>JAZHRO010000073.1:154200000-159635000 GCA_037157565.1 Thalassia testudinum
CACTCCTCGCTCACCACCCACGCCGATGAGCCTGGACCCGAGTCTCCATTAGGTCCGATTACCCGACCCAGATGTGGCTCTGGGAGAGCGAACCAAAATAGAGAAGAGAGAAGAAAGGAATGCTACACAGGGGAAGGGGGGTTTTGCTGTGGAAAGATTGGCTCCACACTTGGTCAAATCCAAGGAAGGAAAAGGAAAAGAAGGAAGAAGAAGAACGAAGGAGAAGGGTCAGAGAAGAAGCCAAGGAAGAGAAAGAAGAAAGAAGAAGCAAAGGTTCGCAAGGATAAGGAAAAGAAGGTTAAAGAAAAGCTAAAGAAGGAAGGAGAAGAAAGCTAGGGAAGAGAAAGGCCAAAGAAGGAAGGAAGAAGAAGCCAAGGAAGAGGAAGAAGTAGAAAGGCAATCGGCAGAGAATCAGAGAGAGAAAAAAGGGAAGGAAGAAACTGAAGGTAGAGGAAGCTAAAGGAAAGGCAAAGCTGAAGAAGAAAGAAGAACAGGAGAAGAAGCAGAAGAAAGAAATTAGAGAAAGAGAGCCACTGTAGCACGTCATTTTTAAGATGTCTGATTTTGTAATCAAACGTTCAATTCTTCATAAGCTCTCCATTATTTTTAGTTACAATTATTCTTATTATCCATATACTCATGCTTTATATGTTTAATTAGATTTTTTAGTAGTATTATGTGTTCAATTTGCATTTATTATTGAGATTAGTGTGTGAATTCCATTTACTCCCTGTGTTTGACCTCGGACTTTAAATTCCAATAATAAAATTGTATTTGTTTTGAACGCTTTTTTCGGCTGTACTAAAACGTGGCACTCTCAAAACCCAATCAAGCGTGATAAACAGTGCCTGAGCGAGTTCTGACATTGGCTCTTCTGAAGGGGGTTCACCCTAGGAATCATCCCAAGATTGAACTAAAGCAACCACAAATCTCATCCTCAATTTCGATAATTTCCCAAGTAAAAACTCACCCGGGCCCTTATCCTTAACATCCTCGAGCCAATCCAATAGATACTTGTTAAGATCATCAATCATTTCAATCAGGAGCTCCAATTCTTTAGTACAAGGTGTTGGCTAAGCTTCTAAAGATTGTATAGTATTCCTCAAGTTAGCCAACACCTTCTCTTGGACCTGGTTAACCTAAACCAAATGGTTTCTGTCAGGGTTGGGTGGGTTTGGGTTCAATGCAGGGGAATCAACGAATTGAGGATCTTGATACCCTTCCTGATAATAGGTCATTTCAGGTTATTCATAAGGTGGTGATGACCTAAAGGCAGTGTATTCTGGGGAGGAGTAAGGATCAGTGCATCCTTCTTGATTGTAGATCATATTATGTTGTCCAAATGAGGGCGATGATCTACAATCAATGTAGCTTGGAGAAGGATAAGAATCAAGATCATGGTGTCCAAGGTTAAACCCTGAACATGGAGGTCTGGAATTGTATCCCCAATCAGAATTATCCCAACTAGAAGATGGATGAGAATAAGTCTGGTTGGAATAATAATCATTTTGGGAATAAGTAGTGGTAGGAGGGTAGGAGTGGAAGTTTGAATAGGATGTGGAAGGATCCATGACAGAATGGGAGGATGAAAGGTGCCCTGCAATACAAACAAACATACAAACTTGTCCTTAAGTGGGCTATCCTAAAGACCTACAGACTCCTAGAACCCATCTTGAGATAAAGAATTGATTTGATCTACTTCTTTTCGGTCAATCCAACCAGTTAGAGGGAGGGACTGGGGAAAAGGTTCTTCCTTTGGCTTGCGCCTCAGGTTCCTAGTGTACCCCCAGCCACGATCGTTTGATTCTGCTCCCCTAGTTAGACATCAAATTGAATGGTAGAAATAGACTAATCGAAAATAATCTCGGTTTAGGCTCCGAAGAGCGAGTCCAATCCTTAAGGCCAACGTCTACTCTGTTTTAACTAGGGTTAGGTTTGAATGTGCTTTGGAATGTGATGGGCCCTTTATCTGGGTTGTGCCCTTAATGATTGATTGATATGTGTGTGCGTGCACAACCAATGGTTTTCAAGCAAGATTATTTTTGGATGCAGTGAATTTTAGGGTTCAAATCTTGTTTGGTAGCTTTTAGGATTCAACTTTAGGTGTATTCAATCAAGTTTAGTTGGCACACCAGGTTTTGAAAGCACAGGTGAAGATGTTTTCCTTTAAATCTTAACAGAATGTGGAGTGCCTGGTAAATCCCTAAAAGTTGAACCTACGTGGCAGCTACTTGACGAGTTGATTTTAGTTGAAGTGGTGCAGCCCAATCAACTCAAACAATTGGCCTATTGCACCACTTAATTAGGCACACAAGTGATTACCTAATCTGATTTCTACTCGATTATGTGTTTGGTGTGTATCGGATCCAAGGATGGGTTTACCGGTTGAGTTTGAAAATTAGAAGAGGTTGTGTACATTTGTGAGAGATTTTTTAAAATTTTTCTTTTATATGCAGAGGGTGAGGCGGGTGTAGGTGTGAAACAAACAATCAAAACTAACCTTAGAGTTTATAAGAATACCTAGGTTAATTTTTGTTTGTGTTATTACGTGGTGGAATAAAAACTAGTGGGTGGGAGGTGGGGGTAAACTTACAGACTCTTCAATAGCACTTTACTACAATCTACCGCTTTTTCCCGTCTCGAAAGAGTACCTGCAACCACAATAAGAAAGGAGAGAAGTAAGGTAAAAGATAAGTAAGGTAGGAAAACGCGAAGAATCAAAGAGCGTCGCTTCCCTAGCAACGGCGCCAAAATGTTGAGAGCGGGAAACTACGTGATCAGAATTGGATTTTGAAAACCCGTTGTTGTAGTTTGATTTGCGAAGCAATCCGTCAATAGATAAAATTTTACCGAAATTCATAAAAAAATTCTAGGTCGAACACAGAGAGGCTACGTCGATCTTAAATCCACGATTATTTTTTTTTTTTTGTATTTTTGTTTGAAAGCTAGATAATTACAATGGAATTGATATAAATAATAAGAGAGAGATTGATAGAGAGAGAGAACAATCACTAAAATAATATTGTTTTTACAAATAGAAAGTGGGAAATGATTACAATTAGAAAATAGGAAATTCTATTCTAGAAAGCAATAAAAAGACGGGAGAGAGATGTTATCCTCCTCAACGAATGCTTGAAGGACGAACCAGATGAAGTGACACCTGGAAGACGGAGGACGAAGTGGGAAGGAGGACAAAGCAAGAAGAAGCGGGAACGAGGCAGCATATCGTCGTCGCGGAATCCACTTCCGGAACGGGGGCGAGAAAATTGGATTTAGATCTAGAGTAGCATCCCGTGTATGGGACAAGCTTCTCTTGAGCTTTGGAGAGGGACAGAGGTAAAGGAAGAGATGATTCAAATGGATGGAATATGGTCTCCTTTTATAGGCTTTTAGATGGGGGTATTTTGGTGAAAATGGCAAGGAGAACATGGGCTTTGATAGCACCCACATTTCCTTGGTTGCATGTTCCCACGTCTTGCATTTCCTCCTCACATGATTGGCGTGGAGAACCGACAGCCCTTGGATGAACATCCTACGGCCATTGGATCTCTTTCAATAGCACCGCTTCATCTCCATCAAACATTGCTGAAGCCTCTTGGACAACTTAAAGAAGCCGTTGAATCTTCTCCTTGCGTTAAGGGGTGGCCATTGATCATCGATTGAGAGGCCACGTTTGCATGTAGGAGCGCACCTCAATTCTTCCCACTGCACGTTCAATTTCTCATGGAGTAGCGCGTTGAATCGCGCATGCAACCTTCACGTGCCACGTGTAGAAATCTCCATTGTTTGATGAGAATCGAGCGATTCTAATCAATCAGAGTTCATAGATGTGCATATGATTCCCATGGGTGGGAATCAAACCCACAACCTGAGGCACTGAAGGATTTTATCCACTGCGCTATGAGAGATTGGAATTCTTCTCACATGAGGCATCACTTGAGGGAAACTATGCCGTCAATTCTTAGCCGTTGGATGAAGAAGTAGGGCCGCGAGCGGTATGGAGGGTCTGGATGGTGCCACGTGGCACCATCTTGGCTGTCCATCTTCTTTGTCTTGTAGATGGTGCCACGGATGTCGGATTGGACCGATTTTCACGCGGTTGGGCTGCGATCGTCGATCCAAACCCATCTATGGGGTCGGATTTGTCATATGAAGTGTGGATTTACACCATCTTGGCCCTTGGTCTCTGACCTTCCTCAGATTATATCTGATGCTACGGAAGTCCGATTAGGGCAATCTTGGAGTCTTTGAAATCCAATCGTCACCCTAATCAGATTCGTACTGTTGGATCTTTGATCTGAGGCCCCAATTAAAAGTCACCCTATTATCTGACTACAAAAAAGGAAAATTAACCTAAAATTTACACAACCTAACCTAAATGCAAGATTTATAATGTAAGATGCAACTATAATATTAAGAATATGCATAAATAGACATTTTAGGCTATTCTGATGCATACGCATCACTTACGCACTCCTCTCACCAACACACATTCAACACTTAACTTTTTTTAGATCACTCTCAGCTCTTTACTGTTCACTTAGATAAAAATTTTATTTTTTTTAATGGGCAAACCGACCTTTTGTGGGATACACAGCACCCCAATGGGGTGGGTGATAAACGCCAGTTTATCATCATCCTTAATATCCTTTCACATCTAGTTCCTAAGGTTTTGTCAATTGTATTGCATTATCTCACTACATTTAGCATACATTTGCATTTAAGGTTTAGAGCATGCATTAGCATTTATTTTACATTATCTTATGTAGTTACCATTTGATTGCCATGGATGAATGATTTAGAAATCATAAAAACCCTGACAGTATTGAAAGCACAAGGAGCAAGTGTGAAGACAGCTCGGGAAAGCTCCTTCCAGCTCACCCTCTACTTAGCTAAGCTACTAGCTAGCTCCTCCACTACTCCACTCCTACCCTACTCCCTCTCCTCCTTAATGGCCGTCCACCTACATTAAAACCACTCACCAAGGAAGCTTCCTAACCACCCTCCTTGGCACCCTTTCACATGGCGCCAAGGAAGCTTCCTAACCACCATCCATACTAGCCTATAAAAAGACCCCCCATCCTACCATTCAAACCATCCCTTGGCAAGTAAAAATTCTTCCTATCAAAAACCTATAGCCACCATACATCACACAGCCAAGAAAGGAGAAGGAGAGAAGAAGATTAAGGGAGTAACCTACCCACTCCCTTGGTGCCTTCTTCTTCTTGTCTGTCCTTCCTTGTGCCATGCCAAGGATCAAACTTCAATCTAGGGAAGATGGCCAGGTAGGAGGAAAGAAGCGTGGAGGATGTCCACCTTTGAGAGGAGCAACTCAAGGAGCTAGAAGGAAGCCTTCTTCTAGTCAGGGAGCCACCATTCTTGGAGCGAAGGCTACCTCAGCTACTCGGGAGAATTTTCTGTCTTTTATTTTGTTTCATTTTAATTCCTGTTAAGCATTCATCTACCTAGGGATTAACTAAGTGGAACCTCTGCTTAGTTGAGCTCCCTAGGTACTTTGTAAACATTTCTTCTTAATAGTAAAGTGACTTTCTTAATTCTTGAATTTTCAATTTCAAGTAGCAACTTTATTTATTTTAGTGCATCATACATCTCTCTTCTAATTACCCTAGGTGCACTTGCCTAGGGTGAGCTTAGAAGAGAAGACTTCTCTTGTCACTTAGGTTCTAGTTGTTAGGCATATTTTATTTAGCGCAGTTCTATCTTCGCATTCGTATCCTGCTTATTTCCAAACATAAAGATTTGCAAAAATCAAAATACAAAAAGAAGTATTGATTTGAGAGGTGAGAGAGAGAATCACTTATTTGACTAACAAATTGGCAACTTTGGATGACCCTAGATACCACCACATTCTAGGAATATAAATTTAAAAGCTAATTGATTGTAGAATTGTGTTTTGCAACGACTTAAAACCCTAATTTTATTAAATCATGCTTTTTCACTATCACTTTTTGGCGCCGTTGTTGGATAGGCACAACTTAGTCTTAGTCTCTCTCTTTCTTTATTTAATCTTCACAAAATTTTGTGTTTTGTGTGTATAGGTGCAAATTAGGAGCAAGAGCGACATTCAAGATTTACTTGGAGTGAAGGTTTCAAGTGAACTTGTCTTCCCGCGTACTTCAGGTTAGTACCCTAACTATCTCTTTCATCATCACAAAAATCTCTTTAAAATAATCTTTAAATTGTCAAAAATTTCAAAAACAAGAAAAATTGAGGGTGGCCGAACCCAAAAATCACTTTGTTTCTTATTTGCTTCATTTTTCCACCACTTTAGTGTTATTGGTGTTTGATTTTTGAAAATCTAGACTTCTATCTTGATTTTCAAAAATCAAGTTAGGGCACTTAGGAGCTTCCTAAAATCACCAAATTTCACCTAGGAAAGCCCCTTTGAGTCAAGAACCTGAACTTCAATTTTCAGACAATTTTGACCAAAAGAAAAAATTAAAAAATTCGTGGACTAGACAAGGGTCAAACCTTATTTTCTTACTGTTTTCTTACTATCCGCGAATTTTATAAATTTTTTTACTCATTAGATTTGGGCAAACTTTAAATTTCTGGAAACCTTGAGAAATTCTCTACATCATATAAAATTCTAAAATCTATTTGAGGCTAATTGAGGTTTCTGCAGAATCATTTTTTCAAATCTATCATTTTTTACTCTTGACACTAGAAAGAAGAAAAATTTGAAAAAATATTAAATAATTTCCTAAAATTTAAAAGCAATTATTTTTGGATTCCTTGTTTGATTTTACATCAAGTAGTGGTGTTGTTTTCTTGTTTGGATCACTACTTTTAAAGATTTTATAAAACAAGATTCATTTAGGAGTTGCATAACTAGGATTTTCAATTCTAAGGTTTTGGTTTTATTCTAAGTCACACATACACTCAAAGGAATTGATTCTTACCAACTTACAACTTGATTGTCTTATTGTGTGATCACCTACAAACTTGTTTGAACATTTAAAAAGAGAGAATCTTAAAATCTACAAAAATTTTATCAAAATCCTAAAATCTTTTCACAAAAATCCTTATTTGCAAACCTCTTGTTTTGGCTTGGGCCTCACTTCCCGCCCAATTTTCGCACACACAAAAATTGAAGTAATCGAGCATTACCTCAATTAACGCCCATCACATTCCTTGTGCACTTTAGCCTCCTAGACCTAATTAAAACATGTAGCAATTTGACCCCTAAGGTTTCATCAAAGTTAGGCTTGCTACCTAGGTCTTAAGATTTCCATAGTTGGTTTCAATTCCTTCATCTATATCTGGTGTCAGACTGAGGGAATGTGTCAAACGACCAGATGCAGGTTGATACAAGCCCCCGGTGATTTTCTTGAGACATGCTTGGGTCCAGCCCTCCCCTTAATCAGTCTAGCCAGATTCTTTTAAGGAATGATTATCAGCTACTGATTTCTTATTTCTCAAGTAAACCAAGTCTTAGGTAATTTTTAAGGAGTCACCCTTAAGTTAGGTTTAGAATTTTGCTTGCTTGGTTGCGCAACTATTCTTCTCATCTTTTCTTCCTCTCCTCCCCATTCATCCATTGCATGCACGGACGGCGGTCCCAAAAATCCACACTTGGAGGGACCTCTTGATTCTTCCCCCCTGCACAAAAGGACTTTCTTCCTCTCATTTTCATTCTTCAGAAATGGAAAATCCCCAAAATAGGCCCTACGCCGCTTCCACCTCTCACCCACAAAACACTTCTGATCCCACATCTAATCATGTTGCTAACCCTTCCACCCAAAATCCACAATTTAACCTGCTTTTCGAGTTACCCATCCCCAACCTGCCGGCCTAGAACTACTTGAGATGCCACAAAGAAAAAATCAAGGCCCACCACCCAGTCCCCTGTACATGATGGTTGAGCAACTGGCTCAACTACAAGCAAACCAACAACAGTTGGCTAGGATTGTAACAAACCTAGCCAACCAAGGGCAAAACCCGCCACCCCGTCAATAGCCTGTCTTTCATCTTAAGTATTTTTACGATCCATCCAATTATGAGGACAGACCAGGGGTGGTTATACCAGAAAGGGACTTTGAGATTAATCTTGTCATTCTGACCTTAATTAAGCACTTCCATGGCCTTCCTAGGGAAGACTCGTTCAGCCGCCTTGAGGAACTTACTCTCCTCACACAGAGTCAAAATCAGTATATGCAAAAAGAATCAAAGAATATAACAAATAAAAGAATGTATATACAACAAAGAATATGAATAAAAGAATGATTATATACAAACAAATCAAAAATATTTACAAGTAAAAGAACAAAAAAATAGTTTGGGCGTATAGAGAGTTGCCTCCCCGGCAATGATGCAAAAAATAATCAACCTTCAGTGACATTCATCAAACAATCACAATAAACCACTGTTGATGAGTTTTTGTCTCCAGCAAAGATGCCAAAAATATGATCGTCGACGATCGGTTCGCACTAAAAAGGGGTTTTAAAATGTTGTTGTTGTATATGTCATAAATACAAACCAATGTCGCATCAATTTTATTTATATACTTAATTTTTACTAGTTTATTCATGGTCGTTTACTGGGAGACAGTTATTGATATACATTACTCTCTAAGTCTAAAAACATTCTTTAATTCCAAAAATGTTGATTTTATTTACAAAAATGGATGAAAGCATCAAACAATAAAAGAATTTGGTTAATTATGTACAAAAAAATGAATCAAAACACATTACAATGCTTGAAAACAAATGTACGTAAGCAAGTATCAAAAATTATGTATAACTATTCTATGTTAATTATTTACAACTAATATAGTTAATACCTAAGTATAGGTACAAAAATAGTTAATAATACCTATTATACTAAATCATTATAACATACTAATATCTATAGTAACATATACAATATATACAATAACATATGTAAGTGTCTCTAAAACCTTAGTAAAATATTTACATAACATAAGGAAAAATATCTATCTATACTAACATATATAGGTATGCACAATGATAGATGAATCTATCACTAAAGCCTTTGTGTTATATATATACATATACAAGCTCAAACAAGCTTACTTACACTACTTATACTACACACCTATATATATATCTATACATTATAGTATACATAATTTATTTATTCACATATTTTATTTAATTACAAGATATGTATTTATACTATACATATATTATACACACATTCAAAACTCACGCACACTATATACATACACACACAACACACATGCATACACATATATTCACTAAGGCATAGGGGGAAGTTCTCTAACACTTGGCCAATTTCTACTCATTCTCTTCTCTTCTCTTCTTAGCCAGTTCAGACCGATTCGTTTTAAGTACAACACAAAAATTGGTTTAGTGGGCGAGCGGCCTTTTCGAGGGATATGCAGCACCCATTACTGGGTGGGACCAAACCTCTACTAGAGCCACCCTAATTTCTTAGTTAGGTGTATTATATCTTGTTCAATGTTCGTTAATGGGCCCACATAGGCCCATGCATAGTGCATAGCCCCTGACCCATGCACCGCACACTCAAGTATCGCATATGCCATGTTCAAATAGAGAGACAAGGGTAAGGGTTTGTGTATTGGTGCCCGGCACCTAACGACTGAGGAGCTGAAAACAAAAAACAATATAAGTCACTTCACCCACTCGTAAGTTATCGATATGGCACTAAAGAGATGCCCTTTAGGTGTTGCAGTCATGCGCAGGTGCTATTCTGAAGTGCTAATTTTGGCCCTCGATTTGAGGGCCATAATTTATTTTAAATTAAAATCAATTATGGGATTGTAAAGCCCTTACATAGGGCAACGTAATTATATAATTACTTTACAAAAATAAGTTATTTTATTATATAATTAAATTAGGTAAAGTTTACAGTTTATACAAGTTAAATTAGAGTTTAATTCATTAATTAAAGTATAAATTAGTTAATTTATTAGCAAATTGACTTAGTATAGTATTAATATACATAATAAATTATTTATTCCATACTTTTATGCTATTTTATAAGCTTTATTTTAATTTATTTACAATTAAATACATGTTTTAGGTGGGTTATCATATAAATAAATTATAAATACTATAATACAGTATAAATACAGTCTAAATTAGTTGAAAATACTTAATATAATATATTACAAGTATACACTATAAATTATCACAGTATTAGCTTAATTTATTTTCAAATAAAGGGGAGGGAGGGGGGAGACCCCACCCCCTCCAGAGGGCCCCCGAATTTCTTGCTTACTAATTTATTTTATTTTAAATTAATAAATTACCTTATTAACTTAATAACTTAATTATTTACTATAAATATATAATTAAATTAAATTATAGGCATTATAATATTTATATTATATAGATAAATACGTATGTACTGTATGAAGTACAAATATGTACATATAAACATGTTTGTATAATTACTTAGTTATTATACAATTAAGTTATATAAATTAATATATAATAAGTTATTCTAAATACTTAATTTAAGATGTATAATACATATATAAGTTATTTATACTTATTATGTTCATATTGTAAACTATATACATATAGCTTAGGTTTAATTACTATATACAAGTATATACATAGTAAACATGATAGTTTTGGGAGTTTTTGGGTATTTTTAGATTTTTATGTGTTTTATAGATATAGTAGAGATAGGAGATGAGAGAGAAAGAGTGAGATGAGAGAGAAGAATTATTTTTGGTATGTTTAAGGTTAAGTACTTTTATTAAGATTCAAGATATACTGAACTGTTGGCTGGTATGTTCTACGAAGTTGGGGGTTCAGAATACCTTGAAACTTTGCATACACCTAAAAATATACCTAATATTAACCAAAACACATTTATTTTTTTTTCAATTTTTTTTATTTTTTATTTATAGACAAAGTTCACCAATTTTAGGCTTTGTAAAGTGTTTCTAATGGAACCTAAGGCCTAAAGATGAGTTTGAGTGGCTGGGAAGGGTGTAAAATCATTTCAAAACACTCAACACACTATTTGAAACATGTTTGAACTCTTAAACATGACATTGCTGTGATTTCATTAAAATTATCATCATTGGATAGATTATACATGTAAATAACTGACAATATAATTTGACCTAAGATTACAAGCACTCCAAATCAAATTAAAATCCATTTCAAGTACATGAATGCTTATACATGGTATACACAACATTACAACTCATGTCAGCTCACTTTCAACTTCACATCTCAGCAGAAGTCCTAAATTCAGGCAACTTTTCCAGCCAAAACAGTGGCTACTGTAGCTGCTACACATGACAGCAGTTAATGTTGCAGTTCAGCAGCAATAGCTGCTGCTTGTGCCAAAATCAAATGCTGGAATCTTTGATTAGACATCTTAAAACCAAGTGCATTGATGTAAACACATTTACACTACTTAAAATGTCTATTTTTGCACGTTCTTAAGCATAGGATTGCATTTCATGATATAAATATTGCATAACATGCATCATCTTGCATTTAGAGTAGTTTGAATAAAATGGAGGTTAATTATCTCCTTTTATGTGCTTGGATAGGGCAAACATTTTATCGGGGCCTCAGATCAAAGATCCAACCTTATGGATGTGATCAAGGCGACAATTGGAGTTCAACGACTCCAAGATCGCCCTAATCAGGCATCCGTAGCATCAGTTAGTGACCCGGGAACCCTAGAAGATCAAGGGCCAGGATGGTGAAAATCCACACTTCAGATGAAAAATCCGACCGCACGGATGAATTCGGATCGACGATTGCAGCCCAATGATGCAAAAATCGAGTCAATTCGACATCCGTGGCACCATCTACAACTTCCAGAAGATGGACGGCCAAGATGGTGCCATGTGGCGCCATCTCGGCTGCCCAAACGACCGCATGAAATCTCGACAGTCTCCGCATCCACCTTTCCCCGCCGTTGGATCAAGATCCAATGGCTGCGACGCGCCTGCGCTGAAGTCAAGCACTCGACATAAACGCGACCCCAGCGCGTTGGTCGAGCGCTCTAACGCGAAGCGAGGACGTTCGTTCGAGCCTCGCCATGCTGAAATTGGAGCGGTGGCACACCTCCGATCGACCGCACAATCGCGATCCAACGGCTGCGCGCTCAATCAATGTGACGCACTCACGCATGCCCGCGCGTAACGCGCGATCGCACGGGGGCGGGCGCGCAATGCAGCGGGTGAAGGCGCGACTTAAGCCGTCCGATCAGCCGTCCGATCTCGTGATCGGACGGCTGAGGATCATTGAACGTGCGTAGGTGTTACACGCGCGAGCAGCTGAGGGGGCGCGCGTGGGCGTGGAGGCTACGCCCATGTTGGGGGCTTTAGCGACGGTTTTATCCGTCACTAAAGACCCTTCATTTATTATTTTGAAGTTGTAATGTCCATTTTGCCCCCACTCCTTGCAACTATAAAAGGAGACCCCCTCCATACGAAATTCTCATCCCTTCCTTCTCTTCTCTACCCATCCAAAGCTCAAGAGAAGCTTGTCCCACACCCGGGATGCTTCTCGCGAGATAAAGTCCAAATTTTCGTCCCCCTTCGGAAGTGGATCCCGCGACGACGATGGCGTGCTGCTCCGTTCCTGTTCTTCTTCTTCGTCCTCCTTCATCCTGCTTCGTTCTCCTTCGTCCAGACGTCGTCCCGTCCGACTCGTCCTCCAAGCAACCGTCGAGGAGGATTTCTCTCTCCCTATTCTTTTTACTGCTTTCTAGTGTAGTTTTGTTCGTCCTCCAAGCGACCGTCGAGGAGGACATTTCTCCCTCCATTCTTTTAATACTTTCTAGAGTAAATTTATCGCTTTTTAGTGCAATTATTTTATGCTTTCTAGTTGTAATGAACAAATCCCCCTAATGATAAATTCTCTATTCATTCTATATCTCATTTTGATTTCTATGTGTAATATTCTCTCTCTCTCACCCTCTCTCTCTTCTATCTATTGTAACTAATTAGATAGTTCTAAATTGAATTACTTCGTGACAAATAAAAAGAAATGCGTAGTTTTTAAATCAAACGTCTGCCTCCCTGTGTTTGACCTGGAATTTTCATTTCGATATAAATTTTATTTGTTGAACACGAATTCTTCGCTTTCAAGCTACAACGACAGGTTTTCCAAAATCGAACACGTTAGCTTAGCCATTCGCACGTTCAACATTTTGGCGCCGTTGCCGGGGAGGCGACGATTTTTTATTTCTCTTCGCGTTTTGTAACTTACAAATCATTTACTTCACTTTTCTCCTTTCTTATTGTAATTGCAGGTACTCTTTTGAGACGAGTAAAAGCGGTAGATTGGAGTAAAGTGCTATGGAAGATTTTGTAAGTTATCCCCCATTCTTTCTCCCTCCATAGATTTCATTCGCCACATTAAATCCAAATTCCAATTAACCTAGGTGTTTGCATAAATCCTAGGAATAGTTTGGTTGTTTGGATTTCCACTCACATTCATTCCACCCTCATTCATAAAAAAAAAATAACAAAAAGATAATCTTGTGGGGTAATTTTCAACAAACACACAACGTACACCCACATTCAAAGGCACTTAACCGAATTGATTTGTTTCTACTCAATCGGATTCTGATCTGTGGAACTGGTATACATAAAGCAACACATAAAAGAGTAGAAATCATTCTAGGTTAACCATCTTTGTGTGCCTAACTTAGTGGTACATTTGTGGCCAGTTGTTTGAGTTGTTTGGGCCGCACCACTTCAAATAAAATAAACTCATCAAGTAGCTGCCACTTAGGTTCAACACTTAGGGATTTACCAAGTACTCCACATTCTTTTTAAGCTTTAAAAGAAAACATCTTCACCTGTGCTTGCAAAACCTGGTGTGCCAACGAAACCTGTTTGAAAAAACCTAAAGTTGAATCCTAAAAGCTACTAAGCAAGATTTGAACCTTAAAATTCACCACATCAAAAATAATCTTGCTTGAAAACAATTGGTTGTGCACGCACACACAAATCAATCAATCATTAAGGGCACAACCCATTTAAAGGGCCCATCACATTCCAAAGCACATTCAAACTTAGCCCTAAATAAAACAGAGTAGACGTTGGCCTTAAGGATTGGACTCGCTCTTCAGAACCCAGAACGAGATTATTTTCGATTAATCTGTTTCTACTGTTCAATCTGATGTCTAGCTAGGGGAGCAGAGTCAAACGATCACGGCTGAGGGGTACACTAGGAACCGGAGGCGCAAGCCAAAGGAAGAACCTTCTCCCCAGTCCCTCCTTCTAACTGGTTGGATTGAACAGACAGAAGCAGATCAAATTGTTCCTTTACCTCAAGATGGGTTTTGAGAGTCTGTAGGTCTTTAGGCTAACCCATTTAAGGACAGGTTTGATTGTTTGTATTGCAGGGCACCTTTCTTCCTCCCGTGTCTCATGAATCCTTCCACATATTTCACTCATTCCCGCTCTTTCCCTCCTGTTGTGAATTATCCTCAACATGACGATTATCCCAACTCGTATTGTAATCAACCATCAGTTAGTTGGGATAATTCAGATTGGGGATACAATTCCGAACCCCCGTGTTTAGGGTCTAACCCTGAACACTTTGATTCCGATTTCTATCCTTCTCAGAGCTACATCGATTATAGATCATCTTCCTTTCATGCACAACCTAATACGATCTACAATCAAGAAGGATACACCGATCCTTACCCATCCTCTGATTTCACTGCCTTTAGGTCATCACCATCTTTTCAACAATCTGAAATGACCTATTATCAAGAAGGGTATAACGAATCTCAATTCGTTAATTCCTCTGCATTAAGCCCAAACCCGCCCAACCCTGAACCAACTCATTTGGTTCAGGTTAACCAGGTTCAAGATAAGGTTCTGGCTAACTTGAGGAATATCATTCAATCTTTGGAAGTTCAGCCAATACCTTGCATTGAGAGATTGGAGCCCCTGATTGAAATGATTGATGATTTGAATAAGTCTTTGTTGGATTGGCTCCAGGATGTTAAGGATAAGAACCCGGGTAGTTTATACTTGGGAAATTAGCGAAATTGAGGATGAGATTCGTGGTTTCTTTGATTCAATCTTGGGATCATTCCCAGGATAAACCCACTTCAGGAAAGCCAATGACAGAACCCGCTCAGGCACCTGTTGAGGGGGACATGTGTTATGACCAGATTGGATTAAAGCGACCAATTAAGGAAGATCTGATTTCTTCACCTGAGATCCCTGAGCTGGGTTACGAGGAAACGTATGTCTCCTTGGAACAGAAAGTGACAAATGATTTTGGGACATACATTGATATGGATCCTTATTTCTTTGATGGTGAAGATTCAAGTTGCGAAGTCACACGCGAGTTTTCTGAACATGATTTCAGTGAGACAATTGGGCCTGAGGAATCTGATAGATCATTTAATAGCACAATTACTGAGAAAACTGATCTTATTAGGGCACACATTACGGATCCAGAATCGCATTTTCTGGAGGAATCAACTCAACGCCTTGATTATCAGTTACACCCTGTTGAGCTTATTGACGATTCTAATTCTGAGATAATTAGACCCAAGTCAATTTTGATTCTGCCACATCATTTAGACTTGGAGATTTCAGACGGGGTGATGAATATACAAGAGGTCCTGGAATTTGATATGCTGAATGAGGAGGATAGGAGCTGGGAAGTTCTGATTTGGGAAGCTAATTTTGGAGGAAATGGTAGATTGAGTCGAAGGGTTCCTTTTAAGCTGAAACCATCAAATCAGAACCCTTACGACATTTGTTTCGAGAATGTTCAACTCAAGCACACATTCAACGATTATCCTTTTGAACTTCAATTCTCTGTAACCCGTCTTTTTGGTCTTGGGTTGCATCCTCATAAATTGTAGGCCCGATCCCGCTTGCATTCTGATTTTAGGTTTTGGGTAATTTTTATCCAGAACCTAAGATATTCTCGATTATGGGGTGTGGGTTTGCACCACAATCTGGTCCACATCTGTGGACCTCTGTTGACAGGTCGAAGGATTCTTCTGTTTATTCTAATTCTGACCTGCACTTGCGAATTTTTCATTTCTTTCCTTGTATTGTGTACCTAGCTGAAGGCACTAAACTCAGCACATATACAGTTTTTCTTAGTTTTCATCTCGAAGCAGACCTGATATTCACGCAATTCAAGTGCTTTCTTCGCTTTTCCACTATGTTTTATGTCTTTTTAATACAATGAGGACATTGCATTAGATAGGCATGGGGGGGTGGATATTTATCTCTGAATTCATTCGTCAGTTCCGTAGATTTGTTTTATTTTCTTTTATTAAAAAAAAATCGAAATTAGGAAAGAGAATTTGGGTTTAAGAAAATTTTCAATCTTAAGAAATACTACATTAAGATCTGAACACAAAGACCCTTCAGGTCTTTGGACTTAATCAGCCCGTGTATCCACTAAAATATGGATTTTTCTTTAAGTCCTCGCCATCTTAATTCTATTATAATTGGAATAAATAAGTTTGGGTGATAAAGTACACGACTTATCAACCCACCCTCTGATTTGAGGGAATTTCTGAGTTTTAAGCATCTACACACTTTCTTTGCACTGACTCGTTGTTCGGCGATTCTAATGGAATTTGGGTAGCTAATGAACCTTCTAGGGTGATATGGCTGGCAAGTTATCATGGGTAACAGCCCATAGGTAGGTTGTCCAGAGCCCAGTCACTGAACCTTTCTCTTTTTCATGCCCTTAGGTAAATCTTAGACCAGGGAAGCCACCTACTTAAAAAAAAAAATCAAAAAGAAAAGGAGAAAAGAAAAAAAAAAGCCACAATTCGCCGCATGAGTATGGCTGGCAAGTTTTCGGTGGTAACAGCTCATCGACCAGTTGTCCAGAACCCAGCTCAGTAAATGCACCAAAAATTCCCAAAACATTTAGGAAGAAGCGGAGAAGTAGAATAAACCAGGGAGATATATACTGGATTCACCCTTGTGTTGACCCCGTATAAAAAAAAAAGTAGGGAGAAAGCTATCGGTTGTAAAGATACACCTTTAGGCAGAATTCTTTTTGAGGTCACCTAGAGGCATAGAAATCCGAAATCCGTTCTAACCGCCGGTCAACGAGTCTATCACAATCACAATAAGATGCTTAAAACTTAGGGTTCTCATCAAATCTTGGGTGAGTTGAATGGCCGTAGAAAGCCACTCTTAAACCCTAAAATTTGAAAATCCAAAAAAATTAGAAAAGAGTAAAAAGAGAAAAAGAAATTTTTCTTTGAATAAGGCGAGGGCTTGAGGCAGTCTGCATTTTGGCTGATACCCGAGCGTTGTTGTGTCTTTTAAAGTTCAGTTCCTAAGTAGATAATTTCTTAATGATTGAAAATAACTCAAGTCCAAATAATCCAACCTAATTCTTTTATAAACAGCATATAGTTTTTGCTAGGGACTAGCAAAAGATAGGCATGGGGGTATGATGTAAACACATTTACACTACTTAAAATGTCTATTTTTGCACGTTCTTAAGCATAGGATTGCATTTCATGATATAAATATTGCATAACATGCATCATCTTGCATTTAGAGTAGTTTGAATAAAATGGAGGTTAATTGTCTCCTTTTATGTGCTTGGATAGGGCAAACATTTTATCGGGGACTCGGATCAAAGATCCAACTGTATGGATGTGATCAAGGCGACGATTGGAGTTCAACGACTCCAAGATCACCCTAATCAGGCATCCGTAGCATCAGTTAGTGACCCGGGAACCCTAGAAGATCAAGGGCCAGGATGGTGAAAATCCACACTTCAGATGAAAAATCCGACTACACGGATGAATTCGGATCGACGATTGCAGCCCAACGATGCAAAAATCGAGTCAATCCGACATCCGTGGCACCATCTACAACTTTCAGAAGATGGACGGCCAAGATGGCGTCATGTGGCTCCATCTCGGCTGCCCAAACGACCGCATGCAATCTCGATAGTCTCTGCATCCACCTTTCCCCGCCGTTGGATCAAGATCCAACGGCTGCGACGTGCCTGCGCTGAAGTCAGGCGCTCGACATAAACGCGACCCCAACGTGTTGGTCGAGCGCTCTAACGCGAAGCGGGAACGTTCGTTCGAGCCTCGCCATGCTGAAATTGGAGTAGTGGCGCGCCTCCGATCGACCGCACGATTGCGCTCCAACGGCCACACGTGCTCAATCAATGTGACGCGCTCACGCACGCCCCCGTGTAACGCGCGATCGCACGCGGGCGGGCGCGCAATGCAGCGGGTGAAGGCACGACTTAAGCAGTCCGATCTCGCGATCGGACGGCTGAGGATCGTTGAACGTGCGTAGGCGTTGCACGCGCGAGCAGCTAAGCGGGAGCACGTGGGCGCGGAAGCGACGCCCACGTTGGGGGCTTTAGCGACGGTTTTATCCGTCACTAAAGACCCTTCATTTATTATTTTGTAGTTGTAATGTCCATTTTGCCCCCACTCCTTGCAACTATAAAAGGAGACCCCCTTCATACGAAATTCTCATCCCTTCCTTCTCTTCTCTACCCCTCCAAAGCTCAAGAGAAGCTTGTCCCACACCCAGGATGCTTCTCGCGAGATAAAGTCCAAATTTTCGTCCCCCTTCGGAAGTGGATCCTGCGACGACGGCTGCGTGCTGCTCCGTTCCCGTTCTTCTGCTTCGTCCTCCTTCGTCCTGCTTCGTTCTCCTTCATCCAGGCGTCGTCCCGTCCGGCTCGTCCTCCAAGCAACCGTCGAGGAGGATTTCTCTCTCCCTATTCTTTTTACTGCTTTTTAGCGTAGATTTACTACTTTCTAGTGTAGTTTTGTTCGTCCTCCAAGCGACCGTCGAGGAGGACATTTCTCCCTCCATTCTTTTAATGCTTTCTAGAGTAAATTTATCGCTTTCTAGTGCAATTGTTTTATGCTTTCTAGTTGTAATGAACAAATCCCCCTAATGATAAATTCTTTGTTTATTCTATATCTCATTTTGATTTCTATGTGTAATATTCTCTTTCTCTCTTACCCTCTCTCTCTCTTCTATCTATTGTAACTAATTAGATAGTTTTAAATTGAATTACTTCGTGACAAATAAAAAGAAACGCGTAGTTTTTAAATCAAACGTCTACCTCCCTGTGTTCGACCCGGAATTTTCATTTCGGTATAAATTTTATTTGTTGAACACGAATTCTTCGCTTTCAAGCTACAACGACAGGTTTTCCAAAATCGAACACATTGGTGTAGCCATTCGCACGTTCAACATGCATATTTTGCAACAGCCAACATCTACTTCTACTGCTATTTCAGTAGCAACAGCTGCTTCTCTACTCACTGATAATCTAAGGCATGTGAAATCCATAAAACATTGTCCAAACTCCTTTAAAATCCATTTATGAAATTTAAAATCCATATGACCAATTCTCAACCTTTTTAATTCTCAAAAGACCCTAAGATGATCTTCTCTTTACATTTTAGACAATGTAGAGAAGATCATATTAGGTGCTGAAATCACCTCTAAATCTCCATTAAATCCTTGAGATTAGCATTTGTTTCTTTAAAAACCAGGGTGAAATCAGATTGGTATAAGAATTCATGTAGCCCTATTTGGGCCTTTAATTTAGGATCATTCAGATTGTCTGATAACCATGAGCTTCTAAACACTATATAACAGTGTTAGGATCTCAAATGATCCAATACAAAACATTGGGTCATGATTTAAAGCCTCAAATCAGTATTTGATTCTCCTTGGCCTAAGCTACCCAAAACAAGGGTTGAATTTGGTGTAAGCTCATTTGAGAAAAAATCTTTGATAAAAACACATCAAACTCATTGAAATACACCCAATTAAGCAAATCTAAACTCCAATCACTCGATTAAAATTCCATTAAAACCAAATTGATTCCAATAAATGAGATTGCGTGTGAAAACCAATTCTGAAAGAATCGAGCGAACTGGTTCAATTAAAACCAGATTGGGGGGTCTTTGTGAATTTATGGAGTGAGTGGGAGAACCCCCAAGTGGATTTCAGGTGCAAATTCATATCTCAAAAGTGAATCGTGAAGCGTGGAGAAAGCTGTATGCGTCAAAATGGAGGTGGAAAAACATCTCACTATCTGAATTGATCAGAGAGGGCGAAGTGGATCTAAGCTAATCTACTCCTAAGCTACACTAAACATCATCAAAGTTGATTTCTAATCTACTCCTACTGATCTAAATTACACTAATTACTAATCCAAACTACTCTAGAAAGCAAGAAGTCCTAATCTAACAAGAGGAATGGGGTTTCCTGGATCCAAAGCTGATGGCTAAGGAGGAAGAAAGGGGGAGATCTCCAACAAATGAAGAGCCCACAAGAGGAGCTCTAAGGTCGTCCTTAGGCATACGTCATCCCTAGTGGCGAGGAGGAATTGGAGGTGAAAAATCACACCTCTGTCATAGATGTGGCAAATGAAGAGGTCAGGAGAGCTGGAAGGGACGAAGGGATCGCCTTAAGAAAGTAGGAGAGGAGGTCGATGGCACGCGTAGGGAGTTGGGGAGGGACTTAAGTAGACAGGTCACTGGATCAGTGCACCGCAGAGGTGTGATTATACACCTTGGGCTTGGACGGTGGGGATGAGCTAGCGAGGGCACGTGAAGTCCAAATCAAATCACGACCATTAGATGGGATCTAGGGTAAGGGGTGATCACATGCGCTGAAGCACGTGTAGCTTCGAATTGGAACAGGGCCATTAGATCAAGAGAGCAAATGATGAATGGTCGAGATTGGGTGAGTTCTTCGTGCTCTACAGTAGACCGTGGCTGCAGCTCTAAAGGTGTTTTTGCGTACAAGCCCTTATGGGTGAAGGGGTAGAACATTTGTGGTAAAGCCCATAAGTGGTGAGAAATCCAATCAGAGCAGTCCCTAGGATTTGCAAAAGAGCCCTTGGTGGTTTACAAAATGGTCCCTGGAGGTTTTTTAAATGAAGCAAATGTATATGACCTGAGGACCTATATGTAATCTAATAAATGTAAGGTCCTAATGATGTCTAAATGCAACCAAGTTTTTATTTAAGCTTAATTGAATATTAACGAAGTTAATTTTACTTTTCATTTGAACTTTTGGACTCAAATGTTTGTTCAATTTGCAATTGGATAATCATTTTATATTAATGAATAGAATATCTCATTTAATGACTTAATTTCGCATTTTTAACACAAAATTGATGTTTTAGGTCTTTTCAATTATTTCCCACACTTAACCCATTTCATGTGTTAATTTAGTAGTGTTTAACCTAGTTTCTAGCTTAACTTGGGTATTTTAGTTATGACGAGCCACACCTCATCACCCGTTCTTGCAATATGCAAGAGGATTTATGGCTGATGTGGTTATTCCTACTTTCCCTCAAGGACAAGGCCACCTACTGGTTCAGAACCATTGGCAAACCCATTACCACTTGGCCTCAATTTAAAAGCGCCTTCCTAAAGAAATTCTTCCCCATTGGTCGTATGATTTCCCTGTGACGATCTATTACGACCTTCCAACAAAAACCTAAAGAGACCTTACATGATGCTTGGGAGCGATTCTAGGACCTTTTAAGAAGTTGCCCACACCATGAGGTTCCATTATGGCAGCTCGTGCAGATCTTCTACCATGGATTAGAAGATCAACTTCAATGTTTCGTCGATGCCCCGTGTGGCGGCAACTTCCTGAATAAAGATGTTGAGAGTGCCTATGATCTTTTTGAAGAAATGAGTGAAAACTCATTTAACCATGCGTCCATGAACACCTTTGCCAGAACTACCAACTCGCAATTCGATGTCCATGAGATAAGCACTCAATCAATCCCTGCTACCCAAGACGATCTTCAAATGATTTCCCACAGACTTGACCAAATGCAATTAAATCAGAAGAAAATCGAGGAAAGACTTACTACACCCACCCAGGTTCCACATCTGACCCTGCCCAACATTCTAAAGAGAGAGAACTTGCATAATCTCAATATTATCCCTGCTGAGTATAACCAATTTTCCGAGGCTTTATATGGCTCCTCGGGGACTTGCAGTTATCTAAATCCTAACCCCACTGAGAATATTTTTGCCCTCCAAGACCAATTTAGAACTCCTTCCAACTCTAATTGGAGGAATTACCCGACTCACTCCTGGCCCAATCAGATGCCCTCTCAGAAACAAAACCAATTTGGAGGGTATGAGCAAAACCATACTTTCTATCAACCTTGGCCATCCCAAGAAGACATCAATGTTCAGGTTATGACAACCCAGCAGGGGATGCAAAATCAGATGTCAGAGGTAACCCGTGTTGTTACAAATCTTCATAATAGTATTGAGTTTACTCCGATCCAGAGACCTATAAGACATTTGCCTTCCCAGCCCATACCTAGCCCTATCAATCAAAGGAACCACACCAGGGTGAGCACTCAAATCAGAACCAAATCAACGTAGCATCACAGCACTCACTAGGTTTTCTGCAACATCAGGCCCCCCAACCCCCTCCCAAGAATAACCAAACTGCCAATGCTGTTACTTTGAGGAATGGGAAAATAATCACTGATCCTAGGCCTTCACACCAACCTGATGAAACCCACACTACCCCAGTGCAAGTCCACTCTCCTAACACCATCACTCAAGGAGAAAAAGAAATTGATTACCATGACACGACCCCTATCCCTTTTCCTCAAGCTCTCCATTCTACCACCAATAGAAGAAAAAAATCTGAGCCCACAAATGAGGAACTCATGGAATTATTTAGGCAAGTTCAAATCAACATCCCTCTCCTAGATGCAATAAAATATATCCCTACCTATGCTAAGTTTTTGAAGGATATCTGTACTCCAAAAAGGTAGAATAGAAACCTCCAAAGAGTGCATCTTTTGGAGGTAGTAAGCTCTGTCATACAGAGCAAGCTGCCTCCTAAGATGAAAGGCCTAGGTGCACCTTTGATTTCTGTGATTATTGATGATACTACATTTAACCGCGCCCTTCTCGATATTGGTGCCTCAGTCAATATCATCCCCATAGTTCTGTTTGAGGAATTTAAGATCAGTGATCTCAAGCCTGTTGAGGTTAACTTACAATTAGCTAATCGATTTGCGATTAAACCTCGGGGGATTGTTGAGGATGTCCTTGTCAAGGTTCAGAACTGTGTCTTACCCTAAATTTTCTAGTCCTTGACATTGAGGAACCTGAATCTCTAATCAATGCCCCTATCATTCTTGGATGACCGTTTTTTGCCACAGCGAAATCAAATATAAATTGTCATATGGGTAAAATGGATATCACTTGCACAAGCCAAACAATTACTCTAGATATTTACAAATCCTCCAAGAAATTCCATGATGATGATGACTTCTTCGAGGACCCAGGTACTGAAACATCTAATTTGGTGGAGGAAACCATGCTAATAGATTCTCTTCCCGACCATAATTTTTTCAAGAATTTTGACTCCGAATCGGTGGTCGGTAACATCAAAGACTTGAAGCCTTGTATTCACTCAAAATCTCTTCTTGACTATTCACTAAACTTGCCCACTTTAATTTCACCTCACCTGTTGATAACGCTCATTTGTTTGCGGTTTTCAAAAAGGTACATTGTAGTATGTTACGAAAAATGATGATCAATTTAATTTAATTTAATTTATTACTCGAAATTTAAAATGTTCCGAGGTCGAACTCAGGGAGCAATCTTGATTCTAGAAGCATAAAAATCACAATCCACCATAATGTACTATTTTACAAAAAAAAAAGGAATG
Source organism: Thalassia testudinum (assembly GCA_037157565.1). NCBI lineage: Eukaryota > Viridiplantae > Streptophyta > Magnoliopsida > Alismatales > Hydrocharitaceae > Thalassia > Thalassia testudinum. The sequence goes on from JAZHRO010000073.1 coordinate 154,223,684, forward strand.
GTAGAGAATAAGAGTGGAATTAATCTCTCTTTCTTCTTTTCTCTCCTCCTTTGCTTTTTCTCTATCCTCAAACGTCTGATTCCGCGAATCAGACATCTTAAGTAGCATTTGCTACAGTGCTCGCTTCCTTCTTCTCCCTTTCTCTTTGGTTGCTACTGCTTCTTCTCCATGGCTTTTTCTTCTTCTCTGTTGAGCTGTGCCTCCTGCTTTCATCTTTCTTATCTTTCTACTTCAGCCCCTTGGTGCGGCTAAGTCTCAGTTGCACCTCTTACTTTCTTCTTTCTCCCTTCTCTTCTGCCTCAGCTTCTCTGCGGCTACAGTGCCATCTTCTTCCTCCTCCTTTGCTTCTCTACGCCTCCAAGCCCTTCTTCTTCTTTTCTGTTTGGCTGTAGCTGCCGTCGCGTCTAAGTCCTCAGCCGCTCCTCCTCCTTCCTTGCTTCCTCTTCTGTTCCCTGCATAGGTATCACACGGTTAGGAAAAACCTAACCCCTACCCTCCCCGCATCTCTCTCTCACTATTTCACTCTCAGGACATCTCTCCTAGAGCTTATTCGGGTGTGCAGGTTAGGTGACGTGCCCGGGACCAGGCGCACCGATGTGGGTGGTGCGCGAGGTGTGCATAGGTTGGGTAATCAGGTCGGGCCAAGTCCGCAGGGGGTGGTCGCGGACGAGGCCAGGTGAGCGGGTGAGAGGGACCTCACCCCGTGTGACAGAGGCGATAAGCCTTAGTCACTTTTGCAACTTATGCACTGTGGGGCACTTGTAAACTTACGAGGTGGGACTAAACATCCCACCCTGCTGCCAGTGCGCCCGCAGCAGCAACCGTGCTCAATCGCCACTCCAGCTGAGGTCTTCGTTACCAATTGAAGACCTGGAGATGTGCGTAGTAGTCTTCTGCGTGACCTGGGTGTGCCTCCTGGAGCTGGAAGAGCCTGGAGCTGGCAAGGGAGCTCCTTCACACCTTCGCTAATGGCAACGGAGGCGCAAACCTGAAATGCATGGATACAGCCTCGTAGCCCTGTCAGATCAGAGGAAAACCTTCGCCGTATCACGGCGAAGGTGAGGCGGGGTTTGGCTGGCCGCGGGGTGGCCTAGGCATGCGTGCCTAGGTCTCTCTGTGACCGTGAAGGTGGGTTAGGTCGATGGAGGTGTGGAGTGCATGTGGCGAGCAGTGGAGATGGGGAAACTGCTTAGTGGATGTTGGCGGAGGTTTTGAGGGGTTTGACGAGGTGGATGGAGGCGTGGAGCAGCAGGAACACCTCGCCAGTGGTCTACCGGAGGTGGAGAAGGTGGCGGTGGACAGTGGCATAAAGGGGTCGAAAGTGTGATTTAAAAGAGAGGAAATGAAGAGGGGGAGAGAGGGAACTTATCTATGAGTCTCTGGATGAAGGAGGGAGGTGGCGGTGGCGAGAGGCAGTGTTGCCGTCGCTGGAGACGAAGGTGCCCAGGGGAAGGGACGACGATAAGGAAAAGGGGCTAGAGGGCACCTGCTGGTATGGTGAGGCACTGGGGAAGATGGCAGAGGTAACCTTGCCACTGGTATGGTGGCAGGACGACTAGAAAGGAGGAGAGTCGCCGGAGCCTGCGGGTGAATGGCCGGAGGAAGAGGAGACGAAATTGGAGGGATTTCTTCAACCAAATTAGGCTTGAAGGATGCGGCAGGGGTTTCCGCTCCTTAAATAGGCGTCAGCTAAGAGAGAATCGCGAGGAGGAGATGGGAAAACCTCACCGGAGGCATGGCCAGAACGAGACCCATACCTCTCGAGCATTCGCACGAGAGGTATGACGGCCAATAGGGCATGGGAGCCGGCCCATGCTACAAGGGACAACGCAGGGAGTCTCCCTTTCAAATCTGGGGCCGACTCCCCATGCATGCGCGGCGCCATCCTCCTCGCAAAGTCGCCGGAGGTATGGCCTGCGTAGGCGGGTGGTAGAGGGACCCGATTGAAGAAGATGACGAGAAACGTAGGGGGGTCATCACAAGGTTTCAAAAAGCTAAGGGTCAAAAAGTAATTATTGAGGACCATTTTGTAAAGTAGGTCAAGGCAACATTCCCTTAGGTCCAAATTTTGGTATGAACTTAATTTGGACCTAAGAATCAAATGGTGAGGTTGGATTTTAGGTTTGACCATGTTTGACCAGACATTTTGCACAAAAACCTAAATTAGGTCAAAAATTGCATATGGTTCTCAATCTAGGTCAAGATAGGTTCCAATGACCAAATTGAAGGTTCTAAACCCTATAGGATATTTTTTAATGAATTTCAGAGGGTTTAATTGATTTTTATCTTGCCTGAAATTTCGTGAATTAAAGTGAATTTTTTTTAGGGTTACAGAATGTCATTTAATTTCCAGATTTTGTCATAACCCTTTTCTGACCAAACCATCCCACTTTTTCTCCTATTAAGTCCATTTGACCTGTGTCTAGACCCTTAGAAATCCTATTTGTGTACTGCAATGGTAAAATTACAGTTTTACCCCTTGTATAATGTTTTATTCTCTGCTCGACAATTTCCTGATTTAGGCCTTCCCTTAGGTTATGTAGGAGCTTTTTGTTCAATTTCCTATGTCAAAATGTGCTAGTTAGGGTTCATGATGAGGTTCTCATCATACCCCCATACCTAGCTTTTGCTAGTCCCTTAGCAAAAATTCAAGGTTTTAACCTCTATTCTAGATCATGAATTCCTTTCATCAAATTTGATAAGTGCTTTTTTCTCGTCTCCTTGATTAGGTCAGAATGCCAACCATGGGCCTAAAAGGTAACCAAGATCTAGATCTATCTAGCTTTAGCCTCAGTCTTTAGCAAAGGTTTTTAAGGCCCTCAGGAACTATCCTAAAGTTTATTAGAATTCGTAGTTAAAGCACCCGTGCTTGAGAAATTTTTAGCCTACGTTCAGTTTGCAGTGCGTTTTGTAAGAGAGAGACAAAGGGTTTATTTGTTTGGAGAGTTTTCTCTCTCTTTTCTTTTTAATTCTAGCTTAGGATTGGCTTCACAACACGGTTTGTATCGGATTCCTCGTCCCCATCATCAATCCTCAAAGGTTCCTAGCAATCGATGCTTCGAGATAACACCACCCAAGGTAACCCCCAGAACCCTGGCTTTTGAGATTTCGAGATAATCCCTCCCATGGTGTTCCGTGGCCGAATTCAGACCCTGGCAATTGACATTTCGGGATAATGCCATACATGAAATCTGAACCAGCAGGGTGCTTACATGCCCCCAGTAGGATATGTAAATATCCTAAGAGACAAGCACCGAGGAGATGATATGTTGTTACACATCTTCGAGAGGAATTTCCCACCTCTCCACATCGGGAACTTGTCCAAATCAACTTGTGTTGATCGACCACTCCTAATCTAGGTGACATTTTCAGAACATTTGAAACGCTTTTGTGTGATTTTGATATTTACGGTCGCTGAACCAGACTGTGTGTGTGAATTTGGGTGCTTAGGTTACCAAGTCCCGTAAACCGAAGGTTAGTTAATGAGCCTAATACTCCCTAAACCTTAGACCTAATACTTAAGCTTTCCAATTTCCTCAACCTCTTGAGGAATATCTAGATCTTAACGGGTACTAAGAGTCTTACCAAGAATGCCTAAGGTTAGCGTTCTTATTAATCCTGTTGTGCACTTTCACTTTACTTTTCTTTAATGTGGTCTAGAACTTTTGGTTAATTCCTTAATTTCTTACTAATGACTATCCCTTTTCTTTTTCATTTTGTGCTCCTTTTTAATATTTTGCTCTTTTCCTCCTCCTCCTATTTGTAAAGCTCACCAAAAAGGCTTCCCTTCTCCCAATATTTGTTCTTTTTCAAAAAAATTTTAATTTTTTTGGCGTTTTTGACATATGTGAATTTTTTTGTTGAAACCTTTTCTTGTTATGATTTTTTTTTTGCACTTTCATATCCCCCCATGCCTAAGGTTTGCAACGTCCTCATTGTACATTGGGTGGGTTTTTATTTAGCTTGGTTCATGCATTAGGATAGGTATTTGGTGAGTGGATGGGTTGAGGTGATTGTTGCGGATAATTTTTAATCTCAGGTACGAGTACTTGAGGTGAAGTCGGCTGTCCTAAGGAATGAACCTAAAGTGCAAAGAAATGTTAGAAAAAGGTTTCAGGTTTCCAAAAGAATGACGGGCTACCTCCCATTAAGCGCTGAGTTTTATGCCATTGGCTAGGCGCAATTAGCTCAGGGAGAATGGAGGATAAATGATGACTCAGCCAAACTGTATTGGTTACGTCAATGAACGGTTTGAGTCTCTGGCCGTTCACGACGAAAGGTTCGAAATCATGGCTGAGTGAACTAATCCCAACGGCTCCATTTCCAAAAATCTGTAGGACAAGATATGGTTCGACCCACTTGGATCGCAGTTTTCTAGGGAACAATTTAAGTCAGGCATCGAAGAGTAGGACCTTCTAACCAGGGTGAAAGATCTTTCTAGATATGTGCTTGTCATGAAAGGCTTTAACCCGCTCTTTGTAGATTCGCAAGTTTTCATACACATCAAGGCATAATTCATCAATGTCGCTTATCTGAAGCTTTCTGTGCGTTCCAGCCTTAGAAAGATTTAGGTTGTAGTTCCGTACTGCCCAATAGGCTTTGTGCTCCAGTTCGACGAGAAGGTGACACACCTTCCTGTACACCAGCCTAAAAGAAGACATACCTAATTGGGCTTTGTGGGCGGTCCTATAAGCCCACAAAGCTTCCGAAAGTCTGGATGACTAATCCTTCCTGTCAGGTCGAATAGTAACCTGCAGAATTTTCTTGATCTCCCGATTTGATAGCTCAGCTAGACCATTAGTCTAGGGGTGGTAAGGAGTAGAGATTCGGTGCGACACCCCATATTTGGTCATCAGTGACCTTAACTGAGTATTGGTAAAATGGGTCCCTCCATTAGAGATGATAGCACAAGGAATCCCGAACCGTGAGAAGATATTCTGATGAATGAATTTGATAACGATCTTGTGATCACAGGTTCGGGTCGGAATGGCTTCGATCCATTTGGACACATAGTCAACAGTGAGTAAAATGTACTCGAAGTCATCCGAGATAGGGAATGGGGCCATAAAATCAATCCCCCAAATATCAAAAATCTCGCATACGAGAATCGGCTGTAAAGCCATCATGTCATGATGGCTCATGTTGCCTAAAGTTTGGCAATGGCTGCATGCCTTACAGTGACTGTATGCGTCCTTGAAGATAGTGGGCCAATAAAAGCCACACTGGAGGATTTTCGATTCGGTTTTATGCCCAGAAAAATGGCCACTGCATGCCTGGTCATGGCAGAAAGAGAGTATGTCATTGATTTCGACCTCCGTGACACATCGTCAGATAATTTGGTCAGCACCTATGCGGAATAAGTATGGGTCTTCCCAGATGTAGTACTTGGCATCGGAGCGCAACTTGTCTTTCTTGGCCTTCGGCCAATCAGACAGGATCTGGTGTGATGCCAAATAGTTCACTATATCAGCAAACCATGGAAGCCCGGTACCAATAGTCAAGAGGTGCTCATAAGGAAAATGCTCCGTGATGGGTCCAGAAGGGTCGATGATCTCAGAAGGAAGGCGAGACAAGTGGTCAGCTACCACGTTCTATCTCCCTGCCTTGTCGCGAATCTCGAGGTCAAATTCTTGCAACAGTAAGATCCATCAGATTAATCGAGGCTTCGCATCCTTCTTTGCAAGGAGATGCCTCACAGCTATGTGATCCGAGTAGATTATGACATGGGAACCCAAGAGATAAGATCTGAATTTTTCAAGGGCAAATACTACAGCTAGCAGCTCTTTCTCCGTAACCGTGTAGTTACGCTGAGCCTCATCAAGTGTCTTTCCAGCGTAGTAGATGACCATGGGTTTCCCGTCAATCTTTTGCCCCAGAATTGCTCCTACAGTGAAGTCAGATGCATCGCAAATGATCTCAAAGGGTTGAGACCAATTAGGGGACTGTAGGATCGGGGCTTGGGTGACTCGGTCACGAAGGGTCTCAAAAGCTTGAGTGCATTCCTTGGAAATCTAAAAGGGTACATCCTTGGAGAGAAGAGTGGTCAGGGGACACGCGATTTTTGAGAACTCAGGGATGAAACGACGGTAAAAATCGACGTGCCCCAGAAAAGATCGGATGTCTCGGATCGAGCTAGGCATAGAAAGTTTAGAAATCAGATTAACCTTGGCTCGATCCACTTGGATGCCTCTCTCAGAAATTAAGTGTCCCAGGACGATCCCCTCTGGCACCATAAAGTGACTCTTTTTCCAGGAAAGAACCAGGTTTACGTCAATGCAACGCCTGAGTATGTGAACCAAGTGCTGAAGGCAATCATCAAATGATGCCCCAAAAACTGAGAAGTCATCCATGAAGACTTCCAGATAATCACCTACCATATCAAAGAATATGGCAAGCATGCACCGCTGAAAAGTCGCGGGTGCATTGCAGAGATCGAAAGGCATCCTTTGGAACGTGTATGTCCCGAAGGGGTAGGTGAACGTGGTCTTCTCTTGGTCCTATGGATGAATCGCCACTTGGTTGTAATCGGAGTACCTGTCAAGAAAGCAGAAGAATCTATTTCCTGCTAGTTTTTCGAGAATCTGATCAATAAACGGTAGTGGAAAATGATCCTTCTTCGGGGAGGCATTGAGTCTTCAGCAATCTATGTAGACTCTCCACGAGTTGGCTATACGGGTAGGTATGACCTCTCCGGTTTTGGTTATGATGGTGTGAGCCCTGCCTTCTTAGGCACAACCTGGATTGGGCTCACCCAGTGATTGTCGAAGATTGGGTAGATGATCCCAGCATCTAACCACTTAATGATCTTCTTTTTCATGACCTCCTGCAGATTGGGGTTTAGACGTCTCTGCATTTCACGTGAAGGTCGTGCACCCTCTTCGGAATAGATGCGATGTGTGCAATAAGAGGGACTTATTCCAGTCAAATCATCAAGAGTCCAACTAATGGCTCTGCGATGTTGCTGGAGAACAGCAATCAGACGGGATTCCTGGTCAGGCGTGAGTTTGGAGTTTATAATCACCGAAAGTGTCTGATTGGAACCCAAAAAGACATATTTCAAATGATCGGGAAGGGGCTTGAGTTCTAGAACGGGGTTATCAGTAGCAGCGGGTGATTCAGAGTGGGTGTGTGGTACAAGGGTAGGAGTTATGGGTTTGTCTAGATCAAGTTCTGACTCCTCTAATTGCGATTTTAGATCTTCTTGTGGTTGATGAGGGATAATCATGTTGTCCTCAATTTGTGGTTCATCAACCACGGCTCTGATGTCACAAATTTGCTCTATCACACCGCAATTAATCCCTTGTTGGGCCTTAAAGATATCAATCTTGAGAGTCTGATTCCTAATTTTCAACTCTATCTGGCCCTCTTCACAACTTATGCTGGCCCTTGCAGTGGCCAAAAAAGGTCTCCCTAGTATGATTGGTGTAGATTCTCAGGTGTGTCCATGTCTGTAACTATGAAATCTACAGGGAAGTAGAAATATCTCACCCTAACAATAACATCCTCAAGAATTTCCTTAGGTTACTTGATAGATCGATCGGCTAATTGCAATGTCACCTCAGTCGATTTCAGTTCGGATTCTTCTAGGTGGTTAAGCAGGGATGTGGGTATCAGGTTTATGGAGGCACCAAGGTCTAATAATGCTCTATCAAACTAGGTCTCACCAATCTTACATGAAATCAGGGGAGTGCCTGGGTCTTTTGCCTTGGGTGGGAGTTTACTTAGGATTACAGAGCTGGCTTGCTCTAATAGTACAATCGAACTCCCACTCTTAGTTCACGGCTTACGCTGAGGTGTACACACATTTCTCAAGAATTGTGTGTAAGCCGGTACGTGGTGGATTGCATCCATCAAGGGGATGTTTATTTGGACTTACTCAAAGAGCTTGATCAGGTCCTCCTCAGGAGCCACAGGTTTAGCTGTCCTCTTTCCCTTGGTAAAGGCCTCGGGAAATGGAACCTTGGTTGGTTCCTCTAGGATAGGTCCAGGTTTTTGATCTAGGACAGGGATAGGAACATCCTGGATAACAATCCTAGGGTTTGGGTCACTACCAGGCTTGGAGTGGTCAGGATAAGGTGGATCTTGGGTTGCTTTACCACTATGGGTTGTTACAGAATTTAGTCCTGCTTGGTTCTGGTTGGGGGTTGGTAAGATAGGCTGCTACTATTGGTATCCCGCATAAGAGGTTGATGCTTCCATCCCGTCAAGTGATGGAACAGAAGGGGCCTGATAGATCAAGTGTGCTTGGCCCAGGTTGGGTTCATAATGCACCGTTGGGTCGGCACGTTGTTCAGGATGGGCAGAGGTTGAGAAGGAAGTGTGCCTGGTTGGCAAGAATTCGTCAACTGGGCGAGTTGGTTGTAGACCTCTGTGATTTCGTCCTTGTGTTGCTTCTGGATAACCGCATTCGTTCTTTGAATGTCAGCCAGAGTTTGTAGGATAAGGGACATTTGGTCTTGGTTAGGCTCAGATGGATAAGTGGGGTTGGGCCGAGGCTGAGGTGGCTGATAAGGACGAGGGGCTTGTGGACGGGGCTGAAAGGGTGGTCTTGGGTTCTAAGAATTTCCCGCCCACTGGAAATTGGGATGGTTTTGCCATCCAGGGTTGTAGGTGTTGGAAAATGGGTCATTATGGATGGCGTTGAGGTCCTCGCAGGTCTGAGGAGCCTCAGGAAAGTCGGAGAATGGGGGAGTAGAGTTCCCTCGGCAGGAATAGAAAGGATCGGAGGTTCCTCCAATCCTGGAGTCAGATGGGGGAGGATACGGGTCCATCCCAGGAGAAGGTCGATGGAAAATGTTCTGCACAGTTTCCCTTGTGGGAGGTGGCTGTGCAGAGGTGGCTCGCTGCAAGTGCTGAGTCAGCTTGTCCACCTTCTCAATAATTGAGACTATGTCCAACCGACTGGCCATTAATTCTAGGTTGACTGATGTGGACAGGCCCTGCATCTCATGTGCTCCCCTAAGGTTCGTTGCTGCGCGGGTATTCGTCCAGTCGAATAATCCCATGGATTCATTGTTGATGAAGTTCTCGCACATATTCTCGAGAATCTCCCACACGGTGTCTTCATGTTGACCCATGATATTCCCTTCGTAAGTTGCATTGACGAACAGTCTAATATCTTCACGGAGTCCCCGGTAAAAAGACTGGACTTGTTCCCATTTAGGAACTCCGTGATGGGGGCACTTTCAAATGAGATCCCGGAATCAATCCCATGCCTCATGAAGAGGTTCTCTCGTCTGTTGCATGAAGTGAGTAATCTGATGGCGCAAGGCGTTTGTCCGACCAACAGGAAAGAACTTCAAAAACTCGAAATGAAGTTCTTCCCAAGTGTTGATCGGGCAAGTCTGTGTCTAATACCAATGAGCCGCCTTGTCCATAAGGGAGAAAGAGAACATCTTCATGAGTAAGATATCCCGATTTTGTGCATCTGACCCGAAGGTCTGGGTCAGATGCTTAAGCTATTTGATATGCTAGAAGGGATCTTCAGAGCTAAGCTCATAGAATTTAGATATGACATGAATCATGTTGGGCTTCAATTCAGAATCAGGTACTCCAGTCGAGATTCTAACTCGAGGCTCAAAAGCCACCGCAGCGGGATTATAGTGATCTCGCATCATGGGGTGCTGCGGTGGGTTCATGAAGTTGGAAGAGATCATTAAGACTCTAGAGCTGGTGTTCAAGATTATTTTCTTCTTCAACAGACTGAGCCATGATGGAAGAAGAAGGGGAATTAGGTTCAGAATCAGAGGAGAGGTCTATGTGAAGTGGTTGTCGCACAAACAAGGGTACCGAGGTTTGGCCTTGGGGAGAGTGGATTTCTAGAGGAGGTTTCAAGGACCTCCTACCGAACATGCACTGATGGACTGGATGAGATTAGAACGTACTGGACCCAATCAAGACACCCAAAATATGTTGGGTGACTATAGAGGTTCAGGGCGGATGATACCCCTTGATCAGAAGGTCGTCCACCTAAGAATTACCTGAGTAGCTAGTGAGGGTGAGTCCCTTAAAGACCCCTACACGGTAGAGTGCCCCCACAGGTTACAGGATTTCCCCTATCCGACCTCTCTTGTCACTGAGATTCTAGGTAGACCAGAATGGGGACCTTGACCTCTTAAGTCTAGGACTTTTAATTAAGATCAAGGTACTTAGGGTATCACTTCAACTTTAAACCTTTTATTGTGCAAGAGTGACCTAATTTAAAGGTTGGTTGACCCAAAGGATAAACTTCACCTCTTTGTTCCTTTGAGAGATTCTTAGGTCCTTTCTTTTATGGTTCAAGTGAATTAAGAGCTGGATTGCTTAGGTTCCTCTTAATAGGTCTTTTCAAGCAATGGTTTAGGCACACCTCTTTTTGGAATTTTCAGTTCTTGATTAGCAGATGTGTCTCTAAAACCCTAGCTTAGAATCCTAGGTTGGCTCTAGTTGGTCCAATTAGTTGCCTCAAAATTGGGTAACTAGGGCTCAAGTAAGAAGGTTTTAGCCTTAGTTACCTTAAGTGGATATGCAGATAAAATGTGTTGAAATTTAAAAGCAGGCAACTCTGTGAATTACTAAGTATGGAAGACAGGTAACCATAGATTGATTTTTCTTTTCTTTTTCCTCTTTAGAATTTGGGGGGGCTTAAGAGAGAGGGTAGAAGGTTACCTGTCCCTTGGTGTGGTTGTTGTGCGGCTACTTGTTCCTTCTTGCCTTCCTTTCCTGCACAACAAAAGAGAGATCAAGTCAGTATACAATCAGAAATTGTGATTTTGTAGCATCTAAAATGCCCGTTGCTCCCCGGCAACGGCACCAAAAACTGATAACGCTCGTTTGTTCACGATTTTCAAAAAGGTACGCTGTAGTATGTTGCAAAAAATGATGATCAATTTAATTTAATTTATTACTTGAAATTTAAAACATTCCGAGGTCGAACTCAGAGAGCAATCTTGATTCTAGAAGTATAAAAATCACAATCCACCATAATGTACTATTTAAAAAAAAAAAGGAATGGTAGAGAATAAGAGTGCAATTAATCTCTCTTTCTTCTTTTCTCTCCTCCTTTGCTTTTTCTCTGTCCTTAGCATTTGCTACAATGCTCGTTTCCTTCTTCTTCCTTTCTCTTTGGCTACTACTACTTCTTCTCCTTGGCTTTTTCTTCTATTCTGTTGAGCTACGGCTCCTGCTTTCTTCTTTCTTCTCTTCTTGGTTTAGCCCCTTGGTGCGGCTAAGTCTCAGCTGTGCCTCTTGCTTTCTTCTTTCTCCCTTCTCTTTCTGCCTCAGCTTCTATGTGGCTACAGTGCCATCTTCTTCCTCCTCCTTTGCTTCTCTGTGCCTCCAAGTCCTTCTTTTCTATTTGGCTGCAGCTGCCTTCGCGTCTAAGTCCTCAGCCGCTCCTCCTTCCTTGCTTCCTCTTCTGTTCCCTACACAGGCATCATACGGTTAGGCAAAACCTAACCCCTACCCTCCCCACATCTCTCTCTCTTTCTATTTCGCTCTCAAGATAGCTCTCCTAGAGCCTATTTGGGTGTGCAGGTCGGGTGACGTGCCCGGGACCAGGCGCACCAGCATGGGTGGTGCATGAGGTGTGCACAAGTTCGGTAATCGGGTCTGGCCAGGTCCGCGGGGGGTGGTCGCGGACGAGGCTGGGTGAGCGGGTGAGAGGGACCTCACCCCGTCTAACTGAGGCGATAAGCCTTAATCACTTTTGCAACTTATGCGCTGTGGGGCACTTGCAAACTTACGAGGTGGGACTAAATGTCCCACCCTGCTGCTTGTGCACCCGCAGCAGCAACCGCACTCAATCGCCACTCCAGCTGAGGTCTTCGCTGCCAATTGAAGACCTGGAGATGTGCACAGCAGTCTTCCACGTGACCTGGGTGTGCCTCCTGGAGCTGGAAGAGCCTGGAGCTGGCGAGGGAGCTCCTTCACACCTTCGCTAATGGTAGCGGAGTCGCGAACCTGAAATGCACGGTTATGGCCTTGCGGCCCTGCCAAATCAAAGGAAAACCTTCACCGTATCACTGCGAAGGTGAGGTGGGGTTTGGCTGGCCGCTGGGTGGCCTAGGCGTGCATGCCTAGGTCGCTCTGTGGCTATGAAGGTGGGTTAGGTCGGTGGAGGTGTGGAGTGCGTGTGGTCGGCAGTGGAGATGGGGAAACTGCTTGGTGGATGTTGGCGGAGGTTTTGAGGGGTCTGGCGAGGTGGATGGAGGCATGGAGCGGCGGGAACACCTCGCCGGTGGTCTGCCGGAGGTGGAGAAGGTGGCGGTGGACAATGGCACAGAGGGGTCAAAAGTGTGATTTAAAAGAGAGGAAATGAAGAGGGCGAGAGAGGGAACTTATCTATGAGTCTCTGGACGAAGGAGGGAGGCGACGGTGGCAAGCGGCTGTGTTGCCGTCGCCGGAGATGAAGGTGCCCAAGGGAAGGGACGACGATGAGGAAGAGGGGCTGGAGGGCGCCTGCTGGTACGGCGAGGTGCGGTGGAAGATGGCGGAGGTAACCCTGCCACTGGTATGGTGGCAGGATGATGAGAAAGGAGGAGGAGATTCGTCGGAGCCTGTGGGCAAATGGCCGGAGGAGGAGACGAAATAGGCGAGAAGAGGGATTTCTTCGGCCAAATCAGGCTTGAAGGATGCGGCAGGGGTTTCCGCTCCTTAAATAGGCGTCGAACGAGAGAGAATCGCGAGGAGGAGATGGGAATACCTCGTCGGAGGTATGGTAGGAACGAGACCCATACCTCTTGAGAGTTCACACGAGAGGTATGGCTACCAACAGGGCATGGGAGCCGGCCCATGCTGCAGGGGACAAGGCAGGGAGTCTCCCTTTCAAATCTGGGGCCAGCTCCCCATGCATGCACGGCGCCATCCTCCGTGCAAAGTCGCCGAAGGTATGACCTGTGCAGGCGGGTAGCAGAGGCACCCGATTGAAGGTGACGAGAAAGGTAGGGGGGTCCTCGCAATGTTTCAAAAAGCTAAGGGTCAAAAGGTAATTATTGAGGACTGTTTTGTAAAGTAGGTCAAGGACACCTTTCCTTAGGTCCAAATTTTTGTATGAACCTAATTTGGACCTAAGGAATCCAATGGTGAGGATGGATTTTAGGTTTGACCATGTTTGGCTAGACATTTTGTACAAAAATTCAAATTAGGTCAAAAAATTGGGTATGGTTCTCAATCTAGATCAAGATAGGTTCCAATGGCCAAATTGAAGGTTCTAAACCCTAGAGGATATTTTTTTATGAATTTTATAGGGTTTAATTGATTTTTATCTTGCCTAAAACTTCGTGAATTAAAGTGGATTTATTTTAGGGTTACAGAATGTCATTTAATTCCCAGATTTTATCATAACCCTTTTCTTACCAAACCATCCCACTTGTTCTCCTATCAAGTCCATTTGACCTGTGTCTAGACCTTTAAAAATCCCGTTTGTGTACTGTAATGGTAAAATTATAGTTTTACCCCTTGTATAATGTTTTATTCTCTGCTCGATAATTTCCTGATTTAAGCTTTCCCTTAGGTTATGTAGGAGCTTTTTGTTCGATTTCTTATGTCAAAATGTGCTAGTTAGGGTTCATGATGAGGTTCTCATCACCCACCCACTCTAACTTCAATTCAACCTCCCACCTTAGCTTCACACACCCTTCATCTCGCTAACTTTTCCCCCAGTCTCTTTTCCCTAAACCTACCATCTAATCCCCCCAAGCATGGCCTTCTTCCTGAACTGAAACCTTTGCCAAACTTGAGTATTTCTTCCATTTTTCACACTCATTTTAGTCACCTACTTCCACCATTTTCTTTCAGGGGACCAAGAAGAAGATTGCATTTTACAAGGCATTCATGTATCTAACTATCTTCACGATTGACCATCTTTCGTGTATCACTTTACGCCTGGCTAAATGGGATTAAAGACAACACTGGTTGGGAGGTAACCCAACAATATTTTCCTCTTCGCTTTCATTTTCTTTTTCAGGTTCTGCAAAACTTTGCCTCTATCCCGACTTCCTCTCAGGTGATATCTTCTCCTACTCTTTTTGTTTGGCAAGGGACTTGCAAACCTTAAGCATTAGGGGGTACTTTCAATTTTGTTAGGCATTTCATTATTTTTCAAAACCTAAAAACATGAAAATATTTTGCACTCGCATCATCTACATCTACATATGCACTCTATTTGCATAACTTCTAAAAAAATGTTTTGAGAATTTTTAGTGAAAGAAAGGACCAATGGTTGAAATTTAATTCAAATTAGGTACACCTAGGGTTTAATCGTTAACAAAATAAGGATGTAGCCGCGAATTCATTCTTAAACGTTTCAAGTCTAGAAACCTAGACTAGATAAGGTATCCTACAAAGAATTCCATCCAAACACCCGATGATTCAAGCAACCCGACTTTGTTTAGCAACCTGGATAGTACCTGACTTAGGTCTCAATCCAAAATTTTATTTTTCTTTTGAAAACTTGGTGTCAAACATTTCACACACAAAGCCAACACTACCCAAGCCCAAAAACATCTAAATAATTAAAAAACTTCTACAAAATCCTAGTAAAAGATCGAGACAGATGATTAGTTTGAGTTCCCAATGCCAAAAAGGAAAAATACTTCCTTTTAGGATGCAATATCAACATGTTACCGCCTCGACACTACTTTATATCTATATTTCATATTTTTAGACAGAGCATTAAGGCACATTTTGCAGCTCAGGTGTCATGGACCATGCTCTACCCATAGCGTTGGAGCAAGAGCCTGAGTTTGCTTGGAGTGCCCCTTTACACCGCATTGTGTTTTGGGGTTGTGAGCTCTTAAGGTGTGTCTTGGACGATACTATATCAAAGTGCCGGTGCCATAGCCCCCTCGAGGATTGGTAATAGGAATGATGATCCCGACACATCTTTAGTAGGACTAAGCTAAGGTTAAGCATAGGGAAATCAATGGAAAAAAAAAGTTTCAATAACACAACCTTATCTAAATAATGTTGGCATAGCTCAAGGCACTGACACCTGAATTTTCAACAACTTGCAAGTTGCGGATCGAGTTCACGAGTCAGGGAAATCCTAACAACAAAAATGATTTCGAGATATTTTAATTTAAAAGGAGTTAAGTAGTGAATTCTCAAAGGATACAGTGGTCCTGATTTGTCTAATCCTTGAATCCAAAGTTGAGCCCTAATGTTTTACCTTTAATAAACCCTGTACCTACTTTAACCAAAATCAATTACGGTCCTATCTTAAGCTTATTCCTCAAAACACGAAAGGATGTTCTCTTAAGAAATATTATGGTGCAATCATAATTTTTACCAAGAAACTAGCAAAAAGATAAGCATGGGAGTGTAATAAATGCCAGCATATCATCATCCTTAATATCCTTTCACATCTAGTTCCTAAGGTTTTGTCAATTGTATTGCATTATCTCACTGCATTTAGCATGCATTTGCATTTAGGGTTTAGAGCATACATTAGCATTTATTTTACATTATCTTATGTAGTTACCATTTGATTGCCACGGATGAATGCTTTAGAAATCATAAAAGCCCTGACAGTATTGAAGGCACAAGGAACAAGTGTGAAGACAGCTCAAGAAAGCTCCTTCCAGCTCGTCCTCTACTTAGGTAAGCTACTAGCTAGCTTAGCTAGCTCCTCCACTACTCCAGCTCCTACCCTACTCCCTCTCCACCTTAATGGCCGTCCACCTACATTAAAATCACTTACCAAGGAAGCTTCCTAACCACCCTTATTGGCACCCTTTCACATGGTGCTAAGGAAGCTTCCTAACCACCCTCCTTGGCACCCTTTCACATGGTGCCAAGGAAGCTTCCTAACCACCATCCAAGCCACCTTCCTTAGCACCCTTTCACATGACGCCAAGGAAGCTTCCTAACCACCATCCATACTAGCCTATAAAATGACCCCCCATCCTACCATTCAAACCATCCCTTGGCAAGCAATAATTCTTCCTATCAAACACCTATAGCCACCATACATTACACAGACAAGAAAGGAGAAGGAGAGAAGATTAAGGGAGTAACCTACCCGCTCCCTTGGTGCCTTCTTCTTCTTGTCTGTCCTTCCTTATGCCACGCCAAGGATCAAACTTCCATCTAGGGAAGACGGCCAGGCAGGAGGAAAGAAGGGTGAAGGATGTCCACCTTTGAGAGGAGAAACTCAAGGAGCTAGAAGGAAGTCTTCTTCAAGTCAAGGAGCCACCATTCATAAAGCGAAGGCTACCTCAGCTACTCGGGAGAATTTTCTGTCTTTTATTTTGTTGCATTTTAATTCCTATTAAGCATTCATCTACCTAGGGATTAACTAAGTGGAACCTTTGCTTAGTTGAGCTCCCTGGGTACTCTGTAGACATTTCTTCTTAATAGTAAAGTGCCTTTCTTCATTTTTGAATTTTCAATTTTAAGTAGCAACTTTATTTATTTTAGTGCATTGCACATCTCTCTTCTAATTACCCTAGGTGCACTTGCCTAGGGTGAGCTTAGAAGAGAAGACTTCTCTTGTCACCTAGGTTCTAGTTGTTAGGCATATTTTCTTTAGTGTAGTTCTATCTTTGCATTCGTATCCTGCTTATTTCCAAACATAAAATTTGTAAAAATCAGAAAACAAAGAGAAGTGTTAATTTGAGAGGTGAGAGAGAGAATCACTTATTTGACTAACAAATTGGCCCCTTTGAACGACCCTAGATACCATCACTATCTAGAAGTATAAATTTAAAAGCTGATCGATTTTGCACGTTGCAAAGACATTAAAACCCCCATTTATAAAATCATACAAATCTCGCATCAGTGAGATTAGACCACTACTAAGCTGGTCGTAGTTTCATTAGTATGGATGTTAATCTATTTTCTCATCAGGCCTAAATTAGGCCCACAATAGGGCCACTAGGCCCAACACAATGCATGGGGGCTGCCGGCCCACATTCAATTTTATCAAATGCTAATTGTTGGTTTGGTAGATCGCGTGTTTTGAAATCGTTTGTCATTGTTTGTAGTATAGCTGTGAAATCCGATCAACAAAAATATTTGTAATTTAACGAAACTTTGAGTTCCGATCGTTCGTCTCTGGGAGGCGTTATGGAAATGCAAAAATGATTTCGATCTCGCTCACTCTACTCACTTAAAATCGCACATCGGTTTCTACCTACGGATCAATGTTGTGCCATTTGCATGATTAACCTTAATCATGTGCGCATGTGTTAAGTAAATGACAAATGTGAATGTATGGGTTTCAGTACACATGATCCTAGTTATATGATGGCCATTGACAGAGAACGCATCAATGGTTAGATCCTTGATGTTTTCAGGCACCAACATGCTAGTTGCAAAAAAAATATTAAATGAGCACAGGCAACTTATTATCACATGAAAGATATTGCAAGGGAGCTCATGGTGATTTCATAACAGACATATATATATATATATAAAGATGATTTTCATTGAATCTATATCAGGGTTACAGAGCAAAGCTAGAGGAAAGCTTATACATGAATGCTTGAAAATAGAAAACTATCTAGTAGAAAACGACTGCATGTGTGAATCTATGGGGGGATTACACATGCATCATTGGGGAGGAAATGGAGCTACACTACTAAGCATCAATAAGGTAGATAAAAATTACGAAGAACTACGATCTACTTAACTAGCAGAAGGAAGGGCATTCGGAGGTGGTCTCCAATGGCCTTTGAGTGGAGGTAGGGAGAAGAAAGAGGGGCGGCCAATGGTGCTTAGGCTAGTCCTTGGAGGAAGGAGGGAGAGGTGACCATGGCTTGGCGTGAAGGTGGTGGAGCTCGTGGAGATGGAGGTAGAGTGGAGGTGGACTTATGCTAAATGAAGGTGGAATGAAGCCAATTGCCAAGATGAAGCCAAGATGGGTGCATGGCTATCCAAGAGGGTCTTTCTATAGACTCTTGGGAAGCTATGGGTTTGGCTCTCTAGAGAGAGCTCTAAGATGGCCATCCAAGAGAGAGAGAGAGAGTGGCTCTTAGATCCACAAAATGTGGATCTAAGAGTTGAACATCCCTTGGTTGCTATTTTTGGCAACCAAGGTGGTGCCAACCTTAGAAGAGCCTAGAAGGCTCTAGGTGTGTGTATGGCTAGGTGAGTGTGTGTGTGTGTGTGACCTAGGTGGCTAGGTGGTCTAGTGGTCTAGGTTAGGTCCTAAGGGTTTGGGTTAGGGTAGGTCCTAAAATTAGGGTTGTAAATCTTAACAGCTAAAAGGGAATGTGCAATTAAACTTGTACTAAGTTTAATTGAGTGAGTGTGAACCTAATTGAGAGTGAAATTACTCAATTAAATTGGGCTTAGGTCAATTGAATTCTCACTGAGTCCAATTGGACTTGTATGGGTTGAGATTTAAGCTCTATTGGACTCTATGAGTCCAATTGACTAGGCAATTGTAATTGACTATGATCCAAGTCAATTAGGCTTAGTGAGAACCTAATTAGATTTTTAGGAAGGTCTAGAGGTGGTGTATTAGGGTTAGGGTACCTTAATTTAGATTCCCAGGACGTTAGAATTGGGTTTAGGGACCTAGGAACTCAAGATCCAAGCTTGAATTCCAAAACAAGAACTGGAGAGCAGTTCCAGACGTTTAATTTACGTGTCAGATGACTTATACTAAAAAATTAGAAGTCCATACCTCTTGTCTAGAAGTCCAATTTGAGTCAGGGAAGAATCAGGGTTCTGTTATGGGGATTCTGCAGAAATTAGACATCTGACCAAGTGTCTGGATGTCCAATAACACTGCAGACATGGATTTAAGGTGTGCGGGTTGTAGCTAAGGGTCCTGGACGTCCAATAACTTATCTGGACATCTAGATAAGGGCTGGAACTAGGGTTTTGAGGCTTCCTAGGCTATGGTGACCTAATCTAAGGGTGGCTACGGCTTAGGAAGGCTTCTAGGGCTATCCTAGGGCTAGGAATGAACCTACGTTCTTCATAATTTAACGCTGCCTTATTCTTACTTAATAGAATAACATACCTCAACCCTTACATTATTTCTCTACTACATTTATTCTAAGGTCTTCCGCTCTAGCTCTGAAGTAACACTAGCTCCAGGTCCAGCTTCAGATCTAGCTCCTGAGCTTCTTATTACCTGTAATTTATATAATGCGCTTAATTAGTACATTATATCATTATTGCATGCTTAGCTAAGGGAAAGCAATAAAGATGCAATTAATGCTCATGTATGCATGGATTACACTAGCATATGCTAAGTTCTAGCCTAATTTAGGTCAATTAAGACTTATGATTGATGCGTAACAACTAATATATATACTCAAGAGGAGAGAAGAGAGGGTATTAGGTATGTGGTGCCCAACAGTCATGATGATTGGGAAGCCAACACAGCAATTTTGTTATATACCACTGTAGTAGCTCGCGGACACCTGATGTGGCGCTTTGTTAGCGTAGATTAGAGCGCTATATAGCATAGCGTTGCGAGGTGATTTAGTATTTTTGGGCCTCGAATTGAGAGCCCTATTGTTATCCAAATTCCAATTAAATTATATGGTTACAAAGCCCTTATATAGGGCTACTTAATTGTATAGTTAATTTAGGATTATAAGTTATTTAATTATATATAAAAATTAGCTAAATTTAAGGATTTATAAACGTTAAATTAGGGTTTAATTCCTTAATTAATGTACAAATTACTAAATTAATGATACAATTGACTTTATAATTAGTTAATTTATATAATAA
Organism: Thalassia testudinum; assembly: GCA_037157565.1. NCBI lineage: Eukaryota > Viridiplantae > Streptophyta > Magnoliopsida > Alismatales > Hydrocharitaceae > Thalassia > Thalassia testudinum. The sequence goes on from JAZHRO010000073.1 coordinate 154,243,358, forward strand.
GGTATTAATTATGCATTTTTATTTTATTTTAGAGAATTTATTTTAATTTATGTACCTTTAAATATACATTTTAAATAGATATACACAAAATTTAGTTATAAATACTACTGTACAATATAAATGCATCGTAAATAGGTTGAAAGTATTTAAAATTAATATATATAAGTGTACAGTATAAATTACTTCAGTAATAACTTAATTTACTAATTTATTTTATTTTAAGTTAATAATTTACCTAATTAACTTAATAACTTAATTACCTACAATAAATACATAAATAAATTAATGTACAGGTATCATACAATATATATTAGTTACTTAAATACAGATGTACAGTGATAGATATGGTTATGAGTATGTACATAGTTATTTATAATTACTTAATATTATACACATTTACTCTAATATAAATTAATATACAATTATATAAGAAGGTTATATATACATTAAATCATCCTAAATACTTATTTTAAGTTATTTGTGTACATTATCTGCCTATATTACATTATTTATATATAAATTAGTCTTAAGTTATATTTACAAGTATAAATATAATATATAAGGTATTTCGAGGTATTTTTGAGCTTTTTCTGATTTTTATGGTCTTTTTATGTTTAATAGAGGTAAGAGATGAGAGGGAGGGGGTGAGATGAGAGGAGAAGAAACTCTTTTCATGATTTTTGACTTGAATCTTTTATTAGGTTTCAAAGTATACTGAACCGTCGGCTGGTATGTTCTACCAAGCTGAGGGTTCGGAATACTTTGCAACTTTGTAAGCGCCTAAAGAAATACCTAATCTTACTCAAGACAGGTTTCTTTTTTTTTGTGAATTTTTTATGATTTTTATTTATTTACAAAAATAACCCAAATTAGGCTTGAGTGAATGTTGAAAGTGAAACCTAAGGCACTAAAATGAGTTCTAACTGCTAGGAATGCAACTCAAATACTCAAACATGTCCAACACAACACATGAGCGATATTTGAAGCATTAAACATGATTTTTAACATTAATTTCATTAAAATAGCATACATAATACATGTAGCTGACAATGGATTTCAACAAGATTTACAAGCAATTTTAATTGGATTAAAGTTCAATTCAAGAACATGAATGCTTGTTTCATACTGTTCTACACTATACACAGTCAACTCCTTGTAATCCTCAAAATCCCAACTCAAACCCCTTAAATCCAACTCAAGACAGTCCACAACAGTGGTTGTTGCTACTATTTCAGTAGCCAAGAACTGTTGTTGAATTCTTAGTAGCTACCTGCTGCTGTAGATAGATCATTCAGCAGCCAATGCTGCTGCAAATACCATTATCTCAACCCTAATATGCCTGACTCGGACCTTCTAGAATGTCTGGAAGTGTTTGCAGCTGAACATCAATTTCATTTTGTCTCAATGAATCTGACTGCTTGCTTCCTTCCACTATAGACAGTGGAGAAAACAACCATTAAATCATCCATTTCAGATGTTACAAATGGTACTATGTCACCAAATATGCATTTCAAACTCTGATCATGATCTCCACAATATTAGAAAACCTAATTTGATCTTCACTTCGCACTATAGATAGTGGGAGGATGAAGATAAAATTAAGCTTCCAAAACATGAAAACGTCACTCTCATTTGTTGCAAATAATTCATCCAAATCAAGATCAGATCTAAAAAATAAAAGAAACTCTAATCTAATCTCTCTCTCACGCCATAGACAGCATGAAGAGAGAAGATCAAATGAGACCGTGAAAACCACTGAAAACAATCTCAGATCTTCCTTAAAGCATTCCAAACTTGATCAAATCATTAAACATCAGCTAGAGTTGATTTACAATAAATCCAAGCTGTCACCCATGTGGGTATTTGATCTAAAATCACCATGATGATATGATCATCTAGAGTTGCTACACACCATTGATTGGTGTATAGGAACTATAGGTGATCCATTAAACTCATTAGATCAATGCTAAAGCCTCAAATCAATACATTTGATTCTCATTGGCTTGAGCTACCAAAAAGATAAAAAAATCAGAGATCAAGATTCAAATTGGGCAAGAACACATTCAATGATAAGAATCAAGTTAAAATAGCTCAAGCCCATCACATTAAAACCAATTAAACTCATAAAAACCCAATTCACTCGATAAAAATCATTTCTTACCAAATTAAATCCCAAATCATGAGATTGGGCACGAAAACCAAATCAGAAAGAATTGAGCGAATCGGTTCAATTGCAACTAGATCGGGAGGTCTTTGTGAATTTATGGAGTGAATGGAAGACCCCCCAGGTGAATTTTAGGCACAAATTCAGATCTAGAAGTCAACACTTCAGATCTAAATTTGACGTTGGTGAATGGGTGGAGTGTGGATTAAATCATCGAGGAAATCAAAGAATGCGAATTATGAGATGAATAAGGAGATTAATGGATCGAAATAGAGGTGGAAAAACACCTCTCTGATCTAAATTGATCAGAGAAGGTGAGATCAATACTAATCTAAGCTAACAAATCATTGAGTACACTATCTGATCTACTCCTAATTGTCCTAAACTAAGCTAGAAGGCATTAGATCTAGTCTACAAAGCATTTAAAATCCTAACTAATGAGGAGAACGAGACCTTGGGAGAAACTGCAGCTTGTGGCTACAGTGAGGAAGGAGGGAGAAGCCCCAGCGGAGGGAAAGCTCTCTACTAGAGCTTAGAGTCACCCCAGGGTGTTACGAAATCCCCAGCGGCAAGGAAAAATCAAAGGAGATGGAATTCCACCTCTCAGGTGATGGAATAAAGGTTATGTGAGGAGAAGGACCAGAGTGGATGAATGATCAACTCGAGAAGGTAGGAGAGGAGATGATGGCGTGCATGAGGATCTAAGGAGCTTCTTAAGTAGGCGTGTGAGTGAATCAAGGCACCGCATGGTGTGATTAGCCACAATTAGGTTTAATGGTGGAAATGGGTAGATTCGGTGCGTGGGAAGGTCTAGAACAAAAATCCACCGTCATATGGGATTTGAAGGAGGTGACAAAGCATCATGCAAAGGTGCAGGAATGGAGAAGGATCAACTGCTGAATCAAAAGCACAAGAGATCAACGGTGCCTCTACACCGTGTTCTTCGGTGCTACAATGCACCCACGAGCATCAGGCGTGTTGGGTATTTTGCACACAGGTCCTAAAGTCTAAAGGGATAGAATATTTGCAATGGAACCCATAAGTGAAGAAGATCACTACAGAGCGATCCCTGAAGACTGTCAAAAAGGTCCCTGCGACTTTTAAAAGGGTCCCTAAAAGATTTTATTCTGAACATGTGTAAATGATATGAGAACCTATATGTAATCTAATGAATGCGGGGTCCTATTGATGTCCAAATGCCATGAGATTTTTATTGAAGCTCAATTGAACATTTAAGAAGTTAATTCAACCCTTAATTTATACTTTTGAACTCAAACATGTGTTCAATTTATAATTGGATCATCATTTTGCATTTATGAATGTAATATCTCATTAATTGACCTAATTATGCATTTTTAACATCAGTTTATTGTTTTAGGTCATTTTCCTTATGTTCCGCACTTACCCATTTATCATGTTAATAATGTAACGTTTAAGCTAGTTTTAGCTTAATTTAAGCATTTTAGCTATGATAAGCTACATCTCATCAATGGGCCCCCTCCAAAGAGGGTGCATGTGTATGTGAATAAATAAAGGCCGTGATCATGAGATTAGGAACGAAAATTTCGTGCGTGGACTTGAGATTTTTAGAAAGTAGGAATGCTCGTAATTGGAAGTTAAGAATGATGCTAAAATAGGAAGAAAATGAATGAAGCGACCTTAATGGGATTTGAAGGATAAGTGGATTCTCGTCAGTAGGAAATGGAATTTAGGGAGAGAATTATGTAGGAGGATTTTTTTCTTTTATTTATTATTTTTTTCTCTCCTCTCACTCTTTTCTTTTTCTCTAATTTTATATTTCTTACATATTGTTTAGCACGTACACCTATTTTGGATTTTGTCTTCGCCACCAACCTCCTTGTCTCATGCTCTTCAATTAGAAACTAATATTGAATATATTTCTATGAGAGTACAAGATAATGCATAATTAGATCGATATTTAATTAGTACAAAGCAAGCAATATAAACCTAACCCAAGCACTTAAAATAGCTCCACATGAGTAAATATAATAAATGATGGTAACACCATCATGAGCCGTAACTAGCCACATTTAGTCAGGTTTGAATGATAAAAGCTCCTACCTAATCATCTGAGGGTCACAACTCCACATCATTTTGATTCGAGAAGAGAATAGAGAATTAGGGTTAATTCTGTAATTTTAACAGCACATCAAAACCACAGATTAATCATAGGGTCATTCAAGGGTTAATTAAAGGACAAATGGTCACAAAAGTCTAAAAAGTGGGCAAATACTGATAGAAACAGGGTTTCACGCATTTCGAGGGTGAAAACAATACACCAAACCCTAATTATCAACCCACTTAAATTAAAGTGGTTCTAGTCAGGTTAAAATTAATCTAAACCTCCTAAAATTCATATAAAAATATTCTAAGAGGTTTGGTACCCTTGGTTTGACCATCTGACCTAGAACAAAGTTTTAAATGGGAATTTGCCTTGACTTGGGCTTCTGTGCAATTTATCCATTCAAACATGGTTGAAACTCAAATCCAAGTTCACCAATAGATTCCTTGGGTCCAAATTAGGCTAACACCAAAATTGGGTCCAATCAGAGTCCATCTTAACCTAGGTTGCTAGTGAGCGACTTTTCCACCAAGGTTAGTCTTCGTGCATTTTAATGCTTATTATAGTAATGTCGTTATAGTATAAGATAAAACAGCTGTGGTTGTCGTTACTATAAAAATTTACTCGAAAATAGTTTCCTGAGGTCGAACTCAGGGAGCTACTGGAATTCTAGAAGTACAAAGTTTCTTTACAAAAATAAAAGAGAGGGAGAAATAGATTTCTATCTTTGGCTTCTTCTTCTTCTCTTCTTTCTCTTTTCTTTCTCTTCAGCTGCGGAGCCTTCTCTTTTCTTCTTCTTCTTCTCTGCTTTATCTCTTCTGAAGCTTCATCCGTCGTCTGATACCGCAGTCAGACGATTTAAACTGCGGTCTGCTACAGTGCTTCTCCTCTTTTTCTTCCTTCGCTGCTTCTTCTTCTCTTCTTTGGCGAGCCTTCTTCTTCCTCTACTTCTTCTTCCTTGGTCTTGCTCAGCTGCAAGGCTTCTTCAGAGTTTCTTCTTCTTCTGCTCCTTCCTATGGCGAGGTGTTGAGCCTTCCTCCTTCGCGCCCTATTCCTGCACAAGGCACAGCAAAACCTAGCCCTTCCCTCTACCCGCACGTCTCTCTCTCTCTGTAAACTGCTCATCGGAAGCTCTCCCAAAGTCGGGTTATCGGGTCGGGTACCGTACCCGTGACCAGGCGCACCGGCGTGGGTGGTGCGCGAGGAGTGCAGGGTAAACGGGTCAGCCAGGTCCGCGTGGCGTGGGTCGCAGACGAGGCAGGCAAGTGGGCGAGGGGACCTCACCCCGTGTTCTGAGGTGCTAAGGTAAAAGCACAAAATCAATTTAAATGGGTGCGGCGCTTCGAGATCGTACGATGTGGGACTAAACTTCGCTCCTCGCACGCGCCCGCAGGAAGAATGCGACCTCGCTTCAGCAGCTGCGTCCTCGTTTCCCCTTGCGTGCTAGCTGCCTGCCTTCACCTGAGTCTCCCCAATTCGCATCAGCTGGAGATCTGACGCTCTGAGGCCTGGAGCTCGCTTGGAAGCTCCTTGAGTTGTCGCCAATGGCGGCCGGGGCAGCAGGTCTGTCTAACACAAAAAGGGCCTCTCGGCCTAATCAGACCACAGGGGAACCTTCGCCGTGGCATGGCGAAGGTGGTGCAAGGTGCAGCAGGCCGCAGGACGGCCTAGGCATGCGTGCCTAGGTCATTCTGTGGCCGGAAAAGTGGCTTTGATCGGGGGAGTGTTATGGAGGTGTGGAGTGGCAGTGGAGGGGCGGAGGGTGTTTAGTGAGATGAGGCGGAGCTTTTGGGATAGTTGGCGAGTCGTATTGGGTTGTGGGATGTTCGGGGACGACTCGCCGGAGAGTGACCGAAGGTGGGGAAGATGAGGGTGGTTAGGCATGGTATAGGGTAATCAAGCAAAATAATTAGGGGAAAAGAAAGAGGGGAGGAAGGGGAGTGACTGTAACCTACCTACGGGGACGAAGGGGGCCGGAACGGCAGGCAGTCGTACCGAATATCGCCGGAGAAGAAGCACCTAGAGGGAGAGAGCGGGGGAGAGGAAGAGGGCAGGGAGGCGGGTGCTTGGTACGGCGTGATGCAGGGAGATCAGGCGAAGGTGGCTCTGCTGCTGGTATTGCAGCAGAGCGATGAGAGGGAGGAGGAGGGGCCGCCGGAGATGGTGGGTTCCTGTCGAAGTGGGGAGAGAGGAAGGGTTGAGGGATTCTCCGTCAAGGCCAGGCTAGGAGAACCGGCTGGCAATGCTGGTCTTTATAAAGGCGGTGGCGGAGGGGCGGACGCACGCTGGCGACATGCGTCCCTCGCTGGAGTATGGTCGGAGACGAGACCCATACCTTCCGCGCGTTCGCATGGAAGGTGTGGTTGTCGTCAGGCAGCATGGCGGAGTCCCTGCGACAGCAAATGTCGTAGGGAACTCCGCGTTCACTTTGCAGGACGCCCCCCTCACCCTGCGCGGCGCCATGCTTCGTGCAAAGTCTCCGGAGAATGGTGCTGCGCAGAGACTTGCAGGAGGGACCAAAATGTAAAGAATGACGAGGAAATTAGGGGCCAAAATGCAAGGGTTTCAAAAGTTGAGGGTCAAAAAGTAAATGATGAGGACCAAATTGCAAAGTCGGTTAAGGAGGTCTCTTCTTAGGCTCAAGTTTTCATGCATGACTAAATTGGACCTAAGGATTTTAATGGTGAATTTTGTTTCTAGGTCAGACCATGTTTGACTAGCCAATTTACGTAAAAACTCAAATTAAATCATTAATTGGGTATGGTTCTCAATGTAGGTCAAAATGGGTTTCTAAGGCCAAATTGAAGGTTATAAACCCTAGAGATTATTTTTCTATGAATTTTAGAGGGTTTAGTGATTTTTACCCTACCTCGAACCTCGTGAATTGAAGTGGATTTGTTTTAGGGTTACAAAATGTCATTTAATTCCTTGGAGTTGTTGTAGCCCATGTTGGATCAGATCATCCCACTTTCCTTCTTATTTGGTTTGTTTGACCTGTGTTTGGCCCTGAGTTACCCTGTTTGCAAATTGTGCTGGTGAACTTTCATTTTTACCCCTTATGACTTATTTTCTTTTTAAACTCAGAATTCTCTAAGTTAAGCCTTTCTTTGAGTTATGTAGGAGCTTTTTCTTGCATATCTAGGTTAGATTGTGCTAGTTAGGGTTCATGATAAGGTTCTCATCAGTTGCACTTTAGCCCTTGAAAACTCTGATTCTCTCATTTAAACCCCTAGGTTTCAATTCTATTGGGATTTGGTCCCTAACTTATCATTGTTCTCAGAACGGTCCCTACCACCATTACAATCTGAAAAGGATCTTCAAAACTTCCCTGCTGACATTTAATCGATGATTCGATTCTAAAATCTCAAGGAAAAATCCTAAAACTCAGCAAGAATGGTCCTCAGATCAATCCACGTCAATCAGGATCATTCTCAAGTCCAATCATGGCCAAAATTCACACCAGCAAGCTCGAGAAACTTGAGCTTTTCGGGAAAAAAAAGCACCTACCTAAAGTGCTCAAATTGCCTTGATTGAAGCATGGTTCTGGTTCTATTTAAGGCGTAGCAATTCCCCAAGTGTTTCCTCGTGCATTCTTCGCTAGATTCCCCCTAAAATTCTTCCTTCTCACCAGTGTCGAGGACCACCACCGGAGCTCTTCAAAACCCCATTGTCACCCTCTTCCACGTACGATAGGAAAAGGGATCTCCTTCCTCCAGCATCAACGAAGCTTCGGCCTCTCTAGCTCCTTCTTTTGCTTTGGCCGCTTCATCATCTTCCTCCACTCCGACATACCTCTGGTAGCATCTTCCTTGCCTCCTTCCTCGTAATTAGTTTAGGGCTTCAACTCCTTTTTCTCCCAATTAGGTCTAGATCAACTCTCAACCACAATCTCCCTCTCCTCTGTCTTCTCCTACATCGGCTACATCGCCGTCGACCACCTCCACTACCAGCACACCTCTACCCATCACACATCCCATAACCACCACCACCAGCATCTCCTCACCTCCGCGGAGCTTCCCAACTCCTCAATTTCAACACACACCGACTCCATCACCCTCCTCCATCACCGCTGACCAAAGCTTCACCGCTGGCCACCTTCGACCACTCACACCCCCAATCACCTTAGGGTTTTTGTCCGGCAAGTAACACTGGACCTCTGTGAGTGCTTAACTCCAGCTCTAAGGCCGTATTCTTATCGTAGGTACCTCGCCGTTGCTGGTCGTCATCTCCGTCTCCGACCACCATCATCCGGCCACCTTCGATCTCACCTCCACTCCCAATCAATGTGGAATAGCTTTAGGAACATCGCCATACCCTCAATTGGGCGAAGCTACAACAATAGCAGCACCAATTTGTAAGTGAAGTTAGCGGCTTCATGCGGAGGAAGGCTCGGGGCTTCAGTCCCACATCATATGGGGAAAGGCCATCAACAGCAGATAAAATATTTTTGTGAAGAGGACCCCTAGCCCAAGACATGGGGGTCGTGTCCCCTTCATACTCACGCTCACGCACTCCTCACCTGTGACCCACACCCACAGATCTGGACCCTGTACGTGTTATGACCCGATCCCAGATCCCTACAGGACCCGAGATCGGCTCACCTTGACTAATCCCAAGACCTAATCGTCCAACAAGAAATAACCAAAAGCAGAAAATATTCCACAACCACAAGTATAATGGAACTAAGCAGAGAAATAATACAGAGACAGTAAAAAGAACTAAAACGGAAATGTCTCATATAACAAAATACTCACTACCACAAAAGAAGCTAGGAAACGGAAAGGAAACACAGCTAAGGCTGGACTTGACTGGGTCCAGCTCCCTCCACAGTCGATGGTGTTAGCTGCTCAACTCCTTAACCTGAATAAGGTTATAAAATTCCGTAGTCAGCTAATGCTAAGTAAAGTGGTAACTAAGCCATTTACATGCAACTAAACAAAGCAACTAATTAACTATTCATTTTCATTTAGCTCAACCAAGTAGATCTGATTTGTTTGTTCTTTTATTTATCTGGTCATCTCTTGATCTTGTTTGTTCCTCAAAATGATCTTGATTACAGTCTTTCCCGTGATGTAGGATGTACACATGGTGCTCTCCTGGCTGGGAGAGTCCCCCGTGGTAATCCTACATCCAGTCAACCACCCCGAGGTCACGGTCGCGACGCAGCTTTGACTACAGCATGCGCGCTAAGCGCACAGGTAGCTACCCCTCACTGGTACGCAGTCAGTCGTTTCCACTAACGGGTATGCTTAAAGGTACAGCACAGAATAGCACAAGCCCTTACCCTCTAAGAACAGGGGTCTCACCCCTCAGAACAGAATAGGGGTCTCGCCCCTCCACATTCTGCGTACCCTCGTCCGATTATCCCAGTTTTCCCAATAGGCCTAACAAGAGTCGGTGTAGGGTGGCTAGTCTTAACCCTAGGCCTCGTGGGGCAGCTAGCTCCCTCCGTACACTAAGTAGCTCACCTCGGCACCACGTACACGAGGGCCAAACAAAAGTCGGTGTAGAGTGACTAGGCCTAACCCCGAGTCTCAACCCAAAGGGGTGGCTAGCTCCCCTCTACACTAAAGGGACAGTTGCTCTCCTTGGTACCGCATATACAAGGGCCAGCTCACTTCCCGTCTACTTACTAAGTTCTATCCATATACAGGAGTTCTTCTCCGAATTCCCCGTAGGGTTCGTGCTTATATTCCTTTTGTTCCATTTTCCAACATTCTAATCTCACTATTCACATTACAGGTTCCATTCTTATAATAGGTAGCTCGTGTTTTACTAACTGAGAAAAAGCATCACATCAATAAACTAATATATTTTCTAGCAAGTTGGTTTAACATGCATCTTAAGGAAACAGTGTAACTCAAGCAACAGTCATTCGCTTCTGCCCTAGGGTTCATTTCACGTCCTAGGGTTCAATTAAGTTATCCTAAACATGCACTTTGTTTGATTAAACTTGATATTAAAGCAAACCACTCTACTAGGAAACACGGGAGGAATGGGGGCTAGAACTGCAGGTCCTGTCGCCTCCATGGGTCCCGCATATTCAACTAGCTGGAGACCTATACAATTGACCAACCACGTCAAACGAGTCCAAAACTATATATAAGTGACACTAACTCGTAGAGAAACTAAAGCTGAAAACAATGGTAATTCATTTGCGGAAATTTGATTCCATTTGGGCCCTAAATGGGCCAAAAACACGCATACTGTCTAAAATCAGACATATGGGACTAGACCCAAACATCTTAAATGAGCTCAGAACCTCACCTTTCTTTCCTGTGGCTTCCTCAGATGTCTGAATTCCTCTACAATCGTCTGAGGCAAGTCGTAGATGTCGGACTCTCCTTTCGGTCATCTAGGAGTATAGTCAGACATCTGGCAATGTGCCTAGACGTCCAAAAGTGCCTCGAAGGGCACACTGTGTGCCTTCCAACGTTCTGTACCTGCATACACACGCGTAGAGCCAAAAACAGCTAAGTGTCTCGTCTGCATGGTCGAAACCCGTGCAAAAACATGTACTTCTACGCTAAACGTGCTTTCAGACGTCCAGCCTCAGCTCCAGATGTCCCGCTGCTGCTCCAGACGTCTGGTAGATGCCCCAGACATTTGATACTGGAAAAGATCCAGTATGCAGAACTCTCTCACGAGCCTTCTTCTCCACATGAACTCCTCTACGTCACCTGCAGCTACTACACCAGCAGCCTCAGAAGGTCGAGAAGCTCTCCTTCACGAGCTTCTCTTCCCTGCAAGACTCTTCTCCTCGTACCTCCAAGCTCCTCCGGCTTGAGCTCTTGAGCTCCTCCCCTCGAGCTCTCCTCCTCGAGCTCCACCGAGCTCGCATCATTGCTCCCGCAAGCAAGGCATCCCTCACGCACGAGCTCCCGTGAGGTCTCTCCCTCTTTCTCATGCCCTCGCTCACACTCCTTCCCTCTCACTCATTCGTTAACGCTCTCTCCCTCTCTCCTTCACACCCTCGCTTGCTCGCAGCAGGGGGCGATGACGAAGGTGGTCACCGGCAGGGGGAAGAAGATGGAGGTGGCAGTGGATGGTGGTGATGGAAAAGGTGGCGTGGGTGTGTGGGGGTTTAAATAGAGGGTTATTAGGGTTTTGGGTGAGGAGGCCGTTGAGGGGAAATGCACGCCCACGAAAAGCAAAAAGAACATACGGTTTTCCTTACTTTCAAATGTCCAACCATCTATCCAGACGTCTGGACAGACATCTGATGAATACTCCAGGCATCTTATCCAACCCATGAGTGGCGGGTCATTTCAACATAACAAACTTAAAGGAAGTTTCGTCCCCGAAATATAAGCTAAGTAGAGTGTGGAAAGTATGTAAAGGCACGTAAAAAACTTAAGGGGAACCAACGTAGGTTTGAAGAGATGTACCCTCAAAAAGCTCCGAGTACTATTCTCACATCGCTACCTCGGGCTCCCAAGTTGCTTCCTCGTATCGCTGGCTTCTCCATAAGACCTTCACCAGTGATACCTGCTTCCATCTCAGATTCCGAACGGCTCTGTCTAGTACCTGTACTAGCCTCTCAGGATAGGTCAGGTCATCTCACACCTCGACGCTTTCTTAGATCAAAACGTGGCTGGGATCGATGACGTACTTCCTGAGGTTGGACACATGGAACACATCATGCACTCTAGAGAGTTAGGGAGGAAGGGCAAGCCAGTAAGAAACGGGTCCAACCCGCTCCAAGACCTCAAAGGGTCCCACAAACCTCAGCACAAGCTTCCCTTTTACCCCAAAATGCTACATGCCCTTCATTGGAGAAACACAGAGGAAGACGTGATCCCCAACCTCGAACTGCACTTTCCTGCGCTTCTTATCGGCATAGCTCTTCTGCCTACTCCTGATAGTGCTGAGTCATCTCTGAATCTATTCTATCACATTCTGACTCTACCAGATCAACCTGGGGCCAACCTCCCACTTGGTCCCCTCCTCGACCCAACTCAAGGGTGAGGTACACTTCCTTCCATACAGGGCCTCGTAAGGTACCATACTGATGCTCGAATGATAGTTGTTATTGTATGCAAACTCTACCAGGGGCAAACGCTCCTCCCAGGAGCCTTTCCAGTCTAGTACATGATAAACGCCAGTTTATCATCATTCTTTTGCATTAAACCAATCCTAGCTCTTAGGGTTTTACTTCACAAATGGGTTTTTGGGGTTGCATTTAGTTATAAATTAGAATATGCATGCATTGCATTTTTCTTGTCTTTTTAATGTGTTTTTGTGAGTGTTAGGGATGAATAGATATACAGATTCCTAAAACCCTAGCACTCAGGAAGGCAACTGGTGAAGAAGAAGCTCAGACTAGCTGGAACTCAGCTTGATCCAGCTCACCACAGCTAGAATCCAGCTCACTTAGACTAAGGTTAGCTCATCCTAACTCCATTCAGCTCATCCCAGCTGAATGGCAGCTCAAGAGAGCTCATCTTAGCTCACCCTAGCTCAGGTTAGCTCAGATCTAGCTCAACTTAGCTGAGTCTAGCTCATCTCATCTCCCACTAGTCCACATGGAGCTCTAATTAGCTCAGTTGAGTTGATTGGAGTTCACCCCAGCTTAGGTCCAGCTACATCCAGCTCCACTCAACTCCAGCCAGCTGAAGATGAATTCATCCCAACTCAGGAAGCTTAAGTCCAGCTCCCAGGGACTCAGCTTAGCTCAACTTAGTTGAGGTAAGCTACCTTAGCTGCCTCAACTAGCTTGATCCTCCCTGGAAGCACCAGACCCAGCTCACCTCAGCTCATTATGGTAGAAGCCAGCTCACTTTAGCTTGGCTTAGCAGCTAGCAAAGAACTAGCAAGCTAAGCCAGCTAGAGTAGCTCCATGCCACCCTCTTCAGCAGCTGCCAGCTCCAGTTCAAGCTCCAGGCTTCTCCTCCTCAACTTCTCTCTTCAAAACCTGGCTCCAATACCTCTTCCTCTACTCCACTACTAGCTAAGATAGCTTAGCTTAGCTTAGCTATGCTCCAGCTCCCTTGGCTTTTACCACCTAAAAACCCTACCTAACAACTCCACCAACTAGCTCCACCTAAGCTCCACATAAGCTAACCCTACTTCCACCTCACCTTGGCACCAACCTAGCCTACCCACTACCTCCAAAAGACACTACAAAGTGGTGCCAAAACCACCCTAACCACCCTTCTTATTGGCACCAATTTTTCCCTCCAAAACCCCCTTCATCTCCACCACACATCTTACCTTAAACCCATCTCCACCATCCACCAACCCCCCCCTTTTAGAAGCCTTCATGGTGGTGCCAAAACCAAGGCATCCCTTCATGGTTGGCGCCACCTTTAGGTGGCTCTTCACCACCATAACCACCACCATCACAGCCCCCTACTTGGCGCCAACTCTCCTTAGCCCTAGGATCACCTAACCACCCCCATCTTCCTATCTTAGCCATCCATCTCAAGAGTCACCTTAACCCTCTCATCCTACCCTATAAAAATACCAACACCCACCACCTTACAACCCATCCTTGGCTAGCAAAATACCTCTCATATTCTACCTAAAGCTCATGCCCAAGAGAGAAGAAGACGAAGAAGATTAAGGGGATACTCTGTCCCCTTGGTGCCTTCCTCTCTTCCCTTCTCTCTTGTGCCTACGCCAGCCAAAGGAGAAGCCAGGAAAGGAAGACCTTTGGAGGAGGTCTTGAAGGTGGTCCACGTCACCTTGGAGAAGAGCTTAAGGGTGGTACACGCCCACCCTTAGAGAAGGACAGTTAAGGTGGAAGCTTCCACCTTGTAGGATCATAGCAAGGAAGGAGAAGGAGGAGCCCTTTTCAAGCCTAGGAGCCACTAAGCTTGGAGCAAGGAGCTTCCCCTCTTCACCATCACTTCAAGAGGATTTGTGTTTTACTTTATTTATTGCTTTTATTCTAGTAGTAGAAGCATTCCTCTACTAGGTTTTTATGTAAAACACTTTTGCATCAATCAAGTTGCCTTCAATTCTATTTCATTTTGTTGCAATTCTTTTTATAATCTAGTTTCTATCACTTTTCACTCCTCCCTAATTACTCTAGACCTCCATGAGTCTAAAGTGAGCTTAAGGAGAATCTCTACTTGTCACTTTAGTAGTAGTGTAGTGAGTTAGGTGTTAGCCGTTTTCCGTTGCCAACAAAATTAGCGTTGCCGTTATTTCAAAACCCTAAAAAACTACATATTTAAAAAGACCAAAAAGAAAGTTGATTTCCATTTCAGAGCAAGAGATGATTTTTGCAACCAAATTGCCTCCTTGGACGACCCTAGATACCCCACTATCTAGGTTATAAATTTAAAAGCGTATGCGATTTTGCATGTTACAACGACTTAAAAACCCGCTTTTACAAATCACGCGATTTTTCGCATTAGTACACAAGTGCGTAGGAAGTCCTCGAGAGTCTGTATGGTGCGCTCTGACAACTCGTCGGTCTATGGGTGGTAGGAGATACTGAACCTCAGATGGGTCCCCAATGCTTGTTGAAACTCTGCCTAGAACTAGGAAGTGAAACGAGTATCCCTATTAGATACGATCTCGCGAGGGACTCCATGCAGACACACCACATCTCTAATGTATCACTCTGCTAGCTGTGCCGGCCCAATGGTGACTCGGATCGGCAGGAACCGTGCCATCTTCATCAACCGATCTACTATCAAACTGCATCATGCCCCCTCTAGGTAACTGGTAGACCCACCACTAAGTCCATGGTGATACTCTCCCACTTCCACTCTGGCACAAGAAGTGGTTGTAGTGGCCCTGCAGGCCTCTGATGCTCAGCCTTTACCTGTTGGCATACCAAGCACTACTGGACAAACTCACCAACATCCCGCTTCATCCCTCTTCACCAAAAGTCACATCGCAGGTCATGGTACATCTTTGTATTTTCGGGATGTATGGTAAACTGGGACCCGTGCACCTTAGTCAAGAGCCCTCTCAACAACTCCTCGTCTCTAGGAAAGCATAGGCATCCCCTCATGCGCAGTATCTCGTCTGAGAATGAAAAGTCTCCTAAGTCCTTGGTCAACACCCTATCTCGCAATGTCTGTAAGTACGCAGTGTCTGTAAGTACAGATCGGCCATCTATCCTACAATGATGTGGTCTATCATCTTTGGTCGTGTTTGCCGCGTCACTGTCACTGCCCCGCAGTACCCCCTAACTCCCAGTGTCGCCAATTGCCCACCTCCTCCATGAGTCTCCAACTCTGTGCCTGTATGCTGGCCAAGTGGGCAGGCCTTCCGACTCTAGCCGTCGGCCACCACATTGGCCTTCCCTAGGTGGTAGGAAATGTTGCAGACGTAGTCCTTCAGGAGCTCTAACCAATGTCTCTGTCTTATGTTGAGCTCCTTTTCGTCAAACAGGTACCTGAGGCTCTTGTGGTTTGTGAAGATCTCGAATGTCTCACCATATAGGTAGTGTCTTCATGTCTTCATCGCAAAGACAACTGCTGCCAGCTCTAAGTCATGGGTGGGGTGGCTATGCTCATGGGGCTTTAGTTGCAGCAAAGCATAAGCAACAACATGACCCCGCTGCATGATCACACCACCCAACCCCTGCAACGAAGTTTCAGTGTAATCCACTAATCTGCCACTGCTATCTAGAATGGTAAGTACAAGAGCTGAAGTCAGTCTCCTTCAACTCCTAAAAGCACGTCTCGCACTCGTCGGTCCAGGTAAAGGGCACATCCTTCCGGGTCAGCTGAGTCATAGGACGTGCGATTTGAGAGAACCCCCTGATAAACCGCCGATAGTAGCCTGCCAATCCCAGAAAGCTGCATGCATCTGTCACTGTGCATGGTCTCTCCCACTTGAGCACAACCACAACCTTGGCTAGATCCACAGCCAATCCATCTCCCGAAATCACGTGGCCCAAGAAAGTCACCTGTCTCAGCCAAAATTCGCACTTGTTGTACTTGACATACAGCTTACGTCATCTCAAGGTATCCAAGACCATACGTAAATGCTGTCCATGTTGTGCCTGATCCCGTGAGTAGACTAGGACGTCGTCGATGAACACCACCACAAACTAGTTTAAGTATGGTCTGAAAACATGGTTCATCATGCCCATGAAAGCAGCGGGGGCGTTGGTCAGCCCAAATGGCATTACCAAGAACTCGTAGTGCCTGTACCGAGTACGAAATGCTGTCTTGGAGACGTCGGTCTCCTTGATCCTCAACTGGTGGTAGCCTGATCGTAGATCTATCTTAGAGAACACCGTGGCATCTCTCAACCGGTCAAAGAGGTCGTCGATACGAGGCAACGAGTACTTGTTCTTGATGGTGACCCGATTCAACTATCGGTAGTCGACACAAAGTCGCAGGGTACCATTCGTCTTTAGGAACAACACAGGGGCTCCCCACGGGGACACACTAGGCCTCACAAAGCCCTTCTCCAACAGGTCCTGTAACTGTATCTTGAGCTCTTGCAGCTCAAGTGGCGCCATACTATACAGTGCAGTAGAAATAGGGTTGGTCCCCAATACTAGTGAGATCTCAAACTCGATCTCATGCTCAGGCGGTAGTCCTGGCAACTCCTCTAGGAAAATGTCAAGGTACTCGCAGACCATCGAGATACTCTGAAAGTCAGCCACGGGACTAGGCTCTGCTACAACACAAGCTAAGAAGCCCTCACACCCTTGGCCCAAAAGCTTCGCTGCCTAAAGCGCGAAGAAGCACCTGAAACCTCCGTCCACCAGCTGGCCATGAAACTCAAAGGGAGGCAACTCCAGTATGGAGAAGAAGATCTTCCTCCCAAAATAATCTATCAGGGCGTGATAGGCAGGCAGCCAGTCTACCCCTAGGATCACGCCAAAGTCCTCCATCAGGATTACTATCAGGTCGACAGGAAGACTGTGTCCCCCTATAGCAACCTCGCAGTCTGTAAAGACCTCCTCTGCTGCGAACAACTGTCCACCTGACCCTCTAATCAGGAATGGATCCTATAACAGTACACTGCCCAGCCCCAAACTAACGGCAAAACTCGAGGAGACAAGAATGTGTGGCACCAGAATTGAAAAGAACGTAGACTAATCTGCCAGAAACGGTAACCATACTTGCCACCACAGAACCTGAAGCCATGTTGTCTCTGCGTGTTAGGGCATTGATACACCCCCCAGCCCTAGGTGCAAATGAAGATGCCATGCTCTAGGTCGGGTGAGCAGCAGTTGGCCAGTACCCTCATGATTGTTGTCCTCCTCCACGTGCCTGGTGACCGCGGCCGCCAGTTCGGCCTCCAGCGCTCGGTACGGGGAGCATCTACTGTGCTCCGACCCTAGATGGGCAGTCCCTCCTGACGTTGCCTGACTGGCGACACTGGTAGCAGAGAGGGGCACGACCTCCTCCCTCAGTCGATCTCTACTGGTGGCTGGGCGGGGGTCTGGTGCTGGTAGCTGGCCCCTGTCTGAGGCAACCAAAGGCCACTGGTGGCCCTGCAAAATGAGATGGCTCTCTTGCGGCCGCCATGTGCCTCCTCTCTCGATGGCCATATGAGTACTCCGGCTGGTAGGGCCTCTTCTGTCTGCCGTCAGTGTCACGTGCGGTCAGGTTGGTCTCCTCATAAGTCATGGCAGCCTCAACCATACAAGAGAAAGTGGGCAACTTCAGGAGTTTCACATACCCCCGAATCACAGGTCGGAGCCCCTCAGTAAACCTCCACGGGCACTGCTCCTCAGTAGACACAGCTGTCGAGGTGAAGCGTATAGCTCCAGGAAACGTGTGCGGTATGCACTAACTGTCATCGCCCTCTGGCGGAGAGTGTGGAATTCCCGCCTCCTATGGTCCTACCAGGTCTGCGGAAAGTATTGCTCGCAGAAGAGAGCCACTTACTGGTCCCACATTGGCTCTCTCCCCTCCTGACCTCGACTGCCCTCCACCACCTGTGGGCTGCGCTCTCCAGCTGATACATGGCAAAGGCCACAGGGCACTCTGCAGAAGGGTGAAGGGTGCCGAACACCTTCTCTATTTGCTCCAGTCAGTCCTCTGCCTCAGATGGGCTCTCATCCCCCTTGAAGGAGGCGGGCTTCCACTTCTGGAACTGGACGAAAAGCTCATGGTGGAGCTGCAATGGGGAAACAGGTACACCACCAAGCAAGGAGGGCTTGTGCTCAGAAGTATCTGAGGGTGTGGTGGGGGTGGTGGAGGATCACCCCCCCCTCCAACTCGTACGATGCTGAGGTGGTTCCCCTGTCCCACGGAGGACTCTCCCTCCACATCCTCAGGGAGGGGTGGCCGAGGAGGCTGCTGAGCTCCTCCCATATGATATCTCGGATCAGCTGGGCGAGATCCTGGGCCTGGATGCCCGAAAGGAGAGGTAGGTCAACTGGTGCCTTGAGTCTGGCACGTCCGCCTCTCCGACCTCACCCACGGCCACGTCCACGACCTGCCTCGAGAACTCCCTGACGAGGCATCTCTTATAAGGAGATGTAAGAAAAGAGCTAGAACTGTCAATGATATAGGATTACATAAGGAAGATAAGACTCGGAAGTGAAAATCAAAGCAATATGTTGTGATGGCTATCCTAGTTACATGCACGTGAGTGGTTACTTCCAGACCCTTTGGTTCATTTCTCAGGATGACCTTGTTCCGATACCATCATGTTACAACCCGATCCCAGATCCCTACAAGACCCAAGACTAGCCCGCCTTGACTAATCCCAAGACCTAATCATCCAACGAGAAATAACCAAAAGCAGAAAATATTCCACAACCACAAGCACAATGTAACTAAGCAGTGAAATAATACAGAGACAGCAAAAAGAACCAAAACGAAAATGTCTCATAATAGTACAGGCCATCACAACTAGTACAGCGGAAAATAAAGCGAAAAATATAACAAAAATAGTATTTCATATAACAAAATACTCACTACCACAAAAGAAGCTAGGAAATGGAAAGGAAACATAGCTAAGGCTGGGCTCGACTGGGCCCAGCTCCCTCTGCAGCCAGTAATGCTGGCTGGTCAACTCCCTGAACTAAACAAAGTTATAAAATTCCGTAGTCAGCTAACGCTGAGTAGAGTGGTAACTAAGCCATTTACATGCAACTAAAACAAGCAACTAATTAACTATTCATTTTCATTTAGCTCAACCAAGTAGATCTGATTTGTTTGTTCTTTTATTTATCTGGTCATCTCTTGATCTTGTTTATTCCTCAAGGGAACGATCATGATTACAGTCTTTCCCCTGATGTAGGATGTACACGTGGTGTTCTCCTGGCCGAGAGAGTCCCCTATGGTAATCCTACATCCAGTCAACCACCCTGAGGTCATGGTCACGACATAGCAGTGACTACGGCACGCGCGATAAGCACACGGGTAGCTACCCAGCACTGGCGTGCGGTCAATCATTTTCTCTAGTGAGTACGCCTAAAGGTACAACACAGAACAACACAGGGCCTTGCCCTCTCAAAATAGGGGTCTCGCCCCTCAGAACAGAATAGAGATCACGCCCCTCCACAGTCCACGTACCCTCGTCCAACTATCCCGATTTGCCCAATAGGCTTAACAAGAGTCGGTGTAGGGCGGCTAGTCCTAACCCTTGGCCCCGTGGGGTGGCCAGCTCCCTCCCTACACTAAGTAGCTCACTTCGGTACCACGTACACGAGGGCCAAACAGAAGTCGATGTAGAGTGACTAAGCCTAACGTCGGGTCTCAACCCAAATGGGCGACTACTTCCCCTTAACACTAAAGGGACAGTTGCTCTCCTTAGTACCGCGTACACAAGGGCCAGCTCACTTCCCATCTACTTACTAAGTTCTATCCATATACAGGAGTTCTTCTCCTAATTCCCCGTAGGGTTAATGCTTGTATTACTTTCGTTTCATTTTTCAACATTCTGATCTCACTATTCACATTATAGGTTTCATTCTTATAACAGGCAGCTCGTGTTTTACTAACTGAGAAAAGCATCACATCAATAAACTAATACATTTGCTAGCAAGTCAGTTTAACATGCATCTCAAGGAAATAGTGTAGCTCAAGCAACAGTCGTTTGCTTCTACCCTAGGGTTCATTTCACGTCCTAAGGTTCAATTAAGTTATTCTAAACATACTCTTTGTTTGATTAAACTTGATATTAAAGAAAACCACTCTACCAGGAAACACGAGAGGAATGGGGGCTAGAACCACAGGTCCAGTTGCCTCCACAGGTCTTGCGTACCCAACTAGCTGGAGACCTATACAATTGACTAACCATGTCAAACGAGTCCAAAACTGTATATAAGTGACACTAACTTTTAGAGAAACTCAAGTGGAAAAAAATAGTGCTTCGTTTGCGAAAATCCGATTCCGTTTGGGCCCTAAACAAGCCAAAAACACCCATACTGTCTAAAATCAGACGTTTGGGACTAGACCCAAACGTCTTAAACGGGCTCAAAACCTCACCTTTCTTTCTTACAGCTTCCTCAGACATCCGAACCCCTCTGCAATTGACTGAGGGAAGTCCCAGACGTCAAACTCTCCTTCTGGTGTCTAGGAGTACAGTTAGACGTCTGGTGATGTGCCCAGATGTCCAACAGTGCCTCGAAGGACGCATCGCACACCTTTCCAACATTTTGTACCTACGTACGCATGCGTAGAGCCAAAAATGGCTAAGTGTCTCATCTGGATGGCTGGAACCTGTGCAGAAACACATACCTCTGCACTAAACGTGCTTTCGGACGTCCGGCCTCAGCTCTAGACATCTCGCTGCTGTTCCAGACATCTGATACCGGTAAAAATCCAGTACGCAGAACTCTCTCGCGAGCCTTCTTCTCCACGTGGACTCCTCCACATCGCCTGCAGCTGCTACGCCAACAGCCTCAGGAGGTCGCAATGATCCCCTTCGTAAGCTCCTCTTCCCTGCATGACTCCACTCCTCATACCTCCGACTTCCTCCAGCTTGAGCTCTCAAGCTCCTCCCCTCGAGCTCTCCTCCTCGAGCTCCACCGAGCTCATGTTGCCGCTCTCGCAGGCAAGGCACCCCTTGTGCACAAGCTCCCGCAAGGTCTCTCCCTCTTTCTCATGCCCTTGCTCACACTCCCTCCCTCTCACACACTAGCTCACGCTCTCTCCCTCTCTCCTTCACGCCCTCGCTCACTCTCAGCAGGGGGTAATGATGAAGGTGGTCGTCACCAGGGGGAAGAAGATGGAGGTGGAGGTGGCTGGTGGTGATGGAGAGGGTGGCGTGGGTGTGTGAGGGTTTAATAGAGGGTTATTAGGATTTTGGGTGAGGAGGCCGGTGGGGAGAAACGCACACATGCGAAAAGCAAAAAGAATGTACAATTTTCCTTACTTTCAGACATCCGGCCATCTATCCAAACGTCTTATCCAACCCAAGAGCGGCAGGTCATTTCAGTACGTGACCCAATTACCCGGTTACTGTTCACCCAGGTTTAGATCTGAAGAGAGAGAAGTCTGAGGAGGGAAGGGGGAGGTTCTGCTCCACAAGATTTGTGCCTCCTCTTGCTCCATACTTAGCCGTTCTTAAGCTCTGTTGCTCGCCTTTGTGTTGTGCTTTGCCTTAGTCATTGCTGAGGCCTTGAGGATAAGGCGTCTAAGCCTTAGTTTTGACGTCTGATTGACTTGATGCTTGGTTGTGATATTATTGAAATCTTTGATTATGATTACTGTTGATTTATTTGAGATATTTGAGTAGAGCTTAATTGTAGGGTTAAATTTGGTGGTTCAAACCATCATTTTTACCCATTCCTTTTGCACTCTGATACTTAACATTCTGAGATACTCTTCTGATATATATATTGATTATCATTTTGATTTCACTTGCATATTATTCTTGATATTGTAATTAGTGATTGATTTGCTATATTTGCTCCCTGCGAATGACTTCGAACTCATTCTTATTTTCAAGTACTTATAAATTTAATTGCTGTATCGATTTTTGTCACTGTACTACGACGTAATCATTTCTTAAAACACAACAATTTTCGATGCAATAATAAATTAAGCTTAAATGTCTCTTCTTAATTCTCAAAGTATCCACATGCAATTGTAACCTAAATTGCACCATGTATAATGCAATAATGCTAAGAAATTAACATAATTAGGCTTGTTATCCCTTTAAATTATGCACTTATCAAAAGGCATAGACTATAAAGAGACAGATTCACCAGTTTCATCCAAGGATTCATTTAGAACCATAATTGCCTTAGTAGCTCATTTTAATTTGGAGCTACATCAGACGGATGTAAAGACAACGTTTCTTAATGGAAACATTAATGAAACAATTTACATGGAGCAACCAGAAAACTTTCCATTAGGAGATGTAAAGAAAATGGTTTACAAATTAAAGAAAGCCATTTATAGACTAAATTAAAGCAAGCTTCAAGACATTGGTATTACAAATTAATTGTCTCATTTGGTTTTGAGATAAATCTGGTTAATGATTGTGTATACCATAAATTCTATAAGGGAAAACATATTTTCCTGGTATTGTATGTGGATGACATTCTCCTTGCTTGTAATGACAATGGTTTACTTCAGGAAACCAAGACATTTCTCCCTGGTAATTTTGAAATGAAGGATCCTGGTGAAGCCTCTTTTTTATTAGGAATCCAGATACAATGAGATCATTGTCGGAGTATCCTTGGATTGTCACAAAGGAGATACATTGATACCATTCTAAGGTGATTTAGCATAGAGAATTGCAAACTATGAGATACTCCAGTGGCTAAGGGAGATAAATTCTCCCTTAACCAATGCTCCAAGAAGGAATTTGAAGCTAAAGAGATGGAAAGTATTCCCTATGCATTTGATGCATGCCCTACTCTATACGCGGCCTAACCTAGCATACATTGTTGGCATGTTGGGAAGATATTTAAGCAAGCCTATACCTGACCACTGGAAGGCAGCCAAACGGATCATGCATTACCTACAAAGAACAAAGGATTTCATGCTCATATACAGGAGATCAGATCATTTGGAGGTCCTCAAATATTCTGACTCTGACTTTGCGGGATGTCAAGATACCCAAAGATCTACTTCGAGATACATTTTTCTGCTGGCTGGAGGAGCTATCTCGTGGAGGAGTGCAAAGCGAACCTTGATAGCTACCTCCACTATGGAACCAGAATTTATAACGTGCTTTAAGGCCTCAAATCATGAAGTATGACTTAAGAATTTTGTCACAACACTATGGATAACTAATGGTGTCGAAAGATGTTTGTTTAATTCCAAAACATAGTTAATTAAGTTATTTAGACTTAATTAATCGCATGAGAAAGTAACCTAGGTTAACTTGAATTAATGTTGGTTGTGTAGTATAAGGTCAAGTTAACCTAACATTTTAGATTTTAAATTCCTTTTAACTGGTTGAGTCTAGGTCGTTCACTAGGAGGCATAACTTATCTTAATTCACCATTAATTCCTAAGCATAAATTACTAACTACTTAATCAATCAGATTATAATTAAATTACTTTAAGTACATGAATCTTGCATAAGAGATATTCAAATAAAAGCATGCAAAATTCCATTGAGAAGGAACAAATTTACACATGTGATTTTTCATTAAGAATCAAGTAAACATGTTTATTATGCCTATTACAACTCATTACAAAAGATTAAGGCAAGAAAAAGTTATACAAGTGAATACAAATGCCTTATTACATCAATTAAACTCAAAATTATTAAAAGGAGACATGTTATTGCAATAAAAGCACAAAAGTAAAAGATTAGAAGAAAGCAAGAGTCTCCTTTCTTCTTAATCTTCAGCCATCTCTTCTTCTCTTTACTACTCTATCGTTACTCTCTCTCTCTCTCTTCCTTAATTCTTCTTTTTCCTTTCTTCTTCTTTTTCTCTTCCAAACCCTCTCTATTCTTCTTACTTAACTTTTTCTTTAAGTTCTCTTCCAAACCCTCTCTTAACCAAGCAAAAATTTGGTTTTTATAGTTGGCGACATAGATTGGTCGGGGATACATAGCACCCTGATGAGAACCTGATGTGCCGTAGTGCGTGTGTGTTAAGAGGTGTCGTTATAGTTGCACTTGATACGTCGATTTTAAAAGAAGTAAACGGAGGTGAGTCCGAGTGTCGGTCTCAGGGAGGCGTCGAAATCGGATTTTGTTTCTCACTTGTTGTCACGAAAAAGGTGGAGTTTTGCTTGCGAAAGAGACGATTTTGAAAAGCGAGAGCGAGAGAGAGTTTAGGGTTAGAAAGCTCTTAGTTTTGATCATGCACTTTAAACAGAAATTAAAATGGCGACTGAACGGAAAATAATTTCATTAAACATGCATTCATAGTTCATGGTTTACAAAATTAAATACATGCTTCAACAAAAGTAAATGAAAGCTTAAAAGAGAGAGAGAGAGGTAGAGCGAGAGTGGAGAGTGACGAGGCAGCCATGGCGGTGGAGGAGGCTCCGTCGGCGGCTCGTCGTCTCCGGCGATTACAAGAGTGCCTAAAACTAGCTAGGAGAGGAGTGGAGTAGTTGCAAGTGGGAGAGTATGCCTTGAATGGTGGTAGAAGGGGGTTTAAATAGAGTTAAGGGTTCCTAAAAGAAGAATGGGCTTTAGCGACATCCAGAGCGTCGCTAAAACCGCTTCTATAAACGTCGGTGAAGCCCTCCTACCGTCGGTCAGCCGCCCACCCCGGTCTTCTTCTTCGCGCGATCCGTGGTCGCTGAACGAGAGCCGTCCAATCGAAGATCGTACGGTTGAGAGCCTTTTGCGCCCGCGCTCAGATAGCGCCTCGGGCGCGCGTGTGCGCGCGCGTAGGCGCTCGGGAGCTGTTGTCACGCCGCGTGGCGAGATCCTGGCCGCCCGCTGCTGATCGGGCGGCCCAATTTGTCCGCGCTCATCGCTCGCCTTCAATTTCTGCTCCGTGCGGCTCGAATGCGCATCGCTGCAATGCGGGCGTGCGCGCTAACCGTTGCGCCACGCCCGCGCTTTGTCGCGGCGACCGCGGGCGAGCGTGCGGATCTCGGCCATTCGATCAAAGATCAATGGCCGAGATTCGTCTTTGGCTGGCTTGAGGGTGTGCGAGCGGTGGGGGAGGGGCGACGTGGCGCTCTCTGGGCCGTTGATCCCCAGATCAACGGTCAGAATTTCTTGGGCCCATTGTGGGAGCTCCGGATG
Organism: Thalassia testudinum; assembly: GCA_037157565.1. Taxonomy (NCBI): domain Eukaryota; kingdom Viridiplantae; phylum Streptophyta; class Magnoliopsida; order Alismatales; family Hydrocharitaceae; genus Thalassia; species Thalassia testudinum. Next base: position 154,268,659 of record JAZHRO010000073.1, read on the forward strand.
TCGGATTTGGCCGATCTTGAGTCCGTTGGACTCCGTTCGTCGTTCTGAATCCATCTGTGCGGTCCAATTGCTCATCTGAGGCCTATTTTGACAAATTCTTTACACAAATGACCATTAATACAGTTTATAAGCAATCTTGGCACTTAATGCATGCAATGCTCCTCTTCTACTTTATGTTGTGCTTTTTATTCTAAAGATGGGCCATATTCAACCTAATTACTACCCCCTTGTGTGGTGTTATCAGAACCTCATCATGAACCCTAACTAGCATAATCTAACCAAGATATGCAAGAAAAAGCTCTTACATAACTTATAGAAAGGCTTGACTAAGAGAATTCTGAGTTTGTGAAGAAAACAGATCATAAGGGGTAAAAATGCAATTTCACCAACACAATCAGTAAACAGGGTAACTCAGGATCCAAACATAGGTCAAACTAACCTAATAAGAAGGAAAGTGGGATGATTTGATCCAACAAGGGCTACAGCAACTCCAAGGAATTAAATGACATTCTGTAACCCTAAAACAAATCGACTTCAATTCATGAGGTTCGAGGCAAAGTAAAAATTGACTAAACCCTCTAAAATTCATAGAAAAATAATCTCTAGGGTTTAGAACCTTTAATTTGGCCTTGGGAACCCATTTTGACCTACATTGAGAACCATGCCCAAATAATGATTTAATTTGGGTTTTTACATAAATTGACCAGACAAATAAGGTTTTATCTAGAAATAAAATTCACCATTAGAATCCTTAGGTCCCATTTAGTCATGCATAAAAACTTGAGCCTAAGAAGAGACCTTCTTGACCGACTTTGCATTTTGGTCCTCATCTATTACTTTTTTACCCTCAACTTTCGAAACCCTCGCATTTTGGCCCCTAAGTTTTCATCATTATTTGCACTTAGGTCCTCCTTGCAAAACTCTGAGCAACGCCATGCTCCGGCGACTTTGCGCGGAGCATGGCGCCGCGTAGGGTGAGGGAGGCCCTCTGCCCGTTGAACCGGGTGTTCCCTGCGACGTCTGCTATCGCATGGACACCACCATGATCTCTGCCATTGCCCACACCTTCCGTGCGAACGCGTGGAAGGTATGGGCTTCTGCTCCGACCATTCTCCGGCGAGGGAGGCACGTCGACTCCCTGCGCCCACCCCTCCGCCTTCGCCTTTATAAAGACCGCCGTCACCAGTCGAAGGAGGCAAGTTGTCTCTGACGGAGAATAACCCCCCACTTCATCCTCTCCAGCTCCGACAGACGGCCTGCAGCTTCCAGCGACCAACTCCTCCTCCTCCTCGTCGCTCTGCTGCCTTACCTGCAGCAGGGTTCCCCTAACACTTTCGTCTGTGTCGTGCTGCACCCGCCAACACCCTCCGCCTGCCTCCTCATCACCGATCTCCCCTTCCAGGGCCTCTTCTTCCTCAGCTCCGGCAGGCACGAGCCGGTGGCTCCGCCCTCCCCCCTTCGTCCAAAACTTAGGTAAAAGCTTCCTCTCCTCCTTTAAATTTCCCCTCTGTCAATTTATATTTTCGTGCCCCCACACACAACTTCCACCTCCGCCTGCTCCGTCTCCGACCACCCTCTCCAGCGAGCCCATTCCACCTCCACAGACCTCCTCACTCCTCGCCGATCACCTCAGAGGCTTCCCCTCACTCCACTCCACAGCCTCCCCCTTTTCATTCCCTGCCACACACCACCTAAAGACCCCCCGAATAGACCCATTTTTCCGACCACAGTCTGACCTAGGGCTGCCACCGTACACTGCCTCACGCCTTGCCACCACCCGCACTGGCTTCGCCGTACTCCGGCGAACCTCCCTGCATCTTCTAACTAGGCCGAGAGGCCGTATTTCTGTGTTCAGGTCACGCCCCCTTCACCGCCATTGCTGAGCAGGTGAAGCTCCTTCACCTGCAGCTGCAGCTTCGACCTCGCCCAGGCACTGGTCCCAGGTTGCGCGGAGTGTCTCCGCGAAGACTCCAAGGTCTGCAGTTGAGGCAAACCCCTCGCGAGCTGCTGCAATTGCCGCGAGCTCCTCACCTGCGGGTGCCAGTCTGGGAGGTGGGACTTTAGTCCCAACTCGGAAGTGCGCGGCTCAGAGCCCGCACTTAAATTGAAAAAGTGTTCGAGGCTATTCGCCTTTGAACACAGGGGTCTGGTCCCTTACGCACGAGCGCCCCACGCGCTTGCCATCGCCCGCGCTCACGCCTCGCGGGTCTGGGCCGGATCCGGATACCCGACACTGCGCACACCTCACCCACCACCGCACGCCGGTGGGCCTGGTCCCGGGCACGATACCCGTACCCGAATACCCAGCTCTGGGAGAGCGATCCTATGAGAGAAATCTGAGAAAGGGAGAGACGCGGGAAAGGGTAGGGGTAGTTTTTGCTCTGACCAGTTGTGTGAGTGTGCAGGCAGAGAAGAAGGAAGAAGGTGGCCGAAGCCTTGGCCGCTCAAAGAAAGAGGAAGAAGAAGAAGACCGCAGGAGAAAGAAGAAGAAGACCGCAAGAAGAAGAAGGAAGAAAGAAAGAGGAAGAAGAAGAAGACCGTAGGAGCAAGAAGAAGAAGAAGCACAAAGGAAGCACTGTAGCAGACACCACTTAAGTCGTCTGATTGATAAATCAGACAACAGATGAAGCTCTGCAAACAAAGTAAAGAAGAAGAAGAGAAGAGAAGGTGCCGCAGCTGAAAGCAAAGAAAAGAAGGAAGAAAAGAGAAGAAGAATAAAGAAGAAGAGAAGATGAAGAAAGAAGAAGAAGAACTGAAGAAGATCAAGCAAAGGGAAGAAAGAAGAGAAAAAGAAGACAAGACAAGAGAGAAAGAAGAGAAGAAAAAGCTAAGAAACAAATCTACCTCTCTACCTCTCTCTCTCTCTTATTTTTGTAATAAAAGCATTGTACTTCTAGAATTCTAGTAGCTCCCTGAGTTCGACCTTGGGAAAACTATTTCCGAGTAAAAAAATTTTCTATGGTAATGACAACCGGAGCTGTCTTATCTTATACTATAACGACTATACTATAATAAAGACACAAAAGCAGCCCCGCGGTTTGCCACCTTACCACACCCCCTAAGGGGTGAGACCCGACCCTACTGGATCCGAGACTAGTTTTGATTAGGTGTTTTATTTCCAATTCAAGTCCATGCATAGTCTCCGGCCTCCCAGGCCCACACACGCCCACTCGGGCCCACGCTCACGCCCACAGGCGCACGCACACACACATGCGCAGGCACATGCAACGCACGCACCCGCACCCAAGTTCGTTTCATTTTGCACCCTGCACTGACGATCGGTAAGCCTATAGCACATTTTCATATTATACCAGTGCGGTGCTTCACAAATAACCAATGTGGGACTATCATTGTCCATTCCAGGCCGAACTTTGACCGATGATTTCGGCTGACACACTGGGTGATTTCGAGCGAGCAAAGGCTCAATCTAGAGCCATTAGTGTCCTTTACATGTATGTAACACTAGTTTGGTGTTCAAGTCAGATCTAGCCCTTCGATTTGAAGGGCGAAGGTGGAAGGTTTACACGGCTCTAATGGCCTGCAGAAAGTAATTTCAGGTCTAAGGACCTGCAGGGAAGGGTCTGACCTCCAAGTGAGGTCTGAACCATCTTTAGTAGATGATTCTGCATCTAATGATGAAGAAAGGGAACTATGTATGGCTTCAGGAAGAGGAAGAAGGTCATGAGCTTCTAACAGGAGCTTCAGAGCTCCATTTTGAGCTCTGAACATCTCGACAGAGAGCTAAGGATCCCTGGAAAAGATTTAAGCAATCTTTGCAAGGAGTTATGATTCAATTTGGGCGAATTAAACATTCAAATCTTGCCTGAAACACACTGAAAGCAGTTTGGGTTCAAAAATGACCCAAACTAGACAGTGACATGATTCACACCTAATCCTCAATAAAACAACTTAAAATTTATTCTAACAACCTCAAAATCACCTTGACATCAAATTAACTCAATAAATGTCGACTTTACTCAAGAATTCTCTAAATCAAACCTGAGTTTGACTATAAAGCTCCAGAAGTTGACTTTCTGAATTAGAGCTTCTCTAAACAAATTAAAGACCTAAAAGGACACTAATTCACCTCAGAAATCATTTCAGACCTTAAAACTAAGTTTTGAAGCTCTTAAAGGTCCTCTCAGGCACTATCGCCTGAGCTCAAAAGTGGAGGTGTTTGGTGGAATAGTCTAAGGGATTTCAAAGCCATCAAAGATCAAATATGACCCCTACAGGTTCTACTTGAGCTTACTGACCTATTTCCAAAGCCTAAAACCTAATGGGTTAGCTTCTCCAACTCCATCGGAGTTGGAGAAGACAGAAGCCTAGGTCGAGCTCCAAGCACCAAAACATCAATTGACAATTGATACATAGTCCTTAGGCCCTAAGTAATCATTTTGGAGCTTTGCATAGAGTTCTATGGGCTGAAGATCAATTTCGACTCGCTGGAGCTCTTGTGAGTTCAGAAAATGTCTGACAGTGTTCAAAATTCCATCAAACTAACCATTAAAGGTCTTAAGAGCTTCTTGAGGTCACAAGGAACCTCAGGAACTCATCAATTTATCCAATTGATGGTCTAATTAAGGATTCATCAGGGAATTTAGAAATCCTAATCTCTGAGTTTATACGAACTCAGAGTTAGCTATCTCACTCAATTAAGTGAGGGCTAAGGTTCAACAGAACCTTGCGATGCTATATGAGGGATTAATTAGGTGGGATAACTCTTTCGAGCTCTCCATTGACAGAGAGCTAGAAAGTTGAAATGGAATTAGGTGTTTATTTTCTATGAGTTAATTATACTAATTAGGTATAGGATCGGGGCCCTTAGATTATGAAGAGGTGATGGAGGGCCCCAGTGAGTGTGTTCTAATCTCATGGCGGAGGTCACCAGTGAATGTGAAGATTAACTAGGCGATTCAACTGCTAAGAGTGAGGGAAAAATAGTGTTATGGAATAATAAGAAAGTGATCAGTGCGTAAAAATGATAAAAGAGTGGCTCAGACAAGCTCAAAGAGCTCACTGGAGCAAAGGAAGATGGCATACAATTTGAAATTTTAAACCTAATTAACTACCCAATCTACTAAACTAAGTTACAGTACTCTTACCTTAACCTAATCCTACTGTTACTTAGACGAAGGAGGTTGAGGAGTCTCCGTCGAAGGTTCTTAATGGAGGATGAAACCAAAAGGTTAGAGGAAGAACTCTGGCAGGTGGTTTCGTGGTGTGGAAGCGAAGTCCAGCGTCGGTGCTTCGTCAAAGGATGCAGTGGACGGTAGCGAAGATAGGAAGCAAGTGGAGACGATCGGGGGAATAGGATGGAGATGGAGATTGGTCACCAGAGAAGGAAGAATAGCCTATCAGTTAGCTGCGGTTGGGGAAGAGGGTAGGGAGCTAACCGCCCAAATCGAAGGGTTCAAGGGGTATTTATAGGGTTCGGCGATGGCTAGGGAGCTTGAATCCGGACGGGTTTGCCTCTAGGTGCGGCCTAACTTCTGACGTCGTCTCTGACGCCGGTGAGGTTAATGCTGTGACCTAATTAGGATTTATGATAAATCCGAACCAATGGATGGCTTTGAGGTGGTGAGCGCAAGCTTCAAAGGCTTGGCGAGGGTGAAATGGCGTCAAATGGAAGGTAATTGTAAGGTGTCTTCACCGTCGTTCATCAGCCGTTGAAGCGGCTGAAGAAGAAATGAAGATGTTTGTAGGGACCTATATGCAAGGAAAAGTAAGGAACTAGGTGAAAGGAAAGGACTCAAATGCAATAAATTATAAGGACCGAAATGCAAACAGAGGCTTTTAAGGTTAATTTAAGTTATTTTCTTTTCTAACTTTTTATATATATTTATTATTTAGCTAAATATTATATTAAAGCCTTGTATTCAAATTTTTGACCCATTTATTTATATTCATTTACTTATTAATTTACTTTAAGTTATTTAAGACTTAGATCTTAAGTTATACTTAAGTTAAATAAGATATTAATTAGGTAATTAATTAATGGTATTTTGAGTCTATTTATTAATTAAGTTATTAATAATATTAATTGGCTTATAATTTATCATTTGTAACTTATTTTAAGGTCATTTAATGGTTTGTCCCTTATTACATAATTAACCCTTATATATACATATTCCTAGCTAATTAACTATGGAAACTAGTTAATTAGGAGTAATTAGAAGCCATGATGAGCCTCTCATCAAAAGATCACTTCGACTTTACTGTGACAATAATTTGGCAGTGATGTACTCCAACAACAACAAAAGTTCTTCGAGGTTGAAGCATATTGATATCAAGCTTTTAGCGATCAAGGAAAGAGTTCAAAGTGGACAGGTGTCTATTGAACACATTGGGACCAACTCCATAGTGGATAACCCACTCACTAAAGGGCTAACGCCAAAGGCTTTCCATGTGCATGTTGTTTGTATGGGTGTTGTATCTATTCTGTGATACAACAATTCAGTCGGAGTTTGTTCTATTTTGGTGTTTTTCACGTATGGACATGTTTTCGATTATGTGCATAATAATAAAGTTTTCCATTCTTTGAACTCATTAGTCCTTACCATGTGATCTCTTGTACGATAAAGTTTTCGACTAGTTGAAAATAGGCATGTATAGATCACGTTAACATGCAATTTTCATGCTATGTACCTATATTAGATCTATGTCATTACTTGTGTTAGTGTATGTGATCACTGTTCGGTCTAGTCGATTTCATAATGGTGAAAACCAACTTTGATCATATATTATATAACAGCGTATAGACGAGATTGGAGATGTGGTTTATTGTGATGTATTAATCAGCTCATACAAGTACATATGAACGTATAATTATAAAAATGATATATGTGGTTCGAGTGGGAGATTGTTAGAATCATTATGCGAACCAACATATATTATTATTACGGAATTATACGTTATATATATATACATGCATTAGACATCACATTTACGGTCATTAAAGTGTTCCAATTATGTAAATTGACCATTCATATCTCATTAGGATATGAAATTTAATTCATAGAAACCTTAAGGGAAATGCAATTCCATGATGGGTGGAATTGCCATTTCATATTTAGAGGTTATGCTCCCGAGAGGGATGCAAGCGAAGTGGTTATTCGGTTCTCTGTATCCCATCGCAAAAAGAAATAAATAAGGCCCAAGAGAATTCCCATTCAATTCTCTTCCGCTCTCACTCTCTGAACCCTCCGGAAGCATCATCACCTCTGCCTCTCATTAGAGAAGCAAACTCCACGACTCCAAAGGATCTCCGTGATCTTCTTAAGTCTTCCGCTGCGATGGATTCAGGTATCCCTCCATCGTTTCCCTTTTCCATTTTCATTTTGGTTGATGATATGGTAAATAGATTGTTCTTGGGATTATATAGAAATATCATTTGATTTTGATTTTTATTTGAATTTAATTCCATCAAGTCATTTGTATCTTAGATCGACGAGTAGAGGTCATGGATGAAGCACATTTAAAGAGATGGCAGTTCGAGTCGTACTCTTATATATAAAAAAAAGATTCAAATATGCACTCGAAATTAAACTCAATGGGATACTGGTAAGAAAATGCATTTCATAACATAAAATACAATGTAAGAGTGAGGATCAAGTCACATGTTCCTCTCGCACACACTCCCTTCACTTAACTGGAACCCATTAATGTAATACATCGTTGAAATTAAAACATCACCGGTGTCATTTGTCATTATCCTACAAATGATCACGTGTTTCTTACAATATACATTGTAGGATCCAACACCTATCAAAGATCAAGAATTCATCAGTAACTTTTACCTATGATTGAAAATTATCTATGATATTTTAAAAATCACTAGTGATATCCAGTTCTTCGAGGATGAGTAGTGATGTAAGACCTACCAAACCCGTGATTTAGGAGCAGGTAGTTATGTGTCTTTTTTACAACACACTATTAAACGCATTGCAAAATACATTTTTTTTTACGTAACTCAATTCATAATGACTATCCATATATAAACAACTTGTAAATTTTTATTCTGTATGGGTCAGACTTGGGTCATAAGTGCGATCATTAATTTGGACATCAACGTAAGAGATGACTCATCAAGTTCAATTGGATATGGCCAGTTCTCTGAATTAAGCTGGCCAAGTTTCTTGTTTGGCCATCTCCAACAATTTCACTATATAAAAATGTAACAAAAAGGTTGCTTGCCGAAGCTATTTATTATTTCTAAAGGCCACAAATAGAAGTTTTGGACTTGAACCTGATACTCACCCACTTCATGCTTAAGGGACTAATTTTGCAATATTCGAAATCATGCTCAGTTTTAAAGGATAATCATCCTCTTTTCAAACCCGTTATTTTCTTTGATGTGTGTTTGAAGAGGTTGGTTTAATCAATGTCAATAGGTTGTATGTCTATGTGTGATTTATTTGTGCAATTGCATCTTCAATCCATTCCCTTGGTTAGATGAGGCGCAAATGAAAAGTGTTTGATAAGTATAATGTTATTTTTACATTTGCTAAAAAGATTGATAAATTGAATTGGAGTTAGACATGAAAGTTTGCTATCCAAGGTCAAGATCATTGTAGAGGATTTTAAACCCTAAGAAAGCCTAGCCCAACTGTGGGGCTTATCCCATAAGCCCATTGTGAGACCATGCCATTGCCCAAGCATATTTTGCCACTTTTTCTACAGTGTACTTCTCTTTTACTAAATGATGTTCCAACATTATAAAGATTGTTTCTCATCTATGACCACATCTCCTTACCGCTTCAAATACATGGGGCATGAAATCCATTTTCTGTGTTTCGCATGACTTTAATTTTTCCAATGCCTTGTTATTCCTAATTTTTATTTGACTTGATTTCTCGATAATCAAGAATTCTAATAGGTTCAGGCTTCTTGAGTCTAAATAGCCATTTGGAATCCTATTAGCGATAGTATCTCGAGTAAGATTTCAAGTCTTATTTTGTATCTATAAATAGAAGAGCAGAGCCTCAAGCATCGAAATAACGATTGGAGAGTAAAGAGTGGAAGAAAGCAAAAGTCAAGAGAGTTGTACTATTTTTCTTATAGTAGAAGTTTTTTTCTTCTCCAATGGTCACAAAAGGTGACTGATAACATCATCATGAGCCATAGCTAGCTTAAATTAGTTAGAATCAGGTGACAAATACTCCTACATAATCACCTGAGTCGTAATTCCCTGCACATCTATTCTAAGAGGAATACATTAAAATAGGGTTAATTATGCAATTTTAACATCATATCATGAAAGTAGAATAACCACGGGATTTTCCAGGGGTTAATCTAAGGTCTAATGAGCATTAAAGTTTAATAAGAGGGTCCACATAGATAGAAATAGGGTTTCACGCATTTCAAGAACTGATACAGCACCTAAAATCCTAATTTCAAACCTGCTTAAATTACTAAGGTTCTGGTCAGGATAAAATTCATTTAAACCTTCTAAATTTTATATAAAAATATTCCATGAGGTTTGGTATCCTTGATTTGACCTTTGGAACCTATTTTAACCTTAAACAGAGCCACAGACACAGTTCTACCATAATTTAGGTTTTTGCATAAATTGCTTAGTCAAACTTGGTCAAAACTCAAATCCGACTTCACCATGAGATTCCTTGGGCCCAAATTAGGTTTGTACCAAAATTTGAACCAAATCAGAGTTTATCTTAACCTAGTTTGCATTTTAGTCTAGTCGGACTCTTTTTCTCCCAATTAGCCCCTCAACTTTCGAAATCCTTGCAAAAAGCCCCTTGGTTTGTCATCTTCTTCTCAAATAGGTCCCTGCCGCCATTGGAGGTCAACCAACCTCCAGGCAAGCTTTGACCAAGATAAATTCCACTCAAATCATCATCAAATCCCACCAAATTTGGTGGGATTGATGTTCACACCATGGAGAATTGATTGGGACTAGTCTTGGATCCCAAATCGCATCTGATTGCCCTAGAAAACTCATGAGATCATTGGGTGCTTCTTGATTCCTAAGAAAGCCAATTAAGCTTGTTTCCTGATCTAGAGCTCTGTCTAGAGCTCTATAAAAGCTCCTAATCCTCAAGCCTAACTCTTTAGATCGGTTCAGGCCACATTTCTTCACAATTTTCCCTCTCCGGTCGCCTCCGACCATAGCTCCGGCGAGCTCCTCCAACCTCCGTCTTCGCCCTCTGCCACATACCATAGGCAGAGGAAAACATCTTCCCTCCATCGCCTGCTTCTTGCAATACCAGCAGGAGCCGCCCTACTCCTTCATCCTCATCATTCTCCCCCACCAGAGACTTCATCATCCCCAGCATCGACCAATCATAGCCAGTGCCAACTTCCTCCCTTTCGTCCCTTAGACTAGGCCAATCTCTTTCTCTCCCTCTTTAGGATAGAACCACTCCTTCCCCACCTCAAATCAACTACCAACTCGCCTGCTCCCTCACCATCTTCTACTTCGGCCAAGCTCCAATGAGGCCTCCACACCACCACATCCCACCAAACAACCCGCCAACAATCCCAAAAGCTATGTCGTTCCTCTGCCACCAAAACCCCTCAAGAAATTGAGAAGATTGGCTCACCCGAGATGCACGCCCGCGGGTTTGGCCAAATTTCAGGATCTGATAACCCGATTACACACCTTATACCCAGTAAAGCCCAGGTTTAAGGGAGAGAAGAAAGAAGAGGATTTGTGTGAAGAGAGGGGGAGGGTTTTGCTCTCTTGAGGGATTGGTCCTATGCTGAAGAGAAGGAGAGGCTCTAGTATACTTAGCCTCTGAAGAAGGGTCGTGCCTGTGCTTGAGGAAAGGGAAAGCTTTGACAAAGAAGAAAAAGAAGAAGGCTCAGAAGAGAAAAGGCTTGTGCTTGTGCTCACTTAAGTCGTCTGATGCTATCTTCCCGACATCTAATTGATGATTATTCTGAGCACTGTTGAATTATTTAATTACTATAGTTAACATTGATGAAATTGATTGAGTATGAGATATATGCTTAATTTAGATAAATATTTAGGGATTCAAATCACCATTATTTTGGTTTTCTATTCTTTTTATCTCATCATCATTTGAATTACAATCTGATAAAGTGTATTCATTGAATATCTATTTTAATGCTCAATTTATTGTGCTCATCTACTTTAAATGAAGATTAATGAGTGAATTCCATATTTGCTCCTTGTGATTGACCTCGGACTCTATTTCCTTTAGATTCTGAGTTTATAAATTTAAATTTCTTGTGCGATTTAGGAGTGTACTATAACGAACTCATCTTTAAACTCTCCTTTTGCGCATACAACGGTAACCAACCATTATTAAATCACGCATCCATATTTTCATGCATGCAATGCATATTTGGTTCATGTTCAACTATACCCAACAACTAATATCAAATCCAACTTGGTTGAGGGATTGACACTCAACCACAAGGAGAAGGCTATTGTCAATGACCGTAGGGGTCATTAAATCCTAACAACCACCATGAAAGAAGGTTGCAACTGTAATTCCATATGAGAGGGGGTGAGATATGCATGACGTAATAAAATGCGGAAAATAAATATCAATCTCACAAAAAGACACAATATGGCACAAAAAATTTTTAGGTGGAAACCCAAACCGGGTGAAAATCACCACCTAACCCTCTCGAGTTAGGATTTCCCGATTGATCTAGTCGATTAAATCCACTATACAAACTACTTTAACGAAGGTAGTTCAACCTCTATTACAACCACGCTACAAGTACGAGGGTAGCGTTCCTCAACCCCTTCTCTTCATAAGGAGGATTTTGTCTCACAAAGGAGATGGGAATTTACAATGCGAATACCCAACAAAGAAAAATACAACAGACCTATAGAGCCAACAAAGTATATAAATGAAACTAGCTACTATAGGTGAAGAATCTTCCCTTAGGTGAAAGTGCATCGGCGTGACGACGCGGGTGCGTGAACTACACAATGGCACAACTATGCTCTCGAAATCTTTGGCGGGAGAGCGGGTGCCTAAAGGATGTGCTACTCTCAAGTGTGGGCTTGATGAACTAGGAGAGCAACAGCATTTAAGAATGATCTTCTTCCTCACTTGGACAGAAAAGATGTGGAAATGCTATTCAAGGTGTGTCTTGATGTGTCTTTGCAAGACAAGGGTTCTCCTCTATTTATAGAGGGCCTAAGAAGGCTTTAGAAGCCCTTAGAAAGCTTCCATAGCCGTTGGGGTTGAACCCAAGGCAAAACAGGCCGTAATCAGAATCAATCATGATTTTGATAAGGTCATCAGACGTCTGGTCCAGATACCAGACTCTGGAAAACCTGTTAAAGACGTCTGGGAACTAAGTCAGAATCTGATTCTAGGCGGGTTTCCTTCCTGACTTGGTTCAGACCTAAACAAGGTTTTAGTGCATGGCCATCAGACGACATACAGGATGTCTGGCCCTAGGTCTGGACATTTGAAAACCTATTATACTACGAAAATGGATTCCCAAGATAGGTTAACATCTAGGAAATCTGACAAAGGAGATTTTAGGTCAGCCGAGGCTAAACGATCACATATCAGACCTCTAGGGTCCTCTACGGACGTCTGATATAAGCCTAACGGTCATATTCCTTAATGTTTACTTGGTAGCCAATGTTCCACTAATTGGACGTCTGACACAAACAACAGACGTCTTCTAAGATGTCTGAACTAAGGTCTGGACATCTGATTTCTTCAGATAGAAGCTACAAAGTCCAGCCTAAGTTATTGGACGTCTGAGTCAATAGTCAGATGTCTTAAAAGTCACTATCAGACGTCTGATTTTCAGATTAGATGTCTGATTAGGTTGTCAGAACCCTATTTTGATTTTCTAAATTCTCTACGGAAAACCTAAGTATCCTAGGGCTGTGCAAGTATTCCTAGGATTACTTTGAGGATACTTTGAGGCTCTTTAACATATATCTAGAAACAAAAAATAAAGAGCACAAGAATTATAAAAGAATACATGAAAAGAGAATCTATCTTATTCTTCTCTTCACGCTTTCACTCCTCACGAAGCTCCTTCTTCATCAAGCTCCTCCAATCCGCCATGGATGCGAGCTCAAACTCCGTCTAAACACGTTTCCATTTGCAATTTGATCTGAAAACTAAGACTCAAAAGCAAATGTTAAATAATATGTTGTTTGTTATCAACAAAATAAATGATCGTGGTGCATTAGCACCAACAGCAACTGCATCCTTAGCATGAAGGAGAAGATCACAACAAAGACCTCAAGCTAAAGAGATAGGTCGTGAGCCAAATCAAGGGTGCACCTTTAGTGCATCAAATCTAATGATTCAAATTTATTGGATCATATCAAAGACAAACAAAGATTGATTAAGGTGATCTAGGAGTCCAAGTTGAGGTTTTGGCATGCATAAGATGAAGTGAATTGATTGGATCGAGCTAATCAACTTCAATTTTTCCAGACCATGCATGATAATGTTATTTTCACCATTTTTAAGGAAATCAATGCAGATCTAGGTAATTAGAAGTGATTAGAAACTTGAAAGTTGTGGGAGCACTACATCCACAAATCTAATGGTGAAGTTCATCTCGAAAGGCACATCATTCTCTATAAAGACTTTCAATGAGAAGAACAACCTCACCTTGTGATAGAAACAAGTGAAAAATATCCTCACGTGAGAGGACCTGTAAAATACTATCTAAAAGAAAGAAAAGAAGCTAGAAAAGTTGACAAAAGAAGAGAGATCTTGTAAGGAGCACTTTACAATTGTTCTTGATGCACGTCACTCTCATTGTTGGTTGCATGACCCTATAAATATTTAGGAGAAGCTTGAAAGTAGATACAAGTCAAATTCCTAACAAATAGGATATTAGTAAAGGAGAGGTTGTAATATCTAAGGATGGCTGAGGGGACTTGATTGGAGTGCACCTAAATGAATTCAACAGGATCGTGATGGATGTAGTCACCCTTAAGGAGAAGATTGATACATCTCTTAAAGAGCAAGACAAAGCATTGAATCTATTAAGTTCACTTTTACCTTCCTTTGATCATATAGTGACAACATTTCTTTATAGAAAGGTGGTAATCACAACAAGATCGTTGCCTCACTACTAATGAATGCATCATAGCAATAGGATGCAAGTGAAGCAACCTTTGGGGATAGTCATGTGCTAATTGTTGAGACTAGTAGAGGGAGATCAAAGGATAGGACAAGTAAAGGAGGACAATCCAAGCTCCATAGACCCTTACATGCTTCTACTATGATGATGAGAATCACATTATAGCCAATTATCCAAGATGTAAGGAAGATGGAAAGATGAAAGAAATGGAGAAAATCTAAGAAAAGAAGTATGATGCTTGTTTAGACTTAAATGACATCATGTCTACCGTCTTATAATAAGGAGACATGGCAACGAGCTTGATGATGGGAGAGAAGTCAAATTCAAGATAGATGTTGAACTTAACAAATGACATGTGCGTATCTAAAGAGCAGTTTAATACATATCAAGCATGCAATGAAATATACACAGTCATGTTGGAAAATGGAGAGGTTCACAATGCCACAAGAGTAAGATCACTGCAATTTTGCATGTTTGATGGGAAGGTGTGAACTTTGTGAGGTGTCAAACATATGCCCACTACCAAAAAGAATGTAACTTTGATAGGAACTCTAAAGTCCAAAGCACATTTATCTCTCCAAAAGGGGGAGTTCTTAGAGTAAGCAAAAGAGTAAGAAGGATGTCAAATAAGGTATAGGTTTCAATTCCAACATGTTTGCACCAAAAATGTAAGAACTTTACCATTAACATCCACATTGTAGATCATATATTCTAGAGGTGGACTAGACCTCCAGGATTTACTAATGGATGGAAAGATTGCAAAGTTTTCACTCACTTAAAGTAGAAAAACATAGAATTATTTTAATTCATGGAAAAGTGGTCTGTACTTCTATTTTTAGATGTTAACAACAAATCTTGTGTTGAGCATGACTAAAGTCATGGCACGAATCTTTCACAATGAAATATCCTATGATCTTAGTCTCTTAGTAGTTAGAGGTAAATACCAAATTAGGGTAATTAACCAATCTATGGAAAGGTTACTATGTGATAAGCAAAGCAATAGTTGCAAAGAATGAAAGTACAAAATAAAAATAAGCCATTTGCTATTGTAGTCAACTATAAGAAGGTATCATCAACCAACCAATGGGAATAAATTGATCTTTCAACTAGCCCGAGATGAAGCCAACTACGAGTGTAGCTGCTAACCAAAACAAACAAAATTATTGAGAAATTGTGCATCATTAATGTTATACCGTTGACTAGGTCAATCATATCCGAGTTAGGCAATGATACAAGCTCCCCTAAAGTAAAGCTAGGATTGAATCAAGAGGAATACATATGATTGAGCATTATTTCAAAATGTTTCAGCTATATAGTCAATTATATCTAAGCTCGAAGCTCAAACAGAGAATTCATGAAGACAATGAATCAGACACATATATGAGGAAGATTGAAACTTTAAGATGAAGGAAATGATTTAAGAAGATGAGAATTATGTAAGGAATCACAACCCTCCAAAATTTGTTTCCATGTAAAGCAAACTTGAAACTTGAAAGATGCAATTCAAAGCAAATTGACACCTTGCAAAGATCAATCCAACTTTCAGACAACTTTTGAGAGTTCAAGTGAGAGCTTCACAACCGCAAACTAGTTTCCAACTTCACTTTTTGCTGTATAGAATAGCTTTTTTGATCTCCACTATTCCACGATCTCCAATTTGGTCCATGTTCAAGAGTTGTACCATGTTTTTGGGGTAATTTAAAGCCCTAGAGTATCAAAAAATGGACTTATAAGAGTCATGAAATGATTTAGAATAAAAACCAAGGTGTTTGGGTGCAAATAAGAGCTTATAAAACTAAGGCATCTGGGCGCAAATAGAGCTTACAAGCTCCATTTACAAGGGGCTCCATCCAATATCTTAAACAATTAGTTGTGTTCACAATTGATTGGAACAAGAGTTTAGATGACAAAAGCTTTAAGATAGAACCATATTCATCAAGAATAGCACAATCAACTAAAGAGGTTGAATTGGAAGATATTTATCTAAAGTGACTTTGGATTGAAACTTAGGGATAATGAAATGGTTCTTTGTCTTAGGGAAAACATGCATGAACATGATTGAAAAATTCATTCAACCATTTCCCTTATATATAGGAGCTATTTTTCCATTATGGATTTCTATTTTATATAACTAACAAATGTCATAATAGTCACTTCACTTAAGTTGCTTGTAAGCTCGAGTCAACCAACACAATGGAAAGTCAACAACATTAGTATGGAATCTATGAATTAGATTCAAGAGAATTACCTAAAAGGTAGAACTAAAAACCTACAGCTAGAAACCCTAGAACTCTAGAGAATTGTGAGCTAGTTAACTACACTAATGCTAAGCAACTAATGTGAGGACTAGTGAACTAAAAAACAAACAAACTGTAGACTTGCTTGAGTAACACTAGAGGTTGCAATCAAACTATTATAATGTAAATCTTGGCAAGGCTAATCATGACTTCTTGACTCATGATTAAGCTGTAACTCCTAGACACCAAAATTATTATAATTAGATGGAACTAAGTCTTCATGTGCTTAGCTAAGCAACAAATTCGACAACTAGAATTAGACAAAAATAGGATATTTTTTAGAGGTGATCACTTCAGAGAGGTGATAGCCTCTCAAGAAGTTTACTACTAGATGAGATCTAGCTAAGAGCAAATAGGTGGGTGCTTACACAGTAATCATAGGTCTTAATCAATCTAAACAATGTTAGAACCTAGCTTAATTTATAAATATTGCATTCATATCATGCATATCATGCATTACATTAGTTTACATTGTTTTACATAGAATAATGGGATATTATCTTGCTATTTAATGTTTTTTGTTGCTATTTGCAAGTAATAAGAAGATCCAAATAAAGTCAGATACGAAATAATGCGAAATAAAGTGAGAAGAGAGGAAGAAGAAAGAAGCTGGATCCAAATAGTGGAGGAAGGAGGATATCCCTATCCATACCCCTAAACCCTTGGATAGCCTATCCCAAACCCTAAACCACCCCAACTTAGATAACCTAGTCCCATAGCCCAAAAACCATGGATAGCATTATCCACTGCCCTATCCACTATTCCTATCCACCCTATCCCTATCCTTAAACTCCACTTAAGTCAACCTAAACTTAGAACCCAAAACCTGGATAATACTATCCACAGTGTTACCATGTTATCCATTACCCTATCCTTAGTATCCATTATCCCAATTTCACTTTCCATATCCCAATTTTCCATTAGGTTCCCAAGTAGGCTTACTATTACTCAATTGGACTCATGTGGAGTCAATTAGGTCAGCCATTGCTCAACTGGGTCTACTTGGACCTAATTGGGCTAACCTAAGATTGATTAGGCTCACATGAGACTAATTAGACTCGACCCTACTCTGATTAGGTGCAATTACACCTAATTGGGTTCATTAATACCTAATTAGGCTAACCTAGAATCGATTAAGTTCACTTAGAGCCTAATTGGTTCCAAGTGACTCACCACCACCTAATTAGAATAGGACCCACCTAATCTAATTAGACCTAACCTATATCTAATTAGGTTCACTTAAGCCTAATCAGATTCAACCCTAACCTAATTAAACTCAACCCAAACCCACCTAGGCTAGCCCACATCTAATTAGGTGCACCTAAACTTGATGAGACCCACATAGACCTAATTAGGCTCACCTAATTCTAACTAGGCTCACATTAAGACTCGCACCCATATAGGTTAGGTCAACCCAACCTGTACCCACCTAAATCCTACAACCTATATTATGAAATTCAAACATAACTCAACCAACACCTTCCTATTCTAGCCCCCACTAATTAGCCTCAATCTAGATCCACTTTTGGTGGCGCCTACCAAAAAGGCCTCCACCAAAAGCGGCAACACTCAATTCCAAAGAAAAGCCTCCCATAAAAGCCTAAGTCTAGTGTGGAGAACTTTTCACACTACAGACCCATTGCCTTGTCAAATTCTATTTACCTTATTATCAGCAAGATTATAGCCAGCAGATTGCGTGATGTACTAAATGATTTGATAATACCTGTCCAGTCTGCCTTTCTTCCTAGGAGGTCTTTACAGGAATCCTTCATCATGGTGCAAGAGATGGTGATGGGATGGCATAGGAAAAAATCCAAGGCCTTTCTATGGAAAGTTGATTTCTCCAAAGCTTATGACTCAATCTCCTAGCCGTACCTGTGGGAAATCCTTAAAAGGAGAAAATTCCCCTCCCTTTTGATATAATGGGTGAAGAGATGTATCACGACTGCCTCATATTCCCCTCTGATAAATGGGAAACCAAGTCGAGCCTGGATTCAGCCCCAGTGCGGGGTAAGGCAAGGGTGCCCACTTGCCCCTCTGATCTTCAATCTTGCAGTGGATACATTGGCAAGATATGCATGCAAACTAGCAGCTGATGGGTTAATAAGGGGGTATTCTATGTCTAACAACAGGGCCTTGGCCCCCATTCTCCAATACGCAGATGACACTGTTTTTTTTGTGGAAGGGGGGAAGAGGGAAGCGCAAGCGCTATATTATATGGTAAAGATTTTTAGCGAGATTTCTGGTCTAAGACTTAATGGAAGCAAGTCCTCCTTGGTCTACTTTGGTATGAATGGATTGATCCAGAATGACATCTCCACCATCTTGGGCATGCCTGTGGTCTCACTGCCTGTCAAATATCTGGGGTTGCCTTTGAAGTGCACTAAATTGAGGAAAGCAGATTGGTCCTTCCTATATGAAAAGGTGGCTATGAAATTAGAGGGTTGGAGTAGTCATTACTTATAAAAAAGTGGGAGGTATATTTTATTGAACTTGGTCATTACATCCATTCTAGTTTTTTTCTTTCTGTTCTTAGAGCCCCAAAATCAATTTGGAAAAAACTCGATGTGATGCGCAAGAGATTCTTCTGGAAAGGGGCTTCTCATCATGGGGCTTTCCTTCAACCTGTAGAATGGGATTCAGTATGTTTGCTAAAGAAGATTGGTGGCATAGGTATTAGGTCCCTCAAAGAATTTAATGATGCCCTGCTTTTGAAGTGGGTTGTTCGACTACTACAAGGGGAAACAATATGTGGACAGAGATTATTCAGGATAGCTATGGGGCTACCAATGATGAGAAGAACCGCCTAAATCCACACAAACCCTCTCCTTTTTGGTCATCAGTGGTGCGTGCCTTGCCGAATAATTGGAGTTTGTTCAAATCTATCTTAGGTGATGGGAAAAGCTTCAAATTCTGGCTGGAAAATTGGTTTCCTGGTGGGGTGATAAAAGACAGGTACCCCCTTGCTTTCTTAGCCACTTCGGATAAAAATGCTGTGGTATGTGATTATTGGGACATGGCCTCTGAAAAGTGGTCTTTGAATAATGTAATGTGGAATGATCATGAAACAAGAACACGAGCAGAAAATGAGTGTCTCCTGCAAGAACTTGCTGCTTTCAAACCCACACCTAAGGAATATGACACATACAAGTGGGAGGGTACGTTCTCCTCATACACCAATGGGGTTCAATCATGTAACCTTCTCATTATTTTTTTATCAATAAAAGCTCTCCTGGATTGCTATCGATGATTTGATAGCATTCCTTTTCATCTCAAAAACAAATAAAAGCCTAAGTCTAAGAGGTCACACATCATTCTTCTCCTTCCTCAACTTGCGACCACCATTCCCTCCCTTCCTCGCCAAGAGTCATCCCCTCCTCCTCCATGCACGACTAAGTAAAGCTCCAAGGTGCCCTCCTCCAAGCACCATCATAGGCCGCTAAAAGAGAAAGGGTGCACCACCCTCTTCTCCTCATCTTCTCCATGGGTGTGCCCTCTTCTTTCTCCTTGGAAGAAGAGCCCATGCCCTCCCTCTCTTTTTCTTCTTGGATAGCTAGGAAGGCTTCACCATAGCCTCTCTTGGTAGTCCACCTTCCTTGGTTGGCGTGTAGGCGATCCTTGTGACCATAGCCTAGCCACCACCCTCACACAAGGCCAACAGCCTTCGTGGTGCTCCCGGCATGAGGGATTTCTTCTTTGGATGTTTTTATTTTGTGTAATATTTTAGATGATTAATGATCTATGTTTGATGTTTCTAATGATACCTATATGTTTTCTTTGGTAGAATAGTTAGATCAGATTCTTGTTTGCATCATTTGCTCCATTTTGTCATTGTATATAGATACTTCCCCCCATAGTTTTCTTAGGGTCATCCATCTTAGAATTTAGTCACAAATGTTGCACGGCCACCATGGCCTCACTTAAGAGCACTTAGTAATTTAGGTTTTGTCATATTTACTTTCACTCTTCAAATATCAAAATCATAAAAAAATCGCAAAAGTGAAAAAAGACTAAAAAAAATAATAGGTTGGACCAAGGTTAGAAGTATGATCTAAATCTAATAACTTTCATTTTACATCTCCCAGAGATAATCGAGATTCACAGATTACAAGATAAAAATTGATCTACACGAGTTCCATAAAACAAATATAAACATCTTTAATTAGGATTTTGCTCGACTATACTACAAACAACATGACATTTTTTCTAACCTAAATCACATGCAAAATGGCTTATCAGTGGGGATGTCCTCTTATAAATATCTAAAGAAGGATTAAATTTGCTACCCCTAGTAAGCTTCTTACACAGAAAATACTCTAAATTTACACAAATTGTGAGATCTTATTAAGAGATCATAATTTATGAGATTGATTATGTAACCATGAATAGTGTTGAGTGCCTTCCAAACCATCCGATCTAAAGGGGAAATAATCCACTTGAGCTAGAATCTAGTGTCAAACTGGATGGATCAAGTCTTTGGAAGGATTTAGTGTCACCTTGTACATTCCTTGACTTTTGGCAAAGTATAAATACAAAAGGTAGGTGAGAGCATTAAGGAAGAAATTTATGATGATAGCAATTACTTCCTTTTTTATAAGCTTTAATTTCTACCTTTTGTCCCTTTGCGCATATTTGCTGATACAACTTGCATAAAAGGGGACAAGGATTGGTAGTTGATCGTTAATTATTTAGCTCAAGGTAGAAGGTCGTGATACTTTTGATTCCGACACAACGTTGCTGAAGTGGCAAAGTAAATTTCAAAACCCTTACGTGGAGTGGTGATGCTGTGAGTTTGCTTGGTAGATTTTGACTTTCAATTAAGCTAAGATATATAAATGTTGGTTATACTTTTGGTAATTAAGAACATCTCAAAAAAAGGAGAGATCACGCTCTTCGGTTCGTAAAAGAAAATTTTCCTTTAAATAAGAGCCATGAAATATTAAGCGAGTTTTTTATTGAAAATAGCAAGATAGTTTAGATAATTTGATGCATTTTCCTTCACCAATAGCATTTGTAAATTGACCTTTTAATCGCTGTAAAGCAACCTAAATAACATTGACCCTTTTGCAATTGGAGATGACAATTGCTATCATAATTTAAGGATTTTGGCATATATATTTTTATTAATATAAGTAAATACATATATATTCCTACTAAATTTATGATTACACGTATATCCCTATAAAATACTCATTTACATGTTCAATATCCTATAGATTAAATAATAAATATTTTTTATATTAAACCCCTTCATTTTATTTATTTTTAACAACCTACCCACTCTTCCCCCCGCCAACAACCTACTCCCCACAACTCCCCCCCACGTGCTCCTCAACCCACCACCCCCTCCCTGGGCCTATCTCCTCCCTATCCTCCTATCCTATCCCCCTCACCCTCCCACTGACTCATAAGGCACCTTCCACCATCGTCACCTTTGAAGACTCACATGCAGATGATGGTGGAGTTCCCCCACCATCACCCTCCTACTCCCTTCGACCTTAACAAGCTCAGCTATGGGATCTCCTCAATCTTCAAGTTCATGTTCTTCAACTATGACAACAACAATCACCATGACCACCACCACCCTCCTCCTTCTTCATGGGTACCAATGACCTCTCCTCCCTGGTCACCCCACGACGCAACGCAATAAGGCTTGCCTCCTCTCCTTCCATGGCAGGCACTCCTTCTACGATGCCATCCTCGGCACCAAGTCCCTCTCCTTCCTCGAGCGTCGCCTCCACTCCCTCTCCCTTAACCCCTTCTACACCTGCCTCTCCCATTTCTTCGACACTGCTACCAACTCCAACGTCGATGCCATCCTCATCTCCATGCTCTTCTCCTCCCCCTCCGCACCCCTCCTTCCTTATTGACGAAAATCCCCACTTCCTCTTCAACCACTACCACCTCCTCTAGGGAGACCCACCCACCAACCCCACCTTCATGGGCAAACGGTCGAGGTGGATTAGGAGGATGGGCGGTAGACCAAGGTAGGTGGAGGAGGAGTAGGTTGGGGAGGGGTTAGGCTGTAAACAAGAAACAAAATGAAGGGGTTCGATATAAAAAGATATTAATTGTTTAATTTAAAGGATATGAAAATATGATAATAAATATTTTACAGTGATATATATATAAAATAAATTTAGTAAAAATATGAGCAATGATAACTGTACATCGATTCTAAACATAAAATTTGACATCCACTCATAGTAAAATATGTGAACATACTTTCGTTTACATGATATGTCATGACTCTTTTGACTCCTTTTAATTGAAAAAAAATGTCATATTTATCTATTCTATGTACAAATGAATGTACATGACATATTTCTTTAAAAGTATATGCATATTTACATATATTAGTAGGGACATGTGCATATCAAAACCTCTATAATTTACTAGGCTACGTTATCTGGCTTTGCTCATGCTGTAAAAAGAATGCATGATATGTCAGTCTGACTTCTTTTACTATAAATAAAGCGATTAGTTAATGGCCATTGTACTCATTTTTAGTGCGGAGCTTATAAGATGGTTACGAAGATACAAATTAATATGCGTATCAAGTATATCCTCCACAAGATCTTTATTCGAGCTAGGGCTTCGGGTGACGCTCGAGGCGACAGCGAACGGAGGTGGAGGGCGACTCGTCGACGTCGACGTGGCCACACGAGGCCATCTTGACCCTCCTCACCCTCGGCCGCGGCTGGGGAAGGCACCACCGACGTCATCGCGCGACGCTGCCGGGCTTCTTCGCGCGAGCATTACCGCGAGCGGAGGGAGTCGAGGCGGCAGCGAGTGGAGGCAGCCTAGAGCTACGTCGACGTCGGCGCGGCCATGACTAGCGACGGCGCCATCGGCACTATCTCGCGACACCGCCGGGCTTCAACGCACGGCGGGTGGGAACGAAGGAGAACGAGCGGGAATGGGCGGGAGCGAGCGGATGGCGTCCGACGACTCGTGATCGGCGCACGTGCGATGCGGCAGCGACCGTCGGTAGACTACGTCGCGAGGTGGAGGTGTCCGCCAGAGTCATCAGGAGAGGGGGTTCTTGTATCGTGGTGGGCGTGGGGGATGGAGAGACCGTGAGCCATCGCGGAAGGGAAGAGATGCGGTCGTCGTGTGCTTTAAGTGTCGCGAGAGGGGGCACTTCGCGGCTCAGTGTCGTAAAGCAGTGGTGTGCTTGGCGTGTGGGGGTTTGGGCCACAAGAAAGCGACCTGTCGGAGGCGGGTTGGAGATAAAAGGGCGGACCTAGGGGTTGCATTGGCGAGAGCTGTCGGGGGTGCGAACCTTGGCTTTGGGTTGCACCAGCGGCAGGGAAGAGCGGGCCGCAAGGAGGTGGGGTAGGATCACGTGAAGGAAGGGCCTCCCAGACAACACAGGAATCACCGAAATAACGATGGGAGACGTCCCTCACCTCCAGGGGCGACGCCATCTCTCGACATTGAAGTGCCTGCTTCGCCTAAAGTGCAAGCGACCGAGCTGTTATTGCATGGAGCCCTCATTGGAGAGGTCATGTCAAGCTCTCCATCTATTGAAGAGCTTCGTATGATTGTAAGGACTCTTCCTCTCTCTCTTCTTCTATGTGGAAGTTATCGTGGTAAACCCGTCAAGGTTCTTACTATTTGGACTGGGCAACTGCGATGTGGAAGGTCTAAAGTTTTACACTACGTGCTTTGATGGTGGATCGATATTATGGAGGATGGTGTTCCCGTTTGATGGAGCTCTTGGTGAACAGCCCCACCAATGTTTATTTTCTATAGATGGGACAGTGTTGATCAAAGGCATTCTCCTCCATCTCCGATCGCATGCTGTGGTCTCCTACATTATAGCAAGCTTCGCTTCTTTGAAAGAGGATGCTGTGATTGGGCTAGTGGATGGTGATGGTAGTGTGGTGCAGACTAGTGTCTGTTTAAAGCATGGTGAGCCCTTCCATGAGCGAGCTGTGTTGAGGTGTGGCGGTTCCTCAGAGCTTCTGTGGATCAGTGTGCAGATGGTTGATGTGTGGGTAAGGAGGAGAAACACACACGGATGGACAAGGATGTGGAAGTGGTTGTTGACATGCAATGGAGGAAAGTGGAAGAGCTTGTGGGATCGGGCCAGAAAAAACAGAGGATGAAGGTTAGTGTAGTGGCTGCAGATGGTGAGGGAGTGGTGGGGGACAAGGTCAGCAAAAAGGGAGACACTAATATGGAAAGCACCATGGATACACAGGGATTTGGTCAGGCCAACTTCATCCTCTGCCGGAAGGGGAACGCAGGATATCTTGGCTAGGAACGAGACCGTTTTCACCTTCATGACTCAAGAGGGGGTGCGGTATAATGAAAGCTCATCAGAGCATACTCATGAGAAGACAGGTGCCAGTGGGAGGTGCAACCTGCCCACTCTTGGGAGCTTTATTAGGAGTGGGGGACCTGCGCAGCAGCAACATGTGGATATTCAGCAAGTGGCATCGACAATTAGTGCAGTGCGCAGAGAGGGGACGTCTGGGGCCGTCAATTCTTTTCCATGTTAAAAGTCCTGACGTGGAATGTGCAGGGTCTTCAAGACCGCACTAGGAGGGGGTCACTCGGGAGGTATTTGAAGGAATGGGGAATTGACTACACCCTGTTGTAGGATATGCATATTGACAGTGTGGAGTCCGCTTGGCAACCTGTTAACGGGCTAAATCGAGGTTTTAGAATCACTTCGTTGCAATATAATTGAAATAGCGTACGAATAAATACAATTTATAACTCGAAAGATTGTCAGGAAAGTCCAAGGTCGAACACAGGGAGCAAATATTGCAATTAATCTCAATATCACAATATAATCACAGATATAAGTAATTTATAATGAGAATTTCATTCAAAAATGATGTATCAGCAGAATCAACTAACAATATGCAAAAAGAAGTTGGTAAAATGGTGATTTAAATCACTAAATTACCCTATAATGTTAAGCTTCACAATTTATTCAAATATCATAATATATTTTAAATTAAGAACCACAGAACCAATGTATCAAACGGCAGAATAGGCGGTCAAACGCCTTAACCAGCAAAGGCTCAAGGTCCTCTCTTCTTCTCTTCAAACCTCAAGGTGAGGCACAACACAGAGGCACAAACGGCCACCCAGCAACTAAGTGTAGAGAGGGCACAGCTGAGGCAAACCCCCCCTTACTTTCTCTTTCCTTCTCTTCTTTCTCTCAAAGACCCGAGGTTAACTGGGTTATCGGGCGGGTAATCGGATCCTAAATGGGGCTAGACCGGCATGTGTGACCGCAAGCAAGGCGTGAAGGCGCGAGGAGGCACATGAAATGGGGACCCGACCCCCGATGTTCTTGGGAAAAGGGGTATGAACACAATTTCCTCTTATATGCTACGGGCACATCTTCACTGTCCGATGTGGGACTATCTTCAGGTCTTCACTTCCTCCGAACAAAGTAGGGGCAGTGTCTGATTTGAAGCTGAAGATGCTTCCCTTTCGCCTAATTGATGCCTTGGAGCTGGTTCTGGATGCAATCCGCATCACCTAGAGCTTGATGACAAAGAACATTGTTGCAACCTTGAAAAATAGGTCGGAGACAAAAGTGGTGACAACGAAGCTCCGGCCAGACCTGAAATAGAAGAATATGGCCTCACAGCCATGTCAAATATGTTCAGAAGCTTGGCCATGTAACGGTGAGTGCAACGGTGGGTGAGGCGTGGTGCGAGAGTGCGTGTGGAGGTCTGATGACCTTGCGACAGTGGTGCGAACGCGTGTGTGTGGGGTGGAGCATTAGAGAGATCGAAGCCCCAAATTTCTTTGGGGCTTTCAATCAGTGAGGTGAGGCGGTGCTGTAGGGACTTGTGGCGTGATGAATGGTGGCTTGTAGCGGTGTAGCGACCATGCTGGAGGTATGCCGGCAGTGGGGAAGATGATGACGGAGCGGGCAAGTCAGAGGTTGGAGCGGAATGTCGATGGTATGGTGGTGATGAGTAGATGCTAGGGAGTCGAACGAACTAAGTGTTGGACGAAGAGGGGCAAAATAGGCACCAAGTCTAGTATGGCTGGCGCCAGAGGAGATGAAAGCTTCAGGGAGGTAGAGCGGTGACGACGGAGGGTTAGGAGACACCTCACTAGTATTGCAAGGTAAGATGGGGGGAGTTAGAACCGACCGCCTATGGTATGTGGCGGCCGGTGAAGAGGCCAGAGGTAGAGGAATCGCCGGAGATGAGTTGGAGCGAGCCCAAGGTAGGGAAAGAAGAGGTATTTTTGGCTCAAAAACTTGCTAAGGAGGTAAGGAGGTTTGGTTCTTTATAGGTGTTGATGTGCTCCTACCATATTTTAAAATTCGTTTGCATCGTAATACAGTCGATACAAGCACGTTTACATTTAAATTTATAACTTAAATTACAGAAGAAATACAAGGGTGTCTCTGGGAGCAAACGTATGTGCAAATTACCACTATTTAAAGTTTCTGAACTTGTATAAGATGTTAATTTAAAAAGCACAGGTTCAAGGCCGCACTTGGTTTTACAAATTAAAGCGATTAAATTTAAAGTTCAAGTGCAATGACTAAATGATGTTTAATAAAATACCATGTTAAGTGAGAATTAAATTGAGCACTAAACAGCTGATCAGCAGTGATATTTAGGCAATAAATTCAATCAGAACCAAACAATAAGCCCAATCATTCAAAATTAGCAATTCAATCCCTGGAAAGGTTGATTTTCTCACATTTCAACCCTTGGATGCTTGTGTTTAGGTCCTTGCAAATTGCATTTAGCTCCTTGCTACACTTTTTAAGCAACACCTCCTCCTCCCTCTTGGCCAGCTGGACCTTGTCAGAGACGCAGCGGTGCATCGCCAGAAACGAGCTCCGGTGAGAGATCTTCGCCGGCGAGCAGTGGACTAGAGTTGACAAGATGTCTCCAACCTAATGGTGGTGGCGCGATGGTGCTTGGCAGTGTGTAGAACCACCGATGACCTCGTCATAGAAGGAGCGGAACCGGTGGTTGACGGAGGTCCTTGAGGCACGAAACTCCTCGTCAATGGTCGCAAAAGGTTCCTCGTGTTGTGAGGAAGCTTCCCACGAAGCTTGAAGATGTGAGGAGGCCGTCTACGCGATCAGCGTCAAATGTGGAGATGGGTGCAGTCGGCGATGGTGGCTTGTCGTGAAAGGCGTCAAAGCTTGGATCCAAGGAGTTAAGAAGCTTCGCCGTGGTTCACTGAAGGTGATGGCGGTGGCTATTGACTGCGACGAGGTTGAAGGAGGGCGACCAGAGTCAAAGAATGTAGCGGTAGGCGTGTGCATTCGGAGGGCGATTGGAAGCGTCTAACCCCTCAATAAGTTGAGGGGTTTTGCTCCCCATGGCATAACGGAGGTCGTGGGGTGGATGGCGATCGGTGAGGGTAGACGGAGTGGTGAGGCATGCTCACCGGAATTAGCAACGGCGTGTGGCCGGAGGGTGGTCATGCGTGGGGAAGTAGATGGAGGGAGAGGGATTGCTTGGGTTGAAACCTAAATCTAAGGGGTCTATTCTAATCTAGAAGAAGGAGAGAAGAGGAGTTACCTAAGAGGAGGAGAGGAGGACGGGGAAGAGGTCAATGGCGGCCACTGGACTTGGAGAAGAAGAAGAGGACGTCGAGAAGATTGGAGCAAGAAAGAGGGTAGGAGAACCGCTTCCGTTGTTGGGGAAAACATCGACGACGAGAGAAAGAGCCCTCAACCAATTTCAACGAAGGAGCGAAGTTGCAAAAAATTTGAGGCTCGTGGAGGAAGGAGGGGAGTTACACTGGCGGGGGCATTTTTGCAAAAAATTTGAAAGTTGAGGGGCCATTTGTAAGGAAATTAGGAATTAAGGATCAAAATGCAAAGACGACCAAGATGAAGTTCAAATGAACCCATATTTTTATGGTAATCTAATTTGGATATAAGAAAGTTGATGGTGACTTCAATTTTGGGTTTTGATATCATTTCCATGATCAATTTACATTTAGACTCTAATTGTACCAAATACCCATCTATGATTCTATTTTAGGTCAAAATGAGTTCCGATCATTAAATTTACTGTGTCAAACCATATAAAATATTTTTAATTGATTTTTATAAGGTTTAGATTACATTTACTTCAATTGAAATTATTTTAATTGAAGTGGGGTTGAAATTAGGGTTTTTGATTAGAATTAAGCATTCAATTTGAATGTAAATCCTAAAGTACTCTATACTAACTCATTTTTAGGACATTTAAACTCAATTGACCTTTAATTAATCATAAGTTCACTCTCTAGCTATTCTACATTCATAATTATTTTTGAAAATTACAGAATTTACCCATTTTCCTATTAATTCCTCTCTCTTCAGCCCTGATTGAGTTATACCCTTTTAATATGTTAATTAAGTGAATTTAACCTTAGAACTTAGCCATATTAAGTTAGTTATAGAGAATGATGGCGATGCCATCAATAGGCCCACAGGCGAGACTTCAAGCTTAGAAACAAGCTTGAAGAGCTCGAAATCTTTGAGTTAGGTTTAGGATTTTTCAAGGGTTCGCATGAGATTTTGGCTTGATTTGGAAGGTCATGAAAGAGCTCAAATGGAAGAGGATCTTATCAGGAGTCCTTTCATTTTTGGGAGAGATCTACCTAGGAATCAGAGAGAAATATCTGATTGAAGGTTGCCGGAGTAGGAGTTCCTCCGTGATAATGGCGAAGAGACCAATTTGCTAAGAAGAAGAAGTTGGGGGGTTTTTTATAAGAATTTCAAAAGTTTAGGGGCTTTTTATAAGAAAGAATAAGAACATGATTAAAATGCAAACTAGGTCAAGATGATCTCAAATTGAGCCTAAATTTTGGTACAAACCTAATTTAGATCCAAGGAATCTAATGGTGAAGTCGGATTTTGATTTTGACCAAGTTTGATTAGGTAATTTATGCAAAAATCCAAATTAAGGCAACTGTCTGTTTAAACTCTGTTTTAGGTCAAAATTGATTCAGATAGTCAAAGCAAGAACAACAAATCGTATGGAATATTTTTCTATGATTTTTAGCAGATTTAGGTGAATTTTATCCTGACCAAAATCTTAGTTAATTAAGCGGTTCTGTTTTTAGGGTTTCAAATGTCCATTAATTCTTGAGATGCATGAAAAACCCATTTTGTTCTGCATAGACCCTCTTATTGGACATTAATGACCATTTGACATTTAATTATCCCCTGAATACCTCATGGTTATTCTATATTTGTGGAATGCTGTTAATCTTGCAAAAATAATCTTGTATTCTTCTCTTCTTTTCAAAATAGGATAATATGCCCTTAGGACCTTCTGATGGATATATAGTAGCTTTTATCAACATTATCAGACCAAATTGAGCTAGTTATGGCTCATGATGGTGTTCCCATCATACCTCCATGCCTAACTTTTGCTAGTCCCTTAGCAAAATTCTATGGATCAGACGAGTTATCTAGGTCGAATGTAACCGTCAGGATGCCCTACTAAGCTGCATCTCTAGGAATCAGATCTTAATGCCAATAATAGGCATAGAGATACTCAAGTACTAGCCCAGATCCAAACCTGACAAGCATTTGTCTCCATCTACCACGAAGGTTTCTAAGGCCTGCAGGAACTATCCTTAAGGTTCGTTGGACCCAGCTGTTAAAGCACCCATGCTTGTAACATGGTTAGCCCAGGTTCAGTTTGCCTGTGCATTTTTTTGTAAGAGAGAGAGGGATAGAAAGAGATTTTCATTTGTGGAGAGATTTCTCTCTCTTTTTCTTTTCATTATATTTTTCGTTAAATCCAACCTCGGATTGGCCCTAAACACATTATGTATCGGATTCATTGATCCCACCATCAATTCTTGCAGGGTCCCTGGCAATCGACACTTCGGGATAGTGCCGCTCATGACAACCCCCAAAACCCTGGCTTTCGACACTTCAAGATAGTGCCATCCATGGCATTCTGTAGCTAAATCCAGACCCTGTCAGTCGACATTCCATGATAATGCCACCCATGGCATCTAAACTAGCACGAGGTGCTTACGTGCCCCTGATAGGATATTTAGATATCCTTGGAGATAAGCATCGAGGAGACGATATGTTATTGCGCATCTTCAAGGGGAATTTCACACCTCTCCGCGTCGAGAACTCGTCCAAATCAACTTGTGTTTTCAAGTCGCTACTAATCTATATCTTAGGACCATTTTCATAATAGCATAAATGCTTTTTGGCATGATTTCATATTTAAGCGCTCTAAACCAGACTGTGTGTGATTTAAGGTGCTTAAGTTACTGAGTTCCACAAACCAAAGGTCAGTTATTGGGGCCGAATAATCCCTAAGCCTTAGACCTCATAAGCTTTGCATTTTCCTCAACCTCTTGAGGATTAATTAAGATTTTGACAAGTAAATGAGTGTTTAAATCTCAAACCAGATCCAAGAGGCCTAAGTCGATATTCGCCACTAATCCATTAAGTTTTAGCCTCCAAGTCTTAATTGGTCATTCGATTCAACCTAAAAGGTAAGTAAGTTCTATATTATTTTGAAGGGACTCAATTTTTTTTCTTTTTCATTTTGCTCCTTTCTTCTTTTTTTTTCTTTTCCTTCCCTCCTTTTCTTCATTTTTCTTTCAAATGGATCTTCTTTTGCCCCAACCTCTTTTTTTTTTTTTGATGAAATCCTTTTTAATGAATTAATTTCACAGTGTTTTGCACTTTAATAACCCCCACACCTATGATTTGCAATGTCCTCATTGTAAATTAGGTGGGTTTGAGTTCAACATAGTTAGTACATTAGAACCGGGTCAAAGGGTGGGTGGATGAGTTAGGATGACTTATTGCGAATGATTTCAAGCTCTGATACATGTACCAAAGGTGGGATCGATTGTTTTGACTCTAAACTCTAAGTACAGTAGGCGTAAAGCTCAAAAGGATAATCAGAAGGGTCTCAGGTTTTTGGAATGACAGGTTGCCTCTCGTTTAGCGCTAAATTCAATGTCTTCAGTCAAGCAGAAGATGATCATGGAGAAGGGGTGGTCAAATCAGAGGAATTTTGTAAAACAAGTACCTTGATTAAAAGCCTGGTTGGTCCAACCAGGTGCTTATTCAGATCTATAGGCTGATGATGCAACCCAAACCAAATCAATCTAGTGGGTTGGTGGATGTGAATCAATAGATGCGGAGCCCACCAGATACTTTGAGGCTCAACTGGATGTGGAAATAAGAATCTACGGTTTCGCTGAGTCGAGTCAGCCTGGTTAGAATAGGGATCCTCAAAAGAAAATGGATTTGAAAAGGACATAGGAACCCTACAGGTGTGATCAGAGAAGGATGAGAAGTAATTAGCAATCTGATCAGAGTTCGAAACACGATCAATAGATGGAGGAGAATCATATACAACTGGATCAGAGAGGGGTGAATCAGAGTACAAGTTGATTCTGGTGGCAGGTCGGGGTTGAGAATGTGTTTTGGAAAGCTTTGTATGTGCTGTAAAAGAGGTGGCATCATGGAGATTCAAATCATTGACCTCAGCGTCAGAATAAACAGGCGGATCGTGGTCGCTGAGGTTGTAAACTGGTTTGGAGTCATTAGGAAACAACAGTTCCCCAAAATCATAGTAGTATTCGCAATCGTCGGAGAACTTGCGAAGATCGTGTTCTAAACTCGATTCTAGGTCAGAGGTTCCATCACAAAAAGGAATTTAAACACAATAATGATAAGCAATGAAGAATATCTACTCAAAACTGATCTTCAATGTAAAACGTGAGGATTTCAAGAGTTTAAGAGGATAAAAAGATATCTAAGATAAAATAATGATGATTTTGATCACCAATTATTAGTTTAGACACATGTATATAAAAACTCAATATATCAAATAAATGCACAGTGGTCTGAATCACTTAAACTTCAATATTTCCACAGTGTTAGAACCCTTCTTTAGCCAATCAGACGTTGTCTTCTCAATATCAAATGACTTAAGTTAAGCCTGCTATAGTGCTCTACAGAGAGCCTTTCTCTCTTCTTCTTCTTCGGGGCTTCTCCTTCTTCTTTCCTTCCTTTCTTCAAAGCCTCCTCTTCATAAGCACAAGGGAACAATTCCCTTAGCGGCTACGTGTCTACACAGAGTTAAACATCAGAGAGCAAAAACCCCCCCTGATAACGATGGCTTCGAGAGATAATCGGGTTTTATTGTTATGTCGTTGTAATATAGCCGGTTATTGCCATCATTTCAAATATATAAATTTTTTTTACTCGGAAAATAAAAGAGTTCCCGAGGTCGAACTCAGGGAGCAAACTGTATTTTAGAGATATACATGTTTCTTTTGCAAAAATAAACAAAGAGAGAGAAAGAATGTGGTGTCTTTTTTTCTTTGTTTCTCCTCGTCTCAGATCTGCCTCTTCTTCGTTCTGCAGAGGTGATGCTCTTCTTTCTTTCTTCAGATCTCCTTCTTTCTTCTTTGTTCTGCAGAGGTGATCTTCTTCTTCTTAGTTCTGCAGAGGTGATGCTCTTCTTTCTTTCTTCAGATCTCCTTCTTTCTTCTTTTCTTTTTCTGCAGAGGTGTCGCCCCTCCTTCTTTCTTCTTTTCCCTTCAGGCCGTCGTCTGATTTCCAAATCAGACGACTTAAACTGCCTGTTGCTACAGTGTCTTCCTCAGCTTCCTTCTTCTTCACCTGTTCCTGCACACTTCAGAGCTTACGTCAGAGGACAAAACCTACTCTACCCTCTCCCCCGCGTCTCTCTCTCTCTGAAACCACTCTTAGGAAAGCTCTCCCAGAGCTGCCGGGTAATCGGGTACGGGTCGTGCCCGGGTCCAGGCCCACCGGCGTGCGTGGTGGGCGAGGAGTGCAGGTCAGTCTAAGTCGGGTCGGGTCGGGTCAGGTCCGCGGGGCGTGAGCGCGGACGAGACCGGGTAACTGGGCGGGTGAAGGGGACCTCACCCCGTGTGCTGAGGCAGTAAGCCTCCAGCACTTTTCCGTCTTATATCGCTGCGCCTCTTCGGACTTTTCCGAGGTGGGACTAAATGTCCCACCTCAATTGCGCGCCCGCAGCGGGGAAAGCAGCGGGAGATCGCGGCGTCACGCGAAGCCTTCTGCCTTAGCTGCGAGCCTGGTGTTTTGTCGAAACGCCTCGCAAGGCCTGGGAGTCGAATCTGGGCGTGGCGCTGAGCGTGGCGCGCCTGTAGCTGCAGGCGGAAGCAGCTCCTTATGCACGGCAATGGCGGCGGAGGTCGGGTGGCCTGTTCACAGAAGAACGGCCTCTCGGCCTAATCAGAAAGTGCCGAGAGCTTCGCCAGGGTGCGGCGAAGCTCGTGTGGGTGGTGGCGAGGCGTGGGGCGGCGTGCAAGGGCTGCCCTAGGTCGGACTGTGGGTCGGAGGATGGGTTTGTTGGGGGAAGCGTTACGGAGGTGTGGAGTGGCAGTGAAGGGGTGGGGGGTGCTCAGTGTGATGAGGCGGAGGTTCGGTGAGGGTCGGCGAGGTGTGTGAGGCTGTGGAGCGATGGGAGCATCTCGCCGGAGGGTGGCCGGAGACGAAGGGGGTGACGATGGTCAGGGTCGGTCGAGGGCCTAATTGAATAAATTGAAGGCGGGGAAAGAAAGAGGGGAAGAAGGGGAGTAGTTCTAGCTTACTTGCAGGGACGAAGGGGGAGGAACAGGGCGACAGTCGTATCGACTGTCGCCGGAGAAGACGATGCTCAGGGAAAGGGGCGGCGGCGAGCAGAGAGCCGGAGAGGCTCCAGCTGGGTGCGGCGTGGCGCGGGAAGAGCAGGGGAGGAAGTCTCTGCTGCTGGTATTGCGGCAGAGAGAAGAGGAGAAGGGGGAGGAACCGCCGGAGCTGGTGAGCGTCTGCCGGAGAGAGAAGAGAGGAAAGTTGGGGGTTTTCTCCGTCAGACCCGAGCTGCCCCGGTTGGTGGAGCAACGGGGGGTATTTATAGGGATCAAACAGGGAGGAAGGCGGAGGGAGACGACGTGTCTCCCTCGCCGGAGGATGGCCGGAAACAAAAACCCATACCGTCCGTGCGTTCGCACGGCCGGTATGGTGGGTTACAACGACCAGGGGGGTGTCCCTGCGACGGCTGACGACGCAGGGCACCCCCGGTTTACTTGCCAGGTCCCCCCCCCCCTCACCCTGCGCGGCGCCATGCTCCGCGCAAGGTCGCCGGAGCATGGTTGCGCGGAGCATGGTGCTGGCAGGTTTTGCAGGGGGGACCTGATCGCAAAGAACGAAGGAGAGTTAGGGGCCAAAATGCGAGGGTTCAAAAGTTGAGGGCCAAAGAGTAAATATATGAGGACCAAAGTGTAAAGTCGGTAAAGGAGGTTTCTTCTTAGGCTCAAGTTTTTATACATGACTAATTAGGACCTAAGGAATCTGATGGTGAATTTCATTTCTATATTAAACCTTGTTTGACCGGTCAATTTATGCGAAAACCCAAATTAAGTTATTAATTGGGCATGGTTCTCAATGTAGGTCAAAATGGGTTCTGAAGGCCAAATTGAAGGTTCTAAACCCTAGAGATTATTTTTATATGAATTTTAGAGGGTTTATTCTATTTTTACTTTGCCTCGAACCTCGTGAATTGAAGTGGGTTGTTTTAGGGTTACAGATTATCATTTAGTTTCTTGGAATTGCTGTAGCCCTTGCTAGATCATCTCATCCCACTTTTATTCTTATTAAGCTGCTTTGACCTATGTTTGGGCCCTGAATTACCCTGTATGCAGATTATACTGGTAAAATTGCATTTTTACCCCTTATGACTTGTTTTCTTCTCAAACTCAGAATTCTCTGAGTTAAGCCTTTCCTTGAGATATGTAGGAGCTTTTATCCTTTGTATTAGGTCAAAATGAGCTAGTTATGGCTCATGATGAGGTTCTCATCATACCCCCATGCCTAGCTTTTGCTAGTCCCTTAGCAAAAACTTAAGGTTTCAACCCTTGTTCTAGACCATGAAGTTTTTAATAGTTTTAGATAAGTGCCTTTTTTATTTGAGCATAGATTAGGTTAGAATGCTGACCATAGGCCTAAAAGGTACTCTAGTACCAATCAAGATCCAAATCTGTCTAGCCTTAGCCTCAGTCTTTTAGTAAAGGTTTTTAAGGTCCACAAGAACTAACCTAAGGTTTATTGGACTTCGTGGTTAAAGCACCCGTGCTTGAAATGATTTTAGCCCTGGCTCAGTTCGCAGTGCGTTTTGTAAGAGAGAGATAGAAAGTTTTTCTGTTTAGAGAGTTTTCTCTCTCTTTTTCTTTTTAGTTCTAGCCTAGGATTGGCTTTTCAACACGGTCTGTATCAGATTCCTTGCTCCCATCATCAATCCTCAAGGGTTCCTGGCGGTCGATGTTTCGAGATAGCACCGCCCATGGCAACCCCCGGAACCCTGGCTATTGAGATTTTGAGATAATCCCATCCATGGTGTTCCGTGGCCGAATCGAGACCCTGGCAATTGACACTTCGAGATAATGCCATCCATGGAATCTGAACCAGCAGAGTGCTTACATGCCCCCAGTAGGATATATAAATATCCTAGGAGACAAGCACTGAGGAGATGATATTTTGCTACGCATCTTCGAGGGGATTTCCCGCCTCTCCGCGCTGGGAACTCGTCCAAATCAACTTGTGTTGATCGGCCGCTCCTATTCTAGGTGTTCTTTTCAGAATTTTCCGACGCTTCTGCGTGATTCTGATTTTTATGCTTACTGAACCAGGCTATGTGTGAGGTTAGGGTGCTTAGGTTACTGAGTCCCGTAAACCAAAAATTAGTTAACGAGGCCAAATACTCCCTAATCCTTAGACCTAATACTTCAGCTTTTCATTTTCCTCAACCTCTTGAGGAGTGTCCAGATCTTAATGGGTACTAAGAGTCTATTCAAGAATGCCTAAGGTTTGCATTCTTTACTAATCTCTTTGTGCACTTTTCTTGAATGAGGTCTAGAACTTAGGTTAATTCCTTAGTTCCTTACTAATGGCTATCACTTTTTCTCATAATTTTGTGCTCCTTTTTCATTTTCTTTCTTTTCTCCTTCACAAAATTTCCTTCTCCTCTTTTCCTCTTATTCTTTTTCGAAAAATTTTTTTTTTTTTTTAATTTTTATGGTGTTTTTGGCATATGTGAATTTTTTTGTTTGAAACCTTTTCTTACAAGTTTTGCACTTTCATACCCCCCCATGCCTAAGATTTGCAATGTCCTCATTGTAACCTAGGGGGTTTTTATTTAACTTAGTTCATTCCTTAAGACAGAAATTTGGATGAGTGAATGGGCCGGGGTGACTGTTGCGGACGATTTCTAATCTCAGATGCACGCACCTGAGGTGGAGTCGGCTGTCTTAAAGTGTGAACTTCAAGTGCAAAAAGGTGTCAGAACAAGTTTCAGGTTTTCAAAGAGAATGACGGGCTGCCTCCCGTTAAGCGCTAAATTTGATGCCTTCAGCCAAGCGGGAAATGCGATGGAGAGGGGATGGTCAAATCAGCGGAGTTTTGTAAGACAAGAACCTTGATTAAGAGCCTGGTTGGTCCAACCAGGTGCTTGTTCAGATCAACAGGCTGATGATGCAGCCCAAACCCAATCAATCTGGTGGGTTGATAGATGTGGATAAAAAGGTGTGGAGCCCACCATAAACTATGAAGCTCAGATGGATGTGGAAGTGTAAACGCAGGGTTTGGCTGAGCCGAATCAGCCTGGTCAGAGTAGGGACCCGTAGGATAATCAGTGGTTGATGCAGGAACCCTACAGGGGTGATCAGAGAATGATAGAGCATGGTATGTAGTCTGATCAATGTTCGAAACCCGATGTGGAAATGCAATCGGCTCGGTGAGAGGTGAATCTGCATAGAAATTGAGTCCGGTTGCGGGTTGGGGTTTGGGAGAGGTTTTGATCCATTCTGTGTGTGCGGACGAGGTGGCCATTGTGTACGAGGGCTCTTCAAGAAACAGATGATAGGTGGTTTTCTGTAGAGAGTCCTCTGGGTAACTATCAAATGCCGGAAGAGTGTTTGTAGGATGAAAGGAATCGGATTCGAGAAAAAATTTGGATTCTTGGTTGTAATCACTCTTGGCATTTTCTGTTTTTGGTTCCTGAGGATCGAAAAGGAATGATTCTGTGTTATCAGTGATCTCGGGAATCAGGACCTCAGAGTCGGAGTCAGAGTCATGTGAACTGAGGTCGTAGATAGGCCTGGCGTGTTCAGGAAGGGGAATCTCTCCGCAATTATAGTCAGATCTGAAATTGTCGGAGAGTTGGCGAAAATGAGATTCATGATCATGAATTCCACCACAGCAAAGTTCATTAGATGTGGAATCAGCAGCCTGACTGGGTTCTAGCCTATATGTCAATTCTGGGCTCAAAAAGATGTTCTGTTCAAGCTCTAAGCTGGTAGGATAGACCCCATTAAAACCTTGCTCATCCAACTCCTCAGTTTCTGTATCGTAAATTGGTATATCTTTTGAAAAATCAATCAGATTTCCTGAGGATGTTGGAAAAGGACATTCATCAAATAGAGGCCCAGAATCATGTTCTTCTTTAGAAATTTTATCTTTCTCATATGGGGCCTCATAATCTTCCCAATAAGTTTCAGATCTAGATTCTAGGTTTAGGATGTGGGTAGGATTACTAGAATCGAAGTCCGAATGACCTTCGAGGGTTACCTTATCAAAACAAGGGGCGGAATTTATACCCTCCAGAGGTTCAATTCTAATCTTGTTATTGCAGGAGTCTTGGAGTTCTAAGCTTGGCAATTCATGGTCTAAGTTTGGCTTATCATTGTGTTCTCCTGCAATATCCCAACCTAATTCAACATTGTCTTCTATCTGGGTTGGGATTTTACAACCACTTTGTGCCTCAATCCTGAGATCTGGGAAACTGGATTGTTCCTTAATATTGTTCCAAGATGGTTCATCCTCTGTTTCTGGTATATACGGGTATTTATGGTTGATAATTTGTTCTACTGATTTCATCATTTCTACCCGTTTCATAAGGGCATCTTGGTGTTGTTCCCAAAGTACAGGATTTGTCCAGCATTGAAGGTATTCAGATTGGTGTAATTTTTCCATCTCAATGTATCCTGTCATGAGTATATCTCGGGTTGATCCTTTTGAAATTTCAGTCAATAGAATTTGGGCACAGTTTATGATGAAAGCTGTGGTTGTTGAGACATCAACCTGAATGTTTTCTACTGGTGTTGAGGGTTTGATTTCATAGATTTCAAGGGCATCCTCAATCATCTTAT
This sequence comes from Thalassia testudinum, assembly GCA_037157565.1. Classification (NCBI taxonomy): domain Eukaryota; kingdom Viridiplantae; phylum Streptophyta; class Magnoliopsida; order Alismatales; family Hydrocharitaceae; genus Thalassia; species Thalassia testudinum. The sequence continues at coordinate 154,307,193 of JAZHRO010000073.1, forward strand.
CTTTCATGGATCTCAGATATTCAGGTTTTTTGAATGGTAGTCTTGCTAGGTAATTAGGCTGCATAATTGGATCAGGTGGTGGAATCAAGATATAGAATCAAAGTTTGAATCAAGATGGAAGAAGGGGATTTTGTTCAGAATCAGAGGAAAGAGGGGCTATGTGAATGATTTCTGCAAAAACAAAGGAGCCGAGGCTTAGCCTCGGGGAGAGTGAATTTCTATAGGAGGTTTCAAGGACCTCCTGAAAAATACTGAAGGGCTGGATGAGATAAGCAGGTGCTGGACCCAATCAAGACACCCAAAAATTGTTGGGTGACTATAGAGGTTCGGGGCAGATGGACCCCTTGATCAGAAAGATCGTCCACCTGAGAATTACCTGGGCAGCCAGAGAGGGAGAGTCCCACGAAGACCCCTACACGGTAGAGCGTCCCCACGGGTTACAGGGTTTCCCCCACCCGACCTCTCTTGTCACTGAGATTCCAGGTAGACCAGGATGGGGATCTTGACCTCTTAAGTCTACCATTTTTTTATTTTAAGATCAGGGTGCTTAAGATTTCACTTGAACTTTAGTCTTTTAAGTGCAAAGAGTGACCTAATTTAAGGTTGGTTGACCCAAGGGGTCAACTTTACCTCTTGTTTTCTTTGAGAGCTTTTAGGTCTTGTCTTTTAGGGTTCAAGTGTTTAGAGAGCCAATTGTTTTAGGTTTTCTTTTGAATAAGTATTTTCAATCAATGGTCTAGGCACACTTCTTTTGGATTTTCTCCATTCTTGATTTAAGTAGTGTGTCTCTAAAACCCTAATGTTGAATCTTATGTTGGCTCTACTTGGTCCAGTTAGTTCTCTGTTGGGTAATTAGGGCTCAAGCAAGAATGTGTTAGCCCTCAAATACCCTTAATAGTGTGCAGGAATAATGAGTTGAAAACATGCAACTTTTATGGTTACTAAGTATGGAAGACAGGTTAGCCCTATATTGCTTGTTCTTTTCTTTCTTTTGAGTTTTAGGGGTTAATAGCGAGAGGAAAAAATTTACCTGTCCTCGGAGTGGTTGTTGTGCGGTTGCTTGTCTTCTTGATTTCCTGTGGTTTTCTGCACAAAAGAGAGGAGATTATCAGAAATTAAAAAGAAACAGGAATGTTTACCTCTAGAATAGCCGTTGCTCCCCGGCAACAGCGCCAAATTGATAACGATGGCTTCGAGAGATAATCGGGTTTTATTGTTATGTCGTTGTAATATAGCCGGTTATTGCCATCATTTCAAATATATAAATTTTTTTTACTCGGAAAATAAAAGAGTTCCCGAGGTCGAACTCAGGGAGCAAACTGTATTTTAGAGATATACATGTTTCTTTTGCAAAAATAAACAAAGAGAGAGAAAGAATGTGGTGTCTTTTTTTCTTTGTTTCTCCTCGTCTCAGATCTGCCTCTTCTTCGTTCTGCAGAGGTGATGCTCTTCTTTCTTTCTTCAGATCTCCTTCTTTCTTCTTTGTTCTGCAGAGGTGATCTTCTTCTTCTTAGTTCTGCAGAGGTGATGCTCTTCTTTCTTTCTTCAGATCTCCTTCTTTCTTCTTTTCTTTTTCTGCAGAGGTGTCGCCCCTCCTTCTTTCTTCTTTTCCCTTCAGGCCGTCGTCTGATTTCCAAATCAGACGACTTAAACTGCCTGTTGCTACAGTGTCTTCCTCAGCTTCCTTCTTCTTCACCTGTTCCTGCACACTTCAGAGCTTACGTCAGAGGACAAAACCTACTCTACCCTCTCCCCCGCGTCTCTCTCTCTCTGAAACCACTCTTAGGAAAGCTCTCCCAGAGCTGCCGGGTAATCGGGTACGGGTCGTGCCCGGGTCCAGGCCCACCGGCGTGCGTGGTGGGCGAGGAGTGCAGGTCAGTCTAAGTCGGGTCGGGTCGGGTCAGGTCCGCGGGGCGTGAGTGCGGACGAGACCGGGTAACTGGGCGGGTGAAGGGGACCTCACCCCGTGTGCTGAGGCAGTAAGCCTCCAGCACTTTTCCGTCTTATATCGCTGCGCCTCTTCGGACTTTTCCGAGGTGGGACTAAATGTCCCACCTCAATTGCGCGCCCGCAGCGGGGAAAGCAGCGGGAGATCGCGGCGTCACGCGAAGCCTTCTGCCTTAGCTGCGAGCCTGGTGTTTTGTCGAAACGCCTCGCAAGGCCTGGGAGTCGAATCTGGGCGTGGCGCTGAGCGTGGCGCGCCTGTAGCTGCAGGCGGAAGCAGCTCCTTATGCACGGCAATGGCGGCGGAGGTCGGGTGGCCTGTTCACAGAAGAACGGCCTCTCGGCCTAATCAGAAAGTGCCGAGAGCTTCGCCAGGGTGCGGCGAAGCTCGTGTGGGTGGTGGCGAGGCGTGGGGCGGCGTGCAAGGGCTGCCCTAGGTCGGACTGTGGGTCGGAGGATGGGTTTGTTGGGGGAAGCGTTACGGAGGTGTGGAGTGGCAGTGAAGGGGTGGGGGGTGCTCAGTGTGATGAGGCGGAGGTTCGGTGAGGGTCGGCGAGGTGTGTGAGGCTGTGGAGCAATGGGAGCATCTCGCCGGAGGGTGGCCGGAGACGAAGGGGGTGACGATGGTCAGGGTCGGTCGAGGGCCTAATTGAATAAATTGAAGGCGGGGAAAGAAAGAGGGGAAGAAGGGGAGTAGTTCTAGCTTACTTGCAGGGACGAAGGGGGAGGAACAGGGCGACAGTCGTATCGACTGTCGCCGGAGAAGACGATGCTCAGGGAAAGGGGCGGCGGCGAGCAGAGAGCCGGAGAGGCTCCAGCTGGGTGCGGCGTGGCGCGGGAAGAGCAGGGGAGGAAGTCTCTGCTGCTGGTATTGCGGCAGAGAGAAGAGGAGAAGGGGGAGGAACCGCCGGAGCTGGTGAGCGTCTGCCGGAGAGAGAAGAGAGGAAAGTTGGGGGTTTTCTCCGTCAGACCCGAGCTGCCCCGGTTGGTGGAGCAACGGGGGGTATTTATAGGGATCAAACAGGGAGGAAGGCGGAGGGAGACGACGTGTCTCCCTCGCCGGAGGATGGCCGGAAACAAAAACCCATACCGTCCGTGCGTTCGCACGGCCGGTATGGTGGGTTACAACGACCAGGGGGGTGTCCCTGCGACGGCTGACGACGCAGGGCACCCCCGGTTTACTTGCCAGGTCCCCCCCCCCTCACCCTGCGCGGCGCCATGCTCCGCGCAAGGTCGCCGGAGCATGGTTGCGCGGAGCATGGTGCTGGCAGGTTTTGCAGGGGGGACCTGATCGCAAAGAACGAAGGAGAGTTAGGGGCCAAAATGCGAGGGTTCAAAAGTTGAGGGCCAAAGAGTAAATATATGAGGACCAAAGTGTAAAGTCGGTAAAGGAGGTTTCTTCTTAGGCTCAAGTTTTTATACATGACTAATTAGGACCTAAGGAATCTGATGGTGAATTTCATTTCTATATTAAACCTTGTTTGACCGGTCAATTTATGCGAAAACCCAAATTAAGTTATTAATTGGGCATGGTTCTCAATGTAGGTCAAAATGGGTTCTGAAGGCCAAATTGAAGGTTCTAAACCCTAGAGATTATTTTTATATGAATTTTAGAGGGTTTATTCTATTTTTACTTTGCCTCGAACCTCGTGAATTGAAGTGGGTTGTTTTAGGGTTACAGATTATCATTTAGTTTCTTGGAATTGCTGTAGCCCTTGCTAGATCATCTCATCCCACTTTTATTCTTATTAAGCTGCTTTGACCTATGTTTGGGCCCTGAATTACCCTGTATGCAGATTATACTGGTAAAATTGCATTTTTACCCCTTATGACTTGTTTTCTTCTCAAACTCAGAATTCTCTGAGTTAAGCCTTTCCTTGAGATATGTAGGAGCTTTTATCCTTTGTATTAGGTCAAAATGAGCTAGTTATGGCTCATAATGAGGTTCTCATCACCCCCTCCCCCACTCACAGATTTCTCCTTCCTCTTCTTTCAAACCTGAGCTTAATCAGGTATACGGATCCGGGTATGGGTTTTTGCAGTATTGGGTCTAGGCTCACCGGCAGTGGTGATGAGTGAGGAGTGAGGGCTTAGGCAGGTTCGGGTGAGTGGGTGAAGCGAGGACCACACCCCCAGTGTCTGAGGCGATAAGGCCTAAACACAAAAATAATTTATTCCACCGTGTTGCTCCAATTTCCACAATGTGGGACTGTTAGCCCACGCCTTCTTCATGCAAGTGCAGTAGCTGGTGGATGATTCAATTGATGGTGGCTACAGCTATGTTGGCTGGAATTAGGTGCCTGGAAAGACACTTGGGAGGATTCCACACGGCCTGGGAGTATGCTCGATAAAGAACACAGCCTGGTGCAGCTATTGTAGCTGGAGAAGGTGGAGGTGACAGTGGTGGCTGACCGGCGAAAACCTGCAAGTCACAAAAATGGCCTCATGGCCACATTAAAATAGCTCATGAGCTTCGCAAGGATGCGGCGAGGGCGTTGGTGGCGATGGCGTGCTGTGAGAGATCATGTGTGGGTGTGATGGAGGCGGAAAAGGTCAGAGAATGTGGGGTTGTTCGATGGGTGGTTTGGGTGGGCGAAAGGCGAAATTAGTTGAGTGGTTTTGTGCGAGGATGAGTGGTGGAGGTTGTGAGGGTGTTGGCAAGGTGTTTGGAGGTGTGAGGTGAGTGGAAGACCTTGCCGGAGGTGTGGCCAGAGGAGATGAAGGTGGTTGGCGACGACGTCGAGGGTTGAACCTAAGATAAAAGGGGAGAGAATTAACCTAAAGATCTAAGGGAACCTAACTAACCTAAATCTAACGGATGAAAGGGGAGATTTTCCTTGTCGAAGGTGCATCAAACTCGAAGACAAAGCCTCTGGTGGGAGAAGCGACGATGACGACGGGGCGTAAGCGACGACCGCTGGTATTGCGATGCGCGGAAAAAGCTGAGGAAGAAGAATCCACCCACTATTGTCTGTAAGGGTGGATTAAGAAGGTGGTCAAAGGAAGTTTCCAAAGCTCGTGGAGCATTCGATCGGAGAGGAGGGAAGAAGGAGGTATTCCGACCAGAAACAAGCTAAGGAAGTAAGGCAATGCACGCCAGCTCTTTATAGAGCTTTGAGGAGAGCTCTAAAATAGGAAGGAGCTTGATTGAGCTCCATTAGGAATCAAGAGTTACCCATTGATTTTTTAAGTTTGCACGCACGAATCATAGGATTTTAGGAGTTAAAACCGATCCCAATAGATTTCCCTAGTTGTGGACATCAATCCCACCAAATTTGGTGGGATTTAATTGAGATTCGAGTGGGATTTGTCTTGGTCAAAGGTTTCCTGGTGGTCGGTTGACCTCCAATGGCGGTAGGGACCAATGTGTGAAGAAGACAACAAAGTTAGGGGGCTCTTTGCAAGGATTTTGAAAGCTGAGGAGTTATTTGAGAGAAAAAGAGTCAGAACAGGATTAAAATGCAAACTAGGTCAAGATGATCTCATATTGGGCCCAAATTTTGGTAAAAACCTAATTTGAACCCAAGGAATATAATGGTGAAGTCATATTTTGGTTTTGAACAAGTTTTACTGGGTAATTTATGCATAAATCCAAATTATGACAACTATCTGTCTGAGACTATTTTAGGTCAAAAAATGGGTTCAGATGGTCCAAGCAAGGATACCAAACCTTATGGAATACTTTTCTATGACTTTTAAAAGGCTTAGGTGAATTTTATCCTGACCAGAACCTCTGTTAATTAAGTGGGTCAGTTTTTAGGGTTTCAGATATCCATTAATTCTTGAGATGTATGAAAAACCTATTTTGTTTTGCATGAACCCTCTTATTGGACATTAATGGCCATTTGACCTTTAATTATCCCTTGGAATATCCCATGGTTATTCTGTATTTGTGGAATGCTATCAATTTTGTAGAAATAATCTTGTATTCTTCCCTTCTTTTCAAAACAGGATAATGTGCCCTTAGGACCTTCTGATGGATATGTAGGAGTTTATCAACCTTATCAGACCAAAAAAAGCTAGTCATGGCTCATGATGGTGTTCCCATCACAGTTGTTGGGAGAGAATGGGGAAGCAAAGTTGTGTCTGGTCAAGGTCGTAGGGAGATCGGGTGGTTTTTGTGTTTGGTGGAGGAGATGGATGTTGGAGCTTGTTGACGTGCATGAAGGAAGGTATACACTCTCTTGCAGGTTCACCAGGTGTTCAAAAGGTACCATGTTGTGTGTGACGTGTGTTTACGGACCTTGTGCCTTTAGCGATAGGCTAGGTTTATGGGAGGAGCTGGGTGACGCGTCCACATAGACGCATGGTGGACCATGGCTTATCGGGGGTGATTTTAATGCCACTTTTTCCATGGATGATAGGCCGGATGGCAGAGTTGATACATCTTCCTTTTGCTTCCAAAACATGGTATCTGACTTAGTGTTGGCCGACTTGCCCATGTCTGGGACGATGTACACGTGGAGGAATGGGAGTGGGTAGATGTCGCGGATCGATCATTTTCTCTACAATGTTGGGCTTTTGGGGTTGTTTCAGCTTGCATCTGTCTGTGCTTTGGGAAGACCATTCTCTGACCACACTCCCTTGGTGTGGGAGAGTGGGAAAAGCTCCAAGACTAACACATACTTCAAGTTCCAGAGGTCGTGACTTTAGGAGGAGGGCTTCAGGGACATGGTTGGGTCTTGGTGGTGATCTTAGGTGATTGACGGGTTAGGGATGCAGAGGTTAGCCCACAAGTTAAGGGGGCTACATCTTATGCTTTTTGAGTATCGGAAGACCCTTTCCCGCACACGAGCCTGAAGAAGGAAGACATCCTTGGAAGGGGTGAAGGTGTTGGATGACAAAGAGGATAGAGGGATGCTGACGGTGGAGGATATACAACAATGTAAAGATCTCTTGCACATTGTTGCTAGAGAAGACTTATAGAGAGAGGTGGTTTGGCGTCAGAAGTCCCGTCAGCTTTGGCTTAAGGAAGGGGATTCCAATACGAAGTTCTTCCATGCCATGGCAAGTGTGAGGAGGCAATACAATTTGATATTGTCCTTACGCTTCGGGGAGCAAGTTGCAACTTCACAGGTTGACGTCTGTGATATTGCCCATTGCTACTTCTATGATGTTACTCGTACGGATCTTGTGGGAGGGTGGAGGATGACCACATCGGATATGCCGAGGGTGAGTGAGGATGATGGTCGATAGCTGTGAAGGACCTTTACGAAGGAGGAGGTTGTAAGGGAGATGAGAGGGCTGAAGGCTGAAGGGTCCCCAGGACCGGATGGCTTCCCAGTCCTTTTTTACAGAGAATTTTGACAGGTGGTTCGAGATGATGTTATGGATGTCATGCAGGAGTTCCAAGCGAGGAACTTTGGTATGGAAAGACTGAACAGGTCATTCCTTTCTCTACTGCCAAAGAAGGAGGTGGCGGAGGAGATATCAGACTTCAGGTTGATTGCTTTATCCAACTCGATCACCTTATCATAGGGAAGGTGTTGGCCATCGGTATGAGGGAGGTTCTCTCTTGTATCATTAGCCCGGTGCAAGCCACTTTATTGCAGGGAAGGTCTTTACAGGAGTCCTTTGCGCTAGGACAGGAGATGGTGGCAAGGTGGGTAAGAAGGAAGAAGAGGTCTTTTCTTTAGAAAGTTGACTTTTCCAAAGCCTACAACTCCTTGTCTTGGACGTATCTGTGGGAAATTTTGAGGCGACAAGGCTTCCTAGAGACGTGGGTTGGGTGGATTAAAAGATGTATTACAACATCATCTTTTTCTCCACTCATCAATGGGCGTTCTACCGAAAAGTGGATTCAACCCCAGAAGGGGGTGAAGCAAAGGTGCCCGTTTGCTCTGCTTGTGTTCATTCTTGATGTTGACACACTGGCCAGATTTGTGTTCAAAGCCATTGCAGGGGGGTTGCTTCACGGCTACACTTTGATGTCAAATAGAGCACTGACTCCAATCCTCCAGTTCACGGATGACATCGTGTTTTTTATCGAGGACGAGGCCCGGGAGGCGGAGTGTGTGAAGCACTTGGTAGATATCTTTGGTGAGATCACAGGGCTGAAGGTGAATGGGGCGAACTCATCCTTGGTTTGTTTTGGGTCAGCGTGTGGCATCAAGGAGGACCTATCGCAAGTTCTAAGCACGCTGGTGGTTACCTTGCCCATTCGGTATTTGGGTTTGCCTTTGCAGGCCAAACAGATGAGGAAAAAGGATTGGATGTTCTTGTTTGAAAGAATGTCTAAGAAGATGGCCGCCTGGAGTGGGAGGTTCCTATCCAAAGGAGGTAGACTCATCCTTAATTCCATCTTATCTGCTATTCCAATGTTTTTCTCATCCATGTTCAGGCCTCCTGATTCTATTATAAAGAAGTTGGACGTGGTAAGGAAGAAATTTTTCCGGAAGGGGCCATTACACAGTGGGAGATTTATGCAACCTGTTAAGTGGAAGAAGGTGTGTATGCCTAAAAAGAAGAGGAGTTTGGGCATCAGAGCTCTTAGGGAGTTTGGAGATTATTTGCTCCATAAGTGGGGCATTATCATCCTCAGAGGCGATGTGGGTCTTTGGAAGGAGGCCATTCAGGATTCATATGGTGGTAGTGGTGGTCCTGATGATGTTCTGTCTCCACAGTAGGCGTCCCCTTTTTCGTCTTCTGTGTCAAAGGCTATTCTGGCACAATGGTATCAATTTGGCCCCACCTTGGGGGATGGCAAGGATTTTTGCTTTTGGAAGGACAACTGGAATGGTCTCGGTTGCTTTCAAGACATCTTTCCATGGGCCTTCAGGTCGACATGTGATAAGGAGGCAAAGGTTGCGGATTACTGGCAGGAAAATCGTGGCACGTGGGACGTTGGCCCTTCAGGAGGATGCTATGAGGTGAGATCCACAGAGGAGAATCAGCATCTTCTTCAGACTTTGGTGGCATTCCAACCAAGGGAGGGCTGGACGGGTTCACGTGAAAGCATGGGGTATATACTCTTCGTGGAAAGCATACAAGCAGATGGTGGGCGGCTAGGAAGAAGATCAGCATGGTCGTTTCTGTGCAGGTATCTGGAAGCTGAAAGTTCCTTGAAGGTTCAGGTCTTCCTCTGGCTTACAAGGCATGAAGGCCTGATTACTAGAGCATTGAGGAGACGTGTCTTGGCTGCAGATGTCATTCCATGTCCTCTGTGTGGGTATGTTGAGAATGACACCAAACATTTGTTTAGTAGCTAACTTTCCATTGATGAGGTGTGGCGTAGGTGTTGTGGATGCCCTGCCCCAACGTAGGAAACTTTGTGGTGGGACTTCGTTTCTAAGTCTAAGCCGCATGTGGCCATGGCTACTTCTAAGTATGTTGTGTGGAAGACGAGCAATGTCGCCTTCTTTAATGGGGGGAGGGTGTGGTTGGAGAATGTTTGTAATGAGGTGGCATCATGTATTAGGTTGTGACAACCTTTGTAGATGAAATTTTGATTAAGTGAATAATATTCTGGATGTCTACTAATATCGGTAGATGTCCTTTCTTTTGATAAAAAAAAAAATGGTTACAAAGTAATATAATATAACTCAGCCTAGTTTTAGGAGCATCCTCCCAATATGAACTTAATGAAGCTTAACCGAGAGTTAATTTAGGAAGAATAACTTGGTATCTCAAATACTCTCTAAGATTGGGCCTGAAACATGCATACAACATGCAGCAATGGCTAAATTTAAATTCACACAAATATTTGACCATTTGCAACTTAGAGTTAATATTGTATTTACAAATTTGTATATATTTAAAAAGTCGCCGATACTATTTACATTTATTTATTTTTTAAATCGATGGAAGCTCTTTCTCTCTCTTCTTAGTCGTGCGCTTTCTTTCTTTCATCTTTTTTTCCTATACATTGTTTACCACATGCATCCATTTCAAATTGTCTCCGCTATCAGCCTTTTCATCTTATGCACTTCAATTAGAGACTAATATTTACGTTTATACGAGAATATTAAATAATACATGTACAAAATGAAGTAGTGTAAATATAATTTAAGACACCGATTGGAAATCAAAATACATCAAACAATGCATTTTATAACGTGCGGTGTGTTTTGATTTTCGATTGGTGACTTTTGTTTTTCATTGATCAAGAACCAACATATATTGAGAAATGCATTTTGCAACACGCAGTATATTGATTTGCTACCAATCAAATATCGAGATACACTGATTGAAAATTATATTAGACTTTCATATGATTAACTTTTGCACTCCTACATTGATTAACATTTGTACTCCCGTGATAACATCAGGCTAAAAACTATTTGGTCTAAAGAGATGCATGATCCTTCAAAAGATATGGTTTCATGGGCGAAACAAGACCATTGTTCACCTACGTGATTTTTCACTACATTTATAGAGTTGTTTTTCTAAGATTCAAACCTTAATCTTTTAGGCCTAGTTTACAAAGAGGATTAACATCTATTTACTTAATCACTTAATCTCTCATCTGGTAATCTGAGTTTGCCCATTTTAACATGGGTTTGTCTACCACCGATTTCCACCAGTGTTAGCCAAACAGATGTTAAAGTTTCACACCACTTACGGCTCTGACTGTTGGATTTAAGAGCCTAATTGCATCAATTTGGGATGCAATTGTTATATGGTGACGTAGGAATTTATGTTAAAATCAGTGAGATTTGGGAAAGGTTTTTAATCCCGTACTGGAAGTGGGCAATCCTCTTGGTGGGTGTAAAAGGCTTCTGCCTCCCATAACTTATGTAGCAAAGAGTGAGAGGTGGGGTTGGGAACCACGTACGCACGTGCGCACGCCCCGCCACGACTCGGGCTCAGGCTCGTGCTCGGGTGAGAATCTATTTGGAACTTAGAACATGGACTCTTTTGCTACAGATTTTTAATCTCATGATTTTAACCTGGATTGGTTGATAAAATAGTGAATTGGTCGACCAATTGTTTTGGTCGATCAATTGGATTAGTCGACCAAAAAGTCAAGTTTAATAGACCAATTTTCTTTTGTCGATCAATGGACTTAATTGGTCAACCAATTGTCGTATTTCCATAAAACGAGAATTTCCCTAAACATTTGGTTGTGGGCTTTATATAAGGGCCACGAGGGAACTCTCATTTGACACACAACAAGGGCAAAAAAACTCTCTCCACTCTCTCCCCTTCTCTTTTATTCTTGTCTCTCTTTCTTAGTGCATTCGCTCGACATGAGATTGGTAGAAAAAATTTCCAATCACTTTTGTCGTTCTTACACAAGGATATTGAGAGATCTATGAGAAGTTTTGGTTGATCAAACCATTCAATTCATAGATCAATCGGGAATTTGGTCAACCAAATTCCCTCAGCTTCATTTTCCGATGGTTTTCAAGGACATCTAACATCAGAGTGCGCCGAATCTTGGAGGTAGATCGTCGTATCCTGGGAGAAGTTCGTCAGACCTCGACACACCGGTATTATGGGGGGCGATACCTTCTCTAAGGAAGGCCTTAATGGGCACTTCGATCTGAGTAAATCTAATCCCTTCTCATTTTATTTATTTGTGCTATAGCATGTTATTTGTTTTTTATTTTATTCTGGATCTTGCCAAATCATGTTTGACTTACTTGATTTAATATTTTTAATCTATGTGAAAATGTTGGAAATGCATATATTTTTATTATTTATTTTCTATATGTGTTTATTTCAACAATCTTAAAGAAGGTATCGCTTAGATCTAAAATATTTAGGATGTCAGAAATGACTTTTAAATCATGTGTAGACTTATCTGATATACCCAAGAAATTTGGTAGGCAAAATTTCAAGCATTATTAACAACACATGGGAATGTGGTTGACCACAATTGACTTGATCTCGGTGTTGGAAATCGATTGCCCAATTTTGGATAAGGAAAAGCCAACTCCTGAAGGCCAAAAGGCAGTGGATGAGTGGAATGAGTGCAACTGCATTTGTCATGGTTGTATCTTATTGGCTTTGTCCAATGTACTGTTTGATGTATACAACACATCCGCATCCAATACGAAGGGGCTACAGGAGGAGTTGGACAAGAAGTATAATACCAAAGATCTTGGTATTGAAAAATACTCTGTCGCAAAATTTCTTAAATTCCAAATGGTTGAGGGTAAATCGGTATCGGAGCAAGCACACGAATTTCTGTTATTGCTCCATAGATTAGCAGAGGCTGAAATGAAGCTTCCTAAGAAGTTTCAAGTCATGTCTATCATTAAGAAATTTTCTAAATCTTGGGAGGACTTCATGATGACTCTTAAGCATAAGAAGGAAAGATTTCTCTAATTGACTTAATGATAGCTATTACTATTGAGGAAGAGCATAAGAAATAGAAACTTGTAATGTCTGTGGAGTCTAAGGTGAATGTCATGACATCTAAGGGCAAGGAGAATAAAAATAAGAATAATAAAAATAAAATGAAGGCCAAACCCACGATCCAAAAGAAATCCAAGAACAAACCATGCTGGCACTGTGAGCAGGTTGGGCATTGGAAAAAGGATTGTCCTTATAATAAAGCTTAGCAGAAGACCACAGATGGAGATCCTCAGGTGAATATGATCACTGAAGAGGTCAAGCCTAGCGATGGGCATGTCTTAATAAAATCCAAACTCTATGTTATTCACGATCCTACTGAAAGGCTCGTGGATACTGGAGCTAATGTACATATTTGTACTATTAGATCGTTCTTTTCTTCCTATCAAACCTGCAGTGGCAGGACTGTGAAGATGAGGAACGACTCTACAGTCAAGGTGCTGGGATTCAGAGATGTAGACTTGAGGTTTTCCTTGGGGCGAGTCTGGATACTACGCAGGGTGTTGCACGTTCCTGCTGTGAAAAAGAATGTTCTTTCTAGTTCCTTGTTAGTCAGAGAGGATTTTAAGTTAAACTTTAAATATAATAAAGTTGTTATGTTGAGATATGAAATATTTTATAGAAAGGGATATTTGGCAAATTTTGATCTATTATTTAGAGTGAGATGCGATGTGGATGTATCATCTAGAAATGTTCTAAATAATGTTAGTTTTCATTGGATTCAATCTATTTGCAGTAATATTGAATCTTGTGATATATGGCATGGTAGATTGAGTCATGTAAATTTCAATTTTTTTAAAAGAATGATGAAATTAAATATGATTCCTAAACACACCATAGATAAAACTAAGAAATGCGAGATATATGTGCAGGCTAAACAAACTAGGAAGCATTTTTACTCTATTACTAGAGATACTGAGGTTTTAGATTTGGTGCACACGGATATCTGCTTGTTTAATGGTGTGATGACTAAAGACAATAAAAAGTATTTTATCACTTTTATAGATGATAGTAGTAGATACTGCTATGTGTATTTACTTAAGTCTAAGGACGAGGCATTAAGTAAATTCCTCATCTTTAAGAAAAAAGTAAAAACACAAATTAAGAAAACTCTTAAGAGACTGAGGTCAGATAGAGGAAAGGAATATACAACCAACTTATTTGATGAACAATGCCAAGCTTTTGGTATAGTTCATGAAGTGACAGCCCCATGTTCCCCTTAATCTAATGGGATAGCAGAGCAAGAAAATAGGACCCTAACGGATATGGTCAATGCTCAAGATTACCTACTTATATGTAGGGGGAAGCTTTGAATATGACATACCATATTCTAACTAGAGTTCCCCTCAAGCATAAGGAAATTAGTCCATTTGAGATTTAGAGAAACAAGAAACCAAGTTTGAAATACCTCAAAGTGTGGGGCTGCTGTTGATCGGTTGTTTTAAAGGTTTTGAAAGATGCGTTCGTTGTAGTAATAACTTCTCAAAAATAGCTTAAACAACAGATAAAATTTATAACTCGAATGAAAGTCCGAGGTCGTTCGCTGGAAGCAAATATGGAATTCACGTGCTAATCTTAACAAATAATGTAAACGAGCACAAGAAATTAAGCAAAGTATAGATTTTCAATGAATAATAACATGTCACATTAAATATTCAGTGAAATCCAGTGTATCTTAAGAATATAAGGATAAAAAGAAAAAAGAATAAAAGACAATGGTGATTTGAATCACCACTTATATCCTCTAAAGTTTAAGCATGCATTCAACCATCAATTATCTCAAATCAACTAACAATAGGCAAGCAATCAGACGTCTTAACAGAAGGCAAGCACAAGCCTTCTCTTTTTCTTCAGAACCTCTCCTCTTCTTCCTTCTTTCTCTACATGCACAAGGGGGCAGCTCTTCTTCAGATGCGACTAAGTGTTAGCCCAATACACAGGGAAGAAAAACCCCCCTTCAACCCCACGTTCTCTCTCTCTTCCTTCTCCTCTTTCTCTTCTCAGGGATAACCGGGTAGTCGAGTATCGGATCAAAGCGCACCTGGGACCAGGGATGCCGGCATGGGGTAGCAGCCGAGGTGTGCGCAGGCATAGGAGGGTATACAGATCGGAGCCAGGCCCGCGTGGTGGTGTCACAGGCAAGGCGTGTGAGGGTGGTGGGTGACGGAGAAGACGGCGTGAAGGTAGGTTGTTCACTGGGAAGTTTGGGAGGTGGAATTGGCGTAATAGGAGAGGGGTTTTGATGGGTGAGTCATGGTGAAGCTTATGAGGTGGTTGGCGAGGCGGATGGAGGGGTGTAGCGATAGGGATGCCTCGCTGGAGGAGTGACCGGAGACGGGGAAGACGAGGGTGATTGGTGGATTCGGGGGGTTCTTTTTGGGATTTTTGGGTATGAAACTAACCTATGAGCTATAAGGAACTAATCTAACCTAAGCTAATCTGACGAAAGGGGAGGATTCTCCTTACCATGGGTACACCGACTCTGGAGAAGATGAAGGTTCTAGTGAGGTAGAAGCGACGATGACAATGGGAAGGAGGCTCCTGCTGGTACGAGCAAGAGCGAACAAGAAAGAGGAAGGAAATCCGGCTGCTGGTATTGCAGACGGATGACAAGGGAGATCCGGAGGAGTCACTGGAGCTTGCGGAGCTTCTCGGCCAGAGTGGAGAGAGGAAGGGGGGCTTTCACAACTTGAATCAAGTTTGGAGCGGGTGGCGTAGGGTTCCTTTTATAAGTCTCTAGAGGGTGATTAGAGCTTGAAGCAAGCTTCCCAGTCTTGAAAGGCCACCAGAGTAGGAAACCTATGAGATACCCAAATCTCTCATGCATTCTCATGAGAGATTGGGAAGGTTGTTGGGCTCAAGACTGGATTCATGTGAAAGGGAATTTCATAAAGAATCTACGATTCAATTTTAGGAAGGTTTGATTGATAATCGAGCAAGAAATCTCTGCTCGAATCTCATCGAAGTAAGGTGTGTTCACACCAATGGCTGTGGGGACCTAAACGTGAAGATGATGAAGAAGTTAGGGACCTTTTTGTAAAGCATTCAAAAGTTAGGGGCATGTGTGTGGGAGAAAAGACACAGACAGGACTAAATTGCAAACTAGGTCAAGATGATCTCAGATTGAGCCCAAATTTTGACAAAAACCTAATTTGGACCCAATGAAGCCAATGGTGAAGTTAGATTTAGGATTTGACCAAGTTTGACTGGAGAAATTGCATGATTACCCAAATTAGGGCAAAAGTCTATCTGTAGCTCTATTTTATGTCAAAGCGGGTTCTGATGGTCAATTTGAAGGTACCAAACTCTAGAGAATATTTTTATATGAATTTTAGAGGGTTTAGGTCAATTTTATCCTGAGCAGAACCTCATTAGATTAAGTGGATTTATTTTTAGGGTTTAGATGTCATTTAATTCCTGAAATGCGTGAAAACCCTTTTCCGTCTGTACAGACCTACTTGTTAGATCATTAAGACCATTTGACCTTTAATTAACCCTTGAAAAATCCCGTGATTGTTCTGCAACTAAGATATACTATTAAAACTACAATTTTACCCTTGTTTTCTTGTTATTCTCTCATAATGGAATTGTAGTGAATTACATCTCTCTGGCGGTTATGTAGGTGCATTTATTCTTTAATTATGACTAATTAAAGCTAGATATGGCTGATGATGACATTATCATCATATCCCCATGCCTAACTTTTGTTAGTCCCTAGGCAAAATTTTACGGAATTAACTCAAATTTTAGACCATGAGCTCAGATCTCTGATTTGAGCTTTTTCTTGTAGATTAGGTTTGAATGCCAATAATAGGCCTAGAGGTACTCAAGTACCAACCAAGATCCAGACTTGACTAGCTGTAACCTCAGTCTACTGCAAAGGTTTCTAAGGCCCACAGGAACTAACCTAAGGTTCGTTGAACTTCATAGTTAAAGCACCCATGTTTAAAACATGGTTAGTCCAAGTTCAATTTGCAGTGCATTTTTGTAAGAGAGAGATATAGGAATTTTTGCATTTTTGGAGAGTTTTCTCTCTCTTTTTCTTCTTTATTTCTAACTTCAGATTAGCTTTACAACACGGTCTATATTGGATTCCTAACTCCCACCATCAATCCTCGTAGAATCCCTAGCTGTCGATGCTTCGAGATAGCACCGCCTATGGCAACCCCCAGAATCCTGGCTTTCGACACTTTGAGATAGTGCCGCCCATGGCGTACTGTAGCTAAATTCAAGCCTTGGCAATCGACTTTTCGGGATAATCCCGCCCATGGCACCTGAATCAGCATAAGGTGCTTACGTGCCCCCGGTAGGATATTTAGATATCCTAGGAAACAAGCACCAAAGAGACAGTATGTTATTGTGCATCTTCGAGGGGAATTTCCTGCCTCTCCGCACCGAGAACTTGTCCAAATCAATTTGTGTTGATAAGCCGCTCCTAATCTAGGTAGCATTTTTAGAACAGAATTAATGCATTTGCATGATTTTGATTATTAAGTGCACTGAACCAGACCGTGTGAGGATTAAGGTGCTTTAGGTTACCGAGTCCTGCAAATCAAAGGTCAGTTAATGAGGTCAAATACTCCCTAAGCCTTAGACCTAATACTTAAGCTTCGCATTTTCCTCAACCTCTTAAGGACTATCTAGTTCTTAACAGATACGTAATTTTTAAGCCTAAAACAAGCCCAAGAGGCCTAAGATCAGCGTTCATACTAATCTCTATATCTCTTAGCACTTTTGATTTTCATTTTTTTTCTTTTGATTTGGTCTAGAACATAAATATATTTCGTAATCTTTTACTAATGACTATCTCTTTTTATTTCAAATTGTTGCTCCTTTTTGACATTTAAATCACCTCCCTTTCTTCCTCCTCAAGAATGATATGCAATTAATTCACTCAAAATTTCCTCCCTTCTCCATTTTTTTTTGGAATATGTATTTTTTTGTGAGAACCCTTCAGAACTTTGAATTTTTGTATGCTTGCATTTTAACACCCCCCATGCCTAAGTTTTGCAATGTCCTCATTGTAAATGGAGGGATGAAATACTTAGGGTTCAGAGACTAGAATAAGATAATTGGGCGAGCAAATGGGTCGGGATGACTGTTGCGGACAATTTTAAGCTCTGGTACGAGTACCGGAGGTGGAGTCGACTGTTCTAAAACTGAACTCAGAGTGCAATAGACGTGAAGTACAGAAGGATCTCGGGTTTTTGGAATGACGGGTTGCCTCCCGTTAAGCGCTAAATTCAATGTCTTCAGCCGAGCAGAAAATGGTCATGGAGAAGGAGTGGTCAAATTAGACAAGTTTTGTAGAACAAGCACCTTGATCAGAAGCCTGGTTGGTCCAACCAGGTGCTTGTTCAGATCAGCAGGCTGATGATGTAGCCCAAACCCAATCAATCTGGCAGGTTGATAGATGTGGATCAAGAGATGCGGTGCCCACCAGATACTGTGAAGCTCAGAATGATGTGGAAGTGAAAAATTAGGATTTGGCTGAGTCGGATTAGCCTAGTCAGAGTAGGGATCCTCAAATGAAAAAGGGTCAGTGGAGGATGTAGGAACCCTACAGGAGTGATTAGAGAAGGATAGGGCGTGATTATTAGTCTGATCGAAGTCCGAAACCCAATTGAAATGTAGAGAAGAATCATGTGTAACCGCCTCATCGAGAGGAGAATCAGAGTAGAAATTGAGTTCAGTTGCGGGTCGAGGTTGACAACAGGTTTGGGAAGGTTCTGTATGTGTTGTAGAAGAGGTAGCTTCAAGAAAAATTATGTGTGAGGATTCCTCTAGGAAGGATTGCAAGGTAGGTTCATCTAGAGAGTCCTTATAATGGCCATCAAAATCAAATGTAAATGCTGGAAGAGTGTTTATAGGATCAAGGAAATATAAGTCAAGAAAAGATTCAAACTCTGGATTGTAGACACTCTCGGCAATTACTGTTTCTGATTCCTGATGATCAAAAAGAAATTATTCCATCTCAATGGAATCTGATTTTGAATCAATGATCTCAGAATCAGGGACCTCAAAGTTAGAATCGAAGAATGGATCATGTACGTTGCGGTCGTAGATTGGCTCAGAATTGCCAGGAAACAATAGTTCTCTGAAATCAAGGTAAGATTCGAAATCGTCGGAGAATTTGTGAGAATTATGTTATGAATCTGATTTGGGATCAGAGGTTCCACCACAGAATAAATCAAGATGTCGAGAAGCAACAACCTAACTTGGATTTAACCTGATTTCAGAATCCGAACTCAAAAAGGTGTCCCTATTAGGCATGGGTTCGAGTTCTTGGCTTGTAGGGAAGACCCAATCAAAACCCAACTCTTCCAACTCCTCGATTTCTATATCATAGATTGGCGTGACTTCCGAAAAATTAATTTGTATCTCTGAGGAGGTTGGAGAGGTGCACTCATCAAATATAGGCCCAGAATCATAATCTAGATTCGAAATCTGATTCATATCACACGAGGCCTCATAATCTTCCCAATAAGGCTCAGATCTAGATTCTAAGTTAAGGGTGTGGGTTGGATCACTAGAATCTAGGTTGGGCTCTATAGGGATGTCAGAATTGCTCTCGAGAGTCACCTTATTAGAATAAGGGACGGAATTTACACCCTCAAGAGGTTCTGATTCAATCTTAGTATCACAGGTGTCTGGGAAATGTAAGCTTGGTGAACCAGGTTCTTAATTTTCTAAGGCTAGGTCAAACTCGTGATCACCTGCAATCAGACCCTCCCAACCCGTCTCAAAATTAGGTGTATCAATCTGTACATAATTTGAATTAGATTCCATTTGGGTTGGGCATCCATAACAACCTTGATCATCACACCCGGGATTTGGGAAGTTACATGGATTACTGGAATTACTCCAAGATGTCATCTTAACTTCTGACAGGTATTTTTGATCAATGGTTCTATATAACCCATTCAGCAATTCTCTTCGTTCTTTCAAAAAATTCTGGAGTTCTTCCGGAACTGAAGGATTTGACCAATATTGCAGACAATCATTGTTGTGTAATTTTGCCAATTCCATGTGTTCTACAAAGAGATCATCCTGGGTTAAACCGTGGTTTAGTTGTATCCATATCATCTTCATACTGTTCAAAATGTGGGTCAATGTTTTCTTGAATCTATCCTGAATGTCCCTCTTACAATATTCTTCATGGTTTCTATAAGCATTCTCAATTATCTTTTCTTTCATGCTCATTTGGGACTCAAGTTTCCTAAATAGTCTTCCTATATAGCCAAGTTCCATTTTTTTGAATCAAATGGTGGTATCAAGATGTAGAATCAAAACTCAGGTTAGATTGCAGTTGATCAGATCAGATTAGAAATTCCCAAGAAAATCTGTGTATGTGCTCTAATAGAAAAGATGAGGAACTGGATGTGAAATTGACCCAATCAAGAAACTCAAAGATTTTTGGATGACTAAGGCAGTTTCAAGGTGGATGATACCTCTGAATCAGAAATTTACACACCCGAAAAGTACCTGGGAAGCCCAGAAGGGAAAGCTCCACAAAGACCCCTACACAGTAGAGCGTCCCCATTGGTTACAAGGTTCCCCCCACCAGACCTTCCTTGTCACTGAGGGTCCAGGTAAATCGGAATGTATGAACTTAAGTCCTTAAGTCTATCAATTTTATGTCCTAATTTGTTCCTTTGATTTCACTTGATTAAAAGTTAATTCAACTTATGACCTAATTTGGAAGTTGGTTGGCCTACAATGTAGACCAACTTCACCTGACCTATCCTAAAGATGGCTAAATGAGATCTAGGTCAAGACCTAGAAATCACCCTGATTTTACTCCCAGGTTATTAGGTCCAAGATTTTAGGGTTCAAGTGAGATTAGAGCCTGATTTTAGGGTTTTCCTAATTAGATCTTTTCAATCAAAGGCTTGGATAACACACAAATGCAGGAGGGTAACTTTCCTTTCATTCAGGCAAAAATGTGTACTAGAACTCCAAATCCCTAATGTCAAACCCTAATTGGCTCTACTCTGCATCCAATTTGATCTCCACGTGTACACCTTGGACTCAAACAAGAAGTTGATTAGTCCAAGATGATCAAAAATTAAGCGTAATCCCTAATAGGCACAGGAAATTTGGGGTAGGGAATTCTAAACAAAATCATCTCAATCTTCAATCAGATTTGAAAATTTTTTTGCAACTCAGGAACTTACCTTTTAAATGATAATTACTATGAAAAATAAGGCATGTGATTCCTAATTGACTATTTCCTTTTTATCTTCCCAAGATTAGGAGGTTGATTAGGGAAGAATAGAGAAGTTACCTACCATGGAGTGGTTGATTTGCGCGGAAGATCTCCTTGTGAAATACCTCGCAAAATCACAATAAAGCAAATATGGCAAGTTAGTGCTCAAATATAATCAAAATATAGCAAGAGAATAGCGGTGAAATGCACGTTGCTCCTCGGCAACGGCCCAAAATGTTGATCGACTATTTCGAGGGTTTTGAAAGATGCGTTCATTATAGTAATAATTCCTCAAAAATAGCTTGAACAACAAATAAAATTTATAACTCGTATGAAAGTCTGAGGTCGTTCACTAGGAGTAAATATGGAATTCACATGCTAACCTCAACAAATAATGTAAATGAGCATAAAAAATTAAGTAAAGTATAGATTTTCAATGAATAATAACCTGTCACATTAAATATTCAGCAAAATCCAATGTATCTCAAGAATATGATGATAAAAAGAAAAAAGAATAAAAGACAATGGTGATTTGAATCACCACTTATATCCTCTAGAGTTTAAGCATGCATTCAACCATCAATTTTCTCAAATCAACCAACAATAGGAAAGCAATCAGACGTCTTAACAGAAGGCAAGCACAAGCCTTCTCTTTTTCTTCAGAACCTCTCCTCTTCTTCCTTCCTCTTTCCCTACGTGCACAGGGGGGCAGCTCTTCTTCAGGTGCGGCTAAGTGTTAGCCCAATACACAGGGAAGAAAAACCCCCCTTTAGCCCCATGTTCTCTCTCTCTTCCTTCTCCTCTTTCTCTTCTCAGGGATAACCTGGTAGTCGGGTATTGGATCAAAGCGCACCTGAGACCAGGGCTGCCAGCGTGGGGTAGCAGTCGAGGTGTGTGCAGGAGTAGGCGGATATATGGGCCAGAGCCAGGCCCGCATGGTGGTGTCACGGGGGAGGCATGTGAGGGTGGCATGTAACGGAGAAGACGGCGTGAAGGTGCATTGTTCGGTGGGAAGTTTGGGAGGTGGAATCGACGTAATAGGAGAGGGGTTTTGATGGGTGAGTCATGGTGAAGCTTATGAGGTGGTTGGCGAGGCGGATGGAGAGGTGTAGCGATAGGGACACCTCGTCGAAGGATTGGCCAGAGACGGGGAAGACGAGGGTGATTGGTGGATTCGAGGGGTCTTTTGGGGATTTTTGGGTAGGAAACTAACCTATGAGCTATAAGGAACTAATCTAACCTAAGCTAATCAGACGAAAGGGGAGGATTCTCCTTACCAGGGGTACGTCGGCTCTGGAGAAGACGAAGGCTCTGGTGAGGTAGAAGCGACGACGATGATGGGAAGGAGGCTCCTACTGGTACAGCCAAGACGAACGAGAGAGAGGAAGGAAATTCGGCCGCTGGAATTGCAAACGGACGACAAAGAAGATCAAGAGGAGTCACCGAAGCTTGCGGAGCTTCTTGGCAGGAGCGGAGAGAGGAAGGGGGTTTCACAACCGAAATCAAGATTGGAGTGGATGGCATGCACTAGGGTTCCTTTTATAGGTCTCTAGAGGGTGATTGGAGCTTGGGAAACAAGCTTCCCAAGCTTGGAAGGCCGCCAGAGTAGGAAACCTATGAGATACCCGAATCTCCCATGCGTTCGCATGAGAGATTGGGAAGGTTGTTGGGCTCAACACCGGATTCATGTGGAAGGGAATTTCACAAAGAATCTCCAGTTCAATTTTGAGATGGTTTGACTGAGAATCGAGTGAGAAATCTCCACTCGAATCTTGCCGGAGCAAGGTGCATTCACAATAATGGCGGTGGGGACCTAAACGTGAAGATGATGAAGTTAGGGACCTATTTGTAAATGATTCAAAAGTTAGGGGCATGTGTGTGAGAGAAAAGACTCTAATAGGACCAAATTGCAAACTAGGTCAAGATGATCTCAGATTGAGCCCCAATTTTATCTTGACCATAACCTCAGTAGGTTAAGCAGGTCTATTTTTAGGATTTTAGACATCATTTAATTCCTGAAATGCGTAAAAACCATTTTCTGTCTATACGAACCTACTTGTTAGACCATTAAGACCATTTGACCTTTAATTAACCCTTGAGAAATCCCATGATTATTTTACAATTGAGATATGCTGTTAAAACTACAGTTTTACCCCTGTTTTCTTGTTATTCTCTCATAATGGAATTGCAGTGAATTACGTCTCTCTAGTAATTATGTAGGAGCATTTATTCTTTGATTATGACTAATTAAAGCTAGATATGGCTAATGATGACATTATCATCAGCTGCCTTGCAAAAGTGGGAACACAAGAGGAAGAAGCTTGAACCTAAGACAGTTGACGTGGCCTTTCTAGGTTACGTTGATAATAACTATGCCTATAGATTTTTTGTTATAAAATCTAAGATTTCAAGCATAGATGTCAAGACTATTGTTGAGCTTCGCGATGCTATATTTTTTGAGGATTTCTTCCCTATGAAGACTGGATTACCTTAAAATATGATTTCAGATGATCTAGCTGCCACATCTGGTTCTATTCCTGATCAAGTGGAAAGGATGTCTAATGTGAGGGCTAGCTCTTCTCGTTCTGAACCCAATCAAGTAGAAAATTCTGAACCTAGGAAAAGTAAAAGACCAATAATTGCCAAAGATTTGGGAAGTAATTTTATTACTTACCAAATCGAGGGCGATCCCCCTACTTATCGTGATGCTATAGCTTCTTCTGAAGCTAAGCACTAGAAAGATGCCATTAAGAATGAGATGAACTCAATCATCTCTAATGGCACTTGAGAGTTGGTTGATTTACCTCCAGGATGTTCTATATTATTGGGTGCAAGTGGTAGTTTAAGAGAAAACTCAAGCCTGACGGATCTACTAAAAAATACAAAGCTAGACTTGTTGCTAAGGCATTTAAGCAAATGAAAGGAATAGGTTATTTCGATACCTATTCTCCAGTAACTAGGATAACTACTATCCAAATGATTATTACATTGGCTTCTATTAATCATCTCACTATCCACCAAATGGATGTGAAGACCGCCTTTCTTCATGGCAATCTTGAAGAGGAGATCTATATAGACCAGCCGGAGGGATATGTAGCTCCTAGGAATGAGAAAAAAGTTTGCAAACTTGTTAAATCTCTTTATGGTTTGAAACAAGCACCTAAGCAATGGCATCAAAAGTTTGATAAGACCATACAATCTTTTGGCTTTGTAGGTCACAAATCTGACAAGTGTGTCTACTCTATAATAAAGAGTGATATGTGTATTGTCCTATGCTTATATGTAGATGATATATTATTGTTTAGATCAGACATTAGAATTGTAAATGAAACTAAGTTATTCTTGAGTAGTAAGTTTAAGATGAAGAATATGGGTGTTGTAAATGTGATCCTAGGCCTCAAACTAAATCGGTCAACAGAGGAGATAGCTATTTCTCAATCTCATTATGTTGAGAAGGTTCTTGAGAAATTTGGCTATGAAGATTGCAAGGCTATAAACACTTCTTTTGATTCATCAAAAACTCTCTATAAGAATAAAAGTGGAACACCTATTTCACAACTAAGATATTCACAGATTATAAGAAGCTTGATGTATTTAGCTAACTATACTAGACCGGATATTTCTTTTTCCGTGTCTAAGTTAAGTAGATACACAAGCTATCCTGACCATACTCATTAGGATGCCTTAGATCAAGTACTTATGTACTTAAAGGGAACTATTTCCCTTAATTTGCAATATGGTAAATATCCTTCAGTTTTGGGAAATGACTCGCCGCCATTTGGGTTGGATAAGACATCTGGATCCATCAGACGTCTGTCCAAACATCTGGATAGACGGTCAGACGTCTGAAAGTAAGAAGAACCGTACCCTTTTCCCTTTTCCGCACGTGCACGACACGCGTACCCCCCCTCCTTCCTCACCCAAACCCTAACCCATCTCTATTTAAACCCCTCCACCCCACTCCATCTCCACTACACCACCATTTCCACTACCTCCACCTCCTTCTCCGGTCAGTCGGTGAGCTGCCAACGGCCTCCTTTCCTGTCAACACCCTGTCTCGTGTCAACTGGGTCCCCTGTCAACACCCTGTCTTGGAACGTCTGTAAGTACGGATTGGTCATCTGCCCTGCAATGATGCGATCTATCAGCTCTGGCCGTGCCTGTCGCGTCACTGTCACTGCCCCGCAGTACCCCTTGGACTCTTGGGGTCGCCAACTACCCACCTCCTCCATAAGTCTCTAACTCTGTGCCAGCAAGCTGGCTAAGTGGGCGGGCCCTTCCAGCTCAAGGCGTCGGCCACCACATTAGCCTTCCCTAGGTGGTAGGAGATGCTGCAGTCATAGTTGTTCAGGAGCTCTAACCAATGCCTCTGTCTTAGGTTGAACTCCTTCTGATCAAGTAGGTACCTGAGGATCTTGTGATCTATGAAGATCTCGAATGTCTCATCATACAGGTAATGCCTCCATGCCTTCAGCGCGAAGACAACTGCTGCCAGCTCTAAGTCATGGGTAGGGTAATTATGCTCATGGGGTTTCAGTTGCCGCGAAGCGTAAGCGATAACGTGTCCCCTCTGCATGAGCACACCACCCAAACCCTGCATTGATGCGTCAGTGTAAACCACGAACCCGCCACTACTGTCTGGAATGGTAAGTACACGAGCTAAAGTCAGTCTCTCCTTCAACTCCTAAAAACATGCCTCACACTTGTCAATCCAGGAAAAGGGCACGTCCCTCCGGATCAGCTGAGTCATAGGACGCGGGATCTAAGAGAACCCTCTGATAAACCACCAATAGTAGCTTGCCAATCCCAAAAAACTACATACCTCTGTCACTGTGCGTGGTCTCTCCCACCTGAACACGGCCTCAACCTTGGCTGGATCCATAGCCAATCCATCTCCCGATATCACATGGCCCAAGAAAGTCACCTATCTCAACCAAAACTCGCACTTGCTGTACTTGGCATACAACCTGCGTCGTCTCAAGGTATCCAAGACCATACGTAAATGCTATCCATGCTATACTGGATCTTGTGAGTAGATTAGGACGTCATCGATGAACACCACCACAAACTGGTCTAAATACGGTCTGAAAACACAGTTCATCATATCCATGAAAGTAGCGGGGGCGTTGGTCAGCCCAAACAGCATGACCAAGAACTCGTAGTGCCCGTACCGTGTACGGAAAGCTGTCTTGGAGACATCGGTCTCCTTGATCCTCAACTGGTGGTAACCTGACCTTAGATCTATCTTAGGGAACACTGTGGCGTCTCTCAACTGGTCAAAGTGGTCGTCGATACGAGGCAGCGGGTACTTGTTCTCGACGGTGACCCGATTTAGCTGTCGGTAGTCGACACAAAGTTGTAGGGTACCGTCCTTCTTCTTCATAAACAACACGGGGGCTCCCCAAGGGGATGCACTGGGCCTCACAAAGCCCTTCTCCAATAGGTCCTGTAACTGTGACTTGAGCTCTCGCAGCTCAAGCAGCACCATCCTGTAGGGTGCAGTAGAAATGGGGCTAGTCTTCGGTACTAGTGAGATCTCAAACTTGATCTCACGCTCAAGCGGTAGTCCTAGCAATTCCTCTGGGAAAACGTCGGGGTACTCGCAGACTACCGGAATACTCTGAAGGTCAGCCACGGGGCTAGGCTCTGCTACGACATAAGCCAAGAAGCCCTCACACCCCTGGTCCAAAAGCTTCGTTGCCCGAAGCACGGAGATGCACCTAAAACCTTCGTCCACTGACTAGCTGTGGAACTCAAAAGGAGGCAACTCTGGTATGGAGAAGAAGATCTTCCTCCCAAAATAGTCTACCAAAGCGTGATAGGCAGACAGCCAATCCATCCCTAGAATCACGCCAAAGTCCTCCATTGGGATCACAATCAGATCAACGGGAAGATTGTATCCCCCTATAACGACCTCGTAGCCTGTAAAGACCTCCTCTGCTACAAACAGCTGTCCACCTGGCCCTCTAATTAGAAATGGAACCTCTAACAATACACTGCCTGGTCCCAAACTGACAACAAAACTCGAGGAGACAAAGGAATGTGTGGCACCATAATCAAAAAGAACATATACTAATCAGCCAGAAACAGTAACCATACCTGCCACCACAGAACCCGAAGCCTTGGCGTCTCTGTGGGTTAGGGCATTGATGTGCCCCTCAGTCCTAGGTGCAGACAAAGCGGCCAGGCTCTGGGTCGGCCGCGCAGCAGTTGACCGGTACCCTCCTCGTGACTGTTGTCCTCCCCCACGTGCCTGGTGACCGCGGCCACCAGCTCAACCTCTAGCACTCGGTGCGGGGAGCATCTGCTATGCTCCAATCCTAGATAGGCAGTCCCTTCTAGTGTGGCTCGGCTGGCCACACTGGTAGCAGAGAGGAACATAGCCTCCTCCCTCAGTCGGTCTCTGCTGGTGGCTAGGTGGGGGTCCGGTGTTGTCAATTGGTCCCTTTCTGGGGCTCCCAAAGGCCACTGGTGGCCCCATAGAATGAAACTACTCTCCTGCGACCACCGTGTGCCTCCTCTCCCAATGGCCCTATGAGTACTCTGGCTGGTAGGGCCTCTTCCGTCCGCCGTCAGTGTCTCGCGCAGCCGGGTTGGTCTCCTCATAGGTCATGACTGCCTCAACCACATGGAAGAAAGTGGGTAACTTCAACGGTTTCACATACCCCCAAATCGCAGGTCAAAGCCGCTCAGTAAACCTCCACAGGCGCTCCTCCTCAATAGACGCAGATGTCGGGGTGAAGCGTGACAACTCCAGGAAACATGTGCGGTACGCACTAACTGTCATCGCCCCCTGAAGGAGAGTGTGAAACTCCCGCCTCCTTTGGTCCTGCTAGGTCTGCAGGAAGTACTGCTTGCAGAAGAGAGCCATGAACTGGTCCCACGTCAGCTCTCTCCCCTCTTAGCCTCTAACTGCTCTCCACCACCTGTGGGCTGCGCTCTCCAGCTGGTACGTGGCAAAGGCCACACGGTACCCTACAGGAGGGCGGAGGGTGTCGAACACCTTCTCTATCTGCTCCAGCCAGTCCTCTGCCTCAAACGAGCTCTCATCCCCCTGAAGGAAGGGGGGCTTCAGCTTCCGGAACTGGCCGAAAAGCTCGTAGTGGAGCTGCAACGGGGGAGCAAGTACGCCTCCATGGAAGGAGGGCTCATGCTCAGAAGTGTCTGAGGGTGGTAGGGGTGGTGAAGGATCACCCCCTCCCCCTCCAGCTTGTATGGCGTTGCGGCGGTTCCCCTACCCCACGGAGGACTCTCCCTCCACATCCTCGGGAAGGGGTGACTGATTAGCCCATAGTTGTGGGCTATTTAAGTATTTAAGTGCCTAGACATTAGGTTAATTCTAACATTTATTTAGCATAAATTAGAATGTAAATAGATTAATTCATATTTTTAATTTAATTACATAATCCATGCATTGCATTCATATTTTAAGTGCATTTAGAATTAACTTAGATTAGCATTCATCTAATTAGTTAACCAATTAGGTACACTGTTTTAGTTAACATAAAAGTTGAGGGTTTGTATATAAATAACCATAATATTTTAATAATATCCTTTATTCTTCTTCTTCTCAGCAACGGCTCGGCTGCCGCTGCAACGCCTCCGGCCTCACTAAAAGCACATTCATGGATCAGTGGAGAAGGTGGATCTGCTCCCGCCTCTCCATTCAAATTTGTGCAGGCCGCTACAAAAGGAGAGAGGATGCTGAGCAGGGGAGGCCTCCACCACCGACCCACCACTGTGCAAAGAGATCTTTTCTCTTGCATTCCACACCACTGGCCTCAACAACGGTGACGACCCTCCACCACCGTGGGCGTGTGGTGTGATAGGCCAGACCACCACCCGGAGGTTGTTCGCATTACCGTGAGCACCTCGCCGTGCACCTCCCTCGCCGTCGTCATCAACAACCACCGTCACTGCAATCACCTTCTCAGTCAGTTAAGACGTCCGGGAAATTTCCCAGACGTCTGAAGCCACACCCCACTCCAGCAGCAACCACCGTCCGCCCACCTCACTTCCAGCACCTGAACCGCAGCTCTCGCCCGCTCACTCCACATCGCCCGCTCACCTCCTGCCGCACGCAAGGCGTGCACAGCCTGCAGCGCCTCACCGCTCACGCCCGGTCACCTTCCGCCTGCAGCCGCACCCGCTCAACCACACACGCCCGCTCACCTTCCGCCTGCAGCCGCACCTGCTCTACCACACTCGCCCGCTCATCGCACGCCTGCAGTACTTCACCTGCGCCCTCCAACCTTCGCGACCACCCACGAGCGCACACCCACGCCTGCAACTTCACCAGCGCTCACCGCCAACAGGCCGTGCACGCTCCCGCATCCTCCAGCCAGCGCGCAGCAGTCCTCACCGCCAACAGCAACTGCAGCACCGGCTGCAGCCACCTCCACCAGAGCTCGTCCGGCCGGCTCCGGCCGCCGCGTGACACGCCGCCACCACCGCTTCGAAGCCCTCAGTCCAAGGAACTTCCTCCGAGCTTCCCGCATCCAGCCTTCCACTCCTCGTCGGGCACGGCAAAGGGGAAAAAAATCCCCTGTTTTGCTACAGTAACATGGCCATTAATAATTACATTTTCTGCCATTGTCAATTTTTAATGATATTTTATTGATTCTGCATTGCGACAAATATCCTCTAGTTATTCAGAATTGCTATTTCAGCATGATTTCTTGATTCAACCTTAATCTGAAGGTAATTTTGGCTTGATTCTTGTCCAAACTAACTACGAACCAACGTTTTTAATTGGTGCGAATTTAAATACGTCATTGCCTCCCTGTGGATATGACCTGCTCTTTTGCGAGTGGTTATTTCTTTTTAAATATTGATTAGTCGATTTTTCCACCACATAAAACTGTAAACGACTTTAAAGCGAACAATCGACTCATCTATGACCGAGGGGCTGCTGAAGCTCCTCCCGTACGATATCTTGGATCATCTAGGCGAGACCCTGGCCTAAATGCCCAGAAGGAGAAGTGGGTCAGCTGGTGCCTCAGGTCCAGCACGTCTGCCCCTTCGACCTCGCCCACGGCCACATCTGCGCCCTGCCTCGGGAACTCCCCGACGAGGCATCTCCTACAAGGAGACACAGGAAAAAGAGCAGGAACTGTCAATGATAATAGATTACATCAAGAGACAAGACTCAAAGCGACGATCAAAGCGATACGTTGTGATGGCTATCCTAGTTACATGCATGTGGGTGACTAGTTCTCAAATCATTTGGTTCATTTCTCGGGACGACCTTGCTCTGATACCATCTTGTTACGACCCGATCCTTGATCCTTACAGGATCCGAGATTGGCCCGCCTAGACTAATCCCAAGACCAAGTCATCTAACGAAAAATAACCAAAAGCAGGAAATAAATTACAACCACACATGCAATGTAACTAAGCAGAAAATAAACAAGAGATAATAAAAGAAACAGAGAGAAAAGGTCTATCAAAGTTACAGGCCATCACAACTACGACAGAGAAAAGTACAACTGAAAGTACAGAAACAGTATTACATAGAACATAAAAATACTCACTACAACAACAAAAGCTAAGGAAAAATGGTAAGAACGCAGCTAAGGCTGGGCTCAACTTGGCCCAGCTCCCTCTGCAACCGGTGGTGCTGGTTGCTCAAGTTCCTGACCTGAACAAGGTTATAAAATTTTCGGAGTCAGCGAACGCTGAGTAGAGTGATTTTAGCCATTACATGTAATTAAGATAAGCAATTAATTTATACAATTAAACAACTATCCATTTTCATTTAGTTCGACCAAGTGCTGCTAATTTGTTGTTTCCGTATTTACTTAAACATTTCTTGATCTGGCCTGTTCTTCACGAGAACGATCTTGATAGCAGTCTTTTCCATAATGTAGGAGGTACACGTGGTACTCTCCTGGCCGGAAGAGACCCCCGTGGTAATCATACACCCAGTCAACCACCCCGAGGTCACGGTCGCGACGTAACGGTGACTACGGCACGCGTGATAAATGCACGGGTAGCTATCCCTCATTGGCACACAGTCAGTCATTTTCACTAGCGAGTACACCAGCACGGAACAGTACAGGGCCTTACCCTCTCAGAATAGAACAGAATAGGGGTCTCGCCCCTCCACAGTCCGTGTACCCTCGTCCAACTATCCCGGTTTGCCCAGTAGGCCTAACAAGAGTCGGTGTAGGGCGGTTAGTCCTAACCTCGGGCCCCTTGGGGTGGCTAGCTCCCTCCCTACACTAAGTAGCTCACCTCGATACTACTACACAAGGGCCAAACTGAGTCGGTGTAGAGTGTCTAGGCCTGACCCCGGGGCTCATCCAAACAGGCGGGTAGTACCCCACTACACTAAAGGGACAGTGGCTCTCCTTGGTACCACATACACAAGGGCCAGCTCACTTCCCGTCTATAGGAGTCCTAATTCCCCATAGGGTTCATGCTGATATCTCTTTCATTTCATAATCCAAAGTTCAGATTTCTCTATTCACATTTCCGGTTCCATTCTTAAAACAGGCAGCTCGTGATTTTCCAACTAACAAGGAATCACATAAATAACCAGTACATTTGCTAGAATTTAAAGTTTTTACAGGCATCTCAAGTAAGCAGTATAGCTCAATCATCTATTTCTACCCTAAGGTTCATTCTCATCCTAGGGTGCTACATGTTTCCCAAGTATACAGTATAGCTCAACCATCTGTTTCTGCCCTAGGGTTCATTCTCATCCTAGGATTCATTCAAGTTATTCTAAACATGCAGTTCATTTATTTAAATCATAATATTAATGTAAACCACTCTACCGGCAAATACGAGAGGAATGGGGGCTCAGATCGTAGATCCCGTCGTCTTCGCGGCTCTCGCGTACTCGATTGGCAGAAGACCTATACAATTGACCAACCACATCAAGCGAGTCCAAAACTGTATACAAGTGACACTAACTCGTAGAGAAACTGAAGCGAAAACAATGGTACTTCGTTTGCAGAAATCCAATTTCGTTTGGGCCCTAAACAAGCCAAAAACACTCACACTGTCCAAAATTAGACGTCTGGGTCTAGTCCTAGACGTCTTAAAAGACGTTGACACTTACCCTGGGTTCCATGCAACTACCTTGGACGTCCGGACCCCTCCGCGATCCTCTAACAAGAATTCCAGACGTCAAACTCCTTCCGGTCGTCTGGAGGTACAGTCAGATGTCTGGCGATGTGCCCAGACGTCCAAAAGCAGCTCGAAGGGCACACCCTGCGCCGTTCCAACGGCCTTCCCCCTACGTACGTACACAGACCTCAGAAATGGTCAGACAAGATCCCTACGGTGAGGCCTGCATGGCCATAACCTCACAAAAGCACGTACCTTAGTGCTGCACGTGCTTTCAGACGTCCGGCTTCAACTCCGAACGTCCTTCTACTACTCCAGATATCTAAGAGATGATCCAGACGTCTGATACTGGAAAATATCTAGTACGCAAAACCTCTACAAGCTTCTCCTCCACGTGAAACCCTCCGCATCGCCCGCAGGAGCTACAGCAGTGCCCTCAGTGGCTACAGGAGGCCAATGCGCCTGCTCGCAAGCTCCTCCTCACCCGTGCTTGATGTAAACACGTTTACACTACTTAAGATGTCTATTTATGCATGTTCTTAAGCATAAGATTGCATTACATGCAATAAATATTGCATAACATGCATCATCTTGCATTTAGAGTAGTTTGAATAAAATGGAGGTTAATTGTCTCCTTTTATGTTCATGGATAGGGCAAAACTTTTTATCGGAGCCTCCGATCAAAAATCCAACCGTACAGATGTGATCAGGGCGACGATTGGAGTTCAACGACTCCAAGATCACCCTAATCGGGCATTTATAGCATCAGATCAAAATGTAGAACGTGCGAGTTGCTACGCTAACGTGTTTGGTTTTGAAAACCTGTCGTTGTAGTTTGAAAGCAAAGAACTCATGTTCAACAAATAAAATTTATACCGGAATGGAAATCCCAGGTCAAACACAGGGAGGCTACGTCGATCTATATTCGCAATTATAGTTTTTTTTTAGAATTTTTTCTTGAAAAGTGAGGCAATGTAATTACAATGAAGCGACAACAACAATCAGACTAAAGAAAGAGAGAGAGAGAGAAAACATGCATTCAATAATTCAAAATGTTTATACAATAAAATCAAATAAGAATTACACTAGAAAGTAGGAAATCAGCTACACTAGAAAGCAGGAAAATTCTACACTAGAAAGTTGTAAAGAAGAATGGGAGAGAGAAGTTATCCTCCTCGATGATCACTTGGAGGACGAGCCGGACGGAACGACGCCTGGATGAAGGAGGGTGGAGCAGGACAAAGGAGGACAAAGCAGAAGAACAGGAATGGGGTAGCACATCGTCATCGTCGCGGGATCCGCTTCCGAACGGGGGACGAAAATTTAACTTTATCTCACGAGGAGCATCCCGGGTGTAAGACAAGCTTCCCTAGTCGTAATTTTTAGTATAATGAACAATCATTCTAATGATGAAATTTCATGTTTATTCTACATCTTTTTTTGGTTTTCATTTGTAATATTCTCTCTCTCTCTCTTACTCTCACTCTCTCTTTTCTATTTATTGTAAATAGGTAGATAATTCTAATCAATTAATTTACTTCGTGACAAATAAAACAAACGTGAATTTTTTAAATCAAACGTCCACCTCCCTGTGTTCGACCTAGAATTTCCATTTCGGTATAAATTTTATTTGGTTGAACACGAGTTCTTCGCTTTCAAACTACAACGACAGGTTTTTCAAAACCAAACACGTTAGCGTAGCAACTCGCACGTTCAACATTTTGGCGCTGTTACCAGGGACTCAACATTTTGGCACTGTTGCTAGGGAGGCGACGATCTTTGATTTTTTGTTTCACATTTTCTAACTTACAAATCATTTACCTCACTTTTCTCCTTTCTTATTGTGATTGCAGGTACTCTTTTGAGACGAGCAAAAGCGGTAGATTAGAGTACAGTGTTGTGGAAGGTTTTGTAAGTTATCCCCATTCTTTCCCCCACCATAGATTTCATTCGCCACATTAAATCCAAATTCCAATTAACCTAGGTGTTTACATAAATCCTAGGAATAGTTTGTTTGTTTAGATTTTCACTCACATTCATTCCACCCTCATTTATGAAATAAAAAAATAAAAAGATAATCTTGTGGGGCAATTTTCAACAAACACAAAACGTACACCCACATTCAAGGCACTTAACCGAATTGATTTGTTTCTACTCAACCGGGTTCTGATCTGTGGAACTGGTACACATAAAGCAACACATAAAAGAGTAAAAATCATTCTAGGTTAACCATCTTTGTGTGCCTAACTTAGTGGTACATTTGTGGCCAGTTGTTTGAGTTGTTTGGGCCGCACCACTCTACTTAAAATCAACTCATCAAGTAGCTCCTCCTTAGGGTTTTCAATCTAGGTCTATTCCATGCACTCCACTTTCTTTCTGGTTTTAAAGGAAAACAATCTTCACCCATGTTTGACAACTTGGTTTGCCTAGAAACTTGATTGCAATCCACCTAATTTGAAACCCTAAAAGCTACTAAGCAAGATTTGAATCCTAAAATTCACCGCATCAAAAATAATCTTGCTTGAAAATCACTGGTTGTGCACGCACACATAAATCAATCAATCATTAAGTGTACAACCCATATAAAGGGCCCATCACATTCCAAAGCACATTCAAACCTAGCCCTAAATAAAACAGAGTAGACGTTAGCCTTAAGGATTTGACTCGCTCTTCAGAGCCTAGAACGAGATTATTTTTTATTAGTCTATTTCTACTGTTCAATCTGATGTCTATCTAGGGGAGCAAAATCAAACAATCGCGGCTGGGGGGTACACTAGGAACCAGAGGCGCAAGCCGAAGAAAGAACCTTCTCCCCAGTCCCTCCTTCTAGCTGGCTGGATTGAACAGACAGAAGTAGATCAAATCGTTCTTTTATCTCAAGATGGGTTTTGGGAGTCTGTAGGTCTTTAGGCTAGCCCACTTAAGGATAGGTTTGATTGTTTGTATTGCAAGACACCTTTCTTCCTCCCACCTCTCATGAATCCT
The DNA here is from genome assembly GCA_037157565.1 of Thalassia testudinum. NCBI lineage: Eukaryota > Viridiplantae > Streptophyta > Magnoliopsida > Alismatales > Hydrocharitaceae > Thalassia > Thalassia testudinum. The sequence continues at coordinate 154,341,706 of JAZHRO010000073.1, forward strand.
TCCACATATTACACACATTCCCGCTCTTTCCCTCCTGTTTTGAATTATCCTCAACATGACGACTATTCCGACTCGTACTGTAATCAACCATCAATTAGTTGGGATAACTCGGATTGGGGATACAGTTCCGGACCTCTGTGTTTAGGGTCTAACCCTGAACACTTTGATTGTGATTTCTATCCTTCTTAGAGCCACATTGATTATAGATCGTCATCCTTTCATGAACAACCTAATATGATCTACAATCAAGAAGGATACACTGATCCTTACCCATCCTCTGATTACACTATCTTTAGGTCATCACCACCTTTTGAATAATCTGAAATGACCTATTATCAGGAAGGATATAACGAATCTCAATTCATTAATTCTCCTGCTTTGACCCCAAACCCGACCAACCCTGAACCAACTCATTTGTGTAGTTTCCTACTTGGAGGGGGTGAGATCAGTGTGACGTAAAAAAAATGTGGAATTGAAATATAAATAATCTCACAAATAAGCAATCACATAAGTACAAAAGAATTTTTAGGTGGAAACCCAAACCGGGTGAAAACCACCACCTAACCCTCTCGAGTTAGGATTTTCCGATCAACCAAGTTGATCAAAATCCACTAAACCGAATCACTTTAAAACGAGGGTGATTCAACCTCAATTACAACCACGCTACTTAGACGAGGGTAGCGTACCTCAACCCCTTCTCTTCACGAGAAGGATTTTGTCTCGCGAAGGAGACGGGAATTTGTAAAGCGAATACCCAACCAAATAACAAAGATAAAATAAACAAGTAATCCTATAGAGCCAACAAAGTAATTTTAAACCTAGCTTCTATAGGAATTGGGAAACTCCCCTTTGCAAGGAGTGCGTCGAGTTGATGACGCGGTGCTTGAGCCACGCGACGGCGCAACTTCGCTCTCGTGAACAACGGCGGGAGAGCGGGTGCACAACAGCTTGATGCTCTCAAGAGAATGGAACTAGAGCTTGGAGAGCAAGGGCTTCTCTTAGTGTCTTTTTGTGTGTGTTTATCTTTCTTGGTGTATGTTTGAGTTGCAAAGGCTCCCATCTATTTATAGAGGCCTTAGGAAGGCTTTGGAAGGCTTGGAAAAGCTTCCATAGCCGTTGGGTACAAAGCTCAAGTGAATCAGGTCGAAATCAGGACAATGATTACACTTGACAGGGTAATCAGACATCTAATTCTTGCATCAGACGTTTGGAAGACCACTTTAAGATGTCTGATTTAAAGGTCAGACGTCTGATTTCGGGCGGGTTCCTTCCTGACTTGAATCAGATCTAAACAAGGTTCTTGTGCAAGTCCATCAAAAGACATACAGGACGTCTGGCACTATGTCTAGACGTCTGGAAACCTACTTTTTCTGTGGGAATGGATTTCCAAACATTGCAACGGCTAGAAAATCTCTAAGAAGAGATTTTGGGTCAGCCGAGGCAAAACGGTCAATTATCAGACATCTGGAAAGTCCTATGGACGTCTGATAAGGATCTAACGGTCATATTCTTGACTGTTCGCTAAGCCAGCCAACAGTCCACTAATTGGACGTCTGGCAAAGTCATCAGACGTCTCCTAAGACGTCTGGTCTAAGGTCTCGACGTCTGATTTCATCAGACAGAACTAACTATGTCCAGCCTAATAGTTATCAGACGTCTGAAACAACAGTCAGACGTCTTAAAACACTTTATCAGACGTCTGATTTTGGAATTAAACGTCTGTAAACTCTGTTTGAACCCTATATTGGTTTTCTAAGTGTTCTACAGAAAACCTAAGTATCCTAGGGTTGTGCGGGTGTTCTTAGGACTACTGTTAGGGTACTTTGAGGCTCTTTAACATGAATCTAAGTAACAAAAATAAAGAGCAACAGAAGAAACGAAAAATACAAGGAGTACAAGAGAAGGAAATCTATCCTATTCTTCATCTCCTTCCATCTTCAATCTATCGCTCCTCGCGAATCTCCTCTGTTTTCCATCAACCTCCTCCAATCCGTCTTGGATGCGAGCTCGAACTCCGTTTAAGCGTGTATCCATTTGCAATTGGCCTGAAATCTAAGACTCCAAGTGCAAATGTTAAATAACACGTGTTTTGTTATCATCAAAATAAATGATTGTGGTGCTCTAGCACCAACAATTTGGTTCAGGGTAACCAGGTTCAAGATAAGGTTCTGGCTAACTTGAGGAATATCATACAAACTTTAGAAGTTCAGCCAATACCTTGCATTGAGAGATTGGAGCCCCTGATTGAAATGATTGATGATTTGAGCAAGTCTTTGTTAGATTGGCTCCAGGATGTTAAGGATAAGAACTCGGGTGAGTTTCTACTTGGGAAGTTAGCGAAATTGAGGATGAGATTTGTGGTCGCTTTGATTCAATCATGGGATGATTCCCAGGATGAACCCTCTTCAGGAAAGCCAATGTCAGAACCCGTTCAGGCACCTGTTGGGGGGACACGTGTTACGAGGCTGACCAGATTGAATTAGAGCAACCAATTAAGGAAGATCTGATTTCTTCGCCTGAGATCCCTGAGCCAGGGTACGAAGAAACGTATGTCTCCATGGACCAGAAAGTGATGGATGATTTTGAGACATACATTAATACGGATCTTGATTTCTTTGATGGTGAAGATTCAAGTTGCAAAGTCTCATGCAAGTTTACAGAACACAATTTCTGTGAGATGATTGGGCCTGAGGAATCTGATAGATCATTTAATAGCCCAATAATTGAGGAAACAAATCTTATTGGGGCTCACATTACGGATCTAGAATCGCATTTTCTGGAGGATTCAATTCAATGCCCTGATTGTCAGTTACACCCTGTTGAGCTTATCGATGATTCTTTTTCTGAGATAATTAGACCAAGTCAATTCTGATTCAGCCACATCTTTTAGACTTGGAAATTTCATATGGGGTGCGAGAGGTCTCAGAATTTAACATTCTGAATGAGGAGGATAGAAGCTGGGAAGTTCTGATTTGGGAAGCTAACCCCGGAGGAAGTAGAAGACTATGTCTAAGGATTCCATTTCATCTGAAACCATCAAACCAAGACCCTTACGACATCTGTTCTGAGGATGTCCAACCCAAGCACACATTCAATGATTATCCTTTTGAGCTTGATTTCTCTGTAACCCGACTTTTTGGTCTTGGGCTGCATCCTCATAAATCGCAAGCCTGACTCCGCTTGCATACTGATTTTAGGTTTTGGGTAATTTTTATCCAGAACCTAAGATATTCTCGATTATGGGGTATGGGTCTGCACCACAATTTGGTCCACATCTGTGGACCTCTGCTGACAGGTCAGAAGTTGCTTCTATTTATTCTGATTTTGATCTGCACCTGTAAATTCATTATTTCTCTTCTTTGTATAGTGTGCCTAGCTGAAGGCACTAAATTCAGCACTTATACAGTTCTTTTGAGTTTCCATCTCGAAGCGTACTTGACATTCACACAATTCAGGTGCTTTCTACGCTATTCCACTCTATTTTATGTCTTTTTAATACAATGACATTGCATTAGATAGTCATGGGGGGTGAAAATTCATCTCTGAATTTATTAGTCAGCTTCGTAGATTTGTTTTATTTTCTTTTATTAAAAAAAAAAGAAAATGGAATTAGGAAAGAGAACTTGGGTTTAAGAAAATTTTCAATCTTATGAAATACTACATTATGATATGAACACAAAGCCCCTTCAGGTCTTTGGACATAATCAGCTCGTGTATCCACTAAAATGTGGATTTGTTTTTCAAGTCCTCGCCAACCTAAATTCTATTTTAATTGGAGTAAATAAGTTTGGGTGATAAGTACACGACTTATCAACCCGTCCTCTAATTTGAGGGAACTTTGAGTTTCTAGCATCTACACGCTTTCTTTGCACTGACTCATTGTTCGGCGATTCTAAAGGAAATTGGGCAACTAATGAACCTTTTAGGGTGATATGGCTGGCAAGTTATCGTGGGTAACAACCCATAGGTAGGTTGTCCAAAGCCCAGTCACTGGACCTTTCTCTTTTTGCTGCCTTTAAGTAAATCTTAGACCAGGGAAGCCACCTACTTAAAAAAGAAAAAAAGAGAAAAGAAAAAAAAACAAAAAAGAAAAGGAGAAAAGAAAAAAAAGAAATAAGCCACACTTCGCCGCACGAGTATGGCTGGCAAGTTGTCAGTGATAACAGCTCATTGACCGGTTGTCCAGAACCCAGCTCAGTAAATGCACTGAAAATTCCCAAAACACTTAGGAAGAAGCGGAGAAGTAAAATAAACCGTGGAGATATACACTGGATTCACCATTGTGTTGACCCCGTAAAAAAATAAAAGTAGGGAGAAAGCTACCAATTGTAAAGATACACATTTAGGCAAAATTCTTTTTGAGGTCACCTAGAGGCGTAGAAATCCGAAGTCTGTTTTAACTGTCGGTCAACGAGTCTATCACATTCACAATAAGATGCTTAGAACTTAGGGTTCTCATCAAATCTTGGGTGAGTTGAATGGTCGTAGAAAGCCACTTTTAAATCCTAAAACTTGAAAATCCAAAACAAAAAATTGGAAAAGAGGAAAAAGAGAAAGAAAATTTTCTTTGAATAAGGTGAGGGCTTGAGGTGGTCTGCATTTTGGCAGATACTCGGGCACTGTTGTGTCTTTGAAAGTTCATATCTTAAGTAGACAATTTCTTAATGATTGAAAATAACTTATGCCCAAATAATCCAACCTGATTCTTTTATAAATAGCAAATAGTTTTTGCTAGGGACTAGCAAAAGATAGGCATGGGGGTATGATGTAAACACATTTACACTACTTAAGATGTCTATTTATGCATGTTCTTAAGCATAGGATTGCATTACATGCTATAAATATTGCATAACATGCATCATCTTGCATTTAGAGCAGTTTGAATAAAATAGAGGTCAATTATCTCCTTTTATGTTCATGGACAGGGAAAAACATTTCATCGAGGCCTCGGATCGAAGATCCAACCGTACAGATGTGAATAGGGCGACGATTGGAGTTCAACGACTCCAAGATCGCCCTAATCAGGCATCTGTAGCATCGACTAGAGATCGGGGAACCCTAGAAGATAAAGGGCCAAGATGGTGTGAATCCACACTTCGAACGACAAATCCGACCGCACGGATGGATTCGGATCGATGATCGCAGCCTAACGGCTTGAAAATAGACTCAATCCGACAACTGTGGCACCATCTACATCATCCAAAAGATGGACAGCCAAGATGGCGCCACGTGGCACAATCTCAGCCGTCCAACCGACCCTCAAGACCGTCGTTACCTCTCCAAAGAAGATCCAATGCGCGATCTGGGCAGTTGGATCTTGATCCAACAGTTGTGGATGCGCACGCTTGATTTCATCCGCATGACTATTTGGATGGCGTAGCATAGCGGTTCAGCGCCTTATCGCAAGGCGCTGGCGCAGGATCGATTCGCAGTGAGCGAGTGAGCAGTGCGGGCGAGCGGGTGCAGGCAAGCATCGGATCGCGATCGAACGGTCACGCGCGCCCGATAGCACCCACGCGCTATTGCACGCATGGCGAAGATGCAGCATCGTACGCGTGCGGGAGCGCGCTGAGGAGGCGGGCGTAGCACAATCTGAGTCGTCCAATCGCTGAGGATGGCTGAACGTGCACGTGCGTTGAGTGCGCGGGCAAGCGAGCGGGCGCGTGCATGCCGCCCACTACGCCCACATTCAGACCTTTAGTGATAGTTTTATCCGTCACTAAAGGTCCTAAATTAATGTTTTTAAAGTTGTAATGACCAAATTACCCCCACTCCTTACAACTATAAAAGGAGACCCCCTCCACACGAAATTCTCATCCCTTCCTTCTCTTCTCTACCTCTCCAAAGCACAAGAGAAGCTTGTCCCACACCCGGGATGCTCCTCGCGAGATAAAGTCAAATTTCCGTCCCCCGTTCGAAAGCGGATCCTGCGACGACGATGACGTGTTGCCCCGTTCCAGTTCTCCTGCTTCATCCTCCTTCCCCTGCTCCATCCTCCATCCAAGTGCCGTCCCGTCTGACTCGTCCTCCAAGCGATCGTCAAAGGGGATAACTTCTCTCTCCCATTCTTCTTTACAACTTTCAAGTGTAGCTAATTTCCTGCCTTCTAGTGTAATTCTTATTTGGTGTTATTGTATAAACATTTTGAATTATTGAATGCATGTTTTCTCTCTCTCGCTCTCTCTTTATTCTGATTGTTGTTATGGCTTCATTGTAATTATATCGCCTCGCTTTTCAAGAAAAATTCTAAAAAAAATATATAATTGCAAACATAGATCGACGTAACCTCCCTGTGTTCGACCCGGGATTTCCATTCTGGTATAAATGTTATTTGTTGAACACGAGTTCTTCGCTTTCAAACTACAACGACAGCTTTTCAAAACCAAACACGTTAGCGTAGCAACTCACACGTTCTACAGTACCCTCAACTCCTCCTGCACGAGCTCCTCCGAGCTCCCGCGGCCTCTCACAAACTCCTCCTCTCGAGCTCTCCTCCCCTCCTCCACATCCCATCTCTCTCTCTCAGCTCCCTCTCCTCTCGCTATGCTAGAAGGAAGGGAGGAAGGAAGAAGAGAGGTGGATGAAGGTGGTAGTGGCTGGTGGAGAGTGGAGTGGGTGAGTGGGGGGGTTTAAATAGATGAGGTTTAGGGTTTGGGGTGAGGAGAGAGAGAAGAGAGTGCACGTGCAGCGTGAGCGCGGAAAAGAAGGTTGGGTTCGTCTACTTTCAGACGTCCGACCCTTCATCCAGACATCTGGACAGACGTCTGACAACTCATCCAGACATCTTAAATGACCCAAAAGGGCCACGGGTCATTTTAGGGAATTAGGAGAAGAACTCCTGTACATCGGAAGTGAGCTGGCCCTTAAGTACCCGGTACCAAGGAGAGCAACTGTCCCTTTAGTGTAGAGGGGAACTAGCCACCCCTCTGGGTTGAGACCCGGGGTTAGGCCTAGTCACTTTACACTGACTTCTGTTTTGGCCCTCGTGTACGTGGTACCGAGGTGAGCTACTTAGTGTAGGGAGGGAGCTAGCTGCCCCACGGGGCCCAGGGTTAAGACTAGCCACCCTACACCAACTCTTTTTAGGCCCACTGGGAAAATCGGGATAGTAGGACGAGGGTACGCGGATTGTAGAGGGGCAAGACCCCTGTTCTGTTCTGAGGGGCGAGACCCCTGTTCTGAGAAGGCAAGGCCCTGTACTGTTCCGTACTGTACCTTTTGGCATACCCGCTAGCGGAAACGACTGACCGCGTGCCAGCGCGGGATAGCTACCTGCACGCTTATCACACGTGTCGTAGTCACCGCTACTCGCGACCGTGATCTCGAGGTGGTTGACTGGGTGTAGGACTACCACGGGAGACTCTCCCAGCCAGGAAAACACCACGTGTACATCCTACATCACAGGAAAGACTGCAATCAAGATCGTCCCTATGAGGGACAGTCAAGATCCAGAAATAACCAATTTCTAAGAGAATGAACGAATTAGAACCACTTGGTTGAGCTAAATAGAATTGAAAAATAATCAGTTGCCTGTTTTAACTTAAATTGCATGTAAATGGTTTAGTTGCCACTCTACTCAACGTTAGCTGACTACAAAATTTTATAACCTTGTCCAGGTCAAGGAGTTGAACAGCCAGCACCACCGGCTGTAGAGGGAGCTAAGCCCAGTCGAGCCCAGCCTTAGCTGTGCTTCCTTTCTGCTTCCTAGCTTCTGTTGTAGTAGTGAGTATTTTGTTCTATGTAATACTGTTTCAGTTACTTTTCCACTATACTTTCCACTGTCGTACTTGTGGTGGCCTGTAATATTGTGAGACTGTTCACTCTGTTTCCTTTACTGTTTCTTGATTATTTTTCTACTTAGTTACATTGCATGTGTGGTTGTGAAATATTTCCTACTTTTCGCTATTTCTTGTTGGACGACTAGGTCTTAGGATTTGTCGAAGCGGGCTGGTCTCGGGTTCTGTAGGGATCTGCGATTGGGTCGTAACAATTGTGATGTAAGTTGGATCGGTCAAATGAAGGATTCGAGGAGTGACAGTGTTACAGGGTATGTCTTTACTCTTGGAGGTGGTACATTCTCCTGGCAGTCTGCAAAACAGACTATTTTTGCTCAGTTTACCTTTAAGGTTGAGCTATGTGCTTTAGACACCACTAGAATTGAGGTTGAATGGCTAAAGGGACTTCTTACAGAAATCCCTATGGTAGGTAAGCCAATTCCTGCGATATCTTTGCATTGTGATAGCATACTACTATAGCAGAGATTAAGAGTTCAAAGTTTAACCAGAAAACAATGAGACGTATCTAAATCAGACTCAAGTCTGTTAGGGATTTAGTGTCTAAAGGAGTGATTGCTGTGAAATTTATAGGATCCAAGGATAACACAACAAATCCATTTACTAAAGGACTTGATAGATCTTTAGTCCTTAAGTCTAAGCTTGGGATGGGACTGAGACCCATCGGGAGTTCACTTGCAATAGCAACCCAACCTAACTGTGTGGAGATCCCACAAAGTAGGTTCAATGTGGTAACCATAAGCTATATAAGGAACTGGTTAGCACTCATTGTTAGATGTTTGTACATCTGAGTCCAATCCCTAGAAGCCTGAGTGCCTTAAGCTACAAATTTAGGAAGAGTAAAGGCTCTAAATGGGTTCAAGCCTTTATGGCAGGATGTGAGCAGTGTGATGAGAGAGTCGACATGGCTCTTAAATACTCCTAATTAACTAGTTTCCCTAATTAATTAGCTAGGAATATGTCCATTTAGGGTTTAATTATGATATAAGGTACAAATTAATAAGGACCATAAAAATAAGTTAAATAATAATTAAATAATATAAAATTAAATGTTAATTAATATTATTAGTAAGTTAAATAATAATTTGAACTTGAATTAAAAATATTTAGCTACTTAATTAATATTTAATTTAACATTATTAGTATTTACACCTAAGTATGTAAATAACTTAAGTAATTTAATTAATTAAATAAATAAATCTAAATGGATCAAAAATGTAAATTCAAGACATTTATATAATATTTATCTAATTTATAATCATATATAAAAAGTTGGAAAGAAAAGAATTAAATTTAACTTAAAATGCGTTAGATTACATTTTGGTCCTTAAAAACCATTTCAATCGAGTCCTTTTCTTGCAAATAAGTCTTTAGCTTTCATTGCATTTACGTCCCTGTGTATTCAACGTCTTTTTCTTCTTTTTCTTCATCTTCATCAACTTAGCTGACAGAGGCCAGTCACTACATCGCTTGATCACCGCCCATCCACCATCAGAACTCCTTCGCCAAGCTTCCAAAGCTTTGACTCACTCTCCCCTCCACATCCAATGGTGTGGATGTGCCTATAATCCTAATTTAGGTCAGAGGTTAACTTCACTGATATCGGAGTCAACGTCGGTGGTTACCTTGAACCTAGACCTATACCTATCCAGGTACACCCCCTTGACTACCACCGCAACCTATTTAAACCCCTCCACCCCTCAGATTTCAAGGGTCAGTTCCCTTCCCTCTTCCTCCACTGAGCCGACGATAGATTATTCATCCAACCAACTCCAGCAACCTCTCACCTCTCTATCGGAGTGCCTCCACCAGAGACGTTTTCCTCCCTCACCCCCTCTTCCTCTCCCTCGACCGTGACAGGGCTTGGGAGCACACCACCACTCTCCCTCTCCACTTCCTTCCTCACCGGAGATCTTCCCCGAACCCTCTGATTTCGTCCTCCGTTACGCGGCTATCGACGGAGATCCCACCCCCTCACTTCGTCCAGGTAATCGTAGAATAGATAGTGTTAGTTAGGGATAGTTTAAATAGGTAGATTAGCTTAGTGTAACTTAACTTCAGTGTTCCTTCTCCGACTCCAGCGAGGTCAAGTCTGGCCTCGTTGGACTTCATTCCACCTTATCAACCACCTAAACACAATCCTTACCCCCCACGATCCTCTTATGCTTCTTTTCCCTCAAATTTATTAGCTGAATCGCCTAGAAACACTTCACCTCCACCATCGACCTCCACTATCCATGGTAGAGGTCCATAGGCATAGACCCCTCCATTTGGGGTCCTCCATCACCTCTTCATCTTTTCAGGGTCCCATTCTACCTTAGAATTAACTGAATTGAACACATTAACACCTAAATCACCAACACACTCACTTGAACATCTCACTATCCATGGTGAGGTGTTCAGAGATAATTCACATCTATTGAAATCCTCCGTCACCTTCGCAACACCATAAGGATATTATTTACCTAATTAATTGTCCCTATAAGGCACTACATCACAAACGCCCAAAGCACCTCAACCTCCTGAGCTCGCTGTTAATGGCGGCTCAAGAGGAGTTCTTCCACCTAATTATCCACTTCTAGACCATCGCCACACTCCACTAGACAATTCCCCTCACTCAATTGAGTGAGAGGATCATCTTTGAGTTCAAGTGAACTGAAATTAAGTTTTTACTAAATTCGAAGCATATTTTCTGAATTAATCGCCAATTGCTTTAATTGTTGTGCTCTTGAGGTTCCTTGTGACCTCAGGAGTCTTTCAAGACTGTTCCAAATCAACTTCATGGAGTTTTAAACTTCAGTTAATCATTTCTGAGTCCACCAGAGCCCCGGTGAGCTCCGGCGACCCCATTTCAAGCTTCAGCCTTTAACTTATCCTAAGAAGCTCCAGATAGATTATTTTAGACTTAGGGATTAATTTTTTGGAGTTAGATTTGTGTTTTAATGTCTAAAGCTCTAGTTTGATCTTTGTCTTCTCAAACTCTGGTAGAGTTGGAGAGACAAATCTGTTAGGGTTTAGATTGTGGGAATAGGTCCAGAAGCTTTAGTGAAACCTAGGTAATCCATCCTAGGTCTTTAATTAGACTGAAAACCTATAGATCGCTTTGCCGATCACACCTCCTTCCCAACCCAGGTGATAATGCCTGTAAGCACTCAAGGTGGGCTCAAAACTTGATTTTAGAATGCGGAAACGATTCATTGAGTTGATTTGACATTTAGGTCTTTAATTTGAAGCTGTGATGATTTGTTTTAAAAGTCAACTACTGAGCTTTAATGGTTAACTGGGAGTGAATTCAAGGATTAGATTGTTGAATCTCTGATTGAATGGGCTGATTAGATTTTTGGAAAAATTTAGAATGTTTTTAGGGTGACTTGTTAGGATCTTATTGAGGATTTCTTTATTTCTTACCTACTGCACAGTTTGGGTTCATATGGAACCCAATACTATTATTGAACTTTCTCGTTGAAATTTGGAGTCAAATCCTAATCAGAGCAATTACTCTAAGCATTCTAAATCAGTTTAGGTCGACTCCTGGTGATTTAAGCCATCTTCTGATCTAATTCAACTCTGTATCAGAGTTCTGAACATTGGGAACGAAGCTTTGAGCTTCTTCTTCTTCCTGAGTTTTTTTCAAACCTTCCTTCTCCATTTTATGCAGAACACCCCACTAAAGTCATTCAGGCTTTCAGTTGAGGAAGAAAGTCCCTCCTGCAGGTCATAAGACCTGAAGACCTTCTCTTCAAGCTTACATGGCCATGCAAAATAGCCATCTTCATGAATCAAATCGATGGATCAATCATGTTCTTAACACCAAATTGGTGTTACAATCATGTAGAGCACACAAATAGCTCTCCATCGAGCCTTTGCCCAATTGATTTCATGAACTAAGTCAGCCGGAATCAAGTCTTAAAGTCAGGCCTGGAATGGCCGTTTTAAGTCCCACATCGGGAATTCGTGAGTGCATGACATAGTATAAGTTGATTTTGCGCTACGACCCCCTCGGTCATCAGCACATGGCGCAAAATAAACTGTGCCTGTGTGCGGGTGCATGCGTGTGCACGTGCCTGTGCGTGGGTGTGTGTGCTTGTGGGCGTGCGTGCATGGGCCCGAGTGTGGGTGTGGTTGTGAGTAGGCTTGACATGGCTCAGTACTGTGCATTCTGAAAAATATGAAAAATCCACCAATTAAATAAATTAGGCACGGGCCTAGTAGGGTTTGGTCCCGCCCCTAGTGGACACTGTGTATCCTCGAAAAGCCCATGCCACCCATTAAAAATCATAATTTTTATAGTTGAGAAGGTTAATGGGGTTAAGTGGTGAAAATTTGACTAAGTGTGGGACTAGAGAATGCACAGTAAAGAAAGAAAGAACAAGGGAAGAAGAGTTTAAGAAGAAAGTAAAAAGAGAGACTTAAGAAAAAAAAAATTAACAAAATGTAAGAGAGGCTTAAGAGTTCGTAAAGAAAAGGTAAAAAGATAGAGAGAGAGAGAGCACGAATAAGAGAAGAAAGAAAAGTGAAGGGCTGCAGACTAAAGAAGAAAATTAAAGAAGTAATGCAAGAAAGAATCAGACGTCCACACTTATTAACAGAAGTCTAATTTGATTTTTAAGTCATCTAACATTTTTTTCAGATGTCAGATTTCAGGGCTGGAGCTACTTTTGTTATGTTTTTGAGCTTAAACTTGTTGTAAAGGTAATGGTACTTCTTGTAATACCATTTCTTGCCTTATATTCTTGTAAAAATTGTAATAAACTTGTTTACTTTGTTTTAAATGATAGATTTCTCTTGTAAACTTGTTTCTTCCTAATGGAATATTGTATGCTTTTAATTGATTAATCTTTTCTGCAAATATTCATGTACTTGAAGTATTATTAATTATAATCTGATTGATTAAGTGATTGTTAATTATTCATTAGAAGTTAATGGTGAATTAGGTTTCAATTATGCTTCCCAGCGAACAACCTAGACTCAACCAGTTAAAAAGAACTTAAATTCTAAAATGTTAGGTTAACTTGATCCTATACTACAATTGCGACAGTAATTTGAGTTAACTTAAGTTACTTTTTGATGTAATTAATTAAGTCTAACTAACTTAATTAACTGTGTTGAGAATTGACACATCACAGGGCATCCTTGGAGAACACCACATATGTAAGTATTTCTGTGGGCCACAGGTAAGGGAATAAAGTCTTTCCCGATTACACTCATGAAACAGGATAGGGTGCATGACCCTTAAGAGCACCAACCCTAAGGATTATCACCAAGAACTTCGTTCTATTATCACCACTATACACCCCACATCAAAGGTCTAGAGTTCAAGACTAGTTTCACTTTATTCCTGTGGTGGTGAAGGTGGATGACTTAGGTAAGGGTTCAAACTAGAAGATACCTTTACTGAAAGCAAAATGTGGTAGCCGAAGAATTTATCGTTGAATTTCAACAATGAATTTGTGGGGGATTGTTGGATTTAAGAGCCTAATTGCATCAATTAGGATGCAATTGTTTTATGGTGACATAAGAATTCGTGTTGAAATCAATGAGATTTGGGAGAGATTTTAGTCTCATACTGGAAGTGGACAAACCTCTTGGTGGGTATAAAAGGCTTCTGCCACCCATAGCTTATGTAGCAAAGAGTGAAAGGTAGGGCTAGGGACCATGCACGCATGCGCGTGCGCCCCGCCCAACCCCGGCTCGAGCTCAAGCTCGAGTGAGAATCAATTTGAAACTTAAAACTTGGACTCTTTTGCTATGAATTTTTAATCTCACGATTTTGACCTGGATTAGTCGATCAAATAGTGAAATTGGTCGACCAATTATTTTGGTCGATCAATGAATTAATTTTTAAAATGACCCGTTGCCTTTTTAGTCGGATAAGACGTCTGGAGTTTTGGTCAGACGTTTGGATACATGCCCGGACGTCTGAAAGTGAGAATTTTCGTATGTCCCTTTGTGCTCTGCACATGGGCGGCACGTAGAGGCTTCTCTCTCCTCCGCATCCCTACCCCTAAACCCTAAACCCACTCTTTTTAAACCCCCCCTTCTCTTCTCGCCACCACCACCTCCAGCATCTCCCTCTTGCGACCGTGGAGAGGGAGAACGAGAGGGACGAGAGAGAGGGCAAGCGAGGGAGAACGAGAGGGAGAGAGGAAGAGAGAGGAAGGAAGAGAGCGTGAAGATTGGACCTTCATGAACTCGGAGAAGCTCACACGGCCAGGAGCGGGCGCACGTGCCAGGAGGGGCTCGAGAAGGCGGCCTCCCGGCCCTCTGCAGTTGCTAAAGCTGTTGCAGTGCGCTGCGGGAGGCGTTACAAGGAGAGGAGCGTCGCGGAGGAGGTTCTGGTACTAGAAGTTTTCCAGTATCAGACGTCTGGAGTATCATCTAGATGGCTGGCGAGGCACCAGGACGTCTGGAGCTGAAGTCGGACGTCTGAAAGCATAATATCGCGCAAGGTACGTATCTTCCTACGCTACTTTCCACCATGCAGTTTGTAGCATAGGAGATGTCGACCTGAGTTTGTGCCTGCGATTTCCGTATGCAAGTGAGGGCTTTGGGAAGACGCGCGATGCGCTTTTCCAAGTACTTTTGGACGTTTGACACGTCGCTAGATGTCCGGAGGAACTTCCAGATGATCGAAGGATTTGTCCAATGTCTGGAGCTGCCCCCAGATAGTCGCGGAGGGAGTCTAGACGTTTGAAGCAGCCGCAGGAAGTGCAAGGTGAGATCTAACAACTTTTAAGGCGTCTGGGACTAGTCCCAGACATCTGATTTTGGGTAGTAACCATGTTTTTGGCCCGTTTGTGACCCAAACGAAATAGGCTTTCCGCAAACGAAGTACCGCTGTTTTCCACTCGAGTTTCTCTACGTGTTCATGTTGAGTATCTACTATTTTGAGCTCGTATGATGTAAATTAGTCGCTAGTACAGGTTACCAGCTGGTGGCGTGTTCGGGTCTCGCTGAGATGACAAGATCTGCGACACAGGACCCCATTCCTCCCGTGCAACCCGGTAGAGTGGTTTAATTCAGTTGTTAATATTTAAATAAGAATATACTTGTTTGAAATAATCGGATCGAACTCTAGGATGTAGAATGAACCCTAGGGTAGAAATGTATGAGACTGTTTTGAGATGTACTATTTACTTAAATTCATGATTAAAATAAATTGTTAGCAATTGATATTAGTATAATTATGAGATGCATGTAAAAATACGAGTTGCCTGTATGTGAATGAGAAAGTGAACCGTGAAACCACAAGTTGCATGTAAATGATTGAGAATTAAATTGTGAAAACACGAGCTACCTATATATGGATGAAGAACGAGTTATAAAACATAGGATCTGAATATGAATAAATGAGATGAATATGAGCATGAACCCTACGGGGAATTAGGAGTAGAACTCCTATGTATGAAAGGAATCGGGAATGCAGGCGAGAAGTGAGCTGGCCCTTGTGTACACGGTACCAAGGAGAGCAACTGTCCCTTTTAGTGTAGAGGGGGAGTCAGCCACCTCTTGGGTTAAGACCTGGGGTAGGACTGGACACTCTACATTGACTCCTGTTGACCCTCGCGTACATGGTACCGAGGTGAGCTACTAGTGTAGGGAGGGAGCTAGCCACCCACGGGGCCAGGGGTTAAGCTAGCCACCCTACACCGACTTTGTTAGACCCGCTGGGCAAACCGGGGTAGTCGAACAAGGGTACGCGGATTGTGGAGGGGCAAGACCCCTGTTCTGAGAGGGCAAGACCCTATACTATTCCGTGCTGTACTTTGGGTGTACCCGCTAGCGGAAACGACCGATCGCATGTCAGTGCAGGGTAGCTACCCGTACGCTTATCACGCGTGCCGTAGTCACCGCTACGTCTCGACAATGACCTCGGAGTGGTTGACTGGGTGTAGGACTACCACGGGGGACTCTCCCGGCCAGGAGAGCACCACGTGTATGTTCTACTCCATGGAAAAGACTGCAATCAAGATCGTTCCCACAAGGAACAAGCAAGATCAAGAAATACTTGGATACCTAGAGAAATAGATGAACCAGAAACACCTAAATGAGATAAATAGAAATGAAAATAAAATCTGCTTGTTGTTTTTACTTTACTTGCACATAAATAATGTAAACATCACTCTACTCAGCGTTCCCTGACTCCATCTTTTCATAACCCTGTTCAGGACCAAGAGTTGAGCAGCCCGAGTTTTCGGCTGTAGAGGGAGCTGGACCCAGCCGAGCCCAGCCGTAGTAATTTTCTTTCCAGCTCTTTTATTTCTGCTGTAGTCATAAGTACTAGACTTTAAAATTACCGTTCTCAATACTTTCTGTTTCTTGTTGATGTTGTGGTGGCATGTACTATGTTTTGAGACTGTTGTTTTACTTTCCTTTACTGTTTCGTTCTTTCCTTCTGCTTAGTTATTTTACATGCGTGAATTGGGTTTATTTTCCTTCTTTTGGTTATTTCTCGTTGGACGACTAGGTCTTGGGATTAGTCGAGGCGAGCCGGTCTCAGGTCCTGTAGGGATCCAGGAGTCGGGTCATAACAAGATGGTATCAAAGTCAGGTTGTCCCAAGAAATGAACCAATGGGTCCGAGAATAACCACTCATGTGCATATAACTAGGATAACCACCACAACGTATCGCTTTGATATTCGTTTCTGAGTCTTTTTCTCAATGTAATCCTGTATCGTTGACAACTCTTGTTCTATCTCTTGCATCTCCTTGCAAAAGATGCCTTGTCGGGGAGTTCTCAAGGTAGACCGTGGTCATGGCCGTGGACGAGGTCGGAGGGGTGGACGTGCCGGACCTAAGGCACCAGTTGACCCACCTCTCCTCCCAGGCGTTTAGGCCTAGGATCTCGCCCAGCTAATCAGAGACATCGTGCGAGAGGAGCTCCACCAGCCTCCACGGGCACCTCTCCCTGAGGATGTGGAGGGGGAGTCCTCGATAGGACAGAGAGACCATTGTAGCACCGAATGAGCAGGAGGGGGAGGGGGCGGTCCTCCACCACCCCCACCACACTCTGACATTTTCGAGCACAAGACCTCTTTGCCTGGAGGCGTACCCGTTCCCCCACTGCAGCTACACCACGAGCTTTTCGGACAGTTCTGGAAGCTGAAGCCCCCTTCCTTCAAGGGGGATGAGGACCCGTCTGAGGCAAAGGACTGGCTAGAGCAGATAGAGAAGGTGTTCGACACCCTTCGCCCTCCTGCGGAGTGCCGTGTGGCCTTTGCCACGTACCAGCTAGAGAGCGTAGCACACAGGTGGTGGAGGGCAGTCAGAGGCTAGGAGGGGAGAGAGCTGACGTGGGACCAGTTCGTGGCTCTCTTCTGCGAGCAATACTTTCCGCAGACCTAGCAGGACCAGAGGAGGCGAGAGTTCCACACTCTTCACTACGGGATGATGACAGTTAGTGCGTACCACACGCATTTCCTGGAGCTGTCACGTTTCTCCGCGACAGCTATGTCTACTGAGGAGGAGCGCCTGTGGAGGTTTACTAAGGGGCTCCGACCTGCGATTTGGGGGTATGTCAAACCCCTGACGCTGCTCATTTTCTCTCGTGTGGTCGAGGCAGCCATGACTTACGAGGAAACCAACCTGACCGTGCGAGACACTAACAGCGGACGAAAGAGGCCCTATCAGCCAGTGTACTCTCAGGGCCATTGAGAGAGGAGGCATGCGGCACCCACAGGAGAGCCATCTCTTTCTATGGGGCCACCAGTGGCCTTTAGGGGCCCCAGACAGGGGCCAGTTGCCAGCACCGAACCCCCGCCCAGCCGCTAAGAGGGACTTACTGAGGGAGGAGATCGTGTACCCCTCTGCTACTAATATGGCCAGTCGGGCCACATCAAGAGGGACTTTCCATCTAGGGTCGAAGCACAGCAGATGCTCCCCGCATCGAGCGTTGGAGGCCGAGTTGGCGGTCGTGGTCACCAAGCACGTGGGGGAGGACAGCAGTCACAAGAAAGGTACCGGCCAGCTGCTACTCGCCCAACCCAGAGTGTAGCTGCTTCATCTACACCGAGAGCTAAGGGGCGTATCAACACCCTAACACACAGAGACGCCAAGGATTTGGGTTCTATGGTGGCAGGTATGGTTACTGTTTCTGGCATATTAGTGTACGCACTTTTTGATTCCAACGCCACCCACTCCTTCGTTGCTACGAGTTTTGCCGTCAATTTGAGGTAGGGCAGTGTACTGTTAAAGGATCCGTTTCTAATCAGAGGCCCAGGTGGCCAGTTGTTTATAGCTGAGGAGGTCTACATGGATTGCGAGGTCAGTATTGGGGGACACAGCCTCCCTGCTGACCTTGTGATCCAGATGGAGGACTTTGGCATGATCCTAGGAATGGACTGGCTGTCCACCTATCACGCCATGGTAGACTGTTTCGGGAGGAATATTGTCTTCTCCATACCAGAGTTGCCACCCTTAGAGTTTCACGGTCAGCTGGTGGACGGAGGTTTCAAGTGCATCTCCGCGCTTCAGGCAGCGAGGCTTTTGAGCCAGGGGTGTGAGGGCTTTTTGGCCTGTGTAGTAGCAGAGCCTAGCCCCATGGCTAACATTCAGAGTATCGCGGTGGTTTGCAAGTACCCCGACATTTTCCCAAAAAACCTGCCAGGACTACCGCCTGAGCGTGAGATCGAGTTTGAGATCTCACTAGTATCGGGGACCAGCCCCATTTCTACTACACCGTACCGGATGGCACCTCTTGAGTTGCGAGAGCTTAAGTCACAGCTACAGGATCTGCTAGAGAAGGGCTTTGTGAAGCCCAGTGCGTCCCCGTAGGAAGCCCCTATCTGTTTGTGAAGAAGGACGGCACCCTGCAACTGTCAAGAACAAGTATCCACTACCAAGGATTGACAACCTCTTCAACCAGTTACGAGACACCACAGTGTTCTCCAAGACAGATTTGAGGTTAGGTTACCACCAGTTGAGGATCAGGGAGACCGACGTCTCCAAGACAGCTTTCTGTACCCGGTACGGGCACTACGAGTTCTTGGTCATGCCATTTGGGCTGACCAATGCCCCCACTGCCTTTATGGATTTGATGAACAGTGTTTTCAGGCCGTACTTAGACCAGTTTGTGGTGGTGTTCATCGACGACATACTCATTTACTCGCAGGATCAGCTGCAGCATGGACAACATTTACGCATGATCCTGGATACCTTGAGGCGATGCAGGTTGTATGCCAAATACAGCAAGTGTGAGTTTTGGTTGAGACAGGTGACTTTCTTGGGCCAGGTGATTTCAGGAGATGGATTAGTTGTGGATCTAGCCAAGGTAGAGGCCGTACTCAGGAGGGAGAGGCCACGCACAGTGACAGAGATACGCAGCTTTTTGGGACTGGCAGGTTACTACCAGCGTTTTATCAAAGGATTCCCTTAGATCGCGCATCCTATGACCCAGCAGACCCGGAAGGATGTGCCCTTTGCCTGGACAGATGAGTGCAAGGCGTGTTTTCATGAGTTGAAGGAGAGACTGACTTCAGCACCTGTACTTACCACCCCAGACAGTAGTGGCGGTTTTGTGGTTTACACCGACGCTTCGTTGCAGGAGTTAGGGGGTGTGCTCATGCAGCGGGGTCATGTTGTCGCTTACGCTTCGCGACAACTGAAGCCCCATGAGCATAGCTACCCTGCACATGACTTAAAGCTGGCAGCAGTTGTCTTCACGTTGAAGACATGGAGATACTACCTTTACGATGAGACTTTCGAGATCTTCACAAATCATAAGAGCCTCAAGTACTTATTTAACCAAAAGAAGCTCAACATGAGACAGAGACGTTGGTTAGAGCTCCTGAAAGACCACGACTGTAGCATCTCCTACCACCCAGAGAAGGCCAATGTGGTGGCCGATGCCTTGAGCTGGAAGGTGCCCACCCACTTGGCCAGTTTACAAGCATGGAGTTGGAGACTCATGGAGGAGTTGGGCAAGTTGGCGAGACCGAGAGTCACGGGGGTATTGTGGGGCAATGACAGTGACGCGGCAGACATGACCAGAGCTAATAGACCACATCATCGCAGGGTAGATGGCCAATCCGTACTTATAGACGCTACGAGATAGGGTGTTGACAGGGGACCCAAGGGACTTTTCCGTCTCAGATGAGATCCTGCGTATGAGGGGACGTCTGTGCGTTCCTAGGGACGAGGAGTTGCTGAAAGAGCTTCTGACTGAAGCGCATGGATCCAGGTTCACCATACATCCCGAGAACACAAAGATGTACCATGATTTGCGACGCGACTTCTGGTGGAGAGGGATGAAGCGAGATGTTGATGAGTTTGTTCAGTAATGTTTGGTATGCTAGCAAGTGAAGGCCGAGCATCAGAGGCCTACAGAGCCATTGCAGCCACTTCCTGTGACAGAGTGGAAGTGGGAGAGCATCACCATGGACTTAGTGGTGGGTCTACCAGCTACCCAGCGAGGACACGATGCAGTTTGGGTAATCATAGACCAGTTCACAAAAACGGCACAGTTTCTACCGATCCGAGTCACTTTTGGGCCAGCACAGTTAGCAGAGCAATACATCAAAGATGTGGTACGCCTGCACGGAGTCCCACATGAGATCGTATCCGACAGGGATACTTGTTTTACTTCCCAGTTCTGGGCTGAGTTTCAGCAGGCCTTGGGGACACGTTTGAGGTTCGGTACCACTTACCACCCCCAGACGGAAGGACAATCAGAGCTCACCATACAGACACTTGAAGACCTTCTGCACGCCTGTGTACTAGATTGGAAAGGCTCCTGGGAGAAGCTTTTACCCCAGGCAGAGTTTGCATACAATAACAGTTACCACTCGAGCATCGGCATGGCACACCTTACGAGGCTCTGTACGGACGGAGGTGTACTGCACCCTTGAGTTGGGTCGAGGTGGGGACCAAGTAGGAGGTTGGTCCCAAGCTGATCTGGCAGATTCAGGAGGTGATAGAGCAGATTCACAGACGACTCCGCACTGTCAAGAGCAGGCAAAAGAGCTACGTTGATCGGAAGTGCAGAGAGGTGCAGTTAGAGGTTGGGGATCACGTCTTTCTCCATGTTTCGCCCATGAAGGGCCTACAGCGTTTTAGGGTGAAGGGGAAGCTTGCATCGAGGTTTGTGGGGCCATTTGAGGTCCCAGAGCGGGTAAGACCCGTTGCTTACCGGCTTGCCCTTCCTCCCCATCTTTCTGTAGTGCACGACGTGTTCCACGTGTCCAACCTCAGGAAGTACATCTCTAATCCCAGTCACGCTCTGAGCCATGAGAGCATCGAGGTGGGTGATAACCTGACCTATCCCAAGAGACCGGTACAAATACTAGACAGAGCAGTCCGAAGTCTGAGACAGAAGCAGGTACCACTGGTGAAGGTTCTATGGAGAAGCCAGCGGTATGAGGAGGCAACCTGGGAGCCTGAGGCGGCGATGTGAGAGCGATACCAGGAGCTTTTTGAGGGTACGCCTTTTCGGACCTACTTTGGTCCTCTTTAAGTTATGTGTTTTTATGTTTCTTTTTCCGTACCCTAGCTAGCTCAAGTTTCGAGGACGAAACTTCCTTTAAGTTTGTTATGATGAAATCGCCCGTTGCCTTTTTAGTCGGATAAGACGTCTGGACACATGCTCGGATGTCTGAAAGTGAGAATTTTCGTACGTCCCTTTGCGCTCTGAGCGCAGGTGACGTACAGAGGCTTCTCTCTCCTTCGCACCCCTACCCTAAACCCTAAATGCACTCTTTTTAAAACCCCCTTCTCTTCTTCTCGCCACCACTCTCCAGCCACCACCACCTCCAGTGTCTCCCTCTTGCGGCCGTGGCAAGGGACAACGAGAGGGACAAGAGAAAGGGCGAGCAAGGGAGAACGAGAGGGAGAGAGGAAGAGAGAGGAAGGAAGAGAGAGTGAAGGTCGAAGGACCTTCGAGAGCTTGGTGGAGCTCGCACGGCCGGCGGCAGGCATGCATGCGAGGAGGGGCTCGGGGAGGCGGCCTCTCGGCCCTCTGCAGCTGCTGAAGCTGCTGCAGTGCACTGCAAGCAACATTGCGAGGAGAGGAGCGTCGCGGAGGAGGTTCTGGTACTGGAAGTTTTCCAGTATCAGACATCTGGAGTATCATCCAGATGGCTGGCGAGGCACCAGGATGTCCAAAGCTGAAGTCGGATGTCTAAAAGCATAATATCGTGTGAGGTACGTATCTTCCTACGCTACTTTCCACCAAGTAGTTTGTGCCTGCGATTTTCATATGCAGGTAAGGGCTTTGGGAAGGCCCGCGGTGCACTTTTCCAAGTACTTTTGGACGTCTGATCATGTCACCATACGTCCGAAGGAACTTCCAAACGACCGGAGGCTTTGTCCGACATCTGGAGCTTCCCCCAGACGGTCGCGGAGGGAGTCTGGACATCTAAAGCAGCCGCAGGAAGTGCAAGGTGAGATCTAACATCTTTTAAGACGTCTGATTTTGGGCAGTAACCGTGTTTTTGGCCCATTTAGAGCCAAAACGGAACCGGATTTCCACAAACGAAGTATCGCTGTTTTCCACTTGAGTTTCTCTGCATGTTTATGTTGAGTATCTACTATTTTGAGCACGTCTGATGTAAATTAGTAGCTGGTACAGGTTACCAGCTGGTGGTGTGCTCGGAGCCCGCAGAGACGACGAGATCTATGGTACAGGTCCCCATTCCTCCCGTGATACTCGGTAGAGTGGTTTAATTCAGTTGTTAATATTTAAATAAGGATATACTTGTTTGAAATAATCAAATTGAACTCTAAGATGTGGAATGAACCCTAGGGTAGAAATGTATAAGCCTATTTTGAACTGTACTATTTACTTAAATGCATGATTAAAATAAATTTCTAACAATTGGTATCAGTGTAATTATAAGATGCATGTAAAAATACAAGTTGCCTGTATGTGAATGAGAAAGTGAATGGTAAAACCACAAGTTGCATGTAAATGATTGAGAATTAAATTGTGAAAACACAAGTTGCCTGTATATGGATGAGGAATGAGTTATGAAACATGAGATCTGAATATGGATAAATGAGATGAATAAGAACATGAACCCCACGAAAAATTAGGAGTAGAACTCCTGTGTATGAAAGGAATCTGGAATGTAGACGGAAAGTGAGCTTGCCCTTGTGTACACGGTACCAAGGAAAGCAACTGTCCCTTTTAGTGTAGAAGGGGAGTCAACCACCTCTTGGGTTGAGACCCAAGGTAGGACTGGATACTCTACATTGACTCCTGTTGGCCCTTGCGTACGTGGTACCGAGGTGAGCTACTAGTGTAGGGAGGGAGCTAACCACCCCATGGTGCCCAGGGTTAAGCTAGTTACCCTACACCGACTTTGTTAGGCCCGCTGGGCAAATCGGGGTAGTCGGACGAGGGTACGCGGACTGTGGAGGGACGAGACCCCTGTTCTGAGAGGGCAAGGCCCTATACTGTTCCGTGTTGTACTTTAGGCATACCCGCTAGCGAAAACTGTAATTCCCTACTTTGAGTGGGTGAGATATGCGTTGCGTATAAACTACGGAATTAAAAAGATAACAATCTCACAAAATTAGCAAACACACAATGTACACAATTATTTTTAGGTGGAAACCCAAACTGGGTGAAAACCACTACCTAACCCTCTCGAGTTAGGATTTTCCGATCGATCTAGTCGATCAAATCCACTATACGAATTACTTAAACGAGGGTAGCTCAACCTCTCTTACAACCACGCTACGAGCATAAGGGTAGCATTCCTTTACCACTCCTTTTCACAAAGAGGATTGTCTCACAAATGAGACGGAGATTCGCAATGCAAATACCCAACCAATAAAAAAGAATAATTACAACACAACCTATAGAGCCAACAAAGATTAACCTAGCTACTATAGGTAAAGAAACTTCCCTTTGATGAAGGGAGTGCGTCGGCGTGATGACGTGGGTGCGTGAACCACGCGGGGGCACCTCGTCGCTCTCGTAATCGCGGAGGGAAAGTAGGTGTGCAACTGGATTCAAGCTCTTTAGATGTGGAACAAAAGCTTGGAGAGCTAGAGCTTCTTCTAGATGATCTTCTTTTTCTTTTTGACACAAGAGATGTGAAAGTGTGTTGCTTGGTGTGTCTTGGTGTGTTTTGCAAGCCAAGGGATCCTCCTTTATTTATAGAGGGCCTAGGAAGGCTTTGGAAGGCCTTAGAAACCTTCCATAGCCAAGGCAAAACAGGCCGTAATCAGAATCAATCATGATTCTGACAGGGTCATCAGACGTCTGGTCCAGATATTAGGTGTCTGGAAAACCTGTTTAAGACATCTGAAAACTAAATCAGACGTCTGATTCTAGGCAGGTTTCCTTACTGACTTGATTCAGCCCTAAATAGGGTTCTAGTGTATGGCCATCAGACGACATATAGGATGTCTAGCACTAGGTCTGGTCGTCTGGAAGACTATTTGTTCTGCGGAAATGGATTCCCAAGAAGGGTAACAGCTAGAAAATCTCACAAAGGAGATTTTGGGTCAGTCGAGGCAAAACGGTCACATATCAGACGTCTGAGGTCCTCTACGGACATCTAATATAAGGCTAACGGTCATTTTCCTCAACGTGTACTAAGGCATCCAACGTTTCACTAATTGGACGTCTGGCACAACTATCAGATGTTTTCTAAGACGTCTGGACTAAGGTCTGGACGTCTGATTTCATCAGACAGAAGATACAAAGTCCAACCTAAGTTATTGGACGTCTGAGTCAACAGTCTGACGTTTTAAAGTCACTATCAGACGTTTGATTTCTAGTTTAAACGTCTAATTAGGCTGTCAGAACCCTATTTTGATTTTCTAAGTTCTTTACAGAAAATCTAAGTATCCTAGGGTTTATGCAAGTGTTCCTAGGACTACTGTTAGAATACTTTGAGGCTCTTTAACAAGAATCTAAGAATTAAAATAAAGAGCAACAAAAGAAACAACATATAAAGTACAATAGAAAGGAAATCTATCATATTCTTCATCTCCTTCCTTCTTCAAGCTTTCGCTCCTCACAAAGCTCCTCCCCCTCTATCAAGCTCCTCCAATTCACCATGGATGCGAGCCCAAACTCCATCTAAACACCTGTCTCCATTTGCAATTTGACCTAAAAACTAGGACTCAAAAGCAAATGTTAAAAGACATGTGTTTTGTTATCATCAAAATAAACGATCGTAGTGCTCTAGCACCAACAAAAACAATTGACCGCATGTCAGTACGGGGTAGCTACCCGTGCGCTTATCACACGTGTCGTAGTCACCGCTACATCTCGACAGTGACCTCGAGGTGATTGACTGGGTGTAGGACTACCACGGGGGACTCTCCCGACCAGGAGAGCACCACGCGTACCTTCTACTCCACGGAAAAGACTGTAATCAAGATCGTTCCCATGAGGAACAAGAAAGATCAAGAAATACTTAGATACCTCGAGAAATAGATGAACCAAAAACATATAAATGAGATAAATAGAAATGAGAATAAAATCTGCTTATTGTTTTTACTTTACTTGCACATAAATAATGTAAACACCATTCTACTCAGCGTTCGCTGACTCCATCTTTTCATAACCCTGTTCAAGACCAAGAGTTGAACAGCTTGAGTTTCCGACTGTAGAGGAAGCTGGGCCCAGCCGTAGTAGTTTTCTTTCCAGCTCTTTTGTTTCTACTGTAGTCATGAGTACTAGACTTTAAAAATACTGTTCTCGTTACTTTCTGTTTCTTGTTGATGTTGTGGTGACATGTACTATATTTTGAGACTGTTATTCTACTTTCCTTTACTATTTCGTTCTTTCCTTCTGCTTAGTTATATTGCATGCGTGAATGTGATTTATTTTCCTATTTTTGGTTATTTCTCATTGGATGACTAGGTCTTGGGATTAGTCAAGGCGAGCCAGTCTCGGGTCCTGTAACGATCCGGGAGCCTGGTCGTAACAATTTTGGTCGATCAATTGGATTGGCAGATCAAAAAGTCAAGTTTGATCGACTAATTTATTTTAGTCGATCAATGAACTTAATTGGTCGACCAATTGCCGCATTTCCATAATTGACTCTATATAAGGGCAACGATGGGGTTCTCATTTGACACACAAGAGCAAAAAAACTCTCTTCACTCTCTCCCCTTTTCTCTCATTCTTGTCTCTCGTTCTTGGTGCGTTCGTTCGACATGAAATTCGTAGAAAAAATCTCCAATCACTTTTGTCAATCTTACACAAGGAGATTAAAAGATCCACAAGAAGTTTTTAGTTGATCAAATAATTGGGAATTTAGTTGGAAACCAAATTGCTTCAATTTTGTTCTCCTCAGGTAGTTTTCGAGGATGTTTAAGATAGGAGTGCGCCGAATCTTGGAGGTGGATCGTTGTATCCTAAGAGGAGTTTGTTAGACTCGGACGCACCAGTATTATGAGGGGCAATACCTTCTCTAAGAGAAGTCCTCACTGGGCACTTCGATCAAAGTAAAATCTAATCCTTTCTCGTTTTATTTATTTATGCTATTGCATGTTATTTATTTTTTATTTTATTCTGGATCATGCCAAATCATATTTGACTTACTTGATTTAATATTTTTTATCTACGCAAAAACGTTGAAAATGAATATATTTTTATTTATTTATTTCCTATATGTGTTTATTACAACACTGACACCCCTCACATTTCATATTCCTAGCATCGCTACCAAGTAAATGTCATAGAGGTTAATAATACAACTTAACACCAATTCAAGTAAACACAAATTGATGCTAACACCACTCTGCAAATAAATACAATTATGGATTGACACCAATTTCACATTTCTTACCATTACTTTCCTACCTCCTAAGTAAACTAGCCCTTAAGCTACGGTTAGGGTAGAAGGGAGCTACTATAATGGTAGAACATATAGAGAAGAACGAAGGAGAAAGTAGCAGTAAAGCAAAATGAGAAGGAGAGGGCTTCTTAGGCTACGTTAGTTGAGGGTTTAGTCAGTTTTGGGATAGAATTAGATTGGGATAAGTTGGGTAAAGTGTTTGTTTAGTGGGTTTGTAATGATTAATGAGTTTATAGTGATTGGTATGATGACGTAATGTTATTGATGATTTTTAACATTATGATATGGGTGTGAGTGGGTAATAGATGATTTTTTAATATTATGATATAAGTGTGAGTGAGTTAGTATGATATTGTGAATGCATTTCAATAGACATATTATATTGAAATGAATATATTTTAATATATATTAGTGTTTATGTGATATAGAAATAGTAACAATTGATATAAGTTAGAGGAAGTGAAACCCTTGAACCTAAACCTCAAATCTACCTCCAAAACCCCCCAAGCAAACACAACCTTAAAAAAATGTGAAATGATTGTCCTTCAACAAAGGCTAACATAGAAGTAATGATTAGGATTCCAGTTAAGGGAGACAAAGCCAAACTTCCTACACAAATTGGCCTCCAAAAGGAGTCTCTCTTCGTTGCAATGGATAATGGAATTGAAACCTTGTTCTGGCAAAAACAAAATAGCATCGACTAGAGTGCACAGATTAAAAAAATCTAAATACTGGCCAAGGAACTTTTTCTCAAACAATAAACTTATGCCTCAGTTCCTTGACCCAGATTCCCTAATAAAACCATTCACCAAAGAGAAAATAAAACAGGCCCTCTCCGGCTTTGAAAATAGGAAGCTCCCAGATCTAATGGATTCCCACCTGAGATTTTCAAATCTTCTTCTAATCCTCGCAAAGATTACCTTGTTAGAATTTTCAACGTTTAAATCCAAAGAACTTCCAACCTCAAAACTTTAGATTTATAGATAATGCCCTTATTTCATTAGCACACGGAAAGGGAGATAAAACTAATTTAAAAAGCTATAGACTCATTAAATTCTTAAACACGACCTTGGAAATAGTTAGCTAACAAACCATCGCAACTCAATGAAGTCCTCCCTCTAACTCAAGATACTTTTTTGCCAGGGTGAAGTGTTGCTAAATCTTTTGCCATTACTCATGAGATGCTCAATCACTAGTACACCAAGACAACAAAGGTGTGGTGGTTAGGATTGATTTCCAAAAAAGGCTTTGGACATAATTGATTGCCAAATCCTCCAATTCTAGGAAAATTACGAGGCAAATCAAAGGTTCTTAACTTGGGTAAGAGCCATTTTAACCACTAATGCCCTATCCATTAGGATAAATGAATCACCTACAGGTTTTTTCAAAATAAAGTAGGGGGCTTAGGCAAGGAGACCTCGTGCCCGTTCTTTTGTTTATGCCTTGAGTTTTTTTCACTGCTTGCTTATAAAAGCAACATCCTTAACCTTGACCAGACCAGCAAATAACCGATATATAACTTGTCGATGATCTTGTTGTCTTTCTAAATAAGTAGATCACTATGGTATTAATCTTTTGGAGATTTTACATATATATCCTTGTAATTTTTTTATAAAACACATATACATCTATGTATTTTATATTTACATACATATTCTTACAAAATTACTCTGTTAAGATTTTATGTCCCTATACCATCAAACGTAACAAAAAATGTTTAAAAATATAAAAATTTATATTTATCTTCTTATTTATTCTAACTCCTATTCCCTCTCCTTCCTCCTCTACCTTTCCCTCCTCCCAGACCTCTTCTTCCTCCATTGTCAACCACCATCACTGGCCTCTTCAACTCCTTGGGTGCTCATCTTGGACGAAGGGCCCATCACCAACCCAGTATGAATCCACTTGTTCTGGAGAGAGCCAACGGACTTGAGGAGGTCGATGCAAGCTTAAAGGGTGGGTATGTAAGTGGGGTCGATGGCAAGTGCACGATTGCAATTGGCAATGGCATCGGCGAAGGGGAAAGGTAGGGGAGGAGGAGAAGAAAGGAAGGGGGATGAGGAGTTGGAATAAAAAGAAAAACAAATATAGGGAGATAAATATAAATTTTCTTTTTTATTTAATTTTTTAAAATATTTTCCATTGGCTTTAATGAAACAGGAGCATACAACCTTAATAGAGTAACTTTATAGAGGTATATACATAAATATCAAGTACATGAAGGTATATATATCTTATCAAAAATTTATAAGAATATATACGTAAAAACCTCTAAAATTTTCGATAATTTGAAGTGTTTCTCCACCATGTCAGGTCTCAAGATCAATGAAGGTAAGCCACTCATATGTTCAATGAACATTGATCAATAGGAAATTACCCAGACTCTTGCCTTCTATAGGAGTTTCCTATGACTTACATACAATTTCTTCTAACACCATGATAAATCATGGTTGGGATGTCATGGTAAATAAGTTCTACAGCAAGCTCAAGGTTTCAAAGGCAACACACCTCTCCACACCCTCTATAGCCTACTTGATTAAGTCCATTCTAACCATTCCCAAAACCTATGTGCTTTCTTGTTTCAGATTACTTAAGGGCTATTGGAAAGAAGATAGGCCAAATGAAGAAATACTCCATTCGAAAAGGAACAATGAGGAGAGAAAGATACACCTAGTCAAATGGGAAATGATATGTAAATCCAAAAGGAAGAATGGTTGGAAATCCTCAACCTGCATGCCTTCAACAAGGCCTTCTTCCCATAAACCTTATAAGAATCTACAAGTAGGGTTCCTATTTACAAAGAAAGCTATTAAGAGGCAAATACTACAAGAAAAGACCTATACCGGCCTTATTACAACAGAGGTACAATGCCCCTCAATTTTAGAATACTTTAGTTGCTAACTTTCAAATTGCATAAAACGTCAGCCCCTTTTGGATTGGCAATGGGAAGTTTACATACCTTTGGCTCACCACTCCTAACCATTGTATGCTATTTGAGATATGGCCTAAGCTCTACTTACTAACAAACAACAAGAATAGCACATTATCGAACTTTCGAAACCCAAGAGGCTAGCAACAATTAATAGAAAGTCCTTAATTAAAAGAAGAACATAGCAAAATTATTCATAAGAATATCGAAGTTTAGAAGGTTTTCTTACAGACAACCTCCCACGAGACAAAAAGGATGAACCAATTATTCCACTTCAAACAAGAAGGGACTGCAACTTACCATCAGATGGAGGCTTAAGATCTAAGATGAGCCCTGTCATTTTGAACTTAACATTCCTATCAAGAATATATTTCTCTACTTGGCTAGCAACAACAAGAAACTCCCCACTTAGGAAAACCTAAAGAAGTGAGGCTCTGGTCTAACTTCCATTTACTGACTTTGGGATAGGATGGAATACAAATGATCACCTCTTCTGTGAATGTGTTGGGTAACTATTGTCTGCAATCTTCTCTACAAAAACTAGGATTTCCATTCTTCGAATTGCCTTTTGATTACTAACTCCTACCAGCAATTAGATAACTTGCTCGACTTGATGATGCTTGCCACTACTTTCTGATTTTACAGGAGAGAAAGATGCTCGCGTACCTTTCAAGATTGTTCACTTTATCCTTTCAAAATCACTTCTTCTACTTACAACTATGTAGCCAATTACCTTCATGTAAATAATCAAATTCATTTTTCTAAACAATTTACCAATGGGACCCTATGACTAAATTATTAAATGAGGATTTCTTTTTACTCTTTCTTTGCAGGATAATTAAACAACGTTGTCTCTCTATTGACAACAAAAATATGGGATAAAAGTATTTCTTTGATACCGATTATTAAATTATTTATTGATCTAGATCGAGAATTATTTGGAAAGCATATGTATGTGAGTTCGGATGGAAATTACTATATTAAGCGAATATAACGGTCATCACACATACAATAAGAGTGATTCAATTTTCAAATTGATATCATAGAGATTACCTCTCTCTATGCAAAGAGGGATACCAAGCGCAATGAAGTTGAATCAAATCGGAGCACATACACAATCATGATCATGTCATTGTTTTTCCTTACATCTCCCCTTAACCTTATGGAACTCCTTTATGATGAGGAGGCATGAAAACCTTTTTAAGGTTTTTCTCTAATTAATGAGGACATGTTCAATTAAGAGACTACTCTATCCTTTCATAGGATTAGGGTAAGAGGAAATGCTAATCACACTGAAATTCCCTACCATAACTAATTTTATTCTTCTCACTATCTTTCAGCATGAGCCTTTTATTTAATATGACTAAATCTGCTCACTAAATTAAATTTATTTATTATTTAATTTAAATTTTATGAACTACCAAACAAGATTAATTCCAACATAGGACTCTTTCCATCGGCTACAATTGTATCGTTCCTACCTCAACGATCAACCTACTAGGCTTTTAGGAATTTTAACTACATGATTCTTTATTAAGAAGTTGTAATATTATATCTAAGTAGACTTTGTTCTTGGAACTCTATTCGGGCTTATTTATGCTTGATCGAGTTTTTTAGATTAAAAAATTTAACTCAAGAGTAATCACACAAAAGAAGATAAGAAAATTAGTAATCTAATTTCACCTTATCTGGTATGTGTCTAAGGAAAGTCAAAGACTCTCATAATTCACTATTTACTTTCGTGAATACAAGATACGAGAAAGTTCTTTCCTTTCTCTTCTCTCAGATTACATAACCCTTTACACCAGAGCAACCTCAGCTTATATAGGTTACGCGATCCTTGAACGTGTAGATTGTGATCAGTTGGATAAACAATCGTGGGTCAGAGACCACGATCTCACGATCTCCTCATATGATAAGAGCTACTTCTGGAATAACCATTCTGCCTGGAGCAACCACCTTGTAATCATGTCTAAACAGCAGGAAGGTTCGTGATTAGCGGAATAATAGGGTCTTCCTACCCGTCTGGCATGACAGCGCCTTTAGATGCATGGACATTGTCCACACGTTGCCTATTGACGTAGTTAGGCGCACCAATAGGAGAACCCTAGAAGTGCACTCAATGGGTAAAGCCACATCGACTGACTTATCCTGCTACTCGCCTCCTGGGTAGTCGGATCGAGCCAACTTACAAGGTAGTCAGATGTAAAACTGCTTCAAGTAATCAGATCCAACCAAACTATCGAAGAGGCAGGTTGAACCTGCCATTCAAGTTATCAGACTAAGTCCATGCAAGCGTTCTAAGATGAACTTATTTCCTTTAATGGATCTTATTAATAAGATCCAATAAGAAAAATTTTTCTTCTCACGTCAAAACTCGAGGCCACTAATTAGGCTGCACGAGGAATCGTTGTAAATACTATTCACGGTAATTTGGCAATCCAAATGAGGTCTTCCTCTGAAAGATCAGCTGAAAGTAATTGAATTTCTTGTGATTGCATCTCATTAGTCGACGTGCTTCTTCAAATATGTCCATTTCTACGGAACGTCTGAGTGGACATCTCCTTGAGCTGTTGAGCATTCACTCGTATATTTCATCTGAGAACTTCTTGACAGATCCCATACTGTTGGTCAAAATATAG
This sequence comes from Thalassia testudinum, assembly GCA_037157565.1. Classification (NCBI taxonomy): domain Eukaryota; kingdom Viridiplantae; phylum Streptophyta; class Magnoliopsida; order Alismatales; family Hydrocharitaceae; genus Thalassia; species Thalassia testudinum. Next base: position 154,373,829 of record JAZHRO010000073.1, read on the forward strand.
CGTATCACGTATGTCAAGAAAACAAATCCGTCACAACGTATCCAAGTCAGCTATTGCAATTCGACCTAAATCATCTCGATATATATATATATATATATATATATATATATATATATATATATAGTGGAAGACTACCGATCCAAATCAGCCAAAACAACGTCCAGCTTTATTCATTTCATTTTATTATTATCTTTCTACTCCATATCTCCTCTTGAGAAAAAATAATCAAAACAATAATCTTCTCAGAAGAGAGAAAAGGATTTTTTTGATTAAAAAAAAGGGGAAAATGATAAAATAGAAAGATAATTATCATCGGAGTAACTTGCATAATGGCCCTCAGAATTCTAACTTGATTTAAATTTGGTCATCGAACTTGCGAGTGCATCAATTTTTGATTCCTTGTTCTCAAGAGCATCATTATCATCATCCTTACTTCTTTGTTCAAATAAAAAAAAAAAAAGTTGCAACCTCCTCACTTGCTTTTGTCTAAAGTATTATTTTAAGTCCCCTTTTCCTGCTCCTAATCCGTACCACTTTTAACAACAATCAAGGGCAAATAAAGATGAGATGAAGAAAGCCAATCGAAGACTTAACGGCAAATAAATTAACATGAGATCAAGAGAGCCAACTGGGGGCCTTTTTAGAAGGATCATATCGACCCTACTAAGTACTCATTTCAAGGGTGATGTGGGAAAGTAATTTGATGGATGCTCTTGTCACTTGTTTTTTTTGATAACGTAACCTTCATTCTTAGGTAATTTAAAAAAAAATAGTGATAACCTTCGATTTAAAGGAGAGAAGTGAGATGTCTACTGAAATGACCCGTCACCTTTCGATCTTTTAAGATATCTAGGATGTTCACCAGACGTCTGTTCAGACGTTTGGAGAGAGAGTCAGACGTTTGAAAACGCTTTTTCTTTTCGACACGTACCATGCGCATGACACTCCCTCGCCCACGTCTCATGCCTCAACGGCCTCACCTGCACCCCACGCCACTCCCTGCAACACCACACCCCTCCCCTCACCTCATCTCCCTTTATAAACCCCCTCCTCTCCGTCTCACACCACCACAGCCGAGAGAGAGAGAGAGAAAGCAGGAAGCTAGAGCGAGAGCGAGCGGAGAGCGGAGAGCTGATCGCGAGTTTGAGCGCGAGAGCAGAGGGCGCTGTGTTGTTCTGCTGCAGCGCCTGCAGCGAGGAAAGCTAAAGTGATTCCGCGGAAGTCATTTTCCGTGAAATCAGACATCCGGAGCGACATCCGAACGTCCGAAGGTAGTATGAGACATTTGGTAGAGATCTACTTTCTGTATTTCTTCTCTGCCAAAGTCCTGACAGTGTACGTATATGTGTCAGAAGTTGGAAGGCGGACTGAGGCAGTTTCAGACGTCCAGGAGCACCTCCAGGCATCTGACGGAACCCTTGGACGTAGGCATTGCGTTCTAGACGTCCGATAGGGACGCTCCGAGAGAGTTATGCCTGAGAGTTGATTTAAGACATCTGGGATCTCTCCCAGACGTTTGATTTCTGTTAGAACCCCTGTTTTTGGGCTCGTTCAAGGCCCAAACGATGTCGGTTTTCCATAAACAAAACATCATTCTTTTTCGTACGAATTTCTTCACGTAATGGTAGCTTGTTTGTATCCTTTGGAACCCTTTTGACTTGTCCATCCATGTCTTAGGTCTCCAGTCCATCAAGCGTACGGGACCTACGAAGATGTCGGGAGCTGCTGTACGAGCCCCCATTCCACCCAATTATCCTGGTAGAGTGGTTCTAACTAATTCTCCAAGTTAAATAGAATGCATGTAATTAGTTAAAACCTAGGATGTGAGATGAATCCTAGGAAGAAATAAACGCATGTTCTAGAATATAGCTATTCAAGTAAACTCTAGATTATGACATGAACACTAGGGATAGAAAAGACGCATGTGTAGAAAGAGGGATGATTAAATAAATCATAAGCTACCTATAATGAACTACACTATTGATAGAAATAAAAAGAACTCGTACTGTGAAAACTAAGATGCATGTTCTGTATGTAACAAACCAGATATGGAACAAAGAAAAGTTCATGTACGAACCCTACGGGGAATGTAGAACGAGATAAGAATACTGCCGTCCCAGAGAACCGAATAGTTCTGAAATTTTCGCCCACGGGCAACCGTTAAGAGAAGTGAGCTGACCTTCGTGTACATGGTACAGAAGAGAGCAACTATCCCTTGTAACGTAGAGGGGAGCTTGCCACCCTTGGGTTGAGACTCGAGGTGGGTTTGGCCACTCTACCTTGACTCTTGCTGCCCTTGTGTACGTAGTATTGAGGTGAGCTACTTAGTGTAGAGGGGAGCTAGTCGCCTTAGGGGGCCCAGGGTTAGACATGGCCACCCTACACTGACTCTTGTTAGCCCGTTAGGCAAACCAGGATAGTCGTACAAAAGTACGCGGACTAAGGAGGGGCGAGACCCCTATTCTGTTCTGAGAGGGCAAGGCCCTATACTGTTTCGTGCTGTACGTTAGGCGTACCCGCTAGCGGAAACGACTGACCACGTGCTAGTACAGGGTAGCTACTCGTGCGCTTATCATGTGCGTCGTAGTCACCGCTCACGACCGTGACCTCAGGGTGGTAGACCGGGTGTAGGACTACCACGGAGGGACTCTCCCGGCCAGGAGAGTACCACGTGTGTATCCTACATCGCGGGAAAATCGCAAGAAAAATTATTCCTTTAGGGAACAAGAAGATTAAGTAATGAGATAAGCCATGATTAAAGATCTTTACACAAAAAATCGTTATAGGATATTTTGGATCGGAAAGTAATACGGTAAACTACCTGTAAATGCATTTTATGTTTAAACCACCACTCTACTCAGCGTTAGCTGACTCTAGTTATATAACTTTGTACAGGTTAGGGATTTGAGCAGCCTAAGCTATCGGCTATTGAGGACGCTCAGCCTAGTCGAGTCCAACTATAGTTTCTACTGCTTGTTATAGTGAGTTCTTGTAGTTATATTTTTCAGCACTTTCTATTATGTTCTCTATTTGTACTAGTTCTATTGTGATGGAAGTATTCCTGTTCTTGAAGGCATGTAATATTCTAGAATTACTGTTCTATTTCTTCTTTCGTTGCCATTTTCTTTCTGCTTAGCTACTGTACTTGTGTGGTTGTGGATTGTTGTATGTTATTTGGTTATTTCTCATTGGACGACTGGGTCTTGGGATTAGTCGAGGCGAGTCGGTCTCGGGTTCTGTCAGGATCTAGGTTCGGGTCGTGACAAGATGGTATCAAAGAAAAGTCGTCCCGAGAAATAAACCAAATAGTTCGGGAATCACCACACTTGTACATGTAGCTAGGATAGCCATCATAACATTTTACCTTGATTGTCATTTCCGAGTCTTACATCTCCTCTGTAGCTAAGCAGTTACCGACAATCCCATTTCTTTCCAATCTCCATGCAGGAGATGCCTCACCAGAGAGCTCTTGAGGTGGGCCGCAGACATGGTCGTGGCCAAGGGCGTGGTCGCAAGGGAGGGCGAGCGATGGCTAAGGATGGAGCCACTCCATCTCTCCTTCCGTGCATTCAGACCCCGGACCTCGCCCAGCTGATCCGGGATCTCATACGGGAGGAGCTCCATCAGCCTCCTCTTCCTAGGGATGCGGAGGGGGAGTCCTCCGTTGGGCAGGCGAGCTGCCACGGTGCTGGATGAGCTGGAGGGGGAGGGGGTGATCCTCCACCGCCCCCACCTCCTTAAGACACTTCGAGGCACTAGTCCTCCTTACCTAGAGGTGCACCCCTTCCTCCGTTGCGGCTACACCACGAGGTCTTCAGCCAGTTTAGGAAGCTGAAGCACCCCTCTTTCAAGGGGGAGGAGAGCCCGTCTGAGGCAGAAGATTGGCTGGAACAAATGGAGAAAATCTTTGACACCCTCTGTCCTCCTGCAGAGTGCCACGTGGCCTTCGCCACGTATCAGCTGGATAGTGCAGCTCACAAGTGGTAGAGGGCGGTCAGAGGACAGGAGGAGGGAGAGCTGATGTGGGATCAGTTCGTGTCACTCTTCTATGAGCAGTACTTCCCACAGACTTGGCAGGATCAGAGGAGCGAGAGTTCCACACTCTCCACCAGGGTGCAATGACAGTTAGCGCATACCGTATGCGTTTCCAGGAGCTGTCACGCTTCGCCCCAACAACCGCGTCCACCGAGGAGTGCTTGTGGAGATTCACTGAGGGTCTCCGACCTGCCATTCGGGGGTATGTAAAGCCCCTAAAGCTGCCTACCATCTCCCGCGTAGTCGAGGCTACCATGGCCTACAAGGAGACCAACCCGTCCATGCGAGACATTGATGTGGGAGGACGGAAGAGGCCCTACCCGCAGGAGCACTCACGGGGTCATCAAGAGAGGAAGCACCAGGCACCAGCAGGGGAGCTGTCCCATTCTGTGGGTCCACCAGGGACCTTTGGGGGTCCCCAACAAGGACCAGCCAACTGTAGCAGACCCTCGCCTAGTCACCAGCAAGGACAGCAGACAAAGGGAGGAGGTTGCATACCCCTCTACTATCAGTGTGGCCAGTTGAGCCATATACGGAGGAATTTTCCATCTAGGACCAGAGCGCAGCCGACGCTCCCAGCACCGAGCACTGGAGGTTGATCTGGCGGTCGCAAATACCAGGCCCGAGGAGGAGGACAACAGTCACAAGGAGGGTACCGATCCGCTGTCTCCCGCCCGACCCAGAGCATGACTGCTTCTTCTGTACCGAGGGTTGAGGGGTGTGTTAACGCCCTAACTCATGGAGATGCTAGAGCTTCAGGTTCCGTAGTGGCAGGTATGGTTAGTGTTTCCGGCAGGCTTATTTACACGCCTTTTGATTCCGGTGCCACACATTCGTTTGTTTCTGCAAAATTTGCTGTCAGCATGGGGTCAAGCAGTGTACTCTTAGAGGAGCCCTTCCTGATTAGAGGACTAGGTGGGCAGGTGTTTGTTGCCGAGGAGGTTTTCACTGACTGTGAGGTCACGATAGGGGGACACAGTCTTCCGATTGACCTGATCATGTTCTCGATGGAGGATTTTGGTGTGATCTTGGGGATGGACTAGTTAGCCGCATACCATGCTCTTGTAGACTGCTGGGAGAAAGATTGTTTTCTCCATACCACGGTTGCCTCCCTTCGAGTTCCACAGCCAGCCCGTAGACGGAGGTTTTAGATGCATCTCCGCGCTTCAGGCAACAAAGCTACTGCGCCAAGGGTGCGAGGGCTTCCTTACTTGAATCCTAGCAGAGCCCAGCCCCGTTGTCAGCTTACAGAGTATTCCGGTGGTTCGTGAGTACCCCGACGTCTTTCCAGAGGAGCTACCAGGACTGCCACCTAAGCGTGAGATCAAATTTGAGATCTCACTGGTACCGAGGACCGACCCCATTTCTACTGCAACGTACCGGGTGGCCCCTCTTGAGCTGCGAGAGCTCAAGTCATAGCTATAGGACCTACTAGAGAAGGGCTTCGTGAGGCCCAATGCCTCCCCGTGGGGAGCCCTCATCTTGTTTGTGAAAAAGAAAGACGGTACTCTTCGGCTGTGCATCGATTACAAACAGCTGAACCGACTCACCGTCAAGAACAAGTACCCGTTGCCACGTATAGATGACCTCTTCGACCAGCTGAGAGATGCCACGGTATTCTCCAAGATAGATCTGACGTCAGGCTACCATCAGCTGAGGAATAGGGAGACCGACGTCTCCAAGACAGCCTTTTGCACGCGGTATGGCCACTACAAGTTCTTGGTCATGCCGTTTGGGCTGACCAACGCTCCTGCCGCTTTCATGGACCTGATGAACCGCGTCCAACTGCCATATCTGGATTAGTTCATGGTTGTATTCATTGACAACGTACTCATTTACTCTCGAGATTAGACACAAACGCCTCGTTGTAGGGATTGGGGGGTGTGCTCATGCAGCGGGATCACATTGTCGCATACGCTTCCCGATAATTGAAGCCCCACTAGCATAACTACCCCACACACAACTTAGAGCTTGCAGCGGTCATCCTCGCACTGAAAACCTGGAGGCACAACTTGTACGGAGAGACGTTAGAGGTTTTCATTGATCATAAGAGCCTCAGATACCTGTTTGACCAGAAGGATCTCAACATGAGGCAGAGACGTTGGTTGGAGCTCCTGAAGGACTACGATTGCAGCATCTCCTACCACCCAGGAAAGGCCAATATGGTGGTTCACTCCTTGAGCCGAAAGGCGCCCGCCCACTTGGCTTGCTTACGAGCACAGAGTTGGAGACTCATGGAGGAGTTGAGCAGCTGGCGACCCCAGGAGTCACAGGGGTACTGTGAGGCAGTGACAGTGGCGAGGCGGACACGACTAGAGCTGATGGATCGCATCATGATTGGACAGATGTCGAACCCATACCTACGGGCACAGCGAGACCGAGTATTAGCAGGGAACACAGGAGAGTTCTCGTTCACTGACAAGATCCTGCATATGAGGGGACACTTGTGCATTCCTAGAGATAAGGAGCTATTGCGGGAGCTCCTGATTGAGGCACACGGATCCAGATTTACCATATATTCCGGGAACATGAAAATGTATCACGACCTACGATGTGATTTCTGGTGGAGGGGCATGAAGTGAGATGTTGGTCTTTTTGTTCAGCAATGTCTGATATGCCAACAGGTGAAGGCCGAGCACCAGAGGCCTGCAGGGCCATTGCAGCCACTTCCCGTTTCAAAATGGAAGTGGGAGAGTGTCACTATGGACCTGGTAATGGGATTACCTGTGAAACAGCGGGGACACGATGCAGTCTGGGTGATTGTAGATAGATTGACAAAGACGACACGATTCCTGCCGATCCAAGTAACTTTTGGACCAACATTATTAGCAGAGCGATATATCAGAGATGTAGTGCACCTTCACAGGGTCCCTCGCGAGATTATTTCGAACAGAGACACTTATTTCACTTCCCAGTTCTGGGCGGAATTTCAGAAGGCCTTGGGGACTCGTCTGAGATTCAGTACAGCTTATCACCCCCAAACAGACGGACAGTCGGAGCGCACCATTCAGACCCTTGAGGACCTTCTACGCGCTTGTGTACTGGACTGGAGAGGCTCCTGGAGGAGCATTTGCCCCTGGCAGAGTTTACATACAACAACAGTTACCACTCGAGCATCGGCATGGCACCATATGAGGCTCTGTATGAGAGGAAGTGTACGGCTCCCTTAAGTTGGGTTGAGGTGGGGACCAAGTCGGAGGTTGGTCCCCGACTGATATGCCAATGTCAGGAGGTAATTAAGCAAATCCATCAACAACTGCGTACTGTCTGGAGCAGGCAGAAGAGCTACGCTGCTCTGAAGCATAGGGAGGTACAATTTGAGGTTGGAGATCACATTTTCCACCATGTTTCGCCATAAAGGGCTTACAGCGGTTTGGGGTAAGAGGGAAGCTTGCACTGAGATTTGTGGGACCTTTTGAGGTCTTAAAACGAGTAGGACTCGTCGCTTACCGACTTACCCTTCCTCCCCAGCTCTCTGGAGTGCACGGCGTATTTCACGTTTCCAACCTCAGGAGATATATCGCCGATCCCAGCCATGTCCTTAGCCACGAGAGCATCGAGGTGGGAGACGACCTAACCTATCCTGAGAAGCCGGTACAGATACTAGATAGAGCCATCCAGAGTCTGAGACAGAAGGAGGTACCCTTGGTAAAAGTCCTGTGGACAAGCCAGCGATACAAGGAGGCGACTTGGGAGCCTGAGGCAGCAATGCGAGAACAGTACCCGAAGCTTTTCAAGGGTATGTCTCTTTGAACCTATTCCGGTCCTCTTTAAGTTTGTTATACGCTACTATGTTATTTTCCACACCCTAATCAGCTCAAATTTCGGGGATGAAACTTCCTTTAAGTTTGTTATATTGAAACGACACGTCACCTCTCCGTCCTTTAAGACGTCTGGGATGTTCACCAGACGTCTGGCGAGAGAGCCAGACGTCTGAAAACGATTTTTCTTTTCGACGCGTACCGTTCGCACGCCACTCCCTCGCCCACTCCTCACCCTGCAACGGCCTCACCCGCACCCCGCGCTACTCCCTACGACGCCACACCCCTCCCCTCACCTCCTCTCCCTTTATAAACCCCCTCCTCCTCTCCATCTCACACCACCACAGCCGAGCGAGAGAGAGAGAGAGAGAGAGAGAGAGCAGGAAGCCAGAGCAAGAGCGAGCGGAGAGCAAAGAGCTGATCATGAGTCTGAGCACTAGAGCGGAGGGTGTAGTGCTGTTCTGCTGCAGTGCCTGTGGTGAGGAAAGCTAAAGCGGTTCCACAGAAGTCCTTTTTTCGCGGAATCAGACGTCTAGAGCGACATCCAGACATCTTACCGGACGTCCGAAGGTAGTATGAGACGTCTGGTAGAGATCTACTTTCTGTATTTCTTCTCTGCCAAAGTCCTGACAGTGTACGTATATGTGTCAGAAGTTGGAAGGTTGACCGAGGTAATTTCAGACGTCCGGGAGCACCTCTAGACGTCTAACGGAACCCTTAGACGTTGGCATTGCATTCCAGACGTCCGATAGAGGCGCCCCAAGAGAGGTATGCCTGAGAGTTGATTTAAAACGTCTGGGATCTCTCCCAAACGTCTAATTTCTATCAGAACCCTTGTTTTTAGGCTCGTGCAAGGCCCAAACGATGTCGATTTTCCGTAAATAAAGCATTGTTGTTTTTTGTATGAATTTCTTCACGTAATGGTAGCTTGTTTGTATCTTTTGGAACCCTTTTGACCTATCCATCCACGTCTTAGATCTTCAATCCATCGAGCGTACGGGACTTATAGAGACGTCGGAAGCTGCTATACGAGCCCCCATTCCATCCGATTATCCTGGTAAAGTAGTTCTAACTAATTCTCCAAGTTAAATAGAATGCATGTAATTAGTTAAAACCTAGGATGTGGGATGAATCCTAGGAAGAAATAAATGCATGTTTTAGAATATAGCTATTCAAGTAAACCCTAGGTTATGACATGAACATTAGGGGTAGAAAAGACGCATGTGTAGAAAGAGGGATGATTAAATAAATCATAAGCTGCCTGTAATGAACTACACTATTGATAGAGAAAAAAGAACTCGTATTGTGGAAACTGAGATGCTTGTTCTGTATGTAACAAACTAGATATGGAACAAAGAAAAGTTCATGTACGAACCCTACAGGGAATGTAGAACGAGATAAGAATACTGCCATACCAGAGAACCGGATGGTTCTGGAATTTCAGCCCACGAGCAACCGTTAAGGGAAGTGAGCTAACCTTCGTATACATGGTACAGAAGAGAGCAACTATCCCTTGTAGTGTAGAGGGGAGCTTGCCACCCTTGGGTTGAGACCCGGGGTGGGTTTGGCCACTCTACATCGACTCTTGCTGGCTCTCGTGTACGTAGTACTGAGGTGAGCTACTTAATGTAGGGGAGAGCTAGCCACCCCAGGGGGCCCAGGGTCAGGCATGGCCACCCTACACTGACTCTTATTAACCCATTGGGCAAACCGTGATAGTCGGACGAGGATATGCGGACTGAGGAGGGGTAAGACCCCTGCTCTGTTCTGAGAGGGCAAGGACCTATACTATTCCACGCTGTACGTTGAGGCGTACCCGCTAGCGGAAACGACTGACCGTGTACCAGTACGTGGTAGCTACCCACGCGCTTATCACATGCGCCGTAATCACCGCTACATCACCACCGTGACTTCAGGGTGGTAGACCGGGTGTAGGACTACCACAGAGGGACTCTCCCGGCCAGGAGAGTGTCACATGTGCATCTTATATCACGGGAAAACCGCAAGCAAAATCATTCCTTTAGGGAACAAGAAGATTAAGTAATGAGATGAGCCATGATTAGAGATCTCTACACAAAAAATCGTTATAGGATATTTTGGATTGGAAAGTAATACGTTAAACTACCTGTAAATGCATTTTGTATTTAAACCACCACTCTATTCAGCGTTGGTTGACTCCAGTTATATAACTTTGTACAGGTCAGGGATTTGAACAACCCGAGCTATCGGTTGCTGAGGACGCTGGACCTAATCGAGCCCAGCTATAGTTTCTACTGCTTGTTGTAGTGAGTTTTTGTAGTTATATCTTTCAGCACTTTCCATTATGTTCTCTATCTGTACTAGTTCTGTTGTGATGGCAGTATTCTTGTTCTTGAAGGCATGTAATATTTTAGAATTATTGTTCTATTTTTCTTTCGTTACCATTTTCTTTTTACTTAGCTACTGTACTTGTGTGGTAGTGGATTGTTGTATATTATTTAGTTATTTCTCGTTAGACAACTGGATCTTGAGATTAGTCGAGACGAACCGATCTCAGATCATGTCAGAATCAGAGTTTAGATCGTAACATCTACTTTCCTCTAAATTTTTAGGTGATATTTAGGGACTCAAACCTATCACTTCTAAATTACCCAAGAATTATATTATAAGCAAGTCAAAGTTTGTTGCTCATTCATGATTCACTCTCACCATCATCGCTATGCTATGTTCATCATTGCCATAAACTACATAATCAACCAAGGAGAAGTGGGGGGAAAGAAAAAAGGTAAAACAAAATATTTTTATGTAGCTATCCAGATACTGCCCGTGCCCCTTAGATTCACCATAATTACATGGTTACGCTCAAAAAAGTGCCCATGTTCACACTTACGCCCCTCCATCCACGTAAATTTCATAAAGTAACCATACACATGTCATGAGCTGATTTACACCATGGTTAATAAAGAATAGGAATTATTTGTGCCTTCGTACATGAAAGAATGGGAAGGGGTACTTATTATTGAAAATTGGAAAACCTCTTCTTGGGACCTCTTTCCATGGGTGTGTTACCTAAAACGGTTTCAAGTTAATATGGCCATCGAAGAAAAGTTAAAAGAAAACTTGAAGGCTTCTAGACAACACACATAAGTTACAGGACATGGGTTGAAGAAACCAAGAGATGGAAAGGACAACTTTAACGGATATCGATCTGCACACAAAAATATACCCCCCCTCCTCACCAACAAGCAGGAGGGCTTCGGTTAGTCTCGGTTTATAGTTTTGGTATCGCCCCACCATTTGCCGGGGTTGGGGAAGAAGCACCCGTACCCCCACTATAAAAGGGGAAACCCCTCTACCCCGCCCCCGTCGTCGTTGACAGATAACGCGACTCCCTTTTTCCTCTCCTCCCGAATCCCCAACAAAGAACCAGAGACCCTCCGTAGTCGGAGGCGGATCTTCCCCGATCTGCCCCCTCCTCCAAGAAATCCACGGTAAACTCCTCCTCGTCTTCCCATCTCTAATTCTCAATTCCCTACCCCCGCCTCTGGATCTGGTGATAGATAAGTCTCCTCCAATGCCGTCGGATCTCGTCTCCGGATCCCTTCTCCAACCCGATCCGTCCTTTCCTCTCGATCAATTCATGAGCATTGACTTGTTGAATCGGATTGCCCGTGTTGGAATGCAGGGAGATCGGTGTTGAAACGAAGATTCAAGATGAAGGCTCTGATCCTCGTCGGGGGTTTCGGGACCCGCCTGCGGCCGCTGACGCTCAGCTTCCCCAAGCCCCTCGTCGACTTCGCCAACAAGCCCATGATCTTGCATCAGGTTCGAATCTTCACCCTGTAGCCGCTGACCTGTGAATCCCTGGTTCTGGATCTAATGACATGAGGTTGCACGTCGGCATCCCCCTTTCGCCCGTTTGCAATGGCTTCTTCGTTTGTTTGAGTAGCCGCAGAGTATTTTCGTTTGTTTGAAGTGCTTCAGATGCTCGCTTGATTTTGTCTTGTGTGATTTCGTAGCAGGTTGATGTAATTATGTTCAAGCAAGAATGACATTGAGCCATGACAAGATCTTACGGCTACAACAAAGGCACGGCTAACCAAAACTAAATTGCGCGAACAAATAGGTCATCGCATAACATGATCACGGATGTGCTTGTTTAAGTGTTTGAGCAGGGGCGGAGCTAGGAACTGAGTTTAGGGTTTATCAATACAGATCTACTGTGTGGGGGAGGCGAAACATGAGAAAATCTACTTAGACAAAGGTTTTCTTGTACAATTCCCGAAGAAATTAAAAAGTCAGAGGAGGCGACTGCCCTCACCTGTCCCTCCCTGGCTCTAACCCTGTGTTTGAGTTAGTTTCGTGACCGGGCATCTTGTGGTGTAAGAGGTTGCTGTATGGGGTGGTCACTGGCAGTTTGAGCGGTTACAACTTCAAGATAATTACCTGTCTGCCACAAATTTGCATGACTAGAATGTCGCCTTTAAACCGAGTGGCTAAAGCACATGAAGAAAGGGAAAAATTATTGACCAAATTTACAAGTCGCTGCTAGGATGACCAAACAAACTTAGCGTTTCACTCGAAGTTTTCTCCATCGAATGTATGATTGAAGTAGGTGCATGATGTACCAAATGCAGATCTACTAAGTTCCATCCCTTATGGGGAAGCATGTTTCCTACTTTCTTGAGATGCCCTTTACTAATATGGACAGTTGATTCTTGAAAATATTCCCACAATCCCTTTCCAGTATGAGTACTGTAGAAAACAGGAAATAGTATAATTATTATGCATGTGCGGTTGTGGTTTTGGGAAATTGTCCCAGTCATAAGAATAGCCTTGTTGATTTTCTTAAAAAAATTTATAACTGTGAGATTGCGTTGTTTAGTTCTGTTGGGAATTTCAGTATCTATTCTAACTACCTTGATTATTTTTTCTCTATTCAAAATTTCGGTGTTTATTCCAACCTGACCCTGTTTATTTTACTTAAAACTGCCAGATTGAGGCACTTAAAGCCATTGGTGTGACTGAAGTCGTATTGGCTATCAACTACCAACCAGAGGTACTAAACATCTGAAAGATTCTGGATTGAATTCACCAGGATGAACTCATTTGATATTGAGAATCACATTCATTTTTTGCAGGTGATGCTGAGCTTCTTGAAGAAATTCGAAACAAAGCTCAATGTTAAGATCACTTGCTCCCAGGAGACTGAGCCACTTGGGACTGCAGGCCCACTGGCTCTTGCCAGAGATAAGCTGATCGATGGCTCTGGGGAGCCCTTTTTCGTCCTCAACAGCGATGTGATAAGTGAGTATCCTCTTGCTGAGATGATCCAATTCCATAAATCCCATGGCGGGGAGGCCTCCATCATGGTTACCAAGGTAGGGGGCAATTAAACAGCACAAATCCTATTCCACTCTTCTTGTGGAATTTCACTGACATGGACAACGATGTTTCTTGCTTTGTTTAAAGGTTGATGAGCCTTCGAAATATGGTGTTGTAGTCATGGAGGAGGAGACAGGAAAGGTAGATAGGTTTGTAGAGAAGCCCAAATTATTTGTGGGTAACAAGATCAATGCTGGGATCTACTTGTTGAACCCATCTGTCCTTGATCGAATTGAACTGCGACCCACTTCGATCGAGAAAGAGGTTTTCCCTAAGATAGCTGCAGCGGGCCAGCTCTACGCCATGGTCCTGCCTGGTTTCTGGATGGATGTTGGGCAGCCAAAGGATTACATCACTGGTCTGAGGTTGTACCTGGATTCACTCCGTAAGAAGTCGTCTTTGAAGCTGGCAACAGGGCCAAACATTGTTGGGAATGTTTTGGTTCATGAGACCGCTGTCATCGGAGACGGTTGCTTGATCGGGCCAGATGTGGCAGTTGGACCCAATTGCATTGTGGAGTCTGGAGTGAGGCTCTCAAGGTGCACTGTGATGCGTGGTTCACGGATAAAGAAGCATGCTTGCGTCTCGAGCAGCATTGTTGGCTGGCATTCGACGGTGGGCAAGTGGGCTCACATAGAAAACATGACCATCCTCGGTGAGGATGTCCATGTCTGCGACGAGGTATACAGCAATGGGGGTGTCATCCTCCCCCACAAGGAGATCAAAAGTAGCATCCTCAAGCCAGAGATTGTCATGTGACCCTGGAAATCTCCCTACCAAGGTGTGTCATATTTAATTTTGTTGGTCGTCATTTGTGTGGCAAGATTCTCTTTTAGCAGCTGTAAGTCTTCAAGTGCCCTGTCCGACTAAACAGCAATGAGCTGCCTTTGTAGATAGGAACTAGTACATTTTCATGGATTGTTGCCGCTTATCCTGTTAATATTCTCTTATCGGTTCCTTCTTTTTTCACATATTTTGTAGTGGAAACAGTTTGCCCTATATCTAATATCTACTGATGGTCGTCGAGAGTAGAAATGGCAATCACTCGTTGGCTGTTATTACGTATGGCGGGCCTTCATGAGTGACTGTTCTACGGGACAGCCATGTGCGCGGTGTTTGTGAACCTACGATTATTTAGGTGTCTTGCATTATTGGGCTGCCTCTTCTAGCGGTGGGATTGTCCTTTCCAAATGTATCGTGTTCATCAAAGGTTGCAAAAGGTGCATGTGCGATCTTGGAAGGGGGGCCCTCGATTGTGTGGCATATCCTAGGAGATCCTAATCCATGGGACTACATCAAGAAGGAAAGCACCGGCTATCCAGAAAGCTTTTGGCACCCTCAACAGGGATCTCATTTTACTTGCGCTACCCAACGAGACCCCAATTCCCCCCTGCTCTGTCATGGCAATGAACCTTCTCGATTCCCTCATAACAAGGGTGGCAGAGCGAGATCTCGTTGAGGGCTATAAAAACCGCCCCTTTTGTCGCATCAAATCAGAAATATTCAATTTTACGGATGATGTTATTTACTTACCTTCTCGCAGATCAACATAAGATATCCAAAATTCCCGTCCTAGTCCTTAAAGTCTTCTCCAAAATTTTAGGACTGCAGATTAATAGGGGAAAATCTAGCATTAGGCTTGTAAATGGAGCGGATAACCCATCATCTGAATCCACATCTGGCTTTTATCTAGATCATCCGGACATCCGATTTGAGATCCATCAGACGTGAAATCTAAGATCCAAATTTGTATCCGAGTGGATATTCCAGATTTGAATAAAGTTTAAAGTCATTCACCTACGGATTTCAACACGAATATGAACAAGAATGAGAGAGATCTTAGGGTGCCTATGATGTGTCGCATAACAAAGTTGGCAAGATTTTGACATTGTAAAGTTAGTCACGTGAATTGCTTGGTATATAAGTGGGATATACATCTCTAAAGTTTCACCCATACTGGAGCGGATCTTAATTGAATACGATAAATTCAAATGCATTTAAGCTAACTACCCCCTTACCACATTGGCCATTTATTATGTCTACCGTCCAACTTCCCCTATCGATCATCAACGAGATCGATAACATTAGAAAGAATCTCTTATGGAATGGTGAACAATGGAGAATAAACTCCACCTGGCTAGTTGGCACACAATCTGTCGTCCAAAGAAAAATGGTGGCTGCGGTATCCTGGTTCTAGAGTCTTTCAATAAGGTCCTCCTAATCAAATCTTTGATGTCCCTTACAAATGGTAGACCCTCCCTTCTTGCAGCCATTCAACGGGGGAAGGTACTTCAAGGAAAAGCAATTCATGTTTACATGACAAAACTCTTTTAATCTCCACAGATTCAGAAGCACAATTCTGCCCAACAGAATTTCGTTCAGGGATTCCTTTCCTCTAATGTGAGCAATGGTGCTAGTCGACTCCTCTGGCATTCACCAATTGGATCTAACTTTCCCCGTTCCCCTTCAAATTCTTTGTCCAAATCTTTACTAACAAGTAAATTTGTCTCTCTGGCAATGGCTGCTTCTACCATTTATGCGAAGGAATAATTGGGACAAAAATCTATGGTCAATGGGGGTTATAATTTTCCCGCAAGAATTCAAAAATCTCATGGAAACTCTGACAGACTTTCAGCCCAAATTCACTGCTCAAGAGAGTATATCAACTACTCTCTAACGGAGGTATTATTGACCCTCCCTTTGATCTTATATGGAGATCCAAGCTCCCACCTAGAGTTTCCTTTTTTTCACCTGGCTTCTTCTGAAAAATAAACTCCCAACCTGCAATTTCCTCCAGATAAGAGGATTGCACCCCGCCCCAATTTGTTTCCTTCATACGAATGACTTGGAATACGCGTCGCATTTCATAATGGACAGCACATTCATCCTCAAGGTGTTAAATACTCGGATTAACCTCCCCACAACTCTTAACTCTCCTGTTATTAATTCAAGGCTCAAGGCATCACATAACCAGCAATTAGGATATCGTCAAAGTAACTGAACTTTGCTTTTATTGGAAAGTAAGGTGCAATTGAATTTTTAGGGGAATATCTACCACCTACAACCAGGTAGCTCTAAAAGCTGTCAATTATTTCAATCCCTATTTAAGGGTTAATACAGACCCCCTCTATAATTAATTTTACCACTTTAACTCTACTCCCTCCTTCATACTCTTTTTCAATTCTTTGATCTCACTTAATTTTACTACTTCAACTCTATTCCCTCCCTCACTCTGTCTTGATCATCTCTTTTCAGGTCTATCGAAAAGAACTGATGTGACTGTCTTCAAGATGAATAGAGACACCGACCCAAGATTTTGATAGGCTTAGCTACTAAAGTTTCTGCCCTCTCTTATGGCTGTATTTGCCTTCATTTTGGTCCATTTTGCTTGGGTCTATATTTTATTTCTAAAATTGGAACTCTCCCTATCGTGGACTTTTACTCCCAACCATGGAAGATCTTGATTGATGAATGAACTTGAATCCTTGGCTTTTGCTCGAAAAAAAAGATACATTTGTAATGATGAGAAATTAGACCTCATGTGCCCTGGGTCAAATCTTGTAAATACCAACCTTATGATATCAAGATACGCTTTCCAAACATAGATATGCTTCACGACATGTCTAAGATCCAATAAGAGCTGTATTCCTTTACTTGTCAATGTTCTCGTCACGAAGGAAATGTTTGTCATAAGACTACTAGTTAAGAACTTTACTTTTTTTAAGATGGTGTTTAGTTGGGAGAATAATTAAGAGGGATAAAAAATGGGTGTAAATAAGTAGAAGGAATTAAGTATTTTTATTTCACCTAAGTATTTGGTTGTATTTGTTGTCACATTAAAGAATTAAAATTATTTATTTTACCTGAGTGTTTGGTAGGAGGAATAAACGAATTTCATGTGCCCAAGTTGAGAGAGGCAAAATAAACGAGCGGAATAAATGAATTCCACCTCTTCAGTGGAATTCATTTATTCCATATTGAAGCCCTCAATTTCGAAATCCATGGGCGCTAACACAAACACCGCCAAACACAACATTCACCCTCAATTTCACCTTTATTCTGCATACCAAACAGGAGCTAAGAGAAGAGACTTTTGATGGACATATGAAGTATCCCCCTTTTTGGTAGGAGAATAATGAGATCACCCACCACACTTCTAAGAATCCTATCTATGGTTGGGAAAGGTCACATTGTTTGCTGGTCAACTTCACCGAATACCCCTTTTATATAATGAGGAAAAAGTCATCTTATTCAAGTTAGTCAAAAGGGAGCATGGCTAGTTAACAAATTTCGATTTCATTCAAAGTTCACTCGATATCTCGTCGTTAACTTATCAGCTACCTAATTGGTTTCTTTGGAGACAACATTTCCTTTGATGATGCCAAGGACTCGATCTTGCAATAAAAGGAAGGCTCCAACTCAAAAAACATGTAACTAACTTTTATATTTGCTTATCTTAATAAAAGGTCAATGCCAATCAATTACCTTGTATAAGCAAACTGATCACAACCTCAATCTTGCATGAGAGCTAAGTAATATCTTCTACCACATTGTATGTCTCATGTGAGATCGAGCAACACCTTGCAACATAACCAATAGCAGTTAACTCGGCTGTATTACAATTGACGCCTATGAATAGGAGCACACACCCTCATTTTTCATAATCTACTATCACCTATTTGTGAGTTGAGAGAGTGAGCTCTATGATCATTGTCATTTCATAATGAAAGCTTGGAGGCTTTACACCCACTAAGTTGAAACTCGTCGGTCGATTGCTATGTTCATGGTATGATTTCTCACTCTTACTATTGGAAGAAGAAGTATAAATCAAGTATTCCAAGGAATTATCCCTAATAATACATGTCAAGGATTATCCTTGATATATGGTAATAACTAGGAAATATCACCTTATAAATGTCAAGGAAATGCCTTGACAAATGTACCTTGACAAATATTTTCTAAAAACTAGCGAATTGTATTATAGGAGCAATCATTGATTTATATTCTAAGCGAGGTTACTTTTTGCTAGGGACATAAATAAAGGACAACCACTAGGCAAGGACTTTTAACAAAGGATAAAGGTTCAAATCCTTGAATTATCTACCTTGTCATGTGAGATTATTTTTTTGTAGTGTATTTGATTTTAATAATTATTTCTAAATTTTTTAATTGAGAAATTCACATTAATAAATTAATCCAAGCATTAATCCATAATTCTCCAATTGTGAATAATATCTACTTTATCAATCAGTCCTATACTTAATCAAAATTGCAATGTATTCATCATAGGGTCTTAACAAAGCATGATGGCTATTGAATCGTTAAGACACTAGCCAAGCCTCAAGATATACCACACATCCAATATGTCCTAGACATCGAGACACATATGATCAATTTGAAGCCTATGATCCTATCCCACAATTAATCGTTCCTTCCAAAGCTTATCTATTTAAGATACCATTATGTATTGGATGAAAGATCACGTATAGACTTGTGGCAGTAGTTCAATACATTATCCTACATAGAATCGATCATGGTACAATCCTAAGTATTTTCTTGAGTCCCCAAAATGCATAACTAGAAGAATTTTTATCAAAACACTAATGGGTCACATATTAACAGAAGATATATGAGTCCACGATGCATTGCCATCTTGTGAGGACCTTTTCTCTTGCTTGTTGATCCACATGGGACTCCACGTGCCCCTGTGGGTCAAAGCACAAACTAGTGATGCTCTCTCAACTACTAGAACCATCTAGGGTGAACATTCCACCTTTTCGCCTAGTAACATGAGGCTTGACCAAGGAACAAGCATTCCTTATGTGTACCGTAGGAGCCACATACACTTTTGGTCATCTTATTAGCGCATTCCACAATAGGGTCTACGGCTAGGATGAAGTCATAACATTGTAGCCATAGGAGAAACTACGAGTTGATTGAATCCTTCCCAACCCATTGACACTTTTCCATTTTCCTTCTTGTTCATCAATCTCCAATCAAGATAAAGCGAGTACTAGGGTTCAACATGAAAACACTGTATCCCGTTCCAAACTCAATATGTGGAATGGGAGGGCGAATCAAGTTTTGTATATAATGATAGTGTAGAAGAGCGTAAGAAGAAGATCCATTTTTACAACAACGAGCAAAACAATAATTTGATGTACAACTTATTTCTAACTGTGTGATCAAGATCACTATCTAAAAACAAAAACCAAGAAATGGTCACATAAACATAATACAATTTTTCATTTTCTTCGACCTTTGCATTCAATTCATTTTGGTTTAATATGGTATCCTAGTAATTTTTCCTATTTGCTTTTCTTCAACCATATATCAATTCACACTAAATGATTTTCCCAAGTACATTCAATACCTTAATCCCAATTTTGATATTCCATTCGTGACAACCACTAGTGGAACTACCTCCAAAGCCATAATAATAGAAAATAAGCTTTCTTCTAACTATTTAGAGCTACGTAAATTATTTCTTGTAAAGACATCACAAATTAAAAGAATAGTACCAGCAACATTTAGAAACCATTGCAAACGATTTTGAAAACCGTTCTCTATAGTGGCACTACAAAAGAAATCACAATGGTAATTAAGAACCGTTGGAATTGATCCTTTTTGCAACGGCTAATATCCTTTGCAAAAACTCTATTTCAACAATTCCACAACCATTGCAAAAGGGCGTTCACAACAATTTTGGAACCGTTACAATATCTCTTTCGCAATGGTTCTTATACCATTACAATAGCTCTTTTGCCACGATTATTTACCAGTTGCAATTTCTGTTTGCAACATTTCTCGAACTATTGCAAATGATCTTTTGGAACAGTTTGTAAATTATTGCGAAGTATGACTTCCAAGAGTATGTTAGCCATTCATCCTTATTTTTCACAATGGTGATAATGGTTGCCAAAGGGTTTTGGCAACGGTTAAAAAACAGTTGCAAATTATTTATCACGAAAAGAGATTATCCTACCAATATGGGAGCGAACCTTCACTAACGACCTACATTCATCCCGATCCACAATTAATTCACATCATTACCACTATGCAATTCTATATTAAGTCCACAAGATATAATTAACAAGGAGGAAAACATTTCCAATAATTTATATGTTTTTATTTTGAATAAAGGAAAATTCTAGTACATAATGAAAGTATTGTTTATTTATAATCCTCATCACGATAAAAAAGTATAGCAACCCATCGAGATGCAGATCAATATCATCTCCATCATCAACGTCACAATATTCATAATCACCAGTCTGATCATCTTCGCCATCCCCATATCTATCATTAAGATCGTCTACGTCGCCGTCACCACTGCAATTGGTTTTAGTTCTTTCTATCATGCCTTGAAATAAGAAAATGTGAGAAAATATTCCCATAAAATAATATAATTTGATTACTTGGTCTTAGTTCTTTCAATCCAAGTAGTCAGCTATCAGATTGGAAATGACGTTTTCTTTTCCTACCAATTTGATCAGCATTTCAGTCAACTTGAATGGCATTGGCAAAAAGGGAAATGAGATTTAACAAAAAAAACTCATCATACTTCAACTTACCTATTGTTGATCTAGCGGTAAGAAAATTTGAACCCCCTCTCCTCACCATCAAGAAAAAAAATCACCTGTGCTAATTTGGAATTTAAACCCTGCAAATTCTGACTGAAATAGCTGCTCCTATGGGATGAGAAATCCCCAAAAAAATCCATTGAAACACAAGAGAGCCTGTGGAGAAATCTATATACTTCACACCGTGGAGATTTTGAATGTCCTGAACTTTTCCCTTTTACATTATCCAAGAATGTAAAACTGAGGTACAGAGGATGAGATGAATGCGCCCATGTGTAGGTTACTTTCTTTTAAATTTTTAAGGAAAGCACTTTGATTTTCTCATGTTTTCCTACTTCCATTTGAGTTTTCAATTTGATTCTAAGGTCTGGGATGTGTTCAAATACCACTTATGGACCAAATTTGCCTCATCATTCTTTTCCCTCTCTCTCCTCCATCTTCCCAACCCTCCACAATGCCTTACACAAATAAGTAATGCTGGAAAAGGTCAATAATTTTCCCTTGACTAGTGCAAATTATAATGGTCATCCAGTGAAAGCAATCAACATTCTAAAGAAAATAGTTGTGGCCCTTCAGTTAATGATGTTTTTGTACTTAAAATACTTATAAAACACAAGCTATCAGATTCAGGATACCAAATAACCGATTGCATTATCACCCATTAAGGATAAAATAAAATAGCAACAAAAGAAAGATGTCTTACCTCAAAAAAACAACAAAAGGAGATGCATTCAGAAATTCTGAAAATATTATTTTTCCTTTCTAAAGTATGACACAAGAGCGCTTAAATCATTGTATCATTGATGTTGGAATTTGGGTCATAATGATCTTCAATTGCACCAACCCTTCTTATACCGAAAAAAAAAGGACTCAACAGAAAAGTTTACAATGAAGAAAAGGATGGCTGGAAGAAAGTTCAGAGGTGATGGATCCAAAGAATGTTAATGGAGAGAATTAATTAGAAAAAGGATGAGAGACATGGAGAGAATTGGTAAAAGAATGACATTCAAGTAGATAATATTGACTGATTTGGCAGAAAATATGTTCAATGGGCAGACAAAAGGTTTCTCAGGACACATGATTGATTTCAGACAGAGGTATGGGGAGCAAAGAAGCACTGGTAAAGTAAGAGGAGACATTAAGAGATTGGGAATAGATCGGATGGGCATAGAGAGAGCAAGGCAACTGCAGGTGCAAGAAAATGTGTAAGTAAGAGTAAACTGGGAGAAAAAGAAATTAGATTGTCTAATATTCAAATCATGTGAGTCAAATTCAGGTTGCTTGCAGAGTAATGGCATATGTAGTGTAATATTCTACCATCTCCCCCAATCTACTTTTGAATTCATTCAGTTTCCTTATGTAGGTGAGGATTTTAAGATCAAACAACTTACAAAACTGATATAAAAGAAGGGATTCCAGAACTTTCATCAAAAGGTTCAAAAAATAAGAAACGATCAAAAAATCACAAGCATAGCAGTAAACATGCCCCCTTGTCGAGAAAGCAATACATCTAAATATGTGAAAATTAATAAGAACCATTTAGAAGAGGATTTCATACCTTTTACGAATCTGAAGACCAATACCCTACAAGGTCATCCCACTCGACTTTAACCAGCTCCAGAGGTACCCGTAATTTCAACTCAGCTCTCATCAACATACTACAAAAAATAAAGACAGTATATCAATCGTCATAATATAGTCAGTTGGTTACTAATATTTATCAACTAATGTATACCTTCTTCTTTTGTTCATGTATAAATGAACAATGCCTCTTGCCAATATGCCTCAAGATGAGTGCGTCTGTGGCAGGAGAGTGTGGCCAAGTAAATGCTTCTTACCCAATCAACTACATGTTTTAAATGGGATAATTTTATAAACTTCTTAATTTGCAAATTATAATTTAAAACATCACATATTACGTACCAATAAAGTCTAAACCATTTTCTCCTTTGGTCTTTAGAGACATCCATCCTTCCTGAAGTCACGAGCCATGACCGGAATATGACTATGAGCTATTAAATACAACAAAGCACCGGCTCAAAACAAATGCAACGGGATAACACAGATTCAAATTTTTGTAACTATACCTCCTTAAAAATAGAGATATACCTAGTCAAATCGCGGGTCTTAATTTGTTTTAACAGATCTCCAATTTCTCTATACTAAATATTGATAAATAAAGCATGGAAGCTCTTGCGCTTCCTTTGAGCCAAAAACAAGATTTAACATGGTATCAAGAGCCTTTACCCATTCTCGATCCATAGCAGCCTGTTCTCGATCTACCCATCGCGCGACCACCCGTCGTCCCCGCCTTCGCTTCTACTCCCGCATCGGCCTCGCTGCACCCACGCGTCGACACGAAGCCTGCGCCACACCACCTCGTAAGGATCGTCCTGCTCTTCGAGCGAACAATCTTCCCTCGCGTTTGCCATCTCCGGTCGTCGGCTCACCTCACCACCAGCGTCCTCATCATCGATTACTCTTCCCCTCACCACCTCGTCCGCCCTGCTCCGCGCGACACCAGTCTATCCGCCACCGCCTGCCCTCCTTTTCCTCAGCCTTAAGACAACACAACCCAACCGCACCCCACTTCCATGTAACCTAAACCCCAACCCTACCCGAATACCCAATTACTTTACCCGATAACACCACCCACCCAAATAATACCCACCAACCAGCACCCTCCCATCCTCGCCTACTACTCCTACGCCACCACGACACCATCCCCTCGCCAACGGCCACCTCACTGTCTCCCCACACCTCCTCCATAGCCCCATCCACTGACCACAAAGCCCTCCCTCCTACAAACACCATCACCGACCTTCCACTCCATTCACGAATGCCGGTACATCTCGACAACATCGACACTTACCCCTACCCATCACCGAGACCGACGACTCCGCCAAGTTCTTCTTCATCGACGCCGATTGCCTCATTTACACTACTCCATCACCGGCCCCTATGCCAACGGATTTATCCTCTCCGGCTCCATCGACATATAATATTCGTCGACGACTGCCCTCCTCTCAAGAGCGGAGGTCATTTTTCTACCCAACTGCTCTCTCGGCGGCAATCTATAATCCACCACCAGAACTTCCTCCTCTCTCTTCGATACCGCCTCCATGTACCATTTTTCTTGATAGCGAACTAGAAGTTGCAGCACCCTACAACTCACCTCGACTTCTACCAATTCAGTGCCCAATTGTCCAGGGTGCTCCTCCCCGTGCTTACGCTGTGTAACCTCTATAGCAAGTCCATTTATTCATCCATCCTACATCCCTCAAGCTCGACCTACTCGTCGCTTCATTACAACACGAGCATTTCGTCAACACTACAGACCTCTACAACAACTTCCCAACGACATAGTTGGATCATACTAAAATGGCACTACCTGCATCTAGCCCAACGATAACCTTCTCTGGCCATCACTTTTTGTCACTGAAACTACATCCAAATAATTATCTTCTATGGAAAATGCAACTTCTTCCTCTTCTTTGCACTCAGAATCTCGTTGGGCTCGTTGAAGGAACCGACACCTGCCCCACACCGACTTCTGCTAGGTCATCATCCAACTCTGCAGCCACTACTACCACCATTCAACCTTGGCATGCTCGAGATCAAACTCTCTTTAGCTAGCTTGTAGCATCCCTCTCTGAAGACGTTCTTCCCACCATTACTGGGCTAAACACAAGTTTTGAAGTTTGGACTGCTCTCCAACGGACTTATGGGGCCCCTTCTCATGCTCGGATTCTTCAACTGCGAATGGAGTTACAAGCACTAAAGAAAAATGATGACAGCATCTTTTCCTTTCTTGGCAGATAAGCTTGCTGCCGCTGGACACTTTGCCACCACCGCTGAATTTAATGTCATCACATTTAAGAACTTGGGAAGTAACTACTCTGAAATAGTTGCTACTCTTGCTTCACAAGCAACTCCCGTCACTTATGCAGAATTACAAAGCATACTAGCCGCACATGAGATTCGGCATCAACATAATACTACATCAGTCACTGATATCTCACCAACTGCCAACAATGCTTCACTTCAGCAACCTTAGCCTCCGTCCTCTCAGTCCACTCAAGGTCGTGGTTGAGGATGTGGTTGACATTATAACAATAGACGCTCACCTTGCCTTGTTTGTGGTATCTCTTGACACAGTCCCTACAAATGCTACTACCGCAAACAGCCACGTGGTCGAGGACAATCTGCACCACAAGCTCATTTTACAGAGACATCCTCATTTATACTTGCTCATGAACAATGGTATGTTGACAATGGTGTCTCGCACTGTATTACCACTAACATGCAAAACCTCTCCACAACAAAGCCTAACACAGGCCCCGACACAATTTGTGTTGGCAACGGACAAGGAATGAGAATCACTCACATTGGTAAAAAGGAGCTGTCTTTTCCCACTCGATCCTTCTTTCTTCGAAATGTCTTGTGTGCTCCTAATACTTCTAAGTCTTTACTTTCTATCTACAGTTTTTGTAAAGACAATAAATGTTCTGTTGAGTTTACCGATAACTCTTTCTTCATTAAGGATTGTCGCACATCATAGATTCTACTCTGCAGGGTCAATGATGGCAATCTTTACCGTCTACTACAACGTCTGGCATCAATTTCCATTCCACCATCAACTTTTGTCACTGTCTGTGACTTCTAGCAACTCTAGCATAATCGTCTTGGGCCTCCTCAACCCAAGACTATTAACTCTATTTTACATTCCCTTGGTGTTGGCTTTATTTCTTCCACTACAAGTAATTGTTCATCTTGCATGTTCGGGAAACTGTCTCGTGTGCATCTACCTGTTACATGTACACGAAGTACTCTTCTTTTTGAATTGGTATTTTGTGATGTTTAGGGACCTGCACCATCTTTTTCCAAATATGGATTCAAATACTTTATGTTGTTTATTGATGATTTCTCTAAATATACCTAGCTCTATCCATTGAAAAACAAAAGTGAAGTCGCCAATGTGTTCTCTATTTTTAATAATACGGTGGAATGCCAATTCAATACCAAAATTAAAACCTTTCAGTCTGACAAAGGTAGGGAATACCAAGCTCTTCGACAATTCTTTCAAATTTTTTTTTGAAAAGTGAAAGGTTAGTTATCCAAGCGATAACTACCCACATTCATTTCATTCCACCAAAAAAGATTACATCAGAAGTTACAGATTAGCTCTCCAGAGCTCCACCTGGGACTTAATGGAAGAAAGAAAATTTTTAACATAGAGTCTCTCCCCCCTAAAAAGCACCCCATTCCTGCCTAGTCAAACACCTCACAAGACAGCCAAGAACTTAGCTCGATCTTTCTTGGATCTAAAAGAGATCTGCCCCTCTCATGCATTCCCCCTGCGAAAAGAAGACCATAAGCTAGTTATGTCCTAATGGACAATCCAGTCGATCCACATCCTCTGCCACACCTGCACCACAAACGGACACTAGAAGAAGAGGTACTGAATGTCCTCCTCCGCTCCTCCACAAAGGGAGACAACTCACATCATCCATTTGGGCCCACCTCGCTCTCCACCTTTTCATCATAATCCACCCCCTCCTCATCAACCACGTGAAAATTTTCACCTTCAGTGGACACTCCG
The DNA here is from genome assembly GCA_037157565.1 of Thalassia testudinum. Classification (NCBI taxonomy): domain Eukaryota; kingdom Viridiplantae; phylum Streptophyta; class Magnoliopsida; order Alismatales; family Hydrocharitaceae; genus Thalassia; species Thalassia testudinum. The sequence continues at coordinate 154,400,174 of JAZHRO010000073.1, forward strand.
CCTCCCAAATAAGTCTGCGGTCTCTCATGAAGTCGACGTCCGAGTTAGTCACATCACAACTCAATCTACAGAAGACCTTTGCCACTGAGAAATCTCCCTCTTCCCAAGAAAATGAATCACCACCCTCCTCTGGTTCCCATCCTTCCAACTCCTGCAACAACTGCTGGAAGTCCTCACACCTCTGGTCAGAGAGGCCTCCTCGAAAGACGGGATATCAAGCCCCAGTCCAGCAGTCTCTCACCAAGGCCAATGGGTCCACCACACCCCCAAAAGAGACGAGGATACCTAGCACTGAAAGGTAACCCGACCCCCTACCAGTCATCCAGTCAAAACCAGAAGGCATCACCCTCACCAAGTGTGGGGGAAAAAATGTCTACACCTTCCTCGCTATTACTGCCAGCCCCCTGATAAAGAACGAGGCCCCATAAGGAGGAGACTCCAAAGGCCCCCAAGATGCAAAAGGCCCGTAACAACACCGCATGACGTCACCAAACAACTCTTGTTCACGACCCACCAATCTGGCAATCCACTTTGTAAGGAGGCTTACATTCACCTTGTCCACGTCCTTAACCCCCAGGCCCCCCTCCTGCACTGGCCTACAGACCTCCTCCCAGGCCACTAGCCTCACCCCTCTTCCTGCCGCCCCCACATTAGACCAGAAAAAGTCTCTCATCAACTCGTAGATTTTCTTCTCAACCTATCTCAGCATCCTAAAACAGAGGAAGTATGATGGTATGGATGCCAGAACAGCCTTCACCAAAATTAGTCTCCAACCTCTAGACAATAGCCTAGATAACCACCCTACCAATTTTCTTTCCATCCTCTCCAGTAAAGGAAACCAATCATGTAGTCTAAGCCTCCTATCTGACAAAGGAAGACCCAGATACACCAGCGATAAAGACCCCACCTCTGTCCCAAGTGCACCACCCACTATCTCCAGCTCTTCAACCATCATGTTTACCAGGACAAAAGTTAATTTTTGATAATTTATCTGCAGCCCTGATACAGCACCAAAAAGCTCTAAGATGATTCTCATCCTCCTAGCTTCCTGACCTGCTCCTTCGACCAAAAACAGGATATCATCAGCATATTGTACGATCATCGTCTGCTCATTCTCTCCAGCCCAGAAACCTCTAATTAGACCCTATCACATGCCTTTCGAGTTGCCCTTGCCAAGGCATCCGCCGCCAGCACGAACATCATAGGTGCTAAAGGGCACCCTATCTAACCCCTCTTTTAGGCTACACCCATTCCCACATCGGGTTCCCATTAATTAGAACCAAGAAAGACGTCATCGTCATACACCTCTTCATCCAACTGATCCATACCATGGGAAAGCCTCTCCTCAGTAAAGACGCCCATAAGAAATCCCACTGCACCGAGTCAAATGCCTTACTGAAATCTATCTTCTACAGAAATGCTCGCTTTTTTCCCTCTCCCAAGCAACCAAAGCCTCCATAGTGATGACAAACCCGTCCAGGATTCCCCTCCCCGGCATAAAGGCTGTCTGCATAAGGGAAATCAGGTCTCCAAGAAGATCTCTGAGTCTGTTTGCCAAGACCTTAGCAACAATAAAATAGATAGCATTTGAAAGCACAATTGAACAAAAATCCTAAATCTCTTCTGCACCTTCCTTCTTGGGTAGCAAAAAGATATAAAACCTGTTCAACTTGTCAAACCCCCTATTCCCTGCTGTGAACTCCATCATCTACATCACATCCGTCCCCACCAAAGACCAGAATTCCCTAAAGAATAAGAGAAGGAAACCGTCCGATCCAGGGCATCCCTCTGTATTCAAGCCCCAAATCACCTGCCTCACCTCATCCTTCGAAAAGCTAGTCGTGAGGCCTGCCGCCTGGGCATCAATAATTTATCCACCTAGACAATTCTTTCAAACTAAGGGAATACATCACCGTACTTGCCCTCATACCCACCAGCAAAATGGAGCCGCTAAAAGAAAAATCCACTACATTATTGATACTGGTCTTACTCTCTTGGCCCATGCCACCTTGCCAAAATCCTTTTGGCACTTTGCCTTCTCAACAACTACCTACCTCATTAATCGACTTCCTACGATCCCATTACAAAATAAATCACCATATTCATGCCTTTACAACAAAGAACCAGACTATAACTTCCTTCGCACATTTGGATGTGCGGTCTATCCACTCTTGCAGCCATACCAAACTCACAAATTTTCCTATCGCACAATCCAATGTGTCTTTCTTGGATATGCCTCACACTATCATGGATGTCTTTGTCATGGCATTCAAAACAACAAAACATACATAGCTCGTTACGTCCTTTTCAATGAATCTATTTTCCCTTACTGCAATCAGTTGATTCTTAGACCCCCCCCCCCCCCCCCCCCCCCTTCCAATCCAGACTTCCACCCCTTAGTTATCCGTTCAGGTATCTCCTACCACTACTACAAATATACCCTCCACTCCCCCTATCCCTTCAAGTATGGATCCTACCCCTGAATTACCAACATCTTCTATACCTATCCAACAACAGCTTCGTCCACGACAACCAATCAACTACCATCAGTTAGCTGGTTTGCAACAACAACATAATCAAGCTCCTCCTAAGGCACTCATCATATCATCAACAAATGGCATTGAACCCACTTCCTATATTCAAGCATCCAAAGATCCCAATTGGCGAACTGCAATGACAAATGAATGCAATGCCCTTTTGTCCAATCACACATGGACATTAGTACCACGCACTCCCAATATGAACGTTATTGGATGTAAATGGGTATTTCATTTAAAATTAACTGTAGATGGTAAAATTGATAGCTACAAAGCTCGCTTCGTTGCTAAGGGATACAAGCAACGAGAAAGCATCGACTATAATGAAACATTCAGTCCAGTTGTTAAACCAACAACAATTAGATTGGTTTTGTCTCTTGCAGTAACTAAACAATGGGATATTCAACAGATAGATGTCAGCAACACCTTCCAAAATGGTTTTCTCAATGAAACAATTTATATGACTCGACCTCCAGGCTTTACTGTCAGTACCAAGCCCGACCATGTCTGCAAACTACAACGGTCCCTCTATGGCCTTAAACAAACACCTTGATCTTGGTTCAGTCGTCTTAGCAACTTTCTTCAACAACTAGGCTTTCAACCTCTTCCAAAACCAACACTTCTCTATTTGTATGGGTCACAAAAGCAGACATACTATACATTTTAGTTTATGTTGATAATATATTAATCACTAGAAGCTGCTCCAACAAGGTCTCCTGGCTTATTCAGAAACTCACTACAATATTTCACATTCACGACCTCAGTTTACTTCACTATTTTCTCGGCATTTAAGTCCAAAAACACGCCAGTGGTCTTTTTCTATCTCAAAGAAAGTATATTCATGATTTTCTTCATAAAACAAATATGTCCAATTGCAAACCTATGCAAACATCAATGGCCACCAATACTACATTGACGACTACTGGAGAACCATTTCGTGATTCCATCTTCTATTGACAGAATACTGGTGCTCTTCAATACCTACCACTCACTCGACCAGATATTCCTTTGTCGTAAACAAAGAGTGTCAATTTTTGAACAATCCCTCCACTAAACATTGGGAACATGTGAAACGCATTCTTCGGTATTTAAAGGGTACGATCACCCATGGACTTCGCATTAGATCGTGTCCCTCTCTCACCCTCCAGCCATATTTTGATGCTGACTTGGCTAGTTGTACAGAAGATCGTCACTCATCTGGAGGATATCTAATATTCATAAACAACAATCTTATAACTTGGTCTTCTAAAAAGTCAACAGTCTCTCGCTCTTCCACTGAGTTAGAATATAAAGCACTAGCAAATGCGACTGTAGAACTAATATGGCTTCGATCACTACTTAAGGAATTGCACATTACAACCTCTTCATCTCCTATACTATGGTGTGACAACATCAATGCAACATATTTATCCGCCAATCTAGTATTTCACACTCACACCAAACACATTGAATTTGATTGTCACTTCGTGTGTGAACAAGCAGCACAACACCTTTTACAAGTGAAGTTCCTATCAACCAAAGATCAGCTATCTGATATTATGACCAAGCATCTTCCCAGCAAGTCTTTCCTTTCAATTAAGAGCAGGCTTGGCATTCAACAATCAGGCATCACATAGATCCGCTGATTGAGGGGGGATATTAGATACAACAAAGCACTGGCTCAAAACAAATGAAACGGCATAACACTAATTCAAATTTTTGTAACTATATCTCCTTACAAATAGAGATATATCTAGTCAAGTCGTGGGTCTCAATTTATTGTAACAGATCTCCGATTTCTCTGTACTAAACATTTATAGATAAAGCATGGAAGCTCTTGCACTTCCTTTGAGTCAAAAACAAGATTTAACATAAGCCACCTACCTCACTCGGCCATGGGATTCACTACTATGAATGCCAACTGCATCTCCACCTATGAGCTATACTTGAAAAGTCTCTCCAGGAGCTAATCAGTCTACGGCCCTACAACAAGTTGACTGTCCGTGTCTCAGCTGTGTGGAAGTAGTTACCTTTAAGCCAGACGCAAATTCAACGAACAATTACACACTGCTCTACAATAGCTTTTATTTGATTTTTTCTTTATTGTGACCTTGTTAACCATTTAATACTTCTTTCCATATATCTTAATACCCATTTTCTCCTATCCTTCCGACTTTCTATGTCTCCTTCCTCCCGACATGAGGTATTCTGCTGCCCTTTCTAGGTCTTAATACCCACTTAATCTCTTGAAATTCCCTAAAAACTTCTGCCTCCTTAAATTCCTTGTGTGAAATAGAAAACATATTGAAGTTATTGATCCTTGGCAATTTTATATTTGGCGGAGTAGGTGTTGAGGCCTTTGAGGGATGGATCTTTCGAGACTTGCATTGTGCTAATTAGATTCACCTGTTATTGAACTGGACAGACACAAACATTAGACAAACAATTTGATGTATGCACTAAGTAAATGGAAAATTAAAATTTTTTTCTTCCTGAATAAATGATATAAGTGTAAGCCAATTACACTTCAATTATCTTTGTAATGTTTCTTTCGTGAAAATCCTCGACCTCAAGATAGCCTGCGATGATCTTGTTTATTTAACCACTCATCTTATTGGCCCCTGCTCATATTTTGACGGAAATGCGTGGACAGGGATAGAAAACCAACCAACAATAACATTTCCAAATTTAGGGAGAAACACCATTCGAAAGAGAGAGAGAGAAAAAAACAGAAAAAAAAAAAGAAAAAGGAAACTCTCGCCTTTGCATTTCGAAAGGGTCCAGAAAATCCCTTGCTTGCTTAGAAGAAAGGCAACATGGACGGGAATGGTCGTAAGCAGAGACGAGGGGGACGGAAGAGGTGGAGACAGAGGATACAAAGAGACACAGGTCGAAGGGGCCGCCATGTGAAGCACCACCACCACCGGCGAAACACTAGAAGCACCGTTGCCGATGAAGAAGCAACCATTGATGGTCGTGGAGGTGGCAGGGGAGGGAGCGAGGAAGGAGGCAAACGTTAGCAAGGGAGAGGGTTGATCGGGAAGAAACACGTAAACAATAGAAATAAGGGAAGGGTGTTCATTTTACGTTTTCCGGTAGATGAAGGGGAGGAGGGTTTTGGGCCTTATCTTGATTTTGGAAACTTAGGACCCGTTTACGTCGTTGGTTTGCCCTAAATTCAAAGTTTCCTCAATAAATTTTTTTTTCAAGCTCTCCATATGATTTTTCTTCTAAATATGACATAGTGCATCAATATTATCAATTGAGACCATCAACACTACCTCTATCTTATCATTATATGAATTGAATATATGAATCATTTTCTTATACATCAATCCGAAGTTCATACTAATCTTTTGTATATACAAAGAAGCATTGCCTTATAACTGTAACTATTAGTTTAACTGCTACTGATTTAATTTTTTATATAACTTTTATTGGGCACAGTTCCTTCTCTCTCTCTCTCTCTGCCCTTACGGATAATCTTATTCGAGCCTTCTTTCTTAAAGCCCTTCATATGATTTTTCTTCCCAGTATAAAGTTTGTGCGGCGACACTATCAAATGAGACTACCAACTTTACCTCTATCCCACCATTATATAATTAAATTGAACAAATGCATCATTTCTTTCTCATTCACAACGTCAACATACCTTCCTGCTCTCGGACGAGGATCCTTGTACCTTAGGGACATTGTATCTATCGCCTACTTCTACTTCCCACTTGGCAAGATTTGGCATGTCGTCGATGAGATGAAGATGTGAGGATCCAACCTCGATATCTTGTCTTGTCCATCCACATATGCATGTACTAGTGGTCAACCTGGTTTGCCTTAATTATGCCCTCATCTACCTTATCTGGTTTTAGTTCCATTTTTGCTTGTGGTCAACCTGTTGATTATACTTGTTATGTAGCGCACCTTGATACTCAGCCATAGCAGGCATTGGTAACCAGAGCGGGACGCTAGCTTACCTCATCGAATAACAATGCATTTCAATCGTTTTCAGAAAAATGCATTTCAATTACAAAAACAGACGATCTAAGTATATGAGCGGCAGATTTTTAAACGAAAATTTTAACTAAAAAAAAGGTTTCATTAAAGAAGAGACTTTTACATCTAAGTTTCCAGAAACATATCTAATTATATCCGTACTTTTGAATACTTAATATTGCATTTATGTTCATGTAAACTTGCACCATTATACATATAAAGTCCTATCATTACATTTCTTGATAAATGGTTGTAATTATGGTTAATATGTAACTCCCTCCTATAGTTAACAGAAAAAATGAAACTTTTACATCTGTATCCCTTGAAACTTTCCTAATTATATTCAAATCCCAAAAAAATAAATTTTTCTTCTAAAAGGGAGGAGGATAAAGGAAGGGGGTGATAGCTAAGGAGGAGGGCGAAGGAGGGCGGTGACTGGGGAGGAGGGGCAATGGCGACTAGGTAGGAGGGAGGAGGAGAGATGACAAATTAGGGGAAGGAAGAAGGAGGGCAACGTTAGATGATGATCTTTGCATAGCTACCACTCTCAGACTTCGGCAAGAGCTACTATCAAAGCTTAATAGGAGGAAGTGGAGGAGAGAATAAAGAAGAAAAAAGAGGAAAAAAGGAAAAATAACGCAGATTAGGGTGCTGAAGTAATTTCAAAATATTGATAAAGATAATAATATAATTTTTAAATTTTATCTCATTAACTTTAATAGTTGGGGAATGTTTGAAAGAAGTTTCCTCCAAACCTAAAGGAAATTTAACATGGGGTCATAACCGATATGAGGCACAACTTTATAGACGTAATAATGAAATATAGAAAAGTATAAATGTAAGTAGACATATTTCTAAGAATATAAATGTAAAAATCCCTTTAAAGCATTAGTTGTTATTTTGTTATCTAAACTCATCTAAATAAGAAAAGCTTATATATCAATCTCTCCTTACTAATATACTAGTTCTTTTTGTCTTCCGTTACTTTTTGTCATTCACCTAGTATATTTCCATATATATTTTGATTCATAGTCTCAAGAAAATGATCATAATTTAAAAATATAATAGTTCATATAAAATTTCTCGATATCATCAATGATATGTAAAATTCATTGATAATATATATTTCAAATATCACATGTGATATTTGATTTAAAATTAAAATATTCAGATATCATTGGTGATATTTAATTTAAAATTAAAATATTTAAATATCATAAATGATAATATTATAAATATAATTTAATTTAAAATTCAAATATCACTTATTCATATCTAAATATCACTAAAGTAATTTAATTAAAAAAAAAGTACATGAACTTTTGTAATAACTTAAATCTGTACATGAGAAAAAATTAATTATAGTAAGATCTTATCCCCATGAGATAGGTATATATCATTTAGGTTTTAGTTATCATGCTTTGTTTAATTTATGTTCTTGGATTTAATATTTAATTTCTTGTATATAAAATTATTTTATTTAAAGCATATTTTCATTAATAAAAATAAAATGAATATAAAGACATAAAATACAGAGAATAAAGAAATAACGATAACTGCAACATCCCTTTAGCAGAAGAAAAAAAAAAAAAAAAAGTAAACTGCCACTCACAAGGAATAAGAAAACTCCAAAACAAGAACATATAAGCTGTAGCAATCATTCCATTGCAATGATATAAATATGCAAAATCAATGGCATGAATGTTGGCATCGTTTAATTAAGGAAATAGTATATGGAATAAGTAGAAGATTAAGGAAAGAGGAGAATAAATAGTAAAATAAATATATTAATTTATTTAAATATTTTGATAGATTAAAATTATTTCATACAGTGAAATAAATTTATCTTTAATTAAAATTACTTAATCCGATAAGAATAAAAAATAAATTAACTGACAAATTAAATATTCAATTCGTTGTAAATTTACCTAATCCACAACCACACCCCTTCAACAACAAAAAATTACCCCTCACACCCCGTCGAAGGGATGGGGCGGGGGGAAAGCCCATGCCTATGCATGTATGCATACGAGACGGCATACCCCTCCTTTCTCTTATTTTCTCTGTAAACTAGTGGGTCTCTTATGTTTTCCTCGTTTTCGAGGATGACAGTTAAACATCCGTTAGTGATGACATATATATAAAAATGAAGGGAGGGTCCTTTTTGTCGGTAGGTACTTAAGTCAAAAGATATGTTTAATTATGTGGTCCTCATTTTGACATTATGCAAATTTTTTTTAATATTTGAGAAATAATTGAGAGATACAATTTTGTACACGTTGACATAATGTGTCATATCATATTTACGTAACGCATCTGTCATGTTATTTAACACATTATGTTTTATATATTTTTTCTACAATAATAAATCACGTCAATTATAACACATTAACATCACATATATATCACATCAAATTACAACTTTTATACCGTATCATATCCAACGTGCTCAAAATTTTTACCCAGGAAATATATTGCAACATTTTATAACTCCATGCCCTGTTAACTTTCTAACTTCAGTCTCCTCGAAAAGAAGAAGGGGGACTTTAGATTGAGATCTCCCCTCTCCATCATCCATCCTCAAAGCCGTGAATCATGTTCATGTGTTGATGATGTTTATAGTTGGAACGACCTAAGAATGGGGTTAAACATTAATGATACTCCATGACGATAATAATGATGGCGGTGGAGGTAGGAACGACCTAAATGGGAGCTAGACGATAACGCCCAACTCTAAAAGGAAAAGTTTGTGAAAAGAGTGCTTCTTCGTGGACATTGGGCGTCCACACGAGTGCACACTCTCCCTTTTCCCAAAAGTTGGGACCCACCTTTTGAGTAAGGGTGGAGATGTGCACATGGATCTCTGTACATTGAGGTGTATACGAAACGCTTACCTTGTGAAAATCACATCCTTTATAATTAAATAGGTACAGTTGCGGATGCATCTCATGGTCTCTCTCTTTTGACCCCTTCTATTTCCCGTCAAATGCTAGGAAGAAATACATACATCTCTCAAAGCCGAGAATCTTATGCTCGGTAGGTTCTTGGTATCCGTCAAAAATTAGGATGCATTTGGTAGAAGAATTGGAAGTCAAATATAAGTTTGGAGAGAGGGTTTAGGGTGGATTTTAAACTTTTATCAAAGGATTTTATATTTTATATTTATTATTACTATTTCTTATATCATATTAATATTAATCTATATTAAAATATACAAATTAATCAAACAAATAATTTCTTCGACATGTCCCACTCCGATCCTAAGTCAAATTTATCCAAACTCCCCATCGAAGTACAACCTTAGAGTCGGAACGAAAGTTAGTGAAAATAATGAATCTGACCGGAAATATATAATGGCATTATAGATACAAACCAAGGGGACTGAACAATAAGATACGTATACGTTGGGAGCAACGTTATGAATTCTATACGGACGGTGCCATGAAACGTATATGATCGTCTTCGATTGATTGGAAACTACGTGACATGATATACAACAAACCAAGTCGGCAGGGGGGAGCAGTGGAACGTGGGCTGCCACGTGAAGGGAAGTGGATCGCGACGTAACAATGGTGAGGCGCCCACGGGAACGGGAGGAGTTAGAGAGAGAGAAGGAAAAAAAAAAAAAAAAAACTCTAGAATGCTCTGTCCATTTCTCACTCAAAAGAAAAAAAAAAAAAGGAAAGAAAAAAATTAAAGCACCGGCGAACTGATTTGGTCAAGGAAATCTGGAGGTACATTTGTGACCTCGTTCCCCTCTGGATTTGACTATTGGGCCCTGCCCGTAAAAAGCCAGACCATGTAATCAAATATGGAATAATTAATTAAACCAGACGAGGAGGTTTTGCTTTCGGTAGGTGGTCCCATGGAAAGGTAAGATATTTCTGCTCAATTTCCTAGGTAAAGCATCCCAATCAAGTCCGGAGTCCGGATACTTTACGAATGGCCACGCATGTTCAACAACAGGAATCGACACTCGTCTGATTCTACCGGAACCACTTGTTTTTTTTTTTTTTTTTTTTTTTTTGCCTTCGATAAAAAGATAATATATTACTTAAAAGAAAGTCACCAACCCAATTACATACAGGAATGAAACATTCTTGGTGAGAATGAAAAGTGATAATCACAAATGTGATCATAAGTGCAACTCCCGATAATGGTAGCTAAAGTAGACGGGATAGAAGTTTCTAATCTATGTTTCCTTTTGTTCCTTTCATTCCAAATATATCATATCAAGGTTGCAAGAGTTCCCTAATAAATAAGATGAAAGTGCTCATTTATGAGCATTCTCTAATTTGGTGATATAATGGTCGGGGCAGAGAATAGCAGCAATGGCATAAGATGTGATTAGGGGTTTCAACATCATTTATGCAAATTGCATAGGTCGTATCTGCAAATATTACCCAAGCCCCAAGCGTTGAGTCTGGAAGCCGTAAGAATTCAACCCTTGAGACATAGCCACAAACAACAACTCCACTTGGAGGAAATAGATGGCGTTCACACAAAATTTCATATAGGGTGCTTCTCTCCCTTGTCCCTAAATGAATTCTAGGCTGATTGTGAGCAAAAGCTACCCTTCAATGTGAGAGGCCACGCCCAAATGTGGTTGTTGTGGAAAAATTGCATTAGCCAAGACCTTGCATTAATAAGTGCATTCTAGATTTTTGAATAAAAGGTCGCTTTCGTCGAGGATCGAAGATCTCCATATCTTTGCCACATCCACAAAGTCCAAATAGAATTGGACGTAGTTAGTCTATAAACCATTTTCACATAGGTAAACTTTTAGAGGTCTTTGTAATCACGCAGGCGAAGTCCTCCATTTTCCTTGGGTTTGCAAAGATCTTTCCATGCAACCAGGTGTGTCTTTCCATCCCAAATGAAATCTGCAACCCAGCATTTGATTTTTTGGATAGTGGATTTTTTGACAAAGGTATTTGAAAGCCAAAATCATAGGAGCCCTTCTATAAATCGTATAACCCAGCATACACGCCCCATCCTTGAGAGATTATTTTTCCTCCAACCTTGTAGGAGCCTTTTGACTTTATCATTAAGAGCAACATCAGTGTTCCCCTCACACCAGCTACAAGCTGTATGCCCAGGTAGCGACAGGGAAGACGTCCTTCAAGAAGACCCAATAGAAGACAAATGAGCAATTTTCTTTAGCATGTTTTAGAGAGATAAGCGCTACTTTTTACGCCGTTGAGTTTTAAACTCGAGACAAGAGCAAAAGCATTAAGAGAATTCCGAATAGCTCTCACAGAATCCACGTCTTCCTTGCAACAAATTAAAATATCATCTGCAAAGACTAGATGGGTAGGCAAAGGCATGCCTCTAATAAAAGCAGGGTGGATTCTGCCAATATACTCTTAGTTGTTTATGAAAATTGAGAGCACATTTATGACTAATGAAAATAGAAGTGGGGATAAAGGATCTCCCTACCTCAGTCCTCTCCCTAAAATGAAAAAGCCCGCCAGTTGACTGTTCACAAGGGGGAAGTATGAGGGGTCCCAAATACACATAGATATCCACTTTAGCCAAATTCTTGGAAACTCATGAGAAGCAAGTACCTCGAGGATGAACTCTCTCCTAATAGTGTCAAAAGCTTTGCTAATATCAATCTTGACACACATCCTTGAAGATGCACCTATCGAATTGAAACCCCTCAGAAATTCATAAGCGAGTAGTGAACAGTCGAAAATGCTCCTTACTTTTATGAAAGATCCCTAAGATGGGCTCACCAATTTTGGCATCACAGTGGTAAGCTGGTTGGCGAGCACCTTAGTAATTGCTTTATACAGTGTATTAAACAAGCGATAGGTCTAAAATCACTAAGGTAAGAAACTGAAGAGGACTTAGGAATTAGAGTGAGGAAGGAACGGTTAAGTTCACGTACCAATCCTCCTCCCTCAAGGAAGAAGTGTTGAACACCTCGAACGATATCATTCTTGATGATGTGACAAACCTTGCGAAAGAAATGGGCATTGAAACCATCGGGTCCTGGGGCCTTGTTGAGTCAAATACTCTAGAATGCTTCTTTGATTTCATCTTCTAAGGGAATGGCTGTGAGGGCTGCACCATCTTCTTGGGATAAGTGAGAGGATATAGGCCATGTTGTGATCTAAGGGGGAATAGGCTACTGCCCCTTAGAAAAGGGGTTTGAAAAATAGGAGACACCTTCTTTACTTATCTCATGTTCTTTGTCAATAGTTTCCCCCTTCTTATTTAGTAAAACAGAAAGGGAGTTGATATTTTGACGAATTTTCGTAGCTCTTGCAAAGAAATTGGTGTTTCTATCTCCTTTTTCCAGCCACTCACACCTGCTTCTTTGTCTCCAATACTCCTCTTCCTCAAGTCTGAGTCGTTGAAAGTGATTCTTTACACGCTTATCCTTTTCCTAAAGGAGAAGACTATCTAGCTCTAGAGCAAGTTTCTCATGGATGGTCTCTAGTTCAGCTTGGAGGTTATCCAATATCGACTCTCTAGATCTTTCCTCGGTAACCCACTTCTTAAGTTTTTCCTTGATAAGTTTCAACTTCCTGATGCATCTATACAAGGGGTTACCTTCTAGGTGAGTATCCTAAGCATCTTTGACAAGATCAAAGAACCCTTCTCTATTTGCCCATTAGTTGAAGAATCTAAATGGACATCTTTTGTACTTGAAAGGAGCAAGGTTGAGAACTATGATTACATGGTCACTGAGATCTAATGGTACGCATCGAATTAGTGCCAAAGGAAAATATTAAGGATGCATCGCCTGCAAATTGGCTCACATTTTTAAACCAATTCTTTCGATACTATTTTTCTTGTAACCAATCCACGCTAAGGACATGGAATCAAAGAGAGTACCATATTTATCGTATCCTTTCTATTAATAAATAATTATTGATATGGTATTACTTATATTTGTATAATTTACTGTACATTTATTTTTCTTGAGTATCGTAAATTCTGCCGTGATGGTACGCAGCAACTATCAATTTTTTAATTTTTTCATATCCTCGATAATTTTCTCCCTCTCCGATCTTTTTTCTTCCACCGGCATCGGTGGTGATATATCCCCACCCTTTAAAACTAAAGTATCCATATACAAAAAATTTAAAATAAAATCGCACAAGTGCGAAATAATTTTATAAAGTAAAACATAAAGTATAGTTCAGAATCAAAAGTGTAAAGGAGCAAAATAGCCTTGTACCAATATAAAATAGTTAAGAGTTAAATTACGTAGATACAAAATGGCACTGCTTGCGATCTATCCCTCATTTCAGATGTCTTATTTGCTTGCAACCTATCCCTCAAAGTCTACCTTCCTCACGTTTTGCACTCATGGGCTTAATCCGGAAACTCGCGGATTTTCAGCTGTGAATTTCAAGATTCTATTCACAAGTAGCACTAGTCAAACGAGAATGTGAAGGATGAATTTCCTCTCTCTCGTATTTCGTTGCAGAGGTATACATGTATTTTGCGGAGACATTGTTTTTAAATTTTAGAACTGAGAATCGAATATCATTAACTTGATTATGGATTTTTAAAAAATTGAAGATCGAATAACATGGATTCTATTTTGAGTCTCAATTTGCTCTGCAGTAAACAGAAGTCCGTAGCTTTGAAGTGCTTCCTGACAGAGTTCCTTTGAGAGTTTTATGGCGTTGGTCGAGGGATTGAAGGACTTCGGAAATTGCAAGTAGACTCAAGGGGGACAAAGTCTACTCAAAGGGGAGTAGTGGCAACAATGATTAGGTGGTGGGGGACCAACAGCCCCTCGCAACAGGATTTAGTGTCGGTCATCATAGGGAGGGAGAGGGAGGTTGGCCTTTTCCCCTCTTCATTCTCTCTCTTGAACGTGCGGGCACATTTATTGCAGGTCGAATGAATATATTAAACCCACATGTAGTTCAAGGGCAACTTAATTGACCAATGTCTAAGGCTACCCAGTTAGAGCCCGCAGATACCCCAGTTTCGAAATTATTTATTTAGTGTGGTAGTTGGATGACCTCTCTTAACTTTTTCAATGTCTTCCGTAAAATTTTTTTTCAGGTGTGCATCGGAAATTGTAAAAGTTGATGTAAAAATTTATATATATTTGTAAATATAATTTTAATTTATATATATTTTTTAATATAAAAAATATTGATATTAATCCATCATTATTGAAATCAATGATAAATTATTTTTATAAGAGTGAGTGGTTATGTAAAATTATTTTTTATCTTCAAAAAATTTTTACATGGATGTAAAGTAAGATTACACCTTACTTTCAACAATTTTGCGTCGGTGTAATATTATTTTCCACGGGTGAAATATTTTTTTGTACTGATGTAAAATAAGATTGTATCGGTGTAAAATTAAATTCAAGGTGTTTTTTCACATATGACAACTGATTTTACTCTTAAAAGATAATTTTTCAACCTAGGGTTTAGGATTTAGTCTTTAATATTTACGATTTAACTTCATAAATCCTAAATCCTAAGGTGAAAAATTAACTTTCATGTGAAAAATCTCTTATCATACGTGAAATCACTTTCTATAAACCTAAATCCTAAACCGTAAACTCATATGTCAAAATCATTTTGCATGGGTGTAAAATTATTTTGAACAGGTGAAACTATTCTTGGAATAATTTTACAACGATACAAAATGAAATTGTACCAGTGTAAAATTTATTATCATTATCTTTTAAGTTAAAATGGTATTGTAATTTTTTTGAATGGGATAAAAATTAACACGTAGCAAATCTTACATATTTTTATTTTTTACATTAAATATCAATTATCAAAAAAATAAATATTCTAAATATTATATAAAATATAAAAATAATATCCTGTATCACTATTTGCATAATTTTTTTTTTTCCCTCCTCCTCCCTGTTGTTGTCGTTGTTGAAAGGGTTTGCCTACATTCCAGAATGAAAAATTCTTTCTTTTTTTTATCTTTTACCTAAGTGTGGGCCCTGAAAACCGTTAATCAGAGGACTATAGATACGAGGACTTGATCCAAATTCGTCAAAATATCATTTACGTCTTTGTTATCGATACCCATCTCTCTCTAAGGTGATCTAGAGGTCTACTGGCCCCATTCGTATTGCCTAAAGTAATTAGATTAAATTTAAGCTATTTGCAATGACGTGCAAATCTTAAATGATCCAAAGGTTGTGGTGGTCTCGATTTATTCGTACCGTTCTCATTGTTATGTGATTATTATGTAAACGGAAAGGTGGGATGAACCAAGAAGACCAGAGCTACGGCTGTATGGTGTATAATTTAACATTTTAGTAAGTCACGGGATCTTCACTTAGGATGTTGGTTTGTTGTCATTTGTAAATAATTAAGCATCATCTTGGATCACCAAAGTTTAATTATAGGTTAACGCAATATATTATTTCAGCTCAAAATTAATTAATGGAGATCACGCCCGAAGGTCCAATCCGTTAATAATGGCTATCAAAACTGCTTGTCTGAACCTATGACCAGGTTACGTGGAAGAATATATATCACTTCGAATTTTAACTCTTGTTTAGTTCCTTATCCGATGTTAGCCTAATCTTGTATCAAAGAGGGATTGAGCTAATATCTTTTTTTTCCAACATAGGATTGTTATTCATAGTGTGTCACATCCTTTTCTTATTTTACAAGTTAATCCCTCTTTTAACCTCTCCTTCCACGTAAACACTCTTTCAAATCATTCGATTCCCTCAATGTCACCCACTTATTCGGTAAACACCGAGATACAAAGAGAGGTTATCTTTTACTATCTTGCAAAACCCAGTTGGTGAACCCCTCCAATAAACTACTCTTGATCGATATTTATTTGATTCTCATGATCACACTACGGAAACTAAAAGGCGGCTCACGTGCGGACCAACTTTACCATATGCCTCCAAACAAACAAACTCTTATCAACATTTATTTGATTCTTATTACACCACATGAACTATAAGGCAGTTCACGTGCAGATCAATTTCATCAAATGTCTCCGAACATGTCCTTCGTTTCTACCTACCTTTTTAACAAAGTCGCATACAAACAAATAACATATGCCAAGCAGAACCATCATTTAAGAAGTGCATTTATTGGAGATAGATTAATTCTGGATCCGGTGGGCGTGCAATCTCCCAAGTCTTGAACTTTACCCCTGAATCTATGGAATAAGGGCTTTGACCCTTCACCGGCTTTGGAGACATAAAAAATTGAAAATCAACTCCTTTTTCACGAATCATTCGACGTCTCTCTTATCGAGGAAGGAAAAAAAAAAAAAAAAAGGATAGGCACAAATCCACATATTACTGCCTTACGTGAAGAGCGTGGAAAAGGAATTTGAAAAACTATTACTCTTGGGGATAGCGTTTAGGGATAACAATTAAATTCTTTTTAGGTATGATAGGACTCTAAGAGATTTAATTTCACTTGCGATCAAAATAAAATAATAATAATAATAATAATAATAATAGTTTATTTTCACGCTTTAGCTTCTCTTGGATCCGATAAGTAAGGTGAATGAGCTTGGCTTAAGTTCAACTCAATATTATGGATAGCCCAATGAGCTATATCCTGTTCACTAAATACATTAAACTTGAGTCAAACTATTACACTCATTTTGAATATTTGGATCCACCTTTTTTTATTTAAATAGGAAAAAATGACCTTCACAATAATGGCATGGATATATTCACTTGTCAACTTTTAGGTTATATTTGGAGGTAGGATAAAATACTGTAAGGATAAATTAAAATAGAATAAGTAGAATAAGGATAGGGTTAAGTATAGAATTAAAATGATTGATGTATTGATGTGATGTTAGAGAATATTTGTTTAATAGTATAAGTGAGAGTAGAGAATGTTAGTAGGTATTTGTTTATTATTAAAAATGAGAGTGAAAGGTATAGTAGGCATTTTTTAATAGTAAAAATGGAAGTAAATAATGATTACTATATTGATGTAATGTTTATGTTGAAACTTGGAAAATATTTGAGATAGCCCTCAACTTAGGTTAACCCCATCGACAAACAGGCCCTTAAGAAACATTCTTGATGGAATTTGTAGATGAATCTTGACCTATTTTGAATGGTATAAGTGGATGATGCCCATTAGTTACCTTTCTCAACAAAATTTATCCTTCTTGCATTTTGAAAATACCACACATATCCTCTAAGACATTCATGTATGTACAATCTTTATTTCAAAATACGTCTCATTATACAACATCAGCATTGTGATTGTGAAATTCTCTACGTGATTAAGGAGTATCATTGTAAGAGTTTGAATTTTTATGGCTGTTCTACACCCAATCATATCCTTATTAAGTTACTAATTAATGGGATTATGGAATACTTAGAGCTTATCCCTTGGTCGACTTGAATAGGGCTAAATTTGGTTTCAATGCCATTAATAAAGATGAGTTGAGGGGCAGATTGATTGTAGAAAATTTCTGTTGATGGACCATTGTAAAATGGAGTAAAGCACGTAAATGTTCCAAATTTTTCTACGTCTCTAATTTCTTTGAAATTTGGTGTGCAACTTGTAAGGCTTGTTAGGTACGTACCTAAAAATTTTGGTAATTTTCTTAACACAGTTGATTGGCTTCTTCATGGAGACAAAGGGTCCTACTCAAACGGGGATCAGACTTCTTAGAATTGGTAGCCCGATGGAGCAATTGCACAAAAGGAACACAAGGGTTGGTTACCCAATTCCACCTTAAGAGATGCACGTTTGGGGGGAGGATGAGACTCCCAACAATACACTAGAATTTGTTAGAGTTTACAGAGTATACAATCACTCGATTTCACTCGGATTGCTTGGGGGAAGGCCAGCGCACCTTCCCACCTATATATATTGTGTTGGGGTGGGGCTCCCACTGATATCTTCTGAGCGGATCGGGCTCGAGATCTTATCAGAATTTTCTGAGCGGATTGTGCTTTCAGCAAGATTTCCTGGGCGGATACACTTCCAGGCCATTAATGGCGGCTGCCAGTGTCGGCATTTATTGGAGGCGATGGCCTGCTGTACCCTTCGCTGAATCTCCAACGGCTAGGTCTCTCCAGGTCCGGCCGTGCCCGCCTGATTGTGTGCCGGTCGGATGGACTGTTGTGTCTGGCTACGTAAGGGGATCTCTTAGATGTAGGCCGGTCGAATCCCCGAACCTCACCTTTATCCAAGGTTTTCTGAGTTGGATCCTCAATTTTGGGCCTATCGCGGGGTTTCGATTTTGAGGGCATTTTTTTCCCCTCATCATATGTCCCTTACTCTCGAGCTAGTGTCTACTTACTAAGAGAGTAACCCTTAGAGTAGAAACTCCACGGTAGGTGATGCCCTCAAATGTTGCCCTAGTTGTGTATGCATGCAGGGGTGCATTTGATATGCAACGGGGTTTTCCTAGGGCATAGGCTTGTAGTTGCGCGGGGCACGTGGGCTGATGAGGTGTGGCTCATCATAGCTAAAATGCCTAAGTTAAGCTAGAAACTAGGTTAAACACTATCAAATTAAAACAAAAAAAGTGTTAAGTGTGAGAATTAACAGAAAAGACCTAAAACACAAAATTTATGTTAAAAATGCATAATTAGGTCATTTATTGAGACATTCTATTAATAAATACAAAATGGTGATCCAATTGCAAATTAAACACACAATTGAACTCAATACTTCAAATTAAGAGTGAAATTAACTTCTAATATGTTCAATTAGGCTTCAATAAAAACTTGGTAGCATTTGGACATCATTAGGACCTCGCATTAAGAGTTTCACATTTAGGTCCTCCATTTATAACATTTCATTCATTATAAAACCTCCAAGGACCCAATTGTAGGATGCAAGGACCTGTTTGTAACACTCTAGGGACAGCTTTGTAATCATTTTATACCACTTACCGGCCTTGCTGCAGATTTCACACCGTTTCACTTGAGGGTATTTTATGCAAAAACACCATTAGAAGCCTTCAAGAATGGTACACCTTGGGTGCACTGTTCACATGAAGAACACACCAAATCCCAGTTGTTGATTCCCGATCTCCTCTTGATCTGTGGCTGCCCTTCAATCAAAGCTTCGCACGAATCCTCGTGTGGCTTCACCTCTACCCCAGATCCCATCTAGCGGCTAGGATTCAATTTGATAATGTCGCGTGTCCTCAGATCTAATCCTCGCCGCCCATAACCTAATCACTTAAGTCCACGGCGAGGTGACCTGATCCAGGGATCACTCTACTTAAGCAGCTCCCTGAGCTCGCGCGTAAACGATCGACCTCCTCTCCTACTTTCTTTAGGCGATCCCTTCGTCCCCTCCAGTTCTCCTAACCCTGTTTACTGGCCACAATAGTGACAGTGGTGTGGTTTTTCACCACAAATTCCTCCACACCACTAGGAATGACGTATGCCTAAAGATGACCCTGAAGCTCCTCTTGTGGGCTTCTCCTTTACTGGAGATGTCCCCCTATTCTTCCTCCTTAGCCGTCTGCTTTGGATCCAGGAGAGTCCCCTTCCTTCGATTAGATAGATTTACATGCTTTCTAGGAGTAGAATTAGTATAGTTTTACTACTTTCTAGTAATTATAGTTTAGTTAGTGTAATTTAGAGTAGATTAGAAGTAGAATAGATGTTAAAAGTTCACGGATTTAATCATTAGTTAGGAGTAGTGTAGTGTAGAATTTGCACTCACACCTCCTTTGATCATTTCAGATCAGAGGAGATGAACTCATTTCATCACTGATGGGAACACCATTATGAGCCATAACTAGCTCCATTTGGTCTGATAAGGATGATAAAAGCTCCTACTGATCCATCAAAAGGTTTTAAGGGCACTTTATCCTATTTTGAAAAGAAGAAAAGATTACAAGGTTATTTCTGCAAAATTAACAGCATTTCATAAATACAAAATAACCACGGGATTTCCATGGGGTCAATTAAAGGTCAAGTGTTCATAAATGTCTAATAAGTGGGTTCATGCAGATAGAAACAGGTTTTCACGCATCTCGAGAATTAATGAACATCTGAAATCCTAAAAATAGATTCGCTTAATTAATTGAAGTTATGGTCAAGATAAAATTCACTTAAACCTTCTAAAAATCATAGAAACATATTCTCTAAGGTTTGGTATCCTTGATTTGACCATTGAAACCCAATTTGACTTAAAATAGTCTCAGACAGACAATTACCCTAATTTAGATTTTTGCATAAATTACACATTCAAACTTGGTCAAAATCAAAATCCAACTTCACCATTAGATTCCTTGGGTCTAAAATTTAGGCCCAATCTAAGATCATTTCGACCTAGTTTGCATTTTAATGATGTTCTGACTCTTTCTCTTAAAAAAAGCCCCTTAACTTTCGAAAAGCCTTACGAAGACCCTCCTAACATCATTGTCTTCTTCACATTTGGGAACCTGCCGCCATGGCAGGTGTGAACCCATCAGATCTGAAGCTTCAATATTTGATTTTGCCTTGATTGATTAACCAATCCCTTCCAAATTTGAAAGGGATGACCCTGGGGAGTTTCCTGATTGATTAAATCTACTCCCAAACTCCAAATCCGTCTTAATCGCCAGTGCGAATCCAAGGATTTCAAGAATCCTTCTTCTTGAAAAATCGAACCTTTCAAGCTTGTTTCCAAGCTTGGAAGCTTGTTTGAAGGCCTATAAAGGACCTCCCTCGCCTGCCTTACCTCCTTAGCTAGGTTTGGGGCCAAAATCTCTTCTTCTTCCTTATCTCTGGCCCTTCTCCGACCAAGCTTCGGCGGTCCTTCTTCCCCGTCTTCCTAAGGATGGCCAACGACCAAATTGGCCTGTCTATCATCTTCATCACCTTCCTCCGCTCCTCGCCAGTCAAAGCGAGGGCCGTCTCCCCCTTTCCTCGCCGCCATCTCCCTCAATGGAGAGTTCTCCTTCTCTGGTGCCAGCCAATCAAAGCCAGCGCCTCTTCGTCTCTTTCATCCAATTAGAGTAAGTTAGTTAGGTTCCCTTAGGTTGTTAGGTTAATTCCCTCTCTTCAAAACCCAAAAATAACCCCTCGACCTAGCCACACGCCACCTTCGTCTCCACCCCAATCGCACCTCCTGCGAGGTCCTCCACATGCTACACACCTCCAAACTCCTCACTGACAAGTCCACAAGCTCGGTTGTACACCTCCGCACAAAACCCCTCTCCTATTCCACCCTATTGTCCATCCAAACACGCCACCAACCAACTCACCTTCACGCGACTATCCCCGACTCCTTCCGACCACCACGCACCTCCACACGCCATGAAATCACCGCCATCGCACTCCATACCCTTCGACGAACCTCATAAGCTATTTTAATGTGGCCGAGAGGTCGTGTTGATAATTACAGGTCTTCAGTCGAAGCTCTGCCACCGTTGCCATCGCTTCCTTCATTCTACGAGCTCCAAGCCATGCGAGCTCCAGGTGCTACCTCCAGGACATGTGCATTCGTTCCAAGCATCTTCCCAGGTGGTCATTTGAAGACCTCATCCACTCCTGTTGCCTCGATTGAGAGAGTACCACACAACAGACGCACGCAAGAAGCCTTGGGACACAGTCCCACATCGGGTGTGGAAGAGCAATCGCTGCGGCATATATTATTTTTCTCAATAGGCCTCATTGCCTCCGACACTTGGGGGTGAGGTCCCCGCTTCACCTGACACGCCCAACCCGCCTAACTGTTCACTCCTCAGCTGCGACCCCACACACGTAGCCTTGGACCTGGTTACTATTCATACCCGAATACCCGATTAAGCCCGATATTGAGAGAAGAGGAGAGGAAGGAGAGAGAGAGAGCGAGGGAGGGCAAGCATTGTGTGACACTTAGTCACTGGGAAGAAAGGAAGAGAAGGTTTCTAATGGAGAAAAGAAGAAGAGGAGAGGCCATGCTTGAAGGGAAGCTTTGAAGAAAGAAAGAAGGAGAAAAGAAGAGAGAAAGAAGAGAAGAAGCTGAAGAAGAAAGGCTCTTTAGAGAGCCTTGTGTTCTGTTGAGGTGCTGTGAAGTTAAGTCATCTGACTTATAAAGGTGACATCTGATTTGGGTACTGTTGGAATATTTAAGCACCTAAGTTGCATGGTTGTAACTTTTGTAGCATTATTTGAGTACTTGATATATATATATCTAAACTAATAATTGGTGATCTAAATCATCATTATTTTATCTTAGACATCTTTTTGCCTCTTCAAATACTCAAGTTCTTATCGAATATTAATTTTGAGTAGTTTTTATTCATTGAAATATTTTTATTGTGCTTCATGCATTGTGCTCATTTATATATTCATTAAGATTAGCGCGTGAATTCTATATTTGCTCCATGTGTTCGACCTCGAACTTCATTTTTAGATATTTGAGTTATAAATATTATTTGTTGATTGAGCTATTTCAATTATATTGCAACGAAGTGATTTTTAAACTCCGATTTAGCATGTCAACAATCACCTAATCACTGATCTTCCTCTCCATCTCACAAATTTCACGTTCTAAATTGCCCTCGTGTTTTTAATTCGCAATCCACCCACCCATTAGAGTCAATCCCTCATCTCATTGCTCTCTAGCATTGAGATGAGGATTTGCGCTCAAAATCCATCTAGGGGTCTTCCCATTCATCTCATATTTTTCACAAAGACCCCTGATCTAAATTTAAAATGGGATTGGTTTGCTTAATTGATTTTGAATTTGGATTTCAAGCAAGATCACGAGGTTGGTGAATCAATTGAGTTTTGAATGGTTTTGATCAAGCGAATCGAGATATTTTTGTGTGATTCAGTATATGGCCGTGAATATGAGATGATGTTAGTGATGAATTTTTCCTCAGATGAGCCATGATAGGATTTGGCATGAATTGAGAATTTCACAATTTTAAAGAGAGTAGTAGAGCCAAGGAAAATCAATCTTGTTGATTTAAGGTTCTACCACTGATTTATGTTTTGTTTTGTGTGAGAATCTGATTTTTAGCATAAGAAATTGTCAGTATTCCTTAAGGTTTTAGACAATTGGGATTCAAGTTAGATTTATTGGACTGATTCTAACACCTCCTTCATGTTGTCTATAGCATTAGGAAGGTGTTAGATCAATGTTTTTCTCTTTGATTTGAAATGAGAATGCTGATGAGGATTTTTGATGCAGAGTTTAACTTCTCAAAGTGATTTTGATGTGATTTTCAAGCCTTATCAGACTTTTGAGGTGTTTATTGTTGTGATTTTCGAATCCCAATTCAACATATTAAAGTGCTGCATAGCAGCTACATTCCAAGGGTTTCCCAACCCTAAATTCAATGCAAATGACTCTTGAATTTGGACACTTTTGATCCAAGATCAGACTTTCCCAAGTCTGATCTTGGATGATACATATGCTGAATTTGACCGTCAGACTTGCTGGAATTAGGATATAGCTGCACAGTAGCCTTTGAAAATTGTTTAGGACATCTGGTTTTGGATTAAAGACCATCTGTTAGCTGTTGTTGCAGCTACTGCTGCTGATTCAGTTGCTGCAGCTGTTAGATGCCGTTGTTGCTTCTTAATGGTCTGGATCAATGGGGCAATGGCTGGGAATTGATGTTTTAAGCAGCTGACATGTGTTGTAGTGTGTGGTTTACTTGTATAAGCATTCATGTATTGTTAATGACCCTTAAATCCAATTTGAATACTTGTAATTTGGTTTTAAACTCTCTTTGTCAGCATATTTGTATATAGCTACCCAAACTTAGAAATGTGATGAAATTAAATGAAAAATCATGTTTATATGCTTGAGCATCTCTCTTGTGCTGTGCTTGACACTTCCGAATATTTCACTGCACTCTCAAGCCACACATCTCTTAATTAGGCCTTAGGTTCTATTTGAAACACTCTTTTAGGCCTTACATGTATCAACTTTGTAAATAAATAAAAATACTAAAAGATCCAAAAAAAAAATGTAAGTGTATGCAAAGTTTGAAGGTCATCTGAACCTCTGACATGGTAGAATATACCAGCCAATGTTTCAATATACCTTAAAACTTAATAAAATAGCTTAACTTGAAAAAAAATCCAAAAACAACACTATTCATCTCATCTCTCTCTTTCTCTCTCATCCCCTACCTCTATTATACTTTAAAAAGCCCGTAAAAATCAGAAAAACTTGAAAAGACCTAAAAGTACTATGTATACTATGTAAATATATGTATATATAAGTTATATATCAAGCTATATATGTAAATAGTGTATAATATGTATATAATTTGTACATATAACTTACATATGTATTATATATTATAAAATAAGTATTTAGAGTAAATTATAATGTATATAAGTTTACTAAATAAATATCTACTAATTTAATTAACTTATATGTACTATAAGCTATATAAATTTATAAACCCCAATAAATAAACCTATTTATAAGTAATACTGTACAAACATATTTATATACTTATTATGTACATTATAATCTCTGCAAACTAATTTAATTATATTTATACAGTAAATAATTAATTTAATAAGTTATTAAGTAGTTTACTAAATTAAAATAAAATAAATTAGTAAATTAAGTTATTAACGGAATAATTTATATTGTATATTTGTATTATAATATTTTAAGTAATTTAAAGTAATTTAACTATATTTATACTCTATTATATTATTTATACCTAATTTATTTATATAACACCCTGAAACGTATATAAATTAAAATAAAACTTGTAAAATTCAATAAAAATATGTATTAAATAATTTAGTATGTATACTAATGTTGTATTAAATAAATTAGACCATAAATTATGTAATTTATACTATAATTAAGAAATTAACCTATAAAATAGTATATATAAATTGTAAAGTTTAGCTAATTTATTTATATAGTAAAACTAATTATTTTTGTAAATAAATTAAATAATTATGTAGCCCTATGTAAAGGCTTTAAAATACCATAATTTAGTTTTAAATTATAATAATTTATGGCCTTCAAATCGAGGGCCAAAATCAGTAATTCAACCCAGCTAACCGATGCACAGCAGCGCCTGAAGCACCCTCAGGTAGCGCCACATCATGGCTTTACAAGCAGGTAGTGTACCATGTTAAGTTTTTGTCTTGAGCCCTTCCCAGTCGTCATGAGTGCTGAGCGCCTCCTCACATATGCATATCTATTCCTTTGAACATGAATGAGCATAATATGAGACTTTGGTGTAGTGCACAAGGTCGAGGGTCGTGCAGTGTGAGTGGGCTTATGTGGGTCCATTAACAAGTTGTAAATCAATTAAAATGCACCTAATGATAACTAGGGTGGCCCTAGTAGAGGTCTGGTTCCACCCAATAATGGATGTTGTGTATCCCTCAAAAAGGTTGCCTACCAATTAAACCATTTTTGGGTTAAGAGCCGATCTGAACCGACTAATGAATTGGTCTAAAAGACAAGAGGGAATGCTTGAAATGCAGCTAAGTGTCTGTGTGCCTAAGTGTGCTGTGAGGTTAAGTGTTAAAAACAAGTCTAAGGGAAAAAGAAATCGAGAAGAAGCTAAGTGTGTTGCCTTAGTGTAAGTGTATATATGTGTATATAGAGTATATGTATATTGTATATATGTAAATAACATAAGTAATATATATATGGTCGCGCTTGGGACCGGTTTGTATGTGTATTTTATTACTCGAAAATAGAAAATCTCTTAGGTCGAACTCAGGGAGCAAAACTTGATTCCAGAAGCGTAAAAAATCACAATTTACAATATATGCTGTTTTACAAAAAAGGATTAAAGAAAGGAAAATTGTTTCTTCTTTTCTTCTCTTTCTTCTCCTTTCATCTTCCTTTCTCTTTCTCTTTTCAGACGTCTGACTCCAAGGGTCAGATGCCTTCAATGCTTTTTTCTACAGTGCTTCTGTTGCTAGTTCTTCTTCTTCCTCTTGGCTTCTTCTTCTCTGTTGAGCTCCGCCAAGTCCTTCTTCTTCTTTCTTTCTTCGCCTCAGCTTCTCTGCGGCTACAGTGCCGTCTTCATCTTCCTCCTTTGCTTCTCTGCTGTGCGAGTCCTTCTCTCCTAACTTCTGCGTCTTCCTTCCTTCTCCTTCTCTTCTTCTTCTCACTGCTGTACTCCCTCCTCCTCCTTCTTCTCCTGCTTTCCTGCATAGTGCACGGTTAGGCAAAACCTAACCCCTACCCTCTCCACATCTCTCTCTCTCAAATTCACTCCAGGGTTCGCTCTCCCAGAGCCTTAATCGGGTATGCGGGTCGGGTGATGCGCCCGGGACCAGGCGCACCGGCGTGGGTGGTGCGCGAGGTGTGCACAAGTAGGGTTAGTCTGATCCGGGTGCCAGGTCCGCGGGGGAAGTGTCGTGGACGAGGTGTGGCGAGGGGTGAGGGACCTCACCCCTGTGTGTTTCGAGGCGATAAGCCTGAAACACAATTTCAACTGAAGTGCGGTGGGGCTCTTGCAAACTAACAAGGTGGGACTAAATGTCCCACCCACTTTGGTTGGTGCCCACAAGAGGTAAGCTCCGCAATTGCAGTAGGCGTGGAGTCTCTCGATTCCACTTGGAGTCTGGGTGCGTGCATGCCTCAAACCCGCACCGCCTGAGGGCTTCTCCTGGAGCCGAGCGTGACCTGGAGCTCGAGAACAAGCAAGCTTGCTTGCTCGTTAATGGCGGACGGAGGATAGGATCTGCAAGACACAAAAACGGCCTTGCAACCCCGTTAGACCATGGGAAAACCTTCACCGTATCACGGCGAAGGTGAAGAAGGGGTCAGCAGGCCACGGGGTGACCTAGGCATGTCTGCCCAGGTCACCCTGTGGCTGTGAAAATGGGTGTGTTCGAGGGAAGTGTGGTGTGTGTGTGGCAGTTTGTGAGTGGGTGGAAAGTGTTCAGCGGTCGATGGCGGAGGTGAAGAGGTTGGTGGCGAGACGTGTGGAGGTGTGGAGTGATGGGTGCATCTTGCCGGAGGTTGGTCGGAGATGGAGTAGATGGCGGTGGTGTGCGAGCAGTGAGGCGGAAAATCAAAAATACATGGGGAAAAATAAAGAGCAGAGAGAAGGGACTTAACTAAGAGTCTCTGGACGAAGGGGGAGGGGGCGGAGGTGGTGAGCGGCTGTGCTGCCGTCGCCGGAGATGAAAGAGCCCAGGAGAAGGGACGGCGACGAGGAAGAGGTGCTAGAGGGTGCCTGCTGGTACGGCCAGGCATAGTGGACGACGGCGGAGGTAACCTTGCCACTGGTATGGTGGCAGGGTGACGAGAGCGGAGGAGGAGGGTCGTCAGAGCCTGCGGGCGAATGGTCAGAGGAGGAGGAGACGAAGATTGAGGGATTTCCTTGGCCAAAACAAGCTTGAAGGAAGCGGTAGGGGTTGCTGCTTCTTAAATAGGTGCTAGTCGAGAGGGAAATGAGAGGAGGAGACGTGGGCTCCCCGCCGGAGTATGGCTCGAAAAAGACCCATACCTCTCAAGCATTCGCACGAGAGGTGTGATGGTCGGCAGGGTATGAGAGCCGACCCATGCACAAGAGGACAACGTGAGGAGTCCTCCTTTCAAATCTGGGGTCGGCTCCCCAGGTCTGTGTAGCACCATCCTCCACGCAAAGTTGCCGGAGGTATGCCTGCGCAGGCGGGGGCAGAGGGACCCGATTGAAGAAAGAGACGAGAAAGGTAGGGGGGTATCTGCAAGAGTCCAAAAAGTAATTATTGACGACCGTTTTGTAAAGTGGGTCAAGGCGACCTTTCCTTAGGTCCAAATTTTGGTATAAACCCAATTTGGACCTAAGGAATCCAATGGTGAGGTTGGATTTTAGGTTTGACCAAGTTTGACCAGACATTTTGCACAAAAACCCAAATTAGGTCAAAAATTGGGTATGGTTCTCAATCCAATTCAAGATCGGTTCCAATGGTCAAATTGAAGGTTCTAAACCCTAGGGGGTATTTTTTCATGAATTTTAGAGGGTTTAATTGATTTTTATCTCACCGTGAATTAAAGCGGGTTTGTTTTAGGGTTACAGAATGTCATTTAATTCTTAGATTTTGCATAACCCTTTTCTGATCGAATCATCCCACTTCTTCTCTTATTAAGCTCATTTGACCTGTGTCTAGACCCTTAGAAATCCCGTTTATGTACTCCAATGGTAAAATTATAGTTTTACCCCTTGTGAATTGTTTTATTCTTAGATTTGTAATTCCCAAATTTAGGCCTTTCCTTAGGTTTTGTGGGAGCTTTTGTTTAGTTTATTAGGTCAAAAAGTGCTAGTTAGGGTTTATGTTGAAGTGCTCATCAATTAATATAAGTATACTTAGAGTATAGAGTAGTGTTTGAGCTATATTTGTATATAAATAAGCTATAGCTTTAGTGACAGATATATTCGTCACTGTACATAGCATTATATTTAAGTATAGATATTAGTTTTTACCTTAGCATATGTATATAGTTTTTCTAAGGTTTTAGTGACATTTTTATACATCTCTGTAGATATATTATATGTTACTGTAGATATTAGTAAGTTAAGTTAGTATAAGACATATTATTACCTATTATTGTATATATAGCTAAGTATTATTATTATAAGTTGTAAATAAATAATATAGAGTAATTATACATGATTTTTTATGCTTGTTTGTATATAATTATTTTCAAGCATTATAATTATTTCTAATTCATTATTTTGTATAAAATTGATTCATTCTTTCATTATTTGATTCATTCATTCATTATTTTACATAAAATTAATCTTTTTGAAATTAAAGAATATTATTGGACTTAGAGAGTGATGTATATCAATAATTGCCTCCCAGTAAACGACTTGGAATAAACCAGTAAAAATTAAGTATATAAATAAAATTTACGCGACAACGGTTTGTATTCATGACATATACGACAACAATGACATTTAAAACTTCTTTTTTGTACGAACTGATAGTCAGCTTCACAGCGAAGCTTCTAAACTATTTTGACGAGGCTGTAAGGCCGTGTTCTTGGTTTTAGACCTTCACCGAATGACCGTCATCACCACCGTCTTCTCTGACCTCGACAGCACCACTCTAGCCACAAACCACCCAGTTGCCGCTCTCAATAGCTGCGACCCAGTTCCATGAGTCATCCTAGGGCTTCAATTGGGACGCGAAGCTACAATAGCTACGTCAATTTGGTGAAGAAGTCACCTGCAACTGTGCGAGATGACGGCCCTGTAGGATAGTCCCACATCGTAGAGAGCAGACCTTGCCACAGCATATAAGAGGTTTTTGTGATCTCACTCCATTGCCTCCGAGAGCCTCGAGGTGAGGTCCTGCTCATGCATGCACATATGCACACCCTCGCCCATCACACACGCATGGTGGGTCTGGGCTGATCCGGTTACCTGGGTTTGGTCTATTCTGAGTAGGGAAGAGAAGAAAGAAAATCAAAGAGAGAGGGTGGTGGGTTTTGCTCCACCTTGGGATCCATGTCCTCTCTCCTCTCTGGATGCTTAGCAAAATTCTGAGAGGCCCTTGAGCCTTCATGGTTGCTGTTATGCCTCTTCTGAGGCTTGAAGAAGAGAAGCCCTTGTGCTTTTGCTATGGTACTTGCCTTAGCTTCTGTTGAGGCTTTGAGGTTGATTCTTCTAGTACTGTTGAAACATTTACTTGAGCTAACGTGGATTATTAGTTGAGATTTATTATTCAAATATTTGAGTAGATTAAGAGCTTAACATTGAGGGTTAAATTGGTGATTCAAATCACCAATTTAACCTAGTCTTTTTGCACCGGTATTCTGTTTCCCATTAACATATCATTCTGAATATTTTTATTGGTTATTATTGCATATCTATCTTGATAAATTGTGATTAGTGAATTAAATTGCACAATTGCTCCCAGCGAACGACTTCAGACTCACTTTTGTTTCTGAGCTTTATAAATTTAAGTATTTTGCATTTTCGTTGACTATATTACACGCATTTTCTTAAACATCGATGATTTCATGTAAACAGACATGTTCATCATATGTAAATATGCTATAGAGCATGGTCTGCGTGTGCCCTTGAACCCCTTTATTTCCTTCTTCCTTTGCTTCTATCGCCTTGCCCCTTCGCAGCTGAGCCCTAATTGTTGGATGGTGTTGAATGCCTTTACGACTCTTTACCCTCATTTGCAAGTTGTTCCTTGTCTGGCTTTGTTCTGACTACATTTTGGGTTGATGCCCTTAAAAGTGAAGAAGGGCAGGCCTCCCTCCGACACTTATAGGTTACATAGCCAGCAAACTGGATACCGGATAGTGGACCTCCCCGATAGTTGGAAGGGATAAGACCACCATTTCTTTTTTCTCTCGAATATTGAAGAGCTTGGCATTCTGTTCACTTGGCAAGGTCCTCCTAAAAAGGACCATCCGCCCCAAGCAAAGGATTTTGACCCGTTCGTGCAGGTGGATGCGACGAAGCTGGTTAAGTTCGGTCCGATCGCTTGGTTGAAGCTTAGGCGAAAGCCAGTCTGGGAGACGTCGTGGGTGGTGGATGAGTTGCTGATGCCATGTAAGTAGGGGGAGGTAGAGAATAACCTTTTGCATCATACCTTTCTCCCGCCCATTACTGATATGGTATCTTTAATTGCAGCCTTTGAGCAGTTCGCATGGCCAGGAGTGCCCAACCGTTGAGGCGACGTCGTCACCTGCCATGACTTGCGACAAGGGGAGGAGAGTACCGCGGAGCCTGGGGAGGGGAGTGGCTCCGCTCATCGGCAAGGGCAGAAGTGGAAGGAGGAGGAAATGGACCTTGAGGGAGCCATGGAGGAGCCAGAGGTCCCCTTAAGGCAGTTTAGGAAAGGTCGCCACGTGGAACCTTTGCGGGAGGAATCGACAACTTCTTTGCTGTGAAGTCCTGACGAGGCCGAGGGGGAAGGTGTGCCCTCTGCTCCTTTGGCCCCGTCAGAGACACAGGAGGTTATCTTCCTTGGTGACTCCCCTTTGGAGGCACCTCAGGAGATAGCTCGTCATGAGGGTACCACCGGTTTCGCTGCTTCGGAGGCTTCTCCTGGGGCTTTTGCCTTGCTGGCCCGAGAAGTGGCAGGCGTGGGCGACACCTTTGCTCAGCCTTACTACTGGTGGAGTTCCATTGATGTCCAGGTTCTAGTGGATCCTTCCGAGCAGGGGGGGGGGATCAAGTATGATCGAGCGCACCATTGGGTCCATGCTGGAGGGCGACTCTGGGGGGTCCACCACCGAACCTCTTGTGACTGTTCAGCTGAGGTCGTACAACTGGGACCTCGACTTGGAGAGACAAGTGTTACGACCCGATTCCCGAATCCCTACGAGACACGAGAATCGGACCGACTCGACTGATCCCAAGACCTAGTCGTCCAATGAGAAAGTAACCAAAAGAGCAGTAAAATAAACCACATTCACCATGCATATAACTAGCAGTAACAAAAGTACAGCAGTAAAGAAAAGAACTACTATAGTACACACCACCACAACAGTAGAGAATTAAACAGGTACATAAAAATGATGCTTACAATAAAAGAGTACAATCATAACAGAAAAATACTCACTACAACAGAAGAAACGGTACAGTAGGTACAACACAAGTAAAACTACTGGACTCTACTAGGCCCAGCGCCCTCTGCTGCCGCAGGCTCTGGCTGCTCAACACCTGGTCCTGAAAAGGTGACAAAGGTGACACGTCAGCGAAACGCTGAGTAGAGTGGCAACCAGCTAGTTAAGAAAAACAGTAAAGGTGGACAAATAGCTGTTGTTTTTAGTTTCTTTCTTTATTCCTCTATTTACTCGTTCTTGAATTATTTCTCAGATCTTTCTCTTGATCTCGAATGTTCCTCGTGGGAACGATCTTGATTGCAGTCTTTTTCGAAAAGTAGAAGTAGCACGTGATGCTCTTCTGGCCGGGAGAGTTCCCCGTGGTGGTCCTACCCTCAGTCAACCACCCTAAGGTCACTGACAGACGTAACGGTGACTACAGCACATGCGATAAACGCACGGGTAGCTACCCCGCACTGGTACGCGGTCAGTCATTTCCATTAACAGGTGCGCCCTAAAGTACAGCACGGAACCAGTATAGGGCAGAGCCCTCTCAGTAACAGGGGTCCAGCCCCTCCACAGTAACCAAACAGGGGTCTTGCCCCTCCACAGTCCACACACCCTCGCCTGACTACCTTGGTTTGCCCAGTGGGCCTAACAAGTCGGTGTAGGATGGCTAGCTGAACCCCGGGGCCTGTGGGGTGGCTAGCTCCCTCCCTACACTAGTAGCTCTCCCCGGTACGGTGTACGCGAGGGCCAAGAGTCGGTACAAAGTGGCCAGACCTAACCCCAGGTCCCTAGGGCGGCTGGCTCTCCTCTGCACTAAGAGGTAATAGGTTCTTTCCCTGGTACTACGTACCCAAGAGACAACAAACTTTCCCATTCACTTTTTTCCAGTTCCATCCCATTTATTTTCAGGAGTTCTACTCCTAATTCCCCGTAGGGTTCATGCTCATGTTTCAGGCCAAGCCATTTTAGGTTTCATCATTTCAGGTTTATTCGCATATAGTACGTGTTCCAACATTCAACTTCTTTTCCTTTCCAATTTATATACAAGCAGCTCGTATTTAATCTCAACCAACAGAATTTACATGCAACAGTTACTAGTAACAGTACTCTACATATCACAGGCAGCTGTTATCCAATTACAGGCAATTATCATTATTTTATCCACTTATCAAGATTGCAATTTAGGCATTTAAGACATTTATTTCAATGTTTTCTGTTCCTAGGATTCATGCCACTCCCTAGGATCTATCATTCAATCTAGTTTTCAGGTCCTAGGGTTCATGCCATGCCCTAGGATCTATCATTTAATTTCAATATGCATTAATGTTTATAACTAACTAAGGGAAGCCACTCTACCCGCAAAACCGGGAGTAATGGGGGTGTGATCGGCAGGTCCACGTGCCTCCACAACCTCCAAAGCCGTAACAGAACGAGGTCCTAACACAAGGGTAAAACACAAGGAACTACTCAGAACAGGATACAAGTACTGTAAACAAGTAGAGGAACTAATTCTGAGAAGAATGAAATTTGAAACACGGAAAACGGACTTCTAACGGACCCTAAACGAGTCAAAAACAACCAGTCTGCCTCAAGTCAGACGTCTGAAACATCTTCCAGACGTCTTAAATGATGGTTTAGGTCATACCTTATTTATGCGCTGTTCTTCAGACGTCCAGAATCCCTCTGAACCGTCTGGACCTAGTTCTAGACGTCCGACTATCACTCCGGACGTCTGGAGACCTTATCTGCTGTCTGGTGTTGTGCCCAGACGTCCGATCTGTGTGGGAGGGCGTGCCCTTGCACCTTCCCGAACAAACCCTGCACGCGTACGCAATCGATCTCAGCACAATAAAGAAGCAGATCCTTTGGTGGAACGGCCTGCATGGCCATACATGCGAAAGGAGAAAGAAAAGAAATATTGTACCTTTCAGACGTATGGATTTCACTCTAGACATCCCCCGCGCCATCTGGGCATAGGTCCAGACGTCTGATTCTGGAAAATTTTCCCAGAATCAGGACCTCCTCGCCCTCCGCCTACTGCGCATGGTCGTGCCGTGCCGCGCTCGCCTACTGCCTGAGCTGCAGTAACACTTCTTCAGCGCCACGCTCGCACCGGTCGGCCTTGGCTGCTCCGGCGAGCTCGCACACTCGCGCTCTACCTCTTCTCCCTCTCGCTGCACCTCCTCCTCCCCGTGCACACCCGGCAGCAACTGCTGCCCTCGCCCTCTCACTCTCACACTAACAGGAAGAAGAAGGAGGAGACGGTGGAGTGATGGTGAGGGAGAGGAGAGGGGGAGGTATTTGAAGGTGCCGTGGGGAGAGAGAGAGGAAGAAAAGATGCACCTGCAGGACGGGGAGGGAAGAGAGAGAAGAAAAGAGGGCGGCGGGTCAGTCTGCGCTAGCATGCACGCAGATGCGAATTCGTATACAGCAAAAATTAATTTCCAGATGTCTGGGAAGGCTTCCAGGCATCTGACCAGACGTTTGGATCAACTCCCAGACGTCTTAAAGGACGTTTGATGCCGGGGTCTTAACACAAGCGTTGAGACACTTGCATGAAGCCATGTCTTGGGCCAATTCTAGGCCTCAAGGCATGGACTGGAACCATGTGTTCTTTTATTGCATATGTGTGGTAAGATCTTGAGGCTTGTTTTTGGGTGGCATTTACCTTTGGCTATGACTACTTGTATTCTAACATGCCGATGGCTTCCAAGCGGAGATGCTTGGATCGCGCTGCATTCCTCATGGTGGTGTTCCCCAGGAGCACCCTACCCCGGTTAGTCCTGGCAACATAGCGGACTTAGTCGCTCAATAGGCCATCATGGCCAAAGCAGAGCATCAACAGATGCTTCGGCAGGTAGCGGAGGCTATTGCTATGCGGGAGAAGGAAAAGAAGATGACAGAAGAGTCGAAGTGAAGACTCTGCTCTCAGCGGGAGGCTTCCAGCCAAGTGAGTCAGCTGGAGGGGGAGTTGGAGAAGACCCACTCCCTTCTGCGGAAAGCATCTGCTGCTGGTGAGGAGCTGCCAGAGCAGCTCAAGGGGAAGCACCACGCCCACCTGGCGACCTTAGGGGATATGTCCGAGCGCCTCTCGGCTGCTCATGTCTAGGTTACCTCCTTGAAGCAGGAAGTGCCGGTGCTGAAGACCGTGCATTCTTCCTTCGAGGAGGAGCACATTCGTCTGAGTGCCTCCATCGATAGACTTGCCTCTATGCGAGGAAGTCTAAAGAAGGCGGAGGTTGGTGCGGCAAAGCTGAAAGCCGACCTCGTCGAAGCCCAGGAGCTTGCGTCCGAGTGGGGCTTGCGGGTGGAAGAGTTGGAGGGTGTCAAGGGACCCACAGAAGGGGTGGGAGGGCCAAGGCTGATTGCCGATGTGGTCATGGACTTCTTGGCCAGGGACCTGTCCATGGGCACGATTTGGGATGAGCTTTCCCGTGACATAGGGAAGTATACTCTGGCTTCCATCAGAGCCCTTATAAAGGGGAAGCGAGTCTTCGTAGAGGAGGTGTGTTCCTGGCCGATAGACCGACTGGTGTCGGGATATGATCTGCTCAAGGAGACTGGTCGTAGTGCTGACGATGGCCCTGTAGAATCGCCTGCGGAGCGTTCGTGAGACGCAGGGGTGGACCAGGCGGCTACCGAAGAGGCCGTGCTGCCAGCTACCACGAGGGGTGATGAGAGACTCATCATGACTCTTAATTATCTATAATAAACTAGTTTCCCTAATTAATTAGCCAAGAATATACTTAATACAGGGTTAATTATACTATAGAGGTTAAATTTCTAGGGACCTTGAAAATAAGTTAAAAATACTAAATTAAATATCAATTAATCTTAATAATAATTTAATTAATAAATTAGACTCAATTAATAACCATTTAGCTAGTTATTTAATGTTTAAACTAACTTAATTAATATTAAGACCTAAGTATTTAATTAACTTAAGAAAATTAAACATTTAAATTAGTATAGCTAAAAAGGGAAAAAATGTAATTCAAGGCGTAAATATAATATTTATCTAATTTTTAATAACATATAAAAATTTGAAAAATAAATAAATTAAAATAAGCCTAAAAACTAACCATTTACGTTTAGGTCCTTAATTTCCATTCTAATTGAGTCCTTTTATAACAATTTGGTCCTTCATTTTTATTACAAGAAGGCCCCTGCATACACAACCTTCTTCTTCCTTAGTTATGGACGGCCGAGGAGGTCCGGTGACCATACCTCTCGATCACCTTCTATCCATCATCAAGACTCCTCTGCCATTGCCACTATCCTTCCGCTCACCTTCCCCTTCCCATCTGATGGTCCGAATGACCTTCTAATCTTATTTTTCATAGGCGAAGAAGCTCACCCGCGTTGGAGATGATGCCGGTGAGTTAGGATGTACCTAAACGATGTTCTGTCCAATTGCTTCCTCCTTAACCAACACAACCACCAATAAATACCCATACACCCTTTCAATTACGAAGATCGACCCCCTTCCCTCTTCTTTCATTGAGGTCATTCAGTAGGTCTTCTTCCATCTCCTGCATCTCCTTCCTGTTCAAGTGCTAAATCGTCGTTGTTTGAGATACATATGCGTCGTAGTATAGTCGACAAAATCACACAAACACTTAAATTTATAAAACTCAAAATCTAGTTGGAGTCTGAGGTAGTTCGCAGAGAGCAAATGTGGAATCCACTCACTAATCTTAATTCAAAATAAATGATCACAGTAAATCAAGCATTAGATAAAAGATATGCAATGAATAAATTGCTTACATTGATATTCAAATATAAAGCAATGTACCTCAGAAGATCCTTGGGATAAAAAGTAGAGAAGCAAAACAATGGTGATTTGAATCACTAATTAAATCCTCCTAATTAAGCATGCATCCCAACTATTCAATTCATTCAAATAAATCAACAGTGCCTCAATCAGATAATCCATGTCAACTTAAGTTTAGAATAATGTCACACTACCTTTAGAATCAAATCAGATGTCGCCCCTTACTCTCATATGACTTAAAATATTAGGCACAACATCAGTAGCCGCACAAGGGTGTTTTTCTCTTCTTCAAGCCTTCACAAGAATAGTACTAGATCGAACTTCCTCAGAGGCTAATTCTTGAAGCCTCTTCCCTCAGCACGTGCCCTGAGGCACTCAATTGCGCAGCAAAACCCTCCCCCCTCCTCTCAGAAATCCTCTTCTTCTTTCTCATAACCGAGCTTAATCAGGTTAGAATGTAGGTAATCGGACCCGGGCAGGGGGGACTAGGCTCACCGGGTGTGATGGTGAGAGAGGGGTGCATGCGCATGTGAGAGGGACCTGACCCCTCGTGACTTGGGCGAACAGCTCATGTCACTTTTTCCACTTATACTGCTCAAGCGGTTCTTCTGCTTACAATGTGGGACTAAGTCCCATGCGCTTTCTTTGCAGAGTAGTAGGAGGTGAACCTTCCCAAATTGACACAGCTGTTGTGGCTTGATAATCGTTCGACGTGTTTCGGGACGAGATCGTGTTTTTTTTTTTAAATATATTCGTTGTAGTATCACCGCGAAAACGATTATCAAGGATTTTTTTATTACTTGAAATTGAAAAACTTCCGAGGTCGAATTGAGGGAGCAAATTGGTATTTAGAGGAAAAATATCACAATTCTCAACAATAATGCAATGTATATAAAAATCTCGAGAGTAAAAAGAAATAGAATTTTTTCTTTTCTTCTTTCTTCTTCTCTCTTTCTTTTTCTTTGCTTTCTCTCTTCTCTTCTTTCTCTATCTTTCCTGTCTTCAGACATCTGATTCTATGAATCAGATGCCTTAACTGGTGATCTGCTACAGTGCTTCTTCAGCCTTCTTTGGCTTCTTCTTCTTCTTCTCTTCTCTGATGTAGCTCCTTCCTTCTCTTTTCTTCTTTTCCTCTTTGGCTTCTTCTTCTTCCCTTCTTGAGCTGCTGCGCCTCCTCCTTCCTTGTCTTTTGCAGACCTCTTCTTCTTCGAATCCTTCCTCTACCTTCTTCTTCTTCTTCTCGCAGCTAAGTCTTCAACTTCTTCTTCCTTCAGCTGCTCCTCTTCTTCTTCTCTTCTTCTTCCCTGCAGCTACTTCCTCTTCCTTCTTCTTCCCTGCATAGCACAGAGAAGCAAAACCTACCCTCTACCCTCCCCGCATCTCTCTCTCTATTTCTCTCTTCGCTCTCTCAAAGCCAGCCGGGTAATCAGGTCCGATTACGTGCGCCCGGGTCCAGGTGCACCGACGTGGGTGGTGCGCTAGGAGTGCAAGGTAAATGGGTCAACCAAGTCCACGTAGGTGTGGTCGCAGACGAGGCAGGCGGAGTGGGCGAGGGACCTCACCCTGTGTTACCTAAGGCGAAGAGGCTAATGCACAAATTCAATTTAAGCGTCGCAGCGTACCTTTGAGTTTACGAGGTGGGACTAAATGTCCCACCCGCTTCGCGTGCACTGCAATAGCAGGTGTTCCCTTTGATTGTGAAGCTATAAGGGGATGTGGCTTTAACTGGTGGACTGGAGTCGTGCGCAAAGATGTTCCGCGTGACCTGGGATATCCACCTGGGGTTAGTGAAGTTTGGAGCTCACTTCAAGCTTGCTTCAAGCTCTGCTCCAATGGTGGAGGAGCATCGAAACCTGAAAGCACCAAAACTGCCTCGCAGCCTTGTCAAAGCACTTGGGTAGCTTCACCGTGTCGAGGCGAAGGTGGTGCAGTGGGTGGCGTGGCGCGGGGCCGCCTGTGCAAGCGTGCCTAGGGCACACTGTGTGTGTATGTGTGGGTGTGTTCAGGTGAGTGGAGTGGTGGTGTGAGCGAGGGGAAATGTTGAGTGGAGTGAGGGGATGCTTATGGACTTGTCAGCGAGGGGTGGGATGGCCTGTGGAGGTGGAGCGACCTCGCCGAAGTTGTGGCCGGAGGTGAAGGAGATGATGGTGGTGGAGTGTGGTAGTAGTCAATTTAGGAAATAGATAAGGGGAAAATGAAGAGGGGAGAAAGCGGTACTTATCTACGATGTTTAGAGCAAAGGGGGGAGGTGGAGGGCGAGCAGCGGGTGTCTGCCGTTGCCAAAGATGAAAACCTTGTGGGGAAGAAGCAGCAACGAGGAAGAGAGGCGGAGGGTGCATGCTGGTACGACGCAGTGCGGAGGAGTATGACTGTTAAGACCCGAAACATCAAACACACTTTAAGACGTTTAGGAGTTGGTCCAGACGTTTGGATGCCTTCCCAGACGTCTGGAAATAAATTTTTGAATGCGTACGATCCCGAGTCTACGCACGTGCCGCGTGCAGACTGAAACCCGCCGCTCTCTTCTTTTTCTCTCTCCACTTGCTGACCTGCAGACGCCCTCCCCCATGCCTACAAATACCCCTCCCCTCTCCCTCGTTCACCACATCCACCCGTCTTCTCCTTCCTCCAGCGTGAGCGCAAGAGCGAGGGCAGCAACTGCTGCCAGGTGCAGTGCGGAGAGGAGAGGTGCAGTGAGAGGGAAGAAGAGGGAGAGCGTGCGAGAAAGTGAGAAAGCCCGCCAGAGCAGCTCGAGGCTGGCTGGCGTGCGTTGGAGGAGCGTCGTGCTGGGGAGATCTCCCATGGTGCTGCTGCAGCTTGAGCAGCGGACGAGTGACTGCGTGGCGAGCTTGCGCACAGCGGGAAGAAGACGAGGAGGTTCTGATTCTGGGAATTTTTCCCAGAATCAGACGTTTGTACTGACGTGCGCTCGTGCGTGTGTATTAAGAAGTGTCGCTATAGTAGCACTTGCAACGTCGATTTTAAAGTAAGGAAACAGAGGTGAGTCCGTGTTACGAACCATACTTTCAAACGTCTTTTAAGACGTCTGGGAGGTGGCCCAGACGTCGTACCAGACGTCTGGTATCACTTCCAAATGTCTGGGATTCATTTTCTGCGGCACGCACCGTTGCGTCTGCACGCCTGCACGTGCAGACCTGCTCCACCTCTTCTTTTTCCCTCTCTTCTTGCGAGCGCAGGTTGCGCCCCTCTCTCTCGCTCTCTCTCCCCGCGTGGCTTTAAAAAGCCACGCCCTCTCCCTCACTCTCATCACCTCCGCTCCACCTTCCTCTTCTTCCAGCGAGTGCGAGCGCGAGCGAGCGGGGCGGCGACAGCCGCGGTGAGTACGGGAGGAGGTGCTGCGTGAGAAGAGGAGGCACTCGGCCGTGAGGGCGAGCTTGCCAGGGTTGCTAGGGCCGGCCGGCGGGGGGAGCAGCAGATGCGGGGTGGCACGGGAGGCCTGCTGCAGCTCAAGCAGCAGGCGGAGGACTCGCGGCTCGGCCGTGCGTCGCGAGCGGAGGGCGAGTGGCGCCTTGATTCTAGAAATTTTTCCAAAATCAGACGTCTGGGCTTCCAACCAGATGACGGGGAAGACGTCTGGAGGACTGTCCAGACGTCTGTAAGGTGAGTTATTTTCGTACCTTCTTCCTTTCCTACGACCGTCCGTACTGAGAGAGAGAAATGGGTACGCGCAGGTTCGGGGATTCGCATCCAATGCGAATCAGACGTCTGGCTGCAGTGCCAGACGACTGGAACGACTTCCAAACATCCGGGGTGACCATCGGACGTCTGGGAACTAGGCCAGACGCCCTCGCAGGCTTCTGGACGTCTGAGAGACCACGCAGAGCAAGGTAACCCCTGATCCACTTTTTAAGACGTCTGGAATAAGTTCCAGACGTCTGATTTTGCACTGTACCGTCGTTTTTGACCTATTTAGGGCCCGTTCGGGTTCCGTTTTCCGCATTTCGAGTTGCGTTCTTTTCGGAATTAAATCCTCTACCTGTCTACAGTAGCTACATACTGTTTTGAGAAACTCCCTGTGTTTGATCCTTGTGATAGGACCCCGTTTCGTTGCAGTCTTGAGGTTTGCGGAGGCACGCGGGATTTCCGACCACGCCCCTAGTACTCCTGTTGTAACCGGTAGAGTGGCTTTTAAGTTTATTGGTACAATCTGTTAAATTATGGAACCATAAATAGCACCTAGGACATTGCATGAATCCTAGGAATGAGAAACTAGAATGAATGGTAGATCCTAGGGTGTTGCATGAATCCTAGGGCTGGAAAACTAGATTGTATGATAGATCCTAGGGTATGGCATGAATCCTAGGATGGGAAAAACTAGTGGAATATATGAATACTGCAGTCTTGGAAAATGTGGAAGGGAAATAATAGCTGCCTGTGAATTGAATTAATAGCTGCCTGCTATGAATAAATAAATGTGATTGAGAATATGGATTGTAAGAACGTGAAAACTGGAAAGTGAAACCTGGATGTTCTGAGTTAAAAGAGCTGGAACCCTACGGGGAATTAGGAGTAGAACTCCTGGAAAGTGAATGGAATAGAATTGGGGAAGTGAGCTGGCCCTTGAGTACGGAGTACCAAGGAGAGCGACTGTCCCCCTGTTTAGTGCAGAGCAGAGCAAGCCGCCCCAGGGACCCGGGGTTAGGACTGGCCACTCTGTACCGACTTGCTGGCCCTCGTGTACGTAGTATCGAGGAGAGATACTAGTGTAGGGAGGTACTAGCTACCCCACGGGCCCAGGGGGTTCTACTAGCCTCCTACACCGACTTGCTAGGCCCACTGGGGCAAACCAGGGTTGTCAGGCGAGGGTGCGCGGACTGTGGAGGGGCAAGGCCCCTGTTTGGTTACTGTGGAGGGGTTGGACCCCTGTTACTGAGAGGGCTCTGCCCTGTACTGGTTCTGTGCTGTGCTTTGGGCGCACCTGTTAACGGAAACGACTGACCGCGTGCCAGTGCGGGTTAGCTACCCGTGCGTTTACCGCGCGTGCCTTAGTCACCGTTACGTCTGTCAGTGACCTTGGGGTGGTTGACTGAGTGTAGGATCACCACGGGGGACTCTCCCCGGCCAGGAGAGCACCACGTGCTACTTCTACTGTTCAGAAAAGACTGCAATCAAGATCGTTCCCACGAGGAACATTCGAGATCAAGTGAAGGATATGAGAAATAGATAAATTATGAAACAATAGAAAGACGTAAATAAAGGAAGAAAGAAAATTAAAACAGCTACTGTACACTTTACTATTTCTTTAGTTTAGCTGCCACTCTACTCAGCGTTTTGCTGTTGTGTTACACTCGTTACCTTTCAGGACCAGGTGTTGAGCAGCCAGGGTCAGCGGCTGTAGAGGACCCTGGGCCGAGTAGGGTCCAGTAGAGTTACCATTGTTCTCTTGTACCTCTTTTTTGGTTCCACTGTAGTGAGTAGTTCTTGTTTCCGCTGTACTTTTCTTTACCTACAGTTCATATTATGTTATGAATGTTGTTCTACTGTTGTGGTGGTACATACTGTAGTGGTTTCTTTCCTTACTGCTGTATTTTCTTACTGTTAGTTATATTCATGTTGAATGTGGTTTATTTTACTGCTCTTTTGGTTACTTCCTCGTTGGACGACCAGGTCTTGGGTTTAGTCGAGTCGGTCCGGTTCTCGTGTCTCGTAGGGACTCGGGAATTGGGTCGTTACAGTCCGAGTGTTGGTCTCAGGGAGGCCTGAAAATTGGATTTTGCTTATCACTTGTCGTCACGGAAATCATGGAGTTTTGCTTACGGAAGGTGCGGTTGAAAAGCGAGAGAGAAATAGAGAGAGAGAGGGAGAGATTAGGGTTAGAGTCATTTCTTGCTTGATCATGCAACTTAAACAGGAAATAAAGTAAACAACTGAGCGGAAAGTAACTTCATTAATCATGCAGCTTGAGTTCACAGATTACAACATTAGATACATGCTTAAACATAAGTAAAGGAAAGCTTAAAAGAGAGGAAGAGAAAGAGAGGGGGGGAGAGCGGCGAGGCAGCCACGGCGGTGGAGAAGGCTCTGTTGGCGGCTCGTCGTCTCCGACAATTACAAGAGGGCCTAAAGCTAGCTAAGAGAGGGGTAGAGTAGTTGCAAGGGAAGTGAATGCCTTGAATGAGTGGTTGGAGGGGGTTTAAATAGG
This sequence comes from Thalassia testudinum, assembly GCA_037157565.1. NCBI lineage: Eukaryota > Viridiplantae > Streptophyta > Magnoliopsida > Alismatales > Hydrocharitaceae > Thalassia > Thalassia testudinum. The sequence goes on from JAZHRO010000073.1 coordinate 154,443,023, forward strand.
GAGAAGGGCTTTCTAAAAGAAGAAGGGGTTTTAGCGACGTCCGGGACGTTGCTAAAACCCTTCCAAAAGCGTCGATGAAGCCCCCAACCAGCCAGTCACACGCCCGCGCCGTTCTTCTTCGCGCTTGATCCGTGGTCGCTGCGTAAGAGCCGTCCGATCTGAGATCCACCCCCGGGTGCGCTTGGATGGCACCCTGGGCACACGTGCGCGTGAGTGTCGTTGCCCGGCGTGAGTGTCGTTGCCCTGCGTGCGCATGGGCGCTGTTGTCTGAGGGCGCGTCACGTGGCGTTATCTCGGCCGCCCGCTGCTGATCGGGCAGCCCAATTTTGCCGCGTCCCTCTTCGTCTTCAATTTCTCGCACTGCGCAGCTCGAACCCGCGTCGCGTGTGTGCGGGCGTGCGCGCTAACCGCTGCGCCACGCCTGCTGCTTTGTCGCGTCGACGACGGGCGGGCGTGCGGTTCTCGACCGTCTGATCGAAGATCGACGGCAGAGATTTGATCTCCAGCTGCGGGTGGAAGCGGCACGCGGTGAGCGGGTGCCACGTGGCGCAACGAGGGACGTTGATCATCAGATCAACAGTTAGAACTTCTTGGGCCCATTGTAGGAGCTTCGGATGTCGGATTTGGCCGATTTTGAGTCCGTTGGACTCCGTTCGTCGTTCTGAATCCATTCGTGCGGTTTGATTGCTCATCTGAGGCCTGCTTTGACACATGCTTACACAAATGGCCTTTAATACAGTTTTATAAGCAATCTTGGTATATGATGCATGCAATGCTCCCATTCTACTTATGTTGTGCCTTTTATTCTTAAGATGGGCCCTATTTAACAGAATTATCACCACCACATGTAGTGTTATCATACCCCCATGCTTACTCCTTGCTAGTCCCTAGCAAGGTTTATTCTAGCCTTTATTTTCTTTCAGAATTTAAGAAGTAATTGCTTAGACACTTGGTCACTTGTCAATAGGAGGAAATATACTAAGATCTTAATCTACAAAGACTAAGCAGTGCCCGGGTGTCTGCCAAAATAAGAATCGTCCGAATCCTTGCTTTAATGTACATAACTATACATATGTGTATATATATATATTTTAGAATTTTTTCGGAATTCAGCGTGAGTTGATAACTTTTTACGGCTACCCAACCCACCCAAAGCTCGGTCAAAACCCTATGTGCTAAGCATCTTGGTGTGAAGATTGTGATAGACTCACTCAACGATAATTTAGACAGACTTCGGGTTTCTACGCCCCTAGGTGATCGAAAGAGGAAATATATTTGCCTGAAGGTGTATTTGTTCGATTGGTAGCTTTCTCCCTACGTTTGTTTTAATTGGGATCAACACAAGAATTTTTCCAATGTATATCTCCCCGGCTTGTACTACTTCCCCGCTTCTTCCTTAAGTGTTTTGGTTCTTTTTGTGCAGTTATTGAGCTGGGCTCTGGACAATCGACCAATGGGCTGTTACCCACGATCACTTGCCAGCCATACTCGTGCGGTGAAGTGTGGTTTATTTTCTTTTCTTCTACTTTTTTTTCGTAGGTGGCTTCCTTGATCTCAAATGTACCTAGAGGCAATGAAGAAGAAATGGTCCCGTGGCTGGGTTCTGGACAACCTGCCAATGGGCTGTTACCCACGACAACTTGCCAGCCATACCACCCTAGAGAGTTCGTTAGCTACCCAATTTCTATCAAAATCTCCGAGGAGTGAGCCTGTGCAAAAATGTGTGCAGATGCTCAGACTCAAAGTTTTTCTGAGTTAAAGGGTGAGTTGATAAGTCATATACTTATCACCTTATTTAGTAGGTGGATTAGAATAGTTTAAGGTTGCAAGGATTTGAAGCTAAATCCATATTTTAATGGACACCAGGCTGATTAAGCCTAAAGGCCTGAAAAGTCTAAGTGTTTAAGTTCTTTTTGTATTATTTCCCACTATTGACAAGTTTCTAATGCCTAAGTTCCTTCCTAAATTCATTTTTTTTTTAATTTTATTTTATTCAGACTGATTAAATGAGCTTAGGATTGTATAATTTACCACCCCCCCATGCTTAAGTTGGACAATGTCCTCATTGGCAAATACATGGATGCATAGGGGTTCAAAACGATAGTACCTGAGTGACGTAAAATATCGGATCAATCTGAATCCTTTGGGTTGCCTCCCAGGAAGCACTGAGTTTAACGCCTCCAACTGGGAGGTGCTTCGTGTCATCCCTCAACGAGGGTGACACTCTCCTTTGGGAGGACCTGGGCCAGGAAGTGCTTCAATCTTTGACCATTAACTGTAAAAGTGTGCACAGTGTTAGGATCAGCGATTTCAACCGCCCCATTAGAGTAAGGCTTAACCACCTGAAATGGTCCTATCCATTTGGACCTGAGTTTCCCCGCGAAGAGTTTTAGGTGGGCGTCAAACAACCAGACTTGCTGGTTAGGCTCAAAGGTTTTTCTATGAATAAGTCGGTCGTGGACGATTTTCATTTTCTCCTTATACAGTCGACTATTTTCAAAAGCGTCCCGATGAATTTCTTCGAGCTCAGATAATTGGAGCATCCTTTGCGCACCGGCTAACTGGGAATCCATGTTACATTGCTTGACAGCCCAATAAGCCTGGTGTTCCAATTCGACAGGAAGATGGCAGGGTTTACCAAAGACTAGGCGATAAGGCGACATGCCTATCGGGGTCTTAAAAGCGGTCCTGTATGCCCACAGGGCATCATCTAGTCGTGTGGACCAGTCTTTCTTGTCAGGTCTCACAGTCTTCTGTAAAATGTTCTTGATTTGTCTATTTGAGACCTAAGTCTGTCCATTTGTTTATGGATGATACGGGGTAGCAAAGGGGTGGTTCGCCCCGTATTTTCTAAGTACGGGATGGAATTGGGAATGGATAAAATGGCTTCCACCATCACTGATCATGGCCTTGGGTATTCCAAACCGGGAAAAGATGTTCTTCTTAACAAAGTCCATGACAATCCTGTGATCGCATCGGCGGGTGGCGACGGCTTCAATCAATTTGGAAACATAGTCTACTGAGACTAGGATGTATTTGAAGTCGTTGGATGGTGGAAAGGGGCCCATAAAATTGATACCCCAAACGTCGAAGATTTCGACAATCAAAATGGGCTGGAGGGGCATCATATCTTTCTGGGTTATGGTCCCCAGCGTTTGGCAGCATAAGCAAGTCTTGGCAAAATTGTGTGCATCCTTAAATAGGGACGGCCAGTAAAATCCAAACTGTAGAACCTTTGCAGCTATTTTCTTTCCAGAGAAGTGGCCTCCACAAGCTTGGTCATGACATGAGGAAAGCACACTCTGGACTTCATTCTCGAGGATACACCTCCTGATGATCTGGTCGACATAGAGGCGAAATAGCATGGGATCATCCCAGAAATAGTGCTTGGCCTCAGCCAAGAACCTGTCCCGTTGCTGTCTGGACCAGCTGTGCGGGGTTTGTCCTACAATTAGGTAGTTGACGTAGTCAGCATACCATGGCAGTCTCTTATCTTGCACAGCCAGAATGTGTTCATCGGGGAAGGCATCAGATAGAGGTAGGGAGGGTCCAATGTGGTCTGGATGAAGTCTAGACAAGTGGTCAGCCACCACATTCTTCGATCCGACCTTGTCACAGATTTCCAGGTTAAATTCCTGCAAAAGCAGGATCCATCTGATGAGCCTGGGCTTTGCATCCTTTTTGGCCAATAGGTGCCGGATGGCTGAATGGTCAGTGTAAATAGTCACGTGGGATCCCAGCAAGTACGATCAGAACTTTTCAAGTCCAAAGACTACAGCGAGCAACTCTTTCTCTGTAACTGTATAATTTCGTTGGGCCTCGTCCAACGTTTTGCTTGCGTAGTAGATCACCACGGGCTTCTTGTCTTGCCTTTGTCCCAAGACAGTGCCTATAGCAAAATCTGATGCATCACACATAATCTCAAAGTCCTGGGACAAGTTTGGGGGCTGAAGTATAGGTGCTGTGGAGACTAAGTCCCAGAGGGTGTGATAAGCCTGGATGCAATCAAAAGACATGTGGAATATGACGTCGTTGGCTAAAAGGTCGGTCAAGGGTTTGGAAAGCTTGAAAAAGTCTTTAATGAACCTTTGGTAGAAGCCAACATGTCCCAGAAATGAGCGAATCTGTTGGACCGAGCCAGGTGGAGGGAGTTTGGAAATCAAATCAACCTTAGCCCGATCTACCTCGATGCCCCTATGCGATACGATGTGACTGAGGACAATTCCTTCTTGAACCATAAAATGGCTATTTTCCCAACTTAACACCAGATTAACCTTGATACATCGTTTCAGGATTTTCTCCAAGTTGCTCAGACAATGGTCGAATGAGTTCCCGAATACAGAGAAATCATCCATAAAGACCTCTTAGTATTCACCCACCATTTTTGACAAAATGGCTAGCATGCAATGCTGAAAGGTTGCAGGTGCGTTGCATAACCCGAATGGCATTAGACGGAAGGCAAACATGCCGTACGGGCAAGTGAATGTGGTCTTTTCTTGATCCTCCAGAGCAATTGCGACTTGGTTATATCCTGAATATCCATCCAGGAAGCAAAAATACTTCTGCCCTATCAATCTTTCAAGGATTTGGTCAATGAATGGCAAGGGGAAATGATTCTTCTTAGTGGCTTCATTGAGCTTCCTATAATCAATACACACCCGCCATGCGGTGGTGGTGCTGGTGGGGATGGATTTTCCATGATCATTGGTGACAACGGTGAGCCCAGCTTTCTTTGGAACCACTTGAGTGGGGCTCACCCAGGGGCTATCGGAGATAGGATAGATGATGTTGGCGTCAAGCCATTTGATAATTTTTTTCTTAACAATCTCCTACAAGTTTGGGTTTAAACATCTTTGCATCTGGCGGGAGGGTCGTGTCCCTTCTTCTAGGTAAATCTTATGGGTGCAATAGGTGGGTCTAATTCCTCTTAAGTCAGAAATGGTCCAACCAATGGCAACCCGATGTTCTGAAAGGGTCGCAGTCAACTTGAGTTCCTGATCCTTGGTTAGATGAGAATTAATAATCACCGGGAAGGTCTGGTCAGGTCCCAGGAAGACATACTTGTGATTGTCAGGCAATGGCTTAAGTTCAGGTGCGAGTGGAACCACAGTTGATGGAAAGGGAAAGGGAGAGAGTTGATCAACATCGATCTCCTCAAATGGTGTTGTGTGATGGTACTCAGCCTTACAGAGGTCCACGGGTGGTGATGGTGACGGGTCAAAACAGTCATTACGGGTTTGGTAGTCTGATACAGAACTAAGGGTGAGGCATTCCTCGATCAGAGTTTCCACGGGATCATGTTCCTCAACGCAATCACAATCAAAAGACTTTGTCGCTCGGAAGATATCCAATTGCATTTTCCTGTCTCCGAAAGCGATTTCCATACATCCCGTGTCACAATCAATATTTGCCTTAGCCGTAGCTAAGAAAGGTCTGCCTAAGATTATGGGTGCGTTTTGTAATTCTTCAGGGACTTCCATGTCTAGCACCAAAAAGTCGACCGGGAAATAGAAGTCCTTGACCTATATAATCACGTCCTCGACAACCCCCTTCGGGGTTTTCATTGATCTATCAGCCAGCTGGATGGTGACAGGGGTTGGTGTCAACTCTCCGAAACCAAATTGGTGGTACAAGGTTGTTGGAATCAAATTGATAGAAGCACCTAAGTCCAGGAGCGCTCTATCAAATGTCATGTCCACGATATTGCAGGAAATCAGGGGTGCTCCTGGGTCAGTTCGCTTGAGCGGAAGGTTTCTTGATATTACGGAACTTGCTTGTTCAGAGAGCACAACCTTCCTAGGTGCTTGAGGTCTTGGCTTACGCTTGGGTGTACAAGCATCCTTTAAAAACTTGACGTAAGCAGGGATGTGCTTGACGACTTCAAGGAGCGGAATATTAATCTGCACTTGTTTAAAGATCTCCAAAAGCTTCTCAGTTTCCACAACATTCTTCTTTTTCTTGATTGTTTCCAAGGCCTCAGGGTAGGGTGTCTGAATGTGGATCGGGTCTATTTCGGGTCCTTGGTTGGTGCCTCTTCTGAGTCAGGTATTTCAGCGGGTGAAGTCTCGGGGAGAGTCGGCCATTTGGGATCCTGCGTTTTGGTGCCACTTCTCAAGGTCACCGCATTCGCAGAGGCATTGGAGCCATGGGTTGATCCTTGAGAAGACGAGGATGAAGAAGCACCAAACCTAGGGGGTGTTTGTGGGGCTGGCTGGACCATGTGAGCCTGCCCGGGATTGCCTTGGAACCCTTGTGAATTGGGGCCTCTGTTAATTATGTTTCGTAGGTTGGTTGTGGCTGGGAAGGAAGGGATCCTTGTTGTTTACAATCCAAGAGTTGGCTTAACTGTCCCTTTACCAAGGCCATTTCCTCCTGATGTTTCTGGTTCATGTTAGCCATCATCTTTATTAGGGTGTCCATTTGGTTTTGTGGGGGAGGGGCCGCCCTATTCTGATTATATTGGGGTCTAACTGGTGGTCCTTGCTGATAGGGGGCAAGTGTGGCTGCTGGTTTGGCCTGGGCTGGTTTTGGAATTGCGATGGTTTCTGGTTTGTCTAGCCAAAGTTGGGGTGGTTACGCCAGCCAGTGTTGTAAGTGTTGGAGAAAGGGTCAGGTTTCGCATAACCTTGGACAGCTTGCACATCTTCAAGGATAGCCGATGTCGATGGAGAGAGAAGAGAGTAATCAAGGGTTGAGGGAGCAAAGGTCCCTCCCTAGAACGTGGTCAGGGGTTGTTCCAAGTTTAGTTGGGTTAAGGGCTGGACCAGGTCAACATTATGTGCTCCCTTTGCTAGGGAGAAGGTCTGTAAGGGGTTCCTGGTCTGGTTCAGTAACTCATCAATCTTTTTGTCCACCAATTCCACCCGATCTAGTTTCTTAGCAATGATGTCCATGTCAACCATTCCAGAATTTGCTTGTACCTCATAAATCCCACCACGGGGTTGACTGGATCTGTTGAACTGGGTCATGGAGGCATTGTTGAGCGAATTCTCGCTCATAGACTCAAAGAGCTCAAACGAGCTCTCCTCGTCCTTGTTCAGGAAGTTCCCCTCGCATGAGGCATCGACGAAGTTCCGTAGGTTGCTGTCCAGATCGTGGTAAAAAATCTGGGCCAATTGCCACCTTGGTACTTTGTGGTGTGGGAATTTCCTTAAGAGTTCATTGAATCTTTCCCACACCTCATGGAACTGTTCCCCACCCTGGAGTGTAAAGGTAGTAATAGCTCTTCTGAGGGCATTGGTCTTTCCTATGGGGAAGAATTTCTTTAAAAATGTATACCTCAGTTCTTCCCAGGTGATGATGGGTCTACCTAGGGTTTTAAGCCAGTGAGAAGCCTTGTCTCTTAATGAGAAGGGAAACATCTTGATTAGAATAATGTCAAGGCTAATGTTCCTAGGTTTCACAGTTCGTGCTATGCGGTCGAGATCCTCTAGGTGCTGGAAGGGGTCCTCATTTGAGCTTCCACGAAAGTGGCTCTGGATCAGACTTAAGACATTCGGTTTCAGCTCAAAATCATCTCCCCCTTCGGGGATCCTAAGGTGTGGCTCGACTCTAATAGCGGAGGGATTATAGAAATCACGGAGGGACCTCGGTTGATCCTGAAATGGTGGTACATTGAGTGGTGGTTGCCCTTGTACGCCTTGGAAAGGTGGTGGTGGTTGTTCTTGTGGGTTCTGTAACCGGTGTATGGCTTGCATGATGGTGTGGATTTGTTGTTGCTAAAGCCGGTGGTTTGCATTAATTTGGGCTTGGATGATGGCCATTGTGTCTGGTGGGAGTTGATCCTCAGCCTCATCTACCCTAGGTTCAGCCTTGTTTCTAACAGAATCACGTCGCCTAGATTCTTGCCCCAAAATAAACAACTCGGGATGTAGTGAGCGTCTCCCGTGCATACACTAGAGAAGAATAGGAGGGGATGCGGAGAGCGACAGATGCGAGAAATGTGTTCAATCAAGAAAACAAGCCTAGTCCTTATGGGGTATTCCTTAGGAGACCTAGAAATCTCACAAAGGGTGATTAAGTTCGTAAGCACTGGACTCCCCTTCCCAAGGCTAATCTGGCCAGGTTGATTATGAGGAGATTGCAAGGAAGGTTCTTCCTTTGGCTTGCGCCTCCGGTTCCGTAGACCCCACAACCACGGTCGTTTGACATTGCCTCGCAGCCTAGTCACTAGATTCTACCAAGGGAATGAAAGCCAAGTGCCCAGTGAACAAAACCTCTCCTTTCGAGACTTAACTCAGTCTTGCCTAAGGCACATCTACTCAGTTTTAAAGGGCTAGGATAGTGCTTGTGCTAGGGTTATTTGACGAGGCATTGATTGGGGTGGTGCCTCTTAATTTTCCACTTTCAATGTGTGTGCATCTATCAAAATATGGTTTTCAATTAAGGATTTTTAAGATGTGGTGTCTTTTAGTGTTTCATCCTTACTTTAGTGCTTTTTAGGGTTGACGTCTCTTAATGTTTTCAGACAAGTTTTAGTGGGCACGTCAAGTTTTGCACATAATTTGGTGAAAGTAGATTTTCTTTTATTGTGTAGAGGCTCTAAAACCCTAATGTACTCATCCTAATGATCATGCAGCTTCTATTGGATGAGTCAGTTTTAGGGTTGAGTGGTGCGGCCCAAGTCAATTCACGGTGGCATCGCAAACACCACTCAAAAAGAGAAAAGAATACTCTAAGAATTTATTCAGAATGTTAGAGTGTACATTTTTTTTTGTGGGGTGATGTGTTAAGGATGTGGGTCAAGCAATCATACACCAAGCCAATTTTTTTCAATTTTTACAAATTTTTTTTTTAGTTTTTCACGCAAGCAAACAATCATGAGTGAAGGATTACTCACTATCGGTCCTTGTTGCGCCTACTCCCTTGTTACCATCGTGGGATGCGTCGCTTCGCCGTCCAAGTACCGAATTCCTACAACCATCATGTAAAAAGGAAAATAGGGCATTAGACGATGTGAGAATGGATGTGAAATGGAAGTGACAAAACAAATCCGTTGCCTCCCCGGCAATGGCGCCAAGAACTGACGCACACTCGTGCATGTGTATTAAGAAATGTCGTTATAGTCGCACTTGCAACGCCGATTTTAAAGTAAGGAAATGGAAGTGAGTCTGAGTGTCGGTCTCAAGGAGGTGTGAAAATCAGATTTTGCTTTTCACTTGTTGTCACGGAAATCGCGGAGTTTTGCTTGCGAAAGGTGCGGTTGAAAAGCGAGAGAGAGATAGAGAGAGGGAGAGATTAGGGTTAGAGTTGTTTCTTGCTTGATCATGCAAATTAAATAGGAAATAAAGTAAACAGCTGAGCGGAAAGTAACTTCATTAATCATGCAGATTGAGTTCACAGATTACAACATTAGATACATGCTTAAACATAAGTAAAGGAAAGCTTAAAAGAGAGGAAGAGAGAGAGAGGGGGAGAGCGACAAGGCAGCCACAGCGGTGGAGAAGGGTCCGTCGGCGGCTCATCATCTCTGGTGATTACAAGAGGGCCTAAAGCTAGCTAAGAGAGGGGTAGAGTAGTTGCAAGGGAAGTGAATGCCTTGAATGAGTAGTTGGAGGGGGTTTAAATAGGGAGAAGGGCTTTCTAAAAGAAGGGGTTTTAGCGACGTCCGGGACGTCGCTAAAACCCTTCCAAAAGCAATGGCAGAGGTCTGTCGACCGAACCATGGCTAGTCTTTGTTTGTTTTAGTGCTTATTACAGTAATGTCGTTGTGGTATAGATAAAATAGCTATGGTTTGTCGTCATCGCCACCATTACAATTTTACTCAGAAATATTTTTCCCGAGGTCGAACTCAGGGAGCTATTGGAATTCTAGAAGTACAATGTTTCTTTATTACAAAAATAAAAGAGAGAGAGAGGGAGAGGGAGAAGTAGATTTCTGTTTCTTGGCTTTTTCTTCCTCTCTTCTTTCTCTCTTTGCTTGTCTTCTTTTTCTCTTCTTTCTCTTCTCTTCTTCACAGTTCTTGATCTTCTTCAGTTCTTCTTCTTCTCTTCTTTTAGGTGCGGAACCTTTGCTTTTCTTTTTCTTCTTCTTTGCTTTGTCTGCAGAGCTTCATCCGTTGTCTGATTCCTCAGTCAGACAGCTTAAATGGTGTCTGCTATAGTGCTTCCCCTTTCTTCCTTTGTTGCTTCTCCTTCTTCTTCTTCGTCTTCTTCTTTGGTCTTCTTCCTGTGGTCTTCTTCTTCTTCCTTGGCCTTCTTCCTGCGCACCCTGTCCCTGCACAAACCACAGTAAAACCTAACCCTTCCCTCTACCCGCGCGTCTCTCTCTCTCTGTAAACCGCTCACAGGAAGCTCACCCAGAGCCGGGTTATCGGGTCGGGTAGCGCACCCGGGACCAGGTGTACCGGCGTGTATGGTACGCGAGGAGTGCGCAGGTGGTGTTGGGTCGGGTCCGCCAGATTCTAGTGGTGAGCTCGCGGACCGGGCGGGTGAGTGGGTGAGGGACCTCACCCCAGGTGTCTCGAGGTGATTAGGAGAAAACACAAAATCAATTTAACGCGGCGCGGCGTTTCGAAATCCCACGATGTTGGACTAAATTCTGCCCCTTTCTCGCGTGCACCCGCAGGAGAGCCACGACCTGGCCTCAGCAGCTACGTCCTCGCCTCTCTTCGCGGACCTGCTCGCTGCCTTTGCCCAAGCCCCTGCAGTTCGCTTCAGCTGGGATCCTGCTACTGCAGGGCTTGGAGCTCGCGTGGAAGCTCCTTTAGTCGTCGTCAATGGTGGCTAGGGCTTTGACCCTGTCAAACAGAAACACGGCCTCTCGGCCTAATCAGACTACAGGGTGACCTTCGCCGTGGCACGGCGAAGGTGATGCAGGGTGTAGCAGGTTGTGGGGCGGTGTCTGGCGGCGGGGCTAGGTCGGACAGCGACCGGAAAAATGGGTCTGATCAGGGGAGTGTTGTGGGGGTGAGGTGAGGCGGAGCTTTTGTGGTAGGTGGCGAGTTGTGTTGAGTGGTGGATTGATGGGGGCAATCTCGCCGGAGAGTGGCCGGAGATGGAGAAGGAGAGGGCGATCAGGCGTGGTCGAGGGGTAGTTGAACAAATTGAGTTGGGGAAAAGAAAGAGGGGAGGAAGGGAGACAACTGTTACCTACTTATAGGGACGAAGAGGGTCGGAGCAGGGCGGCAATCGTGCTGACTGTCTCCGGAGAAGAAATACCCAGAGAGGGAGGGCGGCGGCGAGGAAGAGAGCCGGAGGGTGCGCGCTGGGTACGGCACGACGTGGGAAGAGCAGGCGAAGGTGGCTCCGCTGCTGCCATTGCAGCAGAGCGACGAGACGGAGGAGGAGGAACCGCCGGAGCTGGTGGGTTTCTGCCGGAGTGGGGAGAGAGGAATGGTAGGGGTTTTCTCCATAAGGACCGAGCTACCAGAGTTAGCTGGCGACGCTGGTCCTTATAAAGGCGGTGGCGGAGGGGTGGGCGCAGGGAGGCGACGTGCCTCCCTCGTCGGAGAATGGTCGAAATTGCGACCCATACCTTCCGCGCGTTCGCATGGAAGGTGTGGGCGAGGACAAGAGGTATGGCGGTGTCCCTGCGACAGTGGACGTCGCAGGGAACACCTGGTTCAAATTGCAGGTCGCCTCCCTCACCCTACGCGGCGCCATGCTCCGCGCAAAGTCGCCAGAGCATGGCGCTGCTCAGAGACTTGCAGGAGGGACCTGTATGCAAAGAACGATGAAGAACCTAGGGGCCAAAATGCAAGGGTTTCGAAAGTTGAGGGTCAAAAAGTAATAGATGAGGACCAAATTGCAAAGTCGGTCAAGAAGGTCTCTTCTTAGGCTCAAGTTTATATGCATGACTAAATGGGACCTAAGGATTCTAATGGTGAATTTTATTTCTAGGTCAGACCTTGTTTGACTGGCCAATTTACGTAAAAACCCAAATTAAATCATTAATTGGGCATGGTCCTCAGTGTAGGTAAAAATGGGTTTCCAAGGCCAAATTCAAGGTTCTAAACCCTAGAGATTATTTTTCTATGAATTTTAGAGGGTTTAGTTGATTTTTACCCTGCCTCAAACCTCGTGAATTGAAGTGGGTTTGTTTTAGGGTTACAGAATGTCATTTAATTCCTTGGAGTTGCTGTAGCCCTTGTTGGATCATATCATCCCACTTTCCTTCTTATTAGGTTAGTTTGACCTATGTTTGGACCCTGAGTTACCCTGTTTACAGATTGTGTTGGTGAAATTACATTTTTACCCCTTATGACTTGTTTTCTTGTTAAACTCAGAATTCTCTGAGTCAAGCCTTTCTTTGAGATATGTAGGAGCTTTTTCTCGCATATTTAGGTTAGATTGTGCTAGTTAGGGTTCATGATGAGGTTCTCATCAGTCGGTGAAGCCCCGAGCACGCCGGTCACACGCCCGTGCCGTTCTTCTTCGCGCCTGATCCGTGGCTGCTGCGTGAGAGCCGTCCAATCTGAGATCCTCCCCAGGGTGCGCTTGGATCGCGCCTTGGGTGCATGTGCGCGCGGGTGTCGTCGCCCGACGTGCGTGTGCACGTGGGTGCTCGCTGTCTGAGGGTGCGCCGCGTGGTGCTATCTTGGGCCCCCACTGCTGATCGGGCGACCCAATTTTGCCGCGCGCCTCTTCGTCTTCAATTTCTCGCACCGCACGGCTCGAACCCACGTCGCGTGCGTGCGCGCTAACCGCAGCGCCACGCCTGCTGCTTTGTCGCGGCGACCGTGTACGGGCACGTGGTTCTCGGTCGTCCGATCGAAGATGGACGGCCGAGATTTGATCTCCTGCTGAAGGTGGGAGCGGTGCGCGGTGAGCGGGCGCCACGTGGCTCAACGAGGGCCATTGATCATCAGATCAACGGTCAGAACTTCTTAGGCCCATTGTAGGAGCTCCGGATGTCGGATTTGGCTGATTTTGAGTCCGTTGGACTCCGTTCGTCGTTCTGAACCCATCCGTGGGGTCCAATTGCTCATCTGAGGCTTGCTTTGACACATGCTTACACAAATGGCCATTAATACAATTTTATAAGTAATCTTGGTATATGATGCATGCAATGCTTCCATTCTACTTATGTTGTGCCTTTTATTCTTAAGATGGGCCCTATTTAACAGAATTATCACCCGCATATGCAGTGTTATCATGGACCTACATCCAGATGACGCGGCGACGTTTGGAGGGAGCTCCAGACGACTGAGAGGTACGAAATTTCTCCTCTACCTCCTTTTGCGGATACAACCATGCAGGCCGTTCCGTCGAGGTTCTGAGACGTGTCGTGTTGAGGAGGTTTTCGTCGCGCGTGCAGGTTTCATTCTGGGACGGCGTGGGGACATGCCCTCCCACGCAGTTCAGACGTCTGGGCACGACACCAGACGGCGGAGAGCGTCTCCAGACGTTCGGAGAGGTGGTCGGACGTCTGGAACTGGGTCCAGACGGTTCAGCAAGATCCCTAGATGTCTGAGGAGCAGCGTAGAGTGAGGTATGACCTGGACCACTTTTTAAGACGTCTAGAAGGTGTTCCAGATGTCAGATTTGAGTCAGAGTTGTCATTTTTGACCTATTTAGGGTCCGTTCGAGGTCCGATTTCCATGTTTAAAATTCCTTTCTTCTCAGAATTAGTTCCTCTACTTGTTTGAAATACTTGTATTCTGTTCTGAGTGGTTCCTTGTGATTGATCCTTGTGTTAGGGCCTCGTTCTGTTGTGGCTTTGGGGGTTGTAGAGGCACGTGGACCTGCCCATCACGCCCCCAAAACTCCCGATTTTGTGGCTAGAGTGGCTCCCCTTTAGTTAATTACAAACATTAATGCATCTCTGAAATAACTGATAGGTCCTAGGGTATGGCATGAATCGTAGGACCTGAAAACTAGATTGACTGATAGATCCTAGGGTATGGCATGAATCCTAGGGCCTGAAAACTAGATTAAATGATAGATCCTAGGGTGTGGCATGAATCCTAGGAACAGAAACACTGAAACGAATGTCTTGAATACCGGAATTGCAGTCTTGGATAAGTAGATGGAATAATGATAATTGCCTGTAATTGGATAATAACTGCCTGTGAAATGTAAAGAATTGTTGCTAGTAACTGCTACATGTAATTCCTGTTGTTTGGAAACTAAATTCGAGGCTTGTATATAAATTGGAAAAGAAAGATTAAATGTCGGAACACGTGCTATATGCGAATAAAATTAAAATGATGAAACCTAGTATGGCTTGGCCTGAGAAATATCAGCATGAACCCTATGGGGAATTAGGAGTAGAGCTCATGGAAAATAAATAGAATGGAACTGGGAAAGTGGATGGGGAAGTGAGTTGGCCCTTGAGTACGGAGTACCTAGGAGAGTGACTGTCCCCCTGTTTAGTGCAGAGCGGAGCTAGCTGCCCTAGGGACCTGGGGTTAGGTCTGGCCACTTTGTACCGACTTTTGGCCCTCACATACACAGTATCGGGGAGAGCTATTAGTGTAGGAGGGAGCTAGCCACCCCATGGGGCCTGGGGTTCAGCTAGCCGTCCTACACCGACTTGTTAGGCCCACTAGGTAAACCAGGGTAGTCAGGCGAGGGTGCGCAGACTGTGGAGGGCAAGACCCATGTTTGGTTACTGTGGAGGGGCTGGACCCTTGTAATTGAGAAAGGTCTACCCTATACTGGTTCTGTGCTGTGCTTTGGGCGCACTCGTTAACGGAAACGACTGACCGCGTGCCAGTGCGGGGTAGCTACTCGTGCGTTTATCGTGCATGCCGTAGTCACTGTTACGTCTATTAGCGACCTTGGGGTGGTTGACTGAGGGTAGGACCACCACGGGGGACTCTCCCAGCCAGGAGAGCACCACGTGCTACTTCTACTTTTCGGAAAAGACTGCAATCAAGATCGTTCCCACGAAGAACATTCGAGATCAAGAGAAAGACCTGAGAAATAAATCAAGAAAGAGTAAATAGAGAAATAAAGAAATAAATTAAAAACAACAGCTACTTGTCCACCTTTACTGTTTTCTTAGCTAGCTGGTTGCCACTCTACTCAGCGTTTCACTGACGTGTCATATTTGTCACCTTTTTCAGGACTAGATGTTGAGCAGCCAGAGCCTACAGCTGTGGAGGGTGCTGGGCCTGGTAGAGCCCAGTAGTTGTACTTTTGTTGTACCCATTTTCTGTAGTAGTGAGTATTTCTGTTACACCTTGTACTCTTTTATTGTAAACTTTATATTACTGTACCTATTTTTAATTCTCTACTGTTGTGGTGGTATGTACTGTAGTAGTTCTTTCTTTACTGTTGTACCTTTGTTACTGTTAGTTATTTGCATGGTGAATGTGGTTTATTTTACTATTTTTTGGTTACTTTCTCGTTGGACGACTGGGTCTTGGGATTAATCGAGTCGGTCCAATTCTCGTGTCCTGTAGGGATTCAGGAACCGGGCCGTAACAACGGCGGAGATGGCTCTGCCACTAGTATGGTGGCAGAGCGACGAGAAGAGGGAGGAAGAGTCATCGGAAGCTGCGGGCAGTTGGCCAAAGTGAGGAGGAGATGAATTTGGGGGGGCTTTCTCTGGCCAATTTAAGCTTCAAGGAAGCGGAGGGGTCTGGGCTTCCTTCAATAAGCAAGGGAAGAGGGAGGAGTCGCGAGGAGACGGTGGGAAAACCACACCGGAGGTAAGGCCGGAAAAAGACCCATACCTCTCGAGCATTCACACGAGAGGTATGGGGCGTTTCAGGGGGCTTCGCAGGGAGCTACCCTTTCAAATCTGGGAGCGGCTCCCCATGAATCCAAGGAGAGAACCTCTACGCAAAGTCACCAGAGGTATGGGTCCCTGCTGTGATGGCAGAGGGACTGAAATGAAGAAAGAGGAGAAGAAGATGAGGGGGGATTTGCAAGGGTTTCAAAAAGTTAAGGGTCTAAATGTAATTTGGTGGACCAATTTGCAAAGTGAGTCAAGACGACCTTCCCTTAGGTCCAAATTTTGGTATAAACCTAATTTAGACCTAAGGAATCTAATGGTGAAGTTGGATTTTAGGTTTGACCATGTTTGAATGGATATTTTTCACAAAAACCTAAATTAGGTCAAATATTAGGCATGGACCCCAATCTAGGTCAAAACAGGTTCCAAAGGGAAAATTGAAGGTTCTAAACCCTAGAAGATATTTTTCCATGATTTTTAGGGGATTTAGTTGATTTTTACCTTACCTGAAACCTTGTGAATTTAGGTGGGTTTGTTTTAGGGTTATAGATTGTCATTTAATTCCTAGATTTCGCAATAACCCTTTTCTGATTGAACCATCCCACTTTTTCTCTTATTTAGTCCAGTTGACCTATGTTTAGACCCTTAGAAATCCAGTTGATGCACTGCAATGGTAAAATTACAGTTTTACCCCTTATTTTATGTTCTCCCAGATTAATGATCCCTTGAACCAAGCCCTTCTTTTGGTTATGCAGGAGCTCTTGTTCACTTTATTAGGTCAAAATATGCAAGTTATGGCTCATGATGAGGTTCTTATCACTTTATGCCTCAATTGAATTCCTGGGAAGGCTCCTAGAACTGGGCCGCAGTCCTTAGAGGTTGCAATGCAGTCGGATCAGCACAAAGCATGGCGATCATAGTTGAAGATAATGGCGGCGACAAGCGAAGATGGCGAAACTTGAAATCACAAGTACGAGCTCAAACGCCCCAATCAGATAGCTCCTGAGCTTCGCCAAGTGATGGCAAAGGTGATGGTGGGGTTCTTGTGGCGTGTGCGTGTGTGTGGAGGGCATGCGAAGTCAGAGAAGGTGTACGATGAAGGGTGAGCTCGGTGGGGTGATTGAGTGGATGAAACAGCAAATAAGTAGAGGGTTTTTGGTCGTGGAGGTGTGGCGAAGGTTTTGGAGGTGATGCGGGGGTGTTTGGTGATCTGTGGAGTGCGGATGGCCTCACCTGAGGCTTGGCCGGTGCGGAGGAAGACAATGGGGGAGGCAATGATTCGACGGTTGAAGTAGGGAGCTAAGGGTCCTAATCTAAACCACGAAGAGAGAAAAGGAGATTTAGAACCTAATTAAGGACGAAGAGGACGAGGGAGGCGTCGGCTTTGATTGGCCGGTGTTGGAGAAGAGAAGTCCTCTGGTGAGGGAATGGCAAGGAAGAAGAGGGTCTGGAGAGCTTCTGCCAGTATTGCGAGAAGCGGAAGGAGCTGAAGACAATCCCGCTGCTTATGGTATGAGGCAAAGGGTGAAGAAGCTAGAGAGAGAGGAGTCACTGGAGCTGCGGTGGAGGTGACCAGAGAGAGGGATTTTGTGAAGAAATGCAGCCAAACTGAGCTAGTTTTGGACGACTTATGGGTCTAGAGCTTATATAGAGCTCAAATCCGAGCTCTAGACAAGGAAAGAGGCTCTAATTGGCTTGATATTGAGGTGCAAGACACCCACGAATCTCATGGGTTCACTAAGGCTAAACGATGTGATCTGGGATCCCAACCCACCTTCAAAAGATTCTTCATAATGTGAACACTAATCCCACCAAATTTGGTGGGATTTAGTGTTGATTTTAATAGGATTTGAGGTGGTCGAAGGTCGGTGCAGAGGTCAGTTAACTTCCAATGGCGGCAGGGGAAGGTTTTTGAAGACAACGACAAATTTAGGGACCTATCTATAAATATTTCGAAAGTTAGGGGCTTGATTGAGAGAAATGGAGTTTTAATGGACTGAAATGCAAACTATGTCAAGATGGATTCTGATTGGACCCAAATTTTGGTAAAAACCTAATTTGGATCCAAGGAATCTGATGGTGAAGTCGAATTTGAGTTTTGACCAAGTCTGACTGGGTAATATGCGTAGAAACCCAAATCAGGGTAGAGATCCATTTGTGACTCTGTTCAAGGTCAAAATAGGTTTAAATAGTCAAACCAAGGGTACCAAACCTCAAGAAATATTTTTCTATGAATTTTAGGAGGTTTATATGAATTTTATCTTGATCGAAACCTCTGTAATTCAAGCGGATCTGAAATTAGGATTTTATATTATGATTCATTTCTCAAAACACGTGAAACCCCGTTTCTATCTGTGTGGACCTACTTATTGGACTTTAATGCCCATTTGACCTTAAATTAACCCCTGGAAAATCCCATAGTTACTTTGCATTCATGATGTGATGTTAAAACTACATAATTAACCTTGATTTATTATTTTCTTCTCAAACTGGCTTTGTATGGAATTATGGCTCTCAAGCGATCATGTAGGAGCATTTGTCAATTAATCCTGACTAAATAAAGCTAGTTGTGGATCATGATGAAGTTATCATCACTTCCTCCCTGCTTCGAGTGCTACCGCCGAGGAGCACTGCCTCCCTCACCTCATCTTCCTCTCCTTCACCTTGCCACCGGCGTTGGAGTGCACCATAGCATTGCGTCCCTCCACTTCGCTCGATCAGAGATTCTCTCCTCAACACTTCTGATTTCGATCCTTTTCTCGCCCTGCCAATGGTTAGATCCCTCACCTCCTTTGTCAGGTAAGTAGTTCTAACACTTAGCCGTAATCTTAGCTAGGAATTAGGCGTGTAATTATCGGAGTAGGCATAGATTAACTTGAATTCCCACTGTCTTCTCCATCTCCAGCGAGGTCAATTCCGATCTCATCAGACTACAATTCACTTTTTCATTCACCTAATCACCTTCCTCATCTCACCACGATCACTTTTCACGTTCCTCATCTCACCACAATCACTTTTCACCTTCTTCCCTCTAAAACCTATCAGTTGTTACGCTTAATCCACTCCACCTTCACCGGAGACCTCCACTGTCCATGGCGGAGGTCTACGGCTTAGATCATAGCCACTAAGGGCCCTCCACCACTTCTCCATCACATCAGGGCCCCGATCTCACTTCCAATTAGTCCTAGAATCACCTCCACTTAATCTAGAAAATAAGACTCAGGATTTGAATACTCATGATTTTTCTCAATCACCTTTTCCTGAAACCTTGATCAAACCCAGGGAAAAGAAAACCAACCAATCTAAGGAGTGGCTTGAGATTCTAAAGCAAGTCTAGGTGAACATATCACTCCTTGAGGCTATTGAGAACATCCCGACCTGTGCGAAATTTCTAAAGGAATTATGCACACCAAAATGTCAGGCCAAATCATCAAAAAGGGTAGTGATTTCTGAACAAGCCAATGCCATCGTCCTAAAGAAGCTCCCTCCTAAAAAGAAAGATGCAGGGACCCCATTAATTTCTTGTGAAAAAATGGATTCATCATGGATCGAGCCTTACTGGACCTTGGTGCCTCCATCAACTTAATCCCCACAGAATTATATGAAGAGTTGAATTTAGGCCGTTTGCAACACACTGAAGTGGCTCTTCAGCTTGCTGATAGGTCAACCAAAATTCGAAAGGGCCTTCTACAGAATGTGATTATAAAACTGAGGGATTTTGAATACCCTGTGGACTTCCTTGTTCTAGATATGGAGGCATTAGAAAACCTAAACCACACCTCGATAATCTTAGGGAGACCTTTCTTGGCCACTGCCAAGGCTTTAATCAACTGTGAGACGGGGATTATGCACTTCACCTCTGGAAGGAAAATTGGCAACTCAATATCTTTAAAGCTTCCCAAAAGAATAAGGTGAATTGTGGTTCCATTGAAGTTGTAGGAACAATTGAACAAGTTTTGGCAATTCACACTAAAGATGATCCGAATCCTGCCAAAACTCAAAATCAGCACGAAAGGCAAGAAGGGGATGTACTTGAGGAAGATTCTGATCTACCACCTCCCATAGAAACTCAAATTGAAAAGGACATTAAGGAGATTGAGAAACTCTTGGGAGCAACTTTTGATGAATTAGATGATAACATGAGGAATCCTCATTACACTCACCCCAAGATCCAGGAACTATTAAAGTTTGAGGGAGTTCAAGAGAGTGGACAATCTAAGGACATGAACCAAGAAATAACCCCGAAAGAAGTTCAACACATAATGGACTGGGGAAGAATTTATAAACCAACCGATTCAAATGGATGGCTTGAATCTGAGGGGGAGATGACTTCGGATGAGGAAGAGGTAATATCTAATGAAGATTTTGACGAATTCAGCACAAGTCTACCTTTACCCTCATATAACCCAGAACCTGGAGAACTCATGATTTTTGATATCAATTACCGATATGAGGATACTTATGATTCTGATTCAAAACTAGATCTAAATCTAAATCATGATCTCGATCCAGACCCTCTACCACCTCTTCTTGATCTATGGAACTGGAGTAACGAACAAGCTTTGCATCTTGAACCTCATCCACCTTACCTTATTCCATATTTCAAATTAGAAAGACTTTTTAGGGTAAGACTGCATCATCAGCTGATCCGCATTTGTGGATCACTGATTCTGGGACCAAATGATCATATCTTTCTACTAATCTTAAATTCCTGTGCAACAATTATTACTTCTTCTCTTAACCCACAGTATTGAACTACATATTTTTGGGTTTAAGTCCGGCAAATGACGTTAAACTTAGCGCTGGCTGGGGAAACCCAATACTCTGTACAGGTAGCTCTGCATCCTCTGCATCCATGCTGACCTAGATTAACAAGGATAGTCAGGTGATATCCCTTCCTCTTGCTTATTATATTTTGATTTTCATGCATACATTTCAATGAGGACATTGTAATGAATAGGCATGGGGGGGAGTGGACATTGCATGTCTTATTTTTATGTCAAAAAAAAAAGCATTTAGGAATAAAGAATTTTTATTAAGGTTTTATTAGGGATCTATTCTTAAGTTGATTCCTGAGTTTAGAATTCAGTGCAATTTCATACTTACATGTAAAATTTGCAATGGATCCTCTGTGATGACCGATAAACATCCTTAGTTTATCGAGAAGAAGCAATGCTTCTTCTCCTAAATCCTTGGATAGTAATTAGGGAGTTAGGCAAACTATCTTCTAACAGATCCACCAAACAAGTGTGAGGTGAGAGTAAAAAGGCCACTGATGCTCTAAGGCTAGTATGAGGAATCTTAACTTCTAGATAATTAGATAATGATACTCGGAGTTAGGCATAATTTTTGCTCTCAGTTTCTACCTACAAGTTCTTAGTGCGAATATTTTTGAAAGCCACCAAATAAGGCAAATACGCAGAGAACGGGTTCTAATAAAACTAGGGCTAAGGTGGATGGTCATGACCATCTTTTACAGAATCCTCAGCTGAAGGAGGGCATTAATGTCAAGGTTAGAATACACTATCCTATCCAATCCCTTCCCGATGCCGAGAATAGGCACTTCCACCAAATAAGTCACCTGATATCCTCTTGAACACCCCTAATCCCGAATAAAACCTCGTAAATAAAAGTTCGTATGCTGCGTTGCGTTAGTAGATATTTGCATGATAATAATAATAATAAGAGAAAAAGAAAAGAGTAAAAAAAAAAGGGTTTATGAGTTAGAGTTTATTTCAAGTATAATGAGGCAACAACATCTATCACCCTCATGATCCACCAAATACAGCCTTAACCTACTTTTCCATATTTCTGGCCACCTGAATACGGGCTGAGGAATTCTGACTTAGTCTTAGAGTTATCATAACCTAATCAACGTGTTAATACCAGGAGAGACCACCAAATATACTGATAAATCTGGTGAGATTGTGAGCTCAAAAAGAAAGAAAAGAAAAGATAAGATAAGAAAAAGAAAAAGAAAGAGAAAGAAAGAGAGAGAACACATACAGAGGAACTAAAGAGAGCACAGTTTGTCGCCTCTCTCTGAGTGAAATTATTTCATAATTTGAAAATCTAGGTTCTAAAGTACTAGTCTATATGTAGCACTAGGTGAGTGCGAGCCACCAAATATAAATCTACTTGACTCAGAAATCTTCTACGTAAGCCAAAAATCAGGGTTGAATTTACAGATTCTTCTATAACCCCAAGGGGAGAAGTCTACCTATCCCAATAGATTTTTACTAAGGGTCAAGTATGAGCTTTAGATGTGGATTGACTTTTCACTTAATCCATTGCATAGGCTACAACAAAACACAATCACGATTATCCGGATTACTAAAGCTTCGGATGAAAACAAAAGACATAAACCTCTAGTCAAACTTTTAATAAAAATTACTCATGTAGGACCACTTTGCATTTAGTCATGCATTTGCTAGGGACTAGCAAGATTTAGGCATGGGGATGTGATTGCACAATAATAATGAAACCTAAATCACCTGAATTATGCTAGATTCTAGCATAACTTAGGAATAATGCATTCATAGGCATCGTAATTTACACAATAGCTAGTTTATTAGTCATATAGATAATATCGTCATTTTATGTACTAATGAGAGATAATTTTAATTGCAGATGATTCGAAGCCGTGGATGTCAGATCAGACCAAACAGATTTGATCAAAACGACGATGGGAGTCCAACGCTTCCGAAATCGTCTCAATCAGACAACGAGAGCATCGTGTGCCGTCCATAAAAGAGCGGAGATCATGGAGCCAAAGGACAAAGATC
This sequence comes from Thalassia testudinum, assembly GCA_037157565.1. Lineage (NCBI taxonomy): Eukaryota > Viridiplantae > Streptophyta > Magnoliopsida > Alismatales > Hydrocharitaceae > Thalassia > Thalassia testudinum. The sequence goes on from JAZHRO010000073.1 coordinate 154,465,433, forward strand.
TAAGCCTCAGATGAAGAATCCAACTGCACTGATGGATCCGAATCAACGATCGCAGTCCAACTACGGAAAAATCAACCTGATCGGAGGTCTACAGCACCAGATACAAGGAAAAGAAGATGAACAGCCATGATGGAGCCATGTGGCGCCATTAGAGCCGCCCCCTCATAGCCGCCCCATCTTGGAAGGCCACCCTCGCACACTGTGGGCCATTGGATCTTCATCCAACGGCCACGAGGCACCACGTCACCTACCTCACCGTGCCTCATCTAAGGAAAGAAAATCTCGATCGTTGGATCTTCATCCAACAGACGAGAATAAGTTTTCTTAAAACAAAAACACAACAATATGGACATGTGGCGCAGCGGTGAGCGCCCTCAACCGCAAGCTCGAGATGCACGTTCGAGCGGAGCTACGCTAAATTGATGGAGCATTGGTGCGGACGCAATTGCACCGTCGGATGGCGATCGAAGGGAGGAGGAGCAACCACATGGCGTGATCAAAGTGTGTCGCGACCTGATGCGTGATTCCACACATTTTGCAAAATTAGGAAGTTGCGTGCGCACATGAGCCGTCCGATCGTGAGATCGGATGGCCAAGGATGAGGCGTTGAATTTAAATAGGAGGATGCGTGCAAAGAAAGGAAGAGCGTGCATTGGCGAGGATTGCACACAGCCATCAGATCGCGATTAGATGCTCCAGAGGTTGCCACGTGTCACCACTAGGTTGAATCTGCACATAGAGGGCGCGTGGGAGGTTATTTTAAGGCTAGATCTGTTTCGTTGATCTGTTGATTGACGAATCTGATTGCCCAGGAGTTGCTAAATGAGATTAAGGGCTAAAATGCCCATTTTGCCCTCCATAAAAACTATAAAAGAAGACCTTGGGCCCCCTAGTTGAAGCATCTCTCCCCCATCAACTCCAGATATCTTCCACCTTCTCTGCAACTCGCTGTCCCTCTGTAACCTCGCTCCAACCTTCATCCCAGTGCTTTAGATCTAAGGTGCTACTGCATCTCGCACAAGCATCCCACAAGCGGCGTCGTCTCTCTGCCACTTTCTATCTCTCTCTCTCTCTCTATCTATCTATTTAATTCCAGTAGCATTCTCTATTGTGAAAACCATGTTTAATTGAAATTAAAGTTATGATCTTTTGAATGCTTGATTATATATTTGATTCCTATACATATATACATATATAAATATTTGTTTAGAGCAATTTTTATTGGAAAGCTTATGCAAAAATCGAGATTGCCTCCCTACGAACGACCTGGTACTCATCGGAATTTTTTAAATTTATTTGTCAATGTGTTTTTGCGCTATACTACAACTAAATAATATTTTAAAACACGATTTACGTGCCAAACATAGGTCTAGAAGCTTCTGTAGGACTTCAAGAAGCTTGAATTGGATTTAGTTATGATTAGGAACTTCTGATTTGATCTGCCGCCACCACTTTCACATCTTAGGCGGTGATGCTTGATAACACTCAAAGGGTGCTCAAAACTCGAATTTGAGGTGTGCAAGTGATTTCTTAGATGGATTTTAGCCTCCTTGGATATTTAATTGGACCTGAGAAGCTCTAATTTGGAAAGCCAATTTTTAGGCTTTCACAGTCAACTTTAAATCGATTGTGGTGACTTATGATCTTAATCTCAAATCTAAAGGGTTATGTGAGTTCCTGGGTGGATTGCGAATCAATCCAAGTTGATTCTAGTGAGTTTTATTGAGGATTGAATAGGATTCAAAGTTCTGCACAGTTTGGTTTAGTTCTGCACCCAAACACTAATCTTAGGATTTCCGTTGAAATTTGAAGGTCAATTTTCCCTAGAATAGTCGTGTTTGATCCCTGGAATCCATTCAAATGGAATCTAGATGGTCTCATCTCTTTGTAGGACAAATTTGAGCTTAAATCTAAGCTCTGAACCTTCAGATTGAAGTTCTTACCTTCTGGAGCTTTTTGAAGCACTCTTGACCTCTCTTCTTCCTTTTAAACCTGTAGAATCATTTCCTGAAATATTCTAGATCCTTAATTAAGGGTAATTTCCCTTTTGCAGGTCAATAGGCCTGAAACTTCTCTATGAAGTACATTTCCAGGACATGACGACAAAGCTATGTTTCGCTTCAAAATCGGTGTATGAAATATGATCAATTGATTAAATTGACTCTGAAATTGGATAAAGGAAGCTAAGAGCTTTCCATTGAGCTCTTGTGTGTGTGATTTGGACCAGAGAGTCACTCGGAATCCTTTCTTGAAGTTCTGGCCTAACGTATCTACGACAAAGGAGAAGCGAGAAAGTTAGTGCCACCTCAGAAATTCTTGAGCGCATGCCTGGGTATAAATCTAAAATGCATTGGGACCGACTGGTCGTCAGCACAGGGCGCATATGAATTGAGCATGGTTTCGTAGGTGCGTGCATGTGCACGTGAGCGTGCGCAGGCGTGTGCCTGTGTGCGTGGGCCCAAGTGGGCGAGTGAGTGTGTGGGCCTGATGGGTCGGTTACTGTGCAATGAGCATGAAATGGTTAAAAATCCACCTAATAAAATTAGGTTGGGCCTTGAGTAGGGTTTGGTCCCACTCTACAGGGTGCTGTGTATCCCCGAAAGAGGCTCGACCACCCACTAAACAAATTTTATTTAAGTGAAGAAGAAGGGCTTGAGTTTGAGCAAGAGATTGGCTAAGTGTTGATGATAAATATGCACAATAAGAGAATGAGACAAAGAGCTTAAAAGAAGAGTGAAGTTAAGAGAGGAGATTAGAAAGAATTAAATAAAGAGAAATGAAAAGAGAGAAACAGACATCTGTTGCCTTGATTAGAAGTCTAACTTTGAACTTTAAGACATCTGAGTGGAGAAAAGAGAAGGCTGAGAGTTGAGAAGAGAGTGTTTGAGTTCTATTTTGCTATAAAAGGAATTTTATATTCATTATAATTTGTTCTATGCCTTAACTATTGTAATAAACATTTCTCTACTCTTGTCATTCATCGAAAATCTTTGATGTACACTTGTTTCTTATTAATGGAATAGTTGTTTGATTTTACATTCAATTTTATGTGTAATTATTCATGTGCTTAACATATTCTATAATTAATAAAGTAATTAGTTATTCATTACTTAATAATTGAAATGGTGAATTGAAATTACAATTATGCCTTCCAGTGAATGAACTGGACTTAATCAGTTAAAAAGAATTAAATCTAAAATGTCAGGTTAGCTTGACCCCATACTACAATCAACGACAATGATTTAATTGATTCAAGTTAATCTAAGTCATTTCTTTACGTGATTAATTAAGTCTAATAACCTTAATTAACTATGTTGAGAATTGGACCATCTTTTTAATGGCGCCATTGTCAAGGAGGTAACTATAAAATATATTAGCCATTATCATTTTTAATTATTAGTTTGTAAATAATTTCTTTCTAACTAGTTGTTTTGTTTTTGCCTTCGTCTGTGGATATCTTTATAGGTATTCTCAGGAGGAAGGCGGGTTTTCTTTTCGCATTTTTCTTGCTTCCATTATACATATTGTGAAATTTCTTTCCTTAGTCTTTAGATTAGTTTGTTTATTGCATTTAGTTAGGAAATATACAAAAATACCAAAAATACATCTTTTTTTACTAGTAGCAGCATACTACTAGGCATACACTCTTAGGACTACATATACCTGCTAGGAGTTATCAATCTAATTTGGGAATTTTTATCTCGCATCAGCAGGATAACATGCAAAAACCCATGTAGATCCCTGTCTTCTAATTAATAAGTCAGACCATATAATTGTTCAAAAAGATATAAAAAGCGGTCACATTTACTTCTTTCTATTATTTTTTAAAAAGATTAACTAAAATAAGGACTTTTTAAAACTCGTGACATATATTTGTTTGCAAATTGCATGTGGGTTTTTATCATACACATCTGTTGCATGCTATCGCACACACAACATAATTGCTAGAGTTACACGAGTCTTATATTTCTATCTCTCCTCTTTGCACCTCTTAGGCTTTGGTCGAAGATCAACAAGTCTGTCTCACTACTAGAGCCCTAGGGAGCCAGTAGTGAGCGGTCTCGATCCTAGACCTTAGACTTTTGAGCTTTAGGATATGCGCATACATATACACGTATAGGATGTGTATTATGGATTGATATCTTACTTGTTTGAGTCCCTGTATTTTTACGTGTATTCCTAGGATCTTCTTTTCCTTTGAAATGAAGAAAAAAACCTGCTTTTTCGTGTTGTATACGGGTTTTGCTTATCGCTGTTTCTCGTAGTGGTGTGAGTGTGCCTTTACATATTTTTTTGTGTTTTATGCATGGGATGCGATTTCTGAAGCTGCCTCTCGTATCCCCTTTGACAGGTCTACCTAGGCTGGTTGCACTGAAGCAACCCATTTTCCTATTTGCTTCCTCTGCATTTTCTGCGTTTGATTATATGAATCAACAGTAGAATCAGGATCTCGAGATCCCTTCTTCTAATCAGGGGGCATGCCGCCTTTTAATATCCATGAGGTGCTCCTGAACCAGAACTTACAAATGCTCGAGTAGAATCGCCAAATTAATCTGTTAACGGCTGCTCTTCAAAATCTACAGGCTCATCCTCCTCGACCTAAGGCGGTTCCTAATCCTCCTGAAGTTCCTCTTCTGCCTCATCCTAGGCCTCTACTCCGAGACTACTGTTTACATGGCGAAATCGAGTTTAAAATAAAGTGTTGTAATATAGTCAAAATCACTTTGAAAATAAATATAATTTTTATTACTCGAAAAAGTTTCCGAGGTCGAACACAGGGAGCAAATGGAATTCACACACTAATCTCAATAATTAATGTAATTTGAATACAAAACATTACTCAAAAACTAATTTGCAATGTAGAGCATATGAGTATATGAAGAGTAAAAAGAATTTTAGACAAAATAATGGTGATTTGAATCACCAATTATAAGTGTAATACATAGAATAATTACTCAAATTTACTAAAGGAGAGAGAGTATGAAATCAGATGTCTAATTTTGCAATCAGACGTCTTAAATGATGTTTGCTACAGTACCCCTTTTGCTTTTCTTTGTCTGCGTGCCTCTTCCTTCTTTTCTTTCTCTGACCCTTTCTTTGTAACTCCTCTTCTTCTTCTTCTTCACTTCTTCTCTTCTTCCTCAAGGTTTCTTCTTCTCTTCTTCCTCACCTTTCTCCTCAGTGCCTTTAATTCTCTTCTTCTTCTCTTCTTCTTCCTCTGGCTTTTCTGCCTTCTGAATCCAGCTAAGTGTCGAAGCCAAACTTCTTAGGGCAAAAACCCCCCTTCCCCCACGTAACTCTCCTCTCTTCTCTTTCTCTCTTAGGTTACGCTCTCTCAGAGCCACAGGGTATTCAAGTTATCGAACCTAGTGTACCCGGGACCAGGGCTGCCTGTAGTGGGTGGCAGCCGAGGAGTGCGGGCTAGGCAGGTTATCGGGTCGGCCAAGTCCAAGGGGAGATGTCACGGATGAGACCAATGAAGGTGTAGGAGGACCTCACCCTCAGTGATTGGAGGCAAACAACCCCATTCACTTTTGGGTATTATGCGGCTACAAGCGGCTCTTCATATCCGAGGTGGGACTAAATGTCCCACCTTTCTTCCGCACAGCGTAGCAGCAAGGTACTTCGTCAAATTGATGGGGCTACAGCTGTTGAAGCCCTTGCGTGAGGACTTGGACTCCTGCAAGCCTCAATTCCGCACGACCTAGAGTTATCCCCTGGAGAAGCTTGAAGCTTGCTCGAAACACGACGTCAATGGCAAGTTTGGCCTGATACCTGAAATCAGTGAAACGGGGCCTAATGGCCACATCAGAAGGTTCAGCAAGATTGTTGTGGCACGACAAATGTGATGGTGGCAGTGGTGGTCGGACGGATGCAGTTATGGCTGATGAGAGTGGGTTTGTTCGAGAAGGTGTCTGGGTGGATGATGGAGCAAATGGAGTGAGGGGAAATGAGAGGGAAGGTGCAATGGAGGTTGTGGGGTGGTCAGCGAGGTGGATGGAGGTGCGTAGTGGTGGGAACACCTCACCGGAGGAGTTGCCGAAGATGGAGGAGATGAAGGTGTTTAGTATTGTCGATGGTCAGATTTGGGAAATAAAGAGAGGGGAAGAGAATAGGAGAGATAGGGAACCTAAGAATCTACTCTAAGGATGAAAAGTTGAAGGGATTCCCACGCCGATGTGGTTACCGGACGTGGGGAAGACGAACTTCGTAGGAGAGACGGCGGCGAAGACGGGGAAAGGACGACGATGGCTAGTATTGCACGACACGGAGGATGGTGAGGGAGATGAATCTGCCATTGGTTTTGTGGTCAGACAATGAGAGGAGTCAGAGAGAGACCGCCGGAGCTTGCGTAGATTTGCGAGCGAAGAGGAGAGAGGAAGAAGGGGGAGTTTTGGTCGAATTTCAAGCTGAGGAGAACGGTCGAACCCTGGGGAGTCTTTTATAGGTCTCAGGAAGAAGTTTTGAGCTTGGGAAGTTTTCTAAAAGCTTATCTGAGAAGGGAACTTCTTGATACCCAAATCTCTCATGCGTTCACATGAGAGATTGGGAAAGATCTGGAGCACATCGATGGGCTTAAATTGAAGGGAATTACTTGATGAATCTCCCTTCCAATTTTGGAAGAGATTCATCAATCAATCATGGAGAAATCTCCTGTCAAAGGTTGCCGGAGTAGGTTTTCTCCGCAATAATGGAGGAAGGACCTAATTGTGAAGACAATGAAGAAGTTAGGGGGCTGAATGCAAGGATTTTTGAAAGTTGGGGATATAAATGTAATCAGATAGGACCATTTTGTAAACTAGGTCAAGACAAGTTCTCCGTGGGTCCAAATTTTGGTACAAACCTAATTTCGACCTAAGGAATCCAATGATGAAGTTGGATTTTGGTTTTGACCACGTTTGACTGGGTAGTTTGTGCATAAACCTAAATTAGGTCAAGATGGGTTCTTATGGCCAAATTGAAGGTACTAAACCCTAAAGAATATTTTTCTATGATTTTTATCGGGTTTAAGTGAATTTTATCCTAACCAAAACCTTGGTTAATCAAGTGGATCTATTTTTTGGATTTCAAAAGTCATCTAATACTCAAAACATACGTAAACCCTTTTCTATCTGATCTAACCTACTTATTATCTTATTAAGATCATTTGACCTTTATTCAGCCCTTGATAAAACCTGTGGTTGTACTGCATTCACGATGAGCTGGTAGAATTGCAGTTTTAACCCTAGTTTCTTCTTTTTCTCTTAGAATGGTTATGCAATGAATTATGACCTTCAGTTGGTTATGTAGAAGTATATACTGACTTAATTGGATCAAAAAGAGCTAGTTAGGGCTCATGATGGTGTTCCCATCAACTACTATAATCCATCCAATGCACAAGTAGAGCCTAGTGTTAGGATTCCCGTTGGGGAAAATGACCCAGAGCTAAAGCCAAATATTATAGGTCTAATTTCATACTTTCACGAGTATTCATCCGAGGATCCATTCCAACATATAAAAGATCTCAAAAATCTATCACAAACCTTTGGACCTCTAAATCAAAGCCGGGAAATCCTACTCATGAAGATGTTCTCCTTTAGCTTAAAAGACGAAGCCGCCTACTGGTACCGCACGATCGCACGACCTATCTTGACTTGGAATAAACTCGAATTTGCATTCTCGAAGAAATTCTTCCCTATAGGTCTCACCAATTCCCTTAGGAGATCCATCACCACCTTTACTCAGAATCAAGGAGAACCAATTCATGAAGCGTGGGAGTGCTTTCATGAGTTACAAAGGAAATGCCACATCACGACATCCCTCGTTGGAAACTCATGCATATCTTCTACTATGGATTACAAAAGGGTACTCGCAATCTAGTCGATGCCACTTTTGGAGGAACTTCTTGAATCGCGACGAAGAATCCACCTCAGAACTGTTTAAAGGGATGTGGAAAGCTCGATCAACAACACATCTATGTCGCAACTCACGCAAGAAAACATGCACCAAAGTCCACATCAAAACTCACATCATAAGGGCATTCACAAGATCGAAAATCCATCCAATTCAAGGGATTTAGAGATCATAGCTGAGAAACTGGACAAGGTCGACATCATAGCAAAGCATCTCGACGAGGTCCGCAACACGATGAAGAATCTTAAACCTCTACTTGCTACGCAGAATCTCGCACGTTTACTTGTTTCACAAATTTCAGTGGGGAGGAAATTTGTGAATAATCTAGATTCTAGAGATCCTTCTTCCTTGAGTTTTCTTCCTACTCATTCGCCAACCCAAGGAGGGACCTTTGTCCCATCATTCCTACCTTTCCCACCAATCCCCTTTTTTGCAGAAAACACATCGAATCGTTATAATCTGTATGCCATCCAAGAGAATAATTCCAGATCAAACCCATATTCAAATACCTATAACCCTGGATGGAGAAACCGCCCCAACTTCTCTTGGGTTGATTGAAATCAAAGACCTACCTATCCAAATCAGACCCGTCAAAACCCACTTTCATTACCTTCTCAGCAACCGAACGCGAGGCCCATTCAGACGAGTATGCAGAGCTACTTAGGGCCAAATAGAGATACGTAGCTCAATCAAATTTTTTGAGCTATTATAGAGAGTCAGCGTCAAAATACTGAAGCTCTCATTGAGATTCAGAGGCAATGTTTGATAGAATTGGCTGATTTACAAAATCAAATCATGCTTTTTGTTGAGTCTCGTCAGCCAGGTACTATTCCATCTCAGCCAATTTCGGATCCCAGGAATCTGCCACATCCTAGGCAACATTAGGGCCAAGTACACTTTGTTAATCAGGCCTTTGATTCGAATCAAAACAGGCCCTTTGCACCTCCCGAGAGTGAACTTCCAAACTCGCATTAGCAGCCTTTGTTGTACCAAAATAATCCACCTATCATTCAGAATCAAAATTGATTTGTTGCTGATCTTCTGTTGGTTGAATTCACTTATCCTATTTGCCCCATTGTTTAGTATCTTTACCTCGATCCAAATCAGATCTATCTTTCACGAGATCCACTCGTATCTTTCTCGAGATTTTCACGTGATTCTAATGTTGGTTCTACGAGATCTATTTTAGGCAAAAATCAGGGCAAGTTTACTATCTTTTGACTATTCTGATTCTAGGTGGTTTTATCTGTTTTCTTGTTTATTGAGCTAATTCTTCCTTAACTCCCTTGTTATTACCGTACCTATTTTGTTATGGGAGTTACTTTCTCTAGGATTACGCCTAGCTGAAGGCATAAAACCTACCATTTGCACATAGTTGTTTCCTGCTCTCCGCACTTTCATCAACCTATACACTTGAGTCTGTACTATATCTGTCACTTCCTTATTATCCTACTCTTCATTTAATCCGACTGACCACTCTGACTTAGGTCAGACTTGAACTCGTCTGAACAGAGATCTTTGATCTCCTCTTTATAACTCCTTCCGTCACTCTATACTAAGTGAAGTGTAGAGTCTTTTTCACCCTTCTTACAATGAGGACATTGTAAAATTTTAGCTTGGGGGGGTGTGAAGTGAATTCTTAATACTCTAAGTGTATTGATAGATAAAAGATGAAAAACGTAAAAATACCTAAAAATTTGGAAAATTTTGAAATATTCAAAAAATTTTGAAAATTTGATAATGCATAAAAATGATAAACGAAAATATATATATATATAAATTAAAAAATATAAAATGATAAAAAATAATAATAAGGGGATTACATATCTTTTTTAAGAAGAATGGAAGAAGAACATTAAAAAAAACACACACACACATATTTAAATATTTATATTAGTATTTTAAGAGCTTAATTTTCCTTTTTAGGTCAGAAACCAAAAATATATTTAATTGTAAATAGTGTATACTTAGTAAGAGCATTGAATCCATCCTTTGGACTTTTATCTTGAATACCTTTTCAAAACACATATTTGTTTGAGAATTTTAAACAGGATTTTTCTCAAGTTAGAGTCTGAAACCCTAGAGGATCTGTTTTTCCACTTTTTATTCTAAAACAAAGTAACTAAAATGTATTAAGTTTTTTACAAGACTTAAATTTTGGAATTAAATTAGATCCTCGATGCTTGTCTCCCAGGATATCTAAATATCCTACCGGGGGCACGTAAGTACTTTATGCTGATTCAGGTACCATGGGTGGGATTATCCTAAAATGTTGATTGCTAGGGCCTGAATTCAGCTACAGAACGTCATGGGTGGCACTATCCCGAAGTGTCGAAAGCCAGGGTTCTGGGTGTTGTCATGGGCGGTGCTATCTCGAAGCATCGATTGCTAGGGACTCTGCGAGGATTGATGGAGGGAGCAAGGAATCCGATACAGACCGTGTTGTAAAGGCAATCCAAAGCTAGAAATAAAGAAAGAAAAGAGAGAAAACTCTCCAAAAGTGCAAAAAAATTCTTCTGTCTCCCTCTTACAAAAACATACTGCAAACTGAACTTAGACTAAAAATGTTTTAAGCACGGGTGCTTTAACCGCGAAGTTCAACGAACCTTAGGTTAGTTCCTATGGGCCTTAAAAACCTTCGTTGCGAACTAAGGCTTAACCTGGTCAGGTCCGGATCTTGGTTGGTACTTGAGTACCTCTAGGCCTATTATTGGCATTCTGACCTAATCTACACAAAAAAAACACACATTAGAGATTTGAACACATGGTCTAGAATTCGAGTTAATTCCGTAAGATTTTGCTAAGGGACTAGCAAAAGATAGTCATGGGGGTATGATGATAGCATCATCATCAACCATATCTAGCTTTATTTAGTCAATTTCCATCAATAAATGCTCCTACATAACCACCAGAATGCCATAATTCATTGCAAATCCTTTATGAGAGAAATACAAGAAACTAGGGTTAAAATTGTAATTTTTTCATCATACCATGAATGCAGAATAACCGTGGGTTTTTCTTAGGGGTTAATTAAGGGTCAAATGATCTTAAAAGTTTAACAAGTGAGTTAGTACATACAGAAAAGTGTTTTCGTGCATTACGAGAATTAATGGACATTTGAAACCTTAAAAATAGACCTACTTAATTAATTGATCTTTTGGTCAGGGTAAAATTAACCTAAACCCTATAAAATTCATAGAAAAATATTCTCTAAGGTTTGGTACCTTCAATTTGACCATTGGAACCCGTCTTAACCCAAAATAGAGTCTCAGACAAACATTTGGCCTAATTTAGGTTTTTGCATAAATTACCTAATCAAACCAGGTCAAAACCAAAATCTAACTTCACCATTGAATTCATTAGGTCCAAATTAGCCAAAATTTGGGCCCAATCTGAGATCATCTTAACCTAATTTGCAATTTGGTCCTGTTTGACTCTTTTATCTCACACTCATGCCCCTAACTTTTGAATTTCTCACAAATAGCCCCATAATCCTGTGATTTGGCAAGATCTCCTAATCCTAAAGCTCCGGCGACCTTAATTTAGCAAGATCTCTATGATTTCTTGACAAATCCCTCTCAAAATTGAAAGGAAACTCATCAAGTAATTGCCTTCCTTTTCAACCAGATCCGAAGCTCCTGATCTTGCCCAAATCCTAATGAGAACATGTGAAATAATTGGGTATCCTATTTTCAGTGAACATTTCAAGCTTGGAAACTTGACTTCCAAGCTTTTTTTGCCCTCTAGACCCCTATAAAAGGACCCCCAGACCTTGCTGAGTTCCCTACGCTCGATTTCGGCCTGGAACACCTCAATTTCATCCCCTTTCATCCAGCCGAAGCTCCTCGACGTCTAGTGACTTTCTTCGTCTCCTCTCATCATCTGACTGCATTACCAGCAACCGGATTTCCCTCCTCTCTCTCGACCGCTCTTGGTCGTACCAATAATAAGCTCATATTTGTGAGCTAATTAAATGTCGAAATGCCTAAACATTAAGGTAACACATCCATTTATTTAGCATCCATTTATTCACAATTAAAGGCATTTGGAATTGACTTAGAATGGCATGTAATTAGTCATTATATGCATTGTTTAATTAACATAGAACTTAAGGATTTGTGCATAAATAATCCTAATATTTTATTTTATTAATCTTCTCCTTCTTCCATAGGTAACCGCTCCACTTCCTCCTCATGTGCCCATTCAATCTTCACAACTGCCAGCATTCACTCGACAGAAAGAGTGGATCTCCTCCCACCTATTTGGATTTCAATTCCTTCTAACCACAGCTACAAAGGAGGAGGAACGATTGCCATTCACCGAAGGCCACCACCCCGTACCATCACAGTGCAAAGCGTCAAGGTCCTACCACTACACCACCGTGAGCCTCCACCATGGTGAGAACTTTGCTACTGTGGACGTGCTGGGTGACAGCTCGCACCGTCGTCCGCTGAGTCTCACAAGCCATCACCGTGCTTCTTCTTCACCTGCTCCATCACAGTGCCTCACACACTCAACCAACCCATCACCACCACCAGTAGCATACCTCGCCCATGCCTCGCAACCATCCAGGTTGTCGCTACACGCATGCTACGCGTAACCATTCGTGTGCACAAGCTCCTGCAATGAGCATCACCTTCTCCTTGCCATGCCTCTGCCCGCGTGGAGTAGAGGCCATGCGCAATCCAGCGCACACGTCTCTAGTGCACGTGTCCCTACGCTTCCCCTTGCCTTTAGCGCCTCTGCCAGCGTGCAGCAGTGTGCTCGCTCGCACAGCAGCCGCACACGCCCGTTCCTCTCTGTGCGCACCTCCAGCAACCACCTCCAGCAGCGCATGCCTCCTCGCTGCTCACCCTCGCCTTCAACTCACGTGCAGTCAGCAGCCACTTCGTCGCACCTCTCCAGCAGCCATGTGCATTCAGCAACTCCAACACCTCCAGTAGGCCGTCGGGCACCCACTCCAACCTCCTCTCCGACCGGCCACCTTCGGCACACCGTGCCCCACCGCCACCACCAAAAGAAGTGGCCCGACAGCAACTACCTCCGACAAGAAGCTCCACTCTGACCTCCACCTCCTCCGTACGTGGAGGAGCTCAAAACAAACTCCCTTGTTTTTGCATAGTAACTCCTCTATTAGTTTTCAAGACTCATGCCATTGTGAACTTTCATTTTTCCAATTTCATTATCATGGTGAATTTATGAGAACCTCCTTCATTGTTTAGCTTATTAAGAAAAATCAATTTCTTAGCCCTAATCTAAGTGAATTTCCATTCAAATCTTGAAAGACTCTTGCTATAGGAGAAGCTTAATTTGTATTTACATTTAAGTGCCATTGTGAGGATTTTATTCTTATTATATTATGGTACAAATTACATTGAACCCCCTCCTATTTGGCTTAAATGCAATTTCAACTTGCGCTTTTATTTAAACTCATATCTACGCGATTTTTCGACATAATTTCTTGAGGAAATCATTTGTGAACAATAATTTTTAATTATCGCAAGTTTGTAATAGCCATTGCCTCCCTGTGGACACGACCTGCACTTCTCGAGTGGTTAATTTTTATTGTTTTGATTTGCATTTTTCCACCACTTGATACTAAAGTGACGCGTCATTTTATGCGAGAAACTTAATTGAAAGTGAAAATCGACTTATCAAATGGCGTTGTTGCCAAGGAGGCAACGAGCCTGTTAGACTCACATTTATTTAATTATTTGTTCACATTTTATTTGAGGCATATTTCAATTCGATTATCTATTTGGTGCGAGGTATGCGTATTTGGAGACATCTTGTTACACCAGCCTCAAATATCAGGCGATCCTTGACATCGTCGGTGGAGTTGCAACACTGGGAGAAGGAGCATCACGCCCACCTCAACAATGCCTTGGTGGACCTTGTTTCCACTGCTGGAGGACGTATCCGGAGGACCACATCTTCATCTCACTCATTTAGCTGTAGATAGTTTTTACTTTTCTTTCTTTTCTTTATTTTACTACATTCATTTGGAAAACCCTTGTTTTGGGGTAGATTTTTAAAGGTTTGTTCCCCGATTTTGTTTTAGGCCCATGTTGGGTAATATTTTTTTGGGAGCCCGTTCCCTTTTCTTTAGATCTAGGTTTTTATTTTATTTTGTGGTTGTTTATCCTTTTCTTTGTTTGTGCATAAGTAGATATATATATTTATTTATTTATAAAGGAACGAGATACCTGCTAGAAGCTGCGTGCCCCTAGGACGACGATTTAGGTGTGAATGAGCAGCATCTAGACTTGATTTTCTGCATTGCGTGCATTCTTGCATCGTTGATTGCGGGAGGCAAGGTACGTTTTCTGGACTTTGCATCCATATTTGTTCACGTATTGCATGTGGACCTTAATTTCAAAGACCACCAAGTTTGATTTGAATAGATCTAACAAGTGGTCATAATTAATTTTTTGAAAAAGGACTAATTAAAGGAAGGACATTTAAAAACAAAGGACCTGAATTTCAAACTTGGCATGCAATTCAAAATTCAAAATCTTTTACAATGTATGCACACTTATATCTCTTGCACCACGACACGCGTTTAGACACTCCTTAGGTTTCAAATCGCTAGGACTAGAGCCTCCTATTACTGGGGTCTAAAGTGCTCGAACTTTAGTTCAGAGGTGAGGTTGCCTCTAAACCTTGTGGATTGAGGGTAGTTAAGAAGCACCGCGAAAGCAACGCTTCAAAGGAAGGGCTTGAACCTACTTGCATCCCTCTTTGCCATGTTTGGTGGTGACTAAACTTTTTGGGCTTTAGGGAGGATCACCTAAGTCCCAGTTAGGTCTTCTTAGGCGTATCGTAGGTTGATAAGTAGGCACGTAAATATTTAGATAACTTGATTTGTCACTTACAAGTTGTTAAGACCCGTGCTATCAAAACCCTTTAAGACGTCTGGAAGTTGGGTCAGACGTTTGCAAGACGTCTGGACATCTTCCCAAACGTCTGGAAATCAATTTTTGCGTGCGTACGTCCTCGAGTCTACGCACGTGCCGCGCGCAGACTGAACTCAGCCGCATTTCTTCTCTTTCTTCTCTCCCCTCACCGACGAAAACCTGACCCACGACTACTTAAACCCTCCTCCTCTCCCTCACGCCACCCCACTCCCATCCACCTTCTCCTTCCTCCAACAAGAGCGAGAGCGGTGAGTGCAGCCGAGTGCAGCGGTGGAGAGGAGGAGCAGCGAGGGAGAAAGAGAGGAGAGCGTGCGAGCTCGCGAGAGAGCTCGTCGGAGGAGCTCACGGTCGGTCAGGCATGCGCACGGTGGAAAGGTGTGTCGGGGAGGCTTCCCCCGATGCTGCTGCAACTAGAGCAGCGGATGAGCAAGCGCGGCGCGGCCTCGCGCAGCACGAAGAAGACGAGGGAGCTTCTGGTTCTGGGATTTTTCCCAGAATCAGATGTCTGGATCTACATCCAGACAACGTAGAGGACGTCTGGTGGAGGCTCCAGACGGCTGAGAGGTACGTCCTGTGCCATATACCTCCCTTTGCGGATACGGCCATGTAGGCCGTTCCGTCGAGGCTCTGATACGTGCCGTATTAAGGAGTTTTACGTTGCTTGTGCAGGATTCGCTTCGGGAAGGCGCAGGACATGCCCTCCCACGGGGTTCAGACGTCTGGGCAAGGCACCAGACGACAGGGAGTGTCTCCAGACATCCGGAGAGGTGGTCGGACGTCTGGAACTAGGTCCAGACGGTTCAGCAGGATCCCTGGATGTCTGAGGAGCAGTGTGGAGTGAGATATGGTTCTGGACTCCTTTTAAGATGTTTGGAAGATGTTCCAGACGTCTGATTTGAGTCAAGATTATCGTTTTTGACCCATTTAGGGTTCATTTGAGGTTCGATTCCTGCATTTAAGAATCCGTTCTTCTTCGTTTAAGTTCCTCTACTTGTTGGGATGCTTTATCATGTTCTGAGTGATTTCTTGTGGATGATCCTTATGTTAGGACCTCGTTCCGTTGCGGGTTTGGAGGTTGCGGAGGCACGTGGACCTGCCGATCAAGCCCCCATTACTCCTGGTTTTGCGGGTAGAGTGGCTTCCCTTAGTTTAATTATGAACATGAATGCATATCTGGAATGAATGTTAGATCTTAGGGTATGGCATGAATCCTAGGACTAGAAACACTGGATTGAATGTTAGATCCTAGGGTATGGCATGAATCCTAGGGCTAGAAACACTGGAATAATTGTATGGAATGCATGAATTGCAGTCTTGATGAGTAAATAGAGTGATAATAATTGCATGTAATTGGATAACAACTGCCTGTGAAATGTAAAGTACTGTTGTTAGCAATGGTTGCATGTAAATTCTTATTGTTTGCAATTAAATACGAGCTGCCTGTATATGAATTGGAAATGAAAGATTGAATGTTGGAAACACGAGCTACCTGAGAATAAACCTAAAATGATGAAACCTAGTATGGCTTGGCCTGAGAAACATGAGCATGAACCCTACGGGGAATTAGGAGTAGAGCTCTTGGAAAATAAATGGAATGGAATTGAAAATGTAAATGGGGAAGTGAGCTATCCCTTGAGTATGGAGTACCAAGGAGAGCGACTGTCCCCCCTGTTTAGTGCAGAGCGGAGCTAGCCGCCTTAGGGTTGGAACCTGGGGTTAGGACTGGCCACTTTGTACTGACTTTTTGGCCCTCGCGTACACAGTACCGAGGAGAGCTACTAGTGTAGGGAGAGAGCTAGCCACCCCACGGGGCCCGGGGTTCAGCTAGCTGTCCTACACTGACTTGTTAGGCCCACTGGGCAAACTAGGGTAGTCAGACGATGGTGCATGGACTGTCGAGGGGCGAGACCCCTGTTTGGTTCTTAGGGGCTGGACCCCTGTTACTGAGAGGGCTATGCCTTATACTGGTTCTGTGTTGTGCTTTGGGTGCACTCGTTAACAGAAACGACTGACCGCGTGTCAGTGCAGGGTAGCTACCCGTGCATTTATCGCGTGTGCCGTAGTCACCGTTACGTCTGTCAGCGACCTTGGGGTAGTTGACTGAGTGTAGGACCACCACGGGGGACTCTCCCAGCCAGGAGAGCACCACGTGCTACTTCTACTCTTCGGAAAAGACTGTAATCAAGATCATTCCCATGAGGAACATTCGAGATCAATAAAAAGACTTGATAAATAAACCAAGTGATGAAAGAAGGAATAATTAGTTAAATAAAGAAAGAAATTGAAAATAACAGTTACCTGTTCACCTTTACTGTTTAGTTAGTTGGTTGCCACTCTACTCAGTGTTCGCTGATTTCATGTACTCATAACCTTTTTTAGGTCCAGGTGTCGAGCAGCTAGAGCCTACGGCTATAAAGGGTGTCGGGCCCAGTAAAGCCCAGTAGTTGTACCTTTTGTTTGTACCCCATTTTCGTTATAGTGAGTATTTTTGTTACACTTCTGTACTCTTTTATTGTAAACTTTATATTCCTGTACCTTTTTAAATTCTCTACTGTTGTGGTGGTGTGTATTGTAGTAGTTTACTTCTTTACTGTTGTACTTTTATTACTGTTAGTTGCTTGCATGGTGAATGTGGTTTATTTTTACTGCTTTTTGGTTACTTCCTCGTTGGACGACTGGGTCTTGGGGTTAGTCGAGTAAGTCCGGTCCCGTGTCCTGTAGGGATTCGGGAACCGGGTTGTAACAAGATGACTTAAAATCTCAAAAGCCTAACTGATTAAAGACCTAAAAAGTCCTCTGATTTGTGTTTGCTTAGGGAATCTGATTGTGGTGTGAGTTAGAATGGACCACGTTGACTTTCATCCTTTCACATCTTGCCCACACCCTTACCCCCACTCTGCGATCTTTGATCCCATACGTCGAGATGGTCCATTCTTTGATGGACATAATGACAACCAGTGGGATCCCTTTTACTCCTATTATAGGAGTATTGGCCTAGTTAAGCCCCAAATCAGTGAGCAGAACGTAGGAGCGGGATTTGCCTTTCCCAATATCCCACACACCAAAGAAATACCCAACCCACCCTCCCTGAATAATTGTAATGGTTGGATAGACATTCCTAGGTACTGTAAGCCTGAGCTTGACTTCTCTCCTAGTAGAAATGATAACCTCTCCTCCTTGAAGATGGAAATACAGAAAATGCAAGATGAAATGATTGAATTATTAGGAGAATCTTCGAGTGTAGGCCAACAAGAAAAAGATGAAACTAAACACCCAATATACCCCATTGAGGATGAAGTGCACCCCTCTACACTAGATGCATCTCCCGCGGGAGAGCCACACCCTAAGTTGGAGGGAAATTTTGGGGATTATGTAAGGGAGAATAACTACTTTCAAGGATTGATTTTGAAACCTCCCCGCCAGATGATACTTCCTTGAGACGTCCACTCCTTAAGTGGGAGGAGAATATGAATGAAAGTAGTTATACATTGGATGAAGAAAGGTGGCAACCCGAGAAAGATGATGATCAGGTTGAGTATCCACCTAAATTATATTGGAGTCAAAAGAAGGGAATGATGGTACCATTGGAAGACCTCAACCCAGATGATAGTATTTTCGTGACATTTTATGTAGTGGGTCGAAGTCAAGTTGTTAATCCCACCCTCCCTTCTGATCACGAGATGGAACTCAAGCCCACCCTGAGGGAACCAAACCCTCAAGAAATTCACCTATCTGAGGAGTCTGATGTTACCAATGTAAACCATTTACCCCATATAGAGTACCCTAGGGGATCTGCTAAGATTTTAGATGATTCTAGACCTCAGGTATATGATGAATCGTATGATGAGGAGAGGGATGAATTATATGAGGAACCTACATTCAAGATTTGGAGTGACACTAAAGGTGATTATGTCTTATTTGAAGAATTAGCCCCTGAGAATGTCACAAATTTGACCAAATTAGGTTTCCTTAGCACATCTATTTATGATATCTCTCCTCATGATGAAATAATGGAAAATTTGGAACCAACTTCTAAGATTAATGTGGATTCACATATAGACTTCAGGGAGGATTTGAGTAAAGAACAAGAACCCAGGGATGACATTGATAGTATAATCCCTAGATATATTGCTTCCAACCTACCTTCATTTGATTCGGAGTCACCCTCTTATTCGCCTATGTCTGAAGGAAAAATTTTGACTCCATACCTTGAAATGATCACTAATGAAGAGCAGGTAGATACTTGTGATATTCCCAGAGATGTTAGGGATGCGATTGAATAACTAGAAAGGTTGTTAGGCATGGACAGTGAGTCGACTAGACCCATCTTAGATCTTATGTTCATTCCGCAACCTCGAAACTTAGAAACCCTAGACAATCCTTGGCTTAAAGGTATGCTCACTACTATTTTGACTAGGGGGCTTAACAGACCAATATTTCCTATAATGGAGTACCGGGTATGGATTGATGTTTTCTATGGTCAGTCCATCACCCTAGGGGTATATCTTTACACTATTCCTTCCCCATTTCTTTTGGAGGATCCTTGTCATCCTCCTCCTACCCCTTTAGAGGTTGCTATTCCAGTTTATCCTTTAGAATTGCCTCTAGTGACTTGGGACGATTTCATTCCCATCCTGGTTGGGCGAGCATTTGATATCGGGATTCATCATCAGCTCACCAACATCCTAGGTTACTTGTTTTCTAGGCCAGCATTACTTTGCTCATTGTTAAGGCCAATTTCCTTAGTTTTGGAACCTGACTGGCAGGTTCTTTGGCTACTCGACTGCCAACAAAATAACGGCAACCCATCTCTGACCCAGGTAATATCCTTCTATGCAATGGGGACATTACAGATTTTAGTCATGGGGGGTGTACTTAGGGATATACATAGCATTTGTACATAGTGCATTCATGCATTTAGTTAAAGCATTCTGCATTGCATACATTTGCATTGAAAAAAAAAAACACACACACACACACACACAAAAGAGAAAAGAAGAAAAACATTTTGCATTATTGAGCTTAACTAGCTAGGCCCTACATTCTTAAGCAGACCAGAACTTTAGGTTAGACTAAGTTGACTCTAGGTGTTGAACTTTACAAGCTAAGTGAGCTACTAACTTTAGACCTTTAGGGTCCTTTGTGGACTTAAAAATTTAAGTAGGAGTTAAGTTGAAGACCATTCCTCAAGAGGTTGAGGAAGGAAAGCTAGGGATTGAGTTAAAGGCAGGGTAGTACCTGCTGTCTTTTTCTACCTTTTGGTTTACGAGTCCTCGTAACCTAAGCATCCACATTTCACACACACTTGGTCTTGTGTAAATAGTGATCACCCTAATTCATTTCTTAAAAAAAAAGTTGGTTCTCTTAGTTTTGACTTAGGAGAAGCTTGAAAATACAATTTGATTGGAAGAGTTCTTGCCGCAAGAGAGGTGGTGTACATTCTCACCTTGAGGATGCGATGATAACATGCTACCTCCTTGGTGCTTGTCTCTTAGGATATCCATCCTATTGGGGGCATGTAAGCGCATTGTGCGGTTCAGGTACCATGGGCGACCCTATCTCGAAGTGCCGATTGCCACAGCTTGAATTCACCTAAGAAATCCATGGGCGATACTATCTCGAAGTGTCGATTGCCAAGAGTTCTTGGGGTCGTTATATGCAATGCTATCTCGAAGCATCGAAAGCCAGGCACCCTTCGAGGTTCGGTGATGGGAACAATGAATCCAACATTGACCATGTTGATGGCTGATCCAAGGTTAGAATTAGAGGAATCAAACAAAAATATATATATTACAAAAAAAAAAATTGCTTTCTAGGTTGGCAATCATATCAACCTCAAATAACTCAGCCCAATGCACATGCACGGATGCTTTAATCTCTAGGACAAATAAACCCTAGGGTAGAGCTAGAAATTAGGGAAACTTCTTTCTGCAACTCATCTTTAGCCGACCTAGTCTGTAACTTAGCGACTACTTGGGAACCTTAGGTATAAAGTCTGACCTTAACATGTTTCTAAAGGAAAATCGATTGGGTTGGCCAGTCTACTTTGATTGCTAGGTTATTGCTTGGATTTGCTAGGGACTAGCAAAAATTGGGCATGGGGGCATTTGATAGGCTCATATTTGTGAGATAATTAAATGTCTAAATGCCTAAACATTAAGGTAACACATCCATTTATTTAGCATGCATTAGGATGTAAATAGATTAATTTATATTTTTGACTTAATTACATAATTCATGCATTGCATTCATAATTAAAGGCATTTGGAATTGACTTAGAAGGACATGTAATTAGGCATTACATGTATTATTTTAATTAACATAGAACCTAAGGATTTGTGCATAAATAATCCTAATATTTTATTTTATTAATCTTCTCCTTCTTCTGTAGGTAACCGCTCCACTTCCTCCTCCTGTGCCCATCCAATCTTCACAGCTGCCAGCATTCACTTGATGGAAAGAGTGGATCTCCTCTCGCTTGTTTGGATTTCAAATCCTTGTAGCCACAGCTACAAAGGAGGAGGAACGGTTGCCATTCACCAGAGGCCACCACCCCATACCATCACAGTGCCTCACACACTCAACCAGCCCATCACCACAACTAGTAGCATACCACGCCCACGCCTCGCAACCATCTAGGCCATCGCTACATGCGTACCACGCGCAGCCATTTGCGCGCACAATCTCCTGCAACGAGCATCACCTTCTCCTCCCCATGCCCCTTCCCGCGTGCAATAGAGGCCATGCGCAATCCAGCGCACAAGCCTCCAGTGCGCGTGTCCCTGTGTCCCCCTTGCCTTCAGTGCCTCCGCCAGCGTGCAGCAGCATGCTTGCTTGCATAGCAACCACACATGCCCTTTCCTCTCCGTGCTCACCTCCAGCAGCCACCTCCAGCTGCGCACGCCTCCTCGTTGCTCACCCTCACCTTCAGCCAATGCGCAGTCAGCAACCACTTCGTCTCACCTCTCCAGCAGCCACGTGCATTCAGCAGCTCCAACACCTCTAGCAAGCTGCCGAGCACCCACTCCGACCTCCTCTCTAGCCGACCACCTCCGGCCATGCCGTGCCTCACCACCACCACCAAAAGAAGCAGCCCGACAGCAGCTACCTCCGACGAGAAGCTCCACTCCAACCTTCACCTCCTCCGTGCGTGGAGGAGCTCAAAGAAAATTCCCCTATTTTTGCACAGTAACTCCTTTGTTAATTTTTACAACTCATTCCATTGTGAACTTTCATTTTTCTGATTTCATTATCATGGTGAATTTATGAGAACCTCCTTCATTATTTAGCTTATTAAGCAAATCAATTTCTTAACCCTAATCTAAGTGAATTTCCATTCAAATCTTGGAAGACTCCTGCTATAGGAGAAGCTTAATTTGTATTTACATTTAAGTGCTATTGTGTGGATTTTATTCTTATTATATTATGGTACACATTACATTGAACCCTTCCTATTTGGCTAAGATGCAATTTCAACTTGTGCTTTTATTTAAACTCATATCTACGTGATTGTTCGACACAATTTCTTGAGGAAATCATTTGTGAACAATAATTTTTAATTATCGCGAGTTTGTAATAGCCCTTGCCTCCCTGTGGACACGACCCGCTCTTCTCGAGTGGTTAATTTTTATTGTTTTGATTTGCGATTTTCCACCACTTGATACTAAAACAACACATCATTTTATGTGCGAAACTTAATTGAAAGCGAAAATCGACTTATCAACCAATAGGAGCCTCCTTCCCATCATCGTCGCCACTTCTACCTCACTGGAGGCTTCGTCTTCTCCAGAGCCGGCGTACCCCGGTAAGGAGAATCCTCCCCTTTTGTCTGATTAGATTAGGTTAGATTAGTTCCTCTCCACTTTTAGGTTAGATTCCCCTATTCCTATCCTAGTTTCAACCCCTCGACATCGTCGCAAGACACCTTCGTCTCCATCTCTGGCGACCACTCCGGCGAAGTCTTCCACTCACTCCACTGCTCCAAACACTTTTCCGTCAAGCCTACGACCTCCACCTTGCCTTCCTGCACAAAACACCCCTCCTAATTCCATCAATCGCTCATCCAAAATCCCCATCGAACACAACCACCTTCTCCAACCTATGTCACCTTCGCCAGCCACCTACGACCACCTTCGCAGCTTGCCACCGCCACCAACACCCTCGCCGCATCCATGCAAACCTCCTAAACATTTTGATCGGGGCTTTTATCCTGTATTTCATGTTTCAGGTATACCATCGGAGCTCCATCGCCGTGACATCTCCTCTGGCCATGTTCTTCAAGTTCTAGCCATGAAGCTCTAGGCCACACCCTCCAGGCGCTGTAGCTTTGCTCAAGGCATGTACCCAGGTCTCCAATTGAGGGAGGTACACTCAGTAGCCGCCGCAATTAGACGAAGAGGCATCAACAAGATGGTGGGGCATTTAGTCCCACCTCGGAAGAGCACGAAGCAATGCAGACACATAAATTGAATAAGTTGCATGGGCTCTTAGGCTCCTAACACAAGGTGAGGTCCCACCACTCCCCACTCACTCCTTGCCCGTGACACCATTTCATGCGGGCCTAGCTTCAACCTGACCTGCCTGATGAGAGCCTCATCATGAACTCTAACTAGCACATTTTGACCTAAATAAGTATACAAAAGCTCCTACAAATCCTAAGGGAAAGCTTAAATCAAAGAATTATAAATTTAAGTATAAAGCAACTCATAAGGGGTAAAACTGTAATTTTACCAATGCAGTACACAAACAGGATGTCTAAAGGTCTAAACACAGGTTAAATGGGCTTAACAAGAAAGAAAGTGGGATGATTTGATCTAAAAAGGGTTATAGCAATTTCTAAAGGACATTCTGTAACCCTAAAAGAAACCCGCTTTAATTCACAAAGTTTCAGGCAAGATAAAAATCAATTAAATCCTTTAAAATTCATGAAAAAATATCCCCTAGGGTTTAGAACCTTCAATTTGGCTATTGGAACCTATATTGACCTTGATTGAGAACCATACCCAATTTTTGACCCAATTTGGGTTTTTGTGCAAATTGATCGGTGAAATGTGGTCAAACCTAAAATCAAACTTCACCATTAGATTCCTTAGGTCAAAATTAGGTTTGTACCAAAATTTGGACCTAAGGGAAGGCCATTTTGACCTACTTTACAAATTGGTTCTCAAGAATTACTTTTGACCCTTAACTTTTTGAACCCTTCCACTTTACCCCCCAGCTTTCCCTTCGTTCTTTGCAAAATGGTCCTTCTGCCGCCCTGCGTAGTTTCCCATGCCTCCGGCGACTTTGCACGGAGGATGGCACCGCGTAGGGTATGGGGACCTTCCCTAGAAACGAAAGGGGGGTCCCCTGCGTTGTCCTCTTCCGCATGGACCCCCTCCCATGCCCTGCTGATGCCCATACCTCTCGTGTGAACGAGCGAGAGGCATGGGTATCTTCTCCGGCCATTCTCCGGCGAGTTGCCCATGCTTCCTCCTTGAGATCTTCTCCTCGCCAATACCTAGTTAAGAAGCAGCTGGGGCTGCTGGTTTCGGCAAGCCTATTTTGGCCGAAGAAAACCCTCGAATTTCGTTTCCTCCTCCTCCAGCCATTTGCCCGCAGGCTCTGACGACCGTTCTCCTCCTCTCTCGTTGCCCTGCCACCGTACCAGTGGCAGGGTTAGCTCCACCATCGTTTGTCATGCTTTTCTGTACCAGCAGGCACCCTCCAGTCTCTCTTCCTCGTCATCGTCATCTTCCCCATAGGGCGTCGTCTCCGGCGACGGCAGAATTGAGTTGTCCGCCTCCTGCCCCCCCTTCACCCTCTTAGCTAGGTAAAAGCTCTTCCGCTTTATCCCCTCTTTATTTCCCCCTTATCAATTGTTATTTCAACCCCTCAACAGTTGCCAACCACCACCATCATCCACACCTCCGGTAGACCACCGGTGAGGTGACCCCATTGCTCCACGCCTCCATCCACCTTGCCAAACCCCTTAGAAGCTTCACCATCACTCCCTGATCAATTTCCCCATCTCCATTGACCGCCAACACCTCTTCTTTCGCCACCCAAACACACCCAACTCCACGGCCACAGTAAACCTAGGTACACTCCCACAGGCATTCCCACACCACGCCGACCACCTCTACACACTCGCCGCACTTTGGCGAAGGTCCTTGAGCTTTTTAACGTGGCCGCGAGGCCGTTTTGGTGCTTTCAGGTTCCAGGGGCTCGCCGCCATTGACGGGAAGGTCGAAGCTGCTTTGCAAGCTTCTCCAGGCCGCAGCACTCCAGGTCCCCAGGTCCAGCAGGTGCGGCTTACTCTTGCGCACGCACTCAGGCCCTCAATTGGAGTTGAAGGCCTCGGCTGCTGCCCCAATTGCTCGCGCCTTCCTCCTACAGGTGCACGAAGAAGTAGGTGGTACTTTAGTCCCACCTCGGAAGTGGAGGCTTGCCCGCACCTGCATAAGAGGAAAAAGTGACTTAGGCTATTAGCCTCAAGTCACACAGGGGTGAGGTCCCTCGCCCTCACTCACTCGGTCTCGTCCGCGGCACTGCCCACGCGGACCTGGCTTGCGACCCGAATACCCTACCTGTGCACTCCTCGCGCACCACCCGCGTCGGTGCACCTGGACCCGGGTGCGCGTAACCCGACCCGAATACCCGATTGGCTGGCTCTAGGAGAGCGAAGAGAGAAATAGAGAGAAAGCACACGTAGGGAAGGGTAGGGGTAGGTTTTGCGCTCGTGTGTGCAGGGAACAGGTGGGGAAGAAGAAGAAGAGGAGCGGTGGGGACTCAGCCGCAAAGCACCCGCAGCAGAGAAGAAGAAAGAAGAAGGCGGAGGAGACGCAGTAGTTTAGGAGAAAGAAGACAGGAAGGACGAGAAGACAACTGAAGAAAGAAGAAGGAGGCACTGTAGAAACGGGGCTGATAAGGTGTCTGATTGAGGGAATCTGACGTCCGAAAAAGGAAAGGCGGAAAAAGAAGAGAAGGAAAAGAGAAGAAAAGAAGGGAAAGAGAAGAAAGAAAGAAGAGAAGAAAAGGATTCCTTCGTTCTCTCTCTCTTAAATTTTTGTATTTAATAGTAAATTGTGAATTTGTATGCTTCTAGAATCAAAGTGTGCTCCCTGAGTTCGACCTCGGGATATTTTAAATTTCGAGTTATAAATTTTCATTTGTTTTCGCGGAGAGTTCATCTATATTAAAATGAGGTTACTGTTAAAACACAATCTAGCTGCACGAACATTTTGGCGCCATTGCCAAGGAGCAATGGGCATTCTAGAAGCTATTAATTTACAATTTCTGATCTACTATTGGCTTAATGTCTTCTCTTTTGTTGTGCAGGCACAGGAAATCAAGAAGGAACAAGCAGCCGCACAACAACCACACCAAGGGACAGGTAATTTTCTATCCTCTCTGTTATGCCTCTAAAATTCTAAAGAGGAAGAAAAAGAAAAACAATCTAGGAATTACCTGTCTTTCATACATAGTAAATCACAAGAGTTGCAAGTTTTTCAATTTCAACACATTCTATCTGTACATCCACTAAAGGTAATTAGGGCTAAAACCTTCTTGCTTAAGCTCTAATTACCTAATCTTGAGGCAACTAACTGGACCAATTAGAGCCAATCTAAGACTCAAAGCTAGAGTTTTAGAGACACACCTTCTAATCAAAAATTGAGAATTCCCAAAAGAAGTGTGCCTAAGCCATTTCTTGAAAACATCTATTAAGAGAAACCCTAAGCAATCCGGCCCTTAAGTCACTTGAACCTTAAAAGACAAGACCTAATAAGCTCTCACAGGAACTAATAGGTAAATTGATCCCTTGGATCAACCAACCTTTAAATTAGGTCACTCTTTGCACTCAAAAGGATAAAGTTCAAGTGAAACCCTAAGCACCTTGATCCTAATTAAAAGTGGTAGACTTAAGAGGTCAAGGTCCCCATTCTGGTCTACCTGAAATCTCAGTGACAACAGAGGTCGAGTGGGGGAAACCCTGTAACTCATGGGGGCGCTCTACCGTGTAGGGGTCTTCGCCGGACTCACCCTCTCTGACTGCCCAGGTAATTCTCAGGTGGACGACCTTCTGATTAAGGGGTACCATCCACCCTAAACCTCTATAGACACCCAACATTTTGGGTGTCTTGATTGGATCCAGCACCTACTAACCTCATCCAATCCATCAATGTATGTTTGGTAGGAGGTTCTTGAAACCTCCTCTAGAAATTCACTCTCCCTGAGGCCAAGCCTCAGTACCCTTGTTTGGGCAACAACCCCTTCACATAGACCTATCTTCTGATTCTGAACCAAATTCACCTTCTTCTTCCACAATGGCTCAGCCTGTTGAGGAAGAGAATAATCTTGAGCACCAGCTCCAGTGACTCAATGATCTCTTCCAGAACTTCATGAACCCACCTCAATTTCCCATGATGCGAGATCACTATAATACCGCTGCGGTGGCTATTGAGCCTCGAGTCAGAATCCCGACTGGAGGACCTGATTCTGAGTTAAAGCCCAACATGATCCACGCCATACCTAAATTCTATGGGCTTAACTCTGAAGATCCCTTCCAGCACATCAAACAGCTTAAGCATCTGGCCCAGACCTTCGGGTCAGATGCGCAGAATCGGGATATCGTACTTATGAAGATGTTCTCTTTCTCCCTTATGGACAAGGCAGCCCATTGTTATCAGACCCAAACCCGTCCGATCAACACTTGGGAGGAACTTCAGTCCGAGTTCTTGAAGAAGTTCTTCCCTGTTGGTCGGACCAATGCCTTGCGCCATCAGATTACTCACTTCACGCAACAGACAGGAGAACCTCTTCATGAGGCATGGGATCGTTTTCAGGATCTCATGAGGAAGGGCCCCCATTACGGAGTTCCTAAATGGGAACAAGTCCAGTCTTTTTACCAGGGACTCCGTGAAGATATTAGACTTTTCATCAATGCAACTTGCAGAGGAAATATCATAGGAAGACACCGTGTGGGAGATTCTCGAGAATATGTGCGAAAACTCTATCAACAATGAATCCATGGGATTATTTGACCGAACGAATACCCGCACAGCGACGAACCTTAGGAGAGCACATGAGACACAGGGCCTGTCCGCATAAGTTGACCTGGAATTAATGGCCAGTCGATTGGACAAGGTCTCTATTATTGAGAAGAAGGTGGATGAGCTGACTCTGCATTTGCAGCAAGCCACCTCTGCGCAAAACTCCTTCTCCCTTCCCCCTCCCGCACGGGAAACTGTGCAGCACATTTTCCACTGACCTTCTCCAGGGATGGACTCATATCCAACCCTATCTGACTCTAGGACCGGAGGGACCTTCGATCCTTTCTATTCTTGTCGAGGGAGCTCTACTCCCCCATTCTCTGACTTTCCTGAGGCTTCTCTGACCTGCGAGGACCTCAACGCCATCCAGAATGACCCATTTTCCAACACCTACAATCCTGGATGGCGGAACCATCCCAATTTCCAATGGGCAGGAAATTCCCAGAATCCAAGACCACCCTTTCAGCCCCGTCCACAAGCACCTTGTCCTTATCAGCCGCCTCAGCCTCGACCCAACCTCACTTATCCATCCGGGCCAAACCAAGATCAAATGTCCCTCATCCTCCAGACTTTGGCTGACCTTCAGAGAACTAATGCAGCTATTCAAAAGCAACACAAGGATGAAATCACAGAGGTCCGAAATCAACTTGCCCAATTGGCAAATTCCCGCCAACCAGGCACACTTCCTTCTCAGCCTCTACCTAACCCTAATAGTGTGCCGACCCAGCGGCGCGTTATGAATCCAAACCCAGGCCAAGCACACATGGTCCATCTGGCCCCTTCTATTCCTTCACTTGACGGGATGGAAGCTTCAACCTCCTATGCGGGTTGCCAACAGCAGCTGCCCATTCTACCAACCCCTAACCAGAACCAGGAAGGAATAAATTCTGTAACAACCTGTAGTGGTAAGGCAACATAAGATCCACCTTATCCAGACCACTCCAAGCCTGGTAGTGACCCAAACCCTAGGGCAGTCATCCAGGATGTTCCTATCCCTGTCCCAGATCAAAAACCTAGACCTATCCTAAAGGAACCAACCAAGGTTCCATTTCCCGAGGCCTTGACCAAGGGAAAGAGGACAACCAAATCCGTGGCTCCTGAGGAGGACCTAGTCAAGCTCTTTGAGCAGGTCCAAATAAACATCCCCTTGATGGATGTGATCCACCACGTATCGGCTTACACACGATTTTTGAAGAACGTGTGTACACCTCAGCATAAGCCGAGAACCAAGAGTGGAAGTCCAATTGTACTGTCAGAGCAAGCCAACTCTGTAATCCTGAGTAGACTCCCACCCAAGGCAAAAGACCAGGCACTTCCCTGATTTCATGTAAGATCGGTGAAACCCAGTTCGATAGAGCATTATTAGACTTAGGTGACTCCAAAAACTTGATACCCACATCCCTGCTTAACCATCTAGAAGAATCTGTGCTAAAATCGATCGAGGTGACATTATAGTTAGCAGATCAATCTATCAAGTCACCAAAAGGGATTTTTGAGGATGTTATTGTAAGGGTGCGAGACTTCTACTTCCCTGTAGATTTCATAGTTCTAGATATGGACGCACCTGAAAACCCAAGGGACACACTAATCATTCTAGGGAGACCTTTTCTGGCCACTGCAAGGGCCAATATAAGTTGTGAAGAGGGCCAAATTGAACTGAAATTTGGGAACCAGACTCTCAAAATTGATATCTTTAAGGCCCAACAAGGGATCAATTGCGGTGTCATTGAAAAAATCTGTGATATTAGAGCTGTGGTTGATGAACCACAACTTGAGGACAACATGATTATTCCTCATCAACCACAAGAGGATCTTGAGCCGCAATTAGAGGAGTCAGACCTTGATCTAGATAAACCTATAACTCCTACCCTTGAACCCACACTCACTCTGAACCACCTGCTGCTGCTGATAACCCCATTCTTGAACTCAAACCCCTTCCCGATCATTTGAAATATGTCTTTTTGGGTTCTAATCAGACCTTTTCTATGATTATAAACTCCAAACTCACACTTGATCAGGAATCCCGTCTGATTACTGTTCTCTAACAATATCGTAGAGCCATTGGTTGGACTCTCGATGATTTGACTGGAATAAGTCCCTCTTATTGCACAAACCATATCTATTCTGAAAAGGGTGCACGACCTTCCTGTGAAATGCAGAGACGTTTGAATCCCAATCTACAGGAGGTCGTGAAAAAGGAGATCATTAAGTGGTTAGATGCAGGGATCATCTACCCGATCTCCGATAGTCGTTGGGTGAGCCCAATCCAGGTGTACCTAAAAAGGCAGGGCTTACCACTATCACGACTGAAATCGGAGAGATCATACCTATCCATATAGCCAACTTGTGGAGAGTCTACATAGATTACCGAAGACTCAATTCCTCCACGAAGAAGGATCATTTCCCACTACCATTCATTGATCAGATTCTCGAGAAATTAGCGGGAAATAGATTCTTTTGCTTTCTTGATGGGTACTCCGGTTATAACCAAGTGACGATTCATCCAGAGGACCAGGAGAAGACCACATTCACCTGCCCCTTCGGAACGTACACGTTCCAAAGGATGCCTTTCAGTCTCTGCAATGCACTTGAGACTTTTCAGCAGTGCATGCTTGCCATATTCTTTGATATGGTAGGTGATTACCTGGAAGTCTTCATGGATGACTTCTCAGTTTTCGGGGCATCATTTGACGATTGTCTCAGGCACTTGGTTCATATACTCAGGCGTTGTATTGACGTAAATCTGGTTCTTTCCTGGGAAAAGAGCCACTATATGGTGCTTGAGGGGATCGTCCTGGGACACTTAATTTCTGAGAAAGGCATCCAAGTGGATCGAACCAAGGTTGATCTGATTTCTAGACTTCCTATGCCTAGCTTAATCAGGGACATCCGATCTTTTCTGGGGCACGTTGGTTTTTAATGTCGTTTCATCCGTGATTTCTCGAAAATTGTGCACCCCTGACTACTCTTCTCTCCAAGGATGTACCCTTTGAAATTTCCACGGAATGCACTCAAGCTTTTGAGAACCTTCGCGACCGAGTCACCCAAGCTCCAATCCTACAGTCCCCTGATTGGTCTCAACCCTTTGAGATCATGTGCGATGCATCTGACCTCGCTGTAGGAGCAGTTCTGGGGCAAAAGATTGACGGGAAGCCCGTGGTCATCTACTACGCTAACAAGACACTTGACGAGGCTCAGCGTAACTCACGATTACAGAGAAAGAGCTGTTAGCTGTAGTATTTGCCCTCGAAAAATTTCGATCTTATCTCCTGGGTTCCCACATCATAATCTACTCGGATCACACTGCTGTGAGGCATCTGCTTGCTAAGAAGGACGCGAAGCCTCGATTAATTCGATGGATC
The DNA here is from genome assembly GCA_037157565.1 of Thalassia testudinum. Classification (NCBI taxonomy): domain Eukaryota; kingdom Viridiplantae; phylum Streptophyta; class Magnoliopsida; order Alismatales; family Hydrocharitaceae; genus Thalassia; species Thalassia testudinum. The sequence continues at coordinate 154,496,636 of JAZHRO010000073.1, forward strand.
TTGCAGTTGCAAGAATTCGACCTCGAGATTCGCGATAAGGCGGGAAGACAGAACGTGGTAGCTGACCACTTGTCTCGCCTTCCTTCTGAGATCGTAGACCCTTCTGGACCCATCACGGCGCATTTTCCTGATAAGCACCTATTGACCATTGGTACTCGGCTTCCATGGTTTGCTGATATAGTAAACTATTTGGCATCTCATCAGATCCTGTCTAATTGGCCGAAGGCCAAGAAAGACAAGTTGCGCTCCGATGCCAAGTACTAAATTTGGGAAGACCCGTACCTTTTCCGCATAGGTGCTGACCAAGTCATTCGGCGGTGTGTCCCGAAGGGCGAAATCAATGACATTCTTTCCTTCTGCAATGACCAGGCATGCGGTGGCCACTTCTCTAGGCACAAAACCGCATAAAAAATCCTCCAGTGTGGCTTTTACTGGCCCACTATCTTCAAGGACGCATACAGTCACTGTAAGGCATGCATTCGTTGCCAAACTTTGGGTAACATGAGCCACTGCGACATGATGCCTTTGCAGCCGATTCTTATATGCGAGATCTTCGATATTTGGGGGATTGATTTTATGGGCCCCTTCCCCGTTTCAAACGGCTTCGAATACATTTTACTCGCCGTGGACTACGTGTCCAAATGGATCGAAGCCATTCTGACCCGAACCTGTGATCACAAGATCTTCGTCAAATTCATTCATCAGAATATCTTCTCACGGTTCGGGATTCCTCATGCAATCATCTCTGATGGAGGGACCCATTTTACCAATGCTCAGTTCAGGACACTGATGACCAAATACGGGGTGTCTCACCGAATCTCTACTCCTTACCACCACCAGACTAATGGTCTAGCTGAGTTATCAAATCGAGAGATCAAGAAAATCCTACAGGTTACTGTTCGACATGACAGGAAGGACTAGTCGTCCCGACTTCCAGAAGCTTTGTGGGCCTATAGGATCTCCCACAAGACCCAATTAGGCATGTCTCCTTTTAGATAGGTGTACGGGAAGGCATGTCACCTTCCCGTCAAACTGGAGCACAAAGCCTATTGAGCAGTACAAAGGTGCAACTCAGATCTTTCTAAGGCTAGAACCCATAGAAAGCTTCAGATAAGCGAGATTGATGAATTATGCCTTGATGCGTATGAGAACTCGCGAATCTACAAAGAGCGTGTTAAAGCCTTTCATGACATGCACATATCTAGAAGGATCTTTCACCCTGGTCAGAAGGTCCTACTCTTTGATGCCCGACTCAAACTCTTCCCTTGGAAACTACGATCTAAGTGGGTCGGACCATATTTTGTCCGACAGATTTTTGGAAGTGGAGCCGTCGAAATCAGTCCTCTCAGCCACGATTCTGAACCTTTCGTTATGAACGGTCAGAGACTCAAACCGTTCATTGACGTAACCAGTACAGATTTGGTTGAGTCATCATTTATCCTCCATTCTCCCTGATCTTATTGCGCCCAGCCGATGGCGTAAAACTCAGCACTTAACGGGAGGCAGCCCGTCATTCTTTTTGAAAAACCCAAAACCTTTTCTGACATTTCTTTGCACTTTAGGTTCATCCTTTAGGACAGCCAACTTCACCTCAAGTACTCATACCTGAGATTAGAAATTGTTCGCAACAATCACCTCGACCCATCCACTCACCAAATACCTATCCTAATGCATGAACCAAGCTAAATAAAAACCCACCTAATGTACAATGAGGACATTGCAAATCTTAGGCATGAGGGGGTATGAAAGTGCAATAACAAGGAAAAGGTTTCAACAAAAAAATTCGCATATTTAAAAAAAAAAAGAACTTTGAAGGAGGAAGAAAGAGCCGGTAAACTTTATAAAAGGAGGAGAAAAAGAACAAAATGACAAAAAGGAGCACAAAATGAAAGGAAAAGGGATAGTCATTAGTAAGAAATTAAGGAATTAACCTAAGTTCTAGACCACATTAAGGAAAAGACAAAAAAAGGGAAACTGCACAACAAGATTAGTAAGAACGCAAACCTTAGGTATTCTTGGATAGACTCTTAGTACCCGTTAAGATCTAGATATTCCTCAAGAGGTTGAGGAAAATGAAAAGCTTAAGTATTAGGTCCAAGGCTTAGGGAGTATTCGGCCTCGTCAACTGACTTTCCGTTTATGGGACTCAGTAACCTAAGCACCCAAATTCACACACACAGTCTAGTTTAGTAAGCATAAGTATCAAAATCACGCAGAAACGTTTCAAATATTCTGAAAATGTCACCTAGATTAGGAGCAGTCGATCAACACAAGTTGATTTGGACAAGTTCCCGGCGCGGAGAGGTGGGAAATTCCCCTCGAAGATGCGTAACAACATATCATCTCATCGGTGCTTGTCTCTTAGGATATTTACATATCCTATTGGGGGCATGTAAGCACTCTACTAGTTTAGATTCCATGGATGGCATTATCACGAAGTGTCAATTGCAAGGGTCTGAATTCGACCACGGAACACCATGGACAGGATTATCTCAAAATCTCGAAAGCTAGGGTTCTGGGGGTTACCATGGGTGGTGCTATCTCGAAGCATCGACTTCCAGGGACCCTTAAGGATTGATGATGGGGACAAGGAATCCGATACAGATCGTGTTGTGAAGCCAATCCTAAGCTAGAATTAAAAAGAAAAGAGAGAGAAAACTCTCCAAACAAATAAATCTTCTGTCTCTCTCTTACAAAACGCACTACGAACTGAACCAAGGCTAAAAATAGCTCAGGCACGGGTGCTTTAACCATAGAGTCCAATAAACTTTAGGTTAGTTCCTGTAGGCATTAAAAACCTTTGCTAAAGACTAAGGCTAAAGCTAAACAGATCTGGATCTTGATTGGTACTAGAGTACCTTTTAGGCTTATGATTGGCATTCTGACCTAATCAAGGATACAAGAGGAAAATCACTTATCAAAACTTGATGGAAGAAATTCATGGTCTAGAACAAAGGTTAAAACCTTAAATTTTTACTAAGGGACTAGCAAAATCTAGGCATGGGGGTATGATGAGAGCCTCATCATGAACTTTAACTAGCACATTTTTACCTAAATAAGTATACAAAAGCTCCTAAAAAACCTAAGGGAAAGCCTAAATCAAATAACTATAAATTTAAGTATAAAGCAACTCATAAGGGGTAAAAATGTAATTTTACCAATGCAGTACATAAATGGGATGTCTAAGGGTCTAAACAGAGGTCAAATGGACTTAACAAGAAAGAAACTAGGATGATTTGATCTGAAAAGGGTTATAGCAATTTCTAAATGACATTCTGTAACCCTAAAACAAATCCTCTTTAATTCACGAAGTTTCAGGCAAGATAAAAATTAATTAAATCCTCTAAAATTCATGAAAAAACATCCCTTAGGGTTTAAAACCTTCAATTTGGCCATTGGAACCTATCTTGACCGAGATTGAGAATCATACCCAATTTTTGACCTAATTTGGGTTTTTATGCAAATTGATCGATCAAATGTTGTCAAAACTAAAATCAAACTTCACCATTAGATTCCTTAGGCCCAAATTAGGCTTGTACCAAAATTTGGACCTAAGGGAAGGTCATTTTGACCTACATTACAAATTGGTCCTCAAGAATTACTTTTTGACCCTTAACTTTTTGAACCCTGGTACTTTACCCCCCAACTTTTCCTTCATTCTTTGCAAAATGGTCCTTCTGCCACCATGCGCAGCTGCCCATGCCTCCGGCGACTTTGCACGGAGGATGGCGTCGCGCAGGGTATGGGGACCGTCCCCAGAAATGAAAGGGGGGTCCCCTGCATTGTCCTCTTCCGCATGGACCCCCTCCCATGCCCTGCCGGTGCCCATACCTCTTGTGCGAATGAGCGAGAGGCATGGGTCTCTTCTCCAGCCATTCTCCTGCGAGTTGCCCATGCTTCCTCCTTGAGATCTCCTCGCCAACACCTATTTAAGAAGCAACTGGGGCTGATGGTTTCGGCAAGCCTGTTTTGGCCGAAGAAAACCCTCGAATTTCGTCTCCTCCTCCAGCCATTCGCCCGCAGGCTCCGGCGACCCTTCTCCTCCTCTCTCGTCGCCCTGTCACCATACCAGTGGCAGGGTTAGCTCCGCCATTGTTTGTCGTGCCTTACCGTACCAGCAGGCACCCTTCAGTCTCTCTTCCTCGTCTTCGTCATCTTCCCCACATGGCGTCGTCTCTGGAGATGGCAGAATTGAGCCATCCGCCTCCTGCCCCCCCTTCGTCTGCATAGCTAGGTAAAAGCTCTTCCTCTTTCTCCCCTCTTTATTTCCCCCTCATCAATTGTTATTTCAACCCCTCAACAGTCGCCAACCACCACCATCATCCACACCTCCGGCAGACCACCGGCGAGGTGACCCTGCCGCTCCACACCCCCATCCACCTCGCCAAACCCCTCAGAAGCTTCACCAGCACTCCCTGATCAATTTCCCCATCTCCATTGATCTCCAACACCTCTGCTTTCGCCCCCCAAACACACCCAACTCCACGGCCACAGTAAACCCTAAGCACGCTCCCACAGGCATTCCCACACCACGCCGACCACCTCTGCACACTTGCCGCACTTTGGCGAAGCTCCCTGAGCTTTTTAACGCGGCCGCGAGGCTGTTTTGGTGCTTTCAGGTTCCAGGGGCTCGCCGCCATTGACGGGAAGGTCGAAGCTGCTTTGCAAGCTTCTCGAGGTTGCAGCACTCTAGGTCCCCAGGTCCAGCAGGCACAGCTTACTCTCGCGCACGCACTCAAGCCCTCAATTGGAGTCGAAGGCTTCGGCTGCTACCTCAATTGCTCGTGCCTTCCTCCTGCAAGCGCACGAAGAAGCAAGTGGGACTTTAGTCCCACCTCGGAAGTGGAGGCGTGCTCGCACCTGCATAAGAGGAAAAAGTGACTTAGGCTATTTGCCTCAAGTCACACAGGGGTGAGGTCCCTCACCCTCACTCACTTGGTCACGTCCACGGCACTGCCCACGAGGACCTGGCTCGCGACCCGAATACCCTGCCTGTGCACTCCTTGCACACCACCCATGCCGGTGTGCCTGGACCCAGGTGTGCGTAACCCAACCTGAATACCCGATTGCTGGCTCTGGGAGAGCAAAGAGAGAAATAGAGAGAGCACATGCGGGGAAGGGTAGGGGTAGGTTTTGCACTCGTGTGTGCAGGGAATAGGTGGGGAAGAAGAAGAAGAGGAGCGGCGGGGACTCAACCACAAAGCACCCACAGCAGAGAAGAAGAAAGAAGAAGGCGGAGGAGACGTAGCAGTTCAGGAGAAAGAAGAAGACAGGAAGGCCGAGAAGACAACTGAAGAAAGAAGGAGGCACTATAGAAACGAGGCTGATAAGGCGTCTGATTGAGGGAATCAGACAGCCGAAAAAGGAAAGGTAGAAAAAGAAGAGAAGGAAAAGAGAAGAAAAGAAGGGAAAGAGAAGAAAGAAAGAAGAGAAGAAGAGGATTCCTTTGTTCTCTCTCTCTTAAATTTTTGTATTTAATTGTAAATTATGAATTTGTATGCTTCTAGAATCAAAGTGTGCTCCCTGAGTTTGACCTCGGGATATTTTAAATTCCGAGTTATAAATTTTCATTTGTTTTCTCGGAGAGGTCATCTATATTACAACGAGATAACTGTTAAAACACGATGTAGCCGCGCGAAAACCACCTAACCCATGCACACCTCGGCTGCTACCCCACGCCGGCAGCCCTGGTCCCGAGTACACTCTTACCCTAATCCGATTACCTAATACTATGTATGGCCTTGGGAAGGTGGGAAAGAAGGAAAACCCAGAGAGAGAAGGAGAGAGAGCACGGGGGTCAGGGTGTTTTTGCTCTGAAGATAAATAGTTGACACTTAGTCGTTTGAAGAAGAAATCCCCTGTGAGTGAAGAAGGAAGGCCAAGGCAAGAAGAAGAGGAGAAGTCCTGAGCCAAGAAGAAGAAGGAAGAGACACAAGCCAAAGAGAGAAAGGAAGAAGAAGAAGCAGAGAACGAAAAGAGAAAAGGAAGAAAGAGCCTGTGTAGAACCTAAATAGAAGAAAGAGAGAAAGAAGAAGAACATCAAAAAGAAAGGAAGAGGAGCACTGTAGCATCAGACGTTTAAGATGTCTGATCCTATCATCAAACATCTAATTTGAGCTTCTTAACTTAATTGACATTGTGCATCTATTTGCTATTATTGTAAGGGGTAATTGGTGATTCAAATCACCATTTTACCTTCTTTTTGCACATTACTACTTGAAATTATTGCTATATCAGTTTGAATCAATTCTGATTGCAATTGCTCATTTCTTTTATTTAGAATTGTGATTTTGATATTAGAGTGTGAATTCCTATTTGCTCCCAGTGAACGGCCTCGGACTTTCATTTAAGTTATAAATCTTATTTGTTTTCAAGTGATTTCGACTTATACTACGACGCAACTTTTATAACATCGATTTCGCTCGTTAAACAGTCATCTTGACTTCATTGAATTTAAAGTCTAGAGTGCATACAGAGATTAAATGGGTTTTCAATGTTCTGATTCGAATGAAATTATGGTCAAGATTCTGTTTTTACGAATACGTATTTCTGAAAAGTATTTAGGGTTTTAAGTCCATAGTAAGTGGATTCCCGCTAATGCTATGTATATTTATGGATATTTATTTAAAATATAAAAATAAAAAAGTGTGAATATTAAAAAAATTTTAACCTAAGCATTCCTCTACAGTAGAATTATTTATAATTATTTAATCACCCTGGTGCTTAAATCATCATATTTCCTGGTTAATTTTGCCATGGACTAGCAAAACCTTGGCTTGGGGGTATGATGAGAGACTCATCATGACTCCTAATTATCTATAATTAACTAGTTTCCCTGGTTAATTAGCCAAGAATATACTCAATACAGGGTTAATTATATTATAGGGGTTAAATTACTAAGGACCTCTAAAATAAGTTAAAAATACTAAATTAAATATCAATTAATCTTAATAATAATTTAATTAATTAACTAGACTCAAGTAATAACCATTTAGCTAGTTATTTAATATTTAAACTAACTTAATTAATAGTAAGACCTAAGTATTTAATTTACTTAAGAAAATTAACCATTTAAATTAATAAAAAACATAATTTCAAGGCATAAATATAATATTTATCTAATTTATAATGACATATAAAAAGTTGAAAAAGAAATAATTTAAAATAAGCCTAAAAACTAACTATTTACATTTAGGTCCTTAATTTCCATTCTAATTGAGTCCTTTTATAACAATCTGGTCCTTCACTTTTTATTATAAAAAGGCCCCTACGTACACTGCCTTCTTCTTCTTCTTCCTCAGTTACGGATGGCCGAAGAGGTCCAGTGACCATATCCCTCGATCACCTTCTATCCATCGTCAGAACTCCTCCGCCGTTGCCGCTATCCTTCCACTCACCTTCCCCTGCCCATCCGACGGTTCAGATGACCTCCTAATCCTATTTTTCCTAGGCGAAGAAGCTCACCGTTGCCGGAGATGACGCCGGTGAGTTAGGATGTACCTAGACGATTTTCTGTCCAAGTTCTTCCCCCTTAACCACCAACACCACCTATAAATAACCTTCTTCCCCTCCGATTATGGGGATCGACCCCCTTCCCTCTTCTTTCACTGAGGTCGTTCAGTAGGTCTTCTTCCGTCTCCGGCGTCTCCTTCCTCCCTGCTTCGAGTGCTACCGCTGAGGAGCATTGCCTCCCTCACCCCCTCTTCCTTTCCTTCAACCTGCCACCGACGTTGGAGCATGCCATAGCTCTGCGTCCCTCCACTTCGCTTGGTTGGAGATTCTCTCCTCAACGCTTTTGATTTCTATCCTATTATTGCCCTACTAACGGTGAGATGCCTCACCTCCTTCGTCAGGTAAGTAGTTCTAACACTTAGGCATAATCTTAGCTAGGAATTAGGCGTGTAATTGCAGGAGTAGGCATAGATTAGCTTGAATTCCCACTGTCTTCTTCGTCTCCAGCGAGGTCTATTCCAATCTCGTCGGACTTCAATTCACTTTTTCATTCACTCGATCACCTTCCTCATCTCACTACAATCACTTTTCACCTTCTTCCCTCTAAAATCTATCAGCTGTTACGCTTAATGCACTCCACCTTCACCGAAGACCTCTGTTGTCCATGGAAGAGGTCTACGGCTTAGATCACAGCCCTTAGGGGCCCTCCACCACTTCTCCATCACATCAGGCCCTCGATCTCACTTCCAATTAGTCCTAGAATCATCTCCACTTAAAACGCTTAATTTCCACCCTCAACCTCTAAGCTGTTGTTACTGGTGAGCTCAGAGGAGTTCTTGTGCCTAATCAATCACTCCTACACCATCGCTAGATTCCCCTGAGTCTTTCCCCTTACTCAATCGAGTGAGAGGGTCACTGTTGAGTTCTGGCAAACTCAATAGATGCCTTTATTGAGATTTTGATCAATCTGTGTATCTGATCTATAATTGGAACAATTGACATGATCCTAAGGTTTCTTGAGACCTCAGAAGTCATTTGAGACCATTCTTGGTCTATTTAATGGAGGTTTCAATTCTAGCAAATTGAATAGCGTTCACCGGAGCCCCAAACGAGCTCCGGCGAACCAAAATTGATCCTCAGCCTCTGGAATTCTTTGAGAAGTTCTAGACTGCTTCTTTATGATCATAGGATCATGAATCGATGGTTAAATTTGTGTTTTAATGAGTAATATTCACTTTTGGACATCATCTTCCTCAACTGCGGTGTATCTGAGGAGACCTAATCAAACCACTTCTAATCCTAGCAATAGTCTGGAAGCTTCAGTAGGACTTTAGGAAGCTTGAATTGGATTTAGTTATGATTAGGAACTCCTGATTTGATCTACCGAACTTGCCACTTTCACATCTCAGGCGGTGATGCTTGATAGCATTCAAAGAGTGCTCAAAACTTGAATTTAAGGTGCGCAAGTGATTTCTTAGATGAATTTTAGCCTAATTGGATATTTAATTAGACTTGAGAAGCTCTAATTTGGAAAGTCAACTTTTAGGCTTTCACAATCAACTCTAATTCAATTGTGGTGATTTATGATCTTAATCTTAGATCTAAAGGTTTATGTGAGTTCATGGGAGGATTGTGAATTAGCCCAAGTTGATTCAAGTGAGTTTTATTGAGGATTGAGTGGATTCAAAGTTTTGCACAGTTTGGGTTAGTTCTGAAACCTGCACACATGTGCCACTAGCCGTTGCCCTTTTTCACCATCACGACATTCGAGAGCCATGCCGGGTACAAAGATTCTTCTATGAATCCTACATCTAAAAGCTTTAGTACCTCTGCCTCGGCCACCTGCCACTGCTCGGCCGACTTGTGTTGGTGCACCTACTTGACCGCACAAGTGGCCACCTAAATGTTCAGGCGATGCTGGATTAGGGATGGGTCGACCCCAGGCAGGTCACTGGCAAACCAGGCAAAGATGTCTATGTTGGCCCTCTGCTAGAGTAGCAGCTCCTGTACTTCGAAGGGCGCAAGACATGCTCCAACCAAGACGAGCTTAATAGCATTGTTGGGATACATCTGTATAGCCATAGCTAGCGAGCCTGGTGTAGGTTCTAACGAAGGGGGCTAAGATATGCGTGATAAACAAATACACAATGATCTTTAGGTGGAAACCCAAACCAAGGTAAAAACCACTACCTAAGCCTCTCTACTTAGGATTTTTCGATCAACTTTGTCGATCAAAACTACTAACTGAACTACTTAGAATGAGGGTAGTTAAACCTCAATACAACCGACACTGCTTTGTAAGAGGGTAGTGTACCTCAAACCCCTCCTCTTCACAAGGAGTATTTTGTTTCACAAGGGAGATGGGAATTCGCAATGCGAATACCCAACAAAGACACTATTACAATAGTCCTATAGAGCCACAATGTACAAATGTTAATTTAGCTACTATAGGAAAAAGGAACTTTCCTTTGATGGAAGTGCGTTGACTAGCAATGTGGTAAGCATGATCCATGCAAGGCACGAAGATGCTCTCAAATGTGCAGAGACGGGAGAGCAGTTGTGCAGCTAAAAGGGTGCTCTCGAATGTATGCTTAGAAGCTTGGAGAGCAGGGGGACTTTCCTTCTTGATTCTCTCTTCTCTTTGACATAACAAAAGAAGGGTCCTCCTCTATTTATAGATGGCTTAGGAACCCTTAGGAAGGTCTTGGAAGGTCTAAGTAGCCGTTGGGAATAAATCCAAAAAAAAATCAGGCCAAAATCAGGATCATTCATGATTCTAACAGGGTTATCAGACGTTTGGATATATTATCAGACATCTGGGTTGTTGTCTAATCTAGAGATCGATTATTTGATATAGAAGGGTGGATCTTTTGGACGGGGTTGATCAAGACGGACGTCTAATGATTACTTATAAGATGTCTAGGATGCTAATCAAACGTCTAATTTTAGATAGGTTATGTTTTTATTTTGTCCATACCTAAACAAGGTTCTAGGATTTAGTTGCTCAAATGATAGGTCAGACGTCTGGCAATATGTCTAGACGTCTAGAAAAAAAAAATCACTGTGGCAATGGATTTCCTAAGGCTCAAACGACTATAATCATCTGACAAAAGTGATTTGGGTCAGATCCTAGCCTAACGTCTATTTATCAGACATCTAGGATGCTCTATGCACATCTAAAAGTAGATGTAAATTAGTTTTAGGGTTAATCCTCTAAGATTAAGTCTGACAAGCCAATGGTCCTCTAGTTGGATGTTTGGCAAGGTCCTTAGACGTCTAGACTAAGGCTAGGCATCTAAATGTGGTAGACACAGAGTAGGATTCCAGCCTAAGTGTTTTGGACGTCTGATCAAACAGTCTGACGTCTTAAAGTTAAGATCAGAATCTGATGTCCAGATTGGACATTTGATCAGGCTGTCTGAAACGTATTTTGATTTTCTAAGTTATCTTAGAGTTTTTCTTAGTATCCTAGGGTAGTGTATGTGATTCTAAGACTACTGTTTGTTACTTTGGGCTCTTTAACAATTAATCTAATCAAAATAAAAGAGCAAAGAACAAAGATACAAAATACAAAAAATAAGATAAAAAGGAATATATCATATTCTTCTTGTCTTCAAGCTTTCGCTTCACGTGAAGCTCCATCTTCTCCATCAAGCTCCTCCAATCTGCCATGAATGCGAGCTTGAGCTCCTCCTCGTCACTTGTAACCAGTTGCATTTATCTTGAAATCTTAAACTCAATGCAAATGTTAAGTAACAAGTGTTTTGTTATCAACAAAATTAACGATCGTGGTGCCTTTGTACCAACACCTGGCTGTAACTTCGAAGCATCCAATTGATCATCAGGATGGCCTCCTGCTGGACCGCCTAGTTCTGGCTTCTCTTCTTCCCCCACTTTCGTGCTTTGGGGGCTGCGGTTCCAGGGACTGCTCTAGCTCGATCTGGAGGAGCTCTCTCCTGGCCGACTAATCCCTGTGCACTATCCCTATTCCGTGTGGGGATTGGAAAAGTGCGAACTGGAAGTATGAGCAAGGGATCATTCAGAAGGCATGGGTAGTGGGAAGGCCTATGATGCCGTCGACAGCTGCCGTCAACCTGGCCACCATGAACGTGGCCGTGCGGTTGAGGTGCTTGTCCCCATTGTAGACGGACAAGGAGAGACTAATTTCCCCCCTTGGCATACTTTATGGTTGCCGAAGATGACCACTGGATGAACCGAAGGGGATAGGTGCTCTTCTGCGAACCCCAGGTGGCGCAGGGTTCGGAGGAAGAGAACATCCACCACACTTCCCTCGTCAACGAGGAGTTGGGGTTGCCGCTGTCCGACTAGCAACAACGTTACCAGAAGCAGGTTTGTATGCTTCGTTGGGTTAGGGAGGGAGGCGAATAGCAATGAGGCCGCCTGCATGATGGGAACTCTCTCGCCCCATTGAAGAATGGGGAAAGCCATAAGGGTCAGACGCCTAGAGGGGTTGGATTGCCGACTTCTATCGGCATCAACGCCGAAGATGACCTCGACCTTCGCAGCCACGAGGGGGGAAGGTGAGGGTGCTGAGAAGCCCTAAGCATGGCTGCTAGGGCCTGGTGATGATACTCGCTCAGTGGGAGCAGGGGAGATACCGCCTGCCCGAGTTGGCAGGTGGCGGCCTTGCTTGGTTTAGGGGCCCTAGCGATTACCACATTGACTCCATGGAGGTGCTAGAGCCTCTCCTTGTGGTAAACCTCAGGGCCCTCGGTGGGTCCCTTGCTTTTATCCTAGCCTTTGTTCCACCTGACGAAGTGAGCTAGGTTCCTGTGCTAGATCTGGAACTCTATCTGGTCGTATAGATCGCAACAGTCCTTGGTGGCATGCCTCTGGGCCTTGTGGTACTTGAAGTAAGGCCTGGTATTGACCTTCTTCATTTGTTTGGGCAAGGGAAGTAGGTCTTTGTCCATAGACCGTACTTGTGTCAGTACGTCCACCTGGTTCACGACCAGGGGAGTGTACTCTTCAAAATACTCCCACCTAGCTTGGTAGGGTCCATTGTTCTAGCCTCTACCAGGCCGGTCGCTCCTCCACTCTGGGAAGCTGGCCTTACACTTACTGAAGCAACCATTTTCGCATGCAGGGGCGGAGGCAGAGTTGCCTGGGACCCTCCTCTCTTTGGCCGATGTTACGACCCGATTCCCGAATCCCTACAGGACACGAGAATCGGACCGACTCAACTGATCCCAAGACCCAGTCATCCAATGAGCAAGTAACCAAAAAGCAGTAAAATAAACCACATTCACCATGCAAGTGACTAATAGTAACAAAAGTACAGTAGTAAAGAAAAGAACTACTACAGTACACACCACCACAACTGTAGAAATTTTTAAACAGGTACAGTAATATGAAGTTTACAATAAAAGAGTACAAAAGTGTAACAAAATACTCACTACTACAGAAAATGGGCACAACAAAAGTACAACTACTGGGCTCTACTAGGCCCTGCACCCTCCGCAGCCGTAGGCTCTGGCTGCTCAACACCTGGACCTGAAAAAGGTGGTAAGTACGACACGTCAGCGAGAAACAATAAAGGTGGATAGGTAGCTGTTGTTTTCAATTTCTTTCTTTATGTAACTAATTATTCCTTCTTTCATCACTTGGTTTATTTATTAGGTCTATTTCTTGATCTCGAATGTTCCTCGTGGGAATGATCTTGATTGCAGTCTTTCCCAGAGTAGAAGTAGCATGTGGTGCTCTCCTGGCAGGGAGAGTCCCCCGTGGTGGTCCTACACTCATTCAACCACCCCAAGGTCGCTGACAGATGTAACGGTGATTACGGCACGTGCGATAAACGGACGAGTAGCTACCCCGCACTGGCACGCGGTCAGTTATTTCCATTAACAGGTGCGCCCAAAGCACAGCACGGAACCAGTATAGGGCAGAGCCCTCTCAGTAATAGGGGTCTAGCCCCTAAGAACCAACCAGGGGTCTCCCCCCTCCACAGTCCGCGCACCCTCGCCTAACTACCCTGGTTTGTCCAGTGGGCCTAACAAGTCGGTGTAGGACAACTAGCTGAACCTCGGGCCCCGTGGGGTGGCTAGCTCTCTCCCTACACAAGTAGCTCTCCCCGGTACTGTGTACGCGAGGGCCACGGAGTTGGTACAAAGTGGCCAGTCCTAACCCCGGGTCCCAACCCTAGGGCGGCTAGCTCCGCTCTGCACTAAATAAGGGGACAGTCGCTCTCCTTGGTACTCCGTACTCAAAGGCCAGCTCACTTCCCCATTCACTTTTCCAGTTCCATTCTATCTATTTCCAGGAGCTCTACTCCTAATTCCCCGTAAGGTTAGTGCTCATGTTTCCTCAGGCCAAGCCATACTAGGTTTCATCATTCAGGTTTATTCGCATATAGCAGGTGTTTCCAACATTCAATCTTTCCTTTCCAATTTATATACAAGCAGCTCGTATTTAATTTCAACCAACAGAAATTACATGTAGCAGCTACTAACAACAGTACTCTACGTTTCACAGGCAGCTGTTATCCTATTACAGGCAGTTATTATTCCATCTACTCATTTCAAGACTACATTTCAGGCATTTAATGCTATCATTCCAGTGTTTCTAGTCCTAGGATTCATGCCATACCCTAGGAACTATCATTCAATCTAGTTTCAGGTCCTAGGATTCATGCCATACCCTAGGATTTATCATTCAATCTAGTTTTTCTAGTCCTAAGATTCATGCCATGCCCTAGGATCTATCATTTATTTTAGATATGCATTTATGTTTGAAATTAACTAAGGGAAGCCACTCTACCTGCAAAATCGGGAGTAATGGGGGCGTGATCGGTAGGTCCACGTGCCTCTGCAACCCCCAAATCCGCAACAGAACGTGATCCTAACACAAGGATCAACCACAAGAAACCACTTAAAACATGATAATACGCATTCCAACAAGTAGAGGAACTAATACGAAGAAGAACAGAATCTTAAACGCGGAAATCGAACCCCAAACGGACCCTAAACGGGTCAAAAACGATGATTCTAACTCAAATCAGACGTCTGGAATATCTTCCAGACATCTTAAAAGGAGTCCAGATCCATACCTCACTCTGCGCTGCTCTTCAGACGTCCAGGAATCCTGCTGAACCGTCTGGACCTAGTTCTAGACGTCCGACCACCTCTCCGGACATCTGGAGATGCTCTTCGCCATCTGGCGACTTGCCCAGACGTCTGAACCGCGTGGGAGGGCGTGTCCTGCTCCTTCCCGAAGCGAATCCTGCATGCACACACAAAAGTTCTCAAACACAACACGCTACAGAGTTTGAGCAAAACGGCCTGCATGGCCATATTTGCAAAAAGGAAGGTATAGGCACAATACGTACCTATCAGTCATCTAGAGCTTCTTCCAGACGTCGTCCATGTCGTTTGGATGTAGGTCTAGACGTCTAATTCTGGGAAAATTCCCAGAATCAGAACCTCCTTCGTCTTCTTCCCACTGCGCGCGACCTCGCCGCGTAGCCACTTGTTCGCTGCTCTGCTGCAGCAGCATTGGGGAAACCTCCACCTCACGCATGCAGGCCGACCTCGAGCTGCTCCGGCAAGCTCTCTTCTCTTCCCTCTCGCTGCTCTTCTCATCTCCGCCGCTGCACTCGGCTACAGTTGTCGTGCTCACTCTCACTCTCGCTCTCACCCTGGAGGAAGGAGGAGATGGATGGGGTGGGGTGGCGTGAGGGAGAGGAGGGGGTATTTGTAGGCGTGGGGGAAAAGCTTCTGCAGGTCAGCGTGGGAAGAGAAAGAGGAGAAGGCTGCTGGGGTTCAGTCTGCACACGGCACGCGCGCAGACTCGTGATTGTACGCATGCAAAATTAATTTCCAGATGTCTGGGAAGGTGTCCAGACGTCTGACCAGACGTCTGGACCAACTCCCAGATGTCTTAAAGTGTTTTGATGTCACAGGTCCTAACAGCTGAGCTGGAGTCCTCCTCCTACCCTTTGGCAAGCTAGTTGCGGGGGCGGAAAGAGTCATCCTACTTCGCGAACCTCGTGGCCCGGTCGCAGAGTTCCACCATGTCTCTGGGCAGGAAATCGTCGATGTCGTACCAAAACCTTTGGAGCAGGAGTCCTAATTTGAAGTATTGGATAGCGATGGCATCGTGTGGCCGCTTGCACTTGAAGTACAGGGCCTTGAATCGATCCAAGTACGATCGAAGGGGCTCATTTCTTCGCTGTCGAATCTCGGAGAGCCTCTCGGGGTTATCTCTAACCCTTTGCTATCCAACAAAGCACTAGCATAACTTATCCGCCAGTTCCTAGAAGCAGACGATCTATCCAGTAGGAAGTTCGTTGAACCACTTGTGGGCCATGCCAAACAAATAAGACGGGAATACGCTGCAAAGCACCCTGTCGGGGCAGCTGTGCACCAGCATCATTTGGCAGTAGCTTCCCACGAAGTAGTTGGGGTCCACCATCCTATCATATGGGGCCATGACGAGCTGCTTGAATCTTTCAAGTAGGGGAGCCGTCATTACCTCCTCGGTGAAGGGGTAAGTGGTAATGTAAGCCTGGGGGTGCATGCCCCTCATAGCCCGAATGACCAGACTGACAATCTCGGGGATCGATCCCCCACTACCAGTAGCAGGGGGTTGAGCTCCGAAGATCTCCTCCAAGGTAGGTAGGCGAGGAGCCTTCGGTGGGTCCAGGGGGCTTCGCCCCTCTGGTTACTAAGCTCCTGTTTTAGCCGCTTGAGCTATTCGCGCAGACGAGCATTTTCGTCCTCCACCTCGCGGTGCCACCTCAGCTGCTCGTTGTCAAGGCCAGGCTGGCGGGTCTCCCCTTATGGGGGAGGATCAAGCTCTTGGATCTGCCTAATCTCTAGGAGTTTCTCAGTGACTGAGATCTCCTCTACCCTGAGAGCCGCCAGTTTAGCTCAGAACTGCTCTTCCCTCGCCTGTAGATTAGGGAGTGGGACATGCTCATGGTCCTGCGGTGGTGAAGCAGGGGGTCCATACTTCTTATTTGGCTTGGTCGGCTAAGGGCTTCGTTGGACATCGACACACTCAACTCAACTCAATCTTGCGCCTTCTTAGGTTCAGCGTGGGAGGAGTTACGAATGGTAGGAGCCATTGCGGGGACCTCAAAGAATGGGGAGCATTATCAATCGATTATCACTTCCCACAAACGGTGCCAATTTGATCGGCTCCTTCATGGAGACAATGGGTCTAACTCAAAGGGGGATTAGACTCCCTAGAATGGGCAACTCGATGGAGCAATCGCACATATGGAACACAAGGGTTGGTTACCCAGTTCCACATTAAGAGGTGTACATCTGGGGGGGGGATGAAACTCCCAACTATACACTAGAATTTGTTAGAGTTTACAGAGTATAGAATCACTCAATTTCACTCGGATTGCCCTGGGGAAGGCCAACGCACGTTCCCACCTATATATATCATGCTAGGGTGGAGCTCCCACTGATATCTTCTGAGAGAATCAAGCTCAAGCTCCTATCAAGATCTTCTAAGCGGATTGCGCTTCCAGCAAGATTTCCTGGGTGGATACACTGCCATGCCATTAATGGCGGCTGCTAGTGTCAGCATTTTTTGGCGGCGTAGGCCTGTTGTACCCTTCGCTGAACCTCCAATGGCTAGGTCTCTCTGGGTATAGTCGTGCCCGCCTACTTGTGTGCCGGTCGGATGGGTTATCGTGTCCGGCTGCGCAGAGGGTTCTCTCAGATGTAGGCTACTCGAATCTCCGAACTTCGCCTTTATTTGAGGTTTTCTTGGTCGGATCCACAATTTTGGACCTATCGCAGGGTTTCAATTTTGAGAGCATTTTTGCTCCACGTCAACAGTTAAAAAGATTTTTGATTACATAATTGTAGTAGTGTCATATAGGACAAAATTGTATCTCCATATTGAAAAGTGCCAAAAATTATTTTGCCATCTTTTCTATCCCTTATTTTAGTAGTAGATAATCTAAATACAGCCTCGAATCACATACACTAATCTCTCTATCGATTCAACCTGACTTATCACTTCTACCATCTTTCAAAAGTCAATTAATTAAAATTATGTACTTTGACGACAAGCGACACCAATTTTTGGTGCCGTTGCCGAGGAGGTTTTGTGGCATATCTTAGACATGTTGGGTTATTTATTTATTAATCTTATGGTTTCATCACATGCACATTCATATTTGCATCTTTATTAACTAGGTTTTACACAAGAACTTATATTTGTTTCATTCATTTCCATAGGTATCCACTTGCTCGAATTTTGGGGTGACTCAAGCAAATTGGTAGACGATGAGAGGAGCACTTGGTGGTGACGAGGAAGCAAAGAAACAAAGTTTTGATAACCTAGAATAAATTAGGACTAGTTTTCCTTTTTCTATTTTGGCGAGAGAGAGTTTACATTACTATTTTCTATTATGACCAAACTCTAGACCCTTTTCTCTCTTCGCTCTATCTTTCTCTTTAGCTATTTTTGTTAGTTTAATTGCATGCTTGCTTGAAAAATAAAATTGAAAATTTACACAAAATATGCATTCAAAGTAAAAGCAGCATATCCCTAGGCACTCATTTTAGGATTACATTTTGCCTGCCAACATTTTAAATATCAATATCGATATCATATCGACAAATCAAAAAGGTATATATCGAGGATATATCGCTGATATCGGTGAATTTTAGGAAAATCGCTTAGAAAGGCCCAAAATGTCAGAAATTTTATAAAAATTAACATTTTAATAACTAATACATCATGAAGAAATGCCTAGAAGATAAAAATCATAAATTATGAATGAAAACATAATAGAAATGCATTAGTCGCATATCAAAAAAGTCATATATTGAAAGGAAAGTATACAAAACATGATAATAATTGAAAAATGTTCATAGTAATTTTCGTTACATATTGTTGACAATTGAAATCATGCCTTAGTTGCACTGATTTTTTTATCAGTTTTAAGATGCTCTCTATTCCAATACTCTTCTTTTTCTCATTAACCTGCCCCAAATTTTGTGAATCACCCTACTACTTTTCTCATTACTATCTCAAGACATGAAATCAGAAATACTATCACCAAGGATACACTTGGTGATAGAAGATATGATTTACATTACACAGGAATATATAATGAACAAATATAAGTGGTCAAATAACTAGAGCCCTCATTTTCCTATTAGTTCCAACACATTCTTCATTCCAATACTCTTCTCTTTTTCATTAATCTATCTCACATTTCGTGAACCACCTTATTACTCTTCTCATTATGAGCTCAACACATGAAATCACATCTCCTACCAATAAAGATGCACTTGGTGAAACAAGATATGGTTTAGATAACACAAGTGTATATAATGGACAAATATAAGCGCTCAAATAACTAGAGAGAAATTGTGCCAATCATAACATAATACACAGTTTGTAGGATTAGTGAAGATCAACAAAGTACCAGTGTGCAAGTACTTAGATAAACCATGCTGAAACAAGTGAGCCTATTAACCTTAGGTTGTTATGGGGGAAAGAAAGAAGAACCATTATGGATAACATCCTTTAATCAAAGAAAGATGACAAGATAGCTCTTTCAATACCCGCATGGATTATCAAAGTGCTTGATTTTATATATTTTTCACCGACATTTTAGAATCTTCTTCCTATTTTTCAATAAGTAAAATCAAGTGCAATGACTGAATCGTCGATAGAGGACGTACAACTCTAAAGTTGACATATTTGATGGACTACAAGGGAGCAAGTATCGACGATATATCATGGATATATCTCCGATATATCAGAGATATAATTGATGGCGATATCGATATATCATCAATATATCAATCCTTGTTGCCTGCTAGTTTATTTTTTGGTCAATTTGCATTTCAAAAGAGTGCTAAAATAATGTATGTGATCTTGCCTCTCTTAAGCTGCTTGTTTATGCATTAAGCTATCTGTTCTTGCATTAGCCTAAACATAAAGAAAATTAATTCTTAATTGTTTTGACATTAAGAAATTTAAGAAGTGAACTATTAAAAGTGTGAAATAATAGGGAGAATCCTAAAACTTACTCACAATGTGATAAGGGTCTTCTTGCATTTTCAAATCACTCATATTATTTGACACATTGGTTGTGGCATAAAGCACACATATAAGGTACTAGAGACTTTGCATGTTCATTAGGAAGAGGTTTGTTAGAAGTCACCAAATCTATCCCAGTCGTAAGAATTCAGAGGAAATTGCATTTGATAAAAACTTGTTGTTATGTGGAAATCTTGGTTTGTCATTCGCAGTGAAGCAACTTTAGTTAATCATCTTCCAAAATGATCTCTTATTTAAGTTTTGGTATTTTTCCATTTTTGATTTTTTTTTATATTTGAATAAAGAAGGATTGAAGATGTAGAAGTCTAAATGTTAAAACTTACTATGAAGATGAAATTGCAAGTCCTAAGGAAACATTGCAAGACATGGAGACATATGCTAAATAGAAATAAAAATCTTTCATTAATGCCAAAATCGAGATTACAACTAATAAGAAATAAAATCAAAAGAAGTGATTACAACTAAGAAACTAGAACAGTAAATAAGAACAATAATAAAAGAGGGAGAAAGAGGGTAGAAGGAAATGCCGAAGTGTTGGACTGGGTGCAAAAGCTCTAGAGTGGGGGTGGAGGTTTCCACCCAATCTTCTTGCCCTTGAATGATAGGAAGGAGGTAGGAGATGAAACCTAAGGGGACATCTAATTAAGGTGCTAACTAAGGGTAAACCTAGGCTAAGGTGGCATGGAGGTAGAGGTATGCTTAGAGTTAGGGAACAGCTATGGAGGGTATCCTAAGGGGTCTAGTGGACGACCATGCTTGGTGAAGAAGGGACCTAATTCTTCTACTTAGAAAGGCTTTTGAAAGTGGTGGAGAAGATGGAGATGGAAAGAGATATGGAAGCGAAGATAGAGAGGAAGATATATGGAAGGGAAGATGGAGTCTTCACTTTGGCTAGCCATGGAGGGTTTTTAGGAGAGGAATGGGAGCCGACTACTACGTGGTTTTGAGTAGGTTTTTGGGTCATGTAGCAAGGTTCCTAGGATGGCGAATGAATGGTGATGATGTACCGTAAGGTGCTCAGTCATGGAGGATTGTGTTTGACTAAAATTAGCATGTTAATCTTAGTCTTTAGATGAAGAATGAATGGTACAGATGGAGTAGGTAACATTGCTAAAATTAGGTTGGTGTTTCGCAGCCCTTAGATGAAGCATGAGTGGTGATGTGGACTTGGCAAAATGAGGTTTAGGACAAGGCTACATACAAAATGGTTGTCCTAGGGTTAAGGTGTAGAGATGATAGGAAAGTGCCATTGGTCTCTTATCTTACCTTCCTTGTCTTTTCTTGAGCTCCATTATTCTTGCATGTTACAAGTATATGAATTAGTGATATAAAACACTTATTAACGAAATATGCATTCATGATCTAAATGCATGAAAAGCAAGGATATATACATAATAAACATGCTAAGACTAAGCTAGATTAGGCATTCTATATCCATTAATTGAAAATTTATCAGTAAGGTGCCTTGAACTAGGAAAGGGGGTTTAGCAAACAAGGCACCTTAGTGATAGATGTGCAATTCAATAGGCACCATCTGTAAGGGACCCTTGTGCTACTTATCCCTTACCTAGCCTTGATCTGGAAGTGAGTGGGTTCAACCCAAGATCTGCCTTGTCATGGCAAACATAGGATTTTCTTTAGGCATGTCATAAGTCAATTAGGGCATGCAACTATACTACAATGTTGTCTTCTCACCTTCTATTGAAATAAAGCACAAAAAATCAAAAATAAAAATAAAAATTTCAAAATATCCTTTGTTTGTTGCTTGCTATTTGTTAATGTATGCTAGGGCATAGTTCACTGAACCCTCGGTTAGAATTCAAAGAAGAACTCAAAAGATTTTGAAAAAACAACTAGGACTAAGATGGCAGAAATTCCTAGACAAGAGCCAAAAGAGCAACCTCCAACAGCATTGAAAGACTATTTCTTACCTAATGAATACCCCATAAATCACATCCATAGACCATAAGAAAATTTACCCTTGTACGAGATCAAGAGCAGTACAATCCAACCGCTGCCATCTTTTAATGTCACAATTCATGAGGATCCATACTGACACCTAGATGAATTTTTTGAGGTCTACTCTACTGTCAAGATCCAGAGTTTTCTAATGAGGCCTTGATGCAAAACCTCTTCCCATTCTCTTTAAAAGACAAGGCTAAGCACTGGTATTGTACCTCCTCTAACGCTTAAATCCAACACCTTAGACGTAGACGCATCTATATAGTTGTCTCCAAGAGCCAAATTTATGAAAAAATATTCCCAATGAGCAACACCACTCACTACCGATGAGCCACAAGAAGGAGAATAATTCCATGAGACCTGGAAAAGGTTCAAGGATCTGTTAAAGATGTACCCACATCATCAAGTCTCTAAGTGGAAACTTGTAGAGAGATTCTATAATGCCTTAACGGAGAAGCACAGACAAACCATAGATGTTGCTTGTGTAGGAACTTTCTTAACCAAAACTAAGGACGAGGCTTGGATCTTATTTGAAACATTGGGTTAAAATTCCATCTACCTTGTAACTACTTATTAAGATCAATCTATTGTAGTGCTAGTAGTTCATCACTTGTCTTTGCATAATTGAGTTCATGTTTATTAGTACATTTGTTAGTGTCTATATTGTCAGGTTGTCAAGTTCTATTCATTCTCAAGCAGTTGCAGACATCAATGTAACCATTCAAATACCTAGATAAAAGGCTAACAACACTATGATGTAGGACTCCTATACTCAGAAAAAGAATAGAATATCACACACACGGCAAGACACCTAGTTGAACATAATGTATACAATATGTAAATCTTGTGTCACATAAATAAAAGGATAGGACTACTCTACATAAGGTCGCGAGATGGTCAAGGTGACTCCATAATATAAGGTTGAAGGTTCCCATGTGCTGTCCACATTGCCTTAAACCTCGCACATGTCCTGAGGTCTCAATCCTAAGCCAACAAAGCAAAAGATCAATTCCTATAAATACTAGAATGCTATTCTAGGATTTACGTAGCGAAACAGTGTTCATAAGTATGTTTTAGATGTACTGATACATAGTTTGAGAAAAAATGATTCAAATAGTATCTTATTTGTTCAAATCTGAGGTTAGGAAGGCCTCCAATGAATTGAAAGAAGCAAGAGGATCTTGAAGTAGCCCAGAACATCCCTAAACCAACTGGTCTTGCTGAACCACGTACCTCACATGTTAGAGCCTAATACGCAAGAGCTCATGCCATTGGATCGCCAATGTGGCTCACCTGCTACTGTAGATCCACCCCTACGTGTGATTGGATGCATATGGTGCCTTCCCCTTTTACACGCCCTTTGTTCTCACCTTGTGCCACCATACGAGTGAGGGCTTTGCCGTCTACAAAACAAGAAAGAGATGATCAATGCCCCTCTCTCCCTCCCCCCACTCTCTCGCTCTTTCCTGTTCAAAATCAAGGTCCAAATGATGAGGGTAGCGATGTGGAAACCTAGAAAACCCTTTTATATGTCATCTGGGTCGAGTTAGGATCATGGAAAACCTAGTTTTGGACCAAAATACCCCTGAATCTGGTTCATGTATGCCTACGTCTCCGTTAAACATGTTTCTCGCGTTACTTAGTTACATGACTTGGATTTTCGCAAAATAGGAGTTGTTGGAAAGCTTATGACAAGAAGGATCCAATGGTACCATTTATGACAACCCAATCAAATTTTACCTGAGGATTGATCAAGGTTGACCAAACCACGCACTTTCTCATTTTTTGAGTTACGTTGACCTGGTTCACACCCAATGAGTGTCAAAGGGTTCCTTTCGACACACTTAATTTTTGAATAACTCTGGAATTTGGATTTGAGTCATTACACGATACTTTCGATATTTTCGATAACAAATCATGTGACTCGATTGCGAGTAAGGAGCATCATTTAGAGACAAGTACAAGCATGAAAGATTCACTTAAAAGTGAATCGAAATGAGAGATCGAAGTTATGAAAGGTAGTGAATGATGAGATATGCCCAATGGACTAAAACGGGTAAATCAAAGTTACCTAGAGACTCATAGGATTAGGTTAGATAGGAATTCGAGATTGAATGTTCGAGAAGCTATGTACAATGCATAGGCCACACATATAAAGTGAAATAAAGAGGTAATCCATACAAGGACACCTGGTGATCTCAAGGGGATTTCACTTAAAAAGAGAAAGTGTGGTTAACAATTGTCGAGTGATCTACAAGTGGCAATTCCAAGTAGTCCTAGGTTGTGAGCCAAAGTTTGTTCCGCAACTAAAACCTAACTACTCTCAAATGTCCTTGATAAAAAGATAAAGGAATGATTTCTGATACAAGGAAGAATATGCTTCCTTCGACCTCGGAATATTTGGTGTTTTCTAAAGCTAAACTTTGATTTTCAAATACAAGAGCATCTTTTTCAAAATTAATAAAACTAAAAATTTTTTCCTGATTTTTGTTTTCAACTTTCAAAGTCTTGCTAAAAACATAAAGGTCCTCTAATGCTTCTTGTAACTCTTTTAAAGTAAAAGAGTTTACCTCCTCATTGTTATTGTCATTGTCGCCGTCTTCCTTCTCATTTTTATTTGAGGTAGCTACAAAATCTGGGCAAGTGGTTTCGTTCTTCGTTTCTCGAGTTTTTCACCCTCCTCCAAGCTCGTGTCGTCCCAAGTTTCTTGGAACGCCTTTTGCTTATACTTCTCCTTCTTCTTCTCTTTCTTCAAGAAAGGCATTTTGATCGAAGATGCCCTTTATAGCAACAAATCGGATCTTCTTCCCTCTTCTCCTTCTTGGATTCCCCATTCTTAAGGAAATTGCAAAACTTTTTAGTAAGAAAGCAGAGTTCCTTGTCATCGGAACTTACCTCTCTATCAAACATGCTTTGAATGCAAGTGTCTTCTTCTTTGGCTCTAGTGTGCATTTCTTCTTGTGCTCCATCTTGTTCTCATAGGCTATGAGATTTCCAGCTAAATCTTTCATATTTAGCTCCTCTACTTGATGTGCTTCCTTGATTGCGATCACTTGTTGTTTCTATTATGGTCCAAGGGAACGAAGTAACTTTGATTGGAGTTCACATTGAATAATATTCTTTCCTAAAGACTTGAGGTTGTTCACAATCAAAGTGAACTACGTGTACATCTTTGATAGCTTCTCATTTTCCTTCATAGAAAAGGGCTCAAATTCCTGCAATAACAAGTTTATTTTTGAAGATTTAACTTTAGACATACCTTTGTGGGTTACCTCTAAAGTTTTCCAAGCTTCGCTAGCAATGACTGTTACGACTCGATCTCAGATCCTTACAGGACCCAAGACCGGCCCGCCTCGACTAATCCTAAGACCTAGTCGTCCAACAAGAAATAACCAAAAGCAGGAAATAATTCACATCCACACATGCAATGTAACTAAGTAGAAATGAAACAAGAGACAGTAAAAGAAATCGAGCGAAAAGCCTATCAATATTACAAGCCATCACAACTACGATAGAGAAAAGTACAGCGAAATAGTAACTAAAATAGTATTACATAGAAAAAAATACTCACTACTACAATAGAAGCTAAGGAAAACAGTAAGAAACGCGACTAAGGTTGGGCTCGACTGGGCCCAGCTCCCTCTGCAGCTGATGGTGCTGGCTACTCAACTCTCTGACCTGAACAAGGTTATAAAATTTTCAGAGTCAGCGAACACTGAGTAGAGTGGTAATTTAACAATTTACAAGTAATTAAGATAAGCTATTAATTAATGCAATTAAGTAACTATCCATTTTCATTTAGTTCAACCAAGTACTTCTAATTTGTTATTCCTTTATTCACTTAAAACATTTCTTGATCTAGCCTGTTCCTCACGGGAACAATCTTGATTGCAGTCTTTTCCATGATGTAGGAGGTACACGTGGTGCTCTCTTGGCCGGGAGAGTCCCTCGTGGTAATCCTACACCCAGTCAACCACTCCAAGGTCACGGTTGTGACGTAGCGGTGACTACGGCACGCGTGATAAACGCGCGGGTAGCTATCCCGTACTGGCACACAGTTAGTCGTTTGCGCTAGCGGGTACACCTAAAGGTACAACACGGAACAGTACAGGGCTTTGCCCTCTCAGAACAGAACAGAATAGGGGTCTCACCCTTCCACAGTCCATGTACCCTTGTACGACTATCCTGGTTTGCCCAGTGGGCCTAACAAGAGTCGGTGTAGGGCGGCTAATCCTAACCTGGGACCCCTGGGGCGATTGGCTCCCTCCCTACACTAAGTAGCTCACCTCGGTACCACGTACATGAGGGCCAAGCAGAGTCGGTGTAGAGTGTCTAGGCTTGACCCTAGGGCACAACCCAACGGGCGGCTAGTACCCCTCTGCACTAAAGGGACAGTGGCTCTCCTTAGTACCGCGTACACAAGGGCCAGCTCACTTCCCATCTACAGGAGTTCTCCTCCTCATTCCTCGTAGGGTTCATGCTAGTATTCCTTTCGTTTCATATTCCAGACTTTAAGATTTCTCTAGTCACATTACTGGTTCCATTATTAAAACAGGCAGCTCGTGATTTTCTAACTAACAAGGTATCATATTAAAATAACCAATACATTTGCTAGCATTTAAAGTTGTACACGCATCTTAAGTAAACAGTGTAGCTCAACCATACTAATTTGTTCTTTCCCTAGGGTTCATTCTCATCCTAGGGTTCTACATTATCTCAGGTATACAGTATAGCTCAAACCATACTCATCTGTTCCTGCCCTAGGGTTTATTCGCATCCTAGGGTTCATTCAAGTTATTCTAAACGTGCAGTTCATTTATTTACTTCTTAATATTAATGTAAACCACTCTACCGGCAAACACGAGAGGAATGGGGGCTCGGATCACAGATCTCGTCGCCTCCGCGGCTCCCGCATACTCGACTGGCTAGAGACTTATACAATTAACCAATCACATCAAGCAAGTCCAAAACCATATACAAGTGACACTAACTCGTGGAGAAACTCAAGCGAAAAACAACGATAGTTCGTTTGCGAAGATCCGATTCCGTTTGGGCCCTAAACAGGCCAAAAACACTCACACTATCCAAAATCAGACATCTGGGTCTAGTCCCAGACGTCAATACTCACCCTGGGTTTCCTGCGGCTACCTCAGACGTCTAGACCTTTCCACGATCGTCTGAGGTGAGTTCTAGATGTCGAACTCTCCTTCTGGTAGTTGGAGGTACTGTTAGACGTCTAGCACCGTGTCCAGAAGTCCAAAAGCACCTCGAAGGGTGCACCCCACGCCTTTCCAATGCCCTGCTCCTTGCATACGTCCGCGCAGACCTCAAAATGGCCGGACAATCTCTACGGTGAGGCCTGCATGGCCGTAAACCGCACAAAAGCACGTATCCTAGCACTGAGCGTGCTTTCAGACGTCCAGTTTCAGCTCCAAACGTCCTTCTGCTATTCCAGACGTCTAGGGTGTGCTCCAGATGTCTGATGCTGGAAAATATCCGATATGCAGATCCTCTGTGAGCCTTCTTCTCCATGCAGAACCCCTCCAGGTCGTCCGCAGCTGCGACACCGGTAGCTTCAAGCCACGAAGCCTACCTTCGCGTGCTCCTCCTCCTCACGCTAGAGCTCCTCCAAGCTCCCGTGGCTCCCTCATGAGCTCCTCCTCTTGAGCTCCTCCCACGCTCCTGCTACGCTCTCCTCCTCCTTCACGTCCCATCTCACTCTCTTCTTCCTCTCCTCTCGCGACGCTGGAAGGAAGGGAGGAAGGTGGCAACCGGCTGGAGGGAAGAATGGAGGTAGTGGTCGGTGGGGATGGGGAGAGTGGCATGGGTGTGGGGTTTAAATAGGAGAAGGGTTAGGGTTTGGGGTGAGGAGAGGGGGTGTGTGAGTGCGGAAAAAGATAGTAGGTATGATTTTTCTACTTTTAGACATCCAACCCCCTATCTAGACATCTGACAGCTAATCCAGACATCTTAAACTACCCAAAAAGGCAACAGGTCATTTCAACATAACAAACTTAAAGGAAGTTTCATCCCCAAAACTTGAGCCAAGTAGGGTACGGAGAAAGTTGTGTAAAAACGCATAACAAACTTAAAGAGCATCGAAGTAGGTCTGAGAAGACGTATCCTCAAAAAGCTCTGGGTACTGTTCTCGCATTGCCGCCTCAGGCTCCCAAGTGGCCTCCTCGTATCACTGGCTTCTCCATATTACTTTCACCAGTGATACCTGCTTCCATCTCAGACTCCAGATGGCTCTGTCTAATATTTGTACTAGCCTCTCAGGATAGGTCAGGTCGTCTCCCACCTCGACGCTGTCGTGGCTCAGAACATGGCTGGGATCGGCAACGTACTTCTTGAGGTTGGACACGTGGAACACGTTGTGCACTCAAGAGAGCTAGGGAGGAAGGGCAAGATGATAAGCAACGAGTCCAACCCGCTCCAAAACCTCAAAGGGTCCCACAAACCTCCGCGCAAGCTTCCCTTTTATCCCAAAACGTTGCAAGCCCTTCATGGGCAAAACACGAAGAAAGACGTGATCCCCAACCTCGAACAATACCTCTCTACGCTTCGTATCGACGTAGCTTTTCTATCTGCACCTGATAGTGCGGAGTCGCCTGTGAATCTGCTCTATCACCTCCTGACTCTGCCAGATCAGCCTGGGGCCAACCTCCCACTTGGTCCCCACCTCGACCCAACTCAAGGGACGGTATACCTCTGTCCGTACAGAGCCTTGTAAGGTGACATGCCGATACTTGAATGATAGCTGTTATTGTATGCAAACTCTGCCAGGGACAAATGCTTCTCCCAAGAGCCTCTCCAGTCTAGTACACAAGCGCATAGGAGGTCCTCGAGCGTCTGTATGGTGTGCTTTGACTACCCGTCAGTCTACGTGTGGTATGCGGTGCTGAACCTCAGACGGGTACCAAATGCTTACTAAAACTCTGCCCAAAACTGGGAAGTGAAACGAGTATCCCTGTCGGATACGATCTCGTGAGGGACTTCGTGCATACGCACCACATCTCTAACGTATCTCTCTACTAGCTGTGTTAGCCCAAAAGTGACTCGGATCGGCAGGAACCGTGCCATCTTCGTCAACTGATCTACTATCACCCAAACTACATTGTGTCCCCACTGGGTAACTGGTAGACCCACCACTAATTCCATGGTGATGCTCTCTCACTTTCACTCTAGCACAAGAAGTGGTTGTAACAGCCCTGCAGGCCTTTGGTGCTCGGCCTTCACCTGCTGGCATACCAAATACTACTGGACAAACTCACCAACATCCCGCTTCATCCCTCTCCACCGGAAGTCGCGTCGTAAATCATGGTACATCTTTGTATTTCCGGGATGTATGGTGAACCAGGACCCGTGCGCCTTGGTCAGGAGCTTAATTGGTGCCGATGTCTTTATGCGATGTATGCTTATTTAGTCAAGTTAATCAATCAGTCAGTCGCTTCACATAAATGTTGTCAGGTTTCGATCCCCGGCAACAGTGTCAAAAAAATGTAAGGCGATTGACCGACCACGGTTTGTATCAAAAAAATTTCGTTGTTGTTGTATATGTCACAAATACAAACTATTATCGCATCGATTTTTATTTAATTTACATAATTTTTATTGATTTATTCCAGGTTATTTACTGGGAGGCAGTTATTGATATGCATCACTCTCTAAGTCCAAGATTATTCTTTAATTCCAAAAAGATAAGTTTTATGTACAATAAAGAATAAATGAATGAATAAATCAATAATGAATGAATTAATGATTTAATTATGTACAAAAAGAATCAATTAAAATGTCTGCAAATATTAATTATAAACAAGCATCAAACACTAAATAGACATACTTTATACTATCTACTTATAAGTTATATTACTGATACTTACATATATATATAATACTAACTAATAATACATACCATACTTACTTAATATACTAACGTATACAGTAACATATATAAGAGCTACAGCGACAGATACAAACGTCGTTGGACCCCAGAAAAACTATGTACAAACTCTAAAGGAGAAACTAGGGTCTATATCAACACTTATTTTACCTTTAGTGATGTTTTATTCTGTCAATAAAGATATGTAGTTATTTATATACATATATATAGCTATACTGCTTATACATATACTTATTATTTACCTTTTATTTATTTATTTATACACACATATGTGTTATCCATTATACATATACATTTCTTCTTTTACTTCTTAAGTTCTCTGTATTCTTCTTCTTAGCCTCTTCTGTGTCTCTTATGACACTTAGTGCATTCTCTGTATGTTTACTCTCTTCTACGCTCTTTCTTCTGTGTTTAGTGAGTCATTAGGGCCTTTTTAACTTAGCAAAAATTTGTTAATTGGAGGGCACACCGTTCAAGGGATACACAGCACCCAAGGTGGGTGGGACCAGACCTCTACTAAGCGTGGCCCTAGTTTGTTAATTAGGCCGATTAATTACATTTTCAACTCATTAGTGGGCTTAATTAAGCCCTAGCACAGTAATTAGCCCCTGATCCACACATAGTACTCATCACAACACATGCTCAGATATGCTTAGTAAGGTCAGATGTTCGGTTGTTTCGGGTGCCCGGCGCCCGTGACGACTGAACATCCCATGTGACTTTTTCCACTTATAGCGCTACACACACTTCTTAGTTCACGATGTAGCGGTATTCGAGCGTCGCATCTACCGTGAAATTGAGCTGCGGCTGTGTTGGATTAAGGATTTTGGCCCTCAATTCGAGGGCTATAATTTATTATAAAATAAAAATAAATTATGGCATAATAAAGTATTTACATAGTACTACTTAATTGTACAATTAATTTAGAGTTTTAATTATATTTATTATATAAATAAATTAGCTAAAATATACAGTTTATACATACTTAATTTTAGGTTTTATTCCTTAACTACGTATAAATTAGTTATTATATGGTCTAATTGACCTCATACCGAGTTAATAAATATGTTAAAGTATTTAACATATATTTTTATTGTATTTTACAAGCTTTATTTCTATTTTATTTACATTTAATTAATACAATTTTAGACTATTTTATTTGTAATTGAGTTTAAATAATATATACATTATAAATATACTTAAATTAGATTAAATTATTTAAAATTCATTAGTATAAATATACAGTATCAATTAACTTAGTTTTAACTTAATCTACTAATTTATTTTAATTTAATCTAATAACTTAACTATTAACTTAATAAATTAATTATTTATTCTAGATATATAATTAAATTAAGGTACAGGGTTTAATATGTTTATAATATACATATAAATATGTATATACAGTGTTATAACTTAATATAGTTATTTAGAGAAGGTATTAATTCACATAGCTATTTAGTACATATAAATTAGTTTACTTAATAAGTAGTTATACAATTTAGTTATATACAGTACCATCTAACTTAAATATTTAATTTACATTATACAATGTATACATAAGTTATTTTTATTATAAATATGTATAATTTACATTTTAGGTTAATAAGCTTACAATATAGCTTATATTTACACTTGTATACATAGTATATAATGGATTTTTAGTATTTTTAGGTTTTTTCACTTTTTATGATTTTTATATTTGTTATGGAGGTAGGAGATGAGATGGAAAGAAAGAGATGAGGAAAAGGAAATGTTTTTGATGTTTTTATGTTTAGCTCCTTTTATTTAATTCCATGGTATACAGAACCGTCGGCTGGTATGTTCTACCAAGTCGAAGGTTCAGATTACCATAAAACTTGGTGTACACTTAATAAAATACCTAATCTTCAATCAGACAGGTTTATTTTATTTTTTTTAGAATTTTTTTATAGTTTTTATTTCATTTCAAACTTTACTCATCCTAAGCCTTTCAAAAGGTTTTCTAGGGTATGTTAAGGGTTTAGAATGGAACTTAAAGAGTTTAAAAGCAGTGGGCTGCCTTGAATAAATTTAGTATGAAATATGGAAAGAATTTAAACATTTTAACACATAATTCAATTTAGATTTCATTTAATTCATGTGCTTGGACAGTTAGGCTTAAAAATAACTAGCTGACAAACATTTAAAAATAAGATAACAAGCATTGAAATGAGAATTAAAGTCAATTACAATACATGAAAGCTTGTATACAACTCATATACAACCATTACACACAAGTTATCTATTTAATCAACTTAAATCTAAAGCCTACAGTCCTCTGAACTTCAGATCAGATTATGGCTGGAACTGAACTCAGTAGCAGCAACCCAACTGCTGAAATTCATCAACACTGCAGCAGGACACAGCAACAAGGAAGTTGCTAGAAATCCAGCAGAACAAACAAATGCAACACAAATAGCAGTAGTACTACAAATTCATCAACCCTGCTGATGAGTCCATTAAAATGGACTAATATTAAGCCTAAGTATATTTAATCGTATAGTTTAGGTGTGTTAATAATGGCAATTAAGTTATAGAATATTTGTACGCCTCATGATTTAAGTTTATAACATTTTATAACTTAATTATTTTTTTGTTTTTATGTGCAGGTAATAAAATGTAGAAAGAACAAGGGTAGGGGGATAAATTCCCCAACACATAACAGCTGTGACTCTTTCCCCCCTCCCCCGCCGAACATTAAGGTAATCTTCCTCTTACGCCGCCTTTCTCAACAACTATGACTAGGGATTTGGGAAATCCCTTAACTCACACACAAAGGAGAGAAGTTAAAAAGAAGAGGCGGGGAGAGAGGAAGGCGAGCTTCCCCCATGCGGGGAACAATTCCAGCGTGCACTGTGGATGGGCATCTTCCTCGTGCAGGAGTGCGGCCTACTCTTCCTCTGTGAACTTATCTCTAGCCGCATCCTCCTTTCAGCCCTTCCTCCCTTCAGCACCAAGCGCAGCACTTCAACCCTCTGCAGGTGCTGCGTCTGCCCCTGCCAGCACCGCAACCCATCTTGCCCTTCAGCTGCACACGCGCCCATCCATCCTGCAGCGCCGCCCTGCTGCAGGCGCTCACTCCACCTCTGCCCGCAGATCTGCCTCCCTTCAACGCCTCCATCGTCCTAGCAGGCACTGCACGCCAAGTTCTTCAGAGCCACCTCAAGCCAGCGCCTGGCGCTCCCCTCACCTCCAGCCCACCGCAGCGCACGCACCGCTCATCTGCAAGCGCCATCTGCATTCACCGCGAGCCCCACTGCCTGCTAGCGTGCCGCACTGCTTGTCACCCTCTCATCCGCTCACGCACCAATCCCGCGCCTCTCCGCCCGCGCGCCTCTCCCTCCAGCCATTGCAGGCACAAACCAGCGCGCCCTACCGCAAGCCCCACTGCAGGCAGCGCACTCCACCTCCACCTTCCTGCAGACCGCACGCCTGCAAGCACCTGCCTGCACACCAGCGCGCACGCCCACATGCCACCAGCCGCAGGCATAGCAGCAGCACCTCCGCCTTCTTGTTCAACAGGCTGGAGCTCCGGCCACTGCCGTCGGCCACCTTCGGCCACCTGCATTGCCGCCTCTGCCACCACCGGAGAGCTCTCGACCTCGCCATCCTCTTGAGCCTTGCAACAACCCCCGCGGTGCTCTCCCTCTCTCGCGAGGAGAGAGGAAAAAAGCCCTGTTTTCCCACCAATTAAAATTTACATTCAATGCCATTGC
This sequence comes from Thalassia testudinum, assembly GCA_037157565.1. Taxonomy (NCBI): domain Eukaryota; kingdom Viridiplantae; phylum Streptophyta; class Magnoliopsida; order Alismatales; family Hydrocharitaceae; genus Thalassia; species Thalassia testudinum. The sequence continues at coordinate 154,529,750 of JAZHRO010000073.1, forward strand.
CACCTAATTTGATTTTTTTATTATTATATTGTGGCAGAATTGCGTTCGAACACTCATAGTTCGTTATAATTACATGGTATTGATATTAACTAGTTTAAAGATTGATTTTGGGCTTAAGTACTAATTGTCTTTAGTACACATCACGTGAAAACTGCATGAATTCATCCTAAATTTATTGAGGATTTCTATGAGGGAAAATTATACTTATACCCTTATCTTTTTAGGTTATTGCAAATCTACTTTCCTTCACATTTTAAGTCAGATTTGAACAAGGATTTCACACTATCCGAAATAACATTAAATAATTAAGTATTGATTGCATCATTACCTCCCTGTGGACACGACCCGCTCTTCTACGAGTGGTTATTTTCATTATTTTTTATTAGTCGATTTTTCCACCACTTAAATACTATAACGCTAAGCAAAAAGTCGTCTATCACCTGCATGCAGGCCAGACTTGATTCTAGACGTCTTAATTGCTGCTGCAGTTAATCCATCTGAAGAAGAACATGTCTACAACAGAGAAGAACCTCAATTCCAACTACCTAATAGCTTGAAACAGCCAATCAAATTCCAGATTAGACTCAAGACAACCTGATCAAGAATTTAAAATGACTGTTTCAACAATTATTTAGCTGGGACTGATGGAAATGTAGCTACAATTGCAGCAATTTGCTATAAGTCTGGGATTTAAAACAAAAATAGAAATCAACCTAAAGACAAAATCTGACAAGGGTTTCAATTCTCATAAAAATCACTCAGGAATACAACTCAAACTCAAGATCCCTTGTCGATAAAATCTCAACAAATCAAAGCTGAAGGAGATCTGATCTAGCTCTTTCTAATGCCATAGACAACATGTAGAAGGAGTTAGATCAGTCAATTTGAAATATAAACTTAAATCCCAGATATCTGAAACCTTAAGGAGTATTGAGAACTCCTTAGGTTGAAAATCAGAATTACATTTTACAAACAACTCATGAATACAAGATAGAACCTCAAATCACCAAAGTGATTTTCCTTAGCTCTATCATGCATTCAAAGCATTAACATCCTTATAAAAAATCAAATCAGATTATGGCTCATCTGAAGTGAATTCTTATCCCAGAATCACCTCAGATTCCCAACCAAACAATGAATCCAATCAAAGATATCTCAGTTTGCTCGATCAAAAACTATTCAAAGCTCAAATGATTAACAATCCTTGCAATCTGAATTCAAAGGAAATCGAGCAAACCAGTTCTCTTTTAAGCTCAGATCAGGGGCTTTTGTGATAAAAATGATTAACGTTCTCTTTGTGCTAATTTTCGATGCTAACTTCAGATCTGAGGTTAGAAACCAATCAGATATGAAATTAGATCTAATGAATGGGTGCATTGCGAGAGAAAAATCAAGGAAATCATAAGCGATATGAAAATGTGTAGAGGAAGAAAATCATGAATAGTGATTGGGGGAAATTGTCCCCTCTGATCTGGAATGATCAGAGGAGGTGAAGGGGGAAATATTTACTCTAATTCTACTCCTAATGCAAAACTAACAGGCATATCAGATCAACACTAATTCTACATCTAATTCTATTGCTAATCTATCTAACTAACACTACAGCTAAACTACAAAGCAGTAAATCTACTTTAATTGGAAGAATTGGACTTGTGGGTCTCCACCTGGAGGATGGAGAGGAAGAAGGGAGGGGGAGCTCCAGCGACTGAAAAGCTTGCTAGCGAAACTTCTAGGTCGTCCTCAGGTGTACGTCATCCTTAGCGACGAGGAGGAAATGGAGGTGAAAAACCACATCTCTGTCACAGATGCAGCGTTTGAAAGGGTTAAGGGAACTGGGCTGGAAGAAAGGATTGCTCTCAGGGAAGTAGGAGAGGAGGCGATCCCTTACGTGTGCGACCACTAAGGTGCTTAAGTAGAGATCTCAGTGACTTAGATCACCGCGAGGGTGAAGTTAGGCGACGAGGGCATCAGCGGCAAGGATGAGAGGAGAGGACGCATAGGCTGCCAAGTTGAAATTAGACCGTAGGATGGGATCTGGGGGGTAAGGTGAGCACACGCACCGCTTCGCACGAAGCTACAAATCAAATCGAGCCACAGGTCAAATGAGCTGAGAGATCAACGGTCCAGATCACGCAAGTTCTTCGTGTGAACAGTGTCAGGGTAGGAAGCAGTAGGCGCTGGTTTTATTAGGTAAATTGCAAGGTCGGCCCTTCTGTGAAGGTGTAGAAATTTTGCACAAGGGCCCGTAAGTGATAGGAAACAGTAACTGAATGGTCCTTAAGAGCTTTCAAAGAGGTCCCTGCGGGTTACAAATAGGTTCGGGAAAGTTTTCTGAAGAACGAAATGTGATGCATAAAGAACCTAAATGTAAATTCTAATTTTCAAGGACTTAATGATTTCCAAATCCTTCATGTTTTTATATGTGCTTAATTGAACTTTTAAGAAGTTAATTATACTTTTGATTTGGACTTCTAAACTTGTTTGTGTGTTCAATTTACACTTGGATCAACATTTGACCTTTTTCTCAAGGATATCTCAATATATGACGTAATATGTAATCTTTACATAGAATTAATGTTATAGGTATTTTTCTTTTATTCCCACAGTTAACCCTTTTTATGTGTTAATTTGGTGCTATTTAACTCAGTTTTTAGCTTAACTTTAGCTTTTTAGCTATGATGAGTAGCCACTCATCATACCCCCATGCTTAGGTTTTGCTAGTCCCTTAGCAAATAATTCATTAACGTGCAAAGTAATTTAAGTATCAGCAAGGTAAGTGTGATGAGATATCTTTTCTTCTTTTCATTTTTCTCAAAGTTTTAAGTGTTTGAAGATGATCATTAAGCTGAAAGAAATTTCCTGATAAAATAACTGTGTTTATGTCTAGACATTGTGAGAACCTTATTACTAAGGAAGACTGACCAGAACTCAAGACTTAAATGACATAGACCATCTCTGAACTAACAAGGACTCTTGATATTTAAACCTTAAGTCAAATTCCAAGACTCAGGGGGTTTTATAGAGACTCAGAATGCTATGAGGTTATGGTTATGCTTTGTGATAAGTTAGGACTAACTAGGTGAACTCTAAAACTCAATCCTGGGGTTTCACTTCTTTTTAAGTCCAGGATGGTCCTAGCTTCAGCTCATATTTTCGAATTGACTCTCAATAAACGAGGATTACTCAAGCCCAACTCTTATTGTGTTTGTGGCTCAAAGAATTTTTTGGTGGAAGAATAAGGTATTTATACTAAACCTTGAAAATATTTTTGGTGGAATTTTTGTATTTACAGACTTGAAGAACATACTTGACTTATTCTAAAGAACTTTTCTTTTTGATTGATTTTTTTTTCTAACAGTATGTCTCCGACAACTTTATTTGGAAAAGCACACCATATTTGGTGGGTGATGAGAGCCTCATCATGAGTCATAACTAGTTCATTTTGACCTAATAAAGAGAATAAAAGCTCCGACATAACCTAGAAGAGGGCTTAATTGAAAGAATAAGTGTTCTGAGAAGAAAACATGAAATAAAGGTTAAAACTGTAATTTTACCATTGCAGTACATAAACGGGATTTCTCAGAAACAAAACATAGGTCAAATGGTCTAACTAAGATAAAAAGTGGGTTGATGCAATCAGAAATGGGTTTATGTGCAATCCAGGAATTAAATGACATCTTGTAACCCTAAAATAGACCCGCTTAATTCAACAAGGTTTCGGTCAGGATAAAAATCAAGTAAACCCTCTAAAAATCATGGAAAAATATCCCCTAAGGTTTAGAACATTCAATTTGGCCTTTGGAACCTAGTTTGACCTAGATTAGGGTCCTAGCTCATCAATTGACCTAATTTAGATTTTTACGCAAAATATCTAGTAAAACGTGGTCAAACCTAAAATCCAACTTCAACATTGGATTGCTTAGGCCCAAATTAGGTTTATACCAAAATTTGGACTTAAGGAGAGGTCATCTTGACCTACTTTGCACTTTAGTACACCCAATCACATTGTGGTCCCTATCTTTTGAAAACCATCACATAAACCCCCCTAGCTTTCTCACCAATCTTACAATCAGGTCCCTCCACCATTAATGGGGAGGAATCCTTCTCCGACGAAGAAGGCAGGGGGGATACTCTCTGATCCCTCAGAGATCTCCTCCCAGAATTGGAAGGGAGATTCTCTGAGGAATCCCCTTCCATCTGAGCCCAATCACAATCTCTGATTCCTGTCCAATCGAGTATCTAACTACCTTCCATCTCCGGCGAGACGTCGGTGGCAGAAGGCTTGCCCTCCACGCACCAGAAGCTCGGCCAGCACCTATAAATTAACCCCCAACTCCGGCCGCACCTCCTCAGCTCGACTTGGCCGGGATTCCAACTCAAATTCCTCTTCTTCTTCTCCGGCCAAGGGGTCCAACGAGCTCCAGCGAGCCCCCCTTCCTCCTCCTTGTCACTCTGCCACAAAACCAATGGCAGGGTCGTCCTCCGCATCCTCCTCCGCGTCGCGCAACACCCGCACGAGCTGCCCTAGCCCCGTCGTCGCCGTCGTCTTCCTCCACTGGACACTTTCTTCTCTAGCGACAGCAGGTACTGCCGGTCGCCTTCTCACCCCCTTCGTCCCTTTAGTTAGGTTAAAACTATTCTTCTCTATCCCCTCTTTCATTTCCCTCATTTTATTTCACCAAACTCCCCTCGACCGCCGCTGTTCACCACCATCTTCTTCATCTTCGGCCACCCTCCGGTGAGATGCTCCCATCACTCCACAGCCCCACACGTCTCGCCAACCACCGCATAACCTCCACCTCACCTCATTGAACATCATCCACCCGTCCATAGACTCTCTACGCCTCCACAACTACCCCCCGATCAAACCCATCCGGCCGGTCACAGAGCGACCTAGGCACGCATGCCTAAGCCGCCCCGTGGCCTGCCACCTAGCTCCTCACCTTCGCCGTGACACCGCGAAGGTGCTCCTGTGGTCTGATTAAGCCACAAGGCTCTTTTTGTGTCAGGCAGGTTTCACGCTCCAGCCGCCATTAGCGATGACTCGAGGAAGCTTCTTGCTTACTCCAGGCTGCAATGCTTCAGGGCACCAGGTGCAGCTAACTCGGGGAGGCATTGCGAGGACAGTTATCCCAGCAGGTGACGCCGCAAATCCTGCAGTTGTGGCAATTGGAGAACGGACTCCTGCGGGTGCACGCAAAATAGAGGTGGAACAATAGTCCCACCTCGGTAAGCTGTGAAGCACTGGAGTGATTTATATTAGTTTTATGCTTTGGGCTGGTTTCCTCCGAACGCACATGGGGTGACGTCCCTCACCTATTCTCACCGCCTCATCCGTGAGTTCACCACACGGATCTGGCGACCCGACCCGACACTATCCTGAGCACTCCTTGCGCACCACCCTCACGCCGGTGCACCTGGACACGGGCGCGCGACCCGATCTGTTTACCCGACTCTGGAGGAGCATGCTGAAAAGCGATATACAAAGAGAGAGAGAGTCGCGGGTGTGGGTAGAAGGGTAGGTTTTGCTCCTCTTTGGTTTGTGTAGGGCAGGTAGAAGGGAGAAAAGAAGCTGACACTTAGCCGCTGCTAGCAAAGGAAAAGAAGAAGGAAAGGAAGAGGCGAAGGAAAAAGAGAAGAGGAACTGAAGAAGAAAGAAGAAATAAAGAAAGGTAAGGACAAGCAGAAGAAGAAGAGAAACTGAAGGCAAAGGAAAACAGAACCAAGGAAGGAAGAAGAGAAAGCAGAGCCAAGGAGGAAGAAGAATCCCCGTAGAGAGAAAGAAACTGCAGAGAAAAGGAGAAAGAAGCAAGGCAACTTCAGAGAAGAAGGAAGAAGCACAAAGAAGAAAGGAAAAATCAGAAGTCAGAAGAAGAACAAGAGAGGAGAAAACATATTTTTAAGACATCTTATCCCATGATCAGACGTCCAAATTCTTTCTTTTTGCCTCAATTAATTTTCAAACTCATGCATTTATATATTTTGAATTAAGTTTTGCGTAATTAAGTGTTCAATAACATTCTTGAGATTAGTAATAAATCCCAATTGCTCCCTATGTTTGACCTCGAATACTTAGGTTTTCGAGTAATAAACTTTATTTGTTGACAATGCTTGATCACCTATACTACGACGTAACTAACTGTTAAAACATGATCGAAACAACGTCAACAGTGGATGAGTTCTTTGGTGGAAAGAGCTTCTCCTAGACACAAGACTAAAGACTAGGACAAAGAGTCTACCTGCATGCACAGGTAATGACTCCACCTTCCCTAATGAACACTAAGGTTGAATTTCATATTCACAAGGTCTTTCCCGACACTGTGTTGTGTAAGCCAAGGTTACTTAGACTCCTAAGTCAGAGCAAACTAGCGAATCCTGTACTGGTGACTCAGGTACAAGAATACGTCCAGAAGTTAGGAGAGACTGTGGTCTATCTTGTCATAGCTCAAAGTGTATTAAGCCAAAGCTTGAACGAGTCAAGCTATAGTGGTCCGGAAAGTCAAACCAGCAAAGGTTGAATATCCATAAACACTTATTCTATTTTTGTTTTCAGTTAGAAGATCATAGTTAAACACTTTTTTTTTCTCAAATTCTTTTCTCTCCTCAGAAATTTCTTTAGAGTTCTCCCTTAACAATAAAGTGCATGTCTCTTATTGTATTCTTGGAGTTTTTGTGTTGTCATTTTTTTGTATTGTTAGCTTTGTAATTTTTTTCAAAAATTTTCATAATTTTCCAAAATTTTTTGTTATTTTTAGATAATACTATACTATACATACTACAAGAGTGTCTACAATTGCATTTCAGTAAATGATTCACCATTTACACCTCCCCATGCTTAAATATTGCAATGTCCTCATTGAATGAATAGGGTAGATGCAAATGCATGCTCTGCTTTTCACTATCCTAGATTGGGTGACGGAAGGAAGTCGAAATAAGGGGATAAAATCTTTGTGTAGACGATTTCAAGTCTGATACAAGATCAGAGTGGAAAGTCAGGCTAGGAAGTGAAATGCATGACACATGTGACTATGAATGTATGCTAAAAATGCAATTGTAGATACCTAGACAAGAAAGGTGAAAATAAGTAAGGTGAAAATAGCTATATACAAAGATAGATTTGTGCTAAGTTTAACGCCTTCAGCTAGGCGTAAACCCAGTCGGTAATTCAAAATGTAGGAGCGAAATGGTGGAATTGACAAGTCTGAGAACATGTGGCTCAATAAAAGGTTTTAGTCTTTGTCCATTAATGGTGAAAGGTTCAAATTTGTCAATCTCAGTGATCTCAACGGCTCTATTATCAAAGTAATTCAGAGTCAGATACTTGGTACAAGGCCCAAGTAGAAAGTGGGTTTCAAATCACAGATACTTGGCTCAAGGTCCAAGTAAACAGGAACAGAGTATATCCTGAAAAGAATCAACAGCTCCCACCTCTTCAATCAGTTAGTGCAGAGTTAAGATGAAGATGTATTTGGGTTGGGAAGAGGAGGTAGTTGCTGATCTGTATAAGGTGTGGATGGATCAAAATCAGGCAAGGCTTGTGATATGACATGTGCTTGGCCTTGGGAAGGTCTAGGCTGGACATACCTCTAGGCAGGTATGTTCCTCAGATTGGGTTCTGCTTGAGATGGGAGTGAATGTGGTTGACAGGATTCCATCAAGTGTGATAGCTGGGCTCTCATCTTAGCTAATGCCGCGTCTTGTCTCTGCTACATAGCAATATTTTATTATTGCATATCAGCAAGAGCTTTCATGATAGACCCCAACTGGTTATCTCATGTAGGTCTAGGTTGAGAGTATTGGGCGGGCCTGGGTTGGGGTTGCTGGTAGGCATGCTGTGGATACCCGTGTGTTTGTAGAGGTGGTGCTCGGATCGGGTTGTGCAGTGGTGGTGCAGAAGGTTGTTGAAATGAGGGTCTCTGTGAATTTCCCAACCACGAGAAATTTTGATGATTACGCCATCCAGGGTTATAGGTCTGTGCAAATGGGTCATTGTGAATGGTGTGGAGCTCCTCCAAAGCTCCAACTGGTACATGGCAAAGGCCTCACGGCACTTTGCTGGAGGGCAGAGGGTGTCAAACACCTTCTCTATATGCTCCAGCCAGTCCTCTGCCTTAGATGGGCTCTCATCCCCCTTGAAGGAGGGGGACTTCAGCTTCCGGAACTGGCCGAAAAGCTCATGGTGGAGCTACAACAGGGGAACAGGTATGCCTCCAGGTAAGGAAGGCTCGTGCTTAGAAGTGTTTGAGGGTGGTGGGGGTGGTGGAGGATCACCCCCTCCCCCTCCAGCTCATACGGCGCTGCGGCGGTTCCCCTGCCCCACGGAGGACTCTTCCTCCACGTCCTCAAGAAGGGGTGGCCGAGGAAGCTGCTGGAGCTCCTCCCATACGATATCTCAGATCATCTGGGCAAGATCCTAGGTGTGAATGCCTAGAAGAAGAGGTGGGTCGGCTGGTGCCTCAGGTCCGGCATGTCCGCCCCTTCGACCCCGCCCACGGCCACATCCGTGACCTGCATCGAGAACTCCCCGATGGGACATCTCCTACAAGGAGACACAGGAAAAGAGCAGTAACTATCAATGATAGCAGATTACATCAAGAGATAAGACTCGAAGCGAAGATCAAAACGATACGTTGTGATGCCTATCCTAGTTACATGCATGTGAGCGACTATTTCTCAAACCATTTGGTTCATTTCCCGGGATGACCTTGCTCTGATACCATCTTGTTACAACCCGATCCCAGATCCCTACAGGACCCGAGATCGGCCCGCCTCGACTAATCTTAAGACCTAGTCGTCCAACGAAAAATAACCAAAAGCAGGAAATAATTCACATCCACACATGCAATGTAATTAAGCAGAAAGGAAACAAGAGACAGTAAAAAAAACCGAGCGAAAAGTCTATCAATATTACAGGCCATCACAACTACAACAGAGAAAAGTACAGCGGAAAAGTAACAGAAACAGTATTACATAGAACAAAATACTCACTACTACAACAGAAGCTAAGGAAAACAGTAAGAAACACGGCTAAGGTTGGGCTCGAGTAGGCCCAACTCCCTCTGCAGCCGATGGTGATGGCTGCTCAACTCTCTGACCTAAACAAGGTTATAAAATTATGGGAGTCAGCGAATGTTGAGGAGAGTGGTAATTTAGAAACTTACAGGTAATTAAGACAAGTTATTAATTAATGCAATTAAGTAACTACCTATTTTCATTTAGTTCAACCAAGTACTTCTAATTTGTTGTTCCTTTATTCACTTAAAACATTTCTTGATCTGGCCTATTCCTCACGGGAATGATCTTGATTGCAGCCTTTTCCATGATATAAGAGGTACACGTGGTGTTCTCCTAGCCAGGAGAGTCCCCCATGGTAATCCTACACCCAGTCGACCACCCCGAGGTCACGATCGCGACGTAGCAGTGACTACAGCATGCATGATAAACACGTGGGTAGCTATCCTGCACTGGCACATGGTTAGTCATTTTCGCTAGCAGGTACGCCTAAAGGTACAACACGGAACAATATAGGGCCTTGCCCTCTCAGAACAGAACAAGGGTCTTGCTCCACCACAGTCCGCATCCCTCATCCAACTATCCCGGTTTGCCTAGTGGACCTAACAAGAGTCGGTGTAGGGCGGCTAGTCCTAACCCTAGGGCGGCTAGCTCCCTCCTTACACTAAGTAGCTCACCTCGATACCACATACATGAGGGCTAAACAGAGTCGGTGTAGAGTGTCTAGGCCTAACCTTGGGGCTCAAACCAACGGGTGGGTAGTACCCCTCTACCAAACAGTGGCTCTCCTTAGTACCGCATACACAAGGGCCAGCTCACTTCCTATCTACAGGAGTTCTTCTCCTAATTCCCCATAGGGTTCATGCTGATATTCCTTTCATTCATATTCTACACTTTCAGATTTCTCTATTCACATTACCGGTTCCATTCTTAAAACAGGCAACTCGTGATTTTCTAACTGACAAGGCATTACATTAAAATAACCAATACATTTGCTAGCATTTAAAGTTGTACACGCATCTCAAGTAAACAATGTAGCTCAACCATACTCATTTGTTCATGTCCTAGGGTTCATTCTCATCCTAAGGTTCTACATGTATCTCAGGTATACAGTGTAGCTCAAACCATATTCATCTGTTCCTGCCCTAGGGTTCATTCAAGTTATTCTAAACATGCAATTCACTTATTTAAATCTTAATGTTAATGTAAACCACTCTATCGGCAACACGGGAGGAACGGAGGCTCGGATCGCAGATCCCGTCGCCTCCATGACTCCAGCGTACTCGACTGGCTGGAGACCTATACAATTAACCAACCGCATCAAAAGAGTCTAAAACCATATACAAGTGACACTAACTCATAGAGAAACTCAAGCGAAAAACAATGGTAGTTCGTTTGCAAAGATCCGATTTCGTTTGAGCCCTAAACAGGCCACAAACACTCACACTGTCCAAAATCAGACGTCTAGGACTAGTCCCAGACGTCAATACTCACCCTGGGTTTCCTGTGGCTACCTCAGATGTCCAGACTCTTCCGTGATCGTCTGAGGTGAGTTCGAGACGTCGGACTCTCCTTCTGGTCGTCTGGAGGTACGGTCAGACGTCTAGCGACGTGTCCAGACATCCAAAAGCACCACGAAGGGCACACCCCGAGCCTTTCCAATGCCCTGCTCGCTGTGTACGTCCGCGCAGACCTCAAAATGGTCGAACAATCTCCTCAGTGAGACCTGCATGGCTGTAAACCGCACAAAAGCACGTACCATAGCACTGAGTGTGCTTTCAGACATCCAACTTCAGCTCCGGACGTCCTTCTGCTATTCCATACGTCTGGGGTGTGCTTCAGATGTTTGATACTAGAAAATATCCAGTATGCAGAACCTCTGCGAGCCTTCTTCTCCGCACGGAACCCCTCTGCACCTCCCGCCGCTGCGATGCTAGTAGCTTTAGGAGGTTGCGAAGCCCATCTTCGCGAGCTCCTCCTCGCACACGAGCTCCTCCGAGCCCCCGTGGCTCCCTCGCGAGATCCGCCTCGCACACGAGCTCCTCCGAGCCCCCGTGGCTCCCTCGCGAGATCCTCCTCTCGAGCTCCTCCCACACTCCCGCTGCGCTCTCATCCTCCTTCACATCCCATCTCTCTCTCTTCTTCCTCTCCTCTCACCGCGTTGGAAGGAAGGGAGGAAGGTGGCGGCCGGCTGGAGGGAAGAATGGAGGTGGTGGTCAGTGGGGATGGGGAGAGTGGCGTGGGTGTAGAGTTTAAATAGGAGAAGGGTTAGGGTTTGGGGTGAGGAGAGGGGGCGTATGTGCGTGTGTGCGCACGCGGAAAATGATAGTAGGTATGGTTTTTCTACTTTCAGACGTCCGACCCCCTATCCAGACGTCTGGACAGACGTCTGATGGCTAATCCAGATGTCTTAAATGACCCAAAAAGTCAACGGGTCATTTCATTGACGCATTGCAATTTCCGGTTGAATTCTTCTAGACTCAAAGCGCAATACAGTGTGTTCATCACCTTTGCATTCAGGTTCATCTTTTTGATTTGGTCTTGTGAATAACCTTTAGCAGGTTTCTTCAGGATGTTGAATGGTATCTCGCATTTTTCCCAAATCGAGTAGTTGTGTGCCTGCAACCATATTTTCATTCATAACTTCCAATAAGCATAAGTTTTACCTTCGAAGTACGGAGGACTACCCCTCTCTCCATCCTATCGTGAACACTCTCCCCTTCATCGGATCCCTACTAGGTGTGACACCATATGTACAAGCACAAGGCTGTAATACCAATTGTGAATTTTCACTCAAAGGGGGATGAATAGTGCGTGATAATAAAAAAGAGAATCAAATAAAATATGAAATAATCGCACAAAGCATTTACCACAAAGTTATAAGTATTTTTAGGTGGAAACCAAACTCAAGTAAAAATCACAACCTAAGTTTCTCAACTTAAGATTTCCCGATTGACCAAGTCGATCAAACCACTAACGTATACTTAAATGAGGGTGATACAACCTTAATGCATCAACATTACTTAAACGAGGGTAATGTACCTCTACAACCACTCTTCTCCGCAAAGAGTATTTTGTCTCTAAAAGAGATGGGAATTTGCAAAACAAATACCCAACAAAATAAAACAAAATAGCAACATCCTATAGAGCCTAAAATATAAGTTAAATCTAAGATCCTATAGGTATAAGAATCTTCCCCAAGATGAAAGTGAAATGGTGTGAAATGGGTGTAATAAGTGCTCTCAAAGATGACTTGGGTTGCTTGGAGAGCAGCTTGGATAATGGCTTTTTTTAATTTCACTCAAAATAATGTAGGTGGAAGAATCAGCTCACAAAGTGTTTCTCACTTGATTTTCTCTTGATTAATGTATCACTAAGGTTAGGAGTATTCAATTTATAGAACTCATAAGAACACTCTAGAGGAGTGAAAGCAAGTGATATATCTATTGAAACATTAATGGTTGACAAAAAGTGAGCCGGAAATCTAGAAAATCAAGCAGACCCAATAGATAGGTATAGCGGGTCAATGTCCGGTCAACTTGCTATAGCTGAGCCAGTTGACCAACAAAATTTTTGGTCGACTCCCTATAACAGGTAAGGATAGAAAAATTGGGTCTTCACTGGTTGGATGATGACCAGTTGACTTAGTCAATACTGGCCGATTGACTCGCAGTTGTCTGGCTACTAAAGGGTTCTAAGTCTTGATTCCCTGTAACAATCTACAGGTCAATAGGTTTGTAGTATTGGCTGGTGTTTAAGCGATAGATCGGTGTTTTAAGATTGTCGTGTTGTAGTATAGCCAAAATAGCACTCAAACAAATAAATTTTATTACTCAAAAAGGCTCTGAGGTCGAACACAGGGAGCAATATGGAATTTAAAGCTCAAGATCACAATTTAAATCAAGAATAAAGATTGCAATAAAGATTATGTCAGGATCAATATGCAAAAAGAATGGAGTAAAATAGTGATTTAAATCACCAATTACTCCTCAAAATAACACTTAAATCAAGTCTCAAGTATATGCAATTAAAGTATCAGACTTCTTAAGTAGCCCTGTGCTACAGTGCTAAGGTCTTTCTTTTTCTTCTTCTTTGTGTCTTCTTGTGCTCCTCTCCTTCTCTGTTGTGTGGCTCCTTCACTTCTTCTTCTTTTCTTCTTCTTCCTCTTTCTTTCTTCCTCTGCTGCTCAAGCCTTCTTCTTCTCTGTTCAGCTACTTCGCACAGAGGGGGAAACTTCTTGAATTGGCTAAGTGTCAGCCAATTCTCTCTGCAGCAAAACCCTCCCCCTACCCCGCGTGATCTCTCCTTCTCTTTCTCTCTTAGGCTCTGCCCTCCCAGGGTCTCTCAGTGGGTAACCGGGTAATCAGGTAGGCGCAAACCCGGGTCCAAGGCTGCGGGCATGGTCGCAGCCGAGGAGTGTAGGCTTAGGCGGGTTGGGCACACCAGGTCCGCAGGTCAAGTGTTTCGGATGAGGCGCAGGTGTGCGTAGGTGAGAGGGACCTCACCCCATTTTTGGAGGTGATAGGCCTAAGAGACTTTTTCAATTTATGCAGGCACGAGGACTCGTCAGCTTCCAAGGTGGAACAAAAGTCCAACCTTTATTCTTCGCGTGCGTCTGGAGTGGGATCCTCATTCAATTGATGTTGCAGGTGCACCTCTTCCACTCAATTGATGGCCTGGAGACCTGGAGCTGTGACTTTCGTGTGTCCTGGGACTAAAACCTGGGACGAAAATAGCAAGAACACGGGCTTCGAGGTTGAATGAAGCTTTGTTGATGGCGACAGCGAAGGAGAACTTGAAAATCACAATACGGGCTTGTAGCCCCAATTAAACCAGTTCACAAGCTTCTCCAGATCATGGCAAATGCGTAGGGGATGGTCTCGTGGTTAGTGGAGGTGTGTGGTGGTCTGTGGAGGTCGGAGGAGGAATGCGACGGTGGGTGTGTTCGACGGAGTGTTGGAAAGGCCAATCCCCTCAATTACTTGAGGGGTTTCGGTCGGTGGGTCGAGGCTGAGGTGTAGGGAGTGTCAGGGAGGTGTATGGAGCGATGTAGCGATGGGAGCGCTTCACCGGAGGAGTGGCTGGACGCGGAAGGGATGATGGTGAATAGGGGGTAGCGTGGTCGAAATCGAGTGCGATTGAGATGAAAATGAAGTAGAGGATGTAAGGGACTTATCTAGGTAGTTGGTAGATGATGGGGAGTCGAGGTGGCACCAATTGCGGTTTGGTTAGCGTCAGAGACGAAGCTGCTCTGATAAGGGGTGGACGGCGAGGGTGAAGGAGATAGGGACGGCGGCAGCTACTGCTCAACGTGAAAGAAGGCAACGAAGGAGAATCTGCCACTGGTATTGCAATCAGACGACGAGGGGAAGCAAGGAGGGTCACCAAAGCTTGAAGAGCAATTCGACCAGAGGAGGAGAGAAGAATTTGAGGGTTACTCTGGTCTAATTCAAGCTTGGGAAATCTGTTGTGATCTGGGGAGTCTTTTATAGGTCATCAGAGGGCAGTTAGAGCTTGGAAAGCTAACCGTAGTTTGGGAATTCTTTGATGCCCAAATCTTTCATGCGTTTGCATGAGAGATTAGGTAGGTTTTAGGGCTTAGGATCGAGTTCAAAAAGAAGGGAATTTCTTTACGAACTAGCCTTTCAAATTAGAAAGGGATTTGTTAAGAAATCATTGAGTTCTTTCCATTTTAAGGTCGCCGGAGCAAGTAGGAATAGGTTTAATGGCGGAAAAGACCTTTTTGTGAGAATGATGACAAAGTTAGGGGCCTATTTGGAAATATTTTGAAAATTAAGGCTAGAAATGTAATTAAACAGAACCAATTTGCAAACTAGGTCAAGACAAACTCATCTTTAGCCCAAATTTTGGTACAAACCTAATTTAGACCTAAGGAATACAATGGCGAAGTTGGATTTTGATTTTGACCACGTTTGACTGGGTAATTTATGTAAAAACCTAAATTAGGGCAAATATCTATCTGTGACTCTGTTCTAGGTCAAAATGGGTTCTGATGGTCAAATTGAAAGTTTCAAACCATAGAGAATATTTTTCTATGAATTTTAGAGGGTTTAGGTGAATTTTATCTTGATCAGAACCTCAGTTAATTAAGTGGGTCTGTTTTTAAGGTTTCAAAAAGTCATTTAATTCTCAGAACATGTGCAAACCCTTTTCTGATTGTTCTAATTCACTTGCTATCTTTTGAAGACCATTTGACCTTCATTCAACCCTTGAGAAAACCCATGGTTGTACTGCATTCATGATAAGCTGGTAAAATTACAGTTTTAACCCTAGTTTCTTATCTTTTCCTCAAAATGATTATGCAGGGACTTGTGACTCTCTAGCAGTTATGTAGGAGCATTTACTGACTTAATTAGGTCAAAATGAGCTAGTTATGGCTCATGATGGTGTTCCCATTAGCCGATGCCCTACTATGGGATTGGATGATGCTTGAATGATGCTAGGTCAACTAGTTAGTGAGGTGCCCAGGAATTAGCCAAATAATTAGTGTACTAATTAATCACAAGTTCCAAGGGTTTTTGAATGTTAAACAACCAACATTCAGGGGATAGGTCAACCCTTGGTTGGTGCCCTATGTGACGACCCAAGGGACCTAAGGGGTCCTTATATAGGCCTTAGGGGTAGTTTTAATTAGGTTTAGGTGGGTGAAATACCCAAATTACCCTTAGGGTTGGGTTCACCTTACATTTAGGCCCTAGTGACTTCTTTTGGTCCTCACTTAAGCTATACACCTCGGAATCGCATGAAACAAGCATCACCGAAAAGCTTGCAACGAGAGGAATCCAATGATACCACATATGGAACCCTTTTGGCAAGGTTTGGCTATGGTTTGACTTGAAATACATAATTTTTGGCAATTTAAGGGGGTTCTAACAACTCCATCGAACCCTGATTGGGTCTCTAGGTTCAAACTATCCCGAACCACTTTGAAATGACTCAGAACCTGGATTTTGGGACATTATAATATAACAACCTTAAAGGGTGTTTCGTCCCTGAAACTCGAGCGAACATGGTGGTAAAAGAGAAAATCAGCCAGGTGTATAACAACCTTAAAGAGAAATAACCCAGGGAGTCGAGGACTTATCAGTGAAAAGCTCGAGGTACTTCTCCATCATTTCTGCCTCTAGTTCCCTGATCGCCTCCTCATACTTCTAGCTCCTCCAGAGAACTTTTACTAGAGGGATCTCCTTCCGTAGCCTCCAAATGATATGGTCCAATATACGCACCAGCTACTCCTGACAAGTCAAGTCCTCTTCTATCCCCACGTTCTCGTAGCTAAGAACATGGTTTGGATCCGACACATACCTTCATAGACTGGAGGTATGGAACACGTCATGGATGTTGGCTAGCTGAGGTGGCAGGGCGAGTCTGTATGTGACTGGTCCAACCAGCTTTAGTATGTCAAACGGGCCTACGAACCGCGGAGCCAGCTTTCCCTTCACTCCAAATTTATGAATCCCCTTCATTGGTGATACTCTAAGGAACACCGAGTCACCAACCTTAAATTGTACGTCTCGTCGTCGGCGGTCTACATAGCTCTTCTACTAGCTCTGTGTCGTAAGAAGTTTCTTCTGAATCTGCTCAATGACCTCCTTACTTTGCCTGATCAGTCTAGGACCTACCTCCCACTTCACTCCCACCTCATCCCAAGCATGCAGAGAGGTGCACTTCCAACCACACAGCACCTCATACGGAGCCATGTCAATACTAGCGTGATAGCTGTTATTGTAGGTGAACTCCACCAGGGGTAGGTGCTCCTCCCAAGAGCCTCTCCACTCTATTACACAGGACCTCAGCAAGTCCTCTAGAGTCTGAATGGTCCTCTCGGTCTGTCCATCACTCTGCAAGTGGTAAGATGTGCTCAGGTTCAGCTGTGTACCCAATGCCTGATAAAAACTCCCCTAGAACTGGGAAGTGAACCATGTATCTCTATTTGAAATGATCTCCTTGGGCACACCATACAATCATACAATCTCCCGTATGTACAACTCTGCTAACTGCGAAGGACCATAAGTCCCTTGATCACTAGAAATCGAGTTGACTTCATCAAATGATCCACAATCACCCAGACAGCGTTGTGTCCTCTCTGAGTCAATGGTAATCCAATCACAAAGTCCATGGATATACTCTCCCATTTCCACTCAGGGATGGGAAGAGGCTGTAACAGGCTGGCTGGTCTCTGATGCTCAGCCTTCACCTGCTGACATACTAGGCACTATTTCACAAACTCGCCTACGTCCTTCTTCATACCACACCACCAAATGTCCCTCTTCAGGTCATGGAACATCTTATTATTCCCGGGATGGATGGTGATGCAACGAGACTCGGACAACAGCTCCTTTCGAAGCACTTCATCTTTGGGAACACATAATCTGCCACAGAGTTTGAGCACTCCGTCCTCAAAGGTGAACTTGCTAGGGTCTCCCTCGAGCATCTAATCCTAGAGAATCTGTAACTCAGCATCATCCATCTACTAGTCAATTATATGGGAGATTAGATTAGGGCGAGTGCACTGCGTCACCTTCAACTCCCCCAGATGTCCTCTCACCTGTAAAGGCTTCCACTGGGTTGCCTCAACCATACTGGTCCATCTCTGTGCTTGAAAAACTACCAATCTGGCTAGGGGCTTCCTACTGAGAGCGTCTGCCATGACATTCCCCTTTCCCGGGGTGATAGACTATCGAACAGTCGTAATCCTTGAGGAGCTCTATCCAGCATCTCTAAAATGACCCTTTCCTAGGGTCGTTTGGTGTTTCCAGAATTCGTAGGGGTTTTTGTGCAGTTTTTAACCCCCTAGGTTTTGTTGTGGGGTTTGTGAGTGGGAGAGGAAAATTGCAGGGGCATCCCCATAATTTCCCCACCACTACTCCCCTACCCGCGCACACCCTCTCCTCCCCCTCACCCCTCACACACACCGACGCCATCCCCTGCGGCCCCTCACCTCACACCATGCTGCCCCCATTCCTTCCCCTACTCCTCCATCCATATAAACCCCCTCCTCCTCCATTTCATTCCCACACCACTGCAGCTAAGCAAGAGCAAGTAAGAGAGCGGAGAACAGAGGAGATAGGAGGGCCTGGGAGGGAGTCGGAGGGTGGAACGCTATGAGGAGAGATGGGGCGGTGCTGCAGCTTCTGCGGTGAGAAAAGGCTCAAAAATGATTCTGCGGAATCATTTTTCCACAAAATCAGACGTCCAGAGTGACCTCCAGACATTGGGTCGGAAGTCCGAAGGTAAGATCAGACGTCTGATAGCGCATATTTTTGTTTATTTTTCCTGCCAAAGTTTTGACCGTGCGCGCGCATATGTCAGAGGATTGGGAAGCACGCTGGTGCGAGGACTGAGGTAGTCTCAGACGTTCGGATGTGTCTCCAGACATGTGAAGCCACCCCCAGGTGTCTGCACAGAGTTCTAGACGTCCAAAAAAGGCACCCCGAGCAAGGTGAGTCCCTAAGATCGTTTAAGACGTCTAGGACTCTTCCCAGATGTCTGATTTTAATCAGGGTTGGTGTTTTTGGGCTCATTCAGGGCCCAAACAGAGTCGATTTTCCACAAACGAAACGTCATTGGTTTCCATTCAATTTTCTCTAAGTAATGATACATTGCCTATGCTGTTTTGAGCCAGTTTGACCTGTTAATCTATGTCCTAGGTCTCCAGTCCATCGAGTATACGGGATATGTGGAGACGTTGGGAGCTACCGTATGAGCCCCCATTCTACCCGGTTACCCTGGTAGAGTGGTTTTCACATTAATCTCGAAATTAATAATTAATTGCATGCGTAGAATTAATTGAACTTAGGTTGTGCGATGAATCCTAGGACTGAAAAGAAACAAATGCATGCTGTTCTAGAATATATTCGATCGAACCCTAGAATTGTAAAATGAACACTAGGGCAGGAACAAATGAATGTATAGTTAATGAATGATCAAGTTACCATGAAGATTCCTAAAAAGAAATAAACCATGAGCTGCCTATACTACATGTACGGAAATGCATGCTTGTACTGAATAATAAATGGTGGAATTTGAGTTGCCTGTTCTACGTATAATGAACTAGATATAGAAATAAGAAAGTCCATGTGCGAACCCTACGGAAAATTTAGAGAGAAACAGTAATACGATAGTATGGAAAACCTGATGGTTTTAGGAACACGTTGTCTACGGACGGCTGTTCGGACTTGGTTAAGGAAAGTGAGCTGGCCCTAGTGTACGTGGTACCGAGGAGAGCAACTGTCCCTTTAGAGTAGAGGTGAGCTTGCTGCCCCTTGGGTTGAGACTCGAGGTAGGTTTGGCCACTCTACGTTGACTCCTGTTTGGCCCTCGTGTACATGGTACAGAGGTGAGCTACCTAGTGTAAGGGGGGAGCTAGCTACCCCATGGGGCCCGGGGTTAGGTATAGCCACCCTACACCGACTCTTGTTAACCCGTTGGGCAAACCAGGATAGTCGGATGATGGTACATGGACTGTAAGGGGTGAGACCCCTATTTTTGAGGGGCGAGACCCCTATTCTGAGAGGGCAAGGCCCTATGCTGTTCCGTGTTGTACGTTTAGGCATACCCGTTAGTGGAAACGACTGACCACGTGCCAGTGCAGTGCAGCTACCCATGCGCTTATCATGCGTGCCATAGTCACCGCTACATCGCGTCCGTGACCTTGGGATAGTAGACCGGGGGTAGGACTACCACGAGAGACTCTCTCGGCCAAGAGAGTGCCATGTGTACATCCTACATCACGGGAAAACTACAAGCAAGATCGTTCCCTTAGGGAACAAGAAGATTGAGAAATGTCATGGAACCTGATTAGAGTACTCGGATCAAAAAAATGATATTCGAACGATAATCAGTAAATCGTTAAATGCATGTTTAGCTAGCTGCCTGTTTAAATTATATGATTTTAACCACCACTCTACTTAGCGTTAGCTGACCACAAATTTTATAACCTTGTTCAGGTCAGGGATTCGAGCAACCAGAGCCACCGACTGTTGAGGGCGTTGGGCCCAATTGAGCCCAACTATAGTTTCCTTCTGTTTCTTTTACAGAGAGTTTTGTGGTAGTCAGTACCTATTGTTCATAGTTATATTCTGTTATATCTGTACCAGTTTCTGTTGTGATGATTATGCTTGTAATCATACTTTCCATTGTATAATGTGAGATACTAGTGGTTTGTTGTTTTCTTTCCTTTATTTTTAGTTATATATTTTCTGCTTAGTTACATTATTCGTATGGTTGTGAAATGAATATGGTATTTGGTTTTTTCTTACTGGACGACTGGGTCTTGGGGTTCGTCGAGGTGAGCCGTTCTTTTGTCCTATAGGGAGCTGGGAGCGAGTCGTGACAGTCTATGTCTCAGGTTCAATTCCTTCTGATCGAAAGGATACTTCATTCTCTTGTGATCTGTGTGGATCTCGAAGGTCTTCCTATACAAGTAGTGGTGCCAAATCTTCATGACGAAGACTATGGCTACTAACTCCAAGTCATGTGTCAGATAGTTCTTCTCATGAGGCTTCATTTGTTTCAAGGCATAGGCAACCACATGCCCATGCTACATTAGAACGCAACCCAGTCCCTGGTGGGAAGCATCTGTGTATACAATAATCCGCCACTGTTGTCCGGAATGGTAAGCATAGGGGCTGAAGTCAACTTCTCCTTGAGCATCTAGAAACTAGTCTCACACTCATTGGTCCAGACGAAAGGAGTATCCTTCCTCGTTAATTGGGTTAACGGGAGAGTGATCTATGAAAAGCCCTGGATGAAATTCCTATAATATCCTACTAGACCCAGGAAGTTATGAATATCTATCACTGTCTTTGGTCGCTGCCACCTCAATACTGCCTCAACCTTGGAAGGATCTACAAAAATTCCTGCGCCTGACACTACGTGTCCCAAAAACTCCACTTGGTGTAGTCAGAGCTCACCCTTGCTAAATTTGGCATATAACCGATGCTTCGTCAGTGTCTCCAAGACCACTCGAAGATGTTGCTCATGCTGTGCCTCATTGCAGGAATAGATAAGGACATCGTTGATGAATACCACAACGAAGCGGTCAAGATAGGGCCTGAAGATCTGGTTCATCAAGTCCATGAATGCAATAGGGGTGTTTGTCAGTCCAAATAGCATCACCAAGAACTCATAATGACCATAACGAGTCTGGAAGGCAGTCTTCGATATGTCCCCTTCTCTTATCCTAAGCTGGTGGTAGCTTGATCGCAGATCGATCTTGGAGAAGATCGTGGCCCCACGAAGCTGGTCAAACAAGTCATTGATTTGCAGAAGAGGATATCTATTTTTAATGGTTACCTTATTCAGTTGCCTGTAGTCAATGCAGAGACGTAAGGTGCCATCTTTTTTGTTCACGAACAAAATTGGAGCCCCCCAAGGTGAGGCACTGGGCCAAATGAACCCCTTCTCCAGGAGTTCCTGAAGCTACATCTTCAACTCCTACAACTCCACAGGTGCCATCCGATATGGGCTAACCGATATACGATTAGTCCTCAGAATGAGAGAGATCTCAAACTCGATCTCTCACTCAGGTGGAAGTCCCGAGAGATCCTCTGGGAATACGTCAGTATATTCTCGTATGATAGGTACACTCCCCATCTCTGGTTTCTCTCCAGGGTTTGCGAATACATAAGCAAGGTATTTGCTGCACCCCCCCTTTAATAGCCTGGCTACCTGTAAGGCTGAGATACGCCTGATTGGTCTGCTCTCAGATCTACCATGATACTCCAACTGAGGTGCTCCAGGAATCGAGAAGACAATCCACTTCTCGAAATAGTCCACCAACGCATGGTGTCCTAACAACCAATCCATGCCCAAGATGGCATCGAAATCCTACATCTCAATCTTCTTCAAGTCGGTTAACAGAATGTAGCCCCCGATGTCCACCTCACAACTTCTGAATATCGACTCAACTACCCATAGCTGCCCTATTGGACCGCTGATGACTAATGATTCATCTAGCTGTACTAGTCGTTTAGTTTCACAGAAAACTCAGGTGATATGAAGGAATGGGAAGCGCCAAAGTCAAACAAGGTAAACACCAAATGTTGGTCAATAGTCACCATACTTGCCAGCACAGATGGCGAACCCTATGCATCCCTTAAAGATAGTGCATATACTTGTCCTGTTGGCGGGGGTGCAGAGGAACCGGCCATGCTCTGGGTAGACCTCTGGCCAGGAGCATTCCCAACTCCACGAAAATGCTGGAAATCCCCACCACGGGTTCTGGCCACCCTGAGTCACTATCTTGGTTGGGCAATTCTTCCTAAGGTGACCCTGTTGGCCATACTTGTAGCAAGATCTCAACTCCTATTCTAATCATGTTCACCCCATAGTGCCCTAAGTTTGAGTCAGCATGGCACGGTGGGACTGAGTGTACTCCGAAGCCGTAGTCGGCGCCTGTTGCTGAGGGCCATGGGTACAGGTGGTGGTGCTTTGTATGGCTAGTACCTCTAGTCCCTCCGCTTCTAAAATTTGCCCTAAAACTTCGACGTCTACCCTGGTCCTCCACCAAAACTCCTGTGGGTCTCAGCATTGCCCTGCTCATACTTCATAGCCGTGTCCACTACTTAGGCGAAAGTACCCAACGAAAGTGGGTTGACATACTTCTGTATTTCTGGCTGAAGTCCCTAAATGAATTTCTAGCTCTTGTCTGCCTCCGAGGCTATTGCAGTCAGCTCAAAGTGTGAGAGCTGGATGAAACAAGTTCGATACTCACTATTCGTCATTGAACACTGCCTCAAGTTGTAGAATTCGAGCCTCCTCTGGTCCTACCAAGTCCTAGGGTAATACTGGTCGCTAAAGAGTTCGAGGAAGCAACTCCAAGACACCACTCGAGCGCCCTCCTGCTCACAGACGGACATGCACCAGCGATGCGCTGCATTGGTCAGCTGGTATGTCACAAAGGGTACTCTGCAGTCCTCCGGTGGGTGGATGGTGCCGAAATCTTTCTCGATCTGTTGTATCCAGTCCTCTGCCCTTGTAGGATCCTCATCCTCCCTAAAGTTTAGGGGCTTCAGCTTTCTGAACTCAGTGAAAATTTGTCAATACTGATGCATAGGTCCACCAATTCATCCTTTGGTGGGGGAGGCCCATTGTTCACCCCACTCTCCTCAAGTAGGGGAACACGCACACTTGAAACCGAGGGTTGCTCCTGATCCCCACCGCCCCCTCCTCCCGCCTGAGATGTGGGAAGTAGCTTTGCTCCATCATCTTGAAGAAATTCTCTGTAAAGGCCTAAAACTAGGTGGCCAAATCCGGAGCCTGCTAAGGGGGATCCACTTAGCGGTCTTCATTTGCCCAGCTAGTAGCACTAGCCTGCTTGGACCTATGTGGAGCCATCTCTCTCTGTACGGTGAAAAACCAAATGTCAGAAACCATAGGTCCTTAAAATTTCCAGGATATGCAAAACTCATGTGAATCAGGTTTCCCATTGATCGGAGAATGAGTTACCAGTCATTCAATGCATTTCGAATGTCTGTATGGCTCTTCCGGACCATTCTATGACTAAATAGGGTGATCTTGCTCTGATGCCATCTATGACGACCAAAGGCACCCAAGGGGTTCTTATATAGGCCTTAGGGGAAATTTTAATTAGGATTAGGTGGGTGAAATGCCCAAATTACCCTTGAGGTTAGGTTCACCTTACATTTAGGTCCCTGGCAACTTCTTTTGGCCCTAACTTGAGCTATACACCTCGGAATTGCACGAAACAAGTGTCGCCGAAAAGTTTGCGACAAGAGGAATCCAATGATACTACATATGGCACCCTTTTGAGAAAGTTTGACTAGGATTTGACTCAAAATATACGATTTTCAACAATTTAAGGAGGTTTTGACACCAGCACCAAACCATGACCGGGTTTCCGAGTTCAAACTGACTCAAACCACTTTGAAATGACTCGGAACATGGATTTTGGGACATTACACCCTACATGGTAGCTGGTCGACTTGTTGGTCAGCAAGTTGACTTGCTACTATGAAGCGGATCGACTTACTCTAAAACAGGTCAACTCCCTAGTGATGAAAAGTGTTGCTTAGGTACCTTTAAGTGTTGGGTTTGTTTTCCAAGACTATCTAATGGCTAACTAAGGTATTTAACTCTATTTTAGAGCTCTTTTACAAAGATTGAAGGAAATGAAAGAGCAAAATAAAGTTACATTGATTTGCAATAAATAAATCTATTCATGCTCCTTCATCCATGCTCCTTGATGCTTTTGTCCATCAAGCTCCTTCATGCCTACGTGAATCTGGAGCTTAAATCTCCATCAAGCTTCTTTCAATTGCATTTAACCTGAAACCTTAAACTCCAAATGCAATTATTAAATAACAAGTATTTTATTATTATCAAAATAAATTATTGTAGTGTGTTAGCACCAACAAGTGAGACGTTACACTATCAACAACAAACATTATAATTCAAGTCAATGCTTCATTTCTAAGGAGCAAAGCGTCAACAGTAGCAATTTGTTTACTTCCAGGCAACATCTTTATGACTGCTAAAGATTGCATATACTGTCTATGCCAACACCCCAGAAGAGGTTGAGTTACTAGCAATTGCAAGTGTACTAGATCTTACAAGCACTCTTGAACGGTATTCCTGCATTATTTTGAGTGATTGTTTAAATGATATGGAGATGATCCAAGGAAAACAATTATTGGTCGAGAAAAATCTTAATTCAGAGCTATCAAAAGCTTTTAGCTTCCCTTTCTTATACTTCGCTTACCCATGTTTCTACAAATGAAGTATGTCAGCAAACTGTTGTGCTAGGGAGGGCTTGGAGGAGAGTTGGTCTAACCCCAATCCTCTTGCTACTATCTCTCATTTTGTTTCCATCGCTAAGTAATTAACTCCTTTGAGCATGACTTAGAAAAAAAAAAAAATGATTGACTCAACATGAACCACGTGACTTGGAGGCTAAAGCTAAGAAATTGAATTTCAAGCTCAATGTTTTAAGACTTGACTTTTTTTTTTTTATTAGATTCTTGAAAGTCTACTTACAAATAAAAAAAACCCTTAAAAGTAACCTTGGATGTATTAAGATCACGTATGCACTTAGATGGCTTTCAAAATAAAACTAAAACCTATAATCTAGGAGAGTGTACTTGTCTAATACCAAGTGCACCAGCCATGCATGAATCCACACACACAGCTGCACTGCACCAGTACGTCCTTTTCTTACTTTAATTTTCTATAACATTGAACAGTGTATGTTTTTTGTTTTTTGGAACCATTAGCCTTGACAAAACTATGTACATACTACACCTATCAAAAACAGGGTATATTGCTACACTGATGTGAGTTCGCCCACAACTTGTGCAGGCAATTATATCTATATATTACACATCAAATTAGTATTTGTTAGAAAGTAACTTAAACACTAACAAATACTGTAATTGGCAAAATGCTTATAAGCTCCTAGTTTTTTGTAAATATGCAAATTAATATTCTTTTTTTTTTGAGTTATTAATTTATCATATCAAAGCCTAATAGACTTGTATAAAGTATCAGCATACTACACATCGAGTTAATACTTGTTAAAAGCAAATTATTAACAGATAGTTATATTGCATTAGAAGTTAACATGGTCTTGATCCTTTGTATCTATTTGAGCATTTGGTCTTACATCTTTTTGAAGAAAGTTGTCATGTTGGAATCTAACAGTGTTTAAGCAATCCATGCTAAGTGAAGGGGAAAAAACCAATTCAGAACGTATAAGAGGGAATAAATTATAAATCTGTATCATAAGATCAAAGAAACTATTAGGTTTTGATGGACTCATACATAAATATCATTATTTATAGGGTATAATTGCAATTTGTAATCAAAAATAAAATGACACCTGCTAAACAAAATTCCATAACATTTTTTAACTTGGAGGAACATTAAGAAGATTTATTGAAACACAAATACCTGTTGGGAGTTTAATAATAGAAAGGCATTTTGCAAGTTTGTTAGCTACCACAATAATTTCATGTTTTGCTAACTATGTAAAAGGTTTCATATTACAGAGCAATTAAACTTTATCCATTGTAACAGAATATTCATGAAAAAAATAATTTGAAATAATAAAAAAATCACATAAAATGCAAGCTTTTTCGAAACCAATTGAAAATTTATATTTTAAAGAGTGCGTGCAGATGTACCTGAAAAGAATAGTGCAGATTTTTATTAACACATATCAAGTGTATAAAAAATTAACTTAGTAGGTTTTAGGATGATGCTAAGATATGACCCAAGTTAGAAGTTAATGCTGAATAATCACATAAATTTATTTTCCAAGTTGGAAGATTATCATCAAAATTTTGCAAAATCAAATAAATTTAATTTTAAAGTTCAAAGCTCATCATATAAATTTTCACAAACCAAGATAAGGCCAAAAAAATCTTCCAATAGGACATCAAGAATTACGTAAGAAAGATACATATGAAAAGAATAACTTGGGTCTTTATTGATGCATGTTAATCACATACAATCTTAACTTGTACGTTGGAAGATGATGCTAAGATCTAAGTGTTCTCTTATTTCTGTTTTTTTTTTTTTGCTAAAAGGTTGGAGAATTTTATAGTTAGGTATTATTTTTGTACTGTACATAATATCGTAATAATTGATATTTAATATAAAATAATAAAATAATGTAAGGTTATTACATGATCGAATCCATCACAATTAAAAAAATAATCACATCATTTTAACCTAAAATATACATGTGATAATAACTTTACATTGGTGATAAACTAATTTGCACAGGTAATAAATTATTTTAGATGATTTTATATGCACCGGTGATAAATTATTTTAAGTTATCTTTGCACCATGTATTCTCATTTTGCATCAGTGTAAAATTATTTTAAAGGTAGTTACACCGGTGCAAAGTGATTTTGACCTATGGGTTTAAGATTTAGGGTTTAAGGTTTAGATTTATAGAAAGTGATTTTACGTATGATAAATAATTTTTCACTTGAAAAATAATTTTTCACTTTAAGGTTTAGGATCTAGGATTTAGGGTTTAGCTAAACCTTAAACACCAAGATTAAACCCTAAACCCTTAGGTGGAAAAATCATTTTTAAAAATTTAAAATCAGTTTTATAGGTAAAGAAATACTTAGAATTTAATTTTGTACCGGTGTAACGGTGCAATCTTACTTTATACTGGTGCAAAGTAGTTTAAAGTAAAATTACACCTGTGCAATCTTAATTTTCACAAATACAAAATTATTTTGAAGGTAAAAATTGATTTCAAAAATGATTTAAGTGATTTATACTTGTATAAAAGTAGTTTATTATTGATTTTAATAATGGTGAATCCTACCATATATAAGATCACATTCAAACTGCTATACGTCAATTTTTATATCACCATCTGCATTTTCCAACCCACATCTTTTCTTTTTTTTTTCTGCAAGTGAAAACACCATAAAAGCAACCTTAAGAGTTCACGTTCCCTGTAAATTTTACATCGAAGAGAGAACCTCGCCAACGAGTGGCCAGGTTTTACATCACATCTATTCACCTTGAAAATAGAGAAACCAGCAAAGCAATCAAACAAGAAAGCACAGCGCTGAATTATACCACGTACTCTCCAATTCGGCTACCGGAGGGCGAGGACTTGCTTTACGGGGTTAATGGCATCAGATACAATTGCCACTTCCAGTAAGTCAGCTTCTAAGGCCAGAAGAAGACCTTCGTATATCGCCCACGTCCTAAGCTTCCTAGCTCGAGACAGTTAGAACTTTGAAGGCAGTGGCTCCGAGGTAGTTCCCTTGTCTATCTAATAATACCGCCGCCACTATGGAATGGGATTCCCCCAGTGCTACATCCACCTTAATGACATAAACATTGGAAGCATATGTCTGCATTGACATAAGGAAGTTATCAGATTTTGGTTCAGATGGTGTATAATCTGCCTACCAATGGCCACAGAGGCTGTAAGAAGAAGTCAGATTCCTCGCATGCTCAATAACCTTCAGAGGGGATGGCTGTACATCTTCCTTCAGAATTTTACATCTATGCTGCCATAATGCATAAAACATATAGAAGACTATGTTTTCTTGGTGTCCAGCATCTGTCAGTTCTTGATTCATTTTATCAATAAATTCCCACCAAAAAGTTTCCTTTCTAATTATTCCCACCCCCAAATAAAACCAAAGAGCTCTAACAAATTGACATTCCCAGATAATGTGATCCCAGCTCTCAGTGCCTGAAAAGCACAAGGGGCAAGTCCTTTCAGGTATCTTCAATCTTATATGGAGGATTTCACGTAGTGGTAATGCACCTACCAATGCTTTCCAGAAAAAAATTTTTGTTTTGGGTGCAAGCCTCTTGTATGTCCGTAGTTGCTTGCAACAACTCAATTCTTTTTCAGTCATGCCCGCAGAGATAGCTCTATCTCTGCGGTGTTAAGTATGCCGATCTAATGAAAAAAATGGCCTTTGGGACGGGCCTTTCACACCAAGAGGTCCTCTCCTTTATGCAGTGGTGTAGATAGGATTGTTTGAATTGTATCATCCTAGAATACTGCCTTCACGAGCTCCTCGTTCCAGCCATCTTCTTTAATTAGTTCTGCTACTTTGGTAAGTTGCAACCCTGAGGAATCCTTTGGTATTGGAGCAGACTCCTCCATTGATAACCAACGGTCTGACCGAATATTTATATTCAGACCATTCCCAATGAACCACTTAGTGTTATATCTCAGCACATTGTTAATTTGTCCAACGGCCTTCATAAAAGCAGAATCTGTAGGTTTTGGATTATACTCCCATAGTAACCCAAGAGGGCTGTATATTTGCTGCATAGTTTTTTGCCAGAACCCATTTCCTTCACTCGAAAGAGACCAGCCCGCCTTCTGCAACAACGCTCAATTTAGCTGACGCATCAACTCGAAACCCAAACCACCCAGGCATTTGGGCAAGCAAATTTTTTCCCATGCCTTCAGATAACAATGTTTCCTATCCTCTGTAAAGCCCCACCAGAAGTCCCTTATTAGCTTGTCGATCTGATAACAAAGATTGCTCGAAAGGAGAACAGTTCCCAACAAATACACAGGCAGTGTGCTAAGAGTAGCATGGATTAGGACTCCTCTTCCAGCCTGAGACAATAATCTAGACTTCCATCCCTCCAGTTTGTTAGCAAATTTTGACAATATCGAAATTTTAACTCTTGATTGGTTTGCATCATCCCATAGCGGTGCTCCTAAGTACAATTCATCTTTAATCCTGCTAGAGACCCGAATGATTTTCATGATATTCTCCTTTTCTCTTCCACTGACCTGCTGACCGAAGAAAATTCTAGTTTTGGAGTAACTGACTTTTTGTCTCCAGCATTTTTCATAATCTGAAAGCAATGCTAATATTTGTTTTGACTCATCCACAGAAGCTTTTGCAAACAAAATAGTATCGTCCTCGAACATTAAATAAGTAATAGGCTTCATATGCATGTTCAAGAGAAAACCAGATAGTCTTTTTGTATTCAAAGCCATATCAAATAGTTTGAATAAGTATTCCGAACATAATATAAAGATGTAAGGGGATAATGGACATCGCTGTCTAATACCTCTAGAGGGCTTAATGGAGGCACATGGAGTACCATCAACTAATACTTAGAAAGTGGCAGATGTAACACAAGACATAATTAGATTCAATAAAGACTTAGGGATATGCAATTGAGCCAGGCAATATCTAATCAAAGGCCATTCGATTCTATCAAATGCCTTCTCCATATCTAGTTTTAGCACCGCCGGCCCCCCCTTATTTTTGGATTTTTCATAGCATGGATCACTTCTTTTGCCAAAAGTATGTTATCCGTAATCTGTCTTCCAAAAGAGGAAAGCTAACTGATTACGTGAAGCAATCCTCCTAAGTATAGGCTTCAACCATTTTGCCACAAGCTTGGTAACCAATTTATATAGGGTACTAGTCAAACTAATAGGATGGAAGTCCTTTGGTTCTATAGGTGAGTCTAGCTTTGGAACAAGTGTAAGGAAAGTTCTGCTTATGATTGGAGGCATGTTCGTTGCAAAATGCGTTAAAAGATTCTTGTATCATTGTAGTTGCGAATCACGTTGAAATAAATAAATTTATAAATATTTTGGTAAGTATCAAGTCATTCGTAGGGAGGTAAAACACGATTTTCAAATCCTTTCGTACTAACTAATCTAGCCTAATGAAAGTATGAAAATAGAGACAGAATATTCATAAAATCATATTTTCATTGCTACTTGCAAATAGTTCTCAAACTAAGAATTTAAACAACTATGCTAAATAATAGAGAGGGAGAAAAGTAGATGAAGAACGACGATGCTTGAGGTATGCTTGTAGGAAGTGCGATAGCACTTCAGATCCAGAGCGTCGAGAAGAAGATCGGAGAGAAGTTGCCAAGAGAGAGAGGCTAGAGATATGTCTGGTGGGAGTTGCCTCTCAACTGGGGGCCCTAGGGGTCTTTTTATAGCTTCATTGAGGGGCAAAATAGGTATTTAAGCCCTCAAACCGTGCAACCTTGGAGCCATCAGATCCATCGATCGGGAGATCAACGGCTCTGATCGCACCTAAAAATAACCTCAAATGCGCCTTATACGCACGAAATGCACCAGATGGTGCCACGTGTCACTTCACCACCGCTAGATCCAATCTGCTACATCGCTCGTGCTCCTCGCGCGCATTCAATTTTAATCATCCGATCGTCAGATCAAACGGCTTACATCACACGCCGCAACACCTTAAGAATGCATGTGTAGTGGTGCATCAATTCCGGCGTCAAATCGGGCATCATCTACATCGCCGCATCCAATCACGCCTACACGCACCACACAGCCACGTCTGCACCCTTCAATCTCCATTACACGATCTAATTTCGCGCGAGCACACCGCCTCATTGATTTCATGCTAGGCGCGATTCGAACGCTCGCCCCTCTCTCTTGTGCGAGTATGCTCCCCGTTGCGCTACGCGTGCGAATGGTCGCGGTTCTCCTTTGCCACTTAGTTGTCCTCAGTCGTTGAATGGAAATCCAACGGCTGAGACGATCTCTACTTTGATTAGGCGCTATGGGAAGGGTGACGTGGCGCTCTTGTGGCCGTTGGATGATGATCTGAAATGACCCTTCCCAAGGGTCATTCAAGAATTTTCCAGAATCTTAGGGGTGTTGACACAATTTTAAACCCCCTGGGTTTTAGTTTGTGGGCACTGCAAGAAAAGGAGGCTTTACGAGGACAAACCTGCAATTTTCCCCCTCACATTTCACACAACTCACGCATGCACACACCCAAAACCCTAACCCTCTTCTTTAAAAGACCCCTTCCCTCTCACCTCCCCACCCTCTCCACACCTCCAATGCCACCAACACCACCTCCACCTTCACTCCTCCATAGCCAACGACCTTCCCTTTTCTCCCCCGTCCCCCCTTGCAGCTATGAGTGGGGGAGAAGGAGGGGAGCAGGAGGAGCGTGGACGGGAGTGAGAGGAGAGCAAGTGAAGGAGAGGAGGGGAGTTGGAAGTGCGTGGAGGAGAGGAGAGGAACTCAGAGGAGCTTGGGAGAAAGGGCAGTGAGTGTGGCCAAAGGAGTTGAAGGAGCTCAAGAGGGAGAAGAAGACCGCACAGGAGGACGAGCTGCGTGAGGAGAGAGACACTGCTACAGCTGCAGCAGTTGGAGCTCGCAATGAGGAGCTTCGCAAAGCGTTCTGTGGAGTCATTTTCCACAGTATCAGATGTCTGTGACAACCTCCAGATGTCTAAAGGAGTAATAGGATGTTCGAAGGTGACACCGGACGTCTGATAGAGCGCAAAATACTAAGGTACATCCCCTGCTCAACGTGCATGCGTATACAATTGTATTGAGCTATCGTTATTTAAGATGCACGTGCATGCACAGGTACGAGGGTGTTGGAAAGGCACATGGAGCGACCTTTGAGGCACTTTAGGACATCTGGAGACCGTGTCAGATGTTTGGAGACCGTGTTAGACGTCTGACTGCTCTTACAGACGACCAGAAGCAGTGTCAGACGTCTAGAAGCTCCCTCAGACGGCTGCGAAGGGGTTCAGACGTTTAAAAAAGATGCAGGAAAGCAAGGTGAGCTTCTGCAATCATTTAAGACGTCTGGGACTCACCCCAGACGTTTGATTTTGGTCAGAGTGTGTGTTTTTGGCCGATTCAGGGCCCAAACGGAGTCAGTTTTACTCAAACGAAGTATCGATGATTTCCATTTGAAATTCTCTATGTGTTAGTGTTACACCTATGCTATTTTGAACTCATTTGACATGATTGGTCAATGGTATAAGTCTCCAGTCTGTAGTGTACATGGGATCTGCGGAGGCGTCGGGATCCACTGTTTGAGCCCCCATTCCACCCATATACCCTGGTAGAGTGGTCATCTCTAATACTGTGATTTAAATGATTAAAGTGCATGCTATATTAGAAGTATCTGATTGAACCCTAGGATATGAAATGAACCTTAAGGTTGAGAAGAATGAATGTACATTACTTAAACCACGCTGTTATACTCTAAAATGCATGTTAAAGTCTTTATTGCTAGCAACTTAATAGTTAACTGGTGTAGTGATTGCTTAATTTGTTGAATCACAAGCTGTCTGTTATACAATTAAGAACCGGAATGTGAATGGAAATATATGTCGTATGATGAAATAAGACGAATGCTGATGTACGAACCCTACAGGGAGCTAAAAAAGGAATCAAAATACTATGATATGGAAATCCGATGTGTGCTTGGAACATGTTGCCTACGGGCAGTTTGGTTGTATGGACTTGGTTACGGAAAATGAGCTGGCCGTTGTGTACACGATATTGAGGAGAGCTACTATCACTTTAGTGTAGGGGGAGCTAGCCACCTCTTGGGTTGGGACCTAGGGTTAGGATTGGCCACCCTACACTGACTCTTGTTGGGCTCACTAGGCAAACCGGGATAACCAGACAAGGGTACGCAGACTATTGAGGTGTGTGGCCCCTGCTCTGTTCTGTGTTGTACGTTTGGGCGTACCCATTAACCGAAACAACTGAACGCGTGACAGTGCGGGGTAGCTACCCGTACGCTTATCGCACATGTCGTAGTCACCGCTACATCGTGGCCATGACCCCAGGGTGGTAGACCAGGTGTGGTACTACCACGGGGTGCTCTCTCGGCCAGGAGAGTACCACGTGTACATCCTGCATCATAGGGAAAACTGCATCAAGATCGTTTCCTTAGGAAACAAGTGGATTAAGAAATGTTGTAGACCCTTACTAGAAACCAAATCAGAAACACATTGTTTAAATGAAAATAAATAATAATACATAATTGAAAATTGTATGGTTACTTAGCTACTTGTTCCTTTATGTTTAATTGCATGTAAATAACTTATCCACCACTCTACTCAACGTTAGCTGACCACAGATTTATATAACCATGTTCAGGTCAGGGAGTTCAGCAGCCAATGCCACCAGCTCCAGAGGGTGCTGGGCCCAGCCGAGCCCAGCTGTAGTTGTTCTTTCACTTTTCCGTTGCAGAGGTTTTTATTAATAGTGAGTACTTTTAGCATATGATACATGTTTCTGTTATGTTTCTCTCTGTTTTGTGTGATGGTTATGTCAGTGAACATTTCTATTCCGCTTATGGCATGTAATATCTTTGAGATATTCTGTTCCATTTCCATTGCTATCTATTATCTATTTCTGCTTAGTTACATTGCATATGTAGTTGTGGAATGTTTTATGCATTTGGTTATTTCTCGTTGGATGACTAGGTCTTGAGATCTAGTCGAGGCAGCCGTTCTCGGGTTCCGTAAGGAGTTGGGATCGGGTCGTAACACGATCCAACAACCCACAATGAAGCTTCAACGGTTGGGGCACGGCAGTGGATTGTTAAGATGGTGCCACGCGGTACCGTCCCGACTGTTCATCTTCCTGCCTTTGTAGTTGATGCTACAGGTCTCCGATTGAGCCAATTTTTATGTCGTTTGACTGCGATCATTGATCCAGATCCATCTGTGCAATCAGATTTGACATCTAAGATTTGGATCTCTGTTATCTTACTCCATGACCTCTGATCTTCTACAGGCTAAATGTAGTGCTACGGAGCTCTGATCAAGATGACTCCGGAAGCGTTGGATTCCCATTATCATCCTGATCAGATCCATACGGTTTGATCTATCATCTGCTGGCCCGTATCGTCTGCAATTAATATAGTTTCTCTCTTAGAGCATAAAATAACATTACTATCTATAAAGCTAACTAATCAATTATGATGCAAATTATGATACTGTTGAGAGCGCTGAATCAATGTTTAAGACTATTGCGTTGTAGTACAGCCAAAATAGCGTTCAAAACAAATACAATTTTATTACTTGAATATATTCCGAGGTCGAACACAAGGAGAAAATGGAATTCACGTACTAATCTCAATAATAAATGCAATTTGAACACATAATATTACTCAAAAATTAATTAGGAATATAAAGCATGAGTATATGAAGAGTTTTAGGCAAAATAAGAATTACTCAAATGTACTTAAGGAAGAAAATATGAATTCAGACGTCTGATTGCAAAATCAGATGTCTTAAATGATTTGTGCTACAGTACTTTTCCTTCTATTCTTCTTCTGATCTCTTTCTCTGATTTCTCTTTTCTTCTTCTTCTTTTGCCTTTGCGAGCCCTCTCCTCTTCTCTTTCTCTTGTCTTTGGCTTTCTCTTCCTCTTCTTCTTCCTGACCTTCTCTTCCTTTGCTTTGCCTTAAGTTTCTACCTTTGGCTTTTCTTTTCTGCTTGACCTTCTCTTTCTCTTCAGTTTCTTCCTTCTTCTCTTTCTCTGTCGTCCGCCTTCTCTTCCTATTCTTCTCTTCTTACTTCAGCCCTGCTATGCCCTCCGAATTCAACTAAGTGTCAAATGCAAACTCCTCAAAGAAAAACCCCCCTTCCCCTGCATAGCTTTCCTCTCTTTCTCTCTTCCCTATTTCAGAACCTCTCTCCCAGAGCCTTTAACCGATCGGGTAATCGGACCTAACAGAGACCCGGGTCTAGGCTTACTGGCGTGTGTGTTGAGCGAGGAGTGAATAGGTCGGGTAATCGGTTGTGGCCAGGTCCGCGTGGGCAGTGCCGCGGACGAGTCCGTGAGAGGGGGGGAGTAGGACCTCTCCCTTAGTGTTGGAGGCGATAAGCCTCTAACACAAAATCAATTTATGCGATGTCGGGCAGCTTTCCACTTACGAGGTGGGACTAAATGTCCCACTTTTTTCCGGGCGCACAACAATAGGGTGACTTCCTCAATTAGAGAGGTTGCAACTACTCTCGACTCCAATCAAAGGCATGGATGTGTGCATGCCTCAAGTCCGCACTGCCTGGGACTATCACCTGGAGCAGCAGCACTTGGAGCGTAGCTTCAATCTCGCTTCAAGCTCGGCAGTAATGATGGACCATGGCCTAAACCTAAAATCAACAGCACGGCCTTGCGACCACGTTAAATCGCTCAGGGAGCGTCGTCGGACCACGGCGGATGCAATGGGAGTGGTTTCGTGGCGTGTGGGTGGCTGTGGTGGTGTGTCTAGGGTTCACTATGTGCGTATGTATGGGTGTTTTCGGTGGAGTGTTTGGGTGGTCGATGGAGAGATTGGAGTGAGGGGATATAATCAGGGAGTCCAAGAGGAGGTCATAGGGTGGTCGGCGAGGTGTATGGAGGTGCGGAGCGACGGGAGCACCTCGCCGGATGTATCGCCGGAGACGAAGAAGGTGACGGTGGTCAGTGGCGTCGATGGGTCATTTTGAGAAATAAAGAGAGGGAAAGAAAGTGTAAGAGAAAGAGAGTCTAAGACCTACCTCTAAGGAACGAAGAGGGATAGAGAACACACGCCAGTATGGTTGCCAGACATGGGGAAGATGAAGACCTCCGTAGGTGAGGCGATGGTGAAGATAGGGCAGAGGCGACGTCGGTCGATGTTACGCGACGCGGAAGACTGTGGCGGAGTTAACCCAACCATTGGTATTGTGGTTGGGCGACGAGAGAGCGAGGGAGAAGCCGCTAGAGCTTACGAAGTTGTTGTGGCCGAAGGACAGAGAAGAATTGTGGGAATCCGGCCCAATTTCAAGCTGAGACTCGGTTGGATCTGGGGAGTCTTTAAATAGGTCTCTAAGGAGGTTTTGTGCTTAGAAGCTAGGGTCGCCGGAGTTGGAAGCTTCAAAAGACCCAAATCTCTCATGCATTTGCACGAGAGATTGGGAAACAATTAGGGCTCATCAATGGGTTCAGATTTGAGGGGATTACGTAGAGAATCTCCCTTCCAATTTTGTAAGGGATTCTCTGAGCAATCAAGGAGAAACCTCCTTTCAAAGCTCGCCGGAGTAGGATTCCTCCGCTATAATGGTGGAGGGACCTATTTGCAAAGATGATGAAGAAGCTAAGGGGCTAAATGCAAGGGTTTTTGAAAGTTAGGTGTAGAAATGTAATCAGACAGGACCTTTTTGCAAACTAGGTAGAGATGAGTCCCCCTTAGGTCCAAATTTTGGTACTAATCTAATTTGGACCTAAGAAGTCCAATGGTGAAGTTGGATTTTGGGTTTGACCACGTTTGACTGGGAAATTTATGCAAAAACCCAATTTAGGGTAAATATCTGTCTGAGACCCCATTCTAGGTTAAGATGGGTTCCAATAGCCAAATTGAAGGTACCAAATCCTAGAGGATATTTTCTATAATTTTTATAGGTTTTAAGTGAATTTTATCCTAACCAGAACCTTGGTTAATCAAGTGGGTCTGTTTTAGGATTTCAAGAAGTCATTTAATTCACAAGACACACACAAACCCTTTTCTGTCAAATCCAACCCAGTTTTTATCTTGTTAAGACCATTTAACCTTTGTTTAGCCCTTGAGAAAACTCGTGGTTGCATTGCATTGGTAAAATTGCAGTTTTAACCCTAGTTTCTTGTTTTACTCTCAGAATGGTTGTGCAATGAATTATGACCTTCAGTAGGTTATGTAAGAGTTTTTATTCTCTTTATTGGGTTAAAATGAGCTAGTTAGGGCTCATGATGGTGTTCCCATCAGATACTTATGCATGCATTATCCATATGTTTAAGCTAAAATCTAACTTAATTCAGGTAAATTGGGTCCTATGATTGCTATTCAATCAAGGCATAATTTGATTTTTGAAACGATCTTGAACAAATTGAGTAACCTCCCTTCCAACAATATTCCAGCTACCTTGATAAAAAAGTGCTAAAAAGCCATCAGGCCCAGGACTTTTCGTTAGATGCATGGATAAAAGAGTGTTGTGTTTTCCTCCTCATTCGGAACCTGTAAGCACCATCTCTTTTCCACCCCTAACGGCCAATCTTGGGCAGTAAATATCTCAACAAGATTGAATTGAATATTTGGAGAAGCATACAGATTTTGGTAAAAATTATAGAAACATTTTCTGATTTCATTTGTCTCAAAAGTTTCTATCCTCGTTGGAAGCTTGATTGTATCAATTGTGTTTTTCTTCTTCTTGTTCTAAGTGAATAAATGGTAGAATCTTGTGTTCCTATCACCACTATTAATCATGTCTTGATCTTTGACACCAATAGGTTTCTTCCTGCCATAAAACCTCCTTATATTGTTTTGCAAAGACTTCTCCCTTTTAATATCACTATTCTCCAGCTTTTTTGCTTGTAAGTATGCCAATTCAGATTCTATTTTACCTTTTTTCTTCTTCCAATTGACATTAGATCTTGCCTGCCATTTTTGCAAATCAATAGCGACACATCTATTCCTCTCCCAAATGGTCATTTGTCTATCATTTTCATTAGTGACCCATGCCTTTTCCACTACAGTTTTATAAACCTCTCTCATACACCATTCAGCCCCCCATCTCCAAATTCTATTGGCCTGGTTTATTTTCCTACAAAGCCTCAGTAAAATGGGACTATGATCGCTGCCCACAGCCGGCAAGTTCAACACCCCTACTATAGGATAATTCAAGTACCAATTTCAATACATTAGAACTCTGTCTAAATGTTCTTTTATCATATAATTTAAGTTTCTTTTATTGCA
This sequence comes from Thalassia testudinum, assembly GCA_037157565.1. Taxonomy (NCBI): domain Eukaryota; kingdom Viridiplantae; phylum Streptophyta; class Magnoliopsida; order Alismatales; family Hydrocharitaceae; genus Thalassia; species Thalassia testudinum. The sequence continues at coordinate 154,567,783 of JAZHRO010000073.1, forward strand.
CCAAGTATAAGCTTGACCCGAATAACCTAGGTCTAACAACCCCAAAGTAGTGGCAAAATTTTGTAGATAACTATAATCCTTCAAAGGCAAAACATTCCCCCAAATTTTTCCTCTTTTGACATAATGGCATTGAAATCTCCAATGCAAACCAATCGATCTACATAATTCTCAAGTAATCTGGACATTCTATTGAAATAAGCACATATAGGAAATAAATAAATAAAATTATATGCATTTTCAACGTTTTTGCATAAATCAAAAATATTAAATTAAGTAAAAAATGATTTGGCAAGATTCAGAATAAAATAAAAACAAATAACATGCCATAGGACAAATAAACAAAACGAGAATAAATTAAATTTTACTCTAATCGAAGCGCCCATTAAGGACTTCCCTTAAAAAAGGTATCGCCCCCCACATTACCGGTGTGTTGGGGTCTGACGAACTCCTCCTAGAATATGACAATCTACCTCCAAGATTCGACGCACTCCGATCTTGGACGTCCTCGAAAACCACCTCAGGAGAATGAAGCCAAGACAAATTGGTTTCCAACCAAATTCAAAATTGATCTACCAATTTAATGGCTTAATCAACCAAAAACTTCTCGTGGATCTCTCAATCTCCTTGTACAAGATCGACAAAAGTAATTGGAGATTTTTCTACCAATCCCACATCAAACGAATGCACAAAGAAAGAGAGACAAGAACGATAGAGAGGGGGAGGGAGTAGAGAGAGCTTTTCTACTCTTGTTGTGTGTCAAATGAGAGCCCCCTCATGACCCTTATATAGAGCACACGACCAGACGTTTAAGAAAATTTCCATTTTATGGAAATACAGCAATTGATCGACCAATTAAGTTCATTGATCGACCAAAACAATTGATCGATCAAACCTCATTATTTAGTCAACCAAACCAATTGATCGACTAAACTAAGTTCATTGATCAACTAAAATAATTGGTCGACCAATTTTACATTTTGATCGACTAATCTGGCAACCACTCATTCTTAACCAAACTCAGAGTGGTAAAACCCTAATCTGCCAACCCACAGCACCAAGGGCAGACTTCTAGACCTAGAGTTTTGTCAGTCTTTCTCCTTTAGGCCTCAACTGTAGGTCTTCAAAACCCGATTTCTTAGGCTTCACTGCCCAATACAAAGGTTCAGTTAAAGCATCCGTGCTTGTGAAGAGAATTGTCCTAAAGGCATCCAAAGTTGCAAAAATCCATATCTTAAGACATCAATTTCCAATCCAGGTTATTCTAATTCAAGCCTTTGGCTTGGCTTTACTCAGATTTGGTTGCTTTCTCCTCACCATTTTTCTATCCCGAGGTCAACACTTTTTGTGTATATCTCCCCAGTGGACTACTGGGTCTCTTATTCCTAATTTTTATCTCCATATTTTTTTCAACTCTTTTTTATAGGATAGAACACCCATATGTAGCGAGGTGTTCTTTTATTTGATTGAAGGAAGGGTAGCATCTATTTATACCGAGATGCTTTATTTAGTGGATAAACTGCTTAAGCACCCATTTGTAGCAAGGTGCTTAACTGCAGGGTGTTTTACTCTTTCTTTTTTTATTTTTTTTGTTTTTATTTTCTCCTTCTCATTTTTCTTACTAACATAATACTCCAATTCCTTTTTCTAAGTGAGTGGCACATCCTTCACCCTTTCAAGAGCCGCCCCGTGGAAATCCTTGGACTAAAGAGGATTTATAATCGATCTCTTAACCTCTATGTTTTTGCGGTCTCAGATGCCAACAAGACAACTCTATGTGTGTGAATTTTGGACGCTTAGGTTACTTAGCTCTCAAATCAGAGCTTGGACAGCAAAGCAATTCACTCTCAGGTCCTTTAAACTCTTAATTTCCTCCCACAGGATTTGTCAAGACACAACTTGCCAAGTCTAGACGAATGTCCTTAGTTGATTAAGCTAACTATAGCCTAATAGACCTTAAGACTAAAATTGTACCAACTCTTTACTTAATTAACTCTGAATATCTGGATTTTTCACTTAACTTAGTGGTAAAAATAGATGTTCAAAAAGTGAAAGGACTAACTTAGGCTAATTAAACAAGAAAGTTACAATTTAATTCCAAAACTCAAGTTTTAAACTTAATACACCTTAGTTACTTTATTTCTAGGTAAAGAGAGGGAAAACACCTTAGTTACTGTATTTCTGGGTAAAGAGCGGGAAAAACAAATCCTTAGGGTTTCAGATTCTAACTTAAACAAAATCCAGTTCAAAATTTTGCAAACAGATGCGTGTTTTGAAAAGATTATTTAAGTAAAAATCTAAATAAGGATTCAATACTCTTATACAATACTATTTATAAAATATATAAATGTAAATATTTTTTTTGTTTCTGACCTAAAAGCAAAATTAAGTTCTTAATTACTAATATAAATAATGATAAATATATTTTTGTTATCTTCTTCTTTTTCTTCTTTATTATAAATGTAAAACCCCTTTCTTATTTTTATGATTTTGTAATTTTTCAATTTTTATATTTATATATTTTTATTTTTATGCTTTATAAAATTTTCAATTTTTTGTGAATTTTTCAAAATTTTTAGGGTATTTTTGGCTTTTCTGAATTTTTTAATTTTTGGGTATTTCTATTTTTTAAAATTTCGTGGATATTTAATTTTTTTATGTTTTTATATTTTTACTTTTATCTACAAATACACTTGAAGTTAAAATTCACTTCACACCCCCCAAGCCAAAATATTACATTGTCCTCATTGTAAAAAGGGTGGAAAGGATATTACACTTCAATTAGTGTAGGGTGACGGAAGGAGTCGAATAGAGAGATCAAAGATCACTATGCGGACGATTTCTATTCTAACCAAAGGTCAGAGTGGTCAGTCAGACTAAATAAAGGTAATCAGTGTAAAATAAGTGACAATTCAGGTACAAATTCGAGTGTATGTGTAGAGAAAAGTGTAGAAAATAGGAAATAGCTATATACAGGGTGCTAAGTTTTACGCCTTCATCTAGGTATAAACCCTAGTAAAGAACTCTTATAAAGAATATGTATGGTAAAATCAAAGGAGTTATGGAAGAATTGGTTCAAGAAAATAAGAAAACAGATAAAATCACCGGGTAAAACTCGTCCTAAGATTGCCTAAAATAGATCTCGCAGAACTAAAATCAGAATCCCGTGAAAAATATGAAGAGTATATCTGATTTGGGTTGAGATTTAAAAAACTAAAGATTGAGGCAATCTGAAAAATGATTCCAACCAAGTTCAGAAGATCAGCAGAGTCAATTATGATTCTCAATAATAGGTGGGCCATTTTGATATAACAAAGGCTGCTAATGCGGGTTTGGTGGATTATTTTCAGGAAGTATAGAGGATGGGTTTTGATTAGAATCAAAGGCCTAATTAATGAAATGTACTTGTGCCCAGGGTTTTGCAGATTCCTAGGATTCGGAATTGGCTGAGATGGAAGAGTACCTTGCTGACAAGATTCAGCCAAAAGCGTGATCTGATTTCGTAAATCAGCCAAGTCTACCTTGCATTGCTTTTGAATCTCAGAGAGAGCTTTAGCACTCTGTCGCTGACTCTCTGTAACAGCTCGCAAAATCTGATCGAGCTACAAGTCTCTATTTGGTCCTAGAACCCGTGTGAAATGGCCTCGCATTTGGTTGCTGAAACGGCAACGTAGGCACGTTTTGATGGGTCTAATTTTGATAAGATGGTCTTTGATTTTGATCAGCCTAAGAGAAATTTGGGTGGCTTCTCCATCCAGGATTATAAGTATTAGAATAAGGATTTGATCTTGGAGTGTTGTCCTGGATGCCGTGTAAATCAAAAAGATACAGCGTGTTTTTTGCAACAGGAAAGGGTGGGAAAGATTGTGGGACAAAGGTCCCTCCTTGGGTTGGTGTTGGAGTAGATAGAAAACCCAAGGAAGATGGATCTCTAGAATCCAAATAATTCACAAACTCCCTCCCCGCGGGAATTTGCGAAACAGGTAAATGCGCGGGATTCTATGTAGCTAGAAGAGGCATAAGAGATTTCATCATGTTTTGGACCTCATCGAGATGCTTCGCTGCGATACCAACTTTGTCCAGTTTCTCTACAATGATCTCTAAATCCTTGGAACTGGACAAATTCCCAATCTCGTGTATACCCTTCTGCGGGTTTCGATGCACTATATTGGTGCCCAGCATGAATTGTGACATGGATGCGTTGATCGAGTTTTCTGTCATCCCTTCAAACAATTCTGAGGCGGATTCTGCATCACGATTCAAGAAATTCCCCCCCACAAGAGGCATGACCATATTGCGAATGCCCTCTTGCAATCCATAGTAAAAGATGTGCATTAGTTGCTAGTGAGGGATGTCGTGATGTGGGCATTTCCTTTGCAATTCATGAAAGCGTTCCCACGCTTCATGAATTAGTTCTCCTTGATTTTGAGAGAAGGTAGTGATGGCTCACCTTAATGCATTGGTGCAACCAATAGGAAAAAATTTCTTCAAAAATGCAGATTCGAGTTCAACCCAAGTCGAGATTGGTCGTGCTATAGTTCTATACAAGTAGGCAGCCTTGTTCTTAAGTTTAAAGGAGAACATCTTCATCAATAGGATTTCCCGGCTTTGATTTCGAGGACCAAGAGTCTGAGATAGGCTTTTTAGATCTTCAATATGTTGGAATGGATCCTCGGATGCAAACCCATGAAAGTGTGGGATTAGACCTATAATATTTGGCTTTAATTCTAAGTCATTTTCCCCAACGGGAATCCTAACATTAGGATGTACTTGTGCATTAGATGGATTATAATAGTCGCGGAGTAGAGGCTTAGGATGAGGGATCGATAAATCAGGGTTTTCAAAACTCGCCTCAGGTCGAGGTGGAGGACGGGTTTGCAGGTTCTGCAAATTTTGAAGAGCAACCGTCAATAGATTGATTTGACGGTTCTGCTCGAGCATCTAAAGATTATGGTTCAGGAGTGCCTCATGGACATCAAAAGGAGGCATCTCCCCTTGACCAGAAGAGGAAGGGATCTCAGGATTATGGTTTTATGGACCAAATGCAGAAAAAGCAGATGAATCGGACGAGAAAATTATTTGTTGCTTCAGTGCAACTGGCTTAGGAATACCTGTCAGCGGAGATATGAGAGGCGGTTTCCAGGATAGCCTCCCATGCATAAACTAAAAGAATGTGCAAAGGCACACTCACACCACTGAAAACAGCGACAAACAAGACCTGAAAATAGTGCAAAAAGTGGGTTTTTCTCTTCTTTCAAAGGAAAGAAGAGAGTCCTAAAATACGCAAAAATAATTTGAATGCAAACAAGTATAATATCAGTATCAAAATACACATCCTAAACCCATGTCTACGTATGTGCGTATCCTTAAGGCTCAAAGGTTTAAGGTCTAGGATTAAGACCCCTCACTACAAGCTCCCCAGGGCTTTAGTAGTGAAACAGACTTGTTGATCTTTGACTAAAGCCCTAAGAGGTGCAAAGAGGAGAGGTAGAAAAATCAGACTCGTGTGACTCTAGTGATCGCACTGTATGCGCGATAACATGCAACAAACGTGAGCATAAAAACCTGCATGCATTCTGCAAACAGATTGAGTCATAAATTTTAATTGTCCTCTTTTTTACTTAGTCCTTTCACAACAATGATAGAAAGAGGTAAGGTGACCGCTTTTTAGATCTTTTCAAACAAAAATATGGTCTTGTTAATTATCCAATGACAGGGGTCTACGTAGGTTTTGCGTGTGTTTTCTCGCTGATGCGAGAAAAATAGTAGAAAAATCCCAAGTCAAATTTCGTATACTAGCAGATAATGCACTCCTAAGAATGTATGCCTAAAATATACTGCTGTTAGTCAGATAGGTATGCATATTTTTGTATTTTTTAATTTTTTTTCTAACCTAAATGCAACAATACAAGCTACACTAAAGACAGAAAACCCACCTCCTTTCCTGAGAATACCCACAAAAGTAACCCTAAAAATAAGACAGAAAATAAAACATAACTAATTAGTAAAAAGAAATATGTACAAACTAAAAATAATGGCGAATATAAATTACAGTTACCTCCCCAGCAATGGTGCCATTAAAATTGTCATTTAAATCCTTAACATAGTTAATTAAGTTATTTAGGCTTAATTAATTACATAAGAAAGTAACTTATGTTAACTCGAATTAATGTCAGTTGTGTAGTATAGGGTCAAGTTAACCTAACATTTTATATTTTAAATTCTTTTTAACTGGTTGAGTTCAAGTCATTCACTGGGAGGCATAATAGTAGCTTAATTCACCATTAATTCCTAAGCATAAATTACTAACTACTTAATCAATCAGATTATAATTAAAATACTTTAAGTGTATGAATAATTGCACAAGAGATACATCAAATTAGTACATGCAACATTCCATTAGAAAGAAACAAATTTACACATATGATTTAGCATTAAAACTAAGTAATGTGTTTATTACTTCAAATGTAGCTATTTGCAAAAGATAAAGGCAAGAAATTACTAAACAAATGAATACAATGCCTTTATTAATCAATTGAGCTCAAAATAGCAAGAGGAGACATTTTATAACAATATAAGCATGAATCAGATGTCTGAAAATATTATTGGTCATCTTAAAAGTAAAATTAGAAGTCTAAAAGAATAGACAGACGTCTAACATTCTCCATTTTTCTTTCTTCTTAATCTTCAGCCCTCTCTGTTTCTTTTTCTTCTCTTTTATACTTCATTGCTACTCTGTCATTACTTTCTCTCTCAATCTCTCATTTCCTTTACTCTCTTCCTTAGGTTCATTCCCTTATCTTTTCCTTTTATCTTTTCCTCGAGCTCATTCCTTTCCTTAACCATAACTTCTTTACTGTGCTTAATGAATTCCACACTTAGCCAAATTCTAGCATTCTTAGGCCCATTAAGCCTTCGATTACAAAAATTTGGTTTTCTAATTGCCGTCTTAGACCGGTCGAGGATACACAGCACCCCCTAGAGGTGGGACCTGACCCTACTAGGTCTAAGCCTAGTTTTTAATTAGTGGATTCATTTCACTTTGAGCTCATGCACAGCACCTAGCCTTCCAGGCACACTCGCCCACTTGGGCCCACGCACACGCCCACAGGCGCACACACACACCCATGCGCAAGCACGTGTAAAGCACGCACCCACACCTAATATGCTCAAGCTGCACCCAGCGCTGACAACCGAAACTTCCGCTTCACAAAATCATAATATAGCAAGGCAGCGCCTCCAGAACTACCAATGTGGGACTAACTTTGTCCAATCTAGGTCGATCTTCAAGACTCGATTCCGGCCGACTCCATTCACTAAATCGATCAAGCAAAGGCTCGATCGAGAGCTCTTGATGTACTCTATCAGGAACACGCATCAATTTGATGCGAAGACAGTGTTTTGCCCTTTGATTTGAAGTGCGAAGGTGAAGCTTCAGTGTAGCCATCAGTGGCTGCAGAGGAGACTCTTCAGATCATACAACTTACAGCAGGGTCTTAGACCTCCAGGTAAGGCTTGAATCACCTTCAGCAAGTGATTCCGCAGCAGATGAGTAAGGAAAGGAGTTATAACAGCTACAGGAAGAAGGTTCAAGCTCAAAGCTTTGTTCTGAAGCTCTAAAGCTCCGAATCAACATCTGTTTTGGCCAACAGATAGACAACAACAACAAGTAACTGAATCAACAACCTCTGAGAGTTGTAGCGATCACAACTGGGTGGAATTGGCAATGAAATCTGGCCCAGAATAGAGAGAATTTGGTATTGGGTTCTAAAGAACCCAAGCTGACCAGAGAATTGATTCACACTAAATCCTCAATAAAACTCAATCAAAACAACTCCAACTCACTCTAAATCATCCCAGAAAGAATTTCAACCTTTTAATTCATAGAATTAAACACTTAATCCTCAAATTGAACTTGGGGTTGACCAAAGTGAGCTCAGAGTTGACTTTCTTGATTATACAGTCTCTAATTAAATTGGACCATTGGGTCAGCTCTAAATAACATCAGAAATGTATTCAGCACTTCAAAATTGCATTTTGAACTATTTTCCTAGGGTTTCCAGAGGTGTCGCCTGAGATCCTAAAGGAGTTCGTTCGGCAGAACATACTACAGCTTCTCTGATCAAACAACTAACTAGGATAAACTCATCAGGCTTCATTCTTGCTTCTTAAGATAAACTCTAATGGAGATGTCTCTCCAACTCCGCCGGAGTTGGAGAAGACGGAGACTTATAACACACTCCAGACGTCAAATCACTGATATAATCTTCAAAACACAATCCTCAAATCTTAACGAATCAGTCTGGAGCTCCACATGGAGTTCTATGGGCTCAAGTTCAGTTTCAACTCGCCGGAGCTTGTTGGAGCTCCGGTGAGTCCAAAAAGTGACTGACAATGTATAAAACTCAATAAAACAAACCATTGAAAGTTTGAAAAGCTTCCCGAGGTCACAAGGAACCTCAGAAGCCCATCAATTTACTCCGTTGATGATCATAACAGAAGATATGCTTGGATTTTAGAGAATTCACACTCTGAGTTCGTTAAAACCCAGAGTGCCTCCTCTCACTCAATTGAGTGAGGGGAAATACTCTAAAGGGAGAGGCGATGATGTGTGATTACTTAATTAGGTGATAACCTTCTCCTGAGACACCATTGACAACATGCTCAGGAAAGAGGAGTGATTTGGGTTTTTTTCTATTGATTGCTCTATAGGAGCAATTGAGGTGATCGTTGAGGTCCTAAGGGAATGACTAAGTGATGGTGAACCTCAATTGGAAGTGGAACTACCTCTGGACACTTCACCATGGATAGTGAAGTGTCTAGGTGTGCATGAGTTGAATTAGGCGATTAAGTGCTTAATTAAGTGAATTCTAAGGTAGGTTAAGGCCCTGAGAATGTGCTAAGGTGATGAAGAACCCTAGATGAGTGTGACTTAGACTCGGGGACCTCTGCCATGGACAGCAGAGGTCGCCAATGCATATGGAGGTGATCTAGGCAAATAAGTGCTAATATTAAGTGGAAAGAAGTGAAAAGTGTTCATGGAAGATAGAGAAAGGTGAAGAAGTACATGGAAAAGCATGTAGAAGTCTGACGAAGCCGAAATTGGCCTCACCAGAGCCGGGGATGAAGCTACTAAAGCTAACTAAACTAAGCTAATTCTATCTCATTACCTAGCTAAACCTACTCCTAAAAGTTAAGACTGCTTACCTGACGAAGGAGGTGAGGGATCTCGTCATTGGTAGGGCAAGAACGGGATTGAAATCTAGATTGGGTGAGAAAAGAAACTCCGGCCAATCGAAGTGGAGATTAGAGGGAGAGTAGGGTGCTCAGTCGCCCTTGGCAGGGTGATAGAGCGGAAGAGGTGGTAAGAGAGGCAGCGCGTCCTCGAAGGGCGCGCTTGAGAAGGAGAATGAAGACGTCGGAGTTGCGGAAGAACCTACTGACCAGCTACGGTGAGGTGGAGAGGGGAAGGGAGATTATCAAGCTCAAATCGTAGGGGTTGATGGGTATTTATAGGTTGTGGCGGCTGTGGAGGTGGTTGAATCTGGACGCTACAAGGTCTAGGTTCAAGGTAACCACCAACGTCTTCTCCGACACCGGTGAGGTTACTCTCTAACCCTAAATAGGATTCAAGGATCATCCATACCGTGGGATGAAATGAAGAGGGTGAGCGCAAGCTCCAGGAGCTTGGCAAGGGTGGAATGGCATCAGATGAGCAAGCGGTCATCGAAGGGTGACAACACCGCCGCTCGTCAATCGTTGAAGCGACTGAAGAAGAAATGAAGAAGAAAAGTGTACACAGGGACCTGAATTTGAGGAAGGCTAAGGACCTAGGTGAAAGGAAAAGACTCAAATGCAATGAATTCCAAGGACCGAAATGCAAACAGAGGCTTTTAAGGTTAATTTAAATTATTTTCTTTTCTAACTTTTTATATATTTATTACTTAGCTAAATATTATATTTAAACCTTGTATTCACATTTTTTACCCATTTATTTAAATTTATTTACTTATTAACTTAAGTTATTTAAGACTTAGGTCTTAAGTTATACTTAAGTTAAATAAGATATTAATTAGATAACTAATTAATGATATTTCGAGCCTTTATATTAATTAAATTATAAATAATATTAATTGGCTGATAATTTAGCATTTTTAACTTATTTTAAGGTTCTTTAATGATGTAACGACCCGATTCCCAAGTCCCTACGAGACACGAGAACCGGTCTGACTCGACTAATCCCAAGACCTAGTCGTCCAACGAGGAAGTAACCAAAAGAGCAGTAAAATAAATCACATTCAACATGAATATAACAAACAGTAAGGAAATACAGCAATAAGGAAAGAAACCACTACAGTATATACCACCACAACAGTAGAACAACATTCATAACATAATATGAACTGCAGGTAAAGAAAAGTACAGCGGAAACAAGAACTACTCACTCTAACGGAACAAAAAGAGGTACAAGAGAACAGTGGTAACTCTACTGGACCCTACTCGGCCAAGCATCCTCTGTAGCCGCTGACCCTGGCTGCTCAACACCTGGTCCTGAAAGGTAACGAGTGTAACACGTCAGCAAAACGCTGAGTAGAGTGGCAGCTAAACTAAAGAAACAGTAAAGTGTACAGTAGCTGTTTTAAATTTTCTTTCTTCCTTTATTTACGTCTTTCTATTGTTTCACAATTTATCTATTTCTCAGATCCTTCACTTGATCTCGAATGTTCCTCGTGGGAACGATCTTGATTGCAGTCTTTTCCGAACAGTAGAAGTAGCACGTGGTGCTCTCCTGGCCGGGAGAGTCCCCCGTGGTGATCCTACTCTCAGTCAACCACCCCAAGGTCACTGACAGACGTAACGGTGACTACGGCACGCGCGGTAAACGCACGGGTAGCTAACCCGCACTGGCACGCGGTCAGTCATTTCCGTTAACGGGTGCGCCCAAAGCACAGCACGGAACCAGTATAGGGCAGAGCCCTCTCAGTAACAGGGGTCCAACCCCTCCACAGTAACCAAATAGGGGCCTTGCCCCTCCACAGTCCGCGCACCCTCGCCTGACTACCCTAGTTTGCCCCAGCGGGCCTAACAAGTCGGTGTGGGAGGCTAGCAGAACCCCGGGGCCCGTGGGGTAGCTAGTACCTCCCTACACTAGTAGCTCTCCTCGGTACTACGTGCACGAGGGCCAGCAAGTCGGTACAGAGTGGCCAGTCCTAACCCCGGGTCCCTGGGGCGGCTGGCTCCGCTCTGCACTAAATAGGGGGACAGTCGCTCTCCTTGATACTCCGTACTCAAGGGCCAGCTCACTTCCCCAATTCTATTCCATTCACTTTCCAGGAGTTCTACTCCTAATTCCCCGTAGGGTTCCAGCTCTTTAACTCAGCGCATTCCGGTTTCACCTTTCCAGTTTCACGTTCATACATCCCATATTCTTAATCATGTTCATTTATTCATAACAGGCAGCTGTTAATTCAATTCACAGGCAGCTATTGTTTCCTTTCCACATTTTCCAAGACTGCAGTATTCATACATTCCACTAGTTTTCCCGTCCTAGGATTCATGCCATATCCTAGGATCTATCATACAATCTAGTTTTCCAGCCCTAGGATTCATGCAACACCCTAGGATCTACCATTCAATCTATTTCTCATTCCTAGGATTCATGCAATGTCCTAGGTTCTATTTATGGTTTCATAATTTAACATATTATACCTAAAGCCACTCTACCAGGTACGACGGGAGTAATGGGGGCATGATGGGGAATCCCGCATGCCTCCGCAACCCCCAAGACTGCAACGGAACGAGGTCCTATCACAAGGATCAAACACAAGGAGTGTCTCAAAACAGTGTATAGATACTGTAGACGGATAGAGGATTTAATTCCGGAAAGAACGCAACTCGAAACGCGGAAAATGGAACCCGAACGGGCCCTCAACGGGTCGAAAATGACGATACTGTGCAAAATCAGACCTCTGGAACTTCTTCCAGACGTCTTAAAAAGTGGATTAGAGAATTACCTTGTTCTGCGTGGTTTCTCAGACGTCCAGAAGCCTGCGGGGACGTCTGGCCTAGTTCCCAGACGTCCTATGGTCACCCCGGACGTCTGGAGGTCGCTCCCGCCGTTTGGTACTACAGCCAGACGTCTGATTCGCGTTGGATGGCGAATCAACGAGCCTGCGCGCACCCAACTCTCTCTCTCAGTACGGTCAGTCGACAGGAAGGAAGAAGACGGAAGAACTCACCTTTCAGACGTCTGGATGGTCTTCTAGACGTCGCCCCCGCCGTCTGGCTATCACCCTAGACGTCTGATTCTGGAAATGTTTCCAGAATCAGGCCGCGACTCGCCCTCCGCTCGCGACGCCGCGCCTCGTCGCACCTCGTGATCTTCGTGCCCCCCCCGCCCCACACACACAATTGTGTAGTTTTGTACGGAGAATGATAAAATTTCGATTGAATTTGAATGTAAAATTAAATTTGAAGTTTCACTTAATAAATTAAATATATCGATATATTTTAATTTTTTATTAAAATATATTAGTTGAAAAATAAAATAAAATAAACTAAAATATTTTTACTTTTTATCAATATTTTTTTATTTAAAATTAAAATACATCGATATATTTTAATTTTTCATCAAAATTTAACGGTTAAAAATAAAAGTAAAATCGATTGAAAAGTAAATAAATATCTCACTAAATAAAATATATAGATATATTTTTATTTTTAATTGATATATTTTAGTTTCCATGGAAATCAATGCATTTACATTTTTTTATCAATTTTTATTTGATTGAATATTATATCTTAAGTTTATATCTAATTTGTGTCCAAACTGATTCACATCCCACTTTTATAAAATATGATAAAAAAAATGATGTCTAACATATATCCAAATCCATATACTACGTTATAAAATAAATGTAAGTAATATGAATGTTTTTATCTAAATTGTATTTGAGTCAAATTCATTTATATTAAATTTTTATAAAATATCATTTTGAAAAAATCATGCCTAAGCTATGTCCAAATCGAGATCGGTATTTTACGTTATAAAGTAAATATAAGTAATGTGAATATTTTTATGTGGAGCATATTTGATCTGTTCTCATTGTTAAAGGTAAGTAAAATTTATCAAGTAATTGAGATGCACTAAGCATGTTAATGCAATACGTTTTTTTTTTTTGTTACAAAATTAATCGACCACTTTGAATGAGTGTCTAACGACACAAAGTGACATACTAACCAAAAGAAGATACGAAGAGAATATAATTATTCATTTTCTTCACTTCTATTCATCTTATCTTACAGGATAGATAATTTTAGAGACTAATGGCCTTTCTCGTCAATCAATTCACTTTTACACTTCTAAGTACGAGTTAAAAATCAGTATACTTTAATTTAATATATTTGATGTAAATTGCTTATATCTTACGCTTCCTTTTCGGACGGAGACATGTGGATGTTAACACTCATCCTGAGCAGTGAATAGTCTGGAAACCTATATCTTAAGTTAAATTGATCCTGTAAACTGCGTTCCGGATATGTTGTCAATTTTCATGTCGTGCTCCATCTCTGTGGTACCACAAGACATCCCACGTGGTTTTTTTTCATGGTAAGGTGCATCCTGTTTTTTCTTTTAAGTTCTTTTTAAAGCAGGAAGTATATCATGAAAATGGCAAATTTAGTCAAAACCAACGTTTCCAATAATTAGCGACACCGACACAAACCCTATAATATATAGTTAAAGGGTGCTCAATAGACACGACATGTACCGATTCACTTGTTCCGGTACAAGGTACTCATACTTGCTGACAGGAACTCATACAATTGGATCGACATCAATACATTCAGCTTACGGTTCTGATTTGTTGCTTTTTCTTCTTAGGTTCTCCTGCTATCCAACAAAAATAAAGGACTTAGATTTTTTGTTCAATTCATGCAACTATGTAATTTGGCTTGAATTTGGACTTCAATTTTTGGAAAATCTAGACGGCTGATGAATTTTAAGTATATTAAAATATCAAGACACCATTTAGTTGTGAGATGATCTTACTAGAGTGCAATGGATTCTCAAATCAACTAGAAGACTTGATTTTTCTTTATCTTTATAGAAGAAAAGAAGTGAAAACTAAGTCCTCTCTTCTTCTCGATCTTCGTGGTTCTCTTCCAACAACATTAACAGCTAGATAAGCCTTATCTCCTCAAATCTCTCGACAATTTTGATCTTTTTGAACATAAATTCACTCTATAAATACTCATGTACATAAGTTGTGAAGGTTGAGAAAAGTAAAATTAAAAGCATCTTCTCTCCCTTACTTGATATGGTATATACCGGAAAGCAAGACCCAAGATGCCAACAATGATCTCCGCCTCAACCTTGTAGCACCTTCATTCAGTAGCTTCTTCATTATTGATAGCAACCAACTCGATGCCACCACACCATCGTCGACAAATCCGGCAAGCCAACACTATTGCGTGTTGGATCGAATAATTATATCCTCCCGTTGCCTCCCTACGTTGTTTGAGTCCTTAGATTGTCGTTTCGATGTGACCATCCATTGAGCACATTTCTTCTGTCCACTCTCCTCTCCAACAATGCCCCAATTATTGTCATGATGGCCACCACATCTTACATCCAATCTTAGATCGTCACCCAACCTGTACCCATCATAATTGTTCCCCCACCATCATTGACTCATCACCATCCCCCTTCATCCGGCCACCGATTAACCTCGACATCGCCAGCTCTATTGGTTACTCGTCACCAACACATAGACTAGTCCCCTGCGATCAGCTTCGCCTTGACCTTGCCCTCAACCAACCACTTCATCTTCTTCGTCTGGTCTCTCTCACCGAGCTTCACCTGGTCTCTCTAGCCAAATCAGTTCACCTTGTCTAGTCCTTCTCAACCTCGTCGACTCCACCCTCATCGACTTCGATCATTCGTGCCATCTCCAGTCTTCCTGTTGAAATTGTATGCCCTTGGCAAGCCAACTTGAGTTAAAATCACTTAATCAGTTATTCAAATCTGAATGTCAGATCACATGGATACACTAATGTGGTTAGTAGGGTTCCTAAGTATCAGTAGGATAATGAACTATAACCATATTAGATATAACCAATGACAAATATCGAAGATCTAAATGGTTTAGATTAAGTATTTTGATAAGTCATCAAGAACATTATGATATCCAATTGTTGCTCAACGAATGCCCTTGATGCACATCCTTTGAATAGGAATGAAGATTTGAGACTATCACATAGGTTGAGTCAATGGGTTGACTTGATGAGATAAAGATGCAAGAAGTCCTCTTATCATTGTCATAGAAAAGGCATATCCTTTGACTTAAGACAGATATGTGTCCCTATATGTGAATATACACATTTGGTTGACTACTAATCAATGCACCTACCATGGTGTTGAGACTGCAAAGCTAGTGTGTTTATGAGAGCACGGATGTATAATCTTTTAAAGGTATCACACAGATCTACTTTTGTAGGTGTACAAAGTGGATCAGAAAACACGAGCTGACTCCAAATATATTGAAATGTATGAAATTTCATACATAGTTGTATAGCTCTTGATCAAACTTATACATAAAAGAGAAGAAGACAATCTTTTTAAAAAGGTGCTACTCTTCATTCTCATCCTAATGATACAATGAGAACATGAATATATGAAACTCTTAGTAGAAAGACAGTGTATTTGAAAATTAATTATCGAGGTTACATAAGTCTTCCCTTTTAAGGATTAATTCATAGGTATTAGGAATACCTAAAAGAGGCATAGTGTCATAAATTCTAAACGCTTCATAATTGGCATAATCAAACCAATAATGATCGTGGGATCCTATTTGTAGAAAACTCAAATATTATTTAAGAGGTTAAATAGTATTTGATTTTGCATTTAATTGGGTAAAAAAGGTTTAGTCTTTATCTAAAAAGGTTTAGTCTTAATCCAAAATAGTTTGATCTTAAAAGAAGTCCTGAGGAGCCACTAGGCATCCAACACTTCAAGGGGACGTGCAGATCTTCACGTCTAGGTTGAAGATCAGAAGTCCAAGAAGGGCTTCAAATGTCTAGCAAGAACCTTCTCCTTCAAAAATTGGAAGTCTGACGATCTCATTAGACATCTAAAGAGGACACTAAACATCCAGTAACTTGATTAGACACTTAGACTGTGTGGGTGATATATTATCTGGATAGCTACTTAATTAAGGTTAATTAATCATGTAGTAGTATAGTATCACAATCTAGACGGATGTCATTTATTTATATACAATTTTTACTAGTTTTACTCCAGGTCGTTTATTAGGAGGTAATTATTGATATACATCACTCTCTATTATCTAAAAATCATCTTTTATTTCAAAAATGTGAAGTTTATTTACATCAGAATGAATCATAAATTAAAGAATCAAAGAATAAACTAATCTAAGTCAATTATGGATAACAATAGATGAATTAAAGTTAGTGACAATATCTCAATAATATATACAAGTATAAAGACATCAAAAACTATTCTAAACTAATCTAGGTTAATTATGTACACTAACATCTAAGTAATACCTTAATAGAGTCACAAAAAGAGTATATATACTAATAATATACATCAAACATATTTACAATATCTAAGTATGCTAACTAATATATATATATATATATATATATATATATATATATATATATATATATATAATACTTACCATAGTAACATTTATATACTATATACACTAACATATATATGACAGTACTACTTACATATGTATATAAAAGCCTTAAAAACATATTTACAAAATAAGGCAAAAATAATATATACATATAATTTATTTATAATCTCTATTATAGTTAATACTATATATATACACTCTAAATATATATACTTACAACTATACCACTATCACACATAATACAACACACACTATACTCGCATACCACTTATATACACTTAACATTACACAACACACCCATGCACATAGTACTTAATTAATATAACACATCTCAACACTTAGATTAAACCTAACTTAATTTATATCTAACCTAAAAAAATGTTTGATTTGCGAGTCCACCGTTCGCAGAATCGATTACTATTAGGTGAGCACTAGTTTGATTATTAGAGTATTTTTGTATAATTTCGAGCAAATATAGGCTCATGCCTACACCCGCGCGCTCGACCTAGCAGGCCCTTCCTCTCTCTCTCTCTCTCTCTCTCTCGCAAGATGGTCAGATGAATGCTTACTGGGATCCAACCCCATACTAAATGGGGTGTCTTCCAATGTGATTACTTTTATAACGCTGCGGGCGGTCTCATGTTTATGATGTGGGAGTGCACCCAATTTCAGTGTGCTACCGTGATTTCCAGCCAACATTGGACTTAATTAAGTGATTAAATAATTAATTATTTTACAATTAAATTATATGTACATGTATCCAATACATAGGGTTACTTATTCATATAGTTTATTTACATTAATTAAATATATAAATATATTTAAAAAACCATTAAAGTTAAAAAGATAAATACATGTTGATTTTAGATTTAATTTCTTAATTAAAGTATAAATTAATGAATTGATGATGCAATTGATTCACAAATTAGTTAATTTACCTTATTACTTAATTAATATAGATTTTTAATTTATTTTTATTTATTTATTTCTATTTATACATATTTAAATACATAGTTATACATACATATACAATATAAATACTATTCTATAGTATAAATAAGGTATAAATATACTGAAAATACTGTAAACTATAATATACAAATATACAACATAATTTATTTCATTATTTTATTAATTTACTAATTTAAATTACATTAACTTAATAATATAACTAATTAACTTATAAATATAAATATGTACAATATATAGGTAAATAAATAAATATAGGGGTATATTACTATACATAATAATTACTTTAAGTTATATATACAGTTATAAAATGATTCTAAGTACATACATAGCTATTTATAATTACATATGGATTATGTACATATAATATAAACAAATACATACATAATTATATTATCATAATATACACTGTATAACTCAATATAAATATTTACCTAAGTAAATGAAATAGATATATAAGTTATTTACATACTTTATATACATATAGTTCATTATATACACTTAACTTAGGATTATATACAAATATAAATACTATATACATAGGTTTTTTTTTAAGATTGTTTGAAGTTTTTCAAATTTTTATTTTCTTTGTGTGTTTTATAGAGGTAAGGGAAGATGAGGGAAAGATGAGAAGAGAAGGAGAATTCTTTTTGTTGTTTTTACTCTCTTTTCTTTTATTTCAAACCTAAGAAGACCTAAACTTCTACAAGTATGTTCTATATATAGACACACTCAAATCCTACAACTAAGCTCCCACACAGTTAAAACTAAACCTAAATTAACTCATGACACTTTTCTTTTATTTATTTATAATTATTTTGTATTTTTTTTATGTATTGACAAGTTAAGCTAGAAAAGGGCTTAATGAATGATAGAACATGAGTTCTAAGCCTTATAAAATCTATTCAAAGTGCTGGAGATGTAGAATTAAGCTTGTAGAACTTCTACACATAGTTTAGAATCAGATTCAATACCAAAATCATGGATTTGTCACTGAAATCACACAACTGTTTAATTTGTACAGATAAAACACCATGTATATGCTGACAACGAATTATAAGTTCATGTACATGCTTTTCAATTCAATCTAAAGTAAATTAAGAGTACATGAATGCTTCTTACATTAAACCTAATCAATACATACTCTTAGAAGACTGAAACGTCGCGGCAACCGGGTTTGAGGGTTTTGTTATAACGTTGTAGTAAAGCCGGTTATTACCAACATTTCAAATATAAATTTTTTACTCGGAAAATGAAAGAGTTCCCGAGGTCGAACTCAGGGAGCAAGTCGTATTCTAGAGATATACATGTTTCTTTTACAAAAAGAAAGAGAGAGGGAAAGAATTTGTTGTTTTCTCTTTGTTCTGCAGAGGGGGATGCTCTTCTTTCTCTCTTTCTTTAGATCTCCTTCTTTCTCTCTGTTCTGCAGAGGTGATATTCTTCTTCTGCAATGGTGATGCTCTTCTTCTTCTTCCTGTTGTTCCTGCGTTGGTGATGTTCTTCTTTTTTCAGAGCTCCTTGTTCTTCTTCTTCTTTGGTTTTCTGCCTTGACCTCTCTTCTTCTTCTTCTGCAATCGTGGTGACCCTTTCTCTTTTCCCTTTTTTTTTTTTATGGCTGCAGAGCTTCTGCCTTCAGCTACTAAGTCTTCCTTTCTTCTTCTTCTGCTTTGGCCGTTGCTCTTCCTTCTTCTTCAGCCTGCCTTCTTTCCTGCTCTGGCTGCTGACTTTCCGTCGTCTGACCCGGTGCTTCGACGACTTAACTATGCATTTGCTACAGTGCAGCTCCTTCTTCTTCGCCTGCACTTCTTCTTCCGCAGGTCTTCTTCTTCTTCTTTGGCCTGCACACTTCAGAGTTTTTCGTCAAGAGGCAAAACCTACTCTACCCCCCCCCCCCCCCCCCCCCGCGTCTCTCTTTCTCTCTGAAACCACTCTTGGGAAAGCTCTCCCAGAGCTACCGGGTAATCGGGTTCGGATCAGGCCCGGGTCCAGGCCCACCGGCGTGCGTGGTGGGCGAGGAGTGCAGTCAGTCTAAGTCGGGTCGGGTCAGGTCGGGTCAGGTCCGCGGGGCGTGAGCGCGGACGAGACCGGGTAACCGGGCGGGTGAAGGGGACCTCACCCCGTGTACTGAGGCAATGAGGCTAGTGCACGAAATCAATTTAAACAGTGGAACGTGTGTGAGGCTTACCGATGTGGGACTAAACGCAGACCGTTCCTCGCGTGCGCCGGCTGGGAGACCGCGGCTTGGCTTCTGCAGCTGCGGCTTCTATCTGCATAAGTTGCTGGCTGGCTGCCTTCGCACGACGCCCCGTACCCCGCAGCAGCTGGAGGGGTGGGGGGTGCTCAGTGTGATGAGGCGGAGGTGCGGTGAGGGTCGGCGAGCCGTGTGGGTTGCTGAGGTGATGGGAACGGCTCGCCGGAGGGTGGTCGGAGGCGAAGGGGGTGAAGGTGGTCAGGGTCGGTAGAGGGCTTAATTGAATAAATTGAAAGCGGGGAAAGAAAGAGGAGGAGAAGGGGAGTAGCTCTAGCTTACTTGCAGGGACGAAGGGGGAGGAACAGGGCGACAGTCGTATCGACTGTCGCCGGAGAAGACGATGCTCAGGGAGAGGGGCGGCGGCGAGCAGAGAGCCGGAGAGGCGCCAGCTGGGTGCGGCGTGGCGCGGGAAGAGCAGGGGAGGAAGTCTCTGCTGCTGGTATTGCGGCAGAGCGAAGAGGTGGAGGGGAAGGAAGCCGCCGGAGCTGGTGAGCGTCTGCCGGAGGAAGAAGAGAAGAAAGCTGGGGGTTTTCTCCGTCAGATCCAGGCTACCCTGGTCGGTGGAGCAGCGGGGGGTATTTATAGGGATGAAACAGGGAGGAAGGCGGAGGGAGACGACGTGTCTCCCTCGCCGGAGAATGGTCGGAACATGAACCCATACCGTCCGTGCGTTCGCACGGCCGGTATGGTGGGCTACAATGACCAGGGGGTGCCCCTGCGACGGCTGACGACGCAGGGCACCCCCGGTTTACTTGCCAGGTCCCCCACCTCACCCTGCGCGGCGCCATGCTCCGCGCAAGGTCGCCGGAGCATGGTGCTGGCAGGGTTTTGCAGGAGGGACCTGATTGCAAAGAACGAAGGAGAGTTAGGGGCCAAAATGCGAGGGTTCAAAAGTTGAGGGCCAAAGAGTAAATATATGAGGACCAAAGTGTGAAGTCGGTCAAGGGGGTTTCTTCTTAGGCTCAAGTTTTTATACATGACTAATTAGGACCTAAGGAATCTAATGGTGAATTTCATTTTCATATTAAACCTTGTTTGACCAGTCAATTTGCGCAAAAACCCAAATTAAGTTATTAATTGGGCATGGTTCTCAATGTAGGTCAAAATGGGTTCTAAAGGCCAAATTGAAGGTTCTAAACCCTAGAGATTATTTTTCTATGAATTTTAGAGGGTTTATTCTATTTTTACTTTGCCTCGAACCTTGTGAATTGAAGTGGGTTGTTTTAGGGTTACAGATTATCATTTGGTTCCTTGGAAGTGCTGTAGCCCTTGCTAGATCATCTCATCCCACTTTTATTCTTATTAAGCTGTTTTGACCTGTGTTTGGGCCCTGAATTACCCTGTATGCAGATTATACTGGTAAAATTGCACTTTTACCCCTTATGACTGGTTTTCTTCTCAAACTCAGAATTCTCTGAGTTAAGCCTTTCCTTGAGATATGTAGGAGCTTTTATCCTTTGTATTGGGTCAAAATGAGCTAGTTATGGCTCATGATGAGGTTCTCATCAAAGACTCATATGATCCTTAAATCATCAGGAACTAATTAGAATTTAGAGCTACAACTTCATTCAGTCCAATTAAACAGTTGCTACTAACAAAACATACTAACTCTAATCTAGGCTTCAATCCGTGTGTATCAAGGCTTGTTCATAGCTTTGAAATGATCATACATATATAATCTATTCTAGAGAATTTGTTACCAATGCAAAATCATTTACAACTTGTTTTAATTCCTTAATTACAACTGATCACAATATTGTTCAACATAAACATCCTTTGCTACTGTTATACTGACAAAAAGTTTCAGGCTAAAATCAAAGCTGAAAATGCTTAAACAATCATTCAAACATGTCACCTAGGCATAGAAATCATCTCAAACCCTTGTCTAGATCCTTAGAACTTGAATTTAAACTTCAGATATGTTAACGTGCTAAAGTCGGGTTTAATTCGGGCCATAGTATAGCCACTAAAGTGACAAAAACATTTAAAATTTATATCTCGAAATGTGAGTTCTGATGTTGTCTCAAGGAGCAATAAAGTCACAATTAACCACTAATCAATCGAATAGAAATCAAAGCACAGGAGTTTGATGCAAAAGAATATAATTACTTAAATAATGTCACAATCAAATGCAATATGAAATAGAGACTAAGGTAAAAAAAATGTGTTTTTGTAACTGAGCCTTAGCCTCAACACTTAGTCAACCTTCAGCCAAAATCCACCCAAGTGGATCCAGAATCGGGTCAATACCTGGACCCAAGCGCCCGCGTATGTGTGGGCGTGTGCATGCATGTGATGTATATAGGGAACCGACCCCCTGAGATCTCGAGCAATTGGGTGAGGCACTTATTTCCTTTTATGACTATTTCTAGGCTACTCTTTGGACAAGGTGGGACTAAATGTCCCACCTTCTTCATTCTTTGCCACGAGGAGAAGGTGTTGTTGATTGGTGCTCAATTTGCCGTTGGATCTCAAATCCAACGGCCCAGATGTGAAGCTGCGATGAACCCACAGCAGGGGAAGGTGGTGCCTTCGTCGTTAAGTTGTTAAATGCTGCTGCTAGATGAAGGGGAAGAAGCTCCTTCGGGTAAGTCACCTGCACTCAATAGCATGGCTTCTTGGCCTAAATTAAGACCACTACAAGCTCCAGCGAAGGACACCGGAGTAAAGCCCTATGGAAATTTGGAGCTAATGTGGGCAAATGTCGATGTCGAAGAAGCTTTGAAGAAGCTCTTTCGACAGTAATTGTTACGAACGGGCGCTCCAGACGTCTTTTAAGACGTCTGGGAGGTGGCCCAGACGTCGTACCAGACGTCTGGAATCACTTACAGACGTCGGACCAGACGTCTGGGATCATTTCCAGACGTCTGGAAATCGGTTATTTTGGCACGCGACTATTCGTCTGCGTGCTTGAGCACGCAGACCTGCGTTTTCTCTCTCTCCCCCTCTTTTTCCCTCTCTCCTGCGGCCGCAGACGCCTCTGCCGCGTTCTCTCTCTCCTCCTCGTGCGGCCTTAAAAGGGCCACACCTCTCCCTCACTCCCGTCACCTCCGCCTCCTTCCTCTTCTCCTTCAGCCAGTGCGCGAGAGCGAGCGCGAGGGTGCAGCAGCAGCGACAGCCGCGGTGAGCGTGGGAGGAGGTGCTGCGCATGGGAGAGGCGCTCGGCCGTGAGGGCGAGCTCGCCGGGGCTGCTAGGGCCGGCCGGCGGGGGGTGCAGCGGGCGCGAGGCGACGCGGGGGGGGACTGCTGCGGCTCGAGCAGCAAGCGCACGAGGCGCGACGCAACCGGGCGTCGCGAGCGGAGGGCGAGTCGCGCCCTGGTTCTGGAAAATTTCCAGAATCAGACGTCTGTGCTTCTAGACAGAGGACGGGCACGACGTCTGGAAGATTGTCCAGATGTCTGAAAGGTGAGTTTTTCCGTCTTCTTCCTTCCCTTCGATTGACCGTACTAAGAGAGAGAGGAAATGGGTACGCGCAGGGTTTAAGATTCGCATCCAACGCGAATCAGACGTCTGGCTGCAGTGCCAGACGACTGTAGCAACATCCAGATGTCCGGGGTAACCATCGGACGTCTGGGAACTAGGCCAGACGCCCCCGCAGGCTTCTGGACGTCTGAGAGACCACGCAGAGCAAGGTAAACCCTGTTTCACTTTTTAAGATGTCTGGAATAAGTTCCAGACGTCTGATTTTGCACTGTTTCGTCGTTTTCGACCCGTTTAGGGCCCGTTCGGGTTCCGTTTTCCGCGTTTCGAGTTGAGTTCTTTTCGGAATTACATCCTCTACCCGTCTACAGTAGCTGTACACTGTTTTGAGACACTCCTTGTGTTTGATCCTTGTGATAGGACCCCGTTCCGTTGCAATCTAAGGGTCGCGGAGGCACGCAGGATTCCCGACCACGCCCCCATTACTCCCGTTGTACCTGGTAGAGTGGCTTTAAGTATAATCTGTTAAATTATGAAACCATAAATAGAACCTAGGACATTGCATGAATCCTAGGAATGAGAAATAGATTGAATGGTAGATTCCTAGGGTGTTGCATGAATCCTAGGGCTGGAAAACTAGATTGTATGATAGATCCTAGGATATGGCATGAATCCTAGAATGGGGAAAACTAGTGGAATGTATGAATACTGCAGTCTTGGAAAATGTGGAAAGGAAATACTAGCTGCCTGTGAATTGAATTAACAGCTGCCTGTTATGAATAAATAAACGTGATTGAGAATATGGATTGTAAGAACGTGAAACTGGAAAGTGAAACCTGGATGTTCTGAGTTAAAAGAGCTGGAACCCTACAGGGAATTAGGAGTAGAACTCCTGGAAAGTGAATGGAAAAGAATTGGGGAAGTGAGCTGGCCCTTGAGTACGAAGTACCAAGGAGAGCGACTGTCCCCCCTGTTTAGTGTAGAGCGGAGCCAGCCGCCCCAGGGACCCGGGGTTAGGACTGGCCACTCTGTACCGACTTGCTGGCCCTCGTGTACGTAGTACCGAGGAGAGCTACTAGTGTAGGGAGGTACTAACTACCCCACGGGCCCCGAGGTTCTGCTAGCCTCCCACACCGACTTGTTAGGCCCACTGGGGCAAACCAGGGTAGTCAGGCGAGGGTGCACGCACTGTGGAGGGGCAAGGCCCCTGTTTGGTTACTGTGGAGGGGTTGGACCCCTGTTACTGAGAGGGCTCTGCCCTGTACTGGTTCCGTGCTATGCTTTGGGTGCACCCGTTAACGGAAACGACTGACCGCATGCTAGTGCGGGTTAGCTACCCGTGCGTTTACCGCGCGTGCCGTAGTCACCGTTACGTCTGTCAGTGACCTTGGGGTGGTTGACTGAGAGTAGGATCACCACGGGGGACTCTCCCGGCCAGGAGAGCACCACGTGCTACTTCTACTGTTCGGAAAAGACTGCAATCAAGATCGTTCCCACGAGGAACATTCGAGATCAAGTGAAGGATCTGAGAAATAGATAAATTGTGAAACAATAGAAAGACGTAAATAAAGGAAGAAAGAAAATTTAAAACAGCTACTGTACACTTTACTGTTTCTTTAGTTTAGCTGCCACTCTACTCAGTGTTTTGCTGACGTGTTACACTCGTTACCTTTCAGGACCAGGTGTTGAGCAGCTAGGGTCAGCGGCTGCAGAGGACGCTGGATCGAGTAGGGTCCAGTAGAGTTACCACTGTTCTCTTGTACCTCTTTTTGTTCCGTTATAGTGAGTAGTTCTTGTTTCCGTTGTACTTTTCTTTACCTGCAGTTCACATTATGTTATGAATGTTGTTCTACTGTTGTGGTGGTATATACTGTAGTGGTTTCTTTCCTTACTGCTGTATTTCCTTACTGTTAGTTATATTCATGCTGAATGTGGTTTATTTTACTGCTCTTTTGGTTACTTCCTCGTTGGACGACTGGGTCTTGGGATTAGTCGAGTCGGTCCGGTTCTCGTGTCTCGTAGGGACTTGGGAATCGGGTCGTTACAAGATGGTATCAGAGCAAGGTTGTCCCCAGAAGTGAATCAACTGACTGGAAAATAACCAATTCACATGTCTATAACTAGAGTAGCCACCACAACATATCTTTTGACATGAGCTCTTAGACATTTTCCGTTCGGTATCGTTCCATAGTGACGTGTTCCGTTTTGTTTCGCATCTCCTTGCAGGGGATGCCTCGTCGTGGGACCAGTGAGGCGGGTCGCGGGCGCTGCCGAGGACGAGGTCGGCGAGGTGGGCGTGCCGTTGTCGACACCCCAGTGGACCAGCCACTACTCCCGGGCGTCCAGGACCTCGCCCGGCTGATACGAGACATTGTACGAGAGGAGCTCCACCCACCGCCCCAAGCGCCTCACCCTGGGGCTGCGGAGGGGGAGTCCTCTGTGGGACCACTCGACGGATGCGGCGCTGGACACGGGGGAGGGGATGGGCCGCCGCAGCCCCCACCTTCCTCTGATACTTCTGTGCACGAGGCACCGTTGCCTGGGGGTGGACCAGCATCCCCATTGCAGTGCCACTCCGAGCTCTTCGGGCAGTTCCGGAAGCTGAAGCCCCCCTCCTTCAAGGGGGATGAGGACCCGACCGAGGCAGAGGACTGGCTTGAGCAGCTGGAGAAGATTTTCGACACCCTTCGCCCCTTGGTGGAGTGCCGCGTGGCCTTTGCCACATACCAGTTGGAGAGTGCGGCACACAGGTGGTGGAGGGCGGTCCGGGGACAGGAGAGGAACGAGCCGACCTGGGACCGGTTCGTCGCCCTCTTCTGCGAGCAGTACTTTCCCCAGACGTGGCAGGACCAGAGGAGGCGGGAGTTCCACACTCTCCGCCAAGGGACGATGACCGTGAGCGTGTACCACACGCTTTTCCTGGAGCTGTCCCGCTTTGCAGCGACAGCGGTAGCTACTGAGGAGGAGCGCCTTTGGAGGTTCACCGAGGGGCTCCGGCCTGCGATTCGGAGGTATGTCAAACCCCTGAAGCTGCCTACGTTTTCGAGGGTGGTAGAGGCAGCGATGACTTACGAGGAGACCAACCCATCCGTGTGAGACACTAACGGCGGGCGGAAGAGGCACTTTCAGCCAGACTTTTCACAGGGCTGGCGAGAGAGGAGGCACGTGGCGTCCGCAGGAGAGCCGTCACGTTTTACAGGGCCATCGGTGGCCTTTGGGGGCCCTCGACAGGGGCCAGTCGCCAGCACCGGACCCCCGCCCAGCCGACAACAGGGACCCACTGAGGGTGGGAGTCGGGTTCCCCTCTGTTACCTATGTGGCCAGCCGGGCCACATCAGGAGGGACTGCCCGTCTAGGGCAGGAGGTCAGCAGATACTTCCCGTGCAGAGCACTGGAGGGCGCGCAAGAGGCCGCGGTTCCCAGGCGCGAGGAGGAGGACAGCAGTCGCGAGGAGGGTACCGGCCAGCACCTACCCGTCCGACGCAAAGTGTGGCTGCTTCGTCCGCACCTAGAGCTGAGGGGCGTATCAACGCCCTAACACACAGGGACGCCAGAGCTTCGGGATCGGTGGTAGCAGGTATGGTTCCAGTTTCCTGCAGACTCGTTTACACGCTTTTCGATTCCAACGCTATGCACTCGTTTGTCGCAACCAGTTTCGCAGTTAGTTTGGACCAAGATTATACAGCATTAGAAAATCCGTTCGTAATCAGAGGTCCGAGTGGTCAGCTGTTTGTAGCTGAGGAGGTGTACACGGATTGCGAGGTCAGTGTCGGGGGACATAGCCTGCCAGCTGACCTGATTATGATACAGATGGAGGACTTTGGAGTGATTATGGGGATGGATTGGCTGTCCGCTTACCATGCCTTGGTGGACTGTTTTGAGAGGAAGATTGTCTTCTCCATGCCGGAGTTGCCTTCTTTCGAGTTTCACGGACAGCCAGTGGACGGAGGTTTCAGGTGCATTTCGGCACTTCGGGCGGCGAGACTTTTGAGCCAGGGGTGTGAGGGCTTCCTAGCTTGTGTGGTGGCAGAGCCCAGCCCTGTGGCAGACTTCCAGAGTATCCCGGTGGTCAAAGAGTACCCTGACATGTTTCCAGACGAGTTACCAGGACTACCGCTCGAGCGTGAGATCGAGTTTGAGATCTCACTAGTACCAAGGACCAGCCCCATCTCCACCGCGCCATACAAGATGGCACCGCTTGAGCTGCGAGAGCTCAAGTCCCAGTTGCGGGACCTTTTGGAGAAAGGTTTCGTGAGGCCCAGTGCGTCTCCCTGGGGAGCCCCGGTACTCTTTGTGAAGAAGAAGGATGGTACCCTACGCCTTTGTGTGGACTACCGACAGCTGAATAGGGTCACCATCAAGAACAGATATCCGCTACCGAGGATCGATGACTTGTTTGACCAGTTGCGGGGTGCCACGGTGTTTTCCAAGATCGACTTGAGGTCTGGATACCACCAGTTGAGGATCAGGGAGACCGACGTCTCCAAGACAGCTTTCCGCACCCGGTACGGACATTACGAGTTTTTGGTCATGCCGTTTGGGCTGACCAATGCCCCCACTGCTTTAATGATCTGATGAACCGGGTGTTTAGACCGTACTTGGACCAGTTCGTGGTGGTTTTCATAGACAATGTAATCGTCTATTCTAGAGATCGGACGCATCACGGACAGCATTTGCGGATGGTTCTGGACACTCTGAGACGACGCAGGTTGTACGCCAAGTACAGCAAGTGCGAGTTCTGGTTGAGGGAGGTGACCTTCTTAGGTCATGTGATCTCTGGAGATGGCTTGACAGTTGTAACAACCCGATTCCCAAGTCCCTACGAGACACGAGAACCGGACCGACTCGACTAATCCCAAGACCTAGTCGTCCAACGAGGAAGTAACCAAAAGAGCAGTAAAATAAACCACATTCAACATGAATATAACTAACAGTAAGGAAATACAGCAGTAAGGAAAGAAACCACTACAGTATATACCACCACAACAGTAGAACAACATTCATAACATAATATGAACTGCAGGTAAAGAAAAGTACAGCGGAAACAAGAACTACTCACTATAACGGAAAAAAAGAGGTACAAGAGAACAGTGGTAACTCTACTGGACCATACTCGGCCCAGCATCCTCTGCAGCCGCTGACCCTGGCTGCTCAACACCTGGTCCTGAAAGGTAACGAGTGTAACACGTCAGCAAAACGCTGAGTAGAGTGGCAGCTAAACTAAAGAAACAGTAAAGTGTACAGTAGCTGTTTTAAATTTTATTTCTTCCTTTATTTACGTCTTTCTATTGTTTCACAATTTATCTATTTCTCAGATCCTTCACTTGATCTCGAATGTTCCTCGTGGGAACGATCTTGATTGCAGTCTTTTTCGAACAGTAGAAGTAGCACGTGGTGCTCTCCTGGCCGGGAGAGTCCCCCGTGGTGATCCTACTCTCAGTCAACCACCCCAAGGTCACTGACAGACGTAACGGTGACTACGGCACGCGCGGTAAACGCACGGGTAGCTAACCCGCACTGGCACGCGGTCAGTCGTTTCCGTTAACGGGTGCGCCCAAAGCACAGCACGGAACCAGTATAGGGTAGAGCCCTCTCAGTAACAGGGGTCCAACCCCTCCACAGTAACCAAATAGGGGCCTTGCCCCTCCACAGTCCGCGCACCCTCGCCTGACTACCCTAGTTTGCCCCAGCGGGCCTAACAAGTCGGTGTGGGAGGCTAGCAGAACCCCGGGGCCCGTGGGGTAGCTAGTACCTCCCTACACTAGTAGCTCTCCTCGGTACTCCGTACACGAGGGCCAGCAAGTCGGTACAGAGTGGCCAGTCCTAACCCCGGGTCCCTGGGGCGGCTGGCTCCGCTCTGCACTAAACAGGGGGGAACAGTCGCTCTCCTTGGTACTCCGTACTCAAGGGCCAGCTCACTTCCCCAATTGTATTCCATTCACTTTCCAGGAGTTCTACTCCTAATTCCCCGTAGGGTTCCAGCTCTTTTAACTCAGAACATCCAGGTTTCACTTTCCAGTTTCACGTTCTTACAATCCCTATTCTCAATCACGTTTGTTTATTCATAACAGGCAGCGGTTAATTCAATTCACAGGCAGCTAGTATTTTCTTTCAACATTTTCCAAGACTGCAGTATTCATACATTCCACTAGTTTTCCCATCCTAGGATTCATGCCATATCCTAGGATCTATCATACAATCTAGTTTTCCAGCCCTAGGATTCATGCAACACCCTAGGAATCTACCATTCAATCTATTTCTCATTCCTAGGATTCATGCAATGTCCTAGGTTTTATTTATGATTTCATAATTTAACATATTATACTTAAAGCCACTCTACCAGGTACAACGGGAGTAATGGGGGAGTGGTCGGGAATCCTACGTGCCTCCGCGACCCCCGAGACTGCAACGGAACGGGGTCGTATCACAAGGATCAAACACAAGGAACTTCTCAAAACAGTATACAACTACTGTAGACAGGTAGAGGATGTAATTCCGGAAAGAACGCAACTCGAAATGCAGAAAACGGAGCCCGAACGGGCCCGAAACGGGTCGAAAATGATGAAAGTGTGTAAAATCAAACGTCTGGAACTTCTTCTAGACGTCTTAAAAAGTGGATCAGGGAATTACCTCGCTCTGCGTGGGCTCTCAGACATCCAGAAACCTGCGGGGGCATCTTGCCTAGTTCCCAGACGTCCGATGGTCACCCAGGACGTCTGGAAGTCGTTCCCGCCATCTGGCACTGGAGCCAGACGTCTGATTCGCGTTGGATGGCGAATCACCAAACCTGCGCGTACCCATCTCTCTCTCTCAGTGCGGTCAGTCGAAGAAAAGGAAGGAGACGGAAATAACTCACCGTTTAGACGTCTGGACAGTCTTCCAGACGTCGTGCCCGTCGTCTGGCTATTAGCCTAGACGTCTAATTCTAGAAAAGTTTTTAGAACCAGGGCGCCACTCGCCCTCCGCTCGCGACGCCCGGCCGCGCCGCGAGTACTCTGCCTGCTGCTCGAGCTGCAGCAGTCCTCCCGCGTCGCTCCGTGCCCGCTGCGCCCCCCGCCGGCCGGCCCTAGCAGCCCCGGCGAGCTTGCCCTCACGGCCGAGTGCTTCCTCCCCCGCGCAGCACCTCCTCCCGCACCCGCACGCTCGCTCTCGCGCACGCTCTCGCGCACGGCTGGAAGGAGAATAGGAAGGAGACGGAGGTGACAGGAGTGAGGGAGAGGGCGTGCCCTTTTAAGGCCGCGCGAGGAGGAGAGAGAGAGCGCGACAGAGGGTGTAGGAGGGAGAGGGAAAAAGAAGAGGCGGAGCAGGTCTGCGCGTACAGGCGGAGCAGGTCTGCGCGTACAGGCGCGCAGACGCAATGGTGTGCGCGCAGAAAAATGAATCCCAGACGTCTGGAAGTGATACCAGACGTCTGGTACGACGTCTAGGACACCTCCCAGACGTCTTAAAAGACGTTTGAAATCACGGCTTGTAACAATATAACAAACTCAAAGGAAGTTTCATCCCCGAAACTTGCGCTAACTAGGGTGCGGGAAAACGTCAAAATAACCATAATAAACCCAAAAAGGACCGAAGCCGGTCCGAAAAGACGTACCCGCGAAAAGCTCCGAGTACCGCTCCCGCTTTGCCGCTTCAGGCTCCCAGGTAGCCTCCTCGTACCGCTGGCTCCTCCACAAAACCTTTACCAGGGGTACTTGCTTTCGTCTCAAACTACGGATGGCTCGGTCTAGAATCTACACTGGCCGCTCAGGGTAGGTCAGGTCGTCGCTCACCTCGACGCTCTCGTGACTCAGTACGTGACTGGGATCGGCTACGTACTTCCTGAGGTTGGACACGTGGAACACGTCGTGCACACCAGAAAGCTGTGGGGGAAGGGCAAGTCTGTAAGTGATGAGGGCCTCATCATGAGCCATAACTAGCTCATTTTGACCCAATAAAGAAGATAAAAGCTCCTACATAACCTAGAAGAAGGCCTAACTGAAGGAACAAGTGCTCTGAGAAGAAAACATGAAATAAAGGTTAAAACTGCAATTTTGCCATTGCAGTACATAAACGGGATTTCTTAGAGGCAAAACATAGGTCAAATGGTCTAAATGAGATAAAAAGAGGGTTGAGTCAATCAGAAATGGGTTCATGTGCAATCTAGGAATTAAATGACACCTGGTAACCCTAAAACAGACTCGCTTTAATTAACAAGGTTCCGATCAGAACAAAAAGCAAGTAAACCCTCTAAAAATCATGGAAAAAAATCCTCTAGGGTTTAGAACATTTAATTTGGCCTTTGGAACCTAGTTTGACCTAGATTAGTGTCCTAGCTCTTCAATTAACCTAATTTACATTTTTACTCAAAATGTCTAGTCAAACGAGGTCAAACCTAAAATCCAACTTCACCATTGGATTCCTTAGGTCCAAATTAGGTTTGTACCAAAATTTGGACCTAAGGAGAGGTCATCTTGACCTACTTTGCAATTTAGTACACCCAAATCATAATTTGGTCCCTATCTTTTAAATATCTTTGCAAAGAGCCCCCCAAGCTCTTCGCCCCCTTTGCAATCCGGTCCTACCGCCATTGTTAGGGCAGAACCGAGCTCTGGCGAGGTTCAGAGAGGGATTGCTCTCTAATCCCTCAGAGATTCCCTCCCAGAAATGGAAGGGGGAGTCTCTGAGGAATTCCCTTCCGCCTAAAGCAGATCTCGATCCCTGGTGTGAACCCAATCTCTCGTGCGAACGCATGAGAGATTTGGGTATCCACCTTCCTTCCATCTCCGGCGAGCCGGCAGCGTTAATTGCACGGTTTCCACGCACTGGTAGGTGCGGCCAGCACCTATAAAAGATTCCCCAGACCCTGCCGCAGAAGGCGAGCTTGATTTGGCCGAGTGTCCACCCCCAATTCGTCTCCTCCTACCCGGCCAAAAGTCCCAGCAAACTTCGGCGAGCCCCCCTCCCCTCCCTCTTCGCTCTGCCACAAAACCAGTGGCAGAGTTAGCTTCCTGACTTCCCTCCGCGTCGCGCAGTACCCGCGCACGCCACCTCAGCCCCGTCGTCGCCGCCGTTCTCCCCCACTGGGCATCATCTTCTCCGGCGACAGCAGGTACTGCTGTCCGCCTTCCGTCCCCTTTCGTCCTTACAATTAGGTTAGAACTCCTCTCCATCCTCTCCTCTCTCTTTTCCCCCTGTTATCTCATCTGATTACCCCTCGACCGACGTTGACCACCCTCATCTTCCACATCACCGACCGACCTCCGGCGAGCCGCTTCCAGCATTCCAACCCCCCACACAGCTCGCCAACCACCTCGAGAGCTCCGCCTCACCACCAGGAACTCGCTCCACCCCACAACTGCCACTCCAGACCTCCATAATCACCCCCCGAACAACCCACCATCTCCGGCCACAGGTTGACCTAGGCACACACGCCTAGGCAGACCTGCGGCCTGCAGCATCGTCCACCGCCTTCGCTGTGCCACGGCGAAGGTCTCTAGCTGATCTGATTGGGCCGAGAGGCTCGTTTTGTGCATGACAGTGTTTGAGCTCCTGCCGCCATGGACGACCTCTGATGAAGCTCCAACGAAGCTCCAGGCACCCGGTCTCCCAGGCTACAGGTGCTGCATACTCGCGCGAGTGTCGCGAGGTGAGTGAGTCCAGCAAGGAGCGCCAGCAGAGCCAGTAGCTGTGGCGTTTGCACGCAGGTCTGCGGGCACGCTCAAAGGCAGGGCGGAACCTTTAGTCCCACATCGTGGAATCGCGAGGTGCGGGCATACCATAAATTGAATTTGTGTTTTACTCTCACTGCCTCCGTAAGCACAGGGGTGAGGTCCCTCACTGACCCCCCACCAGCCTCGTCCGCGGCTTGACCACGCGGATCTGGCGGATCCGACCCGACCTAAACCTACGCACTCCTCGCGCATCACACCACCTGCAGGTACACCTGGTCCCGGGTACGATCCGACCCGATTATGGCTGTGGCTCTGGGAGAGCGTCCCTGAGTGAATTGCTTGAGAGAGAGAGATGCGTGGGTAGAGGGAGAAAGGATAGGTTTTGCTCTGTGTAGGCACAGGCTGAACGTTGAGGAAGAAAGACTTGGTCGCGAGAAGGAAAAGAAAGAAGGAAGAAGGAAAGGCAGGAAGAACAGAGAGACCAAAGAAGAAAGAAAGAAGCCTTCGTAGGAGAAGAAGAAAGAGAAGAAAAGAAAGCAAACACAGCAGCAGAAAAAGAAGAAACAGAGAGACTGCAGAGGAAGAAGAATAATCAAGAAGAAAAGGGAACATACTTTTAAGACGTCTGATCACAAGATCAGACGTCCAATTTCATTTCTTTTTGTCCTAACTACTTTTAATCGCATGCATTCATAGTTGAATTGATATTTTGAGTAAATTAGAGTGTTCAATTACATTTTGACTAGTAGTAAATTCCATTTGCTCCCTGTGATTGACCTCGGATACTCCGGTTTTCGAGTAATAAAATTCTTTATATTTGTTTAAACGTTTTGTCGGTTGTACTACAACGTGACATACTTTAAACCCGCACAAAACGTTGACAACAGCAAGCAACGGGTCCAACCCACTCCAGGACCTCAAAGGGCCCCACAAACCTCGGCGCGAGCTTCCCCCTCACCCCAAACCGCTGCAGGCCCTTCATGGGCGAAACACGAAGGAAGACGTGGTCCCCAACCTCAAACTGCACCTCTCTGCATCACCGATCCGCGTAGCTCTTCTGTCTGCTCCTGACAGTGCGGAGTCGCCTGTGGATCTGCTCGACTACCTCCTGACTCTGCCGGATCAACCTGGGGCCAACCTCCCACTTGGTCCCGACCTCAACCCAACTCAAGGGTGCCGTACACTTCCGTCCGTACAGAGCCTCGTAGGGAGCCATGCCGATGCTCGAGTGATAACTGTTGTTGTATGCAAACTCCGCCAGGGACAGGTGCTCCTCCCAAGAGCCCCTCCAATCCAGTACACAGGCACGCAAAAGGTCCTCAAGTGTCTGTATCGTGCGCTCAGACTGTCCGTCCGTCTGGGGGGGGTAAGCTGTACTAAACCTCAACCGCGTCCCTAAGGCCTGCTGAAACTCAGCCCAAAACAGGGACATAAAGCGAGTATCCCGGTCGGATACGATCTCCCGCGGAACTCCGTGTAGTCGTACCACATCCCGGATATACCTCTCTGCCAACTGTGCTGGTCCCAAAGTGACTCGGATCGGCAAGAATCGCGCCATCTTCGTCAGTCTATCCACTATTACCCAGACAGCGTCATGTCCCCGCTGGGTAACAGGTAAGCCCACCACCAAGTCCATGGTGATGCTCTCCCACTTCCACTCTGGCACTGCAAGCGGCTGTAGCGGCCTTGCAGGCCTCTGATGCTCGGCTTTCACCTGCTGGCACACTAAGCATTGCTGCACGAATTCACCCACATCCCGCTTCATCCCCCTCCACCAAAACTCGCGTCTCAAGTCGTGGTACATCTTCGTGTTTCCGGGATGTATGGTGAATCTGGAACCGTGTGCCTCAGTCAGGAGCTCTCACAACAGCTCCTCGTCTCTGAGAACGCACAACCGTCCCCTTACGTGCAGCACCTGGTCTGTGAAAGAGAAGACCCCCGGGTCTCCCGACACTACTCTGTCGCGCAAGGACTGCAAGTACGGATCGGCCATCTGTCTTGTGATGATGCGGTCTATCAGCTCTGGCCTGGTCTGGCGTGTCACCGTCACTGCCCCACAGTACCCTCGTAACTCTAGAGGTCGCCAACTGCCCACCTCCTCCAAAAGGCTCCAACTCTGTAATTGTAGACTGGCCAAGTGTGCGGGCGCCTTACGGCTCAAGGCGTCAGCCACCACATTGGCCTTTCCCGGGTGGTAGGAGATGCTGCAGTCGTAGTCCTTCAGGAGCTCCAACCAACGTCTCTGTCTCATGTTGAGCTCCTTCTTATCAAAAAGGTATCTGAGGCTCTTGTGATCTGTGAAAATTTTGAAGGTCTCACCGTACAAGTAGTGCCTCCAAGTCTTCAGCGCGAAGACAACAGCTGCCAACTCTAGGTCGTGGGTAGGGTAGGTATGCTCATGGGGCTTCAGTTGCCGCGAAGCATAAGCGACAACGTGACCCCTCTGCATGAGCACACCTCCTAACCCCTTCAAGGAGGCGTCCGTGTACACAACGAACCCGCCACTACTGTCAGGGATGGTGAGCACGGGAGCCGAGGTCAACCTCTCCTTCAGCTCCAGAAAACACGCCTCACAGGCGTCTGTCCAAGCGAAGGGCACGTCCTTCCGGGTCAACTGTGTCATAGGACGTGCAATCTGTGAAAATCCTCTGATGAATCGTCTGTAGTAGCCTGCCAGTCCCAGGAAACTGCGAATCTCAGTGACTGAACGCGGTCTCTCCCACCTGAGTACTGCCTCGACCTTGGCTGGGTCTACCGCCAAGCCGTCTCCAGAGATCACATGACCTAAGAAGGTCACCTCCCTCAACCAGAACTCGCACTTGCTGTACTTGGCGTACAGCCTGCGTCGTCTCAGAGTGTCCAGAACCATCCGCAAGTGCTGTTCGTGCTGCGTCCGATCTCTAGAATAGACGAGTACATCATCTATGAAAACCACCACGAATTGGTCCAAGTATGGACTAAACACCCGGTTCATCAGGTCCATGAAAGCAGCGGGGGCATTGGTCAGCCCAAACGGCATGACCAAAAACTCGTAGTGTCCATACCGGGTGCGGAAAGCTGTCTTGGAGACGTCGGTCTCCCTGATCCTCAACTGGTGGTATCCAGACCTCAAGTCGATCTTGGAAAAGACCGTGGCACCCCGCAACTGGTCAAACAAGTCGTCGATCCTCGACAGCGGATATCTGTTCTTGATGGTGACCCTATTCAGTTGTCGGTAGTCCACACAAAGGCGTAGGGTACCATCCTTCTTCTTCACAAACAGTACCGGGGCTCCCCAAGGAGACGCACTGGGCCTCACGAAACCTTTCTCCAAAAGGTCCTGTAACTGAGACTTGAGCTCTCGCAGCTCAAGCGGTGCCATCCTGTATGGCGCGGTGGAGATGGGGCTGGTCCTTGGTACTAGTGAGATCTCAAACTCGATCTCCCGCTCGGGTGGTAGTCCTGGTAACTCGTCTGGGAACACGTCAGGGTACTCTCTGACCACCGGGATACTCTGGAAGTCTGCCACAGGGCTGGGCTCTGCCACCACACAAGCTAGGAAGCCCTCACACCCCTGGCTCAAAAGTCTCGCCGCCCGAAGTGCCGAAATGCACCTGAAACCTCCGTCCACTGGCTGTCCGTGAAACTCGAAAGAAGGCAACTCCGTCATGGAGAAGACAATCTTCCTCTCAAAATAGTCCATCAAGGCGTGGTAAGCGGACAGCCAATCCATCCCCATAATCACTCCAAAGTCCTCCATCTGTATCATAATCAGGTCAGCTGGCAGGCTATGTCCCCCGACACTGACCTCGCAATCCGTGTACACCTCCTCAGCTACAAACAGCTGACCACTCGGACCTCTGATTACGAACGGATTTTCTAATGCAGTATAATCTTGGTCCAAAGCAACTGCGAAACTGGCTGCGACAAACGAGTGCGTAGCGTTAGAATCGAAAAGCGTGTAAACGAGTCTGCAGGAAACTGGAACCATACCTGCTACCACCGATCCCGAAGCTCTGGCGTCCCTGTGTGTTAGGGCGTTGATACGCCCCTCAGCTCTAGGTGCGGACGAAGCAGCCACACTCTGCGTCGGACGGGTAGGTGTTGGCCGGTACCCTCCTCGCGACTGCTGTCCTCCTCCTCGCGCTTGGGAACCGCGGCCTCCTGCGCGCCCTCCAATGCTCTGCGCGGAAAGTATCTGCTGGCCTCCTGCCCTAGACGGGCAGTCCCTCCTGAAGTGGCCCGGCTGGCCACATAGGTAACAGAGGGGAACTCGACTCCCACCCTCAGTGGGTCCCTGCTGTCGGCTGGGCGGGGGTCCGATGCTGGCGACTGGCCCCTATCGAGGGCCCCCAAAAGCCACCGATGGCCCTGTAAAACGTGACGGCTCTCCTGCGGACGCCACGTGCCTCCTCTCTTGCCGGCCCTGTGAAAAGTCTGGCTGAAAGTGCCTCTTCCGCCCGCCGTTAGTGTCTCACACGGACGGGTTGGTCTCCTCGTAAGTCATCGCTGCCTCTACCACCCTCGAAAACGTAGGCAGCTTCGGGGGTTTGACATACCTCCGAATCGCAGGCCGAGGTCCTATCACAAGGATCAAACACAAGGAGTGTCTCAAAATAGTGTATAGCTACTGTAGACGGATAGAGGATTTAATTTCGGAAAGAACGCAACTCGAAATGTGGAAAACGGAGCCCGAACGGGCCCGAAACGGGTCGAAAATGACGAAACAGTGTAAAATCAGACGTCTGGAACTTCTTCCAGACTTCTTAAAAAGTGGATCAGGGAATTACCTCGCTCTGCATGGGCTGTCAGACGTCTAGAAGCCTGCGGGGGTGTCTGGCCTAGTTCCCAGACGTCCGATGGTCACCCAGGACGTCTGGAAGTCGTTCCCGCCATCTGGCACTGGAGCCAGACGTCTGATTCGCGTTGGATGGCGAATCACCGAACCTGCGCATACCCATCGCTCTCTCTCAGTACGGTCAGTTGAAGAAAAGGAAGGAGACGGAAATAACTCACCGTTCAGACGTCTAGACAGTCTTCCAGACGTCATGCCCGTCGTCTGGCTTTCAGCCCAGACGTCTGATTCTGGAAAAGTTTCCAGAACCAGGGCGCCACTCGCCCTCCGCTCGCGACGCCTGGCTGCGCCGTGAGTACTCCGCCTGCTACTCGAGCTGCAGCAGTCCTCCTGCGTCGCTCCACGCCCGCTGCGCCCCCCGTTGGCCGGCCCTAGCAGCCCCGGCGAGCTTGCCCTCACGGCCGAGCGCTTCCTCCCCCGCGCAGCACCTCCTCCTGCACCCGTCGCGGCTTTCGCCGCCGCCGCTGCACCCTCACGCTCGCTCTCGCGCACGCTCTCGCGCACAGCTGGAAGGAGAAGAGGAAGGAGATGGAGGTGACGGGAGTGAGGGAGAGGGCATGCCCTTTTAAGGCCGCGCGAGGAGGAGAGAGAGAGCGCGATAAAGGATGCAGGAGGGAGAGGGAAAAAGAAGAGGCGGAGTAGGTTTGCGTGTACAGGCGCGCAGACGCAACGGTGTGCGCGCAGAAAAATGAATCCCAGACATCTGGAAGTGATACTAGATGTCTGGTACGAAGTCTGGGACACCTCCCAGACATCTTAAAAGACGTTTGAAAGCACGGCTCGTAACAGCGATGGACCCAGCCAAGGTCGAGGCAATACTCAGATGGGAGAGACCGCGTTCAGTCACTGAGATTCGCAGTCTCCTGGGACTAGCAAGCTACTACAGACGATTCATCAGAGGATTTTCACAGATTGCGCGTCCTATGACACAGTTGACCCGGAAGGACGTGCCCTTCGCTTGGACAGATGCCTGTGAGGCGTGTTTTCTGGAGCTGAAGGAGAGGTTGACCTCGGCTCCCGTGCTCACCATCCCTGACAGTAGTGGCGGGTTCGTTGTGTACACGAACGCCTCCTTGCAGGGGTTAGGAGATGTGCTCATGTAGAGGGGTCACGTTGTCGCTTACGCTTCGCTGCAACTGAAGCCCCATGAGCATACCTACCCTACCCACGACCTAGAGTTGGCAGCTGTTGTCTTCGCACTGAAGACTTGGAGGCACTACTTGTACGGTGAGACCTTCGAGATTTTCACAGATCACAAGAGCCTCAGATACCTTTTTGATCAGAAGGAGCTCAACATGAGACAGAGACGTTGGTTGGAGCTCCTGAAGGATTACGACTGCAGCATCTCCTACCACCCGG
Source organism: Thalassia testudinum (assembly GCA_037157565.1). NCBI lineage: Eukaryota > Viridiplantae > Streptophyta > Magnoliopsida > Alismatales > Hydrocharitaceae > Thalassia > Thalassia testudinum. The sequence continues at coordinate 154,606,934 of JAZHRO010000073.1, forward strand.
GAAAGGCCAATGTGGTGGCTGACGCCTTGAGCCGTAAGGCACCCGCACACTTGGCTAGTCTACAGTTACAGAGTTGGAGCCTTTTGGAGGAGGTGGGCAGTTGGCGACCTCTAGAGTTGCGAGGGTACCGTGGGGCAGTGACGGTGACACGGCAGACTAGGCCGGAGCTGATAGACCGTATCATCACAGGACAGATGGCCGATCCGTACTTGTAGTCTTTGCGTGATAGAGTACTGTCGGGAGACCCAGGGGACTTCTCTTTCACAGACCAGGTGCTGCACCTGAGGGGACGGTTGTGCGTTCCCAGAGATGGGGAGCTGTTGAGAGAGCTCCTGACTGAGGCACACGGTTCCAGATTCACCATACATCCCGGAAACACGAAAATGTACCACGACTTGAGACGCGAGTTTTGGTGGAGAGGGATGAAGCGGGATGTGGGTGAGTTCGTGCGGCAGTGCTTAGTGTGCCAGCAGGTGAAAGCCGAGCATCAGAGGCCTGCAGGGCCGCTACAGCCGCTTCCAGTGCCAGAGTGGAAGTGGGAGAGCATCACCATGGACTTGGTGGTGGGCTTACCTGTTACCCAGCGGGGACACGACGCTGTCTGGGTAATAGTGGATAGACTGACGAAGACGGCGCGATTCTTGCCGATCCGAGTTACTTTGGGACCAGCACAGTTGGCAGAGAGGTATATCCGGGATGTGGTACGACTACATGGAGTTCCGCGGGAGATCGTATCCGACCGGGATACCCGCTTTACGTCCCAGTTTTGGGCTGAGTTTCAGCAGGCCTTGGGGACGCAGTTGAGGTTTAGTACAGCTTACCACCCCCAGACGGACGGACAGTCTGAGCGCACGATACAGACACTTGAGGACCTTTTGCGTGCCTGTGTACTGGACTGGAGGGGCTCTTGGGAGGAGCACCTGCCCCAGGCAGAGTTTGCATACAACAACAGTTATCACTCGAGCATCGGCATGGCTCCCTACGAGGCTCTGTATGGACAGAAGTGTACGGCACCCTTGAGTTGGGTTGAGGTGGGGACCAAGTGGGAGGTTGGCCCCAGGTTGATCCAGTAGAGTCAGGAGGTAGTCGAGCAGATCCACAGGCGACTCCGTACTGTCAGGAGCAAACAGAAGAGCTACAAGGATTGGAGACGCAGAGAGGTGCAGTTTGAGGTTGGGGACCACGTCTTCCTTCGTGTTTCGCCCATGAAGGGCCTGCAGCAGTTTGGGGTGAGGGGGAAGCTCGCGCCGAGTTTTGTGGGGCCCTTTGAGGTCCTGGAGCGGGTTGGACCCGTTGCTTACAGGCTTGCCCTCCCCTGCAGCTTTCTGGTGTGCACGGCGTGTTCCACATGTCCAACCTCAGGAAGTACGTAGCCGATCCCAGTCACGTACAGAGTCACAAGAGCGTCGAGGTGGGCAACGACCTGACCTACCCCGAGCGACCAGTGCAGATTCTAGACCGTGCCATCCGCAGTTTGAGACGAAAGCAAGTACCCCTGGTAAAGGTTTTGTGGAGGAGCCAGCGGTACGAGGAGGCTACCTGGGAGCCTGAGGTGGCAATGCTGGAGCGGTACCCGGAACTCTTCGCGGGTACGTCTTTTCGGACCGACTTCGGTCCTCTTTGAGTTTGTTATGGTTTTTATGACGTTTTCCCGCACCCTAGTTAGCGCAAGTTTCGGGGACGAAACTTCCTTTGAGTTTGTTATATTGTTACGAACGGGTGCTCCAGACGTCTTTTAAGACGTCTGGGAGGTGGCCCAGACGTCGTACCAGACGTCTGGAATCACTTACAGACGTCGGACCAGACGTCTGGGATCATTTCTAGACGTCTGGAAATCGGTTATTTTGGCATGCTATTGTTCGTCTGCGCGCCTGAGCGCGCAGACCTGCGTTTTCTCTCTCTCTCCCTCTTTTTCCCTCTCTCCTGCGGCCGTAGATGCCTCTACCACGTTCTCTCTCTCCTCCTCGTGCGGCCTTAAAAGGGCCACGCCTCTCCCTCACTCCCGTCACCTCCGCCTCCTTCCTCTTCTCCTTCAGCTAGTGCGCGAGAGCGAGCGCGAGGGTGTAGCGGCAGCGACAGCCGCGGTGAGCGTGGGAGGAGGTGCTGCGCGTGGGAGAGGCGCTCGGCCGTGAGGGCGAGCTCGCCGGGGCTGCTAGGGCCAGCCGGCGGGGGGCGCAGCAGGTGCGAGGCGACGCGGGGGGGGGACTGCTTCGGCTCGAGCAGCAGGCGCACGAGGCGCGACGCGGCCGGGCATCGCGAGCGGAGGGCGAGTCGAGCCCTGGTTCTGGAAAATTTTCCAGAATCAGACGTCTGTGCTTCTAGACAGACGACGGGCACGACGTCTGGAAGACTGTCCAGACGTCTGAAAGGTGAGTTTTTCCGTCTTCTTCCTTCCCTTCGATTGACCGTACTAAGAGAGAGAGGAAATGGGTACGCGCAGGGTTTGAGATTCGCATCCAACGCGAATCAGACGTCTGGCTGCAGTGCCAGACGACTGTAGCAACATCCAGACGTCCGGGGTAACCATCGGACGTCTGGGAACTAGGCCAGACGCCCCCGCAGGCTTCTGGACGTCTGAGAGACCACGCAGAGCAAGGTAAACCCTGTTTCACTTTTTAAGATGTCTGGAATAAGTTCCAGACGTCTGATTTTGCACTGTTTCGTCGTTTTCGACCCGTTTAGGGCCCGTTCGGGTTCCGTTTTCCGCGTTTCGAGTTGAGTTCTTTTCGGAATTACATCCTCTACCCGTCTACAGTAGCTGTACACTGTTTTGAGACACTCCTTGTGTTTGATCCTTGTGATAGGACCCCGTTCCGTTGCAATCTAAGGGTCGCGGAGGCACGCAGGATTCCCGACCACGCCCCCATTACTCCCGTTGTACCTGGTAGAGTGGCTTTAAGTATAATCTGTTAAATTATGAAACCATAAATAGAACCTAGGACATTGCATGAATCCTAGGAATGAGAAATAGATTGAATGGTAGATTCCTAGGGTGTTGCATGAATCCTAGGGCTGGAAAACTAGATTGTATGATAGATCCTAGGATATGGCATGAATCCTAGAATGGGGAAAACTAGTGGAATGTATGAATACTGCAGTCTTGGAAAATGTGGAAAGGAAATACTAGCTGCCTGTGAATTGAATTAACAGCTGCCTGTTATGAATAAATAAACGTGATTGAGAATATGGATTGTAAGAACGTGAAACTGGAAAGTGAAACCTGGATGTTCTGAGTTAAAAGAGCTGGAACCCTACAGGGAATTAGGAGTAGAACTCCTGGAAAGTGAATGGAAAAGAATTGGGGAAGTGAGCTGGCCCTTGAGTACGAAGTACCAAGGAGAGCGACTGTCCCCCCTGTTTAGTGTAGAGCGGAGCCAGCCGCCCCAGGGACCCGGGGTTAGGACTGGCCACTCTGTACCGACTTGCTGGCCCTCGTGTACGTAGTACCGAGGAGAGCTACTAGTGTAGGGAGGTACTAACTACCCCACGGGCCCCGAGGTTCTGCTAGCCTCCCACACCGACTTGTTAGGCCCACTGGGGCAAACCAGGGTAGTCAGGCGAGGGTGCACGCACTGTGGAGGGGCAAGGCCCCTGTTTGGTTACTGTGGAGGGGTTGGACCCCTGTTACTGAGAGGGCTCTGCCCTGTACTGGTTCCGTGCTATGCTTTGGGTGCACCCGTTAACGGAAACGACTGACCGCATGCCAGTGCGGGTTAGCTACCCGTGCGTTTACCGCGCGTGCCGTAGTCACCGTTACGTCTGTCAGTGACCTTGGGGTGGTTGACTGAGAGTAGGATCACCACGGGGGACTCTCCCGGCCAGGAGAGCACCACGTGCTACTTCTACTGTTCGGAAAAGACTGCAATCAAGATCGTTCCCACGAGGAACATTCGAGATCAAGTGAAGGATCTGAGAAATAGATAAATTGTGAAACAATAGAAAGACATAAATAAAGGAAGAAAGAAAATTTAAAACAGCTACTGTACACTTTGCTGTTTCTTTAGTTTAGCTGCCACTCTACTCAACGTTTTGCTGACGTGTTACACTCGTTACCTTTCAGGACCAGGTGTTGAGCAGCTAGGGTCAGCGGCTGCAGAGGACGCTTGGCCGAGTAGGGTCCAGTAGAGTTACCACTGTTCTCTTGTACCTCTTTTTGTTCCGTTATAGTGAGTAGTTCTTGTTTCCGCTGTACTTTTCCTTACCTGCAGTTCATATTATGTTATGAATATTGTTCTACTGTTGTGGTGGTATATACTGTAGTGGTTTCTTTCCTTACTGCTGTATTTCCTTACTGTTAGTTATATTCATGCTGAATGTGGTTTATTTTACTGCTCTTTTGGTTACTTCCTCGTTGGACGACTGGGTCTTGGGATTAGTCGAGTCGGTCCGGTTCTCGTGTCTCGTAGGGACTTGGGAATCGAGTCATTACAGTAATAGTGGACGGTGGTTGAGGGATTGTGGGAGTCAATTAGCTTCGGCGAAAGCTTGGAGAAGGTGAGGAGGAGCTTTTGCCCAAGCTAATGAGGGGAGGCGGAAGAGCTTGGACGATAACGGTGGCAAAGGAGGTCAGAGAGACGGTCGAACGAGGGGCTAGAGGAGATAGATGGAGCTCTAAAGCTCTGAAAACCTAATTGAGAGGGTGAGGAAGGGAAGCCCTATGGTAATTTGAAGAGAGGAAGGGGGAAGAGGCTCACCGGTGGTGCCCTGAAGAGGAGGAAGAAGAGATGGTCGCTGGAGCCGAAGAATTTGAGACCTGAAGCTTCGCATAAAGCTTTGTGGGGGGAAGAGGGAGCAAAGCCCTCTACCTATTGTACGTGGCAGAGGGTGAAGACGTTGGAAGAAGAAGCTCTGGTGGTGCTTCAAATCCTCGACCAGGAAGAAGGGGGAATTTCCTGCTTAATTGAGCACGAGTTGGACTTTGAAACATTAAAACCTTTATATTGAAGAGAATGCCACATCAATTGGTCCCAAAATTTGAAAGTTTAGCTTGTGAATTTGGTGACTTTGGGTTTCATGAATTTCGACTAATCGGAGGAGATCCACTCCAAATTGGAGCTCGAGATGATGCTCACCGGATTAACCGTGATTTGAAGATCAATCTCATTAAATTTGATGGAATTTGGTGAAGATTTGATGGACCAAATCATCAATCAAAGCTTGACGTGTATGGGTTCAAGCTACTGCTACGAGTTGCCTCTTTTGTGAAAAACATGACCAGCTGATGCCATTGTGACGTCAGTCAAGGACTTAGGTGTAGGGAACTTCAAAATGTAGGGGGGTTTATGCAATAAATAGAGACAAATGGGTTAAAATGCAAACTTGGTCAAGATTCACTCTAATTAGGCTCAAAATTTACGAGTAACCTAATTTAGACCCAATGAATCTAGTGGTGACCTTAAATTTTGGTTTTGACACAGTTTGACTGGGTAATTTACTCTTTAACCCAAAATGTATCAATTTTCCGCCTTAATCTCTGTTTTTAGTCAAAATGGGTTCATTTGCTCAAAATGATTATTCTAAACTTCATAGAATATTTTTCAATGATTTTTAAAAGGTTTAGATTACATTTACTTTCACCAGAACCCTTTCAATTGAAGTGAGGCTGCAATTAAGATTTTTATTATTAAATTAATCTTCAATTCTCAAAAAATACTAATTCAGTCAATTCGAGCCTAGTTCTTGGGAATTTAAATTCATTTGAACTTTTATTAAGCACCAATTCACCCCTTAGTTAATCTGCATTTGTAATTACTGGTTAAAATAGCAGAATTAACTCCATTTCCCTTTTTCTTCTCAAAATCAAGACAAAACTGATTTATGCCCTTTTAATGATTATTAAGGAGCATTTATCTCTAGAATTTGGCTAAATATGCCAGTTATGGCAGATGATGGTGTTACCATCAAGATACCAAGCTCAACTTGAGATTTGAGCAATGGTACTAAAAATTCCAAATCAAGTTCAAATTGATTAAAAGTTATTCTAAACTGTCATAAACAACCATGGAAGATCTAGGACTACACAAAAATCAAATTTAAGCTTAAAGAACTTCTGAAGCCCTAATTTGATCTCCTTTTTCTACTATAGACAACATGAAAGAGGGAAAGCAAATCAAGCATGAGATTCACTTGAAAATCAATCCCAGACCTTCATTAAGACCATTAATACTATTGAATTGATTTGCAATAAATCCTAATTGTCCCCCACGTGAGCCTTAGTCTTAGATCGCCACAATGATCTAAACACTTAAGACATCTGCATGCTATTAATTAGTGTACAAGGGTCTATTGCGATCCTTAGTAAGCAATCAGGTCATTGCAAAAGTCTCAATCTGTGTATCAGATTTCATAGACTCTTGCTACTTAGTAAGCGAAAACCAATATCAGTCATAAAAATTGGGCACAGGCAATCTATTCAATAAAAATCAAATCCAATGTGTTCAAACCAATCGTAATCCAACAAATTTAAGTTCTGTAAACTCAATTCACATAATTAGATTGAATTGAAACCCAATCAAATCTGAAATCCATCAATCAATGTTAAAACCCAATCACGCTCAATAAATTGATTGATATACAATTAAAACCAAGAAGAGGGCTATTGTTGTCATATGAACTGAATGGATAAACTCAATACGAATCTAGTGCACTATAAGATCTAAGAGCTACTAAGCTTTAGATCTTATAGCTGCTTAGATAGAGGAAGTGTTCAGTGGATAAAAACGTCGAGGAAAGAAGATGAACATGACAGGGAGGTGGAGAGGGAGCTATATGATTCAATGAATGGGCATGAATTCGCTTCTCTGATCAAGGTTGATTAGAGAGGACCAATCGAGGGCAATGACTACTTATAGTTAATCTAAACCAATCCAAACGCAATTAAGCAATAAATGCTACTCTAATCTAGCTAACCTAAGCCATCTAATCTACGAAAACCATTAAATCTAATTTACAAAACATGAAAGTCCTAAACTATAAGAAGAACGGGACCTCTGAGAAGAACCACGGTTGGTGGCCGTGGCATCGAAGGAGGAAGAAGCTCCAGCTGATGAAAGCTCCTAGGGGAACTCAAGGACGTCCTCAAGTGTCAAGGAATCCTTAGCGACATGGATCAAATTGGAGAAGGAGAAGAAGCTACTACCATTAGCTTCTGATGAAGAGAAGGAAGAGTTGGAGGGACAAATGATCGACCCAAGAAATGTAGGAGAGGAGTCAATAGGGGTCACATGACACCTGAGGAGGTGCTTATATAGGTGTGAAGTGGATCAAATGACCGGGCATAATGTTTAGCTTGAACGGATGGGATAGGTTTTGATGAGCACAGGAAAGTTTTAAGATGAAGGCCAACTGTTGGATGTGAAGTGAGAAGCTAGGTTCACCGGCGTCAAGCAAGAAGGTGAGCCACTATGGTGAATAGTATCAGGTTGATGCTCGCCCATGTCTATTGGAGAATTTGCTGTGAAGCCCAAACGGGTGAAACTATGTGAAGTTTGCATAGAGCCCATTAATGGTGAAGATTATAACCAAAGGTGCCTGGAAGCTTTCCAAATGGTCCCTGTCGACTTTTTACTTAAGGAAATGTTTAATATGGAGGATCTAAGTGTCATGCAATGATTTCAAGTCCCTAATGATGTCAAAATGTAATGAGATTTTTATGGCATGTTAGTTGAACATAATAGAACATATTGCAACCCTTGATTTGTTCATTCAAGATCAAATCATCCATATACATAGTTAGGTATAGAACATCTTAAAATTGACCTAATTATCCATTTTTAGCACAAATTGAGTGTTTTAAGTCTTTTTCCATAAATCCCACACTTAACCTATTTCTTGTGTTAATTGATAGTGTTTTAACCTTGTTTCTAGCCTAACTTGGGCACTTTAGCTATGGTGAGCCACACCTCATTAGTGGGACTTGAGTTATGGTTGCCTCTATCACCAACTTTTGGAAGTTTGAGGTGAGAGTCACCTTGGGATTTGCAAAGGATTCACTGCACATACGATTGGGTGTTCTCGACATTATGGGCTTATCCACTTGCTAGGAAGAAGGGAGTCTTTCCATGCTAGGATTTATAGTAGAAGGCACAACATGTTAAGTGTTGTGCTATGCCGCCCCATAGGTATAATCTTATACTTGCAAGGATCCTGAAAAGAGAATAAAATAGTTCTTCTCATGTGATTTCAATATAGGTTGTTTATTTTATTCCTACTTGATTTTTTGGGCATCAATCGAGTTCTTGAATTAAATTTTAAATGATTGTATTTGATGCTATTACAATGCCGTCAAATGAATCGTTCGTCCAACATCGCCCTCAACCAATGTCACCCTCCCTCGCCTCACCTTAGTTGAATGAATTCGTGGGGCCGAACAGTACTTCTACGGTGGCTAAGCTTCGTCTACTACGACCTCACCATTAGCCGACCTCCCTATGGGGTCTCCTTTCCTTACGAGACAAGTCACTGGATCTCCAAACCAATATTTATCCTCCACAACTGCCACCATACATCAATCGTCCTCTCCCTCATCCCCTTTTATAGATACGCACACCACTTCCACTCACCCTCAACCACAAAACAATCCTTTTGAGCACCCAACCTCTCTTATTCCCCTATTTTATCACTCGAGTATACACAACTGCTCCCACTCCATGTCCACCTTCTTCCACTGAATATAACTTGCCACCTCCACCACCAGCACATAACAAGTTTATTCCCCACAAACATCCTATTCTAGCACAATTATATAGGCATCTCTTTGCTCCTCTATGATGATGAGTCTACTATCCCTACTTTTTTTCCCACTTTCCAGTATTCATCATCTTCTTACTTTAGAATTAACCCGGAATAATTATCTTCTATGGAAAACCCAAATAATGCCAATAATTCCTGCACATGATTTTATTGGCTTGGTAAATGGCTCTAACACTTGTCCTACTCCAATGTCTTCACCAAGTGACTCTTCCTTTTCGAATGTGAGCATGACAACACAACTTCCTACTTACGTAGCAAGGCTAAAGAAAAACCAAACTCTAATGAGCCTTCTCCTCTCTTCCCTTTTTGAGGAGGTCTTGCCTCATGTTGTAGGTGTATGCACCTCCTACAAAGTGTGGCAAACATTGGTCACAACATAAGGCTTGACATGCCATACACAAATACTTCAATTGTGCATGTAGCTACATATGCTAAAGGGTGAAGAGCTTGTTTTGACCTATCTCCAAAAGATCAAATATATAGCAAATCAATTACCTACTACTAGACTACCAATATCTCCCATAAAGTTCAATGCTATGATATTCAACAATCTAGGTAGTGACATTAGTGATATTATTGCTAGATTGTCTTTGCGTATTTAACCAACAAGCTATCAAAAGCTTGCAAATATGTTGCAAGCACATGAGATCTGACTCCAACAAAATCAAGTCATTAGCACTCTTGTCGCCAATACTACCCAAAAGACAACACCTCAACTAGCACGTGATTGTGGCAGAGGACAAGACAACTTCAAATGAAGCCCGTGCTTAGTGTGTGGTGTACACGACATAGCTGTTACCGATGCCGTTATAGAAATCACAAGCATGGTCAGCAACCCCGAGCAAATATAGTTGGATTGCAACCCTCACCTACTTCTGATTAGCTTGCAGACTTTGGTGCTTCCCACCACATTACAAATAGTCTACCTAATCTCACTATTGCTAAACCATACCAATGCACATACCCAATTTGTATCAACAATGATGTAGGTATGCCTATCTCATACATTAGGAAAAACACACTTCATTTTTTGTCCAAAAGCCTAGATCTCAATAATATCCTTTACTCCCCTACCGTTAATAAATCATTTCTTTCTGTTTATCAACTATGTCGAGATAATAATTGTACTGTTGAATTTTCTTCTGATGATTTTGTCGTAAAGGACTACTACAGTCAGACGCCTCTCATTCGCGATAAAACTAATCAAGGCCTCTATCACCTGTAGGTTCTACAGGAGGGGGGTGAGATTTGCGTAATATAAAAAATGATACGGAAAAATAATAACGATCTCACAAAATAGCAATCACAAGTACACAAAGGATTTTAAGGTGGAAATTCAAACCCGGGTTAAAACCACCACCTAAACTTCTCGATTTAGGATTTCCCGATTGACTGAGTCAATCAAATCCACTAACAAGTCACTTAAACGATGGTGACTTAACCTCTTACAACCATGCTGCTTAGATGAGCGTAGCATACCTCAAACCCCTCCTCTTCATGAGGAGTATTTTGTCTCATGAAGGAGATGGGAATTCATAAAGCGAATACCCAAATAAAGACAATAACAAATATCCTATAAAGCCTCCAAGTAATTGTCTTAAACTTAACTTCAATAGGCAAAGGGCACTTCCCCGAGATGGAAGTGATGTGACGTGAAGTCGGCAGCGTAACTGTGCTCTCGAGTGGAAGCTAGAGGGCTTGGAGAGCAACATCACTTTCTTCTTTGATTCTAATCTCTTCTAGGACACAATATGAATGGAAGAAGTATTCTCAAGGTGTCTTACATAGGAAGGGTGTTCCTCTATTTATAGAGGTCCTAAGAAGGCTTTGGAAGGCCTTGAAATACTTCTATAGCCGTTGGGAATATATCTAAGTCAAATCAAACTGAAATCAGGGCTATTAATGATTCTGACAAGGTTATCAGACATCTGGATCTATTATCAGATGTCTGGGTCTTCGACTGATTTTATTGTCAGACGTCTGATCTAGAAGAGTGGATCAACTAGACGGTGTTGGATCAGAACAGATGTGTAAAGGTTACTTTTAAGGTGTTTGGACTTAAGGTTAGATGTCTAATTCTAGACGAGTTTCCTTCCTGTTTTTGTCCAGACCTAAACAGGGTTCTAGGTCTTGTTGGTCAGACGACAGGTCGGACATCTAGCACAAAGTCTGGACATCTGGAAACACAAATCACTGCAGGAATTGATTTCCCAAGGCTCAAACGGCTATAATCACTGACAAAAGTGATTTGGGGATGGATTGAGCCTAACGTCTATTTATCAGACGTCTATGGATCTCTACGAGCGTCTGAAAGTGACAGTAGGTCACATTAAAGGTTAATCCTCAATGATTAAGTCTGACAAAATCAACGATCCTCTAGTTGGACGTCTGGCAAGATCATCAGACATCTTCTAAGATGTTTAGCTAAGGGCTGGACGTCTAAAACTGGCAAACCGAGAGTGGTTCTCCAGCCTAAGTGTTTTGGACGTCTGATCAAACAGTCAGATGTCACAAAGTCTAAGATCAAACATCTTATTTTCAGATTGGATGTCAGATCAGGCTATTTGATGCCTATTTTGGCTTTATAAGTTCTCTACAAAAAGCCTGAGTATCCTAGGATTTTGTAGATGTTCCTAAGACTACAGTTTTGTTACTTTGAGGCTCTTTAACATAAAATCTAAATAAAATAAAGAGAAAAGAACAAAGATGCAAAAATTTAGTAGAGAATATAAGACAAAAAGAAATCTATCATATTCTTCTTAACTTCAAGCTCTCGCTCTAAGCGAAGCTCCTTCTCCTCCATCAAGCTCCTCCAATACACCATGGACACGAGCTTGAGCTCCTCCTCCACACTTGTAACCATTTGCATTTTCCTGAAACCTTAAACTCAATGTAAATGTTAAATGACAAGTGTTTTGTTATCATCAAAATTAACGATCGTATGCCCTTGCACCAACAATCTCCCCCTTTTTAACATTACCAAAAAGGTTTAATCAATTTTAGTTATCCTATACTTCCCCTTAAAACATGCTCTTCTAATTTACTCTTTTTGACCCAACAAGATAGCCATTTATTTATCCATTAACTCCCCCTTTCTAATGGAACTATAACTATATTTATTAAAAACCTCCCCCTCAATGATGGACAAATAGCTTCATCAATTTTTAACTCCCCCTATCTATATGCCATAGAAAAAAAGATAGGATAAAGATTTTACCATGGCCAATAGCATGGAGATTGCCAAAATGGAATTATTAATAATATTAATTGGATAATAATATTGCATTTTAAATTTATTTTAAGGTCCTTTACTATTCATCCCTTATTTAATAATTAACCCATATATTTACATATTCCTACTTAATTAACTAGGAAAATTAGTTAATTAGGGGTAATTAGAGACCATGATGAGCTTCTCATCAGGAGGCTGCCTCCCCAAGTTCTCTCCTCCTCCCACACGCGCCCGTGGTGGCCGTGAGAGCTCCGCTGAGCTTCCACCGAAGCTCTCCAACCTTGGCTTCCTCCTCCTCCTCCCGCACTCTCCTCCTTCGCACCCTCATGCTCTCCCTCGCTTGCCTCCTCTCGCCACTCCTGCAAGCTCTGAAGGTGGTAGTGGTGGTGGTGGTGTGTGGAGTGGAAAGGAGAGGAGGGGAGGGGCTTAAATAGGTGGTGTGGGGGTTTTAGGGTTCGAGGGAAAGAAGGAAAAGGAGAGAGAGGAAGAAGGTCCTGCACGCCGCGCACGTGCAGAGCGCAGTACGCGTACAGAAATTTCATTTTCAGACTTCCGGGAAAGGGTCCAGACGCCTGAATAGATGTCTGACTAAGACTCCAGATGTCTTAAAAGGCTAAACGTGTGACGGGTCTTTACAAAAAGGTCCCATGAAGTTGATCCCCCAAATGTCGAAAATTTCGACGGAAAGTATTGGGCTTAGGGGCATCATATCTCTCTTAGCCATGTTCCCGAGTGTTTGGCATCGAGTGCATGACTTTGAGAATTCCTGGGTATTCTTAAATAATGACGGCCAATAGAATCTAGATTGCAAGATTTTTGCTGCCGTCTTTTTTCCGAAAAAGTGTCCACCACATGCAAATGTATGGCAGAACTCAAGTATACTATGGAACTTAATTTCCCGGACCCATCGACGAATAATCTGGTCTGTGCCAATGCAGTACAACTCGGGATTGTCCCAAAAATAATATTTGGCCTCAGACACAAGTCTGTCCAGTTGTTGCTTAGTCCAATCTTGGGGAATTTGACCAACGACCAAATAATTGACGATATACGTAAATTAGGGGGTTCAGATACCTGAGATTGTAAGGATAGTCTCATCTGGAAAAGTGTTCGAAATAGGGAAATCCAAATGAGGAGAATCAATTAGGATTCTCGAGAGGTGACTTGCCACTACATTTTGTGCCCTGGCTTTATCCCTGATTTCAAGATCAAATTCTTAAAGTAATAGAATCTAGCGAATAAGCCGGGGCTTGGCCAAGAGATGTTTCAAGGCTGAGTGATCAATATAAATGATTACATGAGAACCTAAAAGATAAGTTCTGAATTTTTCTAAAGCAAAAACTACAACTAGCAATTCTTTTTCAGTAAAAGTGTAGTTCCTCTAGGCCTCGTCCAGGTCGATGAAATCTAGCTAATCTACTTGCAAAATAAAAAGAGAGAGAGAGAAACAATCATGTATTTTTATAATAAAATGTTTAGTACAACTAGGAAAGCTGGAAAACTATACTACGAAAGCAATAAAGATAGAGATAGGTGAGAGAAATCTCCCTCGATGGTCGCTTGGAGGATGACTCTCTATGACGTCACTTGGAGGAAGGTGGTGAAGAGCGGGACGAACGAGGACGAAGACAGAGGACGAAGGGCAGGGCAGGACGGCGTCACGATGAGGATCTTCTTCCCAAAAGGAGGTGAGAAGACGACCACAGGATGCTCCACGAAGGGGGGTGAGAGGCGGCAACAAATATTTGTTTTCTACTCTAGAGGAGCATCCCGGGCTTGGGACAAGCTCTTCCTAGAGCCTTGGAGGTTCTGAGAGGAAGAAAGGAAGAGATGAAGAGGAATGGCAAGGGTAGGGGTCTTGTTATAGTGGAGAAAAGAATTAAATTCGTATTCAGGACATTTAGTGACGGTCATAAACATCACTAAAGATCCTTCGCAAATGTTGCTGAACAACCCGTGCCAACGCTCACCCATGCTGGCGCGTGCATCACGTGCCCCTTGTCGCTCGCGCTCTGGGGCTGCACTTGCGCGTGTGTGCCTCCCCGTGCGCGCACGCACCTACACTGCTATGCATATGCGGTGACACGTGCGTGCACATGAGCGGCCTCTTACGACCATGCTAGTTAAACAAGGGTGACTTAACCTCTTACGACCATGCTACTTAGATGAGGGTAGCGTACCTCAAATCCCTCCTCTTCACGAGGAGTATTTTTTCCCACGAAGTAGACGAGAATTTGCAAAGCGAATACCCAAACAAAAACAATAAAAAATATCCTATAGAGCCTTAAAGTAATTGTCTTAAACTTGCTTCTATAAGAAAAGGGTACTTCCCTAAGATGGAAGTGATGCGACGTGAAGTCGACAGTGTAATAGTGCTCTCGGGTGGATGCTAAAGGGCTTAGAGAGCAACAGCACTTTCTTCTTTGATTTTAATCTCTTCTAGGATACAATATGAATGGAAGAAGTATTCTCAAGGTGTGTCTTGCTTAGGAAGGGTGTTCCTCTATTTATAAAGGTTCTAAGAAGGCTTTGGAAGGCCTTGAAAGGCTTCTATAGCCGTTGGGAATAAATCCAAGTCAAATCAGACTGAAATCAGGGCTATTAATGATTCTGACAAGGTTATTAGACATTTGGATCTATTATCAGATGTCTGGGTCTTCGTCTGATTTTATTGTCAGAAGTCTGATCTAGAAGGGTGGATCAACTAGATGGTGTTGGATCAGAACAAATGTCTAAAGGTTACTTTTAAGACGTCTGGACTTAAGGTCAGACGTGTAATTTTAGACAAGTTTCCTTCCTGTTTTTGTCTAAACCTAAATAGGGTTATAGGTCTTATTGTTCAGACGACAGGTCGGACGTCTGGCACAAAGTCTGGACGTCTGGAAACACAAATCACTATGAGAATGGATTTTCCGAGGCTCAAACAACTATAATCACTGACAAAAGTGATTTAGGGATGGATTGAGCCTAACGTCTATTTATCAGGCGTCTAGGGATCTCTACGGACGTCTGAAAGTGATAGTAGGTCATATTAAAGGTTAATCCTCAATGATTAAGTCTGACAAAGCTAACGGTCCTCTAGTTAGACATCTGACAAGGTCATCAGATGTCTTCTAAGCCATCTAGACTAAGAGCTGGACGTCTGAAAGTGGCAGACGGTGAGTGATTCTCCATCCTAAGTGTTTTGGACATCTGATCAAACAATCAGACATCTTAAAGTCTAAGATCAGACGTCTGATTAGGCTGTCTAATGCCTATTTTGACTTTCTAAGTTCTCTACGAAAATCTTAAGTATCCTAGGATTGTGTAAGTATTTCTAAGACTATAGTTTTGTTACTTTGAGGCTCTTTAATATATAATCTAAACAAAATAAAGAGCAAAGAGCAAAGATACAAAAACTAAGTACAGAATACAAGACAAAAAGAAATCTATCATATTCTTCTTATCTTTAAGCTCTCGCTCCATGCGAAGCTCCTCCATCAAGCTCCTCCAATCCACCATGAACACGAGCTTAAGCTCCTCCTCCACACTTGTAACCATTTGCATTTTCCTGAAACCTTATATTCAATGCAAATGTTAAATGACAAGTGTTTTGTTATCATCAAAATTAACGATCGTGGTGCACATGCACCAACATCATCTACCTTGGAGTCTATCAACAGTTACCAAGTCCTTTGCTCATCTTTCTTCTCTTTAGTCAAATGAATTATGTCACCTACATCTTAGTCATCCTCAGACCAATACTGTGAATAAAATTATTAGGTCTTTTGGCATTTCTTTTTCCTTCAGCAACAACAAATGTCAATCTTATCTTTATGGGAAAGATAAAAAGATTCCCTTGGATGAAACATTTTCTCGTTCTACCAATCCTTTTGATTTAATATTCAACAATGTTTGGGGCTCGTGCCATATTATCTCTACTTTTGGTTGTAAATACTTCGTAATCTTTATTGATGACTTATCCATGCATATGTGGATATATCCAATTAAAAAGAAATCGAATGTATTCAATATCTCTCCTCAATTCTAATGAATGGTAAAATGGAAATTTTCATTAATAATCAAATGCTTTCAATCAGATGAGGGGTGATTATCAATTGTTGGTTAAACATTTTCTTAAGGAAGGAACAGTACATCACCTAAGTTGCCCTCACACTCATGAGCAAAATGGGGCTGCTGGAAGAAAGATTCGACATATAGTCGATACAGGTCTCACTCTTTTATCTCATTCATCCATGCCTTACAAATACTAATACTTTACATTCTCTACAGCTATCTTTCTAATTAATCATCTTCCAACTAACCTACTTCTTGGCAACTCACCCTACCAAACACTAAATCAAACCACTCTAGACATTAAACACCTCTGTGCCTTTAGATGTGTTGTATATTGTTACAACCCGATTCCCGAATCCCTACAGGACACGAGATCGGACCGACTCAACTGATCCCAAGACCCAGTCATCCAACGAGAAAGTAACCAAAAAACAGGAAAGTAAACCACATTCACTATGCTAAGCAACTAACAGTAAAAAGGTACAACAATAAAGAAGTAAAAACTGTTACAATACATATCACCACCTCAATAGTAGAAAGTAACAAGTACAGGAACATAAAGAATAGAATATAAAGTTACAAGAGTCTACTCACTACAACAGAAAGGAGTATAACAAGAAGCTACAACTACTGGGCTCTACTGGGCCCAGCACCTTCTGCAGCCGTGTGCTCTGGCTGCTCAACACCTGGACCTGAAAGGGTTATGAGTACACAAAATCAGCGAACGCTAAGTAGAGTGGCAACCAACTGACTAAAGCAGTAAAGGTGGACAAATAGCTATTGTTTTTCGATTACTTTCTTTAACTAATTAATCTTTTTCACCACTTTGCTTATTTATCAGGTCTCTTTCTTGATCTTGAATGTTCCTCGTGGGAATGATCTTGATTGCAGTCTTTTCCGAAGAGTAGAAGGCACACGTGGTGCTCTCCTGGCCAGGAGAGTCTCCTGTGGTGATCCTACACACATTCAGCCACCCCAAGGTCATGAACAAATGTAACGGTGACAACGGCACGCGCGATAAGTGCACGGGTAGCTACCCCGCACTGGCACACGGTCAGTCATTTCCGTTAGCAGGTGCGCCCAAAGTACAGCACGGAACCAGTATAGGGCCTTACCCTCTCAGTAACAGGGGTCTAGCCCCTAGGAACCAAACAAGGGTCTCGCCCCTCCACAGTCCGCGCACCCTCGCCTGGCTACCCTGGTTTGCCCAGTGGGTCTAACAAGTCGGTGTAGGGTGACTAGCTGAACTCCGGGCCCGTGGGGTGGCTAGCTCTCTCCCTACACTAGTAGCTCTCCCCGATACTATGTACGCGAGGGCCAAGAAGTCGGTACAGAGTGGCCAATCCTAACCCCAGGTCCCAACCCAAGGGTGGCTAGCTCCGCTCTGCACTAAACAGGGGGACAGTCGCTCTCCTTGGTACTCCGTACTCAAGGGCCAGCTCACTTCCCCACTCACATTTCCAGATCCATTCCATTTATTTCCAAGAGCTCTACTCCTAATTCCCCATAGGGTTCATGCTCATATTCCTCATGCCAAGCCATACCAGGTTTCATTATTTCTATTTCCATTCTCAAGTTATGCATATGCAGCTCGTATTACTATCGTTTACACTTCCATACACAGGTAGCTCGTATTTCCATCATTCACATTACCATTCTCAATTTATTTATATGCAGCTCGTATTATGTCATTTAACGTATACAACAGGAATTTACATGCAACAGTTTGCTAGCACAAGTACTTTACATTTCACAGGCAGCTGTTATTTATTTACAATCAATTGTTATCATTCTATATACTCATTCAAGACCGCAATTCAATCATCCATTACAGACATTTCAAATGTTTCTCGTCCTAGGATTAATGCCATATCTTAGGTTCTAATCATTCATTCCACACATGCATTTAGGTTATAATTAATTTAGGGGGAAGTCACTCTTCCAGTAAACCCAAGAGTATTGGGGGCTTGAACGGCAGGCTCACGTGCCTCGGCAAGCCCCAAACCTGCAACGGAACGAAGTCCTATCACAAGGAACAATCACAAGGGAACTATCAGAACAGTATGTGAAACCTTCTAACAAGTAGAGAAACTCACAAGGAACAGATCAGTATCTTATTTGCGTAAAACGAAACTCAAATGGACCCTAAACGGGTTAATAATAGGGTTTCTGTCTCAAATCAGACATCTGGAACATCTTCCAGACGTCTTAAAAGGGTCCAATAACGTACCTAAGTCTCTGCGCCAATCCTCAGACATCCAGGAACTCTTCTGGACCGTCTGGACCCAGCTCCAAACATCCGACCACCTCTCCGGACATCTAGAAGCGCTTCCCGTCGTCTGGTATGTAGCCCAGACGTCTAAAATGCGTGGGCGGGCATGCCCCATACCTTCCCAAAGTGAATCCTGCATACCACCAGCAGATCTCTCAAAACGGGCATGCAAAAGGGTTACTGCGGAGCGGCCTGCATGGCCGTATCCGCAAAGGAAACATACCTTCGCGAAACTCTCACCTCATACGTCTGGAACCACCTCCAGATGTCCACTCTATCGTCTGGACGTAGTTCCAGACGTCTGATTCTGGGAAAAACCCAGAACCATAACCTGCTTCTGCCCTCTAGCGCCACGCGTGGCCGCACCGCACCCCCTCGACTGCAACTCCAGTTGCAGCAGTGTCAAGGAGGACCTCCCCGACACACTCCTCCTCGCGCACGCGCCGCTCTGGCCGTGAGCTCACCGGTGAGCTCCCACGCGAGCTCTCCTCCTCCTCTCCTCACGCCAGTCCTCCTCGACGCCGCCCGCACGCTCTCTTGCTCGCGCTGCCTCTCTCGCTGGAGTGGAGAAGAAGAGGGGAAGGGCTGGTGTGGGGAGAACGAGAGGGGAAGGGGGTCTTATATAAGGTCGGTGGGTTTAGGGTTTTGCTGGAGGCGGGAAGAGAGAGAAGAAGGGGAGGAAAAAAATGAGAGTACTGTCTGCGAGCAGCACGCATGCAGACGTGAGCTCATACTCAAATTTTTCGATTTCCAGATATCTGGGAAGGTGTCCAGACGTCTTAAAAGGCTCAAACAGCACGGGTCTAAACACATATCTCCTGCTTCATCTTTACAAATCCCATAACTTCTCATTTAGAACTAATTAAGAAGTTTGTTTTTCTCAGTTCTCTTAAGAATTATATGGGAAATTATGCAAAAAATTATACATGACTAGACAGGTACAATTTGTTGAAGCCAACTTCCCCTTTAAAGAAGGTTTTGTTCTTAAACCACCACTACAAACATCAAATCATGGGCTATTATATCCACATTGAATTCTTTCCAACAACACCAACCATTACTCAACAATAGATTAGCGACTCTTAATGTGCTAATCACGACTACTTCCTCTCCTCCACCATCCGAGAGCCACAATCTACGACCATGAAAGCAAATAGACTACCAATAGCTCGTTGACATACAACAACATAGAAAGTGTGCCCTTAAAGCAAAACACTCATCGATAATTGAATAGGCATGCTTTTCTCAAATGATGCCAAGTGATGGCTAATGAATACGTACAATGCCCTACATGCAAATAGCACATGGAAGCTAGTACCTTGTAGTAAGGACTTGAATGTTATTGGCTGCAAATGGAATTTTTTGAGTAAAGTATAATGCAAATGGTATTATTGAGAGATACAGAGAATGCCTTGTTAACAAAGGTTTTGATATGGGAAGAAATTGCCTTCGTGCAAGGATAAAAAGAGAAAGAAGTCTACTCTCACAGTCAACACAATCAGACTACAAGAGTGTTGACTGCGAGAGTGGGGGCAACTGATGAGGGAAAAACTATCCTCATAAGATAAGCTCAATTGGCTCATGATCATACCACCAAAACTTGCTTAGACTCGCACCAAACCCGCTTGGACTCGATTCACGTGAGAATGCGAAGAGGCACCATTGAGCAGTTACAAGTCAATGCAATAACTCCAACCCATTATCTCTCCATTACTCCCCATAACTCTAGCGGTTACATATTCCAAATTAATGTAACCGTCAACGTTTGTATTCTATTAATATCTCATACCTATATGGTATGTGGGAGATAACCCAAGGGGGTAAGCCAAGGCTTTATAGCTTACCACTTCTTGTATGTTCCCTACATATAGTGGATATTGAGGGTTGATTCTCTCCCCATGCATACACCCATCAAGGGTGGAACTAGGTCAACAATCTTCCTTGTTCTATGTGGATGCATGCATATTTTTATTCTCATGGCTATGTTTCATTTTCCACTTTAAACAAATTCTTTAATGGCCATTAGTGACCTCAACGACACATTAGGTTTCAATCAACAAGAAGGAATTGATTACGATGAAACATTTAACCTTGTGATCAAGCCAAGCATAATTCGCATAGTACTTGCCCTTGCAGTCATTAACAAGTAGCATATGCACCAACTTGGTGTAAGTAATGCCTTCTTCATGAATAACTCAATGAAGAAGTATACATAGGCAACCTCCTAGGTTTGACAATCAGGATTATCCTAACTATGTATGCCATTTGCAAAAATTAACATATCATCACAAATAGGCAGCATGTGCATGGTTCATTTGACTCGGTTCCTTTCTTCAATTGCTCTCTTTCAAATCGTCAAAAATAGACCCATCGCTCTTCATCTACAATGACAACAACTCACTTATTTATGCCCTTGTATATGTTGATGGCATTATCTTCACCGACAACAATCATGACTTACTTCAAAACCTTTTTGAAGAGATCCAAGAAGAATTTAAAATCCACAACGTCAGCAATGTTCACTGCTTTTTGGGTACTGAAGTCCACATATTAAGGATGGTCGTATTCTCTCTAAGAAAAAGTACATTATTAATCTACTCATGAAAGCTAAAATAGAAATTGCAAAGCTGTGTAAACTCCAATGTCTACTCATCACCTATAAATTAAGATGATTCTACCTTCTCCAATCCAACACTTTACTAACAAATTGTCAACACTCTTCAATATCTACTCTTAACTAGACCTGACATTACATTTGTTGCAAATAAAGCCTCTTAATACATGAGCCAATTGACAAACAGAAGTTCGGAGCATCTAAAATGCATTCTTTAGTACTTCAAAGGAACCTCAATGCTTAGGCTTAAGATCCAATCCTCTTTATGCACAACACTTCATGCCTACTCTAATGTTGATTGGGTTGGCTACCTAGCAAATCGCAAATCTTGAGGGGGATACTTAGTTTTCCTTGTTGGGATAATCTCATATCATGATCCACCAAGAAGCAAAAAATTTTGTCCAAGTCATCAATTGAATCTAAATGCAAAGCTTTATTATCTAGTTGTGCACCCTACTACAAGAGCTTAAGCAACCAATTGCCAAACCTATTTTGTGATATGACAACATTGACACAACATATCTATTTGCCAATCTTATATTGCATGATCACACGAAACACATTGGAGTGGACTTCTATTTTATCTGTGACCAAGTATTGAGAGCCTTACTTTCAATTCAATTCATCTCAAACAAAGATCAATTAACAGACATATTAATAAAGCTATTACTAAAAATAATTTCAAGGCAATACACTTGAGATTATGCCCATTCCAATCTAACGTCACGTAGGTTCATTCAATCCTTAGTCACCATTGAAAAAAAAGAGAAAACTACATCGTCTCTTCTTCTCGGTCTTCTTGATTCTTTTCCAACAACATCAATACCCACATAATCTCATCTTCTTAAATCTCTCAACAATTCTCATATTTTTTAATTTCATGCTATAAATACTCATGTACACATGGCTGTAAAGGTTGAAAAAAGCAAAAATAAAAACAGTATTTTCTGGACCTTACTTAAAATGGATAATAGGTCTTTAGTGAGTGACACAACTGGTAAAGTGTTTATACCATTATTGAAAAAATAAGATCACCTATTCGAAAACTTACTAAAAGAAATCTCATTGTCAACAAAATTAAAAAAGAAAGAAATGGATAACACACTAACCCATGAACTTCTCTCTTTTCCAAATTCCTATAGAAAAAAATATTACCCAATTTCTAACTACCACTTATCTACCGTACAGTTAAATTCCCACAGCCACTAATCCACCTCACTTATTTCATGGATAAACTTTATCGATCATCTAAATGCAGCCTAATCTAGTTTGAGTGTTTTAAAAATTACCAAAATAATAACTACAAAAGATAATATTTAAAAATGCATTCTTAGATTATTCATTTTACGAGGAACACAACCGTTTCCCTTTACTTTGGAACTCCTCGGTACGCTTCTACTTCCCTCCCCTGCAAATTAAAGGAAGACAAAAGGGAGGATTTTTAATATTTTCTCTCTTTTTGGGGTATTAGGAATGTGACGTTACAATCGATTTGGTCCATGGATTTTTCTAAATCGTGATGCACGTTGCTAACCGTAAACCCTTCGTTATTTCATATTTTAAAAATTACCATTATGCCTTCGTTGCGCCCACATCGTTCCTAGTGTCTTATATTGAAAGCACGTTTAGTCAATAACGTCATGTTTGGCAGAAGAATGATTCAAGAGTTATTCTAACAGTAAAGTGATGCTTAACTTTGAAAAAGAACAAAATTAAAGAGATGCTTAAAGAAATTTTACATATATATCGGAACTTGGATACGACAGTATTTGTATTTGTCACGATACTATTTAATTATCTTTTTATCGATTCAATCTCCCTCTCCTCCTGGCAGCTCCTCTCTCTCTCTCTCTCTCTCTCTCTCTCTCTCTTTTTCGCACATGTGTGCACCGGCCATTATCTCTCTTTTTCTGATTTTGTAATTTTTTTTACCTCTTTCTCATTTTTTTAATCTTTCTCTTTTTTTTCTATTTACTTACTATTTAACATATATATCTATTTTAAATTTATCTTCATCGTGGACCTTCTCATTTTATTTTTTTTAATTGAAAATCAATATTAAATACATTTTTATAAAAATATAAAATAATATGTATATAAAATTAGAAAATATAAATCAATTTAAGACATCGATGGAAAATATACACTAAGTAATATATTTTTCAATGTGAAGGGTATTTTGATTTCTAATCAATATTTTTAATTTTTCATAAATTAAAAATTAAAATATCCCAAATAATATATTTAACATCGTATAGTATATTGATTTTTTAAGGATTAAAAATTAAGATCTATCAATTAAAAATTATATTTGATTTTATATGATTAATTTTTACATTCTTACATTAAATCAAACAAGGACATTTCTTTACTTTAAAAAAACATGCCATTTCAAAATAATTTTTTCAATAATAAAATTATGATATAATTTAAATTTCTATACTTCCACGGCAAAGTACAACCTAAAACCTAAGAAACTTTTATTTTAAAAAAATTTAACTTATCCATACCCATCAGATTAATATTGATATTTATTAAAATAACACTTTTAAATTATTCGACTACATTATATTAATACCAATATACATTAAAATACATTTATTTCATCGTAATATATATATTAAAATATATTTATTATATTACATTAACTCATCACACCCATATTATAATTTGAAAAATCTTTCACTAATATAACATCATCATTTTAATTATTTTTATCTCAATATCTATCTTATCCTCCTAAATAAATGACTTCTTTCTCCCTCATTTCACGATAAAATGAAAGTTATCTTTGGATGTTTCCTAAAATTTTAAGTTTAATTTGATAAAGGAAGATAATCTATTAAAATAAAGGTTAATCTTATTTGATAGGAAAGATATTTTAATTTAGATTAAAATAATTTAATTTAAAATAAATTATTCTAAAATTAATATGAATAAATTTTTTTTACAAATTATTCTATATATTTTCACAAATTATCTAAAAATTTTTCAAATAATCATAAATTAATTCCTCAAAATAATCTTTATAACTTTCAAATAAAATTAAAAAATAATCTAACTATAAATAAATTATCACATAAAATTTATCTCTCCAACCAAACAAACCATTAACTCTTCCGAGGATTACCATAGCGTGGGACTCACGACAATGAAGGGGGGTTTGGGTTGCGATTGGGGGAGGGCGATTGCGAGGGAAAATATATGATGGGACGTTCTATCAGCATTCGTTGAACCTTTTTGATGCCGGAACAACAAGCAACGAGAGGAAAGCAAAATGTTAAATGTTACGCACCATTCAAAAAAAAAAAATGTTAAATGCCTAAAATATCACTAAAATTTATGTGATGGGACGTTCAATCAGAATCCACTGCATCTTATCCATCCCGACGTAGGATAATAACTTTTTGCGCAAAAGGGTAGTCTTTACTCAAAATTTAGCGGAAATAAGTGCTAAATTATAAAATATAAAGAATAAGTAAATAAATAGATAAGAAACTTCTCATAAGAAAAATACAGAAAGTATGGGATCACGAATGTAAACTACGTAAATTAGAAAGGACGATGTCAGTGATGGTACGAGTAGAAATTCCTTTACCTTAACGTAGCAGTCTATCCCTCATCTCCCAGATATGTCGGACAGTGTAAGTTATAACTTTTCCCACAAAAGAAGTGTGAACATCACAATTGAAAGTCTAATCAAGTGACTTATAAATTGAATCCCCCCACAACCAAGGGAAGGTCAGCAACCATAAGAACATATGTCCAAATCTCTCGAGAGAAGGTGTATTCAAAGAATAGGTGGGTGGCACTCTCAATCTCACAACTACAAAGCAGACACATGAGATCAAGGAACATATCTCAACATACGAGCCTATCCTTCGTTAAAAACCTCTCTTAGGAAGCTAGCAAGGTGCAACAAGACCACTTTGATACATGCCTCTTAAGCCAAATAAACCCAAACTCTAGACCTTCAACCTTTGAATGCTTAAATCGTTCCCAAATGTTACTTCTTCATGTGAGCCAATCCCACGTAGCGACAGAGCAATCCCGAAATCAAGCTTTGACGCCCTCCAGATGGCAACGAAGATGACGCCAACATTTAGAACCCCCTCTATCATGCCCCAAACCTAAGCTATTGATGTTGTAAGCCATCCGCATCCGCTCCACTCAAATCCCCTTTTCATTTGGATCCGATAATCTTTTGATTCGAATAGTAGCAACATAAAAAACTAAATCCAAAGGATGCCTCAGACCCAACCCACCTTCCTTCACTAGTAAGCACACCTCCCTCCAATTAAGTGAAGCTTTCTTCCCCACAAAAATGATGCTTCCAACTCCATTAATTTTTCCAAAACTGCACGGGGAAGAACAACTGAATCAAGCCAAAAAGAGAGCAGGCCTTCGATGACCCATTTCAGGAGCTGGCCCCTCCCCATCCTAGATAGAAGCTTGTTACACCACCTCCCAAAGTGACTCATGGCTTTATCAATGAGGCCTTGAAATTGTGCCACGTTACTCACTCCAGGAAACATAGGCCTGCGAAGGTAGGTGGTGGGGAGCTTCCCTTTCAAAATCCCTAGCGTGAGGCATATACCCATCCTGCTAGGAACACCCTTTGATAAATAAATTTAGCTCTTATTAGCATTTAATGAAAACTCAAAGAGTTCTCCAAAGACAAGGAGAGCCTTACGGATGGCATCTGCATTAGCGACGTCCACCTTGGTAAAATCAACACATCATCTGCAAAGACAAGGTGCGTTGGGAATTCCACCCCACCAACACAAGCTTTTCTTAATCGTCCAACCTGAACCTACACTTCAAGAAACAAGGAGATTCATCACTAGCATGAAGAGGAGGGGAGAGAGAAGATCACCCTATCGAAGGCGACGAGTAGTATGAATGAGCCTAGCCGGCAGGCCATTGATCAACAGGGATATGGATGGGGCTTCAATACACTTCCAGATCCATGCAATCCATTGCACATCAAAACCCAACACACCCAGCAACCGGAGAATAAAGGATCGCCGCACCTTATCAAATGCTTTTGAGATGTTAGCTTTAACGCACATTCTTCTTCTCGCTTTGAACCCATACATGAACTTCAGTGCCAAGAGGGAGCAATCCGCAAGTCTTCTCCCCTCCACAAATGCCCCTTGATTTGACTCAATGAGATTCCGGAGGACCATAGCAAGCCTCCTAACCAGAAGTTTGGTGATAATCTTATAGAGAAGGTTATAGCGTGCGATAGGTCGAAGATTCCCCAGAGATCCACACACTCACTTTTCAGGACTAAAGTGAGGAACGATTAGGAGAGCTCGCAAGGCTTGTCCCCTCCAGAAAGAAAAAAATCCACTATTGCGACCACCTCACGATAGTTGATGCTCCAAGTCTTGAAAAAATAGGCATCAATGCCATCCAACCCAAGAGCTTTATCAATACCAAAGGACCAAACAACATCCTTGACCTTAGCTTCACTAACAGGTGAAACCAACATTTTATTTTCTTCCCTAATAACACGACCACGAACAGGGATTGGGAGAGTATTCCCAACGTCAAAAGACTTCTCATTGAATAGTGCCTTGGAATGAGAATTAACCTCCTCTTTAAGTTGCTGACTATCATCCAATATGGTCCCATCACTCCTACTCAGTGTGGTGATAGCATTTGTATTTAAGTGGGACATGCCGTAATCTCCTCTTTTAGTTGGAGATGCAGGTTCAAGTCCCAAACATTACCTGGATCATCAACTTTGCTCAAGGAGGAAAAACAAGCAAGAGTGTTATCAAGTAATAAGAGAAAAAAAATGTTAAATGAATAAAATATCATTAAAATTATCGCACATGCTTCAATCATCAATTTCTAGTTGCAATATCCATTTACAACAATATATTTTCTATATGACTTCGTAATGAAGACTAACTTCAAGTATTAAATCCGATTCATCCTATTTCCTCATATGTTCTCTTAAAGAAGTATGAAAAATTGGAATCATAGTAATGTATTCCCTATAATGCCTTTTGAGATAGCTTTATAATTAAAAGTTAGGAAATTTAGGAGTGGACTATAAGGATGGAAACTATTGAATAACTTGTAATCAAATATTTTAGGTAATTATCTTGAGTTTATTGGATTCATATTCAATAAGTTATTAATTTTCATATATCTTAATTGAGCATGGACTTTGATTTAGATCACTTGAAATGTGTATAAAATAACCCCGAGATAATCCTATTCCAAAAAATTTCAAATACAAATACCACGTGGAAAGGCAAACAATAGAATGCTTTTCTGTAGTTTATTTGTTTAAATATTTTAGTGAATTTATTACTTATCTTTTGATATAAGGCGATCTATATTTGAGTATACAATTAGAATCCAAAATTTCAACCTTTTATGTCATGCTAAACCATATTCTTAGACATTGATGAGGGACTCCATCAAGGGCTTTCCTTTATACCTTGGAGGAATTCATTGCCTTCAACACCTACACTTCCTCCTTCAGTTAGGAGAAATGATTGAAGGAAAAATCCACCTTCTCCGACAACTTGTCCATTCTTTTGAGATCTCCCTTGTGAGTCTCAATGATAAAGTCATAAAGCTTCACGGCATCCTCCCCAGTTGATGCCAATCCAGTTTGAGCCTCCCTCTGCTCCCCTTCCAACTGTCCAATCCAACTAATCGCCTTCTATTGGGATCTCAGCATGCAATTAGCCTCCACTAGGTCCTCCATCTTCACGTGGACAGCCTGGGCCATCTCCAGGCTACGGAGGAAACTCCTTTGTTCATTTCTGATGATCGTCGCTCACTTGACCGCCAGTTCTGCCACTTTGACAATGGCACTAGACTTGCCATTATCAGTGCCTACTTCACTCAGAGTGAATTAGGGATGAAATGATTCCTAATAGCCTCCACCTGCATAATCAACATATGGGAAAGTCCTATATAAAATGTGAATAGCAAAAGAACCTGAAGAAAAGGTTTTCTAAGGCAAAGGTGAAACGACCCATCACCCTTTTGTCATTTAAGACATCTGAGAAGTTCACCAAACGTCTGTCTAGACATTTGGAAAGATCAGCAGACGTCTGAAAATACTTTTTCTTCAGCACGTACCGTACAAATGCCATGTCTTCTCCCTCACCCGTGCCTCACCGCACCTTCCCCTGCGACGCCACTCCGCACCATCCCTCGCCATCTCGTCCCCCTCACCTCCTCTCCCTTTATAACCTCTCCTCCTCCTCTTCGTCGCACACCCCGTAGCAAGATGAGAGAGAGCAGAGGGCAAAGCGAGGGCGAGAGCGAGTAAGAGCAAGGAGCCAGAGCAAGTATGAGCGAAGAGCAAAGGGTGCTATGTCATTCTGCTACAGCACCTGCAGGCGAGGGAAGCCAGAGCGGTTCCGCGGAAGTCATTTTTCCGCAGAATTAGACGACCGGAGCGACACCCAAACATCTTACCGGGCGTCCAAAGGTAGAGTGAGACGTCTGGTAGAGATATACTTTCCGTATTTTCTCTCTGCCAAAGTCCTGACAGTGTACGTATATGTGTCAGAAGTTGAAAGGTAGACCAAGGCAATTTCAGACGTTCGGGAGCACCTCCAGATGTCTGACGGAACCCTTGGACGTCGGCACTGAGTTCCAGACGTCTGTTAGAGGAACACTGAGAGAGGTATCCCTGAGAACTGTTTTAAAATGTCTGGGACCTTTCCCAGACATCTGATTTCTGTCTGACCACATGTTTTTGGGCCCGTGCAAGGCCCTAATGTTATCGGTTTTCTGCAACAAAACGTCTCTGTTTTCCATTCGAGTTTCTCTGTGTAATGATACCTTGTTTGTATCATTCTGAACCTCGTGGCCTATCGAGCCATGTTTTAGGTCTCCAGTTCGTTGGGTGTACGGGACCTGCGGAGACGTCGAGAGCTATTGTACGAGTCTCCATTCCACCCGGTTACCTAGGTAGAGTGGTTATAACCATAAATCTCTAAATTAATACATGCAAGTAAGTGGTCCTAGGACTTGAGATGAACCCTAGGAAGAAGTAGAATATATTCTTGAACCCTAGGTCATGGCATGAACACTAGAGCTAGAGGAAAATACACGTGAATGATTGAGTAATCAAAAGCTGCCTGTGTTATCTAAAATGGACCCATACTGTGATAAGATTGGAAACTGAACTTCTTGTTCTATACATTCCAACCTGGATGTGGAAAAAAAAAACTCATGTACGAACCCTACAGGGAATGTAGATAAGAATACCGTAATACGGAGAGCCAGATGGTTCTAGAATATGCTGCCCATGGGCAGCTGTTAGGGGAAGTAAGCTGGCCTTCGTGTACATGGTACTGAAGAGAGCAACTATCCCTTGTAGTGTAGAGGGGGAGCTTGCCGCCCTTAGGTTAAAACCTGGGGTGGGTTTGGCCACTCTACGTCGACTCTTGCTGGCCCTCATGTACGTAGTACCGAGGTGAGCTACTTAGTGTAAGAGGGAGCTAGCCACCCTAAGGAGCCCAGGGCTAGGTATGGCCACCCTACACCGACTCTTGTTAGCCCGTTGGGCAAACCGGGATAGTCGGACAAGAGTACGTGGACTGAGGAGGAGCGAGACCCTTGAAGGGTGAGACCCCTGTTCTATTCTGAGAGGGCAAGGCCCTATACTGTTCCACACTGTATGTTGAGGCGTACCTGCTAGCGGAAACGGCTGACCGCGTGACAATGCGGGGTAACCACCCACGCGCTTATCATGTGTGCCGTAGTTACCGCTACGTCACGATCGTGATCTTGGGGTAGTAGACCGAGTGTGGAACTACCACGGAGGGACTCCCCTAGCTAGAAGAGTGACACGTGGGCATCCTACATCATGGGAAGCTGCAAGCAAAATCGTTCTTGTAGGGAACAAGAAGATTAATTAATGTGATGAATCTTGATTAAAGATCTCTACGCACCAACTTGTATAATGTAATTGGAAAAGGAAAATTTTTTGTTAAACTACTTGTTAAATGCATGTTACTTCTTAGCCACCACTCTACTCAGCATTAGCTGACTCCAGCTAAATAATTTTGTACAGGTCAGGGATTTGAGTAGCCCGAGCTATCGGCTGCTGAGGACGTTGGGCCTAGTAGAGCCTAGCTCTAGTTCTACTATTTGGTGTAGTGAGTTTCCATAGTCTTGTTTCTGCTATATGTACTCGTTTTTGTTGTGATAGCTGTATCTTGACATATAATATTACTGTCCCTTTCCCCTTGTTATTGTTAATTTCTTTCTGCTTAGCTACTGTACTTGCGTGATTGTGGTTTATTGAATGATATTTGGTTATTTCTTATCGGACGACTGGGTCTTAGGATTAGTCTAGGAAAGTCGGTCTCGGGTCCTTTAGGGATCTGGGATCGGGTCATGACAAAAGGGATCTTACATTATGGAGGTAGTAAAACTGAATGTTTCTAAAGTTTCCCCCCCTCTTGGGGAGGTGATAACTAGCTAATGGCATCATTCAGGTGCCTTAGCACCTAGCTCTCTAGGTTGAAGGTAAACACGTCTCCCCTCACCAAGATGCTCCTGCTAGCTGCGCCCTCTCCTTCGGCTAACATCTCCAACTGAGGGCCCTCCAAGGCAGATCCCCTCGGCAAGCCCACAGTCTGCCCAATTGCACCAACCTGAGAAAAGGCACTTGGCTCCCTAGGAGATGTCACAGGAATGATAGCCATTTCCACCCCGATTGATTCTATCGGGGGTCGAAAGGCAGATCCTCTCACCTCCACCTCTGGCTCCTCAGCATCACTTACTCCATGGGAAGAAGTGTGTTGTGCCTTCTCAGAAAGGTTTCGCAACCTCTTCAGGTGCTTTAGAGGGACGTGCTCTGAGCTAGCAGGAGCTCCCAACAGTTCCTTCCTTTTCTCCTCTCGAGGGGTGACGACCTGGCTACCTCTGCCCACATCTCCCTTTTTTCCCTCTTGGACAAAAGGCTCCTTCCTTTTCTCCTCCAGAGGGATGGAGACCTAGCTACTTCCGCCCCCATCTCCCTTTTTTCCTTCTTGGATAGAAGGTTCCTTCCTCTTCTCCTCTCGAGGTATGTCAGCCCAACTGCTCTCCGCCTAATCCTTCTTCTCCCCAGCATGAGAAGAAGATCCAGACCACCTCCTAGGAGTCTTTGGGTAGACAAAATGACCAAAAGCTGCAAAAGCCATTCATAAAGTCAATTAAATATAACAGAGAATAGAAGGATCTAAATCTATTTCCCTCAAACTTACATGGCATGGGATAAGAGTCTGCAACCCATGTGAAGGCCACCCAAAACATCCTTCCGCCTTAACTCCGAGTGGGCAATTGGCCCAAAATCCATTATTTTATCTGCATCCACCTAAGTAGACGGATCAAGATCTTCCAGACTAGGCGGCAGGTCTTTCGTAGGCTGGCTCTGCCAGGTGTTTGGAACTTCTAACTTCTCCACATTGTGAAAAAAGAAAAAATGGTGATCCTGCCCTTTCAAGCTATCTAGCAAGTCAACGATCCTATATTTAGTACAACGGCTGTACAGGGTATACGTAACAAAAAAGGAGGCTTACCCCTTTTCACCTTAGGAGGCATGAGCTCAAAAATTAGGCAGAATAAACCCACCTGGGCAACAATAACCAGGTGGAAACAGATGACAGTAAAGGCATTCAGAATGGGCCAACAATTCAAATTGAGCTGAGAGGGGGCAAGATTATGGTAGTGAAGAAAGGTCAAAAAAGGATTTAAAGGTGCCTGTAAGCCATGTTCTATGACGTATTTACAAATTATAAACATATCATGCCCTACATCGGAACACACGCGAGTCATGGACCCGCACTATTAGAATGGGACCCCACCGAGTCCATGTGCTGATAGAAATTCCTTGATGGCAGATTGGCTACGAAAGTTGGAATTAAAACTATACAGGTTCCTCATCTCGAGTGAAAGGCCCGCTGAGGAAGAATGCGGACTTACCCTTTTCGGCGAGGCCAGACATCTCCAAGCCACTGCTACTCCTCTGGAGGCAGTGGCTTCTGGTGAAGAAAGTTTCTCATGGATCACCAGAGAAGGTGAAGCAACTGCAAGCTTGTAAGATAAGAATTAAAACAGTAAAAGAGAGCAGATGGGGATTTACTCTGCCCCACCCCCTATTTATAACCCCCAGGGGGAAGAGTCCTGTCCCTCTGCGGGGCGTGGATTTCGAAAACGAAATCCCTTGATACAAGGTACGGATTTCAAAAAATCCCGCCAGCTTCCAAAACAAACGAAACCATCATTACAAGCATTTAATGCCCACGTAATCATTACGTCGTGATTCCATACCAGGTAATTATTATCGGTATATCAAGCAGCAGATTCGCATGATCTCAGCATTTAATGTCCCTTACAAGTTGGCATTTAATGCATGTCCTTTTAGTGGATAGTGAGAAAATTTCCACAATGATTGGCCACCACTCACGGAAGACGATGCTTTCATCGTACTGCAACAATACCTGGGAAGATAACTTTTACTGGCTATCTGGGAGTTCAGGCGGATACTCCGCTTAATTCTCCAAAATATGCAAGGGGCGATAAGTCTGTTAAAAAAACCTGGCGATGATGGTAGCACCATCATTGGTGATAATAGCCTAATTTAACCTAATTATAGTGATAAATGCTCCTTAATATTCATCATAATATAATTTTGTCCTGAGTTGGGTTTGAGAAGAAGAAGAGAATACAAGTTAATTTTACTATTAAAACACCTAATCACAATTGCAAATCAACTAAGGGGTTAATCAAGGCCTAATCTAAGGTCAAATGAGCTTAGTTTCCTAAGAAGTGGGCCTGACCTGACTGAATCAAGGTTTTCCGAGATTTGAAGATTAATTTAATAATAAAACCCTAATTTTAGCCTTACTTCAATTAAACAGGTTCTAATAGAAACAAATGTAATCTAAACCTCTTAAAAATTATTGAAAAATATTCTATGAGGTTTGGAACCTTCACTTCAACTAAAGGAACCTATTTTGACCTAAAACAGAAACCTAAGCGGTTATTCAATATATTTTGGGTAAAGTGTAAATTGACCAAGAAAACTTCATCAAAACCCAAAATTGAAGTCACCAATGAATTCCTTAGGTCCAAATTAGTCTACCATAAAAATTTGAGTCTTATTGGATATCATTTTGACCTACTTTACATTTGGACCCACAATTTTCAAATTACTTTCAATTTGGAAAGAATCTTCTCTTCTAGGTCCCTCGCTGATGTCATGATGACGTCAGCATCTCCTTCCTCAAGCAAACTGCAGTAGCTCCTCACCGAGCTCTCCAGCACGATTTTAGAGATCAAGATCTTGTGGTGGATCCCACCAAATTTGGTGGGATCGTTCCTCTATCATAGCTCTTCCAAATTGAGATGTTTCCAGCTATTATTAACATCTTTGGAAGCCGTGATTCGTCGTCGAAATCATTGTTAGAATCACCTCCTTCTTCCATTTTTGAGGCCGCGACGCTGGCTTAATCAGACCTTAATTGCGGCAGCCAACTGCTTATAAAGCACGGCCTCACGCTAGCATATGGATTCGTGCAAATTTTGGCATGAAAACTCTACTCTTCTCCACGTCGCGCCATTATTGAACACCATGGATGTCCAGCATGAACTCAGGACGTTTGATAGCATGCAGAGTGCCAAGGTATTTTCTCTACTCAAACTCTGTGCCATGCATACGTACCATGGTTGTTGTTCAGGATCGTGCTCTGCTGCGCATGTGTGCGTAGGTACGAGTTACATTGGAAAGGCGGTTGGCATGACGTTCGAGGCACTTTATGATGTCTGGAAGCAGCGTCAGACGTCTGACTGCTCTCCCAAACGACCGGAAGCAATGTCAGACGTCTGGTAACCCCCTCAGATGGTTGTGTGGGGTAACAGATGACGAGAACAAATGCAGGAAAGAAATGTAAGATCCTACACTCATTTAAGACATCTAAGACACACCCCAGACATCTGATTTTGGTCAGGGTGTGTGCGTTTGGGTCGGTTCAGGGCTCAAACAAAGTCGGTTTTACGTAAACAAAGTACCGTTGGTTTTCTTTCGAAATTTCCTACATGTTAGAGTCATTTCCATACTGTTTTGAGCTTGTTTGACATATTGGAATAATGGTCAACGATGTTAATATTTGCTGTGACCACCTGTTTGGAATAGGTTGCCAGTCCGTAGTGCACACGTGACCCGCGGAGACATCGGGATCCACCGTTCGTGCCCCCCACCACCAGTACACTTCGATAGAGTGGTCCTATCTACTCCTGTGGTTTAAATTATTAAAGTGCATGCTAAATTAGAAATATCTACTTGAAACCTAAGACTGAGAATGTAAATGTTATATTCGATGCATGAATCTCGCTTGCTATAAATTGAGAATGCATGTAGTTAAATTCCCTATTGTGAGTAATGGAATATTTAATTCACGAGAAGCCTGCTATACGAATTAGAAACCAGAATGTGATAGAGATGCAAATTAGAAATGAGATGAATACCTATGCATGAACCCTATGGAGAACTAGGAAAGGAAATCAAAGTATAGTGGTATGGATGTCTGATGTATGATGGAATATGTTGCCAACGGGCATGTTAGTTGGCGGTTCAGACTTGGGTATGGAAAGTGAGCTGGCCCTCGTGTATGTGGTACTGAGGAGAGCTACTATCACTTTTGTGTGGGGAGAGAGTTAGCCACTGATGTAAACACATTTACACTACTTATGATGTCTATTTATGCATGTTCTTAAGCATAGGATTGCATTGCATGATATAAATATTACATAACATGCAACATCTTGCATTTAGAGTAGTTTGAATAAAATGGAGGTTAATTGTCTCCTTTTATGTGCTTGGACAGGGCAAACTTTTTATCAGGGCCTCGAATCGAAGATCCAACCGTACAGATGGGATCAGGGCGACGATTGCAGTTCAACAACTCCAAGATTGCCCTAATCAGGCATCTGTAGCATCAGATAGTGACCGGGGAACCCTAGAAGATCAAGGGTCAGGATGGTGTAAATCCACAACTCAAATGACAAATCCAACCGCACGGGTGAATTCGGATCGACGATCGCAGCCTAACGACACAAAAATCGAGTCAATCTGACACCTGTGGCACCATCTACAATATCCAAAAGATGGACGGCCAAGATGGCTCCACGTGGCGCCATCTCGGTCGCCCAAACGCCCGCATGCAACCACAGAAGCCTCCGCATCCGCCCCCTCTCCGCCGTTGGATCTCGATCCAACGGCTGTGAATGACTGCACCTCAAATCGCCCGCTCGACAATCCACGCTCCGCAGTGCAGTGGGCGAGGGTGCTTTCACGAGCAGCGGACGCGTTCAAGCCGCAGCGAGGAGGCGAAGGGCGCGGCTGAGCGGGCGCAGGCGTGCGTCGGATCTTGATCGGACAGCCGTCCGCGCTCAATAGCGATGACGCGCTATTGCACGCTCGCGCCTCACGTGGCATCGCACGTGTTGGGGCCAACATGCAGCGAGAGGGGAAGGTGCAATCACAACCGTCCGATCTCGCGATCGGATGGCTGTGGCTTATTTAATGTTTTAAAGATGTAATGACCAATTTGCCCCCACTCCTTGCAACTATAAAAGGAGACCCCCTCCACACGAAATTCTCATCCCTTCCTTCTCTTCTCTACCACTCCAAAGCTCAAGAGAAGCTTGTCCCACACCCGGGATGCTTCTCGTGAGATAAAGTCCAAAGTTTCGTCCCCCTTCGGAAGTGGATCCCGCGACGACGACGACGTGCTGCCTCGTTCCCGTTCTTCTGCTTCGTCCTCCTTCGTCCTGCTTCGTCCAGGCGTCGTCCCGTCCGGCTCGTCCTCCAAGCGATGTTTGCACCTCAAAATATGCCTGCAATAAATCCTTCTTATGCTATTTCCTAGCATTAACGTTGCATATTAGGATTCTATAGTTGCATTTGTAAAAACACTTGCATTCATGCATTTAATTGAGAGGAGAAAAGAATGAAATAAATGGCTTCATAATTCACTTTTTTTCTCAAGTGCCTCTTTGCAAAAAGTCCCTTCTCTATTTTTATTTCCTCTTGAATTCTTTTCTCTCTTCCCGCGGTTGCACTTCTCTTCCCGCAGTTGCATGCATTTACTCCACGTCATGTCTCCCTGCCAATGCCACTCCCTACAGCTGCCAATCCCGCGCCCTCTCCCTGCTCCAGCCAGGCATGCCACTCTCTCCTCCTCTATAAGAAGCTGCAGCTTCTTCCTCGCGAGACACACGCTGCTGCAGAAGAAAAACCCGCAGCCACCACCTTCTCCTCCACCATCCTCCCCTCCCATACGTCAGTCCTCCTTCGAGGAGGCACCCGGCGAGCAGGAGAACCCACTGTGGTGGACACCACCACAGTGGGAACACCACCGCCCAGCTCTTCAACGAGCCGGTGGGCGTGATGTCTTCTTTTCTTTTCGTTTTCGTCTCCACGCCATTGCTGCCACTTCAAACTTCGAAGCTTGAAGCAGCAGCAGCAGCAGCCAAACCGCGGCGACGGCAGCAGCAGTAGGCCCCCCCGCCTCCTCCGCGACCTTCCCCTCAGGCGCTCATACAACAAATGAAAAACTCGCTGGAAAACTTGCAATCCGGGCTCATTGCTAACTCTCGTCAACCCGGATCTCTACCATCCCAACCCATACCCAACCCGCGAAATATTATGAATTCGGGCAATCAAGCCCAATGGTACGGAAATCAGAGGGACCCACACGCACATGCTCAGGTGGTTGAGCAAGGTTTCTCGTTTTCTTCTTCTTCTGCAAATCAACAATTCATGGTTAATCAAGCCCCTCCAATCTTTCCTAACCCTCCCCAAGACCCAAATTCTTATGCTTCTGCAAATTCTGTAACTTTGAGGAGTGGTAAGCAGACTCAAGATCCACAACCAAAATATTCTGATCTTCTGAATTCTGAAGAACCTGAGGAGAGAGAGGAGAATTCTAGAGGAGAAATCAAGGCTCAGGAACCTAATTCCAAAGATCTGACTCATATTCCTTTTCCTGAAGCCTTAACCAAACCAAAGAAGAAGAAGTCTGTTGATAGCAATGAGGAGCTTCTGAATCTATTTAAGAATGTTGAGATCAATATCCCGCTCCTTGATGTTATCAAGCATATACCAGCTTACATAAGATTTTTAAAGGAATTATGTACACAAAAGCGTAAGTCGAGAGAATCTATTCCGAGGAAGGTGGTACTCTCCGAGCAGGCTAGTTCTGTTATCATGCACTACCTCCCTCAGAAAAAGAGAGATCCTGGTGCTCCATTGATTTCTTGCATTATCGGAGATTACACATTTGATAGCACTTTTGGATCTCGGTGCATCCATCAACCTAATTCCGACTTCTCTTTACGAGAAGTTTGGATTAGGTGAACTTCAGCCAACTTCAGTAATGCTACAGTTAGCGGACTGCTCGGTCACAAACCCGCGAGGCATTATTGAAGATGTTATTGTTAAGGTCAAGGATTTCTATTTTCCTGTAGATTTCCTTGTCCTTGACATGGATGTACCTGATAATCTGAGGAACACGCCCATCATTCTGGGGTGTCCGTTCCTGGCTACCGCCAAGGCCAACATTAATTGTGAAAGCAATATCATGGAAATCACCTTTGGGGACCAACGAATGAAATTGGATATTTTTAAGGCGATTAACAAATTTAAGGATTGTGGATTTATTAAGGAACTTGATGAGGATAATGATAATATTGAAACTTGTTTAACAGTTTCTTCAATTGAAAGTTCCTCTTTGGATGATGAATTTGACTCGCAACCCTCTATGGCTGACCTGACATCTTCGGAAGAGGTTATTGATTTTGTTCACTCACAACCTCTTCCTCTTGTTGAATCTTCAGCATCTACCCTACCATCAATCATCAACCTACCCCAGCTTGAATTGAAACCATTGCCCGAGAATTTGAAATATCAATTTTTAGGACCTCAGAATACGCTCGCTGTGATTATCAGTGCTAAATTGACAAAGGAGCAAGAGATTAAATTGATCAAGGTCCTAAAGGAACATAAGGAGGCAATTGGTTAGACCATTCATGACCTCAGGGGGATCGAGCCATCTTACTGTAATCATAGAATATTCTTGGAAGATGGATCCCACCCTTCTCGCCAGATGCAGAGGAGATTGAATCCAAATATGCGAGAAGTGGTCAAAAAGGAAATCATCAAGTGGCTCGATGCAGGAATTATTTATCCAATCTCTCATAGTCCCTGGGTAAGTCCCGTTCAGATTGTTCCAAAGAAAGCAGGGATTACCGTTGTGACTAACGAGAGAGGAGAATCTGTCATAACTCGTTCAACTTCCTCTTGGAGGGTTTGTATTGATTACAGGAAGCTGAACACAACTACTAAAAAGGATCATTTTCCCCTGCCCTTCATCGATCAAATCTTGGAAAAATTAGCCGGTAGAAGTACTTATGTTTTCTTGATGGCTACTCGGGATACAACCAAGTTCCTATCCATCCCGAGGATCAGGAAAAAACTACTTTCACCTGTCCCTATGGAACCTTTGCTTTTCGTAAGATGCCTTTCGGGTTATGCAATGCACCTGCAACTTTTCAAAGGTGTATGCTAGCCATATTTTCTGACATGGTGGGAGAGTTTATGGAAGTCTTCATGGATGACTTCTCTGTTTTCGGAGAATCATTTGACTCTTGTTTGGCTAATTTGGAAATGATTCTTAAGTGATGTATCAAGACACGACTGGTCCTTAGCTGGGAAAAGAGTCATTTCATGACCCAAGAGGGCATCGTTTTGGGTCATGTAATCTCTGAATGGGAAATTGAAGTGGACAAAGCTAAGGTTGATGCTATCGCCAAACTTCCTCCTCCCACATCTGTTAAACAAATCCGATCATTTCTTGGCCATGTGGGATTTTATCGAAGATTCATCAAGGATTTCTTGAAGGTTGCTCATCCTTTGAGCATTCTTCTTGCCAAAGAAACGCTGTTTGTTTTTGACGAGTCAAGCCGAAAGGCATTTGATTTCCTGAAAACGACAGTCACCTGTGCTCTAGTTTTGCAACCACCAATTTGGACAGCCCCTTTTGAGATCATGATCGACGCTTCTGATTATGCGGTCGGGGCTGTCCTGGGTCAGAAAATTGATCGAAAGCCCTCTGTCATCTACTACGTTAGTAAAACTCTGGATGAAGCCCAGAGGAATTACACTATTACTGAAAAGGAATTACTAGCTGTAGTGTTTACCTTGGAAAAATTCAGGGCTTATCTCTTAGGGCCTCATGTTATCATCTATACTGACCACTCGGCCTTGAGACATCTCTTGGCTAAAAAGGATGCTAAACCCCGGCTTATTCGTTGGATTCTTCTTCTTCAAGAATTTGATCTTGAAATCAAGGATAAAACCGGGGTACAAAATGTGGTAGCGGATCATTTGTCGAGACTCCTAGGTGATTCTTCATGTCCGAACATTCCGATTGTTGACACTTTTCCGGACAAAACTATTCTTACAATTTTAGGTGTCCACACCCCATGGTTTGCTGACATTGTTAACTATTTGACTGTTGGTCAAATCCCCCAGGATTTGACCAAGCAACAGCGGGATAGACTCAAATCTGAGGCCAAATACTACTTCTGGGAGGACCTTGAACTGTATCGCATCAGCTCTGATCAGATTATTCACCGATGCATACCAGAGAATGAATTCAACAGTATACTCGAGTTCTGCCATGCATCTGGGTGTGGTGGACATTTCTCCAGGAAAAAGACGGCTGCAAAAATCTTGCAATCTGGCTTCTATTAGCCGTCTTTATTCAAGGATGCCCAGGATTTCTCAAGGTCATGTTCTCGATGTCAAGCACTCGGGAGCATAACTAGGAGAGACATGATGCCCCTAAATCCTATTCTTCCTGTCAAAATTTTGGATGTTTGGGGCATCGATTTCATGGGACCCTTTATCCCTTCATTTGGACATCAGTACATTCTTGTTGCTGTTGATTATGTGTCCACATGGATTGAGGCAATTCTCACCCGAACTAATGAACATAAGGTGGCCATTAATTTTGTCAAGAAAAATATCTTCAGTAGGTTCGGGATTCCGAGGGCTATCATCAGTGATGGTGGCACTCATTTTACTAATGCCCAATTCCAGAATTTATTGGCCAAATATGGGGTTAATCACCGAATTTCCACACCTTACCATCCCCAGACGAATGGATAAGCCGAGATCTCCAATTGAGAGATCAAGAACATTCTACAAAAAACGGTTAGGCCTGATTGCAAGGTGAAACGTTGTGCTCGAGAGATAACCGGGTTTTATTGTTATAGCGTTGTAGTACAGCCAGTTATTGCCATCATTTCAAATATATAAATTTTTTTACTCGGAAAATAAAAGAGTTCCCGAGGTCGAACTCAGGGAGCAAGTTATATTCTAGGGGTACAAGTTTCTTTTACAAAAATAAAGAAAGAGAGAGAAAGAATTTGTTGTCTTTTCTTCTTTTCTCTTTGCTTCTCCTCGTCTCAGATCTTCTGTTATCTTCTTCTTCTTTATCTGCAGTGGTGATGTTCTTCTTCTTCTTTTCCTTTCTTTCTTCTTTTCC
Organism: Thalassia testudinum; assembly: GCA_037157565.1. Classification (NCBI taxonomy): domain Eukaryota; kingdom Viridiplantae; phylum Streptophyta; class Magnoliopsida; order Alismatales; family Hydrocharitaceae; genus Thalassia; species Thalassia testudinum. Next base: position 154,647,448 of record JAZHRO010000073.1, read on the forward strand.
TTTCTTCAGATCTTCTTCTCGTGCTCTTCTTCTTTCAGTTCTTCCCTTGGCCTCTCTGTGTTCTCCTCTGCCTCGCCTTCTTCTGTTGTTCTTCCTTGTTCTTTTGTTCTTCAGATCTCCTTCTTTCTTCTTTTCTTTTTCCTGTCAGGACGTCGTCTCTCCTTCTTTCTTCTTTTCCCTTCCGGACGTCGTCTGATTTTCTAATCAGACGACTTAAACCGCTTGTTGCTACAGTGTCTCCCTCAGCTTCCTTCTTCCGCGGTCCTTCTTCTTCACCTGTGCCTGCACACTTCAGAGTTTACGTCAGAGGGCAAAACCTACTCTACCCCCCGCCCCTCCGTCTCTCTCTCACAGAATCCGCTCATAGGATAGCTCTCCCAGAGCTGCCGGGTAGCCGGGTACGGGTAGCGCCCGGGTCCAGGCCCACCGGCGTGAGTGGTGGGCGAGGAGTGCAGGTCAGTCTAAGTCGGGTCGGGTCAGGTCCGCGGGGCGTGAGCGCGGACGAGACCGGGTAACCGGGCGGGTGAAGGGGACCTCACCCCGTGTGCTGAGGCAATAAGCCTCCAGCACTTTTTCGCTTTATACCGCTACGCCTCTTCAGACTTTTCCGAGGTGGGACTAAATGTCCCACCCTAATTGAGCGCCCGCAGCGGAGAAAGCAGCGGGCGATCGCGGCTTCACGCGAAGCCTTCGCCCCAGCTGCGAGCCTGATGTTTTGTCGAAATGCCTCGCAAGGCCTGGGAGTCGAATCTGGGCGTGGCACGCCTGCAGCTGCAGGCGGAAGCAGCTCCTTCTGCACGGCAATGGCAGCGGAGGTCGGGTGACCTGTTCACAGCAAAACGGCCTCTCGGCCTAATCAGAAGGTGCCGGGAGCTTCGCCAGAGTGCGGCGAAGCTCGTGTGGGTGGTGGCGAGGCGTGGGGCGGCGTGCAAGGGCTGCCCTAGGTCGGACTGTGGGTCGGAGGATGGGTTTGTTCGGTGGGGTTGCAGAGGGTGATGTGGGGGAAGTGGAAGGGCGGGGGTTGATCAGGGTGAGGAGGCGGAGGTTCTGCGGTGGTCGGCGAGCCGTGTGGGTTGCTGGGGTGATGGGAGCGGCTCGCCGGAGGATGGCCGGAGACGAAGGGGGTGACGGTGGACAGGAGCGGTCGAGGGTTTAATCAAATAAAAGACAGTGAGGAAAAGAAAGAGGGGGAGATGGGGAGGAGTTCTGACCTAGCTACGGAGACGAAAGGGGCCGGAGCAGGGCGACAGTCGTATCGACTGTCGCCGGAGAAGAAGATGCCAGGGGAAGGGGCGGCGGCGAGCAGAGAGCCGGAGAGGCGCCAGCTGGGTGCGGCGTGCGCGGGAAGAGCAGGGGAAGAAGTCTCTGCTGCTGGTATTGCGGCAGAGCGAAGAGTAGGAGGAGGAGGAACCGCCGGAGCTGGTGGGCGTCTGCGGAGTGAGAGGAGAGAAAGTTGGGGGTTTTCTCCGTCAGATCCGAGCTGGGAAGAACGGTGGAGCGACGGGGGTATTTATAGGGACCGAATCAGGGAGGAAGGCGGAGGGAGACGACGTGTCTCCCTCGCCGTGAGGACGCCGGAGATGGAAACCCATACCGTCCGTGCGTTCGCACGGCGGTATGGTGGGTTACAGCGACCAGGGGGGTGTCCCTGCAGCGGCTGACGACGCAGGGCACCCCCGGTTTACTTGCCAGGCTCTCCCCCTCACCCTGCGCGGCGCCATGCTCCGCGCAAGGTCGCCGGAGCATGGTGCTGGCAGGTTTTGCAGGGGGGACCTGAATGCAAAGAACGAAGGAGAGTTAGAGGCCAAAATGCGAGGGTTCAAAAGTTGAGGGCCAAAAAGTAAATATATGAGGACCAAAGTGTAAAGTTGGTCAAGGAGGTTTCTTCTTAGGCTCAAGTTTTTATACATGACTAATTAGGACCTAAGGAATCTGATGGTGAATTTCATTTCTATATTAAACCTTGTTTGACTGGTCAATTTATGCAAAAACCCAAATTAAGTTATTAATTGGGCATAGTTCTCATTGTAGGTCAAAATGGGTTCTGAAGGCCAAATTGAAGGTTCTAAACCCTAGAGATTATTTTTCTATGAATTTTAGAGGGTTTATTCTATTTTTACTTTGCCTCGAACCTCGTGAATTGAAGTGGGTTGTTTTAGGGTTACAGATTATCATTAGTTCCTTGGAATTGCTGTAGCCCTTGCTAGATCATCTCATCCCACTTTTATTCTTATTAAGTTGCTTTGACCTATGTTTGGGCCCTGAATTACCCTGTATGCAGATTATACTGGTAAAATTGCATTTTTACCCCTTATGACTTGTTTTCTCCTTAAACTCAGAATTCTCTGAGTTAAGCCTTTCCTTAAGTTATGTAGGAGCTTTTATCCTTTGTATTAGGTCAAAATGAGCTAGTTATGGCTCATGATGAGGTTCTCATCATACCCCCATGCCTAGCTTTTGCTAGTCCCTTAGCAAAAACTTAAGGTTTCAACCCTTGTTCTAGACCATGAAGTTTTTAATAGTTTTAGATAAGTGCCTTTTTTATTTGAGCATAGATTAGGTTAGAATGCTGACCATAGGCCTAAAAGGTACTCTAGTACCAATCAAGATCCAAATCTGTCTAGCCTTAGCCTCAGTCTTTAGCAAAGGTTTTTAAGGTCCACAAGAACTAACCTAAGGTTTATTGGACTTTGTGGTTAAAGCACCCGTGCTTGAAATGATTTTAGCCTTGGCTCAGTTCGCAGTGCGTTTTGTAAGAGAGAGATAGAAAGTTTTTCTGTTTGGAGAGTTTTCTTTCTCTTTTTCTTCTTAGTTCTAGCCTAGGATTGGCTTTTCAACACGGTCTGTATCAGATTCCTTGCTCCCATCATCAATCCTCAAGGGTTCCTGGCGATCGATGCTTCGAGATAGCACCGCCCATGGCAACCCCAGGAACCCTGGCTATTGAGATTTCGAGATAATCCCATCCATGGTGTTCCGTGGCCGAATCCAGACCCTGGCAATTGACACTTCGAGATAATGCCATCCATGGAATCTGAACCAGCAGAGTGCTTACATGCCCCCAGTAGGATATGTAAATATCCTAAGAGACAAGCACCGAGGAGATGATATTTTGTTACGCATCTTCGAGGGGATTTCCCGCCTCTCCGCGCTGGGAACTCGTCCAAATCAACTTGTGTTGATCGGCCGCTCCTATTCTAGGTGTTCTTTTCAGAATTTTGCGACGCTTCTGCGTGATTCTAATTTTTACGCTTACTGAACCAGGCTGTGTGTGAGGTTAGGGTGCTTAGGTTACTGAGTCCCGTAAACCAAAAATTAGTTAACGAGGCCAAATACTTCCTAAGCCTTAGACCTAATACTTCAGCTTTTCATTTTCCTCAACCTCTTGAGGAGTGTCCAGATCTTAATGGGTACTAAGAGTCTATTCAAGAATGCCTAAGGTTTGCATTCTTACTAATCTCATTATACACTTTTCAGTTATTTTCTTGAATGAGGTCCAGAACTTAGGCTAATTCCTTAGTTCCTTACTAATGACTATCACCTTTTTCTCATAATTTTGTGCTCCTTTTTTCCTTTTGTTTCTTTTCTCCTCTTTTCCTCTTATTCTTTTTCGAAAAATTTTTAATTTTTATGGTGTTTTTGGCATATGTGAATTTTTTGTTTGAAACCTTTTCTTACAAGTTTTGCACTTTCATACCCCCCCCATGCCTAAGATTTGCAATGTCCTCATTGTAACCTAGGGGTTTGTATTTAATTTAGTTCATACATTAGGACAGATGTTTTGATGAGTGAATGGGTCGGGGTGACTGTTGCGGACGATTTCTAATCCCAGATGCAAGCACCTGAGGTGGAGTCGGCTGTCCTAAAGTGTGAGCTTTAAGTGCAAAAAGGTGTCAGAACAAGTTTCAGGTTTTCAAAGAGAATGACGGGTTGCCTCCCATTGAGCGCTAAATTTGATGCCTTCAGCCAAGCGGGAAATGCGATGGAGAGGGGATGGTCAAATCAGCAGAGTTTTATAAGACAAGCACCTTGATTAAGACCCTGGTTCGTCCAACCAGGTGCTTGTTCAGATCAACAGGCTGATGATGCAGCCCAAACCCAATCAATCTGGTGGGTTGATAGATGTGGATAAAAAGGTGTGGAACCCACCATAAACTATGAAGCTCAGATGGATGTGGAAGTGTAAACGCAGGGTTTGGCTGAGTCGAATCAGCCTGGTCAGAGTAGGGACCCGTAGAATAATCAATGAATGACGCGGAAACCCTACAGGGGTGATCAGAGAATGATAGAGAATGGTATGTATTCTTATCAATGTTCGAAACCCGATGTGGAAATGCAATCGGCTCGGTGAGAGGTGAATCTGAATCGAAATTGAGTCCGGTTGCGGGTCGGGGTTTGGGAGAGGTTTTGATCCGTTCTGTGTGTGCGGACGAGGTGGCCATTGTGTACGAGGGCTCTTCTAGAAACATATGATAGGTGGTTTTTTGTAGAGAGTCCTCTGGGTAACTATCAAATGCCGGAAGAGTGTCTGTAGGATAAAAGGAATCGGATTCGAGAAAAAATTTGGATTCTTGGTTGTAATCACTCTTGGCATTTTCTATTTTTGGTTCCTGAGGATCGAAAAGGAATGATTCTGTGTTATTAGTGATCTCGGGAATCAGGACCTCAGAGTCAGAGTCAGAGTCATGTGAACTGAGGTCGTAGATAGGCCTGGCGTGTTCAGGAAGGGGAATCTCTCCGCAATTATAGTCAGATCTGAAATTGTCGGAGAGTTGGCGAAAATGATCATGAATTCCACCACAGCAAAAATCATCAGATGTGGAATCAGCAGCCTGACTAGGTTCTAGCCTATATGTCACTTCTGGGCTCAAAAAGATGTTCTGTTCAAGCTCTAAGCTGGTAGGATAGACCCCATTAAAACCTTGCTCATCCAACTCCTCAGTTTCTGTATCATAAATTGTCATGTTTTCTGAAAAATCGATCAGATTTCCTGAGGATGTTGGAGAGGGATATTCATCAAATAGAGGCCCAGAATCATATTCTGTAAAAATTTGATCTTTCTCATAAGGGGCCTCATAATCTTCCCAATAAGTTTCAGATCTAGGTTCTAGGCTTAGGATGTGGGTAGAATTATTAGAACCTAAGTCCGAATAACCTTCGAGGGTTACCTTATCAAAACAAGGGGCGGAATTTATACCCTCCAGAGGTTCAATTCTAATCTTGTTATTGCAGGAGTCTTGGAGTTCTGAGCTTGGTGATTTATGGCCTAGGGTTGGCTCAGCATTGTGTTCTCCTGCAACTTCCCAACCTATTTTAATGCTATCTTCTATTTGGGTTGGGAGTCGACAACCACCTTGTGCCTCAGTCCCGAGGTCTGGGAAACTGGATTGATTTTTAGTACTGTTCCAAGATGACTCATCCTCTATTTCTGGTGTATACGGGTATTTTTGGTTGATAGTTTTTTCTAAAAGTCTCATCATCTCTACCCATTTTTCAAGAGCATCTTGGTTTTGTTCCCAAAGTACAGGATTTGTCAAGCATTAAAGGTATTCAGATTTGTGTAATTTGTCTATCTCAATGTATCCTGTCATGAGCATATCTCGGGTTGATCCTTTTGAAATTTCAGTCAATAGGATTTGGGCACAGTTCATGATGAAAGCTGTGGTTGTTGGGACATCAACCTGAATGTTTTCTACTGGTGTTGAGGGTTTGATTTCATAGATTTCAAGGGCATCCTCAATCATCTTATCTTTCATGGATCTCATATATTCAGGTTTTTTGAATGGTAGTCTTGCTAGGTAATTAGGCTGCATAATTGGATCAGGTGGTGGAATCAAGATATAGAATCAAAGTTTGAATCAAGATGGAAGAAGGGGATTTTGTTCAGAATCAGAGGAAAGAAGGGCTGTGTGAATGATTTTTGCAAAAACAAAGGAGCCGAGGCTTAGCCTTGGGGAGAGTGAATTTCTATAGGAGGTTTCAAGGACCTCCTGAAAAATACTGAAGGACTGGATGAGATAAGCAGGTGCTGGACCCAATCAAGACACCCAAAAATTTGTTGGGTGACTATAGAGGTGCGGGGCAGATGGACCCCTTGATCAGAAAGATCGTCCACCTGAGAATTACCTGGGCAGCCAGAGAGGGAGAGTCCCGCAAAGACCCCTACACGGTAGAGCGTCCCCACGGGTTACAGGGTTTCCCCCACCCGACCTCTCTTGTCACTGCGGTTCCAGGTAGACCAGAATGGGGATCTTGACCTCTTAAGTCTACCTTTTTTTATGTTAAGATCAAGGTGCTTAGGTTTTCACTTGAACTTTAGGTGTTTTTGTGAACAAATTGGCCTAGTTTGAAGGTTGGTTGACCCCAGGGGTCAACTTCACCTAGTGGTTTCCTTGAGAAGTTAGGCCTTGTTTTAGGGTTCAAGTGTTTAGAGAGAGCCAATTGTTTAGGATTTTTCTTTTCAATCAATGGCTTGGGCACACCTCTTTTGGATTTCCTCAATTCTTGATTAAGGGGTGTGTCTCTACTGAAATCCTAATGTTTGACCTTATGTTGGCTCTACTTGGTCCATTTAACTCTTTGTTGGGTAATTAGGGCTCAAGCAAGAATGTGTTAGCCCTTAAATACCCTTAATAGTGTGCAAGAGTGATGAGTTGAAAACATGCAACTCTTTATGGTTACTAAGTATGGAAGACAGGTTAGCCCTATATTGCTTGTTCTTTTCTTTTCTTCCTCTTTAGAGTTTAGGGGTTAATAACGAGAGGAAAAAAAAAACAAATACCTGTCCTTGGAGTGGTTGTCGTGCGGTTGCTTGTCTTCTTGATTTCCTGTAGCTGCACAAAAGAGAGGAGATTATCAGAAATTAAAAAGAAACAGGAATGTTTACCTCTAGAATAGCCGTTGCTCCCCGGCAGCGGCGCCAAAATGAAACGCTGTGGCTTCGAGAGATAACCGGGTTTTATTGTTATAGCGTTGTAGTATAGCCAGTTATTGCCATCATTTCAAATATATAAATTTTTTTACTCGGAAAATAAAAGAGTTCCCGAGGTCGAACTCAGGGAGCAAGTTATATTCTAGGGGTACAAGTTTCTTTTACAAAAATAAAGAAAGAGAGAGAAAGAATTTGTTGTCTTTTCTTCTTTTCTCTTTGCTTCTCCTTGTCTCAGATCTTCTGTTATCTTCTTCTTCTTTATCTGCAGTGGTGATGTTCTTCTTCTTCTTTTCCTTTCTTTCTTCTTTTCCTTTCTTCAAATCTTCTTCTCGTGCTCTTCTTCTTTCAGTTCTTCCCTTGGCCTCTCTGTGTTCTCCTCTGCCTCGCCTTCTTCTGTTGTTCTTCCTTGTTCTTTTGTTCTTCAGATCTCCTTCTTTCTTCTTTTCTTTTTCCTGTCAGGACGTCGTCTCTCCTTCTTTCTTCTTTTCCCTTCCGGACGTCGTCTGATTTTCTAATCAGACGACTTAAACCGCTTGTTGCTACAGTGTCTCCCTCAGCTTCCTTCTTCCGCGGTCCTTCTTCTTCACCTGTGCCTGCACACTTCAGAGTTTACGTCAGAGGGCAAAACCTACTCTACCCCCCGCCCCTCCGTCTCTCTCTCACAGAATCCGCTCATAGGATAGCTCTCCCAGAGCTGCCGGGTAGCCGGGTACGGGTAGCGCCCGGGTCCAGGCCCACCGGCGTGAGTGGTGGGCGAGGAGTGCAGGTCAGTCTAAGTCGGGTCGGGTCAGGTCCGCGGGGCGTGAGCGCGGACGAGACCGGGTAACCGGGCGGGTGAAGGGGACCTCACCCCGTGTGCTGAGGCAATAAGCCTCCAGCACTTTTTCGCTTTATACCGCTGCGCCTCTTCAGACTTTTCCGAGGTGGGACTAAATGTCCCACCCTAATTGAGCGCCCGCAGCGGAGAAAGCAGCGGGCGATCGCGGCTTCACGCGAAGCCTTCGCCCCAGCTGCGAGCCTGATGTTTTGTCGAAATGCCTCGCAAGGCCTGGGAGTCGAATCTGGGCGTGGCGCGCCTGCGGCTGCAGGCGGAAGCAGCTCCTTCTGCACGGCAATGGCGGCGGAGGTCGGGTGACCTGTTCACAGCAAAACGGCCTCTCGGCCTAATCAGAAGGTGCCGGGAGCTTCGCCAGAGTGCGGCGAAGCTCGTGTGGGTGGTGGCGAGGCGTGGGGCGGCGTGCAAGGGCTGCCCTAGGTCGGACTGTGGGTCGGAGGATGGGTTTGTTCGGTGGGGTTGCAGAGGGTGATGTGGGGGAAGTGGAAGGGCGGGGGTTGATCAGGGTGAGGAGGCGGAGGTTCTGCGGTGGTCGGCGAGCCGTGTGGGTTGCTGGGGTGATGGGAGCGGCTCGCCGGAGGATGGCCGGAGACGAAGGGGGTGACGGTGGACAGGAGCGGTCGAGGGTTTAATCAAATAAAAGACAGTGAGGAAAAGAAAGAGGGGGAGATGGGGAGGAGTTCTGACCTAGTTACGGAGACGAAAGGGGCCGGAGCAGGGCGACAGTCGTATCGACTGTCGCCGGAGAAGAAGATGCCCAGGGGAAGGGGCGGCGGCGAGCAGAGAGCCGGAGAGGCGCCAGCTGGGTGCGGCGTGGCGCGGGAAGAGCAGGGGAAGAAGTCTCTGCTGCTGGTATTGCGGCAGAGCGAAGAGGAGGAGGAGGAGGAACCGCCGGAGCTGGTGGGCGTCTGCCGGAGTGAGAGGAGAGGAAAGTTGGGGGTTTTCTCCGTCAGATCCGAGCTGGGAAGAACGGTGGAGCGACGGGGGTATTTATAGGGACCGAATCAGGGAGGAAGGCGGAGGGAGACGACGTGTCTCCCTCGCCGGAGGACGCCGGAGATGGAAACCCATACCATCCGTGCGTTCGCACGGCCGGTATGGTGGGTTACAGCGACCAGGGGGGTGTCCTTGCGACGGCTGACGACGCAGGGCACCCCCAGTTTACTTGCCAGGCTCTCCCCCTCACCCTGCGCAGCGCCATGCTCCGCGCAAGGTCGCCGGAGCATGGCGCTGGCAGGTTTTGCAGGGGGGACCTGAACGCAAAGAACGAAGGAGAGTTAGGGGCCAAAATGCGAGGGTTCAAAAGTTGAGGGCCAAAAAGTAAATATATGAGGACCAAAGTGTAAAGTTGGTCAAGGAGGTTTCTTCTTAGGCTCAAGTTTTTATACATGACTAATTAGGACCTAAGGAATCTGATGGTGAATTTCATTTCTATATTAAACCTTGTTTGACCGGTCAATTTATGCGAAAACCCAAATTAAGTTATTAATTGGGCATGGTTCTCAATGTAGGTCAAAATGGGTTCTGAAGGCCAAATTGAAGGTTCTAAACCCTAGAGATTATTTTTCTATGAATTTTAGAGGGTTTATTCTATTTTTACTTTGCCTCGAACCTCGTGAATTGAAGTGGGTTATTTTAGGGTTACAGATTATCATTTAGTTCCTTGGAATTGCTGTAGCCCTTGCTAGATCATCTCATCCCACTTTTATTCTTATTAAGTTGCTTTGACCTATGTTTGGGCCCTGAATTACCCTGTATGCAGATTATACTGGTAAAATTGCATTTTTACCCCTTATGACTTATTTTCTCCTTAAACTCAGAATTCTCTGAGTTAAGCCTTTCCTTGAGTTATGTAGGAGCTTTTATCCTTTGTATTAGGTCAAAATGAGCTAGTTATGGCTCATGATGAGGTTCTCATCACAAGGATTGGACTCAAAATCTTGAGGACGCTCTTTGAGCCTACCGTACGGCATATAAAACACCCATCGGCATGTCTCCATTCCGTTTGGTGTATGGAAAGGCGTGCCATCTACTTGTAGAGATTGAACACAGGGCATTCTAGGCAATCAAACAATTTAGATCTGAATCTAGCTAGGAAGACCAGGAAACTCCAACTATCTGAGTTGGAGGAGCTTAGAAATGATGCTTATGAGAATGCTAAGATCTACAAGGCTCGGACCAAAGCTCTACATGATCAACTGATTTCCCGCAAAAGCTTTGAGCCAAACTAGAAGGTCTGGTTATTCGATTCTAAACTTAAGCTCTTTCCTGGCAAACTTAGATCTAAACGGAATGACCCATTCATAATTGACAAGATTTTTCCAAATGGCAACGTTCAGATTTCTGACCCAAAGACGGGTAACACATTTGAAGTCAACGGTCAACGTTTGAAGCCTGTTGTTGACCGTATTCTTCCAGAACCCGTCTCAGACTCAGTTGCTCTAGACATTCTGTGACTTCTTTGGCTAGACTTTGCTTAGCTGACGGCATTAAACTCAGCAGTTGTACATACGACACAAGGCTGATACGAGCTCATATTCAGGTGACATCTTTCATATTCTACCCTTTCTTTCATGTCTCTTTTTCAATGAGGACATTGCATCAGCTAGGATGGGGGGTGGATTCATTTTTTAATCATTTAGTCAGCTTTGTGAAATTCATGTAAATTATACATAAAAAAATCAAAATTAGGAAGGATTAGTTGGAATTAGGACTTTTCAATCCTAAGAAATTTTACATTAGGACCTGAACACAAAGACCCTTCAGGTCTTTGGACTTAATTAGCCCATGTATCCACTAAAATGTGGATTTGTCTTACGAGTCCTCGCCATCTTAATTCTATCATAATTGGAATAAATAAGTTTGAGTGATAAGTACACGACTTATCAACCCACCCTCTGATTTAAGGGAATTTACGAGTTTTAAGCATCTACACACTTTCTTTGCACTGACTCGTTGTTTGGCGATTCTAACAGAAATTAGGTAGCTAATGAACCTTCTAGGGTGATATAGCTGGCAAGTTATCATGGGTAACAACCCATAGGTAGGTTGTCCAGAGCCCAATCACTGGACCTTTTTCTTTTTGCTACCTTTAGGTAAATCTTAGACCAGGGAAGTCACCTACTTAAAAAAAAATCAAAAAGAAAAGGAGAAAAGAAAAAAAGAAATAAGCCACACTTCGCCGCACGAGTATGGCTGGCAAGTTGTCGGTAGTAACAGCTCATCGACAGGTTGTCCAAAACCCAGCTCAGTAAATGCACTAAAAAATTTCTAAAACACTTAGGAAGAAGCGAAGAAGTAGAATAAATCGGGGAGATATACACTGGATCCACCCTTGTGTTGACCCCATAAAAAAATAAAAGTAAGGAGAAAGCTACCGGCTGTAAAGATACACCTTTAGGCAGAATTCTTTTTAGGTCACCTAGAGGCATAGAAATCCAAAGTCCGTTTTAATTGCCGATCAACGAGTCTATCACATTCACAATAAGATGCTCAAAACTTAGGGTTCTCATCAAATCTTGGGTGAGTTGAATGGCCGTAGAAAGCCACTCTTAAACCCTAAAATTTGAAAATATAAAAAATTAAAAAAGAGTAAAAAGAGAAAAAGAATTTTTTTTTGAATAAGGCAAGGGTTTGAGGCGGTCTGCATTTTTGCAGATAGTCGGGCACTATTGTGTCTTTGAAAGTTCAGATCCTAAGTAGACAATTTCTTAATGATTGAAAATAACTCATGCTCAAATAATCCAACCTAATTCTTTTATAAATAGCATATAGTTTTTGCTAGGAAGTAGCAAAAGATAGGCATGGGGGTATGATGTAAACACATTTACACTACCTAAGATGTCTATTTATGCATGTTCTTAAGCATAGGATTGCATTGCATGATATAAATATTGCATAACATGCACCATCTTGCATTTAAAGTAGTTTGAATAAAATGGAGGATAATTGTCTCCTTTTATGTGCTTGGACATGGTAAACTTTTTAAAAGAGCCTCGGATCGAAGATCCAACCGTACAGATGGGATCAGGGCGACGATTGGAGTTCAATGACTCCAAGATCGTCCTAATCAGGCATCTATAGCATCAGATAGTAATCGGGGAACCCTAGAAGATCAAGGGCCAGGATGGTGTAAATCCACACTTCAAAATGACAAATCCAACCGCATGGATGAATTCGGATCGACGATCACAGCCTAACGACGCAAAAATTGAGTCAATCCGACACTCGTGGCACCATCTACAACATCCAGAAGATGGATGGCCAAGATGGCGCCACGTGGTGCCATCTCGGCCGCCCAAACGCCCGCATGCAACCACTGAAGCCTCCGCATCCACCCCCTCTCCACCGTTGGATCTCGATCCAACGGCTGTGAACGGCTGCACCTCAAATCGCTCGCTCGACAATCCACACTTCGCAGCGCAGTGGGCGAGGGCGCTATCGCGAGCAGCGGATGCGGGTTCGAGCCACAACGAGGAGGCGAAGGGCGCAAGCAAGCGGGAGCAGGGGTGCGTCGAATCTTAATCGAACAACCGTCCGCACTCAATAGCGATGACGCGCTATTGCACGCCTGCGCCTCACGCGGCATCTCACGCGTTGGGGCGGGTGCACAGCAAGCGGGGAAGGCGCAATCATAGCCATCCGATCTTGCGATCGGACGACTGTGGATGGCTGAACATGCGGCGGGAGTTGAGAGTGAGCAGCCGAGGAGGCGTGCGTGGGGAGAGCCCACTACGCCCACGTTGGGGCTTTAGCGACGGTTTTATCCGTCACTAAAGACCCCTTATTTAATGTTTTAAAGATGTAATGACCAATTTGCCCCCACTCCTTGAAACTATAAAAGGAGACCCCCTCCACACGAAATTCTCATCCCTTCCTTCTCTTCTCTACCTCTCCAAAGCTCAAGAGAAGCTTGTCCCACACCCGGGATGCTTCTCGCGAGATAAAGTCCAAATTTTTGTCCCCCTTCGGAAGTGGATCATGCGACGACGATGACGTGCTGCCCCGTTTCCATTCTTCTGCTTCGTCCTCCTTCGTCTAGGCGTCGTCTCGTCCGGCTCGTCCTCGAAGCGACCATCGAGGACGATATCTCTCTCCCTATTCTTTTTACTACTTTCTAGAATAGATTTTGTGCTTTCTAGAGTAGTTCTACTCGTCCTCCAAGCGATCGTCGAGGAAGACATTTCTTTCTCTATTCTTTTAATGCTTTCTAAAGTAAATTTATTTCTTTCTAGTGTAATTATTTTCTGCTTTCTAGTTATAATAGTGAAACAAACAATCTCCTTAATGATGAATTCCCTATTTATTCTACACCTCGTTTTGATTTCAGTTTGTAATATTCTCTCTCTCTCTTAGTTTCTCTCTCTCTTCTATTTATTGTAAATAGTTAAATAGTTTTAAATTGAATTACTTCGTGACAAATAAAAACAAACGCGTAGTTTTTAAATCAAACGTCCGCCTCCCTGTGTTCGACCCGTAATTTTCATTTCGATATAAATTTTATTTGTTGAAGACGAATTCTTCACTTTCAAACTACAACGACAGGTTTTTTTCAAAACCAAACACGTTAGGCCCACTGGGTTTGGATTGGTACGTTCAACAACCACCCCTTAGGTTGGGGCCTAGGGTTTGGATTGGCCTCCCTACATCGACTCCTGTTAGGCCCACTAGGCAAACCGAGATAGTCGGGCGAGGGTACGCAGGCTGTTGAGGGGTGAGGCCCCTATTATGTTCTGTGCTATACATTTAGGTGTACTCGCTAGCGGAAAAGACTGACTGCATGCTAGTGCGGGGTAGCTACCCGTGCATTTATCACGTGTGCCGTAGTCACCGCTACGTCGCAACCATAACCCCAGTGTAGTAGACCGGGTGTAGGACTACCATGAGGTACTCTCCCAGCCAGGAGAGTGCCACGCGTACATCCTACATCGTGGGAAAACTGCATCAAGATCATTCCCTTAAGGAACAAGTGGATTAAGAAATGTTGTGGACCCTTACTAGAATAACCGAATCAGAAACACATAGTTGATTATCAATGGAAACAGATGATAATGAATAACTGGAAAGATGCATGAATAGTTTACTGCTTTTGCTTTATGTTTAAATGCATTTAATATTCGTATGTACCACTCTACTCACATTTGCTGACCATAGATATATGTAAACATGTTCAAGCTAGGGAGTTGAGCAACAGCGCCACTGACTGCAAAGGGTGCTAGGCCCAGTCGAGCCCAGCAGTAGCTGTTCTTTCCCTTTTCTGTTCCAGCGACCTTTTACTGTTAGTGAGTATCTCTAGTACGTTGGAGCATGTTTTGTTATGCCTCTCTACTTTAGTTGTGATGGCTATGTTAGTGAACATTATTTTCCGCCTGTGGCATGTTCTTTTGGAACTCTGTCATATTTTTCCATTGCTGTCTGTTATTTATTTTGTTTAGTTACATTGCATGTGTGATTGTGATATGTTTCGTGTATTTGGTTACTTCTCATTGTACGACTGCGTCTTGGGATTTAGTCGAGGCAGGCCGTTCTCGGGTTCCGTAGGGAGCCGGGTTTGTGTCATAACAATGGATCTCTTCTTTCTCCCTTCGCCGTCACCGCTCGCCGTCAACCAAGGGTGTGGTTGTCTTCCCCCCAACCTCCTCATTCTTCCTACCACATAAGTCGGCCTCCTGACTCTCCTCATTACTCTAATCGAGTCGCTGAAGTCTTCATCTCCTCCAAGTCCGGCCGACCAATGCTGGACCTCCTCCGACGTCGTTTTCCCTCCCTAGGTATCCCTCCTCCCTCTCTTCCTATGGAGTAGATTAGGATTTTTAATTGTAGGTTTCAACCCCAAAACCCCCCCTACGTTGTGTCTTCCTCGCGTTCAGTGTCCTCGCCAGCGTACTCCTCCGCAATGCTCCGTCCACCTCTGCTCATCCATGACCACCAAGGAAGCTCCATCAAGTTGAGGGGAACAAAACCCCTCAACCAATTTAGAGTTTCGACACCTCCACTCCTCCACATGACTCCTCTCACTACCACTGACCGTTTCGACTCTGTCTACCCTCCTTCAGCCTCATCGCAGCCAATAGCCACTACCATCACATTCAACAAGGCACGACAAAGCTTCTCAACCCTTTGGTTGAGGTCGAAGCTCCCTCCCACGATCGGTCCATCAATGCTACCACCACCGACTTCAACACCTCCGACAGCCACCGTTTGACCTCTCTTGAGCTCTCACAATACGCGAGAAACATTGTGGCACGTCACAGATTAACTTGCGACCCTCAGCTAGAAGCTCCATGCTTTGAAACCCACCGACCGACTACCCCTTGCAGCTCCTCTGACGTAAAGGAGCTCAAGATCCTTTACTTGTAGGGACCAGTTCAAAGAAAACAAAGATCTTACAGGGACTGATTTGAAAATTTTGCATGGCCAGACTGCAAGAAAAGTCTTACTCCCAAGGTCCAATTTGTAACTCTGCTTATTTGATTGAAGATTTAATTTTATTATTGAATATCTTATGATTTCACTGCATTATTATATTGTCAAAAATCATTGAACATTTAATATCATCAACCCTTCAATATATTTTTGAGCAACAAAACCTAGAAGTTTTAATCCCTTTGATATTCATTCTTTGCACTTAATCTTGAATTTCATATTTGTATTTTGTGAATTAAGGTACAATTTTGGACTTGTGGATTTTTAGAGTTCATGCCTAATACAAGTTCATTGATTAAATAGTGGTTTTTATGTAACTCTTTGCTCCCAGTAACCTCGAACTCACATTCGAGATTATAAATTTAAGAGTTTTCGTCGCTTTAGTATCCTATACTACGACGTGCATTTTAAACACGACTTATAGCACGATAATAAGCGACACCCTACTCATCCGCCTGACTAACACCTAACAAGGTGCCTTGCTTGCTTGAACATTAACATGTTGTTCTCACAGCGCCTCACTCGCCTGAGTATCAATACCACCCTATCTAACATACGTCATGTTTTCTCAAATTATTAGCTCACCTGGAGTGCGACCAATTATTGGGGGCATATAACATACGAAGTTTTTTGGGAACTATTATGCTCTATGCTATTTTACACAAGCAAAGAGAGTCGGGGCAATTAACGAGGGATGAAACCTTCTTTATATCTTAAAGCCAACATGAATCCAATTACCAAAGAACCAGTCTGTCACGGTCCATTCCCGGCTCCCTACAGAGCCCGAGAACGGGTCACCTCGACGAACCCCAGGACTCAGTCGTCCAACGAGAAATGACCGAATATATATTCATTCCACAACCACACAAGGAATCTAACAAAGCAGCAAGAATAAAAGCTGACAGTAAAGCAAGAGAACAGCAATTACCATAAGATTACAGGCCATCATAATAGAACTAGTACAGTATGATCGAGATATAACGGGAATAACATGAACTATAGAAACTCACTACAACACAAGCAAAAGGAAACTACAACAGGGCTTAATTAGGTCTAGCGCCCTCAGTAGCCGATGGCTCTGGCTGCTCGAATCTCTGACCTGTACAAGGTTATAACATCTAGAGTCAGCTAACGCTGGGTAGAGTGGTGGTTACACATGTTATGTTACTTAACAAGCATCTTAAAAAAATCATCTTCCTGTTTCAGTTATCTTATTACGTGTTACTGATCTGAGTATTCTAATCTGGTTCCATTACATTTCTCAATCTTCCTGTTCCCTAAGGGAACGATCTTGCTTGTAGTTTTTCCGCGATGCAAAATGTACACGTGGCACTCTCCTGGCTGGGAGAGTCCCCCATGGTAGTCCTACACCCGATCTACTATCTCGAGGTCACGGTCGTGACGTAGCAGTGACTACGGTACACGTGATAAGCGCACGGGTAGCTACCCCACACTGGCACGTGGTTAGTCGTTTCCGCTAGTGGGTACGCCCAAACATACAACACAGAACAACACAGGGCCTTACCCTCTCAAAATAGGGGTCTGGCCCCTCTCAGTCTGCTTACCCTTGTCCGACTATTCCGATTTGCCTAGTGGGCCTAACAAAAGTCGATGTAGGGTAGCCAGTCCTAACCCCGGACCCCCTGGGACGGCTAGCTCCCCCCTACACTAAGTAGCTCTCCTTGGTACCACGTAGATGAGGGCCAACAAGAGTCGACGTGGAGTGGCCAAACCCACCCCAGGTCTCCACCCAAGGGGCAGCAAGCTCCCCTCTACCCTAAAAGGGATAGTTGCTCTCTTCGATACTACGTACACGAAGGCCAGCTCACTTCCCTAAACTAGGTCCAAACAACCGCCCGTGGCTGCGTGTTCCAGAATCATCTGGTTCTCTGTACTACAGTACTCTTGTCTTGTTCTACATTCCTCGTAGGGTTCGTACTTGAACTTTTCTTATCCGGTTTGTTACCTACAAAGCAGGCAGCTCAGTTTTCATATTTAACACAACACGAGTTTGTGGTCCATTCCAGGTAGTACAGGCAGCTTATGATTTATTCAATCATTCATGCATTTCCTTTAGCCCTCGTATTCATGTCACAACCTAGGGTTCAATCGAATAGATGTATTCTAAGGCATGCGTTTACTCCTTCCCAAGGTTCATCTCACATCTTAGGTTTAACTAATTTTATGCATGCACTTTACTAATTGCGAAATTAGAGTAAGGACCACTCTACTAGGGAAACCGGGTGGAATGGGGGCTCGTACAGTAGCTCCTGATATCTCTGCAGGTCCCGTATACTTGATGGATGGGCAACCTGTGATAGGAATTGACTGGTCAAAAGTGTTCAAAAAGACACGAACAAAGTACCATTACATAGAGAAACTTGCACGAAAACCAGAGACGTTTCATTTGCGGAAAACTGACACCATTTGGGCCCTGAACGGCCCCAAAAAGTCACCCTGACCAAAATCAGACGTCTGGGAAGAGTCCCAGACGTCTTAAACGTACTCAGGGACTGACCTTGGTCGAGGTGCCTTTCTCAGATATCTGGGACTCCGTGCAGATGTCAGAGAGTGTCTTCAGTCGGCTGGAAACACGTCCAGACGTCTGAAACTACCTCGGTCTTCACGCCAGTACGCTTCCCAACCTCTTACGCACGCGCATGCACGGTCAGAACTTTGCAGGAAAAATAAATCGAAATATGTGCTATCAGACGTCCGAAACTACCTTAGGACGTCTGACAAGACGTCTGGCATACTTTACAGACGTTTGATCTGCGGAAAAATGATTCCGCAGAACCGTTGGCGAGTTCTTCTCCGCGTGCTGCTACAACTATAGCAGAACTTGCTACCGCAGTAGCGACAGCTCTCCCCTCCCGCACACGCCCCTCTAACTCTCTGCTCTCCTTCTCCTCTCGACTGCGGTGTGCAGAGGATGGAGGAGGGACGAGGGGGGTTTAAATGGAGGAGGAGGTATAGGGGAGGGAAAGGTCGAGAGAGAGAGAGATGAGGGTGTCGTAGGGGAGGGGGATGGCGCGACGTGTAGGGTGAAGGGGAGAGAAAGGGGGCATGTACTGTGAGGAGAGGTGGTGGGGAAATTGCAGGGACATCCCTGTAATTTCCCCACCCCTACAATTTCCCCACCACCTCTCCTCATCGTACATGCCCTGCAATTTCCCTCTCCCCCTCATAAACCCTCAAAACAAAAGATAAGGAGGTAAAAACTATAGGAAAACCCCTACAAGTTCCGAAAATTCCAAATGACCCCAGAAAAGGGTCATTTCACGGTCAGATCTGACTATCCAAGGGGTCTGGAATATCCAACTATCCTAAGTTCAGGATCCAATCACCTATGGAAGCACGGTAGATCCATCGAGAACATTTACCAGATTTGACTGAATGGAAACCCCAACAAGAATATCCAATTGACAGGCTCACCCATATGAAGCAGCTGTCGAAGGTCTGGTCTGCTTGCGTGGAACTGATTGCTGAGACCAACTCCATAAAGCTTCAGGGCATCCAGCTTAGTGGATCTCAAACAAAGACTGTCGCCTGTTGCAATACATTATGACAGTAACAGCAAAACATATTTTGACGACAGTCAAGGGGGCCACGTTAATGATAATTTATGGTAGCAACTAGTGTAGTTAATTAAATATCATTTATTACTAAATCGTGGGATCATGGGAAACCTCTTACGATCCCTACCTCTCATTTAACCTCCCCCATAAATAGTTGGGAGAGGTTAACTTTTGTAGAGGATGTAATCTGAGAGAGAAAAAAGGCATAGTGCTTGTAATATTGATTCTAGTGAAGCTTTGGGAGTATAATTCTCCCCCCAGATGTACACCTATCAGGTGAAACTGGGACGTCATCAATTTTTGTCCCTCTTTGTGATTGTTTTGGAGTAGAGTCCTCTATTCTAAGAGGCTCCATCAGACATCTAAAAATTTATAAAGAAGAGACTTCTAACAAAATTCATGTAACTCTGATGGTTACGGAAGAAACAGACTTATTTAAGAAAACTAACGTTTAGCCCTATGCTCTGCATGGATATTAGATTGTATTATATAGCATATATTTAGACTAATAGTATAAAGGTAAAGATCCAATGAAATTTATAGAAAAAGTTAAAAGAGATATTTAGTAATATTGATAAAAGAAGTCCTCTAAAAAATATAATAAAATAAAGAAAAATTAATTGCTAGGTTAATTAGGGTCTTAATGCCCTGGACAATAAACGTCATATATGCAAATAAGAAAAAAAAGGAAAATCAATTCCAATAAATTTATAAGCCAATTGAGGTCTCATTGCAATTTTGCATAAAAGATAGGCTCTTCTTGCAATCAATGAGTAAAATATACACTTTGTACTCAAGGCAATGATATATATAAATTTTTAAATAAAAACAAAAAAAGATAATCAGTTTCAATAAATGTATAAGGCAATTAGGGTCTTGTTGCAATTTTTACATAAAAAATGAGATCTTTTTGCAATTGGTGAGTAAAATATACACTTTATACTCAAAGCAATGATATATTTAAAATTTTAAATAAAAATAAAAAGGAAAATCAATTAGGATCTGAATACTTCGCATAGACATCCAACTTTGGTGACCAACTAATAAGATTTTACATGAGACTAATATGATTTTAAATATCCCTAATCTTGATATATGATTAACTTCCAAACTCATATCGATAGAAGAGCACAAATAACCCTAATATTGATATTAATAAGTTATTACAAATCTCATGACATATATATGATATTGAATCCTCCTACAAACATCATTGTAAAATCCTATGTTTGTTTTTCACTCTTAGTATTCAAAAGGGTTAATATGTAAAAGAACTATAACTAACATGTAAAAGGGTCAATATGTAAAAGAATTATAGTTAATATGTAAAGCAATCATAATTAGTATTCAAAAGGGTTAATGTGTAAATAAAAGAAAGGAAAAGGAGAGGAGACGAAGAAAAATAATCACAAGAACATAAATGAAAGAAAGAGGAGGGGGGGATGAAGAGAGAGTGAGAGAGAGAGTGGAGAGTGCATGATAGGGAGATGGGGCGTGAGGGGAGAGGAGAGGGCATGAGGAGACAAAGAGAGAAAGGAGGTGTGAGAAAGAGAAGAGAGCATGAGAGAGAGATGGCACAAGAGGGAGAGGAGAGGGGGTGGATATAGAGGGAGGGAGAAGAGAGTATGTTGGATTACTTAGGTGGTATTTGATTGTTGGGTTAAGTAAGTTTGCATCGAGTTAAGTATTTAATCTATCATTTAACACGACCCCTACTTGCATTGGGTTAAGCGGGACTTAACATGGAATAAAGTTATTTCTCCTCTGCTGTGAAATAACTTTAATTCTCCAAAATATCCAAATAGGTTAACTCATTTATTCTACCATTTATTTCACCTTTTTCCTATTTCTCTACTTATACCACAAATTTATTTTCCTCACTAAACGGGGCCTTAGTGTGGACATATGGCTGCATTTGGTTGGAGGATAATGCTATTCCATGATAGAATTGGAGTGGAATAAATATAAGAAGTTGTTTGGTTGGTGGGTTTGTAATAATTAGTGGAATTGTAATGGTTAAGAGACTTCTTGATGATTGGTACGGCGATTTGGTGTGAGAAAAGAGAGTTAGTGGATTTTGATGCAGTGAATTGTAATTATTAGATAGTATTTTTTGAGTTATATGTGAGAAGAGAGATTATTAGTGGATTTCAAACTCCATGTGAACATAATTTTTGATAATGCTTCGTATCCTATACAATCCACATCTAAACTCATCCTTATCCCACTTATTAACTTTTATTTCAACCATTAACCTGTAAGCAAATGCAACCGTAAGCTACAGCATATGCAACATTTACATGCAGAGCTATCAAGAAATGTGGTTGGGAGAAATGTGTTGTTGGAATGTCATGAATAGTGACGTTTTTAAAGATGTCACGAATTGTCGTTCATTCATGGCTTTTAATGGTGCGTGTCTTTCAAAATTTATAAAAAAAATTCCACGATGCCCAAGTCTTCCAAAGCATCGAACTAAGATGCGTATGATTATCATTAAGAAAAGTTTATCGTACCTGAATGCGTAATGCATTCAAATGATATCTATGCCACGCTAGAGGAAATACTTGTCAGGTTGATGATGTGAACATAAAGCTGGCAATCAGGGAAAGAAACACGGACCAATTGGAATTGCGATACAGACACCAAATCAATTTGTGTAATTTTATCATATATCCAATGTAAGTCTATTATACAAATCTAAATGAAAGATATTATGACGAAAATTTTATAAATAATATAAATTTCGTGGAATTTCATCGTAGCTTTTTCTAAAAATGTTCGTTGTACCCCTGTGAGAAACTCTCCATCCCCATCACGTCCTTACCTCACCCCTCCCCCAACTTGGAGGCCAGTTTTCGAAATTTTTTGGTCAAATTTTGTTATTTCATTTATATATCAAAGTATATACAATTATATATGCATGCTTGTATTTATGTAAAGAGAGAAAAAAAAAAAAACAAGAAATATAAACCTATATGAAATTCTATTTCATGGTCATGTGTAAAATAGTTTTTTTAGAAGTTGTCAATATTCATCATTTTTAACTAATGTCATAAAAATAGTATGATGGATTTTGTATCCCACTATAGCTTTTCTCAAAAATGGCCATCGTTCCCTATCCCCTCCATGTCCTCACGTAGGTGAAGAAAGAAAGGAGAACAAGGAGTATAGACTCATAAGTATTTCAATTTCATAGCCTATATGTAAATTGTTCTTTTTTTTCTTTTTTTTTATTTTTTTTGAAAGTTTTCAATGTTCAATTCCAATGTGTCAATTTTAACATATGTTGTAGGTAGTAAATGCGATCAAATTATGCATCATATGTTAAGTTCCTGTTTGCCTATAGGATAACCCCTCGGATTATTGCCCTTTGAAGGTTGTCACTAAGGTTGTCAATGAGTATCAAAAAATTTATATTAGTGGAAAACATAACATAGCCACGAATAAATAAAAATAAACACAAATTCATATAGAACAAGGGAAATTGTTGATTCAATTTCACCTAATATAGGTGTATGTATGGGAAGAAGATCTAACCTTCAATATTCACTATATGTTAATACATGAGTTCTAGAGCTATAGGATTTGTTGAGTTGTCTCCATTTCATGTGCTCCCTTCACCATGTAGGTGGAAGCGCTTTTATAAAATACAAATATTGGCGGTTACATTTTTTTGAAATGTGCAACTACTAGAGTTATGGGGAGTTATGAAAAGTAATGGGAGTTGACTACTTGACTGTGGTGCCGCATCTCGCATGCATTCCTGTTCGGATCGAGTCTGTTTGGTTCGTGGATGTGATTTCGAGAAATCGCTTTTCATTATAGTTAATGCGTACAAAAGCTTTTGAAATTTGTAAATTGGATCAGACTTGTACGATTTTTCGAATAGAAATATAAAAGTTCAAGTCGTTCGCAAAGAGACGGTTGGAATAAGTCGCTTTCCTAATGCTAAGAAACATATAAGTAGATTTGAATATGAGATTACTACTATTAGAATACGACTAGAACTAATAACATGCAATTATTATAAATACTAATAGAAAGCATACAACTTGAAGGCAAGTTGAAAACGAACTACTAGAACTTTTATTGCAGTAATAAGGATTTGACACAAGTAGAAATAATATTACAACTAGAAGAATGATTCTAACTACAACTAAAACTAGAATAAAAATGATGAAAAGTAAAGGCTTCGAAAGGGAAGTCCGGAGCAATGGCATAGAAGTAAATGTGAAGGCACACCTAAGATCTCCAAGGGGAGAAGGAAAAAGAAAGGAAGAACTAGTTCTAGTTGGTAGACTTTATTTGGAAGTTGAAAGAAATGATCCTAAGGGGGATGGCTAGGGTATTTATATAGATGCCGAGAAGGCTTGTGATTGGTTGATCCAAGTTGCCATGGATCACCGAAATAAAGGGCTAGGATTAGGAGTCTAGGAATCAAGGGGTAGGATGAAGGAATAGGTGGATAGAATAGGTTATGTATTGTTGGAATTGATGGAAGGCTAGGATGGCTTTGAGAGGATGATGGAGGGCTGTGGTTCTCTTCAATTTTTAGCCTCTTTATATTTCTAATTTCACATTGCACATAAAATTAAAGTTGTAGCCCTCGAAATTAGTTTTCCAATGCAACTTGAATCACTTAATTTCAATTTGAAATGAAAAAGTTATGGCCAAAATACTAAAAATGTGTCATACTATTACGAATTTGGAGATTAAGTTTAGGATTAAGAATATGATTTAGTTTAGGGTTCTAACATAGGGATTTAGGTAGGCAATTTAGGACCTTAGGATTTAGATCTAGTGGTGGATAAATTATGGTGTATTTTGACCATCCAAAATAGTTTTATTTGAGAATTAAAGAGATGGCCAAATAAAGTTTGTTGGGTTAGGATTTAAGTTTTCTAAGGATAAGGATTAGGCTTTTTAAGGAAAGGATATGATCTAGTTGGGTCAAGCAAATACGTTAGGATTTGAGGTCTATGGTCGGCCCTAGTGTGTAGGAAATTGGGTCCAGAGGTTAGGTCATAGGTTTGGAAATTTGGAGCCCTAATTAGGCTAGGGTTAGGTTTAATTAGGTTTCCAAATAGCTCCACCAATTAGGCTCAGTTCTCTTTCACATGAGCTCAACTCATAAAGTCCATTCAACCTTGCTCCAAACAACATGAAATTATGTACCTGCACATAAAAATAAGCACATCAAGGTACTAGATACAATTGCAGGAAAAATTGTACAAATGCCCACAAGTATGCATTATTTACAAAATGACCTAAAATGACTAATCTAACCTAACTGAGTGCAATTTAACCCAAATTATCCTTAGACTAACATTAGTTAGGCATTAATTAACATAAATAAATATGGAAATATCATGGTCCAAGCAGGTTTCGTTGGTCAAATTACAAGCGATTGGGATTATTTCGTGAGGTCAATTTCTTTCCTCATCATTATCCCTACTCTCATAGTCTGACTGTGTCAAGTGCGAGAGTAGAATTGTCTTCTTTCTTTTTTACTCTCAAGTGGAGGTTACTGTTGTCCCCAGCGGCTATCGTCTGATAGTGTTGGTAGGTAAGTGCTTTGTTATCCCCGCTTACCTCTTGGGGAAGGGGGGGGTGTTTGTGATTTGCCTCCTAGAAAAAATAGGTGATTAGTCAAGATTAATCGGATGCCGAAGAAGAAAACCTTGAGGGAATCCAACCTGACAATCTCGTTGTGCTCCATTGTGAGGTATGGGGACTAATTGGAGGGGCCTTTGCTTCATAGATCAATTGTGCTCTTATTGATGACCAGATGGGGTCGTTTCTCTAGTCTGGTGGTGCCCATGGTAGGTGAGAGAAGGAAGAGGAAACCGGCTATTTCTTTAGCCAATTTGCACCCATGGCATATGGGATGAACTATAGCTTGCCAAGTAGAGCTATCATAGGGAAGGGGCTCTAGCCGAGAGGTAGCTTGCTGGTGGGAGGAGCTCTTGCCGAGAGGTAGCTTGTCGATGAGAGGAGCTCTTGCAGGTGAAGCGACTAGCTAGTCATAGGAGGCCTTGGTTGATGCCTAACGCCAAGGGGTAGGACATTTAGCATGAGCTATAGTCGAGGGTGGCCGCATGGATCTCCTTTCTAGGGGGAGGAGCTACCCGGTGGAGCTCCTGGGTAGAGCTTACTGGTGATATCTAGCAGGAGGAGTTATGGCCGACGAGTAATCAAAGAAGATGGGTCCGATGGAAAATTTGGGTCAACAACAATTATTGACAAGGAAAGGGGAGGAGCTGATAGGTACTCCCCCCTCCCAAAAGGTCATGCCAACTCATCATTACATGATAGGGTAACTTTTATCCAACTATTTCAGGGCATGAAAGTAATTTTCAGGCAACCCACTAAAATCTCCAATGGTAAGGGAGATGGTCGGGTACGGCATCAGGGCCCACTATCTAGATCACCTGCTTGGGAGTAGTTGGCATGGTTGCCTCCATAGGAACCAAATGATCCGCAAGTTCTGGGAGCAATCAACGAGGGCAGACTTTAGTCAATGCACGAAGCCTAGCTTTTTTTTTTCTATTTATGTTTCCCACTGACAACAAGGTTATTGATGGCCATTAAAAAATTATATATACAACAAATATAATATAGTCATAAACAAATAAAAATAAGCACAAATTCACACGTAACAAGGGAAATTGTTGGCCAATTCCACCAAATATCAGTGTACATCGAAGGAGGATATCTAACCTTTAATATTTATTATATGTGGCATAATAATATGTGAACCATAGAGTTGTAGGCTTTGTTGAATGACCTAATTTCGTGTGTTCTCACAATATTGGTAGGAGTCTTTTATAAAATATAAATGTTGACCGTTACACTTTTTGAAGATGTGTAACAGCTAAGGTTATGGGGAGTGAAGGGATATAATGGGGAATTATGGAGAGTAATGGGAGTCGACCATTGTCCTACATCTCTTATGCATTCTTATATGGATCGAGTCCAAGTAAGTTCCACTAATATAATATCGATCCAATTAAACTTATCCTCCAAGGTTAATTTCTTCCCTCATCAAATTAAATAGGTTGTATAAGGAATAAATTAAGTTAAATTTTCAAATTCCAATATATTTTGCCCTACAATAAGAACATATTACAGTTAATTACGATATTATAAATATTGAAGTTTCTATATTTTGATCATTTGCTCATATATTGAAGGGATATATTTTGTGGGTGTGAAGAAGGATGGAATAATACTAGAGAGAGAAAGGTGACTAATGTTCCTTTCTGTGACTTCAACTTGAATTTAGTAATTTAAAGAAATAAATATATATAAATCATATCATCAGTGTACCTCCTAGTATAAGATGTATACGTATCATATAAAATCTAATAAATATTTAAGCATAATTAATAACACCACAGGTGGTAGTAAGATTTGGAATGGTTTCTCTTTTCACAATTAGTCTACTACCCAGCATATCCCACCTCAAGATTTTCAGGTAACTTCTTGTCATAAAATCCGGTATAGTCAGGTCACAAACAAGTGTAAACCATGTTGGATCATAATTCGACAAGTATATATATTTATATATAGATATAACCACACATGAAAAGACCATTTCCAATGGTCATTTAGTGTTTTCAAAATATTTAGGATTTTTTGTGTAATTTTAACCCCCTAAGCTTTTATGTGGGCATACAAGGGAAAAGAAACTCACAATTTTCCCCGTACCACACCCCCTCACCCCTCAACATACACCACCCCCCCCCACTGACGACACCTCACCCCTCCACCATACCTCACACCATCTCTCCATTCCTCCCCATTCCATGCCATTCCCTCCCTCACGCACCGAACTCCATATAAGCCCCCCTCCTCCTCCATTTGTTCCCACACCACAGACGAGAGGAGAGGGAGAGCAGGGAGCAAGAGGAGGAGAAAGTGGAGAGCAAAGGAGGCTGAAA
Source organism: Thalassia testudinum (assembly GCA_037157565.1). NCBI lineage: Eukaryota > Viridiplantae > Streptophyta > Magnoliopsida > Alismatales > Hydrocharitaceae > Thalassia > Thalassia testudinum. Next base: position 154,674,160 of record JAZHRO010000073.1, read on the forward strand.
GCAGAAGGAGATGGGGAGGTGCTGCAGTTGCTGTAGCTTCTGCGGTGCGAGAGAGAAAGAGCACGCAAATGGTTTTGCGGAGTTATTTTCCCACAGAATCAAATGTCTGGAAAGACCACCAGACGTCTTGTTACGAATGTGGGCATCAGACGTAATTTAAGACGTTTGGGAAGAGGCCCAGACGTCTAGGACCCTTCCCAGACATCTGGTATTAAATTTTTTCGGCATACGGGTTCGCGTCTGCGCGCCTGCGTGCGTAGACTGAACCCGCCGCCTTCGTCTTTCGCTTTCTCTCCCTGCAGGCGTCGTTTTCCTCTCTCTTCCCGCGGCTACCTTATAAAGCACTTCCCCTCTCCCTTACCCTCACTCCATCCGCCTTCATCTTCTCCTTCTCCCTGCGAGCGAGCGAGCGAGTGCGGCAGCAGCGGCTGCAGCGGGCGTGTGGGAAGGAGGAGTGTTGCGAGAGGAAGAAGAAAGCTCGATCGAGAAGGTGCGAGCTTGCCGGGGCAGCTAGAGCCGGCCGGTGGGGGAGCAACGGGCGTGGGGTGTCGCAGAGGAGCTACTGCAGCTCGGGAGGCAGGCGGACGCGGCGCGACGCGGCCGTGTGTCGCGGGCGGAGAACGAACCGGGTCCTGATTCTGGGAAAATTTCCCATAATCAGACGTTTGGGACGACGCATAAGACGTCTGAAGGAAGGTCCAGACGTCTGACAGGTACAATAATTTCCTACCTTCTTTCTATGCGTGTACGGCCATGCAGCCGTCCACCGCGTTCTTTTGCGCCCCTTTGTGATGAGAGCGGGTTTGTGTGTGTGCAGGTTCTATTCGGGAGGGCGCGAGGGCTCGCCATCCCACACGGATCAGACGTCTGGCCACAGTACCAGACGACGGAGAGGACCTCCAGACGTCCGGGGTGATAATCGGATATCTTGGAACTAGGACCAGACGATCCAATGGGCTTCTGGACGTCTGAAGGACTGCACAGACCAAGGTATGACCTGATCAACCTTTTAAGACGTCTGGAACTCCTTCCAGACGTCTGATTTTGGGCAGATTTGTCATTTTTGACCCGTTTAGGGTCCGCTCGGAGTCCGTTTTCCGTGTTTCAAGTTGCGTTCTTTCCAGATTTAATTCCTCTACCTATTTATAGTAATTGTATACTATTCTGAGAAACTCCTTGTGATGATCCTTGTGTTAGGACCCCGTTCCGTTGCGGCTCTGGGGGTTGCGGAGGTGCGCGGGATTGCCGACCACGCCCCCAATACTCCTGATTTTCACAGGTAGAGTGACCCTTTAATTTATTTAACAAAATTTATACAATCATGAAATAATTAATAGAGTCTAGGGCATTGCATGAACCCTAGGGCTGAAGAATTAGATTGAATGATAGATCCTAGGGTATTGCATGAATCCTAAGACTGGAAAACTAGATTGAATGATAGATCGTAGGGTACGGCATGAATCCTAGAAGTGGAAAACTAGTTGAATATATACATTGCAGTCTTCGAAGAGTGGAAAAGAAATGATAACTACCTATAAATTGGTTAACAGCTGCCTGTCATGAATGAATAAATACGGTTGAGAACATGGGTTATATGAACATAAAGCTGGAACGGTGAAACCTAAATTAGCTGAGTTTAAAAAGCATGAACCCTACGGGGAATTAGGAGTAGAACTCCTGGAAGGAAATGGAATAGAATTGGGGAAGTGTGCTGGCCCTTGAGTACGGAGTACCAAGGAGAGCAACTGTCCTCCTATTTAGTACAGAGCGGAGCTAGCCGCCCCAAGGACCCGGGGTTAGGTCTGGCCACTTTGTACCGACTTTTGGCCCTCGTGTACACAGTACCGAGGAGAGCTACTAGTGTAGGGAGAGTACTAGCTACCCCACGGGCCCCGGGGTTCTGCTAGCCCTCCTACACCGACTTGTTAGGCCCACTGGGCAAACCAGGGTAGTCATGCGAGGGTGCGCGGACTGTGGAGGGGCAAGACCCCTGTTTGGTCACTATGGTGGGGCTGGACCCCTGTTACTGAGAGGGCTCTACCCTATACTGGTTCCGTGCTGTGCTTTGGGTGCACCCGTTAAAGGAAACGACTGACCGCGTGCCAGTACAGGATAGCTACCCGTGCGTTTTTCGCGAGTGCCGTAGTCACCGTTACGTCGGTCAGCGACCTTGGGGTGGTTGACTGAGGGTATGACCACCACGGGGGACTCTCCCGGCCAGGAGAGCATCACGTGTTACTTCTACTTTTCAGAAAAGACTGCAATCAAGATTGTTCCCGCGAGGAACATTCAAGATCAAGAGAAGGATCTGAGAAATAAATCAACAGTGAATAAATGGAAAACTATAAATAAAGAAAGTAAAAATATAACAGCTATTGTACACTCTACTGCTTCTTTTAGCTTTTAGCTGCCACTCTACCCAGCGTTTCGCTGACGTGTCACCCTTGTTACCTTTTCAGGACCAGGTGTTGAGTAGCCAAAGTCAGCGGCTGTAGAGGGCGCTGGGCCTAGTAGAGCTCAGTAGTGTTACCTGTAGTACTTTCTGTACTTTTCTTTCCGTTGTAGTGAGTAGTTTTCTGTTACTCCATGTACTCTCTTTATTGTAAGCTTCATGTTATGTACATGTTTATTTCTCTTCTATTGTGGTGGTGTATACTGTAGTATTTCCTTTCTTTACTGCTGTATTTTGTTACTGCTAGTTATATACATGGTAAATGTGGCTTATTTTACTGCTCTTTTGGTTATATTCTCGTTGGACGACTGGGTCTTGGGATTAGTCGAGTCGGTTTGATTCTCGTGTCTCGTAGGGATTCGGGAATTGAGTCGTTACATATCTATCCAGACGTCTAGAGGTAATATCGGACGTCTGATAGCACATTTCTTTTCAATTATTTTTCTCCCTATCAAATTCTAACTTCACGTGCATGTGTCAGAGGTTGGGGAGGTGCGTCGGTGCGAGATCCGAGGCTGTTTCAGACATCCAGGAGCATCTCCAGACGTCTGAACAAAGTTCCAGACGTCCGAAAGAAGGCGCCCCTAGCAAGGTGAGCCCCTGAGTGCATTTAAGATGTCTGGGATTCTTCCCAGACATCTAATTTTGGTCAGAGTGGTGTTTTTGGGCTCGTCTAGGACTCAAACGAAGTTAGATTTCCGCAAACGAAATATCATTGAATTCCGTTCGAATTCCTCTACGTAATGATATAGTGTCTATGCAATTTTAAGCCCGTTTGACCTGTCGGTTCATATTGTAGGTCTCCAGTCCGTAGAATATAGGGGACCTACGGAGACGTCGCGAGCTACCGTACAAGCCCCCATTCCACCCAGTTAACTGGTAGAGTGGTTTTCTCTAACTTTAAAATTAATAATTGAATTGCATGCTTTAGAATTATTCGATTGAACCCTAGGTTGTGAGATGAACCCTAGGGCCAAAAGAGATGAATGCATGCTACTTTAGATATATTCGATTGAACCCTAGGTTCTGAAATGAACACTAGGGCTAAAAGAAATGCATATGTAGCTAATAAATGAATGAGTTACCATAAATCATGAGCTGCCTGTGCTACCTGTAATACATACCTGTACTGAATAATCGACTATGGAATCTTGAGTTTCCTGTTATGCATTTAATGAATCTGATATGTAAATGAGAAAGTCTATGTACGAACCCTATGGAAAATTTAGGAAGAAACAAAGAATACTGTAGTATGGAAAACCTGATGGTTTTGGAACACATTGCCTACGGGTGGCGATTTGGACTTGGTTAAGGGAAGTAAGCTGGCCCTCGTGTACATGGTACCGAGGAGAGCAACTATCCCTTTAGAGTAGAGGGGAGCTTGCCGCCCCTTGGGTTGAGACCCGGGGTGGGTTTAGCCACTCTACATCGACTCTTGTTTGGCCCTCGCGTACGTGGTACTGAGGTGAGCTACTTAGTGTAGGGGGGAGATTGCCGTCCCATGGGGCCCAAGGTTAGGTTTGGCCACCCTACACCGACTCTTGTTAGGCCTGTTGGGCAAACTGGGATAGTCAGACGAGGGCATGCGGACTGTGGATGGGCGAGACCCCTGTTCTATTCTAAGGGGCGAGACCCCTGTTTTAAGAGGGCAAGGCCCTATACTATTCCGTGCTGCACGTTTGGGCATACCCACTAGTGGAAACGACTGACCGTGTGCCAGTGCAGGGTAGCTACTCATGCGTTTATCGCGCGTGCCATAATCACCGCTACGTCGCGACCATGACCTCGGGATAATAGACTAGGTGTAGAACTACCACGAGGGACTCTCTCAACCAGGAGAGTGCCGCATGTATATCCTGCATCGCGAGAAAACTACAAGCAAGATCGTTCTCTTAGGAAACAAGAAGATTAAGCAATATCATGGAACCTGATTAGCGAAAACACATAAACCAGAGAATTGGAAACGGATAAATAACCAACAATTGAATGTTTAGCTGATTACCGTTTTAATTATGCTTCATATAAATAACTTAACTACCACTCTACTCACTGTTAGCTTACTCCGGATTTTGTAATCATGTTCAGGTCAGGGATTCATGCAGCTAGAGCCACCGGCTGCTGAAGGCGCTGGGCCCAGTCGAGCCCAACCATAGTTTCCTTTCTTTAGTTCAATGTAGAGAATTTTTTTGTAGTGAGTACCTGTAGCTTGTTGTTATATTCAGTATATTTCTACCAGTTCTCTGTTGTAATGGCGACATTTGTATTCGTAATTTTCCACTGTATGCCATAAAAATCTAGTGGTTTGATGTTCTCTTTCCTTTATTACCAATTATATATTTTTTGCTTAGTTACATTACTGGTGTGGTTGTGGAATGAATTTGTATTTGGTTGTTTCTCGTTGGACGACTAGGTCTTGGGGTTCGTCGAGGCGAGCCGTTCTCGGGTCCTGTAGGGAACCGGGAGCGAGTCGTGACAACATAACATAAGGATTATGGATTATCATTGTTAATGTCCATAATTTAAAGTGATCAACTAATGTTAATTTTGGGTATGGGCATAAATTAATGCAAATGGTTAATGTGGAGTTTAAAATAAATGTGTAGAGACCTAATGGTGATTTGCATCTCCTTGATGGGCAGAAATGCAAATCCCCCATGGCAATTAGTGTGGTTAATTGCTGTCTAAAGTGAGGTTATGGTCCCCAAGAGAACCACTATTTTATTTTTCTTAAGAAGAGGTCAACCCCATCATGACTTTGAGAAGAGAGGGTGAGACACCAAGACAAGAGAACAGTCAAAAGAAGAAAGGTTCTTCTTCTTCTTCAAGGTATTAGAGAGGAAATAAGGGTGGTGCAGCCCTGTTTGTCTCTATTTATGGGTATCATATATATATATATATATATATATATATATATAATGTTCATATATACATGTATTTAATCAAGTTCATTTTGTTTTTTTGTTTAATACCCTATATGCATGTTAATATGACCATTTTTTTAGATAGAATGTTTAGCAATACATAGGCTTTGTATAAACTAAGTAGCGTTGGTACAAGGATATCACGATCGTTAATTTTGATAATAGCAAAACACTTGTCATTTAACATTTACATTGAGTTTAAGGTTTCAGGAAAATGCAAATTGCTACAGGTGTGGAGGAGGAGCTCAAGCTCGCGTCCATGATGGATTGGAGGGGCTTGATGGATGAGAAGGAGCTTTGTGTGAAGCGAGAGCTTCAAGCTAAGAAGAATATGATAAATTTCTTTTTGTCTTGTATTCTGTGCTTAGTTTTTGTATCTTTATTCTTTGCTCTTTATTTTGTTTAGATTATATGTTAAAGAGCCTCAAAGTAACAAAACTATAGTCATAGGAACACCTACACAATCCTAGGATACCTAAGATTTTGTAGAAAACTTAGAAAGCCAAAATAGGCATCAGATAGCCTGATCAGACGTCCAATCTGAAAATCAGACGTCCGATCTTAGACTTTAAGACGTTTGACTGTTTGATCAGACGTCCAAAACACTTATGCTGGAGAACCACTCTCTATATGCCAATTTCAGACATCCAACCCTTAGTCTAGACGTCTAATGACCTTGTCAGATGTTCAACTAGAGGACCGTTGCCCTTATCAGACTAATCGTTGAGGATTAACCTTTAATTTGACCTACATTCACTTTCAGACATCTGTAGTATATCCTAAAGGTCTGATAAATAGATGTTAGGCTCAATCTATCCCCAAATTACTTTTGTCAGTAATTATAGCTGTTTGAGCCTCGGGAAATCCATTCCCATGGTGATTTGTGTTTCCAGACGTCTAGACTTTGTGCCAAATGACCAACCTGTCGTCTGACCAACTTATCCTAGAACCCTATTTAGGTGTGAACAAAAATAGGAAGGAAATCCATTTAGAATTAGACATCTAATTAGTTTCCTAGACGTCATAAAACACATCTTTAGACGTCTATTCTAATCCAACACCGTCCAGTTGATCCATTGCTCGTGGCGTAAGTCACGTTTTTGAATAATTCCATCGTAGTAAGCATGAAATACGTCTCGACAAATAAATTTTAACGAAACATGTGAATCCTGGTCGAACTCAGGGAGGCAGAAAATGTTTCCGATTTCATAACTGAATTAAAATGCTAGCTAGAGAATATGCTACTAATTACAAACTTATATATATATAATACTAATCATAATATGTATATCACGAAGATGGTTTGATCATGAATTGCAGAAATAGAATTATGACTAGAACATATACTTGTGATCTATCTATAATTAGAGCATGAATGAAAAACTACTATCTAGCAGAATAAGGGCACCATGGGTGGTCCATGGTGGCGTTCTGCAAAGGCTGGGGAGAGCAATAGTGGTCCACGACAGTGGCTTGGTGGGTGCTCTAGAGGAAGAGAGGTAGAGATAGGAAGAGCTGGAGAAGAAGGTCTAAAGAACTAGAGAGGGATTGGAGAAGTTATTGTGGAAGATGTCCTTCTAGGGGGGCCCTGGGCTTTCTTTTATAGCTTTTATGAGGGGCAATATGGGCATTTAAGCCCCAAAAATCATGCAACAACCTTTTGGTGATCAAATCTGTCGATCGTGAGATCAACGGATCAGATCGCACCTTAATAGGCCTTCATTTGCACCTTCTACGCTCGGATTTGCTCTCAAGCCAACGCGTAGCGACCTCTCGTCACTTGGATCTTTATCGCACGGCTCGTGCGCTCTCGCTTCAACGTCGCTCTAACTTTCTCTCTCCTCATGCGCCCTTCACCCTTTTATCGCGCCTAACGCGCTTTAGCGGATCACAGCTTAAAAAGTTGCATCCACCGCCTCTTGAGATTCAAACACGCGCGTTCGTGCATTATCACGCACATCTTCATCCGATGTCCCTTCATGCGCCACGTGGTCGCGGCTCCATCACCTGATGGCCATCCAACGGATGGATTTGTTCTACGCCTGCGATCGCCTTAGATCGGCGTAGATTGCGAGTCAACCCCGCGTTGTGCGTTGTTGGTGAGCACGCTTGCCAACTCACTACGCGACCGAGTTGTTGTGGTTGCCATCGCTTGTGCATTCACCCTCAGCCGTTGGATAGAGATCCAACGACTGAGGCTTGATCATCTTAATGAAGTGTGACGAGGTCGATGACGTGCATGCATCATTGTAGTTGGATGGGGATCCAATGGCCCACAATGTGTAGGGGTTGCCTTCAAGGGTTGGGACCGGTGTAGGGGGCGACTGCGATGGTGCCACATGGCACCATCGTGGCCGCCCATCTTCTCGCTTTTGTAAATGATCATGTAGGCCTCTGATTGAGATGATCCTTACGCCGGTGGATTGCGATCGCTGATCCGGATCCATCCATACGGTTGAATTTATCATTTGAGGTCTGAATTTTCTCTTATTTGCCTCTTGGCTCTTGCTCTTTTGCGGATTTCATCGGATGCTACAAGAGTTTGATCGATGTGATCTAGGAAGCATTGAACTCCCGTCGTCATTCTGAGCAGTTTCGTATGGTTGGATCAGTCATCCGCAGCCCCAAATTACCTGCGATTGCTAATGCCTCTCAATTAGCGCATAATATGACATTATTATTCACAAATCTAATAAATCAACTATGATGCAAAGTACGATGCGATTGCATTCAGAATGCATAAGTTAAGCTAGGTTCTAGCTTAATTCAGGTGGATTAGGGCCTATGATTGTTGCACAAACATCCACCCTTCTAGATCAGACGTTTGACCATAAAATCAGACGATGACCCAGATGTCTAACCTTAAGCCCAGACATCTGATAACACTAGCAGAATCATTAATAGCCCTAATTCCGGCCTGATTTTCCCTAAATTTATTTCCAATGGCTACCTAAGGCTAGGCTTCCATAGCCTTCCTAAGGGTTCCTAAGACACCTATAAATAGAGGAGGACCCTTCCTTTGTTAGACACACTTTGACATATTACTTCCACACTCTTTTTGTGTCAAATTGATATAGAGAAGTGCTCAAGCCTTAGTCTACATCTTGAGAGCATCTTCCCAGTTTTGCACTCGCTTTCCCGCCTACGAATACGAGAGCGTCTTCGTGTCATCGCGTGGATCACGTACTTGCGTCACTAGCTGACTCACTTCCACCAAAGGGAAGTTTCATTTTCCTATAGTAGCTAGATTTACACTTCACTTTGTGGCTCTATAGGACAGTTGTTTTATTTGTCTTTGGTTAGGTATTGGCTTTGCGAATTCCCGTCTCCTTCTTAGGACAAAATACTCCTCATGAAGAGGAGGGGTTTGAGGTACGCTACCTTCGTCTAAGTAGCGTGGCTGTAAAAGGTTGTACTACCTTCATTTACGTAGTACGTTAGCGGATTTGATTAACTCGGTTGATCACAAAATCCTAAACCAAGAGGTTTAGGTGGTGGTTTTTACCCGGGTTTGGGTTTCCACCTAAAAATCATTGTGTACCTGTGTGATTGCTATTTTGTGTGATTGTTATTATATTTTTCGCATTATTTTATTTCTATATCACGCAAATCTCATCACCCCCCTCCTATAGAACCCACAATTAGATGTTTCACCTTCCTGAAAACCCAGATCTATTTTTTGTAACTACACAAGTACCAATATTTATCATGAGTACCAGTACATATGTGTTACAGTTTTGGCTCCAGAACTCGTGTACTAAGACTATATCTTACTAGTACTGGTAGTCATCATGAGTACCAGTACCTGTGAGTTACAGATTTGGTTCCAAACATCAAAAGTTCAAATCTATGTCTTACATATACCAGTACTTATCATGAATACCGGTACTCATAGGATACAAACTTGATTCTAGACTTGGTCTAATTGAAACTGGAAGCTACATGTACCAGTACTTGTCTTTAGAACCAATACTTATAGAGTCCAGTAGGAGGTTAGAGTGCTGATCCTCATGACTGTAGCTTACATATATACTGGTACTTAGCATAAGTACCGGTGTATGCTAAGTACAGAAAAGAGCTTCAGTTCTCTAGATCAAGATAGTACTCAACATATACTAGTACTCAACATAAGTATATGTACTAGTTGAGATTAGTTGTTTCAGGAGGGATACCAATATTTTCTAAGTAAATAGAATGAGTCCATTTTCAAGTTCAACCAACCCCATTTCCAAATGTCCATTGCAAACCAAAGTCTCAACCAAATCTCAAGTAGTTAAATAAGAATAATGAATGAAGAAGTATGGTTCATTTATCTATCATTATATAGAATCTTATCCATATTAGGTTAGCGTTTGATTCTTTATGGTATGGAATTTGAATCTAAACTGGATTGAGGATTCATTCATGATTTCGATCTTTTGATCTCTTGGGCCCTTGTGATTTTGGTTTTTATATGGATTGAAGCCCACTGGTCATTAGTACCGATACACTATAAATATTGGACAAATATACAACTGAACTAGGATCCCAAAACTATAAATCATAAGTACCGGTACTTGGTAATTTGGATATGGGATCTGAACATGTATGTTAACCAATACCGGTACCTAGAATATATGATACTGGTAGCAGTTCATCAGTATTGGTACTCATTCAATATGAAGTTCAATTGATGTTATTTATAATTCAAGTCCATCCTAAAGTAGAAATAGGTCAATTGTGGATTAACCCCAACAAACTAAACATTTACAACAACAATTCAATCACAATCAATTAATCAATCTAATCTTGTGCACAAGTAGCTCAACTTGTAACTATTTCTCATGAATGGCTCAACTCAAGTAGTTAATTATGTGATTTGTAATCCGCTAGTCAACCAACACTTGTAACTCAATAGTCACACTCAAAGACAGAAGCACACAAGAAGCAATAGGATATCCATGCTCATATATTATTATGGACAACTCCACTGCATTTCACCATTTCCTACGGACGTAGAAGCATTATGTGGTATTCTTGGAAATCGGTGAGGCATGCTCCTCCTTGATTTAGTTTATGATTTAATTTTCAACGAACCATGCATTTATTTCGCAAGAAAAAGAAAGATCCATGCTAAACTTAACAAGCATATCAATTTCCTTGGTATTGCATTTATTCCAGAGCCAAGATATTAGAGAAAACAACCATAGTCCTCTTATTATGAAATAAATAATTTCTCACTGATACAAAATGTGAAATTTTTTGTAAAAGATTCACCAATTACCTTAATCATTTAATAGGATGTAAAATCATATTTATTACTAAATCTCAAATAAATAGTACTAACATATTACTAAACTAATGTGCACACATAGAGCTCTTAATATGGTATCCAATAACATATAACATGATATATAAATTTGATTGATATTACACAACTGGATGATTGGGCTTCCAACCTTTAAAAAAAAAAAACAAAGAAAGTGGGACAAGTTTGCTTACGAATAGTGTGGGGATTGGGTCCTCACCTCATCAATGTAAGCAGACATATGGGCACACTTTTTGGGTGAACATGCATGATGACGAATGGGTCAGCAGAGGGTTGTGAGCACAGTGGCGAGGAACTCCAAGGGGACCCCTTGGCCACACAAAGCGGAATCAAAGATGGTGGCCTTGCGAGGAAAGGGAAGAATGGGTAGGGTAGGGAAGGACGATGCAGGTCATCGTGAGGGACACGGAGGCAGTGTGGCCATGAGTAGTGGCAGTGTTGCCAGGGGAGATCACATTGCAGTGGTTGGGAAGAGACCAAGCTAGAAAGAGAGAAAAAGGGGATTGACGGAGGTTGAAGGCAGTGCTTTATATAAGGAAAAACGGATGGTGGTAGTAGGGGTGGCCAGTGATTGTTAAATGAAGTACGTGAGGGGGCCAAATTAATAATGCATTTATACATATAAATACCCGCACATCCATATATATATATATACTTTGCTGTGAGATTTTTTAGTTCGTACTTTGATAGTTTCTGATGTACACAATCTCTCTCGGCGTAATCAAGTTAAGAAACAAAAAAGGATCAATAATTTCTGACAATAAACTTTACTAAATTATCTTAAATTTTCATAGGAAACTCTATCCCAACAAAAAGAAGAAAAATAAAAAAAGAGAAAAAAAAAAGATACAATATGAAGTTACTCTTTCAACTAATCTTTATTCTATTTAAGAAAGAATAAATGTCATGCTCCTTATGTATGTTATTTTAAAAAAATAATTCAAAATTAAAATAAGTTTAACATAAATATCATATTCATCGTACTTGTTATTATAGAGAATACATTTTTTGTAATGTAAAAATTATCTATAATATCTTTTGTATTATAAAAACATTTTAACTTTGTTGTATTGCAAAATTATAATAAACATCTTAATGTAATGTAAAATTTATTGTTATCACAAAAGACATCCTTTTTGTATTACAAGTATTTGTATGTGTAACATTTTCTTGTATTACAAAATATGGAATGTTGTATTACAAAGTCATCACGTGTACTTTTATATTATCAAAACTCTTTAAAAATATCTGTATTGCTAAATTGTACAATATAGCTAACAAATTTAATTATCAAAACTCATCAAGAATGTTTGTATTATAAAATCGTGGTACACATGTCAATAGCCTAATGATTTTTTTGTATTACTAAATATGGAATGTTACATTACAAAATCGTACTGTACATATCAATAGCACGTATTTGACAGTACTTGTATTACAAAATCATAGTACAGATATCAATTGCCTAATGTTTTTTTTATATCACAAAATGTGAAATATTGTATTACAAAGTCATACTAATATATATATAGCGCATCAGAGAGGGACAGAAAGTGAGAATAACGAGGATCATAGTGTGAACACAAAATTGACTAATGGAATAAGATCTGATCTTTGCAATATTCATAGCAGATGTCATTGTAAACAATGGCTGAGAAGAAGCAAGAAAAGGGAAAAATAAGTGAATAGTAGCTGCTGCAATGCATGTCCCACACCAGTTCATTTATATTAAGGATAGTACTACTCAATTAAGATGTTAAGTTTTGCCTTTTTTACTTTATAAATTAATTAAGGAAAGAAATTAGGAGGAAAGAAAAAGGGAACTTGACCTAAAATGTTCCAATCTCCGTGGAAATTATGACCTTTGCTCTGAAACTTAAATTGGAGCAAAACGATGGCCTCGAGGCTCTGCATTTTGCAAGGAATTTGTATTCAATTTGAAATGCAAGGTTGTTAAACGAATTATTAAATTTTCAGGAAAACACATGGAATTCAAAAATTGCATGTTATTCATGTCGGGAACGAATGGTTATCGTGTGACATTACGGAAGTGTGAAATCGATAGTTTGAAATTTTTTTGATTTTAGAAATCGATCAATACCTAGAAATCGAATAACATAAATAAAAACACACAATCGAGACCGAAATCACATGGAAAGAACTAGCTTTTTTTCCTTTTGAGATCCCTACGAGTAATGAGATTACCTCTGTGGCAGCATAGCACAACACCCCACATGCCATGCCTTGTACTATAAGTCTCGACTTGACAAAACTTTCTCTTTGTTGGTATGAAGCTCTTCACATCAAGAACATTCAATCCCTGTATGTGTCGTGAATCCCAAGGCAACGTTGAACTCCCTCTTCCAAAGGATCAACAACAAAGGTTGCTAATCATACAATCAGCAATTCCTAAACATCCAGTAAAGTCATTGGATGTCCAGAACTTCTTCTAGATGTTTGATGGAGAAGCAGGATGTAACGAACACGTGCCCCAGGCGTCTTTTAAGACGACTGGGAGGTGGCCCAGACGTTGGACCAGACGTCTGGGATCGTTTCCAGACGTCTAGAAATCCGTTATCTTCCACACGCGCCGGTCGTCTGCGCGCCTGAGCGCGCAGACCCGCATATTCGTTTATTCCCTGCGGCTGCAAACGCCCTGCCGCGTCCTCTCTCCTCCTCGCACGGCCTTAAAAGGCCACGCCTCCCCTCACTTCCGTCACCACCGTCTCCTCCCTCTTCTCCTTCAGCCAGTGAGCGTGAGCGAGAGCGCGAGGGCGGCAGCGGCGGCCGCAGTGAGCGCGGAGGAGGTGCTGCGTGCGAGAGCGGAGCTCTGCCGTGAGGGCGAGCTCGCCGGGGCTGCTAAGGCCGGCCGGCGAAGGGCGCAGGGGGCGCGGAGCGATGCGGAGAGGGGATTGCTGCGGTCTGAGCAGCAGGTGCGCGAGGTGCGACGCGGGCGGCGTCGCGAGTGGAGGCCGAGTGGCGCCCTGATTCTGGAAAAATTTCCAGAATCATACGTCTGGGTTGATAGCCAGACGGCGAGGGCGACGTCTGGAAGACCATCCAGACGTCTGAAAGGTGAGTTTTCCGTCTCCTTCTTCCTTCCTGTCGACTGACCGTACTGAGGGAGGGAGATGGGTGTGCGCATGCTCCGTGATTCGCCATCCATCGCGAATCAGACGTCTAGCAGTAGTACCAGACGGCGGAAGAGACCTCCAGACGTCCGGGGTGACCATCGGACGTCTGGGAGCTAGGCCAGACGTCCCCGCAGACTTCTGGACGTCTGGGAAACCACGCTGAACAAGGTAATTCTCTGATCCACTTTTTAAGACGTCTGGAAGAAGTTCCAGACGTCTGATTTTACACATTGTCGTCGTTTTTGACCCGTTTAGGGCCCGTTCGGGTTCCGTTTTCCGCGATTCGAGTTGCGTTCTTTTCAGAATTAATTCCTCTACCCGTCTACAGTAGTTATACACTGTTTTGAGATACTTTTTGTGTTTGATCCTTGTGATAGGACCCCGTTCTGTTGCAGTCTCGGGGGTCGCGGAGGCACGCGGGATTCCCGACCACGCCCCCATTTCTCCCGTTATACCTGGTAGAGTGGCTTTAAGTTATTAATAAAATCTGTTAAATTATGGAACCATAAATAGAACCAAGGACATTGCATGAATCCTAGGAATGAGAAATAGATGGAATGATAGCTCCTAGGTGTTGCATGAATCCTAGGGCTGGAAAACTAGATTGTATGATAGATCTTAGGATATGACATGAATCCTAGGATGGGAAAACTAGTGGAATGTATAATACTACAGTCTTGAAAAATGGAAAGAGATATAAAGCTGCCTGTAATTTGAATTAACAGCTGCCTGTTGTGAATAAATAATGTGGTTGAGAACATGGATTGTAAGAATGTGAAACTGGAAAGTGAAACCTGGATGTTTGAGTAAAAAGGATGGAACCCTACGGGGAAGTAGGAGTAGAACTCCTGGAAAGTGAATGGAATAGTATTGGGGAAGTGAGCTGGCCCTTAAGTACGGAGTACCAAGGAGAGCGACTGTCCCCCTGTTTAGTACAGAGCGGAGCCAGCCGCCCCAGGGACCCGGGGTTAGGACTGGCCACTCTGTACCGACTTGCTGGCCCTCGCGTACGTAGTACCGAGGAGAGCTACTAGTGTAGGGAGGTACTAGCTACCGCACGGGCCCCGGGGTTCTGCTAGCCTCCCACACTGACTTGTTAGGCCCGCTGGGGCAAACCAGGGTAGTCAGGCGAGGGTACGCGGACTGTGGACGGGCAAGGCCCCGGTTTGGTTACTGTGGAGGGGTTGGACCCCTGTTACTGAGAGGGCTCTGCCCTGGACTGGTTCCGTGCTGTGCTTTGGGCGCACCCGTTAACGGAAACGACTGACCGCTTGCCAGTACGGGTTAGCTACCTGTGCGTTTATCGCGCGTGCCGTAGTCACCGTTACGTCTGTCAGTGACCTTGGGGTGGTTGACTGAGGGTAAGATCACCACGGGGGACTCTCCCGGCCAGGAGAGCACCACGTGCTACTTCTACTTTTTGGAAAAGACTGCAATCAAGATCGTTCGCACGAGGAACATTCGAGATCAAGAAAAAGATCTGAGGAATAAATGAAATAGTGAGACAATTGAAAGATGTGAATAAAAAATGTAATCGAACATAACAGCTACTGTACACTCTACTGTTGTCTTTAGTTTAGTTGCCACTCTACTCAGCATTTTGCTGACGTGTTACACTCGTTACCTTTTTCAGGACTAGGTGTTGAGCAGCCAGGGTCAGCGGCTGCAGAGGACGCTGGGCCGAGTAGGGTCCAGTAGAGTTACCACTGTCTCTTGTACCTCTTTTTGTTACGTTGTAGTGAGTAGTTCTTGTTTCCGCTGTACTTTCTTTACCTGCAGTTCAAATTATATGTTGAATGTTGTTCTACTGTTGTGGTGGTATATACTGTGGTAGTTTCTTTCCTTACTGCTGTACTTTCTTATTGTTAGTTATATTCATGCTGAATGTGGTTTATTTTACTGCTCTTTTGGTTACTTCCTCGTTGGACGACTAGGTCTTGGGATTAGTTGAGTCGGTCCGGTTCTCATGTCTCGTAGGGACTCGGGAACTGGGTCGTTACACAGGATGTCCATGATAAAGAGTGCCTAGTCTTTAGGGGATCCTAGACATTCTATAAGGGTCCTACATGCCCAAATCTAAGAGGAAGTAGAAGAGCGGTGGCGGAGGCACTTTCTTCCTCTCTTTGTCTTCTTGGTAGAGGATTTAATTGCACACAAAATTGCAATTGATTAGGGTTTCTCACTTTGCCTTATATATAGGGAATTCTTGTATTACTAATATGATGGTGATCATTTGATTAAATCAAATGGTTAGAATTTATTCCTAATTAAATTTTGCATGATTGGCCCTTCAATTAATTTGGCCAATTGGGTTTTAGTACTAAATGCATTTAATTTCTATCCAGATCCTTTTAGATCAAGACCAAACCAATTTTGGCTCAATTAAATGCTAAATCAAACACTATTTGATCTCTCTTCCAATAATGAAGCATTTAAGATTTAGGAGTTTAGGAGTTATCGTACTACGTGTTCCTTAAGTATTCCAAATACTCATAAATCCTTTATACTGAAAGACACATGTAACCTTGGAGATTAATTCCTAAATACACTATCCTTCCTACCACAAGTTACATATATTTATGTTATCCTTCTATTATGTATTAAGACGAGAACAAATACAAACTCCTTTCCAAAAGGATTATCTTCTTCTCTGTTATATATATGGGTTTAATCAGGACTCGTACGACCATGCATAGAATTTTGTACATCCCAATATATGTGAAATAATCCATGTCCTCTGATCCACTATGTACACCTACAATAGTACATTTGTGTGATCCCTTTGAAAAACCGTGTCTCCTGTGCTTTCATATACACCAACTTTGCATTCTTATCATCAAAATAAGTGTATCAACCATTAGTCCACCAAATATGTGTATTCAAACACAAAGACAGATATTTTTCTCGGGTCCAAGGATACGCCTTCTCCATAATAGTGATAAGAGAAGGACTTCTCACATCTTCATTCTGTCGAGTCAACTTTAACTCAACTTGCATAACAACCTCAAATCTCTATTCCCATGTAGAGGATGTGCATTAGGCAACAGCCTCTTGAAAAGATTTCCATCTCTTCTCAGACTGGAGACAACTATTAGATATCATGATGGTTCTTGATAACTTATTAAACTTGCATTCATCCAACTCATATAATCCACCAAGAGTAATAAAACCAAAAGCAACAACTTTACCAAAACGATTTATAGTAAGAGTTTACTTAAAAATAAATGAATATCTGAATCTAACTAACTTAGAAATAGGTAAAAGATTTCTTCTAATAAAAGGTACAAAGAGATAATTTCTAAGTAGCAGTAGAATGTTCATGTTGGGTAACCTAAATCTGTAGATCCCTATAGCTTCCACTACAACCATTACCTCAGCTAAATCTGTAGATCCCTAGAGTTTCCACTGCAACCATTACCTCAGATTCCATCAAAATCTACATTCTCCTTCTCTAAGCTTCTGGTCACCTGAAACACATGCAACAAATTGCAAATATGAATGGATTCTCTAGAATTCACAATATAACTTCGAACTCGTCTAACAAGGTAATTAGTCTCAATGATGACAAGAGATTCTATACCTACACTAGCCTTACCCTTACCCTTCTTTAAGGACCTCATGTGCTTTGAACAATTTCGTTTCCAGTGGTCTAGCTCGGTGTAATAGTGGCATGTCTCTTCCACCTTGTCCTTCTTATTTGAAGAAGTAAGATGTGCAAAAAGAGCTGAAGACTTGTTCTACTTCTAGGAACTTTTTCCTTTGCCTTGCCTATTCTATATAGACCTCCCATTGCTTTCGATACCCATTGTCTCAGGTGGGCTTTCTTAATAATGTCCTCTACGGACTTAAGTAAGGAGATCAACACAGCTGTTACGACCCAATCCCGGCTCCCTACGGAACTTGAAAATGGCCCGCCTCAACTAAATCCCAAGACCTAGTTGTCCAACAAAAAATAACTGTAACGACCCGATTTCCCGAATCCCTACGAGACACGAGAATCGGACCGACCCGACTGATCCCAAGACCCAGTCGTCCAACGAGAAAGTAACCAAAAGAGAAGGAAAATAAACCACATTCACCATGTATATAACTAGCAGTAACAAAATACAGCAGTAAAGAAGGGAAATACTAAAGTATACACCACCACAATAGAAGAGAAATAAACATGTACATAACATGAAGCTTACAATAAAGAGAGTACAGGGAGTAACAGAAAACTACTCACTACAGTGGAAAGAAAAGTACAGAAGGTACTACAGGTAACACTACTGGGCACTACTAGTCTTTTCCGAAAAGTAGAAGTAACACGTGGTGCTCTCCTGGCCGGGAGAGTCCCCCGTGGTGGTCCTACCCTCAATCAACCACCCCAAGGTCGCTGACAGACGTAACGGTGACTACGGCACGCGCGATAAACGCACGGGTAGCTACCCCGCACTGCCACGCGGTCAGTCGTTTCCGTTAACGGGTGCGCCCAAAGCACAGCACGAAACCAGTATAGGGTAGAGCCCTCTCAGTAACAGGGGTACAGCCCCTCCACAGTAACCAAACAGGGGTCTTGCCCATCCACAGTCCGTGCACCCTCGCCTGACTACCCTGGTTTGCCCAGTGGGCCTAACAAGTCGGTGTAGGAGAGCTAGCAGAACCCCCGGGGCACATGGGGTAGCTAGTGCTCTCCCTACACTAGTAGCTCTCCTCGATACTGTACACACGAGGGCCAAAAGTCGGTACAAAGTGGCCAGACCTAACCCCGGGTCCCTGGGGCGGCTAGCTCCGCTCTGCACTAAACAGGGGGACAGTTGCTCTCCTTGGTACTCCGTACTCAAGGGCCAGCTCTGTAATGACCCGACTCCCGAGTCCCTACGAGACACGAGAACCGGACCGACTCGACTAATCCCAAGACCTAGTCGTCCAACGAGGAAGTAACCAAAAGAGCAGTAAAATAAACCACATTCAACATGAATATAACTAACAGTAAGAAAGTACAGCAGTAAGGAAAGAAACTACTACAGTAGATACCACCACAACAGTAGAACAACATTTATCATATAACATGAACTGCAGGTAAAGAAACTACAGCGGAAACAAGAACTACTCACTATAACAGAAACAAAAGAGGTACAAAAGACTGTGGTAAACTCTACTGGGCCCTACTCGGCCCAGCGTCCTCTGCAACCGCTGACCCTGGCTGCTCAACACCAGGTCCTGAAAAAGGTAACGAGTGTAACACGTCAGCAAAACGCTGAGTAGAGTGGCAACTAAAACTAAAGAAAACAGTAGAGTGTAAAGTAGCTGTTATGTTCTATTACTTTCTTTATTTACATCTTTCAATTGTCTCACTATTTCATTTATTTCTCAGATCTTTTACTTGATCTCGAATGTTCCTCGTGGGAACGATCTTGATTGCAGTCTTTTCCAAAAAGTAGAAGTAGCACGTGGTGCTCTCCTGGCCGGGAGAGTCCCCCGTGGTGATCCTACCCTCAGTAACCACCCCAAGGTCACTGACAGACGTAATGGTGACTACGGCACGCGCGATAAACGCACAGGTAGCTAACCCGTACTGGCACGCGGTCAGTCGTTTCCGTTAACGGGTGCGCCCAAAGCACAGCACGGAACTAGTACAGGGCAGAGCCCTCTCAGTAACAGGGGTCCAACCCCTCCACAGTCCGCGCACCCTCGCCTGACTACCCTGGTTTGCCCTAGTGGGCCTAACAAGTCGGTGAAGGAGGCTAGCAGAACCCCGGGGCCCGTGGGGTAGCTAGTACTCTCCTAACACTAGTAGCTCTCCTCGGTACTACGTACACGAGGGCCAGCAAGTCAGTACAGAGCGGCCAATCCTAACCCCGGGTCCCTGGGGTGGCTGGCCCCACTCTGCACTAAACAGGTACAGGTACTTCCCTTGGTACTGCGTACCCAAGAGACAGTACAAACTACATCTCAGTTCCATTCCTTTCCCTTTCCAGGAGTTCCACTCCTAATTCCCCGTAGGGTTCCATCCTTTTAACTCAAACATCCAGGTGTTACTTTCGAGTTTCACGTTCTTACGACCCATGATCTCATTCATGTTTCTTTATTCGTAACAGGCAGCTGTTAATTCAATTTACAGGCAGCTTTATATTCCTTTCCATTTTTTTTTCCAAAACTGCAGTGTTATACATTCCACTAGTTTTTCCATCCTAGGATTCATGCTATATCCTAGGATCTAGCATACAACTAGTTTTCCAGCCCTAGGATTCATGCAACACCTAGGAGCTATCATTCCATACATTTCTCATTCCTAGGATTCATACAATGTCCTAGATTCTATTTATGGTTCCATACTTTAACAGATTTTAATAATAAACTTAAGCCACTCTACCAGGTACAACAGGAGTAATGGGGGCGTGATCGGGAATCCCGCGTGCCTCCGCGACTTCCAAGACTGCAACTGAACGAGGTCCTATCACAAGGATCAAACACAAGAAGTGTCTCAAAATAGTGTATAGCTACTGTAGACAGGTAGAGGAATTAATTCTGAAAAGAACGCAACTCGAATTGTGGAAAACGGAGCCCGAACGGGCCCTAAACGGGTCGAAAAAGACGATACTGTGCGAAATTAGACGTCTGGAACTTCTTCCAGACGTCTTAAAAAGTGGATCAGAGAATTACCTGTTCAGCGTGGTTTCCCAGACGTCCAGAAGTCTGCGGGGACGTCTGGCCTAGCTCCCAGACGTCCGATGGTCACCCCGGACGTCTGGAGGTCACTCCCGCCGTCTGGCTATCAACCAAGACGTCTGATCCTAGAAATTTTTCCAGAATCAGGGCGCCACTCGGCCTCCGCTCGCGACGCCGCCCGCGTCGCACCTCGCGCGTCTGCTGCTCAAACCGCAGCAGGTCCCTCTCCGCGTCGTTCCGCGCCCCCTGCGCCCTCCGCCGGCCGTCCAAGCCGCTCCGGCGAGCTCGCCCTCACGGCAGAGCTCCGCCCTCGCACGCCGCACCTCCTCCACGCTCACTGCGGCTGCCGCTGCCGCCCTCGCGCTCGCTCGCTCTCACGCACAGGAAGGAGAAGAGGAAGGGGACGGTGGAGACGACGAGAGGGGAGGCGTGGCCTTTTAAGGCCGCGCGAGGAGGAGGGAGAGAGTGCGCAGCAGGTCTGCAGCCACAGAGAGAGAGGGAAAAAGAGAGAGAGAGGAATCGCGGGTCTGCACGCACAGGCGCGCAGACGAATCTCTCGTGCGAAAAATAACTATTTTCCAGACGTCTGGAAACGATCCCAGACGTCTGGTCAGACGCCTGGATGTGATCACAGACGTCTGGTCCGACGTCTGGGCCACCTCCCAGACGTCTTAAAAGACGTCTGGGGCACGCGTTCGTAACAAGCTCACTTCCCCAATTCTATTCCATTCCCTTTCCAGGAGTTCTACTCCTAATTCCCCGTAGTTTTCATGCTCTTTTAACTCAGCCAATTTAGGTTTCACCGTTCCAGCTTTATATTCATATAACCCATGTTCTCAACCGTATTTATTCATTCATAACAGGCAACTGTTGACCAATTTACAGGCAGTTATCATTTCCTTTCCACTTTTCCAAGATTGCAATGTTTATATATTCAACTAGTTTTCCAGTCCTAGGATTCATGCCGTACCCTAGGATCTATCATTCAATCTAGTTTTCCAGTCCTAAGATTCATGCAATATCCTAGGATCTATCATTCAATCTAATTTCTCAGTCCTAGGGTTCATGCAATGCCCTAGACTCTATTAATTGTTTCATAATTGTATAAACTTTGTTAAATAAATTAAAGGGCCACTCTACCCGTGAAACCGGGAGTACTGGGGGCGTGGTCGGCAATCCCGCGCGCCTCCGCAACCCCCACAGCTGCAACGGAATGGGGTCCTAACACAAGGATCAATCACAAGGAGTTTCTCAGAACAGCATACAATTTCTGTAGAGGAAATAAATCTGGAAAGAACGAAACTTGAAACACGGAAAACGGACTCCGAACGGACCCTAAACAGGTCAAAAACGACGAGTCTGCCCAAAATCAGATGTCTGGAACTTCTTCCAAACGTCTTAAAAGGTCGATCAGGTCATACCTCGGTCTGCGCAGTCCTTCAGACGTCCAGAAGCCCGTTGGATCGTCTGGTCCTAGTTCCCAGACGTCCGATTGTCACCCCGGACGTCTGGAGGTCCTCTCCGCCGTCTGGTACTGTGGCCAGACGTCTGATCCGTGTGGGATGGCGAGCCCTCGCACCCTCCCGAAGAGAACCTGCGTACACACACACCCGCTCTCATCACGAAGGGGCGTAGAAGAACATGACGGACGGCTGCATGGCCGTACACGCGTAAAAAGGAGAAGGTAGGAAAATATTGTACCTGTTAGACGTCTGGACCTTCCTCCAGACGTCTTCGGCGTCGTCGTCCAGACGTCTGATTCTGGGAAATTTTCCCAGAATCAAGACCCTTTTCACTCTCCGCCCGTGACGCACGGCCACGTCGCGCTGCGTCCGCCTACTGCCTGAGCTGCAGCAACTCCTCCGCGCCACCCCACGCTCGCTGCTCTCCCGCCGGCCGGCTCTAGCTGCCCCGGCAAGCTCTCACCTTCACGGTCGAGCTTTTTCTTCCTCTCGCAACATGCCTCCTCCTTGCACGCTCGCAGCAGCCGCTGCTGCCGCACTCTCTCACTCACTCGCTCGCGCTTTCGCTGGCAGGGAGAAGGAGAAGAAGAAGGCGGTGGAGTGAGGGTGAGGGAGTGGGCAGTGGTATTTGAAGGCAGCGCGGGGAGAGCGAGAAAGAAGCGGCGTCGTCTGCAGGGAGGGAGAGAAAAGCGAAGAACGAAGGCGGCGGGTTCAGTCTGCGTGCGCACGCGTACAGACGCGAACCCGTATGCAAAAAAAATTTAATACTAGACATCTGGGAAGGGTTCCAGACGTCTGGCCAGACGTCTGGAACCCTTCCCAGACGTCTTAAACTACGTCTGATGCCCATGTTCGTAACAATAACCAAATGCACAATAAAAATTTCCACAACCACACATGCAATATAACTAAGCAAATTGATTAAAAGTCAGCAATGGAAAATAGGAATAGAATTCAATAGAAGCGACATGCCACAGGCGAGAAATAAAGGTATAATTCACTAGCTAGCCATCACAACCAACAAAAGCGTAACAATAACAGGTTTCAACATAAGCCAAACTACTCACTAACAACAGAAAATCTTGGAAATGGAACAGGAGCAAGTACTACTACTGCTGGGCTCGACTAGGCCTAAAACCCTCTGCAGCCGGCGATGCGGGCTGCTCAACTCCCTGACTTGAACATGGTTACATATATCTGTGGTTAGTTAACGCTGAGTAGAGTGGTGTATATGTCATTTATATGCAATTAAACATAAAGGTACAAGCAGCTAACTAATCATACAATTTCTAGTTATTTATTATTATTTGTTTTCGTTTAAATCATCTATGTGTTTCTGATTCGATTTTTAGTAAGGGTCCACAACATTTTTTAATCCTCTTTTTCCCTAAGATAATGATCTTGATGTAGTTTTCCCACGATGCAGGATGTACACGTGGCACTCTCATGGCTGAGAGAGCACCCCGTGGTAGTCCTACACCCGATCTACCACCCTGGGGTCATGGCCGTGATGTAGCGGTGACTACGGCACGTGCGATAAGTGCACGAGTAACTACACCGCACTGGCACACGGTCAGTCATTTCTGCTAACAGGTACACCTAAACATATAGTACAGAATAGAACAGGCACATCACCTCTCAACAGTCTGCGTACCTTTGCCCGGCTTTCTCGGTTTACCCAGTGAGACTAATAAGAGTCTGTGTAGGATGGCCAATCCTAGTCTCGGGTCCCAACCCAAGGGGCAGCTAGCTCCCCCTACACAAAAGGGATAGTAGCTCTCCTCGGTACTATGTACACAAGGGCCAGCTCACTTTCCATACCCAAGTCTGAACAGTCAACCAATACGCCAGTAGGCAACAGGTTCCCTCATACCTCAGATATCCGTTCAGTGTACTTTGAGTTTCTTTCCTAGTTTTTTGTAGGGTTCATGTATAGTACTCATCTTATTTCATTTTGTGGCATGCATCTCTACCACATGCCGATTTCTAATTGATACAACAGGTAGCTTGTAAATTGACAGGATAAACCATCATCAATATGATAAGCGATCTCCTCATCATTTAAATGTTCCAGTATCACAGTATGAAGTTTAACAACATGCATTCTCAGATTCAATAACGTACAAGATTCATGCACTGAATATAAACCACTCGCATTCTTGGTCCTAGGGTTCATCTCATAACCTAGGTTTCAAGCAAATATTTAACATGCACTGTACTAATTCAAACCACAGAAGTAGAGATGACCACTTTACTAGGGTATACGGGTGGTATGGGGGCTCGAACGGTGGATCCCGACGTCTCCGCAGGTCCCGTGTGTACCATGGACTGGAGACGTATATTGTTGACCAATATGTGAAACGAGCTTAAAATAATATAGACACTACACCAACACATAGAGAATTTCGAAAGAAAACCAACGATACTTGGTTTGCGAAAAATTGACTTCGTTTGGGCCCTGAACTGGCCTAAAAACACGCATCCTGACCAAAATCAAACATCTAGGAAGAGTCCTAGATGTCTTAAACGAGCGTGGGATCTAACCTTGCTTTCTGCGTCTTTTTTAGATGTCTGAAACCCTTCACCGCCGTCTAAGGGTGTCTCCAGACGTCTAGCACTGCTCTCAGTCGTCTGGGAGAGTAGTTGGACATCTGACGATGCTCCATGATGTCCTAAAATGCTTCAAACGTTGTGCCAACGTGCCTTCCCAATGTCTCTGGCACCTCGGCACTCTGCGTGCTTACTAGATGTCTTAAGTCCGTCCCAGACGTCTGGTGACCCCTCCAAACGTTTGACAAATGTTGCAGACGTTTAGATCTGCAGAAATAAATGCCGCAGAACTTCCTCGCGAGCTTCCCTCTCACTATAGGAGCTGCAGCAGCTCTTGCAGCACCCTCAGTCTCCTCTCGCAAGCTCTCTGCATGCATGGCCTCGTCCTCTCCTCTGATCTCCTCCTACTCCCCGCTCTTCCTCTCCTTCTCCCTCACTCGGCTACTCTGGTGGAGAGCAAAATGGAGGAGGAGGGGGGTTTTATGGGTGGTGAGGGATTGGGGGGGGGGGGGGGGGGGGTAAGGTGCCATGTAGGGGTATGGGATAAGGCATGTGGGGGGGGGGGGGGGTATGGTGGTATGGCACGGGTATGGTGGGGGGTTTTTGCATTAAACCCCTTAAGGACGAAAACATTATGTTTGAAACCTTTTTCTACGTAGAAATTACGATAAGATCCCCAAAGTTCGGAAAAAAATAAAACAGCCCTTGGAAAGGGTTGTTTCAACAGTTGTAGTCGTCATTATCTTTCTCATGTGAAATGAGATGATGAAGCTAGTGAAAAGCCAAGAAGAGATTGCAAGATGATATCTGTAAAGGTTGATTGTATGACTCACACAGTGGTAAGAAGTGTCATTGTTTCTGAAAACACGATTGTTTATAAAAAATTATCGAACTCTCAAAAATAAATATGAATAACTATAATAGGAGTGTGAGTCATTCTCAAGAAGGACAAATTATCCAAATTACTTTTACTAATATGATTTTTTTTTTTTGGATTTTTGGATATTTTTCAAATTTTTTTTAAAATCTTATAATAAGAGATGAGAAGTACACGTAATTTTAGAAACCAGTCATAAATTTACAAAATAAAAATGCATAAAAAGCAGGAAATAAACTAACTTCAAGTTAGAAATTATGAAACTAGTGTAAATAAAAATAAGTCACCAAAATAAAATTTTATTAATGCTAAATGTCAATTACAAGTAGAGAGAGAATGAGAGAGAGAATGTGCAAAGAGAAGGTCTCTGCGTGATGGGGGCAAGTGAGTGGTGGCACTAATGTTAACTACGGTGGAAGAAAGGTAGGAATTTGCCAAAGGTTCCTCGTGCTTAAGAGAGAGGTAAAGGGAGAGATAAGGAGAAGAAGAGAATGAGAGAGGTGTTGAATGAGATGTGTGTATCAAAAAGGGGGTGTCATGGGGGCAGGGATGTTTATATCCTCCACAAGTCCTAAAATAATTAAGAATAAGCAAAATTCGTCACCCTTTAGTTTGTAATTTTGTGAGGCTTTGGAAGATCCAAATCTCAACAAGAATGGGATTTCCCCTTAATTTAGAGATAGGAGCCCTATTTGGGCTCTTTCTTTTCCCTCTCTTTCCTTTTCCTTCTTTTTTCTTTTATTCCTCCATTATTCCTTAAACGAGTGTCATTTTCAAATTCTGTATTCACCACTAAGTTCCTCATCTTGTGCTATTTCATATGAGACCTATATTGGATATAATTTTTTCATATTTTCTCTCGCCTACATTAAAAATTAAATAAATCAGATTATATAAAAATATAAAATAATAATCCAAAAAATGCTAGAAAAATAACGAAAACTAGTTGGAGAAATTATGCAAAATCGTGATGCAATCACACCCTCATGCTTAAGTTTTGCTAGACCTCGAGAAACCAAAAAACCTAATTCACTTTTGCAGGAATCGCAGTTGCATTTACCATATGCACCAAGGCTTTAAACCTCTAGGTTGCCTTAGTGGAGTTGTAATCTCTTGAGGTTTTTCAGTTGACACACGTACAAAATCGAAACAAAATTGATAATCAACAAGTTTAAGTAGGGTTTTATAAGTTAGGAGGTTTCAATCATCACTAACCATAGAAAATATATACAAAATCTAAATACAAATGATCAACAATACTTGAGTACATACCAAGCAAAATATGAACTATCTTGTCCAATCAGATTCCAACCAGCCTTGGAGTAGGGTCTCAAGTATAGATTTATATGACTCGGAAATCCATCAAAAGGTTTAAATAGAATTGGACGGGCTGAGCATCTGCGCTTGTGATAACTGGCGAGATGGACAATACATTCTAGAAAATTGAGTTTTCTTCAAGATACAAGACTACCTTTCACCCCTCACAAACCTTATGTTTGGATTTTCCTTAGTATAGAATGGTAGCTTTCTTCATCCCTTTTTTTATCTTGAGGTCAACACAATATTAAAATCAGTGTAAATCTCCTCGACTGTGTCATTTGGCATTTTTTACTTTATTTTTATTTCTCACTAGCTTTTTCTTTCTTTTCTTTTTCATCTTTCTTCTTCTTCTTCTTCTCAAATTTTTATTACTCTAGCTCTCCTTTTTTTATTTTCTACTCCTTTTTTACTTATTTTTCTGGGGCATGTGACTTTTCAAAATCTGGTTCATGAACACCTCCTAAAGAAGAATCCAAGAAAAATGAGGGTGCAAGGCTGGGATCTAAATTTCTAACATTTGGGGAACAATCCAGTGTAACCATACCTGCAAGGGTCTTAAGATTATATAAGAAATTATGTTTGATTTTTAAAGAATAGACTACCAGATCTCACACCTCTTAGAAAACCTAGCTTTCTTATCATTGATTAGCCACAAATTAGTTAGTTAATGTGAAAATGTAAAAGATGAGATGCTCATACTTCAAAACCATTCCATTCAAAGGGTGGAAGAAAAATAAGCCATGTACTTCTCACATCATTGACTTAATATCTTAACAAATCAACTCTTCAAGGATTTGGAAACAAATTAATATCTTAGTAAATACTTGAGTTGATTATGTCCAAATAGACCTAATGTTATGACCCTGGCATCAAACGTCGTTTAAGACGTCTCGGAGTTATTTCAGATGTCTGGTCAGACGCCTGGAAGCCTTCCCAGACATCTGAAATTTAATTTTTTCGATGTACGGTTTCGCGTCTGCGTGCATGCCCGCGCATACTGAACTGCCGCCATCCTTTCTTCTCTTTCTTCCTCCCTGCAGGCGCAGCCATCTTTCTCTCTCTCTCCCTACGGCAGCCTTCAAATACTCCCCCTCTCCTCTCCCTCACCCTCACTCCATCGCCTTCTTCTTCTTCCTATTAGCGAGAGAGCGAGCGGGCAAGGGCAGCAATAGTTGCTGCCGTGAGTGCGTGGGGAGGAGGGGTTGCTGCGAGAGGGAGAGAGCTAGATTGCGAGGGTGCGAGCTCGCCGGAGCAGCCAGGGCCGGCTGGCGGTTACGCAGCAGGAGCGTGGTGTTGGGGAGGAGCTGCTGCAGCTCAGGAAGTAGGCGAGCGCAGCGCGGCACGACCATGCGTAGCATGCGGAGGGCGAGGAGGTCCTGATTCTGGGAAAATTTCCCAGAATCAGACGTCTGGACATACGTCCAAACGACGCTGGAGACGTCTGGAGGAAGGTCTAAATGTCTGAAAGGTACAATATTTTTCCTCCCCTTCTTCTTTCGCGTGTACGGCCATGCAGCCGTTCCGCCGAAGGGTTCTGCTTCGTTCCGTGTTGAGGACGATCGCATATGTGTACAGGTCTCGTTCGGGAAGGCGCAAGGGCACGCCCTCCCACACAGATCGGACGTCTGGGCACAGCACCAGATGACGGAGAGGGTCTCCAGATGTCCGAAGTGACAGTCGAACGTCTGGAAACTAAGTCCAGGCGGTTCAGTGGGATTCTAGATGTCTAAAGGACCGCGCAGGATCAAAGTATGACCTGAGCCATAGTTTAAGACATCTGGAAGATGTTCCAGACGTCTGATTTTGTGCAGACTTGTCGTTTTTGACCCGTTTAGGGTCCATTCGAAGTCCATTTTCCGTATTTCAAGTTTCGTTCTTCTCAGATTTAGTTCCTCTACCTGTTTACAGTATTTATATCCTATTCTGAGTAGCTCCTTGTAATTGATCCTTGTGTTAGGACCCTGTTCCATTGCGGCGTTGGGGGTTGCGGAGGCGTGCGGGCTTGCCGATCACGCCCCCAGTGCTCCCGATTTTGCGGGTAGAGTGGCTCCCTTTAATTGTTTATCAAAAATTATGCACTTGTAAAATAATTAATAGATTCTAGGGTATTGCATGAATCTTAGGACTTAAAAACTAGATTGAACGATAGATCCTAGGGAATGACATGAACCCTAGGATTGGAAAACTAGATTGAACGATAGATCATAGGGAATGGCATGAATCCTAGGACTGGAAAACTAGATTGAATATATATATATTGTAGTCTTGGAAAAGTATAAAGGAAAACGATAACTGCCTGTAATTGGTTAACAGTTGCCTGTTTTTGAATGGATAATTACTGTTGAGAACATGGGCTATATGAATATAAAGCTGAAATGATGTAACCTAAATTGGCTGAGTCAAAGAAAAATGAGCATGAACCCTACGGGAAATTAGTAGAAGAGCTCCTGAGAGGTAAATGGAATGGAATTGGGGAAGTGAGCTGGCCCTTGAGTACGGAGTACCAAGGAGAGCGACTGTCCCCCTGTTTAGTGCAGAGCGGAGCTAGCCGCCCCAGGGACCCAGGGTTAGGTCTGGCCACTTTGTACCGACTTTTAGCCCTCGTGTACACAGTACCGAGGAGAGCTACTAGTGTAGGGAGAGCACTAGCTACCCCACGGGCCCCAGGGTTCTGCTAGCCCTCCTACACCGACTTGTTAGGCCCATTGGGCAAACCAGGGTAGTCAGGTGAGGGTGCGCAGACTGTGAAGGGGCAAGACCCATATTTGGTTACTGTGGAGGGGCTGGACCTCTGTTACTGAGAGGGCTCTGCCCTATACTGGTTCCGTACTGTACTTTGGGGCGCACCCGTTAACGAAAATGACTGACCGCATGCCAGTGCGGGGTAGCTACCCATGCGTTTATCGCGCGTGCCGTAGTCACCGTTACGTTTGTCAGTGACCTTGGGGTGGTTGACTGAGGGTAGGACCACCACGAGGGATTCTCCTTGCCAGGAGAGCACCACGTGTTATTCTACTTTTCGGAAAAGACTGCAATTAAGATCGTTCCCACGAGGAACATTCGAGATAAAGAGAAAGATCTGAGGAATAACTCAATAATGAGTAAACGAAAAATAAAGAAAGAGATAAAAAAATATAACAACTACTGTCCACCTTACTGTGTTTCTTAGCTTTTGGTTGCCACTCTACTCAGCGTTTTGCTGACGTGTCACCTTTGTCACCTTTTCAGGACTAGGTGTTGAGCAGCTAGAGCCGACGGTTGCAGAGGGTGCTGGGCCTAGTAGAGCCTAGTAGTTTTACTTGTGTAGTACCCATTGTACCTTTCCTTCTGTTGTAGTGAGTATTTTCTGCTACCACTATACTATTTTATTGTAAGCATCATGTTTATGTACCTGTTTATTTCTTTACTGTTGTGGTGGTGTATATTGTAGTAGTTCTTTTCTTTACTACTGTATTTTGTTACTGCTAGTTATATACATGGTGAATGTGATTTATTTTACTGCTCTTTTGGTTACTTTCTCATTGGACGACTGGGTCTTGGGATCAATCGAGTTGGCCCAATTCTCGTGTCTCGTAGGGATTCGGGAATCGGGTCGTAACACCTGAAGAGTCTATGTGAAAAATATCTAATCTACTCCTATGGTCAGAGAATGCTAAGAGCCTAATTATCATTGTTCCCTATCTCAGAACTCAAAATTTTGAGTAGAGCAAAACTGTTTCAAATCTTCTTCGTGTGTTTTTTAATTTTTTTCAAGAAATTTGACTAAATTTTTGGAGACTAGACATATGTGAAAACTTAGCAAAAAGTTAGTCACTCCCATGCCTATTTCATCCAATGTCCTTGTTGAACTACTAAATTTTCATGAGAAAAGAAAAGATTTTACCTGAATAATTCATAGTTGGTGCATTAAGGATTGACTAGCTCTAGACCTACAAAATTAAACTAGTATATATACGCAAAATTATATTGGGTTGCCTTTTAACAAGTGCTAAGTTCAACGTCTTCAGCTGGATGAAGATCTTGTAGAGGGTGTATGATATAAACATGTTTATATCGCATAAACTGTCTATTTATGCATGTTCCTAGGCGTATAGTTGCATCATACATTATAAATATTGCATAGCATGCATCATCATGCATTTAGATTAGGTTGTATAAATTTTAGGTTAATTTTCTCTTTTTTTGGTCAGGAAATAGGGCAATATCTTATCGGGGCCTCAGATTGAAGATCTAATCGTACAGATCTGATTAGGGTGACGATTGAAGTTTAATGACTCCAATATTACCCCGATCGGACTTCTGTAGCATTAGATGCAGTCCGAGAAAGATCATAGGTCAAGGGCCAAGATGGTATAAATCCATACATCAGATGACAAATTCAACCGTACAGATGGGTTCGGATCGACGATCACAGCCCAACGACGTAAAAATCGGTCCAATCCGACATCCGTGGCACCATCTACAACACAAAGAAGATAGACGGCCAGGATGGTGTCACGTGGCACCATCCTAACCATCCAGACTTGCCCGCACCCCTCTGCTCGACTTCTTTGAAGGGTGCACCTCCGTGCAATCTTGGCTGTTGAATCTTCCATCAACAGCCACGATCACACAAAGGTTGCGTGTGCTAATTCTTAAATGAGACAAAGACCCTTTTTCAGCGCAGCAGTCATGCGTCTCTCTCAGCTCCCCGAGGTGCTGTTCGAGCCCCCGTGTGCCTCAAATCAAGGAGTTGGCGTGAGAGCAGCTCGATTTGACAGTTGGATGAAGCATGAGCGGTGTAGATGCGGGCAACGTGGTGCGATGGATGGGCGAGGATCATGCACCCGCGTGATGACGCGCGATCCAATGCTCATGGGTGAGTTGCATTTAAGCCGTCTGATCTCATGATCGGACGGCTGATATCGCTAGATCATGGCTTATGCGTTGAGCTCCAGGAGGCAGGGAGGCGCATGCACGTCACCCACATTCTGGGCTTTAGTGATAAATAAATTCGTCACTAAAGACCCTAACATTAATGTTTTAAGATGAAATGACCTTTATGTCCCCTCCAATTTTCACCTATAAAAGGTCCTACGACCCCCACACTTCCCTTCACCTCTCTCCCTCTCCAAAGCTCTAATGAAGCTTGTCCCAAACCCGGGATGCTCCTCTAGAGTTAAAATCAAAATTTTGTCCACTTCTCACCCTATTCATAGAGCACCCGTGGTCGTCTTCGCACCCCTGTTCCAGAAGTGGATCCCACGACAATGACATCTTACCTCGCCCTTGATTCTTCCCTCTTCGTTCTCCATCTTCCGTCTCCGCTCTCCGTCTTCTAGGCGTTGTCCGTTCCGGCTCGTCCTCCAAGTAGCCGACAAGGAGGATAATTTCTCATCTCCCTTCCCTTTACAGCTTTCTAGACTAGATTTACCACTTTCTAGTTGTAAAATTTACAGCTTTCTAGTTGTAAAAACATTATCCTTATTATATATTATTTTGTTCTCTGTCTCTCTCTCTCTCTTTTAGTGTTAATATTAGATTCATTGTAATTATCTCACTTTTAAAAATACAAAATAATTGCGGATTTCAAATCGACGTAGCCTCCTTGTGTTTGACACAGAATTTCTTTTGAATTTCGAAAAATTTATTTGTTGACGGATTTCTCGCAAATCGCACTACAACGACGGATTTTCAAAACTCAAATCTTTTTGCGGGGAATTATCCGCACAACAATGTATCCATTAATTCTACCAAGAGGGTCATGTCAAGATTGAGATTTGATCATGAAGTTCAAAGATGAGATGGCCACAAATGTGGACATGCTAATGATGTAGACCTATTCCAAAAGGTCGGACTCTTGTTAAACAATGAAAGTCGAATTCTTTACCCATTATCTTTCAAGCTTGAGTATATTGGGAGTGATTCTTGGTTTAGTTACATGCAATCCAAGTTTAAAATGTTGGACACTGGATAAATGTATGATATAAAGTGCTTGTATCCATTGATATTGAAGCCTAGGACAATGATATCATGATTGCACAAACTCAGGTTCCATGAACCTCTTACAATAATCCCAATTAAAAGGACAATATGGGTCCTCATAAAATGTAGGCAATTTAAAATAGAGAGAAACCTCGTAATTCAGCGATTCATCATTTTTCAAGCTTGTACCATTACATCCATCATGATTATTATAAGAACTTATCTCCTTTACATGATTGAGATTGCATCTAATACATTGCAATCATAACTATATAGAGCATTCCACAAAAAGATTGCATCATATGTAAAAGCTCTCAAAATATAGGTATTAGATGAAAATAACGCAACCTGCTCACAATCGTTCCATACTGTAAGCCGATAATCACACCATTACATTCATTTCATAATTAAACCATCAAAATTGTGAAAAACTATGGCATATAGAAAACAACTATAATATCACATGCCAAGGGATGCAATTGTAGTTTCTTCTATGATTGCTACTTAATTAGGTGAGTGTGGTTGACTATTTTACTAATAGTAATCCTAATTTTGAGATTGTGTGGAATGAAATCTCCATCCTATTGTTTTGAAATCAATTAATCCAGAAATTAATCCCATTGATTCTAAAATTAATCTTCAAAATAGTTTTCTGATTTATTTGATTTTAATAATTTATGCTCATATCTCTACAAGGATCATATCCATGAGAAAAGGCCATCAATCAAAATCACAAACAAAATTAAAAAAACTCTAGAAAAAGAAATGAATATTCACTAATAATAATTGTATCAAGTTGTTACTTAATGGTTGAATTGAATCTAATTCGATTTCAGGTCATAAACCCTTTTAGAATCAGAATTATAATATTGTCTGAACATATGATAACTCTTATCGAATGTCAATAACGTTAAGCTAATAAGTTTAGGAGACAAAATCAACATTCTTCATAAATCAAACATCTAATTTCACTAAATTTGCCATCTAGCTATTACTTTAGATGTCCATTCCTGGGCCAGGGTTGGGCGAAAACAGGAATTCTTCCTAGTATTGGACGCCTGATTTTAACATTAGACATCTTACTTTGCAATATCGGACATCTGATATTGCCATCACACATCTGATTCCTTGATATGCATCCTCGATCAACTTGCATCCTATGTTAGACGTTCGAGATGCTTGTCGATTGTCTGATCTGATGATTAAATGTTCTACATATAACCTATGAGACGTTTGACATTATTGTCAAACGTTCGTTGGGCAATCAGGATGAATTTTAAGTTCTAATTTTTGGATCTAAGCATGTTTAAAACCTAAATTCGCATGTTTTCTCGCAAAACCTAGATTGATCATGCTTTGATACCACTATTAGGAGTTGATCATATCAACCCGTGGCATCACGGAAGCATGAATTGGGTGTTTAAAATTTTTTAAAACATGATTGAATCGATGCTAAAAACTTGATCAAGCTATGAAATAAGAAACGTCATAAAATCAAAACCACTTGGAATTAGTTTCTAATTGTTCTAGGTTCTCACAAGTAAGGAATTATGCATTCTTGGGTGGCATGGAACAGCACCCCAAAGAGCGATGTCTCCTATTACAAATCTGAATGTGGAGAAGACCCTTCTCCGGAAGTTGGTGAGACATGTCGTGTTGAGAACACTTATTCTTTGATCTTCATGAATACCTTCGTGAATACATGAAAGCGATGCTTGCTCTCCTTGATCGACATACTCCCCTTGAGGGTAGGAACACCTTCGTCAGGCCTTCAAGGAAGGAGATGACCTCCATAATCAAGAGTTGTCCAAGGCCTTGGTAATTTGAATGTCCAATGCTAATGTTGGGCTTCTGGAGCCTTCTTGGAAGTCCAAACCAGGGTCTAGAAGTCCAAGATGGAGAGTGTAGAAGAAGGGAGAGGGTTGCAGCCTCTACTTTTTCTTTGGTGGTTGAGGTAGGATTAGGCTTTTGATTAAATCAAATTAGAATAGTTGGGGTTTTCCTTTCCCTTTAGGAGATATAAATTAGGATTCCAACCTAATCCTAATCTGATGAGATCCATTGGGTCTCTATCTAAGGGATGGGATCTAATTCTACTTAAAATTTGTAGGATAAGTGCATAATAACTTATGAGATGTTAATATTTAGTATCCTGACATTAATTAATTACAATCCAAACATTGAATTTAACCTAATCAAATTAGGCCCAATTAATTATCAAATCAAATACAATTTAATTTCTTAAATAATATTTGATTTATCCTATAAATAGGAACCCATAAAAATCATTATTGGTTTCATCCTGCTAATGATGAAAGTTTAGGATTTGTGGAATTATGTACACCTCCTCATGTATTCCAAACACCCATGAATCCTTCACACATGGAGGATAATATTATCTTGAGGTCTAATCTTATTAGACAAATGTTATTCCTCCTTAAATAATATTATTTCTAGCATCTCTTCATATCATTGGGACGAGAGCAAAGATTAAATCCTTTTCTAAAGGATTGTTTTCTTCTCTAGCTTGCTTTGAGTTTGATTAAAACTTTGCGACCACATGTGGAATTGCTTTTCCCAATACACTTGGAGTGAACTCATTCCTTCGATCTATCAAATACACCTATGGAATAAATTTTTGTGATCCATTCAAAAGATTATACATCTATATTCCCTACCAATGTACACCAGCTTTCTAGTATTAACACCAAGGTGGGTGCATCTACTATTGGTCCACTAAATGTATATGTTCGTGAATATAGACACAAATTTGTCTTAGATTAAATGATACACTTTCTCCATGCACAGTATTGATGTCTGAAGAAGGACTTTGGATATCTCTTATTTCATTAAATTAATTAACTCTGAAAGCACTAGAGGGGGTAGTGAATAGTACTTAAGGAGGTAAAATAATGCTAATTAAAAAATTAATACAAATATAGAAGAGCTAATCAATCCACAAGTAATTTGCCAATCACAACACAATCATATATAGTGGAAACCTAAAATCAGGTAAAAATGACTACCTAAGTCTCCCAACCTAGGATTTTTCCCCAAGTCACTCTCGGAATACTAGCTAGTACTAATGGGGTAGCAAACCTTTTATATAAACCCTCTTGATATTCCAATCAAGAGTAAACCCCTCTCACTTGAGTGGAAAGGAGCCCAAAATCTGGACCCTTAGATTACAAGTAAATAATAGAAGAAAACTGAATTAAAATAGATTTTTAGCTCCTATAGATAGCCTTAAAAAGATATGCAATAATTCATATGAAATAGCTATCTAGGAGACTAGAATGAACTCCCTTAGTGATTGTGAGAAGATGATGCTGCTGAGAGTTGAAGTGATGAAGCTTCAAGCAAGTGGGAGTTGGAGAATCAAAACTTCAATCACTTCCAAGAACACCAAATGAGAGCCTTTGCTGAATGTGTGCTTGAATGTGCTTTTGAATGTGTTTTAGGTGTTCTTCTAACCACCAAAGAGTGGGAAATCATCTCATATATATAAAGGGGTGTTTGAACTAATTCTGGTGTGCATAAGATTCCTTTTCAACTGCTAAAAAGTTTCCCAATTTGATTGGCCAATGGCTAATTGATTTGGTCAAAAAATACTTTATCTAACATTAGGTAAAAGTAATTCACTGTTATGTGAACTGTCTAATGCTAGGTACTCAGTTAGGTATAAAGTTCACTATCTCCTGATCGCATCTTGGCTGGTAGAGGATAGTTTATTTAACGTTAGGTAATGTTTATCTAACGTTAGGTGAACTGCCTATGTTTAGGTAATGTTTGTCGAAGGTTAGGTGAATTGTATAACTTTAGGTACAAAATTCAATACAAAGTTTATTACCTCCTGATTGCCTGGTTGACGCCCAACCTATTATCTAACGTTAGATATCATATACCTAACGTTAGATGGCCTGTAAAAGGCCCTCTAACTGTCTAAACTAATATCTTAGGTTCTCACTAAGTGTTAAGGCCACACACTAATACCTATAGACTTAGTTAGACACATTTTGACCTATTTAGGCTAAGTGTGGTATTCTTGTGGAAATTACATATGAGACCCTTATAATTTTGCTAATATGAAATATAATTGGGGCTCTCCTTACAATCTAAAAATATAAAATTACAAGCATTTTTCCTATGTTA
Organism: Thalassia testudinum; assembly: GCA_037157565.1. NCBI lineage: Eukaryota > Viridiplantae > Streptophyta > Magnoliopsida > Alismatales > Hydrocharitaceae > Thalassia > Thalassia testudinum. The sequence goes on from JAZHRO010000073.1 coordinate 154,710,952, forward strand.
CAAAAAGACCTAAACTTGATGGGCATGGTCTCCTCCTTCTTCTTGGCTTTAGATTTCATCAGGAATGTTTCAACCTACAAACTATTCTTGCAACAACTAGATATAAGATACAATTTTAATCCCAATATTTGTAATCATCAAAACCATTATTAAAAGCTAATGTGGTGCCTAATTGCTTATGCACCTATAAATTCTTTAATCTAACGTATGTGACAATTCCGAATCTTCATTCAAGAACATTAATCAAGCGATGATTTTTAAAGAAGGTTGTCATCTCAACTTAGACATGAAATAAGTGATCAAATCAGATGATTTCTTAATGTGCTATTGGATCCTATAAATCATTTAGATCTTCAAATCAACTCACATTAGGTTTATTCAATCTGGCTAAATACACCACCCTACTAAGAGACCAAATTCATGTACTGAAATATAATCTAATTCTTTTATTCAGATGTTAATGTAATCATATTACATTATTCGAATGTCTCCTCTGAGCATACAATATCCAACATAAAACGACCATTTTGCCCATGTAAACGTGTGGCAGGACCAAGCCTAAGGAAGAATAGTGACCCTATTATTTGATTTGTTCACCATGTATCTATTTATAATCCCTCTCTAATTATTCCAAGATCCTTCTAAGTTGTTTGGAAGTCATTGACCATCGTTAGTTTTTTTAAACTCTAAATCAAAGCTAGCTAATCGCAAAGAAGTCATGGGAATCTTCTATGAAAATCTGTTCTATTTAGCAAAGAAGCAAGGCCATGGTTCCTTTACTTCAATCGTTATCCATTGAAAAAGATACTCCTCTAAGCTCATGCTTGAATGCTTCATTCCCTTGCGTTTTTCACCTCATAGCTGCTTGCCCTCCATGGAATGTGGCTTCCCACTTGACCCATTGAACTTCCCGTAGCTTCACCACCTTCCTTTTCGTAAAATGTTTTATTTCTAGGTTCCTTAAGTAAGGCTTTGCTAATTTAGTGCTTGTAGTGGAAAAATCTCAATAAATCTTACCTTTCACGAGTTCATTCTGTAGAGTTTTGCTAAAATAACCCAATTTTGGCTTACATTATCCCTAGTCGGGTCACTAAAGACCTTTGACAACTTCCAGCTTTCCATGGGCCAATTCAAGGCCTTCAAGGGCTCTTAGAGATGGATGCAAAGGTTGAGGGGGTTGAGGGGTATATGTAGAGTTAGGTACTTTCGTGAGATTAGTTCTTTTGAGTGATTGGGGTAGTTGGCTTTGCTTCCATAATCTTTTTTGATTAAATAATTCATTTAGGCATTTATTTAGACACCAGTTAACTTATTTCTGGCCATACTTCTTACATCGGATATCTAATTGATCCCATTCCTTTTCCTATGCGTTCCTCCTTTTGCATGGAATATTTTTAGGTTATTGGATCCACATCTTAGTGGTTAAATCTTAAAGGGGTTACCTGACGAGCGATCTTCGTTTTCGATAAAAACTTTAACATAAAATGATATGTCGTATTTAATCGCATGGTAGAAAATCGATTTTCAAAACCTTTTAATTCTCAAAATCTAACCACGAAGAGTTAGGTCGTCTCCACAGGGAGGAAATAACCTATTAAACTAGTAAGTAGTGCTTTGTTTATTCGGAAATCTCAACAGGCGTACATACTAGTTATTGCAACTCATTTTCAACATAAGTTAGCATTTATTTAATTACTTAAGAATATAGGGAGGTTACATGCAAAATCACCACTATGGAATGCGTGAATCGTAATCTTAGTACTGACAAATATCGTCAATATAAATCAAAACCAAACCCGTTCCCTATAACCAATATCCCATACTCTATTCTTTAAGAGATAAATGTAACTATTCATAATTCAAATAAACATGAGAGATATTCATGCAAATCTATCTGAATATAATAATTAGATAAATAAATGAATAGTGCTTTGTCGCAATGGCAAAAATTCATAATTTTTAATGTGATTGCAAATAGGGGATTTGCTTAGACAAATTATGCGTGCAGGAGGGACCACGGCTGGACGCGTGGTGCTTGGAGGAGATCAGCCGGGATGCAGGCTTCGCGTTGGTGGTCATGGAGTCGACAGAGGTGGTCGGAGCTCGCCGGTCGGAGTGACGGAGGCCATCGACAGCAGGTCACCCACACGCGTGCATGGGCTATCGTCGACGGCTTTGGTGGCGTGGCGGAGATTGTGGCATCGAGACAAGCACGAGGGAGTCGTTGGTGTGAAGGATGGAGGTCGGAGCGGGGGGTTGCATGAAGAAGGACCGGCGGTGGCTTTGGTTTCTCCGTAGTTGGAGGGAGGCGGTTAGGTGAAAAGGAAGAAGAAGAAAACGAAGAGGAAGGAGGAGACGATAGGGGCGGCGAGTGGTGTCTTGGCGGTGGTGTTGGCTGTGGGTTTAAAGGGCTGTTGTAGCTAACGACTGGTGGTGGTGATGGAGGTCGTGGTAGGTGGCTACGGTGGGACGTGGAGATCACGTTGTGTTGGAGAAGAAGATGAACAATTGGGGGACACTAGTGGTTTCTGGCCATGAGGGAGAGGAGAGGTGGTATGGGTGCTTGGTGAGTGCACGCTGTCACCATGCACTCGTCAGTGGTGAAGGTGCTTGGTGAGTGCACAGAGGATGGAGAGGAACGGTGTACGTTCCGGCCACAGGGTGTGCCCAGGCCATGGTGTGCGCCTCCTTCACGGTGGAGAGGGTGGAGAAGAATATGTCCCCGCCAAGGGGAGAAGATAACTCCTCCTTAGGATGGCTTGCTCTCCTTTGAAATCTCTCTGTTTGTTTTTTGCGGCTGAATTCTTCAACCACCCGCGAAGATTGCGAGTGGTTGGAATGGAAGGATAAGTTCTGTCCGTTAATCATTAGACGTCCGATAAAAATATCGACGTCTGATAAAAATATCAGACATCTTAAAAAATGTAGACTTTAGGGGGTCTATGATGGTAGGTTCTAGACGTTTGGTCTGAGCTCCAGACTTCTTATATAAGCAAAATGGACGTCTAATCCTTAGACCTAGCCTGCATTCATCAAATAGACCATATCATATGTTATTAAATGTAAAATTAATGCATAACATTATATGCAGACTAAGGTGAATTACTATTTAACTCCTACTTACTTAACAATTAAAATCAACTAATTAAGAATACTTAGACCAAATAATAATCTACGAAAGTAAACTTATCATTACCCAAAGCCTTCAATCGGTAAAATTTTAGTAGAAAATGACGAGTTCCTTTAATTTCAATCCTTCTTAATTATCCTTCATCTTCTATCACTTATTCCTCATCATAAATGATTTGATGCTTAATTATCGAAGACATTCATATTTTCATCACAATAGTTATTACAATTGGTTTCAAAAACTAGTTAAGGAGATGCTCAAATATTTCTTTTTCTACCTCTTGTGCAGTTGATTTTAGCCTTTTCCGGTCAACAGCATAGTGCTTAATATAATTTTTTTCTTCCTCTTTTGCTGGTCCACTACCTACAATTTAGTTGATTTCCTGGCATTCTTTATGTTATCTCTCGAAGCTTTTTTTGTTTATGACTTGATCTCTTTTAACTCTTGTAGTTTGTATTTTGGTTTATTAAGGCTAATAAGCTCTCTTGTACTAGTTCTAATTAAGTTCCCCAAGCAAAATTAGCATTGAAACTAATTACCAACCAGGCAACATGCATACTTATTTAACAATATAAATCAATTCAGATAAATAAATGAGCTAGCTAGCTGGTTGGCCTGAGTCCACTTAGTTTGAGCTGGAAGTACTCTTGGAGAGCATTTATAGTATGCTGGGGTTATCAACTTGTAGCTAACTCTTTAGTTTACTTAATTAACTAGACTTGGGATGGATCTCGCTTAACGTGTAAGGACCCAACCCCAAGTCTTAGCGCTAACATTAGTTATTATGTGTGAATCTATGACAAGATTCTAAACTAGAGTATTAGCATCTTTGCAGAATGAATATGATAAAACCTCTATGTTTGTCTTTACAATTTTCAATGGATCTAAATAACATTACTGTCAAGTCTCCTGTTGTTGCATTGGTATGCATCTATACCCATCACTTCTTTGAATAATTTTGGTCCTTTAAAAAAATTATATACATACATATATAGTGGTGATAAATCTACCACGGGGGTAAACATAATACATTGAAGAACCATAAATATCTTGATCATGTTGATAAAAACAACATACGATGAACATAACCATATGCTTTATTCCTTATCAAAGAATATATTTGTTATTTTAATTAGAGGGATGTACATCAGAAGCTAAATATAGCGTATCCGAAATGCAAATATGTTAAGATCCAAGACATCAAAACACTTTAAGACGTCTGGACGTCTTCCCAGATGTCTGGAAATTAATTTTTACGTGCGTACGATCGCGAGTCTGCGCACGTGCCACGTGCAGACTGAAACTCGCCGCCCTCTTCTTTTTCTCTTCCCTTGCCGACCTGCAGAAAACTTCCCCCAACGCCTACAAATACTCCTCTCCCCTCTCTCTTGTTCACCACCCCACCCATCTTCTCCTTCCTCCAGCGTCAGCGTGAGAGCGAGAGTGAGGGCAGCAGCTGCTGCCCGGTGCAGTGGCAGAGAGGAGAGGTGCAGCGAGAGGGAAGAGGAGAGAGAGCGCACGCGAGAGAGAGAGAGAGCTCGCCAGAGCAGTTTGAGGCCGGTCGGCGTGCGCGCGGAGGAGCGTTGTGCTGGGGAGGGTTCCCTGGTGCTGCTGCAGCTCGAGCAATGGGCGGACGAGCGCGGCGCGGCCATGCGCAGCGGGAAGAAGACGGAGGAGGTTCTGATTTTGGGAATTTTTCCCAGAATCAGACGTCTGGACCTACATCCAGACGATGCGGGCGACGTTTGGAGGAAGCTCCAGACGACTGAGAGGTACGTATTTTCCCTCCTTTGCTTGCTTTTGCGGATACGGCCATGCAGGCCATTTCGCTAAAGCTCTGTCGCGTGCCTTGCTGAGGGACTTTTTGCGTGCGCGTGTAGGTTTAGCTTCGAGAAGGCGCGGGACAAGCCCTCCCACGCGGCCCAGACGTCTGGGTGAGTCACCAGACGGTGGAGAGCATCTTCAGACGTCCGGAGAGGTGGTCGAACGTCTGGAGCTGGGTCCAGACGGTTCAGTAGGACCTCTGGACGTTTGAGGAGCAGTGCAGAGTGAGGTATGACCTGGACCCCTTTTTAAGACGTCTGGAAGATGTTCCAGACGTCTGATTTGAGTCAGAGTTGTCATTTTTGACCCGTTTAGGGTCCGTTCGAGGTCCGATTTTTGCGTTTAAGATTCTGTTCTTCTCAGAATGAGTTCCTCTACTTGTTTGAAATATTTTTATCTTGTTCTGAGTGGTTCCTTATGATTGATCCTTGTATTAGGACCTCATTTTGTTGCGACTTTGGGGGTTGCGGAGGCACGTGGATCTGCCGATCACACCCCCATCACTCCCGGATTTGCGAGTAGAGTGGCTCCCCTTAGTTACTTACAAACATTAATGCATCTTTGAAATAAATGATAGATCTTAGGGTATGGCATGAATCCTAAAACCTGAAAACTAGATTGAATGATAGATCTTAGGATATGGCATGAATCTAGGACCTGAAAACTAGATTGAATGATAGATCCTAGGGTATGGCATGAATCCTAGGACTTGGAAACTAGAATGAATGATAGATACTAGGGTGTGGCATGAATCCTAGGAACAGAAATACTGAAACGAATGTCTTGAATGCCTGAATTGCAGTCTTGGATAAGTAGATAGAATAATGATAATTGCCTATAATTGGATAACATCTGCCTATGAAATGTAGAGTACTATTGCTAATAACTGCTACATGTAATTCCTGTTGTTTGGAAACTAAATTCGAGCTGCTTGTATATAAATTGGGAAGGAAAAGAAGTTTGAATGTTGGAAACACGTACTATATGCGAATAAACCTGAAATGATGAAACCCAGTATGGCTTGACTTGAGAAACATGAGCATAAACCCTATGAGGAATTAGGAGTAGAACTCCTGGAAATAAATGGAATGGAACTGGGAAAGTGAATGGGGAAGTGAGCTGGCCCTTGAGTACGGAGTACCAAGGAGAGCGACTGTCCTCTTGTTTAGTGCAAAGTGGAGCTAGCTGCCCGAGGGTTGGGACCTGGGGTTAGGACTGGCCACTTTGTACCGACTCTGTGGCCCTCGCGTACACAGTACCAAGGAGAGCTACTAGTGTAGGGAGGGAGCTAGCCACCCTATAGGGCCCGGGGTCCAGCTAGCCGTCCTATACCGACTTGTTAAGCCCATTGGGCAAACCAGGATAGTCAGGCGAGGGTGCGCGGACTGTGGAGGGGCAAGACCCCTGTTTGGTTATTGTGGAGGGGATGGATCCCTGTTACTGAGAGGGCTCTGCCCGATACTGGTTCCGTGTTGTACTTGGGGCGTACCCGTTAACGGAAATGACTGACCGCGTACCAGTGTGAGGTAGCTACCCATGCGTTTATCGCGCGTGCCGTAGTCACCGTTATGTCTGTTAGCGACCTTGGGGTGGTTGCCTGAGGGTAAGACCACCACGGGGGACTCTCTCGGCTAAGAGAGAACCACATGCTACTTCTACTTTTCGGAAAAGGCTGCAATCAAGATCGTTTCTACGAGGAACATTCGAGATCAAGAGAAATACCTGAGAAATAAACCAAGAAAGAGTAAATAGATAAATAAAGAAAGAAATTAAAAATAACAGCTACTTATCCACCTTTACTATTTTTCTTAACTAGTTGGTTGCCACTCTACTCAGCGTTTCGCTGAAGTGTCATATTTGTCACCTTTTTCAGGACCAGATGTTGAGAAGCCAGAGCCTACGGCTGCGGAGGGTGCTGGGCCTAGTAGAACCTAGTAGTTGTACTTTTGTTGTACTCGTATTTTTGTAGTAGTGAGTATTCTGTTACACCTTTGTACTCTTTTATTGTAAACTTCATATTTCTGTACCTGTTTTTAATTCTCTACTATTGTGGTGGTGTGTACTGTAGTAGTTCTTTTCTTTACTGCTGTACTTTTGTTACTGTTAGTTACTGGCATGATGAATGTGGTTTATTTTACTGCTTTTTGGTTACTTTCTTGTTGGATGACTGGATCTTGGGATCAGTTGAGTCGATCCGATTCTCGTATCTCGTAGGGATTCGAGAATCGGATCATAACAAAATATGTAAATTTTTTATTAGCTTGTGAATAAGGAAATTTAGTAGATTGATAGACTAGCTGGGACTAAAAAAGTTCATATGGTCAAAACAGAATGTCAATTGATACCTTAATAAGCTAGAAAGACAATTGCTTAAATAAAAAAATACAAACAGAATAAGTGATGGGCAATATATAGTTCATAAATTTTGTATTAATTTGTTATTTCAGAAGATGTTTCTGCAAATTTCACCTGAAAGGTGAATAAAATTTCATAAGATTGCTTGAATGGAGGTTCTCTTGTGATCTTACTCTGAATAGACTATGATACATCAGGGCTACCACGGCAAACAACATCGATCTTCTTTATTAATTGCCATACAATTTTACCTTCTATTTTTGATAAAATCATTGCGTTCATTTATTGGGAGATAATTTGGACCTGGAACACAGACTATTGCAACAACTCGTTCTCTTGAAGGTCTCAAGAACTTGTGTTTTGTTGACCTACACTCTTACCAAAGACTTTCTTAGAGTCAGAAGGTTAGTGTAATATGTAACGAGCGCGTGCCCCAGACGTCTTTTAAGACGTCTGGGAGGTGGCCCAGACGTCTGTAAAGACGTCTGGGATCACATCCGGACGTCTGACCAGACGTCCGGGATAGTTTACAGACGTATGGCGAACAGTTATGCTCGCACGGGATATTCGTCTGCGCGCCTGTGCGCGCAGACCTGCGATCCTGCATCTTCTCTGCGGCTGCAGGCGACTGCGACCGTCTCTCTCTCCTCTCCGCGCGGCGTTAAAAGGGGGGGGGGGCGCCTCCCCTCCCGTCTCCACCATCCTCCTCCTTCTCTCCTACCTGTGCGCGAGAGCGAGCGGACGCGAGGGCGCAGCGGCAGCGGCGGCCGCAGTAGGCGCGGAGGAGCTGCGGCGTGCGAGGGCGGGGCTCTGCCGTGAGGGCGAGCTCGCCGGGAGCGGCTTGGCCGGCCGGCGGAGGGCGCAGAGCGTCGCGGAGAGGGACCTGCTGCGGGCGAAGCAGCGGACGCGCGAGGTGCGACGCGGGCGGCGTCGCGAGCGGAGGCCGAGCAAGGTTCTGGTTCTGGAAAAATTTCCAGAATCAGACGTCTGGATTGATATCCAGACGGCAAGGTCGACGTCTGTGAGATCATACAGACGTCTGAAAGGTGAGTTTCCGCTTTCTCCTTCTTTTTGTCGACTGACCGTACTGAGGGAGGAGGGTTGGCTGTGCGCAGGTGTTCGGATTCGTCATCCTTTGCGAATCAGACGTCTGGAAGTTGTACCAGACGGCGGGAGTGACCTCCAGACGTCCGGAGAGACCATCGGACGTCTGGGATCTAGGAGAGACGTCCCCACAGACTTCTGGACGTCCGGGGAACCAAGCCGAACAGGTAATTCTCTGATCCACCGTTTAAGACGTCTGGAAGGAGTTCCAGACGTTTGATTTTGCACAGTATTGTCTTTCTCGACCCGTTTAGGGCCCGTTTGGGCTCCGTTTTCCGCGATTCGAGTTGCGTTCGTTTCAGAATTTATTCCTCTACCCGCCTACAGTAGCTATATACTGTTTTGAGACTCTCCTTGTGTTTGATCCTTGTGATAGGATCTCGTTCGGTTGCAGTCTTGGGAGTCGCCGAGGCGCGCGGGATTCCCGACCACGCCCCCATTACTTCCGTTGTACCTGGTAGAGTGGTTCCAAGTATTAATAAAATCTGTTAAAGTATGGAACCATAACTAGAACCTAGGGCATTGCATGAATCCTAGGGCCGGAAAACTAGATTGTATGATAGATACTAGGATATGGCATGAATCCTAGGATGGAAAAACTAGTGGAATGTATATTACTGCAGTCTTGGAAAAAAAAAATGGAAAGGAATATATATAAAGCTGCCTGTAAATTTAATTAACAGCTGCCTGTTATGCATAAAGAATCTTGTTGAGATCATGGAATGTGAGAACGTGAATCTGGAAAGTGAAACATATGATGTTCTGAGATAAAGAGCTGGAACCCTACGGGGAATTAGGAGTGGAACTCCTGGAAAGAAAAGGAATGGAACTGAGATGTAGTTTGTACTGTCTCTTGGGTACGCAGTACCAAGGGAAGTACCTGTACCTGTTTTAGTGCAGAGTGGGGCCGGCCGCCCCAGGGACCCGGGGTTAGGCTTGGCCGCTCTGTACCGACTTGTTGGCCCTCGTGTACGTAGTACCGAGGAGAGCTAGTAGTGTTAGGAGAGTACTAGCTACCCCACGGGCCCCGGGGTTCTGCTAGCCTCCTTCACCGACTTGTTAGGCCCACTAGGGCAAACCAGGGTAGTCAGGCGAGGGTGCGCGGACTGTGGAGGGGCAAGGCCCCGGTTTGGTTACTGTGGAGGGGTTGGACCCCTGTTACTGAGAGGGCTCTGCCCTGGTTCCGTGCTGTGCTTTGGGCGCACCCGTTAACGGAAACGACTGACCGCGTGCCAGTACGGGCTAGCTACCTGTGCGTTTATCGCGCGTGCCGTAGTCACCGTTACGTCTGTCAGTGACCTTGGGGTGGTTGACTGAGGGTAGGATCACCACGGGGGACTCTCCCGGCCAGGAGAGCACCACGTGCTACTTCTACTTTTGGAAAAGACTGCAATCAAGATCATCCCACGAGGACATCCGAGATCAAGTAAAGGATCTGAGAAGTAAATGAAATAGTGAGAAAAATTGAAAGATGTAAATAAAAGGAAGTAATAGAACATAACAGCTACTGTACACTCTACTGTTGCCTTTAGTTAGTTTGCCACTCTACTCAGCGTTTTGCTGACGTGTTACACTCGTTACCTTTTTCAGGACCAGGTGTTGAGCAGCCAGGGTCGGCGGCTGCAGAGGACGCTGGGCCAAGTAGGGTCCAGTAGAGTTACGACAGCTTTGTACCTTCTTTTGTTTCTGTTCTAGTGAGTAGTTTTGTTTCCGCTGTACCTTCTTTACCTGCAGTTTTTGTTATATGATAAATGTTGTTTTACTGTTGTGGTGGTGCCTACTGTAGTAGTTTCTTTCCTTACTGCTGTACTTTCTTACTGTTAGTTATATTCATGCTGAATGTGGTTTATTTTACTGTCTTTTGGTTACTTCCTCGTTGGACGACTAGGTCTTGGGATTAGTCGAGTCGGTCCGGTTCTCGTGTCTCGTAGGGACTCGGGAACCGGGTCGTTACAAGATGGTATCAGAGCAAGGTCGTCCCGAAAAGTGAATCAACTGACTGGAAAATAACCAATTCACATGTTTATAGCTAGAGTAGCCACCACAACATATCTCTTGACTTGAGCTCTTAGAAGTGTTGTTAGGTACCGTCTGTTTTGACGTTTCCGTTTTGTTTCGCGTCTCCTTGCAGGAGATGCCTCGTCGTGGGACTGGCGAGACTGGCCGCGGGCGCGGCCGAGGGCGAGGTCGGCGAGGTGGACGTGCTGTCGTTGACGTCTCGGTGGACCAGCCACCACTCCCTGGCATCCAGGCCCAGGACCTCGCCAGACTGATACGGGATATTGTACGAGGGAGGGGATGGGCCCCTGCCGCCCCCACCTTCCTCCGACACTTCTGTACACGAGACACCTTCGCCTGGAGGTGCACCAGCACCTCCCCTACAGCACCACTTCGAGCTTTTCGGACAGTTCCGGAAGCTGAAGCCCCCCCTCCTTCAAGGGGGATGAGGACCCGACCGAGGCAGAGGACTGGCTTGAGCAGCTGGAGAAGATCTTCGACACCCTTCGCCCCCCGGTAGAGTGCCGCGTGGCCTTTGCCACGTACCAGCTGGAGAGTGCGGCACACCGGTGGTGGAGGGCGGTCCGGGGACAGGAGAGGGACGAGCCGACGTGGGACCAGTTCGTCACCCTCTTCTGCGAGCAGTACTTTCCCCAGACGTGGCAGGACCAGAGGAGGCGGGAGTTCCACACTCTCCGCCAAGGGACGATGACCGTGAGCGCGTACCGCACGCGTTTCTTGGAGCTGTCCCGCTTTGCAGCGACAGCGGTAGCCACTGAGGAGGAGCGCCTTTGGAGGTTCACCGAGGGGCTCCGGCCTGCGATCCGGGGGTATGTCAAACCCCTGAAGCTGCCGACGTTTTCGAGGGTGGTAGAGGCAGCCATGACTTACGAGGAGACCAACCCGTCCGCGCGAGAGACCGACGGCGGGCGGAAGAGGCCCTTTCAGCCAGACTTCTCACAGGGCCGGCGAGAGCGGAGACACGTGGCGTCCGCAGGAGAGCCGTCACGTTGTGCAGGGCCATCAGTGGCCTTTGGGGGCCCTCGACAGGGGCCAGTCGCCAGCACCGGACCCCCGCCTAGCCGACAGCAGGGACTCACTGAGGGCGGGAGTCGGGTTCCCCTCTGCTACCAGTGTGGCCAGCCGGGCCACGTCAGGAGGGACTGCCCATCTAGGGCAGGAGGTCAGCAGATACTTCCCGCGCAGAGCACTGGAGGGCGCGCAGGAGGCCGCGGTTTCCAGGCGCGAGGAGGAGGACCGCAGTCGCGAGGAGGGTACCGGCCAGCACCTACCCGTCCGACGCAGAGTGTGGCTGCTTCGTCCGCACCTAGAGCTGAGGGGCGTATCAACGCCCTAACACACAGGGACGCCAGAGCTTCGGGATCCGTGGTAGCAGGTATGGTTTCAGTTTCTGGCAGACTCGTTTACACGCTTTTCGATTCCGGCGCTACGCACTCGTTTGTCGCAGACAGTTTCGCAGTTAGTTTGGACCAGGATTATACATTGTTAGAGAACCCGTTCGTAATCAGAGGTCCGAGTGGTCAGCTGTTTGTAGCTGAGGAGGTGTACACGGGTTGCGGGGTCAGCATCGGGGGACACAGCCTGCCAGCTGACCTGATTATGATACAGATGGAGGACTTTGGGGTGATCCTGGGGATGGATTGGCTGTCCGCTTACCACGCCTTGGTAGACTGCTTTGAGAGGAAGATTGTCTTCTCCATTCCGGAGTTGCCTTCCTTCGAGTTTCACGGGCAGCCAGTGGACGGAGGTTTCAGGTGCATTTCGGCACTTCGGGCGGCGAGACTTTTGAGCCAGGGGTGTGAGGGCTTCTTAGCTTGTGTGGTGGCAGAGCACATCCCCGTGGCAGACTTCCAGAGCATCCCGGTGGTCAGAGAGTACCCCGACGTGTTTCCAGACGAGTTACCAGGACTACCGCCCGAGCGTGAGATCGAGTTTGAGATCTCACTAGTACCAGGGACCAGCCCCATCTCCACCGCGCCATACAGGATGGCACCGCTTGAGCTGCGAGAGCTCAAGTCTCAGTTGCAGGACCTTTTGGAGAAGGGTTTCGTGAGGCCCAGTGCGTCTCCCTGGGGAGCCCCGGTACTGTTTGTGAAGAAGAAGGATGGGACCCTACGCCTTTGTGTGGACTACCGACAGCTGAATAGGGTCACCATCAAGAACAGATATCCGCTGCCGAGGATTGACGATTTGTTTGACCAATTGCGGGGTGCCACGGTGTTTTCCAAGATCGACTTGAGGTCTGGATACCACCAGTTGAGGATCAGGGAGACCGACGTCTCCAAGACAGCTTTCCGCACCCGGTACGGACACTACGAGTTTTTGGTCATGCCGTTTGGGCTGACCAATGCCCCCGCTGCTTTCATGGACCTGATGAACCGGGTGTTCAGACCGTACTTGGACCAGTTTGTGGTGGTTTTCATAGATGATGTACTCATCTATTCTAGAGATCGGACGCAGCACGGACAGCACTTGCGGATGGTTCTGGACACTCTGAGACGACGCAGGCTGTACGCCAAATACAGCAAGTGCGAGTTCTGGTTGAGGGAGGTGACCTTTTTGGGTCATGTGATCTCTGGAGACGGCCTGGCGGTGGATCCCGCCAAGGTCGAGGCAGTGCTCAGGTGGGAGAGACCGCGTTCAGTCACTGAGATTCGCAGTTTCCTGGGACTGGCAGGTTACTACAGACGGTTCATCAGAGGGTTTTCGCAGATTGCACGTCCTATGACACAGTTGACTCGGAAGGATGTGCCTTTCACTTGGACAGACGCCTGTGAGGCGTGTTTTCTGGAGCTGAAGGAGAGGTTGACCTCGGCTCCCGTGCTCACCATTCCTGACAGTAGTGGCGGGTTCGTTGTGTACACGGACGCTTCCTTGCAGGGGTTAGGAGGTGTGCTCATGCAGAGGGGTCACGTGGTCGCTTACGCTTCGCGGCAACTGAAGCCCCATGAGCATACCTACCCTACCCACGACCTAGAGTTGGCAGCTGTTGTCTTCGCGCTGAAGACATGGAGGCACTACTTGTACGGTGAGACCTTCGAGATTTTTACAGATCACAAGAGCCTCAGATATCTTTTTGACCAGAAGGAGCTCAACATGGGACAGAGACGTTGGTTGGAGCTCCTGAAGGACTACGACTGCAGCATCTCCTACCACCCGGGAAAGGCCAATGTGGTGGCTGACGCCTTGAGCCGTAAGGCGCCCGCACGCTTGGCCAGTCTACAGTTACAGAGTTGGAGCCTTTTGGAGGAGGTGGGCAGTTGGCGACCTCTAGAGTTACGAGGGTACTGTGGGGCAGTGACGGTGACACGGCAGACCAGACCAGAGTTGATAGACCGCATCATCACGGGACAGATGGCCGATCCGTACTTGCAGTCTTTGCGCGACAGAGTACTGTCAGGGGACCCAGGGAACTTCTCTTTCACAGACCAGGTGTTACGCTTGAGGGGACGGCTGTGCGTCCCCAGAGACGAGGAGCTGTTGAGAGAGCTCCTGACTGAGGCACACGGTTCCAGATTCACCATACATCCCGGAAACACGAAAATGTACCATGACTTGAGACGCGAGTTCTGGTGGAGAGGGATGAAGCGGGATGTGGGTGAGTTCGTGCAGCAGTGCTTAGTGTGCCAGCAGGTGAAAGCCGAGCATCAGAGGCCTGCAGGGCCGCTTCAGCCGCTTCCAGTGCCAGAGTGGAAGTGGGAGAGCATCACCATGGACTTGGTGGTGGGCTTACCTGTTACCCAGCGAGGACACGACGCGGTCTGGGTAATAGTGGATAGGTTGACGAAGACGGCACGATTCTTGCCGATCCGAGTCACTTTGGGACCAGCACAGTTGGCAGAGAGGTATATCCGTGATGTGGTGCGACTACACGGAGTTCCGCGGGAGATCGTATCCGACCGGGATACCCGCTTTACGTCCCAGTTTTGGGCTGAGTTTCAGCAGGCTTTGGGGACGAGGTTGAGGTTTAGCACGGCTTACCACCCCCAGACGGACGGACAGTCGGAACGCACGATACATACACTTGAGGATCTTTTGCGTGCCTGTGTACTAGACTGGAGGGGCTCTTGGGAGGAGCACCTGCCCCTGGCAGAGTTTGCATACAACAACAGTTATCACTCGAGCATCGGCATGGCTCCCTACGAGGCTCTGTACGGACGGAAATGCACGGCACCCTTGAGTTGGGTTGAGGTGGGGACCAAGTGGGAGGTTGGCCCCAGGTTGATCCGGCAGAGTCAGGAGGTAGTTGAGCAGATCCACAGACGACTCCGCACTGTCAGGAGCAGACAGAAGAGCTACGCAGATCGCAGACGCAGAGAGGTGCAGTTCGAGGTTGGGGACCACGTCTTTCTTCGTGTTTCGCCCATGAAGGGCTTACAGCGGTTTGGGGTGAGAGGGAAGCTCGCGCCGAGGTTCGTGGGGCCCTTCGAGGTCCTGGAGCAGGTTGGACCCGTTGCTTACAGACTTGCCCTTCCCCCGCAGCTTTCTGGTGTGCACGACGTGTTCCACGTGTCCAACCTCAGGAAGTACGTAGCCGATCCCAGCCACGTACTGAGTCACGAGAGCGTCGAGGTGAGCGACGACCTGACCTACCCCGAGCGGCCAGTGCAGATCCTAGACCGAGCCGTCCGCAGGTTGAGACGAAAGCAAGTACCCCTGGTAAAGGTTTTGTGGAGGAGCCAGCGGTACGAGGAGGCTACCTGGGAGCCTGAGGCGGCAATGCGGGAGCGGTACCCAGAGCTTTTCGCGGGTACGTCTTTTCGGACCGGCTTCGGTCCTCTTTGAGTTTGTTATGGTTATTTGGACATCCTTTTTCCGCACCCTAGTTGGCGCAAGTTTCGGGGACGAAACTTCCTTTGAGTTTGTTATATTGTAACGAGCGCGTGCCCCAGACGTCTGGGAGGTGGCCCAGACGTCTGTAAAGACGTCTGGGATCACATCCGGACGTCTGACCAGACGTCCGGGATAGTTTACAGACGTCTGGCGAACAGTTATGCTCGCACGGGATATTCGTCTGCGCGCCTGTGCGCGCAGACCTGCGATCCTGCATCTTCTCTGCGGCTGCAGGCGACTGCGACCGTCTCTCTCTCCTCTCCGCGCGGCGTTAAAAGGGGGGGGGGCGCGCCTCCCCTCCCGTCTCCACCATCCTCCTCCTTCTCTCCTACCTGTGCGCGAGAGCGAGCGGACGCGAGGGCGCAGCGGCAGCGGCGGCCGCAGTAGGCGCGGAGGAGCTGCGGCGTGCGAGGGCGGGGCTCTGCCGTGAGGGCGAGCTCGCCGGGAGCGGCTTGGCCGGCCGGCGGAGGGCGCAGGGGGCGCAGAGCGTCGCGGAGAGGGACCTGCTGCGGGCGGAGCAGCGGACGCGCGAGGTGCGACGCGGGCGGCGTCGCGAGCGGAGGCCGAGCAAGGTTCTGGTTCTGGAAAAATTTCCAGAATCAGACGTCTGGATTGATATCCAGACGGCAAGGTCGACGTCTGTGTGATCATACAGACGTCTGAAAGGTGAGTTTCCGCTTTCTCCTTCTTTTTGTCGACTGACCGTACTGAGGGAGGAGGGTTGGCTGTGCGCAGGTGTTCGGATTCGTCATCCTTTGCGAATCAGACGTCTGGAAGTTGTACCAGACGGCGGGAGTGACCTCCAGACGTCCGGAGAGACCATCGGACGTCTGGGATCTAGGAGAGACGTCCCCACAGACTTCTGGACGTCCGGGGAACCAAGCCGAACAGGTAATTCTCTGATCCACCGTTTAAGACGTCTGGAAGGAGTTCCAGACGTCTGATTTTGCACAGTATTGTCTTTCTCGACCCGTTTAGGGCCCGTTTGGGCTCCGTTTTCCGCGATTCGAGTTGCGTTCGTTTCAGAATTTATTCCTCTACCCGCCTACAGTAGCTATACACTGTTTTGAGACTCTCCTTGTGTTTGATCCTTGTGATAGGACCTCGTTCGGTTGCAGTCTTGAGAGTCGCGGAGGCGCGCGGGATTCCCGACCACGCCCCCATTACTTCCGTTGTACCTGGTAGAGTGGTTCCAAGTATTAATAAAATCTGTTAAAGTATGGAACCATAACTAGAACCTAGGGCATTGCATGAATCCTAGGGCCGGAAAACTAGATTGTATGATAGATCCTAGGATATGGCATGAATCCTAGGATGGAAAAACTAGTGGAATGTATATTACTGCAGTCTTGGAAAAAAAAAATGGAAAGGAATATATATAAAGCTGCCTGTAAATTTAATTAACAGCTGCCTGTTATGCATAAAGAATCATGTTGAGATCATGGAATGTGAGAACGTGAATCTGGAAAGTGAAACATATGATGTTCTGAGATAAAGAGCTGGAACCCTACGGGGAATTAGGAGTGGAACTCCTGGAAAGAAAAGGAATGGAACTGAGATGTAGTTTGTACTGTCTCTTGGGTACGCAGTACCAAGGGAAGTACCTGTACCTGTTTTAGTGCAGAGTGGGGCCAGCCGCCCCAGGGACCCGGGGTTAGGCTTGGCCGCTCTGTACCGACTTGTTGGCCCTCGTGTACGTAGTACCGAGGAGAGCTAGTAGTGTTAGGAGAGTACTAGCTACCCCACGGGCCCCGGGGTTCTGCTAGCCTCCTTCACCGACTTGTTAGGCCCACTAGGGCAAACCAGGGTAGTCAGGCGAGGGTGCGCGGACTGTGGAGGGGCAAGGCCCCGGTTTGGTTACTGTGGAGGGGTTGGACCCCTGTTACTGAGAGGGCTCTGCCCTGGTTCCGTGCTGTGCTTTGGGCGCACCCGTTAACGGAAACGACTGACCGCGTGCCAGTACGGGCTAGCTACCTGTGCGTTTATCGCGCGTGCCGTAGTCACCGTTACGTCTGTCAGTGACCTTGGGGTGGTTGACTGAGGGTAGGATCACCACGGGGGACTCTCCCGGCCAGGAGAGCACCACGTGCTACTTCTACTTTTGGAAAAGACTGCAATCAAGATCGTCCCACGAGGACATCCGAGATCAAGTAAAGGATCTGAGAAGTAAATGAAATAGTGAGAAAAATTGAAAGATGTAAATAAAAGGAAGTAATAGAACATAACAGCTACTGTACACTCTACTGTTGCCTTTAGTTAGTTTGCCACTCTACTCAGCGTTTTGCTGACGTGTTACACTCGTTACCTTTTTCAGGACCAGGTGTTGAGCAGCCAGGGTCGGCGGCTGCAGAGGACGCTGGGCCAAGTAGGGTCCAGTAGAGTTACGACAGCTTTGTACCTTCTTTTGTTTCTGTTCTAGTGAGTAGTTTTGTTTCCGCTGTACCTTCTTTACCTGCAGTTTTTGTTATATGATAAATATTGTTTTACTGTTGTGGTGGTGCCTACTGTAGTAGTTTCTTTCCTTACTGCTGTACTTTCTTACTGTTAGTTATATTCATGCTGAATGTGGTTTATTTTACTGTCTTTTGGTTACTTCCTCGTTGGATGACTAGGTCTTGGGATTAGTCGAGTCGGTCCAGTTCTCGTGTCTCGTAGGGACTCGGGAACCGGGTCGTTACATAATACAACCCCCCTTCAACTATTGCTTATCTTGTTGATCAATGATATATTACAACTTGCAAGGCAAACAAAAATAGGTTATAAAGTTTGAACACAAAACAAAAAGGGAAAAATCAAATTAAATGAACAAAGTAAAAGAGGATTCCGGAGAGCTCATGGTTGTCGAGTCAAGTAAATATTAAAATTATAACGCGAACTGTCATATATTATTATTATATAATTACATGTTATCATATATATATATATTAACATTACATTTATGATTTTTAATGTGATTTAATTATATTGTTAGACTATTCACATCTTATAAGGGTATAGAAATTCATACATAAAAATCATAAAGGAATTGCATTTCTATGATGGGTAGAATTGTTACTTCAATTCTAACAGTTATGGTTCTTAGAGGGGTGTGTGCGGAGTGAGCAGGTTTATGTTTTCTCTGCATCCTATTGCAGAGAATATAAAAGGGCTCAAGAGAGAACTTAAGGGATACGCTATCTATTTAGTCTAGTTTTCGCTCTCACTCTTTATATCCTTTGGAAGAAACGTCACCTCTTCTCTAGAGAAAGGGATTCTGTAATCTCCAGAGGATTTCAACATGCATCCTCATCGAATATCTGTTGTGATGGATTTCGGTATACCTTCATCTTATCTCTCTTTTTTTTTTCATTTTGAGTTGATGATTTGACCAAGGGATTGTTCTTGGGATTTATAAAATCATTCGATTTTGATTTTATATGGATTAAATCCAACAGTAAATACTCGAGGAACCCGTGATCGATGACGAGAGGATGATAACCCCTTCCATGAAGGGAGAGGTGGTCGTTGGAGGGAAAAAGTCCCTTATAGGGTGTACATGAGTTGGGATTTTATCTAAATCGAACTCATGATTTATAAGTTGGATTTTTTTTTCAACTTAATCAAACCTCTCCTTACACTATCAAATTAAACCCATGAAAGTGGATTGGTTGGGTCAAATTGAACGAGCCGTTAACTGGTCAAAGTTTATGTTTATTTTTTACATATTTCTTATATTTTTTATTTAAAAAATCATAAATAATTTGTAACTTATAAAAAAATAAATAAAATAGGTCAAAATAAAAAAATTTAAAGAAGAAAAAATAATGAAAGGGGAGGAGAGGGTGTCACCATGGTCAAGTAGAAGGTGTCGCCTCAAGCTCGGAGGCGACTATGGGAGGGGAGGGGAGGTGGTGGGGATGAGGAGGACGTAGGAGATAATACCTTGTTTGTTTTGGCGTAATGTAATTGTGAAGGAATGGAATCAAATAATGATCGTAATGAAATAAAGAATGGAAAGACATAAATTTTTTCATTCCATTGTTTGATTTAATTTAGGAATGGAATTAGCAAGATGTGAATGAATTTTATTATAGTGTTTGGTACTAGTTATCTTTGATAAGATTGGAGTTAGAGTTTTTGCAAAACATGACCCATTATTTTAAAAAATTATAAAATATTTACATGTTAGCTAAAATTATAAAGGAACTTTTACATATATGTCCCTTAATAGTTATAATATTATACCAATGTCCTTGACTTTTTTTTACTTATTCATGTAATTCTACAATTTTAATAATTCTTTGTTCATAAATTTCTTGATTCATTTGATTATGTTTAATCCAATTCCACGTAATATCATTTGACCAAATCTAAAAGAAAAAATAATAACTTGATCAAATCTAGGTGTGTAATAATCTAAATATTTTGATTATAGATCGATAAAACTATAAATTTTTAACATTGAAATCTTTGGAAAATTATTTATATTTTTAATATATATCAATATAATATGAGTTTGTAAAAATTAACTTAAAATTTGTTGATTACGGAGAGCTTCAAAACAAAAATCTAAAGGAGGTGCTAGGAATGGAGAAATTTACCACGGTAAAATTCAAATATGAGTGGGATTGATGATTACCCTCATATTTTCACGATGGAATATCTCTTTTCATTCCTCCTTTGATTACTCCTGCACAAACATGGGTTTTGTCCCTTTGGGATCTTTGAGTGGATCACGTAGGGAGGTTAGATATTTATTCAACGATTGTTAATAAATTTTTTTTATATATATATATATATATATATATATATGTATGTATATGTATATGCCTGTGTGTGTACAAATCATGTTATATCAGGTTATATGATAAGTTAGGTTGATTAAATATCAAATTTAATCCAAGGTATCTTTTATCTGGAAAAACTTTAAATTAACTCAATCTATTATAACTCTTGATCATTTGGGTTCTAGTTAAACGTGACTCACCTATGAGGTTGTATTCGGTAGTGAATCAGTAGGTGGGATAAAAATTTATAAGTGAGATCGTAAAATACCAACACTATTTTTTATTTTATATCAATATTAATATTCACTCACATCGTAATATTCACTTATATTATAATTTATCCACTCATATCAACTATAGTATACATTTATTCACATAATATTATAATATTAAAATATTATCTACTAATATTATATTATTATATCAATTATTATAAATTTTTAATTATTACAAATTCATTAATTAAATATCCTTCTCAATTTATTTCACTTTAATTTTATCTCAAAATAACACTGTCACACAGCCTGAAGATGTTGGATATACAAGTGTCCGAGGAATCGAAACAAGACGATTCTCCTAAATTTTACCGAACCGCTAGAACCATGGACATCCTGCGGTCCCGGTCACCGTCGCAAGAGCATATCCACGGTGATTCCTACGTATTAGAATTTTTACTCAAGCGATGGCGAATACTTTATAAAAAAAGTCCATGCATTTTAAGCTATCTCGAAACCTTTTCAACAACCCAAATGTCCCCCAACCCTCGATTCCATCCAACCACACCGTACCAACAGCAGCCGCTCCAACCAAGGGGAAGGAGACGCCTGCAGGTGAGGTACCCAAAACCGTGCACCAACCACTCACCTCGTCGAATCAATAATTCATTACCATTCAGGTCCAATGCCCACGATGCTATCATCGTCACCAATAAGTTAGGAACCAACCCATGAGAGAGAGAGAGAGAGAGAGACCCAGCAGCTTACTCTACCAGGATCTAGCGCAATTCCCACGCGCAGTCCCAAACGTGTCCCATCGAAAAAATTTTGCAACAACCTCCCCCGAATATCTCCACCCCATCTTTCGCTTACACCCCGAGCACCACGCCCCACATGACGTGACTTTCAGATTCACCCGCAATTTTTTTTTTTTTTGTTGGCAAAAGATTGACCCGCAAGTTGGTTGTGGAAGAGGAGTGCGCCCCCTTCCTTCCCAACTAGTTTACCGCCAAATCCATGATAATAAGGGGAGATAAAAAAAAAAAAGCCCTATTCCACTTGTCAAAGGCTGATAGATTAGGGAGGGTGCTCACGGGTCTCATCGCAGAGGGAATCCCCGCACGCCTCTTCTGCTGCTGCACGCCGCATACAGCAACCTCTCCTTGTTCCATCTCTCTATATAACGCCACCGCACGTCTTCGTCCTCATATAATCACATGCACTCCCCCACCACCCTTCTTCCTACACCACACCTCTGACCAGAAACTAGGGTTTCCCTTATCCGCCTACTCCTTCCACCCTCCCCCATTGGGCACGGGCGCCGCCATGGATCCCAACAGGGCCTTCATCAACGACGTCAAGCGCATCGTCATCAAGGTCCGCTTCCCCCCCCCCACTTCTCTCTCTCTCTCTCTGAATCGTCGTCTTTGCCTTTCCGATGACTCTCGTTGACACGCACCCTGTCTCTTTCTCTCCCTCTCTTCTGGTTGCTTCACTTCTCTGGCGAAGGTCGGCACCGCTGTGGTGGCCAGGAACGATGGCAGGCTCGCCGTGGGGAGAATGGGGTCCTTGTGCGAGCAGGTGAGGTCGCGTTCGACGTTGGATCGGATTCCGGTGATCGTCGTCCGTGCATGCTTGTTTAGCTTCTCTGATGGTTGTTGCTTCAGATCAAGGAGCTGAATTCGGAAGGGTTCGAGGTGATCCTGGTAACCTCCGGGGCGGTCGGCGCCGGGAGGCAACGGTTGGGATACAGGAGGTTCGTGAACAGCAGGTATGTCATAGATGCGCTTTGCCGTCTCGGATCTCGATTAGGCGATCGTTGTGTACGGAAGAGTGATGTGGGTGGGGCTTCATGTTGTTGGTTTGAGATTTGGTGGGAGTGTGGGAACGACGAATTTCTGCTGGCTGGTTGCTCGGACTGATTTCTCCGGAGAAACGGTGTTGGAATTCATAATGCAGCTTGGTTGTTTGGAGCATGAAGAACTGATAATTTAATACCAGAGAACTTGTTAACTTGATTATCTTGTCTCGATTTCGTTGCTCCATGCCACTTCTCTGATTTTTATTCTTATTTTTTAATTTCTTTTTTACAAGCGGGTAACATGGGACCACGGCTCGATCGCTGCGGAAACATGAATTTTTGATATATTGGATAAAAAATAATCTCAAACCAATAGGAGGTCCTTATATGCGGTAGATCTGGAATTTGATAATAGTTGCAATGGGGAGGTGGGGCTTTAATGTGCACTTTGTTTCACACACGGTTTATGAAGAATGAGGGATGCTGCTTGTAACAATTGCTGCGAGTTGCTTATCTTGAAATGATGTTTTTTGCTTTGCAGTTTGGCTGATCTTCAAAAGCCACAATTGGATCTTGATGGCAAGGCATGTGCAGCTGTTGGGCAAAGCGGTCTCATGGCTCTATATGATGCCTTATTTAGTCAAGTGAGATTCCCTAACAAGCTACCGAGGAATCTGGAAAGTTTGTAAACAGCAAAATGCCTAGACAGTTGCTGAGTACAGACTGCCCATGTTTGCTTCTATTATAGTTTTTTACTGGAGCCTGTGGTATCAGAGTTGCATCAGATTGAGATTTTTCTACATTTTAATTTCTTCTTTGGGTATATTTGTTATTGAATTGAGCATGAGTTTAATGAATTTGAGAACGGGATGGGAAAGAAAAATGGCAAACCAGAAATATGAATTGTCCTAGTTTCAACCTTGGTTTCACTATGGAGCTGGTGTTCAGAGTAGTGATGGCCTTTATGTTGTTTATTTAGTTCTAGAAAGAGCCGAATTCAATAGAGGAAACTTGTTTCTGTTTGAGTTTATTTATCCAATCAATTTTGATGCCACCTGCTAATCTGTACAGAAATTACCAATGTTGTGATGTGTTGAACATGATATCAAAAGTTAGTGTTAAATGGTGATAAAATGATCTCCTGTGTTTGTATCTATCAATAGTAGTGCTATAAATGTTGAAATTCAACTGAAAAAGAACTAGACTCAGAAGCCTGCTAATTATCATTTTTTTTTGCCCCCCTTTTTGAAATCAAAATCCAGCAAGTTATGGGAAATCTATCAATACATGATCAGTTGGCAATGTGCAATCTAAGTGGAAGTCAATCCTTAATGATTTGTCAGGGAATAAAGCAGTATCTATGGAGAAAAAATCATGTATTGCCAAAAGCATGCACTATTTGTCCCCCCCCCCCCCCCCCCCGAAGAAACTGATGTATGGATATGTAATATTCTTGAGAACTTTTCCAAAACAAAAATGCAATATTTTTGATAACCTAGGACAAAAAAGAATGATTACTCTGAGGGATGTGTGTATTTTTTGTATAATTTGTTTTGTGGATTCAACTGCTAACTAGAATGTAGTCTTTACAGAAAAGTTCCTATTAGAAAAATTCAAACATAGGCATCCAATCGGGCATTCATTCTATAATTTCTAAACTAAAAGCTCTATTACATCTGGTATTCAGAAGGCCCAAACTAATGGTTGTGTGTTCAAAAGTAATGACACGAGTGTCTTGTGTGTTTTATGCGTATATAATTGGAGAGAGTGCAATCCATTTACATGGCACCTTGCCCAGTGATTTATTTTCTTTTCTTTTTCTATGTATTTTTTTGTTGTTGGTGGTTTTACCTTTTTTAAGCTGGCTCTCTGACAGATTCTTCCATTTGCAGTTGGATGTTACATCGTCCCAGCTTTTGGTAACTGATGGTGACTTTAGAGATCCACATTTTAGGGAGCAGCTGTGTGGGACTGTGAATTCCTTGCTGAACTTACGTGTTATTCCTTTGTTTAATGAAAATGATGCTATTAGTACTAGGAGAGCTCCCTATGAGGTATGGGTACAAAACAAGTAACTGTCCATTTTTTAATGAATTTTATTATATTATTGTTGAAAGGTGTTTGCAAATGTGGTTGCGCTAAATAAGTTATTACTCATTAAAGATACAAGGGTAATTTTGAAGATTATGAGAATTCTTATGGATGGGTTTTTTCTGGTGCCACTTATGGAAACAAGATGTATGGAGATCGGTATAGTAGTGAAGCCATATTTATATTTACACTGTCTTTAATAGCAATGTGTCCACATAAAGTGATGTGCTGTGTCATGGGCTTAAGGATTTTAAGCTTGTTTATGTGGGCCTATAAAGACAGGTTGAACACGTTTATCGCTTAGTTGTTGTTTCCTGAACAGAATCATCCCAGGCATAACATGTTAATATTAGCCCATGGTTTGTGAATATGCTGTAACTTAGTATTTGAATATTTTCCCCTTCTAGGAACAAACAGAGTCTTTTGGGAGCTTACCATAAGGTAGTTGGCATTTCAACTAGGAAATATCCAAGCTTTAAAAGTGTTGTGAATATAAGAACAGTCACTGCGTTGTTGGTTTCTCAGTGTTCATGTGCTGTAAGGATGTCCCAAATGAAACCTTTCACAATTTGGGTGGAAAAGTATGGGAAATAAATGCATGGAATAAGGAGCTTATTGGATTATTCTACTTTTTGCTATTTGGATGCAAGGTGATGCAAAAGAAAGACTAATCATGGGAATCATTGTGATCATGCTATGACTTCGTTTGTGCCACGGGATGGAAGCAAAAAATGTTCATGATGCTTTGCAGTTACTTGGGACTTTATTTGACATTCATTTTATAATTCCTTTAGGTGAAAGTTTTCTGAATCCTTTTACTTGGGTTAAGTACTTAGTGGTCTTTTCAAAAAAAAAAAAAGCCACATGGGCTTCATAGGGTGCAGTGAATTTTACCTATCAAGATAATTTTTTGTTCATAATCATAGAAAAAGAAGAGATTGTTCTATTTACCAAGAATCCTATGATCCTCTATATATAGGGAGGGGCTAGAGAATAATTACACGAAGAAATTTAAAAGTGTGAGTTTATATTTTAGTTTTGTCTCAATAACTAAATGCTTAGGTTTTCATAGTAGAATGAACAAAAGTAGTCTTCCTCTACAAAAAGTAATAGAATTAATGGGAAAACAATAAATGGAAAAATTGAACATACTCTCAATGCTTCTCCTTAAGATGGAGCATAGATATCATTATATTCAGCTTGGAGCAACACCAACTAGAGGATGATTGAGAAGAGAGCTTTGGTAAATCATTTGTAGTATGATCTCCTAAAGCTACATGTGACGGGTAAATGAATCTCAAGTGTAGTGACATTCCACTTTCACATGCTTCATTCTTTTATGAAAGATTGGATTGTTGTCATCAAAGAAAGCTACCTCTATCACATATCATCATTATGGAGAATAAAGGCCATGTGATAGGTCTGTCAAGCGACGTGGTAGTGCCACGTGGCAGGTCAAGTGTGCACCCAAGTGGTGTCGATCCTAAGGGATTAGGTTGGGTTTGCTTAGAGTCTAAGTTCTTTGTGCAAAGGGAGCCGAAGATGATGGCCCCTCCAATCCATTGTATGAAATTGAGCTGTTTTGATGTTGACTTATGGGACTTGCTTTTCATCAAGTTCTTTGTGAACTCTGAGAGAGGGGGAGGGAGAGGAATTGAGAGAGATTTTGGAATTATTGCTGCATTCAACTCTAAGAACAAATTACATATGTTCTCTCTTTATATAGAGATTTAATCCTAATTTTTAAATAAGGAAACAAATCAAATCTTCTGGAAATAACAGATCCTCTTGACAACTTCACTAAAATACAATCATACTAAAATTAACAAACTTGGACTCTAAACAAATCCAATTTAGTCTATTAGGGTTAGTGCCCCTTAGGTGCACACTCCACGTGGCCTTTATTCACCACACTCTCCCTCAAGTTGAGGTTTAGGGGACATTGACTTGTTGCACTTTGTTATGAGGCTAGAGTCTGCACTAGTCTTCATCTTCTTGGAGTTTTGTATACTCGATTGTTTCTTTGGTAGGAGTCACGGTGTAAACTCTTACGACCTCAAAAGTTGTTGCCTCTTTAGTAACCTTAATAATTGTTGCGATGGCCGCTGTGGTCTTTTTCTCCTTTTCTTCTTGAAGCATGACTTGTATCTTCTCGAGATTGGCAGTTGTAAGGGAGTCTATGTGTGAGGTGCTAGTAACCACATGGAGAGGCCTCCCGAACTTATCCCAACATCTATCCTGTGGATGCTTGGTGCGTTCACAATGTTGGCATGGGGGAATAAACTCGGTCTAGGCCTCAACCACGTCCTCTCCTACGCCTCGCACCAATATCTGGAATAGCAAGTGTGGAGTTGTTGCTCTTTGTAGTAGCCTCAACCTCTAGGGCCTCCATCTTTTCAAGACGAGCAAAGTTGGTTTTAAGACCCATCTTTCCATCTGTTGTTAGAATTTAATCTCGTGTCGGACGGTAGTGGAGATGTAACCCCGACAAGAAGTTGGTCACTTGGCATTGAGCACGTCTCCCCCTGTTTATCACAACAAATGGGCTCGTAGATATCCAACTACTTGAATGACTCCAACTTTGAGTAGTACTTAGGTAGGGAGACATTTCCTTGACTAGTCGTCTATATGCGTGTGTAGAGATCAGTAATCCGCACATTACTTGATTTCTGGGCCTACCCCTTCTCTAGGGCCATCTAAATCTTGTAAGCGCTTTTCTTCTATAGCATGTTCGAGGTGATGGCAATATTAATTGAGTTCATGATCCAGGTCATCACCATATAATTCTCCTTCTTAAGCTTCTTCTTTGCTTTATCTTTCTGTTAAGGGGCTTCTTCGAGGAGGATGTTGAGTTTGTCGTGACCCCCAACAAATATCTTGAATGCGTTGGCCCATAAGACGTAGGTGGAAGCACCTTGAAGCTTGATGGTTGTTTCTTGAATGACCACCATGCCTTCTCCCATGGACAATGTGGCCTTAGTGTTGGCCATCTTCCTTGATCTATGATCTTCTTACTTCGCGTAAGGCGTTGGATGTGGTGAGAAGCGAATTCATTTAGAATCCTCACAAGATCTTGTGGGCCTTACTTAAGGTGCCGGTTTTCCAAGGAATTTGTTAGGCGAATTCTCACGTTGGAGAAGAAGGCCATGCACATATGGCCTTGTTGTTGACGTGAAGAATCCAAGTACAAGAGAAAAAATTTCCCTTTGCTTGTGAACTCCTCCTTCTGAAGATGTACATACCAAGGAGTCTAGATAGATGGCTCTGATACTATGTTGAGTTTGGCGCAACATGAAGACTCCTTGGTGTGTTGATACACGCGTGAGTGGTCCATGCATGGATTGTTGGGTGCGTGAATAGTGAGAGAGAGACGACGGTGAGAGAGCAGAGGAATTTTAGAATTATTGTTGCATTCAACTTTAAGAAGAAATTACAAATGTTCTCTCTTTATATAGAGAGCTTATCCTAATTTGTAAATAAGGAAACAAATCAAATCAAATATCTTAAAATTAGGAAATAACAAATCATCTTAACATCTTGACTAAAAGACAAACAACCATACTAAAAATATGATACTTGGACTTTAAGCAAACCCCACCTAGCCCCTTAGGGTCAGCGACCCTTGGGTGCACACTGGACCTGCCACGTGGCATTGTCACATGGCTTGACAGTGCCATGCGGCCTTTATTCTCCACCCAAGGGGCATCGGCCCTAAGACACTAGGTTGGGTTTGCTTAAAGGCCAAGTTTGCTGCTTTTAGTATGATTGTGTCTTTTAGTTAAGTTAAGCTGATTTGTTATTTCCCGATTTTAGGAGATTTGATTTAATTTGTTTTCTTATTTAGAGATTAGGATTAGCTTTCTATATAAAGAGAGAACATGTGTAATTTCTTTTTGGAGTTGAATGTAATAATAATTCCGACATTTCTCTCAACTCCTCTCCTCTCTCACCATCGTCTCTCTCTCTTTCTCTCACCGTCGTTTCTTTGTCTTTCACTGCCATCTCTCTCTCTCTCTCTCTGCACACCCAACAATCCACGCATGGATTGTTCATGCGTGTATCAATACGCTAAGGAGTCTCCACGCTGCACCAAACTCAACAATCTCCATGGGACCAAACATGGGAATAGGTAGATCCTTGAGAATAAAGCGAATTCACATGAGCTTAGAAGTAGCTGGGGTTATAACCTTGTGCTTAGACTTGGCATTTGATCTAGCCATTATGGTCTATTTTTTGTTTCTCCATGTGACTAGATTACCTTTAGTAAATGTGCAAAATCTGGTGGTAGACTTTCTATCTTTAGGACATTACACATAGTTAGCATTGGTGTAAGCTAGCACTTCTAAGGACCTACAATGAGCAAATAACATGCCCTTTTTTGGTGAAGATTTTAGGTACTTGAGAAATATCATGGTTGCATCCTAGGGTACCTTTTTGGGTTTATCTATAAATCAACTCACTTTGTTTGTTGCAAGAGCAACAGCAGGTGTAATAGTGACTCTAATTTTCTCACCATGCACTTGAATTACCTGGCATTAACTTGTCCTATGTCATTGTGATATAGGTGTACACGAGTCCTTGGGAATAGAGGTAGGGTTGACAGTTAACATGCCAATCTCCTGAAGCAGGTACTTTCTTTGAGAAGGTGAACTTCGCGTACATTTTGGGCTACCTCAATCTTAGAAAGTATCTGAGTAACCCTAAGTCCTCTTTAACAAAGTGTAAGGCCAGAAACACCTTAGTAGTCTTGATGTATTGGGCATCATTCATTGTCAATATGATGTTATTCACACACTAGTATCATTATAGTCCCCTTATCTCTCTTTTGTATGAAAAGAGATTGATTTGCGGAGGATTTCTTAAATCCACTCCTCTAAATGACACATGATAGCTTTTAAAACTAGGCACATGAACTCTGACTACTTAAACCCCAATCCTCTAAGTGACATCTGATAACTTTTGAAATAAGGCACACAGGCTTTGCTTGAGTCCACAGATTTCCTTATGCAATTTGTAGACCTTCGTATACTCTTCCCTAGCCTCAATCTTAAGAGGCTGTTGCATCTATATTTCCTTTTGGATATCAACAAGAGGAATGGATTTTTCACATCTAATTGATAGAGGGGTTAATAGACAATGCTATTGAGGCGGTCGCCTCAGGCGATGAGGCGAGGTGAATCAGGAGGTCATCGCCTCGAGGACCCAGGTGAGGCCCTTCGAACAGGCGACGCGCTTCCTCGCCTTGGGCGGTGCCTCCTCGCCTCACCGCCTCATCACCTGAACCCTAGATGCGATGAATTTTTTTTTTTTGAAGCAACAAATGGACTTACCATTCTTGCCCTCAACGACTTCTTACATTCCATACGAGACTCTATTTACGTGTGTGGAGAGTTTTCTCATCTCCACAGCAACCCTCACCGCCTTACGCCATTATTGCCTCCGCGGTGGAGTAGCTTGAGTAGCTGAGCTTCGTCGACCACCATCACCACCTGAGCGTCACCAGTTACCATCTGCGATGCCTCCTCGACCTTAATCGCCTAGGTATCTCCTCATCTCGAGCTTCTTCAAGTTTGACCACACCATCGCCGCTTCTTCATGTCAGGGCTTCGTTTCTTCTCCTCGAAATGAAATGAACTCTTTTCATTTCTGTCATATATATATGTTGTAAATGTTATATGTTATCCTCATATATGTGTGTGTGTTAAACGGTAAACAGTAAACTATATATGTATATATATATATATATATATATATATATATATATATATATGTATATATAACATAAGAAATACATATGTATGTAATATTATATATAATACATGTATGTATAAGTAAGACATAAGTAATGTATAAGTATATCCATAAGTATATACATAAGTATGTTGTTATATATATGTATGCCTCCTTAGTATATATAAGTATGTATATAACATAAGTATGTTGTTATATTATATATGTATGTTACGTTATAACATTGTGTGTGTGTGTGTGTAAGTGAAGTGGTCCTAAGAAGGCTAAGGGAAAAGGGAAAGTTTCAATAGTTATTAAAGAAGAGGAAGAGTATGTGGATAGTGATGAGGAAGGGGAGATTGAAGAAGTTGCTGGTGACGGTGATGATGACGAATTGAATATTGAAGATGATTTTGATGACTGATGTGTTTTATTATTTGAGTATTGACAATTGTTCACTTCAATAACAATTTTAGTTTTTATGTTTTTCTACCTTAATTGTGTAGAAGCTTTTCTTTTTTTACCATTTGAAATTATGTGAAACAGTTTTTGACAATACAATTGTTATCCTTTTCTTCTATTTAAAGTCTCCAACATTGTTATTAGACATGTTTTTATAAACTTAGTGCTATTAAATTGAGTTAATAAGATATATATATATATATATATATATATATATATATATATATATATATATATATATATATATATATATATATGCCAACAAAAGGCGATTACCTCAATTCACTCAGGCTGTTGCCTTTTTGTCGCCTCTTGCCTTGGGCGATTTTGAGCAGTGTCGCCTTGCTATCGCCTTTCACATTGACAACATTGTTAATAGAGTAATTGGATTGTAGGCTATTGTGTTATAGAAGAGGAAGTGTCAAAACAGTCTACACCATACATTTGAGAGTACCCTATGGCGACAAAGTGAGCTTTATACTTCTCTACAGAGCCATCGGGATGATACTTTACTGTGAACACCTATTTGTCGTCAATCGCAACTACGTCAGAAGGAGACTTTATAAGGCTTCAAGTCCCTCAAGAAATCAATGCAGACATCTTGTCCTCCATGGCTTGCTATCACTTTAGATCAAGGGGCACGAGTAGCATGTGTATTTATAATTGAGAGAGCATTGGCAAATTGCTTGTCCTGAGCTAATCTTTCTATTAACACCTCCTTGGAGATAGGATGCATAGTACATTACTAGATGCCCCTTGGCAAGGTAATAGGAATATCAACACTTGCATCTTTAAAGTCATCTGTCTTAACCGAATCAGATTGATAGGGATTACATTAGAGTTGTCAAATCCACTCAGACTTGAATACATTGACTTGAACCCAACCTGCGTAAAGCACCCAAACTTGTCTTGATTCCACTCATCGTCCCGACCAAAACCACCAAATTAATTGGGTTGGGTTTGGATGGGCATTGTAGACTCGTTTAAACCCGTTAAACCTGTTGAGAATTGGTGCGGAAGCAGAGCGTGGAGTCTAGCAGAGGATGCAAGGACTGTTCTCCCATATGGGAGAGAGAACAGGGAGTATGATAGCCTCCTCGAGGGGACAACAGTGTGGTCGGTAATGTGAGATCGGCTTGCAGTGGTCGACATATTTGTTGGTGGCTGGCTATTACTGTTCATGTTGAACAGGGTACTGTTCATGTGATCGGTAACATAGAGAGGAGAGGAAAGAGT
Source organism: Thalassia testudinum (assembly GCA_037157565.1). NCBI lineage: Eukaryota > Viridiplantae > Streptophyta > Magnoliopsida > Alismatales > Hydrocharitaceae > Thalassia > Thalassia testudinum. The sequence continues at coordinate 154,742,518 of JAZHRO010000073.1, forward strand.
TTGAGTCTTGGAGTTGATGGAAATAATTAATTCATTGACTCAAAGAAATAACTTTGGAAGGCTCTCTATAGAGAGAACATATCTCAGCAAATAAAGCAACAAATAATCCTGTTTCCTAAATAGATAAAATCTTCTCTCATTTGGAAATGTTTCATTTCTTAACAAAATTAAATTCTACAACTTAATTCCTAATAAAACTAATTTACTAAAAATAAAAAATCTCCAATATTGGTGCACCAAATCTAATCCAAGAGGAACCCTTGCAGTTGGCCCTGATGGGGGCCAGATGGCTGCTGCTGTTGTGCTACGTGGCCTGATGTGCCACGTGGCATCTTTTCTACATCCCTACAAAACCCATTTATCAATTCAAATTCCACGTCCAGACCAGTGTTGGGACTGTTGCCTCTAAAGTCCAGTTGACTCTTGAGTGCTTCACCTCCTTCATGTGGACCACAATTGCGGAAGGAGCTCTTGTGGTGCTTTTTTGATTAGTAAGCCTCACACAAGAAGGTACCTGTGAGTGGAATCTATAGAATCACTTGATGAAGCTTGGGTAATGGGACATGACCAAACCATGGGTGCCATAAGTAGTTGGAAGAGCCTCTTGTGGAAATAGAAATGTAGCTGGCGTAAGGAGGTTACAGAAATGGTGGACGTCCCATTCCTTTCGACAATAGCCAATTACCCGCCCTATCAAAATATCCTAAAATGTAATAAACATGGGATCAAATGTAGCTTTGTAATTCAATTCCTTTGTAATTACTGATCAAAAGTAAATTCAAAGGAAAAAGGAAAATTTGGGTCGAGTAAGACATTCTTCAGTTGTATTTGTGGAGCAATTTGTTCCTTAACCAGTCATGAGGAAATGCCTCCTTTTGACTACCAACATGGTTCTACCAGATGAGATTGGCCTTGGTCTCAAGAACTGGCGAGTGTCACCATGTGTTGGGATGCACTTGAGTCAGCTAACTAATCTGTATCTCCTACAGGAGACAAGCATGCCACACAAGCCAAGGGTATACCTGATGGGTTGGTGAAGAGTCATGTCAGAGTTCCACATAGAGGAACTCGGTGTAATTGTCGTAAAAAGCATTGGGGATCTTGTGTTGGTTGAGCTTTTGGATTAGCTTATCATACATTGCTTTGGAGATGGTGGTAGTGTTTGGCATTGACTTTAGTGCTATAACAACTTGGTGAGCATGAAAGGCTTCCTGTGTTTGGTCTAACAAGTGTCTTTCATTTGGCTTAGTTTCTTACAGTATGAGCTATGGGGCCTAGCATGCCCTTGGCCTTTGCGGCCACGTCTATGCCCTTTAAGTGAATTATAAGAAGAGAACCACAAAAGTTTGCTTAATTGACTATAAGTCTTCTTCATGGTTGGAATCTTGGGAAATTTAAGCTTTGGAGAATGAGCTCCCTTGTATGTAGGTTCCAAACTAGCGAGAAAGTGTCTTTTCGTGGTTTGAACTTTATATTTCTTTTGAGACTTGCGAGAACATACAAGTGCGTAGGCAGCTTTCACAGGCTAATTTGAGGGTTGAATAACATTGAGTGAGGGGTCTGCCATCCTGTCTCATATGTGCAATGTCATGGTGAAGTTGGAGGATATGAGTTACATTCTTTTCCCAAGGGTATGCTTGATGGAGGATGACACATCTCCTTTGTAGTCTTGTAATACATAATCTCTATGGTGATGTGTTGGATGGTAGAGCTCATTATTCATGCCCTAGCCATGGCATTGCTTTTCTTCTAGTACATACTTCCAACCTTCTTTGCAGGCTCTGATGTGGTAGGCTTGTGCTCCTTGTCGCATCCTTTGATGACGTTGAGAATCAATTGCGACCACCTAGTGCATGGTTCCATTGAACTTCATGATTGTGCTAAAGATGGGATTCGTGAACTCCCTTTGAGTCCTATCTCCCTGAGTGGGAGAATCAACGTGTTTGGATGCCATAATTGGAGTCCCTCAGTAATGACCGACATGAAACCTAAGGAAAAACTGCATATATTACTGACCGAGTCTTATGTAGAATCCATAAATTGCATATTTCATTTTTAGAAAGAACTAGCATATTTTCGACTTCCATTGTGGGTATATTGGTTCCATTGAACTTCATGATTGGTCTAAAGAAGCAATTCTTGAACTCCCTTTGAGTCTCATCTCCTTTAGTGGGAGAACCAATTAGTTTGGATGCCATAATTGGAGTCCTAGAGTAATGATCGATATGAAACCTAAGGAAAAACTACTTCATTAATGTAAACAAACTCTTCATTACAGTGGAATAGGGGCAAATCTCCAAGATGGAGTGCACAACAAAAAGATCTACGTCTTTGGAGGTTCTACTATGTTGTACACCTCTTCTTGACACTGCTGGAGGTCCTCAAGGGCTGGGGTACGGTGATTGGACCTCCCCCTTGCTGTTGTGCTACTGCAGTGGTGAGGTGCAAGCTCTTAAGCATACCTGGTGTGCCACAACATTGTGAGCAGAGCACCTATGACGTTGAGGTGCAACATGCAATTGCTCAGGTGTAGTTGTACAGGTGATGCTTATGCGTATGCTGCAGGCTAAGCACGTACAGGTGCTTTTGGGGAGATTGACGTGTGTTTGGTGGGTGCCCAAAGGGCATTGCCCTAATCAATGTGGAAGAGCAATCCACTATCTCCTATGGGTTTGCAAAAATCCCAAAAGAAGAAAAAAGAACTACTTACTGTTCTGGGAAAAAGAAGAAAGGAGGAGGAGCAAGTGGGTACAGGGCTTGCGTCTAGGATTGCAGCTATGATACTGTGTAGAGAAAGAAGACATTGTTCTATTTAGCATGAAAATCCCATGTCTTTGTATACAAGGAGAGGCTAGGAAACAATTATAGACAAGTCATCAAAGAAATATGATAGTAGCAGCAATGATGGGAAAACAATGAATGGAAAAATTGGACTTATCTCTCTACAATAGCTACGGGCTTTTATTGTTGAAGGCTTACTCCTTTAGTTGGGCTTCCTAAAGACATTTTGCTTTGGAATGCCTACTGGATATAGCTTTTCCTATTTACTTGCCTCCTGTTTTTATTGTCATGTGACAATCTAATGGCAGAGGGAGAGCGGTGGGAGTGAGGGTGATCTCAAGGGTGGAGGAACAAGTACTGTTACATGAATATCTTTAAATGAACTCTCGGTGGCTGGCTAGGTATGGAAAACTCCAGGCATAGGTCTAGTTTTCTTCATCACCTGGTTAGAAAGCCATCCATGTTAAAAGAATGCTGGCTGACTGGCATGTTTGGAGACGTGAGTATTAATTGTTTTGTTGCGTCTGGTAATTTCTTGGGTGCACCCTAGGTGGTATCTATAAAGTTACAAGAAATCAATCAGGACTCAACGAAATTGCTGACATATATGTGTGTGTATATCACCTTTTAATAATAAGAAAATCCATGCATTTGTAAGTAACTTATCTAAAAGAACATGGTAACATAACTTCCTATTAACTCCAGAAGAAAAAAGAAAGATAGATTAAGAACATAAAAAAGATGACAATGTGAGTTTCATGCTTGATGTCAGACCTTCATTTGAGTCATATTTTTTATGTAGAGGATTTTATTTTTGCTCCTTCTGCTGTGGCATAAATACTTTTTTCTAGTTAAGTTCTGCACATTTAGGAAGCAAATTATCATCTCGTATTGTATGATGATGAAGTGTATGTGGTATAAATTGTCTTACTATGGTTCTTTTGATATTTTCATAGGGAAGAATCCTTTATAGCAACAAAGCTTTAGTTGATTGCTATTGTCTGTGAAGTTTTCTGTTTTGATGTCAGATTAGTTTTCTCTATTTCTTTCCTTTTTTTTTTATAGGGCAGTGGCATTCTTCGGCAACTCTTGCTGCCTGCTATTCTAATGGCTGACATTTACAGGATTCAACTGGAATATTTTGGGACAATGATAGCTTAGCAGCTTTGTTGGCTTTGGAGTTGAAAGCTGATCTTCTTATTTTGTTGAGTGATGTGGAGGGTCTATATAGTGGTCCTCCATGTGATCCACAGTCAAAGCTTATACACACATACATTATGGAAGTGCATCAAAATGAAATCACATTTGGTGACAAATCTAGGGTAGGAAGGGGAGGGATGACAACTAAAGTAAAGGCTGCTGTTAATGCAGCTTGTGCAGGCATCCCAGTTGTTATTACAAGGTCTAATCATCATCATCATCATCATTATTTTTTGATCACCACTGATCTTTATATTAAAATATTTGATATTTTTTGTTCATGTCTTGGCAAAAAGTGAATTGATTTCATTTGCAATATTGTAAGTTGTGAGTGCACCAATGTCTAGCTCAATCAATGTTGAATATTGTTCACTGATATGATTGTTTTGTCTACTTTTAGTGGGTTTGCATCAGATGGTATCACGAAACTCCTACAAGGTGAAAGGATTGGTACGCTCTTTCATAAAGATGCACATTTATGGACTCAATCAAAAGAGGTTAGTGCTCGAGAAATGGCAGTTGCTGCTAGAGATAGCTCTAGAAGACTTCAGGTACTACACTTTAAGCATTTCTAGTTTTCCTCTTATGCCTGGCTACGATTTTGAGGTGCTTTAATTTTGTACACAACCAATGCCCAGAGTGCAATGGATAATTAGCTATGATTAATTCCTTTTTAAAAAAATGCTATGGTTAATCTAAACCAAATATGCAACTAATTACATAATACAGTAACTATTCTATGTATTTTTTTCAGGAGCTAGCTACCTTTACATGTCCCAATCATGTTGAATCGATGGCAGTTATACTCCACTTAATAATTATATAAAAGCAACAGGGTGGGAAAGGAAGCTATAAAATATGATGGATTGAATTGCCATGCAACTAAAAGAAGCTACGTGGATCCTAGATTCTAGGGGTACGTGGTAGTCCAATTTCCTAGTTCCTCTCCCAAGGGGATATTATTTTCAAAGTCTGATAGGGCCACTTCAGTTTAGGCTTACAGGGAGGCCTATGACTGTAGGTTTTGCTTCCAGGTGTCTTTGCTGTTAGTGAGCATGTACAAGTTGCAGAGTGCTGGAGCTGATGTTTATTATTATGACCTTACAAGGGATTGCAAATTTCATTGGATTTCAAAGGTGCCCTTGAGTATTTGTTTTTTAATGTGTTGATGAGGTGACTTATGCTTGACTTCTGGTTTTGTTTGTTGGAGACATCCTATTCGTAACTTCTGGATCAAAGATACATGTCAGTGAAATTTTGCGGAGAAGGCCTTCAAATTCCCTTAGATTAGACATTTTCAAGGGCTGCATTTGGCAATAGGATTAGTTGGTGGATGGAATAATTGGGTTTAAGCTATTTGGTTCTGTGGTAGAATAATGGGTTGGTTTTTGTTTTGAAAGGAAGAATAATGGGTTGGTTGGACTTGTAGTTACTTTAGTAAAAATGATTGTAATTTTTTAATTTGAAACATTGAAATGTTGATGAGATGCATTTAAGATTGCAAACCCGATTCATTTTGTCATTTGTATTACAACTTCTCATCTCAATCTTTTTAACAATACAAAGGTAGCTTTGATGTAAAAGATATCAGATATGGTCCATTAACATTTGCTATTGCATATCACTTTGGTCATATTTGAATTTAAAATTGCATTTTTTTATTTAAAATAATCAAAGTTGTTAAACTTTTGTCTTAAGTGATGCATTTGAAATGATAAAATACACGTGTATATTGCCTTGTAGAAAAAAATACATGTAACTATTTGGCCACTAACAAGAGGGATATGGTATGATTTATATTTTGATTTTGATATTAGGTGAGATAATTTAAAATTTTTTTTATAGAATAATTCTTCAGAAATTTCGTTCTTTTATCATAAATAATTCAATAATTCAATACTTCAGGGTAATTAATGTGGCCTAGCGCCTTTGGTTGAATGAAATTTTTGGGTGGTTGTCAATTGAACAACCACTCTTCCACTTAAAAAAAAAATTCAATAATTTTTACCTAAGTTTTTTTTAAACAAAGAATTTATAGCTAGAAAGTCAATGCTTAATTACTAATAATCCCTAAGATGGAATATGAGATGTGAGAGTGATCAATAGTATATTAATATTCCCTTCTAGCACAGTTGGTATAGTTCATTCTTTAATTCATAGCTATACGAACTTATATAATTCTGTCCCCAGGACCACCATGGTTTTGGCACAATGGTAGAACCTTTCTATTAGCATCTATGAGGTTTGGGATCAAATTCCATGTCCATCGTATTTACCTTCTCAAAAAAATTGTGCCCTTACGGAGAGTTTCCTAGCTTTGTCTTGGCATAAATAAGAGTTAAGAACTTGTTTACGCAATTGAAGCCCCTACTCCTTTCATGAACTCTCCAACCATGGACATTAAATTTAAAGGTAAGCACTTTTTTTTTAAAGGATTTTAAAGACTAAACATGAGTATTTTGATATGACCCAAAGGACTTAACAAGAAAACCAAAGGCCTTGTTCACTAAAGAGTTTGCCTGAAGTTGGCAATAGGGAGTTAAACTGTGTTTTAGCTGACCTATGTGCCTATGTGGCTTGGGCTTATTGAAAGACAAAATAATGGAGGACAAGGGAATTATTATCCATGCATACTCTCATTCCCCTTGTTCTCTTTATCCTAAGTGTATTTATGTCTTTTTACAACTTTCTCGCTACCTAACCATCATTTCTTATTTAACACTTTCAAAAATTTCTTATTTAACACATGACATCACATCATAGGCTAACTGTATGCAAAGTACACATAATCATATATTATCTAAACTTAGTCCTACAAACTAAATGTAAACACAAATTAAACCCTCTGCACAAAACTTAACATAACCCTAAACTTTCTTTTTGAAACAAAGACTAGGGATGGGGTAGGTGTTAAGGACTTGAGTCATTAATGGATCCATTGGTTGGATTAGGATTGGTTAGAGCACCGCTTACCTGATTAGCCTTATTTGAAACGCATGAATTGGTAATGGTCTCCTCGGTCTGCAACTTGCTTATCCCACATAATGGCAGTCACATGTCTTACATTCTGAACACTATCATAAACTATAGGATTTATGTAATACATGAGAAAGACATGTAATTGCAACTTGCAAACAACATGCAAATTCTACACATCATTTGGAGGCATTAGATGTTGGTATAGAAGGGGTGAATTGGTTTCTGTTGATTTACTTCATGTGAAGGCATGGGAAAGTGTGTCTAGAAGCATGTGGGTAGATGAGAGAATACAAAGTTGCAAACTGCACATACGATATGGTGCTGAGGTATGAATGGCAACCAGAATTTTAGAGAGATGATATTTCCTGTATCAGGTGACTAAAATTGGACAGAAATAGGAAGAATTTGGTTATTGTTTATGCTTTGCTAGTGTAGGAAGCTTTGCACTTGTTTATTAGGAATTTTTTCGTGAAGAACTTTGGAATTGAAGTCAACATTAATGCCACTCTCTTGCAAAATAATGGCTTTATGCTTTTAATTAGTTATCATTTGTTTGAATTTAGGAATAATTCATGTGGTGCTAGCTTTTTTCCAAGAGTTTGAGGCAAGAACCTCGAAGGGTGGTCAAAGTCATGGAGTGAGTTCGATGATTATTGGGGCGTTAAATCTAAAGAAGTTCTCATACTTCTTTAGACTTAATGGGAAGTGCAAGTTATAAGGCTGATTTTGGATGAGGGTCAAAGTGGTGGTTTAGGTGACATGGCAAGGGACAGGTGAATGGTGCAATGGTTTAAGTGCAGTTTACAAGAATTGTTATGTCAATTCTCTACTCATGACACATTAATCCACCTATCATATCTAAACCCCACTTGCTCCATTTTTGAAAAAAACAAAAATAAAAAACAAGCCAACATCAAATATAAAATAAATAAACTGCAACACTAAATCACATCATATTCCACTAAGTGTTCTATTACTAAACCCAGCACTATCTATAATATAATCCTTCCTAAGATTTACCCCAGGTTGAAAATTAACCCACATCCAAATGCAACTTAAGGCTTTACTTGATGAGCTTTTGTAGAGTTTAGTCTTAGATTCAGATTTTTGAAGAAAGAGTTTAGTGTTAGCTAGATGAACGGTGATCTGGCTAGAAACTACCTCCCATTTGAAATTATAGTCAAAATCTTGTGTGAAATTATAGTCCAAGAGTAGATCATCCACAAATTCCGTTAGTCCCATCCACGATCATGGACTATTGCAAAATCAAAGCCCTGGAGGCATCCCAATGAGATTCTGGGGACATCTTAACGCAGTTGCCCAGTTGAATGTTTTACTCATCAAATATTGGTGACTAATGGCTATGTTTGGTATGGCATATTAGCTCATCGCCAAAAATCTTCCTTCACTCCTCAGCATATATGATGCATTGAAATATTTATGATTGTGGAAACTCCTGGCTGAGAGATTGGAACGACATCCTGCAAGGTAGAAGTTGAAGTTGGTGTCTACAGGTGGTAGGTTGTTGCTGCAAGAGTTCACGCAACTGCTATTCGTCATTTTTTAGTGGTGTTTAGAATGCCCAAGGTTGAGATATTTTGCTGCAATTATACAAAGATAATTTTTGGAAAGTGTAGAATCTATCCTTTTTTTTTTTTGCTTAAAAAAAAGTAATCATTTCTTTCTGTGATTTGGTGGCTTGGGCGATTGTTGTGTCATTGCTTGGTGGAATTAGGTTTCCTCCTGTGCCATTTTAATAATGGAATTCTCTCAAATATGATTTGTTTTGGTGCTTGCTACGGAGTTTCTTTGAGACAAGACTGGAAAGTGGATTCCCTCAGTGCTTGTAGATTTTGGATAGGTATCATATTGAAGATTTTTCCCCTTCTCTTGAATGCTTTGGTCAGGAGGTATGATTGGATTTTAACAAGATAATTGAAGATGATCTAGTTCCTTATGTGCTTTATTTCTAGGACTCTTTGGCCTTGTAGTGTAGAGGAATGCCTTGTTGCACTGTGCCAGGATGGCCTTTAGTGAGAGTAGTTGGCTTTTGGCTACCACATGTAGGGAATACTTATTTTTGATGCTAATTTAGGGATCTAAAGTGGTTATTGTCTGTAGTTGATGATTTCTATCTTGTAGAGGGGGTTCCCAATTATCAGTTTTGGAGAATAGAATGGAGAGATTTACTATATCAAAGTGCTATAAATTGTTAAGTGTGTTTGTTTCTATTGATGTTGAGGTGAAGTTGGTGTGTCATTGTAAGGTACCATTAAGGTTAAGTTGTTTGGTTGTTAAGGAGGCTTCTCACCAAATTGCTTAGAAAGAAGTTGCTTTGTGGCTTTCTCTATTCAATTTGGACAATGTAGGGCCCCTTGTGGTGAGTAATGCATCCTTTTTTAGGGTTTCTTTGCGAGAGAGGTTACCATGAGGATGGTTGGAGAGAGAAATGCCTTCCACTCTTTGGTTTCTTTGGCTTCAAATGAATGCCTTTTGTTTAAAAGGGAGTAGGATGGGTTATTATTATTATTATTTTTCAAGTTGTTTGCATTTTCATTGATGCCGTCAAAGTGTTTTCCTGAGGCTAGGAGATGCCTTGGCACCTTGCTAAACCTTGAGCGAGGAGATTCAATCTGGACGATGCCAAAGAGAGCACCTTGGACCCTTCTCCCTAAACTCAATTAAAAAAGAAACAAATCCCCAAAACCCTAAAAGAACCCCCTTACCTCTCTGAAATCCCTAATCATACCTCTCTCTCTCTCTCTCTCTCTCTCTCTCTCTCTCTCTCTCGTGCTTATCGACCATCCTTGAGGACCTCAACCATTCTTGATCAATGTTGGAGCTCCTTCGTCACCAAGCTCCTTTGCTGACCATCTGTGTCGAGCTCCTTTATTGATCTCCTACTTTAATTATGGTGCAAGTGGTGTAAAAATGATGCCTATAGAAAGTATGCAATGACAATGTGCAATTATTAAACAGGTATCATCTAGAGCAATGTTAAGGTTGAAACTTCCTAGAACCATTCATGTGTGCCCCCATATGGTGAATAAAAAGATGACTCCTTGGCATGACATGGGTGCTTTGATTCGTATTGAACCTCCCCACTTGGTAGCGATTCACTCAAGATTTTTTATTCCAATGGAGACAACAATGATCATAGTAATTGCGGTGAAGTGGCAATGCATATGAACATCTATGCAGATGGTAAACATATGATGAGCCCAAATCAGGAATCCAAGAGCACTTAATACTAATAATGGCATAAACCATGCCTAGATACCCAAAGATCATTTTTCTTGAGAAGGTCGATCGGATATGACTAGTATTATGGAATCCATGCAAGAATATACACCTTTGGATGATGAAAGAACCAAAAGAGATGTTGGTATAATATGGGCTCTCCCTCTCTTGCAAGATCAATAAAGGTTGCATTGAAGTTGCGATTGATTGATAACATTGTTCTTGCTCTTGCCAATATTGGAAGTGAGAATAGACATAGGAATGCTATCAGTAGTACAATCTAGGAGTTCAGACTTTGGAAGTCCATGAGTTGTTCTAAGTCTTGATCCCTAGGCTGATGGAAATTGGCTTATCTTATTGCATTTTAAAGAGTTCAAGGATGAAGTGGCTTCATTTTATCTTGCTTTAATTTTCTGATCAAAATGTTGTATTGGATAAAGAATATTTGGTGAAAGGACTGCAATTTGTGATGACACTATGTAGCCTAGAATTAAGGAGAATATTTTTCCTCTTGCAGAATTTGTCATCAGAAGATCGAAAAAAAATTTTATTGGATATTGCTGATGCTTTAGAAGCCAATGAGAGTTCGATACAAACAGAAAATGAAGCTGATGTTGCTGCTGCGGAACAAGCTGGATATGCGAAGTCATTGGTATCTCGACTAATTCTGAAACCGGGAAAAGTAAGCTGTTTTATCACTAAATTTTTTTTGTTGGATTTCTGGTTTATTGGTTTATATTCAATAAACCAACTTTTGTTATATTGACTGCTGTGAGTTGATCTGGTATGAATTTCCAATTCCTTATCTTACAGGTGGCCAGTTTAGCAAACAATATCCGTATTCTCGCTAACATGGATGACCCTATTGGTCATGTTTCCGAAAGAACAGAGGTAAGATATTGAATTTGAATGGAATAGCATTTATTTATTTGATTTCTATTGATATTTGAATGTTTAGTGAATATTTAGATTTTATACGTGTTAATCTTCAAAGATTCTTTGTCTGAGATATGGATAACTTGCAGGAAACTTGCAACTTTTACTATTGTTATCAATAATTCTAAAACCATGATATTGCTCCAGATTGCAGATGGCTTGATATTGGAGAAGACATCTTGTCCTTTAGGAGTTCTTCTAATTGTTTTTGAGTCCCGTCCTGATGCCCTTGTTCAGGTAAGTTTGATACCCTCTTTTATCTTGCAAACATCTGCCCATATCAGTGGCTTACTTATAGAAATAAGTACAAATATACTGCTCTCATAATTAGGTAGTTATTGTTGGATTCAACAAGGGTCTTTTTGAAATATAAGCCGTGAATTAAAAAATGTGAGAAATTACATATTGAGCCTAGATGGATGGATAAGGGAAAGACCAAGGAAGCTTTGGAGAAAACTATGAGCCATGATCTTGGTTTCTTGGATTTAAGTCCTGAGATGACATGAGTGGAGGCAAATAATCTATTTAGTTAACCTCACTTAACATGGGACAAGGCTTTGTTTATGATGGATTTCTAGCTGCTTTATAAGAGCCTCTTGGTGGATTTATCTAGGTTCTTTTTGTGGTGATTGTGTTTAGACTGACCTTGTTTGGCTGGTGCTGTCTGGGGCTTATACCTTTAAAATATGACAAGATGGGTTGCTCCCTGAAAGTAACCCCATGGTAGCTGCAGAGCCCATTTTAGTTATTTAAGTTAATGAATGTCTTTGATTAAATGAGAGTAGGACCCATAGTTGTAAAAATTGATTGATTAGGCCGACTACTTAGCTAAATAGACCTAGTTGCACCTCTTTCCAACTTGAGTACCCATAGTTGGGCTAATAGTCTATCGACCCGATTACTCGGTCGAGTAGTTGGCCTAGTCGACTGACTTTAAGGTTGATTTCTACGTACTTGTATATTATTGGGTCCCAACCCGACTTAGTTGTAGGTTACGATGATTAGAAACTTTATTTATTTCCTTTGGACTTATGATTTGCAGCTTATTTCCATTTTCTTATTTTAACATTATTGATCTTTTTGTGGTGGTATATTTTACTTTTTGAAATCTTAAATTGTGCAAGTAGATGTATCTTGTTAATATATTTTATGAGTATATATATCTATTTAAATATTTAAAAAGCACTTGACCAAGTACTCCCCTATTATGGCTTTTCATAAAAGTAATCCCCGATTATTTCTTCTCATACAGTACTCAGTTGGTGACTCGTCTGATTGAATATCGACTATTGACTTTTACAACATTACTTTTCTCCCATGACCATGTGAGTGGTTGCTGTCTCCCCTCTTGTGAGTAATGAAAGGAAAGCCCTCCTGATGGGCAGCAATGCAGTATGCTCCCTCTCCTCCATCAAAACCTCTCAAACTTTTGCCCTCTACAATCATTCCATGAGAAGCTACCCCTTCTTCCATATGTAATAAGCTGCACAAAATTACCCAAAGCCTATCTTTCATACTGCAACATGCCCAATCCCTTTTCCTAGTATCTTTGTTGCTACCATAACTACTCATGGAGGGTTATCGACATCTAGATTTTTATTACCATTTATTTCTTTGGAAGAAAACTCTTGATTAATATGACTATAATCTATTTCTAGTGAAAGGATAAGGCTTATTAATTTAGCAAATACAATACTCATATTAAGGTGAGAATCTGCAAAAAAAATTGGTGTGTTTGAGAAGAGCTCTTCTTCCTACGCGACGTGCATTTGCATTTTCCCTTTGTTATACCATCTCCTAAATATGTGGGGTAAAGTTTACCCCACGTGGATAGGATAACTTATGGGATATGGGAGATTTATTCCATACATGTAGATCCCTATATAGTTTTATTTGACTGGTCATGTTGGCAACATTCACAACCATCTTCATGTGATCGTCACTTGTGCTATCCTTATATATATATTGTAATCCACTAGAAATGCGATCTTATCACTATTCATTGTACTATTAATCTTACCCATGACACATTAACTATCCTACCTACTTACTCCACATCCAAACAAAGCTGTAGAGATCCATTAATCTCCTAGTATGAAAGTTGAGCACATGTTGATTGTATATTCTTACCAATGCTTTAACCACTGGATCAACCATTGAACCAGTCAAGTGCTAGTTTTAGTTGTTAGTGGTCCAACCAATGGTTCGAACCAGTGATGATATTGGCACTTGAAGAACTTGAAAAAACAGAATTGTAAGATTTTTGATTTGGTTTATACTTAGTCCATTTGGCTCCAACGAAGTTGAATTGGTGTTCAAGAAAAAATCAATCAAGGTATCTAGTAGAAAATGTTATTTGGCAACTTCAACTAAGAATAGAAGTAAACATGTCTTCATATGTTAAAACCATTCCATCCATAACCTCAATAAGGGAATTGGAAATCGATTTACCCATATTATGCAATTTGAAATCCAGAAGTATGAAGTTATTATTAAATACTAACCTGGAATTAATCAAAACACTTGAAAATCAGAGTCCTTCCTAAGATCCCAACTTTGGAATAATGCACCAACATATATAACTAGGCAATAACACTAAACCACCAAATAGAAGACATATATAACTAATCATTCTAATGCACCAACAACTACGAACATATCTTTCTAACGCATACAACATGGAGACAACATATAACAGATAAAAAACATGCTTCATTCCAAAAACTTTGAAGGGAAACCAAAAAAAAAAGCTCAAACATTGTGGCTGCCTATAGGAGTTGGTGAATCATTCATCTAAATTTAAAACAAACTCTTACAAAAAATTTCCATCTGCATGTGTACGTAGAGTTTGCTATAACTTACAAGTTCCATCAACAAATTTCAATATTTATATCAAATTTCAATTTCCAGGAACAAACATCCATAATTGTGATTGAAAGAAACAATAGAACTTAAGGATTGGCTGGTGCAGACTTTTCTCGTAGTCTCTTGTTTTGTTTGTGCAAGACTTTAGAGAACATGCAGTTTCTCCCAACCTGAGGCCATTTCTGACCATGGCCATCTCAGCCCATGGTCATATCCTTCCAACCTGAGTTTCCATCTCTTCCCATGGCCGTCCCTCCCATTAGCCCAAGTCCCTTGTCTGTCCCCAGCCATCTCCATCCATGTTGCCCCCCACTCGACCTCAAAACCAATAAGAAAAGGCATGACTAGAGCAAAGTAAAAGGGGTTACCTTGGCAGTGCTAAGTGTGCACTTTTGCTGCATTGCAACATTGACAAGGTGTCATTGCTTGGCTGGGGTGTTGTTGAGAATCAGAGGTGTCCTCGGTTGCTATGTTGTGAAGCTTTAGAGTTGATTGAGGTGAGAGCTGGTGTTGGGAAGAGTGCTCTGGACCGGCAAGGAGCTCCTGCGGCGAGTTGCTCCAGCAGCAATGAAGTTCTGGTGAGGAGTGCGGCAAGGTGGGGGCCATCGCCGGGAGGTTAGGGTTTGGGATGTCGGGTTTGGGGGCTCTTGTGAGGAGGTGGCATGTTCTAGAGAAAGGACTCGGGCATTTGTCCTCTCTTTATTTTTTTTATTTTTGTTCTTAAATGTTGAGGGAGGTCAAACTGCCTAACTGGTTTAACCAGGTCAACCAATCGAACCTGGTTTTCACTGGTGAAGCACGGTTTTGACCTGTTAAGAACAGTTTTGGCCTTTCCAGCCTGGATTGACTGGTCCAACTGGTTGAGCGTCGGTTTTCGGTCTAGCTGGTGGTCCAGTTTGGTTGTTAAAACATTGCTTCTCACAGAATCACTGGGAAATAAGCTTTCAAAATTTGATATCTTTTTTTTGAGGGTAAAATCTGATAAGTTTCCAAATGTGTTTGTAGTTTCCAGGCTCTAATATATTATTAACTCTTTATACTGTTTCAGTTTTGTAACTAACTTCCACTCATCAAATAATGCATTAGGGGTTTTAGTTTTTGGATTGTCCTCTCTTGTGCCTAGGAGTTTTAGCGCACATGATATCTTGCATAAGTGCTTTGGTGGATCTATGTCCAGACATTGTCACAAAACACTAAAGCAGATGGTGCCACAGGTCGGTTATATGTTGGTACAACTTATTGATCAAAAGTCCTTTGGATCTACATGTACCAATTGTCAAAGCTGAAGCAGATGATGCCGACTCCACAGGCTTTTTATGTTGTTGGTGCATTTTGTTAATGTGTTGAACTGTTGACTCTGTGTTGGCACACTGTGTTCTCTTTAATCCACTGAATCAGGAAAAGGCCTTCTTTAGAGGATATGTTTTAGACCAGAAAGCTGTTGATGCATCAATACTCTGAACTCGGATTTATTAGGGTGCAAATACCAACTAGAGGTGTGCAAACTCCTTATCGTAGCCTTTATGAAATGGAAGACAGGTTCTGTCATAGGTGCGCCAAATGTCCACCTCGATGCTGATTCTTGTTGCACAAGAATTTTTTGATGTCTACAAGCTAGTAGCAATCCAAGAATCAAAGATGCTTTATTCAGAGTTATTTAGTTTTATTTTTTTTTCTCAACATTAATTCATATTGACTATGATGTCAAGTAGGGGTGTAAAGGAATTGAACTTTAGCAAACCTACCTAGGTTCAATTTGGTTCGATAGTAGTTTTTCAAGGTTTGGGTTGGGTTCGTGTTCGATAAGCAAAAATAAGTGTAAGGTTCAGCTCGTTTACGATTCGTTTAAGTATAAGGTGTGAAATGCTATTAATTTATGTTCGATTCATTTAGCATTCGTTCAAAGATTCGTTAATGATTTCTTTAAAGTATAGTGTTTTGTTTTAAATGCAAGTGTGATAAATCATAATTAAAAAAATAAAATATCGAGTAGAAATTTAAAAAATATGCAAATCATATCGTAAACATTTCAAGGCATGTTTCTCAAAAGAGTATAGAGGGGGGGTGTACCTTGAGTTGTCTTACTATCGCATGTTCCAATCTAGAGAGGTGAAGAGTCCCTACTTTGATGGCGAGAATGCACCTGTAGCATGAGTAGTGGTGATTGGTTGTAGCCTTTGCATATATATATATTAACGAAACGAGCCTAAACGAACTCATCTTGTTCAAGTTCGGTTTATTTATCTAAATGGGTCTAAAATTAATTTTAGGCTTGGTTTGCTTATTTACAAGCCAAATCTAAATCGGACATTTGATGAATCGAAGCTAAATTAATATTGAACCAGAAAATTTTTGAGAGCCCTAATGACAAGGGTGTTTGTACTGAGTGCAAGGCTTGAGGCATTGGGTGAGTTGGGCATGCTTATGTTGTGACAAGCTAGACTCTTAACAAAAGTTATCTAATTCTTTTTGATACTTTGATTCCATGCGATGAGTCTGAGACCTTGACTCCCAGTGGAATTATGCTTTTGTCATTCACTCCCCCTTCAATCGCTCTCTTTCTTTAGCTCTCTCTGGTTTGGAACTTTGGGACACTTCCTTTTTGGTTTTGTTGTGGGAGTGGGGTTGCTTGATCTTAATTTTGTATTTTAGCAATTTGGGTATATTTGTTTTTATTGGGACTTCATAGGAAGGCTTGATTTTGGGGTTTCTTAATTGTGGTTTTATGGTTGTGTTTGGTTTTGAGTTGGTTTAATTGTCAGGGTTGATTGGTTGGGGATGAATTTGCATTGGTGT
Organism: Thalassia testudinum; assembly: GCA_037157565.1. NCBI lineage: Eukaryota > Viridiplantae > Streptophyta > Magnoliopsida > Alismatales > Hydrocharitaceae > Thalassia > Thalassia testudinum. The sequence continues at coordinate 154,759,315 of JAZHRO010000073.1, forward strand.
GTGGGTTTCACTGATTGATATCTTGGTAGCTGGCTTTTTGGTTTTTGCTTACAAACTTCGGGCAGCTTTTTTATTGTTAAATACTTAGTGTTATTGCTTGTAGCCTCCTTGGTATAAGCGTTATATTGTCAATGTTCTTGGAGAAAGTACTAGTTTCCATATGAATTATACATGTAGATGCAAGAATGATTTATCAACGGTCCGTATTTATGGTTCTACTATTAGAGATTGGCTTTTCATGGGGAGCATCTAGCTACTTAGGCATTAGGAGCCCTTGATTGTGTTTGACTGCCTTTGCCCCTTGGCATTACTTAGACCAAAGTGAGGGGAGAGGGTGGGAATGCTGCCATCATGTTGAGAACTGTCATTGGAGATTGTTGTAAGGATTGGGGATGCTGTCTCTGTTTTTGTCACTTCTGTGAATGGATTTAATGGGGGCTGAAGAGGAGCTGCTTGCACCAACTATGGGAGGGGAGAGAGCTACTGGTCTCAGGTTCATTTGATTGTGTATGAGGGGAACCAGTGATGGGACGTGGGGTTTTCTTTTCTGGTCCAATCTCAGCCACCATCAGCTTCGTTGTTGAAGATGGGCACTGCAATAGCCCTGCGTGCCCTCTCATGTAGCAGCCCCATCTTTCTCTTCATATCCCCATTTACTTGGTTGAAAGAAATGCTTCAAATTTTGGGAGTTCCTAGAGTTCATCATTTCTGGTGAATATAGATGGTTTTTCCCTAAACACATAAGATCTATCTTTGTTTTGGGGTTGTTTTTCACAAACTTGGTTGTCATTTTCTATTATTTTGCAAAAAAAAAGGGGTATCATTTTGCATGCTTTTGACATTGGAGTTTATGTTAGAAGTTTCATTGAATTGGAAGATGCTGATTGGAATTTGTAGCGGTGTTGCGACTTTTTTATTCTCTTTTGTGCTCTGCTACAACCTGTTCTTTATTATGGATCTTTATAAACACATGCTGAATAATGAAACAGATTGCTTCATTAGCAATTCGGAGTGGAAATGGTCTTCTTTTAAAAGGGGGCAAAGAGGCAACAAGATCGAATGCAATACTACATAAGGTTTAGTCATCATCACTCTTTGCTTTGCTGGGTATACTTGCAGATCTTCGTCACTTTTGCCTTTTCAGGTGATAACCGAAGCTATACCAGATACTGTTGGTAAGAAGCTTATTGGCCTTGTAACTTCAAGAGACGAGATTCCAGATTTGCTCAAGGTTAGCAGCACTATAGAAGCTTGCATCTGTTTTCCTTTTGGGTAATAATTTTCTGATTGTGGTTGCCTCCAGCTTGATGATGTGATAGATCTTGTAATTCCAAGAGGCAGTAATAAACTTGTTTGTCAAATCAAGGCGTCAACAAAGATCCCTGTTCTTGGTCATGCTGGTGAGTAAATGACATCTACATGCTTTTGCTTTATTGCATCTGTCTTGTGGATCCTATTTTGAGTTCATTATTTGTCTCTTTATGTGTGGATTTTAAGTTGTGGAGTTTGTTTAATTATGTGTTTTGTCTTTCAGATGGAATATGCCATGTTTATGTTGATAAATCGGCAAACATGGATATGGCAACAAGAATTGTTTTGGATGCAAAGATAGATTATCCAGCAGCTTGCAATGCTATGGTATTTCTTAGTCTACACAATAACCTGCAACCTCTTTTTTTGTTTCTTGATGTACAGATGTGACTGTATCTTCTAGTGTCCCATAGAAGAAAATGTTATCTAGTTGTCAATGTCATTAAATCATCTAGTTTTTAGTGTGATGATATGGCTATCGTTATTAATTTTGCATGGCTATTATAATCCAGTGGGCATCATAATGGAATATGGCTTTCATTTTCAGGAAACCCTTCTTGTACATGAACAGCTTGCTAAGAATGGAAGTCTCAATGATCTTGTCATGGATCTCAAGGTTGAAGGTCAGCTGATTGGATTCCCTTAACTGCACAGGGCATGGACTAGCAATATAATAGAAAAACATATATTCTTTTTCTACATTATTCTAGCCTATATTATTGCAAGTAGAAAGTCATATATTTCATTTTACTTATTTGTACAGCCAACTAGGATGCCTCAGGAGGTTATTCCCACGAAATAAGGACTGGATGGTTATAGTTTATTTAATTGTACAACTGATCACCAAATACCGGTAACAGAAGTCATGGAATTCCAGAAATATCCATGGAATCTCAGATTTCATAAAGTTGGAAATTCAGAACTCGTAACCAAAATCAGCAAGAATAAGTTGAAATCACATTCATTCAATAAAAGATGATCACATGTCTGCATCTCATACTGACATATCCTTTCATAGATTTTAACTGGGCAAAGTAATTAAGGTGCCTCAGGTGGTTTGCATGAATTAAGGATTGGATGGCTACTCTGTGGGCAGCTATCATCCAAAGTTTGTTAGAAATTGCTGTTACCACTACCAAAATATCATATTACCCTCAAAGAATGCGAAATGTGTCTAGGTCATTCATGCTATAACTTTTTTTTTGAATAGATAAAATGACAGCCACAACATCAATAATAAAATAATAACCTATTTTTGATGTGAAAGGATACAAAAACAGATTATTTTGTGTATTATGGTTGTTTGTGCATGTAATGATAACAGATAAAGGGGTTTTTTATTCTTTTCCGGGATTCCTTCTGTGCACCTTGTGTCCCTGCCGAAGAAAAGAGGATTATCAGAAAATGATTTTCAATTTTTACTTGGGAAGTTTGAAATCAAGCATCTATTGGATCTTTTTTTTTTTTTCTATACTTTTTTGATTGCAAGAACCTTCTCTCTTCTCAAACACAAATGGTAGCTTAATGGGTGGTTTGAGTTTAAAAAAATCCACGGTTTATTTTGTAAACCAAGTTATCTTAGATTCATTGTAGATCTGTTACTTGTATTCCTTGCAAATTTTTGGCGTCAGATAGCTGGAGAAGTCAAATCCATCTCTGATGTTTTCTGTTACCGCTGACTATTTTCTTTATCACTTTCCAGTTTTTTAGATAATGGCTTATTATGTCAGCTTCTTGTTTATTAGGCATTGAAAGAGGGTGACATGTAAATATATTCTTATTTTTTGTAGGTGTTGAAGTTTATGGTGGACCGAGGGCTAGTGCACTGCTAGAAATTCCAGAAACTCATTCTTTCCATCATGAATATAGTTCAATGGCTTGTACGGTTGAGGTAGTGGATGATGTGCGGGCGGCAATTGAACATATACATCGACATGGAAGGTCAACTATTTTATGTCATCTTCCTTTCTCCACAAGATCTTCCTTTGAAGCTTTTTGCTTGGCATTTTATTGCCTCTAGGATAACTACCTTGATAACTTCATAACTTTTTTCCCCATGAGTTTTTTTTTTTTTTATTGGAAGGGGGGGGGGGGGGGGGGGCTGTTGTTGCAGCCCTTTCCACATCATGGGGTAGCTTGCATTAAGCTAAATATATGTATATTCATGTTTGTTTGCTTTGTTTTACTTACAGTGCACACACAGATTGCGTAATTGCTGAGGATCAAAAAGTGGCAGAAACATTTTTACGCCAGCTAGATAGGTCAGTTAGCTATACCACATGATATTTGGATCACTGCATTGGTTGAGATGCTATTTTCATATCTCACTGGATTTTTTTTAATGGTTGTGGCAAGCGTTGACATTGTTGGTTAATTAGTTCTTTCTCCCTCCTTTGAAACACACTTTCTAGATGGATTCTTGTCTTGTAGAATAATATTCTTCTTATTTGGGACTGAGATTTTCTGCCGAGTGAACTGCTTCTTCTAATTCTTCTTGCAGTGCAGCAGTGTTTCACAATGCGAGCACACGATTTTGTGATGGTGCTCGTTTTGGCCTTGGTGCAGAGGTAAGACTTTCTTTAAGTTGGATGCTGTAATTGCCAACCAACTTATATCCTGTTTGTGTTTTCTTCATGCTTTTTAACTTTTCTTTCCTGAGAAGGTTGGTGTAAGTACAAGTAGGATCCATGCACGAGGACCTGTTGGTGTAGAAGGGCTTCTCACAACAAGATGGTATGCATATTTAGAATCCTCTTCTATGTTTATAGCCAAGTTCATCTTACTGGTTCTTACCTTTTGGAGAGATAGAAACCAATATATATATATATAATCAATGTGTTGCTCTGTACATATTTTATCCATGTTGTCTCATCCTCATTTTGAAAAAAATACTAGCTAGAGTCTTCATATCATGTTGTTTTTATTTTGGGTTTTGTGTTATTTTTTATTTTCATGGAGGGTATGCATGTAAATTTGGCATCCCTCTATATAAGAGAGGTTGAGGGTTTCTCTTTGAAACTGAAGCCTCATTTCCTCTGACATGATATTAGAGCAGTGGTCATAGGTTGGTATTTGATGCTTCGTTGATTCCCAGTCTTTCTTTCTTCTTCCATGAAATAGGAATCCCATCTTTGACATCCAAAGGGGTGCTGCTGGATCTCAATCCTTTTGCCACTGCATCGGCTAATTGGCATTGTCGGTCCTTGTGCAGGCTTGGGTGCATGGAGTAGTGCCAAGCACTAATCTATGCAGGCCTAGCATTGCCTATGCCACACTCAATGCTACAGTGCCACAGCATAGCATTGTAGCCACAGTGCTGTAGTGCGCACTAGCACTTGATATGCAGCAGTACACATCGCCAAGCCATAGCGTGTGCCGTGCATTGTGGCTCTTTTCATGCACGTGCACTTGGACTTGGTTGGGTTTCTCCTTAATGATTTCCTGCTATCGGAGATGACTTATGCTGCTTATGACTCGGTCCTATCCTATTTACTTCTTTGGTGGGCTGTGAATGATCTCATATCTCTACTATTGTGAATTGGATCCCCCTTCATATACTGTTTGGGATCATCTCCTACTGCTTTGGACTGTATCTCACTGTCATTATCATGTCTGCACGTTGCCTCCTTGGAGGATTCCTAATTAGGTGGCTCTCTACTGTTGACATGTTGGCCTCGTGTGATGGCAGTCCCTTATCGCTTTTATTGATGTTACCAGGGTTTAGTTGAACTTGACATTGGACTATTGTTGGCAAGTGGGTGATCGATGCTAGTGTATCTACTCCCTTTACCGGTGAACTCAGTTCCCTGTGTAAGTTCAAACTAGCCAGAAAGGTTACTTTTGTGAAACTGGAGAATGATACCTACCCTCCAAGGATTTTTCATTGGCATGAGACAACCACAACTATTTGGGATTGTTTCCCATAGCCAAGTAAACATTGCCAGAAATCTGTTTACACTTATGTTTTCATTTTATGATTTTATAGCCAAGTAAGAAATCTATAAAGAAACATAGCCAAGTAAGATTCTATCCCTGGTTGATCGCAACACGGGAGAATTTAGTTGATACCCTGTAAATAGATTATAGAGTTACTTGAATATTATTGCAGCGGTGTGCCTTGTATCTATAAAGGAACACGTAGGAGAAACTGCAGAGGTCCAAAATATGAAGAAACTAGAATAAGACTACAAAGCATAAAATACTTTGAACTTCTAACATACTTCATGGGTCATGCTAAAACCCTAATATATTTCAAGGATCATTCTTTATGCGATGCTTCTATAATGTACTCCACTAAGTTTTGAAGTATCAGCACCAGGAGTACATTTACCTACATGTAAAGGGAGTTTCTTTGCCAAAGCTAAAGCCATTTCTGATGTGGAGAGTTTAACCATGTATCGTAACTCCTTTAGTGCAGACTTCTGTCATCTACATTGTTTTTTCTGTGATGGCTAACGATGCTAACTGCATTCTCTCTTTCAGGATTTTGAGGGGAACTGGGCAAGTGGTGGATGGTGACAAAGGATTAGTCTACACACACAAAAATCTTCTTCAATAGTAAGTTATCTTATTTCATTTGCATTACCTACAAGTTAGAATTGATGTATTATAATATCTACTCGTCAGTTAATAAAGTTAGAAAGTTTATATCGTTTAGGCTTTCCGGTGACCTTTTAAGACGTTCTGATGGAATTGTTATTATTATAAATTGTCTAAGTGATTGTACCTTATTCTTTTCTTAAAGAAAAATATTTGTTGAGTTATAGGGGTATATTTGTTATTTATTTATTTTCCGTGGGATACTTATGTAATTTGTCCAGTCCTCTTTTATATAAAATAGGGGATAGGGTTTCTTTGTGAGGTTAATGCATTTCATTCAATTTCACATGGTATCTTAGGTCTGATATCCCACCAAAAATCCACCCAAGAGATGATTGAATCACCTTCAAGTTAGTGATTCGATGGAGGATGGTCTCTACTATGTCGCCCATGCCATCAATGATGACAGGGACGCTGTACCAGCTAGCAGTCTCTATAGCCACTGTCAGATAGATTGGCAGCCCCTCTTAGGGGTTGGTAGCAGCCACTGCAGCTGGTCTCCATCTATCTCCTACAGTTGGATTCTCCTTCCACGTGATGAGTCTTTTCTTACGCTTGATTGGGATGGCGATGAGTGTTCTCTCGCTTATGGTAGAGAGGTTTGATCCAAAAAGAAGGTTAACCTCTATGTCTATAGGGCTTGTGTGTGCAGCCGAAGAAGTTATTGAGAAGAAGAGGACCAGGAGTGGATGGGTAATCGACTCTGGTGCCTCTATTCATCTCATAGGAGACAGAGAACAGTTGGTTGACCCTGTAGTTCCACAAGGGGTAAGAGGCATGAGAGTGGCTGATGGGGCTACCTCTTCCATCACTGCAGTTGGGCATGTAGATGCGACACCAAAGATGAAGATTGAAAATGTATACTACGCTCCTGAGTTTTCTATGAATCTCTTGTTTGTGAGTTGTATTTGCAGGGTTCTTGGATGTTTAGTGGTATTTGATGAGAAGCACTGCTATTTCCAAGATCGTATGACGGGAGAGATAGTAGGCGGAGGAATTGAAAGTGATGGGTTGTACTATTTTAACACGCCTACTCTGTTTGTTGAAGCAGTCTCCGTCAGCTGTGATCCAATGTTATGGCACAGGAGACTTAGGCACCCTTCCGTTGGGAAGACAAGACAGATGAATCGAGTTGTTGAACTCTCAGACTATAGAGTGCGAGGACTGTCAGATGGATAAGCACTACGGGAGCAGCTATTCTAGGAGAGATGATGGGGTCGACATTGTCCCTTTTGCCCTGGTATACTGTGATGTGTGGGGGCCATCCAGAGTTGCTACTCCAAGTGGGCACATATACTTTGTTTTTTGTGGATTCTCATAGTCGTCGTACATGGATCTTTCTGATGAAGGCCCACAATGAGATTCCTTTCATTGTGCAGTGGTTTTTTTTCTGAGGTGCAGTCTCAGTATGCTGTCACAGTTCGAGTCTTCCGTAGTGATAATGCACTTGAGTTTATGCACAAAGATTTGTAGGAGATTCCGCTCTAGGGGAATCATTCACCAGACTTCATGTGCTCATACTTTTCAATAGAATGGGATTGTAGAGCGCAAGTTGAGACACCTTGATGTTGCTAAGACCTTAATGCCTTATATGAAGGTTCCTAAGTAATTCTAGGGTGATGTCATACAATGGTTTATTTGATTAATCGGTTGCCCTCGCCTGGGTTTCATGGTTAGATCCCGTATTAGGTTATATATCCAAAGTGTAGCAGGTCATTTTCTCTACCTTTGAGAGTATTTGGCTGCATATGTTTTGTGTAGAATCATGGCAACCAAGACAAGATTGCTCCCCAAGCGACGAAGTGTCTTCCTTGGTTACTCTAAGACATAGAAGGGCTATAGATGCTATGATCCAGTCCGTAGGAGATATGTTGTCACTGTTGATATAACCTTTTTTAAGTTCCCCTTTTCAGAAGAAGGATCCTTTATGGAGGCTGCTATACAGGAGACGGATATATCATAGGAGATTGCAGTTAGACAATTTCTAGGGAGATGAGCCTATACAACATCCTACCTCTATAGATAAGTGTGACTTAGATGAAGATGAGCAGTCCATGCTAAGGAGATCTACTACAGTATAAACTCTTCATCCCATGTCTCAGTACACAACGATCTCGCACCTGGAGGAGGAAGATAGACAGTTTGCCTTTGCTATTACCACTGCTGTTCCTAGAGATTTTGTTTGGGCTTCTCAGGATCTCAGGTGGAAAGTTGCTATGGATGAGGAGATGTGGGCATTACAATCCAAAAAGACGTGTGATCTTGTCCCATGACTTAGGGGTGCCACAGTTGTTGGCTGTCAATGGGTACATACGATAAAGTACAGATTGATGGGACAATTGATAGATAAGGCTAGACTTGTTTTTAAGGGGTTCACCTAAACATATGTGGTGGATTACCTTGAAACTTTTTCTCCTGTTGCTCGCATTACCTCAATCAAGATTATCCTTTCTCTGGCGGTGATTCAGAAGTGACCCTTATACCAGTTGGATATTAAAAATGTCTTCTTACATGGGGACCTAGCTGAGGAGGTGTATGTGAGACAGCCACCAGGCTATGATGTTTAGGGGGAGCGCGAATGTCGTCTATGGAAGGCTATTTATGGCCTGAAGTAGAGTTCACGAGCCTGGTTTGAGAGGCTTAATTTAAAGATCAGGAAGATTGGATTTCAGCGGTCTACTACTGACCATTCTATTTTTATCAGGAGGATAGAGTATGGTGGTACTTGGAGAATTGTTATGTTGGCAGTCTATGTTGATGATATGATCCTGACTGGTGATGATGTAGATGATATTGTGAAGAAAAAGGTGATTTTATTGTCTACCTGTCACCGAAGATTTAGGTAATCTTTGGTATTTCTTGGAGATTGAAGCAATTTGTGAGGGAACCAGCTTGTCTCTTTCTCACAGATAGTATACCTTGCAGATCCTTGAGGAGGCTGGGTTGCTTGGTGCCAAGTCATCTGGGATGCCAGTAGAGTCACAGTCTAGTCATAGTACAAATGAGACAGATCTTTTGTTTGATGATGTATTAGATACCATAGTATTATTGGTCGCTTGCTATATTTGTCCATTACACGACCTGATATCAATTTTGCTGTTTCAGTTTATGCAGAATCTATGGTACAACCATTGGCAAGAAGTGTCTTCTGAGATACCTCAAGGGCACCCTGGGTAGAGAATTGTATTACAGAGAGTGGATCTCTCGATCTTTTGGCTTATTTAGATGCTGACTATGTGGAATCTATAGAAGACAGACGATCTACTTCAGGGTTTGTTGTCTATCTCGGAGGTAAGTTAATTTCATGGAGGAGTAAGAAGTAAAATGTAGTGACTTGCTCCAATGCAGAGGTTTAGTATAGGTTTATGGCCCAGGTGGCCTGTGAGATTATATGGATGGTCAGTTTTCTACAGGATTTGGGAATCAAGGTTGATATGCCGATCCTACTTTACTGTGGCAATAAGTCAGCTACGTACATTGCCTCGAATCCGATCTTCTACGAGAGGACCAAACATATTGAGGTTGACTGATACTTTATGCGAGATGCAATTTCAGATGGAATGATCAGTGCGCCCTACATATCTTCTGAGCTATAGCTAGTAGATATTTTTACTAAGTCATTGAAGAAAAAACATCATGATTTTCTTAGTAATAAGTTGGGTTTCTACATCCCTATTTGAGGGGGAGTGTTGAGTTATAGGAGGATATTTATTTATTTTCCATGGGATACTTATGAAATTTGCTCAATCCTCTTTCATACAAAAGAGGGGCTAAGGTGGGGCTAAGGTTTCTTTGTGAGGTTAATGCATATCATTCAGTTTCACAATATCATTCAGATTACTTTACTGACTTAGAACCACATTACTAATTTTTTGCGTGTGGTAGATTACATGGGTAAAATTTAGTGAGATCTTTCAGGCTTTTCTAGTAGTTTTAGCCGTGACTTTGTATTGGAAATTTCTCTCTGGATCGTATGTATATATCCATATAGTGATATTTCTCTACGTTACAAGGTCTTGGTGGCAAAATGTGGTCAGAGTTCTCTAAAGAGTGGTTCTATGTGAAGCATTTTGATCTATCATCTCAATCCAAGCACGGGTTTTGTTGTCTCAAGGCTTGCATGGAAAGAGAGGAAAAATGTTAAAAATTCCGTTGATAAAATCAACGCTTAGCCATTTTATATTATGTATCATTTTCTAAACAAAAAATACCTTTTTTTTCATTTTATAGATGTTTCAGTTGAACTTTTAGTTAAATGTTGAAATGATAATTTTCATAGAAGTCTTTTTCAAGCTGATCAGCTTATTTTTCTTGTTTTAAAAAAATATATTTTTCTTTCTTTTCCCTTTCTCTCAGAAGGCAATTTATACGGTTGAATTTCTACCTACACTGAATTTTATATTTGAAGAGGTTGGTCTTTTCACAATCTGGTTTTATCGGATTGCTTCAAATAATATTACATTGTAGATTTCCAGGCTTGAATGGATGGGGATCACAATGGTGGTCTTTTCATGTCAGCTTGCTATCTCCTTGTATCACATTTTGGGGGATACAAGCATATTGTTTTGAAGCTTTAGCTAGTATGTTTGAAGTTTAGCAATTTGAAAATAAATACAGGAGAATTTTTGATTAAGGTGCTTGTTGCCACACCAATCTCGTAATAAATCATTGATTGATTTGTTTGGAGCAACCTTCATTGCATGGAAGCTTTTGATATGACAGTGAAACTCCTTTCAGTAAGTGTTTTTAGTTGGATTTAGACAAATAGAACTTCACAAATTATTTTCTGTTACGGAGCTATTTACAAAATTACTTCAAATACTCTATTAAAATTTATCAGAAATGAAGAGAAATAGTGGACAACAAAAAGAAAAGCTTTTTTTTACATTTTTGTTAGCCGGTTGTGCTCCAAAATAAGAAATATTGATTTTTTATTAAAGAAAATGTATCCCTTTTCTTGTATAACCAGTGTTCTTGCTGCATATTACAATCATACATGTTAGAGTTATATATTGTCTTTCTTTTGTGTTTTTTTTATGTCAGTGCACTTGCTTGGAATTTTTCTGTCCCACCTCTATGAAAGAGAGGTTGGGGTTTCTTTTCAAGTTATGACATTTCATTTTCCTTATGGTATCAGAGCGGCGATTCTAGATTGATGTTTTGATATCCCATTAAATGCTACCATTTTTTTTCTCTATCCTCGAAGTAGAGGATCTTTTGCCATGCCATCATGTCACCTGACCAACCACCTCGCCATGTTACTAGATGCAGTCGCCAGTCACCCAGCATCGATCAAACACTGCCACCATTCGGCAACGTCATTGGTTAGACATGGCACCGGTAATGCAACACCACTGATTGGATACGACCCTAATTGTGTTGCTTGGTTGTGTTGGGTTGTGTTGCTTAATTGGCTTGTTTGTTGTGGCTAGTCTATAGCCTTGGGCCCTAGTGCGTGGGTAGTTGCACATGCATGACACCTCCATGCTTGCGTGATTCTTGCCAATTTTGATTGCATCTCGGTGACTATTTCTCTTATATTGATATTGCTACTATTGGGGATTGCTTCTTAGTACCTCCCTGCTTGCTTTCCTCTGGTTATTTTCATAGTGATTTTCTCTACTTGCTACTACCTTGGTTGGATTCCTTCTCTTTAGTCTGATGAGGACACACCTGCCATTGCTTACATTGTTGATCCTTATGATGTACATGGGCGTTTGACGTCTACCATCTTCAACCAGTGGGTGATATATTTGGGTGATTTTACACTTCTCATTGAAGATGTTGATTTCCCGTGTTAGCCTTGCTAGACAAGTCACTTCAGTGAGTGGCCAATGGTACTATTTCTCCAATGACCACGATTTGTGACATCTAGTTCTCATCTTGATTGCACCTATCAAAGGTCCATTATGTGCTTGAGTTTCCTGTCAATTAACAAGCTATGCAAGGATCTAAGAAGCCATGCAGTAGTTAATGAGCATCGCTAGCATATTTAGGCTAAGAAGACCCATTAAATTATTCATGGTGGATACATGAAGAATTGTCTTTATTATCTTGACTTACCATCTTGCGTTGTTGTTGTCTATTTCTGCTAATCCCTTGCTTTGGCATTGTCTTCGTGGTCCCCATTCTTTTGGAAAGATGCGTAAGATGTTTCCAGTGTTGCCTACCTTTTCTAGATTCGACTGTGAAGCTTGTTAGCTGAACAAGCACTATCTTTCTACCTTCTTTCAACGAGGTGAGAGACGGACACATCTTCATTTCATCTAATATATTATGATGTCTAGGGGCCTTCTTGTGCTAGTAGTATGGGGGTCACAGATACTTGTCTTTATGGATGATTATAGTCAATCTGCATGGGTCTTCCTTATGAAGGATTAGTAGGAGATCCTTCGTATAGTGAGATGCTTCTTTCTAAAGGTGCGGAATGTCTACTTTTCCATTCGAAACTTTCACAATGATAATGCTTTGGATTTTTTGCAAAAAGAGCTAGTCTTTCTTCATCACCACTGACATCTTCTGTCATGTCCCACAATGAAGATCCCTCGAGATTGGTGTCATGGCCATATGGCCATTGCTTATTGCCTCCTAAAAACATGTATTATGTCCTTCATGAAATTACATGATGATAGGTCTAAGGGGAAATTCATTAACTAAGGGGTTAAATTCTGTTGAAAATTTGCCAGAGTTTCACCTATTTAATTGCGTTTTCCCCAAAAGCCTAGACCTGAAAGATATGACTTGTGCAAAAGTATATATACAAATAAGATGGGTACACCCCACATTCACATACCACCAGGAGCATAAAAAGATAGGTCCCTCCAAAACGTTGACATCATCTATGAAGTTTTATATAAAAAATTGAGAGCATACACAAAGTGTGTTACAACATAAAAATAAACAATTTTAGGTTGTACTGGTTTAAATGTGCCAACACTTTTATTGAACTTCCACAAAAAGAGAAGCAAACAAAATTGACATGTCCCTAGTCTTCCCCCCCCCCCCCCCCCCCCCCCCCCCCCCCCCACTCTAATGCACCTAGGTTGGTTAGGGCCATTAGCAGCTCGGTCTGGTTGCATGGGAGGGTCCTAAGGTAGGTGAGGCGACTCTCTTATTGAGCCTTCAAGAGGGAGGATCTCCCCCAGGTACATCATTTGGTGAAGTCTTTGGTGAGGTACGTATGCAGAAGCAATTGGTGCCCTCGCTGGTGCGACCCTTGTAGGTGTGGACGAGCCATGCGGTGGATAGGACGATGCGGCATCTTGTCCTGAAAAATTGGGCAAAAACATAGTATGAGCTAAAAGGCTTAGTAGGGCATAATAAGACACAAGGGAGAAAAAACTACAAAGTTGGATGCCTCGAAGGTTGTGCATTCTCAAATGGGTGCAGTTTACCTATTCTTTTCCCTCAAATATCCTATTTCTCTTAATTTCGTCGTATTGTTCTAAGAATAATTTTCTAGCCTAGGTTGACGAGCTATGATGCCTTTCGCAATTGACTCCTACTCGAAGTCCTAGTTCAATCTCACATATTTTCAAGTACCCTGGACTTGTTTCTACCCAACCCAATTTTTTGTGTTTTTCTAACCTAGGTTTTACATGTTTGCACAATGTAGAAATGAAAGAAATAACGTGTAGGGGAAGGGATTGCCCTACCTTGTTTTATGTGCTGTTTGTTGTGTGATCTCATGTGAGGTCTTGGTGGCGAGCACGACATCTAGAAGTTGGAGTGGTAGAACTTTAACGTCCCTACATCGACCATGACAAGGGAAAAAACTTGTTATTAAAATCAAGCTCCTAAGGAGGAGAGAAAAATGGATTGGAAAGAGGAAATGCAACAAGGGCACCAATACCATTACCACTCACATTCTCCTTGTCTTTGGAGGTCTTTGACGACCTCTGTAGCATTCGGCAAGGTTGTTGGCGAGAGGGCAACACGAGGGGGAGGATGGGGATAACGGCGATCAAAGGGAGGAGAGGACAACATAGGGTTGAACCCTCCCCTCTCTCTCTTTCTCTCTCGTGCACACCCGCACACGTGCGTGGGGAGAAGACGACATCGAGATGGCTGTGGCTGTTGTCATGCTTCACCTTGAGCAAGAGCAGTAGGTGGTGTGCATATATTGAGAGAGTGAGGTCATGGCCTCCCTTTCTTATGTATGCGAGGGCATGTGGAGGAGGCAACAACACCAACATCAAGGGGAGGTGGAAGTGGGTTGGTGAGAGAGATCATGAGAGAGGGAGAGCTGTGTGATGGGAGAGAGAGATGGAGATGGGGAAATGGCATCAATGGGCGTTGGTGTTGCCCCTTATCTGGGGTGGTAGGTGACACTTGTTGTCCCCCCTTATCCTTCCATGCCAAATGTCCCATGGGTGGGGTAAATCATGATTTCCGATTCCCAAATCTTACATTTACACCTTGCAATAGATGTCATGTGCATATGACTCTTAGTAGAATGACACAACTAAGAGGAAAGTGAGCACATATTGGACATTGTAAGGACACTACTACTTTTCATGAAGGTGCCCAGAGAGATGCAGTACTAACTACTGCTTATTTGATCAACTGGTTCCTTTAGTTCTACATGGGGGGAGATTCCCTTTTTGCTCCGACATCTAGATTCTAATCGATTGTTTGCCTTGCTACTATGGGTGTTTGGCTACTTTTGTTTTGGACATGCCTTTGGATGACATGATAAGTTCTTTCCACATGCCCTGAAATGCATTTTTATTAGGTATTCATGAACTCAAAAGGGGTACTAGTGCTATGATATGAACCACAGAGACCACGACAGTGGATGCTAGCTTCTTTGAGATCCCGTTCAAAAAAGGATCTGATGTTAAGTTTCTACCTCGTCAAACACGGATATACTATTAGGGGTCGTCTCTCCTTCCATTACCTACTTTGCTTGTTCTCCCACCAGGAGATAATTCTACCAAGGCATTGTAGGTTTAGTGGTGCGATGGTTACTGATGATATACCAATTGCCCAGAGGAATTTTTGTCCAATCATGCACGTTGCTTCGTATTTCTTACTATACATCCTTTGTGCATTTGGACTGTTCTTTATTGTAGTTCTCCCAGTCCTTGCTTAGTATTGTGGTACCTCATGACTACATGGAGGCATTTCAAGATCTGTAGTGGAAGGTTGCTAGGGATGCAGAGATGGGGGTCTTGACTACTTGAGGAACATGAGAGCTTGTGTCATCCCCCCATGGAGCTAAGCGTGTTCACTGGAAGTGGGTGTACACTATGAAGTATCTTGCAAATGGTATATTGATAGGTTCAAAGCCAATGTAGTGGCCAAGGGATTCACCTAGATGTATGGCATTGATTATTTTGATACATTCTATATGCATTATCCTATATATTGCTGTCAATAGAAACTGACCTTTATTCCAGTTGGACATCAAGAATGCTTTCCTATATGGAGACTTAACTGAGGAGGTGTATATGCGGCAATCTCTTGGTTATGATGTTGAGGGAGTGCATGTTTGTAGATTGAAGAAAGCTATATATGATGTCAAGTAGAGCTCTTAGGTTTGGTTTGACAGGCCGAGTGACAGGTTGAGTGCATAGGTAACGAAGATTGATTTCATTAGGTAGGCTACCATTGGGGTTATCTTAATCGTGTATGTTGATGATATGATCTTTCTTATATGGAGACTTAATTGAGGTGTATATGCAGCAATCTCTTGGCTATGAGGTTGAGGGAGATCATGTTTGTGGATTGAAGAAAGCTATATATGGGCTCAAGTGGAGCTCTTAGGTCTAGTTTGACAGGTTGAGTGAATAGGTAACGAAGATTGGTTTTAGGAGATCTGCATTCGACCATTTCATTTTCATTAGGTAGGCTACCATTGGGGTTATCTTAGCCATGTACGTTGATGATATAATCTTTTCAGGAGATGATGGAGTTGGTATTCAGGAGGAAAATGTTTTCTTGCAGAAGGTCTTTGTCACGAAAGATCTAGGAAAGCTGAGATATCCTAGGGAGATATAGGCAATTAGACGGGACAATGGTCTAGCACTTAGAGGAATTATGCAAAGGAAATTCTCAAGTATGTAGGAGTCCTAGGCACCAAGCCATTTGTTATACCTGTTGAGCAAAGAAGGGGACCTGGAGAGATTGACAATCTCCTCTTTGAGGGTGTTCATAGATACAGGAGCACAACTGGAAAGCTACTGTATTTCACTATTGCACGGTCAGATATCAATTTTGTGGTTAGCAAAGCTAGTCAGTTTATGGTTAGACTACACTACGGTCATTGGCATGATGTGTTTCATTTTAAAGTACCTTGAGGGATCCTTGGCAGGAATTCTACTATTGAGACAATGGGCATCTTGACATATGTTCTTACTTTGATGTAGACTATGTTGGGTTTGTTGAGGATAGGAAGTTTATTACGGGGTACGCTATAAGGCATCCTTGTCTCCTGGCATAGCAAGAAATAAATTATTGTTGCCCATTCCAGTGCAGAGGCCAAGTATGGAGTGATGGCTCACACTGCCTATGAGGTGATGTGGATCTTTTCTTGAAGATCTTGGGATCCCAAGTACAAACCTTTGCTTCTATGCTTTATTGCAATAAGCTTGCCAGCTATACATTTCCTCAAATTTTTACAAGAGGATCAAATATATTGAGGTGTACTGAAATGATAGAATGGAAGATTACCACTCCTCATGACTCCTTTGAGCTCTAGCTTGGGAGTATTAAGAGTTATATATTTTATCCGTCTTTTGTGTTTTTTTTTTTAATGTCCTTGGTAGACTTAATTTTTCCATCTCACCTATCTATTGGAGAGGCTAAGATGTCTTCTAATGACATTTCATTTTCCTCTAAATCTTTATAATGCTATTCTATAAATCTAGTAGATCACTCTTTTGATTACTTGGCTGAAATTTTTTGCTGTTTGGAGTCCATGGTGTCTTTCATGGTGGTATACGAATCACATATTAACATGAGTAAAAGTTTAATCAATCTTTAGTGAAAATAAAAAATATGATTGTTTCGTTGAATATCTCTGATCCGACGAGAAGGGTGTTACTCAGATTGCGTGTTAATTAGTTTCCAGGACTGTACTGGTTAACTTGTTAAACTGTGGAAACTTCCAACTAAACAGAAAAATTGTCTTCCAAAAATATTGCATTTTCATGTAGACAAGACAAATTTAGAAGCATTCTCTTGCTGTTATAGCATCACCTGGGATGGGCTCGACGTGTACATGTTTTGTCTGGGATGGATCTTGCGCTGGAGGTGTTATTCTGCTGTAAAAGATGATATACTAATTGTCTCTTGATAACAGGGTCTGCCTTGCAAGCAAGCTTGCACCGTTGCACGTGGAAATTCTCCAAGCCGAGGGCAGGTTGTTCGCTTCATCTCATGAACTTGGTCGCCTTATCTGTCTGATGACGGGAGATCCTTTTTTTTCCATGGCATTTTACTGGTGCACATGGTTTTAAGTAATATCGCCGGCTAAAGAAATAAACAGGTCGTATTATGTATATCGGTTGCCACCAATTTATTCTTGATTTTCGGTGTGAGATGTATGCTGATTTAGTTTCGTGTCGCCACTGCCTATTTAATTCTTCTGAGTAATTCTCAGTACCGATTCTGTGACTGGATAAACTATGTAAAACCTTCGAGGAATAAAACAATGGTCATGTCTTTATCATCATTTGCTTCATCCGGGAAGAACATAAAGAATTACCAGTTATGCAGTCTAGATGTGCTATCAACGTCTGAGCTGTCCATCAACTTGGGCAGATTGTACTTTCTTGCTACTTGTTTGTAACATGCATCTGACCCCTATCATCCCCCCTCCCTCCCCACCCACCCCCAGTTGTAACCTTGTAGCTGTTGGTTGCTTTTTTGGATTCGCTTGGTTAAACTTATGACAAATTTTCCTGAGCAAAGTGTTGGATAAACTCCATTGTATATTTCCGCTTGCACCATTCCATCTGACTTGGGTGGTACTAGGGGATTACAGGAGAGGGACTATTGGAGAGAATAGAGAACATTTGACACTTGCAAGTGATATGTGACCGATGGTTTCCTTCATCAGCAGGCGTTTTTCTAAATATTTTTCTTGCAAACCTTTGCTTTGCATAATTATCCCTACAAAAGTACATCTGCATATACACTGATGAATACTCATCTCTCTCAACACGTACACCTGATCATTTAAGAAATTCTCTGGTGGGTACTCATGCCAGAGAATAGAAGGGAGTAGCAGAGTGACTGGGAGATGGTGTGGATGAGGTGAGCACTTCCTTGCTAAAGATCTAGATAATCTGAATGAGGGAATATGGTTTGGCTATACCAATGTCTTCTAGGGTATTGCTTGCAGATTGGTGCAGATGGTGAGGCGTTGACTTCTCACGGTAGGAACTCTCGTTCACTGAACTCTCGTGCACTGGTTCACGTGCACGAGATTGGCTTTTTATGGTTAGACCATCGTGAGTATACCTCATTTTTGAGATTCGGCTGTGGGTCCAAGATAATCTTTTGCAAAGCGGCAAATGAAAGAAACAAACTCTTCTGGGCATGTTCCTATGTGTAAAATCTCTGTTCTACGTGAGACATTCCATTTATGTCTCCTCTTTTGCCTCTTGAGTTGAGCCAATCAGATATTTCCTCCATGATAAAAAGACTTGAGCGTGGACATCGAGTTAGGCTTGCTGACCTGTTTAGCTACATACAAAAATCCATTTACCTCATCAATATCAAGGCTCAAGTCCTTCCTAGGCCATTTATTTTCAGGGTGAGTTTCACTTTTGAAACCTAAATCCACCTAAAAAGTCCATAGGTTAGTAACAATCTGTTCGATGCATTTACTTAAACCAATATCTCAAATGAATCATTATCAACAAATTAATATTTTCCTATACAAGAACTTTTGTAGGGTTACATAACTCTATTATATAATTAATATGATGGCAAAATCTTGTAATATTTTTGATCGGAGGAAGTAAAGAAATGAAATTGTGTCGGGAATTAGGAAAAAAATTGAATTGTTGGAGGAACGGGACGCTATTTATGTTTGGGCGGAAAGAGAATTGAAATAGGCGTTTAGGTAAAATTTACGTCACTTCATGAAATTACAAGAAACAAGGAAGATAAACAAAACAATTCCACGTCCAGAATTAAAGGCTAAAAACCGAAATAGAATAATTCTGAAATAAATAGTTACAAATGGAGAATTAAACGTGTAACTCTAGTAACCAAACGAGTCCCTACGTTCTCGTCTCATAAAAAATAAGAGTATCGGTTGAACGTATTTTTTCACGCCAATGCACCTCACTCCTCCGATTCTCGAGCAGTGGGTGGCTGCCATTGCTTCCGATAGACTCGTATAGAGTCCATTTTGGGCACTGTTGGCAAAACTCAACGTTGCGAAGCCCCCGGTGACAGCTTGTCGCCCGAATCCAACCTCAAAAGTTGAAGTCAAAACCATGGTTTAAGCCCATTCCACAATCTCATTGATGTCAATGACTTCCAGTGGTGGATATTATTTTCTGGCGTGGGCCACAATCCAAAAGGACATCATGTGTACCACAATAACACGGTGTGATCAGCCACGACGCCCTTGTGTGCCACCAGTCCGCCCCTGAGGCTGGTCAGCCCTCAAATAATATACGTGTGTGGCTGGAGGACCCCGATGATGGGCATTCACATTCTATGCGATTCGCATGCATCATAGAATGCGGTATCCCCACCTTCGATCCGGAGCTCCTACAATTTCTCCCTCTCATGAGCAAACCGCATGGATCTCTTTTACCGTACTCTCTCTACGTATGCATGTTTGAAGAATCGGTTGCATTGGTGATGTATGGTATGTCTATCTTACCTAGGGAAGATGGCGTTCGGAGAGCCAGTACAAGGCAGAACATAATTTTAACTATTATGACGATCATGTTATGATACCACCATGAATGTGTTTTTCGAAGACCTACAATTCAACTCTCTTGGAGCACATCAGCAGAGTGAGATCACAAAAAAGTAGCGAAATGATTTGTCCAAGTCATATTCAAGCCTCTCCCACTATAAGAAGAGGGTGACCTGTCTCCCTGTTGGGCCCCACATCTGTTTTATCTTTTTCCCTCGAATGAATGGCTGTAACGAGTTGCTTGGAATATGGCTTCAAATTTTACTCGAAAAAATCATTGTTCAAAATAGAAAACACCAAAATAACAAAAAATGGCGGACGACTCACCGTACAATGTATGGGAGGTATTGCAAATAGCCGATTCCTTTTATGATATTTGAAATCAATCTACAAAGTAGCAAGTGAAAGGATTGATGTTCGGTTCAGAAATGCAAAAATTTACTAGAAGTTTATGTATCCTTCAAATAGGGGATAGCACCCGTGACACTTAGGTTATTCCACCAAAACTATTTAAAATATTTGATTTAAAGTAGAAATATTAATTGTGTAATTTGATTTATACTTAAAAGTCATCAATGTAATTTAATTGCAATGAAAAAAAGAGAGCAATGACACTTTTATTGTAAAACTCACTTCTCAAAATCATTTAACTCAAGTCCTTGATTGTAAGATCATAGGTAGTTTCACATTTTCTAACCACTCCCAACACCAAAAGAAAGAAATTTGAACCTCTCCCAAGGAATTTGTTTCTTATTTTAGGAAATAAGAAAATTTCTTTCCGAGGAATAATGTAATTTCTCAGTTTAACTAAACAAATGTATATTGATCGTTTGAAAATGAAATTGCTTAAAAACATAAAAAGAATAATAGAAGTGTTATGTGCCTAGGCTTATATAACTCATTTTCAATTATACTCCACGAAAATTCAAAGACCACCAAACAGACGATGTTAAGCTTTCAAACTTGATTAAATAATATCCTTTGTCGTAATCGTAGCCTTTTTAAACAGTATCGTATTACTACCCGCGGACGAATGACAGGATTCCTGTCATTTGTTGGGTTCCAAAGTTCCAATTAGCCTATCATCTCAATGTAGCGAGAGGATGAGAAGAGTGCCCACACGGTGACAGCGACCGATTTGGAATTTGAAGGTTGGAAACAGGACGAAGTCGCCACATGCCCATCTCAATTATCTGATGGAAAGCCAAAGAACTAACCTTACAGAATTCCCCCCCCAAACTGAAGCTTTGTTAGGGGTTTTCACTTGGATGATCGGAGCAAAGAAAATGGAAGAAAGCTTGTTACGTCGTAAAGGTTTGAATTTGTATGCAGCGCATAATATAATAAATTAAGAAAGTTCGGGTCACATCCAATGATTGATCATAAGTATAGGTTATTTCCAATCAAAAAGGAAAATATAGAATGAGTTTATACCAAAGTGGAAGCGAGAATAAGCTATTCTTGAGTTTACTCTTTAAATAACTATCTGAGAGGTGTTAGAGATTATTTCAATAAATCATATCTTTAGGCTCATTACATTCTTACTATTTCGCAGGTTCATCTCCTAGTCAACTCCCTTATGATTCGCCTTGCTAAAATTGCTATCTCAACAATAGAAACGATTGGACGGTCTACACTTACCTCACACAATGCCCTACGGCGATACATGCTAATCTTGGATGTCATTCAGCTGCCTTATGTTACCATCCATTGAGTGACCTTTTTATGATCTTATTTTCTTTCTTCCTTTGTTTAGTTGCTTTTGTTGTTTACCTTATTTTAGGTCACAAGTCATGATTCTCTTATCCTTTTCTAAATCGATAGGTTTTTACCCGGTCTCCTTACCTCTTTGTCGCCTACATAGAGTGAAAGATAAATAATATTCACTCCCTCGACTTTTGTAAGTCATCTTCAAAATGTGGCAATACGTAGATTTCAGTCACTTTTGAGAATACATGGGTCAGTGCATTATTAGCTCAACTAGCTTTCTCTTATTCTCATGAAGAAGATACAATGACCTAAATGGGATGCCTTTGTCATTTGAGTGTAGATGCAAGATTCCTTTCCATCAACTCTAGACCTACTTGGAAGTGTGAGAGGTAAAAGGAAATTCCAGAAAATAGAGGTGCACGAGCTCGCAACCTCAAATCCCAGCAGAAAGACAACGGCATCACAGCTTTACAGAGTTAGTTGCAGGGAGAAGGGAAAACACTTCATGTACGTGACCACCTTACATAATAGGACTCATGCTAATAAGAAGGAAGCTTAGTTAACGGCTTTTCGTCAATGGAATAATGCGCCTGATACAAGTCATGGGAGCTTCAAGTTGTTTAAGTAAAAGGGCAATGGCAGGTTGGATTCACCGATCATTCTCCAAGCACATTAATGAGCCTTGAGTCCAAGAGAAAAATAATTAGGGACCACATGGTTGCGTCTGGAGTTCTTGAGTAATACTGGTCATCATTAACCAACTCTACGGTCAGGTGCATCTTTTGCACATTGGATTCAATAGACAGGTCTAGAAGGAAGTGACGAGGTAAAATTGGATCACACATTTCTCCCTTTGTTTCTTATCTTTGGTCTCTGTATTTTGTATGTTTTAAGTTTTTACGGGATACAATCTGTTGCTTTTTTTTAAAGTGTTAGGCCTCCACTTCTCTCATTTTCCTGTCGGGATACGTCCTTATCTATCGGATTATTGCTGTTTAATGAAATATTTTATTCCCTTTAAAGAAAAATCAAAAAAAAAATCGCACGTTAGGTCCAAGTATCACAAGGGGCAGGCCAAGACATCTACGTAGGCTTTTTTGACTTAGGATGTGCGATGGCCCTCCCTTACGCCCTACTTGGGCGGACGTAAAGAGTGTATTAATTACGTGTCCATCATCTCCTTTCAAAAATCAACTCAAATATTATAGGATTCATTATCACTAAAAAAAATATTATTATAATATAATTAAAAAAATTTAAATACATCAATCGAAAATTAAAATATATCAATTAAAAATA
The DNA here is from genome assembly GCA_037157565.1 of Thalassia testudinum. Taxonomy (NCBI): domain Eukaryota; kingdom Viridiplantae; phylum Streptophyta; class Magnoliopsida; order Alismatales; family Hydrocharitaceae; genus Thalassia; species Thalassia testudinum. Next base: position 154,782,122 of record JAZHRO010000073.1, read on the forward strand.
ATATTTTATAATTTTTAATTTATAAAATAATTTTTCATCAATAAAAAAATCAACAAATAAAAAATAATAATATATTTTGATTTTTACTTATAAATAAAAAATAATTTTTAATTAAAATTTTTTTTATCAATAAAAAATTAAAACACATTCATTCAAAATGTTCATGAAAAAAAGATTTTCTTTTTAAGTACGTTGATCCATCACTCTCACTGCATACGACGTAAAATGTGTTATGCAGAATATTTTTTTACTTTACCTTATATTAATTTCGAATGATTTCAGTTTTGAAAGAACCTGCATCTAGGTGATGCATTTGGATCCTGAAAGAGGTGATGATTCCACCATGCATCCACCGAACGTAAAATTTGCTAAGTCGGATGATATAAGATGACACAGGAAAGCACGCACACACATATGATGATGATTTGAATAAGATCTCTCCGTAATTACCTTGCAGTGAAATCCTCGGCCCTCGACTATTGCTCGACTACAGAAATGTTGGCATTGGAGTTATGTAGACGATGATCTATTTATTACTTATCGATAAGGAGTAAAAATTATTTTTAGATTCAAAATTTCACGTACAACCTAGTAGTGATTCGACTATTTGATTACAAGGTAAATAGGCAAGTCTGGTATTACCCGACCCGCTACAACTAGTTGGATCTGAACTTGGATCCGTCCAACCTATTAGAAGATTCAACATAGCCAGAGCCATAATCGTGACAGGACAAAAATGATTACTCATAACCTGACAGCATATGAGCGGTCTGACAAAAGATATATCAGAGATCATGGAGAAGATCCTATGAGGCTAGGACTCTTCCCATGCTATAAATAGTTAGGAGAGACCCTTGAGAGAAAGCTAAGAAGAAAGTGAGAGAAATCTTGTAACCTCACTAATATTAGTGTAGAGTTGGGAGTGTTATCCTTCCCCCAGACGTACATCCCTTACGGTGGAATTAGGTCATTAGCTTCCTCGTCTCTCTTGCGATTGATTGTAGGGCAATGAGTCAGACCATCCAATCATTTAGGAGGTCCGACCATCCTCTTGTGATGTATTGCCTGTGGCTATGATATGTTTTCAACGTCGACAAATTCTTTTATGGCCATCGGCGGCCCTGACGGAGGCCATCAAGGACCATCAAACGGCACCGTCTGTGGGAAGTGTTAACGAAGATGCCATGCTCTTCCAAACATCCAGTTGATGGAGGGCAACACCTCCACCATGCCCTACCTCGGCCTTCCTAGTCAAAAATCATTGCAATGGTCCTAACCACTCACAACTCCTCTCGCAGCCACCCTTGAGGAGACTCGGTCATAGTCCAGTGTCTCTATGTCCCAACGGCACCCTCAGCATACCGATCCCAACGAAGGGAAGTCGGTATGACTTGACCGGCTGCTTGAGGCCCCTAAGTGAGACTCCCTCCTTGAGATGAGAGCAAGGCAGGAGGGCTTCCAAGGCATCAATCCCTCACCGCGAAGCTCCCCGAGACGAGATAGGTTTGGAAGTTTGGTGAAATCCAGCTGGAGGAGTCCTAGACTTTGAGCCCCAACGACGAGCAGTCGAAATGACGACGTGTGGTAGAGGGGAGAAACGCCCGCCTGTGTGAATGACTCAAAAGGCTAAAGTATAAGCTGAGTAGCCAGTGAGGCGAAGCTCCCCACCACAACCCACCAGAAGCTCCACTCTCGTTGTTGCTGGGGGAGCATTCCGGCGCTCAATCCCTTTTCGATAGCAGGGGCTCCATTCCGGAGATAATTCGCCAGGTCACCCGAGTAGTGACAGGTATATGCCCACACACATGCATCACCACCTACCCGTTCATAGAGGAGGCGATGACGGCCCCCTTGCCCAGGAAACTCAAGTAGCTGGCGATGACCTTGTGCGGCGAAACGGTGGACCCCAACAATTCTATTGGGAGTTACTGCCAAATGATGCTAGTGCACAGCTGCTTCGACAAAGTACTCTGCTGAGTATTCTCGTCATAACTTGTAAGGCATGACCCATGACCGGTTAGTCGGCCTACCCGTCGGACAGATTGCCTGCTCCTAAGGCTGGGCAGGCAAGTTTTGCCAACACTTCGCTAAGTGGTAGAGGCTTAAGGACAACCTCAGAAGGCTGTCAGAAGTCAGACAGCGGAAGACTGAGTCCTTCCAACCCTATCTGGTTCTGGTCAAGGGTTAGTACTTCGATTGCAGGAGGCCCCATGAGGCAATGGCCACCTAGTACTGCAAATCAGACCTCTTGACTCAAAGGTCCTGGTACGACATCGGCGACCTCTAGCCAAGGGACGTAGTGAGACTCTGGGACAAGGCCATGAGGTTCGCGGAGCAGGAAGACTCCTTTTGACCCTGAGACCAGCTGGCTAGGGGTCACGATGATGACTCCAGCCTTTTAGAAGAGACGAGTGTTGTTGGCGAGCATCCTCCAATGCCCGTCTACGGAGGTGGTCGCCTCCACAAGCGAAGGGTCACCTTTCTCGACCAAAGGAGTGAACGACCCACCTAGGGCCGCAGCTGGGGTCCTCACCAGGCAAAGCGGGAGTCCTTTGAAGAGCATGCCCCTAGGCCATAAACCAGGAGGAGGTGTTGGTGGAAGTCTGGTCCACTGACAAAGACTTGCTGACCTTGCCAAGACCCCTAAAAGTGAAAGGCTATCCCTGAACCCTGTTGCAAGTGTCACAAGGCTTGGGGTCACGCCATCGAAGATTGTCGAGATCTGCGCGACTGAATTGAGTCTCAGATTCGGCATGGGAACTTGGCTCACTTCATTAGGCGAAGTAAGAGCTAGGGAATAGGCAGGGGGCCTATGGAGGGCCCCAGAAGATCACCCTAAGGGAAAGCTTAGGCTGCTTCAGATAGCTAAGTGGTCTCCGTGGAGGATTGAGAGCCAGAATGGTCAACACCTCACTCAACTGAGCAGGCAGTGTCACCTTGGTTCCCCTCCCCTGACAGAGCGCCGCCACCCAATCTTTGCGGCAACACCCGTGTCACCTTGGGGTCCTCACCTCCTGTCATATGAACATATTTGCATGAAGGTCAAGGGAATGTTTGGGGTAGATGTCGCCCCAGGCCATCGAGCCACTCCTTCTGAGTCGGCTCTCCCGATCACCTTTCTCGTTATTTAGCGAGGCGAGAAGGGTATAGTTAAGCAAGCGACATCCCGGTCGTTTACCTCCCTACCTAATCCGGCAAAACAATTGGACCCGCTTGTAGTGACACTCCTCCTTACGAAGCAGTTGCTGCCTAGAACCTTCGAGGAATACACTCCCCTGGCCATGAACCAGGCGGACGTGTTTGTAGGGGACTAGTCCACAAGCAAGGGCCTGTTGCCACCAAAATCCATAAAGAGAAAGGTTAACTCCGGGCCCTACAGCAAATTCCGCAGGGCTCAGAGACACCCCACTGAGGAATAACAAGCTCTATAAGATCGGATCAAGTCCTAGACCCGGCATGGAGACCTGACCCGCTTCATCAGGTGAAGTGGGGTGTATAGACCCATTCTGATTTGAGCCTAAGACGTTTGGAGTGTCAGTCAGACGTCTGGACCCCTTCTCGGATGTTTGGAAATTGAAAAAATCTGTACGCACCTTGCGGTCTGCACCCAGGCGGCGTGCAGACTCTTCTCCTCTCTCTCCTTTCCTTCTTCTCTTTCCCCATCGAACCCTAACCCTTGGCTATATAAGAGACCCCCCTTCCTGTCCTCTACATTCCACCACTACCACCGTACTCCCCACTCCATCGCCGTGAGTTGAGGTGCGCGAGAGAGAGGAGGAGTGGGCGTGAGGAGGAGGAGAGGGTCGAGGTCGTGAGCTTGTGGAGGCTCATCGGAGACTCGCACGGCCACTGCAGCGCGTGCGGGAGGAGGATGTTGGGGTGTTGTCCCCGACCTTCTGCAGCAGTCGGAGCTGTAGTGGAGTGGAAGGAGCCGCGGCGGAGTGCGGTCTGGTACTGGAGTTTTTCCACTATCAGACGTCTAGAGTGTCTTCCGAACGACTGGATGGACGTCTGGCATCGACACCAGATGTCTGAAAGCGGGTGTATCGCGAAGGTACGTCTTCCTCGCGGTTACGACCATGAAGGCTGCACCGCAGGTGTGATTTGCTTGGCTAAAAATGGTGTGCTGCTCTGTTGTGCGTAGGAGCAGCTTTGGGAAGGCATGTGGCACACCCTCCCATACTTTTCGGACATCTGGACAACTGACCAGGCGACTGGAGGCATTCCCAGATGACCGGAAGACTGGTCGGACGTCTGGAACTCGGTCCAGACGGTCGCGGTGGAGTCCTGGACGTCTGAGATCACCGCAGGAGCTTGAGGTGAGTCTCTGTGACTTTTAAGACGTCTGGACTTGTTTCCAGATGTCTGATTTGGGTTTGCAGACACGTTTTTGACTCGTTTAGGGTTCGATCGAGATCCATTTTACGCAAACAAAGTATCTGTGGTTTCCTTGTGAATTCCTTTATGTTGTAGAAACCTTTATACACTATTCTGAATTTTCCGTTGTGGTGTGTTCCTTGGTATAAAACTTCAACCTGTTGCATGTCTAAGGCTTGCAATGGCACGTGGGCCTGCAGTTCGAGCCCCCAGTACTCCCGGATTATCTGGTAGAGTGGTCCACCCCTGTTCTACTTATAAAATATGAATACATCTATGAAAACTAGATAATTGGAAACCTTGGATGTGGCATGAACCCTAGGACGAGATATGGTTGAACCACTTGTTTGCGTGATTGAAATTGTATTTATAAATGAATGAGCTAAATTGTTAGCAACTGCCTATTAATAAATACGAGCTGCCTGAGATAATTAAATAGTTACCTGTGATATCACTTATTGTAAGTGTTAAATTGTGGAAATACGAGTTGCATGTGTAAAACGAGAACCGAGCTGTGAATGATGAAACCTGGATTGGAATAATATGGTGAACATGAGCATGAACCCTATGGAGAGTTAGGAGTAGAGCTCCTGTGGGTGAATGGAAAGGCCTGGAAATGTGGATGGGAAGTGTGCTGGCCCTTGAGTACATGGTACCAAGGAAAGCGACTGTCCCCTTTTAGTGTAGAGTAGAGCTAGCCTCCCTTGGGTTGGGACCCGGGGTTAGGATTGGCCACTCTACACCGACTTTGGTTGGCCCTCGCGTACTCAGTACTGAGGTGAGCTACTAGTGTAGGGAGGGAGCTAGCCACCCTACACCGATTTGTTAGGTCCTCAGGTAAACCGGGGTAGTCAGACGAGGGTGCGCGAACTGTGGAGGGGCGAGACTCCTGTTTGGTTTAGAGGGGCTAGACCCTTATTTTTGAGAGGGCTAGGCCTTATACTGTTCCGTATTGTACTTTGGGTGTACCCGTTAGTGGAAACGACTGACCACATCCAGTGTGGGGTAGCTACCCGTGCGCTTATCATGCGTGCCGAAGTCACCGCTACGTTTGTCAGTGACCTCGGGGTGGTTGACTGGGTGTAGGACTACCATGGGGGACTCTCTCGGCTAGGAGAGCACCACGTGTACCTTTTACTCTTCGGAAAAGACTGCAATCAAGATCTTTCCCATGAGGAACATGCAAGATCAAGAAAGAAATATGAAAGTAAACCAATGGGGTGAAAAGAAATTAACTGTGAAATAAATAATTGGAAAAAGATAAATATACTTGCTAGTTTTACTGCTTTAGATAGTTTGGTTACCACTCTACTCAGCGTTCGTTGACTCCGTTTTCTCATAACACTATTCAAGTCCAGGAGTTGAGCAGCCCGAGCTACCGGCTGCAGAGGGTGCTGGGCCTAGTCGAGCCTAGCCGTAGTTTTCCATACTGTTGTTGTAGTCTCTTTTTGCTATAGTGAGTTTCAGACTTTTGTTTACTGTTCCTATTACTGTATTTTTGGTCTATTTTCTTGTTGTTGTAGTGGTATGTACTGACTAGCAGCTTTTACTTTCCTTTACTTCTTGTATGCTTTTACTGTTAGTTACATTGCATAGTGAATGTGATTTATTTTCCTGCTTTTCGGTTATTTCTTGTTGGACGACTAGGTCTTGGGATTAGTTGAGGTGAGCCGGTCTCGGGTCTTGTAGGGATTCGGGAACCGGGTCATAACACAGGGGCTATAATTGAGGGCTTCGAAGGATGCCGGAAGGAGTTCTAGCAATTTCGAGGACTTAATACAGCCTTCGTCCAGAGCTAGGCAGATCGATACCCCATTTGGTCAAGTAGGCGGAGTCGCCCTAGCAACCTAAGAATACCATCACTAAGTCCTGGCAGCAATATCTGCATTACCCTAAGACGCTCACCTCTCGTTCCCAAGCCCTTTGGCACAGAGGTCGAGCTTATCCTCGAGGTCAACACCAACCGACGCCAGCAACCACTCCTTCCGAGTAGATACTTCAATATGCCCTCCTCACTCCTCAGTAGGGTCAAAAGAAGCACCATCAAGCAAGTGGTGTTTAGGCTATTTTCTCCTCCACCTCATTGGGTAGAACACACGGATCCGCTTCTGGTGACCCCCCTGCTTGTAGAGCGCCTACGACCCAAGGGCCTTGATAGACAATAACATCTCTCCCTTCACCAGCTGCTCCGGTCGTGGGCCTTTGGTGATCATAAAGTAATGCCAAAGGGAGAGATTAGCCTTCCTTCGCTCACCTGCGACAGGGACATGCACCTCAACCAAATGGTCACATTCGAAGTGGCCAGGTTGACGATAGCATTGGACAGCATCATTGGCTGCCCGCCAACCCATGTCCTTTGCTAAATCCTCTCTACGCACTTCCAATCTCCTCGGGAAGTAAAAATAATGCCCGGGAGTTAGGCGGCTAGGCAAAAACTCCTAAGGTTTGAGCTAGATTGACCTAAGAAGCCTAGACCCCTAGAACCATGGAAAAAGGGGGGAAGAGAAAGAAACCAAGACTAGGAAATCTAGCAAGGGGTGAATTCGGCTAATCTACCGACGACGTTGGGGTTGTGATAGAGAGATTTTCTCTTAATTAAGATAATTGCAATAAAATGATACGTCATTGTAGTATTTTATGTGGTGAAAATTCTCTTAATCAAAAATTAATTTTAATCTAACTACAGTGGATTACGTTGTATCCACAAGGAGGCTCGAACCAATAAAACTCGCAAATGTTTGGCACAAAATATTTGCATAAAATTCCCATTTATGTTCAAAATGCCATACATGACAAACTTATGTGAATAAGAGATGGATCCCACGAGAATTTTGTAAATGTACCAACAGTATTTCCACGTTAAGTGCGAAGTTTATTACTTCTAAAATATTCATGGCATTTATTGGAAGGGAAGAGATAAAGCATCATTAGTGCCATAAGAATAAGTGAGAATTTGGAGAGAGAGAGAGAGCACTACATAAGAAAGAGAGAAAGATGAAGGGCATGCAAGTTAAACCACTGAAAAATAAACTAATAAAAATAGAAGTTGGCAATGGCATGTAGATGTAAAAAGTAATTGCAAGCAAAATAGAGGATTCTCCCTCTCTCTTCCTTGCATGTAGGATGGAGCACCGGTGGCCGTTTGCTTTGGTGGAGAGGATCCACTAGAGGAGAGGAGTTCGATGATGGTGGCGGCGAGGGTTGAGAAGGTTGGAGGTGGCCACGCGATCGGCGGGGAGACCGGTGGCAGTAGTCATCGCGGGCGGCGGTGGAGGTGTTCGGCCGATGTTTGAGGTTGGAAAGAGTGCTTGTGGTCGTGGTTGAAGTTGGAGAAGGTGCTTGGGTTGAGGTTTGAAGGTTGAAGGGGGCTTGATGGAGGGGCTGCTCACTGCGTGCGTTGAGTTTGTTTGAGTGAACAGGGGAATGGTGGATGAAGAAGACAATGAAGGAGAAGAAGAAAGTGAGGAAGAAGAGGAGGCTTATGCGGTGAGCGGCTATGGGTTAGGCAGTGGCTGTGGTCGCGGTGTCTACGGTGAGGGGGGTTGGTGGTGAGGTGTTGGGTGGTAGTGATGGTGGTCGTGGTGTTGGATGAGAGCTACTGAGGTGGCGGCGGCTTTGGGTTCTTTTGTGGAAGGGAGGAATTGGGGAGAAGAGGAAAACAAAGAAGAAAAAGGGGAAGGGGATGGTGTTGATGATGGTGATGAAAGTGGTGAAGGTGGTGATGGTGGAGGAAAAGGCTGATGGTGGTGCACGCTGTCACCGTGCACCATTGCCGTGATGGAGAATTCCTATGCTATAGTGTATGCGGGAGAGCACAGTGCAAGCCCAAAGATCACGGTTGAGAAGGTGGGAGGAAGATGAAGATCGTCCCCCAAGGGGGAGAAAGATGGGATCGATCCCTTACACACGGTCTTTTCTTTTATAGACATTCTCTTAATCTGTTTCTTCCTCGAAAATCTCAACAACTCAATGAGGATTTCCAGGCGGTTGGGAGGCGATAGCAGCCAACTTGGGTTGGTGGTGGGGATGGCGAGGGTGCGATGTGTCATCAAACGTCCAGATTAAGTTCTGGATGTCTTAAAAGTAAAACTTGGCCACTCTTAAATTCTGCAATCAAATAAATGTATATAATGATTTATAATACAATATAAGCTATGCAAATCTAAATTGTAATGCATGCATTTATTTAATAATCAAATGCAAATATTAATGCACTCTAAAATGTAAGAACTAACCAACTTAGGCTAAAAATTAGTCTACTAATGTGAACTCATCAGGTTACAGCAAGGCTTTTCAACCATGGTGATGATAATGTCATCATGAGCCATAATTAGCTTTAATTAGTTAGAATCAATTGACAAATGCTCCTATATAATCGCCTGAGAGCCATAACTCACTGAACATCCATTTTGAGAAGAGTGCATTAAATTAGGGTTAATTTTGTAGTTTTAACAGCACATTATGAATGCAGAATGATCATGGGATTTCCCAGGGGTTAATCTAAGGTCTAATGAGCATTGAAGTCTAATAAGAGGGTCCACACAGACAGAAACAAGTTTTCACGCACTTTGAGAACTAACACAGCTCCCGAAGCCCTAATTTCAGACCTGTTTAGATAACTGAGATTTTGGTCAAGATAAAATCCATCTAAACCTTATAAAATTCATAGAAAAATATTCTATAAGGTTTGGTAACTTTGGTTTGACCATCTGAAATCTATTTTGACTTTAAATATAGTCTCAGACAGAAAGTTACCCTAATTTAGGTTTTTACGCAAATTGCCCAGTTAAACTTGGTCAAACTGAAATATAACTTCACCATCAATTTTGTTGGATCCAAATTAGGTTTGTACCAAACTTTAGGCCCAATTAGAGTTCATCTTGACCTAGTTTGCATTCTAATCCAGTCAGACTCTTTTTTTCCCAATCAGCCCCTTAGCTTTTGAATTATTTGCATATTGGTCCCCAAATTTCTCATCGTTCTTTGAAGTTGGGTCCCTACTGCCATTGGTGTGACTAGAAGCTCCACTGTTGAGATTCGAGCGAGGATTTCTTGCTCGATTCTCAATTAAACACCCCTAAAATTGAAAGGGAGATTTCTTGAGGAATTCCCTTCCAAATAAACTCGGCCATGGACCTTGATTTTTTCCCAATCTCTCATGTGAATGCATGGAAGATTCAGGTATCCCATGTGCACGAAATAGCCAGAGCTTGAAAGCTTCTTTCCAAGCTTGGAACTTCTCCTTAAGGCCTATAAAAAGACCCAGGACAAGAATCCGCTCTTCCTTAGCTAGGTTTGGCCTCAAATCCCTCTTCTTTCCCTATTCCCAGCCTCCTCCGACCTAAGCTCTGGCGGCCTCCATCCCCATTGTCCCATGGACGGCCAATGACCAAATTGGCTCATCCCTCTTCTACCTCATGCTTGCCCGCGTCTCACCAGCCACAGCGAGAGCATCCTCTCCCTCTCCTCGCTGCCATCTCCCTCAACTGAGGTGTTCTCTTCCATTGCGTCGGCCAATCACAGCCGGCGCCCTCCTGCCTCTTTCAACCATTAACCTTAGGTTCCCTGTTACTCGTTTACGCATTGAGATCGTGTTTTTAAAAGGACGTTGCAGTATATTTGAAATCACCGTGAAAAATGATTAACAATTTATTTTACTCGAAAACTAAAGTATCCGAGGTCGAACTCAAGGAATAAATTGGTATTTAGAAGTAGAAATCACAATTCTCAAAATATAATATTTAACCATAATATAAATGAGAGTCCATAAGGAAACTAAAAGGAGAATGGAAATGGAAAAGGAAATTCTCTTGATGGCTTCTTTTTTCTTCTCTTTCTTCCTTTTCTTTCTCTTCTTGGCCGCGCCTTTTCCTTCTTTCTTTCTCTGTCTTTCCTTTCTTAGACGTCTGATTTTGAGAATCAGACGTCTCTTAACTGGCGAATGCTACAATGCTCACTTTTGTTTCCTTCTCTTATGTCTTCCCTGTTCTTCTTTTTCTTCACTTGGCTTTCCTCCTTACTGTCTTCTTCCTCTGTCTTCAGCTGCTCCTCATCTTCTTCTGCAGCTTCTTCCTTGGCTTCCTCTTCTCTTCTTCTTAGTCTTTCTCTATCTTCTTCTCTTCTGCTTCCTTTTCTTTTCTTCTTCAGCTGCGCCTTCTCCTTCCTTCTTCTTCTGCCTCAGCTTCTCTGCGGCTACAGTGCCATCTTCCTTCTCCTCCTCAGCTGTTCCTTCCTCTTCCTTCCCCTTCTTAGCTTTCTTCTTTTCCCTGCACACACGAGAGAGTGCAAAACCTATCCCCTACCCTCCCTCGCATCGCTCTCTCTCTATTTCTCTCTTAGGAATATACTCCCAGAGCCAGGTAATCGGGTCGGGCGAAGTGCACCCGGGTCCAGGTGCACCGGCGTGGGTGTGATGCGCGAGGAGTGTGTGGGATAGGTAATCGGGTTAGGTGCTAGATCCACGAGGGCAGGTCGCAGACGAGGCGTGAGGAGTGAGGGCGAGGGACCTCACCCCTGTGTTCTGAGGCGAAGAGAAAGAAACACAAAAATAATAAAAAGCACGCACCTGCGCCAAGCATTTTCGAGGTGGGACTAAAGTCCCACCCGCTTCTTCGCACGCCCGCAGGGAGGATGTCCTACCAATTGACGCAGCCACAGTTGCTGAAGGCTCTGATTACTAGGTATGAAAGGTTTGTGGACTAATTCCGCGCACCTGGGCCGCTTCAGCCTGGAGCGATGTGACCTGGGGCGAGCAAGCTTGCTCCTTCTTGCCTGCTCCAATGGCGGAAAAGGGTCGAATATGAAATTCACAAAGATGGCCTTGCGGCTTTGTTAAATCACAAGGGGGCTTCGCCGTGGCACGGCGAAAGTGCTGCGGTGGTTGGCTGGCGGTCTGTGGAGAAGACGTGCGTGCCTAGGTCGCTCTGTGGCTGTGAAGATGGGTTTGATCGGGGGCGTTTAAGGAAGTTGTGGTGGTCAATGGAGATGGGGAAAGTGATCAGTGGATGGTGGTGGTGCTTTTACGAGGTCTGGCGAGGTGGATTGGTGTGGGGAGGTGATGGAGACACCTCGCCAGTGGTTTGCCGGAGGTGAAGATGGTGGTGGTCTGTGGTTGTTGAGGGGTTGGAAATAGAAATAAAGATAGGGGAAATAAAGAGGAGGGGGAGAGGTGATTGGAGCAAAGGGGAGGCATAGGGGCGGACGATGCGTATCTGCCATCGCCGGAGACGAAGATGTCCAGGGGAGGGGTGACAGCGACGACGACGGGGCTAAAGGTGTGCGCGCGGGCATTGCACGACGTGGAGGAAGGTGGTGAAGGTGGCTCTGCCACTGGTATTGTGGTAAAGCGACGAAAAAGAGGAGAAGGGCTCGCCAAAGCTTGCTGGACTCCTGACTGGAGGAGGAGGAGACGAAATTGGGGTGATTCTTTGGCCAAGTCGAGCTTACCCCTTTGGGCGGACCTGGTGCTTCTTATATAGGCACGGGCAGAGAGTCAGGTGCAAGGAGGCGGCCAAAAGTCCTCGTCGGAGGTATGGCCGGAAGTGATACCCATACCTCTCGAGTGTTCGCACGAGAGGTATGGGGTGATTTAGGGCATGGGAAGCTGCTCAGGCGGTAGGGAGTTTCGCAGAGGACTCCCCTTTCAAATCTGGGAGCTGCTCCTTGGAAAAGAGAGGAGAAATCCTCCTCGTAACGTTGCCGAAAATATGGGTCTCTACTGCAATGGCAGAGGGACCTGAATGCGAAAAGTGACGAAGAAGTTGAGGGGGTCTTCGCAAGGGTTTTCAAAAGTTAGGGGCCAAAATGTAATTGGGTACAAGCCTAATTTGGACCTAAGAAATCCAATGGTGAAGTTGGATTTTAGGTTTGATCGCGTTTGACTGGACATTTTGCATAAAAACCCAAATTAGGTCAAATATTGAGCTTAGTCCCCAATCTAGGTCAAAACAGGTTCTAAAGGGCAAATTGAAGGTTTTAAACCCTAGGGGATATTTTTTCATGAATTTTAGAGGGCTTAGTTGATTTTTATCCTGACTGGAATCTTGTGAAATTAAGTGGGTTTGTTTTAGGGTTATAGAATGTCATTTAATTCTTGAATTTCACAATAACCCTTTTCTGACTGAACCATCCCACTTTTTCTCTTATTAAGTCCAATTGACCTATGTCTAGACCTTGGAAAATCCCGTTGATGAACTGCATTGGTAAAATTACAGTTTTACCCTTTATTTCGTGTTCTCTTCCCAGATCAGTGATCCCTTGAATTAGGCCTTTCTCTTGGTTATGTAGGAGCTTTTGTTCTCTTTTTTTAGGTCGAAAAGAGCTAGTTAGGGCTTATGATGAGATTCTCATCATACCCCCATGCCTAGCTTTTGCTAGTCCCTTAACAAAAAAAAAATTTAAGATTTTAACTTCTGTTCTAAATCATGAATTTCTTTCACCAGTTATGATAAGTGCTTTTTCTTCTTTGATTAGGTTAGAATGCCAACAATAGGCCTAGAGGTACTCTAGTACCAACCAAGATCTGGACCTGACCAGCTTTAGCCTCAGTCCTCCGCGAAGGTTTTTAAGGCCCGTAGGAACTACCCTAAGGTTTATTGGACTCCGTGGTTAAATCACCCGTGCTTGAGACATATTTAGCCTTGGTTTAGTTTGCAGTGCGTTTTTGTAAGAGAGAGACAGAGGATTTATTTGTTTGGAGAGTTTTCTCTCTCTTTTCTTTTTAATTCTAGCTTCGGATTGGCTTCTCAACACGGTCTGTATCAGATCCTCGTCTCCATCATCAATCCTCAAAGGTTCCTGGCAAGCGATGCTTCGTGATAGCATCGCCCAAGGCAACCCCCAGAACCCTGATTTTCGAGATTTCGAGATACTCTCGCCCATGGCGTTCTATGGCCGAATCCAGACCCTAGCAATCGACATTTCATGATAATGTCACCCATGGTATCTGAACTAGCAGAGTGCTTATATGCCCCCAGTAGGATATGTAAATATCCTAAGAGACAAACACCGAGGATACGATATGTTGTTACGCATCTTCAAGGGGAATTTCCTGCCTCTCCATGCCGGGAACTCATCCAAATCAACTTATGTTGATCGGCCACTCCTAATCTAGGCAACATTTTCAGAACATTAAAATGCTTTTTTGCATGATTTTGATTGTTATGCGCACTGAACTAGATTGTGTGTGGATTAGGGTGCTTAGGTTACTGAATCCTGCAAATCGAAGGCCAGTTAACGAGGTCGAATACTCCCTAAGCCTTAGACCTAATACTTAAGCTTCGCATTTTCCTCAACCTCTTGAGGATTATCCAGATCTTAGCGGGTACTAAGAGTCTAGCCGAAAAGGCCTAAGGTCAGTGTTCCTACTAATCTCTTTTTGTGTCTCTTTAGAACTTTTCTTTACTTTTCTTGATGTGGTCTGGAACTTCGGTTAATCCCTTAATCTCTTACTAATGACTATATCTTTATTTTTCATTTTATGCTCCTTTTTTGTCATTTTTCTCTTTTTCCTCTTGTTTTTTATAGCCCAAAAATTTTCCCTCCCTCTTAATTTTTTTTAGATGATATGTGATTTTTTTGTTGAAACCTTTTCTTGATATGAGATTTCATACATTTTGCACTTTCATACCCCCCCATGCCTAAGATTTGCAATGTCCCCATTGTGAATTAGGTGGGTTTGAATTCAACTTAGTTCATTCATCAGGATAGGTGTTGGGTGAGTGAACGGGTCGAGGTGACTGTTGCGGACGATTTCTAGACTCGGGTACAGGTACCTGAGGTGGAGTCGGCTGTCCTAATGGATGAACCCTAAAGTGCAATATGAATTCAGCATAGAAATGTCAGGAAAGGTTTCAGGTTTTTTAAAGAATGGTGGGTTGCCTCGCGTTAAGCACTGAGTTTTACGCCATCGGCTGGATGCAATGAGCTTAGGGAGAATGGAGAATAAAGGATGACTCAGCCAAATTTGCATTGGTCATGTCAATGAACGGTTTGAGTTTCTGGTCGTTCACGACAAAGGGTTCGAAATCGTGGCTGAGTGGACTGATCTCAATGGCTCCATTTCCAAAGATTCGTCGGACTAAATAAGGTCCTATCCACTTAGATCGCAGCTTTCCTGGGAACAGTTTGAGTCGAGCATCAAAGAGTAGGATCTTTTAACCAGGATGAAAGATCTTTCTAGATATGTGCTTGTCGTGAAAGGCTTTAACCCGCTCTTTGTAGATTCATGAGTTTTCATATGCATCGTGGCGTAATTCATCAATCTCGCTCATCTGAAGTTTTCTGTGGGTTCCAGCCTTCGAAAGATCTAAGTTGCTGTTCCATACTACCTAATAGGCTTTATGCTCTAATTTGACGGGGAGGTGACATGCCTTCCCGTACATTAGTCTGAAAGGAGATATGCTTAACTGGGTCTTGTGGGTGGTCCTATAAGCCCACAAAGCTTCTGGAAGCTGGGATGACCAATCCTTCCTGTCAGGTCGAACAGTAACCTGGAGGATTTTCTTGATCTCCCGGTTTGATAGCTCAGTTAGACCATTAGTTTGGGGGTGGTAAGGAGTGGAGATTCGGTGCGACACTCCGTATTTGGTCATTAGTGACCTGAACTGAGCGTTTATGAAATGGGTCCCTCCATCAGAAATGATTGCACGTGGAATCCCGAACCGTGAGAAGATGTTCTGGTGAATGAACTTGATAACGACTTTGTAATCATTGGTTCGGGTTGGAATGGCTTCGATCCATTTGGACACATAGTCAACAGCGAGTAAAATGTATTCGAAGCCGTCTGAGATAGGGAAGGGTCCCATAAAATCAATCCCCTAAATGTCAAAAATCTCGCATACCAGGATCGGCTGTAAAGGTATCATGTTACGATGGCTCATGTTGTCTAAGGTCTGGCAACGATTACATGCCTTACAGTGATTGTATGCATCCTTGAAAATTGTGGGCTAGTAAAAGCCTCACTGGAGGACTTTTGATGTGATTTTGTGTCCAGAAAAATGTCCACCGCATGCCTGGTCATGGTAGAAAGAGAGTATGTCTTTGATTTCCGCTTCCATGACACATCGTCGGATAATTTGATCAGCACCAATGCAGAATAAATACGGGTCTTCCCAAAGGTAATACTTGGCATCGGAATGCAATTTTTCCTTCTTGTCCTTCGGCCAATCAGACGAGATCTGATGTGATGCCAAGTAGTTTACTATGTCAGCAAACCATGGAAGCCTGATATTGATAGTCAGGAGGTGCTCATCAGGAAAGTGATCCGTGATGGGTTCGGAAGGGTCAATGATCTCAGAAGGAAGGCGGGACAAGTAATCAGCTACCACATTCTGTCTTCCCACTTTGTTGCGAATCTCGAGGTCAAATTCTTGCAACAGCAAGATCCATTGGATTAATCGAGGTTTCGCGTCTTTTGCAAGGAGATGCCTCACAGCTGTGTAATCCGAGTAGATAATAACATGGGAGCCCAGGAGGTAAGATCTGAATTTTTCTAGGGCAAATACTACGGCTAGTAGCTCTTTCTCAATAACAGTGTAGTTACGCTGAGCCTTGCCAAGTGTTTTGCTAGCGTAGTAAATGACCACGGGTTTCCCGTCAATTTTCTACCCCAAAATCGCTCCTACAGTGAAGTCAGATGCATCGCACATGATCTCAAAGGGTTGAGATCAATCAGGGGACTGTAGGATCGGGGCTTGGGTAACTCAGTCACGAAGGATCTCAAACACTTGAGTGCATTCCTTGGAGATTTCGAAAGGTACATCCTTGGAGAGAAGAGTGGTCAGGGGGTGCATGATTTTCGAGAAATTAGGGATACATCGACGGTAAAAATTGATGTGCCGTAGAAAAGATCGGATGTCCTTGATCGAGCTAGGCATAGGGAGTTTGGAAATCAAGTTAACCTTGGCTCGATCGACTTGGATGCCTTTCTCTGAAATCAGATGTCCCAGTATGATCCCCTCAGGCACCATGAAGTGGCTCTTTTCCCAGGAAAGAACCAGATTCACGTCAATGCATCACCTGAGTATTTGAACCAAGTGCTGGAGGCAATTGTCAAATGATGCTTCAAATACTGAAAAGTCATCTATGAAGACTTCTAGATAATCACCTACCATATCAGAGAATATGGCAAGCATGTACTGCTGAAAAGTTGTGGGTGCATTGTAGAGACCGAAAGGCATCCTTCGGAACGCGTACGTCTTGAAGGGGCAGGTGAACGTGGTCTTCTCTTGGTCCTCTGGATGGATTGCCACTTGGTTATAACCGGAGTACCCGTCAAGAAAGCAGAAGAACCTATTTCCCGCTAGTTTCTCGAGGATCTGATCAATAAATGGTAGTGGGAAATGATCCTTCTTCGTAGAGGAATTTAGTCTTTTGTAATCTATACAGACTCTCCATGAGTTGGCTATAAGGGTTGGTATGACCTCTCCGATTTCAGTCGTGATGGTGGTGAGTCCTGCCTTCTTAGGCACAACCTGGATCGGACTCACCCATCGACTGTCAGAGATCGGGTAGATGATCCCTGCATCTAACCACTTAATGATTTCCTTTTTCACGACCTCCTACAGATTAGGGTTCAAACGTCTCTGCATCTCACGCGAAGGTCGTGCGCCCTCTTCGAAGTAGATATGGTGGGTGCAACAAGAGGGGCTTATGCTGTCAAGTCATCGAGAGTCCATCCAATGGCTCTACGATGTTGCTGGAGAATAGTACTCAGATGGGATTCCTGGTCAGATGTAAGTTGGGAGTTTATAATCACAGGAAACGTCTGATTGGAACCCAAAAAGACGTATTTCAGATGATCGGGAAGGGGCTTGAGTTCCAAGACGGGATTATCAGCAGTAGCAGGCGGTTCAGGGTGTATGTCAGGAACAAGGGTAGGAGTTATGGGTGTATCTTGATCAGGTTCAGACTGCTCTAATTGCGGGTTTTGATCTTCTTGTGGTTGATCAGGGATAATTAGGTTGTCCTCGATATGCGATTCATCAACCACGGATTTGATATCACATATTTGTTCTATAACACCATAATTAATCCCTTGTTGGGCCTTAAATATGTCAATCTTAAGAGTTTGGTTCCCAAATTTCAATTCTAGTAGTGGCTAGAAAAGATCTCCCTAGTATGATCGATGTATCCCTTGGGTTCTTAGGGGCATCCATATCTAGAACTATAAAATCCACTGGGAAGTAGAAATCCTGTACCCTAACAATGACATCCTTGAGTATTCCTTTAGGTGACTTGATGGATCGACCAACTAACTGCAATGTCACCTCTGTCCGGTTAAGCTCGGACTCTTCAAGATGGTTAAGGAGGGATGTAGGTATTAGGTTTATGGAGGCACCTAGGTCTAGCAAGGCTCTATCGAATTGGGATTCACCAATTTTACATGAAACTAGGGGAGTGCTTGGGTCTTTTCCCTTGGGTGGGAGTTTACTCAAGATTACAGAGCTGGCTTGCTCTGACAGTATGATCGGACTCCCACTTTTGGTTAGCGGCTTACGCTTGGGTGTGCACACGTCTTTCAGAAATCGTGCGTAAGTCGGTAAGTGGCGGATTGCATCCATCAAGGGGATGTTTATCTGGACCTGTTCAAAGAGCTTGATCAGATCCTCCTCAAGAGCCATGGGTTTGGTTATCCTTTTTCCCTTGGTCAAGGCCTCGAGAAATGGAACCTTGGTTGGTTCTTCTAGAATACGTCTAGGTTCTTGATCTGGGATAGGGACATCCTGGATAACTATCCTAGGGCTTGGTTCACTACCAGGCTTGGAGTGGTTTGGATAAGGCGGGTCTTGGGTTGCTTTACCACTACGGGTTGTTACGGAGTTTAATCTTGCCTGGTTCTGGGTTGGGATCGGTAAAATGGGTGGCTGCTATTGAAATCCCACGTAAGATGTCGAAGCTTCCATCCCGTCAAGTGATGGAACAGAAGGGGCCTGATAAATTATATGTGCATGGCCTAGATTCATAACGCGCCTCTGGGTTGGCACGTTATTTGGGTTCGGCAGAGGTTGCGAAGAAAGTGTGCCTGGTTGGTGGGAATTCGCCATCTAGGCGAGTTGGTTGCGAACCTCTGTGATCTCGTCCTTGTGTTGTTTTTGTATTGTCGCATTCGTTCTCTGAATGTTAGCTAGTGTTTGAAGGATAAGAGTCATTTGGTCTTGGTTTGGCCCAGATTGATAGGTGGGGTTGGGTCGAGGCTGAGGTGGTTGATATGGACGAGGGGCTTGTGGATGGGGTTGATAAGGTGGTTTTTGATTCTGAGAATTTCCCACCCACTGGAAGTTGGGATGATTTTTCCATCTAGGGTTGTAGGTGTTGGAAAATGGGTCATTCTGGATGGCATTGAGGTCCTCACAGGTCTGAGGAGCCTCAGGGAAGTCAGAGTATGGGGGTTCAGAGTTCCCTCGATTAGAATAGAGTGGATCGGAGGTCCCTTTGGTCTTGGAGTTAAACGGGGTGGATATGGGTCCATCCCCTGAGAAGATCGGTGATAAATGTTTTGCATAGTTTCCCTCGCGAGAGGTGGCTGTGTAAAAGAGTTCTGCGTAGAGGTGGCTCGCTGCAGATGCCGAGTTCGCTCATCCACCTTCTTCTCTATGATAAAGACCTTATCCAACCGAATGGCCATCAGCTCCAAGTCGACGGATGCAGACAGGCCCTGCATCTCATGTGCTCCCCTAAGATTCGTCGATGCGCAGGCATTCATCTGGTCGAATAAGCCCATGGAGTCATTATTGATGGAGTTCTCACACATATTTCGAGAATCTCCCACATTGTGTCCTCATGCTAATCCATGATGTTACCTCTGTAGGTTGCATTGACGAATAATTGAATGTCTTCACGGAATCCCTGGTAAAAGGACTGGACTTGTTCCCATTTAGGAACTCCATGATGGGGGCACTTTCGCATGAGATCAAAAATCAGTCCCATGCCTCATGAAGAGGTTCTCCCGTCTGTTGGGTGAAATGAGTGATCTGATGGCGCAAGGCATTTGTCCGACCAACGAGAAAGAACTTCTTCAAAAACTCGGATTGAAGTTCATTCCATGTGTTGATCGGACGAGTCTAAGTTTGATACCAATGAGCAGCCTTGTCCATGAGGGAGAAAGAAAACATCTTCATGAGCAGAATATCCCAGTTCTGTGCATCTGACCTGAAGGTCTGGGCCAGATGCTTGAGATGTTTAATGTGCTGGAATGGATCCTCAGAGTTAATCCCATAGAATTTTGGTATGGCATGAATCATATTGGGCTTGAGTTCGGAATCAAGACCTCCATCCGGGATTTGGACTCGAGGCTCGATTGCCACTGCAGTGGGATTATAGTGATCTCGCATCATTGGACGCTGCGGTAGGTTCACAAAGTTTTGGAAGAGATCATTTAGGCGCTGTAGCTGGTGCTCAAGGTTGTTCTCTTCTTCAATAGGTTGTGCCATAATGGAAGAAGAAGGAGAACTTGGTTCTGAATCAGAGGAAAGATCTATGTGGTGGGGTTGCTGCACAAACAAGAGTACTGAAGCTTGGCCTCGAGGAGAGTGGATTTCTAAAGGAGGTCTTAAGGACCTCCTACTAAACATGCACCGAAGGATTTGATGAGATCAGAATGTGCTGGACCCAATCAAGACACCCAAAATATGTTGGGTGACTATAGAGGTTCGGGGCGGATGATACCCCTTAGTCAGAAAGGTCATCCACCTGAGAAATACCTGGGCAGCCAGAGAGGGAGAGTCTTGTGAAGACCCCTACATGGTAGAGCGTCCCCACAGGTTACAAGGTTTCCCCCACCTGACCTCTCTTGTCACTGAGATTCCAGGTAGACCAGAATGGGGACCTTGACCTCTTAAGTCTACATTTTTTTGGTTAAGATCAAGGTGCTTAGGGTTCCACTTGAACTTTAGGTCTTTTGAGTGCAAACAGTGACCTAATTTTAAGGTTGGTTGACCCAAAGGATCAACTTTACCTCTTTGTTCCTTTGAGAGCTTTTAGGTCCTTGCTTTTAGGGTTCAAATGGATTAAGAGCTTGATTTGCTTAGGGTTTCTCTTGGATAGGTCTTTTCAAACAAGGCTTAGGCACACCTCTTTTTGAAATTTTTGATTCTTTGCTTAGAAGAAGATGTCTCTAAAACCCTAGCTTGTAATCCTTAAGTTGGCTCTATTTGGTCCAATTTAGTTGCCTCAAAAATTGGTATCTAGGGCTCAATCAAGAAGGTTTTAGTCCTAGTTACCTTGAGTGGATGTGCAATTAAAAATGTGTTGAAATGAAAATCAGGCAACTTTTGGTGAATTACTAAATATGGAAACAGGTAGCCCTAAATTGATTTTTCTTTATTTTCCTTTTTAGATTTTGAGGGGATTAAGAGAGAGGGCTAATAAAAATTTACTTGTTCCTTGGTGTGGTTGTTGTGCGGTTGCTTTTCTTTCCTCGGCTTTCCCTGAAACAATCACAACAAAAGAGAGAAATTAGGTTAGTATTGGATCAGAAGTTGTGATTAAAGCTTCTAAAATGCCTGTTGCTCCTCGACAACAGTGCCAAAAAATGTTGTTTGTTTACGCGTCGAGATTGTATTTTTAAAAGAAGGATGTTGCAGTATATTTGAAATCACCGTGAAAAACGATTAACAATTTATTTTACTCGAAAACTAAAGTATCCGAAGTCGAACTCAGGGAGCAAATTGGTATTTTAGAAGCATAAATCACAATTCTCAAAATATGATATTTAACCATAATATAAATGAGAGTCCATAAGGAAACTAAAAGGAGAATGGAAATGGAAAAGGAAATTCTCTTGATGGCTTCTTCTTTCTTCTCTTTCTTCCTTTTCTTTCTCTTCTTTGCCGCACCTTTTCCTTCTTTCTCTGTCTTTCCTTTCTTAGACGTCTGATTCTGAGAATCAGACGTCTTAACTAGCGAATGCTACAGTGCTCACTTTTTTTTCCTTCTTTTATGTCTCCCTGTTCTTCTTTTTCTTCACTTGGCTTTCCTCCTTCCTGTCTTCTTCCTCTGTCATTAGCTGCTCCTCATCTTCTTTTGCAGTTTCCTCCTTGGCTTCTTTTTCTTCTCTTCTTCTTAGTCTTTCTCTGTCTTCTTCTCTTCTGCTTCCTTTTCTTTTCTTCTTCAGCTGCACCTTCTCCTTCCTTCTTCTTCTGCCTCAGCTTCTCTGTGGCTACAGTGCCATCTTCCTTATCCTCCTTAGCTGTTCCTTCCTCTTCCTTCCCCTTCTTAGCTTTCTTCTTTTCCCTGCACACATGAGAGAGTGCAAAACCTATCCCCTACCCTCCCCCGCGTCGCTCTCTCTCTATTTCTCTCTTAGGAATGCTCTCCCAGAGTCGGGTAATTGGGTCGGGTGAAGCACACCCGGGTCCAGGCGCACCGACGTGGGTGTGATGCGCGAGGAGTGCGTGGGATAGGTAATCGGGTCAGGTGCCAGATCCGCGGGGGTAGGTCGCGGACGAGGCATGAGCGAGTGAGGGCGAGGGACCTCACCCCTGTGTTCTGAGGTGAAGAGAAAGAAACACAAAAATAATAAAAAGCACGCACCTGCGCCAAGCATTTCTGAGGTGGGACTAAAGTCCCACCTACTTCTTCACGCGCCCGCAGGGAGGATGTCCGACCAATTGATGCAGCCGCAATTGTCGAAGCCTCTGATTGCTAGGTGCGAAAGGTTCGTGGACTAATTCCGCGCACTTGGGACGCTTCAGCCTAGAGCGGTGCGACCTGGGGCGAGCAAGCTTGCTCCTTCTTGCCTACTCCAATGGTAGAAAAGGGTTGGATCTGAAATTCACAAAGACGGCCTTGCAGCCTTGTTAAATCACAAGGGGGGCTTTGCTATGGCATGGCGAAAGTGCTGTGGTTGTTGGCTGGCTGTGAGGCGGCCTAGGCGTGCATGCCTAGGTCGCTCTGTGGTTGTGAAGATGGGTTTGATCGGGGGGCATTTAGGGAGGTTGTGGAGGTCAATGGAGATGGGGAAAGTGATCAGTGGATGGTGGTGGTGCTTCTGCGAGGTCTGGCGAGGTGGATTGGTGTGGGGAGGTGACGGAGACACCTCGTTGGTGGTCTGCTGGAGGTGGAGAAGATGGTGGTGGTCTGTGGTTGTCGAGGGGTTGGAAATAGAAATAAAGATAGGGGAAATAAAGAGGAGGGGGAGAGGAACTTATCTGTGGTGATTGGAGCGAAGGGGGGGCAGAGGGGAGAACAGCGCGTATCTGCCGTCGTCGGAGACGAAGATGTCCAGGGGAGGGGTGACGGCGACTACTACGGGGCTAGAGGCGTGCGCACGGGCATTGCACGATGCGGAGGAAGGTGGTGAAGGCAGCTCTGCCACTGGTATTGTGGCAGAGCGACGAAAGAGAGGAGGAGGGATCGCCGGAGCTCACTGGACTCCTGATCGGAGGAGGAGGGACGAAATTGGGGTGATTCTTCGACCAAGTCGAGCTTACCCCTTCGACCGGACCTTGTGCTTCTTATATATCCACGGGCAGAGGATCAGGCGCAAGGAGGTGACCAAAAGTCCTAGCCGGAGGTATGGCCAGAAGTGATACCCATACCTCTCGAGCGTTCGCATGAGAGGTATGGGGCGATTTAGGGCATGGGAAGTTGCTCAGGCGGTAGGGAGTTTCGTAGAGGACTCCCATTTCAAATCTAGGAGCTGCTCCCTGGGGAAGCGAGGAGAAATCCTCCTCGAAACCTCACCGGAGGTATGGGTCTCTGCTGCAATGGTAGAGGGACCTGAATGTGAAAAGTGACGAAGAAGTTGAGGGGGTCTTCGCAAGGGTTATCAAAAGTTAGGGGCCAAAATGTAATTGGGTGGACTATTTTGCAAAGTAGGTTAAGATGGCCTTCCCTTAGGTCCAAATTTTGGCACAAACTTAATTTGGACCTAAGGAATCCAATGGTGAATTTGGATTTTAGTTTTGACCACGTTTGACTGAAAATTTTGCATAAAAATCCAAATCAGGTCAAATATTGAGCTTGGTCCCCAATCTAGGTCAAAACAGGTTCCAAAGGCTAAATTGAAGGTTCTAAACCTTAGAGGATATTTTTTTATGAATTTTAGATGGTTTAGTTGATTTTTATCCTAACTGAAGCCTTGTGAAATTAAGTGGATTTGTTTTAGGATTACAGAATGTCATTTAATTCTTGAATTTCATAATAACCCTTTTCTGACTGAGCTGTCCCACTTTTTCTCTTATTAAGTCCAATTGACCTATGTCTAGACCCTGGAAAATCCCGTTGATGAACTGCACTGGTAAAATTACAATTTTTCCCTTTGTTTCGTGTTCTCTTCCCAGATTAGTGATCCCTTTTATTAGGCCTTTCTCTTGGTTATGTAGGAGCTTTTGTTCACTTTTTTTAGGTCGAAAAGATCTAGTTAGGGCTTATGATGAGGTTCTCATAATTCCCTTACTTCCTTTTCCCCTCTACTCTCTTTCCCCCTCCTTAAACTCTTATTTCGACTGTCGATAAGCCTTCAACGCCACCTTCTTCCTTTGCTCTGGGGAAGCTTCGACGATGCCTCCTTGACGCCACACACCACCATACATCGCCGCTCCACCTCCAAAAGCTCCTCCTCACCTCACCGCACAAAACCCTTCACCTAATTCTTTGATTCACCCACTCAACACCCCACCGGACATGACCACATTCGCACCACCTTCTCGCTTCCGTTCGGCCACCATACACCCTAACATGCCACGCAAACACCACGACCACCTTCGCCAACACTTGGTGAGTCTTCTGAGATGTTTTAATGTGGCCATGAGGCCTTATCTTGTGTTTTAGGTCTTCGTCATCCACCGCCGCCGCCCTCGACATCTCCGACGACGTCCACCTCTTTCCAATCATAATCTCCCTTGCTTCCACTTCCAGGTGGTGCGGACATCAGCTTAGTAGCTAGCTACAACACCAATTGGACTCACGAGGCCCTCAGCAGGTCCAATCAAGAAGCATCCCTTGCTGCTAGCGCAAGCGAAGAAAACCAGTGGGGATAGTCCTACATCGTGTACGAACAAAGCGGCATCAGCGCTGATTGCACAGCAAAAATACACCAGCAATTGTGCCATCTTGTGCTATTTCCTAGCATTGCCAGTGCATATTAGGAAGCCATAGTCGCATTTGTAAAAATACACGCATGCATGCATTTATTTGAGAGGGGAGGAGAGAATAAAATGGCCTTGTAATTGACAAATTCTTCAAGTGTTGCCTCGCAAAATTTCCATCTTTATTTTTATTTCTATTTGATTTTGACTTCTCCGTGGCTACATGGCATGGCTGGACCTTCCTCGCGCCATTCTCTGCAGCAAACACTCCCTACAGCCGCATGCACAGTTATGCACAGCCAGGGCATTGCTATGCATGCCTTCTTCCTCTTTAAAAGGGCACTGCTTCTTCTTTGCAAAGAGAGTCTGGTCCACCAAAAACACAGCAGCTTCCCTCCTTCTAGGCCGTCTCCTCCCCTCTCCCCTCCATACGCAGCCTCTCCTTCTAAGGAGGTACTCTGCGGGTAGGAGCACCTCACAGTGGTGCACAACCACCACTGTGAGTCCCACCACCGCCCAGCTCATCAAAGAGCCGGTGGGCGTGGTGGTTCCCTTCCCTGATTTCTTCGTTTGAAGCATTTCCGCCATTGCCACAGGAGCTTCAAGATTTGAAGCTCAACCAGCCACCGCTCGCCAGCACGGAAGCTCTGCAGCAGCAGCAAGGTGTCGGCCACCGCGCGCCCTGTCGCGAAGCCCCACCGCGCACGCCAGCAGGCCGCCCGCACCCCTCTCCGCGCGCCCTGTCGCGAAGTTCCGCCCGCAGCCTAGCCGGCGCAGACCTTCCGCACGCGCGCCAGCTCGCGCAGCTGCTCCCGCACTCACAGCACCGGGCACAGGCGGTTGCACGAGCCGACCGTGCACTGTAGCCACTGTTCATGTGTTTCAACGGAACACTGTGGCTACAGCGTGGTGACCAGTAAGTTTCTCACTTATCCGGTCACCCGGTGCTTCGCTACCGGAGCCAACCCATTTGCGCGCGCCCGCGTCTCTCCCTCACACGCCCGCGTCCGCGCCCGCTCCAGCGTACGCCTGCCCACTTCAGCATCTGCGTCCGCCTGCTCCCAGCGTTTGCGTCTGCTCGCACCCGCCTCACCGCGCAGCGCAGTGCGCTGCGGTCTCTCCCCCACGCCCGCTCCTCCCAGTGCGCGCCTTTTCGCATGCCTACGCGCCTGAGCGTGCGCGTGCACGCTCCTGCATGCGCCATCAGACGACGCCCTGAGGCTCTGGACGACTTATCTCGCTCGTGCTTCTTCCTCAGCAGAATCGAGCTCTCTCTCTCTCTCTCACAGCACTCTCTCACTCTCTCTACAGACACATACACACACACACACTCTCACTCTCGCACACACACACTCTCACTTATACACTAATATATACTTATATATACATACATACATATATATATATTTATATACATATATATATATACTTATATCTACACATATAGTAGTACCTATATACCTAAGTATTAGTATACATACACACACACACAAATATATATATATATATCTATATACTTATATATATATACATATATATTTACATATATACATATATTTATATACGTATGAATATATATATCTATATATATATCTATCTATATATATATTATTACCTATATAATTAAGTATAAGTATAGATACATATATATATATACATACACATATATTTATACTATATATATACAAATATACATACATATATACATATATATCTATAACTATATATACATACATATATATATATATATATACACATATCTATCTACATATATATATATATATATATATATATACACATATCTATCTACATATATATATATATATATATATATATATATATAACTACATATATACCTATATATTTATAACCATATATATATATATAGATATATATTTACATATATACATATATATATATATATATTTTCATATCACTTACCATACATTGTATCGTGGGAATATCCGCACTAGTTGCTGATATTCCCCGATACACGCGTACAGAAAGTGTTTTCGCACACATCTTCCAACCATCCATCCTACACTCAACGCAGCACTTCGTCTTGTTGGTTGCGTTTTCCTAGACGATGACCAACTCGACACCGTGCTACATGCCATCTCCACCTCCACCCCCACCCCTTTATACATATATATATATACTATATTTACTTTATTTCTATTTCTCTTTCCTACCAGTAAAAAGATAAAAAAATATATAAAAGAGAAAAGATAATCCTTGACTTGCAGGTACTCAGTCTTGTGAATAGCAAGACCAGTTTTGGAACCCTGATTTGGCTCAAAGCCAAGAACCTGATTTTGAGGGTGTACCTCAAGGACAAAAATTATCAGAAAAAAATCTTAAATAGAAAAATACTAAAAACATAATAAACGAATGGAAGAGATTCACTGTAGGAAAGACGTAGAAACTTCTTCACTTCTAATCCCACTTCCCTGAGTTCGACCCTGGGCCTAAAAGTGACCAAGATAAAATCAAGTAGGCCAGGTAAAAAAAAAAAAATTTTGTAAAAGAGATGGTTAGGCTCGATTTAGGTTAACCACTATACTCATTACAACAATAAAATCACCATATTAACACAACCTATCCAGGCTCGACCATACACTCTTTTCATGGCGCCGTTGCTGGGGAAGTGCATATTCAAGTAAGTTTCTACTCCATTCCTTTAATTTTTCTCTTCTCACACCCTTCTCTTTATGGGTGTTTTTGTTTTTTGCTGTGCAGGTGAACCTTTTGCAAGGAGAAGGCAGGCAAACGAAGTTGGAGATGTGGGCAGATCCAAGGTAGGAATGAGAGCGTGAAGATGCCGGCACCGCACTGGAGCTTCGCACACATTGCTGAACAAGTAGGTCTGTCTTTCTTAGCAACTTAGGTTAACTTGTCACCATAATAATAAAAGAAAAAAACTAGAAAAACTTCTTGGGATCTCTTGGGGCAAGTGGATTAAAATTCACTTGTTTGATTGTTTGCCTTTACTCCCACAGCCCCAGGATTTCCCGCCAAACTTCGCATAGCGAAGATCCTAGAATCTTAATTCTTGAATCTTTCGCCGTGTGAAATATTCTTTGAGGCAAAAATCAAAAGATTGATTGACATCCCTCTTTGCCTCATTTATCTGCAATTCGGGATCACATTTTTGGTGGGGAGACTTGGAATTGAGTTGATTCCAACCCCACCACGACCTTTCACGTGCTTAAGATTCGATCCCGAATACTTCAACCCCAACAATTTGATTTTCTTTATCTTATGGTTGAGCCTTGTGTCTGGAAATCATTTTGGTGATTGGGAGCACTTGAATTGAAGTGCTTTGGCTCCCTTTCACACTAATCTAAAATTGACTCGTTCATCTACACATAGAAATCTCTATCTAGGGAAGCCCATTGCATTTTAGCATGCATTAACCAATTGACATTGAAGAAGGGTTTGTTGGGCTTAGAAGAAAACTTGTATTCTCTCAAAACCTGAAGATTGGTTGAATTGGTAATTTAGCAAAATCCTAAAATCCATACTACTTAAGGCTGAATTCTAAAAACCATTCACCAATTAAAACTTCAATTCGGGGAGATTTCCCTATTGCATGCTTGGTTTACACACTCTACTAAATCAATCACTTGGGCATTACCCGTAAATAATGCCCTTCACATTCCAGAAGCACTTGATCCTAAGCCTCTAACTAAAATTGGTAGCAACTTGACCCTTATTAAGGATTGGAGGTCTAACTACCTGCGTGTAGCACCTATGTGCTGGTGGGGGTTCCCGTTTGGTATCGGGTGTCTAAGACTAGGGCAAATGGTCTTTCAATCTGGCCCTGTGGTTCCGTGGTGCTCGCATTCAGTTCCGTAGTTTGTGATAGTAGGTAACTTAGATCTTTAGGTCTAAGGGCACACTGTAGAGGTTAGGAATTTGATTGTATTGATTTGTCATCAAGTGTACCTTTGCGGCGTCGTTTCTCTCATCTCTTTTCCCTTCGTATCCCCCCAATTCTTCCTGCAGTAGTGCATGTTTGGGAGGAGGTCACAAAACCCTAAACTGTGTGAATTGCCTGATAATTTTAGAAAAGAAGCCGAATCGTCCTCCTCCTCCACAAACATGGCTGCACGCCCACCCCCAAATCCCGAGGGAGGAAACCACCCTCAAAACCCATCAGGTGGTGGAGCCTTGGATCCCATAACCCGTCTCCAAGCCCAAATGGAAATGTATAATGAACAAATTGAGGCCATTAGGGAAACATTGGAGGAAATGCAGAACCCTCCCGAACGGGAGGAGCCTAGGTCTCTATCAGAATCCCTCTACTACAGAAACCATAGGACAAATTCGGGTCCCCATGGGCGGGGATGACTTTGAACTGAAACCTAACATAATTGGCCTGATAAATTTTCACTTCCATGGTCTTGCAAGTGAAGATCCTTTTCTCCACTTGGAAGACTTAACCCGATTGGCTGAAACTGTTAAACCGAGAAATATTGGGTTACTTATAGTCCTCATGAAAATGGTCTCATTTTCATTGTGGGATAAAGCATCGTAGTGGTTACGCACACTTGGGAGAACCATCCACTCTTGGGAAGAGATGCGAACAACGTTTCTCAAGTTCTTGCCAATCGGACGAACCAATACGCTTCGCCGTGCTATCACTTCATTTACGCAACAAAACGGCGAACAGTTTCATGAGGCATGGGAGAGATATAATGACCTCCTCAGGAAGTGTTCGCACCACGGTCTGCCTAAGTGGCATATAGCCCAGATTTTCTACTATGGGCTAAATGAGACTTTGAAGTAGATTGCAGATGCTTCCTGCGGAGGGAATTTCATGAATAAAGACGAGAATGGAGCATTCGAATTGTTTGAAAATATGAGCGAAAACTCAATGAACAATGCTTCCATTATCGCCTTTAATCATCCCAGCTTGCCCCGAAATGTCCATGAAGTTGACACGAGACCCTCCCATTCATCCATTGATCTCAGCCTTATTGCACAAAAATTGGATGAAGTCTCTGTCGTGCACAAGAAGCTGGACGAGCTTCTGGCCAACCCTGCCTGTTCTATGGCAAACACCCCTACCTCACCACTTCGTCACAATCCCAATTCTTCCAACACCAGGCTTATCCCGAGAAACCTCGTAAGACCTTCCTTACCGAGTGTCCCACCAAGCGACTCGGTAAGTCATTTGGATCTGGCTTCTACGAGACAGTATTTTGACACGGAGGACCAAGCCTCCGTGTGCTCGAACGCATATTTACATGCGGACGCTTCTTCTAGCATAGAAGATGCTTGCATCCTGGGGAACAACCCGTTCTCTGCCACTTATAACCTAGGGTGGCACAATCATCCAAATTTCACGTGGTCCAATAACCCGCAGTGCCAAAACCCCGCGGGTGGACCGATGCAACAGTTCACACCCGTCATCCCAAGGGCCTAGTCTAATCCTATGGCGAATTGGCCATCAGGCCCTTGCGTACCGCAACCAGAACACGCATCAAGTCCTCTTGATAAATTGATGCGAATGATGACGGAAATGTCAAAGCGCCATGAAGAGAACATGACCTCTCTTCAGCACCAATTGGCGCAGCAGAATGCTAAGATCAGTCAACTATGCATGGCGAATCAATCTCAGGGAACTCTTCCCGCCCAACCTGTTCCCAACCCGTGAAACTTCATACCCCGTGGTCCTCAACCACAGGTACGACCTTCTCAGGGGCAGGCTCATCAGATTCTGCAGGCTCTGAGCATTCCACCGGGATTTCAGGCTAATCCCACCGCAGCACCTCACTCTTATGTCCCTATTGCGAACCCTCCTCTGCCTTGTGATCCCACTGGACCTGCATTGTCCAATGCGATCACTACGAGGAGCGGCAAGCAGACCGTCCATCCACCTCGACCTGATCCTGGTCCATCTTCTTCATCGCCCTCTCATTCGGGATGCTCACCGCATTCGCGAGAGGACGATACACCCAAATTGATGCCAGAATCGATCCCATTTCCTGAGGCTCTACTGAGGGAGCCAAAAGGAAAAAAGAAAGATACGCAAGCCTTTGATAACCTGCGTAATTTGTTCAGGGATGTAGAAATCAAGGTACCCCTGCTCGAGGCTATTGACAACATACCTACTGTCGCCCGATTTTTCAAAGACTACACAACACCCAGGCAATAGTCAAAGAAAACTAAGAATCCAGTGGTTCTCTCGCCTCATGCGAGTTGTGCTATACTGTCAAATCTACCACCGAAGTAGAAAGATCCGGGCACACCGCTTATTTCCTGTAGCATCTAAGGCTGCAATTTTATCCGTGCCCTGCTTGATCTAGGATCTTCCATCAATCTCATACCAACCATCATGCTCGAAAAATTTTCCTTCGAAAATCTGAAACCCACCCCTGTCACGTTACAGTTGGCAGATCGTTCTGTCAAAATTCTGAAGGGTGTGGTGGAAGATGTGGTGGTTAGGGTCAACAGTCTCTGTTTTCCTATTGACTTTCTTGTTCTAGATATGGAAGTTCCTAGCTCACTTTCTGATTGTCCGATCATCCTTGGTCGACCTTTCTTGGCCACAGCCCACGCCCATATCAGCTGCGGGTCAGGCTGTATTGAGATTGCCGTTGGATCTGAAAAGCTCAAGCTTAACATCTTCAAGGTTGCCAAGAACTTTGATTGCGATTGCATCGAGGATGACATGTCTGACGAGGACATGGCCGTCAGCGTGTGTATCAGACTAATTGGGACCTATTCTGACTGTTGTGGATTACCTGTAAACACTGACGATTGCCTGACCAACACATATTGTGATGTTCCCCCATCCCTCCCTATTCCCGTACCTTCTCCTGACTAGACTTCTGACAAGGTTTTCTCCGCTTCCCATACCTCGTGGTCTGAGTCATATCCGGGCTACTCACCGTCGGTCCACACTCTTGAAGATCGGATTGCCCTTTCTTTCCCGCCAAATCAGGCGGAGTTGCAAATCCACACTGGGACCTTGAGCCCACATGCTACCCACTGGGGCTATTCCTTTTTGGATCCATCTATCCAAGAAGCCCCTTTTCTTGGCCAATCTGAGGGCCAACTTCTTCCTCCTGATTTGTTCTCCGATTCGCCTAGGACACTCTCGTCCCAAGAAATGCCAGACCTTACACCATCCACTCCCGAGTTGAAAGAGCTGCCTAGTACACTTAAGTATGTTTTCCTGGGACCAAATGAAATGCTCCCCGTAATCATCAGTTCAAAATTGACCAGGGAGCAAGAGTGCAAACTAACTGAGGTCCTTATGGAACACAAGGCAGCCATTGGATGGTCTTTATCAGACTTATCTGGCATTGGCCCCTCCTATTGCACTCACCATATATATACGGAGGAGGAGGCTCGACCTTCAACCCTAACATGGGGGAGGTCGTTAAGAAAGAAATTATTAAGTGGATGGATGCGGGTATAATCTACCCAATCAGCGATAGCCCCTGCGTGAGGCCGATTCACGTCGTGCCCAAAAAGGCGGGACTCACCATCCGTGTCAATGACAGGGGAAAATCCATCCCTACACGCACTCCTACATCTTGGAGAGTGTGTGTAGATTATAGAAAACTCAATACTGCAACTAAGAAAGATCACTTCCACTACCTTTCATTGACCAAATCCTGGAGCGGTTAGCAGGAAATAAAATTTTTTGTTTCCTGGATGGATTCTCAGGATATAACCAGGTGGCAATTGACCCCCGGGACCAAGAGAAAACCACTTTTACCTGCCCCTTCGGCACCTTTGCATTTAGAAGGATGCCATTTGGACTTTGCAATGCTCCAGCAACTTTCCAGAGATGTATGCTGGTGATATTTCATGACATGGTGGTTGACTTTCTCGTGGTCTTCATGGATGACTTTTCGATTTTCGGACCATCTTTTGATGAATGTCTTGCCAAACTGACCCATATCCTTAGGAGATGTATTGATGTAAACCTCATACTTTCTTGGGAAGAAAGTCATTTTATGGTGCACGAGGGAATTGTTCTCGGACACGTCATCTCCGATAGGGGTTGAGGTTGACAGAGCTAAGCTTGATGTATTGCTGATTTACCTGTGCCTGGCTCTGTCAAACAAATCCGCTCCTTGCTGGGACACGTCGGTTTCTATAGGAGATTTATTAAAGATTTCTCCAAGATTTCTCGACCGTTAACTCATCTCCTATCAACAGACATACCCTTCGATATGGGCCCCGACTGCATACGAGCATTCACGCAGCTGCGTAATGCTGTCACTAAGTCCCTTGTTCTCCAGCCACCTGATTGGTCCCTCGACTTTGAACTCATGTGTGACGCTTCTGACCTTGCAGTCGGAGCCATCCTGGGACAAAGATGCGATAGACACCCCTTCGTGGTGCACTACGCCAGTAAGATGTTGGATGAGGCCTAGCGTATTATACTACCACTGAAAAAGAACTACTGGCGATCGTCTTTGGGCTGGAGAAATTCCGCTCTTACCTTCTGGGCTCACACGTTATTATTTTCATCGATCACGCGGCCATTCGCCATCTCATGCACAAGAAGGATGCCAAGCCTAGACTGATTCGTTGGATCCTTCTGCTCCAAGAATTTGACATTGAGATCCGCGATAAGGCCAGAGCCCAGAATGTTGTGGCTGATCATCTTTCTAGACTGGACCCTGACCATATTGGACTTACTTTACCGATCAATGAGATTTTTCCTGATGAGCACCTATTGGTAATTAATGTGGCAGGTGGACCTTAGTATGTCGACATTACCAATTACCTTGCTTCTGGATCCCTTCCACGTGGCTGGCCTAAAAACCAGCGCCAGCGTCTCATGGCAGAAGCAAAGTATTATTTATGGGATAATCCACTTCTTTTTCACATAGGTGCTGATCAAATCATCCATCGCTGTATTCTTGACAATGAATTCCCCAGTGTGCTATCCTTCTGCCACGATCAAGCCTACAGAGGCCATTTCTTTGGGAGGAAAACTACAGCCAAGGTGTTGTAGTGCGGTTTCTTTTGGCCCTCCCTTCCCCATGATGCACACAATTATGCCAAACATTGCACTAGGTGCCAGTCGTTAGGGTCAATGTCACGTTGTGACATTATGCCCTTACAACCCATCCTAGTTGCAGAAATCTTCGACATTTGGGGAATTGATTTCATGGGTCCCTTTCCTCCTTCCAACAGCTTCGAATTCATTCTCGTGGCTGTTGATTATGTTTCGAAATTGATTGAGGCTATTCCCACGCACCGTGCTGACCATGTTATATCCACTTGATTTGTCAAAGGCCACATCTTTGCGCGCTTTGGGAGCCCTCGTGCCATTATCTCGGATGGAGGAAGACACCTTACCCATGCTTCTTTTCGGGCACTTCTGAGGAAATACGGAGTCCACCATCGTATCGCATCCCTGTATCATCCTCAGACGAACGGCTAGGCAGAGGTGTCAAACCGGCAAATCAAGAAAATTCTCCAGAAAATGGTTTGGCCTGACTATAAGGATTGGTCCGACAAGCTGATGGACGCACTTTGGGTGTATCGGACCACCTTCAAGGCTCCCCTTGGTATGTCTCCTTATAGAATCATTTACGAGAAGCCTTATCATTTGATCGTGGAGTTGGAGCACCGCGCTTATTGGGCGGTTCGCCAATGTAACCTCGACCCAGACCTGTGTGGTCAAGAAAGGAAACTCCAACTCCAGGAGCTGGAAGAGCTCCGTCGTAAAGCCTATGATTCTGCTTTAACTTTCAAGCATCGCACTAAGGCTTTTCAGGACAGTCGTACTCGGCGGAAAGAATTTGAGCCATCTCAGCAAGTTTGGCTCTATGATGAGAACCTCATCATGAGCCATAACTAGCTCATTTTGACCTAATACAAAGGATAAAAGCTCCTACATAACTCAAGGAAAGGCTTAACTCCGAGAATTCTGAGTTTAAGGAGAAAACAAGTCATAAGGGGTAAAAATGCAATTTTATCAGTATAATCTGCATACAGGGTAATTCAGGGTCCAAACATAGGTCAAACAAACCAAATAAGAAGGAAAGTAGGATGATCTGACAAGGGCTACAGCAATTTCAAGGAACTAAATGATAATCTGTAACCTTAAAACAAACCCACTTCAATTCACGAGGTTCGAGGCAAAGTAAAAATAGAATAAACCCTCTAAAATTCATAGAAAAATAATCTCTAGGGTTTAGAACCTTCAATTTGGCCTTCAGAACCCATTTTGACCTACATTGAGAACCATGCCCAATTAATAACTTAATTTGGGTTTTTGCATAAATTGACCGGTCAAACAAGGTTTAATCTAGAAATAAAATTCACCATCAGATTCCTTAGGTCCTAATTAGTCATGTATAAAAACTTGAGCCTAAGAAGAAACCTTCTTGACCAACTTTACACTTTGGTCTTCATATATTTACTTGTTGGCCCTCAACTTTCGAACCCTCACATTTCTGCCCCTAACTCTCCTTCGTTCTTTGCATTCAGGTCCCTCCTGCCAAAACCTGACCAGCACCATGCTCCGGCGACCTTGCGCGGAGCATGGCGCCGCGCAGGGTAAGGGGGAGGGTCTGGCAAGTAAACCGGGGGTGCCCTGCGTCGTCAGCCGTCGCAGGGACACCCCCCTGGTCGCTGCAACCCACCATACCGGCCGTGCGAACGTACGGACGGTATGGGTCTCCATCTCCGGCGTCCTCCGACGAGGGAGACACGTCGTCTCCCTCCGCCTTCCTCTCTGATTCGGCCCCTATAAATACCCCCGTCGCTCCACCGTTCTTCCTAGCTCGGATCTGACGGAGAAACCCCCCAACTTTCCTCTCTTCTCACTCTGGCAGACGCTCACCAGCTCCGGCGGTCCCTCCTCCTCCTCCTCTTCGCTCTGCCGCAATACCAGCAGCAGAGACTTCTTCCCCTGCTCTTCCCGCGTCGCGCAATACCGGCGCGCGCTGCCTTTGCCCCGTCGTCACCGCCGTCCTCCCCCACTGGGCACCTTCTTCTCCGGCGACAGCAGGTACAGCCGTCCGCCTCCTCGCCCCCTTCGTCACTTTAGTTAGGTTAGAACTACTTCCCTCTATTCTCTCTCTCATTTCCCCCTGCTATTTTTATCTAATTATCCCTCGACCGCGCCTAATCGCCCTCACCTTCTCCACCTCCGGCCCCTGCTCCGGCGACCCGCTCCCATCACTCCAGCAACCCACACGGCTCGCCGACCACCGCAGAACCTCCGCCTCCTCACCCTGATCAACCTCCGCCCTTCCACTTCCCCCAAATCACCCTCTGCAACTCCACCGAACACACCCACTTTCCGACCCACAGTCCGACCTAGGGCAGCCCTTGCACGCCGCCCCACGCCTCGCCACCACCCGCATGAGCTTCGCCGCACTCTGGCGAAGCTCCCGGCACCTTCTGATTAGGCCGAGAGGCCGTTTTGCTGTGAACAGGTCACCCGTCCTCCGCCGCCATTGCCGTGCAGAAGGAGCTGCTTCGACCTGTTGCTCCAGGTGCGCTGTGCCCAGGTCACGCTCCCAGGCTGTGCGGGGCATTTCGGCAAAGCGTCAGGCTGCAGTTGAGGCGAAGCCCTCGCGCGAAGGCCTCGCGTAAAGCCGCGATTACCAGCTGCTTCCTCCGCGCAGGCGCCAAATTGGGGTGGGACATTTAGTCCCACCTCGGAAGACTCCGAAGTAGCGCAGCGGTATAAAGTGAAAAAGTGCTGGACGCTTATCGCCTCAGCACACGGGGTGAGGTCCCCTTCACCCGCCCGGTTACCCGGTCTTGTCCGCGCTCACGCCTCGCGGACCTGGCCCGACCCGACTAAACCCGACCTGCACTCCTCGCCCACCACGCACGCCGGTGGGCCTGGACTCGGGCGCGACTCGTACCCGACTACCCGGCAGCTCTGGGAGAGCTTTCCTAAGAGCGGATTCTGTGAGAAAGAGACGCGGGGGAGGGTAGAGTTAGGTTTTGCCCCTCTGATCAAGCTGTGTAAGTGTGCAGGCACAGGTGAAGAAGAACCGTGGAAGAAGACGAAGGCTGAAGGAAGGAGGAGCACCGAGCGGCACTGTAGCAGCGGCGGTTTAAGTCGTCTGATTGGAAAATCAGACGACGTCTTGAAAGCAAAGAAGGAGAAGGAAGGCGAGGCATAGGAGAACACAGAACACGAGAAGAAGATCTGACGAAAGGAAAAGAAGAAAGAAAGAAGAAGAAGAAGAACAGGACCGCTCTGCAGAAGAAAAAGGAAGAGACGAGCAGAAAAAGCTGAAAGAAGAAGAAGAACAAAGGAAGAGAGCAGAAGATCTGAGAAGGAAG
Source organism: Thalassia testudinum (assembly GCA_037157565.1). NCBI lineage: Eukaryota > Viridiplantae > Streptophyta > Magnoliopsida > Alismatales > Hydrocharitaceae > Thalassia > Thalassia testudinum. The sequence goes on from JAZHRO010000073.1 coordinate 154,818,817, forward strand.
AAGAGGAGAGGATAAGCAAAGAGAAAAGAAGAGAAGCCAACAAATTCTCTCTCTCTCTTTCTTTATTTTTGTAAAAGAAACTTGTACCCCTAGAATACAACTTGCTCCCTGAGTTCGACCTCGGGAACTCTTTTATTTCCGAGTAACAAATTGTATTAAACTGGTAATCACTTCTCTATACTATACTACGACGAAATAATAGAACTATAGAGGAAGGTCGTCACCACTCTACAATACCTGACTCAAATTCTTTCCTGGGAAACTGAAGTCCAAATGGACTGGTCCTTTCCTGGTCTCGAGACCATTTCCCAATGGGGCCGTTGAGATTGAAGATCCCAAATCTGGGCATAAATTTACGGTCAATGGGCAGCGTTTGAAACCCTATCTTACCCATGAACCTACCCCCATTGGAGAAACTGTTGCCCTCCTGGAGGGTAACTAATTTTTTGCCTCATTCTGAGTCCAGCTGGGGACGTTAAATTCAACGCTCGTTGGGAGGCACCCCAACAACACTCACCATCCATCATCACTTTTCACTTCACTGTCATGCGCACTTCACTTTTCACCTCACCACCCACCATCACCCACCCTACCACCCTGCTGTATACCCTGCACCTCAGCTCTCGTTACATGATCTTTCGTCCTTCCTCTACCCTTCCCTGCATGCATATGAGGACATATCATCGTTTGGCATGGGGGGGTGGATAGGCATCCATAGGATCTGGGTATTTTATGGTATCATGCAATTTTCATCTATCTATCTATCTATCTATATATATATATATAAGTGTGTTTAGTAATGATTTGAAGGCTGAAACAAAAATACAATAAGTGTTTATGGATATTCAACCTCTGTTTTGAAGATTTTCCAGGCCACAGAAGCTTGATTCGCTCAGGCTCGACTTAATTCACTTGAGCATTGACAAAATAGATCGAAATCTCTCCTAATTAAGGACGTATTCTTGTACCTGAGACACCAGTACAGGATTCGTTGGTTTACTTCTACTCGAGAGCCTAAGTAATCTTGGTTCACACTACACATATCAAGAAAGATCAGGTGAACATAAGATCCAACCCTAGTGTTCATTAGGGAAGGTGGAGTCCTTACCTATGCGTGCAGGTAGACTTTTTATCCCAGGCTTTGGTCTTGTGTTTAGGAGAGACTCTTTCCACCAAAAAGAAACTCTCCCACCAAAAAGAAAAGTGTGCTCCTCCAAATAATGTTGTAAGAGATATACTGACATGTGTTTCAAAAAAAAAAAAAAAGAGATGCAAATAAGTCAGTATATCTCACAAATGTCTGTAAAATCTTCCTACAAAAAAGTTCTTCAGGGCAAAAACCCTATTTTCTTTAAGCCACAAATGTCAGAAAATGGGAGTTGAGTTTTCCGTCATCTTTTTAAGGGTCAATCCGAAGACACGAGCTGAAAATGGGACCAAGCTGCACTTAAAAATTCGTGAAACCTTGGGCTTGAGTCTTAATGTTCATTTGGTCAGTCTTGATCCATCACTAAGCACAAGCCATAATCTCTTGAGCTCTCGAGTACGGCAAAAACCTCCGAGTCCTGGAAATCGTACTTCAGGTTTAAATATCAAGAGTCCTGGTTAGTTGAGAGATGGTTTATGTCATGTAAGACTTAAAGTACTGGTAGTCTTCTCTGCAATTGGTTCTCACAATATCCAACAATAAACACACCTATGTCACCTCAGAAGAAAATCTTCAGCTTAAGATCATTTCTAAATACAATACAAAAAAAATGTTTTGCTAGGGACTAGCAAAAGATAGGCATTTGGGTATGATTGCACAGCAAAAATACACCAGCAATTGCGCCATCTTGTGCTATTTCCTAGCATTGCTAGTGCATATTAGGTAGCCATAGTCTCATTTGTAAAAATACACGCATGCATGCATTTATTTGAGAGGGGAGGAGAGTGAATAAAATGACCTTGTAATTGACAAATTCTTCAAGTGCTGCCTCGCAAAATTTCCATCTTTATTTTTATTTCTATTTGATTTTGACTTCTCCGCGGCTGCATGGCATGGCTGGACCTTCCTCGTGCCATTCTCTACAGCAAACACTCCCTACAGCCGCATGCACAGCCATGCACAGCCAGGGCATGGCTGTGCATGCCTTCTTCCTCTTTAAAAGGGCACGGCTTCTTCTTTGCAAAGAGAGTCTGGTCCACCAAAAACACAACAGCTTCCCTCCTTCCAGGCCGTCTCCTCCCATCTCCCCTCCATACACAGCCTCTCCTCCTTCTGAGGAGCTACTCTGCAGGCAGGAGCACCTCACAGTGGTGCACAACCACCACTATGAGTCCCACCACCGCCCAGCTCATCAAAGAGTCGGTGGGCGTGGTGGTTCTCTTCCCCGATTTCTTCGTTTGAAGCATTTCAGCCATTGCCACAGGAGCCTCAAGCTTTGAAGCTCAACCAGCCACTGCTCGCTCTCACGCAAGCTCTGCAGCAGCAGCTGCAAGGCGCCGACCACCGCGCACGCCAGCAGGCCGCCCGCGCCCCTCTCCGCGTGCCCTGTTGCGAAGTTCCGCTCGCAACCCAACCGAGGCAGACCTTCCGCGTGCATGCCAGCTTGTGCAGCAGCTCCCGCACTCACAGCATCGGGCACAGACGGTCGCGCGAGCCGACCGCGCACTGTAGCCACTGTTCACGTGTTTCAGCGGAACACTGTGGCTACAGTGCGGTGACTGGTAAGTTTCTCACTTATCCGGTCACCCGACGCGCCGCTACCGGTGCCAACCCGTCTGCGCACGCCCTCGTCTCTCCCGCGTACGCCCGCCCGCTTCAGCGTTTGCGTGTGCCAGCTCCCAGCGCCTGCATCTGCCCGTACCCGCCTCACCGCGCAACGCAATGCGCTGCGGTCTCTCCCCCATGCTTGCTCCTCCCAGCGTGCGCCTCTTCGCGTGCCTACGCGGTTACGCGTGCGCGTGCACGCTCCTGCGTGCGCCATCAGACGATGCCCTGAGGCTCTGGACGACTTATCTTGCCCGCGCTTCTTCCTCAGCAGAACCGAGCTCTCTCTTTCTCTCTCTCACAACACTCTCTCACTCTCTCTGCATACACATACACACACACACTCACACTCTCTCACACACACACTCTCACTTATACACTAATATATACTTATATATATATACATACATACATACATATATATATATACATATAGTAGTACCTATATACCTAAGTATTAGTATACATACATACATATATATTTACATATATACATATATTTATATACGTATGAATATATATATATATATATATATATATATATATATATATATATTATTACCTATATAACTATGTATAAGTATAGATACACATATATATATATATACACATATATACATATATATATACAAATATACATACATATATACATATATATCTATAACTATATATACATATATATATATATATACATATCTATCTACATATATCTATATACATATATTACTATATATATATACATATATATATATATATATATATATATACATCTATATAGTTATAGATACATACATATACATATATATATATTTTCATATCACTTACCATACGATGTATCGCGGGAATATCCGCACCAGTTGCTGATATTCCCCGATACATGCATACAAAAAGCGTTTTCACACACATCTTCCACCCATCCATCCTACACTCCACGCAGCACTTCGTCTTGTTGGTTACGTCTTCCTAGACGACGACCAACTTGACACCGTGCTACACGCCATCTCCACCTCCACCCCCAACCCTTTATACATATATATATACTATATTTACTTTATTTCTGTTTCTCTTTCCTGCTAATAAAAAGATAAAAAAAATATATAAAAGGGAAAAGATAATCCTTGACTTGCAGGTACTCAGTCTTGCGAATAGTAAGACCAGTTTTGGAACCCTGATTTGGCTCAAAGCCAAGAACCTGATTTTGAGGGTGTACCTCAAGGACAAAAATTATCAGAAAAAAATCTTAAATAGAAAAACACCAAAAACATAATAAACGAATGGAAGAGATTCACTGTAGGAAAGGCGTAGAAACTTCTTCACTTCTAATCCCACTTCCCTGAGTTCGACCCTGGGCCTAAAAGTGACCAAGAAAAAATCAAGTAGGCCAGGTTAAAAAAAAAAAAAATTGTAAAAGAGATGGTTAAGCTCGATTTAGGTTAACCACTATACTCATTACAACAATAAAATCACCATATTAACACAACCTATCCGGGCTCGACCGTACACTCTTTTCAAGCGCATATTAGGATTTTGTGAAGAGGCCTCTTTGCCCAAGAATTAAGGGGTCAGGTCCCTTCATCACCCCCATGCACACCTGCTTACTTGACCTATGATCACTCCTCTGTCACCACCCACGCCCGGTGACCCTGGTCCATTCTTTTGATCCGATAACCCAGATCCGACTATACGTTGGGTCTTGAGAGAGAAGGATTTGTGAGAGAGCGGGGGAGGGTTTTGCTCTTTGAGGGCTTGACCTTGACCCTGTGCGACACTTAGCCACTGAGAAGTTGGCTCTCTTTTGCTTGTGAAGGAGAGGCCATGCTTCTATGCTTAAGGAAGGCTTTGAAATGGGAGGTTCTAAGGAAGGAAGAAAGAAGGCTCACATAAGTTGTCTGATCTGGTTCTGAGCACTGTTGAATAATTTAAGAACCTAAGTTGAGATTGAATTCTGATTTGAATGAATTGAGTTATTGAATGCATGCTTAATTAAGAGAATAAGTGGTGATTCAAATCACCATTATTTTGATTCTCTTTTCTTTTTGATTCCATGCAACCTTGAGGTACATTGATTTATATTCGAATATTAATTCTGATCAATTTCATTCATTGCATATCTATTTTGTGATCAATTGATTATGCTCATTGATTCTGAATGAGATTAATGTTGTGAATTCCATTATTTGCTCCCTGTGTTTAACCTCGGACTCTTGTGATTCTGAGCATATAAATTTAAATGTTTTCGAGTGATTGATGCTTTGCTACAATGAAACGACTTAAAGCTCCTCGGTAGCCCATTAACACATGGTCATACCTCTTTTCCCTCATGACGCTACCAAGCTCAACGAGGTCAGAAGGGATCTTGCCCCTTCTAAGATTAATGGATTGCCACACCCGAATGGGATAAGGCAAACACGCCAAAAGGCCCCCACCTACGGACAATAGGGACTGAGGCATCCCTCCACGTTCTTGTAATTACAAAGCTGCCTCCTAAGGTTGGTAGGCATTAAATACTCCCTATGCTCGTATCCTCCACCATAGAGAGGGTAGTCCCATTAATGCCAGCCATGGCATTAGAGGCCTTTGCCTCATCCTAACGACAATTAATGACCGATCTTGTCGTAGCCAAGACAAATACTTATTTCTCGCAGTGATTGGTCATCACTTAAGGAAGGTGGCACTTATGTCACATCTTCACCCAGGTAGTCTCCTCTCAAGGTTGGCAAGCTACCTTTTAAGGCTGGAAGGAACTCCAGTGGATGCGCCCCACATTCCCTTGCATTGCCACCTCTTAAGGCCGGCAAGCTGTCTCTTAAGACTGGCAGGAAATCAGGTCCTTGCGCTCAAGTTCCCTTGCATTGTCACCTCTTAAGGTTGGTAAGCCATCTCTTAAGACTGGTAGGAAATCAGACCCCTACTGTTGGCACGCTCTTGTTTAAGAAATACGCGTCTTAGTATAACCAACGAAAGTAATACAACATTTAAATTTGTAATCTTGAAAACAAAAATGAGTTTGAAGTCATTCGTAGGGAGCAAATATGGAATTCACACACTAATCGCAATAATAACAATGAACACAATAAGATATTCAATGAATAACATAAATTTACTCAAAATGATGTTCAATAATAGTAAATATATCTTAGAAATAATTGGGATAAAAGGAAGAATTTAAAACCTAAAAATGATGATTTGAATCACCACTTAAATCCCACATTTAAGCACATATCAAAGCATTCAATTTCTCAACAGTATCTTGAACCACTTGCCATGTCAGCACCTGATGGGAACACCATTATGAGCCATAACTAGGTCATTTTTACCCAATTAAGTCAATAAATGCTCCTACACAACCGCTAGAGAGTCACAAGTCACAACATAATCATTTTGAGGGAAAAATAAGAAACTAGGGATAAAACTATAATTTTACCAGCTTATCATGAATGCAGTACAACCACGGGTTTTCTCAGGGGTTGAATGAAGGTCAACTGGTCTTAAAAAGATAACAAGTGGGTTAGAACAATCAGAAAAGGGTTTGCACGTGTTCTGAGAATTAAATGACTTTTGAAACCCTAAATCAGACCTGCTTGATTAACTGAGATTTTGATCAGTATAAAATTTTCTTAAACCCTCTAAAATTCAATAAAAATATTATCTAGGGTTTGGAACCTTCAATTTGACCATCAGAACCCGTTTTAACCCAAAACAGAGTCACAGACAGACATTTGCCCTAATTTAGGTTTTTGCATAAATTACCTAGTCAAACATGGTCAAAACCAAAATCCAACTTCACCATTGGATTCCTTAGGTCCAAATTAGGTTTGTAACAAAATTTGGACCCTAAATTAGTTTGTCTTGACCTAGTTTGCAAATTGATCCTGTCTAATTATATTTCTACCCTTAACTTTCAAAAAAATTTTAAATAGGTCCCTAACTTTGTCGTCGTTCTCACAAAAGGCCCCCATCGCATAGAACTCCTAATCCTACAACTCCGGCGACAATCAATTGAGGATTTCTCCTTGATTGATTGATGAAACCTCCTCAAAATTGAACTAGAGATTCCCCTTGAAATCCTCTTTCCATCAGACCGATTCTTGTGCTTCAAATCTTTCCCAATTTCTCATGAGAACGCATGAGAAATTTTAGTTTTCAACTCCGACGACATTCCAAGCTTGAAAGCTTGGCTTCCAAGCTCTAATCGACCCCCTGATACCTATATAAAGACTCCCAAGGCCTGCCCGATCCTCCAAGCTTGAATTCGACCAGAGAAACCCTCAAATTCCTCTCTCTCCCTCCGGCCGATTTTCTCTTCAAGCTTCGTGTTGAACGTACGAGTTGCTATGCTAACGTGTTTGGTTTTTAAAACCTTGTCATTGTAGCTTGAAAGCGAAGAACTTATGTTCAACAAATAAAATCTATATCGAAATTGAAATTCCAGGTCGAACATAGGGAGGCTACGTCGATCTATATTCGCAATTATATTTTTTTTAGGATTTTTCTTGAAAAGTGAGGCGATGTAATTATAATGAAGCTATAACAACAATCAGACTAAAAAGGGGAAGAGAGAGAGAGAAAACATGCATTCAATATTTCAAAATATTTATACAATAAAATTAAATAAGAATTACACTAGAAAGTGGGAAATAAGCTACACTAGAAAGCAAGAAAATTCTACATTAGAAAGCTATAAAGAAGAATGGGAGAGAGAAGTTATCCTCCTCGACAATCGCTTGGAGGACGAGCCGGACGGGACGATGCCTGGACGAAGGAGGATGAAGCAGAAGAACGGGAACAAGGCAGTACGTCGTCATCGTCGAGGGATCCACTTTCGAATGGGGACGAAAAATTTGACTTTATCTTGCGAGGAGCATCCCGGGTGTGGGACAATCTTCTCTTGAGCTTTGGAGAGGTAGAGAAGAGAAGGAAGGGATGAGAATTTTATGTGGAGGGGGTCTCCTTTTATAGTTGCAAGGAGTGTGGGAAAATTGGTCATTACATCTTTAAAAAGATTAATTTAGGACCTTTAGTGACGGATAAAACCGTCGCTAAAGGTCTGAACGTGCACGTACGATCCCGCGTCTTTGTCGCGCATGCAATAGCGCATGGGCTCTATCAGGCGTGCGCAGCCGTTCGATTGCAATCTGATGCTTGCCCGCGCCCGCTCGCCCGCGCCCGCTTGCTCGCTAGCGAAGACTCGATCGCGCGTCTGAAGGCAGCCGAGAGCCTTATCGACTGCACTGCGTGTGTGGTTGGGGCGGGCGGCTGGAGTTTTGAACGTGCGTTCAGGATTGTTGGATCGAGATCCAACGGCCCAGATCGCACGTTGGATTCTCTTTGGAAAGGCAGCAGTGGACCTGAGGGCCGGTTGGACGACTGAGATGGCACCACGTGGTGCCATCTTGGCCGTCCATCTTCTGGATGATGTAGATGGTGCTACGGATGTCGGATTGAGTTGATTTTTGCACTGTTAGGCTACAATCGTCGATCTGAATCCATCCGTTCGGTTGGATTTGTCGTTTGAAGTGTAAATTTACACCATCTTGGCCCTTGATCTTCTAGGGTTCCCCGGTCACTATCTGATGCTACAGATGCCTGATTAGGGCGATCTTGGAGTTGTTGAACTCCAATCGTCGCTCTGATCACATCTGTACGGTTGGATCTTCGATCCGAGGCCCCAATAAAAAGTTTTCCTTGTCCAAGCACATAAAAGGAGATAATTAACCTCCATTTTATTCAAACTACTCTAAATGCAAGATGATGCATGTTATGCAATCCTATGCTTAAGAACATGCATAAATAGACATCTTAAGTAGTGTAAACATGCTTACATCATACTCCCATGCCTATCTTTTGCTAGTCCCTAGCAAAAATTATATGCTATTTATAAAAGAATTAGGTTGGATTGTTTGGGCATGAATTATTTTCAATCATTAAGAAATTGTCTACTTAGGATCTGAACTTTCAAAGACACAACAGTGCCCGAGTATCTGCTAAAATACAGACCACCTCAAGCCCTCGCCTTATTCAAAGAAAAATTTCTTTTTCTCTTTTTCCTCTTTTCTATTTTTTTTTTTGAATTTTCAAGTTTTAAGGTTTAAGAGTGGCTTTCTACGGCCATTCAACTCACTCAAGATTTGATGAGAATCCTAAGTTCTAAGCATCTTATTGTGAATGTGATAGACTCGTTGATCGGCAATTAAAATGGACTTCAGATTTCTACGCCTCTAGGTGACCTAAAAAGAATTCTACCTAAAGGTGTATCTTTACAACTGGTCACTTTCTCCCTACTTTTATTTTTTTTTTACGGGGTCAACACAAGGGTGAATCCAGTGTATATCTCCCCGGTTTATTCTACTTCTCTGCTTCTTCTTAAGTATTTTGGGAAATTTCAATGCATTTCTTGAGCTGGGTTCTGGACAACTGGTCTATGAGCTGTTACCACTAACAACTTGCCAACGATACGGGAAGTGTGGTTTATTTCTTATTTTTCTTTTCTCCTTTTCTTTTTGATTTCTTTTTGATTTTTTCTTTTTTCTTTTTAAGTAGGTGGCTTCCCTAGTCTAAGATTTACCTAAAGGCAACAAAAAGAGAAAGGTCCAGTGACTGGCCTCTAGACAACCTACCTATGGGCTGTTACCCACGATAACTTGCTAGCCATATCACCCTAGAAGGTTCATTAGCTACCCAATTTTTGTTAGAATTGCTGAACAATGAGTCAGTGCAAAGAAAGTGTGTAGATGCTTAGAACTTAAAAATTCCCTCAAATCAGAGGGTGGGTTGATAAGTCTTGTACTTATCACCCAAACTTATTTGCTCCAATTACGATAGAATTAAAATGGCGAGGACTCGAAAGACAAATCCACATTTTAGTGGATACACGGGCTGATTAACTCCAAAGACCTGAAGGGTCTTTGCATTCAGATCCTAATGTAAAATTTCCTAAGATTGAAAAGTCCTAATGTCCAACTAATCCTTCCTAATTTTGATTTTTTTTTAATGTATAAATAAGAAGAGAAAAATAATTTACATGAATTTCACAAAGCTGACCAAATGATTCAAAAATGAATCCACCCCCCCATGCCTAGCTGATGCAATGTCGTCATTGAAAAAGAGACATGAAATAAAGGGTAGAATATGAAAGATGTCACCTGAATATGAAGCTCGTATCAGCCTTGTGTCATATGTACAACTGCTGAGTTTAATGCCGTTAGCTAGGCGAAGTTCAGCCAAAGAAGTCACAGAATGGCTAGAGCAACTATGTTTGAGACGGGTTCTGGAAGAATACGGTCAATAACAAGCTTCAAACGTTGACCGTTGACTTTAAATGTGTTACTTGTCTTTGGGTCAGAAATCTGAACGGCTCCGTTTGGAAAAATCTGGTCAATTATGAATGGGCCATTCCATTTAGATCTAAGTTTTCCAGGAAAGAGCTTAAGTTTAGAATCGAATAACCAAACCTTCTGGTTCGGCTCAAAGCTCTTGTGGGAAATTAGTTGATCATGTAGAGCTTTGGTCCGAGCCTTGTAGATCTTGGCATTCTCATAAGCATCATTTCTAAGCTCCTCCAACTTAGATAGTTGGAGTTTCCTGGTCTTCACAGCTAAATTCAGATCTAAATTGCATTGTTTGATTGCCCAGAATGCCCTGTGTTCAATCTCTATGGGTAGATGTCATGCCTTTCCATACACCAAATGGAATGGAGACATGCCGATGGACATTTTATACGCCGTACGGTAGGTCTAAAGAGCATCCTCAAGCTTTTGAGTCCAATCCTTGCGATCAGGCCTAACCATTTTCTGCAGAATGTTCTTGATCTCTCTATTGGAGATCTAAGCTTGTCCATTCGTCTGGGGATGGTAAGGTGTGGAAATTTGGTGATTAACCCCGTATTTGGCCAATAAATTCTGGAATTCGGCATTAGTAAAATGAGTGCCACCATCACTGATGATAGCCCTCAGAATCCCGAACCTACTGAAGATATTTTTCTTGACAAAATCGATGACCACCTTGTGGTCATTGGTTCGGGTGGGAATCACCTTAATCCATTTTGACACATAATCAACAGCAACAAGTATGTACTGATGTCCAAATGAAGGGATAAAGGGTCCCATGAAATCGATGCCCCAAACATCGAAAATTTTGATGGGAAGAATTGGGTTTAGGGGCATCTTATCTCTCTTAGTTATGCTCCCGAGTGCCTGACATCGAGAACATGACCTTGAGAAATCATAGGCATCCTTGAATAAAGACAACCAATAGAAGCTAGATTGCAAGATTTTTGCAGCCGTCATTTTCCTGGAGAAATGTCCACCACACCTAGATGCATGGCAGAACTCGAGTATACTATTGAATTCATTCCCTAGTATACATCGGCGAATAATCTGATCAGAGCCGATGCGATACAGTTCAGGGTCCTCCCAGAAGTAGTATTTGGCCTCAGATTTGAGTCTATCCCGTTGTTGCTTGGTCCAATCCTGGGAGATTTGACCAACGACCAAATAGTTAACAATGTCAGCAAACCATGGGGTGTGGCACCTAAAACTGTAAGAATAGTTTCGTCCAGAAAAGTGTCAGCAATCAGAATGTCCGGACGAGCGGAATCACCTAGGAGTCTCAACAAATGATCCGCTACCACATTTTGTACCCCGATTTTATCCTTGATTTCAAGATCAAATTCTTGAAGCAGAAGAATCCAACGAATAAGCCGGGGTTTAGCATCCTTTTTGACCAAGAGATGTCTCAAAGCCGAGTGGTCGGTATAGATGATAACATGAGACCCTAAGAGATAAGCCCTGAATTTTTCCAAAGTTAACACTACAACTAGTAATTCCTTTTCAGTAATAGTGTAATTCCTCTGGGCTTCATCCAGAGTTTTACTAGCGTAGTAGATGACGGAGGGCTTTCTATCAATTTTTTGACCCAGGACAGCCCCGACCGCGTAATCAGAAGCGTCGGTCATGATCTCAAAAGGGGCTATCCAAATTGGTGGTTGCAAAACTGGAGCACATGTGACTGCCATTTTCAGGAAATCAAATACCTTTTGGCATGATTCGTCAAAAAAAATGGCGTTTCTTTAGCAGGAAGATTGCTCAAAGGACGAGCAACCTTCGAGAAATCCTTGATAAATCTTTGATAAAATCCCACATGGCCAAGAAATGATTGGATTTTTTTAACAGATGTGGGAGGAGGAAGTTTAGCGATAGCATCAACCTTAGCTTTATCCACTTCAATTCCCCGTTCAGAGATTACATGACCTAAAACGATGCCTTTATGGGTCATGAAATGACTCTTTTCCCAGCTAAGGACCAATTGTGTTTTGATACATCGCTTAAGAATCATTTCCAGATTAGCCAAACAAGAGTCAAATGATTCTCTGAAAATAGAGAAATCATCCATGAATACTTCCATAAACTCTTCCACCATGTTAGAAAATATGGCTAGCATACACCTTTGAAAAGTCGCAGGTGCATTGCATAGCCCGAAAGGCATCCTACGAAAAGCAAAGGTTCCATAGGGACAGGTGAAAGTAGTTTTTTCCTGATCCTCGGGATGGATAGGAACTTGGTTGTATCTCGAGTAGCTATCAAGAAAACAGAAGTACTTCTGCCCGGCTAATTTTTCCAAGATTTGATCGATGAAGGGTAGGGGAAAATGATCCTTTTTAGTGGCTGTGTTCAGCTTCCTGTAATCAATACAAACCCTCCAAGAGGAAGCTGAACGAGTTGTGACAGATTCTCCTCTCTCGTTAGTCACAACAGTAATTCCAGCTTTCTTCGGAACAATCTGTACGGGACTTACCCAGGGACTATCAGAGATTGGATAAATAATTCCTGCATCAAGCCACTTGATGATTTCCTTTTTGACTACTCACATATTTGGATTCAATCTCCTCTGCATCTGGCAAGAAGGGCGGGATCCATCTTCCAAGAATATTCTATGATTACAGTAAGATGGCTCGATCCCCCTGAGGTCATGAATGGTCCAACCAATTGCCTCCTTATGTTCCTTCAGGACCTTGATCAATTTAATCTCTTGCTCCTTTGTCAATTTAGCACTGATAATCACAGGGAGCGTTTTCTGAGGTCCTAAAAATTGATATTTCAAATTCTCAGGCAATGGTTTCAGTTCAAGCTCGGGCGAGTTGATGATTGATGGTAGGGTAGATGCTGAAGATTCAACAAGAGGAAGAGGTTGTGAGTGAACAAAATCAATAACCTCTTTAGAAGATGGTAGGTCAGCTATGGAGGGTGCGGGTTGAATTCGTCATCCAAGGAGGAACTTTCGATTGAAGAAACCATCAAACAAGTTTCAATGTTATCATTATCCTCATCAAGTTCCTCAATAAATCCACAATCCTCAAATTTGTTGATCGCCTTAAAAATATCCAATTTCATTCATTGGCCCCAAAGGCGATTTCCATGCTACCGCTTTCACAATTAATGTTGGCCTTAGCGGTAGCTAGGAACGGATGCCCCAGAATGATGGGCGTGTTCCTCAGATTATTGGGTACATCCATGTCAAGGACAAGGAAATCTACAGGAAAATAGAAATCCTTGACCTTAACTATAACATCTTCAATAACGCCTCACGGGCTTGTGACCGAGCAGTCCGCTAATTGTAGTGTTACTGAAGTTGGCCGAAGTTCACCTAACCCAAACCTCTCATAAAGAGAAGTCAAAATTAGGTTGATGGATGCACTTAGATCCAAAAGTACTCTATCAAATGTGTAATCTTCGATGACGCAAGAAATCAATGGAGCATCAGGATCTCTCTTTTTCTGAGGGAGGTAGTGCAGGATAACAGAATTAGCCTGCTCAGAGAGTACCACCTTCCTCGGAACAGATTCTCTCAACTTACGCTTTTGTGTACATAATTCCTTTAAAAATCTTGCGTAAGCCGGTATGTGCTTGATAGCATTACGGAGCGGGATATTGATCTCAACATTCTTAAATAGATTCAGAAGCTCCTCATTGCTATCAATAGACTTCTTTGGTTTGGTTAAGGCTTCAGGAAAAGGAACATGAGTCAGATCTTTGGAATCAGGTTCCCGAGCCTTGATTACTCCTCTAGAATTCTCTTCTCTCTCCTCAGGTTCTTCAGGATTCAAAAGATCAGAATAGTGTGGTTGTGGATCCTAAGTCTGCTTACCACTCCTCAAAGTGACAGAATTTGCAGATGCATAAGAATTTGGGTCCTAGGGAGGGTTAGGAAAGATTGGAGGGGCTTGATTAACCATGAATTGTTGATTTGCAAAAGAAGAAGAGGACGAGGAACCCTGCTCAACCACCTGAGCATGTGCGTATGGGTCCCTCTGATTTTCGTACCCATGGGCTTGGTTGCCCGAATTCATAATATTTCGCGGGTTGGGTACGGGTAGGGATGGTAGAGATCCGGGTTGACGAGAGTTAGCAATGAGCCTAGACTGCAAGTTGTCCAGCGAGGTTTTCATTTGATGCATGAGTTAGAGCATGGATCCTTGCATCTCTACCATTTGACGGTTCAAATCAGCCTGCCCTGCGGGTTGACGGGTATTCCAAGCTGGCTGATTGACCTGATTTGGAGGCAACTGAGTATATACTTAACCCTGCCCCATTGGTCGTTGCGGAGCATAGTTGCCGGGTCGGAATTGGGTCTGTTGCCCTGGGTTTTTCCAAGAGAAGTTAGGGTGGTTTCTCCAACCTTTATTATAGGCATTAGAGTAGGAGTTGGATCTAACATTCTCTTGTACAGCACAGACATCCTCATAGGGTGAGGATGGAGAGAAAGAAAGGGAAGGATAAGAAAAACTAGGATCAAAGGCCCCAATTTGGAAGCCGTGGGGTTCCAAAAAATGCTGACTCACAGGTTGAACCGCATCGAGTTGATTCACAAACTCTCGTCCAGAAGGAGCTCGTGAAGAATGGAATCCCGAATTTTGGGATTGAATGGATCGAGAGTTGTTCATAGAATTCCAGCCATCCACTCTTCCATTCTCTTAGCAATTCCACCTTATCAAGTTTGTTACAAATCAATTCCATATCAAATGAATGAGAGTCATGGACTTCATTGACATTTGATCTGGGCTGCTGGGACCGGTTAAATGTATCCATGGAGGCATGATTGATTGAATTCTCATTCATTTCCTCAAATAAATCATGTGCACTATCTGCATCTTTATTGAGGAAATTGCCTCCGCAAGAAACATCCACATGATTTCTGAGTTGCTCAGTTAACCCATGATAGAAGATTTGCACAAGTTGCCATTTCGGCACCTCGTGGTGTGGAAACTTCCGCAATAAGTCCTGGAATCGCTCCCAGGCCACATGAAATTGCTCCCCCGGCCGCTGGGTAAAGGTAGTGATTGCCCGTCTCAAAGCATTTGTACGTCCGACTGGGAAGAATTTCTTCAGAAAGGCCGATTTCAACTCATTCCAAGTTGTAATTGGTCTTCCTATTGTCCTATACCAATGCGTGGCCTTATCCCTAAGAGAGTGGGGGAAGAGCCTCATGATCATTTTCTCCTCGTTTACGTTTCGTGCCTTGGTGGTCTGGACCAAAGTGGTCAAGTCCTCCAAGTGCTGAAATGGATCTTCGGAGACAAGCCCATGATAATGTTTAATCAGGCTTAACACCTGGGGCTTGATTTCTACATCACTGGTTGGAATTTGGACGCTGGGACGTTCCCCGTAATTTGAAGGATCATAAAAATCCTTCAAGGGTTGAGCGCCCTGCATTCTCTAGAATCATTCCTGCATCCTCTGCATTTTTTCCAGCTACCTTCAAAATTCTTCCTATGGATTTCAAGCAAAGGAGGCTGTTGGTCGGCCATGGGATCAATATGACCAAAATCCAACTTGCGCCTCCTAGAATACTCTAATGGTCCTTCCAATAGGGCATTTAATGACCGTCTTCCCAGCATAAATTAGGAGAAGGTCGGAAGGACTGGGGATAGGGACCCTGCAGCACAACAAAACAAGGCTGTCCTTAAGTGGGGTAGCCTAAGGATCTACTGTCTCCCAAAACCTGCCTTAAGACTGTAAATGATTTACTCTACTTGCATATGTTTCATCTAACCAGTTAGAAGGAGGGACTGGGGAGAAGGTTCTTCCTTCGGCTTTCGCCTCCGGTTCCTAGTGTACCCCCCAACCATGGTCATTTGATGCTACTCCCCTAGCTAGACATCAGATTAATCAGTACAAGTAGGTTAATCAAAGACAATCTCAGACTAGGCCCTGAAGAGCGAATCAGACCTTAAGGCCAACGTCTACTCAATTTTATTAAGGCTGGGATTGTGGTGCTTATGGAATGTGATGGGCCCTTAATGATTGATTGGGATTTATGTAAGTGCATGCACAACCAGGGTTTTTAAGCAAGATTATTTGTGATGAGTGGATTTTAATGTTCAAATCTTGCTTAAGTAGCTTTTAGGGTTTCCAATTAGGTAGATTGCAATCAAGTTTCTAGGCAAACCAAGTTGTCAAACACGGGTGAAGATTGTTTTCCATTAAAACCAGAAAGAAAGTGGAGTGCCTAAAATAGACCTAGATTGAAAACCTTAATGAGGAGCTACTTGATGAGTTGATTTTAAGTAGAGTGGTGCGGCCCAAACAACTTAAACAATTAGCCACAAATGCACCACTAAGTTAGGCACTCAAAGATGGTTAACCTAGAATGATTTCCACTCTTTTATGTATTGCTTTGTGTGTACCGGTTCCACAGATAAGAACCCAGTTGAGTAGAAACAAATCAATTTAATTAAGTGCCTTGAATGTGGGTGTACGTTGTGTCTTTGTTGAAAATTACCCCACAAAATTATCTTTTTGTTTTTGTTTTATATAAATGAGGGTGGAATGAATGTGAGTGAGAATCCAAACAACCAAACTATTCTTAGGATTTATGCAAACACCTAGGTTAATTGGAATTTGGATTTAATGTGGTGAATGAAATCTATGGAGGGGGGAAGAATGGGGAGCACTTACAGTTGTCTTCAACTGCACTTTACTCCAGTCTACCACTTGATGATTCCTTGATGGAGGTCTCTGCAAAATAATAGACACAAGAGAAAGCAAGTTAGAAAACAATAAAGTACAAGAAATGCGAAAAGAAGATCAGAAATCGTTGCCTCCCCAACAACGGCGCCAAAATGTTGAACGTACGAGTTGGTACGCTAATGTGTTTGGTTTTTAAAATCTTGTCGTTGTAGCTTGAAAGCAAAGAACTCGTGTTCAACAAATAAAATTTATACCGAAATTGAAATTTCGGGTCGAACACAGGGAGGCTACGTCGATCTATATTCGTAATTATATTTTTTTTAGGATTTTTCTTGAAAAGCGAGTCGATGTAATTACAATGAAGCTATAACAACAATCAGACTAAAAAGGGAAAGAGAGAGAGAGAGAACATGCATTCAATATTTCAAAATATTTATACAATAAAACCAAATAAGAATTACAGTAGAAAGCAGGAAAATTCTACACTAGAAAGCTGTAAAGAAGAATGGAAGAGAGAAGTTATCCTCCTCGACGATCGCTTGGAGGATGAATTGGATGGGACGACGCCTGGACGAAGGAGGACGGAGCAGGACGAAGGAGGACGAAGCAGAAGAACGGGAACGGAGAAGCACATCGTCGTCGTCGTGGGATCCACTTCTGAATGGGGACGAAAATTTTGACTTTATCTCACGAGGAGCATCCTGGGTGTGGGACAAGCTTCTCTTGAGCTTTGGAGAGGTAGAGAAGAGAAGGAAGGGATGAGAATTTTGTGTGGAGGGGGTCTCCTTTTATAGTTGCAAGGAGTGGGGGCAAATTGGTCATTACATCTTTAAAAATATTAATCCAGGACCTTTAGTGATGGATAAAATCGTCGCTAAAGGTCTGAACGTGGGCGTAGTGGGCGACGCGCGCGCGCCCACTCGCCTACCCACGCACACAACGCTTGCGCACGTTCAGCCATCCTCAGCCGTCCGATCGCGAGATCGGACGACTTCGATCGCGCCTTCGCCTGGCTCGCTGCGCGCCCGTCCACGTACGATCTTGCGTCTTGGCTGCGCGTGCAATAGCGCGTGGGCGCTATCGGGCGCGCGCAGCCGTTCGATTGCCATCTGACGCTCGCCCGCTCGCGAAGACTCGATCGCATGTCTGAAGGCAGCCGAGTGCCTTATCCACTGCGCTGCGTGCGTTTTGAATGCGCGTTCAGGACCGTTGGATCGAGATCCAACGACCCAGATCGCACGTTGGATTCTCTTTGGAAAGGCAGCGGTGGACCTGAGGGTCGGTTGGACAGCTGAGATGGAGCCATGTGGTGCTATCTTGGCCGTCCATCTTCTGGATGATGTAGATGGTGCTACGATTGTCGGATTGAGTCGATTTTTGCGTCGTTAGGCTGCGATCGTCGATCCGAATCCATCCGTGTGGTTAGATTTGTCATTTGAAGTGCGAATTTAAATCATCTTGGCACTTGATCTTCTAGGGTTCCCTGGTCACTATCTGATGCTATAGATGCCTGATTAGGATGATCTTGGAGTCGTTGAACTCCAATTGTCGCCCTGATCACATCTGTACCGTTGGACCTTCGATCCGAGGCCCAGATAAAAAGTTTTCCCTGTCCGACCACATAAAAGGAGATAATTAACCTCCATTTTATTCAAACTGCTCTAAGTGCAAGATGATGCATGTTATGCACTATTTATAGCATGCAATGCAATCCTATGCTTAAGAACATACATAAATAGACATCTTAAGTAGTGTAAACGTGTTTACATCACTTCGGCGACTCTCCCTGCCTCCCCTCGTCATCTGACCACAATACTAGTGGCAGACTCTTCCTCGTTGCCTTCTTCCATATCGCGCAGCACCCGCTAGTGCCCCTATCTCATTCATCCTTGCCGTCCACCTCTCATCAGAGTAGCTTCATCTGGTGCCAGCCATACCTCAACTAGCGCCAACTCCTCTCCCCTTCGTCTGCCTCCTCTCCTAAACAACTCCTCATCTTCCACTCTTCATTTTCAGACACTCGCCACTCCGTTTCGACTGCTGACTCGCCCCATCATCCTTCGTCTTCCACCTCACCGGTGTACCTCCGATGAGCTCGCATAGCCACTACGCTCCACCAATCTAGCTGCCATTCATCCCTACACCTTTGCCGTGTCCCAGAGAGCAAAAGCCCTTTGGTATTCGAGGCTATTAGTCTCTCTAACGCCCTACCAAACACACCCACTCTCACACACACAGTCTGACTCTGCCACACACACACGGACCTTGCCACGCCACTCAACCTCCACCGTTGCACTCGCCGTGGTTCGACGAAGATCCTGAGCAAGTTTAATTGGGCTACGAGGTCATTTGCTTAGTTTCAAGTGTTCCAGCCTCCTCCGCCATTGACACAGCAGCCACGAGCATTCTTGAAGCTCACATTAGGCCTACAGTTCCAGGTCTTTGACTCCAGACAGGGCGGACTACCTCAAGGAGCATCCTCGCGTGGTCAATTGGATCCTTTGATTGCTCCTTACATGTGAATTGAGTGAAGGAAGCAGCTGTATGTGCACGCAGAAAAGGAGGGACATTTAGTCCCACATCGTTCGTGGAAGAGCTAAGGTGTACGCATAAATTGAATTTTTGTTGTAGGCTTATTGACGGAAAGCCATTTTCGCGCATTTGTAAGTCGTCGAAAATCGTAGTATAGTCGCGCAAAAACGTTCGTCAAAGATTTGATTTTTAAAGATAACGAGACTTGAGTCCCGGTCGTTCGTCTCTGGGAGGCGTGTTTCTATTTTTGAAATCGATCTTAAAGCCGCTCTACTTAATATTCTGGTGCGCAATATATAGGCGGTTAAAGAACAGGCACTTAAATCATGCAAATAAAATAATCATTCAGCTCATGGTGATTTCGAACACATAATGAGAGATATATATATAAATGCATTTTCATTCATTCATTGGGGGAGAGTTGTTTGTACAGGAAATCTAGAGGAAAGCTTATACAGGAATGCTTTAAATTAAACCTAGCTACCAGAAAACGATTGCATACAAGAATCGACGGGGGGATTTCGCATGCATCATTGGGGGAGAAGGGAAACTACTCTACTAAGCAGTAAATGAAAGCAGTAAAACTTATGAAAAGCATGATCTAGAGCTAAAAGAGTAGAGGGCATTCAGGGGTGGTCCCCGATGGCCTTGGAGTGGTTGAGAAGAGAATGAGGGGCGGCCAATGTAGCTTAGGCCGACCCTTGGAGAGAGGTAGGGTTGATCCAGCATCCCGGCATGGTGTCCTCCATGGTGGTGGTAGTGAGCTCGTGGAGGTGGAGTGAGTGGCTAAGTGGAGGTGGCGTGAATGGCACCAATGGAGAGTAATTGACAAGGGAGTGAATGGGTGCAAATGGCCACCCAAGGGGTCTTTTTATAGACCCAATGGAAGCTCTCTAGAGAATTATGAAATTCTCTAGAGAGGCCTATGGTGGGAGCTCGTGGGAGAGTGAGAGAGAGAGGATGGATGGTTGTTTTTAGATCCACCAAATGTGGATCTAAAAATTGAATGGCTCTTGGTTGCTATTTTTGGCAACCAAGGCAACCACACATGGTAGAGAGTTCTAGAGAACTCTAGGCTAGATATTTTCGTGTGGATGGTGTGTGTGGGTGTGTGTAGGTCAAAACTTAGGTGGCTAGGTTGATTAAGTTGGGTTCTAGTGGGTTTAGGTCAAGGTAAGTCTCAAATTAGGGTTATAAACCCTAATTCACTAAGGGAAAGTGCAATTAAAATTAATACAAGTTTAATTGGGTATGTGGGAACTTAATTGAGAGTAAAATAACTCAATTAATTAAGGTCTAGGTCAATTGGATTCTCACTGAGTCCAATTGGACAGTGTGTGCTGAGATCAGGGCTCAATTGGACTCAATGAGTCCAATTGAATAGGCTGATGGAATTGACTAAGATCCAAGTCAATTAGGTTTAGTGAGGACCTAATTAGGACCTTAGGGAGGTCTAGAGGTGATGTACTAGGGTTAGGGCACCTTAATTTAGGTTCCTATGGGGTTGGAATTGGGTTTAGGGACCTAGAGATCCAAGATCAAGGCTTAAATCTCAAAACAGGAATTGGAGAGCAGTATCGGACGTCTAATTATATAATAAGACATCTTATACTCAAAAATCAGAAGTCCAGACTTGTTGTCTGGACGTCCAATCAGAGTCAGGAAGGATTTCGGGTATTCTGCAGAAATTGGACGTCTGACAAAGTGTCTGGACGTCTAATAACACTGCAGAAGTGGGTTGGAAGTGTGCGGGAGTTGGCTAAGGGTCCTGGACCTCTTAAAACTTATCTGGACGTCCATAGAAGGGTTGGAACTAGGGTTTTAGGGCTTCCTAGGGTGTTGTGACCTAATCTAAGGGTGGCTAAGGCTCGGGGAAGTCTCTAGGCTATCCTAGGGCTAGGATGGACCTAAGCTCTTCACATTTTACTGCTTTATTTCTAATTAATAGAATAGAAAACCTTTAACCCCCTTACATTATTATTCCTACATCTAAACTAGGCCTTCTGCTCCAGCTCTGCCACAACTCCCGTTATTTCAGATCCAGCTTTAGATCCTGCTCTAGATCCAGCTCCAGATCTGCTTATTGCCTGCAATCGACATAATACACTTAATCAGCACATTATAACATTATTTTATGCATAGCTAAAGGAAAGCAGTAAAGATGCAGATAATGCGTATGCATGCATGAATAACCCTAACTTATGCTAAGTCTTAGCTTAATTTAGGTCAATTAAGACCTATGATTGCTGCGCAATCACTTATCGGCTCAGACACAAGGGGTGAGGTCCCTCACACCCCTCACGTGCCTCGTTCGCGACCTCTCCTCCGCGGACCTGGTACACCCGACCCACCTAAAACCCACACTTCGGCTACCACCCACGCCGGTAGCCCTGGTCCCAGGTGTGCTCTAAGTCCGAACCTGATTACCTGGTACTGTGGAAGGCTCTGGGAGAGAAAGAGAGTTTGCATGGGGGTAGGGGGGTTTTTGCTGCAGAGAGTATTGGTGACACTTAGCTGATTCTAGAAGCCCCCTCCCTGTGTGAAGAGGCTAAACGACAAAGAAGAGAAGAAGAAAAGAAGGAGTGGACCCGCAGCAGCTGAGGAAAAAAAAAAGAGGAAAAAGAGAAAGAAGAGAAGAGAGAAAGAAGGCAGAGAAAGAAGAAGAAGAGAAGAGAAGCAGCCACACAACAAAGAAGAGAAGGAGAAGAAAAGAAAAATCACCCTATATTTCAGCGTTGATTTGAGTGTTGTTTGTGAGGAGTAATTGGTGATTTAAATCACCATTTTACTCCATTCTTTTTGCATATTGATTCAGACATTACTCTTATTGAAATATTTATTCTTGATTTAAATTGTGATCTTGAGTTTTAAAGTCCATTTTGCTCCCTGTGTTCGACCTTGAAACCTTTTCGAGTAATAAAATTTATTTATTTAAGCGCTATTTTGGCTATGCTGCAACATGACAATCTTAAACATCGATTTAGCGTATAAATAGCACTAAGATATCAACGCCAGATATTCTCTCAATAAGTCCACAGTGCCTTTCAATCAAACATCAGACCTTAAGGTCAGACCCTTTAGTAACCACAACACCCACAAAGCACAACCTCTGAAATGCCCAAGTGTTGGGCATATATGGGCACAAATCTTGAGGTTGAATAGTGTAAAATCACCCCCCACCCTCCTCAAGTTTCTCTCTTTCTAAATCGGGTAATTGGGTCGCATAGTAACGGGTAATCGAATCAGGCCCAGACCCACGTGCGCGTGAGTGCGGGCGAGGTCGTGTGTTGGCGTGTGCATGGGGGACCTCACCCCCCGTGTGTTTGAGTTGAATAGTCGCGGCTGGACAGCGTCGCTAAATTGCTAAAGTCATTACTCCCACCTAAAACATCCAATTCATGTTAAAAATGTATAATTAGGTCATAAAATGAGATATTCTCTTACTAAATGCAAAATGATGATTCAGTTGCCAATTGAACACACCTTTGGGCTCAAAAGTTCAAATTAAACGTGAAATCATGTTCTTAAATGTTCAATTAAGCTTCAATAAAAACTTCATGGCATTTGGACATCATTAGGATCTTTCATTAATGATTTTACATATAGTTCGTTACTCCATTCACATTTATTCACATTTAAATGCCAAAGGACTTATTTGAAAAGTTGCCAGGGACTCGTTTATAGGACTTCGAGGATCGCTCTACTTGACTCTCAGATAGTTATGGGCTTGAGTGAAAATTTCTACCATTTCGGCCTTAAGGGCCTTTCTTGCAAAAATCCCAAAACACCTGTTACGCACTCGCCACTGTAGCATACGAAGAATAGAAGTAGTAGCCATTGATCTCTTGTGCCATCCATCTGATAGTCGATCTCAATCCAATTTGCACGCGCCCTCACGCGAAGCACCGTTTCCTCATTTAGATATGATCCTACAGTTGGATTTTGTCCTAGAACTTCCCCCGCTTCTCGCGTGCTTATCCCACCGTCCATTCCCTAATGCTTAATCTCACATGCCGGTCACTTGATTCACTTGCATAGCTACTTAAGCACACTCCTTGAGCTCGTGCGCACCCATCAGCTCCTTTTCTACCTCCTTGAGTTGATCTTTCATCCACTCCGATTTCCTCTCCTTAGACCTGCCCTTGTTCCATTGCTCTGGTGGTGGAACTTCATCTTCCTTCGATTCTCCTCATCACTACAGATCTTGTAACATCGGAAGGCAACCTAGAGCTTCACTAGTAGGCTTTCCCCTCCGTCGGAGTCTCCTCCCCCATTCCTCGCTGTAGCCACCAACTGCAGTTTCCCGTAGGTCCCATTCATCCACTTAGATTAGGTTTTTCCTGCTTAATTTGTAGAGTAGATTTAAGTAGTAATTAGTGTACTATAGATCAGTAGGAGTAGTTTAGATGTTGAATTCAGTAATGTGTTAGCTTAGATTAAAGGTAGATTAGCCTAGATTCGATCTCGCCTTCTCTAATCAATTTAGATTAGAGAGGTATTTTTCCACCTCCATTTCGATTCATTCCTCTCCTTCCTTATCTCACAATTCACGTTCACTCATTTGATGCACAATTTTGTCACCAATCACCCATTCACAAGAGCATTCAATAGATATGAAGCTCATTACCTTTCAGATCTGTTGAAGTGCTCAAACATCAAATCAAGGGCATTCCATTTAGCCCATATACTCACTGATGCCCTCCCTCTAATTTAAAATGATCGGATTTGACTGATTTTATTGAGATGGATTTTTATAGTTGATTAAATGAGTTTTGAGCCAATTGCAATCTATTCATATTTAATCAATGAAATTGGGTTTATCTTAGTTTGATTTGGATTATTGCAATTGATTTAAACTTATTTGATTAGGTTTTCAATGATCATATTCTCTGTTCTTCATTTATTGTTAGATTCTGAATTTATGGTGATTTATAGGTAGTTTGGGCCAATGAGAGTCATATAAAATGACTTAAGGCCTAAGCAATGATCTAATGATTTTTCTACAATTGTTTAAGTTCCTAAACACAGATTTATAGTGTTTAGGAGCTCAAAGTGAGCAATCCACAGTGGCATTCTTACATGAAAAGGCCCAATCTGGGTAACATTTGATTCACTTCAAAATGGTTTCTGAGTTAAAAAATGGTATTAATTTGATTTGCAGGAGTTTATTAAGGTTTGGAATGTTTAATGAGTGTCTGAGGAGGTTTTCAAATTGATTTGAACACCTAAGTTGATCCATTTTCTTTATGTTGTCTATAACATAAGAGAATGGATTAATTAAGGTTCTTATATTTTCTTTAGATCTCAGGTTTGATTTGTGATGTTTTCAGACTTTCTGACAAATATTTGAGAGAGTTGAAATTGGAATTGAATGTTTTGATTAGCTCTAATGGGAGTTGAACAAGCAGCTATGTTCTATGTGTAGCTATGTGAGTTGACTTTTAAGTGAGATTGAATTTCTTATTTTAGTGGATTTGAGGATTTTCAGAGTTTTAGAACACCTAGTGTTGAGAGCGAAAATCATCATTTTAAGAATTTATAGCATTGTAGTATAGTGACAAAAATCACAACATTTAAATTTATAAGTGCTCGAAAATCACAAGTGAGTCTGAGATCGTTCATAGAGAGCAAATTGGAATTCACAACACTAATCCCAATTAATAATAGATGAGCACAATAATGAATTGCAATCAAGATATTCAATGAATAATTAAATTTTACTCAAAATGAAGTTCAATAATATAAAATGTATCTTAAGAAATTATGGGGATAAAAAGAATAAGAAAGAATTATAAAAATGGTGATTTGAATCACCAATTAATCTCCCATATTAAGCACATATCCCAATGTATCTCAATTTCCCAACTCAAATATTGCTACGGTGGTCTTGAACCACTTGCCACGTCAGATAATAGCTAAGTAAGTCCACAGTGCTTCAAATATAGCAGCAATGCCCAAATCAGACGTTGGACCCTAAGGTCAAACACCTTAAGGAGCGTCCTTAGATTAGCCTTATAATTTCACTAAGTGTTGAGCACTTATGCACATTTCCCAAGGCACAATAGTGCAAAACCACCCCCTCCCCCCTCAGATTTTCTTCTTTCTCTTTCCTCTTTTCTGATCCGGGTACACGAGTAACAATAACTAGGTAATCGAGTCTATAATCGGATCTTGAGCATAATGTCTAGACCCGCACGCACGTGATAGTGGGTGGGGAGTGAGGGGTTTAAGGTGAGAGGAACCTCACCCCTGTGTCATTACGCGATAAGCCCATGACACAAGAGCATTTTATACGTTGTGAAGGCCTCATCAATATCCGATGAGAGATTAATCCCACAGCTCTTCTTTGCATGAAGCTGCGTCAAGTGTGTTGGTGTATGGACACCACGATTGTTAATTTTGATGATAACAAAACACTTGATATTTAGCATTAAATTTTCAGGATAATTGCAAATGGTTACAAGTGTGGAGGAGGAGTTCAAGATCGCATCCATGGCGGATTGGAGGAGCTTGATGGAGGAGAAGAACCTTCGCGTGGAGCAAGAGCTTGAAGACAAGAAGAATAGGATAGATTCCTTTTTATCTTGTTCTTTGTATTTGTATTGTTATGTTCTTTGCTCTTTAGTTTGCTTAGATTATTTGTTAAAGGGCCCAAAGTAACGAAACAGTAGTTCTAGGAACACTTACTTTACCCTAGGATACTTAGACATCTCGTAGAGAACTTAGAAAACCAAATTAGAAATCAAACAACCTGATTAGATGACCAATCTGGACATTGGACGTCTGATCTTAGACTTTAAGATGTCTGACTATTTGATCAGACATCCAGAACACTTAGGTTGGAAACCCACTCTCTGTTTGCTAGTTTCGAACGTTTAGCCCTTAATCCAGACATCTTAGAAGACGTCTGAGGACCTTGCCAGACATCCAACTAGATGACTATTGGCTTATTTTAGAGGATTAACCCTTAGTTTGATTTACATCAACTTTCAGACATCTATAGAGCATCCCAGACGTCTGATAAATAGACGTTAGGCTAAGATCTGACCCAAATCATTGTTGTTAGATGACTACAGCCGTTTGAGCCTCAGGAAATCCATTCCTGCAGTGATTTATGTTTTCAGACGTCCAGACATATTGCCAGACGTACGATCTGTCGTCTGTGTCATTAGAACCCTATTTCGATCTTATGAAAACAGGAAGGAAACCATCTTAGAATTAGATGTCTAATTATTCTCCCAGACATCTTATAATTGAATCTTAGACTTCTATCTTGATCTAACTAAGTCTAGATCTTTCACCCTTCTAGATCAGATGACCGATCCCTATATCAGACGATGACCCAGACGTCTGATAATAGATCTAGACATCTGATAACCCTGTCAGAATCATAAATGATCCTGATTTCGGCTTGATTTGTATTGGATTTATTCCCAATGGCTACTTAGGCCTTCAAAGACCTTCCTAGGGTTCTTAAGCCATCTATAAATAGAGGATGACCCTTCATTTGTCAAACACACCTTGAAATACTACTTTCCACCACATTTGTGTCAAAGAAGAGATTATCAAGTAGAGAAGTGTTGTTGCTCTCCAAGATCTTCTAGCCTACACTAGAGAGCACCATCTTTGCTGTGCACCCGCTCTCCCGCCATGGCATACGAGAGCATCGTTGTGCCTTGTGTGGATCATGCACCTCGCGTCACTAGCGGAAGCACTTCCATCAAAGGGAAGTTTCCTTTGCCTATAGTAGCTAGTTAGATTTATACTTTGTGGCTCTATAGGATGTTTGTATTATTGTCTTTGGTTGGGTATTCGCATTGGGAATTCCCATCTCCTTCGTGAGACAAAATACTCCTCGTGAAGAGGAGGGGTTTTGAGGAATACTACCCTCGTACATAGTCGCATGGTTGTATTGAGGTTGAGTCACCCTCGTTTAAGTGACTCGGTTAGTGGATTTAATCGACTAGGTCGATCAAAAAATTCTAAGTCGAGAGGCTTAGGTAGTGGTTTTTACCTAGGTTTGGGTTTCCACTTAAAAATTCTGTGTACTTGTGATTGTTGATTGTGTGAGATTATTTATTATACTTCTACATTATTTTGTTTATCACGCAAATCTCACCCGCCTCCATCAGAACCTACATTTGGTATCAGAGTAGGTCTTGCAAATCTGTGTTACAACCTAGCAAGGATTCTATGGAGGGAAGTATTTTCACCACGAGACACTCGAAGGGGCAATCTACCTTCCGGCTGCCTTACTTCGACAGAAGCAACTATAGCTATTGGAAACCAAGGATGAGGATGTGGCTTTAAGCCACCGACTTCGCACTATGGGGACGATGCGAAACCCCATATGAAGTCCCAGCGAGACTCGAGGGAGGCTACTTGCAGTAGCAAACCTGCAAACTTTCCCTCAACATGAAAACGATGAATGCGTTATACTGCGCATTAAGCCCAGAGGAGTTCAACTGGATCTCACAGTGCACCATCGCATATGAGTATGGCACACTCTAGAGGTAACTCACGAAGGTACCTCCAAGGTAAGAGCTTCTAAAATTAATATTTTATCTAAAGAATTTAAGTCCTTTTCAATGAAGACTAATGAAACTTTAAGTGAGATGAACACTAGGTTCACTCTCATAGTGAATAATTTGAAAGCTTTAGGGAAGACTTTTATAAAGGGGGAGATTCAAGGAAAGCTTCTTTGTTCTCTCGAACCAGAATGGGAATAAAAGGTCACCGCCGTTGAGGGGGTGAATGAAGTTGAGGAACTCAACATGGAGGATCTCTTAGGTAATCTTATGACCTATGAGACGAAGCTGAAGCAAAAGAAGGACACACTGGAGCCAAAGCCAAGGAAGACTCTCACCTTCAAAGTCGCTCCGGATAGTGAGGTAAGTTCTGACGACGAGGATCTTAGATTTATTTAAAAAATTTTCTAAGTTTTATACGAATTCAAGAAAGAGGAGAAGATGGAGAAGGAGACATTGCTATCATTGCAACGAAAAAGGGCATCTTCAACTTGAATGTCCTCTTCTCAAGAAGGAGAAGAAGAACGGGAAGGAGAAGAAATACAAGAAGTCCTTTCAAGTCATGTGGGATGATTCAACCTTGGAAGAGAAAGAAGAGGAAGATCTTAAAGAGAAGAACGAAATCGCTTGCATGGGCTTCATGGCCATCGCAAGTGATAGTGAGGATAACGATGACAACGACTTTCCTATTTGTCACATACTTCATTTATCTTTTCCAAATAAGCTAGTAACCGATCGTTGACGTTTTACCAGAATGATTCGAAGACCTCTCTGAGACGAAAGATCTTTTTTGTGCAATTTTAGGTGGGAAGTCAGTTTATTTATCTTATTAGTGAAGCTAAATACTTGAAATTCGATAGACCCCTTGTTTTCTTTTTTCTCTTGTGGAAGAACATTTTTTTAGAATGAAATTTTCACCATAAAATCAACAGATTCTTATCTCTATTTTTAGATAAGGTTTATTGATCAGGAATAATCAATAGAATCCTAGTGAATTTCATAATATAATCAGACTAGTTGTTTTCATCATCTCTTTTTATCCAAATGAAAAATGGGTTTTGTCTTTCCTCTCTATCTTTTGGTGCCGATTTGTGTCGCCCCCAAAGCATTCATTCTACCCTTTCACTGGTGCTACCTTTTGAATCAATAGAAATGGGCATAGAGAGAAAGCAAGTTTTAATGCTCTATTATAAAAGCGTCGACCGCTCCATGGGGCTTTCCACAGTTTGCTACCTTTCTTCTTCCTTCTCATGATCAACTACTATCTGTTAAGCTTGATGCTTTAACTAGTCTTAGAGCTAGGACTTTCCCTTTCTTTGTTTCGGTGATTTTTCTAGGGTGAATCACCCTTTTTCTCCAATCCCACTCGAGGGTGGAGCCTATTTTGTTTTTCAAAGAAGTCAAGGCAAAGGAAAGACTGATAAGGAAAGCCATTTTCCAGTAAGCAAGCGAGAGCTGATAGTCTTTTATCACTTCTACTAGGGATATGAAAAGCATCGAGCAGTACAGGACTTGATGATTTGGGGTAATAAGCAACTCTCTTGGTTGCCATAGATATATATCTCGAGTAATAGGAGGTTAAATAAGAAGATTACATCTACTAGTACCTTCTGCCTGTACTTTTGATTATGCCTTTTTGAAATACCCTTACATGATTTCTTGCTTGACTACATTGACTCTGTGCTTTCCCGGCTTGTTGGTGACTCTAACCCTCTATCGACTTTCACTGGAGTTGCACCTAGTGAAGCAGAAAGTAGCTCAGACACTTATAACAAGATAACCATCACTCTTGTTCTTATTGGAAAATAGGGTATTGGACAAAACTGCTAGCCTCTTTCTTCGCAGGGTTCGGCCTCCACCCCGGAGTTCGGGCTTCGAAAGGGAAAGGGAAAAGAAAGAGTATAGTTTGACTCGACGTCTACTCGCTTTCCACGATTCCTAAGCGGTCATAGGTAAGAGCTCCAATCGACCGGTGAGGGCAGAAAAGAAGAACGTGGTTTCACCCTCTTTCAAGAAGAAAGGTAGCCTAGAAATACCCTTACTGCTAATTCTGAGCTTTTTACTACTATAGGTAGTACAAGGGAATCACTCAGTAACAACAACCAATGGGGAGTTGGAGTTTACACTTGATGACCTAGGAGTCAGGTCTTTACGGGGAAGGGGAGCGTAAACTCAATGCAGAGAAGACTCTCTCCAACCCGGGATGGAATGCTTGCTTATTCATATATGGATGCCTAGAAAGGATTGACTAAGGCTTGCTAGCTTTTCTTTTCCAATTCCTAATCCCTAAAAGAAATGACGTAGTAGACCCGAATTTCGGAGGGTCCCGATGAAGCTCGTGGACCAAGAAAGAGGACCATGAAGCATAGTGGAGTGGATTGCTTCCCAGAGGATCAAGTTAGTGACCCTGAGAGAGCTCTAGTGCCTGCCTGGGGTAGCGGATGCTTTTCTC
Source organism: Thalassia testudinum (assembly GCA_037157565.1). NCBI lineage: Eukaryota > Viridiplantae > Streptophyta > Magnoliopsida > Alismatales > Hydrocharitaceae > Thalassia > Thalassia testudinum. Next base: position 154,849,045 of record JAZHRO010000073.1, read on the forward strand.
TGAGAGCGAGGGCTTACTTGCACTACTGTAGGTAATCGAATGAGTGAGTTCTTTGAGATTGGGTGGGACCTTGCTACTCTATGTGCTTATTTAGCAATTGTCCTAGGTTTGTTGAGTCTAAACTTGCTTATTTGACTAGGAGCGGTGGGAAAGATTTGACCCATCCTCGATTAAGGAGGGTAGGACTTATCCTGGGCCCCCATATCTTGACCCGCCCGCTTCTTTCCAAAGAAAAAAGCCATTCTCTTCCTCTTGTCTTAACCTTTCTTCGCCTACCACTTAGATAGCTAGCGGATTTCCTATAGCTCTTTGCATCATACCTTTTCTATACTCTGTAGTCTGAGGTCTTCGAGTTTGAGGTGCCAACGCTATCAAAAAGCTCTTTCTTGGGACCATGTCAAGCATCTCGGGAGGTGTACCATGCTTTTCTTCATCAATCACGGTCAAGAAGGTAGTCCCATTGTAGCCCTTTTTCTATCCTATTTTCGATAAGAGGATGTAGCTCCCTCATCCCTTGATTCCCCAACTTCTCAAGCAGTATACACAAGGGAGGGTGCGAGTTGTAGGTGCGAAACCCTCTGGGGTTTCAGGATTGGTGCGATGCTGTGACATGTATAGGATGGAGCTGGATTGACGTAACGAAGTGGAGCTCAGTCGCGGAATGGAGCTGTAGTTGCTGATTTGATTGCTAAGTGGAGGTTGATCAGATTGCAGGGTATCGATGTATGTCAGCTATCTATCCCATAGGGTCTTCTAATTCTCCCCTCCTCGGTCAGTGAACTGAGACCCTAGTCCTTCTGTCTATCACTCGCATATGCCATAGTCACCTCTCCTATCCTACTTTCGATCCTGCGCATACCTCTCATCTTCTTCTACCCGCTTTCGCTCTTCCCATGGGTATATCTTAGACCCTCGAGCAAAGGTAGATTCACTGTCTGTCGAAGATTCTGATGCTACGGTAGGACTCCCACTTCTTCGATTCGCTCGCTAGCCTTCTGGTGTGAGCTGGGAGCATACTAATATATGCATTGGGGCTTTGCTTTACTAGTAGCACATCTAATATAAGCTTCTAATTGCCTATAGGGGGGTTAGACCTAATATACGCATATCCGACTCCTAGATGAAACCCGATATTATGGCGCTACTTGACTTTAATAGTAGCATCGTGTGTGATTGAGCTTATGTGAGGTATGAAGTAACCCTCCCAGGAGTTAAGCTTCGGAGTTCATAGCGTTGTCCTCTTCGCTTCGCCCCAAGACATTGATCTCTAACTAGAAAAGTAAATGCTTGAGCTTGAGAAGCCTCTGGTCTAGTAGGAAATACCCATAAAATTCACTAGGATAAGCAATATTATTGAACCAGATGAAACAACAAGCGGTGAAACCAAAGACAGATAAAGCAGCTAAACTATAAGTAGTTTCAAGTAAACTTCCCCAGCTTTACTATACAAATGCACGGCGAGCCCAGGTAAAAGGTTTGGTTAGGATATGCTAAATTCCACCAAGTATACAAACTCTATCGCCTAGCCATACATGCCCTCCAATTATATCTTCTAAATCATCCACACTCACAATCCACCCTCCCAAAAGGATATTTTCATAAATAACCAAATCTCACACTTTGGTAGGGTGAAGTTGGTCATTTTTCTTGCATCTCCCCCCCGGAAGCCCAGGTATAATATACACCCCCAAAATCTAGAGCTTTCCATACTAGAAGAAAAGCACCTATACCTAAAAAAATGAAATGAATACCTAAAATGGTGGTCATTTGATTTTTATCTTTCCATACATAACCAAAGAATGGAAAAGATTCTTCAAGAGTCTCAGGTCTAAGAATTTCATGATAAATACCGCCAAAGCCTCATAATGCAGAGGAAATGAAGTGAAGTACTCCAGACTTTACTTTGGATAAGTATGGAACGGTGTCTAGAACTTCCCCCTTAGGGCCTACTCCCCAACCCAGAGTAGCTAGATGGGGTAGTCAAATCAATCCTTGTTAATACATTGGGTAAGCTTTTTTGGTACGAAATGGGTATTTCCACTTCAAATAGATTCATTGCTCCAACCCAAAATACAATGAATCTGGCATGGGCTACGTGGACTCCAAGTAGACTACCAGACAAATTGATCAGTTTGGCATTGCATTCCTAGTGTTTTTTTTATAGGCAAAACCTGTGGTTTCTTGGTCACGGCTAGCTAAAGTGAAAGATCCATTAAAGAAAAGAGCGTTTCCACGTGGATCGCAGGGAATATCAGGTTTTCATGAGGCTGATCTTGAGCCGCCATCTAAGCATGAATACTTTACCAATGTTTAAGAATATATTTTTGGTGTAGAAAGTCTCAAAAAACTTCACTCACCCCTCCGCTGCACGGATTTCCTGGGAAACAAAGTCATAGGCACGTAGGTTCAGAGCCAGATCAACTACTCAAATAGCACTCATCCATAAATCGGTTACTGGTATAAATAACATAAAGAAATGTAACCAACACTTATTGGAAAAAGCAACCCCACAAATTTGGGCGGTTAGCAGTGACCATCTGATGAGAACCTCATCATAAACCCTAACTAACACAATCTAACCCAGATATGCGAGACAAAAGCTCCTACATGACCCAAAGAAAGGCTTAACTTAGAGAATTCTGAGTTTAAGAATAAAACAAATCATAAGGGGTAAAACTGTAATTTCACCAATGCAGTTCGTAAACAGGGTAATTAAGGGTCCAAACACAGGTCAAACAAGCTTAACAAGAAAGAAAGTGGGATGATTTGATCTAAATAAGGGTTATTGCTTCTAGGAATTAAATGACATTCTGTAACCCTAGAACAAACCCACTTCAATTCACGAGGTTCGAGGCAGGATAAAAATTAACTAAACCCTTTAAAATTCATAGAAAAATATTCTTTAGGGTTTAGAACCTTCAATTTGGCCTTAGAAACCTATTTTGACCTAAAAAAAGAACTATGCCCAATTAATAACTTAATTTGATTTCTCGCTAGAATATTAAGTCTTGAAGGAGCTATGACGGACGGTGACTCAGGGACGGTGGTCGGTGGTAGTAGGGGTGATGAAGGGTGGCGTACTTGGAGGTTTAGGGTTTGGAGGCATAAGGAGCGGAGGGTCTCTGATGCTCACGGCAGAAGGGGGACGGAGGCAAGGTGGTCTGATGGTAGGGAAGAAAAGGTGTCTGACCGGACCGTCTGTTTTCGTTGCCGACGGCGAGGACATATGGCGGCCACTTGTTGATCTCCTGTGATGTGCTTGGGCTGTGGGGGATTTGGTCACAAAAGGGACTCGTGTTGATTTTTAGGGGGTCAAATGAAAGAACATCTTTTCCCACGCTCGGGACATTTGAATCGTAGAGCTGTGTAGATACCGCCTCCACCCCCATCTCTGCGCAAGATGGGGGGACTTACGGTTGATGTGGAGGTTCCTGTGACAGAAAGCATCAGAGCGGCAGAGATGGCCTTGCGTGGATCTCTGGTTGGGGAGGTTATGTTTGGAAGACCGACGGCGGAAAAGGTTTGCACCCTGGTAAACTCTCTCTCCCTCTCGAGCAGCTCCTGGAAGATTTCTTTTTTGTCAAATACACGCTTTGTCCTCTTTGAATTGGATATGGTGTGAAACGCTGTGGGCAACCGGGTTTTATTGTTATAGCGTTGTAGTATAGCCAGTTATTTCCAACATTTCAAATATAAATTTTTTACTCGGAAAATAAAAGAGTTCCCGAGGTCGAACTCAGGGAGCAAGTTGTATTCTAGAGATATACATGTTTCTTTTACAAAAAATAAAGAAAGAGAGAGAAAGAATTTGTTGTCTTCTTTTCTCTTTGTTTCTCCTCGTCTCAGATCTTCTTCTTCTTTGTCTGCAGAGGTGATGTTCTTCTTCTGCAGTGGTGATGCTCTTCTTCTTCTTCCAGCTGTTCCTGCTCTTCCTTTTTCTTTTGTCTTTCTTCAGATCTTCTTCTTTCTTCTTTGTTTTTCTTCTTTCAGTTCTTCCCTTGTTCTTTTGTGTTCTCCTCTGCCTCGCCTTCTTCTGTTGTTCTTCAGATCTCCTTCTTTCTTCTTTTCTTTTTCCAGTCAGGACGTCGCCCCTCCTTCTTTCTTCTTTTCCCTTCAGGACGTCGTCTGATTTCCAAATCAGACGACTTAAACTGCCTGTTGCTACAGTGTCTCCCTCAGCTTCCTTCTTCTTCCGCGGTCCTTCTTCTTCACCTGTGCCTGCACACTTCAGAGCTTACGTCAGAGGACAAAACCTACTCTACCCTCTTCCCCCCGCGTCTCTCTCTCTCTGAAACCACTCTTGGGAAAGCTCTCCCAGAGCTGCCGGGTAATCGGGTACGGGTCGCGCCCGGGTCCAGGCCCACCGGCGTGCGTGGTGGGCGAGGAGTGCAGGTCAGTCTAAGTCGGGTCGGGTCAGGTCCGCGGGGCGTGAGCGCGGACGAGACCGGGTAACCGGGCGGGTGAAGGGGACCTCACCCCGTGTGCTGAGGCAGTAAGGCTAATGCACAAAATCAATTTAAACGGTGGAAAGGTTGTGAGGCTTACCGATGTGGGACTAAACGGAGGCCTCTCCTCGCGTGCGCCTGCTGGGAGACCGCGGCCTAGCTTCTGCAGCTGCGGCTTCGATTTGCGTCGGTTGCTGGCTGGCTGCCTTCGCAAGACTCCCCGTAATCCGCAGCAGCTGGAGACCTGGAGTCCTCAAGCCTGGAGCGCGGGAGAAGCTGCTTCAATGTGCGTTAATGGCGGTCGAACCTCAAAACCTGTCGGACACGAATATGGCCTCTCGGCCTGATCAAACCACTGGGGAACCTTCGCCGTGGCACGGCGAAGGTGTGGAGCTGCGCGGCAAGCCGCAAGGTGGTGTCTGGCGGCAGCCCTAGGTTGGACTGCAACCGGAGGAATGGGTTTGTTCGGGGGAGCGTTACGGAGGTGTGGAGTGGCAGTGGAGGGGTGGGGGGTGCTCAGTGTGATGAGGCGGAGGTTCGGTGAGGGTCGGCGAGGTGTGTGAGGCTGTGGAGCGATGGGAGCATCTCGCCGGAGGGTGGCCGGAGACGAAGGGGGTGACGATGGTCAGGGTCGGTCGAGGGCTTAATTGAACAAATTGAAACCGGGGAAAGAAAGAGGAGAGGAAGGGAAGTAGTTCTAACTTACTTGCAGGGACGAAGGAGGAGCAGTAGGGCGACAGTCGTATCGACTGTCGCCGGAGAAGAAGATGCTCAGGGAAAGGGGCGGCGGCGAGCAGAGAGCCGGAGAGGCGCCAGCTGGGTGCGGCGTGGCGCGGGAAGAGCAGGGGAGGAAGTCTCTGCTGCTGGTATTGCGGCAGAGCGAAGAGGAGGAGGGGGAGGAACCACCGGAGCTGGTGAGCGTCTGTCGGAGAGAGAAGAGAGGAAAGTTGGGGGTTTTCTCCGTCAGATCCGAGCTGGGAAGAACGGTGGAGCGACGGGGGTATTTATAGGGACCGAATCAGGGAGGAAGGCGGAGGGAGACGTCGTGTCTCCCTCGCCGGAGGACGCCAGAGATGGAAACCCATACCATCCGTGCGTTCGCACGGCCGGTATGGGGGGTTACAGCGACCAGGTGGGTGTCCCTGCGACGGCTGACGACGCAGGGCACCCCCGGTTTACTTGCCAGGCTCTCCCCCTCACCCTGCGCGGCGCCATGCTCCGCGCAAGGTCGCCGGAGCATGGTGTTGGCAGGTTTTGCAGGGGGGACCTGATCGCAAAGAACGAAGGAGAGTTAGGGGCTGAAATGCGAGGGTTCAAAAGTTGAGGGCCAAAAAGTAAATATATGAGGACCAAAGTGTAAAGTCGGTCAAGGAGGTTTCTTCTTAGGCTCAAGTTTTTATACATGATTAATTAGGACCTAAGGAATCTGATGGTGAATTTCATTTCTATATTAAACCTTGTTTGACCGGTCAATTTATGCGAAAACCCAGATTAAGTTATTAATTGGGCATGGTTCTCAATGTAGGTCAAAATGGGTTCTGAAGGCCAAATTGAAGGTTCTAAACCCTAGAGATTATTTTTCTATGAATTTTAGAGGGTTTATTCTATTTTTACTTTGCCTCGAACCTCGTGAATTGAAGTGGGTTGTTTTAGGGTTACAGATTATCATTTAGTTCCTTGGAATTGCTGTAGCCCTTGCTAGATCATCTCATCCCACTTTTTTTCTTATTAAGTTGCTTTGACCTATGTTTGGACCCTGAATTACCCTGTATGCAGATTATACTGGTAAAATTGCATTTTTACCCCTTATGACTTGTTTTCTCCTTAAACTCAGAATTCTCTGAGTTAAGCCTTTCCTTGAGTTATGTAGGAGCTTTTATCCTTTGTATTAGGTCAAAATGAGCTAGTTATGGCTCATGATGAGGTTCTCATCATACCCCCATGCCTAGCTTTTGCTAGTCCCTTAGCAAAAACTTAAGATTTCAACCCTTGTTCTAGACCATGAAGTTTTTAATAGCTTTAGATAAGTGCTTTTTTATTTGAGCTCAGATTAGGTTAGAATGCTGACCATAGGCCCAAAAGGTATTTTAGTACCAATCAAGATCCAAATCTGTCTAGCCTTAGCCTCAGTCCTTAGCAAAGGTTTTTAAGGCCCACAAGAACTAACCTAAGGTTTATTGGACTTTGTGATTAAAGCACCCGTGCTTGAAATGATTTTAGCCCTGGCTCAGTTCGCAGTGCGTTTTGTAAGAGAGATAGAAAGTTTTTCTATTTGGAGAGTTTTCTCTCTCTTTTTCTTTTTAGTTCTAGCCTAGGATTGGCTTTTCAACACGGTCTGTATCAGATTCCTTGCTCCCATCATCAATCCTCAAGGGTTCCTGGCGATCGATGCTTCGAGATAGCACCGCCCATGGCAACCCTCGGAACCCTGGCTATTGAGATTTCGAGATAATCCCATCCATGGTGTTCCGTGGCCGAATCCAGACCCTGGCAATTGACACTTCGAGATAATGCCATCCATGGAATCTGAACCAGCCGAGTGCTTACATGCCCCCAGTAGGATATGTAAATATCCTAAGAAACAAGCACCGAGGAGATGATATTTTGTTACGCGTCTTCGAGGGGATTTCCCGCCTCTCCGCGCTGGGAACTCGTCCAAATCAACTTGTGTTGATCGGCCGCTCCTATTCTAGGTGTTCTTTTCAGAATTTTGCGACGCTTCTGCGTGATTCTGATTTTTACGCTTACTGAACCAGGCTGTGTGTGAGGTTAGGGTGCTTAGGTTACTGAGTCCCATAAACCAAAAATTAGTTAACGAGGCCAAATACTCCCTAAGCCTTAAACCTAATACTTCAGCTTTTCATTTTCCTCAACCTCTTGAGGAGTGTCCAGATCTTAATGGGTACTAAGAGTCTATTCAAGAATGCCTAAGGTTTGCATTCTTACTAATCTCATTGTGCACTTTTCAGTTATTTTCTTGAATGAGGTCTAGAACTTAGGTTAATTCCTTAGTTCCTTACTAATGACTATCACCTTTTCTCATAATTTTGTGCTCCTTTTTCATTTTGTTTCTTTTCTCCTTCACAAAATTTCCTTCTCCTCTTTTCCTCTTATTCTTTTTTGAAAATTTTTTTAATTTTTATGGTGTTTTTGTCATATGTGAATTTTTTTGTTTGAAACCTTTTCTTACAAGTTTTGCACTTCCATACCCCCCATGCCTAAGATTTGCAATGTCCTCATTGTAACCTAGGGGGTTTTTATTTAACTTAGTTCATTCCTTAAGACAGAAATTTGGATGAGTGGATGGGTTGGGTTGAATTTTTGCGGACGATTTCTAATCCCAGATGCAAGCATCTGAGGTGGGGTCGGCTGTCTACAAGGGTGAACTTTGAGTGCAAAAAGGTGTCAGAACAAGTTTCAGGTTTTCAAAGAGAATGACGGGCTGCCTCCCGTTAAGCGCTGAGTTTTACGCCATCGGCTGGGCGCAATAAGCTCAAGGGGAAAGGAGGATATAAGATGCCTCAGCCAAATCAGTAGAAGTTACATCAATGAACGTCTTGAGTCTCTGACCGTTCACGATGAAAGGTTCAGAATCGTGGCTGAGTGGACTGATTTCGATTGCTCCATTTCCAAAAACCTGTCGGACCAAATATGGTCCGACCCACTTGGATCTCAGTTTTCCTGGGAAGAGTTTTAGTCGGGCATCAAAGAGTAGGACCTTTTGACCAGGATGAAAGATCTTTCTCGAGATGTGTTTGTCGTGGAAGGCTTTAACCCGCTCCATGTAGATTTGCGAGTTCTCGTACGCGTCTAGGCGTAATTCATCGATCTCGCTGATTTGGAGTTTTCTGTGGGTCCCAGCCTTGGAAAGATCTAGATTACAGTTCCGTACTGCCCAATAGGCTTTATGCTCCAGTTCTACGGGAAGGTGGCATGCCTTTCCGTACACCAGTCTAAAGGGAGACATGCCCAATTGGGTCTTGTGGGCGGTCCTATAGGCCCACAATGCTTCCGGAGGTCGGGACGACCAGTCCTTCCTGTCAGGTCGAACAGTGACTTGCAGGATTTTCTTGATCTCCCGATTAGACAGCTCAGCTAGACCATTAGTTTGGGGGTGGTAAGGAGTAGAGATTCGGTGAGACACCCCGTATTTGGTCATCAGTGACCTAAACTGAGCATTTGTGAAATGGGTCCCTCCATCAGGGATTATTGCACGAGGAATCCCGAACCTTGAGAAAATGTGTTGATGAATGAATTTGAGAACGATTTTGTGATCACAGGTTCGGGTCGGTATGGCTTCGATCCATTTGGACACGTAGTCCACAGCCAACAGAATGTATTCGAAACCATCCGAAACAGGAAAGGGGCCCATAAAATCAATCCCCCAAACATCAAAGATTTCGCATACTAGAATCGGTTGCATAGGCATCATGTCGCGATGGCTCATGTTGCCCAAAGTCTGGCAACGACTGCATGCCTTGCAGTGATTGTATGCGTCTTTGAACAGTGTGGGCCAGTAAAAGCCGCACTGGAGGACTTTTGATGCGGTTTTATGCCCGGCGAAATGGCCACCGCATGCCTGGTCATGGCAGAAAGAGAGGATATTGTTGAATTCCCCTTCCGGGACACATCTCCGGATGATCTGATCGGCACCTATGCGGAAGAGGTACGGGTCTTCCCAAATGTAATACTTGGCATCGGAGCGTAATTTGTCTTTCTTGGCCTTCGGCCAATCGGAGGGGATCTGATGAGATGCCAAGTAATTTACTACATTAGCAAACCATGGAAGGCTAGTACCAATAATCAGCAGGTGCTCATCGGGAAAATGCTCAGTGATGGGTCCGGAAGGGTCAATTATTTCAGAAGGAAGACGGGACAAGTGATCAGCTACCACATTTTGCTTTCCCGCTTTGTCGCGAATCTCAAGGTCAAATTCTTGCAACAGCAAGATCCATCGGATTAATCGAGGTTTCGCGTCCTTCTTTGCAAGGAGATGCCTCACAGCTGTGTGATCCGAGTATATGATGACACGGGAACCCAGAAGGTACGATCTGAACTTTTCTAGGGCAAATACTACAGCTAGCAGCTCTTTCTCAGTAACCGTATAGTTACGCTGAGCCTCATCGAGTGTTTTGCTGGCGTAGTAAATGGCCACAGGTTTCCTGTCAATTTTCTGCCCCAAAATCGCTCCTACAGCGAAGTCGGATGCATCGCACATGATCTCAAAGGGTTGAGACCAATCAGGGGACTGTAGGATCGGGGCTTGGGTGACTCGGTCACGCAGGATTTCAAATGCTTGAGTGCATTCCTTGGAAATTTCAAAAGGAACATCCTTGGAGAGAAGAGTGGTCAGGGGGCGCGCGATTTTTGAAAAATCAGGGATAAATCGTCGATAAAAACCGACATGCCCTAAAAAGGAACGGATGTCCCTGATCGAGCTAGGCATAGGAAGGTGAGAAATCAGATTAACCTTAGCTCGATCCACTTGGATACCTTTCTCCGAAATTGAGTGTCCCAGGACAATTCCCTCAGGCACCATGAAATGGCTCTTTTCCCAGGAAAGAACCAAATTCACATCGATGCACCGCCTGAGTATCTGGACCAAGTGTTGGAGGCAATCGTCGAATGATGCTCCGAAAACTGAAAAGTCATCCATGAAGACTTCCAGATAATCACCTACCATATCTGAGAATATGGCAAGCATGCATCGCTGAAAAGTAGCGGGTGCATTGCAAAGACCGAAAGGCATCCTTCGGAAAGCGTATGTTCCGAAGGGGCAGGTGAACGTGGTCTTTTCTTGGTCCTCAGGATGGATTGCCACCTGGTTATAACCGGAGTACCCGTCAAGAAAGCAGAAGAACCTATTTCCAGCAAGTTTTTCGAGAATTTGATCAATGAAGGGTAGTGGGAAATGATCCTTCTTTGTGGAGGAATTTAGTCGGCGGTAATCTATACAGACTCTCCACGAGTTGGCTAATCGGGTAGGAATGATTTCTCCGGTCTCAGTCGTTATAGTGGTGAGTCTTGCCTTCTTGGGCACGACCTGAATTGGGCTCACCCAACGACTATCGGAGATCGGGTAGATGATCCCGGCATCTAACCACTTGATGATCTCCTTTTTCACGACCTCCTGCAGATTGGGGTTTAAGCGTCTCTGCATTTCACGAGAAGGTCGTGTGCCCTCTTCTGAATAGATATGATGAGTACAATAAGAGGGACTTATTCCAGTCAAATCATCGAGAGTCCATCCGATGGCTCTGCGATGTTGCTGGAGGACAACAATCAGACGGGATTCCTGTTCAGGACTGAGGTTGGAATTGATAATCACAGGAAGGGTCTGATTAGAACCCAAAAAGACATATTTCAAGTGAGCAGGAAGGGGTTTCAGTTTGAGGATGGGGTTTTCAGCAGCAGCGGGTGGTTCAGTATAGATGTGAGGTTCAAGGGTGGGAGTTACTGGGTTGTTCATATCTGGATTCGACTCCTCTGTTTGCGGGTCAAGATCCTTCTGTGGTTGATGAGGCATAATCGAGTCATTCTGGAGGTGTGATTCATCAACCAAAGTCTTGATGTCACAAATTTGTTCGATGACGCCGCAATTAATTCCTTGTTGGGCCTTAAATATATCAATTTTCAGTGTTTGATCTCCAAACTTAAGCTCTATTTGGCCCTCCTCACAGCTGATGTTGGCTCTAGCAGTAGCCAAGAAAGGTCTCCCTAGAATGATTGGTGTATCCCTAGGGTTCTCAGGTGCATCCATATCTAAGACTATAAAGTCCACTGGAAAATAGAAATCCCGCACTCTTACAATAACATCCTCGAGAATCCCTTTTGGTGACTTTATAGATCGATCTGCTAATTGTAATGTCACCTCGGTTGGTTTTAGCTCAGATTCTTCTAGATGGTCAAGTAAGGATGTGGGTATCAGGTTTATGGATGCACCCAAGTCTAACAATGCTCTATCAAATTGGGTACCACCTATCTTACAGGAAATCAGGGGAGTCCCAGGATCTTTTGCCTTGGGTGGGAGTCTACTAAGGATTACAGAGCTGGCTTGCTCTGACAGAACAATTGGGCTCCCTCCCTTGGTTCGCGGCTTACGCTGGGGTGTACATATATTCTTTAGAAATCGTGCGTAAGCTGGTACGTGGCGGATTGCATCCATCAAGGGGATGTTTATGTGGACCTGCTCAAAGAGCTTGACCAAGTCCTCCTCAGGGGCCACGGGTTTGGTGGTCTTCTTTCCCTTGGTCAAGGCCTCGGGAAACGGGATCTTGGTTGGTTCTTCTAGGATAGGTCCAGGTTGTGGATCCGGAACAGCGGTATCTTGGATAACTATCCTAGGGTCATGGTTATCAGGCTTGGAGTGGTTTGGATAATGCGGGTCTTGAGTTGTTTTACCACTACGTGTTGTTACAGAATTTAATCCGGCCTGATTCTGGTTTGGGTTTGGTAAGAGGGGTGGCTGCTGCTGAAATCCCGCATAAGAAGTTGAGGCTTCCATCTCGTCTGGAGATGGAGCAGTAGGGGCCTGATAAATCCATTGAGCGTGGCCTAAATTTGGATTCATAACGCGCTTCTGGGTTGGCACGTTATTTGGGTTAGGAAGAGGTTGGGAAGGGAGTGTGCCTGGCTGGCGAGAATTTGCCAACTGGGCCAGTTGAGTTTTAACTTCAGTAAGCTCGTCCTTGTGCTGTTTTTGAATAGCCGCATTCGTTTTTTGAATGTCAGCCAGAGTCTGAAGGATTAGGGACATTTGATCCTGATTTGGCCCTGATGGATAAGTAGGGTTGGGCCGAGGCTGAGGCGGCTGGTAATGACGAGAGGGCTGTGGGCAGGACTGAAAAGGTGGTCTTTGGGTTTGGGAATTTCCCGCCCACTGAAAATTGGGATGGTTTCGCCATCCAGGGTTGTAAGTGTTGGAGAATGGGTCGTTCTGGATGGCGTTGAGGTCCTCGCAGGTCTGAGGAACCTCCTGAGAATCAGGAAAAGGGGGAATGGAGTTCCCCCTGCTGGTCTAGAAAGGATCGGATGATCCTCCGATCCAAGAATCAGATGGGGATGGATATGGATCCATCCCAGGGGAAGGTCGGTGGAGGATGTTTTGTACAGTTTCCTATGTGGAAGGAGGTTGTGCAAAGGAGTTACGCGCGGAGGTGGCTTGCTGTAAGTGATGAGTCAGCTCATCCACCTTCTTTTCAATGATTGAGACCTTGTCCAATCGACTGGCCATTAATTCCAGGTCGACTGATGCGGACAGGCCCTGCGTCTCATGTGCTCCCTTAAGATTCGTCGCTGCGCGGGTATTCGTCTTGTCGAATAATCCCATGGAGTCATTGTTGATGGAGTTCTCGCACATGTTTTCGAGAATCTCCCATACGGTGTCTTCATGTTGACCTATGATGTTTCCTCCGCAAGTTGCATTGACGAAAAGGCGGATGTCCTCACGGAGTCCCTGGTAAAAAGATTGGACTTGTTCCCATTTAGGAACTCCGTGATGGGGGCACTTTCTCATGAGATCCTGAAAGCGATCCCATGCCTCATGGAGAGTTCTCCTGATTGTTGAGTGAAGTGTGTAATCTGATGGCGCAAGGCGTTGGTCCGACCAACGGGAAAAAACTTTTTCAAAAATTCGGATTGAAGTTCTTCCCAAGTGTTGATCGGCCGGGTCTGAGTTTGATACCAATGGGCGGCCTTGTCCATAAGAGAAAAGGAGAACATCTTCATGAGAAGAATATCCCGATTTTGCGCATCTGATCCAAAAGTGTGGGCCAGATGCTTTAGCTGTTTGATGTGCTGGAAGGGATCTTCAGAATTAAGCCCATGGAATTTAAGTATAGCATGAATCATGTTGGGCTTTAATTCGGAATCAGGTCCTCCAGTCGGGATTCTGACTCGAGGCTCAATGGCCACCGCAGCAGGATTGTAGTGGTCCCGCATCATAGGACGCTGTGGTGGGTGCACGAAGTTTTGGAAGAGGTCATTGAGTCGCTGGAGCTGGTGTTCCAGATTATTTTCTTCCTCAACTGGCTGAGCCATGATGGGGGAAGAAGAAGAACTTGGTTCTGAATCAGAAGAGAGAATAATGTGGGGGTGTTGCTGCACAAACACGGGCGTCGAGGCTTGGCCTTGACGAGAGCGAATTTCTAAAGGAGGTCTTAAGGGTGGTCTTAGGGACCTCCTTCCGTACATGCACTGTTGGAAGAGGTAAGTTTAGAAGGTGCTGGACCCAATCAAGACACCCAAAAATGTGTTGGGTGACTATAGAGGTGCGGGGCAGATGGACCCCTTGATCAGAAAGATCGTCCACCTGAGAATTACCTGGGCAGCCAGAGAGGGAGAGTCCCGCGAAGACCCCTACACGGTAGAGCGTCCCCACGGGTTACAGGGTTTCCCCCACCCGACCTCTCTTGTCACTGCGGTTCCAGGTAGACCAGAATGGGGATCTTGACCTCTTAAGTCTACCAATTTTAAGATCAGGGTGCTTAAGGTTTCACTTGAACTTTAGTCTTTTAAGTGCAAAGAGTGACCTAATTTAAGGTTGGTTGACCCAAGGGGTCAACTTTACCTCTTGTTTTCTTTGAGAGCTTTTAGGTCTTGTCTTTTAGGGTTCAAGTGTTTAGAGAGCCAATTGTTTTAGGTTTTCTTTTGAATAGGTATTTTCAATCAATGGTTTAGGCACACTTCTTTTGGATTTTCTCCATTCTTGATTTAAGTAGTGTGTCTCTAAAACCCTAATGTTGAATCTTATGTTGGCTCTACTTGGTCCAGTTAGTTCTTTGTTGGGTAATTAGGGCTCAAGCAAGAATGTGTTAGCCCTTAAATACCCTTAATAGTGTGCAGGACTAATGAGTTGAAAACATGCAACTCTTTATGGTTACTAAGTATGGAAGACAGGTTAGCCCTATATTGCTTGTTCTTTTCTTTTCTTCCTGTTTAGAGTTTAGGGGTTAATAGCGAGAGGAAAAATTTACCTGTCCTCGGAGTGGTTGTCGTGCGGTTGCTTGTCTTCTTGATTTCCTGTAGTTTTCTGCACAAAAGAGAGGAGATTATCAGAAATTAAAAAGAAACAGGAATGTTTACCTCTAGAATAGCCGTTGCTCCTCGGCAGCGGCGCCAAAAATGAAACGCTGTGGGCAACCGGGTTTTATTGTTATAGCGTTGTAGTATAGCCAGTTATTGCCAACATTTCAAATATAAAATTTTTTACTCGGAAAATAAAAGAGTTCCCGAGGTCAAACTCAGGGAGCAAGTTGTATTCTAGAGATATACATGTTTCTTTTACAAAAAATAAAGAAAGAGAGAGAAAGAATTTGTTGTCTTCTTTTCTCTTTGTTTCTCCTCGTCTCAGATCTTCTTCTTCTTTGTCTGCAGAGGTGATGTTCTTCTTCTGCAGTGGTGATGCTCTTCTTCTTCTTCCAGCTGTTCCTGCTCTTCCTTTTTCTTTTGTCTTTCTTCAGATCTTCTTCTTTCTTCTTTGTTTTTCTTCTTTCAGTTCTTCCCTTGTTCTTTTGTGTTCTCCTCTGCCTCGCCTTCTTCTGTTGTTCTTCAGATCTCCTTCTTTCTTCTTTTCTTTTTCCAGTCAGGACGTCGCCCCTCCTTCTTTCTTCTTTTCCCTTCAGGACGTCGTCTGATTTCCAAATCAGACGACTTAAACTGCCTGTTGCTACAGTGTCTCCCTCAGCTTCCTTCTTCTTCCGCGGTCCTTCTTCTTCACCTGTGCCTGCACACTTCAGAGCTTACGTCAGAGGACAAAACCTACTCTACCCTCTTCCCCCCGCGTCTCTCTCTCTCTGAAACCACTCTTGGGAAAGCTCTCCCAGAGCTGCCGGGTAATCGGGTACGGGTCGCGCCCGGGTCCAGGCCCACCGGCGTGCGTGGTGGGCGAGGAGTGCAGGTCAGTCTAAGTCGGGTCGGGTCAGGTCCGCGGGGCGTGAGCGCGGACGAGACCGGGTAACCGGGCGGGTGAAGGGGACCTCACCCCGTGTGCTGAGGCAGTAAGGCTAATGCACAAAATCAATTTAAACGGTGGAAAGGTTGTGAGGCTTACCGATGTGGGACTAAACGGAGGCCTCTCCTCGCGTGCGCCTGCTGGGAGACCGCGGCCTAGCTTCTGCAGCTGCGGCTTCGATTTGCGTCGGTTGCTGGCTGGCTGCCTTCGCAAGACTCCCCGTAATCCGCAGCAGCTGGAGACCTGGAGTCCTCAAGCCTGGAGCGCGGGAGAAGCTGCTTCAATGTGCGTTAATGGCGGTCGAACCTCAAAACCTGTCGGACACGAATATGGCCTCTCGGCCTGATCAAACCACTGGGGAACCTTCGCCGTGGCACGGCGAAGGTGTGGAGCTGCGCGGCAAGCTGCAAGGTGGTGTCTGGCGGCAGCCCTAGGTTGGACTGCAACCGGAGGAATGGGTTTGTTCGGGGGAGCGTTACGGAGGTGTGGAGTGGCAGTGGAGGGGTGGGGGGTGCTCAGTGTGATGAGGCGGAGGTTCGGTGAGGGTCGGCGAGGTGTGTGAGGCTGTGGAGCGATGGGAGCATCTCGCCGGAGGGTGGCCGGAGACGAAGGGGGTGACGATGGTCAGGGTCGGTCGAGGGCTTAATTGAACAAATTGAAACCGGGGAAAGAAAGAGGAGAGGAAGGGAAGTAGTTCTAACTTACTTGCAGGGACGAAGGAGGAGCAGTAGGGCGACAGTCGTATCGACTGTCGCCGGAGAAGAAGATGCTCAGGGAAAGGGGCGGCGGCGAGCAGAGAGCCGGAGAGGCGCCAGCTGGGTGCGGCGTGGCGCGGGAAGAGCAGGGGAGGAAGTCTCTGCTGCTGGTATTGCGGCAGAGCGAAGAGGAGGAGGGGGAGGAACCGCCGGAGCTGGTGAGCGTCTGTCGGAGAGAGAAGAGAGGAAAGTTGGGGGTTTTCTCCGTCAGATCCGAGCTGGGAAGAACGGTGGAGCGACGGGGGTATTTATAGGGACCGAATCAGGGAGGAAGGCGGAGGGAGACGTCGTGTCTCCCTCGCCGGAGGACGCCAGAGATGGAAACCCATACCATCCGTGCGTTCGCACGGCCGGTATGGGGGGTTACAGCGACCAGGTGGGTGTCCCTGCGACGGCTGACGACGCAGGGCACCCCCGGTTTACTTGCCAGGCTCTCCCCCTCACCCTGCGCGGCGCCATGCTCCGCGCAAGGTCGCCGGAGCATGGTGTTGGCAGGTTTTGCAGGGGGGACCTGATCGCAAAGAACGAAGGAGAGTTAGGGGCTGAAATGCGAGGGTTCAAAAGTTGAGGGCCAAAAAGTAAATATATGAGGACCAAAGTGTAAAGTCGGTCAAGGAGGTTTCTTCTTAGGCTCAAGTTTTTATACATGATTAATTAGGACCTAAGGAATCTGATGGTGAATTTCATTTCTATATTAAACCTTGTTTGATTGGTCAATTTATGCGAAAACCCAGATTAAGTTATTAATTGGGCATGGTTCTCAATGTAGGTCAAAATGGGTTCTGAAGGCCAAATTGAAGGTTCTAAACCCTAGAGATTATTTTTCTATGAATTTTAGAGGGTTTATTCTATTTTTACTTTGCCTCGAACCTCGTGAATTGAAGTGGGTTGTTTTAGGGTTACAGATTATCATTTAGTTCCTTGGAATTGCTATAGCCCTTGCTAGATCATCTCATCCCACTTTTTTTCTTATTAAGTTGCTTTGACCTATGTTTGGACCCTGAATTACCCTGTATGCAGATTATACTGGTAAAATTGCATTTTTACCCCTTATGACTTGTTTTCTCCTTAAACTCAGAATTCTCTGAGTTAAGCCTTTCCTTGAGTTATGTAGGAGCTTTTATCCTTTGTATTAGGTCAAAATGAGCTAGTTATGGCTCATGATGAGGTTCTCATCATGGTGGATGTTAAGAAGCTACTGTTTCAAACATCCTGCAACGATGGGATCACGGTGATTTGGAGACTGGTTTCCCCCTTTGATGGAGCTTTGGCGGAGAGACCACCCCAGAGAGGGGGTTCCAGATCAGGAAAACTTGAGATCGAGGGGCTACCTCTACATTTGAGGTCGAAGGAGGTCGTTTCGTCGATGATCTCAGGCTTTGCATCAGTGTCAAAGGACGCGGTTGTCGGGTTACTTGAGGGCGATGGGCGCCTGCTGAATGTGAGGGTTAATGTATTTATAGCTGGCTGTGTACCTGAGAATCTGATTCTGAGATGTGGTGGGAGCTCCTGGATGCTAAGGCTGAGGTTTCTGGTGGGAGACACTGTTGCAAAGCAACTTAAGTCGTCCGGACCTGCAGCTAATGAGGAGGCGATTGTGCAAGAACTGGGCGCAGTTCACGGCGATGAACCCCTAACTGTCGAAATTCGTAAGGACTTTTGTGTGGGGGAGATGGGGGAGGATCAGAATGGAGAAGAGGAGGATTTAGGTGGGGGGGTAACGGTTGGACCAATGACCACGATGGCAGGGGATTTGCTGGCAGGTGACATGGAGAACGTGGAGCAGGAGACTCATGTCACACAGATTGAATCTCTGAAGGATAAACAAGATCTGCAGGAGAAGGAAGACCTTAATTGTGAAGGTGGTTCTCACTCCAAGACTGGTAAGGGAAGGTCACCATATAGCCTTCGACAGAGAAAATCAAAGACTATCACTCTGATGGAGGAAGACGAGGCGGTGAGAGTTTTGCAGGTGTGCAAATGCCAGGCCTTCAGGGGGGAGGGATCCGGTGAGGACAGATGAGAGTCCTCACTTGGAACGTGCGTGGGTTGCGTGACAAAAGCTGGAGGGCTTCTCTGATGAGATATTTAAGAGAATGGGGAATCGACTGTGAGCTCATTCAAGAGACACACTTTGAAGGTAGATCTGACAGGCTTTGGTCTGACTTGCTAGCTTCTGGGCTGAATGATTTTGTGCAGATTGATGCACAAGGGAGGTCGGGTGGTATTGCTATCTGGTGGAGGAAGGGGTGGGCTCAATGTTTGGAGGTGCACAAAGCTAGGCATTTGCTAATGTGCAATTTCAGATTCACCAGGGGTAGGAGTGTATCTGGGTTACCGGGGTTTATGGGCCTTGTGCTGCATCTTCTAGGCAGGTGCTGTGGGAGAAATGGGCTGCTGTGGCTGAGTTGGTGCAGGGGGGAATGTGGTTGACGGGTGGGGATTTCAGTTGTGTATTAACAGGAGTAGATAGGCCTAACGGCAACAGAGACAGTTCGGCTACAGGATTCCAGATGACAGTTTAGTCAATGCAATTATGCGAGTTTCCATCCTCTGGGGTGGAATTTACTTGGTGCAATGGAAATGGGTTGGCTTCCAAATTAGATAGATTTTTTGGGAATGTGGACATTCTGATGAGATTCCAACTGTCGTCAGTAAGTGGATTGAATCGACCTTTTTCTGATCACACCCCTTTGGTGTGGGATAGTGGGGAAGAAAATCATGTTGGCTCTTATTTTAAAATGAAAAGATCATGGCTGAAGGAATCGGGTTTCTATTAGATGATCAGTTCTTGGTGGCGAGCTAAAAAGGTGGAGGGGTCTGCTACTGTCAGATTAGCAACCAAGCTGGCAGGTTTGCTCACGATCTTAAAAGAATATGGTCTTGCTATTAATTTGATGAGGCAGCAGAGGAGGAATGAAGCTCTGAATAAAATCCAGGAGCTGGATTCTAAAGAGGCAGCTGGCCCTTTATCTGAGGAAGAGGTGGCTGAAAGGAAACTATGGCAGGGTGTGATACTGGATGAAGATCTGAAACAAGAAATAGATTGGAGGGAGAGATCAAGACAATTATGGCTTAAGGAGGGAGATGCAAATACGAAAATTTTCCACCTTGTGGCTAGCTCTCGGAGACGTGTTAACTTTATTTCCTCTATTCTCAGGGATGGGTAGAGGGTTACCTCCATTCAGGAGATTAAATCTGAAACTGCTAAATTTTACAGAGAGGCATCTCGGGTAGCTAAGAGGGGGAAATGGAGGATGGTAGGTAGTGATGGTCCTAGTGTGACGAGTGATCAAGTTGCACAACTGACTACACTTATCACTGAACAAGAGACCCTACAGGCAATCAGGGATTTGAATATGGAAGGCTCCCCTGGCCCTGATGGAATACAAGTTTTCTTTTACAGAGAGATGTGGAGTGTGGTGGGCAAGGAAGTAATGGATGTTATCAAAGAATTTAAGGTGGGAAACGTTGGGTTTGAGAGGATTAACAAGTCATATCTCTTCCTCCTGCCTAATCAATGGGAGCAGAAAAATTCTCAGACTTTAGGCCGATCTCCCTATCTAATTCCATCTATCTTGTAATCAGTAAGATTTTGGCTAATAGGTTGAGAAATGTTCTACAGGACCTGATCCATCCGATACAAGCTGCCTTCCTACCTAACAGATCACTTCAGGAATCCTTTATCTTGGCTCAGGAAATGGTCAGTGGATGATATAGAAGAAAATGCAAGGCATTCTTGTGGAAGGTTGATTTCCAGAAGGTGTATGATTCGATCTCTTGGCCGTATCTCTGGGAGGTTTTTAGAAGGAGAGGCTTTCCCCCTTTATGGATCCAATGGATGAAAAGGTGTGTCACTACCGCTTCCTTCTCTCCACTGATTAATGGGAAGCCTTGTGTTGGTGCTAGAGCACCACGATCATTTGTTTTGATGATAACAAAACACGTGTTATTTAACATTTGCACTTGGAGTTTTAGATTTCAGGACAATTGCAAATGGAGACGTGATTAGACGAAGTTCGAGCTCGCATCCAGGATGGATTGGAGGAGCTTGATGGAGAACAGAAGAGATTTGCGAGGAGCGATATATTGAAGAAGGAAGGAGATGAAGAATATGATAGATTTCCTTCTCTTGTACTCGTTGTATTTGTCATTATTTTCTTGCTCTTTATTTCCTTAGAAAATTATGTTAAAGAGCTTCAAAGTACCCTAACAGTAGTCCTAGGAACACTGGCACAACCCTAGGATACTTAGGTTTTCTGTAGAGAACTTAGAAAATCAATATAGGGTTCAAACAGAGTTTCCAGACGTCTAATTACAAAATCAGACGTCTGATAAAGTGTTTTATGACGTCTGACTGTTGATTCAGACGTCTGATAACATTTAGGCTGGACATAGTCAGTTCTGTCTAATGAAATCAGACGTCCAGACCTTAGACCAGACGTCTTAGGAGACGTCTGATGACTTTGCCAGATGTCCAATTAGTGGACCATTGGCTCTCTTAGCATACACTCAAGGATATAACCGTTAGAGCCTTATCAGACGTCCTTAAGCCCTTCCAGACGTCTGATAATTGACCGTTTTGCCTCGACTGACCCAAAAATCTCTTCTCAGAGATTTTCTAGCCGTTGCAAATCCATTCCCACGAAAAAGTAGGTTTCCAGACATCTAGACATAGTGCCAGACGTCCTGTATGTAGTCTGATGGACTTGCGCTAGAACCCTGTTTAGATCTGATTCAAGTCAAGAAGGAACCTGCACGAAATCAGACGTCTGACCTTGAAATCAGACGTCTTAAAGTGGTCTTCCAGACATTTGATGACAGAATTAGACGTCTGATTACCCTGTTAGTGCAATGATTGTTCCTGATTTCGGGTTGATTCACTTGGGCTTTGCACCCAACGGCTATGGAGCCTTTCCTAAGCCATCCAAAGCCTAATTAAGGCCTCTATAAATAGAGGGGAACCTCTTGCACACAGAGATACACCAGAGAAACACAAGACACACCTAAGCAATACACTTTCAAACCATTTTGTGTCTCTCTTGCTCTCCAAGCTCTAATTCTTCATCTTGAGAGCATCAAGCTTTGCGCACCCGCTCTCCCGTCGTAGTTCACGAGAGCGACGTAGCGCTGTCATGTTGTTCACGCATCCGCGTCGCCGACGCACTCCTTGAAAAGAGGAGTTTTCTTAATTCCTATAGAAGCTTAGGTTTAAAATTACTTTGTTGGCTCTATAGGATTGTTGTTTATTTTATCTTTGTTATTTGGTTGGGTATTCGCTTTGCGAATTCCCGTCTCCTTCATGGGACAAAATCCTTCTCGTGGAGAGAAGGGGTTGAGGAACGCTACCCTCGCACTTGTAGCGTGGTTGTAATTGAGGTTGAATCACCCTCGTTTAAAGTGATTCGTTTAGTGAATTTTGATCAACTTGGTTGATCGGAGAATCCTAACTCGAGAGGGTTAGGTGGTGGTTTTCACCCAGTTTGGGTTTCCACCCAAAAATCTTTGTGTACTTTGTGTGGTTGTATTTTGTGAGATTGTTTATATTTCAATTCCGCATTTTTTACGTCACGCTGATCTCACCCCCTTCGAGTAGGGAATTACACCTTATGGAGTATGGATCCAGCCTCAGCGTAGGGTTAGACAAGGATGTTCGCTTGCTCCGTTGATTTTTAACCTTGCGGTGGATGGGCTTGCATGGTATGCTTGCAAACTGGCAGAGGTGGGCATAATTAAAGGATATTCACTATCTAACAGGAGAACTCTGGCCCCCATTTTACAGTATGCAGATGACATGGTTTTCTCTATTGAAGGATCCAAGCCTGTGGCACATGCTCTGGGGTTATTGGTGAAGATATTTGGTGATATTTCAGGCTTATGTTTGAACAAGGAAAAATCTGTATTGATCTATTTTGGCATGAGTGAGCAGGAGCAATTGGAAGTGGAGGGTACACTGGGTTCACCTCGAGCTAAGCTGCCACTGAAGTACTTAGGATTACCACTGAGGGCAGCAAAACTGAAAAAATCTGATTGGAATGTCTTGTTTGATAAGGTTGATGGAAAACTGAAAGGATGGAGTAGTAAATTTCTATCTAAGGGTGGCAGATTGATCCTTCTCAATTCGGTCATTACAACCATACCGGTCTTCTATTTTAGCATATTCAGGGCTCCAAAGTGTATCTGGAAGAGATTGGATGCTATGAGGAAGAGATTCTTCTGGAAAGGAGCAGGTCATGAAGGCGGTTTCATGCAGCCCATCAGCTGGAGCAAGATCTGCAAGCCAAAAGAAATTGGTGGTATGGGAATTAAAGCACTCAAAGATTTCAATGAGGCTTTATTGATCAAATGGGCCATCGGGATCTTGGACTGCAAGAAGGGGCTGATGGCTGATTTGGTCAGGGACAGCTATGGGGGATCAAATAGTAGTCTGCAAAGGTTGCAGCCAAAGAAACCTTCTCCTTTCTGGCGTTCAGTGATCAGTGCAATCAGCAGTTATTGGCATCTACTGCAGCCTAGGCTCGGAGATGGCAGAAATTTCAGCTTGTGGAATGAACGGTGGTCTGACTTGGGGATACTGAAAGAGGCCTACCTGAGAGCTTATGCGGCTGCTGCAGACAAGGAAGCCATAGTCAGTAGCTTGTGGTCTGATGCTGAAGACTGCTGGTGGCTGGAAGAGCTGCAACAATGCATGGCTGGCACTCGGCTGTGGGAGGAGAGGCAGAATCTGCTGGCTGGTCTGCAACAGGTGCAGCTGACGAGGAATGTGACGGATACATACGGATGGTAGGGTATCTTCTCAGTGCAGCACGCGTATGAAAAAATTGTTAGATCTAATAATGTGGTGGATTGTGATCCTGTTGACAGAAAGATTTGGCTCTTGAAAATCCCTTTGAAGGTTCAGATATTCTTGTGGCTTTGCAGACGGGAAGGTTTGATCACTGGTGATCTAAGGCACAGAAGGATGGGGACTACCCTGAATGCCTACCCTCTGTGTGGCTTGTTCTCTGACAAGGTAGCACACATTTTCTCGTCATGTTTGGTCACCGACAAGATCTGGAGGATGGTTTGTTTGGAACCTATCCCCTCCTGGGACTCTCTATGGCAGAGCTTCATCACTCCTGGCCGACCATTAGGGGCTATGGCAGCTACTTTGTGGTGTGTGTGGAGGGCGTGTAATGACAAACTCTTTTAGGAGAGACCGGTGAGATGTGAGAATATTGTAAAGGAGTGCTGGTCTCTCATACATAGTTGGGAATCTACTTTGTAATACTTTTTTGATAAGAAATATACTGCCCTCCGGATTGCTATCGGTTCATGATAGCAATCCTCACTACTTCAAAAAAAAAAAAAAACTTAAATTGGGTTTTTACGGAAATTGGCTGGTCAAACATGGTCCAACCTAGAATTAAAATTCACCATTAAAATCCTTAGATTCAAATTGGTCTTGTATAAAAACTTGAGCCTAAGAAGAGACCTCCTTGACCGACCTTACAATTTGGTCCTCTTCATTTACTTTTTGACCCTTATCTTTTGAAACCCTTGCATTTAGGCCCTCAGCTTTCCATCATTCTTTGTAGAATGGTCCTCCCTGCAACTTCTGTGCAGCGCCATACTCGGCGACCTTGCGTGGAGCATGGCGCCGCGCAGAGTAGGGTTACCGTCCTGCAAAGCAGAAGTAGGGTTCCATGCGACGTCCTCCGTCGTAGGGACTCGCCCATGCCCTCTGCTGACCACCATACCTTTCGTGCGAACGCGCGGAAGGTATGGGTGTCATCTCCGGCCTTACTCCTGCGAGGCTGGCACGACGCCAGCTCGCCCCTCCCTCTGCGCCAACCCCTTTATAAGAAGCAGCACACCCTGCCGGCTTCTGCAAGCTTTTCTTTGACGGAGAAACCCCCTCCCTTTCATCCCTTCCTCCTCCGTCAGAAGGCCCGAAGCTTCCGGCGACTTCCTCCTCTTCCTCCTCGTCGCTCTAATGCCCTACCTGCAGTAGGGTTTGCCTTGCTCCCTCACACTCCACTCTACCGATTCCCCATCTCCATTTACTGCCAAACGCCACCCGACCACCCCCCGAACAAACCCACCTCTCCGGCCACAGTCTGACCTAGGGCTACCTCCATACATGCCCTTGCACCTTGCCGACCCCCGCACTATCTTCGACGCACTTCGGCAAAGCCTCCCCCATATTCTGACTAGGCCAAGAGGCCGTTTGTGTGATTTCAGGTGCGCGCCCCTCGCAGCCATTGATGACGAGCTGCAGCAGCTTCACCTGCAGCTGTAGGTGCTCTCCAGCCCAGGTGCGCGTCCCAGGTCGCGCGGGTTGCCTCTGCGAAGGCACCCAGGTCTGCAGCTGGGACGAAGACCTCGTGGGCTGCTGTAATTGGCCGCACATAGCTTGCCTGCGGGCACCGATTTGGGAGGTGGGACTTTAGTCCCACCTCGAAAGTGTGCGGCCAAGCGCCCGCACTTAAATTGAAAAAGTGCCTAAGGCTATTCGCCTTTGAACACAGGGGTCAGGTCCTTCTCTCGCATGCTGCGTGCCACGCGCTCGCTCGCCCTCGCCCGCGCTCACGCCACGCAGGTTTGGGCAGGATCCGATTACCCAAACCGCGCACTCCTTGCCCACCACCGCACGCCGGTGGGCCTGGTCCCGGGCGCGATACCCACACCTGATTACCTGGCTCTGGGAGAGCGGTCCTAAGAGAGAAATTTGAGAAAAAGAGAGACGTGGGGAAGGGTAGGGGTAGGTTTTTCTCTAACCCTTGTGTGAGCGTGCAGGAACAGAAGAAGAAGGGAAGCGGCCGGAGCCTTAGCCGCTCAGGGCAGCTGAAGAAGAAGAAGTGAAGGAGAGAAACAGAAGAAGAAGAGAAGGAAGGCACTGTAGAAAACCTACAGTTAAGTCGTCTGACCACTGCATCAGACAACGGAAGGGCAGCGGCCAGAACAGAAAGAAGAGAAAAGAAGAGGAGCTGTAAGGGAAGAAAAGCAGAGAAGGAAGTAGAGAAGAAAAAGAAGAAGAAAAGAGAAAGAAGAAAGAAGACACAACCACAAGCAAGGAAAGAAAGAGAAGAACAGAAGAAAAGAAGCAGAAAGAAGAAGAAGGCTAAAGAAGAAGAAGAAGTCAAAGAAGAAGAAAAAGATTACCACAGCCGCAGAAGAAGAAAAGAAAAGAAAGAAGAAAGGAAGACTCTGCAGGAAAAAGAAGAGAAGAAGATTAGCTGGAAGAAAAAGGATAGAAAGAAAAGGAAGAGAGAAGAAGAAGCCAAGAGAACTCTCTCTCTCTCTCTCTCTTATTTTTGTAACATAATAGCGAACTTAATTAGACTTCTAGAAGCATAGTTGCTCCCTGAGTTCGACCTCAGGAAAACCTTGTTCCGAGTAAAAATTTTTTTGTAATAGTAATCTGGTAGCTGTCTTATTACATACTATAACAACTGTAACTTAAAGTATAATAAACGTAAACAAGCCAACCAGACACCATTCATGGCACCGTTGCCAGGGAACAATGGCTATTCTAGAAGCTTTAAAGTCTCTATTTGTGAGTTTCTAATAATCTCTTTTCTCTTTTGTTTGGAGGTACAGGAAAATCAAGAAGCAGCCGCACAACAACCACTCCAAGGACAGGTAACTTCTATCCTCTTACTATTAACCTCTAAATTCTAAAGAGGAAGAAAAAGAAAAGAATTAACAATATAGGTATAACCTGTCTTTCATACCTAGTAACAGCTGCATATTTTCAAACCACTATTCCTGCACACACTATTAAGGGTATTCAAGGGCTAACACTTTCTTGCCTGAGTCCTAATTACCCAACAAGGAGTTAACTAGACTAAGTACAGCCAACATAGGAATTAACACTAGGGTTTAGAGACACACTCCTTAATCAAGAATTGAGAAATCCCAAAAGAAGTATGCCTAAGCCGTTGATTGAAAATACCTATTTAGACAAACCCTAAGCAATTGGCTCTCTAAAAACACTTGAACCCTAAAAGACAAGACTTAATAAGTTCTCAAAGGAATCAATAGGTGAAGTTGACCCCTTGGGTCAACCAACCTTCAACTTAGGTCACTCTTCGCACTCAAAAGACTAAAAGTTCAAGTGAAAACCTAAGCACCTTGATCTTAAATTAAAAGTGGTAGACTTAAGAGGTCAAGATCCCCATTCTGGTCTACCTGGAATCTCAGTGACAGAGAGGTCGGGTGGGGGAAACCCTGTAATCCGTGGGGATGCTCTACCGTGTAGGGATCTTCGCGGGACTCACCCTCTCTGGCTGCCCAGGTAATTCTCAGGTGGTCGATTTTCTGATCAAGGGGTCCATCTGCCCCGCACCTCTATAGTCACCCAACATTTTGGGTGTCTCGATTGGGTCCAGCACCTGCTAAACTCATCTCTTCCAACTGTGTATGTTTGGTAGGAGGTCCTTGAAACCTCCTTTAGAACTTCACTCTCCTCGAGGCTGAGCCTCAGTACCCTTGTTTGAGAAAACAACACCTCACATCGACCTCTCCTCCGACTCCGAACCCAACTCACCTTCTTCTTCCACAATGGCTCAGCCAGTTGAGGAAGAGAATAATCTGGAGCACCAGCTCCAGCAACTCAATGACCTCTTCCAGAACTTTGTGCACCCACCGCAGCGTCCCATGATGCGGGACCATTATAATCCTGCTACGGTGGCTATTGAGCCTCGAGTCAGAATCCCGACTGGAGGACCTGATTCTGAGTTAAAGCCCAATATGATTCATGCCATACCCAAATTCCATGGGCTTAATTCTGAAGACCCCTTCCAGCACATCAAATAACTAAAGCATCTGGCCGAGACTTTTGGGTCAGATGCACAGAATCGGGACATTCTCCTCATGAAGATGTTCTCCTTCTCCTTTATGGACAAAATCACTCATTGGTATCAAACACAGACCCCGCCGATCAACAATTGGGAAGAACTCCAGTCCTAATTTTTGAAGAAGTTCTTTCCTGTTGGTCGGACCAATGCCTTGCGCCATCAGATTACCCACTTCACTCAGCAAACGGGAGAACCTCTCCATGAGGCATGGGATCGATTTCAGGATCTCATGAGGAAGTGCCCCCATCACGGAGTTCCTAAATGGGAACAAGTCCAGTCTTTTTACCAGGGACTTTGTGAGGATATCAGGCTTTTTGTCAATGCAACTTGCGGAGGGAATATCATGGGTCAACATGAGGACACCGTGTGGAAGATTCTCGAAAGCATGTGCGAGAACTCCATCAATAATGATTCCATGGGACTATTCGACATGACGAATACCCACGCATCGACGAACCTTAGGGGAGCACACGAGACGCAGGGCCTATCCGCATCAGTTGACCTGGAACTAATGGCCAGTCGATTGGACAAGGTCTCCATCGTTGAGAAGAAGGTGGACGAGCTGACTCAGCACTTGCAGCGAGCCACCTCTATGCATAGCTCCTTTGCACAGCCTCCTTCCACACGGGAGACTGTGTAAAACATTCTCCACCGACCTTCTCCTGGGATGGATCCATATCCACCCCCATTTGATTCTCGGATCGGAGGGTCATCCGATTCTTTCTATACCAACCAAGGGAATTCCATTCCCCCATTCTCTGATTCGTTGGAGGTTCCTCAGACCTGCGAGGACCTCAACGCCATCCAGAATGATCCATTCTCCAACACCTACAACCCTGGATGGCGAAACCATCCCAACTTCCAGTGGGTGGGAAATTCCCAAACCTAGAGACCACCCTTTCAGCCCTGTCCACAACCCCCTCGTCCTTACCAGCTGCCTCAGCCTCGGCCCAATCCGACCTTTTCATCAGGGCCAAACCAGGACCAAATGTCCCTCATCCTTCAGACTCTGGCTGACATTCAAAGAACGAATGCGGCTATTCAGAAACAACACAAGGACGAACTTACAGAGGTTCAAAATCAACTGGCTCAGTTGGCAAATTCTCGTCAACCAGGCACACTTCCTTCTCAACCTCTTCCTAACCCGAATAACGTGCCAACCCAGCGGTGCGCTATGAACCCAAACCCAGGCCAAGCACACATGATTTATCAGGCCCCCTCTATTCCTTCACCCGACGGGATGGAGGCTTCCACTTCCTATGCGGGCTACCAGTAGCAACCCATCCTATCCAACCCTAACCAAAACCAGGCAGGACTAAATTCTGTGACGACCCGTTGTGGTAAGGAAATCCAAGATCCACCCTATCCAAACCACTCCAAGCTTGGTAGTGATCCCAACCCTAGGACAGTAATTCAGGACATTCCTATCCCTGTCCCAGATCAAAGACCTGGACCTATCCTAGAAGAACCAACCAAGGTTCCGTTTCCCGAGGCCTTGACCAAGGGAAAGAAGACAACCAAGCCCGTGGCACCTGAGGAGGACCTGGTCAAGCTCTTTGAGCAGGTCCAAATAAACATCCCTTGATGGATGTAATTCTCCACGTACCGGCTTACGCACGATTCTTAAAGAATGTGTGTACACCTCAGCGTAAGCCACGAACCAAGAGTGGGAGTCCAATTGTACTATCAGAGCAAGCCAGCTCTGTAATCCTAAGCAGTCTCCTACCTAAGGCAAAAGATCCTGGTACTCCCCTGATTTCCTGCAAAATAGGTGATACCCAATTCGACAGAGCATTGCTAGACTTGGGTGCTTCCATAAATCTGATACCCACATCCTTACTTAAACACCTAGAAGAATCTGACCTAAACCCAACTGAGGTGACACTACAATTAGCAGATCGATCTATAAAGTCACCTAAAGGGATTCTCGAGGATGTTATTGTAAGGGTACGGGATTTCTATTTCCCTGTAGACTTTATAGTCTTGGATATGGACGCACTTGAAAACCCTAGGGATACACCGATCATTCTAGGGAGACCTTTCCTGACTACTGCTAGAGCCAACATCAGCTGTGAGGAGGGCCAAATAGAGCTCAAATTTGGAAATCAAACCCTAAAAATTGATATATTTAAGGCCCAACAAGGAATCAATTGTGGTGTCATCGAACAGATTTGTGATATCAGGGCTTTGGTTGATGAAACGCATTTTGAGAATGACCTGATTATACCTCATCAACCACAGAAAGATCTTGAACTGCAATTAGAGGAGTCAAATTCAGATTTAGACAGACTTGTAACTCCTACCCTTGAACCTCACATCTACCCTGAACCACCCGCTGCTGCTGATAACCCCGTCCTTGAACTGAAACCCCTTCCCGACCATTTGAAATACATCTTTCTGGGTTCTAATCAGACCCTTCCTGTGATTATAAATTCCAAGCTTACTCCCGAACAGGAATCCCGTCTGATTGCTATTCTCCAGCAACATCGCAGAGCCATTGGATGGACTCTTGATGATTTGACTGGAATAAGTCTCTCTTATTGCACACACCATATTTATTCAGAAGAGGGTGCACGACCTTCCCGTGAAATGCAGAGACGTTTAAACCCCAATCTGCAGGAGGTCGTGAAAAAGGAGATCATCAGGTGGTTAGATGCAGGGATCATCTACCCGATCTTCGACAGTCGTTGGGTGAGCCCCATTCAGGTTGTGCCTAAAAAGGTAGGGCTCACCACCATTACGACTGAAACCGAAGAAGTCATACCTACCCGATTAGCCAACTCGTGGGGAGTCTGCATAGATTACCGATGACTCAATTCCTCCACGAAGAAGGATCATTTCCCACTACCTTTCATTGATCAGATTCTCGAGAAATTAGCGGGAAATTGATTCTTCTGCTTTCTTGATGGGTACTTCGGTTATAACCAAGTAGCTATTCATCCTGAGGACCAAGAAAAGACCATGTTCACCTGCCCCTTCAGAATGTATGCATTCCGAAGGATGTCGTTCGGTCTCTGCAATGCACCCGCGACTTTTCAGCGGTGCATGCTTGCCATATTCTCTGATATGGTAGGTGATTATTTGGAAGTCTTCATGGATGACTTTTCAATTTTCGAGGCATCGTTTGATGATTGCCTCCAGCACTTGGTTCACATACTCAGGCGCTGCATCGACGTTAATTTGGTTCTTTCCTGGGAAAAGAGCCATTTTATGGTACCTGAAGGGATCGTCCTAGGACATATGATTTCTGAGAAGGGCATCCAGGTGGATCGAGCCAAGGTTGATCTAATCTCTCGCCTTCCTATGCCTAGCTTGATCAAGGACATTCGTTCTTTTCTGGGGCACGTCGATTTTTACTGTTGTTTCATTCCTGATTTCTCGAAAATCGCATGCCCCCTGACGACTCTTCTCTCTAAGGATGTACCCTTTGAAATCTCCAAGGAATGAACTCAAGCCTTTGAGAACCTCCATGACCGAGTCACCCAGGCCCCGATCCTACAATCCCCTGATTGGTCTCAACCCTTTGAAATCATGTGCGATGCGTCTGATTTTGCTGTAGGAGTGGTTCTGGGGAAGAAAGTTGACGGGAAACCCGTGGTCATCTACTACGCTAGCAAGACACTTGACGAGGCTCAGCATAACTATACAGTTACGGAGAAAGAGCTGCTAGCAGTAGTATTTGCCCTTGAAAAATTTTGATCTTATCTCCTGGGTTCCCACGTCATCATCTACTCGGATCACAGAGCTGTGAGGCATCTCCTTGCCAAGAAGGACGTGAAGCCCCGACTAATCCAATGGATCTTGCTGTTGCAAGAATTCGATCTCGAGATTCGCGACAAGGCAGGGAGACAAAATGTGGTAGCTGACCATTTATCCCGCCTTCCTTCTAAGATTATCAACCCTTCCGGACCCATCACGGAGCATTTCCCTGATGAGCACCTGCTGACTATTGGTACTAGACTTCCATGGTTTGCCGATATAGTAAACTACTTGGCATCTCATCAGATCCCGTCTGATTGGCCGAAGGCCAAGAAAGACAAGTTGCGCTCTGATGCCAAGTATTACATTTGGGAAGATTCGTACCTCTTCCGCATAGGTGCTGACCAAATCATCCGGAGATGTGTCCTGAAAGGTGAAGTCAATGATATTCTTTCCTTTTGCCATGACCAGGCATGCGGTGGCCATTTCTCTGGGCACAAAACCGCATCGAAAATCCTCCAGTGTGGCTTTTATTGGCCCACTCTGTTCAAGGATGCATACAATCATTGCAAGGCATGCAATCATTGCCAAACTTTGGGCAACATGAGCCATCGCGACATGATGCCTTTGCAGCCGATTCTCGTATGCGAAATCTTTGATGTTTGGGGGATTGATTTTATGGGCCCCTTTCTTGTTTCGGATGGTTTCGAATACATTCTGCTGGCTGTGGACTACATGTCCAAATGGATCGAAGCTATACCGACCCGAACCTGTGATCACAAAATCATTCTCAAATTCATTCATCACAATATCTTCTCACGGTTCGAGATTCCTCGTGCTATCATCTCAGACGGGGGGACCCATTTCACGAATGCTCAGTTTAGGTCACTGATGACCAAATATGGGGTGTCTCACCGAATCTCTACTCCTTATCACCCCCAGAATAATGGTCTAGCTGAGTTGTCAAATCGGGAGATCAAGAAAATCCTGCAGGTCACTGTTCGGCCTGATAGGAAGGACTGGTCGTCCCGACTTCTGGAAGCTTTGTGGGCCTATAGGACCGCCCACAAAATCCAATTAGGCATGTCTCGCTTCAGACTGGTGTACGGGAAGGCATGTCACTTCCCGTCGAACTGGAGCACAAAGCCTATTGGGCAGTACGGAATTGTGATCCAGATCTTTCTAAGGCTGGAACCCATAGAAAGCTTCAAATCAGCGAGATCGATGAACTACGTCTTGATGCGTATGAGAACTCGCGAATCTACAAGGAGCGGGTTAAAGCCTTCCATGACAAGCACATCTCTAGAAAGATCTTTCATCCTGGTCAGAAGGTTCTACTCTTCGATGCCCGACTCAAACTTTTCCCTGGGAAGCTGCGATCCAAGTGGGCCGGACCATACTTGGTCCGACAGGTTTTTGGAAATGGCACCGTCAAAATCAGTCCACTTAGCCATAATTCTGAACCTTTCATCATGAACGGTCAGAGACTCAAACCGCTCATTAATGTAATCTCTACTTATTTGGCTGAATCATCATTTATCCTCCATTTTCCCTGAGCATATTGTGCCCAACCGATGGCGTAAAACTCAGCGCTCAATGGGAGGCAGCCTGTCATTCTCCTTGAAAACCTAAAACCTTTTCTAACATCTTTGTGCACTTAAGGTTCACCCTTTAGACAACCGACTCCACCTTAGATACTTGCATCTGAGATTAGAAATCGTCCGCAATAGTCAACCCGACCCATTCACTCATCAAAACTTCTGTCCTAATGTGTGAACTAAGTTGAATAAAAACCCCTAGGTTACAATGAGGACATTGCAAATCTTAGGCATGGGGGGGTATGAAAGTGCAAAAACTTGTAAGAAAAGGTTTTAAATAGAAAAATTCACATATCCCAAAAGAACACCATAAAAAAAAAAGGAGCACAAAATGAAAGAAAAGTGATAGTCATTAGTAAGAAATTAAGGAATTAACCTAAGTTATGGACCTCATTCAGGAAATGAAATAGAAAATGCACAGTGAAATTGGGAAAGAACGCGAACTTTAGGCATTCTTGGATAGACTCTTAGTACCCATTAAGATCTAGACATTCCTTAAGAGGTTGAGGAAAATGAAAAGCTTACGTATTAGGTCCAAGACTTAGGGAGTATTTGGTCTTGTTAACTAACTTTTGGTTTACGGGACTCAGTAACCTAAGCACCCTAACCTCACACACAGCCTGGTTCAGTAAGCGTAAAAATCAAAATCACGCAGAAGCGTCACAAAAATTCTAAAAATGACACCTAGAGTAGGAGCAGCCGATCAACACAAGTTGATTTGGACGAGTTCCCAGCTCGGAGAGGTGGGAAATTCCCCTCGAAGATGCGTAACAAAATATCATCTCCTCGATTCTTGTCTCTTAGGATATTTACATATCCTATCGGGGGCATGTAGGCACTCTGCTAGTTCAGATTCCATGGATGGCATTATCACGAAATGTCAATTGCCAGGGTCTGAATTCGGCCACGGAACATCATGGATGGGATTATCTCGAAATCTCAATAGCCAGGGTTCTGGGGGTTACCATGGGCGGTGCTATCTCGAAGCATCGACTGTCAGGAACCCTTGAGGATTGATGATAGGGACAAGGAATCTTATACAGATCGTGTTGAAAAGCCAATCCTAAGCTAGAATTAAAAATAAAAGAGAGAGAAAACTCTCCAAACAGATAAATCTTCTATCTCTCTTTCTTACAAAATGCACTGCGAACTGAGCCAGGGCTAAAATTATCTCAAGCACGGCTGCTTTAACTGCAAAGTCCAATAAACCTTAGGTTAGTTCTTGTAGGCCTTAAAAATCTTTGTTAAGGACTGAGGCTGAGGCTAGATAGATCTGGATCTTGGTTGGCACTAGAGTACCTTTTAGGCCTATTGTTGGCATTTTGACCTAATCTAGTTTGCAAAAGAAAAAACACTTATCTGAAATCATTAAAACTTCATGGTCTAGAACAAGGGTTGAAACCTTAATATTTTGCTAAGGGACTAGCAAAAGCTAGGCATGGGGGTATGATGAGAACCTCATCATAAACCCTAACTAGCACAATCTAACCCAGATATGCGAGAAAAAAGCTCCTACATGACCTAAAGAAAGGCTTAACTCAGAGAATTCTGAGTTTAAGAATAAAGCAAATCATAAGGGGTAAAACTGTAATTTCACCAATGCAGTTTGCAAACAGTGTAATTAAGGGTCCAAATACAGGTCAAACAAGCTTAACAAGAAAGAAAGTGGAATGATCTGATCTAAATAAGGGTTATTGCATCTTCCAGGAATTAAATGAC
Organism: Thalassia testudinum; assembly: GCA_037157565.1. Taxonomy (NCBI): domain Eukaryota; kingdom Viridiplantae; phylum Streptophyta; class Magnoliopsida; order Alismatales; family Hydrocharitaceae; genus Thalassia; species Thalassia testudinum. The sequence goes on from JAZHRO010000073.1 coordinate 154,883,053, forward strand.
ATTCTGTAACCCTAAAATAAATCCACTTCAATTCACGAGGTTCGAGGCATGATAAAAATCAGCTAAATCCTTTAAAATTCATAGAAAAATATTCTATAGGATTTAGAACCTTCAATTTGGCCTTAGAAACCTATTTTGACCTAAAAAGAGAACCATGCCCAATTAATAACTTAATTTGGGTTTTTGTGCAAATTGGCTGGTCAAACATGGTCCAACCTAGAATTAAAATTCACCATTAAAATCCTTAGGTTCAAATTGGTCTTGTATAAAAACTTGAGCCTAAGAAGAGACCTCCTTGACCGACCTTACAATTTGGTCCTCTTCATTTACTTTTTGACCCTTATCTTTTGAAACCCTTGCATTTAGGCCCTCAACTTTTCATCATTCTTTGCAGAACGGTCCTCCCTGCAACTTCTGCGCAGCGCCATACTCCGGCGACCTTGCACGGAGCATGGCGCCGCGCAGAGCAGGGTTACCGTCCTGCAAAGCAGAAGCAGGGTTCCCTGCGACGTCCTCCGTCGCAGGGACTCGCCCATGCCCTCTGCTGACCACCATACCTTTCGTGCGAACACGCGGAAGGTATGGGTGTCATCTCCGGCCTTACTCCGGCGAGGCTGGCACGACTCCAGCTCGCCCCTCCCTCTGCGCCAACCCCTTTATAAGAAGCGGCACACCCTGCCGGCTTCTGCAAGCTTTTCTTTGACGGAGAAACCCCCTCCCTTTCATCCCTTCCTCCTCCGTCAGAAGGCCCGAAGCTTCCGGTGACTTCCTCCACTTCCTCCTCGTCGCTCTGCTGCCCTACCTGCAGCAGGGTTTACCTTGCTCCATCGGCCACGCTGAGCTGTACCTGCCGGTGCCCTATGCCTGCTTCCTCGTCGCCGCACTCCTCCTCCAGGGCTTCTTCTTCTCTAGCTCCAGCAGATACGAGCCGGCTGCTCCGCCCTCCCACTTCGTCTAATACTTAGGTAAATAGCTTCCTCTCCATTTCCCTTGCATTTCCCCCTTTTTAAACTGCCTTGTCGACCACCTGACCGCCACTGTCCAGACCATCCTCTCCACCTCCGATCACCCCCTCCGGCGAGACCATCTCACGTCCACAGACACCATCGCACCTCGCCGACCACCGCACAAGCTCCCTCACACTCCACTCTACCGATTCCACATCTCCATTTACTGCCAAACGCCACCGGACCACCCCCCGAACAAACCCACCTCTCCGCCCACAGTCTGACCTAGGGCTACCTCCACACATGCCCTCGCACCTCGTCGACCCCCGCACTGTCTTCGCCGCACTCCGGCGAAGCCTCCCCCGTATTCTGACTGGGCCAAGAGACAGTTTGTGTGATTTTAGGTGTGCGCCCCTCGCCGCCATTGACGACGAGTTGCAGCAGCTTCACCTGCAGCTGCAGGCGCTCTCCAGCCCAGGTGCGCGTCCCAAGTCACGCGGGTTGCCTCTGCGAAGGCACCCAGGTCTGCAGCTGGGGCGAAGACCTCGGGGGCTGCTGTAATTGGCCGCAGGTAGCTTGCCTGTAGGCGCCGATTTGGGAGGTGGGACTTTAGTCCCACCTCGGAAGTGTGCGGCCAAGCGCCTGCACTTAAATTGAAAAAGTGCCTAAGGCTATTCGCCTTCGAACACAGGGGTTAGGTCCCTCTCTCTCACGCTGCACACCACGCGCTCGCTCGCCCTCACCCGTGCTCACGCCACGCGGGTTTGGGCAAGATCCGATTACCCAAACCACGCACTCCTTGCCCACCACCGCACGTCGGTGGGCCTGGTCCCGGGAGCGATACCTGCACCTGATCACCCGGCTCTGGGAGAGCGGTCCTAAGAGAGAAATCTGAGAAAAAGAGAGACGTGGGGAAGGGTAGGGGTAGGTTTTGCTCTAACCCTTGTGTGAGAGTGCAGGAACAGAAGAAGAAGAAGGGAAGCAGCCGGAGCCTTAGCCGCTCAGGGCAGCTGAAGAAGAAGAAGCAAAGGAGAGAAACAGAAGAAGAAGAGAAGGAAGGCACTGTAGAAAACCTACAGTTAAGTCGTCTGACCACTGCATCAGACGACGGAAGGGCAGCGGCCAGAATAGAAAGAAGAGAAAAGAAGAGGAGCTGTAAGGGAAGAAAAGCAGAGAAGGAAGCAGAGAAGAAAAAGAAGAAAAGAGAAAGAAGAAAGAAGACACAGCCACAAGAAAGGAAAGAAAGAGAAGAACAGAAGAAAAGAAGCAGAAAGAAGAAGGCTAAAGAAGAAGAAGAAGTCAGAGAAGAAGAAAAAGATTACCACAGCCGCAGAAGAAGAAAAGAAAAGAAAGAAGGAAGGAAGACTCTGTAGGAAAAAGAAGAGAAGAAGATTAGCTGGAAGAAAAAGGATAGAAAGAAAAGGAAGAGAGAAGAAGAAGAAGCCAAGAGAACTCTCTCTCTCTCTCTCTTATTTTTGTAACATAATAGAGAACTTAATTAGACTTCTAGAAGCATAGTTGCTCCCAGAGTTCGACCTCGGGAAAACCTTGTTCCGCGTAAAAAATTTTTTGTAATAGTAATCTGGTAGCTGTCTTATTACATACTATAACAACTGTAACTTAAAGTATAATAAACGTAAACAAGCCAACCAGACACTACCATCGAATCAGTTTCTTCTGCAGGGTGAAAAGCGCGGAATGTATTTGCATCGTCACCATCTTCAAATAAAGTATTTTCTACAGTAGCACCATGAATTGCACATAGTAGAGCTGCACCTAAGACTCCAGCAACTCCCATCATATGAAAGGGTTCAAGGTCCAATTATGAAATCCTTGGAAGAAGAGAATCAATCGAAATATAGCTACTACACCAAAACTAGGCACAAAAAACCAACCAGATTGACCCCTAAATCTAGAATCAAGAATCAAGAAACAACAACAGCATTTCTTTACTAGTAGCAGTGATAAGGCTGATTGCATTTAAGTAATGGATTGCCCCAAAATCAAGAATACAGAAACAAAAACAGCAATTGGAGTGAAAAATGCGATTGCATTATGTAGTAAGGTTGCAATTGAACAGATTGAGCAAGTGAAAATTGACGTAACATAAAATCAATTAGCCCGAAAGTGCTATGAAGAGCAACAAAAGTCCATAGACCCCCTAATTGACACCAATGAGTCAAATCCCCATGTGCTTTAGGGCCCGATAGTAGCAACAAAGAATGTGCTGAACTATTTGTAGGAGTAGAAACCGCAACAGTTAATAGATTGCAGCCTTCCAAATCAGAACTAGCCAATCCATGAGTATACCATGAAGTGACAAAAGTGGTACCTATGAACCAACCGCCTAAAGTGAAATAAGTGCAAGGAAAGAGCAATAGGAAAATCCGGACCAACCTACAAAAATGAAACGATCCCTATGTAACCAGTCATCCATAATATTGAAGAAATCCTTTTCTTCTTTGGTCAATCTATCGAAGGGAAGTGAAGTAAGGTCTATAGTCATAGTTATTCTCTTATTCTTAACATTACTTCCACCATTTTTGAACACCTCATAGAATTTCCAGGGCATACGACAGTTCAATTCTCTATGGACTATTCCTCAACCAATGCCTCAGTTTCGAAGATACAAATTCTCCTTTTCTATTGGACCACAAATCGGCTCAATCCATGAGTTTGAGTCCTTACTATTCCTATTACTTGACTAGTTGGAAGAACCATATTCTTAATAACCACCGGAATCCGGAATTGTCCTATCACTCTCATTTCATAGTATATCTTTGCACGAAGGGGTCAAATCCAACAAAAAAAAGACACTTCGAATATGGATCTTTTGACTTTACCTTTACTTGATACGGTAGATCCCAAATGACCGATTTTGGTGTTTTCCCAGGCGATTTCTATGAATGAGATATTCATTGAAATAGGAATTATGGTATACTGGAAAGTCAAGCATACCCCTTTTCTCCCATTTTTTGTCCTCGAATGTATTGACAGAACAACAATATCGAATTCTGGAATAAGAGAAAGATATTGAAAAATCGATTCTCAAAAGAAATGTTTCTTTGTGGCATCAAAGAGTAGAAATTTCTTCTTAGGAAATGAAACGTAAGGAGAAAAGAAATCGAAAATATCGACAAATTCTTGTATGCTTAAAGGAAAGAAAAAAAGTCCCTTTTTACAATTTCATCTATATCGAATTGGAATATCAGAATAACTGATATAACCATGATTCAATGGGTTAGGTCCACTTACTTTTGATCCATTTCTTCTTTTGATTTAGGATTGGATGGAAAGATGGAAGAGTGGAGAAGTCAAGATACTTTGGTTTGGCAATTCCTAATCGGATATTATCTATGTCCAAGGACAAAAATAGGAATAAGGAAAGGAGATCACCACTATATCAGTATAGGGTAGACTACTCCTAATAAGTGAGATTCTTCATTATCATAATTCATAAAATTCTATAAAAAATGAAATCAAATCCTAATAATGAGAACTCATTCGAATAATGGTTAGAACTCATACGAATCAAGATGACACCTTTTCTTTTCTATAAAGAAATGAAGACCGGAGTTTCATGGAAAAAGCCCCTTTGCTCTTGCTTTGTAGCTTTCACATTTCCTGAATGACCACCTATTTGTTTTTTTTATTGAACACGAAATCATGAATAAGCTCTACCTGCACTGCTGCACTTGACCCCTCCCTTTTTCTTATATCTATCATACCATACTCCACTCAAAGTTCTGTAATATAATAGCAGAAAGCATAATACCGCTTTCGTGTTTCAGTCATCCGCCATCCAATCAAGTCTAGAGAGGCGTTGTCGAAAAGGCGCGTCTGACCCTCGAGGTTTAGAGCCAGAAGAGTACGTGATTGAAAACTTCACAGTTAGCTTCAAGTGTTGCCGATTTCTTCAAACATGATAAGAAATTCATCAATCTCATCAAAGGCTTGTCCTAAGTGCTTTCTCCGGTACACATTCCCTGAGTGTTCTTTTTTCCTCTACATAGTTCTTTTGTGAAGAAAGGCCTCGCTCTACCACCCTTCACTTTTTGCTACCTCTATCTATAGATATAGATGCGGGAGGCAGTCTCCCATACCAACTCAAGGCTAGACCAACCAAGGAGGCCAAGAACTGGCGGAGTCAGAGAGGTGAGTCCTGAGAAAGACCCTAAAAGCTGGTCTCTAAATGAGGTATGTTCTCTATCTCGTCAGAAGATTGAAAGTCATTGTGGAGCTTATTCTTTGAAACAAGGCCTTCCAGTCTCATTCTTTTGGAGAGAGCTCATGTGAGCGGTTGCGAATGAATGAGAAAGTATTGGGGACGCAGCAGGAAGTGAGGGGAACTCGACACTGAATCTATTTACTTTGACAAAAAGGGGGGCAAAATTGTCCGAACCCCTTTCTTCCTTTGGCTCAAGTCTGACGGGAATAATATTCTATGACTCAAAATTCATTAATTCGCAAATCGACACATTTATTATCTATTATTTGTTTGACGATTCCTTTATATTTAGATGAGGCAAAAGTCAAATGGTATTGCTTTGGCAATTTCTTGTGGGAGGATGAAGCAATCGAATTTGGAACCAGAGTTTTTGATCTTTGTTTCTCTTTCATAGTAATAACATCTCGGGGTTTGCAACGATAACTTGGTATATTGACTATATGACCATTCACTAAAATATGTCTATGGTTAACTAATTGCCTAGCTCTAGGAATGGTCGAAGCCATACCCAATCAAAAAAGAATGTTATCCAAACGCATGTCAAGTAGTTGTAGTAAAACCTGTCCCGTTGATCCTTTTGTCTTTCCAGCGATATGCACATATCTAACTAATTGTCGCTCTATCAGACCATAATGAAAACACAATTTCTATTTTTGTTCTAGATGAAGATGATAGCATGATTTTTGGTTTCTAGGGTTGGTTTTTTGGATCACTTTTAGATCTAGGTCTAGGTCTTTTACTAGTGAGTCCCGGTAAAGCCCCCAGATGTCATATTTGTTTGAAACGAGGTCCTCAGTAACGCGACATAAAGACTCCTTGATTTGATCCAAATTGCAAATTCTATAGCCCACTTCCATATTTCCATACGAAATCGAAAATAGGATTGAATGAAATCAGAGAATAAAAACAAAGCAAAATGGATGGAAGTACTTACTACAAAACAAAGTAGAATGAAAAGAATTCTATCCATATTTTGATTATATATATGGATCTGGGATAGGGAGTTCAGGCTATGTTTGATGATTTGTTCTATAGAGATCTCATTTCTTTAGTTTGTTTTTTATTCCTAGTTGGAAAGGATCACGACATAATAGACAATCTACCTTACATTGGAAGAAAGGGGAATAGCCTCTTCCCTATTTTGAGGGATTGGAAAAAATTGAACAAAAAACAAATAGAAAAAAGTCGGTTGTCGGAGCTGAACCGATGACCATTGCATTACAAATGCGTTGCTCTAACCTCTGAGCTAAGCAGGCTCACATCACATAAAACAAACTAAAGAGTGCATAGGAACTCAATAAACTATAGGTATCTTAGTGAACTATTTTGTTGTTTAGCTATTCATGCATATAGGAAATATATTAGCTATTAGCAAGAATCTATTTTCTATTCATTAGAGATTTTCACAATGATCATCATTTGAGATTTGTTATCTCACTATATATCATTCTATTTCTATATCTCATTAGATTTTGAATTCTAGAATATTCACATCCATCCATATCTAATATGGATTGATCTATATCATATTTGATTTCTGTGGAATTCGATCGATGGAATTCTATGAAAATGGAAACCAAAATCCATTTTCTTTATCCAAATCCATTTTCTTTATATATGAATGTTATGTTCGAAATGAGATATTCCTATTCGAAATTGATCATTTTGTATTCCTATTAGTATTAGAAATTGATTTGATTTTTGATTTGGAATCCTATTTGTATTGACCTAATTGGATTGACCTAAGAAGAAAAAGGATAAAAGAAGAATCTAGATGGAATGGAATTCGGATCCTAATGTGCCTTAGGTTGGAAGGAAAAGAAATTGAAAAAAAAGAGAACTGAGTATGGATCGTTCCTGTACTCCAAATTAGGCTCGAAAAATACAAAAGGGAAGTACATAGAAGTGAAATGTGAGATAGATCGATTCCTATTGAATTGTGGATACTTCAACGATCCTTTGGATTGGAACAAAACAAAAACCAATATAGGTTCTTCCACCATTCCATAGTGATGAAATGGGAGAATATGGATAAAAAATAGCAGTATATACTTTTTTGTATATGTATTTTCCTCATTCCACAGTTTCAAGATAAATAAAAGTGGGTGGGATCACAACCCAACGACCGAAATTTCGGTCTCGAATCCAAGGGGGATATGGAGAAATTGGTAGATGCTATGGACTTGATTGGATTAAGCCTTGGTATGGTGTAAGTGATAACTTCCAAATTCAGAGAAACCCTGGAATGAAAAATGGGCAATCCTGAGCCAAATCCTTCTTTTGAAAAAACAAAGGTGTCTTAGAAATAGGTATATACATAAATAGATAGGAAATCTATATGGAATATTTCCATATATCTAGTATATACATAAATAGAAATAGATTTCTTTCCTATATTGACATTTCCTATATTGACATATAGGATTGACATATATAGAATAGGAATCCAAAAAAGGATCGGTGCAGAGACTCAATGGAAGCTGTTCTAACGAATGGAGTTGGTTGCATTGCGTTAATAATTGGAATCTTTCTATCGAAATTATTGAATGGTCCTTATAGATCTAATATAATACGTACGTATACATATTGACATATTAAAGGATTCATCATAATCACAAGCTGAATCTAGAATGGATATCAAGAAATGTTCCATTCCATGAACAATTTCAGAATGATTGTGAATGAATCCATATCAATCTCAGTTTCAGGAAAAAATGGAGATTCCATGATCCAATCATTCACTCCAGAGTCTTATTTCTCATTAGAATGAAATGAACATTGGAAACCAAAATTATGAATTAGACGAGAATAAAGAGAGAGTCCCATTCTACATGTCAATACTGACAAGAATGAAATTGATAGTAAGAGGAAAATCCATTGACTTTCGAAATCGTGAGGGTTCAAGTCCCTCTATCCCCAATCCAAACCCTTTTTACTTAATAACTAGTTTTTCCCATTTTTTCGTCGATGGTTGAAAATTCCTTACATTTCTCATTTACTCTACTCTTTGACAAAGGACAGGTTCGAACAGAAATGCTTGTATCTTATTCCATGCCAAGTTTTTGGTAGCTATGATACGCATAGAAATCCACAAATAACACATAGAAAGAAATCCACATATATGGACAAGGAATCTCCATTATGAAACCATTCCAAGTCTACTCTTACACTTATCAAAGAAAGTCTGATTTTTTTTTGTGAAGATACAAAAAATTCCAGGAACTTAGTCAGATTGGAATCCTTTTTTAGACCCACATAAACATGGATCTTCTAGAAGAGAATGTGCGAAAGGTAGTCAAGTTGGGATAGCTTAGTTGGTAGAGCAGAGGACTGAAAATCCTCGTGTCACCAGTTCCAATCTGGCTCCTGGCACGCGATTCATCTATCAATATTCCTACAAATTCCTCAAAAATGGGTTGGTTGGGATATGTATTTGTGAATAGTATAGAACATGCTACATACTTATTCATCTAGCTGTATACATACCTATCTTGTTCTTTTTATTTGGTTTGTTTTTAATAAAAGTGTGAATTCTTCATAATAGATCCAAAGTGAGTTGGTTCCAAATTCCAACCAAAGTCTAATATATAAGGGTAAGAGTAGATAGAATGTATGTATCTCCGATAGAGTACCGAATGAAATTCGACCCCCCTATGTTTGTGAAATTTCGTACTTTCTTTTTCTATTTCTTCACTCCCTCCCACTTATGTTACTTTACGGGGCCCATCTAATTGATATGTGAAGTACAAAGTTCTTGACACAAAACCCTTCACTGTCTCTGTTTGCCCATTTTTTAGTATATGATATTTGACAAATTGGGAAATAGGAATGAAACCCTTTCTTGGTCCACCCTTTTGTAATAGTCTCACAAGAATGAAAGTTTAGTGACTCAGTTTCATCTAGAGTCACTTTGTTTCCGCTAGAACAGAAGAGGCAGATAGACCTTCACTTCAAAAAAATCTGGATTTGTGCCATAGAAGTATTGCAAGATTACTTGATTATCATTCAGTAAGCATCTTGTATTTCATAGAAATTAGGGGTAAGATAGTGAAAGTCGAGCAAGTCTACATCTACAAAGATGCGTAGCTCATTCCGTTACCTACACTTCGCACGTGCAGAGCTCGTTCCGTAAAATACCTGAACTTTACAGGGTATTTCTAGCCTATCCAATTTTCAAGCATTAAGATACGTTGAAGGTGTGGATGATTATTATAATCAATTCCCAACATATCATAGCATTCCCGTTCTTGAAAATCAACACTTTTCCAAATCCAGAAAATGGATGGGATTTAAGCTCCTTGGGGTAAAGACTTTGATACATACCTCTTGCGGTTGATCCACACCATACTGTATCCTCGTAAGATGATAGTGATGCATATGCATCTAAATAGCCTAAAATGTCTATTTATGCATGTTCTTAGTATCATAGTTACATCATACATTATAAATATTGCATAACATGCATCATCTTGCATTTAGGTTAGGTTGTGTAAATTTTAGGTTAATTTTCCCTTTTTGTGGTCAAGTAACAGGGCGATATTCAATCGGGGCCTTGGATCAAAGATCCAATCGTATGGATCTGATCAAGGCGATGATCGGAGTTCAACGACTCCAAAATCACCCTGATCGGACTTCCGTAGCATCAGACATAATCCAAGGAAGGTCAGAGATCAAGGGCTAAGATGGTGTCAATTCACACTTCAGATGACAAATCCGACTGCACGGATGGGTTTAGATTGACGATCGTAGCCCAATGACGTGAAAATCGATTCAATCTGACATCCGTGGCACCATCTACAACTCATAGAAGATGGACGGTCCAGATGATGACACATGGTGCCATCCAGAACCTCCAAATCCCTCGCTGCCCTATCTTCTCATCCAACGGTTGAGAGTTGATTAAGTTGCCTCCCTCAAGCCACATCTCATGTGAGAAGAATTCCACATCTAATCTCAACCTTCGAATCAAGATCTAACGATCAGCATTTAATGGTACAAAAATTCTCTTCTTGTCTATCCACGTGCGTAGCTCGGTGGATAACATCCTTCTGTGCGTGAGGTCGCGGGATTGAATTCCCGTAGTGCACCTCCTGAGCGCAAATCCAATTTGAGTCACGATTGCCTGATCTCGGTGGATAGCCCTGATTCGTCCATATCATGTGCTCAATGGCTAAAGTAGGTGCGCGATGAGCAACTTAAGTCGTTCGATCTCGCGATTGGATGGATGAGATCATGAGATTGTGGGCTTTAAGCGTTGAGGAAGAGAAGATGAAGGCACAGGTGTGGTGCGATCTGAGCCATCAGATGTGAGATGGACGGCTGAGATTGTGAGATCGTGGATGAGCGTTGCATGCATTGAAATCAAAGGAAGAAGAGGCACGGTCGGGGCACGCATGTTGCCCACGTCCGTCACTAAAGACCCTGAAATTAACTTTTAAAGTGAAATGACCTTTGTACCCCCTCCAATCTTCACCTATAAAAGGCCCTATGACCCCCACACTTTCTTCATCCCTTCCTTCACCTCTCTCCCTCTCCAAAGCTCTAAAGAAGCTTGTCCCAAACCCGAGATGCTTCTCTAGAGTCAAAATCAAAATTTTCTCTCCCCCGTTCCGGAAGTGGATCCCGCGACGACGACGATGACGATGCCCTGCCTCGACCCCGGTTCTTCTTGATTCGTTCTTCGTCTTTGTCCTCCGTCTTCCAAGAGTCGCCTCTTTCGATTCGTCCTCCAAGCAACCGTCGAGGAGGATTGCATCTCTCTCCCTTCTTTATTGCTTTCTAGAATAGAAATTTTCGCTTTCTAGTTGTAATCATTTCATGCTTTCTATTTGTAAATGCAATATTCAGTTGCAAAGTGATTGTTCTCTCTCTCTCTCAGTGTTCATATCAAATTCATTGTGATTATGTCACTTTTAAAACAAAAATACCAAAAAAATGTAATCGCGGATTTTAGATTGACGTAGCCTCCCTGTGTTCGATCTAGAATCTCTTTATGAATTTCGGTAAATTTATTTGTTGAGGTGATGTAAACACATTTACACTACTTAAAATGTCTATATATGCATGTTCTTAAGCATAGGATTGCATTTCATAATATAAATATTGCATAACATGCATCATCTTGCATTTAGAGTAGTTTGAATAAAATGGAGGTTAATTGTCTCCTTTTATGTGCTTGGACAGGGCAAACATTTTATCGGGGCCTCGGATCAAAGATCCAACCGTATGGATGTGATCAGGGCGACGATTGGAGTTCAACGACTCCAAGATCGCCCTAATCAGGCATCCGTAGCATCAGATAGAGATCGGGGAACCCTAGAAGATCAAGGGCCAGGATGGTGTAAATCCACACTTCAGATGACAAATCCGACCGCACGGATGAATTCGGATCGACGATCGCAGCCCAAAGACACAAAAATCGAGTCAATCTGACATCCGTGGCACCATCTACAACTTCCAGAAGATGGACGGCCAAGATGGCACCACGTGGCGCCATCTCAGCCGCCCAAACGGCCGCATGCATCTTGTGAAGACCGCGCACCCGTCTCCGCTCCGCCGTTGGATCTCGATCCAACGGCTGTGGCCGCCCGATGCTTAAAACATGCGCTCGACCATCCGCGCCCCGCAGCGCAGCGGTCGAGCGCGCTTACGCGAGCGCGGGGCGCGAGTTCGAGCCGTGACGAGGGAGCGAAAGGCTCGATTGAGCGGGCGCGGATGAGCGTCAGATGGAGATCCAACGGCCGCGCGCGCTCAATCAGGACGACGCGCGATTGGACGCCCGCGTGGACGCGCGATCGCACGTGCAGGCGGGCGGGCGGCAGCGGTGAAGGCGCGATTTTAAGCCGTCCGATCTCGCGATCGGACGGCTTAAAATCAATAGAAGCGCGTAGGCGTTACACGCGCGGGCGGCTGAGCGGGCGCGCGTGGGCGCGGAAGCGACGCGCGCACTGGGGGCTTTAGCGACGGTTTCATCCGTCACTAAAGACCCCTCATTTATTGTTTTGAAGTTGTAATGTCCATTTTGCCCCCACTCCTTGCAACTATAAAAGGAGACCCCCTCCATACGAAATTCTCATCCCTTCTTTCTCCTCTCTACCCCTCCAAAGCTCAAGAGAAGCTTGTCCCACACCCGGGATGCTTCTCGCGAGATAAAGTCCAATTTTCGTTCCCCTTCGGAAGTGGATCCCGCGACGACGACGACGTGCTGCTTCGTTCCCGTTCTTCTGATTCGTCCTCCTTTGTCCCGCTTCGTTCTCCTTCGTCCAGACGTCATCCCGTCCGGCTCGTCCTCCAAGCAATCGCCGAGGAGGATAACATTTCTCTCCCCATTCTTATTTACAGCTTTTCTAGTGTAGAATTTTCTGCTTTATAGTGTAATTGATCTTCCGCATTCTAGTGTAACTTTTATAAACTATTGAAATATTGAATGCATGTTCTCTTTCTCTCTCTCTCTCTTTCTTTCTCTCTCTCTCTCATAGTTTGATAGCCCCATTGTAATTATAACGCCTTGCTTAAAGAAAATCTTAAAAAAAATATAATTGCGGAATAGATCAACGTAGCCTCCCTGTGTTCGACCCGGAATTATTTTTTGTATAAATTTTATTTGTTGAACACGAATTCTTCGCTTTCGAGCTACAATGACAGGTTTTCCAAAACCAAACACGTTAGCGTAGGTTCGTAATCGTTCAACATTTTGGCGCCGTTGCTGGGGAGGCAACGATTTCCAATCTTTTCTTCGCATTTCTTGCACTTTATTTGTTTTCTAACTAACTTTCTCTTGTGTCTATTGTTTTGCAGAGACCTCCATCAAGGAATCAACAAGCGGTAGACTGGAGTAAAGTGCAGTTGAAGACAACTGTAAGTGCTCCCCCATTCTTTCCCCCTCCATAGATTTCATTCGCCACATTAAATCCAAATTCCAATTAACCTAGGTGTTTGCATAAATCCTAGGAATAGTTTGGTTGTTTGGATTTCTACTCACACTCATTTCACCCTCATTCATAAAAAAAAAATAATAACAAAAAGATAATTTTGTGGGGTAACTTTCAACAAACACACAACACACACCCACATTCAAGGCACTTGATTAACTTGATTTGTTTTCTACTCAACCGGGTTCTGATCTGTGGAACCGATACACACAGAGCAACACATAACAGAGTAGAAATCATTCTAGGTTAACCATCTTTGAGTGCCTAACTTAGTGGTGCAATTGTGGCCAATTGTTTGAGTTGTTTGGGCCGCACCACTTTATTTAAAACCAACTCATCGAGTAGCTCCTCCTTAGGGTTTTCAATCTAGGTATATTCCAGGTACTCCGCTTTCTTTCTGATTTTAAAGGAAAACTATCTTCACCCGTGTTTTACAACTTGGTTTGCCTAGAAATTTGATTGCAATTCACCTAATTTGAAACCTTAAAAGCTACTTAAGCAGGATTTGAACATTAAAATTCACACATTATAAATAATCTTGCTTGAAAACCCTGGTTGTGCACGCACTTACACAAATTTCAATCAATCATTAAGGGCACAACCCATTGTAAGGGCCCATCACATTCCATAAGCACAACAATCCCAGGCCATAATAAAATTGAGTAGACGTTGGCCCTAAGGTTTGATTCGCTCTTCAAGGCTTAGTCTGAGATTGTTTTTGATTAACCTACTTGTACTGATTAATCTGATGTCTAGCTAGGGGAGTAGCGTCAAACGACCGCGGCTGGGGGGTACACTAGGAATCGGAGGCGAAAGCCAAAGGAAGAACCTTCTCCCCAGTCCCTCCTTCTAACTGGTTGGATTATACAGATGCAAGTAGAGTAAATCAGTTACAGTCTTAAGGCTGGTGTTGGGAGTCAGTAGATCCTTAGGCTACCCCACTTAAGGACAGCCTTGTTTTGTTGTGCTGCAGGGTCCCTATCCCCGGTCCTTCCGACCTACTCCTAGTTTATGTTGGGAAGACGGTCATTGAATCCCCGATTGGAAGGACCATTAGAACATTCTAGGAGGCGCAAGTTAGATTTTGGTCAATTTGATCCCATGGCCGAACAACAGCCTCCTCTGCCTGGAAATCCACAGGAAGAATTTCGAAGGCAGCTGGAACAAATGCAGAGAATGCAAGAATGGTTCCAGAGAATGCAGGGCGCTCAGCCCTTGAAGGATTTTTATGATCCTTCAAATTACGGGGAACGTCCCGGCGTCCAGATTCCAGCCGGTGACGTAGAAATCAAGCCCCAGGTGTTAAGCCTGATTAAACATTATCATGGGCTTGGCTCCGAAGATCCGTTTCAACACTTGGAGGACTTGACCACTTTGGTCCAGACCACCAAGTCTCGAAACGTAAACGAGGAGCAAATGATCATGAGGCTCTTCCCCCACTCTCTTAGGGATAAGGCCGCGCATTGGCATAGGACAATAGGAAGATCAATTACAACTTGGAATGAGTTGAAATCGGCCTTTCTGAAGAAATTTTTCCCAGTCGGTCGTACCAATGCTTTGAGACGGGCAATCACTACTTTTACCCAGCGGCCGGGGGAGCAGTTTCATGTGGCCTGGGAGCGATTCCAGGACTTATTGCGGAGGTGTCCACACCACGAGGTGCCGAAATGGCAACTCGTGCAGATTTTCTATCATGGGTTGACTGAGCAACTCAGAAACCATGTGGATGCTTCTTGCGGAGGCAATTTCCTCAATAAAGATGTAGATAGTGCACATGATTTATTTGAGGAAATGAGTGAGAATTCAATTAATCATGCCTCCATGGATACTTTTAACCGGTCCCAACAACCCAGATCAAATGTCAATGAAGTCCATGACTCTCATTCATTTGATATGGAATTGATTTGTAATAAACTTGACAAAGTGGACTTGGTTGCTAAAAGAATGGAAGAGTGGATGGCTGGCAATTCTATGAACAACTCTCAATCCACTCAATCCCAAAATTCAGGATTCCATTCTTCACGAGCTCTTTCTGGACGGGAGTTCGTGAATCAACTCGATGCGACTCAACCTATGAGTCAGCATTTCTCGGAACCCCATGGGTTCCCAACTGGGGCCTTTGATCCCAGTTTTTCTAATCCTTCCTTTTCTTTCTCTCCATCCTCACCCTATGAGGATGTCTGTGCTGTACAAGAGAATGTTAGATCCAACCCCTACTCGAATGCCTATAATCCAGGTTGGAGAAACCACCTTAACTTCTCTTGGAAAAATCCGGGGCAACAGACCCAATTCCAACCCAGCAGTTATGCTCCGCAACGACCAATGGGTCAGGGTCAAGTATATACTCAGTTGCCTCCGAATCAGGTCAATCAGCCAGCTTGGAATGCCCGTCAACCCGCAGGGCAGGCTGATTTGAACCGTCAAATGGTAGAGATGCAAGGATCTATGCTCCAGCTCATGCAGCAAATGAAAAACTCACTGGACAACTTGCAATCCGGGCTCATTGCTAACTCTCGTCAACCCGGATCTCTACCATCCCAACCCGTACCCAACCCACGAAACATTACGAATTCGGGCAATCAAGCCCAAGGGTACGGAAATCAGAGGGACCCACACGCGCATGCTCTGGTGGTTGAGCAGGGTTCCTCGTCTTCTTCTTCTGTAAATCAACAATTCATGGTCAATCAAGCCCCTCCAATCTTTCCTAACCCTCCCCAAGACCCAAATTCTTACGCTTCTGCAAATTCTGTCACTTTGAGGAGTGGTAAGAAGACTCAGGATCCACAACCACATTATTCTAATCTTTTGAATCCTGAAGAATCTGAGGAGAGAGAGGAGAATTCTAAAGGAGAAATCAAGGCTCAGGAATCCGATTCCAAAGATCTGACTCGTATTCCTTTTCCTGAAGCCTTAACCAAAGCAAAGAAGAAGAAGTCTGTTGATAGCAATGAGGAGCTTCTGAATTTATTTAAGAATGTTGAGATCAATATCCCACTCCTTGATGCTATCAAGCACATACCGACTTACGCAAGATTTTTAAAGGAATTATGTACACAAAAGCGTAAGTCGAGAGAATCTATTCCGAGGAAGGTGGTACTCTCCGAGCAGGCTAGTTCTGTTATCCTGCACTACCTCCCTCAGAAAAAGAGAGATCCTGGTGCTCCTTTGATTTCTTGCGTTATCGGAGATTACACATTTGATAGAGCACTTTTGGATCTCGGTGCATCCATCAACCTAATTCCGACTTCTCTTTACGAGAAGTTTGGGTTAGGCGAACTTCGGCCAACTTCAGTAACGCTACAGTTAGCGGATCGTTCGGTCACAAACCGGCGAGGCGTTATTGAAGATGTTATAGTTAAGGTCAAGGATTTCTATTTTCCTGTAGATTTCCTTGTCCTTGACATGGATGTACCAGATAATCTGAGGAACACGCCCATCATTCTGGGGCGTCCGTTCCTGGCTACCGCAAAGGCCAACATTAATTGTGAAAGCGGTAGCATGGAAATCGCCTTTGGGGACCAACGTATGAAATTAGATATTTTTAAGGCGATTAACAAATTTGAGGATTGTGGATTTATTGAGGAACTTGATGAGGATAATGTTAATATTGAAACTTGTTTGACAGTTTCTTCAATTGAAAGTTCTTCTTTGGTTGATGAATTTGACCCGCAACCCTCTGACTTAACATCTTCGGAAGAGGTTACTGATTTTGTTCACTCACAACCTCTCCCTCTTGATGAATCTTCAGCATCTACCCGACCATCAATCATCACCCCACCCCAGCTCGAATTGAAACCATTGCCCGAGAATTTGAAATATCAATTTTTAGGACCTCAGAATACGCTCCCTGTGATTATCAGTGCTAAATTGACAAAGGAGCAAGAGATTAAATTGATTAAGGTCCTAAAGGAACATAAGGAGGCAATTGGTTGGACCATTCATGACCTTAGGGGGATTGAGCCATCTTACTGTAATCATAGAATATTCTTGGAAGATGGATCCCGCCCTTCTCGCCAGATGCAGAGGAGATTGAATCCAAATATGCGAGAAGTGGTCAAAAAGGAAATCATCAAGTGGCTCGATGCAGGAATTATTTATCCAATCTCTGACAGTCCCTGGGTAAGTCCCGTTCAGATTGTTCCAAAGAAAGCCGGGATTACTGTTGTGACTAATGAGAGAGGAGAATCTGTCACAACTCGTTCAGCTTCTTCTTGGAGAGTTTGTATTGATTACAGGAAGCTGAACACTGCCACTAAAAAGGATCATTTTCCCCTGCCCTTCATTGATCAAATCTTGGAAAAATTAGCCGGGCAGAAGTACTTCTGTTTTCTTGATGGCTACTCGGGATACAACCAAGTTCCTATCCATCCCGAGGATCAGGAAAAAACTACTTTCACCTGTCCCTACGGAACCTTTGCTTTTCGTAGGATGCCTTTTGGGTTATGCAATGCACCTGCGACTTTTCAAAGGTGTATGCTAGCCATATTTTCTGACATGGTGGGAGAGTTTATGGAAGTCTTCATGGATGATTTCTCCATTTTCAGAGAATCATTTGACTCTTGTTTGGCTAATTTGGAAATGATTCTTAAGCGATGTATCAAGACACGATTGGTCCTTAGCTGGGAAAAGAGTCATTTCATGACCCAAGAGGGCATCGTTTTGGGTCATGTAATCTCTGAATGGGGAATTGAAGTGGACAAAGCTAAGGTTGATGCTATCGCTAAACTTCCTCCTCCCACATCAGTTAAACAAATCAGATCATTTCTTGGCCATGTGGGATTTTATCGAAGATTCATCAAGGACTTCTCGAAGGTTGCCCGCCCTTTGAGCAATCTTCTTGCCAAAGAAACGCCGTTTGTTTTTGACGAATCATGCCGAAAGGCATTTGATTTCCTAAAAACGGCAGTCACCTGTGCTCCAATTTTGCAACCACCTATTTGGACAGCCCCATTTGAGATCATGACCGATGCTTCTGATTACGCGGTCGGGGCTGTCCTGGGTCAGAAAATTGACCGAAAGCCCTTTGTCATTTACTACGCTAGTAAAACTTTGGATGAAGCCCAGAGGAATTACACTGTTACTGAAAAGGAATTACTAGCTGTAGTATTTGCGTTGGAAAAATTCAGGGCTTATCTCTTGGGGTCTCATGTTATTGTTTATACCGACCACTCGGCCTTGAGACATCTCTTGGCTAAAAAGGATGCTAAACCCCAGCTTATTCGTTGGATTCTTCTTCTTCAAGAATTTGATCTTGAAATCAAGGATAAAACCGGGGTACAAAATGTGGTGGCGGATCATTTGTCGAGACTCCTAGGTGATTCTTCTTGTCCGGACATTCCGATTACTGACACTTTTCCGGACGAAACCATTCTTATAGTTTTAGGTGTTCACACCCCATGGTTTGCTGACATTGTTAACTATTTGGCCGTTGGTCAAATCCCCCAGGATTGGACCAAGCAACAACGGGATAGACTCAAATCTGAGGCCAAATACTACTTTTGGGAGGACCCTGAACTGTATCGCATCGGCTCTGATCAGATTATTCACCGATGCATACTGGAGAATGAATTCAACAGTATACTTGAGTTCTGCCATGCATCTGGGTGTGGTGGACATTTCTCCGGGAAAAAGACGGCTGTAAAAATTTTGCAATCTGGCTTCTATTGGCCGTCTTTATTCAAGGATGCCCAGGATTTCTCACGGTCATGCCCTCGATGCCAGGCACTCGGGAGCATAACTAAGAGAGACATGATGCCCTTAAACCCTATTCTTCCTGTCAAAATTTTTGATGTTTGGGGCATTGATTTCATGGGACCCTTTATCCCTTCATTTGGACATCAGTACATTCTTGTCGCTGTTGATTATGTGTCTAAATGGATTGAGGCAATTCCCACCCGAACCAATGACCACAAGGTGGTCATCAACTTTGTCAAGAAAAATGTCTTCAGTAGATTCGGGATTCCGAGGGCTATCATCAGTGATGGTGGCACTCATTTTACTAATGCCCAATTCCGGAGTTTATTGGCCAAATACGGGGTTAATCATCGAATTTCCACACCTTACCATCCCCAAACGAATGGACAAGCCAAGATCTCTAATCGAGAGATCAAGAACATTATGCAAAAAATGGTTAGGCCCGATCGCAAGGATTGGACTCAAAAGCTTGAGGACGCTCTTTGGGCCTACCGTACGGCGTATAAAATGCCCATCGGCATGTCTCCATTCCATCTGGTGTATGGAAAGGCGTGTCATCTACCCGTAGAGATTGAACACAGGACATTCTGGGCAATCAAACAATGCAATCTAGATCTAAATCTAGCTGGGAAGGCCAGGAAACTCCAACTATCTGAGTTGGAGGAGATTAGAAATGATGCTTATGAGAATGCCAAGATCTACAAGGCTCGGACCAAAGCTCTACATGATCAAATGATTTCCCTCAAGAGCTTTGAGCCAAACCAGAAGGTCTGGTTATTCAATTCTAAACTTAAGCTCTTTCCTGGTAAACTTAGATCTAAATGGAATGGCCCATTCATAATTGATCAGATTTTTCTAAATGGTGCCGTTCAGATTTCTGACCCAAAGACGGGTAACACCTTTAAAGTCAACGGTCAACATCTGAAGCCTATTGTTGACCGTAATCTTCCAGAACCTATTTCAGACTCTATTGCTCTAGCCATTCTGTGACTTCTTTGGCTGGACTTCGCCTAGCTGACGGCATTAAACTCAGCAGTTGTACATATAACACAAGGCTGATACGAGCTTCATATCCAGGTGACATCTTTCATATTCTACCCTTTCTTTCATGTCTCTTTTTAATGAGGACATTGCATCAGCTAGGCATGGGGGGGTGGATTCATTTTTGAATTAGTTGGTCAGCTTTGTGAAATCCATATAAATTGCTCTCTTTCTAAAAAAAAAAAAAAAAAAATTAGGAAGGATTAGTTGGACATTAGGACTTTTCAATCCTAAGAAATTTTACATTAGGATCTGAACACAAAGACCCCTCAGGTCTTTGGACTTAATTACCCTGTGTATCTACTAAAATGTGGATTTGTCTTTGAGTTCTCGCCATCTTAATTCTATTATAATTGGAATAAATAAGTTTGGGTGATAAGTACATGACTTGTCAACCCACCCTCTGATTTAAGGGAATTTTGAGTTTTAAGCATCTACACACTTTCTTTGCACTGACTCATTGCTCGACGATTCTAACGGAAATTGGGTAGCTAATGAACCTTCTAGGGTGATATGGCTGGCAAGTTATCGTGGGTAACAACCCATAGGTAGGTTGTCCAGAGCCCAGTCACTGGACTTTTCTCTTTTTGCCGCCTTTAGGTAAATCTTAGACCAGGGAAGTCACCTACTTAAAAAAAAAAAAAAAACTGAGAACAGGAGAAAAGAACAAAAAGAAATAAGCCACACTTCGCCGCACGAGTATGGCTGGCAAGTTGTCGGTGGTAACAGCTCATCGACCGGTTGTCCAGAACCCAGCTCAGAAAATGCACTAAAAATTCCCAAAACACTCAGGAAGAAGCGGAGAAGTAGAATAAACTGGGGAGATATACACTGGATTCACCCTTGTGTTGACCCCGTAAAAAAAATAAAAGTAGGGAGAAAGCTACCAGTTGTAAAGATACACCTTTAGGCAGAATTCTGGTTAGGTCACCTAGAGGCGTAGAAATCCGAAGTCCGTTCTAACTGCCGATCAACGAGTCTATCACAATCACAATAAGATGCTTAAAACTTAGGGTTCTCATCAAATCTTGGGTGAGTTGAATGGCCGTAGAAAGCCACTCTTAAACCCTAAAAGTTGAAAATTCAAAAAAAAAAAAAATAAAAAAAAATTAGAAAAGAGTAAAAAGAGAAAAAGAAATGTTTCTTTGAATAAGGCGAGGCCTGAGGCGGTCTGCATTTTGGCTGATACTCGGGCACTGTTGTGTCTTTGAAAGTTCAGTTCCTAAGTAGACAATTTCTTAATGATTGAAAATAACTCAGGTCCAAATAATCTAACTTAATTCTTTTATAAATAGCATATAGTTTTGCTAGGGACTAGCAAAAGGTAGGCATGGGGGTATGATGTAAACACATTTACACTACTTAAAATGTCTATATATGCATGTTCTTAAGCATAGGATTGCATTTCATAATATAAATATCGCATAACATGCATCATCTTGCATTTAGAGTAGTTTGAATAAAATGGAGGTTAATTGTCTCCTTTTATGTGCTTGGACAGGGCAAACATTTTATCGGGGCCTCGGATCAAAGATCCAACCGTATGGATGTGATCAGGGCGACGATTGGAGTTCAACGACTCCAAGATCGCCCTAATCAGGCATCCGTAGCATCAGATAGAGATCGGGGAACCCTAGAAGATCAAGGGCTAGGATGGTGTAAATCCACACTTTAGATGACAAATCCGACCGCACGGATGAATTCGGATTGACGATCGCAGCCCAACGACACAAAAATCGAGTCAATCCGACATCCGTGGCACCATCTACAACTTCCAGAAGATGGACGGCCAAGTGGCGCCATCTCAGCCGCCCAAACGGCCGCATGCATCTTGTGAAGACCGCGCACCCGTCTCCTCTCCGCCGTTGGATCTCGATCCAACGGCTGTGGCCGCCCGGCACTTAAAACATGCGCTCGACCATCCGCGCCCCGCAGCGCAGCGGTCGAGCACGCTTACGCGAGCGTGGGGCGCGAGTTCGAGCCGCGACGAGGGAGCGGAAGGCGCGATTGAGCGGGCGCGGATGAGCGTCAGATGGAGATCCAACGGCCGCGCGCGCTCAATCAGGACGACGCGCGATTGGACGCCTGCGTGGACGCGCGATCGCACGTGCAGGCGGGCGGGCGGCAGCGGTGAAGGCGCGATTTTAAGCCGTCCGATCTCGCGATCGGACGGCTGAAAATCAATAGAAGCGCGTAGGCGTTACACGCGCGGGTGGCTGAGCGGGCGCGCGTGGGCGCGGAAGCGACGCGTGCACTGGGGGCTTTAGCGACGGTTTCATCCGTCACTAAAGACCCCTCATTTATTGTTTTGAAGTTGTAATGTCCATTTTGCCCCCACTCCTTGCAACTATAAAAGGAGACCCCCTCCATACGAAATTCTCATCCCTTCTTTCTCCTCTCTACCCCTCCAAAGCTCAAGAGAAGCTTGTCCCACACCCGGGATGCTTCTCGCGAGATAAAGTCCAATTTTCGTTCCCCTTCGGAAGTGGATCTCGCGACGACGACGACGTGCTGCTTCGTTCCCGTTCTTCTGATTCGTCCTCCTTTGTCCCACTTCGTTCTCCTTCGTCCAGACGTCGTCCCGTCCGGCTCGTCCTCCAAGCAATCGTCGAGGAGGATAACATTTCTCTCCCCATTCTTATTTATAGCTTTTCTAGTGTAGAATTTTCTGCTTTATAGTGTAATTGATCTTCCGCATTCTAGTGTAACTTTTATAAACTATTGAAATATTGAATGCATGTTCTCTTTCTCTCTCTCTCTCTTTCTCTCTCTCTCTCTCATAGTTTGATAGCCCCATTGTAATTATAACACCTTGCTTAAAGAAAATCTTAAAAAAAATATAATTGCGGAATAGATCAGCGTAGCCTCCCTGTGTTCGACCAGAAATTATTTTTGGTATAAATTTTATTTGTTGAACACGAATTCTTCGCTTTCGAACTACAACGACAGGTTTTCCAAAACCAAACACGTTAGCGTAGGTTCGTAGCGTTCAACATGAGGGATTTCTTCGTAAATCATACTATGACGATGGGTTTTTTCAAAATCCAATCTTTTTTGCATAGATCTTCTATCTAACAGATAGATACACACTAGCTAAAAATCTGCCTGGTGATACGTCATAAGCACACTGAGATCGTAAATAATTGTAACCATATACATATTAAATGATAGCACTGGAGTCCCAGTCTCTAGCTTGATTTGTAAAGTGTTTGCACTACACTACAGGTAATTGAAGCCTGATTGTGTTGGATTCGCACGCGAAAAGGTTTGATTTGGAAAACCCATCGTCGTAGTTCGATTTGCGAGAAAATCTGTCGATCAGATAAAATTAATAACCGAAACTCAAAAAGTGAGTCCTGGGTCGAACACGGGGAGGCAAATGTTTGGTTTTGAAAGATACGCATTTCACTTTATTTCTTTTTTGTCATTTTTATCTTTTCTAATTTTTTTGGTATTTTTAATAAGGTAAGAGATCAGGCCAATGAAATCTAGCTAATCTACTTACAAAATAAAGAGAGAGAGAGAGAAACAATCATGTATTTTTATAATGAAATGTTTATTACAGCTAGGAAAGCAGGAAAACTATACTATGAAAGCAATAAAGATAGAGATAGGTGAGAGAAATCCCCCTCGATGGTCGCTTGGAGGACGACTCGCTCTGACGTTGCTTGGAGGAAGGTGGTGAGGAGAGGGACGAACGAGGACGGAGCCGAAGGATGGAGGACGGGGTAGGACAGCGTCACGACGAGGATTTTCTTCCTGAAGGGAGGTGAGAAGACGGCCACGGGATGCTCCACGAATGGGGATGAGAGGCGGGAACAAATGTTTGTTTTCTACTCTAAAGGAGCATCCCAGGCTTGGGACAATCTCTCTCTAGAGCCTTGGAGGTGGTGAGAGGAAGAAAGGAAGAGATGAAGAAAAATGGGAGGGGTAGGGGTCCTTTTATAGTGGAGGAAAGAATCAAATTTGTATACATGACATTTAGTGACGGTCATAAACGTCGCTGAAGATCTGTCGCAAATGTTGCTGAAGATAGCCCACGTGCCCACGCTGCCACTGCCGCTACGCTGGCGCGCGCTCCGTGCCTACGTGAGTTGCCTCTGCTGCGCGTGTGTGCCTCCGCACGCACGCTCGCCCTCCTTGCTATGCACGTGCTGTGGCGTGTGTGTGCTCATTGGCGGCCTAGGTTGCGCCTTGTGGAGCGATCTAGGCCGTCCATCTTCTTTCCGTTGTAGGGGCTGCTACAAAGGTTGGATTGAGTCGACTTTCACGCCGTTGGGTTGCGATTGTCGACCCAAATCCATCTACGTGATCGGATTTATCGTTTGAAGCTCTGAATTATGTCATATAGTCCCTTGGGCATTGATCTTCCTCGGACTACATATGGTGCTACGGGACTCTGATCAAGGCGATTTCGGAGGCATTGGACTCCAATCGTCATTCTGATTAGATCCGTATGGTTGGATAATCAATCCGAAGCTCTGAAATAAATCTCCTTCTCTCCTGACCACAAAAAGGACACAATTAATGTAATGTATACACTACTCTAAATGTAGAATGATGCATGCTATGCAATATTTATAATATGGAATGCAAATCTAAGCCTATGAACATGAATAAATAAGCATTTTAACCTAAATGGATGTGTCTACATCATACCCCCATTCCTATTTTTTGCTAGTTCCTAGAAAAATTAAACTACATGCTATGTATAAAAATAGAATTAGGACTCAATTTCTCATGCCTAAGTCATTTATTAACAATAGAAAATTTCAACTAAGGTCCTAAAGTATGAAAACTCAACAGTACCTGGGTGTCTGCCAGAATGCAGACTGCCCAAGTCCTCGCCTTATCTGAAAAGGGAAGATAAATTTTTTTGTTTGTCTTTTTTTCTAATTTTTTTTTGGACTTTTGGAGTTTGAGAGTTTCGGGATAACTTTTTATGGCTACCCAACCCGCCCAAGACTTGAAAAGGATTCTAAGTGCTAAGCATCTTGTGAAAATGGTGATAGACTCACTAGGTGACCGTTAAAATGGTCTTCGGGTTTCTACGACCCTAGGTGACCTTAAAGATTTCTACCTAGAGGTTTATCTTTCCAAACGATAGCTTCTCCCTACTTTTAAATTTTTTATGGGGTCAACACAAGGGCGAACCAAGTGTATATTGATAACACTACAATTTACAATATTAATTCTGCTAAAAGGGGTCAGTCCTAAGGGTAGAATGCATAGAAGACACAGGAATGGGAGCATTGCATTCATCGCACATCAAGATTACTTATAGTGCATTATGAATGGTCATGTATACAAGTGCATATCAAAACAGGCCTCAGATGAGCGATCGGATCGCACGGATGGATTCAGAGCGAAGAACGGAGTCCAGCGGACTCAAAATCAACTAAATCCGACATCCGGAGCTCCCACAATTGACCCAAGAAGTTCTAACTGTTGATTGGTGATCAACGGTCAGACAGCCACCATGTGTTGACATCGCAGCACTCCTCGATCGTAGCATAACTCCACTGCCTCCACCAAAGGATGCATCTTGGCCGTCGATCTTCAATCGGATGGCTCTGTAATGCTCCATGCCCATGCGCCTCACCTCCTCCGCGTGACAATCTAGCCCATTGGCACAGCGGGCCGCGTGCTGTTCGCAAAGGCAGCGGCGAGCGTTCGAAACCCCGCGTGTTGCCTAAATTGATGCTCGTGCAAGCGCGACCGATTAAGGTCGTAGATTCGCGCACGAAGGGTGACGATCGCGCCACGCGGCGCGCCCTCAGCCGTTGATCATCCATGTGCGCACCCCTATCGGTCGACGACACCTACGCGCACGTGCGCTCAAGGCACGATCCAAGCGGGCCCTTTGTGAAGACCTTAGCCATCCGATCTTCGATCGAATGGCCTACAACGCGTGCACACAGATCGTGAGTAAAGAAGAATGGGCGCGCGCGAGCAACCGCCGGGAGGGGGCTTCACCGACATTTTGGGAAGGGTTTTAGCGACGTCCCGAACGTCGCTAAAACCCCTTCTTCATTTAGAAAGGCCTTCTCCCTATTTAATCCCCTTCTAACCACCCAAGGAAGGCATTCAATTCTTTTGCAAGTGTGCTACCCGACTCCTAGCCACCTTGGCACTCTTTTGTAGGCGGCGGAGTCGACGAGTCACCGACGGAGCCAACCTCCACTACTGTGGCCGCCTTGCTGACTCTTTCTCTCATTAGCTTAGCTTTATCTTACTTAAGCATTCATCTATTGTTGTAATTGTAAAACTCAAAGTTGCATGATTAAATGATGACATTTCTTATTTAGCTATTATCTCTCTCTTGTTATCAAGTCTTCCTTAGCTTAAAGTTGCATGAATGTGCTGAATAACAAACTCTAACCCTACTCTTTCTCTCTCTCTCTTTTTCTCTCTCTCTCACTCGTTTTTCTACCACGTCTTCTTGCAAGCAAAAACTCACTTTCTCTGTGACATAAAGTGACAAAGAAAATCTGATTTTTATGCCTCCTTATGATCGACACTCGGACTCACGTCCGTTTCTTCTTTTAAAATTGACGCTGCGAGAACGAACTATAACGACCCTTTTAAACAAACACATCTCTCATGCATCATATATCTCCCCGGTTTATTCTACTTCCCCACTTCTTCCCTAAGTGTTTTGGGAATTATTTGTGCATTTTTGTGAGGTGGGCTCTGGACAACCAGCCAATGGGTTATTACGCATGGCAACTTGCCAGCCATACTCGTGCAGTGAAGTGTAGTTTTATTATTATTTTTTATTTTCTCCTTTTTCTATTTTTTTTATTCTAAGTATTTCTTTTTTTCTCTCTCTCTTGGTTTTTTTTCTAAGTAGGTGGCTTCCCTGATCTAAGATTTACTTAAAGGCATCAGGAAGAGAATGGTCATGTGGCTAGGTTTTGGATGACCGACTGATGAGCTATTACCACCAACTTTCCTGCCATACCACCCTAGACGGTTCATTAGCTACCCAATTTCCGAAGAAACCACCGAAAAGTGAGTCAGTGCAAACAATGTGTAGATGCTTAGGCTTAAAGTCCCCTCAAATCAGAGGGAAGGTTGATAAGTCTATACTTATCACCCCAATTTATTGACCAATTTAAAGTAGAATTACTTGGCGATGACTCGAGACTATGTCCACATTTGAGTGGACACCCAGGCTAATTAAGCCCGAAAACCTGAAGAGTCTAAGTGTTTAGGTCTTCTCGTATCATTTCCTAAAGTTAATAATGCCTAATGCCTAAGTTCTCTTCTCCTAATTCTATTTTTTTTTGTCTTTTTGAATTTTCATTTTTTTTAAGAAACTAAAAGAAATTCTATGGAGTTAACAAAATGATTTCAGGAATTAATTATCCAACCCCCCATGCCTAAATGATGCAATGTCCTCATTATAAAAATAAAGACATGAAAAGGGCTAAGTAAACATAATGTGACCTGAATTTCGTGACAACTCGGTTAGCTTCGTAGAGAGAAGTGAGTATACACATGAGTTAAGCTTAATTCCTTCAGCTAGGCATAATATACATACAAGGAAGAAATTGAGTATTCACAAGTGTAGGTCAGAATCAAAATCAAAAGATTAATCCTCAAACCCGCTAGCAGAAGATGTCCACAGACATAGACTAAGTTGTGGTGCAGACCCATGCCCCATGGTTGAGTGGTTCTAAGGTTCGAGATGAAAGTCACCGAGAACCTAAGATTATTATGCTTGCAGGGTCGGGCCTGCGGTTTGATGGTGTGCAACCTAAGACTAAAGTGTCGGACAACGGATTGATCTGATTCATTAAAATTGGGTGTCCACTTATAGTTCAGCTCTGGAAGATAGTCAATTATTCCAAGCTTGAGTCGCACATGAAAGATATCATAAGGGTCCTGATAGAAGGTAGGTGGTATCAGGTCAACAGGAACCCTTATATCGAAAATCGTATTTCTCTCAGAAGTAGCTTCCCAGATTTTCATTTCCACATTTCTACCCTCTAAAATCAATGTTCCCAAGAACTCCAAATCGTTGTACTCCCTATCTAAAGTACCCAAATCAAAAAATTGTGGCTCAATTAGGATTGACTTGGGTCTGGTGATCTCAAAAATATCATAATTTAGCTCTTTAAGGTGTGGATGAGCAATGGGGCTACTTATTGAATCTTCAGGATTCGGATTGTCCAAGTTTGCCCCAATATGATCATAATCTTCAATAATCGAGCTATCAAATGGTTCATCTTGCTCCTTGAGCCCATTAGTATCACTAAAATCATTCTCCTTAAGCTCCAGTGAGACTTCACTAAGAGATTCCTCACCCTCAGAATCATAGAATTCATGATCCTCATTTATATATGTCTCAACATCATATGTCATTTCATAGTCCATGGAGACATATTTTTTGTCATTCCCTGGCTCTGGGATCTCGGGTGAGAAACTCGGTTCATTCTCTATGGGTTTCTCTAGCCCAACCTAGTCATCCTCGATCTCAGAACATGCATCCCCCCCGACAGGCACCTGAGCTGGTTCAGATATTGGCTCTCCTGAAGGGGGTTCATCTTGAGAATCATCCCAAGATTGGACTAGGGCAACCACAAATTTCATCCTCAACCTCGACAATTTCCCAAGTAGAAACTCACCCAGGCCCCTATCCCTAACATTTTGGAGCAAATCCAATAAAGAGTTATTCAGCTTATCAATCATTTTTATCATAGGCTTCAATGCTTCAGTGCATGGTGTTGGCTGAGCTTCTAAAGATTGGATGGTATTTCTCAAGTTAGCCAACACCTTGTCTTGGACTTGGTTTACCTGAATCGAATGGTTCGGTTCATGGTTGGGTGGGTTTGGGTTCATTCTATGGGAGTCAAGATATTGAGGTTCTCATGTACCTCCCTGATAGTAGGTCGTTCTAGGTTGTTCAAAGAATGGTGGTGACCTATATTTAGTGGAATACTGGAGAGGGTAGGTGTTATAATCATCATATCCTTCCTGATTGTAGATCGGGTTGCTTTGGTCATCAAAGGATGGAGATCTATAATCATTGTAGGTGTAGGAAGGATAACACTCATAGTTTTGTTGTCTAGGGTTAGGCCTTGGACACTGAGGTCTGGTATCATATCCCCGATCAAAGTTATCCCGACTAGTGGATGGGTAATTAAAAGTCGAGTCGGGATAGAAATCATCTAGGGTATAAGTGGTGGTAGGAGGGTAGGATGGGAAATGCGTGTAAGATGTGGAAGGATACATGGTAGAATAGGAGGGAAATCAGAAGAGAGAAAGGAGCCCTACAATACAAGCAATCAACCTTGTCCTTAGGTGAGTTAGCCTAAAGATCTACAGACTCCTAGGACCCATCTTGAGATTATAAATAATTTGGTCTACTTTTATTCGGTCAATCCAACCAGTTAAAAGGAGGGACTGGGGAGAAGGTTCTTCCTTTGGCTTGCACCTTTGGTTCCTAGTGTACCCCTAGCCACGGTCGTTTGATGCTAGTTCCCTAGCTAGACATCAGATGGACCAATAGAAGCAGATTAATCGAAAAAAATCTCAGTTTGAGCCCCGAAGAGCGAATCAATCCTTAAGGCCAACGTCTACTTAGTTTTTATTAGGCTTGGGATGATTGTGCTCTTGGAATGTGATAGGCCCTTTAGATGGGTTGTGCCCTTAATGATCAATTCAAATGTGTGTGTGTGCATGATGAGAACCTCGTCACAAACCCTAAACTAGCACCATTTAACCCTGATATGCAAGAAAAAGCTCCTACATAACTCTAGAAAGGCTTGGCTCAGAGAGATTCTGAGTTTGCAAAGAAAATAGAAACTAAGGGGTAAAAATGCAATTTCACCAATCCGATCTGAAAATAGGGTAACTCAGGGTCCAAACATAGGTCAAAACAACCTAATAAGAAGAAAAGTGGGATGAGATGACACAATAATGGCTACAGCAACTCCAAGGAATTAAATGACATCCTGTAACCCTAAAAATAAACCCACTTCAATTCACGTGGTTCGAGGTAAGGTAAAAATCAAATAAACCCTCTAAAATTCATAGAAAAATAATCTCTAGGGTTTAGGACTTTCAATTTGGCCTTAGGAACCCATTTTGACATACATTGAGAACCATGCCCAATTAACAACTTAATTTGGGTTTTTGCGTAAATTGACCGATCAAACAAGGTTTAATCTAGAAATAAAATTTACCATCATAATCCTTAGGTCCTAATTAGTCATGTATAAAAACTTGGGCCTAAGAAGAAGACTTCTTGACCAACTTTACACTTTGGTCCTCATATATTTACTTTTTGGCCCTCAACTTTTGAACCCTCACATTTTGACCCCTAACTCTCCTTCTTTCTTTGCATTTAGGTCCCTCCTGCAAAACCTGAGCAGCGCCATGCTCCGGCGACCTTGCGCGGAGCATGGCGCCGCGCAGGGTGAGGGAGGGGCCCTGGCAAGTCAATGGGGGGTACCCTACGTCGTCAGCCACCGCAGGGACACCCCCCTAAGTGCTGTGACCGCCCATACCGCCCGTGCAAACGCACGGACGGTATGGGTCTCCTTCCTCCGGCGTCCTCCGGCGAGGGAGACACGTCGTCTCCCTCCGCCCTCCTCTCTGATTCTGCCCCTATAAATACCCCCGTCGCTCTGCCGTTCTTCCCAGCTCGGATCTGACGGAGATACCCCCCTCACTTCCTCTCTTCCCACTCCGACAGACGCCCCCTTGCTCCGGTGGCTTCTCCTCCTCCTTCTCGTCGCCCTGCCGCACTACCAGCAGTAGGGTTACCTTCCCTCGATCTTCCCGCGCCGCGCCGCACCCAGCTGGCGCCTCTCCGGCCCTCTCCTCGCCGCCGCCCCTTCCTCTGGGCAGTTTCTTCTCCGGCGATAGTCGATACGACTGTCTCCTGCGCCAACCCCTCTTCGTCCAGCTTAGTAGGTAAAACTTCTCCTCTTCCTCCCCTCTTTCTTTTCCATACTGAAAACCCTTACTGTTGGCCCCGATTTCCCACCAATCACCCTCACCTTCTCCACCTCTGGCCAAACTCCGGCGAACCACTCCCATCACTCCAGCACCCCACACGGCTCGCCGACCTGCATCTAACCTCCGCCTCCTCACCTTGATCCTCTTCCGCCCTTCCACTTCCCGCCACTCGCCCTCTGCAGATCCACCGAACACACCCACTTCTC
Organism: Thalassia testudinum; assembly: GCA_037157565.1. Classification (NCBI taxonomy): domain Eukaryota; kingdom Viridiplantae; phylum Streptophyta; class Magnoliopsida; order Alismatales; family Hydrocharitaceae; genus Thalassia; species Thalassia testudinum. Next base: position 154,914,071 of record JAZHRO010000073.1, read on the forward strand.
CACCCGCAGTTTGACCTAGGGCGACCCTTTTGCTCCACCACGCCCACTGCAGACCCTCCGACCACCTTCGCCATGCCACGGCGAAGGTTCTCCGCATATCTGATTAGGCCGAGAGGCCGTGCTTCTGTGAACAGGTGTTGTGCTCGCCATCGCCATTGCTGAGCAGCGAAGCTCCTTCGACCTGCTGCTCCAGGCACACCACGCCCAGGTCAGACTCCCAGGCTTCGCGGGGTAGCTTCGCGAAGTGTCAGGCTGCAGTTCGGGCGAAGCCCTCCCCCGAAGCCCTCGCACGAAGTTCGGCTGCCGCTGCTTCCTCCGCGCAGGCGCTCACATTGGGGTAGGACATTTAGTCCCACCTCGGAAGGCTTCGAAGAGGAGAGCCGATATAAGTTGAAAAAGTGCTGTAGGCTTATCGCCTCAGCACACGGGGTGAGGTCCCTCTCACACCGCTTCACCTGGCCCATTCGCGAGCTCATCACACGGATCTGACCGACCAGACCCAGCTTGACTGGCACTCCTCGCCCACCACCGCACGCCGGTGGGCCTGGACCCGGGCGCGACCCGCGTACCCGACTACCCGGTTGCTCTGGGAGAGCTGTCCTAAAAGCGAATTCTGAGAGAGAAAGAGACGTGCGGGGGGGGGGGGGGGGTAGAGTAGGTTTTGCCCTCTGACTCTGAACTCTTGAGCGTGCAGGCGCAGGTGAAGAAGAAGGAAGCTAAGGGAGACACTATAGCAACAAGCGGTTTAAGTCGTCTGATTTTCCAATCAGACGACGTCCTGAAGGCAAAGAAGAAGAAGGAAGGCGAGGCAGAGGAAAGAGAGGAACACAGAGAGGCCAAGTGAAGACTCTGCAGAGATCAGAAGACAAAGAAGAAGAAGAAAAGAAGAGAGAAGGAGCAGCCAAGTGAAGAAACAGAAAGTAGAAGAAGAGAAGCAAGAAGCAAGAAGAAAAGAAGAAGAAGAGCACTGGAGGAAGATCTGAAGCAAGAAAAGAAGAAACAAAGAAAATAAAAAGAAGAAAAAGACAGGATCGTCCAACCAAGAAATAGAGGAAGAACAGGAAGAACAAAAGCCAAAGAGGAGAGAAGACAAAGAGGAAGAAAGAAGAGAAGAAGAAGAAGCCAAACTTTCATCTCTCTCTCTCTCTCTCTCTTTATTTTTGTAATAGAACATGTATATCTCTAGAATACAACTTGCTCCCTGAGTTCGACCTCGGGAGAACTGTATTTTCCGAGTAACAAATATTAGTAAATGATGGCAATAACTATCTGTACTACAACGACTTAAGAAAAGCTAGTTGTCACCACCGTTTGCCAGTTTGTGCACAACCAGGTTTTGCAAACAAGGTTATTTGATGATGTGTCTTTTAGGGTTTAACCATGTTTAGTAGCTTTTAGGGTTTAATCCTTAGGTTGGTTCAATCAGCATTCAGTAGAACACTCCAGGTTTTACAAACACCGGTGATGATGTATTCCTTTAGAAATCAGAAAAAAAATGTGGAGTGCCTGGTTCAGCCCTAAAAATCAACCCTAAGTAGCAAGCTACTGATGAATGACTTTTATCTTAAGTGGTACGGCCCAAACAGTTCAATCAATTAGCCAGTTGCACCACTTCGTTAAGGGACACAAAAATGTTTGACCTATTCAGATTTCTACTCACTTATTGGTGTGTTGAGTTAGGGTGTATCGGATCCATAGGTCAGATTCTGGGTAAGTGGTAGAATTGATGTGAATGGTGCACCTTAAGTCGAGAGTTGTGGGTGTTAATGTATCTCTTTCAGAAAATCCCATAATAGAAGAGTATTTTTTCTTATTATTATTTTTTAATATATGCAGGTGGGTGAGGTGAGGCGAAGTGACACTCAAACAATCAAATCTATCCTAGGGTTTATGCAAGCACCTAAGTTGATTTGAGTTTGAGTTATTAGGTTATGGAATGGAAATCTAGTCGGTGGGTGGGAGGGATAACTTACAAATGTCTCTACCTGCACTTTACTCCAATCTACTGCCTTCGGCTCCTCGTTCGGGTTCCTGCAAGACAATAAATCGAAGAAGAAAGATAGGTTAGAAAAATATGTAAGTAATGCGGGAAAACACGAGAAAAAACCAAAGAGCGTTGCCTCCCCGGAAACGGTGCCAAAATGATTGCATTGGATTCGCACGCAAAAAGGTTTGGGTTTGGAAAACCCATCGTCGTAGTTCGATTCGCGAGAAAATTCGTCGATTAGATAAAATTTATAACCGAAACTTGAAAAGTGAGTTCCGTGTCGAACACAGGGAGGTGAATGTTTGGCTCTGAAAGATACGCATTTCGCTTTATTTCTTTTTTGTCATTTTTATCTTTCTAATTTTTTTGGTATTTTTAATAGGGCAAGAGATCAGGTCGATGAACTCTAGCTAATCTACTTGCAAAATAAAAAGAGAGAGACAGAGAGAGAGAGAAACAATTATGTATTTTTATAATGAAATGTTTATTACAATTAGGAAAGTGGGAAAACTATACTATGAAAACAACAAAGATAGAGATAGGTGAGAGAAATCCCCCTCGACGGTCTCTTGGAGGATGACTCGCTCTGACGTCGCTTGGAGGAAGGTGATGAGGAGCGGGACGAACGAGGATGGAGGGCGGGGCAGGACGACGTCACGGCAAGGATATTCTTCCCAAAGGGAGGTGAGAAGACGGCCACGGGATGCTCCACGAATGGGGATGAGAGGCGGGAATAAATGTTTGTTTTCTACTCTAGAGGAGCATCTTGGGCTTGGGACAAGCTCTCTCTAGAGCCTTGGAGGTGGTGAGAGAAAGAAAAGAAGAGATGAAGAAAAATGGGAGGGGTAGGGGTCCTTTTATAGTGGAGGAAAGAATCAAATTTGTATACATGACATTTAGTGACGGTCATAAAGGTCGCTGAAGACAGCCCACGCGCCTACGCTGTCGCTACGCTGGCTCGCACACCGTGTGCTACGCACCTACATGCACTACTGCTGTTGCGCGTGTGTGCCTTCACGCGAGTGCACACCTATGGTGCTGTGCGTGTGCGGTGGCACGTGCATGTGCATGGGCAGCCTGGGTTGCGCCACGTGGCGTAATCTGGGCCGTCCATCTTCTTTCCATTGTAGGGGTTGCTACAGAGGTTAGATTGAGTCGATTTTCGCACTGTTGGGCTGCGATCGTTGACTCGAATCCATCTGCGTGGTGAGATTTGTCATTTGAAGCTCCGAATTACGTCACCTATTCCCTTGGCTGTTGATCTTCCTTGGACTGCATATGGTGCTACGGGCTCCGATCAAGGCAATTTCGAAGGTGTTGGACTTCGATCGTTGTTATGATTAGATCCATAAAGTCGGATCGTCAATCCGAGACTCTAAAATAAATATCTTCTCCTGACCATAAGACAGACACAATTAACCTAAAATATACACAACTACTCTAAATGCAGAATGATGCATGCTATGCAATATTTAAAATATGGAATACAAATCTAAGCCCAGGAACATGCATAAATGGGTATTTTAACCTAAATGGATGTGTCTACATCAAAGCCCAAAGATCTATGAACTAGTTCATTTTTGGCTAGCCAGGAGGTTCGGATAAAGTACCTTGCATCTTCTGGATCTCTCCTGCATTTGTATTTCTGAGTATTTCCCATTAACAATGAAATTTTGAAAGATTGACCAATTGTTTCTGATTCCGCACAAACAAAAACAATCTTCCTAATTCACCAATTAAGGTAGGGAACTTTTGGGTTTGACAAATCTTTCCTAAGATATTTCTTAAGTACGTGGTGATTGATAGAGCAATTTTGGATTGTAATTTCCAGTATGACTACTAGGTCGAACATGAAACTTGTGATTGATAGTAAAACATCGATTTTCCGTTGAGATCGGATTCTATCTTTAGAGATTTTTTGAGATATCTTATGAGGTTTTGTTATAGCATCTATAACTGCCTCTGGCTTAGGCAGGTAGCTCGGTAAATACACATCTACGAGAATTAGCTTCAATTAGCTTATTGACTCCTTGAACAGTACTACCAAATCAAAATTGGTATTGAACATCCCCTTGTCATAGTAGCTTAGCAGCAGGAACCCATAGCAATGACATATTTTAGTTCAGGCATTTACTCATATAATCTCACTAAAGAGGGAGCCATTTTCATTGTGACTGTCCTAGCTGTTCAAATAAGGTCTACTTGCCTAAGACTAGATCTTGGTACCAATCCATAATGATCAAAGTCGAATCGGGAGCCTAGCAGCAAATTCAATGAAACAACTGGTACTGTTGAATGGACGAGTTGCTACGCTAACGTGTTTGGTTTTGAAAACCTGTCATCGTAGTATGAAAGCAAAGAACTCGTGTTCAACAAATAAAATTTATACCAGAATAGAAATCCCAGGTCAAACTCAAGGAGGCTACGTTGATCTATATTCACAATTATATTTTTTTTAGAATTTTTTCTTGAAAAGTGAGGCGATGTAATTACAATGAAGCCATAATAACAATCAAACTAAAGAAAATGGACAGAGAGAGAGAAAACATACATTCAATAATTCAAAATGTTTACACAATAAAACCAAATAAGAATTACACTAGAAAGCGGGAAATCAACTACACTAGAAAGCAGCAAAATTCTACACTAGAAAGCTATAAAGAAGAATGGGAGAGAAAAGTTATCCTCCTCGACGATCGCTTGGAGGATGAGCCGGACAGGACGACGCCTAGACAAAGGAGGACGGAGCGGAAGAAGGAGGACGAAGCAGGACGAAGGAGAATGAGGTAGCACGTTGTCGTCGTCGCTGGATTCGCTTCCGAAAGGGGACGAAAATTTGACTTTATCTCGCGGGGAGCATCTCGGGTGTGGGACAAGCTTCTCTTGAGCTTTGGAGAGGTAGAGAAGAGAAGGAAGAGATGAGAATTTTGTATGGAGGGGGTCTCCTTTTATAGTTGCAAGGAGTGGGGGCAATTTGGTCATTACAACTCTTAAAACATCAATTCAGGACCTTTAGTGACGGATAAAACCGTCGCTAAAGGTCTGAACATGCGTGTAGTGGGCGGCGCACGCACGCTCTCTCGCTTGCCCGCGCGTTCAATGCTCGCTCACGTCCAGCCAATCTCAGCGATCGGATGGCTTAGATCATGCTACGGCTGCCTCCTCAGCACGCGCCCGCCGGTGTACGATGCCGCTTCCTCGTCACACGTGCAATAGCGCGTGGGCGCTATCGGGCGTGCACAGCCGTTCGATCGTGATCCAACGCTTGCCCGCGCCGGCTCGCCCGCACCGCTCTCTCGCTCGTGAGGAATCGATCCCGCGCCAGCGCCTCGCGATAAGGCGCTGACCCACTGCGCTACGCCGTCCAAATAGTCGCGCGGATGAAATCAAGCACGTGCATCCACAACTGTTGGATCAAGATTCAACGGCCCAGATCACATGTTGGATCTTCTTTGGAGAGGTAGCGGCGGTCTTGAGGGCCAGTTGGACGGCTGAGATGACTCCACGTGGCACCATCTTGGCCGTCCATCTTCTGGATGATGTAGATAGTGCCATGGTTGTCGGATTGAATCGATTTTCACACCGTTAGGCTGCGATCCTTGATCCGAATCCATCCTTGCAGTCATATTTGTCGTTTGAAGTGCGGATTTACACCATCTTGGCCCTTGATCTTCTAGGATTCCTTGATCTCTATCTGATGCTACAGATGCCTGATTAGGGCGATCTTGGAGTCGTTGAACTCCAATCGTCTCCCTGATCACATCTGTACGGTTGGATCTTCGATTCGAGGCCCCGATAAAAAGTTTTCCCTGTCCATGAACATAAAAGGAGACAATTAACCTCCATTTTATTCAAACTACTCTAAATGCAAGATGATGCATGTTATACAATATTTATAGCATGCAATGCAATCCTATGCTTAAGAACATGCATAAATAGACATCTTAAATAGTGTAAACGTGTTTACATCGTACCCCCATGCCTATCTTTTGCTAGTCCCTAGCAAAAACTATATGTTATTTATAAAAGAATTAGGTTGGATTATTTGGGCATGAGTTATTTTCAATCATTAAGAAAATGTCTACCTAGGATCTGAACTTTCAAAGACACAGCAGTGCCCGAGTATCTACCAAAATGCAGACTGCCTCAAGCCCTCACCTTATTCAAAGAAAAATTTATTTTTCTCTTTTTCCTCTTTTCTAAATTTTTTGGATTTGCAAGTTTTAGGGTTTAAGAGTGGCTTTCTACGGCCATGCAACTCACCCAAGATTTGATAAGAACCCTAAGTTTTAAGTATCTTATTGTGAATGTGATAGACTCATTGACTGGCAGCTAAAATGGACTTCGGATTTCTACGCCTCTAGGTGACTTAAAAAAAAATTCTGCCTAAAGGTGTATCCTTACAACCGGTAGCTTTCTCCCTACTATTATTTTTTTACGGGGTCAACACAAGGGTGAATCCAGTGTATATCTCCTCGGTTTATTCTACTTCTCCGCTTCTTCCTAAGTGTTTTGGGAATTTTCAGTGCATTTATTGAGCTGGGTTCTGGACAATCGGTCGATGAGCTGTTACTATCGACAACTTGCCAGCCATACTCGTGCGGCGAAGTGTGGCTTATTTCTTTTTTTTCTTTTCTTTTCTCCTTTTCTTTCTTTCTTTCTTTCTTTTTTTTTAAGTAGGTTGCTTCCCTGGTCTAAGATTTACTTAAAGGCAGCAAAAAGAGAAAGATCCAGTGACTGGGCTTTGGACAACCTACATATGGGCTGTTACCCACGATAACTTGCCAGTCATATCACCCTAGAAGGTTCATTAGCTACCCAATTTCCATTAAAATCGCCGAACAACGAGTCAGTGCAAAGAAAGTGTGTCGATGCTAGAAACTCAAAGTTCGCTCAAATTAGAGGGTGGGTTGATAAGTCGTGTACTTATCACCCAAACTTATTTACTCCAATTACAATAGAATTAAGATGGTGAGGACTTGAAAGACAAATCCACATTTTAGTGGATACACGGGCTGATTAAGTCCAAAGACCTGAAGGGTCTTTGTGTTCAAATCATAATGTAATATTTCCTAAGATTGAAAATTTTCTTAAACCCAAGTTCTCTTTCCTAATTCCATAAAAATTATTATTATTATTATTATTTTAATAAAAGAAAACAAATCTATGGAGCTGAAGAATAAATTCAAAGATGAATATCCACCCCCCCATGTCTATTTAATGCAATGTCCTAATTGTATTAAAAAGACATAAAATAGAGTGGATAGCGTAGAAAGCACCTGAATTGCATGAATGTCAGGTCTGCTCCGAGATGAAAACTAAAAAGAACTGTATATGTGCTTAATTTAGTGCCTTCAGCTAGGCACACTATACAAAGAAGAGAAATAATGAATTCACAGGTGCAGGTCAGAATTAGAATAAACAGAAGCAACCTTTGACCTGTCAGCAGAGGTCCACAGATGTGGACCAAATTGTGGTGCAGACCCATACCCCATAATCGAGAATATCTCAGGTTCTGGATAAAAATTGCCCAAAACCTAAAATCAGTATGCAAGCAGGGTCGGGCCTGCGATTTATGAGGATGCAACCCAGGACCAAAAAGTCGGGTTACAGAGAATTCAAGCTCAAAAGGATAATCATTGAATGTGTGCTTGGGTTGGACATCCTCAGAACAGATGTCGTAAGGGTTCTGGTTTGATGGTTTCAGATTAATAGGAACCCTTCGACTCAATCTTCTACTTCCTCCAGAACTTGCTTCCCAAATCAAAATTTCCCGGCTTCTATCCTCCTCATTCCGAATGTTAAATTCCGGGACCTCTTGCACCCCATCTGAAATTTCCAAGTCTAAAAGATGTGGTTGAATCAAAATTGACTTGGGTCTAATTATCTTAGAAATAGAATCATCAAGAAGCTAAACGGGGTGTAACTGACAATCAGGGCATTGAATTGAATCCTCCAAAAAATGTGATTCTGGATCCGTAATGTGAGCCCCAATAAGATCAGTGTCCTCAATTATTGGGCTATCAAATGATCTATCAGATTCCTTAGGCCCGATCGTCTCACAAAAATTGTGTTCTGTAAACTCGTGTGAGACTTTGCAAATCGAATCTTCACTATTAGAATCGAGATCCGTATTAATGTATGTCCGAAAATCATCTGTCACTTTCTGTTCCAAGGAGACTTACGTTTCCTCGTACCCTGACTTAGGGATCTCAGGTGAAGAAATCAGATCATCCCTAATTGGTTGCTTTAAATCAATCTGGTCAGCCTCGTAACACGTGTCCCCCCAAACAGGTGCCTGAGCGGGTTCTGACATTGGCTTTTCTGAAGGGAGTTCATCTGGGAATCATCCCATGATTGAATCAAAGAGACCACAAATCTCATCCTCAATTTTGCTAACTTCCCAAGTAGAAACTCACCTGGGTTCTTATCCTTAACATCCTGGAGCCAATCCAACAAAGACTTGTTTAAATCATCAATCATTTCAATCAGGGGCTCCAATCTCTCAATGCAAGGTATTGGCTAAACTTCTAAAGATTGTATAATATTCCTCAAGTTAGCCAGAACCTTATCTTGAACCTGGTTACCCTGAACCAAATGAGTTGGTTCAGGGTTGGGTGGGTTTGGGATTAATGCAGAGGAATTAACGAATTGAGATTCGTTATACCCTTCTTGATAATAAGTCATTTCAGATTGTTTAAAAGGTGGTGATGATCTAAAGGTAGTGTAATCAGAGGATGGGTAAGGATCAGTGTATCCTTCTTGATTGTAGATCGTATTAGGTTGTTCATGAAAAGTTGACGATCTATAATCAATGTGGCTCTGAGAAGGATAGAAATCACAATCACAGTGTTCAGGGTTAGACCCTAACACGGAGGTCCGGAACTGTATCCCCAATCCGAGTTATCCCAACTAACTGATGGTTGATTACAGTACGAGTCGGGATAATCGTCATGTTGAGGATAATTCAAAACATGAGGGAAAGAGCGGGAATGTGTGTAATATGTGGAATGATTCATGAGACACGGGAGGAAGAAAGGCACCCTACAATACAAACAATCAAACCTGTCCTTAAGTGGGCTAGCCTAAAGACCTATAGACTCCCAAAACCCATCTTGAGATTAAGAAACGATTTGATCTACTTCTGTCTGTTCAATCCAACCAGCTAGAAGGAGGGACTGGGGAGAAGGTTCTTCCTTCAGCTTGCGCCTCTGGTTCCTAGTGTACCCCCCAGTCGCGATCGTTTGATTCTGCTCCCCTAGCTAGACATCAGATTGAACAGTAGAAACAGACTAATCAAAAATAATCTCCTTCTAGGCTTTGAAGAGTGAGTCGAATCCTTAAGGCCAATGTCTACTTTGTTTTATTTAGGGCTAGGTTTGAATGTGCTTGGAATGTGATGGGCCCTTTATATGGGTTGTGCCCTTAATGATTGATTGATTTGTGTGTGCGTGCACAACCAGTGGTTTTCAAGCAAGATTATTTTTGATGTGGTGAATTTTAGAGTTCAAATCTTGCTTAGTAGCTTTTAGGATTCAACTTTAGGTGTTTTCAAACAAGTTTTGTTGGCACACCAGGTTTTGAAAGCACAGGTGAAGATGTTTTCCTTTAAAGCTTAAAAAGAATGTGGAGTGCCTGGTAAATCCCTAATAGTTGAACCTAAGTGGCAGCTACTTGATGAGTTGATTTTAATTGAAGTGGTGCGGCCCAATCAACTCAAACAATTGGCCTGTTGCACCACTTAATTAGGCACACAAATGATTACCTAATCTGATTTCTACTCAATTATGCGTTTGAATGTGTGTACCGTCTCCAAAGATCGGTTTACCGGTTTAATTTGAAAATCAGATGAGGTTGTGTACCTCTGTGAGATTTTTTTTAATTTTTCTTTTTTTAATGTGGAGGTTGGGGTAGGTGTAGAAATCAAAACGAGATGTAGTATGAACAGAGAATTCATCATTAAAGAGATTGTTTGTTTCACTAAATATTACAACTAGAAAGCAGAAACAATTACACTAGAAAGCAGTAAATCTACTCTAGAAAGCAGTAAATCTACTTTAGAAAGCATTAAAAGAATGGAGAGAGAAATATCCTCCTCGACGATCACTTGGAGGACAAGCCGGACGGGACGATGCCTGGATGAAGGAGGATGGAGCGGGAGGACGAAGCAGGACGAAGGAAAATGAGGCAGCACGTCGTCGTCATCGTGGGATTCGCTTCCGAAAGGGGATGAAAATTTGACTTTATCTCGCGAGGAGCATCCCGGGTGTGGGACAAGCTTCTCTTGAGCTTTGGAGAGGTAGAGAAGAGAATGAAGGGATGAGAATTTCGTATGGAGGGGGTTTCCTTTTATAGTTGCAAGGAGTGGGGGCAATTTGGTCATTACAACTCTTAAAACATTAATTCAGGACCTTTAGTGACGGACAAAATCGTCGCTAAAGGTCTGAACGTGGGCGTAGTGGGCGGCGCGTGCGCACCCTCTCGTTTGCCCACGCATTCAACGCTCGCTCGCTTGCCTGCGCATTCAACGCTCGCGCACGTCCAGCCAATCTCAACCGTCCGATCGCGAGATCGGATGGCTTAGATTGCGTTACGCCTGCCTCCTCAGCGTGCGCTCGCCCGCCTACGATGCCGCATCCTCGCCGCGTGTGAAATAGTGCGTGGGCGCTATCGGGCGCGTACAGCTGTTCGATCGCGATCCGACGCTCGCCCGCGCCTGCTCGCCCACGCTGCTTGCCCGCTCACGAGGAATCGATCCTGCGCTAGCGCCTCGCGAAAAGGCGCTGACCCTCTGTGCTACGCCGTCCAAATAGTCGTGCGGATGAAATCAAGCGCGGGCATCCACAACCGTTGGATCAAGATCCAACGGCTCAGATCGCGTGCTGGATCTTCTTTGGAGAGGCAGTGGTGGTCTTGAGGACTGGTTGGACGATTGAGATGATGCCATGTGGCACCATCTTGGCCATCCATCTTCTGGATGATGTAGATGGTGCCACGGTTGTCGGATTGAGTCGATTTTCACGTTGTTAGGCTGCGATCATCGATCTGAATCCATCCGTGTGGTCAGATTTGTCGTTTGAAGTGCGAATCCACACCATCTTGGCCCTTGATCTTCTAGGGTTCCCCGATCTCTATCTGATGCTACAGATGCCTGATTAGGGCGATCTTGGAGTCGTTGAACTCCAATCGTCGCCCTGATCACATCTGTACGGTTGGATCTTCGATCCGAGGCCCCGATAAAAAGTTTGCCCTGTCCATGAACATAAAAGGAGACAATTAACCTCCATTTTATTCAAACTACTCTAAATGCAAGATGATGCATGTTATGCAATATTTATAGCATGCAATGCAATCCTATGCTTAAGAACATGCATAAATAGACATCTTAAGTAGTGTAAATGTGTTTACATCAGGTACCACTCCATATAGTGGTACGTAGCCATAAATTGGATAGTCTTGACCAAAGGATCATTCTTAACTGGAATTTTGTAGTAGTTGAAATCATAGAATTGGGGATTGCTTGATCAACGAATGGAAACTCAATCAATTCCTAACTGTCTCAATGTCATCTTTTTCTTTCTTTGGATTTGGATTTTCTGAATATTTAAGAGTTAATACCATGGAAATGCCCCACCATGCATAAACTGAACCCACAATTGGGATAAGCACAAAAAGGAAAGCTTCTATCAATACGGATACACCCAATACATCAAAACTCATTGATTGTACCCATGGAAAGACCGTTTCCACATCAAAAATAGGAAAAACTAGAGCAAACATGTAATGGTGAATTCGGAATTGTACCAAAGCATCTCCCATGGGGTAAGCTTGATACTCGATTCATAACTAGAGAACTTCTTTGTTCCCTCACTAATCTCAAATCTCGATAATGACAAATGCCAGGATATGAATCACACTTGATATTGAAATGTCCAGAAAATATCATATTTATGAAGCAGAAACATAGATGCACTCCTAGGAATGTGTACTATACTGAATTCGTGAATTTGGATTGGAATTTGGTTTTTTATTTTCTTTTTAGGTCTGAATTGGTTGAGGAAAGCTGTTGGAGTGGAAAATCGTTGCAAAAAGATTTGAGTTTAGAAAACCCATCATTGTAGTATGATTTGCGAGGAAATCCATCAACAAATAAATTTAACTGAAACTCGAAAAGAATTCCAGGTCGAACACTGGGAGGCTACGTTGATTTGAAATCCACGATTATATATATATATTTTTTGTTTTTGTTCAGAAAGCAAGATAATCACAATGAATTCAATATTAACAATGAGAGAGAGAGAACAAACACTTTATAAAATGAATAATGTTTTACAACTAGAAAGTGGGAAATATTACATCTAGAAAGCGGGAAATATTACAACTAGAAAGTAATAAAATCTACTTTAGAAAGTAATAAAGAGAAAGGAGGTGAGAAGTTATCCTCCTCGATGGCTGCTTAGAGGACAAGGCAGATGGGGTGACGCCTGGAAGACGGAGGGAGAAGACAGAAGACGGAGAATGAAGAGGGAAGAACTGAGGGTGAGGTAGGGCATCGTTGTCGTGGGATCCACTTTTGAAATTAGGGTGAGAAAAGCTTTGATTTAACTCTAAAGGAGCATCCCGGGTTTGGGACAAGTTTCTTTAGAGCTTTGGAGAGGGAGAGAGGTGAAGGAAGGGATGATTGAAATATAGGGGAGTAGGCCTTTTTATAGGTGTAGAGGTTGGGGGCAAAAAGGTCATTTCAAGTTAAAAACATTAAATAAAGGGGTCTTTAGTGACGATATAAACGTCACTAAAGACCCCTCATCGCTGAATGTGCTTATGCTCCCACGCCTCCTCCTTTCCCACACTTAACAATGCTCACGCACGATCGCATGATGTTAATCGTTCGATCGTGAGATCCGACGGTTGAGAGACGCGCACCGTCGCTTCTTCTTTAGCGCGCTCGCTCACCTGTGTGTGATGGTGCGTTGGATTGCGCATCATTATGTGTGTGCACGATCCTCGCCCATCCCTCGCACCATGTCGCTTGCCTCCCACCCATACGATCGCCATTCGACGAACGAATTGAATCACTCCTGCGCCTGCACCTTGATTTGAGGTGAGGCGGGGCTCAAACCTGTGCCTCCCTCTTCGCGTGAAGCCACGTGATCATTGAGCTATGCGGTCGCTTGAGGCACGTTTGTGAATTTAGGCGCGAGCTCTCTCAGCCATTGGATCTTGATCAAACAGCTAAGAACGTTCACGTGGTTGAGGAGAGAGAGGGCAACGGTGGGTCCTTGGGCCGATTGGGTGGCTGGAATGGTGTCACGTGGAGCCATCTTGGCCGTCCATCTTCTATGTCTTGTAGATGGTGCCACAGATGTCGGATTGGATCGATTTTCACGCTGTTGGGCTACGATCATCGATCAGAACCCATCTGTGCAGTCGGATGTATCATCTAAAGTGCAGATTTACACCATCTTGGCCCTTGATCTTTGATCTTCCTCGGATTATATCTGATGCTATGGAAGTTCGATCAGGGTGATCTTAGAGTTGTTGAACTCCGATCATCCCCTGATTAGATCTGTGTAGTTGGATCTTTAATTCGAGGCCCCGATTAAATGTCGCCCTATCCCTGGCCACCAAGAAGAAGAAATTACTATACAATTTTTATAATTTGACCTAAATGCATGATGATGCATGTTATGTAATATTTACAATGCATGATGCTTATATGATACTAAGAACATGCATTACTAGACATTTTTGGCCATTTAGATGTATGCACATCACACCCCCATGCCTATCTTTTTCTAGTCCCTAACAAAAATTATATGCTATTTATAAAAGAATTAGGTCGGATTTCCTGGGCAAAAGTTATTCTTCAACATTAGGAGATTTTTACTAAGGACCTGAACTACAAAGACACAACGGCGCCCGGGTGTCTACCAAAATGTAGACCGCCTCATGCCCTCACCTTATTGAAAGAAGGATCTTTTTCTTTTTCTTTTTTTTTGATTTTTGAGTTTAGGGTTTCGGAGTAGCTGTCTACGGCCACTCAACCCACCCAAGACTCAAAGAGAACCCTAAGTTCTAAGAATCTTTATGTGTGAAATGTGATAGACTCACTGATCGACGATTAGAAAGGACTTCGGGTTTCTATGCCCCTAGGTGACCTTGAAAAGAAATTCTTCCTAAAGGTGTATCTATTCGACCGGTAGCTTTCTCCCTACTTTTATTTTTATGGGGTCAACACAAGGGCAAACCCAGTGTATATCTCCTCGGCTTATTCTACTTCTCCGCTTCTTCCTAAGTGTTTTGGAATTATACATGCATTTCTTGAGTTGGGTTCTAGACAACCCACCAATGGGTTGTTACCCACGATAACTTGCCTGTCATACTCGTGCGGTGAAGTGTGGCTTATTTTTTTCTTTTCTTTTCTTTTGTTTTCTTCTTTTTGGATATTTTTCTATTTTTTCCTTTTTTTCTAAGTAGGTGGCTTCCCTGATCTAATATTTACCTAAAGGCAGCAGGAAAAGAATGGTCGTGTGACTGGGCTTTGGACAACCTACTAATGGGTTGTTACCCACGATAACTTGCCAACCATATCACCCTAGAAGGTTCATTAGCTACCCGATTTCTGTTAAAACTATCGAAAAGTGAGTCAATGCAAATATTGTGTAGATGCTTAGACTTAAAATCCCCTCAAATCAGAGGGCAGGTTGATAAGTCATGTACTTATCACCCCAACTTATTTAACCTAATTGAAGTAAATTTAGAATGGCGAAGACTCGATAAACAAATCCACATTTTAGTGGATACTTGGGCTGATTAAGCCCGAAGACTTGAAGGGTCTAAGTGTTCAGTTCCTACTGTATTATTCCCTGAGGTTGAAAAATTCTAATGCCCAATTATTATTTCCTAATTCAATTTTTTTTTAAAATAAAAAGAAAAATAAGTAGAATTTACAAAAATTTCACAGAGCTGACAAAATGATTTAGGAATGAATCCACCCCCCCATGCCTAGCTGATGCAATGTCCTCATTGAAAATAAAATGCATGAGAAGCAGGGTAGAATGAAGAAAATATCACCTGCATTCCATGATACTCAGGTCAGCTCTGAGTCAGACTGTACAAGTGCTGAGTTTAATGCCATCAGCTAGGTGAAGTCCAGCCAAAGAAATCACATTAACGTTAAAGCAACCTTATCGGAGACGGGTTCTGGAATAACATGATCAACATAAGATTTCAGACGTTGTCCGTTGACCTTAAAAGAAGTACTCATCTTTGGGTCAGAGATCTCAACGGCTCCGTTGGGAAATATTCGATCGATGATGAACGTGCCATCCCACATTAACCTAAGCTTGCCGGGAAAGAGCTTAGGTCGAGAATCAAAGAGCCAGACCTTTTGGTTCAACTCAAAGCTCTTGTGGGAAATCAGTTGGTCATGAAGAGCTTTGGTCCGAGCCTTATAGATCTTGGAATTCTTGTACGCATCGGTTCTAACTCCTCCAACTCAGATAGTTGGAGCTTCTTGGTCTTTCTAGCTAAACTTAGATCAAAGTTGCATTTCTTGATTGCCCAGAATGCCCGATGTTCAATCTCTACGGGTAAATGGCACGCCTTTCCATACACTAGATGAAACAGTGACATGCTGATAGGTGTTTTGTACGCCGTATGGTAGGCCCAAAGAGCTTCCTCAAGCTTTTGACTCCAATCTTTTCGATCAGGCCTAACCGTCTTCTGCAGAATGTTTTTGATCTCCCGATTGGAGATCTCGTCTTGTCCATTCGTCTGAGGGTGGTAAGGTGTGGAAATTCTGTGATTTACCCAGTATTTTGCTAGTAAACTATGGAACTGGGCATTTGTGAAGTGAGTACCACCATCTCTGATGATAGCCCTCGGAATCTTGATCCGACTGAAGATGTTCTTCCTGACGAAATCGATGACCACTTTGTGGTCATTGGTTCCGGTGGAAATAGCCTCGATCCACTTGGATACGTAATCAACAACAACAAGAATGTACTGGTGTCCATGAAATCTATGCCCCAAACATCGAAGATTTCAACGGGAAGGATTGGGTTTAGAGGTATCATATCTCTCTTGGTTATGCTCCCAAGTGCCTGGCATTGGGAGCACAACTTCGAGAATTCCTAGGCATCCTTGAATAAAGACGGCCAATAGAATCCATATTGCAATATTTTTGCAGTCGTCTTTTTCCCGGAGAAATGTCCACCACAAGTAGATGCATGGTAGAACTCAAGTATACTTTGGAATTCATTCTCCGGAACACTTCGGCGAATAATCTGATCAGAGCCAATGCGATATAGTTCAGGATCCTCCCAGAAGTAATATTTGGCCTCATATTTGAGTCTATCTCTTTGTTGCTTGGTCCAATTTTGAGGGATGGTCCTCCTAGAAGAATCCATCGAATGAGCTGGGGTTTGGCACCCTTTTTGGCCAAGAGATGTCTCAAGACCGAGTGGTCAGTGTAAATTATGACGTAAGACCCTAAGAAATAAGCCCTGAATTTCTCCAAAGCAAATACTATAGCTAGCAACTCCTTCTTAGTAACGGTATAATTCCTCAGGGCCTTGTCTAGAGTTTTTCTAACATAGTATATGACAGAGGGCTTTCTGTCGATCTTTTGACCCAAAATAGCCCCAACCTCATAATCAAAAGTATCGGTCATGATCTCAAATGGGACTATCCAGACCGGTGGTTTCAACACCGGAGCATAAGTGACTACCGTTTTAAGAAAATTGAATGCCTTGCGGCATGATTCGTCGAATTCAAACGACGTATCTTTGGCAAGAAGGTAGCTCAGAAGGCGAGCAACCTTAGAGAAATCCTTGATGAACCTCCAATAGAATCCCACATGACCAAGAATTGATTGAATTTGTTTGGCACGTGTGGGAGGAGGAAGTTTAGAAATAGCATCAACCTTAGCTTTGTCAACTTCAATTCCTCGCTCAGAGATTACATGACCCAAGATAATACCTTCTTGTGTCATGAAATGACTCTTTTCCTAGCTAAGGACCAAACTTGTTTTGATGCATCTTTTAAGGATCAATTCGAGATTATCCAGGCAAGAATCAAATGATTCTCCGAAAATAGAGAAATCGTCCATGAAGACTTCCATAAACTCTCCCACCATGTTAGAGAATATGGCTAGCATACACCTTTAAAAAGTCGCAGGTGCATTGCATAATTCGAATGGCATTCTACGGAAAGCAAATGTTCTGTAGGGATAGGTGAAAGTCATTTTTTCTGGTCCTCGGGATGGATAGGGACTTGATTGTATCCTGAGTAACCGTCTAGGAAATAGAAGTACTTTTGCCTGGATAATCTTTCAAGGATCTGATTGATGAAGGGCAGAGGGAAATGATCCTTTTTGGTGGCTGTGTTCAGCTTCCTGTAATCGATACAAACTCTCTTTGAGGAAGATGAACAAGTTGTGACAGGTTCTCCTTTCTCGTTAGTCACAATGGTAATCCCATCTTTCTTGGGAACAATTTGTACGAGACTTACCCAAGGACTATTTGAGATTGGATAAATGATTCCTGTGTCGAGCCACCTAATTATTTCTTTCTTGACCACTTCTTGCTTATTAGGGTTTAGTCTACTATGCATCTGGTGAGAAGTGTGGGATCCATCTTCCATGAAAATTGTGTGATTGCAATAAGATGGTTCAATCCCTCTAAGGTCATGGATGGTCCAACCAATTGCCTCCTTGTGTTCCTTTAGGACCTTGATAAGTTTAATCTCCTGCTCCTTAGTCAATCTAGCACTGATAATCACATGGAGCATCTTTTTAGTTCCTAAAAACTTATATTTCAAACTCTCAGGAAATGGTTTCAATTCAAGATGAGGTGGGTCTAAGATGGAAGGTAAGGATGATGCTGATGAATATTCATCAAGAGGAAGAGGTTGAAAGTGAACAAAATCAATAACCTCTTCAGAATGTGGCAGGTTTACCACAGAGGGTTGCGGGTTGGATTCATCAAGATAGGAGGAACTTTCAATTGTAGAAACAACATACATGTCTCAATATTAAGTTATCTTCCTCGAGTTCCTCTATAAATCCACAATCCTCAAATTTATTAATCACCTTGAAAATATCTAATTTCAGTTTCCGATCCCCAAAGGCAATTTCCAAGCTACCGCTCTCACAATTGATAATGGCCTTAGCGGTAGCCAAGAATGGATGCCCCAGAATGATGGGCGTGTTCCTCAAATTCTTAGATACACCCATGTCAAGGACAAGGAAATCTACAGGAAAATAGAAGTCCTTAACCTTGACAATAACATCCTCAATAACGCCTCTCAGATTTGTGATCGAACGGTCCGCTAACTGCAACGTTACTGAGGTAGGCAGAAGTTCACCTAATCCAAACTTCTTGTAAAGAGAAGTCGGAATTAGGTTAATGGATGCACCTAGATCTAGGAGTGCCCTATCAAAGGTGTAATCTCCGATAACACATGAAATCAAAGGGGCACCTGGGTCTCTCTTTTTCGGAGGAAGGTGATGCAGGATAACAAAACTAGCCTACTTAGAGGGTATCACCTTCCTTGGAACAGATTCCCTTGGCTTATGCTTTTGGGTGCATAAATCCTTTAAGAATTAGCGTAAGCTGGTATGTGTTTGATAGCATTGAGGAGGGGGATATTGATTTCAACATTCTCGAATATATTCACAAACTCCTTATTACTATCAACAGGCTTCTTCTTCCTAGGTTTAATCAAGGCCTTAGGAAAAGGAACATGAGTCAGATTTTTGGAATTAGGTTCCTGAGCCTTGATTTCTTCTTTAGAATTCTCCTTTTTTTCCTCAGGCTCACTAGGATTTTCTTGACTAGAGTAGGGTAAGTGTGGGTCTTGGGTTTGCCTTCCACTCCTTAAAGTAATGGAGTTGGTAGATGCATATGGCTTTGGGTCTTGGGGAGGGTTAGGAAAGATCAGAGGGGCTTGATTGGCCAAAAACCCCAGATTTGATGAAGAAGTAGAAGTGGAAGGACCCTGCTTAACCACCTGAGCATGTGCGTGTGGGTCTCTCTGATTCCCATACCCTTAGGCTTGATTGCCTGGATTCTGTATGTTGCGCGGGTTGCGTATAGGTTGAGATGGCAAAGATCTGGGCTGACAAGTGTTAGCAATGAGCCTGGTTTGCAAGTTGTCCAGCGAGGTTTTCATTTGTTACATGAGCTAGAGCATAAATGCTTGCATCTCTATCATCTAATGGTTCAAATCAGCCTGGCCTACGGGTTGACAAGCATTCCAAACTGGCTGATTGACCTGATACAAGGGCAACTAAGTATAAACATGACCCTGACCCATTGGTCTTTGTGGAGCATAGTTGCTGGGTCGGAATTGGGTTTGCTACCTCAGATTTTTCTAGGAGAAGTTAGGGTGGCTCCTCCAACTCGGATTATAAGCATTGGAATATGGGTTGGACCTAACGTTCTCCTGTACAGCATAGACATCCTCATAGGGCAAGGATGGAGAGAAAGAAAGAGAGGGATCAGAAAAACTGGGATCAAAGGCCCCAGTTTGGAACCTGTGGGGTTCCGAGCAATGCTGACTCACAGGTTGAGCCACATCTAGTTGATTCACGAACTCCCGTCCAGAAGGAGCTCGTGAAGAATGGATTCCTGAATTCTGGGATTGAGTGGATCAAAATTGTTTGCAGAGTTTCTCGCCATCCACTCCTCCATCCTTTTGGGAACTAGGTCCACCTTATCTAGTTTATTACAAATCAGCTCCATATTGAATGAATGAGAGTCATGGACCTCATTAACATTCGATCTGGGTTGTTACGACCTGTTAAATGTATCCATGGAGGCATGATTGATTGAATTTTCACTCATTTCCTCAAATAAATCATGTGCACTATCTGCGTCTTTGTTGAGGAAATTGCCTCTGGAAGAAGCGTCCACGTGATTTTTGAGTTTCTTAGTCAACCCGTGGTAAAAGATTTGCACGAGTTGCCATTTCGGCTCCTTGTGATGTGGACACTTCTACAATAAGTCCTAGAAACGTTCCCAGGCAACATGAAACTACTCCCTTGGCTGCTGGGAGAAAGTAGTAATCACCCACCTCAGTGCATTGGTATGCCCAACTGGAAAGAATTTCTTTAAGAAAGCCTATTTAAGATCATTCCAAGTTGCTATTGGCCTTCTTATGGTCCTGTACCAATGAGCAGCCTTACCCTTAAGAGAGTGGGGAAAGAGCCTCATGATAATTTGCTCTTCATTCATGTTTTGTGCTTTGGTGGTCTGGACCAAAGTGGTCAAGTCCTCTAAATGCTGAAATGGGTCTTCAGAGCCAAGCCCATGAAAATGTTTGATCAAGCTTAACACTTGGGGCTTGATTTCAACGTCTTCGACTGGAATCTAGACACCGGGACATTCCCTGTAATTTGAAGGATCATAAAAATCCTTCAAGGGTAAAGTGCCCTGCATTCTTTGGAACCATTCTTGCATTCTTTGCATTTGTTCCAGTTGCCTTTGAAACATCTCTTGTTGATTCTGAGGTAGAGGAAGTTGTTGGTCGGCCATGGGATCAATTTGGCCAAAATTCAATCTACGCCTCCTAGAATGATCTAATGGTCCTTCCAATCGGGGATTCGATGACCTCCTTCCAAGCATAAACTAGGAAGAGGTCGAAAGGATTGGGGATAAGAACCCTGTAGCACAACAAAACAAGTCTGTCCTTAAGTTGGGTAGCCTAAGGATCTACAGACTCTCAGAATCCGTCTTAAGATTATAGATGATTTACTCTACTTGTATCCAGTCAATCCAACTAGTTAGAAGGAGGGGCTGGGGAGGAGGTTTTTCCTTTGGCTTGCGCCTCTAGTTCCTAGTGTACCCCCCAGCCACTATCGTTTGATTCTACTCCCCTAGCTAGACATCAGATTGACTAGTACAAGCAGGTTAATCATGAACAATCTCAATCTGGACCCTGAAGAGCAAATCAGTTTTTAAGGCCAACGTTTAATCAATTTTAACTTGTGCTTAGGATAGTAGTGCTTATGGAATGTGGTGGGCCCTTAAAATGGGTTATGCCCTTAATGATTGATTAAATATGCGTGAGTGCATGCACAACCAGGGTTTTCAAGCAAGATTATTTGGATGAGTGGATTTTAAGGTTCAAATCTTGCTTAAGTAGCTTTTAGGGTTTAGAATTGGGTAAATTCAATCAAGTTCAAGAGGCAAACCAGATTTTCAAGACACAGGTGAAGATATTTTTCTTTTGAAATCAAAAGTAAACTGGATTGCCTAGTATTGTAAACCCTAAGGGGAAGCTACTTGATGAGTTGATTTTAAATGAAGTGGTGCATCCTAAAGAAGTCAAACAATTGGCCTTAATGCACCACTGAGTTAGGCACACAATTGGATACCTATTTTGATTTCTACTCGATTATGTGTTTGGATGTGTGTAATGGTTCCACAGGTTGGAATCCCAGTTGAGTAGATAAAAATCAAGTTAGGTTATTGTTTATCAAATGAGATCAATGTTTTAAAATTGATGCGTTGTAGTATAGTTGAAATCGCTCGAAAACAAATAGATTTTATTACTCTAAGTTTTAAGTTCGAGGTCGAACACAGGGAGAAAATTGGGGTTTAAAAATCAAGAGCACAACTATTGAGAAATTGAATATAATATACAATGAAAACTGGAGTTGTAATGCAAAAATGTAAATGTAAACACTGGATATCAATGTATATAAAGAAAGCACAAAAAAAATGGACGTCTGATTTTGTGAATCTGACGTCTTAAATATGGCTGCTACAATGCTGTGCTTTTCTTCTCTTTTTCTCTTTTCTGATCTCTGTCTCTGGCTGGCTTTCTTCCTTCTTCTTCTTTTCTTCTCTGTTCTTTTCACGCCTTAGCCTTCTTTCTGCCTTTAGCTTCTCTGGCCTTTGCCTTTTTCTTCCTTGGCTTCTTCTTCTCTTTTCCTACAAGAGCAAAACCTACCCCTACCCATGCATGCTCTCTCTTCCTCTTTCTCTCTTAGGCTCGCTCTCCTAGAGCCGCTTTCTCAAGTAATCGGGTTAGGTACGCACCTGGGACCAGGCCCATCGGCGTGCGGTGGTGGGCGAGGAGTGCAGGTCGGGTATACGGGTCAAGCCAGGTCCATGGGGATCGGGTCACGGATGAGGCGGAGAGTGGGTGAGTAGGACCTCACACCGTGGTCAGGAGGCGAAGAGGCTACTACATTTTTCAATTTATTCCATTGCAGCACGCTAGCAGCTTCCGAGGTGGGACTACCCTCCCACCTCCCTTCTCATGCGTCTGCAGCAGGAGTCTTGCCTTGATTGCAGCAGCTACTTCGGTCTTCAGTGACAATTGCTTGGCTGGAGCTGCATGCAAGAGGAGTCTGCACACCCTGGGACTCAGCCTGGAGCAAGGAGACCTGGAGCAAGCTTGTAGGCTAGCAGCTTGCGTGCGTCAATGGCGGCGGGCCTCCAAACCTGTAAACATGAAAACAGCCTCGTTGCCTCGTCAGAAAGCTCAGAAAGCTTCACCGAGACATGGCAAACGTAGTGAGGGGGTCGGCGTGGCGTGGGGTGGCTGGAGTGTGCGTGCCTAGGGCACCCTGTGTGCGTGAGAGTGGGTGTGTTTGGGGGGTGTTCTGGGGTGTGGTGTAGTGAGTGGAGTGAGGGTTTATGATCAGTGGAGTGTTACGATGCTTATGGGGTGGTTGGCGAGGCTGATGGAGGTGCGGAGCGGTGGGGACACCTTGCCAGAGGTCTGGCCGAAGATGAAGAAGGTGATGGTGGTTGCATGCATCAAGGGATGTTTTCAAGAAATAAAGAGGGGAAATGATTAGAAAGGAGAGAGGACTTGGCTTGACGTAGATAGATGAAGGGGGAGGCAGAGATGGTAGCCAGCTCGTATTGCCATCGTCGGAGACGAAACACTCAGTGGGGGGAGGACGGCGATGATGAAGGGGTTGCAGAGGCGTCGGTGGGTGTGGCGTGATGCGAATGAACAGGAGGAAAAGAACCCTGCCACTGGTATTGTGGCTGAGTGACGAGGGAAAGAGAGGGAGGTCACCGGAGCTTGCTGAGTCACTGGTCGGAGGGGGAAGAGACGAAAGTGAGGGATTCTCTGGCCAATTTCAAGCGTGGAAGATGTGGAGGGATTTGGGTATGCTTTTATAGGCCCTGGAGGAAGGATTTGTGCTTGGAAGCCAAGATTCCAAGCACGGCAGGCTCACCGGAGATGGAAGGTTGAAGGAGACCCGAATCTCTCATGCATTCGCATGAGAGATTGGGTATCAAATAGAGCCTTGAATTGCATTCAAACTGGGGGAGATTTCTTAGAGAATCTCCCTTTCAATTTTGAAGGGGATTCTCTGAGAAATCAAAGAGATTTTGCCCTCGAAACTTCGCCAGAGTAGGATTCCCTCCTCTATAATGGTGGAGGGACTTAATTGCAAAGAATGAAGAAAAAGGTAGGGGGGTTTCTGCAGAGGTTTTCAAAAGATAGGGGTAGAAATGTAATTAGGCTGGACCTGTTTGCAAAGTAGGTCAAGATGAATTCGCCTTAGGTCCAAATTTTGGTACAAACCTAATTTGGACCTAAGGAATTCAATGGTGAAGTTGGATTTTGGGTTTGACCACGTTTGATTAGGCAATTTACGTAAAAACCTAATTTAGGGTAAATATTTGTCTGAGACCCAATTTAGGTCAAAATAGGTTCTAAGGGACAAATTGAAGGTTCTAAACCCTAGAGAATATTTTTCTATGATTTTTAGAGAGTTTAGTGAATTTTATCCTGACCAGAACCTTGTTAAATCAAGTGGGTCTGTTTTAGGGTTACAAGAAGTCATTTAATTCTTAGAATTCATATGAACCCTTTTCTGTTTGAACCAACCCACTTTTTATCTTGTTAAGACCATTTGACCTGTGTTTAACCCATGAGAAAACCTGTTGTACTACAATGGTAAATTTACAGTTTTACCCCTTGTTTCTTACTTTTCTCCCAGAATGGTTATTCATTGAGTTAGGACCTCCAGTTAGTTATGTAGGAGCTTTTGTTATCTTTTCTAGGTCAAAATGAGCTAGTTAGGGCTCATGATGGTGTTCCCATCAGTTATGTGCCTCGAATGTGGGTGTATGTAGTGTGTATGTTAATTTGTCCCACAAGAAGTATCTTTTTATTTTTTATTTTTATGAGGGTGAGATGAGTGGGGGTGGAAATCAAAGCTTCCAGACTAATCTTAGGGTTTATGTGAACACCTAGATTAATTAGGGTTTGAATTAGGGTTGTGGAATGAAATCCATGGAGGGGGAAGAATGGGGAGCACTTACAATTGTCTTCAACTGCACTTTACTTCTTTCTACCGCTTGAAGATTCCCTATTGAGGTACCTATAAAACAATAGAAGAGAAATAAAAGCAAGCTAGAAAATAATTAAGTGAGTGAAATGCAGAAAGAAAATCGAGATTTGTTGCCTCCCCAGCAACGACGCCAAAATGTTGGAGTGGAAAATAGTCGCAAAAAGATTTGAGTTTAGAAAATCTGTTGTTGTAGTATGATTTGCGAAGAAATCTGTCAACAAATAAATTTAACTGAAACTCGAAAATAATTTCGGGTCGAACACAGGGAGGCTACGTCGATTTGAAATCTGCGATTATATATATATATATATTTTGTTTAGAAAGTGAGATATCACAATGAATTCGATATTAACAATGAGAGAGAGAGAACAAACACTTTATAAAATGGATAATGTTTTACAACTAGAAAGAGGGAAATATTACAGCTAGAAGCAAGACATATTACAACTAGAGAGCAGTAAAATCTACTCTAGAAAGCAGTAAAGAGAAAGGTGAGAAGTTATCCTCCTCGACGGTTGCTTGGTGGACGAGCCGGACGGGGCGACGCCTGGAAGACGAAGGGCGAAGACGCAAGACGGAGAACGAAGTGGGAAAAACTGGGCGTCATCGTCGCGAGATCCACTTCCGGAATAGGGGTAAGAAAAACTTTGATTTTAACCCTAAAGGAGCATCCCGGGTTTGGGATAAGCTTCTTTAGAGCTTTGGAGAGGGAGAGAGGTGAAGGAAGGGTTGATTGAAATGTGGGGGGCGTAGGCCGTTTTATAGATGTAGAGGTTGGGGGCAAAGAGGTCATTTCAAGTTAAAAATTTAAATAAAGGGGTCTTTAGTGACGAATGGCCTTTAGCGACGGATATAAACGTCACTAAAGACCCCATGTCGCTGAACGTGCATGCACGCCTGCACCTCCTCCTCTCCCGCTCTCAACAACGCTCACACACGATCGCGTAATCTCAGCTGTTCGATCTACGAGGCATGCACTATCGCTTCTTCTTTAGCGCCTTCACCCGCCCGCGTGTGATGGCATGTTGGATCATGCGTCATCGAGCGCGTGTGCGATCCTCGCCCATCCCTCGCGCCACGTCGCTCACCTCCCATTTGCAAGATCGCCATCCGATGGCCGAATTGAGCCGCTCTCGTGCCCACGCCTTGATTTGAGGTGAGGCAGGGCTCGAACCAGCACCTCCCTTTTCGCGTGAAGCTGCGCGACCGCTGAGCTACGCAGTCTCTTGAGGCGCATTTGTGAATTTAAACGCAAGCTCTCTCAGCCATTGGATCTTGATCCAACGACTGAGATCGTCTGTGCGGTTGAGGAGAGAGAGGGTGGCAATGGGTACTTGGGTTGGTTTGGCGGTTGGGATGGTGCCACATGGCGTCATCTTGGCCGTCCATCTTCTATCTCTTGTAGATGATGCTACAGATGTAGGATTGGATCGATTTTTGCGTCGTTGGGTTGTGATCGTTGATTCGAACCCATTCATGCGGTCGAATTTGTTATCTGAGGTGCGGATTTACACCATATTGGCCCTTGATCTCTGATCTTCCTCAGATTATATTTGATGCTACGGAAGTCCGATCAGGATGATCTTGGAGTCATTGAACTCCGATCGTTGCCTTGATCAGATCAGTACAGTTGAATCTTCAATTCGAGGCCCCGATTAAATGTCGCCCTGTCCCTGACCACCAAGAAGAAGAAATTACTATACAATTTGTATAATTTGACCTAAATGCATGATAATGCATGTTATGCAATATTTACAATGCATGATGCTTATATGATACTAAGAACATGCATTAATAGACATTTTTGGCTATTCAGATGTATGCACATCAAAAGCGTACGGTTTCTTTTCTGTAGAACATGTCTTACTTCCAATCTATTTGATAGAATAGAATTCCACTTACATTTCGATTCTTTCTATTAGAATAGTGTAGACTTATTTCGAATAGTGTAGACATATTATGCTTTTACATAAAAGAAACTCTCTCACTTTTGGATCCATTTTTTCTATTTGGATTCAAGAAAATTAGAAAGTTGTTAAATAAGAAAAGAAAACTTCCAACTACTTCAAAAATAGAATTCTATCCAATGAGAAGATCTATATACTGAATGCTAGAATGATATATAAATCCAAGAAATCAAACTAGAATGATAGAAATCCAATATAGAAAACTTAAACGATACTAGAAGATGGATTTAATCAAAAGAAAGAAAAAAGGAGTTTCCATAATGAGTTCTTAGTTCAATGGAATGATATCAATCATGTATATATAAAAGAAATGATTCTTTCATTCCATCCAATCGCAGTCTTTTTATTGATTGGATACGGATGTTTCAACAAAATCGAATGATTCCATCATTCCACCTAAAATATTACTTCATTTCCATTTTTCTGTTTAGTAGAATTGGATTCGTTGAATTGGGAAAAACCATTACACATCCAAATTCCTAGTTTCCATACCAAAATGAGAAAGTTAGAACCTCTACTCTACTATAAGTATAAGGAAGGATCCCCACGAGTAGGTATAAGGAAGGATCCCCATGAGTAGGTATAAGGAAGGATTCCCACAAGTTGGTCCCTTTCGAAACAATAAGAAGAAAGGAGAACGTATTCTGGAAATCGAAAGATTCGACAGACTCAATCCATTCATATCGAAAGTGATTCCACTCATAGAAAAAGAAGAAGACACAAATGTTGCTACATTTCGAATAGGGTGGGAAAATACCCTTTGATGATCTCTGAAATAACCAATTCGGATTATTCCTTTCAAAACCAAGGGGTTTCGGGTATTTCCAAAAATCACAAATACAAGATCGAAAATAGGTACTAGATCCATGTGACTTACAACGGAGTTCCATTGGAATTGGAAGTTGTTAGGATTTAGGATTTTCACTTCTAAAATGGATTGGGGGGATTGAGTATCCCTAAATGCAAGTGTATCACCCATTCTTTTCTTTGATCCGAGGCGGAACAAAGTGATGTCATTCACCCAACCCACGAAGATGAATGAAGAAGGGATTTGTTTGTCCGAGATTGGATGATTTGAGAAATCCTTATGGGATCCATTGCATTGAAAGAAAGTGTCATTTTGCTGTACCTGTACTTATGGATCTATACAAGTATGTGGTAAGATTTGGATTTCTATGGACAAACCAAATGAACCAACACCAATCCATCACAAACAAGTACTAATGATGAAATGAAAATGATACAAATAATGGAAATAGAACCCATAGGGTATTTCTATACGGACTTGAACCGTAGACCTTCTCGATAAAACAAATCAAATTTATTTGTATCGAAATTATTCGAACTATTTCAAAGACCCAACTTGCATTTTGTTGCATTGGGCTCTTTCATCAATGGAAGAAAAGATCCGTGAGTCTGCCATATTTTGTCTTCTCTTCAAGGAAAAGTCAAAAGATAGTGAGATGGGTCTATGTGCTCTGATTCATGATTTTTCTTTTGATCCAAGAGCTTCACCAAAGTGTTTCAAAAAAGGGTTACCTTGATGTAGGTCTGCCTCTGGCCTAGATTCACCTAAATCAATCCATAAGTGAACCGAAGTCTCTATCGCTCTGCTACAAGAGTCAACTATGAGACTTCATACACCTGCAAGTTGCCGAAAGAGGTGATTTTGAGGCCCTTATCCTCATTATGCCTAGCATTGAATGGACTGGGTATTCACCTTATCAATTCTCAAATCCATGATGGGTTCTATTTGGCATTGGCACCAGAATGGGCATTGAAATCTTGGCATTGGCACCATAAATCAATCTTTGTCAGGCTATTGTTCTCTTCTTTTGAATTGAATCCATGGAGTAAGACATGGATTTCTCAATCAGATCCAATCTATTTATGGATTGCATAATGAACTTCTTTGAAAAGCATCGGTGCATGTGTAAACGAGTTGCTCTACCTAATTGAGCTATATCCCTTGTCACAAACATCTTAACATATAGATCATTTTTTGTCAAGATGGATAGGAATTTCTTGGCAAGACAAACCTTCCATGATCCACAAGATCGTTCCCCAATTCTACCCTTTCTTGTTAAGGATGGGTATTGCCTAGAAGCTAGATTCCATCTATACTTCATGCACGAAAGGATGGATCTCTTTTTTTCTTTGTAGTGATAAATGACCTACTTAACTCAGTGGTTAGAGTATTGCTTTCATACTGTGGGTGGTTCAAATCCTTGCAATAGTAGGTATAACTTTTTAGATACCAGAGTCCACTTACAGAGTTTCCGATATCTAATAAGTTTGTTTACATATCTTCTTTTTTTTCGTTCTATCTATCAGTAGATTGAACTTGATTGTGTTTCTTCGAAAAAAAAGCAGAATCCAAAGATAATCGAATAGAGTGGATAAATCCAAAGAACTAATTTGGATTCTATTCTATTTGGATTCTATTGAAAACCTAATAGGAAATTGTATTCTTACTAGCTCTACTCGTATAATAGCTCATCTGCGAGCTAGATTCATCTCAATGATTTGTCTCTAACCTTCCACTCTACTCAAGTTAGCTTCAGCTATTTCCAGAGCTTGCTGAGCTTCTTGCGGATCAATGTCAGTACTTAGCTTTGCATCATTTCCTAAATTGGTGATCTCATTATTACCTATTCTAGCGAAACCACCCATAGAGCCACTTTGAACCATTGGTCCTTGAGGTGTATTCTCAAAAGACCTATATCTACAATTGTAGCAATGGGGGCATGGTTTGGTAATATACAAATTTGGCCATTCCACTATTCATAGATAAAATGATTTCTTTCACTTCGGAATTCCAAACAATTCGATTAGAGGTAAGTACACAAAGATTTGAGGTAAGGTCATTTCTTCAATTTGCTCTCCACTTCTAAGTTCGTAGCTTTCACGGTAGCTTCATCGATGTTACCCACCAAATAAAAGGTAGTTCCTGCTCGGGAAGACTGTCTAATTCTCCGTCCGGTTCCAGCAGTTGAAATCCCTTAATTGTTTATGCGAGACCAACATATTTCCCTGGAGAGCCTGTAAATACTTCTGCTGTGAAGAAGGGATGTGATAAGAAACGTTCCATTTTTCGTGAACGGTGAAATGATCCTCTTCGAATAATTTGTCCAATCCAAGAATTGCTATAATGTAGCTTCCTGAAGCTCTTTGTAATGCTGTAAAGTTTGCTTCACTCTTTATGCAGTTTCATAATGTTCCTCACCCATGATCTCAAGTTAGAGCATAGTTAACATTTAATTTGAAGAGTCTATCACAGGATAAATCCCTTTGGTAGCTATTCCTTTGGCGCATGCAATAGTACGGTAGTAGCATCTAAATGTGCAAATGTCATGGCTTGTGGTAGTTCGTGGGGTCGGTGAAATCGTCTGTAGGTACATAAATAGCTTGAATAGAGGTTATAGATCCTTTTTTGGTAGACATAATTCTACCAAAACTTGCAAAGACCCCATTTCCGTACTACCCTAAGGGTAGGTTGATAACCCACTGTAGAAGGCATTCTCCCTAATAAGGCAGAGATCTTTGATCCTGCTTGAACGAATCGAAAGATATTGTCGATGAATAGAAGTATGTCTTGCGCATTCACATCCAGGAAATATTCCGCCATGGTTAAGGCAGTCAAACAAACTCTCGTATGAGCTCCCGGCGGCTCATTCATCTGATCGTAGACTAGAGCCACTTTGGATTCTGCAATATTTTGTGACCTACTTGAATCACTTGGGATTCTTTCATTTCCATGTAAAGATCGTTTGCTTCACAAGTACGTTCGCCTACTTCACCAAATACGGATATGCCCCCATGAGCTTTAGCAATGTTGTTGATCAATTCCATGATGAGTATTGTTTTACCTACTCCAGCTCCTTCGAATAGTCCGAACATACTACCTTGTCATAACTCCACGACGCTGTAGTAAGGAGCTCTAAGGTATTACCACCATTTTCATCCCTGTTTCAAAGATGGATAATTTTGTATCTAACTCTGTAAAAGTGGGGGCAGATTGATGAATAAGAGATGTTGTACGAGTATCTACAGGACCTAAATGATCCACGGGTATTTCTCTCCAAGAACGTTTCCAATTCGTCCGAGAGTAGCTCCACCAACTGGAACACTTAGAGGAGCTCCTGTGTCAATCACTTCCATTCCTCTCGTCAGAGCTACCCATCTGTAGCACTCATATCTACGGCTCTCACTCAAGGATTTCCTAATCATTGCTGTACCTTAAAAATCACATTCATTTGCTGACCGAGAGTATCTCGATCCTTAACTACCAAAGCATTATAAATATTAGGCATCTTCTTTGGCAGAGGAAAAGCAACATCCAGAACAGGGCCAATAATTGGGTAGTAACGATTTGCGCTAGGTTTTTTTTTCAGATGTGGAAACCTCAAGACCAGAAGTAGTAGGATTGATTTGAATAATTATGAGAGAAAGACAAATAGGTAGAAAGTGAAATAGGTCAAAATTGAACATATAGATCTAATAAATTTCTGATCGAAAGTGTCCGATAATAAGTGGATCCACTCATTACTACCTATGTAGTAAGGAAGGAATTGCATCCTGACTAGAGGCGATTCTCGCACGTGTTTTGAAAATAGAGATCTCGTCGTAGTATAGTGAGTGAAAACGCTCATAAAAAATAATTTATAAAATAACGAGACTTGAGTCCCAGTCATTCATCTCTGGAAGGCATTTAGAAAATGTAGATTTGAATTTGATCTAGCTCGCTCTACTTACTCAGAAGTGCATGCCCATTTACAATAATTCGTATTGATGTTCGACATGCTTAGTTACAAGAGAACACAAATTTCACGCATGCAACTTTAATCACAAGGAAATGTGGCAATCAGCACATGGCGATTTTCACACATAGACATAGAGATATATAAAAGATGATTTCATTGATTGCATCATGGTGGCCTCAGAGTGAAGCTCGTGGAAAGCTTGTACAGGAAAGCTTGAAAGCAATAAACTAGATAACAGAAAACGACTGCATACATGAATCTATGGGGGGATTATGCATGCATCATTGGGGGAGAATATGGAGCTACACTACTAAGTAGTAATAAAGTAATAATCTATGAAGAACTACGCTACTTATCTAGCTAACAGAATGAAGAGCATTCGGAGGTAGCTCTGATGGCCTTTGACTTGGTTGAGAGGAGGAGGGACAGCCAATGGTGCTTAGGTCGGCCCTTGGAGAGTGGTTGAAGGTGATCTAGGCTTGGCGTGGAGGTGATGGAGATGCCTGTTGAAGCTATGAGTTGCTACACTAACGTGTTTGGTTTTGAAAAACCTGTCGTCGTAGTATGAAAGCGAAGAACTCGTGTTGAACAAATAAAATTTGTACCAGAATAGAAATCCCGGGTTGAACTCAGGGAGGTGGACGTTTGATTTGAAAACATGCGTTTGTTTTATTTTGCATGAAGTAATTTAATTGACTAGAAACTATCTATCTATTTAATTGACTAAATAGAAGAGAAAGAGAGAGAGAGAATATTACAAACAAAAACCAAAAAGAGATGTAGAATGAACATGAAATTCATTACAAAGGGATTGTTTGTTACGCTAAACATTACGACTAGAAAGCGGGAAAATGATTACACTAGAAAGCAGTAAATCTATTCTAGAAAGCAGTAAATCTACTCTAGAAAGCAGTAAAAAGAATGGGGAGAGAGATATCCTCCTCGATGGTCGCTTGGAGGACGAGCCGGTCGAGATGACGCCTAGAAGATGGGGAATGGAGTAGGACGAAGGAGGACGAAGCGGGAAGAATGGGAACGGGGCAGCACGTCGTTGTCATCGTGGGATCCGCTTCCGAAAGGGGGATGAAAAATTGACTTTATCTCGCGAGAAGCATCCCGGGTGTGGGACAAGCTTCTCTTGAGCTTTGGAGAGGGAGAGAAGAGAAGGAAGGGATGAGAATTTCGTGTGGAGGGGGTCTCCTTTTATAGTTTCAAGGAATGAGGGCAAATTGGTCTTTTAAATCTCAAAACATTAAATAAGGGGTCTTTAGTGATGGATAAAACCATCGCTAAAGCCCCATCGTGGGCGACGTGGGCTGGGCCGCAAGCGCCTGCTTGCCTGCTCACGTGTGAAACGTGTGTTCATGATCTACAAATCTTATGATCGGACGGCTTAACTCGCCTCTCCGCCGCTCCTCAGCGCGCACTCGCGCATGTGATGGTGCGTCACGTGCGGGCATGCGATATGGTGTGAGCACTATTGCACGCATGACCGCTCGATCATGATTGAGTGGTCAATCATGCCTGCTTACCACTCCTGCTTGCCCGCCTCTGCCTTTCGAACCCGGACCTGTGCCTCAGTTGAGCGCTCTCGCCCACTGCGCTACTCGCACGGATGGGCGGGCGCTTAACTTAAGCGCGGATGCATCCCAGCCATTGGATCTTGATCCAACGACGGGGAAACGTTGATGCAGATGCCTTCAGCGGGTGCGTGCGGATGATTGGGTGGCCGAGATGGCGCCACGTGGTGCCATCTTGGCCGTCCATCTTCTGGATGATGTAGATGGTGCCAAGGTTGTAGGATTGAGTTGATTTTCCCGCCGTTAGGCAGTGATCGTCGATCCGAATCCATCCATGCGGTCAGATTTGTTGTTTAAAGTGCGGATTCACACCATCTTGGCCCTTGATCTTCTAGGGTTCCTCGATCTCTATCTGATGCTACAGATGTCAGATTAGGGCAATCTTGGAGTCGTTAAACTCCAATCGTCGCCCTGATCACATCTGTATGGTTGGATCTTCGATTCGCGGCCTCGATAAAAAGTTTTCCCTGTCCTTGAACATAAAAGGAGACAATTAACCTCCATTTTATTGAAACTAATCTAAATGCAAGATGATGCATGTTATGCAATATTTATAATATGCAATGCAATTCTATGTTTAAGAACATACATAAATAAACATCTTAAGTAGTGTAAACATATTTACATCAATGCCATGGTGTGCTCGTGGAGATGGAGGTGGAGTAATGGAGGTGGAATGAAGCTAAAACTAGATGGAAGGATAGATGGGTGAAAATGGCCACCCAAAAGTCCTTTAAGTAGACCCAAGGGAGCCTCTCTAGAGAAGTGTGGAACTCTCTAGAGAGGCCTATGGTGAGAGCTCATGGGAGAGTGAGAGAGAATATGGATGGGTGGTTTTTAGATCCATATTTGGTGGATCTAAAAGTTGTTGCTATTTTTAGCAACCAAGGTAACAACACATGGTAGAGAGTTCTAGAGAACTCTAAGCTAGGTATTTTTGTGTAGATGGTGTGTGTGGGCCGAAACCTAGGTGGCTAGGTTGATTAGGTTGGTTCTAGTGGGTTTAGGTCAAGGTAGGTCTCAAATTAGGGTTGTAAACCCTAATTCATTAAGGTAAAATGCAATTAAACTTGATGCAAGTTTAATTGGATGTGTGAAACCCTAATTGAGAGTAAAACAACTCAATTAAGGTAGGTCTAGGTCAATTGGACTCTCACTGAGTCCAATTGGATAGTGTGTGTTGAGATCAGGGCTTAATTGGACTTAATGAGTCTAATTGAATAGGCTGATGGAATTGACTGAGATCCAAGTCAATTAGGTTTAGTAAGGACTTAATTAGTTCCTAAGGGAGGTCTAGAGGTGATGTACTAGGGTTAGGGTACCTTAATTTAGGTTCCTATGGGGTTGGAATTGGGTTTATGGACCTAGGAATTCAAGATCCAAGCTTGAATTCAAAAATAGGAACTAGAGAGCAGTTCCAGACGTCTGACAATAGTTTCAGATGACGTAAAATGAAAAGTTAGACATCCAGACTTGTTTTCTGGACGTCCAAACAGAGGCAGGGAAGAATTAAGGTTCTGTTTGCAGAAATTAGATGTCCAGACCAAGTGTTTGGACGTCTTAAAATGCTGCAGAAGTGGGTTTTAGGTGTACAGGTTGTGGCTAAGGGTTCTGGATGTCCTATAACTCATCTGGACGTCCAGATAGAGGCTGAAAATAGGGTTTTAGGGATTCCTAGGGTACAGTGACCTAATCTAAGGGTGGTTAAGGCTTGGGGAAGCTTCTAGCCTGTCCTAGGGCTAGGATGGACCTAAGTTCTTCGTAGTTTATTGCTTTTTCCTACTTAACAGAATAGCATACCTCAACCCCTTACATTATTGTCTACTACATCTTATTCTTAGTCTTCTACTCTAGCTCTACTGCAACTCTGGCTTCAGGTCCAACTTCAGATCCAGTCTCAGATCCAACTCCTGAGCTTCTTATTTCCTGCAATTTATATAATGCACCTAATTAGTATATTATAGCATTATTCTATGCATAGCTATAGGAGGAATAGTAAAGATGCAAATAATGCTTATGCATGCATGAACTACCCTAACTTATGCTATGTCCTAGCCAAATTCTGGATAATTAAGACCTATGACTGTTGTGCAATCACATCCATGTAGTACTGCAGTGAAGTGAGTTAGCACTCGATTTAGTTAGTATTGTCCAATCGAATCCAATTCTACTAATTGTGTGGACTCATTCCACTAATTGAGTCCATTTTCAAGTTTAATAAACTCTTTTCCCACTGTATTTCCATTTTAAACCAAAGTCTCAACCAAATCTCAAGTAGATGAATAGGAATCATGAATGAAGTATGGTTCATTTATCTATCATTATGTGAATTTATCTATCATTATATATAATTTGATCCATATTAGGTTAGGGTTTGATTCCTAAAAAGTGGAATTCGAACCTATACTTGAGGATTCATTCATGATTTCGATCTTTTGATCTCTTGGGCATACCCCTTGTGATTTTTTTTTTTGTATATGGATTAGAGCCCATTCTTGTTTTATCCTTTCATAGATGAATTATCATTGATGAACTATGCTTGTTTTCACATCTAGGATTTAGATATACAACATAGATTCCTATCCAGGGAGAATTCTTTTTAGTATATTAGATATGGAAATTCAAAGAAAGGGGAGATTTTCATAAATTCGAAACCTGCAAAACAAAACAAGTATTTGGTTGCCCCATACAAATCCAAGACTATACAAGAATGATGTATTTGGCCAATATATGGTTTTCTTAATTCAAAAAATGGAGAATATTTGTTTCGTTGAAAATGTTTGGAAAGATTATTTTTTTGTTTCAAAGATTTCATTCATGCCTATTCCACTACTGAAAATAGTTCGAGAAGACCTTTCAATCACTACCATTGTGAGACAATTTTGAATTCGTGAGTTGTAGAGAGGGGAAGGATTGTTGTCACAACAAACAGAGACTAAAGTCGATGTTGGATTTCAAGCTAGTGTAAAAGATTATAAATTGACCTATTGTTGACCATGGAAAACTATGCATTCGGAGTTGGATTCAAAAACTCGTCATTGTAGTTCGAGTCGCGAAGAAATCCGTTGAATAGATAAAATTTATATCGAAAAGTTGTAAAGAAATTCTGGGTCAAACATAGGGAGGCGGACGGTTGATTAAAAATACGTGTTTTATTTTGTTTGTCATGAACAGAATAGCTGGTCGAAAACTAGCTATCTATTTAACAAATAATAAATAGAAGAGAGGGAGAATATTGCAAATAAAACTAAAAGGGATGTAGAATAAACATGGATTTCATTATCAGAAGTTGTTCATTACACTACTCATTACGACTAGAAAGCGGAAAATCTATACTAGAAAGTGTCAAATCTACTCTAGAAAGTAGTAAAAAGAATGGAGAGAGAAGTATCCCCCTTGACGATCGCTTGGAGGATGAGCCGGACGGGACGACTCCTAGAAGATGGGGAACGAAGTGGGGAGCAGGACGAAGCGGGAGGAACGGGAATGAAGCAGCACGTCGTCGTTGTTGCAGGATCCTCTTCCCGAATGCAAAGAGAGGAAACTGCAGGATGCTCCATGAAGGGGGACGAAGGTGGAAAAATTATGATTTCTACTCTAGAGGAGCATCCCGGGTTTGGGACAAGCTCTTAGAGCTTTGGAAGGGGTGAGGGAAGAGAAGAAGGGATGAAAAATTCGTAGGGTAGGGGTCTCCTTTTATAGTTGCAAGGATTAGGGGCATTTTGGACATTTTAACTTCAAAAACATTAAAGAGGAGCCTTTAACGACAGACATAAACGTCGCTAAAGGCTGGTTGTGGACGACGTGTGAGCACTGCATGCCCGCCTACTCCTCTTCCGCACCTAAAACGTATGTCCACGTTTGGGCGATATCAGCGCTTAGATCTCAAGATCGGACTGCTTAAAGTCTTCCTCACAACACCCGTTCAAACGCCCATACCACGCACCTGTGCGTGTAGACGCGCGTCATCGCGTGCGTACATGATCTAGCGCATGTCCTCGCACCATGTCTCTGCTTCATCTGCCGCACGATTGCCATTTGACGGTCAGAATTGATGCACCCCGCTCCCTGACTAGATTGAGGTGCTTGGTAAGGCTTGAACTCATGAACCCTATGTCACCCACAGGGGTGCGACCGCTGTATTGAAGCCTCGACTTTGTTGTGGAGGGTTTAAGCGAACGGATCTATGGCCGTTGGATGGGCATCCAACGACGGAGATTCGTCGGGTGGGTGAAGAAGAAAAGCAGCGGAGGGTCCCTAGGGCCGATCCGGTGGCTGAGATGGCACCACGTGTTGCCATCTTGGCCGTCCATCTTCTGTGTGTTGTAGACGGTGCCACAGGTGTCGGATTGGATTGATTTTCACGCCGTTAGGCTGCGATCGTTGATCCGAACCCATCCATGTGGTCGGATTTGTCGTCTGAGGTACGAATTGACACCATCTTGGCCCTTGATCTGTAGGCTTCCTGGGACTATATCTAGTGCTACGGATGTCCGATCAGGGCGATCTTAGAGTCGTTAGACTCCCATCGTTGCGATGATTAGATCCGTACAGTTGGATCCTCAGTCTGAAGCTCTGATTAACAAGTTGCCTTGTCCTTGGCCATAGAAGGAGACAATTAACCTAAATTTTATACAGACTGCCCTAAATGCAAGATGATGCATGTGATGCAATTCTATGCCTAAGAACACACGTAAATAGATAGTTTATGTGATATAAACGTGTTTACATCACACCCCTATGCCTATCTTTTGCTAGTCTCTAGCAAAACTACATGTTATTTATGAGAGAATTAAGTCGGATTTCTTGGGAAATAGTTATTTTCAACACTTAAGGATTTCAACTAGGATTTGAACTACAGTGACACAATAGTGCCCAGGTATCAGCCAAAATGAAAATCGCTTCAAGTTCTCGTCTTATTCAAAGAGAGATCTCCTTTTCTCTCTCTTTTCTTTTTCTTCTTTTCTAATTTTTTTAGATTTTTGAGTTTAGGGTTACAGAGTGGCTTTCTACGGCCACTCAATTTTCCCAAGACTTGATAAGAACCCTAATTTATAAGAATCTTTTTGTGAATGTGATAGACTCGTTGATCGACAATTAGAATGGACTTCAGGTTTCTACGCCCCTAGGTGACCTTAGAAAGAAATCTGCCTGAAGGTGTATCTATACGATCGATAGCTTTCTCCTTTTATTTTTATGGGGTTAACACAAGGGTGAATCCAGTGTATATCTCCCTGACTTATACTACTTCTCCTCTTCTTCCTAAGTGTTTTGGAATTTTTAGTGCATTTCTTGAGCTGGATTCTGGACAACTGGTCGATGAGCTATTACCACCGACAACTTGCCAGCCATGCTTGTGTGACGAAGTATGGCTTATTTCTTTTTGTTTCTTTTTCTTTCTTTTCTCCTTTTCATTTTCCTTTTCTTTTCGTTTTGAACTTTTGTTTTCTTTTTAAGTAGGTGGCTTCCCTGGTCTAAGATTTACCTAAAGGCAGCAAGAAAAGAATAGTCCAATGACTGGGCTCTGGACAACCTACCTATGGGCTGTTACCCACGATAACTTGCCAGCCATACCACCCTAAAAGGTTCATTAGCTACCCAATTTCCATTAAAATTGCCGAAAAATGAGTCAGTGCGAATAGTGTGTAGATGCTTAGACTTGAAGTTCCCGCAAATCAGAGTGTGGGTTGATAAGTCGTGTACTTATCACCCCAACTTATTTAATCAAATTGAAATCAAATTCAGGATGGCGAGGACTTGATAAACAAATCCACATTTTAGTGGATACCCGAGTTGATTAAGCCCAAAGACCTGAAGGGTCTTCGTGTTCAAATCATACAGTTTTATTCCCTAAGATTAAAAATTTTCTAAAGCCCAAGTTCTCTTTCATAATTCCATAATTCTTTTTTGTAAAAAGAAAACGAATCTATGGAGCTGATGAAATAATTCAAAGATGAATATCCACCCCCCCATGCTTATCTAATGCAATGTCTTCATTGTATTAAAAAGACATGAAACAGAGTGGAGTAAAGTAGAAAGCACCTGAATTGCGTGAATAATGGGTCCGCTCCGAGATAAACAGAAACTACATACGTGCTTAATTTAGTGCCTTTAGCTAGGCACACTATACAAAGAAGAAGAAATAACGAATTCACAGGTGTAGGTCAGAATCGTAATAAAAAGATGCAACCTAAGACTTGCCAGCAGATGTCCACAGATGTGGACCAAATTATGGTGCAGACCCATATCCCATGGTCGAGAATATCTAAGGTTCTGGATAAAAATTACCTAAAACCTGAGATCAGTATGGAAGCGGGGTCGGGCCTACAATTTATGAGGATGTAACCCAAGACCAAAAAGTCAGGTTACAGAGAATTCAAGATCAAAAGGATAATCAATGAATTTGTGCTTGGGTTGGACATCCTCAGAACAAATGTCCTAAGGGTCCTGGTTTGATGGTTTTAGATTAATTGGAACCCTTAGACTCAGTCTTCTACTTCCTTCGGAGTTTGCTCCCTAAATCAAAATTTCCCAGCTCCTATCCTCCTCATTCAGAATGTCAAATTCTGGGACCTCCTGCATATTAATCACCCCATCTGAAATTTCTAAGTCTAAAAGATGTGGCTGAATTAGAATTGACTTGGGCGTAGTTATCTCAAAAATAGAATCATCAGTAAGCTCAATGGGGTGAAACTGAGAATCAGGGCATTGAATTGAATCCTTAAGAAAATGCGATTCTGAATCTGTCATGTGAGCTCCAATAAGATCAATTTCCTCAGTTATTGGGCTATCAAATGATTTAACCAATTTTGCAGGCCCAATCATCTCATAGAAATCGTGTTTTGTAAACTCACGTGAGACTTTGCAAATTGATTCTTCACCTTCAGAATCAAAGAAATCTAAATCCGTATTAATGTGTGTCTCAAAATCATCAATTACTTTATGATCCATAGAGACATACGTTTCCTCATACCCCGGCTCAGGGATTTCAGGTGAAGAAATCAGATCGTCCTTAATTGGTTACTCTAGGTCAATCTGGTCAGCATCGTAACACGTGTCCCCCCCAATAGGTGCCTAAACGGGTTCTGACATTGGCTCTCCTGAAGGGGGTTCATCCTGGGAATCATCCCATGATTAAACTAAAGCAACCACAAATCTCATTCTCAATTTTGCTAACTTCCCAAGTAAAAACTCACCCAAGTCCTTATCCTTAACATTCTGGAGTCAATCTAACAAATACTTGTTCCGATCATCAATCATTTCAATCAGGGGCTCCAATTCTTTAGTGTAAGGTATTTGCTGAGTTTCTAAAGATTGTATAGTATTCCTCAAGTTAGCCAAAACCTTTTGTTGGACTTGGTTAACTTGAACCAAATGGTTTGGTTCAGGATTGGGTGGGTTTGGGATTAGTGCAGAGGAGTTAACGAATTGAGATTCATGATACCCTCCCTGATAATAGGTCATTCGGGTTGTTCATGAAGTGGTGATGACCTAAAGGCAGTGTATTCAAGGTATGGGTAAGGATTAGTGTATCCTCCTTGATTGTAGATCATATTAGGTTGTCCATGAAGGGATGATGATCTATAATCGATGTGGCTATGAGAAGGATAAAAATCTTGATGATGGTGTCCAGGGTCAGATCCTGAACATGGAAGTCCAGAATTGTATCCCCAATCGGAGTTATCCCAACTAACAGATGGTTGATTAAAGTACGAGTCGGGATAATCATCTTGTTGAGGATAAGTCATAACAGGAGGGAAAGAACGGGAATGCATATAAAATGTGGAAGGATTCATGATAGACGGGAGGAAGAAAGGCGCCCTGCAATACAAACAATCAAACCTATCCTTAAGTGGGCTAGCCTAAAGACCTATAGACTCCCATAACCCGTCTTGAGATAAAGAAACAATTTGATCTACTTCTTTCCGTTCAATCCTACCAGTTAGAAGGAGGGACTAGGGAGAGGTTTCTTCCTTCGACTTGCGCCTCTGGTTCCTAGTGTACCCCCTAGCCACGATCGTTTGATTCTACTCCCCTAGCTAGACAGCAAATTGAATAGTAGAAACAAACTAATCGAAAATAATCTCATTCTGGGCTCCGAAGAGTGAGTCGAATTCTTAAGGCCAACGTCTACTCTATTTTAGTTAGGGTTAGGTTTGAATGTGCTTTGGAATGTGATGGGCCCTTTATCTAGATTGCGCCCTTAATGATTGATTGATGTGTGTGTGCGTGCACAACCAGTGGTTTTCAAGCAAGATTATTTTTGATGCGATGAATTTTAGGGTTCAAATCTTGCTTAGTAGCTTTTAGGACTCAACTTTAGGGACTTTCAATCAAGTTTTGTGGGCACACTAGGTTTTGAAAGCACAGGTGAAGATGTTTTCCTTTAAAGCTTAAAAGAATGTGGAGTG
Source organism: Thalassia testudinum (assembly GCA_037157565.1). NCBI lineage: Eukaryota > Viridiplantae > Streptophyta > Magnoliopsida > Alismatales > Hydrocharitaceae > Thalassia > Thalassia testudinum. Next base: position 154,955,109 of record JAZHRO010000073.1, read on the forward strand.
CCTGGTAAATCCCTAAGAGTTGAATCTATGTGGCAGCTACTTAATGAGTTGATTTTAGTTGAAGTTGTGCGGCCCAATCAACTCAAATAATCGGCCTGTTGCACCACTTAATTAGGCACACAAGTGATTACCTAATCTGATTTCTACTTGATTTTGTGTTTGGGTGTGTGTATCGGTTCCAAAGATCGGTTTACCAGTTGAGTTTGAAAATTAGATGAGGTTGTGTACCTCTGTGAGATTTTTTTAATTTTTCTTTTTAAATGTGGAGGGTAAGGAGGGTGTAGGTGTCAAACAAATAATCAAAACTAACCTTAGGGTTTATAAGAACACTTAGGTTGATTTATGCTTGTGTTATTACGTGGTGGAATGAAAACTAATGGGTGGGAGGTGGGGGTAAACTTACAGAACCTTCAATAGCACTTTGCTCCAATCTTCTGCTATTGCTCATCTCAAAAGAGTACTTGCAATCACAATAAGAAAGGAGAAAAGTGTGCTAAACGATTCGTAAGTCGAAAAATGTGAAGAATCAAAGAGCGTCGCCTCCTTGGCAACGGTGCCAAAATGTTGATCGTGGAAAACTACACGTTTAGAGTTGGATTCGAAAACTCGTCGTTGTAGTTCGAGTTGTGAAGAAATCCGTTCAAGAGATAAAATTTATACCGAAAAGTCATAAAGAAGTTCCGGGTTGAACACAGAGAAGGTGGACGGTTGATTAAAAATATGCATTTTATTTTGTTTGTCACGAAACAGAATAGAGGGTCGAAAACTAGCTATCTATTTAACAAATAATAAATAGAAGAGAGAGAATATTACAAATAAAACTAAAAGGGATGTAGAATAAACATGAATTTCATTATCAGAAGTTATTCATTACACTACTCATGACGACTAGAAAGCGGGAAATCTATACTAGAAAGCGGTAAATCTACTCTAGAAAGCAGTAAAAAGAATGGAGAGAGAAGTATCCTCCTCGACGATCGCTTGGAGGACGAGCTGGACGGGACGACGCCTAGAAGATGGGTAACGGAGTGGGAAGAAGGAGGATGAAGCAGGAGGAATAGGAACGAAGCAGCACATCATCGTCGTTGCGGGATCCGCTTCTCGAATGTAGAGAAAGGACAACCGCTGGATGCTCCACGAAGGGGGACGAAGGTGGAAAAATTATGATTTCTACTCTAGAGGAGCATCTCGAGTTTGGGATAAGCTCTTAGAGCATTGGAAGGGGTGAGAGAAGAGAAGAAGGGATGAAAAATTTGTAGGGTAGGGGTCTCCTTTTATAATTGTAAGGATTGGGGGCATTTTGGACATTTTAACTTCAAAAACATTAAAGAGGGGCTTTTAACGACAGACATAAACGTCGCTAAAGGATGGTCGTGGACGGCGTGTGAGTGCTGGGCACGTGCCTACTCCTCTTCCGAGCTTAAAATGTACGTCCACATTTGGGCAATATCAGCTGTCTGATCTCAAGATCGGACGGCTTAAAGTCGTCCTTGATCGTGAGGTTTTTCGCTTGTAGAAATAATGTCAGAAAAATATGTCGTCGCAATATGTAATGTGGAAGAAAAAACCTCGATCAAAGTTACTAAAATACTGAAATAATACCACACTTCAGGTCGTATCACAAGGAGACATAGAACCAATAAGATCACCAATAATCATGTTCAAGAAAAATAAATTGCCATTGATATCAATGCATCATGGGAGGAAAGAAAACAAAACACATTAACTAGTAATTCAAATCCTTCAATATTGTCACAAATAACAAAGAATAGAAGGACCTCCCACAAATTTCCCGTAACAAAATAATCAATATCAAAATCCCATTATTTGGCAATGGCAATCAATGTAATTTTTAATTTAGCCAAAAACAGGGGATTCGCTACCATGGAGGAGGAGAGGATGCACGTGGAGGAGGAGAGGATGGTCGGCCTTGCCATGCTCGGAGGAGGTTGGCGTTGTCGAGAGCTTTGCGTAGGAGGTCACGCCGAGGTAAACGATGGCCGATGGGAAGGTTGGCCGGCAGTGGTGCGTGGCCGCGGGGGTGTTGTCGGGCGCGGTGAAGTCACAGAGCTGCTGTCAAGAGAGAGGTTGTTGCTCCGGTGACGTTGGTGGAGAAGATGGTGGCCGGGAGGGGTAGCTGCGAGTAGGAGGTGACCGACCGGTTGATGGGTTCTTCTTCCCTGTTGGCGGTGAAGGAGGATGGAGGTACTGCAGCTGTGGGCGTGTGGGGTGGCTGGCGGCGACGGCTGGTTGAACGTGCATGCGTACTTGCGCGTGGCAGATGAGCTACGCCGGTGGGTCGTTGACATCGAGGAGAGGACTGTTGTGAGGAGAAGAGGTCGAAGGTGGAGTGGGGAGATTAGCACGATCGCTGGAGTTGTTGTTGTGGTGGTGCTCTGCTGCTGTTGCTGAGCGGGAGAGAGGTTGACGTTGTTGAGGGCAGAGTGTAGAGGAGCCGAGAGAGGTCGTGGTCATGCCTTGTGCCGAGGAGAGACGACGTAGAAGATGTCGATGTGAAGAGCATCCTGTTGTGATGCACGGAGGAGATGCGGTGGTGGCACACGCGGAGGCGGACACGGTGGCGAGGTTGGACGGGGTCGACAAGGATGCTCTCAGTCGGTGCAAGGAGGTCGTGGACACAGCGAGGGGGCGCAGTGGTTTTCTACTGCATGGGAATGAGAAGGAGGTGTGGTGGGGAGATTGGTAGTGCGCTGGTCTTGGGCGTCGTGTCAGGGGGTGGTGAGGTGTCTACGTGGTCACGTGTGAGAGAGAGAGAGGGACGTGGTCAGGCCTGAGACCATTGGGTCTCTTCTTCAGTAGAGAGGGAAAGCATGGAGGAGGGGCCGGTGGACGTGGCCTCTGTGCATGCAGAGAGGTAGAGGGAAGAAGAACGAAGGTGAGGGGGTGACTCGCGGTGGTGGTCACGGTGCAAGGTGAGGGTGTTGGCAGTGTTGACGGAGGCTCGCGGTCGTGGATGGGCGCGCGGTGAGGGGAAGGAGATGGAGGGCATTTTCTTTTTTTTTTTCAGGGAAGTCACCACCCTCTTTGTCATTCCTTCCTGTTAGAAAAGGATAAAATGAGAGAACGAGAGAGAGAGTCAGAGAAGGAAAGAAACCATCAATCAACCGTGATTTAGTGTTGCCATTTGAGGGAGAGAGACATAAGGAATCAAAGAGATTTTAGGGCAAATAAGGAAGGGATTAAGCGATGCCAAAGAATGATTCTTTTGTCAAATTTTACCAAGATTAAAAAAAATCCCACAATGTAACATCTCAAATCTACATTTGATGTGAAGTCCTTGCCTTTAAAGTGAATACTAAGTTCTTTCACATGAATATTCAAGTCATTAATGCATGAAATGATACTTTCAAAGCTTTCACATTTTGTCATTATAAGCATGCCTTAGATTAAATTATGCTACAAATAATTCAATACTTAAGCACTAAATTAGTTCACTCAAGTGGACCCATCAAATAACCCCATGCCTAAGTTTTGCTAGTCCCGAGCAAAATCATATGAACCAGACCAGTTCTTCAGGCCAGATTTTATCGTCAGGATGCCTTATCGTACCATACTCTAGAAATTAGATTGAAATACCAACTATAGGCCTAAAGGTACTCAAGTACCAGCCAAGATATAGACCTGACCAACCTCAGTCTTGAGTCCGTCGCGAAGGTTTCTACGGCCCGCAAAAACTGCCCAGAGGTTCGTTGACCCCAGCGGTTAAAACACCCATGCATATGTGCAGAAAGGTTAGGTTCAGTTTTGCCAGTGCATTTTTAGTAAGAGAGAGAGGAAGAAATATTATTTTGAGAGCTTTCTCTCTTTCTTTTTAAATTCTCCTAGACTTAACATTGGATTGGCCCTACACACGATCTATATCAGATTCCTTGTCCCCACCATCAATCCTCGCAGGGTCCCTGGCAATCGATGCTTTGAGATAGCACCGCCCATGGCAACCCTCAGAACCCTGGCTTTCGACACTTCGGGATAGTGTCACCCATGGCATTTTGTAGCTAAATTCAGACCCTGGCAATTGACATTTCGGGATAATGCCGCCCACGGCATTTGAACCAGCACAAGATGCTTCTGTGCCCCCGGTAGGATATTTAGATATCCTAAGAGACAAGCATCGAGGAGACGATAAGTTATAACGCATCTTCGAGGAGCTTATTTTACATTCCTCCTCTCCATGCTGGGAACTCATCCAATCAACTTGTGTCTTCAACCCGCTCCTAAGTCAACTTTTCGGGAAAACAGTTTTAGAATCGACTTTTTTTTTTTGGCATTATTCTTTGTTATGAGTGTTGAACCAGACCAGTTTGCGATTCTTGGGTGCTCAGGTTACCAAGTTTCACAAATCAAAAGGCAGGCAATGGGGCTGAATACACCCTAAGCCTTAGACTTAATACATCAGCCTCGCAATTCCCTCAACCTCTTGAGGAATAGTTGATATCTTAATAAATACGTGAGTGTTTAAGCCCTAAAATAGACCCAGAAGGCCTAAAGTCGGTATCCCTCACTTATCTCCTTTTCTTTAGTACTTTAGGACTTAATTCATCATCTGATCCAGCCCAAAACTTAGGTGACTCTTTCATAATCACATGCTGGGACTAACATGATTTTTCCTTGCCTATCTTTTTCTTCTGGCTCTTTCCTTTTCATCTCTCTTCTTCTTCTCTCTCTCTCTTTTTTTTTTAAAAAACTAAAGTCCTAATTATGCATGCAGAATATGTATAAATGCTATAAACAACCTCAGGTTATACCCCCCCATGCCTAGATCTGACAATGTCTGCATTGGAAAGCCAAAACAAGGAAAGACACAACTTGAGGTGGCGAGCAGCTGGAGCTAAGGCTCCTCCAATCTGTAGGTGTCTAATACCTAGCCATCTGAAAGTGTAACATAAGGTTTCAAGCGCTGGCCATTTACCTTGAATGTCTCACCAGATGAGGGATTCTGAATTTCAACTGCACCATGCGGGAACACCTACGTGACAGTGTACGACCCATCCCAACGGGACTTCAGTTTCCCAGGGAAAAGCTTGAGTTTGGAATTGAAAAGCCAAACCCGTTGGTGGGGCTCAAAGGTTTTGCGGAGGCCGTGTTTATCATGAAAGACCTTAGTGCGCTCCTTATAAGCTTGAGCAGTGTCATAGGCTTCATTCCTCAATTCTTCAAGCTCGGTCAGTTTTAATAAGCGTGCCTTACCTGCGTGTTCTAGATCCATGCTGACATTCTTAATAGCCCAATAAGCTCTATGCTCAATCTCAACTGGCAAATGGCAAACTTTGCCATACACTATATGGAAGGAAGACATACCCAAGGGGGTCTTATAAGCCATTCTGTATGCCCATAGAGCATCATCTAGTTTCTCCGACCAATCTTTCCTGTCAGGTCTTACAGTTTTTTCTGGAATTCATTTAATCACCCTATTTGACACTTCAACCTATCCGCTCGTCTGCGGATGATACGGGGTGGCCACCTTGTGGGTGACACCAAGACTTTTGAGGAGATGGGCGAAGTGTGCATTCTTGAAATGAGGTCCCCCATCACTAATGATCATCCTTGGGTAGCCAAATCGGGAAATGGTATTGGCCTTAACGAAAGGCAGGACCATGGAGTGATCGTTGGTCCTTGTCGGAATAGCTTCTATCCACTTTGACACATAATCAACTGCCACGAGGATATATTCAAAGCCATGAGATGATGGGAAAGGACCCATGAAATCTATGCCCCAAACGTCGAATATCTTGACCGGAACAATGGGTTGTTGGGGCATCTCATCTCTCTTGCCAATAGTTCTAGTTTGTTGACAACGAAGACAAGCCTCCATAAAGGTGTGTGTATCTTTGAAAAGTGAAGCCACCAGAAACCAGACTGGAGAACCTTATTGTTATGAACGCGCGGCTTCAGACGTCTTTTAAGACGTCTGGGAGGTGGCCCAGACGTCGGACCAGACGTCTGGAACCCCTTCCAGACGTCTGGGATTCGATTTCGGCGGCACGCGTAGTTGCGTCTGCGCGCCTGCGCGCGCAGACCTGCAGATGCGCTCCTTTTTCCCTCTCCTCCGCTGGCGCTGCCCCCTCTATCTCGGTCTCTCTCTCTCTCTCCCCGCACGGCTTTAAAAAGCCATGCCCTCTCCCTCACTCTCATCACCTCCGCTCCCTTCCTCTTCTCCTTCCAGCCGGTGCGCGAGTGCGAGCGGCGGCAGCGACAGCCGCGGTGGGTGCGGGAGGAGGTGCTGCGCGAGGGAGGAGGTGTCGGCAGTGAGGGCTCGAGCCTGCCGGGGCAGCGAGAGCCGGCCGGCGGGGGTGCAGCGGGCGCGGAGTGACACGGGAGGCCTGCTGCAGCTCGAGCAGCAGGCGGACGAGGCGCAGCCGTGCGTCGCGGGCGGAGGGTGAGTCGTGCTCTGATTCTGGAAGTTTTTCCAGAATCAGACGTCTGGGATTCCAACCAGACGATGGGGAAGACGTTTGGTAAGTAAGTTATTTTTCGTACCTTCTTCCTTTCCTTCGACCGTCCGTACTGAGCACGAGGATGTGTATGCGCAGGTTCTGAGATTCGCATCCAACGCGAATAAGATGTCTGGTAGTGGTGCCAGACGACTGGAGGGACTTCCAGACATCCGGGGTGACCATCGGACGTCTGGGAACTAGGCCAGACGCCCCCGCAGGCTTCTGGACATCTGAGAGACCACGTAGGACAAGGTACCATCTGATCCCCATTTTTAAGACGTCTGGAAGAAGTTCCAGACGTCTGATTTTACACTATTTCGTCATTTTCGACCTGTTTAGGGCCCGTTCAGAGTCCGTTTTCTGCATTTCGAGTTGTGTGCTTTTCGAAATTAAATCCTCTACCCGTCTACCGTAGTTGTATACTATTTTGAGAAACTCCTTGTGTTTGATCCTTGTGATAGGACCCCGTTCCGTTGTAGTCTCGGGGGTTGCGGAGGTACGCGGGATTCCCGACCACGCCCCCAGTACGCCTGTTGTAACCGGTAGAGTGGCTTTTAAGTTTATTAGTATAATCTGTTAAATTATGGAACCATAAATAGAACCTAGGACATTGCATGAATCCTAGGAATGAGAAACTAGAATGAATGGTAGATCCTAGGGTGTTGCATGAATCCTAGGGCTGGAAAACTAGATTGTATGATAGATCCTAGGGTATGGCATGAATCCTAGGATGGGAAGAACTAGTGGAATATGTGAATACTGCAGTCTTGGAAAATGTGGAAAGGAAATAATAGCTACCTGTAAATTGGTTTAACAGTTGCCTGTTATGAATAAATGAGCATGTCTGAGAATATGGGATGTATGAACGTGAAACTTGAAAGGTGAAACCTGAATGTGCTGAGTTAAAAAACTGGAACCCTACGGGGAATTAGGAGTGGAACTCTTGGAAAGAGAAAGGAATGGAACTGAGAAAGAAAGACGTGGTAGTGTACTGTCTCTTGGGTACGTAGTACCAAGGGAAGTACCTATACCTGTTTAGTGCAGAGCGGAGCCAGCCACCCCAGGGACCCGGGGTTAGGACTGGCCACTTTGTACCGACTTGCTGGCCCTCGCGTACGTAGTACCGAGGAGAGCTACTAGTGTTGGGAGGTACTAGCTACCTCAGGGGCCTCGGGGTTCTGCTAGCCTCCTACACCGACTTGTTAGGCCAACTGGGCAAACCAGGGTAGTCAGACGAGGGTGCGCGGACTGTGGAGGGGCAAGGCCCCTGTTTGGTTACTGTGGAGGGGTTCGACCCCTGTTACTGAGAGGGCTCTGCCTTGTGCTGGTTCCGTGCTGTGCTTTGGGCGCACCCGTTAGCGGAAACGACTGACCGCGTGCCAGTGCGGGTTAGCTACATGTGCGTTTATCGCGCGTGCCGTAGTCACTGTTACGCCTGTCCGTGACCTTGGGGTGGTTGACTGAGAGAAGGATCACCACGGGGGACTCTCCTGGCCAGGAGAGCACCACGTGTTACTTCTACTTTTTGGAAAAGACTGCAATCAAGATCGTTCCCACGAGGAACATTCGAGATCAAGTGAAGGATCTGAGAAATAGATAAATTTTGAAACAATAGAAAGACGTAAATAAAGGAAGAAAGAAAATTAAAACAGCTACTGTACACTTTACTGTTTCTTTAGTTTAGCTGCCACTCTACTCGGCATTTTGCTGACGTGTTACACTCATTACCTTTCAGGACTAGGTGTTGAGCAGCCAGGGTCAGCGGCTGCAGAGGACGCTGGGCCGAGTAGGGTCCAGTAGAGTTACCACTATTCTCCCTTGTACCTCTTTTTGGTTCCACTGTAGTGAGTAGTTATTGTTACCGCTATACTTTTCTTTACCTGCAGTTAATATTATGTTATGAATGTTGTTCTACTGTTGTGGTGGTATATACTGTAGTGGTTTCTTTCCTTATTGCTGTATTTTCTTACTGTTAGTTATATTCATACTGAATGTGGTTTATTTTACTGCTCTTTTGGTTACTTCCTCGTTGGACAACCAGGTCTTGGGATTAGTCGAGTCGGTCCGGTTCTCGTGTCTCGTAGGGACTCGGGAATTGGGTCGTTACAAGATGGCATCAGAGCAAGGTCGTCCCGAGAAGTGAATCAACTGACTGGAAAATAACCAATTCACATGTCTATAACTAGTGTAGCCACCACAACATATCTTTTGACATGAGCTCTTAGACGTTTCCGTTAGGTATCGTTCCGTACTGACGTGTTCCGTTTTGTTTTGCGTCTCCTTGCAGGAGATGCCTCATCGCGGGACTGGTGAGGCGGGTCGCGGGCGCGGTTGAGGACGAGGTCGGCGAGGTGGGCGTGCCGTTGCTGACGCCTCAGTGGACCAGCCACTACTGCCGGGCGTCTAGGCCCGGGACCTCGCCCAGCTGATACGAGATATTGCGCGAGAGGAGCTCCACCCACCGCCCTAAGCGCCTCCCCTTGGGGCTGCGGAGGGGGAGTCCTCTGTGGGACTACCCGACGGACGCGGCGCTGGATGCGGGGGAGGGGATGGGCTGCCGCAGCACCCACCTTCCTCCGACACTTCTGTGCACGAGGCACCTTTGCCTGGAGGTGCACCAGCATCCCAACTGCAGCGCCACTCCGAGCTCTTTGGGCAGTTTCGGAAGCTAAAGCCCCCTCCTTCAAGGGGGATGAGGACCCGATCGAGGTAGAGGAATTGCTCGAGCAGCTGGAGAAGATTTTCGACACCCTTCGCCCCCCAGTGGAGTGTCGCGTGGCCTTTTCCACGTACCAGCTGGAGAGTGCGGCACACAGGTGGTGGAGGGTGGTCCGGGGACAGGAGAGGGATGAGCCGACCTGGGATCGGTTCATCGCCCTCTTCTGCGAGCAGTACTTTCCCCAGACGTGGTAGGACCAGAGGAGGCGGGAGTTCCACACTCTCCGCCAAGGGACAATGACAGTGAGCGCGTACCGCACGCGTTTCCTAGAGCTGTCCCGCTTTGCAGCGACAGCGGTAGCCACTGAGGAGGAGCGCCTTTGGAGGTTCACCAAGGGGCTCCGGCCTGCGATTCGAGGGTATGTCAAACCCCTGAAGCTACCTACATTTTCGAGGGTGGTGGAGGTAGCCATGACTTACTAGGAGACCAACCCGTCCGCGAGAGACATTGACGGCGGGTGGAAGAGGCCCTTTCAGCCAGACTTTTCACAGGGCCGGCGAGAGAGGAGACACGTGGCATCCGCAGGAGAGCCGTCACGTTTTACAGGGCCATCAGTGGCCTTTGGGGGCCCTCGACAGGGGCCAGTCGCCAGCACCGGATCCCCGCCTAGCCGACAGCAGGGACCCACTGAGGGCGGGAGTTGGGTTCCCCTCTGTTACCAGTGTGGCCAGCCGGGCCACATCAGGAGGGACTGCCCGTCTAGGGAAGGAGGTCAGCAGATACTTCCCGTGCAGAGCACTGGAGGGCGCGCAGGAGGCCGCGGTTACCAGGCACGAGGAGGAGGACAGCAGTCACGAGGAGGGTACCGGCCAGCACCTGCCCATCCGACGTAGAGTGTGGCTGCTTCGTCCGCACCTAGAGCTGAGGGGCGTATCAACGCCCTGACACACAGGGATGCCAGAGCTTCGGACTCGGTAGTGGCAGGTATGGTTTCAGTTTCCGGCAGACTCGTTTACACACTTTTCAATTTCAGCGCTACGCACTCGTTTGTCGCAGCCAGTTTCGCAGTTAGTTTGGGCCAGGATTATATGCTGTTAGAAAATCCGTTAGTAATTAGAGGTCTGAGTGGTCAGCTGTTTGTAGCTGAAGAGGTGTACACGGATTGCGAGGTCAGCATCGGGGGACATAGCTTGCCAGCTGACCTGATTATGATACAGATGGAGGACTTTGGAGTGATTCTGGGGATGGACTGGCTATCTGCTTACCACGCCTTGGTAGACTGTTTTGAGAGGAAGATTGTCTTCTCCATGCCGGAGTTTCCTTCTTTCGAGTTTCACAGACAGCCAGTGGACGGAGGCTTCAGGTGCATTTCGGCACTTCGGGCGGCGAGACTTTTGAGCCAGGGGTGTGAGGGCTTCCTAGCTTGTGTGGTGGCAGAGCCCAGCCCTGTGGCAGACTTCCAGAGCATCCTGGGGGTCAGAGAGTACCCTGACGTGTTTCCAGACGAGTTACCAGGACTACCGCCCAAGCGCGAGATCGAGTTTGAGATCTCGCTAGTACCAGGGACCAGCCCCATCTCCACCGCGGCGAACAGGATGGCACCGCTTGAGCTACGAGAGCTTAAGTCTCAGTTGCAGGACCTTTTGGAGAAGGGTTTCGTGAGGCCCAGTGCGTCTCCCTGGGGAGCCCCGGTACTATTTGTGAAAAAGAAGGATGGTACCCTACGCCTTTGTGTTGACTACCGACAGCTGAATAGGGTCACCATCAAGAACAGATATCCGCTGCCGAGGATCGACGACTTGTTTGACCAATTGCGGGGTGCCACGGTGTTCTCCAAGATCGACTTGAGGTTGGGATACCACCAGTTGAGGATCAGGGAGACCGACGTCTCCAAGACAGCTTTCCGCACCCGGTATGGACACTACGAGTTTTTGGTCATGCCGTTTGGGCTGACCAATGCCACCGCTGCTTTTATGGATCTGATGAACCGGGTGTTTAGACCGTACTTGGACCAGTTCGTGGTGGTTTTCATAGATGATGTACTCATCTATTCTAGAGATCAGACGCAGCACGGACAGCACTTGCGGATGGTTCTGGACACTCTGAGACGACGTAGGCTATACGCCAAATACAGCAAGTGCGAGTTCTGGTTGAGGGAGGTGACCTTCTTAGGTCGTGTGATCTCTGGAGATGGCTTGGCGGTGGACCCAGCCAAGCCGTCTCCAGAGATCACGTCCAAGGTCGAGGCAATACTCAGGTGGGAGAGACCGCGTTCAGTCACTGAGATTCGCAGTTTCCTGGGATTGGCAGACTACTACAGACGATTTATCAGAGGGTTTTCACAGATCGCGTGTCCTATGACACAGTTGACCCGGAAGGACGTGCCCTTCGCTTGGACAGACGCCTGTGAGGCGTGTTTTCTGGAGCTGAAGGAGAGGTTGACCTCGGCTCCCGTGCTCACCATCCCTGACAGTAGTGGCGGGTTCGTTGTGTACACGGACGCCTCCTTGCAGGGGTTAGGAGGTGTGCTCATGCAGAAGGGTCACGTTGTCGCTTACACTTCGCGGCAACTGAAGCCCCATGAGCATACCTACCCTACCCACGACCTAGAGTTTGCAGCTGTTGTCTTCGCGCTGAAGACTTGGAGGCACTACTTGTACGGTGAGACCTTTGAAATTTTCACAGATCACAAGAGCCTCAGATACCTTTTTGATCAGGAGGAGCTCAACATGAGACAGAGACGTTGGTTGGAGCTCCTGAAGGACTACGACTGCAGCATCTCCTACCACCCAGGAAAGGCCAATGTGGTGGCTGACGCCTTGAGCCGTAAGGCACCCGCACACTTGGCCAGTTTACAGTTACAGAGTTGGAGCCTTTTGGAGGAGGTGGGCAGTTGGCGACCCCTGGAGTTACGGGGGAACTGTGGGGCAGTGACGATGACACGACAGACTAGGCCAGAGCTGATAGACCGCATCATCACAGGACAGATGGCCGATCCATACTTGCAGTCTGATGAGAACCTCATCATGAGCCATAACTAGCTCATTTTGACCTAATACAAAGGATAAAAGCTCCTACATATCTCAAGGAAAGGCTTAACTCAGAGAATTCTGAGTTTGAGAAGAAAACAAGTCATAAGGGGTAAAAGTGCAATTTTACCAGTCTAATCTGCATACAGGGTAATTCAGGGCCCAAACATAGGTCAAAGCAGCTTAATAAGAATAAAAGTGGGATGAGATGATCTAGCAAGGGCTACAGCACTTCCAAGAAACCAAATGATAATCTGTAACCCTAAAACAACCCACTTCAATTCACAAGGTTCGAGGCAAAGTAAAAATAGAATAAACCCTCTAAAATTCATAGAAAAATAATCTCTAGGGTTTAGAACCTTCAATTTGGCCTTTAGAACCCATTTTGACCTACATTGAGAACCATGCCCAATTAATAACTTAATTTGGGTTTTTGCGCAAATTGACCGGTCAAACAAGGTTTAATATGAAAATGAAATTCACCATCAGATTCCTTAGGTCCTAATTAGTCATGTATAAAAACTTGAGCCTAAGAAGAAACCTCCTTGACCGACTTTCATTTTGGCGCCGTTGCCGGGGAGCAACGGCTATTCTAGAGGTAAACATTCCTGTTTCTTTTAATTTCTGATAACCTCCTCTCTTTTGTGCAGCTACAGGAACTCAAGAAGACAAGCAACCACACGACAACCACTCCAAAGACAGGTAAATTTTTCCTCTCACTATTAACCCCTAAACTCTAAAGAGGAAGAAAAGAAAAGAACAAGCAATATAGGGCTAACCTGTCTTCCATACTTAGTAACCATAAAGAGTTGCATGTTTTCAACTCATCACTCCTGCACACTATTAAGGGTATTTAAGGGCTAACACATTCTTGCTTGAGCCCTAATTGCCCAACAAAGAGTTAAATGGACCAAGTAGAGCCAACATAAGGTTAAACATTAGGATTTCAGTTGAGACACACCCCTTAATCAAGAATTGAGGAAATCCAAAAGAGGTGTGCCCAAGCCATTGATTGAAAATAATTAACAAGAAAAATCCTAAACAGTTGGCTCTCTCTCTTTCTGAAACCACTTGAACCCTAAAAGACAGGACCTAAAAGCTCTTAAAGAAAACAAGAGGTAAAGTTGACCCCTTGGGTCAACCAACCTTAAATTAGGTCACTCTTTGCACTTAAAAGACTAAAGTTCAAGTGAAAACCTTAAGCACCCTGATCTTAAAATTGGTAGACTTAAGAGGTCAAGATCCCCATTCTGGTCTACCTTTAACCGCAGTGACAAGAGAGGTCGGGTGGGGGAAACCCTATAACCCGTGGGGACGCTCTACCGTGTAGGGGTCTTCGCGGGACTCTCCCTCTCTGGCTGCCCAGGTAATTCTCAGGTGGACGATCTTTCTGATCAAGGGGTCCATCTGCCCCGCACCTCTATAGTCACCCAACATATTTTTGGGTGTCTTGATTGGGTCCAGCACCTTCTAAACTTACCTCTTCCAACTGTGCATGTACGGAAGGAGGTCCCTAGGACCACCCTTAAGACCTCCTTTAGAAATTCACTCTCGTCAAGGCCAAGCCTCGACGCCCGTGTTTTTGCAGCAACACCCTCACATTATTCTCTCTTCTGATTCAGAACCAAGTTCTTCTTCTTCCCCCATCATGGCTCAGCCAGTTGAGGAAGAAAATAATCTGGAACACCAGCTCCAGCGACTCAATGACCTCTTCCAAAACTTCGTGCACCCACCACAGCGTCCTATGATGCGGGACCACTACAATCCTGCTGCGGTGGCCATTGAGCCTCGAGTCAGAATCCCGACTGGAGGACCTGATTCCGAACTAAAGCCCAACATGATTCATGCTATACCTAAATTCCATGGGCTTAATTCTGAAGATCCCTTCCAGCACATCAAACAGCTAAAGCATCTGGCCCACACTTTTGGATCAGATGCGCAAAATCGGGATATTCTTCTCATGAAGATGTTCTCCTTTTCTCTTATGGACAAGGCCGCCCATTGGTATCAAACTCAGACCCGGCCGATCAACACTTGGGAAGAACTTCAATCCGAATTTTTGAAAAAGTTTTTTCCCGTTGGTCGGACCAACGCCTTGCGCCATCAGATTACGCACTTCACTCAACAATCAGGAGAACCTCTCCATGAGGCATGGGATCGTTTTCAGGATCTCATGAGAAAGTGCCCCCATCACGGAGTTCCTAAATGGGAACAAGTCCAATCTTTTTACCAGGGACTCCGTGAGGACATCCGCCTTTTCGTCAATGCAACTTGCGGAGGAAACATCATGGGTCAACATGAAGACACCGTATGGGAGATTCTCGAAAACATGTGCGAGAACTCCATCAACAATGACTCCATGGGATTATTCGACAGGACGAATACCCGCGCAGCGACGAATCTTAAGGGAGCACATGAGACGCAGGGCCTGTCCGCATCAGTCGACCTGGAATTAATGGCCAGTCGATTGGACAAGGTCTCAATCATTGAAAAGAAGGTGGATGAGCTGACTCAGCATTTGCAGCGAGCCACCTCTGCGCGTAACTCCTTTGCACAACCTCCTTCCACACAGGAGACTGTGCAAAACATCCTCCACCGATCCTCCCCTGGGATGGATCCATATCCATCCCCATCTGATTCTTGGACTGGGAGATCATCCGATCCTTTCTTCACCAGCCGGGGGAACTCCATTCCTCCTTTCCCTGATTCTCAGGAGGTTCCTCAGACCTGCGAGGACCTCAACGCCATCCAGAATGACCCATTCTCCAACACTTACAACCCTGGATGGCGAAACCATCCCAATTTTCAGTGGGCGGGAAATTCCCAAACCCAAAGACCACCTTTTCAGTCCCACCCACAGCCCTCTCATCACTACCAGCCGCCTCAGCCTCGGCCCAACCCTACTTATCCATCAGGGCCAAATCAAGATCAAATGTCCTTAATCCTTCAGACTCTGGCTGACATTCAAAAAACGAATGCGGCTATTCAAAAACAGCACAAGGACGAGCTTACTGAAGTTAAAACTCAACTGGCCCAGTTGGCAAATTCTCGCCAGCCAGGCACACTCCCTTCCCAACCCCTTCCTAACCCAAATAACGTGCCAACCCAGAAGCGCGTTATGAATCCAAATTTAGGCCACGCTCAATGGATTTATCAGGCCCCTATTGCTCCATCTCCAGACGAGATGGAAGCCTCAACTTCTCGTGCGGGATTTCAGCAGCAGCCACCCCTCCTACCAAACCCAAACCAAAATCAGGCCGGATTAAATTCTGTAACAACACGTAGTGGTAAGACAACTCAAGACCCGCATTATCCAAACCTCTCCCAGCCTGATAACCATGACCCTAGGATAGTTATCCAAGGTACCGCTGTTCCAGATCCACAACCTGGACCTATCCTAGAGGAATCAACCAAGATCCCGTTTCCCGAGGCCCTGACCAAGGGAAAGAAGACCACCAAACCCGTGGCCCCTGAGGAGGACCTGGTCAAGCTCTTTGAGCAGGTCCACATAAACATCCCCTTGATGGATGCAATCCGCCACGTACCAGCTTACGCACGATTTCTAAAGAATATATGTACACCCCAGCGTAAGCCGCGAACCAAGGGAGGGAGCCCAATTGTTCTGTCAGAGCAAGCCAGCTCTGTAATCCTTAGTAGACTCCCACCCAAGGCAAAAGATCCTGGAACTCCCCTGATCTCCTGTAAGATAGGTGGTACCCAATTTGATAGAGCATTGTTAGACTTAGGTGCATCTATAAATCTGATACCCACATCCTTACTTGACCATCTAGAAGAATCTGAGCTGAAACCAACCGAGGTGACATTACAATTAGCAGATCGATCTATAAAGTCACCAAAAGGGATTCTCGAGGATGTTATCGTGAGAGTGCGGGATTTCTATTTTCCAGTGGACTTTATAGTCTTAGACATGGATGCACCTGAGAACCCTAGGGATACACCAATCATTCTAGGGAGACCTTTCTTGGCTACTGCTAGAGCCAACATCAGCTGTGAGGAGGGCCAAATAGAGCTTAAGTTTGGAGATCAAACACTGAAAATTGATACATTTAAGGCCCAACAAGGAATTAATTGCGGCGTCATCGAGCAAATTTGTGACATCAAGACTCTGGTTGATGAATCACACCTCCAGAATGACTTGAGTATGCCTCATCAACCACAGAAGGATCTTGACCCGTAAACAGAGGAGTCAAATCCAGATGTGAACAATCCAGTAACTCCCACCCTTGAACCTCACATCTATACTGAACCACCCGCTGCTGCTGAAAACCCCATCCTCGAACTGAAACCCCTTCCTGCTCACTTAAAATACGTCTTTTTGGGTTCTAATCAGACCCTTCCTGTGATCATCAATTCCAACCTCAGTCCTGAACAGGAATCCCGTCTGATTGTTGTCCTCCAGCAACATCGCAGAGCCATGGATGGACTCTCGATGATTTGACTGGAATAAGTCCCTCTTATTGTACTCATCATATCTATTCAGAAGAGGGCACACGACCTTCTCGTGAAATGCAGAGACGCTTAAACCCCAATCTGCAGGAGGTCGTGAAAAAGGAGATCATCAAGTGGTTAGATGCCGGAATCATCTACCCGATCTCCGATAGTCGTTGGGTGAGCCCAATTCAGGTCGTGCCCAAGAAGGCAGGACTCACCACTATAACGACTGAGACCGGAGAAATCATTCCTACCCGATTAGCCAACTCGTGGAGAGTCTGTATAGATTACCGTCGACTCAATTCCTCCACGAAGAAGGATCATTTCCCACTACCCTTCATTGATCAAATTCTCGAAAAACTAGCGGGAAATGGGTTCTTCTGCTTTCTTGACGGGTACTCCGGTTATAACCAGGTGGCAATCCATCCTGAGGACCAAGAAAAGACCACGTTCACCTGCCCCTTCGGAACATATGCTTTCCGAAGGATGCCTTTCGGTCTTTGCAATGCACCCGCTACTTTTCAGCGATGCATGCTTGCCATATTCTCAGATATGGTAGGTGATTATCTGGAAGTCTTCATGGATGACTTTTCAGTTTTCGGAGCATCATTCGACGATTGCCTCCAACACTTGGTCCAGATACTCAGGCGGTGCATCGATGTGAATTTGGTTCTTTCCTGGGAAAAGAGCCATTTCATGGTGCCTGAGGGAATTGTCCTGGGACACTCAATTTCGGAGAAAGGTATCCAAGTGGATCGAGCTAAGGTTAATCTGATTTCTCACCTTCCTATGCCTAGCTCGATCAGGGACATCCGATCCTTTTTAGGGCATGTCGGTTTTTATCGACGATTTATCCCTGATTTTTCAAAAATCGCACGCCCCCTGACCACTCTTCTCTCCAAGGATGTTCCCTTCGAAATCTCCAAGGAATGCACTCAAGCATTTGAAATCTTGCGTGACCGAGTCACCCAAGCACCGATCCTACAGTCCCCTGATTGGTCTCAACCCTTTGAGATCATGTGTGATGCATCCGACTTCGCTGTAGGAGCGGTTTTGGGGCAGAAAAATGACAAGAAACCTGTGGTCATTTACTACGCCAGCAAAACACTCGATGAGGCTCAGCGTAACTATACAGTTACTGAGAAAGAGCTGCTAGCTGTGGTATTTGCCCTAGAGAAGTTCAGATCGTACCTTCTGGGTTCCCATGTCATCATATACTCGGATCACACGGCTGTGAGGCATCTCCTTGCAAAGAAGGACGCGAAACCTCGATTGATCCGATGGATCTTGCTGTTGCAAGAATTTGACCTTGAGATTCGCGATAAAGCGGGAAAACAAAACGTGGTAGCTGATCACTTGTCCCGTCTTCCTTCTGAAATAATTGACCCTTCCGGACCCATCACTGAGCATTTTCCCGATGAGCACCTGCTGACTATTGGTACTAGCCTTCCATGGTTCGCTAATATTGTAAATTACTTGGCATCTCATCAGACCCCATCCGATTGGCCGAAGGCCAAGAAAGACAAATTACGCTCCGATGCCAAGTATTACATTTGGGAAGACCCGTACCTCTTCCGCATAGGTGCCGATCAGATCATCCGGAGATGTGTCCCGGAAGGGGAAGTCAACAATATCCTCTCTTTCTGCCATGACCAGGCATGCGGTGGCCATTTTGCCGGGCATAAAACCGCAGCAAAAGTCCTCCAGTGCGGCTTTTACGGGCCCACACTGTTCAAAGACGCATACAGTCATTGCAAGGCATGCAGTCGTTGCCAGACTTTGGGCAACATGAGCCATCGCGACATGATGCCTATGCAACCGATTCTAGTATGCGAAATCTTTGATGTTTGGGGGATTGATTTTATGGGCCCCTTTCCTGTTTCGGATGGTTTCGAATACATTCTGTTGGCTGTGGACTACGTGTCCAAATGGATCGAAGCCATACCGACCCGAACCTGTGATCACAAAATCGTTCTCAAATTCATTCATCAACACATTTTCTCAAGGTTCGGGATTCCTCGTGCAATAATCTCTGATGGGGGGACCCATTTCACAAATGCTCAGTTTAGGTCACTGATGACCAAATACGGGGTGTCTCACCGAATCTCTACTCCTTACCACCCCCAAACTAATGGTCTAGCTGAGCTGTCTAATCGGGAGATCAAGAAAATCCTGCAAGTCACTGTTCGACCTGACAGGAAGGACTGGTCGTCCCGACTTCCGGAAGCATTGTGGGCCTATAGGACCGCCCACAAGACCCAATTGGGCATGTCTCCCTTTAGATTGGTGTACGGAAAGGCATGCCACCTTCCCGTCGAACTGGAGCATAAAGCCTATTGGGCAGTACGGAACTGTAATCTAGATCTTTCCAAGGCTAGGACCCACAGAAAACTCCAAATCAGCGAGATCGATGAATTACGCAGAGACGCGTACGAGAACTCGCAAATCTACAAGGAGCGGGTTAAAGCCTTCCACGACAAACACATCTCGAGAAAGATCTTTCATCCTGGTCAAAAGGTCCTACTCTTTGATGCCCGACTCAAACTCTTCCCAGGAAAACTGAGATCTAAGTGGGTCGGACCATATTTGGTCCGACAGGTTTTTGGAAATGGAGCAATCGAAATCAGTCCACTCAGCCACGATTCTGAACCTTTCATCGTGAACGGTCAGAGACTCAAGCCGTTCATTGATGTAACTTCTGCTAATTTGGCTGAGGCATCTTATACCCTCCTTTCCCCTTGAGCTTATTGCGCCCAGCCGATGGCGTAAAACTCAGCGCTTAACGGGAGGCAGCCCGTCATTCTCTTTGAAAACCTGAAACTTGTTCTGACAGCTTTTTTTTTGCACTTGAAGTTCACACTTTAGGGCAGCCTACTCCACCTCAGGTGCTTGCATCTGAGACTCATCAAAACAGCTATCCTAATGTATGAACTTAGTTGAATAAAAACCCCTAGGTTACAATGAGGACATTGCAAATCTTAGGCATGGGGGGGTAGGAAAGTACAAAAACTTGTAAGAAAAGGTTTCAAACAAAAAAATTCACATATGCCAAAAACACCATAAAAATTAAAAAAAAATTTTCGAAAAAGAATAAGAGGAAAAAAGGAGAAGGAAATTTTTGTGAAGGAGAAGAAAAACAAAATGAAAAAGGAGCACAAAATTATAAGAAAAGGTGATAGTCATTAGTAAGGAACTAAGGAATCAACCTAAGTTCTAGACCTCATTCAAGAAAATAACTGAAAAGTGCACAATGAGATTAGTAAGAATGCAAACCTTAGGCATTCTTGAATAGACTCTTAGTACCCATTAAGATCTGGACACTCCTCAAGAGGTTGAGGAAAATGAAAAGCTGAAGTATTAGGTCTAAGGCTTAGGGAGTATTCGGCCTCGTTAACTAATTTTTGGTTTACGGGACTCAGTAACCTAAGCACCCTAATCTCACACACAGCCTGGTTCAGTAAGCGTAAAAATCAGAATCACGCAGAAGCGTCGCAAAAATCTGAAAAGAATACCTAGAATAGGAGCGGCCGATCAACACAAGTTGATTTGGACGAGTTCCCAGCGCAGAGAGGCGGGGAAATCCCCTCGAAGATGCATAACAAAATATCATCTCCTCGGTGCTTGTCTCTTAGGATATTTACATATCCTACTGGGGGCATGTAAGCACTCTGCTGGTTCAGATTCCATGGATGGCATTATCTCGAAGTGTCAATTGCCAGGGTCTGGATTCGGCCACGGAATACCATGGATGGGATTATCTCGAAATCTCAATAGCCAGGGTTCCGGGGGTTGCCATGGGCGGTGCTATCTCGAAGCATCGATCGCCAGGAACCCTTGAGGATTGATGATGGGAGTAAGGAATCTGATACAGACCGTGTTGAAAAGCCAATCCTAGGCTAGAACTAAAAAGAAAAAGAGAGAGAAAACTCTCCAAACAGAAAAACTTTCTATCTCTCTCTTACAAAACGCACTGCGAACTGAGCCAGGGCTAAAATCATTTCAAGCACGGGTGCTTTAACCACGAAGTCCAATAAACCTTAGGTTAGTTCTTGTGGGCCTTAAAAACCTTTGCTAAAAGACTGAGGCTAAGGCTAGACAGATTTGGATCTTGATTGGTACTAGAGTACCTTTTAGGCCTATGGTCAGCATTCTAACCTAATCTATGCTCAAATAAAAAAGGCACTTATCTAAAACTATTAAAAACTTCATGGTCTAGAACAAGGGTTGAAACCTTAAGTTTTTGCTAAGGGACTAGCAAAAGCTAGGCATGGGGGTATGATGAGAACCTCATCATGAGCCATAACTAGCTCATTTTGACCTAATACAAAGGATAAAAGCTCCTACATATCTCAAGGAAAGGCTTAACTCAGAGAATTCTGAGTTTGAGAAGAAAACAAGTCATAAGGGGTAAAAGTGCAATTTTACCAGTATAATCTGCATACAGGGTAATTCAGGGCCCAAACATAGGTCAAAGCAGCTTAATAAGAATAAAAGTGGGATGAGATGATCTAGCAAGGGCTACAGCACTTCCAAGAAACCAAATGATAATCTGTAACCCTAAAACAACCCACTTCAATTCACAAGGTTCGAGGCAAAGTAAAAATAGAATAAACCCTCTAAAATTCATAGAAAAATAATCTCTAGGGTTTAGAACCTTCAATTTGGCCTTTAGAACCCATTTTGACCTACATTGAGAACCATGCCCAATTAATAACTTAATTTGGGTTTTTGCGCAAATTGACTGGTCAAACAAGGTTTAATATGAAAATGAAATTCACCATCAGATTCCTTAGGTCCTAATTAGTCATGTATAAAAACTTGAGCCTAAGAAGAAACCTCCTTGACCGACTTTACACTTTGGTCCTCATATATTTATTCTTTGGCCCTCAACTTTTGAACCCTCGCATTTTGGCCCCTAACTCTCCTTCGTTCTTTGCAATCAGGTCCCTCCTGCAAAACCTGCCAGCACCATGCTCCGGCGACCTTGCGCGGAGCATGGCGCCGCGCAGGGTGAGGTGGGGGACCTGGCAAGTAAACCGGGGGTGCCCTGCGTCGTCAGCCGTCGCAGGGACACCCCCCTGGTCATTGTAACCCACCATACCGGCCGTGCGAACGCACGGACGGTATGGGTTCTTGTTTCCGACCATCCTCCGGCGAGGGAGACACGTCGTCTCCCTCCGCCTTCCTCCCTGTTTGATCCCTATAAATACCCCCCGTTGCTCCACCGACCAGGGCAGCCTGGATCTGACGGAGAAAATCCCCAACTTTCTTCTCTTCCTCCTCCGGCAGACGCTCACCAGCTCCGGCGGTTTCCTCCCCCTCCACCTCTTCGCTCTGCCGCAATACCAGCAGCAGAGACTTCCTCCCCTGCTCTTCCTGCGCCACGCCGCACCCAGCTGGCGCCTCTCCGGCTCTCTGCTCGCCGCCGCCCCTTTCCCTGAGCATCGTCTTCTCCGGCGACAGTCGATACGACTGTCGCCCTGTTCCTCCCCCTTCGTCCCTGCAAGTAAGCTAGAGCTACTCCCCTTCTCCTCCTCTTTCTTTCCCCGCTTTCAATTTATTCAATTAAGCCCTCTACCGACCCTGACCACCTTCACCCCCTTCGCCACCGACCACCCTCCGGTGAGCCGCTCCCATCACCTCAGCAACCCACACGGCTCGCCGACCCTCACCGAACCTCCTCCTCATCACACTGAGCACCCCCCACCCCTCCACTGCCACTCCACACCTCCGTAACACTCCCCCGAACAAACCCATTCCTCCGGTTGCAGTCCGACCCAGGGCTGCCGCCAGACACCTCCTTGAGGCCTGCCGCGCAGCTCCTCACCTTCGCCGTGCCACGGCGAAGGTTCCCCAGTGGTTTGATCAGGCCGAGAGGCCATATTCGTGTCCGACAGGTTTTGAGGTTCGACCGCCATTAACGCACATTGAAGTAGCTTCTCCCGCGCTCCAGGCTTGAGGACTCCAGGTCTCCAGCTGCTGCGGAGTACGGGGAGTCTTGCGAAGGCAGCCAGCCAGCAACCTATGCAAATCGAAGCCGCAGCTGCAGAAGCCAGGCCGCGGTCTCCCAGCAGGCGCACGCGAGGAAAGGTCTGCGTTTAGTCCCACATCGGTAAGCCTCACACCCGTTCCACTGTTTAAATTGATTTTGTGCAGTAGCCTTACTGCCTCAGTACACGGGGTGAGGTCCCCTTACACCCGCCCGGTTACCCGGTCTCGTCCGCGCTCACGCCCCGCGGACCTGACCCGACCCGACTTAGACTGACCTGCACTCCTCGCCCACCACGCACGCCGGTGGGCCTGGACCCGGGCGTGACCCGAACCCGATTACCTGGTAGCTCTGGGAGAGCTTTCCCAAGAGTGGTTTCAGAAAGAGAGAGAGACGCGGGGGGAGGGGGGTAGAGTAGGTTTTGCCTCTGACGAAAAACTCTGAAGTGTGCAGGCACAGGCGAAAAAGAAGACCCGCGGAAGAAGAAGAAGGAAGCTGACTGTAGCAACAGGTAGTTAAGTCGTCTGATTTGGAAATCAGACGACGGCCTGAAGGGAAAAGAAGAAAGGAGGGGTGACGTCCCTGGCTGAAAAAGAAAAGAAGAAGCTGACACTTAGCTGCAAGGAGGAGAAACAAGAAGAAACCTTCACAGAAGAGACTGCAGAAAAAGAAGAGAGGCCAAAGCAGGAACAGCAGGAAGAAGAAGAAGAGCATCACCATTGCAGAAGAAGAACATCACCTCTGCAGAACAAAGAGAAAAGAAGACAAGAAATTCTTTCCCTCTCTCTTTCTTTTTGTAAAAGAAACATGTATATCTCTAGAATACAACTTGCTCCCTGAGTTCGACCTCGGGAACTCTTTTATTTTCCGAGTAAAAAATTTTTTTTGAAATGTTGGTAGTAACCGGCTATACTACAATGTTATAACAAACTAAAACCCGGTCATCACCAGAACCGACTTTCACAGTCCTTGCGCGACAGAGTACTGTCAGGAGACCCAGGGGACTTCTCTTTCACAGACTAGGTGCTGCGCCTGAGGGGACGGTTGTGCGTTCCCAGAGACGAGGAGCTGTTGAGAGAGCTCCTGACTGAGGCACACGGTTCCAGATTCACCATACATCCTGGAAACATGAAGATGTACCACGACTTGAGAAGTGAGTTTTGGTGGAGGGGGATGAAGCGGGATGTGGCTGAATTCATGCAGCAGTGCTTAGTGTGCCAGCAGGTGAAAGCTGAGCATCAGAGGCCTGCAGGGCCGCTACAGCCGCTTCCAGTGCCAGAGTGGAAGTGGGAGAGCATCACCATGGACTTGGTGGTGGGGTTACCTGTTACCCAACGAGGACACGATGCTGTCTGGGTAATTGTGGATAGACTGACGAAGATGGCACGATTCCTGCCGATCCGAGTCACTTTGGGACCAGCACAGTTGGCAGAGAAGTATATCCGCGACGTGGTATGACTACACGGAGTTTTGCGGGAGATCGTATCCGATCGGGATACCTGCTTTACGTCCCAGTTTTGGGCTGAGTTTCAGCAGGCCCTGGGGATGCGGTTGAGGTTTAGTACAGCTTACCACCCTCAGACGGACGGACAGTCCGAGCGCACGATACAGACACTTGAGGACCTTTTGCGTGCCTGTGTACTGGACTGGAGGGGCTCTTGGGAGGAGCACCTACCCCTAGCGGAGTTTGCATACAACAACAGTTATCACTCGAGCATCGGCATGGCTCCCTACGAGGCTCTGTACGGACAGATGTGTACGGCACCCTTGAGTTGTGTTGAGGTGGGGACCAAGTGGGTGGTTGGCCCCAGGTTGATCCGGCAAAGTCAGGAGGTAGTCGAGCAGATCCATAGGCGACTCCGCACTGTCAGGAGTAGACAAAATAGCTATGCGGATCGGAGACGCAGAGAGGTGCAGTTTGAGGTTGGGGACCACGTCTTTCTCCGTGTTTCGCCCATGAAGGGCCTGCAGCGGTTTGGGGTGAGAGGGAAGCTCACGCCGAGGTTTGTGGGGCCCTTTGAGGTCCTGGAGCGGGTTGGACCTGTTGCTTACAGGCTTGCCCTCCCTCCCCAGCTTTCTAGTGTGCACGACCTGTTCCACGTGTCCAAGCTCAGGAAATACGTAGCCGATCCTAGTCACGTACTGAGTCATGAGAGTGTCGAGGTGGGCGACGACCTGACCTACCCCAAGCGGCCAGTGCAGATTCTATATCGAGCCGTCCGCAGTTTGAGACGAAAGCAAGTACCCCTGGTAAAGGTTTTGTGGAGGAGCCAGCGGTACGAGGAGGCTACCTGGGAGCCTGAGGCGGTAATGTGGGAGCGGTACCCAGAGCTCTTCGCGGGTATGTCTTTTCGGACCGGCTTCAGTCCTCTTTGAGTTTGTTATGGTTACTATGACGTTTTTCCCGCACCCTAGTTAGCGCAAGTTTCGGGGACGAAACTTCCTTTGAGTTTGTTATATTGTTACGAATGCGCGGCTTCAGACATCTTTTAAGACGTCTGGGAGGTGGCCCAAACGTCGGACCAGACGTCTGGAACCCCTTCCAGACGTCTGGAACCCCTGCGTGCAGACCTGCAGATGCGCTACTTTTTCCCTCTCCTCCGCAGGCGCTGCCCCCTCTGTCTCGCTCTCTCTCTCTCTCCCCGCGCGACTTTAAAAAGCCATGCCCTCTCCCTCACTCTCATCACCTCCTCTCCCTTCCTCTTCTCCTTCCAGTCGGTGCGCGAGTGCGAGCGTGAGCGAGTGGCGGCAGCGACGGCCGCGGTGGGTGCGGGAGGTGGTGCTGCGCGAGGGAGGAGGCGTCGGCTGTGAGGGCTCGAGCCTGCCGGGGCAGCGAGAGCCGACTGGGGGGGCGCAGCAGGCGCGGAGTGACATGGGAGGCCTGCTGCATCTCGAGCAGCAGGCGGACGAGGTGCGGCCGTGCGTCGCGGGCGGAGGGCGAGTCGCGCTCTGATTCTAGAAGTTTTTCCAGAACCAGACGTTTGGGATTCCAACCAGACGACGGGGAAGACGTCTGGAGGACTGTCCAGACGTCTGGTAAGTAAGTTATTTTTCGTACCTTCTTCCTTTCCTTCGACCGTCCGTACTGAGCACGAGGATGTGTATGCGCAGGTTCTGAGATTCGCATCCAACACGAATAAGACGTCTGGCAGTGGTGCCAGACGACTGGAGGGACTTCCATACATCCGGGGTGACCATCGGACGTCTGGGAACTAGGCCAGATGCCCCCGCAGGCTTCTGGACATCTGAGAGACCACGTAGGATAAGGTACCATCTGATCCCCATTTTTAAGATGTCTGGAAGAAGTTCCAGACGTCTGATTTTACACTGTTTCGTCATTTTCGACCTGTTTAGGGCCCGTTCAAAGTCCGTTTTCCGCATTTCGAGTTGTGTGCTTTTCGAAATTAAATCCTCTACCCGTCTATAGTAGTTGTATACTATTTTGAGAAACTCCTTGTGTTTGATCCTTGTGATAGGACCTCGTTCCGTTGTAGTCTCGGGGGTTGCGGAGGTACGCGGGATTCCCGACCACGCCCCCAGTACGCCTGTTGTAACCGGTAGAGTGGCTTTTAAGTTTATTAGTATAATCTGTTAAATTATGGAACCATAAATAGAACCTAGGACATTGCATGAATCCTAGGAATGAGAAACTAGAATGAATGGTAGATCCTAGGGTGTTGCATAAATCCTAGGGCTGGAAAACTAGATTGTATGATAGATCCTAGGGTATGGCATGAATCCTAGGATGGGAAGAACTAGTGGAATATATGAATACTGCAGTCTTGGAAAATGTGGAAAGGAAATAATAGCTACCTGTAAATTGGTTTAACAGCTGCCTGTTGTGAATAAATGAGTATGTCTGAGAATATGGGATGTATGAACGTGAAACTGGAAAGGTGAAACCTGAATGTGCTGAGTTAAAAGAACTGGAACCCTACGGGAAATTAGGAGTGGAACTCCTGGAAAGAGAAAGGAATGGAATTGAGAAAGAAAGACGTGGTAGTGTACTGTCTCTTGGGTACGTAGTACTAAGGGAAGTACCTGTACCTATTTAGTGCAGAGCGGAGCCAGCTGCCCCAGGGACCCGGGGTTAGGACTGGCCACTTTGTACCGACTTGCTGGCCCTCGCGTATGTAGTACCGAGGAGAGCTACTAGTGTAGGGAGGTACTAGCTACCCCAGGGGCCCCGGGGTTCTGCTAGCCTCCTACATCGACTTGTTAGGCCCACTAGGCAAACCAGGGTAGTCAGGCGAGGGTGCGCGGACTGTGGAGGGGTTAGACCCCTATTACTGAGAGGGCTCTACCCTGTGCTGGTTCCGTGCTGTGCTTTGGGCGCACCTGTTAACAGAAACGACTGACCGCGTGCCAGTGCCGTAGTCACCGTTACGCCTGTCCGTGACCTTGGGGTGGTTGACTGAGAGTAGGATCATCACGGGGGACTCTCTCGGCCAGGAGAGCACCACGTGCTACTTCTACTTTTTGGAAAAGACTGCAATCAAGATCGTTCCCACGAGGAACATTCGAGATCAAGTGAAGGATCTGAGAAATAGATAAATTTTGAAACAATAGAAAGACGTAAATAAAGGAAGAAAGAAAATTAAAACAGCTACTGTACACTTTACTGTTTCTTTAGTTTAGCTGCCACTCTACTCAGCGTTTTGCTGACGTGTTACACTCGTTACCTTTCAGGACCAGGTGTTGAGCAGCCATGGTCAGCGGCTGCAGAGGACGTTGGGCCGAGTAGTGTCTAGTAGAGTTACCACTGTTCTCTCTTGTACCTCTTTTTGGTTCCACTGTAGTGAGTAGTTCTTGTTACCGCTGTACTTTTCTTTACCTGCAGTTCATATTATGTTATGAATGTTGTTCTACTGTTGTGATGGTATATACTGTAGTGGTTTCTTTCCTTACTGCTGTATTTTCTTACTGTTAGTTATATTCATGCTGAATGTGGTTTATTTTATTGCTCTTTTGGTTACTTCCTCGTTGGATGACCAGGTCTTGGGATTAGTCGAGTCGGTCCGGTTCTCGTGTCTCGTAGGGACTCGGGAATCGGGTCGTTACACTTATACGCAGTCTTCTTAACACTAAAGTGTCCTCCGCAATGCAGTGTGTGGCAAAAATTCAAGACATTGTTGTTCCTCTTTCGGAACACATCTCTGTAACACTTGATCGTGACCTATTCTAAAGAGCTCGGGGTCCTCCCAGTGATAATACTTGATGCTAGCAAGAAATCTGTCTCGCTTATGATTATTCCACGTACTGGGGGTTTCACCAGTGACCAACTAGTTGCAAACATCAACATACCATGGTGTTGAAGGTTGTTCTGCTATTACTATTTTGTCTGGAAAGATGTCACGAATGTCTCCTGACGGGGTTGAAGCCTCAATTGGGATCCTAGACGAATGATCTGCAACAACATTTTCGACCCCTTTCTTGTCATGGATATCAAGGTCGAACTCTTGTAATAGAAGAATCCAACGAATCAGCCTAGGTTTGGTGTCCTTCTTTGTGAGCAATTGTTTTGAGGCTGAGTGATCAGTATAAACCACAACCTTGGATCCCAGAAGATAAGACCTAAACTTCTCCAAAGCAAATATTATCGCAAGAAGTTCTTTTTCTGTCACAGTGTAGTTTGCTGTGGATCCATAGGAGTCTTACTTGCATAGTATAACACATGAGGCTTTTTATCAACCCATTGACCAAGGACCGCACCCACAGCAAAATCAGAGGCATCACACATTAACTCAAATGGGAGGGTCCAATCAGGTGCTTGTAGGATTAGCACAGTTATGAGGGCCTCCTTCAAAAATTGGAAGGCCTTGGCACACTTTGCATAAAAAATGAAGGGAGTATCCTTCTCCAGTAGGTCGCAAAGTGGCCTAGAAATCTTTCTAAAGTCTTTAATGAAGCACCTATAAAAGCCAGCATGGCCTAAGAATGAATGAATCTGCTTGACATTGGTGGGCGGTGGAAGCTTAGAAATGGACTCAACCTTGGCCTTGTCCACTTCTAAACCTCACTCGAACACTACATGCCCAAGAACAATAACTTGTTGAACCATAAAATGGCTTTTCTCCCAGCTAAGCACCAATCCTGTCTCCTCACAGCGGGTGAGAAATTTTTCTAAATGTGAGAGACAGTGGTCAAACGATGAGCTGTATATAGAAAAATCATCCATGAAAACCTCAATGAACTCGTCAATCATGTTTGACAAGATGGACACCATACACCGCTAAAATGTTCCTGGAGCATTACATAGTCCAAATGGCATTCGACGGAAGGCAAATGTGCCATAAGGACCTGTAAAAGTCGTGCGCTCCTGGTCCTTCGGAAAGACGGCAATCTGATTGTACCCAAAATATCCATCGAGAAAGTAGAAGTATTTATTCCCTGTTAATTTTTCCGGTATCTGATCAATAAATGGCAGAGGAAAGTGATCTTTTTGGGTAGCGGTGTTTAAGCGACGGTAATCGATGCATGCCCTCCAACCTGTTGTGGGTCTGGTGGTGATGTGCTCCCCTTTCTCATTAGTCTCCATCTTGAATCCCACCTTTTTGGGCACCACGTGAATAGGACTGACCCATTTACTATCAGAAATGATGTAGATTATCCCCGCATCCAACCATTTTAAAATTTCCTTTTTCACCACTTCTCGCATGTTGGGATTTAACCACCTCTGCATATCTCTGAAAGGTTTCACAGAGTCGTTCGTGTAAATGTGATGCATGCAGAGAGTTGAGTCAACCCCTTTGATATCAGCTATAGTCCAAGCAATGGCTTCCTTGTGTCATTTTAGGCATTCAATTAGTGCTCCCTCCTGCATCTCAGATAGAGCAGTCGAGATGATGACAGGGAGTGTATCATTGGGACCAAGGAAGACATATTTGAGGGTCGCAGGAAGTGGTTTAAGCTCCAATTCGAGAGCTTTCTGAATCGAGGGAATTATGTTCGATGTCCCCACCTTTGGTAGCGGATCTACCTTGATTGTCCATGATGGGGAGAGGGACTCAGCTTTGACACCCAACAGCTCTTCTAATTCAGGCATATCTTCCCCTCCTTCAAAATTCAGAGTACGATCCTTGGAAATGACCATTTGGAGAGGATCATCACACAAAAGAGCTGGTGTCGTCTCCTTGATAACCTCATCGATCACCTCGATTTGGGAACAATCTTCTAATCCTGGTTGTTTATAGGCACCAAACACATTGAGCTGGATCTTTCGATTCCCAAAGCCCCTCTTGAGTGCCCCTGATTTGCAATTGATCGATGCATTGGCTGTAGCCAAAAAGGGATGCCCTAGGGTAATTGAGGGTTTGGTGGGCATGTTGGAAGGGTTAGTGTCTAATATCAGAAAGTCGACGGGAAAGAAGAAGTCTTCTACTCTCACTAGGACATCTTCTAAGAGCCCACGTGGTGTCTTCAGCGATTTATCAGCTACTTGGAGGATTACAGGACTAGGCTTCAAATCACCTCCTCCTAATAGCTCATAGATAGAGCTCAGCAATATATTAACCCCCACGCCCAGATCGAGGAGAGCCTCATCGATGCGTTGGTCTCCAATGACCACAGAAATATACGGGGCGCCTGGGTCCTTCATCTTGGGGGGTGTACCTTGCTGTAGGACCGAGCTGACTAGGTTGGGAAAAATGACCTTAGCCTGGACCTATTTCCTAGATTCGTCTTCTGGGTGCACAGGTCCTTTAGAAATTTAACATAGGAGGGTATTTGCTTGATAGCATCCAAGAGAGGCAAGTTAATGTGAACTTGCTTGAATGTCTCCATTATTTCATCCATCCTATCCTTGTCTCCAGATAAGCCATCAACAGGTGTCGCAGGGGCGGATAAGTTCTTAGGAAAAGTCACTCTCGGCCTCTGAGTGGAGGGGTTGTCATGGCGAGATAAGGGTGGAACGGGAACAACATCCTCTGGATGGGTGATTTCAAGAGAGGAAGGACTGAGTGGTTCTTCCTCGGTGGATGTGTAGGTGCTGGTTGGAGTGGTAGGAGGGGTGACCGTAGGAGCGAGTTTAGGTTTGGAGAGTTTCTTACCACTCCTCAAAATGGTCACAGCTTTAGCGTGCTCCCTTATGAAGGGCCCTTTACCCCTTGGGTTCTCCTTAGATGAGCTGGGCAATTTCCTATGGTCGCGTTGTCTAACAGCCTCAACAAGATGGCCAATTTGAGATTGCATTTCTTGGATAGCCTTATTCTGAGATTGAATAATCATACTTTGATTTTCTTGCATGGACTTCATCATCGCTTTCAGATCATCCATCTCAAAATTGTTAGGCTGAGGAGGAGACTGTAATTGTTGTGCCTGAAAGGGTTGGGTGGTTTGGGCTCTTATATTCCCCGAATTTGAAGCATCACCTTGCTTCCATGAGAAATTAGGATGGTTTGTCCATCCAAGATTGTAGGTGTTTCCAAAAGGATTGTTCCTGGGCAGTGGACGGAACCCTTGCGCAGCATTCAGGTCAGCCTGTACTAAATCGGGGAATTGATTAGCCAAATGGTACTCAACAGTGGCGTGAAGAGTGCTTTGGCAAATGGAGCATTCAGAAGGAGTCTGGACTTGGGAAGCAATTTGTGGGACAGTGTGTGGGTTAGTCATGAGTCTTTCAAAGTTTTGGTTCAACAATTGTATCTGAAAAGCCAAATTCTGAGCTGCTCCGGCTTCACTAGCTTCAGCTTTCCTTTGGAGGATGGATGGTTTCCTATCTTGATAAGCTGAGGTCAAGTGGATAGAATTATCTCTCAGTGACTCAAATAATATCCAAGCCTCATCCTCCATTTTGGTGAGAAAGGTTCCGGCACAAGCAGCATCCACAGTTTGCCTATGCCTATCAGATAGTCCAGTATAAAACCTTTCTACCAACTGCCATTTAGGCACTTGATGGTGGGGGCATAGTCGAATCAGATCATTGAATCGCTCCCAAGTCTCATGGAAGTGTTCCCCATCTAATTGAGTAAAACCCATGATTTCCCTCTTGAAGTGGTTGGTTTTGCTCATAGGGAAGTATTTTTTCAACAATTCTCCCTTAAGGGTGCTCCAATCATTCACCCTTGCATCCAAGGTGTGATACCAGTGTTTTGCCTTGTCCTTAAGGGAGAAGGGGAAGAGGGTTCTCATCAGAGCTTTATCAGTAAAGTTATGAAGTTTCATCGTAGAGCAGACCTCGGTGAATTCCTCTAAATGCCGGTAGGGGTCCTCCCTAGTAGTACCATAAAAGGAGGGCAACAAAGATATGGTACTGCTCTTGATTTCATATGGATTATCCCCTGCCAGTCGTCTCAGTGCTTGAGCGAGTTGGTTGGTTGGAATAAAATAGTCCCTCAAGGTTCTTTGTTGATTTGCTCCTTGATCAGCCATGTCTTCTCTTTTCTCTCCTTGGTGGGCTCTCCTAAGAATTCTCTCGGGTTCGGGATCAAACACTAGACTGCCCTCAAGAGAGCGTCTACCAAGATACAATAGCAAACACAATTCAAGTTCTTGTTGAATGAGTAAGTGAAACCTCCACCCCAAAGATAGGTCAAAAGGTCAAGGTGTTATCCCTTCGTTCCTATGTAAGTGGTATAAGAGGGGTGATGACTTAAGATCTTGACCTTCATTGTTGTTGAGGTAGAATTGGTTGATATAGATAGCCAAACAAGTTATTCACTGCAATTACGCGACCTAATTCAACCTTTGAGTGCCCTAGGACCTATACTTTGCTTAGATGATACTCCCAGGTGATCAAGTGAGAAGTTACTCCAAGGATGAACAAAAGGATGCAAGTAGGGTGAACCCTTCCTTTGAGGCGATGCGTGCGCGGTGCCTCTTAACTACCCTTTTGTTCTTTAAGGGGTGTCCCCCTCCGTGAAGTATCAAAACACTTGGTCAAAAGATAGTACCACCACCACAAAGCATGATAGGAGGGTCTGCACCGATAAAGAGATAGGTGCCTATAGCCTTAAGGGATCGAGCCTTAGTGCAGTGCCTAATGTGCATGCTTAGTGCCAGACATGTGCATCACACCGCAAATCATTTTTATTTTGAAAACGCAGACAAGTTCCTTTGAATCAGATCAAGTGTGATTTGGTTTTAAGGTCAAATTTGATTAGCAGTCCCAATTGCAGCTAGGCGACCACTGGATTAAGTAATTTCAGTCAGCTTTGTGGTCTTGAATTTTAACCCTAATGCAAATGCATGAACAGGAGCTGGATGCAAAAGTTCAAAAGGTGACCTATCTCCAGCAATCTTCGTGCAAATATGCTCGCAATGCAATAATGGAATCTAATGTATTGCTCAATCACCCCTAAATGCGTGCACCTAAGGGCATGCAACTCCTAAACAGGGAGCTCAATATTTTCTTTGTTTGTTTTAGAGGCAAGCAAGAAGAAATTTAACTTTCACATAGAAAAAATATAGCCCTAGCCTTTAAAGAATTTGGGGACAGACCCTCGAAAATAAGCCCCAATTACTGCAAGGGCGAGAAGATAGAAATAAAACTGCGATGAAGGAGAATCCCCTGTGAGAGTGGGATCTAGGTCTCCTATGTCTTCTCCATGTGTGAATGCCGCTCAAGGCCGATGTCGTCGCTTTGCTGCGCCTATCGCCCCATCAGATTCCTCGCATAGAAAGATAAAGAATGATCAGATAAATGCACAACTCAGAATAATCAGAAATAAAAATCAGGTGAATCTATTGCATCTGTTGCCTCCCCGGCAACGGTGCCATTTGATCGCGAGGTTTTTCGCTTGCAGAAATAATGTCAGAAAAATATGTTGTCGCAATATGTAATGTGGAAGAAAAAACCTCGATCAAAGTTACTAAAATACTTAAATAATACCACACTTCAGGTCGTATCACAGGGAGACATAGAACCAATAAGATCACCAATAATCATGTTCAAGAAAAATAAATTGCTATTGATATCAATGCATCATGGGAGGAAAGAAAACAAAACACATTAACTAGTAATTCAAATCCTTTAATATTGTCACAAATAACCAAGAACAGAAGGACCTCCCATAAATTTCCCATAACAAAGTAATCAATATCAAAATCCCATTATTTGGCAATGGCAATCAATGTAATTTTTAATTTAGCCAAAAATAGGGGATTCGCTACCATGGAGGAGGAGAGGATGCATGTGGAGGAGAGGACGGTCGGCCTTGCCGTGCTCGGAGGAGGTTGGCATTGTCGAGAGCTTCACATCGGAGGTCGCATCGAGGAAAACAATGGCCGGTGGGAAGCTTGGTCGGCGGTGGTGCGTGACCATGGGGGTGTTGTCGGGCGCGGTGAGGTTGCAGAGCTGCTGTCGAGGGAGAGGTTGTTGCTCAGGTGATGTTGGCAGAGAAGATGGTGGCTGGGAGGGGTAGCTGCGAGTAGGAGGTGACCAGCCGGTTGATGGGTTCTTCTTCCCTGTTGGCAGTGAAGAAGGAGGATGGAGGTACTGTAGCTGCGCGCGTATGGGGTGGTTGGCGGCGACGGCTGGTTGAACGCATGTGCGTACCTATGCATGGCAGATGGGCGGTGCCAGTGGGTTGTCGACATCGAGGAGAGGACTGCTGCGAGGAGAAGAGGTCGGAGGCACAGTGGGGAGATTAGCACGATTGCTGGAGTTGTTGTCGTGGAGGTGCTTTGCTGCCGTTGCCAAGCGGGAGAGAGGTTGACGCTTTCGAGGGTGGAGTGTAGAGGAGTCGAGAAAGGTCATGGTCGTGCCTTGCGTCGAGGAGTGACGATGCAAAGGACATCGATGTGAAGAGCATCCTACTGTGATGCATAGAGGAGAGGCGGTGGTGACACACATGGAGGCGGACACGGTGGTGAGGTTGGACGGGGTCGACGAGGATGCTCTCAGTTGGTGCAAGGAGGTCGTGGACACAATGAGGGGGCGCAGTGGTTTTCTACTGCGTGGGAATGAGAAGGAGGCACGGTGGGGAGATCGGTCATGCACTGGTCTTGGGCGTCGGCGTCACGGGGTGGTACAATGTCTGTGCGGTCTCGTGTGTGAGAGAGAGAGGGACGTGGTTAGGCTTGAGACCATTGGGTCTCTTCTTCAGTAGAGAGGGAAAGAGTGGAGGAGGGGCCGGTGGATGTGGTCTCTGCGCATGCAGAGAGGTAGAGGGAAGAAGAATGAAGGTGAGGGGGTGACTCGCGGTGGTGGTCACGGCGCAAGGTGAGGGTGTTGGCGGTGTTGACGGAGGCTTGCGGTCGTGGATGGGCATGCAGTGAGGGGAAGGAGATGGATGCCATTTTCTTTTTTTTTTTTCCAAGGAAGCCACCGCCTTGTTTGTCATTCCTTTCTTGTTAAATAAGGAGAAAATGAGAGAATGAGAGAGAGAGTTACAGAAGGAAAGAAACCATCAATCAACCGTGATTTAGTGCTGCCATTTGAGGGAGAGAGACAAGGAATCAAAGAGATTTTAGGGCAAATAAGGAAGGGATTAAGAGATGCCAAAGAATGATTCTTTTGCCAAATTTTACTAAGATAAAAAAAATCCCACAATGTAACATCTCAACTCTATATTTGATGTGAAGTCCTTGCCTTTAAAGTGAATAATAAGTTCTTTCACATAAATATTCAAGTCATTAATGCATGAAATGATACATTCAAAGCTTTCACATTTTGTCATTATAAGCATGTCTTAGATTAAATTATGCTCCAAATAATTCAATACTTAAGCACTAAATTAGTCCACTCAAGTGGACCCATCAGTCCTCAGAGTGCCCGTTCAAACGCCCCTGCCGTGTGCCCGTGTGTGCGATGAGGCATGCAGACGCGTGTCATTGTGCGCGTACACGATCTAGCGCATGTCCTCACGCCATGTCTCCGCTTCATCTGCTGCACGATCGCCATCTGACGGTCAGAATCGACGTGCCTTGCTCCCCGGCTGGATTGAGGCACTCAATAAGGCTCGAACTCGTGACCCCTACGTCGCCCACAGGGGCACGACCGCTGTGCTGAAGCCTCGACTTTGTCGAGTGGAGGGTTTAAGCGCACGGATCTGTGGCTGTTAGATGGGCATCCAATGGCAGAGATTTGTCAAGGGGTGAAGAATAAAAGCAGCGGCGGGTCCCTAGGGTCGATCAGGCGGCTGAGATGGTGCCACGTGGTGCCATCTTGGCCGTCCATCTTTTGTGTGTCGTAGACGGTGCCAGGGGTGTCGGATTGGACCGATTTTTGCGTTGTTAGGCTGCGATCGTTGATCTGAACCCATCCATGCAGTCAGATTTGTCGTCTATGGTGCAGATTAACTCCATCTTGGCCCTTGATCTCTTGGCTTCCTGGGACTATATATGGTGCTACGGGTGTCCGATCAGGGCGATCTTGGAGTCATTGAACTCCCGTCGTTGCCCGAATCAGATCCGTACGATTAGATCATCAGTCTGTAGCCCTGATTAACAAGTTGCCTTGTCCCTGGTGATGAGAGCCTCATCATGAGCCATAACTAGCTCATTTTGACCCAATAAAGAAGATAAAAGCTCCTACATAACCTAGAAGAAGGCCTAACTGAAGGAACAAGTGCTCTGAGAAGAAAACATGAAATAAAGGTTAAAACTGCAATTTTACCATTGCAGTAGATAAACGGGATTTCTCAGAGGCAAAACATAGGTCAAATGGTCTAAATGAGATAAAAACTGTGTTGATTCAATCAGAAATGGGTTCATGTGCAATCTAAGAACTAAAAGACACTTGGTAACCCTAAAACAGACCCGCTTAAATTAACAAGGTTCCGGTCAGAACAAAAAGCAAGTAAACCCTCTACAAATCATGGAAAAACATACTCTAGGGTTTAGAACACTTAATTTGGCCTTTGGAACCTAGTTGGACCTAGATTAGGGTCCTAGCTCTTCAATTAACCTAATTTGGGTTTTTACGCAAAATATCCAGTCAAACGAGGTCAAACCTGAAATCTAACTTCTCCATTAGATTCCTTAGGTCCAAATTAGGTTTATACCAAAATTTGGACCTAAGGAGAGGTCATCTTGACCTACTTTGCAATTTAGTACACCCAAATCACAAATTGGTCCCTATCTTTTGAATACTGTTGCAGAGAACCCCCTATGTTCTTCGCCTCCTTTGCAAAACGGTCCTGCCGCCATTGCTAGGGCAGAACCGAGCTCCGGTGAGGTTCGGAGAGGGATTGCTCTCTAATCCCTCAGAGATTCCCTCCCAGAAATGGAAGGAGAATTCTCTGAAGAATTGCCTTCCATTTAAGACCGATATCGATCCCTGGTGTGAACCCAATCTCTCGTGCGAACGCACGAGAGATTTGGGTATCCTAACTCCTTTCCATCTCCGGCGACCAACCTCAGGCAATTACGTGCCCTTCACGCCCTGCACACCAAGTCCAGCGCCTATATAAGAACCCACAACTCCGGCCGAAGAGGCTGAGCTTGGTTTGGCCGAGGTTCCACCCCCAATTCCTCTCCTCCTGCCCGGCCAAACTCCTAGCAGGCTCCGGCGAGGCCCCCTCCCCTCCCTCTTCGCTCTGCCACAAAACCAGTGGCAGAGTTAACTTCCTGACCTTCCTCCACGTCGCGCAGTACCAGCGCACGCCGCCTCAGCCCCGTCGTCGCCGTCGTCCTCCCCCACTGGGCGTCATCTTCTCCGGCGACAGCAGGTACTGCTGTTCGCCCTCCGTCCCCTTTAGTCCTTACAGTTAGGTTAGAACTCCTCTCCATCCTCTCCTCTCTCTTTTCCCCCTGTTATCTCCCTTGATCGACCCTCGACAGATGCTAACCACCTCCATCGTCTTCGCCTCCGACCGCACTCCGGCGAGCCGCCCACACCACTCCAGCCCTCCACACGGCTCGCCAACCACCTCGAAAGCTCCGCCTCACCTCCAGGAACACACTCCACCCTACCACTGCCACTCCAGCCCTCCACAATCACCCCCCGACCAACCCACCATCTCCGGCCACAGGTTGACCTAGGCACGCACGCCTAGGCCGACCTGCGGCCTGCAGCACTGCCCACCGCCTTCGCCGTGCCACGGCGAAGGTCTCTAGCTATTCTGATTGGGCCGAGAGGCGCGTTTTGTGTATGACAGGGTTTGAGCCGCTGCCGCCATGGACGACCTCTGATGAAGCTCCAGGCACCCGGTCTTCCAGGCTACAGGTGCTGCATACTAGCGCGAGTGTCGCAAGGTGCACGAGTCCAGCCAAGGAGCGCTAGCAGAGCCAGCAGCAGTGGGGCAATCGCACGACGAGGCTTCTGCAGGCGCGCGTGAAGGCGAGACCAGATAGTCCCACATCGTGGGATTGCAACCCTCAGGTACCATATAAGTTGTTTTTGTGTTTTACTCTTATCGCCTCAGTAAGCACAGGGGTGAGGTCCCTCACTGATCCCACACCCGCCTCGTCCGCGGCCTGACTACGCGGACCTGGCGAATCCGACCCGACCTAGACCTACGCACTCCTCGCGCATCACACACTTGCAGGTGCGCCTGGTCCCGGGTACGATCCGACCCGATTATGGCTGTGGCTCTGGGAGAGCGGTTTGAGTGAATTGCTTGAGAGAGAGAGATGCGCGGGTAGAGGGAGAAGGGTTAGGTTTTGCTCCTGTGCAGGCAGGCTGAACGCAGGAGGAGAAGGACTTGGCCACGAGAAGGAAAAGAAAGAAAGAAGAAGGAACGGCAGAGAAGAATAGAAGAGGAAGAAACAAGGCAGAGAAGAAGAAGCAAGAAAGAAGCCTTCGCAGGGGAAGAAAGAAAAGAGCAAGCCAGAAGCAAAGGCACAGAGAAGCCAAGTGAAGACTTTGCAGAGATCAGAAGAAGAAAAGAAAGAGCAAAGACTGCAGTAGAAGAAGAAGAAGAATAATCAAGAAGAAAAGGAGAAATGCTTTTAAGACGTCTGATCACAAGATCAGACGTCCAATTTCATATTTTTTTGCCCTAACTCCTTTTAATCGCATACATTCATACCTGAATTGATATTTTGAGTAAATTAGAGTGTTCAATTACATTTTGATTTAGTGGTAAGTTCCATTTGCTCCCTGTGTTCGACCTCGGATACTCCGGTCTTCGAGTAATAAAAACTTTGTATTTGTTCGAACGTTTTGTCGGTTATACTACAACATAATACGCTTTAAATCCGCACGAAACGCCCGTGAACACCTGGTCATAAAAGGAGATAATTAACCTAAATTTTATACAGACTACCTTAAATGCAAGATGATGCATGTTATGTAATATTTATAATATGTGATGCAATTCTATGCCTAAGAACACGCGTAAATAGATAGTTTATGTGATATAAACATGTTTACATCACTTATTATACTCTAGAATATGAAACCAAAGATGCTGATATATTGGCAGCATTCCGAGCCACGCTGTAACCTAGATCTCCCCCTGAAGAAGCAGGGGCTATAGCAGCTGCTGAATCTTCCACTGGTACATGGACAACTGTGTGGACTGATGGACTTACTAGCCTTGACCGTTACAAAGGACCATGCTACCACATCGAACCCAGAAAAGAAGATCAATATATTTCTTATGTAGCTTATGTTACTAACATGTTGAGTTTAATGTATTTGGGTTCAAAGCTCTCCGAGCTCTACCCTTGGAGGATTTACGAATTCCCCCTTCCTATTCCAAAACTTTCCAAGGTCCACCTCATGGAATCCAAGTGGAAAGAGATAGATTGAACAAATACGACCTCGCTCTAGTAGGATGTACTGTGAAACCAAAATTGGGATTATTCACAAAAAACTATGGTAGAGCAGTTTATGAATGTCAACGTGGTGGACTGGATTTGATTAAAGATGATGAAAATGACAATTTCCAGCTTTACCATTTATGTGTTGGAGAGACCATTTCCTATTTTGTGCCGAAGCATATCCATTTTGAAAGCACAAGCTGAAATAGGTGAAATCAAAGGATATTACTTGAATGCTACTGCAGGTACGAATGAAGAAATGATCAAAAGGGCTGTATGTGCCAGAGAATTGGGAGTTCCTATAGTAATGCATGACTACTTAACGGAGGGATTCACTGCAAATACTAGCTTGGCTCATTATTGCTGAGACAACGGATTACTGTTCACGCGAAATTGTCGATGTTTAAGAATGCGTTATAGTATAGGACAAGATTGCATTAAACACTTAAATTTATAACTCAGAAAAGTCCGAGGTCGAACTCAGGGAGCAATAGGCAATTTAGTACTCAAGATTATAATGCTAAGCACAATATAACAATGTAATAGAAACTTTACGCACAAATGATATAAATGAAAGAGTTAGAGTCAATGTAGCAAAAAGATTAGGGCAAAATGGTGATTTAAATCACGAATTTACCCTATTAACAATATACTCAAATAATGCTACAGTATCAACCACACAATTTCCACGTCAACTTAAGTGTTTCAAGAATGCAATAGTGACTTAGAACTAGCAATAGAGGTAAAGGCCTCTCTCTTTCCTTCAGGCCTTACGGAGAGGCACAAGCACAGCACCAACAGAGGCGAAGGCCTCTCAAATTTCTCTAAGTGTAGAAAGTAGCAGAGGGAAAAACCCCCCCTCCCCACTCCTCTCTCTCTTTCTTTCTCTCTCAGGATTGGGTGAACCAGACCTGACCCGAGTAACTGGGTAAATGGACCAAGGTCCAGACTTGCGAGGCATGAGAGCGGGTGAGGGCGTGTGTAAGCGCATGCGTGAGCGGGACCTCACCTTGTGTGCGTGATTAGGCGAAGTGCCTTAAATAGAAATTTAATTTATATGCTACGTGCGCGTCTGTTCTATCTGATGTGGGACTAAACCCACGGTCCTCTTTCGCACATAGCTGTAGCTGTGTCCTTATCCAATTGATGGCGAAGGAGCACCTGAAGCTCCTAATTGAGGGTCCATAATCAATCTTGGATTAGTTCCGCGCTACCTGGGAGGTTCACCTAGATGTTGTGGCACAAGAACACCTTTGTTGAGCTCTTTGAAGGAGCTCCGCCAATGGCGGCTGTACCTATTGATGAGTCCATTTTAATGGACTATTGTTACACCTAAGTTATCTTTATTTTTACATTTTATGTTTGTTAATAACTACATTAGGTTATAGAATGAGTGCATACATCATTACTTGAGTTCTTATCTATTCCATAGCATTCTATAACTTAGTATGTAATTTTTTTATGTTTCATTATTGTAGGAATAATTTGTGCAAGGAAAAGGGTGGTGAAGATAAATTTTCCCCTCAGCCGCCGGCCTCAACTAAGTCTTCCTCAACCTCCGGCTGGCCTCAACACCTCCCCAACAGCCGCCAGCCAAATTTAGTAAGGATTTAAAAATCCCTTGACTTGCGGATGGGGGAGGAGATAAAATGAGCTGTTGGCGAGGAAGAGAGGGCTCGGCTTCTTCTCCCCCTGGGGAGACCATCGTGAAGTTAGTATGTGCACTGTGCGCAAGACTTCCACCGCCTACCCACCGCAAGCGCTTCACCCAACCCTGGGGAGACCATCAGCTCGCCAGGTTCAATAAAAAAAAAAGTTTTATATATATATCTGTCTCCATGTTATGAAATCACAATGAGCTTA
Organism: Thalassia testudinum; assembly: GCA_037157565.1. Classification (NCBI taxonomy): domain Eukaryota; kingdom Viridiplantae; phylum Streptophyta; class Magnoliopsida; order Alismatales; family Hydrocharitaceae; genus Thalassia; species Thalassia testudinum. The sequence goes on from JAZHRO010000073.1 coordinate 154,996,203, forward strand.
TTGATTGCTATCATATTTGCGTGATTCAAGTTGCCTGTCTTAATTGTCTATCCATTCTGCAACTAAGCATGTCGTACTTAAATACATAATAATCACGAATCGATATGCGATTCTAAATAAAGTAGAGCTGGATAAGATCGATTTCAAAAGTAAAAGCAACGCCTCCCAGAGACGAATGACTGGGATCAAAGTCTCGTTATTTTTACAAAACAATATCTTTGTTGGATCGTATTTCGCAACTATACTACGACGCTTTTATAAAAAATACGAGCTACGATTTTTTTACCAACAAAATGGCACCGTTGCCGGGGAGGCAACGTCATTTTTCTTGACTTCGATCTTTTAATTTATCACTGACAAATCTGCTTCTACTTCATTTTTGATGTGTAAGACAACACGGAACGAAAATGGGATCTACGCACACACCGAGTACGGCAAAGAAAAATTAGGTGCACATCATCCATCTTAGATTAGGTTTCTCTTTCTGAACCCTGGGAGTAGATTTACTTGCTGCAATTTCCTTTGAAAAATTCTTTGTGAAAAAAAAAAGATTTTTCTAATTTTCGTGAAAAAAAGAGCAAAAAGAAAAGTTTTGAAAAAAAAATCTAGATTAGGCTTCCTTTCGAATCTAGGTATTTTGAAAAAAAAAAGTTATTTTCTATGAATCTTTTGAAAATTTCTTTTTGAAAAAAAAAAGTGCAAAAGTTTTGAAAAATAAAAAAAATCTTTTTGGTGGAAGGCTTGAATTTCAAGTTCAAACCACTTTTAAAGCTTTTCCACCATCTTCTAATTTTCGGCTAGATTTCAAATCTAATTTAAAAATTCAATTGCCGAAGTATTCGTTAGCAAAAAATACTGAAATTCAGGCTGAAATTTCATTTTCAAGCCTTCTTTCAAATGCCACTGTTACTTTGAAAAAATTTTAAGTATAAAATTTTGAAAAATTCATGAAGTGTACAGAGGTCAAACTAACCTAGATTCAAAATTTTTCAAATTTCAAAAAGCAATTTCGAGTAATCTAAGAATCTGTTTTGACTAAAAATGGTGGGGTTTGAAAGCTGATCTCATTAGCTTTATTTTCCATATTTTTCATGAATTTTTGAAGATCATTTGATACTGTTTCAAAGTGGAGAACCGACTAGGAGTCAAAATTTCAAATCTGACCCCCTGACATTCGAAATTCCCTAAAAATTTGGTTGAAATAGTAAAAATTCCATAAAAATATTCTCTGAAAAACTAATTGAAAAAGGAATCTACTCACAGAATTTCAAATTAATTTGATTCCAATTATTATCAGAAAATCAACATTACTTTTGTGGTCTGCTGAAACAGAGAAAAACCCTAGAAGTTCATACAACTTAGGTCAAACCCTTTGGGCTACAACTAGAGACCACACATTAGGCTAACTTAGACTTAATCAAGTCTAGTTAGTCAGTGAGCTTAGTCACCTTGTAGGCCACTCACCTCAAACCCCACTGAAGAAAATGGGTTAAAATTAACTTTAAAATACGAAATCAACCCGAGTTAGTTGTCGTACTGCTAGGTGAGTTTAATCTCTCTTACCAAACCTGGTGACTAAGTCTGCGGGGTAGTGTCAAACGACCTCGGCTCGGGGGTCAATGGAACTGGAGGCGTAAGCCAAAGGAAGAACCTTCCCCTTAGTTCCCTCGTAACCAGACTGGCTGGGTTAGCTTGAGAGGTGGGATACACTTTCAGTCGGTTGTACGATGAACTTATCTTCAGGAATTTAAATCCATAATGAAAAATTTGGTCACCTAATCTATAAGGACCATTCAATTGACAGGGCCTTAGCCTTGTCTTGCGTGGCTACACCAACCCAGGGGTTGGGCGTTATATGCATGGAAGGAGGTCACTTCGACCTCACTTGGTTGGACCTTGGGAGCCACTCCCAAGGAGGCGAGTCACCTCGCCCAGACCATCTTCTCCCCCCATTTCTTCTACTCCAAGAGCCACCATGGCAAATCCTGGACCTGGACCTAGACCGGGTCAGGACATTGAGAATCTGGACCCGATGGCTCATCTGGATGCCCAGGTCGTCGAATCTGAGGAGCGGCATCAGTAGAGCATGGATCGCATTCTGACGGCACTTGATAGGATGCAGCACCCGCCGCGAGAACAACTGTGGGATTTTTACGACCCAGCTACACCTATCGTCGCACCGCTAGTTAGAATTCCCGCAGTCGGAGACGCGTTTGAGCTCAAGCCCAATGTAATTGGGTTGATCATCACTCATTTCTATGGGAACTCAAGCGAAGATTTGTTCTAGCACCTTGAGGACCTGAGTCGACTCGCTGAAACGATCCGACCCAGGAATATTGATCTCGGGATCGTTCTGACAAAGCTTTTCCCATTCTCACTGAGGGACAAAGCTTCATACTGGTTCAAGACTATTGGGAAGCCAATTGGAACCTGGCCAGAATTACGACATGAATTCCTGCAAAAGTTCCTCCCAATTGGTCGAACAAATGCAATGTGGTGCGCAATCACGACTTTCTCCCAGGGAGCTGGGGAGAAATTACATGAAGCATGGGATAGATTTCACGACCTTCTCCGGAAATGACCGCATCATGGTATACCCAGATGGCACTTAGCCCAGATTTTTTACCATGGGCTTGATGACACACATCGGTATTTGGCCGATGCATCTAGCGGCGGGAATTTTCTCGCAAAGGATGAGAACAATGCATTTGAGCTGTTCGAATCATTAGCGGAGAACTCGATGAATGCCACATCTATGAACCAGTTCCAGCGGCCTGGTCAGCAGCGAGTTGGTGTCCACGAGGCTCACACCAATTCTATTTGTGCCGACATGGATATCATCATCAAGCAACTGGATAGAATAAACCTAATTGAGAAGAAGATTGACCAGATCAGTCAAGGTCAATCTGACTCGAGCTCTACCGCCGCAAGATCCTCCTATGCACCCCGAGCCCCACCTGCTCGAGTTAATCTACTCACTCGGGATGCATCTTCTCCGTATTTACGAGATCCCGCATATCAGGATCCTGTGAATAATCCAGATCTAGCACCTTATGACCAGGGTTACGCACCACCCGCAGATTATAATGCGTATCCCCTTGACGGATATATGTCTCAGATATCTTCAGCCTACGAGGACGTCAGCGCTATCCAAGGATACGGGCGTAATAACCCATACTCGAAGACGCATAACCCTGGTTGGCGCCAGCATCCGAACTTCTCCTAGTCTAGTAATTCACAGAGACCACATGAAGATCCACACTACCAGACCAGGCAATACGGGAATGTGCAAAACACGTATCCTAGGCAGCAGCCATTCCTGCCTCAGCAGCAGCAACCCCGCTCGTTATACCAGTCGCTGCACCAAGCTGCCAACCACCCTCTAAAGTGGGCCGACCCTTTGGAGGTGCTGAAAGAGGAGCTGCAAGAATCGATGAAGAAGTATACACAAGATAGCTTGCAGATAATGAAGGCAATGGTTGATCAGATTCAGACCATACAAAATACGCAGAACCAGCTGTTGCAGGAGCATAGGACTCAGGGAGCCTTGCCCTCCCAACTCATCTTGAATCCTCGATATGTGCAGAACCAGGGTGCCCTACCTAGGTTTCAGGCACTGTAGGGACATGCAGACACCATACTACAGGCGCCTCCTGCACCACCCGGTTACGCGCAAGGCCAGCCGCCTTTGTAGAATCCCACGTATTCTGCCCCTTCTGCTCCCCCACCACCTCATGGACAGCAAGCCGATGCACACGCTATCTCATTGCGGAGTGGAAGGAAGACATTTGACCCACCACCTAAGCAGGAGGGTTCTGATTTTTTTCACCCTTCACCACAGGCAGATTCGACTCCTTCATCATCTCAGGAGCCACCTGCGGTAGATAAGGGTAAGAGGCCATTTAACCCTGAGATTCCCGTCCCTTTTTCTGAGGCTCTGACACGAAATGTAGTACGGAAAAAGGACACGAGAAATTTCGAGGACTTGAAATCGATGTTTAAGGAAGTACATATTCAGGTCCCCCTCCTCAAGGCTATCGATCACATTCCCGTTGTCGCTAGGTTTTTAAAGGACTATTGTACCCCGAAGCGACAACCGAGAATTGGACGACAAGCGGTACTGTCGAAAGAAGCTAGCGCTGTGATTCTAGCTGACCTACCGCCGAAGAAGAAAGACCCTGGTACCCCACTCATATCCTGCTTCTTGCAGGATTCTCCATTTGATCGGGGCCCTTTGAGACTTGGGTTCGTCCATCAACTTAACTCCCACTGCCGTATTTGATCGATTTCAATTTGGGGAGTTGAAACCCACCTCGGTTACGATTCAGCTGGCTGACAGATCAGTCAAAACACTGTGGGGGGTGGTTGAGAACGTGATTGTGAAAGTCCGCGGGTTCTGCTTTCCTATAGATTTTTTCATTCTCGATATGGAAGTTCCTCCTAATCTCCGAGATGCACCAATTATTTTGGGTCACCCATTTCTGGCAACAGCCCGAGCGAACATTGATTGTGCATCCGGGTGTATGGAGATTGCCCTAGGCAATGAGCGACTTCTACTAGACATATTTAGGGCAGCAAAGAACTTCGACTGTGATCGAATAGAGGAGGATGGTGAAGATGAAGATTCGGCTTACTGTGGTAACATTGGGCTCCTTTGTGACGACCCAATGTCTCATTCATCTACACTATCAGGGTTCTCGGACCTCGATCCACACGGGACCAGGACCACTGCATTACACATATCTCCCCAAGGATCTGACTATTTGGGGTGCGCTTCTGACCACAGCATCCCTGAATCCAGCTATCTTGATCCACATATTACTGAATCGCCCCTGTTATTACAGGAAGACGTGACTATAGGTAACGAGTTTCCCGTTAACGCAGTCACAACCGATTTCACAGGGAGCGACTTAGTAGGAATTCACTTGCACACGGATCAACAGTTTCCCACCTTCGAGTTTGCTCCTCCCACTCCCATTTTTGACTCAGCCCCACTCGTGATCAAATTGAAGCCCGTACCTACTCCACGCTTTCTTATAGCTAGACTTTTTGGAGTAGGGGTGCACAATCAGTTGGTTCGCATCTCCGATCACTGATTTTGGGAGCATACGAGCATATCTTTCTCTTAATCTTAGCCGGCTCCTATGCTAGAAATGACACATCTGATTGAGTTTTCGCCCAGCTGAGGGCATTAAACTCAGCACATATAGATACCATTCGCCCCACATTCCACCATCATTTATACATAACCATTTTTTTTTTACATAGCATATTTTGTTTTAGTATATTTCCCTTTTGTATAGTGCATGTTAACAGGTTGGCCGGTGCTGAATATAATTTCAGGAGCAATTACAGGTGACTTATACCCACTCATCCTCTGTCAGATTTATTTTCTTTTATATTCATGCATGAGGACATGCAAGAACATAGGCATGGGGGGTAGATACAGAAAAAACTGAAAAAAATTTTTTTGCCAACAGTTAGGAAAACCTCGGAGCTGCCTGCAAAATGTACTTTAGGACCTTAAATAAAAGAACAATCGACTCCACCTCCAATGCTTGCATTGGATCTAGAAATCGTTCGCAACAGCCACTTCCGACTAACCTACTCACCTTTTGTTCTAAATTTAGGGTCAAGCTGATTGTACCCAATATGGGAATTTCACGAAGTACAAATTATATGAGGTTACATATTGCATTCATGAATAAGATTATTTTATTAAGAGAATGCATTAGGGATTTTATCTTTTAGTTGATTCCTGTAATCTAGAATCCAGTACAACTTTTCACACACACGTAGAATTTGCAATGGATTCACAGTGAAGGCTGATAAACGTCTTCAGTCTATTGAGAAGAAGCAGTGCTTCTTTTCCTGAACCTTTGGACAGTGTTTTGGGAGTCAGGCAGATTTTCCTCTAAAAATCCACCAAATAGTGTGAGATGAGAGTAGAGTGTACTGGTGCTCAAAGATTAGTGCGAGGAATCTAGAATCCTCGATAATTAGGTGATGATGCTCTAAGATGAGACATAGTTTTCACTCTCGATTCTTGCGTATGCATTTTGTGAGAAATTGTGAGAGCCACCGAATAAGGCAAATACGCGGAGAGCGAGTTTTCATAAAACTAGGGCTAAGGTAGATGGTTACGACCATTCTTTACGAAATCCTCAGTTGAAGGAGGGTATTGATGTCAAGGTCAGAAATACACTGTCCTATCCATCTTTCTCGGTTTCGTGAGTAGGCACTTCCACCAAATGAGCCACCCAATGTCTCTTGAGTACCAACAATCCCTAATAATGCCTCCCCAATAAAGTTCATGGATGTATGCTAGTTGCGTGATGTTGAAAAAGAAAAAAAAAGAGAAAAAGAAAAAGAATGATGAAAAGAAAGAAAAATTGAAAAAAAAAATTAGAAAAAGCAAAAAAAGAAGAAAAGTATGAATATTTAGTGTTTATCGAGGCAATATCACCAAATAAAATTGAGCTCCACCAAATATGGCCTTAGCCTATTTTTCTTGTGTTTCTGACCGCCTAAATATTGGCTGAGGAATCCCAACTTAGTGTTAGGGTTATGAGAACTCAATTAAAGTGTTAATGCCTAGTGAGACCACCAAATACAGTCCTATGTGTGAATCTGGTGAGGTTGTGAGCTTTAAGAAAAAGAAAATAAAAGAGTAAGAGAGTATAAATATAAAGGAATCAAAGAGAGCATAGTTTTTCTCATCTTTCTCTAAGTTGAGTTACTTAGTAATTCAGGAATCTGGACTCTATAGTACTAGTCTCTATGTAGCACCAAGTGAGAATGAGCTACCAAATATATAATCCTTTCTCTCAGAGATTCTCTACCTATGCCCAAAGCCGGGGTGAAATTCATAGAATATCTTGAATACCCTGAAGGAAGAAGTCTGCCTATCCTGCTAGAATTTTTACTAGGGGTCAAGTACAGGCTTTAGAGGTGTATTAGTTTTCACTCGAATCCATTGCAAAAGCTACATAGCCGCACTTTCATGATTGTCTGGATTTCTAGAGCATAGGACGAAAATAAAAAGGAGAAAAATCTCTACGCATACACTTGATAAAATAATCAGTCCCTTAGGGACCCTTGCTGCAAATAATTTAGTTTTGCATTTGCTAGGGACTAGCAAGATTTAGGCATGGGGGTATGATTGTGCAGCAATCATAGGTCTTAATTAATCTAGATTAGGTTAGAACTTGGCATAAGTTAGGGAAATTCATGCACGCATAAGCATTATCTGCATCTTTACTATTTTACTTTAGCTATGCATAAAATAATGTTATAATGTGTTGATTAAGTATATTATGTCAATTGCAGGCAATAAGTAGATCTGGAGCTGGATCTGGAGCAGGATCTGAAGTTGGATCTGGAATAACGGTAGTTGTAGCAGAGCTCGAGTAGAAGGCTTAGTTTAGATATAGGAACAATAATGTAAGGGGGTTAAAGGTTTTCTATTCTATTAAGTAAAAATAAAGTAGTAAAATGTGAAGAGCTTAGGTCCATCCTAGCCCTAGGATAGCCTAGAGACCTCCCCAAGCCTTAGTCACCCTTAGATTAGGTCACAACACCCTAGGAAGCCCTAAAACCCTAGTTCCAACCCGTATCTGGATGTCCAGATAAGTTATAGGACGTCCAGGACCCTTAGCCATCCCCCGCACACTTCAAACCCACTTTTGCAGTGTTATTGGATGTCTAGACACTTTGTCAGATGTCCAATTTCTGCAGAATACCCAAAACAGAACCTGAAATCCTTCCTGACTCTGATTGGATGTCCAGACAACAAGTCTGGACTTTTGATTTTTGAGTATAAGATGTCTGACAGTATTATTAGATGCCCGATACTGCTCTTCAATTCCTATTTTGAGATTTAAGCCTTGATCTTTGATCTCTAGGTCCCTAAACCCAATTCTAACCCCATAGGAACCTAAAGTAAGGTGCCCTAACCCTAGTCATCACCTCTAGACCTCTTTAAGGACCTAATTAGGTCCTCACTAAACCTAATTGACTTAGATCTTAGTCAATTCCATCAGCCTATTCAATTGGACTCATTGAGTCCAATTGAGCCCTGATCTTAGCACACACTGTCCAATTGGACTCAGTGAGAATCCAATTGACCAAGACCTAAATTAATTGAGTTGTTTTACTCTCAATTAAGTTTTCACACACCCAGTTAAACTTGTATTAAGTTTAATTGCACTTTACCTTAGTGAATTGGTGTTTACAACCCTAATTTGAGACCAACCTTGACCTAAACCCACTAGAACCTAACCTAATCAACCTAGCCACCTAAGTTTCAACCCACACACACCCACACACACCATCCACACGAAAATACCTAGCCTAGAGTTCTCTAGAACTCTCTACCATGTGTGGTTGACTTGGTTGCCAAAAATAGCAACCAAGAGCTATTCAATTTCTAGATCCACATTTGATGGATCTAAAAACCACCATCCACCCTCTCTCTCTCACTCTCCCACGAGCTCCCACCATAGGCCTCTCTAGATAATTCCATAATTCTCTAGAGAGCTTCCCTTAGGTCTATAGAAAGACCCAATGGGTGGCCATTTTCACCCATTCACTTCCTTGGCATCCATTCCACTTAGGCTAGCCACTTCCATCTCCACTCCACCTCCACAAGTAGAGCACCACCATTGAGGCCACCATCTCCATGCCAGAAAGTTGGATCAGCTCCCCAACCTCTCTCCAAGGGCCAGCCTAAGCTCCATTGGCCGCCCCTCCTTCTCTCAGCCACTCAAAGGCCATCGGAGACCACCTTCGAATGCCCTTCCTTCTGTTAGATTAGTAGCTTAGCTCTTCGTATATTTACTGCTTTTATTTACTACTTGGTAGTGTAGTCTTACTTCTCCCCCAATGATGCATGCGAAATCCCCCCATCGATTCTTGTATGCAATCATTTTCTGGTAGTTAGGTTTGATTTTCAAGCATTTATGTATAAGCTTTCATCTATAGTTCTGTTGCAAACAACTCTCTCACCGAATGAATAAAAAAAATGTTATATATATATATCTATCTCCATGTTATGAAATCACAATGAGCTTATTGATTGCTATCATATTTGCGTGATTCAAGTTGCCTGTCTTAATTGTCTATCCATTCTGCAATTAAGCATGTCGTACTTAAATACGTAATAATCACGAACTGATATGCGATTATAAATAAAGTAGAGCTGGATAAGATTGATTTCAAAAGTAAAAGCAATGCCTCCCAGAGATGAACGATTGGGACTCAAAGTCTCGTTATTTTTACAAAATAATACTTTTGTTGGATCGTATTTCACAACTATACTGCGATGCTTTTATCAAAAACGTGAGCTACGATTTTTTCACCAACAGAGGGGTAGGGTTCCTTTTATAGTGGAGGAAAGAATCAAATTCGTATACAGGTGTTGGACGGAAGGTCTACGCAAAAAGGATTGGATTTTGAAAAACCTATCGTCGTAGTATGATTTGTGAAGAAATCTGTCAATAGATAAATTTACCAAAATTCGTAAAGAGATTCCGGGTCGAACACAGGGAGGCTACGTCGATCTGAAATCCATGATTATTTTGTTTTGGTATTTTTGTTTTAAAAGAGAGATAATCACAATGAATTTGATACTAACACCAAGAAATGGAGAGAGTGAGAACAATCACTTTGCAACTGAATATTACTTTTACAACTATAAAGTAGGAAATGATTATAGTTAGAAAGTGGGAAATTCTATTCTAGAAAGTAATAAAGAAGGGAGAGCGATGTTATCCTCCTCGACGGTTGCTTGGAAGACGAGCCAGATGGGGCAATACCTGGAAGATGGAGGACAAAGACGGAAGACGAAGAATGGAGCAGGCAGAACCGGGGGCGAGGCAGGGTGTCGTCATCGCCACGGGATCCACTTCTGGAACGGAGGAGAGAAAATTTTGATTTTGACTCTAGAGGAGCATCCTGAGTTTGGGACAAGCTTCTTTAGAGCTTTGGAGAGGGAGAGAGGTGAAGGAAGGGATGATTGAAATGTGGTGGGCGTATGCCTTTTTATAGGTGTGGAGGTAGGGGGCAAAAATGTCATTTTATGTTAAAAAGATTAATGCAAGGGCCTTTAGTGACAGATAAAGCCGTTACTAAAGGCTAGATCATGGGCGTAGCTGCCGCGCATGCCTGCCTCTTCCTCTCTGCTGCTCTCAATGCACAATCACGATCTTGAAATCGCAGCTGTTAGATGTTGAGATCGGATGGCCTAGAATTAATGAGCACCGCTTCTTCAGCATAACCACGTGTGTGTGTGTTATTGCACGTCAACACGTGCGTGCACGATCCACACACCCAGTGTTGCCACATCATCGCTTGATCGGCCATTCACGTTCCATCTGACAGTCGAATTTGGCCCGCTCACATTGCTCGCTTGATTTGAGGAGGGCGGGGCTCAAACCTGCTCCCTCTTCATCGTGGATGGAGTCAAGACCAACGCGCCAAGCTGCCCTTTGAGGTGTGCTTTGGATTTGGGCATGCACTCTCAGCCCAGATCAATCGTATAGTTGAGAGAAGAGAGAGGGAGCAAGTGCCTTTGGCAGCTGTGGGCGGTTGAGATGGCGCCACGTGGTGCCATCTTGGCCGTCCATCTTCATTGAGTTGCAGACGGTGCCACGGATGTCAGATTGGATCGATTTTCACGTCATTAGGTTGCGATTGTCGATCCGAACCCATTCGTGCGATCAGATTTGTCATTTGAAGTGCAGATTTAAACCATCTTGGCCCTTGATCTCTGACCTTCCTCGGATTATATCTGATACTACGGAAGTCCAATCAGGGTAATTTTGGAGTCATTGAACTTCGATCGTCGCCCTGATCAGATTCGTATGGTTCGATCTTTGATCCGAGGTCCCTGATTAGTGGTCGCCTTGTCCCTGGCGACCAAAAAGGAGAAATTACTATACAATTTGTACAATTTGACCTAAATGCATGATGATGTATGTTATGTAATATTTACAATGCATGATGCTAATATGATATTAAGAACAGGCATTAATAGACATTTTTGGTTGTTCAGATGTATGCACATCACACCCCCATGCCTATCTTTTTCTAGTCCCTAACAAAAACTATATGCTATTTATAAAAGAATTAGATCGGATTTCTTAGGCAAAAGTTATTATTCAATACTAGGAGATTTTTGCTAAGAACACGAACTATAAAGACACAACAATGCCCGGATGTCTACCAAAATGCAGACCGCCTCAAGCCCTCGCCTTATTCAAAGGAGGATCTTTTTCTTCTTTTCTTCTTTTCTAATTTTTTTGAATTTTTGAGTTTAGGGTTTCGGAGTAGCTTTCTATGGCCAGTTAACCCACCCAAGACTTGAAGAGAACCCTAAGTTCTAAGCATCTTTGTGTGAAATGTGATACTCACTGATCGGTGATGCGAAAAATCACGTGATTTGTAAAAGCAGATTTTTAATGTCGTAACATGCGAATTCGCATAAGCTTTTAAATTTATATTCCTAGATAGGGGAGTATCTAGGGTCGTCCAAGGAGGCCAAATGTTTGCAAATCAACTCTCTTGCTTAGAAAATAAATCTCAATTTTCTTTTTGGTATTTTAAATATGCAAATTTTTTTTTAAATGATGAGGGCAAAATGCGAATTGTGACGGGAAGTACTAACACCTATAATTACTTAGCTAAAATTTAAGAGATAGAAAATGTCCACTACCTAAGCTCACTCTAGGCAAGTGGAGGCCTAGAGTAATTAGGGAGTGGAAGTGAAACAAGTGCTAGAACAAAGGTAACAACTGCAATAAGAAATTAAAAAGAAGGCAATTCAATTAATCAGAATTTGTGTTCTCTACAAAGACAAGTAGAGGAATGCTTCTACTAGAAATGGAAAATATAAAAGTAATAAAAGAAACACAAATCCTCTTACAAAATCTGGTGAAGAAGGGAGTCGTCTTGCTCCAAGCCTAGCTGCTCCTTGGCTTGAAAAGAGGGTCTCCTTCTTCTCCTTCCTTGAAAGCTCCTCCAAGGTGGATGCTACCACCTTCAATGCTCTCCTCCAAGGGTGGGCATGCACCACCCTCAAGCTTTCCTCCAAGGTGGCGTGGACCACCTTCAAGACCTCCTCCAAAGGTCTTCCTTGCCTGGCCCCTCCTTTGGTTGGTGTGGGCACGAGAGAGAAGGGAAGAGGGGAAGGCACCGAAGGGATAGAATATCCCCTTAATCTTCTTCTTCTTCTTCTTTCTTGGGAGTGGGCTCTAGGTAGAGTAAGAGAGGAAATTTGCTAGCCAAGGATGATTTGAATGGTGGTGGGTAGTGGTCTTTTTATAGGGTAGGATGAGGGGTTAAGATGACTCTTGAAATGGAGGGCTAAGATGGAGGATGGAGGTGGTTAGGTGATCCTAGGGTTAAGGATGGTTGGCGCCACCTACGGGGTGTAAGGGGGTAGTTATGGGTGGCCAAGGGACACCTAAAAGTGGCGCCAACCATGGAGAGGTGCCATGGGTTGGCTCCAACTTCTAGGCTTCTAGAAGGGGGGATTATGTGGATGGTGGAGATGGGTTTAAGGGAAGATGTGTGGTGGAGATGAAGGGGGTTTCTGGAGGGAAAAAGTGGCCCCAACAAGGAGGTAGTTAGGGTGGTTTTGGCGCCACTTTATGGTGCCTTTTGGAGGTAGTGGGTAGGCTAGGTTGGTGCCAAGTAGGATTAGCTTATGTGGAGCTTAGGTGGAGTTGTTCGGTAGGGTTTTTAGGTGGTAAAAGCCAAGGGAGCTGGAGCATAACTGAGCTAAGCTAAGCTAAGCTAGCTTAGCTAATGGTGGATTAGAGGAGGAGGTGTTGGAGCTAGGGTTTGGAGGGAGGAGCTGGATCTTAAAAATCTGGAGCTGAAGTGGAGCTGGCAGCTACTGAAGAAGTCAACATGGGGCTACTCTAGCTGGCTTAGCTTGCTAGTTCTTTGATAGCTACTAAGCCAAGCTAAAGTGAGATGGCTTCTATTGAATGGAGCTGAGGTGAGCTGGGTCTGGTGCTCCCGGGGAGGATTGAGCTGGTTGAGACATCTAAGGTAGCTTAGCTCAACCAAGTTGAGCTAAGCTGAGTCCCCGGGAGCTGGACTTGAGCTTCCTGAGCTGGGATGAGTTCTTCTTCAGCTGGCTGGAGTTGAGTGGAGCTGGATGTAGCTGGATCTGAGCTGGGGTGAACTCCAATCAACTCAGCTGAGCTAGCTAGAGCTCCCTGTGGATTAGTGGAAGCTGAGATGAGCTATACTCAACTAGGTTGAGCTGGATTTGAGCTTACCTGAGCTAGGGTGAGCTAAGATGAGCTCTCTTGAGCTGCCATTCAGCTGAGATTAGCTGAATGGAGCTGGGATGAGCTAACCCTAGTCCAAGTGAGCTAGGTTCCAGCTGAGGTGAGCTGGATCAAGCTGAGTTCCAGTTAGTTTGAGCTCCTCCTTCACCATTTGCCTTCTTAAGTGATAAGGTTTTAGAGATCTGTATATCTGTTCATCCCTAACACTCACAAAAATACATTAAAGCAACAAAAGAAAATGCAATGCATGCCTAACCTAGTTAATGCCTAAATGCAGCCCAAAAACCCATTTGCGGAGCAAAACTCTAAGAGCTAGGTTTGTTTTAATGCATAAGAATGATGATAAACTGTCGTTTATCAATCGACGATTAGAACTGACTTCGGGTTTCTATGCCCAGGTGACCTTGAAAAGAAATTCTACTTAAAGGTGTATCTATTCAACCGATAGCTTTCTCCTTACTTTTATTTTTATGGGGTCAACACAAGGGCGAACCCAGTGTATATCTCCCTAGCTTATTCTACTTCCCTACTTCTTCCTAACTGTTTTGGAATTTTACGTGAATTTCTTGAGCTGGGTTCTGGACAACCTTCCAATGGACTGTTACCCACGATAACTTGCCAGCCATACTCGTGCGGTGAAGTGTGGCTTATTTCTTTTTCTTTTCTTTTCTCCTTCTCTCTATTTTTTTTTGGGTAGGTGGCTTTCCTGATCTAAGATTTACCTAAAGGCAGCAGGAAAAGAATAGTCGTGTGACTGGGCTCTGGACAACCTACCTATGGGCTGTTACCCATGATAACTTGCCAGCTATATCACCCTAGAAAGTTCATTAGCTACCCAATTTTCGAAAAAACAACCGAAAAGCGAGTCAGTGCAAATAGTGTATAGATGCTTAGACTTAAAATCCCCTCAAATTAGAGGGTGGGCTGATAAGTCGTGTACTTATCATCCCAACTTATTTAACCAATTTGAAGTAAATTCAGAATGACAAGGACTCGATTAGCAAATCTACATTTTAGTAGACACCCAGGTTGATTAAGCCCGAAGTCTTGCAGGGTCTAAATGTTCAGATCCTACTATATTATTCCCTAAGGTTGAAAAATCCTAATGCCCAATTATTCATTCCTAATTCAATTTTTTTTCATTTTTTTTAAGAGAACAAAAATAAGTAGAATTTACAAGAATTCCACAGAGCTGATAAAATGATTCAGAAATGAATCCACTCCCCCATGCCTAGCTGATGCAATGTACCCATTAAAAATAAAAGGCATGAAAGGAAAGGTAGAATGTAGAAGATATCACCTGAATATGATGCTCGGGTCAGCTTTGAGTCAGACTGTACAAGTGCTGAGTTTATTGCCATCAGTTAGGCGAAGTCCAGCCAAAGAAATCACGATGTGATTAGAGTAACCATGTCTGAGATGGGTTCTGGAATAATACGATTAACAAAAGGCTTCAGACGTTGGCCGTTAACTTTAAAAGAATTACCCATCTTTGGGTTAGAGATCTGAACATTCTCGTTTGGAAATATCTAATCGATGATGAACTGGCCATTCCATTTTGACCTAAGTTTGTTGGGAAAGAGCTTAAGTTGAGAATCAAAGAGCCAGACCTTCTGGTTTGGCTCAAAGCTCTTTCGGGATATCAATTGGTCATGAAGAGCTTTGGTCCGAGCCTTATAGATTTTGACATTCTTGTATGAGTCGTTTCGAAGCTCCTCCAACTCAGATAGTTGGAGTTTCCTAATATTTTCGGTTAAACTCGAATCCAAATTACATTGCTTGGTTTCCCAAAATGCCCGATGTTCAATCTCTACGGGTAAATGGCACACCTTTCCATACACCAGACGAAATGGTGACATGCCAATAGGCATTTTGTACGTCGTATGGTAGGCCCAAAGAGCATCCTCAAGATTGTGAGTCCAATCTTTACGATCAGGTCTAACCATTTTCTGCAGAATATTCTTGATCTCCCGATTGGAGATCTCGACCTATCCATTCTTCTGGGGGTGGTAAGGTGTGGAGATTCTGTGATTTACCCCGTATTTGCCAATAAACTATGGAACTAGGCATTAGTGAAATGAGTACCACCATCGCTGATGATGACCCTCGGAATCCCGAACCGACTGAAGATCTTCTTGACGAAATCGATGACCACCTTGTGGTCATTGGTTCGGGTGGGAATAGCCTCAATCCACTTGGACACGTAATCAACAGCGACAAGAAAGTACTGGTGTCCAAATGAAGGAAGGGTCCCATGAAGTCGATGCCCCAAACATCGAAGATTTCAATGGGAAGAATAGGGTTTATAGGCATCATATCTCTCTTAGTTATGCTCCCAAGTGCCTGGCATCGGGAACACGACCTCGAGAATTCCTGGGAATCCTTGAATAAAGACAACCAATAGAATCCAGATTGCAAAATTTTTGC
This sequence comes from Thalassia testudinum, assembly GCA_037157565.1. Lineage (NCBI taxonomy): Eukaryota > Viridiplantae > Streptophyta > Magnoliopsida > Alismatales > Hydrocharitaceae > Thalassia > Thalassia testudinum. Next base: position 155,011,931 of record JAZHRO010000073.1, read on the forward strand.
AGTTGCCTTTTTCCCGGAAAAATGTCAACCACACACAGATGCATGGTGGAACTCGAGTATGCTTTGGAATTCATTCTCCGGAACACATCGACGAATAATCTGATCATAGCCAATATGGTACAGTTCAGCGTCCTCCCAGAAGTAATATTTGGCCTCAGATTTGAGTCTATCTCGTTGTTGCTTGTTCCAATCCTGGGGGATTTGACTAACGGCCAAATAATTTACAATGTCTGCAAACCACAGGGTTTGGACACCTGATTCTGTAAGAATAGTATTGTTCGGAAAAGTATCAGCAATCGGAATATCCGGACGAGAAGAATCACTTAGAAGTCTCGAAAGATGATCCGCCACCACATTCTATACCCTGGATTTATTTTTGATTTCAAGATCGAATTCTTGAAGTAGAAGAATCCATCGAATAAGCTAGGGTTTGGCATACTTTTTGGCTAAGAGATGTCTCAAGGCTGAGTAGTCGGTGTAAATTATGACTTGAGACCCTAAGAGATAAGCTTTGAATTTCTCCAGAGCAAATACTACAACTAGCAATTCCTTCTCAGTAACAGTGTAATTCCTCTGGGCCTCAATCAAAGTTTTGCTAGCGTAGTAAATGACAGAGGGCTTCCTACCAATCTTTTGACCCAAAACAGCCCCAACTGTGTAATCAGAAGCGTCGGTCATGATCTCAAATGAGGCTATCCAAACCGGTGGTTGCAACACTAGAGCACAAGTGACTGCCATTTTAAGAAATCAAATGCCTTACGGCATGATTCATTGAAATCAAATAGCGTATCTTTGGCAAGAAGGTTACTCAGAGGGCGAGCAACCTTAGAGAAGTCCTTGTTGAAACTCCTATAGAATCCTACATGACCAAGAAATGATCAAATTTATTTGACAGATGTGGGAGGAGGAAGTTTGGAGATAACATCAACCTTAGCTTTGTCAACTTCAATTCCCTGTTCAGAGATTACATGACCCAAGACGATGCCTTCTTGTGTCATGAAATGACTCTTTTCCCAGCTAAGGACCAATCTTGTTTTGATGCATCTTTTAAGGATCATTTCAAGATTAGCCAGGCAAGAATCCTCCAAAAACAGAGAAATCGTCCATGAAGACTTCTATAACCTCTCCCACCATGTCAGAGAATATGGCTAGCATACACCTTTGAAAAGTAGCAGGTGTATTGCATAAGTCGAATGGCATTCTACAGAAAGCAAAGGTTCCGTAGGGATAGGTGAAAGTCATTTTTTCCTAATCCTCGGGATGGATAGGGACTTGATTGTATCCCGAGTAACCGTCTAGGAAACAGAAGTACTTTTGCCCAGCTAGTCTTTCAAGGATTTGATCGATGAAGGTAAAGGGAAATGATCCTTTTTCGTGGCTGTGTTTATCTTCTTGTAATCGATATAGACCCTCCAAGAGGAAGCTGAATGAGTTGTGACAGATTCTCCTTTCTCATTAGTCACAATGGTAATCCCGACTTTCTTAGGAACAATTTGCACGAGACTTACTCAAGGACTATCTGAGATCGGATAAATGATTCATGTGTCAAGCCACTTAATTATTTCCTTCTTGACCACTTCTCACATATTAGGGTTTAATCTTCTCTGCATTTGGCGAGAAGGGCGGGATCCATCTTCCAAGAATATTATGTGATTGCAGTAAGATGGCTTGATCCTCCTAAGGTCATGAATGATCCAACCAATTGCCTCCTTATGTTCCTTTAGGACCTTTACGTCGAACACAGTGGGTCCTCGCATATTAGCTAGGCCAGTTTGGGTGGTCGAGATGGCACCACGTGGAGCCATCTTGGCCCTCCATCTTTTGTTACTTGTAGAAGGTGCCACAGGTGTTGGATTGGGCCGATTTTCACGTCGTTAGGTTGCGATCATCGATCTGAACCCATCCGTGCGGTCGGATTTGTCATCTGAAGTGCGGATTTACACCATCTTGGCCCTTGATCTCTGACCTTCCTTAGATTATATCTAATGCTACGGAAGTCCGATTGGGACGATCTTGGAGTCGTTGAACTCTGATAGTCGCCCTGATCAGATCCGTATGGTTGGATCTTTGATCTGAGGCCCCAATTAAAAGTCGCCCTGTCCCTGGCCATCAAAAAGAAGAAATTACTATATAATTTTTACAATTTAACCTAAATGCATGATGATGCATGTTATGCAATATTTATAATGCATGATGCTAATATGATACTAAGAACATGCATTAGTAGACATTTTTGGCTATTCAGATCTATGCACATCACACCCTTATGCCGATCTTTTGCTAGCCTTAGCAAAAACTATATGCTATTTATAAAAGAATTAGGTTGGATTTCTTGGGCAAAAGTTATTCTTCAACACTAGGAAATTTTTACTAAGAACTTGAACTACAAGGACACAATAGCACCCGGGTGTCTGCCAAAATGTAGACCTGATTGCGCAGCAATCATAAGTCTTAATTGACCTAGATTAGGCTAGAACTTAGCATAAGTTAGGAAAATTCATGCATGCATAAGGATTATCTTCATCTTTACTGTTTTACTTTAGCTATGCATAAAATAATGTTATAATATGCTGATTAAGTATATTATGTCGATTGCAGGCAATAAGCAGATCTAGAGCTGGATTCGGAGTAGGATCTGAACCTGGATCTGAAATAACGGGAGTTGTAGCAGATATGGATCAGAAGGCCTAGTTCAGATGTAGGAATAATAATGTAAGGGGGTTAAAGGTTTTCTATTCTATTAAGTAGAAATAAAGCAATAAAATGTGAAGAGCTTAGGTCCATCCTAGCCCTAGGATAGCCTAGTGACCTCCCCAAGCCTTAGCCACCCTTAGATTAGGTCACAACACCCTAGGAAGCCCTAAAACCCTAGTTCCAACCCTTATCTGGATGTCCAGATAAGTTATAGGATGTCCAAGACCCTTAGCCATCTCCCGCACACCTCAAACGCACTTCTACAGTGTTATTGGATGTCCAGACACTTTGTTAGATGTCTAATTTCTGCAGAATACCCAAAATAGAACCCAAAATCCCTCTTGACTCTGATTGGATGTCCAGACAACAAGTCTGGACTTCTAATTTTTTAGTATAAAACATCTGACGCTAATATTAGATGTCTGATACTGCTCTTAAATTCCTGTTTTGAGATTTAAGCCTTAATCTTGGATCTCTAGGTCTTTAAACCCAATTCCAACCCCATAGGAACCTAAATTAAGGTGCCCTAACCCTGGTACATCACCTCTAGACCTCCCTAAGGACCTAATTAGGTCCTCACTAAACCTAATTGATTTGGATATTAGTCAATTCCATCAGCCTATTTAATTGGACTCATTGAGTCCAATTGAGCCCTGATCTCAGCACACACTGTCCAATTGGACTCAGTGAGAGTCCAATTGACTTAAACCTGACTTAATTAAGTTATTTTACTCTCAATTAAGTTTTCACACACCCAATTAAACTTGTATTAAGTTTAATTGCACTTTACCTTAGTGAATTAGGGTTTACAACCCTAATTTGAGGCCTACCTTGACCTAAACCCACTAGAACCTAACCTAGTCAACCTAGCCACCTAGGTTTCGACCCACACACACCCACACACACCATCCACACGAAAATATCTATCCTAGAGTTCTCTAGAACTCTCTACCATGTGTTGTTGCCTTGGTTGCCAAAATTAGCAACTAAGAGCCATTCAATTTTTAGATCAACATTTGGTGGATCTAAAAACCACCATCCACCCTCTCTCTCTCACTCTCCCACGAGCTCCCACCATAGGCCTCTCTAGAAAATTCCATAATTCTCTAGAGAGCTTCCCTTATGTCTATAAAAAGACCTAAGGGGTGGCCATTTGCACCCATTCACTCCCTTGGCAAATTCACTCCATTGGTGCCATTCACGCCACCTCTACTTAGCTAGCCACTCCACCTCCACAAGCTCACTACCACCACCATGGTGGACATCATGCCGAGATGCTAGATCACTCGTCCCTCTCTCCAAGGGTCGGCCTAAGCTACATTGGCTGCCCCTTATCCTTCTCCCAACCACTCCAATGCCATCGGGGACTACCCTTGAATGTCCTTTATTCTGCTAGATTTAGTTTATGCTCTCCATAATTTTTACTTCTTTTATTACTGCTTAGTAGCGTAGTCTTAACTTCTCCCCAATGATGCATGCGAAATCCCCCCATCGATTCTTGTATGCAATCATTTTCTGATAGCTAGATTTACATTTTTAAGCATTCATGTACAAGTTTTCTTCTACCTTCCATGTTGCAAACACTCTCTTGAATGAATAGAAGATATATTTTTATATATATATGTCTATGTGTTGAGAATCACCATGAGCTTATTGCAATATCTTTTGAGTGATTAATGTTGCATGTTTTTAATTCCTGATATACTTGCAACTAAGCATGTTGTACTTCAATACGTAATAATCATAAACCAGCGTGTGATTTTAAACGAAGTAGAGTGGCAAAAAGATTGATTTCAAAAGTAAAAACAACGCCTCCCAGAGATAAACGACCGGGACCCAAGTCTCGTTATTTTTACAAACTTAATTTTTGACGAACGTTTTTACACGACTATACTACGATTTCCGACGACTTTCAAAACGCGCGAGAACGGACCCATGAAGACTGCCTCAAGCCCTCGCCTTATTCAAAGGAGGATCTTTTCCTTCTTTTCTTCTTTTCTAATTTTTTTGGATTTTTGAGTTTAAGGTTTCAAAGCAGCTTTCTACAGCCACTCAACCCACCCAAGACTCGAAGAGAACCCTAAGTTCTAAGCATCTTTGTGTGAAATGTGATGGACTCACTGATCGACGCTTAGAACGGACTTTGGGTTTCTATGCCCCTAGGTGACCTTGAAAAGAAATTCTGCTTAAAAGTGTATCTATTCGACCAGTAGCTTTCTCCCTTTATGGGGTCAACACAAGAGTGAACCTAGTGTATATCTCCCGGGCTTATTCTATTTCTTCGCTTCTTCCCAAGTGTTTTGGAATTGTACATGCATTTCTTGAGTTGGGTTCTGGACAACCTACCAATGGGTTGTTACCCACGATAACCATCTAGCCATACTCGTGCAGTGAAGTGTGGCTTATTTCTTTTTCTTTTCTCCCTTTCTATTTTTTTCTTTTCTTTTTGAATTTTTTTTTAAATAGTTGGCTTTCCTGATCTAAGATTTACCTAAATGTAGCAGAAAAAGAATGGTCATATGATTGGGCTCTAGACAACCTACCTATGGGCAGTTACCCACGATAACTTGTCAGCATACCACCCTGGAAGGTTCATTAGCTACCCAATTTCTGTAAAAACTGCCAAAAAGCGAGTAAGTGCAAATAGTGTGTAGACGCTTAGACTTAAAATCCCCTCAGATCAGAGGGCGAGTTGGTAAGTCGTGTACTTATCACCCCAACTTATTTAACCAAATTGAAGTAAATTTAGAATGGCAAGGACTCAATAAACAAATCCACATTTTAGTGGACACCTAGGCTAATTAAGCCCAAAGACCTGAAGGGTCTAAGTGTTCAGATCCTACTTATTATTCTCTAAGGTCGAAAAATACTAATGCCCAATTATTTTTTCCTAATTCAATTTTTTTTTAATAAAAAGAAAAGTCTACGGAGCTGGTGAAATAATTCAGAGATGAATATCCACCCCCCATGCCTATCTATTGTAATGTCCTCATTGTATTAAAAAGACATGAAACAGAGTGGAGTAGAGTAGAAAGCACCTGAATTGCGTGAATAACAGGTTCGCTCTGAGATGAAAAGGAACTATATACGTGTTGAATTTATTGCCCTCAGCTAGGCACACTATACAAAGAAGAAAAAATGAAGAATTCACAGGTGCAGGTCAGAATCAGAATAAAAAGATTCACCTCAGAACCTACCAGCAGATGTCCACAGATGTGGACCAGATTGTGATGCAGACCCATACCCCATGGTCGAGTATATCTAAGGTTTTGAATAAAAATTATCCGAAACCTGAGATTAGTATGCAAGCGGGGTCGGGCCTAGATTTGTAAGGATGCAACCCAAGTCCAAAAAGTCGATAACAGAGAGATCAAGCTCAAAGGGATAATCAATTAATGTGCACTTGGGTTGGACATCCTCTGTAAAGATGTCATAATGGTCCTAGTAGAAGGTTGGGAGTTTTAGACAAATAGGCACCCTTAGACTTGGTCTTCTGCTTCCTCCAGAATTGACTTCCCATATCAATATTTCCCAACTCCTATCCTCATTTAGACTTTCAAATTCTGGGACCTCCTATATATTAATCACCCCGTCTGAATTTTCCAAGTCTAAAAGATGTGACTGAATCAGAATGGACTTGGGTTTAGTGATTTCAAAATCAAAATAGTTAGTAAACTCTATGGGGTGTGATTGAGGATCGGGGCTATGAATTGAATCCTTCATAATAGGATTTGAATCTGGCATGCGAGCCCCAACAGGATCAAATTCCTCAATTTTAGGGCCATTAAATGATTTATCAAATTCCTCAAGCCCAGTCGTCTCACTAAAATCATGTTCTGTAAACTCATGTGAGACTTCGCATAATGATTCTTCACCTTCAGAATCAAAGAAATCTAAATCCGCATTAATGTGTGTCTCAAAATCATTAATCACTTTCTGATCTATGGAGACATACGTTTCCTCGTATCCCAGCTCAGGGATCTCAGGTGAAGAAATCAGTTCATCTTTAATTGGTTGCTCTAGACCAATCTGGTCAATCCCGATCTCGTAACATGTGTCCCCCCTAATAAGTGCTTGAGCGGGTTTTGACATTGGCTCTCCTGAAGAGGGTTCATCCTGGGAATCATCCTAAGATTGAACTAAAGCAACCATAAATCTCATCCCTAATTTAGATAACTTCCTAAGTAAAAACTCACCCAGGCCCTTATTCTTAACATCCTGGAGCCAATCCAACAAATACTTGTTCAGATCATCAATCATTTCAATTAGGGGCTCCAATTCTTCAGTGCAAGGTGTTAGCTAAGCTTCTAAAGATTGTATAGTATTCCTCAAGTTAGCCAACACCTTTTCTTGGACCTGGTTAACCTGAACCAAATGGTTTGGTTCAGGGTTAGGCGTTTTTGGGTTCAGTGTAGGGGAATCAACCAATTGAGGACCTTGATACCCTCCCTGATAATAGGTCATTTTAGGTTGTTCATAAGGTGGTGATGACCTAAAGATAGTGTATTTTGGGGAGGGGTAAGGATTGGTGTATCCTTCTTGATTGTAGATCATATTGGGTTGTCCAAATGAAGGCGGTGATCTATAATTGATGTAGCTCAGAGAAGGATAAGAATCAAGATCATGGTGTCTAGGGTTAAACCCTGAACACGGAGGTCTGGAACTATATCCCCAATCAGGATTATCCCAACTAGAAGATGGATGGGAATAAGACTGGTTGGAATAATAATCATTTTGGGAATAAGTAGTAGTAGGAGGGTAGGAGTGGAAGTACGAATAAAATGTGGAAGGATCCATGACAGAACGAGAGGAAGAAAGGTGCCCTGCAATACAAACAAACCTGTCCTTAAGTGGGCTAGCCTAAAGACCTATAGACTCCCAGAACCCATCTTCAGATTAATAAATGATTTGATCTACTTCTTTCCGGTCAATCCAACCAGTTAGAGGGAGGGACTGGGGAGAAGGTTCTTCCTTTGGCTTGCACCTTAGGTTCCTAGTGTACCCTCCAATCGCGATCATTTGATTCTGCTCTCCTAGCTAGACATCAGATTGAATGGTAGAAACAGACTAATCGAAAATAATCTCAATTTAGGCTCCAAAGAACGAGTCCAATCCTTAAAACCAGCGTCTACTCTGCTTTAATTAAGGTTAGGTTTGAATGTTCTTTGGAATGTGATGAGCCCTTTATCTGGGTTGTGCCCTTAATGATTGATTGATATGTGTGCGCGTGCACAACCAATGATTTTCAAGCAAGATTACTTTTTTTGGATGTGGTGAATTTTAGGGTTTAAATCTTGCTTAGTAGATTTTAGGATTAAACTTTAGATGTATTCAATTAAGTTCAGTTGGCACACTAGGTTTTGAAAGCACAGGTGAAGATGTTTTCCTTTAAAGTTTAAAAGAATGTGGAGTGCCTGGTAAATCCCTAAAAGTTGAACCTATGTGGCAGCTACTTGATGAGTTGTTTTTAGTTGAAGTGGTGCGGCTCAAACAACTCAAATAATTGGCTTGATGCATCACTTAATTAGGCATACAAATGATTTCCTAATCTGATTTCTACTCAATTATGTGTTTGGGTGTGTGTACCAGTTCCAAAGATCGGGTTACTGGTTGAGTTTTAAAATTAGAAGAGGTTGTGTACCTCTGTGAGATTTTTTTTTAAAATTTTTCTTTATATATGGAGGGTGAGGTGAGTGGAGGTGACAACCAAACAATCAAAACTAACCTTATGGTTTAAGAGAACTCCTAGGTTAATTAGGGTTTATGTTATTAAGTGATGGAATAAAATCTAGTGGGTGGGGAGGTGGGGGTAAACTTACAAATCCTTCAACCGCACTTTACTACAATCTACTGCTTTTGCTCGCCTCGTGAGAGTACCTGCAATCACAATAAGAAAGGAGAGAAGTGAGATAAAAGATAAGTAAGGCAGGAAAATGTGAAAAATCAAAGAGCGTCGCCTCTCCGGCAACATCACCAAAATGATGAAGTGGGAGATCTACGCAAAAAGGAATTGGATTTTGCAAAACCTGCCGTTGTAGTATGATTTGCGAAGAAATCCGTCAACAGATAAATTTATACTGAAACTCTAAGAATTCCGGGTAGAACACAGGGAGGCAAACATTTGATTCAAAACTGTGTTTAATTGTCATGAAGTAGATTAGCTAGTCGAATTGCATCTAAATTAGATATCTATTTAAAGAATAAAGAATAGAAGACAGAGAGAGAATATTACAAATAAAGAGAAAATAGAGGTAGAATGAATATGGATTTCATCATCAAATGATGTTCATTACACTAATCATTACAACTAGAAAGCAGAAAATTTACGCTAGAAAGTAGTAAATCTACTTTAGAAAGCGGTAAAGAGAATGGAAAGAGAAGTATCCTCCTGGACGATTGCTTGGAGGACGAGCCGGATAGGGAGATGCCTGGAAGATGGAGGACGAAGCGGGAAGAAGGAGAACGAAGCGAGAAGAAACAAGGGCAAGGTATGACGTTATCATCGTGGGATCCACTTCTTGAATGGAGTGAGAGGACAACCGTAGGATGCTCCACGAAGGAGGGAGAAGGTGGAAAAAATCTAATTTTAACTCTAATGGAGCATCCCAGGTTTGGGACAAGCTCTTAGAGCTTTGGAGGGGGTGAGAGAAGAGAGGAAGGGATAAAGAAGTGGAGGTCATAGGGCTATATATAGGTGTAGAGGTTGGGGGCAATTAGGTCTTTTTATATATAAAACATTAATTTAGGGCCTTTAGTGACGGATAAAACTGTCACTAAAGCCTAGATCGTGGGTGTAGCTGCCGCGCACGCTGCGCCTCTTCTCCTCCTCGCCCCTCAATGCACACGCACATCTACGTGTTCTCAACCATCCGATCGTGAGATCGGATGGCTTAAACGCGCCGCGCCCGATCTCCTTCAACGCCTGTTAAGAGGCGATGCAACCTCCTTCATCGCCGTTGGATCAAAGATCAATGGCTCAAGATGCATGCTCGCTCGCTTTCACAAGAGCGCGTCTGATGGCACGTTAGCGCTCCTTGCATCTGGGTGCGCCACATCACCCACATCCGCACTGCCCGCTCACCATCCAACGCTTGATTTCGCCACTCCCATGCTCGCGCCTTGATTTGAGGAGCAGCAGGGATTAAACCCACGCCTCTCGCTTGCGAAGAGGCGCTTGACTGCTGTGCTACCCCCTCTTCTTTGTTGACTTTCTAACCGCGGCATGCGTGCTCTTGGTCGTTGGATCAAGATCCAATGACCCAGATCTGATCTTGCGTTGAGAGAGAGAGCACGGTGGGTCCTTGTGTATTAGCTAGGCCGGTTTGGGCGGCCGAGATGGTGTTATGTGGTGCCATCTTGGCCATCCATCTTCTGTGAGTTGTAGAAGGTGTCACGGATGTTGGATTGGGCCAATTTTTCTGCCATTAGGTTGCGATCATCGATCCAAACCCATCCATGCAGTCGAATTTTTCATGAAGTGTGGATTTACACCATCTTGGCCCTTGATCTTTGACCTTCCTTGGATTATATTTGATGCTACGGAAGTTCGATTGGGACGATCTTGGAGTCGTTGAACTCTAATCGTCGCCCTGATCAGATCCGTATGATTGGATCTTCGATCCGAGGCCCCAATTAAAAGTTGCCCTGTCCCTGGCCACCAAAAAGAAGAAATTACTATATAATTTGTACAATTTGACCTAAATGCATGATGATGCATGTTATGCAATATTTATAATGCATGATGCTAATATGATACTAAGAACATGCATTAATAGACATTTTTGGCTATTCACATGTATGCACATCAGGCAGGAACTCTCCTTGCCGCTCCCTCCCAACACAGAAAGAATTTTGATGCTCCTTTGGAACCATTCACTCTTGATTCCTAGGGTCTCTAAACCTAATTTTGGTGGATTGGAGGGGGTTATATCCGATCCTGAAAGAAGCGTGTGTGGCATAGGGAATAGGGGGGAGATGAACTTTAACGGAAGAAAAGATGTTGACGAAGAAAGGGAAGGAATTGCCCGCACCTGCACAATAAAATGGCCACACAAGAAAACCAAGTTGAGAAGGACACAGAATTTTTGGTCTTCCTCCTCTTTCCTTCCCCACCACCGGAAGTGTTTCCAGCACCTTCTCCTTCTAACTCATGGAGTACACAACGAACTTCTTAGGGCTTTATAACTCCACTGAGCCAAGGATCACCTTGAGCATTTGTCGAGACCCTTCGGACTCCACCGACGGTAGTCGATTTTGACGATAGAGATTGATCACACAAGCCTGACCTTTTTGCTTGTCCTCCCTCCGCTCGACTCCTACGAAGTGCAGCTTTTTGTAGTAGAACAAGTTAAGCTCATCTTCGGGGAGTAAGAGAGCTTGTCTCCTTCACATATGACTTGAAGACTTGCACGACCCCACACCACATTCTTTACCAAACCCAATTTCGTGTATTACTTTTACCTTCTGATCTTTCCACAAGCACAAATTCCACTTTGAATGGGTCCAAAGATTCTTTCACAAAATAAGAAATACCATTTTGACTAAAGGTAATACATATTGGTTTCATGATGATTTACCAAACATCCAGAAAGGGGTTTTTCACCTCTCCAACAACTTCCCCATTAGGTAGAATTTGGTTGGCCCAAGAATAGATTTATTCAGGAGAGATTGGCCCAATTCGAAGTTGTTGATGTTTATACCAATCGATCATAGAATAGAAGTTAAGATTCATTCCGATCAAGCTTCCTTCCTATGAATCTGGAAGTTCTTCTCAGAAACAAGGAAATGGTTCAGTTCTGGAGCTAAAGATCGTAGTTCTCGAATGGGCAATCGAAAAGAAGGGTAAAAAATAGGTATTCTTCCTCCAATCATCATAGTACCGAATAGCTCTTTACGAGCTTGAATATGATCCAATTTATACGTAAGCATCTCTTGTAAGATATGAGCAACACCAAATCCCTCTAAAGCCCAAACATCCATTTCTCCCACTCGTTAGCCCCCTTGCTTCTTTCTATCTCTAAGGGGTTGTTGTGTCACAAGGGAGTCAGGCCCACTGGAACGTCCATGGATTTGATCATCCAATTGATGAATGAATTTCAAGATATAAGACATCCTATTTCTTATAATTCAGGCCCCTGAAATCACACATCTTGATCATCCTATTTCTGACTAATTCAAGTTAGTTATGGCTAATGATGGTGTTACCATCACCTAGTTTTAGGTGTTATATTTATACTGAGACACTCAAGGCCCTTAATCAGGTCTGATCTTTGTAACAACAACAATCAACAGTTGAGACAGTACCAATAGCAACTCTAAGTTGTTGTAATAGCAACATCAACTACAACTGTTGTGTTTTGTTAGGTGGAATTTGGAGTGTAATTTGTGTTGTAATTAGGGATTTAAAGAAGCTGACATGTATGGTATTAGGACTTCATGTTTCAAGCATTCATTTACTGTTATAGATTTTAATTTGATGTAAAATACTTGTAACCTTTCTATTAAATCCTTTGTCAGCTATACTTGAATAAATTAACTGTCCACAGGTGAAATTGGAATGAAATTGAATTGAAAAATATGTTTAAATGTTTGAATACCTATTAAATGAAGTGTTGGCCACTTCTGAGGGTTTACATCTCAATTCCAGCACTTAGATCCCATTTTAGTGCCTTATGTTCACTTCCAAAATCTCACTCAAGTCATAAATTGTGTTAGATTTGTATATAAATAAAATGATAAAAAATCACAAAAAAATAAAATGAACCTATCTTGAGTAAGATCAGGTATTTTGCTAGGTGTATGCCAAGTTACAAAGTATTTTGAACCCTTGACTGGTAGAACATATTAGCCGACGGTTCAGTATACTTTGAAACTCAATAAAGGAAACCAAATTCGAAAACAAAAAAAGAGTTCTTCTTTGTCTCATCTTACTTTTCTCTCTCATCTTATATCTCTACTATACATAGAAAAACCATAAAAAATAGAAAATGCCCAAAAAAAACCTAAAAATATCTTGTACAGTGTATTTATACTTGTAAATAGAATTTAATACTAACCTATATGTATCTATTGTAAAATATATAAATAATGTACATAAATAAATTATAATTATATTCTATATATGTAATTAGGTAATTATGATGATTAACTGTATATATAATTTTATTGTATAATTATATATTAATTTATATTAACTTAAATGTATATAATCCTAAGTAATTATAAATACCTATGTATATGCCTATAACCATGTATATTACTATATCTATGTATTTAACTAATTATTATATACTATATCATACCTATATATTAATTTATTTATGTATTTATTAAAGGTAATTAAGTTATTAAGTTAATTAGGTAAGTTATTAACTTAAAATAAAATAAATTAGTAAATTAAGTTAATACTGAAGTAATCTATATGTATACTTGTATAGTATTATTTTAAGTATGTATGACCTATTTGTACCATATTTGTATTATATTACAGTATTTATAACTTAAAATTGTATATAACTATACAAAACGTGTATTTAAATGTAAATAAATTAAAATAAAGACTCTAAAACAAATTAAAAATGCGTAATAAATAATTTATTATATAAATTTACTTTGTGTAAAGTCAATTTCATGATTAATTTAGCAATTTGTACATTAATTAACAAATTAAACCTTAATTCAACGTGCATAATTTCTTAACTTTAACTAATTTTAATATATATTTAAATAACTATTTCCATAAATTAATTATTCAATTATGTAGACCTATATTAGGGCTTTGTAAATATATAATTTATTTAAAAATTGGATTTAATTATGGCCCTCAAATCGAGGGCCAAAATTAGGCAATTGCTAATGTAGCTCAACGCTCATTTGGGCGCAAAGAAAGCACCACATTGTGGATGAGCAAAGTGGTGCAGCGCTATAAAATGAATTCTCTCCCAGGACCTCTCAGTCATCAGCATTCGGCACACCAAATACCCATTATCCCTCCTCTCTCGAGCACACTGATATGAGCATTTGTGAACAGTGTAGGCCAGGGGCCGTACATTGTGCTAGACCGATTGTGGGCTTGATATTAGGCCAAAATGAAATTGAATGAAAATGTACCCTAAATGAACTAGGACCGGTTTATAGTAGCGGTCTGGTCTCACCCTCTTGGGTATTGTGTATCCCACGAATCGAACCGATCTGCCAATAAAAAAACCAAATTTTTGTTAAGGTGAATAGTGACTCGAGTAGTGTGTGAGAGATGTCCTAAAAATGGCTAAGTGTTGAAAGAAGAAGAGGGATGGAACTTGAGAATTCAGCTAAGTGTTGGGAACTTAGTGCTTGTGTGTGTGTGTACTTGTAAATATGTATATGTATAGTGTATATGTGCATATGTAAATAGTATAACAATATAATATATATGTATATATATAATAAATAAAATATGTAAGCATAATGTATACGTATACATAGATAACATATATATATAAATAGATATAACTAGAATAGTAGTACTTTTTAAGCCTTATATATATAAATAAATCCTAAGGCTTTAGTAACGAATATATCTGTCACTATAGATTTGTATAAATGTCACTAGACATATTCTTTTGCCTTATGTCTTGTACATACTTTTACTAAGGCTATAGCAACACATATTTATGTTACTATATATATAGTATATGTTACTAAAGATATTAGTATGTGTTAATACAACTTAATATAGTACATATTAATAGTTATTTTTGTACCTATACTTAGGTATTATTTAGGATAGTTGTACACAACTAACATAGTGTAGTTACACATAGTTTTTGATGATGTTTAGTTGTAAATATGTTTGAAGCATTGTGATGGCATCACCATCATTCACTATAGATAGCCTAATTTTACTAAGTCTTAAGGGTAAATTCACCTAAATCATACAAAAAGAGGGGTACAATTCAATCAGGAGGAGAAGAATCACCAAACGAACCAAAAGGTAGCTAAATAGGTCTAAAATAGTCAATCTAGGGTTTTCTTTGAAAATTAGGCTATAAAAATAATGATTAAACCCTAATTTTAGCCTAACTCAAATTGACAAGGTTCCAATGGAAATAAATGTACCTTAAATCCTCTAACAACCATTTAAAAATATTCTATGAGAACGGGAACAGTCAATTTGACAATCAGAGCATGGTTTGACCTAAAACAAAATTATAGATGAGAATTTCATACAATTTGGATCAAATTGTAAATTGACCATGCAAATAGTATCAAAATACAAAATTGAGGTTACCATTAGATTCCTTATGTTCTAATTAAGCTACCATAAAATGTTGGACCGATTTGCGCCTCATTTGCACCTACTTTGAATTTTAATCCCCAACTTTCAAAATCCCTTCAATATGGTCCAAAACCATTACTTTTGGGTGCTTTATCTTACATATCGATCCTTGGATCATCTTCCTCCTCGCATCGACCATCGACCAGCCTTTGACCAAGCTCCTCACCAATCTTCGAGCTTAAATCCTCATCTCCTCATATCGCGGTTGCCTTTGATGACTAAAGAGGATTTGATCCTCTCGTCGTTCTGCGTCCATCGGCAGTAGTCCTACTACTGAAGATCACCTCTGTCACTCGCTATCTCCGGTCAAAGTGGATGCATTAGTTGTGAGTTGTTGCAAGTGAATCTCGCAACCTTCGGCCTTTTCTCGCTCTAGGACGCTGCTATAAAGCTTCTTGTGTGCCTTCTGAGTTCCCTCTTCTTCTTCCCCCCACACGCACCGCCATTGAAGGACCTCGGAGCTTCACTCGATCCCTTCGTTCACCGCTCTCCTGCCGAAATTGAGAGAGGGCTTTCACTCTCCATCTTCGTATAAAGCTTCACGCGAAGCTTCATAGCTTCCTGCCTCCTCCTCAGCTCTGATTTCACCCCCAAATTCATCACCGATCACTGACCACCGCCATCGGTCTCCACACCTCTGTCTCTCCAATAGTGTTAGGGTTAATATTCCCCTTCTCTTCTATCTCCTCATCTCTTCAATTTCCACTTTTGACCTTGTTTTCACCATCACTGACCACCGCTACTTTGAGCTTCAACGAGCTTCATTGCCACGCCTACACACATGACCTACCACAAAATAGAGTTAGGGCTTTGCTTCAGGGCTTCACCCTAAAGCTCTTGCACTTGATGTGAGGTCAAATGACCTCTTATTTTGCCTGCAGGTCTTCACCGGAGCCACGCCTTCATCCCCAACTCCGACCGCTCACTCTGCTGTCGCTGCTCCTTCGATCGTTGATCCATCACTTCCACCAAGTCGGCAACCTCTCCACGACCTTTTCCCCCTTTAGCCGACCCCATCCAATGGTCGGTAACGAAGGTCGATAGGGCTTCGATGATGGCCATCGGTTGGGGAGAAGAAGAGAAGAAAAAGGTCTAATGACCTTTTTACAGGAAAAGGACCCATCTGAAAGGGTTCCAAAGGACCTAATCAAAAGTTATAGGGACCAAAGTGAAGCAATGCAAGGATAGAACTGAAAAACAATGTTTATTCTTGATCTAAAGTCTATTCTGAGTAATTTTGACTGCAATAACTTAAACATTTTTGTTAGAGTTCATTTGTGCCTAAATTGATGAATATTTGATTATAATTGATTATTAATTTTATTGAGCTTTTAAAAAATATTTATTCGCACTCTACATATTCTCTATTTGCTATACTTTGAGTGCAACAGTGAACTTGTTTTATTTTCTTAAATTCATCCATAAGTTCACTAAAATCACCTGGACAAAATAGTGATAGTTGTGCATTAGATTGCTCCCAGACATGACCTCGGATTTTAATTCAAGTTATAAATTTTAAATGTTAATTCACTTTGGTCATTTATGCGATGACACACATTTTTAAAACCCGATCGAAGCGTGTTAACATTTTGGTGTCGTTGTCGGAGAGCAATGTACAATTTTCACTATTATTTGTGAATATTTCTGATTTCTGATTCATCTGCCTTGTTTTGGTTGTTTTGTAAATTGAACCTGAGCACCAAACTTCTTGGACAACCACTCCACAGCAGATAAATCATCTTCCTTTCTTCTTAATCCCCTTTTTCTTAGTATAGATAAAAAAAAGAAATTAGGATTCAACCTTGTCTTATGTTCTTAGCAATTTCATTTGTGGCAAGAATTTCTAAGATTTAATTATGGTTTAAGGAAATATACCTGCTTAGAGGACATGACCCAAAAATTCCTGCACCTATAAGGACTTATTTAAAATTAATTGAACCCTTGGAGTAACATGTTCTTGATTGAGTACACAGGGGTCATTGAAATTGAATTGGACTCTACTTTAGAGATAAATTAGGGTTGAATTATAGGGTTATCTAGTGCACATTTGCAAAGCTATAAGGGAGATTATTATCCACATTGTGTGCTACCTAAACCTTACTTGAATTGATTTACTATTTAAACCCTAAAATACAGGCTTGATGGGAACACCATCATAGGCCCTTATTAGCCACTTTTAGTCAGGTATGATTGATAAAAGCTCCTACATAATCATCTAAATGTCGTAATTTTGTATTATTCTGATTTGAGAGAATGGGAAATCAGGGTTAATTCTGTAATTTTAACAACACATCATGAACACAGATTAACCACAGGGTCACTCAGGGGCTAAATAAAGGTCAAATGAGCTTAAAAGTCCAAAAAGTGGGTCAGCACTGATAGAAACGAGATTTCATGCATTTCGAGAACCAAAACAACACATAAAACCCTAATTCTCAACCCGCTTAAATTAAAGTAGTTCTGGTTAGGATAAAATCATCTACACCTCTTAAAACTCATAGAAAAATATTCCAAGAGGTTTGGAACTTTTGGTTTGGCCATCCGAACCCATTTTGACCTTGAATAGAGTTACAAATGGGATTTTACCCTAATTTAGGCTTCTGTGCAAATTGCTCAGTTAAACGTCGTCAAAACTTAAATCCAACTTCACCATTAGATTCTTTGGGTCCAAATTAGCTTGGTACCAAAATTTAGGTACAATCAGAGTCCATCTTGAGCTATTTTGCAATTTATCCCTTTAAAACTATATTTCTTACATTTATCCCCTCAACTTTCAAGATTATTACAGAAAGGTCCCTAACTTTTCATCATTTTATTCATTTCGATCCCTTCCACCATTGGTATGAATGCAGCTCCTCAACTGAGATTTGAGGGAGATTTTCTCCCTCAAATGAGAGCCAAATCCCTCCAAAATTGGAGAGATTAACCCTCAAGCAATCCTCGATCATTCACACCCAATCAAGGTCTTCAAGACTACCTCTAGAGCTCCAATGGACTCGAGATTTTCATGGCTTTCTTCTCCTTGAAAGCTTGAGTAATCTAGGCTTTTTTCCAAGCTTAGAGCTCGTCATGAAGACCTATAAAAGATCCCATCACCCAGGCCATTCTCCTTAGCTCAGAATAAGGCCAAAACAACTTCTCTCCTCTGAAGAGCCTCTTCGCCCCTCTCATCGAGCTGATCAATGGCCAAATTGACCAGCTCATCATCTTCACCTCTTCGTCGTGGTCGTGCCTAGTAAAAAACTGACAGTTCTCACTCTCTCTTGCCTCGTCGATCCCTCACCATTATCTTCACCTTCTCCGGCACCGATCCATCACAGCCAGCCCTGATCCTTCTCTGTCTCAACTCCTAACCCCTCTCAATCTCTTCCTTTCCCTCTCTACTTTACTTCCACATATTTAGACTCTAGGGCAAACCACTTCACCGATCTCACGCACATCATCTTCCTCAGTACCGGCAAAGCTCCAGTGAGCTAGCATAGTTGCTACACTTCACAAAACCACCTGCTTCCACATCCAGAAGTATTGCCACAATCCACTGATAAAAAGCCCCAAAGAAATTTAGAGCTTTGATCTCATTTACACCCCACCAAACACATGCACTTACATACCTCTTTTCCATCACCAACAGAGCTCTTCCGAGCACCATGCACCCTAATACCACCACCACTGCACTCGCCATCCCTCGACAAAGCTCTTGAGCTGTTTTGATTAGGATGCAAGGCCGTCTTTCCTATTTCAGGTGTACGGTGAATTGCTGTGCCGCTGCCATCTTCTTCCCCCACAGTAGTGTCTCCCCTGACCTTCATTCAACCAGCAGCCACTCTTACTCGAAGCGGACTGGAGTCCTGAAGCTTCCCAGGTTGTCATACAATGGGATCATCAGCAATTGCAACCTCAATTCAATGAACCTTAGCTGTAGGCATGCAAAGCTGCTGGCGAAAGACCGTGGGATTAGTCCCACCTTGGAAACATGTAGGCTTGCGAAGGCGTATAATACGCAAAGGTGTCATCTACCTTCAAAAGCATGGGGTGAGGTCCCTCACCGCACATACCTTGCACGCCCTCGCCAGCGACACCACGCATGCGAGTTTGGGCTCTGACCCGAATACCCGACTACCCGATTACTGTTCACCCAGGTTTGGAAAACAAAGAGGAAATTCTGAGATGGATTAGGGGGTTTTTGCTGCTCTGGGAATCATGCCCTCCCTCTCTACACTCAACACTTAGCTAAGATTTGACAGGCCCTTACGCCTCTGTGTTGGTGTGCTGTTGCTGTGCCTTGGCTTCTCTAAGGCTTGAGATAAGGCGTTTAAAGCCTTAATCAGACATCTGACCTCGTGCTTGTGTTGGTTCTAATATTTGAGATATTTGATTGATACTGTTGAAATATTTGAGATAATTGCATAGCTTAAACATTAGGGTTGATTGGTGGTTCAAACCACTATTTTAACCCCATAATTTTGCACTTTGACTCTTTGATTTTATTGAAATATTCTTCTGAGTATTATTGTGGTTTCAATTATATATTCTTCTTGATATTGTGATTGGTGAATTGAAATTGCCAATGTGCTACTTGCGAACGACCTCGGACTCATTTCTTGATTTCGAGTTTTATAAATTTAAGTGTTGTCAAGATTTTTGTCCTATACTATGATGCGTATTTCTAAATGATGATTTTCGTGCATCAACAAGGCTCTAAGATCACTTGAACCTTAAAAGTGGTGACTTAATGATAAACAATAGTTTATCATCATTCTTATGCATTAAAACAAACCTAGCTCTTAGAGTTTTACTCCGCAAACGGGTTTTTGGGCTGCATTTAGGCATTAACTAGGTTAGGCATGCATTGCATTTTCTTTTGTTGTTTTAATGTGTTTTTGTGTCTGTTAGGGATGAACAGATATACAAATCCCTAAAACCCTAGCACTCAAGAAGGCAATTGGTGGAGGAGCTCAGACTAATTGGAACTTAGCTTGATCCAGCTCACCACAGTTGGAACCTAGCTCACTTGGACTAGGGTTAGCTCATCCCAGCTCCATTCAGCTAATCTCAGCAGAATGGCGGCTCAAGAGAGTTTATCTTAGCTCACCCTAGCTCAAGTCAGCTCAAATCCAGCTTAACCTAGTTGAGTCTACCTCATCTTAGCTCCCACTAGTCCACAGGGAGCTTTAGCTAGCTCAGCTGAGTTGACTGGAGTTCACCCCAGCTCAGATCCAGCTACATCTAGCTCCACTCAACTCCAGCCAGCTGAAGAAGAACTCATCCCAGCTCAGGAAGCTCAAGTCCAAATACCGGGGACCTAGCTTAGCTCAAGCTAATTGAGCTAAGCTACCTTAGTGATAAAAGCCATTTTATCATCATTCTTATGCATTAAAACAAACCTAGCTCTTAGGATTTTACTCCGCAAACGGGTTTTTGGGCTGCATTTAGGCATAAATTAGGTTAGGCATGCATTACATTTTTTATTGTCTTTTTTGATATGTTTTTGTGAGTGTTAGGGATGAACAGATATGCAGATCCCTAAAACCCTAGCACTCAATAAGGCAAATGGTGAAGGAGAAGCTCAGACTAGCTAGAACTCAGCTTGATCCTTGATCACTTGAACTAGAGTTAGCTCATCCCAGCTCCATTCAGCTAATCTCAGCTGAATGGCAGCTCAAGAGAGTTCATCTTAGCTCACCCTAGCTCAAGTCAGCTCAGATCCAGCTCAACTTAGCTGAGTCTAGCTCATCTCAGCTCCCACTAGTCCACAGGGAGCTCTAGCTAGCTCAGCTGAGTTGACAGGAGTTCACCCCAGCTCAGACCCAGCTACATCCAGCTCCACTCAACTCCAGCCAGATGAAGAAGAACTCATCTCAGCTCAGGAAGCTCAAGTCCAGCTCCTGGGGATTCAGCTTAGCTCAACTCAGTTGAGCTAAGCTACCTTAACTGCCTCAACCAGCTTGATCCTTCCCGGGAGCACCTGACCTAGCTCACCTCAGCTCATTATGGTAGAAGCTAGCTCACTTTAGCTTGGCTTAGCAGCTAGCAAAGAACTAGCAAGCTAAGCCAGCTAGAGTAGCTCCATGCCAGCCACTTCAACAGCAGCCAGCTCCAATTTCAGCTCCAGACTTCTTCTCCTCAGCTCCCCCCTCCAAACCCTAGCTCCAACACCTTCTCCTCTACTCCTCCATTAGCTAAGCTAGCTTAGCTTAGCTTAGCTTAGCTTATCTTAGCAATGCTCCAACTTCCTTGGCTTGTACCACCCCAAAAACCCACCTAACAACTCCACCCAACTAGCTCCACCTAAGCTCCACATAAGCTAACCTACTTGGCACCAACCTAGCCTACCCACCACCTCCAAAAGACACCTAAAAATGGCACCAAAACCACCCTAACCACCCCCTTGATGCCGCCACTTTTCCCTCCAAAAACTCCCTTCATCTCCACCATGCACCTAACCCCCCTTCTAGAAGACCCTAGGTTGGCGCCAAAATGGTGGTGTCTCTCCACCACTAAAAGCCACCAACACCACCAACACCACCCCCTTTAACACCTCTTGGGTTGGCGCCAAATACCCTTGGCCATAGGATCACCATCCACCTCCATCCTTCCATCCTAGCCCTCCATTTCAAGGGGCACCTTAACCCCCCATCCTACCCTATAAAAAGACCACTACCCACCACCATTCAAGGCATCCTTGGCTAGCAAATTCACTCTCATATTCCACCTAGAAGCCCACGTCCAAGAGAGAAGAAGAAGAAGATTAAGGGGATATTTTGTCCCCTTGGTGCCTTCCCCTCTTCCCTTCTCTCTTGGGTCACGCCAGCCAAAGGAGAAGCCAGGAAAGGAAGATCTTTGGAGGAGATTTTGAAGGTGGTCCACGCCATCTTGGAGGAGCTCTTGAGGGTGGTGCATGCCCCCCCCCTTTGAGGAGAGCATTGAAGGTGGTAGCTTCCAACTTGGAGGAGCTCTCAAGGAAGGAGAAGAAGGAGGCCCTCTTTTCAAGCCAAGGAGCAGCTAGGCATGGAGCAAGAAGACTCCCTTCTTCACCATTTTTGCAAGAGGATTTGTGTTTCTTTTCTTGCTTTTAGGTTTTTTTTTATTTTAGTAGAAGCATTCCTCTACTTGTCCTTGAAAAGACACCAATTCTAGTCAATTAAATTGCCTTCTTTTAGCTTTTTATTGCAATTGTTACTTTTGGTTCTAGCACTTGTTTCACCTCTTCTTCCTAATTACTCTAGGCCTCCACTTTCCTAGAGTGAGCTTAGGAAGAAGATATTTCTATCTTTTAAGTTTTAGTTAAGTAATTATAGGTGTTAGTACTTTCCGTTACAATTCACATTTTTCCCTTGTCTTTTCAAAACAAAAAAATTACATATTTAAAATACCAAAAAGAAAGTTGAGAGCTATTTGTAAGTAAGGGGATTAATTTTGCAAACAATTGGCCTCCTTGGATGACCCTAGATACTCCCCTATCTAGGATATAAATTTAAAAGCAAAAGCGGATTCGCGTGTTACAACGACGTTAAAAACCTGCTTTTACAAATCACGCGTATTTCGCTATCACTTTTTGGTGCCGTTGCCGGGGAGGCATGGCTTTGCTATTCTTTCTCCTCTTGCTTGAGGTAGATCTCATCCCCTTCTCTTTCTTCTCTTTCGTGTGTGCAGGAACTATTGTAGGAAGAAAGTGGGAATCTAGAAGCGAGAGCTCAAAGTTCCTTTTCTTCCCATGAAATTCAGGTTGGTTCCTCTTTCTGGTAACATAATTAATTAAAACTGCCAAAAACATATTAAACTTGGCTTTCAGGATCCCAAACAACTTGATTAAGTGGAGTGGTGCATTTTAAAATCCATTGTTTGCTTGAATGCTTCTTTAGCACCACTCCATTGCAAGTATTGGTGTTATATTTTTCGGGTCCAGATTTCTATCCGGACTTGAAAAATTGATTCTGAACACCACAGGCCTCCTAAAATCATAAATTTCATACAGTGATTCCCAATTAAGTCAGGAACATCTGTTCCAAATTTCAGATCAACTGGATTTGTATTTAATTTTTAAAAATTCGTGGACTGCAGAGGGGTCACACCCTCTAATCTTCTTGTTTTACTACTGTCCACGAATTTTTAGAATTTTTATACTCATCCAATTTTTGTGAAATTTATCTTGCTGAAATCCTTGTGAAATTTTACACATCATATAAAATTACAAAAATTTTCTGAGGTCAGTGGTGATACGGAAAAGTCCAAAATACCCACAGGTATCATTTCTGGACTTTAACACCAGTACAATTAAAAATTTAAAATAATTATCAAAAAAATTCCTAAAATATTACAAAAATCTTTTTTGGAATTCTTGTTTGATTTTATTTAAAGTAGTGGTGTTGTTTGACGTGTTTGGACCACTACTTAATACAGAAAGCCTAAAATTAATTCATTGGTAGTAATTTTCTGTCTTAGGGATAATTGGCTTAAAGTTTCTTTCTTTTTAGAGACTCACATTAAAGGAAATTAACCATCACCAATACAACTTGTCTTTCCTTTGATTGTGGAGTTTCAAACTTGTTTGAAAATTTAAAAAGAAAAACCCTAAAACACATTTAATTAAATCAAATCCTAAAAGACAAAAATACAAAAAAAATTACGTGACAACTTGATTTTCATTGGAGCCACTCTCCAATTCCTGCACACACACCAAAAAAAAAATCAGAATAACAGGGCAACAACCAATTAACGCCCTCCACATTCCATGTGCACTGTAGTATCCTAGACCTAATTAAAACTTGCAGTAACTTGACTCCTAAGGCTTCATCAACTTATGCTTGCTATCTAGGTCTTAAGTTTTCTTTAGTTAGTACCAATTCTGTCATCTATATCTGGTGTTCAGGCTGAGGGGCTGTGTCAAACGACCAGGTGCGGGTTTGTACAAGCACCTGGGGTTTTCCTTGGGAAACGTTTGGGCCCAAACCTCCCATTAAGCAACTTGGCTAGATTTGTTGATAGAATGGGTATTCACTATTGACTACTTATTTCCTACATAGACCAAGTCTTAGGTTATTATTAGGGAGTCGCATTTAAGTTAGGTCTAGTTTTGTTTACTTGAATTGCACACTTTCTCTCATCTTTTTCTCTTCTCCTCTCCTCCAATTCTTCCCAAGTAGTGCATGCACGGGCGACGGTCCCAAAAACCACACCTCGAGGGACCATCTGATTTCGCCCCCCACAGTAGAAAATCATTGTTTTCTTCCCCCTCCTCTTCTGAAAAAAATGGAGAACCCAGGAAGCCGTCAAAAAAATTCTGCTTCCACTTCTAACCCGTCAGCCGACCCACAAGCTGACTTCACCCTCCCTCACCTTCCTAACTTGGAGCAACCAGAAATACCAGCAGGGCCAGGTGGCCCTCCAATTATAACCCAAAATACATATCCCTTTGCAGTAATGGTCGACCATTTGGCTCGACTATAACAAAATCAAGAAGATCTAGCTAGGACTGTCACAAACCTAGCTAATCAAGGACAAAATCCACCACCCCGCCAACAGCCTGTCGTTCCTCTTAAGGATTTCTATGATCCTTCCAATTATGAGGAAGACCAGGGGTGGTCATACCAGCCATTCTAAACCTTATCAAGCATTTTCATGGTCTTCCAAGAGAGGACCCTTTTTGTCATCTCGAGGAATTAACTGTCCTCGCTCAAACCACTCGTTCCTGCAATGTGCAGGAAGACGTGTGGTTAATGAGACTCTTTCCTCTCTCTCTTAAAGACAAAGCATCTCATTGGTTTAGAAAGGTTGGGCACCCTATTACCACCTGGCCCCAATTAAAAAGTACTTTTCTTAAAAAAAATTTTCCAATCGGTCGAACGAATGCATTAAGAAGATCCATAACGACCTTTCAACAAAAAATTTGTGAACCCCTCCACAAAGCGTGGGAAAGATTTCAGGAACTTCTAAGAAGTTGTCCCCACCATGAAATTCCACAATGGCAGTTAGTGCAGATCTTCTATCATGGATTAGAAGATCAACTGAAATGGTTTGTGGATGCCTCATGTGGGGGCAATTTTCTTAACAAAGACGCCGAAAGTGCCTATCTTCTCTTTGAAGAAATGAGTGAAAACTCATTTAACATGACTTCAATGGACACTTTTGGCAGATCACAAAACCCCAGACACGGAGTCCATGAAATTGACTCCAAATCCACCTCTGTTCCAGTCATGTAAGATGATCTATATATGTTAGCTCAACGACTGGATCAGATGCAAATTCACCAAAAGAAAATGGAAGAAAAGCTCATAAACAAACAAGCTCCACACGTCCACTCTCCACACACTAACCCCCCACACATTTTCCGAAGAGAAAATCTACACAATATTGATGCCACATCTGCTGGCCAGCAATTTCCGGCTGATTTCCCGCAAGATTTGACCGAAAATTTTGATCAAAATATTTTTGATCCCACCTCGGAAAATATTTATGCTCTCCAGGAGCAATTTAGAAACCCCTCCAACACTTCCAATCAAAACTGGAGGACTAACCCGAATCACTCCTGGAAAAACCCGAATCCAATTCCTTTTCCCAAACAAAACTATTTTGCAAATTATGGGCAACCTATGTATCAACCTGGACCATCCCAGGATGATATTAATAATCAGGTCATGAAAACTCTTCAAGAAATGCAGACTCAAATGACAGAAGTAACCCGCATGATTACCAACTTGCAACACCAAGTTAAGGTTACTCCTGATCATCGACCTATTGGGAATTTACCTTTGTCTTGCCCACGTGCCCCTCCTCAGCTGCGCTCTTCTTCAACGTCCGCGCACGTTCTTTAATTCTCAGCCTTCCGATCATGAGATCGGACGGCTTAACCCGCATGATCGCTTGCTGCTGCGTGCCCGCCCAGTGCGTATGATCGCTTGTCCTTGCCGCGCGTGCAATAGTGCGTGATATCTATTGAGCGCAGACGGCCGTCCGATGACGATCCAACGCCCGACTGCACTGACTCGCCTGCGCTTTCCTCCCTTCGCTGCGGCTCGAACCCGCGGCTGCAGCTCGTGCAAGCGCTCTCGACCGCTGCGCTACGAGGCATGGATGGTCGAGAGCGCTTGCGCGAGCTACAGCTTCGGGTTAGAGCCGCAACAAAGGGGAGGAAGGCGCGGGCGAGCGAGCGCAGGCGGGCGTTGGATCGTCATCGGACGGTTGTCTGTGCTCAATAGATATCACGCGCTATTGCACGCGTGGCAAGGACGCGCGATCGTACGTGCTGGGCGGGCGCGCAGCAGCGGGCGATCACGCATCTTAAGCCGTCCGATCTCGCGATCGGACGGCTGAGAATTAAAGAACGTGCGCGGACGTTGAAGAAGAGCACAGCTGAGGAGGTGTGTGTGGGCGTGGGTGCTACGCCCACGTTGGGGTCTTTAGTGATGGTTTTATCTGTCACTAAAGACCCCTCATTTATTATTTTAAAGATGTAATGACCATTTTGCCCCCACTCCTTGCAACTATAAAAGGAGACCCCCTCCATACGAAATTCTCATCCCTTCCTTCTCCTCTCTACCTCTCCAAAGCTCAAGAGAAGCTTGTCCCACACCCGGGATGCTCCTCGCGAGATAAAGTCCAAATTTTCGTCCTCCTTCGGAAGTGGATCCCGCGACAACGACGACATGCTGCTCCATTCCCGTTCTTCTGCTTCATCCTCCTTCATCCTGCTTCGTTCTTTTTCGTCCAGGCGTCGTCTCGTCCAGCTTGTCCTCCAAGCAATCGTCGAGGAGGATAACTTCTCTCTCCCATTTTTATTTACAGCTTTTTTAGTGTAGAATTTTCCTGCTTTATTGTGTAGCTGATTTCCCACTTTCTAGTGTAACTTTTATTTATTGTATAAACAGTTTGAAATATTGAATGCATGTTCTCTTTCTCTCTCTCTCTCTTTCTTTTAGTCTGATGGCTCCATTGTATTTATATCGACTCGCTTTTCAAAAATTCTAAAAAAATATAATTGCGAACATAGATCAACGTAGCCTCCTTGTGTTCAACCCGGAATTCTTTTCGGTATAAATTTTATTTGTTGAACACGAATTTTTCGCTTTCAAGCTACAATGACAGGTTTTCCAAAACCAAACACGTTAGCGTAGCAATTCGTGCGTTCAACATTTTGAGGACAGCCTTGACCACGTGTTTGGTTTTGGAATCATGACTCGGAAGTGATTCGTGTGGTCATCACTTGCAACACCAAGTTAAGGTTCAAAAACCAAACACGTTCAACTCGCATGTCTTTTATTCGTGCGTTCAACATTTGTAGAAACAACCAGACTGCAAATGCAGTTACCTTGAGGAATGGGAAAACCACTCACAATACCCTGCCTATTAAAGAAACCCGCTCTAATGACACACAGATTAACTCTTCCCCTCCTATTGTTCAGGAACCAATTCATGCAAAATAGGGCAACCCTACCCCATTTCCACAAGCCCTCCACTCTTCAAAAAAGAAAAAGACAAAATTTGAGCCCACTGAGAAGGAACTAATGGATTTATTTGGGCAAGTAGAAATTAATATCCCTCTCCTAGATGCCATTAAATATATCCCTGCCTATGCAAAATTCTTAAAAGATTTATGTACTCCGAAAAGGCAGCCCAGAAATTTAGGAAAGGTAATTCTTCCAGAGACAGTTAGCTCAGTTGTGCAGAGCCGACTGCCTCTTAAGAGAAAAGATCCCGGCGCCCCCCTAATCCAAGTTATCATTAATGATACCTCATTTGATCGCGCTTTGTTGGATCTTGGTGCCTCAATTAATCTTTTCCCCACAGTTGTTTTTGAGAAATTTAAGATCGGTGAATTGAAGCTTGTTGAGGTTACTCTCCAATTAGCCGACCAATCTACGATTAAACTAAGGGGAATTGTTGAAGATGTTCTTGCCCGGGTCAAAAATTGTCTATTTGCAGTAGACTTTTTAGTCCTGGACATAGAGGTACCTGAAGCACTTAAGTTTGCCCCCATTATTCTTGGAGGACCATTCTTAGCCACCGCCCGTGCCAATATTGATTGTGATTCTGGAAAGATGAAGATCATGTGTGACGGTGAATCTGTAACCCTAGACATTTTTCAAGCTTCTAGGCGGTTCCAAGAACCAGATTTCTTTGATGATTCGGATTTAGAAATAGAAAACATTGTGGAGGAAACTTTGCAGATTTCCCACTTAGGTTCCTGTTTTGTTGTCAATACGGTTCCTGAACAATCCACTTTTTCTCACCCTTCCACCCCAACCACACGTCCAGCTAACATTCCAGCTGACCCTTTCACTCTCACTTCACCTTTAACCCACAAAGCAGAAACTCTTTCGGAGCCGGGCCCACAATTGGAATTAAAACCTTTGTCCAACTCCCTTAAATATGTCTTCCTGGGTCCAAATCAGACCCTGCCCCTGATTATAAATTCTGGACTCACCGGGGCACAAGAGCACAAACTCCTCCAGGTTTTGAGTAAATATCGGAAAGCTATTGGCTGGACCCTTTCTGATCTTAAAGGCATTCATCTGTCCTATTGTACGCATCGTATATATTTAGAGGATGATTCTCGCCCCTCCCACCAACCACAAAGGTACTTGAATCCTATTATGCAGGAGGTGGTAAAAAAGGAGATTATTAAGTGGCTGGATGCTGATATCATATACCCCATTTCTGACAGCTCTTGGGTTAGTCCAACACAAGTTGTCCCCAAAAAGGCTGGACTAACAGTTGTCACTAATGATAATGGGGAAAATGTAGCCACTCGAACTGCTTCTTCTTGGCGCGTGTGTATCGATTACCAAAAATTAAACACCGCCACCAAGAAGGATCATTTCCCACTCCCTTTTATTGATCAAATCTTGGAGCGTTTAGCCGGATGGGATTTTTACTATTTTTTGGACGGTTATTCCGGCTATAATCAAGTAGTGTTCATCCTGAGGACTAGGACAAAACAACTTTCACCTGCCCCTTCGGAACCTTTGCTTTCCAAAGAATGCCCTTCGATCTTTGCAATGCACCTGCGACTTTTCAAAGGTGCATGCTTGCAATTTTTTCAGACCTGGTAGGTGAATGTTTACAAGTCTTTATGGATGACTTCTTTGTTTTTGGAGATTCTTTTGACCATTGTCTCAAAAATCTTGAAAGAACTCTCCAAAAGTGCATAGAAGTTAATCTGGTCCTCAGTTGGGAAAAAAGTCATTTCATGGTCCAAGAAGGTATTGTCTTGGGCAATGTTATTTCAAAATAAGGAATCACGGTAGATAAAGCAAAAATAGATGTATATCTAAGCTCCCACCGCCCACTACTGTCAAACAGATCAGATCCTTTTTGGGTCATGTGGGTTTCTACCATCGATTCATATAAAATTTTTCCCAAATCTCCAAGCCCTTAAGTCAGCTTCTCACTAAAGACCAGCCATTTGATTTTAATAATAAGTGCCTGGAGAGTTTTTTGAGGCTGAAGAAAGAGGTTACTGAGGCACCAATATTGCAGGGACCTGATTGGAATAGTCCCTTTGAATTAATGACAGATGCCTCAAATTTTGCTGTAGGGGCCGTTCTAGGGCAAAGAATTGGCAAGAAGCCCGTTGTGATCTATTATGCTAGCAAAACCCTTGATGATGCACAACGGAATTACACGGTTACTGAAAAGGAACTTCTTGCCATTGTATTTGCCTTAGAAAATTTAGATCTTATCTGTTGGGGTCACATGTCACTATTTATACCGACCACTCAGCAATTAAATATTTGCTAACAAAGAAAGATGCGAAACCCCACCTTATCCGTTGGATTCTACTGCTCCAGGAATTTGATGTGGAAATCAAGGATAAGGTGGGATTGCACAATGTAGTGGTCGACCATCTCTCTCGTCTTATGATGAATGACATAATGACCCCTCCAGATCAGTTCCCCGATGAAAGCATTTTAGCTGCTACAACCCTCCCTTGGTTTGCGCCCATTGCAAACTACTTAGCAACAGAACAAATCCCCACTGATTGGACAAAAACAAAACGGGATAAGTTCTTTGCTGATATTAAATATTATTTTTGGGAGGAGCCCGACCTTTTCCACATTTATGCCGATCAGGTCATTCGACGATGTGTCCCCGATTCTGAAATCCATGATATCTTGACACATTGTCACTCAATGGCCTGTGGCGGACATTTTTCGGGCAAGAAAATTGCAGCTAAAATCCTTAATGTGGGATTTTATTGGCCCAGCTTGCACAAAGATGCTCATTACTTCGTTCGGTCCTGTGTGCGTTGCTAGAGCATCGGCAACATGACTCGGAAGGATATGATGCCCCTTAATACTATTTTAGAGGTTGAAATTTTTGATGTTTGGGGCATCGACTTCATGGGACCGTTCATCAACTCTGGTGGGTATTTATATATATTAGTCGCAGTCGACTATGTTTCTAAATGGATAGAAGCAATACCCACTCGCACTAGTGATCACCGTGTGGTTGTCGAATTTCTTAAGAAAAATATTTTCTCAAGATTCGGCATACGAAAAGCCATTATCAGTGACGGAGGCTCACATTTCACCCACTCACAATCCCATCACCTTCTTTCTAAATTTGGGGTTAATCATAAAATTTCCACACGTTATCACCCCTAAACAAATGGCCAGGTTAAAGTTTCTAACCAGGAAATTAAAAATATTTTACAAAAAATGGTTAGGCCCAACCGTAAAGATTGGTCCACCAAATTGGACAACGCTTTATGGGCCTACTGTACCACTTTTAAAACTCCGCTTGGCATGTCTCCCTTCCGTCTGATTTTTGGCAAGGCATGCCATCTCTCGGTAGAATTAGAACATAGGGCTTTTTGGGCAATAAAACAACTCAATATGGATTTATCTGACGCCGGTAACCATAGAAAATTACAACTAACTGAATTGGAAGAATTACGTAATTTTTCCTATGAAAATGCGAGGATTTATAAAGACCGAACAAAGAAATTTCACGATAAATATATTGTTTGGAAACACTTTGACGTTAATCAACATGTTTGGCTTTTCAATGCAAGATTACATCTTTTTCCTGGCAAATTAAAATCTAAATGGACTAGCCCCTTTATTATCCATAAAACATATCTATATGGCATTGTTGACCTTTTTGATCCGAAAACTAATTCGACATTTCAAGTTAATGGCCAACGTTTAAAGCCTTATTTTGATCATATGCCTAAAATTCCGTCTGAATCTTTTAATTTTACTGAACCAGCCACCCTTGATCACTAATGCACATCACGCCTGGCTGAATGGCGTAAAAGACAACACTGGATAGGAGGTAACCCGTCATTGTTTCCTGCTTTCTTTTTTTTCTTCTTCTTTTGCCAGGTTTTGATCATCCTAAACCCGACTATTTTTCACTAAGGTGATCCCTTTTCCCTCCTAATGCATGAGGACATGGCATATTTTAAGCATGGGGGGTGTTTTTAATTCTAACGATCGATTTAGGATGTTCAAAACCTAAAAACATGCAATTTTCTTTAATTTATTTCCTACTTGCATACCTAAAAAAAAAAGATTAAAAACTTTTTGAGGAAAAATTTTTGAAATCGGGACTAAGGTTGAAAAGCTCACTTTTGGTATAATGGGATTTAATCTTTAATAAACTAGGGATAAGGATGCGGATCTGATCATTAGAATTTCAGGGTCTATTTTAGACTAGATCAGATATCCTTCTCTAAAATTTCACCTGAACTCATGATAGTTCAGGTGACTTGATCCTATTTTGTAAAGTGGAAAGTATTTGACTTAGTTTCTAATTCAAAAACTTGCATGTCTTAAGAAACTTCTTGTGTCACTCTTCACACACAAGCCAACACTTAAAAATAACTAAAAATTTGAAAAACTCCCTTGTTTGGACTTAGTAAAAGTCTGAAGCAGATCATTGGTTTGAGTTCCCACCGTTGAGAAGGAGGAAAATGCCTCCTTTGAGGACGCGATGTCAACATGTTACCGCCTCGACGCTGCTCCATATCTATATTTCATATCTTTAGACGGAGCATTAAAGCGCATTTTAGTAGCTCAAGTGTCTTGGACGGTGCTCTACCTATAGTGTCGGAGTAAGAGCTTGAGTTTGCTTGGAGCGCCCCTTTACACCGCATCGTGTTTTGGGGTTGTGAGCTCCTGGGTGGTGTCATGGACAGTGCTATCCCGAAGTACTGGCACCAGAGCCCCCTCGAGGAATGGTAATGGGAATGATGATCCCGACACATCTGTTGTAAGACTAAGCTAAAAATAAGCATGGGAGAAAAAAAAGTAATAATAACACGCCCTTATAAATGTTGGCTTTTCACAAGCACAGACACAAGGTTTTAAAGGATCTTGCAAGTTGCGAATCAGATTCATGAGTCAGAAAAATCCTAAAAACAAACATTTCAAGTCATCTAAATTAACAAGGGGTTAATTTGTGAATTTTCTGGAGAATATATTGATCCCGTTCTGTATAATGATTAGATCCAAAAATAAATCCCGTACCTCCTGTGTTTTAATCTACCAAGGTCCCTTAATCTCTTTTTCTCCTCAAAAGTTGAAAAAATTAGATTTCCCAAAAATTCCATTTTCCAAAAAATTGAAGTTTTGCTAAGAGACTAGCAAAGGATAAACATGAGGGTGTGATAAATGCCAGTTTATCATCATTCTTATGCATTAAAACAAACCTAGCTCTTAGGATTTTACTTCGCAAACGGGTTTCTGGGCTGCATTTAGGCATAAATTAGGTTAGGCATGCATTGCATTTTTTATTTTCTTTTTTGATATGTTTTTGTGAGTGTTAGGGATGAACAGATATGCAGATCCCTAAAACCCTAGCACTCAAGAAGGCAAATGGTGAAGGAGAAGCTCAGACTAGCTGGAACTCAGCTTGATCCAGCTCACCACAGCTGGAACCTAGATCACTTGAACTAGAGTTAGCTCATCCCAGCTCCATTCAACTAATCTCAGCTGAATGGCAGCTCAAGAGAGTTCATCTTAGCTCACCCTAGCTTAAGTCAGCTCAGATCCAGCTCAACTTAGCTGAGTCTAGCTCATCTCAGCTCCCATTAGTCCACAGGGAGCTCTAGCTAGCTCAGCTGAGTTGACAGGAGTTCAGCCCAGCTCAGACCCAGCTACATCCAGCTCCACTCAACTCCAGCCAGATGAAGAAGAACTCATCTCAGCTCAGGAAGCTCAAGTCCAGCTCCTGGGGATTCAGCTTAGCTCAACTCAATTGAGCTAAGCTACCTTAACTGCCTCAACCAGCTTGATCCTCCCCGGGAGCGCCTAACCTAGCTCACCTCAGCTCATTATGGTAGAATCTAGCTCACTTTAGCTTGGCTTAGCAGCTAGCAAAGAACTAGCAAGCTAAGCCAGCTAGAGTAGCTCCATGCCAGCCTCTTCAGCAGCAGCCAGCTCCAGTTTCAGCTCCAGACTTCTTCTCCTCAGCTCCCCCCTCCAAACCCTAGCTCCAACACCTTCTCCTCTACTCCTCCAATAGCTAAGCTAGCTTAGCTTAGCTTAGCTTAGCTTATCTTAGCTATGCTCCAACTTCCTTGGCTTGTACCACCCCAAAAACCCACCTAACAACTCCACCCAACTAGCTCCACCTAAGCTCCACATAAGCTAACCTACTTGGCACCAACCTAGCCTACCCACCACCTCCAAAAGACACCTGAAAGTGGCACCAAAACCACCCTAACCACCCCCTTGATGCCGCCACTTTTCCCTCCAAAAACTCCCTTCATCTCCACCATACACCTAACCCCCCTTCTAGAAGACCCCAGGTTGGAGCCAAAATGGTGGTGTCTCTCCACCACCAAAAGCCACCAACACCACCATAACTACCCCCTTTAACACCTCTTGGGTTGGCGCCAAATACCCTTGGCCATAGTATCACCATCCACCTCCATCCTTCCATCCCAGCCCTCCATTTCAAGGGGCACCTTAACCCCCCATCCTACCCTATAAAAAGACCACTACCCACCACCATTCAAGGCATCCTTGGATAGCAAATTCACTCTCATATTCCACCTCGAAGCCCACGTCCAAGAGAGAAGAAGAAGAAGATTAAGGGGATATTTTGTCCCCTTGGTGCCTTCCCCTCTTCCCTTCTCTCTTGGGTCACGCCAGCCAAAGGAGAAGCCAGGAAAGGAAGATCTTTGGAGGAGATTTTGAAGGTGGTCCATGCCATCTTGGAGGAGCTCTTGAGGGTGGTGCATGCCCCCCCCCCTTGGAGGAGAGCATTGAAGGTGGTAGCTTCCACCTTGGAGGAGCTCTCAAGGAAGGAGAAGAAGGAGGCCCTCTTTTCAAGACAAGGAGCAGCTAGGCTTGGAGCAAGAAGACTCCCTTCTTCACCATTTTTGCAAGAGGATTTGTGTTTCTTTTCTTGCTTTTAGGTTTTTTTTTTATTTTAGTAGAATCATTCCTCTACTTGTCCTTGAAAAGAACACCAATTCTAGTCAATTAAATTGCCTTCTTTTAGCTTTTTATTGTAATTGTTACTTTTGGTTCTAGCACTTGTTTCACCTCTTCTTCCTAATTACTCTAGGCCTCCACTTTCCTAGAGTGAGCTTAGGAAGAAGATATTTCTATCTTTTAAGTTTTAGTTAAGCAATTGTAGGTGTTAGTACTTTCCGTTACAATTCGCATTTTGCCCTCGTCTTTTCAAAAAAAAAAAAATTACATATTTAAAATTCCAAAAAGAAAGTTGAGAGCTATTTGTAAGCAAGGGGATTAATTTTGCAAACAATTGGCCTCCTTGGATGACCCTAGATACTCCCCTATCTAGGATATAAATTTAAAAGCAAAAGCGGATTCGCGTGTTACAACGATGTTAAAAACCTGCTTTTACAAATCACGCATATTTCGCTATCACTTAGCTGTCTCAACCAGCTCAATTCTCCCTGGGAGCACCAGACCTAGCTCACTTTAGCCTGGCTTAGTAGCTAGAAAAGAACTAGCAAGCTAAGCCAGCTAGAGTAGCCCCATGTTGACCTCTTCAGTAGCTGTCAGCTCCAATTCAGCTCCAGGCTTCTCCTCCTCAGCTCCTCTCCTCAAACCCTAAGCTCCACATGCATATTCCTCTACTCTATAGCTAGCTAAGCTAGATTAGCTTAGCTTAGCTTAGCTTAGCTAGCATCCACGTCCATGGCACCAAAAACCTAACCCTAACTCCACCTACATGACCTACCACTCCAAGTCCACCTAAGCCTACTTAAGCTAGCTCCACCTCTACTCAAAGTTGGCGCCACCTCTTCACCACCTTTCACTCCTCAAATAACCACCAAAAGACACCTAAAGTTGGTGCCAAAACCAACCCTAACTACCTCCCTTTTGGCGCCAACCTTAACCCCCATATCCACCCTACACATAACCCCTCCAAGCCATCTCCACCATCCACCTCAACCCCCTTCTAGAAGCCTAGAAGTTGGCACCAACCCATGGCACCTCTCCATGGTTGGAGCCACTTTTAGGTGTCCCTTGGCCACCCATAACTTCCCCCCTTACACCCCTTAGGTGGCGCCAACCATCCTTAACCCTAGGATCACCTAACCACCTCCATCCTCCCATCTTAGCCCTCCATTTCAAGAGTCACCTTAACCCCCCATCCTACCCTATAAAAATACCACTACCCACCACCATTCAAACCATCCTTGGCTAGCAAATTCACTCTCATACTCTACCTAGAGCCCACACCCAAGAGAGAAGAAGAAGAAGATTAAGGGGATATTCTATCCCT
Source organism: Thalassia testudinum (assembly GCA_037157565.1). Classification (NCBI taxonomy): domain Eukaryota; kingdom Viridiplantae; phylum Streptophyta; class Magnoliopsida; order Alismatales; family Hydrocharitaceae; genus Thalassia; species Thalassia testudinum. The sequence continues at coordinate 155,047,650 of JAZHRO010000073.1, forward strand.
TTGGTGCCTTCCCCTCTTCCCTTCTCTCTTGAGCCCACGCCAGCCAAAGGAGGAGCCAGGCAAGGAAGACCTTTGGAGGAGGTCTTGAAGGTGGTCCATGCCACCTTGGAGGAAAGCTTGAGGGTGGTGCACGCCCACCCTTGGAGGAGAGCATTGAAGGTGGTAGCATCTACCTTGGAGGAGCTTTCAAGGAAGGAGAAGAAGGAGACCCTCTTTTCAAGCCAAGGAGTACCTAGGCTTGGAGCAAGAAGACTCCCTTCATCACCAGATTTGCAAGAGGATTTGTGTTTCTTTTATTGCTTTTTATATTTTTCAATTCTAGTAGAAGCATTCCTCTACTTGTCTTTGTAGAGAACACAAATTCTGATTAATTGAATTGTCGTGTAGGGGTCTTCACGGAACTCTCCCTTTTTGGCTGCCCAAGTAATTCTTGGGATGGTGGATTTGTGATCTAGAGGCCATTTGCCTTGAACCAGCCTAAGCCATCTAAAAATATTTGGGTGTCTTGTTTGGGTCTGATTAAAATCTAGTTTCTCATCTTTTCTATAGTGCATGCACGGGAGGAGGTCCTTAAGACCATTCTTAAGGCCTCCTCTATTAGTTCACTCACGTCGGGGCCAACACTCGACTAACTTGTTTAGGTCCTCTTCTGATTTGGTTCCTTTCTCCTCCAATCCATCTACATCCGATCTAGGTTCTTCATACTCTGATTTTGACTCGATGGAGAACCCTGGTCCAGAAGAAGGGAGCAACATCCAGCACCTTTAGAACTAGCTTCAGACTCTCATAGATCTGATCAATGCATTGGCAAAATCCCAAGCACGCACATGAATGTGGGATCACTATAATCTCGCAAGAGTGGTTATAGAGCCCAAAGTGTGTATTCTGGTTGGGGGACCAAGACTGAGCTCAAGCTGAATATTATCAGCTTGATTCCCCATTTCCATGGGATGGGTTCTGAAGACCCATTCTAGCATATTCAAGAGTTGAAACATTTGGCTCAGACCCTCGGGCCAACTGTATAAAATCGGAATACTCTACTCATGAAGATGTTCCCTTTCTTGCTCAAAGAGAAAGCTGCCCACTGGTATCGGTCTTTGAATTGACTAATCAATACCTGGGATGAATTGCAAGCCAAAATTTTGAGAAAATACTTTCCAGTAGGGTGCATTAATGCCCTAAGGCATCAGATTACACATTTTTCACAAAATGAGGGGCAACTACTTCATGAGGCATGGGATCGCTTTCTCGATCTCATGAAAAAATGCCTGCATCACGGAGTTCCTAAATGGGAACAGGTTCAATCTTTTTACCAGGGACTCCGTGAAGATATCCAACTTTTAGTTGATGCAGCTTGTGGAGACAACATTATGGGCAAACATGAGGACACCGTTTGGAAAAGTCTCGAGAATATGTCTGAGAATTCCATAAATAATGTGTCCATGGGTATGTTTGATAGGATGACTAGTCACGCATTGACAAACACACGTAGGGCACATGAGGTATGAGGCTTATCCTCTTTCGTCGACATGGAGATTGTGGCCAATCGATTGGATAAGGTCTCTATTATAGAGAAGAGGCTTGCCAATTTGACTTGCCAGCTGCAAAAGGTCAGTTCTTCTCAGCAAAAAACGCATGCACGTCCGCCCACAAGGAGGCTATGCATAATATTCACTACACTGGGATGGATGTGTATCCATCCTCTTCTGACTTGGGTTTCGTAGGAAACTCCGAGCTCGTTTATTCTAGTTGGGGGACCTCTGAACCTCAATATTCTAATTTTTTTGGAGTTGCTCAACCCTGTATGGAACTCCACGTCATCCAAAATAACCCCTATTCCAATTCCTATTATCCTAGATGGTGTAATCATCCCAATTTTTCCTAGTCAGGGAACTTTTATCCTCAAAATCCTAGACCACGATATCAACCCCGACCATAAAATCTGCACTCATATCAGTTAGCTCAACCTAGGCCTAGTAAAGATGATTAAATGAGCATGATTCTTCAGACATTGGCTGATATGGAGAAGACCAATGTTGCTATGCAGAGGCAGCATTGTAGGATCTGTAGGGCATAAGCACAATAGAAGGGGGGATGAATAGTGTGGTATGTAAATAAAAATTGTAAGAATAAGCAAATCACAAAAAGCACACAAGATGTATAGTGGTTCTCCTCACTCGGGTACTCCACTACCTAAGTCTCCCGACTTAGGATTTTTAACTTGATTCCCTCAACCCGGAGGGAATCAATTTACTAATAACCTGAGGTAATTAACGAGTTACCTCAACCCAATTACAAAATAAAGGAATGAACAAAAGTATAGGTATAAGCAAGATACAATAAAGCTTACAACTAAATTTTCTAAGTCTCCAACAAGTATATTTCTTAAAGAGTGTATGAATTAATCTAACGAGAATACTAAATTGAAAGCGAACGATTTAATAATGAAGTACACAATCGCCTTTGAAAATTTGTTGCAAACAAAGAGTGGCCTTGAGAAGAATGCAACAAATCAAGCTCCTTTGCAACTAGAAAATTGGGAAATGGAGGTGTAGGCAAGGACAGTATTTTTGGCTTGATGTTATTATACAAAAGACAATCAAGGAGTGTATATATAAGCCAGTAAACACCTTCCCTACGAATACTAGCCGTTAGGGGCAAAATGGGAAGAGCAAGATTAACATTAATTGCAATATAGCTATTCTGATTAGGCACAACGGCTAGTTGGTATCAGTACTGAAGTTGTGGTACTAGTACTGACTGCTCACAGTTAGTCCAACAATGCTTGGGGTTCCAGTACTAATGATTGGTACCGGCACTCAGTGCATTTTGTTGAGTACTAACAAAGTCACTTGGTATTGGTACTTATCATTGGTACCAATACTTGTGACTCATAAGCAATGGGGCTGTGACCTACATGTACCGGTACTAGAGATTAGTACCGATACTTGTAAGGTCCAATCACACCAAAAGTCCACCAATTGTGAACACTTGGTACTAGTACTCATGATTAGTACCGGAACTTGTTCACCGTTTGGGGCTTAGGCCTAAACCTATGCCTAGCATGTACCGGTACTTATGACTAGTACCGGTACTTGCTACAAGTACCTTGTTTTGCAAGTTTAAACCAAGTTTTATGGAAATCCTATCTTAGCTATACGATAATATGTTCAAAGAGTCGATCTTTAGTTTTAAAACGAATGATTGAACGTGATTTTGATCCCTAATTATCTCTACTTTGATTTTAACTCCTAAGACATCTTTTTCTTGTTAGGAGACATACAAAAGTTCTAAGATACAATAAACTAAACTAAACTATGGTCTTCAATCTTCATGTCTTCCATTCTTTCTTGCTTGCATACTTTCTAACTCTTGTATTCTCCTGTAATACTTCATAAACTCATCAAATTTTAAAATAGTTTTGTTAACACCAAAACACAAAAGAGAAATGGAACTAGGTTCCAATAAGCATACCACAGATGTTTGTTAAGCTTTCGTCATGTTTTAAGGAAATTGCGTTGTAGTACAGTCGACAAATAGCTCTCAAATCGATAAAATTTATAAACTCAAAATCTACAATGGAGTCCGAGGTCGAACACAGGGAGCAAATGTGGAATTTACAACATTAATCGCATTCAAAAAAAATGTGCATAATTAATTGAGCATTCAAATAGATATTCAATGAATAATAACCTATCACATTAGTTATTCAATGAAATGCAATGTATCTAGAGACAAAAGGAATGGAGAGAATCTAAAAATTGGTGATTTGAAACACCAATTAAATCCTTTAAATTAAGCATGCATCTCATAATCAATTTAACCTTAACCATAGTATTTAAATAATGCAGCAGTATCTCAAATAATGCTCAATCAGACGATAGATGTATTAATCAGACGACTTAAGTGATCAAGGCTCTCAAAGCCTTCTTCTTCTCTTTTTTTTCTTCTTTCTTTCTGCATGAGCCTTCCTTTCTTCTCTTCTTCAGAGCCTCTTCTCTAAGGCTTTCTTTCTTCAGCTTCCTTCACGAGCATTCTCTTTTCCTTAAGGCTTTCTCTAAGCCTTCTTTTCTTCTTCACATAGCCTAAGTGTTAGGCGTTTCAGCACAAGGCATGGATCTGGAGTAGAACCACAGAGAGAAAAACCCACCCCTGCTCTCTCACAAGTCCTCTCCTCTTTCTTTTCTCTTAAACCCTAGCAAGCATATAGTCGGATCTGGTTATTTGGGTCGAGAGCATGGACAAGGGTCACCAGTGTGTGCGGTGACGGAGGTCTGCTTAATAGGTGGGTTAGCAGGTGAATGGGTGTATGGGGACCCGACTCCCTGTGCTTGGGCGAGTAGGCCTAATCACAAATTCAATTTATGCATCGTAGATGGTTTTTCCACGCCTGATGTGGCACTAAGGTGCCACCTTCTTTTCGCGTGTCTGCAGCTTTTGATGTTTTGCCAATTGGAGTAGTTGTTGCAGCTGGGATCAGCAATTGAGGCCTTGGAGGTCTTCCTGGGATGGTTCCGCATGTCCCGGAGGTGGACTCGAAGGCAAATGTGGCCGGAGGATTGCGGTCGTGGTCGGACGAGGTAGTGGTAGCAATGGAGCACGATGTATACCTGAAACAATGAATAAGGCCTCAAAGCCACATTAGAATACCTCAGGAGCTTCGCCTGGGCTTGGCGAAGGTGACAGTGGTGGTAGCGTGGTGTGAGAAGGTTTGTGGAGGTGGGGCGAACGCAAAATATGGAAGCAAAGGGGGTGGTGTTCGGCGGAGTGGTTGGATGGGTGGATGGGGGTTTTGCTTGCGGAGGTGAGGAAGAGGCTATGGAGGTGTTGGCGAGGTGTTTTGTGTGGTGGAGCGTCGGGGAAACCTCGCTGGAGGGTGGTCGGAGATGGAGATGACAGTGGCATGGAGGGTGTATCGGCGGTTGAGTTGAGTGATAAAGGAGAAGGAAAGAGAGTAGAGGGAAAGAAAAACCTAACTAACCTAATCTAACCGGACAAAAGGGGGAAATGTCCCTACTGAGGGTACGCCAAACTCGGAGAAGACGAAGCCTCCGATGGGGGAGAAGCGGCGAGGAAGATGAGGAAAGTGACACTTGCTGGTATTGCAAGGCGTGGAAGAACTTGGGGAAGAAGAGCCGGCTGACTATGGTCTGTGGCGGTCGGCAAAGAAGGTGGATGGAGAAGCTCACCGGAGTTTGTGAAGCATTTGGTTGGAGAGAGAGGAAGAAGTGAGATTTCCGATCAAAACCAAGCTAAGGAGGTGAGGTTTGCATAAGGGGATCTTTTATAAGCCTCAGGGGGGCATTCCAGGCTTGGAAAGCAAGCTTGGAAGCTTGAAGATTTCACAAAATAAGAAACCCACGTTTAAAATCATTTGTATTAGGTTTTGGGCAAGACTTAGAGCCCAAGGTGCGGCTCGGATGGAAGAGGATCTTCTCAGGAGTTCCCTTTCCAATTTTGGAAGGGTTTGGATGAAAAATTAGGAAGATCTTCTTGATTGAAGGTCGGTTGCAGGTGTGTTCACATGGCAATGGCGGCAGGGGCCTCTTTGTGAAGGTGATGACAAAGTTAGGGGGGTATTTGCAATAGATTTTGAAAGTTGAGGGGCTATTTGAGAGAAAGGGTTAGACTGGACTAAAATGCAAACTAGGTTAAGATGATCTCTGATTGGGCCAAACTTTTGGTATAGATATCATTTATACCGAAGGAATTTGACGGTGAAGTTGAATTTTATTTTTTACTAAGTTTTACTGGGTAATTTACGTAGAAACCTAAATTAGGGTAACTTTTTATTTGAGACTCTATTTTAGGTTAAAATAGCTTCCAATGGTTAAATCAAGGATACCAAACCTTATGGAATATTTTTCTATGATTTTTAGAAGGTTTAGGTGAATTTTATTTTGACCAAAACCTCTATTAATTAAGCGAGTCTGAAATTAGGGTTTCAGGTGTCCGTTAATTCTTGAAATGCTTGAAAACCCATCTCTGTTTGTGCTGACCCTCTTATTAGTTATTAATGAACATTTGACCTTAGTTTAACCCTTGGGAAACCCCATGATTATTCGACATTCATGATCTTTTGTTAAAACTGTAGATTTATCCCTATTTTAATGCATTCTTCTCAGAAAGGATATGCAATGAATTATGACTCTTTGGCGGTTATATAGGAGCAGTTGTCAATTGATTCTGACTAATTAAAGCTAGTTATGAATGATGTTGACGTTATCATCAGTGGATATGGAAGATATGAGCAACCAAATTGTGCAAATGGCTAGGACTCGCCAGCCAGGCGCATTACCCTTAGAGCCACTGCCAAACCCTAACAACATACTGAACTAGAGGTACATTGCGAACCCAAAATTGGGACAAATCCACTATTTGCAACCAGGCTCGTCTACACCCGTATATCAAGATGTGTCAAAAGCTTCAACTCCTGTACTTGATACGTCTCAGTAGAAGTAGTCACCAACCCTACCCACTCCTCCATATCCTGCAGGATTACATTCTATAACAACTCGCAATGGTGAATGTACTAAGGATCTTGAGCCTAAGAGATACACTAAACCTAATCCTAGTTCATCTCAATTCAGGGTGATTATCAAGGATAACCAAGGATCAATAGAACCCATCCTGGATGAGACTAGGACCACACCTTTTCCTGAGGCCTTGACCAAGGGAAATAAGGGTAGGAAACCACCTTATATTAATGAGGACTTGGTTAAGCTCTTTGAGCAAGTCCAAATTAGAATTCACTTGATGGATGCTATTTGTCATGTACCTACTTACGCGAGATTTTTGAAGAATTTATGTACACCCAAGTGAAAGTCAAAAAATTTTGACAGAAGTCATATTTTGCCATCGGAGCAGGTTAGCTCCATTATTTTCGGCAAGCTTCTGCAGAAGTTAAAAGACCCTGGCACCCCTCTAATCTCCTGCAAGTTTGAAGATCTAGAACTCTTTTAGATTTAGGTGCATCCATTAATCTTATTACCACATCCCTACTAAAATATTTTGAGGAATCTGAACTTAAGCCCTCAGAAGTGACCTTATAGTTAGCAGATCGATCTATTAAGTCACCCTGTGGAATTTTGGAGGATGTAGTTGAAAGAGTCCGGGATTTCTATTTCCCAGTTGATTTCATCGTATTAGACATGGATACACCAGAGAACCTGAAAGAGACACCTATAATCTTGGGGAGACCATTCCTAACAATAGCTAGGGCAAACATTAATTATGAGGAGGGCCAGATGGAAATAAAATTTGGGGATAAAACAAGGAAGATTGATTTCTTTAAAGCCCATAGAGGAATTAATTGTGGTGTGATTAAGGAATTAAAAGGAATCAACTCACTTCTTAAGGAACCAATCTCTGATGATTTAGATTTGATTACCCTTAAGCAAAAGCCTCTAAAATCCTAATTGCCCCCTGAGGACCCAATTTGACCTATAGTTCCCTCTCAAGCTGACCCCAATCTTCCTGCTGCTGCTGAGAATCAGGTACTTGAGTTGAAACCGTTTCCTGACAATCTTAAGTACGTCTTTTTGGGTTCAAACAACATGTTTCCTATGATTATCAATTCTTCTTTATCTACAAATTAGGAAATACATCTGATTTCTGTCCTCCGGGAGCATCGCAGGGCCATTGGCTAGACCTTAGATGATCTCACCGGCATAAGCCCTTCTTACTGTACACACAACATCCTTACAGAAGAAGGCTCACAACCTATGCATGAAGGATAGCACCAACTCAACTCGAATCTTCAAGAGGTCATGAAGAAAGAGATAATCAAGTGGCTTGATATAGATATTATTTATCCCATCTTTGTCAGCCATTGGGTGAGCCCAATTTATGTGGTGCCTAAGAAGGTTGGACTCACCATTATCAAATTCAAGTCAGGGGAATCCATCCCCACCCGTGTTGCAAATTCGTGGAGAGTTTGCATAAACTACAGGAAATTGAATACCTCCACAAAGAAGGATCATTTCCCGCTACTCTTTATTAATTAGATTCTCAAAAAATTAGTGGGAAATCAGTACTTCTATTTCTTGGATGGATACTATGGCCATAATCAAGTGGCCATTCATCCTAAAGACCAGGAGAAAACCACATTCACCTGCCCGTACAGGATATTTGCGTTCCGTAGGATGCCATTCAGATTCTACTATGCACCTACCACCTTCCAGCGATGCATGTTGGCAATATTCTCTGATATGGTAGGTGAATTTTTAGATGTCTTCATGGATGATTTCTCTGTATTTGGAAAAACTTTCGATGAATGTTTGGGCCACTTGACTAAGATCCTCCAACGATGCATCGACATAAATCTAGTCCTGAGCTGGGAAAAGAGCCATTTTATGGTTCCCCAGGGCATTATTCTTGGACACCTTGTGTTTGAACAAGGTATCCAGGTTGACTAAGCGAAGTTCAATTTGATATCTAAACTTCCTCCTCCCTCCTCGGTCAAAGACATTAGATCTTTCTTGTGGCATGTCAGGTTCTACCGATGTTTCATCTCCGATTTCTCGAAAATCACCAGGCCCTTGACTCACTTGTTATCGAAGGATATCCCCTTCAATTTCTCTGACAAGTGTACTGAAGCTTTCAAAATTCTTAAGGATCTAGTTACCGAGGCATCAATATTGCAACCCCCTATATGGTCTCTACCCTTTGAGATCATGTGTGTTGCTTCAGATTATGCTGTGGGGGTAGTCCTTGGTCAGAAAATAGACAGAAAACACGTAGTGATCTATTATGCCAGTAAAACGTTGGACGAAGCCCAACGTAATTACATGATCACTAAGAAGGAACTTCTGGCTATGGTCTTTACCCTGGAGAAATTTCAGTCATACCTTCTCGGGTCTCGCATTATCATATACTCAGACCATACTAGAATTCGCCACTTACTCTGTAAGAGGGATGCAAAGCCTCGCCTGATTCGTTGGATATGGCTTTTGCAAGATTTGATTTAGAGATTCACGAAAAAGTAGGTAAATAGAACACAATTGCAGATCATCTGTCTTGCCTTCCCTCGTCTATCATTGATCCTTCAGCGCCTATCACTGAACACTTCTCGGATGAGCATCTTATGGGCATAGATGCTAGGCTTCCTTGGTATGCAGACATTGTGAATTACTTGGTATCAAACCAGATTCTGTTTGATTGGCCCAAAGCCAAGAAAGACAAATTGATTTCAAATGCCAAATATTACTTCTATGAAGATCCATATCTTTTTCGCATTGGAGCAAATCAGATCATCCGACGATGTATTCCTTATGCCGAGGTCAATGATGTAATTTCATTTTGTCATGATCAGGCCTACGATGGCCAATTTTTTGGACATAATACCACAACAAAAATCCTCCAAAGCAGCTTCTATTGGCTGACTTTATTTAAAGACGGACACAATTAATATAGGGCATGTGCTTGTTGCCAGACCTTAGGCAACATGGGCCATCGTGATATGATGGCCTTAAACCTGATTATCGTGTGCGAGATTTTTGATATTTAGGGGATTGATTTCATGGATCCATTTCCAAACTCGAATGGCTTTGAGTATATTCTTCTTGTTGTGGACTATGTGTCCAAATGGATTGAAGCCATTTCAACCTGAACCAATGACCATAAGGTTGTTATCAAATTTATTCATGATAATATCTTTTCTTAGTTCAGTGTCCCTAAAGCAATCATCTCAGATGGAGGGACCCATTTTTTGAATGTGCATTTCCAGTCCATGCTTAGAAAATACAGGGTATCTCATCATATTTCTACCCCATATCATCCGCAAATAAATGGACTGGCCGAGCTGTCAAACCGAGAAATTAAAAAGATTCTACAGGTCATTGTTCGGCCTTACAAAAAAGATTGGTCAACCCAACTTTCGGAAGCATTATGGGTTTATAGGACTGCCCATAAGACTTAGTTGGGAATATCTCCATTCAGGATTGTTTATGGGAAGGCATGTCACCTTCCTATAGAAATGGAGCATAAAGCCTACTGGGCAATATGCAAATACAACCTAGACCTCAGAAAGGCTGGCATTCACCGTTGCTTGCAAATAAGTGAGCTCGATGAATTATGCAACGACACGTACGAGAACTCTGAATTTACACGGAACGAATAAAAGCCTTGCACAATAAGCGCATTTCACAGAAATCATTCAATCCTGGTCAGAAGGTACTTCTATTTGATGCCTGTCTCAAACTATTCTTGGGCAAGCTCAGATCTAAGTGAACCGGACCATTTCCTGTAAGGAGGATCTTTGTTAATGGAGCTATGGAAATCTCACCTCCCGATCTTGACTCTACACCATTTGTTGTTAATGGTCAACATCTCAAACCTTTTCTGGAACTTCATGACTTGCGCCTGATCGATGAGTCTCTTGACCTCCACTCCACCTGAGCTGCATTGTGCCCAGTTGATGGCAGTAAACTTAGCACTTAATGGGAGGCAACTCGTCATTCTTTTGAAAAACCCCGAGACCTTTCATAATTTATTCACTCTTATTGTACTTTAGGGTTCCTAATTTAAGAACTAACTTGTTCTAAAATTATAAACTAAACTGAATGTGAACCCATCCTATTTGCAATGAGGGCATTGCAACACTTAGGCAGAGGGGATTAAAGTGAAATTATCTGAAAGTCATTTTTGAAAGGTTCTCACCAAAAATATACATAGTAAAAAAAAAAACAAAGAAAGAGAGAGAGAAAGAAAAGAGAAAAATCAATAGACATTTTAGTTTGTCGAACCCTTGGACAATCAGTTATGGAGTCAGGCAAACTATCTTCCATGAGATGCACTAAACGATTGAGAGGTGAGAGTAGAGTGTCCACTGGTGCTCTAAGTCTAGTACGAGGACTCTTAAGGCTCTAGAAAATTAGATAATGATACTCAGAGTTAAGCATAGTTTTCGCTCTCAGCTCCTGTGTGAGAACTTTTTGTGTGAAATCCTGAGAGCCACCAAATAAGGCAAATAAGTAGAGACATGTTCTAATAAAACTATGAGTAAGGTCGATGGTTACGACCTTCCTTTACCGAATCCTTGACTAAAGAAGGGCATTAATGTTAAGGTTAGAAATACATTGTCCTATCCATTCCTTTCCTAGTGCCGAGAGTAGGCACTTTCATCAAATAAGCCACACAATATCCTCTTGAACACCATCATTCCTCAATAGTGCCTCGTCAATAAAAGTTTATGCTATATGTGTTGTGTTGATAGATATGAGAAAAAATTTTAAAAAAATAACAGATAAAAAAAAGAAAAAAATATATTAGATATTTTAACTATATATATTTTGAAAAAAAAATTTAAAAAAGGTGTTGACTTATATGTCAAGTATACTAAGGCAACAACACCTACTACCATTACAATCCACCAAATATAGCCTTGACCTTGGCTGAGGATTTTCGACTTAGTTATAGAGTTATTAGAACTTATTTAAAGTGTTAATGCCATGAGAGACCACCAAATATATTTACAAATCTAGTGAGATTGTGAGCTCATATATATAAAAGAAAAAGAAAAAAGAGATTGAGTACAAAGGAATTAAAAGAGAGCATAGTTTTTGAGCATTTCTCTGAGTTGATTTGTTTGATATTCTAGAAATTTAGAGTCTGTAGTACTAGACTACATGTAGCACTAGAAGAGTGTGAGCTACCAAAAATAAAACCCTTCGACTTAGACATCTTCTAATTAAGCCTAAAAGTCAGGGTTAAACCACAGTCCACTTGCTATGTCAACCTCGAGGGAAGAAGCTTGCCTATTCTGATAAATTTGTACCAAGGGTCAAGTACAAACTTTAAATGTAAATTAGTAATTGGCAAGGGGAGATGAAAATTTTTGAGTTGAATGTCAAAAATACCTTTACATTGAAAATCTGTGCTAAACTCTAGGATTTACTAAGGGTCTAGCAAATGGTAGGCATGGGGATATGATGGCATCGCCATCATTCTCTGTAGCCAGCCTAATTTTGCTAAGTCCTAAGGGTAAATTCACCTAAATCATACAGAAAGGGGGGTATAATTCAATCAGGAGGATAAGAATCACCAAACAAACCCAAAAGGTAGCTAAATAGGCCTAAAAGAGTCATCCTAGGGTTTTCTCTGAAAATCAAGCTATAAAAATAATGATTAAACCCTAATTTTGTCCTAACTCAAATTGACAAGGTTCCAATGGAAATAAATGTAACATAAATCCTCTAAAAATCATTTAAAAATATTCTATGAGAATGAGAGCAATCAATTTGATAATCAGAGCATGGTTTGACCTAAAACAGAATTGTAGATGGGAATTTGATATAATTTAGGTCAAATTGTAAAGTGACTGGTGCGGTCCTTTGTCGCTATGGTAATTACAATCGTTGTGGTATATGACAAGAACAGTTACCAATTTAATAAAATTTATTACTCGGAATAACAAGTTTCCCGAGGTCGAACTCAGGGAGCAAACTATAATTCTAGAAGCCTATAAATTCACAATATAGGTTTTACAAAAATTAAGAGAGAGAGAGAGAGAAAGAGTGATTGGCTTCTTCTCTTTCTTCAGCCAACCCTCTTATTTCTTCTTTCCTTCTTCTCTGCTTCCTCTTTTTCTTATCTCTACTTTTCTTCTCTTTTTCTTCTTTCTTTCTCTTCTTCCTTGTGACTGCAGAGGCTTCTGCCTTCTCTTTTCTTCTTCAGCTGCTAAGTCTTTCTCCTTTCTTCCTCTCTGATTTTCTTCTCTTTTTCTTCTTTCTTTTCTTCTTCCTGTCTTCTTCTTTTTCTTTGCTTTCTTCTGCTCTGGCCACTGACCTTCCGTTGTCAGACTCGGTGCTCAGACGGCTTAACTGTGCATTTGCTACAGTGCGACTCTTCTTCTTTTCCTTTAGCTTGTCTCCTTCCTTTCTTCTTCAGCAGCTGCTCAGTGCGGCTAAGTCTTCAGCTGCTCCTCCTCCTCTCTTCTTCTTCCTTCGCCTGCTTCTTCCTTCTTTTTCCTTCTTCCCTGCGCGCACACACAATTATCACTGCAAAACCTACCCCTACCCCTCCCCCGCGTCTCTCTCTCTCTAAATCTCTCTTTGGGAAAGCTCTCCCAGAGCTGGGTAATCGGGTTCGGGTTGCGCACCCGGGACCAAGCCCATCGGCGTGCGGTGGTGGGTGAGGAGTGCTTGGTCGGGTAGTCGGATTCGGCCCAGGCCCGCGGGGCAGGTGCGAGCGCGTGGCGCGCTGCGTGCGTGGGTGAGGGACCTGACCCTGTGTATCGAAGGTGAACAACTAATATCACAAAATCAATTTAAGTGTGGGCGCGAGGCCACACACTTACGAGATGGGACTAAAGTCCCACCTCTGCTCCATGCACCCGCAGGCAAGAAGGCGCTGGCAATTGGGGTAGCAGCGAAGGCTCGCGACCCCAATTACGAACTTGGGCTCACTCGCGGAAGCACCCTGCGTTGCCTGGAGCTCACACCTGGGCTGGAGGAGTCCTGGAGCTGCCTGCGAAGAAGCTTCAGTAGCTCGTCAATGGCGGCGAGGAGGCGGAGATCTAAAATCACAAAGACGGGCTCACGGCCACATCAGACAACGTAGGGGGCCTTGCCGGAGTGTGGTGAAGGCAGTGCGAGGGTCGGTGAGGCATGAGAGCGCCTGTGGCCGTGTGCCTAGGGTAGACTGTGTGTGCGAAAGTGGGTGTGTTCGGGAGGTGAAGGGCGGTGAATGGAGTGGGGGAAATGCTTGAGTGGAGTGAGGGGGAGCTTCTGGGCTTGTCGACGAGGGGTGAAATGGCCTGTGAAGGTGGAGCGACCTCGCTGGAGATGGCGGCTGGAGGTGAAGCAGATGGGGGTGGTAGTGGCAGTTGAGGGGTCTGAAATGCTAATTGAATGAGGGAAAAGTGAAAGGAGAGTAAGGGGAAGATTCCTACCTACTTAGTCGATGAAGAGGGATAGGAAGACGTCTGGCTCGTGCCTGTTGGAGCTGGGAAAGAAGGTGCCTAGGAGGGGGTTATCGGCGACGAGGAGATCTGAGGGCGCCAGCTGGTGCGGCCTGGCGTGGGAAGATGGGGCAGAGTAGGCTCTGCTGCAGGTATGGCAGCAGAGCGACGAGGAGGAGGAAGAAGGATCGCTGGAAGCTAGTGCACTCTGACCAGAGAGGGGAGAGACGAAATCGAGGGTTTTTCTCCGCCAGAAGTAGCTTGAAGGGGACGGCAGACCCTGCCGCTCCTTATAAAGGCATTGGCGAGGAGAGGGGATCGAGGAGGCGACGTGCCGTGCTCGCCAGAGATGGCCGAAAATGGACACCCATGCCTTTCGTGCGTTTGCACGAGAGGCATGGCTAGTTGCAGGGGTCATGGGAGGGTCCCTGCGACAGAGGACGACATAGGGAACCTCCCGTTCGTTCCTGAGAATGGGCGCCATGCCCTGCGCGACGCCATCCTCCGCGCAAGGTCGCCGGAGGTATGGCGCTACTCAGAAATGGTAGGGAGGACCATTCTGCAAAGAACGACGAGAAAGATAGGGGGCCATTTGCAAGGGTTTCAAAAGATAAGGGTTAAAAAGTAATTTAAGAGGACCAATTTGTAAAGTCGATCAAGATGGTCTTTTCTTAGGCCCAAATTTTTATACCATCCTAATTTGAACCTAAGGATTTTAATGATGAAATTTGATTTTAGGTTGGACCATGTTTGACCGATCAATTTGCACAAAAATCCCAATTAGGTCATAAATTGGGCATGGTTCTCATTTTAGGTCAAAATAGGTTGCAAAGGCCAAATTGAAGGTTCTAAACCCTAGGGAATATTTTTCCATGAATTTTAGAGGATTTAGTTGATTTTTATCCTGCCTCGAACCATGAAAATTAAAGTAGGTTTATTTTAGGGTTACAGAATGTCATTTAATTCCTAGAAGTTGCTATAACCCTTTTCAGATCAGATCATCCCACTTCCCTCCTTATTAAGCTCATTTGACCTGTGTTTGGACCCTTAATTACCCTGTTTGTGCACTGCATTGGTAAAATTGCAGTTTTACCCCTTATGATTTGTCTTATTCTTTAACTCAGAATTCTCTGAGTTAAGCCTCTCTTTAGGTTTTGTAGGAGCTTCTTCATACTTATTTAGATTAAATTGTGCTAGTTAGGGTTCATGATGAGGTTCTCATCATGCCCCCATGCCTAGCTTTTTCTAGTCCCTTAGCAAAAACTTTAAGGTTTCAACCCTTGTTCTAGACCATGAAGTTCTTAATGAGTTTAGATAAGTGCTTTTTCTTTTGAAACCTTGATTAGGTCAGAATGCCATCCATTGGCCTAAGAGGTACTCTAGTACCAACCAAGATCCAGATCTGTCTAGCCTTAGCCTCAGTCCTTAGCAAAGGTTTTTAAGGTCTACAAGAGCTATCCTAAGGCTTATTGGACTTTGTGGTTAAAGCACCCGTGCTTGAGATAATTTTTACCCTAGTTCAGTTCGCAGTGCGTTTTGTAAGAAAGAGAGGTAGAAGACTTATATGTTTGGAGAGTTTTCTCTCTCTATTTTTTTTAATTCTAGCTTAGGATTGGCTTCTCAACACGGTCTGTATCAGATTCCTTGTCCCCATCATCAATCCTCAAGGGTTCCTAGCAGCCGATGCTTTGAGATAGCACCGCCCATGGTAATCCCCAGAACCTTGGCTTTTGATATTTCGAGATAATCCCATCCATGGTGTTCCGTGGTCGAATTCAGACCCTAGCAATTGACACTTCGTGATAATGCCATCCATGATCTGAACCAGCAGAGTCCTTACATGCCCCACTAGGATATGTAAATAACCTAAGAGACAAGCACCGAGGAGATGATATTTTGTTATGCATCTTCGAGGGGAATTTCCCACCTCTCCACGCTGGGAACTCGTCCAAATCAACTTGTGTTGATAGGCCACTCCTACTCTAGGTGTCATTTTCAGAATTTTTGCAATGCTTCTGCGTGATTTTGATTTTTATGCTTACTGAACTAGGCTGTGTGTGAAGTTAGGGTGCTTAGGTTACTGAGTCCCGTAAACCAAAAGTTAGTTAATGAGGCCAAATACTCCCTAAGCCTTGGACCTAATACTTAAGCTTTTCATTTTCCTCAACCTCTTGAGGAATGTCTAGATCTAAATGGGTACTAAGAGTCTATCCAAGAATGCCTAAGGTTTGCGTTCTTACTAATCTCACTGTGCCCTTTCCTTTTCTTTTCCTGAATGAGGTCTAGAACATAGGTTAACTCCTTAATTTCTTACTAATGACTATCTCTTTTCTTTCATTTTGTGCTCCTTCTTTTGATCATTTTGTTCTTTTTCTCCTCTTTTGTAGAGTCCACAAAATTTCTTTCCTCCTCTCTCTCTCTTTTTTTTTTAGACATTTTTGGCATATGTGAATTTTTTTGTTTAAATCTTTTCTTGTGAGTTTTGCACTTTCATGCCCCCTGCCTAAGATTTGCAATGTCCTCATTGTAACTTAGGAGGATTTTTATTTAACTTAGTTCATGTATTAGGATAGATATTTTGATGAGTGAATGGGTCGGGGTGACTGTTGCGGATGATTTCTAATCTCAGATGCAAGCACCTGAGGTGGAGTCGATTGTCCTAAAGGTTGAACCTTAAGTGCGAAAAAGGTGTCAGAAAAGGTTTTGGGTTTTTTCAAAAAGAATGATGGGCTACCTCCTGTTGAGCGTTGAGCTTTACGCCATCAGCTGGGTGCAATATGCTCAGGGAAAATGGAGGATAAATGATGATTCAACCAAATCTGTAGAGGTTACATCAATGAACGGTTTGAGTCTCTGACCATTCACGATGAAAGGTTCGGAATCATGCCTGAGCGGACTGAATTCTATGGCTCCATTTCCAAAAACCTATCGGACAAGGTATGGTCCGACCCACTTGGATCGCAGTTTCCCAGGGAAGAGTTTGAGTTGGGCATCAAAGAGTAGGACCTTCTGACCAGGATGAAAGATATTTCTAGATATGTGCTTGTCATGGAAGGCTTTAACCCACTCTTTGTAGATTTGCGAGTTCTCGTACGCATCAAGGCGTAATTCATCGATCTCGTTTATCTGAAGCTTTCTGTGGGTTCCAGCCTTAGAAAGATCTAAATTACAGCTCCGTACTGCCCAATAGGCTTTGTGCTCCAGTTCGACGGGAAGGTGACATGCCTTCCCGTACACCAATCTAAAAGGAGACATGCCTAATTGGGTTTTGCGGGCGGTCCTATAAGCCCACAAAGCTTCCAGAAGTCAGGACGACCAGTCCTTCCTGTCAGGCCGAACAGTGACCTGCAGGATTTTCTTGATCTCCCGATTTGATAGCTCAGATAGATCATTAGTCTGGGGGTGATAAGGAGTGGAGATTCAGTGAGACACCCCGTATTTGGTCATCAGTGACCTGAACTGAGCGTTCGTAAAATGGGTCCCCCCGTCAGAGATGATTGCACGAGGAATCCCGAACCGTGAGAAGATATTGTGATGAATGAATTTGATAATGATTTTATGATCACAGGTTTGGGTCGGTATGGCTTCGATCCATTTGGACACGTAGTCCACAGCCAGCAGGATGTACTCGAAGCCATCCGAAACAGGAAAGGGGCCCAGAAAATCAATCCCCCAAATATCGAAGATTTCACATACGAGAATCAGCTGCAAAGGCATCATGTTGCCCAAAGTTTGGCAATGACTGCATGCCTTGCAGTGATTGTATGCATCCTTGAATAAAGTGGGCCAATAAAAGCCACACTGGAGGATTTTTGATGCGGTTTTGTGCCCAGAGAAGTGGCCACTGCATGCCTGGTCATGGCACACGGAGAGAATATCATTGACTTCACCTTCCGGGACACATCGTCGGATGATTTGGTCAGCACCTATGCGGAAGAGGTACGGATCTTCCCAGATGTAATACTTGGCATCAGAGCGCAATTTGTCTTTCTTGGCCTTTGGCCAATCAGACGGGATCTGATGAGATGCCAAGTAGTTTACTTTATTAGCAAACCATCGAAGTCTAGTACCAATAGTCAGCAGGTGCTCATCAGGGAAATGCTCCGTGATGGGTCCATAAGGGTTGATGATCTTAGAAGGAAGGCGAGACAAATGGTCAACTACCACGTTTTGTCTTCCCGCCTTGTCGTGAATCTCGAGGTCGAATTCTTGCAACAGCAAGATCCATCGGATTAGTCGGGGCTTCGCATCCTTCTTGGCAAGGAGATGCCTCACAGCTGTATGATCCGAGTAGATGATGACGTGGGAACCCAGGAGGTAAGATCGAAATTTTTCAAGGGCAAATACTACAGCTAGCAGCTCTTTCTCCGTAACTGTATAGTTACGCTGAGCCTCGTCAAGTGTCTTGCTAGCGTAGTAGATGACCATGGGTTTCTCGTCAACTTTCTGCCCCAGAACTGCTCCTACAGCAAAATCAGATGCATCGCACATGATCTCAAAGGGTTGAGACCAATCAGGGGATTGTAGGATCAGGGCCAGGGTGACTCGGTCATGGAGGTTTTCAAAGGCTTGAGTGCATTCCTTGGAGATCTCAAAGGGTACATCCTTAGAAAGAAGAGTAGTTAGGGGGTGCGCGATTTTCGAAAAATCAGGAATGAAACGACGGTAAAAATCGACGTGCCCTAGAAAAGAATGGATGTCCCTAATCGAGCTAGGCATAGGAAGCCGAGAAATTAGATCAACCTTGGCTCGATCCACTTGGATGCCTTTCTCAGAAATTAGATGTCCTAGGACGATCCCCTCAGGCACCATAAAGTGGCTCTTTTCCCAGGAAAGAACCAAATTAACATCGATGTAATGCCTGAGTATGTGAATCAAGTGCTGGAGGCAATCATCAAATGATGCCCCGAAAATTGAGAAGTCATCCATGAAGACTTCCAGATAATCACCTACCATATCAGAGAATATGGCAAGCATGCACCGCTGAAAAGTCGCGGGTGCATTGCAGAGATCGAAAGGCATCCTTTGGAATGCGTACGTCCCGAAGGGTCAGGTGAACGTGGTCTTCTCTTGGTCCTCAGGATGAATAGCCACTTGGTTATAACCGGAGCACCCGTCAAGAAAGCAGAAGAATCGATTTCCCGTTAATTTCTCGAGAATCTGATCAATGAAAGGTAGTAGGAAATGATCCTTCTTCGTAGAGGAATTGAGTCTTCGGTAATCTATGCAGACTCTCCATGAGTTGGCTATTCGGGTAGGTATAATTTCTCCGATTTTAGTCGTAATGGTGGTGAACCCTGCCTTTTTAGGCACGACCTGAATTGGGCTCACCCAACGACTGTCGAAGATCGGGTAGATGATCCCTGCATCTAACCACTTAATGATCTCCTTTTTCACGACCTCCTGCAGATTTGGATTCAAACGTCTCTGCATCTCACGGGAAGGTCGTGCGCCCTCTTCAGAATAAATACGGTGTGTGCAATAAGAGGGACTTATTCCAGTCAAGTCATAGAGAGTCCAACCAATGGCTCCGCAATGTTGCTGGATAACAACAATTAGACGGGATTCCTGGTCAGGAGTGAGCTTGGAATTTATAATCACAAGAAAAGTCTGATTAGAACCCAAAAAGATGTATTTCAAATGATCGGGAAGGGGTTTTAGTTCAAAGATGGGGTTATCAGCAGCAGCGGGTGGTTCAGGGTAAGTGTGAGGTTCAAGGATAGGAGTCATGGGTTTGTCTAAATCAGGGTCTGTCTCCTCTAATTGCGGTTCAAGATCTTTCTGTGGTTGATGAGGCATAATTAGGTTATTTACAAATTGTGTTTCATCAACCAAAGCTCTAATATCACAGATTTGTTCAATGATACTGCAATTGATTCCTTGTTGGGCCTTAAAGATATCAATTTTGAGAGTCTAATTCCCAAATTTCAGGTCTATTTGGCCTTCCTCACAACTGATGTTAGCTCTAGCAGTGGCCAGGAAAGGTCTCCTTAGAATGATCGGTGTATCCCTAGGGTTTTCAGGTGTGTCCATGTCTAAGACTATGAAGTCTACAGGGAAATAGAAATCCCGCACTCTTACAATGACATCCTCAAGAATCCCTTTTGGTGACTTTATAGATCGATCTGCTAGCTGGAGTGTCACCTCAGTTGGTTTTAGCTCAGATTCTTCTAGGTGGTTAAGGATGTGGGTATCAGATTTATGGAAGCACCCAAATCTAGCAATGCTCTGTCAAATTGGGTTTCACCTATTTTGCATGAAATCAGGGGAGTACCTAGGTCTTTTGCCTTGGGTGGGAGTCTGCTCAGGATTACAGAGCTGGCTGCTCTGAAGTACAATTGGACTCCTACTCTTGGTTCACGGCTTTCGCTGAGGTCTGCATACATTCTTCAAGAATCGTGCATCATCCGGTACATGGCGAATTGCATCCATCAAGGGGATGTTTATTTGGACCTGCTCAAAGAGCTTGACCAGACCAGGTCCTCCTCAGGAGCCATGGGTTTGGCTGTCTTCTTTCCCTTGGTCAAGGCCTCGGGAAATGGAACCTTGGTTGGTTCTTCTAGGATAAGTCCAGGTCTTTTATCGGGGTCAAGGATAGGAACGTCCTGGATTACTATCCTAGGTTCTGGGTCACTACCAGGCTTGGAGTGGTCTGGATAAGGTGGATCTTGGGTCTCCTTGCCACTACGGGTGGTCACAGAATTCAGTCCTGCCTGGTTCTGGTTAGGGTTTGATAGGATGGGTTGCTGCTGATAACTTGCATAAGAAGTTGAAGCCTCCATCCCGTCAAGTGAAGGAACAGAGGGGGCCTGATAAATCATGTGTCCTTGGCCCGGGTTTGCGTTCATAACACGTTGCTGGGTCAGCACGTTATTAGGGTTAGGAAGAGGTTGAGAAGGAAGTGTGCCTAGTTGGCGAGAATTTGCCAACTGGGCCAGTTGGTTTCGAACCTCTGTGATTTCGTCCTTGTGTTGCTTATGAATAGCCGCATTCATTCTCTGAATGTCAGCTAGAGTCTGAAGGATGAGGGACATTTGGTCTTAGTTTGGCCCTGATGGATAAGTAGGGTTGGGCCGAGGCTGAGGCGGCTGGTAAGGATGAGCCGGTTGTGGAAGGGGCTGAAAGGGTGGTCTTTGAGTTTGGGAATTTCCTGCCCACTGGAAGTTGGGATGGTTTTGCCATCTAGGATTGTAGGTATTGGAAAATGGATCATTCTGGATGGCGTTGAGGCCCTCACAGGTTTGAGGAACCTCCGAAGAGTCAGAGAATGGGGGAGTGGAATTCCCCAAGCTAGTATAGAAAGGGTCGGAGCATCCTCCGATCCGAGAATTAGATGGGGGTGGATACGGATTCATCCCAGGAGAAGGTCGGTGGAGAATGTTTTGCACAGTCTCCTGTGTGGAAGGAGGCTGTGCAAAGGAATTATGTGCAGAGGTGGCTTGCTGCAAGTGCTGAGTCAACTCATCCACCTTCTTCTCGATAATAGAGACCTTGTCCAAACGACTGGCCATCAATTCCAGGTCGACTGATGCAGATAGGCCCTGCGTCTCGTGTGCTCCCCTAAGGTTCGTCGATGCGCGGGTATTCGTCCTATCGAATAATCCCATGGAGTCATTATTGATGGAGTTCTCGCACATATTTTCGAGAATCTCCCACACAGTGTCCTCATGCTGACCCATGATATTTCCTCCGCAAGTTGCATTGACGAAAAGCCTAATATCTTCACGGAGTCCTTGGTAAAAAGACTGGACTTGTTCCCATTTAGGAACTCCATGATGGGGGCACTTCCTCATGAGATCCTGAAAGCGATCCCATGCCTCATGGAGAGGTTCTCCTGTTTGTTGCGTGAAGTGGGTAATCTGATGGCGCAAGGCATTGGTCCGACCAACGGGAAAGAACTTCTTCAAGAACTCGGACTGAAGTTCTTCCCAATTGTTTATCGGTCGGGTCTGTGTTTGGTACCAATGGGCAGCCTTGTCCATAAGGGAGAAGGAGAACATCTTCATGAGGGGAATATCCCGATTTTGTGCATCTGACCCAAAAGTCTGGGCAGATGCTTTAGCTGTTTAATGTGCTGGAAGGGGTCTTCAGAATTAAGCCCATGAAATTTAGGTATGGCATGAATTATGTTGGGCTTTAGTTCAAAATTAGGTCCTCCAGTCGGGATTCTGACTCGAGGCTCAATAGCCACTGCAGCGGGATTATAATGATCTCTCATCATGGGACGCTGCGGTGGGTGCATGAAACGTGTTCGGTTCTACCGGGTTTGTTGGTTTTGTTATAACGTTGTAGTAAAGCCGGTTATTACCAACATTTCAAATATAAATTTTTTTACTCGGAAAATGAAAGAGTTCCCGAGGTCGAACTCAGGGAGCAAGTCGTATTCTAGAGATATACATGTTTCTTTTACAAAATAAAGAGAGAGGGAAAGAATTTGTTGTGATGTTCTTCTTTCTTTCTCTTTCTTCAGATCTCCTTCTTCTTCTTCCTTGGTTTCTGCTATGGTGATAATCTTCTTCTGCAATGGTGATGCTCTTCTTCTTCTTCCTGCTGTTCCTGCGTTGGTGATGTTTTTCTTTCTTCAGAGCTCCTTGTTCTTCTTCTTCTTTGGTTTTCTGCCTTGACCTCTCTTCTTCTTCTTCTGCAATCGTGGTGATGCTCTTCTTCTTCTTTGGTTTTCTGCCTTGACCTCTCTTCTTCTTCTTCTGCAATCGTGGTGATGCTCTTCTTCTTCTTCTTTGGTTTTCTGCCTTGACCTCTCTTCTTCTTCTTCTGCAATCGTGGTGATGCTCTTCTTCTTCTTCTTCCTGCTTTGGCCGTTGCTCTTCCTTCTTCTTCAGCCTGCCTTCTGTGTTGCTCTGGCTGCTGACTTTCTGTCGTCTGACCCGGTGCTTCGACGACTTAACTGAGCATTTGCTACAGTGCAGCTCCTTCTTCTTCGCCTTTGGCCTGCACACTTCAGAGTTTTTCGTCAAGAGGCAAAACCTACTCTACCCCCCTCCCCCGCGTCTCTCTTTCTCTCTGAAACCACTCTTGGGAAAGCTCTCCCAGAGCTACCGGGTAATCGGGTTCGGGTCACGCCCGGGTCCAGGCCCACCGGCGTGCGGTGGTGGGCGAGGAGTGCAGGTCGGTTTAATCGGGTCGGGCCAGGTCCGCGGAGCGTGGTCACGGACGAGGCCGGGTCGGGTGAGAGGGACCTCACCCCGTGGTCAGGAGGCAGACAGCATAAGGCACGTTTTGCCTTTATGCGTCCGCGCGCCTCCGAGAAGTTCCGAGGTGGGACTAAATGTCCCACCCCAATTGAGCGCCCGTCGCAGAGGGAGCAGTGGGCGATCGTGGCTTCACGTGCGGCCTTCGCCCCATCTGCGAGCCTGGGACGTTTCGCTGAGACTCCCCGCGCAACCTGGGAATCGAACCTGGGCGAAGGCGTGCCTGCACCTGCAGGTGAAGGAGCTCTGCCTGCTCAGTAATGGCGACGGCGGGCGAGTCACCTGGTCACAGAAGAACGGCCTCTCGGCCAAATCAGACAGGCGGGGGACCTTCGCCGTGGCACGGCGAAGGTGGTCAGGGGGTCTGCAGGGGGGCGAAATGGAGCCAACAGGTCGTCCTAGGTCAAACTGTGAGCAAAGAAGTGGGTGTGTTCGGTGGATCTGCAGAGGGTGTTTGGTGGGAAGTGGAGGGGCGGAAGAGGATCAGGGTGAGGAGGCGGAGGTTCTGCGGTGGTCGGCGAGCCGTGTGGGTTGCTGAGGTGATGGGAGCGGCTCGCCGGAGGGTGGTCGGAGGCGGAGAGGGTGAGGGTGAACAGGAGCGGTCGAGGGTTTAATTGACTAAATTGAAAGCGGGGAAAGAAAGAGGAGAAGAAGGGGAGTAGTTCTAACTTACTTGCAGGGACGAAGGGGGAGGAACAGGGCGACAGTCGTATCGACTGTCGCCGGAGAAGACGATGCTCAGGGAGAGGGGCGGCGGCGAGCAGAGAGCCGGAGAGGCGCCAGCTGGGTGCGGCGTGGCGCGGGAAGAGCAGGGGAGGAAGTCTCTGCTGCTGGTATTGCGGCAGAGCGAAGAGGTGGAGGGGGAGGAAGCCGCCGGAGCTGGTGAGCGTCTGCCGGAGGAAGAAGAGAAGAAAGCTGGGGGTTTTCTCCGTCAGATCCAGGCTGCCCTGGTCGGTGGAGCAGCGGGGGGTATTTATAGGGATGAAACAGGGAGGAAGGCGGAGGGAGACGACGTGTCTCCCTCGCCGGAGAATGGTCGGAACACGAACCCATACCGTCCGTGCGTTCGCACGGCCGGTATGGTGGGCTACAATGACCAGGGGGGTGCCCCTGCGACGGCTGACGACGCAGGGCACCCCCGGTTTACTTGCCAGGTCCCCTACCTCACCCTGCGCGGCGCCATGCTCCGCGCAAGGTCGCCGGAGCATGGTGCTGGCAGGGTTTTGCAGGAGGGACCTGATTGCAAAGAACGAAGGAGAGTTAGGGGCCAAAATGCGAGGGTTCAAAAGTTGAGGGCCAAAGAGTAAATATATGAGGACCAAAGTGTGAAGTCGGTCAAGGAGGTTTCTTCTTAGGCTCAAGTTTTTATACATGACTAATTAGGACCTAAGGAATCTGATGGTGAATTTCATTTTCATATTAAACCTTGTTTGACCGGTCAATTTGCGCAAAAACCCAAATTAAGTTATTAATTGGGCATGGTTCTCAATGTAGGTCAAAATGGGTTCTAAAGGCCAAATTGAAGGTTCTAAACCCTAGAGATTATTTTTCTATGAATTTTAGAGGGTTTATTCTATTTTTACTTTGCCTCGAACCTTGTGAATTGAAGTGGGTTGTTTTAGGGTTACAGATTATCATTTGGTTCCTTGGAAGTGCTGTAGCCCTTACTAGATCATCTCATCCCACTTTTATTCTTATTAAGCTGTTTTGACCTGTGTTTGGGCCCTGAATTACCCTGTATGCAGATTATACTGGTAAAATTGCACTTTTACCCCTTATGACTGGTTTTCTTCTCAAACTCAGAATTCTCTGAGTTAAGCCTTTCCTTGAGATATGTAGGAGCTTTTATCCTTTGTATTGGGTCAAAATGAGCTAGTTATGGCTCATGATGAGGTTCTCATCAGTGCATGAAGTTTTGGAAGAGGTCATTGAGTCACTGGAGCTGGTGCTCCAGATTGTTCTCTTCCTCAACTAGCTGAGCCATTGTGGAAGAAGAAGGTGAGTTGGGTTTGGAGTCGGAGGAGAGGTCTATGTGAAGTGTTGGTTGCACAAACAAGGGCACCAAGGCTCAGCCTCGAGGAGAGTGAATTTCTAAAGGTGGTTTCAAGGACCTCCTACCAAACATACACTGATGGAGAGGATGAGTTTAGTAGGTGCTAGACCCAATCAAGACACCCAGAATGTTGGGTGACTATAGAGGTTTGGGCAGATGGACCCCTTGATCAAAAGATCGTCCACCTGAGAATTACCTGGGCAGCCAGAGAGGGTGAGTCCTGCGAAGACCCCTACACGGTAGAGCGCCCCCACGGGTTACAGGGTTTCCCCCACCAGACCTCTCTTGTCACTGAGATTCCAGGTAGACTAGAATGGGGACCTTGACCTCTTAAGTCTACCACTTTTAGTTAGGATCAAGGTGCTTAGGTCTTCACTTGAACTTTAGCCTTTTGAGTGCAAAGAGTGACCTAAGTTTAAGGCTGGTTGACCTAAGGGGTCAACTTCACCTCCTAATACCTTTAAGAGCTTATTAGGTCTTTGTCTTTTAGGGTTCAAGTATTTTTAAGAGCCAAATTTCTTAGGGTTTCTCTAAATAGGTGCTTTCAAAGAATGGCTTGGGCACACTTCTTTTGGGAATTCTCAATTCTTGCTTAGAAAGTGTGTCTCTAAAACCCTAATTTTGAATCTTATGTTGGCTCTACTTGGTCCAGTTAGCTTCTTTTAGATTGGGTAATTAGGGCTCAAGCAAGAAGGTGTTAGCCCTAAATACCCCTAATGGATGTACAGATATACTATGTTGAAATTGAAAACAGGCAGTTTTGATGATTTACTAAGTATGGAAGACAGGTTATGCCTAAATTGCTTTTTCTTTCTTTTTCTTCCTCTTTAGAATTTAGGGGTTAAAATGAGATGATAGAAAATTACCTATCCTAGTTGTGGTTGTTGTGTGGCTGCTTGTTGTCCTCTTGATTTCCTGTGCCTGCACAACAAAAGAGAAGATATCAATAGAAACTCAAAAATTGTGAATTAATGGCTTCTAGAATAGCCGTTGCTCCCTGGCAACGGCGCCAAAAACTGGTGTGGTCCTTTGTCGCTATGGTAATTACAGTCATTGTGGTATATGACAAGAACAGTTACCCGTTTAATATAATTTATTACTCGGAATGACAAGTTTCCCAAGGTCGAACTCAGGGAGCAAACTATATTTCTAGAAGCCTATAAATTCACAATATAAGGTTTTACAAAAATTAAGAGAGAGAGAGAGAAAGAGTGATTGGCTTCTTCTCTTTCTTCAGCCAACCCTCTTCTTTCTTCTTTCCTTCTTCTCTGCTTCCTCTTTTTCTTATCTCTGCTTTTCTTCTCTTTTTCTTCTTTCTTTCTCTTCTTCCTTGCGACTGCAGAGGCTTCTACCTTCTCTTTTCTTCTTCAGCTACTAAGTCTTTCTCCTTTCTTCCTCTCTGATTTTCTTCTCTTTTTCTTCTTTCTTTTCTTCTTCCTGTCTTCTTCTTTTTCTTTGCTTTCTTCTGCTCTGGCCACTGACCTTCCGTTGTTAGACTCGGTGCTCAGACGGCTTAACTGTGCGTCTGCTACAGTGCGGCTCTTCTTCTTTTCCTTTAGCTCATCTCCTTCCTTTCTTCTTCAGCAGCTGCTCAGTGCGGCTAAGTCTTCAGCCTCTCCTCCTCCTCTCTTCTTCTTCCTTCGCCTGCTTCCTCCTTCTTTTTCCTTCTTCCCTGCGCTCACACACAATTATCAGTGCAAAACCAACCCCTACCCCTCCCCCGCGTCTCTCTCTCTCTCTCTGAATCTCTCTTTGGGAAAGCTCTCCCAGAGCTGGGTAATCGGGTTCGGGTTTCGCGCCTGGGAGCAGGCCCACTGGCGTGCGGTGGTGGGCGAGGAGTGCTTGGTCGGGTAGTCGGATTCGGCCCAGGCCCGTGGGGCGTGAGCGCGGGTGAGGGCGGGTGCGAGCGCGTGGCGAGCTGCGTGCGTGGGTGAGGGACCTGACCCTTGTGTGTGTATCGAAGGCGAACAGCTAATATCACAAAATCAATTCAAGTGTGGGCGCGAGGCCACACACTTACGAGGTGGGACTAAAGTGCCACCTCTGCTTCGCGCGCCCGCAGGTGAGAAGGTGCTGGCAATTGGGGCAGCAGAGAAGGCTCGCGACCCCAATTGCGAACCTGGGCGCACTCACGGAAGCACCCCGCGTTGCCTGGAGCTCACGCCTGGGCTGGAGGAGTCCTGGAGCTGCCTGCGAAGAAGCTTCAGCAGCTCGTCAATGGTGGCGAGGAGGTGGAGATCTGAAATCACAAAGATGGCCTCACGGCCACATCAGACAATGCAGGGGGCTTTGCCGGAGTGTGGCGAAGGAAGTGCGAGGGTCGGTGAGGCATGAGAGCGCCTGTGGCTGTGTGCCTAGGGCAGACTGTGTGTGCGGAAGTGGGTGTGTTCGGGGGGTGGTCAGGAGGTGAAGGGCGGTGAATGGAGTGGGGGAAACGCTTGAGTGGAGTGAGGGGGAGCTTCTGGGCTTGTCGGCGAAATGGCCTGTGAAGGTGGAGCGACCGTGCTGGAGATGGCGGCGGGGGGTGAAGCAGATGGGGGTGGTAGTGGCAGTCGAGGGGTCTGAAATGCTAATTGAATGAGGGAAAAGTGAAAGGAGAGTAAGGGGAAGATTCCTACTACTTAGTCGACGAAGAGGGAGAGGAAGACGTCCGGCTCGTGCCTGCTGGAGCTAGGAACGAAGGTGCCTAGGAGGGGGTTATCGGCGACGAGGAGATCTGAGGGCGCCAGCTGGTGCGGCCTGGCGTGGGAAGACGGGGCAGAGTAGGCTCTGCTGCAGGTATGGCAGCAGAGCGACGAGGAGGAGGAAGAAGGATCGTTGGAAGCTAGGGCACTCTGACTGGAGAGGGGAGAGACGAAATCGAGGGTTTTTCTCCGCCAGAAGTAGCTTGAACGAGATAGTAGACCTTGCTGCTCCTTATAAAGGCATTGGTGAGGAGAGGGGACCAAGGAGGCGACGTGCTGTGCTCGCTGGAGATGGTAGGAAATGGACACCCATGCCTTTCGTGCATTCTCACGAGAGGCATGGCCGGTTGCAGGGATCATGGGAGGGTCCCTGCGACAGAGGACAACGTAGGGAACCTCCTGTTCGTTCCTGAGAATGGGCGCCATACCTTGCGCGGTGCCATCCTCCGCGCAAGGTCGCAGGAGGTATGGCGCTGCTCAGAAATGGCAGGGAGGACCGTTCTGCCAAGATTGATGAGAAAGATAGGGGGCTATTTGCAAGGGTTTCAAAAGATAAGGGTTAAAAAGTAATTTAAGAGGACCAATTTGTAATGTCGGTCAAGATGGTCTTTTCTTAAGCCTAAATTTTTATACCAGCCTAATTTGAACCTAAGGATTTTAATGGTGAAATTTGATTTTAGGTTGGACCATGTTTGATTGGTCAATTTGCACAAAAACCCAAATTAAGTCATAAATTGGGCATGGTTCTCATTTTAGGTCAAAATAGGTTGCAAAGGCCAAATTGAAGGTTCTAAACCCTAGAGAATATTTTCCATGAATTTTAGAGGGTTTAGTTGATTTTTATCCTACCTCAAACCTCATGAATTAAAGTGGATTTATTTTAGTGTTACATAATGTCATTTAATTCCTAGAAGTTGCTATAACCCTTTTCAGATCAAATCATCCCACTTCCCTCCTTATTAAGCTCATTTGACCTGTGTTTAGACCCTTAATTACCCTGTTTGTGCACTGCATTGGTAAAATTGCAGTTTTACCCCTTATGATTTGTCGTATTCTTTAACTCAGAATTCTCTGAGTTAAGCCTCTCTTTAGGTTTTGTAGGAGCTTCTTCATACTTATTTAGATTAAATTGTGCTAGTTAGGGTTCATGATGAGGTTCTCATCAGTGACCATGAAAATAACATCAAAATACAAAATTGAAGTTACATTAGATTCCCTATGTTCTAGTTAAGCTACCATAAAAAGTTGGACCGATTTAGACCTTATTTGTACCTTGATGGCTGGTGTGTGACCGACCGTGGCTAAGTCTTTTGTTTGTTATAGTAATGTCGTTGTGGTACAGGTAAAATAGCTACTGTTTGTCATAGCCACTATTACAATTTTACTCAGAAATGTTTTTCTTCTGAGGTCAAACTCAGGGAGCTACTAGAATTCTAGAAGTGCAATGCTTTTATTACAAAAATAAGAGAGGGAGAGAGAGAGAGGTAGATTTTGTTTCTTGGCTTTTTCTTCTTCTCTTCTTTCTCTCTTTGCTTGTCTTCTTTTTCTCTTCTTTTGTCTTCTTGATCTTCTTCAATTCTTCTTCTTCTTCTTCTTTCTTCTTTCTGCTTTCAGCTACGGCACCTTTTCTTTTCTTTTTCTTCTTCTTTGCTTTGTCTGTAGAGCTTCATCCGTCGTCTGATTTCTCAATCAAACGGCTTAAGTGGCGTCTGCTACAGTGCCTCCTTTGTGCTTCTTCTTCTTCTTCTTCCTGCTTCTCGCACCCTGTCCCTCTACCTGCATGTCTCTCTCTCTGTAAAGCACTCACAGGATGCTCTCCCAGAGCTGTGGGTAATCGGATCGGGTTTCGTGCTCGTGACCAAGCGCATCAGTGTGTGGGTGATGCGCGAGGTGTGCTTAGATAGGGTCGGGTCGGATCTGCCGGATCCGCGTGATGAGCTCGCGGACCGGACGGGTGAGTGGGCGCGGGACCTCACCCCAGTGCTTTCGGAGGCGACCAAGTGAAAGCACAAAATCAATTTATTGCAGCGCGGTGTTTCGAAATCTCACGATGTGGGACTATCCTCTGCGCTCTTTTCGCGCGCACCCGCAAGAAGATTCCACCTTGCTCTCCGCTCAGCTGCAGCCACTATCGGTGCCAACTGATGAGGCGGAAGTCTCCGCTGTTGGTGCTAGAGCACCACGATCATTTGTTTTGATGATAACAAAACACGTGTTATTTAACATTTGCAATTTGAGTCCTAGATTTCAGGTCAATTGCAAATGAAGACGTGTTTAGACGGAACTCGAGCTCGCATCCAGGACGGATCGGAGGAGCTTGACGGAAAATAGAGGAGGTTCGCGTGGAGCGAAAGATTGGAGATGGAAGACAAGAAGAATAGGATAGATTCTTTTTTATCCTTTCATGTATCTCTTGTATTTATTTTCTTGCTCTTTATTTTCCTTAGACATTATGTTAAAGAGCCTCAAAGAAACCTAACAGTAGTCCTAGGAACACCTGCACAACCCTAGGATACGTAGGTTTTCTGTAGAACACTTAGAAAACCAATATAGGGTTAAAACTGACTTTCCAGACGTCTAATTCACGAATCAGACGTCTGATAAAGGATTTTAAGACGTCTGACTGTTGTTTCAGACGTCTGATAACTGTTAGGCTGGACATAGTTACTTCTGTCTGATGAATTCAGACGTCCAGACCTTATACCAGACGTCTTAGGAGACGTCTGATGACTTTGCCAGACGTCCAGTTAGTGGACCGTTGGCTGGCTTAGAAGACACTCAAGAATATGACCGTTAGAGCCTTATCAGACGTCCATAGGACTTCACAGACGTCTGATAAATGACCGTTTTGCCTCGGTTGACCCAAAATCTCTTCTCAGAGATTTTCTAGCCGTTGCAACGTTTGGAAATCAATTCCCACAGTAAAAGTAGGTTTCCAGACGTCCAGACTTAGTGCCAGACGTCCTCTATGTCGTCTGATGGACTTGTACAAAAACCCTG
Organism: Thalassia testudinum; assembly: GCA_037157565.1. NCBI lineage: Eukaryota > Viridiplantae > Streptophyta > Magnoliopsida > Alismatales > Hydrocharitaceae > Thalassia > Thalassia testudinum. The sequence continues at coordinate 155,078,496 of JAZHRO010000073.1, forward strand.
TTTAGATCTGATTCAAGTCAGGGAGAAACCCGCATAGAATCAGACATCTGACCTTGGAATCAGACGTCTTAAAGTGGCCTTCCAGACGTCTGATGCCAGAGTTAGACGTCTGATAACCCTGTGAAGTGTAATCATTGTCCTGATTTCGGCCTGATTCTCTTGGGCTTTGCACCCAACGGCTATGGAAGCTTTTCCAAGCCTTCCAAAGCCTTCCTAAGGCCTCTATAAATAGAGGGGAACCTTTGTAACATACATATACTTAGAAAAAACACAAGACACACTTAAGCAACATACTTCCACTCTCTTGTGTCCAAGAAGCTCTTGCTCTCTAAGCTCAAGTTCTACATCTTGAGAGCATCAAACCTTCGCGCACCCGCTCTCCCGCCGTTGTCTACGAGAGCGACATTGCGCCGTTGCGTGGCTCACGCACCACGTCATCGTCGACGCACTCCTAGCAAAGGGGAGTTTCCTAAATCCTATAGAAGCTTAGGTTTATTACTTTGTTGGCTCTATAGGTTTGTTGTTTATTTTATCTTTGTCTTTTGGTTGGGTATTCGCTTTGCGAATTCCCGTCTCCTTCGTGGGACAAAATCCTTCTCGTGGAGAGAAGGGGTTGAGGAACGCTACCCTCGTACTTGTAGCGTGGTTGTACTGAGGTTGAATCACCCTCGTTTTAAAGTGATTCGGTTAGTGGATTTGATCAACTAGGTTGATCGGAAAATCCTAACTCGAGAGGGTTAGGCGGTGGTTTTCACCCGGTTTGGGTTTCCACCTATAATTTCTTGTGTACTTGTGCGATTGATTTGTGAGATTGCTTTTTATATTTTATTTCCGCAATTATTTTTACGTCACCCCTCCTGGTAGGGACGAACCTTCAATTGGTATCAGAGCAGGTTTTCCGCCGACAGGAGTAACATCCGCGGAAAGATCACATGGAGGGAAGCTGTTCCACAAGCAGGATTTCCGAGGGGCAGTCCACAACCCGTCCGCCCTACTTTGATGGGAACAACTACACCTACTGGAAGTTGCGGATGAAGACGTGGCTTCAAGCCACCGACTTCACGGTCTGGGCCAGGTGCGAGGCCCCCTTCGACATCCCAGAGAAACCCGCCGGAGGATACTCGCAGCAGCAGATCCGGGAGCTCTCTCTCAACGCGAAAACAATGAACGCGTTGTATTGCGCGCTCAGCCCGGAGGAGTTCAACAGAATCTCGCAATGCGCCACCGCATACGAGATCTGGCACACACTCGAGGTAACTCATGAAGGTACCTCTAAGGTAAAAACTTCTAAACTCAATTTACTTTCACAAGAATTTGAGGCTTTTTCTATGAAATCTAACGAAACTTTAAGTGAGATGAACACTAGGTTCACTCTCATAGTAAATAACTTGAAAGCTTTAGGGAAGACTTTCATCAACGGGGAGCTTCAAGGGAAGCTTCTTCGTTCCCTTGGACCGGAATGGGAACAGAAAGTCACCGCCATCGAAGAGGCGAACGAAATGGAGGAGCTCAACATGGAAGATCTCCTAGGCAATCTGATGGCCTACGAGACTAAGTTGAAGCAGAAGAAGAAGGATGCACCGGAGCCTAAACTAAAGAAGACTCTCGCCTTTAGAGCCACGTCGGATAGCGAGGTAAGTTCCGACGACGAAGACTTTAGAATTTTACTTAAAAATTTTTCCAAGTTTTGTAGGGAATTAAAGAAAGAGAAAAAGGAGAAGAAGGAAAGCCCGAGACGTTGCTACCACTGCAACGGGAAAGGGCATCTGCGACCAGAATGCCCTCTTCTCAAAAAGGAGAAGAAGAAGGAAAAGGAGAAGAAATCTAAGAAGAAGGCGTTCCAAGCCACTTGGGACGATTCTAGCTCGGAGGAAGAAGAAGAAGAGAAGACCATAGAAGAAGAAACCGCTTGCTTCGGTTTCATGGCCAGAGGAAGCGACAGCGAAAGCGAAAGCGACTCAGACAACGAGGTAAATCTCGATCTTCAAGAAGCATTTAATGAACTTTTTGAGATTAGTAAATCACTTAGGGTAGAAAATAAAGGCATTAAAAAGAACCTTAGTTTTCTTAGAAATGAAAATGATAGGTTAGAAAAACAACTCAAGGACATAGAAACTAGTCCTAAGGATAATAACCTATTATTAGAAAATCAAGACCTCATCAATGAAAATAATAAATTGATTGAGGAAAATGATAGTCTAAAAATAGAAATTTCTGATTTAAAGACTAAGATAAATACTATAGAAAGAGAAATTGCATGTCTTAGGGAAAGCTCTAACAAACTAATCAACAAAGTAGATGATTTTTATAGCCCTAAGGTTGAGAAAGGATCTCCATCAAGGAGACCCGCTAACAAATCCGGATCCAAGCCCACTTGGATACCAAATAAAAAATTAGAATCTTGTTTTGTAGGGTTCAGGGATGACTACAACATAAAGGACTAGACCTACAAGCTCAAGGCTGGTCAACTTAAGTTGGGAGAACCAATGAGTAGACCAAGGAGGAGAAGAAGAAGACCGACGAGACGGTGAACAAACGACGGACCCGCCGCACGTCGACCACCAGATTGGAGACCGGCGCCGATGCCCGGGCCTCCAAGCTACGGATGGGAGCCCCATCCGATGTGGCATCCACCACCACCATTCGGGCCATTTTATTGGCCATGGTAGGTGAGGTAAAATTCTTAACCCTATCCTTTTTATAAGCATTTAGATAGGGGGAGTTAAAAATGATGAGCTTATTGTCAATTTTTAAGGGGGAGATACAAGTTAGCTAAATTTCCTTTAGTAAGGGGGAGAAAAATAATAGCTATCTTGTTGTTATAAAAAGGGGGAGGACATTACCTTTGTTAAAAATAAATAGAAGAGCATGTTTTAAGGGGGAGTAATAGGAAATATAAAATCAATCAAACCTTTTTGATAATGTCAAAAAGGGGGAGGATTTTTATGCATTATTATTTACGGTTTTGTCATCATCAAAAAGGGGGAGATTGTTGGTGCTAGAGCACCACGATCATTTGTTTTGATGATAACAAAACACGTGTTATTTAACATTTGCAATTTGAGTCCTAGATTTCAGGTCAATTGCAAATGAAGACGTGTTTAGACGGAACTCGAGCTCGCATCCAGGACGGATCGGAGGAGCTTGACGGAAAATAGAGGAGGTTCGCGTGGAGCGAAAGATTGGAGATGGAAGACAAGAAGAATAGGATAGATTCTTTTTTATCCTTTCATGTATCTCTTGTATTTATTTTCTTGCTCTTTATTTTCCTTAGACATTATGTTAAAGAGCCTCAAAGAAACCTAACAGTAGTCCTAGGAACACCTGCACAACCCTAGGATACGTAGGTTTTCTGTAGAACACTTAGAAAACCAATATAGGGTTAAAACTGACTTTCCAGACGTCTAATTCACGAATCAGACGTCTGATAAAGGATTTTAAGACGTCTGACTGTTGTTTCAGACGTCTGATAACTGTTAGGCTGGACATAGTTACTTCTGTCTGATGAATTCAGACGTCCAGACCTTATACCAGACGTCTTAGGAGACGTCTGATGACTTTGCCAGACGTCCAGTTAGTGGACCGTTGGCTGGCTTAGAAGACACTCAAGAATATGACCGTTAGAGCCTTATCAGACGTCCATAGGACTTCACAGACGTCTGATAAATGATCGTTTTGCCTCGGCTGACCCAAAATCTCTTCTCAGAGATTTTCTAGCCGTTGCAACGTTTGGAAATCAATTCCCACGGTAAAAGTAGGTTTCCAGACGTCCAGACTTAGTGCCAGACGTCCTCTATGTCGTCTGATGGACTTGTACAAAAACCCTGTTTAGATCTGATTCAAGTCAAGGAGAAACCCGCATAGAATCAGACGTCTGACCTTGGAATCAGACGTCTTAAAGTGGCCTTCCAGACGTCTGATGCCAGAGTTAGACGTCTGATAACCCTGTGAAGTGTAATCATTGTCCTGATTTCGGCCTGATTCTCTTGGGCTTTGCACCCAACGGCTATGGAAGCTTTTCCAAGCCTTCCAAAGCCTTCCTAAGGCCTCTATAAATAGAGGGGAACCTTTGTAACATACATATACTTAGAAAAAACACAAGACACACTTAAGCAACATACTTCCACTCTCTTGTGTCCAAGAAGCTCTTGCTCTCTAAGCTCAAGTTCTACATCTTGAGAGCATCAAACCTTCGCGCACCCGCTCTCCCGCCGTTGTCTACGAGAGCGACATTGCGCCGTTGCGTGGCTCACGCACCGCGTCATCGTCGACGCACTCCTAGCAAAGGGGAGTTTCCTAAATCCTATAGAAGCTTAGGTTTATTACTTTGTTGGCTCTATAGGTTTGTTGTTTATTTTATCTTTGTCTTTTGGTTGGGTATTCGCTTTGCGAATTCCCGTCTCCTTCGTGGGACAAAATCCTTCTCGTGGAGAGAAGGGGTTGAGGAACGCTACCCTCGTACTTGTAGCGTGGTTGTACTGAGGTTGAATCACCCTCGTTTTAAAGTGATTCGGTTAGTGGATTTGATCAACTAGGTTGATCGGAAAATCCTAACTCGAGAGGGTTAGGTGGTGGTTTTCACCCGGTTTGGGTTTCCACCTATAATTTCTTGTGTACTTGTGCGATTGATTTGTGAGATTGCTTTTTATATTTTATTTCCGCAATTATTTTTACGTCACCCCTCCTGGTAGGGACGAACCTTCATCCGCTCAGCTGCAGCCACTATCGGTGCCAACTGATGAGGTGGAAGTCTTCGCAGACTTCACCCCAAGCTGCAGCACCTGGGACCCTAAAGCTGTAGGGCCTGGAGCTCGCCTCGAAGTTGCTTCAGTCGTCGTTAATGGCGGCTGGGGTGGCTACCCTGTCAGACAGAAGCATGACCTCTCGGCCTAATCAGACTAGCGGGGGACCTTCGCCGTGGTGCACCACCTTCGCCGTGGCACGGTGAAGGTGGTGCAGGGTGCAACAGGTCGTGGGGCGCCATATGGCGGTGGGGTTAGGTCGGACAACGACCGGAAAAATGGGTCTGATCGGGGGAGTGTGGTGGGGGTGTGGAGCGGCAATGGGTGGGCGGAGGTTGTTCAACGTGATGAGGCGGAGGTTCTGTGAGGGTCGGCGAGGCGTGTGGGGCTACGGAGCGATGGGAGCATCTCGCTGGAGGGTGGCCGGAGACGAAGAGGGTGACGGTCGACAGGAGCGGTTGAGGGTTTAATCAAATGAAAGACAGTGAGGAAAAGAAAGAGGGGGAGATGGGGAGAAGTTCTGACCTAGTTACAGGTACGAAAGGGGAGCCAGTCATATCGAATATCACCAGAGAAGAAGATACCCAGAGGGAGAGGGCGGCGGCGAGGAAGAGAGCGAGAGGGCGAGCGTTGGGTACGGCGCGACGCGGGAAGAGCGGGCGAAGGTGGCTCTGCTGCTGGTATTGCAGCAGAGCGACGAGACAGAGGAGGAGGAACCGCCGGAGCTGGTGGGCTTCTGCCGGAGTGGGAAGAGAGGAAAAATGAGGGTTTTTCTCCGTCAGGACCAAGCTACCTCCATCGGCAGGCGACGACGGTCCTTATAAAGGGGAAGGCGGAGGGGTGGGCGCAGGGAGGCGACCTGCCTCCCTCACCGGAGTATGGCCAGAGTTGCAACCCATACCTTCCGTGCATTCACACGGAAGGTGTGGGCGATGGCAGAGGTCATGGTGGTGTCCCTGCGACAGCAGACGTCGTAGGGAACACCCGGTTCAACTAGCAGAGGGCCTCCCTCACCCTGCGCGGTTGCATGCTCCGTGCAAAGTTGCCGGAGCATGGCGCTGCTCAGAGAGTTGTAGGGAGGACCTAAGCGCAAAGAACGACGAAGAACCTAGGGGCCAAAATGCGAGGGTTTCGAAAGTTGAGGGTCAAAAAGTAATAGATGAGGACCAATATGCAAAGTCGGTCAAGAAGGTCTCTTCTTAGGCTCAAGTTTTTATGCATGACTAAATGGGACCTAAGGATTCTAATGGTGAATTGTATTTCTGGATCAGACCTTGTTTGACCAGCCAATTTATGTAAAAACCCAAATTAAATCATTAATTGGGTATGGTTCTCAATGTAATCAAAATGGGTTGCCAAGGCCAAATTGAAGGTTCTAATCCCTAGAGATTATTTTTATATGAAGTTTAGAGGGTTTAGTCGATTTTTACTTTGCCTTGAACCTCGTGAATTGGAGTGGATTTATTTTAGGGTTAGAGAATGTCATTTAATTCCTTGGAGTTGCTGTAGCCCTTGTTGGATCAAATCATCCCACTTTCCTTCTTATTAGGTTAGTTTGACCTATGTTTGGACCCTGAGTTACCCTGTTTACTGATTGTGTTGGTGAAATTACATTTTTACCCCTTATGATCTATTTTCTTTACAAACTCAGAATTCTCTGAGTTAAGCCTTTCTATGAGTTATGTAGGAGCTTTTTCTTGCATATCTAGGTTAGATTGTGCCAATTAGGGTTCACGATGAGGTTTTCATCACACCTACTTTGCATTTTAGTCCCTAAATTTCAAAATCCCTTCAGGATGGTAAAAAAACATTACTTTTAGGTCCTTTATCTTACATATCGGTCCCTGGGTCATCTTCCTCGCATCGACCATCGATCGACCTCTGACCAAGCTCCTCACCAAGATTTGAGCTCAAATCCTCGTCACCTCAGATTGCGGTTGCCTTCGATGACTAAAGAGGATTTGGTCCTCTTTTCGTTCTGCGTCCATCGGTAGTCGTCCCACCATCAGAGATCACCTCTACCGTCTACTATCTCCGGTCAAAGTGGATGCGTTAGTTGCGAGTTGTTGCGAGCGAATCTCGCAACCTTTGACCTTCGCTTACTCCACAACGCTGCTATAAAGCGTCGCATGTGCCTTCTGAGTTCCCTCATCTGGAGATCGTGAGCGCTTCCCTCTTCTTCTTCCTCCTACGTGTGCCACCATTGAAGGACCTCGAAGCTTCACTCGATCCCTTCATCCGCCGCTCTCCTGCCGAAATTAAGAGAGGGCTTTCACTCTCCATCTTCGCATGTAGCTTCTTGCAAAGCTTCATAGCTTCCCACCTCCTCCTCCTCTCTGATTTCACCCCTAAATTTATCATCGGTAACCGAACACAGTCACCGGTCTTCGTACCTCCATCTCTCCAATAGTGTTAGGGTTAATATTCCCCTTCTCCTCGTCTATCTTTGATGATAACATCATCATGAGCCATAACTAGATTTAATAAATCAGAATCAAGTGACAAATGCTTCTACATAATCGCCTGAGAGCCATAATTCCTTGCATATCCTTTCTGAGAAGAATGCATTAAATTAGGGTTAATTCTACAGTTTTAACAGCATATTATGAATGTAGAATAATCACGGGGTTTCCTAAGGGTTAATCTAAGGTCTAATAAGCATTAAAGTCTAATAAGAGGGTCCACATAGACGGAAACGGGGTTTCGCGCATTTTGAGAACCAATGCAGCACCTGAAACCCTGATTTCAGATCCTCTTGAATTACTGAGGTTCTGGTCCGGATAAAATTCATTCAAACCTTATAAAATTCATAGAAAAATATTCCATGAGGTTTGGTATCCTTGAGTTGACCTTTGGAACCCATTTTGACCTTAAACAGTGTTACAGATACAATTCTATCCTAATTTAGGTTTTTACGTAAATTGCCCAGACAAACTTGGTCAAAACTGAAATCTAACTTCACCATCATGTTCCTTGGGTCCAAAATTATGTTTCTACCAAAATTTGGGCCTAATTAGAGTCCATCTTGACCTAGTTTGCATTTTGATCTAGTCCGACTCTTTCTGTCTCATTCATTTCCCTAACTTTTGAAATGTTTGCAATCAGGTCCCTAACTTTCTCTTCATTCTTTGCAAATGGGTCCCTACTGCCACTGGTGTGAACACATCAAGCTCTGTCGATATTCGAGGGAGGATTTCTTGCTTGATTCTCAATCAAATACTTCCAAAATTTAAAGAGAGATTCCTTGAGGAATTCCTTACTAATTGGACCTAGCCTTGGAACCTGATTCGCTCACAATCTCTCATGCGAACACTTTGAAATTATGGGTATCTGGTTTGCGAGAAGATTTCAAGCTTTACGAGCTTGTTTACAAGCTTGGAGCTCCTCTTTTAGGCCTATAAAAGGACCTAGGATGAGAATCCTTACTCTTTAACTAGGTACAGGGTAAAAAATCCTCTTCTTTCCCTATCTCCGGTCTCCTCCGACCTAGACTCTGGTGGCTTCCCTCCTCATCGTCTTACAGATGGCCAACGACCAAATTGGCCCGTCCTTCTTCCTCATCGTCCTCCACGCCTGGTGGGCCAAAGCTAAGGCTACCTCCCCTCTCCTCGTCGCCGTCTCCATCAATGGAGCAAGCTTCTTCCACGATGTCGGCAATCACATCGACACTGGTAATCCTCCCCGTTCGTCCTTTAGCATAGGTTCAAACTTCTCTCCCTCTCCAGATCTTTTCTACCTCCTCTCTTTTCTATTTCGACTAATTGACCGCCTGATAAACGCCAGTTTATCATCATCCTTATGCATTAAAACAAACCTAGCTCTTAGGATTTTAACTCCGTAAATGGGTTTTTGGGCTGCATTAGGCATAAATTAGATTAGGCATGCATCACACATTTTGTTGTCTTTTTAATGTGTTTCTGTGAATGTTAAGGATATTCAGATAGTTAGATCTCTAGAACCCTAGCACTCAGGAAGGCAACTGGTGAAGAAGAAGCTCAAACTAGCTGGGACTCCGCTTGACCCAGCTCACCATAGCTGGATACTGATAAGTCCACTTTAGTCAATCATTATTTGGCCTAAGTAATATTTAATTATCTGTTCCTAGTTGCTAATTGATTAGGGGATATATGGTAATTCATTTTAGTCTGCATATAATTTTATGCGTAAATTTTACATTTAATAACATATGATATGGTAACATAATTTATTTGTGGATGCAGGCTAGGTATGAGAATCAAATCTTCATTCTGCATATATAAGATGTTTGGAGCTAAGGATGGACATCTGGGAACTGCCAGCACAAGTTCCTGGATTTTACATTTTTTAAGACATTTGGTGATGAAGTTAGACATCTAATAAAGGTCGGCCAATGTTTATCCGCTGGAAGGAAACAGACGAGACCTTTTTATTTTTAAAAGGGAGTGGGCTAATAGAGAGGGGATGGGCCTTTCCTTCCCCCTGGGGGGATCTCCACCATCCTCTCCACCATGATCTTTGCCTACACTGTGAACTTCAGCAAAGACCGTGGCCCCTGCATCCTCAACATCGCCTCGCCTTCACCAACTCCGCGGCGTGCACAGTGACAGCGTGAGTGCCTCCCTTGCCCCATCGACATCACCACCACCATAGCAACCACAATTGGCCATCCTCTTCCTCTCAAACACCATCACCGCCACCAACACCAGCCCGCCAAACCCCCTATTCATTCTTCTTCTTCTTCGTTCTCTTCTTCCTTCCCCTGCTCCTTCATATGCAGCAAAGAACCCAAAACGCCACCGCAGCCACAGCAGGTGCACCTCTCGTGCACACCTCTCACCGGCCTCCCACGCTTGCATACGATCTCCGTGTGCTTATGCCAACTTCACACCCGCGTGTAGCCGTACACGCGTAAGCCAGCAGCGTGCTCCCATCAATGGTTGGTAGTGCACGCCCGCTCGCATCTCCAGCAGGCTAGCTGCCCCTCTGCCACGCCAGCACACCCGCGTGCACCTCCTCGCATCGCCTGCAGCAAGTGGTAGGAATTAACCCACACTCGCCGGCGGGCTACTCCTCCTTCGACCAACCAGCTTCATCCATTGCACGTTGCTGCACCACCACCAGAGTGTTCCTCTCCGCCGGACCTACTCCTTCGACGAGCCACGCCACCAGCCACGGCTCCCTCCGTGTGCACGCCAAGGGGAATCAACCTCCCCTGTTTCTCTAGAGTGAAGATTGAATTAAAATTTACGTTACCTACCATTGTATAAAACACTATTGCGATATTTATCTAATTATTATATTACGATAGATTTGCATGGATGTTCTTGCATTCTACTTGAATTGTGTATAGTTAAATTCGTATCATGAATAATAGAGCATGAATATTTGCTATAGGGACCGAATTCTATTTTAATTAATTTTGATGGTGCTTGTCAATACTAAAATTGCAATTCAGGTATTTCCATGGTGGTGATTTTGTATTTGCGCACCTATTTCTTGATTAATTATCTAGATCAAGAATTTATGTTGGAAATGAGAGCACTAGTTAGCATACACATCCGTTGATATTCCCGAATACTTGAGGCATCATTAATCATTTTTAATAGGCTAATTCCTCCATGAGACAACCTAACTATTTCGTGGTTAGATTTTGAATATTAAATGTTTTGAAAAGCGATTTTCTACCATGCAAGTAATTATAACGACACATTATTTTATGTTAAAATTTTTATCGAAAATGAAGATAGCTCTTTCAAATGGCACCGTTGCTGGGGAGGAAATATGCTTATTAATTTTTGAGGAAATTTATATTATTTTTATGCTATTTCTAAAGCTTTTATGAATTGCTGACCTTGTTTCTGTTTGCGTGCAAAATTAAACAAATGCAACGGGAGCGCACGATAGAGGGGATATTTTTGGTGGACCTTGACACCACCTAGAGGGTAGCAACAAGAGTAGGTGGGCCCTGATCCCACATGTGTGGGAGGATCGACAACCAGAGATATTTGCTTGCTTCTTTTAGATTTAGATTAGGCTAGATAGACATTAGATATTTAAATTTCTATCTTGTGGACTCGTGTTGGGCACTTTTGGGAACTTGTTCCCAGTACTTTTATTACTTATTGCTCTAGTATGTGGGAGCGCATTCTCCAGAGTGTGTTCCCATTTTATTTAGATTGTAGGTTTATTTGAATTATTTGAACTGCATGTTAGTTAGTTAGATTAGGTTTGTTTCCTTATTAAAAAAATAAAAAAAATATTTGAACTGCCTATTAGAAGCTGCATATCAATAGGGCGACCATCTAGGATTGAATGAGCAACATCTAGCTTATATTTTTGCATCACATACATCCTAGCACGAAGAAAGCTGGAGTAAGGTACATCTTCTCTTAAGCATCAATTACCTATATGCATCTACATTAGACTTAAATCTAAGAACACTAAAGTCTTTAAATCGAATTAATTCAGTGGTCACTTTAAAAATTGGGACTGTTAAGAGGTTGGACCTTAAAAATCTGTGACTTGAAATTGTGTACAAAAGGATTTGATTGCGAGATTTTAAAATATAAAGTGCGAATGTGTGTTGCGCACCTGAGACACTGTGCACATCACACATAAGGTCACTAGATAAATTTCTACCTCTCCTCTTTTACACCACAAGGGAAGTTTGTTGGAAATCAACAAGCCTATCCACCAAGTTACTTTGGTTCCTCGTGCGTGGGCTCGATTCGAGACTTCCATCCCTTACGAGTAGGTTGTAGGCACCAACGAAGGTCAGCTTAGGAAGCATAATTCTTGCAAAACATGTTTGGCCACCAACTGAACACTTAATTCTAAGACCTAGAATCTACTAAAAATAGATCCCACCGTATTTGCATTTGTTTTGATAGTGGTAAAACTCTCTAGGAAGTTTCTATTTTTGTTCTGATTTCTTCTAAATCCTAAGAGAGTTAAACCTATTTGGCATGGATCACCCTTATTCCTATCATTCAGATTATTAGAGTCAATACTTCCCATCTTTTAACCAGGATCCCATGCCCCGAGCATATCCATCCTTTGATGGCTACAATGACAATTCATGGGATCAATCATATTCCTATCCTGAGAGTACTGACCTGATAGCTCCCACTTTTGAGCAGAGCCTAGGAGCGGGATTTTCCACCCATGGAATCCCCACTACTATGCAAACACCCAACCCTCCCACCCTTCATGATTTTCCTTATCGAAGTTGGATCGATACCCCTAGGCAAGCAGAGCATGAGATTGACTATCCTCCCCAATATGATAGTAATAGTCTCTTCTCTTTTATGATAGAAATGCAAAAACAATAAAAAGAAATGATGGAGTCTATGGGAGAGATGTTGAGGAATAGTCAACAATTGAACAAGGAAATTAGACAGCTTAGCTACGCTCTTACTAGTGATTCTAATCCCTACCCGTATAACCGTGATCATGAAAATAATTCTGAGGAAACCGATGACAATAGGGATCTCGTTTTGAGAAGCTATCAATTAGACTCTCCCCATGAGATATGGCCACTAAAGGAGAACGATCCTAGTGATTATCCACCCGAGCTATATTGGAGTCAAAAGAAAGGGAAGATGGTACCTCTTAAGGACCTTGACCCTGATGACAGTATTTTCCTTACCCCTGATAACCCGGGTCAAGGTCGTATTGTTCATGTCACTTCTCCTATTAATCATGTGGTGGAACCTCATTCTACCTTTAGTGTGCCTAATCCTGACCCTCCACTTAGGGAATCAACACCTACCATTCAGCATTTTGAGGATCTAAATGCACCCAATGAAGGTGATCCTAAGGCAATGGAGGATGAATTGGATCAATTCTGGTCTTAGGGACACAAAGAGTCTATTTTAGAGGAGGATGATAACCTGATGAAGGAACCTGACCTTAGAGTTTGGAGTGAATCACAGGTGTTGGAACCTTGTCCACATCATGTTTTGGTTTTAACAAAATTATTATGGATTAATGTTTGCAATTGAGTTCTTTTCAGATTTAGATGAAAATCAAGGCAAACAGAAAGTGATGGAGGCATGATGATGAGAAAGAGAAGATGATGACAAGGAGCAGGCAAGATGACAAGGATGAGTTGAAGTGAAGAAGATCATCTTCGACCTTTAGTTTTTAAGTTTAGACTTTTTATTTATAGAATGTATGCCTCTTAACAAAGGAATATAACTTATATCATAAAAAAAATTAGAGATAAATTAGGATTAATATTGAGATTATTTTCAAAGAACATAATTGATTAAATCACTTAAAAAAGGTACTTGTTAACCCACAAGTACCGGTACTAAAGTTTAGTACTGGTACATGTGAGTTATAGGTTTGGATTTTTTCAAAGAAACAAACCTATACCCTGCGAGTATCGGTACTCATGATCAGTACCGGTACTGGAGGTAATGAGTACCGATACTAATGATCAGTACCGGTATAAGTGGGTTACAGATTTGTGTTAAGTGTTTAAAACTCATATCTGGAAGCAATGAGTATCGGTACCCACACTTTAGTATCGGTACCAGTTAGCCATTGGCTCAATTCTGAATGGCTAGAAAATTTATTTAGGCTTTGTGAACATTGGGAATTAAATCCCAACGTCTAGTAGAGGAATCCCTGAGGTCCTAAACTCTATAAAATCACCCTAGGACTCTTTGTTTGCACATAAGAGATACAAGAAAGATAAGAGAAAATTCTAGAGCTCTATATTTCATATTTTCCACCATATTTGAAGAGAAGAATAGAGTTTGCTGTTCTCAATCTTTCCATGCTTTTGCAAATGCATTGACATGATTTTCTTTCATCGTGCTTGTGATTTACAGATCCTATTAAGTGGTATCAGAGCCCGGTTGCAAGAAGACATAACAACTCGACTTGCAATGACATCTTTTTCAAGGCACACCGAGGGACACTCCTCTACCCATCCTCCCTATTTCGATGGGACGAACTACAGGTATTGGAAGAGGAGGATGCAAGTCTTCCTCAAAGCAATGGATGAGGAGTCTTGGATTCTCATTCAAGAGAAGTACATGGATCCGGAGCTGCAAGAAGGTGTAGCTTGGATGATGGATCAAAAGAAGAAGATCGTGGGTAATGCAAAGGCAATGAATGCACTTTATTGTGCATTATCAAGGGAGGAGTTCAACCAAATTTCAGCATGCGAGTCCGCATATGAAATTTGGAACTCTCTCGAGGTCACTTACGAAGGCACTCACAAGGTAAAAGAACCCCATATTTCTATTCTATCCGAAGAATATGAGTGTTTTAGGATGACGAAAGGAGAGTCAATCAAAGATGTGTACACAAGGTTCGGAGAGATCGTAATCCAATGAAGAACCTTGGAGTCAAGCTGAAGGAGGAGTAGCTTGTAAGGAAGATCTTGAGATCACTTACAAGCAATTGGTCTCCAAAGACCACAGCGATCCAAGAGGTAAAGGATCTATCCACTCTCCCCTTGGATGATATGATTGGAAGCCTCATGGCATATGAAGTTCAATTGGAGAACACAAAGAAGTGAGAGGAGAAGGCAACAAGTAGGAAGAAAAATATTACTTTTAGAGCAATCACAGAGGACTTGGACTCAACAACATCGGAATCCGTAGATGAGGAGATGGAAATGCTTACTAGGAAATTCCAGAAATTCCTCAAGAAACAAGGTAAGAAAGTCAATAAAATTTCAACTAATGACGTGCTGTCTCGTCCTTGAACCTTTGCAAAAAGTCAGTTTGATTATTTGTTGAGGTTCCATAAAAGTTATTCTTGTTTTATTATATTGTTATTTTGATTTACGAATCCCAAGCCTATTTGGAAGATCCATGGTTGTTGTTTTCTCTTCTCTTTAGGATAAAAGAGAAGGGTTTGTAAGAGGTTGTGTCACCCTTGTTCAAGTGGTGCAAATAGTGGATTGACTAGCTTGTACTAGTCAGAAAAATCCTAAGCTTGGAGGCTTAGGTAGTGATTTTTACCCGGATTGGGTTTCCATTATAAATTAGGTGTACTGTGTGCATGAATCTCTGTTGTTTTATTTTTTAATCTGATTTATATTTTCAAAGCTATACTATTCACCCCTCCCCTCTAGTATTTAGTTATGATCCATAGGATATTCTCCAACCCTCATGGGCAACTTCTTAGGAGATCTTGAAATCTTTCCCAAGAATCATGAAAAGTCCCTCCAGATTTTTGTTGAAAGGTCATAATAGATCTTCACAAGGAATTAGTACGACCTATGGGAAAAAATTTCTTGAGGAAGGCACATTTAAGCTGAGGCTAAGTGGTGATAGGTCGGCCAATGGTTTTGAACCAATAAGCGGCCTTATCTTTAAGAGATAATGGGAATAGCTGCATCAGCCAAAGGTCTTCTTGCACATTGCGGGAACGAGTTGTTTGTGTAAGAAGAGTCAGTTCTTCAAGGTGGCTGAAAGGGTCTTCCTTAGGAAGGTGATGGAAATGCTTAATGAGATTTAGAACAACCGGTTTGATCGTGAAGTCCTTTTCAGGTATGACCACCCTCGATCTATCCTCATAATAGGAAGGATCATAGAAATCCTTTAGACGAATGATAGGTTGTTGACGGGGTGGTGGGTTTGGCCTTTGGTTAGCTAGGTTTGTGATATTTCTAGTCAACAATTGTTGATTGGCATGAAGTTGAGCAATCTGCTCATCCATCAAGGAGTAAAGATTAGGTGGGGGTGCTTGTTATTTGAATTGCACACTTTCTCTCATCTCCATCTCTTCTCCTCCCCTCCCATTCTTTCATTTTATGCACGGGCGACAGTCCCAAAATTCGCACTTGGAGAGACCCCTTGACTTTGCCCCTCAAGTTAAAATACTACTTTTTCCGTCTTCTAAAAATATGGAAAATCAATAAAACAGGTCCACTAATCCTTCCACCTCCACCTCTAATCCCACCTCTAATCCCACTTCTAATCCCAATTCTAACCCTTCCACCCAAAACAACCCCCCCACCTTTGACTTCCCGCAGCTGGAGCTTTCTAATGCTCTTTTTTTTTTTTTTTTGAAAAGACAAGGAGTGCTATCAATGATGATAGCAGACCGGGAACATTTTATTTATGAATCTTTAAAAAGAATTACAAGGAATCACTCCACTCCTTTACAAATCCCCAACACTCCCTAAGAATGTTCCCTACATTTATTGAGCCCCCTCTAAACAAATGCTTATTACGAGCATGCCACAGACACCACATAACACCAGCCATCTTCACCTTTAACACTCTTTTCATCAAGATACTTCTCCATAGGTCATCCCATGTGGGTAAAGCTTCCCCACAAGCACCCCTCCAAATTTGATCCGTCACTAGGCATGATGAAAATAAATGTATCCTGTTATCCGTATGGAAGTCACACAAGGGGCAATTTTGAGTAGGAGTTCCCAACCTTCTAGATCTCATTTCACCACTAATAAGTCCATCATGTCGACATAACCACAAGAAAATCTTGATTTTTAAAGGAATCTTCAAAGACCATATTTTAGCGCAATCCCTGTCCTCCCTTGAAGGGTCAACATTCATGGAACCCAGCAACCTTTTGTATGCCTTTGCCGGGGTGAACAGGCCATGTTTCCATTTGAAGCAATCTGCCTTGCCCACCAGCAGGAAGGCTTCTAGATCTACTAATTGCCGCTCCTGCTCTACTTGCATTCTACCTTCCTCACTCACACTAGCACCTGCAATGTTCCATCTACTGCTTGCATTGTCCCGGCAGTCACTAACTGAGGCCCTGCAGTTCAGAGTTGCTGCAAATGCCCGTGGATATAGCTCACTTACGCTGGCCAAATTCGACCACCTATCTTATCTGTCTAGAAGGAGAAATGTCTCCCATCTCCCAAAACAGGAGCGAAGTCAACCCAATTTTCTTGTATTGCTTTCCACACTGACTTCCAAAATAGTGAGGGGCATTAAGGACAAGTTGTTCAAAGCCGCAACTGCGAGGAGCCATGAGCCTCCTTGATCACCTGTGGCCACACCTTCCCATCATCCATTGTCATTTTCATTGCCCATTTCATTAGCAGGGCGTCATTAAACTCTTTGAGAGAACGGATCCCCATCCCTCCCTATGAATGAGGCCTACACAGCTGCTGCCACTTCACCGGATGCAGGAATCTACCTTCAACCTTCACACCTTTCCAAAAGAAGTGCTTCCTCATCACATACAATCTCTTCCAGATTGCCTTCGGGGATTTGAACATAGAGAAGAAGAAAATGGGGATTGAGGTGATGACTGAGTTGAGGAGAATCAATCTTCCTCCCTTGCATAAAAATCTACTGCTCCAGCTCTCCAATTTAGCATTCACTTTTTCAAATAGGATGGCCCAATTGCTCTTCTTCAATTTACCATCTCTTAAGGGAAGACCCAAGTACCTTATTGGCAATGTGGTTATGGGAGTGTGTAAGATGGTTGAAATTGCTTCACTCTCCTGACTTGACATACCAAAACAAACCAAAGATGATTTCGCACCATTTAACCTAAGGCCTGAAATCTCTCCAAAGATATTTATCATTGTGAAAAGGGTCTCCGCCTCACTTCTCCCTCCTACGAAGAACACTGTGTCGTCAGCGTACTGTAGAATTGGTGCCAATGCCCTGGAGTTGGACATGGAATAGCACCTCACCAAGCCTGCACTGGCCAGCTTACAAAAGAATTGAGCCAACGTGTCTACAACTAGATTGAAAATTAGAGGGGCCAGGGGACACCATTGTTGCACTCCACATTGGGGCTGTATCCACGCCCCACATGGCCTTTCGTTAATTAGAGGTGAACAGGATGAAGTAACAATACACCTTTTCATCCACTGAATCCATAGTGATGAGAAGCCTCTCCTCCTAAAAATCTCCCATAGGTAGGACCACGCAACTGAGTCATATGCTCTGCTAAAGTCCACCTTCCACATGTAAGCTTTACTTTTTCTTCTACGCCACCCTACCACCATCTCCTGCGCCACAATGAAGGACTCCTGTAACGACCTATTGGGAAGGAAGGCCGATTGCACTAGGCTAATTAAATCTGATAGGACTCCTTTCAACCGATTAGCTAACACTTTATTGATTATTAAGTAGATCGAATTTGAAAGTGCAATAGGTCTGAAATCTGACACTCTCTGCCCCATTATTCTTTGTAAGAAGAGCAGGTACGACTTATTAATTCTCTCCATACCTGAATTTCCACATTGGAATTCTTTGATGACATCCATCACATCCCTTTTGACCACATGCCAAAATTCCATGTAGAAAAAAACTTGGAACCCATCCGGTCCTGGAGATCCTTCAGCATTCAAATCGGCCATAGCCTCCACCACTTCCTGATCTATGATGGTTTCCATCAACTTATCTGCAGCCAGTTCTCCTACCCAAGGAAGATTTGATGCTGCTAGCCTCCACCTCCCCTCTCTACTGATCTGGTGGTTTCCCTGAAGTATCTGACTGCCTCCCTTCGAATATCATCAGAAGAAATTAGTATAAGATCATCTTTCTTCAAAGAAGATATGAGGTTCACCCTCCTTCTAGCACTCCTACCATATGAAAATTCTTCGTGTTTGCATCACCCTCCTTCAACCACAGCTGCCTTGATTTTTCTCTCCAGTCAACTTCTCTCGCCAAGTCCTCAGCATGGGCCACCCTTTCCTAGAATTTTCTCTACCCCATTTCTTTATCCATCAACTGTCCATCACTTTCTCTTTCGTCCAGCAAATGTAGCATTGATAGAGCTTAGTCCTCCTTTGATTTCTCACTATCTCGACCATTTTTTTGTACTCCTTCAACATAGACCTCAAATTCCTCAATTTCCTTGCCAGCCGATAAGTTGCAAAGCCTCTGACTTGCTTTTGCTCCCACCAGCGACTAATCATATCTTTAAGCCCTTCCTCCCTAAGCCATGACTTCCTGAATTTAAAGTAAGTGCTTGTGAAAGACCCCTCCCCACTGTCCCATAGAAAAGGGGTATGGTTCGAGAATGGCCTAGCCATTCCTATCATAGAAGAGAGTTGGAATCTCTCCATCGGCTCCACACTTCCAAAGACCCTAACCAGTTTTGAGACTACCCTATTACCACTTCTCCAAGTAAATTCAACCCCTGCTGATGGATATTCATTCAGTCCTCGCTCTGACACAACCAGTTGGAAACCAAGCGAGGCTTGATCCACCCTTCTGGTCCCTCTGTCGTTCTTAGCCAAGACACAATTAAAGTCTCCACCCATAAGCCATGGTATTCCTTCTATCCTACCCGCCATTTGACACATCTCATGCCACAGATCATTCCTCAAATGATCTGCACATGGGCCATAGATACAAGAGATGATCAAGTCTTGATCATTCCCTATCGATTGGAACTTGCACGAAACCTGAAATTGACCCCTCCAGACTTCTTTCAGGACCAATCTGGAGGTCTTCCACCACACAGCCAGCCCTCCAAACCTACCCTGTGCATCCACAGTCCTGACATCCACCTCGCCACCTTGGAGAAGTCACTACCACAAAGAATCTCCTCCTCCTTCTTTGTGTGTTTCCTGCAGTAATGTGCAATCTACTTCCCACTCACGAAGGTATCGAGACAAGGAAGCTCTCCTCACCCCGTTGCGCAACCCACGCACATTCCATGTGATAACTTTCATCCCCTAAATCATTTACCCCCTTGCTGGCCCCCTGCCCTTTTCTCAACATTTAAGATGGCTGCTACCTTCTCTTAGATCTCTGACCACTGCCGATTGTCCTTCCCCTGAGCTTGTATGGGGAGCGTGCCATTTTTCCTTTTAGAGGATGATCCCACTTCATAGCATGGTCCCTCTAGAGCCATAAAAAAAAATGGTTTGAATTTTGTGCCAAGATCATACGATCAGCCTCCTGCCTTTGCTGATCTGAGTTCACCACCATAAGCTCCCTCCCCACCATTGCATCTTGCACCATCTCTTCATCAAGCGTTGGGTCATTCCTCCCCTTCATCTCTTCATCCAGCATCTCTGAAAAGTGGAGCTCTTTTCTCTTTATAGCCTCTAGTCGGTCTGACTTGAGGGATATAGAACCATTTCCATCATTCTGAGCAACAGTCGCCTCCTCATGCAACCTATGTGTCCCTTGTTCCTGCCTTTCATCACAAAGGAGAGGTAGCTTTAATCGAAGGAGCCACGAACTCCCTCTACACCTTAGGATGACCTTGTTTGGAATTGGACCACCCCTCATCACTATCACCTCAACCTTAATCAACCTCCCATCACCCTCACATAGGGCCACCTTTGCATTCTCCACCAAGACTGCAAAGTCCGTCATCGCCCCTTAATAATGATAGTATGGTTGTGGTAATGGTAATTATAATGTGGATATTGTATGTGTATGTGTTGTAGTAATTGAGATACCATGAGTGTCAGTGTGGTGAGTTGTATGGAATACCAGTCATTATAACCATTATTATTTACTTATCTAATTTTTACTGGTTTTATTCCAGGTCGTTCACTGGGAAGCAATTTATTGAATTACATCGCTCTTTGATCTCAAAATTATCCTCTAATTCCAAAAAGAAACTTTACATCTTATTAAAGAATGAATGAATGTGGACATGATTTGCCTACTTACTAAGAATTAATTGTAATGCTTGCAAAAACTAACTAACTATAAACAAGCACCAAACAATTTATCACTATACTTTAAACTGTCTTTACAAGTTATAGTATTAATACTTACATGAAAGTACACAATAGACTAATATGACATAGTATATTAACTTAACTTACTAGTCTGTTATCTACAGTAACATATACAACAATTTTAGTGACAGTGACAGACGTAAGCGTCGCTAGATCCCAGAAAACACTATGTACAAACCTAAGGAGGGAAACTGAGGTCTGTAGCGACACTTACGGTGACATTTTATTCTGTTAGTAAATATATGGGTCTATTTATAAAAATAATTGGCTAGACTACATATACATATATATATATATTTATATTTTTATTGTATATGTATTTACTTACGTATATACATCGTCTCTCTCTCTTCTCCTTCACACAAATCTTCATTAGATGCTCTTCTTCTTCTTTTGTGTTTTCATTATGCCGTAGTGAGTTTAACATCATGGCTGAGAGGTGGTTAACAATCATAATTAACTCTCTTTAATTAATTAAAATGTGTTTAATTTGCGGGCGCACTTTTTGAGGGATACATAGCACCCAGAGGGTGGGACCAAACCTCTACTAAGCACGCCCTAATTCTCATTAGGCCGCTTAATTACGTTTTTCTTAACTCAGCACAGGGCCTTCACAGCCCCACGCACACGCCTCTCCAGGCCCCCAGCCCCACACAAATCATTCTCAGACAAGCTCAGTATGTATCGAATGTATATGTTGTTTCGGGCGCTCGGCGCCCGTGACTACTGTACAGCATAAAACACAAATGCAATATAAACCGCTGCGTGTGATTTGCAGTGCATAATGTGGTGCTATTCGAGCACCACATCTACGTTGGAAACCGCATGCAGCTGTGGGCTGGAAGAGATTTTGGTCCTCAATTCGAGGGCCATAATTTATTTAAAAATAAAAATAAAGTATGGAAAATAAAGTATTTACATAATACTATATAATTGTTCAATTAATTTTAAATTTTAATTAGATTTACTATATAAATAAATTCACTAAAGTGGACTATTTTTATACACTGATTTTGGTATTTTCTTGGTTAATTACTTATAGATTAGTTACTAGATGGTCTAATTGACCTCATACAGAGTTATAATACATATATAAGTATTTTATAGATATTTTTATTATATTTTTCCGAATTAATATATGTGTTATTTATATTTAAATAGCAGTTTCAGTTGTTCTGCTTATAAATTAAGTTAAACTTAATGTAATCAGGTATGAATATACGTAAATTAGCTTAAATTACTTAAAGTATTTTAGTCTTAGTATGCAGATTCAATTTAACTTAATTATAATTCTAAATTACTAATTTAACTAGTTTAATTTAACAACTTAGCTATAAACTTAATAAATTCATTATTTATTATCTATAAAGGATTAAATTAAGATAAAAGATTTTATTTACTTATAATCTACATATACATAGATATATATACAGTTTTATAGTTTAAACTACTTACTGATCTATTCAGTTTAATATTACATATAACTTAGTTCAATTTATATATAGTTATATAATTATTGTATTTATTGTCTAAACTAGATCTAAAACCTAAATTACAGTATTATAATTACATAGTTAATTATACAGTATGTATATATATTTGCACTATCTATTTACAAATATAGCCTAATATATAGCTTAAGTCTATATAAGTATACTTAATATACAAAGTACTATATATATGTACATATATAGATATATAAATATTTTTATTTCTATTTTGGGTGTTTCATTCTAATTAGTTTACTATTGCTATAGGTTTGATAGACGTAGGAGAGAAGAAGGGAAGAAGTAACTGAGGAGAGAGTCCTCAGTTCAGTTTTCTCTTTTAAAACATGTTTAGGATGGTGATTTTAAACTAGCTGACAGAGTTGAGAAAGAGTAGACATGAATGTACTAAAATTAGAGCTCAAGTATTGAACAAGAAAATTTGTTTACATATGAGATTAAATACAATCTACTATCAGCTAAGATCAAATTAGATTCTACAAGGTTTAACACTAGAACCTAGCTGTTACAACCTATAATCACTAGACAGTAGCAGCACAAGACCTTCCAGACTCTACAGCAGCTTAAGTCACTGTCCAAATGGGCTAACTACTACTGCAGTTAGTCCATTTGAGAAGAAATGTGAGTTTGGAGAGAAAAAACATGTAGCTGCAAGATGCAGCACTTTGCTTTGTTTACTGGAATCAGAGTCAAACAAATCCAAACTGAAAAGAAAATCAGTCAATCCCAAATCTGACAAGGGTTTAATTTCTCACTAAATCACTAAATACCTCAATTCAAATGCCAAAAACCCTCATCAAAAACTTCATTTCAGATTAAATCCATGAATATCACTAAATTAACTCTTCCTAATGCTATAGACAGCATGAAGGAAGAATGAATTCAATCAATTAAAGCCCATAGTTCAGATCCCAGTTTCGTGAAACCTTAAGAAGTATTAAGAACTCCTTAGGTTAGGAAATCACCAAATAACCATAAAAAAAAACTTATGAATGCGAGATCAAACTTCAAATTACCACAGTAATTATCCTTAGATCTGACTTGCATTCAATGCATTCAAGGCATTATCAAATCAGATGTATGTATAGCTCTTCTGAGATGATTTCTGTCACCAGAAATCCTCTCAGATTCCTTGCCAACAAGGAATTCAAATCAACTTCATTCAATTCGTCAGATCAGGTAGTAAAACCAAAAAGAAAAATCCTTAAAATCCACATTGAGGAGAAATTTGACAAACTGAAATTTTCAACCCAAAATCAAGGGCTTTTATGACCAAGAGTGAGGTGAGTGGGAAGCCCCTTAAGTGCTTGTTGATGCCAATTTCAGATCTGAGATTGAAAACCAACCAGATCTGAAATTGGGTCAGAGTGTATGGGTGGAAGATGAGAAAACATATCGTGGAAAATCAGAATTGGACATGAAAATATGGAGAGGAAGATAATTTGAAAACATGGTCTTATGAAGTCTTCCCCTCTGATCTAGAATGATCAGAGGAGGTGAGGGGGGGGGGGGGTATTTAAGCCTAATTCTACTTCTACATCTACTTTATCCTAAGGCGAAATTAAACATTACCAATTATACTAATTCTACTCTAAACTACTTAACTACAGCTAAAACTAATATGCAGAATTATAAACCTAATTTAACAGGAAGAATGGGACCTATAGGTCCTTAGCCAGTGGCTAAGGAGGAAGAAAGGAGGAAGATGACTCCAGCGGAGGGAAGAGTCTGCTAGTGAGGCTCCAGGGTCGTCCTAAGGTGCTACGAAGTCCTTAGCGACGAGGAGGTCGAGAGAAGGTGATGATTTCATAGCCGGTGGCTGTGAAATCAGAGGCTTGATGGGGAGGAGGGACTAGAGTGGACGAATGATCGCTAAGAGGTGTAGGAGGGAGCGATCCCTTGCACGTGACACCACTGAGGTGCTTAAGTAGCATGCTCAGTGGTTGAGATCACCGCGTAGGTGAGGATAATCAAGATGCAACCAGCGGTGAGGATGGGAGGGGCAAAGCGCGCGGTGAGCTAAGCACAAAATCTGACCGTCAGATGAGATTTGGGGAGAGGGGTGATCGCACACGCCAAATCGCTCGAAACTTCCATTCGAATCTAACTGCAGATCAAGATCATGAAGAGCGACAGACGGCTGAGATTGGCCATGTTCTTCGTGCGCTATAGTGCATGCGAAGAGCAGCAGGCCTCTCTTTGAAATAAAGGAAAATTTGCAGGTAGACCCTTGAATGAAGGGGTAGAAGAATTGCATGCAGGCCCATAAGTGAAAAGAACTACAACCAGAAGGGCCCTGCAGCCTTTCAAAAGGGTCCCTGCAGCTTACAAATAGGTCCAAAGGGGAGTTTTTAAGGGCGAGAGTGTGATGCATGAAGGACCTAAGTGTAAACTACCTATTTCATAACCTAAATGATGTCCAATTGCCTTCAAATTTTTTTATGTGCTTAATTGAACATTTAAGACATTGATTATACTTTTGATTTGGCCTTTCAAACTTATTTTTGTGTTCAATTGACACATGGATCATCATTTGTACTTTGCTTTTAGAGTATCTCGTTTTGTGACCTAATTATGAAGTTTTAATATAGATTGAAGGTTTTAGGTCTTTTTCTTTAATTCCCACACTTAACCCTTTTTATCTGTTAATTTGATATTGTTTTACTTAGTGTCTAGCTTAACTTCAGCTTTTTAGCCATGATGAGTAGCCACTCATCACCCCTGCCACCACACCTTTGGTCCAAAGATGTAGAGGGAGTCCCCAGATCTCCATGATGACCTTTCTATTCTTCGCCCTTTGTGGAGGGTGATCCTGTAGTGTCCCATTGAACGGCGACACCAGCCTCCATAGAACAGTCGTACCTTGGAAAACACTAGTGCGAAAATGAAGACCTTCCACATTCACCATGCCCAGGTTGAACAACACAAATTGAGATCCACCCAACAATGCTACCTTCCACCCTTGGGATGACAAGGATAGAAGTCTTACCAAGTTTTGGATCTGCTCGAGTGAATATGTTCCCGTCATAATCTTGCCGATAAGGGCTCCCCTTATCACCATCGCCGCTACCATAACATCCTTAGTTTGAGGGACTTCCACATCATAGACTTTCCCTAGACCCGCCAGCGGTGGTGGCGGCGGTGCCCCATTCGCTTTTTGGCCCCTTCATTGTCTGCCTCCATTCTGATCCATCTTCCCCAACCTTCTGCATTCATCCTTCTTATGACCCCAACCCCCACATGCCAGACACAAAGTCGGGTATCTGCACACCACCACCATGTGCCCCCTTCTTCTACAACTGTAGCAAACAATCTCTACATTCCCTCCTCTCCACCTCCTCCAAGAGTCACCAACCCCATGAGTCGCATGAGGGGTTCCCCTAGCTTCCTCCATCCTCTCTCTCTGCGCCAACTCCTAGACCTCCATACCCTCCAACCATCGTCCTCCTCCTAACTCTAGCCACCATCCTCCTCCCTTCAGCTATAATCCTAGAGCTTCCTAATGTTGATTTGCCTCAATCTCAACAACAAGCCCCCCACCTAATCTTTACTCATTGATGCTTGAGTAGATTACTCAACTTCATGCCAATCAACAATTGTTGACTAGGAATATCACAAACCTAGCCAACCAAAGGCCAGACCCACCACCCTATCAGTAGCTTGTCGTTCCTCTAAAGGATTTCTATGATCCTTCTTACTATGAGGAAAGACTGGGGGTGGTCATACCTGAAGGGGACTTCGAGATCAAACCAGCCGTTCCGAATCTTATTAAGCATTTCCATGGCCTTCCTAGGGAAGACCGTTTAGCCATCTTGAAGAATGACTCTTCTTGCACAAACAACTCATTCTCGCAATGTGCAAGAAGACCTTTGGCTGATGCGGTTATTCCCATTATCTTTTAAAGATAAGGCTGCTTATTGGTTTAGAACCATTGGCCGACCTATCACCACCTGGCCTCAGCTCAAAAGTGCCTTCCTCAAGAAAATTTTCCCAATTGATTGTACTAATTCCTTGCGAAGATCTATTACGACCTTTCAACAAATATCTGGAGAGACTTTTCATGATTCTTGGGAAAGATTTCAAGATCTCCTACCGCACCATGGGATCCCCTTATGGTAGCTCATGCAGATCTTCTATCACGGATTAGAAGATCAAATTCAATGTTTCGTTGTTGCCTAATATGGCGGCAATTTCTTAAATTAGGATGCAGAGAGTGCCTATGATCTCTTTGAAGAAATGAGTGAAAACTCAGTTAATCAAGCTTCTATGAACACCTTTGGCAGAACTTCAAACCCGTAGTTCGGTGCTCATGAAATAGGCACTCAATCTATCCTTGTCACCTAAGATGATCTTCAAATGATCGCCCAAAAACTTAACTAGATGCAAATTAATCAAAAGAAATTTAAGGAAAGACTTGCCACACCAACTCAAGCTCCACAAAGTCCACATCTAACCCAACCTAACATTCCACAAAAAGAAAATTTGCACAATCAAAACACCGCCCTTCACCCCTCCATCTTCCCCATGACCGACTGAGCTCTGGTGACGCCTCTACTCCACCATAGACCATCAAATGCCATGCAACCACCTTCATAAGCTCCGCTGCACCTCACTAAACAAAACCCCTCACTAAATTCTGCATTTCCTCCATTGAAAACACCCACCGAACTTAAGCTCCAACACACTCCTTCCTCGACCTCGCCAGATCACTCAACACTACCACATGCCATGCAAACACCACCACCACCTTCGCCATCACTTGGCGATCCTCCTGAATGCTTCTGACGTAGCCGCAAGGCCTTATTGCTTGTTTCATGTCTTGGTCGTCGTTGATGATCACTTCGCCACCATTTGCCATCGTCAGATGTTCCTAGACCTCAACTCCAACTCCTGAAGCCATAGAACTACTTCGCATATCTACCTACAGCAGCAATTAGAGAACAAAGTGCTGTCATTGCTCCAATTGGATGAAGCACCGTCCTCTGCTGTACGTGAAGAAAGCTGGGACGTATAGTCCCACATCAGTGGATGAGAGGCTTGTGATAATGCATATATTGATTTTGTTCTTCTACCTTATTGCCCAGCACACGAGGGGTCGGGTCCCTCCACGCACTTACCCACCTACTTGTTTACCTGCCTACGCTCACACCTCGCCTGTGACTCACACTCATAGGCCTGGTCCATGCTCTTGACTCGAATACCCGATCAATTACCTGACTAAGCCTGGGTCTTTGAGAGTGAGGGAGGAGAAATTGTGAGGACGAGGGGGAAGGGTTTTGCTCTCTGAAGGTTTGGCCTTGTGCTAAAAGATGGCTAAGTGTTATCTGTGTGTTTGTGAAAGAAGGCCTTGAGGAAGGCTTGAAAGAAAGAGAAGGCATTGAGAAGAAGAAGGCCTTGAGAAGGAAGGAAGCTTTAGAAGAAGAAGAAGGCTCTGAAGAGCCTTATGCTTGTGCTCACTTAAGTCGTCTAATTTGAGTTGATGCTGAACACTGTTGAATGATTTAAGAACCTAAGTTTACATTGAATTCTGATTAAAGATTACTGTTGAATTATTTACTTTGAATACATCCTTAAATTAAGATGATATACATGGTGATTTAAATCACCATTATTTTTTATTCTCTTATTCTTTTTGCTCCATCATACATTGGTTCTCAATGAATACATTTCTGCATATATTATTTATTGAATACCTCTATTGTGCTTCGTTTATTGTGCTCATTCATTTTGAAGGAAGATTAACTTGTGAATTTCATATTTGCTCCCTGTGAATGCCCTCAAACTCCCTTTAGAATCTGAGTTTATAAATTTAAATGTTTGTTGTAAGATTTTGTCGACTATACTATGATGCATATATTTAACAATCGACGAAACCCTAACAACAATCTCCTCATCTATTCAATTTCCTCTTTTGACCTTGTTTTCACCGTCACCGACCACCGCCACTTGGAGCGCTAACAAGCTTCATCGCCACACCTCCACACATGGTCTACCACCCAATAGACCTAGGGCTTTGCTTTGGGGCTTCACCCCGAAGCTCTTGCACCTGACGTGAGGTCAAACGACCTCCTATTTTGCCCTCAAGTCTTCACCGAAGTTGTGCCTTCGTCCCGAACTCTAGTCGCTCCCTCTGTCGTTGCTGCTCCTCCGATCACTGATCCATTACCTCCACCAAGTCGGCGACCTCTCCACGACCTTTTCCCCCTTTAGCCGACCCCATCCAACGGTCGGTGACAAAGGCTAGTAGGGCTCTGACGAGGGCCACCGGTTGGGGAGAAGAAGAGAAGAAAAAGGTCTAGGAACCTTTTCATGAGAAAATGACCCATCTGAAAGGGTTCCTAGGGACCTAATTGAAAGTTGCAGGGACTAAAGTGAAATAATGCAAGGATGGAACTGAAAAGCAATGTTTATTCTTGATCTATAGTCTATTCTGAGTAATTTTGACTGCAATAACTTGTTAAGCATTTTGGTTAGAGTTCATTTGTGCCTAAATTGATGAATATTTTATTATCATTGATTATTAATTTTATTGAGCTTCTAACAAATATTTATTTGCACTCCACATATTCTTTATTTGCTACACTTTGAGTGCAACAGTGAACTTGTTTTATTTCCTTAAATTCATCCATAAGTTCACTAAAATCACCTGGACAAAATAGTGATAGTCGCACATTAGATTGCTCCCAGAGATGACCTCGGATTTTAATTCGAGTTATAAATTTTAAATGTTAATTTGCTTTGGTCATTTATACTATGATGCACGTTTTTAAAACTTGATCGAAGCATGTTAACACATCGTAGGTAGAATAATTGATTCTTTTGTACATAATTAACCAATTCATTCATTAATTGCTTGATTAATTCATGTTGTAAATAAAATTAACATTTTTGTAGTAAAAGAATATTTTTAGAATATAGAGAGTTATGTATATTAATAACTACCTTCCAGTGAACGAGCTGGAATAAACCAGTAAAAATAATGTAAATAAATAAAATGACGTGACATCTATTTGCATTGTGACAATTATACTACAATAATGACATTAAAGCACAATTTTTATTGTAACACAATTGTTGATCATATTTTTGGCGCCATTACCGGGGACAAAAACTTGACAATAGTGCTTTATTATGATTGATGATGTCAGTTTGGTTAACGAGTGAACTACATAACCTGCAAAAAGGCCCCCATGGGCCACACACCTCTTGAGCCAGGTGTACCTCATGGAGTCTCGGGCACTACTATGCGCAACCCTCTCCGCCTAATAGGCACACCTATATGGCTCACTAACGAATGAGTAGCCAAGCCTAACAAAATAAGGTGATCGTAGCTGCCTATAGTAGAAATGCTAGCAACTTGAGCTTCTAAAAAGCAAGCTAGGTCAGGAAAGAAAGGGAAGCCCCCATGCTGAGCCATTCGAGCAAAAAATTAAATGCTCCATGAAAGGGATAAAAAAATTTTTGTAAAAGCAATACATGCGACTCTTGCGAATTACAAATCCCAGGTGGCAAACCAATCCCTTGTACTTGGCATGTGAGCAATTCATTATAACAGGACAACAAGTAGTAAAATGCTTTCCTTTTTTATATAAGAGATGTTGCCTATTACGTTCCCCGGATCATCACCCCTAGCTTAAAGTACAAGGAAAATGGAAACGCCATTTATTAGGACTCAGTGGCTTCATCCTCAGTCTTCAGGAGGGTACCCACACCAGGTAGTGAAGGTGGCAGAGCGGCATCAGGACTAATGGCCCCGCAGCCACTGGTGGACCCTGCTTAGGCACCTCCTCTTTAGGAACCGATCTATCCTAGTCGGGCACCCTCTTGTCCCCATCCTCTGTGAGCTACTAGGCCTTGGTGGGGTCCGCCCTTAGGCACTCTACCTCTCCACAGCAGAAAAGTGTCCTGCTTCAAGGACATGCACGTCCTTCTTCAGAGGAAGAACGGCTGAACAAGAAGCCTATAGGTGCTTGGACAAGTCTTGATGAGCCACAACGACTGCCTTGTGAGATCCGATAAGACTTTCCTTTAGGTCCCTACCCACACAAGAAAATCGCCTTGAACCACGACGAGCTTCGCTCAGTACCTTGGGCAGCTGGGATGCTATACCTAACTTGTTGCTACCGGCGTACCCACTCTCCAAAAAAGGGCATTGCTTCCAACACCCACCCAGGTTGATGCCACCTCGCTGGACATGAGGCCTTTAGCAGGCCCTTCCATGAAGGTGTAGGTGCTTGTGGATCTTACTTGGCCACAAACACAAGATCAAGTGTGATATCGATTGTAAAAAAAACATAGCAGAAAAGAACAATCCCATAATATACACAAATATTTATAGTGGAAACCCTACGGGTAAAAACCATTAGCTAAGCCTCCCAGCTTAGGATTTTCCCGACTAGGCAATGCTAGTCAATCTACTAACGTGTAGGATTTGTAAAGCACAAGCACACTAAAAGGGGGGATGAATAGTGTGGTAGATAAAAATTTGTAGGAATAACAAACCACAAAAACACACAAGATATATAGTGGTTCCCCTCACTTGGGTACTCCACTACCTAAGTCTCCCAACATAGGATTTTTAACTCGATTCCCTTAACCTGGAGGGAATCAATTTACTAATACCTGAGGTAATTAATGGATTACCTCAACCCAATTATAAGATATAAAAAAGAAATAAAGATACAAGTGTAAGCAAGATGCAAATAAAAGCTTACAACAAATTCCTAAGTCTCCAACAAGTATATTGCTTAATAAGAGTATATAAATTAATCTAACAAGAATACTAAGGCGTAAACAAACGATTGAACAATGAAGAACACGATCGCCTTTGATGACTTGTTACAGATGGAGAGAGGCCTTGAGAGGAATGCAACAAATCAAGCTCCCTTGCAGCTAGAAAAATTGAGAATTTGAGGTGTAGGTAAGGATAGTATTTTTTGGCTTCTTAGTAGTGTGCAAAAGACACTCAAAGAGTGCTTATATATGCCACTAAACATCTTTCTTATGAATACTAGCCGTTAGGGGCAATTTTGGGAAGATTAGAGATAGGTTTAATTGCAAAATAGTCGTTTAGATTGATCACAACGGTTAGTTGGTACTGGTATTGACTTCCAACTAGGTACCGGTATTAATGATGAGTATTGGTACTTGTGACTCACAGATTTGGGTCCTGTGACCTACATGTACCGGTACTGGTGACTAGTATCGGTACTTGTAAGGTCCAGGCAAAACCAAGTGCACAAACTTTGACCACTTGGTACCGGTACTCACGATGAGTATCGGTACTTATTGTTCACAGTTTGGGACTTAGGCCCAAACCTGTGCCTAGCATGTACCGGTACTTATGACCGGTACCAGTACTTGCTACAAGTACCTAATATTATAAGTGTAAGTCAATTTTTAGAGTTACCCCATCTGCTCTATACGACTTTATTTTGAAAGAATTGAGTTTTAGTTTTGAAACGAATAAATGAACGATATTCTGAACCGTAATTATCTCTAGTTTGATTTTAACTCCTAGATTATGTTTTACTTGTTAGGAGACATACAAAGATTCTAAAATACAATGAATACAACAAAAACTATAGTCTTCTTCCTTCATATGCTATCTTGTTGCTTGCATCCATAGATTCTTTTATCCTGTAATACTTCATAAACACATTAGATTTTAAAATGATTTTGTTAACACCAAAACACAGAAGAGAGGTGGAACCAGGTTCCAATCTACTAATGTACCACTTGAACGAGAGTGGCACAACCTCTTACAATGATCGCTTCTCTTACTAACCTGAAGAGAAGCACAACAACAACAACAATGGATTTCTCCCAACAGCTTGGGATCCATAATCAAAGAAACAAGTAAAACAAAATAATATAATCCTATGGAACCTCAAGGAAAGTCAAACTAGATTTTTGTAGAGGTTCAAATTGACGTGATTTGGAGAGCATGAAAACAGAAGTACAAAAGCACTTTGAGAGAAAGCACGAGAGCACTTTTTCTAGATGGATTTTCCTTTGAAAGTGTGTTTTGAAATGAGGGGTGTGGAACCCTATTTATAGGTGAAAATGGAGCATTTTTGGAATGTTGAGAAAAATCATTTGAACCAAATTAGTCAATCAATTTACTTAATTGATCAATCAATTTTCATTTTGATCGATCAATTTAAAAGATTTACTTAATTGGTCGATTAATTGCTTATTAATCAAATATTTAATTGGTTGATTAATTGCAGGAAAATTGAATTTGACCGTTAGGCTAATTTGGTCGATCAATATTCTTATTTTGATCGATCAATTCTAATATTTTGGTCGATCAATACTATTTAGATGTTTATTTTATGATTTAGAAATGTTTATCTTTAATCTTGAGGTTCCTTACAGTAATTCTAGTCTTAAGAAATATAAAAGAATTACATTGACTAAATATAATCTTCACTTTGATCAACACGGAAGATAATTGACTTTATTTGTGTGAGTGTGATTATGAAAGATTAGTTCACGATAAAACATAATTTTGTTTCAACAAAACAGAGGTCTTAACATTCTCCCCCTTTTGATGATAACAAAATTACAATTATGCATGCAAGAATAATAAATAATTACTTTATAATTACTCCCCCTATCAAGATGCATATTTTACTCCCCTCTTTTGTTATCAATAAAAAGATATGATTAACAAGGGACTTGCTATCAATCATACTTAAACAAGTAAAATACTAACAATGAAATTTACATTTTTCTCCCCATTTTTAAAGTAATATTCTATTAAGCTTGATAACAAATTTATCATATGAAAATTATCAAGTTCATGATAAGGAGATGATGAAATTCATGATAGTCTAACACAATGACTATATCAAAATAAAATGAAGTGTTGAGTAAGAGTTGTATAGCCCAACATAGATAAATGTGCTATCTAAATGATACTAAGAAAGTGATCTTGATTCTCCCCCTCAAATAGTGATCCCTTATCAAGGTTTGATTCTCTTTATTCTTCTTGTCCTATCAAGTTGGTATCCCAAATTAATTAATTCAATGCTTAGTCAATTTTATATTAAAAACTTATTTATAATTAAGCAGGTAATAAAGTTTTAATTTTGGGAATCATACCTGCTAAGGTATAAGGAGTTATAATACCTAATAGCAATAGATAGGAGGAGGGGGTCTCCACCAAAAATCTGGCATCCATTGACATTGTTGGTTCCACTATCTTCATAGCTAAATTGATGATTGTTGGCTTGTTGAAGGTTGCCACTCCAATTGTAATTTCCATGTCGACCTTTTCCATAACCTGCAACACAGTTTTCTACAAATTTTTTCAGTACCCATATTCTTTTGGGTCCATGGATGTTAATTCCTTTCAAGTTAGAGGGTTCATTAGACTCTCTTCTGTTGGCCTTTTGATATAAAAATGCATGCTTAATCTTCTTTCGAATCTTCTTTTTAATGTCCTCATATTTTTCTACATATGCTTTAGTAGAATATTTGAGGTCATTAAGTGTGTCTTTAAGGTGAATATATTGTTCCTTGAGATCTTCTTTCTCATGGAACTCCATGTTCACAACTCTTGTTACATCTAATTCTCTTTTCTTATTTTCTAAATCCAGAGATAAACTGGTGCACTTATCTTTAAGTTCCTTATTTTCTTTCTCTAATCTTTTAGCTAAATTGTATAAATCATGATATGCATCTAATAATTCATCTAAAGTAAGGTTAGAGTTTACCTCTTCTTTTCTTGATTTTGTTGGTGCCATGAGACAGAGATGAGTAATTCTATCTTTGTGGCTTGGTTCCTCAATATCTGATTTCGAACTTGGGTTGGAATCAACCCATGTTACTTCTTCGTAAGTGCTTTCTTTGTGCATGATAGAGAGTTGGTCCCATATCTCATATGCACTTTTGCATGAAGCAACTATTTCAAATTCCTCTCTTGTTAATGCACAAAATAGTGCATTCATGGCTTTGGCATTATTTGTCACTTTCTTCTTCTCTTCCTTCATTAGCTCTTTTCTTCTTTCATCATTGACATATATTTGGACTCAATGATATGCTAAATCTCAAAGTCCATTGCTTCAAGAAAAATTTGCATTCTTCTTTTCCAATAATCATAATTTGATCCGTCAAATAGTGGTGGTTGGAAAAATAATTGGCCCTCCATAAAACTTGTTATGGCCATGTGAAGGTGAGGTGTGACGTCTCCTTCATGGTCAAGCTCTAATACCAAATGAGAGTTTTCCCGTGGAACGAGCGTATACTAGATGGAAGGGGTGAATTGTATCGCATTTTTAAAATAGTAAAAAGTAAAAATGAATTTACAACAAAGTCAAGCACAAGATACACTTGGATTTAGAGTGGAAACCCAAATCGGGTGAAAACCACTACCTAAGCCTCCCAGCTTAGGATTTTCCTGACTAGGCAATGCTAGTCAATCCACTAACGTACCATTTGAACGAGGGTGGAACAACCTCATACAATGATCCCTTGTCTTACTAACCTGAAGAGAAGCACAACAACAACAATAACAATGGATTTCTCCCAACAACTTGGTATTCGTAACCAAAACAGGTAAAATGAAATAATATAATCCTATGGAACCTCAAGGAAAGTCAAACAAGATTTTTGCAGAGGTTCGAATCAACGTGCTTTGGAGAGCATGAAAATAGAAGCGTAGAAGCACATTGAGAGAAAGCACAAGAGCACTTTTTCTAGATGGATTTCTCTTTGAATGTGTGTTTTGAAATGAGGGGTGTGGAGCCCTATTTATAGGTGAAAATAGATCATTCTTGGAATGTTCAGAAAAATCATTTAAACCAAATTGGTCGATCAATTTTCATTTTGATTGATCAATTTACTTAATTAGTCGATTAATTGTTGATCGATCAAATATTTAATTAGTCGATCAATTGCGGGAAAATCAGATTTGACCGTTAAGCTAATTTGGTCGATTAATATTCTTATTTTGATCGATTAATTGATTTGATAAGTAAATTCTAATATTTTGGTCGTTTAATAATATCTAGATGTTTATTTTATGATTTAGAAAGGTTTGTCTTTAATCCTAAGGTTCCTTATAATAATTTTAGACTCAAGAAATATAAAAGAATTACATTGAATAAAGATAATCTTTACTTTGATCCACACGGAGGATAATTGACTTGCTTTGTACGAGTGTGATCCTGAAATATTAGTTCACAATAAAACATAATTTTGTTTCATCAAAATAAAGGTCTTAACAGAAGGATCCCTAGATAGACCCAATTATCTGGGCAATCATCGTAGGTGCCATCTGACCAAAAGAATCCACTCTAATAGTCGCCCTCTGATGGTAACGGCATCATTTGCCATAACTAGCTTGATTTAGTTGGAATCAAGTGATAAATGCTCCTGAATAATCGCCTGAGGACTGTAATTCCACTTAGATAAATTTTTAGGATAGAATAATAAAATAGGGTTAATTTTGCAATTTTAACATCACATAATGAATGCAGAGTAACCATGGAGTCACCCAGGTATCACTTGATAATTAAAGACCAAAAAGTGCGTCTACATGGATAGAAACGGGGTTTCACGCATTTAGAAATCAGGCGTGTTTCGCGTGTTAGAAACCCTAACTGGGTGGGTGTTTCATGTGTTAGAAATCGGGGTCACAAGTAACCCATCGTCGTAGTTGTAAAACACGTCGATCAGATAAAATTTATACCGAAACTCCAAGGGAGTCCCAGGTCGAACACAGGGAGGCGACGTTTACTTTATTGAAAATCGCGCTTCTATTTTTTTGTTCTTGGTATTTTTGGGTTTTGATATTTTTTTTGTGTTTTTGAAATAAAAGACAAGCAGAATGAATCACAAGATAGAAATGGAACAAATATGATATATATATCAATTCAATGTCGATTACAATGAACTATAAAAGCATAAAAAGAGAGGGAGGTGAGAGGAAATCTCCCTAATCGGCTGGCGGAAGCTCGGACGAAAGAGGTGAGGAGTAGGACGATGGAGGTGAGATGTAGGAGGACGTCGGGTTGAGGAAAGCTTCGGTGTGGCTCCGGAATGGAGGTGAGAAAATGGAGTTGATCTGCAACCGGAATGGAGGTGGGAGGATGGCTCCAAGGCGACCTATGAAGGGAGATGGGAAGATGGAGGAGTATTTGGTGGGGTAGAGGTTCGCTACACTAATAGGCACCTTGGGAGTTTGAGAACAAGTTCTAATGGAGCGTTGGTAGGCTTTCTAGAGCTTGGGAGTAGGTGGGAGTAGAGTAGGTAGAGATGGCTTGGAAGGGAGGGGGTGTAGGTCCTTTTATAGTGGAGGAGAAGAGGCAAAAAGTAGGTATGGGACCATTAGTGACATCCAGGCCATCGCTGGAAACGTTGCTGTAGGCAGCTCATGCTCACTGGCGCCCACAGCTGGCTTTGCTGGCATGCGATGAATTACCGACAGCTGTAAGCATCGCTGTAAGTCCAGCTCATGTGTCGCTGCAGGTCCAGCTCACGCTGTGCTAGCGTCGCACTCCTACCTTGCCACGCACGCGCGCCCACGTGCTGTTGCGCGCATGCGGTGCCGCTTGCGTGCGCTGGCGGCCTGGGCTGTGCCACGTGGCATAGTCTAGGCCGTCCATCTTCTTCTTGTTGTAGGGGTTGCTATAGAGGTTGGATTGAGTCGATTTTTGCACCGTTAGGCTGCGATCGTCGACCCAAATCCAGTTGTGTGGTTGGATTTGTCATTTGAAGCTCCAAATTGTCTCCTAGTCCCTTGGCCATTGATCTTCCTCGGACTGCATATGGTGCTATGGGACTCTGATCGAGGCGATTTCAAAAGTGTTGGACTCCGATCGTCGTCTTGATCAAATTCGTATGGTCGGATCGTCAATCCGAGTCTCCAAAATAAATATCCTTCTCTCCTAACCACAAAATGGACGCAATTAACCTAAATTATATACAACTACTCTAAATGCAGAATGATGCATGCTATGCAATATTTATAACATGAAATGCAAATCTAAGCCTAGGAACATGCATGAGTAGGCATTTTACCCTCAATAAATGTGTTTACATCATAGCCCCATGCCTATCTTTTGCTAGTCCCTAGCAAAATTAAACAATATGCTATGTATAAAAGTAGAATTAGGATTAGATCAGTTAGGCCTAAGTCATTTATTAACAATAGAAAATTTTAACTAGGGACCTAAACTACGAAATCTCAATAGTACTCGGGTGCCTGCCAGAATGCAGACTGCCCAAGTCCTCGCCTTATTTGAAAAGGGAAGATACATTTTTTTTCTTCTTTTCTAATTTTTTTGTGCTTTTGGAGTTTGAGAGTTCCGGGATAACTTTTTATGGCTACCCGACCCTCCCAAGACTCGAAATGGACTCTAAGTACTAAGCATCTTTGTGAAAAAGTGATAGACTCACAAAACGGCCGTTAAGACGGACTTCGAGTTTCTACGACCCTAGGTGACCTTGCCTAAATATTTATCTTTACGATCGGTAGCTTTCTCCCTACTTCTTTTATTTATAGGGTCAACACAAGAGCGAACCCAGTGTATGTCTCCCCGATTTATTCTACTTCCCTGCTTCTTCCCTAAGTGTTTTGGGAATTATTATGCCTTTTTTTGTGAGCTGGGTTCTGGACAACCAGCCGATGAGCTGCTACCACCGACAACTTGCCAGCCACACTCGTGCGGTGAAGTGTAATTTTATTTATTTTATTTCTCCTTTTTCTATTTTTTTCTTTTATTTTTGAGTGTTTCTCTTTTTTTTTTTCTAAGTAGGTGGCTTCCCTGATCTAAGATTTACCTAAAGGTAGTACAACGAAAATGGTCTTGTGGCTGGGCTCTGGACAACCAGTCGATGAGCTGTTACCACCGACAACTTGCCAGCCATATCACCCAAGTCGGTCAATAAGCTATTCAATTTTCGTAAAAACTGTCGGAAGGTGAGTCAGTGCAAAAAAAAATGTGTATAGATGCTTAGGCTTAAAGTCCCCCCAAATCAGAGGGCGGGTTGATAAGTCGCATACTTATCATCCCAAATTATTTACCAAATTAAA
Organism: Thalassia testudinum; assembly: GCA_037157565.1. Lineage (NCBI taxonomy): Eukaryota > Viridiplantae > Streptophyta > Magnoliopsida > Alismatales > Hydrocharitaceae > Thalassia > Thalassia testudinum. The sequence goes on from JAZHRO010000073.1 coordinate 155,116,437, forward strand.
ATAAATTTTAATTGGCGAGGACTCGAGACTAAGTCCACATTCGAGTGGACACTCGGGCTAATTAAGCCCGAAGACCTGAAGAGTCTAAGTGTTTAGGTCCTCTCATATCATTTCCTAAAGTTAATAACTTTCAAATGCCTAAGTTATCTTTTCCTAATTTCTTTCTTTTTTTTATCATTTTCCATTTTTTTTTAATTTTATAAGAAACTAAAAGAAATTCTACGGAGTTAACATAATGATTTTAGGACTTGAGTATCCACCCCCCCATACCTAAATGATGCAATGTCCTCATTGTAAAAATAAAGACATGAAAAGGGCGGAGTAAACAGAACATCACCTGAGTGTCGTGAAAATCTGGTTAGCTCCATAGAGAGAAGAGTGTATGCACACGAGCTGAGTTTAATGCCTTCAGCTAGGAATAACATACATACAAAGAAGAAATTGAGAATTCACAAGTGTCGGTCAGAATCAAAATAAAAATATTAATCCTGAAACCCATTCAAAAAAAATGTCCACAGACGTGGATGAGATTATGGTGCAGACCCATGCTCCAGGGTCGAGTGGTTCTCAGGTTTTGGATGAAAATCACCCAGAATCGAAGGTTGTTGTGTTTGTGGGGTCGGGCATGTGGTTTAGTAGTGTGCAGCCCAAGACCAAAATGGCGGACAATAGGTAAATCTGGTTCACTAGTTTCAGATGTCCACTTAACATTCAACTCAGAAAAATAATCAGTTATTCCAGGCTTGGGTCGCTCGTGAAAAATATCATAAGGGTCCGTAAAGAAGATAAATGGTTTCAAGTCAATAGTTACCCTTATATCCAAGATCAAATTTCCCTCAGAATTAGCCTCCCAAATTTTTATTTCAACAATTCTATCCTTCAACATTAAGGGCTCAGGCTTCAGGACCTCTAGCATATTATTCACCCCATATGATTCTCCCAAGTCCAGAAATCGTGGCTGAATCAAGATTGACTTGGGCACAAAGATCTCAGAATTCAGCTCTTCAGGGTGCAGATGAGGATTGGGGTCATTGATTGAATCATCAAGTTTGAATCCTCCAAGTTAACCCCAACTGAATCCAAATCTTCAATGAATGGGCTATCAAATGGTTCATTAGATTCCTCATGCCCGTTTGTCTCACTAAAATCATTTTCCTTATGTTCAAGTGAGACTTCACCTAAAGATTCTTCACCCTCAGAGTCAAAGAATTGATGATCCTCAATTATATATGTCTCAAAATCATAAATCATTTCATGATCCAAGGAGACATAATTTTCTTTGTTTCCTAACTTGGGGATCTCAGGTGAATCAATTGGCTCATCCTCAAATGGTAGCTCTAGCCTAACCTGGTCATCCTTGGTCTCAGAAAATGTATCCCCCTCGATAGGCACCTGATCAGGTTCAGACATTAGCTCTCCTGAAGGGGGTTCATCTTGAGAATCATCCCAAGATTTGACTAGGGCAACCACAAATTTCATCCTTAACCTCGATAACTTCCCAAGTAGAAACTCACCCAGGCTCCTATCCCTAACACTTTGGAGAAAATCCAATAGAGAACTATTATGTTCATCAATCATTTTGATCATATGCTCTAGTGCTTCATGCTTCAGTGCATGGTATTGGTTGGGCTTCTAAAGATTGTATGGTGTTCCTCAAATTAGCCAACACTCTATCTTGGATCTGGTTCACCTGAACCGACTGGTTCGATTCAGGTTTAGGTGGGTTTGGGTTGAATTTAGGGGAGTCAAGATGTCGAGGTTCTCGGGTCCCTCCCTGAAAGTAGGTCATTCTAGGCTGTTCAAAGGATGGTGGCGACCTATATTCAGTGGAATACTGAGGAGGGTAGGTGTTATAATCATGATATCCTTCCTAATTGTAGATCAGGTTGGTTTAATCATCAAAGGATGGAGATCCATAATCATTATAGCTCTGGGAAGGATAATAATCATAGTCTTGTTGTCCAGGGTTAGGCCCTGGACATTGAGGTCCGGATTCATATCCCCAATTAAAGTCATCCCAGCTAGTGGATGGGTAATTACAAGTCAAGTCGGGATAGTAATCATCTTGGGTAAGTGGTGGTAGGAGGATAGGATGTGAAATATGTGTAAGACGTGGAAGGGTACATGGTGAAGTAAGGAGGGAAATCCAAAGAGAAAGGAGCCCTGCAATACAAAAATACAAGCCTGTCCTTAGTTTGGGTAACCTAAAGGTCTACAGACTCTCAGAATCCGTCCTAAGATTATAGATGATTTACTCTACTTATGTCCAGGCAATCCAACCAGTTAGAAGGAGGGACTAGGGAGAAGGTTCTTCCTTTGGCTTGCACCATCGGTTCCTAGTGTACCCCCCAGCCACGGTCGTTTGATGCTACTCTCCTAGCTAGACATCGGATTGACTAGTATAAGCAGGTTAATCGTGAACAATCTCAATCTGGATCCTGACGAGTGAACCAGTCCTTAGGGCCAACGTCTAATCAATTTTAGTTTTAGTTTGGCTTGGGACAATGGTGCTTCAGGAATGTGATGGACCCTTTAAATCGGTTGTGCCCTTAATGATCAGTTAAAATGTGTGTGCATGCACAACCAGGGTTCTCAAACAAGGTTATTTGATGATGTGTCTTTTAGGATTTAAACTTGTTTAGTAGCTTTTAGGGTTTAATTCTTAGGTTGGTTCAATCAAGGTTTAGTAGAACACTCCAAGTTTTGAAAGCACGGGTAATGATATATTCCTTTAAAAATCAAAAATAATGTGGAGTGCCTGGTTCAACCCTAAGTGGCAAGCTACTTGATGGATTAGTTTTAGATTGAGTGGTGCGGCCCAACAGCTCAATCAATTAGCCTATTGCACCACTTAGTTAAGCCACACAAGCAAGCTTAACCTATTCAGATTTCTACTCACTTATGTGTATTTAGTTGAAGTGTACTGGGTCCACAGGTCAGATCCCGGTTAAGTGGTAGAATCAAAGTGATTGTGCGCACAATTAGAAATGGGTTAATGTACAATCTAGGAATTAAATGACATTCTATAACTCTAAAACTGACCCACTTAATTCAACAATGTTCTGATCAGGTTAAAAATCATCTAAACCCTCTAGAATTCATGGAAAAATATTATCTAGGGTTTAGAACCTTCAATTTGACCTTTGGAACCTATTTTGACCTAGATTAGGGTCCTAGCTCATTAATTGACCAAATTTGGGTTTTTATGCAGAGTGTCCAGTCAAACATGGTCAAACCTAAAATCCAACTTCACCATTAGATTTCTTAGGTTCAAATTAGGTTTGTACCAAAATTTGGACCTAAGGGGAGGTCATCTTGACCTACTTTGCAAAATAGTACACCCAAATTACATTTTGGCCCCTATCTTTTGAAAACTATTGCACAGACCCCCCTAACTTCCTTGCCACTCTTACAAATAGGTCCCTATGCCATTAATTGGGAGAAATCCTACTCCGGTGGGGAATGGAGGGGGAGTACTCCCTGATTCCTCAGAGATCTCCCAGATTTGGATGGGAGATTCTCTGAGGAATTCCCTTCCGTCTGAGCTCGATTGCAATATCTGATTTGCACCCAATCTCTCGTCCGAACGCATGAGAGATTTGGGTATCCCACAGATTTCCTACTCCAGCGAGGACTCTTGCACTTGGAAGCTTGTCTTCCAAGAACAGGAGCCCCTACCATCATCTATAAAAGGATCCTCAAACCCGGCTGCACCTCTTTAGATCGACTTGGCCAGAGATCCACCCCAATTTCATCGTCTTTTCCTCCGGTCAAGTAGTCCTGCGAGCTCCGGTGAGCCTCCCTCCTATTTCTCGTCGCTCTGCCACAATACCAGTGGCAGAGCTGTCCTTACCATCTTCCTCCACCTCACGTAACACCCATGCACGCACCTCTAGACCCTTCGTCGCCGCCGTCTCCCTCCACTGGACACCGTCTTCTCCGGCAATAGTAGGTACATCCAGCCGCCAACTCTCCCCCTTTGTCCACTTAATTAGGCTAGAATTACTCCTCTCTATCCCCTCTTCAATTCCCCTCAATCTATTTCACAAATTACCCCTCGACTGCCACTGTCCACCGCCATCTTCCCCATCTTCAGCCGACCTCCGGTGAGACGCACCCATCACTCCACACCTCCACACGTCTTGCCACCAACCTCTTCACCTCTGCCATCAACCACTGAACACTTTCCACCCACTCACAGACTGCCACACACACTCCACGCTTCCCCCGACCTAACCCATAAGCCCGACCACAGAGCGACCTAGTCACTCACGCCTAGGTCGCCCTGCGGCCAGCCACCAACCACCTCACCTTCACCTTGACATGGCGAAGCTCCCCATCTGGTTTAACGAGTCCGCTAGGCTATCTTTGTGAAGTTCAGATTTGACCCCTCCGCTGCCATTAGCGATGGCTTGAAGGAGCTCGTAATCTAGCTCCAGGCTGAAGCACTCCTGGGTCCTAGGTCAAGAAGGCACGGGTTGGTCTCGCACATTCATCTGTCTAGGTAATTAGCTTTGCGAGGCGCCCAGCTGCAGCAATTGGAAGAAGAACCTCACCTGCGAGTGCGAGCGAAGCGGGTGGGACTTTTAGTCCCACCTCGTAAATGCAAGAGTGAGGTAAGTAGGATAAATTGAAATTTTGTTTTACTCTGTTCGCCTCGAGACACACAGGGGTGAGGTCCCTTGCCCTCGCCACGCCTCGTCCGCGACACTCCCCTGCAGACCTGGCACCAGACCCGACTAACCTACCCCGTGCACTCCTCGCGCATCACACCCACACCGGTGTGCTTGGACCCGGGCACGCGACCGACCCAATTACTCAGCTCTGGGAGAGCGTACCGAAGAGAGAAATAGAGAGAGAGAGATGCAGGGGAGGGTAGGGATTTGGTTTTGCTGCGTTGTGCAGGGAAGAAGCAGCTAAGGAAGGAAGAGGCGCAGCAAGGAATCTAAGGAAAAGGAAGAAGCAAAGGGAAGGAACAGCTGAGGTGAAAGTAAGGATACTTAGCTGCAGAACAGATGCGAAAGGAAGGCCAAAGAGAAGAGGAAGTCAGAGGAGAGCTAAGGCTGAAGAAGGAAGAAGCTAAGAAAGAAAGAAGAAGGCCCACAGAGGAAGAAGGAGAAAGGCACTGTGCAAGGAAGAAGAGTGGCAAGGCTGACGAAGAAAAAGAGGAGAGCTAAGGCTGAAGAAGAAATGAAGGCACTGTGCAGAAGAGAAGGAAGAAAGCAAAAGCTAAGAAGGCAAAAGAGAAGCAACTGAAGCGGAGATAGAAACAGAAGGAAGAAGAAGAGAAAGCAGACAGGAGAAGGAAATAAGAGAGAGTTAAAAGAGAAAAATATCTTTTTAAGACATCCGATTCTATTTTGCTACAATTTTAACTCTTAAACTCTTGCATTTATATTCTGAATTAAGTTTTGAGTAATTCAATGTGTTCAATTACATTATTGAGATTAGTGAATAAATTCCATTTGCTCCCTGTGTTTGACCTCGAATACTTAGGTTTTCGAGTAATAAATTTTTATTTGTTGTCAACGCTTGGTCACCTATACTACAATGCGACTGACTAAAAAGCTCGACAAAGCGATTACAACATTTTGGCGTCGTTGCCGAGGAGCAACGCGTAATTTATCACTAATCTCTGCATTCTTTTTTTTTATCATATTGAACACTAACTTGCCCTACTTTGCTTTGTTGTGATCTTGCAAGGTATTTCATGAGAAGATCCCTCCCGCAAGTCAACTACTCCAGGGCAGGTAATCTCTTTTCTTCCTTAAACCATCCCCTAATCCTTGAAAGACAAAAGGAAGTAATTAATTTATGAATCAATTGTCTTCTTTCTATAGTAATCACCATCTTTAAGGCAAACGTTTCCTAATTTTGCGAAAATTTTTCAAATCTTCTTGAAGTTGGAGCTATTATTTTAGATTCTATCCCACAAAATTCCTATGCCTAATAGAAATCACGCTTAATCTCTGCGGACAACACATTTCTTGCTTTTAAGTCCAAAGAGAACCTTTTTCTAGAAGAAAAAAGGATTGGAAATAGAACCAAATTAGGGTTTCTACAGTAGGGTCTTGGAGTGCTAGTCACACATACATGCCTGTATAAAAGGAAATGAACCCTCTGACATCAGTGTGCTACCCAAGCCCTTGATTGAAGAGATCTAAACAAGACAAACCCTAAAAATTGAGCTCTAAAATCACTTGAATCTTAAAATCTTGGACCAAATAAACTGGGAGTCAAATCAGGGTGATCTCTAGGTCCTAAGCCTAGAATCATTCTGCCATCTTTAGGATAGGTTAGGTGAAGTTGACCCCTTGGGTCAACCAACCTCCAAATTAGGTCACAACATCAAAACATCTAAAGTTCAAGTGAGAACCCTAAAGCACCTTTGAAATAAAAGTGGTAGACTTAAGAGGTCAAGGTCCCCATTCTGGTCTACCTAGAATCTCAGTGACAAGAGAGGTCGGGTGGGGGAAACCGTGTAACCCGTGGGGACGCTCTACCGTTAGGGGTCTTTGCGGGACTCTCCCTCTCTGGCTGCCTAGGTAATTCTCAGATGGACGACCTTCTGATCCACAGGTATCATCCGCCCCGAACCTCCATAGTCATCCAAACGTCTTTGGGTGTCTTCATTGGGTCAAAAACATCTCCAGTCCCTCATCTTTTCTTTTTAGAGCAGACACATACATTTTCAGTGGCTCTTTATTCAGATTTAATCGCTTCATAACTTGATTGTACATCTTGATTCAAACTCTGATTCTACATCTTGATTCCACCACCTGATCTAAATATGCAGCCAAACCACTTAGGACTACCATTCAAGAAACCTGAATATCGGAGATCCATGAGAGATAGAATGATTGAGGATGCCCTGAAATTCTATGAAAAAGAAGACAAAACCTCAACACCAATAAAAAACATTCAGGTTGATGTCCCAACAACCACAACCTTCATCTTAACTTGCACCCAAGTGCTATTGGCAGAAGCCACAAAAGGATCAACCTGAGACATGCTCATCACAGGATACATTGAGATAGAAAAATTGTACAATTTTGAATACCTTCAATGCATGACAAATCCTCTACTCTAGGAGCAACACCAAGATGATCTTGAAAAACGGGAAGAGATAATGAGATTATTAAAACAAATTATCGACCAGAAATACCCTTATATGCCACAAATTGAGGATGAATCATCTTGGGACAACATCGAGGATCAATCTGATCTCGGGTTTGAGGCACAAAATGGTTATGGATTCCCAACCAAGATGGACCCGTATATGCCACAAATTGAGGATGAATCATCTTGGGACAACATCGAGGATCAATCTGATCTCGGGTTTGAGGCACAAAATGGTTATGGATTCCCAACCAAGATGGAGTACAATGTGCATAATATTGAAGAAGGTTGGGAAGCTCCAATTGCAAGAGAACACAATGTTGAGCCAACTCTAGACCATGAATCACCAGGATTAGAATCCCAAAACTCTTGCAATAATGAGAGTAGAACTGAATCTCTTGAGGGTGTAAATTCCGTCCCTTATTTTGATAAGGTGACCCTTAAAGGTTATTTGGACCTAGATTCTAGTGATTCAACCCACATCCTAAGTCCAGAATCTAGATTTGAAACCTATTGGGAAGATTTCGAGGTCCCATATGAGGAAGATCAATTTTTCAATGAAGAATATGATTTTAGGCCTCTATTTTATGAATACCCCTCGCCAACATCCTTAGAGAAACCAATCAATTTTTTGGAAGTCATGCCAATTTAAGATACAGAAACTGAGGAGTTGGACGAGTGGGGTTTCAATTGGGTCTGTCCTACCAGCGTGGAACCTGAGCCTCTACTAGATAAGGACACCTTTTTAAGCTCAGAATTGACATCTAGGCTAGACCCCAATCAGGCTGTTGAATCTACAGCATATGATTTATTCTATAGTGGAACTCATGATCTTGAATCTCATTTAGATTTTGATTTTCGCAAACTCTCTAACGACTTTGAATCTGACCATAACATTGGAGAAAATCTGCTTCCTGATCATAACAAGCCAATCCACGACCTCAACTCACATGACTCATTCTCTAACTCCAATTTTGAAAGTTAGTATGAGGACTCTCTACATGAGACCACTTGTCATTCCTTTCTAGAAGAGCCCTCATACACAATTCTTATTGAAGCCACCTCTTCCACACATACAGAATTGATCAAAACCTATTCTCTACCCTGATCCGCAACCAAACTCAATTTCTATTTTGATTCACCTCTCACTGAGCCATTTGCAGATGATTCAACTCCACATCTATACCGGGTATCAGGTATCGATCAAACTGAAAAACATGATCCATCATTCTCTGATCACCCTTGTAGGGTTTCCACACCATGCACTGATTATTTTTTGGAACCCTACTCTGACCAAGCTGATTCGACTCAGCCTAAAATCGAGTTTTCACTTCCATATCCATCCGAGCCATATTGCATATGGTGGGTTCTGCATCTGTTGATCTACATCTATCAACCCACCAAACTGATTAGGTTTGGGCTGCATCATCAGCCCACTGATCTTAACAAGCACCTGGTTGGACCAACCAGGCTCTTAATCAAGGTGCTTGTTTTACAAAATTCTGCTGAGTTGACCACTCCCTCTCCACTCCATGTTCCGCTCGGCTGAAGGCGTTCAATTTAGCGCTTAACGGGAGGCAACCTGTCATTCCAAAAACAGAGACCCGTCTGATTATCCATCCGTATTTCACATCCATTGAACATTGAGTTCAGCCTTAGACAGTTGATCCCACCTCTGGTACACGTACCAGAGCTTGAAATCGTCCGCATAAGTGATTTTCGACCCATCCACCCACCCAATGTATCCTGTTCTAAGTCCCTAACCTCAACACTATTTCACACCCTCCATTTACAATGAGGACATTGTAAAACTTAGGCATGGGGGGGTGATAAAGTGCATACATACAGAACCAAGAAAAGGTCAGAAGGATTCTCACAAAAAAATTCACATATGTCAAAAACACAAAAAAATTGAAAAATTATGAAAAAGAATAAAAAAATGGAGGGAGGAAATTTTGTGAGCCACATAATCATAAGGAGGAGAAAAAGAGCAAAATGACAAAAAGGAGCACAAAATGAAAAAGAAAAAGAGATAGTCATTAGTAAGAGATTAAGGAATCAACCGAAGTTCTAGACCACATCAATAAAAATGAAAGAAAAGTGCTAAGGAGACACAAAAAGAGATTAGCAAAAACGCTGATCTTAGGCCTTCTGGGCTAGACTCTTAGGCTTAAAAATTCACGTACCTACTAAGATTTGGATAATCCTCAAGGGGTTGGGGAAAATGCGAAGCTTAAGTATTAGGTCTAATGCTTAGGAAGTATTCAGCCTCGTTAACTGACCTTCTCTTTGTGGGATTCAGTAACTTAAGCACCCCAATCCACACACAGTTTGGTTCAGTGCGCATAACTATCAAAATCACGCAAAAAGCGTTTCAATGTTCTGAAAAAGTCGCCTAGATTAGGAGCGGCTGATCAACACAAGTTGATTTGGACGAGTTCCTAGCGTGGAGAGGTGGGAAATTCCCCTCGAAGATGCATAACAACATATCGTCTCCTCGGTGCTTGTCTCTTAGGATATTTAAATATCCTATCGGGGGCATGTAAGCACTCTGCTGGTTCAGATACCATGGGTGGCATTATCATGAAATGTCGATTACCAGGGTCTGGATTCGGCCGCGGAATGCCATGGGTGGGATTATCTCGAAATCTCGAAAGCCAGGGTTCTGGGGGTTGCCATGGGCAGTGCTATCACGAAGCATCGATTGGCAGGGACCCTTGAGGATTGATGATGGGGATGAGGAATCCGATACAAACCGTGTTGAGAAGCTAATCTGAAGCTAGAAATAAAAAGAAAAGAGAGAGAAAGCTCTCCAAACAAATAAATCCTCTGTCTCTCTCTTATAAAAATGCACTGCAAACTAAACCTAGGCTAAAAATGTCTCAAGCATGGGTGCTTTAACCGCGGAGTCCAACAAACCCTGGGATAGTTTCTGCCGGCCTTAAAAACCTTCACGGAGGACAGAGGCTAAAGCGGGTCAGGTCTAGATTTTGGTTGATACTTGAGTACCTCTAGGCCTATTGTCAACATTCTTAACCTAATCAAAAGAAGAAAAAAGGGCTTATCATAATTAGTAATAGATACTCAAGGTCTAGAAAAGAAGTTAAAACCATGAAATTTTGCTAAAGGACTAACAAAAGCTAGGCATGGGGGTACGATGAGAGCCTCATCATGAGCCCTAACTAGCTCATTTTGACCTAAGAAAGTGAATAAGAGCTCCTACATAACCTAAAGAAGGGCTTAATTCAAGGAGTAAGTGTTCTGAGAAGAAAATATGAAATAAAGGTTAAAACTGTAATTTTACCATTGCAGTACATAAATGGGATTTCTCAGAGGCAAAACATAGGTCAAATGATCTGAATAAGATAAAAAGTGGGTTGGTTCAATCAGAAATGGGTTAATGTGCAGTCTAGGAATTAAATGATATTCTGTAACTCTAAAACTGACCCGCTTAATTCAACAAGGTTCTGGTCAGATTAAAAATCAACTAAGCCCTCTAAAATTCATGGAAAAATATCCCCTAGGGTTTAGAATCTTCAATTTGACCTTTGGAACCTATTTTGACCTAGATTAGGGTCTTAGCTCATTAATTGACCAAATTTAGGTTTTTACGTAGAATGTCCAGTCAAATATGGTCAAACCTAAAATACAACTTCACCATTAGATTCCTTATGTCCAAATTAGGTTTGTACCAAAATTTGAACCTAAGGGGAGGTCATCTTGACCTACTTTGCAAAATAGTACACCCAAATTACATTTTGGCCCCTATCTTTTGAAAACCATTACGCAGACACCCCTAACTTCCTCGCCACTCTTACAATAGGTCCCTCCGCCATTAATGGGGAGAAATCCTACTATAGCGAGGAATGGAGGGGGAGTACTCCCTGATTCCTCAGAGATCTCCCAGATTTGGAAGGGAGATTCTCTGAGGAATTCCCTTCCATCTAAGCTCGATTGCAATCTCTGATTTGCACCCAATCTCTCATGCGAATGCATGAGAGATTTGAGCATCCCATAGATTTCCTACTCCAGCGAGGACTCTTGCACTTGGAAGCTTGTCTTCCAAGCACACGAGCCCCTACCAGCATCTATAAAAGGATCCTCAAACCCGGCTGCACCTCTTTAGCTCGACAACCCGGCTGGCGAGGTGAGTAGAGGTGGAAAACAAACAACCAAATCTATCCTAAGGTTTATAAAAAGCACCTAAGTTGATTTGGGTTTGAGTTATTCGGTTATGGAATGAAAACTAAGGTGGGGGTGGTGTGGGGGACACTTACAAAACACTCTACCCACACTTTACTCCGATCTATCGCATTTGGATCTCCATGCTAGGGTACCTGCATGACAATAGATGAAAGACAAGTAGGGTTAGTGCTATGTAAATGGAAAGAAATGCAATAAACAATAAAGTAAATTCCGTTGCCTCCTCGGCAACTGCGCCAAAATGGTTGGGCGTGTTTCGCGTGTTAGAAATCGGGGTTACAAGTAACCCGTCGTCATAGTTGTAAAACATGTTGATCTGATAAAATTTATACCGAAACACCAAGGGAGTCCCGGGTGAAACAAAGGGAGGCGACATTTACTTTATTGAAAATCGTGCTTCTATTTGTTTGTTTTTGGTATTTTCGGGTTTTGCTATTTTTTTTGTGTTTTTGAAATAAAAGACAAGCAGAATGAATCATATGATAGAAATGGAACGAATATGATATATATATATCAATTCAATGTCGATTACAATGAACTATAAAAGCATAAAAAGAGAGGGAGGTGAGAGGAAATTTCCCGAATCGGCTATTCGATGAGACGACGGCGCTTGGCAGAAGCTCGGACGGAGGAGGTGAGAAGCGGGATGACGGAGGTGAGATACAGGAGGACGTTTAGTTGAGGAAAGCTTCGGCGTGGCTTTGGAATGGAGGTGAGAAGATGGAGTTGATCTGCTACCGGAATGGAGGTGTGAGGATGGCTCCAAGGCAACCTATGAAGGGAGATGGGAAGATGGAGGAGTATTTGGTGGGGTAGAGGTTCGCTACACTAATAGGCGCCTTGGGAGCTTTAGAACAAGCTCTAATGGAGTGTTGGTAGGCTTGCTAGAGCTTGGGAGTAGGTGAGAGTAGAGTTGGTAGAGATGGCTTGGAAGGGAGGAGGTGTAGGTCCTCTTATAGTGGAGAAGAGGTAAAAAATAGGTATGGGACCATTAGTGACTTCCTGGCCATCGCTGGAAATGTTGCTGTAGGCAGCTCATGCCCGCTGGTGCCCACAGCTGACTTTGCTGGCATGCAATGAATTACTGATGGTTGTAAGCATCGCTGTAAGTCCAACTCATGTGTCGCTATAGGTCCAGCTCAAGATATGCTAGCACAGTGCTCTTGCCTTGCCGCACGCGTGCACGCCTAAGTGCTGGTGCTGCACTGTGCGCATGAGTGCCTGTGCGCGCACGCACCCGCACTGCTGAACACATGCAGTGCTACATGCATGCATTGGCAGCCTGGGCTGCGCCACGTGGCACAGTCTAGGTCGTCCATCTTCTTCTTGTTGTAGGGGCTGGTACAGAGGTCGGATTGAGTCGATTTCTGCGTCATTTGGCTGCGATCGTAGACTCGAATCCATCCATGTGGTCGGATTTGTCATTTGAGGCTCCAAATTATGTCTCCTAGTCCCTTGGCCGTTGATCTTCCTCAGACTGCATATGGTGCTATGGGACTCTGATCGAGGCGATTTCAGAAGCGTTGGACTCCGATTGTCGTCTTGATCAAATCCGTACGGTCGGATCATCAATCCGAGGCTCCAAAATAAATATCCTTCTCTCCTAACCATAAAAAGGATGAAATTGACCTAAATTATCTACAATTACTCTAAATGCAGAATGATGCGTGCTATGCAATATTTATAACATGAAATGCAAATCTAAGCCTAGGAACATGCATGAGTAGGAATTTTACCCTCAATAAATGTGTTTACATCACCCGCTTGAATTAAGGAGGTTTTGGTTAGGATTAAATATATCTAAACCTTCTAAAATTCATAGGAAAATACCTTAAGAGGTTTGGTACCATTGGTTTGACCATCTAAATCTATTTTGACCTAAAATAGAGTTTCAAGATGGGATTTTACTCTTATTTGGATTTTTATCCAAATTACCCAGTCAAACGTAGTCAAAACTCAAATACAAGTTTACCATTAGATTCCTTGAGTTGAAATTTGGTTAGGACCAAAATTTGGGCCCAATCAGAGTCTATTGACCTAGTTTGCACTTCAGTCCCTAAAACCTCTATGTCCTACACTCAGACCCCTAGCTTTCAAAATTTCTTGCAGTTGGATCCCTAACTTTCTCAAATCCTTTACAAATAGGTCCTTGCCGCCATTGTTAGGTCAAGCAACCCATAGCCAACCTTTGACCATGTTAAAGTCTCATCAAATCACCTCCAAATCCCACCAAATTTAGTGGGATTGGAGTTCAGACTTTGAAGATTCATGTGAACATAATTTTAGACCCTGATTTCAAGTAACAAGATCAGGCAAAGCTGACAAAATCTGTGGGATTCTTGATTCCGAATCTCCACTCAATCACACAAATTCCTTGATTTAGAGCTCTGGTTTGAGCACTATAAAGGTTCATCTAAGTCCCAGGCTTTTCCTCAGTCGATTCTAGGCCGATTTTCAACTTTGTCCCTCCTCTCTGATTGGAAACTCCATGACTTCGGTGACGTCCCATGCTCTCCTTCTGGCTATCTAACCGACAAATTAGATGCATCAACTTCTTCCTCATCTTCCTCTAGTGTTAGCCAGCCAAAGCTACACCCCTTAGCACTCTTCCTCCTCATCGTTACCACCACTGGAGCAACCTTCATCTTCGACGTCGGCCAATCACAGCCGGCGCCAAATCCTCTTCATTCGTCCCTTAGCTTAGGTTTAAACTCCTCCTTTCCCTCTCTAGAACCATTCTAGCCCTCTCTCTTCTTATTTCGATCGACGACCACCTTTCTCCCACAACGTCTTCCGTAAGTCTGGCAAGAGCTCCGGTGAGCTCGTATTGGCAATCTACACCACGAACCTTCGCTTTGTCAGGTCCACAAGCTCACCCACATTTAGGTGAGCAAAAGTCAGGAAATTGAGGGTTTCGCTCACCCAAATCCATGACCGGAGAACCCATTCACGCCACTATCATCCCTTCACCCTTCGGCCACCACACGCTACCATTCATCCAATCAACCCCATTGTCGAACTCCACGTGCCAAGGCGAAGGTTCTAAGCAGTTCTAATTGGGTTGTGAGGCCATTTTCATGCTTTAGGTACTTTCGTCGGACATCTTGTCTCCGTTGTTCATCACCTCCATCGACTGCTACACTTCGTTCACATCCGGCTTCGTCCAGAGAACACACCTGTAGCTCTAATTGAGGGAAGAGCCCCCAACAACAGTTGAAATTAGAGAAGCCTCCACTTGCAGCTATGCCAGAAGAAGAGTGAAGGCATTTAGTCCCACATAGTATGTGGGAAGGCTGCAACTACCGTATAAGGGGATTTTGTGTTGAGGGTTGTTTGCCTCGAGCACATGGGGGATGAGGTTCCCCACACAAGCGCATATGCACGCGCCCTTGCCTATGGTTCATGCCACGTGGGTTTGGGCTTAGATCTGATAACCCCGTACTATTTACACCCGATTGCCCAATTAGGAAATAAAATAAGAGATCTTGAAGAGGGTACGGGTAGGTTTTGCACCTCAGGATGCATGCATATACTCTCAATACTTAGGCATCTTTGAGGCATTTCCCAGTGCTCTGTGACTTGTGTGGTGCTGTGATGACTTAAGGTGTTTGGTCTCTGTGAGCGATGTCTGATTTGGGTATTGTTGAAATATTTGAGGATGAGTCTAACGTTGATATTTGAATAAGTGATTTTAACCATTGTTGAGTGTTGTGACTCATAAAGCATGTTTTAATAGGAAAATGCGTCGTAGTATAATGCGCAATACAATCAAACAAAAAATATTTATGTAAAGATAACGACACTTGAGTCCCGGTCATTCATCTCTAGGAGGCATTATGCAAAGCTGAAATCGATCTTTCATCGCTCTACTTGTTTAGAATCGCATGCCGGTTTCCAATCATTGGATTAAAGTTTTGACACTTTCATTATGAACTCTGATTACGTGTGCATGTGTTAGGTAGATGACAAAGGTGAAAGTATGAGTTTTGGTACGCACAATTCTAGTTATGTGGTGGCTGTTTACAGAAAATGCATTGATAGTGAAATCTTCAATATTTTCTGATACCGACATGCTGGTTGCACTATATAAAAATGAAGAGCAGGCAACTCGAATCACACGAAATAAATTGCAATCAATAAGCTCATGGTGATTTTCAACACAGAGATATGTATATAAAAAATATATCTTTCATTCATTCATTCAGGAGGGTGTTTGCAACATGGAATTTAGAGGAAAGCTTGAAAATATTAATCTAGCTAACAGAAAATGATCGCATACAGGAATCTATGGGGGGATTTTGCATGCATCATTGGGGGAGAACAAGAGCTACAACTAAGCAGTAAATGAAAGCATGTAAATATGAAGAACTAGCTACTAATCTAGCAGAAAATAAGGGCATTCAGAGGTGGGCTCCGATGGCCTTTGAATAGTTGTGAGGAGAAGGAGGGGCGGCCAATGGTGCTTAGGCTGGCCCTTGGAGAGAGGTTGGAGAGGTGATCCAGCATCCTAGCGTGGAGATGGTGGCAGCCATGGTGCACAACTCGTGGAGGTGGAATGGAGGTGAATGTAGCTAACCTAAGTGTGAATGAGTGCCAAGAATGGGATGGGTGCAAATGGCCACCCCTTAGATCTTTCTATAGACCTAAGGGAGACTCTCTAGAGAAGTGTGGAACAATCTAGAGAGAGCCCCATAAGTGGTCAATGAAGTGAGAGAGAGAGAGGTGGTTCTTAGATCCATAAAAAGCGGATCTCAATTTGAATGGCTCTGGGTTGCTAATTTTGGCAACCAAGAGTGGCGCCACCTTTGGAAGAGAGTTCTAGAGAACTCTAGATGAGTGTGTTTGAGTGAATGGGAGTGTGAGTGTGAGTGTGTGACCGTGCCCTATGTGGCTAAGTGGTCTAGGTTAGGTCCTAAGGGGCTTAGGTTGGTGTAGACCTTAAATTAGGGTTGCAAACCCTAATTGCTAAGGAGGAATTGCAATTAAACTTAACACAAGTTTAATTGAATGGGTGTGAACCTAATTGAGAGTGAACTGACTCAATTACGTTGGGCTTAGGTCAATTTGACTCTCCCTGAGTCCAATTGGACTTGTGTGGGTTGAGATCTGAGCTCAATTGGACCCTATGAGTCCAATTGACTAGGTAATGGTAATTGACTATGATCTAAGTCAACTAGGTTTAGTGTAGACCAAATTAGGTCCTTAGGGAGGTCTAGAGGTGATGTACTAGGGTTGGGATACCTTAATTTAGGTTCCTATGGGGTTGGAATTGGGTTAGGGAGCTAGAGATCCAAGATCAAGGCTTGAATCTCAAAATCGGAACTGCAGAACAGTTTCAGACGTCTAATAAATGTGTCAGATGACTTATACTCAAAAATCATAAGTCCAGACTTGTTTTTTGGACATCTAATCAGAGTCAGGAAGGATTCAAGGTTCTGTCTTGGGTATTATGTAGAAATTGGACGTCTGATCAAGTGTCTGGATGTCCAATAACACTGTAGAAGTGGGTTTAAGGTTTGCGGGAGTTGGCTAAGGGTTTTGGACATCCAGATAAAGGTTGGAATTAGGGTTTAAGGTTTCCTAGGGTGCGGTGACCTAATCTAAGGGTGGCTACAGCTTGAGAAAGTTTCTAGGCTATCTTAGGGCTAGGATGGACCTAAGTTCTTCACATTTTACTACTTTATTCCTACTTAATAGAGTAGCATACCTTAACTCCCTTACATTATTATCTACTACATCTAGTGTAGGTCTTCTACTCCAGCTCTGCTGCAACACCCGTTATTCTTCTATTCTCTTGATTCAGGTTCAGTGCCAGCTTATTACTTGTAATTGACATAATGCACCTAATCAACACCTTATTGTATTATTTTATGCATAGCTAAAAGAAAGCAGTAAAGATGCAAATAATGCTTATGCATGCATGAACTATCCTAACTTATGCTAAGTCCTAGCCTAATTTAGGTTAATTAAGACCTATGATTGCTGTGCAATCATACCCCCATGCCTAAATTTTTACTAGTCCCTAGCAAATGTAAGACTAAATTATTCACTGAAGGGTCCCTAAGGGATTGATTAATTTATCAAGTGTATGCCTAGAGATTTTTCTCCTTTTTGTTTTCATCCTATGCTCTAGAAATCCAGATAATCGTGAAAGTGTAGTTATGTAGCTTTTGCAACGGATTCGAGTGAAAAACTGATTCACCTCTAAAGCCTGTACTTGACCCCTAGTAAAAATTCTAGTAGGATAGGTGGACTTCTTCCCTCGGGGTATTCAAAATATTTTATAAATCCCACCCTGGCTTTAGGCTTAGGTAGAGGATGTCTGAGGGATACGGGTGTTTATCTGGTGGCTCACTCTCACTTGGTGCTAAATAGAGATTAGTGCTACAGAATCTAGATTCCCAGATTACTAGGTAACTCAACTCAGAGAAAGACGAGAAAAGCTATGCTCCCTTTTGATTCCTTTGTATTCATTCTCTCTTACTCTTTTTCTTTTTCTTTTCTTATCTTTCTTTTACTTAGAGCTCACAACCTCACCAGATTCACATATATGACTTGTATTTGGTGGTCTCACTTGGCATTAACACTTTAATTGAGTTCCCATAACTCTAACACTAAGTCAGAATTCCTCGACCAGTATTCGGGCAGTCAGAAACACAGAAAAATAGGTTAAGGCCATATTTGGTGGATCTCAAATTTATTTGATGGTATTACCTCAATGCAACTGAAATAAACACTAAATATTCACTCTTTTTTTGTTTGCTTTTTCTTCTTTTTCTATTTTTTTTTCTTTTTCAATTTTTTTTTCATCATTTTTTTTTCAACATATACACAACTATCACACATCCATGAACTTTATTGAGGAGGCATTATTAGGGATTGGTGGTACTCAAGAGACATTGGGTGGCTTATTTGGCGGAAGTGCCTACTCACGGCATCGGGAGAAATGGATAGGATGGTGTATTTTTAACCTTGACATCAATACCCTCCTTCAGCCGAGGATTCCGTAAAGAATGGTTGTAACCATCCACCTTATCCCTAGTTTTATGAAAACTCGCTCTCCACGTATTTGCCTTATTTGGTGGCTCTCAAAATTTCATACAAAATGTATATGCAGGAACCCAGAGCGAAAACTATGTCTAATCTCAGAGTATCATCACCTAATTATCTAGGACTCCAGATTCCTTGTACTAATCTTAAAGCATCAGTACACTCTACTCTCATCTCACACTATTTGGTGAATTTCTGGAGGAAAATCTGCCTAACTCCGAAACACTGTCCAGGGGTTCAGGAAAAGAAGCACTGCTTCTTGACAGACTAAAAATGTTTATTAGCCTTCACCTTGAATCCATTGCAAATTCTACGTGTGTGTGAAAAGTTGTACTGGATTCCAGATTACAGGAATCAACTAGAGGATAAAATCCGTAATGCATTCTCTTAATAAAATAATCTTATTCATGAATGTAATATGTATATATGCTATAAACAAGTAACCTCGTATAATTTGTACTTCGTGAAATTCCTGTATTAGGTTACATTCAGCTTGACCCTAAATTTAAAACAAGAGGTGAGTGGGTGAGTCGGAAATGGCTGTTGCAGATGATTTCTAGCTCCAATGCGAACATTGGAAGTGGAGTCAGTTGTTCTTTTGTTTAGGGTCCTAAAGTACGTTTGACATGCAGCTCCGAGGTTTTCCTAAATGTTGGCATAAAAATTTTCATTTTGTTGTATCTACCCCCCCATGCCTAAGTTCTTGCATGCCCTCATGCATGAATATAAAAGAAAATAAATGCAACAGGGAGAAAATGGGTAGAAATCACCTATAATTGCTCCTGAAATTATACATTTAGCACTGGCCGACCTATCAGTATGCAATATGCAGAAAGAAAATATGCTAAAAGGAAAAATATGCTATGTATAAAAATGGTTATGTATAAATGATGGTGGAATGTGGGATATGCTATCTATACGTGCTGAGTTTAATGCCTCTAGCTGGGCGAAAACTCAATCATACGTCCTCAATAAGATGAACAATCTCGTTAGGTGGAGGAGGTTCCTGTGGCAAAAATGGCTTGAGGCGTTGGCCATTTACCGTAGATATATGCCCAGATTTTGGGTCCCTGATCTATACTGCCCCATTAGGATATGGATGAATCACAACATACGGGCCAGTCCACTTGGACTTGAGCTTCCCTGCGAAAAGTTTTAATCGTGAATCGAACAACCAAACTTGCTGGTTGGGTGTGAATGCTTTCCTTCGGATGTGGCGGTCATGAATGGCCTTGGTCTTGTTCTTGTATATCAATGCGTTCTCATAGGCCTCCAGCCAGATCTCTTCTAATTCACTGAGCTGGAGTTTTCATTCTTGACCTCTTGCATCGAGGTCAAGGTTACATTTTGGCACCACCCAAAAGGTGCGGTGTTCTAGCTCTACAGGAAGGTGACAGGCCTTGCCATATACAATATGATATGGTGACATTCTGAGTGGGGCCTTGTATAAGGTCCGATATGCCTAGAGTGCATCAACTAATTTATCAGACCAGTCCTTCCTATCTGGCCTAACCGTCTTCCGGAGAATCAACTTGATCTGACGGTTAGACACTTCAACCTGCCCATTGGTCTGCAGGTGATACGGGGTGGCTATACAGTGATGTACCCCGTATTTCTTTAATAATGACCTGAAGTGGGAGTGGATGAAGTGGCTTCCCCCGTCGCTAATCAGCGCGTGGGGTATTTCAAATCTCGCGAAGATGTACTGCCGTACGAAAGAAATGACGGTCTTATGATCAGCCCGTCTCGCTGGGATGGCCTTGACCCACTTCAAGACATAGTCAACGGCTAGTAACATGTACTCGAAGCCATGTGAGTTCGGAAAAGGGCCCATAAAATCGATGCCCCAAATGTCTAACACTTCTACAACCATGATGGGCTGGAGTGGCATCATGTCTCTCCTAGTCATAGAACTGACCGACTGGCATCGTTTGCAGTGTTGGGCATATTCGTGTGTCTCTGAAATTGGTTGGCTAGAAAAATCTCGATTGTAAAATTCTTACAGCGATTTTCCGTCCCGAGAAATGACCACCATAAGCACCATTGTGGCAAAAAGATAACACAATGGGGATCTCAAAATCTGGGATGCATCTTAGAATAATCTGATCTGCTCCAATGTGGAAGAGCAGTGGGTCATCCCAGAGGTAGAATTTGGCCTCCATAGTAAATTTGAGTTTCTGGTCCTTGGATAGGTTCGCGGGAATCTTACTTTTGGCAAGGTAGTTTGCGATATCCGTGTACCAGGGGATCTCAATAGAGTGAACTGCCAAAAGGGATTCATCCGAAAATTGCTCGTGGATAGGCAGGGAATAAGGAATGTGGCCTGGGTCCAGTCTAGATAGGTGATTCACCACAACATTCTATTTTCTAGCTTTGCCACGGATTTTGATATCAAATTCTTCCAATAGAAGGATCCATTTGATGAACCGGGGTTTGGCATCCTTCTTTTCCAACAAATGCCAGAGGGCGGAGTGATCAGTGAAGATGATAACTTTGGACCCTAATAAGTAAGATCTGAATTTCTCCAACCCGAATACTACTGCTAGCAGTTCCTTTTCGGTGACAGTATAATTGCGTTGAGCTTCATTCAGCATCTTGCTAGCATAGTATATGACAAAAGGTTGTTTTTCCCGATGCTGGCCTAAAACAGCGCCGACGGCAAAATCAGAAGCGTAGCACATCATCTCAAAATCAAGTGACCAGTCAGGTGGTTGGAGAATCGGGGAATTAGAGACAGCGCTTCGTAAAGTCTTGAAGGCACTGAGACACAAGGTGTTGAATTCAAATGGGGCATCAGCAACAAGGAGATTCATCAAAGGTCATGCAATTTTTGAGAAATTGCGTATAAATCTCCAATAGAAGCTGACGTGACCCAAGAATGATTTGATCTGCTTGACCGAGCTAAGTGGCGGTAAGTGGGAAATAATCTCAAATTTAGCTCGATCGACCTCGAGTCCATTTTTAGAGATCCTGTGCCCTAGTACTATACTTTCCCTCACCATGAAATGGCTTTTCTCCCAGGATAGTACTAGGTTTACCTTAATACACTGTTTTAGGATCTTGGTGAGGTTATCAAGACAAGATGAGAAATCATCTTCGAAAATGGAGAAGTCATCCATGAACACCTCCACATATTCCCCAATCATGTTCGAGAAGATGGTCATCATACAACGCTGAAATGTTGGTGGTGCGTTGCAGAGGCTAAAGGGCATCCACTTGAAAGCAAATGTTCCAAAGGGGCATGTGAATGTGGTCTTGTCTTGATCTTCTGGGCTAATCGCTACTTGATTATACCTGGAGTATCCATTCTGAAAGCAAAAGAAACTACGTCCGGCTAACTGTTCCAAGATCTGATCAATGAAAGGCAACGAAAAGTGATCCTTCTGGGTAGCCATGTTTAGTCTCCTATAGTCAATACAGACTCCAAGATGTCGCAGTGCGGATCAGGATGGATTCGCCCTTATCATTTTTTACTACAGTGAGTCCTGCTTTCTTTGGCACTATCTGGATCGACTCACCCATTGGCTGTCAGAGATTGGGTATACAATACCTGCATCCAGCCATTTGATGATCTCCTTCTTAACAACCTCTAGCATATTTGGGTTAAGCCGTCTTTGCGGTTGTCTCGAAGGTTTCACCCCCTCATCCGTGTAAATGTGATGAGTGAAATACGAGGGGCGAATACCACGGGGATCAACAATGCTCCACCCTATAGCATCCCTATGGTCTTGTAGCGTAGAAATCAATTGATGCTCCTGTTCTTGGGTTAAGAGGGCATTAATAATGACTGGGTATGTCTCCCTTTCACCCAAGAACACATACTTAAGTTAGTGAGGTAAGGGCTTCAATTCAATCACAGGTGGGTCAGAGTCAGAAATGAGAGTGGGAGGAGCAAACTCGAAGGTGGGAATCTGCTGATCCGTATGCATGTGAATTTTCGCTGATTCGCTACCTGTGAGATAGTCAGTTGTGATTGCGTCAACGGGAAACCCATTAGCTGTGGTCATGCCATCCTGCAACAACAGGGGCGATTCCGTAGTGTGCGAACTAGGATAGCTAGATTCAGGGGTGCTGTGGTTAGAAGCACACCCTAAACAGTCAGATCCTTGGGGAGATATGTGTAGTGCAGTGGTCTCAGTCCCGTATGGATCGAGGTCCAGGAACCCTGATAGTGTAGACGAATGAGACATTGGGTCATCACAAAGGAGCCCAATGTTACCACAGTATGCCACATCTTCATCTTCACCATCCTTCTCTATGTGATCATAGTCAAAATTCCTTGATGCCTTGAATATGTCAAGTCGAAGTCGCTCATTACCTAGGGCTATCTCCATACATCCGGATGCACAATTAATGTTTACTCAGGCTGTCGCTAGAAATGGGCGACCCAAAATAATTGGTGCATCTCGAAGATTAGGAGGAACCTCCTTATCGAGAATGAAAAGGTTTGCGGGAAAGCAAAACCCACGGACTTTTATGATTAGGTTCTCAACCACCCCCTTGGTGTTTTTACTGATCTATCAGCCAACTGAATCATGACTGAGGTGGGCTTTAACTCCCCAAATCGAAATCGATCAAATACGGCAGTGGGAGTTATGTTGATGGACGAACCCAGATCTAGAAGGGCTCGATCAAATGGAGAATCCTGCAAGAAGCAGGATATGAGTGGGGTACTAGGGTCTTTCTTTTTTGGCGGCAAGTCAGCTAGAATCACGGCGCTAGCTTCTTTTGACAGTACCACCTGTCGTCCAATTCTAGGCTGTCGCTTCGGGGTACAATAGTCCTTGAAGAACCTAGCGACAGCGGTGATGTGATCAATTACCTCAAGGAGGGGGACCTGAATATGTACTTCCTTAAATATTGACTTCAAGTCCTCAAAATTCTGCGTGTCCTTTTTCCGTACTACATTCCACGTCAGAGCCTTAGGAAAAGGGATGAGAATCTCAAGGTCAGGTGGCCTCCTACCCTTATCTATCGTAGGTGGCTCTTGAGATGGAGTTGAACCCTCCTGCGATGAAGGGTGAGAAAAATTAGGACCCGCCTGCCTATGTGGGGGGTCGAATGTCTTCCTTGCTCTCCTCAATGAGACAACATTTGCATCGGCTTGCTGTCCGTGAGGCGGTGGGGGAGCAGAAGGGGCAGAGTATGCGGGGTTCTGCAAAGGCAGCTGGCTTGAGCATAACTAGGTGGTGTAGGAGGCACCTGTAATATGGCGTGTGCTTGTCCCTGTGGTGCCTGAAACCTAGGCAAAGTGCCTTGGTTCTGCACATACCGAGGGTTCAAGACGGGTTGGGAGGGCAAGGCTCCCTGATTCCTATGCTCTTGCAATAGCTGGTTTTGCGTGTTCTGTATAGTTTGTATCTGGTCAGCCATCGCCTTCATTATCTGCAAGCTATCCTATGTAGATTTCCTCATCAATGCTTGTAGCTCCTTTTTCAGTGCCTCCAGAGGGTCAGCTTGCTTTGGAGGGTGACTGGCAACTTGCTGCAGTAGCTGGTATATAGAACGGGGTTGCTGCTGCTGAGACGAGAATGGCTGCTACCTAGGGTATGTGTTTTGCACATTCTCATATTGCCTGGTCTAGTAGTGTGGATCTTGATGTGGTCTCTGTGAGTTACCAGACCAAGAGAAGTTTGGATGCTGGCACCAACCAGGGTTATACATCTCTGAATACGGGTTATTACGGTTGTATCCTTGGATAGCACTAATGTCCTCGTAGGCCGAAGACGTCTGAGATGTATATCCATTAAGGGGATGCGTACTATAATTTGCGGGTGGTGCGTAACCCTGGTCGTATGGTGCCAAATCTGGATTGTTTATGGGATCCTAATATGCATCATCTCGTAAATAAGGAGAAGATGCATCCCGAGTGAGTAGATTAACTCTAGCAAGGGAGGCTCGGGGTTCATAGGAGGGTCTTGGAACAACAGAGTTCAAGTCAGATTGACCCTGACTAATTTGGTCAATCTTTTTCTCAATTAGGTTTATTCTATCCAGCTGCTTGACGATATCCATGTCAGCTCGAATAGACTCAGTGTGAGCCTCATAGACACCAACCCGCTGCTGACCAGGCTGCTGGAACTGGTTCATGGACGCGGCATTCATTGAGTTCTCTACCAAAGATTCGAACAACTCAAATGTGCTGTTCTCATCTTTCGCGAGGAAATTCCTGCCACTAGATGCATCAGATAGATACCGATGTGTGTCATCCAGCCCATGGTAAAAGATCAGATCTAGGTGCCATCTAGGTATACCATGGTGCGAGCATTTCTGGACAAGGTCGTGAAATCGGTCCCAGGCTTCATGCAACTTCTCCCCAGCTTCTTGGGAGAAAGTCGTAATTGCGTGCCTCATCGCGTTTATTTGACCGATTGGGAAGAACTTTTGCAGGAATTCATGTCATAATTTCGGCCAGGTTCCAATTGGCTTCCCAATGGTCTTGAACCAGTATGAAGCTTTGTCCCTCAGAGAAAATGGGAAAAGCTTCATTAGAACAATCCCAAGATCAATATTCCTGGGTCGAATCATTTCTGCGAGTCGACTCAGGTCTTCTAGGTGCTAGAATGGATCTTCGCTTGAGTTTCCATAAAAGTGAGTGCTGATCAAACCGATCACATTAGGCTTGAGCTCAAACGCATCTCCGCCTGCAGGAATCCTGACTAAGGGTGCGACGATCAGTGCGGCTGGATCATAGAAATCCTGCAGTTGTTCTCCTCGCGGTGGATGTTGCATTCTATCAAGCGTCATCAAAATACATTCCATGCTCTGCCGATGCCACTCCTCTGATTCAACCACCCGGGCTTTCAGATGAGCCATCGGGTCCAGATTATCAATGTCTTGACCCGATCTAGGTCTAGGTCCAGGATTAGCCATTGCGGCTATGGGAGTAGAAGAAGTGGGGGGAGAAGATGGTCTTGGTGAGGTGACTCGTGATAAGACGATTTTCACTTTCGAATAATGTATTAAGATGATTTATCGTTGTAGGATCAAAGTGGTGGAAAACTGCTTAACAAGATAATTAAAATTAAAATTAAACCATTTGCAGAAGAGCGGGTCGTGTCCACAGGGAGGCAATGATGCAATAAAATCTTGATTATTTCGTATTCATTCAATCTAGTGCGAAATCCATAGTCAAATCTGACATGAAATGCGACGGAAAGAAGATGCATAATAACTCGAAAATGTAAGGGTAGATGTGCAATTTTTCCTTACTGAAATATTCAATAAATATGTGATGAATTTATGTAATTTCCAATTGACATGCATTAGAGAAAATTTATGCATATCTTAATCCGAAACTAATGTCAAACAATGTTAATCACAAAAGCCACGTAATTGTAAGAAAGCTTGAGTATGAAGTCGCAATTTCACCATAATAAAATAATCATAAATCAAAATTCCTTTTCCTGGCAATGGCATGAAATGTAATTACTAATTAAAGCAAAAGCAAAGGATTCTACCTCTCTCCTTCTCGCGATCGGGAGAGAGGTTCAATCGAGGAGGTACTCCTACAAGAGGTTGGCTGAAGCGAGGCCTTCGCGGTGGTGGCAGCGGTGCGTCGTGAGATAGCCGGAGCCGGCTGGCCAGAGGAGATGAGTGGCGACGGTGGAGGAGCTTGCTACTGTCGCGCGTGCTGCAGGCGCAAGGAAAGCAGCGCGCGCAAGTGCTGGGGGTACTGCAGGCGCGCAGAGGCGTGGAGGCATGGGCGTTGGGCACGCTCGGGCATGGTGGTGGTGTCGGCTGCAGGTGCTGCAAGGTACGCTGTGGGTGATGGCGCGGGCGCATGTAGTGGCTAAGGTGCTGCAGGGTGCGATGGAGATGAAGTGAGGGCACGCGGTGGGCTGCAGGCGCTGCTGGTGAAGGCTTGCGCGGGTAGATGGTGCGCGGTGTTGGCATGTGCACTGGAGGTGGATGCGCTGGAGGATGGACGTGCAATGGTGCTTGGCAGGGCTGAAGGTGGCTGCGGTGGGGAACAGGCAGGTGTGTGCAGCAGCTGAGAGCTGCACGTGGAAGTGGCGTGGTTTTTGGGTTCCTTTTGGTGGAGTGGAGGAAAAACAAAGGATGGGAAAAAGATGGAGGTGGATGCTGGTGATGGCAGTGAAGATATAGCATGCACGCCTGTGTGTGCTTATGGTGGAGCATCATGCAATCAAGGTGAAGCGAGCAAGCTCCGAATGGCAGTGTGGCCTGTCACACCACACGCCCACTGTGGTGGAGGCTCGTCGCCATGGTTGAGGCCAGTGGTGGTGGAGGGGACGAGAGGTCAACTCTCTGCACAATGGTGGGTTGGGGATGGTGGCCTCCGGTGCATGGCAGCCTCCCTCTCTTCCTTATCCTCGTCGAGGAGACCAGATCCACTTTTGGCACTACTCCTTGATTGGGCTCTTCACTGCGACAGCTGGAGGAAGAAATGTAGCAGTTACTCATAGGAGAAGAATAAAATAATAATAAAATATTATGGTTATTTATATACAAACCCTCAACTTTTATGTTAACTTAAAATAATGCATACAATGCACCTAATTGGTTAACTAATTAAATGAATGCAATTCTAAGTTAATTCTAAATGCATTTAAATATGAATACAATGCATGAATTATGTAATTAAATCAGAAATATGAATTAATCTATTTGCATCCTAATTTATGCTAAATGACTATTATAATTAACTTAATGTCCAGGCACTTACATACTTAAATAGCCTATAAATATGGGCTAATCAACTTGCCTCCTTGGGAGTGGCTCCCAAGGTCCAACTAGTTGGGGTCTAAGCGACCTCCTTCCTTGCATACACCACCCAATGCCTGGGTTGGTGTAGCCAAGCTAGATAGGGCTAAGGCCCTGCTAATCAGATGGTCCTTATGATCTTGTAACCAGATTTTTTGTTTTAAGTTCTAATTCCTGAAGAAAAATTCGTTGTACAACTGACTGAAAGTGATTCCTACCCCTCAGCCAACCCAGCTAAGGGGTTGAAAGCACCCAGTAGTATGACAACAAATTCGGGTTGATTTCGTGTTTTATAACTGATTTTAGCCTGTTTTTCTTCAATTGGGGTTTTTGGTGAGTGGCCCACAAGCTGACCAAGCTCACCGGCTAAGCACTAGACTTGACTAAGTCAAGGTTAGCCCAATGTGGTCTCTAGATTGTAACTCTAAAGATGTATCTTAAGGTTCATGCAATTCTAGGATTTTTTTGGTTTTGTTCTTCTTCAGGGGAACACAAGAATAAAAATCATTTTTTGAACAAAATTGGAATCCAATTAAATTGAAATTTGGTGAGTAGATTCATTTTTCAATTATCTTTCTATAGAATATTTTTTTGTAATTTTTACTGCTTCAACTGAATTTCTAGAGATTTTTGAATGTCAGGGGGTTAGATCTAGAATTTTGACCCCTGGTCGAGTTTTTGCTTTGAAACAGTATCAAATGACTTTCAAAAATTTGGGAAACATATGGAAAATAAAGCCAATGAGATCAACTTTCAAACCCCATCATTTTTAGTCAAAATAGATTCGTGGATTGCTCGGAATTGCTTTTTGAATTTTGAAAAATCTTAAATCTGGGTCAGTCTAACCCTCTTGCACTTCGCAAATTTTTAAAAATTTTATACTTAGAAGTTTTTCAAAAGAATGGTGTCATTTGAAAGATTATTTTTTTGTTCACTAGTTTTTCGGCAACCAAATTTTCAAAACAACTTTGAAATCTGGTTGAAAATCAGAGAATGGTGGAGAAGCTTTTAAAAAGTGTTTGAGTTTGAAATTCAAACTTTCCACACAAAAACAAAAATTTTCAGAAAAAAAATTCTGAATTTTTTTTTCAGGAAGGATTTTTTTTTAAAGGATTTTCAAATTTTTTTTTTTTGCTTTTTCAAAACTAACCTAGGATTCAAAAAGAAACCTAATCTAACTACCTAGATTTTTTTTTTCTTTGATTTTTTTTCTTTTTCACAAAAATGAATAAGCTTTTTTTATTTTTTTTTCAAATGAAATTGCTAGAAAGTCCAACCTAGGGTTCACAAAAAAATCCTAGCCTAAAGAAGGTATGATGTGCACTTGGAATTTTTTTTTCCATGCTCTTTGTGTGCGCAGATCTCGTTTTTCCTATGTTGTCCTGCACATCCAAAAAAAAAGTAGAGGAAGATTTGTCAGTGATAGCTCAAAAGATCGAAATCAAAAAATGACGTTGCCTCCCCGACAACGGCACCATTTTGTTGTGACTCGTAAAGTGTGTTTTAATAGGAAAATGTGTCGTAGTATAGTGCGAAATACAATCAAACAAAAATTATTTATATAAAGATAACGAGACTTGAGTCTCGGTCGTTCATCTCTGGGAGGCATTATGCAAATCTAAAATCGATCTTTTATCACTCTACTTGTTTAGAATCGCACACCGGTTTCCAATCGTCAGATTAAAGTTTTGCCACTTTCATTGTGAACTTTGATTATGTGCACATGTGTTAGATAGATGATGAAGGTGAAAGTATGAGTTTTGGTATGCACAATTCTAGTTATGTGGTGGCTATTTATGGAAAATGCATTGATAGTCAAATCTTCAATATTTTCTGATACCGACATGCTGGTTGCAATATATAAAAATGAAGAGCAGGCAACTCGAATCACACGAAATAAATTGCAATCAATAAGCTCATGGTGATTTTCAACACAGAGATATGTATGTAAAAAATATATCTTTCATTCATTCATTCTGGAGGGTGTTTGCAACATGGAATTTAGAGGAAAGCCTGAAAATATAAATCTAGCTAACAGAAAATGATCGCATACAGGAATCTATGGGGGGATTTTGCATGCATCATTGGGGGAGAACAAGAGCTACAACTAAGCAGTAAATGAAAGCATGTAAATATGAAGAACTAGCTACTAATCTAGTAGAAAATAAGGACATTCGGAGGTGGGCTCCGATGGCCTTTGAATGGTTGAGAGGAGGAGGGGCGGCCAATGGTGCTTAGGCTGGCCCTTAGAGAGAGGTTGGAGAGGTGATCCAGCATCCTAGCATGGAGATGGTGGCAGCCATGGCGGACAACTCGTGGAGGTGGAATGGGGGTGAATGTAGCTAACCTAAGTGTGAATGAGTGCCAAGAATGGGATGGGTGCAAATGGCCACCCCTTAGATCTTTTTATAGACCTAAGGGAGACTCTCTAGAGAAGTGTGGAACACTCTAGAGAGAGTCTGGTAGCGCTCTGGCAGCGGTTGGGTTTATTATGGTTTACAATCGTTGCAGTACAAATCAGCTACCAGATTACTACAAATTTTTACTCGGAATAAATTTTCCCGAGGTCGAACTCAGGGAGCAACTAGAATTCTAGAAATATAAGAGTTCTCAATTAGGTTACAAAAATAAGAGAGAGAGAGAGAGGGAGCTAGAGTTCTCTTGGCTTCTTCTTCTCTCTACCTTTTCTTTCTATCCTTCTTTTTCTTCCAGCTAATCTCCTTCTCTTCTTTTTCCTACAGAGTCTTCCTTTCTTCTTCTTTCTTTTCTTTTCTTCTTCTACGGCAGTGGTAATCTTTTTCTTCTTCTCTAACTTCTTTTCTTCTTCAGCCTTCTTCTTCTTTCTCCTTTTCTTCTGTTCTTCTCTTTCTTTCTTTCCTTGCTTGCAGCTTCAGTCTTCTTTCTTCTTTCTCTTTTCTTCTTTTTCTTCTTTGCTTCTTTCTTTTCTGCTTCCTTCTTTTCTGCCTCCTTCTTTCTTTTCTTCCCTTACTGCTCCTCTTCTTTTCTCTTCTTTCTGTTGTGGTCACTGCCCTTCCGTCGTCTGATGCAGTGGTCAGACAACTTAACTGTGGGTTTGCTACAGTGCCTTCCTTCTATTCTTCTTATGTTTCTCTCTTTCACTTCTTCTTCTTCAGCTGCCCTGAGCGGCTAAGGCTTCGGCTGCTTCCCTTCTTCTTTTCCTTCCTTCCTTCTTATCCTTCTGTTCCTGCATGCTCACACAAGAGTTAGAGAAAAACCTACCCCAACCCTTCCCCGCGTCTCTCTCTTTCTCAGATTTCTCTCTTAGGACCACTCTCCCAGAGCCGGGTAATCGGGTGCGGGTATCGCGCTCGAGACCAGGCCCACCAGCGTGCGGTGGTGGGCGAGGAGTGCGCGGTTTGGGTAATCGGATCCTACCCAGACCTGCGGGGAGTGAGCACGGGCGAGGGCGAGCGAGCGCATGGCGCGCAGCATACCGGAGAGGGACCTGACCCCTGTGTTCGAAGGCGAATAGCCTTAGACACTTTTCCAATTTAAGTGCGGGTGCTTGGCCACGCACTTCCGAGGTGGGACAGACTCGCCGGAGAAGGTGGAGGTGGAAGTCGCGTGCGGTGGAGTAAAAAGGTAAATAAAGAGAGAGAAAATGTAAGGGAGGGGGAGAGGAAGCTATTTACCTTAGTATTAGACGAAGGGGGAGGGCGGAGCAGCTGGCTCGTATCTGCCGGAGTTGGGGAAGAAGGAGCCCTGGAGGAGGAGTGCGGCGACGAGGAAGCAGGCGGAGGGCGCCGGCGGGTACAGCCCGGTGCGGACGAGGGAGCAAGGCAAACCCTGCTGCAGGTAGGGCAACAGAGCGACGAGGAGGAAGTCGCCAGAAGCTTCGGGCCTTCTGACGGAGGAGGAAGGGATGAAGGTGTGGGAGTTCTCCGTCAAAGAAAAGCTTAAAGGAGCCAGCAGGGGGTGCCAGTCCTTATAAAGGGGTTAGTGCAGAGGGAGGAGTGGGCTGGCGACGTGCCAGCCTCGTCAGAGTGAGGCCAGAGATGACACCCATACCTTCCGCACGTTCGCACGGAAGGTATGGTGGTCGGCAGAGGGCATGGGCGGGTCCCTGTGACAGAGGACGTCGTAGGGAACCCCGCTTCTACTTTGTAGGGCGATAACCCTTCTCTACGCGGCGCCATGCTCCGCGCAAGGTCGTCGGAGCATGGTGCTACGCAGAGTTTGCAGGGAGGACCGTTCTGCAAAGAATGATGAAAAGATGGGGGTCTAAATGCAAGGGTTTCAAAAGATAAGGGTCAAAAAGTAAATGAAGAGGACCAAATTGTAAAGTCGGTCAAGGAGGTCTCTTCTTAGGCTCAAGTTTTTATACAAGACCAATTTGAACCTAAGGATTTTAATGGTGGATTTTAATTCTAGGTTGGACCATGGTTGATCGGCTAATTTGCGTAAAAACCCAAATTGAGTTATTAAT
Source organism: Thalassia testudinum (assembly GCA_037157565.1). NCBI lineage: Eukaryota > Viridiplantae > Streptophyta > Magnoliopsida > Alismatales > Hydrocharitaceae > Thalassia > Thalassia testudinum. Next base: position 155,147,983 of record JAZHRO010000073.1, read on the forward strand.
TAGGTATGGTTCTCTTTTTAGGTCAAAATAGGTTTCTAAGGCCAAATTGAAGGTTCTAAGCCATAGATAATATTTTTATATGAATTTTAAAGGGTTCAGTTGATTTTTATCCTACCTCAAACCTTTTGAATTGAAGTGGGTTTGTTTTAGGGTTACAGAATGTCATTTAATTCCTGGAAGTTGCAATAACCCTTATTTAGATCAGATCATCCCACTTTCATTCTTGTTAAGCTTGTTTGACCTGTGTTTGAACCCTTAATTACCCTGTTTGCAAACTGCGTTGGTGAAATTGCAGTTTTACCCCTTATGATTTATTTTATTTTTAAACTCAGAATTCTTTGAGTTAAGCCTTTCTTTGGGTCATGTAGGAGCTTTTTCTCACATATCAGGATTAGATTATGCTAGTTAGGGCTTATGATGAGGTTCTCATCGTACCCCCATGCCTAACTTTTGCTATTCCCTTAGCAAAATATTAAGGTTTCAACCCTTATTCTAGACCATGAAGGTCTTATTGATTTCAGATAAGTGCTTTTTATTTTGCAAACTAGATTAGGTCAGAATGCCAACCATAGGCCTAAAAGGTACTCTAGTACCAACCAAAATCCAGATCTGTCTAACCTCAGCCTCAGTCCTTAACAAAGGTTTTTAAGGCTTACACGAACTAACCTAAGGTTTATTGGACTTTGTGATTAAAGCACCTGTGCTTGAGATAATTTTAGCCCTGGCTCAATTCGCAATGCATTTTGTAAGAAAGAGAGATAGAAAATTTATCTGTTTGGAGAGTTTTCTCTCTCTTTTTCTTTTTAATCTTAGCTTAGGATTGGCTTTTCAACACGGTCTGTATCAGATTCCTTGTCCCCATCATCAATCCTCAAGGGTTCCTGGCAGTCGATGCTTCGAGATAGCACCGCCCATGGTAACCCCCAGAACCCTGGCTATTAAGATTTCGAGATAATCCCATCCATGGTATTCCGTGGCCGAATTTAGACCCTGGCAATTGACATTTCGTAATAATGCCATCCATGGAATCTGAACCAACAGAGTGCTTACATGCCCCCGGTAGGATATGTAAATATCCTAAGAGATAAGCACCGAGGAGATGATATTTTGTTACGCATCTTCGAGGGGAATTTCCCACTCCGCGCTGGGAGCTCATCCAAATCAACTTGTGTTGATCGACCGCTCCTACTCTAGTTATTATTTTTAGAATTTTTGCAACGCCTCTGCGTGATTTTGATTTTTATGCTTACTGAACCAGGCTGTGTGTGAAGTTAGGGTGCTTAGGTTACTAAGTCCTGTAAACCAAAAGTTAGTTAACGAGGCCAAATACTCCCTAAGTCTTGGACCTACTACTTAAGCTTTTCATTTTCCTCAACCTCTTGAGGAATGTCTAGATCTTAATGGGTACTAAGAGTCTATCCAAGAATGCCTAAGGTTTGCGTTCTTACTAATCTCACTGTGCCCTTTCCTTTTCTTTTCCTGAATGAGGTCTAGAACTTAGGTTAACTCCTTAATTTCTTACTAATGACTATCTCTTTTCTTTCATTTTGTGCTCCTTCTTTTGATCATTTTATTCTTTTTCTCCTCTTTTGTAGAGTCCACAAAATTTCTTTCCTCCTCTCTCTCTCTTTTTTTTTTTAGACATTTTTGGCATATGTGAATTTTTTTGTTTAAATCTTTTCTTGTGAGTTTTGCACTTTCATGCCCCCCTGCCTAAGATTTGCAATGTCCTCATTGTATCTTAGGAGGGTTTTTATTTAACTTAGTTCATGTATTAGGATAGATGTTTTGATGAGTGAATGGGTCGGGGTCACTATTGCGGATGATTTCTAATCTCAGATGCAAGCACCTGAGGTGGAGTCGACTGTCCTAAAGGTTGAACCTTAAGTGCGAAAAAGGTGTTAGAAAAGGTTTCGGGTTTTTTCAAAAAGAATGATGGGCTACCTCCTGTTGAGCGTTGAGTTTTACGCCATCAGCTGGTCGCAATATGCTCAGGGAAAATGGAGGATAAATGATGATTCAACCAAATCTGTAGAGGTTACATCAATGAACGGTTTGATGGTCTTTTGTCTGATCAGTGTTCGCAACCTGATATAGATGTGGAATTTCAATCGGCTTGGTGAGAGGTGAATCTGAATAGAAATTGAGTCCGGTTGCGGGTCATGGTTGAGAAGAGGTTTTGATTAGTTCTATGGGTGTGGAAGAGGTGGCTTCAATGAGAACTGTGTATGAGGGCTCTTCTAGAAAAAAATGACAGGTGGTCTCCTGTAAAGAGTCCTCTGAGTAACTATCAAATGCCTGAAGAGTGTTTATAGGATGACGAAAATCTGAATTGAGAAAAGATCTGAATTCTGTGTTGCAATCACTCTTGGCATTTTCTATTTTTGGTTCCTGTGGATCGAAAAGAAATGATTCTATGTTATTTGAATCAGTGATCTCAGGAACCGGGACCTCAGAGTCGGAGTCAGAGAATGAGTCATGTGAGCTGAGGTCGTAGACTGGCTTGGTGTGTTCAGGAAAGAGAGTCTCTCCAAAATTATAGTTAGATCTGAAGTTGTCAGAGAGTTTGTGAAAATCGAGTTCTAAATAAGATTCATGATCATGAATTCCACCGTAGCATAAATCATCAGATGTGGAATCAACAGCCTGACTGGGGTCTAGCCTATATGTCAATTCTGGGCTTAAAAAGGTGTTCTGTCTAGGCTCAAGTTCCAAGTTGGTAGGATAGACCCAATTGAAACCCCACTCATCCAACTCCTCGATTTCTGTATCGTAAATTGGCATGTCTTCTGGAAAATCAATCATATTTCCTGAGGATGTTAGAGAGGGATATTCATCAAATAAAGGCCCAGAATCATATTCTTTAAAAATTTGATCTTTATCATATGAGGCCTCATAATCTTCCCAATAAGTTTCGGATCTAGATTCTAGGTTTAGGATGTGGGTAGAATTACTAGAATCTAAGTCCGAATAACCTTCGAGGGCTACCTTATCAAAATAAGGGATGAAATTTATACCCTCAAGAGGTTCAGTTCTGATCTCATTATTGCAGGAGTCTTGGACTTCTAAGCTTGGCAATTCATGGTTTAGGGTTGGCTCATTACTGTGTTCTCCTGCAACTTCCCAACCTAATTCAATGTTGTCTTCTATCTGGGTTGGGAATCCACAGCTACCCTGTGCCTCAGTCCCGAGGTCTGGGAAATCGGATTGATCCTTAATAATGTTCCAAGATGGTTCATCCTCTGTTTCTGGTATATACGGGTATTTCTGGTTGATAGTTTGTTCTAGTGATCTCATCATTTCTACCTGTTTTTCAAGAGCATCTTGGTGTTGTTCCTAAAGTACAGGATTTCAAGCATTGAAGGTATTCAGATTTGTGTAATTTTTCTATCTCAATGTATCCTATTAGGAGCATTTCTCGGGTTGATCCTTTTATGGCTTCTGTCAACAGAATTTGGGCACAGTTTATGATGAAGGCTGTGGTTGCTGGGATATCAACCTGAATGTTTTCTATTGGTGTTGAGGGTCTATATTTGATTTCATAGAATTCAAGGGCATCCTCAATCATCCTATCTCTCATGGATCTTTGTGATTCAGGTTTCTTGAAGGGTAATCCTAAGTAACCAGGCTGCATTTTTGGATCAGGTGGTGGATTCAGGATGTAGAATCAGAAGTTGGATGTTGTGTCATGATGGAAGAAGAGAGAGAACTAGGTTTTGAATCAGAAGTGGGGGGGTTATAGCACAAACAAGGGAGCTGAGGCTATGTGGAAGGTTTTTGCATAAACAAGGGAACTGAGGCTCGGCCTCAAGGAGAGTGAATTTCTAAAGGAGGTTTCAAGGACCTCCTATACACTGATTGAGAAGATGAGTTTAGCAGGTGCTGGACTCAATCAAGATACCCAAAACATTGGGTGACTATAGAGGTTCGGGGCAGATGGACCCCATGATCAAAAGATCGTCCACCTGAGAATTACCTAGGAAGCTAGAGAGGGTGAGTCCCGCGAAGACCCCTACACGGTAGAGTGTCCCCATGGGTTACAGGGTTTCCCCCACCTGACCTCTCTTGTCACTGAGATTCCAGGTAGACCAGAATGGGGATCTTGACCTCTTAAGTCTACCACTTTTAGTTTAAGATCAAGGTGCTTAGATTTTCACTTGAACTTTATGCTTTTGAGTGCAAAGAGTGACCTAAGTTGAAGGTTGGTTGACCCAAGGGGTCAACTTCACCTATTAATTCCTTTGAGAGCTTATTAGGTCATGTCTTTTAGGGTTCAAGTGTCTTTAAAGAGCCAAGTTGCTTAGGGTTTCTTTGAATAAGTATTTTCAATCAATGACTTAGGTACACTTCTTTCGGGATTTCTCAATTCTTACTTAAGAAGTGTGTCTCTAAAACCCTAATGTTAAATCCTATGTTGGCTCTACTTGGTCCAGTTAACTCTTTGTTGGGTAATTAGGGCTCAGGCAAGAAGGTGTTAGCCCTTAAATACCCTTAATAGTGTGTGCAGGAATAGCATTTTGAAAGCATGCAGTTGTTACTAGGTATGAAAGACAGGTTATACCTATATTGTTTATTCTTTTCTTTTTCTTCCTCTTTAGAATTTAGGGGTTAATCGTGAGAGGATAGAAAAATTACGTGTCCTCGGAGTGGTTGTTGTGTGGCTGTTGTGTGGCTGCTTGTCTTCTTGATTTCCTGTGCCTGCACACAAAAAGAGAAGAGATTAATAGAAACTCAATAGAGAATTCATGACTTCTAGAATAGCCGTTGCTCCCCAGCAACGGCACCATGAATGGTAGCACTCTAGCAGCGGTTGGGTTTATTATGGTTTACAATCGTTGCAGTACAAATCAGCTACCAGATTACTACAAATTTTTACTCAGAACAAATTTTCCAGAGGTCGAACTCAGGGAGCAACTAGAATTCTAGAAATATAAGAGTTCTCAATTAGGTTACAAAAATGAGAGAGAGAGAGAGAGGGAGCTAGAGTTCTCTTGGCTTCTTCTTGTTCTCTCTTCCTTTTCTTTCTATCCTTCTTTTTCTTCCAGCTAATCTCCTTCTCTTCTTTTTCCTGCAGAGTCTTCCTTTCTTCTTCTTTCTTTTCTTTTCTTCTTCTGTGGCTGTGGTAATCTTTTTCTTCTTCTCTAACTTCTTTTCTTCTTCAGCCTTCTTCTTCTTTCTCCTTCTTTTCTTCTGTTCTTCTCTTTCTTTCTTTCCTTGCTTGCGGCTTCAGTCTTCTTTCTTCTTTCTCTTTTCTTCTTCTTTTTCTTCTCTGCTTCTTTCTTTTCTGCTTCCTTCTTTCTTTTCTTCCCTTACAGCTCCTCTTCTTTTCTCTTCTTTCTGTTCTGGCCGCTGCCCTTCCGTCGTCTGCTGCAGTGGTCAGACGACTTAACTGTGGGTTTGCTACAGTGCCTTCCTTCTCTTCTTCTTCTATTTCTCTCCTTCAATTCTTCTTCTTCAGCTACCCTGAGCGGCTAAGGCTTCGGCCACTTCCCTTCTTCTTTTCCTTCCTTCCTTCTTATCCTTCTATTCCTGCACGCTCACACAAGAGTTAGAGCAAAACCTACCCCAACCCTTCCCTGCGTCTCTCTCTTTCTCAGATTTCTCTCTTAGGACCGCTCTCCCAGAGCTGAGTAATCGGGTGCGGGTATCGCGCCCGGGACCAAGCCCACCGGCGTGCGGTGGTGGGCGAGGAGTGTGCGGCTTGGGTAATCGGATCCTGCCCAGACCCACGGGGGGTGAGCGCGGGTGAGGGCGAGCGAGCGCGAGGCGCGCAGCGTGCGGGAGAGGGACCTGACCCCTGTGTTCGAAGGCGAATAGCCTTAGACACTTTTCCAATTTAAGTGCGGGTGCTTGGCCACACACTTCCAAGGTTGGACGGACTTGCCGGAGAAGGTGGTCGGAGACGGAGTAGGTGGAGGTGGAAGTCACGTGCGGTGGAGTAAAAAGGTAAATTAAGAGAGAGAAAATGTAAGGGAGGGGGAGAGGAAGCTATTTACCTAAGTATTAGACGAAGCAGCTGGCTCGTATTTGCCGGAGCTGGGGAAGAAGGATCCCTGGAGGAGGAGTGTGGCGTCGAGGAAGCAGGTGGAGGGCGCCGACGGGTATAGCCCGGCGCGGACGAGGGAGCAAGGCAAACCCTACTGCAGGTTTGGCAGTAGAGCGACGAGGAGGAAGAGGAGGAAGTCGCGGGAAGCTTCGAGCCTTCTAACGGAGGAGGAAGGGATGAAGGGGTGGGAGTTCTTTGTCAAAGAAAAGCTTGAAGGAGCCGGCAGGGGGTGCCGGTCCTTATAAAGGGGTTGGCACAGAGGGAGGAGCGGGATGGCAACGTGCCAGCCTCACCGGAGTGAGGCCGGAGATGACACCCATACCTTCCGTGGTTGGCAGATGGCATGGGCGAGTCCCTGCGACAGAGGATGCTGCAGGGAACCCCGCTTTTGCTTTGCAGGGCGGTAACCCTTCTCTGCGTGGTGCCATGCTCCACGCAAGGTCGCCGGAGCATGGTGCTATGCAAAGTTTGCAGGGAGGACCGTTATGCAAAGAATGATGAAAAGTTGGGGGTCTAAATGCAAGGGTTTCAAAAGATAAGGGTCAAAAAGTAAATGAAGAGGACCAAATTGTAAAGTCGGTCAAGGAGGTCACTTCTTAGGCTCAAGTTTTTATACAAGAACAATTTGAACCTAAGGATTTTAATGGTGAATTTTAATTCTAGGTTGGACCATGTTTGACCAGCCAATTTGTGTAAAAACCCAAATTAAGTTATTAATTGGACATGGTTCTCTTTTTAGGTCAAAATAGGTTTCTAAGGCCAAATTTTAGGTTCTAAATCCTAGAGAATATTTTTATATGAAATTTAAAGGGTTCAATTTATTTTTATCCTACCTCGAACCTCGTTAATTGAAGTGGGTTTGTTTTAGGGTTACAGAATGTCATTTAATTCCTGGAAGTTGAATAACCCTTATTTAGATCATATCATCCCACTTTCTTTCTTGTTAAGCTTGTTTAACCTGTGTTTGGACACTTAATTACCTTGTTTGCAAACTGCGTTGGTGAAATTACAGTTTTACCCCTTATGATTTATTTTATTTTTAAACTCAGAATTCTCTGAGTTTAGCCTTTTTTTGGGTCATGTAGGAGCTTTTTCTCACATATCAGGGTTAGATTGTGCTAGTTAGGGTTTATGATGAGGTTCTCATCAGAGCCCCATAAGTGGTCAATGAAGTGAGAGAGAGAGGTGGTTCTTAGATCCATAAAAAGTGGATCTCAATTTGAATGGCTCTTGGTTGCTAATTTTGGCAACCAAGAGTGGCGCCACCTTTGGAAGAGAGTTCTAGAGAACTCTAGATGAGTGTGTGTGTGAATGGGTGTGTGTGTGTGAGTGTGTGGCCGTGCCCTATGTGGCTAAGTGGTCTAGGCTAGGTCCTAAGGGGTTTAGGTTGTTGTAGGCCTTAAATTAGGGTTGCAAACCCTAATTGCTAAGGAGGAATTGTAATTAAACTTAACACAAGTTTAATTGAATGGGTGTGAACCTAATTGAGAGTGAACTAACTCAATTAGGTTGGGATTAGGTCAATTGGACTCTCCCTGAGTCCAATTGGACTTGTGTGGGTTGAGATCTGAGCTCAATTGGACCCTATGAGTCCAATTGACTAGGTAATGGTAATTGACTATGATCTAAGTCAACTAGGTTTAGTGTAGACCAAATTAGGTCCTTAGGGAGGTCTAGAGGTGATGTACTAGGGTTGGGGTACCTTAATTTAGGTTCCTATGGGGTTGGAATTGGGTTAGGGAGCTAGAGATCCAAGATCAAGGCTTGAATCTCAAAATCGGAACTGCAGAACAGTTTCAGACGTCTAATAAATGTGTCAGATGACTTATACTCAAAAATCATAAGTCCAGACTTATTTTCTGGACATCTAATCAGAGTCAGGAAGGATTCAAGGTTCTGTCTTGGGTATTATGTAGAAATTGGACGTCTGATCAAGTGTTTAGGCGTCTAATAACATTGAGAAGTGGGTTTAAGGTGTGCAGGAGTTGGCTAAGGGTTTTCGACATCCTATAATTCATCTGGACATCCAAATAAAGGTTGGAATTAGGGTTTTATGGTTTCCTAGGGTGCGGTAACCTAATCTAAGGGTGGCTAAGGCTTGGGGAAGTTTCTAGGCTATCCTAGGGCTAGGATGGACCTAAGTTCTTCACATTTTATTGCTTTATTCCTACTTAATAGAGTAGCATACCTTAACTCCCTTACATTATTATCTACTACATCTAATGTAGGTCTTCTACTCCAGCTCTGCTGCAACACCGATTATTCTTCTATTCTTCTAATCCAGCTTATTACCTGTAATTGACATAATGCACCTAATCAGCACCTTATAGCATTATTTTTTGCATAGCTAAAAGTGAGCAGTAAAGATGCAAATAATGCTTATGCATGCATAAACTACCCTAACTTTTGCTATGTCCTAGCCTAATTTACGTCAATTAAGACTTATGATTGCTACGCATTCATTGAGAAATTGAATTAAGATATTTGGGATATGTGCTTAATGTGGGAGATTAATTGGTGATCTAAATTATCATTTTTAGAGCTTTTATATTCTTTTGTATTTCTTGAGATACAATTTGGGCTATTTTTGAATATATTCCAATTGATTGATTCTCATTTATTGTGCTCATTATTTCTAAATTATGATTAGTTTGTGAATTCCAATTTTCTCCCTGTGAGCGACCTCAGACTCACTTGTGTTTCTAGAGTTTATAAATTTTAAGTGTTGTTGTAATTATTATCACTATAGTATGACTCTATACTTTAAAAGATGATTCTCACCACGCAACATTTTGGTGCCGTTGTCAGGCAGCAATGCGCAATTCACTACTAATCTTATCTTTCTTGATTGATTTGATTTCTAACTTTCCCTATCTGCTTTGCTTTGATTTTGTGAGGAACATCATGAAGAGATGTTCCGTGCAATCAACCTCTCCAAGGGTAGGTAAAATCTCTCTTCTTCCTTGAATCAACCTCCTAATCTTAGGAAGAGAAAAAAAGGAAACATATAAATTAGGATCTACTTGCCATATTTTCTTAGTAAGATCATTTAACAACAAAGTATTTCTTGATTTATGAATTTGAAATCAGATTGAAGTTGAGACGATTTTGATTAGAGATTCCCATCCTGATTTTCTGTACCTATTAGGGATTTGCACTAAATTTTCTCGACATCTTGGACTGCTCACATTCTTGTTTGAGTCCAAGGTGCCATATTTGAGATCAAATTGGACTTGAAAATAGAGCCAATTAGGGTTTCCACATTAGGGTTTTGAAGTGTTAGTACTTATTTGACCAAAATAAAGAAAATTTACCCTCTCGCATTTGTGTGCCACCCAAGCCTTTATCTGAACTGATCTGTTCAAGTAAACTCTAAAATATCAAGTCCCTAAATTCACTTGAACTCTAAAAGCTGGGATCTAATATCCTGAGAATCAATTCAGGGTGATTTGGGTCTTGACCTAAACTTCATCCTCAACCTTAGGGCAGGTCAGGTGAAGTTGGTTCACCCTGCGGACCAACCAGCCTCTAAATTAGGTCACAAATTGAATCAATTGCTAATAAAGTGAAATTCAAGGCACAATTAGGTCTAAAATTGGTAGACTTAGGTCTCAATTCATACATTCTGGTCTACTTGGAACTGCGGTGATAAGGAAGGTCAGGTGGGGGAAACCCTGTAACCCGTGGGGATGCTCTACCGTGTAGGAGTCTTTGCGGGACTCTCCCTTCCTAGCTGCCTAAGTAATTCTCGGGTGTGTGAATTTTTGATTCAGAGGTTTCATCCGCCTCGAAACAGCCTTAGTCATCCAAAAATTTTTGGGTGCCTTGATTGGGTCCAATACACATCCAGTCCTGCATCTATTCTATAGTGCTCGTACACAGGAAATGTCCCTATGTTTGACCTAGAGACCTCTATTAGAGTTGATCTTCTATGGGAATTCTAATATGATCTGATCAATTCAATCTGGACTTGAATTTGATTCTACATCTTGATCCACCAGCTGATTTGGAAATGCAACCTCACAATGTAGGAAGATTGTTCAGAAAACTTGAATCCAGTATGAGCATCAAGGAAAAAATGATCAAGGCTGCTCTTAGACATCATGATGAGTATTACAAAACCTCAGATCTATCTAGGAACATTCAAGTTAATGTACCAAACACAAAAACCCTCATTATGAACCGTACTGAAATGAAATTTACACAACTGATGCATGGTTCAACTTGCGATGATCTTTTATTAGAATACAATGAATTGTGGAGACTACACAATATTGAGTATATACAGTGTCTGACAAATCCACCACGTTGGGAAATACACTAGGGTCTCATTGAGAAACATGGGTATTTGCCAAATACATTACGCCAAGCCATTGATTAGAGATACCCATATCAAAATTTAGAAATTGATGAGACATCTTGGAGCAATGTTGAAGATCAAAATGATTTCCCAAAGCTCGTGTTCAAAATGGAAGGTTGTTATGGACCCCCGACCCAAATGGAATCAGATTCAAACTTTGTGCAGATGACATACCTGATCAAAATGTGGGTTGGGTGGATCCGAGTGCAGGTGTTCCCGATTATGAACCAGCCATAAAGAGCCATGAAGCTGGTCCATCATGCCTTGATTTACCAAACACCTGTGATGAGCTTGAGTCAGAACCTCTCGAGGATGTAATTCCCGCACCTTATCCTGTTAAGGTAATCCTCAAGAGTGATTTTGACATCCCAATAGAACCATGTCCAGATTTGAGTGACCCAATTCCTACCCCTGACATTGAATCTAAATTTGAGCCTATTTGGAATGATCACGTGGTCCAATGTGATGAGAACCAGATTTTAGATCTGAATTATAATTTTGGGCATGTATTTGATGATTATACCTCTCCAGACTCATCAAAAGAATGAATCAATTTTTCAGAAGTCACATTGATTTACAATATAGAAATAGAGGAGTTGGAAGAGATGGGATTTGATTGGATCTACCCTAGGTGCCCAGAACCCAAGCCTATACCTAATAAGGACACCTTTTTTAGCTTGGAATTTGAGACTAGGTTAAACCAAGGTCAGGTTTGTTGACTCCATGCATCATAATTTATTCGGTGGTGGAATCCATAATCTTGAATCATGTTCAGGAACTGATTGTCGAAAATTCTCCGATGATTTTGAATCATACTATGATTTTAGAGAACCTTTGTTCCAAATGATTATGAGCCAATTTACGACCTCAACATTCATGACCCATTCTTTGATTTTGACTCTGAGGTCCCTGATCTTGAGATCATTGGTTCAAATTGCTATTCCATTGAGTTGGAATCATTCAGCTATGATCTACAGGAACTAGAAACAGTAAGTGCCAAGTGTGTCCACAATCCAAAGTTCGAATCTTTCACTAACTCAAATTTTCATGATCCTATAAGCACTCTCCATGCATTTTACATTTGATCTAGATGAACATTGTGAAAAAGACTCTCTAGATGAACCAATCTTTGAATCATTTCTTGAGGAGCCCCTACTGACCTAAAGAATTTTTCCTTAAAAATATTGTAGCTCTAATGACAAGAGAAATAATGATGTTGTAGTTTAAAGTGGTGGAAAATCCTTAGATTAAAGATTAAAAAAGATATCAAATTAAAGCACAGTAACAAAGTCATATCCACAGGAAGGAACTTAGCCCAATAAACTTGCAAATATGTAACCTTCATATTCAAAATGATTGATCTGATGTTTGCATGTGAAAATAAATATTCAACATCAGATTACCAAAGATATGTCCTTGAAGAGGGAAAAATTATAATATATTAGAGGGATAAAATATTTGGAATATTTAATAGCATTAATCAATCACTAATTTCATAGAAAAAGTTTATGCATCTTTTGCTATTTTGAGAGAATAAGATAAAGAGAGGGGACGTGAGTGCAAATGCAACATAATAATCTATCAATTAAACTAATTTGAATGGAGTGGCAATGGCAGTCACATGTAAAAACTAATTGATAGCAAAACAGAGGATTTTTCGTGCGGGCTTGTACCCAAAGGAGAAGGCTTGACCAGTGACGAGAAGTTCGGTGGAGGTACTTTGACTCAAGGGCCTTGCGATGAACTTGCTGGCGTGATTGGAGGTGGCCGGAGGTGGCCATTGCACGTGGATGACTGATAGTGTGGACGGTGTGGTCAGTGGCAAAGGAGTGCATGGCTCGGCGTGTAAGGTGTGCTTGTGGTGGCAGTTGGTGAGGAAGAGGCTAGCGGGTTGTGTGGAGAGCCTTGATGGTGTTGGTGGTCATGGAGGAAGAGGCTACGGTGAATTGGGAGGGTTGATCTGTTGGGTTCTTCTTCTACGTGGATGGGAGGAACAAGGAAGAAGGCGGTGAGGAATAAGAAGAAAATGAAGAGGAAGAGGCTTAGGTGGTGTTGGGATGGCTGTGGTGATATTCTGTGGGTTGAGTGTAGGAGGGAGGTGGTGGTGATAAAGGTGTGGACGATGGATGGAACAGCTGATGGTGGTAGGTGTGGTGTTGGGTTTGTTTGACAAGAGGGTGGCTGAAGATAATGGAAGTGGTCGGGGTGATGTGTTGGTGGCACACACATGCTGTCACCATGGGTGCAACAACGGCGAGGGCGATGTTGGGAATGATCAAGGCCACATTGCACGCTTTGGGTTCACGGTGCAAGCTCTATTTTCCGATGGAGGCGGTGCGAGGGAGAAGATGGTTCCCTTTCATCATTTAAAAATAACATCCTGCTATTGTGACTTTCTCTCTCGATCTATTTCCTTCCTCCCGAAGACTCGGCTCTTCCAACAAATTGGCAGCAGTGGTGAGGAGGTGGAGTTGGGTGGCAGTGCCGATAGACTTGGAGGGAGTTATTGCGAGGAAGGTGCTGTGTGGCTATGCACTATCTGATCATTAGACATCCAGGTTGAGTACTGGATGTATTAAAAATGCAAATGGTGGTGGATCACGATGGATGGTTATCAAATGTCTACATTGAGCTCAAGATGTTGATGAGTTGTAGCTCATCATAGCTAAAATGTCCAAGTTAAGTTAGAAACTAGGTTAAACACTATCAAATTAACACATGAAAAGGGTTAAGTGTGAGAAATAGAGAAAAAGCCCTAAAACACCAAATTTGTACTAAAAATGCATAGTTAGGTCATTTATTGAGATATTCTATTAAATAATGTAAAATGGTGATCCAATTGCAAATTGAACACACAAATGAGCTCAAAACTTCAAATCAAAAGTGAAATTAACTTCCTCAATGTTCAATTAAGCTTCCATAAAAGCTTAATTGCATTTGGACATCATGAAAGCTTAATTGCATTTGGACATCATTAGGGCCTTGCATTTAGAGATTCACATTTAAGTCCTTCATATATCACCTTTTACTCATTGAAAAACCTCCAAGGGCCCTCTTGTAAGTTGTAAGGACCTATTTGTAATATCCTAGGGATGGCTTTGCATAGCATTCATACCACTTATAGGCCTACTTAATATTTGTCTACCGTTTTGCTTGAGGGCCTTTTACGCAAAAACACCAACAGAACTTGAGGTGCCTGCAGCTCTTCTAAGCACTGTTCATCACAAGAACCGGGCTCATCTTGGCCGTTCACCTCATAGTCCTCGATCAGATGGCTACCTTGAAATCGAACCTTCGCGCGAATCATCGCATGTGGTCATCTCTACCTCCAGATCCCATCTAGCAGCTAGGACTTGATTTGAAAACTTCATGCACCCTCTCCTCTCATCCTCACCGCCCAAGCGCTATTTACCTAATCCCACCGTGAGGTGACCTGATTCACTCTCTCACTCTACTTAAACACTCCCTCAGCTCGTGCGCACACCTAAATCGCTCCCTCCCCCTAAGTGATTCCATCCTTCCACGCCTGATGTAAACATGTTTACATTGCATACTTTGTCTATTTATGCATGTTCTTAAGCATAAAATTGCATTGCATACTATAAATATTGCATAGCATGCATCATCTTGCATTTAGATTAGTTTGAATAAAATGGAGGTTAATTATCTCCTTTTATGTTCAGAGATAGGGAAAAATTTTTATCGGGGCCTCAGATCAAAGATCCAACCGTATAGATTTGATCAGAGCGATGATTAGAGTTCAACGACTCGAAGATCACCTTAATCAGACACCTGTAGCATCAGATAGAGATAGAGGAACCCTAGAATATTAAGGGCCAAGATGGTGTGAATCCACACTTCAAATGACAAATCCGATAGCACGGATGGATTCGGATCGATGATCGCAGCCTAACGGCGCGAAAATCGACTCAATCCAACACCCGTGGCACCATCTACATCATCCAGAAGATGGATGGCCAAGATAGCACCACGTGGCGCCATCTCGACCGCCCGACCGACCGCACGCATCAGCTAAAGGCCTCCGCATCAACCCTTCCCCGCCGTTGGATTAAGCTCCAACGGCTGCGATGCACCCGTGCTTAAGTTATGTGCTCCACACAAATGCACCCACAGCGCATTGGTCGAGCGCTTTAATGGGAAGCGCAGGTGTGCGTTCGAGTCTCGCCACGCAGCAATTGGAGTGGAGGCGCGCGCCAAATCGACCGCACGATCATGATCCAGCAGCCACGTGCACTCAATCTAGATGACGTGCTCATGCACGCCTGCCCGTAACGCAGGATCGCACGAGTATGCATGCGCTGAGGAGAGGTGAGGAGCGCTCTCAGCTGTTCTATCTCACGATCGAACGGTCGAGATTTAAAGAATGTGGAAAGGCGTTGAGCGCAAGGAGATGAGCGGGTGCACGTGCGTCGCCCCACTACGGCCACGTTCAGGCCTTTAGTGATGGATTTATCCGTCACTAAAGGGCCTGAATTAATGATTTTCAACTTGTAATGACCAAATTGCCCTCACTCCTTGCAACTATAAAAGGAGACCCCCTCCATACGAAATTCTCATCCCTTCTTTCTCTTCTCTCCCTCTCCAAAGGTCAAGAGAAGCTTGTCTCACACCCGGGATGCTTCTCAAGAGATAAAGTCAAATTTTCGTCCCCCTTTCGGAAGTGGATCCCGCGACGACGACGACGTGCTGCCTCGTTCCCATTCTTCCCGCTTCATCCTCCTTCGTCCTGGTCCATTCCCTGTCTTCCAAGCGTTGTCCCGTCCGGCTCGTCCTCCAACCGACCGTCGAGGAGAATATTTCTCTCGCCATTCTTTTTAATGCTTTCTAGAGTAGATTTACTGCTTTCTAGTGTAATCATTTTCTGCCTTCTAGTCGTAATGAGTAGTGTAACAAACAATCTCTTTGATAATGAATTCCATGTTCATTCTACATCTCTTTTTGGTTTTTGTTTGTAATATTCTCTCTCTCTCATTCTCTCTCTCTCTTCTATTTAGTGTAAATAAATAGATAGTTTCTAATCAATTAATTTATTTCGTGACAAATAAATTAAACACGTATTTTTAAATCAAACATCCACCTCCCTGTGTTCGACTCGAGATTTCTATTCCGGTATAAATTTTATTTGTTGAATACAAGTTCTTCGCTTTCAAACTATGACAGGTTTTCAAAACCAAATATGTTAGCGTAGCAACTCGTAGCTTCAACATTTTGGCACCGTTGTTGGGGAGGCGACGCTCTTTGATTTTTTTCGTGTTTTCTAACTTACAAATCATTTAGCTCACTTTTCTCCTTTCTTATTGTGATTGCAGGTACTCTTTTGAGATGAGCAAAAGCGGTAGATTGGAGTAAAGTGTTGTTAAAGGTTCTGTAAGTTATCCCCCACCTCCCACCCATTAGTTTTCATTTCACCACATAATAACACAAACATCAATCAACCTAGGTGTTCTTATAAACTTTAAGGTTAGTTTTGTTTGTTTGTTTGACACCCCACACTAGCCTAAACCTCCACATTGAAAAAGAAAAATAAAAAAATCTCACAGAGGTACACAACCTCATTTGATTTTCAAACTCAACCGGTAAATCGATCTTTGGAATCGGTACACACATCTAAACACATAATTGAGTAGAAATCAGATTAGGTAATCACTTGTGTGCCTAATTAAGTAGTGCAACAGGCCAATTGTTTGAGTTGATTGGGCTGCACCACTTCAATTAAAATCAACTCATTAAGTAGCTACCGCATAGGTTCAACTCTTAGGGATTTACCAGGCCCTCCACATTCTTTTAAGTTTCAAAGGAAAACATCTTCACCTGTATTTTCAAAACCTGGTGTGCCAACAAAACTTGTTTGAAAAAATCCTAAAGTTGAATCCTAAAAGCTACTAAGCAAGATTTGAATCCTAAAATTCATCGCATCAAAAATAATCTTGCTTGAAAACCACTAGTTGTGCACGCACACACAAATCAATCAATCATTAAGGGTACAACCCAGATAAAGGGCCCATCTCATTCCAAAGCACATTCAAACCTAGCCCTAAATAAAATAGAGTAGACGTTGGCCTTAAGGATTCGACTCGCTCTTCAGAGCCCAAAACGAGATTATTTTTTATTAGTCTATTTCTTCTGTTCAATCTGATGTCTAGTTAAGGGAGCAGAATTAAATGATCGCGGCTGGGGGATACACTAGGAACCAGAGGCGCAAGCCGAAGGACGAACCTTGTCCCCAGTCCCACCTTCTAACTGGTTGGATTGAACAGACAGAAGTAGATTAAATCATTTCTTTATCTCAAGACGGGTTTTGGGAGTCTGTAGGTCTTTAGGCTAGCCCACTTAAGGACAGGTTTGATTGCTTGTATTGCACGGTGCTTTTCTTCCTCTCGTCTCTCATGAATCCTTCCACATTTTATACGCATTCCCGCTCTTTCCCTCCTGTTATGAGTTATCCTCAACATGATGATTATCCCGACTTGTACTGTAATCAACCATCAGTTAGTTGGGATAATTCAGATTGGGGATACAGTTCCAGACCTCCATGTTTAAGGTTTAACCCTGAACACTATAATTGTGATTTCTATCCTTCTCAGAGCCACATCGATTATAGATCGCCACCCTTTCATGGACAACCTAATACGATCTATAATCAAGAGGGATACACCGATCCTTACCCATCCTCTGATTACACTGCCTTTAGGTCATCACCACCTTTTGAACAATCCAAAATGACCTATTATCAGGAAGGTTATAATGAATCTTAGTTCGTTAACTCCTCTGCACTGACCCCAAACCCGCCCAACCCTAAACCAACTCATTTGGTTCAGGGTAACCAGGTTCAAGATAAGGTTCTGGATAACTTGAGGAATATCATACAATCTTTAGAAGTTCAGCCAATACCTTCCATTGAAAGATTGGAGCCCCTGATTGAAATGATTGATGATTTGAATAAGTATTTGTTGGATTGGCTCCAGGATGTTAAGGATAAGAACCCGGGTGAGTTTCTACTTGGGAAGTTAGTGAAATTGAGAATGTGATTTGTGATTGCTTTAGTTCAATCATGGTATGATTCCCCGGATGAACCCCCTTCAGGTGAGCCAATGTCAGAACTCGCTCAAGCACCTATTGGGGGGACACGCATTACGAGGTTGACCAGATTGAATTAGAGCAACCAATTAAGGATGATCTGATTTCTTCACCTGAGATCCCTGAGCCAGGGTACAAGGAAACATATGTCTCCATGGATCAGAAAGTGACAGATGATTTTGGGACATGCATTAATACAGACCTTGATTTCTTTGATTCTGATGGTGAAGATTCAATTTGCGAAGTCTCACTCGAGTTTACAGAATATGATTTCTGTGAGACGATTGGGCCTAAGGAATCTAATAGATCATTTGATAGCCCAATAACTGAAGAAACTGATCTTATTAAGGCTCACCTTATGGATCCAAATTCGCATTTTCTGGAGGGTTCAATTAAATGCCCTGATTGCCAGTTACACCCCATTGAGCTTATCGATGATTCTATTTTTGAGATAACTAGACCCAAGTCAATTCTGATTCAGCCACATCTTTTAGACTTGGAGATTTCAGACGGGGTGATTAATATTCATGAGCTCCCGAAACTTGACATTCTGAATGAGGCGAACAGAAGCTGGGAAGTTCTGATTTGGGAAGAAAACTTTGGAGGAAATAGAAGACTAAGTCTAAGGGTTCCAATTCATCTAAAATCATGAAACCAGGACCCTTACGACATCTGTTCTAAGGATGTCCAACCCAAGCACACATTCATTGATTATCTTTTGGAGCTTGAATTCTCTGTAACCCGACTTTTTGGTCTTGGGTTGCATCCTCATAAATCGCAGACCTGACCCCACTTACATAATGATTTTAGGTTTTGGGTAATTTTTATCCAGAACCTTAGATATTCTCGATTATGGGGTATGGGTCTGCACTACAATCTGGTCCACATTTGTGGACATCTGCTGGGAGGTCAGAGGTTTCATCTTTTTATTCTGATTCTGACCTGCACCTTTGAATTCTTTATTTCTCTTCTTTGTATAGTGTGCCTAGCTGAAGGCACTAAATTCAGCATGTATATAGTTCTTTTTAGTTTTTATCTCGGAGCAGACTCGACATTCATGTAATTCAGGTGCTTTCTACTCTATTCCACTCTATTTTATGTCTTTTTAATATAATGAGGACATTGCATTAGATAGGCATAGGGGGGTGGATATTCATCTCTGAATTTATTCGTCAGCTCCGTAGATTTATTTTATTTTCTTTTATTTATATTAAAAAAATTATGGAATTAGGAAAGTGAACTTGGGTTTAAGAAAATTTTCAATCTTAGGAAATACTACATTATGATCTGAGCACAAAGACCCTTCAGGTGTTCAGACTTAATTAGCCTATGTATCCATTAAAATGTGGATTTGTTTTTCGAGTCATCACCAATCTTAATTCTATTGTAATTGAAGTAAATAAGTTTGGGTGATAAGCATACGACTTATCAACCTGCCCTCTGATTTGAGGGAACTTTGAGTTTTAAGCATTTACACACTTTCTTTGCACTGACTCGTTATTCAGCAATTTTAATGGAAATTAGGTAGCTAATGAACCTTCTAGGGTGATATGGCTGGCAAGTTATTGTGGGTAACAGCCCATAGGTAGGTTATCCAGAGCCCAGTCACTGGACCATTCTCTTTTGGCTGCCTTTAGGTAAATCTTAGACCAGGGAAGCCACCTACTTAAAAAAAAAAGAGAAAAAGAAAAGGAGAAAAGAAAAGAAATAAAAGAAATAAGCCACACTTCGCCGCACGAGTATGGTTCGCAAGTTGTCGGTGGTAACAGCTCATCGACCAGTTGTCCACAACCCAGCTCAATAAATGCACTGAAAATTTCCAAAACACTTAGGAAGCAGCAGAGAAGTAGAATAAACCGCAGAGATATACACTGGATTCACCCTTGTGTTGACCCCGTAAAAATAAAAGTAGGGAGAAAGCTGCCGGTTGTAAAGATACACCTTTAGGTAGAATTCTCCTTTTAAGGTCGCCTAGAGGCGTAGAAACCCGAAGTCCGTTTTAACTGCCGATCAACGAGTCTATCACATTCACAATAAGATGCTTAGAACTTAGGGTTCTCATCAAACCTTGGGTGAGTTGAATGGCCGTAGAAAGCCACTCTTAAACCCTAAAACTTGAAAATCCAAAAAAATTAGAAAAGAGGAAAAAGAGAAAAAGGAATTTTTCTTTGAATAAGGTGAGGGCTTGAGGCGGTCTGCATTTTGGCAGATACTCGGGCGCTGTTGTGTCTTTGAAAGTTTAGATTCTAAGTAAACATTTTCTTAATGATTGAAAATAACTCATGTCCAAATAATCCAACATAATTCTTTTATAAATAGCATATAGTTTTTGCTAGGGACTAGCAAAAGATAGGCATGGGGGTGTGATGTAAACATGTTTACATTGCATAAGATGTCTATTTATGCATGTTCTTAAGCATAAAATTGCATTACATACTATAAATATTGCATAGCATGCATCATCTTGCATTTAGATTAGTTTGAATAAAATGGAGGTTAATTGTCTCCTTTTATGTTCAGAGAAAGGGAAAAATTTTTATCGGGGCCTCGGATCGAAGATCCAACCGTACAGATTTGATCAGGACGATGATTGGAGTTCAACAACTCCAAGATCGCCTTAATCAGACACCTGTAGCATCAGATAGAGATTGAGGAACCCTAGAAGATCAAGGGCCAAGATGGTGTGAATCCACACTTTAAATGACAAATCTGACTGCACGGATGGATTTGGATCGACTATCGCAGCCTAACGACGTGAAAATCGACTCAATTAAATACCCGTGGCACCATCTACATCATCCAGAAGATGGACGGCTAAGATGGCACCACGTGGCACCATCTCGGCTGTCCAACCGACCGCACGCATCAGTTGAAGGCCTCCACATCAACCCTTCCCTGCCGTTGAATCAAGATCCAACGGAGGCGACGCGCCCACGTTTAAGTTATGCGCTCGACACAAACGTGCCCACAGCACGTTGGTCGAGCGCTCTAACGCGAAGCGTAGGCACGCGTTCCAGTCTCATCGCGCAGTAATTGGAGTGGAGGCGCTCGCCCGATTGACCGCACGATTGCGATCCAGCGGCCATGTGCGCTCAATCCAGATGACGTACCCACGCATGCTTGCCCGTAACGTGGGATCGCACGCATATGCACGCGTTGAGGCGTGGTGAGGAGCGCTCTCAGTCGTTCGATCTCACGATCGAACGGTCGAGATTTAAAGAATGTGGAAGGCATTGAGAGCAAGGAGATGAGCAGGCGCACGTGCGCCGCTCCACTACGGCCACGTTCAGGCCTTTAGTGATAGATTTATCTGTCACTAAAGGTCCTGAATTAATGATTTTCAACTTGTAATGACCAAATTTCCCTCACTCCTTGCAACTATAAAAGGAGACCCCCTCCATACGAAATTCTCATCCCTTCTTTCTCTTCTCTCCCTCTCCAAAGTTCAAGAGAAGCTTGTCCCACACCCGGGATGCTTCTTAAGAGATAAAGTCAAAATTTTGTCCCCCTTTCAGAAGTGGATCCCGCGACGACGACGACGACGTGCTACCCCGTTCCCGTTCTTCCCGCTTCATCCTCCTTTGTCCTACTCCATTCCCTATCTTCCAGGTGTTGTCCCGTCCGGCTCGTCCTCCAAGAGATCGTCGAGGAGAATGTTTCTCTCTCCATTCTTTTTAATGCTTTCTAGAGTAGATTTACTGCTTTCTAGTCATAATGAGTAGTGTAACAAACAATCTCTTTGATAATGAATTCCATGTTCATTCTACATCTCTTTTTGGTTTTTGTTTGTAATATTCTCTCTCTCTCATTCTCTCTCTCTCTTCTATTTAGTGTAAATAAATAGATAGTTTCTAATCAATTAATTTACTTCATGACAAATAAATTAAATGCGTATTTTTAAATCAAATGTCCTCCTCCCTGTGTTCGACCTGGGATTTCTATTCCAGTATAAATTTTATTTGTTGAACACGAGTTCTTCGCTTTCAAACTACAAGGATAAATTTTCAAAACCAAATATGTTAGCGCAGCAATTTGTCGTTTCAACAACACTGATGTAAACACATTTACAGTACTTAAGATGTCTATGTATGCATGTTCTTAAGCATAGGATTGCATTGCATGCTATAAATATTGCATAACATGCATCATCTTGCATTTAGAGTAGTTTGAATAAAATGGAGGTTAATTGTCTCCTTTTATGTGCTTGGATAGGGCAAACATTTTATCAAGGCCTCGGATCAAAGATCCAACCATACAGATGTGATCAGGGCGACAATTGGAGTTCAACGACTCCAAGATCGCCCTAATCAGGCATCTGTAGCATCTGATAGTGACCGGGGAACCCTAGAAGATTAAGGGCTAAGATGGTGTAAATCCTCACTTCAAATGACAAATACGACCGCACAGATGAATTCGAATCGACGATCGCAGCCTAATGACGCAAAAATCGAGTCAATCCGACACCCGTGGCACCATCTACAACATCCAGAAGATGGACAGCCAAGATGGCGCCACGTGGCGCCATCTCAGCCGTCCAACCAGCCCCCAGCACTGTCGTACCATCTCTTCTTCAATCAGAGCACCGCTTCTCCACTGTTGGATCAAGATCCAATGCTGTGGATGCGGTGCCTTGAATACGTCCGCGCAACCATTTGGCTGAGGCAGCACAGCGGTCTAGCGCCTTATCGCGAGGCGTGGGCGCGAGTTCGAGTCGCGGTGAGCGAGATTTGGAGCGGGGGCATGCCTTCAATCAACCGTTAGATCACGATCCAATGGCCGCTCGCGCTCAATAGAGTCGACGCACTATCGCACGCTCGTGCCTCACGCGGCATCGCATGCGGGAGGGCGCGCATTGAGGAGCGGGGAAGGCGCATCTTAAGCCGTCCGATCGTGACAGCGAACGTGCGGCAAGTGTTAAGCGCGCATGGAAGCCAGCAGCCGTGCGGGCAGCGCCCACTACGCCCACGATGGGGCTTTAGTGACGGTTTTATCCGTCACTAAAGACACCTTATTTAATGTTTTAAAGATGTAATGACCAATTTGCCTCCACTCCTTGCAACTATAAAAGGAGACCCCCTCCACACGAAATTCTCATCCCTTCCTTCTCTTCTCTACCTCTCCAAAGCTCAAAAGAAGCTTGTCCCACACTTGGGATGCTCCTCGCAAGATAAAGTCCAAATTTTCGTCCCCGTTCGGAAGTGGATCCCACGACGACGACGATGTGCTACCCCGTTGCCGTTCTTCTGCTTCGTCCTGCTCTGTTCTCCTTCATCTAGGCATCGTCCCATCTAGCTCGTCCTCCAAGCGATCGTCGAGGAGGATAACTTCTCTCTCCCATTCTTCTTTACAGCTTTCTAGTATAGAATTTTTCTACTTTCTAGTGTAGCTGATTTTCCGCTTTCTAGTGTAATTCTTATTTAGTTTTATTGTGTAAACATTTTCAAATATTGAATGCATGTTCTCTCTCTCTCTTCCTTTTAGTCTGATTGTTGTAATAGCTTCATTGTAATTACATCGCCTCGCTTTTCAAGAAAAATTCTAAAAAAATATAATTACGAATATAGATTGACGTAGCCTCCCTGTGTTTGACCTAAAATTTCAATTTCGTTATAAATTTTATTTGTTGAACACGAGTTCTTCGCTTTCAAGCTACAACGACAAGGTTTTAAAACCAAACACGTTAGCGTAGCAATTCGTTCGTTCAACAAACACCCTCACCTTCCCTCACCTTAATTTCATCGGTCTACGGTGACAGCACAGACTTTCCTTCCCCCTCCAATCGCCTCCAGCTGCCGGTCGTTGTCTCTTGGACATCACCTTCGTCAGCTGATGGTCTCATCCCCATTTCTTCATTATCAATCAACGGCGGGTGACCTTGGACACGTCCTGCTTTCCTTTAGATTAAGACTTTACATGCTTTCTAGGAGTAGAGTTAATGTAACTTTACTATTTAGATTAATTGTAGTGTTAGATTCAGTAATTTAGGAGTAGATCAGTTGATTAGAGATCAATTATCAGTGATGATTTAGTTTAGATTAGGAGTAGGTTAGTGTTGAAATCACCTTCACCTCCTCTGATCAATTCAGATCAGAGGAGAGGAATTCATTTCATCCCACTGATCATTGATCTTCCACCTCATATCACCATTTCACATTCTTATTTCCCTCGATTTTTTAATTCGCAATCCACCCACTCATTAGAGTCAAATTATCATCCCATTTCTTTTGAGCTTTGAAATGAGGATTTGCACTCAAAAATCATCCGGGGTTCTCTTCACTCATGTCATATTCTTCACAAAGACCCCTGATCTAATTTGAAAATAATTAATTCATTTTATCTGATTTCAATTTGGTTTTCAACGCAAGATCGAGAGATTTTGATCAAATTGGGCTTTGAAGGATTTTTGATCAATTGGATTGATTCATTTTTGTTTAATTCAGACCTTGGCTATGAGTTTGAGATGTTCTAATGATAAACTCTTCCCTAAATGAGCTAGGTTTGAGTTGGGTTTGAATGGGGATTTTGATTGCTTTTCTATGTAAGGTAGAGACAAGGAAAATCGATTGGGTTGATTTGAGGCTCTACCTATTATTGCTGGATTGGTGTTCGTGAGGTTCTAATTTCCTACTTATGGAGTTTTCAATATTCCTTAAAGTTTTGTTTGACAATTGGAATTCAAGTTAATTGGTTTTAATGGACAGATTTAAATCCTCTTTCATGTTGTCTATAGCATAAAGAAGAAGTCGAATTAGTGTTCTCTCTCTTTGATTTGAAATAGGGATCAAGGTTTAAAGGTTTTTGGTGAAGATTCAATGCTTCCAATTGATTTTTAAGTGAATTCAATGTTTTATCATATTTTGAAGTGTTTACTGGGGTGAGTGTTGAATCCCAATTTTATATATCAAAATGCTGCATGGCATCAACATTTTTTGTTGGATTGATTTCCAACCTAATCCCATGATCCTTGTTTATGACAGAGATTATGGATTAGATTTGGCCATCTGAGCAGCTACTAAAATCTCCATTTCAGAGTTGCTAGAAATGAGTTTTATACTGAAATCCCCAATTTAGACCTACTGGAACTAAGGAAATGGCTGCATAGTAGATTTTGAATGATTTTAAGATGTTTGGGCAGTTCCTTGGACTGCTGAGAGACTGATGTGAGCTACTGTCCAAGCTGCAGCTACTGCTACTACACTTGCTGTTGCTGCTGCAGTTAGTTTTGTTGTCGGATGAATTGATTAGTAGGGCAGTAGGTGGTCTGGATTTAAGTCTCAAAATTAGATGATGTGTTGTACTTGTGGTATACAATATGTACAAGGTTTCATGTACAATTAAATGTCTTTTGATCTCATTTGTTAACTTATAATCTAATTTTTAATCCCTTTGTCAGCTAGCATGTGTGCTTAACTGCCCAAAATTGAGAATTTGATGAATTAAGAGATGAAAATCATGTTTATTGGCTGGACCATCTTTCATAGACTCTTTAGATCATATTTAAGTGTTTGCATAACATATCTAGCCCTTAAATCAAATTCTAGTGCTTTAGGTTCACTCTTAAAATACTCTTTAAGGCCTAGAATGTACTTCCTTTGCAAATAAATAAAAACACTATAAAAATCTAAAAAATAAAATAAATGTGTAGTGAATAGGATTTAGTATATTTCTAGGTGCTTGCAAAGTTTTGAGGCCATCTGAACCTCTATCTTGGTAGAACATACCAGGCGACGGTTCAGTATACCTTTAGACTTAATAAAAGACTCCAAACCTTAAAAAAATACAAAACACTCTATTTCTCTCATCTCTTCCTTTCTCTCTTATCCCCTATCTCTATAAAACTTATAAAAACCATAAAAAGTAGAAAAACTTCAAATATACACAAAAACACTATGTATATTTTGTAAATACATGTATATATAAGCTATTTACTGAGTTAAAGATATGTATATAGTGTTTAATGCATATAAACTGTATATATAACTTATGTACATATTCTACAATGTAAAATAAATATTTAAGATAACTTAAATTGTATATAACCTATTTATATATTTAACTATTAATTATATTAACTTATATGTACTATAAGCTATGTAAATTAATAAAATCCTATAAATAACATTATTTACTACTGATACTGTATATATGTATTTATATATCTATATTAACATTAACACACCTGTAACATAATTTAATTATATATATAATAAATAATTAATTTATTAAGTTATCAAGTAAGTTACTAAGTTAAATTAGAATAAATTAGTAAATTAAGTTAGAATTGAACTAATTTATATTGTATATTTGTACTATTGTACTTTAAGTAATTTAAATTAATTTAACTATATTTATAATGTATTATACTATTTATACTTAATTTAAATGTAAAACACACTGCAATCACTTATTTAAATGCATATAAATTAAAATAAAATGTGTAAAATATAATAAAAATATGTATTAAATACTTTATTATTTATACTAACTCTATAATAAGTCAATTTGACAATCTATTGTTGGAAGCGGAAAACTACGCGATCGAAGTTGGATTTGAAAAACCTGTCATAGTTCGATTTGCAAAGCAATCCGTCAACAGATAAAATTTAACCAAAATTTGTAAAGAAATTCCGGGTCAAACACAGGGAAGCTACGTCGATTTAAAATCCATGATTATATTTTTTTTGAATTTTTGTTTCAAAGCGAGATAATTACAATGGAATTAACACTGAGAGAGAGAAAGAAAACAATCACTTGATATAAGAATACTGTTTTTACAACTAGAAAGCAGGAAATGATTCAACTAGAAAGTGGGAAATTCTATCCTAGAAAGTGATAAAAAGAAGGGAGAGAGATGTTATCCTCCTCGACGATTGCTTGGAGGACGAG
Organism: Thalassia testudinum; assembly: GCA_037157565.1. Taxonomy (NCBI): domain Eukaryota; kingdom Viridiplantae; phylum Streptophyta; class Magnoliopsida; order Alismatales; family Hydrocharitaceae; genus Thalassia; species Thalassia testudinum. The sequence goes on from JAZHRO010000073.1 coordinate 155,174,373, forward strand.
CCGGATGGAGCGACACCTGGAGGACGGAGGACGGAGCGGGAAGAAGGTGGACGAAGCAGTAGGAAGCGGGAATGAGATAGCACATTGTCGTCATCGTGGGATCCACTTCTGAAATGGGTGCGAGAAAACTTTGGATTTGGATCTACAGGAGCATCTCGGGTGAGGGATAAGCTTCTCTAGAGCTTTGGAGAGGGAGAGAGGTGAAGGAAGGGATGAGAATTTCGTAGGGTAGGGGTCTCCTTTTATAGTTGCAAGGGTTGGGGGCAATTTGGTCATTACATAGTTAAAACATTAAATAAGGGGGTTATTAGTGATGGAATTAAACGTCACTAAAGACCCCACGTCGCCGCAGCTTCGTGCACTCTTGCCGCCTCCTCCTCTTCTGCGTGCCTAACGCTCATCCACGTTCTTGCAAGATCAGTCGTCATATCGTGAGATTGGACGGCTCAGATCACTCCTTACCCGCTTTAGCTTCGTGCACCAGCGCGTGAGATCATGCGTGTAACTGGGTGTCCAATTGTGCGTGCGCCCGATTGGACGATCTGGGTTGTTCGCAGCTGATCGCGCGGTCGAGATCGCGATCGTCCACGTGAGAAGAAGCGCTTCATGGAGTCTCGAACTCACGATCTTTGCACGCCTAGAGCCTTAACCACTGCACTATGCAGCAGTTTGAGGCTCAGCGCTGCATTTGTTCTCGGCCAATCTTGGCCATTGGATCTTCATCCAACGGCTGAGATCTCATGTCATGCGAGCCTTTAGGAGTTGAGCGGAGGGGGGGGCTAGGTGCAAATGGTTGGGATGGTGCCACGTGGCACCATCTTGACCATCCATCTTCTTTGTGTTGTAGATGGTGCCACGAATGTCGGATTGGATCGATATTCACACGATTGGGCTGCGATCGTCACTCCGAACCCATCCGTACGATCGGATTTGTCGTCTGAAGTGCAGATTGACACCATCTTTGCCTTTGATCTCTGAGCTTCCTCGGACTATATCTGGTGCTATGGATTTCTGATTAGGGAGATCTTGGAGTCATTGAACTCCCGTCGTCGCTCTGATTAGATCCGTATGGTTGGATCCTCGATCCAAATCCTGATTAAAAGTAGCCCTGTCCCTGGCCATAAAAGGAGGCAATTACTATAGAATTTGTACAATTTAACATAAATGCATGATTATGCATGTTATGCAATATATACAATGCATGATACTAATATGACACTAAGTATATGCATTAATAGACAGTTTGGCTACTTAGATGTATGCACATTACACCCGCATGCCTATCTTTTTCTAGTCCCTAGAAAAAACTACATGCTATTTATAAAACAATTTGGATTGGATTACTCGGGAAAAAGTTATTTTCAACATTAAGAAATTTTTACTTAGGACCCGAACTTTCAAAGACACAACAATGCCTGGGCATCTACCAAAATGCAGACCGCCTCAAGCCCTCACCTTATTCAAAGAAGGATCGCTTTTTCTCCTTTTTCTTCTTTTCTAATTTTTTTGGAGTTTTAAGTTTAGGGTTATAGAGTAGCTTTCTATGGCTACTCAACCTACCCAAGACTTGATGAGAACCCTAAGTTCTAAGCATCTTTTTGTGAATGTGATAGACTCGTTGATCGGTAATCAGAACGGACTTCGGCTTTCTACGCCCCTAGGTGACCTTAAAAAGAATTCTGCCTAAAGGTGTATCTATACGACTGGTAGCTTTCTCCCTACTTTTATTTTTATGGGGTCAACACAAGGGTGAATCCAGTGAATATCTCCTTGGCTTATTCTGCTTCTCCGCTTCTTCCTAAGTGTTTTAGGAATGAAACGTGTATTTCTTGAGCTGGGATCTGGACAACCTGCCAATGGGCTGTTACCCACAATAACTTGCCAACCATACTCGTGTAGTGAAGTGTGGCTTATTTCTTTTTTTCTTTTTTTCTTTTCTCCTTTTCTTTTTCTTTTTCTTTAAGTAGTTGGTTTTCCTGCCTAAGATTTACCTAAAGGTAGTAGGAAAAGAATGGTCCTGTGGCTAGGCTCTGGACAATCTACCGATGGGCTATTACTCACGATAGCTTGCCAGTCATACCACCCTAAAAGGTTCATTAGCTACACAATTTCCGTTAAAACTGTCGAACAACGAGTCAGTGTGAATAGTTTGTAGATGCTTAGACTTAAGGTTCCCTCAAATTAGAGGGCGGGTTGATAAGTCGTATACTTATCACCTAAACTTATTTAATAAAATTGAAATAGAATTCAGGATGGCGAGGACTCGATAAACAAATCCATATTTTAGTGGATACCCAGGCTGATTAAGTCCAAAGACTTGAAAGGTCTTAGTGTTCAGATACTACTGTAATATTTCCTAAGATTGAAAAGTCCTAATGCCAAAGTATTCTCTCCTAATTCAATTTTTTTTTTTAGAGAGAACAAGTAGAATTTACAAGAATTCCATAGAGCTGACAAAATGATTTAGAAATGAATCCATCCCCCATGCCTAGCTGATGTAATGTCCGCATTGAGAATAAAAGACATGAAAGGAAGAGTATAATGTAGAAGATATCACCTGAATATGATGCTTAGGTCAGCTCTGAGTCAGACTGTGCAACTGCTGAGTTTAATGCCATTAGCTAGGTGAAGTCCAGCCAAAGAAATAACAATGTGATTAGAGCAACCGTGTTTGAGATGGGTTCTGGAATAATACGGTCCATAAAAGGCTTCAGACGTTGATCGTTGACTTTAAATGAATTACCCGTCTTTGGGTCAGAGATCTGAACGACCCCATTTGGAAATAACTGATCGATAATGAACAGGCCATTCCATTTTGACCTAAGTTTGTTGGGGAAGAGCTTAAGTCGAGAATCAAAGAGCCAGACGTTTTGGTTTGGCTTAAAGCTCTTACGGGATATCAATTGGTCAGAAGAGCTTTGGTCTGAGCTTTATAGATTTTGGCATTTTCGTATGCATCGTTTCTAAGCTCCTCCAACTTAGATAGTTGGAGTTTCCTATTCTTTCTGGCTAAACTCAAATCCAAATTACACTACTTGATTGCCTAGAATGCCCTATGTTCAATTTCTACAGGTAAATGGCACGCCTTTCCATACACCAAACGAAATGGTGACATGCCGATAGGCGTTTTGTACACTGTACGGTAAGCCTAAAGAGCGTCCTCAAGCTTTTGAGTCCAGTCTTTACGATTAGGCCTAACCATTTTCTAAAGAATATTCTTGATCTCCCAATTAGAGATCTCGGCCTGTCCATTCATTTAGGGGTGGTAAGGTGCGGAGATTCTGTGATTTACCCTGTATTTTTCCAGTAAATTATGAAATTGGGCATTAGTGAAGTGAGTGCCACCATCACTAATGATGGCCCTTGAAATCTCAAACCGACTGACGTTGTTCCTCTTGATGAAATCGATGACCACCTTGTGGTCATTAGTTCGGGTGGAAATAGCCTTGATCCACTTGGACACGTAATCAACGGCGACGAGAATGTACTGGTGTCCAAATGAAGGGAGGAAGGGTCCCATGAAATCGATGCCCCAAATGTCGAAGATTTCGACTAGAAGAATTGGGTTTAGAGGCATCATGTCTCTCTTGGTTATGCTCCCAAGTGCCTGGCATCAGGAACACAACCTCAAGAATTCCTGGGCATCCTTGAATAAAGATGGCCAATAGAATCCAGATTGCAAAATCTTTGCAGCCATCTTTTTCCTGGAGAAATGTCCACCACATGCAGATGCATGGCAGAATTCGAGTATACTTTTGAATTCATTTTTCGGAACACATTGGCGAATAATTTGATCAGAGCCAATGCGATACAGTTCAGGGTCCTTCCAAAAGTAATATTTGGCTTTAGATTTGAGTCTATCTTGTTGTTTCTTGGTCCAATCCTAAGGGATTTGACCAACGGACAAATAATTTACGATATCTACAAACCATGGAGTTTGGACACCTGATACTGCTAGGATAGTCTCATCCGGAAAAGTATCAGCAATTGGAATATCCGTACGAGAAGAATCACTCAAAAGTCTTGAAAGATGATCAGCCACCACATTCTATGCCCCGGATTTATCTTTGATTTCAAGATCGAATTCTTGAAGCAGAAGAATCCATCGAATAAGCCTGGGTTTGGTATCCTTTTTGGCCAAGAGATGTCTCAAGGCTGAGTGGTCAGTATATACTATGACATGAGACCCTAAGAGATAAGCCCTAAATTTCTCCAAAGCAAATACTACAGCTAGCAATTCCTTCTCAGTAACAGTGTAATTCCCCTAAGCCTCGTCCAGAGTTTTGCTAGCGTAGTAGATGACAGAGGGCTTCCTGTCGATCTTTTGACCTAAAATAGCCCTGACCGCATAATCAGAAGCATCGGTCATGATCTTAAATGGGGTTGTCCAAACCGGTGGTTGCAACACCGGAGCACAAGTGACTGCCATTTTAAGAAAATCAAATGCCTTACGACATGATTCGTTGAAATCAAACGGCATATCTTTGGCGAGAAGGTTGCTCAGAGGTCGAGCAACCTTAGAGAAGTCCTTGATAAACCTCCTATAGAATCCTACATGACCAAGAAATGATCTAATTTTCTTGACAGATGTGGGAGGAGGAAGTTTAGAGATAGCATCAACCTTAGCTCTGTCAACTTCAATTCCCCGTTCAGAGATTACATGACCCAAGACGATGCCTTCTTGTGTCATGAAATAACTCTTTTCCCAGCTAATGACCAGTCTTGTTTTGATGCATCTTTTAAGGATCGTTTCAAGATTAACCAGGCAAGAATCAAACGATTTTCCGAAAATAGTGAAATCGTCCATGAAGACTTCCATAAACTCTCCCACCATGTTAGAGAATATGGCTAGCATACACCTTTGAAAAGTCACGGGTGCATTGCATAAGCTGAATGGCATCTTACGGAAAGCAAAGGTTCTATAGAAATAGGTGAAAGTCACTTTTTCCCAATCCTCGGGATGGATAGGGACTTAACTGTATCCCAAGTAATCGTCTAGGAAACAGAAGTACTTCTGTTCGGCTAGTCATTCCAAGATTTGATCGATAAAGGGAAAAGGGAAATGATCCTTTTTTGTGGCTATGTTCAGCTTCCTATAATCAATACATACCCTCCAAGAGGAAGCTGAACAAGTTGTGATAGATTCTCCTTTCTCATTAGTCACAACGGTAAACTCGACTTTCTTGGGAACAATTTGTAAAGTCACTTTTTCCCAATCCTCAGGATGGATAGGGACTTAATTGTATCCCGAGTAATCGTCTAGGAAACAGAAGTACTTCTATTCGGCTAGTCATTCCAGGATTTGATCGATAAAGGGAAAAGGGAAATGATCCTTTTTCGTGGCTATGTTCAGCTTCCTATAATCAATACATACCCTCCAAGAGGAAGCTGAACAAGTTGTGACAGATTCTCCTTTCTCATTAGTCACAACGGTAATCTCAGCTTTCTTGGGAATAATTTGTACGGGACTTACCCAAGGACTATTAGAGATCGGATAAATAATTCCTGCGTCGAGCCACTTGATAATTTCCTTCTTGACCACTTCTTGCATATTAGGGTTTAATCTCCTCTGCATTTGGCGAGAAGGGAAGGATCCATCTTCCATGAATATTCTATGATTGTAGTAAGATGGCTCGATCCCCCTAAGGTCATGAATGGTCCAACCAATTGCCTCCTTGAGTTCCTTTAGGACCTTGATCAGTTTAGTCTCCTGCTCCTTAGTTAATCTAGCACTGATAATCACAGGGAGCATCTTTTGAGGTCCCAAAAACTGATATTTCAAACTCTCAGGCAATGGTTTCAGTTCGAGTTGAGGTGGGTTTAGGATTGAAAGTAAAGATGATGCTGATGAATATTCATCAAGATGAAGAGGCTGAAAGTTAATAAAGTCAATAACCTCTTCAGAATGTGTTGGGTTTGCCATAGAGGGTTGTGGGTGAGATCCATCACAACAGGAGGAACTTTCAATTGCAGAAACCACCATACATGTTTCAATATTCAAGCTGTCTTCCTCAAGTTCCTCTATAAATCCACAATCCTCGAATTTGTTAATCTCCTTAAAAATATCCAATTTCAATTTCTGATCCCCAAAGGCGATTTCCATGCTACCACTCTCACAGTTGATATTGGCCTTAGCGGTAGCCAAGAAGGGACACCCTAGAATGATGGGCGTGTTCCTTAAATTTTCAGGTACATCCATGTCAAGGACAAGGAAATCTACAGAAAAATAGAAATCCTTAACCTTGACAATAATGCCTTCAATAACGCCTCACAGATTTGTGATCGAACAGTCCACTAACTGCAGCATTACTAAAGTCGGCCGAAGTTCACCGAATCCGAACTTCTCGTAAAGAGAAGTCGAAATTAGGTTAATAGATGCACCTAGATCCAGAAGTGCCTTATCAAAAGTGTAATATCCAATGACACAAGAAATCAAAGGAGCACTTGGATCTCTTTTTTTCTAAGGAAGGTGATGTAGGATAACAGAACTAGCCTGCTCAGAGAGTACCACCTTCCTCGGAATAGATTCCCTTGACTTACGCTTCTGTGTGCATATATCCTTTAAAAATTTAGCGTAAGCTGGTATGTGTTTAATAGCATCAAGGAGCGGGATATTGATCTCAACATTCTTGAATATATTCAAGAGCTCCTCGTTACTATCAACAAGCTTCTTCTTTCTAGGTTTAATCAAGGCCTCAGGAGAAGGAACATGAGTTAGATCTTTGGAATCAGGTTCCTGAGCCTTGATTTCTTCTTCAGAGTTCTCCTTTCTCTCCTCAGGCCCTCCAGGATTTGGTAGATTAGAATAGTGTGGTTGTGGATCCTGAGTTTGTTTTCCACTCCTCAAGATAACTGAATTAGCAGATGCATATGGGTTTGGGTCTTGGGGAGGGTTAGGAAAGATTGGAGGGGCTTCATTAGCCAAAAACCTTTGATTTGAAGAAGAAGCAGAAGAGGAAGGACCTTGCTCAACCACCTGAGCATGTGTGTGTGGGTCCCTCTGATTCTCGAACCCTTGGGCCTGATTGCCCGGATTCTGGATATTACGTAGGTTGGGTATGGGTTGAGATGGCAGAGATCCGAGTTGACGAGAATTAGCAATGAACCCGATTTGCAAGTTGTGCAGTGAAGTTTTCATTTGCTGCATGAGCTGGAGCATAGATCCTTGCATTTCTACCATCTGTCGATTCAAATCAGCCTGCCTTATGGGTTGACGGGCATTCCAAGCTGCTAATTGACCTAATTTCGGGGCAGCTGAGTGTAAACATGACCCTGACCCATTGGTATTTGCAGAGCATAGTTTCTGGGTCAGAATTGGGTCTGCTACCCCAGGTTTTTCCAGGAGGAGTTAGGGTGGCTCCTCCTACCCGGATTGTAAGCATTCGAGTAAGGGTTGGGCCTAACGTTCTCCTATACAACATAAACATCCTCATAAGGCGAGGATGGAGAGAAAGAAAGGGAGGGATCAGAGAAACTAGGATTAAAGGCCCTAGTTTGGAACCCGTGGGGTTCCGAATAATGCTAGCTCATAGGTTGAGCTGCATCCAGTTGATTCACTAACTCCTGTCCAGAAGGAGCTTGCTACGATTAGAATCCCGAATTCTGGGATTAAGTGGATCGAGAATTGTTCATTGAGTTTCTAGCCATCCACTCCTCCATCCTTTTAGTAACCAAGTCCACCTTATCTAGTTTATTTCAAATCAGTTCCATATCGAATGAATGATAGTTGTGGACTTCATTAACATTTGATCTAGGTTGTTGGGACTGGTTAAAAGTATCCATGGAGGCATGATTGATTGAATTTTCACTCATCTCCTCAAACAAATCATTCGCACTATCTGCATCTTTGTTGAGGAAATTGCCTTCACAAGAAGTGTCCATGTGATTTCTAAGTTGCTCAGTCAACCCATGGTAAAAGATCTGAACGAGCTGCCATTTTGACACCTCGTGGTGTGGACACTTTCGCAGTAAGTCATGGAATCGCTCTTAGGCAACATGAAACTGCTCCCCCAGCTGCTGGGTGAAGGTAGTAATCGCCTGTCTCAAGGCATTGGTACGTCCAACATGGAAGAATTTATTTAGGAAAGCTGATTTCATATTGTTCCATGTTGTGATTGGCCTTCCTATGGTCCTGTACCAATGAGCGACTTTACCCTAAGAGAGTGGGGAAAGAGCCTCATGATCATCTACTCTTGATTCACGTCTTGCGCCTTGGTGGTATGGACCAAAGTGGCCAAGTCCTCCAAATGCTGAAACGGGTCTTCAGAGCCAAGCCCATGAAAGTGTTTGATCAGGCTTAACACCTGGGACTTGATTTCTATGTCTCCGCTAAGTGTTGAACGTACTAATTGCTATGCTAATGTGTTTGGTTCTGGAAAACCTGTCGTTGTAGTTTGAAAGCGAAGAACTTGTGTTCAACAAATAAAATTTATATCGAAATGAAAATTCTGGGTCGAACACAGGGAGGCGGACGTTTGATTTAAAAACTATGCGTTTCTTTTTATTTGTCACGAAGTAATTCAATTTAAAACTATCTAACTATTTACAATAAATAGAAGAGAGAGAGAGAGAATATTACACACAGAAATCAAAACGAGATGTAGAATAAATAGGGAATTCATCATTAAGGAGATTGTTTGTTTCACTATTACAACTAGAAAGTATAAAACAATTACACTAGAAAGGAATAAATTTACTCTAGAAAGCATTAAAAGAATGGAGGGAGAAATGTCCTCCTCGACGATCGCTTGGAGGACGAGCAGAACTACTCTAGAAAGCAGTAAAAGGAATAGGGAGAGAGATATCCTCCTCAACGGTCGCTTGGAGGATGAGCCAGACGGGACGATGCCTGGACGAAGGAGGATGAAGCAGGACAAAGGAGGACGAACAGAAGAACTGGAATGAGGCAGCATGTCATCGTCGTCGCGGGATCCACTTCCGAAGGGGGACTAAAATTTGGACTTTATCTCGCGAGAAGCATCCCAGGTGTGGGACAAGCTTCTCTTGAGCTTTGGAGAGGTAGAGAAGAGAAGGAAGGGATGAGAATTTCATGTGGAGGGGGTCTCCTTTTATAGTTGAAAGGAGTGGGGGCAAATTGGTCATTACATCTTTAAAACATTAAATAAGGGGTCTTTAGTAATGGATAAAACCGTCGCTAAAGCCCCAACGTGAACGTAGTGGCCGCTGCCCGCGTGCGCCTGCTCGTCTACTTGCGCTCAACACATGCCGCACGTTCAGCCATCCACAGCCGTCTGATAGCGAGATCAGACAGCCCAGATTGCACCTTCGCCTGCTCGCTGCGTGCCCGCCCCAACGCATGCGATGCTGCGTGATGCCACATGTGCAATAGCTCGTGAACGCTATCAGGCGTGCGCGGCCGTTGGATTGCGATCTGGCAGTCGATAACGGCGTGCCCGCTTGCTTTAGATTTCAGGTGGCGAGGCTCGAATGTGCACCAGTGCCTCGCGATAAGGCGCTGGACAGCTACGCTGCCTCGCCCAAAAGGTCGCGCAGACGATTTCAACAAGCCGCAACCACAGCCGTTGGATCTTGATCCAACGGTGGAGAAGAGAGGATGCAGGAGCTTCAGCGGGTGCGTGCGGGCATTTGGATGGCCGAGATGGCACCACATGGCACCATCTTGGCCGTCCATCTTCTGGATGATGTAGATGGTGCCACGAGTGTCGGATTGACTCGATTTTTGCGTCGTTAGGCTGCGATCGTCGATCTGAATCCATCCGTGTGGTCGGATTTGTCATTTGAAGTATGGATTTACACCATCCTGGCACTTGATCTTCTAGGGTTTTCCGGTCACTATCTGATGCTACAGATGCCTGATTAAGGCAATCTTGGAGTCGTTGAACTCCAATCGTCGCCCTGATCACATCTATATGGTTGGATCTTCGATCCGAGGCCCCGATAAAAAGTTTTCTCTATCCAAGCTCATAATAGGAGACAATTAACCTCCATTTTATTCAAACTACTCTAAATGCAAGATGATGCATGTTATGCAATATTTATAGCATGCAATGCAATCCTATGCTTAAGAACATGCATAAATAGACATCTTAAGTAGTGTAAACGTGTTTACATTAGAAAGAATTTGGATACTGGGACGTTCCTCGTAATTTGAAGGATCATAAAACTCCTTCAAGGGCTGAGCGCCCTGCATTCTCTGGAACCATTCTTGAATTCTCTACATTTGTTCCAACTATTTTTGAAACATCTCCTATAGATTCTTAGGCAGAGGAGGTTGTCGATCGGCCATGGGATCAATTTAGCCAAAATCTAATCTACGCCTCCTAAAATACTCTAGTGGTCCTTCCAATCGGGGATTTAGTGACCTCCTTCCAAGCATAAACTAGGAAAAGGTCGGAAGGACTGGGTATAAGAACTCTGCTGCACAACAAAACAAGCCTATCCTTAAGTCGGGTAGCCTAAGGATCTACAGACTCTCAGAATCCATCTTAAGATTATAGACGATTTACTCTACTTGTGTCCAATCAATCCAACCAGTTAGAAGGAGGGACTAGGGAGAAGGTTCTTCCTTTGGCTTGCACCTTCGGTTCCTAGTGTACCCCTCAGCCACAGTCGTTTGACCTACTCCCTTAGCTAGACATCAGTTTGATTGGTACAAGTAGGTTAATCGTAAACAATCTCAGACTAAGCCCCGAAGAGCGAATCAGTCCTTAAGGCCAACGTCTACTTATTTTTATTTAGACCTGGGATTGTAGTGCTTATGGAATGTGGTGGGCCCTTAAGATGGGTTGTGCCCTTAATGATTGATTGAATATGTGTGAGTGCGTGCACAACCAGGGTTTTTAAGCAAAATTATTTTTGATGAGTGGATTTTAAGGTTCAAATCTTACTTAAGTAGCTTTTAGGGTTTTGGAATTAGGTTAATTCAATCAAGTTTCGAGACAAACCAGATTTTCAAGCACGGGTGAAGATCTCTTTCCTTTAGAAATCAAAAGTAAAGTGGAGTGCCTAGTATTGACCTAAATTGAAAACCCTAAAGGGAAGCTACTTGGTGAGTTAATTTTAGATTAAGTAGTGCGACCCAAACAACTCAAGCAATTGGCCAAAATTGCACCACTGAGTTAGGCACACAAAATGGTTGACCTAGATTGATTTCTACTCTTTTATATGTTGATTTGCATGTACTGGTTCCGCATATCAGAATCTTGGTTGAATAGATAAAAATCAATTAGGTTATGTGCCTTGAATGTGGGTGTATATGGTGTGTATGTTGATTTATTCCATAAGAAATATCTTTTTGTTATTTTTTTTTATATGAGGTTGAGATGAATGTGAGTGGAAATCCAAGCAACCAAACTAACCCTAAGATTTATGCAAACACGTAGGTTAATTGGGGTTTGATTAATGTTGTGAAATGAAATCTATGGAGGGGGAAGAATGGGGAGCACTTACAGTCGTCTTCAACTGCACTTTACTCTGATCTACCGCTTAAAGATTCCTTATTAAGGTACCTGCAAAACAATAGACGAGAAATAAAGCAGGTTAGAAAATAATAAAGTGAGCGAAATGCAAAAATAAAATTGAAAATCGTTGCCTCCCTGGCAACGGCACCAAAATGTTGGAAGCAGAAAACTACACGATTGAAGATGGATTTGAAAAACCCGTCACTGTAGTTCGATTTGTGAAGCAATCCGTCAACAGATAAAATTTAATCAAAATTCATAAAGAAATTCAGGTCGAACATAGGGAGGCTACATCGATCTAAAATCTGCGATTATATTTTTTTTGAATTTTTGTTTGAAAGCTAGATAATTACAATGGAATTAACACTAACAGAGAGAAAATAATAACTTGATATAAGAATACTATTTTTACAACTAGAAAGCAGGAAATGATTACAACTAGAAAGCGAGAAATTCTATTCTAGAAAGCGATAAAAAGAAGAGAGAGAGATGTTATCCTCCTCGATGACTGCTTGGAGGACGAGCTAGATGGAGCGATGCCTTGAAGATGGAGGATGGAGTGGGAAGAAGGAGGACGAAGTAGGAGGAAGCAGGAATGAGGAAACACGCAGTCGTCGTCACGGGATCCACTTCTGGAACGGGAGCGAGAAAACTTTGGATTTGGCTCTAAAGGAGCATCTAGGGTGTGGGACAAGCTTCTCTAGAGCTTTGGAGAGGGAGAGAGGTGAAGGAAGGGATGATAATTTCGTAGGGTAGGGTCCTCCTCTTATAGTTGCAAGGATTGGGGGCAATTTGGGCATTACAGAGTTAAAACATTAAATGAAGGGGTCCTTAGTGACGGAATTAAGCGTCCCTAAAGACCCCACATCGCCACAACTTCGTGCACGCCTGTCGCCTCCTCTTCTCCCACGCACGTAATGCTCATCCACGTTCTTACAGCGATCAGACGGCTTAGATCGCTCCTCGCTTACTTCAGCTTCGCGCACCAACGTGTGAGATCATGATGAAACTGGGAGTCCAATTGTGTGTGTGCCTGATTGGACGATCTGGGCCATTCGCAGCTGATTGCGCGGTCGAGATCGCACGTGTCCACGTGAGGAGAAGCACTTCATGGCAGCTCGAACTCGCGATCTTTGCACGCGTAGCGCCTTAACCACTACGCTATGCAGCAGTTTGAGGCGTGGCGCTGCGTTTATGCTCGGCCAATCTTGGCCATTGGATCTTCATCCAACGGTCGAGATCTCATGTCACACGAGCCTTCAGGAGTTAAGTAGAGGGGGATAGTCAGGTGTGGATGGTTGGGATGGTGCCACGTGGCACCATCCTGATCGTCCATCTTCTTTATGTTGTAGATGGTGCCACGTGGCACCATCCTGATCGTCCATCTTCTTTATGTTGTAGATGGTGCCACGGATGTCGGATTTGATCGATTTTTGCGCCGTTAGGCTGCGATCATCGTTCCGAACCCATCTGTGCGGTTGGATTTGTCGTCTGAAGTGCGGATTGACATCATCTTGGCCCTTGATTTCTAAGCTTCCTTTCTGAGCTTCCTCGGACTATATTTGGTGCTACAGATGTCCGATTAGGGCAATCTTGGAGTCGTTTAACTCCTGTCGTTGTCCTTATCATATTCGTATGGTTGGATTTTCGGTCCAAAGCCCTGATTAAAAGTCACCCTGTCCCTGGCCATAAAAGAGACAATTACTATACAATTTGTACAATTTGACCTAAATGCATGATTATGCATGTTATGCAATATTTACAATGCATGATGCTAATATGACACTAAGAACATGCATTATTAGACATTTTTGGTTATTTAGATGTATGCACATCATCTATTAACTAATTTATACTGCAATTAGTAAATAAAATCTTAATTTAAATTATATAAAGTGTAAACTTTTGGCAATTTACTTATATAGTAAATATAATTTTTTTTGTAAATAAATTAAATAATTATGTAGCCCTATATAAGGGCTTTACAACCATATAATTTAATTTAAAATAGGAACTAATTTGGGCCCTCAAATCAAGGGCCGAAATCAAGCAATCAAACGTGTGCTAGGTTGGATTGGCAGCGCAGAGAGTCAGCGCAATAGCGCCACATCATAAGTGGGAAAGTTGCCGTTACCACTTAAATTGATTTTCTCACATGAGCCCCTCAGTCGTCAGGTGCCCAATAAAACCCATCCCCTCTCGACCCTTATTTGAGCATTGATTTGAACTGAGTTTGGCATGAGATGATGTTGTGTGCGATGCTTGGGCTGGGGACCGTGCACTATGCGTGGGTCGAAATGGGCCCATTAACGAGCCCAAATACGAGCATAAAATTAGATTAAAATGCTTAATTAAACAATTAGGGTAGCTCTTAGTAGAGATCTGGTCCAACCCATACCTCAAAAAGGCTTGCCAATTAAGAACATAATTTTTGGATTAAATGAACAGTAATTAAGGGATCAATCAGAGAGGGTGTGCTGTGCGACTAAGTGTTGAGAAGGGATGAGCACCTGCCTAAGTGAGAGACTTAAGTGAAAAAGAAATAAAAGAGAAGCATAGTGTGTGTTGTGTGATAGTGCGTGCATGTGTGAAGTGTTCTATATATAAATGTATAATACTTATATATATAAGTAATATAGTATATAGTATATAGTCTGTATATATATAGTATATATGTAGTGAAGAAGAAACAAAAGAGAAGCATAGTGTGTGTTGTGTGATAGTGCGTGCATGTGTGAAGTGTTCTGTATATAAATGTATAATACTTATATATATAAGTAATATAGTATATAGTCTATATATATATAGTATATATGTAAATACATATATATGTAAGTACACGTAGTATTGTTTGAGATCTATTTTGTATATAAATAACATTAGAGCTTTAGTGACATATGTATCCATCATTGTAAATAGAATAAACGTCAGTATAGATCTTATTTTTACCTTAGCTTATGTATATAATTTTTCTATGGTTATAGCGACACTTATATTCGTTACTGTAGGCACATTATGTGTTACTGTATATTTTACTATGTTAATTTAAGTTAGTATAGTATATATTATTACTTATTATTATATATATATCTAAGTGTTAGTATTATAAGTTGTAAATAACTAGTATAGAGTATTTAATTATGATTTTTGATGCTTGTTTGTAGATAGTTATTTTCAAGCATTGTATTGATTTGTAATTCATTCTTATGTATATAATTATTTCATTCTTTGATTCTTTGATTCATTCATTCATAATTGTACATAAAACCAATCTTTTTGGAACTAAAGAATTTTATTGGACTTAGAGACTAATGTATATCAATAACTACCTCCCAATTAACGACCTGGAATAAATCAGTAAAAATTAAATATATAAATAAAATTGATGCGACAATGGTTTGTATTTGTAAGATATATTATAAAAATGACCCTTTTTGTACAAACAGGTAGTCGTCGCATCATATTTTTTACACCGTTGCCAAGGAGGCAACTCTCTATATGCCAAAAGTATTCTTTAATTCTTTATTTGTATATGTTTTTCTTTGTATATAAATATTGATTCATTCATTGTAAATAGTGATTCTTTTATTCAAATTTTTCATTGTATAGACATTCTTTTATTATACTCTTTGATTCTTTTTATATATACTGATTTTGACTAATCATTTTTCTTTTGTTTTGTTTTCATGGTACTTGAGGAGGAGTTGGAGGAGAATGACTACTTCCCGGTGGACCTGCTTCCAGATTTTTCTTTGACTTCAGGACTTGCTCAACGGAGTCATGTTTAGATTAGTTTAGACATTAGGATTTTGGTTTAGATTTTATTTTCATTTTTAGGATTCTTTGTATAGTCTTAAGTTGTGAGAGCATGTTCTCACATATTTGACGTAATAATGTGGACTGTGGACACTCACTTATTCTTTTATCCTTTATTGTTTTAGGCTTTTTGATTTTATTTTTTGATTTGATTTGATTTCTTGCATTAAAAATAAAAATTGCAAAATTGAAAAAGACCAAAAATATTTCATCTCTAGTTATCTAACAGCAGCATGACATAGGCATGCCATTCTTAGGTTTGCATCAATTCCTACTAGATTTACTTTATGTCAATGTGCATTAAATGTTGAGAGCTGCATCAATGTGTATTAAATGTTGTGATTTCTAACCTTCTTGAGCTCCTGTCATGTTTGTATTGGGCATAATTAAGCAAGACCACCACTTGTTTGTAAAAAGTGAGACCAGCTGCATGAAAAACACTCTTAAAGAGAACCTAATTCAAAGTGTGACTGAATTAATTCTCTAAAACCTTGTGTGGTTTTTCATCGAGATTCTGTTGATTGATTCTATCGTGTACACACTACACGATCACATAAGGTACACAAGAACACACTTTTCTATCTTATCTCTTTGTGCACCCACAAGAGCTTGGATTCGCACGCTAGTCTTATCCAAGTTCTGGGTAGATTTAGAGGTTTGCACATCATTAGGTTTCTCTTAGGATGCGTACGATTGCATTGATAATATCTATTTGCGCACTATATTTTTTGTAGCAGTCTAATAGGAAAAATTCATGACTTTTGTCTCACTTGAATGCTGTGGTCTTGATTCTGAGATCAAGATTTTGTTTGGTTGGATTGATTTTGCTATGAGTTTGTGACTGCTTTGTAAAGTGTTTCAAATTTTGAATTCATGGACGGTAGATGTTCTTGACACCAACCACTAGTACTTCTTTTGGGTACTAATGCCCAAGTCACCTACACTTCCTTTTTCTCACAATTTCCATTAGGGAAGGAACTGTTAAAGATCCATTTGTGACAATACTATCATGGAGGAACCTTTGTTCCTCAATATTCTGATCCTTCTGCACCTTACTCAGATCAGCAATCACCTCTTCTTCCTAACCCAAATTCATCTTCTTCATCTTGACTCTGCAATTAATTGATTGAAGAGGTGGAAACTGTAGATTTATATACTCTATATACACACACAACACACACACATCACACACACCTCACTTAGGTTTATATACTCTGTCCGTTTACTTGGACCTTGAGCCAAGTAATTCTGAGATGATTTGGTTCTGTCTACTTGGACCTTGAGCCAAGTATCCCTGATTTGATACCTATTTTCTACTTGGGCCTTGTACCAAGTAGCTGATTCTGATTTTGATTCATATTGACTATGGAGCCATTCTTCACCTTTGAGATTGACAAACTTCCATTCCATTCTTCATGATCTAAACCTTTCATTGAACTTCATTGACCTGTCAATTCTCACCCATCTATCTAGCTCCTACATTCTTGACACATGTACTGGGTTTATGCCTAGCTGAAGGTGTTAAAATTAGCAAACCTATTTTTTGTATATAGTTGTTTTCACCTTTCTTGCATTAGGTGTTTACCTGTGAATTTTTAGCATACATTCATTGTCACATATGCCATGCATTTCACTTCTTAGCCCGACTTTCCATTCTGATCATATATCGACTTGAAATCGTCTGCACAGAGATTTTTATCTCCTCATTCCAACTTCCTTCCGTCACCCAGTCTAAGATAGTGAAAAGCAAAGCATGCATTTGCATCCACCCTATTCATACAATGAGAATATTGCATCATTTAAGCATGGAGGTGTGTAAATGGTGAATCATTTACTGAAATGCAATAGTAGACACACCTGTAGTGTATATAGTATAGTATTATCAAAAATACCAAAACAATTGAAAATTTTTAAAAATTTTGGAAAAAAATTACAAAGTCAAAAATACAAGAAAACGAAAAAAATAAAATTCCAAAATTACAATAAGGGTCGACGTGATCTATATTGTTGAGGGAGAATTCCAAGAAAAGAAAATTTTCGAGGAGAGAAAAGAGTTGAAAAGAATATAAGTGTTTAATTATGATCTTATAGCTGAAAACAAAAATAGAATAAGTGTTTATGGACATTCAACCATTGCTGGTTAGACTTTCCAGGCCATTGTAGCTTGATTTGTTCAAGCTTTGGCTTACAGACATTCAAGACTATTGCATTTGTCAAAGTTTACAGTATAAATGTCTTTATGTCTATTTCTTTTAAGAATAATTTGTTTTGTTTCTTTATTACAAATTTTAAAACCTCTTGATGTGAAAGTAATTTTATAACCTTTATCACATATTTGACTAACACTTAAAAGGTTATGTTTCAAGCCACTAACCAAGTACACATTATCAAAGGAGGTGAAAGAGTTACCAATTTGGCCAGCACTAATAATACGACCCTTGTGGTTGTTCCCAAACGTGACCGTACCACCTTCTTGACGATTGAGCTGGAGGAATAGGTCTTCTTCGCCGGTCATGTGCTTGGAACAACTGCTATCCATTATCCATCTTCTTTCTTCTCTTTCCTATCATTGGTTTGTGCTTGTGAGGCTTTATTTGATAGAGTGGTTTCACTGTTCCATTTGTTTGTTGGAAAATCCACATCTTATAATCTATAGAACCTACAAAACAAGATCGCAATATACTTTTTGGTACTCATTTTTGTTTGGGTCCACAGTGGTTAGCTTGTGTTGCTTGTTTTGGCATGCTACCTTTCCCTTTTCTAGAACTAGATGCTTCATGATCATTTTTAGGTATATAACCTAACCCAAATTTTGTGGTGCTTTGGGTTTGTGTTCCTAACAATTTGTGTAGGTTTCTACTTCCATTGGTGAACTTAGCTGGATCATTTAATAGAATAGCAGAGTTTTCTTTTAGTTTATCCATATCTACTTTTAAGTTGTTTATCTGTGATTTTAATGCAGTGATCTTAACAAATAACTCACTATTTTGATTATCAAGTACGTCTTTTTGTGCTTTTTCTTCACCTAATGCTTTTGCTAGGTTTTTATTTTCTGGTTTTAATGATTTAGCTATATCATGCATCTCAAAGAATGCTTCTAATAATTCATCTTGAGTAAAGGAGGTTACCTCATCTTCTAGAGCCATAAGATCGAGAGGAACTTCTTCTCTCGAGGTTTCTTCTTCCTCTGAACTTGAGTCTGACTCATCCCAAGTTGTCGTGAAGGCTTTCTTCTTTCCGTCTTTTCTGAAGGGCTTCTTGTTCTTGTTTGACTCCTTTCTAAGAAGCAGACGATCCTTCTTGATGTGTCCCTTTCTCTTGCAGTTGTAACAGGTGATTGCATCATTCTTGATTTCTTCTTTCTTCTTCCTCCAATTTTTCTTATCTTTGAGAAACTTCCTGAATTTTCTGGAGAGGAGGGCTATGTCTTCCTCTTCTACTCCGCTTGAAGTTTCTTCAAATTCCTGAATAACTTCAAGAGCTATAGTCTTCTTCTTGGATCCTTCTCCTTCTTGATCCTTCATGGGTTGGAGTTGAGCCTCATACACCATTAGACTTCCAATAAGGTCGTCCAGTTTCAGGGTGGACAAATCTTTTGACTCTTGAATGATAGTAGTCTTGGTTTCCCTATTGCTAGTGAGTGAGCGAAGGATGTTTCTGACAAGGGCTTTGTTCTTGATGTCTTGATCAAGATTCCACAAAGAGTTTATGATGTCCATGAATCTTGTGAACATCTCTTTTATCGACTCTCCTTTCTTCATCCTAAAAAGCTTGTAGTTCTAGGTTAGTAGATTTACCCTTGTTTCTTTTACCTTTGAGTTCCCTCATGGGTAACTTCGAGAATGCTCCATATCTCGTGTGTGATTTTGCATGCACAGACTGTTAAATTTTGCTCTGGAGAGACCGTAGAATACGGCATTCATGGCTTTCATCTTGTGTGTAGCCATCTTCTTTTGGTCTGGAGTGATTGCAATGTCATCCTTGATCTTTGGGCGTGCATATTTCGAGGCGATGACATCCATACCTTGTAACCCATTGACTCTAGGAAGATCTGCATCTTCATCTTCCAATAGCCAAAGTTTGTTCCATCAAATAAAGGAGGTCGAACCGCCGATTGACCCTTAGCATACGTGTCAACATTCGACTTTGACATCTCCTGGACAATGCTAGCTCCGATACCAAATGAGAGTAGAAGAATATCTTGCGGATCGCAACGTATACTAGAGGGGAGGGGTGAATAGTATCGCCTTAAAATATATATATACACAGATCAAAAATAAATCACAAGAGATTTAGGCATAGAGTACACCTGATTTATAGTGGAAACTCAAACTGGGTGAAAATCACTACCTAAGCCTCTTAGCTTAGGATTTTTCCGACTAGTCCAAGCTAGTCAATCCACTAACCGTACCACTTGAATGAGGGTGGCATAACCTCTTACAACCACTTCTCTTTTTATCCTGAAGAGAAGTAAAAACAACAACCACAAATCTTCCCAACAATCTTGGGATTCGTAAATCAATGCAACAAGATAGAATAACATAAATAACTTCTATGGAACCTCAATAAAAGATCAAATCAAATTTTTCGCAGAGGTTTGAGGCGTTGTGCTTTTGAACAACGTGAAGAATGGGGAATGGAGGCTTTTGGAATAAGCACGAGAAGCTCTACTTTCTTGAAAGGTATTTCTCTTTTAAAGTTGTATTTTGATGGGCTGTGTACGACCTCTATTTATACTAAAAGCTTTGCCTGAATAGGAAGTTAAATTGGTCGATCAATTAAGGTTAATTGGTCGATCAAAAGGCAATTTAGTCGATCAATTAAAGTGGTTGGTCGATTACTGATGAGAACCTCATCATGAGCCTTAACTAGCTCATTTTGACTTGAGAAAGTAAACAAAAGCTCCTACATAACCTAAAGGAAGGCCTAATTCAAGAGATTACTGTTCTGGGAAGGAAACATGAACTAAAGGGTAAAACTGTAATTTTACCATTGCAGTACATCAACGGGATTTCTCAGGGGCTAAACATAGGTCAATTGGACTTAATAAGAGGAAAAGTGGGATGGTTCAGTCAGAAAAGGGTTATTGTGAGATTTAAGAATTAAATGACATTCTGTAACCCTAAAACAAACCCACTTAATTCAACAAGGTTTCTGTTACAGCCCGGTTGCTGAATCCCTACAGGACACGACATCGAACCGACTCGACTGATCCCAAGACCCAGTCGTCCAACGAGAAAGCAACCAAAAAGCAGGAAAGTAAACCACATTCACTATGCTAAGCAACTAATAGTAAAAAGGTACAGCAGTAAAGAAGTAAAAATTGCTACAATACATATCACCACTATAACAACAGAAAGTAACAAGGTACAGGAACATAAAGTACAGAATGTAAAAATACATAACATAAAGGTACAAGAGTCTACTCACTACTACAAACGAGTACAACAAAAGAGCTACAACTTCTGGGCTCTACTGGGCCTAGCACCCTCTGTAGTCGTAAGCTCTGGATGCTCAACACCTGGACCTGAAAAGGGGTTATGAGTACACAACGTCAGTGAACGCTGAGTAGAGTGGCAACCAACTAACTAAAGCAGTAAAGGTGGACAGGTAGCTATTGTTTTTCAATTACTTTCTATAACAAATTAGTCCTTTTCACCACTTGGTTTATTTATCAGGTCTCTTTCTTGATCTTGAATGTTCTTCGTGAGAACGATCTTGATTACAGTCTTTTCCGAAGAGTAGAAGGCATAAGTGGTGTTCTCCTGGCTGGGAGAGTCCCTTGTGGTGATCCTACACCCAGTCAACCACCCCAAGGTCACGGACAGACGTAACGGTGACTACGGCATACGTGATAAACGCACGGGTAGCTACCCCACACTAGCACGCGGTCAGTCGTTTTCGCTAACGGGTGTGCCCAAAGTACAGCACAGAACAGTATAGAACCTAGCCCTCTCAGTAACAGGGGTCTTGCCCCTAAGAACCAAACAGGGGTCTCGCCCCTCCATAGTCTGCACACCCTCACCTGACTACCCTAGTTTGCCCAGTGGGCCTGACAAGTCGGTGTAGGGCGGCCAGCTGAACCCCGAGCCCCGTGGGGTGGCTAGCTCTCTCCCTACACTAGTAGCTCTCCCCGGTATAGTGTACGCAAGGGCCACCGAGTCGGTGCAAAGTGGCCAAACCCACCCCAGGTCTCAACCCGAAGGCGGCAAGCACCCCGATACACTAAGAGGTAACATGCACTCCCCTTGGTACCACGTACTTAAGGGCCAGCACACTTCCCAACACATTTCCAGTTCCATTCCATTTATTTCCAAGAGTTCTACTCCTATTCCCCCTTAGGGTTCATGCTCATATACGTCATGACATTCCATACCCCGTGTCATCATTTCCATTTTCATTCTCAAGCTATACACATGCAACTTGTATTTCTATCGTTCACATTTCCATACTCAGGTTATACACAGGTAATTCATATTTCTATCATTCACATTACCATTCTCAGCTTATATATATGCAGCTCGTATTATGTCATTCAATGTATACAATAGGAAAGTCACATGTAACAGTTAACTAGCACAAGTACTTCATATTTCACAGGCAGCTGTTATTCATTTATAAGCAGTTGTTATTATTTCTATCTACTCATTCAAGACTGCAATTCATTCATCTAATACAGATATTTCAAGTATTTCTCGTCCTAGGATTCATGCCACATCCTAGGTTCTAATCATTCATTCCACATATGCATTTAGGTTTGTATTTAAATTAGGAAAGCGACTCTACCAATAAACCTAGGAGTATTGGGGGGCTTGAACGACAGGCTCACGTGCCTCAGCAAGCCCCAAACCCTCAACGGAATGAAGTCCTATAACAAGGAACAATCACAAGGGAACTATCAGAATAGTATGGAAAGCCTTTAAACAAGTAGAGGAACTCACAAGGAACACAACGATATCTTAATTGCGTAAAACGGACCTCAAACGGACCCTAAACCGGTCAAAATAGGGTTACTGATGCAAAATCAGACGTCTGAAACAACTTTCAGACATCTTAAAAGTGTCCAGTGTCATACCTCAGTCTCTGCGTCCACCCCAGACATCCAGGAACTCTTTTGGACCGTCTAGACCAAATTCCAGTTATCCGACCACCTCTCCGGACATCTGGAAGTGCTTCCAGTTGTCTGGTACGTTGCCCAGATGTTTGAAATGCTTGGGCAGGCATGCCCCACAGCTTCCCAAAGCAAATCCTACATGCAATCCACCAAAATCTTCTCAAAAAGGGCATGCAAAGTGTTCTTGTGGAGTGGTTTGCATGGGTGTATCCGCAAAGGGAACGTACCTTCGCTAAACTCTCACCTCAGACATCTGGAACTGCCTCTAGATGTCCGCACCGTCGTCTGGACGTCACTCCAGACGTCTGATTCTAGGAAAAACCCAGAACCAGAACCTACTTCCGCTCTCTCGCACCGCGTGTGGCCGCGCCTCACCTCCTCGCTTGCAGCTCCGGATGCAGCAAGGTCGGGGATGATCTCCTCGACGCACTCCTCCTCTTCATGCATGCACAGCTCCGATCGTGCACTGCCGATGAGCTCCCACACGAGCTCGTGAGCTCACTCTCCAACTCCTCTCCTCACACTACTCTTCCTCGACGCCACTCTTGCATCTTGCTCATGCCGGCTCTCTCGCTTGAGTGGAGAAGAAGGGGAAGATGGCTGGTGTGGGGAGAACGAGAGAGGGGGAGGGGTTTATAAAGTTGGGGATTAGGGTTCACTGGTGGGGGGAGAAAGAGAGAGAGAAGAAGGAGGAAAATGAGAGTACAATCTGCATGCAGCCCGTGGGCAGACGCGAGCTCGTACTTCAAAATTTTTGATTTTCAGATGTTTGGGAAGGTGTCCAGACGTCTGACCCACAGTCCAGACATCTTAAAAGGCTTAAACAACATGGGTCTTAACATCATAACAAACTTAAAGGATGTTTCATCCTCGAAACTTGAGCTAGCTAGGGTGCGGAAAAAGAACAATATATGCATAACAAACTTAAAGAGGACCGAAGTCTGTCTGAAAAGATGTACCCTCAAAAAGCTCCGGGTACCGCTCTCGCATTGTCGCCTCAGTCTCCCAGGTAGCCTCCTCGTACCTCTGTCTCCTCCACAAGACCTTCACCAAGGGTACCTACTTCTGTCTTACTCTCCGGACGGCTCTGTCTAGTATCTACACTGGTCGCTCGGGGTAGGTTAGGTCGTCACCCACCTCGACACTCTCGTGGCTCATAACGTGACTGGGATCGGCGACGTACTTCCTGAGATTGGACACGTGGAACACATCGTGCACACTAGAAAGCTGGGGAGGAAGGGCAAGCTTGTAAGCAACGGGTCCTACCTGCTCTAGGACCTCAAAGGGTCCCACAAACCTTGGCACGAGCTTCCCTTTCACCCCAAAATGCTGCAGGCCCTTCATGGGCGAAACACGTAGAAAGACATGATCCCCAACCTCGAATTGCACCTCTCTACACTTCTGATCGGCATAACTCTTCTGTCTGCTCCTGACAGTGCGAAGTCGTCTGTGAATCTGCTCAACCACCTCCTGACTCTGCCGGATCAGCCGGGGGCCAACCTCCCACTTAGTCCCCACCTCAACCCAACTCAAGGTAATAGTGCACTTCCGTCCGTATAGAGCCTCGTAGGGTGTCATGCCGATGCTTAAGTGATAACTGTTATTATATGCAAACTCTGCCCGGGGCAAGTGCTCCTCCCAAGAACCCCTCCAATCTAGTACATAGGCACGCAAAAGGTCCTCAAGTGTCTGTATCGTGTGCTCTAACTGTCCGTCCGTCTGGGGGTGGTACACCGTACTGAATCTCAACTGTGTCCCCAAAGCCTGCTGAAACTCAGCCCAAAACTGGGATGTAAAATGGGTATCCCGGTCGAATAAAATCTTGCGCAGAACTCCGTGCAGACGTACCATGTCACGAATATACCTCTCTACCAACTGTGCTAGTCCCAAGGTGACTCGGATCGGCAAGAAACGTGCCGTCTTCGTCAATCTATCTACAATCACCCAAACTGCGTCGTGTCCTCGCTGGGTAACGGGCAACCCCACCACCAAGTCCATGGTGATGCTCTCCCACTTCCACTCTGGCATGAGAAGTGGCTGCAACGGCCCTATAGGCCTCTAATGCTCGACCTTCACCTGCTGGCACACTAAACACTGCTGCACAAACTCACTTACATCCCGCTTCATCCCCCTCCACCAAAAGTCACGTCTCAGATCATGATACATCTTTGTGTTCCCGGATGTATGGTGAACTTGGAACCGTGTGCCTCAGTCAGGAGCTCTCTTAACAGCTCCTCGTCTTTGGGAATGCACAAACGTCCCCTCATGCGCAGTACCTCGTCAGTAACGAATAAGTCTCCAGGGTCCCCTGATAGTACTCTGTCTCGCAACGACTGTAGGTACGTGTCTGTCATCTATCCTATAATGATGCGGTCTATCAGCTCTGGTCTCGTCTGCCGTGTCATTATCACTGACCCGCAGTGCCCCTGTAACTCTAGGGGTCGCCAACTGCCCAACTCCTCCATGAGTCTCCCACTCCATGCCTGTAAACTGGCCAAGTGGGCTGGCGCCTTCCGGCTCAAAGTGTCATCCACCACGTTGGCCTTCCCTGGATGGTAGGAGATGCTACAGTCATAGTCCTTCAGGAGCTCCAGCCAACGTCTCTATATCATGTTAAGCTCCTTCTGATCAAACAAATACCTGAGGCTCTTATGATCTGTGAATATCTCAAAAGTTTCACTGTACAGGTAGTGCCTCCATGTCCTCTGTGCGAAGACGACAACTGTTAGCTCTAAGTCATGGGTAGGGTAGCTATGCTCATGGGGCTTCAGTTGCCGCAAAGCGTAAGCGACAACATGACCCCGCTGCATGAGCACACCCCCTAACCCCTGCAACGAAGCGTTAGTGTACACAACAAAACCACCACTTCTGTCTGGGATGGTAAGCATAGGAGCCAAAGTCAGCCTCTCCTTCAACTCCTGAAAACACACCTTACAAGCATCTGTCCAAGCAAAGGGTACACCATTTCGGGTCAACTGAGTCATAGGATGCGCAATCTACGAGAAACCCCTGATAAACCACCAGTAGTAACCTTCCAGTCCCAAGAAACTGCGGATCTCTATCACTGTACGTGGTCTCTCCCACTTGAGCACTGCATCTACCTCAGCTAGGTCCACAGCCAAGCCATCCCCTGAAATCACATGACCTAAGAAGGTCACCTTCCTCAACAAGAACTCATACTTGCTGTATTTGGCATACAACCTACGTCATCTCAATGTGTCCAAAACCATCCGCAAGTGCTGTCTGTGTTGTGCATGATCCCGTGAGTAAATGAGCACATCATCAATAAAGACCACCACAAACTGATCTAGATATGGTCTGAACACCCGGTTCATCAAATCCATGAAGGCAACGGGGCGTTGGTCAGCCCAAACGGCATGACCAAAAACTCGTAATGTCTATACCGGGTGTGGAAAGCTGTCTTGGAGACGTCGGTCTCCCTGATCCTCAACTGGTGGTAGCCAGACCTCAAATCTATCTTGGAGAACACCGTAGCACCTCGCAACTGGTCAAACAAAAAATCGATCCTCAACAGCAGATACCTGCTCTTGATGGTGACCCTATTCAGCTGTCTGTAGTCCACACAAAGGCATAGGGTACCATCCTTCTTCATAAATAATACCGGGGCTCCCCACTGAGACGCACTGGGCCTCACAAAGCCCTTCTCCAATAGGTCCTGCAACTGGGACTTGAGCTCTTGCAGCTCAAGTGGTGCCATCCTATAAGGTGCTGTAGAAATGGGGCTAGTCCCCTGTACTAGTGAGATCTCAAACTCGATCTCATGTTCGGGTGGTAGTCTTAGCAGCTCCTCTGGAAACACGTCAGGGTACTCTCTGACCACCGGGATGCTCTGAAAGTCTGCCATGGGGCTAGGCTCTGCCACTACACAAGCCAGAAAGCCCTCACACCCCAGGCCCAAAAGTCTCGCCGCCCGAACTGTAGAAATGCACCTGAGCCTCCGTCCACCGGCTGTCCGTGAAACTCAAAAGAAGGCATCTCCGGTATGGAGAAGACGATCTTCCTCTCAAAACAATCCACCAAAGAGTGGTAAGCGGACTGCCAATCCATTCCTAGAATCATTCCAAAGTCCTCCATTGGTATCACAATCGGGTCAGCGGGGAGGCTGGTCCCCCAACACTGACCTCGCAGTCTGTGTAGACCTCTTCAGCTACAAATAGCTGACCACCTGGACCTCTGGTCACAAATGGATCCTCTAACAACACACAGTCTTGTCCCAAACTAATAGCAAAACTAGCAGCAACAAACAAGTCCGTGGCGTCGGAATCAAAAGGTGTGTAAACTAATCTGCTGGAAACTGTAACCATACCTGCCACCACTGAACCTAAAGCTCTGGCGTCTCTGTGTCAGGGCGTTGATATGCCCCTCAGCTCTCGGTGCAGAAGAAGCAGCCACGCTCTGCATCGGATGGGTAGCCATTGGCCGGTACCCTCCCCACGACTTTTGTCCTCCCCCACGCGCTTGGGAACCACGGCCTCCTGCTCGGCCTCCAACGCTCGGTGCAGGGAGCATTTGCTGACCTCCAGCCCTAGACGGGCAGTCCCTCCTGATGTGGCCCGGCTGGCCACATTGGTAGCATAGGGGAACTCGACTCCCACCCTCAGTAGGTCCCTGCTAACGGTTGGGCGGGGGTCTAGTGCTAGCAGCTGGCCCTTGTCGGGGGCCTCCAAAGGCCACTGACGACCCCGAAAAGTGTGACGGTTCTCCTGCGGGCATCGCGTGCCTCCTCTCTCGCTAGCCCTGCGAGTAGTCTGGCTGGTAGGGCCTCTTCCGTCTGCTGTCGGTGTCACATGCGACCGAGTTGGTCTCCTCATAGGTCATAGCTTCCTCCACCATTCACGAGAATGTGGGTAGCTTCAGGGGTTTGACATACCCCCGAATAGCAGGCCGGAGTCCCTCAATGAACCTCCACAGGCGCTCCTCCTCAGTAGCCACAGCTATCACAGCAAAATGGGACAGCTTCAGGAAACGCGTACGGTACACACTCACAGTCATCGTCCCCTGGCGGAGAGTGTGGAACTCCCGCCTCCTCTAATCTTGCCACATTTGCGGGAAGTACTGTTCATAGAAGAGGGTGACAAACTGGTCCCACGTCAGCTCTGCCCTCTCCTGACCTCTGATCGCCCTCCACCACTTATGTGCCGCGCTCTCCAACTGGTACGTGGCAAAGGCCACGTGGTACTCCACAGGGGGGTGAAGGGTATCGAACACCTTCTCGATTTTCTCTAACCAATCCTCTGTCTCAGTCAGGTCCTCATCCCCCCTGAAGGAGAGGGCTTCAGCTTCTGGAACTATCTGAAAAGCTCGTAATGTCGCTATAGTGGGGAAACGGGCACGCCTCTAGGCAGGGAGGGCTCGTGCTCGGAAGTGTCAGAGTGCGGTGAGGGCGGTGGAGGACCACCCCCTCCCGACGTCCAGTGCTGCATCGGTCTCATGGTCCCACAGAGGACTCCCCCTCCACGTCCCCAAGGAGAGGCACCCGTGGAGGCGGGTAGAGCTCCTCTCATACTATCTCGCGTATCAGCTGGGCGAGGTCCTGGGCTTGAACACTCGGAAGAAGTGACTGGTCCATAGAAACATCGGGCTCAACACGTCCGTCCCTCCGACCTCGTCCACGGCCGCATCCGCGGCTCGCCTCAATGACTCCACGTCGAGGCATCTCCTGCAAGGAGACGTGAATAACAGAACAGGAACACATCAATTCTAGCAGACATGCAGCAAAAGAACCTCAGAACAGATGTCAAAAGGTACGTTGTGGTGGTTATGCTAGTTACAAGCACATGAATTGGTTATTCTCAAGCTAGTTGGTTCACTTCTCGAGACGACCTTGCTCTGATACCATCTTGTTATGACTCGATTGCCGAATCCCTACAGGACATGAGACCAGACTGACTCGACTAATCCCAAGACCTAGTCGTCCAACGAGAAAGCAACCAAAAAGCAGGAAAGTAAACCACATTCAGTATGCTAAGCAACTAACAGTAAAAAGGTACAGCAGTAAAGAAGTAAAAACTGCTACAATACATATCACCACCACAACAGCAGAAAGTAACAAGGTACAGGAACATAGAGTACAGAACGTAAAAGTATAGAACATAAAGGTACAAGAGTCTACTCACTACTACAAACGAGTACAACAAAAGAGCTACAACTACTGGGCTCTACTGGGCCCAGCACCGTCTGCAGCCATAGGCTCTGGCTGCTCAACACCTGGACCTGGAAAGGGATTATGAGTACACAACGTTAGCGAATGCTAAGTAGAGTGGCAACCAACTAACTAAAGTAGTAAAGGTGGACAGGTAGCTGTTGTTTTTCAATTACTTTCTTTAACAAATTATTCATTTTCACCACTTGGTTTATTTATCAGGTCTCTTTTTTGATCTCGAATATTCCTCGTGGGAACGATCTTGATTGCAGTCTTTTCCGAAGAGTAGAAGGCACACATGGTGCTTTCTTAGCCAGGAGAGTCCCCCGTGGTGATCCTACACCCAGTCAACCACCCCAAGGTCATGGACGGATGTAACGGTGACTACGGCACGCGCAGTAAGCTCACGGGTAGCTACCCTACACTGGCACGCAGTCAGTCATTTCCACTAACGGGTGCACCCAAAGTATAGCACGAAACAGTATAGGGCCTAGCCCTCTCAGTAACAGGGGTCTAGCCCCTAAGAACCAAACAGGGGTCTCGCCCCTCCATAGTCCGCGCACCCTCGCCTAACTACCCTTGTTTGCCCAGTGGGCCTAACAAGTCCGTGTAGGGAGGCTAGCTGAACCCCAAGCCCCATGTGGTGGCTAGCTCTCTCCCTACACTAGTATCTCTCCCCGGTACAGTGTACACGAGGGCCACTGAGTCGGTGCACAGTGGCCAAACCCACCCCAGGTCTCAACCCGAAGGCAGAAACCACCCCTCTACACTAAGAGGTAACATGCGCTCCCGTTGGTACCACGTACTCAAGGGCCAACACACTTCCCAATGCATTTCCAGATCCATTCCATTTTTTTCCAGGAGTTGTACTCCTATTCCCCGTTAGGGTTCATGCTCATATACCTCATGCCATTCCATACCTGGTGTCATCATTTCCATTTCCATTTTCAAGTTATACACATGCAAGTTGTGTTTCTATCGTTCACATTTCCATACTCAGGTTATACATAGGTAATTCATATTTCTATCATTCACATTACCATTCTCAACTTATATACATGCAGCTCGTATTATCTCATTCAATGTATACAACAGGAAAGTCACATGCAACAGTTAACTAGCACAAGTACTTCATATTTCACAGGCAGCTGTTATTCATTTACAGGCAGTTGTTATTATTTCTATCTACTCATTCAAGACTACAATTCATTCATCCAATACAGATATTTCAAGTATTTCTCATCCTAAGATTCATGCCACATACTAGGTTCTAATCATTCATTCCACGCATGCATTTAGGTTTGTATTTCAATTAGGGAAGCCACTCCACCAATAAACCCAGGAGTATTGGGGGCTTGAACGGTGGGCTCACGTGCCTCAGCAAGCCCCAAACCTGCAACGGAATGAAGTCCTATTACAAGGAACAATCATAAGGGAACTATCAGAACAATATGGAAATCCTTCTAACAAGTAGAGGAACTCACAAGGAACACAACGATATCTTAATTGCGTAAAACGAACCTCAAATGGACCCTAAACGGGTCAAAATAGGGTTACTGACACAAAATTAGACGTCTAGAAGAACTTCCAGACGTCTTAAAAGTGTCCAGTATCATACCTCAGTCTCTGCATCCACCCTAGACGTCTAGGAACTCTTCTGGACCATCTGGACCCAGTTCCAGTTGTCCGACCACCTCCCCGGATGTCTGGAAGTGCTTCCAGCTATCTGGCATGTCACCCAGACATCTGAAATGCGTGGGCAGGCTTGCCCCGCACCTTCCCAAAGTAAATCCTGCATGCAATCCACCAAAATCTTCTCAAAAAGGGCATGCAAAGTGTTCCTGTGGAGTAGCCTGCATGGCCGTATCCTCAAAGGGAACATACCTTCGCAAAACTCTCACCTCAGACGTCTGGAACTGCCTCCAAATGTCCGCACCTTTGTTTGGACGTCGCTCCAGATGTTTGATTTTAGGAAAAACCCAGAACCAGAACCTGCTTCCGCTCTCTCATGCCGCTCGTGGCTACGCCTCGCCTCCTCACTTGCAACTCCGGATGCAGCAAGGTCAGGGATGATCTCCCGGATGCACTCCTCTTCACGCGCACACCTCTCCAGCCGTGCGCTCCCAGCGAGCTCCCACACAACCTCGCGAGCTCACTCTCCTCCTCCTCTCCTCACGTCGCTCTTCCTCGACACCGCTCTCACGCTCTCTCTTGCACTAGCTCTGTCACTGGAGTGGAGAAGGGGAAGATGGCTGGTACGAGGAGAATGAGAGAGGGGGAGGGGTTTATAATGTTGGGGATTAGGGTTCGTTGGAGGGGGAGAAAGAGAGAGAGAAGGAGGAAAATGATAGTACGGTCTGCACGTAGCCCGCACGCAGACGTGAGCTCATACTTCAAAATTTTTGATTTCTAGACGTCTAGGAAGGTGTCTAGACGTCTGACCAGACGTCTGACCCATAGTCCAGATGTCTTAAAAGGCTCAAATAGCATGGATCTTAACAGTTTAGATCAAGATAAAAATCAACTAAACCTTCTAAAATTCATGAAAAAATATCCCCTAGGGTTTAAAACCATTAATTTGGCCTTTGGAACCTATTTTGACCTAGATTCGGGTCCTAGCTCAGAATTTAACCTAATTTAGGTTTTTATGGAAAATGTCTAATCAAATGCTGTCAAACCTAAAATCCAACTTCACCATTGGATTACTTAGGTCCAAATTAGGTTTGTACCAAAATATGGGCCTAGGGGAAGGTCATCTTGACCTACTTTGCAAAATGGTCCACCCAATTACATTCTAGCCCCTAACTTTTGAAAACCCTTACGCAGAGCCCCCTAACTTCCTTGCCACCCTTACATTCAGGTCCCTCTACCATTACAGTAGAGGAATCCCACTCCGGCGAGGATTTGAGGAGGATATCTCGAATCCTCATAGATCTCCTCCCAGATTTGGAATGGAGATTCTCTGAGGATTTTTCCATCGTCTGAACGAGATCTCTAGATCAAATTTACAACAAATCTCTCATGCGAACGCTCGAGAGATTTGAGTGTCTTGTGCACCTTCCTTCTCCGACGAGGCCTTTGCGTTGGAAGGCTTGCCTTCCACACACAAAGGGTTCGGCCAGCAGCTATAAAAGGACCCCTGGTCCTTTACGCATCATCCATGCTTGATTTGACCATAGATACCCTCTCAATTTCCTCCTTCCTCATCTCTGGTCAAATGCCTGCAAGCTCTGGCAATCTTTCCTCCCTCCTCTCGTCGCTCTGCCACCATACCAGTGGCAAAGTTAGCTTAGTCTCGTTCCTCCGCGTTGTGCTGCACCGGTGCACGCCTCTCCGACCTCCTCCTCGTCGCTATCATCCTCACCTCAGGGCTATCTTCCCCGACGATGGCACATGCATGCCGCTCATCTCCTCTACCTCCCCTTCATCCCAATACTTGTAGATAAGTTCCTCTCCTCCCACTCTTCATTTTCCCTCATTTAATTTCAGGAAACGCCCCTCGACTACCACTGTCCACCTTCGTCTCCCTCATCTCCGGCTGACCACCGACGAGGCGCATCCACCGCTCCGCACCTCCACACACCTTGCCACCAACCTCATCACCTTCGCCATCACACACAGATCACTTTCCACCCATCCACTGACCGCCACACACGCCCTACACTTCCACCGAACAAACCCACAAGCACAATCATAGTCCAACCTAGGCATGCATGCCTAGGCCATTCTGCACCACGCCAACCCCTGCCTCACCTTCGCCGTGACACGGGGAAGCTTTCCCTATTGTTTGACAGGGCTGCAAGGCCGTCTCTGTGTCGCGCAGGTCTTATCCCCCTTCCGCCATTAACACTGAAGCAAGCTTGCTTGGTAAGAGCTCCAAGTTGTGCGCTCCAGGAATAAGGGCTCTAGGTGATGCACGTTGAGTGTGCGAACGTAACCAGCCTGAGAGCAGACTTTGCGAGGCTCCCAGCTAGTCCAATTGAGTGGAGTTCTCTCCTACGGGCTCCAGTAGAAGTGAGTGGGACTTTTAGTCCCACCTCGTAAACTTAGGGGTGAGTGTTGTTGCTTAAATTGTTTTCTTGTTTCTATCTCTTTGCCTCAAGTGGCACGGGGTGCGGTCCCTCACCCTCACACACTCGTGCCTTGTCCGCAACCCCTGCCCCGGCAGACTTGGCACCCGACCCGATTACCTAGCACTCCTCGCGCACTACACCACGCCAGTGCGCCTGGACCTGGGCACGTGAAACCCGACCTGATTACCTGGCTCTGGGTGAGCGTACGTAAGAGCGAAATAGAGGGAGAGAGACGCAGGGAGGGGTAGGGGTAGGTTTTGCTCTGATGTGCTGTGCGGGAAAGGAAGAAGAATCTGAAGGCAGAAGAAGAGAAAACCAAGAAGGAAGAAGAGGAGCGGCTGAAGAAGAAGATCAAGTGTAGAAGGGGAAGAGAAGAAGAAGGAGGCAGGTGCTGAAGGCAGGACTTGAAGGCAAAGGAAGCAAAGCTAAGGAGGGACTTAGCCGCAGAAGAAGACTGCAGAGGAAGAAGAAAGAAGAGGAATAAGAAAGAAGAAGAAGCCAAAGAAGGCAAGGGTTGAAGAAAGAAAGGAGTGGCCAAGCAGAGACAGAAGAAGAAGACAAAGAAGAAAAGAAGAAAGAAGACTGAAGTCGGAAGAAGTGTAGCCGTAGAGAAAGAGAAAGAAGAGAGAAAGAGAAGGACAAGTCGTGCACTGTAGCAAAAACTTTTAAGACGTCTTATTTTACATCAAACGTCCAATTTTTGAGCTTATCTCTACATTGACATTATTTTTACTTCTCAATTTTGATTGGATTGGTTATTGCTTTTTATTACATTGAGAGTTGTGCTCTTAAGTTTTTAAATACCCAATTGCTCCCTGTGTTCAACCTTGGATACCTTGGTTTTCGAGTTATAAATTCTTATTTCTTTTCATGGCGATTTCATCTATACTGCAATGAAAATCTTTTTAAAAACACGATCTCGCCTCATTAACATTTTGGCGCCATTGCCGGGGAGCAACGGGCATTTTAGAAACATTGATCACAACTTCTGATTCAATACTGACTTAATCTCTCTCTTTTGCTGTGTTTGTCTTAGGGAAAGCCAAGGAAAGAAAAGTAGCCACACAACAACCACACCAAGGAACAGGTAAACTTTCATTAGCCCTCTCTCTTAGTCCCCTCAAAGTCTGAAAAGGAAAAAACAAAGAAAATCAATCTAGGACTACCTGCTTCCGTATTTAGTAATTCACCAAAGTTGCCTGATTTTCATTTCAATACATTTGAATTGCACATCCAATTAAGGTAACTAGGGCTAAAACCTTCTTGATTGAGCCCTAGATACCAAATTTTGAGGCAACTAAATTGAACCAACTAGAGCTAACCTAATAATTGCAAAGCTAGGGTTTTTAGAGACACATCTTCTCTTAAGAAAAGAAGCAAAAATTTCAAAAAGAGGTGTGCCTAAGCCTTGTTTGAAAAGATCTATCCAAGAGAAACCCTAAGCAAATTAGGCTCTTATTCCATTTGGACCCTAAAAGAAAGGACCTAAAAGCTCTCAAAGGAACAAAGAGGTGAAGTTGATCCTTTGGGTCAACCAACTTTAAAATAAGGTCACTTTTTGCACTCAAAAGGCCTAAAGTTCAAGTGGAACCCTAAGCACCTTGATCTTAATTAAAAAAGGTAGACTTAAGAGGTTAAGGTCCCCATTTTGGTTTACCTGGAATCTCAGTGACAAGAGAGGTCAGGTGGGGGAAACCCTGTAACTCGTGGGGATGCTCTATTGTGTAGGGGTCTTTGCGGGACTCTCCCTCTCTGGTTGCCCAAGTACTTCTCAAGTGGACGACCTTTCTGATTAAGGGGTATCATCCGCCCCAAACCTCTATAGTCACCCAACAATTTTTGGGTGCCTCGATTGGGTCCAGCACCTTCTGATCTCATCAAATCCTTCGATGCATGTTTGGTAGGAGGTCCTTGAGACCATCCTTAAGACCTCCTTTAGAAATTCACTCTCGTCGAGGCCAAGCCTCGACGCTCTTGTTTATGCAGCAACCGCACCACATAGATCTTTTCTCTGATTCAGAACCAAATTCTCCTTCTTCTTCCATCATGGCACAACCCATTGAAGAAGAGAACAACCTTGAGCACCAGCTTCAGCGCCTAAATGATCTCTTCCAAAACTTTGTAAACCCACTGTAGCGTCCTATGATGCGAGATCACTATAATTCCATTGCGGTGGCAATCGAGCCTCGAGTTTGAATCCCGAGTGGAGGTCCTAATTTTGAACTCAAGCCCAATATGATTCATGCCATACCAAAATTCCATGGGCTTAACTCTGAGGATTCATTCTAGCACATTAAACAGCTTAAGCATCTGGCCCAGACCTTGGGGTCAGATGCACAACAGTGGGATATTCCGCTCATGAAGATGTTTTCTTTCTCCCTCATGGACAAGGCTGCTCATTGGTATCAAACTCAGACTCATCCGATCAACACATGGGATGAACTTCAGTCCGAATTTTTGAAGAAGTTCTTTCCCGTTGGCCGAACAAATGACTTGCGCCACCAGATCACTCATTTCACTCAACAAACGGGAGAACCTCTTCATGAGGCATGGGATTGATTCTTAGATCTCATGCGAAAGTGCCCCCATCATGGAGTTCCTAAATGGGAACAAGTCCAATCTTTTTACTAGAGACTCCATGAAAACATTCGATTATTCATCAATGCAACCTGCAGAGGAAACATCATGGGTCAACATGAGGACACGGTGTGGGAGATTCTCTAAAATATATGCGAGAACTCCATCAATAACGACTCCATGGGCTTATTCGACCAGAGGTATGCCCGTGCAACAACGAATCTTAGGGGAGCACATGAGATGCAGGACCTGTCCACATCTATCAACTTGGAACTGATGGCAAATTGGTTGGACAAGGTCTCTATCATAGAGAAGAAGGTGGACGAGCTGACTCAGCATCTACAGTGAGCCACCTCTGCACAGAACACTTTTTCATGGCCACCACTTGCGAGGGTAACGGTGCAGAACATCTATCACCAATCTTCTCAGGGGATGGACCCATATCCACCTGCATCTTACTCTCAAACAGGAGGGACCTCCAATCCACTCTATTCCAGTTAGGGGAACTCTAAACCCTTGTATTCTGACTTTCCTGAGGCTCCTCAGACCTACGAGGACCTCAATGCCATCCAGAATGACCCATTCTCCAATACCTACAACCCTGTATGGTGAAATTACCCCAATTTCCTATGGATAGGAAATTCTTAGACTCAAAGACCACCGTATCAACCCCGTCCACAAGCTCCTCATGCATATCAGCCGCCTCAACCTCGGCCCAATCCCACCTATCAATCCGTGCCAAACCAAGATCAAATGACTCTTATCCTTCAAGCACTAGCTGACATTCAGAAGACGAATGCAGCAATGAAAAAATAGCACAAGGATGAGATCACAGAGGTTCGCAATCAACTTGCCCAGATGGCAAATTCCCACCAACTTGGCACTCTTCCTTCGCAACTTCTACCAAACCCAAATAACGTGCCAACCCAGAGGTGCGTTATGAACCCAAATCCAGGCCACACACATATGATTTATCAGGCCCCTTCTATTCCATCACCAGACGGGATGCAAGCTTCGACATCTTATGTGGGATTTCAGTAACAGCCACCCATTCTACCAATCCCAAACCAAAACCAGGCAAGATTAAACTCCGTAACAACTCGTAGTGGTAGAGCAACCCAAGAGCCACATTATCCCAACCACTCTAAGCCTGGTAGTAACACAAGCCCTAGGATAGTTATCCAGGATACCCCTATCCCAGATCAAGAACCTGGACCTATTCTAGAGGAACCAACTAGGGTTCCATTTCCCGAGGCCTTGACCAAGGGAAAAAGGATAACCAAACTTGTGGCTCTTGAGGAGGATCTGGTCAAGCTCTTTGAACAGGTCCAGATAAACATCCCCTTAATGGGTAAAATCCGCCACATACCAGCTTACGCACGATTCCTGAAAGACATGTGTACACCCAAGTGTAAGCCACGAACCAAAAGTGGGAGTCTGATTGTACTGTCAGAGCAAGCTAGCTCTGTAATCTTGAGTAAACTCCCACCCAAGGCTAAAGACCCAGGAACTCCCCTGATTTCATGTAAAATTGGTGAAACCCAATTTGATAGAGCCCTGTTAGACTTAGGTGCTTCCATAAACCTAATACCTACATCCTGTCGGGAGGTCGTAGATCGCATTTTTGAGAAAAGCGTCGTAGTATAGTTGCGAAATACGATCCAACAAAGATATTGTTTTGTAAAAATAACAAGACTTTGAGTCTCGGTCGTTTGTCTCTGGGAGGCGTTGTTTTTACTTTTGAAATCGATCTTAAAGCCACTCTACTTTATTTAAACGACATGCTGGTGCGTAATATATAGGCAATTAAAGAACAGGCACTTAAATCACGCAAATATGATAATCATTCAGCTCGTGGTAATTTCGAACACATAAGAGATATATATATATATATATATATATATATATATATATATATATATAAAGTGAAATTTCATTCATCATTGGAGAGTTGTTGCACAAGGAAATCTAGAGGAAAGCTTATACATGAATGCTTAAAAATTAAGCCTAACTACTAGAAAACGATTGCATACAAGAATCAACGGGGGGATTTCACATGCATCATTGGGGGAGAAGTAAGACTACACTACTAAGCAGTAAATGAAAGCAATAAAGATTATGAAGAGCATGATTTAAAGCTAGAAGAATAGAGGGCATTCAGGGGTGGTCCCCGATGGCCTTGGAGTGGTCGAGAGAAGGAGGGGCGGCCAATGGAACTTAGGTCGGCCCTTGGAGAGAGGTAGGGTTGATCCAGCATCCCGACATGGTGTCCTCCATGGTGGTGGTAGTGAGCTCGTGGAGGTGGAGTGACTATGGAGGTGGTGTGAATGGCACCAATGGAGTGCAATTGCCAAAGAAGTGAATGGGTGCAAATGGTCACCCAAGGGGTCTTTTTATAGACCTAAGGGAAGCTCTCTAGAGAATTATGGAATTATCTAGAGAGGCGTATGGTGGGAGCTCGTGGGAGAGTGAGAGAAAGAGGGTGGATGGTGGTTTTTAGATCCACCAAATGTGGATCTAAAAATTGAATGGCTCTTGGTTGCTATTTTTGGCAACCAAGGCAACCACACATGGTAGAGAGTTCTAGAGAACTCTAGGCTAGATATTTTCGTGTGGATGGTGTGTGTGGGTGTGTGTGGGTATGTGTGGGTTGAAACTTAAGTGGCTATGTTGATTAGGTTGGGTTCTAGTGGATTTAGTTCAAGGTAGGTCTCAAATTAGGGTTCTAAACCCTAATTCACTAAGGTAAAGTGCAATTAAACCTAATACAAGTTTAATTGGGTGTGTGGAAACTTAATTGAGAGTAAAACAACTCAATTAAGTCAGGTTTAGGTCAATTGGACTCTCACTGAGTCCAAATGGACAGTGTGTGCTGAGATCAGGGCTCAATTGGACTCAATGAGTCCAATTGAATAGGCTGATGGAATTGACTAAGATCCAAGTTAATTAAGTTTAGTGAGGACCTAATTAGGTCCTTAGGGAGGTTTAGAGGTGATGTACTAGGGTTAGAGCACCTTAATTTAGGTTCCTATGGGGTTGGAATTGGGTTTAGGGACCTAGAGATTCAAGATCAAGGCTTAAATCTCAAAATAGGAATTGGAGAGCAGTATCAGACGTCTAATTATAGAATAAGACGTCTTATACTCAAAAATCAGAAGTCCAGACTTGTTGTCTGGACATCCAATCAGAGTTAGGAAGGATTTTGGGTTCTATTTTGGGTATTCTGCAGAAATTGGACGTCTGATAAAGTGTCTGGACGTCCAATAACACTGCAGAAGTGGGTTTGAAGTGTGCAGGAGTTGGCTAAAGGTCTTGGACATCTTAAAACTTATCTGGACATCCAGAGAAGGGTTGGAACTAGGGTTTTAGGGCTTTCTAGGGTGTTGTGACCTAATCTAAGGGTGGCTAAGGCTTGGGGAAGTCTCTAGGCTATCCTAGGGCTAGGATGGACTTAAGCTCTTCACATTTTACTACTTTATTTCTACTTAACAGAATAGAAAACCTTTAACCCCCTTACATTATTATTCCTACATCTAAACTAGGCCTTCTACTCCAGCTCTGCTACAACTCCCGTTATTCCTGATCCAGCTTCAGATCCAGCCCTTGATCAGCTTATTCCCTGCAATCGACATAATGCACTTAATTAGCACATTATAACATTATTTTATGCATAGCTAAAGGAAAGCAGTAAAGATGCAGATAATGTGTATGCATGCATGAATAACCCTAACTTATGCTAAGTCCTAGCTTAATCTAGGCCAATTAAGACCTATGATTGCTGCGCAATTACATCCCTCCGTGACCACCTTGAAGAGTTTGAACTTAAACCAATTGAGGTGACATTGTAGTTAGCCGATCGATCCATCAAGTCACCTAAAGGAATACTCGAGGATGTCATTGTTAGGGTACGGGATTTTTGCTTCCCAGTGGATT
This sequence comes from Thalassia testudinum, assembly GCA_037157565.1. Classification (NCBI taxonomy): domain Eukaryota; kingdom Viridiplantae; phylum Streptophyta; class Magnoliopsida; order Alismatales; family Hydrocharitaceae; genus Thalassia; species Thalassia testudinum. The sequence continues at coordinate 155,213,490 of JAZHRO010000073.1, forward strand.
TCATAGTTCTGGATATGGATGCACTTGAGAACCCAAGGGATACACCGATTATATTAGGGAGACCATTTTTGGCTACAGCTAGGGCCAACATAAACTATGAGGAGGGTCAAATAGAATTAAAATTTGGGAATCAAACTCTGAAGATTGACATCTTTAAGGCCCAACAAGGGATTAATTGTGGGGTTATAGAACAAATATGTGATATCAAAGCCGTGGTTGATGAATCGCATGTTGAGGATGACCTGGTTATCCCCGATCAACCACCAGAAGATCAAAACCTGTAAATAGAGGAGTCTAAATCTAATCTAGACACACCCATAACTATGACCCTTGTCCCTGATATAGACCCTGAACCACCCGCTGCTGCTGATAATCCCATCCTGGAACTCAAGCCCCTTCCCGATCATCTGAAGTACGTCTTTTTGGGTTCCAATTAGACGTTTCCTGTGATTATCAACTCCCGACTCACACCTGACCAGGAATCCCATCTGATTACTATTCTTCAGCAACATCGTAGAGCCATTAAATGGACTCTCGATGACTTGACTGGCATAAGCCCCTCGTATTGCAAACATCGAATCTACACGGAAGAGGGCGCACGACCTTCATGAGATATGCAGAGACGTTTAAACCCTAACCTGCAGGAGGTCGTGAAAAAGATCAAGTGGTTAGATGCAGGAATCATCTACTCGATCTCCGACAGTCGCTGGGTGAGTCTAATCCAGGTTGTGCCTAAGAAGGTCGGACTCACCATCATTACGACTGAAACCGGAGAGGTCATACCGACCCGAATAGCTAACTCATGGAGAGTCTGCATTGATTACAGAAGACTCAATTCCTCCACGAAGGACCATTTCCCATTACCGTTTATTGATCAGATCCTCTAGAAACTAGCGGGAAATAGGTTCTTTTGCTTTCTTGACAGGTACTTCGGTTATAACCAAGTGGAAATCCATCCAGAGGACCAAGAAAAGACCACGTTCACCTACCCCTTTGGGACGTACGCATTTCGAAGGATGCCATTCGGTCTCTGCAATGCACCCACGACCTTTCAGCGGTGCTTGCTTGCCATATTCTCAGATATGGTAGGTGATTACTTGGAAGTCTTCATGGATGACTTTTTAGTTTTTGGAGCATCATTTGACGATTGCCTTCAGCACTTGGTCCAAATACTCAGGCGGTGCATCGATGTGAATTTGGTTCTTTCTTGGGAAAAGAGCATTTCATGGTGCCTGAGGGAATCATCCTGGGACATTTGATTTCGGAGAAAGGCATCCAAGTCGATCGAGCCAAGGTTAACTTGATTTCCAAACTCCCTATGCCTAGCTCGATCAAGGACATCCGATCTTTTCTGGGGCATGTCGATTTTTACCGTTGATTTATCCCTGATTTTTCAAAAATCGTATGCCCCCTGACTACTCTTCTCTCCAAGGAATGCACTCAAGCATTTGAGATCCTTCGTGACTGAGTTACCCAAGCCCCGATCTTGCAGTCTCCTGATTGGTCTCAACCCTTTGAGATCATGTGCGATGCATCCGACTTCGCTGTAGGAGCGATTTTGGGGCAGAAAATTGACGGGAAACCCATGGTCACTTGCTACGCTAGCAAAACACTAGACGAGGCTCAGCGTAACTACACGATTACTGAGAAAGAGCTGCTGGCTGTAGTATTTGCCCTAGAAAAATTCAGATCATACCTCCTGGGTTCTCGTGTCATCATTTACTCGGATCACATGGCTGTGAGGAATCTCCTTGCAAAGAAGGATGCAAAACCTCGATTAATCCGATGGATCTTACTGTTGCAAGAATTTGACCTCGAGATTTACGACAAAGCGGGAAAACATAACGTGGTAGCTACTTGTCCCACCTTCCTTCTGAGATTAGTGACCCTTCCAAACCCACCACAGAACACTTTCCTGATGAGCACCTCTTGACTATCGATATAGGGCTTCCATGGTTCGCAGACATAGTGAACTACTTGGTATCTCATCAGATCTCGTCCGATGGGCCGAAGGCCAAGGACAAATTGCATTCCGATGCCAAGTATTACCTTTGGGAAGGCCAGTATCTATTCTGCATTGGTGTTGATCAAATAATTGGACGATGTGTCATGGAAGCAGAAATCAAAGACATACTCTCTTTCTACCATGACCAGGAATGCAGTGGACATTTTTCAGGACACAAAACCACATCAAAAGTCCTCCAGTGTGGCTTTTACTGGCCCACAATTTTCAAGGATGTATACAATCACTGTAAGGCATGTACTCGTTGCCAGACCTTGGGCAACATGAGCCATCGAGACATGATGCCTTTACAGCCGATCCTGGTATGCGAGATTTTTGACATTTGGGGGATTGATTTTATGGGACCCTTCCCTATCTCAGATGGCTTCGAATACATCTTACTCGTGTTGACTATTTGTCCAAGTGGATCGAGGCCATTCCAACCCGAACCAATGATCACAAGGTTGTTATCAAATTCATTCATCAAAACATCTTCTCAAGGTTTGAGATTCCATGTACAATAATTTCCGACGGAGGGACCCATTTCACAAACTCTTAGTTCAGGTCACTGATGACCAAATACGGGGTGTCGCATCGAATCTCTACTCCTTACCACCCCCAAACTAATGGTCTAGCTGAGCTATCAAATCGGATGATCAAGAAAATCCTCTAGGTTACTATTCGACCTGACAGGAAGGATTGGTCATCGCAGCTTCTAGAAGCATTGTGGGCTTATAGGACCTCCCACAAGACCCAATTAGGTATGTCTCCCTTCAGACTGCTATACGAGAAGGCATGTCACCTCCCCGTTGAATTGGAGCATAAAGCCTATTGGGCAGTACGGAATTGCAACTTAGATCTTTCTAAGGCTGGAACCCATAGAAGGCTTCAAATGAGTGAGATCGATGAATTACACCATGGTGCATATGAGAACTCACGAATTTACAAAGAACGGGTTAAAGCCTTTCACTACAAGCACATTTCTAGAAAGATCTTTCATCTTGGTCAAAAGGTTCTACTCTTTGATGCCCGACTCAAATTATTCCCAGGAAAGCTACGATCTAGGTGGATCAGACCCTACCTAGTCCGACGAATTTTTGGAAATGGAGTCGTTGAAATCAGTCCACTCAGCCATGATTTCGAACCCTTCATCGTAAACTGTCAGTGACTCAAACCATTCATTGACATGACCAATACAGATTCGGTTGAGTCATCCTTTATCCTCCATTCTCCCTGAGCTCATTGCGCCCAGCCGATGGCGTAAAACTCAACGCTTAACGGGAGGCAACCCGTCATTCTTTGAAAAACCTGAAACCTTTCCTGACATTTTTATGCTGAATTCATATTGCACTTTAGAGTTCATCCATTAGAACAATCGACTCCACCTCAGGTACTCATATCCGAGTCTAGAAATCATTAACAACAGTCACCTCGACCCGTTTGCTCACCCAACACCTGTCCTAATGAATGAACTAAGCTGAATTCGAACCCACCTAATTTACAATGGGGACATTACGAATCATAGGCATGGGGGGGTATGAAAGTGCAAAATGTCAAGAAAAGGTTTTAACAAAAAATTCACATATCACAAAAAACACAAAAAAAATGAAAAATCTTGAAAAAGAACAAAAAAACTGAGGGGGAGAAAAATTTTTGGGCTATACAAAATATGAGGAAAAGAGCAAAATGCTAAAAAGGAGCACAAAAAAAAAAAGAAAAAAAAAAAGAATAGTCATTAGTAAAAGATTAAGGGATTAACTGAAGTTCTCGACCACATCAAGAAAAAAGAGAAAAATGAAAAAATAGTGCTAAGGAGACACAGTAAGAGATTAGTAGGAACGCTGACTTTAGGCCTTTTGGGCTAGACTCTTAGGCTTAAAAATTCAAGTATTGGATATTCCTCAAGAGGTTGGGAAAAATGCGAAGCTTAAGAGTTAGGTCTAAGGCTTAGGGAGTATTCGACCTCGTTAACTGACCTTCGGTTTGCAAGACTCGGTAACCTAAGCACCGCAATCCACACATAGTCTGGTTTAGTGAGCATAACTATCAAAATCACGCAAAAGCGTTTTAATGTTCTGAAAAAGTTGCCTAGATTAGGAGCGACCAATCAACACAAGTTGATTTGGATGAATTCCTGACACGGAGAGGCGGGAAATTCCCCTCGAAGATGCGTAACAACATTTCGTCTCCTCGGTGCTTGTCTCTTAGGATATTTAAATATCGTACCGGGGGCATGTAAGCACTCTGCTGGTTCAGATACCATGGGTGGCATTATCACAAAATGTCGATTACTAGCGTCTGGATTTGGCCATGGAATGCCATGGGCGGGATTATCTCGAAATCTTGAAAGCTAGGGTTCTGGGGGTTGCCATGGGCGATGCTATCACGAAGCATAGATTGCCAGGGACCTTTGAGGATTGATGATGGGGATGAGGAATCCGATACAGACCGTGTTGAGAAGCCAATCCGAAGCTAGAGATAAAAAGAAAAGAGAAAGAAAGCTCTCCAAACAAAAAAATATGTCGTCTCTCTCTCTTACAAAAATGCACTGCAAACTAAACCAAGGCTAAAAATGTCTCAAGCACAGGTGCTTTAACCACGGAGTCCAACGAACCCTAGGATAGTTTCTGCGGGCCTTAAAAACCTTTGTGGAAGACTGAGGCTAAAGCGGGTCAGGTCCGAATTTTGGTTGGTACTTGAGTACCTCTAGGCCTATTGTCGGTATTTTGACCTAATCACAAAAGAAAAAGAAAAGGCACTTATCACAACTGGTAGAAGAAACTCATGGTCTAGAACAGATGTTAAAACCTTAAAATTTTGCTAAAAGACTAGCAAAAGCTAGGCATGGGGGTATGATGAGAACCTCATCATGAGCCCTAACTAGCTCATTTTGACCTGAGAAAGTAAACAAAAGCTCCTACATAACCTAAAGGAAGGCCTAATTCAAGAGATTACCGTTTTGGGAAGGAAACATGAACTAAAGGGTAAAACTGTAATTTTATCATTGCAGCACATCAACGGGATTTCTCAGGGGCTAAAAATAGGTCAATTGGACTTAATAAGAGGAAAAGTGGGATGGTTCAGTCAGAAAAGGGTTATTGTGAGATTTAAGAATTAAATGACATTCTGTAACCCTAAAATAAACTTTCTTAATTCAACAAGGTTTCGGTTAGGATAAAAATCAACTAAACCCTCTAAAATTCATGGAAAAATATCCCTTATGGTTTAAAACCTTCAATTTAACCTTTGGAACCTATTTTGACCTAGATTGGGGTCCTAGCTCAGTATTTAACCTAATTTGGATTTTTATGCAAAATGTCCCATCAAACATAGTCAAACCTAAAATCTAACTTCACCATTGGATTCCGTAGGTCCAAATTAGGTTTGTACCAAAATTTGGGCCTAAGGGAAGGTCATCTTGACCTACTTTGCAAAATGGTCCACCCAATTACCTTTTGACCCCTAACTTTTGAAAACCCTTGCATAGAGCCCCCTAACTTCCTCGCCACCCTTACATTCAGGTCCCTCTACCATTATAGCAGAGGAATCCCACTCTAGCGAGGATTTGAGGAGGATATCTCCTCGAATCCTCAGAGATCTCCTCCTAGATTTGGAAGGGAGATTCTCTGAGGATTTCTCCATCATCTGAATGAGATCTCCAGATCAGATTTACACAAATCTCTTGTGTGAACGCTCAAGAAATTTGGGTTTCTTGCACACCTTCCTTCTCCGACAAGGCCTTTGCGCTAGAAGGCTTTCCTTCCAAGCACAAAGGGTTCGGCCAACGGCTATAAAATGATCCCCGGTCCTTTACGCATCATCCAAGCTTGATTTGGCCACAGATACACTCTCAATTTCCTCCTTCCTCATCTCCAGTCAAATTCCCGCAAGCTCCGGTGATCTCTCCTCCCTCCTCTCGTCGCTCTGCCACCATACCAGTGGCAAAGTTAGCTTCGTCTCGTTCCTCAGTGTTGCGCCGCACCAGCTTACGCCTCTCTGACCACCTCATCGTCGCCGTCATCCTCACCTTAGGGCTTTCTTCCCCGACGATGACACATACGTGTCACTCGTCTCCTCTGCCTCCCCTTCATCCCAATACCCGCAGATAAGTTCGTCTCCTCCCACTCTTCATTTTCCCTCATTAAATTTTAGGTAACACCCCTCGACTGCCACTATCCACCTTCGTCTCCCTCATCTTCGGCCGACCACCGATGAGGTGCATCCACCACTCCGCACCTCCACACACCTCGCCACTAGCCTCATCACCTTCGCCATCACCCACTGATCACTTTCTGCCCATCCACTGACCACCACACATGCCCTACACTTCCACCGAACAAACCCACAAGCACGGTCACAGTCTAACCTAAGCATGCATGCCTAGGCCGTTCTGTGCCACGCCAACCCCCATCTCACCTTCGCCGTGACACAGCGAAGCTTTCCCAGTTGTTTGATAGGGCCGCAAGGCCGTCTCTGTGTCGCGCAAGTCTGAGCCCCCTTCCGTCATTTACACTAAAGCAAGCTTGCTCGCTAAGAGCTCCAAGTGACACGTGTTGAGTGTGCGAACGTAACCAACCTGAGAGTAGACTTCGCGAGGCTCCCAACTACTCCAATTGAGTGGAGTTCTCTCCTGTGGGCACCAATAGAATCCAGTGGAACTTTTAGTCCCACCTTGTAAACTCAAAGGTGAGTGGTGTTACTTAAATTGTTTTCCTATTTCTATCTCTTTGCCTCAAGTGACATGGGGTGAGGTCCCTCTCCCTCACACGCTCGTGCCTCGTCTGCGATCCCTGCCCCCGTAGACCTGGCACCTGACCCGATTACCTAGCACTCCTCACTCATTACACCACGTCGGTGTGCCTGGACCCGGGCACGTGAAACCCGACCCGATTACCCGGCTCTGGGAGAGCGTACCTAAGAGGGAAATAGAGAGAGAGAGATGCAGGGAGGGGTAGGGGTAGGTTTTGCTCCAATGTGCTGTGCAGGAAAGGAAGAAGAATCTGGAGGCAGAAGAAGAGAAAGCTAAGAAGGACGAAGAGGAGCGGCTGAAGAAAAAGACCAAGTGTAGAAGAGGAAGACAAGAAGAAGAAGGAGGCAGCTGTTGAAGGCAGGACTTGAAGGCAAAGGAAGCCAAAGCTAAGGAGGGACTTAGCCACAGAAGAAGACTACAGAGGAAGAAGAAAGAAGAAGAAGAAGCCAAAGAAGGCAAGGGCTGAAGAAAGAAAGAAGGAGCGGCCAAGCAGAGACAGAAGAAGAAGACAAAGAAGAAAAGAAGAAAGAAGATTGAAGGCAGAAGAAGCATAGCCACAGAGAAAGAGAAAGAAGAGAGAAAGAGAAGGCAAAAATTAGAAAGAGAAGGACAAGTCGTGCATTGTAGCAGAAACTTTTAAGATGTCTGATTTTACATCAGACGTCTAATTTTTGAGCTTATCTCTACATTGACATTATTTTTAGTTCTCAATTTTGATTGGATTGGTTATTGCTTTCTATTAAATTTAAAGTTGTGTTTTTAAGTTTTTAAATACCCAATTGCTCCCTGTGTTTGACCTCGGATACCTTGGTTTTCGAGTTATAAATTCTTATTCATTTTTGCGTCGATTTCATCTATACTGCAACGAACATCTTTTTAGAAACACGATCTCGCCTCATTAACAATTACTAATTGATCGATCAATTTACTTGGTTGGTCGATCAAAAGGATATTTATCAACTTCGTAAAATGGGCTGATTTGATCGGTTAATGAAGTTGGTTGGTCGATCAATTAACTAATTTGGTCGACCAATAACCCTAAAAACTTGGTTTTGAAATGATACGCGAAAATCTATTTTTGAGTTTTATTTTAGGTTCCTTACAATAATGTCTTAGACTCAAATAAAGATAAAAAGACACATCAGGAACTATCTACACTTGGCTTGAAAGACGCTTAATCCGAGATAGTCCTGACATGTTAGTCTACCAATAAGCATAATTTTAGTGCATCAAAACAGATGTGCTTACAGCCACCACAGGCTTGGTCATGATAGAAGGATAGCACACTTTGAACCTCCTCTTTAAGGATACATCTCCAAATGATTTGATTAGCACAAAGTCTAAACAACATAGGATCGTCCCAGAAATAATGTTTGGCCTCATCCAAGAGCTTGTCTTCTTGTTGTCTAGACCAACTATGCAGAATCTGCCCTACCACTAACTAATATATACTAGGTTTGCATATCAGGGGAGACTCTTTCCCTAAACAGCTAGAATTTGTTTACTTGGAAATGTGTCAGTTAAAGGCAGTGAAGGCCCAATATGCTCCGGCTGAAGTCTGGATAGGTGGTCGGCTACAACATTCTTGGACTCGACCTTGTTGTGTATTTCCAGGTCAAATTCCTACAGGAGCAGGATCCATTTGATCAGCCTGGGTTTAGCACCCTTTTTGGCTAACAACTGTCGGATAGCCGAGTGGTCAATGTAAATGATCACATGGGATCCTAGAAGGTATGATTGAAATTTTTTTAATCCAAAAACTACAGTGAGCAACTCCTTTTATGTGACAGTGTAATTCCGTTGAGCCTCATCCAAAGTTTTGCTTGCGTAGTAGATCACATGGGTTTCTTCTCTTGTCTTTGTCCTAAGACTACTCCAATAGCAAAGTCTGATGCATCACACATTATCTCAAAGTCCTGGGACCAGTCTAGGGGTTGTAAAATAACTGCAGTCAAGACTATATCCCTTAGGGTGGTGTAGGCTTTGATGCAATCAGGTGTCATGTCAAAATGCACACCATTGGCTAGAAGGTCAGTCAAGGGCTTGGATAACTTGAAAAAATCCTTTATGAACCTTCTATAGAAGCCAATGTGTCCTAGGAAAGATTTGATTTGTTTGACCGAGCGAGGAGGTGGAAGTTTGGAAATTAAATCAACTTTAGCTTGGTCAACTTCTATGCCCCTATGCGAGATGTTGTAACAAAGGACAATCCCTTTTTGAACCATAAAATGGCTCTTTTCCCAACTTAAAACTAGGTTGACCTCGATACATTGTTTCAGGATTTTCTCCAACTTACTAAGACAATGGTCGAATGAGTCTCTAAAAATGGAGAAATCATCCATAAAGACCCCTAAGTATTCACCCACCATCTACGAAAAGATAGCTAACATGCAACACTTAAAGGTAGCGGGGGCTTTGCATAACCCGAATGGCATATGGCGGAATGCAAACCTGGCATACGAGTAGGTGGATGTGGTCTTCTCTTGATCTTCTGGTGTAATTGAAACCTGGTTACATCTTGAATATCCATCCAGGAAGCAAAAATATTTCCTTCCTGCCAATCATTCAAGAATCTGGTCAATGAATGACAAGGGGAAATGATCCTTTTTAGTGGCTTCATTCAGCTTCCTATAGTCAATACACACCCGCCACGTGGTGGTGGTGCGAGTGGGGATGGATTCGCCTTGGTCATTTGTGACCACGGTGAGCCCGACCTTCTTTGGTACCACTTGAGTAGGGCTCACCCAAGGGCTGTTGGAAATCAGATAGATGATTTTAGCATCGAGCCACTTAATTATTTCTTTTTTAATGACCTCTCGCATGTTCAGGTTCAGTCGCCTTCGCATCTAGCGAGGAGGTCGAGCCCCATCTTCCATATAGAATTTGTGGGTACAATAGCTAGGGCTAATTCCCTTTAAGTCAGAAATTGTCTACCCAATTGTTGCCCGATGTTAAAATAGAGTTCTAGTCAACCTAAGTGCTTAGTCCCTAGTCAATTGTGCATTGATAATCACAGGGAGAGTATGATCAGGTCTTAGGAAGACATACTTGAGGTTATTGGGCAGAGGTTTCAGTTCAGGTGTAGGTGGTACAATGTTTGATGGGTAAGGGAAGGGCGGGAGTTGAGTGACATCAATCTCCTCAAATGGAGGTTCCCAGTCGTAATCAGTTCTACAAATCTTTGTAACTTTCAAAGACTGGGTTGGGTCAGAGCAGTCTATAGTTGGTTGAGTTAGATGATCCTCTAAAGAGCTTACTATTAGGCATTCTTCAACCAAAGTTTCCACCGGATCGCATTCCTTGACCCAACCGTAATCAAACTACTTAGTTGCCTTGAAGATATCCAATTGCATCTTTTTATCTCTAAAGGAAATTTCCATACATCCTGATGAGAGCCTCATCATGAGCTCTAACTAGCTCATTTTGACCTAAGAAAGAGAATAAGAGCTCCTACATAACATAGAGAAGGGCATAATTCAAGGAATAAGTGTTCTAAGAAGAAAACATGAAATAAAAGTTAAAACTGTAATCTCACCATTGCAGAACATAAATAGGATTTCTCAGAGGCAAAACATAGGTCAAATGGTCTAAATAAGATAAAAAGTGGGTTGGATCAGTCAGAAATGGGTTAATGTGCAGTCTAGAAATTAAATGACATTCTGTAACCCTAAAAAAGACCTGCTTAATTCAACAAGGTTATGGTCATGATAAAAATCAACTAAATCCTCTAAAATTCATGGAAAAATATCCCTTAGGGTTTAGAACCTTCAATTTGGCCTTTGGAACCTATTTTGACCTAGATTAGGGTCCTAGCTCATTAATTGACCTAATTTGGGTTTTTGTGCAAAATATCTAGTCAAACGTGGTGAAACCTAAAATCCAACTTCATCATTAGATTCCTTAGGTCTAAATTAGGTTTGTAGCAAAATTTTGACCTAAGGGGATGTCATCTTGACCTACTTTGCAAAATAGTACACCCAATTACATTTTGGCCCCTATCTTTTGAAAACCATTGAACAAACCCCCCTAACTTCCTCGCCACTCTTACAAACATGTCCCTCCACCATTAATGGGGATAAATCCTACTCTTGTGAGGAATGGAGGGGGAGTACTCTCTGATTCCTCAGAGATCTCCTCCCAGATTTGGAAGGGAGATTCTCTGAGGAATTCCCTTCCATCTAAGCGTGGTCTTAATCTCTGATTCGTACCAAATCTCTCCTGTGAACGCACGAGAGATTTGGGTCTCCAACAGTTTCCATCTCCGGTGAGGTCTCTTGTGGTTGGAAGCTTGTCTTCCAAGCATAAGAGTCCCTGCAGCGACTATAAAAGCACCACCACCTCCGGCTGCATCTCTTCAGCTCGACTTGGCCAGAGATCCACCCCAATTTCATCTTCTTCTCCTCCAGTCAAGAAGTCCAGCGAGCTCTAGCGAGCCTCCCTCTTCTTTCTCGTCTCTCTGCCACCATACCAGTGGCAGAGCCGCCCTTACCATCTTCCTCTGCATCACGCAACACCCGTGCGAGCATCTTTAGCCCCGTCGTCGTCGCCGTCTCCCTCCACTGGACACTGGCGAATGGTGGCAGCAACTAGCTTTTCTTAAGTCGTTGTAGTACAGATAGTTATTGCCATCATTTGCTAATATTTGTTACTCGGAAAATACAGTTCTCCCAAGGTCCAACTCAGGGAGCAAGTCGTATTCTAGAGATATACATGTTCTATTACAAAAATAAAGAGAGAGAGAGAGATGAAAGTTTGGCTCTTCTTCTTCTCTTCTTTCTTCCTCTTTGTCTTCTCTCCTCTTTGGCTTTTGTTCTTCGTGTTCTTCCTCTATTTCTTGGTTGGACGATCCTGTCTTTTTCTTCTTTTTATTTTCTTTGTTTCTTCTTTTCTTGCTTCAGATCTTCCTCCCGTGCTCTTCTTCTTCTTGCTTCTCTTCTTGTTCTGCTTTCTGTTTCTTCACTTGCCTGCTCCTTCTCTCTTCTTTTCTTCTTCTTCTTTGTCTTCAGATCTCTGCAGAGTCTTCACTTGGCTTCTCTGTGTTCCTCTCTTTCCTCTGCCTCTCCTTCCTTCTTCTTCTTCACCTTCACTTGTCTTCAGGACGTCGTCTGATTTCTCAATCAGACGACTTAACCCGCGGATGCTACAGTGTCAATTCAGTTCTTCTTCCGCAGTCCTTCTTCTTCTTCACCTGTGCCTGCACGCTTAAGAGTTCAGCATCAGAGGGCAAAAACCTATGCTACCCCCCTCCCCCGTGCGTCTCTTTCTCTCTCAGAATTTGCTCTTAGGACAACTCTCCCAGAGAAACCGGGTAATCGGGTACGAGTCGTGCCCGGGTCCAGGCCCACCGGCGTGTGGTGGTGGGCGAGGAGTGGTATTCAAGTCGGGTCGGGTCGGCCGGATCCGCGTGATGAGCTCGCGGACGGGCCGGGTGAAGCGGTGTGAGAGGGACCTCACCCCGTGTGCTGAGGCAGTAAGCCTACAGCACTTTTTCAACTTATATCGGCGCGCCTCTTCGAAACCTTTCGAGGTGGGACTAAATGTCCCACCCCAATGTGAGCGCCTGTATAGAGGAAGCAGCGGCAGTCAAACTTCGCGCGAGGGCTTCGGGCGAGGGCTTAGCCCGAACTGCATCCTGACACTTCGCGAAGCTACCCCGCGAAGCATGGGAGTCTGACCTGGGTGTGGTGTGCCTGGAGCAGCAGGTCGAAGGAGCTCCGTCACTCGTCAATGGCGGCGGTGAGCACAGACCCTGTTTACAACAACACGGCCTCTCGGCCTAATTAGATATGTGGAGAACCTTTGCCGTGGCATGGCGAAGGTGGTCGGAGGGTCTGCAGTGGGCGTGGTGGAGCAAAAGGGTCGCCCTAGGTCAAACTGCGGGCGGAGAAGTGGGTGTGTTCGGTGGATCTGCAGAGGGCGTTTGGTGGGAAGTGGAGGGGCGGAAGAGGATCAGGGTGAGGAGGCGGAGGTTATGCATAGGTCGGCGAGCCGTGTGGGGTGCTGGAGCGATGGGAGCGGTTCGCCGGAGTTTGGCCGGAGGTGGAGAAGGTGAGGGTGATCGGTGGGAAATCGGGGCCGACAGTAAGGGTTTTCAGTATGGAAAAGAAAGAAGGGAGGAAGAAGAGAAGTTTTACCTATTAAACTGGACGAAGAGGGGTTGGCACAGGCGACATTCGTATCGACTGTCGTCAGAGAAGAAACTGCCCAGAGGAAGGGGCGGCGGCGAGGAAGGGACCGGAGGGGCGCCAGTTGGGTGCGGCGTGACGCGGAAAGATCGAGGGAAGGTAACCCTGCTACTGGTAGTGCGGCAGGGCGATGAGGAGGAGGAGGAGAGGCCGTCGAAGCAAGGGGGCGTCTGTCGGAGTGGGAAGGGAGGAATTGAGGGGGTGTCTCCGTCAGATCCGAGCTGGGAAGAACGGTGGAGCGATGGGGGTATTTATAGGGGCAGAATCAGAGAGGAGGGCGGAGGGAGATGACGTGTCTCCCTCACCGGAGGATGCCGGAAGTGGAGACCCATACCGTCCGTGCATTCGCACGGCCGGTATGGTGGGTTGCAGCGACCAGGGGGGTGTTCCTGCGATGGCTAACGACGTAGGGTACCCCCCCATTGACTTGCTAGGGCCCCTCCCTCACCCTGCGCGGCGCCATGCTCCGCGCAAGGTCGCCGGAGCATGGCACTGCTCAGGTTTTGCAGGAGGGACCCGAACGCAAAGAACGAAGGAGAGTTAGGGGCCAGAATGTGAGGGTTCAAAAGTTGAGTGCCAAAAAGTAAATATATGAGGACCAAAGTGTAAAGTTGGTCAAGAAGGTTTCTTCTTAGGCCCAAGTTTTTATACATGACTAATTAGGACCTAAGGATTCTGATGGTGAATTTCATTTCTAGATTAAACCTTGTTTGACCAGTCAATTTATGCAAAAACCCAAATTAAGTTATTAATTGGGCATGGTTCTCAATGTACGTCAAAATGGGTTCCTAAGGCCAAATTGAAAGTCCTAAACCCTAGAGATTATTTTTTTATTAATTTTAGAGGGTTTATTTGATTTTTACCTTGCCTCGAACCACGTGAATTGAAGTGGGTTTGTTTTTAGGGTTACAGGCTGTCATTTAATTCCTTGGAGTTGCTGTAGCCCTTATTGAGTCATTTCATCCCACTTTCCTTCTTATTAGGTTGTTTTGACCTATGTTTGGACCCTGAGTTACCCTGTTTTCAGATTGGATTGGTGAAATTACATTTTTACCCCTCAGTTTATGCTTTCTTTGCAAACTCAGAATCTCTCTGAGCCAAGCCTTTCTAAGGTTATGTAGGAGCTTTTATTCTCTGTATTAGGTCAAAATGAGCTAGTTATGGCTCATGATGAGGTTCTCATCAGACACCATCTTCTCCGGCGACAGCAGATACAGCCAGCTGCCACCTCTCCCCCTTCGTCCACTTAATTAGGTTACACTTATTCCTTTCTATCCCCTCTTCAATTCCCCTATCTCTATTTTCCCTTTCAACCCCTCGTAGCCGCAGACCATCTCCATCTTCTCCATCTCCGGCCACCCACCGGCGAGGTGCCTCCATCGCTCCACACCTCCACATGGCTTGCCAGATACCTCACTACCTCCGCCATAGTGTATTGATCATCATCCACCCTTCCATCGACCACCCACACCTCCATAAATGCCCCCCGACCTAACCCAAAAGCATAGCCACAGGGTGACCTAAGTACGCACGCCTAGGCCACCCCGCGGCCTGCCACCTACCGTCCCACCTTCGCCTTGACACGGCGAAGCTTCCCATGTATTTTAATGGAGCCGCAAGGCCGTGTTTGTGTGTGTTAGATCTCACCACCTGCCGCCATTGAATCACACAGCAGAACGTCGCGAGCTTCATCCTAGGTTGTGCGCTCCAGGCGTCAGAGTCCAGAGGAAGTAGATGAGTGCGCGAACTCATACAGCCGAGCAATTGGTTTGGCAAGCAACCTAGTAGCAGCAATTGAAGAAGGAGCTCCTGCGAGCACGAGCGTAGAAGCGGGTGGGACATTTAGTCCCACCTTGTGAATGTAAGAGTGCGGCGTGTAGGATAAATTTGATTTGTGTTTCATGCTGTTTGCCTCAAATCACACAGAGGTTAGGTCCCTCGCCCTCACTCGCCATGCCTCGTCTGTGACACTCCCCTACGGACCTGGCACCCGACTCGACTAACCTGACCTAGCACTCCTCGCGCACCACACCTACGTTGGTGCGCCTGGACCTGGGCATGCAACCGACCCGATTACCTGGCTCTAGGAGAGCGTACCGAAGAGAGAAATGGAGAGAGAGAGATGCGGGGAGGGTAGGGGTTAGGTTTGGCTGCGTTGTGTAGGGAAGAAGTAGAGCTAAGGAAGGAAGATGCGTAGCAGAAAATCTAAGGAAAAGAAGAAAGAGGAAGGCACAGCTGAGGTGAAAGTAAGGATACTTAGCCGCAGAAAGGAAGGAAGGAAATCCAAAGAGAAGAGGAAGTCAGAGGAGAGATAAGGCTGAAGAAGAAATCAAGGCAGAAGCCAAAGAAGAAGGCAAGGCTAGAGCAAAAGAAGGAGCAGCACTGTAGCAGAGGCAAGGTTGAGGAGGAAAGAAGAAGACTGCAGAGGAAGAAGAAGGATAAAGGCACTGTGCAAGAGAAGAAGAAGGAAGAAGAGCAAAGAAAGGTAGTTGCAAAGAAGAGACCAGGAAGAAGAAGCATACGGCAAAAGTCAAAGAAGAATAGAAGAATCTAAGGAAAATCAGAGAAAGAAAGAAAGACAGCAGACAAGAGACTTAAGAAGGAGAAGGAAATAAAAGCTTAAAGAGAAATATCTTTTAGACATTTAATTTCTCTATTTTTGCTACAGTTTTGACTCTTACATTCTTGCATTTATATTCTGAATTAAGCTTTGAGTAACTCTAAGTGTTCAATTACATTATTGAGATTAGTGAATAAATTCCATTTGCTCCCTGTGTTCAACCTCAGATACTTAGGTTTTCGAGTAATAAATTCTTATTTGTTGTCAACACTTGGCCACCTATACTACAACGCGACTGACTTATAAGCCTGACAAAGCGTTGCAACATTTTGGCGCCGTTGCCTGGGAGCAATGCGCAATTTATCACTAATCTCTACATTCTTTTTGATCATATTGAACACTAACTTGCCCTACTTTGCTTTGTTGTGATCTTGCAAGGTATTTCACGAGAAGATCCCTCCTGCAAGTCAACTACTCCAGGACAAGTAATCTCTTTTCTTCCTTAAACCTTCCCCTAATCCTCGAAAGAAAAAAGGAAGAAACCAACTTAGGAATCAATTGCCTTCTTTTTATAGTAATCACCATCTTTAAGTCAAACATTTCCTGATTTTGCAAAAATTTTTTAAAAAACTTATTGAAGTGGAAGCAATTTCTTAGATCCTATCCCACAAAATTCTTGTGCCTAATAGAAATCACGGTTAATCTCTGCGGATAACACAATTCTTGTTTCTGAGTCCAAAGAGAATTTTTGTGAAAAAGAAGATTGGAAATAGAACTAAATTAGGGTTTCAATAGTAGGGTTTTTGGAGTGCTAGTCACACATGCCTATTTAAAAGGAAACGAACCCTCCAACATCAGTGTTCTACCGAAGCCCTTGATTGAAGAGATCTAAACAAGACAAACCCTAAAAATTGAGCTCTAAAATCACTTGAATCTTAAAATCTTGGACCTAATAAACTGGGAGTCAAATTAGGGTGGTCTCTAGGTCCCAAGCCTACAATCATTCTGCCATCTTTAGGACAGGTTAGGTGAAGTTGACCCCTTGGGTCAACCAATCTCCAAATTAGGTCATAACATCAAAACATCTAAAGTTCAAGTGAAAACCCTAAAGCACCTTTGAAATAAAAGTGGTAGACTTAAGAGGTCAAGGTCCCCATTCTGGTCTACCTAGAATCTCAGTGACAAGAGAGGTCGGGTGGGGGAAACCCTGTAACCCGTGGAGATGCTCTGCCGTGTAGGGGTCTTTGCGGGACTCTCCCTCTCTAGCTCCCCAGATAATTCTCAGGTGGATGACCTTTTGATCCAGGGGTATCATCCGTCCCGAACCTCCATAGTAATCCAAACGTCTTTGGGTGCCTTGATTGGGTCAAAAACACCTCTAGTCCCTCATCTTTTCTCTTTAGAGCACACACATACATTTTCAATGGGACTCTTTATTCAGATCTAATCGCTTTATAACTTGATTCTACATCTTGATTCAAACTCTGATTCTACATCTTGGTTCCACCACCTGATCCAAATATGTAGCCAAACCACTTAGGACTACTATTCAAGAAACCTGAATATCAGAGATCCATGAGAGATAGGATGATTGAGGATGCCCTGAAATTCTATGAAAAAGAAGACAAAACCTCAACACCAGTAGAAAACATTCAGGTTGATGTCCCAAAAATCATAACCTTCATCATAACCTGTGCCCAAGTGCTATTGGCAGAAGCCACAAAAGGATCAACTCGAGACATGCTCATCACAGGATACATTGAGATAGAAAAATTGCACAATCTTGAATACCTTCAAATCATGACACATTCTGTACTTTGGGAGCAACACTAAGATGATCTTGAAAAATGGGAAGAGATAATGAGATTATTAAAACAAATTATCGACCAGAAATACCCGTATATGCCACAAACAGAGGATGAACCATCTTGGGACAACATCAAGGATCAATCTGATCTTGGGTTTGAGGCACAAAATGGTTGTGGATTCCCAACCCAGATGGAGTACAATGTGCCTGATATTTTGAAGAAGGTTGGGAAGTTCCAATTGCAGGAGAACACAATGTTGAGCCAACTCTAGACCATGAATCACCAGGCTTAGAATTCCAAAACTCCTGCCATAATGAGAGTAGAATTGAACCTCTCGAGGGTGTAAATTCTGCTCATTATTCTGATAAGGTGACCCTTGAAGGTTATTCGGACCTAGATTCTAGTGATTCAACCCATACCATAAGCCCAGAATCTAGATCTGAAACCTATTGGGAAGATTTTGAGGTCCCATATGAGGAAGATCAATTTTACAATGAAGAATATGATTTTGAGCCTCTATTTGATGAATATCCCTCGCCAACATCCTCAGAGAAACTAATCGATTTTTCGAAAGTTATGCCAATTTACGATACAGAAACTGAGAAGTTGGACGAGTGGGGTTTCAATTGGGTTTGTCCTATCAGCTTGGAACCTGAGCCTCTACTAGATAAGGACATCTTTTTCAGCTCAAAATTGACATCTAGGCTAGACACCAGTCAGGCTGCTGAATCTACAGCATATGATTTATTCTATGGTGGAACTCATGATCTTGAATCTCATTCAGATTTTGATTTTCGCAAACTCTTCGACGATTTTGAATCTGACCATAACATCGGAGAAAATCTGCTTCCTGATTATAACAAGTTAATCTACGACCTCAGCTCACATGACTCATTCTTAAGCTTCGATTCTGAGGTCCCGGTTCCTGAGATCACTGATTTCAGTTCAGGTTCTAGTAACATGGAATCATTCCTTTTCGATCCTCAGGAATCAAAACCAGCAAATGCCGAGAGTGATTGCGACCCAGAATACAAATTTTTTCTCGACTTCAATTTCCAGTATCCCATAGACACTCTCCAGTCATTCGCTTTTGATTTTGAAAGTTACTATGAGGACCCTCTACATGAGACCACCTGTCATTCCTTTCTAGAAGAGCCCTCATACACAATTCTCATTGAAGCCACCTCTTCCACACATATAGAACTGATCAAAACCCGTTCTCTACCCCGACCAGCAACCGGACTCAATTTCTATTTTGATTCACCTTTCACTGAGTCATTTGCAGATGATTCAACTCCACATCTATACCCGGCATCAGGTATCAATCAAACTAAAAAACATGATCCATCATTCTCTGATCACCCTTGTAGGGTTTCCACACCATGCACTGATTATTTTTCGGAACCCTACTTTGACCAGGCTAATTCGACTCAACCTAAACCCGAGTTTTCACTTCCATATCCATCCAAGCCACATTGCATATGGTGGGTTCCGCATCTGTTGATCTACATCTATCAACCCACTAGACTGATTGGGTTTAGGCTGCATCATCAGCCTGTTGATCTTAACAAGCACCTGGTTGGACCAACCAGGCTCTTAATCAAGGTGCTTGTTTTACAAAATTCCACTAATTTGACCACTCCCTCTCCACCCCATTTTCCGCTCGGCTGAAGGCGTTGAATTTAGTGCTTAACAAGAGGCAACCCGTCATTCCAAAAATAGAGACCCGTCTGATTATCTGTCTGTACTCCACGTCCACTGCACCTTGAGTTCAGCCTTAGACAGTTGATCTCACCTCTGGTACATGTACCAGAGCTTGAAATCATTTGCATCAGTCACTTCCAACCCATTCACCCACCCGATGTACCTTGTTCTGAGTCCCTGACCTCAACACTATTTCACACCCTCTGTTTACAACAAGGACATTGCAAAACTTAGGCATGGGGTGGAGGTAAAGTGCATACATACAGAACCAAGAAAAAGTCAGAAGGATTCTCACAAAAAAAAATTCACATATGTCAAAAACATAAAAAAAAATTGAAAAACTATGAAAAAGAATAAAAAATGGAGGAGGGAGGAAATTTTGTAAAACACATAAGGAGGAGAAAAAGAGAAAATGACAAAAAGGAGCACAAAATGAAAAAGAAAAAGAGATAGTCATTAGTAAGAGATTAAGGAATTAACCGAAGTTCTAGACCACATTAAGAAAAGAGAAAAATGAAAGAAAAGTGCTAAGGAGGCACAAAAAGAGATTAGTAGGAACGTTGATCTTAGGCCTTCTGGGCTAGACTCTTAGGCTTAAAAATTCACGTACCCGCTAAGATTTGGATAATCCTCAAGAGGTTGGGGAAAATGTGAAGCTCAATTATTAGGTCTAAGGCTTAGGAAGTATTCGACCTTGTTAACTGACCTTCAATTTGCGGGATTCGGTAACCTAAGCACCCCAATCCACACACAGTCTGGTTCAGTGTGCATAACTATCAAAATCACACAAAAAGCATTTTAATGCTCTAGAAAAGTTGCCTAGATTAGGAGCGGCCGATCAACACAAGTTGATTTGGATGAGTTCTCGACGCAGAGAGGCTGGAAATTCCCCTCAAAGATGCATAACAACATATCGTCTCCTCGGTGCTTGTCTCTAAGGATACTTAAATATCCTACCGAGGGCATGTAAGCACTTTGCTGGTTCAGATACCACGGGTAGCATTATCTAGAAATGTCTATTGCCAGGGTCTGGATTCAGCCATGGAACGCCATGGGCGGGATTATCTACGAAATATCGAAAGCCAGGGTTCTGAGGATTGCCATGGGCGGTGCTATCACGAAGCATCGATTGCCAGGGACCCTTGAGGATTGATGATGGGGATGAGGAATCCGATACAGACTGTGTTGAGAAGTCAATCCGAAGCTAGAAATAAAAAGAAAAGAGAGATAAATCTCTCCAAATAAATAAACCATCTGTCTCTCTTACAAAAATGCACTGCAAACTAAACCAAGGCTAAAAATGTCTCAAGCATGAGTGCTTTAACCATGGAGTCCAACAAACCCTAGGATAGTTTCTGCAGGCCTTAAAAACCTTCGCGGAGGACTGAGGCTAAAGCGGGTCAGGTCTAGATTTTGGTTAATACTTGACTACCTCTAGGCCTATTGTCAGCATTCTTAACTTAATCAAAAGAAGAAAAGTACTTATCATAACTAGTAACAGACACTTAGGGTCTAGAACAGAAGTTAAAACCTTAAAATTTTTCTAAGGGACTAGCAAAAGCTAGGCATGAGGGTATGATGAGATCCTCATCATGAGCCCTAACTAGCTTATTTTGACCTAAGAAAGAGAATAAGAGCTCCTATATAACCTAGAGAAGGGCTTAATTCAAGGAATAAGTGTTCTGAGAAGAAAACATGAACTAAAGGTTAAAACTGCAATCTCACCATTGCAGAACATAAACGAGATTTCTCAAAGACAAAACATAGGTCAAATGGTCTGAATAAGATAAAAAGTTAGTTGGATCAGTCAGAAATGGGTTAATGTGCAGTATAGGAATTAAATGACATTCTGTAACCCTAAAACAGACTCTCTTAATTCAACAAGGTTTTGCTCAGGATAAA
This sequence comes from Thalassia testudinum, assembly GCA_037157565.1. NCBI lineage: Eukaryota > Viridiplantae > Streptophyta > Magnoliopsida > Alismatales > Hydrocharitaceae > Thalassia > Thalassia testudinum. Next base: position 155,234,401 of record JAZHRO010000073.1, read on the forward strand.
AATCAACTAAATCCTCAAAAATTCATGGAAAAATATCCCCTAGGGTTTAGAACTTTCAATTTGACCTTTGGAACCTATTTTGACCTAGATTAGGGTCTTAGCTCATTAATTGACCTAATTTGGGTTTTTATGCAAAATGTCCAGTCAAACGTGATCAAACATAAAATTCAACCTCACCATTGGATTTCTTAGGTTAAAATTATGTTTTTACCAAAATTTGGACCTAAGGGGACGTCATCTTGACCTACTTTGCAAAATAGTACACCCAATTACATTTTGACCCCTATCTTTTGAAAACCATTGCACAGAACCCCCTAACTTTCTCGCCACTCATACAAATAGGTCCCTCCACCATTAATGTGGAGAAATCCTACTCCGACTAGGAATGGAGGGGGAGTACTCTCTGATTCCTCAGAGATCTCCTCCCAGATTTGGAAGGGAGATTATTTAAGGAATTCCCTTCCATCTGAGCGTGGTCCTAATCTCTGATTCACACCCAATCTCTTGTGCGAACACACGAGAGATTTGGGTCTCCAACATTTCCATCTCTGGTGAGGTCTCTTGTTCTTGGAAGCTTGTTTTCCAAGCATAAGAGTCCCTGCCAGCGACTATAAAAGCACCACCACCTCTGGCTGCATCTCTTCAGCTCGACTTGGCCAGAGATCCACCCCAATTTCATCTTCTTCTCCAGTCAAGAAGTCCAGCGAGCTTCGATGAGCCTCCCTCCCCTTTCTCGTTGCTCTGCGACCATACCTGTGGCAGAGCTGCCCTCACCATCTTCCTCCACATCATGCAACATCCGCGCAAGCATCTCTAGCCCCGTCGTCACCGCTGTCTCCCTCCACTGGACACCATCTTCTTCGGTGACAAAAAATATAGCTAGCCGCCACCTCTCCCCCTTCATCCAATTAATTAGGTTAGACTTACTCCTCTCTATCCCCTCTTCAATTCCCCTCTCTCTATTTTCCCTTTCGACCCTCTCAGCCGCAGACCATCTCCATCCTCTCCATCTCCAGCCACCCATCGGTGAGGTGCCTCCACCGCTCCACACCTCCACACTCCTCACCAGATACCTCACTACGTCCGCCATAGTCCACTGATCATCATCTACCCTTCCATCGACCGCCCACACCTCCATAAATGCCCCTCGACCTAACCCATAAGCACGGCCACAGGGTGACCTAGGTACACATGCTTAGGCCACCCTGCGGCCTGCCACCTACCGTCCAACCTTTGCCTTTACACGGAGAAGCTTCCCATGTATTTTAATGGAGCCGCAAGGTCGTGTTTGTGTGTGTCAGATCTCACCACCTGCTGCCATTGAAGCACATAGTAGAAGGTCACGAGATTCATCCCATGCTACGCACTCCAGGCGTCAGAGTCCCAGAGGAAGCAGATGAGTGTGCGAACTCATACAGCAGGGAAATTGGTTTAGCAAGCAACCTAATAGCAGCAATTGAAGAAGGAGCTCCTGCGGGCATGAGCGCAGAAGCAGGTGGGACATTTAGTCCCACCTCGTGAATGCAAGAGCGTGGCGCGTAAGATAAATTGGATTTATGTTTCATGTTGTTTGCCTCAAATCACATAGGGGTGAGGTCCCTCACCCTTACTCTCCATGCCTCATCCGCGACACTCCCCCGCGGACCTGGCACCCGACCCGACTAACCTGACCTAGCACTCCTCACGCACCACACCCACGTCGGTGCGCCTGGACCCGAGCACGCGATCGACCTGATTACCTGGATCTGGGAGAGTGTACCGAAGAGAGAAATGGAGAGAGAGAGGTGTGGGGAGGGTAGGGGTTAGGTTTGGCTGCGTTGTGTAGGGAAGAAGCAGAGCTAAGGAAGGAAGATGCGTAGCAGAAAATCTAAGGAAAAAGAAGAAAGAGGAAGGCACAGCTGAGGTGAAAGTAAGGATACTTAGCCGCAGAAAGGAAGAAGGAAGGAAAGCCAAAGAGAAGAGGAAGTCAGAGGAGAGCTAAGGCTGAAGAAGAAATCAAGGCAGAAGCCAAAGAAGAAGGCAAGGCTAGAGCAAAAGAAGGAGCAGCACTATAGCAGAGGCAAGGTTGAGGAGGAAAGAAGACTGCAGAGGAAGAAGAAGGATAAAGGCACTGTGCAAGAGAAGAAGAAGGAAGAAGAGCAAAGAAAGGTAGTTGCAAAGAAGAGACCAGGAAGAAGAAGCATACGGCCAAAGTCAAAGAAGAATAGAAGAAGCTAAGGAAAATCAGAGAAAGAAAGAAAGACAGCAGACAAGAGACTTAAGAAGGAGAAGGAAATAAAAGCTTAAAGAGAAATATCTTTTAGACATTTAATTTCTCTATTTTTGCTACAGTTTTGACTCTTACATTCTTGCATTTATATTCTGAATTAAGCTTTGAGTAACTCTAAGTGTTCAATTACATTATTGAGATTAGTGAATAAATTCCATTTGCTCCCTGTGTTCGACCTTGGATACTTAGGTTTTTGAGTAATAAATTCTTATTTGTTGTCAACGGTTGGTCACCTATACTACAACACGACTGACTTATAAGCCCGACAAAGCATTGCAACACATCCCATGTTGTAGTCAATGTTAGCCTTGGCCATAGGCAAAAGTTGTTTCCCTAGGATGATGGGCGTGTTTTGTAATTATTTGGGGACTTCCATGTCCAGGACTAAGAAGTCAACTAAGAAGTAGAAGTCCTCAACCTGAACAATTACATCCTTGTCTACCCCTTTCAGGGTTTTCACAAATAGGTCAGCTAGTTGGATGGTCACAGGTGTAGGCTTGAATTCTCTGAATCTGAACTAGTGATAAAGGGTAGTTGGGATTAAGTTAATTGCAGCACTTAAGTCCAGGAGAGCTCTTTCAAAAGTCATGTCACCAATATTACACGAGATCAAAGGTGCTCCAAGGTCAATCCTTTTAGGAGGTAGGCTACTCAATATCATTGAACTAGCCTGCTCAGATAGCACTACCTTCCTAGGTGTTTGGGTTCTTGGCTTACGCTTGGGTGTGCAAAATCCTTCAAAAACTTTGCATAGGCTGGAATATGCTTGATTGCTTTGAGGAGGGGTATATTGATTTGTACTTGTTTGAAAATCTCTAACAACTCTTTATTCTCAACCACATTTCACTTCTTCTTTGCCTTATCCAAGGCTTCAAGGAATGGGATTTGGGTTTGAATTGGGTCAGGTTCCTGATCCTTGGGTTCCTTCCACTCATCCTCAGAATCATTTATCTCAGGTAGTGAGGTCATGGGAGGGGTCGGCCATTTAGGGTCCTGGTTTTGAGTGTTGTTTCTCAAGGTAATCGCATTAGCTGAGGCATTGGAACCAGGGTTAGGTCGTTGAGAAGAAGAAGTGGTAAGCCAAGGGGGGGTCATGGGGCTTGTAAAATCATATGGGCATGCCCCTGATTTTGTTGGAACCCCTGAGGATTGTGGCCTCTGTTCATTACATTCCTTAGGTTCGGTTGTGGCTGAGATGGAAAGGACCCCTGTTGTTTGTTATCCAACAGCTGGCTCAATTGTCTCTTGACTAAAGCCATCTCCTCTTAATGTTTCTGATTCATATTAGCCATCATCCTGATCAGGGTGTCTATTCGATTTTGTTGTGTAGGAGCAGCCCTATTCTGGTCATAGGGTAGTCTAGCAGGTGGACCTTGCTAATAGGAGGGAGGGTTTGGCCTGGTTTGGTTCTGGAATTGGTTTAGTTTTTGGTTCGACCAGGCAAAATTTGGGTGGTTGCGCCATCCAGGGTTGTAAGTGTTGGAGAAAGGATCAGGTTTAGAGTATCCCTAGATGGCATGGGCATCTTCAAAGGTAGAACGTGCTGAAGGGGAGTGGAAAGAATAATCAAGGATTGAGGGAGCAAAGGTCCCTCCTTGGAACATGGTCAACGGTTGTTCCAAGTGCACTTGGTTCATAGATTGATCCAGGTCAACATTGTGTGCTCCCTTGTTAGGGAGAAGGTCTACAATGGGGTTCAGGATTGGTTCAAGAGCTGATCAATTTTCTTGTCCACCAACTCAACCCGATCAAATTTCTTTATTATAATGTCCATGTCAACCATCCATGAATTAGTTTGCACCTCATAAATCCCACCACGGGGTTGATTGGACCTACTAAATTAAGTCATGGAGGCATTATTAAGCGAGTTCTCACTCATTGACTTAAAGAGCTCGAACAATATTTCCTCATCTGATGTAAACAAATTTACACTACTTAAAATGTCTATTTATGCATGTTCTTAAGCATAGGATTGCATTTCATGATATAAATATTGTATAACATGCATCATCTTGCATTTAGAGTAGTTTGAATAAAATGGAGGTTAGTTGTCTCCTTTTATGTGCTTGGACAGGGCAAACATTTTGTTGGGACCCCGGATCAAAGATCCAACCGTATGGATGTGATCAGGGCGACGATTGGAGTTCAATGACTCCAAGATCGCCCTAATCAGGCATCTATAGCATTAGATAGTGATCGGGGAACCCTATAAGATCAAGGGCCAGGATGGTGAAAATCCGCACTTCAGATGACAAATCCGACCGCACGGATGAATTCGGATCGACGATCACAGCCCAACGACACAAAAATCGAGTCAATCCGACATCTGTGGCACCATCTACAACTTCCAGAAGATGGACGGCCAAGATAGCACCACGTGGCACCATCTCAGCCGCCCAAACGGTCGCTTCATCTTGTGGAGGCCCCGCGCCCGATCGCTCTCCGCCGTTGGGTCTTAATCCAACAGTTGTGGGCGCTCGCATTTAAAAGTGTCCGCTCGACCATCCGCACCCCATAGCGTAGTGGTCGAGCGCGCTATCGCGAGTGCGGGGCGCGGGTTTGAGCCATGGAGAGGGGCTGGAAGGCGCGGCGATTGGGCGCGGGTGGAGCGTCAGATGGAGATCGGACAGCCGCGCTCGCCCGATAGCGTCGACGCACAATCAGACACGCAATCTGACGTGCGGGCGGGTGCGCAACGCAGCGGGCATGGATGCATCTTAAGCCGTCCGATCTCGCGATCAGGCGTTGAGCGTGTGAGCCGTTGAGCGCACGAGCAGGCGAGGAGGCGCGCGCGAGTCGGCCACGACACCCACGTCGGGGCCTTAGTGACGGATTTATCCGTCACTAAAGACCCCTCTTTTATTATTTTGAAGTTGTAATGTCCATTTTGTCCCCACTCCTTGCAACTATAAAAGGAGACCCCCTCCATACGAAATTCTCATCCCTTCTTTCTCCTCTCTACCGCTCCAAAGCTCAAAAGAAGCTTGTCCCACACCTAGGATGCTTCTTGCGAGATAAAGTCCAATTTTCATTCCCCTTCGGAAGTGGATCCCGCGATGACGACGGCGTGCTGCTCCGTTCCCGTTCTTCTGCTTCGTCCTCCTTCGTCCTGCTTCGTTCTCCTTCCTCCAGGCGTCGTCCCGTCCGGCTCGTCCTCCAAGCAATCGTCGAGGAGGATAACTTCTCTCTCCCATTCTTATTTACAGCTTTTCTAGTATAAAATTTTCCTACTTTATAGTGTAATTGATTTTCCGCATTCTAGTGTAACTTTTATAAACAGTTGAAATATTGAATGCATGTTCTCTTTCTCTCTCTCTCTTTCTCTCTCTCTCTCTTTCTTTTAGTCTGGTAGCTCCATTGTAATTATATCACCTTGCCTATCGAAAATCCTAAAAAAAATATAATTGCGAATATAGATCAACATAGCCTCCCTGTGTTCGACTCGGAATTCTTTTCGGTATAAATTTTATTTGTTGAACACGAATTCTTCGCTTTTGAACTACAACGACAGGTTTTCCAAAACCAAACACGTAAGCGTAGCGATTCGCAAAATCGTTCAACATTTTGGCGCTGTTAAGGGAATTTTGAGTCTTAAGCATCTACACACTTTTTTTTGCACTGACTCGTTGTTCAGCGATTCTAACGGAAATTGGGTAGCTAATGAACCTTCTAGGGTGATATGGTTGGCAAGTTATCATGGGTAACAACCCATAGGTAGGTTGTCCAGAGCCCAGTCACTGGACCTTTCTCTTTTTCCTACCCTTAGGTAAATCTTAGACCAGGGAAGCCACCTATTTAAAAAAAAAAAAAATCAAAAAGAAAAGGAGAAAAGAACAAAAAGAAATAAGCCACACTTCGCCGCACGAGTATGGCTGGCAAGTTGTCGGTGGTAACAGCTCATCGACCGGTTGTCCAGAGCCTAGCTCAGAAAATGCACTAAAAATTCCCAAAACACTTAGGAAGAAGCGGAGAAGTAGAATAAACCGGGGAGATATACACTGGATTCACCCTTGTGTTGACCCTGTAAAAAATAAAAGTAGGGAGAAAGCTACCGGTTGTAAAGATACACTTTTAGGCAGAAGTCTTTTTGAGGTCACCTAGAGGCGTAGAAATCCGAAGTCCGTTCTAACTACCGGTCAATGAGTCTATCACAATCACAATAAGATGCTTAAAGCTTAGGGTTCTCATCAAATTTTGGGTGAGTTGAATGGCCGTAGAAAGCCACTCTTAAACCCGAAAATTTGAAAATCAAAAAAATTAGAAAAGAGAAAAAGAGAAAAAGAAATTTTTCTTTTAATAAGGCGAGGGCTTGAGGCGGTCTGCATTTTGGCTGATACCCGGGCACTGTTGTGTCTTTGAAAGTTCAGTTCCTAAGTAGATAATTTCTTAATGATTGAAAAATAGCTCAAGTCCAAATAATCCAACCTAATTCTTTTATAAATAGCATATAGTTTTTGCTAGGGACTAGCAAAAGATAGGCATGGGGGTATGATGTAAACACATTTACACTACTTAAAATGTCTATTTATGCATGTTCTTAAGCATAGGATTGCATTTCATGATATAAATATTGCATAACATGAATCATCTTGCATTTATAGTAGTTTGAATAAAATGGAGGTTAATTGTCTCCTTTTATGTGCTTGGACAGGGTAAACATTTTGTCGGGGCATTGGATCAAAGATCCAACTGTATGGATGTGATCAGGGTGACGATTGGAGTTCAACGACTCCAAGATCGCCCTAATCAAGCATCCGTAGCATCATATAGTGACCAAGGAACCCTATAAGATCAAGGGCCAGGATGGTGAAAATCTGCACTTCAGATGACAAATCCGACCGCACAGATGAATTCGGATCGACGATCGCAGCCCAACGACACAAAAATGGAGTCAATCCGACATCCGTGGCACCATCTACAACTTCTAGAAGATGGACAGCCAAGATAGAGCCACGTGGCGCCATCTCAGCTGCCCAAACGGCCGCTTCATCTTGTGGAGGCCCCGCGCCCGATCGCTCTCTGCCGTTGGATCTTAATCCAACAGTTATGGGCGCTCACATTTAAAAGTGTCCGCTCGACCATCCGCGCCCCATAGCGCAGTGGTCGAGCGCGCTATCGCGAGTGCGGGTTTGAGAAGTGGAGAGGGGCTGGAAGGCGCAGCGATTGGGCGCGGGATGGAGATCAGACGACCGCGTGCGTCCGATAGCGTCGACATGCGATTGGATGCGTATTTGGACGCGCAATCAGACGCGTTGGCGGGCGCGCAGCGGGCGCGGACGCATCTTAAGTCGTCCGATCTCGCGATCGGACGGCTGAAAAGCGGCGGACGTGCGCAAGCCGTTGAGCGCGCGAGTAGGCGAGGAGTCGCGCGTGAGCCGGCCACGACGCCCACGTTGGGGCTTTAGTGACGGATTTATTCGTCACTAAAGACCCCTCTTTTATTATTTTGAAGTTGTAATGTCCATTTTGCCCCACTCCTTGCAACTATAAAAGAAGACCCCCTCCATACGAAATTCTCATCCCTTCTTTCTCCTCTCTACCCCTCCAAAGCTCAAAAGAAGCTTGTCCCACACCCGGGATGCTTCTTACGAGATAAAGTCCAATTTTCATTCCCCTTTGGAAGTGGATCCTGCGACGACGACGACGTGCTGCTCCGTTCCCGTTCTTCTGCTTCGTCCTCCTTTGTCCTGCTTCGTTCTCCTTCGTCCAGGCGTCGTCCCATCCGGCTCATCCTCCAAGCAATCGTCGAGGAGGATAACTTCTCTCTCCCATTCTTATTTACAACTTTTCTAGTGTAGAATTTTCCTGCTTTATAGTGTAATTGATTTTCCGCATTCTAGTGTAACTTTTATAAACAGTTGAAATATTGAATGCATGTTCTCTCTCTCTCTCTTTCTCTCTCTCTCTCACTTTCTTTTAGTCTGATAGCTCCATTGTAATTATATCACCTTGTCTATCGAAAATCCTAAAAAAAGTATAATTGCGAATATAGATCAATGTAGCCTCCCTGTGTTCGACCCGGAATTCTTTTCGGTATAAATTTTATTTGTTGAACACGAATTCTTCACTTTCGAACTACAATGACAGGTTTTCCAAAACCAAACATGTAAGCGTAGCGATTCGCAAAATCGTTCAACATCATCCTTATTCAGAAAATTGCCTCCACATGAGACATCCACGAAATTCCTAAGGTTACTATCCAAACCATGGTAGAAGATCTGGGCCAATTGCCACCTCGAAACTTTGTGGTGTGGTTATTTTCTCAATAATTCATTAAATCTTTCCCACACCTCATGAAATTGTTCTCCACTTTGAAAGGTGAATGTGGTAATGGCTCTTTTAAGGGAATTAGTCTTTCCTATGGGGAAAACTTCTTTAGGAAAGCATGCCTCAATTCTTCCCAAGTGGAGATGGGTCTCCCTAAGGTTCTAAGCCAATAAGGAGCTTTGTCTCTCAGGGAGAATGGGAACATCTTGATTAAAACAATATCCAAACGGATGTTCCTTGGCTTCATGGTCCGAGCAATCCAGTCCAAATCCTCCAGGTGTTGGAAAGGGTCTTCATTTGAGCTCCCATGAAAGTGGCTTCGAATTATGCTAAGGACATTGGGTTTCAACTCAAAATCATCTCCCCCTTCGGGACCCTAAGATATGTCTCAACACGGATGGCAGACAGATCGTAGAAATCACAGAGAGGCCTTGGTTGGCCTTCAGGGGGTTGTGGTGGATTAGGTGGGGGTTGCTCTTGAGGATTCTGCCTTTGGGAGCTTTAAATTGGTGTGTGGCCTGCATGATGGTTTGGATCTATTGTTGTTGGAGTTGGTGGTTGGCGGTGATTTGAGCCTGGATGATGGCCATAGCATTAAATTGAGGTTGGTCCTCATCCTCCTCAACTCTTGGGTCGGCCATTTCCTTAGTCTTAACCCTTGAAAAATCAAGTCTCCTCCTAATCTCTCTATCTAAAGCAACCAATTCAGAATGAAGTGATTGCCTTCCGTGCATACACTAGAGAGTAACAGGGAGGGATGCGAAGGGAAACATATGTGAGAATAGTGTGTGCACAACGAAGCAAACAAATCTAGGCCTTATAGTGTAGACCTAGGTGACCTATGCTTCAGGAATACACTCTGACCACACGACAAATTCAGTGTTGTCCCGAGGTGGTAAAGTTGGCCAGGTGAAGTAAGGGGACCATGTCCTGAGGGCTGGTAATTATGCCAAACCCCTACTTGCTTAAGTCGTTTGACAATTAGACCTCCCACCTTAGCACCTTTTGAAGCAAGCAGACATCACTAATTAGTAATGCATTTAGGAGAATATCCTGAAACAGACTCAATGAATCCTAGGGCCAATGTCTACTCAATTTTAATTTGGGCTAGGTCAGTGCTTGTGCTAAGGGATTATGTGAAGGGAGTTAGGGGGGTTGATGCCCTTAAAAATTCCAATTAAACTATGTAAACAATTAGGTGCAAGGACCCAATGCCAAAACAAGTGTTTTTTTTTTTTTATCAAGCACGATTATGATGAGTGGATTTTTAGAGTTTGAACCTTGCTTTATTGAATTTTAGGATTCCACTTGTTTACAAGTTCAACCAAGGCACAAAGATGTAGTCACACGGTTGGTGAAGATTGATTTTCTTTAGGACCTTTTGTGTGACTATGAAGTTAAAAGCACCCTAGTGTGGAAGATCCTAGGGCATGAACCTTCTACTGAATGAGCCTTCTTGATTTTTTTTTATTTTGAAACACTAAGGAAAGCTATCATGAAATGATAGCAATCCGGAGGGCAATATATTTCAAATTAAACAAACATTACAAAACAGATCCCCAACTATGTATGAGGGACTAGCGGTCATTTACAATTTTCTCACATCAAACTGGTCTCTCCTGAAAAGGCTTTTCATTTCTCGCCCTCCACACACACCACAAGGTGGCGACCATACACCTGTACGGCCGTCCAGGTGTATCAAAGCTCTGCCAAAGGGAGTCTCAGGTAGGTAGAGGTTCCTGGCAAATTTTCCTCTAGAGCTTGTCTGTGACCAGGCATGAAGAAAAAATATGAGACGTACTGTCAGTGTTGTTGGTGCTAGAGCACCACGATCATTTGTTTTGATGATAACAAAACACGTGTTATTTAACATTTGCAATTTGAGTCCTAGATTTCAGGTCAATTGCAAATGTGGACGTGTTTAGATGGAACTCGAGCTCGCATCCAGGACGGATTGGAGGAGCTTGACGGAAAACAGAGGAGGTTCGCGTGGAGCGAAAGATTGAAGATGGAAGGAAATGAAGAATAGGATAGATTTCCTTCTTTTGTACTTGTTGTATTTTTCGTTTCTTTTGTTGCTCTTTATTTCCTTAGATATTTCATGTTAAAGAGCCTCAAAGAACCCTAACAGTAGTCCTAGGAACACCGGCACAACCCTAGGATACTTAGGTTTTCTGTAGAATACTTAGAAAACCAATATAGGGTTCAAACAGCACTTCCAGATGTCTAATTCCCAAATCAGACGTCTGATAAAGTATTTTAAGACGTCTGACTGTTGTTTCAGACGTCTGATAATTGTTAGGCTGGACATAGCTAGTTCTGTCTGATGAAATCAGACGTCCAGACCTTAGTCCAGACGTCCTAGAAGACGTCTGATGGACTTGCCAGACGTCCAGATAGTGGACCGTTGGCTAAGCTCAAGATTATGACCGTTAGAGCCTTATCAGACGTCCTTAGGCCTTTCCAGACGTCTGATAAATGACCGTTTTGCCTCGGCTGACCCAAAATCTCTTCTCAGAGATTTTCTAGCCGTTGCAACGTTTGGAAATCAATTCCCACAGTAAAAGTAGGTTTCCAGACGTCCAGACATAGTGCCAGACGTCCTGTATGTCGTCTGATGGACTTGCACAAGAACCCTGTTTAGATCTGATTCAAGTCAGGAGGAAACCCGCACAGAATCAGTCTGACCTTTAAATCAGATGTCTTAAGGTGGCCTTCCAGACGTCTGATGCCAGAGTTAGACGTCTGATCACCCTGTCAAGTGTAATCATTGTCCTGATTTCGGCCTGATTCTCTTGGGTTTTGTTCCCAACGGCTATAGAACCTTTCCTAAGCCTTTCAAAGCCTTCCTAAGGCCTCTATAAATAGAGGGGAACCTTTGCAACACAAAAACACACTTAGAGACACAAGACACACAAGAGAAACACTAAGAAAGACACAAGACACACTTAGCTATACACTCTCACACTCTTGTGTCCAAGAAGCTCTTGCTCTCTAAGCTCCAGTTCTACATCTTGAGAGTATCAAACCATTGCGCACCCGCTCTCCCGCCGTTGTCTACGAGAGCAAAGTTGCGTCGTCGCGTGGCTCACGCACCCGCGTCATCCTCGACGCACTCCTTGCAAAGGGGAGTTTCCTATTTCCTATAGAAGCTAGGTTTAAATTACTTTGTTGGCTCTATAGGTTTGTTGTTTATTTTATCTTTGTATTTTGGTTGGGTATTCGCTTTGCGAATTCCCGTCTCCTTCGTGGGACAAAATCCTTCTCGTGGAGAGAAGGGGTTGAGGAACGCTACCCTCGTACTTGTAGCGTGGTTGTACTGAGGTTGAATCACCCTCTTTTTAAAGTGATTCGGTTAGTGGATTTGATCAACTAGGTTGATCGGAAAATCCTAACTCGAGAGGGTTAGGTGGTGGTTTTCACCCGGTTTGGGTTTCCACCTAAAAATACTTTGTGTACTTTGTGTGATTGACTATTTGTGAGATTGCTTTATATTTCGATTACGCATTTATTACGTCACCCCTCTTCAAAGGGAGAACCTACAATTGGTATCAGAGCAGGTCTTGCGAGATCGGAGTAACACCCGGCAAGAGATCAAATGGAGGGAAGCACATCAGCGATCAAAATTTCCGAGGGGCAGTCCACAACCCGTCCGCCCTACTTTGACGGGAACAACTACAGCTACTGGAAGCTGAGGATGAAGACGTGGCTCCAAGCCACTAAATTCGAGGTATGGGGTTGTTGCGAAACCCCATACGAGATCCCGAAGCGACCCCAAGGAGGGTACACGCAGGTGCAGATTCTAGAGCTCTCACTCAACGCAAAGGCAATGAATGCCTTGTACTGCGCATTGAGTCTGAAGGAATTCGAACGAATCCAAGAGTGCACCACCGCCCATGAGATATGGAGGAGGTTGGAAGGCACTCATGAGGATTCCAGCTCGAAGGAAGTAGAAGAAGAAAAAGAAGAAGAAACCACTTGCTTTGGTTTCATGGCCAGAGGAACCAACAGCGACAGCGAAAGTGGAAGCGACGACAACGACAACGAGGTAAATCTCGATCTTCAAGAAGCATTTAATGAACTTTTTGAGATTAGTAAATCACTTCGGATAGAAAATAAAAGCATTAAAAAGAACCTTAGTTTTCTTAAAAATGAAAATGATAGGTTAGAAAAACAACTTAAGGACATAGGAACTAGTCCTAAGGATAATAACCTGTTATTAGAAAATCATAACCTCATCAATGAAAATAATAAGTTGATTGAGGAAAATGATAGTCTAAAGTTAGAAATTTCTGATTTAAAGACTAAGATGAATACTATAGAAAAAGAAATTGCATGTCTTAGGGAAAACTCTAACAAACTAATCAATAAAGTAGATAATTTTTATAGCCCTAAGGTTGAGAAAGGATCTCCATCAAGGAGACCCGCTAACAGACCCGGATCCAAGCTCACTTGGATACCGAAGAAAAAATTAGAATCTTGTTTTGTAGGGTTCAGGGATGACTACAACATAAAGGACTGGACCTACAAACTCAAAGCTGGTCAACTCAAGTTGGGAGAACCAAGGAGGAGAACAAGAAGACCGACGAGACGGAGAGCAAACAACGGACCCGCCGCACGTCGACAACCAGATTGGAGACCGGCGCCAATGCCCGGGCCTCCAAGCTACGGATGGGAGCCCCATCCGATGTGGCATCCACCACCACCATTCGGGCCATTTTATTGGCCATGGTAGGTGAGGTAAAACCCTTTACCCTATCTTTGTTTATCAGTAGCATTTAGATAGGGGGAGTTAAAGTTTATGAGCTAATTGTCAATTTTTAAGGGGGAGAAATAAGGTAGCTAAATTTTCCTTTAGTAAGGGGGAGAAAAATAATAGCTATCTTGTTGTTACAAAAAGGGGGAGAATATCACCTTTGTTAAAATAAACTCATAGAAGAGCATGTTTTAAGGGGGAGTTATAGGAAATGTAAAACCAATCAAACCTTTTTGATAATGTCAAAAAGGGGGAGGATTTTTATGCATTATTATTTACGGTTTTGTCATCATCAAAAAGGGGGAGATTGTTGGTGCTAGAGCACCACGATCATTTGTTTTGATGATAACAAAACACGTGTTATTTAACATTTGCAATTTGAGTCCTATATTTCAGGTCAATTGCAAATGTGGACGTGTTTAGATGGAACTCGAGCTCGCATCCAGGACGGATTGGAGGAGCTTGACGGAAAACAGAGGAGGTTCGCGTGGAGCGAAAGATTGAAGATGGAAGGAAATGAAGAATAGGATAGATTTCCTTCTTTTGTACTTGTTGTATTTTTCGTTTCTTTTGTTGCTCTTTATTTCCTTAGATATTTCATGTTAAAGAGCCTCAAAGAACCCTAACAGTAGTCCTAGGAACACCGGCACAACCCTAGGATACTTAGGTTTTCTGTAGAATACTTAGAAAACCAATATAAAGTTCAAACAGCACTTCTAGACGTCTAATTCCCAAATCAGACGTCTTATAAAGTATTTTAAGACGTCTGACTATTGTTTCAGACGTCTGATAACTGTTAGGCTGGACATAGCTAGTTCTGTCTGATGAAATCAGACGTCCAGACCTTAGTCCAGATGTCTTAGAAGACGTCTGATGGACTTGCCAGACGTCCAGATAGTGGACCGTTGGCTAAGCTCAAGATTATGACCGTTAGAGCCTTATCAGACGTCCTTAGGCCTTTCTAGACATCTGATAAATGACCGTTTTGCCTCGGCTGACCCAAAATCTCTTCTCAGAGATTTTCTAGCCGTTGCAACGTTTGGAAATCAATTCCCACAGTAAAAGTAGGTTTCCAGACGTCCAGACATAGTGCCAGACGTCCTGTATGTCATCTGATGGACTTGCACAAAAACCCTGTTTAGATCTGATTCAAGTCAGGAGGAAACCCGCACAGAATCAGACGTCTGACCTTTAAATCAGACGTCTTAAGGTGGCCTTCCAGACGTCTGATGCCAGAGTTAGACGTCTGATCACCCTGTCAAGTGTAATCATTGTCCTGATTTCGGCCTGATTCTCTTGGATTTTGTTCCCAACGGCTATAAAACCTTTCCTAAGCCTTCCAAAGCCTTCTTAAGGCCTCTATAAATAGAGGGGAACCTTTGCAACACAAAAACACACTTAGAGACACAAGACACACAAGAGAAACACTAAGAAAGACACAAGACACACTTAGCTATACACTCTCACACTCTTGTGTCCAAGAAGCTCTTGCTCTCTAAGCTCCAGTTCTACATCTTGAGAGCATCAAACCATTACGCACCCGCTCTCCCGCCGTTGTCTACGAGAGCAAAGTTGCGCCGTCGCGTGGCTCACGCACCCGCGTCATCCTCGACGCACTCCTTTCAAAGGGGAGTTTCCTATTTCCTATAGAAGCTAGGTTTAAATTACTTTGTTGGCTCTATAGGTTTGTTGTTTATTTTATCTTTGTATTTTGGTTGGGTATTCGCTTTGCGAATTCCCGTCTCCTTCGTGGGACAAAATCCTTCTCGTGGAGAGAAGGGGTTGAGGAACGCTACCCTCGTACTTGTAGCGTGGTTGTACTGAGGTTGAATCACCCTCGTTTTAAAGTGATTCGGTTAGTGGATTTGATCAACTAGGTTGATCGAAAAATCCTAACTCGAGAGGGTTAGGTGGTGGTTTTCACCCGATTTGGGTTTCCACCTAAAAATACTTTGTGTACTTTGTGTGATTGACTATTTGTGAGATTGCTTTATATTTCGATTACGCATTTATTACGTCACCCCTCTTCGAAGGGAGAACCTACAAGTGTGTAATCCATAGAGATGACAGGCGTTCAGCATTGTCCCCATTGTTCTATGTCTAAGATCACTCGTGATCAAGCCTTCTTTTTAAATCAAACTTTATCAAGAATGGTCCAAACAAAGCAAGAAATGACCCAATCTTGACCAAGATCAAATGAGCTTTTCAACAAAATCAATTTTAGAATTTTTCGAGGATGATAGATCACCCAAATTCACAATTTTCCAAGAGGAGGTCAATTTGTCTAGAACCTCTAGATCAGCATGTGAGTTTAGGAATTGAGTCAGAACAAGCACTAATCTTTTTCAAACTCAAATAGTCTTCAAAAGAAGTGTAGAAAACTTCAAGATCTTTCCATAAATATAAATCTCACACAAATCCAAGCTACGTGGAGTTCGCAGGTACAGAAACAACTTTTGGGAATGTAGAAATCAGTACAACCTTACATACTTCCAGTAGAGTATTTCTCATGGCCAAAGCACAAAGAGTTTGCTATGAAATTTTAGGTGGAGTTCTCCCACTAGAAGGAGAACCTTTGAGATCTCTTTCAAAATTTTTAAAGGTGTTAATCATCCTATAATCGTGTGCTCAACCCGAGTCCAGAAAATAGTGTTGCAAAATTGATGGGTTGAGAACCTAGTGGTGGTGTTTTTCTTCGACAAGCACAAGAGAGGTTTTTTCTTAAGCACCACCACTCACAAGTTTTAAGTGTTTTCCTTGTTCCACAGATGAGGGATTACCTTTGGATTGTGGGAAGACAAGATATCAAATCTTCAGGTTGATGATGGTCTTCTCTTGTGCTTCCTTTGATCCAATCCACTATCTTGGTCCACACTCCTCCCGTCACCGATGCACTAGATTCTTGCAACCAATAAGTAGGAAGAGAGAAAGGCGAGTCAGAAAACACGAGTGCAAGTAATGCCCAAGGAAATGAGAGTGAATAAAAGATCTGTTACCTCCTCGGCAAAGGCGCCAAAAACTGATGTCATGAAATGCGTTAGGTTAATTTGTTCATTGTAGGATGCAAATAAGATGTCAATTTTAATGAAGGAATGGAGAAATATGAGTACGAGTGTCGATCTCAGGGAGGTGGAAATCTAAATCGTTTAACCACTCATTTTTAATACCACATGATATTTCGTTACGCTTGCTCGCGAAAAGAATAGAGAGACTGAGTGAGAGAGAGAGTGGTAGGGTTAGAGATTCATGATAAAGATATGATGATTTCTAACTATGAAACCAACCAAGATGATAATCTATTGCAAAATTCAAAATCGTTTTACAACTACAGAGCTAGAGGAAAGCTTAAAAACAACATAAACATTAAACTAAAAAAAAACTAGCAACTAAATGGAATGTCGAGGTAGCCACGGTGGTGGAGGATGCTTTGTTGGTGGCTTGGCAACTCCGGGACCTTCTTTGTAAGCTCTATGGAGTAGGATATTTCCTTGGTAAAAAATATCAGGAGCTATGGGTGTGTAGGTCCTTATATAGTGGTGGAGGCAGGTGTGTTTGCGTGCATGGGTCAACAGTGACATTTAAAACGTTGCTGAAGTCAGCCGCAAGCATTGCTAAAAGCCTTTACTCTCCACCGCTGGCGTCTGTGCGTGTGTACAACTATCATCGTGTGATTGAAGGAGAGCTATCCGATGCTTCATCAATGGTGGAGATGAGCCACTTAGATCGCGCATCTGCATCGCATGTAGTTAAGAAGTCTAGACCTGCGTTCAGCTGTCAAATCTGCATCAAAGGGCTGAGGATCGCATGTGAGTCGACGCTCCAGATGGCACCTCTAGCACACGTAAAATGGCACGTCAGATGACCCATCGGATCACTCGTGCGATCGTGAGTTCATCTGCGTAATCCTGACAATCGAGCGGTCTAATTTCTTCTGGCATTGAAGAGGTTGCAACGAATCACTACTCGAACCTATGCCTCTTCTTTGATAGGCAGGCACACTACCACTGTGGCAAAGGCACAGGTTTGACATCTTGAGGGCAACTGCAGTGCTCTACGTTGACCGTTGGATGAAGATCCAACGGTTGTGGATTAAAGATGATGAGCACCTCAAATGAAGCAGACAATGTGGCATCACAAGGGCCGTTGGATGGACATCTAATGGTCCAGATCACACGAGGGAAATGCCTTTGAGGGGTGACTGCTGAGGGCGATTTTGGGCAGTTGGAATGGGGCCACGTGGAGCCATTCTGGTCGTCCATCTTCTTTGCTTTGTAGATGATGCCACGAATGTCAGATTAGATTGATTTTTGCACCGTTGGGCTGCGATCGTCAATCTGAATCCATACATGTGGTTGGATTTTTCATCTGAAGCTCTAAACTATATCACTTGTTCCCTAGAATAGAAATATGTGAATTAATATATAATTTATACAAGTAAACATAAATGCAACATGATGACTGTTATGCACTATTTACAATGCTAAATGCAATGTTGAGCTTAGAAACTGACATAAGTAGCCATTTTATCATGAATAAATGCATATTTATCATAGACTAGGTGGGAGTATTTTGAAGAACACACTCCCCTGGCCATGAACCAGGTGGACGTGCTGACGGAAGTGTGGTCTACGAAGGACCTGCTTCTCTTGACTAAGCCAATGAAGAAGAAAACAGACACTGGGCCTTACTGCAAGTACCACAAGTCCTGGGGACATGCCACTGAGGACTGTCGTGATTTGCATGACCAGATAGAGTTCCAAATTCGGCACGGGAACCTGGCCCACTTCATTAGATGAACGAGGGCCAAGGTAAAGGCAAGGGCCCCGTGGAGGGCCTGAAAGATTACCACAAGCAGAGGCTCCAGCACCTCCGTGGAATCAATGTGGTGGTTACTGAGGCCCCTAAGCCTACCAAAACCATGGCCCATCGACTCAGGTAGGTGGTATCTCCCCTTCTTCCACCGAGCAAGTATCACTGCCAGGTCCTAGCAGCCACACCCAGGGTACCCTGGCATCCTCACCTTCCCCCTGGCGGGCATAAAGGTCGAGGTCATCTTTCAAGTCAATGCTGACCAGAGCTGGCAGCCCAGCCCCTTTAGGCGGCTGACCCTTTCTGCTTTCCCCACTCTTCCGTAGGGCGAGAGAGGCCTAGTCAGGCAGGCAGCCTCACAACTATTCGCCTTCCTCCCTAATCCAGTGAGCACACTGACCTACTACTGGTGACACTATTACTGGTTGGTCAGCAATAGCCTTGGCTCCTTATCGATGAGGGAAGCATGGTAGAGGTCCTCTTCCTCAAAACTTTGTGCCAACTGGGGTTTGCGAAAAAGCACCTAGCCCCCTGGTCTATCCGGTGGTTGGCTTCAGCAACCACAAAGTGATGCCAAAGGGAGAAATTAATCTCCCCTTGTCTGTTTGCGATAGGGATAGGCACCTCAATTGCACGGCCACATTCGTGGTGGCCGGGTTGACGGCGGCCTTTGACGACGTCATAGGTCATCCCACTACCCATGCCTTTCGACTGATCCACTCTTCCTACTTCCGGTTCAAGATTTTCTAGTCCCCCCCACGGAATAGGAATGGTGCACGGAGATTGGTAGGTGGGGTGAGAGCTCCTCCGGATCGAGCTAAAGCGTTCCCTAGAATTGCAACCCCTAGAGCATGGAAATGGGGGAAGAAAAGAAACCAGGTCCAGGCAATCTAGTGGGAGACCACCACTGATGATCAGCCGGCGACTTCAGGATTACAGTCGAGCTCGTTAGCCATGGCTATACAGATCTATCCCAATGATGCTACTAATCTCGTCCAGGTCAGAGCGGACCTCGCAACCACCAAAGTGCAAGAGCTATTGCTCTTGCTGATAGCCAACGTGGACATCTTCGCTTGGTTTGCCAATGACCTGCCCGGGGTAGACCCATCCCTAATCCAACACCACCTCAACATTTAGGCAGGCACTTGCGCAGTTAAGCAGGCGCGTCGACACAAATCAGCTGAGCAATGACAGAGGTACAAAAGCTCCTAGTCCTGGGATTCATAGATGAATCCTTGTACCTGGAATGGCTCTCGAACGTCGTAATGGTGTAAAAGGCCAATGTCCAATGGCGCATGTGCGTCAATTTCACCAACTTCAACAAAGCCTACTCAAAGAACGAGTTCTCCTTGACAAGGGTGGACTCCGTGGTGGACTTTTGTAGTGGACAGTCCCATATGTCTTTCTTGGATGCCTATAGCGGGTGCCACCAGATTAGCCTCGCCCCAGCTGATAGGCCCTACACCTCCTTCATCATGGACAAGGGCCTGTTCCAGTACAGAGTTATGCCCTTTGGCCAAAAAAACGCTGGGGCCACCTACCAACGCCTTGTAAACTTGATTTTCACAAAAATAATAGGGAAATCATTTGAAGTGTATATCGATGACATGCTTGTGAAAGGATCGAACCTTCCACAATGATGAGCCCATATTTATGGGCTATTTATATATTTTAACACCTAGACATTAGATTAATAGTAACATATAAATAGCATATATTAGTATGTAAATGGATTAGTTTATTAATTTGCTTTTATGCATATTTCATGCCGTAGTATGCATCTAAATAGGCTACTTTAGTTTGCATCACTTTGCATTTCACGCATTGTTTGGAGTCTTATATATAAATAACCCAATAATCATTTTGTTATTTTTATTCTCTTCTCTGCAGCAACGGCCCCTTCGAATAATGAAGGTGCACCTTAATGGCTGAAGAAAGTGGATCTTGCACGTTCACATTGGTTGTCACTCCATCTCCTTCTCCACATTCTTGCAACATAAAAGAGTACTGTGTCATAGCCAAATGGGTCACCACCCCACTCCACTACTGTGTGAGCAGCAAGCTCTCTTCCCATTCCATCACCACAGGCCTCGACCACGGTAAGAGCTCCCCCACCGTGGACGTGTGGGGTGACAGCCTGCATCGTCGTCTGCAGAGCTTTGCATCATCGTGCTTCCACCTTCTTTTCCTTTCCCAACCATCCATCAACACTAATCACCGCAACCACCTTCACCTTCTTCTTCTTCATCATCTCCTTTTACTATTGCCCAAGAAACCCACCACCACCACCACAAACTTCGCAGCCACCACCAGTAGCCACCACCCCTGCGTACCCTCCACAACCCCCTATGCATGACCACCTTTCCTTGCACGTGTGCACACCACCTGTCAACACGCAGCTGGTGAAGTGCAAAAGACGTGTTTGTTTAAAAGGATCGTTATAGTTTGTGCTCGCAACATCGATTTTAAAAGAAGAAATGGACGTGAGTCTGAGTGTCGATCACAGGGAGGCGTAAAAACTGGATTTTCTGTCACTTAATATCACGGAGATATTGAGTTTTTGCTTGCAAGATGTGGTAGAAAAATGAGTGAGAGAGAAAGAGAGAGAGAGTAGGGTTAAAGTCTTTCAAATCATAGCAATTACTCAAAGCAAGATGGAGAACAACATCATCACTATATTAAACATGCAAATCAAGTTTTACAAATACAATAGTAGCTAAATGCTTGAATAAAAAGGAAGTAAAGCTAGATTAAAGGAACAGAAAGAGAGAGAGAGGGGAGATGGCGAGGCAGCCACGGCAGTGGAGGGAGGCTCCGTCGACGGCTCGTCAACTCCGTTGACTACAAGATGGGATAAAGGGGGCTAGGAGAGTGTTACAACACTTGCAAGGTGAATTGAATGCCTTCCATGGGTGGTTGGGAGGGGTTTATATAGGAAGAAGTGGTTTCCATTTTAAGTATGGGCTTTAGCGATGTCCGGGACGTCGCTAAACCCATGCTAAAAGCATCGGTGAAGCCTCCTTCCCGACGGTCCTACGTGCGCACTGTGCCTCTTCACGCGCGATCTGTGCGTGCGTGTTGTGGGCTGTCCAATCGCGGATCGGACGGTTGAGATCGCTCGTGGGGGGCACGCTTGGATCGGGCTTGTTGCACTCGCGCCCCACGCATCATCGTGGGCGTTTGCCTTGGATGTGCGAGATTACACTGTGTCGCCTGTTACTAGCCGCTCGATTACGCATCAACGGTCGAAATCGCACACGCCACGACTGCCTCGAATTTGGGCTGTAGTGGGTGCCTCAAACCCGCGCCTCACTATGTGGGGGTGAGGCGCGTACCACTGCGCTACGCCTGTTGCTTCGTCACGGAGGTGAATTGCGGGCGCAATGCAGGCGACCATTGGATGAAGATCCAACGGTTGGGAGCTGCTGCAGCTGAAGACGCTACGGGTGAGGAGCGCACGGGTGCGCGATTTCCAGTTGTCTGATCTGTGATTGGATGACTTAAAGTGATGCCGCGTGATGAAGGGAGGTTGAGGGCGCGGCGGGGTTGACACGTGGCGGCCTCATGACCGTTGATCATCATATCAACGGTTAGAACTTCTTGGAATAGTTGTGGGAGCTCCGGATGTCGGATTTAGCCGATTTCGAGTTCGTTGGACTCCATTCGTCACTCTGAGTCCATCCGTGCAGTCCGATCGTTCATTTAAGGCCTATTTTGACATGTTCTTGTACACATGGCTGTTAATAATGCATTATAAGTAATCTTGATGTGCAATGCATGCGATGCTCCTATTCCTATTTATGATGTATCCTCTGTGAATTTTACCTTTAAGATTGTCCCGTTTTGGTAGAGTTAACAATGTACAATGCAGTGTTATCATAACCCCATGCTTACACCTTGCTAGTCCCTAGCAAGGTTTATTCTAGCCATTATTTCCAGTCAGAATTTAAGAAATAATTTCTTGGACATTTCGTCACTTGTCAATATGGGAAAATATACTAAGATCCTGATTTACAGAGACTAAGCAGCACCTGGGTGTCTGCCAAAATATGAATTGCCTAAATCCTCGATTTAAGACATGTATATATATGTTTTTCATTTTTTTCTTATTTTTAGATTTTTGGAGTTAAGAGTGTTTTGGTAACTTTTTACGGCTACCCAACCCACCCAAAACTCAAAAAAAACTCTAAGTGCTAAGCATCCTGGTGTGAAGATCGTGATAGACTCAACGGTAATTTAGACAGACTCAGGTTTCTACGCCCCTAGGTGACCAGAAAAGGAAGTGTTTTGCTTAAAGGTGTATTTGTTCAATCGGTAGCTTTCTCCCTACGTTTGTTTTACTTGGGGTCAACACAAGGATTTTTCCAGTGTATATCTCCCCGGCTTGCTCTACTTCCCTACTTCTTCCTTAAGTATTTTGGTTGTTTTTGTGCATTTATTGAGCTGGGTTCTAGACAACAGACCAATGGGCTGTTACCCACTATCACTTGCCAGGCATACTCGTGCGGTGAAGTGTGGTTTATTTTGTTCTCTCTTTTTTTTCTTCTTCTTCTTCTTTTTTTTTTATTTGGTAGGTGGCTTCCCTGATCTCAAATTTACCTAGAGGCAATAAAAAGAAGGTGGTCCCATGACTAGGCTCTAAACAACCTTCCAATGGGCTGTTACCCACGACAACTTGCCAGCCATACCACCCTAGAAAGTTCATTAGCTACCCAATTTCTATCAGAATCTTCGAGGAGTGAGCCTGTGCAAAAAATGTGTGTAGATGCTTAGACTAAAAGTCCTTCTAAGTTAGAGGACGAGTTGATAAGTCGTATACTTATCACCTTGTTTAGTTGGTGGATTAGAATAGATTAAGGTTGCAAGGATTTGAAGCTAAATTCATATTTTAACAGACACCAGGGCTAATTAAGCCTAAAGGCCTGAAAAGTCTAAGTGCTCAGGTTCTTTCTGTATTATTTCCCACTATTGATAAATTTCTAATACCTAAGTTTTTTTCTTCCTAAATTCAAAATTTTATTTACTTATTTATTTATTTTTATTCTATTCAGACTGATTAAATGAACTCAGAATCATGCAATTTACCACCCCCCCATGCTTAAGCTGGACAAAGTCCTCATTGACAATTACATGGATGCACAGGGGTCAAAAAGATATTACCTGAGTGAAGTAAAATACCAAATCAGTCTGAATCTTCTGGGTTGCCTCCCAAGAAGCGCTGAGTTTAATGCCTCCAACTGGGTAGTGCTTCGTGTCATCCCTCAATGAGGGTGACAACCTCCTTCGAGGGAAGTTGGGTGAGGAAGTATTTCAATCTCTGGCCATTGACTGTGAAAGTGTGCCCAGTGTTTGGATCAGCGATTTCAACTGCCCCATTGGAGTAGGGCTTGACTACCCTAAATGATCCTGTCCACTTGGACCTGAGCTTCCCTGGAAAGAGTTTTAGACGAGCATCAAAAAGCCAAACTTGCTTATTAGGCTAGAAGGTTTTTCTATGGATGAGTCAGTCATGGACGGCTTTCATTTTCTCCTTGTATAGTCGACTATTCTCAAAAGCGTCCCGACAAATCTCCTCGAGCTTGGAGAGTTGGAGGTCCTCTGCGCACCGGCTAATTAGGGATCCATGTTACACTGCTTGACGGCCCAATAAGCTCGGTGTTCCAACTCAATGGGAAGGTGGCAAGCTTTGCCAAAGACAAGGTGATAAGGCGACAAGCCTATCGGGGTGTTGAAAGCGGTCCGGTATGCCCACAGGGCATCATCCAGTCGTGCGGACCAATCCTTCCTGTTAGGTCTCACAGTCTTCTGTAGAATATTCTTGATCTGCCTGTTTGAGACCTCGGTTTGCCCATTTGTTTGCGGATGATACAGGGTAGCAATGCGGTGGTTAACCCCGTATTTTCTGATTAGGGCATGGAATTGGGTGTGGATAAAATGACTTCCACCATCACTGATCATGGCCTTTGGTATTCCAAATCGGGAAAAGATGTTCTGCTTAACAAAGTCCATGACAACCTTATGATCTCATTGGCAGGTGGCGATGGATTTAATCCATTTGGAGACATAGTCTACAGAGACTAAGATGTACTCAAAGCCGTTGGATGGTGGGAAGGGGCCCATAAAATCAATACTCCAAACGTCGAAGATCTTGATAATCAAAATGGGCTGGAGGGGCATCATGTCTTTTCTGGTCATGGTCCCCAGAGTCTGGTAGCGAGAGCAAGTCATAGCGAAATTGTGTGCATCCTTAAATAAGGAAGGCCAGTAAAATCCAGACTGCAGAATCTTTGCAGCTGTTTTCTTTCCTGAGAAGTGGCCACCACAAGCCTGGTCGCGACAAAAAGATAGCACACTTTGAACTTCATCTCAGGGATACACCTCCTGATGATCTGGTCGACACAGGGGCGAAACAGCATGGGATCATCCCAGAAATAATGCTTGGCCTCGGCCAAGAACTTGTCTCGTTGCTGTCTGGACGAGCTGTGTGGGGTCTGACCTACAACTAGGTAGTTTCTTATCTTGCATAGCCAGAATGTGCTCATCGGGAAAGGTGTCGAATAAAGGTAGGGAGGGCCCAATGTGGTCTAGGTGGAGTCTGGATAGGTGGTCAGCCACCACATTCTTTGATCCGGCTTTGTCACGGATTTCCAAGTCAAATTCCTACAAGAATAGGATCCATTTGATGAGCCTGGGCTTCACATCCTTTTTAGCCAATAGATGCCGGATGGCTGAATGGCCCTTATATAGATGGTCACGTGGGATCCCAGAAGGTAAGATTGGAACTTTTTAAATCCAAAAACTATAACGAGCAGTTCTTTTTCTGTGATCGTATAATTTCATTGGGCTTCGTCCAACATCTTGCTCGCATAGTAGATCACCACGGGTTTCTTATCTTGTCTTTGTCCCAGGACAGCGCCTATGGCAAAATCTGATGCATCACACATGATCTCAAAGTCCTGGGACCAATCTGGGGGCTGAAGTATAGGAGCTGAGGAGACTAAGTCCCGGAGGGTGTGGTAAGCCTAGATGCAATCAGCGGTCATGTGGAATAGGGCGTCATTGGCTAGAAGGTCGGTCAAGGTTTGGAAAGCTTGGAGAAGTCTTTGATGAACCTTCGGTAGAAGCCAACATGTCCAAGGAACGAATGAATCTGTCGGACCGAGTTAGGTGGAGGAAGTTTGGAAATCAAATCAACTTTAGCCCGATCCACTTCAATGCCCCTATGTGATACAATGTGACCGAGGACGATTCCTTCTTGAACCATGAAATGGCTCTTTTCCCAGCTTAACACCAAATTAACCTCGATACATCATTTCAGGATTTTCTCCAAGTTGCTCAAATAGTGCTCGAATGAATTCCTAAATACAGAGAAATCATCCATAAAGACCTCCAAGTAGTCACCCACCATTTCTGTAAAAATGGCTAGCATGCAACGCTGAAAGGTAGCAGGTGCATAACCCGAATGGCATACGACAGAATGTAAACGTGTCGCACGGGCAAGTGAAGGTGGTCTTCTCTTGATCTTCAAGAGCAATTACGACTTGGTTATATCCTAAATATCCATCCAAGAAGCAAAAATACTTTTGCCCTGCCAATCTTTCAAGAATCTAGTCGATGAATGGCAGGGGAAAATGATCCTTCTTGGTTGCTTCATTGAGTTTCCTGTAATCAATACACACCCTCCATGCGGTGGTGGTGCGGGTGGGGATGGATTCGCCACACTCATTGGTGACAATAGTGAGCCCAGCTTTCTTTGGAAATACTTGAGTGGGGCTCACCCAGGGGCTATCGGAGATGGGATAGATGATTTTGGCGTCAAGCCACTTGATAATTTCCTTCTTAACGACCTCTCGCATATTTGGGTTTAACCATCTCTGCATCTGATGGGAGGGTCGTGTCCCATCTTCTAGGTAGATCTTGTGGGTACAATAGGTGGGGCTAATTCCTCTCAAATATGAAATAGTCCAGCCAATGGCAGTGCTATGTTCTGATAGGGTTGCTGTCAATCTAAGTTCATGATCCTTAGTTAGGTTAGCATTAATAATTAAGGGGAAGGTCTAGTCAGGTCCCAGGAAGACATACTTGAGATTCTCGAGTAGCGGCTTCAATTCAGGTGTGGGTGGCACAATGATTGATGGAAAGGGGAAAGGTGGGAGTTGATCAACATCAATTTCCTTGAATGGTGTTAGTTGATGGTAATCAGCCCTACAGAGGTCCATGGGCATAGATGGTGATGGGACAAAACAGCTGTTGCAGGATTACTAGTTCAAGATAGAACTAAGGGTGAGGCATTCCTTGACCAAAGGGTCCATGGGATCATGTTCATCGATACAGTCGCAATCAAGAGATTTGGTCACTCGAAAGATATCCAACTGCATTTTCTTGTCTCCAAAGGTGATTTCCATACATCCCATGTCACAATCGATGTTTTCCATAGCCGTAGCTAAGAAGGGTCTGCCTAGGATGATGGGTGTGTTCTGTGGAGGCTTAGGGACTTCCATGTCGAGCACCAAAAAATCAACCGGAAAATAGAAGTCCTTGACCTGCACAATTACGTCCTCGACAACCCCCTTTGGGGTTTTCACAGATCTATCAGCCAATTGGATGGTAACAGGTGTGGGTGTCAACTCTTTGAATCCAAATTGGTGGTACAAGGTTGTCGGAATTAGATTGATGGAAGCACCTAGGTCCAGGAGCGCTCTATCAGAGGTCATGTCCCCGATATTGCAGGATATCAGGGGTGCTCCTGGGTTAGTTCACTTGAGCAGAAGGTTGCTTGATATCACAGAACTAGCTTACTCTAAAAGCACTTCCTTCCTAGGTGCTTGAGGTCTTGGCCTATGTTTGGGTGTACAGGCATCCTTTAGGAACTTGGCGTAAGCCTGAATGTGCTTGACGGCTTCGAGGAGCAGAATATTAATCTAAACCTGCTTAAAGGTCTCCAAAAGCTCCTCAGTTTCCACAACATTTTTCTTCTTCTTGATTGTCTCCAAGGCCTCGGGATATGGAGTCTGAATGTGGAAAGGATCTATTTTTGGGTCCTTGGGTTTTTCCTGTGCCTCTTCTGAGTCGAGTGTTTCAGAAGGTGAAGTCTTGGGAAGAGTCGGCCATTTAGGGTCCTGGGTTTTGGTGCCGCTTCTCAAGGTTACTGCATTTGCAGAGGCATTGGAACCATGGGTTGATCCTTGAGAAGATGTGGACAAAGAAGCACCAAACCCAGGGGGTGTTTGTGGGGCTGGCTAGACCATGTGAGCCTGCCCGAGATTGCTTTGGAACCCTTGCGAATTGGGGCCTCTGTTAATCATGTTTCGCGGGTTCGGTTGTGGCTGGGAAGGTAGGGATCCTTGTTGTTTACAGTCCAATAGCTGGCTTAATTGTCCCTTTACTAAAGCCATTTCCTCCTGATGTTTTTGGTTCATTTCAGCCATCATCTTTATCAAGGTGTCCATTTGGTTTTGTAGGGGAGGGGCCACCCTATTCGGATTATATGGGGGTCTAACTGGTGGTCCTTGCTGATAGGGGGCAAGTTTGGCTGTTGTTTGGCCTGGGCTGGTTCTGGAATTGAGGTGGTTTCTGGGTTATCCAAGCAAAGTTTGGGTGATTCCGCCAGTCGGTGTTGTAAGTGTTGGAGAAAGGGTCAGGTCTGGAATAACCTTGGATAGCCTGTACATCTTCAAGGATAGCAGATGTCGAGGGGGATGGAAGAGAGTAATCAAGGGTTGAGGGAGCAAAGGTCCTTCCCTGAAACGTGGTCAGGGGTTGTTCCAGGTTCATTTGGCCTAGGGGCTGGACCAGGTCAACATTGTGAGCTCCCTTTGCTAGGGAGAAGGTCTGTAACGGGTTCCTGGTCTGGTTCAGTAGCTCATCTATCTTTTTGTCCACCAATTCCACTCGATCCAATTTCTTAGCAATGATATCCATGTCAACCATTCCAGAATTTTCTTGTACCTCATAAATCCCACCACGGGGTTGACTGGATCAGCTAAACTGGGTCATGGAGGCATTGTTGAGCGTATTTTCGCTCGTAGACTCAAAGAGCTCAAATGTGCTCTCCTCATCTTTGTTTAGGAAGTTCCCCCCACATGAGACATTGACGAAGTTCCGTAGGTTACTGTCCAGACCGTGGTATAAGATCTGGGCCAATTGCCACCTTGGTACTTCGTGGTGTGGGCATTTCCCCAATAGTTTATTAAATCTTTCTCACGCCTCATGGAACTGTTCCCTACCTTGGAGTGTAAAGGTAGTAATGGCTCTTTTGAGGGCATTGGTTTTTCCTATAGGGAAGAATTTCTTTAAGAATTCATGTCTCAGTTCTTCCCAGGTGGTGATGGGTCTACCTAGGGTTCTAAGCCAGTGAGATGCTTTGTCTCTCAGCGAGAAGGGGAACATCTTAATCAAAACAATGTCAAGGCTAATGTTCCTAGGTTTCACAGTTCAGGCAATCCGGTCAAGATCCTCTAGGTGTTGGAAGGGGTCCTCATTTGAGCTTCCATGGAAGTGGCTCTGAATTAGACTTAGGACATTTGGTTTCAGCTCAAAATCATCTCCCCCTTCGGGGATCCTAAGGTGCGGCTTGACTCGAATAGCAGAAGGATTATAGAAGTCGCGGAGGGGTCTAGGTTGGTCCTAGAATGGTGGTGGATCAAGTGGTGGTTGCCCTTGTGGGCCTTGGAAAGGTGGTGGTGGTTACCCCTGTGGGTTCTGCAACTGGTGTATGGCTTGCATGATGGCGTGGATTTGTTGCTACTGAAGGTAGTGGTTTGCATTGATTTGGGCCTAGATGATGGCCATTGTGTCTGGTGGGGGTTGATCCTCAACCTCATCTACTCTAGGTTCAGCCATGTTTCTAGCAGAATCAGGTCACCTGGATTCTCGTCCCAAAGCAAACAACTTGGGATGAAGTGATCGTCTCCCATGCATACACTAGAGAAGAACAGGAGGGGATGCGGAGAGCGACAGATGTGAGAAGTGTGTGTGTACAACTAAGCAAACAAGCCTAGTCCTTATGGTGTATTCCTTGGGGGACCTAGAAATTCCCAAAGGGGTGATCAAGTCCATAGGCACTGGACTTCCCTTCCTAAAGCTAATCTGGCCAGGTTGATTACGAGGGGATTGTAGGGAAGGTGCTTCCTTTAGCTTGCACCACCGGTTCCATAGACCCCACAACTGCGGTTGTTTGACACTTCCCCGCAGCCTAGTCACCAGATTCTACTAAGGGAATGAAAGCCAAGTGCCCAGCGAACAAAACCACACCACTTGAGACTTAACCCAGTCTTGCCTAGGGCACATCTACTCTGTTTTAAAAGGGGCTAGGACAGTGACTGTGCTTGGGTTATGTGATGAGGCATTCATTGGGGTAGTGCCTCTTAGTTTTCCAATTCCAGTGTGTGTGCTCCTATCAAAACATGGTTTTCAAGCAAGGGTTTTTAAGATGTGGTATCTTTTAATGTTTGTCCTTACTTTTGTGTCTTTTAGGGTTGACGTGTTTTAATGTTTTCAGACAAGTTTCAAGTGGGCACGCCAAGTTTTGCACACAATTAGTGAGAGTAGATTTCCTTTGATGTGAAGAGGCTCTAAAACCCTAAAGTGCTCATCCCAATGTTCATGCAACTGCTATCAGATGAGTTGTTCTTAGGGTTGAGTGGTGCGGTCCATGTCAAGTCATGGTGGCTTCGCAAACACCACTCAAAAAGAAAGAAGAACACTCCAAAAAGGTTAGGTCATTAAGAATGTTAGAGTGTTGTTGGGTGATGTGTTGAGGATGTGGGTCAGCCAATCATGCACCATGCCAATTTTTTTCTATTTTACAATTTTTTTAGATTTTTTTTTTGGCAAGCAAACAATCACGGGTGAAGAAATACTCACAATTGGTTCTTGTTGTGCTTACTCCATCTCTACCGTCACAAGTTGCATTGCTTCGCCATCCAAGTGTCGAATTCCTGCAACCATCAAGTAAAAGAAGAAATTGCATTAGATGATGTGAGCATGGATGTAAAATGAAAGTGACAAAATAAATCCGTTGCCTCCCCGGCAACGGCGCCAAAAACTGAAGTGCGAAAGACATGTTTGTTTAAAAAGATCATTATAGTTCGTGCTCGCAACATCAGTTTTAAAAGAAGAAACGGACGTAAGTCCAAGTGTCAATCACAGGGAGGCATAAAAATCGGATTTTCTTTGTCACTTAATGTCACGAAGATACCAAGTTTTTGCTTTCAAGAAGATGTGGTAGAAAAATGAGTGAGAGAGAGTAGGGTTAGAGTTTTTTAAATCATAGCAATTATTCAAAGCAAGATGGAGAACAACATCATCACTATATTAAACATGCAAATCAAATTTTACAAATACAATAGTAGCTAAATGCTTGAATAAAAAGGAAGCAAAGCTAGATTAAAGGAACAGAAAGAGAGAGAGAGGGGAGATGGTGAGGCGGCCACAGCGGTGGAGGGAGGCTCCGTCGGTTGCTTGTCGACTCCGTTGACTACAAGAGGGGCTAAAGGGGGCTAGGAGGGTGTTACAACACTTGCAAGGTGAATTGAATGCCTTCCATGGGTGGTTGGGAGGGGTTTATATAGGAAGAAGTGGATTCCATTTTAAGTATGGGCTTTAGCGACGTCCTGGACATCGCTAAACCCATGCTAAAAGCATCGGTGAAGCCTCCTTCCCAGCAGTCCTATGCACGTGCTGTGCCTCTTCGCGCGCGATCCATGCGCACGTGTTGTGGGCCATCCGATCGCGGATCGGACGGTCGAGATCGCTCGTGGGGCGCGATCTTGGATCATGCTTGCTGCGCTCGCGCCTCGCGCGTCATCGTGGGTGATTGCCTTGGATGCGCAAGATTGCACCGCGTCGCCTGTTGCCAGCTGCTCGATCGCGCATCGACGGCCAAAATTGCGCGCGCCACGACTACCTCGAATTTGCGCTGCGATGGGTGCCTCGAACCCGTGCCTCACTGTGTGGGGGTGAGGTGCGTACCGCTGCGCTATGCCTACTGCTTCATTGCGGAGGTGCACTGCAGGCGTGGTGCGGGTGACCATTTGATGAAGATCCAACGATTGGGAGCTGCTGCAGCTGTGGACATTACGGGTGAGGAGTGCGTAGGTGTGCGATTTCCAGTCATCTGATCTGCGATGAGACGGCTTAAAGTGATGCCGCACGATGAAGGGAGGTTGAGGGCACGGCGAGGCTGACACATGGCAGCCTCATGACCGTTGATCATCAGATCAACAGTCAGAACTTCTTGGGCCAGTTGTGGGAGCTCCGGATGTCGAATTTAGCCGATTTCGAGTCCGTTGGACTCCATTCGTCGCTCTGAGTCCATCCATGAAGTCTGATCATTCATCTGAGGCCCATTTTGACGTGTTCTTGCAAACATGGCATTAATAATGCATTATAAGCAATCTTGATGTGCAATGCATGCGATGCTCCTATTCCTATTTATGATGTATTCTCTGTGCATTTTGCCTTTAAGATTGTCCCGTTTTGGCAGAGTTAGCAATGTACAATGCAGTGTTATCAGCTAGCAGTGATGATAACATCATCATCAACCATATCTAGCTTTAATTAGCCATAATCAAGGAATAAATACTCCTACATAACCACTAGAGAGCCCTAATTCACTGTAAATCTATTATGAGAGAATAACAAGAAAATAAGGGTAAAACTGCAGTTTTAACAGCATATCTTAATTGCAGAACAATCACGAGATTTCTCAAGAATTAAATAAAGGTTAAATGGTCTTAAATATCTAAAAAGAGGGTCCGTGCAGACAAAAATGGATTTTCACGCATTTCAAGAATTAATGGACATCTGAAATCCTAAAAACATACCCGCTTAATTTACTAAGGTTCTGGTCAATATAAAATTCACATAAACCCTCTAAAAATCATATAAAAATATTCTTTAGGGTTTGGTATGCTTGTTTTGACCATTGGAACCAAATTTAACCTAAAATAGAGTCTTAGACAGATAGTTGTTCAAATTTGGGTAACTGTGTAATTTACCCAGTCAAACTTGGTCAAAACCTAAATCCTACTTCACCATCAGATTTTTTGGGTAAAAATTAGGTTTGTACCAAAATTTGATCCCAATTTATGATCATTTCAACCTAGTTTACATTTTAGTCCAAGTTTGACTCTTAATCTCCCAAATAACCACTTAGCTTTTGAATTTATTACAAAACCCCCCCTATCTTTGTCATCATCTTCACAAAAAGGTCCCCACTACCTCCATGTCCTACTCCTAGAACTTTGGTGACCTTCAATCAGAGTTTTCTCCTTGATTTCACGCTCAATCTCTTCTAAATTTGGAAGGGAGATTCCTAAGAGATTTCTCTACAAATCGAACCTATTCGTGGGCTCCAATTCTTTCCCAATCTTTTATGCTAATGCATGAGAGATGTGGGTATCATTCTCCTGCAAGCCTTCCAAGCTTGGAAGCTTGGTCTCCAAGCCTTAAACCCTTTCCCATGCCTATATAAGGTCCCACGATGCCTAGCCAAACCCCTCAGCTAAGTTTCGGCCAAAATACACTTTTCAAACTCCTTCCTCGGCCATCTCTGACTTAGCTCTGGCGAGCTCCTCCCTCCGTCGCTCTTCGGCCTCCTAATGGCGAAATTGGGAGTGCTATCATCTTTGTCTCCTTTGTATGCACCTATTGTGCCAAAGCTAGGGCCGTCCTCCCCTCTCTTCCTCACCGTCCACCTCTCCCAAGAAGTTCTCTTCCATGGCGTCGGCCAATCAAAGCCGGCACCCTCCTACCCCTTTCATCTAAATAGCTTAGGTTAGATTAGTTCCTTATAGCTCGTAGGTTAGTTTCCTACCTAAAAATCTCAAAAAGAACCCCTTGAATCCACTAATCATTCTCGTCTTCTTTGTCTCCAACCACTCCTCCGGCGAGGTGCCCCCATTGCTACACCCATCTACCCGCCTCGCCACCAACTCCAAAAGCTCCTCCATCACACAAAGGGCAAAAGCCCTTTGTCTATTTCTCCGATTCGTAACTCCACGACTCTCTCGAACTCCACCCTCATTGCACTAACTCACCGAGGTGGTACGACCTCCACGCACACATGCACGCCACGTTGCATCCTCCACCACCTTCGCCATCATCCAGTGAAGCCTCTGAGCTCATTTAATTTGGTTGAAAGGCCGTTTTGTGGATTTCAGGTGCCAGGGCTTCTATGCCATTGACGCTAAAGCTTGACGCTTGCTCCAAGTCTTGCTAAGCTTTAGATGAATGCCCCAAGTAGTGAGAAACTCTCCTAAGATCACAATTAGCTGGTCACTTAGGTTTGTTGGCCACATCTTCACCCACAATCGAACATGCTCCATCCTGCGGCTGTGTGCAATAAGGAAGGTGGGACTTTAGTCCCACCTCGGACGCCACCAAGCAATCATAGCCAGATAAATTGAATTTCTGCTTTGTGCATGTTGCCTCAAGTCACACAAGGGGTGAGGTCCCTCGCACCTCACACATGCCTCCCCCGTGACACTCTGCACGCGGGCCTAGTCTACCTGGTTACTTGCCTACGCTTGCGCACACCTCGGCTACTACCCACTTCAGGTAGCCCTAGTCCTGGGTGCGCTCATACCTGAAAACTCGAATACCCGGTACTGTGCCTGGCCTTATGAAGGCGAGGAAGAGATGGAAACCTAGAGAGAGAAATGAGAGAGAGAGAGCGTAGGAAAGGGTTGGGTTTTGCTATGGAGAAGAACAGCTAACACTTAGCCATTTGAGAAGGTGTCCTCTTTGTGAGTGAAGAAAAAGGGCCAAGGCAAGGAAGAAGAAGAAAGAACAAGACCACAGAAAGAAAGAACAGAAGGCAAGGAAGAAGAAGAACAGCAAGAAGAAAATCAAAAGAGTACTGTAGCAACATCTTTTAAGACGTCTGATAATGATTATCAACTCCATATAATTGTATTGAGTAATTGTTCTATATGTTAGACTTATAATTGGTGATCCAAATCACCATTATTTTGTCTAGATTACTTTTTACTCTTCATATACTCATACCATACATTGCATATTAGTTTTTGAGTAATTAATTGTGCTCATTTATATTATTTATTGAGATTAGCACGTGAATGCAATACTTTCTCCCTGTGTTCAACCTCGGACTTAAGTTCGAGTAATAAATTTTATTTGTTATTTTCGCGATTTATTGGCTATACTACAATGAAATGACTTTTAAATCCCCGATAGATCGCATGCAACAAGCAGCACGCCCACGCACCTCTTACTACTCTTGCAGCTGCTGCGCGCCACCATCCTTAACCGTTCACCACTAGCACCTCACACGAGCAACCCTCTCCGTGTGCATAGTAGCAGCTGCACGCACCTCTCCCCTCTTCAGCCTTATGTGCGCGACCTCCACGTGCGAGCTCCTCACAGTAGAAACATCACCTCCCTTTGGCCGTGCGTGGAGCAGCTCCTCACAGCAGCAACAGACCCACCTCTCCGCTCCATACTACCATTTCTAGTCATTATCTACCGCGCCGCTACCACCACCGGATGCGCGTCGACCCCACCTAGCTCCGGTAAGCTCCTCGTCGTAGACCATCACCTCCCCTCCACATACAAGCCACTTGAAGGGAATCCCCTATTTCCCCTGTTATTTGTTTTTACATCATATGCCATTGTCAAGCCAACATTTATCATTTAATGGATTATATATTGTGTGATTTTATTCAAGTACCCCTCCTTTTTCCCATTTTGCTAGAATCTTTGTTATAACTCTAATCTAGAAAGATTTCGATTCTGTGTCTGTGGGAAATTTTCGATAAATGATTGTTTGTGACTTTTGCGAGTTTTAATAGGCCACTGCCTCCCTGTGGATATGACCTGCTCTTTTGAGTGGTTAATTTTAAATGTTTTGATTAGCAATTTTCCACCACTTTGATACTACTTTGACATGTCATTTTATGTGCAAAACAACAACAAAAGTGAAAATCATCTTTTCACACAACACCTAGAATACTTGGCCAAGGTGTTTCAAATTCTAAGGAACACCCACTTACACCTGAACCCCAACAAGTGCAACTTTGGGGTCTCAGCTGAAAAGTTTCTAGGGTTCTTGGTCTCTAGCTAGGGAATCGAGGCCAACCCAGAAAAGATTTAGTCAATTAAAGACCTGTAGCCACTAGGCATACTGAAAGGGTTGAAATGATTGGTCGGCAAGATTGCCTCGTTAGGTTGATTCTTGTTCCTATCTTTCGACAAATGCCTACCCTTCTTCGAGTGCACAAAAAAGTGAAAAGGCTACAATGCTGTCCACTGGACTCCCCATTGCTAGAAATCCCTTTACGAAGTGAAGAATGCACTCCGAAGTCCCCGCATCTTGAAGATCCCCCACCTGAGGAAGTCCTCTCCCTCTACTTAGTTGCCTCAACTTCAGCCATCAGCGTCATCCTAGTTAGTGATCGAGGCGGAACCTAGTGGTCCATATACTTTGTTAGTAAAACCTATCAAGGTGCTGAATCTAAATATGTGGTCATTAAGAAGCTAGGGTTAGCTCTCATCACCTCCACTCGAAAGCTACACCAATACTTCCAAGCCCACATGATAATGGTCCTGTTAGACTACCCCCTTCAGCGAATGCTTCACAAGCCCACGAGGTCAGCACGGCAGATCAGGTGGGTCGTGGAGCTAGCTAAATTTGATGTGAAGTACCTGGCGCAAAGGGCAATCAAGGGACAAATCCTAGAGGACTTCATCATAGAATTTACTGATCTCGATGCCTCCCTCTGATTCACCTGGTGACTCTACGTTGACGGCTCGTCCATGACAGCTAGATCTGGGGTCGAGATAGCCTTAACTGCCCCAGACGATGCTACTCTTAAGTACGCAATAAAATTGGACTTCCTTGCATCCAACAACCAAGTGGAATACGAGGTCATGATGGTAGGCAGTCCATGGGGATCACCTTACTGGAGGTTCACATGGACTCCCAGCTGGTCGCCAACCAAATAAATGGCGAATACTAGGCTCGAAACCCAAACATGATGCTATATGCAAAAAAAGTCAAAGTGGAGTTGGTGGACTTCAAAATCGTCTCCATCAGGCAAGTACCCCGAGTAGACAACCCCTTGGCAGATGCATTGGCAAAACTTGCCATCGCCATCCCTCAAGGGCAAGATGAGGACATCTGCATCTAAACTCTTAAAGAGCCAACTGTCCTTGCTCCCAAAATGCTCGTGATAAAGCCGTCCACCTCCTGGATGACGCTTATCGTTACTTGAGCCCTGGCGAGCTGTCCCTAGGGGAACCTGGACCCAAGGCCTTCTGCCTCAAGGCCTCCCAGTACACCCTGATCGAAGGGTAGTTGTACAAGTGGGGGTATTCCACCCCCTTGCTTCGTTGCCTGACGCAGGACAAGGCAATCCAAGTCATTCAAGAAGCCCATGAAGGTGCATGCGGAAACCACGAAGGGTATAAGACACTCCTCGCCAGGCTCTTCCAGGTGGGCTACTTTTGGCTCCAAATGAAGCAGCATTTCAAGACCTTCATACGCAAGTGTGACAAGTGACAGCAGTTCACCACCCTGCACAACTTGCTACCTGGAAAGTTGGTGCCTGTCATGTCGCCCATCCCCTTCGCAAAATGGGGCATGGACTTCGTCGGTCCTTTCTTGCCAATGCTGGCTCAGAAGAGGTTCATCTTGGTTGCTGTCGACTACTTTTCTAAGTGGGTTGAGGCTAAAGCCATGGCCTCCCTATGGCTGACAAGGTCATTTCCTTCGTCTGAAAGAGCATCATAGCTCGGTATGGGATACCTCACTACATAGTCACGGATAATGGAACCCAATTCGCTTGTAGAAAATTTGAGGAATTCTGCACCAGTTGGGATATCCGTCTGTTCTTTACGTCAGTAGGTCACCCTTAGGCGAACGGACAAGCTGAAGTAACCAACCGTACCATCATTTCAGCATTTAAATGCCAGCTGGATACAGCCAAAGGGAGATGGGTAGAGGAACTTCCTGATGTTCTTTGTGGCTACAGAACTTGCCAGAGGACTTCCATAGGCCACACACCATTCAGCTTGGTACATGGCATGGAAGCTCGGCTACCCATAGAAATAGTCCTCCCCACCTACAGGATGAAACTGTATGACCCGACTACCAACGATGACCAAGTCCACTTGAACTTAGATCTCTTGGATGAACTAAGGGACATGGCCTTTGGACGGCCCTCAAGCAAAAAGAAGCCATAGCTAGCTCATACAATAAACATGGAAGTTCTCCCAAGGAGACCTGGTTTTATGCAAGTGTGAAGTCTTCATGCTAACCTAGTCAGGAGGGAAGTTAGACCCAACATGGGAAGGGCCTTACAAAATTCGTAAAGACTGCTCGGGTGATTTTTACTAGTTACAAGCCTTAGACGGCAGGGATGTCCCCTGCACTTGGTATACAAGCAACTCATGAATGTATCATACATAGAAGGCCCGAAAGCAATAAAGAGAAGAGGTCTTTTCTTTTATTCCAACAACATTGTCTGATTACATCTCTCTCTCAAAAAAAAAAAAAGAGGTGACAAATGAGGAGGAGACGGGGAAGGTAGCAACCCAAAACATTTTCAGAGGATGCTACTCCCATAGCTCAAACGAGCCCTACTTGGGCAAAGGTGAGAGGCGAAGCGGACTGACAACCTCCGCGGCTAGGTCAGCGACCTTAGCCAAGCTGACCTCCACGGTAGCCGGCGGCGCTGCCCCTTCAGTAGCCACCTAATCCACCCCTACGTCATGAGAATGCTTCGTAGGCGGTTCTACACGGCCATTATCAACAATTGGACGAGTCCTCTTGAGGCAGTCATACTCTAACACCAGTTGGTCGATCAGCCAGGTACATACCTCCTTCGCAGAGAATCACTTCCCCTCTATAAGGGCCCTGATGGAAGCTAAAGTTTGCTTCCCTATATTGCGAGTGAGCTCATCTTGGATTGGGCCCATGGATGGCTTTGTGGCAAAGAAGTCCATAACCACATCGGCGTTCAGCCTCGGCCCTCCTGCCACTTTTGTCGGTACCTCTGCGCCCCCCAACTCTGCCACCTGCAAGCCCCACTCGGACACAAGCTCCTAGGCTTTGACGAGGTCGGCTTTCAGCTAGTCTATCGATGGAGGTGCTCAGACGGACACACTCCTCCTTGAGAACTTTCTTGTATACCTCCACAGAGGAAGAGTGCATAGTCTTCAGCACCTGCACTTCCTCCTTCAAGGAGGTAACTTGGGCATGAGCAGTGGAGAGGCGCTCGGACATATCCCCTAGGGTTGCCAGGTGGGTGCGGTGCTAGGCAGTGGTGCACAAGAGATGGAGAAGCAGTTGGTGCTAGTGATGGTCGGTTGTGGAGTGGGTAATGGAGTGGATGGTGCGTGCGGCTGTGGGGATGTGATAAACACCAGTTTATCATCATTCTTAAGCTTTAAAATAAACCTAGCTCTAAGGATTTTGCTTCGCAAATGGGTTTTTGGGCTGCATTTAGGCATAAATTAGGATAGTCATGCATTTTACTTTTTATTGTCTTTTTGATATGTTTTTGTCAGTGTTAGGGATAGATAGAGAGTCAGATCCCTAGAACCCTAGCACTCAGTAAGGCAACTGGTGAAGGAGAAGCTCAAACTAGTTGGGACTCAGCTTGGTCCAGCTTACCATAGCTGCATTCTAGCTCACTTGGACTAGGGTTAGTTCATCCTAGCTCCATTCAGCTCATCTCAGCTGAGTGGCAACTCAAGAGAGCTCATCTTAGCTTACCCTAGCTCAAGTCAGCTTAGATCCTGCTAAACTTAGCTGAGGCTAGCTCATCTTAACTCCCATTAGTTCACAGGGAGCTCTAGCTTGCTCAGCTAAGTTGACTGGAGTTCACCTCAGCTCAAGACCAGCTTGATCTAGCTCCACTCAACTCCAGCCAGCTGAAGATGACTTCATTTCAGCTCAGGAAGCTCAAGTCCAGCTCTCGGGGAATCAGTTTAGCTCAACTCAGTTGAGCTAAGCAACCTTAGCTGCCTCAACCAGCTAGATCCTCCCCGAGAGCACCAGACCTAGCTCACCTCAGCTTCTTGTGGTAGAAGCTAGCTAAAGTAGCTCCATGCCACCCTCTTCAGCAGCTGCCAGTTCCGGTTCAACTCCAGACTTCCTCCGTCCAGCTCCTCTCCTCAAACCCTAGCTCCCATTGCCTCCTCCTCTACTCCATTACTAGCTAAGCTACCTTATCTTAGCTTAGCTTAGCTAAGCACCAACTCCTTGGGCCATCCATCACCCTAAAGTCCAACCTAACTACTTCTACCTTAAGCCCACCTAAGCTACACCTAAGCTCCACCTAGTCTACCCTAAGTTGGTGCCAACCTTAGCCATCTCTTCACCCCTTAACAACCACCAAAAGGCACCTCCAAGATGGCGCCAAAACCACCCTCAACCACCCATAAAAGTGGCACCAACTCTCCTTTGATTTCATCCCTACACCTACCCCTTCCAAGCCCTATCCACCCTACACCTCACCTTCCTTCTAGAAGCCTTCAAGTTGGAGCCAACCCATGGCACCCTTCCATAGTTGGTGCCACTTTTAGGTGCCCTTTGGCCACCATAACCACCACCCATCATGCCCTTTAGGTGGTGATGTGCATACATCTAAATAGCCAAAAATGTCTATTAATGCATGCTCTTAGTACCATATTAGCATCATGCATTGTAAATATTGCATAACACGCATAGTCATGCATTTAGGTCAAATTGTATAAATTGTATAGTAATTGTCTCCTTTTATGGCTAGGGACAAGGCGACTTTTAATCGGCACTTCAGATGGAAGATCCAACCGTACGGATCTGATCAGGGAGACGATGGGAGTTCAACAACTCCAAGATCGCCCTGATCGGACATCTGTAGCACTAGATATAGTCCAAGGAATCTCAGAGATCAAGGGCCAAGATGGTGCCTGATGAGAACCTCATCATGAGCCTTAACTAGCTCTTTTCGACCTAAAGAAAGAGAATAAAAGCTCCTACATAACCAAAAGAAAGGCCTAATTCAAGGGATCACTTATCTAGGAAGAAAACATGAAACAAAGGGTAAACTGTAATTTTACCATTGCAGTTCATCAACAAGATTTTTTAGGGGCTAAACATAGGCCAATTGGACTTAATAAGAGGAAAAGTGGGATGGTTCAGTCAAAAAAGGGTTATGGTGAGATTTAAGAATTAAGTGATATTCTGTAACCCTAAAACAAATCCACATAATTTCACAAGGTTACATTCAGGATAAAAATCAACTAAACCCTCTAAAATTTATGAAAAAATATCTCCTAGGGTTTAGAACCTTCAATTTGGCCTTTGGAACCTATTTAGACCTAGATTGGGGTCCTAGCTCAACATTTGACCTAATTTGGGTTTTTGTAAAAAATATCCAGTCAAAAGTGGTCAAACCTAAAATCCAACTTCACCATTAGATTCCTTAGGTCCAAATTAGGTTTGTACCAAAATTTTGACCTAAGGGAAGGTCATCTTAACCTACTTTGCAAAATAGTCCACCTAATTACATTTTGGCCCCTAACTTTTGAAAACCCTTACGCAAACCCCCTCAACTTCCTCATCACTTTTTGCATTCCAATCCCTCTGCCATTGCAGCAGAGGACCCATACCTCCGTTGAAGTTTCGAGGAGGATTTCTCCTCGCCTCCCCAAGGAGCTACTCTCAGATTTGAAAGGGGGGTCCTCTGAGAAATCCCTTACCGCCTGAGCAGCTTCCCATGCCCAGATTCGCACTATACCTCTCGTGCGAACACTCAAGAAGCATGGGTATCGTACCTGCAGTGACCTCCGGTGAGAGTCTTGTGCTTGGAAGCTCACCTTCCAAGCACAAGGCCCTCTGCCTGTGCCTATAAAAGAAGCTCCAGGTCTAGCCGCTTCTGGTAAGCTTAGATTGGCTAGAGATACCCCCTGAATTTCGTCCTCCTTCATCTCTGGCCAACTGCCCGCAAGCTCCGGTGACCTCTCTTCCCTCTTCTCTTCGCTTTGCCACCATACTAGTGGTAGAGTCTTCTTCATCGTGCTCCTCCGCGTCGCGTCGTATCAGTGCACGCCTCTAAGACCCCTTCCTCCTCGCCATCATCCTCACCTTAGGGTTTTCGTCTCTGGCGACGGCAAATATGCGTCGCTTGCCCTCTACCTCCCCCCTTTGTCCAGATACCCTCAGTTAAGTTTCTCTCTCCCTACCTTTCACTTTCCCCTTCTTTATTTCACAAAATCACCCTCGACAGCCATTAACCACCTTCGTCTCCCTCATCTCTGGCCGACCACCAGCGAAGGCGCTCCCATCGCTCCACCCATCCACACACCTCGCCACCTACCTCAGAACATTCACCATCACCCACTGATCATCATTCAACCCTTCACTGACCGCCATCACCTCCCCAAGTGCTCCCCGAATACACCCATCACAGCTGCCACAGAGTGACCTAGGCACGCATGCTTAGGTCACCCCGCGGCCAGCCACCCACTGCTTCACCTTCGCCATGATACCTTCGTCGTGACATGGCGAAGCTCCCCATGTGGTTTAACATGGCCGCAAGGTCGTATTTGTGTGTTTCATGTCTGACCCCTTTTCCACCATTGAAGCACAAGCAAGCTTGCTTACAAGCTTCGCTCCAGGCTACTACGCTCTAGGTGAACGACCCCAAGATGTGCAGGTTGGTCTTGCGCACGCATCCAGACAAGTGAGAGGCCTGGATAGTGATCACTGCAGTAGCAATTAGGCGAAGTTCTCCTGCAAGCGCACAAGCGAAGTGGGTGGGACTTTTAGTCCCACCTCAGAAACACAGGCACGCGGTAAGTGCTTTTTATTATTTTTGTGCTTTTAACTCTTCGCCTCCAGTACACAGGGTGAGGTCCCTTGCCCACGTATGCCCGCCTCATCTGCAACCACTCCTATGCGAACCTGGCTGACCCGTTTACCCTGCACTCCTCGTGCACCACCCATGCTGGTGTGCCTGGACCCAGACGTGCATAACCCGACCCGTATATCTGATTGTCTGGCTCTGAGAAAGAGAAGAGAGAAATAGAGAGAGAGTGACGCGGTGGAGGGTAAGGGTAGGTTTTGCTGTGCTATGCAGGGAAAGGAAGGAGGAGGAGGCAGCTACTGAAGAAGAAGGAAGGACTTAGCCGCAGCTAAGGAGGACTAAGGAAGCAGAGAAGGAGAAAGACCTGAAGCCAAAAGCCAAGTGCAGAAGAAGAAGAGGCTGAAAGAAGAAAGAAGAAGAGAAAGAAGGAAAAAGAAGAAGAAAGAGAGAAGTAGGAGTGGACAAGTAGAAGAAAAAGAAGATAAGGAAAGACAAAGAAGAAAAGAAGAAGCCAAAGAACAAAGAAAAGAGAAGCACAGCCGTAGAGCAAAGAGAAAGAGAAAGAAGAGAGAAAGAGAAGACAAAAATCAGAAAGAGAAGGGCAAATCAGAGAAGCACTATAGCAACGCAAGTTTAAGATGTCTGATTCACAAAATCAGATGTCAGATTCACAAGGAAAGAAGACATCGGAGAAGAGAGAACATTCTTTTTGCATCTTTTTAGCTTTTATTGCATTGATATTATTATTGAACATTATCTTTTGAGTAATTTGAGATTATGATTTTAGTTTTTAAAATACCAATTTGCTCCCTAAGTTCGACCTCAGATACCTTAGTTTTTGAGTTATAAATTCTTATTTGTTTTCATAGTGATTTCATATATACTACAACGTAACATCTTTTAAAACACGATTTCGCCACGTAAACATTTTTTGGCACCGTTGCTGGGGAGCAACGGGGATTTTAGAAACTTTGATCACAACCTTTGATTCAGTACTGTCTTAATCTTGCTCTCTTTTGCTATGTTTGTTCAAGGGGAAGAAAAAGAAAGAAACACAGCCGCACAGCAATTACACCAAGGAACAGGTAAACTTTCATTAGCCCTCTCTCTTAATCCCCTCAAAGTCTGAAAAGGAAAACCAAAGAAAAGTCAATCTAGGGCTACTTGCTTCCACATTTAGTAATTCACACAAGTTGCCTGATTTTCATTTCAACACATTTTGAATTGTACATCCAATTAAGGTAACTAGGGCTAAAACCTTCTTGATTGAGCCGTAGATACCAATTTCGAGGCAACTAAATTGGACCAAATAGAGCCAACTTAAGGATTACAAGTTAGGGTTTTTAGAGACGCATCTTCTCTTAAGCAAAGAAGCAAAAATTTCAAAAAGAGGTCTGCCTAAGCCTTGTTTGAAAAGATCTATCAAAGAGAAACCCTAAGCAAATCAGGCTCTTAATCCATTTAAACCCTAAAAGCAAGGACCTAAAAGCTTTCAAAGGAACAAAGAGGTGAAGTTGATCCTTTGGGTCAACCAACCTTAAAATTAGGTCACTGTTTGCACTCCAAAGACCTAAAGCTCAAGTGGAACCCTAAGCACCTTGATCTTAACTAAAAAAAGGTAGACTTAAGAGGTCAAGGTCCCCATTCTGGTCTACCTAGAGTCTCAGTGACAAGAGAGGTCGGGTGGGGGAAACCCTGTAACCCATGGGGACACTCTACCATGTAGGGGTCTTTGCGGGACTCTCCCTCTCTGGTTGCCCAGGCATTTCTTAGGTGGATGACCTTTCTGACTAAGGGGTATCATCTGCCCCGAACCTCTATAGTCACCCAACATATTTTCGGTGTCTCGATTGGGTCCAGCACATTCTGATCTCATCAAATCCTTCGGTGCATGTTTGGTAGGAGGTCCTTAAGACCTCCTTTAGAAATCCACTCTCCCCGAGGCCATGCCTCGACTCCCTTGTTTGTGCAGCAACCCCACCACATAGATCTTTCCTTTGATTCAAAATGAAATTCTCCTTCTTCTTCCATCATGGCACAACCTTTTGAAGAAGAGAACAACCTTGAGCACCAACTTCAGCGCTTAATAGATATCTTCCAAAACTTTGTAAACCCACCGCAGCGTCCTATGATGCGAGATCACTATAATCCCACTACGGTGGCAATCGAGCCTCGAGTCCGAATCCCTGCTGGAGGTCTTGATTCCGAACTCAAGCCCAATATGATTCATGCCATACCAAAATTCCAT
This sequence comes from Thalassia testudinum, assembly GCA_037157565.1. Taxonomy (NCBI): domain Eukaryota; kingdom Viridiplantae; phylum Streptophyta; class Magnoliopsida; order Alismatales; family Hydrocharitaceae; genus Thalassia; species Thalassia testudinum. The sequence continues at coordinate 155,278,566 of JAZHRO010000073.1, forward strand.
GGGCTTAACTCCAAGGATCCATTCCAACACATTAAGCAGCTCAAGCATCTGGTCCAAACCTTCGAGTCAGATGCACAAAATCAGGATATTCTGCTCATGAAGATATTTTCTTTCTCCCTCATGGACAAGGCTACTCATTGGTATCAAACTCAGACTCATCCGATCAACACATGGGATGAACTTCAGTCCAAAGTTTTGAAGAAGTTCTTTCCTGTTGGCCGGACAAATGCCTTGCGCTACCAGATCACTCATTTCACCCAACAATTGGGAGAACCTCTTCATGAGGCATGGGATCGATTCTTGGATCTCATGTGAAAGTGCCCCCATCACAGAGTTCCTAAATGGGAACAATTCCAGTCTTTTTACCAGGGCCTCCGTGAGGACATTCGATTATTCGTCAATGCAACCTGCAGAGGACACGGTGTGGGTGATTCTTGAAAATATGTGCGAGAACTCCATCAATAATGACTCCATGGGCTTATTCGACCGAATGAGTGCCCGTGCATCGACGAATCTTAAAGGAGCACATGAGATGCAGGACCTATCCACATCCATCGACTTGGAGCTGATGGTCAGTCAGTTAAACAAGGTCTCTATCATAGAGAAGAAGGTGGATGAGTTGACTCGGCATCTGCAGTGAGCCACCTCTACGTAGAACTCTTTCGCACAGCCACCTCTCATGAGGGAAACTGTGCAAAACATCTATCACTGATCTTCTCAGGGCATGGACCCGTATCCACCCCCGTCTGATTCCAGGATCGGAGGGACCTCCGATCCGCTCTATTCTAGTAGGAGGAACTCTAAACCCTCATACTCTGACTTTCCTGAGGCTCTTCAAACCTGCGAGGACCTCAACGCCATCCAGAATGACCCATTTTCCAACACCTACAACCCTGGATGGCGAAATCATCCCAATTTCTGGTGGGCAGGAAATTCTCAGAATCAAAAACCACCTTATCAACCCCATCCACAAGCTCCTCGTCCATACAAGCTGCCTCAGCCTCGGCCCAACCCCACCTATCAATCTAGGCCAAACTAAGATCAAATGACACTTACCCTTCAAACACTGGCTGACATTCAGAAAATGAATGCGGCAATACAAAAATAGCACAAGGACGAGATCACAGAGGTTCGCAACAACTCTCTCAGATGGAAAATTCCCGCCAACCGGGCACACTTCCTTCGCAACCTTTGCCGAACCCAAATAACCTGCCGACCCAGAGGCGCGTTATGAATCCAGGCCACGCACATATGGTTTATCAGGCCCCTTCTGTTCCATCACCTGACGGGATGGAAGCTTTGACATCTTACACAGGATTCCAACAGCAGCCACCCATTTTACCAACCCTAAACCAAAACCAGGCAGGATTAAACTCCGTAACAACCTGTAGTGGTAAAGCAACTCAGGACCCACCTTATCCGAACCACTCCAAGCCTGATAGTAATCTAAGCCCTAGGATAGTTATCCAGGATACCCCTATCCCAGATCAAGAACCTGGACCTATTCTAAAGGAACCAACCAAGGTTCCATTTCCCGAGGCCTTGACCAAGGGAAAAAGGATAACCAAACCCGTGGCTCCTGAGGAGGATCTGGTCAAGCTCTTTGAATAGGTCCAGATAAACATCCCTTTGATGGATGCAATTTGCCACATACCGGCTTACGCACGATTTCTAAAAGACGTGTGTACACCCAAGCGTAAGTTGCAAACCAAAAGTGGGAGTCCAATCATACTATCAGAGCAAGCCAACTCTGTAATCTTGAGTAAACTCCCACCCAAGGCTAAAGACCCAGGAACTCCCTTGATTTCATGTAAAATTGGTGAAACCCAATTCGACAGAGCCTTGTTAGACCTAGGTGCCTCCATAAACCTAATACCTACATCCCTCCTTAAACCTACAAAGGTGACATTGCAGTTAGCTGATCGATCCATCAAGTTACCTAAAGGAATACATGAGGATGTCATTGTTAGGGTACGGGATTTCTACTTCCCTGTGGATTTTATAGTTCTAGATATGGATGCACCTGAGAACCTGAGGGATACATCAATTATGTTAGGGAGACCTTTTCTGGCCACTGCTAGGGCCAACATAAGTTGTGAAGAGGGACAAATAGAATTAAAATTTGGGAACCAAACTCTAAAGATTGACATCTTTAAGGCCCAACAAGGGATTAATTGCGGTGTTATAGAATAAATATGTGATATCAAAGCCGTGGTTGATGAACCGCATATCGAGGACAACCTGATTATCCCTGATCAACCACAAGAAGATCAAAACCCGTAAATAGAGGAGTCTAAAGCTGATCTAGATACACCCATAACACCTCCCCAAGTGCTCCCCGAACACACCCATCACAACTATCACAGAGTAACCTAGGCACGCACACCTAGGTCATCCCGCAGCCAGCCACCCACTGCTTCACCTTCGCCGTGACACGACGAAGCTCCCCACGTGGTTTAATAGGGCTACAAGGCCGTATTTGTGTGTTTCAGGTCAGATCCCTTTTCCGCCATTGAAGCACGAGCAAGCTTGCTTGCAAGCTTCGCTCCAGGCAGCTATGCTCCAAGTTAACAAGCCTAGGAGGTGCGGGTTGGTCTCGCACACGCATCCAGACAAGTGAGAGGTCTGGAGAGGGATCACCATAGCAGCAATTATGCGAAGTTCTCCTGCAGGTGCACAAGAGAAGCAGGTGGAACTTTTAATCCCACCTCGGAAACTCAGGCATGCGGTAAGTGCTTTTTATTATTTTTGTTCTTTTAGCTCTTCGCCAGCGTATGCCAGCCTCGTTCGCGACCACTCCTACGTGGACCTGGCTGACCCGTTTACCCTGCACTCCTTGCGCACCACCCACGCTGGTGCACTTGGACCCGGGCATGCATAACCCGACCCGTATACCCGATTGTCTGGCTCTGAGAAAGCGAAGAGAGAAATAGAGAGAGAGTGATGCGGGGGAGGGTAGGGGTAGGTTTTGCTGTGCTGTGTAGGGAAAGGAAGAAGGAGGAGGAGGAGGCAGCTGCTGATGAAGAAGGAAGGACTTAGCCGCAGCTAAGGAGGGCTAGGGAAGCAGAGAAGGAGAAAGACCTAAAGGCAAAAGCCAAGTGCAGAAGAAGAAGAGGCTGAAAGAAGAAAGAAGAAGAGAAAGAAGGAAAAAGAAGAAGAAGAAAAAGAAGAGAAGGAAAGACAAAAAAGAAAAGAAGAAGAAGAAGCCAAAGAATAAGGAAAAGAGAAGCACAGCTGCAGAGTAAAGAGAAAGAGAAAGAAGAGAGAAAGAGAAGACAAAAATCAGAAAGAGAAGGGCAAATCAGAGAAGCACTATAGCAACGCAGGTTTGAGACGTCTGATTCACAAAATCAGATGTCCGATTCACAGGGAAAGAAGACATCGGAGAAGAGAGAACATTCTTTTTGCATCTTTTTAGCTTTTATTGCAATGATATTATTGTTGAACATTATCTTTTGAGTAATTTGAGATTGTGATTTTAGTTTTTAAAATACCAATTTGCTCCTTTAGTTTAAAATACCTTGATTTTCGAGTTATAAATTCTTATTTGTTTTCACAGCTATTTCATCTATACTACAACGTAACATCTTTTAAAACACAATTTTGCCATGTAAACAGTGTCAATCCTCACTTCACACGACAAATCCGACCACATTGATGAGTTCGAATCGAGGATCGCAACCTAACGACGCGAAAAATTTGTCCAATCTGACATCCGTGGCACATTTTGGAAGTCACAAAAGATGGATGGCCAAGATGGTGCCACGTGGCTCCATCCTAGCCGCCCAATCAGCCCAAGGAACCGCCACTGCCTTTCCCTCCTCAAGGAATCGATCAATCTCAGCCGTTGGATCTTCATCCAACGGTTGAGATCGACACCTGCTTCTCTCTATCCTCGCACGCCCTCTCTTTCTCTCGTCGCACGCACGATCGAATCTGGGCCATTGGATCTTGATCCAACAGCCGTGAGGGTGTGTGCTTTGGTGAGAAACGTGAAAAACCGCACGCACAGTGTGGCGAGCGCGTGTCTCTTCGCGAGACGAAGGGTGCTTGTTCGAAACGTAGCACATCCCAAATCAGCCGAGGATGCGAGTGCGGGCTCAATTGAGCTGTTGGATGGTGAGCAGGTAGTGTAGATGCGGGAGACGTGGCAGCACCAGAGCACGCAGATCATCTACACATGATTTAACGTGCGTCCGAATGCTCCATCGCATGCATGGGCACGTGGTTAGGAAAAGCTGAAGCGGGCGAGGAGCGATCTGAGCCGTCCGATTGCTTGGACGTGCTTTTGCATTAAGGCATGGGAGAGGAGGCACGTGAGGTGTGCAGACACATCGCCCACGACAAGTCTTTAGTGACAAATAAATCCATCACTAAAGACTTGATTTTAATGTTTTTGACTATGGAATGACCAAATTGCCCCTAATCCTTGCAACTATAAAAGGAGACCCCTACCCTACGAAATTCTCATCCCTTCCTTCACCTCTCTCCCTCTCCAAATCTCAAGAGAAGCTTGTCCCACACCCGAGATGCTCTTTTAGAGCCAAATCCAATGTTTTCTCGATCCTGTTCCAGAAGTGGATCCCACGACGACGACGATGTGTTGCCTCGTTTCCGCTTCTTCCTGCTTCGTCCTCCTTCCCACTTTGTCCTCCATCTTCCAGGCGTTGCTCCATCCGACTCGTCCTCCAAGCAGTCGTCGAGAAGGATAACATCTCTCTCCCTTCCTTTTATCGCTTTCTAGTTATAATCATTTCCCACTTTTTAGTTGTAAAAATAGTGTTATTATATCAAGTGATTGTTCTCTCTCTCTCTATCTTAGTGTTAATATCAATTCCATTGTAATTCTCTCACTTTCAAACAAAAATACCAAAAAAAATATAATCGCAGATTTTAGATTGATGTAGCCTCCCTGTGTTCGACCCGGAATTTCTTTATGACTTTCAGTTAAATTTATCTATTGACGGATTGCTTCACAAATCGATCTACAATGACGGGTTTTCAAAATCCAATTCAGATCAGGTAGTTTTCCACTATCAACAAGTGGTGCCAAATAGCCCCCTCCATTGGATCATGATAACCACCCCTAACCACCTTATAAGTCCATCCAAACCCTACATGTGTCCACGCCAACCCCTTCCCTCCTAAACCTTATATATAACCCCATTAACTACCACTAAATTCCATCCTCCATTAGTCTAATTCCACCTTACATCTACCATAGCCCATGGCCAAGGAGAAGTAAGAAAGAAGATTAAGAGGGCACATCACTCGCCCCCTTGGTGCCTTCTTCTCGTTCCTTCACCTTGTGCCACGCCAAGGAGGAGGAGAAATTCTTCATCAAGGAGGATGGCCAGGCAAGGGAGAAGCACTTAGGGTGGACGTCCACTCTTGGGGAGAGGTTTAGGGCATGCCCCCCTAGGGCTTGCCTTGGAGGACACCATTTTGGTGGAGCTGTAGAAGGAAGGAGTTGGAGATCTTCTTTTCAAGTTCAGGAGCTACCAGGCTTGGAGCAAGAAGCCTCCACCTCTTATTCACCATCATCATCATCAGGGCCATTAGTTTTATTTTACTTTTGTACCTTGATAGTTGTAGGAAAAGCTTTCCTTTATTAGGGTTTTCTATAAAACATTTTGTTTTGAGTCCTAATTTAAAGTTGCCTTCTTTGCAATCTTTGTCGCATTTAATTGCATTATTTTCTAGCACTCTTCACTCCCTCTCCCTAATTACTCTAGGCCTCCACATGCCTAGAGTGAGCTTAGGGAGGAGAAAAGAGATGGCGTGAAGTTGGTGCTGCAATGATGTGGGTGAACAGCGAGTGTGGAGGTTGTGGTGAAGGTGTTGGGCCTTCAGACGTCCGGGAACCTTTCCGGATGACTTAACTGGAGAGGAAGGCACGGTGAGAATGGATGCGAGGTGCGCGTGAAGCAGATGAAGAAGGAGATGGTGTTGGTGCAATGGACAGTGGATCATGGTGGAGTGCACACTTGTGTGTGCTCACGGTAGCGTAGTTGCTCGGATTTGGAGGTGCGTCCTGTCAAGAAGCACGCCAACAGTAGTAGAGTGGACTACCACGGTCAAGGCCGATGGTGGTGAGATGAATGAGCTTGAAGCTTTGCACAGTGGTGGAGTGAGGGTGGTGGCCTACTGAGCACAGCAGCAGCTCTCCTTCTCTTGTAGCCATCGCAGTAGAATTCAAATGGAGGAGTGATGGCAAGATTCGCTTCTTCCGGGCCTTCAATGGTCTTCAATGGTGGCCAGTCGATCCCTGTAGTCATTAAAGAAGAAGAGAATAAATAAAAATGAAAAGGAAATGATGGGTTATTTATGTGCAAACCCTTAACTTCTATGTTAAACCAAAACAATGCTTGTAATGCACCTAATTGGTTAACTAATCAAATGCATGCCATTCTAAGTTAATTCCAAATGCATTTAAATATGAATGCAATGCATTAATTATGCAATCAAGCCAAAAATATAAATCAATCTATTTACATCCTAATGCATGCTAAATAAATGTTAATGAAAACTTAATTTTTAGGCATTCAAATACATAAATAGCCCACAAATATGGGCTCATCAAATGCCCCCATGCCTAGTTTTTGCTAGTCCCTACCAAACTGAAGCAATAACCTAGCTCTCCAAGTGGACTAGCCATCCCAATCGATCTTCCTTTAGAAACATGTTAAGTTCAAACTTTAGACCTAAGGTTCTCAAGTAGTTGCTAAGTTACAGACTGGGTCAGATAAGGACAAGTTGCGAGCACAAGTTTCCCTGGTTTCTAACTCTACCCTAGGGTTTATTGATCCCAGAGATTAAAGCTTCTATGCATGTGAATTTGTCTGATTTATTTGAGGTTGGTATGATTGCCAACCTAGAAAGGGAGTAAGAGGATTTATATATATATATATTGTTTGATTCCTCTAAGTCTAACCTTGGATCAGCTATCAACACGGTCTATGTCGAATTCATTGTCCCCATCACCGAACCTTGAAGGTTGCCTAGCTTTCGAAGCTTCGAGATAGCATCGCTCATAGGGACCCCAATAACTCCTGACTGTCGACACTTCAAGATAGTATCGCCCATGGATTTCTTAAGCGAATTCAGGCCTGTGGCAATCGGCATTTCGAGATAGGGCCACCCATGGTACCTGAACCGCACAATGCACTTACATGCCCCAGTAGGATGGATATCCTAAGAGACAAGCGCTAAGGAGGTGGCATGTTATCATCGCATCATCAAGGTGAGTATATACTTCCCCTCTCCTGTGGTAGGAACTCATCCAATCAAATTGTGTTTCTAGATTCTCCTAAGTCAGAGCTAAAAGAAGCAAATCTTCTTTAAGAAATGAATTAAGGTGATCATTACTTACACAAGACCAAGTGTATGTGAAATGTGGATGCTTAGGTTACGAGGGCCCGCAAACCAAAAAGTAGAAAAAGACACCAGGTACCACCCAACCTTTAACTCAATCCATAGTTTTCCTTCCTCAACCTATTGAGGAATGGTCCACAACTTAACTTCTACATAAGTTTTTAAGTCCACAAAGGACCCTAAGGGTCTAAAGCTAGTAGCTCAACTTAGCTTCTAAAGTCAAACACCTAGAGTCAACTTAGTCTAACCTAAAGTCCTAGTCTTATGCCTAAGAATGTAGGGTCCAGCCAGTTAATCTCAATGCAAATGTATGCAATGCAGAATGTTTTAACTAAATGCATGAATGAACTATGTATAAATGCTATATATATCCCTTAAGTACACCCCTCCATGCCTAAAATCTACAATGTCCCCATTGCATAGAAGGGTATTACCTGGGTCAGAGTTGGGCTGCCGTTATTTTGTTAGCAGCCGAGTAACCAAAAAATCAACAAATCAGGTACAAAAATGAAGGAAATAGGCCCTAAAAATGAGCAAAGTAACACAAGCCTAGAAAATAAATAACCTAGGATGTTGGCGAGCTGATGATGAATCCCGATCGCAAATGCTTGCTCAACCAGGATGGGAATAAAACTGTCCTAGGTCACCGAAGGAGGTTCTAAATGATAAGCAGGAATAACGGCCTCCAGAAGGGTAGGGGGAGGATGACAAGGATTCTCCAAAAGGAATGGGGAAGGAATAGTGCAAAGATATACCCCCAGGGTGATGGATTGACCATAGAAAGCATCAATCCATACCTGATACCCAAATATAGGAAATATTGGTCTGTTAAGCCCCCCAGTCAAAACAATAGCGAGCAGAGTTCTAATCCAAGGATTATCGAGGGTGTTCAAGTTTTGAGACTGTAGGAGGGTCATAATATCTAAGGTGGGTCCAGTCAGCTCAGTGTCCATGCCAACACCCTTTTTAATTCCTCAAATGCATCCTTAGCATCTCTGGTAATATCACAAGTATCTACCTACACTCATTAGTGATCAGTTCAATGTATGGAGTCAATTTTGCCTTCAGACATAGGCGAATCCGAGGGTGACTCCCAGTCAAATGAAGGCATGTTGGAAGCAACAAATTTAGGAATTACCCTATCAATCTCATCCCTAGGTTCTTATTCTTTATTCAATTCCTCCCCGAAGTCTATATGTGAATCCACATAAATCTCAGAAGTTGCTTCCATGTATTCCATTATTTCATCATGAGGAGGGATATCATCAATAGGAGCACAGAGGAAACCTAAGTCGATTAAATTTGTGACATCCTCGAGGGATAATTCTTCAAATAAGACATAATCACCCTTAGTGTCACTCCAAATCTTAAATGTAGGTTCCTCATATAATTCATTCTTCTCCTCATCATACAATTCATCATGTACCCGAGGTCTAGAATCATCTAAGATCTTGACAGGTCCCCTAGGGCACTCTATCTGGGGTAAATGGTTCACACTGGTAACATCAGACTCTTCAGATAGGTGAATTTCTTCAGTGTTAGGTTCCCTAAGGGTGGGCTTGAGTTCCATCTCATGATCAGAAGGGAGGGTGGGATTAACAACTTGACTTTGACCCACTTCATCAAATTTCACAAAAATATTATCATCTAGGTCGAGGTCTTCAAATGGTACCATCATTCCCTTCTTTTGACTCCAATATAATTTAGGTGGATACTCAACATGATCATCATCTTCCTCGAGTTGCCACCTTTCTAAATCCAAATGGTAGCTACTTTGATTCATATCCTCTTCGCACTTAAGGAGTGAACCTCTCAAGGAAGTGTCATTTAGTAGGGAAGTTTCAAAATCAGTCCCATAGAAGTAGCTATTCTTCCTTTCAGAATCTCTGAAATTCCCCAACTTAGGGTGTGACTCTCCTACAGGAGATGCATCTAGCGTAGAGGGGTGCACGTCATCCTCAATGGGGTAGGTTGGGTGGCTAATGTCTTTTTTTTTGTGTTGGCCTGCTCTCGAAGATTCTCCTAATTATTCAATCATCTCATCTTGCATTTTCTATATTTCCATCTTCAAGGTGGAGAAGTCATGACTATTTTCAAGGGAGAAATTAGGCTCAAGGGTATAATATCTTAGAGTTTCTGTCCAACCATTACAATCAATTAGGGTGGGTGGGTTGGGTATTTCTACAATGTATGGGATATTAGGCAAGGAAAATCCTGCTCCTAGGTTCTACTTACTAATTTGGGGCTTGATTAAACCAATATTCCTACAGTAGGGGTACAAAGGATCCCAATGGCTGTCATGATGTCCATCAATATATGAACCATCACGGCGTATGGGATAGAAGATTGCAGAGGGGGGTAAGGGTGTAGGCAAGAGGTGAAAGGGTGGTGGTCAAATTGGTCCATTTTAACTCACAACAAGTTAAATTCTTCCCAAGCAAACACAATGCAAAAGAACTTTTTAGGTCCTTACAGATTTAGGCACTTGAGTTTATTTCCATTTTGTAGGTGACAAAATAGGTTATCCAAACAATTGTGCCTAGTTGTCGACCTATGGTATGCCTAAGATGACCTAGTTGGAACTTAGGTGCTCTTCCCTAAAGTTCAAATGGTAGAGTACTCCAAGGACGGAAGATCGAGGGATGTAAGTAGGCTTAAGCCTTCCTTTGAAGCTTTGCTTTCGTGGTGTTTCTTAAATACCCTCAAAAATCTGTGATAGGGCATCCCTCTCCTTGGAGTTACAAAACCTTTGGTCTTGAGTTTCAGGCACTTCGAAACCAACGGTAGGAGGGTTCTTTTCTAGTAGCTCAAAAGCCTAGCAATGTCTAAATGCGTGCCTTGGTGCACAATCATACGCATGTGTATTCATCGTAAAATTTTGAGTTTGAGTTTTGAAACGTACGACAAGTTTTTAGCTCAAGTTCTTGGGTTTTAGTGTTCCTCCTTAACTTAAAGTTCTTTTTCAAGAAAAATATTTGACCACTTGTTTGATCTTTTCAATTCAATTAGGTGGTCTTGCAATTAAATCCAGATGCACATGTGTGGACAAGATAGAATGCAAGGAAAAGAAATCGTACCTTGCCTCCAACAGTCAGTAATGAAATGTATGCAAATGCAAAATAAATCTAGAGGCTACTCATACACACCTAAATGGTCGTCCTCGGGCATGCAGCTTCTAGCAGGAAATTCGTAATTTTTTTTTGTTTTATATCTAACCTAGTTATCACAAACAAGAAAAATAAAATCAATCCACAAAAGAAAATAAAATCCTAAGTCTAAATAAATGGGAACAGACTCCTGCAAAAATGCCCTCCACAATGGGCCTAAAACAAGTTTCGGGGATAAAACCCCTCAACTGTACCCTAGAACAAGGTCTCAAACTGAAATGAAATGAATGAAAGAAGTCTAAACTAACTCTAAGCTAATCTAATATACTATCTATTCTATCTATTTAGAATGAAGACGATGATTGCAACTCCCTCGAAATGTTCTTCGGTGGTGGAATCAAGGTCCACCTCAGTTGCAAGCACAGTGGTTGTGGTGCTTCTTCTCCCAATGTGTTGTAGATAATGAGGAGGGGGCAACGAGATGTCTCCAAATATGCGTACCTTGCACCAAGCAGATAATCGAATTGAAATGTGCCTTAAATAAAATATGAACAAATAAATAAATAAATGCAACTTTAACAGGCTCGTTGCCTCCCCGGCAACGGCACCATTTGAAAAGATGATTTTCACTTTCATTGTTTCGCACATAAAATGACTCGTCGAAGTAGTATGTAAGTGGTGGAAAATCGCTAATCAAAACAATTAAAGATAACCACTCGAGAAGAGTGGATCGTACCCACAGGGAGGCAATGGCTATTACAAACTCGCAATGGTCAAAAATCGATGTTCACTATTAATTTCAACAAGAAATCGAGCCAAATCCTCCTTTTAATTAAGCTAACAAGGTATGATCATGCTGAAATCGTATTTTCATTGAAAGGCAAGGGTGTTTTGATAAATTCAACATAATAAACTAATTTTTAAATGATAAATTGTGAAGTTGGCAATGGCATGTTTTCTTAAATTTAATTAAGCAAGAAACAGGGGATTTCGTTCCCCTTAGCTCACGCATGGAGGAGGGCTTCGTCGGTGGTGAGATGCTCGGAGAAGGATGTACAGATCGAGAGCCCTACGATGGCGGTCACGGCGAGGTGCAAGGTGGCAGGAGCTCTCTAAATGGTGGAGAGGGAGGTGGTAAGTGACTGGCTACTGCTTTGTTGCTGCTGAAGAGTAGCGCTTGTTGTGGCTGCTGGTCGCATGAGGGGACATGAACGGGTGTGTGGGAGGTGCAGCGAGCAGAGAAGAAGGTCCTGCTAGTGTGTGTGTGTGGGAGGCACGTGGTCGCGGCGAGGTGAGAGCAGTGTTGGTGGTGCGCTCGGCTACGCACGTGGGCGCACTACTGGCCACGCATAGAAGGTGCGCAGGTGTTGGGTGGTGACGCAAGGGAGACAGAGAGGCAGTCAGTGCTGGTGATGGTTGCTTGTGGCGGTGGCATGGTAGTAGCTAGTGTGTGCTGCTGTGGGGATGGGAATGTTGGGTCCTTCATGGAGAAGATGAACAGTGGAGAAGGAGAGATAAAAGAGAAGAAAACAGAGAAGTGAAAAGAGGTGGTGTGAAGTTGGTGTTGCGATGATATGGGTGAACAGCGAGTCTAGAGGTGGTGGTGAAGGTGTTGGGCCTTCAGACGTTCGGGAACCTTCCCGGACGACTTAACTGGAGGGGAAGGCACGATGAGAATGGATGCGAGGTGCACATGAGCAGATGAAGAAGGAGATGGCGTTGGTGCAGTGGATAGTGGATCACGGTGGAGTGCACACCTGTGTGTGCTCACGGTAGCGCAGCTGCTTGGATTTGGCAGTGCGTCCTGTCTCGATGCATGCCCACGGTAGTGAAGCGGACTGCCATGGTTGAGGCCGACGATGGTGAGATGAATGAGCTTGAAGCTCTACATAGTGGTGGAGTGAGGGTGGTGGCCTACTATGCACAACAGCAACTCCCCTTCTCTTGTAGCCATCATAGTAGAATTCAAATGGAGGAGTGATGGCGAGATTCGCTTCTTTCGGGCCTTCAATGGTCTTCAATGGTGGCCAATCGATCCCTGTAGCCATTAAAGAAGAAGAGAATAAATAAAAATGAAAAAGAAATGATGGGTTATTTAGGTGCAAACCCTTAACTTCTATGTTAAACCAAAATAATGCATGTAATGCACCTAATTGGTTAATTAATCAAATGCATGCCATTCTAACTCAATTCCAAATGCATTTAAATATGAATGCAATCATGAATTATACAATCAAGCCAAAAATATAAATCAATCTATTTACATCATAATGCATGCTAAATAAATGTTAATGAAAACTTAATGTCTAGGCATTCAAATACATAAATAGCCCACAAATATGGGCTCATCAACTGTGACGGCCCATTGAGCGACCACGTCCGCCAAGTCGTCGGGACTAGTCGAGACAGGGGGCTCCAAGGGAACACCACCACATGAGATGCTACGCAATCCAAGCATCTTCACTTGAAAGCCATCGGCACGTCAGAATACAAGTAGTCCTAGGCAAGACAAATGGCAAACAAAAACAAGCCTCATGAGCTTACCACACGCATGAAATAGAACACGTGGTTCTAGTCCATGCCTTAAGGCCCAGTGGCCCAAGACACGGCTTCATTCAAGTGCCTCAACACCTGCCTTTCCAAGTTGGGGTCCCAGCTAGACCTCGGTTGAATAGCCACAAGAGGCACGAGCGCAGACCCCTGGAGGTGCCTTATAGCATGGATCCCACAATGGACACAACAGTGCGCCCAATTATACCTGAACCCCCTGCCCAGAGGGATCCACCACAACCCGGACACCGGTGGAACTCCGTCGGTAGCAGGGCTGGGCAAAGGTGTCGCTCGCGCTTGTCGCTTCCCGGGCCATCAAGGAAAAGGCCCCAGGAGAAGCCAAAAGAGCAGTGAAATCAATGGTACCCTCGGGACGAACTACTTCCTGAGGTGCCTCCAAAGGAGAGGCACCAAGGGCGATCACCTCCTGTGGCTCTTATGGGGCTAGAGGAGCCGAGGGAACACCTGTGCCCTGGACCTCATCAAGACTTTGCAGCAAGGACATCGCCGGCTCCTCTCGTGAAGGCTCCATGTGGTGACCTCTCCTCAACCACCTTAAAGGGACCTTTGGCTCCTCCGCGACCCTCTCAAGGGCCCCTTCCTCCTCCTTCCTCTTCCGACCCTGCCGATGAGTAGAGCCACTCCCCTCCCTAGGCTCTACGGTACTCTCCCTACCTTGTCACAAGTCATGGTATGGGACAACGTTGCCTCGATGCTTGGGCACTCTCGATTGAGTGAACCGCATAAAGGCTGTAATCAAAGATACCAGATTTGTAATGGGCAAGTGTAAGGTACGACGCAAAAGTCATTCTTTACCTCCCTCCACTTACATGTCATCGGCAACTCACCTGCCACCTATGACACCGCTTCCTGGACCTCTTTCTTCTTGAACTCCGACCGAGTGATCAGACCGAACTTAACTAGCTTCGCCGCATCCGCCCACACGGATGGGTCAAGATCCTCGGTTCAGGGTGGCTGGTCCTTCTCAAGTGGACCTTGCCAAGTGGACGGGATGCCGAGCTCTTCAACATTAGATAGAAAAAAGAAATGGTGGTCTACCCCCTCAGACTATCGGGGAGGTCCATTATGTGGTATCTAGCCTGCTGGCTTTACAATGTATAAGTGCTAGAGGGAGGCCTACCCTTGTTCACTATCAAGGGCATTAGCTCGAAAAGTATGCGGAACAAAGCTAGATAGGGAACAATCCCCAAATGAATGCAATGGGCGATAAAGGCATTCAGCACCAGCTAATAATTAAGGCTGAGCTGCGAAGGGGCAAGGCAGTAAAAGCAAAGGAAGGAGGAAATAAAGGGATTCAAGGGCACTAGTGGACCATGATTTATAGCATATTTACATATGATGAACTTGTCCTTCGTCCCGTATGAACATAGACAGGTCTTGGACCCACATGCCTCGAATGGCATCCCACCAAGCCCATACTCCCCCAAAAATGACAAAATGGCGGATCGACTACGAAAGTCCAATGAATAACTGTACAAGGACCTCATCTTGGTAGAGACCCTAGAAGAAGAGGAAGCAATGGAGTGACCCTTGCTCGCGAAACCCAACATGATGGCTTTCACTTTAAAGAGGTCCCGACATAGTGGCACTCCAACGAAGGACGTCCCTTCACACCACTCTGCCAAGAATAAAAGCTCTCCATGCAGGCATTCTCCGAGGTAGGTGGGTCATTAACCATGACCCACCACCCCTATATATAGCCCCCACGAAGGGCGGTTCCCACCCTACGGGTCATGTTGTTCAAAAAAATGAAATCCTACTGCATTTGGAGCGGACTCCAAATAAGCTGCCAAAAGCGAAGAAAATATCTGCCATCATTACGGGCAGTTAATACCCCTACATACATATTCGTTGCTGCAGAAAAAAGGGGTGGTCCCATCGATGGTCGGCATGTCGCTTGAGTTTTGTACCTCATCATAACGGCAATAAATGCTGGTCTCTTTGAGCATTGAGACACCACTATCCCAATGTAATTGGCCATTACCTGGCAACATGGCAGGCAAACGTGCCTCAAAGTCACCTCTTAAGGCCAGCAAGATAGAGGGCCCACGCACCCCAAAATTGCCTCTTAAGGCAGCTAGATAGTGGGCAGAGGCACCCCAAAGCCACCTCTTAAGGCTGACAAGATAGCGGGCCCACGCACCTCAAAGCTACCTCTTAAGGCTGGCAAAATAGCAGGCCCACACGTCCTAAAGCCACCTCTTAAGGCCGACAGGATAGCAGGACAATGTGCCCCAAAAGTTGCCTCCTAAGGCTAGCAAGATAGTGGGCCAATGCACCCTAAGGCTACCTCTTAAGGTCGGCAAGATAATTGGTCGATGAGCCCTAAGGCCACCTCTTAAGGTCGGCGACATAACAAATAGTCGTACTGCCTCCTAAGGATGGTATTGCAACAAGCCCACGTGCCCTATGCAACTACGCATCTACTCCCCATGGAAACCCCACTGCATATCAAATGCACCCCTACTTGCATACACAACCGGGGGAACATTTGGGGGCATCACCTACCACGAAGTTTCTACTCCAAGCATTACTCTCTCAGCAAGTATACGCTAGCTTGAGAGTAAGGGGCATATGATGAGGGGCAAAACAAGCCCTCAAACTCGAAACCCCGCGATAGGTCCAAAACTAAGAATCCAGCCCAAAGAACCTCAGATAAAGGAAAGTTTGGAGATTCGACCCACCTACATCCCAGAGAACCCCCTATGCAGCTGTGCTAGGCAGTCCAACTGGCCTGCACACAAGCAGACGGGGCATAGTCGAACTCAGAGGAATCTACCTATTTAAGTGAATTCGTTATTGTTTAAGGAATTGAGTCATAGTATAGGACAAATGCGCTCAAATTATTTAAATTTGTAACTCAGATTCCAAAAGAGTCTGAGGTCAAACACAGGGAGCAAGTAATAGCAATTTAATCTCACCAATCACAAGAACTATAAGCAATTATAATCTAAACTTGATTCAGAACAACTCAAAATGATATATAGATGAAATCAAGTATCTCAATGCAAAAGAATGAGTTAACATGGTGATTTGAATCACCAATTAACCCTTTGAATGTTAAGCTCAAATATATCAACAGTAATTATCAACCAATAATCCATGTCAACCAACTCAAATGAATCAACAACAGCTTTTAGAACCAGCAGAGATCAGATGAAGGCACAAGGCTTCAGACGCCTTAAGTGCTCAAGGCTCTGCTTTAAAGAGCAAAGGCAAAGGCCTCTCCTCTTCTTTCTTCATCCTTCGTGCCTCAAGGGAGAGAGGCAAGCAGAGCACAACAACACAGAGGAAAAGACCTCTCAGTTTTGATAAGTGTAGAAAGCAGTGAAGGGCAAAACTCCTTGTCTCTCTTTCCACCTCTTTCTTTCTCTCAGAAACTTGGGTTTAGTCGGGTAATCGTGCGGGTAGCCAAGTGTGGACAGGGTGCAGGCCTGAAGGCATGGTCACAGGCGAGCAGTGCTCGGTTGGGTTAAGCGGGTTGTGAGGGTAAAGGGGATCTGACCCCTGTGTTCTTAGGCGAAGAACGGGGGTCACAAATCGCTTATATGCCGCACAAATCGCTGCTACATCCCCGATGTGGGACTATCTAGTCCCCCTTCTTCTAAGTGCAGCAGCAGATGAAGGTGCCTTCAATTGAGGTCGAAGATGAGTCTGTGGAGTCCAATTAAGCACCTGGGTGGCTTCCTAGGACTAACATCATGTTCCTTATCGATGGATGCAGACAGGCCCTGAGTCTCGTGTGCCCCTCGCGTGTTTGCCAATGCTCGAGTAGTCATCCAGTCGAACATACCCATACTTTCATTGTTTACGGAGTTCTTGCACATATTCTTGAGAGTCTCCCAAATGGTATCATTATGCTGACTATTGTAATGGATGATCTACGCAAAAAAGATTGGATTTTGAAAAAAGACCCGTTGTCATAGTATGATTTGCGAAGAAATCCATCAATAGATAAATTTATCGAAATTTGTAAAGAGATTCCTGGTCAAACACAGGGAGGCTACGCAGATCTAAAATTCGCGATTATATTCTTTTTGGTATTTTGTTTTAAAAGAGAGATAATCACAATGAGTTTAATATTAACACTAAGAGAGAGAGAGTGAATAATCACTTTGCAACTGAATATTATTTTTAGAACTAGAAAGCAGAAATGATTACAGTTAGAAAGTGAGAAATTCTATACTAGAAAGCAATAAAGAAGGGAGAGAGATGTTATCCTCCTCGACGGTTGCTTGAAGGACGAGCCAGACGAGGCGACGCCTGGAGGACGGAGGACGAAGACGGAAGACGAAGAATGGAGCAAGAAGAATCGGGGGTGAGGCAGGGCATCATCGTCGTCATGGGATCCATTTCCAGAATGGGGGAGAGAAAACTTGATTTTGACTCTAGAGGATCATCCCAGGTTTGGGACAAGCTTCTTTAGAGCTTTGGAGAGGGAGAGAGGTGAAGGAAGGGATGATTGAAATGTGAGGGGTGAAGGCCACTTTGTAGGTGTAGAGGTTGGGGGCAAAAAGGTCATTTTATGTTAAGAAGATTAATGCAAGGGCCTTTAGTGACAGAATTAAGTGTCACTAAAGCCCCTGAATGTGGGCGTAGCTGTTGCGCATGCTGCACCTCTTCTTGTCCTTGTGCCTCAACGCACATGCATGTCCTTGGATTCTTGGCTATCTGATCGTAAGATTGGACAGCTTAAGATGAGTGCACCTGCTTGTTGCTTCAGTGTCTTAACGCATGCGCATGCCAACTCTCAGCCGTCCATCTTGCATCAGACGACCCAGATAGCATCGCGTCCATGCCTCTTCAACGCAAGCGCCCACCTGCAATGCGATCCTCGCTCATCCATGCAACCACGTTGCATGCCATCAGATCGATCACACTGCATCCAACAGTTGAAATCAGCTGCTCCACGCCTGCGCCTTGATATGAGGCGCAACGGGGATCGAACCCACGCCTCTCACTCACGAAGAGGCACTCGACTGCTACGTTGCAGCTATCGCTTTGTCTTGCTTATGCTTTAAGCACACGTGCCCATGGTCGTTGGATTAAGATCCAATTGCCCAGATCTGATCTTGCATTGAGGAGAGAGAGAGAGCACAAAGGGTCCTCGCGTATTAGCTGCTCTAGTTTGGGCTGCAGAGATGGCGCCACGTGGCGTTATTTTGGTCGTCCATCTTCTATGACTTGTAAAAAGTGCCACGGATGTCAGATTGGGCTGATTTTCACGCCATTAGGCTACGATCATCGATCCGAACCCATCTGTGCAGTCAGATTTGTCATTTGATGTGCGTATTGACACCATCTTGGTCCTCGATCTCTGTCCTTCCTCAGATTATATCTGATGCTACAGAAGTCCGATCGGGGTGATATTGGAGTCGTTGAGCTCCAATCGTTGCCTTGATCAGATCCGTATGGTTAGATCGTTGATCCGAGGCCTCGATTAAAAGTCTCCCTATCCCGGCCACCAAAAAGAAGAAATTACTATACAATTTGTAAAATTTGACCTAAATGCATGATGATGTATGTTATGCAATATTTACAATGCATGATGCTAATATGATACTAAGAACATGTATTAATAGACATTTTTGGCTATTCAGATGTATGCACATCACTGACCCATGATGCTTCCACCATAGGTTGCATTGATAAATAGCTTGATCTCGTCGCAGCCATAGTAAAAAGACTGGACTTGTTCCCACTTAGGAACTTCGTGATGGGGGCATCTTCGCATGAGATCCAGAAAGCGATCCCATGCCTCATGAAGTGGTTCTCCTGGATTCTGTGTGAAGTGTGTGATCTGGTGCCTTAAAGCATTTGTCCGACAAATGGGAAAGAATTTTTGTAAGAATTCATTTTGTAGTTCCGCCTAGGTGTTGATTGGATGATTTAGAGTTTGGAACCAATCGGCAACTTTACCCATGAGTGAGAAGGAGAACATCTTCACGAGCAGGATATCTTGATTTGGTATAGCAGGCCCGAAGGTCTGGGCCAGATGTTTTAGTTGCTTGATGTGCTGGAAGAGATCTTCGGAATTTGAGCCATGGAATTTAGGAATAGTATGAATCATATTTGGCTTGAGTTCAACATCAGGCCCTCTAGTAGGGATTTGTACTATAGGTTCACTCTCCACCGCGGCAACATTGTAATGATCTCGCATCTAAGGCCGTGGTGGTTGATTGATGTATGCATGGAATAGATCATTGAGATGCTATAGCTGATCTGGCAAATTAGGTTCTTCTTCTACTGGGTGTTTCATGGAAGAAGATGGAGATCTAGGCTCAGATGAATCAGAGGAGATATTGATCTGGTTGAAAGGTCACACGAACAAGTGAGTCGAGGCTTGGCCTCAACAAGAATGAATATCTAAAGAAGGTCTCAAGGGTGGTCTTAAGGACCTCCTCCCAAACATACACTAGGAAACCAGATGAGGGACAGAATATGTGATGGACCCAATTGAGGCACCCAAAAACTTTTAGATGACTACGGAGGTTCAAGGCAGATGATACCTCTTGATTTGAAAATTACTCATCTGAGAAATACTTGGGCAGTCAGGAAGGGAGAGTCCCGCAAAGACCCCTACACGGTAGAGCATCCCTATGGGTTAGAGGGTTTCCCCCACTCGACCTTCCTTGTCACAATGGATCCGAGTAGACTGGAATGAATAACTTGACCTCTTAAGTCTACCAAATTTTAAACCTGAATTATGGTGCTTTTGATTTCACTTGAACTTTAGAGCTGATTGTGATTTGTGACCTAATTTGAAGGTTGGTTGACCCACAAGGTGGATCAACTTCACCTAACCTGCCCTAATGTTGATGATGAGTTGGGTAATGAGCCCAAAATCACCTTGAGTGGTTTGAAAGTAGGTTATTAAGCCCAAACTTTTATGGATTCAAGTGAATGATAGAGCCTTCTTTTAGGGTTTTGTTGATTAGGTCAATTCAAGCAAGGGTTTGGGTGACACCCAATGCAGTAAAATTAATTCTCTTTATTTCAGGCAAGTGTGTTTTCTCAACCCTAAGATAAAAACCCTAATTTGGTTCTTTTTTGGTCCAATTAGTTCTTTTCCAAATGTGGCACCTAAGGCTCAATCAAGAAGGTTAACTGCCCTAGGCACCTTAAATCCTTTGTAGGTGTAGAAATCAGGAAGGGGATCTCTAGAAAATCAAATCAGGTAACTTGGGTGATTAATTCTATGAAAATAATGCAAGTTTGATCCTAATTAATTTCCTTTTCAATTCTTTCTAGAAATAAGGGGCTTAAGAAGATGGAAATGAGATTACCTACCCTTGGAGTGGCTGTTGTGCAGCTGATCCTTTTAGTGTAGCTCGCACAAACACAACAAAATAGATAAAGCAAATTAGTATCAGGTCAGAAGTTGTAATCAGTGAAATCAAATTGCATGTTGCTCATCGGTAATGGCAGCAAAATGTTTAAGCAAGTTGGCTGTTGTTTAAGGAATTGCATTGTAGTATAGGACAAATGCGCTCAAATCATTTAAATTTGCAACTCAGATTTAGAAAGAGTCTGAGGTCGAACACAAGGAGCAAGTAATAGCAATTTAATCTCACCAATCACAAGAAATATAAGTAATTATAATCTAAACTTAATTCATAACAACTCAAAATGAGATATAGATGAAATCAAGTATCTTAATGCAAAAAGAATGGGTTAAAATGGTGATTGAATCACCAATTAACCCTTTGTTCGTTAATCTCGAATATATCAACATTAACTATCAACCAATATTCCATGTCAACCAACTCAAATGAATCAACAGTAGCTTTCAGAACCAGCAGAGATTGGATGAAGGCACAAGGCTTCAGACGCCTTAAGTGCTCAAGTCTCAGCTTCAATAGAGCAGAGGCAAAGGCCTCTCCTCTTCTTTCTTTGTCCTTCATGCCTCAAGGGAGAGAGGCAAGCACAGTATAGCAACACAGAGGCAAAGGCTTCTTAGATTCGCTAAGTGTGGAGAGTAGTGAAGGGAAAACCCCCCCTCTCTCTCTTTCCTCCTCTTTCTTTCTCTCAAAAACTCAGGTTTAGCTAGGTAATCAGGAGGGAAACCAGGCGTGGATAGGGTGTAGGCCTGTGGGTGTGGACGCAGGCGAGTAGTGCTCGGTCGGGTTAAGCGGGTCATGAGGGTGAAGGCTACCCGGCCCTCGTGTTCTTGGGTGAAGAACGGGGGTCACAAATTCCTTATATGCAACACGAATCACTGTTATGTCCCTGATGTGGGACTATCTAGTCCCCTTCTTCTCAGTGCAACAACAGATGCAGGTGCTTCCAATTGAGGTTGAAGATGAGTTTGTGGTGTCCAATTGAGCACCTGGGTGGCTTCCTGGGACTTGGCCATAGGGCTTGGGAGTGAAACCTGGAGTAGTTGTGGCTAGAGAACTAAAGATGTGGTCAGCGAGCTCGCAGGCGGTGGTGGAGGTCCGACAAATACCTGAAATCACGAGAATGGCCTCATTGCCATGTCAAACAGGCTTAGAAGGATCACCGTGGGACGACGAGTGTGGTGATGGGTGTGGTGTGGCGTGCGTGTGTGTGAGGAGGTCTGATGACCTAGAGATGACAGTATGGAAGGTCGTGAGTTTGGTGGAGTCAATGAGTGGCCAATCCACTCAAATACTTGAGGGGTTTCGGTTAGTGAAGTGCGACAGAGGTTTCTATGCCAGTGGGAGGTGGATTAGTGCAGTGTAGTGGGTTTTCAAGGTTGTCGAAGGTACGTCGAAGACAAGGGGGCAACGGTGGCACGGGCATTTGGGTGGTCTGAAGTGGGTGTCGAGTATGCGAGGCAGATTAGTAGGTGATGCGGAATTAAGTCCAGGCGGTTGCTGACGACTATGATGCAGAGGTGGCACCGGTTATAATTGGCTGGTGCCAGAGACAAAGGTGCTCCTGGAGGTAGAACGACGATGCTTTGAAGGGGTAGAGAGCCCCTCACAGGTATGGCGAGGTGCGGAGGAGCTTAGGGAGGATGAAATTGCTGCCTATAGTATGTGGGAGTAGGCGAGGAGACCGAAGGAAAGAAGTCACTGGAGTGGAGTTGGAGCTGGCTGGAGGTAGGGGAGGTAGGGGGCTGGGCGAAAAACTCGCTAAGGAGTTCAGCCTGACAAGGGGGACCTTTTTATAGTGCTTTAGGCGAGCTTCCAAGCTTGGAAACAAGCTTGAGAAGCTTGGATTTCCAAGAGAAAAATTTTTGAACTCCAAGGATTTGCATGAGCAACATGGAAGGATTTAGAATTTAGAATTAGGTTTGGTCAATTAAGGACCTCCTCAAGATCATCCCTTCCAATTTTGGGAGGGATTGGCTAAGCAGTCAGGGAGGAATTTTTGATTGAGAGCTCAGGTGTGTGGGTTCACACCTGCCATGGAGGTAGGGACCCAACTGTGAAGAAGATGACAAAGTTGGGGGGCTATTCGCAAGGATTTTTGAAAGTTAGGGGTGTATGTGAGAGAGAAAGGGTCTGAGTGGACTAAAATGCAAACTAGGTCAAAATGATCTCTGATTAGGCCTAAATTTTGGTAAAAACCTAAGTTGCACCCAAGGAATCTAGTGGTGAAGTTGGATATCAGTTTTGACCAAGTTTGACTAGGAAAATTGCGTGAAAACCAAATTTAGAGTAACTTTTTGTCTGAGACTATTTTAGGTCAAAATGGGTTGCAAAGGTCAAATCAAGGGTGCCAAACCTTATAGAATATTTTATATGATTTTTAGAAGGTTTAGATGGAATTTATCCTGACTAGAACCTCTGTTATTTAAGCAGATCTGAAATTAGGTTTTGGATTACTGTTAATTATAGAAATGTGTGAAAACTCGTTTCTCTCTGCATGAACCCACTTATTAGGCTTTAATGCTCTTTTGACCATAGGTTAACCCCTGGGAAATGTTGTGGTTATTCTATGTTCATGATATGCTGTTAAAATTACAGAATTAACTCTAGTTCTTTGTTCTCTTCTCAAAACAGCCTAAAGTGGTGTTATGATCCTCAGATGGATATGTAGGAGCATTTTTCTTTCATTCAAGACTAAAAGTGGCCAGTTAGGGCCTATGATGGTGTTCCCATCACTATCCATTGGAGGTGGAGTGAAGAGTAGAGTGATAAGACCACAATTATGGGCTAGGTAAATACTTAAAAGCCTAGTTACTAGATTAATATTTGCATGTACATAGCATATTCTAACATATAAATAGCTTGGTTTCTAAAATTGCTTGCATGCATATTTTATGCGTACGTAAATATCGGATAGTATGCATTAGAATATAAGTAGATTAGATTATAATTTAGTTAACATTGGCGTGCATACATTAGGTATATTCTGTTGGGTTTTTGTATAAATAACTCATTTTTTTTCCTGCAGAGCACACGTTTCGACGCACGTGTTGTCGCCAACAAAGCAACTTCGCTATCGCACCAAGCTTCTCACAACCGCCTTGAAATTGTCATCAAGCTGTTGCCAAAACATCAGGTGGAAGAAACCAATGGTGCCAGATATAAGTCTAATTGAAGTGTAACAGGGAGAAGAAACTGGATTGAGATAAATTACATAGAGAGGTTGAGCTATTTTTTTTAAACTCAGATCCGATTTGATCTTATCCTATTTAGAAATCCAATTCCCATACCCACTTACGTTTATCCAAGCTACCAAATATATACCCATGCACATCCATGGACTCCACACCCAATATCCCCATAACATCCAATTTTCCCATCCTCTCCAATTTTTCACCACCGAAGATCCCCACAATTCCCACCTCTCCATCCAAAAAACCCCCTACGTACACCCAATACCCCCTCCACAAAAAAAAAGAATAAAAAAACCTGATAATATCCTATTTATCCCTCGAAGAGAAATCCTACGTAAAGTCCCAACGTACTTTATCCATCTAAACAAAAATCCCACCACCACCTTCCCTTAGTTAAGTGCCTCCCCTACTTTCACAATGGGGGGGATCCTATCTTCGATCTCACTCATCCGCTCCCAACTCCTCTCTCGATCTTCTTCCTCTCATCTGCGCCTTGGAAGCCGTGTGCACTGTGGCCCTCTCAGCGTGAACGGTGGTCTCCATGCACATACCTTCGTCCTTCTTCCTCTCATCGGTCACATGGTGATAGCGTGCGGCCACCACTGTAGCCACCCATCACCTTTAGCTGTGCCCGCTCTCATCGGCCACTAGCCACCGTGCATAGGCACCCTAAGAGGCCATGCCCGGCCTGGCCACGATTATGTGTAGTAGCCACCTTGCGCACACCCTTACGCATGCATGCGTGCTTAACCCCCTTGTGCGCACCAACAACCAGCTGCATCTTCCTCCTTGAGGGGGGACGTCCTCCAACATCCTCTCCTCCCCTGCAAACAATCGCCGAGCGCCTCCCTTGCATGCATGCCCTCGCTACTGTTCGCGCACGTGCAGCACCTTCCCCTTGCGCAAACCATCAAGCACCCTCCTCTTCTTCATCTTCTTTGTCATCTTCTTCTTCTTCTTCCTCTCTACCAACTGAAAGTACCCAAAGCCACCAAAACATAGCCATCAACTCTGGCCACGAAGCTTCACATTGGGAACTCCATCGTACTCACCTCGACTTTCTGAGCATGGCCACATCCTCCAACGGACTGATCGGCCAACGTCTCACTGACCAGAGAGCCTCACCGCCGACGAGCACCTTAGCTCTGGCCAGCCACGTTTGACCACCATCATCGACGTCGTAACCGCCCAAACGAAGCCCTTGACGTGGCCAACCTCCTATGAGCTCTGCACGCCCGACCGTGGCCTCCTCTTCACGCACGCATAAAGGAAGAAAATCCTCTATTTTTGGGTTAATTAGTATTTGCGTTTGAGTGCCATTTCCAAACTCTTATTTTGATTTTAATATTTGATATATTGAGTGAAATTGCAACTTCATGCTCATGCTTTATCATACTTGCTTGGCTCTTGTTATGCACATCATTCGACATTGCTTTGGATTAAGATTTACATAATTTCTCTCTAGTACATGTGCAATTGGAAATTACATAGATTGATCATATATTTATCAAATATTTTATTGAGGAAAAATTGCATAAATAACCTTACATTCTCAATTTTTTGTGTGTCTTCTTCTTTTCGTCGCATTTCATGTCGGATTTGACCACGGATTTCGCACTCGATTGGACAAATACAAGGGAAAAATATTCATGAATTTATTGATCTATTCCTCCCTATGGATACGACATCCTAGCTATTCGTGGTTAGTTTTCATTGATATATTTTTGTTCAGGATTTTTCCACCACGCGATTTTTACTGCGACAATGTACTTTTTTGAGACAACATTATTCTGCAAGCGAAAAACCCCCGACCATATAGCAGACCTGCGTCACCAATAAATGTTGACACTGGCAACTACCATTAATGGCCTGGCAGTGTATCCACCCAGAAAATCTTGCTGGAAGTGCAGTTCACTCGAGAGATCTTGCTAGGAGCCCGAGCCCGATCTACTCAGAAGATATCAATGAGAGCTCCATCCTAGCACAATATATATATAGGTGGGAAGGCACGTTAGCCCACCCTCAAGCAATTGGAGAGAAATCGAGCGATTGTATACCCTATAAAACTCTAGTGAATTCTGGTGTATAGTTGGGAGTCTCATCCACACCCCAGACGTACACCTCTTAAGGTGGAACTAGGTAACCAACTCTTGTACCCTTTGTGTGATTTTTCTATCAGACTACCCTTTCTAGGGAGTTTGATCACCCTTTGAGTCAGACCCTTCGTCTCCACGAAGAAGCCGATCAGTTGGCTTTCCTAATATTTCTCTCAGGTTTCGGGTTGAAAATAAGACTTCTTCTAAGAGAGTGCCTACCAAGCATACACCAAGCAAACATAAGGCAAAAGGTCTTTTGTTGCTTTAAAGCACTTTAAACCCTCTTCCAACTTTCCAGATTGGCCAAATAGAGTCAAGGCAGTGTTTCTCCATTCCCACGTTAGTGGTATAAGAGAAATAAGGCACTTGAGATTCTTGGTCATTGTCTGTTAAGGAGGTTGAGGTTACTTTAGTTCTCTTAGATGACCAAACAAGTTGTCAATCCAATTACGCACCCTAATTTAACCTTCAAGTGCCCTAAAGATGTACACCTTGTTGTAATAATATTTTCAAATGCTCAAGAGAAAAAAGGTACTCCAAGGATGGAACCAGGAGATGTAAGTAAGGCAAACCCTTCCTTTGAGGTGATGCATTAGTGGTGCCTCTTAACTACCCTTGAATTCCTTTAGGGGGTGTCCCCCTCCTTAAAGTATCAAGTCACTTGGGCAAAAGTTAATACCACCAACACAAATCAAAATAAGAGGGTTTGCACCAATAAAGAGATCGATACCTATAGCCTTAAGGCTCCGAGTCTTAGTGCAATGCCTATAGTGCATGCTCGATGTAGGAAGTGTGAATCATATCACGAAAAAAATGATTTTTCTTTTGAAAGTTGCAATCAAGTTATCCAAACACTTCCTGTATAATTTACTCCTATTTTCAAAAGTAATGTGACCATTTGATTAATCTTTTCAAATTAGCTTAAGTGGTCTTCTTTAATTATGTCCAAATGCAATGCATGTACAGATAATTGATGCAGAAAGATAGGAAGTACGCACCTTGCTCTAAAACTATACGATGTAGAAATGCACGCAATGTAGTAAGAAAAATCTAAATGTTGCTCAAGCACTCCTAGATGTTTGACCTATGGATATGCAACTTCTAGCAGGTAGCTTAGATTTTTTTTTTCAAATAAATGTGCAATCAAAAGAAACTAGCCATCATAGGTAGAATAAACCTAGTATCTAAAGAACTAGGAACACTCAACAAAAAATTAGCCCCAAGTTACAAGGGTGAGAAAACAAATAATTAGACTAAATCCTAAAGAGTCTACTCTAATATGCTAAATAAGAAGTCTAAGAGGCAGAATCCTCCTAGATTTTTCTCCGTGCCCTTTAGACATGTGGGATCAAGGCCCAGAAGCTCCTGTTGCTGTCCTCTAGGTGGCATCAAGGTCCACTAAAACAAGCGTTCGCTACGTGTGCCTTCTCCTTACAGATGTACCTCACACAAAAAAATGATAGGTCAATATATAGCTCCAATTAGGAATCACTGCAAACAGAAGATGTGTATGAGTTTATTAGGGTCGTTGCCTCCCTGGCAACGGCGCCATTTGACCTAATAAATTTTTGCTTAAAAATATTCCAACTCTAATGACAAGAGAAATAATGACGTAGTTTAAAGTAGTGGAAAATCCTTAGATCAAACATTAAAACAGATATCAAATTAAACCACAGTAACGATGTCGTATCCAGAGGGAGGAACTTAGCCTAATAAACTTTCAAATATGTAACCTTTAGATTCAAAATGATTAACCAGATGTTTGCATGTGAAACTAAATATTCAACATTAGATTACCAAAGATATGTCCATGAACAAGGAAAATTTATACTATAGGAGAGGGATGAAATATTTGGAATAATAATTTAATAGCATTAATCAATCACTAGTTTCATAGGAAAATTTTATGCATTTTTTGTCGGTTAGAGAGAATAAGATAAAGAGAGGGGACATGAGAGCTAATGCAACATAACAATATAACAATTAAACTAATTTGAATGGAGTGGCAATGGCAGCCACATGTAAAAACTAATTGATAGCAAAATAGAGGATTTGTTGTGCAGGCTTGTGCATGAGGGAGAAGGCTCGGCCAGCGGCGAGAAGTTCGACGGAGGTACTTCGACTCGAGGGCTTCACGATGAACTTGCCAGTGTGATTGGAGATGGCCGAAGGTGGCTGCTACACGTGGATGACCGGTGGTGTGGACGACATGGTCAGCAGTGAAGGAGTGCATGGCTCAGCGAGTGAGGTGTGCGTGTGGTGGCAGTCAGTGAGGAAGAGGTTGGTGGGTTGCGTGGAGAGCCTCGGTGGTGTTGGTGGTCATGGAGGAAGAAGCTACGATGAAGGGGGAGGGTTGATTTGTTGGGTTCTTCTTCTATGTGGAAGGGAGGAACAAGGAAGAAGGTGGTGAGGATGAAGAAAATTAAAGAAGAAGAGGCTTAGGTGGTGAGGTGGTGTTGGGATGGCTGTGGTGATATTTAGTGGGTTGAGTGTAGGAGGGAGGGGTTGGTGATAAAGGTGTGGACAGTGGATGGAAAGGCTGATGGTGGCGGGTGTGGTGTTGGGTTCATTTGATAAGAGGGTGGCCAAAGGTGATGGAAGTGGTGGTGGCGATGTGTTGGTAGCACACATACGCTCTCATAGTGTGTGCGACGATGGCGAGGGCGGCGTTGGGGATGATCGAGGCCACGGTGCATGCTTAGGGTTCACGGTGCAAGCTCTATTTTCCGATGGAGGCGATGTAAGGGAGAAGATGGTTCCCTTCCGCCATTTAAAAATAACATCCTACTATTGCGACTTTCTCTCTCGATCAGTTTCCTTCCCCCCAAAGACTCGGCTTTTCCAACAAATTGGCAGCAGTGGTGAGGTGGTGGAGTTGGGTGGTGGTGCCGACTGACTCAGAGGGAGTTATTGCAAGGAGGAAGGCGGTGTGTGGCTGTGCACCGTCTGATCGTTAGACGTCTAGATTGAGTACTGGACGTCTTAAAAATGCAAATGGCTGTGGATCACGATGGATGGTTATCAGATGTCCACACTAAGCTCAAATTGGACATTTGTAGCTTTATTCGCAACTGAAAAGTCAAATAAAGCACGGAGTTGCTGTGTACAAACCCTACTTGCGAATCATGTCCTTGCATTTAGCCTGCATCCACCAAATATGTTATCATAACCATATGCTATTAAATGTAAAATTGGTACATAAAATTATACATAGACTAAGATAAATTACAATTTAACTCTTAAGTAATAAGAAACTAAGCACATATAATTAAAGAGTACTTAGGCTAAATATTAGTCCAATAAATTGGACAATCACCTACCGCACCCAAATTTCGAAGCAGCCACACCTCATTTAGAGCCCTTCAATGCCCAATCCCAACCCGGACCGGCCACCATAATCAATTTCTATTCTAATTCACCTCTTTATGATCCAGTTGCATATGATTTGCCTCCATCTTTTGATCGGGATTCAGACACTGATAAGACCAACAATCACATCTTATCCTTCTCTGATCCCACCTGTAGGATTCCTACATTTTCCACAGATCCATTATCATTTGAGGACCCTACTCTGATTAGGCTGAGCTGATTCAGCCAAACCCTATATTCGTATTTCAACATCTTTTTGAGCCACAAAGCATCTGGTAGGCTCTACACCTATTGATTCACATCCATCAACCCACCAAATTGATTGGGTTTGCCCTGCATCATTAGCCTATGGATCTGAACAAACACCTAGTTGGGCCAACTAGGATACTGATGTGCACACATCTAATTGACATAAAATGTCTAGTTATGCATGTTTCTAGTTTCATAGAAGCATTTAGCATTATAAATATTTCATAGCATGTATCATTCTACATTTAGATTAGTTTGTACAAATTATAGGTTAATTTTCCCTTTTTGTGGCTAGGAGACAGGGTGATATTTATTGGGGCCTTGGATTGAAGATCCAACCATATGGATTTGATTAGGGCAACGATCGGAGTCCAATGCCTTCGAGATCACCCCGATCGGACCTCTATAGCATCAGATGCAGTCTGGGAAGATCAAAGGTCAAGGGGCAAGGTGGTGTAAAATATGTACCTCAGTTGACAAATCCAACTGCACAGATCGGTTTGGATCAACTATCACAGCCTAACGATGTGAAATCGGTCCAAGCCGACATCCGTGGCACCACCTATGAACAATAGAAGATCGATGGCTTAGATAGCGCCATGTGGCACCATCCAAGATGCCTACGGTCGCCGTAGCTCTTCTTCATCCGATGATCAATGCATCTCAATTATTGGAAGATCAAAGGTCAAGGGGCAAGGTGGTGAAAAATATGTACCTCAGATGACAAATCCAACTGCACGGATCGGTTTGGATCAACGATCACAGCCTAACGATGTGAAAATCGGCCCAAGCCGACATCCGTGGCACCACCTATGAACAATAGAAGATGGATGGCTTAGATAGCGCCATGTGGCACCATCCAAGCTGCCTACGGTCACCGTAGCTCTTCTTCATCTGATGATCAATGCATCTCAGCTGTTGGATCATCAATCCAATGGTTGAGATTCGCTCTTAAGCTACACATCATCTCCATTGAAGAAAAGGGTTCGAGCGCTCTCGACCATTGGATCGCTAAACAACGGTTGCGAGCACTCGACCCTTAAAATGAAAATGCGATGATTCACAACTGTAGCGCAATGGTCACCGGAGGCTCTACCAAGGCAACGATTTACGCTCAAATCTGCGTAAGCAGATTAAATCTGCGAAGAGGTGGGCATGGCAAATTACAGCCGCACGATTGAGATCGAGTGGCAGAGGATGCAGCTACGTGGCCACGTGAATGAGCGTGCGTGCCCATGCGCAATCTGACGCCAAACTCTACTCCCAATCTAACACGATGAGGTGCACGAGCAAGTGCCTTCCTTGACCATTTGATCTTCATCTGACGATGGGAGAAGAGGCTACATGGCCTCTTAACGCATGAAGGCTAAGTGGATGCAGCATTTAAGCCGTCAGATCGTATGGATCGCTCAGTGTGCGTGCCTTGTGAACGGCTGGAGAGGAGAAGGCACTAACGTGGCCGCATGGCATGCATCTGATCAGAGGTCAACGGGGGAGATGGAATGAGCGTCTTCATCGGCGTTTACCTGCAATTAATTTTCAACATTTTAAACGACATTTTTGCCCTTATATCTCAACTATATAAAGGACCCTACATGCCCCTTTGTAAATCATCCCTTTCCCTCTTCTCTCACCCCCTCCAAAGCTCTACGAGTTGGTCCAATACCTAGGATGCTCCATTAAAGTTATAAAGATAAATTTTCCATCTTTTCACCCCCTTCGTAGAGCATCCCGCGGTTGTCCTCTTGCCGCCATTCAGGAAGCGGATCCTGCCACATCACCTTATTTCATCCTCTATCCTCCGTCTTCATCGTCTTTTGTGTAGCATCTCACCACCCTCGTCCGGGTGCCTCGTCAACGCGGCTCGTCCTCCAAGCAGCATTCGAGGAGGATAATTTCTCATCCCCTTTTCTTTCATCGCTTTCTAGTGTAGATTTCCTGCTTTCTAGTGTAGCACATAGATGTAATGAACATGTTTCTATCATTATGAAATATTTGTTTATTCTCTCCCTATTTTCTCTTTCTTTGTATTATTCTTTCTTTATTTTCTATTAATTATTCTTTAAGTAGAATAGCTAGTAGATTAATTTCAACCAGCTACTCTGCTTTCGTGACAATAAATCCAATGTGATTTTTGATCAAACGTTCACCTCCCCGTGTTCGACCTGGGACTCACCAGAGTTTGGGTAAAATTATCTGTTTAATGGATTTTTATGCGACTACAATAACGTATTTTCAAACTCAAATTCTTAGCATAGAAATTGCTCTCAACAGCTGATGTAAACACAATTACACTACTTAAAAGGTCTATTTTTGCATGTTCTTAAGCATAGGATTGCATTTCATGATATAAATATTGCATAACATGCATCATTTTGCATTTAGAGTAGTTTGAATAAAATGGAGGTTAATTGTCTCCTTTTATGTGCTTGGACAGGGCAAACATTTTATTGGGGCCTCGGATCAAAGATCCAACCGTATGGATGTGATCAGGGCGATGATTGGAGTTCAACGACTCCAAGATCGCCCTAATCAGGCATCCGTAGCATCAGATAGAGATCGGGGAACCCTAGAAGATCAAGGGCCAGGATGGTGTAAATCCACACTTCAGATGATAAATTCGACCACACGGATGAATTCGGATCGACGATCGTAGCCCAACGACACAAAAATCGAGTCAATCCGACATCCGTGGCACCATCTACAACTTCCAGAAGATGGACGGCCAAGATGGCGCCACGTCGCGCCATCTCAGCCGCCCAATCGGCCGCATGCATCTTGTGAAGATCGCGCACCGTCTCCTCTCCGCCGTTGGATCTCGATCCAACGGCTGTGGCCGACCGGCGCTTAAAACATGCGCTCGACAATCCGCGCCCCGCAGCGCAGCGGTCGAGCGCGCTTACGCGAGCGCGGGCTGCGAGTTCGAGCCGCGGCGAGGGAGCGGAAGGCGCGATTGAGCGGGCGCGGATGAGCGTCAGATCGAGATCCAACAGCCGCGCGGGCTCAATCAGGACGACGCGCGATTGGACGCCGGGCGTAACGCGCGATCGCACGCGGGCGGGCGCGCTACGCAGCGGGCGCGAACGCGATCTAAGCCGTCCGATCTCGCGATCGGATGGCTGAGACTATGCGGACGTGCGTAGGCGTTACGCGCGCGGGCAGCCGAGCGGGCGCGCGTGGGCGCGGCGGCGACGGCGACGTCGGGGCTTTAGCGACGGTTTTATCCGTCACTAAAGACCCCTTATTTATTATTTTGAAGATGTAATGTCCATTTTGCCCCCACTCCTTGCAACTATAAAAGGAGACCCCCTCCATACGAAATTTTCATCCCTTCCTTCTCCTCTCTACCTCTCCAAAGCTCAAGAGAAGCTTGTCGCACACCCGGGATGCTTCTCGCGAGATAAAGTCCAAATTTTCGTCCCCCTTCGGAAGTGGATCCCGCGACGACGACGGCGTGCTGCTCCGTTCCCGTTCTTCTGCTTCGTCCTCCTTCGTCCTGCTTTGTCCTCCTTCATCCAGGCGTCGTCCCGTCCGGCTCGTCCTCCAAGCGACCGTCGAGGAGGATTCTCTCTCCCTATTCTTTTTACTGCTTTCTAGTATAGATTTACTGCTTTCTAGAGTAATTGTTTTATGTTTTCTAGTTGTAACGAACGAACTCTTTTATGATAAATTCCTTGTCTATTCTACATCTCATTTTGATTTCCATGTGTAGTATTCTTTCTCTTTCTCTTACTCCCTCTCTCTCTTTTATTTGTTGCAGATACTTAGTTTAAATTGAATTTCTTCGTGACAAAATAAAAACGAAACGCGAAGTTTTTAAATCAAACGTTCGCCTCCCTGTGTTCGACCCGGAATTGTAATTTCGGTATAAATTTTATTTGTTGAACACGAATCCTTCGCTTTCGAACTACAACGACAGGTTTTCCAAAATCGAACACGTTAGCGTAGGTTCGTAATCGTTCAACATTTTGGCGCCGTTGCCGGGGAGGCAACGATCTTTGATTTCTCTTCACGTTTTGTAACTTATAAATCATTTACCTCACTTTTCTCCTTTCTTACTGTAATTGCAGGTACTCTTTTGAGGCAAGCAAAAGCGGTAGATTGGAGTAAAGTGCTGTGAAAGGTTTTGTAAGTTATCCCCCATTCTTTCCCCTCCATAGATTTCATTCGCCACATTGAATCCAAATTCCAATTAACCTAGGTGTTTGCATAAATCCTAGGAATAGTTTGGTTGTTTGGATTTTCACTCACATTCATTCCACCTTCATTTATATAAAAAAAAGTAAAAAGATAATTTTGTGGGGTAATTTTCAACAAATACACAATGTACACCCACATTTACAGGCACTTAACCGAATTGATTTGTTTCTACTCAACTGGGTTCTGATCTGTGGGACCAGTACACATAAAGCAACACATAAAAGAGTAGAAATCATTCTAAGTTAACCATCTTTGTGTGCCTAACTTAGTGGTGCATTTGAGGCCAATTGTTTGAGTTGATTGGGCCGCACTACTTCAAATAAAATCAACTCATCAAGTAGCTGCCAATTAGGTTCAACTCTTAGGGATTTACCAGGCACTCCACATTCTTTTTGAACTTTAAAGGAAAACATCTTCACCTGTGCTTGTAAAACTTGGTGTGCCAACGAAACTTGATTGAAAACACCTAAAGTTGAATCCTAAAAACTACTAAGCAAGATTTGAATCTTAAAATTCACCACATCAAAAACAATCTTACTTGAAAATCACTGGTTATGCACTCACACACAAATCAATCAATCATTAAGGGCACAACCCATTTAAAGGGCCCATCACATTCCAAAGCACATTCAAACCTAGCCCTAAATAAAACAAAGTAGACGTTGGCCTTAAGGATTGGACTCGCTCTTCAGAACCCAGAACGAGATTATTTTCGATTAGTCTGTTTCTACTGTTCAATCTGATGTCTAGCTAGGGGAGCAGAGTCAAACGATCGCGGCTGGGGGGTACACTAGGAACCGGAGGCGTAAGCCGAAGGAAGAACCTTCTCCCCAGTCCCTCCTTCTAACTGGTTGGATTGAACAGACGGAAGTAGATCAAATCGTTCCTTTATCTCAAGACGGGTTTTGAGAGTCTGTAGGTCTTTAGGCTAACATATTTAAGGACAGGTTTGATTGTTTGTATTGCAGGGCACCTTTCTTCCTCCCGTGTATCATGAATCCTTCCACATATTTCACGCATTCCCGCTCTTTCCCTCCTGTTGTAAATTATCCTCAACATGACGATTATCCCAACTCGTATTGTAATCGACCATCAGTTAGTTGGGATAATTCGGATTGGGGATACAATTTCGGACCCTCGTGTTTAGGGTCTAACCCTGAACACTTTGATTCTCAATTCTATCCTTCTCAGAGTTGCATCGATTATAGATCGTCCTCCGTTCATGAACAACCTAATGCGATCTACAATCAAGAAGGATACACTGATCCTTACCCATCCTCTGATTTCACTGCCTTTAGGTCATCTCCATCTTTTGAACAATCTGAAATGACCTATTATCAGGATGGGTATAACGAATCTCAATTCGTTAATTCCTCTACATTGATGTCAAACCCGCCCAACCCTGAACCAACTCATTTGGTTCAGGTTAATCAGGTTCAAGATAAGGTTCTGGCTAACTTGAGGAATATCATTCAATCTTTAGAAGTTCAGCCAATACCTTGCATTGAGAGATTGGAGCCCCTGATTGAAATGATTGATGATTTAAATAAGTCTTTGTTGGATTGGCTCCAGGATGTTAAGGATAAGAACCCGGGTGAGTTTCTACTTGGGAAATTAGCGAAATTGAGGATGAGATTCATGGTTGCTTTGATTCAATCTTGGAATAATTCCCAGGATGAACTCTCTTCAGGAAAGCCAATGACAGAACCCGCTCAGGCACCTGTTGGGGGGGACACGTGTTACGAAGCTGACCAGATTGAATTAAAACAACCAATTAAGGATGATTTGATTTCTTCACCTGAAATCCCTGAGCCGGGTTACGAGGAAACGTATGTCTCCTTGGAACGCAAAGTGACAAATGATTTTGGGACATACATTGATACGGATCCTGATGGTGAAGATTCAAGTTGCGAAGTCTCACACGAGTTTTCAGATCACGATTTTTGTGAGATGATTGGGCCTGAGGAATCTGATAGATCATTTGATAGCCCAATAACTGAGGAAACTGATCTTATTAGGGCACACGATACGGATCCAGAATCGCATTTTCTGGAGGAATCAATTCAATGCCCTGATTATCAGTTACACCCTGTTGAGCTTATTGATGATTCTAATTCTGAGATAATTAGACCCAAGTCAATTTTGATTCTGCCACATCATTTAGACTTGGAGATTCCAGACGGGGTGATGAATATACAAGAGGTCTTGGAATTTGATACACTTAATGAGGAGGATAGGAGCGGGGAAGTTCTAATTTGGGAAGTTAATTTTGGAGGAAATGGAAGATTGAGTCAAAGGGTTCCTTTTAAGCAGAAACCATCAAATCAGAACCCTTACGACATTTGTTTCGAGGATGTTCAACTCAAGCACACATTCAACGATTATTCTTTTGAGCTTCAATTCTCTGTAACCCGACATTTTGGCCTTGGGTTGCATCCTCACAAATCGCAGGCCCGACCTCGCTTGCATTCTGATTTTAGGTTTTGGGTAATTTTTATCCAGAACCTAAGATATTCTCGATTTTGGGGGATGGGTCTGCACCACAATCTGGTCCACATCTGTGGACCTCTGTTGACAGGTCGGAGGATTCTTCTGTTTATTCTAATTTTGACCTGCACTTCTGAATTCTTCATTTCTTTTCTTTGTATAGTGTGCCTAGCTGAAGGCACTAAACTCAGCACATATACAGTTCTTTTTCATTTTCATCTCGGAGCGGACCCGATATCCACGCAATTCAGGTGCTTTCTACGCTTTTCCACTCTGTTTTATGTCTTTTTAATACAATGAGGACATTGCATTAGATAGGCATGGGGGGGTGGATATTTATCTTTGAATTCATTCGTCAGCTCCGTAGATTTGTTTTATTTTATAAAAAAAAATCAAAATTAGGAAAGAGAATTTGGGTTTAAGAAAATTTTCGATCTTAAGAAATACTATATTATGGTTTGAACACAAAGACCCTTCAGGTCTTTGGACTTAATCAGCCTATGTATCCACTAAAATGTGGATTTATTTTTCGAGTTCTTGCAAACCTGAATTTTATTATAATTGGAATAAATAAGTTTGGGTGATAAGTACACGACTTGTCAACCCGCCCTCTGATTTAAGGAAATTTTGAGTTTTAAGCATCTACACACTTTCTTTGCACTGACTCGTTGTTTGGCGATTTTAACGGAAATTGGGTAGCTAATGAACCTTCTAGGGTGATATGGCTGGCAAGTTATCGTGGGTAACAGCCCATAGGTAGGTTGTCCAGAGCCCAGTCACTGGACCTTTCTCTTTTTGCTGCCTTTAGGTAAATCTTAGACCAGGGAAGCCACCTACTTAAAGAAAAAAAAAGGAAAAAAAAAAATCAAAAAGGAGAAAAGTACAAAAAGAAATAAGCCACACTTCGCCGCACGAGTATGACTAGCAAGTTGTCGGTGGTAACAGCTCATCGACCGGTTGTCCAGAACCCAGCTCAGAAAATGCACTAAAAATTCCCAAAACACTTAGGAAGAAGCGGAGAAGTAGAATAAATCGGGAGATATACACTGGATTCACCCTTGTGTTGACCCCGTTAAAAAAATAAAAGTAGGGAGAAAGCTACCGGTTGTAAAGATACACCTTTAGGCAGAATTCTTTTTGAGGTCACCTAGAGGCGTAGAAATCTGAAGTCCGTTCTAATTGCCGGTCAACGAGTCTACCACAATCACAATAAGATGCTTAGAACTTAGGGTTCTCATCAAATCTTGGGTGAGTTGAATGGTCGTAGAAAACCACTCTTAAACCCTAAATTTTGAAAATCCAAAAAAAAAAAAAAAATTAGAAAAGAGTAAAAAGAGAAAAAGAAATTTTTCTTTGAATAAGGCGAGGGCTTGAGGCGGTCTGCATTTTGGCTGATACCCGGGCACTGTTGTGTCTTTGAAAGTTTAGTTCCTAAGTAGACAATTTCTAAATGATTGAAAGTGACTCAGGTCTAAATAATCCAACCTAATTTTTTATAAATAGCATATAGTTTTTGCTAGGGACTAGCAAAAGATAGGCATGGGGGTATGATGTAAACACAATTACACTACTTAAAAGGTCTATTTTTGCATGTTCTTAAGCATAGGATTGCATTTCATGATATAAATATTGCATAACATGCATCATTTTGCATTTAGAGTAGTTTGAATAAAATGGAGGTTAATTGTCTCCTTTTATGTGCTTGGACAGGGCAAACATTTTATTGGGGCCTCGGATCAAAGATCCAACCGTATGGATGTGATCAGGGCGATGATTGGAGTTCAACGACTCCAAGATCGCCCTAATCAGGCATCCGTAGCATCAGATAGAGATCGGGGAACCCTAGAAGATCAAGGGCCAGGATGGTGTAAATCCACGCTTCAGATGATAAATCCGACCGCACGGATGAATTCGGATCGACAATCGCAGCCCAACGACACAAAAATCGAGTCAATCCGACATCCGTGACACCATCTACAACTTCCAAAAGATGGACGGCCAAGATGGCGCCACGTGGTGCCATCTCAGCCGCCCAATCGGCCGCATGCATCTTGTGAAAACCGCGCACCGTCTCATCTCCGCCGTTGGATCTCGATCCAACGGCTGTGGCTGCCCGGCGCTTAAAACATGCGCTCGACAATCCGCGCCCCGCAGTGCAGCGGTCGAGCGTGCTTACGCGAGCGCGAGGCGCGAGTTCGAGTCGCAGCGAGGGAGCGGAAGGCGCGATTGAGCGGGCGCGGATGAGCGTCAGATGGAGATCCAACGGCCACACGCGCTCAATCAAGACGACACGCGATTGGACGCCGGGCGTAACGCGCGATCGCACGCGGGCGGGCGCGCTACGCAGCGGGCGCGGACGCGATCTAAGCCGTCCAATCTCGCGATCGGACGGCTGAGACTACGCGGACATGCGTAGGCGTACGCGCGCGGGCAGCCGAGCGGGCACGCGTGGGCGCGGCGGCGACGGCGACGTCAGGGCTTTAGCGACGGTTTTATCCGTCACTAAAGACCCCTTATTTATTATTTTGAAGATGTAATGTCCATTTTGCCCCCACTCCTTGCAACTATAAAAGGAGACCCCCTCCATACGAAATTTTTATCCCTTCCTTCTCCTCTCTACTTCTCCAAAGCTCAAGAGAAGCTTGTCCCACACCCGGGATGCTTCTCGCGAGATAAAGTCCAAATTTTCGTCCCCCTTCGGAAGTGGATCCCGCGACGACGACGGCGTGCTGCTCCGTTCCCGTTCTTCTGCTTCGTCCTCCTTCGTCCTGCTTTGTCCTCCTTCATCCAGGCGTCGTCCCGTCCGGCTCGTCCTCCAAGCGACCGTCGAGGAGAATTCTCTCTCCCTATTCTTTTTACTGCTTTCTAGTATAGATTTACTGCTTTCTAGAGTAATTGTTTTATGTTTTCTAGTTGTAACGAACGAACTCTTTTATGATAAATTCCTTGTCTATTCTACATCTCATTTTGATTTCCATGTGTAGTATTCTTTCTCTCTCTCTTACTCCCTCTCTCTCTTTTATTTGTTGCAGATACTTAGTTTAAATTGAATTTCTTCGTGACAAAATAAAAACAAAACGTGAAGTTTTTAAATCAAACGTCCGCCTCCCTGTGTTCGACCCGAAATTGTAATTTCGGTATAAATTTTATTTGTTGAACACGAATCCTTCGCTTTCGAACTACAACGACAGGTTTTCCAAAACCGAACACGTTAGCGTAGGTTCGTAATCGTTCAACAACAGCTACTCATCAAGGTGTTTGTTTTACAAAATTCCTTCGATCTGACCACCCCTTCTTGACCACCTTCTGCTCGGCTGAAGGCATTGAATTTAGCGCTTAATGAGAGGCAACCCGTCATTCTAGAAAAACCCGAGACCCTTCTGATTATCCTTTTGAGCTACACTCCTACTGCACTTTGTGTTTCAACTTTAGAACAACTGACTTCACCTTTGATACTTGTATCCAAGCTTCAAATTGTTTGCAACAGTCATCCCGACCCGTCCACCCAACCTTTGACCCTGTTCTAAACCTTGAACCAAGCTGAATTCGTTCTCTCCTGCTTTACAATGGGGACATTGTAAATCTTAGGCATCAGGGCATTTAAAGTGCAAAACATTGTGAGAATCAATTCATGGAGGGGTTTCATTGAAAAAAGGAATGGAGAAAGGAGGAAGGGAGAGGTCAATTTGAGCTGAATTGAAAACAATTGAGGAGGAGACAAGGAAAAGAGAAAGAAAAATGAGCAATCAAAAAGAAGGAAATGAAATAGTACCTTGTGATTGAGTATGGAATTTACCTAACTTCTAGGCTGGATCAGATGATGAATTATGACCCATAATTCTAAAACTTATGAAATTAGTGATGAGTATCGACCTTAGGCTTCTTGGGTCTGTTTTAGGACTTAAACACTCACATATTTGTTAAGATTTGGATTAGTCCTCAGGAGGTTGAGGAAAGTGCGAGAATGACATATTAAGTCCAAGGTTTAGGGATTATTCGACCCCGTTGCCTGCCCATGGGTTTGTGGGATGATGTGCATACATCTAAATAGTCAAAAATGTCTATTAATGCATGTTCTTAGTGTCATATTAGCATCATGCATTGTAAATATTGCATAACATGCATAATCATGCATTTAGGTCAAATTGTATAAATTGTATAGTACTTGTCTCCTTTTATGGCCAGGGACAGGGTGATTTTTAATCAGGGCTTTGGACGGAAGATCCAACTGTACGGATCTGATTAGGGTGACAATGGGAGTTCAACGACTCCAAGATTGCCCTAATCGGACATCCGTAGCACCAGATATAGTTCGAGGAAGCCTAGAGATCAAGGGCCAAGATGGTGCCAAATCGTACTTTAGACGACAAATTCAGCCGCACGGATGGGTTCGGATCGATGATCGCAGCCTAACAGCAAGAAAATCGGCTCAATTAGACATCTGTGGCACCTTCTACATATAAAAGAAGATGGACGGCCATGATGGCGCCACATGGCACCATCACAGCCTCCCAAATAGGCCGCAGCATCACTTCTCATCCTCTGATGGCGCGGGCGAGGTGAGATCTGGGCCGTTGGATGAAGGGCGTGTGCGCTTAAAATGAAAGCGCGACGAAGAACCCGCGTTAAGCGTATGCGTGATCAAGCGCACCACCTCATGCCCGATCACACGCGCAGGCGGCGCAGCTGAAGCGGGTTAGGAGCAATCTGAGTCGTCCAATCTTGCGATCGGGCAACTGAGATTTCCTGGACGTGGGCAGGCGTTAAGCGTGCGGTAGGCGAGGAGGCAGGCGTGCACATAAGGCTGCGGCGACATGGGGTCTTTAGTAACGCTTAATTCCGTCACTAAAGACCACCTTATTTAATGTTTTAATTATGTAATGACCAAATTGCCCCTATCCTTGCAACTATAAAGGAGACCCCTACCCTACGAAATTCTCATCCCTTCCTTCACCTCTCTCCCTCTCCAAAGCTCAAGAGAAGCTTGTCCCACACCCGGGATACTATTCTAGAGCCAAATCCAATTTTCTCATTTCCGTTCCGGAAGTGGATCTCGCAATGACGATGACGTGCTGCCTCATTCTTGCTTCTTCCTGCTTCATCCTCCTTCCCGCTCCGTCCTCCGTCTTCTAAGTGTTGCTCCATCCAACTCGTCCTCCAAGCATTCGTCGAGGAGGATAACATCTCTCTCCCTTCTTTTTAATCGCTTTCTAGAATAGAATTTCTCGCTTTCTAGTTGTAATTATTTCCTGCTTTTTAGTTGTAAAAATAGTATTATTTATCAAGTAATTGTTCTCTCTCTCTTATTATTTATATTAACTCCATTGTAATTATCTCATTTTCAAACAAAAATACAAAAAAATATAATCGCAGATTTAAGATCGACATAGCCTCTCTGTGTTCGACTTGGAATTTTTTTACAAATTTCAATTAAATTTATCTATTGATGGATTACTTCGCAAATCGAACTACAAGGATCGATTTTCAAAATCCAATTTCGATCGCATAGTTTTTCGCTCTCAACACGGGACTTAGTAAACTAAGCACCCAAAACCCACGCACTAGTCAAGTTCAGTGCGCTTAACAAAGAAATAAAGCCAAAAGTG
This sequence comes from Thalassia testudinum, assembly GCA_037157565.1. Lineage (NCBI taxonomy): Eukaryota > Viridiplantae > Streptophyta > Magnoliopsida > Alismatales > Hydrocharitaceae > Thalassia > Thalassia testudinum. Next base: position 155,320,159 of record JAZHRO010000073.1, read on the forward strand.
TTATATTATGAAAAGTTATCTCAAAGATCTAGCTTAGGAGCAGTTCGAAGACATAAGTTGATTGGACGGATTCCCATCGTAGAGTGGTGGAATGGAAAATACTCCCCTCGAAGATGCGTAATAACATATCATATCCTCGGTGATTGTATCCTAGGACATCTAAATATCCTATCGGGGGCATGTAAGCACCTTGTGCTGATTCAGGTGCCATGGACAGGATTATCCCGAAATGTTAATTGCCAGGGCTTGAATTTAGCTACAGAACACAATGGGTGGCACTATCTCGAAGTCTCGAAAGCCAGGGTTCTAGGGGTCTCCATGGGCGGTGCTATCTCAAAGCATTGAAAGCCAAAGACCCTTCGAGGATTGATGGTAGGGATAAGGAATCTGATACAGATTGTGTTTAGGGCCAATCCGAGGCTGGATTTAGGGAAATATACAAAGAAAAGAGAGAAAGCTCTAAAAATTAAAAAAAATCCTTCTTTATCTCTCTCATCAAAATGCACTAGCAAACTGAGCCTGGACTTGATAAAAATACGCATGAGTGCTTTAACCACTGGGTTCAACGAACCTCTAGGCAGTTTTTGCGGGCCTTGGAAACCTTCATGGTAGACTTAGGATGAAGTTAGTCAGGTCTAGATCATGGCTGGTACTTGATTACTTTTAGGCCTATTGTTGGTATTCTAATCTAATTTCGAGAGGAGGCAAACTTAGGCATTTGAACATCAAAAGCATAGAGATTTAGTTCTTTCCATAAGATTTTGTTATGGACTAGCAAAAGTTAGGCATGGGGATATGATGGTAACACCATCATTCACCATAACTTGCTTAATTTAGTTAGAATCAACTAATAAATGCTCCTGAATAATCGCTTAAGGACTGTAATTCCGCTCAGATCAGTTTTGAGGAGAGAATAATAAAACATGGTTAATTCCGTAGTTTTAACATCACATCATGAATGCAGAGTAACCGCAGAGTCACCTAGGTGTTAGTTGAAGGTCAATTGAACATTAAAGACCAAAAAGTGGGTCTACACTATCAGAAATGGGGTTTCATGCATTTAAAAAAAAAAATACAAAACCCTAATTATCAAACCTACTTGAATTGAAGAGGTTCTAGTCAGCATTAAGTTCATGTAAACCTCCTAAAATTCTTAGAAAAATATGCTAAGAGGATTAGTACCCTTGGTTTGACCATCTGAACCCATCTTGACCTACAACAAAGTTTCAAGATGAGATTTTGCCTTAATTTGGGCTTTTAAAGCAAATTCCCCTAGCCAAATGTGGCTAAAACTCAAATCCAAGTTAATCATTAGATTCCTTGGGTCCAAATTAGGTTAAGAGCAAAATTTGGGTCGAATCAGAGTCTATATTGACCTAATTTGCACTTCAACCCCTAAAACCTCTGTTTCCTACACTCAGACCCCAAGCTTTCAAAATTTCTTGCAAATGGGTCCCTAACTTTCTCAACTCCTTCACAAATAGGTCCTTGCTGCCATTGTTAGTTCAAGCGACCCATAGCTGACCTTTGACCAAGTTAAAATCTCATCAAATCACCTCCAAATCCCACCAAATTTGGTGGGATTGGAGTTCAGGCCTAAAAGATTCATGTGAACACAATTTTAGACCCTAATTTCGAGCAACAAGATCAGGAGAAGCTCACGAAATCCTTTGGATTCTTGATTCCAAGTCTCGACTCAATCACACAAATTCCTTGATTTAGAGCTCGGGTTTGAGTTTTATAAAGGTTCATCTAAGTCCCAGGCTTTTCCTTAGTTGATTCTAGGGTGATTTTCACCTTCGTCCCTCCTCTCCAGCTAGAAGCTCCACAACTCCGGTGACATCCCATGCTCTCCTTCTTTTGGCCATCTAACCAACAAATTGGATGTGTCAACTTCTTCCACATCTTTTTCCGGTGTTAGCTAGCCAAAGCTACACCCCTTAGCGCTCTTCCTCCTCGCCGTTACCACCATCGGAGCAACCTCCTTCTCTGGCGCCGGCCAATCACAGCTAGCGCCAAATCCTCTCCGTTCGTCCCTTAGCTTAGGTTTAAACTCCTCCTCTCCCTCTCCAAAACCTTTCTATCCCTCTCCATTCTTGTTTCGATCGACGACCACCTCTCTCCCACAATGTCTTCCCTAAGTCCGGCGAGAGCTCTAGTGAGCTCGCACCGACAATCTACGCGACGAACCCTTGCTCCGTTAGGTCCACAAGCTCACCCACATTCAGGTGAGCAAAAGCCCTCAAGAAATTGAGGGTTTCACTCACCCAAATCTACGGTTGGAGAACCCATTCATGCCATTGCCATCCCTTCACCTTTCAGCCACCACACGCCGTTGTTCACCCAATCAATGCCATTGTCGTACTCCACGTGCCAAGGTGAAGTTTCTGAGCAATTCTCATTGGGTCATGAGATTGTTTCATGCTTCAGGTACTTTCACCGGACATCTTGTCTCTGTCGTTCATAACCTCCGTCGACCGCTACACTCCATTCACATCAGCCTTCGAGACAACTACCAACAACTGCGGCTTCGTCCAGAGAACACAACTATAGCTCCAATTGAGGGAAGAGCCCACAACAATAGCTGAATTCAGAGAAGCCTTCACCTGCAGCTATGCAAGAAGAAGAGAGAAGGCGTTTAGTCCCACATCATATGTGGGAAGGCAGCAACCATCGTATAAGTGGATTTTGTGCTGAGGGTTGTTTGACTCGAGCACATGGGGGATGAGGTCCCCCATGCTCGTGCATATGCACGCGTCCTTGCCTGCAGTCCATGGCACGTGGGTCTGGGCTTAGATCCGATAACCCATACTGTTTACACCTGATTGCTCGATTAGGAAATAAAAGAAGAAATCTTAAGGAGGGTAGGAGTAGGCTTTGTACCTCAGGATGCATGCCTATGCGCTCAATACTTAGGCATCTTTGAGGCTTTGCCTTGTGCTCTATAACTTGTGTGGTGCTGTGATCACTTAAGGCATCTGGTCTCTGTGATCGACGTCAGATTTGGGTACTGTTGAAATATTTGATGGAGAATCCGACATGGATATTCGAATAAGTGGTTCTAACCACTGTTGAGAAATTGAATTGAGATATTTGGGATATGTGCTTAATGTGGGAGATTAATTGGTGATCTAAATCACCATTTTTAGAGCGATTATATTCTTTTTATTCTCTTATTTCTTGAGATACAATTTGAGCTATTATTGAATATAGTCTATTGATTGATTCTTATTTATTGTGTCATTATATCTAAATTGAGATTAGTGTTGTGAATTCTAATTTGCTCGCTACGAATGACCTAAGACTCCCTTGTGTTTCCTGAGTTTACAAATGTTAAGTGTTGTTGTGATTATTGTCACTATACTATGACGTTATACTGATAAGTCAGAATTTCGTAGCGAAAAGATTTGAGTTTACAAAACCTTGTTGTCGTAGTGCACTTCGCAAGAAAATCCGTCATTCAGATAATTTTTACCAAAACTCAGAATGAGTCCTGGGTCAAACACAGGGAGGCTACGTCAATTCTAAATCCGCAGTTATATTTTTTGTAATTTTTGTTTATAAAAGCGACATTCAGAATGATGCTATCCTACTTGCAATATAAATAATAAAACTAGAGAGAGAGAGAAACAACTTTTATAATAAAAGTAATGTCGTTACTGTAAGCACCTCTGTTTTGATACACCAAAATTATGTTTATTGCTAAACTAACATTTCAAGACTATCTCGGATAAAGTAACAAAGCGTCTTTCAAGATAAGAGAAGACAGTTGCTGATGTGCGACTTTTTTTATTTATTTGACTCTAGGACATTATTGTAAGGAACCTCAAATAAAACTCAAATACAAATTTTTCGCACATCTCTTTTCAAAACCAAACTTTTAGGGTTATTGATCGGCTAACCTAATTAATTGACCGATCGAATCAGCCCATTTTAGGAAGTTGAGAAAAATTCTCTTGATTGACCAACTAAGCTAATTGATCAATCAATCAGTGATCGACCAACCTTATTAATTGATCGACCAATTTAGTTTCCTATTCAGGTAAAACCTTTTGTATAAATAGAGGTCTCATGCAGCCCATTCCTTTATAACTTTTAAATAGAAACACCATTCAAAAATAGAGCATCTCGTGCTTATTTCCAAAGGCTTTCACGTGCCGTTCTCCATGCTCTTTGGAAGCACGATGCCTCGAACCTCTGCAAAAAATTGGTTTGATCATTTATTGAGGTTCCATAGAATTCATATTCTTGTTATACTATTTTGTTGTTTTTTATTTGCAGATTCCAAGTCTATTTGGAAGATCCGTGTTGTTTTTGCTTCTCTTCAGGATAAAAGAGAAGTGGTTGTAAGAGGTTGTGCCACCTTCGTTCAAGTGGTACGTTAGTGGATTGACTGGAAAAATCCTAAGCTGGGAGGCTTAGGTAGTGGTTTTCACCTAGATCGGGTTTCCACTATAAATCAAGTGTACTCTATGCTTGAATTCTTGTTGCTTTATTTTGATCTGTGCATATATTTTTTAAGCAATACTATTCACCCCTCCCCTCTTGTATTTAGTTGCAATCCATAGGATATTTCTAGCATCCTCACTTGGTATCAGAGATTAGTTGTCCAGAATGATATTAAAGTCTTCTGTTGACACATACGCTGAGGCGTAATCTGCTGTTTGTCTTCCACTTTTCGACGAAACAAGCTACTAGGATGCAGATTTTCCTTGAATCCATAGACTTTGAGGTGTGGGATGTCATTGCATCCAAATACACTCGTCCTGAAATCAAGGAAGTAGTGGTGACACCAGACCAAAAGAACATGGCAATCCACAATGCTAAAGCAATGAATGCAATCTTTTGTGGACTTTCAAAAGTAGAATTCAACCGTGTCTTTACATGCAAAAGAAGTCACCAATGAAGGAACAACTAAGGTAAAGGAAATCAGAGTAAATTTATTAACTCAAAATTATGAGCTTTTTAGGATGAGGAAGGGAGAATCAATCAAGGAGATGTTCACACAATTCATGGACATCATAAACTCCCTACAGAATCTAGATCAAGACATAAAGAATGAAGCTCTGGTAAGGAAGATCCTTCGATCACTTACCGGTGATTGGGAGACCAAGATAACAGCCATTCAAGAATCAAAAGATCTGTCCGCCCTGAAACTAGACGATCTTATTGGAAGTCTAATGGCTTACGAAGTTCAGCTCCAACACATGAAGGAGCAAGAAGATGAAGGAACCAGAAAGAAGATCATAGCCCTTGAAGCAAATCAGGAATCTGAAGAATCATCAAGCAGAGAAGAAGAGGAAGACATAGCTCTTTTCTCTAGAACATTTAGAAAGTTCCTCAAGAATAAGAGGAGCTGGAGGAAGAAAAAGGAAGAATCAAAGACGGATGCAATTATCTGCTACAACTGCAAAAGAAAGGGACACATCAAGAAAGATTGCCCACTTCTTAAGAAAGAATCAGAAAAGAAGAAAAGTTCTTCAGGAAAGATGGAAAGAAGAAGGCTTTCATAGTAACATGGGATGAATCAGACTCAAGCTTAGAAGAAGAAACTTCCGGAGAAGAAGCTCTTCTAGGACTAATGGCACTAGAAGATGAGGTAACTTCTTTTTCACAAGATGAATTATTAGAAGCATTTTTTGAGATGCATGACATAGCTAAGTCATTAAAAATAGAAAATATAAACCTAATTAAAGTATTAATAGAAGAAAGAACACACAAAGATATACTTACTCAACAAAACATAGAATTATCTGTTGAAATCACATCATTAAAATTACAGATAGACAATCTTAAGGTGGATATTGATAAATTGAAAGAGAACTCTGCTACTCTCTTAAATGACTTGACTAAATTCACAAATGGAAGTAGAAATTTGCATAAATTATTAAGAACACAAACCCAGAGCACCACAAAATTTTGGTTAGGCTATATACCAAAAAATAACCAAGAAGCATCTAGTTCCAGCCAGAACAAAGAGAAAGGTAGCTTGCCAAAGCAGGTAATGCAAACTAGTCACCATGGACCCAAACAAAAATGGGTACCAAAAAGTATTTTGCAATCTTGTTTTGTAGGTTTTGTAGATTATAAGAAGTGGACTTTCCAACAAATCAATGGAACATTGAAGCCACTTTATCAAACAAAGCCTCACAATCACAAACTAATGACAGGAAAGAGAAGAAAGAAGGTGGATAATGGACAGCTATTGTTCCAAGCACATGACTGGTAAAGAAGACCTATTCCTATAGCTCAATCATCAGGAAGGAGGTACGGTCATGTTTGGGAACAACCACAAGGGTCGTATTATTAGTACTAGCCAAATTGATAACTCTTTTACCTCTTTTGATAATGTACATTTAGTTAAAGGCTTAAAACATAATCTATTAAGTGTAAGCCACATTTGTGATAAAGTAAATAAAATCACATTCACATCAAAAGGTTTTAAAATTCATAGCAAAGAAACAAAATAAATTATTCTTAAAGGAAATAGGCACAAAGATATCTACACTATAAACATTGACAAATATGATAGTCTTGAATGTTTAGTCATATCTGACGAAGAAGCAACACTTTGGCATAAATGACTAGGTCATGTTCACATGGGCAATATTAATAAACTTGTGAAACATGAGCTCGTCAAGGGACTGACAAAGATCGACATCAAGAAAAGCAAAGTTGTGATTCTTGTCAAGTTGGTAAACAAACCAAAAATCCATTTAAACCAAAAAGGATGGTTAGCACTTCTCAACCCTTAGAGCTACTCCACTTAGACTTATTTGGACCAACCAAATTCAAAAGCCTAAGCGGGTGCAAATACAGTATAGTCATAATTGACGACTTCTCTAGATTTACTTAGGTATCCTTCTTAAAAAGTAAAGACTTAACCATAGATGCCTTTAGCAAACTAGTTAGAAGATTACAGAATGAGAAAGGATCTGAGGTAATTAGGATCAGAAGTGATCATGGTGGAGAAGTTGAAAATGAATCCTTTTCGAATTTTTGTGATCAATATGGAATCAAACATGAGTTTGCCTTCTCTAGAGCTGCACCTCAGAATGGTGTAGTTGAGAGGAAAAAAGGAACTCTACAAGAGTGTGCCTGTACAATGCTGTGTGAGTCAGAGCTACCTCGATATTTTTGGGGTGAGGCTGTAAACATTGCTTGCTATATCCAAAATAGAACCTTGATCAGACCAATCCTAAAGAAGATACCTTTTGAACTCTATCATGGGAGAACACCTAGAATTTTCTACTTCAAGATTTTCGAATGTCGATGCTTTATACTTAACACTAAAGATAATCTTGATAAGTTCGATGCTAAAAGCACAGAAGGGATTTTCTTAGGTTATTCAACCAGAAGTAAAGCCTATAGGATCTTCAATAAGAAGAATTCTGTTGTCGAGGAAACCATGCATATATCATTTGATGAAATAGTAGTTCAACCTAAATCTTCTACGATTGATGATGATGAACTTGTACGTGATCCATCGAACATTCCAGAAGAGAATATTTCTAATGATCTACCCAAAGATATCTCTTTTCTGAAAGATCATCCTAAAGAACTGGTAATAAGAGATTTGTCAAAAGGAGTTCAAACTAGATCTTCCATTAACACACTAGCCTTTACAGCCTTTGTTTCACAATTAGAACCTAAAAATTGTTAAGGAAGCTTTCTTAGACAACTATTGGATTATTGCTATGGAAGATGAGCTAAATCTATTTAAGAAAAATCAAGTATGGGAACTTGTCTCAAAACCTGAATCACAAACCATTATAGGTACCAAGTGGGTTTTTAGAAACAAACCTGATGAATTAGGAAGTGTAATTAGAAATAAAGCTAGACTTGTGGCTCAAGGATATAATCAGGAAGATGGAATAGATTTTGATGAAACATATGCACCTGTTGCTCGATTACAATCCATTAGAATGTTGCTAGCATTTGTAGCCCATATGGAATTCAAACTCTTCCAAATGGATGTCAAAAGTGCCTTCCTAAATGGATTCATCAAAGAGAAAGTCTTTGTTAAACAACCTCCAGGTTTTGAAGATCCAAATCATCTAGAACACGTATACAAATTAAACAAAGCTCTATATGATCTAAAACAAGCTCCATGAGAATGGTATGATAGATTAAAATCATATTTAATTAATAATGAGTTTAAAATTGGTCAAATAGATCCAACCTTATTTACCAAAAGAAAAGAAAACAATCTCTTAATAATTCAAATATATGTAGATGATATCATTTTCGGTGCTACTAATGATCTACTTTGGCAAGACTTTGCAAAGATAATGAAGGATCAATTTGAGATGAGCATGATGAGAGAACTCAAGTTCTTCCTAGGTCTTCAGATTGATTAGATATCCTCCGGAATCTTCATATCTCAAACAAAATACATAGTAGAGATACTGAAGAAATTTTCAATGGATAAAGTCAAAGGTAAGGAAACACTGATAGTAGCTTCTACCCAATTAAAAACTGATGACACAGGTAAATCAACAGATCAAAAACTATACAAAAGCGTGATAGGATCTCTATTATATTTAACTGCAAGTAGACCTAACATTCTATTCTGTACTTGTTTGTGTGCTCGCTTTCAAGTAAACCCTAAAGAATCACATCTATATGTTGTTAAAAGAATACTTAGATATCTAAACAACACACAAGACTTAGGAATTTTTTATCCGAAGTAAGAAACATTGAAATTATATTCCTTTTGTGATGCTGACTATGCGGGTAGCTTCACAGACTGTAAGAGCACTAGTGGAACTTGTCAATTTTTCAGAAATTCCCTAGCCTCTTAGTTCTCTAGAAAACAAAATAATGTATCACTATCCATAACTGAAGCAGAATATGTAGCAGCATCTTTAGCTTATTCAAAATTATTGTGGATGAAACAAACATTACAAGACTTTGGTTTATCTTATAAGAATAACAAGATTTTGTGTGACAACACAAGTGCAATTAACCTCTCAAATAATCCAGTACAACACTCTAGGACAAAACATATAGATATTAGACATCACTTTCTTAGTGATTATGTCTTAAAAGGAGATATCAACTTAGAATTTGTTAACACACAAAATCAATTAGCTGATATATTCACAAAACCATTACCAAAAGATAGGTTTAATCAGATGTTTCATTCACTAGGTTTATCTAGATTAAAAAAGCTTAATTAATTGACCTAATAAATAACTCTTTTACTATTTTGATCGATCAATTTTTCAAAAATATTGTTTGATCGACCAAAGCTTGAATTTGCCTGGTGGGAATTTTCCCTCCACAACTATGTCCTTTTGATCGATCAATCAAATTTTTTGATCGACTAATCTATTTGGGTGAGAATTTTCCCTTCAAACCTTCAAACTCTGATCGACCAATTACTTATCTTGATTGATCACTTCTCGTTTTGATCAACCAAAAACCACTTTTGATCGACCAAAACTGGCGGTTTCTCTTTTCGAAGATTGCAATCTCGTTTCCTCGTTGCGCATTAGCAATCCTCTCTTATTATTTCTAACCTATGTGATTAGTTGCCTTAAGTGCATTTACCTATTTTACTAATCACATTCTCTATAAAATGCCTCATTTTTTACCCTAAATACCTATTTTTTACTCTACAAATCCTTTGGTTCCCACTTCTCAAACCACACCCGGCCCTACTTTTCTACTCTGACTGTTTGATCGACCAACGTCGCCATCATCGACCTCCTCACACAAGCCACCTCCGTGCGTGTGCACTGGTGCTCATGAGTGCGTGCTCGCTCTTCGCCTCCTCGCACCTCCATGCTCACGCAACTCCGACCTCCTCGCACGCCCTCCATCCAGCCTTAGTTTTGACTGACCAACTTTAGTTCGATCTCGGTACATTCTAAACCTTGAATACATCCATTCCTTTGGATGTTTCTTGTGTTTATAATGTGCTTTAACTTACTCTCACTTGTTTGATCTTGATTGTGTATTTTTCTTGCGAAATCATGTAGCATACGTGAGTTTATCATCCGATCAAACACTTTTTTTCCCGATCTGAGGTCTTTTGGTCGACCAAACCCTTTGGTTGATCGACCAAATGTCCGATTCTTTTTTGGTTGACCAATCAAAATTTTTGATCGACCAACCGTGTTTTCCAGCACCTTATCATGGCACTAAAGCGTCCACACAGCTCTTCAAGTCATTGTGATGATACTTTCGATCGCTTTTTCATTATCAAGGCCACTCGTGATCATGTCTTGTTGTTTATGAAATTCTCTCCACATGTTGGTAGACCCGTTGACTTCACTTATTTCGAGCCTATTTTCCCTAGGATCTGCGGGAAATTTGCATTGCATCAGATTTTACGTTTGTTTGAGTGAAACTTTTATGCGGGATCTAAACATAGCCGAATTCCTAGTGTTGATCCCATGGCCTGTCACCTATTTTATGCCAATCTCAAAGATATAGGTGAAGGTGCCAACATCGAGTTGACCTCGAACGTCTACGGGATAGAAGTTTTGGTCAATGCGGATGTTTTGATTGAGATTCTTGGTTGTCCTTCTATTGAACCTACTTTTCTTAACTTACATCAACAGACATAGTCTGACACCATCTGGGAGACCCTACCACTCCCTCTCATTTGACTTGGGCCGTCCTGCCAAGTCACCCTATTTTCAAGTTTGCCTCATTTTCTTAATCGTGTATTTTTGTGGAATTTCATGTCTAAGTCCACATCATTTGAGAACTACCCTGGCATTATGTTGATCACCCTCTATCCTTTTATGAAGAACAAATGGTTCAACTGGAACCATTTGATTCTTTATCTCATGAGTAAACCACCAAGCAGCCCCTTCCAGTTTGGGACACTTCTCTCCCATATTTTTCTTCACTTCAGTGTGCCTATGGACATCAATCATAAATAGTTTATCACTCGTGTCTCCATATTTGATAAACTAACTTATGTGAAGATGGAGCAAGCACAGGGATACCGTGGTGAAGAAGTAGCACAGGAGCAACAGCAGCTGCATGAGCAGACTGCAGTACCACCTCCGTTCCCACCTTATGAGACTTCACTGCAACTTGTCCACCTCCAGTGCGACCATCACCCTCCTTCTTGTTGGTGCTAGAGCACCACGATTGTTTATTTTGATGATAATAAAACATTTGTTATTTAACATTTGCAATTGAGTCCTAGTTTTCAGGTCAAATTGCAAATGGAGACAAGTGTAGAGATGGAGTTCGAGCTTGCATCCATGGCGGATTGGAGGAGCTTGACGGAGAAGAAGGAGCTTCATGAGGAGTGAAACCGTGAAGTCAGAAGAATAGGATAGATGTTTTTTCTATCTTGTACATGTATCTCTTTGTTATTTGCTCTTTTATTTCTTAGACTACTTGTTAAAGAGCCTCAAAGTACCCTCATAATAGTCCTAGGTACACTTACACAACCCTATGATACTTAGGCTTTTCATAGAGAACTTAGAAAACCAAGATAGGCATCAGACGGCTTGATCAGATGTCCAATCTGGAAATCAGACATCTAATCTTTACTTTTAAGATGTTTGACTGTTGACTCAGACATTCAATAACTTAGGTTGGACTTAGTAGGTTCTATCTGTTGAAATCTGTCATCTAGACCTTAGTCCAGACGTCTTAAAAGACGTCTGATGGTTGTGCAAGACATCCAATTAGTGGAACATTGGCTAACAAAGTAAATGGTTAGGAAAATGACCTTTAGGCTTCTACGAGATGTCTGTAGAGGACCCCAGATGTCTGGTATGTGACTGTTGAGCCTCGATTGAGCTGAAATCACTTGTCTTGAAGATTATAGCCGTTTAGGCTCTTGGGAATCCATTCCTACACTTAATTAGGTTTTCAGACGTCTAGACCTAGTGCCAGACGTCCTGTATGTCGTCTGATGGTTTTACACTAGAACCCTATTTAGGTCTGAACTAAGTCAGGAAGGAAACCCACCTAAAATTAGATGCCTAACTTAGTTCCCAGATTTCTTAAGAGTGACTTCCAGATGTCTGATCTTTTTCCTGGATGTCTGATTACCCTATCAGAATCATTAATGATTCTGATTGTGGATTGCCTTGCCTTGGGATGAACCCCAATGGCTACTTAAGGCTTCTAAGGCCTTCCAAAGCCTACTTAGGCCACCTATAAATAAAGGAGTAGCCTTCCCTTGTTTACACACACTAGGCAACACATTTCCACATCTATTTGTGTCCAAAACACTTGAGAAGAAGCCTTAGCTCTCCAAGCTTTAGTTCCACTTCAAGAGAACTTCATCATTGTTGCACACTCGCTCTCCCTCTGCAGTTATGAGAGCGACGAAGTGCCGCCGAGTGATTCACGCACCCGCATCATCAAATCGACGCACTTCCACTTAAAGGAAGATCGTTTACCTATAGTAGCTAGTTTCATTTATATACTTTGTGGCTCTATAGGTTTGATTTGTACTTTACTTTGTTTATTGGTTGGGTATTTGCTTTGCGAATTCCCATCACCTTCGAGGGACAAAATACTCCTAGTGAAGAGGAGGGGTTTGAGGCACACTACCCTTGTTCAAAGTAGTGTTGTTGTATTGAGGTTCAGTCACCCTTGTTTAAGTAACTGAGTTAGTGGATTTGATCGACTTTGTCGATCAGGAAATCCTAACTAGAGAGGGTTAGGTGGTGGTTTTCACCTAGTTTGGTTTCCACCTAAAAATACTTGTGTAATTTGTGAGATTGCTTTTTTTGTGAGATTGCTTATTTTGTTTCCGCATTTTATATTTTATCATGCAAATCTCACCCCCTCCGGTACGGATCTACATTTGGTATCAGATCAGGTTTCCGCTTTCCAGGAGTAATATTCGTGGAAGATCAATGGAGGGGAGCATGCCCGCAATCAGATTTTCGAGGAGCAGTCTACCACCTGTCCACCGTTCTTTGATGGGAGCAACTACCCCTATTGGAAGCTCAGGATGAAGAGGTGGCTTCAAGCTAATGACTTCACAATTTGGGCTAGGTGCGAGACGTTGTTTGACATCCCAGAGAAACCCGCGGGAGGCTACTTGCAAGAACAAATCTGTGAGCTCTTTCTCAATGCAAAAACAATGAATGCATTGTATTGCGCGTTAAGCCCAGAAGAATTCAACCGACTCTTGCAGTGCGCCACCACATATGAGATTTGGCACACACTTGAGGTAACTCACGAGGGTACCTCTAAGATAATGTCTTCTAAAATTAATTTACTTTCACAAGAATTGAATCATTTTCTATGAAGACTAATGAACCCTTAAGTGAGAGGAACACTAGGTCCACTCTCATTGTGAATGAATTGAAAGCTTTAGGAAAGACCTTTATCAAGGGGGAGCTTCAAGGAAAGCTTCTCCGTTCCCTCAGACCGGAGTGGGAACAAAAGGTCACCGCGATCGAGGAGGCGAACGACGTAGAGGAGCTCAACATGGAGGATCTCCTAAGCAACCTCATGGCTTATGAGACAAAATTGAAGCAGAGGAAGGACACACCTGAACCAAAGACAATGAATTCTCTCGCATTCAGAGCCACGTCGGATAGCGAGGTAAGTCCCGATGATGAAGATTTTAAATTTTTACTTAAAAAGTTTTCCAAGTTTTGTAGGAAATCAAGGAAAAGGAGAAGAAGGAAAAGGAAAGCCTGAGACGCTGCTATCACTGCAATGAAAAGGGGCATCTACGACCCAAGTGCTCTATTCTTAAGAAAGAGAAGAAGAAGGAGAAGGAGAAGAAACACCAGAAGAAGGCATTCCATGCAACCTGGGATGACTTGAGCTCGGAGGAAGAAGAGGTAAATCCCGAGGAAGAAATTGCTTGCATGGGTTTCATGGCCATGGCAGGCGATAGCAAAAGCAACTCTGACAATGAGGTAAATTCTGAACTTCAAGATGCTTTAGATGAGTTATATGAAATTAGCAAATCATTAAAGGTAGAAAATAAAAACATGAAAAAGAAACTTGGCTTTCTAAAATTTGAAAATGATCGGTAAGAAATTAAACTTAAGTATCTAGAAACTAGTTCTAGTCCTAAGGATAATAATTTGTTAGAAAATAAAGACCTAATCAATGAAAATCGTAAGTTGATTGAGGAAAATATTAACATAAAAATTGAAATTTCTAGTTTAAAAACAAAAATGCATGTTATTGAAGATGAACTTGCATATTTTAAGGAGAAATCAAATAATTTGATCAATAAGATAGAAAATTTGTCTAGCCCTAAGGTTGAGAAAGGATCTCCTTCAAGGAGACCAACTGACAAATCTGCATCCAAGCTCACTAGGATACCAAAAAGTCAACTAGAATCTTGTTTTGTAGGTTATAAAGATTTCAACATCCAAGGCAAGATGAAGAATGGTCAACTCAAGTTGGGAGGACCAACGAGTAGACCAAGGAGGAGGATGAGAAGACCGATGAGATGACGAACAACCGACCAAGCCGTCGCATGTCAACTACCAGATTGGAGACCGGCGCCAATGCCCAGAGCTCCAAACTACGGATAGGAACCCCATCCAGTTTGGCATCCACCGCCATTTGGGCCATTCTATTAGCCATGGTAGGTGAGGTAAAACCTCTTAACCCTATCTTTTATCTATAGCATGTAGATTGGGGGAGATTATTAAAATTAATGAGCTTTTTGTCAATCATTAAGGGGAAGAACTTGTTAAGTTAGCTATATTTCCTTTAGAAAGGGGGAGAAAAATATATAGCTATCTTGTTATTACAAAAGGGGGAGAACATTATTCTTGTTAAAAGAAATTCAACCCAAAACTAGAAGAGCATGTTTTAAGGGGCAGTTTAGGAGAATTAAAATTGATAAAAACCTTTTTTATAATGTCAAAAAGGGGTAGAATTTTATGTATTATTATTTATGATTTTTTCATCATAAAAAAGGGAGAGATTGTTGGTGCTAGAGTACCATGATCATTTATTTTCATGATAACAAAACACTTATTATTAAACATTTGCTTTTGAGTCCTAGTTTTCAGGCCAAATTACAAATGGAGACAAGTGTAGAGACGGAGTTCGAGCTCGCATCCATGGTGGATTGGAGGAGCTTGACGGAGAAGAAGGAGATTCACAAAGAGCAAAAGTGTGAAGTTAGAAGAATAGGATAGATCTCTTTTCTATCTTGTACTTTGTATCACCTTGTTATTTGCTCTTTTATTTTTTAGATTACTTGTTAAAGAGCCTCAAAGTACCCTCATAATAGTCCTAGGTACACTTGCACAACCCTAGGATACTTAGGCTTTTCATAGAGAACTTAGAAAACCAAGATAGGTATTAGATAGCCTGATTAGACGTCCAATCTGAAAATCAGACGTTTGATCTTGACTTTTATGACGTCAAACTGTTGCCTCAAACGTCCAATAACTTAGGCTGGACTTAGTAGGTTCTGTTTGTTGAAATCTATCATCCAGACCTTAGTCTAGATGTCTTAGAAGACGTCTAATGGTTGTGCTAGACGTCCAATTAGTGAAACGTTGGCTAACAAAGTAAACATTGCGGAAAATGACCTTTAGGCTTTTATCAGACGTCCGTAGGGGGCCCCAGACGTCTGATATGTGACCATTGAGCCTTGATTGAGCCGAAATCACTTGTCTTGAGAATTCATTCCTACACTTAATTAGGTCTCCAGACGTCCAGACCTAGTGCTAAATATCCTGTATGTCATCTGATGGCTTTACACTAGAATCCTGTTTAGGTCTGAATCAGGTCAGGAAGGAAACCTACCTAGAATTAGACATTTGACTTAGTTCCCAAATGTCTTAAGAGTGACTTCCAGATGTTTGATTACCCTGTTAGAATCATTAATGATTCCGATTGCGGATTGCCTTGTCTTGGGATGAACCCCAACAGCTACCTAAGGCTTTTAAGGCCTTTCAAAGCGTTCTTATGCCACCTATAGATAGAGGAGTAGCCCTCCCTTGTTTACACAGACTAAGCAACACATTTCCACATCTATTTGTGTCTAAAACACTTGAGAAGATGCCCTAGCTCTCCAAGCTTTAGTTCAACTTCAAGAGATCTTCATCGTTGTTGCGCACTGGCTCTCCCTCCGCAGTTACAAGAGCGACGAAGTGCCGTCGAGTGATTCATGCACCCGCGTTATCTAACAAACTCACTTCCACCTAAGGGAAGATCTTTTACTTGTCATAGCTAGTTTCATTCATATACTTTGTGGATCTATAGGTTTGATTTGTATTTTACTTTGTTTATTGGTTGGGTATTCACGTCATGAATTCCCATCTCCATCGAGGGACTAAATACTCCTCGTGAGGAGGAGGGGTTTGAGGCATACTACCCTCATTCAAAGTAGTGTTGTTGTATTGAGGTTCAGTCACCCTCGTTTAAGTGACTGGGTTAGTGGATTTGATCGACTTTATGGATTGGGAAATCCTAACTTGAGAGGGTTAGGTGGTGGTTTTCACTCGATTTGAGTTTCCACCTAAAAATACTCGTGTAATTTGTGCGATTGCTCTTTTTGTGAGATTGCTTATTTTGTTTCCGCATTTTATATTTTATCACGCAAATCTCAGCTTCCCCATAGGGATCTACACTTCTATGACTTGGACTGGAGCCTCTTAAACAAACAGATATCAGGCAGGGACTTCGTCACTATTCAAGATGTGACCAGTGGCATTTCTTTGATGATGCATAGGCAACGGGAGACTGACATGGTTATGATGGGGCATGGGCATCAGGTATCAGAGTACCTGAATGCTTAAAGTCAGTTTTTGGATAGACTTCGAGAGTCCGTTCACAGCATTCAGCAGTAGCTTCACCGATCGCCTCGACCTCCTCCTCCTCCTCCTCCTCCTACATCACCAGCAGCACCATCAGGATGAGCTGACCAGCATATTACTCCTCCTCGCAGGACATCCAGGCATTCGACACCACGTTCATCAACTTAGTGGTGCCTTTGCCATAGTCAACCTTCATCTTTTGAGAGATCAGATTCTCTGGATCTTGAGTTGGACATTAATCTTCAGAGCACTATGGATGCCTTCATGGCATCATTAGATGATTAGATGTTTTAATTGTTTCTATTTTTCTTAGAACATTCTATGCACTGCTTATATAGAGTGGTTATTTATGCATAATATATCTCTCTCAATTTTGTGTTTTACTTTTGCTCTCTTATATTGCATGACATTTTTCTTCAATTATTTGATTAAGGGGGAGATAAATGTAAACATCACAAGCAGCATATTTTACTTTTTGCTAAAATAAAAAGGGGGGATTTTATGCGAAACTATTTTGAAATTTCATAATTATAATTTTGTTGTCATAAAAAAGGGAGAGAATGTAAGCACCTCTATTTTGATACACCAAAATTATGTTTATTGCTAGACTAACACTTTAGGACTATCTCGGATTAAAGTATCAAAGCATCTTTCAAGACAAGAGAAGATAGTTGCTGATGTGCAATTTTTTTCATTTATTTGAGTCTAGGTCATTTTTGTAAGGAAACTCAAATAAAACTCAAATATGAATTTTTCTTGCATCTCTTTCAAAATCAAACTTTTAGGGTTATTAATCGACTAAACTATTTAATTGATCGATCAAATCACTTTGATCGACCAACCTAATTAATTAACTGATCAAATCTGTCCATTTTAGGAAGTTGACAAAAATCCTCTTGATCGACCAACCAAGCTAATTGATCAATCAATCAGCGATCTACCAACCTTATTAATTGAATGACCAAATTGTATTTTGATTGACCAATTAACCTTAATTGATCGATCGCGCATTTTATGAATTAATGGACATCTGAAATCCTAATTTTAGACTCGCTTAACTAATTGAGGTTTTGGTCAGGATAAAATTCACCTAAACTTTCTAAAAGTCATAGAAAAATATTCTAAAAGGTTTGGTACCTTTGATTTGACCATTGGAACCTATTTTGACCTAAAATAGTCTCAAATAGGAAGTTGCCCTAATTTAGGTTTTTAAGTAAATTACCAAGCCAAACTTGGTCAAAACCAAAATTTGACTTCACCATCAGATTCCTTGGGTCTAAATTAGGTTTGTACCAAAATTTTCACCCAATCGAAGATCATCTTGACCTAGTTCGCATTTCAGTCAAGTTAGACTCTTTTCTATCTCACCCCAGCCCCTAACTTTTGAAATTCTTGTGAAAAGGTCCCTACCATCATTAGTCTGAACAGAAGCTCATCGTTGAGATTTGAGCGAGGATTTCTCGCTCGATTCTCAATCAATCAATCTCAAATTTGAATCGGAGATTCCTTAAGGAATTCTCTTCCAATTGGACCTGGCCTTGATTCCTATTTCCTTCCCAATCTTCCATGTGTACACATGGAAGATGTGGGTATCCCACAGGAATGTAATCTTCGAGCCTCCAAGCTTGGTTTCCAAGCTTGGAATGCCCCTTTGAGGCCTATAAAAGACCCCCTGAGGATAAGCCGTCCTCATTAGCTTAGTTTGGAGGTTGGATTCCCCCTCTTCCTCTCTCCCCGACCTCCATCTCCACCAACTCCGATGACCCTCCTCGTCTACCTTCTTCACCGCCTGCCATGTACAATAGGCAGTGGTTCCTTCTTCCTCACGTTCCTCTGTGTATCATGATACCAGTGAGCGTCGCCTAAGCCCCCTTGTCGTCGCTGCTTCGCTCTCAGAGACTTCATCTTCTCCATTGCTGGCCTGACAAAACCAGTGCAGATCCTCCCCTTTCGTCCATTAGATTTAGGTTAGCTAGATTTCTTTAGCTCCATAGGTTAGCTTAGGACTTCTCAAACACCAATTTAGCCCCCGACACCGCTATTCACTATCATCTCCCTCATCTCTGGCCGCACCTTCGGCAAGGTCTCCCCGTCGCTCCACTGCACAACACACCTCTCTAACACCCTCACAACCTTCGCCGCTCATCGCCACACAAAACCCCTCAACCAATTTCATAGTTCACCCACTCATGACCTCCACCGAGAACCTCCACCTGCAACCACCTTCCCTATGGTCGCCTGACCTCTACGGTCCAGTAAACTCCACAAGACCACCGCCAACACACTCCACATTCTCCAGCAACACTATTGAACCATTTAATGAGGGCTTTTCAGCCCATATTGGTGTTTTAAGGTTTCATCGTGCTTCGCCGCTGCTACCTCCATCTCCGACACCACGGTTGTGTTCTAGATCAGGACTTGCTCCAGGTGATGCAGATACCCTCTAGGGCGATGCCCAGGACTTCAATTCAAGGCCTCGACCTCAACTGCCACTCCAATTAGCGAAGACCTTCCGTAGCTGCACACACGTGAAGTGAGCAGGTATATTAGTGCCACATTGGACATGGAAGAGCACTTAAGTTGTTTTTGTGCTTTAGGCTTATCGCCCAAGAACATAGGGGTCGGGTCCCCTTACCAACTCACCCGTACCCGCCTAAGCCCTCACTCCTTGGCTACTACCCACGTCGGTGGCCTTGGACCTGATACTGCTTAACCCGATTACCTAATTGCTACCTGGTTATCTGAGAGAGAAGATGAGGAATTTGTGAGTGGGGGAGGGAGGGTTTTGCTCTTCAGAGAGAATGCTCGACACTTAGTCACTGAGGGAATTGTTCCCTTGTGCTTGTGAAGAAAGGAGAAGGGTTGAAGGAAGAAGGAAAGAAGAAGGAGAAGGCTCAAGAAGAGAAGGAAGGAAAATAGAAGAGAGAGAGAGAGAATTTGAAAAGAAGAAAGGCTTTAAGAAGCCTTGTGTCTGATGAACATTTAAGTAGTCTGATTTGGGAAACTGTCGTTTCATCACTGTAGCATTCAATCTACTATTCTTTTATTTTATATAATTGAGATCTGATACATATGCTTAGTTAAGGCTAATAATTAGTGATCTAAATCACTATTATTTTATCTTAGATTTCTTTTTGTCATTTTGATATCCTAAAATACTTTTGATTATTATTGAATATCATTTGAGTAGATTGTTATTCATTGAATATCTTGTATTTGGCTTCATTTATTGTGCTCATTTATATATAATTGAAGATTAGTGTGTGAATTCCATATTTGCTCCCTGTGTTCAACCTCAGACTTCATTTCTAGATTTCAAGTTATAAATTTTATCTCTTTGAGAGTGATTTGTCGACTGTTCTACAACGCATTTCCTAAACTTGATGAAAAGCTCAATAAACATTTTGCCGCTGTTGCCGAGGAGCAACACACAATTTATCACTATTCTTGTTTTACTTGATTCTATTTGAGCACTGACTTGCTTTGTTTGTTTTCTTGTGATTTTACGAGGTACATCATGAGGAGATCTTCCGCGCAAATCAGCCACTCCCAGGGTAGGTAATCTCTCTTCTTCCCTAATCTCCTAATCCTTGAAGAGAGAAAAGGAAACAAAACTAATTAGGATTCATTTGCTTTACTTTTTTAGTGAACGTCACGTAAAAGGAAAGTTTCTTAATTTGTGAAAAAACTCATATCTGATTGATGTCAAGACGATTTTGATTAAAGATCCCTACGTGCTGAAAATCGTAGATCGTGTTTTTGATAGAAAAGAAATGCGTCGTAGTATAGTCTCGAAGTACGATCCAACAAAGATATTATTTTGCAAAAATTACGAGACTTGAGTCCCAGTCGTTCATCTCTGGGAGGCGTTGTTTTCGCTTTCGAAATTGATCTTTTTACCACTCTACTTCATTTAAAGATGCATGTCGGTTTCTAATCTCCTAACTAAGACTTCACCGCTTCTGTTATTAACTCGGATCACATGTGCATGCGTCAAGTAAATTACGAAAGTGAACGTGTGAGTTTCTGTGCGCACGATTCTAGTGAGGTGGTGACTAGTTATGGAGAAAGCATCTATTGTTAGATTTTCAATTTCCTCAGGAAACGACATGCTGGTGCGTAATAGATAGACAGTTAAAGAGCAGGCACTTAAATCACGCAAATACGATAATTATTAAGCTTGCGGTGATTTCAAACACATAATGAGACATATATATATATAAATGCAATTTCATTCATTCATTGGGGAGCTGTTTGCACAAGGAAATCTAGAGGAAAGCTTTACATAAATGCTTGAAAATTAAACCTAGCTACCAGAAAATGATTGCATACAAGAAGAATCAACAGGGGGATTTCTCATGCATCATTGAGGGAGAAGTAAGACTACACTACTAAGCAGTAAATGAAAGCAATAAAGATTATGAAGAGCATGAATTAAAGCTAGAAGAATAGAGGGCATTCAAGGGTGGTCCCCAATGGCCTTGGAGTGGTTGGGAGAAGAATGAGGGGCGGCCAATGTAGCTTAGGCTGACCCTTGGAGAGAGGTAGGGTTGATCTAGCATCCCAGCATGATGTCCTCCATGGTGGTGGTAGTGAGCTCATGGAGGTGGAGTGACTATCTAAGTGGAGGTGGCGTGAATGGCACCAATGGAGAGCAATTGCCAAAGAAGTGAATGGGTGCAAATGGTCACCCATGGGGTCTTTTTATAGACCCAATGGCTTCTCTCTAGAGAGGTGTAGAACTCTCTAGAGAGAGTCCAAGAGTGGCCGGCCACATGTGGGTGGATGTGGTCTTTGAGATCCAAGAATTGTGATCTCAATTTGAATTCCTCTTGGTTGCTAAATTTGGCAACCAAGAGGTGGCGCCATCTCAAGAGGTCTCTAGAGAATTCTAGAGAGGTGTGTGTGCGTGAATAGGTGTGTGTGTGTGTGTTCGTGCTCTAAGTGGCTAGGTGGCTTAGGTTAGGTCCTAAGGGGTTTGGGTAGGTGTAGGTCTTGAATTAGGGTTACAACCCCTAATTACTAAGGTAAAAATGCAATTAAACTTAACCTAAGTTTAATTGAATGAGTGTGAGCCTAATTGAGGGTGACATAACTCAATTAGGTTGGGTTTAGGTCAATTGGACTCTCACTAAGTCCAATTAAACTTGTGTGGGTTGAGATCTAAGCTCAATTGGACTCAATGAGTCCAATTGACTTAGGTGAAGGTAATTGACTTTGATCTAAGTCAATTGGGTTTGGTGAGGACCTAATTAGGTCCTTAGGTAGGTCTAGAGGTGATGTACTAGGGTTAGGACACCTTAATTTAGGTTCCTATGGGGTTAGGATTAGGTCTAGGGAGTTAGAGATCCAAGATCAAGACATGAATCTGAAAATAGGGACTGGAGACCAGTATCAGATGTCCAAAAATAGGATCAGACGACTTATACTCAAAAATTAGAAGTCCAGACTTCAGTTCTGGACGTCCAATTTGAGTCAGGGAGAAATCAGGGTTCTGTTTTGGGTACTCTGCAGAAATTGGACGTCTGACAAAGTGTCTGGACGTCCAATAACACTGCAGAAGTGGGTTTGAGGTGTGTGGGAGATGGCTAAGGGTCCTGGACGTCTTATAACTTATTTGGATGTCCAAATAAGGCCTGGAACTTGGGTTTTAAGGCTTCCTAGGGTATTGTGACCTAATCTAAGGGTGGCTAAGGTTTGGGAAAGTCTCTAGGCTATCCTAGGGCTAGGATGGACCTAAGCTCTTCACATTTTACTGCTTTATTTCTACTTAATAGAATAAAAAACCTTTAACCCCCTTACATTATTATTCCTACATCTAAACTTGGCCTTCTACTCCAGCTCTACTACAACTCCCGGTATTTCAGATCCAGCTCCAGATCTGCTTATGGCCTGCAATCAACATAATGCACTTAATCAGCACATTATAACATTATTTTATTCATAGCTAAAGTAAAGTAGTAAAGATGCAGATAATGCTTATGCATGCATGAATTACCATAACTTATGCTAAGTCCCAGCTTAATTTTGGTCAATTAAGACCTATGATTGCTGCGCAATCACTACACTATTTCCTGCACCTATTAGTGATTACGCTTAATTTCTGATCACCTTGGACCACACACTTTTTGTTTGAAGTCCAAGGTGAACATTTTTAAGATCAAATTGGACTTGAAATAGAGCCAATTAGGGTTCCTACTAGGGGTTTGAAGTGTTAGCTTACATTTTTCTTGCATAAAAGGAAATTTACTATCCCGCATACGTGTGCTACCTAAACCCTTGCTTGAAAACATCTAACTTGAAGAACCCTAAAATCAGGCTCTAAATTCACTTGAACCTTAAAAGTTGTGGACCTAATAACCTGTGAGTCAATTCAGGGTGATTTATGGGTCTTGACCTAGATTTCATTCTTCATCTTTTAGGACAGGTCAGGTGAAGTTGGTCTACTTTGTGGGCCAATCAACCTCTAAATTAGGTCACAAATCAAATCAATTTCTAAATCAAGTGAAATCTAAGGCACAAATTAGGCTGAAATTAATACACTTAAGGTCTCAATTCGTACATTCCGGTCTACTTGGAACCACAGTGACAAGGAAGGTCGGGTGGAGGAAATCATGTAACCTATGGGGATGCTCTACCGTGTGGCGATCTTTATGAGACTCTCCCTTCTTGACTGCTGATGGAAAAACCATCATGAGCCCTAAATAGCTCATTTTGACCCAGGAAAGAGAATAAAAGCTCCTACATAACCAACTGGAGGTCCTGACTCAAGGAATAACCCTTCTGAAAGAAAAGCAAGAAATAAGGGGTAAAATTGTAATTTTACCATTGCAGAGAAACAACGGGATTTCTCATGGGCTAAACACAAGTCAAATGGTCATAACAAGAAAAAAAATGAGTTGGTTCAAACAGAAAAGGGTTCATGAGAATTCTAGGAATTAATTGACTTTTTGTAACCCCAAAATAAACCCACTTAATTTAACAAGGTTCTGAGTAGGATAAAACTCACCTAAACTCTCTCAAATTCATATAAAATTATTCTCTAGGGTTTAGAACATTCAATTTGGCTTTTAGAACCTATTTTGACCTAAATTGGGGTCTCAGTCAATTGTTTACCCTAAATTAGGTTTTTATGTAAATTGTCTAGTCAAACATGGTCAAACCCAAAATCCAACTTCACCATTGGATTCATTAGGTCCAAATTAGGTTTGTACCAAAATTTGGACCTAAGGGGAATTCACCTTGACATACTTTGCAAACAAGTCCAGCCCAATTACATTTCTACCCATAACTTTTGAAAACCTTTGCAGAAGCCCCCCCTAACGTCCTCGTTGTTCTTTCCAATGGGGTCCCTCCACCATTACAGTGGAGGAAATTCTACTCCAACGAGGATTCAAGGGAAAGAACTCCTTGATTCCTCAGAGAATCCCTTTCAAATTTGAAAGGGAGATTCTCTGAGAAATCTCCTCTCATATGAACCTAATTTGAAGCCCTAATTTCCAGCCAATCTCTCATGAGAACGCATGAGAGATTTGGGTCTTTTTGACCTTGCATCTCTGGTGACTTGCCCGTGCTTGGAAGCTTGGCTTCCAAGCACAAGATCTCCTGCCAGGGCTTATAAAAGCCTCCCCTGATCCTTTCGCAGATCCCAAGCTTGAATTGGCTTGAGATACTGCCCAAATTCCTCTCTTCCCCTCCGGTCAACCACCTAGCAAGCTCCGGTGAGTCTTTTTCCTCTCTCTTGTCGCTCTACCATAATACTAGTGGCAGAGTTCCCTTTATCTCCTTCGTCCACATTGCGCCGCACCAGTCGACGCTCCTGCTACCCTCTCGTCGTCACCATCCTCTTCCCACTAGGACTTTATCTCAGGCGACGGCAGTACGAGCCGGCTGCCTCCTCCGCATCCCCCTTCGTCAATCTACCTTCAGTTAAGCTCTCTCTCTCTCCGTTCTCATCATTTTTCTCTTACTTATTTCTGTATATCCACCTCAACACTCGCAAACCATCTCCACCTTCTCCACCTCCGGTAAGACCACCGACGAGGTGTTCTCACCGCTCCACGCCTCCATCCACCATGCCACCTACCTCACGAGCACCGCCACACCTCACTGACCCTAAACCCTCTTTCCATTCATTGTGTCACACCCCCAGAATGCCCCGTGAACACACCCACATCTACACACACAGGGTGACCTAGGCACGCATGCTCAGGCCACCCCATGCCACGCCGACCACCATACCACCTTCGCCGTGTCCAAGCAAAGTTTCCTGCGTGTTTTGATGGGGCTGCAAGGCCGTTTTCTTGTTGACAGGGTTTAGGTCATTGCCGCCATTGATGGAGCACGAAGCAAGCTCGAGAGCTTCATCTAGGACCCCAAGCCCTAGGCTCCAGGTTCCAGGTCACACGGACTTCCATCGCGCACTTCTCCACCCTAGCTATTGGCAGTGAACGTCCACACAGCTGCTGCAATTTGAGGTGAATGTCTGTTGCGGGCGCCTGCGAGGAAGGTGGGACATTTAGTCCCACCTCGGAAAATAGTGAATGGGTGTTGTGATATAAAGTGAAAAAGTGTCAGGGGCTTTTCGCCTCCTGACTACGGGGTGAGATCCCACTCGCCCACCACCTCATCCACTACCCACTGCCCACAGACCTGGCCCTGACCCGTATACCCGACTAACCCATGCACTCCTCGCCCAGCATGCATGCCGGTGAGCCTGGTCCTGGGCACGCATACCCAACCCGTTAACCCGAGAAGGCTCTGGGAGAGTGAGCCTAAGAGAGAAGGAAGAAGAGAGATCGCAGGGAGGGAAGGGGTAGGTTTTGCTCTTAGGAGAAAAAGAGGAAGCCAAAGAAAGAAGAGGAGGGAACCAAGGAAGAAGAAGACGCAACCAGAGAAGATAAGGAAGGAGAAGGCATGGCTAAAGAGAAGGCAAGGTTGAAGAGGAGCGGAAGTCAAAGACAGGAAGAAAGGAGAAAGAAGAATAAGATAAGGGCCAGAGAAATCAAAGAAGAAGCTACAGATGGAAGAAGAAGAAGAAGCCAGGAAGAAAGAAAGAGGCAAAGAACAGAAGAAAGAAAAGAAAGAAGAAGGAGATCAGACAAAAATCAAAGAAGAGAAGCACTGTAGCAATTTCACATTTAAGATGTCTGATTTTCACATCAGACGTCCATATTTTTTGTGCTTCTGTATACATTGATATCTTGTGGATATATTTACATTTCTTGCATTATAACTCTGATTTTTCATTGCATATTATGTCCAATTTGAAAGTTGTGCTCTTGATTTTTAGATCCTAATTTGCTCCCTGTGTTCGACCTCGGATTTACATTTTCGAGTAAGAAAATTCATTTATTTTCAAAGCAATTTTGGCTATTTTACAATGGTTTATTTTAAAACCCGATTTCGCCTTGTAAACATTTTTGTGCCATTGCCGGGGAGCAACAGGCGATTTAGAAATCTTGATCACAATTTCTGATTCTATACTAACTTGATCTATCTCTTTTGTTGTGATTGTTTCAGGAGAGAAGATTCTAAAGAAGACAGCCGCACAACAACCACACTCGGGGCAGGTAATCTCTGATTAGCCCTTTCTCTTAATCCCCTCATTCTGAAAAGGAAAAAGAAGATAAAAATCAATTTAGGGCTACCTGCTTTCCATATTTAGCTAATTCACCAAAGTTGTCTTATTTTGATTTCAACAAATATTGAATTATGCATCCATTTAAGGTAACTAGGGCTACCACCTTGATTAAGCCCTAGATACCATATCTGTGGCAACTAAATTGGACCACAATTAGAGCCAACTTAAGGATTCCAATCTAGGATTTTAGAGACACATCTTTTCTAAGCAAGAATCAACTTTTTCAAAAAGAGGCGTGCCTAAACCTTGATTGAAAAGACTTATTCAAGAGAAACCTTGAAAAATTCAAGCTCTTAATTTCACTTGAACCCTAAAAGAAAGGACCTAAAGCTCTCAAAAGGACAAATAAGGGAAGTTGACCCCTTGTTAGGTCAACCAACCTTGAAATTAGATCACTTTTGCACTCAAAACATCTAAAGTTCAAGTGGAACCCTAAGCACCTTTGATCTTAAATAAAAGTGGTAGACTTAAGAGGTCAAGGTCCCCATTCTGGTCTACCTGGAATCTCAGTGACAAGAGAGGTCAGGTGGGGGAAACCCTGTAACTCGTGGGGATGCTCTACCGTGTAGGGGTCTTTGCAGGACTCTCCCTCTCTGGTTGCCCAGGTATTTCTCAGGTGGACGGCTTTTCTGACTAAGGGGTATCATCTTCCCTGAACCTCTATAGTCATCCAAATTTTTTTGGGTGTCTTAATTGGGTCCAGCACATGCTAATCTCGTTTAAACCATCAATGCATGCTTGGTAGGAGGTCCTTGAGACCATCCTTAAGACCTCCTTTAGCAATCCACTCCCGTCGAGGCCAAGCCTCGACGTTCGTGTTTGTGCAGCAACCCCACCACATAGACTTCTCCTCTAATTCATCATAATCAAATTCTCCTTCTTCCATCATCATGGCACAACCAATTGAAGAAGAGAATAATCTTGAGCACCAACTCCAGCGCTTGAATGATCTATTTTAGAACTTGGTAAACCCGCCGCAACATCCTATGATGCAAGTTCACTACAATCCCACTGCAGTGGCGATCGAACCTCGAGTCCAAATCCTGGCTGGAGGTCATGATTTTGAACTCAAGCCCAACATGATTCATACTATTCCAAAGTTTCATGGGCTTAACTCTGAGGATCCCTTCCAGCACATCAAACAACTCAAACATCTGGCAGTTCATTGGTCAAGGCAGCTTCTCATGTTTTCATGGGCTTAACTTCTCATGAAGATGTTTTCCTTCTCTCTCATGGACAAGGCAGCTCATTGGTATCAGACTCAGATGAGTCCAATCAGCACGTGGGTTGAACTACAGTCCGAAATTTGAAAAAGTTCTTCCCCGTTGATCAAACGAATGCCTTGCGCCACCAGATCACACACTTCACTCAACAATCTAGAGAACCTCTTCATTAGGCATGGGACTGTTTCTTGGATCTCATGCGAAACTGCCCCCATCACGGAGTTCCTAAATGGGAACAAGTCCAGTCTTTTTACCAGGGACTCCGTGAAGACATTCCCTTATTCGTCAATGCAACCTGCGAAGGAAATATCATGGGTCAACCAAAGACACAGTGTGGGAGATTCTTGAGAACATGTGTGAGAACTCCATCAATAATGACTCCATGGGCTTATTCTACCGGACGAATGCTCGCACATCGACAAATCCAAGGGGAGCACATGAGATGCAAGGCCTGTTTGCATCCATTGACTTGGAATTGATGGCCAGTCGGTTGGACAAGTTCTCTATCATCGAGAAGAAGGTGGACGACCTGACTCGACATCTGTAGCAAGCCACCTCTGCACAAAACCTATTTGCACAGCCACATTTTGGGAGGGAAATTGTGCAGAACATCTATCATCGATCTTCTCAGGGGATGGACCCATATCCACCCCCGTCTGACTCCAGGATCGGAGGAAACTCCAATCCTATCTACTCTAGTTTGGGGAACTCTGAACCCTCATACTCTAATTTTCCTGAGGTTCCTCAGACTTGCGAGGACCACAACACCATCCAAAATGACCCATTCTCTAATACCTATAACCCTAGATGGCAGAATCATCCCAACTTCCTGTGGACGGGAAATACTCAGAATCAAGGACCACCTTATCAACCCCGTCCACATGCTCCTCGTCCATATCAGCCGCCTCAGCCTTGGCCCAACCCCACCTATCAATCTGGGCCAACCCAAGCAGATCAAATGACTCTTATCTGTCAGACTCTGGCTGACATTCAGAAGACGAACGAGGCTATGCAAAAATAGAACAAGGACGAGATCACAGAGGTTCGCAATCAACTCGCCCATATGGCAAATTCTCGCCAACCTGGCACGATCCCTTCGCAACCTCTACCGAATCCAAATAACGTGCCGAACCAGAGGTGCATTATGAACCCAAATCCAGGCCAAGCCCACATGATTTATCAAGCTCCTTCTGTTCCATCACCGACGGGATGGAAGCATCGACATCTTATGTGGGAAGCCAACAGCAACCACCTATTTTACCAACTCCAAACCAAAATCAGGCAGGACTAAACTCCGTAACAACCCGTAGTGGTAAAGCAACTCAAGACCCACCTTATACAAGCCACTCTAAGCCTAGTAGTAAACCAAGCCCTAGGATAGTTATCCTGGACACCCGTATCCCAGATCAAGAACCTGGACCTATTCTAGAGGAACTAGCCAAGGTTCCATTTCTCGAGGCCTTAACCAAGGGAAAGAGGATAACCAAACCCATGGCTCCTGAGGAGGATCTGGTCAAGCTCTTTGAACAGGTCCATATAAACATCCCCTTGATGGATGCAATCCGCCACGTACTGCTTACGCGCGATTTCTAAAGGACATGTGTACACCCAAGCGTAAGCCACGAACCAAAAGAGGGAGTTTGATCGTACTGTCAGAGCAAGCTAGCTCTGTAATTTTTAGCAAACTCCCACCTAAGGCAAAAGACCCAGGTACTCCCCTAATTTCATGTACCATTGGTGATACCCAATTCGACAAAGCCTTATTAGATTTAGGTGCTTCCATAAACCTAATACCTACATCCCTCCTTGACCACCTTGATGAATCTAAGCTTAAACCAACAGAGGTGACATTGCAGTTAGTTGATTGATCTATTAAGTCACCTAAAGGAGTACTCGAGGATGTCATCGTTAGGGTACGGGATTTCTATTTCCCGGTGGATTTTATAGTCTTGGATATGGATGCACCTGAAAACCTAAGGGATACACCAATTATACTAGGGAGCCCCTTTCTCACCACTGCTAGGGCCAATATAAACTGTGAGGAGGGCCAAATTGAACTAAAATTCAGGAACCAAACACTGAAAATTGACATCTTTAAGGCCCAACAAGGGATTAATTGCGGTGTTATAGAATAAATATGTGATATCAAGGCCATGGTTGATGAACCGTTTATCAAGGACAACCTGATTACTCCCGATCAACCACAAGAAGATCAAAACCCGCAATCAGAGGAGTCTGACCTTGATCTAGATACACCCATAACTCCTTCCCTTGCTCCTGACACACACCCTGAACTGCCCGCTGCTGCTGATAATCCTGTTCTGGACCTCAAGTCTCTTCCCGACCATCTGAAGTACGTCTTTTTGGGTTCCAATCAAATGTTTCCTGTGATTATCAACTCTAGAGTCACACCTGACTAGGAATCCCATCTGGTTACTGTTATCTAGCAACATCGTAGAGCCATTGGATGGACTCTCGATGATTTGACTGGTATCAGTCCCTCTTACTGCACACACCGAAGAGGGCACACGACCTTCACGTGAAATGCAGAGAAGTTTGAATCCTAATCTGCAGGAGGTCGTGAAAAAGGAGATCATTAAGTGGTTAGATGCAGGGATCATCTACCCGATCTCCGACAGTCGGTGGGTGAGTCCAATCCAGGTTGTGCCTTAGAAGGCAAGATTCACCGTCATCACGACTGAAACAGGAGAAGTCATATCGACCCATGTGGCAAACTCGTGGAGAGTCTGCATTGATTATAGAAGACTCAATTCCTCGATGAAGAAGGATCATTTCCCACTACCGTTTATTGATCAGATCCTCAAGAAACTAGTGGGAAATAGGTTCTTCTGCTTTTTGGATGGGTACTCTGGTTATAACCAAGTGGCAATCCATCCTAAGGACCAAGAAAAGACCACTTTCACCTACCCCTTTGGGACGTACGCATTCCGAAGGATACTATTCGGTCTCTACAATGCACCCACTACTTTTCAGCAGTGCATGCTTGCCATATTCTCAGATATGGTAGGTGATTATTTGGAAGTCTTCATGGATGACTTCTCAGTATTCAGAGAATCATTTGACGATTGTCTCATGCACTTGGTCCAAATCCTCAGGCGGTGCATTGACGTGAATCTGGTTCTTTCCTGGGAAAAGATCCATTTCATGGTGCCTGAAGGAATTGTCCTGGGACATCTTATTTCAGAAAAAGGCATCCAAGTCGATCGAGCCAAGGTGAACTTGATTTCCAAACTCCCTATGCCTAGCTCGATCAAGGACATCCGATCTTTTCTGGGGCACATCAGTTTTTATCGTCGATTCATTCCTGATTTCTCAAAAATCGCATGCCCCCTGACCTCTACTCTCTAAGGATGTACCTTTCAAAATCTCTACGGAATGCACTCAAGCATTTGAAATCCTCCGTGACCGAGTGACCCAAGCCCCGATCCTACAGTCCCCTAATTGGTCTCAACCCTTTGAGATCATGTGCGATGCATCTGATTTCGCTGTAGGAGAGGTACTGGGGCAGAAAATTGATGGGAAACCCATGGTCATCTACTATGCTAGCAAGACACTTGATGAGGCTCACGTAACTACACAGTTACTAGGAAAGAGCTGCTAGCCGTAGTATTTGCCCTGGAAAAATTCAGATCTTATCTCCTGGGTTTCCGTGTTATCATTTACTCGGATCACACAGCTGTAAGGCATCTCCTTGCTAAGAAGGATGCGAAACCACGATTAATCAGATGGATCTTGCTGTTGCAAGAATTTGACCTCGAGATTCATGACAAAGCGGGAAAATAGAATGTGGTAGCTGATCACTTGTCCCGCCTTCCTTTTGAAATCATCGACCCTTCTGGACCCATCACAGAACATTTTCCTGATGAGCACCTTTTGACTATCAATACAAGGCTTCCATGATTTTTTGATATGGTAAACTACCTGACATCACATCAGATCCTGTCTGATTGGCCGAAGGCTAAGAAGTACAAATTGCTTTTCGACGATGGAAAGACCTATATCTTTTCCACATCGGTGTTGATCAGATAATTCGACGATGTGTCATGGAAGCGAAAATTCAAGACATATTGTCTTTCTACCATGACCAGGCATGCAGTGGGCATTTTTCAGGTCATAAAACCACAGCGAAATTCCTCCAGCGTGGCTTCTATTGGCCCACAATTTTCAAAGATGCGTACAATCACTGTAAGACATGTACTCATTGCCAGAACTTGGGCAACATGAGCCATCGTGATATGATGCCTTTACAGCCGATTCTGGTATGCGAAATCTTTGACATATGGGGGATTGATTTTATGGGACCCTTCCCTATCTCGGACGGCTTCGAGTACATTTTACTCGTTGTTGACTATGTGTCCAAATGGATCGAAGCCATTCCAACCTAAACCATTGATCATAGAGTGTTATCAAATTCATCAGAACATCTTTTCACGATTCGGGATTCCACGTGCTATAATTTCTGATGGAGGAACCATTTCACTAACGCTCAGTTCAGGTCACCGATGACCAAATACGGGGTGTCACACCGAATCTCTACTCCGTACCACCCCCAAACTAATGGTCTAGCTGAGCTATCGAATTGGGAGATCAAGAAAATCCTCCAGGTGATTGTTCGACCTGATAGGAAGGACTGGTCATCCCGGCTTCCAGAAGCTTTGTGGGCTTATAGGACCACCCACAAAACCTAATTAGATATGTCACCATTCAGATTGGTGTATGGGAAGGCATGTCACCTCATCATTGAGTTGGAGCACAAAGCCTATTAGGTAGTACGGAACTGCAACCTAGATCTTTCTAAGGAAGGAACCCATAGAAAGCTTTAAATGAGTGAGATAGATGAATTACACCACGACGCGTTTGAGAACTTGCGAATTTATTAAGAGCGGGTTAAGGCCTTTCACGACAAGCACATATCAAGAAAGATCTTCCATCCTGGTCAGAAAGTCCTACTCTTCAATGCCAAGCTTAAACTGTTCCCAGGGAAACTATGATCAAAATGGATCGGACCCTACCTAGTCCAACGAATCTTTGGAAATGGAGCCATTGAGATTAGTCCACTCAGCCATGATTCTGAACCTTTCGTCGTGAATGGTCAGAGACTCAAACCGTTCATTGACTTGATCGATACAAATTTGGCTAAGACATCCTTTACCCTCCATTCTCCCTGAGCTCATTGCGCCTAGCCGATGGTGTAAAACTCAGCGCTTAACAGGAGGCAACTCGTCATTCTTGAAAAACTCAAAACCTTTCTTGACATTCCTATGCTGAATTCATATTGCACTTTAGGGTTCATCCATTAGAACAGCTGACCCCACCTCAGGTACCTGTCCCGAGTCTAGAAATTGTTCGCAACAGTCACTCGACCCGTTTGCCCACCCAAAACCTATTTTAATGAATGATCTAAGCTGAATTCGAACCCACCTTATTTACAATGGGGACATTGCAAATCGTAGGCATGGGGGGGTAAAGTGCAAAACACCATGAAAACTCAGCTCACAAGAAAAGGTTTCAACAAAAAAATCACATATCACAAAAAAAAACACACCAAAAAATAATGAAAAAAATCTTGAAAAAGAACAAAAAATACTGAGGGGAGAAAAAATTTTGAGGCCATACAAATCATGAGGATAAAATGAGGAGGAAAAGAGCAAAATGTCAAAAAAGGAGCATAAAATGAAAAAGAAAAAAAGAAATAGTCATTAGTAAGAAATTAAGGGATTAACTGAAGATCTAGACCATATCAAGAAAAAGAAAAATGAAGGAAAAAAGTGCTAATGAGACACAAAAGAGATTAGTAGGAATGCTGATCTTAGGCATCTTGGGCTAGACTCTTAAGCTTAAAAATTCAAGTATCTGCTAAGATCTGGATAGTCCTCAAGAGGTTGGGGAAAATGAGAAGCTTAAGTATTAGGTCTAAGGCTTAGGGAGTATTCAGCCTCGTTAACTGACCTTTGGTTTGCGGGACTCGATAACCTAAGCATTCCAATCCACAGACAGTCTGGTTCAGTGCGCATAACTATCAAAATCACACAAAAGCATTTAAATGTTTTGAAAAAGTCGCCTAGATTAGGAATGGCTGATCAACACAAGTTGATTTGGACGAATTCCCGATGCGAAGAGGCGGAAAATTTCCCTCGAAGATGTGCAATAACATATTGTCTCCTCGGTGCTTGCCTCCTAGGATATTAACATATCCTACTGGGGGCATCTAAGCACCCTGTGCTGGTTCAGATGCCATGGGCGGCATTATCATGAAATGTCGATTGCCAGGGTCTGGATTTAGCTATAGAATGCCATGGGTGGGATTATCTCGAAATCTCGAAAGCCAGGGTTCTGGGGGTTGCCATGGGCAATGCTATCATGAAGCATCGATTGCCAGGGACCCTTCGAGGATTGATGATGGGGATGAGGAATCTGATACAGACCATGTTAAGAAGCTAACCGAAGCTAGAAATAAAAAGAAAAGAGAGAGAAAACTCTCCAAACAAAATAAATCCTTTGTCTCTCTCTTAAAAAAAAATGCACTGCAAATTGAACCGAGGCTAAAATACATTGCAAGCACGGGTGCTTTAACCGCGGAGTCCAACGAACCTTAGGATAGTTCCTGTGGGCCTTAAAAACCTTCGTGGAGGACCGAGGTTGGCGCTGGTCAGGTCCGGATCTTGGTTGGTACTTGAGTACCTCTAGGCCTACTGTTGGCATTTTAACCTAATCAAAAAGAAAAAAAGCACTCATCATAATTTGTGAACATCAAAGGAATTCATGGTCTAGAACAGAAGTTAAAAACCTTAAAATTTTGCTAAGGGACTAGCAAAAGCTAGGTAAGGGGGTATGATGGGAACACCATCATGAGCCCTAACTAGCTCATTTTTACCCAGGAAAGAGAATAAAAGCTCCTACATAACCAATTGGATGTCCTAACTCAAGGAATAACCCTTCTGAAAGAAAAGCAAGAAATAAGGGGTAAAACTACAATTTTACCATTACAGTGCAACAACGAGATTTCTCATGAGCTAAACACAGGTCAAATGGTCTTAACAAGATAAAAAGTGGGTTGGTTCAAACACAAAAGGGTTCATGAGAATTCTAGGAATTAAATGATTTTTTGTAACCCCAAAATAGACCCACTTAATTTAGCAAGGTTTTGGGAAGGATAAAACTCACCTAAACCCTCTAAAATTCTTGAAAAAATATTCTCTAGGGTTTAGAACCTTCAATTTGGCGCTTAGAACCTATTTTGACCTAAATTGGGGTCTCAGTCAATTATTGGTTTTTGTGTAAATTGCACAATCAAATGTAGTCAAACCCAAAATCCAACTTCGCCATTGGATTCCTTAGTTCTAAATTATGTTTGTATCAAAATTTGGACATAAGGGGAATTCACCTTGACCTACTTTGCAAACAAGTCCAGCCTAATTACATTCCTACCCCTAACTTTTGAAAACCTTTACAGAAGCCCCCCTAACTTCCTTGTCATTCTTTGCAATTAGGTTCCTCTACCATTACAGAGGAGGAAATCTTACTCCAGCGAGGATTCAAGGGAAAGAACTCCCTGATTCCTCATAGAATCCCTTTCAACTTTGAAAGGGAGATTCTCTAAGAAATCTCCTCTCATGTGAACCTAATTTGAAGCCCTAATTTCCACCCAATCTCTCATGCGAACGCATGAGAGATTTGGGTCTTTTTGGCCTTCCATCTCTGGTGACTTACCCGTGCTTGGAAGCTTGGCTTCCAAGCACAAGACCTCCTGCCAAGGCTTATAAAAGCCACCCTTGATCCTTTCGCATATCCTAAGCTTGAATTGGCCTGAGATGCCCCCCAAATTCCTCTCTTCCCCTTCGGTCAACCACCCAGCAAGCTTCAGCGACTCTTTTCCCTCTCTCTCATTGCTCTACCAAAATACTAGTGGCAGAGTTCCCTTTATCTCCTTCGTCCACGTCGCGCTGCACTAGCCGACGCTCCTGCTACCCTCTCATCGTCGCCGTCCTCCTCCCACTGGGACTTTCGTCTCCGACGACGGTAGTATGAGCCGGCCGCCTCCTCCATATCCCCCTTCGTCTATCGACCTTTAGTTAAGCTCTCTCTCTCCCTTCTCATCATTTTTCTCTCACTTATTTTTGCAAATCTGCCTCAACACTCGTAAACCATCTCCACCTTCTCCACCTCTGATCAGACCACCAGCGAGGTGTTCCTACCACTCCACGCCTCCATCCACCTTGCCACCTACCTCACGAGCACCGCCACACCTCACGACCCTAAACCCTCTTTCCATTCATCGTGTCATGCCCCCCACGTACACACCCACATCCGAACGCACAGGATGGCCTAGGCACGCACACTCAGGCCACCCCACGCTACGCCGACGACCATAGCACCTTTTTCGTGTCTAGGCGAAGCTCCTTGTGTGTTTTGACAAGGTCGCAAGGCCGTTTTCTTGTTGACAGGGTTTAGGTCGTCTCTGCCATTGACGGAGCACGAAGCAAGCTAAAGAGCTTCATCCTGGACCCCAGGCCCCAGGCTCCAGGTTCCAGGTCACACGGACTTCCTTCGCGCACATCTCTAGCCTAGCTATTGGTAACGAATGTCCACGCAGCTGCTGCAATTTGAGGTGAACATCTGCTACAGGCGCCTGCGAGGAAGGTGGGACATTTAGTCCCACCTCGGAAAATAGTGAACAGGTGCTGTGATATAAAGTGAAAAATTGTCAAGGGCTTATCGCCTCTTGACCACCGCCTCGTCCGTGACCCATTGCTCGCAGACCTAGCCCTGACCCATATACCTGACTAACCCATGCACTCCTCTCTCACCACGCACGCCGATGGGCCTGGTCTCAGGCGTGCATACCCAACTCGTTAACCCAAGAAGGCTCTGAGAGAGCGAGCGTAAGAGAGAAGGAAGAAGAGAGATTGCAGGGAGGTTAGGGGTAGGTTTTGCTCTCAGGAGAAAAAGAGGAAGCCAAAGAAAGAAGAAGAGGGAACCAAGGAAGAAGAAGAGGCAACCAGAGCAGCTAAGGAAGGAGAAGGCAAGGCTAAAGAGAAGGCAAGGCTAAAGAGGAGCTGAAGTTAGAGACAGGAAGAATGGAGAAAGAAGAAAGAAGAAGACAAGGGCCAGAGAAATCAAAGAAGAAGCTACAGAAAGAAGAAGAAGAAGAAGCCAGGAATAAAGAAAGCGGCAAAGAATGGAAGAAAGAAAAGAAAGAAGAAGGAGATTAGACAGAAATCAAAGAAGAGAAGCATTATAGCAATTTCACATTTAAGACGTCTGATTTTCACATCAGACGTCCATATTTTTTGTGCTTCTATAAACATTGATATCTTGTGGATATGTTTACATTTCTTGCATTATAACTCTGATTTTTCATTGCATATTATTTCTAATTTGAAAGTTGTGCTCTTGATTTTTAAACCCCAATTTGCTCCTTATGTTCGACCTTGGATTTACATTTTCCAGTAATAAAATTCATTTATTTTCAAAGCAATTTTGGCTATATTATAACGCTTTATTTTAGAACCTGATTTCGCCTTGTAAACGGCTACCCAGGTAATTCTGAAGTGTGTGAAATTCTGATTTAGAGGTATCATTAGCCTCAAAACAGCCTTAGTCATCCAAAAATCTTTGGGTGCCTTGATTGGGTCCAATTCATATCCGGTCCCTTATCCCTTCTATAGAACACATACACAGGAAAGGTCATTAGGTTGTTAACTTAAGAGACCTCATTAGATCTTCTACAGAATTTCTAAATCTGATCTGATCAACTCCGATCTGAACCTGAGTTTGATTCTACATCATGATCCACCACCTAATTTTGAAATACAACCTGGCAACTTTGGAAGACCAATTAGGAAACCTGGACCCCAAAATGATCATAAAAGACAAAGTGATTAAGGCTGCCCTTAAATATTTTGAAGATTATCCAGCAAGCATGATTCAGGTTGATGTCCCAGAAACAACAAAATTCATTTTGAACCATGTTAGTCTACTGCTTACTCAACTAAGAAATGGTTCAACCCAGGGGACCCTCATACCAGAATTCAATGATGTTTGCAAATTGCATAAAATGGAGGGTTTACATTTCTTTGCAAATCCATCACTTTGGGAGATACACCAAGATATCATTGAACAACATGCAGATATTCTAAATCTATTACAAGAAGCCATTTATGAGACATCATGGAGTGATTCTAAAGCTTCTCCAGAGCCTAGGTTGACACTCAGAATTGTTGTGGACCCCCAACCCAAATGAATTCAGATTCAAACTTCATAACAAATGACATACCTGATCTTGATGAGGGTTGGGAGGATGTAGTTGCAGGTGTTCCCGATTCTGAATCGGCCTTAGAAAATCTTGAAGTTGGTCCATCAAGCCTAGCATTCCTTAACACCTGTGATGATGAGCTTGAAACAGAACCTCTCGAGAGTGTAAATCCCGAGCCTTATCTTGTTAAGGTGATTCTCGAGAATGATTCTGACTTCCCAATAGAGCCTAGCCTAGATTCTAGTGATCAAATCTTTAGCCTTAACCTAGAATCTGGATTCGTACCTATTTAGGATTTTTCTTTTTGAAAAGATGAGGAATGCTATTGTTAACCTAGCAAATCGGGAGCATTTTATTCAATAATCAAATCAATCAATAAAATTTACAACTAATTTCTCAACACTACAAATAATGCTCACAAGGCACTCCACGCTCCCACAATTCCCAACATTCTCTTACAATATTCCCCACATTAATTGCTTCCCCTCTAAAT
Source organism: Thalassia testudinum (assembly GCA_037157565.1). NCBI lineage: Eukaryota > Viridiplantae > Streptophyta > Magnoliopsida > Alismatales > Hydrocharitaceae > Thalassia > Thalassia testudinum. Next base: position 155,358,533 of record JAZHRO010000073.1, read on the forward strand.
AATTTTGTGTTGTAAGCACACCATACACACCACAACATTGCAACCAACAATGAATGTGGTTTAGTGGCAATAGTAAATGACATCCATAGTTCATTCCAAGAGGGCAAGACTTTGCCTGAGACCTTTCTCCATATTTGGTCGGTTACCAGGCACGTGGAAAAAATGTGCATGCTGTTGTCTGTAGGGAAGTCACAAAGAGGGCAAATTTGAGCTAGAACACCCAACCTGTAATGTCTTAATTCCCCAATAACAAGTCCATTTCTTCTACTCAGCCAAAGGAAGATCTTTATTTTCAGAGGGATTTTTAAATGCCATACAGTAGCACAGTCTTTATCCACCTGTGTTGGTCTAAAATCATCTTCATCAATTAAAATTTTGTATGCCTTTGCTGTAGTGAACAACCCATGGCACCAAATAAATTTGTCAGGTCCTCCAAGCAGGTGGAAGGCCTCCAGCTCATTTCTCAAGCGTCCAATCTCTTCTTGCAAGCAACCTCCTTCCCTCACTGAGCTGTTAGCAGAACTCCAACAGTTCTGAGTGGCTTCCCAACTATTCTTGACTAAGATGTTCTTATCTGCTACTGCATTATACATGCGCGAATATCAATCTTTCAGAGGACCCAAGCTGGACTAGTGGTCGTGCCAAAAAGAGAAGTGTTCACCATCTCCTACCACTGATTTGAAGTTCAGCTAGTTATCATGCATGGTTGTCCAGACTGATTTCCAAAAAAGGGAAGGTCTGTTAGGAGCTGTTGTGCATCGAGATACATGTGAATGGCCATATGCATCTTTGACGACCATGGACCAGCTTTTTTCATCATCTTCCAGGAGCTCTACTTCCCATTTAAGCAGTAGTGAGCCGTTGAACTCATTTAAGGAGTGGATGCCCAGGCCGCCGATCTTTTTAGGAGAGTAGAGCTGCTACCATCTAAGGGGATGTAAGAATCTGCCCTCAGATTTGGCTCCCTTCTAAAAGAAGCGCTTTCACAGCATGTCAAATCTTTTCCAAATTGATTTTGGCACTTTGAAAATAGAGAAGTAAAACACCGAGATAGCGGTGATGACTAAGTTTAGGAGGATCATCCTACCACCTTTAGATAAGTAGCAGCTGCTCCAACTTTCAAGTTTAGCAGCCACCCTGTCAAACAAGGAGTTCCAATCACTTCTCTTAAATTTGGTTCCACGCAGAGGCAACCCTAGATACCTCACTGGCAGACTAACAATAGGCGTGCATAGATTGGTTGATAAGGTCTCCCTTTCTTGACCATTCAGTCCAAAGCAAATCAAGGAATACTTTTCCCCATTTAGCTTCAGCCTAGAGATGTCTCCAAATAGAGAGACCATAGTGTAGAGGGTTGTTGCTTCATTTCTTCTGTCTTCCAAAAAAAAAATGGTGTCATCCGCATATTGTAGAATTGGCACCACTACGCTACTTGACAGCGAATAGCCTTTGACAAGCCCTACTATTGAACGTACGAATTGCTACGCTAATGTGTTTGATTTTAAAACCTTGTCGTTGTAGCTTGAAAGTGAAGAATTCGTGTTCAACAAATAAAATTTATACCGAAATGAAAATTCCGGGTTGAACATAGGGAGGCGAACGTTTGATTTAAAAACTACGCGTTTGTTTTTATTTGTCATGAAGTAATTCAATTTAAAACTATCTAACTATTTACAATAAATAGAAGAGAGAGAGTAAGAGAGAGAGAATATTACAAACAGAAATCAAAATGAGATGTAGAATGAACATAGAATTTCATCATTAGAATGCTTGTTCATTACACTAGAAAGCAGGAAAATGATTACACTAGAAAGCAATAAATCTACTCTAGAAAGTATTAAAAGAATAGAGGGAGAAATATCCTCCGCAACGGTCGTTTGGAGGACGAGCAGAACTAATCTAGAAAGCAGTAAATCTATACTAGAAAGTAGTAAAAAGAATAGGGAGAGAGATATCCTCCTCGACGGTCCCTTGGAGGACGAGCTGGACGGGATGACGCTTGGACGAAGGAGGATGAAGCAGGACGAAGGAGTACGAAGCAGAAGAACGGGAATGGGGCAGCACGTCATCGTCGTCACGGGATCCACTTTCGAAGGGGGATGAAAATTTGGACTTTATCTCGCGAGAAGCATCCCGGGTGTGGGACAAGCTTCTCTTGAGCTTTGGAGAGGTAGAGAAGAGAAGGAAGGGATGAGAATTTCGTGTGGAGGGGGTCTCCTTTTATAGTTGCAAGGAGTGGGGGCAAATTGGACATTACATCTTTAAAACATTAAATAAGGGGTCTTTAGTGACGGATAAAACCGTCGCTAAAGCCCCATTGTGGGCGTAGTGGGCGCTACCCACGCGCACCCGCCCGTCTGCTCGCGCTCAATGCATGCCACACGTTCAACGAATCTCAGCCGTTCGATCGTGAGATCGGACAGCTTAAGATGCGCCTCCCCCTCTCCTCAACGCGCGCTTGCCCGCGTGCGATGCCGCGTGAGGTGTGGGCGTGCGATAGTGTGTCTACGCTATTGAGCGCGAATGGCCGCCCGATCAAGATCTGACGCTCGCCCACTCGCGCGATTCCGCGCCGCTCGCCCTCTTGCCGTAACTCAAACTTGCATCCGCGCCTCGCGTTAAGGCGCTGGACCACTACGCTACCTCGCCCAAATGGTCGTACGGTCGATTTCAATGTGCCACATCCACAGCCGTTGGATCTTGATCCAACGGTGGGGAGGGGTGGATGCAGGAGCTTTAGTGGGTGTGTACGGGTGTTTGGGTGGCCGAGATGGCACCACATGGCGCCATCTTAGCCGTCCATCTTCTGGATGTTGTAGATGGTGCCACGGGTGTCGGATTGACTCGATTTTTGCGTCATTAGGCTATAATCGTCGATCCGAATCCATCCGTGTAGTAGGATTTGTCGTTTGAAGTACAGATTTACACCATCTTGGCCCTTGATCTTCTAGGGTTCCCCGATCACTATCAGATGCTACAAATGCCTGATTAGGGCGATCGTGGAGTTGTTGAACTCCAATCATTGCCCTGATCACATCTGTATGGTTGGATCCTCGATCCGAGGCCTCGATAAAAAGTTTGCCCTGTCCAAGCACATAAAAGGAGACAATTAACCTCCATTTTATTCGAACTACTCTAAATGCAAGATGATGCATGTTATGCAATATTTATGGATGCAATGCAATCCTATGCTTAAGAACATGCATAAATAGAAATCTTAAGTAGTGTAAACGTGTTTACATCACCTACTGCTGAGGGTTTGCACGCACAACATGCAATGGTGTCCACAGCCAAGTTGAAAATGAGAGGGGCTAAGGGGTAGCCCTGCTAACTCCACATTGGGGTTGTATCCAATCTCCACAAGGTTTTCCATTAATTATAGGGGAGAAGGATGAAGTTACAATGCATCTCTTCATCCATTGAATCCACTTTGGCGAGAACCCTCTCCTTTTCATAATTTCCCAGAGGTACGACCATGAAATGGAACCAAAAGTTCTGCTGAAGTCTACTTTCCACATAAAGGCTTTGCATTTTCGCTTGCTCCAACCGTTGACCATCTCTTGTGCTACAATAAATGACTCTTGCAAGGAGTGGTTGGGCAAAAAGGTTGATTGAACCAGATTTATTAGTTGCGAAAGAACACCTCTTAATCTGTTCACCAGAATTTTACCTATAATCAAGTAAATGGAGTTTGTCAAGGCAATTGGCCTGAACTCTTGCAAACTCTCTGCCCCTTGTCTCTTTGCCAATAGGAAAAGGTAGGATTTGTTGATTCTTTCAAAGCCCGAGTTGCCGTCTTGAAATTCCTTGATGACTTCCATTACATTCGTTTTCACAACCGGCCAAAGCTCTATGTAGAAGAAGACATGGAAATCGTCTGAGCCTAGGGAGCCTTCAAAGTTTAAACCAACTATTGCACTCTTAACCTCTTCAATCATGATGGGCTTAATCAGATGTTCAGCTTCAAATTGGTCGATTTGAGTGAAATCAGAATTTCTTATTCTCTAAATCCCTCTTTCTGCTGCTTTAGAGGCCTCCTTGTAAAATATGATCACTTCCCTCTTTATGTCACCTAGGGAAGTCTACACCTGATCACCTAACCTCAAGGAAGAGATGTAATTAATTCTTCTTCTAAAGCTAGAAGCCATGTGGAAGAACTTAGTGCTGGCTTCACCTTCTTTCAGTCAAAGTTGTCTCGATTTTTCTCTCCAATCAATTTCTCTTTTTAGGTCTTCTTCTTGAATAGTCTCCTGCCAATTTTTGCATTGGAGTTACTCTACTTCTGTTAGTTTCTCTCTATTCTCTTTTTCATCAAGCAAGTTTACATTCTTCAAAGCCTCCATTCTCCTTTGGTCTCTCATGACATCTACGATTTTTCTATATTCTTTCATAATGGATTTCAGTTCTTTAAGCTTAGTTGCCAGCCTGAAAGTGGCCGAGCCATCCACATGCTTAGATGTCCACCAATTGCTAATCATCTCCTTATAACCTTCTTCCCTGAGCCAAGATTTTTTGAATTGAAAGTACCTATTGAGGAATCTTCACCACTCTCCCAAAGCAAAGGAGTATGATCTGAAAATGGGTGATCCAGCCCCTTTACTGAGGATAGTTGATGTCTTTCTATCAATTCCGCATTGGCAAAGAAGCGATCTAGCTTCGATTTTTGACCACTCCCATTTCTCCATGTATATTTAGCCCCTGAGGAAGGATAGACTAAAAGACCCAATGCTGAGGCAGTCATTTGGAATCCTAAGATGCCACCATATAGTCTGCCACTTCCCCTATCAACCTCAGTTAAGGTGCAATTAAAATCTCCCCCCACTAGCCAAGGCTGCCCTTCAACCACTTCTGCAGCTCGAGATAGTTCTCGCTAAAGGAAATTTCTTGTACTGTTAAGGCATGGACCGTAGGCACAAGTTATTATTAGCTCCTGATCAATTTTCAGATATCTGAATTTGTAGGTGATGATATATTTCTCTCTCCAAACATTTATTAGCTACATTTTTTAGCATCTCCACTAAATTGCAATGCCACCAAATCTCCCCTACACATCTATAGACCTGATGTATGCCTTGCCTCCTTGCATCGGAGTGCATAAAAAATGCTTGCATTCCTCTTTAATATGAGTGGCTTGGAACAGAGCATAGTCTACTTCCCATTCCCGCAGATATCGAGCAGGAGAAGCTCTCTGTGCAACCCATGCACATTCCACGTGACGACTTTCATTTATGTGACTGGTCTGCCCCTTTGAACACATCAACCTTCTCTCAAGGTTGAGGACTACTGCTATTGATTTTTCATTGAGCCTTTGACCCCCACCTACTGTTCTTCCTCTGAGTTTATAGGAGGAGCGACCTGGGTTGATTCTTGAGGATGATCCAACCCCATATTTTATTCCTACGGGTGCCTCGAAGGTGAATTCTACATCCTGACCCTTATTAGGTGTAGGTCTATTTGCTGGAGATGCATCCGCTGGAACAATTTCCCTCCCAGTAGGGAATTCAAGCATCTCGTCACCACCCTGTTGATTTCTAGGAGTCCCATCCATCTGCTCTTCTTGCGGAAGCGGACCATGAAATCCCTTTCTTTTCTTGGGCTTGGGACATTCTTCCTGACTTGGTCTGCTCCCCGTGCTTCCCTCTTGTACCTTGACCACATCAGCATAGGATCGCCCTCCCACTTGCTCTTGCTTCTCTTCCCAGTGATGGAGAAATCTGACATGGAGGAGCCAAGAGATTCATCCATATCTATGAATAATCCTGCTGGGGATTTGCCCTCCCCGGGTTAACTTTACTTCTACAGATACAACCCTTCCATCTCCCCCTTGCAGTCCCACACTTGCTCCTTCTTCTATTGTCTCAAAGCTTGATATAGCGCTCGACACCACACTGCTAACTCTCAGATGCAAAGGATGTCCCTTAATCTCCAGAGTTCCCTTTCTATCCTATGCCCTTTAAGGTGGGCGTTCTTGTATTGACCCATCAAATGGCGAGACAAGCCTCCACAATAAATTCAGCCCTTCAGAGATGCTCGTACGGAAGCAAAGATTCTCTACATCTAGCATGCCCAACCCAAATAGCAAGAAATATGATTGACCCAACATCTCCATCTTCCACCCCTTAGAGGATAGGGATAAGGAGCTCACCAACTTCTGAGCTTGTGCAGATGTTACGACTCCCGTCATGGCCTCACCAATCAGGGCTCCTTGCAAGATCATCTTTGAGTCACTGACTTCCTTGGATAAAGGAATGTCCAGGTCGAGTACGTGGTCAAAACTTTTAGGTGGAGGCAGAGGTCGAACTTCCTTCTTATTTGAGTCCTTTCGCCGTGCTGCTTGATGTAAACACATTCACACTACTTAAGATGTCTATTTATGCATGTTCTTAAACATAGGATTGCATTTTATGATATAAATATTGCATAACATGCATCATCTTGCATTTAGAGTAGTTTGAATAAAATGGAGGTTAATTATCTCCTTTTATGTGCTTGGACAGGGAAAACATTTTATCGGAGCCTCGGATCAAAGATCCAACTGTATGGATGTGATCAGGGCGACGATTGGAGTTCAACGACTCCAAGATCGCCCTAATCAGGCTTCCGTAGCATCAGTTAGTGACCTGGGAACCCTAGAAGATCAAGGGCCAGGATGGTGAAAATCCACACTTCAGATGACAAATCTGACTGCACGGATGAATTCGGATCGACGAACGTAGCCCAACGACGCAAAAATCGAGTCAATCCGACATTCGTGGCACCATCTACAACTTCCAGAAGATGGACGGCCAAGATGGCACCACATGGCACCATCTCGCGATCGGACGGCTGAGGATCGTTGAACGTGCGTAGGCATTGCGCGCGCGAACAGCTGAGCGGGCACGCGTGGGCGTGGAAGCTACGCCCACGTTGGGGGCTTTAGCGATGGTTTTATCCGTCACTAAAGACCCCTCATTTATTATTTTGAAGTTGTAATGTCCATTTTGCCCCCACTCCTTGCAACTATAAAAGGAGACCCCCTCCATACGAAATTCTCATCCCTTCCTTCTCCTCTCTACCCCTCCAATGCTCAAGAGAAGCTTGTCCCACACCCGGGATGCTTCTCGCGAGATAAAGTCCAAATTTTCATTCCCCTTCAGAAGTGGGTCCCGCGACGACGACGGCGGTGTGCTGCTCCGTTCCCATTCTTCTGCTTTGTCCTCCTTCGTCCTGCTTCGTTCCCCTTCGTCCAGGCATCGTCCCGTCCGACTCGTCCTCCAAGCAACCGTTGAGGAGGATTTTTCTCTCCCTATTCTTTTTACTGCTTTCTAGTATAGATTTACTGCTTTCTAGTGTACTTTTGCTCGTCCTCCAAGCAATCGTCGAGGAGGACATTTCTCCCTCCATTCTTTTAATGCTTTCTAGAGTAAATTTATCGCTTTCTAGAGTAATTGTTTTATGCTTTGTAGTTGTAAGAGTGAAATAAACAATCTCCTTAATGATAAATTCCTTGTTTATGCTACATCTCATTTTGATTTCTCTGTGTAATATTCTCTTTCTCTCTTACTCTCTCTCTCTTCTATTTATTGTAAATAATTAGATAATTTTAAATTGAATTATTTCGTGACAAATAAAAAGAAACGCGTAGTTTTTAAATCAAACGTCCGCCTCCCTGTGTTCGACCCGGAATTTTAATTTCGGTATAAATTTTATTTGTTGAACACGAATTCTTCGCTTTCAAGCTACAACGACAGGTTTTCCAAAACCGAACACGTTACCGATTAGTGCGTTCAACATTTTGGCACCGTTGCCAGGGAACAATTCGCACGTTCAACAATTTGGCGCCGTTGCTGGGGAGGCGACGATCTTTGATTTCTCTTCGCGTTTTGTAACTTACAAATCATTTACTTCACTTTTCTCCTTTCTTATTGTAATTGCAGGTACTATTTTGAGATGAGCAAAAGCGGTAGATTGGAGTAAAGTGCAGTGGAAGGTTTTGTAAGTTATCCCCCATTCTTTCCCCCTCCATAGATTTCATTCGCCACATTGAATCCAAATTTCAATTAACCTAAGTGTTTGCATAAATCCTAGGAATAGTTTGGTTGTTTGGATTCTCACTCACATTCATTCCACCTTCATTTATATAAAAAAAATAAAAAGATAATTTTGTGGGGCAATTTTCAACTAACACACAACGTACACCCACATTCAAAGGCACTTAACCAAATTGATTTGTTTCTACTCAACTGAGTTCTAATCTGTGAAACCGATACACATAAAGCAACACATAAAAGAGTAGAAATCATTCTAGGTTAACCATCTTTGTGCGCCTAACTTAGTGGTGCATTTGTGGCCAGTTGTTTGAGTTGTTTGGGCTGCACCACTTCAATTAAAATCAACTCATCAAGTAGCTGCCAATTAGGTTCAACTCTTAGGGATTTACCAGGCACTCCACATTCTTTTTAAACTTTAAAGGAAAACATCTTCACCTGTGCTTGTAAAACTTGGTGTGCCAACGAAACTTGATTGAAAACACCTAAAGTTGAATCCTAAAAGCTACTAAGCAAGATTTGAACCTTAAAATTCACCACATCAAAAACAATCTTGCTTGAAAACCACTGGTTGTGCACGCACACACAAATCAATCAATCATTAAGGGCACAACCCATTTAAAGGGCCCATCACATTCCAAAGCACATTCAAACCTAGCCCTAAATAAAACAAAGTAGATGTTGGCCTTAAGGATAGGACTCGCTCTTCAGAACCTAGAATGAGATTATTTTCGATTAGTCTGTTTCTACCGTTCAATCTGATGTCTAGCTAGGGGAGTAGAGTTAAACGATCACCGCTGGGGGGTACACTAGGAACCGGAGGCGTAAGCCGAAGGAAGAACCTTCTCCCCAGTCCCTCCTTCTAACTGGTTGGATTGAACAGACATAAGTAGATCAAATCGTTCCTTTATCTCAAGATAGGTTTTGAGAGTCTGTAGGTCTGTAGGCTAACCCATTTAAGGATAGGTTTGATTGTTTGTATTGTAGGGTACCTTTCTTCCTCCTGTGTCTCATGAATCCTTCCACATATTTCACGCATTCCTGCTATTTCCCTCCTGTTGTGAATTATCCTCAACATGACGATTATCCCAACTCGTATTGTAATCAACCATCAGTCAGTTGGGATAATTTGGATTGGGGATACAATTTTGGACCCCCGTGTTTAGGGTCTAACCCTGAACACTTTGATTCTGATTTCTATCCTTCTCAGAGCTACATCGATTGTAGATCGTCTTCCTTTCATGCACAACCTAATACGATCTACAATCAAGAAGGATACACTGATCCTTACCCATCCTCTGATTTTACTGCCTTTAGGTCATCACCATCTTTTCAACAATCTGAAATGACCTATTATCAGGAAGGGTATAACGAATCTCAATTCGTTAATTCCCCTACATTGAGCCCAAACCCGCCCAACCCTGAACCAATTCATTTCGTTCAGGTTAACCAGGTTCAAGATAAGGTTCTGGCTAACTTGAGGAATATCATTCAATCTTTAGAAGTTCAGCCAATACCTTGCATTGAGAGATTGGAGCCCCTGATTGAAATGATTGATGATTTGAATAAATCTTTGTTGGATTGGCTCCAGGACGTTAAGGATAAGAACTCGGGTGAGTTTCTACTTGGGAAATTAGCAAAATTGAGGATGAGATTCGTGGTTGCTTTGATTCAATCTTGGGATGATTCTCAGGATGAACCCTCTTCAGGAAAGCCAATGACAGAACCCGCTAAGGCACCTATTGGGGGGGACACGTGTTATGAGGCTGACCAGATTGAATTAAAGCAACCAATTAAGGACGATCTTATTTCTTCACCTGAGATCCCTGAGCCGGGTTACGAGAAAACGTATGTCTCCTTGGAACAAAAAGTGACAAATGATTTTGGGACATACATTGATACGGATCCTGATGGTGAAGATTCAAGTTGTGAAGTCTCACGTGAGTTTTCTGAACATGATTTCTGTGAGACGATTGGGCCTGAGGAATCTGATAGATCATTTGATAGCCCAATAACTAAGGAAACCGATCTTAGGGCACACATTACAGATCCAGGATTACATTTTCTGGATGAATCAATTCAATGCCCTGATTATCAGTTACACCCTGTTGAGCTTATCGATAATTCTGTTTCTGAGATAATTAGACCCAACTCAATTCTGATTCTACCACATCATTTAGACTTGGAGATTTCAGACGGGGTGATTAACATGCAAGAGGTCTCGGAATTTAACATGCTGAATGAGGAGGATAGGAGTTGGGAAGTTCTGATTTGGGAAGTTAATTTTGGAGGAAATGGTAGATTGAGTCGAAGGGTTCCTTTTAAGCTGAAGCCATTAAATCAGAACCCTTATGACATTTGTTTCGAGGATGTCAAACTCAAGCACACATTCAATGATTATCCTTTTGAGCTTCAATTCTCTGTAACCCGACTTTTTGGTCTTGGGTTGCATCCTCATAAATCGCAGGCCCGACCCCGCTTACATTCTAATTTTAGGTTTTGGGTAATTTTTATCCATAACCTAAGATATTCTCAATTATGGGGGATGGGTCTGCACCACAATCTGGTCCACATCTGTGGACCTCTATTGACAGGTCGGAAGATTCTTCTGTTTATTCTAATTCTGACCTGCACTTGTGAATTCTTCATTTCTTTTCTTTGTATTGTGTGCCTAGCTGAAGGCACTAAACTCAGCACATATACAGTTCTTTTTCGTTTTCATCTCGGAGCGGACCTGACATTCACGCAATTCAGGTACTTTCTATGCTTTTCCACTCTGTTTTACGTCTTTTTAATACAATGAGGACATTGCATTAGATAGGCATGGGGGGTGGATATTTATCTCTGAATTCATTCGTCACCTCCATAGATTTGTTTTATTTTCATTTAAAAAAAAAATCAGAATTAGGAAAGAGAATTTAGGTTTAAGAAAATTTTCAATCTTAGGAAATCCTACATTAAGATCTGAACACAAAGACCCTTCAGGTCTTTGGACTTAATTAGCCCGTGTATCCACTAAAATGTGGATTTGTTTTTCGAGTTCTCGCCAACTTGAATTTTATTTTAATTGGAGTAAATAAATTTTGGGTGATAAGTACACGACTTATCAACCTGCCCTCTGATTTGAGAGAATTTTGAGTCTTAAGCATCTACACACTTTCTTTGCACTGACTCGTTGTTTGGCGATTTTAACGAAAATTGGGTAGCTAATGAACCTTCTAGGGTGATATGGTTGGCAAGTTATTGTGGGTAACAGCCCATAGGTAGGTTGTCCAGAGCCTAGTCACTGGACCTTTCTCTTTTTCCTGCCCTTAGGTAAATCTCAATCTAGGGAAGCCACCTAAAAAAAAGAAAAATCAAAAAGAAAAGGAGAAAAGAACAAAAAGAAATAAGCCACACTTCGCCACACGAGTATGGCTGGCAAGTTGTCGGTGGTAACAACTCATCGACCGGTTGTCCAGAACCCAACTCAGTAAATGTACTAAAAATTTCCAAAACACTTAGGAAGAAGTGGAGAAGTAGAATAAATCGAGGAGATATACACTGGATTCACCCTTGTGTTGACCCCGTAAAAAAATAATAGGGAGAAAGCTACTGGTTGTAAAGATACACCTTTAGGCAGAAGTTTTTTGAGGTCACCTAGAGGCATAGAAATCCGAAGTCCGTTTTAATTACCGGTCAATGAGTCTATCACAATCACAATAAGATGCATAAAACTTAGGGTTCTCATCAAATCTTGGGTGAGTTGAATGGCCGTAGAAAGAAACTCTTAAACCCTAAAATTTGAAAATTAAAAAAAAAAAATTAATTAGAAAGGAGTAAAAAGAAAAAGAAAATTTTCTTTGAATAAGGCGAGGGCTTGAGGCGGTCTGCATTTTGGCTGATACCCGGGCACTGTTGTGTCTTTGAAAGTTCAGTTCCTAAGTAGACAATTTCTTAATGATTGAAAATAACTCAGGTCCAAATAATCCAACCTAATTCTTTTATAAATAGCATATAGTTTTTGCTAGGGACTAGCAAAAGAAAGGCATGGGGGTATGATGTAAACACATTTCACTACTTAAGATGTCGATTTATGCATGTTCTTAAGCATATGATTGCATTTCATGATATAAATATTGCATAACATGCATCATCTTGCATTTAGAGTAGTTTGAATAAAATGGAGGGTAATTATCTCCTTTTATGTGCTTGGACAGGGAAAACATTTTATCGGGGCCTCGGATCAAAGATCCAACTGTATGGATGTGATCAGGGCGACAATTGGAGTTCAATGACTCCAAGATCGCCCTAATCAGGCATCCGTAGCATCAGTTAATGACTCGGGAACCCTAGAAGATCAAGGGCCAGGATGGTGAAAATTCGCACTTCAGATGACAAATCCGACCGTATGGATGAATTCGGATTGGCGATCGCAGCCCAACGACGCAAAAATCGAGTCAATCTGACATCTGTGGCACCATCTACAACTTCCAGAAGATGGACGGCCAAGATGGCACCATGTGGCACCATCTCGGTCGCCCAAATGGTCGCATGCAATCTCAGCAGTCTCCGCATCCGCCTTTCCATGTCGTTGGATCAAGATCCAACGACTGCGATGCGGCCACGCTGAAGTCAGGCGCTCGACATAAACGCGACCCCAGCGTGTTGGTCGAGTGCTCTAACGCGAAGCAGGGACGCGCGTTCGAGCCTCGCCATGCTGAAATTGGAGCGGTGGTGCGCCTCTAATCGACCTCACGATTGCGATCCAACAGCCGCGCGCGCTCAATCAAGATGACGCACTCATGCACGCCTGCGCGTAACGCCCGATCGCATGTGGGCGGGCGCGCAATGCAGCGGGTGAAGGCGCCACTTAAGCCGTCCGATCTCGCGATCGGACGGCTGAGGATCGTTGAACGTGCATAGGCGTTGCTCGTGCGAGTAGCTGAAATCACTGCGTATCTGTTGCGCGCACGGCTGAGGATCGTTGAACGTATGTATCTGTCACTAAAGACCCCTCATTTATTATTTTGAAGTTGTAATGTCCATTTTGCCCCCACTCCTTGCAACTATAAAAGGAGACCCCCTCCATATGAAATTCTCATCCCTTCCTTCTCCTCTCTACCCCTCCAAAGCTCAAGAGAATCTTATCCCACACCCGGGATGCTTCTCGCAAGATAAAGTCCAAATTTTCATTCCCCTTTGGAAGTGGATCCGGCGACGACGACGGCGTGCTGCTCCATTCCCGTTCTTCTGCTCCATCCTCCTTCGTCCTGCTTCGTTCCCCTTCGTCCAGGCATCGTCCCGTCCGGCTCATCCTCCAAGCAACCGTCGAGGAGGATTTCTCTCTCCCTATTCTTTTTACTGCTTTCTAGTATAGATTTACTGCTTTCTAGTGTAGTTTTGCTCGTCCTCCAAGTAATCGTCGAGGATGACATTTCTCCCTCCATTCTTTTAATGCTTTCTAGAGTAAATTTATCGCTTTCTGGAGTAATTATTTTATGCTTTGTAGTTGTAAGAGTGAAATGAACAATCTCCTTAATGATAAATTCCTTGTTTATGCTACATCTCATTTTGATTTCTCTATGTAATATTCTCTTTCTCTCTTACTCTCTCTCTCTTCTATTTATTGCAAATAATTAGATAGTTTTAAATTGAATTATTCCATGACAAATAAAAGGAAACACGTAGTTTTTAAATCAAACGTCCGCCTCCTTGTGTTCGACCCGAATTTTAATTTCGGTATAAATTTTATTTGTTGAATACGAATTCTTCGCTTTCAAGCTACAACGACAGGTTTTCAAAAACCGAACACGTTAGCCTAACAATTCGTACACTCAACACTGCTCCATCAGGACTAGTGGACCTCTTTCTCCTACAAGCATCCTTCTTATGCCCCTGCCCACCACAAGCTAGGCAGAGGATTAGGGCATTACAGGCTGCGGCCATGTGGCCTTTTCTTCTACATCTATAGCATATTGTCTCTGCGCCACCTCTTCTCCTATCCCACCACCCACCTTTATCATTGTGACCTCGGCGAGAAGCAGATGAATGCCGACCTTCTCTATCCCTCTAACGCCAGCTCTTCGATCTCAAAACCCTCTAGCTATCTTCCTCCACTCCTCTACCTCCATCACCGCACCGCCACATCCTAGGGTTTCCTCCCCTGGTTTTTGATATGTAAGTTCCCTTCAAACCTATTTGGCATAATCATAAGGCCCAAAGTGATGAGAGTCAAATTTTGGATTTGAATTATGATTTTGGGCCTGTATTTAATGAATACACCTCTCCAACCTCCTCAGAGGCATAAATTGATTTTTCGAAAGTCACGCCAATTTATGATATAGAAGCCGAGGGGTTGGAAGAGCTGGGACTTGATTGAACTTGAGCTCATACCAAATAAGGACACCTTTTTTAGCTCAGAATTTAAAATTAGGCTAGATCCAAGTCAGGTTGTTGCTTCTTCACATCATGATTTATTCTATGGTGGAACTCTCGATCTAGGATTAGATTCAGAACAAGATCTTCGCAAATTCTCCGATGATTTCAAATCTTACTCCGATTTCGGAGAGCCTTTGTTTCCTGATAACTAAGAGCTAGTTTACGACCTCAACATCCACAATCCATTCTTTAATTCGGATGCTGAGGCCAATGATTCGAATCTCAAAGAAGTCCTACCTTCTACAATACATACAGAGTGATGAGAGCCTCATCATGAGCCATAACTAGCTCATTTTGACCTAATAAAGAGAATAAAAGCTCCTACATGACTTAGAAGAGGGCTTAATTGGATGAATAAGTGTTCTGAGAAGAAAACATGAAATAAAGGTTAAAACTGCAATTTTACCATTGCAGTACATAAATGGGATTTCTCAGAGACAAAACATAGGTCAAATGGTCTAAATAAGATAAAATGTGGGTTGATTCAATCAGAAATGGGTTCATGTGCAATCCAGGAATTAAATGACAATTTGTAACTCTAAAACAGACCTGCTTAATTCAGCAAGGTTCCGGTCAAGATAAAAATCAAGTAAATCCTCTAAAAATCATGGAAAAATATCCCCTAGGGTTTAGAACATTCAATTTGGCCTTTGGAACTTAGTTTGACCTAGATTATGGTCCTAGCTCATCAGTTGACCTAATTTAGGTTTTTACGTAAAATGTACAGTCAAACGTGGTCGAACCTAAAATCCAACTTCACCATTGGTTTCCTTAGGTCCAAATTAGGTTTGTGCCAAAATTTGGACCTAAGGGAAGGTCATCTTGACCTACTTTGCACTTTAGTACACCCAATCATATTTTGGTCCCTATCTTTTGAAAACCATCACATAAACCCCCCTAGCTTCCTCGCCAATCTTGCAATCAGGTCCCTCCACCATTATTGGGGAGAGAATCCTTCTCCGGTGAGGAAGACAGGGGGGATACTCTCAGATCCCTCAGAGATCTCCCAGAAATGGAAGGGAGATTCTCTGAGGAATCCCCTTCCATCTGAGCCCGATCACAACCCCTGATTAGCACCCAATCTCTCGTGCAAACGCATAAGAGATTTGGGTATCTAGCCACCTTCCATCTCTGGTGAGACGTCGGTGGCAGAAGACGTGCCCTCCACACACCAGAAGCACGGCCAACACCTATAAATTAAACCCCAACTCCGGCCGAACCTCCTCAGCTCAACCTGGCCGAGATTCCACCTTAAATTCATCTTCTTCTCCAGCAAAGGGGTCCAGCAAGCTCCGACGAGACCCCCTCCTCTTCCTCGTTGCTCTGCCACAAAACCAGTGGCATAGCCGTCTTCCTCATCCTCCTCTACGTCACGCAACACCCACGCGAGCTGCCCTAGCCCCGTCTTCGCCGCAGTCTTCCTCCACTGGACACTTTCTTCTCCGACGCCAGCAGGTACTGTTGGCTGCCTTCTTGTCCCCTTCGTCCCTTTAGTTAGGTTAAAACTATTCTTCTCTATCCCCTCTTTCATCTCCATCATTTTATTTCATCAAACATCCCTCGACCGCCACTGTTCACCATCACCTTCCTCATCTCCGGCCACCCTCCGGCGAGACGCTCCCATCACTCCACAACCCCACACGTCTCTCCAACCATCGCATAACCTCCGCCTCACCTCACTAAGTATCCTCCACTCATCCACAGTCCCTCTACGCCACCACAACAACCCCCCGAACACACCCATCAGTCCGACCACAGAGCGACCTAGGCACGCATGCCTAGGCCGCCTCACGGCCTACCACCTAGCATTTCACCTTCGCCATGACACGGCGAAGGTCTCTCGGTGATCTGATTAAGCCGTGAGGCTCTTTTCATGTCCGACAGGTTTCACGCCCCGGCCACCATTAGTGGCAACTTGAAGAAACTCCAAGCTTGCTCTAGGTTGCAGGACTGCAGGGCTCCAGGTCCAGCTAGTTCAGGGAGGTATCGCGAAGACTTCTGTTCCCGCAAGAGGCACTGCAAAGTTTACAGCAGTGGCAATTGAAGGATGGACTCCTGTGGGCGCGCGCGAAGTAGAGGTGGAACATTAGTCCCACATCGTTAAGTTACAAAGTGCTGGAGTGATTTATAACGTTTTTGTGTTATGAGCTCGTTGCCTCCGAACGCACTTGGGGTGAGGTCCCTCACCTACTCTCATCTCCTCGTCCGTGATTTCAGCACACGGATCTGGCGACCCGACCTGACACTACCCTGAGCACTCCTCGTGCACCACCCTCACGCTGGTGCGCCTGGACCCGGGCGTGAGATCCAACCCGTTTACCTGGCTCTGGGAGAGCATGCTGAGAGTGGTTTACACAGAGAAGGAGAGACGCGCGGGCGTGGGTAGAGGGATAGGTTTTGCTTTGCTGTGGTTTATGCAGGGAAGGAAGGAAGAAGGAAGAAGCCAACACTTAGCCGCTAAGGAGAAGAAGCAGAAGGAAGGAAGCCTTCGCAGAGGAAAAAGAGAAGAAAAGGAAGAGGCGAAGAAAAAAGAGAAGAAGAACTGAAGAAGAAAGAAGAAATAGAGAAAGGTAAAGACAAGCAGAAGAAGAGGAGGAACTGAAGGCAAAGGAAGAAGAGAAAGCAGAGCCAAGGAAGAAGAAGAAGACCCGTAGAGAGAAAGTAACTGCAGAAGAAAATAGGAAGAAAGAAGCAAGGCACTACAGAGAAGAAAGAAGAAGAAAGGAAGAAAAATCAGAAGAAGAAGAATAAAAGAAGGGAGACATATTTTTAAGACGTCTGATCCTATGATCAGACGTTCAAATTCTTCTTTTTGACACAATTACTTTTCAAACTCATGCTTTTAATACTTGAATTACATTTTAAGTAATTAAGTGTTCAATTACATTCTTGAGATTAGTAATAATTCTAATTGCTTCCTGTGTTCGACCTCGGATACTTAGGTTTTCGAGTAATAAACCTTTTATTTGTTGATAACGCTTGATCACCTATACTACGACGTACCTAACTGTTAAAACACGAACGAGAACACGTCAACATTTTGGCGCCGTTGCCGGGGAGCAACACGCAATTTATCACTAGTCTCTACATTCTTTTTATCATATTGAACACTAACTTGCCCTACTTTGCTTTGTTGTGATCTTGTAGGTATTTCACAAGAAAATCCCTCCTGCAAGTCAGCCACTCCAAGGTAGGTAATTTCTTTTCTTCCTTAAACCATCCCCTAAGCTTTGAAAGACAAGGAAGAAATTAATTTAGGAATCAATTGCCTTCTATAGTAATCACCATCTTTAAGGCAAACATTTCCTGATTTTGTGAAAATTTTTTCAAATCTTCTTGAAGTTGGAGCGATTTTTTTTAGATTATATCCCACAAATTCATGTGCCTAATAGAAATCATGCTTAATCTCTGCGGACAACACACTTCTTGCTTTTAAAGTCCAAAGAGAACCTTTTCAAAAAGAAAAAGAGGATTGGAAATAGAACAAAATTAGGATTTCTACAGTAGGGTCTTGAAGTGCTAGTCACACATGCCTGCATAAAAGGAAATAAACCCTTCTGCATCAGTATGCTACCCAAGCCCTTGAGTGAAGAGATCTAAACAAGACAAACCCTAAGAAAAATTGAGCTCTAAAATCACTTGAATCTTAAAATCTTGGACCTAATAACCTGGGAGTCAAATCAGGGTGATCACTAGGCTCCAAACCTAGAATCATTCTGCCATCTATAGGACAGATCAGGTGAAGTTGACCCCTTGGGTCAACCAACCTCTAAATTAGGTCACAACATCAACACATCTAAAGTTCAAGTGAGAACCCTAAAGCACCTTTGAAATAAAAGTGGTAGACTTAAGAGGTCAAGGTCCCCATTCTGGTCTACCTAGAATCTCAGTGACAAGAGAGGTCGGGCGGGGGAAACCCTGTAACCCGTGGGGACTCTCTACCGTGTAGGGGTTTGTGCGGGACTCTCCCTCTCTGGCTGCCTAGGTAATTCTCAGGTGGACGATCTTCTGATCCAGGGGTACCATCCTCCCCAAACCTCCATAGTCACCCAAACATCTTTCTGTGTCTTGATTGGGTCAAAAACATCTCTAGTCCCTCATCTTTTCTCTTTAGAGCACACACACACATTTTCAGTGGGACTCGTTATTTAGATCTGATCGCTTCATAACTTGATTCTACATCTTGATTCAAACTCTGATTCCACATCATGATTCCACCACCTGATCCAAATATGCAGCCAAACCACTTAGGACTACCATTCAAGAAACTTGAATATCGGAGATCCATGAGAGATAGAATGATTGAGGATGCCATGAAATTCTATGAAAAAGAAGAAACCTCAACACCAGTAGGAAACATTCAGGTTGATGTCCCAACAACCACAACCTTTATCATAACTTGTGCCCAAGTACTATTGGCAGAAGCCACAAAAGGATCAACCCGTGACTTGCTCATTACTGGATATATTGAGATAGAAAAATTCCACAATCTTGAATACCTTCAATGATTGACAAATCCTCGACTTTGGAAGCAACACCAAGATAGTCTTGAAAAATGGGAAGAGATAATGAGATTAGTAAAACAAATTATCGAACAAAAGTATCCATATATACCACAAACAGATGATGATCCATCTTGGGACAACATCGAGGATCACTCTGATCTCGGGTTTGAGGCACAAAATGGTTATGGATTCCTAACCCAGATGGAGTATAATGTGCCTGATATTGAAGAAGGTTGGGAAGCTCCAAATACAGGAAAATACCATGTTGAGCCCATTCTAGAATCCCAAAACTCCTGCAATAATGAGAGTAGAATTGAACCTCTTGAGGGTGTAAAAATCCTGTCCCTTATTCTGATAAGGTGACCCTCGAAGCTTATTCAGACCTAGATTCTAGTGATTCAACCCACATCCTAAGCCTAGAACCTAGATCTGAAATCTATTTTGAAGATTTCAAGGCCCCATATGAGGAAGATCAATCTTTTAATGAAGAATATGATTTTGGGCCTCTATTTGATGAATATCCCTCACCAACATCCTCAGAGGAACTAATCGATTTTTCGGAAGTCATGCCAATTTATGATACAGAAACTGAGGAGTTGGACGAGTGGGGTTTCAATTGGGTCTGCCCTACCAACTTAGAACTTGAGCTTCTACCAGATAGGGACACCTTGTTAAGCTCAGAATTAACATCTAGGCTAGACCACAGTCAGGCGGTTGAATATACAACATATGGTTTATTCTATGGTGGAACTCACGATCTTGAATCTCATTCAGATTTTGACTTTCGCAAACTCTCCGACGATTTTGAATCTGACCATAACATCGGAGAAAATCTGCTTCCTGATTATAACAAGCTAATTCTCTCTGAAGCCACCTGCTCCACATATACGGAACCAATCAAAACCCATTCTCTACCTCGACTCGCAACCAGACTCAATTTCTATTCTGATTCACCTCTCACTGAGACGTTTGCAGATGATTCAACTCCATATCTATACCAAGTATCAGGTATTGATTAGACCGAAAAATAGGAGCCATCATTCTTTGATCACCCCTGTAGGGTTTCCACACCATACACTGATTATTTTTCGGAACCCTACTCTACCAGGCTGATTCAACTCAACCTAAACCTGAGTTTTCACTTCCATATCCATCTGAATCACATTGCATATGGTGGGTTCCGCATCTATTGATCTACATCTATCAACCCACCAGACTTATTGGGTTTGGGCTGCATCATCAGCCTACTGATCTTAACAAGCACCTGGTTGGATCAACCAGGCTCTTAATCAAGGTACTTGTTTTACAAAATTTCGCTGATTTGACCACTCCCTCTCCACCCCATGTTCCGCTCGGCTGAAGGCATCAAATTTAGCGCTTAACGGGAGGCAACCCGTCATCCCAAAAATAGAGACCCATCTAATTATCTATCTGTACTCCACATCCATTGTACCTTGAGTCCAGCCTTAGACAGTTGAACCCACCTCTGGTACACGTACCAGAGCTTGAAATAGTTCGCATCAGTCATTTTCGACTCATTCACCCACTCGATGTATCCTGTTCTAAGTCCCTGACCTCAACACTATTTCACACCCTCCGTTTACAATGAGGACATTGCAAAACTTAGGTATGGGGGGGGGATAAAGTGCATACATACAGAACCAAGAAAAAGTCAGAAGGAATTTCACAAAAAAATTCACATAAGTGAAAAACACAAAAAAAAATTGAAAAATTATGAAAAAGAACAAAAAAATGGGGGAGGGAGGAAATTTTGTGAGCCACAAAATTATGAGGAGAAAAAGAGCAAAAATGACAAAAGGAGCACAAAATGAAAAAGAAAAAGTGGTAGTCATTAGTAAGAGATTAAGGGGTTAACTGAAGTCTAGACCAGATCAAGAAAAGAGAAAAAGAAAAAAGTGCTAAGTAGACATAAAAAGAGATTAGTAGGAACGCTGATCTTAGGCCTCTTGGGCTAGATTCTTTAGCTTAATAATTCACGTATCCGCTAAAATCTGGATAATCCTCGAGAGGTTGGGGAAAATGCGAAGCTTAAGTATTAGGTCTAAGGCTTAGGAAGCATTCGACCTTGTTGACTAACCTTCGGTTTGCGGGATTCGGTAACCTAAGCACCCCAAATTCACACACAGTCTGGTTCAGTGTCCATAAATATCCAAATCACGCAAAAGCGTTTAATGTTCTGAAAAAGTCACCTAGATTAGGAGCGACCGATCAACACAACTTGATTTGGACGAGTTCCTGACGTGGAGAGGTGGGAAATTCCCCTCGAAGATGCGTAACAACATATCATCTCCTCGATGCTTGTCTTTTAGGATATTTAAATATCCTACTAGGGGCATGTAAGCACTCTCCTGGTTCAGATACCATGGGCGGCATTATCACGAAATGTCGATCACCAGGGTCTGAATTCGTCCACGGAACGCCATGGGCGGGATTATCTCGAAATCTCGAAAGCCAGGGTTCTGGGGGTTGCTATGGGTGGGATTATCTCAAAATCTCGATAGCCAGGGACCCTTTAGGATTGATGATGGGGACGAGGAATCCGATACAGACCATGTTGAGAAGCTAATCCAAAGCTAGAAATAAAAAGAAAAGAGAGAGAAAGCTCTCCAAACAAATAAATCTTCTGTCTCTCTCTTACAAAAATGCACTGCAAACTGAACCTAGGCTAAAAATGTCTCAAGCACGGGTGCTTTAACCGCGGAGTCCAACAGACCCTAGGTTAGTTTCTGTGGGCCTTAAAAACCTTTGCGGAAGACTGAGGCTAAAGCGGGTTAGGTCCGAATTTTGGTTGGTACTTGAGTACCCAGGCCTATTGTCGGCATTCTGACCTATTCACAACAGAAAAAGAAAAGCACTTATCATAATTGATGACATACACTAAGGGTCTAGAACAGAAGTTAAAACCTTGAAATTTTGCTAAGGGACTAGCAAAAGCTAGGCATGGGGGTATGATGAGAGCCTCATCATGAGCCATAACTAGCTCATTTTGACCTAATAAAGAAAATAAAAGCTCCTACATGACTTAGAAGAGGGCTTAATTGGATGAATAAGTGTTCTGAGAAGAAAACATGAAATAAAGGTTAAAACTACAATTTTACCATTACAGTACATAAACGGGATTCCTCAGAGACAAAACATAGGTCAAATGGTCTAAATAAGATAAAAAGTGGGTTGATTCAATCAGAAATGGGTTCATGTGCAATCCAGGAATTAAATGACAATTTGTAACCCTAAAATAGACCCGCTTAATTCAACAAGGTTCCGATCAAGATAAAAATCAAGTAAATCCTCTAAAAATCATGGAAAAATATCCCCTAGGGTTTAGAACATTCAATTTGGCCTTTGGAACTTAGTTTGACCTAGATTAGGGTCCTAGCTCATCAGTTGACCTAATTTAGGTTTTTACGTAAAATGTACAGTCAAACGTGGTCGAACCTAAAATCCAACTTCACCATTGGTTTCCTTAGATCCAAATTAGGTTTGTACCAAAATTTGGACCTAAGGAGAGGTCATCTTGACCTACTTTGCAGTTTAGTACACCCAATCACATTATGGTCCCTATCTTTTGAAAATCATCACATAAACCCCCCTAGCTTCATCTCCAATCTTACAATCAGGTCCCTCCATTATTGGGGAGAGAATCCTTCTCCGATGAGGAAGACAGGGGGGATACTCTCAGATCCCTCAGAGATCTCCTCCCAGAAATGGAAGGGAGATTCTCTGAGGAATCCCCTTCCATCTGAGCCCGATCACAACCCCTGATTTGCACCCAATCTCTCATGCGACTGCACGAGAGATTTGGGTATCTAACCACCTTCCATCTCTGGTGAGACGTCGGTGACAGAAGACGTCCCCTCCACGCACCAGAAGCACGGCCAACACCTATAAATTAAACCCCAACTCCGGCCGAACCTCCTCAGCTCGACTTGACCGGGATTCCACCTTAAATTCATCTTCTTCTCCGACCAAGGGGTCTAGCAAGCTCCGGCGAGCCCCCTCCTCTTCCTCGTCTCTCTGCCACAAAACCAGTGGCAGAGCCATCTTCCTCATCCTCCTCCGCGTCGCGCAACACTCGCGCGAGCTACCCTGGCACCGTCGTCACCGCCGTCTTCCTCCATTGGACACTTTCTTCTCCGACGCCAGCAGGTATTGTTGGCTGCCTTCTTGTCCTCTTCGTCCCTTTAGTTAGGTTAAAACTATTCTTCTCTATCCCCACTTTCATCTCCCTCATTTTATTTCATCAAACATCCCTCGACTGCCACTGTTCACCATCACCTTCCTCATCTCCGGCCACCCTCCGGCGAGACGCCCCCATCGCTCCGCAGCCCCACACGTCTCGCCGACCATTGCATAACTTCTGCCTCACCTCACTGAGTATCCTCCACTCATCCACAGTCCCTCTACGCCACCACAACAACCCCCCGAACACACCCATCAGTCAGACCACAGAGTGACCTAGGCACGCATGCCTAGGCTGCCCTATAGCTTGCCACCTAGCGTTTCACCTTTGCCGTGACACGGCGAAGGTCCCTCAGTGATCTGATTAAGCCGTGAGGCTCTTTTCATGTCCGACAGGTTTCACGCCCTGGCCGCCATTAGCGACAACTTGAAGAAGCTCCAAGCTTGCTCCAGGTTGCAGGATTGCAGGGCTCCAGGTCCAGCTAGCTCGGGGAGGTATCGCAAAGACTTCTCTTCTCGCAAGAGGCACTGCAAAGTCTGCAATAGTGGCAATTGAAGGATGGACTCCTGCGAGCGCGCGCGAAGTAGAGGTGGAACATTAGTCCCACATCGTTAAGTTACAAAGCGCTGGAGTGATTTATAACGTTTTTGTGTTATGAGCTCGTTGCCTCCAAATGCACTTGGGGTGAGGTCCCTCACCTACTCTCATCGCCTCATCCGTGATTTTAGCACACGGATCTGGCGACCCGGCCCGACACTGCCTTGAGCACTCCTAGCGCACCACCCTCAAGCCGGTGCGCCTGGACACAGGCGCGAGATCCGACCTGTTTACCCGGCTCTAGGAGAGCGTGTTGAGAGTGGTTTACATAGAGAGGGAGAGACATGCAGGCGTGGGTAGAGGGATATGTTTTGCTTTGCTATGGTTTGTGCAAGGAAGGAAGGAAGAAGGAAGAAGGCAACACTTAGCTGCTAAGGAGAAGAAGCAGAAGGAAGGAAGCCTTCGCAGGGGAAAAAGACAAGAAAAGGAAGAAGCGAAGGAAAAAGAGAAGAAGAACTGAAGAAGAAAGAAGAAATAGAGAACGGTAAAGACAAGCAAAAGAAGAAGAGGAACTGAAGGCAAAGGAAGAAGAAGAAGACCTGTAGAGAGAAAGTAACTGCAGAAGACAATAGGAAGAAAGAAGCAAGGCACTGCAGAGAAGAAAGAAGAAGAATGGAAGAAAAATTAGAAGAAGAAGAATAAAAGAAGGGAGACATATTTTTAAGACGTCTGATCCTATGATCAAACATCCAAATTCTTCTTTTTGCCACAATTACTTTTCAAACTCATGCATTTAATATTTGAATTACATTTTAAGTAATTAAGTGTTCAATTACATCTTGAGATTAGTACTAATTCCAATTGCTCCCTGTGTTCGACCTCAGATACTTAGGTTTTCGAGTAATAAAACTTTTATTTGTTGACAACGCTTGATCACCTATACTACGATGTAACTAACTATTAAAACACGATTGAGAACACGTCAACACAGAACCTTCCAAAACCTGTTCTTAACCTTGACCTGCTACTGGAATCAACTTCTACTCTGATTCACCTCTCTCTGATCCAGTTGCATATGATTCTCTTCCATCTATTGATTGGGTTTTGGACTTGATCAGCTCGATAATCACACGCATCCTCTTCTGATTGCTCTAGTAGGGTTCCTACATCCTCTACAGCTCCATTTTCTTTTAAGGACCCCTACTCTGATCAGGCTGAATCGACTCAGCCAAACCCTAGATTCTCATTTCCACATCTAGTTAAGCCTCAAAGTATCTAGTGGGATCCACATCTATTGATTCACATCCATCAACCCACCGAACTGATTGGGTTTGGGCTGCATCATCAGCCTATAGATCTGAACAAGCACCTGGTTGGACTAACCAGGCTATTAATCAAGGTGCTTATTCTACAAAACTCATCCGACTTTACCGCTCCTTCTCCTTGACCACCTTCTGCTCGGCTAACATGAGGTGATGTAGACATATCTATTTAGGTTAAAATGCCTATTCATGCATGTTCCTAGGCTTAGATTTGCATTTCATGTTAGAAATATTGCATAGCATGGATCATCTTGCATTTAGACTAGTTGTGTATATTTTAGGTTAATTACGTCCTTTTTATGGCCAAGAGGGAAGAAGATTTATTTCAGGGCCTCGGATGGACAATCTGACCATACGGATTTGATCAAAACAACGATTGGAGTCTAACTCCTCTGAAATCGTCTAGATTGGAAACCCGTAACATCATATGAAGTTCGAGAAAGATCAACAACTAGGGGGCAATGCGACATCCTTATAGGCTTTGGATGAAAAATCCGACCATATGGATGGATTTGGAGAGATTATCGCAGTTCGACAATGTGGAAATCAACTCGATCCAAGCACTGTGGCACCCTCTACAATAGAAAGAAGATGGACGGCCCAGATGGTGCCATGTGGCACCATCTAGACCGCTCAACACCGGCTAGTAGCAGTCGCCCAAGCCTCCCCCACCGCACCATCAGATCTGGGCCATTGGATCTTCATCCAACGGCCATAGGCATGCCACGTGTCTTAAATAGTTATGAGGTCTTCTTGGCACAAAGACCTCCATAGCTCATTGGTCTCAAGTGTTGCACCCAAATAAGGGGCACGGGTTCGAATCCCTGTAGCCCCTCAATTCTCAATCAGGTCTGCATGCACACGTTAGCACAGCAGCAAAGGTAGTGGCTGTGCAGCATGAGCGCATTCGCGTGCTAATCACCCACCATCGGAACACAGCCAATGCGAGCATGCAACACGGCACGATAAGCGTGCGATGCCAATGAGGGTGTGCGCGATTTTTTTAGTGACATTTTGGGCAGGTCTTTGGTGACACTTACAACTGTCACTAATGGCCCATGTGCACTAGCAAAGGAATTGAAGGCGCGGATTTTCAGCGATAGAAAGGGCGTATCTGTAGCGATGTTTACAGACATCAATAATGACCCATATACGAATTTGTTCTTCTTCCACTATAAAAGGACCTACCCACCACCATTCCAATCCATCTCTTCCTTTCTTGCTCTCACCACCTCCAAGGCTCTAGAGAGAGCTTGTCCCATGCCCGTGATGCTCCTCTAGAGTAGGAAACCAAATATTTTCCCTCCTCTCATCCCCCTTCGTGAGCATCACATGGCCGTCCTCTCACCGCCCTTTGAGAAGAAGATCCTTGCCGTGATGCTGTCTTACCCCATCCTCTGTCCTTCGGCTACATCCTCCTTCATCTCGCTCCTCACCACCTTCCTCCAGGTGACGTCAAAGTGAGTCATCCTTTGAGCGACCGTCGAGGGTGATTCTCTCACCTCTTTCTACATTTATTACTTTTGTAGTGTAATATTTCCCTCTTTCCTACTTGTAGCAAACGTTTGATTCAGAAATATATGTGATTCTCTCTCTTATATTTTGCAAGTAGATTAGTTAGATAAGCAATTGTCGATCAGATCACTTGCTTTCTAAAAAATTCCAAAAAAAAATTTAAAAGATAAAAACGAAAAAAAAAAAAGTGAAACGCGTATTTTTCAAAACCAAACGTTCGCCTCCCTGTGTATGACTAGGGACTCACTTTTTCAATTTCGATTATAAATTTTATTTGATAGATGGATTTTCTCGCGAATCGAACTATGACGATGGGTTTTTGAAATCTGAACCTTTCCGTGTGTGAATTTGCCGCAATCAGGAGGTAACCCGTCATTCCAAAAAAATCAAGACCCTTTTGATCATCCTTTTGAGGCACACTCCTATTGCACTTCTGAGTTCAATTTTAGAATATCTGAATCCACATTTGGTATTCATATCAAAGCTTGAAATCATCTGCAACAGTCATCCCAACCCATTCACCCACCCTTTGAACCTGTTCTAACCCATGAACCAAGCTGATTTCATATCCTCCGGTTTACAATGAGGACATTGCAAAACTTAGGCATGGGGGGTGTTAAAGTGCAAACACATGGAAATTGAAGTCTTTGAGGGGTTGTCACAAAAAAATATACATAGTCAAAAAACCAAAAAAATAAAAAATTGAAATAGAAAAAAAATGGAAAGGGAAGGAAAATTTTGTGAACTTAATTGAAAATCATTTTTAAGGAGGAAGAGAGGAGAGAGTTTAAATGTCAAAAAGGAGCAACAATCAAGAACAAAAATGATAGTCATTAGCACTTGATTATGAAGATTACCTAAGTTCTAGACCTAATCAAAAGAAAAAAATTAAGTCCTAAAATAACAGAGAGACATGGAGATTAGTATGAGTGCTAATCTTAGGCCTCTTGGGCATGTTTTAGGGCTTAAACATTCATGTATCCATTAAGATCCAAATTAATCTAACCTGAGAATAAAGATTTAGGGGCAATGGTGTCTAGGGTTTGGGAGAGGGTGATGGCTGGAAGGTGTGGAGGTCGAGGAGATGGCGCCAGAGAGAGAGAGGAGGGAAGAGGCAAGTACAATACACCGGGTGGCTTATGGGGTAGGTGATTGCTGGAGACAGAGGAGAGGAGGAAATGCGGATATAGTGTGTTTTAGATGCAGAAGAAGGGGGCATATGGCAGTGGTGTGCGGCAATCCGGTTGTCTATTTGGCATGCAGGGGAAGGGCACACAGGAAGGACTCTTGTAGAAGGGTGGGGTTTACAGTTCAGAATGGAAAGAAGCAACAAAGGAGACACGGAGTGACGGGGATGACTCCCCCACCACCACTGGCGGGCATGGGATAGGCCTATGAAGTTGAAATCCCTCAGTCTGAAGACATCAGGGAGGCGGAGATTGTGATAAGGGGTGCCCTTGTTGGAGAAATACTAACCGGAGCTTACTCACCAAAGAACATCCATGCTATGGTTAGATCTCTATCTTTGTCCTCTAATGGTTGGAAGGTAGCATACTTTGGGGGGCGTCTGATGAGAGCCTCATCATGAGCCATAACTAGCACATTTTGACCCAATAAAGAAGATAAAAGCTCCTACATAACCTAGAACAAGGCCTAACTGAAGGAACAAGTGCTCTGAGAAGAAAACATGAAATAAAGGTTAAAACTGCAATTTTACCATTGCAGTAGATAAACGGGATTTCTCAGAGGCAAAACATAGGTCAAATGGTCTAAATGAGATAAAAAGTGGGTTGAGTCAATCAGAAATGGGTTCATGTGCAATCTAAGAACTAAAAGACACTTGGTAACCCTAAAACAGACCTGCTTAAATTAACAAGGTTCCGGTCAGAACAAAAAGCAAGTAAACCCTCTACAAATCATGGAAAAACATACTCTAGGGTTTAGAACACTTAATTTTGCCTTTGGAACCTAGTTTGACCTAGATTAGGGTCCTAGCTCTTCAATTAACCTAATTTGGGTTTCTACGCAAAATATCCAGTCAAACGAGGTCAAACCTGAAATCTAACTTCTCCATTGGATTCCTTAGGTCCAAATTAGGTTTATACCAAAATTTGGACCTAAGGAGAGGTCATCTTGACCTACTTTGCAATTTAGTACACCCAAATCACAAATTGGTCCCTATCTTTTGAATACCGTTGCAGAGAACCCCCTAGGTTCTTCGCCTCCTTTGCAAACCGGTCCTGCCACCATTGCTAGGGCAGAACCGAGCTCCGGCGAGGTTCGGAGAGGGATTGCTCTCTAATCCCTCAGAGATTCCCTCCCAGAAATGGAAGGAGAATTCTCTGAAGAATTGCCTTCCATTTAAGACCGATATCGATCCCTGGTGTGAACCCAATCTCTCGTGTGAACGCACAAGAGATTTGGGTATCCTAACTCCTTTCCATCTCCGGCGACCAACCTCAGGCAATTACGTGCCCTTCACGCCCTGCACACCAAGTCCAGCGCCTATATAAGAACCCACAACTCCGGCCGAAGAGGCTGAGCTTGGTTTGGCCGAGGTTCCACCCCCAATTCCTCTCCTCCTGCCCGGCCAAACTCCCAGCAGGCTCCGGCGAGGCCCCCTCCCCTCCCTCTTCGCTCTGCCACAAAACCAGTGGCAGAGTTAACTTCCTGACCTTCCTCCGCGTCGCGCAGTATCAGCGCACGCCGCCTCAGCCCCGTCGTCGCCGTCGTCCTCCCCCACTGGGTGTCATCTTCTCCAGCGACAGCAGGTACTGCTGTTCGCCCTCCATCCCCTTTCGTCCTTACAGTTAGGTTAGAACTCCTCTCCATCCTCTCCTCTCTCTTTTCCCCCTGTTATCTCCCTTGATCGACCTTCGACAGACGCTAACCACCTCCATCATCTTCGCCTCCGACCACACTCCGGCGAGCCGCCCACACCACTCCAGCCCTCCACACGGCTCGCCAACCACATCGAAAGCTCTGCCTCACCTCCAGGAACACACTCCACCCTACCATTGCCACTCCAGCCCTCCACAACCACCCCCCGACCAACCCACCATCTCCGGCCACAGGTTGACCTAGGCACGCACGCCTAGGCCGACCTGCGGCCTGCTGCACTGCCCACCGCCTTCGCCGTGCCACGGCGAAGGTCTCTATCTATTCTGATTTGGCCGAGAGGCGCGTTTTGTGTACGACAGGATTCGAGCCGCTGCCGCCATGGACGACCTCTGATGAAGCTCCCGCGAAGCTCCAGGCACCCGGTTTTCCAGACTACAGGTGCTGCATACTAACGCAAGTGTCGCGAGGTGAACAAATCCAGCCGAGGAGCGCTAGCAGAGCCAGCAGCTGCGGGGCAATCGCACGACGAGGTTTCTGCAGGCGCGCGTGAAGGCGAGACCAGATAGTCCCACATCGTGGGATTGCAACCGTCAGGTACCGTATAAGTTGTTTTTACGCTTTACTCTTATCGCCTCAGTAAGCACAGGGGTGAGGTCCCTCACTGACCCCACCCGCCTCGTTCGCGGCCTGACCACGCGGACCTGGCGGATCCGACCCGACCTAGACCTACGCACTCCTCGCGCATCACACACCTGCAGGTGCGCCTGGTCCCGGGTACGATCTGACCCGATTGAGACTGTGGCTCTGGTAGAGCGGTTAGAGTGAATTGCTTGAGAGAGAGACATGCGCGGGTAGAGGGAGAAGGGTTAGGTTTTGCTCCTGTGCAGGCAGGCTGAACGCAGGAGGAGAAGGACTTGGCCGCGAGAAGGAAAAGAAAGAAAGAAGAAGGAACGGCAGAGAAGAATAGAAGAGGAAGAAACAAGGCAGAGAAGAAGAAGCAAGAAAGAAGCCTTTGCAGGAGAAGAAAGAAAAGAGCAAGCCAGAAGCAAAGGCACAGAGAAGCCAAGTGAAGACTTTGCAGAGATCAGAAGAACAAAAGAAAGAGCAAAGACTGCAGCAGAAGAAGAAGAATAATCAAGAAGAAAAGGAGAAATGCTTTTAAGACGTCTGATCTTGTGATCTGACGTCCAATTTCATATTTTTTTGCCCTAACTCCTTTTAATCGCATACATTCATACCTGAATTGATATTTTGAGTAAATTAGAGTGTTCAATTACATTTTGATTTAGTGGTAAGTTCCATTTGCTCCCTGTGTTCGACCTCGGATACTCCGGTCTTCGAGTAATAAAAACTTTGTATTTGTTCGAACGTTTTGTCGGTTATACTACAACATAATACGCTTTAAATTCGCACAAAAACGTTGACAACATTTTGGCGCCGTTGCCGGGGAGCACTGCACAATTTACCACTAGTCTCTACATTCTTTTTATCATACTGAACACTAACTTGCCCTACTTTTCTTTGATGTGATCTTTCAGGTACTTCATGAGAAAATCTCTCCCACAAGTCAACCACTGCAGGGCAAGTAATTTCTTTTCTTCCTTAATCATCCCCTAATCTTTGAAAGACAAAAGGAAGAAAATCAAGTTAGGAATCAATTGCCTTCTTTATATAGTAATCACCATCTCTAAGGCAAAACATTTCTTGATTTTGCGAAAATTTCTGCAAATATTCTTGAAGTTGGAGTGATTTCTTTTCCATCCCACAAATTCTTGTGCCTAATTGAAAATAAACGCTTAATCTCGGCGGACCACACACTTCTTGTTTATAAGTCCAAAGAGAACTTTTGAAAAAGAAAAAGAGGATTGGAAATAGAACCAAATTAGGGTTTCCACATTAGGGTCTTGAAGCGCTAGTCACACATGCCTGTGTAAAAGGAAATAAACCCTCCCGCATCAGTGTGCTACCCAAGCCCTTGATTGAAGAAAGTTAAATAAGACAAACCCTAAAATTGAGCTCTAAAATCACTTGAATCTTAAAATTTTCTTTTGACCTAATAACCTGGGAGTCAAATCAGGGTGATCTCTAGGCTCCGAGCTTAGAATCATTCTGCCATCTATAGGACAGGTCAGGTGAAGTTGACCCATTGGGTCAACCAACCTCTAAATTAGGTCACAATACCAAAAACATCTAAAGTTCAAGTGAGAACCCTAAAAGCACCTTTGAAATAAAAAGTGATAGACTTAAGAGGTCAAGGTCCACATTCTGGTTTACCTGGAATCTCAGTGACAAGAGAGGTCGGGTGGGGGAAACCCTGTAACCCGTAGGGACGCTCTACCGTGTAGGGGTCTTTGCGGGACTCTCCCTCTCTGGCTGCCCAGGTAATTCTCAGGTGGATGACTTTCTGATCCAGGGGTCCATCCGCCCCAAACCTCCATAGTCATCCAAACATCTTTTGGGTGTCTTGATTGGGTCAAGAACATCTCCAGCCTGCATCTTTTCTCTGTAGAGCACACACACTCATTTTCAGTGGGACTCGTTATTCAGATCTGATCGCTTCATAACACATCTTGAGTCAAACTCTGATCTTGATTCCACCACCTGATCCAAATATGCAGCCGAACCACCTAGGACTACCAGTCGAGAAACCTGAATACCGGAGATCCATGAGAGATAAAATGATTGAGGATGCCATGAGATTTTATGAAAATGAAGAAACCTCAACAACAGTAGGAAACATTCAGGTTGATGTCCCAACAACCACAACCTTTGTCATAACTTGTGCCCAAGTACTATTAGCAGAAGCCAACAAAGGATCAACCCGTGACTTGCTCATTACTGCATACATTGAGATAGAAAAATTGCATAATAGTGAATACCTTCAATGTATGACAAATCCTCGACTTTGGAAGCAACACCAAGATAGTCTTGAAAAACGGGAAGAGATAATGAGATTAATAAAACAAGTGATTGATCAGAAATACCCGTACATACCGCCAACAGAGGATGAACTATCTTGGGACAACATCGAGGATAAATCTGATCTCGGGTTTGGGGCACAAAATGGTTGTGGATTCCCAACCCAGATGGAGTATAATGCACCTGATATTGAAGAAGGTTGGGAAGCTCCAAATGCAGGAAAAGACCATGATGAACCCATTTTAGAATCCCAAGACTCCTGCAAGTATGAGAGTAGAACTGAACCACTCGAGGGTGTAAATTCCGTCCCTTATTCTGATAAGGTGGCCCTCGAAGGTTATTCAGACCTAGATTCTAGTAATTCCACCCACATCCTAAGCCTAGAACCTAGATCTGAAACCTATATTGAAGATTTCAAGGCCCCATATGAAGAAAATCAATCTCTTAATGAAGAATATGATTCTGGGCCTCGATTTGATGAATATCCCTCGTCAACCTCCTCAGAAGAACTAATCGAGTTTTCGGAAGTCATGCCAATCTACGATACAGAAACCGAGGACTTGGACGAGCGGGGTTTCGATTGGCTCTGCCCTACTAACCTTGAACCTGAGCCTCTACCAGATAGGGACACCTTTGTAAGCTCAGAATTAACATTTAGGCTAGATCCCAGTCAGGCTGCTGAATATACAACATTTGATTTATTCTATGGTGGAACTCGTGATCTAGAATCTCATTCAAACTTTGATTTTCGCAAACTCTCCGACGATCTCGAATCCGACCATAACATCGGAGAAAATCTGCCTCCTAATTATAACCTGTCAATCTTCTTTGAAGCCACTTGCTCCACATATACAGAACCAATCAAAACCCGTTCCCCATCCCGACCTGCAACCGGACTCAATTTCTATTCTGATCCACCTCTTACTGAGCCGATTGCAGATGATTCAACTCCGTATCTATACCGGGTATCGGACACTGATCAGACCACAACTCAGGAGCCTCCATCCTTTGACCGTCCCTGTAGGGATTCCACACCTTACATTGATTATTTTTCGGAACCCTACCCCCACCAGGCTGATTCGACTGAGCCCGAACTCGAGTTTTCACTTCCATATCTATCAGAACATCACGGCATTTGGTGGGTCCCACATCTGCTAATCTACATCTATCAACCCACCAGACTTATTGGGTTTGGGCTGCATCATCAGCCCACTGATTTGAACAAGTACCTGGTTGGACCAACCAGGCTCTTAATCAAGGTGCTTGTTTTCCAAAACTCCATTGATTTGACCACTCCTTCTCCACCCCATTTTTCGCTCGGCTGAAGGCATTAAATTTAGCGCTTAACGGGAGGCAACCCGTCATCTCAAAAATAGAGACCCGTCTGATTATCCGTCTGTACTCCACGTCTATTGCACCTTGAGTTCAGCCTTAGACAGTTGATCCCACCTCTGGTACACGTATCAGAACTTAAAATCATTCGCATCACTCATTCCCGACCCATTCACCCATCCGATATATCCTGTTCTAAGCCCCTGACCTCAACACTAATTCCCACCCTCTGTTTACAATGAGGACATTGCAAAACTTAGGCATGGGGGGGGTGATAAAGTGCATACATACAAAACCAAGAAAAAATCAGAAGGACTCTCACAAAAAATTCACATATGTCAAAAACACAAAAAATTGAAAAATTACGAAAAAGAACAAAAAAAAAAAAAATTGGGGAGGGAGGAAATGTTGTGAGCCATATAATCAATAAGGAGGAGAAAAAGAGAAAAAATGAAGAAAGGAGCACAAAAGAAAAAAAAAAAAGAAAAAGTCATTAGTAAAAGATTAAGGAATTAACTGAAGTTCTAGACCAGATCAAGAAAAGAAACAAAAGAAAAGTGCTACGGAGATATAACAAGAGATTAGCGGGAACGCTGGTCTTAGGCCTCTTGGGCTAGATTTTTAGCTTAAAAATTCACGTATCCGTTAAAATCTGGATAATCCTCAAGAGGTTGAGGAAAATGCGAAGCTTAAGTATTAGGTCTAAGGCTTAGGAAGTATTCGGCCTCGTTAACTAACCGCTGGTTTGCGGGATTCGGTAACCTAAGCACCCAAATTCACACACAGTCTGGTTCAGTGCGCATAAATATTCAAAACACGCAAGAGCGTTTAATGTTCTGAAAAAGTCACCTAGATTAGGAGCGGCCAATCAACACAAGTTGATTTAGACAAGTTCCCAGCGCGGAGAGGCGGGAAATTCCCCTCGAAGATACGTAACAACATATCGTCTCCTCGGTGCTTGTCTCTTAGGATATTTAAATATCCTACTGGGGGCATGTAAGCACTCTGCTGGTTCAGATACCATGGGTGGCATTATCACGAAATGTCGATCGCCAGGGTCTGGATTTGGCCACGGAACGCCATGGGCGGGATTATCACGAAATCTCGAAAGCCAGGGTTCCGGGGGTTGCCATGGGCGGGATTATCTCAAAATCTCGAAAGCCAGGGACCTTTGAGGATTGATGATGGGGACGAGGAATCCGATACAGACCGTGTTGAGAAGCTAATCCGAAGCTAGAAATAAAAAAAAAGAAAAGAGAGAAGCTCTCCAAACAAATAAATCTTCTATCTCTCTCTTACAAAAAAACGCACTGCAAACTGAACTTAGGCTAAAAATATCTCAAGCACGGGTGCTTTAACCGCGGAGTCCAACAAACCCTAGGTTAGTTTCTGTGGGCCGTGGAAACCTTTGCAGAAGACTGAGGCTAAAGCGGAACAGGTCTGGATTTTGGTTGGTACTTGAGTTCCTCTAGGCCTATTGTCGGCATTCCCACCTAATCACAAAAGAAAAGGAGAAGCACTTATCATTGTTGACAACATTCAGGGTCTAGAACGGAAGTTAAAACTTTGAAATTTTGCTAAGGGACTAGCAAAAGCTAGGCATGGGGGTACGATGAGAGCCTCATCATGAGCCATAACTAGCTCATTTTGACCCAATAAAGAAGATAAAAGCTCCTACATAACCTAGAACAAGGCCTAACTGAAGGAACAAGTGCTCTGAGAAGAAAACATGAAATAAAGGTTAAAACTGCAATTTTACCATTGCAGTAGATAAACGGGATTTCTCAGAGGCAAAACATAGGTCAAATGGTCTAAATGAGATAAAAAGTGGGTTGAGTCAATCAGAAATGGGTTCATGTGCAATCTAAGAACTAAAAGACACTTGGTAACCCTAAAACAGACCCGCTTAAATTAACAAGGTTACGGTCAGAACAAAAAGCAAGTAAACCCACTATAAATCATGGAAAAACATACTCTAGGGTTTAGAACACTTAATTTCGCCTTTGGAACCTAGTTTGACCTAGATTAGGGTCCTAGCTCTTCAATTAACCTAATTTGGGTTTTTACGCAAAATATCCAGTCAAACGAGGTCAAACCTGAAATCTAACTTCTCCATTGGATTCCTTAGGTCCAAATTAGGTTTATACCAAAATTTGGACCTAAGGAGAGGTCATCTTGACCTACTTTACAATTTAGTACACCCAAATCACAAATTGGTCCCTATCTTTTGAATACCGTTGCAGAGAACCCCCTAGGTTCTTCGCCTCCTTTGCAAACCGGTCCTGCCACCATTGCTAGGGCAGAACCGAGCTCCGGCGAGGTTCGGAGAGGGATTGCTCTCTAATCCCTCAGAGATTCCCTCCCAGAAATGGAAGGAGAATTCTCTGAAGAATTGCCTTCCATTTAAGACCGATATCGATCCCTGGTGTGAACCCAATCTCTCGTGCGAACGCACGAGAGATTTGGGTATCCTAACTCCTTTCCATCTCCGGCGACCAACCTCAGGCAATTACGTGCCCTTCACGCCCTGCACACCAAGTCCAGCGCCTATATAAGAACCCACAACTCCGGCCGAAGAGGCTGAGCTTGGTTTAGCCGAGGTTCCACCCCCAATTCCTCTCCTCCTGCCCGGCCAAACTCCCAGCAGGCTCCGGCGAGGCCCCCTCCCCTCCCTCTTCACTCTGCCACAAAAGCAGTGGCAGAGTTAACTTCCTGACCTTCCTCCGCGTCGCGCAGTATCAGCGCACGCCGCCTCAGCCCCGTCGTCGCCGTCGTCCTCCCCCACTGGGTGTCATCTTCTCCGGCGACAGCAGGTACTGCTGTTCGCCCTCCATCCCCTTTCGTCCTTATAGTTAGGTTAGAACTCCTCTCCATCCTCTCCTCTCTCTTTTCCCCCTGTTATCTCCCTTGATCGACCTTCGACAGACGCTAACCACCTCCATCATCTTCGCCTCCGACCACACTCCGACGAGCCGCCCACACCACTCCAGCCCTCCACACGGCTCGCCAACCACCTCGAAAGCTCCGCCTCACCTCCAGGAACACACTCCACCCTACCATTGCCACTCCAGCCCTCCACAACCACCCCCCGACCAACCCACCATCTCCGGCCACAGGTTGACCTAGGCACGCACGCCTAGGCCGACCTGCGGCCTGCTACACTGCCCACCACCTTCGCCGTGCCACGGCGAAGGTCTCTATCTATTCTGATTTGGCCGAGAGGCGCGTTTTGTGTACGACAGGATTCGAGCCGCTGCCGCCATGGACGACCTCTGATGAAGCTCCCGCGAAGCTCCAGGCACCCGGTTTTCCAGACTACAGGTGCTACATACTAACGCAAGTGTCGCGAGGTGAACGAATCCAGCCGAGGAGCGCTAGCAGAGCCAGCAGCTGCGGGGCAATGGCACGACGAGGTTTCTGCAGGCGAGCGTGAAGGCGAGACCAGATAGTCCCACATCGTGGGATTGCAACCGTCAGGTATCGTATAAGTTGTTTTTACGCTTTACTCTTATCGCCTCAGTAAGCACAGGGGTGAGGTCCCTCACTGACCCCACCCGCCTCGTTTACGGCCTGACGACGCGGACCTGGCGGATCCGACCCGACCTAGACCTACGCACTCCTCGAGCATCACACACCTGCAGGTGCGCCTGGTCCCGGGTACGATCCGACCCGATTGAGACTGTGGCTCTGGTAGAGCGGTTAGAGTGAATTGCTTGAGAGAGAGACATGCGCGGGTAGAGGGAGAAGGGTTAGGTTTTGCTCCTGTGCAGGCAGGCTGAACGCAGGAGGAGAAGGACTTGGCCGCGAGAAGGAAAAGAAAGAAAGAAGAAGGAACGGCAGAGAAGAATAGAAGAGGAAGAAACAAGGCAGAGAAGAAGAAGCAAGAAAGAAGCCTTTGCAGGAGAAGAAAGAAAAGAGCAAGCCAGAAGCAAAGGCACAGAGAAGCCAAGTGAAGACTTTGCAGAGATCAGAAGAACAAAAGAAAGAGCAAAGACTGCAGCAGAAGAAGAAGAATAATCAAGAAGAAAAGGAGAAATGCTTTTAAGACGTCTGATCTTGTGATCTGACGTCCAATTTCATATTTTTTTGCCCTAACTCCTTTTAATCGCATACATTCATACCTGAATTGATATTTTGAGTAAATTAGAGTGTTCAATTACATTTTGATTTAGTGGTAAGTTCCATTTGCTCCCTGTGTTCGACCTCGGATACTCCGGTCTTCGAGTAATAAAAACTTTGTATTTGTTCGAACGTTTTGTCGGTTATACTACAACATAATACGCTTTAAATTCGCACAAAAACGTTGACAACAGCGTCCTTTTGTATTATTCGGCCTGGGCATGCTGGATGTGGAAGGACTTCGTTTTCACACAAGTGTTTTTGAAGGGATGACTGTTCTTTGGCAGCTAGTTTCGCCATTTGACGGTGCGTTACAGGATCGTCCCCCTCAGCGAGCGAAGAGCAGATAGGGTATCATCGAAATATAGGGTATTCCACTTCATCTTAGGACCAGAGGAGTGGTGGCCGAGGTGCTGGCGGGGTTTGCTTCCCTGACAGCGAATGCTAGGGTTGGCCTCAGCGAAGGTGATGGCAGATCGATTTAGGTGGAGGTATCAATCTTGAGAGGGGGCCCAATTTTGGATAAATTAATCCTTAGAAATGGAGGTAGCTCCTGGCTTCTCAGATTGAAGCTTGCTGTGGTTCAAGATAACAGGCATCAGTAGGGGTCATCTGAAGTACAAGAGGAAACGAACTGTGCCTGAGGTGAAGGTAATACTGTGCAACCTGGCCAACTGGAGGGTAAGAAGTGGAAGGAGATACATGTGTCTGAAGTGCTGGAGGAAAACCTCAGCGAAATGGATCATACACTTGTGAACGAAGCCATGGTTCAGGAGGTCGGAGTGGGAAAGGAGTTGGCGATTAGCAATATTGGTCGATAGGGGGAGGAGCCTGATAATCAGTCAGCAACACAAAAATCCGATCAACTCTCCATGAAATCAGGGAGAGTGGTATACGTAGTGGGAGTTTCATCGAAAGGTAAACTTGTGTGTTCTCCTTATAAATTAAGGAAATGAACTACTGGTGTTGGATAGGATCTCATGGAAGGAAAGCTGGCTGCCATTCTGAAAGTTGAGAAGAGGGATATGGGAAAGCAGGGGAATTCCTGTTCTAGGGGATGAAATTCCTCACGTGGAATGTGTGTGGGTTGCACAACAGAGTCTGAAGAGCATCCTTGGCTCGGTATCTCCGTAAGTGGGAAGTCGACTGTGCACTGCTGCAAGAACACATATAGAAGGAGGAGGAGAATCTCTTTGGCAGTCCCTTTTGCAAGGTGGTCAGGCTGACATCAGGGCAGGGTGGGAGGTTTGTCAGTGTGGTGGAAAACTTCTAAACTAATGTTAAAAGAGGTCTGGAAGGGATAGTTTCAAGTGTCATGCAAATTCCAATCGATGGGGGATAATCAAGATCGGATTATATCCTGTGTATATGGCCCCTGTGCGGATAATCTGCGGACTGATCTTTGGAATGAACTGGAGAAGTGCCTTGGCTTCTGGGTGGGGACTTTAACTATGTACTCTCTGAGAATGACAGAGGGACTAGAAGAATGGACCGAACATCACTTGCTTCTAGATGTTGATCTTAGAGCTGGGTTTGAATGAATACCCATATGCAGGAGTGAATTTCACATGGAGGAGTGGTAATGGATTAGCTTCAAAACTAGACAGGTTCTTTGGTAGTGTAGAGTTGATGGAGAGATTTCAGCTCTCATCGGTGATTGGAATGCCCCGGCCTTTCTCAGACCATACCCCACTACTGTGGGATAGTGGGGAGGGGTCTCATACCAATACGTACTTTAAGTTCAAGAAGTCTTGGCTTAAAGAGGAGGGGTTTAGAGAAATGATCACCAATTGGTGGAATCAGAAGTTGATTCATGGGTTGGCAAGCTGCAGGTTGGCTGGGAAACTGAGGGACTTGAAGTCTATGTCGAAGGAGTATAGGCCGATTGTTGATATAATGAGAATTCAAAGAAGAACTAAAGCTCTTGCAAATCTACGCATACTGGATCAAAAAGAAGATGCTTGAAGGTTGAACGAGGTTTATTTGGAGCAGAGAAAGTAGTGTGAAGAGGTTATTCGTGTTCAGGATGGGGTGAGAAAGATGGACTGGAGGGAAAAATCCAGACATCTTTGGCTGAAAGAGGGTGATGCGAACACAAAGTATTTTCATATGGCTGCAAGTGCTAGAAGGAGGGTGAACTTCATTTCATCACTAAAGAAAGATGAAACCACAATAACTTTTGAAGATGATATACGGAGGGAAGTCATATAGTATTTCAGGGAGGCCACCAAAGCTGCAAATAGGGGCTGCTGGACATTGGTAGCATTTGGTTTCTCTTGAGTGGGGGAGTAGGTAGCAAATAGATTGACAGCTGACCTAACAGAGCAGGAGGTGATAGAGGCTATGAATGGGTTGAATGCGGAAGGGTTGCCAGGACTAGATGGGTTTCAAGTGTTTTTCTACAAGGAGTTTTGGCAGGTGGTCAAAGGTGATGTCATGGAAGTCATTAAAGAATTCCAAGGTGGGAATTCTGGGGTGGAAAGAATAAACGAGTCGTATATGTTCCTGCTTCCAAAAAGACATGGGGCTGAGAAGCTATCAGAGTTTAGACCAATTGCCCTTTTGAATTCGATCTACCTAATCATTAGCAAAGTGTTGGACAATCGATTGAAGGGTGTTTTATCAGATCTGGTCTGTCCTGTACAGTCGGCTTTTGTTCCCAATAGATCACTACAGGAGTCCTTCATTGCAGCACAGGAGATGGTGGTAGGGTGGAGTAGAAGGAGTAAAGTGTATTTGTGGAAGGTGGATTTCAGTAGAGCCTATGACTCTGTTGCATGGTCCTATCTATGGGAGATCTTTAAAAGAAGAGGCTTCGCTGCACTCTGGGTTCAAT
This sequence comes from Thalassia testudinum, assembly GCA_037157565.1. Lineage (NCBI taxonomy): Eukaryota > Viridiplantae > Streptophyta > Magnoliopsida > Alismatales > Hydrocharitaceae > Thalassia > Thalassia testudinum. Next base: position 155,399,107 of record JAZHRO010000073.1, read on the forward strand.
GGATGAAGAGATGTATTGTGACTTCTTCCTTTTCACCTCTAGTTAATGGAAGGCCGTGTGGGGTGTGGATACAAGCACAATGTGGTGTGAGACAAGGGTGCCCATTGGCCCCTTTAATTTTTAATTTAGCGGTGGATACGTTGGCTCAATTTTCATGTAGGTTGGCTAGTGCAGACTTGGTGAAGGGTTACTCCTTGTCAAATTCCAGGGTGCTGGTGCCTATCCTACAGTACGCTGATGACACGGTCTTTTTTGTAGAGGGGGGAGAGAAGAAGCATAGATTTTATATATAATGGTCAACATTTTTTGGGAGATCTCAGGCCTTAGATTAAATGGTTCGAGGTCTTCATTGGTCTACTTTGGCATGGCTATACAGGATACGGAAGTAATTAGTTCCATCCTACACACACCTGAGACCACCTTGCCTATAAGATATTTGGGTCTACCCCTAAGAAGTGGGAAGTTGAAAAAAAGCGATTAGGCCAATTTATTCGAGAAAGGTTCAGCCAAGTTAGAAAATTAGAGCAACAAATTTTTGCCTAAGGGGGGAAGATTGATTCATCTCAATTCGGTCATCACCTCCATCCTTGTCTTCTTTTTTTCTATGTTTAGATCGCCGAAGGCAGTGTGGAAGAGGCTGGACATAATGAGGAAGCGGTTCTTTTGGAAAGGCATGAAGGCTGATGGAAGATTTTTGCATCTAGTTAAGTGGCACAAATTGTGTAAACCTCGATCACAGGGTGGCTTGGGGTTGCGTTCCCTCAAAGAATTCAATGATGCACTCCTGCTGAAATGGTAGTGAAATTGTCCTCTGTTGATGGGAAAGTATGGCAGCAACTGATCAAGGATGCTCATGGATCCTCGATTGTGCAGCTTTGGTCTACTCCACCCCAACGCCCCTCTCCATTCTAGCATTCAGTCTAGAATGCGATACAAGACAACAGGACTAAATTCGATCCAGTTGTGGGTGATGGCAGGAACTTCAAGTTCTGGACAGACTGTTGGTCAAACTGGGGAAAATTGTGTGAGGCCTTCCCGAGGGCATTTTCAGTGGCAACAAACAGCATGAGCACCATCAGTGACTGCTGGGATGACAACTGCGGTAGATGGAACATTGCAGGTGCTAGATCGCGCTATGGAGGGCGCATGGAAGCTGAACAGGAGTGCCTGCTGTCTAAAATTGAGGCTTTCCAACTGGTGGGAGGGACAGACTCCTTCAGGTGGAAATGTGGCCTGTTCACCCCAGCCAAGGCATACAAAAATCTGATTGCTAACTCTAACATTGATCAGTCGAGGGAAGACAAGGAGTGTGCCATAATTTGGTCCTTGAAGATTTCGCTGAAGATCAAAATTTCTTGTGGTTATGTAGGTGTGATGGCCTGGTGACCGGTGATCTGAGAACAAGAAGGTTGGCGTGTCCCTCTCAAAATTGGCCATTGTGCAACCTCCCATCAGATAGTAGGATACATTTATTTTCCTCATGTCTCATGACGGATCAAGTTTGGAGGAAAGTGTGTGGGGAAGCTCTCCCCACATGGGAAGAATTATGGAGAAGAATTCTGACGAAAGGGGAGTGGCAAGTGAAGATGGCTGGAGTAATTTGGTGTGTGTGGTGTGCTCGAAACGAGCATTTGTTTAAAGGGAGTTCTATTAATTTTGGGAACGTGTGTTGGGAGTGTTGGAAATTTGTAAAGGAGTGGAGTAATTCATTGTAATTTTTTTAAAAAGGAAATTTGAATAAAATGTTCCCGATCTTCTATCGTCACCGATAGCATTCCTCACTTTTTCAAAAAAAAAAAAGATCCAGATTAATCCTCAAGAGCTTGAGAAAAGCCCGAAGCTTATGTATTAGGTCTAAGGCTTAGGGATTATTCATCCACATTGCCTGCCCTTTGGTTTGCGGGACTTGGTAACCTAAGCACCCTAATCCACACACCAGTCTAGTTCAGTACTCTTAAAATAAAAATCACGCAAATGCATTTATTCTATTATGAAAAAAGCTACCTAGATTAGGAGTGGCTAAAAAACACAAGATGATTTGGACAAGTTCCCAACGTGGAGAGGTGGGAAATTCCCCTCGAAGATGCACAATAGCATATCATCTACTCGTTGCTTGTCTCCTAGGATATCTAAATATCCTACCGGGGGCATGTAAGCACCTTATGCTGGTTCAAGTGCCATGGCTGAGATTAGCCCAAAATGTCAATTGCCAGGGCCTGAATTTAGCTACAGAACAACGTGGGCAACACTATCTCGAGGTGTTGAAAGCCAGGGCTCTACGGGTTGCCATGGGCAGTGTTATCTCGAAGCATTGATTGCTTAGGACCCTGCGAGGATTGATGGTGGGAACAAGGAATCCGATACAGACCGTGTATTGGGCCAATCCGAGGCTAGAAAAATATTCAAGAAAAAGAGAGAGAAAGCTATCCAAAAATGCAAAGAAATTCTTCTATCCCTCTCTCTTACAAAAATGCACTGCAAACTGAACTTGTACATGTTACGTTTAGGCATGGGTGCTTTAACCGCTGGGTCCAACGAACCTTTGGGTAGTTTTTGCAGGCCGTAGAAACCTTCACGGCAAACTGAGGCTAAAGCTAGTCAGGTTTGGATCTTGATTAGTACTTGAGTACCTCTAGGCCTATTATTAGCATTCTAAGTTAATTTCTAAAGAGAAGAATAAATCAGGACTCCGAACTTCAAAGCATGGTCTAAAACTCTAATTCTTTTCATAAGATTTTACTAAGGGATTAGCAAAAGTTAGGCATGGGGATATGATGATATGTCATCATCAGCCATAACTAGCTTTAATTAGTCATAATTAATTGACAAATGCTCCTACATAACCACTGGAGAGTCATAATTCAGTGCATATCATTTTTGAAAGATAAACATTAAATCAGGGGTAAATCTGCAATTTTAACATCATATCCTAAATGCAGAGCAATCACAGGTTTTCGCAGGGGTTGATTAAAGGTTAAATGGTCATAAATGTCTAATAAGAGGGCCCATGCAAAAAGAAATGGGTTTTCATGCATTTCAAGAATTAATGGATATCTGAAACCCTAATTTCAGACCTACTTTATTAACTGAGGTTCTGGTCAGGATAAAATTCACCTAAACCTTCTAAAAATCATGTAAAAATATTCCATATGGTTTGGTACCTTTGATTTGACCATTGGAATCCATTTTGACCAAAAACAGAGTCATAGATAGGAAGTTGCCCTAATTTTGGTTTTTACATAAATTACCAAGTCAAACTTGGTTAAAACTAAAATCTGACTTCACCATCAGATTCCTTGGGTCTAAATTACGTTTGTACAAAAATTTGAGCCCAATCAAAGATCATCTTGACCTAGTTTGTATTTCAGTCCAGTCAAACTCTTTCCTGTGTCCTTAGCTTTTGAAATTCTTGCAAATAGGTCCCTAAGTTTCTCATCATCTTTGCAAATAGGTCCTTACTGCCATTAGTATGAGCAGAAGCTCCATAGTTGAGATTCAAGCGAGGATTTCTCACTTGATTCTCAATCAATCAATCCTAAATTTGAACTGGAGATTCCTTGAGGAATTCTTTTCCAATTGGACTCGGCCTTGATTCCTATTTCCTTCCCAATCATCCATGCAAATGCATGGAAGATGTGTGTATCCCTTAGTCATGCAATCTTTGAGTTTGCAAGCTTGATTTCCAAGCTTGGAATGCCCCTTTAAGGCTTATGAAAGACCCCCTGAGGGCAAATTGTCCTCCTTAGTTTGGTTTGGAGGCCAGATTCCCCCTCCTCCCTTCTCCCTGACCTCCATCTCCACCAACTCTGGCAACCCTCCTCGACTACCTTCTTCACTGTCTGCCATGTACAATAGGCGGCGATTCCTTCTTCCTCTTGTTCGTCCACACGTCAGAATACCAGCGAGGGTCGCCTAAGCCCTTTCGTCGTCGCTGATTCACCCCCGGAGACTTCATCTTCTCCATCGCCGGCCTGACAAAATCGGTGAGGATCCTCCCCTTTCATCCATTAGATTTTGGTTAGTTAGATTCCTTTAGCTCCATTGGTTAGCTTAGGACTTCTCAAACCCCAATTTAGCCCCCGACGCCACTGTTCACCGTCATCTCCCTCATCCTCGACTGCACCTTCGACGAGGTCTCCCCCTTGCTCCACCGCACCACACACCTTGCCAACACCCTTACAACCTCTGCCGCTCATCCCCACACAAAACCCCTCAACCAATTTCTCATTTCGCCCACTCATGACCTCCACCAAAGACCACCACCTGCAACCACCTTCCCTGAGGACGCCTGACCTCTACGCTCCACCAAACTGCACAAGACCACCTTTAACACACTCCACATCCTCCTGTGAGACTATTGAGCCATTTAACGAGGAATTTTGAACCCGTATTGATGTTTTCAGGTTTTGCCGTGCTCCGCCGCTGCCACCTCCATCTCCAACAACATACACAGCACCACGGCCGTGTTCTTCATTAGGGCTTGCTCCAGGTGACGTGGATACCCTCCAGGACCATGCCTAGGACTTCAATTCAAGGCCTCGACCTTGGCTACCGCTCCAATTAGCGAAGACCTTCCATAGCTACATGCACGCGAAGAGAGCAGGCACATTAGTGCCACATTAGGCGTGGAACTGCGTTTGAGCGTGGTTAAGTTGTTTTTGTGCTTTAGGCTTATCGCCCAAGAACATGGGGGTCGGGCCCCTTACCCGCTCACCCGTACCCGCCTAAGCCCTCACTCCTCAGCTACTACCCACGCTGGTAGCCTTGGACCCAATACTGCTTAACCCGATTACCCATTGGCTACCCAGGCTCGACACTTAGTCGCTGAGGGAATTATTCCCTTGTGCTTGTGAAGAAAAGAGAAGGGATGAAGGAAGAAGGAAAGAACAAGAAGAAGGAGAAGTCTCAAGAAGAGAAGGTCTGAAGTAGAAAAAGAAGAAAAGAGAAGGAAGGAAAATAAAAGAGTGAGAGAAGCTGAAAAGAAGAAAGGGTTTAAGACGCTTATGTCTAATGAACATTTAAGTCGTCTGATTTGGGGAATCTATCATCTTATCACTATAGCATTCAAACTACTATTCACTTATTTGATATAATTGGTAATCTAAATCACAATTATTTTGTCTTAGATTTCTTTTTGTCATTGTGATATCTTGAAATACTTTTGATTATTATTGAATATCATTTGAGTAGATTGTTATCCATTGAATATCTTGTATTTGGCTTCATTTATTATGTTCATTTATATATAATTGAAGACTAGCACGTGAATTCCATATTTTCTCCCTGTGTTCGACCTCGAACTTCATTTCTAGATTTTGAGTTATAAATTTTATCTGTTTGAGAGTAATTTATTGACTGTACTACGACGCATTTCCTAAACTCAACGAAAAGCTTGATAAACATGCCCTCAGCCATCCAATCAAACGATCGGACGATCGAGATTGCACCGTGCTGCTTCATCTTCGAGCATTCAGTGCTCCCACATGCAATTACATGTCAGATAGTGAGTCATCGCATGCGTGTGCATCCAGCGCTTCCTGTTGTGCCTTGTCACTACCTGCATAGCCGCTCGATTGCGATCGTGTGGTGGAGTTTTGATTTGGCGTGGCGCTTGCAGAAGAAGGAGCTCGGCAGGATTTGAACATGCACCTTCAGCTCACATTTTGAAGTTGAAGTTTTGATTTTGCCTATATATTACGCATCAGCATGTCGTTTAAATAAAGTAGAGCGGCTTTAAGATTGATTTCAAAAGCAAAAACAACGCCTCCCAGAGACGAACAACCGAGACTCAAAGTCTCGTTATTTTTACAAAATAATATCTTTATTGGATCGTATTTCGCAACTATACTACGACGCTTTTATCAAAAATGCGATCTACAACCTCCCGACAAAACTATCCTCATAGTCTCGGGAATCCGGACCCCCTAGTTTGCAGATACTGTCAATTATTTGGCCATTAGTCAAATCCCCCAGGATTGGACCAAACAACAACGGGAGAGACTTGTATCTAAGGCCAAATATTATTTTTGGGATGATCCTGAGCTATACCGCATTGGCGCAAACAAGATTATTCGTCGATGCATCCCGGAAGTCGAGTTCCATAGTATTCTTGAGTTCTGTCACACATTCACGTGTGGTGGACACTTTTCTGGGAAAAGGACGTCCACAAAAATTTTGCAATCCGGATTCTATTGGCCGTCATTATTTAAGGATGCCCAGGAATTTTCTAAGTCATGCACCCGATGCCAGACACTCGAGAGCATGGCTAAAAGAGATATGATGCCCCTGAACCCGATTCTTTCCGTCGAAATTTTTGACATTTGGGGCAACGACTTTATGGGACCCTTCCCTCCTTCATTTGGACACCAGTATATTCTGGTTGCTGTTAATTACGTGTCCAAGTGGATTGAGGCAATTCCCACCCAGACCAATGACCACAAGGTGGTCATCGTTTTTGTGAAGAGAAATATCTTCAGTAGGTTCGGTGTTCCTAGGGCAATTATCAGTGATGGTGGCACACATTTCACTCATGCCCAGTTTCAGAATTTACTGGGGAAATACAGGGTGAGCCATCGGATTTCCACACCTTACCACCCTCAAACGAACGGACAAGTCAAGGTCTCCAATCGGGAGATTAAGAAAATTTTGCAGAAAACTGTTAGGCCTGATAGGAAGGATTGGACCCAAAAGCTAGATGATGCTGTTTGGGCTTACCATACGGCGTACAAAATGCCTATCGGTATGTCTCCATTCCTTCTAGTGTTTGGAAAGGCATGTCAGTTACCCGTAGAACTTGAACACCGGGCATTTTGGGCCATCAAGAAAGGTAATGTGGACCTTGAGTTGGCCAGGAAAACCAGGAAACTCCAACTATCTGAGTTGGAGGAGCTTCGAAATGATGCTTATGAAAATGCCAGAATCTATAAGGCAAGGACCAAAGCTCTCCATGACCAGATGATTTCACATAAGAGCTTTGAGTAGAACCAGAAGGTCTGGCTTTTCGATTCTCAATTGAAGCTTTTCCCCAGTAAACTCAGGTGTAAGTGGGGCGGCCCATTCGTTATTGAGCAGATTTTCCCTAATGGGGCTGTCGAAATCTCTGACCCAAAGACGGGTAATATTTTCAAGGTCAATGGATAGCATCTCAAACCCTTTATTGACCATGTGCTCCTTGAACCCGTCTCGGACAAGGTTGCTCTTACCTTTCTATAACCACCGCAGGCTAATCATCACCCAGTTGAAGTGTTAAGACCCGTGCTATTTGAGGCGTTTAAGACATCTGGAACTTGGGTCAGACGTATGGACACCTTCACAGATGTCCGAAAATCAAAATTTTCGTGTACGAGCTTGCGTCTGCGCGCGTGCTGCACACAGACAGTACGCATCCCTCGTTTTCTTCTCCTTCTCTCTCCTCTCGCCCGACGAAAACCCTAACCCTACACCTTATATAAGCCCTCCTCCTCTCCCTCATTTCACCCACTTCCTAGCCACTTCCTCTACCATCCAGCGAGTGCAGCCGAGAGACGAACGACAGAGAGGAGCGGTGTGAGAGGAGAGGAGGAGCAACATGAGAAGGAGAGGAGAGAAGGCTTGTGAGCTCGCGTGGGAGCTTGCCGGTGAGCTCACAGCCGGTCGACGTGTGCACAAGGCAGAGGAGTGCATCATGGAGGTCCTCCCCGACACTGCTGTAGCCAGAGCAGCAGGTGAGAGGGCACGGCGCGACCATGCGTGGAGCGAGAGGGCGAAAGCAGGTGCTGGTTCTGGGTGTTTCCCAGAATCAGATATCTGGAGTGACGTACAGACGACGTAGGCGACGTCTGGAGGAGGTTCCAGACGACTGAGAGGTAGGCTTCGCGTACGTACATCTTTGCGGATATGGCCACGCAGGCCGTTCTGCCGAGGCACTGTCTCTTGCATTTTTGATGGAAGATTTGGTTGATTCATGCAGGTGTTGCTTCGGGAAGGCACGAGACACAGCCTCCCACGCAATTCGGATGTCTGGGAAAGGCACCAGACGACGGGAAGCGTTTCCAGACGTCTAGAGAGGTTGTCGAACGTTTGGAACTGGGTCCAGATGATCCAGTGGAGTTCTTGGACATCTGAGGAGGAGTAGCGCAGGACTGAAGTATGGCTTTGGACTCTTTTAAGACGTCAGGAAGGTGTTCCAGACATCTGATTTGAGTCAGAATTTGTATTTTTGACCTGTTTAGGATCCGTTTGAGGTCTGATTTCAGCAATTAAGATACCGTTGTTTCCCGTATGTTTTCCCCTACTTGTTGGAATACTTTCTATACTATTTTGAGTAGTCTCTTGTGATTGATCCTTGTGATAGGACCTCATTCCGTAGTAGGTTTGGGGATTGCTGAAGCACGTGGACCTGCTGATCAAGCCCCCATTACTCCTGGGTTTACTGGTAGAGTGGCTTCCCCTAGTTTAATTACAAACCTAAATGCATGTGTGGAATGAATGATTAGATCCTATGATATGGCATGAATTCTAGGACTAGAAATACTGGAATGTTTGTATTGAATATATGGATTGCAATCTTGAATCAGTAGATAGAATGATAACAATTGCCTGTAAATGAATAACAGCTGCCTGTGAAATGTAAAGTACTTGTGCTAGCAAACTATTGCATGTGAATTCATGTTTTTTACGTTAAATGACATAATATGAGCTGCATGTATATGAACTGGAAATGGAAAGGTGAATGTTGGAAACACGAGCTACTTGTGAATAACCTGAATATGGGAATGTGAACAATAGAATTACAATTTGCATTTGTATAACCTGAGAATGGAAATAGAAATGATGAAACTTGGTAAGGAATGGCCTGAGGAATATGAGCATGAACTCTACAGGGAATTAGGAGTAGAGCTCCTGGAAATAACTGAAATGGAACTGGGAATGTGAGTCGGGAAGTGAGTTGGCCCTTGAGTACCGAGTACCAAGGAGAGCGACTGTCCCCCTGTTTAATGCAAAGCGGAGCTAGCCGCACTTGGGTTGGGACCCGGGGTTAGGATTGGCCACTCTATACCGACTTTTTGGCCCTCGTGTACATTGTACTGGGGAGAGCTACTAGTGTAGGGAGAGAGCTAGCCACCCCGTAGGGCCCGGAGTTCAGCTAGCCACCCTACACAGACTTGTTAGGCCCACTGGGCAAACCAAGGTAGTCAGGTGAGGGTGTGCGGACTATGGAGGGGAGAGACCCCTGTTTGGTTCTTAGGGGCTAAACCCCTGTTACTGAGAGGACTATGACCTATACTGGTTCCGTGCTGTGCTTGGGGTGCACCCGCTAACGGAAACGACTGACCATGTGCCGATGCAAGGTAGCACCTATGCGTTTATCGCACATGCTGTAGTCACCGTTACGTCTGTCCGTGACCTTGGGGTGGTTGACTGGGTGTAGGACTGCCACGGGGGACTCTCCTGGCAAGGAGAGCACCACGTGCGACTTCTACTCTTCGGAAAAGTCTGCAATCAAGATCATTCCCATGAGGAACATTCGAGATCAAGAAAGAGACCTGATAAATAAACCAAGTGGTGGAAGAAGGAATAATTAGTTAAAGAAAAGAAAGAAAATGAAAAACAACAGCTACTTGTCCACCTTTACTACTTTAGTTAGTTGGTTGCCACTCTACTCAGTGTTCGCTGATTTCGTGTACTCATAACCGTTTTCAGGTCCAGGTGTTGAGCAGCCAGAGCCTACAGCTGCAGACGGTGCTGGGCCCAGTAGAGCCCAGTAGTTGTAGCTTTCTGTTGTACTCTGTTTCCAGTTGTAATGAGTAGTTTATTACACTTCTGTACTCTTTCATTGTGAACTTTATATTCCTATACTTGTTTACTTTCCTACTGTTGTGGTGGTGTGTATTGTTGTAGTTTAGTTATTTGCTGCTGTACTTTTGTTATTGTTAGTTGCTAGCATGGTGAATGTGGTTTATTTTACTGCTCTTTGGTTACTTTCTCTTTGGACGACTGGGTCTTGGGATCAGTCGAGTCGGTCCAGTCTCGTGCCCTGTAGGGATCGGGAACTGGGTCATGACAAGGGCCCCTGACAGGGGCCAGCTGCCAGCACTGGACCCCCGCCCAGCTGTCAGCAAGGACCTACCGAGGGCGGGAGTCGGGTTCTCCTTTGCTACCAGTGTGGCCAGCTGGGCCACATCAGGAGGGACTGCCCGTCTAGGGCTGGAGGTCAACAGTTACTCCCCGCACCGAGCGCTGGAGGATGAGCAGGAGGCCGTGGTTCCCAGGCGCGTGTGGGAGGTCAATAGTTGCGGTGAGGGTACCGGCCAGCGGCTACTCGTCCAACACAGAGTGTGGCTGCTTCATCCGCACCTAGAGCTGAGGGGCGTATTAACGCCCTAACACACAGAGATGCCAGAGCTTCAAGTTCAGTGGTGGCAGGTATGGTTACAGTTTTTGGCAGACTTGTTTACACACTTTTTGATTCCGGCGCCATGCACTCGTTAGCTGCTGCTAGTTTTGCTGTCAGTTTGGGGTAGGACTATGTGTTGTTAGAGGATCCGTTTATGATCAGAGGTCCGGGTGGTCAGCTGTTTGTTGCTGAGGAGGTTTATACAGGCTATGAGGTCAGTGTTGGGGGACATAGCCTCCCCACTGATCTAATTGTGGTACCGATAGAGGACTTTCGCGTGATTCTAGGGATGGACTGGTTTTCCGCTTACCACGCTATGGTGGACTATTTTGAGAGGAAGATCATCTTCTCCATTCCGGAGATTCCTTCTTTTGAGTTTCACGGACAGCCAGCGGACGAAGGCTTCAGGTGCATTTCTACACTTCGGGCGGCAAGACTTTTGGGCCAGGGGTGTGAGGGCTTCCTGGCTTGTGTAGTGGCAGAGCCCAGCCCCGTGACAGACTTTCAGAGTATCCCAGTGGTCAGAGAGTACCCTGACGTGTTCCCAGAGGAGCTGCTAGGACTATCGTCTGAGCGTGAGATCGAGTTTGAGATCTCACTGGTACCAGGGACCAGCCCCATTTCTACAACACCTTACAGGAGGACACCACTTGAGCTATGAGAGCTCAAGTCCCAATTGTAGGACCTTCTGGAGAAGGGCTTTGTGAGGCCCAGTGCATCTCTATGGGGAGCCCCAGTATTATTTGTGAAGAAGAAGGATGGTACCCTACGCCTTTGTGTGGACTACTGACAGCTGAATAGGGTCACCATCAATAAAAGGTATCCGCTATCGAGGATTGACGACTTGTTTGACCAATTGCGAGGTGCCACGATTTTCTCCAAGATAGACTTGAGGTCTAGCTACCACCAGTTGAGGATCAAGGAGGCTGATGTCTCCGAGACAGCTTTCCTTACCCAGTACGGGCACTATGAGGTTTTTGGTCATGCTGTTTGGGCTGACCAACGCCCCTGCTGCTTTCATGGACTTGATGAACCGGGTGTTTAGACGTATCTGGATCAGTTCGTAGTGGTATTTATTGATGATGTGCTCATCTACTCGCGGGATCAAGCGCAGCATAGATAGCACTTGCAGATGGTTTTGGACACATTGAGATGACGTAGGCTGTATGCCAAGTACAGCAAGTGCAAGTTCTGGTTGAGGGAGGTGACCTTCTTAGGTCATGTGATATCAGGGGATGGCTTGGCTGTGGATCCAGCCAAGGTTAAGGTAGGGCTCAAGTGGGAGAGACCACGTACAGTGACAGAGATCCGTAATTTCTTGGAACTGGCAGGCTACTACCGATGGTTTATCAGGGGTTTCTAGCAGATTGCATGTCCTATGACATAGTTGACCCGAAAGGACGTGCCCTTTTCTTGGACAGACGCTTGTGAGGGGTGTTTTCAGGAGCTGAAGGAGAGACTGACTTCGGCTCCCATGCTTACCATTCCAAATAGCAGTGGCAGTTTCGTTGTGTACACGAACGCCTCTTTGAAGGGGTTAGCGGGTGTGCTCATGCAGCGGGGTTATGTTGTCACATACGCTTCACGGCAACTGAAGCCCCATGAGCATAGCTACCCTACCCACGACCTAGAGCTGGCAGCTGTCTTCTTCACGCTGAAGACTTGGAAGCACTACCTGTACGGTGAGACTTTTGAGATTTTCACAGATCATAAGAGCCTCAGGTATTTGTTTGATCAGAAGAAGCTTAACATGAGATAACGACGTTGGTTAGAGCTCCTGAAGGACTATTACTACATCATTTCCAACCATCCGGGGAAGGCCAACGTGGTGGCTGACGCCTTGAGCCGGAAGGCACCCGCCCACTTGGCCAATTTACAGGCACAGAGTTGGAGACTCATGGAGGAGATAGGCAGTTGGCGACACCTAGAGTTACTAGGGCACTATGGGGTAATGACTGTGACACGATAGACGAGGCCAGAGCTGATAGACCGCATCATCACAGGACAGATGGTAGACCCGTTCCTGCAGTCATTGCGTGACAAAGTACTGTCAGGGGACCCTGGAGACTTCTCCTTTACTGATGAGGTGCTGTGCATGAGGGGACGTTTGTGCGTTCCCAGGGACGAGGAGCTATTGAGAGAGCTCCTAACTAAGGCACACGGTTCCAGGTTCACCATACATCCTGGGAACACAAAGATGTATCATGATCTGCGACGTGACTTTTGGTGGAGGGGAATGAAGCGTGATGTAGGTGAGTTCATACAGAAGTGTTTGGTGTGCCAACAGGTGAAGGCTGAGCATCAGAGGCCTGCAGGGACGTTGCAGCCAATTCCAATGCCAGAGTGGAAGTAGGAGAGCATCACCATGGACTTGGTGGTGGGCTTGCCCGTTACCCAACGAGGACATGACGTAGTCTGGGTGATTGTAGACAGATTGATGAAGATGGCATGTTTCTTGCCGATCCGAGTCACTTTGGGACCAACACAGTTGGCAGAGAGGTATATCCGTGATGTGGTACGTCTGCACGGAGTTCCGTGGGAGATTGTATCCGACCGGGATACCCGCTTTACGTCCCAATTTTGTGCTGTGTTTCAGCAGGCTTTAGGGACACGGTTGAGGTTCAATACATCATACCACCCCCAAATGGATGGACAGTTAGAGCGCATGATACAAATGCCTGAGGACCTTTTGCGTGCCTATGTACTGGGCTGGAGGGGCTCTTGGGAGGAGCACTTGCCCCTGGCGGAGTTTGCATATAAGAACAGCTATCACTCGAGCATCGGCATGGCACCCTACAAGGCTCTGTACGGACGGAGGTGTACTGCACCCTTGAGTTGGGTTGAGGTGGGGACCAAGTGGGAGGTTGGCCCCAGGCTGATCCGGCAGAGTCAGGAGGTGATTGAGTAGATACACAGATGACTTCTCACAGTCAGGAGCAGACAGAAGAGCTATGCAGATTAGAAGTGCAGAGAGGTGCAGTTTGAGGTTGGGGATCACGTCTTCCTTCGCGTTCCACCCATGAAGGGCCTGCAGCATTTTGGGGCGAAAGGGAAGCTCGCACCGAGGTTTGTGGGGCCATTTGAGGTCCTAGAGCGGGTTGGACCTATTGCTTATAGGCTTGCCCTTCCTCCTCAGCTTTCTAGTGTGCACGACGTGTTCCACGTGTCCAACCTCAGGAAGTACATCGCCAATCCCAGTCACGTTCTGAGCCCTGAGAGTGTCGAGGTGGGTGACGACCTGACCTACCCCGAGCGACCAGTGCAGATACTAGACAGAGCCGTCCGGAGTTTGAGACGGAAGCAGGTACCCCTGGTGAAGGTCTTATGGAGGAGCCAGAGGTATGAGGAGGCTACCTGGGAGCCTGAGGCGACGATGCAAGAGCGGTACCTGGTGCTCTTTGAGGGTACGTCTTTTCGGACTTGCTTCAGTCCTCTTTGAGTTTGTTATGCGTATGTTGTTCTTTTTCTGTACCCCAGCAAGCTCAAGTTTCAGGGACAAAACTTCCTTTGAGTTTGTTATGTTGTTAAGACCCGTGCTGTTTGAGCCCTTTAAGACGTCTAGAACATGGGTCAGATGTTCGGTTAGATGTCTGGACACCTTCACAGATGTCTGGAAATCAAAATTTTCGTGTACGAGCTCGCGTCTGCGCACGTGCTGCGTGCAAACAGTACGCGTCCCTCTTTTTCTTCTCCTTCTCTCTCATCTCACCCGACGAAAACCCTAACCCCACACCTTATATAAGCCCTCCTTCACTCCCTCATTTCACCCACTTCCCAGCCACTTCCTTCCTCTACCCTCCAGTGAGTGCAGCTGAGCGACGAACGGTGGAGAGGAGCGACGTGAGAGGAGAGGAGCAGCGTGAGAAGGAGAGGAGAGAAGGCTTGCGAGCTCGCGTGGGAGCTCGCTGGTGAGCTCACGGCCGGTCGGCGCACGCACAAGGCGGAGGAGTGCGTTGGGGTGGTCATCCCTGACACTGCTGTAGCCGGAGCAGTAGGCGAGAGGGCGCGGCGTAGCCACGTGTAGAGCGAGAGGGCAGAAGCAGGTGCTGGTTTTGGGTGTTTCCCAGAATCAGAAGTCTGGAGTGATGTCCAGACGACGTAGGCGACGTTTGGAGGAGGTTGCAGACGACTGAGAGGTAGGCTTCACGTACGTATATCTTCTTTGCGGATACAGCCGTGCATACCATTCCGTCGAGGTGTTGTCTCTTGCCTTTTTGATGGAAGATTCAGTTGATTCGCACAGGTACTGCTTTAGGAAGGCGCGAGACACAGCCTCCCATGTAGTTCAAACGTCTGGGTGAGGCACCAGACGACGGGAAGCATTTTCAGACGTCTGGAGAGGTTGTTGGACGTCTGGAACTGGGTCTAGACGGTCCAGTAGAGTTCCTGGATGTCTGACGAGTAGTCCAGAACTGAGGTATGGCTCTGGACTCTTTTAAGATGTCTGAAGGTGTTCCAGACGTCTGATTTGAGTCAGAATTACTGTTTTTGACCCGTTTAGGGTCCCTTTGAGGTCCGATTTCCGCAATTAAGATATCGTTGTTTCCCGTATGTTTTCCCCTACTTGTTGAAATACTTTCTATACTGTTCTGAGTAGTCTCTTGTGATTGATCCTTGTGAAGGACCTCGTTCCGTTGCAGGTTTGGTGTTTGCTGAGGCACATGGACCTGCCGATCAAGCCCCCATTACTCCTGAGTTTACTGGTAGAGTGGCTTCCCCTAGTTTAATTGCAAACCTGAATGCATGTGTGGAATGAATGATTAGATCCTAGGATATGGCATGAATCCTAGGACTAGAAATACTGGAATGTTTGTATTGAATGTATGGATTGCATTCTTGAATGAGTAGATAGAATGATAACAATTGCCTGTAAATGAATAACAACTGCTTGTGAAATGTAAAGTACTTGTGCTAGCAAACTGTTGCATGTGAATTCCTGTTGTTTACGTTAAATGACATAATATGAGCTGCATGTATATGAACTGGAAATGGAAAGGCGAATGTTGGAAACACGAGCTACCTGTGAATAACCTGAATATGGGAATGTGAACAATAGAATTACAATTTGCATGTGTATAACCTGAGAATGGAAATAGAAATGATGAAACTTGGTATGGAATGGCCTGAGGAATATGAGCATGAACCCTATGGGGAATTAGGAGTAGAGCTCCTGGAAATAACTGGAATGGAATTGGGAATGTGAGTGGGGAAGTGAGCTAGCCCTTGAGTACGGAGTACCAAGGAGAGCGATTGTCCCCCTGTTTAGTGCAGAGCTGAGCTAGCCACCCTTGGGTTGGGACTCGAGGTTAGGATTGGCCACTCTGTACCAACTTTTTGGCCCTTGTGTACACTATACCGAGGAGAGCTACTAGTGTAGGGAGAGAGTTAGCCACCCCACGGGGCCCGGGGTTCAACTAGCCGCCCTACACAGACTTGTTAGGCCCACTGGGCAAACCAGGGTAGTTAGGCGAGGGTGCGCGGACTTTGGAGGGGCGAGACCCCTGTTTGGTTCTTTGGGGTAGACCTCTGTTACTGAGAGGGCTATGCCCTATACTGGTTCCGTGCTGTGCTTGGGGCGCACTCGCTAACGGAAATGATTGACCGCGTGTGCCAGCTCGGGGTAGCTACCCGTGCGTTTATCGCACATGCCGTAGTCACCGTTACGTCTGTCCGTGACCTTGGGGTGGTTGACTGGGTGTAGGACCACCACAGGGGACTCTCCCGACCAGGAGAGCACCACATGTGTCTTCTACTCTTTGGAAAAGACTGCAATCAAGATCGTTCCCATAAGGAACATTCGAGATCAAGAATGAGACGTGATAAATAAACCAAGTGGTGGAAGAAGGAATAATTAGTTAAAGAAAAGAAAGAAAATGAAAAACAACAGCTACCTGTCCACCTTTACTGCTTTAGTTAGTTGGTTGCCACTCTACTTAGCGTTCGCTGATTTCGTGTACTCATAACCCATTTCAGGTCCAGGTGTTGAGCAGCCAGAGCCTACGGCTGTAGAGGGTGCTGGGCCCAGTAGAGCCCAGTAGTTGTAGCTTTTGTTGTACTCCATTTCCAGTTGTAGTGAGTAGTTTATTACACTTCTGTACTCTTTCATTGTGAACTTTATATTCCTGTACTCATTTACTTTCCTACTGTTGTGGTGGTGTGCACTGTAGTAGTTTACTTCTTTACTGCTGTACTTTTATTACTGTTAGTTGCTAGCATGGTGAATGTGGTTTATTTTACTGCTCTTTGGTTACTTTCTTGTTGGACAATTGGGTCTTGGGATCAGTCGAGTCGGTCCGGTCTCGTGTCTTGTACGGATTCGTGAACCGGGTCGTAACATGAAGGCACTAAACTCAGCACATGTAAAGACTATTCCAAGCTGACCTGAGTCTCACGGAAACCAGGTGCTATTCTTCCACTTCTACTCTCCTGCATGCTTTCATTTTTTTTTTCACAATGAGGACATTGCAATAGCTAAGCATGGGGGTGGACATATTTTATAACCATTTTGTCAGCTGTAACAGTGATTTCCTGTTATTCGATTCTTATCTAAAAAATAAAAATAATAATAATAAAATAATAAATTAATAAATAAAAAAAATGAAAATTTGAAAAAAAAATTAGAATTAGGAGACAAGAATTAGGCATTAGGAGTTGTAAACTTTAGGAATTTATTCTTTGAGACCTGAATACTTAGACTCTTCAAGTCTTCGGGCTTAATTAGCCTAGGTGTCCACTCGAATGTGGATTTAGTCTTGAATCCTCGCCAATTAAAATTTATTTAATTTCGTAAATAATTTGGGATGATAAGTATGCGACTTATCAACCCGCCCTCTGATTTAGGGGGACTTTAAGCCTAAACATCTACACACATTATTTTGCACTGACTCACTTTCCAACGGTTTTTACGGAAATTGGGTAGCTAATGGATCGACTTGGGTGGTATAGCTGGCAAGTTGTCGGTGGTAACAGCTCATCGGCCGGTTGTCCAGAGCGTAGCCACAAGACCATTTTCATTGTATTGCCTTTAGGTAAATCTTAGATCAGGGAAGCCACCTACTTAAAAAAAATAAGAAACACTAAAAAAAAAAGTGAAAAAAAAGGACAAAATAAAAATAAATAAATAAAACCACATTTCACCGCATGAGTATGGCTGGCAAGTTGTCGGTGGTAACAGCTCATCGACTGATTGTCTAGAACCTAGCTCACAAAAAAATGTACAATAATTCCCAAAACACTTAGGGAAGAAGCAGGGAAGTAGAATAAACTAGGGAGATATACACTGGATTCACCCTTGTGTTGACCCCATAAATAAAAGTAGGGAGAAAGTTACCGATCATAAAGATAAACTTTTAGGCAAGGTCACCTAGGGTCGTAGAAACCCGAAGTCCGTCTTAACAGCCGTTTTGTGAGTCTATCACTTTTTCACAAAGATGCTTAGCACTTAGTGTCCTTTTCGAGTCTTGGGCGGGTCGGGTAGCCTTAAAAAGTTATCCCGTAACTCTCAAACTCCAAAAGTACAAAAAAATTAGAAAAGAAATATATATATATCTTCTCAAATAAGGCGAGGGCAAGAACGGTTTGCATTCTAGTAGGCACCTGGGCACTGTTGAGTTTTTTTAATTAGGTCTTGGGGATGTGATTTTCTAAAGCAATCAATGAATTTTGCCTAATTACTCAAACCCTGATTCTACTTTTATACATAGCATTTAGGTTAATTTTGCTAGGGACTAGCAAAAAGTAAGCATGGGGGTATGATGAGCACACATAAATTCATGATAAATTGCTTATTTTTTATAGTTACTAGGCATAGCAATGCATAACATCCATTGCATGGCATTTAGGATAGTTGTATATTTTATATATTAATTGCTCCATTTTATATGGCCAAGGGGCAATGCGACATCCATACGGGTTTCGTATGGAAAATCCGATCATACGGATGGATCCAGAGCGACGATTGCAGTTCGACATCGCAGGAATCATCTTGATCTGAGCACCGTAGCACCCTCTACAAGAAGAAGAAGATGGACGACCTAGATGGCACCATCCAGGCCTCCCAACGCCGGCCAGCAGCACTGCCCAACTCCTTCATCCGCACCCTTCAATTCTAGCTGTTTGATCAAGATCCAATGGCTGGGAAGCGAATGAACCAAGCTGCTCCACACGACACAAGGGAAGGATTGCCGCAATGGTAGGAGTGCTGGTTTGCAAAGGTGGGGCGCAAGTTCGAATCCCCGCAGCCCCTCCAATTCGCAATTGGGCAGGTGCATGGAGCAGCAGTGGTAGCGCTAGCGCAAGGTAGTGCGCGTGCACACGCACACGCCAACGCATAGCACACGCACACACAGCACGGCACGCGCGGTGAGCACGCGTGATGAGCGGGGCAGCTCAGCGCGGGTGCAAGGGCGGTTGGCCCTAGCTTTCAGCGATAGCTCGGCTGACCTATAGCGACACTTACAGTTGTCGCTATTTCATTGCAAGCCAACAGAGCTAGCTATGGGCATGGGTGGAGGTGAGCTGTCTATAGCGACGTTTCCTGCGATGGCTTAGATGTCACTAATGGTCCCATACTAATTTTTGCCTCTTCTTTACCACTTTAAAAGGACCTACACCCCCTCCTTTCCAAGCCATCTCTACCTACTCTACTCCCACCTACTCCCAAGCTCTAGCATGCCTACCAATGCTCCATTAGAGCTTGTTCTCAAGCTCCCAAGGTGCCTATTAGTGTAGCGAACCTCTGCCCCACCAAATACTCCTCCAACTTCCCATCTCCCTTCATAGGTCACCTTAGAGCCGTCCTCCCACCTCCATTCCAGAGCTACACCAAAGCTTTCCTCAACCTGACGTCCTCCAGCATCTCGCCTCCGTCATCCCGCTCCTCACCTCCTTCATCCGAGCTTCCGCCAGGCACCGTCGTCTCATCGAATAGCCAATTCGGGAGATTTCCTCTGACCTCCCTCTCTTTATATGCTTTCATAGTTTCTTATAATTGACATTAAAAATAATATATATTAGATTTGTTCCAGATCTCTATCTTGTGATAAGTTGCTTGATTTCCTTTTTTTCAAAAATACAAAAAAATATCAAAACCCTAAAATACCAAAAAGAAATGAAACAAAGCGCAGTTTTCACGTAAAATAAATGTTGCCTCCCTGTGTTCGACCCGAGACTACCATGGAGTTTTGGTATAAATTTTATTTAATCGACGTGTTTTGCAACAACGACGACAGGTTACTTGTAACCTTGATTTCCAACATGCGAAACATGCCTGACCACTCCCTTCTCATGGGTGGGTTCGCGTATGTGCTTTGAGGTGCAGAGGTGTATTTGCGTAGATGACGAGTGATGTCGTCCACCTTCTTTTCGATAATGAAGACCTTATCCAATTGACTGGCTACCAACTCCAGATCAACGGATGCGGAAAGGCCTCGGGATTAGTGCTCCCCCTATTGTTTATCAATTCCCGAGTGGATGTCCGATCATACGCACCTAATGACTCTTTGTTCAAGGAGTTCCCACACATGTTCCCGAGAATTTCCCAGATCGTGTCCTCATGTTGACCCATGATGCTACCACCATAGGTTGCATTGACAAAGAGCTTGATGTCTTCACGGAGTCCGTGGTAAAAGGATTGGACTTGTTCCCACTTCAAAACTCCATGATGGGGGCAGTTACGCATGAGATCTAGAAAATGATCCCATGCCTCGTGTAGAGATTCTCCCGCACCTTGGGAGAAGTGCGTGATTTGGTGTCGCATTGTATTTGTACAACCAATGGGGTAGAATTTTTGCAGGAAGGCAGTTTGAAGTTCTCCCCATTTGTTTATCGTGCGTGGTTGAGTTTGAAACCAGTGAGCGGCTTTGTTAGCAAGAGAGAATGAGAAGAGTTTCAAGAGTAATCTGTCCCGATTCTGTACATCTGCCCCAAAAGTGTAGGCCAGATGTTCTAGGTTTTTGATGTGCTGGAAAGGATCCTCGGAGTTCAAGTCATGAAATTTTGGGGTCATATGAACCATGCTAGGCTTAAGATCCACCTCGGGTCCTTCCGCAGGAATGTTGATACGGGGTTCGATCCCTACCACTGTAGGATTATAGTGATCTCGCATTTGAGGACACAGTGGTGGATTGACAATTGCATTGATTTGATTTAGGAAATCATGGAATTGTTGCTTAAGGTTAGGTTGATCTTCTTGGTGATCCATAGCTGATAAGGGGGAAGTAGGTTCTGAATCAAAAGATATGTCAATGTGATCAGGTTGTTGCATAAACATGGAAGTCAAGGCTCGACCTCAACGAGAGTGAATAGCTAGTGGAGGCCTCAAGGGTGGTCTTAAGGACCTCCTCCCGAACATGCATCGATGTAGTAGATGAGGAATAGCAGGTGATGGACCCAATCAAGACACCCAAAAATTTTGGAAGGCTATAGAGGTTCGGGGCAAATGATACCCCTAAGTCAGAAAGTCGTCCACCTGAGAATTACCTAAGCAGCTAGAAAAGGAGTCCCGCAATGACCTCTACACAGTAGAGTGCCCCCATGGGTTACATGGTTTCCCCCACCCGACCTTTCTTGTCACTGAGGATCTAGGTAGACCAGAATGGGGACTTGACCTCTTAGGTCTACCAATTTTAGATTAAGAGCACGGGTGGTTTATGGTTTCACTTGAACTTTAAGGTGTTTTTATGCAAGGCGACCTAATTTGAAGATTGGTTAACCCAACAAGGTGGGTCAACTTCACTTGTTTTGTCCTTTGAGAAATTTAGATCCCTCTTTTAGTGTTCAAATGAAATTAAGAGACTGATTTTAGGGTTTGCTTGAATAGATCAATTCAATCAAGGCTTAGGCACACATTATTTAGGAAGGTTAATTCTTGATTAAGCAAGTGTCTCTAAAATCTTAAACTGGAAACCCTAATTGGCTTTGATTGGTAGAATTTAATTCATCCAAATGTGGTACCTAGGGTTCAAGCAAGAAGGTGATAGCCCTAGATACCTTAAATCCTAAGTAGGTGCACAAATCAAGGTTTGGATGTTCTCTAGAATGTATCAAATAAGCAACTTAATGATTAATCTAAGAATAGAATGCAAGTTGAACCTAACTGATCTGTTTCCTCTTTTAGCTTTTTCAGAATGAGGGGCTTAGGGAAAATTAGATGGAGTTTACCTGCCCCTGGAGTGTTTTGATGTGCCGCTGATCTTCCTTCAATGAATCCCCCCTAAAATAGATCACAATCAAAAGAGGTAGAGAAAGTTATTATCAAATGAGATATTGCAATCAAGAGTTGAAAGTTGCACGTTGCTCCCCGGCAACAGTGCCAAAATGTTAGTTGAGCAAAATCGAGGTTTTAAAAACAGCATCGTAGTATAGGTCGAAATCACTTGAAAACAAATAAGATTTATGCTCGAAAGAAATCCAAGATCGAACATAGGGAGCAAGTAACAATTAACTCTCAAAATTACAATTCTATCAATGTATAACAATAGATCCAAGCAAGAATGATATATATGATAAAGCAAATGTCAATGAGGCAAAAATATTAGGGTAAAATGGTGATTTAAATTACCAATTACCCCTAAGCACAAATATGCTCAAGTATCTCAAATAATGCAATAGTAATATCAATGCAACAATAGTATCTGTCGACAGTCAAGTCAATCAGTCAACTTAAGTAGCAGGTGCTACAGTGCTAGGGAAGCACTAATCTTCTCTTCTTTTTCCTCTTCTCTTTCTTCTTTGCCATGGCTTTTCTTTTCTTTCTCCTCTTCTCTTCTTCACACACAGAGGGGGGTTTCTTCTTTAAACGGCTAAGTGTCAGCCGTTGTTCTTTAGAGCAAAACCCCCTAACCCCCACAATTTCTCTTTCTCTCTCTCTCTGGGATGCGCCCTCCTAGAGCCTTGCATAGTACTGGGCAATCGGATTCAGATCTAAGCCCACTCGAGACCATGGCTGTAGGCGTGGGTCTCAGCTGAGGTGTGCACGGGTTAGGCAAGTCGAGTCAGCGCCAGGCTTGTGGGGTACGTGTCACGGGCGAGGCAGTGTCGGGTGAGAGGGGACCTCACCCCCGTGTGTTGAGGTGAATAGCCTACAACACAAATTCAATTTATGCGCTATTTGGAGTTCTGTCATACCTGATGTGGCAATAAAGATAGTGCCTCTTCTTCTCGCAGCTAGCAGCAGCCATTCCTTCATCAAATTCGTGGTCAAGCTGTGGTCAACTGCTCTAATAGATGACCCAAGAATGGTCCTGGGATGATTCCGCAGCAGCTGGAGTCGAGACCTGGGGAAGGCGAGACCTGAAGCAAGCTTCAAGAGAACTTGAACTCACTCGTTAATGGTGGAGATGACCTAAAGACCTGAAACTAAGAAGACGACCTCTCGACCCCGTTAAACAAGTTCAGGAGCTTCATATGAGTGCGGCGAATGTGATGGTGGTGGTGGCATGTTGTGGGAGTGTGTGTGCACGTAGGGCGAGGTTGGGAAGTGAGTGCGACAATGAAGGTGTTTGGTAGGTGGTTAGGAGGGGCAATCTACCTAACTAAGTTAGGGCTTTAGCTCCTGGGATTGAGGCGGAGGTGTAGGGATGAGTGGCGGCCAATTTGGTGGATCATAGTGGTCGTGAGAACTCGCTGAAGGTACACGGTGAGGTGGAAGATGGAGAGCATGCGAGTGAGATGGTGGTCGAAACGGAGTGTGGTTGGAGTGTGAATGAATTAGAGGAGTTAGGGAACTTACCTAGGTAGTTGGCAGACGATGGGGAGTAGAAGCGACGCCGGTTGTGGTGTGGGCGGCATCGGGGAAGAAGGTGACTCCGGTAAGAAGGAAACGATAAGGAAGATGGAGGGAGAGATGCCCACTGGTATGGTGCGATGCAGAGTAAGATTAGGAAGATGAATCCGCTGCTAGTATTGCGGATGGATGAAGAGGGAGGTCTGGAGGAATCACCAGATCTCGAGGAGCCTTTCGGACGAAATAGGAAGGAGGAATGTGGGGAATTTCCGGCCAAAATTGAGATTGGGATGGAAGATATTCATTGGGGGATAGTATATGCATATATCATTCTTGGAGCAATGTCAATATTTTCTTACATTCAAATGACTAGTTAGATCTCTTACTGACCTTTAGGGGATGATTTAAGCTTGGAAGCTTGGAATGTTCATTGGAGATGGGAGCTTGAAAGAAACCCAAATCTCTCATGTGTTCGCATGAGAGATTGGGAAGGTTGTAGGGCTTAGGATTTGTTTCAAAAGGAAGGGAATTCCTTGACGAACTTCCCTTTCAAATCTGAGAGGGATTCGTCAAGGAATCAAGGAGAAAATGCCAAATCAAACTTGCCAAAGTTGTAAGATTAGGATTTCATGGCGAAAGTGACCTATTTGAAGAAGGAAACGATAAGTTTGGGGACCTATCTGTAAAGGATTCAAAAGTTAGGGGCATGTGTGTGAGATAAAAGAGTCAGATAGGACCAAATTGTAAATTAGGTCAAGATGATTTCAGATTGGGCGTAAATTTTGGTGCAAACCTAATTTGGACCTCAAAAAGCCAATGGCGAAGTTGGATTTTGGTTTTGACCTAGTTTGTCTGGGTAATTTGCATAATTACCCAAATTAGGGCAAATGTCTATCTGAGACTATTTTGGGTCAAGATGGGTTCCAATAGTCAAATTGAAGGTACCAAATCCTAGAGAATATTTTTATATGATTTTTAGAGGATTTAGGTGAATTTTATCATGACTATAACCTCATTTAATTAAGTGGATCTATTTTTAGGGTTTCAGATGTCATTTAATTCCTGAAACACGCGAAAATCCTTTTCTGTATGTTCTAACCCACTTGTTAGACTCTTAAGATCATTTGACCTTTGTTCAACCCCTAAGAAACCCACGGTTATTCTATTTTTGTGATGGAGTAGTTTATTTGCAGAAATAACCCTATGTTCTTGTCTTCTTCTTAAATCAATGTTTTGTGCCCTTAAGACCTTCTGATGGATATGTAGGAGCTTTTGTTGACTTAATTAGATCAAAACGAGCTAGTTACGGCTCAGGATGGTGTTCCCATCACCAATTATCAAGCAAGAGAAATAATAAATGCAAAGCCGTGCCTCCTCAGCAATGGCGAAAAAAAGTGATCGGGTTTTTACGTGGTTTATAAAATGCGATTCTTATAAGTCGTAGCAATGTGCAAAAATTGAGTCGCTTTTAAATTTGTAAAACCTAGATAGTGGTGGTATCTAAGGTCATCCAAGGAAGCAACTTTTGCAAAATTGAACCTCTTTCTTGAACATGGGAAATCATCTTTCTTTTTTATGTTTTTGCATATATAATTTTTTTAGGGTTTTTTGAATAACTAGGTAATGCAAATTGATGGAGGGAAAAGACCAACACCTAATAGCTAATATCTAAGTGACAAAATTTGATTTCTTTCTAAGCTTGCCCTAGGCATGTAGAGGCCTAGGGTAATTAAAAAGGAGTGAGAGTGCACTAGAGAGAAAGCGACAAAAGCTATTTAAGAAGAAGGCAACTTTAATTGATGAAAAGAAAAAAAAGTATTTTACAAAAAAAACTAGTAGAGGAATGCTTTTACTACTAGAATTTAAAATACAAATGAAAAGAAAACACTAATCCTCTGAAAATGTCGATGAAGAAGATGAAGCTCTTGCACCACTACGGGTACTCTTCTAGTTAAAAAGAGCTCCTCCTTTTCATGAAATTCTCCTCCAAGATGTGGCCTCCTCCATGAAAGCCTAGGGGGGCGTGCCTTGGCTCCTCTAAAGGTGGATGATTCCACCTTAAATCTCTCCTCCAAGGGTGGGCATGCACCACCCTAATCTCTCCTCCAATGCCTAGCTGTCCTCCTGATGTGGAGAGTCTCCGCCTCTTGGCCTGGCACAAGAAGAAGAATGGAGAGGAAGAAGGTAGCAAGGATGCAAGGGATAGCCTCCTTAATCTTCTTCCTTCCCCCTTCTCCTTGGCCATGGGTTAGGTGGTTTTAGGGTAGAACTAGACTAAGGGAGGATGCCTTTGTGGTGGTGGTATGGCTGGTATATATAGAGGTGGAGAAGGAGAAGTTGGCATGGAGATGGATTGATGGAGGTGGTTGTGGGATCTAAGGGCTAGGAATAGGTGCTGCCAAATGGAGGGACACATGGAGGTGGTTATGGTGGTAGTTACCCCCTTTGGTGCCCTTTGAGTTGGTGCCAAAATGGGGTTCTAGAAGGGGGCTTAGGTGGTGCCAAGATTGAAGGGTTGAGATGTGTTTGGTGGTGGATGGATGGATAGCATGAAGGCTTAAGGTTGGTGCCAACTTGGAGGTGTCTTTTGGTGTTGGAGAGGGTTGAAAGGGTGGCTAGGGTTGGTGCCAAAATGGGGTAGCTTAGGTGGGGCTTAGGTGGACTTAAGTAGGTGGTGAGGTGGAGTTAAGTTGAAGGTGGTGGATGGCTAGTGGGAGCTGAGATGTAGTTAAGCTGAGCTAACTAAACTAGCTTAGCTAGTAGTTGAGTAGAGGAGGAGGTGTCTGGAGATAGGGTATTGAGGAGAGGAGCTGAGAAGGTGATGCTTGGAGTTGAACTGGTGCTGGTAGCTATTGAAGAGAATGGCAAGGAGGTACTTTAACTGGCTTAGCTTGCTAGTTCTTTGCTAGCTGCTAAGCCAAGATAAAGTAAGTTGGCTTCTGTTGAAATATGCTGAGGTGAGCTGGGTCTGATCTTCCAGGGGAGGACCTAGCTAGCTAGAGTAGCTAAGGTAGCTTAGCACAACTAGGTTGAGCTAAGTGGAGTCCCCGAGAACTGGACTTGAGCTGGCCTGAGTTAGGTTGAAGTCATCTTCAGCTGACTTGAGTTGAGTGGAGCTGGAGGTAGCTAGACCTGAGCTGAGGGGGGCTCTAGTCAACTTAGCAGAGATAGCTAGAGCTCCCAGTGGACTGATAAGAGTTGAGATGAGCTAGACACAACTAAGTTGAGCCAGATCTGAGCTGACTTGAGCTAGGGTGAGCTAAGATGAGATATCTTGAGCTACCATTCAGTTGAGATGAGTTAATGGAGCTAGGATGAGCTAACCCTAGTCCAAGTGAGCTGGTATCCAACTATAATGAGCTGGATTAGGCTGAGTCCCAGCTAGTTTGAGCTTCTCCTTCATCAATTGCCTTCATGAGTGCTAGGGTTCTGGGGATCTGACTATCTGTTTATCCCTAACACTCAAATAAACATATCAATAATGCATGCCTAACCTAATTTATGCCTAATGCATCCCAAAAATTTATTTGCAGAGTAAAATTCCTAAGAGTTAGGTTTGTTTTAAAGCTTAAGAATGATGATAAACTGGCGTTTATCATGCCCCCATACTTATCTTTTGCTAGTCTCTTAGCAAAACATATTTTCTCAAATAGAATCCTTGGAAAAACTAATTTTTTTAACTTTTGAGAAGAAAGTGATTACCGGACCTTAGTTAATTAAACACAAGAGGTACAAGATTTGTTAAAGGTAAACATCGGGATTTATTTTCGGTTCAAAAAATTAGATGAATTGGGATCAATGTATCCTTCGAAAGTTCTCAAATTAACTCTATGTTAATTCAAATGACCTGAAATTTTTGTAGTTAGGATTTCTCCGGCTCTTGAATTCGAATCAAAACTTGCATCAACCTTTAAAACCATGTATCCGTGCTTGTGAATACCAACATTTATGAGGTCATGTTTTATATATATATCCCCCATGCTTATTTTTAGCTTAGTCCTATAACAGATGTGTCGGGATCATCATTCCCATCACTCAAGGGGGCTCTGGCACTGGCACTTCGAGATAGTACCATCCAAGACACCACCCAGGAGCTCACAGCTCCAAAACACAATGTGGTGTAAAGGAATGCTCCTAGCAAACTCAAGCTCTTGCTTCGACACTATAGGTATAGCA
This sequence comes from Thalassia testudinum, assembly GCA_037157565.1. Lineage (NCBI taxonomy): Eukaryota > Viridiplantae > Streptophyta > Magnoliopsida > Alismatales > Hydrocharitaceae > Thalassia > Thalassia testudinum. The sequence continues at coordinate 155,426,382 of JAZHRO010000073.1, forward strand.
CTGTCCAAGACACTTGAGTTGCAAAATTGCACCTTAATGCTCCGTCTAAGGATATGGAATATAGATATGGAGCAACGCTGAGGTGCTAACATGTTGTCATTGCATCATCAAAGGAGGTATTTTCCTCCTCAATGTTGGGAACTCAAACCAATGATCTATTTCGGATTTTACTAAGGCAAAGCAGGGAGTTTTTCTAATTTCTAAATGTTTTTTTTAAGTGTTGGCTTGTGTGTGAATTGTGACACAAAAATTTTGTTAGAATTGCAAGTTCTTGACTTGGAATCTAAGCCAAGTAATTTCCAGGTTACAATGGACGATCAAGTCACTTGAACTATCATGAGTTTAGGTGGAATTAAAGAAGAATACTTGATCTAGTCTGCAGGAAGATCCAGAATTTTCTAATAGTCAAATTTGCATCCTTATCCCTACTTTGTTAAAGATTAAATCCCATTGTATCACAAGGTGAATTTTCAACCTTAGTCCCGATTTTCAAAATTTTTTTCGAAAGTTTTCAATATTTTTATTTTTTTGGGTATGTTGTAGGAAAATGATAAGAAAATGCATATTTTTAGGTTTTGAAAATCCTAAATATATCATCAAAATTTAAAAACACCCCCCCATGCTTATGATATGCAATGTCCTTATCCATTAGGAGGGAAAGGGGATCACTTTAGTGAAATGCAGTCGGGTTTAGGATGGTCAAAACCTGGAAAAAGAAAGAGAAAGGGAAAGAAGGAAAAAATGATGGGTTACCTCCCATCCAGTGCTATCTTTTACGCCATTCAATCAGGCGTTAATGTATGCACAGAAGAAGAATTATCATGTAAGTAGTTGGACACTTGGATACCCGCATAAAAAAGGTCTTCATCTCGATCCCTGGAAAGTTGAGTGGTATAAAGATGGGGATCAGAATTTGACAAAAAATTGTAAGTGTGACTCTAATCAGGCCATGGTTTTAGTTCAGGATGAATGCCAAACTAGAGCGGGTCTGGTGGTAGGTCCATTGGAAAGGGTTGGGGGAGGAATGGTGAAGGTCGGGTGAAGTTAGTGTGCAAGGGTGGGGTAAGAGAAAAGTGGGTGGGTCAGGGGAATAATCAGGGATAGATTCTAGTGGATGATAGGTCTCCAAGTCATAGATTTCGCCGACCACTAATTCTGAATCAGAGTCCTCGAAAACATTATGGTCAAGAATGGTATCTATCAACATTGTCTCCTCCACCAAATTTGATATTTCAGTATTTGAGTCCTTGAAAAAGTTATCATCATGGAATCTCTTAAAGGATTTGAAAATATCAAGGGTGATAGTTTGGCCCGCGCAGGTGATATCCATTTTTCCTAAATGGCAATTTATATTCGCCTTTGCATTGGCCAAAAAGGGTCATCAAAGAATTATCGGGGCATTGATTAAAGATTCGGGTATCTCAATGTCAAGGACCAGAAAGTCTGCGGGGAAGACACAATTCTGGACCTTGATCAAGACATCCTCGACAATCCCACGAGGTTTGATTGTAGATTGGTCGACTAATTAAAGGGTAACCTCAACAGGTTTTACTTCACTGATCTGGAATTCTTCAAATAAATCATGGGAATGATATTAACTGAGGCATTGAGATCAAGAAGGGTACAATTGAAAGTAGTGTCATCAATAATCGCTAAAATTAAAGGCGTGCCCAGATCTTTCTTCTTAGTAGGCACCTTACTCTATATGACAATGTTAATTGTCTCCGAAAGATGCAGCTGTCCTGGATTTTTTGCCAGCCTTTTTGGAGTATAGATCTCCTTCAAAAAGTTGGCATAGGTAGGTATATATTTGATTTCATCTAGGAGGGATATTTTTTTGAAATTGAAGCGAAAGTTATCATGTTACGATAGTGATTTGGGAGGGCATTTTATTCAATAATATTCAAGAATGGCAAGGAGAGCTACAAATTAGATCCCCATCTATGTATGAGGGACCATCACTCATTTACAATTTGCTCATAGCATACTGGTCTCTTCTTAAATAACCTCTCATTCCTCATCCTCCACACACACCAAAGGGTCACAGCCATACGCAAATGTGGTCTCCCAGGTGTCACAAAGCTCTGCCACAAGGACTTCCATGGTGGGAGCGGTCCTTGGCAAGTTTTTCTCCAAACCGTGTCAGTAATCAAACAGGAAGAGAAAATGTGAGATAGACTGTCGGTGTGCATCCCACAAAGGTGACATTCATGTAATGCTGCACCCATCCTCTTGTGCCTAAGGTCGCCAGTAATCAAACCTTCTCTTCTACTTAGCCATAGAAAAATTTGTACCTTGAGGGGGATCTTCAGTAGCCAGAGTTTCTTATCAATGTGGTCGCTCCCCATACCACTGCCATAGTTTATGATTTTTCCATAAGCATGTTGAGCCGTGTAGATGCCATCCCATGCATAAGTGTCCTCCACGCCGGGCCTTGGCTTGAAGCTTTGCAAGTTTGAAATCAGATTCTGCCTTTCTTCCCACAATCGAGTTCCCTTCCTGATGGCCATCGGTTCATTCAGCTGCGAGCAACTACAGGATTCAGACAAGTAACTGCTCACCACCCTTCTTTATTAGCTGCAGCCAAGTTTACCCTTGGGTAAGTCTCTTTCAAGGTGCCCAGCGAAGACCACTGCTCCCTCCAAAAGTTGAAGTCCTTGCCATCTCCAAGCACTAGCTGCACCAACTGCCAATTATTCCTGATAGCCTGAATAACAAAACACCAAAATGGGAATGGTTTGGAAGGGGTATAATCTCTTTAGTGCACTATTGGAACTGCCATAGCCATCTTTGATAAGATCAATCCATAGTTTTTCCTCGCCACTGAAAATTTTTATCACCCATTTAATCAATAGGGCTTCATTGAATTCTTTAAGGGCTCTAATCCCCAATCCACCTTCTTCCTTGGGATGACATAGTTGCTGCCATTTCAATGGCTGCATGAATCTACCCTCATGTTGTGCCCCCTTCCAAAAGAATCTCTTTCACATCAAGTCCATGCATTTCCAAATAGAGTTCGGAGCTTTAAAAAGAGAAAAATAAAAGATCGGGATGGAGGTAATAATAGAATTTAATAAGATGAATCTTCCACCCTTAGATAGGAACTTGTTGTTCCATCCTTCCAATTTGATGGAAATCTTGTCAAAGAGTAAATTCCAGTCGCTCTTCCTCAGTTTTGAACAACTTAGTGGCAACCCCAAGTACCTAATTGGCAGATTTGAACAAGGGGTCCCCAAAATGGTTGAGAGTGCATCTTGCTCCTACTCACTTAGACCAAAGCATATCAAGGTAGACTTCTCCCTGTTCAATTTCAGACCGGAAATGTCTCCAAAGATCTTGACCATGTGTCCTAGTGCCTAGGCTTTAGCAGTTGTCCCCTCTACAAAGAAGACTGTGTCGTCTGCATACTAGAATATAGGGGCCATAGCTCTCCTATTGGATAGTGAATAACCTCTGATAACACCAGCCTTAGATAGTTTGCAAGCATATCTAGCAAGACCATCATATGCAAGATTAAAAACCAATGGAGCTAATGGGCAACCTTGCCTAACACCGCACTGTGGCTGAATCCAAGCCCTACAAGGTTTCCCATTGATCAATGGAGAGAAGGAAGTGGTTGTAATGCACCTCTTCATCCATTGGATCCAGAGGGGAGGGAACCCTCTTCTCTTAAACACCTCCCAAAGATACGGCCAAGAGACAGAGTCATAGGCCTTTCAGAAATCCACTTTCCACATAAAGGCTTTACACTTTCTTCTATGCCAACCACATACCATCTCCTAAGCCATAATGAATGATTCTTGCAGAGATCTGTTGGGAACGAAAGCTGATTGGACAGGGTGAATCAGGTTCTGCAATACAGACCTCAACCTGTTCGCCAGTATCTTGCTTACCACAAAATATATGGACTTCGAAAGGGCAATAGGTTTGAAATTTGAAAATTGTTCTGCACCTTGTACCTTTGGCAGCATGAATAGAAAAGATCTGCTGATCTTATCAAAACCAGAGTTACCTCTCTCAAACTCTTTGATAACATTCATCACCTCACTGCCAAGCAGGCTCCACATTTCCTTATAGAAGAAAACTTGAGTGCCATCTGGTCCGGGAGAGCCTTCATTGTCTAAACCATTTATGCCATCAATAGTTTCTTTCTCATTAATGGAAGCCATCAGACTAGAGGCCTACTCATCCGAGAGTTTGGATGCATTACTCGTAGCCATCTGCCATACACCTCTCTCTGCTACTCGTGAAGAGTTCTTGTAATATTTGATCGCCTCCGATCTAATCTCTTGTATAGAGGATATTCTTTGACATCCTTGAGTGTGGAAGAAATTATCTTCACCCTTCTGCGAGAGCTGGCCGCAAGATGGAAAAAATTAGTATTGGCATCCCCCTCCTTTAGCTAAAGTTTCCTTGACCGTTCCCACTAATCCATCTCCTATTTTAGATCCTCCTCCACCACCACTCCTTGGCACATTCTCCTGGCATCAAGTTCTTCATTAGATAAGGGACCTACTGCCTCCTTAGTATCCAAGCCTTGGATTTTCATCAAAGCCTCAAGACACCTTTGTTGCCTTAGAGTAGACACTGCAGCCCCATATTCCTTAAGCATTATGCGTAGAGTAACCAATTTAGAAGCAAGCTTGACAATGGCTGATCCTTCCACATGTTTAGCCCTCTACCAGACCTCAATCATCTAGGAGAGGGATATTGATTTGAACTTGAGCAAATAAATCCATGAGTTCTTCAGTTGTGGGCTCAGACTACTTTTCCCGATTAGTGGTGGGGTGGAGAGCTTGTGGAAAAGGGATACAAGTCGTGTCCTGAGATTTTTGTATTGCTTTTTCTCCTTGATGTGGGAGTTGAGAGTCAATTTGCATAGGAATGGGGATTTCACTAGGTTGTTGTGAAGGCATGGGATTAGTGGTGGTTTTCCCACTCCTCAATGTAATTGCATGTGTAGTCGGATTATTATTTGGAGAAGGTGGGGGTCCTGTTGTTGTGAAAACCTGGGAGGCTGCTGAGGTGAAGGATTAATAGGAGGTTGATTATGGTAGTTTTGATTTCTACCTGGATACTGGTTCCTCTGATGGTTAGGGTTGGGCATGGGTTGGGAGGGTAGATGTCCTGCATGTCTTTGAGTTGGAGTATCCCCAATCTACTATTCAGATTTGTAACAGCACTGGTTACTTCTATCATCTTACTCTACATTTCCTACAGGGTTTTCATCATCTGGGCCTTGATGTCCTGTTGAGATAGCCCAGAATGAAAAGTTGGATTCAACCCATACCCGATAAATTGATTTGATGTTTAAGGAGGAACTAGATTGTTCCAGGAGTGGTTCGAGTAATTCTTCCAACTGGAAGAATTTCTAAATTGCTCCAGAAGGGCAGAAATATTTTTAGTGGGGTTAGGGTTTGGATAAATGTAATTCCCTAGTAAATCATAGAATGCCTTGGGATATTGATGATAATTAGCAGGGGTGGTGTTTAGATTATGCAAATTTTCTCTTCGTGGAATGTTAGGCTGGGTTAGATGTGGAATCTGTGGAGCTTGGGCTGGTGTGGCAAGTCCTTCCTCAATTTTCTTTTGATTTATTTGCATCTAGTCAAGTTTTTGAGCGATCATTTGAAGATAGTCTTGGGTGATGAGGATAGATTGAGTGTCTATTTAATGAACACCAAACTATGGGTTTGAAGTTCTACCAAAGGTGTTCATGGAAGCTTGATTAAATGATTTTTCACTCATTTCTTCAAAAGGTCATAGGCACACTCAGCATCCTTATTTAAGAAGTTGCCGCTGCATGAGGCATCAACGAAACATCGAATTTGATCTTCTAATCCATGATAGAAGACATGCATGAGTTGCCATAAGGGAATCTCGTGGTGTGGGAAACTTCTTAGGTGATCTTGGAATCTTTCCCAAGAATCATGAAAAGACCCACCAGATTTTTGTTGAAAGGTCGTAATAGATCTTCTCAAGGAATTTGTATGAGCTATGGGAAAAATTTTCTTAAGGAAGTCATTTATGAGCTGAGGCCATGTGGTGATAAGTCAGCCAATGGTTTTGAACCAATAAGAGGCCTTATCTTTAAGAGATAATGGGAATAGCTGCATTAGCCAAAGGTCTTCTTGAACATTCCGGGAATGAGTTGTTTGTGCAAGGAGAGTCAGTTCTTCAAGGTGGCTGAATAGGTCTTCCCTAGGAAGGCCATGGAAATGCTTAATCAGATTTAGAACAACCGGTTTGATCCAGAAGTCCCCTTCAGGTATGACCACCCTCAATTTTTCCTCATAGAAGGAAGGATCATAGAAATCCTTTAGAGGAATGAAAGGCTGCTGACGAGGTGGTGGGTTTGGCCTTTGGTTAGCTAGGTTTGTGATATTCCTAGTCAACAATTGTTGATTATCTTGAAGTTCAGCAATCCGCTCAGCCATCAAGGAGTAGAGATTAGGCCGGAGGACTTGCTATTGTGATTGAGGCATATCAGCATTAGGAAGCTCCAACTATGGGAAGTCAAAGGTATGGGGGTTTTGGGTGGAAGGGTCAGAATTGGGATTAGTAGTGGGATTAGAGGTGGGATTAGAGGTGGAGGTGGATGGGTTAGTGGACCTATTTTGTTGATTTTCCATTTTTTTAGAAGAAGATAGAAAAAGTGGTCTTTTGGCACGGGGGACAAAATCAAATGCTCCCTCCAAGTGCGGAGCTTGGGACTGTCACCCATGCATAAAATGGAAGAATGGGAGGGAAGGAGAAGAGATGGAGATGAGAGAAAGTGTGCAATTCAAACAACCAAGCCTAGTCTTTCCTAAGGTTGACTCCTTACAAACCCAAGACTTGGGAACCCAATGAATAAGAAATTACTAAGTGAACCTGCTTCCCAATGATCACTCGGCTAGACTAAAGAGGTGGATTGGGCCCAAGCATGTCCTAGGAAAATCACTATGGGCATGTGCAAACCTGCACTCGTCGTTGGACTTCCCTCTAAGTCTAACACTGTGTTGTCGAAGGGAATTAGGAACACTTAATAACCTTTAGATAGTGGATATCAAGCATAAAGTGGATGAAGTCCTTAAGTGGTCAAGTAACAACTTGTTTTAGAGTTAGGCTTGGGTGCTAAAATGTGCACGGGAATGTAGAGGGCGTTGATTGAGGCAATGTCTTGCTATTTCAATTTTTTTTGGTGTGTGTAGGATTGGAAATGATTCTGATATCAAACAAGTTACACAATTTTTTTATTTGTTTTTCTATTTTAGGATTTGATTTAACTTGGTGTATTTTAGGGTTTTCCTTTTAAATATTCAAACAAGTTTGAAATGCCACAAAAAAAGGGAAATCAAGTTGTATTGGAAAAGAAAATTTTCCTTTATATTGTGGGACTAAAAATTTGAAAAGAAACCCTAATTCAATTATTCTTAATACGGAAATTTACTACCAATGAGTTTGTTTTAGGCTTTCTTTCTAAGTTGTGGTCTAAACAAAGCAAACAACACCACTACTATATGTAAAATCAAACAAAAGATTAGATGAGTTCCCAGCAAGGAGAGGTGGGAAATTCCCCTAGAAGATGAGCAATAACATATCGTCTCCTCGGTGCTTGTCTCGTAGGATATCTAAATAACCTACCGGGGACATGTAAGCAACCTTTGCTGGTTCAGATGCCATGGGCGAGATTATCTCGAAATGTTGATTGCGAGGACTTGAATTTAGCTATAGAACGTCGTGGGCAACACTATCTTGAATTGTCGAAAGCCAGGGTTCTGGGGGTTTCCATGGGCAGTGCAATTCCGAAGCATCGAAAGCCAGGAACCCTTCGAGGATTAATGGTAGGGATAAGGAATTCGATATAGACCGTGTTTAGGGCCAATTTGATGCTAGATCTAGGGAAATCTAAGAAAAAAAGAGAGAGATAACTCTCCAAATGAAAAAATCTGCTTCTATCCCTCTTACAAAAAAATGCACTGTAAAACTGAACCTAGACATGTTACATTTATGCACGGGTGCTTTAACTACTGGGTTCAACAAACCTCTGGGTAGTTTTTCCAGGACTTAAAAACCTTCGTGGTAGACTCAAGACTGAGGCTGGTTAGGTCTGGATCTTCATTGATACTTTAGTACCTCTAGGCCTACTATTAGCATTCTGACTTAATTTCTAAAAAGTAAAAAGTAGGCATCTGAACTTCAATGCATGGTCTAGAACTCTAGTTCTTTTCATAAGATTTTGCTAAGGGACTAGCAAAATTTAGGCCTAGGGGTATGATGATAACATCATCATTAGTCAAAACTAGCTTTAATTAATCAGAATCAATTGACAATTGCTCCTACATAACCGTTGGAGAGTCATAATTCATTGCATATCCTTTCTAAGAAGAATGCATTAAAGTAGGGTTAAATCTGCAGTTTTAATAGAAGATCCCAAATGTAGAGTAATAATGGGGTTTTCCCAGGGGTTAAATGAAGGTCAAATAAGCATTAATGACTAACAAGAGTGTTCATATAGACAAAAAATGGGTTTCACGCACTTCGAGAGTCAAAATAGCACCTGAAACCCTATTTCAGACCTACTTAAATAACAGAGGCTCTGGTCAGGTTAAAATTCACCTAAACCTTCTAAAATTTATAGAAAAATATTCTATAAGGTTTGGTATCCTTGATTTGACCATTGGAACCCATTTTGACCTAAAACAAAGTCTCAGATAGGAAGTTACCCTAGTTTTGGTTTCTACATAAATTACCTAGTCAAACTTGGTAGAAACCAAAATTTGACTTCACCATCAGATTCCTTGGGTCCAAATTAGGTTTGTACCAAAATTTAGGCCCAATGAGAGATCATCTTGACCTAGTTTGCATTTCAGTCTAGTCAAACTCTTTTCTATCTCACACCAGCCCCTAGCTTTCGAAATTCTTGTGAATAGGTCCCTAAGTTTCTCATCATGTTTTCAAATAGGTCCCTCCGCCATTGGTGTGAACAAAAGATCTACCGTTGAGATTCGAGCGAGGATTTCTCACTCAATTCTTAATCAATCAGTCCCAAAATTGAAAGAGAGATTCCTTGAGGAATTCTCTTCTAATTGAGACCAGCCATGATTCCTACTTCCTTCCTAATCTTCCATGAGAATGCATGGAAGATGTGGGTATCCCACAAGTATAAAATCTCTAAGCTTCCAAGCTTGGAACGCCCCCTGAGGCCTATAAAAGGTCCCCTAATGCAAACATCACCTCCTTAGCTTGGTTTCGGCTACATTTCTTCATCAAACACCCTCTCCCTCCAGCCTCCTCCACCAGCTCTGGGCAGCCCTTTGATCTGCCCTCTTCTCCAGCTGCCATAGACCATAGTCAGCTGGTTCTTCTTCCTTAAATTCTTCTGTGCCTCGCAATACCAATAGGCATCACTTCCCTTATCTTCCTTGTCGCATCTCCCCCACCAAAGGCTTCGTCTTCTCCAAGTCTGGTGTACCGCCAGCAAGGACATTTCCCCCCCTTCCACTACTAGCTTAGGCTAGTTAGGTCCCTTTGTTCCTCTATTCCCTTTCTATTTATTTTATCACTCAATTCGATCATCGACACCACTACATGTCATTGATTGCCCGTGTTTCACGAGTTTGAAATCAGGGTTACAAGTAACCTGTCGTCGTAGTTGCAAAACTCGTGGTCAAATAAAATTTATACCGAAACTCCAAGGGAGTCCTAGGTCGAATACAAGGAAGCGATGTTTACTTTAACTGAAAACTGCTCTTCGTTTTGTTTCATTTTGATATTTTAGGGTTTTGTTATTTTTTTGTATTTTTGAAAAGAAGATAATCAGAATGAATCACAAGATAGAAATGGAACAAATATGATATTTATATATATCAATCCAATCTCGATTACAATAAACTATGAAAGCATAAAAATAGAGGGGGGTGAGAGGAAATCTCCTAAATCAGCTGTTCGACTAGACGACGACGCATGGCAGAAGCTCGGACGGAGGAGGTGAGGAGCAGGACAATGGAGGTGAGATGCAGGAGGACGTCGGGTAGAGGAAAGCTTCGGCGTCGCTCCAGAATGGAGGTGAGAAGCCGGAGATAATCTACTACTGGAATGGAGGTGGGAGGACGGTTCCAAGGCAACCTATGAATGGGGATGGGAAGATGGACAAATATTTGGTGAGGCAGAGTTTTGCTATAGTAAAAGGAGCCTTGGGAGCTTGAGAGCAAGCTCTAATAGAGTATTGGTAGTTTTGCTAGAGCTTGGGAGTAGGTGGGAGTAGAGTAGGTAGAGATGGCTTGGAAGGGAGGCGGTATAGGTCCTTTTATAGTGGAGGAGAAGAGGCAAAAATAGGTATGGGACCAATAGTGACTTTCAGGCCGTCACTGGAAGTGTCGCTGTAGACAGCTCATGCCCGCTCATTCCCAACTAGCTGGTGCACGAAGAATTAGCGATGGTTGTAAGCATCACTGGAAGTCCAGCTCATGCGTCGCTATAGGTCCAGCTCCTGCGTCGCTGGCACTACGTTATGCCTCTCTTTGCCACGCGTGCAGACGCTCATGCGCTGGTGCTATGCTGTGCACATGCATGCCTCTACGCGTGTGTGCGTGCGGTGGCGTGTGTGTGCACATGTGCGGCCTAGGCTGCGCCATGTGGTGCAATTTGGGTCATCCATCTTCTTTTCATTGTAAGGGCTGCTACAGAGGTTGGATTGAGTCGATTTCGCACCGTCAGGTTGCGATCGTCAACCCGAATCCATCCATGCAATCGGATTTGTCATTTGAAGTTCCAAATTATGTCACCTAGTCCCTTGGCCGTTGATCTTCCTCGGACTGCATATGGTGCTATGGGACTCTAATCGTCATCTTGGTCAAATCCGTACGGTCGGATCATCAATCAAGGCTCCAAACTAAATATCCTTCTCTCCTAACCACAAAAAGGACACAATTAACCTAAATTATATACAATTACTCTAAATGCAGAATGATGCATGCTATGCAATATTTATAACATGAAATGCAAACCTAAGCCTAGGAACATGCCTGAATAGACTTTTTACCCTCAATAGTTGTGTCTGCATCATACCCTCATTCCTATCTTTTGCTAGTCCCCAGAAAAATTAAACTAAATGCTATGTATAAAATCAAAATTAGAATTAGATCGCTTAGGCCTAAGTCATTTTTTAACAATAGAAAATTTCAACTAAGGTCCTAAACAATGAAAACTCAACAGTACTCGAGTGCCTGCCAGAATGCAGACCGCCCAAGTCCTCACCTTATTTGAAAAGGGAAGATACATTTTTTTTATTTTTCTTCTTTTTCAATTTTTTTTGTACTTTTGGATTTTGAGAGTTCCGAGATAACTTTTTATGGCTACTGGACCTACCTAAGACTCGAAAAGGACTCTAAGTGCTAAGCATCTTGTGAAAATAGTGAAAGACTCACTAGGCAGCCGTTGAAATGGACTTCGGGTATCTACGACCCTAGGTAACCTTGCCTAAAGGTTTATCTTTTTGATTGGTAGCTTTCTCTCTACTTTTATTTATGGGGTCAACACAAGGGCAAACCCAGTGTATATCTCCCCGGTTTATTCTACTTCCCTGCTTCTTCCCTAAGTGTTTTGAGAATTATTATGCATTTTTTTGTGAGCTGGGTTCTGGACAACCGGCCAATGAGTTATTACCCACGGCAACTTGCCAGCCATACTCGTGCTGTGAAGTGTGGTTTTGTTTTTTTTTTATTTTTTCTCCTTTTCTATATATATTTTTTCTTTTTATTTTTTATTTTTTTTAAGTAGGTGGCTTCCCTGACCTATGACTTACCTAGAGGCAGTACAATGAAAATGGTCTTGTGACTAGGCTCTAGATAACCTACCGATGAGCTATTACCACTGACAACTTGCCAGCCATACCACCCTAGATAGTTCATTAGCTACCCAATTTTCGAAGAAACTGCCGATAAGTGAGTCAGTGCAAAAAAAGTGTGTAGATGCTTAGGCTTAAAGTCCCCCCAAATCAGAGGGTGGGTTGATAAGTCGCATACCTATCATCCCAATTTATTTACCAACTTAAAATGAATTTTAATTGGTGAGGACCTGAGACTAAGTCCACATTCAAGTGGACACTGGGCTAGTTAAGCCTGAAGATCTGAAGAGTCTATGTATTTAGGTCCTCTCGTATTATTTCCTAAAGTTAATAACTTCCAAATGCCTACGTTCTATTTTCCTAATTTTCCTTCTTTTTTTATCTTTTTCAAATTTTCTATTTTTTATTTTATAAGAAACTAAAAGAAATTCTACGGAGTTAACAAAATGATTTCAGGAATTGATTATCCACCCCCCATGCCTAAATGATGCAATGTCTTCATTGTAAAAATAAAGACATGAAAAGGGCAGAGCAAAGAGAATATCACCTAAACATCGTGAGGAATTCGGTTAGCTCCACAGAGAACGTGAAATATAAACACGTGCTAAATTTAATGCCTTCAGCTAGGCATAAAATACATACAAGGAAGAAATTGAGAATTCACAAGTGTAGGTCAGAATCAAAATAAAAAGATTGATCCTCAAACCCACCAGCAGAAGATGTCCACAGACGTGGAATAGATTATGGTGCAGACCCATGCCTCAGGGTCGAGTGGTTCTACAGTTCTGGATGAAAATCACCAAGAACTGAAGGTTGTTAGGCTAATGGGGTCAAGCCTACAGTTTTGTAGTGTGCAACCCAAGACCAAAATGGCAGACAATTGGTAAAGATGGTTCAATAGGTTCGGATGTCCACTTGACGTTCAGCTCAGAAAAATAATCAGTTATTTCAAGCTTAGGTTGCACGTGAAAGATATCGTAAGGAACTTGGTAGAAAGTAGGTGGTTTCAAGTCCATAGGTACCCTTAGATCCAAAATCAAAGTTCGCTCAGAATTAGCCTCCCAAATTTTTATTTCAACAATTCTATCCTCCAACATCAGGAACTCAGGCTCCAGGACCTCTCGCATATCATTCACCCTATATGATTCACCCAAGTCCAGAAATCATGGCTGAATCAAGATTGACTTGGGCACAATGATCTCAGAGGTCAGCTCTTTGGGGTGCGGATGAGGAATGGGGTCACTGATTGAATCATCAATATTTGGATCCTCCAAGTTAACCCCAACCGAATCAAATTCCTCTATTATCAGGCTATCAAATGGTTCATTAGATTCCTCATGCCCGTTTATCTCACTAAAATCATTTTCCTTATGCTCAAGTGAGACTTCACCTAAAAATTCTTCACCCTAAGAGTCAAAGAATTGATGATCCTCATTTATATATGTCTCAAAAACATAAATCATTTCATGATCCAAGGAGACATAATTTTCTTCATTTCTTGACTTGGGATCTCGGGTGAATCAATCGGTTCATCCTCAAATGCTTGCTCTAGACCAATCTGGTCATCTCCAGTCTCAGAATATGTATCCCCCTAATAGGCACCTGAGCAGGTTCAGACATTGGCTCTCTTGAAGAAGGTTCATCTTGAGAATCATCCCAAGATTTGACTAGTGCAACCACGAATTTCGTCTTCAACCTCGACAACTTCCCAAGAAGAAACTCACTGAGGTCCCTATCCCTAACAATTTTTAGCAAATCCAATAAAGAGCTAATCAGCTCATCAATCATTTTGATCATAGGCTCCAATGCTTCAGTGCATGGTATTAGCTGAGCTTCTAAAGATTGGATGGTGTTCCTCAAGTTAGCCAACACCCTATCCTAGATCAGGTTCACTTGAACCGACTAGTTTGATTCAAGTTTGGGTGGGTTTGGGTTAAATCTAAGGGAGTCAAGATGTCAAGGTTCTCGGGTCCCTCCCTGATAGTAGGTCGTTTCAGGTTGTTTAAAGAATGGTGGTGACCTATATTCAGCATAATTCTAGGGAGGGTAAGTGTTATAATTAGCATATCCTTCATAGTTGTCGATTAGGTTAGGTTGATCATCAAAGGATGGAGATCTATAATCATTATAGCTCTGGGAAGAATACTAATCATAGTATTGTTATCCAGGGTTCGGCCCTGGACACTGAGGTCTGGATTCATATCCCCAATCAAAGTCATCCCGGCTAGTGGGTGGGTAATTACAAGTCAAGTCGAGATGGTAATCATCTTGGGGATATGTGGTGGTAGGAGGGTAGGATGGGAAATGTGTGTAGGATGTGGAAGGGTACATAGTGGACTAGGAGGGAAATCAGAAGAGGGAAAGGAGCCCTGCAGTACAAGCAATCAACCCTGTCCTTAGGTGGGTTAGCCTAAAGACCTACAGACTCCCAAGACCCATCTTGAGATTATAAACGATTTGGTCTACTTTTATCTAGTCAATCCAACCAGTTAGGAGGGATTGGGGAGAAGGTTCTTCCTTTGGCTTGCTTCTCTGGTTCCTAGTGTACCCCCCAGCTGTGGTCGTTTGACGCTACTCCTCTAGCTAAACATCAGATGGACCAACAGAAGCAGATTAATCGAAAAAATTCTCAGTCTGAGCCCCGTAGAGCAAATCAATCCTTAAGGCTAATGTCTACTCAATTAGTTAAGCTTGGGATGATTGTGTTCTTGGAATGTGATGGACCCTTTAGATGGGTTGTGCCCTTAATGATCAGTTAAAATGTGTGTGCGTGCACAACTAGGGTTTGCAAACAAGGTTATTTGATGATGTGTCTCTTAGGGTTTAACCTTGTTTAGTAGCTTTTAGGGTTTAATTCTTATGTTGGTTCAATCATGGTTTAGTAGAACACTCCAAGTTTTGAAAACACGGGTGATGATATGTTCCTTTAAAAATAAAAAATAATGTGGAGTGCCTGGTTTGGCCCTAAGAATCAACCCTAAGTGGCAAGCTACTAATGAATCGCTTTTAATTTGAGTGGTGTGGCCCAAACAAATCAATCAATTGGCCTATTCGCACCACAGATTAAGGCACACAATGTCTTAGCCTAATCAGATTTCTACTCACTTATGTGTTTTGAGTTGAAGTGTACCGGATCCATAGGTTAGATCCCGGTTAAGTCGTAGAATCAAAGTGGAGTGGTGCGCCTTAAGTCGAGAGTTGTGGGTGTTAAGGTGTGTCTCTTTCAGAAAATCCCACAATTAGATAACACATTTTTTTTTTTATGTGGATGGCGAGGTGAGTGGAGGTGGCAAACAAACAACCAAATCTTTCCTATGGTTTATAAAAAGCACCTAAGTTCATTTGGGTTTGAGTTATTAGGTTATGGAATGAAAACTAAGGTGGGGGTGGTGTGGGGGACACTTACAAAACACTCTACCCGCACTTTACTCCGGTTTACCACACTTGGATCTCCATGCTAGGGTACCTACAAGACAGTAGATCAAAGACAAGCGGGGTAAGTGTTATGTAAATGCAAAGAAGCGCAGAAAACAATAAAGTAAATTCCCTTGTCTCCCCGGCAACAACGCCAAAATGATCGCACGTGTTTCACGAGTTTGAAATTAGGGTTACAAGTAACCTGTCGTTGTAGTTGCAAAAATCGTGGTCAAATAAAATTCATACCGAAACTCCAAGGGAGTCCTGGGTCGAACACAAGGAGGAGACATTTACTTTAACTAAAAACTGCGCTACGTTTTATTTTTTTTTGGTATTTTAGGATTTTGTTATATTTTTGTATTTTTGAAAAGAAGACAAGTAGAATGAATCACAAGATAGAAACGGAACAAATACGATATATATATATATCAATCCAATCTCGATGACAATAAACTATGAAAGCATAAAAATAGAGGGGGGTGAGAGGAAATCTCCTGAATCAGCTGTTCGGCGAGACGACGACGCATGGCAGAAGCTCGGACGAAGGAGGTGAGATGCAGGAGGACATCGGGTAGAGGAAAGCTTTGACGTGGCTCTGGAATGGAGGTGAGAAGCCAGAGATGATCTGCTACCGGAATGGAGGTGGGCGGACAGCTCCAAGGCGACCTACGAATGGGGATGGGAAGATAGATGAATATTTCGTAAGGTAGAGGTTTGCTACAATAATAGGAGCCTTGGGAGCTTGATAGCAAACTCTAACAGAGCATTGGTAGGCTTGCTAGAGCTTGGGAGCAGGTGAGAGTAGAGTAGGTAGAGATGGCTTGGAAGGGAGGGGGTGTAGGTCTTTTATAGTGGAGGAGAAGAGGCAAAAATAGGTATGGGACCATTAGTGACATCCAGGCCATCGTGTAGGTCCTGCTCATGCGTCGCTGGCATTACACTACGTCTCTCCTTGCCACGCATGCGCGTGCTCACACACCGGCACTGCACTGTACGCATGTGTGCCTCCTCACGCACGCGTGCGGTGGCACGTGCATGCGCATGGGCTGCCTGGGCTGCGCCATGTGGCTCAATCTGGGTCATCCATCTTCTTTTCGTTGTAGGGACTGCTACAGAGGTCGGATTGAGTCAATTTTCTCACCATTAGGATGCAATCATCGACTCGAATCCATCCGCATAGTCGGATCTGTCATTTGAAGCTCCAAATTATGTCACCTAGTCCCTTGGCTATTGATCTTCCTCGAACTGCATATGGTGCTATGGGACTCCGATCGAGGTGATTTCGGAGGCGTTGGACTCCAATCGTCATCTTGATCAGATCCGTACAGTCGGATTGTCAATCTATGTCTCCAAAATAAATATCCTTCTCTCCTAACCACAAAAAGGATGCAATTAACCTACAACTACTCTAAATGCGGAATAATGCATGCTATGCAATATTTATAACATGAAATGCAAATCTAAGCCCAGGAACATGCATGAATAGACATTTAACCCTCAATAATTATGTCTACATCAGCCATCATCATCCTCCTTTCTGGCCACACATCTGGCGAGGCCTTCGCACCCCCACAATCCACCAAATGCCTCGCCAACACATTCACATGCATAGCCTCATCCACCCACACCAAACCCCTCAAGAAATTGAGGGGACTACCGCCTCAACCACTCCACCGAATACCACATTCCCCGCCCTTCATCTTCGACCTCCGCCAACCACCACACGCCTCACGCCATGAAACACCCACCACCACCTTCGCCATGATTTAGCGAAGCTCCTAAGGTATTCTAATGTGGCCATGAGGCCTAATTCATTGCTTCAGGTCATCGCCGCCACCTCCATCTCCGACCTCATTCACCATCCTCAGGCCACGAAAGCTCCAAGCATCTCTCCCACACCTCGCGCAACACCTCCAAGACCCTTCCCAGGTCCTCAATTAGAGGCCTCACCCACGACTTCAACTTCAATTGGAGAAGGCAATGCTGTGGTGTTGCGCGAGGAGAAGAGTAGTGGGATTAGTCCTACATCAGTGAAGGAAGAATGTGCAGCTATGCACAAAGTGCTTTTGTGCGTAACGCTTACTGCCCAGCACACGAGGGGCTAGGTCCCTCATTACACCCCTTCACATCCTATTACTTGCCTATCTTCACTCCTCATTCACCACCAATGCCAATGACCCTGGACACTGTAGATGACCCGATACCTGAGTATTGATCAGATTATATCTGGGGTTTAAGAGAGGAGGAGGAATTTGTGAGAAAGCAAGGGAGGGTTTTGCTCTGTTGTGCTCTGTGGTTGACACTTAGTCGCTGAGGAAGTTTGTCCTCTGTGTTGTGAAGAAGATCTGTAGAAGAGAAGAGGGAAGGAAAGAAGAGAAGTTGAAGGTCTAAGGAAAGAAGAAGAGAAAGAGAAGCTGAAGTAGAAGAGAGAAGAAATAAAGAAGAAAGGCTCTAAGAAGCCTTGTGCTTGACACATTTAAGTTGTTTGATGCATGGTTTTGACGTCTGAGGCTATTGTGGATTAATTTGGCCACTTATCTGACGTGGCATATGTAATTGATAACACTGTTCATACATTTGAGTATATTGAAGAGTTGATATATATTCTTAATTAAGACTAATAATTGGTGATTCAAATCACCATTGTTTTGTCTTGAATTCTTTTAATTCCAAGGAACACTTGAAATACTCTTGCTTAGTATTGAATATCATTTGAGTATATTGTTATTCATTGGATATCTTGTATCTCTATTTATGCTCAATTAATTGTGCTCATTGATTCTATGTGCGATTAATGTTGTGAATTCCACATTTGCTCTTTGTGTTCGACCTCGGACTCCATTTTAGATTCTGAGTTATAAATTTTATCTGTTGATTGAGCTATTTAGGAGTGTGCTACGACGGTGAAACATTAAACTCCTATCTGACTCACTTAAACACTAAGGTAGCTTAGCTCAACTAGGTTAAGCTAAGTGGAGTCCTTGAGAGTTGGACTTGAGCTGGCCTGAGCTAGGGTGAAGTCATCTTTAGCTGGCTTGATTTGAGTGGAGCTGGAGGTAGTTGGACCTGAGCTGAGATGTACTCTAGTCAACATAGTTGAGCTAACTAGAGCTCCAAGTGAACTGATGAGAGCGGAGATGAGCTAGACTCAACTAAGTTGAGCTGGATATGAGCTAACTTGAGTTAGGATGAGCTAAGATGAGCTATCTTGAGCTACCATTCAGCTGAGATGAGTTGAATGGAGCTTGGATGAGCTAACCCTAGTCCAAGTGAGCCGATATCCAACTATGATGAGCTGGATTAGGCTGAGTCCCAGCTAGTTTGAGCTTCTTCTTCATTAATTGCCTTCCTGAGTGCTAGGGTTCTGGGGATCTGTCTATCTATTTATCCCTAACACTCAAATAAACATAACAAAAAGATAATAAAATGTGTAATGCATGCCTAACCTAATTTATGCCTAATGCAACCCAAAAAGCCATTTGCAGAGTAAAATTTTTAAGAGATAGGTTTGTTTTAAAACTCAAGAATGATGATAAACTGGCATTTATCAGAAGTAGACCCAGAAATTCTAATATTTGGATCTGCTTCTTAATCCCTAGTTTGTTAAAGATTAAATCCCATTGTGCCTTGGAATGATTTCTCAACCTTAGTCCTGATTTCAAAGATTTCTCAAAAAGTTTTCAACATTTTTATTTTGTTGGGTATGCAAGAAAAAAATTAAATCAGAAAATTACTTATGTTTGGGTTTTGAAACTCCTGATCTGATTGTCAAAATTTAAAAATACCCCCCCATGCTTAAGATGTGGCATGTCCTCATGCAATTGGAGGGGAAAGGGGTTACCTTAGTGAAGGCGGTCAAAAATCAGGATAAGTGAAACCTTTGAAGAAATTAAAAAAAAAAAATGAAAAGTGGGAAAAACGATGGGTTACCTCCCATCCAGTGCTATCTTTTACGCCATTCAGCCGAGCATGAAGTCACTAATTATCAGGTAAGTCGTGGAGATCTTGAGAGTTGGATTGCGCATTTAGCTTGTGATCAAGATAGGGCTTAAGTCCTTGCCCATTGATCTTGAGGATATTGTTATTTTTAGGATCCAAAAGTTCAACAGCATTGTGGGGATAAGTTTGAATTACAATGTAAGGACTGATACATTTAGATTTTAATTTACCAAGAAAACATGCAACCTTACATCAAAAAGCCACACGTATTGTTTAGGTTCAAATGTTTTTCGAATGATGAATTTATCATGAAATTTCTTAGTTCACTCTTTGGAAATGTGTGCATTTTCATACACCAAGTTGCGAAGTTCTTCGAGTTCAGTTAATTGTAGTTTCCGGTGTTTACCGATTGCATCCAAATTGTAATTGAATTCTTTTATCGCCCAATATGCCCTATGTTCTAGCTCAACCGAGAGGTGGCATGCCTTACCAAAAATAAGGCAAAAAGGTGACAAGCCAATGGGGGTTTTAAAAGCCATACGGTAAGCCCATAATGCATTATCAAGTTTTAGCGACCAAACCTTTCGGTCAGGCTTAATCGTCTTTTGCAAAATATTTTTAATCTCCCGATTAGAGACTTTAGCTTGGCCATTAGTGATTGCTAAAAAGCATGATTTGTAAAAATAGCGATTTAAGTCGTTGTAACATGCAAATTGGATTGCTTTTAAATTGTAAACTCTGAGTACTTGGGAAAGTATTCGGGTCGTCCCAAGAGAGGCAGGAATGCTTTAAACCAATTTTCACGCTTGATCCTTGGAAATCAACTTCTTTTTGGGTTTTTGAAATATGTAATTCTTAGGGATTTTGAATACAGGCAAATTAATGCGGAGAGAGATGGAATTCGCAATGCAACAAAACAAAGCAACAAGTGTCTTGTTTTATCCAACTCACCCCAAGCAAGAAATGCTTGGAATAATGGATATAACAAAATGCAATAAAAGAGCAACACAAGCTATTTAAAGGAATAGTAGAGGAATGCTTCTTGATTGAAAGAGTTTTACAATGGGGTTGGAGAACTCACAAGTGAAAGGAATTTCCACTTGTAATCTCCAACCAAAATTACTACACTACTATGCAAAAGAAATAACAAAAGTGTAGAAGAAAGCTTAGTAAGATGATGTTGGTGATGATGCTGTTGCCCAAAATTCTCGCTCTAGTCCTGGTTGCCCCAGGACCAAAAGGAAATCTTCTTTCCTAGATGTCCTCCTTGTGGCAAACCCTACGTGGGCGTGCCTCCTCCTTCTTGGTGTGGAAGATTTCCACTCCAAGAACTTCTCCCCAAGGTGGCATCGACCACCTTCAGGATCTCCTCCTCTGGATGTCCTCCTTACTTGGTCTTCCTCCTTGGTTTGGTGGTGACACAAGGGAGAAGAAGAAGAATTTGAAGCCACCAAGGAGACAGGGTGTCTCCTTGATCTTCTTCCTTCTCTCCTCTCCTTGGACGTTGGATATGGGTAGAGTATGACTAGAAAATTTGTAACCAAGGATGATTTGAAGTGGGTAGTTAGTGGATTTTTTATAGGTTGGGTAGGGGTATAGGTGTGGTTAAGGGATGGATGGCTAGGATGGCTTATAGGGGCTAGTTAGAAAATCCTAGGGTTGAGGTGAGTTGGCACCAAAATGGAGAGGTGTTGATGGTTGGCGCCAACTCTAGGTGGGGTCTAGGGTTAAGGATGGGTTAGGTGTGTTGGATGGCTAGGATTAGGTTATATGATGGTGGTTAGGAGATGAGTGGCTATAGTTGGTTGGCACCAATTAAAGGGGTGTGTGGAGGTTGGGTTAAGAAGGTGCTTGACGCCAACCTAGGTGGGTATAGGTAGGTTAGTTGGCATGGGAATTAGGAAGGGTTGGGATGGCTCCATGTGGTGGTAGTTAAGGGATTAAGGGTGTATTTAAGTGGCTCCAAGGTGAGGAGGTGTTGATAGTGTTTTGGTGCCACTTATGTAGTGGTTATAAGCAAGTTAGGGTGGTGTTGAGTTGGCGCCAAGAGGGTTTTCTAGAAGGGGGTGATGTGTAGGGTGTAGATGGCCTTATGGGGGTAGGTGTAGGGTTGTGATAGGGCTTCAAGTTGGTGCCAACTTTGAAGGGATGTGGAGGTGTTTTTTGGAGCCAACCTAAAGGGGGTTAAGGTGGTGGTTATGGGGGGTTAGGTTGGTGAAAGGGTGAGTTAAGGTTGGTACCAAAGGGGAGCTTCTAGAAGGAGATTAGGTGGATGGTGGAGATGAGTTTAGGGGCTAGGTGTAAGGCTAGGATAGGGAGTAGTTTTGGTGCCAACAAGAGGGTAGTTATTAGGTGGTTTTGGAGGGAAAACTAGGTGGCTTTTGGAGGTGGTGGTGTGAAGGGTCATGGGGGTTGTTGGCACCAAAAGAGAGTGGAGTAGGTAGCTTGCTTAGGTGGTGGACTTTGGAGTGGAGTTGGGTTAGGGTTTA
This sequence comes from Thalassia testudinum, assembly GCA_037157565.1. Classification (NCBI taxonomy): domain Eukaryota; kingdom Viridiplantae; phylum Streptophyta; class Magnoliopsida; order Alismatales; family Hydrocharitaceae; genus Thalassia; species Thalassia testudinum. The sequence continues at coordinate 155,448,057 of JAZHRO010000073.1, forward strand.
GGTTAGAGTTGTGGATAAACATGGAGGTGGAGCTGTTTTTTAGCTTAGCTAAACTAGCTAAGATAGCTTAGCTAGTAGATAGTAGTGGAGGAGTTAGGGTTTTAAGAAGAGGAGCTAAAGGAAAGTTGACTGGAGTTGCACTGGAGTTGACTTTTTTGAGGAGGTCTTCATGAGGAGCTTAGCTACTTAGCTTAGCTAGCTAGTTCTTATGCAAGTAGCTAAGCTTGAGTAGCTGAGCTAAGTTGAGCTGGTTTCAACCTATTTGAAGCTAGGTTGAGCTAGAATTGCCTATGATGGGAACTCTTGAACAAGCTTAGCCACTAATTGGGCAAGTAGTAGCTAAGCTGGAGGAAGTTCAGCTGTTGTGAGCTAAGTGGAGCTGGATTGGGAATGAGATAGAGTTGGAATGAACTCCTATCAACTAAGTTGAACTAGCTAGAGCTCCCATTGAATTGAATGGAGCTAGGATGAGCTACACTCAACTAAATTGAGCTGGATCTAAGTTGAGCTAAGGTGGGTTGAGCTAAGATGAGCTACCCTGAGCTGCTATTCAGCTAAGATGAGCTGAATGGAGCAAGGAGGAGCTAAACTTAACCAATGTGAGTTGATATCTAGTTGAGGTGAGTTCTATCCAGCGAGGGCTCAGCTGATCTGGACTTCTCCTTCACTTTCTTCCTTCTTGAGTGCTAGGGTTTTAATGGTTTGAATATCTACTTAACCTTAACACTCAAGTAGAGATGTTAAAAATACGAAAAGAATGCAATGCATGCCTAATCCTAGGTTATGCCTAAATGCAACCCAAAAAAACCCATTTGCGGAGTTAAAAACCTAAGAGCTAGATCTACTTTAGGTCATAAGAATGATGATAAACTAGCATTTATCATTACTCAAGTTTGCGAATTCATTTTTGAAAAGAATGTAGTCATTCGGACATGCATTAATCTTCTGATAAACCAAACCAAGCTTACGAATCTGTTTCCTTGCCTCATACCATGAAGTCGGAAAACCATTCGGGTTATTCAATAGCTTAACAATAAATTGAAATATTTCTGACATGAATTTAGCAATAGCACTATTCATAACCTTCAGTTGAAATAACAAAAAAAATGACAACTTTGACATTTTCGTAACACCGGGAGCAATAGGATCCTCAGCCACCTTAACAGCATCATAGAATATATCACAACTGAACGGATCTTCCTCACCTGTATTTATATCCTCACTTGCTCTCATCTCATTCAACATTTCTTGTATTTCATCACCCATTCTATCACCAATTTCCTAGTCAATCTCTTCGTCAACAGTGTTTTCATTATTTATGACTTTCTCAGTCAACTCCTCTCCATGAGCTACCCAAGTAGTGTAATGTTGCCACCACACATTACAAATCAAGTGCTCGAGCACAGTACTGCGATCATGCAATGAACAATTCAAACATCTTCTGCATGGGCAGAAGATATTATCAAATTGACCTCCTTGCCTAAATATCTTCCTATCATCATCAAAGGCCCAATCAAGGAATGAAATTACTCCATCCTTATTTCTGGTGTAATATGAACCTCGCAATCCAATCTAAGATTTATCCATTGTAACCTAAAGTTTAATGTAAACAAATCACTTATTATGAAGGAAAATGACTGAATGATGTGTGTCTTGAATAAGATTTTCACTTTATGGCCCATCCTCAAAGATTTGATCACAACTTAGGTTTGCTCGTTACATGTAACCTTAGTGCGGTGAAATTTTGGCAGCATCTCCCTGCACCTCTCCAATATACCCCCCAATACTAACCTTAGCTAGATTTCCTTTAACACTAAATTAAGGGCACCGCAGGAAACTAGATAAGATTAGTTGGTATACTAGAGAAGAACAGGAAGAAGCAAACAAAATTTCACCGCACAAGGTGACATGCAACGAGCAAAACTAAGTTGTGATCAAATCTTTAAGGACCTTCTTTAGTTCGGTACTTCATCGAACTAAAGTCGATCAATTCTTATGGCATGCTACAAAGACAACACATCATGCATGTAAGTGAGGTATACATACACTTCCTGTATTATCCATATAACATGATCAAAAGTCTCGACGAGTGAGTAATTTGGACATAATTTGTCTCGAAGGACTTTTACCCTGGGGGTTAGAATACCTAATGTTTGTCCTCGCGTGCATATATCTTCTTTAGCAAATGTGTGCATCTAAACAATAAGTAATTTGAATATTAAAGAATTCAACAAAAAACTAAAATATCATTTAATTGAATTAAAAAGATTAAATATATATATACCTCTAGCTAGGCAAGCCTATGAGTGTACCCAGCACTGATAACTTACAATTTCAAAATCAAAATTAATTAAATAATAAATTATAATCCAAAACCCTAGTAGGACATGCTTAAATGGAAGACAAAAGGATAATTTAAGAATGACTTATCAACCATAGCACAACCCGAACCAACCTAACACAACCACATTCCTAAACCCTAACCCAAACCAAACGTGCAAACCATAGCCCAAGTCAAATCCTAAACCCTAGCCCAAGCCAACCACCCTAACCCTCCCCCAACTCAAACCCTAAAACCATAGCCCAAGCACCATAGACATGATGCGTCAGATTAGCATGCGTAAAGGGTTCAGATTAGCACGCCTGGAGGAAGGTGGTGAGGAGTGGCACGAACGAAAATGGAGTCAGAGGACAAAGGGTAGGGAAGGATGACGTCACGACAAGGATCTTCTTCTCGAAGGGAGGTGAGAGAACGGCCGCGGGATGCTCCACGAATGGGGATTAAAGGAGGGAAAAAATATTTGATTCTACTCTAGAGGAGCATCCTGGGATTGGGACAAGCTCTCCCTAGAGCCTTGGAGGTGGTGAGAGGAAGAAAGGAAGAGATGAAGAAAAATGGGAGAGGTAGGGGTCCTTTTATAATGGAGGAAAGAATCAAATTCGTATTCAGGACATTTAGTGATGATCATAAACGTCGTTGAAGATCCGCCGCAAACGTCGCTGAAGATCCTGTTCATGCACCCCTATTACTGCACCACTAGAGCGTGCTCCGTGCACCCTCGTCGCACGCGGTCGCGCGCTATGCGCCCATGCGCCTCACGTACGCGGGCGTGCCTATGTTGCTATGCTCATGCGTGCGCATGGGCGGCCTGGGTTGTGCCATGTGATGTGACCTGTGCCATCCATCTTCTTTCCTTTGTAGGGGCTGCAACAGAGGTTGAATTGAGTCGATTTTCAAGCCGTTGGGCTACGATCATCGACCCAAATCCATCCGTGTGGTCGGACTTATCATTTAAAGTTCTAGATTGCATCACCTTGTCCCTTGGCCGTTGATCTTCCTCGGACTGCATATGGTGCTACTAGACTCTGATCAAGGCGATTTTGGAGGTGTTGGACTCCAATCGTCGTCTTGATCAGATTCGTACGGTCGGATTGTCAATCCAAGGCTGTGAAATAAATCTCCTCTCTCTTGACCACAAAACAAATGCAATTAACCTAAAATATACACAACTATTCTAATTACAAAATGATGCATGATATGCATTATTTACAATATGGAATGCAAATCTAAGCCTAGGAACATGCATAAACAAGCATTTTAACCCAAATGGATGTTTCTACATCATACCCCTACACTTATCTTTTGCTAGTCCCTAGCAAAATTAAACTACATGCTATGTATAAAAATAGAATTAAGACTCGATCGCTTAGGCCTAAGTCATTTATTAACAATAGAAAATTTCAACTGGGGTCCTAAACTACGAAAACTCAACAGTACCTGGGTGTCTGCTAGAAAGCAGATCGCCCAAGTCCTTGCCTTATTTGGAAAGGGAAGATACATTTTTTATTTTTTCCTCTTTTCTAATTTTTTTTGACTTTTGGAGTTTGAGAGTTTCGGGATAACTTTTTACGGCTACCTAACCTGCCTAAGACTCAAAAAGGACTCTAAGTGCTAAGTATCTTATGAAATGGTGATAGACTCGCCAAGCGACCACTAACACAGACTTCAAGTTTCTACAACCCTAGGTGACCTAAAAGAATTCTACCTAAAGGTTTATCTTTCTGATCGGTAGCTTTGTCCCTACTTTTTTTTTATGGGGTCAATATAAGGGCTAACCCAGTGTATATCTCCCTGGTTTATTCCACTTTCCTGCTTCTTCCCTAAGTGTTTTGGGAATTATTTGTGCACTTTTGTGAGCTGGGCTCTGGACAACTGGCCAATGAGCTATTAACCACGACCACTTACCAGCCATACTTGTGTGGGGAAGTGTGGTTTTATTAATTTTTTTATTTTATTTTTCTATTTTTTCTATTTTCTATTTTTTTCTTCTTCTTTTCTTTTCTATGTAGGTAGCTTCCTTGATCTAAGATTTACCTAAAGGCAGTATAAAGAGAATGGTCATATGGCTAGGCTTTGGACAACTGGCTAGTGGGTTGTTACCACCGACAACTTCCCAGCCATACCACCCTAGATGGTTCATTAGCTATCCAATTTCCATAAAAACCGTCGGAAAGTGAGTCAGTGAAAAGAGTGTGTAGATGCTTAGGCTTACAGTCCCCTCAAATCAGAGGGCGGGCTGATAAGTCATGTACTTATCACCTCAATTTATTGACCAAATTAAAATAGAATTACTTGGCGAGAACTCGAGAGTAAGTCCACATTCGAGTGGACACACAGGTTAATTAAGTCCGAAGACCTGAAGAGTCTAAGCGTTCAGGTCCTAAAGTAACATTTCCTAAAGTTAATAACTTCCACATGCCTAAGTTCACTTCTCCTAATTCTACTTTTTTCTCTTTTTTCAAAGAAAATAAAAGAAATTCTACAAAGCTAACGAAATAATTTCAGGATTAAGTATCCACCCCCCTAAGCCTAAATGATGCAATGTCCTCATTGTAGAAATAGAAACATGAAAAAGACGGACTAAGTAGAATATCACTTGAATTTCATGATAATCTGGTCAGCTCTGCAGAGAGAAGAGAGTATACACATGCGTTAAGTTTAATGCCTTCAACTAGGCATAATATGCATACAAAGAAGAATTTGAGAATTCACAAGTGCGAGTCAAAATCAAAATCAAAAGATTAATCCTCATACCCACCAATAGAAGATGTCCACAGATGTGTACCAAGTTGTGGTGCAAACCCATGCCCCAGGGTCGAGTGATTTTAAGGTTCTGGATGAAAATCACCCAAAATCGAAGATTATTGTGCTTGTAGGGCCAGGCCTATGGTTTGGTGGTGTGAATAACAAGACTAAAGTGTCGGACAAAGGGTAGATTTGGTTCACTTGGTTCGAATGTTCACTTAACGTTTAGCTCTGAAAAATAATCAGTTAATCCAAGCTTGGGACGAACATCAAAGGTATCATAAGGATCCTAGTAAAAAGTAGGTGGTTTCAGGTCAATAGGAACCCTTAGATACAAAATTGTAGTTCCCTCAAAAGTAGCTTCCCAGATTTTTATTTCCAACTTCCTATCCTCCAAGATCAAGGTTTTTGGGACCTCTAGATCGTTCTACACCCCATCTAAAATACCCAAGTCCAACATTTGTGGTTGAATCAGGATTGACTTGGGTACAGTGATTTCCATAACAAAATCAATCCCTTTTGGGTGTGGTTGAGGAATGGGGCTGCTGATTGAATCTTCTAGTAAATGAGGATTCGAATCCTCCAAGTTATCCCCAACTGAATCCAAATCTTCAATGAACGGGCTATCAAATGGTTTGTCATGCTCCTTGAGCCCTTTTGACTCACTAAAATCATCTTCCTTATGCTCAAGTAAAACTTCACTAAGAGATTCTTCACCCTCAGAGTCAAAGAATTCTTGATCCGCATTTATATATGTCTCAAAATCATATGTCATTTCATGATCCAAGGAGACATATTTTTCTTCGTTCCCTGGCTCGGGGATCTTGGGTGAAGTAATCGGTTCATCCTGAATTGGTTGCTCTAGACCAACCTGGTCATCTTTGATCTTAGAACATGTATCCCCCCTGACAAACGCCTGAGCAGGTTCAGACATTGGCTCTCCTAAAGGGGGTTCATCCTGGGAATCATCCCAAGATTGGACTAAGGCAACCACAAATTTCATCCTCAACCTCAGCAATTTCCTAAGTAGAAACTCACCCAAGCCCCTACCCTTAAAATGTTGGAGCAAATCCAGTAAAGAACTATTCAACTTATCAATCATTTTTATCATAGGCTCCAATGCTTTAGTGCATGGTGTTGGCTGAGCCTCTAAAGATTGGATGGTGTTCCTCAAGTTAGCCAACACCCTGTCTTGGACCTGATTCACTTGAACCAAATGGTTCGGTTCAGGGTTGGGTGGGATTGGGTTCATTCAAGAGGCCCCTCCCTGATGGTAGGTCATGTCGGGTTGTTCAAAGAATAGAGGTGACCTATGTTCAGCATAATTCTAGGGAGGGTAGGTGTTATAGTCAACATATCCTTCTTGATTGTAGATCGGGTTAGGTTGATCATCAAAGGGTGGAGATCTATAATCATTGTAGCTCTGGGAAGGATAGTAATCATAGTCTTGTTGTCCAAGGTTAGGCCCTAGACATTGAGGTCTGGATTCATATCTCCAATCAAAGTTGTCCCAGCTAGGAGATGGGTAGTCATAACTCAAGTCAGGATAGTAATCATCTTAGGGATAAGTGTTGGTAGGAGGGTAAGATGGGAAATGCATGTAAGATGTGGAAGGATACATGGTATAATAGGAGAAAAATCAGAAGAGAGAAAGGAGCCCTGCCATACAAACAATCAACCCTGTAATTAGGTGGGTTAGCCTAAAGCCCTACAAACTCCCAAGACCCATCTTGAGATTGTAAATGATTTGGTCTACATCTACCCAGTCAATTCAGCCAGTTAAAGGGAGGGGCCGGGGAGAAGGTTCCTCCTTTGGCTTGCGCCTCTAGTTCCTAGTGTACCCCCCAGCCGCGGTCGTTTGATGCTATTCCCCTAGCTAGACATCAGATGGACTAGTAGAAGTATATTAATCGAAAAAAATCTCAATCTGAGCCCCGAAGAGCGAATCAATCCTTAAGGCCAACGTCTACTCAGTTTTAATTAGCCTTGGGATGATTGTGCTCTTGGAATGTGATGGGCCCTTTAGATGGGTTGTGCCCTTAATGATCAATTCAAATGTGTGTGCATGCACAACCAGGGTTTGTAAACAAGGTTATTTAATGATGTGTCTTTTAGGGTTTAACCTTGTTTAGTAGCTTTTAGGGTTTAATCTTAGGTGTATTCAATCAAGTTCAAGAGAACAGTCTAAGTTTTCAAAGCACTGGTGATGATATATTCCTTTCAAAAGAAAAAGATAATGTGGAGTGCCTGGTTTAGCCCTAAAGATTAACCCTAAGTGGCAAGTGATCGCGAAAATATGTGATTTGTTAATTAGGCAATTTAGTGTCATTGCAACACGTAAATCTGCTTTCACTTTTAAATTTATACGACCTAGATAGTGGAGTATCTAGGGTCATTCAAGGAGGCGATGTTTTGCAAAAATCAATCTCTTTCGAAAATGCAACTCAACTTTCTTTTTGTTCTTTTTTGAATATATAATTTTTAGGGTTTTTGATTTAACAAGGCAGTTCAAAATTGGTGGTGGAAAAGACAAAACCTACTTTAGCAACTAGGTGGCAAAGTAACCTCTTCCAAAGCTCACCCTAGGCAAGTGAAAGCCTAGGATAATTGGGAAGAGGGTGTGAAAGTCATAAAACAAAACCAAAGTAGATAATGAAATGCACTAGATTAGGAAAGCAACTTTATAAAAAATCAGACTTTTGTTCTACACTAGTAAAGGAAAGCTTATAACAACAATGACATATAAAACAAGTGAAACAAAAGTCCTGGTTGATGAAGATGGTGAAGAGGTGAATCTCCTTGCTCCAAGCTTAGTGGCTCCTAGTCTTGAAAAGGGATCCTCCTACTCCTTCCTTGCTATGCTCCTCCAAGATGGTGTCCTCCAAGGTGGAAGCTACCACCTTCAATGATCTCCTTCAAGGGTGGGAGTGCACCACCCTTTCTTCTCCTTGCCTGGCCGTCCTCCTGGTGGTGAAGATCCTCCTCCTTTTTGGCATGGCACAAAGGGAAGGAATGGGGAGAAGAAGGCACTAAGGGGGCGGGTGATGTGCTCCCTTAATCTTCATCTCTATCCCTTCTTCCTGGCCATGGGTTTAGGTGGAAGTAAGGTGGAAATTATCTAATGGGAGGATGATAGTGGAAATTATCTGATGGTGGTGGGTGATGGGTTCTTATAGAGTGGGATGGAGGTGGTTGGCATGGCCTTTAGTGGAGGGCTAGGATGGCTTGATGGGAGGTGGTTAGGGATCCAATGGAGAGGGTAAATGGTGCCAACCAGGGGGTTGTGAAGCGGGTTTGATGGTGGCCTTTGGTGGTCAAGTATGGGGAGGAAGGGCACCTTGTTTAGGCACCAACTTTGGCTTCTATAAGGGGGTGTTCTTGGCACCAAAAATCAAGGGTGGAAATGGGTTGGTTGGTGAAGTGTAGGGTGGTGATGAGGAGATGGGTTGGCGCCATTTTGGTGGTGGTTATGGGGATGTTTTTGTGCCAACTTTAGGTGGCTTTTGGAGGGAGGTGAGGGGTGAAAAGGTGGCTAGGGTTGGCACCAACATAGGGGTGGACTCGGATAGCTAGGTGGACTTATAGGTAGAGGTTGTTGGTGGAGCTGGTTAGGTAGGGTTTTAAGGCGGTGAATGGCCAAGCGAGCTGGAGTCTAGCTAAGCTAAGCTTAGCTAGCTTAGCTAGTAATAGAGTAGAGGAGTAGGCAATGGGAGCTAGGGTTTGAAGAGGGGAGCTGAGGAGAAGTCTGGAGCTTGAATTGGCGCTGATAGCTACTGAAGAGGGTGGCATGGAGCTACTCTAGATGGCTTAGCTTGCTAATTCTTTGCTAGCTGCTAAGCCAAGCTAAAGTGAGCTGGCTTCTACCATAATGAGCTGAGGTGAGCTGGGTCTAGTGCTCTCAGGGAGGATCAAGCTGGTTGGGGTAGCTAAGGTAGCTTAGCTCAACTGAGTTGAGCTAAGCTGAATCCTCGAGTGCTGGACTTGAGCTTCCTGAGCTGAAATGAAGTCAACTTTAGCTGGCTGGAGTTGAGTGGAACTGGATGTAGCTAGACCTGAGTTGTGGTGAACTCCAGTCAACTCAGCTAAGCTAGTTAGAGCTCCCTATGGACTAATGGGAGCTGAGATGAGCTAGACTCAGCTAAGTTGAGCTAGATCTGAGCTGACCTGAGCTAGGGTGAGCTAAGATGAGCTGAATGGAGCTAGGATGAGCTAACCCTAGTTCAGGTGAGCTGAATTCTAGTTATGGTGAGCTGGATCAAACTGAGTTCCAGCTGGTGAGAGCTTCTCCTTCACCAATTGCCTTCCTGAGTGCTAGGGTTCTAGGGATCTGGTAATCTATATATCCCTAACACTCACAAAAACACATTAAAAAGACAACAAAAAGTGCAATGCATGCCTAACCTAATTAACGCTTAAATGAAGCCAAAAAATCCATTTGCGGAGCAAAATCCTAAGAGCTAGGTTTGTTTTAATGCATAAGAATGATGATAAACTGGCATTTATCAGCAAGCTACTAATGAATGACTTTTATCTTCAGGGGTTCGGCCCAAACAGCTCAATCAATTAGCCTGTTACACCACTTAGTTAAGGCACACAAATGTTGAACCTATTCAGATTTTCTACTCACTTATGTGTATTAAGTTGAAGTGTACTAGGTCCACAGGTCAGATCTTGGTTAAGTGGCAGAATCAAAGTGGAATGGTGCTCCTTAAGTCAAAGCTTATGGGTGTTTTAATATGTGTCACTTTCATTAAATCCCACAAGAGAAGTATATTTTTCTTATATATACAGGGATGAGATGGGTGGAGGTGGCAAACAAACAACCAGATCTATCCTAGGGTTTATAAATAGCACCTAACTTGATTTGGGTTTGACTTTTTAGTTTGGTGAAATGAAATATAGCGTGGGGGTGGTGGGGATAAACTTACAAAACTCTTTAACCGCACCTTACTCCGATCTATCCGCTTTGGCTCACCTTGGAAGGGTATCTGTAATTACAGAAAGAAAGGAGCAAAGTGAGCTAAAAAGATAAGGCAGAAAAACACGAGAAAAGCCAAAGAGCGTTTCCTACCCGACAACGACGCCAAAATGATGCGTCGGATTAGCATGCGTAAAGGGTTCGAGTTTGGAAAATTCGTCGTTGCAGTTCTATTCGCGAGAAAATCCATCGATTAGATAAAATTTATAATCGAAACTCGAAAAGTGAGTCCCAAGTTGAACATGGGGAGGCGAACGTTTGATTTTGAAAAATACGCATTTCACTTTTATTTGTTTTTGTCATTTTTTTCTTTTCTAATTTTTTTTTGGTATTTTTAGCAAGCAAGAGATTAGGTCAATGAATTCTTATCTAACTAATCTACTTTCAAAATAAGAGAGAGAGAAAGAGACAATCACATATATTTCTGAAGCAAATGTTCTCTACGACTAAGAAAACGATAAAGATTACACTACGAAAGTAAAAGGAAAGATATACATGAGAGGATCCCCCCCGTCGGTTTCTTGGAGGACGACTCGCTCTGACATCACCTAGAGGAAGGTGGTGAGGAGCAGGACGAATGAGGATGGAGCCGGAGGATAGGGGGCGGGGCAAGATGGCGTCGCGATGAGGATCTTCTTCTCGAAGGGAGGTGAGAGGACGACCGAGGGATGCTCCACAAATGGGGATGAGGGGAGAGAAAAAATATTTGATTCTACTCTAGAGGAGCATCCCAGGCTTGGGACAAGCTCTCTCTAGAGCCTTGGAGGTGGTAAGGAGAAGAAAGGAAGAGATGAAGAAAAATGAGACGGGTAGGGATCCTTTTATAGTGGACAAAAAAATCAAATTAATATAAAGGACATTTAGTGACAGTCATAAACGTCGCTGAAGATCCAACTCACGTGCCCATGCTACCGCACCACCAGCACCCTCCGTGTGCCCTTGTCGCACTCACACGCACGCTATGCACCCACGCACCTCGCGCCTGCCTGCACCAGCCTGCCCTACTGTGTGCGTGCATGCACATGGGCAGCCTGCGTTATGCCACGTGGCATGACCCAGGCCATCCATCTTCTTTCCTTTGTAGGGGCTGCTACAGAGGTCGGATTGAGTCGATTTTCATGCCGTTGGGTTGTGATCGTCAACCCAAATCCATCCGTGCGGTTGGATTTATCGTTTGAAGCTCTAGATGACATCACCTAGTCCCTTGGCCATTAATCTTCCTCGGACTGTATATGGTGCAATGGGACTCCAATCAAGGCGACTTTGGAGGTGTTGGACTTAGATCGTTGTCTTGATCAAATCAGTATGATTGGATCATCAATCCGAGGCTCCGAAATAAATCTCCTCTCCTAACCACAAAAGGTCGTAATTAACCTCAAATATGCACAACTACTTTAAATGTAGAATGATGCATGTTATGCAATATTTATAACATGGAATGCAGATCTAAGCCTAGGAACATGCATAAATAAGCATTTTAAACAAATGGATGTGTCTACATCAATACACAACCTAATACCAAACCTAAACTATATATATTAAACCTAACTAAACCTAGGGAACGCAATGTTCCAAGTCCGCTGCCTAAATTCTAAACATTAAAACAATTTTCAAAAAAATTTGATAGAGTTTTCCCTTACATTTTAAAGTTTTCTATAAACCTGCATAGCAAACTAATACTCATCATAAAAGTGGGCACACCCCACATTAAATTTTAATTTCAATCAAACAAGTGGGCACACCCCACATTCACAATAAATCATGCATCCATTCATTCACAACAAAATGTGGGCACACCCCACATCTAACAAAAGCCTAAAATATCATTACAATAAATTAAAAACATTAAAATTATACCTAAAGCAACTATAGCTTCCGAGAATCATCGATAACCTGCAATTTCATAAACATAATTAATTAAATAACATATTATCATGTTATTAAAAAAATTAGAACTTATAAAATAGAGGCGGTAGCAGCAGCAATAGGAGGAGGAATGTGACAGGAGAAGGAGGATGAGGAGGGTGTAGCAGCACAAGGAGGAAGAGGACGAGGCTGGTAGTAGGAGAAGGAGGAGTAGGGCAATAGGATGGGGAGGAGGAGGGGGCAGTAGGATACGGAGGAGGAGGGGGTAGGCAGGATGGGGAGGAGGGGGAGAGGGGTGGTCAGGAGGAGGAGGGGGAGGAACCAAGGAGGAGGTCGACAATAGGAGAGGGAGGAGTGGGTCGGGGAGGAGGAGGGCGGCAACGGGAGGGGGTCTAGGAAGAGGAGGGCGGTAGTGGGTGGGGCTCTGGGAGGAGGAAGGTGGCGATGGTAGGGTGTTGTGGTGGAGGAGGGGGGCGGTGCGAGGGGGTCTGGGAGGAGGAGGGTAGAGGTGGGAGGGGCTCTAGGAGAAGGGCGGTGGTGGCAAGGTAGTGAGGAGGAGGAGGGGTCGACGCAAGGGGGTCTGGGAGGATGAGGGTGGCGGTGGGAGGGGTTCAGGAAGGAGGAGGAGGGTGGCATGAGGGGTCAACGAGGAAGAGGAGGATGGCAGGAGGGGGAGGAGATAGAGGAAGAGGTCGGGGAGGAGGAGGGGGCGGTGAGAGGGGGTCAGGGAGGAGAAGGGTGTCTAGGAGGAGGAGGACGAGCATGGGGATGGCGAGGAGGAGGAGGACGACCCCGTCGAAGAAGCTACCTGAGGTGGTGGAGGAGGAGCGGTGGCAACAAGGGCTCCAGTGGCGTTCTGTAAGGGCTTGGGTTAGGTGTTGGGTAAGATGAACAATGATGGGAGATCGGCTTGGGCACGATAGATGAACCGATCTACACTGTCGGTTCTATCACAAACAGATGGTAGAAGTCACAATCCCACCCAAATTTTAACTGTTTTTTCATCATCACTTGTTAAACATACCGACGGCAAAGGATAACTCCAATTACTCCATCGTGCCCAAATTTTGGCTGCTAATGTTAACCTCTACTTTTCGTCATCGCTTATTCCACTAACCGATGACAAAGGTCACTAATCTCGCCCAAATCTTAGGTGCAAATTTTAACCGTCTTTTCCCCGTTGCTTATTCAACCAACCGACGGTAAAAAAATATTTATCGTCTCTTACAAACCCGGCAGCGAATATTAATGACATCCGTGCACCCAATCGCTTTTCTTCAATTGTTGGTAGGTCCAGTACAAGCCTTCACCGTCGCTTAGTTGAATAAGCGACAGTAAAAATAATCAACGGCATATCCCATTTTTCTAGTAGTGTTGCCTAAACAGGCAGCATCTAACCACTATAGACCCAAACAAAATTGGGTACCAAAAACACTATTACAATCCTATTTTGTAGGTTAAGAGACTATAAGAAGTGGACATATCAACAAATTAATGGAACATTGAAGCCACTCTATAGATCAGCCAAACCAAGACCTCACAAATGCAAACCAATAATAGGAGCGAGAAGAAAAGAGATGGATCATGGACAGTGGATGTTCAAAGCACATGACCGGGGAGGAAGACCTATTCCCGCAACTTCACCACCAGGTTGGTGGTACCATCACGTTTGGGAACAACCACAAAGGCCATATTATTGGTACTGGCCAAATTGGTAACTCTTCCACCTCTTTTGATAATGTACATTTAGTTAGTTAATTAAAACATAACCTTCTAAGTGTAAGCTAAATATGTGATAAAGGATACCAAATCACTTCCACTTCAAATGATTTTAAAATACAAGATAAAGAAACAAAACAAACTCTTCTCAAAGGAAACAAGCATAAAGATATGTACACTATCAACTTCAATAAATGCGACAGTCTTGAATGTCCTGTCGTATCTGATGAACAGGAAACACTTTGGCATAGACGACTAGCTCATGTTCACAGGAGAAACATTAATAAACTTGTGAAACATGAACTTGTCCAAGGTCTGCCAAATATCAACTTCAAGAAACATAAAGTCCGCGATTCTTGCCAAGTTGGTAAGCAAACTAAAAATCCCTTCAAACCAAAAAGGATGGTTATCACATCACTACCTCTGGAGCTAGTTCACTTAGACTTTTTCGAACCAACCAAATCCGAAAAACTAAGCAGGTGCAGATATTGTCTAGTCATAATTGATGACTTTTCTAGATTAACTTGGGTATCTTTCTTAAAAAGTAAGGACTTAACCACTGATGCCTTCAGTAAACTAATTAGAAGACTAAAAAATGAAAAAGGATCTGAAGTAATCAGGATTATAAGTGATCACGGTGGAGAATTTGAGAATGAATCCCTTTCCAATTTCTGTGATCAATATGCAATAAAACATGAATTTGCTTTCCCTAGCGTCGCAGCTCAGAATGGTGTAGCTGAAAGGAAAAGTAGAACCTTGCAAGAGTGTGCCCGCACAATGCTGTTGAGTCGAAGCTACCTCGATATTTTGTGGTAGAGGTTGTAAACACAACTTGCTATATCCAAAATAAATCACTAATTAGACCTATCCTAAAGAAACACCTTTTGAACACTACCATGGAAGAACATCTAGAATTTCCTACTTTAAGATATTTGGTTGTCATTGTTTTATACTCAATACCAAGGACATTCTTGATAAGTTCGATGCTAAAGTTCAGAAGGAATATTCTTAGGTTACTCAACTAGAAGTAAAGCCTATAGAGTTTTTAATAAGAAGAATTCAATTGTTGAGGAAACTGTGCATGTATCATTTGATAAAACATTGGCTCAACCTAAATCTTCAGTAGACAATGATGATGATGAACTAGTAGATGACCCATCAAACATTCCAGAAGAAAATATTTCTAATGAACTTCCTATAGATATTTCCTATGTAAAAGATCATCCAAAAGAATTGGTGATAGGAGAATTGTCTAAAGGAGTTCAAACTAGATCTTCTTTCAATAGTTTAGCTTTCACTACATTTGTTTCTCAATTAGAACCCAAAAATGTTAAGGAAGCCTTTTCTGAAAGTTACTGGATTATTGTAATGGAAGATGAATTTAATCAATTCAGGAGAAATAATGTCTGGCAACTTGTTCCAAAGCTTGACTCTCAAACCATTATAGGAACCAAGTGGGTCTTTAGAAATAAACTGAATGAATCAGGGGAGGTAGTTAGAAATAATGCCAGACTTGTGAACCAAGGGTATAATCAAGAAGGAATTGATTTTAATGAAACATATGCACCCGTAGCTCACCTAGAATCCATTAGGATGCTACAAGCCTTTGCTGCCCATATGAAATTGAAACTTTTTCAGATGGACGTCAAAAGTGCCTTCCTAAATGGATTCATCAAGGAAGAAGTTTATGTTAAACAACCTCCAGGTTTTGAAGATGTTAAATATCCAGACTATGTATATAAACTAAACAAAGCATTATATGGTCTTAAACAAGCTCCACGAGCTTGGTACGATAGATTAAAATCCTATCTAATTGAAAATGAATTTAAAATTGGTGAAATAGATCCAACTTTATTTACAAAAAGAAAAGAACATGATCTCTTAATAATACAAATATATGTTGATGATATTATTTTTGGTGCTACTAATGATTTGTTATGCTAAGAATTTGTGAAGGTAATATAGGACCAATTTGAAATGAGCATGATGGGAGATCTACGATTCTTTCTCAGACTTCAAATTGACCAGCTGTCCTCTGGAATCTTCATATCTCAAACCAAATACACCTCAGAGATCTTGAAGAAATTCTCTATGGACAAAGTAAAGGGTAAAGACACCAATGGTAGGCTCTACAGTGTTAAAATCCGATGAAATAGGTAATTCTGTAGATCAGAAATTATATAGAAGTATGATAGGATCATTATTATACTTGACTGCTAGTAGACCTGATATTCTCTTTTGTACTTGTTTGTGTGTGATAAACGCCAGTTTATCATCGTTCTTATGCATTAAAACAAACCTAACTCTTAGGATTTTACTCCGCAAACGGGTTTTTGGGCTGCATTTAAGCATTAATTAGGTTAGGCGTGCATTGCATTTTTTTTTATCTTTTTAATGTGTTTTTGTGAGTGTTATGGATAAACAGATTAACAGATCCCTAGCACTCAGGAAAGCAATAGGTAAAGGAGAAGCTCAAACTAGCTTGAACTCAGCTTGATCCAGCCCACCATAGCTGGAATCCCGCTCACTTGGTTTAAGGTCAGCTCATCCAAGCTCCATTCAGCTCATCTCAGCTGAATGGCAGCTCAAGAGAGCTCATCTTAGCTCACCCTAGCTCAGGTCAGCTCAGATCCAGCTCAACTTAGTTGAGCCTAGCTCATCTCAGCTGCCATTAGTCCATAGGGAGCTCTAGCTAGCTTAGCTGAGTTCACTGGAGTCAACCCCAGCTCAGGTTCAGCTACATCTAGCTCTACTCAACTCTAGCCAATAGAAGATGACCTCATTCCAGCTCAAGAAGCTCAAGTCCAGCTCCCGGGGAGTCAGCTTAGTTCAACTTAGTTGAGCTAAGCTACCTTAGCTACCTCAACTAGCTCTATCCTCCCTGTGAGCACCAGACCCAGCTCATATCAGCTCACTTTAGCAGAAGCCAGCTCACTTTAGCTTGACTTAGCAGCTAGCAAAGAACTAGCAAGCTAAGCCAGCTAGAGTAGCCCCATGCTAGCCTCTTCAGCAGCGGCCAGCTCAATTTCAAGCTCCAGACTTCTCCTCCTTAGCTCCTCTCCTCAAACCCTAGCTCACATTACCTACTCCTCTTCTCCATAGCTAGCTTAGCTTAACTAGCATCCAGCTCCTTGGCCATCCACCACCTTCAACTCAACCCTAGCTAGCTCCAACAACTAAGCTCACCTAAGCTAGCTATCCTACTCCAAGTTGGCGCCACCACCATCACACCCCTTCACCCCATCACCACTATCAAAAGACACCTATTTTCCCTCCAAAATAACCTTCTAGAACCCTTCCCTTTTGGCACCAACTTTCCCTCCAAAATTCCCTTCATCTCCACCACACACCTCTCCTTAACATCATCTCCAACATCCACCTCACCTACTTTCTAGAAGCCCCATAGTTGGCGCCAAATATAGGTGCCCTTTCACCACCATAACCACCCCATGGCATCCCTTTAGTTGGTGCCAACTAACCCTAGCCCTAGGATCATTCTAACCACCCATAACCACCACCGAACTCCATCCTAGCCCTCCACCTATTCATGCCAACTACCCCCCTCTCCACCTCTATATAAACCCACCATATCACCACATAAAAATCATCCTCCATTAGTGTATTATTCTACCTACACCCACCTACACCTATGGCCAAGAAGGAGTAAAGAAGATTAAGGGGGCACATCACCCGTCCTTTGGTGCCTTCTTCTCCCCACTCTCTTCAACTTGTGCCACGCCAAGAAGGAGGGCTATTCTACTTCAAGGAGGATAGCCAGGAAAAGGAGAAGGACTTAGGGTGAACGTCCACCCTTGGAGGAGGAGAATTGAAGGTGGTAGCTACCACCATGGAGGACACCATCTTAGAGGAGCATAGCAAGGAAGGAGAAGGAGGAGCCCTTTTCAAGCATAGGAGCCACTAAGCTTAGAGCAAGGAGCTTCCCCGCTTCACCAACAATTCAGGTGGATTTGTGTTTTATTTTATTTGTTGCAATTATCTAGTAGTGGAAGCATTCCTCTACTAGGGTTTGTAAAACATTTTTTCTCCTTGAGTAAAGTTGCCTTTTCTTAATTGTTTTCTTTTACTTTTACCTTAGTGTAATCACACCCTCTCTCTAATTACTCTAGGTTCCCAGGTGAGCTTAGAGAGTGGAATTACTTGTCACTTAGGTTCTAGTTTAGTAAATTTAGGTGTTAACCATCTTCCCACCATCAATTTTATGTTGCTTTAGTTATTTCAAAACAAAAATTAAATATTTTTAAACACCAAAAATAAAGTTAATTGCCATTTCTAAGCAAGGGATTTTGATTTGTAAACTTGCCTCCTTGGACAACCCTAGATACCCCACTATCTAGGTCTTATAAATTTTAAAAGCGAATCCATTTTTGTGCGTTGCAACGACTTAAAACCCCAATTTAACAAATTGCACAAAAATGCGATCACTTTTTGGTGCCGTTGCCAGGAAGACACGACTTTGCCTAATCATTTTTTCTCCTACTTGAAGTGGATCTCATCCCCTTCTCTTTCTTTTCTCTAGTGTGTGCAGGAACTATAGGGGGAAAGCGGGAATTTGGAAGTAAAAGCTTTAAGTTCCATGTCGTCCCGCGAACATTCAGGTTGGTTATTCTTACTTGTCACACCTAACCTAAAAAACTACCAAAATATACTAAACTTGACTTTCAGGACCTTAAAAAATTTAATTAAGTGAAGTGGTGCATTTTAAAACTCATTGATTGCTTGTTTACACCATTAACACCACCCCATTTCAAGTATTGGTGTTCTGCTTTTTCGAATCCAGACTTCTATCTGAATTTGAAAAATCAATTCCGATCACCACAAGCCTCCTAAAATCTTGAAATTTCATTTATGAATTATAAATCAAATAGGGAACATCTATTCCAAATTTCAGACTAATTGGATTAGTGTTTAATTTTTAAAAATTCGTGGATTGCTGAGGGGTCACACCCTTTAATCTTCCTATTTTTCTTTTGTCAGCAAATTGTTAGAATTTTTATACTCATTCAATTTTTGTGACACTTAGCTTTCTGGAATCCTTTCAAAATTCTACACTTTATATAAAATTACAAAATTTTTTTGAGGTTGGTGGTAATACTGAAAGGATCAAAATACCCACGAGTGTCATTTCTGAACTTTGACATCAGTACAAATAAAAATTCAAAACAATTATCAAAAAAATTCCTAAAATCTTAGAAAAATATATTCTGAAATCCTTGTTTGATTCTCTTCAATGTAGTGGTGTTTTTTGAATTTTTTGCACATCTACTTAATATAGAAAGCCTAAAAATATCTCATTGGTAGTTAAATTTCTGTCCTAGGATTAATTGGATTGGGGTTTCTTTTTCATTTCTAGAGACAAACAACCAAAAGGAAACATATCCTCACCCATAAAACTTTATTTTCTCTTGTTTGTGAAATCTCAAACTTATTTGAAAACTTAAAAAGAAAACCCTAACAATACACTAAGTTAAATCTAATCCTAAAAGACAAAATCACAAAAAATTGTGTGACAACTCATTTTTAATTGGAACCACTTTCCAATTCTTGTACACACACTAAAAATTGAAATAACAGGGCAACAACCGAATTAACACCCTCTACATTCCGTGTGCACTTTAGTATCCTAGCCTTAACTACAATTCATAGCAATTTAACCCTTAAGGTTTCATCAATTTAGGCTTGCTATATAGGACTTAAGTTTTCTCTAGTTAATACCAATTCTGGCAACTATATCTGGTGTTTAGGCTGAGGGGTCGTGTCAAACGACCTAGCACGGGTTTGTACAAGCACCTGGGGATTTTCTTGGGAAACGCTTGGGCCTAAACCTCCCCTTAAGTAACTTGGCTAGATCTGTTGACAGAATGGATATTCACTGTTGATTACTTATTTCCTAGGTAGACCAAGTCTTAGGTTAATTTCTAGGGAGTCACAATTGAGTTAGGTCAAGAATTTGATCGCTTGTGTGCACACTTCTCTCATCTCCATCTCTTCTCCTCCCCTTCCGTTCTTCCATTTTATGCACGGGAGACGGTCTCAAAATCTGCAATTGGAAGGACCATTTGATTTCGCCCCCCGCACAAAAAGACCACTTTTTCTATCTTCTTCTTCTCAAAATATGGAAAATCAACCAAACAGGTCCACTAACCCTTCCGCTTCCACCTTTAATCCCACTTCTAACCCCACTACTAACCCTAATTCTGACCCTTTCACCCACAACCCCTGTACCTTTGACTTCCCGTACTTGGAGCTCCCTAATGCTGAATTGCCTCAATCACAACATCAAGCTCCCCTGCCTGATCTTTTGACAATGATGGTAGAGCAAATTGCTAAATTGAATTCCAATCAACAAACATTGACTAGGAACATCCAAAACCTAGCCAAAAAAAGGCCGAACCCACCACCCCATCAGCAGCCTATTATTCCTCTAAAAGATTTTTATGATCCGTCTTATATGAGGAACGACCAAGGGTGGTCATACTAGAGGGGGACTTCAAGATCAAGCCAGCAGTCGTGAACCTGATTAAACACTTCCATGGCCTTCCTAAGGAAGACCCTTTCAGCCACCTTGAAGAGCCGACTCTTCCTACACAAACAACCCATTCCCGAAATGTGCAAGAAGACCTATGGTTGATGCGGCTATTTCCATTATCTCTTAAAGATAAGGTTGCTTATTGGTTCAGGACCATTGGCCGACCCATCACAACTTGGCCTCAGCTCAAGGGCACCTTCCTCAAGAAATTCTTTCCCATAGGTCGTACTAATTCCCTGCGAAGATCTATTACGACCTTTCAACAAAAATCTGGTGAGACTTTTCATGATTCTTGGGAAAGATTTCAAGATCTCTGAAGAAGTTTCCCGCACCACGAGATTCCTTTATGGCAACTCGTGCAAATCTTCTATCATGGATTAGAAGATCAAATCCGACATTTCGTCGATGCCTTGTGTGGCGACAACTTCTTAAATAAGGATGCTGAAAGTGCCTATGACCTTTTTGAAGAAATGAGTGAAAACTCATTTAATCAAGCTTCCATGAACACATTTTGTAGAACACCAAACCCACAGTTCAATGTTCATGAAGTAGGCACCCAAGCTATCCCTATCACCCAAGCTATCCCTATCACCCAAGATGATCTTCAAATGATCACCTAAAAACTCGACCAGATGCACATTAACCAAAAGAAGATTGAGGAAAAACTTACCACATCAACCTAAGCTCCACACAATCCACATCTAACAAAACCTAACTTTCCACGAAGAGAAAATTTGCACAATCTCAACACTACTCCTGCTGATTATTACCAGTATTCTGAGGTTGCCCATGATTCACTGGGGAATTACAACTATCCAGATCTTAACCCCACTCAAAATATTTCTGCCATCTAGGGGCCATTTAAAAATTCTTCTGATCACATTTTTTTGCAGTTTGTTAAATTAGGATTTTAAGTCATTGCAACGCACAAAAATGGATTCGCTTTTAAAATTTATAAGACCTAGATAGTGGGATATCTAGGGTCGTCTAAGGAGGCAAGTTTGCAAATCAAAATCCCTTGCTTTAAGGATGGAAATCAACTTTCTTTTTGATGTTTTTGAATATATAGTTTTTATGATTTTGAAATAATGGCAACATGTGAGTTTTTGTTGATAGCGAGAAAACAACTAAAACCTATTTCAATAAAGCTAACCCTAGACAGTTAGAGCCTCTCCCTAAGCTCACCCTAGGCACGAGGAGGCCTAGAATAATTAGGGAGAGGGAGTGAAAGAAATGCTAGGCAAAAATTGGAAAAAGCTATGCAACAAAAATTGAAAGAAGGCAACTTGAATTAAAATGAACTTGTTCTACACAAAACTCATAAAGGAAAGCTTCTAATCTACTTGAAATGCAAGAAGATAAAAACACAAATCCTCTAAATGAAATGGTGAAGAAGATGATGGCTTCTTGCTCCAAGCCTGGTAGCTACCAGGCTTGAAAAGAGTACTCCAACTCCTTGCTATGCTCCTCCAAGATGGTGTCCTCCAAGGTGGAAGCTACCACCTTCAATTCTCCTCCTCTAAGGGTGGAAAGGAGAAGAACCTAGGGTGGACTTCCACCCTAGGTTCTTCTCCTTTGCCTAGCCATCCTCCTTGAAGTAGAATGCTCCTCCACCTTGGTGTGGCACAAGTTGAAGAAAGTGGGGAGAAGGCACCAAAGGGGCAGGTGATGTGCCCCCTTAATCTTCTTCTCTACTCCTTCTTCTTGGCCGTAGGTGTACATGGATGTAGGTGGAATTAAACACTAATGGAGGATGATTTTTATGTGGTGATATGGTGGGTTTATATAGAGGTGGAGAGGGGGGTAGTTGGCATGAATAGGTGGAGGGCTAGGATGGAGTTTGGTGGTGGTTA
The DNA here is from genome assembly GCA_037157565.1 of Thalassia testudinum. Lineage (NCBI taxonomy): Eukaryota > Viridiplantae > Streptophyta > Magnoliopsida > Alismatales > Hydrocharitaceae > Thalassia > Thalassia testudinum. The sequence goes on from JAZHRO010000073.1 coordinate 155,470,106, forward strand.
TGGGTGGTTAGAATGATCCTATGGCTAGGGTTAGTTGCTGCCAACTAAAGGGGTGCCATGGGGTGGTTGTGGTGGTGAAAGAGCACCTATATTTGGCGCCAACTATGGGGCTTCTAGAAAGTAGGTGAGGTGGATGGTGGAGATGATTTTAAGGAATGGTATATGGTGGAGATGAAGGGAATTTTGGAGGGAAAGTTGGTGCCAAAAGGGAAGGGTTCTAGAAGGTTATTTTGGAGGGAAAATAGGTGGCTTTTGGTAGTGGTGATGGGGTGAAGGGTGGTGAGTTCCTCATCTCAACTCAGTTAATTAAGTTAATTTTACTTAATTAAGAGTAGAGAAAAGTCACTTAGGTTAACTCGAAGTTGTGTCGATTAGTAGTATAGGGTCAAATTAACCTAACATTTTAGAAAATTTTTACTGGTTGAGTCCAAGTCATTCGCTAGGAGGTATAATTCATTCTAAATTCACTAGTTGTCTTTTATTTTTACCTATAAGTATAAGGGGGTATAGTTAAGTTAATTTTAATAACATGAATTTCACAAAAATGATTTAAAATTGAGGAAATATGCAAAATTCCATATGAAATCACATTTACAACATTTATTTCGAAAGATTTAAGGCAAATAAGAGTTTATATATTCAAAACATGCCTTATTACAATAATTGAAAGCAAGAGAAATTAAAAATATAACAAGAAAAGTAATTTCTTTTATGCTTCAGCCTTTAGCCTCTCTCTTTTCCTTTCTTCTTTTTCTCTCTTTTATCTCTCTATTTTCCTTTTCTTTTATTTATTCTTTTTTTACTCTCTCTCGAGCTCTCTTTCTTTCTTCTTTCTTTATTGCTCCTGCTTCTGCCTTTCTCTTCCCTTAGTCTTTTTCTTCTTAGTTTCTTCTTTAGACTCTTTGTTCCTTAGTGTCTATTCTCCTCCTTTCTTTCCTTTAGCTTTTCTCCTTAGTTCCCTTAGCTTCTTCTGCTTCAACACTTAACCTTCAGCTCTTTCTTTCTTCTTCTCTTCAGCTGAACTGGGTTTTTCCTTTAACCAAAAATTGGTTTAAGGTTTGCGGTTAGGTCCTTTCGAGGATACACAACACCCTGAGATCAGGGTGGAACCATACCCTACTCGGTCCTCACCTTATTTGATTACGATTTATTATTGGTTTTTTTCTTTCTCGAGCTGAACCAGCCCAACCTCCTCCCTGGCCTCGCCCTCCCAGGGCCACACATTTGCATGCCACACAGACGCACACCCGCAGGCACACACATGCCCACACACACACACATAGATCAGATGCTCAGAATGGTCAGATGTTCATTTCGTGCCGAGCGCTTGATGACTGGTAAGCCACAGTAACAAAATAGTTTTATACCCATGCGCGCGCTCAAAAGCTTCCGATGTGGGACTATGTTTCCCCCCACCAGACCCGACTTCAACTGAGGATATCTCCCTACTCAGAGCTCCAAATCAAGCGATTCAAAGCTTGATGGAAAGCTCTAAGGTGGCTCTACAAGATTATAAGATCAATTTTAAGTTAAGAGGATGTTTCCCTCTTTGATTTAAAGAGTGAATATAGGGGGTTCCTACGAGTTTATATCTACCTGGGAATGAAATAATACTCACAGTGACTATAGATTGGCTTTTCTAACTTAACATGCTCCGAAAGTACAATAGTGCTTCCCTTCTTTTCCTTAAGCTTAGGAGTACACAATTCCTTAAGAAATCTTACATAAGTCAGGATATGTTTAATAGCATTTAGGAGTGGGATATTAATGTGTACCTGTTCAAAAATCTTAATCAAATCTTCGTCTAATGTAACAGGTTGTTTATGTTTCCTAGTCTTATTCAAAGCTTCTGGGAGTGGGATGTGGGTTTCCTATTCTAATGAGGTATTATCCGAATCTTGCGAATTAGCGGGAATTGTGGGATCGAGTTCTGCACCTCTTCCAGGTGTAGAAACAGGGGTTGATCTAGATGTACTAGGGTCTTGGGATAGGTTCCTTGGAAAAACTGGATACCTAGTCGAAGTTCCATGACGGGTTGTAACAGAGTTAATACCCGCATGAGAAGAAGAAGAAGATGCTTGTGAACTTTGGAAAGATGGATTATTAATTAATGGTTGATTCGTAATTGATTGCTATTGATTTGGATATTCAAAATCAAGATTAGAAATAGGTGGATTCAGATTTGGATTCAAGGGTAATTGATTAAGATGGACATGTCCCTGATTCGGATTTTGAACTCCTAGGTGTTGTCTTTGCTGGATATTCCTAGGGTTTGGAATTGGCTGGGATGGAAGGGTCCCTAGCTGAAGAGATTCAGCTAACTGCGTGATTTAACCCCTAAGATCAGCCAATTTTGCCGAACATTGTCATTGGACTTCAGCAAGAGCCTCAGCATTTTGTCGCTGGCTCTCAGTCACAGCTCTCAAAATCTGGTCTAGCTGTGAATCTCTATTTGGCCCTATGGGGTTTTACGAACCCACGTAAAATGTACTGGCATTGTGTTGCTGAAACGACAATGTAGGCGGGTTTTGTCTGGTTTCAGTCGGATATGATGGTCATTGTGTATGGTCAGAGCAAGAGAAATTAGGGTGATTATGCCATCCACAATTATAGGAATTTGAATATGGGTTTGATCTTGGTGTGTATCCCTGAATGGTGTTCAAATCAAGAGGATAAAGTGTGTTTTCTACAACAGGAAAGAGTGGGGACAAGGGTGGGTAAGATTGTGGGACAAAGGTCCCTCCTTGGGTTGGTGAAGGAGTAGATAGAAAACCCAAGGAAGATGGATCTCTAGAATCCAGATTATTCACAAATTCCCTGCCCGTGGGAATTTATGAAATAGGTAGATGCACGGGATTCGTAGCAAGTAGAGGCGTAAGAGTCTTCATTGTATTTTTGACCTTGTCAAGATGCTTTGCTACGATATCGACTTTGTCCAATTTTTCTGCAACTATTTCCAAATCCTTTGAACTGGATTGGTTACCGATCTCGTGAATGCCCTTATGTGGATTCTGATGAGTCGTGTTTGCGCCCCATGTAAATTGCGACATAGATGAGTTATTTATTGAGTTTTTTGCCATCCCTTGAAATAAGTCCGAGGCGGATTCTGCATCGCGATTTAGGAAATTCCCTCCACAAATGGCATCGACCAGATTGTGAATGCCCACTTGTAAACCATAGTAGATGTGCATGAGTTGCCAATAAGGGATGTCATGATGTGGGCATTTCCTTTGCAATTCATAAAAACGTTCCGACGCTTCATGAATTGGTTCTCGTTGGTTTTGATTGAAAGTAGTAATAGCTCACCTTAAAGCATTAGTTCGACCAATTGGAAAAAATTTCTTTTGAAAAGCAAATTCGAGTTCAGCCCAATTTGAGATTGGTCTTGCAATAGTTCTATACCAATAAGCAGCTTTGTCTTTGAGGCTAAAAGAGAACATTTTCAAAAGTAGGATTTTCCTATTTTGATTTCGAGGTCCAAGAGTTTGAGATAGATTCTTTAGATCTTCTATATGATGAAATGGATCCCCGGATGCAAATCCGTGAAAGTGAGGGATTAGGCCTATATTCGGCTTCAATTCAGGTTCATTCTCCCCAATAGGTATCCTAACATTAGGCTCTACTTGTGCATTAGATGGGTTGTAGTAATATCTAAGTAGAGGCCTTGTACGATGGATCGGTAAATCAGGGATATCAAAACCTATCTCAGGTTGAGGTGGACGACGGGTTTGAAGAGTCTGTAAATTATTTAAGGCTACCGTTAATAGATTGATCTGTCTAGTCTGCTCAAGCATCCTAAGATTCTATCTCAGGAGTGCCTCATGAACATCAAAAGGTAGCATCTCCCCCTGACCAGAAGAAGGGATCTCGAGATTTAGATTCTGCATCTGATCCAAAGAAGTAGATGGATCAGACGGGAAAACCATTGGTTGCTTATCTGCAATCCGCCTAAGATCACCTGTTAACGATGGTGCAAGAGGCGGATGCAAAGATCGCCTCCCATCCATAAAATGGAAAATAATGTGCAAAGGCACACACACACCACCAATAAAAACAGCAGCACAAAAAACTCGCAAAACAACGTACGTGGGTTTTGCTCTTCTTTCAAAGGAAAGAAGAGATTTCTAGGATACGCAAAAGTAATTTGACGCAAACAAAAAGAATAACAGTATCGAAATACGCATCCTAATCTATGTCTACGCAAGTGCGTAACCTTAAAGCTCAGAGGTCTAAGGTCTAGGATCGAGACTGCTCACTACTGGCTCCCCAGGGCTCTAGTAGTGAGACAGAGTTGTTGACCTTCAACCAAAGCCCTAAGAGGTGCAAAGAGGAGAGATAGAAAAATAGACTCGTGTGACTCTAGTGATCATGCTATGTGTGCAATATCATGCAACAGATGATAGCAATAAAACCCGCATGCATTCTGGAATCAAATTTAGTCACAGTTTTTAACTTCCTCTTTTTAGTTAATCTTTTACAAAAATATATCAACTAAAATTCAGTGTCCACCTTTTTTTTAAATCTTTTCAAACAAAAATATGTGGTCTTTTTAAATCTCAAAGGATAGGGATTTACGTGGATTTTCTCATGTTTTCCCGCTGATGAAAGAAAAATAGTAAAAATTTCCCAAGTCAGATTCACACTAATACTAGCAGGTAGAATGCACTCCTAAGAGTGCATGCCTATTGTATGCTGCTGCTAGTCAGATAGAATGTATATTTGTATTTTTTAAATTTTTAATGCAACAACACGAATGTATAGAAATACTCATAAAAGAAGAAACAGCAAAATAGATTCCCGCCTTCTCCTGAGATCACCCACAAAGGTAAACCTGAAAAGAAGACAGAAAACAAAAACAAAACAAAACAAAATACAATTGATTAGAACAAAAAACAAATATATAATTACAAATACCTCCTAATTATACAATTAAACCAACTAAATTCTAGTGAATTAAGGGATTACCTCTGTGGCAACGGTGCCATTAAAATGGTGTTTAGACGAAGCGATGCTAGGGAATGTTTTGATGAATGAAATGAAGCAAAATATTACCTCCCTGGCAACGGTGACATTAAAATGGCTCTGTAGGTCTTTTCGCAGCTATAGAAATGGGTTCTGAAGTTCTCTAAGCCTCAGAAGCTACAGAGAAGCTTCAAGCTTCTCTGAAAGCTTCAGAGAATGAATTTCTAACTCTGATTAAGTGAAAAGATAGCTAAGAACATTCTCAATTGATTAAAACAGACTCTAAGGGTTGTTACAAATTGATCTGGGCAAGATTTAAGATCAAATCTCAACAAAATGCCACTGCTATCAGTTTGCAATCGAAAACAACCCAAACAGGCAGTTAATGAATTCCAATCAAATTACTTCACAGAGCTCAACTAAATCACTCAAATCATTCAACAAAATCTCAAAGATAGTTTTAACACCTTCATTCCTCAAATCGAGCTCAGAATCAAAATCTCAACCTCAGTTTGATTGTGAAGCTTGGAATTTTGACTTTCTGATTTAAGCTTCATTTCACAAAATTAAAGCCTAGAATAAGGTTCCTACAACATCAGGAATTCATTCAGCCTCTTAAATAGGTGTTGTAACCTAGAAATTAAGGTTCCAGGCTTGTCGCCTGAGCATCAAAAGTACTTTGTTCGTTAGAAGATTTGGAAGGTAGTTAATGTGTTCTAGGGACATGAATGGCTTCAGTGCACTACACTGAAGCTTCTAAACCCATTAAGTGTGATTTTTAGGTTTCTGTACAGTCTTCTCCAATTTCGTCGGAGTTGGAGAAGAAGAGACCTCAAACTATGCTCCAATTACTTAAATCTCAAATAAACAACCTTAGTTTAATCAGTAATCCTCATTTCATTGATCTGGAGCTACTCACTCAGTTCTAAAGGCTGAAGAACTAATTTCGACTCGTCGGAGCTCCGATGAGTCCAGAAAAAGAGAAAAAGGTGTTCAGAATGAAGAATTGCGCCATTTTTTATTTGAAAAGGGTCCTGAGGTTGCAAGGAACCTCAGGAACTCATTAAATTTTCTTAATTGTTCATTAGAATTCAGAATTAGCAGTGAATTCAGTTAAGATGGATTTTTAATAGATTGAAGCATAGGACTTGTTCTCCCACTCAGAAGAGTGGTTGAAACAATTCAAAAAGTAAGTTCAATCATAAATATATAGATAATTTAATGTTTTAACTACTCCTGAGCCACCATTGACAGCGAGCTCAGGAGCTCAATTAGATTTGGTCGTTTAAGTTATATGTGGTATTTATACAAATTAAAGTGTGGATTAGGATCCTTAGATTGTGAATAGGTGATGGAGGACCCTATGGAGGTGGATCTAAGCTCAGATACTGTTACCATGGACAACAACAGTAGCTGTGAAGGTGAAGATGAATTAGGAGAAACAGTGATCAATTTACTGTTTTAATGGATTAGAAATGGTCGCGAAGGTTAAAGGAAGGTGATCAATGAATTTAAAAGACGAAATTAAAGCTCTGGCAAGCTCAAGGAACTCACCAGAGTCGAAGAAGATGAACACTAAACTCTGAAATTACAACTAAACTATCTAACTAACTTCCTAAACTACCCTACTCCTACTCCTAATCTACTATTACCTAGATGAAGGGGTCAACAGGATTCCACCGAAGGCTCATAGCAGAAGACAAAATCAAAGGGTTAAAGAAGAGTCTCCGGTGGGTAGATGTGAGGTGAAGCAGAGGATCTCCTCGGTCGTCACCTTTGTCCAGAGATGCGGCTGACCTCGGCGAAGCTCCTCAACTGATCAGGATGGATGGAGGAAGTCGGAGAATGGTGTGGAAGGTCGCCGGAGTTGCAAGCGAATAGCCTATTGGGTCAGCTCAGTGTTAGAAGAGGGAAGGGAGCCAACTTGAGAGAAATAGAAGGGGTGAGGGGGTATTTATAGTGAATGGCGACGAAGAGGACGGCGAAGTTTGGACGAAGAAGAAGCTTGGGGAGCTTAACCTCCAGCATTCTCTTCGACGACGGTGAGGTTAACTCCCACCAGAAATTAGTATTTTCAAGTAATCCAAACCAGTGGATAAAGATGGAGTGGTGAGCGCAAGCTCCAGGAGCTTAGAGAAGGAAGAATGATGTCGGCAGGACGATGATCGCGCAGTGGAGTCACTCTCCGTCGTCAGCCGTTCAATCGGCTGAAGAAGAAGAAGACGAGAGGGACCTAAATGCAGTGAAACTTAAGGACCTTTATGAAGATTAAGGATCCGATTGAAATAAATTTTAAGGATCAAAATGTAAACTCAGGTTTTAAAGGTTTATTTTAACTTAGATCTTTTTCAACTTTTTATATATCTCAGTAAATAAGGTAACTATTATGTTTAGAACTTGAATTTACATTTTTGACCTTTTTAAGTTAATTTATTAAATTAGGTAAAATTACTTAAGTTATTATATACTTATGTATATATTATGTTTAAGTTACTTAACTTATTAATTAATGAAATGATTAATAAGATCTCGACTCCAATTATTAATTAAATTGTTAATAATATTAATTGAATGATAAAATATCATTTCAAACTTATTTTAAGGTCCTTTACTATATATCTCTTATTTAATAATTAACCCTTATATATTCATAACCTTAGCTAATTAACTAGGAAGACTAGTTAATTAGGAGTAATTAGAGATCATGATGAGTCTCTCATCAAAGGGGTGTGATGGTGGTGGCACCAACTTGGAGTAGGTTAGCTAGCTTAGGTGAGCTTAGTTGGTGGAGCCAACTAGGGTTGAGTTGAAGGTGGTGGATGGCCAAGGAGCTGGATATTAGCTAAGCTAAGCTAAGCTAAGCTAGTTTAGCTAGCTATGGAGTAGAGGAGTAGGTAATGTGAGCTAGGGTTTGAAGAGAGGAGCTAAGTAGGAGAAGTCTAGAGCTTGAAATGGAGTTGGCAGCTGCAGAAGAGGCTAGCATAGGGCTACTTTAGCTGGCTCAGCTTGCCAGTTCTTTGCTAGCTGCTAAGCCAAGCTAAAGTGCGCTGAGGTGAGCTGGGTCTGGTGCTCCCGAGGAGGATAGAGCTGGTTGAGGTAGCTAAGGTAGCTTAGCTAAACTAAATTGAGCTAAGCTGAGTCCCTGAGAGCTAGACTTGAGCTTCCTGAGCTGGAATAAGGTCATCTTCAGCTGGCTGGAGTTGAGTGGAGCTGGATGTAGCTGAACCTGAGTTGGGGTGGACTCCATTCAACTCAGCTGAGCTAGCTAGAGGTCCTTATGGACTAATGGGAGCTGAGATGAGCTAGGCTCAACTAAGTTGAGCTGGATCTGAGCTGACCTGAGCAAGGGTGAGCTAAGATGAGCTCTCTTGAGCTGCCATTCAGCTGAGATGACCTGAATGGAGCTAGGATGAGCTGACCCTAATCCAAGTGAGCTGGATTCCAGCTATGGTGAGCTGGATCAAGCTAGTTTGAGCTTCTCCTTCACTTGTTGCCTTCCTAAGTGCTAGAGTTCTAGGGATCTGTTAATCTGTTTATCCCTAACACTCATAAAAACACATTAAAAAGATAATGAAAAATGCAATGCATGCCTAACCTAATTTATGCCTAAATGCAACCGAAAAACCCCTTTGCGGAGCATAATCCTAAGAGCTAGGTTTATTTTAATGCATAAGAATAATCATAAATTGGCGTTTATCATCTTTCATTGGAAGAATTTCCTAAACTACTCTTGGAATAATCAGGTTCCTCCCCAACCGAATCAATTTAATGGGTATGGATCTAATCCAACCTTTCATCCTGGGAGATCCCAACATGACATCAATGCCTAGATGACGAGAACCCTGCAGGACATGCAGACAGAAATGACAGAAGTAACCTGCACCATCAAAAATCTGAACAATCAGATTGGGTTTACTCCTACTTAAAGAAATGCAGGACATCTTCCCTCCCAACCCATGCCCAACCCTAATCACCAAAGAACCCAATATCTGGGCAGAAATCCACACTACCCGAATCAACCTCCTACTAATCCACCAACTCAGCAGCCTCCCAGGCTTCCACAACCATAGGCCCCCCCACCTCCTCCAAAAAATAATCCAACTGCACATGTAGTTACGTTGAGGAGTGGGAAAACCACCACTGATCCCGAGCCTTCACAAAAACTTGGTGAAATCCCCATTATTGTGCAAATTGACTCCCCACCTCCCCATCAGGAAGAAAAAGAAACACAAAAATCTAAAGATATGATTCCTATCCCTTTTCCACAAGATCTCCACCCCAACCCAGAAGAACTCGTTGATCTATTTGGGCAAGTTCAAATCAATATTCCTCTCCTAGATGCCATCAAATATATACCTGCCTACGCCAAATTTTTGAAGGATATCTGTACTCCTAAAAGGCAAGCCAAAAATCTAGGACAGGTACATCTTTCGGAGATAGTAAGCTCTATCATACAGAGCAAGATGCCTCCTAAGATGAAAGATCCGGGGGTGCCATTAATTTCAGTGATTATTGACGATACTACCTTTGATCGTGCCCTCCTTGATCTTAGTGCCTCAGTTAATATCATTCCCATGATTTTATTTGAAGAGTTTCAGATCGGTGAATTAAAACCCATCGAGGTTACCCTGCAATTAGTCGACCGATCTACAATCAAACCTCATGGGATTGTCAAGGATCTTGACCCACCTCTCCTCCGATCCCACCCATCCGGCCCCACCTCTCCTCCTCCGACGACCTTGACTGACCAACTCACCATCTCTGACCAATGCTGCAATGAAGCTACGCCATTATTGCATGCCCTCCAAGCAATCGCAACCTCCGACCACTCTCCACGTCATCCTCCATTGATCGATCATTCCTTGATCGATCTTGGTACACTCTTAAACTTAGTGAAATCTATCCCTTATTGGTTTTTTACTTAGGTATTAGATGTGCTATGTTGTGGTAAAGTGTTTTTCCTACTTTCTTGTATGATTCCTTTCAAAATCAAGTAGCATAAGTGAGCAAAACAATCGTTCCAATCTCATTTTTGTCGAGCCTAACTGGTTTTGGCCAACCAAATTCCTTGGTTGATCAACCAAAAGTTGATTTTTCCAAAACATCAATCGATTCATTTTTGATCGACTAATAAAACTTTTTTGATCGACCAACGTGTTTTTGCAAAATCTACATGGCTCCAAAATGCACACGTGCCTCCTCTTCATCTCATTGTGATGATACTTTTGATCTTTTTTTCATCACTGAGGCCGCACGTGACCGTGTTTCTCTATTCGCAAAATTTTCATCTCATGTTGGTAGACCCATCGACTTTGCGTGCTTTGAGTCTATCTTTCCAAGGATCCATGAAAAATTTGCTTACCACTCGATTTTATGTCTTTTTAAGCGAAACTTTTATGCAGATTCCAAGAACAGCCGCATACTCGATGTTGACCCAATGGCCTATCACCTATTTTATGCCAATATGAAAAACATAGGTAAGGGTTTAAACAATGACTTGACCTCGAACATCTACGACGTAGAGGTTCTGGTCAATGCAGATGTTCTTTCTGAGATTCTTGGATGTCCATCTATTGGTCCCACTTTTCTTAAGCTACACCAGCAAATAGAGATAGATACCATTAGGGAGACTTGCTCACTCCCTCTCATTTTGACTTGGGTCGTCTAGCCAAGTCACCATATTTTTGTCATCTACCTAGATTTCTTAATAGAGACTTTTAATGAAATTTCATGTCCAAATCGACATCGTTCGAAAACTGCCTTGGTATTTTTCTCATCACCCTTTATGCATTCCTTAAGAACAAGCGATTCAACTGGAACCACTTAATTCTGTATCTCATGGTCCCGGCAACGGACCACTTCAACGAAACCATGTGATGTGCATATATCTAAATAGCCAAAAATGTCTATTAATGCATGTTCTTAGTACCATATTAGCATCATACATTGTAAATATTGCATAACACGCATAATCATCCATTTAGGCCAAATTGTACAAATTGTATAGTAATTGTCTCCTTTTATGGCCAAGGATAGAGCGACTTTTAATCGGGGCTTCGAACGGAAGATCCAAACATACGGATCTGATCAGGGTGACGACTGGAGTTCAACAACTCCAAGATCACTCCGATCAAACATCTGTAGCACCAGATATAGTCTGAGGAAGCTCAGAGATCAAGGGCCAAGATGGTGTCAATCCACACTTCAAATGACAAATCCGACCGCACGAATGGGTTTGGAGAGATGATTGCAGCCTAACGGTGGGAAAATCGGTAAAATCCGACATCAGTGGCACCATCTACAACACAAAGAAGATGGATGTTCAGGATGATGCCACGTGGCACCTTCCTAACCATCCGCACCCGGTCGCCCCCCTCATCTCAACACCTGAAGGCTCGCATGACGTGAGATCTCAGCCATTGGATGAAAATCCAACGGCCAAGATTAGCCGTGCGCAAAAGCAGCACCACGCCTCAAACCGTTGCGTAGCTCAGTGGTTAAGGCGCTACGTGCACAAAGCGTGCGCGTTCGAGCCAACGTGAAGCGCTTCTTCTTTCGTGGACGTGCGTGATCTCGACCGTGCGATCAGTTGCGAATGGCCAAACACTTCCAATCAGGCGCACGCGTAATTGGGCACCCCGTTTCACGCCTGATCTCACACGCGGGTGCGCGAAGCTGAAGCACGCGAAGAGCAATCTGAGCCGTCCAGTCTTGCGAGCGGACGGCTGTGATTGCATGGACGTGCACTTGCATTAGCCGTACGGTAAAGGAGGAGGCGCGCATGGCACGCACACATGTTGCCCACGACAAGTCTTTAGTAATGAATAAATCCATCACTCAAGACTCGATTTTAATGTTTTTTAATATGGAATGACCAAATTGCCCCCAATCCTTGCAACTATAAAAGGATACCTCTACCCTACGAAATTCTCGTCCCTTCCTCTCTTCTCTCACCCCCTCCAATTCTCTAAGAGCTTGTCCCAAACCTGGGATGCTCCTCTAGAGTAAAAATTAGAAAATTTCCACCTTGTCCCCCTTTTGTGGAGCATCCCGCGGTTGTCCTCTCAATCCGTTCGGGAAGCGGATCCCGCGATGTCGACATCCTACCTCTCCCTCGGTTCCTCCCACTTCATCCTCCTTCCCAATCCATCTTCTATCTTCCAAGCGTCGCTCCGTCCGGCTCGTCCTCCAAGCAATCGTCTAGGAGGACACTTCTCTCTCCATTCTCTTTACTGCTTTCTAGAGTAGATTTACTGCTTTCTAGCGTAGATTTCCTACTTTCTAGTTGTGATGATTAGTGTAATGAACAACATTTGATGATGAAATCCATGTTTGTTCTACCTCTCATTTGTCTTTATTTGTAATATTCTCTCTCTCTCCTCTATTTATTATTTGTTAAATAGATAGCTAGTTTTCAACCAGCTAATCTATTTCGTGGCAAAAAAAATAAACGCGTATTTATAATCAAACAACCACCTCCCTGTGTTCGAGCCGAAATTTCTTTACGAATTTCGGTTAAATTTTATCTGTTGACGAATTGCTTCACTAATCGAACTACAACGACCGATTTTCAAAATCCAATTTCGATTATGTAATTTTACCTTTCAACATTTGGCGTCGTTGCCGAGGAGGCGATGCTCTTTGATTCTTCGCATTTTCCCGCCTTACTTATCTTTTACCTCACTTCTCTCCTTTCTTATTTTGATTGCAGGTACTCTCTCGAGGCAAGAAAAATGGTAGATTGAAGTAAAGTGCGGTTGAAGGGTCTATAAGTTTGCCCCCACCTCCCTGCCCACTAGTTCTCATTCCACCACATAATAACACAAACAAAAATCAACTTAGGTGTTCTTATAAACTCTAAGGTTAGTTTTGATTATTTGTTTGACACTTACACCTGCCTCACCCTCCGCATATAAAAGAAAATTTAAAAAAAAATCTCTCATAGAGGCACACAACCTCTTCTGATTTTCAAACTCAATTGGTAAACCAATCTTTGGAACCAGTACACACACCCAAACACATAATCGAGTAGAAATCAGATTAGGTAATCACTTGTGTGCCTAATTAAGTGGTGCAGCAGGCCAATTGTTTGAGTTAATTGGGCCGCACCACTTCAACTAAAATCAACTCATCAAGTAGCTACCACATAGGTTCAACTTTTTGGGATTTTCCAGGCACTCCACATTCTTTTAAGTTTCAAAGGAAAACATCTTCACCTGTGCTTTCAAAACTTGGTGTGCCAACTGAACTTGATTGAATACACCTAAAGTTGAATCTAAAAAGCTACTAAGCAAGATTTAAACCCTAAAATTCACCACATCCAAAAATAATATTGCTGGAAAACCATTGGTTGAGCACACACACAAACATATCAATCAATCATTAAGGGCACAACCTAGATAAAGGGCCCATCACATTCCGAAGCGCATTCAAACCTAACCCTAAATAAAACAAAGTAGACATTGGCCATAAGAATTGCACTTGCTCTTCGGAGCCTAGTTCGAGACTATTTTCGATTAGTCTATTTCTACTGTTCAATCTGATGTTTAGCTAGGGGAGCAGAATCAAACGATCGTGGCTAGGGGGTACACTAGGAACCTGAGGTTCAAGCCAAAGGAAGAGCCTTCTCCCCAGTCCCTCTCTCTAACTGGTTGGATTGACTGGAAAGAAGTAGATCAAATCTATTCTTTATTTAAAGACAGGTTCTGGGAGTCTGTAGGTGATTGTGCAGCAATCATAGGTCTTAATTGACCTAAATTAGGCCAGGACTTAGCATAATTTAGGGCAGTTCATGCATGCATAGGCATTATTTTCATCTTTACTGCTTTCTTTTAGTTATGCATAAAATAATTCTATAATGTGCTGATTAGGTGCATTATGCCAATTATAGGTAATAAGCTGGATCTGGAGAATAGAAGAATAACGGGTGTTGCAACAGAGCTGGAGTAGAAGACCTAGATTAGATGTAGTAGATAATAATGTAAGAGAGTTAAGGTATGCTACTCTATTAAGTAGGAATAAAGTAGTAAAATGTGAAGAACCTAGGTCCATCCTAACCCTAACATAGCCTAGAAACTTCCCCAAGCCTTAGCCACCCTTAGATGATGTCACTGCACACTAGGAAACCTTAAAACCCTAATTCCAACCTTTATCTGGACATCCAGATGAATTATAGGACACCCAGAACCCTTAGCGAACTCCCGCACACTTTAAACACACTTCTGCAGTGTTATTGGACGTCCAAACACTTGGTCAGACGTCCAATTTCTGCAGAATACCCAAGACAGAACCTTGAATCCTTATTGACTCTGATTGGACGTCCAGACAACAAGTCTGGACTTCAAAATTTTGAGTATAAGACGTCTGATTCTATTCTTGGACATCTAGAACTATTCTCTAGTTCCTGTTTTGAAATTCAAGCTTTGATCTTGGATCTCTAGCTCCCTAAACCCAATTCCAACCCCATAGGAACCTAAATTAAGGTACCTGTTGAACGTTTACAAACCTACACTAACGAGATTGGTTTTGGAAAACCTCTCATTGTAGTTCGGAAGCAAAGAATTCGTGTTCAACAAATAAAATTTATACCGAAAATAATTCCGGGTCGAACACAGGGAGGCTACGTTGATCTATTTTCGCAATTATATTTTTTTTAGGATTTTCTTTAAGCAAGGCGTTATAATTACAATGGGGCTATCAAACTATGAGAGAGAGAGAGAGAAAGAGAACATGCATTCAATATTTAAATAGTTTATAAAAGTTACACTAGAATGCGGAAAATCAATTACACTATAAAGCAGAAAATTCTACACTAGAAAAGCTGTAAATAAGAATGGGAGAGAGAAATTATCCTCCTCGACGATTGCTTGGAGGACGAGCCGGACGGAACGACGCCTGGACGAAGGAGAACAAAGCAGGATGAAGGAGGACGAAGCAGAAGAACGGGAACGGAGCAGCACGCTGTCGTCGTCGCGGGATCCACTTCTGAAGGGGAACAACAATTGGACTTTATCTCGCAAGAAGCATCCCGGGTGTGGGACAAGCTTCTTTTGAGCTTTGGAGGGGTAGAGAGGAGAAAGAAGGGATGAGAATTTCGTATGGAGGGGGTCCCCTTTTATAGTTGCAAGGAGTGGGGGCAAAATGGACATTACATCTTCAAAATAATAATAAGGGGTCTTTAGTGACGGATAAATCTGTCACTAAAGCCCCGACGTGGCCGTCACCGCCGCGCCCACGCGCGCCTCCTCGGCCGCCTGCTCCTCAACGCTCGCGCACGTCCAGCGCTTTTCAGCTGTCTGATCGCGAGATCGGATGGTTTAAAATCGCGCCTTCACCCGCTGCATTGCGCCCGCCTACGAGTGCGATCGCGCATTACGCGTGGGCGTCCAATCGCGCGTCGACGCTATCGGGCGCCCGTGACCGCACGATCTCCATTCGACGCTCCACGCGCCTCAATTACCCTGGCCTCCAATCCCCTCACCGCAGCTCGAACCCGCGCCCCGTGCTCGCGTAAGCGCGCTCGACCGCTACGATGCGGGGCGCGGATGGTCGAGCGCACGTTTTAAGCGCCAGGTGGCCACAGCCATTGGATCTCCATCTGACGGCAGAGAGCGATCGGGCGGGGCCCTTCACAAAATGCCAGCGGCCGTTTGGGCGGCTGAGATGGCACCACATGGCGCCATCTTGCCCGTCCATCTTCTGGAAGTTGTAGATGGTGCCACGGATGTCGGATTGACTCGATTTTTGTGTCGTTGGGCTGCGATCGTCGATCCGAATTCATCCGTGCGGTCGGATTTGTCATCTGAAGTGTGGATTTACACCATCCTGGCCCTTGATCTTCTAGGGTTCCCCAATCTCTATCTGATGCTACGGATGCCTGATTAGGGCGATCTTGGAGTCGTTGAACTCCAATCGTCGCCCTGATCACATCCATACGGTTGGATCTTTGATCCGAGGCTCCGATAAAATGTTTGCCCTGTCCAAGCACATAAAAGGAGATAATTAACCTCCATTTTATTCAAACTACTCTAAATGCGAGATGATGCATGTTATGCAATATTTATATCATGAAATGCAATCCTATGCTTAAGAACATGCATAAATAGACATTTTAAGTAGTGTAAATGTGTTTACATCATACCCCCATGCCTATCTTTTGCTAGTCCCTAGCAAAAACTATATGCTATTTATAAAAGAGTTAGGTTAGATTATTTGGACCTGAGTTATTTTCAATCATTAAGAAATTGTCTACTTAGGAACTGAACTTTCAAAGACACAACAGTGCCTGGGTATCAACCAAAATGCAAACCGCCTCAAGCCCTCACCTTATTCAAAGAAAAATTTCTTTTTCTTTTTACTCTTTTCTAATTTTTTTTGGATTTTCAAATTTTAGGGTTTAAGAGTGGCTTTCTACGGCCATTCAACTCACCCAAGATTTGATGAGAACCCTAAGCTTTAAGCATCTTATTGTGATTTGTGATAGACTCATTGACCGGCAATTAGGACGGACTTCGGATTTCTACGCCTCTAGGTGACCTCAAAAAGAATTCTGCCTAAAGGTGTATCTTTACAACCGGTAGCTTTCTCCCTACTTTTATTTTTTTACGGGGTCAACACAAGGGTGAATCCAGTGTATATCTCCCCGGTTTATTCTACTTCTCCGCTTCTTCCTAAGTGTTTTGGGAATTTTTAGTGCGTTTTCTGAGCTAGGTTCTGGACAACCGGTCGATGAGCTGTTACCACCGACAACTTGCCAGCCATACTCATGCGGGGAAGTGTGGCTTATTTCTTTTTATTCTTTTCTCCTTTTCTTTTTGATTTTTTTTTTTTAAATAGTTGGCTTCCCTGGTCTAAGATTTACCTAAGGGCAGGAAAAAGAGAAAGGTTCAGTGACTGGGCTCTGGACAACCTACCTATGGGCTTTTACCCATGATAACTTGCCAGCCATATCACCCTAGAAGGTTCATTAGCTATCCAATTTCCGTAAAAATCGTCGAACAACGAGTCAGTGCAAAGAAAGTGTGTAGATCCTTAAGACTTGAAGTTCCCTCAAATCAGAGGGCGGGTTGATAAGTCGTGTACTTATCACCCAAACTTATTTATTCCAATTACGAAAGAATTAAGATGGCGAGGACTCCACATTTTAGTAGATACACAGGCTGATTAAGTCCAAAGACCTAAAGGATCTTTGTGTTCAAATCATAATGTAGTATTTCCTAAGATTGAAAATTTTCTTAAACCCAAATTCTCTTTCCTAATTTCGAATTTTTTTTTTATAAAAGAAAATAAACAAATCTACGGAGCTAATGAATGAATTCAGAGATGAATATCCACCCCCCATGCCTATCTAATGCAATGTCCTCATTGTATTAAAAAGACATAAAACAGAGTGGAAAAGCGTAGAAAGACCTGAATTGCGTGAATGTCATGTCCGCTCGGAGATGAAAATGAAAAAGAACTGTATATGTGCTGAGTTTAGTGCCTTCAGCTAGGCACACTATACAAAGAAAAGAAATGAAGAATTCACAAGTGCAGGTCAGAATTAATATAAACAGAAGAATCCTCTGACCTATCAACAGCGGTCCATAGATGTGGACCAGATTGTGGTGTAGACCCATCCCCCATAATCGAGAATATCTGAGGTTCTGGATAAAAATTACCCAAAACCTAAAATCAGAATGCAAGCGAGGTCGGGCCTGTGATTTATGAGGATGCAACCCAAGGCCAAAATGTCGGGTTACAGAGAATTGAAGCTCAAAAGGATAATCGTTTCATGTGTGCTTGAGTTGAACATCCTCGAAACAAATGTCGTAAGGGTTCTGATTTGATGGATTCAGCTTAAAAGGAACCCTTCGACTCAATCTTCCATTTCCTCCAAAATTAACTTCCCAAATCAGAACTTCCCCGCTCCTATCCTCCTCATTAAGTGTATCAAATTCCAAGACCTCTTGTATATTCATCACCTTGTCTGGAATCTCCAAGTCTAAATGATGTGGTAAAATCAAAATTGACTTGGGTCTAATTATCTCATAATTAGAATCATCAATAAGCTCAACAGGTTGTAACTGATAATCAGGGCATTGAATTGATTCCTCCAGAAAATGTGATTCTGGATCCGTATCGTGTGCCCTAATAAGATCAGTTTCCTCAGTTATTGGGCTATCAAATGATCTAACAGATTCCTCAGGCCCAATCGTCTCACAAAAATCGTGATCTGAAAACTCGTGTGAGACTTCGCAACTTGAATCTTCACCATCAAAGAAATCAGGATCCGTATCAATGTATGTCCCAAAATCAGTTGTCACTTTGTGTTCCCAGGAGACATACGTTTTCTCGTAACCCGGCTCAGGGATCTCAGGTGAAGAAATCAGGTCATCCTTAATTGGTTGCTTTAATTCAATCTGGTCAGCCTCGTAACAAGTGTCCCCCCCAACAGGTGCCTGAGCGGGTTCTGTCATTGGCTTTCCTGAAGAGGGTTCATCCTGGGAATCATCCCAAGATTGAATCAAAGCAACCACGAATCTCATCCTCAATTTCGCTAATTTCCCAAGTAGAAACTCACCCGGGTTCTTATCCTTAACGTCCTGGAGCCAATCCAACAAAGACTTGTTTAAATCATCAATCATCTGAATCAGGGGCTCCAATCTCTCAATGCAAGGTGTTGGCTGAACTTCTAAAGATTGAATGATATTTCTCAAGTTAGCCAGAACCTTATCTTGAACCTGGTTAACCTGAATCAAATGAGTTGGTTCAGGATTGGGCGGGTTTGACATCAATGCAGAGGAATTAACGAATTGAGATTCGTTATACCCATCCTGATAATAGGTCATTTCAGATTGTTCAAAAGATGGTGATGACCTAAAGGCAGTGAAATCAGAGGATGGGTAAGGATCAGTGTATCCTTCTTGATTGTAGATCGTATTAGGTTGTTCATGAAAGGAGGACGATCTATAATCGATGTAGCTCTGAGAAGGATAAAAATCAGAATCAAAGTATTCAGGGTTAGACCCTAAACACGGGGGTCCGAAATTGTATCCCCAATCCGAATTATCCCAACTAACTGATGGTTGATTACAATACGAGTTGGGATAATCGTCATGTTGAGGATAATTTACAACAGGAGGGAAAGAGCGGGAATGCATGAAATATGTGGAAGGATTCATGATACACGGGAGGAAGAAAGGTGCCCTGTAATACAAACAATCAAACCTGTCCTTAAATGGGTTAGCCTAAAGACCTACAGACTCCCAAAACCCGTCTTGAGATAAAGGAACGATTAGATCAACTTCTGTCTGTTCAATCCAACCAGTTAGAAGGAGGGACTGGGGAGAAGGTTCTTCCTTCGGCTTGCGCCTCCGGTTCCTAGTGTACCCCCCAGCCACGATCATTTGACTCTGCTCCCCTAGCTAGACATCAGATTGAACAGTAAAAACAGACTAATCGAAAATAATCTCGTTCTGAGTTCTGAAGAGCGAGTCCAATCCTTAAGGCCAACGTCTACTCTGTTTTATTTAGGGCTAGGTTTGAATGTGCATTGGAATGTGATGGCCCTTTAAATGGGTTGTGCCCTTAATGATTGATTGCTTTGTGTGTGCGTGCACAACCAATTGTTTTCAAGCAATATTATTTTTTTGATGTGGTGAATTTTAAGATTCAAATCTTGCTTAGTAGCTTTTAGGATTCAACTTTAAGTGTTTTCATTCAAGTTTCATTGGCACACCAGGTTTTACAAGCACAGGTGAAGATGTTTTCCTTTAAAGATTAAAAAGAATGTGGAGTGCCCAGTAAATCCCTAAGAGTTGAACCTAATTGGCAGCTACTTGATGAGTTTATTTTATTTGAAGTGGTGCGGCCCAATCAACTCAAACAATTGGCCACAAATGCACCACTTAATTAGGCACACAAATGATTACCTAATCTGATTTCTACTCGATTATGTGTTTGGATGTGTGTACCGGCTCCTAAGATCGGTTTACCGGTTGACTTAGAAAATCAGATGAGGTTGTGTACCTCTGTGAGATTTTTTTTATTTTTTTCTTTTTTAATGTGGGGGTTGGAGTGAGTATGGATGTCAAACAACAAACAATCTGACCTTAGAGTTTATAAGAACACCTAGGTTGATTGATGTTTGAATTATTATGTTATGAAATGAAATCTAATGGGTGGGAGGTGGGGGGTAACTCACAAAACCTTCTACAACACTTTACTCCAATCTATCGCTTTTGCCTGCCTCGAAAGAGTACCTGCAATTACAATAAGAAAGGAGAAAAGTGAGGTAAATGATTTGTAAGTTACAAAATGCGAAGAGAAATCAAAGATCGTTGCCTCCCCGGCAACGGCGCCAAAATGTTGAACGTTTACGAACCTACTCTAACGAGATTGGTTTTGGAAAACCTATCGTTGTAGTTCGGAAGCGAAGAATTCGTGTTCAACAAATAAAATTTATACCGAAAATAATTCCGGGTCGAACACAGGGAGGCTACGTTGATCTATTTTCGCAATTATATTTTTTTTAGGATTTTCTTTAAGCAAGGCGTTATAATTACAATGGGGCTATCAAACTCTGAGAGAGAGAGTGAGAGAAAGAGAACATGCATTCAATATTTAAATAGTTTATAAAAGTTACACTAGAATGCGGAAAATCAATTACACTATAAAGCAGAAAATTCTACACTAGAAAAGCTGTAAATAAGAATGGGAGAGAGAAATTATCCTCCTCGACGATTGCTTGGAGGACGAGCCGGACGGAACGACTCCTGGATGAAGGAGAACGAAGCAGGACGAAGGAGGACGAAGCAAAAGAATGGGAACGGAGCAGCACGCTGTCGTCGTCGCGGGATCCACTTCCGAAGGGGAACGAAAATTGGACTTTATCTCGCAAGAAGCATCCCGGGTGTTGGACAAGCTTCTTTTGAGCTTTGGAGGGGTAGAGAGGAAAAAGAAGGGATGAGAATTTCGTATGGAGGGGGTCTCCTTTTATAGTTGCAAGGAGTGGGGGCAAAATGGACATTACATCTTCAAAATAATAAATAAGGGGTCTTTAGTGACGGATAAATCCATCACTGAAGCCCTGACGTGGCCGTCGCCGCTGCGCCCACGCGCACCTCCTCGGCTGCCTGCTCCTCAACACTCACGCACGTCCAGCGCTTTTCAGCCGTCCGATCACGAGATCAGACGGCTTAAAATCGCGCCTTCACCCGCTGCATTGCGCCCGCCTGCGCGTGCGATCGCGCGTTACGCGAGGGCATCCAATCGCGCGTCAACGCTATTGGGCGCCCGCAACCCACGATCTCTATCCGACGCTCCACGTGCCTCAATTACCTGCGCCTCCAATCCCCTCACCGCGGCTCGAACCCGCGCCCCGCGCTAGCGTAAGCGCGCTCAATCGCTGCGCTGCACGGCGCGGATGGTCGAGCACATGTTTTAAGCGCCGGGCGGCCACAGCTGTTGGATCTCCATCTGACGGCAGAGAGAGATCGGGCGGGAGCCTTCACAAAATGCCAGCAGCCGTTTGGGCGGTTGAGATGGCACCACGTGGTGCCATCTTGGCCGTCCATCTTCTGGAAGTTGTAGATGGTGCCACGGATGTCGGATTGACTCAATTTTTGTGTCGTTGGACTGCGATCGTCGATCCAAATTCATCCGTGCGGTCGGATTTGTCATCTGAAGTGCGGATTTACACCATCCTAGACCTTGATCTTCTAGGGTTCCCCGATCTCTATCTGATGCTACGGATGCCTGATTAGGGCGATCTTGGAGTCGTTGAACTCCAATCGTCGCCCTGATCACATCCATACGGTTGGATCTTTGATCCGAGGCCCCGATAAAATGTTTGCCCTGTCCAAGCACATAAAAGGAGACAATTAACCTCCATTTTATTCAAACTATTCTAAATGCGAGATGATGCATGTTATGCAATATTTATATCATGAAATGCAATCCTATGCTTAAGAACATACATAAATGGACATTTGAAGTAGTGTAAATGTGTTTACATCAGTACCCCAACCCTAGTACATCACCTCTAGACCTCCCTAAGGACATAATTAGGTCCTCACTAAACCTAATTGACTTAGATCATAGTCAATTACCATTGCCTAGTCAATTGGACTCATTGGGTCCAATTAAGCACAGATCGCAACCCACACAAGTCCAATTGGACTCAGGGAGAGTCCAATTGACCTAAGCCCAACCTAATTGAGTCAGTTCACTCTCAATTAGGTTCACACCCATTCAATTAAACTTGTGTTAAGTTTAATTGCAATTCCTCCTTAGCAATTAGGGTTTGCAACCCTAATTTAAGGCCTACACCAACCTAAACCCCTTAGACCTAACCTAGACCACCTAGCCACATAGGGCACAGCCACACACTCACACACACACAACCATTCATGCACACACTCATCTAGAGTTCTCTAAAACTCTCTTCTAAAGGTGGCACCACTCTTGGTTGCCAAAATTAGCAACCAAGAGCCATTCAAATTGAGATCCACTTTTTATGGATCTAAGAACTACCTCTCTCTCTCACTTGGCCGACCACTTATGGGGCTCTCTCTAGAGATTTCCACACTTCTCTAGAGAGCATCCCTTAGGTCTATAAAAAGACCTAAGGGGTAGCCATTTGCACCCATCCCATTCTTGGCACTCATTCACACTTAGGTTAGCTACATTCATCTCCATTCCACCTCCATGAGTTGTGCACCATGGCTGTCACCATCTCCACGCCAGGATGCTGGATCATCTCCCCAACCTCTCTCCAAGGGCTGGCCTAAGCACCATTGGCCACCCCTCCTCCTCTTAACCATTCAAAGGCCATCAGAGCCCACCTCCGAATGCCCTTATTTTTTGCTAGATTAGTAGCTAGTTCTTCATATTTACATGCTTTCATTTATTGCTTAGTAGTGTAGCTCTTATTCTTCCCTAATGATGCATGCAAAATCCCCCCATAAATTCCTATATGCGATCATTTTCTGTTAGCTAGATTTATATTTTCAAGCTTTCCTTTATAAGCTTTCCTCAAAATTCCATGTTGCAAACACCCTCCTGAATGAATGAATGAAAGATATATTTTTTTTATACATATCTCTTTGTTGAAAATCACCATGATCTTATTGATTGCAATTTATTTCGTGTGATTCAAGTTGCCTGCTCTTCATTTTTATATATTGCAACTAGCATGTCGGTACCAAGAAATATTGAAGATTTAACTATCAATGCATTTTCCGTAAACAGCCACCACATAACTAGAATTGTGCATACCGAAACTCATACTTTCACCTTCATCATCTATCTAACACATGCGCACGTAATCAGAGTTCACAATGAAAGTGGCAAAACTTTAATCCGATGATTGGAAACCAGCATGCGATTCTAAACAAGTAGAGCGATAAAAGATCGATTTCAGATTTGCATAACGCCTCCCAGAGACGAACAACCGGGACTCAAGTCTCGTTATCTTTATATAAATTTTTTTTTGTTTAATCGTATTGCACACTATACTACGGTGCATTTTCCTATCAAAACGTGCTTTACGGGTCACAACAGTAGGTCTTTAGGCTAGCCCCTTAAGGGCAGGTTTGTTTATTTGTACTGCAAGGCACCTTTCTTCCTCCCATTCTGTCATGGATCCTTCCACATTCTACACGCATTCCCGTCCTAATACATCTTATTCCCAAAATGATTATTAGTCCAACCCGACTTATTCTCATCTATCTTCTAGTTGGGATAATCTTGATTGGGGATACAGTTCTGGACCTCCGTGTTTAGAGTTTAACCCTGGAATTATAGATCACTACCCTCTTTTGGACAACCTAACATGATCTATAATCAAGAAGGATACACTGATCCTTACCCTTCCCTAGAATATACAGCCTTTAGGTCATTAAAACCTTATGAACAACTTGAAATGACCTATTTTCAGGGAGGGTACCAAATTCTCAATTTGTTGACTTCCCTATGTTGGTGCTAGAGCACCACGATCGTTTGTTTTGATGATAACAAAACACGTGTCATTTAACATTTGCACTTGGAGTCTTAGATTTCAAGTCAATTGCAAATGGAGACGTGACGGAGTTCGAGCTCGCATCCAAGATGGATTGGAGGAGCTTGATGGAGAACAGAGGAGATTCGCGAGGAGCAATAGATTGAAGATGGAAGGACAAGAAGAATAGGATAGAATTCTATTTATTTCTTTCATGTACTTTTGTCTTTATTTCCTTGCTCTTTTTGTTCCTTAGAACATCATGTTAAAGAGCCTCAAAGTACCCTAACAATAGTCCTAGGAACACCTACACAACCCTAGGATACTTAGGTTTTCTGTAGAGAACTTAAAAAACCAATATAGAGTTCAAACAAACTTTCCAGACGTCTAATTCCAAAAATAGACGTCTGATAATGGGTTTTAAGACGTCTGGCTGTTGATTCAAATGTCTGATAACATTTAGGCTGGACTTAGTTGGTTCTGTCTGATGAAATCAAACGTCCAGACCTTAGACCAGACGTCTTAGAAGATGTCTGATGTTTTTTCCAGATGTCTAATTAGTGAACTGTTGGCTGGCTTAACAAACATCGAAGATATGATTGTCAGAGCCTTATCAGACATCCTTAAGCCTTTCCAGACGTCTAATAAATGACCGTTTTACCTCAGCTGACCCGAAAATCTCTTCTCAGAGATTTTCTAGCCGTTGCACTCTCTTGGAAATCCATTCCCGCAGAAAAGTAGGTTTCCAGACATCCAGACATAGTGCCAGACGTCCTGTATGTCATCTGATAGATTTGCACTAGAACCCTGTTTAGATCTGATTCAAGTCAGGAAGGAACCCTCCTAAAATCAGACGTCTGACTTTGTTCCCAAACATCTTAAACAGGTTTTCCAGATGTCTGATGCCAGGATCAGACATCTGATTACCCTATCAGTGCAATGATTGTTCCTGATTTTGGCCTGATTCTCTTAGGCTTTGCACCCAACGACTATCGAAGCTTTCCTAAGCCATCCAAAGCCTTCCTAAGGCCTCTATAAATAGAGGGGAGCCTTTTCCACTCAACACATACCTAGTAGTACACTTTCACACCATTTTGTGTCTCTTGATCCTAAGAAGCAAGCTCTTGCTCTCCAAGCTCCAATTCTTCATCTAGAGAGCATCAAGCATTTACGCACCCACTCTCCCATCGTAGTTCATGAGAGCGTCGTTGCGCCGTCATGTAGTTCACACATCCGCATCGTGGGCGCACTCCTTGCAAAGGGAAGCATCTTAAATCCTATAGAAGCTTAGGTTAAAAATTACTTTGTTGGCTCTATAGGATTATTGTTATTTATCTTTGATCTTTGGTTGGGTATTTGCTTTGCGAATTCCCGTCTCCTTCGTGGGACAAAATCCTTCTCGTGAAGAGAAGGGGTTTGAGGTACGCTACCCTTGTATAAAGTAGCGTGGTTGTAATTGAGGTTGAATCACCCTCGTTTAAGTGATTCGTTTAGTGGATTTGATCAACTTGGTTGATCGAAAAATCTTAACTCGAGAGGGTTAGGTGGTGGTTTTCACCCGGTTTGGGTTTCCACCTTAAAATCTTTGTGTACTTTGTGTGATTGTTTATTTTGTGAGATTGGTATATTTTCAATTTCGCATATTTTTTTTACGTCACGCTGATCTCACCCCCTCAAAGTAGGGATTTACACCCTACACTGAACCCAAATCCAACAGAAGGTGTTGGCTAACTTGAGAAATACTATACAATCTTTAAAAGCTCAACCAATGCCTTGCCTTGAAGAATTAGAGCCCCTGATTGAAATGATTGACAATCTTAACAAGTATCTGTTGGATTGGCTCTACAATGTTATGGATAAGGGTTCGGGTGAGTTTTTACTTGGTAGGTTATCAAAATTGAGGGTGAGATTTGTGGTTGCTTTAGTTCAATCTTGGGATGATTCCTAGGATGAACACCCTTAAGGAGAGCCAATGTTAGAACCCGCTCAGGCACCTGTTGGGGGGCACGTGTTACGAGACCGGCATTGTCCAGATTAGTCTAGAGAAACCAATTAAGGTTGAACTGATTTCTTCACTTGACATCCCTGAGCCAGGGTACGAGGAAACGTATGTCTCCATGGATCAGAAAGTGTTTGATGATTTTGAGACATACATTCATGCGGAATTAAATTTCTTTCATTCTGAAGGTGAAGAATCATTATGCGAAGTCTCACGTGAGTTTACAGAACACGATTTTCGCGAGACAACTGGGCCTGAGGAATTCGATGAATATTATAACGGCCCGATAACTAAGGAAACTAATCTTATTGGGGCTCACATGGCATATTTAGATCCTTACTTTCTGAAGGATTCAATTCAAAGACCTGATCCTCAATCACACCCCATAGAGTTTATTGACGATTTTGAATTTGAAATCACTAAACCCAAGTCTATTCTGATTCAGTTACATCTTTTAGACTTGGACAATTTAGATGGAGTAAGTAATATGCAGGTGATCCCAGAATTTGAAATCCTGATTGCGGAGGATAGAAAGTGGGAAATGATGATATGGGACGTCAATTCCGGAGAAGTGCAAGACCAAGTATAAGGGTTCCAATTTGTCTAAAACCACCTTTCTACCAGGACCCTTATGACATCTTCTTAGAGGATGTTTAACCCAAGAAAACGTTCATTGATTATCTTTTTGAGGTTGATCACTTTGTTATCCGACTTTTTGGTCTAAGGTTGCATCCTCACAAATCGCAAGCTCAACCCCACTTGCATACTGATCTCAGATTTTGGGTAATTTTTATCCAGAACCTTAGATATACTCGACCATGGGGTATGGGTCTGCACCACAATCTAGTCCACTTCTGTGGACATCTGTTGGCAGGTCGTGAGGTGAATCTTTTTATTCTGATTCTGACTTGCACCTGTGAATACTTTGTTTCTCCTTTATTTGTATAGTGTGCCTAGCTGAAGGCACAATCTTCAGCACATATACAGGTTCTTTTCATCTCAGAGCCGACCTATTATTCATGCAATTTAGGTGCTTTCTACTCTATTCCACTCTGTTTCATGTCGTTTAATACAATGAGAACATTGCATTAGATAGGCATGGGGGTGGATATTCATTTCTGAATCATCTTGTTAGCTCCGTTGAATCTTTTTATTTTCTCTTTATTTTTGAAAAAAAAACTAGGAAAGAATATTTGGGCATTAGGACTTTTCAATCTTAGGAAATAATACAGTAGGATCTGAGCACTAAGACCCTTCAGGTCTTTGGGCTTAATCAGCCAGGGTATCCACTAAAATGTGAATTTGTTTATCGGGTCCTCACCATCCAGAATTCTATTTCAATTCGATTAAATAAGTTGGGGTGATAAGTACACGACTTATCAACCCGCCCTCTGATTAGAAGGAACTTTAAGTATAAGCATCTACACACTATTCGCACTGACTTGTTCTTTGGTGTGGTATGGCTGGCAAGTTATCGTGGGTAATAACCCATAGGTAGGTTGTCCAGAGCTCAGCCATAGGACCATTCTTTTCCTACTACCTTTAGGTAAATCTTAGACCAGGGAAGCCACCTACTTAAAGGAAAAGAAAAAATAATAATGATAAAAAATTCCAAAAAGAAAAGAAAAATAAAAAGAAAAGGAGAAAAGAAGAAAAAAGAAACAAAAGAAATAAGCCACGCTTCACCGCACGAGTATGCCTGGCAAGTTATCATGGGTAACTGCCCATTGGTAGGTTGTCCAGATCTCAGCTAAAGAAATGCACGTTTAATTCCTAAAATACTTAAGAAGAAGTAGAGAAGTAGAATAATCCGAGAAGATATACACTGGAATCACAATTGTGTTGACCCCATAAAAATAAAAGTAGGGAGAAAGCTATCGGTTGTGTAGATATACCTTTAAGCAGAATTCTTTTTTAGTTCACCTAGGGGCGTAGAAATCTGAAGTCCATTTTGATTGCCAATCAATGAGTCTATCACATTTACAAAAAGATGCTTAGAATCGAGGGTTCTCATCATGTCTTGGGTGGGTTGAGTGGCCATAGAAAGCCGCTCTGAAACCCTAAACTCAAAAATCCAAAAAATTAAAGAAGAAAAAGAGAAAAAGCGATCCTTCTTTGAATAAGGTGAGGGCTTGAAGTGGTCTGCATTTAGGTAGATACCCTAGTGCTGTTGTGTCTTTGAAGTTCAGGTCCTAAGTAAAAATTTCTTAACTTTGAAAATGACTTTTGCCCGAGTAATCTAATCCTAAATCTTTTATAAATAGCAAGTAGTTTTTTCTAGGGACTAGCAAAGGATAAGCATGGGGTGTGATGTGCATACATCTAAATAACCAAAAATGTCTATTAATGCATGTTCTTAGTACCATATTAGCATCATGCAATGTAAATATTGCATAACATGCATAATCATGAATTTAGGTCAAATTGTACAAATTGTATAGTAATTGTCTCCTTTTATGGCTAGGGACAGGGCAACTTTTAATCGGGGCTTCATCCAGAAGATCCAACCGTGCGGATTTGATCAGGGAGACGACTGGAGTTCAACGACTCCAAGATCGCCCTGATCGAACATCCGTAGCACCAGATATAGTCCGAGGAAGCTCAGAGATCAAGGGCCAAGATGGTGTCAATCCACACTTCATATGACAAATCCGACTGCACAGATGGGTTCAAAGAGACGATCGCAGCCTAGCGGCTCAAAAATCGATCCAATCCGACATCCATGGCACCATCTACAACACAAAGAAGATGGACGGTCAGGATGGTGCCACGTGGCACCATCCCAACCTTCCGCACCCGGCCATTCCCCTCTGCTAAACTCCTGAAGGCTCGCGTGACATGAGATCTTGGCCATTGATGAAAATCCAACAGCCAAGATTAGCTGCGTGTAAAAGCAGCATCGTGCCTCAAACCGCTGCGTAGCGTAGTGGTTAAGGTGTTACTCATGCAAAGCGCATGCGTTTGAGTCGTCGTGAAGCGTTTCTTCTCGCATGGACATGCTCGATCTCGAACATGCGATCAGCTGCGAACGACCTAGATCATCCAATTAGGCACACGCACAATTGGATGCTTCCTTTCACGCCTGATCTCACGTGTGAGTGTGCGAAGCTAAAGCAGGCGAGGACCGATCTGAGCTGTCCGATCTCTCGATCGGACGGCTGAGACTTCTTGGATGTGCACTTGCGTTAGGCATGCAAGAGAGGAGAAGACATGCACAGTGTGCGCAGACATCGCCCACGACGGGTCTTTAGTGACGAATGAATCCGTCACTAAAGAGCTGATTTTAATGTTTTTGATTATGGAATGACCAAATTGCCCCCAATCCTTACAACCATAAAAGGAGACCCCTACCCTACGAAATTCTCTTCCCTTCCTCTCTTCTCTTACCCCCTCCAAAGCTCTAAGAGAATGACCCAAACCTGGGATGCTCCTCTAGACTAAAAATTAGAGTTTTTCCACCTTCTCCACCCTTCGTAGACCATATCGTGGTTGTCCTCTCACTCCGTTTCGAGAAGCGGATCTTGTGACGACGATGACGTCTTGCATCGCCCCTGGTTCCTCCTACTTCGTCCTCCTTCTTCCCACTCTGTCCTCCATCTTCCAGGCGACGCTCCATCCGGCTCGTCCTCCAAGCAATCGTCGGGGAGGTTACTTCTCTCTCCATTCTCTTTACCGCTTTCTTGAGTAGATTTACTGCTTTCTAGCGTAGATTTCTTACTTTCTAGTTGTAATGATTAGTGTAATGAATAGCATTTGATGATGAAATCCATGTTTGTTCTACCTCTCTTTTGTCTTTATTTGTAATATTCTCTCTTCTATTTATTATTTGTTAAATAGATAGCTAGTTTTCGACTAGCTAATCTATTTCATGACAAACAAAACAAATGCATATTTATAATCAAACATCCGCCTCCCTCTGCTCGACCTGGAATTTCTTTACAAATTTTGGTTAAATTTTATCTGCTGATGGATTGCTTCGCTAATTTTACTACAACGACGAGTTTTCAAAATCTAATTTCAATTGCGTAGTTTTCCACTTTTCAACACAAGCCTCCCACCAGCTCTGATGGCAAGTGTTTTGCGAATTAAAATCGAGGTTCGGAGGACCCGTCAAAGTAGCTCGCAAAACGCATCTATCAAATAAAATTTATAACCGAAACTCAAAAAGTGAGTCTCAGGTCGAACATGGGAAGGCAAATGCTTGGTTTTATAAAAATATGTGTTTCTCTTTTATTTATTTTTGGTTGTTTTTATCTTTTCAAATTTTTTTGGTATTTTTAGCAAGCAAGAGATTCGGTCGATGAAAACTTTATCTACTTGCAAATATAAGAGAGAGTGAGAAAGAGAGAGAGAGAAACAATCATCTATTCATGAAGAATTGTTTGTTACACTATGAATGCGGAAAATCTACACTACGAAAGCATAAAAAGATAGAATGAGGTGAGAGAAATCCCCCTCGACGGTTGCTTAGAGGATGACTCGCTCTGACGTCACCTGGAGGAAGGTGGTGAAGAATGGGACGAAGGAGGACGGAGCGAAAGGATGGAGGATGGGGCAGGACGGCATCACGGCCAGGATCTTCTTCCCGAAGGGAGGTGAGAGGATGGTCACAGGATGCTCGACGAATGGGGATGAGAGGTGGGAAAACTACTTTATTTTCTACTCTAGAGAAGCATCTCGAGCTTAGGACAAGCTCTCTCAAGAGCCTTGGAGGTGGTGAGAGGAAGAAAGGAAGAGATGGTTTGGAATGGTGGTGGGTAGGTCCTTTTATAGTGGAGGAGGAATAAATTCACAACTGGGTCATTACTGACGTCGATAAACATAGCTGCAGCTGTCGCTGAAGATCCACCCTTCAATTCCTCTTCTTGGTGCATGCAGACCATCAATGATAGCTGCAAGCATCACTAAAGGCACGCGTCACTGAAGATCCACTCCTATCCTCCGCTGGCACAAGCTCCGTTGCTCACGCGCGCTGGCATGCACTACGCTGCTGCTGCGTGCGGCTGTGCAGGGTGTGCGGCTGCGGCTGTGCGCAGTGCGCCGCTACTGGCTGGCATTGGGCAGCCTGGATGGTGCCACATGGCGCCATCTAGGCCAACCATTTTTCTTTCTTTTCTAGAGGGTGCCACGATGCTCAGATCGAGATTATTCCTGCGTTGCTGGACTGCGATCGTCGCTTCGGATCCATCTGTATGGTTGGATTTTCCATCCAAAACCTACATGGATTTCGCATTTCCCCCTGGCCGTTGATCTTCCTCAGACTTCGTATGATGCTACGGTTCTTCGATTTAGACGATTTCAGAGACGTTAGACTCCAATCGTCGTCCTAATCAGATCCGTACTGTCCGATCATCCATCCGAGGCCTTGAAATAAGTCTTCTTCTCTCCTGACCGTAAAAAGGACCAAATTTACCTAAAATATATACTACTCTAAATGTAGAATGATGCATGCTATGCAATATTTATAACATGAAATGCAAATCTAAGACTAAGAACATGCATGAATAGTCCTTTTAACGTAAATAGATGTGTCTATATCATACCCCCATGCCTATCTTTTGCTAATCCCTAGCAAAATTAAACTACAAACAATGTATAAAAACAGAATTATGATTCGATTGCTTAGGCCTAAGTCATTTATTAAAAATAGAAAATTTCAACTAAGGTCCTAAATAACGAAATGATCGCACGTTTTTCACGAGTTTGAAATCAGGGTTACAAGTAACCCGTCGTCATAGTTGCGAAACTTGTAGTCAAGAAAAATTAATACCAAAACTAAAAGGGAGTCCTGGGTTGAACACAGGGAGGCGACGTTTGCTTTAATTGAAAATCGCGCTTCGATTTGTTTCTTTTTGGCATTTTAGGGTTTTGTTAGTTTTTTTTTATTTTTGAAAGAAGATAAGAAGAATGAATCACCAGAGATATGGAACAAATATGATATAGATATCACTTCATGATGTAAACACATTTACACTGCTTAAGATGTCTATTTACGCATGTTCTTAAGCATAGGATTGCATTGCATGATATAAATATTGCATAACATGCATCATCTTGCATTTAGAGTAGTTTGAATAAAATGGAGGTTAATTGTCTCCTTTTATGTGCTTGGACAGGGCAAACTTTTTATCAGGGCCTCGGATCGAAGATCCAACCGTACAGATGTGATCAGGGCGACGATTGGAGTTCAACAACTCCAAGATCGCCCTAATCAGCATCTGTAGCATCAGATAGTGACCGAGGAACCCTAGAAGATCAAGGGCCAAGATGGTGTAAATCTGCACTTCAAATGACAAATCCAACCGCACGGATGAATTTGGATCGACGATCGCAGCCTAACGACGCAAAAATCGAGTCAATTCTACACCTGTGGCACCATCTACAACATCCAGAAGATGGACGGCCAAGATGGTGCCACGTGGTGCCATCTCGGTCGCCCAAACGCCCGCATGCAACCACTGAAGCCTTCGCATCTCCCCCCTATCCACCATTGGATCTTGATCCAACGGCTGTGAACGGCGGCACCTTGAATCGCCTGCTCGACAATCTGCGCTCCGCAACGTAGTGGGCCAAGGCGCTATTGTGAGCAGTGGACGCGAGTTCGAGCCGCAATGAGGATGCGAAGGGAGCGAGCGAGCGGGCGCGGGGGTGCGTCAGATCTTGATCAGATGGCCGTTCGCGCTCAATCGCGATGACGCGCTATTGCACGCCCACACCTCACGCAGCATCGCACGCGTTGGGGCAGGCGAGCAGCGAGCGAGGAAGGCGCAATCACAGCCATCCGATCTCGCGATCGAACGGGTGTGGATGGCTGAACGTGCGGCAGGCGTTGAGAGTGAGCAGCCGAGGAGGCACACGTGGGGAGCGCCCACTACGCCCACGTTGGGGCTTTAGCGACAGTTTTATCCGTCACTAAAGACCCCTTATTTAATGTTTTAAAGATGTAATGACTAATTTGCCCCCACTCCTTGCAACTATAAAAGGAGACCCCTTCCACACGAAATTCTCATCCCTTCCTTCTCTTCTCTACCCCTCCAAAGCTCAAGAGAAGCTTGTCCCACACTCGGGATGCTCTCGCGAGATAAAGTCCAAATTTTCGTCCCAATTGAGAAGTGGATCCCGCGACGACGATGACGTGCTGCTCCATTCCCGTTCTTCTACTTCGTCCTCCTTCGTCCTACTCCGTCCTCCTTCGTCCAGGCGTCGTCCCATCCGGCTCGTCCTCTAAGCGATCGTCGAGGAGGATAACTTCTCTCTCCTATTCTTCTTTACAGCTTTTCTAGTGTAGAAGTTTCCTGCTTTCTAGTGTAGCTGATTTCCCGCTTTCTAGTGTAATTTTTGTTTGGTTTGATTGTATAAACATTTTGAAATATTGAATGCATGTTCTTTTTCTCTCTCTCTTTCTCTCTCTCTCTTCCTTTTAGTCTAATAGCTTCATTATAATTATATCTCCTCGCTTTTCAAAAATTCTAAAAAAATATAATTGGGAATATAGATCGACGTAGCCTCCCTGTGTTCGACCCGGAATTCAAATTTTGGTATAAATTTTATTTGTTGAACACGAATTCTTCGCTTTCAAGCTACAACGATAAGGTTTTCAAACCAAACACGTTAGCGTAGCAATTCGTACGTTCAACATTTTGGCACCGTTGCTGGGGAGGCAATGATTTCTAATCTTCCTTTCGCATTTCTTGCACTTTATTATTTTCTAACTTGCTTTCTCATGGGTCAATTGTTTTGCAGAGACCTCCATCAAGGAATCAACAAGCGGC
The DNA here is from genome assembly GCA_037157565.1 of Thalassia testudinum. Classification (NCBI taxonomy): domain Eukaryota; kingdom Viridiplantae; phylum Streptophyta; class Magnoliopsida; order Alismatales; family Hydrocharitaceae; genus Thalassia; species Thalassia testudinum. The sequence continues at coordinate 155,503,818 of JAZHRO010000073.1, forward strand.
AGACTGGAGTAAAGTGCAATTGAAGACACCTGTAAGTGCTCCCCATTCTTTCCCCCCCTCCATAGATTTCATTCGCCACATTAAATCCAAATTCCAATTAACCTAGGTGTTTGCATAAATCCTAGGAATAGTTTGGTTGTTTGGATTTTCACTCACATTCATTCCACCCTCATTTATAAAAAAAACAACAAAACGACAATCTTGTGGGGTAATTTTCAACAAATACACAACATACACCCACATTCAAGGCACTTAATCAAATTGATTTGTTTCTACTCAACCGGGTTCTGATCTGTGGAACCGATACACACAAAGTAACACATAAAAGAGTAGAAATCATTCCAGGTTAACCATCTTTGAGTGCCTAACTTAGTGGTGCATTCGTGGCCAATTGTTTGAGTTGTTTGGGCCGCACCACTCTATTTAAAACCAACTCATCAAGTAGCTTCTCCTTAGGGTTTTCAATCTAGGTCTATTCCAGGCACTCCACTTTCTTTCTGATTTTAAAGGAAAACAATCTTCACCCATGTTTTACAACTTGGTTTTCCTAGAAACTTGATTGCAATCCACCTAATTTGAAACCCTAAAAGCTACTTAAGCAAGATTTGAACGTTAAAATTCACGCATCACAAATAATCTTGCTTAAAAACCCTGGTTGTGCACGCACTTACACAAATCTCAATCAATCATTAAGGGAACAACCCATTTTAAGGGTCCATCACATTCCATAAGCACTACAATCCCAGGCCTTAATAAAATTGAGTAGACGTTGGCCTTAAGGTTTGATTCGCTCTTCTGGGCCTAGCCTGAGATTGTTTTTGATTAACCTACTTATACTGATTAATCTGATGTCTAGCTAGGGGAGTAATGTCAAACGACCGCGGCTGGGGGGTACACTAGGAGCTGGAGGCGGAAGCCGAAGGAAGAACCTTCTCCCTAGTCCCTCCTTCTAACTGGTTGGATTAAACTGACGTAAGTAGAGTAAATCATTTACAGCCTTAAAGAGGGTTTTGGGGGTCAATAGATCCTTAGGCTACCCCACTTAAGGACAGCCTTGTTTTGTTGTGCTGCAGGGACCATATCCCCAGTCCTTCCGACCTTCTCCTAGTACGGTCATTGAATCCCTGATTGGAAGGACCATTAGAACATTCTAGGAGGCGTAAATTGGATTTTGGTCAATTTGATCCCATGGCCAAACAACAGCCTCCTCTGCTTGGAAATCCACAGGAAGAATTTCGAAGCCAGCTGGAACAAATGCAGAGAATGCAGGGCGCTCAGCCCTTGAAGGATTTTTATGATCCTTCAAATTACGGGGAATGTCTCGGCGTCCAGATTTCAGCCAGTGACGTAGAAATCAAGCCCCAGGTGTTAAGTTGATTAAACATTATCATGGGCTTGGCTCCGAAGATCCATTTCAGCACTTGGAGGACTTGACCACTTTGGTCCAGACCACCAAGGCTCGAAATGTAAACGAGGAGCAAATGATCATGAGGCTCTTCCCCCACTCTCTTAGGGATAAGGTCGCACATTGGTATAGGACAATAGGAAGACCAATTACAACTTGGAATGAGTTGAAATCGGCCTTTCTGAAGAAATTCTTCCCAGTCGGACATACCAATGCTTTGAGATGGGCAATCAGTACCTTTACCCAGCGGCCTGGGGAGCAGTTTCATGTGGCCTGGGAGCGATTCGAGGACTTATTGCAGAGGTGTCCACACCACGAGGTGCCGAAATGGCAACTCGTGCAGAGCTTCTATCATGGGTTGCCTAAGCAACTTAGAAATCTTGTGGATGCTTCTTGAGGAGGCAATTTCCTCAATAAAGATGCAGATAGTGCACATGATTTATTTGAGGAAATGAGTGAGAATTCAATTAATCATGCCTCCATGGATACTTTTAACCGATCCCAGCAACCTAAATCAAATGTCAATGAAGTCCATGACTATCATTCATTTGATATGGAATTGATTTGTAACAAACCTGATAAGGTGGACTTGGTTGCTAAAAGAATGGAAGAGTGGATGGCTGGCAATTCTATAAACAACTCTCAATGCATTCAATCCCAAAATTCGGGATTCCATTCCACACGAGCTCCTTCTGGACGGGAGTTCGTGAATCAACTCGATGCAGCTCAACCTGTGAGTCAGCATTTTTCAGAACCCCACAGGTTCCAAACTGGGGCCTTTGATCCCAGTTTTTCTGATCCTTCCATTTCTTTTTCTCCATCCTCACCCTATGAGGATGTCTGTGCTGTACAAGAGAATGTTAGATCCAACCCCTACTCGAATGCCTATAATCTAGGTTGGAGAAACCACCCTAACTTCTCTTGGAAAAATCTGGGGCAACAGACCCAATTCCGACCCGGCAATTATGCTCCGCAACGACCAATGGGTCAGGGTCAAGTATATACTCGGTTGCCTCTGAATCAGGTCAATCAGCCAGCTTGGAATGCCTGTCAACCTGCAGGGCAGGCTGATTTGAACCGTCAAATGGTAGACATGCAAGGATCCTTGCTCCAGCTCATGCAGCAAATGAAAAATTCGCTGGACAACTTGCAATCTGGGCTCATTGCTAACCCTCGTCAACCCGGATCTCTAACATCCCAACTCATACCCAACCCGCGAAATATTATGAATTCGAGCAATCAAACCCATGGGTATGTAAATCAGAGGGACCCACACGCACATGCTCAGGTGGTTGAGCAGGATTCCTCATCTTCTTCTTCTGCAAATCAACAATTCATGGTTAATCAAGCCCCTCTAATCTTTCCTAACCCTCCCCAAGATCCAAATTCTTATGCTTCTGCAAATTTTGTAACTTTGAGGAGTGGTAAGCAGACTCAGGATCCACAACCAAAATACTCTGATCTTTTGAATTCTGAACAACCTGAGGAGAGAGAGGAGAATTCTAGAGGAGAAATCAATGCTCAGGAACCTGATTCCAAAGATCTGACTCATGTTCCTTTTCCTGAAGCCTTAACCAAACCAAAGAAGAAGAAGTCTGTTGATAGTAATGAGGAGCTTCTGAATCTATTTAAGAATGTTGAGATCAATATCCCACTCCTTGATGCTATCAAGCACATACCAGCTTACGCAAGATTTTCAAAGGAATTATGTACACAAAAGCATAAGTCGAGAGAATCTGTTCCGAGGAAGGTGGTACTCTCCAAGTAGGTAGTTCTGTTATCCTGCACTACCTCCTTCAGAAAAAGAGAGATCCTGGTGCTCCATTGATTTCTTGCATTATCGGAGATTACACATTTGATAGAGCACTTTTGGATCTCGGTGCATCCATCAACCTAATTCCGACTTCTCTTTATGAGAAGTTTGGATTAGGTGAACTTCGGCCAACTTCAGTAACGCTACAGTTAGCGGACCGTTTGGTCACAAACCCGCGAGGCATTATTGAAGATGTTATTGTTATGGTCAAGGATTTCTATTTTCTTGTAGATTTCCTTATCCCTAACATGGATGTACCTGATAATCTAAGGAACACGCCCATAATTCTGGGGTGTCGTTCTTGGCTACTGCCAAGGCCAACACTAATTGTGAAAGCGGTAGCATGGAAATCACCTTTGGGGACCAACGAATGAAATTGGATATTTTTAAGGCGATCAACAAATTTGAGGATTGTGGATTTATTGAGGAACTTGATGAGGATAATGATAAAATTGAAACTTGTTTGACAGTTTCTTCAATTGAAAGTTTCTCTTTGGATGATGAATTTGACCTGCAACCCTCTATGGCTGACCTGACATCTTCGGAAGAGGTTATTGATTTTGTTCATTCACAACCTCTCCCTCTTGTTGAATCTTCAGCATCTACCCTACCATTAATCATCAACCCACCCCAGCTTGAATTGAAACCATTGCCCGAGAATTTGAAATATCAACTTTTAGGACCTCAGAATATGCTCCCTGTGATTATCAGTGCTAAATTGACAAAGGAGCAAGAGATCAAATTGATCAAGGTCCTAAAGGAACATAAGGAGGCAATTGGTTGGACCATTCATGACCTAAGGGGGATCGAGCCATCTTACTGTAATCATAGAATATTCTTGGAAGATGGATCTCGCCCTTCTCGCCAGATGCATAGGAGATTGAATCCAAATATGCGAGAAGTGGTCAAAAAGGAAATCATCAAGTGGCTCGATGCAGGAATTATTTATCCAATCTCTGATAGTCCCTAGGTAAGTCCCGTTTAGATTGTTCCAAAGAAAGCCGGGATTACCATTGTGACTAACGAGAGAAGAGAATCTGTCACAACTCGTTCAACTTCCTCATGGAGGGTTTGTATTGATTACAGGGAGCTGAACACAGCCACTAAAAAGGATCATTTTCCCTTGCCCTTCATCGATCAAATCTTGGAAAAATTAGCCAGGCAGAAGTACTTCTGTTTTCTTGATGGCTACTGGGGATACAACCAAGTTCCTATCCATCCTGACGATCAGGACAAACCTACTTTCACCTGTCCCTACGGAACCTTTGCTTTTCGTAGGATGCCTTTCGGGTTATGCAATGCACCTGCGACTTTTCAAAGGTGTATGCTAACCATATTTTCTGACATGGTGGGAGAGTTTATGGAAGTCTTCATGGATGATTTCTCTATTTTCGGAGAATCATTTGACTCTTGTTTGGCTAATTTGAAAATGATTCTTAAGCGATGTATCAAGACACGACTGGTCCTTAGCTAGGAAAAGAGTTATTTCATGACCCAAGAGGACCTCATTTTGGGTCATGTAATCTCTAAATGGGGAATTGAAGTGGACAAAGCTAAGGTTGATGCTATCGCTAAACTTCCTCCTCCCACATTTGTTAAACAAATCCGATCATTTCTTTGCCATGTGGGATTTTATTGAAGATTCATCAAGGATTTCTCGAAGGTTGCTCGTCCTTTGAGTAATCTTCTTGCCAAAGAAATGCCGTTTGTTTTTGACGAATCATGTCGAAAGGCATTTGATTTCCTGAAAGCGGCAGTCACCTGTGCTCCAGTTTTGCAACCACCAATTTGGACAGCCCCTTTTGAGATCATGACCGACGCTTCTGATTGTGCGGTTGGGGCTGTCCTGGGTCAGAAAATTGATCGAAAGTCCTCTTTCATCTACTACGCTAGTAAAACTCTGGATGAAGCCCAGAAGAATTACACTGTTACTGAAAAGGAATTACTAGCTGTAGTGTTTGCTTTGAAAAAATTCAGGGCTTATCTCTTAGGGTCTCATGTTATCATCTATACCGACCACTCGGCCTTGAGACATCTCTTGGCTAAAAAGGATGCTAAACCCCAGCTTATTCGTTGGATTCTTCTTCAAGAATTTGATCTTGAAATCAAGGATAAAATCGAGGTACAAAATGTGGTAGCAGATCATTTGTCGAGACTCTTAGGTGATTCTTCTTGTCCGGACATTCCGATTGCTGACACTTTTCCGGATAAAACTATTCTTATAGTTTTAGGTGTCCACACCCCATGGTTTGCTGACATTGTTAACTATTTGGCCGTTGGTCAAATCCCCCAGGATTGGACCAAGAAACAACAGGAAAGACTCAAATCTGAGGCTAAATACTACTTCTGGGAGGACCCTGAACTGTATCGCATCGGCTCTGAACAGATTATTCGCCGATGCATTCCAGAGAATGAATTCAGCAGTATACTCAAGTTCTGCCATGCATCTAGGTGTGGTGGACATTTCTCCGGGAAAAAGATGGCTACAAAAATCTTGCAATATGGCTTCTATTGGCTGTCTTTATTCAAGGATGCCCAGGATTTCTCAAGGTCATGTTCTCGATGTCAGGCACTCGGGAGCAATAACTAAGAGAAACATGATGCCTCTAAACCTTATTCTTCCTGTCGAAATTTTCGATGTTTGGGGCATCGATTTCATGGGACCCTTTATCCCTTCATTTGGACATCAGTACATTCTTGTTGCTGTTGATTATGTGTCCAAATGGATTGAGGCAATTCCCACCCGAACTAATGACCACAAGGTGGCCATTAATTTTGTCATGAAAAATATCTTCAGTAGGTTCGGGATTCCGAGGGCTATCATCAGTGATGGTTGGACTCTTTTTACTAATGCCCAATTCCAGAATTTATTGGCCAAATATGGGGTTAATCACCGAATTTCTACACCTTACCATCCCTAGACGAATGGACAAGCCGAGATCTCCAATCGAGAGATCAAAAACATTCTGCAGAAAACGGTTAGGCCTGATCGTATGGATTGGACTCAAAAGCTTGAGGTCGCTCTTTGGGCCTACCGTATGGAATATAAAATGCCCATCGGCATGTCTCCATTCCGTTTGGTATACGGAAAGGTGTGCCATCTACTCGTAGAGATTGAACATAGGGCATTCTGGGAAATCAAACATTCTGGGCAATCAAAAGCCTATTGTTGACCGTATTCTTCCAGAACCCATCTCAGACTCAGTTGCTCTAGCCATTCTGTGACTTCTTTGGCTGGACTTTTCCTAGCTGACGGCATTAAACTCAACAGTTGTACATACGACACAAGGCTGATACGAGCTTCATATTCAAGTGACATCTTTCATATTCTACCCTTTCTTTCATGTCTCTTTTTCAATGAGGACATTGCATCAGCTAGGCATGGGGGGGTGGATTCAATTTTGAATCATTTGGTCAGCTTTGTGAAATTCATGTAAATTATACATAGAAAAAAATCAAAATTAGGAAGAATTAGTTGGACATTAGGACTTTTCAATCCTAAGAAATTTTACATTAGGACCTAAACACAAAGACCCTTCAGGTCTTTAGACTTAATTAGCCCATGTATCCACTAAAATGTGGATTTATCTTTCGAGTCCTCGCCATCTTAATTCTATAGTAATTGGAATAAATAAGTTTGGGTGATAAGTACACGACTTATCAACCCACCCTTTGAATTGAGGGAATATCTGAGTTTTAAGCATCTACACACTTTCTTTGCACTGACTTGTTGTTCGGCGATTCTAACAGAAATTGGGTAGCTAATGAACCTTCTAGGGTGATATGGCTGGCAAGTTATCATAGGTAACAGCCCATAGGTAGGTTGTCCAGAGCCCAGTCACTGGACCTTTTTCTTTTTGCTACCTTTATGTATATCTTAGACCAAGGAAGCCACCTACTTAAAAATAAAAAATAAAAAAGAAAAGGTGAAAAGAAAAAAAGGAATAAGCCACACTTCGCCGCACGAGTATGGCTGGCAAGTTGTCGGTGGTAACAGCTCATCGACCGGTTGTCCAGAACCCAGCTCAGTAAATGCACTAAAAAATTCCCAAAACACTTAGGAAGAAGCGGAGAAGTAGAATAAACCGGGGAGATATACACTAGATCCACCCTTGTGTTGACCCCGTAAAAAAAATAAAAGTAGGGAGAAAGCTACCGGTTGTAAAGATACACCTTTAGGCAGAATTCTTTTTAGGTCACCTAGAGGCGTAAAAATCCGAAGTCCGTTTAAATTGCTGGTCAACGAGTCTATCACATTCACAATAAGATGCTTAAAACTTAGGGTTCTCATCAAATCTTGGGTGAGTTGAATGGTCGAAGAAAGCTACTCTTAAACCCTAAAATTTGAAAATCCAAAAAGATTAGAAAAGAGTAAAAAGAGAGAAAGAAAATTTTCTTTGAATAAGGAGAGGGTTTGAGGCGATCTGCATTTTGGCAGATACTCGGGTACTGTTGTGTCTTTGAAAGTTCAGATCCTAAGTAGACAATTTCTTAATGATTGAAAATAACTCATGCTCAAATAATCCAACCTAATTCTTTTATAAATAGCATATAGTTTTTGCTAGGGACTAGCGAAAGATAGGCATGGGGGTATGCTGTAAACACATTTACACTACTTAAAATGTCTATTTATGCATGTTCTTAAGCATAGGATTGTATTGCATGATATAAATATTGCATAACATGCATCATCTTGCATTTAGAGTAGTTTGAATAAAATGGAGGTTAATTGTCTCCTTTTATATGCTTGGATAGGGCAAACTTTTAATCAGGGTTTCGGATCGAAGATCCAACCATATAGATGTGATTAGGGTGACGATTGGAGTTCAATGACTCCAAGATCACCCTAATCAGGCATCTGTAGCATCAGATAATGACCAGGGAACCCTAGAAGATCAAGGGCCAGGATGGTGTAAATCCGCACTTCAAATGACAAATCCGACCGCACTGATGAATTCAAATCAATGATCGCAGCCTAACGACGCAAAAATCGAGTCAATCCGACACCTGTGGCACCATCTACAACATCCAGAAGATGGACAGCCAAGATGGCACCACGTGGCACCATCTCGGTTGCCCAAATGCCCGCATGCAACCATTGAAGCCTCCGCATCCGCCCCCTCTCCGCCGTTGGATCTTGATCCAACGGCTGTGAACGGCTACACCTCAAATCGACTGCTCAACAATCCACGCTCCGCAGCGCAGTGGACGATGTTGTTATCGCGAGCAGCGGACGCGGGTTCGAGCCGCAGTGAGGAGGCGAAGGGCATGGGTGAGCTGGCGTGGGCGTGCGTCGGATCTTGATCAAGCGGCCTTCCACACTCAATAGCGATGACGTGCTATTGCACGCCCACGCCTCACGCGGCATCCCACGCGTTGGGGTAGGCTCGCAGCGAGAGGGGAAGGTGCAATCACAGCCATCCGATCTCGCGATCGGACAGCTGTGGATGGCTGAACATGCGGTGGGCGTTGAGAGTGAGCAGCCTAGGAGGCACGCTTGGGGAGCACCCACTACGCCCACATTGGGGCTTTAGCGACAGTTTTATCCATCACTAAAGACCCCTTATTTAATGTTTTAAAGATGCAATGACTAATTTTCCCCCACACCTTGCAACTATAAAAGGAGACCCCCTCCACACGAAATTCTCATCCCTTCCTTCTCTTCTCTACCTCTCCAATGCTCAAGTGAAGCTTGTCCCACACCCGGGATGCTCCTCGGGAGATAAAGTCCAAATTTTCGTCCCCACTCGGAATTGGATCCTGCAACAACGATGACGTGTTGCTCCATTCCCGTTCTTCTGCTTCATCCTCCTTCGTCCAAGCATCGTCCCGTCCGGCTTGTCCTCTAAGCGATCGTCGAGGAGGATAACTTCTCTCTCCCATTCTTCTTTATAGCTTTTCTAGTATAGATTTTCCTACTCTCTAGTGTAGCTGATTTCCTACTTTTTAGTGTAATTTTTATTTGGTTTGATTATATAAACATTTTGAAATATTGAATGCATGTTCTTTTTCTCTCTCTCTCTCTCTCTTCCTTTTAGTCTGATAGCTTCATTGTAATTATATCGCCTCACTTTTCAAAAATTCTAAAAAAATATAATTGCGAATATAGATCAATGTAGCCCCCTGTGTTCGACCCGAAATTCATATTTCGATATAAATTTTATTTGTTGAATACGAATTCTTCGCTTTCATGCTACAAGGACAAGGTTTTGAAACCAAACACGTTAGTGTAGCAATTCGTACGTTCAACACTTCAATGTCAATTACAATCAACTATGAAAGCATGAAAAGAGAGGGAGGTGGGAAGAAATCTCCCGAGTCGGTTGTTCGGCGAGACGAAGATGCCTGGCAGAAGCTCGGATGAAGGAGGTGAGGAGCGGGACAATGGAGGTGAGATGCAGGAAGACGTCGGTTAGAGGAATGCTTTGGCGTGGCTCCAGAATAGAGGTGAGAAGGTGAAGATGACCTGCTATCGGAATGGAGGTGGGAGGATGGCTCCAAGGCGACCTATGAATGGGGATGGGAAGATGGATGTATGTTTGGTGAGGTAGGGGTATGCTACACTAATAGGAGCCTTCAAAGCTTGAGAGCAAGCTCTAGCAGAGCATTGGTAGGCTTGCTAGAGCTTGGGAATAAGTGGGAGTAGAACATGTAGAGATGAAGAGGAATGGGGGTGTAGGGGTGTTTATATAGTGGAGGGAAGAAGATAGTCTCGCGCACAGGCATTCAGTGACAACTATAACCGTCACTAAAGGCCGCTCGAGCTGTCGCTAACGATCTACGCCTCTTCATTTCTTTGGCTGGCGCACGCGCAGCGTAGGTGTCACTAAAGGCCCACTCCTCTGTCGTTGTAAAGCCCACGCCCAATGCTCATGCCTGTAGCTATCAAAGGCATGGCAATCGTCAATCGTTGGATCAGGCGCGGATGGCAATGATTGTGAGAGGAGAGCGCATGCCTACCAGCATTTGAATTTTGCATCGCTGGCGTGCTTTGATTTGAATCGAGACACACCTCCCATCGTTGAGACGCGCCCGCAGATGGAGTGCACTTTGATTTGAATCGCACGATTCGCGCGATTGAGGAGACCAGACGGTGGGTGCTGCTCGTGGGCGACTTAAATGCACGCCCCAGATGGCATGCGTGTGATCTGGTAGGCGATGTTGGATCACGCGTGGGGAATCTCGACCGATCGATTGCCACATGGTAGATCTGAGGTCTGTAAGGATGTCACACTACCTCCTGGTCATATAAAAGGAAGGAATTAATATACAAAACATACAACTATCCTAAATGCCATGCAATGTATGTTTATGTAATACTTATAATATGATATGCAATGCTAAGCCTAGGAACTATCATAAATAAGCAATTTATCATGAATCCATGTGTGTTTATCGAGCTCCTTGTAGTTTGGGACACTTCTTTCCCATATCTTCCTACACTTCAGTGTTTCCATGGATATAAATCATAAACAATTTATCACTAGAGTCTCCTTTCTTGATAAGCTCACCTATAAGAAGATGGAGCAAGCATAGGGAGCCCATGGTGAGGATGCAGCCTAGGAGCAGCTACCATTCAAGAAGTGAATCCAGCTACGACATCGCCCAATTCTGTCATCCTTCCTCAGTATACGTCATCTTTCGTCCAACATCTCACCACTATTATCTGAGCGCCTCGTCAGCGAGGCTCATCCTCCAAGCAACTGTCAAGGAGGATAATTTCGCATCCCCTTCCCTTTTATTGCTTTCTAGTGTAGATTTTCTACTTTCTAGTGTAGCACATAGATGTAATGAACATGTTTCTATCATTATGAAATATTTGTTTATCCTCTCCCCGTTTTATATTTCTTTGTATTATTCTTTCTCTGTTTTCTATTAATTTTCCCTTAAGTAGAATAGCTGGTAGATTAATTTCAACCAGCTACCGTACTTTCATTACAATAAATCCAACGCGATTTTTGATCAAACGTTGGCCTCCCCGTGTTCGTCTTGGCACTCATTAGAGTTTGGGTTAAATTATTTGTTTAATGGATTTTTACGCAACTACAACAACGTGCTTTCAAACTCAAAGTCTTAGTGTAGAAATTGCATTCAACTGCTACTCATCAAGGTGTTTGTTCTACAAAATTCCTTCAATCTGACGACCCCTTCTCCATGACCACCTATTGCTCGGCTAAAGGCATTGAATTTAATGCTTAATGGGAGGCAACCCGTGATTCAAAAAAGACCCAAGACCCTTTTGATTATCCTTCTGAGCTACACTTTGACTGCATTTTAGGGTTCAACTTTAAAACAGCTGACTCCACCTTTGATAATCGTATCAAAGCTTGAAATCGTCTGCAGCAGTCATCCCGACCCGTCCACCTAACCTTTGGCCTTGTTCTAAACCTTGAACCAAGCTTAATTCATTCCCACCTAGTTTACACTGGGGACATTACAAATCTTAGGCATGGGAGGGTATTAAAGTGCAAAACGCTGTGAGAATCAATTCATGGAGAGGATTCATTGAAAAGAAAATGGGGAAAGTAGGAAACGAGAGGTCAATTTGAGCTGAATTGAAAACAATTGAGGAGAAAAGGAAAAAAGAGAAAAATGAGCAATCCAAAAGAAAGAAATGAAATAGTCCCATGTGATTGATTATGGAATTTACCTAACTTCTAGGCTGGATCAGATAATGAATTATGGCCTAGAAGTTCAAAACATACGAGATTAGTGACGAATATCAACCTTAGGCTTCTTGGACCTATTTTAGGGCTTAAACACTCACATATTTGTTAAGATCTGGATTAGTCCCCAAGAGGTTGAGGAAAGTGCGAGAAAGAAGTACTTTGTCTAAGGCTTCGGGATTATTCGACCCTGTTGCCTACCCTTGGGTTTACAGAACTTAGTAACTATTGCTCGCTCAAAATAAGATTTTAAATCGTTGCGTTGCAATATAGATGAAATCTCGCAAAAAACAGATAAAATTTATACTCGAAAAAGTCCGAGGTCGTTCGCTGGGAGCAAGTTGGAATTCAATTCTCAAGATTGCAATCTGAAACAACAGAGATAAGAAATTATGATCAGAAATTGATTTAGAATAATGTGGCAATAAGATCAAGTATCAGACTGCAAAAAGAATGGAGTAAAATGATGATTTAAATCACCAATTACTCCCTACAATAATGGAAAGTAGAACTCAATAGTTATATATGAAATAAACTCAAGTCAGCCGTCTGATGGTAGGATCAAACGTCTTAAACCATCTGATTCTACAGTGCTCTCCTTCTCCTTCTCTGATTTCTTCATCATCAATTCTTCTTTTATGCGACTCTTCTTCTATTCTTCTTTTTATTCTTCTGCGTCTCTTCTTCTCTTCCTCTTCTTTTGCTGCTTTCTCTTCTTCCTCATGCAGAGGGGGAAGGATTCTCAATTTTGGCTAACTGTTAGCCAATCCTTCTTAGAGCAAAACCCCCTGCCTCCGTGCACTCTCTTTTTCTCTCTATAGGATCCGCTCTCCCAGAGCCTTCCACAATAATAGGTAATCAGGTATTCGACTCAAGTGCGCACCTGGGTCTAGGCTCACCGGCAGTGGGTGGTGAGGGAGGAGTGAGGGCTTAGGTGAGTTGGGTGAGTGAGGCTAATGGGACCTCACCTCGTGTTCTGAGGCAATAAGACCAGAACACAAAAACAACTTATGCAGGCGCAGGTGCTTCTTAGCTTTCCAGGTGGGACACCTCCCTTCCTCTACGTGCGACTGCAACTGCTTCTTCGTGTGATTATGGTCAAAGGCTCAGTCATAGAGCCAAATTGGCTCCTTGGTTACACTCCTGGAGATGTTCTGCTAAACTTAGGGCTTCGCCTGGGGCCTGTAGGTGCTAGAGCAGGGTTGAAGCTTTGCTTGAAGCTTCGCTAATGGCAGTCGAGGCAATGAAGACCTAAAAACAAGAATGCTACCTTACGACAAAGTTAAAGATGTTCAGGAGCTTCGCAGGGATGCAGCAAAGGTGTAGGTGGCGGTGGCATGCTGCGAAGGTGTGTATAGGTGGCTGGTGAAGACGAAATATGTCGGAGATGATGGGTTTGTTTGGTGGGGAGCTCGGGTGGAAGAGAAGGTGAATAGGGAGAGGGGTATGGCAGGGAGTGATGCAGCGAAGGTTATGCGACGGTCGGCAAGGTAGATGGAGGATTGTAGCAGTGAGTTGGCATCACCGGAGCATCGCCAGAGGTGGAGAAGATGAAGTGCGTTGAGGGAGAAGCGGTGGTTGTGCATATGTGTAAAAAGTGGGAAAGCAAAATAGAAAGAGAGAGAGAGCAAGAGAGGGACTTTGAGAGGTGGTAGGGAGGAAGAGGGCTCCGGTGTTGATTGACTAGAGCTGGAGAAGGAGGAAGAAGCGGTGAGGTAGCAACGATGACGCAGACAAAGGAATGCCCTCCCTTTGGTAGGGGAGGGTCGCGACGAAGAGAGGAAGAGTTTAGGCCGTCTAATTTGATGGTTGGAGATCAGAGGAGGGAGATCAAGAGAGGTCTCCAGAGAAGGGTTTTTTGGTGGCTGAAGGAGGGGGATTAGGGTGATTTGGCTCCAAAAACTTGCTGAAGAACACGGCCATGCCCTAGGGCTCCTTTTATAGGGTTTAAGAGGTCGGTTTGAGCATCAAAGCCAAGCTTCCAAGCATAGGAAATGTCGTAGAAGATGGAAGTTTTGAGATACCTAAATTTCTCATGCATTCAGATGAGAGATTGGGAAAGTTTTAGGGCACATGGATGGATTCAATGGGAAGAGGACTCCTCAAGGAATCTCCCTTCCAATTTTGGAAGAGATTGATTGAGCAAAGAAGTTTTCTTCAATCAAAGGTCATCGGAGTTGAATTATTGAGCGATAATGGTGGAGGAACCTTTATGTGAAGAAGACAAAGAAGTTGGGGGACTATTTGTAAGGAAATTCAAAAGTTAAGGATCTGAATGAGATAGAAAGAGTCTGACAGGACCAAAATGCAATCTTGATCAAGATGATCTAAGATTGAGCCCAAATTTTGGTACAAACCTAATTTGGACAAAAGGAATACAATGGTGAATATAGATTTAGGTTTTGACCTCGTTTGATTAGGTAATTTATGCAAAAACCCAAATTAGGGCAAAAGTCAGTCTGAGACTATTTTGGGTCAAGATGACTTCTGATGGTCAAATTGAAGGTACCAAACCCTAGAGAAAACTTTTCTATGAATTTTAGAGGGTTTAGATAAGTTTTATCATGGTCAGAACCTCAGTTAATTAAGTGACGTGCCTTCGTGCGTGTGTGTTAAGAGGTGTCGTTATAGTTGCACTTGATACGTCGGTTTTAAAAGAAGTAAACGGAGGTGAGTCTGAGTGTCGATCTCAGGGAGGCATGGAAATCGGATTTTGTTTACCACTTGTTGTCACGAAAAAGGTGGAGTTTTGCTTGCGAAAGAGACGATTTTGAAAAGAGAGAGATAGAGAGAGAGTTTAGGGTTAGAAAGCTCTTGGTTTTGATCATGCACTTTAAACAGAAATTAAAATGGCAACTAAATGGAAAATAATTTCATTAAACATGCATTCATAGTTCATGGTTTACAACATTAAATACATGCTTCAACAAAAGTAAATGAAAGCTTAAAAGAGAGAGAGAGAGAGGTAGAGAGAGAGTGGAGAGCGACGAGGCAGCCACGGCGGTGGAGGAGGCTCCGTCGGCGGCTCGTCGTCTCCGGCGATTACAAGAGTGCCTAAGACTAGCTAGGAGAAGAGTGGAGTAGTTGCAAGTGGGAGCGGATGCCTTGAATAGTGGTAGAAGGGGGTTTAAATAGAGTTAAGGACTTCCTAAAAGAAGAATGTGCTTTAGCGACATCCAGAACGTCGCTAAAACCGCTTCCAGATAGGTCGGTGAAGGCCTTCTGCCGCCGGTCGGCCGCCCGCCCCTCTCTCTCTTCAGGCGCGATCCGTGGATGTCGAATGAGAGCCGTCCGATTGATGATCGGACGGCTGAGATCCTTCCGCGCCTACGCTAGGATCGCGCTTCGGGCGCGCGTGCGTGCGCGCGTTTCCGCCCGGCGTGCGCGCGCGCGTGGGAGGTGTGGCGCTGTCGTCGCGCCGCATGGCGCAATCCTAGCCGCTCGCTTCTGATCGCGAGGCTCAATTTTGCCGCGCCCTTCGCCCGCAAGTGATTTCCGCTCCGCGCGGTTCGAACGCGCGTCGCCGCGACGCGGGCGTGCGCGCTAACCGTCGCGCCACGCCCGCGCTTTGTCGCGGCGACCGCGGGCGAGCGCGCGGATCTCGGCCGTTCGATCGAAGATCAACGGCCGAGATGCGTCCTTGGCTGGCTTGGGGGCGTGCGAGCGGCGGGGGCAGGGCGACGTGGCGCGTTCTAGGCCGTTGATCTCCAGATCAACGGTCAGGATTTCTTGGGCCCATTGTGGGAGCTCCGGATGTCGGATTTGGCCGATCTTGAGTCCGTTAGACTCCGTTCGTCGTCCTGAATCCATCCGTGCGGTCCGATTGCTCATCTGAGGCCTGCTTTGACAAATGCTTTACACAAATGGCCATTAATACAGTTTATAAGCAATCTTGGTACTTGATGCATGCAATGCTCCTATTCTACTTTATGTTGTGCCTTTTATTCTAAGGATGGGTCATATTCAACCTAATTACTACCCCCTTGCGTGGTGTTATCATACCCCCATGCTTACTCCTTGATAGTCCCTAGCAAGGTTTATTCTAGCCTTTATTTCTTTGGGGAATTCAAGAAGTAATTGCTTCGGCACTTCGTTACTCGTCAATAAGAGGAAATATACGAAGATCTTAATCTACAAAGACTAACCAGCGCCCGGGTGTCTTCCAAAATACAAATCGCCCGAATCCTTGCTTTGTATATATAACTATACATATGTATACGTATATGTCTATATATGTCTTTTTAGAATTTTCAGAATTCAGTGTGGGTTGGTAACTTTTTACGGCTACCCAACCCACCCAGAACTCGATCAAAACCCTAAGTGCTAAGCATCTTGGTGTGAATGTTGTGATAGACTCACTTAACGGTAATTGAGATAGATTTCGAGTTTCTACGCCTCTAGGTGTCCGGAAAAGAAAATAAATTTTTGCCTGAAGGTATATTTGTTCAACTGGTAGCTTTCTCCCTACGTTCATTTTACTTGGGGTCAACACAAGGATTTTCCAGTGTATATCTCCCCGGCTTGTACTACTTCCCCGCTTCGTCCTTAGGTGTTTTGGTCTTTTTTGTGCAATTATTGAGCTGGGCTCTGGACAACCGACCAATGGGCTGTTACCCACGATCACTTGCCAGCCATACTTGTGCGGTGAAGTGTGGTTTATTTTCTTTTCTTCTCTTTTTTTTTTTTTTCGTAGGTGGCTTCCCTAATCTCAAATGTACCCAGAGGCAACGAAAAAGAAATGGCCTGTGGCTGGGTTCTGGACAACCTGCCAATGGGCTGTTACCCACGACAACTTGCCAGCCATACCACCCTAGAGAGTTCATTAGCTACCCAATTTCTGTCAAAATCTCCGAGAAGTGAGTCTGTGCAAAAATGTGTGTAGATGCTTAGACTCAAAGTTTTCCTGAGTTAGAGGGTGAGTTGATAAGTCGTATACTTATTACCTTATTTATTAGGTGGATTAGAATAGCTTAAAGTTGCAAGGATTCGCCGCTAAATCCATATTTTAATGGACACCAGGGCTAATTAAGCCTGAGGGCCTGAAAAGTCTAAGTGTTTAAGTTCTTTTTGTATTATTTCCCACTATTGACAAGTTTCTAATGCCTAAGTTTTTCTTCCTAAATTCATTTTTTTTTTTTTAATCAATTAATTTATTCATTCAGACTGATTAATTAAGCTCAGGATTATGCAGTTTACCATCCCCCCCATGCTTAAGTTGGACAATGTCCTCATTGGTAGATGCATGGATGCAAAAGGGTTCAAAAAGATAGTACCTGAGTGACGTAAACTACCAGATCAGTCTGCATCCGCTGGGTTGCCTCCCAGGAAGCGCTGAGTTTAACGCCTCCAGCTGGGCGGTGCACAAACAGGAATGGCTTGGGTCAAGAAGATATGTTCAAAATTAACCAAACCCAAAATCAGAAGTCCACAGATGCGAATAAGGTTGTGGTGGAGTCCCGTTCCTAAGGGGCGGGAATTCTGTAACAGATATATCATGCATGCCCGTGTCAGATCCTCTCTTAGTTTGTGAGCATGCAAACAAGTTGTTGTGGACGAACGCACCCCAAATATGACGTGCCAAACACTAAAGATGTAGGTCTTATATTCAGCTTGTGTCCCCATAAAATTGTAATCCATTGAAAGTGTATCAATTCTAGTGCATTCGGGTTGCGGGATCTTTATTCTGGTAGGGCAAGTAACAAAGTCCAGAGTTTCATACTGAGCCCTACAACCAAGCATGAGTCTTCTCTTCAAAGACGAATCCATCTCTTCCGCAACTATGGTTTCATTGCTCATTCCCTCCAAGACCTTGATCTCAAGAATATTTTCTTCAACCTCCTTTGTATCAGATTCACTGTTTGGGGTTGCATTAGAGGTAGGGTCAATTTCATCCTCTAGATCATATTCTTTCTCTCGGCCCTCCTCCAAATTTGTGATGGGGATTCTAACCGATTCATAATCAATTTCTTTGAAATTGTAACTCCATTCTCCATCTCCGACGTTGGCTGCTACTCCCACCGGATTACTTGTCTTGAGCTGATTAGATTCAGATTCCAAGGTCTCTGCCCTCACCTTCTCAGTTTCCTCCTGATGTTTGTTCTCAATGCTTCCCAAATTGTGTTCCAAGGAATCCTTACTGTCCTTATCCACTGAGCTATCCAACTCCTGAGGGGTATCAATGGTGGACTGAACCAAATCAGGATGACTAGGTGTAGTCCAATTGATCATGGTAGGTCCTTGCTTTATGAATTCCATGAATGGCGTTGTATGCAACAGCTTTCTTTGGCCTTCTTCCCCCAATTGTTGGAACAACTCCAACATGGCATGTTTCCCTTTAACCAATTCTTGATTCTGTCTGTGTAGTTTTAACTGGAGGTTATCAAGAATTGACATGGTGTCATTTGGTGTCCTTTGGATTTCCTCCTTGAAATCCAGGTTAAGAGAGTATGGTTGAGGTTGTGGATCAGAATCCATATTGGTGTTTAGGTTCTTGGGTGGGTCCTCTATTCTGTCATGTTCAGGGTCCAGTTCTTCAAGAGGAACCATTCTCTGTTTGGTCCTACTCCAGAATAGTTGAGGTTCTAAGTCTTCCTCCCAGTCAGATTCTTCATCAGGGGACCAAATCAGAGGTTGATGATCCTGGGCTTGCCTAGATTTCTGATCATTTTCTGATTTCCATTTGTCTAGAACTCCTTCTAATCCAAAGGTCAAGTAGGCAAGGTTGTTGAATTCAGATGACCTTTCTTGGTTATTATCTTGAGATGGGTAGGGTTCTTGGTGTTCTCCTAAAGTGTTGGTCCTATCACAGTAGAGCGGGTCGGACCTAAATGAGGAGGCATCGTGAGGACAATCGAGATATGGAGCCCCATGATTTGAATCGTACCCTTGGGTGGCTATGTTGGGTGTATTCCAATAAGAGGTTGGTGTGGTTTGGTCATAGTTGGGCCAAGAGGGATATTCCAGGTTGCATCCCCAACTTGGTGGTTGGTTAGCCCAAGTCGGCTGTGGGTATGGTCTACTTGGGTTAGCATACAAATCCTGTTGGGGGTAATTTGGGTAAGATGGATAGGCATTGAAATCCATGGAAGAAATGGAGGGATGCGGGAAGAACAGATGAGAGAGAGTTGTGCACTCAATCAAACAAACAAGCCTAATCCTTATGGTGTATTCCTTAGGAGACCTAGAAATCTCACAAAGGTTGATTAAGTCCGTAAACACTGGACTCCCCTTCCCAAGGCTAATCTGGCCAGGTTGATTACGAGGGGATTGCAGAGAAGGTTCCTCCTTTGGCTTGCGCCTCCGGTTCCATAGACCCCACAACCACGGTCATTTGACACTGCCCCGCAGCCTAGCCACCAGATTCTACCAAGGGAATGAAAGCCAAGTGCCTAGCGAACAAAACCTCACCTTTTGAGACTTAACTCAGTCCTGCCTAGGGCACGTCTACTCAGTTTTAACGGGTTAGGATAGTGCTTGTGCTTAGGGTAATGTGATGAGGCGTTGATTGGGGTGGTGCCTCTTAATTTTTCACTTTTCAAGGTGTGTGCTTCTATAAAACATGGTTTTCAAGCAAGAATTTTTAGGGTGTGGTGTCTTTTAATGTTTCATCCTTACTTTAGTGTTTTTTTAGGGTTGACGTGTCTTAATGCTTTCAGACAAGTTTCAATGGGCACGTCAAGTTCTACACACAACTTGGTGAAAGTAGATTTCCTTTTTATCTTGTAGAGGCTCTAAAAACCCTAGTGTACTCATCCTAAAGATCGTGCAGCTTCTATTAGATGAGTTAGTTTTTAGGGTTGAGTGGTGCGGCCCAGGTCAACTCACGGTGGCTTCACAAACACCACTCAAGAGAGAAAGAAAAGAACACTCCAAGAATTTGTCCAGCATATTAGAGTGTACATTTTTTTGTAGGGTGGTGTCTTAAGAATGTGGGTCAAGCAATCATTCGCCACGCCAATTTTTTTCAGTTTTTATGATTTTTTTTTTAGCTTTTTCACGCAAGCAAACAATGAGAGAGAGAGTACTCACTATCGGTCCTCGGGGCGTCTACTTCCTTGCTACCATAGTGGAATGTGTCGCTTCGCCGTCCATGCGCCGAATTCCTGCAACCGTCAAGTAAAAAGGAAAATAGAGCATTAGACGATATGAGAATGAAGGTGGAATGGAGGTGATAAAACAAATCCGTTGCCTCCCAGGCAGCGGCGCCAAAAACTGATGTGCCTTCGTGCGTGTGTGTTAAGAGGTGTCGTTATAGTTTCACTTGATACGTCGGTTTTAAAAGAAGTAAACGGAGGTGAGTCCGAGTGTCGATCTCAGGGAGGCGTGGAAATCGGATTTTGTTTACCACTTGTTGTCACGAAAAAGGTGGAGTTTTGCTTGCGAAAGAGACGGTTTTGAAAAGCGAGAGATAGAGAGAGAGTTTAGGGTTAGAAAGCTCTTGGTTTTGATCATGCACTTTAAACAGAAATTAAAATGGCAACTAAATGGAAAATAATTTCATTAAACATGCATTCATAGTTCATGGTTTACAACATTAAATACATGCTTCAACAAAAGTAAATGAAAGCTTAAAAGAGAGAGAGAGAGGTAGAGAGAGAGTGGAGAGCGACGAGGCAGCCACGGCGGTGGAGGAGGCTCCGTCGGCGGCTCGTCGTCTCCGGCGATTACAAGAGTGCCTAAGACTAGCTAGGAGAGGAGTGGAGTAGTTGCAAGTGGGAGCGGATGCCTTGAATGGTGGTAGAAGGGGGTTTAAATAGAGTTAAGGACTTCCTAAAAGAAGAATGTGCTTTAGCGACATCCAGAACGTCGCTAAAACCGCTTCCAGATACGTCGGTGAAGGCCTTCTGCCGCCGGTCGGCCGCCTGCCCCTCTCTCTCTTCAGGCGCGATCCGTGGATGTCGAATGAGAGCCGTCCGATTGATGATCGGACGGCTGAGATCCTTCCGCGCCTGCGCTAGGATCGCGCTTCGGGCGCGCGTGCGTGCGCGCGTTTCCGCCCGGCGTGGGAGCGCGCGTGGGAGGTGGGGCGCTGTCGTCGCGCCGCGTGGCGCAATCCTAGCCGCTCGCTTCTGATCGCGCGGCTCAATTTTGCCGCGCCCTTCGCCCGCAAGTGATTTCTGCTCCGCGCGGTTCGAACGCGCGTCGCCGCGACGCGGGCGTGCGCGCTAACCGTTGCGCCACGCTCGCGCTTTGTCGCGGCGACCGCGGGCGAGCGCGCGGATCTCGGCCGTTCGATCGAAGATCAACGGCCGAGATGCGTCCTTGGCTGGCTTGGGGGCGTGCGAGCGGCGGGGGCGGGGCGACGTGGCGCGTTCTAGGCCGTTGATCTCCAGATCAACGGTCAGGATTTCTTGGGCCCATTGTGGGAGCTCCGGATGTCGGATTTGGCCGATCTTGAGTCCGTTAGACTCCGTTCCTCGTCCTGAATCCATACGTGCGGTTCGATTGCTCATCTGAGGCCTGCTTTGACAAATGCTTTACACAAATGGCCATTAATACAATTTATAAGCAATCTTGGTACTTGATGCATGCAATGCTCTATTCTACTTTATGTTGTGCCTTTTATTCTATAGATGGGTCATATTCAACCTAATTACTACCCCCTTGCGTGGTGTTATCATTAAGCAGGTCCATTTTTAGGATTTCAGAAGTCATTTAATTCTCAAAACACACCAAAGCCTTTTTCTGTCTATTCTAACCCACTTGTTAGCTGTTTAGGACCATTTGACCCTTAATTAACCCCTTAGACAACCCGTGGTTGTACTGCATTCAAGATATGATGGTAAAATTACAGTTTTAACCCTATTTTCTTGTCTTTCCCTCAGAATAATTATGCAATGAATTGTGGCTCTTTGGAAGTTATGTAGGAGCATTTACTAACTTAATTAGATTAAAATGAGCTAGTTATGACTCATGATGGTGTTCCTATCATACCCCCATGCCTAGCTTTTGCTAGTCCCTTAGCAAAATCTCATGGAATTAACTTTAATTCTAGGCCATATGCCTTTTTATGCTTAAAACTATGATGTGTGCTTTCTTTTGTAGATTAGGTCAGAATGCCAATAGTAGGCCTAGAGGTACTCAAGTACCAACCAAGATCCGGACCTGACGGGCTCTAGCCTCAGTCTGTCACGAAGGTTTCTAAGGCCCACAGGAACTAACTTAAGGGTTTTTGAACTCTGCGATTAAAGCACTTGTGCTTGTAACATGTTTTAGCCCAGGTTAAGTTTGCAGTGTGTTTTTGTAAGAGAGAGACAGAGGTATTTTTTTCTTTATTTTTGGAGAGTTTTCACTCTCTTTTCTTCTTATTTCTAGCTTCAGATTTGCTTTACAACACGGTCTGTATCGAATTCCTAGTTCCCACCATGAATCCTCGTAGGGTCCATGGCAATCGATGCTTCAAGATAGCACTACCCATGGCAAGCCCCAAAACCCTGGCTTTCGAGATTTCGAGACAATCCCGCCCAAAGCATTCTGTAGCTAAATCAAAACCCTGGAAGTCGACATATCGTGATAATGCCACCCATGGCATCTGGACCAGCATAAGGTGCTTACATCCCCCGGCAAGGCATTTAGATATCCTAGGAGACAAGCACTGAGGAGACGATATGTTATTGCATATCTTGAAGGGAAATTTCCCGCCTCTCTACGCCAGGAACTCTTCCAAATCAACTTGTGCTGATTAGCTGCTCCTAATCTAGGTAGCCTTTTCATAATAGATTTAACACATTTACGTGATTTTGATAATTAAGCGCACTGAACCAGACTGTGTGTGGATTGGGGTGCTTAGGTTACCGAGTCCTACAAACCAGAGGCCAGTTAGCAAGGCTGAATAATCCCTAAGCCTTAGAACTAATATTTCAGCTTCGCATTTTCCCCAACCTCTCGAGGTCTATCCTGATCTTAATGGATACTTGAATTTTTAAGCCTAGAACCACAGCCCAAGAGGCCTAAGATCAATGTTCATACTAATCCCTTTTTGTCTCTTAACTTTTTTTTGTCTTTCATTTTCTTTCTTTTTGATTTGGTCTAGAACAAAGTCGATTCCGTAATTTTTTACTAATGACTATCTCTTTTTTCTTTTCTTTTCAAATTGTGCTCCTTTTTGACATTTTTATCACCTCCCCTTTTCCTCCTCAAAATTGATATGCAATTAATTCATTCAAAATTTCCTCCCTTCATTTCTTTTCTTTTTCAATTTTTTATTTTTTTTGGTTTTTGGAATGTGTGATTTTTTTTAGTGAAACCCTTTCTTGTGACATGATTCTCACAGTGTTTTGCACTTTAATACCCCCCCATGCCTATGATTTGCAATGTTCTCATTGTAAATTAGCTGGGTTCGAATTCAGCTTAGATCACACATTAAACCTATTTTTGGGTGAGTGGCCAGGTCTAGGTGACTGTTGCGGATGATTTTAAGCTCGGGTACTGGTACCAGAGGTGGAGTCGATTGTTCTAATGGACGAACCCTAAAGTATAATATGAGTTTAGCATAAAATGTGTCAAGAAGGGTTTCAGGTTTTTCAAAAAGTTGACGAGTTGCCTTCCATTAATTGTTGAGTTTAATGCCATTGGCCGCAAGCAAATGAGCTCAGGGAGAATGGAGGGAAAAAGATACCTCAGCCAAGTTTGAGTCAGTGAGTTCGATGAATCATTTGAGTCTCTGACCGTTTACGATAAAAGGTGCAGAATCAAAGTTGAGTTCACTAATTTCAATGTTTCCATTTATAAAGATTCGTCTCACCAAGAATGGTCCAATCCATTTTGATCTGAGTTTTCCTGGGAATAGTTTGAGTTTCTCATCAAGGAGTTGAACTTTCTGACCAGGGTGGAAAGATTTTCGTACAATGTGCCTTTCATGGAAGGCTTTAACCCGCTCTTTGTAGATACACAAGTTTTCATGTGCATCATTGCATAGTTCCTCGATCTCGCTCAATTGCAACCGGCGGTGTATTTCAGCCTTCACTAGATCCAGATTACACTTCTGTACTGCCCGATAAGCCTTGTGCTCCATCTCGACGAGATGGTGACATGCCTTACCTTACACTAATATGAAGGGAGACATGCCTAATTGGGTCTTGTGGGCAGTCCTATAGGCCCACAAGGCTTTCGGAAGGCAAGTAGACCAATCTTTTCTATTAGGCCAAACAGTGACCTAAAGGATCTTCATGATCTCTCGATTCGACAATTCTGCCAGTCCATTAGTCTGAGGGTGGTAAGGAGTCAACATATGATGCGACACTCTATACTTTTTCATCAAGAACTGGAAGTGCACATTCGTAAAATGAGACCCACCATCGCTGATGATGGCCTTAGGAACCCCAAATCTGGTGAAGATGTTTTCCTGGATAAATCGGAGGACAACTTTACGAACACTAGTTCTTGTAGGGACGGCTTCGATCCATTTAGAGACAATCAATAGTGAGTAGAATGTATTCGAAGTCGTTAGATCTGGGAAAGGGTCCCATGAAATCAATTCCCTGCATGTCAAAGATTTCACACATAATAATCGGGTTCAAGGGAATCATATCCCGTGGGCCCATGTTGCCAAGGGTCTGACAACGAGCACATGCCCTACAATATGTCTATAAGTCTTTGAACAAAGTAGGCCAAAAGAACCCACACTAGAGAATTTTCGCTGCGATTTTACGCCTAAAGAAATGGCTACTGCAGGCCTGGTCATGACAGAATGATATTACGTCATTGACCTCGTCGTCAGGAATGCATCTCCGGATCACCTGATCATTGCTAATGGGGAAAAGGTATGGTTCCTCCCAAATATAGTACTCTGCCTCTGCAATCAATTTGTCCCACCTGGAAGTTGCCCAATCTAGTGGGACTTTCCCTGTAACCAAGTAGTTTACAATATTAGCAAACCATGGGAGATTGTGAATGACTAGCAGGTGCTTGTCCGGGAAATGCTCAAAGATTGACCAGATGGGTCAATAACGGAAGAAGGAAGATGGGATAAATGGTCAGCTACCATGTTCTGTTTTCCCGCTTTATCGCGAATCTCGAGATTGAATTCTTGCAACAGCAAGATCCAGCAGATTAGTCAAATTTTTGCACCCTTTATAAGGAGGTGCCTCACTGCAACGTGATCTGAGTATATGATAACACGGGAACCCAAAAGATATGATCTAAATTTTTCCAGGGCAAATACTATGGCTAGTAGCTCTTTCTCAGTAACTGTGTAATTACGTTGGGCCTCGTCAAGTGTCTTGCTAGCGTAGTAGATGTCCATGGGTTTCCCGTCTATTTTTTGCCCAAGTACCGCCCCTATAGCATAATTAGATGCATCGCACATGATCTCAAAGGGTTGAGACCAATCAGGGGACTGTAGGATAGGTGCTTGGGTAACTTGATCACGCAGGATCTCAAATGCCAGAGTGCACTCCTTTTAGATTTCAAAGGGGACATCCTTAGATAGCAGATTAGTTAAGGGGCACTTGATTTTCAAAAAATAGGGAATGAATCAACGGTAAAAACCCACATGCCCCAGAAAGGATCAGATGTCTTTGACTGAGCTAGGCATAGGGAGTTGGGAAATCTGATTCACCTTGGCTCGATCAACCTGGATGCCTTTTTTAGAGATGAGATGTCCCAGGATAATTCCCTCAGGTACCATGAAGTGGCTCTTTTCCAAGAGAGAACCAAGTTTACGTTGATGCACTGCCTGAGGATTTGGACCAAGTGCAAGAGGCAATCATCAAATGATTCACCAAATACCGAGAAATCGTCCATGGAGACTTCAAGGTATTCACCTACCATATCTGAGAATATAGCAAGCATGCACCGCTGAAAAGTAGCGGGTGCATTGCAAAGATCGAAAGGCATCCTTCGGAATGCTTATGCTCGGTAGGGGCAGGTGAAGGTGGTCTTCTCTTGGTCCTTAGGATGGATTGCGACCTGATTATAACTGGAGTACCCATCCAAAAAGCAGAAGAATCGATTTCCCGCCAGTTTCTCGTGGATTTGATCAATGAACGGTAGTGGGAAATGATCCTTTTTCGTGGAGGAATTTAGTCTTCTGTAATCAATGTAGACTCTCCACGAGTTCACTATACGGGTCGGTATGGTTTCTCTAATTTCAGTCGTGATGACGGTGAGCCCTACCATCTTAGGCACAACTTGGATTAGGCTCATCCACCGGCTGTTGGAGATCAGGTAAATGATCCCTGCATCTATCCACTTGATGATCTCCTTTTTCACGACATCCTGCAGATTTGGATTTAGGCATCTCTGTATTTCACGGGATGGTCGTGAGCCCTCTTCAGTGTAGATGTAATGTGTGCAGTATGAAGGGCTGATTCTAGTCAAATCATCGAGAGTCCATCCAATGGCTCTCCGATGCTGCTGGAGAACAGAAATCAGGCATGTTTCCTGATCAGTTGTGAGTCGAGAGTTGATAATCACAGGAAAAGTCTGATTGGAACCCAAAAAGGCGTATTTGAGATGATCGGGAAGAGGCTTTAATTCCATAACTGGGTTGTCAGTAGCAGCAGGTGGTTCAGGGTGGGTGTCGGGAGCAAAGGAAGGAGCTATGGGTATATCTATGTTAGGTTCAGATTCCTCTAATTGCAGGTTTTTGTCTTCTTGTGGTTGATCAAAAATAGTTAGGTTTTCCTCGATACATAGGTCATCAACCACAGCTTCGAGATCGCAAATATGTTCTATAACTCCGTAATTAATTCCATGTCGGGCCTTAAAGAAGTTGATCTTTAGTGTCTTGCTCCCAAATTTTAATTCAATTTGGCCCTCCCCACAATTGATATTGGCCTTAGCAGTGGCCAGAAAGGGTCTCCCTAGTATGATCGGTGTATTCTTCACATTCTCAGGAGCATCCATGTCTAAGATAATAAAATCCATTGGAAAATAGAAGTCATGTACCCTAACTATGACATCCTCGAGAATTCCTTTTGGTGACTTAATCGATCGATTAGCTAATTGCAAGGTCATTTATGTCGGTTTAAGTTCAGATTCCTCGAAGAAGTCTAATAGGGATGTAGGTATCAAATTTATGGAGGCTCCTAAGTCCAATAAAGCTTGATCAAATTGTATATCACCGATTGCACAGGAGATAGAGGGGTGCCTGGGTCTTTTGCTTTAGACGGGAGTTTACTCAAAATGACGGAGCTGGCTTTCTCTGATAGTAAGATCGGGTTCCCACCTTTGGTTCGTGGCTTACGCTTAGGTGAACATACGTCTTTTAGAAATCACGCATAAGCTGGTATGTGGCGTATCACATCGATCAAGGGGATGTTTATATGGACCAGCTCAAAGAGCTTAACCAAGTCCTCCTCAGCTGCCACGGGTTTGGCTATCCTTTTTCCCTTGGTCAATGCCTCACGAAATGGAACCTTAGATGGCTCTTCCAGAATGGGTCCAGGTTCTTGATCTGGGATAGGGGTATCCTGGATGACTATCCTAGGGTTTGAGTTTGCATTACCAGGCTGGGAGAGGTTTGGATAAGGTGGGTCCTGTGTTGCTTTGCCACTATGAATAGTAATAGAATTCAGTCCTGCCTGGTTCTAGTTTGGTGTGGGTAAAAGAGGTGATTGCTGTTGATAACCTGCATATGATGTCGAAGCCTCCATCCCGTCGGGTGATGGAGTAAAAGGGGCCTGATAAACAAAGTGAGCTTGGCCTTGATTTGGGTTCATAACGCGCCTTTGGTTCGGCATGTTATTCAAATTAGGCAGAGGTTGTGAAGGAAGTGCGCCAGGTTGGTGGGGACTAGCCATTTGGGCAAGGTTATTGCGAACATTTGTGATCTCGTCTTTGTGCTGTTTTTGCATAGCTGCATTCATTTTCTGAATGTCAGCTAGAGTCTGAAGGATAAGAGTCATTTGATCTACGTGAGTCAGCCCAGATTGAAAAGTTGGGTTAAGTTGAGGCTGAGGCGGTTAATATGGACGAGGAGTTTGTGGTCAAGGCTGATATTGAGGTCTCTGATTTTGATTATTCCCTGACCACATGAAATTAGGATGATTACGCCATCTAGGGTTGTAGGTGTTTGAGATTGGATCATTCTGAATGGCGTTGAGGTCCTCGCAGGTCTGAGGAGCCTCGAAGAAGTCAGAATACGAGGGTTCAGAATTCCCCAACTAGAGTTGGTGGGTCCAGAGTTTCCTTCGAAACCTGAATTAGATGGGGGTGGATACGAGTCCATCCCCTAAGAAGATCAATGATAGATGTTTTGCACAGCCTCCCTTCCAGAGGGCGATTGCACGATCGGGTTTTGTGCAGAGGTGGCTCACTGCAATTGTCGAGTTAGCTCATCCACCTTCTTCTCAATAATAGAGACCCGATCCAGGTGACTGGCCATAAGTCACAAGTCGACGGAAGAGGAAAGGCCCTATGTCTCATGTTCTCATTTTGGATTCGTCAATGCACGGGCATTCGTCCAGTCGAACATGCCCATGGATTCATTATTGATGGAGTTCTCACACATATTCTCAAGAATCTCCCACACGGTGTCTTCGTGCTAACCCATGATGTTTCCTCCGCAGGTCGCATTGACGAATAATCGAATATCCTCATGGAGTCCCTAGTAAAAAGACTGGACTTGTTCCCACTTAGAAATTCCGTGGTGGGGGCACTTTCGCATGAGATCCAAAAAATGACCCCATGCCTTGTGAATCGGTTCTCCTGCTTGCTTCATGAAGTGCGTGATCTGGTGCCGTAAAGCATTTGTCTAACCAACAGGGAAGAACTTTCTCTGAAACTCGGATTGAAGTTCTGCCCAAGTGTTGATTGGACGCGTTTGGGTTTGGTACCAATGAGCAGCCTTATCCATGAGAGAGAAGGAAAACATTTTCATGAGTAATACATCCCGATTTTGAGCTTCTAGCCCGAAGGTCTGAGCCAGATGCTTGAGTTGCTTGATATGCTAGAAAGGATCCTCAGAATTACACCCATAGAGTTTGGGAATGGCATGAATCATGTTGGGCTTGAGTTTAGTATCAGGACCTCTAGCGGGGATTTGTACTCGAGGTTCAATTGCCACCGCAGTGGGATTGTAGTGATCTCACATCACAGGACACTACGGTGGTTTCACAAAGGCTTGGAATAGATAATTGAGGCACAAAAGTTGATTTTCAAGATTATTTTCTTCTACTGGTTGTTCCATGATAATGGATGAAGGAGAATTAGGTTCAGATGAATCAGAAGAGATATCGATCGGGTTGGGTTGTTGCACAGACAAGGAGGTCGAGCCTTGGCCTCAACGGGAATGAGTAGCTAATGGATGACTCAAGGATGGTCTTAGAGGCCTCCTCCCGAACATGCACTGATGGAGTAGATGAGAGGTAGAATGTGATGGACCCAATCCAGACACCCAAGAAATTTCTGGATGATTATAGAGGTTCAGGGCAGATGATACCCCTTAGTCAGAAAGCCGTCCAACTGAGAATTACCTAGGCAACCAGGGAGGGAGAGTCTCGCAAAGACCCCTACACGGTAGAGTTCCCCCACGAGTTACAGGGTTTCCCCCACCCAACCTCACTTGTCATTGATGATCCAGGTAGACCAAAATGGGGACTTGACTTCTTAAGTCTACTAGTTTTAATTCAGAGCAACGGTGCTTATGATTTCACTTGAACTTTTAAGATGTTTTTGTGCAAAGTGACCTAATTTGAAGATTGGTTAACCCAACAAGGTAGGTCAACTGAATTTAGGTCCGTCTTTTAGTGTTTAACTGAATTTAAGAGCATAATTTTAGAGTTTTCTTATATAGATCAATTAAATCAAGGCTTAGGCACACATTGTTTAGAAAGATCAATTTTTGATTAAGCAAGTGTGTTTTTAAAAACCCTAAACTGGAATCCTTAATTAGCTCTGATTTGGTCCAATTTAATTTGTCCAAATGTGGTACCTAAGGCTCAAATGAGAAGGTGATAGTCCTAGACACCTTAAGCTTCAAGTAGGTGCACAAATCAGGGTTTGAATGTTGTGTAAATAGATTGTATCAAATCATGCAACTTGATGATTAATCTAAGAATATAATGCAAGTAGCCCTAATTGATTTTTTTCCTTTTTAAGCTCTTTTAGACTCAGGGGCTTAGAAGAAGGTAGATGGAATTTACCTATCCCAGGAGTGGTTGATGTGTGGCTGATCTTCTTTCAATGAGTCTATCTGAAACATATCACAATCAAAAGAGATGTAGCAAGTTTGTATCCAATCTAATGTTACAATCAAGAGATCTGAATTGTGTGTTGCTCCCAGACAATGGCGCCAAAATGTTGCTCGCTCGAAATCAGGTTTTAAATCATTGCAATGCAGTATAGTTGAAATCTCACGAGAAACAGATAAAATTTATACTCATAAAAAGTCCGAGGTCATTCGTTGGGAGCAAGTAGGAATTCAATTCTCAAGATTGCAATTTGAAACAATAGAGATAAGAAATTATGATCAGAAATTGATTTAGAATAATGTGGCAATAAGATCAAGTATCAGACTGCAAAAAGACTGGAGTAAAATGGTGATTTGAATCACCAATTACTCCCTACAATAATGGCAAGTAGAACTCAATAGTTATATATAAAATAAACTCAAGCCAGCTATCTGATGGTAGGATCTGACATCGTAAACTGTTTGATTCTACAATGCTCTCCTTCTCCTTCTTTCTCTGATTTCTTCTTCATCATTTCTTCTTTTATGTGGTTCTTCTTCTATTCTTCTTTTTCTTCTGCAGCTCTTCTTCTCTTCTTCGTCTTTTGCTGCTTTCTCTTCTTCTTCACGTAGAGGGGGAAGGATCCTCAATTTTGGCTAACTGTCAGCCAATCCTTCTTAGAGCAAAACCCCCCTACCCCCGCGCACTCTCTCTCTTTCTCTCTTTGAAATCTACTCTCCCAGAGCCTTCCACAGTAACAGGTATCGGGTATTCGGGTCAAGTGCACACCCAGGTCCAGGCTCACCGGCAGTGGGTGGTGAGTGAGGAGTGAGGGCTTAGGCAAGTTGGGTGAGTAAGGCTAATGGGACCTCACCCCATGTTCTGAGGCACTAAGCCTAGAACACAAAAATAACTTATGCAGACACAGGTGCTTCTTAGCTTCCGAGCTGGGACTAATCCCACCTCCCTTCCTCTGTGTGCGACTGCAGCTACTTCTTCGTGCGATTGTGGTCAAAAGGCCAGTCAAAGAGCCAAATTGGCTCCTTGGTTGTGCTCCTGGAGATGTTCCGCTACACCTAGGGCTTCGCCTGGGGCCTGTATGTGTTGGAGCGGAGTTAAATCTTTGCTTCAAGCTTCGCTAATGGTGATCGAGGCAGTAAAGACCTGAAAATAGGAATACGGCCTTGCAACAAAGTCAAAGAGGTTTAGGAGCTTCGCAGGGATGCGTTGAAGGTGTGGGTGGTGGTGGCATGCTGTGAAGGTGTGTATAGGTGGCTGGCAAAGATGGAATAGGTCGAAGATGATGGGTTTGTTCGGTGGGGAGCTCAGGTGGACGGGAAGGTGAATAGGGAGAGGGGTTTGGCAAGGCGTGATGCGATAGAGGTTATGCGGTGGTCAGCGAGGCAGATGGAGGAGTGTAGCGGTGAGTAGGCATCGTCGGAGCATCGCCGGAGGCGAAGAAGATGAAGTGCGTTGAGGGAGAAGCGGTGGTCGTGTGTATGTGTAAAGGGTAGGAAAGCGAAATAGAAAGAGAGAGAGAGCAAGAGAGGGACCTAGCAAGGTGGTAGGGAGGCGGAGGGCTTCGGTGTTGATCGACCAAAGTCGAAGAATGACGAGGACGCGGCGAGGCGGCGACAATGACGCGGACAGAGGAACGCCCTCCCTTTTGCTGGGGAGGGTTGTGACGAAGAGAGGAAGAGTTTACATCGTCCAATTTGATGGTTGGATAGCCAGAGGAGGGAGACCAGAGATGTCGCCGGAGCAGGGTTTTTTGGTGGCCGAAGGAGGGAGATTAGGGTGATTTGGCTCCAAAAACTTGCTGAAGAACACGACCATGCCCTGGGGCTCCTTTTATAGGGTTCAAGAGGTCGGTTTGAGCATGGAAGCCAAGCTTCCAAGCATAGGAAATGTCGCAGAAGATGGAAGTTTTGAGATACCTAAATCTCTCATGCGTTCGCATGAGAGATTGGGAAAGTTTTAGGGCACATGGATGGATTCAAAAGGAAGAGGACTCCTCAAGGAATCTCCCTTCCAATTTTGGAAGGGATTGATTGAGCAGAGAAGGAGTTCTCTTCAATCAAAGGTCGCCAAAGTTGGATTATTAAGCGATAATGGTGGAGGGACTTTTATGTGAAGAAGACAAAGAAGTTGGGGGGCTATTTGTAAGGAAATTCAAATGTTAAGGATCTGAATGAGATAAAAAGAGTC
Organism: Thalassia testudinum; assembly: GCA_037157565.1. Taxonomy (NCBI): domain Eukaryota; kingdom Viridiplantae; phylum Streptophyta; class Magnoliopsida; order Alismatales; family Hydrocharitaceae; genus Thalassia; species Thalassia testudinum. The sequence goes on from JAZHRO010000073.1 coordinate 155,536,023, forward strand.
TAATTGGACCAAAATGCAAACTTGGTCAAGGTGATTTAAGAATGGGCCCAAATTTTGGTACAAACCTAATTTGGACTCAAGGAATACAATGGTGAAGTTAGATTTAGGTTTTGACCTCATTTTCCTAGGTAATTTATGCAAAAACTCAAATTAGGGCAAAAGTCAGTCTAAGACTATTTTGGGTCAAGACGTGTTCTGATGGTCAAATTGATGGTAACAAACCCTAGAGAAAATTTTTCTATGAATTTTAGAGGATTTAGATGATATTTATCCTGATCAGAACCACAGTTAATTAAGCGGGTCTATTTTTAGGGTTTCAGAAGTTATTTAATTCTTAAAACACACAAAAATCCTTTTCTGTCTATTCTAGCCCACTTGTTAGCTGTTTAGGACCATTTTACCCTTAATTAACCCCTGAGACAACCCATGGTTGTACTACATTCAAGATATGATGGTAAAATTACAGTTTTAACCCTATTTTCCTATCTTTCCCTTAGAATGATTATGCAATGAGTTGTGGCTCTCTTGCAGTTATGTAGGAGCATTTACTAACTTAATCAGATTAAAATGAGCTAGTTATGGCTCATGACGGCATTCCCATCATACCCTCATGCCTAGCTTTTGCTAGCCCTTAGCAAAATCTCATGGAATTAACTTTAATTCTAGACTATATGCCTTGTTATGCTCAGAACTGATGTGTGCTTTCATTTGAAGATTAGGTCAGAATGTCGATAGTAGTCCTAGAGGTACTCAAGTACCAACCAAGATCCGGACCTGACCAGCTCTAGCCTCAGTTCGCCGTGAAGGTTTCTAAGGCCCCCAAGAACTAACCTAAGGTTCGTTGAACTCCATGGTTAAAGTACCCGTGCTTGTAACATGTTTTAGCCCAGGTTTAGTTTGCAGTGCATTTTTATAAGGGAGAGATAGAGGAATTTTTTTTCTTTGCTTTTGGAGAGTTTTCTCTCTCTCTTCTTTTTATTTTTAGCTTTGAATTAGCCTTACAACACGATCTGTATCGGATGCCTAGTTCCCACCATCAATCCTTGCAGGGTCCCTGGCAATCGATGCTTCGAGATAGCATCGCCCATGGCAACCCCCAAAACCCTGGCTTTCAAGATTTCGAGATAATCCCGCACATGGCATTCTGTAGCTAGCTCCAGACCCTAGCAATCGACATTTCATGATAATTCCACCCATGGCATCTGAACCAACACAAGATGCTTACATGCCCTTGGTAGGATATTTAGATATCCTAGGAGAAAAGTACCGAGGATACGATATGTTATTGCTCATCTTGGAGTGGAATTTCCTGCCTCTGTATGCTAGGAACTCTTCTAAATCAACTTGTGTTGATTAGTCACTCCTAATCTAGGTATCCTTTTCATTACAGATTTAACACCTTTGTGAGATTTTGATAATTAAGCGCACTAAACCAGACTATTTGTGGATTGGGTTGCTTTGGTTACCGAGTCCCGCAAACCAGGGGTCAGTTAACGAGGCTAAATAATCCCTAAGCCTTAGGCCTAATACTTAAGCTTCGCATTTTCCCCAACTTGTTGAGGACTATCCAGATCTTAATGGATACTTGAATTTTTAAGCTAAGAATCATAGCCCAAGAGGCCTAAGATCAACGTTCATACTAATCTCTTTTTGTCTCTTAGCATTTTTTTGTTGTTCATTTTCTTTCTTTTTTATTTGGTCTAAAACTAAGTCGATTCCTTAATCCTTTACTAATGACTATTTCTTTTTTCTTTTCTTTTGAAATTATGCTCCTTTTTGACATTTTTATCACCTCTCCTTTTCCTCATAAAAAATGATATGCAATTAACTCATTCAAAATTTCCTCCCTTCTCCATTTTTTTTCTTTTTCAATTTCTTATTTTTTTTTGGTTTTTGGAATGTGTGATTTTCTTTTATGAAACCCTTTCTTTTGACATGATTCTCATGTGTTTTGCACTTTAATACCCCCATGCCTATGATTTGCAATGTCCTCATTGTAAATTAGGTGGGTTCGAATTAAGCTTAGATCATACATTTGAATAGCTTTTGGGTGAGTGGTCGAGTCGGGGTGACTGTTGCAGATGATTTCAAACTCAGGTACGGGTACCAGAGGTTGAGTCGGTCGTTCTAATGGACGAACCCTAAAGTGCAATATGAGTTCAGCATAAGATGTATCAAGAAGGGCTTCGGGTTTTTCAAAAAGATGACAGGTTGCCTCCCATTAAGAGCTGAGTTTAACGCCATTGGCCGGGCGTAAATGAGCTCAGGGAGAATTTAGGGCAAAAGATACCTCAGCCAAGTTTGAGTCAGTGAGTTCGATGAATCGTTTGTCTCTGATCGTTTATGATAAAAGGTGCAGAATCAGGTCTGAGTTCGCTAATTTCAATGGCTCCATTTCCAGAGATTTGTCTCACCAAGAATGATCCAATCCATTTTGATCTGAGTTTTCCTGGGAATAGTTTGAGTTTCGCATCAAAGAGTAGAACTTTCTGACCTGAGTGGAGAGATTTTCGTACAATGTACCTGTCATGGAAGGCTTTAACCCGCTCTTTGTAGATACGCGAGTTCTCATATGCATCATTGCGTAGTTCCACGATCTCGCTCAATTGCAACCGACAGTGTATTCCGGCCTTCACTAGATCCAGATTGCACTTCCATACTACCCGAGAAGCCTTGTGCTCCATCTAGACAGGAAGGTGACATGCCTTACCTACACTAATCTAAAGGGAGACATGCCTAACTGGGTCTTATGGGCAGTCCTATAGGTACCATGAATGGAAAGTGACCACGGAGTCACCCAGGGGTCAATTGAAGGTCAATTGAGCATTAAAGACCAAAAAGTGGGTTCACACTGACAGAAATGGGGTTTCACGCATTTCGAGAACAAAAAAATACACAAAACACTAATTATCAGACCCACTTGAATTAAATAGGTTTTAGTAAACATTAAATTCATCTAAACCTCCTAAAATTCATAGAAAAATATTCTAAGTGATTTTGGTATCCTTGGTTCGACTATCTGAACCCATCTTGACCTACAACAAAGTTTCAAGATAGAATTTTACCCAAATTTGAGCTATTAATGCAAATTCCCTAGTGAAACGTGCTCAAAACTCAAATCCAAGTTCACCATTAGATTCCTTAGGTCAAAATTAGGTAAAAACCAAAATTTGGGCCCAATCAAAATCCATTTCGACCTAGTTTGCACTTCAACCCCTAAAACCACTGTTTCCTACGCACAGACCCCTAGCTTTTAGAATTTCTTGCAAATGGGTCCCCAACTTTTTCATCTCCTTCACAAACAGGTCCTTGCCACCATTATTAGGTCAATCGACCCATAGTCGACCGTTTTCCAAGTTAAAACCTCATCAAATCACCTCCAAATCCCACCAAATTTGGTGGGATTGGAGTTCAAACCTTGAAGATTCATGTGAACACAATTTTAGACCTTGATTTCAAGCAACAAGATTAGGAGAAGCCGACGAAACCCATTGGATTCTTGATTCCAAATCTTAACTCAATCATGCAAATTCCTTGATTTAGAGCTCAGGTTTGTGCTCTATAAAGGTTCATCTAAGTCCTAGGCTTTTCCTCAGTCGATTCTAGGTCGATTTTCACCTTCGACCCTCACTCCGACGATGCCCCACACTCTCCTTCTTCTGGCCATCTAATCGAAAAGTTGGATATGTTAACTTCTTCCTTATCTTTCTCCGATGATAGCCAGCCAAAGCTACACCCCTTAGCTCTCTAACTCCTCGTCGTTACCACCACCGAAGTAACCTTCATCTCCAGCGTAGGCCGATCATAGCTGGCACCAAATCCTCTCTGTTCATCCCTTAGCTTAGGATTAAGCTCCTCTCCCTCTCCAGAACCTTTCTAGCCCTCTCCCTACTTGTTTCGATCGACGGCCACCTCTCTCCCACAATGTCTTCCCCAAGTTCGGTGACACCTCCGTTGTGCTCGTGCTGGCAATCTACACCATGAACCTTCTCTCCGTCAGGTCCACAAGCTCGCCCACATTCAGGTGAGCAAAAGCCCTCAAGAAATTGAGGGTTTCACTCACCCAAATCCACGACCGGAGAACCCATTCATGCCACCATACATCGTCGTTCACCCAATCAATGACACCGTCGTACTCCACGCGCCAAGGTGAAGCTTCCTAAGCAATTATAATTGGGTCGTAAGGCCATTTTAATGCTTTAATTACTTTCGTCGGACATCTTGCCTTCGCCATTCATCACCTCCAACGACCGCTACACTCTATTCACATCCGCCTTCGAGACAACTACCAGTAGTTGCGAGTTCGTCTAGAGAATAAAACTACAGCTCCAATTGAGGGAAGAGCCTACAATAACACCTGAAATAAGAGAAGCTTTCACCTGCAACTATGCGAGAAGAAGAGTGAAGGTGTTTAGTCCCACATCATATGTAGGAAGGCAGCAACCACCGTATAAGTGGATTTTGTGCTAGGGGTTGTTTGCCTCATGCACACGGGGGATGAGGTCCCCCATGCTCACGCATATGCACGCACCCTCGCCTGTAGTTCACGCCACACGAGTCTGGGCTTATATCCGATAACCCCATACTGTTTACACAGGATTGCCCGATTAGGAAATAAAAGAAGAAATATTGAGGAGGGTAGGGGTAGGTTTTGCACCTCACGATGAGTATCTATATGCTCAATACTTAGGCATCACTGAGGCATTGCCTTGTGCTCTCTAACTTGTGTGATTCTTTAATCACTTAAGGCATCTGGTCAATGTGATCGATGTCAAATTTGGGTACTGTTGAAATAATTGAGGGTGAATCTGATGAGGATATTTGAATAAGTGATTCTAACCATTGTTGAGAAATTGAATTGAGATATTTGGGATATGTGATTAATGTGGGAGATTAATTGGTGATCTAAATCACCATCTTTAGAGCTTTTATATTCTTTTTATTCCCTTATTTCTTGAGATACAATTTGAGCTATTATTGTATATAGTCTAATTGATTTATTCTCATTTATTGTGTCATTATTTTTAAGTTGCAATTAGTGTTGTGAATTCTAATTTGTTCGCTACGAACGACCTCGGACTCACTTGTGTTTCCCGAGTTTATAAATTTTAAGTGTTTTTGTGATTATTGTCACTATACTATGATGCTATACTGATAAGTCAAAATTTCGTAGCGAAAAGAATTGACTTTACAAAACCCTGTCGTCATAGTGCAGTTCACGAGAAGATCCGTAAATCAGATAATTTTTTATCGAAACTCAGAATGAGTCCCGAGTTGAATACAGGGAGGCTACGTCTATTCTAAATCCATAGTTATATTTGTTTGTAATTTTTGTTTATAAAAGAGACATTCACAACGTTGCAATCCTACTTGCAATATAAACAATAAAACTAGAGAGAGAAACAGAGAGAAACAACTTTTATAATAAAAGTAATGTCATTACAGCTACAACTAGAAAGCGGGAATCTAATCTAGAAAGAGAAACAGATGGGGGTGGGAAGTTATCCTCCTCGACGACTTCTTATAGGATGGGCTGGACGGATGATGCTTGGAAGAAGATTGAAGACAGAGGACGAAGGGCGGATTGGGAGGAACCGAGGATGAGACAGGGCATCGACATCACGGGATCCACTTCCAGAACAGGGGCGAGAAGACAACTGATGAGAGCTTCGCGAAGGGGGTGAGAGGTGGAAAATTTTGCTTTTAACTCTAGCGGAGCTTCCTGTAGCTTGGGAGCACTAGAGCGAGCGTTAGAACTTGAGTTCTTAGCTCTTAGAGATGGAGAGAGATGATGGAAGGGATCCAGAGAAAATGGAGGGCATAGGGGCTTTATATAGTTGAGGTACAAAGGCAAAAGAAAGCATTTTATCTTTGTAAAATTAACCCTACTGCCTTTAGTGACACATGCACATGTCGATGTAGATAAGCATTGGTGAAGAGTGCACCCCATCTCTGCTGTAGAGCGCTGGTTGGAGCACTCTCTTTCAGCACGTAGACGCTGCCCGACCTTCAAATGTTCAGCCTTCATCGTGTCCAATCGCCCTCAGCCGTCCGATTACACGGTCGGACGGTTGAGATTACACCGTGTCGCTTCACCTTCAAGCATTCAGAGCTCTCGCGTGGGATCACGCATCAAATAGTGTGTCATCGCATGCGTGTGCATCCATCGCTCCCAGTAGCGTCACATCGCTACCTGCTTAGCTGCTTGATCGCAATCGTGCGGTGGAATTTTGATTTGGCGTGGCGCTTGCAAATGAAGGAGCTCGGTGAGATTCGAACATGCACCTTCAACCCACGTTTTCAAGTCATCACCACTACGCCATGTCCTCTTCTTTTTCGTGAAGATGAATTTTTCTCCAAGAGCTCTAAGTTGTTGGATGGAAATCCAATCGCTAAGATTGAGAGGTAAAATGAAGAAGAAGGTCGGCGGTTGTGGGTAGCTTGGATGGCGCCACCTGGTGCCATCTGGGCCGTCCTTTTTCCAATGGCTGTAGATGGTGCCACGGATGTTGGATTGGGTCGATTTTCACATTGTTGGTCTACGATCATCGATCAGAACCAATTCATGTCGTTGGATTTGTCGTCTGAGGCATGGATTTTACACCACCTTAGCCCTTGACTTTTAATCTTCCTCGGACTATATCTGATGCTACGGAGGTCCGATTGGGGCGATCTCGAAGGCGTTGGACTCTGATTATCACCCTGATCACATCCGTATAGTTGGATCTTCAACCCAAGGCTTCGAAATGATATTGTCCCATTCCCTAGCCATAAAAACAGCAAATTACTATACAATTTGTACAAATCAACCTAAATGTATGATAATGCATGTTATGCAATATTTATAATGAATGATGCTTCTATGACACTAAAAACATGCATAAATAGACATTTTAGGCTAATTAGATGTATGCACATCATATACTTTAAACGAGGATTCTCGCCACGCAACATCGTCGTTGAGCTCTGCCCCAAATTTGGCTGGGCAAATACACTGACATAAGGACCCATCAGTAGTAGCAACTCTAGTATCTCCCACGTGGAGTTACCAAGGGAGACGAGTAGGGTAGCATATACGCTAAGCCTCCCTGAGGGAGCAGCCTCCACCTGAGCCCAGATCAATGCATTTGAGACCATGTATCTTTTAGGCGATCCAGGTGGACCCAAAGGGGGCGATGACCCCACAAGGACATCCTCTGCCTCATCCCTGCTCAGATTCAAAAGAGCGGACGCAGCTAGTTCCCTCTCAATGAACGTCCACCCGAGTTACCCTGGCAAACGCTTTGAGGGAACCTGCTCCACCTCTTCTTTGCTTCTTGCCTACTTCCTCCTGAACTCCTCACACTACAAGAAAATATGTCAATTGCTACAGAATATTACTGTCGCAAAAACATTCACCATCGCCATAAAAAAGATTTTGAGATGATAACATGAACATCACAAAAAGGGGCATCCCAAAAAAATTTACCGTCGCAAATGATATATCATTTGTGACGGTTAAGAATCATCATGAAAGACCTTACGTGACGTTTGACAACCATCACAAAAGATTTTAAGTGATGGTTAAAAACCATCATAAACAACCTTACGTGACGTTTAGCAACCATCACGAAAGACCTTATGTGACGTTTAATAACCATCACAAAAGAAAATGTCAATTGCAACATAATGATATTGTCGCAAAAACAACCACTACTGTCGCAAAAATATCCACTATTGTCGCGAATGTTGCTTTACCTAATGGAGTTTTGCTAGAGTAATATTCCATTGCTAAATACAATTAGTGATAGAATAAATGGTCTCAAGTATTCCAATATCTGCTTTAAGATCTTTAATGATAATAATATTCCATTACAACAATAGTAATAGTTATTCCAAATGCTCATCACCATTGATATACTTGTAATACTAATAACATCCATCATGACATCAATGACACACTTAAGTCAAAAAAATATACTTCATTCATTTTCTAGCTAAAAATATTCAAGTTCCTACAAGAAAAAAATTTACATTCAAGTTCTCACAAGAAAAAATATACATAAGTCATTCGTAATATTTACCACTCATCTAAAAAATAATCCTAGCCTTCATCCTCAAACTCATTCTCGTGAACATCGACATACCCTGCTAGCTCCACTTACTGCAACAACAATATGGAAATATCTTCATTATACCATTAAAATAAACCTTTGGTTCCCTGAAAAAGAAATCGATTAAACGAGTCACTAGCTTCAAAAATTCATAATGCAAACACTAATAAGCAATACAACCCTGTTATGAGAGATTTTATGCATCCTCAACTCAAATGACATATTGCAATCACATAATAATATGTAAATATATAAAATATGAGTTTGTACTATTGAAATTAATTTTGTTAGAAAATCAAAATGGCTGCCACTGATTTTACTTTGTAGTAAAGCAGAGTAGGAGGCTATTCACATCATTATGAGGAAGCTTCTTATCCAAGGGGATGTTTCAAACTTTGCGAAAGAGAAGTTGCTATCAATTTGGAGTACTAACTAGGAAATGTACATATCATTTTGATGTATACATGAAGCTTCTGTACCTTGTTTCTTTCTTAAATGAATTTATCCATTAGTCAAGTTGCCGTTTCTTTTATGTTTCCTAATTTAAGGTTACATTTGATCTATTATGTGGAAAAGGATTGAGGTTTGTATTTTGGATCAATCATGAAGATTAGTTATGGATAAATGTCCAAAAGATAACCTTCTTATTTACTTTTTAATCTTTGATGGAAAAGATATGAAGGGATATTTTTTTTTAAAAAAAAAGAGAATATTATTATTTTGTGCTATTTTTTGTCCATTTTATCAAAGCATTGCTAGCTCCTTGGAGCTCTCAAATTTTTAATTCTGATGTTGATCCTACTTGTATGGATAAGGGGAATCAAAAGAAGAGCAACTTTTGAGGGATTTGCGCAACTTTTCCATTTAAGGGGAAAAGGTCTCAACTTTTCCATTTGTGAACACTGCAACCTCAAATCAATCACATCTACACCATGTTTCTACCCGCCATTACTCTTTTCTCCCCAATCAAATCACAAAGCCTCTGATTGGGACAACTAACAGCAAACATTTGTTAAGCAATTGGCCATTTTCTTTCCCTTTCCCTTTCTTCTACCATGTATATATGTTGCTACCCAAAATTCAAATTATGCACTTCCCATTGCTGCTCTCTCATTTACATCCTTCACTTGGTCTAAATTTCCCCTATCTTTCCCCTTCTTTCTATAATGCTCAAATCAATGACCGATCATAAGACGAGAAAAATTTAGTAAGCTTTTCATAGATGATCCTCTGTTTAAAAATTTGTTATTCACCATTTTTTTATCCCAATAAGATCAAGAAGGAGCATAGGCAAATCAATCTCTACAAGCATTCTTGGATAACCATTCCTAATTAAATATGTAATATCATAACCAAGACCTATAAAATTTCCAATGGCACTAACAATTACATCATGACATCTCTATTACAAAGATGTGGATTCAATATGGTAACCCAACCCAAATAGGGCATATAGAAGACCTTTTATTAGGTCTAGAATAGGATGACCACCTCATAATTGAAATTCTATTGTGATTTATGATACTGCAATCTTTTGAGAAAACTCAAATAAGATTATGTTCCTTCTCCACCCTAATCAAAACATGCCTTGAATCAAATTGACATAAACAGAAAGCACCATGCAATCCCCATTTAGATTTAATATCATTCCATAATGCATCCAAATTAGGTTTGACAGTAGGAAAAAAAAATAAACTATTAGATGGCAAACTCAGTCTATTCAATTGTATGTAATGGGGTTTTTTGTGATTGTCTACCATTAGACGTCAAGGACGAAGATGAATGGCTTGAAATATATAATTATGCTGGAGTTCTAATTTATAATCTAAAAATAAGTCAAATTTTAATTTTAGATTATATTATTTGATGGGCATTGTCAAAGTCAAAGAATTTTGAATTTCAGTTCTCATATTCCATAAGAAAAAATCTCATTCATAGAGACTGACATGTAAAGGCTTGTAGACTATGACTTTGAGATATAATGAGGGGTAGAATTTTGGGCAGTTTTGGGTGGAAGATTTACCCACATTTAACTTTATTGAAAAAAATCAAAATGGATGGAACAATGCATGCAATTGAAGACCCAATAAGAACAAGGTGCATTATCTTACCAGTAGGATTTACACACAATCTTCTTCGCAAGCATCATGCAAAGGGGCAACTTGTTTTCTTGCAACAAGATAACAACAAAATTACTTCGCAACCCTAAATGTGAATCACTAGTTAAAAGGGTGGGGCAAAGAGGAATCATCTCACCCATGCATAGCATCATAGAATTTGGATTATCTTATCTTCTTTTTACGTGTGTATCACTTGAAACTGCACAAGATACAATGTTGTTATCGTGGCCAGGATGTATACTTGGCTCTAAATAAAATTGTGAGACATGACCTTCAGAATCCAATAACCCGTCAGCATCAATAATCTTATCATCTATGCCTAGACTATCTAACTCAAAGGAACCTATGGATTTTGCAATATAGAGAGAAAAGGTTTAAAAAAATGTAGCATCTAAATCATGTTTAGTCAGCTGATTGCCTTTCATGAAATCACCAAAACATAGAGAACAAGAAGCAAGCTATTTCAGAATTAGTTCACTTATTATCTATTGAACTTTCTTTCAAAAAAGAATTATCTAAACTTGATAGCCACATTGTTTTTTCTTCAATAGTTGAGATGTTACATGAATAATTTATTTGATCACAGCATCTACACCTTGCTGCATATGCATTTGTACAAGTTGAGGATGTGTCTACATGGAAGGGTTACACACACCAAAAAATGCCCAATATTGGGCTTAACTTTAAAAATTAGATTGTTTAAGTGGATTTACATGAGAAACTAACAAATTCATTTCCCATAAGCAACTCTAAGGATATATAGTTAAGGCCTTGTTCAGCTGCAAATAACCTCCCAGGTTATCCCATTGAAGGAGGTTATCATTAACAAATGTCAATGAATTTTGTGGTGTCATAAAGTGTGGTACATATACAATACAATCCAATATTTTCAACCACAACTTTTTCCAAATTTGAATATAACTCCATTCATCACACCCACCAACTTATCCCGCTACCAAATGTAACTTATGACAAATAGTAACACAAGCACATTCTTCTTTTTACCATGTACAACATACAAACTTGCTTTTGTTTCTTTTTGAATAAAAAATTACATTAGAAAGAATGATTTTGAAGATTGAAAGATCAAAAAATCTAGGTACAATACTGATCCTTGTTAAGGAGATAGAAAGAAGTGCTATAACAACACAATGTAGCAATCTATGCCTTTTTTATCAGATATTCCTACATTGGTGCAATATAAATAAAAAGAATTAGAGAGAGAACACAAGACAAAGATGAATTGCAGTAGCATATTGGGCTACCATAATAGCTTGCATATTTTCTTATCTTAAATAAAGCAATATTGAGAAAGAATATTGAGATGTTAATATGATAAAAAAATCAGGTGAGAGTTAGGCCAAGAACTCAAAGGCAAGGTAACAAGATTTGAAAGATAATTTGAGATCTGAGTACTAAAACTGAATTACTCTAGTATAAGAACTGTCTTCAACTGCTATTACTCTTTTGCCAACCTTCACTTGGTTATATCATGTGAGATATCATATCCTCTAGGGAAAATCATCGTCCAGCATTATATCTTTCTCTTCAAAGTGTGAAGGCTAGAAAGATAAGTTATTTTAAAGATGATCTTTGAAATCAACAAATAAGTTAAACTCTATGCTCTCTGTCTATCATGGAAGCCCTCAATAAGGATGAGTTATGGCACTATACACATTATTCCAATGTCATAAATTCAGAACTGAGCATTTATTCAGGATCAACAACAGGAATGCTGGGGAAAATGGTTGAACTTGATCAATACGTCAAAGAATTTGGAATCTATATAATAAAAGAAGAAGGTTATCACCTTTCAGAAAAAAAGTAAGATACAGTAATTCAAGTTCATGTATACAAGCAATAATGTGTAAAATCCAACACATTTCATAAATTTGCAAGTAACTAGAAAGATTCATAAACAATTTGATTTACATAATTTTTAGGGACATATTTGGCTATGAAGATGATTCTCGTGTAACAAAAAGATTATTCCTGTAACAAGATGGCTCTTGTCCATTTGCAACTTGAATTTGGGGAAGGGTGGGTATGGATCAGATTGGTGGCACATCAAAGGAGTTTTTAAAGGAGATTCACGGTTGGAAGAAGTGACAAAGGGCCCTAATGTTACAAATCAACGAATGATCATACAAGCCCTTCAACGGCAATACAAGTGATTTGGCTTCAAAAGAATGCTATCAACCTTAAAGAAGAGAAACCTTTTGTAGAGAATCTGATTTGTCTCATTAATCCTTCTGGGGATTTGTGTTCATCACTCTAATATCAACAATAATCTTTTTGACAGTAATGTGCTGCTTTTAAAGCCTAAATAAAGGAGGATGATCACCAACCTAAAGTGATCCATCTTTCTACCTTGAAAGAAAAGGAAGGACCTTTTTTTCCCCGAATGAACACTGACATGATTAACCATACTCAAGCCCTTCCTAGACCACAAGCAGTCTATCCACAGTTTCTCGCAGGTTCATTTCTAAATCATAGTAACGAAAGCCGAACATCCACACCCTTCCCATGGTTGACCTTCAAGTAGCTATGGAGTGGACAGACTGCATCCAACAAAACCCATTCCCACCCTCATCTCCGCCTAGATCTATCAAATGTAGAATCAACCTAAAAATCCTCTCTGCATCGATTAACACAACCTCTTATGAATTTTTCTTCACAAGAGGTACAACCCCCAACAAGTCCACACCAAATTGGATTCCTCTCCTTAGCAACTGTTCTAAAACTAGTAGAACACAAGAGGGCACTTGCTACCCATCGAGACAAGGTCAAACAATGGGGACTCCTCTCTTGATTTTGGCAGAAAAGACTCAGGTTCAGGTTTCCCTTCCTGCATACAATGGAAGATTTGGTGTGTCGGGAATGCTAAATTTCTTTTCAATTTTCCCATATTGGATTTTGTATCATTTAATGAGGAAGAAAAAAAAGGGGAAGAAATAAAATCACCTGCTTTCCTGCTTACATCACTCCAATCCAATTTCATTTACCTACAATAACTAGAAACTTACTTTACCATTGATGGATTATTTCTCAACATAGTTAATTAAGGTTATTAGTCTTAATTGAATGTATCTAAAGTAACTTAGGTTAACTTGAATTAGTGTCATGAATGTAGTATAGGGTCAAGTTAACCTAACATTTTGGATTTATAATTTCATTTAACTGGTTGAGTCAAGGTCGCTCACTGGGAGGCATAATAGTAAACTTAATTCACCATTAGTTCCTAAGAAATAGTTACAAACTATTTAATCAATCAGAGTAATAATTATAATACTTTAAGAACATGAACAATTGCACCAAAGATTTAACAACTAAAACATGAAATATTCCATTTAATAGAAACAATTATACAAGAAAGATTTGCCAATTAAAACCAAGTAGAATGTTTATTACAAGTACTTTCACAAAATTTAAGGCATAAAAGACAATTACAAGAATTTAACATGCCTTATTACAACAATTAGAGCTCAAAATAAATCTTCTTCATTAGCCTCAGCTTTCAAGTTTTCCTCTAGACGTTTGTTTACAGGTTTAGAAGACTTAAAAAGTGACAAATAAACCCTTCTCTCTATTCTCTTAAACTCTCTTCCTTTTTTTAATTTTTTCTCTTACCTTGAGCTTCACCTTAGCACTTCCCCTAAGGTTCACCTGTACCACTTCAATAGTTATATTCATTTTGATATCTTTTCTTTAGCCTCTTTTTCCTTTCACCTGTGCACAAATAAAAATTTGTTAATGGGCGACCCAGGCTTTTCTGGGATACACAGCACCCTAGAGGGGAGGGATGAGACCCTACTAAGCCAGGCGTAGTTTATTTTAGATGGATTTTAAATCATTTTAGACCAATAAATAGTTCCGACCCACCACAGGCCCATGCTCAAGCTCACCCACCTGGGCACTCGCACAGGCACACGACTGCGCACACACACATGCACGTGCATGCACGCGCCCAAATATTTTCAAGAGGTCATGTATGGTATTGTGCGCCGGCACTATCGACTGAAGCGCTGGGTTCACAAAACCATGATATACTAAGGTGTTCACCCTCTCATTCCAGAGGTGGCACTATGTTCAACCGGTCTGCCTTGACGTAAAGCTGCATCAGGTGAATCTTCAAACAAAGATTCCAGATGATTCAGAAGTCCAAATCGAGTAATCAAGGGCTCGAGGGAAATCTCTAAGGATCCTATATCAGATTTTAACACTAATTTGGTGTTTAGATCAATTTTGATCCACTGATTTGGGTGATGAACATGGTTGCTCAACCATGTTGGAATGTACTGTAGTGGTGGTTAATCAGGTCTGATGACCTACAGAAGAAGGTTTTGCCCTTGATTGAGGGTCTGGAATGCTACAGTGAAGCATTCCACACAATTTAGAGAGGGAAAGAGATAACAGGGAAGCCTCAGAAGAGAGGGAGCTCCTGACCGTCGGATGAGTTGGTGGCGGTGAGCTTTGATGATAACGTTATCATCAGCCATATCTAGCTTTAATTAGTCATAATCAAGGAATAAATGCTCCTACATAACAACCAGAGGACCATAATTCACTGCAAATCCATTCTGAGCGAATAACAAGAAAATAGGCGTAAAACTGCAATTTTAACAGCATATCTCAATTGCATAACAATCATGGGATTTCTTAAGGGTTAATTAAAGGTCAAAGGGTCTTAATTGTCTAACAAGTAGGTCCATGCAGACAGAAATGGGTTTTCACGTGTTTCGAGAATTAAATAACTTCTGAAATCCTAAAAATAGACCTGCTTGATTCACTGAGGTTCTGGTCAAGATAAAATTCACCTAAACCCTCTTAAATTCATATAAAAATATTCTCTAGGATTTGGTATGCTTGATTTGACCATTGGAACCCATTTTGACTTAAAATAGTCTTAGATAGATAGTTGCCCTAATTTACATTTTTTCATAAATTACCCAGTCAAACTCGGTTAAAACCTAAATCCAACTTCACCATTGGATTCCTTAGGTCCAAATCATGTTTGTACCAAAATTTGGACCTAATCTGAGATTATCTTGACCTAGTTTACAATTCAGTCTAGTCTGATTCTTTCTCTCACTCCCATACCCCTAGCTTTTGAAAGTGTTTGCATTTACCCCCCCAACATCATCTCCTTCTTCACAAGCAGGTCTCCGCCGCCTGCAGTTTCCAAAATCCTACTCCGATGACCTTCAAATAGGAAGATCTCCTTGATTTCTCGCTTAATCCCTTGCAAAATTGGAAGGGAGATTCCTAAGAAGATCTACAATTTAAGCCACGTGTTGGGCTTTAATTTGCGCCTAAATCCTCATGCGAATCCTTCAAAGAGTTGGGTTTCCAACTTTTGTGAGCCTTCCAAGATTGGAAGCTTGGCGTCTTCTCTATCTCCAGCTACTCCTCCGATGAGGCGCCCCCATTGCTACACTCATCCACACGCCTCGCCACAACTCCCAAAACCTTCGCCATGACTCCACCAATCAAACCACTCTCCTATTTCACTCCACCACTCACCCAAACACACTCCCAAATAACCCACGTTCTTTCATCCATTTGATCCAGAAAATGCAGCCTGTCTATATAGGAAGACTATTTAGAATTTCAGAGTCCCAAATGAGCATGAAAGAAAAGATAATCGAGAATGCCTATAGAAATCATGAAGAATATTATAAAAGGGTCATTCAGGAAAAATTTCCGAAAACAACAGACATCATCGCAAACCATGTAGGGATAATATGGACACAAATGAACCACAGTTCAACCTGGGATAATCTACTAGCAGAACACAGTGAATTGGTGAAATTACACAACAATGAATGTCTACAATGTTGGTCAAACCCTTCATTTCTGGAATAACTCCAGGAATATTTAGAAATATGGGGAGAATTGCTGAATAGGTTATATAGAACCATTGATCAAAAATACCCGTCAAAAGTCAATAAAACATCTTGGAGTGAGTCTAATGATCAACACAATTTCCCAAATACCAAGTTTGATGATCATAGTTGTTATGGACCCCCAACCCATATGAATTCAGATTCAAATTTCATAGCAATTGACATTCCTAATCTAGAGATGGGTTGGGAGGATCCGATTATAGGTGTTCACAATTTTGAGCCAACCCTAGAAAATCAAGAGCCTAGTTCACCAAGCTTAGATTTCCTAGACACTTGTGATACTAAGATTGAATCAAAACCTCTCGAGGGTGTAAATTCCATCCCTTATTCTGATAAGGTGACTCTCGAGAGCAATTCTGACATCCCTGTAGAGCCCAATCTAGATTCTTGTGATCCAACCCACACACTTAACCTAGAATCTGGATCTGAGCCTTATTAGGATGATTACAAGGCCCCGTGTGATGGAAATTAGATTTTGAATCTGGATTATGATTCTGGGCCTATATTTGATGAGTGCACCCCTCCAACCTCCTTAGAGATACAAATCGATTTTTCAGAAGTCATGACAATTTATGATACAGAAATTGAGGAGTTCGAAGAGTTAGGATCGATTGGGTCTACCCTACGAGCAACAAACCTGAACCTATGCCTAATAGGGACACCTTTTTGTGTTCGGAATCTGAGAATAGGCTAGACCCAAGTCAGGTTGCTGCTTCTTCACATCTTGATCTACGCAGTGGTGGAACCTCTGACCCTGAATCAGATTCAGAACATGATTCTCGTAAGTTCTCCGATGATTTCAAATCTTACTCTGATTTCGGAGAACTTTTGTTTCCTGATGACTACGAGCCAATTTACGACCTTAGCATACATGATCCATTCTTCGTCTCTGACGTTGAGGTCCTTGATCCCAAGATCACTAATTCAAAATCAGGTTCCACTGAGATGGAATCATTCCTTCTTGATCCTCAGGAATCAAAAACAGTAATTGCCAAGAGTGTCTGCAATCCAGAGTTTGAATCTTTCCTTGACTCAGAATTCCATAACCCTCTAAACACTCTTCAGGCACTTACATTTGTTTTTAATGGCCATTATGAGGACTCCTTAGATGAACATACCTTAGAATCCTTCCTAAAGGAGCCCTCACACACAATTTTTATTGATGCCACCTCTTCTACACATACAGAGCTTTCCAAACCTATTTTCAACCCTGACCCACAACCGGCCTCAATTTCTACCCTGACTCTCCTCTTGATGATCTGGTAGCATATGATTCCTCGCCACATTTTGATCAGGGTTTGAACTTTGATCATACGAATAATCACATCCCATCCTTCTCTGATCACTCCCATAGGGATCTCACATACTCCACTGATTCATTCTCTTTTGAGGGTCCCTACGTTAACCAGGCTGATTTTGTAGTTTTCGTCCCTACCAGGAAGGGGTGACGTAATAATTGCGGAAATAAATATAAACAATCTCACAAAATACAATCGCACAAAAGGCACAAAGATTTTTAGGTGGAAACCCAACCCGGGTGAAAACCACCACCTAACCCTCTCGAGTTAGGATTTTCCGATCAACCAAGTTGATCAAAATCCACTAAACAAATCACTTTAAACGAGGGTGATTCAACCTCAATTACAACCACGCTACAAGTGCGAGGGTAGCGTTCCTCAACCCCTTCTCTCCACGAGAAGGATTTTGTCCCACGAAGGGGATGGGAATTCGCAAAGTGAATACCCAACCAAATAACAAAGATAAAACAAAAATCCTATAGAGCCAACAAAGTAATTTTAAACCTAAGCTTCTATAGGAATTAAAAAACTCCCCTTTGCAAGGAGTGCGTCGGCGACGCGGATGCGTGTGCCACGCGACAGCGCAACGTCGCTCTCGTGAACAACGACGGGAGAGCGGGTGCGCAACAGCTTGATGCTCTCAAGAGAATGGAGCTTGAGCTTTTAGAGCAAGAGCTAGCTAGGACACAAGAGAGTGGAAAGTGTATTACAAAGTGTTTCTTGTGTATCTTGGTCTCTCTAGGTGTGTGTTTGTGTTACAAAGGTTCCCCTCTATTTATAGAGGCCTTAGGAAGGCCTTGGAAGGCTTGGAAAAGCTTCCATAACCGTTGGGTACAAAGCCCAAGTGAATCAGCCCGAAATCAGGAACAATCATTGCTCTGACAAGCTTATCAGACGTCTAATTCTGTCATCAGACGTCTGTAAGTTCACTTTAAGACGTCTGATTTCAAGGTCAGACATCTGATTTTGGGTAGGTCTCTTCCTGACTTGAATCAGATCTAAACAGGGTTCTTGTGCAAGTCAATCAGACGACATATAGGACGTCTGGCACTATGTCTGGATGTCTGGAAACCTGCTTTTTCGTGGGAATGGATTTACAATGGCTACAAAATCTCTGAGAAGAGATTTTCGGGTCAGTCGAGGCAAAACAGTCAATTATCAGACGTCTGGAAAGTCCTATGGATGTCTGATAAGGCTCCAACGGTCACATTCTTGACTGTTCGCTAAGCCAGCCAACGATCCACTAATTGGACGTCTGGCAAAGTCATCAAATCCTCCCCCTTTTTGACATTATCAAAAAGGTTTGATAGATTTTAAATTTTCTATAACTCCCCCTTAAAACATGCTCTCCTATGAATTTCTTTTAACAAAGGTGATGTCCTCCCCCTTTTTTCTTTTTACAACAAGAAGATAGCTATTATTTTTCTCCCCCTTTCTAAAGGAAATTTAGCTACCTTATATCTCCCCCTTAAAAATTTACAATTAGCTCATAAAATTTTTTAACTCCCCCTATCTAAATGCTTATGATAAAAAGATAGGGTGAAAAATTTTTACCTCACCTACCATGGCCAATAAAATGGCCCAAATGGTGGTGGATGCCACATCGGATGGGGCTCCCATCCGTAGCTTGGAGGCCCGGGCATTGGCGTCGGTCTCCAATCTGGCGATCGACGTGAAGCGGGTCCGTCGTTTGTTCGCCGTCTCGTCGGTCTTCTTGTTCTCCTCCTTGGTCTACTCCTTGGTTCTCCCAACTCGAGTTGACCAGCCTTGAGCTTGTAGGTCCAGTCCTTTGTGTTGTAATTATCCCTGAACCCTACAAAACAAGATTCTAATTTTTTCTTCGGTATCCAAGTGAGCTTGGATCCGGATCGGTTAACGGGTCTCCTTGATGGAGATCCTTTCTCAACCTTAGGGCTATAAAAATTATCTACTTTGTTGATTAATTTGTTAGAATTTTTCCTAAGACTTGCGATTTCTTTTTCTATAGTTTGCATCTTAGTCTTTAAATCATAGATTTCTATTTTTAGACTAACATTTTCCTTAATCAATTTATTATTTTCATTGATGAGGTTATGATTTTCTAATAATAGGTTATCACTTTTAGGACAAGCTTCTAGATCCTTAATTTTTATTTCTAATCTTTCATTTTCACTTTTAAGAAAACTAAGGTTCTTTTTAATGTTTTTATTTTCTATCTTAAGTGCTTTACTAACATCAAATAGTTTATTAAAAGCTTCTTGTAAATCGAGATTTACCTCGTTGTCGGAGTCGTCGCTGTCATTGTCACTTTCTCCGATTGCCATGAAACAAAGGCACGCGGTCTCCTTCTCCTCGAGATCTTCTTCCGAGCTCGTATCCTCATGAGTGTCTTCTAACTTCCTCCATATCTCATAGGCGGTAGTGCACTCTTGGATTTGCTCAAACTCTTTCGGACTCAACGCGTAATACAAGGCATTCATTGCCTTTGCGTTGAGGTTGAGATTCCGAACCTGATCTTTTGAGTAACCTCTTGCGGGTTTCTTGGGAATCACAAATGCGGATTCGCATTTTTCCCACACCTGGAAGTCGTAGTCCTGCAACCACATAGTCATACGATTTTTTCGATAAACGAAATCTATACCTGCAAAGTATGGTGGTCGCGAGGTATCGTGTCCTTTGGTGCACACGAATGCTTTTCCCTCCATATCTAGATCCTCGCCGGTTTGTAACGCCGATAACGCGAGACCTGCTCTGGTACCAATTGTAGTTTTCGTCCCTACCAGGAGGGGTGACGTAATAATTGCGAAAATAAATATAAACAATCTCACAAAATACAATCGCACAAAAGGCACAAAGATTTTTAGGTGGAAACCCAACCCGGGTGAAAACCACCACCTAACCCTCTCGAGTTAGGATTTTCCGATCAACCAAGTTGATCAAAATCCACTAAACGAATCACTTTAAACGAGGGTGATTCAACCTCAATTACAACCACGCTATAAGTGCGAGGGTAGCGTTCCTCAACCCCTTCTCTCCACAAGAAGGATTTTGTCCCACGAAGGAGACGGGAATTCGCAAAGCGAATACTCAACCAAATAACAAAGATAAAACAAAAATCCTATAGAGCCAACAAAGTAATTTTAAACCTAAGCTTCTATAGGAATTAAGAAACTCCCCTTTGCAAGGAGTGCGTCGGCGACGCGGATGTGTGTGCCACGCGACGGCGCAACGTCGCTCTCGTGAACAACGACGGGAGAGCGGGAGCGCAACAGCTTGATGCTCTCAAGAGAATGGAGCTTGAGCTTTTAGAGCAAGAGCTAGCTAGGACACAAGAGAGTGGAAAGTGTATTACAAAGTGTTTCTTGTGTATCTTGGTCTCTCTAGGTGTGTGTTTGTGTTGCAAAGGTTCCCCTCTATTTATAGAGGCCTTAGGAAGGCCTTGGAAGGCTTGGAAAAACTTCCATAGCCGTTGGGTACAAAGCCCAAGTGAATCAGCCTGAAATCAAGAACAATCATTACTCTGACAGGCTTATCAGACGTCTAATTATGTCATCAGACGTCTGGAAGTTCACTTTAAGACGTCTGATTTCAAGGTCAGACATCTGATTTTGGGCGGGTCTCTTCCTGACTTGAATCAGATCTAAACAGGGTTCTTGTACAAGTCAATCAGATGACATATAGGACGTCTGGCACTATGTCTGGACATCTGGAAACCTACTTTTTCGTGGGAATGGATTTGCAACGGCTACAAAATCTCTGAGAAGAGATTTTCGGGTCAGTCGAGGCAAAACGGTCAGTTATCAGACGTCTGGAAAGTCCTATGGACATCTGATAAGGCTCTAACGGTCACATTCTTGACTGTTCGCTAAGCCAGCCAACGATCCACTAATTGGACGTCTGGCAAAGTCATCAGACATCTCCTAAGACGTCTGGTCTAAGGTCTGGGTGTCTGATTTCATCAGACAGAACACTAAGTCCAGCCTAATAGTTATCAGACGTCTGAAACAACAGTCAGATGTCTTAAAATACTTTATCAGACGTCTGATTTGGGAATTAGACGTCTGGAAACTCTATTTGAACCCTATATTGGTTTTCTAAGTGTTCTACAGCAAACCTAAGTATCCTAGGGTTGTGCAGGTGTTCCTAGGACTACTGTTAGGTACTTTGAGGCTCTTTAACATGATGTTCTAAGGAAATAAAAAGAGCAAGCAAATAAAGACAAAAGTACATGAAAGGATTAAACAAAATTCTATCCTATTCTTCTTGTTCTTCCATCTTCAATCTAGCGCTCCTCGTGAATCTCCACTGTTCTCCATCAAGCTCCTCCAATTCGTCTTGGATGCGAGCTCGAATTCTGTCTAAACACGTCTACATTTGCAATTGACCTGAAATCTAAGACTCCAAGTGCAAATGTTAAATAACACGTGTTTTGTTATCATCAAAACAAATGATAATGGTGCTCTAGCACCAACAGATTTGACTCAACCAATCCCTAATTTTCACTTCCACAGGATTCCGAGCTTCACAGTATCTACTGGGCACCGCATCTATTGATCCACATTCATCAACCCACCAGATTGATTGGGTTTGGGCAACATCATCAGCCTGCTGATCTGAACAAGCACCTGGTTAGACAACTAGGCTTTTGATCAAGGTGCTTGTTCTACAAAACTCATTTGATTTGACCATTCCTTCTCCATACCAATTTCTGCTTGACTAAAGGCATTGAATTTAGCGCTTAATGGGAGGCAACCCGTCATTCTAAAAACCCAAGATTCTTCTAATTATCCTTCTTTACCTCACATCTAATTAACTTCGAGATCAGTTTTAGAGCAGTCGACTCCACCTCTGGTGCGACTCCACCACTGGTACTCGTACCAGAGCTTGAAGTCGTCTGCAATAGTCATCTCGACCCATTCGCCCACCCAATTGTCCTGTTCTAATTCTTGAACCCTAACTGTTTCATACCCTCTGTTTACAATGAAGGCATTGTAAAACTTAGGCATGGGGGGTGTTAAAGTGTAAACATACAAAAATTCAAAGTTCTGAAGGGTTCTCACAACAAAATACATATTCCAAAAAACAAAGAAAAATAAAAAAATTGAAAAAGAATAAAAAAATGGGAGAAGGGAGGAAATTTCAAATGCATATCATTTTTTAGGAAGAGAGGAGGTGATTTAGATGTCAAAAAGGAGCAACAATTGAAATAAAAAGAGTTAGTCATTAGTAAAAGATTATGGAATCTACTTAGTTCTAGACCAAATCAAAAGAAAGAAATAAAAGTCAAAAGTGCTACAGAAACACGAAGATTAGTATGAGTGTTGATCTTAAGCCACTTGTGCTTGTTTTAAGCTTAAAAATTCATGTATCCGTTAAAATCTGGATAACCCTCAAGAGGTTGAGGAAAATGCGAAGCTTAATTATTAGGTCTAAGGCTTAGGGATTATTCAACCTTGCTAATTAACCTCTGGTTTGTGAGACTCGGTAACCTAAGCACCCTAATCCACACACAGTCTGGTTCAGTGCGCTTAATTATCAGAATCATGCAAAGCGTTAATTCTGTTCTGAAAAGCTACCTATATTAGGAGCGGCTTATCAACGCAAGTTGATTTCAATGAGTTCCCAACACGGAGAGGAGGAAAATTCCCCTTGAAGATGCGCAATAACATATCATCTCCTCGGTTCTTGTCTCCTAAGATATCTAAATATCCTACCAGGGGCATGTAAGCACCTTGTGTTGATTTAGGTGCCATCGGCAGGATTATCTCGAAATGTCAATTACTAGAGCCTAAATTTAGCTACAGAACGCCATGGGCGACATTATCTCGAAATGTCGAATGCTAAGGTTCTGGGGGTTGCCATGAGCGGTGCTATCTCAAAGCATCGAAAGCCAGGGGCCCTACAAGGATTGATGGTGGTAGCTAGGAATCCGATACAGACCGAGTTGTAAAGCCAATCCGAAGCTTGAAATAAAGAAGAAAAAGATAGAAAAAACTCTCCAAACAATGAAAAAATTCTTCTATCTCTCTCTTACAAAAATGCACTACAAACTGAGCCTAGACTAATCATCTTTTAAGCATGGGTTCTTTAACCGTGGAGTTCAACGAACCTTAGGTTAGTTCCTATGGGCCTTAGAAACCTTCGTAGACTGAGGCTAAAGCTGGTCAGGTCCAAATCATGGTTGGTATTTGAGTACCTCTAGGCCTATTGTTAGCAATCTAACCTAATCTACAAAAGAAAGCACATAACAGAGTTCTGAGCATAAAAAGGCATGGTCTAGAATTTAAATTAATTCCATGAGATTATGCTTAGGGACTAGAAAAAGTTAGGCATGGGGGTATGACAACAATGTCATCATTATCCATATCTAGCTTTAATTAGTCATAATCAAAGAATAAATGCCCCTACATAACCACCAGAGAGCCCTAATTCACTACAAATCCATTCTGAGAGAATAACAAGAAAACAGGAGTAAAACTATAATTTTAATAGCATATCTCAATTGTAGAACAATCATGAGATTTCTTAGGGGTTAACTAAAGGTCAAATGGTTATAAATGTCTAACAAGTAGGTCCATGTAGACAGAAATGGATTTTTGCACGTTTTAATAATTAAATGACATCTGAAACCCTAAAAGTAGACCCACTTAATCTAATGACATTCTGGTCAAGATGAAATTAACATAAATCCTCTAAAAATCATATAAAAATATTCTCTATGATTTGGTATGCTTGATTTGACCATTGGAATCCAATTTGACCTAAAATAGAGTCTCAGACTAACAATTACCCTAATTTGGGTTTTTGCATAAATTACCCAATCAAACTTGGTCAAAACCTAAATCTAATTTCATCATTGGATTCCTTGGATCCAAATTAGGTTTTTACCAAAATTTGGGCCTAATCAGAGATTGTCTTGACTTGGTTTGCAATTTGGTCCAGTCTGAATCTTTTCTCTAACTCACATGCCCCTAACTTTTGAATTCCTTGCAAATAGGCCCCTATATTTGTCATCACTCTTTGCAATTAGGTCCCTCCACCATTATCGTGGAGGAATCCTTCTCTGGTGACCTTTGATTGAAGAGAGCACCTTCTATGATCAATGAATCCCTCCCAAAATTGGAAGGGAGATTCCTTAAGAAGTTCTCTTTCCTACGAATCCAGTCTTGAGCCCAACAACCTTCCCAATCTCTCATGCGAATGCATGAGAGATTCGGGTATCTCATAGGTTTCCTACGTCAGCAAGCCTTCCAAGCTTGGGAAGCTTGCTTCCCAAGCTCTAACCGCTCTCTAAAGGCCTATAAAAGAAACCCCAGGGCCTACCCGTTCTCTTCAGCTAGGTTTTGGCCCAAAAACCCTCTTCAAACTCCTTCCTCAGCCATCTCCACCCTAGCTCCAGTGAGCTCCTCCCTCCGTCACTCTCCAGCCTCCCAACAGCCAAATTGGGAGTGCCATCATCTTCGTCTCATTTGTCTGCACCTGGTGTGCTAAAGCAAGGGTCATCCTCCCCTCTCTTCCTCGCCATCCACCTCTTCGGAGAAGTTCTCTTCCACGGCGTCAGCCAATCAAATATGGCATCCTCCTACCCCTTTCATCTGATAAGCTTAGGTTAGATTAGTTCCTTATAGCATGTATGTTAGTTTCCTACCCAAAAATCCAAAAAAGAACTCGAATCCACTAATCACTCTCGTATTCTCCATCTCCGACCGCTCCTCCGGTGAGGTACCCCCATCGCTACACTCATCCACACAACTTGCCACAACTCCCAAAAGCTTCACAGGACTCCATCAATCAAACCCCTCTCCAATTTCGCTCTACTACTCACCTAAACACACCACCAAACAACCCATGTTCTTCCAATTATGACTACGCCAGCCACCTACACGCATTCTCAAAGCATGCCATGACCGTCACCACATTTGCCATCACACGCTGAAGCTACTGAACGTGTTTGACACGGCCGAAAGACCTTATTTGTTTGTTTCAGGTGTTAGGTCGAAGCTCAACCACTGTCGCCATCTCTAGCCTTGTTCTTCAAGCTTCAGGACCTGCAAGCCCCAGGTGGAAGTCCCAGGTGCTGTGGAATCATCCCAAGAATCTTCCTGGGCAGTCGATCAAAGGATCCCCTCAGCAGCAGCCTCCTAATCAGACGCAACTCCACCTGCTGCAGCACGTGTGAGAGGAGGGACGCATATAGTCCCACATCGGGGACTCACAAGCATCCAAGCAGACATAAATTGAATTTGTGTCTATGACTAAATGCCTCAAGACACATAGGAGGTGAGGTCCCCCACTACCCATCACACGCCTTGCCTGTGACACCTTGCACATGGGCCTCGTTTGATCTGTTTACCCGCCTAAACCCTCACACCTTGGCTACTACCCACGCCAGTAGCTTCGATACCCGAATACTCGGTAATGTGCATGGCTTTGTAAAGGTGGGAAAGAGGTGGAAACCCAGAAAGAGAGAGAGCGTTGAGAAGGGTTGGGTTTTGCTATGGAGAAGAGTAGCTAACACTTATTCATTTGAGAAGGTGTCCTCTCTATGCGAGAAGAAGAAGGGCCAAGGCAAGGAAGAAAGAAGACGCAGAGGAAGAAGAAGAAGAAAGAACAAGACCATAGAAAGAAAGAATAGAAGGCAAGGAAGTAGAATAGAAGAAGGAGCACTGTAGCAATGTCTGATTATCTGTTCCCTCATTTGATTATATTTGAGTAATTATTTTATGTGTTAGATTAATAATTGATGATCCAAATCACCATTATTTTTTCCAGATTTCTTTTTGACTCTTCATATACTCATGTTATACATTGTATATTAGTTTTTGAGTAATTTCTTGTGCTCATTTATATTATATGCTAAGATTAGCGCATGAATTCCATATTTACTCCCAGCGAACGACCTCGGGCTTCATTTCTGACATTCAAGTTATAAATTTTATCTATTGTTCAAGTTATTTTTGAGGAATTATTACTACAATGAATGCATCTTTTAAAACCTCAATCTAGCCCTATACAACATGGAACATGAAAGAAGTTCAATAAAGATTACCCGTGATTTGCAAAGGATGGTAGAAATGTATATCTTGCACTAGCATCTGATGGATTCAATTCATTTGGTACATTGAGTCAAACATACAGCATGTAGCCCGTGAAATTATTAATGTAGAATCTTCCACCATGGATGTGCATGAAGCCTAAGTGTAATATGATGTCTCTATTGATACCAGGACCAGAAGCACCTAGTATGGATATAGACCTATTCCTACAGCCTCTTGTCGAGGAGTTGAGGGAACTATGGGAGAATGGAAAACAAATATTTGTTGTTGTGAAGAAAGATTGGTTCACCATGCATGCAGTTCTATTATGCACAATTAATGATTTTCTAGCTTATGGGATCTTGTCGGCTGGCAAACCAAGGGATACAAGGCAAGTTCTGTATGTATGGCCGAAACTCCTTCAAAGGGACTTCATTCAAAAATTGGATACATAGGTTGTCGTTGTTTCCTCCTAATTAACCACCATTGGAGAAAAAGTAAGAAGTTTGATGGCAAAACTGAAAATCAAACAATAACTACAAACATTACAATTTAAGGGCTTCTACAATAGGTAGATAATTTGCCAGATGTTCAGCATAGAAAGCATCCTTCGATGAGAAAGCGCCAATGGCCAAATGAAGATCACAATTGGAGGAAGAGATCAATTTTCTTTGAACTTCCATATTGGCATACATTATCATTGAGACATAACTTGGATGTTATGCATGTGGAGAAGAATATCTTAGAAAACATTCTGTGGACAATTTTAGATGTTGATGGGAAATCAAAAGATAGATTGAAAGCAATTCTCGACCTTCATGACATGAACATAAGGATGGAGTTACATCTAAAGAAATGAAATGATGGAAAATTTGATGTTCTGACTGCCAGCTACGTAATGAGCCCTTCTGAAAGAAAAAAATTCTGTGAATTCCTAAAAGCAGTTCAGATGCCAGATGGTTATGCTTCTCACATAGGTAGATGTGTAAATGTTATAAATGGAGGATTACCAGTCTAAAGAGTCGTGATTATCATGTGCTATTGCAACATCTTCTTGGATTCAGATTACGTGGATTGCTTCCTAATGATGTAGTCTTTGCAATTTTAGAACTCGACTTTATATTCTCTGAGCTTTATAGGCAGAAGGTTAACGTTGACAAGGTGAGAAAAATGCAGAGAGAGATGATTTTATTAATGTGTAAACTTGACATGATTTTCCCGCCGCCTTTCTTCGATATAATGGTACATCTTGTGATCCACCTACCAAGAGAGGTACTACTTGCTAGACTAGTTGTATTCTGCTGGATGTATTCTATTGAAAGGTATAATAATTACATTCTTTAAGTTTAATGCTTCTTCTATTACATTTATAGTAACTTGATAGTGTTTAAATTTGTTTTCATAGGTTCCTACCTACTTTAAAACAATTCGTACGTAATTGAACTCATCCTGAAGGCTTAATTGCTAACGCGTATGTTGTGCACGAATGCTTGACATAGTGTTCTATGCATATTGGAGACATGGAAACAAGGTTTAATCCACAAGAAAGGAACTTTGATGTGGAAACAATTGACCCTTTATATATATTCAGTCACAAGATATGAGTCATTAGGGCAACAAATTATAATGTGCAATTAACGGATGTAGAGAAGAAATATGCCATATGATTCATACTAAGTAATTCCAAAGAAGTATAAGAATATATGGAGTGAGTTGTTTGAGAAAAATTCGTACTTATATTAGCTCAATTGCTCAAGTTGTAATCACTTCTAATTTAAATAGGGAGCATCGAGGCATTCTTCAACAACAAAGTACTTCAAACATAGATGCCCGTCAAAAGCAACAATTTACCAAATGGTTTAAGTCCAAGGTAATTTAAGTCACATTATTTTACAGTTTATATATATATTATTAATAACCATAGGCAATGTGTATTGTAAATGAAATAAATCTATAATGTGTCAGGTGGTGAAGCAAGCGATGTAATAAGATCATTGTATGCATTAGCTTATAGTCCAGATATATGCATTAAGAGTTACATTGGTTGCATTATGAATAGAGTACGATATCACACGAAGCTATGTGATCACAGGAAAAAGTGTCAGAATAGTTCAATCATATGTTAGGGTAATCATGAAGGTCGCATGATTGAGTTTTATGGCGTCCTTGTTGACATTCTTAAATTTCAATACATTTTTGACAAACGGATATATCCCTTTAAATGCGAATGGTGGGATTTTGGTCGTCACCTGTCAAATGTCAAGACTAAAGGTCACCTCAGATCGATTAAGGTGAATGACACCAAGTACAAGGATGATCCGTTTGTATTAGCTTCGCAAATGCAACAAGTCTACTATCTTGAAGACAGTAAGAATGGTTCGTAGTGGCATGTCGTACAGAAACATGAACACCGTCATATATATGATGTTCCCATCCAACTTGTAGAGCAAAGTGAGTTATCAAATGATGTAACACAAGCATTGAATGAAGAAGAATTCGATTATGGTGAAGATGAACTAATTTTAGAAATTGGTGAAGACGAGATTCACAATCTAAATTAAGATGTTGTTCAGCCTAAGTCCGTTGATAGAGATGAGGTCGATGGCAATGCATTTGAGATAGTTGAAACAGATAAAAGTGAAGGAGATGATGAAACGTTATTTGAATACATCAGTACCAGTGATGAATAGAGCTTAAGAAAATATACCAGAAATGAAACTTGGCTGATATTTTTTGTAACTAATTGCTTGGCATCAAGATACATTGTTATCAATGGTTATACAATTAATTCGTATTTTTGTGTATGTGCTTTCACCAATATTACCAATTTAGATACTTCTCATGCTCGTGTTCATTTTATTAGAATAAAATAGCAAATGATCATAAAATTATTGGAACAAGGGATTCAAATTCTACGGAAAAGGTTAAATTCATATATTTTTTTCCATTTCCTTTTTTTAATTTTGAGGTAAATTGTCAAATAATTGAAAAGTTGGATTCATTGAAAAACAACTTCAATTAATAGGATATTGACGAGGGTAAAGATGGCATTTATCTCTAACAACCATAGGTTGGGAATGATGTAGGAGGGATAGGGTCCCAAGGGTTAACCTATGAAAATTCATGGGATAACCCTCCAAAATTCTTATCCCACATGAACCCAAAAATCACTTATCCTAGGTTAAGTGTCTTTAACCCAGGTTAGAATATCCCATCTACCAAACAGGGTTAACCCCCATTTTCATAGGTTAACCCGGTTGTCAAACAAGGCCTTAGGTATCCCATGGGATATCCCTCTGACTTACAGGATATCCTTCAAGCAAACAGTTGTAAAAAGGACTTTTACTTGTATGTGTATAAATGAACTGTGACATCTGTATATATTCTTGAAGTGTAGTACATTTGCTCATGTAAAAGCTTCTAGAAAATAATAAAATGGATACCTTTTGACTTGAAGTCTTTGGAGTACATTGTTTGATCCTTGTGACTTCTTTGAGTTTCCTTTAGATTTCTTTTCTTTGAGCTTCCTTGAGCTAATCAACATTTGATTTAAACATCTTCATCTTGATTTAGCAATGCATGCATCTCACATATCTAATTAGACCTTTGAAATATAGAGTTAGACAAATATAACTTATTTTCATAACATCAAAATTGATCAATTTTGTGCTTTGAATTAACAATCTCCCTCTTTTGATATTCAACAAGATAAGTTTATAAAAAAAGCTATTCGAAAATAGATAATATAAGTATGATATGTAGCAATAAAATTTTGCTTCCTCCCCATATCAAAAAGCTTCTACACTCCAATAAAAAAAAATATAAGTTCAGTAGGAATATTATTTTTATGGTATTCTTTCTTTTCCCTATTTTTGTCAACATGAAAAAGGATAGAAAAAGAGAATATTAAATGAAAACATAATATTCATAGATTTGATCTAAACAAAAAGTTACATAATATCCTTAGTCTACTTAACTATTATAAACCGATCAAGTTCAAACTAGAAATAGATTAAAAAGTTTAAATTTAGTACAAACCAAACTCATGAAAACATGCAACTAAAACATCCAATCCATCTTTATCTTCATTCTTTCTTTCCCTTTTTGAGTTCCTTAAGATGTTTCTTGATGCAAATGTCTTAGCTTTTGTTTTCCGTTGTTTTTTTCGTGTTTTTACTATTCACCGTGGTGGGGTGTCACTACAACAAAAGAGGGTTCTAGTGACAACCTATGGGGACATGTTTACAAGCTTTGGAGA
This sequence comes from Thalassia testudinum, assembly GCA_037157565.1. Classification (NCBI taxonomy): domain Eukaryota; kingdom Viridiplantae; phylum Streptophyta; class Magnoliopsida; order Alismatales; family Hydrocharitaceae; genus Thalassia; species Thalassia testudinum. The sequence goes on from JAZHRO010000073.1 coordinate 155,566,712, forward strand.
TGAATTTTAGGGTGGGTGACAAAAAATCCGTCCCCAAAAATCCGTACCCCAGATGAGGGTTACCAAAACGTTTTGGGGATGGATTCTCTATCACCAAAACTCAAGGATGGAAAATTGGTCACAATAGATTGGACACAAAAACGCTAATGACATGATATAAAGTCTTTAAGGATGGATTATCCCATCTTCAGAACTTTTTGGGATGACAATAATTGTCTCTAAATGTCTTTTGGAGATGACTTGATTTGTGAATATGACGTTATTATGATAAAATATCCACCCAAATATCCTTGGTACATTTTTTCAATAACAACCAAATACAACAACTTGACAAAATTGACCTTTAACGTAGGACTTTACTTTTATTGAATTTCAAATATAAAAAATATGTTACATAAACTTGGGGGTTTAAGTTATCCCAATTTATTAAAATCAAAATCAAGTACAAGTATTTCCAATATTTTCTTTTACAGAAGAAAAATAAAATTACAAGGAAATACAATTAAAAATCGACTAATTGCAGCAGCCTCGTCAAAAAATGACTTAAAATACTTGTTGTTATTGCTGCTGCTATGTCGTTGCTGCTGCTACTGCTATGTTCTTGTTGATGCTATACCATGTCATTGCTACTGTTATGTTCTTGCTGTTGTTGCTGCTATGTTGTCGCTGTTTCTTTTTTTAACCACGAAGGCTACTCTTTATTCAAAAGGATTCTATATGTATAGTAAACAATCAATTAAGATAAATAAGATGAACTACAAACGTATAACTGAAATGTATAATTGAAACATACACAGAAATCTTACATGCCAATCAAAGTAAAATGCCTGCAATGATTCAAGTTTTTCCCATTAAGAACCATTATACCTTAAAACTTCATCAAAAATAAAGCGTGCAGTCGCATGAGAAATAAAATTTAAGACCTTCGCTTTGATTTGAAAGAAGCAACACCAAGAAACAAAATCAGTTCAAACTACATGGCTGCAAACTAAAAAACAAGGAACTCATTGACTATTGCAGTCTCATTATGGGGGTATGTGACATTGAACAACTTGCAAAAAGTAGGGGACTCATTAACTGTTGACTGAAAATAAAAAATCTCCATCTAACTAATTAAAATAATCACTTCTTCCTGTTGACTAAAAAGAAAAAAAAATTACTTCTTACAACTCAATAAGATTTTTGCTGGGATTAAGGTTTATGCTATAAAAGCACCTGGATTTGGAGAAAACAAAAAATCTAATTTGTAGGATCTAGTTTGCAGGAATTGATCATGAATCATGAGAAAGTGGAATAAAAAAATGCTTAGAACATGCAAAAAGGTGACTAATGTTGATAAGCTTTCAAACTAAGTTTTTTGGAGGAATAACATATTACAACTTACGCCCACTTGGTCATACTTTACACAAGTTGACTATCTAATTGTACCATGACATAAGGGTCACTTGTTCCTTGACAAAGCCACAAGCATGTAAATAACCATAAGACCAAAGAATGACAAAGTTTACATTCACAATATGGCAGAGAAGCATGGAGTGAAAAAAGTCATTACCCCAAGATCCAAAGCAGGAAATTCCAGACCTCTTTTCAACTTTATCGAAAGATGGCCGCCATAGATCTCACACAAAGATTGCCTGAATCGAAAACTAAATAAGAGCATTTAATTCAAGATGTTAGCCATTATTATACCAAAATTGGTAAATTCCTTAATGTAAAATGAATTTCAAGTTCTTGTGCAACAAAAAGAAAAGGAACTATTTGAATGCAAATATGTGGTAAGGGTCTTCTACTGGTGGAAACACTAATTTGGTTTTGGATGGAGGAATTGTTCTAATTTAGGAGATGCTTTAACTCCACATGGGGACTATTTTTAGTCCACTCTATTAGTCGACAAAAAGTTGGAGAGGACATAAAGAAAGTGGCCCCCTAAACCTATAGGCAATGAGTAGGTGTTGAACGTTCGAATCGCTACGCTAACGTGTTCGATTTTGGAGAACCTGTCGTTGTAGTTTGAAAGCGAAGAATTCGTGTTCAAAAAATAAAATTTATACCGAAATGAAAATTCCTGGTCGAACACAGGGAGGCAGACGTTTGATTTAAAAACTACGCGTTTCTTTTTATTTGTCACGAAGTAATTCAATTTAAAACTATCTAATTATTTACAATAAATAGAAGAGAGAGACAGGGTAAGAGAGAGAGAGAGAGAGAGAATATTACACATAGAAATCAAAATGAGATGTAGAATAAACAGAGAATTTATCATTAGGGGGATTTGTTCATTACAACTAGAAAGCATAAAACAATTGCACTAGAAAGCGATAAATTTACTCTAGAAAGCATTAAAAGAATGGAGGGAGAAATGTCCTCCTCGACGGTTGCTTGGAGGACGAGCAGAACTACACTAGAAAGCAGTAAATCTATACTAGAAAGCAGTAAAAAGAATAGGGAGAGAGAAATCCTCCTTGACGGTCGCTTGGAGGACGAGCCAGACGGGATGACGCTTGGACGAAGGAGGACGAAGTAGGACAAAGGAGGACGAAGCAGAAGAACGGGAACGGAGCAGCATGCCGTCGTCGTCGCGGGATCCACTTCCAAAGGGGGACGAAAATTTAGACTTTATCTCGCAAGAAGCATCCCGGGTGTGGGACAAGCTTCTCTTGAGCTTTGGAGGGGTAGAGAAGAGGAGGAAGGGATGAGAATTTCATATGGATGGGGTCTCCTTTTATAGTTGCAAGGAGTGGGGGCAAAATGGACATTACAACTTTAAAATAATAAATGAGGGGTCTTTAGTGACGGATAAATCCATCACTAAAGCCCCCAACGTGGGTGTAGCTCCCGCGCCCACGCGCGCCTCCTCAGCTGCCCACTTCCTCAACGCATACAAATGTTCTTCAATTCTCAGCCGTCTGATCGCGAGATCGGACGGCTTAAGACGCTTCTCCGCTCGCTCGTTGTGCGCCCGCCCGGCGCGTGCGATCGCGCGTCCATGCCGAGAGTTCAATCGCGCGTGATCTCAATTGAGCACTGAAGGCCATCTGATCGTGATCCAACGCTCCCCATCGCCCGCACGCCCACACCTTCCTCACCTTCGCTGCGGCTCGAACCCGCACCGGCAGCTCGCGTAAGCGTGCTCGACCGCTGCACTACGGGGCGCGGATGGTCGAGCGGACGCTTTAAGGTGCAGCAGACCATAGCCGTTGGATCAAGATCCAACGGCGGAGAGCGAGCGGGTACGGGGCTTCATGGAATGTAAGCAGCCGTTTGGGCGGCCGAGATGGCACCACGTGGTGCCATCTTGGCCGTCCATCTTCTAGAAGTTGTAGATGGTGCCACGGATGTCGGATTGACTCGATTTTTGTGTCGTTGGGCTATGATCGTCGATCCGAATTCATCCGTGCGGTCGGATTTGTCATCTGAAGTGCGGATTTACACCATCCTGGCCCTTGATCTTCTAGGGTTCCCCGATCACTATCTGATGCTACGGATGCCTAATTAGGGTGATCTTGGAGTCGTTGAACTCCAATCGTCGCCCTGATCTCATCCATACGGTTGGATCTTTGATCCGAGGCCCCGATAAAATGTTTGCCCTGTCCAAGCACATAAAAGGAGACAATTAACCTCATTTTATTCAAACTACTCTAAATGCAAGATGACGCATGTTATGCAATATTTATATCATGGAATCCATTCCTATGCTTAAGAACATGCATAAATAGACATCTTAAGTAGTGTAAATGTGTTTACATCAATAGGAGGGTTAGTGTGTTTTTAAATTTCACTCAGTGTAATTGGAGAAACACACATGCATGTGCTTTGCTTCGTCTCGCCATATCCTACAAGTCAAGAAAGAAACAAATGACCTTCTCTTTCATAATGGATAATTAAGAAATCAATAAATGGTTAGACACTTTGCAACTTGAACTCTTTAATGGAAGGCATGATTCTTGACATATCTAACTTAGATGGCTAGCTCAATCAGGATATCTATCACTAAAGAGAGCTTTTAAAGAAAAGAAAACGCATAAGAATGTAAGGGAAAACATTATTTCATCATGTTATGTAGCAACTTAGTTAAGTTCCACTTGGAGGTAAAATCCAAATCCACAATTTTAGTAAAAGAAATTGAAAGGTAAAAAGTGTTGGATTTGAGAGCCTAATTGGATCAATTAGAATGCAATTGTTATATGGTGACGTGGGGATTCATGTTGAAATAAGTGAGAATTGGGAGAGGTTTTTAGTCCCATACTAGAAGTGGCAAACCTCTTGGTGGGTGTAAAAGGCTTCTGCCTCCCATAGCTTATGTAGCAAACAGCAAGAGCTGGGGTTGGGGACCACGCACGCACGCGTGTGCCCTACCTAGCCCCAACTTGGGAGAGAATTAATTTGGAACTTGGAACTTGGACTTCTATTGATATGAATTTTTAATCTCACGATTTTGACATTGATTGGTAGATCAAATAGTGAAATTGATCAACTAATTATTTTGGTTGATCAATGAATTTATTTTGGTCGATCAATTGGATTGGTCGACCAAATAGTGAAGTTTGATTGACCAATTATTTTGGTCGATCAATGAACTTAATTGGTTGATCAATTGCCATGTTTCCATAAAACAAGAATTTCCTTAAACGTCTGGTCGTGGGCTCTATAAAAGGGCCATGAGTGGGTCTCATTTGTTATACAACAAGAGCAAAAAAAAAAAAGCTCTCCACTCTCTCCCACTCTCTCCCTCTTGTTCTTGTCTCTCTTTCTTGGTGCATTCGTTCGACGTAAGATTGGTAGAAAAGTCTCCAATCACTTTTGTCGATCTTACACAAAGAGATTGGGAGATCCACATGAAGTTTTTGGTTGCTCAAACTGATGGTAACATCATCGTGTGCCATAACAGCTTTAATTAGTCACAATCAAGTGACAAATGCTCCTATATAGTCGCCTAAGAACCATAATTCCTAGTATTTCCTTTTTGAGAAGAGAACACTAAATTAGGGTTAATTATGCAATTTTAGCAGCATATTATGAAAGCAGAATAACCATGTGATTTGTCAGGGATTAATCTAAGGTCTAATGAGCATTGAAGTCTAATAAGAGGGTCCACATAGATAGAAACAGGGTTTCACACTTTTCGAGAACTGATTCAGCATCCCAAATCATAATTCCAGACCCGCTTAAATTACGAAGGCTCTAGTAAGGATAGAATTCATCTAAACCTTCTAAAAATCATATAAAAATATTCCATTAGATTTGGTATCCTTGATTTGAGTTTTAGAACCTATTTTGACCTAAAACAGAGTCACAGACAAAGTTCTGCCCAAATTTAGGTTCTTGCACAAATTGCCCAATCAAATTTGATCAAAACCCAAATCTGACTTCACCATCAGATTTCTTGGATCCAAATTAGGTTGGTACCAAAATATGGGCCCAATCGAAGTCCATCTTGACCTAGTTTGCATTCTAGTCTCTAAAAACTCTATTTCTCTCAATTAAGCCCCAAGCTTTTCAATTATTTGTGATTAGCCCCCTGACTTTGTTGTCTTCTTCACGAAAATGCCCTTGCTGCCATTGAAGGTCAACTAACCTACAGGAAGTGTTTGGCCAAATCAAATCCTACTCAAATCACCACCAAATCTCACAAAAATTGGTGAGATTGGAGTTCACACCGTGAGGAATCATTTGGACATGTTTTAGGAATCAGAACTTACGCGAGAAACTCACATGAATCCATGAAAGTACATGGGTTTCTTTGACCTATTCCCTAAGCACTCGTGGCTATTTCCTTGTACAAGGCTTGCTCAGGAGCTCTATATAAACACTAGCATCTCCCACCGTCCAGAACTAGCTCGGTTCAGGCCTCAATTCTTCAAACATTCCTCTCTCCAACCACCTCCACCAAAGCTCCGGCAACACCACTCCCTTTGACTTCCTCACCCGTTGCCACATACTATAGGTAACGGGAACATCTTCAGCTCCTTCTGCCACTCCTCGCCAGCCACAGTAGGAGTTCCCAAACACCCTCATTGTCATCTCTCCCTCCACTAGAGGATTCTCCTTACCCGACGTCGGCCAATCACAGCCAGTGCCATTCCTGTCCTTTCATTCCTTAGTTTAGGTCACAACCTATTCCACTCCCTCTCCTAAATCCCCCCAACTTCTTCTTCTTCTATTTCAACCCCTGTTTGCCAATCTCCCCCACCTTCTTCCTTTGCTCTGGCAAGACCGCTTGCACGACACACCACACCAAACATCCTCGCAACGCTCCCAAAAGCTTCATCATCCCACGTCGATTAAAACCCCTCAAGAAATTGAGGGGATTGACCAACCACACGTTCCACTGAACATCACCTCCACCGCACCTTCTCCTCAAGGACACCAAACCTCCATACGCACTCCCATGCCATGAGGACACTACCATTGCCTTTGCCATCCTTAGGGGACCCTCCTGAGTAGCTTTGACATGATCGTAAGTCCTTATTCTCTGTTTCAGGTCTCTCCATCACCAATCACCTTCTCCGACCACAATAGCTCCACTCTGGTTAATACACGACCTGCAGCCACACTTAATTGAAGCGGGTTCCTTTATGAAGCAACACCAGACCTCCAATTGCATGCCCCAACACCAGCAGTTACTCCAATTGACAAAGGCTTCGTCAGTTGCACTCGCACGAAGGAAGGCACTCGAGTGCCACATCATGAAGTGAAGGGCTCGCACAGACGTATAAGTTGATTTTGTGCCCCAGCCTCGTTGCCCAGTAACACGGGGGATCGGGCCCCCTACGCACGTGCCTCCTCGCACCCTCACACCTCACCCGTGCACACGCGCGCGAGTCTGGCCACTTCTTAGGATCCGATAACCTGACATTGAGCCAATTAACCCCAAGTCTAAGAGAGAAGAGGAGAGAAGTGATCTATGAGAGGAGGGGGGAGGGTTTTTCTGCGTAACCCATTGCTTTGGCCTTACGCTAAAGAAGCAGAGGCATACATGATGAGGTGTAGCTCATCATAGCTGATGTAAACACATTTTACACTACTTAAGATGTCTATTTATGCATGTTCTTATGCATAGGATTGCATTGCATGCTATAAATATTGCATAACATGCATCATCTTACATTTAGAGTAGGGTTTTTATGTGCTTGGACAGGGAAAACTCTTTATCGGGGCCTCGGATCGAAGATCCAACTGTACAGATGTGCTCAGGGCGACGATTGGAGTTCAACGACTCCAAGATCGCCCTAATCAGGCATCTGTAGCATCAGATAGTGATCAGGGAACCCTAGAAGATCAAGGGCCAAGATGGTGCAAATTCACACTTCAAACGACAAATCTGACCACACGGATGGATTCGGATCGACGATCGCAGCCTAACAACACAAAAATCAAGCCAATCTGACATCCGTGGCACCATCTACATCATCCAGAAGATGGACGGCCAAGATGGTGCCACGTGGCGCACGCACCCGCTGAAGCCCCCGCATCTGCCCTTCCCCGCCGCTAGATCAAGATCCAACGGCTGTGGATGCAGTGCTATAAATCGTCCGCGCGACCTTCTCGACTGCATAGCACAGCATAGACGACGTTGCAGGCAAAGCAAAGGTCACGGGGTCGAGCCCCCGCGACCCTCAAATCAAGTGTGGGCGAGCGGGCGCGTGGAGCGTCGGATTGCGATCGAACGGTCACACACGCCTGATAGCGCCCATGCACTATTGCATGCGAGGCGAAGATGCAACATCGTACACGAGCGGGCGCGCGCTGAGGAGGCGGGCGTAGCGCGATCTGAGCCGTCTGATCTTGCGATCGGACGACTGAGGATGGATGAACGTGCGCAGGCGTTGCGCACACGGGCAAGCAAGCGAGCGCGTGCACGTCGCCCACTACACCCACGTTCAGACCTTTAGCAACGGTTTTATTCGTCACTAAAGGTCCTGAATTAATGTTTTTAAAGATGTAATGACCAAATTGCACCCACTCCTTGCAACTATAAAAGGAGACCCCCTCCACATGAAATTCTCATCCCTTCCTTCTCTTCTCTACCTCTCCAAAGCTCAAGAGAAGCTTGTCCCACACCCGGGATGCTCCTCGTGAGATAAAGTCAAAATTTTCATCCCAATTCGGAACTGGATCCCGCGACGACGACGACGTGCTACCCCATTCCCGTTCTTCTGCTTCGTCCTCCTTCGTCCTGCTCTGTCCTCTTTCGTCCAGGCGTTGTCTCGTCCGGCTCGTCCTCCAAGCGATCGTCGAGGAGGATAACTTCTCTCTCCCGTTCTTCTTTACAGCTTTCTATTGTAGAATTTTCCTGCTTTCTAGTGTAGCTAATTTCCTGCATTCTAGTGTAGTTCTTATTTGGTTTTATTGTATAAACATTTTGAATTATTGAATGCATGTTCTCTCGCTCTCTCTCTCTCTCTCCCTTTTTAGTCTGATTGTTGTTATAGCTTCATTGTAATTACATCGCCTTGCTTTTTAAGAAAAATTCTAAAAAAATATAATTACGAATATAGATCGACGTAGCCTCCCTGTGTTCGACCCGGAATTTCAATTTCGATATAAACTTTTTTTGTTGAACACGAGTTCTTCACTTTCAAGCTACAATGACAAGGTTTTAAAAACCAAACACATTAGTGTAGCAACTTGCACGTTTAACATTTTGTCGCCTTTGCCGGGGATCGAACTTGGGTCGCCCACGTGACAGATGGGAATATTCACCACTATACTCATCTAGTCATAATATTTAGTGTAATGAACAATCCCTTTCGATAATGAATTCCATGTGCATTCTATAAAAAAAAAAGATCAAAATTAGGAAGGATTTGTTGGACATTAGGACTTTTCAATCTTAGGAAATTTTACATTAGGATCTGAATGCAAAGACCCTTCAAGTCTTTGGACTTAATCAGCCCGTGTATCCACTAAAAGGTGGATTTTTCTTTCGAGTCCTCGCCATTTTAATTCTATCGTAATTGGAGCAAATAAGTTTGGGTGATAAGTATACGACTTATCAACCGACCCTCTAATTTGAGTAAATTTTCAAGTTTTAAGCATCTACACACTTTCTTTGCACTGACTCGTTGTTCGACGATTCTAATAGAAATTGGGTAGCTAATGAACCTTCTAGGGTGATTTGGCTGGCAAGTTATCATGGGTAACAACCCATAGGTAGGTTGTCCAGAGCCCAGTCACTGGACCTTTCTCTTTTTGTTGCCTTCAGGTAAATCTTAGACCAGGAAAGCCACCTACTTAAAAAAAAAATCAAAAGGAAAAGGAGAAAAGAAAAAAAGAAATAAACCACACTTCGCCTCATGAGTATGGCTGGTAAGTTGTCGGTGGTAACAACTCATCGACCAGTTATCCAGAACCCAGCTAAATAAATGTACTGAAAATCCCCAAAACACTTAGGAAGAAGCAGAGAAGTAGAATAAACCGGGGAGATATACACTGGATTCACCCTTGTGTTGACCCCGTAAAAAAATAAAAGTAGGGAGAAAGCTACCGGTTGTAAAGATACACCTTTAGGTAGAATTCCTTTTGAGGTCACCTAGAGGCATAGAAATCCGAAGTCCATTTTAACTACCGGTCAACGAGTCTACCACATTCACAATAAGATTCTTATAACTTAGGGTTCTCATCAAATCTTGGGTGAGTTGAATGGCTGTAGAAAGCCACTCTTAGACCCTAAAACTTGAAAATTCAAAAAAAAATTAGAAAAGAGGAAAAAGAGAAAAAGAAAATTTTCTTTGAATAAGGCGAGGGCTTGAGGCGGTCTGCATTTTGGCAGATACTCGGGCACTGTTGTGTCTTCGCAAGTTCAGATCCAAAGTATATAGTTTCTTAATGATTGAAAATAACTCATGCCCAAAAAATCCAACCTAATTCTTTTATAAATAGCATATAGTTTTTTCTAGGGACTAGCAAAAGATAGGCATGGGGGTATGATGTAAACACGTTTTACACTACTTAAGATGTCTATTTATGCACGTTTTAAAGCATAGGATTGCATTGCATGCTATAAATATTGCATAACACGCATCATCTTACATTTAGAGTAGTTTGAATAAAATGGACGTTAATTGTCTCCTTTTATGTGCTTGAACAGGGCAAACATTTTTTCGGGGCCTCCGATCGAAGATCCAACCGTACAGATGTGATCAGGGCGACAATTGGAGTTTAACGACTCCAAGATCGCCCTAATCAGGCATCTTTAGCATCAGATAGTGACTGGGGAACCCTAGAAGATCAAGGGCCAAGATGGTGTAAATCCACACTTCAAATGACAAATCCGATGGGACGGATGGATTCGGATCGACGATCGCAGACTAATGACACAAAAATCAAGTCAATCCGACATCTGTGGCACCATCGACATCATCCAGAAGATGGACGGCCAAGATGGTGCCACATGGCGCCATCTCAGCTGCCCAATCGCCTGCATGCACTTGCTGAAGCCCCCACATCCGCCCTTCCCCGCCGTTAGATCAAGATCCAACGGCTGTGGATGCGGCGTCTTAAATCATCCGCGCAACGTTCTCGACTGCGTAGCGCAGTGAAGACGACGCTGCGGGCGAAGTAGAGGTCACGGGGTCGACCCCCGCGAGCCTCAAATCAGGCGCGAGCGAGCGGGCACGTGGAGCATCGAATCGCGATCAAACGGTTGCACGCGCCCGATAGCACCCACGCGCTATTGCGCGGGCGGCGAAGACGTAGCAATGTATGCAGGCGGGCGTGCACTGAGGAGGCGAGTGTAGCGCGATCTGAGCAGTCCGATCTCGCGATCAGAAGGCTGAGGATGGCTGAATGTGCACGTGCATTGCGCACGCGGGCAAGCGAGCGGGAGTGCGTGCATTGCCCACTACAGCCACGTTCAGACCTTTAGCGACGATTTTATCCGTCACTAAAGGTCCTGAATTATTGTTTTTGAAGATGTAATGATCAAATTGCCCCCACTCCTTGCAACTATGAAAGGAGACCCCCTCCACACGAAATTATCATCCCTTCCTTCTCTTCTCTACCTCTCCAAAGCTCAAGAGAAGCTTGTCCCACACCCAGGATGCTCCTCGCGAGATAAAGTCAATATTTTTGTCCCCGTTCAGAAGTGGATCCCGCGATGACGACGATGTGTTGCCCCATTCCCATTATTCTGCTTCATCCTCCTTCGTCCTGCTCCGTCCTCCTTCGTTCAGGCGTCGTCCCGTCCGGCTCGTCCTCCAAGCGATCGTCGAGGAGGATAACTTCGCTCTTCCGTTCTTCTTTACAGCTTTCTAGTGTAGAATTTTCCTGCTTTCTAGTGTAGATGATTTCCCGCTTTCTAGTGTAATTCTTATTTGGTTTTATTGTATAAACATTTTGAATTATTGAATGCATGTTCTCTCTCTCTCTCCCTTTTTAGTCTGATTGTTATTATAGCTTCATTGTAATTACATCGCCTTGCTTTTCAAGAAAAATTCAAAAAAAATATAATTGCAAATATAGATCGACGTAGCCTCCCTGTGTTCGACCCAGAATTTCAATTTCGGTATAAATTTTATTTTTTGAACATGAGTTCTTCGCTTTCAAGATACAATGACATGGTTTTAAAAACCAAACACGTTAGCGTAGCAACTCGCACGTTCAACATTTTAACGCCGTTTCCAGGGAGGCAACGATTTCTGATCTTCTTTTCACATTTCTTGCACTTTATTGTTTTCTAACTTGCATTCTCTTGTGTCTATTGTTTTGCAGAGACCTCCATCAAGGAATCATCAAGCGGTAGACTGGAGTAAAGTGCAGTTGAAGACAACTGTAAGTGCTCCCCATTCTTTCCCCCTCCATGAATTTCATTCGCCACATTAAATCCAAATTCCAATTAACCTAGGTGTTTGCATAAATCCTCGGAATAGTTTGGTTGTTTGGATTCTCACTCACATTCATTCCACCCTCATTTATATTAAAAAAAAAATAAAAAGATAATCTTATGGGGTAATTTTCAACAAACACACAACATACACCCACATTCAAGGCACTTAATCAAATTGATTTGTTTTTACTCAACCGGGTTCTGATCTATGGAACCGGTATACACAAAGCAACACATAAAAGAGTAGAAATCATTCTAGGTTAACCATCTTTGAGTGCCTAGCTTAGTGGTGCATTTGTGGCCGGTTGTTTGAGTTGTTTGGGCTGTACCACTCTACTTAAAATCAACTCATCAAGTAGCTCCTCCTTGAGGTTTTCAATCTAGGTCTATTCCAGGCACTCCACTTTCTTTCTGGTTTTAAAGGAAAACAATTTTCACCCGTGTTTGACAACTTGGTTTGCCTAGAAACTTGATTGCAATCCACCTAATTTGAAACCCTAAAAGCTACTTAAGCAAGATTTGAACATTAAAATTCACGCATCACAAATAATCTTGCTTGAAAACCATGGTTGTGCACGCACTTACACAAATCTCAATCAATCATTAAGGGCACAACCCATTTTAAGGGCCCAACACATTCCATAAGCACCATAATCCCAGGCCTTAATAAAATTGAGTAGATGTTGGCCTTACGGTCTGATTCGCTCTTCAGGGTTTAGTCTGAGATTGTCTTTGATTAACCTACTTGTACTGATTAATCTAATGTCTAGCTAGGGGAGTAGCATCAAACGACCACGGCTGGGGGGTACACTAGAGGCGAAAGTCGAAGGAAGAACCTTCTCCCCAGTCCTTCCTTCTAAATGGTTGGATTAAACAGACGCAAGTAGAGTAAATCGTCTACAGTCTTAAGGCAGGGGGAGTCAGTAGATCCTTAGGCTACCATACTTAAGGATAGCCTTGTTTTGTTATGCTGTAGGGTCCCTATCCCCAGTCCTTCCGACCTTCTCCTAGTTTATGCTGGGAAGACGGTCATTGAATCCCCGATTAGAAGGACCATTAGAGCATTCTAGGGGACGCAAATTGGATTTTGGTCAAATTAATCCCATAGCCGACCAATAGCCTCCTCTGCTTGGAAATTCACAGGAAGAATTTCAAAGGCAGTTGGAACAAATGCAGAGAATGCAGGAATGATCCCAGAGAATGCAGGGCGCTCAGCCCTGGAAGGATTTTTATGATCCTTCAAATTACGAGGAACGTCCCGGTGTCCAGATTACAACCGGTGACGTAGAAATCAAGCCCTAGGTGTTAAGCTTGATTAAACATTATCATGGGCTTGGCTCCGAAGATCCGTTTCAGCACTTGGAGGACTTGACCACTTTGGTCCAAACCACCAAGGCACGAAATGTAAACGAGGAGCAAATGATCATGAGGCTCTTCCCCCACTCTCTTAGGGATAAGGCCGTGCAATGGTATAGGATAATAGGATGACCAATTACAACTTGGAATGAGTTGAAATCAGCCTTTCTGAAGAAATTCTTCCCAGTCGGACGTACCAATGCTTTGAGACGGGCAATCACTACCTTTACCCAACGGCTGGGGGAGCAGTTTCATGTGCCCTAGGAGCGATTCCAGGACTTATTGCAGAGGTGTCCACACCACGAGGTGCCGAAATGGCAACTCGTGCAAATCTTCTATCATGGGTTGACTGAGCAACTCAGAAATCATGTGGATGCTTCTTGCGAAGGCAATTTCCTCAATAAAGTTGCAGATAGTGCACATGATTTATTTGAGGAAATGAGTGAGAATTCAATCAATCATGCCTCCATGGATACATTTAACAGGTCCCAGCAGCCCAAATCAAATGTCAATGAAGTCCATGACTCTCATTCATTTGATATGGAATTGATTTGTAACAAACTTGATAAGGTGGACTTGGTTGCTAAGAGAATGGAAGAGTGGATGGCTCGCAATTCTATGAACAACTCTCGATCCACTCAATCCAAAAATTCAGGATTTCATTCCTCACGAGCTCCTTCTGGATGGGAGTTCGTGAATCAACTCGATGCGGCTCAACCTGTGAGTCAGCATTTTTCGGAACCCCACGGGTTCTAAACTGAGGCCTTTGATCCCAGTTTTTCTGATCCTTCCCTTTCTTTCTCTCCATCCTCACCCTATGAGGATGTCTGTTTTGTACAAGAGAATGTTAGATCCAACCCCTACTCTAATTCCTATAATCCAGGTTGGAGAAACCATCCTAACTTCTCTTGGAAAAACCTGGGGCAACAGACCCAATTCCGACCTAGCAACTATGCTCCACAATGACCAATGGGTCAGGGTCAAGTATATACTCAGTTGCCTCTAAATCAGGTCAATCAGCCAGCTTGGAATGCTTGTCAACTCGCAGGGCAGGCTAATTTGAACCGTCAAATGGTAGAGATGCAAGGATCCATGCTCCAGCTCATGCAGCAAATGAAAACCTCGCTGAACAACTTGCAGTCCGGGTTCATTGCTAACTCTCGTCAACCCAGATCTCTACCATCCTAACCCGTACCCAACCCGCGAAATATTATGAATTCGAGCAACCAAGCCCATGGGTACAGAAATCAGAGGAACCCACACGCACATGCTCAGGTGATTGAGCAGGGTTCTTCATCCTCTTCTTCTTCTGCAAATCAACAATTCATGGCTAATCAAGCCCCTCCAATTTTTCCTAACCCTCCCCAAGACCCAAATTCTTATGCATCTGCAAATTCTATCACTTTAAGGAGAGGTAAGCAGACTCAGGATTAACAACCACACTATTCTGATCTTTTGAATCCTGAAGAACCTGAGGAGAGAGAGGAGAATTCTAGAGGAGAAATCAAGGCTCAGGAACCTGATTCCAAACATCTGACTCATGTTCCTTTTCCTAAAGCCTTAACCAAATCAAAGAAGTTTGTTGACAGTAATGAGGAGCTTCTGAATCTTTTTAAGAATGTTGAGATCAATATCCCGCTCCTTGATGCTATCAAGCACATACTGGCTTATGCAAGATTTTGAAAGGAACTATATACACAAAAGTGTAAGTCGAGAGAATCTATTCCGAGGAAGGTGGTACTCTCTGAGCAGGCTAGTTCTGTTATCCTGCACTACCTCCCTTAGAAAAAGAGAGATCCTAGTGCTCCGTTGATTTCTTGCGTCATCGGAGATTACACATTTGATAGAGCACTTTTGGATCTGGGTGCATCCTTCAACCAAATTCCGACTTCTCTTTACGAGAAGTTTGGGTTAGGAGAACTTCGGCCAACTTCAGTAACGCTACAGTTAGTGGATCGCTCGGTCACAAACCCGTGAGGCGTTATTGAAGATGTTATAGTTAAGGTCAAGGATTTCTATTTTCTTGTAGATTTCCTTGTTCGTGACATGGATGTACCTGATAATCTGAGGAACACGCCCATCATTCTGGGGCATCCGTTCCTGGCTACCGCTAAGGCCAACATTAATTGTGAAAGCGGTAGCATGGAAATCGCCTTTGGGGATCAACGAATGAAATTGGATATTTTTAAGGCGATCAATAAATTTGAGGATTGTGGATTTTTCAAGGAACTTGATGAGGATAATGATAACATTGAAACTTGTTTGATGGTTTCTTCAATTGGAAGTTCCTCCTTGGATGACGAATTCGACCTGCAACCCTCTATGGCTGACCTGTCATCTTCTGAAGAGGTTATTGATTTTGTTCACTCACAACCTCTTCCTCTTGTTGAATTTTCAGCATCTACCTTACCATCAATCATCAACCCGCCCCAGCTTGAATTGAAACCATTGCCTAAGAATATGAAATATCAATTTTTAGGACCTCAGAAGACTCTCCCTATGATTATCAGTGCTAAATTGAAAACGGAGCAAGAGATTGAATTGATCAAGGTCCTGAAGGAACATAAGGAGGCAATTGGTTGGACCATTCATGACCTCAGGGGGATCAAGCCATCTTACTGTAATTATAGAATATTCTTGGAAGATGGATCCCGCCCTTCTCGCCAGATGTAGAGGAGATTGAATCCAAATATGTGAGAAGTGGTCAAAGAGGAAATCATAAAGTGGCTCGATGCAGGAATTATTTATCCAATCTCTAATAGTCCCTGGGTAAGTCCCATACAGATTATTCCGAAGAAAGCTGGGATTACTGTTGTGACTAATGAGAGAGGAGAATCTGTCACAACTTGTTCAGCTTCCTCTTGGAGGGTTTGCATTGATTATAGGAAGCTAAACACAACCACTAAAAAGGATCATTTTCCCCTGCCCTTCATCGATCAAATCTTGGAAAGATTAGTCGGGCAGAAGTACTTCTGTTTTCTTGATGGCTACTCGAGATACAACTAAGTTCCTATCCATCCCGAGGATCAGGAAAAAACTACTTTCACCTGTCCCTACGAATCCTTTGCTTTTCGTAGGATGTTGTTCGTACGCTTTTGTGCGGGTTTTAAAGAGAATATCACGTTGTAGTATAACCGACAAAACATTCAAACAAATATAGAGAATTTTATTACTCGAAAAACTAGAGTCTCCGAGGTCGAACACAGGGAGCAATCTCAGTACTTTCAAAACCAAAGAATGCAACTTTTAAATGAAAGTAATTGATTAAAAGAGAGAGTTATATAAAAAGAATTTCTAAAAAAAAATAGAATTGGACGTCTGATTTCTGTATCAGACGTCTTAAATGTAATCTTCTTTCTCTCTTCTGCCTTCTTCTTCTTTGTCTTCTCTGCTTCTTTTCTTGCGAAGGCTTCTTCTTCTTGCCTTTGTTCCTCTCTTGTTTTCATTTTCTTTTTGGGCTTTTTTGCAGTCCTTCCTTCTCTCAGATCTCTGCCTTGCTCAGTTTTTTTTTCTTCAGAGTTCCTTCTTCTTCTGCTCCTGTTCCTTCTTTGTGCTTTTCCTTCGAAGTTTTCTCCTTCCTCGTCTTCTCTGCGAGGGCTTCTCCTTCTTTCTCTGCTTTTCCTGCGCAAACCACAGCCAATGCAAAACCTACCCCCATTCCTCTACCCAAACATCTCTCTCTTTCTCTGCAATTTGCTCAAGGATGCTCTCACAGAGCCACACGGGTAATCGGGTCGGATTCGCACCTGGGACCAGGCGCACCTACAGGTGGGTGATGCGCAAGGAGTGCGTAGGTTTGGGTCTGGTCGGATCCTGCCAGATTCGCGAGGTGAAACCGCAGACGAGGCAGGCGTGGGTCAGGTGAGGGACCTCACCCCTATGCTTTCGGAGGCAGTGAGCATAAAGCACAAAAATAATTTAAACAAAACCTATGCGATGCGATTCCACGATGTGGGACTATCTGATCTGTCCCAATTCCACGCGTGCCCGCAGAGCTCTCTTCGGGCTATGGCCAAGGCTGGGAGCTTCGCAGCGCGACTTGCTGGCCCCGAGGGCTTCGTAACACTCGCGTGAACCTGCTGCACCTGGAACCTGGGAGATCTGACACCTGGAGCTGCTGCAAAGCTACTTGCTGCTTCAACCGTCAATGGCGGCAGGAGCTACAACCTGTCATACACAAGCACGGCCTATTGGCCCAATCAGACTAGCTAGGCACCTTCGCCGTGGCACGACGAAGATGATGCGCGGTGCTGCAAGCCGCAGATGGCCTAGGCGTGCGTGCCTAGGTCAACCTGTGGCCGGAAGTGTGGTGTTGTTCGGGGGACTGTGGTGGAGGTGTAGAAGGATGATGGATGGGTGGAAGTTGCTCCTGGTGGTGAGGCGGAGCTTACGAGAGGGTTGGCGAGCCGTGTGGAGGGGTGGAGTGGTGGGAGCAGCTCGCCGGAGGTCGGTCGGAGGCGAGGAAGATGGAGGTGTTCAGGCACTGTCGGGGGGTAATTAGAGAAAATAGCAGGGGGAAAAGAGAGAAGAGAGGATGGAGAGGGTATCTGGAGTGATCTGGAAGGAAGGGAGGCAGCGGAGTGGACGGCACGTAACTGCCGTCGTCGGGGAAGAAGAACCCTGAGGGAGGGAGCGACGACGAGGATGAGGTCAGGGGCACGCGCGCTTGGTACGGCGCGACGCGGGAGGAAGTGGCGAAGTTGACTCTGCTGCTGGTATGGCAGCAGAGCAACGAGAAGGAGGGGAGGAGGTCGCCGGAGCTTGTGGGTCTCTTGGCCGGAGATGGGAGAGAGGGAAATTTGGGGGAATCTCCATCAAAATCAAGCTGAGGATCTGCGGCCGGGTCTGGGGAGCCTTTTATAGGTGTTGGCCGAACCTTCCAGCACGTGGAGATCGCGCAATCAATCTCTGCTGGCTCGCCGGAGATGGAAAGAGGGTGGATACCCAAATCTCACATGCGTTTGCATGAGAGATTGGGTTCACACCAGAGATTGTAATTGGCTTTAGAAGGAAGGGAATTCCTCAGAGAATCTCCCTTCCATTTCTGGGAGGGAATCTCTGAGGGATCAGAGAGGAATCCATCTCTAAACCTCGAAAAAGATCGGTTCTACCCTAACAATGGCGGCAGGACCTGATTGCAAACGTGGCGAGGAACTTAGGGGGCTCTCTGCAAAGATATTCAAAAGATAGGGACCAAATTATGATTTGGGTGTACTAAATTGCAAAGTAGGTCAAGATAACCTCCCCTTAGGTCCAAATTTTGGTATAAACCTAATTTGGACCTAAGGAATCCAATGGTGAAGTTGGATTTTAGGTTTTACCTCGTATGACTGGACATTTTGCGTAAAAACCCAAATTAGGTTAATTAATGTGCTAGGACCCTAATCTAGGTCAAACTGGGTTCCAAAGGCCAAATTGAGTGTTCTAAACCCTGCAGGATATTTTTCCATGATTTTTAGAGGGTTTACTTGATTTTTATCCTGACCGGAACCTTGTTAATTTAAGTGGGTCTGTTTTAGGGTTACCAAATGTCATTTAATTCCTAGATTGCACATAAACCCATTTCTGATTGACTCAACCCACTTTTTATCTCATTTAGACCATTTGACCTATGTTTTGTCTCTGAGAAATCCCGTTTATGTACTGCAATGGTAAAATTGCAGTTTTACCCTTTATTTCATATTTTCTTCTCAGAGTACTTATTCCTTCAGTTAAACCTTCTTCTAGGTTATGCAGGAGCTTTTATCTTCTTTATTGGGTCAAAATGAGCTAGTTATGGCTCATGATGAGGTTCTCATCATACCCCCATGCCTAGCTTTTGCTAGTCCCTTAGCAAAATTTTAAAGTTTTAACTTCTGTTTTAGACCCTGAGTGTCTGTCAACCATCATGATAAGTGCTTCTCTTTTTCTTTTGTGATTAGGTAGGAATGCCGACAATAGGCCTAGAGGTACTCAAGTACCAACCAAAATCCGGATCTGACCCGCTTTAGCCTCAGTCCTCCGCAAAGGTTTCTACGACCCATAGAAACTAACCTAGGGTTTGTTGGACTCCACGGTTAAAGCACCCGTGCTTGAGACATTTTTAGCCTAAGTTCAGTTTGCAGTGCATTTTTGTAAGAGAAAGATAGAAGATTTATTTATTTGGAGAGCTTTTCTCTCTCTTTTCTTTTTATTTCTAGCTTCGAATTAGCTTCTCAACATGGTCTGTATCGGATTCCTCGTCCCCATCATCAATCCTCAAGGGTCCCTGGCTTTCGAGATTTCGAGATAATCCCGCCCATGGCAACCCCCAGAACCCTGGATTTTGAGATTTCGAGATAATCCCGCCCATGGTGTTCCGTAGCTGAATTCAGACCCTGGCGATCGACATTTCGGGATAATGCCGCCCATGGTATCTGAACCAGCAGAGTGCTTACATGCCCCCAGTAGGATATTTAAATATCCTAAGAGACAAGCACCGAGGAGACAATATGTTGTTACGCATCTTCGAGGGAAATTTCCCACCTCTCCGCGCTGGGAACTCATCCAAATCAACTTGTGTTAATTGGCCTCTCCTAATCTAGGTGACTTTTTCAGAACATTAAACGCTTTTCGCGTGATTTGGATGTTTATGCGCACTGAACCAGACTGTGTGTGAATGTGGGGTGCTTAGGTTACCGAATCCCGCAAACATGAAGTCAGTTAACGAGGCCGAATACTTCCTAAGCCTTAGACCTAATACTCAAACTTCGCATTTTCCTTAACCTCTTGAGGATTATCCAAATTTTAACGGATACATGAATTTTTAAGCTAAAGATTCTAGGCCAAGAGGCCTAAGACCAGCATTCCCGCTAATCTCTTGTTATGTCTCCTTAGCACTTTTCTTTTTTCGTGATTTGGTCTAGAACTTCAGTTAACCCCTTAATCTTTTACTAATGACTATTTCTTTTCATTTTCATTTTATGCTCCTTTTTGTCATTTTTCTTTCTTTTCCTCCTCTCATTTGTATGACCCTGAATTGTTCCTCCCCTCTATCAAGTCTTTTTTTTTTATGAAACCCTTTCTTTATATGAATTTTCTGACATTTTGCACTTTCATACCCTCCCATGCCTAAGATTTGCAATGTCCCCATTGTAAATTAGGTGGGTTCGAATTCAGCTTAGTTCATGCATTAGGACAGGTGTGTGGTGAGTGAATGGGTTGAAGTGACTTGTTGCGAACGATTTCTAATCTCGGGTAGGTATACCTGAGGTGAAGTTGGCGGTTCTAATGGATGAACCCTAAAGTGCAATATGAGTTCCGCATAGAGATGTCAGAAAAGGTTTCGGGTTTTTCAAAGAATGACGGGTTGCCTCCCGTTAAGCGCTGAGTTTTACGCCATCGGCTGGGCGCAATGAGCTCAAGAGGAATGGAGGGTAAAGGATGACTCAGCCAAATGTATATTGGTCATGTCAATGAACGGCTTGAGTCTCTAACCGATCACGACAAAGGGTTCAGAATCGTGGCTGAGTGGGCTGATTTCAATGGCTCCATTTCTGAAGATTTGTCGGACTAGGTAGGGTCCGACCCACTTGGATCTTAGCTTTCCTGGGAATAATTTGAGTCAGGCATCAAAGAGTAAAACCTTTTGACCAGGATAAAAGACCTTTCTAGAAATGTGTTTGTCGTGAAAAGCTGTAACCCGTTCCTTGTAAATTCGCGAGTTCTCATACGCATCGTGGCGTAATTCATCGATCCCGCTCATTTGAAGCCTTCTGTGGGTTCCAGCCTTAAAATGGTCTAGATTACAAGTCCGTACTGCCCAATAGGCTTTATGCTCCAACTTGACGGGGAGGTGACATGCCTTCCCGTACACTAGTCTGAAGGGAGGCATTCCTAGTTGGGTCTTGTGGGCGGTCCTATAGGCCCACAATGCTTCCGGAAGCCGAGAAGACCAATCTTTTCTATCAAGTCAAACAGTAACCTGAAGGATCTTTGTGATCTCTCGGTTAGATAGCTCAGCTAGACCATTAGTTTGGGGGTGGTAAGGAGTAGAGATTCGATGTGACACCCCGTATTTGGTCATCAGTGACCTGAACTGAGCGTTTGTAAAATGGGTCCCTCCGTCAGAAATTATAGCCCGTGGAATCCCGAACCTTGAGAAAATGTTTTGACGAAGGAATTTTATAACAACTTTATGATTGTTGGTTCGGGTCAGAATGGCTTCTATCCACTTGGAAACATAGTCAACTGCGAGTAAGATGTATTCGAAGCCATCCGAGATCGGGAAGGGTCCCATGAAATCAATCCCCCAAATATCAAAAATTTCGCATACCAAGATCGACTGTAGAGGCATCATGTCTTTATGGCTCATGTTGCCCAGAGTCTGGCAACGGGAACATGCCTTACAGTGATCGTATGCATCCTTGAAAATTGTGGGCCAGTAAAAGCCACACTGGAGGACTTTTGATGCGGTTTTATGTCCTAAAAAATGTCCACCGCATGTCTGGTCATGGCAAAATGAGAGTATGTCTTTGATTTCCACTTCCACAACGCACCGTCGAATTATCTAATCAGCAATAATGAGGAATAGATATGGGTCTTCCCATAGGTAATACTTGGCATCGGAATGCAATTTGTCCTTTTTGGCCTTCGGCCAATCGGGCGGAATCTGATGTAATGCCAGGTAATTAACTATATCAGCGAACCATGGAAGACTTGTACTGATAGTCAAGAGGTGCTCATCAGGGAAATGTTCTGTAATAGGTCCGGAAGGGTTGATTATTTCAGAAGGAAGGTGGGACAAGTGATCAGCTACCACATTCTGCTTTCCCGCCTTGTCACGAATCTCGAGGTCAAATTCTTGCAATAGCAAGATCCATCGGATTAATCGAGGTTTCGCATCCTTCTTTGCAAGGAGATGCCTCACAGCTATGTGATCCGAGTATATGATAACACGGGAACCCAGAAGGTATGATCTGAATTTTTCCAGGGCAAATACTACGGCCAGTAGCTCTTTCTCAGTAATCGTATAGTTACGCTGAGCCTCGTCCAGTGTTTTGCTGGCGTAGTAAATGACCATAGGTTTCCCGTCAATTTTCTGCCCCAGAACCGCTCCTACAGCGAAGTCAAATGCATCGCACATATTCTCAAAGGGTTGAGACCAATCAGGGGACTGTAGGATCGAGGCTTGGGTGACTCGGTCACGTAGGATCTCAAATGCTTGAGTGCATTCCTTGGAAATTTTGAAAGGCACATCCTTGGAGAGAAGATTGGTCAGGGGGCGCGTGATTTTGGAGAAATCAGGGATAAATCAACGGTAAAAACCGACGTGACCCAAAAAAGATCGGATGTCCTTAATCGAGCTAGGAATAGGGAGCTTGGAAATCAGGTTAACCTTAGCTCGATCCACTTGGATGCCTTTCTCCGAGATTAAATGTCCCAGGACAATTCCCTCAGGCACCATGAAATGGCTTTTTTCCCAGGAAAGAACCAAATTCACCTCAATGCACCGCCTGAGTATTTGGACCAAGTGTTGGAGGCAATCGTCAAATGATTGTCCAAAAACTGGAAAGTCATCCATAAAGACTTCCATATAATCACCTACCATATCTAAGAATATGGCAAGCATGCACCGCTAAAAAGTTGCGGGTGCATTGCAGAGACCGAATGGCATCCTTCGAAACACGTACGTCCCGAAGGGGCAGGTGAATGTGGTCTTTTCTTGGTCCTCTGGATGGATTTCCACCTGATTGTAACCGGAGTACCCGTCAAGAAAGCAGAAGAACCTATTTCCCGCTAGTTTTTCGAGGATCTGATCAATGAACGGTAGTGGGAAATGATCCTTCTTCGTGGAGGAATTGAGTCTTCTGTAATCAATGCAGACTCTCCACGAGTTAGCTATTCAGGTTGGAATGACTTCTCCGATTTCAGTCGTGATGATGGTAAGTCCTGCCTTTTTAGGCACCACTTGTATTAGACTCACCCAACGACTGTCGGAGATCGGGTAGATGATCCCTGCATCTAACCACTTTATGATCTCCTTTTTCACGACCTCTTGTAGATTAGGGTGTAGGAGTCTTTGCATTTCTCTTGAATGTCGTGCACCTTCTTCTATGCAGATTTGATGTGTGCAGTATGAAGGGCTTATACCAATCAAATCATCGAGAGTCCATCCAATGGCTCTACGATGTTGCTGGAGAACAGAAATCAAACGGAGTTCCTGGTCAGGTGTGAGTCGAGAATTGATAATCACAGGAAACGTCTGATTTGAATCCAAAAAGACGTACTTCAGATGTTCGGGAAGGGGTTTGAGTTCCATGACAGGGTTGTCAGCAGCAGCGGGTGGTTCGGGGTTTGTATTAGGTGCAATGGTAGGAGTCATAGGTGTGTCTAGATCATGTTCGCCCTCCTCTGCTAGCAGGTTTTGATTCTCCAGTGGTTGATCAGGGGTAATCAGGTTGTCCTCTATATGCAATTCATCAACCACGTCTCTGACATCACATATTTCCTGTATAACCCCGCAATTAATCCCTTTTTGGGCCTTGAAAATGTCAATCTTCATGTCTTGATTCCCAAATTTTAATTCTATCTGGCCCTCTTCGCAGTTTATGTCGGCCCTAGCAGTGGCCAAGAAGGGTCTTCCTAATATGATTGGTGTGTCCCTTGGGTTCTTAGGTGCATCCATGTCCAGTACTATGATGTCCACTGGAAAATAAAAATCTCATACCCTAACAATGACATCCTCGAGTATTCCTTTGGGTGACTTGATGGATAGATCGGCAAACTTCAATGTCACCTCAGTGGGTTTAAGTTCAGATTCTTAAAGGTGGTCAAGGAGGGATGTAGGTATTAAATTTATGGAGGCACCTAGGTCTAGTAGGGCTCTATCAAATTGGGTTTCACCAATTTTACAAGAAATCAAGGGAGTTCCTGGGTCTTTAGCCTTGGGTGGGAGTTTGCTCAAGATGACAGTGCTGGCTTGCTCTGACAGTACGATTGGATTCCCATCCTTGGTTCACGGCTTACGTTTAGGTGTACATATGTCTTTCAAGAATCTTGCATAAGCCGGTATGTGGCGAATTGAATCCATAAACGGGATGTTTATCTGGACCTGTTCAAAGAGCTTGACCAGATCCTCCTCGGGAGCCACGGGTTTGGTTATTCTTTTTCCTTTGGTCAAGGCCTCAGGAAATGGGATCCTAGTTGGTTGCACTAGGATAGGTCCAGGTTCTTGATTTGGGACAGTAGTATCTTGGATAACTATCCTAGGGTCTTGGCTATTATCAGGCTTGGAGTGGTTCGGATAATGTGGGTCTTGGGTTGTTTTACCACTACGTGTTGTTACAGAGTTCAATCCGGCCTGATTTGGGTTAGGTAGGAGGGGCGGCTGCTGCTGAAATCCCGCATACGATGTTGAAGCTTCCATCCCGTCTGGCGATGGAGCAGTAGGGGACTGATAAATCACATGTGTTTGGCCTGCATTTGGATTCATAATGCGCTTCTGGGTTAGCACGTTATTTGGGTTGGGCAGAGGTTGCGAGGGAAGGGTACCAGGTTGGCGGGAATTTGCCATCTGGGCCAATTGGTTGCGAACCTCTGTGATCTCATCCTTGTGCTATTTTTGCATTGCCGCATTCGTCTTTTGAATGTCAGGCAGTGCTTGAAGGATAAGAGTCATTTGATCCTGGTTTTGCTCGGATTGGTAGGTGGGATCGGGCCGAGGCTGAGGCGGCTGAAATGGATGAGAGGCTTGTGGATGGGGTTGATATGGTGGTCTTTGAGAATTTCCCGCCCACTGAAAGTTAGGATGATTTTGCCATCTAGGGTTGTAGGTATTGGAGAATGGGTCATTCTAGATGGCGTTGAGGTCCTCGCAATTCTGAGGAACCTCGGGAAAGTCAGAATACGAGGGTTCAGAGTTCCCCCAACTCGAGTAGAAGGGATCGGAGGTCACTCCAGTCCGAGAGGCAGACGGGGGTGGATATGGGTCCATCCCCTTGGCAGATTGGTGATATATGTTTTGCACAGTTTCCCTTGCCAGAGGAGGTCGTGCAAAAGAGTTTTGCACAGAGGTGGCTTGCTGCAAATGTCGAGTTAGCTCGTCCACCTTCTTTTCTATGATAGAAACCTTATCCAACCGACTGGCCATCAGTTCCAAGTCAACGGAAGTGGATAGGTCCTGCATATCATGTGTCCCTCTTAGATTCGTCGATGCGCGAGCATTCGTCCTGTCGAATAAGCCCATGGAGTCATTATTTATGAAGTTCTCGCACATGTTTTCGAGAATCTCCCACACCGTGTCCTCGTGTTGACCCATGATGTTTCCTCCGCACGTTGCATTGACGAATAAGCGAATATCTTCACGGAGTCCCTGGTAAAAAGACTGGACTTGTTCCCACTTAGGAACTCCGTGATGGGGCACTTTCGTATGAGATCTAGGAATCGATCCCAAGCTTCGTGAAGAGGTTCTCCTGGTTGTTGAGTGAAATGAGTGATATGGTGGCACAAGGCATTCGTCCGGCCAACGAGGAAGAATTTTTTCAAAAATTCGGACTGCAATTCCTCCCATGTGTTGATCGGACGGGTCTGAGTTTGATACCAATGTGCGGCCTTGTCCAAGAGGGAGAACGAAAACATTTTCATGAGTAGGATATCCCGATTTTGTACATCTGACCCGAAGGTCTGGGCCAGATGCTTGAGTTGTTTGATGTGTTGGAATGGATCCTCAGAGTTAAGCCCGTGGAACTTCGGTATGGCATGAATCATATTGGGCTTCAGTTCAGAATCAGGTCCTCCAATTGGGATTCGTGCTCGGGGTTCGATTGCCACCGCAGCAGGATTATAGTGATCTCGCATCATAGGTCGCTGCGGTGGGTTTACAAAGTTCTGAAAGAGATCATTCAAGCGTTGAAGTTAGTGTTCAAGGTTGTTCTCCTCTTCAATGGGTTGTGCCATGATGGACGAAGAAGGAGAACCGGGGTCTGAATCAGATGAAAGATTTATGTGGTGGGGTTGCTGCACAAACAAGGGCGTCGAGGCTTGGCCTCGACGAGAGTGAATTTCTAAAGGAGGTCTTAAGGGTGGCCTTAAGGACCTCCTACCGAACATGCACCGAAGGATGTGATGAGATTTAGAAGGTGCTGGACCCAATAAAGACACCCAAAAATTGTTGGGTGACTATAGAGGTTCGGGGCGGATGGACCCCTTACTCAGAAAGGTCGTCCACTTGAGAAATACCTGGGCAGCCAGAGAGGGAGAGTCCCGCAAAGACCCCTACACGGTAGAGCGTCCCCACGAGTTACAGGGTTTCCCCCACCCGACCTCTCTTGTCACTGCGGTTCCAGGTAGACCAAAATGGGGACCTTGACCTCTTAAGTCTACCTTTTTTACTTTAAGATCAAGGTGCTTAATGTTCCACTTGAACTTTTAGGTATTTTCAGTGAAAAAGTGACCTAATTTTAAGGTTGGTTGACCCAAGGGATCAACTTCACCTTTTGTTCCTTTGAGAGTTTTTAGGTCCTTTTCTTTTATGATTCAAATGGATTAAAAGCCAGATTTGCTTAGGGTTCCTTTTGTATAGATCTTTTCAAACACGGTTTAGGCACACCTCTTTTTCTAAAAATTTATTTCTTTGTTTAAGAGAAGATGTGTCTCTAAAAACCCTAGCTTTGTAATCCCTAACTTGGCTCTAGTGGGTCCAATTTAGTTGCCTCAGAAACTAGCACCTAGGGCTCAATCAAGAAAGTTTTAGCCCTAGTTGCCTTAGTTGGATGAACAGACAAAAATGTGTTCAAATGAAAATCAGGCAACTTGATGAGTTACTAAATATGAAACAGGTAGCCCTAAGTTGATTTTTCTTTTTTTTTCCTTTTCAGATTTTTAGAGAGAGAGTTAAGATGGAGGGCTTATGAAAATTACCTGTTCCTTGGAGAGTCTGTTGTGCAGTTATTGTTCTTTCCTTTTTGTTTTGCTTTCCCAGCTTGAACACAACAAAAGAGAGAAGTTAGGTCAAATATTGGATAGAAAAGTTGTAATCAAAAGCTTTAAAAGTGCTCGTTGCTCCCCGGCAACGGTGCCAAAATGTTCATACGCTTTTGTGCGGGTTTTAAAGAGAATATCACGTTGTAGTATAACCGACAAAATGTTCAAACAAATATAGAGAATTTTATTACTCGAAAAACTAGAGTCTCCGAGGTCAAACACAGGGAGCAATCTCAGTACTTTCAAAACCAAAGAATGCAACTTTTAAATGAAAGTAATTGATTAAAAGAGAGAGTTATATAAAAAGAATTTCTAAAAGAAAACAGAATTGGACATCTGATTTCTGTATCAGACGTCTTAAATGTAATCTTCTTTCTCTCTTCTGCCTTCTTCTTTGTCTTCTCTGCTTCTTTTCTTGCGAAGGCTTCTTCTTCCTGCCTTTGTTCCTCTCTTGTCTTCCTTTTCTTTTTGGGCTTTTCTGCAGTCCTTCCTTCTCTCAGATCTCTGCCTTGCTCAGTTTTTTTTTCTTCAGAGTTCCTTCTTCTACTCCTGTTCCTTCTTTATGCTTTTCGTTCGAAGTTTTCTCCTTCCTTGTCCTCTTTGCGAGGGCTTCTCCTTTCTCTGCTTTTCCTGCGCAAACCACAGCCAATGCAAAACCTACCCCCGTCCCTCTACCCAAACGTCTCTCTCTTTCTCTGCAAT
Source organism: Thalassia testudinum (assembly GCA_037157565.1). Lineage (NCBI taxonomy): Eukaryota > Viridiplantae > Streptophyta > Magnoliopsida > Alismatales > Hydrocharitaceae > Thalassia > Thalassia testudinum. The sequence goes on from JAZHRO010000073.1 coordinate 155,594,538, forward strand.
TCACTCAAGGACGCTCTCACAGAGCCACACGGGTAATCGGGTCGGATTCGCACCCGGGACCAGGCTCTCCTGCAGGTGGGTGATGCGCGAGGAGTGCGTAGGTTTGCGTCGGGTCGGATCCCGCCAGATCCGCGAGGTGAAACTGCGGATGAGACAGGCGTGGGTCAGGTGAGGGACCTCACCCCTGTGCTTTCGAAGGCAGTGAGCATAAAGCACAAAAACAATTTAAACCATACCTGCGCGTTGCGATTCCACGATGTGGGACTATCTGATCTGTCCCAATTCCACGTGCGCCCGCAGAGCTCTCTTTGTGCTATGGCCAAGGCTGGGAGCTTCGCAACGCGACTTGCTGGCCCCGAGGGCTTCGCAACACTTGCGCGAACCTGCTGCGCCTGGAACCTGGGAGATCTGACACCTGGAGCTGCTGCGAAGCTGCTTGCTGCTTCAACCATCAATGGCAGCAGGAGCTGCAACCTGTCATACACAAGCACGGCCTATTGGCCCAATCAGACTAGCTGGGCACCTTCGCCGTGGCACGGCGAAGATGATGCACGATGCTGTAGGCCGCAGGATGGCCTAGCTGTGCGTGCCTAGGTCAACCTGTGGCTGGAAGTGTGGGTTGTTCGGGGGACTGTGGTGGAGGTGTAGAAGGATGATGGATGGGCAGAAGTTGCTCCTGGTGGTGAGGCGGAGCTTACGAGAGGGTTGGCGAGCCGTGTGGAGGGGTGGAGTGGTGGGAGCGGCTCGCCGGAGGTCGGTCGGAGGCGAGGAAGATGGAGGTGTTCAGGCACTATCGGGGGGTAATTAGATAAAATAGCAGGGGGAAAAGAGAGAGGAGAGGATGGAGAGGGTATCTGGAGTGATCTGGAAGGAAGGGAGGTAGCGGAGTGGACGGCGTGTAACTGTCGTCGTCGGGGAAGAAGAACCCTGAGGGAGGGAGCGGCGACGAGGATGAGATCAGGGGCACGCGCGCTTGGTACGGCGCGACGCGGGAGGAAGTGGCGAAGTTGACTCTGCTGCTGGTATGGCAGCAGAGTGACGAGAAGGAGGGGAGGAGGTCGCCGAAGCTTGTGGGTCTCTTGGCCGGAGATGGGAGAGAGGGAAATTTGGGGGAATCTCCGTCAAAATCAAGCTGAGGATCTGCGGCCGTGTCTGGGGAGCCTTTTATAGGTGTTGGCCGAACCTTCCAGCGCGTGGAGATCGCGCAATCAATCTCTGCCGGCTCGCCGGAGATGGAAAGAGGGTGGATACCCAAATCTCTCGTGCGTTTGCACGAGAGATTGGGTTCACACCAGAGATTGTAATTAGCTTTAGAAGGAAGGGAATTCCTCAGAGAATCTCCCTTCCATTTCTGGGAGGGAATCTCTGAGGGATCAGAGAGGAATCCCTCTCTAAACCTTGCCAGAGATCGGTTCTTCCCTAACAATGGAGGCAGGACCTAATTGCAAAGGTGGTGAGGAACTTAGGGGGCTCTCTGCAAAGATATTCAAAAGATAGGAACCAAATTGTTATTTGGGTGTACTAAATTGCAAAGTAGGTCAAGATGACCTCCCCTTAGGTCCAAATTTTGGTATAAACCTAATTTGGACATAAGGAATCCAATGGTGAAGTTGGATTTTAGGTTTGACCTCGTCTGACTTGAAATTTTGCGTAAAAACCCAAATTAGGTCAATTAATGTACTAGGACCCTAATCTAGGTCAAACTAGGTTCCAAAGGCCAAATTGAGTGTTATAAACCCTAGAGGATATTTTTCTATGATTTTTAGAGGGTTTACTTGGTTTTTATCCTAATCGAAACCTTGTTAATTTAAGTGGGTCTGTTTTAGGGTTACCAAATGTCATTTAATTCCTAGATTGCACATAAACCCATTTCTGATTGACTCAACCCACTTTTTATCTCATTTAGACCATTTGACCTATGTTTTGTCTCTGAGAAATCCCATTTATGTACTGCAATGGTAAAATTATAGTTTTACCCTTTATTTCATGTTTTCTTCTCAGAGCACTTATTCCTTCAGTTAAACCTTCTTCTAGGTTATGCAGGAGCTTTTATCTTCTTTATTGGGTCAAAATGAGCTAGTTATGGCTCATGATGAGGTTCTCATCAGATGCCTTTCGGGTTATGCAATGCACCTTCAACTTTTCAAAGGTGTATGCTAGCCATATTTTCTGACATGGTGGGAGAGTTTATGGAAGTATTCATGGATGTTTCCTCTATTTTTGGAGAATCATTTGACTCTTGTTTCGCTAATCTGGAAATGATTCTTAAGCGATGTGTCAAAACACGATTGGTCCTTAGCTGGGAAAAGAGTCATTTCATGACCCAAGAAGGCATCGTTTTGGGTCATGTAATCTCTGAACGGGGAATTGAAGTGGATAAAGCTAAGGTTATGCTATCGCTAAACTTCCTCCTCCCACATCTGTTAAACAGATCCGATCATTTCTTGGCCATGTGGGATTTTATCGAAGATTCATCAAGGATTTCTCGATGGATGCTCATCCCTTGAGCAATCTTCTTGCCAAGGAAATGCCGTTTGTTTTCTACGAATCATGCCGAAAGGCATTTGATTTCCTAAAAACGACAGTCACATGTGCTCTAGTTTTGCAACCACCAATTTGGACAGCCCCTTTCGAGATCATGACCAACGCTTCTGATTACACGGTAGGGGCTGTCTTGGGTCAGAAAATTGATAGAAAGTCCTCTATTATCTACTACGCTAGTAAAACTCTGGATGAACCCCAGAGGAATTACACTGTTACTGAAAAGGAATTACTAGCTGTAGTGTTCCTTTGGAAAAATTCAGGGCTTATCTCTTAGGGTCTTATGTTATCATCTTTACTGACTACTCGGCCTTGAGACATCTCTTGGCCAAAAAGGATGCTAAACCCCAGCTTATTCATTGGATTCTTCTGCTTCAAGAATTTGATCTTGTAATCAAGGATAAAATCGAGGTACAAAATGTGGTAGCAGATCATTTGTCAAGACTCCTAGGTGATTCTTCTTGTCCAGACATTCCGATTGCTGACACTTCTCTGGACGAAACTATTCTTACAGTTTTAGGTGTCCACACCCCATGGTTTGCTAACATTGTTAATTATTTGGTTGTTGGTCAAATCCCCTAAGATTGGACTAAGCAACAACGGGATAGACTCAAATCTAAGGCCAAATACTACTTCCGAGAGGACCCTGAGCTGTACCACATCGGCTCTGATCAGATTATTCGTCGATGTATACCGGAGAATGAATTCAACAGTATACTCGAGTTCTGCCATGCATTTGGATGTGGTGGACATTTCTCTGGGAAAAAGATGGCTACAAAAATCTTGCAATCTGGCTTCTATTGGGCGTCTTTATTCAAGGATGCCCAGGATTTCTTAAGGTCATGCTCTCGATGTTAGGCACTCTGGAGCATAACTAAGAGAGATATGATGCCCCTGAACCCAATTCTTCCTATCAAAATTTTCGATGTTTGGGGCATCGATTTCATGGGACCCTTTATCCCTTCATTTGGACATCAGTACATTCTTGTGCTGTTGATTATGTGTCCAAATGGATTGAGGCGATTCCCACCCGAACCAATGACCACAAGGTGGTCATCGATTTTTTCAAGAAAAATATCTTCAGTAGGTTCGGGATTCCGAGGGCTATCATCAGTGATGGTGGCACTCATTTTACTAATGCCCAATTCCAGAATTTATTGGCCAAATGCGGGGTTAATCACCGAATTTCCACACCTTATCATCCCTAAACGAATGGACAAGCCGGGATCTCCAATCGAGAGATCAAGAACATTCTACAGAAAATGGTTAGGCCTGATCACAACGATTGGACTCAAAAGCTTGGGGACACTCTTTAGGCCTACCGTACGGCGTATAAAACGCCCATCGGCATGTCTCCATTCCGTTTGGTGTATGGAAAGGCATGACATCTACCCGTAGAGATTGAACACAAGGCATTCTGGGCGATCAAACAATGCAATTTAGATCTGAATTTAGCTGGGAAGACCAGGAAACTCCAACTATCTGAGTTGGAGGAGCTTAGAAATGATGCTTATGAGAATGCTAAGATCTACAAGGCTCAGACCAAAGCTCTACATGATCAACGGATTTCCCACAAGAGCTTTGAGCCGAACTAGAAGGTCTGGTTATTCAATTATAAACTTAAGCTCTTTCCCGGCAAACTTAGATCTAAATCGAATGGCCCATTCATAATTGACCAGATTTTTCCAAATAGAGCCGTTCAGATTTCTGACCCAAAGACGGGTAACACATTTAAAGTCAACGGTCAACGTCTAAAGCCTGTTATTGACCGTATTCTTCCAAAACACGTCTCAGACATAGTTGCTCTAGCCATTCTGTGACTTCTTTGGCTGGACTTTGCCTAGCTGATGGCATTAAACTTAGCAGTTCTACATATGACACAAGGCTAATACGAGCTTCATATTCAGGTGACATCTTTCATATTCTATCCTTTCTTTCATGTCTCTTTTTCAATGAGGACATTGCATCAGCTAGGCATGAGGGGGTGGATTCATTTTTGAATCATTTGGTCAGCATTGTGAAATTCATGTAAATTATTTTTCTCTTCTTATTTATACATTAAAAAAAAAAATCAAAATTAGGAAGGATCAGTTTGACATTAGGACTTTTCAATCTTAGGAAATTTAACATTAGGATCTGAACACAAAGACCCTTCAGGCCTTTGGACTTAATCAGCCCGTGTATCCACTAAAATGTGGATTTGTATTTTGATTCCTCACCATCTTAATTCTATCGCAATTGGAGCAAATAAGTTTGGGTGATAAGTACACGACTTATCAACCCACCCTCTGATTTGAGGGAATTTTTGAGTTTTAAGCATCTACACACTTTCTTTTTAATGACTCGTTGTTCGGCGATTCTAACGGAAATTGGGTAGCTAATGAGCCTTCTAGGGCGATATGGCTGGCAAGTTATCGTGGGTTACAGCCCATAGGTAGGTTGTCCAGAGCCCAGTCACTGGACCTTTCTCTTTTTGTTGCCTTTAGGTAAATCTTAGACCAGGGAAGCCACCTACTTAAAAAATTAAAAAAAAAATCAAAAAGAAAAGGAGAAAAGAGAAAAAGAAATAAACCACACTTCGCCACACGAGTATGGCTGAAAGATTGTCGGTGGTAACAGCCCATCGACTGGTTGTCCAGAACCCAGCTCAATAAATGCACTGAAAATCCCCAAAACACTTAGGAAGAAGCGGAGAAGTAGAATAAGCCGAGGAGATATACACTGGATTCACCCTTGTGTTGACCCCATAAAAAAATAAAAGTAGGGAGAAAGCTATCGGTTGTAAAGATACACCTTTAGGCCGAATTCTTTTTAAGGTCACCAAGAGGCGTAGAAATCTGAAGTCCATTTTAACTGCCGGTCAACGAGTCTATCACATTCACAATAAGATGCTTAGAACTTAAGGTTCTCATCAAATCTTGGGTTAGTTAAATGGCCGTAGAAAGCCACTCTTAAACCCTAAAACTTGAAAATTCAAAAAAAAAAATTAGAAAAGAGGAAAAAGAGAAAAAGAAATTTTTCTTTGAATAAGGTGAGGGCTTGAGGCGGTCTGCATTTTGGCAGATACTCGGGTACTGTTGTGTCTTTGAAAGTTCAGATCCTAAGTAAACAGTTTCTTAATGATTGAAAATAACTCAAGCCCAAATAATCCAACCTAATTCTTTTATAAATAGCATATAGTTTTTGCTAGGGACTAGCAAAAGATGGGCACGGGGGTATGATGTAAACATGTTTTGCACTACCTAAGATGTCTATTTATGCATGTTCTTAAGCATAGGATTGCATTGCATGCTATAAATATTGCATAACATGCATCATCCTACATTTAGAGTAGTTTGAATAAAATGGAGGTTAATTGCCTCCTTTTATGTGCTTGGACAGGGCAAACTCTTTATCGGGGCCTCGGATCGAAGATCCAACCATACAGATGTGATCAGGGCGACGATTGGAGTTCAACGACTCCAAGATCGCCCTAATCAGGCATCTGTAGCATCAGATAGTGACTGGGGAACCCTAGAAGATCAAGGGCCAAGATGGTGTAAATCCACACTTCAAATGACAAATCCGACCGGACGGATGGATTCGGATCAACGATCACGGCCTAACGACATAAAAATCAAGTCAATCCGACATTTGTGGCACCATCTACATCATCCAGAAGATGGACGGCCAAGATGGTGCCACGTGGCACCATCTCGGCTGCCCAATCACCCGCACACACCCGCTGAAGCCGTCGCATCTGCCCTTCCCCGCCTTTGGATCAAGATCCAACGGATGTGGATGCAGCACCTTAAATCGTCCGCGCGACCTTCTCGACTGCGTAGTGCAGCGGAGACGACGCTGCAGGCGAAGCAGAGGTCACGTGGTCGAGACCCCGCGAGCCTCAAATCAGGTGCGGGCGAGCGGGCGCGTAGAGCATCTGATTGCGATCGAACGATCACGCGCGCCCGATAGCGCCCACGCGCTATTGCACGCGCAGTGAAGACGTAGCATCGTACGCGGGCAGGCGCGCGCTGAGGAGGCAGGCGTAGCGCGATCTGAGCCGTCCGATCACTGAGGATGGTTGAAAGTGCGCATGCGTTGCGTGCGTAGGCAAGCGAGCGGGAGCGCGCATGCCGCCCACTACGCCCACGTTCAGACCTTTAGCAACGGTTTTATCCGTCACCAAAGGTCCTGAATTAATGTTTTTAAAGATGTAATGATCAAATTGCCCCCACTCGCAACTATGAAAGGAGACCCCCTCCACACAAAATTCTCATCCCTTCCTTCTCTTCTCTACCTCTCCAAAGCTCAAGAGAAGCTTGTCCCACACCCGGGATGCTCCTCGCGAGATAAAGTAAAAATTTTCGTCCCCATTCGGAAGTGGATCCCGCGACGACGACGACGACGTGCTGCCCCGTTCCCGTTCTTCTACTTCATCCTCCTTCGTCCTACTCCGTCCTCCTTCGTCCAGGCGTCGTCCCATCTGGCTCGTCCTCCAAGCAATCGTCGAGGAGGATAACTTCTCTCTCCCGTTCTTCTTTATAGCTTTCTAGTGTAGAATTTTCCTGCTTTCTAGTGTAGCTGATTTCCCGCTTTCTAGTGTAATTCTTATTTTGTTTTATTGTATAAACATTTTGAATTATTGAATGCATGTTCTCTCTCTCTCTCTCCATTTTTAGTCTGATTGTTGTTATAGCTTCATTGTAATTACATCGCCTAGCTTTTCAAGAAAAATTCTAAAAAAAATATAATTGCGAATATAGATCGATGTAGCCTCTCTGTGTTCGACCCGGAATTTCAATTTCGGTATAAATTTTATTTGTTGAACACGAGTTCTTCGCTTTCAAGCTACAACGACAAGGTTTTAAAAACCAGACACGTTAGCGTAGCAACTCACACATTCAACAATAGCTAAAATGCCCAAGTTAAGCTAGAAACTAGGTTAAACACTACTAAATTAATACATGAAATGGGTTAAGTGTAGGAAATAGGGAAAAAGACCTATAACATTAATATTGTGTTAAAAATGCAAAATTAGGTCATTAAATGAGATATTTTATTCATTATTGTAAAATGATGATTCATTTGCAAATTAAACACATATTTGAGTCCAAAAGTTAAAATCAAAACATAATTAACTTCCTTAATATTAAATTATGCTTAAATAAAAACTTGGTTGCATTTGGACATCATTAGGACCTTGCATTTATTAGATTGCATATAGGTCCTTCGGTTACATATATTTATTCACATTAAAAACCTTCCAGAGACCATTTTGAAACTCGCAGGGGCCTATTTACAAAATTTAAGGCTCTGCTGAAATTCTTAGCCACTTATGGGAATTGCTGCTATTGTTCTACCCCTTCATCCAAAAGGGCTTCCTCAAAAAAATACCAATAGACCTGCAGCGCCATTCCACTATAGCACCTCATGAACTCGACCAATCTTGGTCATCCATCCCTTAATCTCTCCATCTGAAGGTTGTTCTACAATCGAAGCTTCGCGTGCTTTGGCACGTCCAGTCACATCCTTGCCCAGATCTCATCCAACGACCAACTTTTGATTTGGACAACACATTCCCTCGCTAGCCCATCCCCACCGTCTAAGACCTAAATACCTAATCGCATCACTGTGGTGCCTAGATCAGTGTCTCGGCTACTTAAGGAGCTCCCCTAAGCTGCGCGCATGCTAATCGACTCCCTCCACCTTGAGTCGATCCTTTCATCCACCCTCCAATTATCCTTCCTCCTTCATCAAGGCTGCCAGTGACAAGTGCGACTCTCCCCAATTTCGTCGCACAGCAACCTGTTGTGGATCCAAGGATCCCATTCCTCGCTAGAGTCCTCTTCTACCTTCGTTGCTGCAGTGACCAGCTACAACCTAGGCATCCCATTTTTCCTCTAGATTAGGATTTATCTACTTTCTAAAGTAATGCAGTGTAGTGATTAGTATAACTAGAGTAGCTAGGAGTAGATTAGATACAAAAGTTAGTGACTGGTTTGGTGTAGATTAGAGTAGTTTAGAGTGCTTCCGCCCTCTCTGATCAATTCAGATCTGAGAGGAGATTTTTTGCTTTCACACCGATTTCCCTAGTCTCCCTCCACATCTCACTACCCACTGTCACTGATTTGCACATATTTTTCGCCAATCACCCACTCACCAAAGCATCAAATCATATCTGATGCTCTTAAGCATTCAGATCTAATTTGACAACCCAAATTCATTCGAGGATTACTCCATTCACTCTAATTTTTCACAATAACCCTCTATTGGTTTTGAATGAATTTGAGGATTTGGGGTTTTATTTCAGAGGATTTTATCGTAGGATTTAAACTCTCTTTTTGTGTTGTCAATAGCACAAGAGAGAGAGAGAGAGAGTAGATCAGATTTCTCCTTGGTTTTTTAGCTTTCCTCAAGAGTGAATGAATCTCAAATCTTTTAGGAAGCATTTGAAGTACTTCTGTTGTAGATTTATTGCATTGGAATCCTGATTTGCATCCTTATCATACATTGTCTATAATGTAAGATGAAGAACACAATAGGATTTCAAGGAAGTTTTGGGGAGACTTATCTGAATTTCTCCTGATTTTCTTGCTAATTAGAAGAGTTTTCATATTTGCCTCATGAGATTCAAAGTGTTTGATGAGAATTGCATAATTTGTACTTGCTTTTGAATGGGTTTTCATTGCTTGAATATGTGATTTTTTATTTTAAATCCCCTTATTTCAGCACATTAAATAGCTACTCAGCTGCAACATTTTATGGGATTACTTCCTATTTCAAGCATTGGAAAGTTTGAACATGGTTTTCAATGGAATTCATGGTCTAATCTGATCTCCCCTACTCTACTATCTATAGTAGTAGTAAGGTGATTAGATTAGGTTTTTCAATGAGTTTGAACCTCTATTGTTGATGCTTACCTTCACACTGTCTATAATGGAAGGTGAGAATCACATAGTAATTTGTTTACCACTTAAGCATTTAATCAGGGACAGAATTTGAGGATGGATTTAGATTTGACTCAATTCAGACTTGATTTGGTTTGATTTAAGCCATCTAATTTCATCCATATAGTAGCTCTTAGCTGCTAATTTTAATTGAAAAATTGGCTGCTGGAAATGGTTGTATCTGTAGCAGCTGGGATGTTTTTAAGTTGACTAAACAGCAACTCAAATGTTTGGATTGAAGTGATGGAATTTGAGTTTCAGTAGCTAATCTAGCAGCTGCTGAGTTTGGCAGTAGAAGCAGCAGCTGTTGCTGCTAAATTGCAGCCACTGCTTGGCTGTCGTGACTGGTCTGAACAGGATGATTTCTGGCAGGGAGCTAGAGTTGTAAGGAGCTGACTTGTTGTGTAGTCCAATGTATATCTTGTACAAGCATTCCTGTACCTTTAATTAACTAAAATTCAACTTGGATTGCTTGTTATCCTACTTAAATATCTTTGTCAACTACTTTCATTTGTATAATCTATCCAAACTTGAAATTTAATGAAATAACATCAAAAATCAAGTTTAATTGCTCATGCATGTGTAATTTAGTGTGTGGGATGTTTTGAGGTGCTTAAACCATCTTCGCAGTGTTCGTGTACATCGCGTAAAAGATAAACACATCATAGTATAGCATGAAATACATCTCGACAAATAAAATTAACAGAACTGGGAGTCCCAATCAATCACAGGAAGGCAGAAAAATGATTTTCATTTCATTCAGTTATTCTAAATCTAATTACTAAATAGCATAGATAATAAATCACAATATATATATCAAGCAGAGAGTCAGAACATGGATTACATACATGTAATTATAACTAGAACAAATTCTAACTATAGCATAAACAAAACTATCTATATAGCATAACAAGGGAACCACGGGTGGTCCATGGTGGCCTTTTGGAGAGGTTGAGGAGAGCAGGAATGATCCGCCGAGGTGGCCCAACAAATGCTTCAGATGAAAATGTAGAGACAGAGATGGGAAGCAGAGGGTAGAGGAGCAGTAGATGGAGGAAGGAGGAGATCTCTACTTGAATGCTATTTGAATGCCTTTGAAAGAGGACCCTTAGGCCGCTTTTATAGTTTCTTGGAGGGGCAAATAGGGCATTGCAACCCCTAATTTTGTGCAACAAAAAGCCTTCAAAATCCTTCTCCACGTTCAGATGTTCTCCGGTGCTGCCACGTTGCGCAAGGTGCGCCCTCGGATTGAAATCATGCGGCTGTGTGCACTCCCACGCCTTCGCGTTTTTGCTTTTGCAGCATGCCTTCAAATCCCACCTTAACATCAGTCGTTCGATCGTGAGATCGGATGGCTTAGACAGCAGCAGCACCGCGCCTTCGCAAATCCTAAGCGTGATTCACACGCCTTCCTGATTTCACACAACTCGCACAATCACGTGTCCCACCCGCGGTGCGCTCTTATCGCACCATGTGGCATGCTCTACGCCGTCCAATCATGCATACGAGCCTGCACATGCTAGCACACTCCTGCTACATCAATTTTGCACAGTGCAGGGTTCGAACTCGCATCCCGCACTTATGTGCGCGCACATGTGAGCCAACGCGCTGCACAATGCCTTTATCATATATATGTGCTTATTTATATTTATACTGATCCAATCTAGGTGCAATGTGGCACGTTTGTGGCTGTTGGATGAAGATCCAACGACCCACACTGCAAGGAGAGGTGCCTTCAGGAGTTGGGGGTGTGGCGAGGGGTGGCTGCGATGGTGCCACGTGGTGCCATCATGGCCATCCGTTCTTCTTCTCTTTATATCTGATGATGTAGGCCTCCGATCAAGTTGATTTCTACACCGTTGGACTGCGAACGTCGATCTAGATCATTCATATGGTTGGATTTGTCGTCTGAGGTCCAAATCTTCTTCAATTTGCCCCTTGGCTCTTGCTCTTCTATGGACTCCTTAGGGTGCTATGGGAGTCGAATTGATGTGATCTCGGATGCGTTGGACTCCCGTCATTATTTCGAACAGATCCAAAAGATTGGATTGGTCATCTACAGCCCTGCAATCACAAATACTTCTCAAATAACATAGCTTAATGCATAAAACACATATACCAACTACGATGCAGAATATGATGCGTATGCATGCAGAATGTTCATGTTAAGCTAAGTTCTAGCTTAATTCATGCGAGCTAGGACCTATGATTGCTATGCAATCATAGGCCCTTGCCTACATCTTGCTAGTCCCTAGCAAGTGCAAGACTAAATGCATTTTATCAAGAGTAAAACTAAAGATTTATTTCTTTTTGCTGCATCCAAAAATTCAAAATCCAGATAACTATGAATATATAATGTTGTAGCTTCCGCAATGGATCCAAGCGAAGAGTCGATACACATTTAAAGCTTGTACTTGACCCTTAGTAAAATTCTGACGGGATAGGAGAACCTCTTCTCTCGGGGTTATAAATATTTTCTGATTTTGGCCCCAGTGTTTGGCTTGGGTAGGAGATGTCTGAGTTAACTAGATTTGTATATGGTGGCTCACTCTCTTCTAGTGCTTCTTAGAGACTAGTATTTCAGAATTTAGATTTTCAGATTATTGAATAAATCAACTTAAAGAGAGGCTGGAAAAACTATGCTCTCTTTAATCTTTTGTACTATTCTCTCTTTTTTTCTTTTTCTTCATGAGCTCACATCTCACTAGATTTGCAAATGTATTTGGTGGTCTCACATGGCATGACACTTTAATTAGGTTTTGATAACCCTAAGACTAAGTCAGAAGCCCTCAGCTCAAATTCAGGCAGTCAGAAATACAAAAAAAGTAGGTTAAGGCTGTATTTGGTGGTTCGTGAGGGTGGTAGGTGTTTTTGCCTAAAAACATTTAACTTGACTCACATCACGCAACTGTTTCACATAACACTTATTATTTTTTTTCTTTTATTGTTATTACTTTTTTTCTTTTTCTTTTTTTCCTTGTTCTTCTTTCTTTTTTTTTTTAAGCAAACAACTCTTTTGTATGCAAATCTAGTGGCATAATGCCACAACACGACATATTGTTGTATTTAACAGCCCAACATAACACGACATACGAACTTTTAAACATGAGGCATTCTTGGAGATTTTTGGAATGACTAAGAGGATCTCGGGTAGCTTATTTGGTAGAAGTGCCTATTCTCGGCACCGGGTAGAGAATGGATAGGACGACATATTTCTGACCTTGACATCAGTACCCTCCTTCAATCGAGGATTTCATAGAGGATGGTCGTACCATCCACCTCAGTCTTAGTTTTATCAAAACCCACTCTCTGTGTTTTTGCCTTATTTGGTGGCTCTCGTATGGGATTTCTCATAAATTTAGTACGCAAGAACTAAGAGCGAAAACTATGCCCAACTCCAAGTGTCATTATTCAATTATTAAAGATTCTTTATACTAGCCTTAGAGCACCAGTAACCTCTCTACTCTCACCTCACATATATTTTGGTGGAGTTACTAGAAGATAGTTCACCTGACTCCCTGATTACTATCCAAGGGTTCAGGAGAAGAAGCGATGCTTCTTCTCGACAAACTAGAAATGTCTCTCGACTTTCACAGAGGATCCATTGCAAAATCTACATGCAAGTATGAAATGATACTGAATTCTAAGTCTAGGAATCTACTAAAGAATAAATCTTTAATAAAACCTCTAGATAAAACGATCTAATCACCCCAATCGTTGGCAGAAAATTTTCAGTTTTTATGAACTACCCCCCTATGCCTAAGTGTTTGCATGTCCTTGATGAGTCCATTAAATTGGACTAATATTAAGCCTAAGTATCTTTAATCGTACAGTTTAGGTGTGTTAATAATAGCAATTAAGTTGTAGAATATTTACGCCTCATGATTTAAGCTTATAACATTCTATAACTTAATGATTTTGTTGTTTTTATGTGCAGGTAATAAAATGCGGAAAGAACAAGGGTGGGGGAGATAAATTCCCCAACACACAATAGCCGCGACTCTTTCCCCCCTCCCCCGCCAGACATTGGGGTAATCTTCCTCTTCCGTTGCCTTTCTCAACAACTATGACCAAAAATAGTTAAGGGATTTGGGAAAATCCCTTAACTCACGCGCAAAGGAGAAAAGTTAAAAGAGAGGAGGCGGGGTTCACGGAGAAGAATCTTTTCCCCCCCTTGTGGGGAACTGCTTCACCGTGGAAAGGGAGAACCCTGTGACCCACCACGCGCACTGTGCACCAAGCATCCATCCTCCAGCACCCCCTGCTGCAGGCACTCACGCCACATCTACCTGCAACTGTTCAACCTTGCCCCAGTCCGCCCTCCAAGCACCCACTGCAGACCCGCCTCGGCCTCCACTGACCACAGCGCCATCACCAAATTCTACACAGCATCAAGCAGACGCCCGCGCCTTAGCCTGCAGCAGTGACGCCGCAGACGCTTGCTCCTTCACCACAGGATTGCCTGCAGGCGTGCACCCTCAACTCCTGCACTGCAGACCTTCCAGTGCTCCCTGCAGAGCACCATCTCGCCTCAACACGCCCGCGCACCAAGCCCATAGCGCTTCACCTGCTTCCACCGCTCATCTTTGCAGACACGCTTCAGCCTGTAGCTGCACGCGCTTCAACCTCCCCGCAGACGCTGCTCCGCACCTTCCAGGCCCTACAGGTCCACCTCCCTTCAGCGCCTCCATCGTTCCAGCAGACATCGCACGCCAAGTTCTTCAGAGCCGCCTCAAGCCAGTGCCTGGTGCTCCCCTCTACAGATCACCTCGCCTCCACCGTACTGTAGAGCGCGCACCACTCATCCAGCGCCTGCCCCTGCCCGGTGCACCACGCACCAAGCCTAACTCTCCACCCTGCATCCGTGCCACAAGCACACCCGCGCCACCCTGCAGGCGTGCCCGTACGCTCCAGCCTCTACCTGCATGGGTGCGCACCAGCGTGCGCACGCCCCACGCCGCAGGGGCACTGCAGCAGCACCGCCGCCGGCCACCTCCGGCCACCTCCGTCGCTGCCGCTGCCACCACCGAAGAGCTCTCGACCTCGCCATCCACTTGAGCTGTGCAACAACCCCCGCGGTGCTCTCCCTCTCTTGCAAGGGAGAGAGGAAAAAAGCCTTGTTTTCCCCCAATCAAAATTTACATTCAATGCCATTGCCACCTAATTTGATTTTTTATTATTATTATATTATGGTAGAATTGCGTTCGAACACTCATAGTTCTTTATATTTGCATGGTATTGATATTAACTAGTTTAAAGATTGATTTTGGGCCTAACTTAAGTACTAATTGTCATTAGTACACATCACGTGAAAACTGCATGAATTCATCCTAAATTTATTGAGGATTTCTGTGAGGGAAAACTACACTTATACCCTTATCTTTTTAAGTTATTGCAAATCTACTTTCCTTCACATTTTAAGTCAGATTTGAACAGGGATTTCGCACTATCCGAAATAACGTTAAATAATTAAGTATTGATTGCATCATTGCCTCCCTGTGGACACGACCCGCTCTTCTGCGAGTGGTTGTTTTCATTGTTTTTGATTAGTCGATTTTTCCACCACTTAAATACTATAACGCTAAGTGAAAAGTCATCTCGTCAAATTGGCGCCGTTGCCAGGGAGGCAACAAACGCAATAGATTTACTTTATTGTTTCTGAATATCCTGAGTTGCGAAATTATCTAATCATTTTATTATTGTGTGAGGAATCTGACACGGCAACGAGGCGCTGCAAAGCGACGACTTTGAACGTGAACAACGCGCACGGCGGAGACAATCTTTTTGGTGGACCTTGACGGCACCTAGAGGATGACAACAGGATCACGTGGGCCTTGATCCCACGCATATAGGCTTACGAAGAATCCTATTTCTGATTTAGGCAGTAGGTCTTAGTTAGATTTAGTTAGATAGACATTAGAATTTAAATTACTGTCTTTTCGGCCCTTGTCAGGTATTTTTGGGAACGTGTTCCCATTTATTTAGATTATTTGAACTGTTTTGAACTGCATTTCAGTTAGTTAGTTAGATTAACTCTGTTTGTTATTATTATTAAAAAAAAAAATTCGAACTGCCTGCTAGAAGCTACATATCTATACGACGATCATCTAGGACTGAATGAGCAGCATCTAGTTTATTTTTTATTACATTGCATTCATACACTGCACGAAGAAAGCAGGAGTAAGGTACGTCTTTTCTTGAGCATTAATTACTTGTCATGCATATGCATTGAACCTAAATTTAAGACCACTAAAGTGCTTGAATCAAATTAATTCAGTGGTCACTTTAAACTAATTGGGACTGTTAAGAGGTTGGACTTTAAAATCTGTGACTAAAAATTGTGTGCAAAAGGATCCTGTTTGCGAACTTTCAAAAAAAAAAAAAATCAAAACACGATCATATGCTTGCACACTTGAGACACTGTGCACCTCACATAAGGTCACTAGATAAATTTCTACCTCTCCTTTTTTGCACCACAAGGGAAGTTAGTCGGAAATTAACAAGCCTATCCACCAAGTTACTTCGGTTCCTCGTGTGTGGGCTTGATTCGAGACTTCCATCCCTTGCGAGTAGGTTATAGGCACCAGCGAAGGTTGGCCTAGGAAGCGTAATTTTTGCAAAACTTGTTTGGTCACCAACTAAAGATATAACTCTATGACCTACAATCTACTAAAAACATATCCCGTTGAATTGGTATTTGCTTTGACAATAGAACTCTCTAAGAAGTTTTCTGCTTATATTCTGAATGTTTGTTAAATCCTAAGAGAGTTAAAATTATTTTTCTTAAAGAAATGGATTACTCTTACTCCTATCATTCAAATTATCAGAGTCAATACTTCCCATCTTTTAATCAGGATCCCATGCTCCAAGCGTATCCATCCTTTGATGAGTGCATTGACAATTCATGGGATCATTCTCATTCTTACCCTGGGAGTGCTGGCTTGATAACTCCCACTTTTGAGCAGAGCCTAGGAGTGGGATTTTCCAATCCTGAAATCCCTACTTCCATGCAAACACCCAACCATACCACCCTTCATGATTTTTTGCATCAAGGTTGGACCGATACCCCTAGGCAACCAAAGCCTGAAATTGTCTATCCTCCCCAACCTAATAATAGTAGCCTCTCCTCTTTTATGATAGAAATGCAAAAACAGCAAAAGGAAATAATGAAATCAATGGGAGAGATGTTGAAGAATAGTCAACAGTTAAATGAAGAAATAAGACAACTTAGCTACACACTTTCCAATAATCCTGATCCCTACCCAATAAACCATGATCATGAAAATAATTCTGAGGAACCTAATGACAATAGGGATCGATTTTAGGTAGCTATCACTTAGACTCTCCCAATGAGACACGGCCACTACAGGACAACGATCATAGTGATTATCCACCTGAATTATATTGTAGTCAAAAGCAAGGGAAGATGCTACCTCTTGAAGACCTTGACCCCAATGACAATATTCTCCTTACCCCTACCAACTCGGGTCAAGGTTGTATTATTCCTATCACTTCCCCTATTAATTATTTGGTGGAATCCCATTCTACTCTTAGTGAGCCTACTCCTGACCCTCTACTTAGGGAATCAACACCTACCATTCAATATTCTAAGGATTCAAATGCACTTAATGAAGGTGACCCTAAGGGAATAGAGGATGATCAATTCTGGTCTAAGGGATATGAAGAGTCTAATTCAAAGGATGAGGTGCCCCAATAGAGGAACCTGGACGGAAAATCTGGAGTGAATCACAGGAGAATTATTTATCATTTGAGGATTTACCTCCTAAGGGTAGAAATAATATGATTAAATCTAGATTCCTCCTTTCTTTTGAGAGCCATCCTCCATCAAAATAGGAGTTGATATTAGAGGAGGACAAACAAAATAATGAGAAGTCTATGGGAGACTCTCGGGAACAAAACATGTCAATTGAGGATTTATACCCTGAGAAGAATGACGAATTCAATGATATAGGCTTCCTCCAAAATATTAAAACTGATCCTCCTTTAGAAATAATTGAGGATACTGATCCAACTCCTAATGAATCACAGATACACACTGATAAATATTTGAGTGAACCAAACGAATCTGGGGATGAGCTGAATGATAATGATTCTTACATTTTGACCCTGCCATCAAAAAGTTGTAATTTGGAGTCTACCCTTGATTCAAATATGACTCCGATCATTAATGCTAGGCGGGATAACTTGAAGTTGTCTACTACTGTTAGGGAGTGTACACAATCTGAATCATTGTTGCAATTGGACCTAACACCAACTAAGCCTTATTGGACTTAACCATTACCTTCCAACACTACAAACAACCCTTATACTCCCTAACCGATCCTTGGCTCAAATCTCTGCTCATGTACATTCTTTCTAGAGAATATATCAGGCTAATACATCCTAGGGTAGAATAGCGAGTATGGATTGATGCTTGTACTTTTACTCTCGCCATTCAAGGGTTTGAACTAATTATGTGTATATCTTTTAAAACCCGTCCTACTTTGGAGGATCCTTGTTATCCTCCACTTATTCCATTTTGGGAGGCCTCTTTTCATATTACGTTTCTTATTCCTGGACCTCCCCAGGTAGCCAACGAGATTTTCTATTTTCATTTCTTCTGGTGAGCATTTGGAATTACATTACATCATCAGCTCTCCAACATCCGTGGTTACCTGTTTTCTAGGCCTGCAGTGTTACGCATATTCTTAGGGCCTAACCTTTTCTGTTTGGAACCAGAGTTATAGGTTCCTTCTTGGTCTGGCTGCTGACAGAAAATGCAGCGCTTGTTGGGAGGTAACCCAGCAGACCATGTCAGGTGATATTTTTCCTTTCTCCTCCTGTTTTAATTTTACAATGGGGACATTGTAGGATTTAGGCATGGGGGAGTGCATTTTCATTTTAGGTGCATTCATGCATTTAGGTTAGCATATAAAAAAGCATATAAAAAAAAATTCTCTTTTCTTGAGTTGATTGGGTTAGTCCCTAGCAAAATACCTTTGTTATTGGAGGTTTTTCTTCTTGAATTATTTCTTAAGTTTAGAATCCATTACATTTATTTCACGTGCACGTAGATTTGGTAATAAATCCTTGAGGAAAACCAATGAGCATTTGTAAGTCTACTGAACCCTTAGACAGTTCATAGGGAGTCAGGCATACTATCTTCTAATAGATCTACCTCATATTTGTGAGAAGAAAGTGGAGAGATTACTGGTGTGCTAAGTCTAGTGCAAGGACTCTTAAGTTTCGGATAATTAGATAATGATACTTCAGAGTTAGGCATAGTTTTCACTCTCTGTTCCTGTATACGTACTTTGAGTGAATTCCTGAGAGTCACCAAATAAGGCAGATACATAGAGATTGAGTCTTAATAAAGCTATAACTAAGGTGGATGGTTACGACTGTCCTTCATAGAGTCCTTGGCTGAAGGAGGGTAATAATGTCAAAGGTCAGAAATATGCCTATCCTATCCATTCATTCCCAGTGCCGAGAATAGGCACTTCCAGCAAATAAGCCACACAACTTCCTCTTGACCATCATCATCCTTAATAATGCCTCGTAAATAAAAGTCTGTATTGTGTTGTGTTGATTGAAAAAGAAACAAAAATAAGAAAAAAAATAATAATAAAAATAATAAATAAATAAAAAGAGGAAAAGAGAAAAGAAGTTGAAAAAGAAGAAATAGTTATATTACAAAAAAAAAAGTCTAAGTTTATGATGTAACACTATTTCTGAGGCAGCAAAACACCTATCGTGTTCCACCAAATATGACCCATACCTACCTTCTAGTATTTCTGATCGCTTGAATACTGGTTGAGAACTCTAACTTAGTTGTAGAGTTATTAGGACTTTAATTAAAGTGTGGATGCCATGTGAGGCCACCAAATAGTGAGTACAATTTCTAAATCTAGCGAGATTCGTGATCTCAGAAAGAAAGAAAAGAGAGAGTGCTTAGGAACATCAAGAGAGCACAATTATGTAACCTCTCTCAGAGTTGACTTGTCTAATAGTCTAGAGAGCTAGAGTCTGCAGTAGTAGACTATATATAGCACCAGTTGAGTGTGTGCCACCAAATACAAATCCATTTGATATCTCCTACCTAAGCCAAACGCCGGGGTCAAATTACAGATTATCGCCTGCTTTATCCCCTAGGGAAGTAATTGCCTATCTCGACAGAAATTTTTGCCAAGGGTGATATACGAACTCCCAATGCGAATCGACTCTTTCACTTGGATCTATTACCTAGGCTATCAACACTTCACATTTGTCTGGATTCCTAACATTTTGAAATAAGAAAAGAAGAAATCTTCTGATTTCTTCTATTATTTTTCATTTTTGCTAGGGACTAGCAAATCTTAGGCATGAGGGTATTTGATGAGTCCATTAAAATGGACTAATATTAAGCCTAAGTATCTTTAATCCTACAGTTTAGGTGTGTTAATAATGGCAATTAAGTTGTAGAATATTTACGCCTCATGATTTAAGTTTATAACATTCTATAACTTAATAATTTTGTTGTTTTTATGTGCAGGTAATAAAATGTGGAAAGAACAAGGGTGGGGGAGATAAATTCCCCAACACATAATAGTCGCGACTCTTTCCCCCCTCCCCCGTCGGACATTGGGGTAATCTTCCTCTTCCGCTGCCTTTCTCAACAACTATGACCAGAAATATTTAAGGGATTTGGGAAAATCCCTTAACTCACGCATAAAGGAGAAAAGTTAAAAGGGAGGGGGCGGGGTGCATGGAGAAGAATCTTTTCCCCCCTTGTGGGGAACTGCTTCACCGTGGAAAGGTTGAACCCTGTGACCCACCGCGCGCACTGTGCGCCAAGCATCCATCCTCCAGCGCCCCCTGCTGCAGGCACTCACACCACATCTGCCTAAAACTGTTCACCCTTGCCCCAGTCCGCTTGCCAAGCGCCCACTGCAGACCCGCCTCAGCCTCCACCGACCACAGCACCATCACCAAATTCTGCACAGCATCAAGCAGAAGCCCGCGCCTTAGCCTGCAGCAGCGATGCCGTAGACGCTTGCTCCTACACCGCAGGTGTGCCCACAGGCACGCGCCTTCAACTTCTGCACTGCAGACCTTCTAGCGCTCCCTACAGAGTGCCATCTCGCCTCAGCACGCTCGCGCATCAAGCCCGCAGCGCTTCACCCACTTCCACCGCTCATCTTTGCAGACACGCTTCAGCCTGCAGCCGCGCGCGCTTCAACCTCCCCGCAGACGCTGCTCTGGACCCTCCAGGCCCTGCAAGTCCGCCTCCCTTCAGCGCCTCCATCGTTCCAGCAGGCACCGCACGCCAAGTTCTTCAGAGCCGCCTCAAGCCAGCACCTGGCGCTCCCCTCTGCAGATCGCCTTGCCTCCAGCGCACCACAACGCGCGCACCACTCATCCAGCGCCTGCCCCTACCCGATGCACCGAGCACCAAGCCTGCCTCTCCACCCTACATCCTCGCCACAAGCACACCTGCGCCACCCTGCAGGCACGCCCGCATGCTCCAGCCTCTGCCTGCACGGGCGCGCACCAGCGCGCGCACGCCCCACGCCGCAGGGGGCACTGCAGCAGCACCGCCGCCTTCTTGTTCAACAGGTCGGAGCTCCGACCACCGCCGCCGGCCACCACCGGAGAGCTCTCGACCTCGCCATCCTCTTGAGCCGCGCAACAACCCCCGCGGTGCTCTCCCTCTCTCGTGAGGAGAGAGGAAAAAAGCCCTGTTTTCCCCCAATTAAAATTTACATTCAATGCCATGGCCACCTAATTTATTTTTTATTATTATTATATTATGGCAGAATTGCTTTCGAACACTCATAGTTCTTTATAATTACATTGTATTGATATTAACTAATTTAAAGATTGCTTTTGGGCTTAACTTAAGTACTAATTGTCTTTAGTACACATCACGTGAAAACTGCATGAATTCATCCTAAATTTATTGAGGATTTTTGTGAGGGAAAACTGCACTTATACCCTTATCTTTTTAAGTTATTGCAAATCTACTTTCCTTCCCATTTTAAGTTAGATTTGAACAGGGATTTCGCACTATCCGAAATAACATTAAATAATTAAGTATTGATTACATCATTTCCTCCCTGTGGACACGACCCGCTCTTCTGCGAGTGGTTATTTTCATTATTTTTGATTAGTCGATTTTTCCACCACTTAAATACTATAACGCTAAGCGAAAAGTCATCTCGTCAGTCCTCATGCATGAAGAAAATCAATAAGGCAAGGTGTTTGTGGATAGAAATCACCTAAAACTTCTTCTGAGTTGTTCAATTCATGCCATCACTGTAATGCCATGCATAATATGCAAAACAATATGCGAAACATTATGCAAAAATAAAATATGCTATGTATATAAGGTATGTATATATGTATATGTGCTAAGTTTAATGCCTCCAGCTAGTCAACTCATCAGTCATACGTTCTCAAGAAGATGTATCGTTTCGTCAGTAGGAGGAGGTTCCTGGGCAAAGAATGGTTTGAGGC
Source organism: Thalassia testudinum (assembly GCA_037157565.1). Lineage (NCBI taxonomy): Eukaryota > Viridiplantae > Streptophyta > Magnoliopsida > Alismatales > Hydrocharitaceae > Thalassia > Thalassia testudinum. The sequence continues at coordinate 155,616,503 of JAZHRO010000073.1, forward strand.
TCTGGCCATTAACTGCAAAAACGTGCCAAGATTTTGGGTCTTTAACTTGGACCGCCCCGTTAGGATATGGGTGGACCACCAAAAATGGCCCAGTCCACTTGGACTTGAGCTTTCCTGCAAAGAATTTGAGTCAGGAGTCAAACAACCAAACCTGTTTGTTAGGTGCGAACACCTTCCTCCAAATGTATCGATCATGGAATGCTTTTGTCTTGTCCTTGTATATTTTTGCATTCTCATATGCTTCCCACCTAATCTCCTCTAACTCACTGAGCTAGAGCTTTCTTTCATAACCTCTATGCTCAAGGTTAAAATTACACTTCTGCACGGCCTAAAAGGCACGATGCTCCAGCTCCACAGGAAGGTGACATGCCTTTCCATACACCATGTGGTATGGCGACATTTCGAGCGGGGCCTTGTATGCAGTCCGATATGCCCATAGTGCATCGATCAACCAATCATACCAATCCTTCCTATTAGATCTAACCGTCTTTTAAAGGAAAAACTTGATTTGACGGTTTAATACTTCAGCCTACCCATTAGTCTATGGGTGATATGGGGTAGCAATGCGGTGCTACACCTCGTATTTCTTCAATAATGATCTAAAATGGGCATGGATGAAGTAGCTTCCCCCATCACTTATCAGGGTGCGAGGAACTCCGAATCTCATGAAAATAAATTCCTGGACAAAAGATATAATAGTCTTATGATCAGCTGATCTTGCTGAGATGGCTTCTACCCACATTGAGACATAGTCTACTGCGAGGAGTATGTACTCAAAGCCATGCGAGTTCGGGAAGGGACCCATAAAGTCGATGCCCTAGACATCAAACACTTCTGAAAATAGATTAGTGAGTCATCATGTCTCTTCGGGTCATAGAATCGATTGTCTGGCATTGCTTACAGCACTTGGCAAACTCATGTGTATCTCTAAAAATGGTCGGCTAGAAAAATCTCGACTGCAAAATCTTTGCAGCGATTTTTCAGCCCAAGAAATGACCCCCACAAGTGTCACTATGGCAGAACGATAGCACACTAGAGATTTCTGAATTAGGGATGCATCTACAGATGATCTGAACAGCACCAATGCTAAAGAGCAATGGGTCATCCCAAAAATAGAATTTAGCCTCTGATATGAATTTGAGCTTTTGATCCTCGGGCAGGTAGCCTGCCTCGACAAGATATTTTGCTATATCAGCATACCAAGGAAACTCCACAGAGTTGATAGATAGTAGAGACTCATCTGGAAATCGGTTTGATATCGACGGGGAGTATGGAATGTAGTCTGGGTCTAGTTGAGACAAGTGGTTCGCCACAACATTATGTGCTCCGGCTTTGCCGTGGATCTCGACATCAAACTCTTGCAAAAGAAGGATCCATCAGATAAGGCGAGGTTTGGTGTCCTTCTTTGCCAACAAATGCCAGAGGGTGGAATGGTCAGTGTAGATGACAACTTTGGACCCAAATAAGTATGACCAAAATTTCTCCAACCCGAATACTACGGCCAGCAATTCTTTCTCAGTGATTGTATAGTTACACTAAGCCTCGTTCAATGTTTTACTAGCGTAGTATATTACAAATGGATGGTACTCCCGACACTGTCCAAGAACAGCTCCGACAGCGAAGTCGGAGGCGTCACACATCATCTTGAAGTCGAGCGACTAGTCGGGGGGTTGGAGAATAGGTGCACTGGAGACAGTGCTTCGCAAGGTCTTGAAAGCACTGAGACACAACGAGTTGAATTCAAAAGGCATGTCAGTTACCAGAAGATTCATTAATGGACAAGCAATTTTTGAGAAATCTAGAATGAATCTTCGATAAAATCTGACATGCCCTAAGAATGATCTAATTTGCCCGACAGAGCTAGGCGGAGGTAATCGCAAAATGATTTTGAACTTAGCTCGGTCAACCTCAAGTCCATTAGAGATCCTGTGACCTAGTATGATGCCATCCCTCACCATAAAATGGCTTTTTTCCCATGAAAGTACTAGGTTAACTTCTATACATCTCCTTAGAATCTTTGTGAGGTTATCGAGACAAGATGAGAAATCGTCTCCAAACACGGAGAAGTCATCCATGAACACTTCTCCGCAATCCCCGATCATGTCTAAAAAGATGGCCATCATGCATCGCTGAAAAGTAGCTGGTACGTTGCAGAGGCCGAAAGGCATCCGCTTAATAGCGAATGTTCCAAAGGGACACATAAAAGTTATCTTGTCTTGGTCTTCCAAGTTGATTGCGACTTGATTTTACCTGGAGTATCGATCCAGAAAGCAGAAGAAACCATGCCTGGCTAGTCGTTCTAGAATCTGATGAATAAAGGGCAAAGGAAAATGATCCTTTTTACTAGCTGAGTTTAGCTTCCTGTAGTCAATGCAGACCCGTCAAGAAGTCCTGGTGCGAATCGGGATGGATTCGCCCAACTCATTTCTGATTACGATGAGTCTCGCCTTTTGGGCACTATCTGATGGGACTCACCCACTGATTGTCGTAAATCGGATAGATAATTTCTGCATCCAACCATTTAATGATCTCCTTCTTGACGACCTCTAACATATTTGGATTTAGGCGTCTCTGAGGTTGTCTCGACGGTCTCACCCCTTCATCAGTGTAGATATGGTGAGTGAAATACGAGGGGCGAATTCCATGGGGATCAGCAATGCCCCACCTGATAGCAACCCTATGTGCTCGCAAAATGGAGATCAACCGATGTTTCTGATCTGGAGTCAAGTGAGCATTGGTAATCACTGGATATGTCTCACTTTCTCCCAGAAACACATATTTGAGCAAATCAGGTAAGGGCTTAGCTCTAGTACCGGAGGGTAGGGAGGAGGGTTATGCAGGGGAGGGAAAGAAACAATAGCAGAAATTTGCTGATCCTGATTCATGAAGAATCCACCTACAGTGGTCATGTAATCCTGTCTTAAGATATCAGTGTTGGATAGGATAGGATAGTCAGGATCAAGGGTGTTAAGAGCAGATGAACACCCATGACAACCAGATCCATGGGATGAAATGTGTATATCAGTAGTCTGAGTCCCGTGTGGATCGTGATCAAAGACCCTTGATAGTGAGGATGAATGTGCCATTAGGTCACTGCAGAGGAGCCCAATGTTCCAACGGAAAGCTGAATCTTCATCATCACTATCCTCCTCAATCAAGTCACAATCAATGTTCTTTGATGCCCTGAAATTGTCCAGTCTGAGCTTTTCATTTCCAAGGGCAATCTCCATGTACCCTGATGCACAGTCGATGGTTGCCAGAAACGGGTGACCTGGGATAATCGATGCATCACAGAGATTAGGAGGAACCTCCATATGAAGAACAAAAAGTCTGCTGGAAAGCAGAATCCTTGGACTTTTATGATCACATTATCAACCACCCCCCTCAGTGTTTCTACAAATCGATCAGCCAACTCTATGGTAACCAAGGTGGTTTTTAACTCCCCAAATCGAAATCAATCAAATACTGTGATGGGAGTAAGGTTGATGGACGACCCCAAGTTAAGAAGGGCCCTATCAAAAGGGGAATCCTACAACAAGTAGGAAATCAATGGTGTGCCCAGGTCCTTCTTCTTGGGCGTTAAGTCAGCTAAAATAACTGCACTTGCTTCCTCAGATTATATCGCTTGTCATCTGATCCTCTGCTGCCGCTTTGGAGTACAGTAGTCCTTAAAGAACCTAGCGACAGCTGGGATGTGATCTATCGCTTCGAGGAGAGGGACCTAAATGTGAACTTCCTTGAACATAGATTTCAGGTCCTCAAAATTCCGCGTGTCCTTTTTCCATGCTGAATCTCGTGTTAGGGTCGCGGGAAAAGGGATGGGAATTTCAGGGTCTAAAGGCTTCTTTCCTTTATCTAATGAAGATGGCTTGTGAGAGGAAGAGAGTTGTGAGCCATCTTGTGGTATGGCGCAGGAAAAATCATTACCTGCTTGCCTAGGTAGCAGGTCCTGTGTAGTCTGTCCGCTCCTTAGGGTAACAGCTTTTGCATTGGCGTGCTGTCCATGCAAGGGTAGAGGAGAGGGTTGGTCTGGATACACATTGTTTGGCAACAGAGGTGGCTGACCAAGCCCATAACTAGGGGGTGCGAGAGGTGCTTGCATGACCGCGTGTGCCTACCCCTATGGTGCTTGGAATCTAGGCGAGGCACCTTGACTCTACAAATATCTCGGGTTCAGGATAGGTTGGGAGGGTAAAGCTCCCTGTAATCTATGCTCCTGCATCATCTGGTTTTGCATGTTCTGTATGCTATGCATTTGGTCAGCCATTGCCTTCATTATTTGAAGGTTGTCATGAGTAAATTTCCGAATAGATGCCTGTAATTCGTCCTTCAGCAACTCCAAAAGGTCAACCCACTTTGGAGGGTAGTTGGCAAATTGGTGCAGCGGCTAATAGATAGAGTGTGTCTATTGCTGCTGAGATGGGAATGACTGCTGCCTAAGATACATGTTCTACACATTCCCGTATTGTCTTGTCTGGTAGTGTGGAACTTGACTCAGTCTGTGGATTACCAGACCAGGTGAAATTAGGATGCTGGCGCCAACCAGGGTTATATGTTTCAAAATACAGGTTGTTACGCTCGTATCCCTGAATGGCATTGACATCTTTGTAAGACGAAGATGTCTCAGATGCGAATACATCAAAAAAATGCGCACTTGCATCATCTTGTGGTGCAAAACCCTGATTATACGGTGCCAGATCCATGTTGTTCACAGGTTCCTCTTGGTATGCAGGATCCCAAGAAGATGGAGAGAAAACATCCCGAGTGACCGGATATATACGAGCAGAGGGGGCTCTGGATGCTTGAGAGGAGTGAGATGGAGCAGTGCTGCCAGAAGATCCGGATCTTGCTCTCATCAATTCATCGAGCTTCTTATCGAGTAGATCCACCTTACCAAACTTTTTGGTGATAATGTCCATGTCGGCTCAAATAGATTCAGCTTGAGCTTCATGGACATTAACTCGTTGCTATCTAGGTTGCTAGAATTGGTTCATTGAGTTGGCGTTCATCGAGTTCTCTACTAAGGACTCGAATAGTTCAAATGTGTTCTTCTCATCCTTCACTAGAAAATTCCCACCGCTAGATGCATCCGCCAGGTACTGATGTGTGTCATCCAGCCCATGGTAAAATACTTGCGTAAGGTGCCATTTGGGTACACCATGGTGTGGGCACTTCCTGAGAAGATCGTGAAATCTGTCCCAGGCATCATGTAGCTTCTCTCCAGGGCCTTGAGCAAAAGTCATGATTGCGTGCCTCATGGCATTTGTTCGACCGATCGGGAAGAACTTTTGGAGGAATTCGCGACGTCATTCCTCCCAGGTTCCAATTGGCCTCCCGATGGTCTTGAACCAATAAGCAACATTATCCTTGAGAGAAAAAGGAAAAAGCTTCATGAGAATAATTCAAATATCAATATTCCTAGTTCGAACTGACTCTGCAATCCAACTCAGGTCTTAGAGGTGCTGGAAGGGATCCTCATTCGAGTTTCCATGGAAATGAGTTTGAATTAGACTTATGATATTCGACTTTAACTTGAATGCATCTCCGCCTGTGGGAATCCAAACCTGAGGTGCTATGATTGTTGCCGCCGAATCATAGAAGTCCCACAGTTGTTCTTCGCCTGGTGGATGCTGCATCCTATCGAGTGTCATGAGAATCCTGTCAATGTTCTACTCATATTTTTGTTCTATTTCCTCAACCCTCGCTTCCAGACAAGCCATTGGGTCCTGATTCTCAGGGTCCTGACGAATTCGAGGACCGGGATTGGCCATCTCGTCTAATCGGGTGGAAGAAGGTTGAGATGAGAGGTCGGGCGAAAATCACCTCTGCCGCCTTGGGTTTGGCTCCCAAGGTCCCGTGAGGTTAGGTCTTAATGACCTTCTTCCTTGCATACACCAACTCAAAGGGTTGGTGTAGTCAAGTATAACAAGGCTAAGGCCTTGTTAATCAGAGTGATCCTTTAGATCAGATGACCTGATTTTTTATTTAAGTTTGTGTTATTCAAAATTTTACTATTTCCAACAATAGTTATGAATTTTTAACTAGCAAGGGGTCAAATCTGGGATTTAGACCCCATGTTGATTTTTCTATTGGAAACAGTATCAAATATGCTCCAAAAATTTTGTAAAAACATGATATGAAAGCTAATTTGATTACCTTTGAAACCCCACCAATTGTGAGTAAATCAGGCTTGTATGTTGGTCAGAATTGATTTTCAAAGTTCATAAAAGTTCTATTTTCAAGCAATCTGACACATATGTACTCCACGAAATCGTAAAAATTCCATAGATAAAATTTCTTTTTGGGACTGGTGGTGTTGGAAAGAAAATTTGAAAATCTAGTTTCAGTTCAAATTTTAGGATTTTTGGAGCATTAGAAACACAGCTATTGAATTTTGAAGATGACACTTACTTTCTGGATGAATTTCTAATAGGAATGTGTGCACCTGATTTCCGCAATGCACGCTTTGATTCATTCGCTGCTTCTCTGGTTTAATCTGCACACAAAAATAATATGTTGGAGATGAGATCAAAAGTCGCCTTGCCTCCCCGGCAACGGCACCAATTTGTTCGTAGCATAGATCGCGTAAAAGATAAACACATCATAGTATAAAGCGAAAAATGTCTCAACAAATAAAATTAATGGAACTGGGAGTCCCGATTGATCACAAGGAGGCAGAAAAATGCTTTTCATTTGATTCACTTATTCTAAATCTAATTACTAAATAGCATAGACAATAAATCACAATATATATATCAAGCAGAGAGTCAGAACATGGATTGCATACATGTAATTAAACTAGAACAAATTCTAACTATAGTATAAACAAAACTATCTATATAGTAGGACAAGGGCACCACGGGTGGTTTGTGGTGGCCTTCTGGAGAGGTTGAGGAGAGCAGAAACGATCCATCGAGGTGGCTAACGGATGCTTCAGATAGAGATCCAGAGACGGAGACGGGAAGCAGAGGGCAGAGGAGCAGTAGAAGGAAGAAGGAGGAGATCTCTACTTGAATGCTATTTGAATGCCTTTGAAAGAGGACCCATAGGCCGCTTTTATAGTTTCTTGGAGGGGCAAATAGGGCATTGCAGCCCCAAATTTTTTACAACAAAAAGCCTTCAAAATCCTTCCCCATGCTCGGATGTTCTCAGGTGCTACCACGTGGCGCAACGTGCACCTTCAGATTGAAATCACGCGGCTGTGTGCACTCCCACACCTTCGCGTTTTTGCTTTTGCCGCATGCCTTCAAATCCCACCTTCACATCAGTCGTCCGATTGTGAGATCGGACAGCTTAAACAGCCGCAGCACCGCGCCTTTGCAAATCCTAAGCGCGATTCATGCGCCTTCCTGATTTCGCATAACCCGCACAATCATGCGTCCCGCCCGTGATGCGCTCTGATCATGCCACGTGGTGCGCTCTACGCCATCCAATCGTGCATACGTGCCCGCCTTGTCAATTTTGCGCAGCAGAGAGCTTGAACCCACATCCCACGCTTACATGCACGCGCATGCAAGCCAACACACTGCATAAAGCCTTTATCATATATATGTGCTTATTTATATTTATACTGATCCAATCTAGGTGGCGATGTGGCGCGTTCGTGGCCGTTGGATGAAGATCCAATGGCCCACACTACGAGGAGAGGTGCATTCAGGAGTTGGTGATGTGGCGAGGGGTGGCTGCGATGGTACCACGTGGCACCATCGTGGCCTTCCGTTCTTCTTCTCTTTATATCTGATAATGTAGGCCTTCGATTAAGTTGATTTTTGCACCATTCGATTGCGAACATCAATCTGGATCCATCCGTACGGATGGATTTGTCATCTGAGGTCCAGATCTCCTTCAATTTGCACCTTGGCTCTTGCTCTTCTATGGACTCCTTAGGGTGCTATTGGAGTCTGATTGATGCGATCTTGGATGTGTTGGACTCCCGCCGTTATTCCAAATAGATCCATAAGATTGGATTGGTTATCTGCATCCCTGCAATTATTAATACCTCTCAAATAGCATAGTTTAATGCATAAAACACATATATCAACTACGATGCAAAATATGATGCGTATGCATGCAGAATGTTCATGTTAAGCTAAGTTCTAGCTTAATTCATACGAGTTAGGTCCTATGATTGCTGTGCAATCACCCAACCACTCCAATTGGTTTTAGGGCCGTAGGTTCTCTTTGAAACACCCTTTGAAGGCCTAACTTGTGTGAACTTTATAAACAATTAAAAAAAATTCCAAAAAAATAAAATAAACCTATCTTGGTCAAGATTAGATATATTTTTAGGTGTATACCAAGTTTCAAGGCATTCTGAACCCCTGACTTTATAGAACATACCAGCCGACGGTTCAATATACCTTGAAACTTAATAAAAGAGCTAAACATCAAAAGTATCAAAAGCAACTCTCTATCTCTCATCTCATTCTTTCTCTTCCCTTATCTCTACTAAATATATAAAACCCATAAAAATCAGAAATACCCCAAAAACTCCCAAAAATACCATGTATACTATGTATATACTTGTATATATAACTTAAACCTAAGCCATATGTAAATATTGTATAATATGTATAAAATATCTATAAGTAACTTATATATGTACTCTATATAGTAAATTAAGTATATAGAGTAATTTAATGTATATATAAATTTATTGTATTATTTTATATTAATTTATATAACTTTAATGTATAGTAACTAAGTAATTATATAAACATATTTAAATGTACATATCTATACCCAGTACTATACATACGTATTTATATATGTATTATGTACCATATAATGCCTATAATGTAATTTAGTTATATATATATAGTAAATAATTAATTTATTAAGTTAAAATAAAATCAATTAGTAATTTATATTGTATACTTGTACTATGTTATAATAAGTATTTCCAGCTAATTTAAACTATATATATACTGTATTATAGCATTTATAGTTTATTTATATGTATAACTAGCTAAAACATGTATTTAAATCTATATAAATTAAAATAAAGCCTCTAAAATATAATAAAAATATGTAATAAATAATTTATTATGTATATTAACTCTATATTATGTCAATTGTATAATTAATTAACTAATTTATAATGTAATTAGCAAATTAAATTCTAATTTAACTTGCATAAACTGTAATTTTAGCTAATTTCATTATAAATAAAATAACTTATTTTTGTAAAGTAACTATATAATTATGTAGCCCTATGTAAGGGCTTTACAACCCTATAATTTATTTTTAATTTAAATTAAATTATAGCCCTCAAATTGAGGGCTAAAAATTGTAATCAGCACAGCATCTTGCGTGGCTGCAACACTCATGCATGCGCAAGGATAACACCACATCGGTAGTGTTGGAACTCGTGCAGTGCCATATTAAGTTTTCGTCTCTTGGCCTTACAGGTCGTCAGGCGCTAGGCACCCTTCCATACACTTACTCCTCTCACATTGATCTCCTCTCTGATACTGATATAGATGTGGTGTGCGGTGCATTGGGTTGGGTGCCAAGCTCTGTGTGTGGGCCTGTGTGGGCCTAATAAAGAGCAGAGAATCTGATTGAATACACCTAGTTAATAACTAGGGTGGCCCTAGTAGAGGTCTGGTTCCACCTAGTAGTGGGTGCTGTATATCTCTCTAAAAGGCCACCAACCAGCTAAACCAATTTTTGGTTTAAAAACGTGAACCGCACTGGTCTGAACTAGCTAAGAAGAGAGAAGAGAAGAAGAGTCAGAAAATCGCCTAAGTGTTGAAGCTCATTCCTTGTGCCCTGTGTGTTGTGTTGAGTGTGTGTGTTGTGTGTTGTGTGCATAAGTAGTGTGTGTGCTAGCTGTGTGTATATGTGTCTATGAGTGTGTGTATATATATATAAGTATATAATATATAATGTATATGTATATAAATAATATAATATGATGTAAATAATAGTGTATATTAACATATGTATAGGTAGTAAGCTTGTTTGAGCTCTTATATGTAAATATATAACGTAAGGGATTTAGTGACAGTCTCATATGTCACTGTAGATAGCTATATATGTCAGTAAAGAAAAGTATTTTAACTTATGTTATGTATATAATTTTACTAAAGTTTTAGTGACACATAGGTTACTGTATATATTATATATGCTACTATAGCTGTTCGTATGCTGTAATGAGTTAATATAATAAATATTATTAATTATTTTTCTACCTATACTTAGGTATTAACTATATTAGTTGTAAATAATCAACATAGAGCAGTTGTACAAAGTTTTTGATACTTGTTTGTGTATATTTATTTTCAATCATTGTAATGTGTTTTAATTCATTCTTTTGTACGTAATTAACCAAATTCTTTTATTCTTTCATTCATTTTTGTAAATAAAATGAACATTTTTTGAATTAAAGAATATTTTTGGACCTAGCGAGTGATGTGTATCAATAACTGCCTCCTAGTGAACAACCTGACATAAACCAGTAAAAAGTAAGTATATAAATAAAATTGATGCGACATCAGTTTGTGTTTGTAAAATATACTACAATAACGACATTTTAAAACCCTTTTTTAGAGCAAATCGATCATCGTGCAACATATTTTTTGCACCATTGCGGAGGATGAAAATCTATTAAGTGCTTTCTTATGATGGTTGACGAGTTGTGCATCAATACATTTCGCCTCTGGAGGCTTAAGAAGGTTTAAAGGCTTGCGAGAGAAGCCTTGGTCTTTGAAAGGCTTAAGAAGAAGAGAAGAGCCTTGTGCTTGTGTGTGCCTCCTGTGAGGCACTGTACTTTGTCATGGTTAAGTCGTCTGGTTCTGTGAAGCTGACATCTGATTTGGTTCTGATACTATTGGATTATTTAAGTACCTAAGTTAATATTGATTAATGGATTGAGGGTACTGTTGAATGATTTGAATATGGGGTATATGCTTAATTAAGATGAATAATTGGTGATTTAAATCACCATTGTTTTGTCTTTGTATTCTTTTTATTCCATGATCTTTTGAGATACATTGATCCATGTTTTGAATGCTAACCTGACAAATTGTATTCATTGAATATCTATCTTGTGATCAATTTATTGTGCTTAGTAATTATAAATAAAGATTAATGCGTGAATTCCACATTTGCTTCCTACGAACAACCTCAGACCCCAATTAGAATCTGAGTTTATAAATTTAAATGTCTTGTTCTGCAATTTAGGAGTGTACTACAACAAACGCATATTTAAACTCCTTGATTCGCCCTACAACACAAACCTTTATGTTCGTAGATTAATCAGGAATTTGGTTGGGAACCAAATTGCCTTGGCGTCGTTCTCCTGAGGTAATTTTTGAGGACGCCCAAGATCGGAGTGCACCGAATCTTGGAGGTGGATTGTCGTATCCTGGGAGGAGTTTGTCAGACCCTGACACATCGGTATTGTGGCGGACAATACCTTCTCTAAGGGAAGTTCTTAATGGGCCCTTTGATCTGTGTAATCTGTAACATTTCTTCATTTTTTTTATTTGTGTTATTGCATGTTTTTTGTTCTTTATTTTATTTTGGATCTTGCCAAATCATGTTTGACTTGCTTGATTTGAAATTTTTGATCTATGCGAAAATGTTGGAAATGCATATGTTTTTATTTATTTATTTCCTATATGTGTTTATTTCAAGAATATTAGGTAAGGTATCACTTAGTTTTAAAATATTTGGGATGTCGGCAATGACTTTTAAATCACCTGTAGCTTATTTGGTATGCTCGAGAAATATGGCAGGCAAAATTTCATGCATTGGCAATAATGCATGAGAATTTAGTTAACCACCATTAGTTTGACCTCGACGTTGGAAATCGATTGCTTGATTTTGGATAAGGAAAAACCCACTCCTGAAGGCCAAAAGGCAATGGATGTGTGGAATGAGTACAACCGTATTTGTCATAGTTGCATCTTATTGGCTTTGTCCAATGTGCTATTTGATGTGTACAGTACATCCACATCCACTGCGAAGAGGCTATAGGAGGAGTTGGACAAGAAGTATAATACCGAGAACCTTGGTATTGAAAAATACTCTGCTGTAAAATTCCTTAAATTCCAAATGACTAAGGGTAAATCAGTATCGGAGTAGGCACACGAATTTCTATTATTACTCCATGGTTTAGCAGAGGCTGAAATGAAGCTTCCTGAAAAGTTTCAAGTCATGTCTATCAATGAGAAATTTCCCACATCTTGGGAGGACTTTGGGATGACTCTCAAGCATAGGAAGGGAAAGATTTCTCTGGATGACTTGATGATAGCTATTGCTTTTGAGGAAGAACATAGGAAACAACAACCAATAATGCCAATGGAGTTTAAGGTGAATGTCATGACATCTAAGGGTAAGGAGATAAAGATAAGAACAATAAGAACAAAATAAAGGCCAAACCCAAGATCCAGAAGAAATCCAAGAACAAATTATACTGCCAATGTGGGGAGGTTGGGCATTGGAAGAAGGATTGTCCTTCTAATAACACCCTGAAGAAGACCACAAATAGGAATCCTCAGGTGAATGTGATCACCGACGAGGCCGAGCGTAGCAATGGGTATGTCTCAATAAAACCTGAACTCTATGTTATTCGTGATCCTATTGAATGACTCGTGGATATTGGAGCCAATGTACATATTTGTACTGATAGATCATTCTTTTCTTCCTATCAAACCCACAGTGGTGGGACTGCGAAGATGGGGAATGACTCTGCAGCCAAGGTGCTGGGATTCGGACACATGGACTTGAGGTTTTCCTCGGGGCGAGTCTGGACACTGCATAAGGTGTTGCACGTTCCTGCTGTAAAAAGGAATGTTCTTTCTAGTTCTTTGTTAGTTAGAGAGGGTTTTGAGATAAACTTTAAATGTAATAAAGTTGTTATGTTGAGGCATGGAATATTTTATGGAAAGGGGTATTTGGCAGATTTTGATCTATTATTTAGCGTGAGATGTCATGTGGATGTATCATCTAGAAATGCTCTAAATAATGTTAATTTTCATTCAATTCAATCTATTTGCAGTAACATTGAATCTTGTGATATATGGCATGGTAGATCTTTAAAAAGGATGATGAAATTAAATATGATTCCTGAACAACCCATAAATAAAATTAAGAAATGTGAGATATGTGTGCATGCTAAATAAGCTAAGAAGACTTTTCACTATTATTAGAGATACTGAGGTTCTAGATTTAGTGCACATGGATATCTGCAATCTTAATGGTGTGTTGATGATATGTTGGAAATTTGTCACGGAAAGGTTCAGGTTTGGAAAACCCGTCGCCGTAGTTCGATTCGCGAGAAAATCTGTCGATCAGATAAAATTTATAATCAAAATTCAAAAAGTGAGCCCCGGGTCAAACACAGGGAGGCGAATGTTTTGTTTTGAAAGACACGCGTTTCACCTTTTATTTTTTTTTGTTATTTTTGTCTTTTCTAATTTTTTTGGTATTTTTAATAGGGAAAGAAATCTAACTAATCCTCTTGCAAAATAAAAAGAGGGGGATAGAGAGAGAGAGAAACAATCATGCATTTTTATAATGAAATGTTTATTACAACTAGGAAAGTGGGAAAACTATACTACGAAAGCAATAAAGATAGAGATAGGTGAGAGAAATCCCCCTTGACGGTCGCTTGGAGGATAACTCGCTCTGACGTTGCCTAGAGGAAGGTGGTGAGGAGCGGAACGAATGAGGACGGAGCAGGATGGAGGGTGGGGTAGGATGGCGTCGCAGTGAGGATCTTCCTGAAGGGAGGTGAGAAGACATCCATGGGATGCTCCACGAAGGGGGATGAGAGGTGGGAAAAATATTTGATTTGTACTCTAGAGGAGCATCCCAAGCTTAAGACAAGTTCTCTCTAAACACATGGAGGTGGTAAGATGAAGAAAGGAAGAGATAGTGGGAGGGGTAGGGGTCCTTTTATAGTGGAGGAAAGAATCAAATTTGTATATAAGACATTCAGTGACGGTCATAAACGTCCCTAAAGATCTGCTGCAAATGTCGCTGAAGATAGCACTACGCCCACGATGTCGCTGCGTTGGCATGTGCTCCGTGCGCTACACTCCCACGTGTGCTGCCGCTGTTGTGCATGCATGCCTCCCCGCGCGCGCACGCCTGCACTTCTGTGCGCATGCTGTGGCACATGCGTGAGCATGGGCGGCCTGGGTTATGGCACCTGGCGCGATATAGGCTGTCCACCTTCTTTCCATTGTAGGGGTTGCTACAGAGGTCGAATTGAGTCAATTTTCACGCCATTAGGCTGCGATTGTCGACCTAAATCCATCTACACGGTCAGATTTGTCATTTGAATCTCCGAATTACATCACCTAGTCCCTTGGCCATTTATCTTCCTCAGACTACATTTGATGCTATGGGCCTCCGATCAAGGCAATTTCGGAAGTGTTGGACAACGATCGTCGTCCTGATCAAATCCGTACGGTCGGATCATCAATCTGAGGCTCCAAAATAAATCTCCTCTCCTGACCACTAAAAGGACGTAATTAACCTAAAATATACACTACTCTAAATGCAGAATGATGCATGCGATGCAATATTTATAATATGGAATGCAAATCTAAGCCTCGGAACATGCATAAATAGGCATTTCAATCTAAATGAATGTGCCTACATCAGTTAACTAAGGACAATAAAAAGTATTTTATCACCTTTATAGATGACAATAGCAAATACAGCTATGTGCATTTGCTTAAGTCTATAGATGAAGCATTAAGTAAATTCCTCATCTTTTTGAAAGAAGCAGAAACACAAACTATGAAAACTCATAAGAGACTAAGGTCAGATAGAGGAGGGGAATATACGTCTAACTTATTTGATGAACAGTGCCAAGCTTTTGGTGTAGCTCATAAAGTGACGGACCCATATTCCCCTCAATCTAATGGGATATGTTTGTCGAGCGAAATCAAGGTTATAAAAGCTGCGTTATAGTATAGGTCGAAATCGCTTAAAAACAAATAAAATTTATTACTCGAATGGAAGTCCGAGGTCGAACACAGGGAGCAAATAGGAATTCAATCGCTAATCTCAATAAATAATGTAAATGAGCACAAGATTCAAGCCAAATAGTACCAAGAAATGAATAATAATTACTCAGAAATGATAATCAATGTAAAGCATGAGTTGAACAATAATTGTGCATGGTAAAAAGAATCCCAAAGCAAAAATAATGGTGATTTAGATCACCAATTATTCAATTTAAGCATATATGCATTGAGTTCAAATAATGCAACAGTGCCATCGACCATTCAAACTTAGGTACTTAAATATGTCAACAGTATCATCCAAATAAAGCCTCTCAGTCAAGTATCAGACTACTGAGCATTCAATCAGCTGGCTTAACCAACAAGTGCTACAGTGCTAGGGAAGCACTGTTCTTCTTCTTCCTCTTCTCTCCTTTCTTTCTTTCTGCTTCTGCTCTTATTTCTCTCTTTGGCTTTCTTTCTTCTTTCTTCTTCCTAAGCCTCTTCTTCAATTGCTCTCCTCCTCTTCTCGTGACTAAGTGTCACAGAGAGAAAAACCCCCTTCCCCCGTGCAGTCTCTCTGGGATCCTCTTCCTCGCCTTCCCAAGGCCCTTCACAATATCAGGTTATCGGGATAACGGGCAGACGTGCACCTAGGACCAGGCTCATCGGCAATGGGTGGTGAGCGAGGAGTGCGCGGGTTACGCAGGTTGGATCTGCGCCAGGCCCACGGGGGATGGGTCATGGGCGAGGCGTAGGTGAAGGGGTGGCAGGGGACCTCACTCGCCTTGTGTTAGTTGAGGCGATAAGCCCATGAGACAAAATCCTCTTATGCCCCTACGCTTGGATGCCTACTTCCGAGGTGGGACTAGAGTCCCCCTCCTTCCCTCGTGTGCGCAGCGCTGATGGCGCCTTCAATTGCAGTAGCTACTGCTCCTGTGGTCTTCGATTGAGGACCTGGGAAAGATCCTGCAAGTGGTTTGCAGGGCCAGGGAGTAGCAACAACGAAGAACAAGGCCAGATTTGGCCGAAGAAGGTGGCGACGATGGCGGAGGACGGCAAAACCTGATAATAGAAACTATAGCCTCATGGGCACATTAGAACAAATCATAAGCATCGTTGGACCACGGCAAGTGTAGTGGCGGTGGTTCTATGACAAATAATAGCTTGTTGTGGCCGGTCAGAGGCAGAAACAGACGTGCGATGATGAGTTGTTCGGTGGGTGATTTGGGTGAGCAAAGTGGTCAATAGGGAGAGGGGTTTTGTAGAGGGTGGTGTGGTGAAGGTCGTGAGGAGGTCGGTGAGGCGGATGGAGTTGTGTAGCAATGGAACTGCCTCGCCGGAGAGGTCGTTGGACGCAGAGAAGACAAGGGTGAGCGTGTCGAGTTGGGGGTTGAAATGAGGATATAGAGAGGGGAAAAATAACCTACAATGCTAACTAAACCTAACTAGCTACTCTAATGGACAAAAGGGGGAAGATCCGTGCCGATTTTGGCACACTGGTGATGGAGAAGATGAAGGCTCTGATGAGTGGGAAACGGCGAGGAAGATGTCATCAGGGGAGTCGGTGAGTACAGCATGATGCGGAAGAGAGAGGTAAGGATAAATCCGTTGTCGGTATTGCAAACGAATGAAGAATAGAGTCAGGGGAGGTTGCTGGACGTCGAGGAGCTTTGGCTAGATGAGGAGAGACAAAATTAAAGGGGAATCCGACTGAATTCGAGCATGAAGAGCACAGCCATGCATTGAGCGTGCTTATATAGGGATTAGGAGGAGGTTCCAAGCTTGGAAACAAGATTGTGAACCTTGGAGCTTATGCAAAAATAGGATACCCATTCCTTCAAAACGTTTGCATGAGCTTTTGGGAAGGAGTTGGGATCCAAGGTTGGTCCCATTGCAAAGAGGATTTCCTAAAGAGTCTCTTGTTTGATTTTGGGGAGGTTTCATCAATCAATCAAGAAGAACTCTCCAAATGAAGCTCGTTGGAGTAGGATTCTTGAGCAATAATGACAGAGGGACCCACTTGTGAATAAGATGACAAAGCTGGGATGCTATTTGTAAAGGATTCAAAAGATTGGGGCTTAAGTGTGAGATAAAAGAATCAGACAGGACCAAATTGTAAACTAGGTCAAGATGATCTCAGATTAGGCTCAAATTTTGGTAAAAACCAAATTTTGACCCAAGGAATCCAATCTTAAGTTAGATTTAGGTTTTGACATAGTTTGACTAGGAAATTTATTCAAAAACCCAAAATAGGGCAAATGTCAATCTGAGACTCTATTTTGGGTCAAAATAAGTTCCAATGGTCAAATCTAGCATACCAAATCCTAGAGAATATTTTTCTATGAATTTTACATGGCTTAGGTAATTTTATCCTGACTAGAACCTCAGCTGATTCGCGGGTCTATTTTTATGATTTTAGATGTCATTTAATTCCTGAAACGTGCGAAAATCATTTTCTGTCTGTACTAACCCACTTGTTAGACTTTTAAGACTATTTGACCCTTAATTAATCCCTAAGAAAACCCATGATTGCACTGCAATTGAGATATTCTTTTAAAACTGCAGTTTTACCCTTGTTTTACTGTATTTCCCTCAAAATGGATTTGTAGTGAATTACGTCTCTCTAGCGGTCATGTAGGAGCATTTAATGACTTAACCAGATCAAATTGAGCTAGTTATGGCTCATGATGGTGTTCCCATTAGGATAGCAGAGTGAAAGAATAGGACCCTAGCTGACCTGGTCAACATTCTCTTACAAAGCTTACGATTACCTACTTACATGTGGGGGAAAGCTTTGAATACGACATGCCATATTCTGAATAGAGTTCCCCTCGAGTGTAAGAAAAGTAGTCCATTTGAGATTCGGAGAAATAGGAAACCAAGTTTGAAATACCTTAAAGTGTAGAGCTGCCTTGCAAAAGTGGTTGTCCCAAAACTCAAGAGAAGAATCTTGGACCTAAGATAGTTGACGCAGTCTTTCTGGGTTATGTTGATAACAGCTATGCTTATAGATTTTTTGTTATAAAATTTGAGTTTTCTAGCATACATGTCAACACTATTGTTGAGCTTCGCGATGCTACATTTTTTGAGGATTACCTCAAAATATTACTTCAGTTGATCTAGCCATCACATCTAGTTCTATTCCTGGTCAAGTGGAAAGGATGTCTAATGTGTGGGCTAGCTCTTCTCATTCTGAACAGAATCAAATAGAAGAGTTTGAACCTAAAAGAAGTAAAAGACCAAGAATTGCCAAGGAATTGGGAAATGATTTTATTACTTACCAAATCGAGGGTGATCCCCCCACTTATTGTGATGCTATGGCTTCTTCTAAGGCTAAGCACTAGAAAGATGCCGTTAAGAATGAGATGGATTCAATCATCTCTAATGGCACTTGGGAGTTGGTTGATTACCTCGAAGGTGTTCTATTGGGTGCAAGTGGGTGTTTAAGAGAAAACTCAGGCCAAGGGGTTCAAGCAAATGGAAGGAATTGATTACTTCGATACCTAGTCTCTAGTAACTAGGATAACTACTATCCGGATACTTATTACATTGGCTTCTATTTATGATCTCACTATCCACCAAGTGTATGTGAAGACTGCCTTTCTTCATGGAGATCTTGAGGAGGAGATCTATATGGACCAGTCTGAGGGATTTGTAGCTCCTGGGAATGAGAAAAAGGTTTGCAAGCTTGTTAAATCTCTTTATGGTTTGAAATAAGCACCCAAGCAATGGCATGAAAAGTTTAATAAGACTATATAATTTTTTCGCTTTATCGGTCATAAATCTGACAGGTGTGTCTACTCTATGATTAAGGGTGGTATGTGTATTGCCCTATGCCTATATGTAGATGATATATTATTGTTTGGATTAGACATTAGAATTAAGAATGAAACTAAGTTGTTCCTAAGTAGTAAGTTCGAGATGAAGGATATGGGTGTTGCAAATGTGATCCTAGGCCTCAAACTGATTTTGTTAGCAGAGGGGATAGCGATTTCTCAATCTCATTATGTTGAGAAGGTTCTTGAGAAATTTTACTATAAAGATTGCAAGGCTGTAAGCACTCCTTTTAATTCATAAAGAACTCTCTATAAGAACGAAAGTGGAATGCTATTTCAAAACTAAGATATTCACAGATTATAGGAAGCTTGATGTATTTGGCTAACTATACTAAGCTGGATATTTCTTTCTCCGTGTCTAAGTTGAGTAGATACACAAGAAGTCATAACCATACTAATTGGGATGGCTTAGATTGAGTACTTAGGTACTTAAAGGGAACTATTTCCCTTCATTTTCATTATGGTAAATATCCTTCAGTTTTGGAAAGACATAGTGATGCAAGTTAGATTGATCAAATAGAGGATTCCAGGAATAATGGTGTTACAGGGTATTTCTTTACCCTTGGAGGTGGTGTAGTCTCCTAGCGATCTGCAAAATAGATCATTTTAGCCTGGTCTACCTTTAGGTTGAGCTATGTGCTTTTGACGCCATTGGAATTGAGGTTGAATGACTAAAGGGACTTCTTACAAAAATCTCTATGGTGGGTAAGCCAATTATTATGATATCTTTGCATTGCAATGGCATGACTGGTATAACAAAGATTAAGAGTTCAAGGTTTAATCAGAAAATAAGGAGACATATCCAAATCAGACTCAAGTCTGTAAGGGATTTTGTGCCTCAAGGAGTGATTGCTGTGGAATTTATAGAATCCAAGGATAACACAGTAGATCCGTTTACTAAAGGATTTGATAGATCTTTAGTCCTTAAATCTAGTCCTGGGATGGAATTGAGGCCCATTGGGGGTTCACTTGCACTAGCAACCTAACCTAACTGAGTGGAGATCCGACAAAGTAGGTTCGATGTGGTAACAACAAACTGTATGGGGAACTGGTTGACACTCATTGTTAGATGGTTTTGCATCTAAGTTTAATCCTTGGAAGCCTGAGTGCCTTAAGCTACACATTTAAGAAGAGCAAAGGCTCTGAATGGGTTCAACCTTTATGGCAGGATGTGAGCAATGCATCCATGGAGAACGCCACCTATGTGAGTGTTACTGTGGGCTGCAGGTAAGGGAATGGGGTCATTCTTGATTATACTCATGAAACAAGATAGGGTGCATGGCCCTTAAGAGCACCAACCCTGAAGATTATCACCAAGAACTTCATTCTGTTGTCACCACTATACACCCAACATCAAAGGTCTAGAGTTCAAGACTTGTTTCAGTTTATTCCTGTGGTGGTGAAGGTGAATGACTCAAGTAAGGGTTCAAACCGGAAGGTACCTTTACTGAAAGCAGAGTGTGGTATCCGAGAAATTTAATGTTGAATTTCAACGATGAATTTGTGAGGGAATGTTGGATTTAAGAGCTTAATTACATCAAGTGGGATGCAAATGTTATATGGTGACGTGGGGATTCATGTTGAAATCAGTGAGATTTGGGAGAGGTTTTTAATCCCATACTGTAAGTGGACAAACCTCTTAGTAGGTATAAAAGGCTTCTGCCTCCCATGGCTTATGTAGCAAAGAGTGGGAGGTGGGGCTAGGGACCACGCATGCAAGCGCGTGCCCCGCCCCGTCCCAGCTCCAGCTTTGACTCAAGCTCGGGCTCAGGTGAGAATCAATTTGGACTCCTTTTCCTACGGATTTTTAATCTTACAATTTTGACCTGGATTGGTCAATCAAATAGTGAAATTAATCGACCAATTGTTTTGGTCTATCAATGAACTTAATTGGTCGATCAATTGCCGTGTTTCCATAAAAATGTAATTTCCTTAAACGTCTGGTCGTAGGCTCTGTATAAGGACCATGAGGGGGCTCTCATTTTAGATAAAACAAGGGTAAAAAAAAAAGATCTCCACTCTCTCTCTCTCATTCTTGTCTCTCTTTCTTGGTGCCTTCGTTCGATGTGAGATTGGTAGAAAAATCTTCAATTACTTTTGTCGATCTTACACAAGGAGATTGAGAGAGCTAAGAGAAGTTTTTTGGTTGATCAAACCATTCTGCTCATAGATCAGCCGTGAATTTGGTTAGAAATCAAATTTCCTCGGCTTCATTCTCCTGAGGTGGTTTTCGAGGACGTCCAAGATCAGAGTGCACCAAATCTTGGAGGTGGATTGTCGTATCCTGTGAGGAGTTCATCAGACCCCAATGCATCAGTATTGTGGGGGGCGATACCTTCTCTAAGGGAAGTCCTTAATAGGTATTTCGATTGGAGTAATTTATATCCTTTCTTTGTTTTGTTTACTTATGCTATTGCATTTTATTTGTTCTTTATTTTATTCTGTATCTTGCCAAATCATGTTTGACTTGCTTGATTTAATATTTTTTATTTATGCAAAAATATTGGAAATGCATATATTTTTATTTATTTATATCCTATATGTGTTTATTTCAATAAAAGTATATCAAAGCGGCGTCTAATTGAATTTCTTGTTTGGGCAGAAACATTGGTGCAATGACAACACTTAAAACATGATGGAGCTTGTTTAGTAGCAACACTCAACCCGAAAACAAGGTTAGCCCTATTTACCATGACAGATATCTAACACCATTTGGAAGGGGATAATTGGCATTTCTAAATCTCTTAATGATGCTAATAAATGGATGAACAAAATTGAGGAATTTGACAGAAGTACTTCCAACTACTTGTAGAATACGAGGTGATTGGAGAGATGATGAACCACTTAAAGGAGGCTAGTGGCAAAGATAGATTTATTTTGCTTCAAAAGCTGGATCGAGTTGTCCTTTCTCTGCTTCCAAAAAAGACATGGGAAAACCAAGATCTACCTATGGCCTGCTCACATTGCAGCAGGAGTGGTTGCAGGCAGAACTGTTGAAACTATTCTTCTTTTAACTAGTTATAAGAATATTAAATCCAGGGTAGTTGGTTCAAGAAACCGATACAATAATGTAAAAGCTCTTTTCGAGGCACTAAATGCTATTGAAACTCATGTACAAGAAAAGTTTAGACAAACTCTTATTGAATCCTATTTGTTGTAGTGGCAGGATGGGCATTTTTACCTTTTGAGGCAGATTTTTTCTCCATTACTTTTTTCCATTTTGAAAGGAAAATAAGAAAGTTGATTAATTGTTATAGGGCTATTTAAGTTTGCCTCGGTAGATATGCCTTACCATAGATCCTAACTTTTTTCCCCAAGGTATTCTATTGCTCGTTGTCTTAGCTGGTCTCTAGAGCCAATTGTTCTTTTCATGTTTCATACCATATGGCTAGAGAGAAAAGTATTCATAAATTCCTAATGCTCAGACCGAAACAATTTTCAATAATCAAGGAAAATTTTAGTGCTATGCTAAGCAAATTGTGGAAAGAATAACTTTTAAAGAATATCAAAGCATGAAACATAAACACCTAGATGTCCTCTGTTCTTTTAACATAAACACTAAATATCAAATCCTTTATCTAACAAATTGTGGAAGTCATCTCGTTTGAAAAATGGCAAATCGTGGATTAGCATTCTGGATGTCCTCTATTCTTTTAATTTTTTTAACATGTAGAAAGAAAATTCATTAGATCCCTTTTATATCCTAGACACTTGGTAATTTTTTGTTAGAGAAAAGATGTAGATCTATACTTTCAGGGAAAAAGAAGGATCTAAGCTTTTGGTTAATTTCTTTGTTAATGAGCTCTATACTACGAAATCTTTGTCACAAGGTCACCATTATATCCGTTTGTTTTCTTGGCAATCAATTATTTAAGTTAAAGGTCCTCATTCTCTCAATTTCTTTGATCTTTCTGTAAACCATTTCTTGTTTAAGATGATCCATCAACTATCAAAAAGAGCTTATGGATAATTTCAACTTGTATGTAACATTTTCACTCTCAATAATTTTTCTGAAACTTGATGAGGGATGTGCAAGTTGTAATATATTTGCATATCTATCGAGGGTGAATTATTGTCAAGGAGAGAAAAGAATTTGGATTTTGCTTTATTTATTAGTTAGTAGCTTTTGTCTTTTGTTCTTTGGGAAACCCATTTTAGTTGGCTTTGATATCTACAAGCAACCTGACAAGGATGTTCACAAGAAACTCTCCAAATGCATTCCACAATTGAACTGCTTAATTTTTAGTAAAAGGGCATGCTACAAGTTAAAAAAAGAAAATCTTCCCTCTTGGGTGAGATATTTAGCTCATAACACCTCTAACTAGTTTTCATTGAAGCTTCTTTTATAGTAATTTGTAAGTGATTTTTCTTTCCACCTACATCTTAACCAAATCTTTTGGAACAAGTAGATTGGTGAGTTTTCCGATTCACCAAATGGGTTCTTCTTATTTTCCTATATTGTATTGATGACTTCATCTTTCTAGCAAGCAAAGAAAGAAAACAAGGAACAGAGCATAGGTGCATGTTGTAGGAAATAGACTATATGCTCTAAGAAAAATAAATCAAAGTGTTTGACCCAATGAATATCATAGAAAAAACCACAGTAAGGACCTTTGAGACCATAAATTGAACAAGTAGAGTAGAGATTACTAGATTAGTACCAATAGTAGTGACGAAAGTATTACCTTCTTTCTTGGAGTTAGTCTCTTTGATTGTCATTAGTTGCCAAGGGAGCAATGAGGTGCTACCTGTCTCCTAGGAAGATGAGGTACTCCCAGAAGTTGTTGTAGGCTAAAAAAAAATGAAGTTGAGGGAGATTGAGGGTAAGGGAGGTCAAGGGCGAAGGGGGTCGAGGTCAAGGTCGAGGGAGGTTTTGAGGGCGAGGGCAATGATGTACAAGGTCAGTCGAGGATGAGGGAGGTTTTGAGGGCGAGGGCGAGGGAGTGCGAGGTTGGTCAAGGTCACCTCATTTTAGTCTCCAAAACGAATTTTGTCCTTAAAATACGGACACTAGAAGTATGTTTTGTTGTAGTGTGCACCCACTTGTTTTCTTGTTCTGGTTTCGCCCTATTGCGTTGGTGGT
Source organism: Thalassia testudinum (assembly GCA_037157565.1). Lineage (NCBI taxonomy): Eukaryota > Viridiplantae > Streptophyta > Magnoliopsida > Alismatales > Hydrocharitaceae > Thalassia > Thalassia testudinum. The sequence goes on from JAZHRO010000073.1 coordinate 155,640,391, forward strand.
GGGGTGTGTCTACCATATATGTATGTATATATTTTTCTGGTATGCATGAACAGGTTCTCATTGAAGCTACAAGAATTTCGAAAATGTCCCATAAATAAGGGAAACTCTGTCGAATTTTTGGTAGAACTAAACCCTTAGATTGAATGGAACTTGTCGCTCCAAATTGTACCTTTTTGAATTAACTACGCATTTAACCATTCATGAAATGTCCTTTTAGTAGTTTATATGGGCTATATCTTTTCCCATTTCTTGGAAATATATGTTTGCCCTTTGCTTTTATGAGGTATTTACGTTTCTGTTATGTCCTTATTGAAAACAAACTTTAATGATTTTAAAAAAAGTAGAACATCAAATATTAACATAGAAAACACATAATTTCAATAATAGGGTTCTAAAAAGAAGCGTAAGTAATAGAACAAAACATCCAAATTGTGGAAATACAATCAAACCTAATTCTACAATTTCACATCCCAGCTGGGACATAAAGTGAATTTTTGAGGGACTAAAGTGCCATTATCATCCTGGTCTTCCTAAAAGATTGATATTGCTTTCAAATCATTGCAAATTCCAATCAACTACTTGAGCAGATACTTCACACTAGACTACACTAGTACTAAATAAATTACGTTTATTTCTCTTGGGAATAGATACATTGTAAGAATTAGGAGATAAGAAAAATTTGTTAGAATTTAATTGGACCAAAAACCATCAGGACATGAATGTATTTCCTAAAAAACAATCAAATTAAATTTAACCTCAAATCACGATAGTTTAACTGATCATCTTTGGTGAAGTTGTTAGAAATTCCTAGAGATCAATTAAAACCTCAACTCATCCACATCAAATTTTTTGTCAAAGAGGGAGCAATCCACAGCCAATTTAAATTGAAAAACCCTCATTCATTAGCACTCTATTCCACTTCATCAAGAACTTGACAATGGTGAAAGAAATTAAATAGATGGAACAACTAGAAAATAATTTTTGATGGTAGCACCATCATTAGCCATAACTAGGTTGATTTAGTCATAATCAAGAGATAAATGCTCTTGAATAATTGCTTGAGGACCATAATTCCACTCATAACTACTCTAAGGAGAAAATAGAAAAAAAGGGTTAAATCTGCAATTTTAACAACACATCATAAATGCAAAGTAACCACAGGGTAACCCAGGGGTTAATTAAAGTTCAATTGAGCATTAAAGACCAAGAAGTGGGTCAACATAGATAGAAATAGGATTACGCACATTTCGAGAATCGCAACAGTACATAAAACCATAATTATCACCTTACTTAAATTGAAGAGGTTTTGGTTAGGATAAAATTCATCTAAAAGTCCTAAAATTCGTATAAAAATATTCTAAGAGGTTTGGTACCATTGATTTTACCATTTGAACCCATTCTGACCGAGAACAGAGTTTCAGACAGGATTTTACCCTGATTTGGGCTTCCATACAAATTTCATAGTTAAACGTGGGTAAAACTCAAATCCAAGATCACAATTAGATTTCTTGGGTCAAAATTAGGTTAGCAACAAAATTTGGGCCCAATCAGAGATCATCTTGACATAGTTTGCAACTACATCCTTAAATCTCTATTCTTCACATCTAAGCCCCTAACTTTCAGATTTCTTGAGTTTCGATCCCTAACCTCTGGTCATTTTCTTCATTTAGGTCCTTTCTGCCATTGGCAGTACTAACACACTTTCAGTGAGATTCAAGAGTGGTTTCCTCCCTCGAATCAAAGCCAATCGCCTCCAAATTTGGAGGGAAGGACCTAGATATGATTCCTAATCTCTCGAGATACCTTAGAGACTTCAAATTGACCTATAGAGCTCGGATGAACTCAAGAAATTCAAGGATTTTCTTCCCTAAAAACTCTGCTAAATCAGGCCTCCTTCAATTAAAGCTCATTCTTAAGCTCTATAAGAAATCCCTGGTCCCTGACCATTCTCTTTAGCTAGGTTTTAGGTCGGAAGACCTCTTCTCTCTTTCCTTTGGCCAACTCTGACCAAAGCTCCGGTGACCTTCCTCCCCCATCCTCCTATAGCCTCCCAATGGCCAAATTGGGAATGCCTTCATCTTCCCTCTCAATTCCGCTACTCGCCAATCAAAGCGAGGGTTGTCTCCCCCTCTCCTCGTCACTGTCCTCATCATCGAAGCGTTCCTCGTCTCTGGCGTTGGCTAATCACAGCCGGTGGCAAATCTTCTTCATTCGTCTCTTAGATTAAGTTAAACTCCTCCTCTCCCTTCTAGTTTCGATCGAAGACCACCTCTCTCCCACACCATCTTCCCCAACTCTAGCAAGAGCTCCAGTGAGCTCGCATCGACAATCTATGCCTTGAACCTTTGCTCCATCAGGTCCACAAGCTCGCCCACATTAGTGAGCAAAAGCCCTCAAGAAATTGAGGGTTGTCCTTACGCAAGTCCACGGCTGAAGAACCCATTCACGCCATTCTCATCCCTTCACCCTTCGATCACCACACATCATCATTCACCCAATCAGCCCCACCGTTGTACTCCATGCGCCAAGACGAAGCTTCTGAATAGTTCTAATTAGGTCGTGAGGCCGTTTTCATGCTTCAGGTACTTTCGTCGGACATCTCATCTCTATCGTTCAACACCTCCATCGACTGCTACACTCTATTCACATCCGGCTTTGAGACAACTACCAGCAGCTGCAGCTTCATCCAGAGAACACAACTGTAGCTCCAATTAAGGGAAGAGCCCACAATAATAACTGAAATCAGGGAAGCCTTCACCTGCAACTACGTGAGAAGAAGAGCGAAGGCGTTTAGTCCCACATCATATGTGGGAAGGCTGTAACCACCGTATAAGTGGATTTTGTGCTGAGGGTTGTTTGCCTAGAGTGTTAGAGGGGTGAGGCCCCTACGCATGCTCATATGCATGTGCCCTCACCCACGGTTCACTCCACGCAAGTCCAGGCTTAGATCCAATAACCCATTACTATCTACACTCGATTACCCGCTTAGGAAATAAAAGAAGAGAACTTCAGGAGGGTAAGGGTAGCTTTTGCACCTCGAGATGCATGCCTATATGCTCCATACTTAGGCATATCTGAGGCTTAGTGCTCTGACTCTGTGCTGGAGCTCTTGTGCCTTGTGCCTATTCTGAGGTCTGGTGATGTTTAAGGCATCTCGTCTCTATGGCCGATGTCTGGTTTGATGCTGTTGAAATATATGAGGTTGAATCTGACATTTGTCTGACGTGGATATTTGAATAAGTGGTTCCAACCACTGTTGGAAAATTTGAGTGGCTGATTTCATTGGGATATGTGCTTAATGTTGGAGATTAAGTGGTAATTTAAATCACCATTTTTAGGGTTTCTAATCTACTTTTTACCCCATTGTTTTCTAAGATACAAATGCTATCATTGAATATATTTTTTAGTAGATTATTCATTGAATATGTTGTTGTGGTTAACCATTGTGCTTAATATTTTATATTCTGATTAGTGTTGTGAATTCTTATTTTCTCCTTGCGAACGACCTCGGACTCACTTCTATTTCTCGAGCACTTCCTAATTTAAAAGTTGTTGAGATTTTTGTCACTATACTATGACGCTATACTTTAAACAACGTTTTCGCTAACAATCTCACTTAAAAAATTTATCCTGTAACACATGGACCATCTAACTCCTCAAGCCCTTAATATAAATTGCAAATATCAACCCAACAGATAACATCATCACATCTTATTAAAAATATAGAACAACCGTCCTCTTGTTAAAAGGAATCACACACTACTCTCATAACCAACATATCTTTTTCATTTTAAATTATTTAATGGATTATGATGTTTGTTTTAAATAATGTAAATATGTAAGGTATCATCTTAGTCGTAAAATGCATAGACATTAGTAGTTTAACCTTACAACTATTTTTTTTTGTTGTATATTTTCCCTACAGTTATGGCATTCATGATATCTCTATTGGCGATGACAATAATATTTATGGTTGGTGGTCCCTTTCCCTTCTCGAAAAACAAGGGGAAAAGAAGCAAAAAGGGGCCTATTAGCTCCCAACGACATTCGCCTCAAGTTATAACAAATATGATGGATCATGTGTCTCAAACTCAGGATGCAGGTAATTTTAAATTTATATTTATCAATTTTAAATGAAATAAGACAATTGCATTTTTTTATCATGTTTTTTCTTTTTGCACAGGAACATCACCCAGGATTTCAAGCCATTGCAGAGGTCCTACAAGGCTATTTCCTTTAGAAAAGAGGACTTCAACAGTGAGTCAGAATATGCTTAACACGAGCAGAGTTACTCGAGCAGCAAGTACATTGAATACTACTCCACAAGTTACCCCCGAAGAACAAGAGGCTGCAACAAATATACTTGATAACATTTTGCAAACTCAAGAACAAAGTAAGTTGAAACCTACATATATTAACTTAAAATATAATAAGATAGCTTTATTAATTTTTAATCGTCGGCTCTTTTTCAATAGGGTTACCAATCGAGGCTTCAAATTGTTACAAAGGTCCCAGTAGGCTGTTAAATTTAGAGAAGAGGACTTTAGCAATGAATTAAAAGATGTCAATCAATATCGACAAAAGCATAGGAGGTCCAACTATAAGAGAGTAAGCTACAAGCCTTGCCTCTATTTCTGGTGTCGTTGCAAGGCACAATGCCCCGTATGTCTCTAATGCTAGGAAGATGGCTTCATCTGATATTCAAATATGTTTAGATCATATTAGGTAATGTGCATTATAATGTATCAATTTTATTTCAAATGTTTAATGTACAAATTTTATTTGTAATTCAACAATTCCTTTTCTTGTAGAATAAGGTCAACGTACTTGGACTTGATTCAAATTGTGATAAGGTTAATTGATAAAATAGTTTTCGCTTTCATTGTTGTTTTGCACATAAAATGACATGTCGAAGTAGCATCAAAGTGGTGGAAAATTGCTTTCAAAATAATTAAATATAACCACTCGAGAAGAGTGGGTCGAGTCCACTGGGAGGCAATGGCTTATTAAAACTCGTTACTATTAAAATCCAATGTTCACTATTTATTTCCCTAAAAAATCAAGTTAAGATTCCCTTTAGACTAACTAATAATGGCATGATATGTTGGAATCGTAGTTATGTAGAACAAGAGGGATATGCTCAAAAAATGAATAGAATAAAATATTATTATCTAAAAATTCAAACTCCCGCAATGGCATTCAAAAGTAAAATTTAATACGACATGAAACAAAACATTTGCTCGGAGCAGCTCGTACACAAAGGAGGAGGGCTCGTCGGCAACTAGGAGCTTGGGGGAGGTGCGCAAAGTCGAGGCCTTCGTGCCGATGGTGGCGCGGCGGCGAGTGGTAACTGACGATGGTCGATCAGAAGGGGAGAAGCCGGCAGTGGGTGAATGTTGGTGGGAGGTCGAGAGGATGGCAGATCAATTGGTTGGTGATGTAAACATGTTTGTATTACATAAAATGTCTATTTATGCATGTTCTTAAGCATAGAATTGCATTACATTCTATAAATATTGCATAGCATGCATCATCTTGCATTTAGATTAGTTTGAATAAAATGGAGGTTAATTGTCTACTTTTATGTTCAGGGACGGGACGACTTTTTATCGGGGCCTCGGATTGAAGATCCAACCGTACGAATCTGATTAGGGTGACGATTGGAGTTCAATGACTCCAAGATCGCCCTAATCGGATGTCCGTAGCATCAGATAGATACCGAGGAACCCTAGAAAATCAAGGGCCAAGATGGTGTTAATCCACACTTCAAATGCCAAATCTGATCGCATGGATGGATTCAGATCGACGAATGCAGCCTAACAGCACGAAAATATACTCAATCCGATACCCGTGGCATCATCTACATCACCCAGAAGATGGACGGCTAAGATGGTGCCACATGGTGCCATCTTGGCCGCCCAACCGACTGCACGCCTCCGCTGAAGGATCCTGCGCCAATGCTTCCCTGCCGTTGGATCAAGATCCAATGGCTGTGAGACGCCCGCACTTAAGTTAAGCGCACGACACAAACGCACCCACAGCACGATGGTCGAGCACCTTAACGCGAAGCTGAGGCGCACGTTCGAGCCGCGGGACGCCTCAATTGGAGCAGGCGCGTGGGAGCGATTGACCGCTCGATGGGAATCCAACGGCTATGGGCACCCGATAGCGTCAACGAGCAACCGCACGCCCCTGCTGACACGAGATCGTACACGTATGTGCGCACAGATGTGGCGCGGCAAGGAGCTCTCTAAGCCATTCAATCTTACGATCGAACGGCCGAGATTTGGAATGCGTGAACACACGTTGAGGCTTGGGGAGATGAGCGGGCGCGTGCGCGTCACCCACTACAGCCACGTTCAGGCCTTTAGTGACGGATATATCTGTCACTAAACGTCCTGAATTAATGATTTTCAACATAAATTGACCAAATTGCCCTCACTCCTTGCAATTATAAAAGGAGACCCCCTCCATAGGAAATTGGCATCCCTTCTTCTCTTCTCTAACTCCCTCCAAAGCTCTAAGAGCTTGTCCCAAACCCGAGGTGCTCCCCTAAAGTAAAAATCTTAATTTTCCACCTTCGTCTCCATTCGTGGAGCATCCTGCGGTAGTCCTCTCTCTGCATTCGAGAAGCGAATCCCGCGACAACGATGACGTGCTACTTCATTCCCGTTCTTCCCTCTTCGTCCTCCTTCTTCCCTCTCTGTTCCCTGTCCTCCAGGCATATCCCGTCCGGCTCGTCCTCCGAGCGATCGTCGAAGAGGATATCTCTCTCTCCATTCTTTTTACTGCTTTCTAGAATAGATTTGTTGCTTTCTAGTGTAATCATTTCTCGCTTTCTAGTCGTAATGAGTAGTGTAATGAGCAATTTTTTATAATGAAATTCATGTTTATTATACATCCCTTTTGCTTTTATTTGTAATTCTAAGCAGATCAGAGGGTTTACATCTGAAGGAGAGAACGTCGCCGTTCATCCTCCTCCAGAGTCATCTTCGAGCATTTTCAAACGACCTAAAGAACCTCTCCTGCTAGACCTGCTCCCTTCTCCTCCAAGCCTGCGATCTCCACGTCCTCCATTCGCCTTCTGCTCCAGCCCTGGATGGCTCTGCCCCACTGCCACCCTCCGCCCGACGTCGATCGCCCTCCGCTCGCCTTCCCTCTCTCATTTTCTTCCCTTCCCCAGGATCAAGAGAAAGAGAATTATTTGTAATATTCTCCTTCTCTTGATCCTGGGGAAGGGAAGAAAATGAGAGAGGGAAGGCAAGCGGAGGCGATTGACGTCGGGCGGAGGGCGGCAGTGGGGCGGAGCCATCCAGGGCTGGAGTAGAAGGCGAATGGAGGACGTGGAGATAGTGGGCTTAGAGGAGAAGGGAGCAGGTCTGGCAGGAGAGGTTCTTTAGGTCGTCTGAAAATGCTCGAAGATGATTCTGGAGGAGGACGAATGGCGACGTTCTCTGCTTCAGATCTAGACAAAGAGGGCATGTGGTGGCAATTTGTAAAAACCCTCTGATCTGCTTAGAATGCAGGGGTGAAGGGCACAAGCGTGAGTCGTGCCCTAGGAGGATTCCTTTACGATCAAAGAAGGCAGTCTTGCACCCTGTCTAGAGGGTTAAGAATGAAACCCGACCGCCGCCGCCGTCGACTTTGGGTTGGCACTCAATTGAAGTTGAGATCCCATCTTCGGAAGAGATCTCATCTGTAGAGATCATGTTGAGGGGTGCACTGATTGGCGAGATCATGGCAGGTAAGCCGTAGATAGAAAAGCTTCAGAACCTGGTATGTTCCTTAGATCTCCTATCTGCGGGCTGGAAGCTAGCAATGTTATCCCACTCTCGTTTCTTGGTATATGGTTTGGGCATGCTGGATGTAGAACGACTGAGATTTTGTTCAAGCCCTTTTGAAGACTTCATTGTGATTTGGAGAATGGTTTCTCCATTTGATGGGGCTCTTCCAAAATGGCCTCCACAAAGAGTGAGCTCTAGGAGGATTCTTCTTGAGATCTCTAGATTGCCGCTACATCTGCGATTAAAGGGGGTTGTCTCTAAAATGCTAGCAGGTTTTGCATCCATCTGTGATGGTTCTAAAGTTTTGATTGGAGAGGGGGACATTAGATCTCTAAGAATTGAGGTGGATGTTACCAATGCTGGTTCAATTCCTGATTTGGTCACAATCAGATGTGGGGGCACTTCTTGGCTTGTTCGGCTAGCTGTACCTGGACAGATGTCTGGGCAGGTTGAAAGTGGACAAGTTAATTCGTTTGAGGAAGGACTAAAGTCTGGAGCCAACAATGAGGTGAGAAAACAGAGTGATAGATGTGGACATACTCCTCCTGCTAATGCTCCTGAACCCAAAAAGAGGAAGGACTGTCACCTGGTCTATGCTGAGGAAGATCAGATGGAAGAGGTTGTTACAGCTGATGATTGCAGACAAGTCATGATAATCAAAGAGGATGGTTGTCTAGAGATTGCTGAGAATTCAATGACAAATTTAGAGATGAACTACAGTAAAGAGGTGGGCAGGACAGGAAGAGATCTGGTGCCTAAAGAGCCAGACCAGTTGCAGCTTTCAATTCCTGTTGACTTGAAGTATGGCAGTGGTTCCAGTCAAAAAAGAGGTGTGGGTAGATCTCCTTACATGTTGAGAAGGAGAAGGAAGGAGACCTTGCCCCCTATTGAGGAGCAAAATATTGCTAAATCCATTATGGTTGAATATGTGGGCTGTAAGGCCAACAGGAATCATTCTAATGAGGAATGAGAGTTTTGACTTGGAATGTGCGTGGGCTGCGCAATAAACAGAGAAGGGCTTCATTGTGTAGATATCTCTCTAAGTGGGAGATAGATTGTGCTCTTATACAAGAGACACACTTGGAGATGGAGAATGGTCAAGAATGGGATTGTTTTAAGCAATTTGGCCGTAGTGATGTTGCGGCTAAGGGTGCCTCTAGAAGGTCTGGTGGACTGGCTTTTTGGTGGAGAAAATCTTCCATTTCGGTAACTGAAATTATTCGCGATAGGTTCTCGCTTTCTTGTAGATGTCAATCTCCCCAAGGAGATATGGAATGGTTTATATCGTGCATATATGGTCCTTGTGTGGCTGCAGACAGAGTTGGCTTGTGGGAGGAACTCTCTGCAATGCATCAAAGAGTGCAAGAGACCCCATGGCTATTAGGGGGGATTTCAATTGTTGTCTTTCTGGTGATGATAACCCAGATGGGAGAGTGGACAGTTCTACGGCTGGCTTCCAAGTGGCTGTGCAGAACATGGGATTGACTGAATATCCCATCAGTGGTGTGGAGAATACTTGGAGGAATGGCAGTGGACAGATTTCCAAATTGGACAGATTTTTTGGCTGTCCTAGTTTGTTAGAGAGATATCAATTATCAGCAGTTTTGAGCCTTGATAGGCCTTTCTCTGACCACACTCCTCTGGTTTGGGACAGTGGGGTGGATGCTAACACGAGATCATACTTCAAACTCAAGAGATCTTGGTTTAGGGAAGAAGGTTTCGTGCAAATGGTTTCCCAGTGGTGGCAAAACAAGGCTTTACAAGGCACTGCTACATAGCAGTTGGCTGCAAAATTGGCTGGTCTACGTGAAGTGCTGAAGGAATATGGGTAGGCTGTGAATCTGATCAGAGATCAAAAGAGGAGGGAAGCCTTGGCAGTTATCAGGGACCTGGATCTGAAAGAGTGCAGGCTGGCTTTGAACCAATAGGAGTAGTAGCTGAGGTAGCAGATGCAAGCAGCTGTGGGGGATGAAGATCTGAAAATAGAAATGGATTGACGTGAAAAGTCCAGACAGCTATGGCTTAAAGACGGTGATGCGAACACGAAATTTTTCCATCTTGCGGCCAATGCTAGAAGGAGATTTAACCTTATTTCATCTATCAAAGTTGAAGAGAGAACTATTACCTTTGTTAAAGAAATCAGATCTGAAGCAAGTAAATTTTTTAAAGAAATTTCCAAGGCTGCTCCTAGAGGTTCTTGGAGGATGGCAGCAATGGACTTCCCTTGTGTTAATAATGATCAGAGAGACATGCTCGTGACCCCTATATCTGAACAAAAAGTGCTAAAAGCTATCAAAGAGTTAAATAATGAAGGTGCTCCTAGCCCGGATGGATTTCAGGTATTTTTCGACAAAGAGCTATGGAGTGTTGTTAAGGTGGATGTTTTAAAGGTTATTCGTGAGTTTGAACTGGGCAACTCTGGATTTGAGAGGCTGAACAAATTCTATCTGTTTTTCCTTCCTAAGAAATCAAGTGCGGAGAGATTTTCTTATTATAGACCCATTGTGCTATCTAATTCCATCTACCTTATTATTAGTAAGGTTATTGCTAACAGACTGTGGGAGGTTTTAAAGGATTTGATAATGCCTTTTCAGTCAGCTTTTCTTCCTGGGAGATCATTACAAGAGTCCTTCATTGTTGCGCAGGAGATCGTAATGGGTTGGCGAAGGAGAAAATCCAAGGCTTTCTTATGGAAAGTAGATTTTTCCAAGGCCTATGATTCAGTCGCCTGGTCATACTTGTGGGAGATTCTTAGGAGGAAGTTTCCACCTTTATTGATACAATGGGTGAAGAGGTGCATTACGACAGCCTCTTTTTCCCCACTGATAAATGGTAAACCGTGACGTTCTTGGATTCAGCCCCAGTGTGGAGTAAGGCAAGCTTGCCCAATTGCCCCTCTGATTTTTAACCTTGCGGTGGATACTTTGGCCAGATTCGCCTGCAAACTGCCTGTGGATGGTTTTATAAGGGGGTATTCAATGTCTAATCATAGGGCTCTAGCCCCTATACTTCAATATGCTGATGATACTATTTTTCTTGTGGAAGGGGGGAAGAGAGAAGCGCAAGCTCTGTTACATATGGTAAAAATTTTTGGAGAGATTTCTGGTCTCAGATTGAATGGAAATAAATCCTCCCTGGTCTGCTTTGGGATGAACAGTGGGTTACAGAATGATATCTCCACCATTCTTGGTACACCTGTGGTTCCATTGCCTCTTAAATATGTATGTCTGCCTTTGAAATATTCTAAGATGAAGAAAGCAGATTGGTCTTTCCTCTTTGAAAAGGTAGCTATGAAATTGGAGGGCTGGAGCAGTAGATACCTATCAAAAGGGGGGAGGTATATATTACTGAATTCCATCATCACTTCGATTCCAGTATTCTTTTTCTCCATCCTTAAAGCTCCGAATTCTATCTGGAAAAAGCTAGAGGTGATGCGGAAAATATTCTTTTGGAAAGGGGCCTCTCATCAAAGGGCCATTTTTCAACCCTTGAAGTGGGAATCAATTTGCAAACCAAAAAAGATGGGAGGTATGGGTGTTATATCCCTTAAGGAATTCAACGAAGCTTTACTATTGAAGTGGGTTGTTCGGTTGCTGCAGGGGGAAAAAAAATCTAGACAGAAATTATCCAGGACAGTTATGGGAGTACCAACGACGAGATTAATCATCTAAACCCACGTAAACCTTCCCCGTTTTGGTCTTCTATGGTGTGCGCCCTTAAGAATAATTGGAATTTTTTCAAATCAGTTTTAGGTGATGGAAAAAGCTTCAAGTTTTGGCTAGAAAATTAGGTACATGGAGGAATGTTTAAAGACAGGTTCCCCCTTGCTTATGCTGCAGCTGTAAATAAAAATGCGGTGGTAGCCGATTATTGGGACGTGGATTCGGAGCAGCGGTTGTTAAATAATGGTGGGTGGAATAATCATGAAACAAGAACACGAGTAGAGAATGAACGTCTCATGCAAGAGCTTGCTGCTTTCAAACCCATGCCTCACGAATATGACACATACAAATGGGAGGGTAATTTCTCTACTGCGGCTGCTTATGATAGATTGATAATGTCCTCCAGGATGGCGGAAGATGAAGAGATCGGGAAGAAGCTATGGAAGTTAAAAATACCACTGAAGTTACAAATTTTCTTATGGCTCTGCAGAAGGGATGGATTGATTACTGGAGATCTGAGGCACAGAAGGATGGGTACCCCCACCTAGTTTTGTCATTTATGTGGGATGCATAATGATACTAGCATCATGTCTTTTCTTCATGTGCGATCACTGATTATGTATGGAGGAGAGTATGCAATGAGTCTTTAAGGATGTTAAGGATTGGCTCTAGGATGTTAAGGATAAGAACCCGAGTGAGTTTCTACTTGGGAAGCTAGCAAAATTGAGAATGAGATTTGTGGTTTCTTTAGTTCAATCATGGGATGATTCCAAGGATGAACCCCCTTCAGGAGAGCTTATGTCAGAGCACGCTCAGGCACCTCTTGAAGGGGACACGCGTTACAAGGCTGACAAGATTGAATTAAAGCAACCAATTAAGGATGATCTTATTTCTTCACCTGAGATCCTTGAATCGAAGTACGAGGAAACGTATGTCTCCATGGATCAGAAAGTGATGGATGATTTTGGGACATACATTAATACGGATTTTGATTTCTTTGATTCTGATGGTGAAGATTCAGTTTGCGAAGTCTCACGTGAGTTTACAGAACACGATTTCTGTGAGACGATTGGGCCAGAGGAATCTGATAGGTCATTTGATAGCCTAATAATTGAGGAAATTGATCTTATTGGAGCTCACATGACAGATCCAGAATCACATTTTCTGGAGGATGCAATCCAATGCCCTGATTGTCAGTTACACCCCATTAAATTTACTGATAATTCTATTTTTGAGATAATTAGACCCAAGTTAATTCTGATTCAGCCACATCTTTTAGACTTGGAAATTTCAGATAGGGTGATTAATATGCAAGAGATCCCAGAATTTGACATGCTGAAGAAGGATAGGAGTTGGGAAATTTTGATTTGGAAAGCAAACTCTGGAGGAAGTAGAAGACCAAGTCTAAGGGTTCCAATTAAGCTGAAATCATCAAACCAGGACCCTTATGACATTTGTTCTGAGGATGTTCAACCCAAGCACGCATTCATTGATTATCCTTTGGAGCTTGATTTCTCTGTAACCCGACTCTTTGGTCTTGAGTTGCATCCTCATAAATCGTTGGCTCGACCCCACTTGCATACTGATTTTAGGTTTTTGGTAATTTTTATCCATAACCTTAGATATTCTCGATTATGGGGCATGGGTCTGCACCACAATCTAATCCACATTTGTGGACATCTACTGGTAGGACAAAGGTTTCATCTTTTTATTCTAATTCTGACTTGCACCTGTGAATTCTTTATTTCTCTTTATTGTATAGTGTGCCTAGATGAAGGCACTAAATTCAGTACATATACAATTTTTCTTTATCTAAGAGAGGACCGTCATTCACGCAATTCAGGTACTTTCTACTCTATTCCACTCTATTTTATGTCCTTTTAGTACAATGAGGGCATTGCATTAGATAGGCATGGGGGGTGGATATTCATCTCTGAATCAATTCGTTAGCTCCGTAAATTCATATTATTTTTCTTTTATTTATATATATATAATAAAAAAAATTATGGAATTAGGAAGGAATACTTGGACATTAGGACTTTTCAATCTAAAGAAATATTACATTAGGATCTGAACATAAAGACCCTTCAGGTCTTTGGACTTAATCGGCCTATGTATCCACAAAAATGTGGATTTGTTTTTCAAGTCCTCGCCATCTTATTTCTATTGTAATTTGATTAAATAAGTTTGGGTGATAAGTACACGACTTATCAACCCACCCTCTGATTTGAGGGAACTTTGAGTCTAAAGCATCTACACACTAGCTTTTCAGTGACTTGTTAATCGGTGATTTTAATGGAAATTGGGTAGCTAATTAACCTTCTAGGGTGATATGGCTGGCAAGTTATCGTGGGTAACATCCCATAGATAGGTTGTCCAGAGCCCAGTCACTGGACCATTCTTTTCTTGCTGCCTTTAGGTAAATCTTAGACCAGGGAAGCCACCTACTTAAAAGAAAAGAAAAAGAAAGTCAAAAAGAAAAGAAAAAGAAAAGGAGAAAAGAAAAAGGAAATAAAAGAAATAAACCACACTTCGCCGCACGAGTATGGCTGGCAAGTTGTCAGTGGTAACAGCTCACCAACCGGTTGTCCAAAACCCAGCTAAAGAAATTCACTTAAACTTCCCAAAACACTTAGGAAGAAGCGGAGAAGTAGAATAAACTAGGGAGATATACACTGGATTCACCCTTGTGTTGACCCCATAAAAATAAAAGTAGGGAGAAAGCTACCGGTTGTAAAGATACACCTTTAGGCAGAACTCTCCTTTTAAGGTCACCTAGAGGCATAGAAACTCGAAGTCCGTTCTAATTGTCGATCAATGAGTCTATCACATTCACAATAAGATGCTTAGAACCAAGGGTTCTCATCAAATCTTGGGTGAGTTGAATGGCCACTCTTTAACCCTAAACTCAAATATTCAAAAAATTAGAAAAGAAGAAAAAGAGAAATAAATTTTTCTTTGAATAAGGCGAGGGCTCGAGGTGGTCTGCATTTTAGCAGATACTCGGGTACTATTGTGTCTTTGAAAGTTTAGATCCTAAGTAAACATTTTCTTAATGATTGAAAATAACTTATGCCCAAATAATCCAACCCAATTCTTTTATAAATAGCATGTGATTTTTGCTAGGGACTAGCAAAAGATAGGCATGGGGGTGTGATGTAAACACGTTTATATTACATAAAATATTTATTTATGCATGTTCTTAAGTATAGAATTGCATTACATACTATAAATATTGCATAGCATGCATCATCTTGCATTTAGATTAGTCTGAATAAAATGGAGGTTAATTGTTTACTTTTATGTTCAGGGATAGGGCAACTTTTTTATCGGGGCCTCGGATCGAAGATCCGACAGTACGGATCTGATTAGGGTGACGATTAGAGTTCAATGACTCCAAGATCGCCCTAATCGGATATTCGTAGCATTAGATAGATACTGAGGGACCCTAAAAGATCAAGGGCCAAGATGATGTTAATCCACACATCAAATGCCAAATCCGACCGCACGGATGCATTAAGATCGATGATCGCAGTCTAACGGTGTGAAAATTGACTCAATCCGATACCCGTGGCATCATCTACATCACCAAGAAGATGGACGGCTAAGATGGTGCCACGTGGCACCATCTTAGCCACCCAAACAACTACACGCCTCTGCTGAAGGATCTCGCACCAACGCTTCCCCGCCATTGGATCAAGATCC
The DNA here is from genome assembly GCA_037157565.1 of Thalassia testudinum. Lineage (NCBI taxonomy): Eukaryota > Viridiplantae > Streptophyta > Magnoliopsida > Alismatales > Hydrocharitaceae > Thalassia > Thalassia testudinum. Next base: position 155,655,542 of record JAZHRO010000073.1, read on the forward strand.
AACGGCTACAAGACGCCCACGCTTAAGTTAAGCGCTCGACACAAACGCGCCCACAGCGCGTTGGTCGAGCGCCTTAACGCAAAGTTGAGGAGCACGTTCGAGCCACAAGACGCCACAATTGGAGCGGGCGCGCAGCTGCGATCGACCACTCGTTGGGGATCCAATGGCTGTGAGTGCCTGATAGCATCCACGCGCCATCGCATGCCTCCACGTGACGTGGGATCGCACGCGTATGCACGCATAGATGAGGTGCGGCAAGGAGCTCTCTCAACCGTTCAATCATACGATCAAACGGCCGAGATTTGGAGGGCGTGAACACACGTTGAGGCTTAGGGAAATGAGCAGGCGTGCGTGCGTCACCCACTATGGCCACGTTTAGGCCTTTAGTAACGATTTTATCTGTCACTAAAGGTCCTTAATTAATGATTTTCAACATAAAATGACCAAATTGCCCTTCCTCCTTGCAACTATTAAAGGAGAACCCTCCATAGGAAATTAACATCCCTTCTTCTCTTCTCTCACCCCCTCCAAAGCTCTAAGAGCTTGTCCCAAACCCGGGATGCTCCCCTAGAGTAAAAATCTTAATTTTTCCACCTTCGTCTCCCTTCGTGGAGCATCCTGCAGTTGTCCTCTCTTTGCATTCGAGAAGCGGATCCTGCAACAACGATGACGTGCTGCTTCATTCCCGTTCTTCCCTCTTCATCCTCCTTCTTCCCTCTCCGTTTCCCGTCCTCCAGGTGTCGTCCCATCCTACTTGTCCTCCGAGCGATCGTCGAGGAGGATATCTCTCTCTCCATTCTTTTTACTGCTTTCTAGAATAGATTTACTGCTTTCTAGTGTAATCATTTCCCGCTTTCTAGTCGTAATGAGTAGTGTAATGAATAATTTTTTATAATGAAATTCATGTTTATTCTACATCCCTTTTGTTTTATTTGTAATATTCTCTTTCTCTCTTTTCTATTTATTATTTGTTAAATAGTTTCTGACTAGCTATTCTGTTTTGTGACAAATAAAACAAATGCGTATTTTTAATTAAACTTCCGCCTCCCTGAGTTCGACCCACGATTTCTATTCCGGTATAAATTTTATTTTTTGAACACGAGTTCTTCGCTATTCAAACTACAACGACAGGTTTTCAAATCCAAATACGATAGCGTTGTAGCTTGTAGCATCAACAGTTGGTTGCATGGCTAAGAGGGCCACGTCGGCGAGCTCCCCGTGAGTCTACTGGTGGCATTGGCGAGGAGAACGTTGGGCGGAGAGGGTGGAGTGGTGTTGGTGGGTTATGGATTCTTTGTTGTGAACAGTGGACGGTGGGTAGGTTGAAGAAGAAGAAGAGGAAAAGGCTTAAGCAGGGGAGAGGTTTTGGTTGTGAGTTTGATGGTGTTTGCTGACGAGGTGAAGGTGGATGCATAGAGAAGGTTAAGGTGGTGTGGCTATCGGTTTGCGATGCAGGTGGTGGTTTTGGGGCGGTAGGAGGGGCAGCGAATGGAGGTTCACGGTGAGGTAGAAGAAGAAAGAAGAGGATGGCAGTTGGCGAGGGAGTGGTGTTTTTGGTGTTGGACTAGTGATGTTGGTGGCATTTTTGTTAGAGAAGAGTAGGAAAGTGTTGAACGTTTACGAACCTACGCTAACAAGATTGGTTTTGGAAAACCTGTCGTTGTAGTTCGGAAACGAAGAATTCGTGTTCAACAAATAAAATTTATACCGAAATTAAAATTCCGAGTCGAACACAGGAAGACGGAAATTGATTTAAAAAACTACGCGTTTCTTTTTATTTGTTACAAAATAATTCAATTTAGAACTATCTAATTATTTACAATAAATAGAAGAGAGAGAGAGTAAGAGAGAAAAAGAATATTACACAGAGAAATCAAAATGAGATGTAGAATAAACAAGGAATTTTTGCATTGAAGAGATTGTTCATTACAACCAGAAAGCATAAAATAATTACTCTAGAAAGTGATAAATTTACTCTAGAAAGCATTAAAAGAATGGAGGGAGAAATGTCCTCCTCGACGGTCGCTTGGAGGACGAGTAGATTAATCTAGAAAGCAGTAAATCTATACTAGAAAGCGGTAAAAAGAATAGGGAGAGACAAATCCTCCTCGACGGTTGCTTGGAGGACGAGCCGGACCTGACGACGCCTGGACGAAGGAGAACGAAGCAGGACGAAGGAGGACGAAGCAGAGGAACGGGAACGAAGCAGCATGCCTTCATCGTTGCGGGATCCACTTCCAAAGGGGAACGAAAATTGGACTTTATCTCGCGAGAAGCATCCCGGGTGTGGGACAAGCTTCTCTTGAGGTTTGGAGGGGTAGAGAGGAGAAAGAAGGGATGAGAATTTCGTATGGAGGGGGTCTCCTTTTATAGTTGCAAGGAGTGGGGGCAAAATGGACATTACAACTTCAAAATAGTAAATGAGGGGTCTTTAGTGACGGATAAATCCGTCAGTAAAGCTCCCTTCGTGGGCGACGTGGGCAGCTCACGCGTGCCCGCTCGGCTGCTCATGCGCGCAACGCCCGCGCACGTCCATTGATTTTCAGTCGTCCGATCGTAAGATCGGACGGCTTAAAATCGAGCCTTCATCTGCTGCTGCCCGCGCCTTCCAGCCCCTCGCCGCGGCTCGAACCCACGACCTCTGCTTCGCTAGCAGCTACGTCACCGCTGCGCTACGCGGACGAAATGGTCGCCCGGATGCTTTTAATTGCAAGCGACCACAGCCATTGGATCTCCATCTGACAGCAGAGAGTGATCGGGTGGGGGCCTTCACAAATTGCAAGCGGCCGTTTGGGCGGCTGAGATGGCACCACGTGGCGCCATCTTGGCCATCCATCTTCTGGAAGTTGTAGATGGTGCCACGGATGTCGGATTGACTCGATTTTTGTGTCGTTGGGCTGCGATCGTCGATCCGAATTCATCCATGCGGTCGGATTTGTCATCTGAAGTGCAGATTTTCACCATCCTGGCCCTTGATTTTCTATGGTTCCCGGGTCACTATCTGATGCTACGGATGCCTGATTAAGGTGATCTTGGAGTCATTGAACTCCAATCGTCGCCCTGATCACATCCATACGGTTGGATCTTTGATCCGAGGCCCTGATAAAATATTTACCCTGTCCAAGCACATAAAAGGAGACAATTAACCTCCATTTTATTCAAACTATTCTAAATGCAAGATGATGCATGTAATGCAATATTTATATCATGAAATGCAATCCTATGCTTAAGAACATGCATAAATAGACATCTTAAGTAGTGTAAATGTGTTTACATCAGAAAGTGTGTGGTGCGTGTTGTCACTACGCACCACTTCGTCGGAGACGAGCGGCGATGTTGAAGCAAGTTGGGCCCCCAGTGCGCGCATGGGGTTCACGGTGTAGGCGAGTGGGCCACCGTAGAGGGCGAGGGAGAAGGCCCTCCAATGGTCGCTATGCCTCTTCTTTTAAATGCCTCTCCCAAATCGCTCGCTACCCCACCAGCAACTCGATAAGTAAATCTAAACCGTCGGAGAGGCATTGCATTGAAGCCATGCTGTTGCGAGAAGTCTGGTGGTGAGAGTGCGGTGCGTTGAAGCCGTGGACTCTGTAGGTGATGTAAACACGTTTATATCACATAAATCGTATACTTTTGTGCATTCTTAGACATAGAGTTGCATTATATATTATAAATATTGCATAACATGCATCATCTTGCATTTAGGTCAGGTTGTATAAAGTTTAGGTTAATTTTCCTTTTTTGTGGTCAGGTAACAGGGTGATATCTTATCAGGGTCTCGGATTGAAGATCCAACCATACGGATCTGATGAGGGCGACAATTGGAGTTCAACGACTCCAAGATCGCCTCGATCAGACTTTCGTAGCATCAGATGCAGTCTGAGAAATATCAGAGGACAAGGGGACAGATGGTGCAAATCAAAACTTTATATGACAAATCCGACCCCACGGATGGGTTTAGATCGACAATCGCAGCCGAACTGCATGAAAATCGATCCAATCCAACATCCGTGGCACCATCTACAACTCACAGAAGATGGAGAGTCCTGATGATGCCACATAGTGCCATCCAGACCCTCCAAATCGCTCGCTACCCCACCTTCTCATCCAACGACTGAGACTTGATCAGGTTTCCTCCATCATGCCACACCTCATGTGAGAAGAACCACACATTTGATCTCAACTGTTGAATCAAGATCCAACGGTTGAGATCAAATAACACACGAATGCTATCCTTGCTTATCCACACGCGTAGCATGGTGGATAAGAACCTTTAGCATGTGAGGTCCTGAGGTCGATCCCCGCTGCGCCTTCAAATTGAGGATTAAGCACGCAGGTGCGGGCAAAATTTGACCTTTGGATTTAGATCATGCAGCAGCGGACGAGCCACGTGGCACGATGGATGAAGCGATCGCCCAAAGGTGCGCAGCGGCTGAAATATGAAGCGGCGCAGATGCACTTCAAGCCGTCTGATCTTGCGATCAGATGGCTAATATGAAAAGAACGTGGACATGCATTGAGACAACCGAAGTTGAGGAGGCGGGCGTGCACGTCAATCTTCAGCCCATGTTTAGGCTTTAGTGATGGATAAATTCGTCAATAATGACCCTAAAATTAATTTTTTGAAGTGTAATGACCCATTTGCCCCATCCAATCTACACCTATATATAGCCCTATCACCCCCACACTTTCTTCACCCCTTCCTTCACCTCTCTCCCTCTCCAAAGCTCTAAAGAAGCTTGTCCCAAACCCGGGAATGCTCCTCTAGAGTCAAAATCAAAGTTTTCTCTCCCCTATTCTGGAAGTGGATCCCGTAACGACAACAATGCCCTGCCTCGCCCCTGGTTCTTCTTGCTCCATTCTTCATCTTTCGTCTTTGACCTCCGTCTTCCAGGCGTCGCACCGTTCAACTCGTCCTCCAAGCAGCCATCGAGGAGGATAACTTCTCTCCACCTTCCTTTTATCGCTTTCTAGAGTATATTTTCCCACTTTCTAGCTATAATATTTTCTTGCTTTCTAACTATAGAATTTCCTGCTTTCTAGTTGTAAAGACATTTTTAAGCTTATTAAAGTGATTGTTCCCTCTCTCTCCTAGTGTTTATATCAAGTTCCCTGTAATTATCCTGCTTTCTAAACAAAAACAACAAAAAAAATATAACCATAGATTTCAAATCGACGTAGTTCAACCTAGAATTCTTTTGAGTTTCGGTAAATTTATTTGTTGACGGATTTCTTCGCAAATCATACAACATCAACGAGTTTTCAAAACTCAATCCTGTTTGCGTAGATTTTCCGCTTCAACAGCAGGGAAGAAAACATAAAGAAATTGGCTTATTTACAAAGATAATCCAAAATAATGCATGTAATGCATGCAAGTCACCATAATGCATATTATCTTCTGATACATGTGAATGCAATGTATAAAATATGCATGTAAGCATTTTTATAAACTAATCTATTTATAAATCTAAGTATGCTATGTGCATGCAGACATCATTCTAATATCTAGGTATGTATGTATTCGATTAGCCCACAAATGTGGTCTCATCATTAATCAGGTCATGTCAGGAGTTAAAAGGAAAATGAGAAATCATAGATATAAGGTAAGGAAGGGCTATCGTTTAAAAGGTAATGATGCCAAGCCTCCTGAGTAACCTAATGTTGAATGGGAGAAGGCAACAACAGATTGGAATGATCCTATATTTGCCAATATCATCTAGTAAAAACAGCACAAATAAATATTTTTCCTTTTCATGTTTGATATATATATAATGATTTCTTTTTTTTTCTTTTAGGAAAAGTGTGGGAAGAATACAAAGACTCAAAGAAATGCTATGAAAAATCTCCATAGTAGTGGGTCGATATCTTTCCAAGTGCAGAGAACTGAGTTAGTAAGTTTATATTCTTATATTTTATATTGGTCATATAAATGATTCAAATAAGGGTATAGAAAATAATATTTATATTTTTTTTCAGGGTATGTTGAAACAAACATATATAGGAAATGAATAAATAAAAAAATATACATTTCCAACGTATTCACATAATTCAAAAATATTAAATCAAGTAAATTAAACATGATTAGGCAAGATCCAGAATGAAATAAAGAACAAAGAACATCCAATAGCACAAATAAAAAAAATGAAAAGGGATTAGATTTTACTCTGATTGAAGCGTCCATTAAAGACTACCCTCAGAGAAGGTATCGCCCCCCACAATACCGGTGCGTCGAGGTCTAACGAACTCCTCCCAAGTTACGACGATAAACCTCTATTGAGAGTGATGAATCGGTATTTAAGAGTGTTGCATTATAGAACAACCGAAATAACGTTCAAAATAAAAATAATTTATTACTCGAATATATTCTGAGTTCGAACACAGGGAGCAAATGGAATTCACGCACTAATCTCAACAATAATGCAAATTAAACTCATAATACTACTCAAAATCTAATTAGAAATGTTGACCACGAGTATATGAAAAATAAAAAGAGTTGTATGCAAAATAATAAAGAGCATATGAGCATCAGATGTCTGATTTTGCAATCAAACATCTTAAATATCTAGTTCTACAGTGCCTCGCTTCTCTTCTGATTTCTCTTACTCTGATTCTTCTTCTTCTCTTCTTCCTTTGGCTTCTTCTTTCCTTAGCTTTCTGTGCCTTCTTCTCTTTCTTCTCCTTCCTTCTTCTATTTCTCTGTCTTTGGCCTTCTCTTCCTTTTCTCTTCTTTGGCCTTCTCTTCCTTTTCTCTTTCTTTTCCTTCTACCTTAAGCTTCCTTCCTCTTCAGCTTCATCCTTCTTTCTTTCCTTTGCCTTAAGCCCTGCGGTGCTCCTCTCCTTCTTCTTCCTGATCTCCTCTTCTTCTTCTTCTCTGAAGTTGCCAAGTGTGGAGCCAAACTCCTCAGAACAAAATCCCCCTTTCCCTACGTAGCTCTCTTCTTTCTTTCTCTCTTTTCTATTTTAGAGCCGCTCTCATAGAGCCTATAACTGATCGGGTAATCGGACCTACCCCAGACCCGGGTCCAGGTTCACTGGCCTGTGTGATGAGCGAGGAGTGAACAGGTGGGGTAGTCGAGTCGTGGCCAGGTCAGTGGGGTACGTCACGGACGAATCCGTGAGAGGGGGGAGGACCTCACCCTCAGTGTTGGAGGCGATAAGCCTCTAACAAAAAATCCTTTTATGCGCACAAGGGTGTCCTTCCTTTTCCGAGGTGGGACTAAATGTCCCACCTTCTTCTGCACGCCGCAGCAGCAAATGGCTTCCTCAATTGGTGAGGCTGCAAGGGCATTCAACTCCAATCAAAGGCCTGGATGTGTGTGTGCCTCAAGTCCGCACCGCCTGGGACTATCACCTGGAGCAGCAGTGCCTGGAGAGTAGCTTCAAGCTTGCTTCAAGCTCAGCAGTAATGGCGGCCATCGTCTTGCTACCTGGAATCAATAGCATAGCCTCGCGGCCACGTCAAATCACTCATGGAGAGTCGCTGGAGCATGGCGAAGGTGATGGGCGTGGTTTCGTGGCGTATGGGTGGCTATGGTGTCGTATCTAGGGCTTACTATGGGTGAGTTCGAGGGAGTGTTTGGGTGGTTGATGGAGTGATTGGAGTGAAGGAATGTGATCAGGGAGATGAGACGGAGGTCATAGGGTGGCCTGTGGGTGGATGGAGGTGTGGAGTGACGAGAGCACCTCGCCGGATGTATCGTTGGAGGTGGACAAGGTGACGATGGTCAATGGCGTCGGCGGGTGTTTTTTAGAAATAAAGAGAGGGAAAGAAAGTGGGAGAGAGTGAGAGTCAAAAAACCTACTTTCAAGGGATGAAAGGGATAGGGAATCCACGTCGGTATGGTTGCCGGCCGTGGGGAAGACGATGCTCCGTAGATGAGGCGGCGGTGAAGACGGGGCAGAGGTGATGTCGGCCGATGTTGCACGACGTGGAGGAATGTGCCAGAGTTAACCCGGCCACTGGTATTGTGGTTGGGCAACAAGTGAGTGAGGGAAGAGCTGCCTGAGCTTGCAGAGATTGTGGCCAGTGAGGGAGAGAGGAATATAGGGAGAACCGGCCCAAATTCAAGCTTGGAGAATGAGGTTGGATCTGGGGAATCTTAAACAGGTCTCTGGAAAGGGATTTGTGCTTGGAAGCCAATCTTCCAACCAAGGCATGGTCGGCAGAGTTGGAAGCTTTAGGAGACCTAAATCTCTCATGCGTTCGTATGAGAAATTAGGAAACAATTAGGGCATCAAACTGGGTTCATATTGGATGGATTTTCTCAAAGAATCTCCCTTCCAATTTTGGAAGGGATTCTTTGAGCAATCAAGGAGAAACCTCCTTTCAAAGCACACTAGAGTAGGATTCCTCCGCTATAATGGTGGAGGGACCTATTTGTGAAGATGATGAAAAAGCTAGGCGGCTGATTGCAAGGGTTTCTGAAAGATAGGGGTACAAAAGTAATCAGACAAGACTTGTTTGCAAAGTAGGTCAAAATGAGTTCCCCTTAAGTCAAAATTTTTGTAAAAACCTAATTTGGACCTAAGGAATCCAATGGTGAGGTTGGATTTTTTGTTTGACCACATTTAACTGGGTAATTTATGTAAAAACTCAAATTAGGGCAAAAATATGCCTGAGACCCCATTCTAGGTCAAGATGGGTTCTCATGGCCAAATTGAAGGTTCTAAACCCTAGAGAATATTTTTCTATTATTTTTAGAGGATTTAGGTGAATTTTATCCTGACCAAAACCTTGGTTAATCAAGTGGGTCTGTTTTAGGGTTTCAAGAAGTCATTTAATTCACAGGATACACACAAACCCTTTTCTGTCTGATCCAACCGACTTATAATCTTATTAAGACCATTTAACCTTTGTTTGGCCCTTGAAAAACCCGTGGTTGTACTGCAATGGTAAAATTACAATTTTAACCCTAGTTTCTTACTTTACTCTCAGAATGGTTGTATAGTGAATTATGACCTTCAGTAGGTTATGTAGGAGCATTTATTCTATCAATTGGATCAAAATGAGCTAGTTGGGGCTCATGATAGTGTTCCCATCAACCTCCAAGATTCGACGCACTTCGATCTTGGATGTCCTCGAAAACCACCTCATAAGAACGAAGCTGAGGCAATTTGGTTCGCAATAAAATTCCTGATTGATCTACCAACCAAATGATTTGATCAACCAAAAACTTCTCATAGACCTCTCAATCTTCTTGTGTAAGATCAACAAAAGTGATTGGAGATTTTCTACCAATCTTACATTGAACGAACACACCAAGAAAAAGAGGCAAGAACGAGAGAGAGAGGGAGATAGTAGAAAGAGTTTTCTACTCTTGTTGTGTGTCAAGTGAGAGCCCCCTCATGGCCCTTATATAGAGCCCATGACCAGACATTTAAGGAAATTCTTGTTTTATGGAAACACGGAAATTGAACGATCAATTAAGTTCATTGATCGATCAAAACCATTTGATCAACCAATTAAGCTCATTGATCGACCAAAATCATTTGGTCCATCAAGTTTTACTGATTGATCGACCAAACCAATTGATCGGCCAAGGTAAATACATTGATCGACCAATTTTACAATCTGGTCAATCAATCCTGGTTAAAATCATGAGATTAAAATCCGTAGCAAAAGAGGTCCAAGTTCCAAGTTCCAAGTTCCAAATTGATTCTCACCCGAGCCCGAGCCAGGGCCAGGTGGGATGTGCACGCGTGTGTGTGGTCCCCAGCCCCACCTCTCACTCTTTGCTACATAAGCCATGGGAGGCAGAAGCCTTTTATACCCACCAAGAGGTTTGTCCACTTCCAATATGAGACTAAACACCTCTCCCAAATCTCACAGATTTCAATATGAGTTCCCACATCACCATATGACAATTGCATCCCGATTGATGCAATTAGGCTCTCAAATCCCATAGGGTATGCAACACTTAGATGGTGCAAAGTGTGGGAGGATATTAGTTTTTCGTGAGACCCACTTTCGACCTACTCCAATGAGTTCGGCTGATCTAGACCTGATTAAAGGATTGGTTGGTAAATGGTCTAGTGAAACAGCTAATGCAAATTCTGTAAGTATTATTAATTTATAGAAACAAATGTAATTATATGTTTGTGTATATTATAGCTGTTATATTTTTTATATTTATAGTGTGAGATGTTACGAGTACATGATGAGGTCATTCGAAATGGCCAACCTGTAGATGAGAATGATATTTGCAATACCATCTTAAAAACTAAACATCGATCAGATTATATAATTGGACTTGGATATGGGTCGAAGCATATTCACAATCCCAAGGATGTAAAACAAGGCATCAGTTGGAAGTTGAACTTCATGAAACCCAGTCACAATTGGGGAGGATTGAGGAGGAACGTAGAAGGGATGTCGAGGAGAGTGAAAGACAAGTAGAGGAATATAAAAGACAAGAAGATGCATATAAAAGGGAAGCAGAGGATTATAGAAGATTTATGGAGGAAAGGATGAAGAAGTTTGAGTTAATCATTAATTTCCCTAATTCACTTGATCTGGATTCAGGTAATTACTAATTATTATAATTGTCTAAAATTTATTTATAAATTACATTATTAATTCAAAATTTTTTTTGTGAATAGCATTATTTGCAACACAATCTGAACAGCATCAGAAGAAGGGATCTGTAGGTTCAAACAACGAAACAGAAGAGTCGTGATTGTAATAATTTTAAGTTAGGTTAGATTAGTGTTAGGTTAAGAAAATTTTTGCTATTAAACAAATATATTTGTGGTTGTCTTATATAGTGTTCTTTTTTGCATTAATAATTTTTTTGTTTAGTAAATTTTTTTTAAGGAAAAGATGATTTCAATATCTTTTTTTAATTTTGAGTGACATAACAATTAGATGTGATTTTATTAAGAAATGTATTTTTTTAATAAGTGTTGTGATTATAGTTGCAAACATATTTATTAAATATAAAAAGCATTAATAAAAAATGAAGGACATTTTATAGGTTTTAAGATGATACTTAAGTTTCTTTTAAAGGAAGTCAAAGTAACAATTAAATATTATAGTAAAATGCATTAGGAGCTATTTAAACATCATTTAAAACAATATAAAATAACATTTAAACATCATAGTAATTGCACACTTTTAACATCCTTAAACTAAGATCACGTTTTAACGTCGTTAAAAGGGATATAAAATGATGTTTAAATGTCTTTAAAAGATACCTAAGGTAACATTTAAACGTCAATATAGAACATATAAGAAGTTTAAATGTTGTTAAAAGTTACATGAGAAGATGTTAAGCATCGGTGATAATTACCTAAAATAACACTCAAATGTCATATTAAGATAAATAAGGTGACGTTTAAACGTCACTAAAAGAAATATAACATGATGTTTAAATGTCTTCGAAAGGTAAGGTAACATTTAAAGATCAATATAAAATATATAGGAGGACATTTAAACGTTGTTAAAAGCTACATAATGTGACATTTAAGTGTCATTGAAAGTAACCTAAAATGATATTTAAACGTAATAATATGAAAACTACACTTATGTTCTAACATCACTAAAAGGGATATAACATAACATTTAAATGTCTTCAAAAGCTACCTAAGGTGGCATTTAAACGTCAATATAACATATGTAAGAGGATGCTTACATGTTATTAAAAATTACATAAGATGATGCTTAAACGTCGAGGAAAGTTACCTAAAATGGCGCTTAAATGTCATAGTAGGATAAATAAGATAACGTTTTAATGTCACTAAAAGGGACATAAAATGATGTTTAAATTTCTTCAAAAGGTGCATAAGGTAACATTTAAACATCAAAATAGGATACGTAAGAGGACGTTTAAGGTTGTTAAAAGTTATATAAGATTACGTTTAAATGTCTTTAAAAGCAATCTAAAGTAACGTTTAAACATCATAGTAGGATACATAAGGAGACATTTAAATGTCGCTAAAGATTTTGTGGAAACTTAAGGAAAAGTTGAAGCGACATTTAAACGTCTTCGAAATTACTTAATGTGACATTTAAACATTATCTTACGTAGGATATAGTAACGTTTCAACATTGTTGAAAGATATCTAGGATGACGTTTGAATAGGTTCGGTTATGTGGTGGGGCTTTTAAGAGATATTTAAACGTCACCTTAGATGTTATAAGCGACGTTTATTTAACATCAGCATAATTCTTTTAGGCGACGTTTGATTTTCAACCATGATATTGACCTAAGACGACACACCTAAAGAGACATTTACAGTGACATTTTTTTAATGTCTACAAAAACTTATGCAGACGTTTATTTCACTTGTGGTGACGTTAAATAAACCCAGCTCCACGTGGAACCCGGGGTCAGAGCACCTCAACTAACCCAAGATCCAATCGTTCATTAAGGAATATACCAAACATTAAAACAAGCCATGCATGCAACATAGCTAGAACCTAAATGAAAGACAGAAAACTGAAAGGTAGACTGTAAACAGTACTACATGGGAATAGCAAGGTTCTCTACGTAGCCATCACAACTATAAATGAAGGACAGAAACATAACAAAATGTTCTAATCAAGGGTACTCATGACAGCAGTAGGAAAAGTCCAACTACAGCGGAAACGGAAAATGGACTAAAGCTGGGCTCGATTAGGCCTGGCACCCTCTGTAGCCGATGGTACTGGCTGCTCACCCTTGACTTGAACATAAGTAGCAGTCGTCAGCAAAAGCTGAGTAGAGTGGCAAGTACAAAATTAATTAATGCAATTTAAATTAAATGCAATAAACATTTCAAGTAATGGTAAATGTTTCACACAATTCCATATTTTATTTCCATTTCTAGGTACTAGCTATTTAGTGTTTCGAATATTCTAACAAAGGGTCTCGTTATCTCTTGGTTCACATGTTCCTTAATGGAACGGTGTTACTGCAGTTTTCCCTACAATGCAGGACATGCACGTAGTACTCTTCTAGCTGACAGAACACCCCAAGTTTGTCCTATACTCAATCTACCGCCCTGGGGTCATGGTCGCGACATAGCGGTAATTACGGCACGTGCAATATACTCACAAGAAGCTACCCCACACTAGCATGCAATCAGTCCTTTCCCCTAATGGGTACACTCTAAGTCGTGCAGCATAGAACAAAACAGGGGCCACACCCCTCACCAGTCTGCGTACCTTAGCCCGACTATCCTGGTTGGCCCCGTAGGCCTAACAAGAGTCGATGTAGGGAGGCCATTCCTATCCTGGGTTCCAACCCAAGGAAAGGCTGGCTCTCTCCCTACACAAGTGGTGAATAGCTCTCCTCGGTATGTACGTACATGAGGGCCAACTCCCCCCAAACTAGAGTCCAAACAATAGTCATGCCTCATGGTAGGCGAGTTATTTCATCATTATCCAAGTTTCGTACCATAGCAGATAAATTATTCTTTTAATGCAGCTTAGCATTCAAGTACGTCTTTACTATTTTTGCTACCAAGCTCATTCAATGGTAGTTCCATCCAATAAAGAGAAATAAGCATCACTCATGTTTATGTTATATCAATCAAGCTCCATGTATTCAAGATAAACATGCATCATTCTTATACTTAAGGTTTATTCTATATTGATCAAGCTCTATGATATCATACACATTTAGCATATACCCTTAGATTAAATTGTTAACTTCATTGTGACCATCACCATATTGGCTAGGGAATGGGTAGCTAAATTACTTATATGCCAAACCCATAAGGTTAAGGTGGGCACTCATAAATTCCGCAAATAGACGAGGCATAATAGACTTCAAACTTGAATTGCATAACTTAGGTTTCAAAACAGGATTCTTTGACTTAGAGCATTCACTTAACCAAACCAAAGAGGAAGAGTAGAAGACCACTCTACCTAGGGGTACGGGAGATATGGTGGCACAAGTGGTGGATCCTGACACCTCTGTAAGTCCCGCACGCACCACGGACTTGGAGCCAACACCAATTTAATGGTCCAACAGGGCATCAAATAAGTTGACCAACATTGCAGTATATGAAACAGTTCCAAAATAGTGTAGAAATGTCTCCAAAATGTAGGAAATTTCAAGAGCTTTCCAACAATACCTTGTGCGATTCCAACCCTGTTTGGGCCCTGAATCAGCCTAGAAACCATCCCCAGTTTGCTTGAACTGGCCCAGGTCGAATCAATCAAGCTAAACCGATTGTTCGCTTGCTCAGGAGGTGCTTAACGCTCAAATTGGACGTCTGAGACACCCCTCAGACGTCTTAAATAGCGTGAGACCCCAACTCTCCTCCTCAGATGTCCAGTGGGTGTCCCGATCATCCTAGAACCACTTCAGACGTCCGATACACTTCCCAAACGTCTCAAAACACCTCGAAGTCCACCAACAGATGACTCCCTATGCAAACTCGCTCTGCACAAGTGCTGCTTCCCCATGCAAGCTTACTCCTCGAGGTTGTCCCTACCGCAGACACCACAGACAGGCTACGCCTCGTGTCTGGCGCAACTCCGGATGTCTGAAGCATGCCTCGACCATCCGCTGAGCCTCCTAACCATTCATAGGGAGTTGCGGACGTCCGATGAACGTAGGGCTCGCCCTCACTCTGCACATCGAATGTGTCACATCAGTTACTGCAGCACCTCGTACCACTCCCTCCTCGCGCTGCGCACCGCTGCAATCCCCCTCTCCCACATTTTCCTTCTCTCTGCCGCTCGCACTCCCTCTCCCTCACTCTCTATTTGTAGAGGGGAATAGGGCACGTTGTCAAAGGTGGTGTGGGGGAGGAGCAGGATTGCCAAGGAGGGGTTTTAAAGGGGGTATTGGGTAGGGTTTTAGGGCTTGTGGGGTCGGGGAAATTTATGAAAATAATCCTAAGTTCTTAAAGTTGTTTACGTGGGGTAAAAAGGGTGAAAGGTAAAGGCATAAGAATTTTGCTAAGCCCTTCTACAAGCCAAATAACTCAGATGGGTACCTACGTGGGTTTCCTGGTGCACAAAATTTACGCCAAGGCCCCTATAGTTTAGGAAGTTACCTAAATGGCCCTTGGAGAGGGTCATTTCAACATAACAAATTTAAAGGAGGTTTCGTCCTTGAAACTTAAGCTAAACCTAGGATGTGGAAAGAATAGGACATGCTCATAACAAACTTAAAGAGGATCAAAGTTTGCTAAGAAGTGCATACCCTCAAAGAGTTTCGGGTACCGATTCCTCATTACCGCCTTAGGCTCCCATGTCGCCTCCTCATGCCGCTGGCTCCTCCACAGGACCTTTACCAAAGGCACCTCCTTTCATCTCAAATTCTTGACGGCTCTATCTAATATCTGTATAGACCTCTCTAGATAGGTTAGGTCATCTCCCACCTTGACACTCTCACGGCTCAAAATGTGGCTGGGGTCGATGATGTATCTCCTGAGGTTTAACACATGGAGCACGTCGTGCACACCCGATAACTGGAGTGGAAGGGCAAATCGGTAAGCAATGAGTCCTACCCGTTCCAAGACCTCAAAAGGTCCAACAAATCTTAGTGCAAGCTTCCCTTTCAGCCCAAATCACTGCAAACCCTTCATTGGTGAAACATGGAGGAAGACATGATCTCCAATCTCAAGCTATACCTCCCGAAGCTTCCTATCAGCCTAACTCTTCTGTCTACTCCTGGCAGTATGGAGTCACCTGTGAATCTACTCTATCACCTCCTGACTCTAGCGGATCAATCTAGGAGCAATCTCCTACTTGGTCCCAACCTCAACCCATCTCAATCTAGGAGCCGTACATTTCCGCCCATATAATGCCTCATAAGGTGCCATGCCAATACAAGAATGATAGCTGTTGTTGTATGCGAACTCTGCCAGGAGCAAATGCTCCTCCTAGAAGCCTCTCCAGTTGATGTACGTGTTTTATCGAAGGAAAGTTAGGGTTAAGAGAAACATGTCATTGTAGTTGCAACACACGTTATCAAATACAATTTTTAACCGAAACTCCAAGGGAGTCCCAGGTCGAACACAGGGAGGTGACGTTTACTTTTGTTGAAATCCACACTTCATTTGTTTCTTTTTGATGTTTTAGGGTTTTGTTATTTTTTTCTTTTATTTTTGTAATAAAGCAACAAGCAAGATAATTTCACAAATTGGAGGGAACAAATGAATCTATCACAATGTCATTCAGCCATCAATTACAATATGCAAAAATAAAGAGATAGGGGTGAGAAGAAATCTCCCAAATCTGTTGTTTAGCGAGACAACAGTGCTTGGCGATAATTTGGACGATGGGGGTGAGTTGTTGGACGACAGAGGTGAGGCATAGGAGGATGCCGGGTAGAGGAATGCTTCACCAAGGCTTTGGATTGGGGATGAGGAGATGAAGGTGATCTTCTATCGAAATGGAGGTGGGAGGATGACTCCAAGGTTTCCTACGAAGGTGGTGAGATGGAGGATGAATATTTGGTGGGGTATAGGAGCATTACACTAACAGGAGGCCTTTGGAGCTTGGGAATAAGCTCTAAGGGAGCTTTAGTAGGCTACTAGAGCTTAGAAGTAGGTGGGAGTAGAGTAGGTAGAGATGGTTTGGAAGGGAAGGGATCATGAGGTTTATATAGTGGAGGAATGGAGCTGCTTTGCGTGCACGAGTCTTCAGCGACATTTAAAACGTCGCTCAAGAACCGCCGGGGGTGTTGTTAAACATTCAAGCGCCTTTGCTGGCATGAGGTGGCACAGTTGTAGCTGGCACAGTGCACGGTGAGCTTCGACCGTTGGACCAGGCAAGGATGGCTGAGATTGTAAGGAGGAAGCATGTGTTGATGGCATTTGAATTTTGCACTCACTGGTAGCCATTGGATTCTTCATCACATGGTTGGGAGGTGCCCACAGATTGCGCCCTTGCTGGTTTGAACATGCGTGGATCGTGCCTTTGAGAAGATCCGACAACCGATAGCACATCCGGTCGTCTTAAATGAGCACCTCTGATTGGGGCGACATTTCACCCTCCATATAACTAATATCCTGATTTAACATTGGAGGTTTTGATTGAGATGTACAAGGCTGGATTTGAAAGGTTTTGAAAAAGGGAGTTGAAATTCTATTTTATAAAGATGATTTTCAGATCTTCATTTTTGATTGCAAAGAGATTTTTAGATGAGAAATACTCCCTGATTTGGATATTTTGATCTTTGATTAGATTTTTTATTCTGATCTTGGATGTTCTTGGGCTAAAATTAACTTCAGCACTGTGGAATTTGAGATTCAGACACAGCAGCAACCTTTGAAATGGATGTTTATGATGTCTGGGTAGATCCTTGGACTACTGAGGACTACTGCAACTACTGTTTGCAGTGGCTGCTGCTGTTTCATGTTGCCGCTGCTAGCTGCAGTAGTTGTTGAATGGTCTTGAATTAGGACAGTAGGTGTTAGAATGGGAGTTTTTTTAGCTGCGTGAGGAGTAATGTTATGTTGAACTTGTTCAAGCTTTCATCTAATTTTGATGACTATTAAATCTAATTTGATTGCTTGTAATCTGCCAATAAATGTTTATTGTCAGATATATTTGTATCCAACTATCCAAACATTGAAAATGTGATGAAATTGAAAACCATGTCTATTTGCTTGAACACCTTATATTTGACATATGTAACATTGTTGAAAGCTTTTATTTCCATTCCAGCTACTAGAACTCCTTTTAGGGTCTTAGGTTCTCCTTCAAACCTCTTAAAAGGTCCTAAATTGTGCTTAACTTTGCACATCAATAAAAATATTATAAAAAATCCAAAAAAATAAAATAAATGCATAGCGAATAGGATTAGCTATATTTCTAGGTGTATACCAAGTTTCAAGGTCATCTAAACCCTCGACTTGGTAGAACATACCAGCTAACAGTTCAGTATACCTTGGAACTTAATAAAAGAATTCAAAATCAAAAACACCAAAAAAATTTATTTCTCTCTCATTCCCTACCTCTACTAAATATATAAAACCCATAAAAAATAGGAAAACTCCAAAAATACCTAAAAACACTATGTATACTATGTATATACATGTATATATAAGCTATAAACTAAGCTATCTATGTATATAATGTATAATATGTATATAATATGTATATATAACTTATGTATGTATGCTATAACATAAATTAAGTATTTACGATAACTTAAATTGTTTATATCCTATTTATATATTTAACTATTAATTATATTAACTTATAAGTACTATAAAGTATATAAATTAATAAAACCCTATAAATAAACATATTTATGAATGATACTGTACATACATATTTGTATATGTATAATGTACATTAACACACCTGTAACTTAATTTAATTATATATATACAATAAATAATTAATTTATTAATTTATTAGCTGGTTTATTAAATTAAATTAAAACAAATTAGAAAATTAAGTTATTACTGAACTAATTTATATTTTACAATTGTATTATATTATCTCAAGTATTTTGAAGTAAGTTAACTGTATTTATAATGTATTATACTATTTATACATAATTTAAATGTAAAATACACTGAAATAAAATATTTAAATGTATGTAAATTAAAATAAAGAGTGAAAAATATAATAAAAATATGTAATAAATACATTAATATGTATATTACTACTATAATAAGTCAATTTGATCATTAATTAACTAATTTATACTGTAATTAAGAAATAAACTCGAATTTCAATGTGTATAAACTACAATCTTTGGTTAATTTATTTATATAGTAAATATAATCAATTTTGTAAATAAATTGTATAATTAAGTATCCCTATGTATGTACTTTAAAACCCCATAATTTAATTTTAATTTATAATTAATTATGGCCCTCGAATCGAGAGTCAAAATCAAGCAATCAGGATTTTGTGCTCTAAGATTCCAATGCTGTAGGGTGCCTTCAATGGTGCCACATCGTGTGCCACAAAGTGCCCGCTGCCACTAATATCATTTCTGTCATATGGGCAGTTCAGTCGTCAAGTGCTCGATGCAATCAAACCCATTACCCTTATACGAGCATGATTTCGCTTTGGCATGAGCATTTATGTGGTGCGATGCAAGGGATGGGAGCTGTGCAGTGTGCGTAGGCCTAGTTGGGCCCATTGATGAGCTTAAATCAAAATTAGGAGGCCTAATTAAAGAATTAGGGCGGCTCTTAGTGGAGGTCTGGTCCCACTCGAGAGGGTGTTGTGTATCCCTCAAAAAGGTCACCTGCCAATTGAAAACAATAATTTTGGTTTAGTAAACATTAATTAAGGTGATTAATGAAGAAGAAAGGGCATCTGAAATCAACTAAGTATCGTGAGCCTTGTGTGCTATGTGTAGTGTCTATATGTACATTGTGAGTGTGTTGAGTGTGTGCGTGTATATATATATATGTACAGATGTATATGTGTATATATATGTAAGTAAATGAGTATACGTAGTATAACATGTGTTTGAGCTATTATGTATATAAATAACAATATAGCTTTAGTGACATATTCATCCATCACTGTAGATAGAATAAACCTTAGTATAGATCCTATTTATACCTTAGCTTATGTATATAGTTTTTCTAAGGTTAAGCGACACTTATATATGTCGTTGTATGCACATTACATGTTCTATATACGTTAGTATATTAAGTTAGTATAGTATAAATTATTACTTATTATTGTACATATATCTAAGTATTATTATAAGTTGTAAATAAATAATATAAAGTATCTAATTATAATTTTTTATGCTTGTTTGTACATAATTGTTTTCAAGCATTGTATTCATTTATAATTCATTTCTGTGCATACAATTGATTTATTCTTTTATTCATCGATTCGTTCATTCATATTTGTATATAAACTTAATCTTTTTGGAATTAAAGAATATTATTGGACTTAGAGAGTGATGTATATCAATAACTACCTTCCAGTGAATGACCTAGAATAAACCAGTAAAAATTAAGTAAATAAACAAAATTGATGCGACAACAGTTTGTATTTGTGACATATACTACAACAACAACCCTTTTCGTACGAACCGGTAGTCGTCGCATCATATTTTTGGCATCATTGCCGGGGATAAAAACCCAACAACAGTACCTTATTGTGATTATTTGATTACATGTCGCAGAAAGTCGATTAGTAAGGGTTGGACCTAACATTCTCATGTATAGCATGGACATCCTCATAAGATGAGGATGAAGAAGGATAAAAAAAACTAGGATCAAAGGACCCAGTTTGGAACCCATAAGGTTCCAAGAAGAGCTAGCCCAAAGGTCGAGCCGACTCCAGCTGGTTCACAAGCTCCCGTCCCATAGGAGACTGCGAAGAATGGAATCCCAAGCCCAGGGATTGAGTGGATCTACAAAAATTAGAGTTTCCAGACATCCACTCTTCCATTCGTTTAGCAGCCAGATCTACCTTATCTAATTTATTGCATATCAATTCCATATCAAATGTATGAGAATCTTGGACCTCATTAGCATTTGATCTAGGTTGTTTGGATAAGTTGAAGGTTTCCATGGAGGCGTGCTTTAAAGAGTTTTTGCTCATTTTCTCAAAAAAATCATACGCGTTATCTGCGTCTTTGTTGAGGAAATTGCCTCCACAAGAAGAATCCACATGATTATGAAGTTGATCATTCAACCCATGATAAAAAAATCTGCACGAGTTGCCATTTAGGCACCTCGTGGTGTGGACCCTTCCGCAATAGATCCTAGAATCGCTCCCAGGCCCCATGAAATGGTTCCCCCTGCCGCTGGGTAAAAGTGGCAATTGCCCATCGCAACACATTGGTTCACCCAATTAGGAAGAATTTCTTCAGGAAGGTCGATTTCAAAGCTATCCAAGTAGCAATCGGTCTTCCAATGGTACGATACCAATGTGCGGCCTTATCCCTGAGTGAATAGGGGAAAAGTCTCATGAGCATATGTTCTTCATCCACATTTCGCGATTTGATGGTCTGAACCAGAGTGATCAAGTCCTCCAAATGTTGGACTGGGTCCACTGAGCCAACCCCATGGAAGTGTTTAATTAAACTCAAAACCTAGGGCTTAATCACAACTTCACCGGCGGGGAACACAACGCCAAGACAATCCTCATAATTTGAAGGATCATAAAAATCCCTCAAGGGCCGAGCGCCCTGACCATTCATTCGTTGGAACCATTGCTTCATCTGTTCTCCCAACTACCTCTGAATTAGCTCCTGCTAGTTCGAGGACAGGGAAGGTGGTTGTTAATAAGCCATGGGATCTGCTTGGCTATAACTAAACATCCGCCTCTAGGAATGATCTCTAGGTCCTTCCAAGCAAGGGTTCAATGACCTCCTTCCAAGCATACATTGGAAGAAAGTCGGAAGGACGGGAAAAAGGAGCCTTGCAGCACAAAAATGCAAGCCTGTCCTTCGGTTAGGTAGCCTAAAGATCTACAAACTCTCAGAATCCATCTTAAGATTATAAATGATTTACTCTACTTTTATCTGGTCAATCCCACCACTTAGAAGGAGGGGCTGGCGAGAAGGTTCTTCCTTTAGCTTGTGCCTCCGGTTCTTTTGATACCCCCCAACTGCAATCGTTTGACGCTACTCCCCTAGCTAGACATCAAATTGACTAGTATATGCAGGTTAATCGAGAACAATCTCAATCTGGATCCCAAAGAGCGAATCAATCCTTAAGGCCAACGTCTAATCAATTTTAGTTAGGCTTGGGATATTAGTGCATCTGGAATGTGAAGGGCCCTTAATGGGTTTTGCCCTAAATGATTCGTTTGAGAATGTGTGTATCTGCACAACCAAAAAGTTTTCAAGCAAGATTATTGAGGATGAAGTGAGTTTCAGGATTTAGATCTTTCTTGGTAGCTTTTAGGATTCAAGTATTAGGCATATTCAACCAAATGTTCGAGAGGCAAACCAAGTTTGAAACCACGTATTGAAGTATTTTCCTTTATAGGCCAAGAAAATATCGAGTGCCTAGCTTGACCTAACTATTGAATCCTACAGGGCAGCTATAAGATGAATTTCTTTTTGATTAGGTGGTGTGGCCTATACAGTTCAATCAACTGACCCAAATGCACCACCGATTAAGGCACACAAAAATATTTAACCTATTCAAATTTCTACTCTTTTATGTGTTGATTTGTGCGTGTACCGGTTCCACAGGTTGGAATCCCGGTTGAGTAAAAATCAAAAGAGGTTAAGTGCCTCAAGTGTGGGTGTGTATAGTATGTGTTACTTTCGTCCCACAATCAGATCAGATTTATATATTTTTTAATTTTCTTTTTATGTAAGGGTGAGATGAGTGGAGGTAGCAAAAAAGACAAACAACTTCTATCCTAGGGTTCATGAAAACACCTAAGTAGATTAGGTCTTGATTATTAAGGTGGCGAAATGAACTAGTGGGTGGGGAAGTGGGGAGGATACACTTACAAAACCTTCATCTACACTTTTCTCCAATCTAACCGCTCTGGCCTGCCTCGGAAGAGTACCTGCAATCACAACAAGATCAGTGAAAAAGTGAGATAAAAGTCAGGTAAGGTGGAAAAACGCAAGAAAAACCAAAGAGCGTTGCCTCCCCAGCAACGGTGACAAAATGATGTACGTGTTTCGGTGAAGGAAAGTTGAGGTTAGGAGAAACCCTTCACTGTAGTTGCAAAACACGTTATCAAATACAATTTCTAACCAAAACTCCAAGGGAGTCTCAGGTCGAGCACAGGGACGCGACATTTACTTTTGTTGAAATCCACGCTTCATTTTGTTTCTTTTTTATGTTTTAGGGTTTTGTTATTTTTTTCTTTTATTTTTGCAATAAAGAAGAAAGCATGATAATTTCACAAATTGGAGGGAACAAATGAATATATCACAATGTCATTCAATTATCAATTACAATATGCAAAAATAAAAGAGATAGGGGTGAGAAAAAATCTCCCAAATCGGCTGTTTGGCGAGACAACGGCGCTTGGCGACAGCTTGGACGAAGGGGGTGAGGTGTTGGATGACGGAGGTGAGATGCAGGAGGACACCGAGTAGAGGAATACTTCACCAAGGCTTTAGAATGGAGATGAGAAGATGAAGGTGATCTTCTACCGGAATGGAGGTGGGAGGACAACTCCAAGGTTTCCTACGAAGGTGGTGAGATGGAGGACGAATATTTGGTGGGGTATAGGAGCATTACACTAATAGGAGGCCTTTGGAGCTTGGGAATAAGCTCTAAGGGAGCTTTGGTAGGATACTAGAGCCTAGAAGTAGGTGGAAGTAGAGTAGGTAGAGATGGTTTGGAAGGGAAGGGGTCATGGGGTTTATATAGTGGAGGAATGGAGGTGTTTTGCACGCATGGGTCTTCAGCGACATTGAAAATGTCGCTAAAAACCCATTGAGGGTGTTGGTAAACAATCAAGCACCTCTACCGACATGAGGAAGCACGACTATAGCTAGCATAGTGCACGAAGAGATCACGCGATTGTATCTAGCTTCAACCATTGGATCAGGCGCGAATGGCTGAGATTGCGAGGAGGAAGCATGCGCTTGATGGTATTTGAATTCCACACTAATTAGCCCATATTTGTGGGTTATTTAAGTATTTAAGTGTCTAGACATTAAGTTAATTTTAACATTTAGATAGGATACATTAGGATATAAAAAAATTAATTCATATTTTTAGCTTAAGTGCATAATTCATGCATTTAGAATTAACCTAGGATTGCATACATTTCATTAGTTAATTAATTTGGTGCATTACATACACTATTTTTATTAACATAGAAGTTAAGGAGTTACGTATAAATAATCCTAATTATTTTATTATTCTTTTTTTCTCCTTTGCAGGTAACTGCTCCGTCTCCGCCTCCTCCAGTGCATTCACTCGTCCAGCATTGACTCGATGGTGGCCTTTTGAATTTCAAATCTTTGTAGATATGGCTACAAAAGAGGAGGAATGGCTACCGTTTAGGAGGAGGCCACCACCCCTTTTTCCTCACTGCGTAGAGAACTTCGTTTCTCATCCACTCCTCACCACCGGGCTCAACCACAGCAGTGCGACTCCACCACCGTGGGTGTGTGGTGTGACAGCCCGCACCGCCAAGAGTCCCTGCATCAACGTGCTACATTTTCCCTTCCACACACAGATCCCAGCTGCTGCACGCCACAAGCACCCTCACCACGCCCGCTGCAGCACACAAAGCTGCAACCTCCTCCCCGCACCTCAGCCCTTGCCGAGTGTGCCACCACGCATGCCTCCCCTCGACAAGCTTCATCTTTTGCAACAGACCACCCGCACACGCTGCACCTCCACCGCAGCAGGCACGCGTGCCCATTTCCAGCCGCAGCGCACCTTCTTCTTCCCCCGCACCTCAACCGCCGCCCGCACCTCCAGTCAGCCCACCCTCAGCCTTGCCACACACCCGCAGGTGTGCATGCCCACTTCCAGCCCGCGCACACCTCTCTGCGTGCGCCTACACCTCGCCTCACCGCTGCCTACAGCACCCGCCGCACGCCCTCTAGCCGCAGCGTGTGCAACAACAGCAGCAACCACCTCCGTCACCACTTCTTCTCTCCTCCATCCAGCTGGCCCAAGCCATCTCACGACGTGCCACTGCCACTCCCACAAAGGCCTCACTTCAATCGACCTCTTGTAGGAGTAGCTCCTCGAATGAGCCTCTCTCCCATGTGCGAGGAGGAGAGAGGTATAATCCTCTATTTATACTTGCATTTCTATTTACAGGAATTGCCGTTGCCACATTCATTTTCTTGATTTATTTGGTTAATTAAATTGTGGTGAATTTATGCCTTCATGCTTATGCTTCTAGAGAATTGTTAAGCCTTCTTATTCATCTCTATGTGCATTGTATTTAATTTTGAATTACATTTTAGTATGCATGCAAGTGAAAAGTACATGGCATACCATTGCACATGGATAATTTTCTTATGTAAAAATTACATTAACACCCCCTTGACTTCTCCATAAATTTAAGGTTTACATTCAGAGCTACATAGGCATTGTTTGAGTTGACGAATACTTTAGCAAACTTGATTTCTATCTAATTGCAAGTTTAAATAAGTCATTGCCTCCCTGTGGACACGACCCGCTCTCCTGTGAGTGGTTTAATTTTAATTATTTTGTTAAGCGATTTTCCACCTCTTTGTTACTAAAACGACAAATCATCTTATTCACATTATTCGAAAGCGAAAACCGTCTTATCAAATGGCGCCGTTGCCGAGAAGGCAATAGGCTTAATGAAATCACATTCATTCGTTCACATTGATTTAAATTTTGAATCATATTTGACTCTGGATATTTTTTTTTCTTAGGAAAGTGCAACGATCTGCGACACACATTCTATGACTCGCAATCACAACAACCATCATGAGAGGTGACCCTTGACATTGCCAGAGGAGAAATTGTTTGAGCCATCTTGCAAGAAATCAGATCGTCAAGAGGGGAAGGACGAGGATGTGACGATCATCTCTGCACATTTAGTCGCTGGTTTGATTAGAGTAGGATTAAGACATTAGACTTAATTTTTCATTGCACATTTGGTTTAAGACCCCTGTTCTGGGGTATATTTTTAGGGGTTTGTTCCCTGACTTACTTTTAGGCCCCTGCATGGGTAATTTTCAGGAGTTTGTTCCCTTTTCTTTAGATCTAGGTTTTCTTTATGGTTGTTTATCATTTTCTTTGTTTGTGCATAAGTAGATTTTTATTTTCTTTTGTGGATTGATTTTTTGTGCATAGGTAGGTAAAAATAAAAAATAAATACGAGCTACCTACTAAAAGCTACCTGCCCATAAGTCAAATCATTTAGGATTGAATGAGCAGCATCTAGATCTAATTTCCTATCTTACATATTACATGAAGAATGCTGGCATCAGGTATGCACTTCTAACTTTGCATTTCTACCTATCATGCAAATGCATTTGGATTAATTTCAAGACCACCTAATCTGTATTGAATAGATCTAACAAGTGGTCAGATTTAATTTTTTGAAAAAAAAAATTAAATGGACTAATTAAAGGAGGGACATTTAAAAACCAAGGATTTGATTTTCAAACTTGGCATGCGATTCAAAATTCAAAATCTTTACGGTGTATGCACAGTTATATCTCTTACACCACAGCACGCGTTTATACACTCAGGTTTCGAAATACTAGGACAAGAGCCCTCCTACCGTTGGATTCTGAAGTGTTTAGAATTTGAGATCAAGGTTTTGTAACTCCAAAGAGGGGATACCCTGTCACGGATTTTTGGGGGTAGTTAAGAAGCACCGCGAAAGCATAACTTCAAAGGAAGGCTTAGGCCTACTTGCAGCCCTTGATCTTCCATCTTTAGAGTTGCTCTACCATTTGAGCTTTAGGGAAGAGCACCTACGCCCCAACTAGGTCTTTTTAGGCGTATCGTAGGTCGACAAGTAGGCATGTAACTGTTTTGATAACTTGATTTGTCACCAACAAGTGGACTTAAAATCTCAAAAGCCTAACTGATTAAAGACCTAAAAAGTCCTTTTTGAATTGTGTTTGGCTTGGAGAATTCAGATTGCGGTGTGAGTTAGAATGGACCACATTGACTTTCATCCTTTCACATCTTGCCCACACCCTTACCCCCACTCTGCGATCTTTGATCCCATAGACCGAGATGGTCCATCTTTTGATGGACATAATGACAATCATTGGGATCCATTTTACTCCTATTATAGGAGTATTGGCCTGGCTAAGCCCCAAATCAGTGAGCAGAACCTAGGAGCGGTATTTGCTTTGCCCAATATCCCACACACCATAGAAATACCCAACCCACCCTATAATGGTTGGACAGACACTCTTGGGTACTATAAGCTTGAGCCTGACTTCTCTCCTGATAGAAATGATGACCTCTCCTCCTTGAAGATGGAAATACAGAAAATGCAAGACAAAATGATTCAATTGTTAGGAGAATCGTCGAGAGTAAGCCAACAAGAAAGGGATGAAATTAGCCACCCAATCTACCCCATTAAGGATGACGTACACCCCTCTACGCTAGATGAATCTCCCGTGGGAGAGCTACACTTTAAGTTGGAGGGAAATTTTGGGGATTATGTAAGGGAGAATAGCTACTTTTCGAGGATTGATTTTGAAACCTCCCCGTTAGATGACACTTCCTTGAGAGGTCCACTCCTTAAGTGGGAGGAAGATACATA
This sequence comes from Thalassia testudinum, assembly GCA_037157565.1. Classification (NCBI taxonomy): domain Eukaryota; kingdom Viridiplantae; phylum Streptophyta; class Magnoliopsida; order Alismatales; family Hydrocharitaceae; genus Thalassia; species Thalassia testudinum. The sequence goes on from JAZHRO010000073.1 coordinate 155,682,618, forward strand.
TGAAAGTAGCTATGCATTGGATGAAGAAAGGTGGCAACCTGAGGAAGATGATGATAAAGTTGAGTATCCACCTGAATTATATTATAGTCAAAAGAAGGGAATGATGGTACCATTGGAAGACCTTGACCCAGATGATAGTATTTTCGTGGCATTTGATTAAGTGGGTCGAAGTCAAGTTGTTAATCCTGCCCTCCCTTCTGATCACGAGATGGAACTAAAGCCCACCCTTAGGGAACCTAACCCTAAAGAAATTCACCTATCTGAGGAGTCCGATGTTACCAGTGTAAACCATTTATCCCAAATAGAGTACTCTAGGGGATCTGCTGAGATTTTAGATGATTCTAGACCTCGGATATATGATGAATTGTACGATGAGAAGAAGGATAAATTATATGAGGAACCTACATTCAAGATTTGGAGTGACACTAAGGGTGATTATGTCTTATTTGAAGAGTTAGCCCCTGAGGATGTCACAAATTTGACCAAATTAAGTTTCCTTAGCACACCAATTGATGATATCCCTCCTCATCACGAAATAATGGAAAATGTGGAAGCAACTTCTGAGATTTATGTGGATTCACATATAGACTCCGGGGAGGATTTCAGTAAAGAACAAGAACCCGGGGATGACGTTGATAAGATAATCCCCAGATTTGTTGCTTCCAACCTGCCTTCATTTGATTCGAAGTCACCCTCTGATTCGCTTATGTCTAAAGGCGAAATTTTGACTTTTGATGAAGTGCAAGAAGATACTTGTGATAGTACAAGGGATGCTAGGGATGTGATTGAGGAATTAGGAAGAGTGTTAGGGATGGACACCAAGCCGATTAAACCCAACTTAGATCTTATGGCCATTCCGCAACCTCGAAACTTAGACACCCTTGACAATCCCTGGCTTAAAGAAATGCTCACTACTGTTTTGACCAGGGGACTTAACAAACCAATATCTCTTGTAATGGGATATTGGGTATGGATTGATGATTCCTATCGTTAGTCCATTACCCTAGGGGTTTATTTCCGCACCATTCCTTCTCCATTCCTTTTAGAGGATCCTTGTCATCCTCCCCCTACCCCGTTGGAGGTTGTTATGCTAGTTTATCCTTTAGAACCTCCTCTGGTGACCTGGGAAGATTTCATTCCCATCTTAGTTGGGTGAGCAATTGCTATTGGGATTCATCATCAGCTTGCCAACATCCTAGGTTACCTATTTTCTAGGCCAGCATTACTTTGCTCATTTTTAGGGCCTATTTCTGCGATCCTTGAACCTGATTTGCAGGTTCTTTGGCTACTCGGCTGCTAGCAAATTAATGGCAGCTCATCTCTGACCCAGGTAATATCCTTCTTTGCAATGGGGACATTGCAGATTTTAGGCATGGGGAGGTGTACTTGGGGATATACATAGCATTTATACATAGTGCATTCATGCATTTAGTTAAAGCATTCCGCATTGCATACATTTGCATTAAAAAAAAAAATAGAGAGAGAGAGCAAAGAGAAAAATATTTTGTAATTATTGAGCTTAATTGGTTGAGCCCTGCATTCTTAAGCAAACCAGAACTTTAAGTTAGACTAAGTTGATTCTAGGTGTTGAACTTTAGAAGCTAAGTTGAGCTACTAGCTTTAGACCCATAGTGTCTTTTATGGACTTAAAAACTTAAGTAGGAGTTAAGTTGTAGACCATTCAGCTAGAGATTAAGTTAAAGGCTAGGTAGTACCTGGAGTCTTATTTTACCTTTTGGTTTACGGGTCCTCGTAACCTAAGCATCCACATTTCACACACACTTGGTCTTAAAGAAAATTTGGTTCTCTTAGTTTTGACTTAGGAGAAGCTTGAAAGCACAATTTGACTGGAAGAGTTCCTGCCGCAGGAGAGGTGGAGTATATACTCACCTTGAGGATGCGATGATAACATGTTACCTCCTCGGTGCTTATCTCTTAGGATATCCATCCTACTGGGGGCATGTAGGCACATTGTGTGGTTCAGGTACCATGGGCGACCCTATCTCGAAGTGACGATTGCCACAGGTCTGAATTCACTTAAGAAATCCATGGGCGATACTATCTCAAAGTGTCGATTGCCAGGAGTTCTTGGGGTCGCTATGGGCGGTGCTATCTCGAAGTATCGAAAGCCAGGCACCCTTCGAGGTACTGTGATGGGGACAATGAATCTGACACAGACCGTGTCGACAGCTGATCCAAGGTTAGACTTAGAGGAATCAAACAAAATATATATATATAAATAATTCCTTTTTCCTTTCTAGGTTGGCAATCATACCAACCTCAAATAACTCAGACCAATGCACATGCACGGATGCTTTAATCTCAGGGATCACTAAACCTTAGGGTAGAGTCAAAAATCATGGAAACTTGTGCCTGCAACTCATCTTTAGCCGACCTAGTCTGTAACTTATCAACTACTTGGGAACCTTAGGTCTAAAGTCTGAACTTAACATGTTTCTAAAAGAAGACCATTTGGGTTGGTTAGTCTACTTGGAGTGCTAGGTTTTTGCTTCGATTTGCTAGGGACTAGCAAAAATTAGGCATGGGGGTATTTGATTAGCCCATATTTATGGGCTATTCAGGTATTTAAGTGTCTAGGCATTAAGTTAATTTTAACATTTAGATAGCAGACATTAAGATGTAAATAAATTAATTCATATTTTTAACTTAAGTGCATAATTCATGCATTTAGAATTAACCAAGGATTGCATACATTTGATTAGTTAATTAATTAGGTGCATTACATACACTATTTTAATTAACATAGAAGTTAAGGAGTTATGTATAAATAATCCTAGTTATTTTATTATTCTTTTTTTTCTCCATTGCAGGTAACCGCTCCATCTCCGCCTCCTCCTCCTGCACATTCACTCGTCCAGCATTGACTCAACGGTGGCCTTTCGAATTTCAAATCTTTATAGCTACGACTACAAAGGAGGAATGGTTGCCATTTAGGAGGAGGCCACCACCCCTTTTTCCTCACTGCGTAGAGAACTTCGTTTCTCATCCACTCCTCACCACCAGCCTCAACAGTAGCATTGTGACTCCACCACCGTGGGCATGTGGTCTAACAGCTCACACCGCCAAGAGTCCCTGCATCACCATGCTACATTTTCCCTTCCACACACAGATCCCAACTGCTACACGCCTCAAGCACCCTCACCACGCCCGCTGTAGCACACAAAGCAGCAACCTCCTCCCCGCGGCTCAGCCCCTGTCGAGAGCGCCGCCGTGCATGCCTCCCCTTGGCATGCTTCATCTTCTGCAACAGACCACCCGCACGCCCTGCACCTCCACCGCAGCAGGCGCGGTGCCCACTTCCAGCCACAGTGCACCTTCTTCCCTCGTGCCTCAACCGTCGCCCGCACCTCCAGTCAGCACACCCTCAGCCCTGCCACACACCCGCAGGCGCGCATGCCCACTTCCACCCCGCGCGCACCTCTTTGCGTGAGCCCGCACCTCACCGCGTCGCTGCCTGCAGCACTTGCCGCGTGCCCTCCAGCCGCAGCGTGAGCAAGAGTAGCAACAACCTCCTCCACCGTCGCTGCTTCTCTCCTCCATCCAGTCGGCCCAAGCCATCTCACGACGCACCACCGCCACCGCCGTGAAGGCCTCGCCTCGACCGACCTCTTGTAGGAGGAGCTCCTCGAATGAGCCTCTCTCCTGTGTGCGAGGAGGAGAGAGGTATAATCCTCTGTTTATACTTGCATTTCTATTTACAGGAATTGCCGTTGCCATATTCATTTTCTTGATTTATTTGGTTAATTAAATTGTGGTGAATTTATGCCTTCATGCTTATGCTTCTAGAGAATTGTTAAGCTTTCTTATTCATCTCTATGTGCATTGTATTTAATTTTGAATTACATTTTAGTATGCATGCAAGTGAAAAGTACATGGCATACCCATTCACACGGATAATTTTCTTACGTAAAAATTACATTAACACCCCCTTGACTTCTCCATAAATTTAGGGTTTACATTCAGAGCTACATAGGCATTGTTTGAGTTGACGAATATTTCAGCGAACTTGATTTCTACCTAATTGAGAGTTTAAATAAGTCACTGCCTCCCTATGGACACGACCTGCTCTCTTGTGAGTGGTTTAATTTTAATTTTAATTATTTTGTTAAGCGGTTTTCCACCACTTTGTTACTAAAACAACAAATCACCTTATTCACATTATTCAAAAGAGAAAATGTCTTATCACACACCCACTGGCAATCGTTGGATTCTTCATCTTACGGCTGGGAGGCACCCGCGGATCGCGCCCTCGCTGGTTTGAATGCATGCAGATAGTGCCTTCAAGAGGATCTGATGATCGAGAGTGCATCCAATCTTCTGAAATGAGAGCCTCTGATTGCGCGGGTGCGATCTGGCGTGCCTCCTCGCATCGCTACGTGGCGTCAAATCATGTGTGAGTATTCTCGACCGCTCAATCAAGATCGAGTGGTCCAATTTCACCAGTGCTGGAGCGGGTGTGGAGGATTGAAGCTCGAACCCATGCCTCTTGTTTGAGAAGCGGATGTGCTACAGTTTGGCCAATAAGCTGCTTGGTCACATGGAGATGAGGTGCATCCGCGCCCCTCGAGAAGAAGCCTTCCTTGCTGCACTTTGGAGGCGAAACCGACCGATGTAGAGAGTTTCTCAATCATTGGATTGAGATCAAATGGCTGGGATCACTCCTTACGTGAAGCTGGGGAGGCTGTGGCTCGTGGAGGATGTTACGGAGCTCTGATCAGGGTGATTTTTACACTGACAGACTATGATCGTAGCTCCAGATCCATCCGTACAGTCGGATTCTTCATCCGAAGCCCGTAAAGATGTTGCACTGCCTCCTGGCCATATAAAGTGCTTGAATTAATGTACATAATATGCAACTATCCTAAATGCGATGCAATGAATGTTATGCAATATTTATACTAGATATGCAATGCTAGGCCTAGGAATTATCATAAATAAGCATTTTATCATGAATTCATGCATGTTTATCACCAGTCTAGTACACAAGTGTGCAGAAGGTCCTCAAGTGTCTGGATGGTGTGCTATGACTGTTCGTCGGTCTGGAGGTGGTAGGTAGTGCTAAACCTAAGGTGAGTCCCCAAGGCCTACTGGAACTCTGCCCAAAACTGGGAAGTGAAACGGGTATCTCTATCGGATATGATCTCGCAGGGGACTCCGTGAAGATGCACCACATCCCTGATGTAGCGCTCTGCTAACTATGCTGGTCCAAAGGTGACTCAGATCCAAAAAAATTATGCCATCTTCGACAACCTGTCTACTATAATCCAAACAGCATCATGTCCCCACTGTGTAACCGGTAGCCCCACCCCCAGGTCCATAGTGACACTCTCCCAATTCCACTCTGGCACAGGAAGTGGCTATAACAGTCCTCAGGCCTCTAGTGCTCAACCTTCACCTATTGGCATACCAAACACTGTTGTACAAACTCTCCAACATCCCGCTTCATCCCCTTCCACCAGAAGTCACGTCGTAAATCATGGTACATTTTGGTGTTCCCGTGATGTATAGTAAACTTGGACCCATATGACTCAGCCAAAAGCTCCCTCAACAACTCCTCATCTCTAGGAATGCACAAACGCCCCCTCATATGCAAGATATCATCAGTGAAAGTGATGCCTCTTGGATCTCCTGTTAGTACCCTGTCTCGTAGCGTCTGCAGATACGGATCAGCCATCTGTCCAATAATGATGCGATCTTTGAGGTCAGGTCCTGCCTGTCTCATCACTATCACTACCCCACAGTGTCCACATGGCTCCTAAGGTCACCAACTGGCCACCTCCTACGTGAGCTGCCAACTCCGTTCCTGCAAGCTAGCCAAGTGGGTGGGTGCCTTCTAGCTCAAAGCGTCAACCACCACATTGGCCTTCCCTAGATGATAAGAGATGCTGCAGTCGTAGTCCTTCAGGAGCTCTAACCAATGCCTCTGCAACATGTTGAGCTCCTTTTAATCAAATAGGTACTTAAGACTCTTATGATCTGTGAAGATCTCAAAAGTCTCACCGTACAGGAAGTGCCTCCATGTCTTCAATGCGAAGATGATAGCTGCCAGCTCCAAGTCATGAGATGGGTGGTTATGCTCATGGGGCTTTAGATGCCGTGATGCAAAAGCGACAACATAGCCCCAATCCATGAGCACACCACCCAACCCCTGCAACGAATCATCAGTGTAAACCACAAACCTACCACTGCTGCCTGGAAAGGTAAGTACGGTAGCTAAAGTCAGCTTCCCCTTCAACTCCTAAAAACACACCTCGCACCCATCTGTCCAAGTAAAAGGCATGTCCTTCCTAGTTAGCTGTGTCATAGGACGCCGATAAACACACATGAATTCATGATAAAATGCTTATTTATGATAATTCCTAGGCTTAGCATTGCATACCATGTTATAAATACTGCATAACATCTATCGCATGGAGTTTAGGATTATGTACATTAATTTTGTCATTTTACGTGGCCAAAAGGTAGGGAGACATCTTTACAGGTTTCAGTTGGAGAATCTGACCATACGAATGGATTCAGAGCGACGATCGCAGTTTGTCATCACCAGAATCACCCTGATCGGAGCTCTGTAGTACCCTCCACAAGAAGAAGACAGACGACCCAGATGGCACCACATGGCGCCATCCAGGTTGCCCCACCTGAGCTAGCACGTCCTCAAGCCAACCGCATGGAGGGATCTCAACCGTTGGATCTCAATCCAACGGCTGAGGGTGGCCTGAACCATGCGTCAGCAAGCTCTACACTTGATTAAGAGCGTACCTTGGCCAAACGGTGAGGCGCCCTCTCTGTAGACACAAGACACAGGTTCGAGACCCGCAGCGTCCCCCCTTCGTCAATTGGATGCGCGTGCATACAGTAGTAGCGGTAGCGCAACGCCAACCAGCACGGGCGCGTGCATGCCAGCAGGGCCTCTACGTGCATGAGGGACAGCGCAACTCGCATGGGCGGGCGTGTGCTTGGTTGGTGCCAACCTTTAGGGAGAACCTGGCAGACATTCAGCGACGCTAACAGTCGTCGCTAATTATTCACACACCAGCATGGCCAGCTGTGGGCGTTAGCAAGCGTGAGCTGCCTACAGCGACACTTACAACGACGACTTGGAAATAACTAATGGTCACATGCCTATTCTAGCCTCTTTTCATCCTCTATAAAAGGACCAAACCCCCTCCCTTCCAAGCCATCTCTACCTACTCTACTCCCACCTACTCCCAAGCTCTAGCAAGCCTACCAACACTCTGTTAGAGCTTGCTCTCAAGCTCCCAAGGCACCTATTAGTGTAATGGAACTCTGCCCCACCAAATACTCCTCCAGCTTCCCATCCCCATTCATAGGTCTCCCTGGAGCCGTCCTCCCATCTTCATTCCGGTAGCAGATCATCTCCACCTTCTCACCTCCATTCTAGAGCTGCGCTGAAGCTTTCCTCGACCCGACGTCCTCCCGCTTCTCACCTCCATCGTCTTGCTTCCCAACTCCTTCATCCGAGCTTCCGCCAGGCGCCGTCATCTCACCGAATGCACCGGTGACTTTTCAAAGGTGCATGCTGGCCATCTTTTTTGACACGGTGGGAGATTGTCTTGAGGTGTTTATGGATGATTTCTCCATTTTTTGATATTCTTTTGAGTCTTGCCTAGCTAACTTGGAATTAATCCTCCAAAGATGCATCAAAACACGACTAGTCCTTAGCCAGGAAAAGAGCCACTTTTTGACTCAAGAAGGGATTGTCCTGGGTCATGTGGTCTCAAGTCAGGGTATTGAGGTTGATAAAGCTAAGGTGGATGCTATCTCTAGACTTCCTCCACCCACATCTGTAAAATAGATCCACTCTTTCCTTGGGCACGTGGGTTTTTACAAAAGATTCATTAAGGACTTCTTGAAGGTTGCTCATCCCTTAAGTAACCTTTTGGCCAAAGACACGTCGTTCGAGTTTGATGAATCATGCCATAAGGCATTCGATTTATTAAAAATGACAGTCACCTGTGCCCTGGTGTTGCAATCACTGATTCGGATAGCCCCATTTGAGATTATGGCTGATGCATCTTATTATGCCATTGGGGCTGTCTTAGGTCAAAAGATTGAGAAATAGCCCTCTGTGATTTACTACGCTAGCAAGACTCTGGACGAAGCCCAGGGGAACTACACCGTTACTAAAAAGGAATTGCTAGCTGCAATTTTCCCTGTTGATTATGTGACCAATGACCACAAGGTGGTCATCGATTTTGTGAAGAAAAATATCTTCAGCTGGTTCGGGGTTCCTCGGGCAATTATCAGTGATGGTGGCACACATTTCACTCATGCCTAGTTTTGGAATTTACTGGGGAAATATGAGGTGAATCATTAGATTTCCACACCTTACCACCTTCAGACAAACGGACAGGCTGAGGTCTCCAATCGAGAGATCAAAAACATTTTGCAGAAAACCATTAGGCCTAATAGGAAGGATTGGACCCAAAAGCTAGATGATGCCCTTTGGGCCTACCAGACGGTGTACAAAATGCCTATCGGCATGTCTCCGTTCCGTCTAGTGTTTGGTAAGGCGTGTCACTTACCCGTAGAACTTGAACACCGGCCATTTTGGGCCATCAGGAAGTGTAATTTTGACATAAAGTTGGCCGGGAAAACCAGGAAACTCCAACTATCTGAGTTAGAGGAGCTTCGAAATGATGCTTATGCAAATGCCAGAATCTATAAGGCAAGGACCAAAGCTCTCCTTGACCAAATGATTCCACGTAAGAGCTTTAAGCTGAACCAAAAGTTTTGGCTTTTCGATTCTCCATTGAAGCTTTTCCCTGGAAAACTTAGGTCTAAGTGGGATGACCCGTTCGTTATTGAGCTGATTTTCCCTAATGGGGCCGTCGAAATCTTTGACCCAAAGTTGGGTAATATCTTCAAGGTCAATGGACAGCATCTCAAACCCTTTGTTGACCATATGCTCCCTGAACCTGTCTCAGACAAGGTTGCTCTTACCTTGCCTTAACCACCACGGACCAATCATCACCTAACTGAAGGCACTAAACTCAACATATGTAAAGACTATTCCAAGCTAACCAAAATCCCACAGAAACTAGGTGTTATTCTTCCACTTCTACTCTCCTGCATGCCTGCATTTTTAACAATGAGGACATTGCAATAGATAAGCATGGGGGGTCGATATATCGTATAATCTTTTTGTTTGCTGTAACAGTAATTTCCTGTTATTTAATTCAAAAAAAAAAAGGAGATGAGAACATAGGCATTAGGAGTGGCAAACTTTAAAAATTGACACTTTGATACTTGAATACTTAGACTCTTCAGGTCTTCGGGCTTAATTAGCTTGGGTGTCCACTCGAATGTGGACTTAGTCTCAAGTCCTCGCCAACTAAAATTCATTTTAATTTGATAAATAAATTGGGATGATAAGTATGTGACTTATCAACCCACCCTCTGAATTGGGGGGACTTTAAGCCTAAGCATCTACACACTTTTTTTTGCACTAACTCACTTTTCGACGGTTTCTTCAAAAATTGGGTAGCTAATGAACTATCTAAGGTGGTATGGCTGGCAAGTTGTCGGTGGTAACAGCTCATCGACCGGTTGTCCAGAGCCCAATCACAAGATCATTTTCATTGTACTGCCTTTAGGTAAATCTTAGATCAGGGAAGCCACCCACTTAAGAAAAAAAAAAGTGAAAAAGAAAAAAATAGAAAAAGGAGAAAAAAATAAATAAATAAATAAATAAACCACACTTCATCGCATAAGTATGGCTGACAAGTTATCGTAGGTAACAGCCATTGGCTAGTTGTCCAAAACCCAACTCACAAAAAAAATGCACAAAAATTCCCAAAACACTTAGGGAAGAAGCAGGGAAGTAGAATAAATCGGGGAAATATACATTGGGTTCACCCTTGTGTTGACTCCATAAATAAAAGTAGGGAGAAAGCTACCGTTCGTAAAGATAAACCTCTAGGCAAGGTCACCTAGGGTCATAGAAACCCGAAGTCTGTTTTAACAGCCGCCTAGTGAGTCTTTCACTCTTTTCACTAGATGCTTAGCACTTAGAGTCCTTTTTGAGTCTTGGACGGGTCAAGTAGCAATAAAAGTTATCCCAAAACTCTCAAACTCTAAAAGTACAAAAAAATTAGAAAATAAGAAAAATAAGAAAAAAGTTTGTATCTTCTTCTCAAATAAGGCAAGGGCTTGGACGACCTACATTCTGGCAGACATCCGGGCACTATCGAGTCTTCGTTACTAGGTCTTGGGTTGAAAGTTCCTAAAATAACCAACAAATTATGCCTAAGAGATCGAATTCTAATTCTACTTTTATAAATAGCATTTAGGCTAGTTTTGCTAAGGACTAGCAAAAAGTAAGCATGGGGGTATGATAAACACATATGAATTTATGATAAAATGCTTATTTATGATAGTTCCTAGGCTTAGCATTGCATACCATGTTATAAATACTGCATAACATCCATCTCATGGCATTTAGGATAGTTGTATATTATGTACATTAATTCCGTCATTTTACGTGGCCAGGAGGCAGAGCGACATCTTTACGGGCTTCGGATGGAGAATCCGACCGTACAGATGGGTTTAGAGCGACGATCGCAATCCGTCATCATAAGAATCACCCCGATCAAAGCTCTGTAATACCCTCCACAAGAAGAAGAGGACGGAAAGCCCAGATGGTGCCACGTGGAGCTATCAAGGCCACCCCACCTAAGCCGGCACGTCCTCAAGCCCACCGCATGGAGGAATCTCAGTCGTTGGATCTCAATCCAACAACTAAGGGTGGCCTAAACCGCGCGTCAGCAAGCTCTACACTTGACCAAGAGCGTGCCTTGGCCAAACGATGAGGCGCCCTCTCCGCAAACGCAAGACGCCGGTTCGAGACCCAAAGAGCCCTCGCCCTTCGTCAATTGGACGCGTGTGCATACAGCAACAGCGACAACGCAGTGCCATGCAGCACAGGCGCGCGCATGCCAGCAGGGCCTCTACGTGCATGAGGCGAGATAGCGTAGCTCGCATGGGCGGGCACATGCTCGGTTGGTGCCAACATTCAGGGATAGCCTCGCAGACATTCAGCGATGCTTACAGCCGTCGCTAATTATTCACACACCAGCAAGGCTAGATGTGGGCGTGAGCAAGCGTAAGCTACCTACAGCAACACTTACAGTAATGACTTGGAGGTCACTAATGATCACATGTCTATTGTAGCCTCTTTCCATCCACTATAAAAGGACCAACACCCCTTCCCTTCCATGCCATCTCTACCTACTCTACTCCCACCTACTCCCAAGCTCTAGCAAGCCTACCAACGCTCTGTTAAAGCTTGCTCTCAAACTCCCAAGGCACGTATTAGTGTAACGGAACTCTACCGCACCAAATACTCCTCCAGCTTCCCATCCCCATTCATAGGTCGCCTTGGAGTCGTCGTCCCACCTCCATTCCGGTAGCAGATCATCTCTGCCTTCTCACCTCCATTCCGGAGCTGCACTGAAGCTTTCCTCAACCCGACGTCCTCCCGCTTCTCATCTCTGTCGTCCTGCTTCCCAACTCCATCCGAGCTTCCGCTAGGCGCCGTCGTCTCACCGAACAGTCACTTCGGGAGATTTCTTCCCACCTCCCTCTCTTTTATGTTTTCTAGATTATTGTAATTGGTATTCATGCAATATATCATATTCGATTCTATCTCTCTCTCGTGATTATTTGTCATCTTATTTCAAAAACAAAAAAAAATAAAACCACAAAACACAAAAAAGAAACAAATCGAAGCACGATTTTCATACAAAGTAAACGCCGCCTCCCTGTGTTCCACCCGAGACTCCCTTGGAGTTTCGGTATAAATTATATTTGATCACGAGTTTTGCAACTATGACGACGGGATACTCGTAACCCAAATTTCAAACACGCAAAACACACCCCATCAGACGTGCAATCTGGGAGAAACCTCTGATAAACCATTGGTAGTAGCCTACTAGCCCTAAGAAACTATGCATCTCTATCACTGTGCGTGGCCTCTCCCACCTAGGCACGGCCCCGCATTGGTCGGATTCATAGATATCCTATCCCTAGAGACCACATGACCTAAGAAAGTAACCTAACTCAGCCAAAACTCACACTTGTACTTGGAGTCCGACCTGCGTAGTCTCAAGTTGTCTAGAACCATGCATAAATGTTGCTCATGCTAGGACTGATCTTGGGAATATACTAACACATCATCAATAAAAACCACAAACTGGTCCAGGTAGGGCCTGTAGAAGCAGTTCATCAGATCCATGAAAGCTGTGGGGGCATTGGTCAGCCCAAACGACATGACCAAAAGCTCAGTGTCCATACCACATTCGAAAAGCTGTCTTGGAGATGTCTGTCACCCTAATCCTCAACTGGTGGTAACCCGACCTCAAGTCTATCTTGGAGAACACTGTGGCATCTCTCAACTAGTCAAAGAGGTCGTCAATGAGGGGCAATGGTTATTTGTGCTTGATGGAAACCTGGTTCAGCTGCCTGTAGTCAACTCAAAGCCGAAGGGTGCCATCCTTCTTCTTCACAAATAAAAAAGGGGCCTCCTAGGGGGACGAACTGGGCCTCACAAAGCCCTTCTCCAACAAGACCTGTAACTGGGACTTGAACTCTCACAGCTCAAGTGGTTCCATCTTGTACGATGCAGTAGAGATAGGGCTGGTCCCCGGTACCAATGAGATCTCAAACTCAATCTCACGCTCAGGTGGTAATCTCGATAACTCCTCAGGAAAGACATCAGGGTACTTTCAGACTATCGAGATACTTTGTAAGTCAGCTGTTGGGCTAGGTTCTGCCACAACACAAGCCAAAAAGCCCTCACACCCCTGTCTCAGTAGCTTCGCTGCCCGAAGTGCGGAAATGCATCTAAGTCCTTCGTCCACTGGCTGGCCATGGAACTCAAAAGGGGGCAACTCAAGTATGAAAAACACAATTTTCCTCCTAAAAGAGTCCACCAGGGCATGATAGGAAGACAACCAATCCATTCCAAAAATCACATCAAAATCCTCCATCTATATCATAATCAGGTTGGTGGGGAGACTGTGTCCCACTATCTTGACCCCATAGTCTGTGAAGACCTCCTCTGCGACAAACAACTGTCCCCCTAGCCCTCTAATAAAAAATGAATCCTCTAGTAGTGTACTCTTCGGCCCCAAACTGGCAGCAAAACTCATGGAGGCAAACGAATGCGTGGCGCCAGAATCAAAATGCACATAAACTAATATATCAGAAACTGTAACCATACCTACCACAACAGAACCTAAAGCTCTGGTGTCTCTGTGAGTCAAGGCGTTGACACACCCCTCAACCCTAGGAGGAGAAGAGGTAGCAACACTCTGGGTCAGGCAAGTAGGGGCTGGCCAATACCCACCTTGTGATTGTTGTCCTCCCCCTCGAGTCTAGTAGACACAGCCACCAATCCAGCCTCCTATGCCCGGTGCGAGGAGCATCTGGTAGGCTCCTTCCTTAGATGAGCAGTCCCTCATGTGGCCCCGCTGGCCACATTGGTAGCAGAGAGGGGCAAAACCTCCTCCCTCAGTCTGTCCTTGCTGGAAGCTAGGCGGGGGTCTGGTGCATGCAGCTGGCCCCTGTGTGGGACCTCCAAAGGTCACCGGCGGCCCCACAGAGCAGGATGCCTCCCATACGAGTATCGAGTGCCTCCTCTCCTGACGGCCCTAAGAGTGCTCAGGCTGGTAGGCCCTCCTCTGACCTCCTTCATCAGTGTCTCACGCAGTCGGGTTAGTTTCCTCATAGGTCATCTTTACCTCGACCATGTGGGAGAAAGTAGGTAGCTTCAGGGGCATCACATACCCCCGCGTAGCAGACTGAAGACCCTCAGTGAACCTCCATAGATGCTCCTCTGTAGTCACAACAGATGGGGCGAAGTGTGACAGCTCTAGGAAATGCATGCTGTACGTGCTAACTGTCATCACCCCCTGGCGAAGAGTGTGGAACTCCCACCACCTCTAGTCCTGCCACGTCAACAGAAAATATTGCTCGTAGAAAAAAGCCACGAACCGGTCCCACTTGGCTCTCCCCCCTCCTAACCCTAAATCGCCCGCCACTACTTGTGGGCGGCACTCTTCACTGGTACATGCCAAAGGCCACACGGCACTCTGCAAAAGGGTGGAGCGTGTCAATGATCTTCTCCATCTGCTCCAACCAAACCTCTACCTCAGACGGGATCTCCTCCCCCTTGAAGGAGGGGGGCTTTAGTTTCTAGAACTAGGCGAACAACTCGTGATGAAACCATAACAAGGGCACGAGTGCATCACCCAGTAGGGAGGACTCCTGCTCAATAGTGTATGAAGAAGGTGGAGCTAGTGAAGGGTCAACCCTCCCTCTCCAGCTTGCCCTACACTGCAGCGACTCCCCTATCTTACAGAAGATTCCCCATCCGCATCCTCAGGTGGAGGCGGTGGAAGAGCTGGCTACTGCTGAAACTCCTCCTGTACGATGTCTCGGATCAGCTGAGCGAGGTCCTAGGCCTGGATGCCCTAAAAGAACAGTGGAGCGCACCCCACCTCAGGTCCGGCACATCCGCCCTCGCGACCATGCCCTCGGCCGATCCCACGAGCTATACGACGAGGCATCTATACAAGGAGATGAAAGGAAACAAAGATCATTGTTGACACCAGGCTAATATAAGACTTAAGAGTGGAGATCAAGATAACACGTTGTGATGGCTACCCTAGCTGTATTCACATGAGTGGTTACTTCCCAGTTGTTTGATCTATTTCTCAAGACAATCTTTCTCTGATACCATCTTGTTACGACCATAACCCTGCTCCACATGGAACCCGGGGTTGGAGCACCTCAACTAACCCAAGACCTAGTTGTCCATCGAGGAATATACCAAACATTAAAACAATCCACACATGCAACATAGCTAAAACCTAAATGAAAGATAGAAAACTGAAAGGTAGACTGTAAATAGTACCACAAGAGAATAGCAAGGTTTTCCACATAGCCATCACAACCATAAACGAAGAATAGAAATGTAACTAATGGTTCTAATCAAGAGTACTCACGATAGCAGTAGGAAAAGTCCAACTATAAAGGAAACAAAAAATGGACTAAAGCTGGGCTCGACTAGGCCTAGTACCCTCTGCAGCCAGTGGTACTGGCTGCTCACCTCACTAACCTGAACATAAGTAGCAGTCGTCAGCAAAAGCTGGGTAGAGTGGCAAGTACAAAATTAATTAATGCAATTTAATTTAAAAGCAGTAAACATTTCAGGTAATGGTACATGTTTCACACAATTCCATAGTTTGTTTCTATTTCTAGGTACTAGTTATTTAGTGTTTCGAATATTCTAACAAAGAGTCTCGTTATCTCTTGGTTCACATGTTCCCTAACTGAACGATTTTGCTGCATCCTTCCCCGCGATGCAGGACATGCACGTGGCACTCTCCTAGCCGAGAGAACACCCCATGTTTGTCCTACACCCGGTCTACCACCACGGGGTCGTGGTCGCAATGTAACGGTGATTACGGCACGTGCTATAGACTCACGAGAAGCTAGCCCACACTGGCACGCTGTCAGTCCTTTCCGCTAATGAGTACGCTCTAAGTGGTGCAGCATAGAACAGAATAGGGGCCGCACCCCTAACCAGTCTACGTACCCTAGCCCGACTATCCTAGTTAACCCTGTGGGCCTAATAGGAGTCGATGTAGGGAGGCCATTCCTACCTTGGATCCCAACCCAAGGAAAGGCTAGCTCTCCTCAGTACATACGTACATGAGGGCCAGCTTGCCCCTAAACTAGAGTCCAAACAACAGTCGTGCCTCATGGTAGGTGAGTTATTCCATCATTATCCAAGTTTCGTACCATAGCAGATAAATTGTTCTTCTAGTGCACCTTAGCATTCAAGTACATCTTTACTATTATAGCTAATGGTAGGTCCTTCCATTAAAGAGAAACAAGCATCACTCATGTTTATGTTATATCAATCAAGCTCCATGTATTGAAGATAAACATGCATCATTCATGTACTTAAGGTTTATTCTATATTGATCAAGCTCTATGATATCATACACATTTAGCAAACACCCTTATATTAAATTGTTAACTTGATTGTAACCACCACCATATTGGCTAGGGCATGGATAACAAAATTACTTATACGTCAAACCCATAAGGTTCGGGTGGGCACTCATCAATTTCGTAAATAGAAGAGGCATAATAGATGTCAAACTTGTATTACATAACTTAGGTTTCAAAATGGGATTCTTTGATTTAGAGCATTCACTTAACCAAACCAAAGAGGAAGAGTAGAAGAAGACCACTCTACCTAGGGGTATGGGAGATATAGGGGCACAAGCGACAGATCCCGACACCTCTGTAGGTCCCTCGTGCACCACAGACTTGGGGCCTACACCAATTTAATGGTTAAATGGGGCATCAAACAAGTTGATCGGCATTGCGGTATGCTAAATAATTCCAAAACAGTGTAGAAATGGCTCTGAAATGTAGGAAATTTCAAGAGCTTTCCAATGATACCTTGGTTGCACAATTCTGACCCTGTTTGGGCCCTAAATCAGCCTAGAAACCTTCCCTGGTTCGCTTGAACTGGCCCGGGTCAGTTCAATCAGGCCAAATCGACCGCTCGTCTACTCAGGAGGTGCCTGACGCTAGAATCAGACGCTTGAGACACTCCTCAAACGTCTTAAATAGCGTGAGACCCCAACTTTCCTCAAACTTCTAGCGAGTTTCCCGGTCATCCTAGAACCCCTTCAAACATTCAATACACTGTCCGGACATCTGAAAACACCTCAAAGTCCTCCTGCGCATGACTCCCTACGCAAACTCACTATGCACGAGTGCTGCTTCCCCATGCAAGCTCTCTCCTCGAGGCTGTCCTTGCTGCAAGCACCTCGGGTAGGCTGCGCCTCATGCCTCGTTCATCCCCAGATGTCCGAAGCGCACCTCGGCCGTCTGTGATGCCTCCCAGCCATCCGCAGGGTGTTGCGGACGACCGATGAACGTAGGGCCCTCCCCCGCTTCGCACACCGAATGCGCCACATCAACGGCTGAAGTGCCTCACACCATGCGCTCCTCGCACCTCGTGCCACTACAATCCCCCTCTCCCCCCTTCTCCTTCTCTTTGTCGCTTGCTCTCCCTCTCCTTCACTCTCTTTGCTCTCTCCCTCACTCTCTGTTTGAAGTGGGGAATAGGCCACACCGCCCAAGGTGGTGTGGGGGAGGAGCGGGATTGCGAGAGAGGGGTTTTAAAGGGGTATCAGGTAGGGTTCTAGGGCTCGTGGGGTCGAGGAAATTTATTGAAACAGTCTTAGGTTCTTAGAGTTGTTTATGGAGGGTAAAAAGGGTGAAAGGTAGTGGCGTAAGAATTGTGCTAAGCCCCTCTACGAGCCAAATAACACGGATAGAGTCCCTACGTGGGTTTGCTGGTGCACAAAATTTACGCTAAGGCCCCTATAGTTTAGGAAATTACCTAAATAGCCCTTGGAGAGGGTCATTTCAAGAGCTATATTGAAAAGGTACTAAAAAGGTAAGGCATGCAAGATTGCTGACCATTAGATGCCCCTATAGCTATGGGAGACAAATTCAGTCTTGATCAATGCCCACAGAATGAATTTGAGAAATGGGAGATGTAAAGAGTCCTTTATTCATCAACCGTTGGCAATATTATGTATGCCCAAGTCTATACACAACTAGACTTGGCATACATTTTTAGTATGTTGAGTCAGTACTTGAAAAATCTGGAAAGAGACCATTGGAAAGCAGCCAAAAGGGTCTTGAGATATTTACAAAAGATGAAAGATTACTTGCACACATTTCGAAGATCGGAGCGGCTTGAAATTATTGGTTTCATTGACTCTGACCTTGCAGGATGCCAAGATAGTCGGAAGTCTACTTCTGGCTATGTATTCCTGCTCTACGGAGGTGCTATTTCTTGGAAAAGTGCAAAACAATCCTTAATTGCCTCTTCTACAATGACAACGTAATTCATAGCATGTTACGGGCCATCCAATCACAGGAATTGGATAAGGAATTTTGTTATGGGACTACGTGTGATTGATGGCATTGAAAGGCCATTAAAATTATTTTGTGACAATAAATTCACAGTCCTTTATTCCAATAATAGCAGGAGCTCTTTCAAGTCGAAACATATAGAGATCAAGTTTCTGGTTGTTAGAGAAAGGGTGCAGAGTGGACATTTGTCTATAGAGTACATTGGCACAAACTCTATGGTAGTGGATCTTCTTACTAAGGGTTGTCACCCAAGATGTTCCACAAACGCACAACTCATATGGCTGTGATGTCTATTAATGAAATTCAATTTTAGTGGATGTTTGTAATCTTTGTTGTATTATTGTAATAGACACTTTGGTTTTCAATTTTATGGAAATGTATAGTTTTGTAAAGCTTTATACAACTTTTCTGCAGAATTAATAAGGCTTTCAGTTTTTTTATGTCCACTTTGTCTTTTGGTTACTGTTTGACCTCGCTAAAGAGGACTAGTTGGGAATAGACATGTTGTGATCACATTGCATGAAATTCCCATGCTACACATCCATGTCATTATCTAGTTGTCAAAGACATCCAACATATGTGACCTTTGTTGGTTTAGTCACAGAGCGGCAACGAAAGCCACTTCGATCCTATGTCTAGTGTGATTGATGGACTAGAATGATTATGATACAATTAAAGTTTTTTTTGACAGCAAAGTTGAGCTCAATTCGAGAATGTATAATTACAAATGATATACATATAGTCCAAGTGGGAGATTGTTGGAACATTAGTCCAATTAATTGACTAATATGTGTAAATAATCATACATTCGTAGTTGTCAATCAATTTTGTCCATCAAAAATGATCAAATAAGAATATTGCGTATTGGTGTATCATTAAAGATGTGGAAATATGTGTGTAGATACTTATGGGTCATGTGCCTTTCTTTGATGGGTAGAATTGCAAATGACCAAATACAAATTAATGCTGATTAATTTGTATTAAGGAGGGAATTATGGTCCCCATTCCTTAATATAAGAGATAACTCTCATTTCTTGCACCCCCATCATGAGAGAGAGAGGAAGATAAGCTATTGGTAGATTGATTCTCCTCGCTTCAAGGTCATGTTAAGGTTTGGAAAATCTAGCTGCTATCATCCATAAGATTTCTATGACTCTGAACACAGGCATGAATGCTAATCTCTTGCATTTATATGGTCATTTGTGCACATAGATATGCCAGAAGATATTAATCTTATCTTATGATGTTTCATACATCATAGGATCACTCATGGATTAGGTTAGATTTATATATGATCGACCACTGAAAATCCAAAATCGCACTTGTAATTGCTTTTGGTTTATCTAGTACCGGTACTGTTTACATGTAGGATTATGAACTGTATTCATTAGGTACCACTTATCATTAGTACCGATATTGAGTGGATACAGGTTCATTGTGACATGAAAGTACCGTATGCCAAAAGTACCAGTATTGATCATCTGTACGTACCGGTATATGTTGGTTACAGATGAAGAGCTCTGATTCTTGGATCTCATCTAGTGCTCAACGTATACTGGTACTAGAGGCTAGTACTGATATACAATGTGTAATAGTGTAGTGCCCCATATCATCAAAGATCTTGCCTATATTCATGGAGTACCAGTACTTAAGATGAGTATCGGTATTTGTTGAGATCAGATAAGTCCTGAGTAGTTTATCGATACTCTTCAGCTACCGGTACTCCACCATCTGTATTGGTACACCTTCAATACTGTTGATTCTATGTAATTCAAACAGTATGTCAAGTATATCAGTACCTATTCATGAATACCGATACTACTTGAATATGAATTACAAAATTAAAAATCAATAATATTGTTATTGATATTGATTCATTTATAATTAAGTTAACCTTAATTCCTTCGTATGATTATTATCGGATTAATTGTAAATTTGAAACCTAACAAATATCTTTTCTGTGATAACGAAAAGGTCAAGTTATCCGAGTTGGAGTCAAAGGCCAGCATGGTTGATTTATTAACTATTTCAATTCATAAGGAGCTAGAGAGTTATCTTCTCGACAAAGTCGAGAAAAAAAACTTAATTAATCTCCCAACCGAAGGAAACATTCAGCAAAATTGATTCCTCCACGTCAATTCCCAACTATTCTGCAACCGTACATGCAACCTGCCCTCTGTGTCGCCTTGCGTGGACTTCACGTTAACGATCTTATAGAAAAAAATAAAGAAAAATAGAAAACGAACGGTCGGACATTCCCGCAACACCCCGCCTCCCCTACCGAAAGTAAGAGGCCCACGTCCGGGACGAGGAGCGCGTCAAAATCGTGTCTTCGTCAACAATCACATGGTCGAGAGGGATTCCGTGGGATCGAGAGATGATTTAGTAGAGATGGAAAATGGAAAAAAAATGGGTACGAAGAACAGTACAAAGATGTGCGTTTCAATATCTTTTACATCGTAGGATCAGAATCAATTATTTAAAAATAAAAATTAATTGATTAAAAATAAAATTTTATTTGATTGAAAATTAAAATATATTATTTAAAAATAAATATATTGATTGAAAATAAAATTAGATCGTTGTATTTAGTATTTATTTTGATAATAACGTGATTTATTACTTGTATAAAATAATTTTTACTTAAAAATAATTATTTATTTATAAAAATTAAATTTTATCAATGAAAATTTAAAATACATTAATTACAATCAGTACTTATATTTTCTACGTTGTAAATTGTATTATATTTTTTTATTTTTTTATTTTTAAAAATCACCATGTAATGATTACTGGCTCATGGGCACGCAATCATGCCTGCTAACGAACATTGCCGTATACCAATTTGACCGATGATTTTCGTTGAAAAATACATGTGCCCCGATCTCAGGCGTGTGATCTAACCCCTTCGTTTGATAGAAACAGACCGCAAGTCGACGCACTAAAGAGGTGGGACCCGTTGTTTTGTAACGGGGGAGGCGTTGATTCCTTCGTAAATTTTTACCTTTACTTAGATAACTCCAACAAACCTGCCAGCTAAGATTTTTCTCATTAATGCAAATATCAAATTTTAGCGAATGGTTCGTTGGTGTCGACAGGTACCATTCTATTTGTTTCCATTCTTGTGAACTGTTGGAATGACCTCTCCAACAATTCCAAAATCCAAGACATGGAGGTTCAATCCTCCATCCCACTGGAGATGTACAAACATTGAGGTGACAATTGATCACAGTCTTCTGTTAGCGAAGGAATTGTGTTTATCCATCGACAATTAAATTATACTTCATCGGCAAGGCTTGGGAGTCCAATAGAGATAAGATGGAAAAAATAAATATGGAAGCTTCTTGTTAATAAAAGTAATAAACAATTTCTCGTACCACATGGGAGGGCATTTTGCACACTCCTCCTGAACTTCAGAGGAGTGTGTGTTTAATTTGGGTGTGGTCATGCAAGCAACTCTCCCATTGTGGCACCATAGAATAAGGGCACATAGAAGAGAAATGTGCAATTCATAGAATAAGGACTACAATCAAGTAAGCTTTGCTTAACACTTAACATTCAGCCTCAGTACTCGATTGCATAATGGTGGATTACTTCTTGCTTGCCCAAGAGACAGGATTAGACCCTAAGTATATAACATAATCGGTAGTGCAGTGAAGATTGTCAAGGTAGCTAGCCTTATCAGCATCAAAGAAGTCACTCAATTGAAGTGTTGGACTTCGAGAATAAACAAAGAAAGCTGAATGGATCCTTTCAAATAATGCAGAACTCTCTTTGCAACCTCAAATTGGCACTGAGTAGGGGCATGCATAAATTAAAACAACCTATTGGTTGCAAACTTCATATCTAACAAGTGAATGATAAATAGTGTAGGCTGTAGCATCAGACATCAAAGGTGACTCATGCTTGGATAAAGGTTCTGTTGTCGTAGTTGTTTTTGCTGACTTGGCCCCCATCTATGTGAAACTTCACCAAGATATCTATAATATATTATTTTTGGGATAAAAATAGACCAACCGAAGATGACATGAGCTCAATCCCAAGAAAATAGGAGGGAACCCCAAGTTCCTTATAGGAAATTGAGCACTCTATTTCTGAACAATATCTTGCAACATTGAGGAATGTAAATTGATGACCATGCTATATGTCATCGACATAGATAAGAAAATAAATGTGCATTGATGAGAACCTCATCATTAGCCATAACTAGCTCATTTTGACCTAATACAAAGGATAAAAGCTCCTACATAACTCAAGGAAAGGCCTAACTCAGAGAATTCTGAGTTTAAGGAGAAAACAAGTCATAAGGGGTAAAAATGCAATTTTACCAGTATAATATGCATACAGGGTAATTCAGGGTCCAAACACAGGTCAAACAAACCAAATAAGAAGGAAAGTGGGATGATCTGACAAGGGCTACAGCAATTCCAAGGAACTAAATGATAATCTGTAACCTTAAAACAAACCCACTTCAATTCATGAGGTTCGAGGCAAAGTAAAAATAGAATAAACCCTCTAAAATTCATAGAAAAATAATCTCTAGGGTTTAGAACCTTCAATTTGGCCTTCAGAACCCATTTTGACCTACATTGAGAACCATGCCCAATTAATAACTTAATTTGGGTTTTTGCATAAATTGACCAGTCAAACAAGGTTTAATCTAGAAATAAAATTCACCATCAAATTCCTTAGGTCCTAATTAGTCATGTATAAAAACTTGAGCCTAAGAAGAAACCTTCTTGACCAACTTTGCACTTTGGTCCTCATATATTTACTTTTTGGCCCTCAACCTTTGAACCCTCACATTTCTGCCCCTAACTCTCCTTCGTTCTTTGCATTCAGGTCCCTCCTGCCAAAACCTGCCAGCACCATGCTCCGGCGACCTTGCGCGGAGCATGGCGCCGCGCAGGGTAAGGGGGAGGGTCTGGCAAGACAACCGGGGGTGCCCTGCGTCGTCAGCCGTCGCAGGAACACCCCCCTGGTCGCTGCAACCCACCATACCGGTCGTGCGAACGCACGGACGGTATGGGTTTCCATCTCCGGCGTCCTCCGGCGAGGGAGACACGTCGTCTCCCTCCGCCTTCCTCTCTGATTCGGCCTCTATAAATACTCCCGTCGCTCCGCCGTTCTGAGCAGCTCGGATCTGACGGACAAAACCCCCAACTTTCCTCTCCTCTCACTCCGGCAGACGCCCACCAGCTCCGGCGGTTCTTCCTCCTCCTCCTCTTCGCTCTGCCGCAATACCAGCAGCAGAGACTTCTCTCCCTCGCTCTTCCCGCGCCACGCCGCACCCAGCTGGCGCCTCTCCGGCCCTCTGCTCGCCGCCGCCCCTTCCCCCGGGCATCTTCTTCTCCGGCGACAGTCGATACGACTGTCGCTCGCTCCGGCCCCTCCTCGTCCTGCTAAGTAGGTAGAACTCCTCCTCTTCCTCCCCTCTTCCTTTTCCTCACTTTAAACATTTACTGTCGCCCTCGATTCCGACCAATCACCCTCACCTTCTCCGCCTCCGGCCATCCTCCGGCGAGCCGCTCCCATCACTCCAGCAACCCACATGGCTCGCCGACCACCGCAGAACCTCCGCCTCCTCACCCTGATCAACCTCCGCCCTTCCACTTCCCCCAAATCACCCTCTGCAACTCCACCGAACAAACCCATCTCCCGACCCACAGTCCGACCTAGGGCAGCCCTTAGGCTCCACCCCGTCGCCTGCACACCCCCCGACCACCTTCGCCGTGCCACGGCGAAGGTCCTCCGCATTTCTGATTGGGCCGAGAGGTCGTTTCTCTGTGGGCAGGTACCTGCACTCGTCGCCGCCATTGTTGAAGCGAAGCAGCTTCGACCTGCTGTCCCAGGTGCGCCGCGCCCAAGTCACGCTCCCAGGCTGTGCAGGGGCATTTCGGCAAAGCGTTAGGCTGCCGTTGAGGCGAATCCCTCGCGCGAAGGCCTCGCGTAAAGCTGCGATTACCAGCTGCTTCCTCCGCGCAGGCGCGAAATTGGGGTGGGACATTTAGTCCCACCTCGGAAGGCTCTGAAGGAGCGCAGCGGTATAAAGCGAAAAAGTGCTGGAGGCTTATTGCCTCAGCACACGGGGTGAGGTCCCCTTCACCCGCCCGGTTACCCGGTCTCGTCCGCGCTCACTCCCCGTGGACCTGGCCCGACCCGACTTAGACTGACCTGCACTCCTCGCCCACCACGCACGCCGGTGGGCCTGGACCCGGGCGCGACCTGTACCCGGCAACCCGGCAGCTCTGGGAGAGCTTTCCTAAGAGCGGTTTC
Organism: Thalassia testudinum; assembly: GCA_037157565.1. NCBI lineage: Eukaryota > Viridiplantae > Streptophyta > Magnoliopsida > Alismatales > Hydrocharitaceae > Thalassia > Thalassia testudinum. Next base: position 155,706,909 of record JAZHRO010000073.1, read on the forward strand.
TGTGAGAGAGAGACGCGGGGGAAGGGTAGAGGTAGGTTTTGCCCCTCTCTGATCAAGCTGTGTAAGTGTGCAGGCACAGGTGAAGAAGAACCGTGGAAGAAGACGAAGGCTGAAGGAAGGAGGATCACCGAGCGGCACTGTAGCAGCGGTGGTTTAAGTCGTCTGATTGGAAAATCAGACGACGTCCTGAAGGCAAAGAAGGAGAAGGAAGGCGAGGCAGAGGAGAACACAGAGAGGCCAAGGGAAGAACTGAAAGAAGAAGAAGAGCACGAGAAGATCTGAAGAAAGAAAGAAGAAGAAGAACAGGACCGCTCTGCAGAAGAAAAAGGAAGAGACGAGCAGAAACAGCTGAAAGAAGAAGAAGAACATCACCACTGCAGATAAAGAAGGAGAACAAAGGAAGAGAGCAGAAGATCTGAGAAGGAAGAGGAGAAGCAAAGATAAAAGAAGAAAAGCCAACAAATTCTCTCTCTCGCTTTATTTTTGTAATAAGAATTTGTATCTCTAGAATACAGTTTGCTCCCTGAGTTCGACCTCGGGAACTCTTTTATTTTCCAAGTAACAAATTGTATTAAACTGGTAATCACCTCTCTCTATACTATACTACGACGAAATAATAAAACTATAGGGGAAGTTTCGACACCAGTTTTTGGCACCGTTGCCGGGGAGCAACGGCTATTCTAGAGGTAAACATTCCTGTTTCTTTTTAGTTTCTGATAATCTCCTCTCTTTTGTGCAGCTACAGGAAATCAAGAAGACAAGCAACCGCACGACAACCACTCCGAGGATAGGTAAAATTTCTTTCCTCTCTCTATTAACCCCTAAACTCTAAAGAGGAAGAAAAGAAAAGAACAAGCAATATAGGGCTAACCTGTCTTCCATACTTAGTAACCATAAAGAGTTGCATGTTTTCAACTCATTATTCATGCACACTATTAAGGGTATTTAAGGGCTAACACATTCTTGCTTGAGCCCTAATTACCCAACAAAGAACTAACTGGACCAAGTAGAGCCAACATAAGATTCAACATTAGGGTTTTAGAGACACACTACTTAAATCAAGAATGGAGAAAATCCAAAAGAAGTGTGCCTAAATCATTGATTGAACATACTTATTCAGAGAAACCCTAAACAATTGGCTCTCTAAACACTTGAACCCAAAAAGAAAGGACCCAAAAGCTCTCAAAGGAACAAGAGGTAAAGTTGACCCCTTGGGTCAACCAACCTTAAAATTAGGTCACTTTCTCACTCAAAATACCTAAGAGATCAAGTGTAACTTTAAGCACCCTGATCTTAAAGTAAAATTGGTAGACTTAAGAGGTCAAGATCCCCACCCTGGTCTACCTGGAATCTCAGTGACAAGAGAGGTCGGGTGGGGGAAACCCTGTAACCCGTGGGGACGCTCTATCGTGTAGGGGTCTTTGCGGGACTCTCCCTCTCTGGCTGCCCAGGTAATTTTCAGGTGGACGATCTTTCTGATCAAGGGGTCCATCTGCCCCGCACCTCTATAGTCACCCAACAATTTTTGGGTGTCTTGATTGGGTCCAGCACCTGCTTATCTCATCCAGTCCCTCAGTATTTTGCAGGAGGTCCTTGAAACCTCCTATAGAAATTCACTCTCCTCGAGGCTAAGCCTCGGCTCCCTTGTTTTTGCAGAAATCATTCACATAGCCCCTCTTTCCTCTGTTTCTGAACAAAGTCCCCTTCTTCCATTAATTCAAACTTCTGATTCTATCTTGATTCCACCACCTGATTCGAAGATGCAGCCTAATTACCTAGCAAGACTACCATGTAAAAAACCTGAATATCTGAGATCCATGAAAGATAAGATGATTGAGGATGCCCTTGAAATCAAATATAAACCCTCAACACCAATAGAAAACATTCAGGTTGATGTCCCAACAACCACAGCTTTCATCATAAACTGTGCCCAGATTCTATTGACTGAAATTACAAAAGGATCAACCCGAGATATGCTCATGACAGGATACATTGAGATAGAAAAATTACACCAATCTGAATACCTTCAATGCTTGACAAATCCTGTACTTTGGGAACAACACCAAGATGCCCTTATGAAACGGGTAGAAATGATGAAATCAGTAGAACAAATTATCAACCAGAAATACCCGTATATACCAGAAATAGAGGATGAACCATCTTGGAACAGTATTAAGGAACAATCCAGTTTCCCAGATCTCGGGATTGAGGCACAAAGTGGTTGTAAAATCCCAACCCAGATAGAAGACAATGTTGAATTAGGTTGGGATATTGCAGGAGAACACAATGATGAGCCAAACTTAGACCATGAATTGCCAAGCCTAGAATTTCAAAACTCCTGCAATAATGAGATCAGAACTGAACCTTCTGAGGGTATAAATTCCGCCCCTTATTTTGATAAGGTGGCCCTCGAAGGTTATTCGGACTTAGGTTCTAATAATTCTACCCACATCCTAAGCCTAGAACCTAGATCTGAAACTTATTGGGAAGATTATGGGGCCCCTTATGAGAAAGATCAAATTTTTACAGAATATGATTCCGGGCCTCTATTTGATGAATATCCCTCTCCAACATCCTCAGAAAATCTGATCGATTTTTCAGAAAACATGCCAATTTATGATACAGAAATTGAGGAGTTGGATGAGCAAGGTTTTAATGGGGTCTATCCTACCAGCTTCGAGCTTGAACAGAACATCTTTTTGAGCCCAGAATTGACATATAGGCTAGAACCCAGTCAGGCTGCTGATTCCACATCTGATGATTTTTGCTGTGGTGGAATTCATGATCATGAATCTCATTTTCGCCAACTCTCCGACAATTTCAGATCTGACTATAATTGCGGAGAGACTTTCCTTCCTGAACACGCCAGGCCCATCTACGACCTCAGTTCACATGACTCGGACTCCGACTCTGAGGTCCTGATTCCCGAGATCACTGATAACACAGAATCATTCCTTTTTGATCCTCAGGAACCAAAAACAGAAAATGCCGAGAGTGATTGCAACCCAGAATTCAAATCTTTTCTCAATTCAGATTTCTTTCATCCTACAGACACTCTTCCGGCATTTGATAGTTACCCAGAGGACTCTCTACAGAAAACCACCTATCATCCATTTCTAGAAGAGCCCTCGTACACAATGGCCACCTCATCCGCACACACAGAACGGATCAAAACCTCTTCCAAACCCCAACCCGCAACCGGACTCAATTTCTATTCAGATTCACCTCTCACCGAGCCAATTGCATTTCCACATCGGGTTTGGAACACTGATCAGACTACATACCATGCTCTATCATTCTCTGATCACCCCTGTAGGGTTCCTGCATCAATCACTGATTATTCTACGGGTCCCTACTCTGACCAGGCTGATTCGACTCAGCCAAACCCTGCGTTTACACTTCCACATCTATCTGAGCTTCATAGTATATGGTGGGTTCCACACCTTTTTATCCACATCTATCAACCCACCAGATTGATTGGGTTTGGGCTGCATCATCAGCCTGTTGATCTGAACAAGCACCTGGTTGGACCAACCAGGCTCTTAATCAAGGTGCTTGTCTTACAAAACTCCGCTGATTTGACCATCCCCTCTCCATCGCATTTCCCGCTTGGCTGAAGGCATCAAATTTAGCGCTCAACGGGAGGCAGCCCGTCATTCTCTTTGAAAACCTGAAACTTGTTCTGACAGCTTTTTGCACTTGAAGTTCACACTTTAGGACAGCCGACTCTACCTCAGGTGCTTGCATCTGAGATTAGAAATCGTCCGCAACAGTCACCCCGACCCATTCACTCATCAAAACATCTGTCCTAATGTATGAAATAAGTTGAATAAAAACCCCTAGGTTACAATGAGGACATTGCAAATCTTAGGCATGGGGGGGTATGAAAGTGCAAAACTTGTAAGAAAAGGTTTCAAACAAAAAAATTCACATATGCCAAAAACACCATAAAAATTAAAAAATTTTTCGAAAAAGAATAAGAGGAAAAGAGGAGAAGGAAATTTTGTGAAGGAGAAGGAGAAAAGAAACAAAATGAAAAAGGAGCGCAAAATTATGAGAAAAAAAAAGTGATAGTCATTAGTAAGGAACTAAGGAATTAACCTAAGTTCTAGACCTCATTCAAGAAAATAACTGAAAAGTGCATAATGAGATTAGTAAGAACGCAAACCTTAGGCATTCTTGAATAGACTCTTAGTACCCATTAAGATCTAGACATTCCTTAAGAGGTTGAGGAAAATGAAAAGCTGAAGTATTAGGTCTAAGGCTTAGGGAGTATTTGGCCTCATTAACTAATTTTTGGTTTACGGGACTTAGTAACCTAAGCACCCTAACCTCACACGCAGCCTGGTTCAGTAAGCGTAAAAATCAAAATCACGCAGAAGCGTCGCAAAATTCTGAAAAGAACACCTAGAATAGGAGCGGCCGATCAACACAAGTTGATTTAGACGAGTTCCCAGCGCGGAGAGGCGGGAAATCCCCTCGAAGATGCGTAACAAAATATCATCTCCTCGGTGCTTGTCTCTTAGGATATTCACATATCCTACTGGGGGTATGTAAGCACTCTGCTGGTTCAGACACCATGGATGGGATTATCTCGAAATCTCAATTGCCAGGGTCTGGATTCGGCCACGGAACACCATGGATGGGATTATCTCGAAATCTCAATAGCCAGGGTTCCGGGGGTTGCCATGGGCGGTGCTATCTCGAAGCATCGATCGCTAGGAACCCTTGAGGATTGATGATGGGAGCAAGGAATCTGATACAGACCGTGTTGAAAAGCCAATCCTAGGCTAGAACTAAAAAGAAAAAGAGAGAGAAAACTCTCCAAACAGAAAAACTTTCTCTCTCTTATAAAACGCACTGCGAACTGAGCCAGGGCTAAAATCATTTCAAGCACGGGTGCTTTAACCACAAAGTCCAATAAACCTTAGGTTAGTTATTGTGGGCCTTAAAAACTTTTGCTAAAGACTGAGGCTAAGGCTAGACAGATTTGGATCTTGATTGGTACTAGAGTACCTTTTAGGCCTATGGTCAGCATTCTAACCTAATCTAAGCTCAAATGAAAAAGCACTTATCTGAAGCTATTAAGAACTTCATGGTCTAGAACAAAGGTTGAAACCTTAAGTTTTTGCTAAGGGACTAGCAAAAGCTAGGCATGGGGGTATGATGAGAACCTCATCATGAGCCATAACTAGCTCATTTTGACCTAATACAAAGGATAAATGCTCCTACATAACTCAAGGAAAGGCTTAACTCAGAGAATTCTGAGTTTAAGGAGAAAACAAGTCATAAGGGGTAAAAATGTAATTTTACCAGTATAATCTGCATACAGGATAATTCAGGGTCCAAACACAGGTCAAACAAACCGAATAAGAAGGAAAGCGGGATGATCTGACAAGGGCTACAGCAATTCCAAGGAACTAAATGATAATCTGTAACCTTAAAACAAACCCACTTCAATTCACGAGGTTCGAGGTAAAGTAAAAATAGAATAAACCCTCTAAAATTCATAGAAAAATAATCTCTAGGGTTTAGAACCTTCAATTTGGCCTTCAGAACCCATTTTGACCTACATTGAGAACCATGCCCAATTAATAACTTAATTTGGGTTTTTGCATAAATTGACCGGTCAAACAAGGTTTAATCTAGAAATAAAATTCACCATCAAATTCCTTAGGTCCTAATTAGTCATGTATAAAAACTTGAGCCTAAGAAGAAACCTTCTTGACCAACTTTGCACTTTGATCCTCATATATTTACTTTTTGGCCCTCACATTTCTGCCCCTAACTCTCCTTCGTTCTTTGCATTCAGGTCCCTCCTGCCAAAACCTGCCAGCACCATGCTCCGGCGACCTTGCGCGGAGCATGGCGCCGCGCAGGGTAAGGGGGAGGGTCTGGCAAGACAACCGGGGGTGCCCTGCGTCGTCAGCCGTCGCAGGAACACCCCCCTGGTCGCTGCAACCCACCATACCGGCCGTGCGAACGCACAGACGGTATGGGTTTCCATCTCCGACGTCCTCCGGCGAGGGAGACACGTCGTCTCCCTCCACCTTCCTCTCTGATTCGGCCTCTATAAATACCCCCGTCGCTCCGCCGTTCTGAGCAGCTCGGATCTGACGGAGAAAACCCCCAACTTTCCTCTCCTCTCACTCCGGCAGACGCCCACCAGCTCCGGCGGTTCTTCCTCCTCCTCCTCTTCGCTCTGCCGCAATACCAGCAGCAGAGACTTCTCTCCCTCGCTCTTCCCGCGCCACGCCGCACCCAGCTGGCGCCTCTCCGGCCCTCTGCTCGCCGCCGCCCCTTCCCCTGGGCATCTTCTTCTCCTCGTCCTGCTAAGTAGGTAGAACTCCTCCTCTTCCTCCCTCCTTCCTTTTCCTCACTTTAAACATTTACTGTCGCCCTCGATTCCGACCAATCACCCTCACCTTCTCCGCCTCCGGCCATCCTCCGCTGAGCCGCTCCCATCACTCCAGCAACCCACACGGCTCGCCGACCACCACAGAACCTCCGCCTCCTCACCCTGATCAACCTCCGCCCTTCCACTTCCCCCAAATCACCCTCTGCAACTCCACCGAATAAACCCATCTCCCGACCCACAGTCCGACCTAGGGCAGCCCTTAGGCTCCGCCCCGCCGCCTGCACACCCCCCTACCACCTTCGCCGTGCCACGGCGAAGGTCCTCCGCATTTCTGATTGGGCCGAGAGGCCGTTTCTCTGTGGGCAGGTACCTGCACTCGTCGCCGCCATTGTTGAAGCGAAGCAGCTTCGACCTGCTGTCCCAGGTGCGCCGCGCCCAAGTCACGCTCCCAGGCTGTGCGGGGGCATTTCGGCAAAGCGTTAGGCTGCCGTTGAGGCGAATCCCTCGCGCGAAGGCCTCGCGTAAAGCTGCGATTACCAGCTGCTTCCTCCGCGCAGGCGCGAAATTGGGGTGGGACATTTAGTCCCACCTCGGAAGGCTCTGAAGGAGCGCAGTGGTATAAAGCGAAAAAGTGCTGGAGGCTTATTGCCTCAGCACACGGGGTGAGGTCCCCTTCACCCGCCCGGTTACCCGGTCTCGTCCGCGCTCACGCCCCGCGGACCTGGCCCGACCCGACTTAGACTGACCTGCACTCCTCGCCCACCACGCACGCCGGTGGGCCTGGACCCGGGCGCGACCCGTACCCGGCAACCCGGCAGCTCTGGGAGAGCTTTCCTAAGAGCGGTTTCTGTGAGAGAGAGACGCAGGGGAAGGGTAGAGGTAGGTTTTGCCCCTCTCTGATCAAGCTGTGTAAGTGTGCAGGCACAGGTGAAGAAGAACCGTGGAAGAAGACGAAGGCTGAAGGAAGGAGGATCACCGAGCGGCACTGTAGCAGCGGCAGTTTAAGTCGTCTGATTGGAAAATCAGACGACGTCCTGAAGGCAAAGAAGGAGAAGGAAGGCAAGGCAGAGGAGAACACAGAGAGGCCAAGGGAAGAACTGAAAGAAGAAGAAGAGCACGAGAAGATCTGAAGAAAGAAAGAAGAAGAAGAACAGGACCGCTCTGCAGAAGAAAAAGGAAGAGACGAGCAGAAACAGCTGAAAGAAGAAGAAGAACATCACCACTGCAGATAAAGAAGGAGAACAAAGGAAGAGAGCAGAAGATCTGAGAAGGAAGAAGAGGAGAAGCAAAGAGAAAAGAAGAAAAGCCAACAATTCTCTCTCTCTCTTTATTTTTGTAATAAGAATTTGTATCTCTAGAATACAGTTTGCTCCCTGAGTTCGACCTCGGGAACTCTTTATTTCCGAGTAACAAATTGTATTAAACTGGTAATCACCTCTCTATACTATACTACGACGAAATAATAAAACTATAGAGGAAGGTTCGACACCATGCATATCACCATGACAAAATAGAAATAGAGAACTGCCAGTATGCAAGCCATAAAAGCCATGATTAAGTAAAATAGATTAGAGTTCCTTAAACCAAGCATGAGGGGTTTGCTTCAGGCTATATAGTGACTTGTGTAATTTGCAAATAAAATTAGGATAATCCGAGTGAATAAAGCTGTGTGGTTGTACCATATAGACATCCTCTTCCAAAATGCCATGCAAGAATGCATTTTGAACATCAAGTTGACACATTGACCAATTGTATACAATGGCTAAAGATAAAAAAACTCTACCAGTTGTAGTCTTTACAATTGTACTGAAAGTGTGAAAAAAATCAACACCCTCATGTTGGTGATACCTTTTTGCAACTAATCACGCCTTAAATCTCTCCATAGAACCATCTCTTTTGCATTTAATTCTATATACCCACTTGTTGCCACGAACATTCATAATTGTAGTTCTTGGAACATGACTCCAAGTCTTCTTTAGAAGCAGAGCATTAATCTCATCATTCATAGCAGTGAACCACTCTTGTTATTGTGATGCTTCAATAAAAGAAGTTGGTTTAGACATAGATTGTTTAGCTATTAAATCTTTTGGTAATGGATAAAGGGTACAATTGTAGACTTTATTCTCTACAAAACCACGCATGGACCTGGTAACTGTGCTATGAGAGCATGCAAGAGCAGTAGCAGGTATTATAAGTACGGAAGAGGAAGACATAGGAGCAGCAGCAGTAGTAATTGGTGAAGGCTGAACATCCTGATCAGACTGCTGAAGTTGAACTAATAGAGAAACCGTTGAAGTTTTAGACTGAACTTAATTTGCTAAAGTAGTATAATTTTCAGAAATAGTTATTGGAAGAAGAGCAACAGCAATAGAAGATGCACCATTCTTTGGAAGAAAAGTAGCCGTAGATGAATTGTAACTGAGCAAGGGTAGTGGCATAGGTAACCGAATTGGCTCAACTTTGTGTTTAGTGTATGGCTTGAGTAATGGGTAGCAAGCATAACCAATTACTTTAAGAAAACCACAGTCAGGTTTCATGTTATGAAGAAGATCATAAGGAGAAATTCCACTAGTTATCTCAAAGGGAAGGTAATTAATCACATAGGTTGTTGTTTTATAAACCAAAAGCCAATACTTCAAAGGAATGTTTGCATGAAAAAGCATGGAATGAGCAAGACTACAAAGATGTCTATTCTTCCTTTTTGCACAACCATTTTTCTAAGGCTTATGAGGTGCAAACTCTATGTGTAATTCCATGAGCAAGAAGCTAAGAAGAGAGTTTCTGATATTCTCCACCCCAATCTGAATGGAGTGACTTTATCTTGATGCTAAATTGAGTTTTAACATATTTATAGAATTGAATATATATTGAATACAAATCAGACTTTTGTGCAATGGGAAAGAGCTAAGCAAACTTTGTTTTATCATCGATGAATGTAACAAAATATCTATTGTTGTCATAGAGAATAAGTGGAGCCATCCATACATTAGAAAAAAATAATATCAAATGCTTGTGAGCTTATTGAATGAAGAAATTGCTTGTGAGATTTGCCTTGATACAGGCATCATGAGGATGTTTATTAATATCATTTTTAGCAACCAGACCACGAGGAAAATTTATATGACCTAACCGAGAGTGCCATAGAGACAAGGACACATTATTTTTTAATGTACTAGCATTTGTTGTTGGCGAGTATGAAGGCTAGAAGGACTTAGGTAGCAACAAATGAAGTCCACTACATGCTTTTCCTTCAAGTAGAACAACCTGAGTTTGTTTGTCCTTAACAAGACAAAAGTTATCTTATAACTCAAAGAATCAATGATTGTACATTGCAAATTTTTGAATGGACAATAAATGTCTTTCTACTCATGGCACACATAGAACTTGCTTAAGAAAGAATTACCTTGAAGAAAAAGGAATAGTTGAAGTACCAAAGTGAGTGATTGCCTTGTCTCCATTGCCAAATTTGATGCCCTCAGGGCCAATATAATATGATGCAATGTCTAAGTTGGGTAGGGAATGGGTAAGATGGCTTGTTTCTTCGCAATTTGGGCACCAAAGATGGAGATCATTGTGCTTGGACTCTGACATCTGTACCTGAGGAGGAACAATGTGACTATTATTGGCTCATAACATGTCACTATGGAGTGGTTCAATCGACCACAAATTTGTCATTATACTCCCGCAACTAAGGTGTTACCTCCTCTACCAACAAAATTTCCTCAGAAGCCATCGCGATCTCCAAGAAAAGCTTAATTACCAGAAAAGAACAGATTTCCATGAAAAAATTAATTACACCCTGGAGCACATTTGTTGTGGAAAAAATTACAACCATGACCAGAGCCTCCCCTAAATCACGAGCTACTATGTCAACCTCCTCGAGATTGAGAAGTGGAGTAGGTTCAAGACATGGCTAGTTCTCAAAGAGGCGTTGCTCATGAGAAAGTAATGATCCAACAACCTCTTCATAGGAAATGGTTCCAGCACTATACAATAAATTGGTCACTATTGAATCATACTCTAGTGCAAGATGTTTTAATATCGCAAGAAGCAAATCATCAGGCTCAAGAATCTTGCCAATAGGTGCAACATTTCTGGAGATAGCCTTCTACTTATTGACAAAATTGGAAATAGAGAGATCATTCTTTTTAAGATTACTAAGTTTAGATTTGTACTAGAATATAGGAACCTTTGTTTGTGTGGCAAAGAAGTTCTCAAGAAAACTCCAGATAGCTCAAGCAGAAGGTCAGTCCAATAATAGGGAGCAAATATCTTGAGATATAGAAGAGATAAGCCAACTCAGGACCAATTGGTCGTTCAATGCCAAATCAGATATTCTTCAATAACAATAGCATCAGCAAAATCAGTTGAAACAAATTGAGAAGGTGATGTCAGAGTGCCATCAACAAATCCCAGTTAGTTGTAAGCATGAAGAATAGGCACAAATTGTGCCTTCCACAATACAAAATTTTTAGAGGTAAGCTTATAAGGTATACTATAGTGTATCATGATAGGAAAAGAATCAATAATAAAGGAAGAACATGAAGAAAACAAGTTTGAGCGGATGACACTAGTTTCATCGTCCATGATAAAAAATATCACAGCAAGAGAAAGAGTAGAGCAAGAACATGGCACGACAAAGAATAACTCAATCACCCCATTACCAAACAAGATTGACGAGCAAATGTCAATCAAATAGTAGTAGAAAACATCGCAAGAAGAATGGAAACACCAATTTTAAGAATCATACATGCTTAGATGAACTAGAAGGAGCATGAGATCGAATAATTAACTGTAGAAAAATATGGATTTGATGTAGCACCAACAAGATTTGATGAAGTGTTAAGATCTATCGAAGCTGCTCAATCATCTGGCAAAGAAATGAAAGAATCATACCAAAATTCGATTTGATTAGAGATGTGGGAAGAGATTAGAGGAGCTCCATAGGTAGCACCATTGATACCATGTTAGGAAAGTTTGTTGTAATGAAATGGTTAAGGTGCAGCATCCTCAACCTCTATCCCTGATATTTATAGACAATTGTTACCAAATTATAAAAGTACCCCATAATATATTTATATTTACTTGGATATTCAGAGAAATGCTAACATCATTCACTCTAATCGATGTTGCAAAACTATATATACCATAGCATGATGTTATATAATTGCGTTGCACAGAATTGATGCTATACCAAATGGTGCAAGACGCTATGTAAACTTGTGTCTAAACTGGGTGAAGTTAATACTAATACCAGCATAGATGGAAGCTAGGGCATTTGTAAATGAATTTGTTTCTATGTAAATTACAACAAAATCAAAGTCTAAGACTAACCCAAAACGTGGTCATGATCATGGTTGAGATTATGGTCCAAGTGAGTTGGATCTAAAGGCCTAATTTGCCTACTAGAACATCCTTCAAAATGGTGGGATGTCCTAGGAATTGGGTAATCATTTCAAAATAGTAATTCTAATTTTGAGTGAGAATGAGTGTGTCCCACTTTCCGCACAATTTTCACCCCTACAACTTTCCATTTCAAAGGCTTATGAACTAAATAAAAAGAAAGGGAGTTGCAAAATTTTTCAAAACATCATTGTAAAACTATTATTCCTTACCTAAGTTTTACCCCCTTTTTTTCACATAGAACGCAATTCATTGATTATGGGAGAAACATCTAAAAATATATAGCAAGGTTGTAAGAACCACAAGAAGAGAGAAAGAAAACATCATTGGTAGCCTACCACGACCAAGATCACACTCCCTAGGAAAGGGTGACAAGGCTTGATAATGCCAAGACTTCATCAAGAATACTTGGTTATTGTTAGCTAGCTTAAGTCGTGTTTTAAATCGCGTTGTAGTATTGTTACTAAGCTAATTAACACTTAAAATTTCTCTTGCTTGAATTGAGTAATCCGAGGTCATTCTCAAGAAGAAAGCTATGTGCAACTATCACTACTCAGTTATATATAGAAAATTCAAGCTCATGAGTTTGATAAAAAGATGATGTAACCATATAAGAATAATTATTCAAACTCAATGATGGCGTTCAAGCAGCTATTCAAAGCAAAAAGATTAGAGAGATATATAGCAAAAAAAAAAAAAATTTCTCCTAACAGATTATACATTCAGCTCAAGTGAGGATTTGGCTAAGTTTATCTCTCTTTTTTTTCTTTTCTTCCCATGGCAAAACTTGGCCCAATCCTACTGGGCCCATGCCTATAATGGACCTCCTTTCCCGTAAGCTCAAAACAGGCCTATGCAGCCCTGTGCGCAGTGAGTAGGAGTTTTCGCTTGTCCGAAAATACGTCGTCGTAGTAATGTAAATCGTGGTGGAAAAATTCCCAACAAAAAAATTTAACAGTCAAAATTAACCACGAAAGTTAAGTCGTATCCATAGGGAGGCACAGACCAATAAATCTACCAATATTTTTAGTACATTATTGGAGTATGTTGTACGAGGCTAATATTGAGAAAAATCAACTTGTCACTTAGTTGTAGCGTCAAATGAGATAAAAAGTGACTTGAATGAGCATTAATGTGAAATAGTGAGAATCTGGAGGCACACGAGCAAAGCTACACAATAAAAAATATTATATAAAAAAAACCCTCTCTTCTTCAATGGCATGAAATGTAATTGTTATTGAAACCCAAAAGAGAGCATTTCTTCTCCCGTGTCGTGCGTACTCGTGGGGCCGCCTCAGTCGGCGATGAGCTAGAGGTAGGTTAGCATGGTTGAAGGCTTCACATTAGTGGTAACGGCGGGATCAACGACGAGCTATGGTGGCTGGCCGACGAGGAGCTCACAGGCGATGGAGCGGTAAGTCGACGATGGAGCGTAGACTAGGGGGTCCCTGTGTGTCACCTTGGCTTCATGCGTGTGTGGTGGACGTCGTCGACGCTTGTGGAGGAGGTTGTCGGCATGTGGAGAAGGTGGTTGGTGGTGGAGGTTGTTGGGTTCTTCGGGTGCAACAGTGGCAAGAGATAAAGAAGAAGACGGCGATGCGCTGAGGAAGAAGGTCGAGAAGAGGTTCCCATGGCGGTGCATGCTCTGCCGAGGAGGAGAGGTCGACAACAGTAGCTTCACGACAATGAAGATCGACAGCTACCGGCGTTAATGGCTGTTGCCATTCTTCATGGAAGTCGATGGAAGAAAATGAAAAAGAGGAAGGTGCTACAGTCGTGAGGATGTTCGCGGAGAGGAGGCTGAGGCACGGGCTGGCATGGCTTTCATGGATAGTGCGGTGCTGGTGAGGTGAAGACTTGGATTTCGTGAGGAGGAAGGTGACCGGTGGTGGCCGATCAAAGATGTGGATGGCCTCTGAGGATGTTGGTAAGGAAAAGAGGTGTTGGGGACATTGAGGCCGAGAAGGAGGAGGCGGTGGAAGCCGTTGTTGTTGTTAAGGTGGTGTCTCTCTTGGTTCTCATCGAGGAGGGCAAGCATGCGGTGGTCATCGATGCACGTGGTGATGGTGGCGTGAATATGTTCTAGTGAGCTCTGAAGGTGAAGCACAGTGGTGATGTGGGTCACGAGGAGGGTCTACTGTGGAGGACACGGTTAAAGTATCTAGGAGATCATAGTGTCAGGAGAAGAGTCACGGTCAGTTTCTGTTGGTGCTTACAGATAAGAAGATGAAGGTAGAGGATTGGCACGCGGTGGGTGGCTATTGTAGTGGTGGCACACTGTGGTGGTGGAGAGGTTCTCTTCGAAGGGGAGTTCTCCCCTTTTTTGGAAGAAGATGATCCCCCATGTTGGTCGTACTCTTGTTTATGAAGAGGGGGCATCAGAGAGAGAGATATGAGGAAGAGAGAGTGTGTGGAAGAATAAGGAAGGCATGATCAAGATTTCATGTGACCAAAAGAGGAAAGAGAGAGAGGTTCGAGGGACAATAAAAATGAAGAGGATGTAATTAATTGAGAGAAATATAATTAAGGATGCACTCTAAAAGTGATTCCCTTGATATTTTTGCTCGAACAAAATCCCAACATTATTATGATATCTCAAATTGAGATTTGATGTGACGCCCCTACCTCTAAACTGAACAATTAATCCCTTCATATAAAGATTAATGCAATTAATGCATGAAATTATAAATCTAAAGCTCACATAATTTTGTCGATATCATGTATGCTTTAAATTAATCTCTTATTCCAATAACAATATTCTAATTTAGTCCACTAAAGTGGACCTATCATGCAGGTGCGCTCGTGCATGTGCGATGGGACACGATGGTCGGGCATTTTTCACTTGGTAGAAATAATGTGTCGTCGTAGTGAAATCACGTGGTGGAAAAATCCCGAACAAAACTAATTATCAGTAAAACTAACCACAATGGATTAGGTCGTATCCACAGGGAGGAACGATTGCAATAAATTCATGAATGTAGAGCCATCATGTTTGCAAAAGTATTCGCGAAATCAATTTAATGAATATGCTGCTTTGAATGTCTCTTCCAATTTCATGAGAAGTTTAGGGATATTTATAAAAATTTCACATCAGAAATCAAGCTCTAAAAATATGTAGATGATGCATGTTTTGTGGCATGTCATATAATTTTTAGTTGCATGCAAATCTGAATCCAATTTTAATGTTAAATGATGTGCATAACATAAATCAATCCAATTCTAGAAAACATAAGTGTATACTTACAAATTCACGTCAGTTTAATATTCCAAAAATCAAAAATCCATCTCTCTTCAATGGCATGCAATGTAAATATAAATTAAACCCAAAATAGAGGAAATCATCCTCTCGTGCGTGCGCGAAGAGGAGGCCGTGGTCGGGTGTGCAAAGCTTCGAGGAGGTTGAGCGTTCAGAGAGCTCCACGATGGTGGTCGTGGCGTTGCCGGAGATGGCCAGAGGTCGTCGGATGGCAAGCAAAAGCCTGTCGGCAGTGGGTGTTGGCCGTGGGCTGCACGGGCTACTAGTGGGCTTGGTGCTAGCATTGGCGAGTTCCTGAGGGTGAGGCGAGGTTAATGGCGTCAACAGAACGAAGTTTGTGGCAGGACAATGTGGATGCGCTTTGGGTGGTTTGGGTTCCTTCGATTGGCAGAGAGGAGGAAGAAGAAGAAGGAGAGGAAGCTGGTTGGGCGCACGTGGTTGGGAGCGCAAGGGCCGAGTGTGCATGCGCAAGGCCGTGTGGCTGCTGCTAGGTGGCTGCGCGCACGCGGGCTGGAGCACGAGCACGCGGTTGCTACTGGTGCGCCTACACGCACGTGCAAGGACGCGTTGCTTATGCTTAGGCAGCGGGTGACTTGCTGAAGGTGGGGCTTTCTCTTGAGGCTGGCGGTTTGTGGATGGTGTGCGTCTCCGTGAGGGAGAGCGAAGGAGAATGAAGGTGAGGACGTGGGTGGCGGTCGGTTGTGCTTGCAGTGGGGGTGGATCACAGTGGCGTTGGTAGGTCTCTGAGTGCGCGGTGGTGGGAGGAGGAAGATGATGTGGGTGGAGGTGACGGGTAGGCGCAAGTGGTGGTGGTGATGCTCTCTGTCACGGAGCATCACCCGGGAGTAGGTGGCGTCGATGAAGTTGGCTTTAATCTGCAGTGCACTCTCCGGACACCGTGTTTGCTTTCTCCACAGTGGTGAAGGATGGAAGAGACGATCGTCCCCAACGTCCGTAATTCTTCTCCTTTTATCTCTTGAACCCAATGCGTGGGCATCTTCTTTAACAGATCTTCCCTGACTTTCCCTCATTTGGTTTAAGCCGTGCGAGATCTCCTCCAACAACGCCCGCACGATGAGGTGCTGCTGTTGATAGGTTGCGAGAGGCACGGCTCAGCTGCTGGAGGAGGAGATGGTAAAAGTTGCACTTAAAACCCTGCATAAATATATATGTATCAAATTTTACCAAAGTATTCTCTAATTAATATAAACTAACACTTAACTCTAATTGCAATCTAATAAGGCATGTTTTACATGTACTTAGGCTAATTAGCACTACACAAAAGTGGACTAATCAAATACATCCATGCCTTAGTTTTGCTAGTCCCTAACAAAAAGTGAAAAACAATGGAAGCAACCAAAAAGATTTCTCCTTTTCTTCTTCCAAAAATTTAGAGATCCAAACACATGTAACGGGATAGTAGCCTAAGTAATGGATCCAAGTGAGAAGCCAACTTACATTTGAAGTTCGTACTTAACCCTTGATAAAATTCTGCTCGAATTGGCAACTACTTCCCTTGGGGATAAACCAGAAAATGATCTATAGTTTTACCCTGGCTTTTAGGCTTAGGTAGGAGATACTGAGTCAAATGGATTTACATTTGGTGGCGTGATCAGATGAAAATGAATGCTCTGACTGTTCCTTCTTTAGAAGAAGGGATAGAAGCTACTGAATCTTATCATTTGTCCTTCTCATCTGAGACTGCATGGCATCCATTTGATTCTTCATCTCTTCCTCTCTCTTCTCCCTCTCCTCCACTCATCTCTCTAGTGTGTCGATCTTTTGGTTCAGCTAATCGAGGACACTAGATGAGATGACTCCTCTCCTCCCATACCAGCTGGACAAGGTGTGTGCCCTTCCTGCGCTACAAATGAAACCACCGTAGTTCGGTGATATTACTCTCCTAAATGCCTTCTCTAGATCTAGTGGCTCTAGACGTTGTCGAAGGTCTCATCGTCAAGGGCATGCACCAAGTGAACCATTCTCTTTGAAACGTATTAAAAATTATTATAATATATATATACAAAGTTATAAAGTTTCTAAATTTAGGAAACTTACGCATCTCTTCTGCTATAACTCATAAATCTACATAGAGTACTATCAGCTACAACCCTACTATGGGTGATCTCGTAGATATCTATCCTACTCACCTCTCTCCCATCATGCAAAGTAGACTGAAAATATGAAATTGATACAATTTTATTAAGATAATCTGTAAGGTAAATAATATTCAAGTGTGAAGTTATTATAATAAACTTACGTAACAACTCTTGACCATCTCAATGCTTCTTTGACCCAAACAGTGGGTCTGTGCTGGAGCTTTGGCCCTATTTGTCGTATTTTTCCTTGCTTGCTCCTGTAATAAATGCATATATATATATATATATTACTAAACAATTTAAGCCTTTGTTATGAATTTAAGATATATAAAATTAATATAAACATTTAAAAGCAATTACAAACCTCCGCACTGTGATCCAACCAATGCTCGCATGCCTTCCTCTAATGTTCCGACATGACATTAGGAGGGCAATTCTCCATTGCCTTCTCGGGCGACCTATCCCAGAAAAACTGAATATCGAATATAAAATGCCTAAAAATTTTTACTTTTTTCTTAGTCTCTGTCCTCTAATCTCTATGGAGCTTGGTGGCATGCTTAAGAATATACTTGGGGGCATTGGGCGTCACCCAAATTGTAACTCACCTACATTTATTTTAGAAAAATATATCAATCTTAAATAAAAGTAATTATAAGCTAAAGTTATAGAAGTAATATTTAAGATGCATGCAATTACCTCCAACTGTCGGAGGAGCTGCCTTTTCAACTCTGTGGGTACCTTCCTCTAGTCGAATTAGCAAAATGGCATGACGAACTTCACCATCATGCCTACTTGACTGATGATGCCTGGGTAATGAAGAGCTGACTCTTTAGCTCTATGAGAACCTTCCTCCAGTCGAAGTAGCAAAGTGGCATGACATACTTCACCATCGTGCTCACTCGACGGATGAAGCACAGGTAATTCTCCATCTCCCACGTGGTTCTAAGCCTGATCATTATTCTCAGGCCCTCGAGGATACGTCGGAGATCTAGTTTCTTTGTCCTCGCCCATCCTCTTCTTACTCTACCTGCGTAGACATTAATCATATTCATTATCTATATCAAATATTTAAGAAGTTTTAAAATATAGAAGCAAATTACTTCTTAAAAGTAGAAGAGTTCTTACCAACACTTGTACTCGCCGTGCTTGGGTCCACATGTACTGGGGACGTACTCTCAACCAGCTCATCCTCCCCCTCGTATGTCCTCTCCCTCCACCTCATTGTTCTCATCCTCGTCCTCTTCCTCTAATGCCTACATCTCCAGCTGATACTCTGGATCAGCCAGTACTCGCTCTGGCCCAATAGGAGGAATCTCCTTCCCTTTTCCCTTTCCTCCTGCATACATGACATCACAACATCGTGCCAAGTCCCCAAGTCGTAGAAAATGTGATTGAGAGGAAGCCTAGTGCCGGAGGAGTGGCTGAGCCTGGTACCCGAGTTGGGTGGATGGCTGTGTCTGAGAGGGACCCTTCTTATTGGCCCTTCTCTTAAACCCTTTCATCTGCAACAACAAATAAATACAAAAATGAATACAGTTGAAAATAATATATAAAGCATAATGCAAAATTAAACAATTACATCAAGTAAACCAATAATGAAACAAATGCACAAAGTATAGAAAAGCGAAAATATGAAATACATAATTAAAACAAAAACAAAACAAAGTGCAGAAATTGTTACTAACCTTAGATATCCACGTCTATTGCATTTCAAATTATATGAACTTCTTCCGTTAATTCTTGATATGCTTCAGATTGTGCGTCAAAATGATTGCGTGGTACTATTCTTATTTGTATAACCCAACATCTTTGGCAATTATCGGGGACGTAAAACACTTGTGCCGCTTGACATGCCAAAGTGAATAGTTCAGAAGACTGAAGAGTTTGACGGTTATAATTTAAACACAATAAATTGTGATTCTTGTCAATTTTGAAACCACTGTCCTTTTTAAAAATATCAAACTAATGACATATAAATAGGACAACTTTGAGATCATATTTGAAGCTAATCTTCACAATTTCATTGATTTCACCATAGTATCCATCTGAACAGGTGGTAAGATCAGAATCAACAACAAATCCGATTTGTTGTGTAACATTTCTATCATCAATTTCTTTTCATCTGAATTTCAACCCATTTATTATATACCCAAAGTGGTAATGTGCATAATGTAATGGTGTATTGGCAATTACATCAAAATCTAGTATCCATCATTGGTCCTTATCTTCTTTCAATTGATTAACACGATTTTTGAATCAATCTAAGTCAAAATCAGATGTACTTGAATGAGATAATCATTCAAATTCCTCATAGAATGGATCAATCATGGAATTTGCTTTAAAATATATAGATGTGTCCAATGTCTGTCAATTTTCGAAATTGGCTTGTATTCTGTACCAAGAATCAACTTTCCTTTAATATCAAAAATCGACAAACATTCTTCATCATTGTCATTGTATTGCCCCTCATAGTTCCTTTGAAATTTATTAAATCAGTTGTCTATTTCATTCATGCACATAGAGGTAAAATTTATACACTCCTTCACGAGATAGCCATCTACAATTGAACCTTCTGACTTTACCTTGTTTAAGACAATCTTTTAGCTTTTTCAAAAAATACTCCACAGGCTACATCCATCTGCATTGTATAGGTCCACCAATTCTCGCTTCATTTACAAGATATAACATAAGGTGAACCATTACATCGAAATAGACTGGGGGAAGAATCTGTTCCATCTTACAGAGAATAATGACTATTTGTGCTAACTGAAAGTACACTAGCGAGGGGTGATTAGTGCTAAAGGCGGTAAACAAACAACTAATTGTAAATAATGCAGATTTAACATAAATTCAAGCAAACCACAAATGAACACAAGGATTTATAGTGGAAACCCAATCCTGGGAAAACCACTACCTAGATCTCCCATTCTAGGATTTTGTCCCAAGTCCAACTCGGAATACTAACCGATACTTATGGGGTACCAAACCCTTTTACAAATCCTCTTGATATCAAATCAAGAGCAATGGGTACCAAACCATTTTTCAATCCCTCTTGATATTCCAATCAAGAGCAAACCCCTCTTTCTCAAGTGGAAGGGAACCAACTACCTAGGCCCTCATATTACAAGTAGATTAAGGAATAAAACATAGTTAAAATATAATTTAGCTCCTATAGATAGCCCCAATAAGATATGTAATTAATTATATGAACTAGCTATCTAGGAGACTAAAAGAACTCCCTTAGTAATTGTGAGAAGATGATGCTACTAGGAGTTGAAGTGATGAAGCTTCAAGCAAGTGTGAGTTGAAGAATCAAAGCTTCAATCACTTCCAAGAACACCAAATCTATGCTTTAGCTAAATGTGCACTCGAATGCACTTTAGAGTGTGTTTTTGAGGTGTTCACTCTCTTGCAAAGAGTGGGAAACCATCTCATATATATAGAGGGACGAATGAACTAGTTTAGGTGTGCATAAGGCCCCTATTTAACGGCTAAAAAGTTTCCCAATTGGATTTGCCAACGGCTAACTAATATGTTCCAAAAGTGATTTATCTAATGTTAGGTAAAAGTCACCTAACGTTAGGTGAACTATCTAACGTTAGGTACTCAGTTAGGTGCAAAGTTCGCTATCTCCTGGAGATGTTCAATTTGACCCAAAATAACTTACCTAATGTTAGGCAACCTCTATCTAGCGTTAGGTCAACTACTTAATGTTAGGTACTAAGTTCAATGCAAAGTTCGTTATTCCCTGGAGCTTAAGGTGGCCTCAGCCTTACTACCTAACATTAGGTGTATACTACCTAACGCTGGATGGACTGTAAAAAGTCCTTTAACTATCCAAATTAGTCTTGATGATTCTATGGGGTTCTAGGACGATCCTTTAATACCTACGGATATGTTTTATCATATTTTGACCTATTTAGGCTATGTGTGGTGCTTTTGTGAGAATTACATAAGAAACCCTTATGTTTATGGTAATATGAGATCTAATTGGGGCTCTCCTTACATTCTAAAGAATAACATTCTAAAATATTGCAACTCAATTCCTATAATACAAGAAGACCTAAACTTGAAAAGCACGATCTCCTCCTTCTTCTTGGCTTCTGATTTCGTCAAGAGAGCTTCAACCTGAAAATCAATCTTGCAATATCTATGCATAAGATCCAATTTTAATCTTAATTACTTGAGATGTTTGTTATCATCAAAACCATCATTAAAGGCTAACATAGTGCCTCATTGCTTATGCACCAACACTAACAACTAGCATGAATACCCAACTTATAGTCATAGAACATCAATACCCAACATTCACTCATAAAGCATTAAATGAAAGAAAACTAAAGTACTGACAATATAATTAAATTTCACCTAGAGCATAAATAAAAGAGAGTCTCGTACAGCTACCAAAAAAAGATAGGAATTAAAATTCTAATAGTGAAAAGGAAACTACTACTACGAGCCACCGACTCAATATAGAGCGTCTCCTCAGGTACGACCCTGTTCAGCGGAAGTCGAACCAATAGCAGTCGCTGCACCTAACTGCTGAGCAACACTTGAGTACGGAACCCGAGACAAAACGACAATCAAAACTGAGTAGAGTAGAACGACTAAGCATGTAACTCAAGTAACTGAGTACAGGAAAAAGGCATTATGTTGATAGTTCACCTGTTTACCATTTATTTCATATCCAGTCCCTTTTTAGTAATTTGCTCATATTCTTATTATTCTCAAACTGTCAATTAACATCTTAGGCACGAGACGATCCCATGTAACTTCCTGTGGTGCAATACCGATATAAGTCACCCTCCTATCCAGGAGAATTGCCTATACCCATCGAGTTGCCACGCTTCGTTACCCTAGGGTCATCGCAAAAAGGGGTAGCGACTACGTTTTGTAGCATGAACACGTACAAGCACTGTGTACGCTAAACCACAGACAGCCAATGGCCCACCCACCAACCGAGAAGAACCACTCTAAAACTCGAGCCCTGCAATCCACTATTCTAGTTGGCCACTAAGCCAAAGAGTCGTAGGGAGGCCAGCCACTCCTAAAACTAGCCCTTGAACCTCCTGATCTGAAAAGATCTAAAGCTACAGCCAAAAACCCAACAAGTAGTGGGGATGAAAATCAGTTATCTATTCCCTTTATTTTCCCGACATATCTGTCATATTATATATATCCGATTTCCAGATAACTATAGCTCTTATTTTGTCAATTCAATGAACCCTTAGTAATTTTGTATTACTAAGTCCAAGATTAACAATTATTCATTTTATCTCCCAATTTATTCATTCACAAGTAATGTCTATCTTGTACTAGTGGTTCCATACTATTTAGACATTTCTAAAGATAACAGAACTTGTTTATGGAAAATAGGGTTCGTTTCATGCATGCTATATAAAGGGTATATGTACTTGTTAATTCTTTGTCAAAGACCTATTACCTCTTGTTTATAGTGCCCAAAATCAAGAAAACAATGGAGGGGTTCCAAACTCAGCAAAAAGGAGGACATAGGCTGGCCAAGGCTGTACACACGAAAATCGCATAGGCCGGGTCCTCAACTACCTGAAAGACTGGTTGAATCAAAAGAAGGATAGTCTTCTCTACCTAATGTCATCGAAGGATCACGATGACTCTAATCCAAGCACACAAGGCCTGGAAGCAATCTCCACACCTGCCTCAGGATCCGTGCATGTACCAAGGAGAAGACCTGATTCAAACAGACCCACAACATGGTCAGAGACACCTAAGTACATTTCTAATTCTTCAACATATTTAAAAGCATAAATAAACCATACCAACACGTAGTACGCGTCGATATGATTCCAATAGTCTCTTATTTGTCGAAATCTGAGATCGGGAAAGCCTCAAACCAGAAGAAACAGCGCGAGGGGTCCAGAGTCAGACCCGACTGGCCATGTGACCTACCCTCGCATGAGCCACACGACGCGCCCGTACACGAATGTAATGACCTGTTACATTTTTAACCAGATAAGACATATGGAGTTTCAGTCAGGCGCCTGTCCAGACGTCTGGACAGGCTCCCAGACGTCTGAAAGTGAGATTTTCATACTGCGCTTTGCACTCTGCGCACGGGCGGCGCTTAGAGGCCGCTCTCTCTCTCTCCATCACCCCTCACCCGAACCCTAACACCCCTCTATATAAACCCCCTCCCTTTTCCTCTCCTCTCCTCCTCAAACCACTCCAGCCACCACCACCTCTACCTTTTCCTACGACAGCCACGTTCCCCTCCATCTCTGCTGCAGCCGCGACAAGGAAGGAGAGCCACCAGTGAGGGGAGAGTGGAAAGGAGCGAGAGAGAGAGTGTGAGGGAGTGATAGTGGGGGAGAAGGAAGACAACCGCAGGAGCTTGGTGGAGCTCAAGGAGGAGCTCATGGGAGAGATGAGGACGTCGGTGAGGAGCTTCTCAAGCTCCTGCAGCTGCTGGAGCCGCTGCTGTGGGCGGCGGTGTGAGTGGGGCTAGCTGTGAGGAGGTTCTGATACCGAAAGTTTTCCAGTATCAGACATCTGGAGTGAAGTCCAGACGACTGGAGAGGCACCAGGACATCTGGAGCTGAGGCTGGACGTCTGAAAGCACATATCGCCCAAGGTACGTATGTTCCTGCGCTAATTTCCGCCATGCAGAATATCTCAGCACATGAGTTGTTGGGCTAAAAACGTGTCTGCATTTTCGTACGCAGGTACAGGCATTGGGAAGGCGCACGGTGCGCTTTCCCAGCTACTTTTGGATGTCTGATCATGTCGCCAGACATCCGGAGGTACTTCCAGATGACTAGAAGTAGGGTGGGACGTCTGGAGCTACCCCTAGACGATCATAGAGGGAGTATAGAAATCTGATCAGCCGTAGGGAATACAAGGTGAGTTCTGACAACTTTTGAGACGTCTGGGATTAGTGTGAGTTCTGACAACTTTTAAGACGTCTGGAATTAGTCCCAAACGTCTGATTTTGGTCAGTAACCGCGTTTTTGGCCTGTTTAAGGCCCAAATGGAATCAGATTTCTGCAAATGAAGTACTGTTGTTTTTCACTCGAGTTCCTCTACATATTTGTGTTGAGTATCTACTGTTTTGATCTCGTA
The DNA here is from genome assembly GCA_037157565.1 of Thalassia testudinum. Taxonomy (NCBI): domain Eukaryota; kingdom Viridiplantae; phylum Streptophyta; class Magnoliopsida; order Alismatales; family Hydrocharitaceae; genus Thalassia; species Thalassia testudinum. Next base: position 155,731,123 of record JAZHRO010000073.1, read on the forward strand.
TAATGTACATTAGTTGCTGGTATAGGTTACCAGCCAGTGGCTTGTTCGGGGCCCGCGGAGACGACGAGATTTGTGGCATAGGCCACCATTCCTCCCATGATACCCAGTAGAGTGGCTTAATTCAGTTGTTAATATTTAAATAAGAATGTGCTTGGTTGGAATAATCAGATTGAACTCTAGGATGTGGAATGAACTCTAGGGTAGAAATGAATGAGCCTGTTTGAGCTGTACTATTTACTTGGACGCATGGTTAAGATAAATTACTAATAAATGCCTTTAATGAAATTACAAGATGCATGTTAAAATACGAGCTGCCTGTACGTAAATGAGGAATTGAACTGTGAAACCCCAAGTTGCATGTTATGATTGAGAACAGAATTAAGAAAACATGAGCTGCCTGTATATGGATGAGGAATAAGTTATGAAACATGAGATCTGGACCTGGATAATTGAGATGAATATGAGCATGAATCCTATGGGGAATTAGGAGTTGAACTCTTGTGGATAAACGGAATCTGGAATGCAGACGGGAAGTGTGCTGGCCCTTGTGTACATGGTACCAAGGAGAGCAACTATCCATTTTTAGTGTAGAGCGGAGCTTGCCTCCCTTAGATTAAGACCTGGGGTTAGGATTGTCCACTCTACATCGACTCCTGTTGGCCCTCGCGTACGTGGTACCGAGGCATGCTACTAGTGTAGGGAGGGAGCTAGCCACCCCACAGGACCAAGGGTTCAGCTAGCCACCCTACACTGACTTTGTTAGGCCCTTTGGGCAAACCGGGGTAGTCAGACGAGGGTACGTGGACTGTGGAGGGACAAGACCCCTGTTTGATTTTGAGGGGCGAGAGCCCTATTCTGAGAGGACAAGGTGCTATATTGTTCCGTGCTGTACTTTGGGCGTACCCGCTAACGGAAATGACTGACCCCGTGTCAGTGCGGGGTAGCTACCCGTGTGCTTATCACGTGTGCCGTAGTCACCGCTATGTCTTGACAGTGACCTCGGGGTGGTTGACTGGGTGTAGGACTATCACGGGGGGCTCTCCCGGCCAGGAGAGCACCACGTGTACCTTCTTCTCTACAGAAATGACTGCAATCAAGATTGTTCCCATGAAGAACATGCATGATCAAGAAATACCTGGATACTTGAGAAATAAATGAACCAGAAACACATAAATGAAATAAATAGAAATGAGAAATAAACTTGTTGTTTTACTGTACTTGCACTTAAATAATGTAAACACCACTCTACTCAACGTTCGCTGACTCTACCTTTTCGTAACCCTGTTCAGGACCAAGAGTTGAGCAGCCCGAGTTTCCGGCTATAGAGGGTGCTGGGCCCAGTCGAACCTAGCCGTAGTCGTTTTTCAGCTCTTTCATTTCCTACCGTTGTAGTTAGTAATGGACACATAGTTTACTGTTCCTGTTACTTTATATTTTCTTTCCATTTTCTGTTGTTGTTGTGGTGGCATGTACTATGTTTTGAGACAGTTGTTCTACTTTCTTTACTACTTCGTACTTTTCTTCTGCTTAGCTATATTGCATGTGTAAATGTGATTTATTTTTCCTGCTTTTGGTTATTTCTTGTTGGACGACTAGGTCTTGGAATTAGTCGAGGCGAGTCAGTCTCCAGTCCTGTAGGGATCCAGGAACCGGGTTGTAACAAGATTGTATCAGAGCAAGGTCATCCCGAGAAATGAACCCATTGGCTTGAGAATAACCACTCATATGCATATAATTAGGATAGCTACCACAATGTATCGCTTGATATTCGTTTCTGAGTCTTTTTCTTGATGTAATCCAGTATCATTGACACTCTTATTCTATCTCTTGCATCTCCTTGCAGGGGATGCCTCGTCGGGGAGTTCCCGAGGCAAGCCGTGGTCGTGGCCGTGGATGAGGTCAGAGGGGCGGACGTGTCGAACCTGAGGTACTAGTTGACCCACCTCTTCTCCCAGGCATTCAGGCCCAAGATCTTGCCCAACTGATCAGAGACATCATGCGAGAGGAGCTCCACCAGCCTCCACAGGAACCTCTCCCTGAGGACGTGGAGGGGGAGTCCTCGGTGGGACAGAGAGACCGTCGCAGCGCCGGACGAGTAGGAGGGGGAGAGGGAGGTCCTCCACCACGCTCACCACACTCTCACACTTCTGAGCACGAGCCCTCCTTGCTTGGAGGTTTGCCTAAAAGAGCGATCTTCATTTTCGTTGAAAACTTTAATGTAAAATGTTGCGTCATTGTAGTATGTCATGTGATAGAAAATCGCTTTTCAAAATATTTAATTATTCAAAATCTAACCATAAAAATAGTTAGGTCGTCTCCATAGGAAGGAATTAGCCTATTGAATTAGTGAGTGGTGACTCGTTTATTCGGGAATCTCAATGGGTGTGCTTATTTCTCAGTGCAACTCGTTACCCTTATGAATTCTCATTCTAAGCAATTAATTAAAATAGTAGGTGTCTATATGTAAAATTACCACAATATAATATTCTATTAACTAATGATCTTGGTAATGATAATCAACATAACTACTGATTTCCTGTGAAAGAGACCTTGTTCATTACAATCAATATCCTTATCATGCACAATTGCAATCATCTGTAATTCAGATACACTGAAGGGATGTCCATGCAATTCTGCCTTAATATAATAATAAGATAAATAAGTTAATAGTGTTTCCATAATGACATCATTCGTAATTACTAATAGGGGCTTTACTGTTGAGAAACAGGGGAAAAAACTTCCCTTGATCGCACGCAAAGGAGAGGGCACATCTGAACGCACGGTGCTCGAAGGAGATCGACTGGGATGCAGGCTTCGCGTTGGTGGTCATGGCATCAACGGAGGTGGCCGGAGCATGCCGGTCGAAGCTTTAAGCGTCGTCGGCAGCGAGGTTCGACAGCCAGCCATTGAGTGGGCGGTTAGTGCGGCCGATGGTGTGGTTGAGGTCGTGGGGTCGAGGCAAGCGCGACGGAGTCATCGATGTGAAGGATGGAGGCCAAAGCAGGTGGTTGCATAGAGGAGGAGCACGTCGGTGATGGGTTCTTTGTGGGAAGGAGATGAACAGTGGATGGTGGATGGGTTGCTGCAGCGGCTTCGAGCTTGAAGTAACACTAGCGAAAGGGAGAGCTCTACGCATGAAGGGCAAGGGGATGCGCGAGGAGCTCGGGTAGGGGTGGCTTGCTGGAGGTGGTGTGTTCACGCGAGGCATGCTAGGCATGCGTAGGTGGCTGCTGCAACGCTATGTGTGGTGCGTGAGGAGAGGGTGGTCTACGGTGAGGATGCGGTACAATGGCCACTCGCTGTCACCACGTGGTCGATGGAGGTGGAGGTTGTGGTGGAGTGGTGAAGAAGCTCGCAAAGGTTCATAGTGAGCGCTTATGGGTTCACGGTGTAAGCTTGTGTCACGGTGATGGAGATGGAGGTGAAGTCCCCACCAGGGGGAAGGGAAGGATGGCGAGCATCCTCTAGCCGCTCTTCTTATCAGAACACCTGCAGTTTGTTGCTTCCGCTGAATGCTTCTCCAACCACCTGCGAAGGATGCGAGTGGTTGGAGTGGTAGAATCCGTCAGGCAACATCTTCATCAGACGTCTAATCAATCCTTCAGATGTCTTGAAAATGTAGATATCAGTAAGTTCCTGCTGGCGGTCCCAGACTTCCGTCATTTTCTCCAAGCATCTTATAGATGTAGAAATGGACATCTAAACTCATGTACCTAGCCTGCATTCATCGAATGAATTATATTATCATATCATATATGGTTAAATGTAAAATTAATGCATAAAATTATATGCAGACTAAGGTAAATTACCATATATCTCCTAGTCAATTAACAACTAAGAGTAAATAATTAAATAGTACTTAGGCTAAATAATGGTCCAAGAAAGTGGACTTATCAAATACCCCCATGCCTAAGTTTTCCTAGTCCCGAGCAAAAATGAAAAATAATAGAAGTAATCAGAAAATTTTTATCGTTGAAGTTATTATAGTGGGTTAACCTAAATCGAGCCAAAGCAGCTTCATAAAAGTTTTAACCTGGCCTACTTGATTTTATCTTGGTCGCTTTTAGGCCCAGGATCGATCTCAGGGAGGCGGGAATTTGAAGGTTAAGGAGTTTTTACGCCTTTCCTAAAACGTATCTCTTCCTTGCATTTATTATGTTTTTGGTTTTTTTCTATTTAAGATTTTTGTTGTTGATAATGTTGTCCTTGAGGTACACCCTCAAAATCAAGTCCTTGGCCTTGAGCCAAATGGTTCTTGGCTTGTAGCCAACTTGGGGTTTCCAAAAATTGGTCCTGTTATTCGCAAGACCGAGTACTTGCAAGATAAAAATTATTTTTTCTCTTTTACTCTTTTTTTTTATCTTTTTAATAGCAAGAAATAAAAAATAACTGAAAACAAGGTAGGTTGATAGAAAAGAAAGAAATACTTAGCTTAGTATATGTATAGATATATAATAGATACAGTGTATATATATATGTATATATTATATATAGGGGTGGAGCTGGAAATGGAAATAGAGTGTAGCACAATGTCAAGTTGGTCCACGACTAGCAAGAATCAACCAACAAGATGAAGAGCCGCATGGAGTGTGAGCGGATGTGTGGGAGTGTCTGTAAGCGCTTGCTTTGCACTAATATCGAGGAATATCAGCAACTGGTGCAGATATTCCCGCGATATGATGCACGGTGGAGGAACTAGTACACGGGGGTATGGGTAGTGAAGTGTATATATGGGTAGGTGGATGTATATGTAAACATATATATATATATATTTAAATATATTTGTATGTATATATATATATATATATATGTATGTATGTATGTATGTATATAGATATATATATATATATATACAAATATATATATACATATATATTTACATATCTATATATATTTATGCATATATGTGAGTGGATATATAAATGTATATGTGTGCATGTGTGAGCGTATAAGGGTGTGTGTGAGTGTGTACCAGTGTGTGTGTGAGTGTACGAGTGTGTGTGTACAAGTGGGTGGGTGTGTGTATGCACTGGTAGAAGACGGGAGCGCAGCAAATAAGTCATCTGCTGTGCCGTCCTGTCATCTGGTGTGCACCAATGCATCAGTGCAATGGCACAGAAGGGAGTGTGTGTGCGGTGCGCTGGGGAGTGCAGTGCTCTCTTTATGTGCAATTGCATCGGTGCGATGAGGCGTGGCGCACCGCTGCAGGTGGGTGCGGGCGAGGATGGGTGCGAGCGAGTGCGAGAGAGTGCGGGCGACCGGCTGGAGTGGGTAGTGCCGAAGAGAGAGAGTGCGTTGCCACCGGCTAAGTGAGAAGCGAGCCGGTGGCTACAGTGTCGCGCAAACCACGTGCTACAATGCGCTACAGTGCGCGAGTGGTCTAGCGGCTGGGAGCGGCCTATTCTGCATGCGCAAGCGCATTGTGAAGCGCCTGCATGCGCGGAAAGAAGCTGCGCATGTCTTACAGGTGTGCGCGCGATGGCAGGCGGTGGCTTGCAGGCAGGCGCGTGGCTTCTTGAGCTTCTGAGCTTTGAGAGCTCGAAGCTCTGGCAATGGCAGAGAAGACAACAGCAGTAAAAACAAAAGGTGAATCCACCATGCCCACCTGCTCACGAAAGAGCTAGGCGGTGGTGGAACACACAATGGTGGTTGTGGGACCATTGTGGGTTTTCTCCTACCCACAGTGTGTCTCTTCTCAGTGAGAGGAGATACTGTGTATGGAGAGGGAGAGGGGAGGAGGTTGGCCCAGGGTGACGGTGGATCTGAAGGTCTCTGCAGGTGTATGAAAGGGCATGCCCGCACGAGGGAGAAAGCCAGGGGTTTTATAGAGGAGGAAGCATGCCACAGCCATGCTGCTGGCATCGCATGTCCTGCAATGCTGTTGGCAGGAGGAGAGGCACGAGGAGGCGTGCATGCCCCATGCCCTGTAGCCACGCGAGAGAGAAGAATTCAATGTAAATAAAAAAATTGAAAATGGTGAAATTGCAATGCCACACTTGAGGAAGATGTTAATTAATAGATGGCCAATTATTCACTCTCCTCCCCTCTTTATAAATGCATGCAAGCGCCTATTTACAAATGCAACTACAGCTACATAAGATGCAATGGCAGTGCTAGAAAATAACACAAGATGGCATATTTACTGGTGTATTTTTGCTGTGCAATCATACCCCCATGCCTATCTTTTGCTAGTCCCTAGCAAAACATTTTGTATTGTATTTAGAAATGATCTTAAACTGAAGATTTTTTTCTGAGGCGACATGGGTGTGTTTATTTGTTGGATATCGTGAGAACCAATTGCAGAGAAGACTACCAGTACTTTAAGTCTTACATGACATAGACCATCTCTCGACTAACCTAGACTCTTGATATTTAAACCTTAAGTACGATTTCTAGGACTCAGAAGATTTTGCAGTACTCGAGAGCTCAAGAGATTATGGTTTGTGCATAGTGAAGGATCCAGATTGACCATATGAGCATTAAGGCTCAAGCCCAGGGTTTCACAACTTTTTAAGTGTAGGTTGGTCCCAGTTTCAGCTCATGTCTTCGGATTGACCCTTAAAATGATGATGGAAAACTCAACCCTCATTTTATTGCTTTTGTGGCTCAAGGAATATATGGTAGAAATAGGGTATTTATGACATGCCCTGAAAATCTTTTTAGGGAGAAGACATTTGAAAGATATACTGACTTATTTGTAAGATTCTTTTTTTTTTTTCGAAACAAGTGTCAGTATATCTCTTACAACTTTATTCGGAGGAGCACACATTTTTGGTGGGAGAGTACCTTTTTGGTGAAAAGAGTTTCTCCTAGACACAAGACTAAAGCTTGGGATAAAAAGGCTACCTACACGCATAGGTAAGGACTCCACCTTCCATAATGAATACTAGGGTTGGATCTTATGTTCACCTGGTCTTTCTTGATATGTGTAGTGTGAACCAAGATTACTTAGGCTCTCAAGTAGAAGCAAACCAACGAATTCTGTACTGGTGACTCAGGTAAAAGAATACGTCCTTACTTAGGAGAGATTCCGATCTATCTTATCAATGCTCAAGTGAATTAAGCCAAGCCTGAGCGAATCAAGCTTCTTTGGCCTGGAAAGTCTTCAAAATAGCTGTTCAATATCCATAAACACTTATTGTATTTTTGTTTCAGCCTTCAGATCATTACTAAACACCTTTTTTTTTTAATAGGCTATGTACATTTTTATAGATGGATATATATAATGGAAGCTACATGATACCATATAATACCCAGATCCTATGGATGCCTATCCACCCCACCATGCCAAACGATGCTATGTCCTCATATGCATGCAGGGTAAAGCAAGGTTCAAGGATCAGGGAACAAGAGCTGATGTGCAAGGTATATAGTAGGGTGGTAGGGTGGGTGGATGGTGGGTGGTGAAGTGAAAAGTGAAGTGCGAAGTGAAGTGACATGGAATTGTGTATGTGATAGTGGAGGAGTGTTGCTAGGGTGCCTCCCAACGAGGGTTGAATTTAACGTCCCCAGCTGGACTCAGAGTGAGGCACGAAGTTAGTTACCCTCCAGCAGGGCAACAGTTTCACCAACAGGGGCAAGTTCATGAGTAAGATAGGGTTTTAACCTCCCATTGACCGTAAATTTATGCCCATATTTGGGATCTTCAATTTCAACGGCCCCGTTGGGAAATGATCTCAAGACCAAGTAGGGACCAATCCACTTGGACTTCAATTTCCCTGGAAAGAATTTGAGCCGGACATTGTAAAGCCAAACTTGCTGAGATGGCTCAAATTCCTTCCGACGAATTTGGCTTTCGTGAAAGGCCTTAGTACGTTGCTTGAAAGTTAAGGCAAAATCATAGGCTTCACGACGGAGCTCTTCCAGCTCCTGGAGTTGGAGTTTCCTTTCTCGACCACACAGGTCTAGGTTGAGGTTACATTTGCGAACCGCCCAATAAGCGCAGTGCTCCAGCTCCACGGGCAAATGACAAGGCTTCCCGTAAATGATTCTATAATGAGACATACCAAGGGGAGCCTTGAAGGCGGTCTGATACGCCTAAAGTGTGTCAATCAGCTTGTCGGACCAATCCTTACGGTCTGGCCAAACCGTTTTCAGGAGAATTTGCTTGATTTGCCGATTTGACACCTCAGCCTAGCCGTTCATCTGTGGATGATACGAAGATGCGATACGATGGTGGACTCCATATTTCCTCAGAAGTAACCGAAAAGAAGCATGGGTAAAATGACTTCCTCCATCAGAGATAATGCCTCGAGGGATCCCAAAGCGTGCAAAATGTGGTTTTTGACAAATCGAGTAGATATGACATGGTCAGCATGGCATGTGGGAATAGCCTCGATCCATTTCGAAACATAATCAATAGCCACGAGGATGTACTCAAAGCCATTGGAAGGAGGAAAGGGACACATGAAATTGATTCCCCAAATGTCAAAGATTTCGGCAGCTAGGATGGGTTGCAAGGGCATCATGTCATGACGTGACATTGACCCTAACGACTGGCACCTAGTGCAATGTTTGGCATAATCATGTGCATCCTGGTGAAGGGAGGGCCAAAAGAAACCGCACTGCAACACCTTGGCTACAGTTTTCCACCCAGAGAAATGGCCTTCGCAGGCCTGATCGTGGCAGAAGGATAGCACACTAGGGAATTCACTGTCAGGAATATAGCGACGGATGATTTGGTTAGCACCTATTTGAAAAAGCAATGGATTATCCCAGAAATAGTACTTTGCTTCTGCGATGAGACGCTCGCACTGGTTTTTAGGCCAGCCACGTGGAAGGGAACCAAAAGCAAGGTAATTGGCAATGTTGGCATACCAAGGTCCACTTGCCACATTAATTGCCAATAAGTGCTCATCGGGAAAAACCTCATTGATCGGCAAGGTAAGTCCAATGTGGTCAGGGTCCAGTCTCGAGAGATGATCAGCAACAACATTCTAGGCTCTGGCCTTATCGCAGATCTCAAGGTCAAATTCTTAGAGCAGAAGGATTCAACGAATCAGTCTAGGCTTGGCATCCTTCTTGTGCATGAGATGGCAAATGGCCGCGTGGTCAGTGAATATAATAGCATGCGAGCCCAGAAGGTAAGAGTGGAATTTCTCCAGCCCAAAGACGACAACCAATAGTTCTTTCTCAGTGGTTGTATAATTACACTGGTCCTCGTCCAAAGTCTTACTGGCGTAGTACACCACGAAGGGGCGTCTATCGCGTCTTTGTCTCAAGATGGCTCCGACTGCAAGGTCGGAAGCGTCACACATGAGTTCAACGTCGAGGGACCAATCAGGCGGCTGGAGAACAGGGGCCTTGGTGACAGCATCACGCAGCTATGTGAATGCTCATATGCAGTCAGGGCCTGATGAGAACCTCATCATAAACCCTAACTAGCACAATCTAATCCAGATATGTGAGAAAAATCTCCTACAAAACCCAAAGAGAGGCTTAACTTAGAAAATTCTGGGTTAAAGAATAAAATAAATCATCAGGGGTAAAACTGTAATTTTACCAATGTAGTATGCGAACAGGGTAATTAAGGGTCCAAACATAGGTCAAACAAGCTTAACAATGAGGGAACTGGGTTGATCTGATCTGAAAAGGGTTATAACAACTTCTAGGAATTAAATGACATTCTGTAACCCTAAAACAAACACACTTCAATTCATGAGGCTCGAGGCAAGATAAAAATAAACTAAACCCTCTAAAAATCATAGAAAAATATTCCTTAGGGTTTAGAATCTTCAATTTGGCCTTTGAAACCTATTTTGACCTAAAATGAGAACCATGTCCAATTATTGACTTAATTCGGGTTTTTGAGCAAATTGATCGGTCAAACATGGTCTAACCTAGAATTAAAATTCACCATTAAAATCCTTAGGTTCAAATTAGTTTGGTATAAAAACTTGAGCCTAAGAAGAGACCTCCTTGACCGACTTTACAATTTGGTCCTCTTTATTTACTTTCTAACTCTTATCTTTTGAAACCCTTGCATTTAGGCCCCCAACTTTTCATTATTCTTTGCAGAACGGTCCTCCCTGCCACTTCTGCATAGCGCCATGCCTCTGGCGACCATGCGTGGAGGATGGCGCCACGTAGGGCAGGGCTGACATCCTCTAGAACAGAAGGGGGGTTCCCTGCGACGTCCTTTGTCGCAGGGACCCGCCCAGGACCTCTGCCGACCACCATACCTTCCGTGCGAATGCACGAAAGGTATGGGTGTCCCTTCCGACCATACTCCAGCGAGGCTGGCACGACGCCAGCTCGCCCCTCTCTGCGCACCAAGCCTTTTATAAGGAGCGGCAGACCTTGCCGACTCCTGCAAGCTTCCTTTAACGGAGAAAACACCCCCTCTTCATCCCTTTCCCCTCCGGTCAGAGAGCCCGAAGCTTCCAGTGATCTCCTCCTCCTCCTCCTCACTCTGCTGCCCTACCTGCAGCAGGGTTTGCCCTGCTCTGTCATCTGCGCTAGGCTGTACCCGCTGGAGCCCTCCGACTGCTTCCTCATCGTCGAAACCCTCCTCCAGGGCATCTTCATCTCCAACTCCGACAGGCACGAGCCGACTTCTCTTCCCTTCCCCTTCGTCGAGTAATTAGGTAATTAGTTTCCTCTCTCTCTTCCTTGCATTTTCCCTCTCTTAATTTACCTTTTTATTCCACCGAATGCGACTTCCACCTCCACCTGCTCCGTCTCCGACCACCTTCTCTGGTGAGTCCATCCCACTTCCACAGACCTCCTCACCCCTCGCCGACTACCCCAGAAGCTTCCCCACACTCCACTCCACCGATCCCCCCTCTCCATTCACTGCCAAGCGCCACCCAACCACCCCCCGAGCAAACCCACCTTTCCGTCCACAGTCTGACCTAGGTCAGCCTCTGCACGCACTCCCGCACCTCTCCGACCACCACACGGGCTTCGCCACACTCCGACGAAGCTTTCGATGTCTTCTGACTTGGCCGAGAGGCCATCACTGTGTTTCAGGTTCGCGCCCTCTCGCCGCCATTGTCGACGAGCTGCAGCAGCTTCACCTGCAGCTGCAGGCATCCTCCAGCCCAGGCGCACATCCCAGGCTATGCGGGCAGTAGTCGCAAAGGCACCCAGGCCTGCAGCTGGGTCGCAGGCCTTACGGGCTACCTCAATTGGCCGTGGATTGCTCGCCTGCGGGCGCCAAATCGGGAGGTGGGACTTTAGTCCCACCTCGTAAGTACGTGGCTGAACGCCTGCACTTAAATTGAAAAAGTGCATAGGGCTTACTGCCTTCGAACACAGGGGTCAGGTCCCTCTCCCGCACGCAGTGCGCCACGCGCTCACTCGCCCTTTCCCGCGCTCACGCCCCGCAGGTCTGGGCAGGATCCGACTACCCGAACCACGCACTTTTCGCCCACCACCGCACGCCAGTGGGCCTAGTCCCGGGCTCGCTACCCGCACCCGATTACCCGACTCTGGGAGAGCGATCCTAAGAGAGAATTCTGAGAAAGAGAGAGACGTGGGGAATGGGTAGGGGTAGGTTTTGCTCTGACCTTTGTGTGAGCGTGCAGGAAGAAAAGAAGAAGAAGAGAAGTGGCCGAAGCCTTAGCCGCTCAGGGTAGCTGAAGACGGAAGGAAGGAGAGAAACGGAAGAAGAAAGAAGAAGGGAGGTGTTGTAGCAAAGCCACAGATAAGTCATCTGAGCACTACATCAGACGTCGGAATCACTACAGCCGCCAAAGAAGAAAGAAGCCTTTGCAGCCGCCAAGAAGAAAGAAGAAGGCAAGAAGAAAAGAAGAATAAAAAGAAGGAAGATGACACAGCCGCCAGAAAGAAAGAAAGAAAAGAAGAACAGAAGAAGAAGAAAGAGAGAAGAAGAAGAAGCCAAAAGATCTTTCTCTCTCTCTCTCTCTTATTTTTGTAACATAATAGAGACCTTATTTATACTTCTAGAATTCTAATTGCTCCCTGAGTTCGACCTCGGGAAAACTTTGCATTCCGAGTAAAAATTTGTAGTAATCTGGTAGCTGTTTTGTCAAATACTACAATGATTGTAAACCATAATAACATAAAGATGAAACACAGCGTTACCAGTTTTTGGTGCCATTGCCGGGGAGCAACGGCTATTCTAGAAGCTATAAAATCTTTATTTGTGAGTTTCTAATAATCTCTTCTTCTTTTTCTTTTTTTTTGTGCAGGTACAGGAAAATCAAGAAGCAACCACTCAACAACCACTCCAAGGACAGGTAATTTTCTATCCTCTCACTATTAACCCCTAAATTCTAAAGAGGAAGAAAAAGAAAAGAATAAACAATATAGGCATAACCTGTTTTTCATACCTAGTAACAGCTGCATGTTTTCAAACTACCATTCCTTCACACACTATTAAGGGCATTTAAGGGCTAACACCTTCTTGCCTGAGCCCTAACTACCCAACAAGGAGTTAACTGGACCAAGTAGAGCCAACATAGGATTTAACATTAGGGTTTTAGAGACACACTCCTTAATCAAGAATTGAGAAAATCCAAAAGAAGTGTGCCTAAGCCATTGATTGAAAATACCTATTCAGAAAAACCCTAAGCAATTGGCTCTCTAAAAACACTTGAACCCTAGAAAGACAAGACCTAATAAGCTCTCAACAGAACTAGCAGGTAAAGTTGACCCCTTGGGTCAACCAACCTTCAACGTAGGTCACTCTTTGCACTCAAAATGACTAAAGTTCAAGTGAAAATCTAAGCACCTTGATCTTAAACTAAAAGCGGTAGACTTAAGAGGTCAAGATTCCCATTCTGGTCTACCTGGAATCTCGGTGACAAGAGAGGTCGGGTGGGGGAAACCCTGTAACCCGTGGGGATGCTCTACCGTGTAAGGGTCTTTGCGGGACTCACCCTCTCTGGCTGCCCAGGTAATTCTCAGGTGGACGATCTTTTGATTAAGGGGTCCATCTGCCCTGCACCTCTAGAGTCACCCAACATTTTGGGTGTCTTGATTGGGTCCAGCACCTGCTAAACTCATCTTCTCTTTCAGTGTATGTTTGGTAGGAGGTCCTTGAAACCTCCTTTAGAACTTCACTCTCCTAGAGGCCGAGCCTCAGTGCCGAAAACAACACTTCACATCGACCTCTCCTTCGACTCCGAACCCAACTCACCTTCTTCTTCCACAATGGCTCAGCCAGTTAAGGAAAAGAACAATCTAGAGCACCAACTTCAGCGACTCAATGACCTCTTCCAGAACTTTGTGCACCCACCGCAGCGTCCTATGATGCGGGACCATTATAATTCTGCTGCGGTGGCCATTGAGCCTCGAGTCAGAATCCCTTCCAGAACTTTGTGCACCCACCGCAGCGTCCTATGATGCGGGACCATTATAATTCTGCTGCGGTGGCCATTGAGCCTCGAGTCAGAATCCCGACTGGAGGACCAGATTCTGAATTAAAGCCCAATATGATTCATGCTATACCTAAATTTCATGGGCTTAATTCTGAAGACCCCTTCCAGCACATCAAACAGCTAAAGCATTTGGCCCAAACTTTTGGGTCAGATGCGCAAAATCGGGATATTCTCCTTATGAAGATGTTCTCCTTCTCCCTTATGGACAAGGTCGCTCATTGGTACCAAACACAAACCCAGCCAATCAACAATTGGGAAGAACTTCAGTCTGAGTTCTTGAAGAAGTTCTTTCCCATTGGTCGGACCAATGCCCTGCGCCATCAGATTACTCACTTCACTCAGCAAACGGGAGAACCTCTCCATGAGGCATGGGATCGCTTTCAGGATCTCATGAGAAAGTGCCCCCATCACGGAGTTCCTAAATGGGAACAAGTCCAGTCTTTTTACCAGGGACTCCGTGAGGATATTAGACTTTTCATCAATGCAACTTGCGGAGGGAATATCATGGGTCAGCATGAGGACACTATGTGGGAGATTCTCAAAAATATGTGTGAGAACTCCATCAATAATGACTCCATGGGATTATTCAACAGGACTAATACCCGCGCATCGACGAACCTTAGGGGAGCACACGAGACGGGGGGGCCTGTCCGCATCAGTTGACCTGGAATTGATGGCCAGTCGATTGGACAAGGTCTCTATCATCGAGAAGAAGGTGGATGAGCTGACTTAGCACTTATAGTGAGCCACCTCTGCGCATAGTTCCTTTGCATAGCCTCCTTCCACACGGGAGACTGTGCAAAACATTCTCCACCGACCTTCTCCTGGGATGGATCCGTATCCACCCCCATCTAATTCTCGGATCGGAGGATCATCCGATCCTTTTTATACCAGCCAGGGGAATTCCATCCCCTCATTCTCGGATTCTTTGGAGGTTCCTTAGACCTGTGAGGACTTCAACGCCATCCAGAATGATCCATTCTCCACCACCTACAATCCTGGATGGAGAAACCATCCCAACTTCTAGTGGGTGGGAAATTCCCAAACTCAAAGATCACCCTTTCAGCCCCATCCACAACCACCTTGTCCTTACCAGCCGCCTCAACCTCGGCCCAACCCTCCTTACCTATCAGGGCCAAACTAGGACCAAATGTCCCTCATCCTTCAGACTCTGGCTGACATTCAAATAACGAATGCAGCTATTAAGAAACAACACAAGGACAAACTTACACAGGTTCAAAATCAACTGACCCAGTTGACAAATTCTCGCCAGCCGGGCACACTTCCTTCCCAACCTCTTCCTAACCCTAATAACGTGCCGACCCAGCGACGCGTTATGAACCCAAACCCGGGCCAAGCACACATGATCTATCAGGCCCTCTCTGTTCCTTCACCTGACGGGATGGAGGCTTCCACTTCTTATACGGGCTATCAGCAGCAACCCATCATATCCAACCCTAACCAAAACTAGGCAGGACTGAATTCTGTAACAACCCGTAGTGGTAAGGAGACCCATGATCCACCTTATCCAAACCACTCCAAGCCTGGTAGTGATCCTAACCCTAGGACAGTAATCCAGAACGTTCCTATCCCTGTCCCAGATCAAAGACCTGGACCTATCCTAGAAGAACCAACCAAGGTTCCATTTCCCGAGGCCTTGACCAAGGGAAAGAAGACAACCAAGCCCGTGGCACCTAAGGAGGACCTGGTCAAGCTCTTTGAGCAGGTCCGAATAAACATCCCCTTGATGGATACAATTCGCCACGTACCGACTTACGCACGATTCTTAAAGAATGTGTGTACACCTAAGCGTAAGCCGCGAACCAACAGTGGGAGTCCAATTGTACTGTCAGAGCAAGCCAGCTCTGTAATCCTAAGCAGGCTCCCACCCAAGGCAAAAGATCCTGGTACTCCCCTGATTTCCTGCAAAATAGGTGAAACCCAATTTGACAGAGCATTGCTAGAATTGGGTGCTTCCATAAACCTAATACCCACATCCTTACTTAACTACCTAGAAGAATCTGAGCTAAAATCGACTGAGGTGACACTACAGTTAGCAGATCGATCTATAAAGTCACCTAAAGGGATTCTCGAGGATGTTATCGTAAGAGTGCGGGATTTCTATTTCCCTGTAGACTTTATAGTCTTGGACATGGACGCACCTGAGAACCCTAGGGATACACCGATCATTCTAGGAAGACCTTTCTTGGCTACTGCTAGAGCTAACATCAGTTGTGAGGAGGGCCAAATAGAGCTGAAATTTGGTAATCAAACCCTCAAAATTGATATCTTTAAGGCCCAACAAGGAATCAATTGCGGTGTCATCGAACAGATCTGTGATATCAGGGCTTTGGTTGATGAAACGCATTTTGAGAATGACTTGATTATACCTCATCAACCACAGAAAGATCTTGAACTGCAATTAGAGGAGTCAAATCTAGATTTAGACAGACCCATAACTCCTACCCTTGAACCTCACACTTACCCTGAACCACCCGCTGCTGCTGATAACCCCATCCTTGAACTGAAACCCCTTCCCGATCATTTGAAATACATGTTTTTGGGTTCTAATCAGACCCTTCCTGTGATTATTAATTCCAAGCTTACTCCTGAACAGGAATCCCGTCTGATTGCTGTTCTCCAGCAGCATTGCAGAGCCATTGGTTGGATTCTCGATGACTTGACTGGAATAAGTTCCTCTTATTGCACACATCATATTTATTCAGAAGAGGGCGCACGACCTTCTCGTGAGATGCAGAGACGTTTAAACCCCAATTTGCAGGAGGTCGTGAAAAAGGAGATCATCAAGTGGTTAGATGAAGGGATCATCTACCCGATCTCCAATAGTCGTTGGGTGAGCCCGATTCAGGTTGTGACTAAAAAGGTAGGGCTCACCACCATTACGACTGAAACCGAAGAAGTCATACCTACCCAATTAGCCAACTCATGGAGAGTTTGCATAGATTACCGACTACTCAATTCCTCCACGAAGAAGGATCATTTCCCACTACCTTTCATTGATCAGATTCTCAAAAAATTAGCGGGAAATCGATTCTTCTGCTTTCTTGATGGGTACTCCGGTTATAACCAAGTTGTTATTCATCCTGAGGACCAAGAGAAGACCACGTTCACCTTCCTCTTCGGAACTTACGCATTCCGAAGGATGCCTTTCAGTCTCTGCAATGCACCCGCGACTTTTCAAAGGTGCATTCTTGCCATATTCTCTGATATGGTAGGTGATTATCTGGAAGTCTTCATGGATGACTTCTTAGTTTTTGGGGCATCATTTGATGATTGCCTCTAGCACTTGGTTCATATACTCAAGCGCTGCATTGATGTTAATTTGGTTCTTTCCTGGGAAAAGAGCCAATTTATGGTGCCTGAGGGGATCGTCTTAGGACATCTGATTTCTGAGAAGGGCATCCAAGTGGATCGAGCCACGGTTGATCTAATCTCTCGTCTTCCTGTGCCTAGCTCGATCAAGGACATCCGTTCTTTCCTGGGGCACATCGATTTTTACCGTTGTTTCATTCCTGACTTTTCGAAAATCACGCACCTCCTGACTACTCTTCTCTCTAAGGATGTACCCTTCGAGATCTCCAAGGAATGCACTAAGCATTTGAAAACCTCCATGACCGAGTCACCCAGGCCCCGATCCTACAATCCCCTGATTGGTCTCAACCCTTTGAGATCATGTGTGATGCATCTGATTTCGCTGTAGGAGCGATTCTGGGGCAGAAAGCTGACGAGAAACCCATGGTCATCTACTACGCTAGCAAGACACTTGACGAGGCTCAGCGTTACTACACAATTATGGAGAAAAAGCTGCTAGCCGTAGTATTTGCCCTTGAAAATTTTCGATCTTATCTCCTAGGTTCCCACGTCATCATCTACTCAGATCACATGACTCTGAGGCATCTCCTTGCCAAGAAGGATGCAAAGCCCCGACTAATTTGATGGATCTTGCTGTTGCAAGAATTCAACCTCGAGATTCGCGACAAGGTGGGAAGACAAAACGTGGTAGCTGACCATTTGTCCTGCCTTCCTTCTGAGATCATTCACCCCTCCGAACCCATCACGGAGCATTTCCCTGATGAGCACCTGCTGACTATTGGTACTAGACTTCCATGGTTTGCTAATATAGTAAACTGCTTGGCATCTCATCAGATCTCGTTTGATTGGCCGAAGGCCAAGAAGGACAAATTGCGTTCTGATGCCAAGTATTACATCTGGGAAGATCCATACCTCTTCCGCATAGGTGCCGATCAAATCATCCGGAGATGTGTCCCGGAAGGTGAAGTCAATGATATTCTCTCCTTCTGCCATGACCAGGCATGCGGAGACCATTTCTCTGGGCACAAAACCGCATCGAAAATCCTCCAGTCTGGCTTTTATTGGCCCACTATGTTCAAAGATGCATACAATCACTGCAAGGCATGCAGTCGTTGCCAAACTTTGGGCAACATGAGCCATCGCGACATGATGCCTTTGCAGTCAATTCTCGTATGCGAAATCTTTGATGTTTGGGGGATTGATTTTATGGGCCCCTTTCCTGTTTCGGATGGCTTTGAGTACATTTTGCTGGCTGTAGACTACATGTCCAAATGGATCGAAGCCATACCGACCCGAACCGGTGATCATAAAATCATTCTCAAATTCGTTCATCACAATATCTTCTCACGGTTCGGGATTCCTCATGCTATCATCTCTGAAGGGGGGACCCATTTCACAAATGCTCAGTTTAGGTCATTGATGACCAAATACGGGGTGTCTCATCGAATCTCCACTCCTTATCACCCCCAAACTAATGTCTAGCTGAGCTATCAAATCTGGAGATCAAGAAAATCCTGTAGGTCACAATTCAGCCTGACAGGAAGGACGGGTCATCCCGACTTCTGGAAGCCTTGTGGGCCTATAGGACCGCCCACAAAACCCAATTAGGCATGTCTCCCTTTAGACTGGTGTACGGGAAGGCATGTCACCTTCCCGTCAAACTGGAGCACAAAGCCTATTGGGCAGTACGGAGCTATAATCTAGATCTTTCTAAGGTTGGAACCCACAAAAAGCTTCAAATCAGCGAGATCGATGAATTACGCCTTGATGCGTACGAGAACTCACGAATCTACAAGGAGCGGGTTAAAGCCTTCCACGACAGGCACATCTCTAGAAAGATCTTTCATCCTGGCCAGAAGGTCCTACTCTTCGATGCCCGACTCAAACTCTTCCCTGGGAAGCTACGACCCAAGTGGGTCGGACCATACCTTGTCCGACAGGTTTTTGGAAATGGAGCCGTCGAGATCAGTCTGCTCAGCCATGATTCCGAACCTTTCATCGTGAACGGTCAGAGACTCAAACCGTTCATTAATGTAACCTCTACTGATTTGGCTAAATCATCATCTATCGTCCATTTTCCCTGAGCATATTGCGCCCAGCCGATGGCGTAAAACTCAACGCTCAACAGGAGGCAGCCCGTCATTCTCTTTGAAAACCTGAAACCTTTTCTGACACCTTTGTGCACTTAAGGTTCACCCTTTAGGACAGTTGACTCCACCTCAGGTGCTTGCATTTGAGATTAGAAATTGTCCGCAACAGTCACCCCAACCCATTCACTCATCAAAACATCTGTCCTAATGTATGAACTAAGTTGAATAAAAACCTCATAAGTTACAATGAGGACATTGCAAATCTTAGCCATGGGGGGGTATGAAAGTGCAAATCTTGTAAGAAAAGATTTTAAACAAAAAAATTCACATACGCCAAAAACACCATAAAAATTTAAAAAAAAATTTGGAAAAAGAATAATAAAATGAGAGGAGGAAAGAAAATCTTGAGGACTCTACAAAGGAGGAGGAGAAGAAAAAGGAATAAAATGAAAAGAAGGAGCACAAAATGAAAGAAAAGTGATTGTCATTAGTAAGAAATTAAGGAATTAACCTAAGTTCTAGACCTCATCCAGGAAAAGAAATGGAAAGTACACAGTGAGATTAGTAAGAACGCGAATCTTAGGCATTCTTAGATAGACTCTTAGTACCCATTAAGATCTAGACATTCCTCAAGAGGTTGAGAAAAATGAAAAGCTTAAGTATTAGGTCCAAGGCTTAGGGAGTATTTGGCCTCGTTAACTAACTTTTGGTTTACGGGACTCAGTAACCTAAGCACCCTAACTTCACACACAGCCTGGTTCAGTAAGCATAAAAATCAAAATCACGCAGAAGCGTTGTAAAAATTATGAAAATGACACCTAGAGTAGGAGCAGCCGATCAACACAAGTTGATTTGGACGAGTTCCCAGCACGGAGAGGTGGAAAATTCCCCTCGAAGATGCATAACAAAATATCATCTCCTCGGTGCTTTTCTCTTAGGATATTTACATATTATACCGGGGGCATGTAAGCACTCTGCTGGTTCAGATTCCATGGATGACATTATCACGAAATGTCAATTGCCAGGGTCTGAATTCGGCCACAGAACACCATGGATGGGATTATCTCGAAATCTCAACAGCCAGGGTTCTGGGGGTTACCATGGGCGGTGCTATCTCAAAGCATCGACTGGCAGGAACCTTTGAGGATTGATGATGGGGACAAGGAATCTGATACAGACCGTGCTGAAAAGTCAATCCTAATCTAGAATTAAAAAGAAAAAGAGAGAGAAAACTCTCCAAACAGATAAACCTTCTAACTCTCTTTCTTACAAAATGTACTGTGAACTGAGCCAGGGCTAAAATTATCTCAAGCACGAGTGCTTTAACCGCAAAGTCCAATAAGCCTTAGGTTAGTTCTTGTAGGCCTTAAAAACCTTTCCTAACGACCGAAGCTGAGGCTAGACAGATCTGGATCTTGGTTGGTACTAGAGTACCTTTTAGGCCTATGGTTAGCATTCTAACCTAATCTAGGTTTCAAATGAAAAAGCACTTATCTGAAATCATCAAGAACTTCATGGTCTAGAACAAGGGTTGAAACCTTAAGTTTTTGCTAAGGGACTAGCAAAAGCTAGGCATGGGGGTATGATGAGAACCTCATCATGAACCTTAACTAGCACAATCTAATCCAGATATGTGAGAAAAAGCTTCTACAAAATCCAAAGAGAGGCTTAACTCAGAAAATTCTGAGTTAAAGAATAAAATAAATCATCAGGGGTAAAACTGTAATTTTACCAATGCAGTATGCGAACAGGGTAATTAAGGGTCCAAACATAGGTTAAACAAGCTTAACAATGAGGGAAGTGGGTTGATCTAATCTGAAAAGGGTTATAGCAACTTTTAGGAATTAAATGACATTCTATAACCCTAAAACAAACCTACTTCAATTCATGAGGCTCGAGGCAGGATAAAATCAACTAAACCCTCTAAAAATCATAGAAAAATATTCCTTAGGGTTTAGAATCTTCAATTTGGCCTTTGAAACCTATTTTGACCTAAAATGAGAACCATGCCCAATTAATGACTTAATTCAGGTTTTTACGCAAATTGATCGGTCAAACATGGTCCAACCTAGAATTAAAATTCACCATTAAAATCCTTAGGTTCAAATTAGTCTGGTAAAAAAACTTGAGCCTAAGAAGAGACCTCCTTGACCGACTTTACAATTTGGTCTTCTTTGTTTACATTCTAACTCTTATCTTTTGAAACCCTTGCATTTAGGTCCCCAACTTTTCATAGTTCCTTGCAAAATGATCCTCCCTGCCACTTCTGCACAGCGCCATGCCTCCGGTGACCTTGCGCGGAGGATGGTGCCGCACAAGGCAAGGCTGACATCCTCTAGAACAGAAGGGGGGTTCCCTGCGACGTCCTCTGTCGCAGGGACCCACCCACGACCTCTGCCGACCACCATACCTTCCGTACGAACGTGCGAAAGGTATGGGTGTCCCTTCCGGCCATACTCCGGCGAGGCTTGCACGACGCCACCTCGCCCCTCTCTACGCACCAAGCCCTTTATAAGGAGCGACAGACCTTGCCAACTCCTACAAGCTTCCTTTGACGGAGAAAACACCCCCTCTTCATCCCTTTCCCCTCCGGTCAGAGAGCCCGAAGCTTCCGGTAATCTCCTCCTCCTCCTCGTCACTCTGTTATCCTACCTACGCAGGGTCTGCCCTGCTCTGTCATTCGCGCTAGGCTGTACCCACTGGCACCCTCCGTCTGCTTCCTCAACGCCGAAACCCTCCTCCAGGGTGTCTTCGTCTCCAGCTCCGGCAGGCACGAGCTGGCTGCTCTTCCCTTCCCCTTCGTTGAGTAATTAGGTAATTAGTTTCCTCTCTCTCTTCGTTACATTTTTCCTCTCTTAATTTACCTTTTTATTCCACCAAACGCGACTTCCACCTCCATCGGCTCCGTCTCCGACCACCTTCTCCGGCGAGTCCATCCCACTTCCGCAGACCTCCTCACCCCTCGCCGACTACCCCAGAAGCTTCCCCACACTCCACTCCACCGATCCCCCCTCTCCATTCACTGCCAAGCGCCACCCAACCACCCCCCGAGCAAACCCACCTTTCCGCCCACAGTCTGACCTAGGTCAGGCTTTGCATGCACTCCTGCACCTCTCCGACCACTGCACGAGCTTCGCCACACTCCGGCAAAGCTTTCGACGTATTCTGACTTGGTCGAGAGGCCATCACTGTGTTTCAGGTTCGCGCCCTCTCGCCTCCATTGTCGACGAGCTGCAGCAGCTTCACCTGCAGCTGCAGGCATCCTCCAGCCCAGGCGCACGTCCCAGGCTATGCGGGCAGTAGTTGCGAAAGCACCCAGGCCTGCAGTTGGGTCGCAGGCCTTACGGGCTGCCTCAATTGGCCGCGGATTGCTCGCCTGCGGGTGTCAAAACGTCCCACCTCGTAAGTGCGTGGCTGGGCGCCCACACTTAAATTGAAAAAGTGAATAGGGCTTATTGCCTTCGAACACAGGGTTCAGGTCCCTCTCCCGCACGGAGTGCGCCACGCGCTCGCTCGCCCTCGCTCGCGCTCACGCCCCGCGGGTCTGGGCAATATCCGACTACCCGAACCACACACTCCTCGCCCACCACCGCACGCCAGTGGGCCTGGTCCCGGGCGTGCTACTCGCACCCAATTACCCGGCTCTGGGAGAGCGGTCCTAAAAGAGAATTCTGAGAAAGAGGGAGACGCGGGGAAGGGGTAGGGGTAGGTTTTGCTCTGACCTTTGTGTGAGCGTGGAGGAAGAAAAGAAGAAGAAGAAGGCAGGAAGGAAAAGAAGAAGAGAAGCAGTCGAAGCCTTAGCTGCTCGGGGCAGCTGAAGAAGGAAGGAAGGAGAGAAACAGAAGAAGAAAGAAGAAGGGAGGCACTGTAGCAAAGCCACAGATAAGTCGTCTGAGCACTGCATCAGACGTCGGAATCACTACAGCCGTCGAAGAAGAAAGAAGCCTTTGCAGTCGCCAAGAAGAAAGAAGGCAAGAAGAAAAGAAGAAGAAAAAGAAGGAAGAAGACACAGCTGCCAGAAAGAAAGAAAAGAAGAACAGAAGAAGAAGAAGAAAGAGAGAAGAAGAAGAAGCCAAAAGATCTTTCTCTCTCTCTCTCTCTTATTTTTATAACATAATAGAGACCTTATTTATACTTCTAGAATTCTAGTTGCTCCTTGAGTTCGACCTCGGGAAAACTTTGTATTCCGAGTAAAAATTTGTAGTAATTTGGTAGCTGTTTTGTCAAATACTATAACGATTGTAAATCATAATAACATAAATACGAAACACAGTGTTACCAGGGCCCATATCAAAGGGTACGTCGGTCGATAGGAGATCAGTTAAAGGTCTATAAATCTTGGAGAAGTCTTTGATGAATCTCCTATAAAAACTGACGTGTCCTAAGAAGGAGCGGATTTGCTTGACAGAGCCAGGCACAGGTAAATCAGCAATCACGTCAAGCTTAGCTTTGTCAACCTCAATACCCCTATCGGAGATGATATGCCCGAGAACAATTCCCTTGTGTACCATAAAATGACTTTTCTCCCAAGAAAGCATGAGGTTCACATCAATACACCTTCGAAGGATACGGGTCAGGTTGGCAAGATAATCATCAAATGAAGGTCCGAAGACCGAAAAGTCGTCCATGAAGACCTCAAGAAAGTCACCCACCATATCATGGAATATCGCCAGCATACATCTCTGGAAAGTTGCGGGTGCATTACAAAGTCCGAAAGGCATCCTTCTAAATGTGAAAGTGCCGAAGGGACAGGTAAAGGTGGTTTTCTCTTTGTCTCGGGGGTCAATTGCCACCTGGTTATATCCAAAAAATCCATCCAGGAAACAAAAAAATTTATTTCCCACTAACTGCACCAGGATTTGGTCAATAAAAGGTAGCGGAAAGTGATCTTTCTTAGTTGCAGCATTCAGTTTCCTATAGTCTACACACACTCTCCAAGATGTAGGAGTGCGTGTAGGGATGGATTTGCCCCTGTCATTGACACGGATGGTGAGTCCAGCCTTTTTGGGCACGACATGAATCGGGCTCACCCAAGGGCTATCGCTAATCTGGTAGATTATACCCGCATCAAGCCACTTAATGATTTCCTTTTTAATGACCTCCCGCATGTTAGGGTTGAGATGTCGCTGCATCTCGCGAGAAGGTCAAGCCTCCTCCTCCGTATATATACGGTAAGTGCAGTAGGAGGGGCTAATGCCAGTTAAGTTTGATAAGGCCATCCAATGGCTGCCTTGTGTTCCATAAAGACCTTTGTTAGTTTGCACCCTTGCTCCCTGGTCAATTTTGAACTAATGATTACGGGGAACGTTTCATTTGGTCCCAAGAAAACATACTTAAGCATGTCAAGCAGCTCTTTCAGCTCGGGAATGGATGGTGAATGATCTTGCATTTCTTGGGATGAGAGTGTCCTATGAGGATCAGAAGAAAGAAAGGCAGGAGGAAGAAGTTGGCCCTCAGATTGGCCAAGAATAGGGGCATCTTGGATTGATGGATCCAACAAGGGATAGCCCCAGTGATCAGTATGTGGGCTCAAGGTCCCAGTGTGGAGTCGCATTTCCGCCTGATTTGGTAGGAAAGAAAGGGTAATCCGATCTTCAAGAGGGCGGACCGGCAGTGAGTAGCCTGAATATGACTCAGACCAAGAGGTATGGGAAGTGGAGAAAACCTCGTCAGTAGTCTGGTCAGGAGAAGGTACTGGTAAGGGGAGGGATGGGGGAACGTCACAATATGTGTTAGTCAGGCAATGGTCTGTATTCAAGGGCAATCCACAGCAGTCAGAATAGGTCCCTATAAGTCCGATACACACGCTGACGGCCATGTCCTCGTCAGACGTGTCATCCTCGATGCAATCGCAATCAAAATCCTCAACTGCCTTGAAGATGTTTAGCTTAATCTTTTCAGAGCCAATGGAAATCTCAATGCAGCGCGACTCACAGTCGATATGGGCACAGGCTGTGGCCAAGAAAGGTCGACCAAGGATGATCGGATAATCAGAGAGTGACCTAGGAACTTCCATATCCAAAATAAGGAAGTCAACAGGAAAATAGAGACTATTGACCCTAACCACCACATCTTCCACAACACCCTTCGGTATTTTGACAGAATGATCTGCCAACTATAATGTGATGGGGGTGGGTTTCAGATTTCCTAATGAAAATTTCTCGAGCATGATGGTTGGTATAAGATTGATGGAAGATCTTAGATCAAGCAGAGCACGGTTAAAATTGCAGCCTTGGATGCTACAAGAAATAAGCGGTGTGCCCGGATCTTTTTGCTTCAGTGGTAGATTTGATAGTATAGCACAACTCTCATGAGGCAAGAGGACCACTGGATTCTTTGTTTTCTTTGACTGTAGCCTGGGTGTAGTGTAGTCTTTGAAAAATCAGGCGACAATTGATATATGGTCAATAGCCTCTAACAGGGGTACAATGATTTCAACATCCCTGAATAAATTACGTAGGTTATCAAAGGCATGTGTATCCTTTTTCTTGCCTTTTGGCTCCCTCAGTAGAGACTCAAGGAATGGGACTGATTCTAGCACTAGTTTGGGTGTATCGTCCTCACGAGAATGCGGTGCGCATACCGAATGAGAGGGCGATGAAAAAGATGAGCCAGGATCAGGTCGAGGCGAATCGACGGTTTGCTTACTGCTCCTCGTAGTAATCGCATTGGACGTCGTGGGTCCAATGGGATCATAAGGCGGAGGAGGGTTCGCAATAGGGACATAAGGGTGATGTGTTGCTGCGGGATTAGCCTGAAATCCCGGTGGAATGCCCGAAGCTTGCAGAATCTGATGAACCTGCCCCTGAGAAGGGCGTACCTGTGGTTGAGGACAACGAGGTACAAAATTTCATGGGTTGGGAACAGGTTGGGCTGGAAGAGTACCTTGAGATAGAGTCACCATGCATAGTTGACTGATCTTAGTATTCTGCTGCGCCAATTGATGCTGAAGAGAGGTCATGTTTTCTTCATGGCGCTTAGACATTTCTGTCACCATTCGCATCAGTTTATCAAGAGGACTTGATGCGTGTTCTGTTTGAGGTATACAAGGACCCAATGGCGGATTTGCCACAAGAGTAGACGGGGCCTTGGGATGACGGGTGCGGACGGTCGCATTGGCCCACCCACGGGGTTTGGCGCTACGGGTTTCTGGACCATGCGAAGTTAGGATGAATTCACCACCCTGGGTTATAAGTAGCAGAGAACAAGTTGTTCCCCAGGGTGCAAGCATCTTCTAAGCCAGAAGACGAGTCCGCATGTATATATGTATCCGAGCACATGGAGGCTTGGTCCTCCATGTCGAAATACTGGCTTGTAGAAGCTAGGTCCACATTACTTACTGAATCGCTCAGCGTGATACTCGGTAAGGACAGTCTTACAGGGTTTTTGGAAATAAGCCTAACATTGGAAGGATCAGGGTTGTGACGGAGTGATGAGGTCGAGGTGTTTGCCATAGAACGGGCGAGATTGGCTAAAAGCTCGTCCAGCTTCTTGTGCACGACGGAGACTCCATCCAATTTTTGTGCAATAAGGTTAAGATTTGCGGATGAATGGGAGGGTCCTGTGTCAACTTCGTGAACATTACAGGGCAGGCTAGTACAATTAAAGGCGACAATGGAGGTATTGTTCATTGAATTTTCACTCATGTTCTCAAACAATTCAAATGCTCCATTCTCATCTTTATTCATGAAATTCCCTCCGTAGGAAGCATTTGCAATCTACTTCAAAGTTTTATTTAGCCCATAATAGAAGATCTGGGCTATATGCCACTCAGGCAGACCGTGGTACGGACATTTCCGGAGGAGGTCATTATACCTTTCCCAAGCCTCATGAAATTACTCGCCATTTTGTTGCGTGAAAGAAGTTATAGCCCGACGAAGCGCATTGGTTCTCCCTATTGGGAAGAATTTTTTGAGAAATGTTGTTCGCATCTCTTCCCAAGAATGGATGGTTCTCCCAAGGGTGCGCAACCATTGCGAAGCTTTATCCTGCAACGAAAATGGGAACATTTTCAGGAGAACAATTAATAACCCGTCATTTTCAGCCAATTGGGAACATTTTCTTGGTTTAACAGTTTCAGCCAATTGGGTTAAGTCTTCCAAATGGAGAAAAGGATCTTCACTTGCAAGATCATGAAAGTGAAAGTTAATCAGGCCAATGACATTAGGTTTTAGTTCAAAATCATCCCCGCCCATGGGGACCCGAATTTGTCCTATGGTCTCTGTAGCAGCGGAATTTTGATAAGAGCTAAGAGACCTAGGCTCCTCCCATTCGGGAGGATTCTGCATTTCCTCCAAGGTTTCCCTAATGGCTTCAATCTGCTCATTATACATTCCATTTGGGCTTCGAGGCGGGTTATGGGGTCTATGGCTCCACCACCACCTGGTGGGATTTGAGGGGGCCGATTTCCTCCCTCAGGATTTGGGGGTGGGCGTGCAGCCATGTTTGTGGAGGAAGATGATGAATCAATTTCTATCCTTCTAGAATTATCAGACAATTCAAACAATTCAGGGTTTTGTGACCTCCTCCCAAACATGCATTACCGTAGGAAGAATTGGGGAGATAAGAAGAGAAAAGGGGATGAGAGAAACAACGCCGTATGGGTACACTTGATGATAAATCAAAGAAATCAATTTCCTAACCTCTATAATGTGCCCTTAGACCTAAAGATCTAAGTTACCTACTATCACAACCTACAAAACCAAATGAGAGCACCACGGAACCACCAGGCCAGATTGAAAGGCTGTTTGCCACAGTCTTAGACACCGATAGCACGCGGGAACCCACACCAGCACGTAGGCGCTACACGTAGGTTGTTAGACCTCTAATCCTTAATAGGGGTCAAGTTGCTACAGTTTTAATTTAGAGGTTTAGGATCAAGTGCTCCAGGAATGTGAAGGGCGTTGTATACGGGTAATGCCCAAGTGCGTTGATTTTGATAGTGTGTAAACCAAGAATGCAACGGGGAAATCTCCCCAAATTGGAGTTTTAGATGATGAATGATTTTTAGAATTTCAGCCTTAAGTAGTATGGATTTTAAGATTTCACTGAGTTACCAATTCAACCAATCTCCGAGTTTTGAGAAAACACAAGTTCTTTTATGCCCAACAAACCCTTCTTCAATGTGAATTAGTTAATGCATGCTAAAAATGCAATGGGCTTCCCTAGATGGAAATTTCTATGTGTGGATGCACGAGTTTATTTTAGGTCAATGTGAAAGGGAGCCAAAGCACTTCAATTCAAGTGCTCCCAATCACCAAAATGATGTTCCACACAAGACTCAACCACAAGATGATGTAAAGAAAATTAAAATGTTGGGGTTGAAATATTCAGGATCAAATCTAAGGCACTTGAAAGGTTGTGGTGGGGTTGAAATTAACTCAATTCCAAGTCTCCCCACCAAAAATGTGATCCCGAAATGTGAACAAATGAGGCAAGGAGGGATGGCAATCAATCAATTTTAACTTGCCTCAAAGAAAACTTCACACAATGAAGGATCCAAGAATCAAGATTCTTGGATTTTCGCTATGCGAAGTTTTGCAGGAAATCAAGGGACGGTGGGGGTGATAGCGAACAATCAACAAGTGGTTTTTAATCCACTTGCCCCAAGGAATTCCCAAGAAGTGTTTTCAGGTTTTTTTTTTTTTAGGTGACAAGTTAACCTAAGTTGCTAAGAGAGAGACACCTACCTTTTCAGCAACGTGGGCGAAGCTCCAATGAGGCACCGGCGACTTCAAGCTCTCGCCCCCACCTTGGATTTGCCCACGTCTCTGACTTCCTCTGCTTGTCTCCTCCTTTCAACCGGTTTACCTACACACAAGCAAACAAAACACCCATGAAGAGAAGGGGGTGAGAAGAGAAAATCAAAGGAATGGGAGTAGAAACTTACCTCAATTTTGCGCCTCCCCGGCAACGGCGCCAGAAAAAGCATGGTGCGACTCTAATAGGTTGTGTTAATATGGTGAAATTATCATTGAAGTTATTATAGTGGGTTAACCTAAATCGAGCTTAATCAGCTTCATAAAATTTTTGACCTAGCCTACTTGATTTTATCTTGGTCGCTTTTTGGCCCAGGGTCAATCTCAGGGAGGCGAGAATTTGAATGTTGAGTTTCTACGCCTTTCCTAAAACGTATCTCTTCATTGCGTTTATTATGTTTTTTATTTTTTTCTATTTAAGATTTTTGTTGCTGATAATGTTGTCCTTGAGGTACACCCTCAAAATCAAGTCCTTGGCCTTGAGACAAATGGTTCTTGGCTTGTAGCCAACTTGGGGTTTCCAAAAATTGGTCCTGTTATTCACAAGACCTAGTACCAGCAAGATGAGAATTATCTTTTCTCTTTTACTCTTTTTTTTATCTTTTTAATAGCAAGAAATAAAAGATAACTGAAAACAAGGCAGGTTGCTAGAAAAAAAAGAAATACTTAGCTTAGTATATGTATAGATATATAGTAGATATAGTATATATATATATATGTATATGTATATATTATATATAGGGGTGGAGGTGGAAGTGGAAATGGATTGTAGTACAGTGTCAAGTTGGTCCACGTCTAGCAAGATGCAACCAACAAAACAAAGTGCCACGTGGAGTGTGAGCAGATGTGTGGGAGTGTGTGTGTAAGCGCCTGCTTTGCGTGAATATCGGGAAATATCAACAGCTGGTGCAGATATTCCCACAATATGATGCGCGGTGGAGGAACTAGTGCACGGGAGTATGGGTGTGAAATGTATATATGGGTAGGTGGATGTATATGTAAACATATACATATATATATATGTATATATATATATTTATGTATATATGTGAGTGGATATATAAATATATATGTGTGTATGTGTGAGCGTATAAGGGTGTGTGTGAGTGTGTACCAGTGTGTGTGTGAGTGTACGAGTGTGTGTGTACAAGTGGGTGTGTGTGTGCACTGGCGAAAGAGGGGAGCGCAACAGATAAGTCGTCTGCTGCGTCACACTATCGTCTGGTGTGCACCCATCATCGGTGCAATGGCGCAGAAGGGAGCACGCGCGCGGTGTGCTGCGTAGTGCAGTGCTCTCTTCGTGCGTGGTTGCACCGGTGCGATGAGGCACGGATCAGCGCACTGCGCAGCGTAGCGCGCTGCTCTGCAGGTGGGTGCAAGCGCGGACGAATGCGGGTGAGTGCGGGTAGCGCCGAAGAGAGAGAGAGAGCGATGCCACCGGCTAAGTGAGAAGCGAGCCGATGGCTGCAGTGTCGTGCAAACCCCACGCTACAGTGCGCTACAGTCGCACGCGGTGGCCGACGGTGGCTTGCAGGCAAGCACGTGGCTTCTTGAGCTTCTAAGCTTTGAGAGCTCGAAGCTCTGGCAATGGCGGAGAAGACGACAGCAGTAAAAACGAAAGGTGAATCGACCACGCCCACCTGCTCACGAAAGAGCTGGGCGATGGTGGAACTCACAGTGGTGGTTGGGGGACCACTGTGGGTTTTCTCTTGCCCACAGTGTATCTCTTCTCAGTGAGAAGAGATACTGTGTATGTAGAGGGAGAGGTGAGGAGGTTGGCCCAGGGTGACGGTGGATCTAAAGGTCTCTGCAAGTGTATGAAAGGGCATGCCGACACGAGGGAGAGAGCTAGGGGTTTTATAGAGGAGGAAGCATGCCACAGCCATGCTGCTGGCATTGCACGTCCTGCCATGCTGTTGGCGGGAGGAGAGGAGCGAAGAGGCGCGCATGCCTCATGCCCTGCAGCTGCGCGAGAGAGAAGAATTCAAAGTAAGTAAGAAAATGAAAATGGTGAAATTGCAATGTCGCACTTGAGGAAGATGTTAATTAATAGATGGCCAATTATTCACTCTCCTCACCTCTTTATAAATGCATGCAAGTGCCTATTTACAAATGCAACTACAGCTACATAAGATGCAATGGAAGTGCAAGAAAATAACACAAGATGGCATATTTACTGGTGCATTTTTGCTGTGCAATCACCTCCCTTTGAGTTTCACAGACAGCCGATGGACGGAGGTTTCAGGTGCATCTCCGCACTTCAGGCGGCTAGGCTTTTGAGCTAGGGGTGTGAGGGCTTTTTGGCCTATGTAGTGGTAGAGCCTTGCCCCATGGCTAACTTTCAGAGTATCCCGGTGATCTGCGAGTACCCCGATGTCTTTCCAGAGGAGCTACCAGGACTACCGCCTAAGTGTGAAACCGAGTTTGAGATCTCACTGCTTCCGGGGATCAGCCCCATTTCTACTACACCATACCAGATGGCACCGCTTGAGCTGCGAGAGCTCAAGTCAAAGCTACAGGACATGTTAGAGAAGGGCTTTGTGAGGCCTAGTGCGTCCCCGTGGGGAACCCCTGTGCTGTTTGTGAAGAAGAAGGATGGTACCTTGTGACTTTGTGTAGACTACCGACAGCTGAATAGGGTCACCATCAAGAACAAGTATCCACTACCGAGGATTGGCGACCTCTTCGACCAGTTGCGAGATGCAGCAGTGTTCTCCAAGATAGATCTGAGGTCAGGTTACCACTAGTTGAGGATCAGGGAGACCGACGTCTCCAAGATAGCTTTCCGTACCCGGTACAGGCACTACGAGTTCTTGGTCATGCCGTTTGGGCTGACCAGTGCCCCCGCTGCCTTTATGGATTTGATGAACCGGGTTTTCAGGACGTACTTAGACCAATTTGTGGTGGTGTTCATTGACGACGTACTCGCGGGATCAGGCACAGCATGGACATCATTTATGTCTGATCCTGGATACCTTAAGGCGACGTAGGCTGTATGCCAAGTATAGTAAGTGCGAGTTTTGGTTGAGGCAGGTGACTTTCTTGGGCCACGTGATTTCAGGGGATGGATAGGCTGTGGATCCAGCCAAGGTAGAGGCTGCACTCAGGTGGGAGAGGCCATGCTCAGTGATAGAGATACGCAGCATTTGGGGACTGGCAGGTTATTACCGATGGTTTATCAGAGGATTCTCTCATATTGCACGTCCTATGACCCAGTTAACTCGGAAGGACGTGCCTTTTTCCTGGATAGACAAGTGCGAGGAGTGTTTTCAGGAGCTGATGGGGAGACTGACTTCAGCTCCTGTGCTTACCATTCTAGATAATAGTGGCAATTTTGTGGTTTACACCGACGCTTCATTGCAGGGGTTAGGGGGTGTGCTCATGCAACGGGGTCACGTTGTCTCTTATGCTTCGTGGCAACTGATGTCCCATGAGCAAGGCTACCCTACCCATGACTTAGAGCTTGCAACAGTTGTCTTCGCACTGAAGACATGGAGGCACTACCTTTACGGTGAGACTTTCGAGATTTTCGTAGATCATAAGAGCCTCAGGTACTTGTTTGACAAGGAGGAGCTTAACATGAGATAGAAACATTGGTTAGAGCTCCTGAAGGACTACGATTGCAACATCTCTTACCACCCATAGAAGGCCAATGTAGTGGCTGACGCTTTGAGCCGGAAGGCACCCGCTCACTTGGCTAATTTACAGCCACAGAGTTGGAGACTCATGGAGGAGTTGGGCAGTTGGCGACCCTAGGAGTCACAGGGGTATTGTGGGACAGTGACAGTGTCGCGTCAGACACGACTAAAGCTGATAGACCGCATCATCGCAGTACAGATGACAGATCCGTACTTACAGACACTGCAAGGCAAGGTGTTGACAGGGGACCCAGGAGACTTTTCCCTCTCAGATGAGATACTGCGCATGAGGGGATGCTTATGCATTCCTAAGGATGAGGAGTTGTTGAGAGAGCTCCTGGCTGAGGTGCACGGGTTCATGTTCACCATACATCCTGGGAACACAAAGATGTACCATGATTTGCGACATGACTTTTGGTGGAGAGGGATGAAGCGGGATGTTGGTGAGTTTGTGCAGCAATGTTTGGTGTGCCAGCAAGTAAGGTCGAGCATCAGAGGCCTGCAAGGCCATTGCAACCACTTCCTATGCCAGAGTGGAAGTGGGAGATCATCACCATGGACTTGGTGGTGGGTCTACCAGTTACCCAGCGAAGGCACAACGCAGTCTGGGTGATAGTAGATAGGTCGACGAAGACGGCGTGTTTC
This sequence comes from Thalassia testudinum, assembly GCA_037157565.1. Lineage (NCBI taxonomy): Eukaryota > Viridiplantae > Streptophyta > Magnoliopsida > Alismatales > Hydrocharitaceae > Thalassia > Thalassia testudinum. The sequence goes on from JAZHRO010000073.1 coordinate 155,763,933, forward strand.
CTGCCGATCCGAGTCACCTTGGGACTAGCACAGTTAGCAGAGAGGTACATCTGAGATGTGGTTCGCCTGCACGGAGTCCCACGTGAGATTGTATCCAACAGGGATACTTGTTTTACTTTCCAGTTCTGGGATGAGTTTCAGCAGGCTTTGGGGACACATTTGAGGTTTAGTTCTGCTTACCACCCCCAGACGGACAGACAGTCGGAGCACACCATACAGACACTTGAGGACCTTTTGCACGCCTATGTGCTAGACTAGAGAAGCTCCTGGGAGGAGCATTTGCCCCTGGCAAAGTTTGCATACAATAACAGTTACCACTCGAGCATTGGCATGGCACCTTACGAGGCTCTGTATGGACGGAGGTGTACTACACCCCTGAGTTGGGTCGAGGTAGGGACCAAGTGGGAGGTTGGTCCCAGGCTGATCCGGTAGAGTCAGGAGGTGATAGAGCAGATTCACAAACGACTTCGCACTGTCAGGAGCAGGTAGAAGAGCTACGCTGACCGGAAACACAGAGAAGTGCAGTTCGAGGTTGCGGATCACGTCTTTCTCCGTGTTTCGCCCATGAAGGGCCTGCAACGTTTTGGGGTGAAAGGGAAGCTTGCGTCGAGGTTTGTGGGGCCCTTTGAAGTCTTGGAGTGGGCAGGACCCGTTGCTTACCGGCTTGCCCTTCCTCACCAGCTTTCTGAAGTGCACGACATGTTCCACGTGTCCAACCTCTGGAAGTACGTCATCGATCCCAGTCACGTTCTGAACCACGAGAGCATCGAGGTGGGTGACGACCTGACCTACCCCGAGAGACCAGTACAGATACTAGACAGAGCCGTTCGAAGTCAGAGACGGAAGCAAGTATCACTGGTGAAGGTCCTATGGAGAAGCCAGCGATACGAGGAGGAGACTTGGGAGCCGGAGGCGGCAATGCGAGAGTGATACCCGAAGCTTTTTGAGGGCACGTCTTTTCGAACCTACTTTGGTCCTCTTTAAGTTTGTTATGTGCTTTTACGTTCCTCTTCCTGCGCCCTAGCTAGCTCAAGTTTCAGGGACGAAACTTCCGTTAAGTTTGTTATGATGTAATGACCTGTTACATTTTTAGCCGGATAAGACGTCTAGAGTTTCAGTCAGACGTCTGGACACGTTCTTGGACGTCTGAAAGTGACATTTCGTACTACGCTTTGTGCTCTGTGCACGAGGGATGCACAGAGGCCGCTCTCTCTCTCTCCTTCACCCTTCACCCAAACCCTAACACCCCTCCATATAAGCCCCCTCCCTTCTCCTCTCCTCTCCTCCTCACACCATTCTAGCCACCGCCACCTCCACCTTCTCCTGCGACAGCCACGTTCCCCTCCGTCTCTGCTGCAACAGCGGTAAGGAAGGAGAGCAACCGGTAAGGGGAGAGCGGGGAGGAGCGAGAGCGAGAGAGCGTGAGGGAGTGGGAGCGGGAGAGGAGGAGGACGATCGAGGGAGCTCAGTGGAGCTTAAGGAAGAGCTCGTAGGAGAGTGGAGGACGTCGATGAGGAGCTTGTCAAGCACCTACAGCTGCTGGAGCTGCCGCTGCGAGCGGGGCAAGCTGCGAGGAGATTCTAATATTGGAAGTTTTCCAGTATTAGATGTCTAGAGTGAAGTCCAGATGACTGGTGAGGCACCAAGACATCCGGAGCTGTCGGACGTCTGAAAGCACGTATCGCGCGAGGTACGCATGTTCCTGTGCTAAGTTCCACCATGCAGAAGATCTCAGCGCAGGAGTTGTTGGGCTAAAATCGTGCCTGCATTTTCGTACGCAGGTGCAGGCTTTGGGAAGGTGCTCAGTGCGCTTTCCTAGCTACTTTTGGACGTCTGATCACGTCGCTAGACGTCCGGAGGTACTTCCAGACGACTAGAAGTAGGGTGGGACGTCTGGAGCTACCCCTAGACGGTCGCAGAGGGAGTCTGGACATTTGATCAGTCGCAAGGAACACAAGGTTAGTTTTGATGTCTTTTAAGATGTCTGGGATTAGTCCCAGACGTTTGATTTTGGTCAGTAACCGCGTTTTTGGCTTGTTTATGGCCCAAATTGAATCGAATTTCCGCAAACGAAGTACTGTTGTTTTCCACTCGAGTTCCTCTACGTATTCGTGTTGAGTATCTACTATTTTGAGCTCGTCTAATGCATATTGGTTGCTTGTACAGGTTACCAGCCAGTAGCATGTTCGGGACCCACGGAGACGACGAGATCTGCAGCACAGGCTCCCATTCCTCCCGTGATACCCGGTAGAATGGTTGAATTCAGTTGTTAATATTTAAATAAGAATGTGCTTGGTTAGAATAATCGGATTGAACTCTATGATGTGTAATGAACCCTAGGGTAGAAATGAATGAGCATGTTTAAGCTGTACTGCTTACTTGGATGCATGGTTAAGGTAAATTGCTAGCAAATGCCTTTAATGAAATTATGAGATGCATGTTAAAATACGAGCTGCCTGTACATAAGTGATGAATTAAACTATGAAACCACAAGTTGCATGTTATGGTTGAGAACAGAATTATGAAAACACGAGTTACCTGTACATGGATGAGGAATGAGTTATGAAACATGAGATATGGACCTAGATAAATGAGATGAATATGAGCATGAACCCTACGGGGAATTAGAAGTAGAACTCTTGTGGATAAACGGAATCTGGAATGTAGACGAGAAGTGTGCTGGCCCTTGTGTACATGATACCAAGGAGAGCAACTGTTACGAACGCGGCTTCAAGACGTCTGGGAGGTGGCCCAGGCGTCTGACCAGACGTCTGGAACCCCTTCCAGATATCTGGGATTTAATTTCTGCGGAACGGTGGATTTCGTCTGCACGCCTGAGCGCGTAGACCTGCAGATGCCCCTCTTTTTCCCTCTCCTCCTGCGGGCGTAGGCTGCGCCCCTCTCCCTTGCTCTCTCTCCCCGCACGGCTTAAAAAGGGCCCTCGCCCTCTCCCTCACTCTCATCTCCTCCGCTCCCTTCTTGTTCTTCTTCCAGCCAGTGCGAGAGTGAGCGAGCGGCGGCAGCGGAAGCTGCGGCAGGTGTGCGGGAGGAGGCGTTGCGCGAGGGAGGAGACGCTCGGCCATGAGGGCTCGAGCTTGCCAGGGCAGCTGGAGCCGGCCGGCGGGGGAGCAGTGGGCGCGAAGTGACGCGGGAGGGCTGCTGCAGCTCGAGCAGCAGGCGGACGAGGCGCGGTCGTGAGTCGCGGGCGGAGAGCGCATCGAGCTCTGATTCTGGAAATTTCTCCAGAATCAGACGTCTAAGCTTCCAACCAGACGACGGTGAAGACGTCTGGAGGACTGTCCAGATGTCTGGCAAGTAAGTTATTTTTGTCCTTCTTCCTTTTTTGCGACCGTTCGTACTGAGAGCGAGGAGTGGTACGTGCAGGCTCCGAGATTCGCATCCAACGCGAATCAGACGTCTGGCCGCAGTGCAAGACGACTGGAAGGACTTCCAGACGTCCGGGGTGACCATCGGATGCCTGGAACTAGGCCAGACGCCCCCGCAGGCTTCTGGACGTTTGAGAGACTATGCAAAACAAAGGTACCATCTGACCCACTTTTTAAGATGTCTGGAAGAGGTCCAGACATCTGATTTTGGAATGTTTCGTCGTTTTCGACCCGTTTTAGGGCCCGTTCGGAGTCTGTTTTCCGAGTTTCAAGTTGCGTTCTTTTCGGAATAAAATCCTCTACCCACTTCCAGTAATTTTATACTATTCTGAGAAACTCCTTGTGTTTGATCCTTGTGATAGGACCCTGCTCCATTTCAGTCTTGGGGATTGCAGAGGCGCGCGGGATTTCCGACCACGCCCCTAGTACTTCCGTTGTAGCTGGTAGAGTGGCTTTAGAAATTATTAACATAATTTGTTACAATTATGGAACAATTAATAGAACCTAGGGCATTGCATGAATCCTAGGAATGAGAAACCAGATTGAATGATAGATCCTAGGGTATTGCATGAATCCTAGGGCTGGAAAACCAGATTGAATGATAGATCCTAGGGTATTGCATGAATCCTAGGACTGGAAAACTAGTGAAATGAATATAGATATTGCAGTCTTGGAAACTGTGGGAAGGAAATAATAGCTGCATGTAAATTGATTTTAGCAGCTGCCTGTTATGAATAAATGAACATGTTTGAGAAAATGGGTTGTATGAACGTGAAACTGAAAGGGTGAAACCTGAATGTGCTGAGTTAAAAGAGATGGAACCCTACGGGGAGTTAGGAGTAGAACTCCTGGAAAGAGAATGAAATGGAACTGAGAAGGAAAGATGTGGAGGTGCGTTGTCTCTTGGGTACGTAGTGCCAGGGGAAGCACCTGTTACCTGCTTAGTGCAGAGCAGAGCCAGCCGCCCCAGGGACCCGGGGTTAGGTCTGGCCACTTTGTACCGACTTGTTGGCCCTCGTGTACATAGTACCAAGGAGAGATACTAGTGTAGGGTGAGTACTAGCTACCCGACGGGCCCCGGGGTTCTGCTAGCTCACCTACACCGACTTGTTAGGCCCACTGGGCAAACCAGGGGAGTCAGGCGAGGGTGCGAGGACTGTGGAGGGAAAAGGCCCCTGTTTGGTTACTGTGGAGGGGTTGGACCCCTGTTACTGAGAGGGCTCTGCCCCATACTGGTTTCGTGCTGTGCTTTGGGTGCACCCGTTAACGGAAATGACTGACCGCGTGCCAGTGCAGGTTAGCTACCGTGCATTTACCGCGCGTGCCGTAGTCACCGCTACGTCGGTCAGTGACCTTAGGGTGGTTGACTGAGAGTAGGATCACCACGGGGGACTCTCCCGGCCAAGAGAGCACCACGTGTTACTTCTACTGTTCGGAAAAGACTGCAATCAAGATCGTTCCCACGAGGAACATTCGAGATCAAGTGAAGGATCTGAGAAATAGATAGATTGTGAAACAATAGAAAGACGTAAATAAAGGAAGAAAGAAAATAAAACAGCTTCTGTACACTTTACTGCTTCTTCAGTTTAGCTGCCACTCTACTCAGCGTTTCGCTGACGTGTTACACTCGTTACTTTCCAGGACCAGGTGTTGAGCAGCCAGGGTCAGCGACTGCAGAGGACGCTGGGCCGAGTAGGGTCCAGTAGAGTTACCACTGTAGTGAGTAGTTCTTATTACTCTCTGTACTTTTCTTTACTTATAGTTCATGTTATGTTAAATGTTGTTCTACTGTTGTGGTGGTACATGCTGTAGTAGTTCTTTTTCTTACTGCTGTATTTTGTTACTGCTAGTTATATTTCATGTTGAATGTGGTTTATTTTACTGCTCTTTTGGTTACTTCCTCGTTGGACGACTAGGTCTTGGGATTAGTCGAGTCGGTCCGATTTTCGTGTCTCGTAGGGACTCGGGAATCGGGTCGTTACAGCAACTGTCCCTTTTTAGTGTACAACGGAGCTAGCCTCCCTTGGTTTGAGACCTTGGGTTAGGATTGGTCACTCTACACCGATTCTTGTTGGTCCTTGCATACGTGGTACCGAGGCATGCTACTAGTGTAGGGAGAGAGCTAGCCACCCCATGGGACCCAGGGTTCAGCTAGCCACCCTACACCGACTTTGTTAGGCCCTTTGGGCAAACTGGGGTAGTCAGACGAGGGTGCATGGACTATGAAGGGACGAGACCCCTATTTTGAGAAGGCAAGGCCCTACACTATTCTATGTTGTACTTTGGGCGTACCCGCTAGCGGAAACAACTAACCGCGTGTCAGTGCGGGGTAGCTACCCGTGCGCTTATTATGTGTGCCGTAGTCACCGCTACGTCTTGACAGTGACCTCAGGGTGGTTGACTGGGTGTAGGACTACCACGGGGGACTCTCCCGGCCAGGAGAGCACCACGTATACCTTATACTCTACCTAAAAGACTACAATCAAGATCGTTCCCACGAGGAACATGGAAGATCAAGAAATACCTGGATACTTGAAAAATAAATGGACCAGAAACACATAAATGAGATAAATAAAAATGAGAAATAGGCATGTTGTTGTTTTACTGTACTTGCACTTAAATAATGTAAACACCACTCTACTCAGTGTTTGCAGACTCTGTCTTTTCGTAACCCTGTTCAGGACCAGGAGTTGAGCAGCCCGAGTTTCCGGCTGCAGAGGACGCTGAGCCCAGCTAAGCCTGCCGTAGTCATTTTTTAACTCTTTTGTTTTGTACCGTTGTAGTGAGTAATAGATACATAGTTTACCGTTTCTGTTACTTTCTGTTTCCTTTTCATTTTCTATCATTGTTGTGGTGGCATGTACTATGTTTTGAGACAGTTGTTCTACTTTTTTTACTGCTTCGTACTTTTCTTCTACTTAGTTATATTACATGTGTGAATGTGGTTTATTTTTCCTGCTTTTGGTTATTTCTTGTTAGACAACTAAGTCTTGGGATTAGTTGAGGCAAGCCAATCTCAGGTTCTGTAGGGATCCGGGAACTAGGTCGTAACAACGCACCACGCATCACGTGGTCACTCGTTGTGCGCCTCGTCCATGGTTCGCTCTCTTGCGCACGGCTTATGCGTCCAAAATGGGGTGCACTCACGCCTCGCGAATGCGCGTGCACGTTCGAATTGGTGATACCATGCGTCACTCCCAAATGTGCTGCACTACCGCTGAACCACCCATTGCTCGCTCGCACGCCGCTGCCGCCATGCGTCGCACGCTCGTTGCACACCGCCACCTTTGCCGTGACTTTTGTGGTGGGAACCCCAAGTTTTGCGGATTCGTACCCGGTCCTCGAGAAAATGTTTTTGATTTTTGAGAAGGAAAACTAAGGTTTTTCCCACTCTCTTTCTCTCTTAATTAGAGAGAGTTCTAGACTAATGAAGACCCAAGGGACCCAAAGGGGTCCTTTTACAGGACTAAGGATGATTGAAAATTGGTTTAGATCTGTGAAATGTCCAAATTACCCCTAGGGTTGGGTATGCCTTACATTTAGGTCCCTGGTGAGTTTTTTGAGCCATAAATTGAACTATACACCTTGGAATCACGCAAAACAAGTATCTCCGGAAAGCTTGCAATGAGAGGAATCCAATGGTACCATATATGGCACTCTTTTTGACATAGTTTGATTAGGTTTTGACTCGAAATATATGATTCTTGGTAATTTAAGGAGGTACTGACACCAACACCAAATCCTGACCATATTTCCTGGTTTAGATTGACTCAAACCACTTTGGAATGACTTGAAACCTAGATTTGGGGATGTTACACTTGCTATAATTAATGCACGTATAGGCAAGACAATAGTCATATAGCGCATACGCAATGCTTCTATATGTAATTCATTCAGGTGAAAGTGATCTTCTAAGTGGATTGTGAACCATCGTCGTACTCCAACTTGCAGGGAGAAAGGTCTCTCAATTGGAGGTGTTGGAGAGTGGCGGGGAGGAGGAAGAGGAGGAGGAGAGGAGGAGGAGGAGGGTAGCATGGAGGAGGAGGTGCTGGAGGGCGGCAGGGAGGAGGAAGAGGAGAGGGACGAGGTGGAGGAGGAGGAAGGTGATGTGAAGGAGGAGCTGCTGGAGGGCGGTAGGGAGGAGGAAGAGGTGAGGGGCGAGGAGGAGGAAGAGGAGGTGCTGGCAGGAGGGTGGAAAGGAGGAGGAGGAGGAGGAGGAGGAGGAAGACGATGAGGAGGAGGGTGGCAAGGGGGATTTACCTGAGGAGGAGGACGAGGACGAGCGACGATCGACAACAACGACCGACGACAAGGTGGGGTGGCGATTGACGCTGTCGGAGGGCTTTGCGGGAAGAGGAGGAGGGTTTATGCAAAGTGTAGGGGAGGAGAGAGCTCTCTGTGGGTTCAAATGGATTGGCATTTGTCGTCAGTTCTATTAGAAAGCGACGACAAATGTCAAAATTAATTCTGATCCTTACTCCTAAGTTTTAGTAACCTTGGTGGTTTAATTTTATCCTGCGATTTACCGTCGCTTCTTTGATTAAACAATGACAAATATTTATTAAACATTATCTTTGCTAATGATGGCAGCAGGTTAATTTTAATCATGTATTCACCATCACTTATATAAATAATCGACGACACAAATACTTTTGTCGTTCCTTAGACAAGCAACGTTAAATAATCGATAGTAGATCTACTTTTTCTAGTAGTGAAGTTCCTAGCCAACCACCATGCATAGAAGAAGTTGAACCCGAAGCCTTCAAGGTGACAAAGGTGACAAGGGATTGGTGATGTTGAATAAGCAACATCTAACATCCCAAATACTCCCCAATTCCCAACAAGTAATCATCTAAGAAATGAGAAGAGAGAGGGGGATCCCTTGACCACACAAAAAATCACCCATCTCAACTAAAAATACCCAAGATAACGAGGGCAAAAGTCGCGACAACGGCAACAGAGGATGAGTTGCATGCATTGAGGTAGAAATGGTGTGATCTAACTAGTGGTTGGGGACGGTTGGAGACGTCGAGTGGCATAATTAACGGGGTTGGGGGATGTACCATCGATGGGAGGTAGGCGGAGACGATCGAAGATGAGTGAAGATGGGAAGCAAGCATCGTGTTAGGTCTCCACTGACACCACACCAAGTGAAGGCCACGAGTGATGATCGATGGAGGGGAGGCGGAGGGAGAGGTCCCCTCAATGCTGGTTACGGCCTGACTGGAGCAAAGGAGGGTAGAGGTGACTAAAGTTGAAGGAAGAGGAAATCTTAGGCTTCTAATTGTTAATTATCTTTTTCCTACCTAAGTTTGACCTAAGCGTAAGGTTGGTGGTACTCTTACGTCCACAGAAGAGGGATGTGCTTTAATTATATTGATGTGTCCGGTGTGAGAGAATTGTAATTGCCCATTTTTGACGGTGGACATGGAACTTGGACCGAGCATTGTCGAAAAGAAAATCTTGGGGTTGGTGGCAAGTTGGGTTTGGTGAAGCTGGATGTGCTTGGAGGGAGGAAAAAAAAGAAAAAGGACGTGAGTTACAAAGATGTAAAAGTTGAAGTGAAAGACAGTTATAAATGTGTTCTCTTTTTATTTTATGTAAAAAATTATTCACATGAGCTGGGATTTATTATTATTGAAATTAATAATAAATTATTTTATATCTAAAAAAATTTTATATGAGTATAAAATAAGATTATATCGGTGTAATTTTATTTTCAATTAATTTATATCGATGTAAAATTTTTTTACATGTGTGTAAAGTAAGATTATACTTTACTTGGAACTACTTTATACCGATGTAATATTTTTTTGCATCAATGTAATTTTTTTTACTAATGTAAAGTAAAATTATACCTTACTTTGAATTACTGTGCACTGATGTGATACTTTTTTGCATCAAGTAATATTTATTTGCACGGACGGAAATTAAATTTCAAATATTTCTTCACGTATAAGAAGTAATTTTTTACTATAGGATTTAAGGTTTAGTTTTTAGGTGAAATCACTTTCCATAAATCTAAACTCTAAACCTTAAACTTATATGCCAAGATCACTTTAGATAAGTACAAAATCACTTTAGATAGGTGAAACTACCCTTAGAATAATTTATCACTGGTGTAAAGTAGTTTATTACTGGTGTAAAATTTTTTATCACCTATATGATTTACATGTTAAATTATTGTGATTTTTTTAAATGTGATGGATACATCACGTAACAAGTCTTAAGTTCTTTTATCTCCTTACATTAAATATTAATTATCAAGTGGATCAATGATATGTAAAGTAATTTATTACCGGTATAAAAATTTTTATCATCGATATATTTTTTAAATTAAAGTGATTTGGTAATTTTTTTAAATTTGATAAGAATTATCACCGGGTAAGTCTTAAAATTTTTTTATTTTTATATTAAATATCAATCATCAAATTAATCAATATTATATAAAATATAAAATAATATCTACATCATTTTTTACGTCTATGTTTTCCTATTTTTGATAAATAAATAAATAAATAAAAACTTAAAAATCCTCCGCCCATGACAATTTTGAAGAAAAATTATACCACTTATAATCCCATCGTACCCTTGTTGGACAAGCGCTTTTATGTTGCACCCAAGGAAGCAGATTATAACATGCGAATGCATGTGGAAAATTAAATTCGAGGAAATATGCACAATCATAATGACATCCCCCTCATTTCTTTCTTTATTTATTGCTTCGTCGGATGGCACGACAGAAGGAGGTGATATCACCGTCATGCCGTCTTTTTGATTCAGATGGAAGACGACAAGCACAGATAAAGAAAGCCGAGAGAGCACTGTCGAAAAGGATGAACATATGCATCATGTTACTTCTTGCCGTCCATATAAGTTGCATCACGAGGTGTGTGCACATGACCCTATGCTGCAACCCAGTTCGATTCGGGATCAAAACACTGCATCAACTACGAGGAACCCTGTATCCAACTGACAGCACATGCTCAAGTCATGTGAACTCCAAATTATTGATTCCACAACACGCCAACATCCTCATTAGAAGAACAAAAGACCATGTCAGTATCCCCGACCTAATTAAGATATCTCACCTTGAAATTAGAATGAAACTGATTTGGAATCCGCGACTTGTTATGAAAGCTTAAATTTAATAAAAATTTTGTTATTAAGAAAAATTATGCTAGTGATGGAGAGAGTCTGGATTGGAAAAAATAAAAATAATAAACAATAATATGGTTAATATTTATATCATTTATTTAATAATTTTTTATATGGTATGTAAGATGTTCTAATTTAATAAGTTAAATATATTAGTATATTTTAAATTTTAATTAATATATTTTAATTTTTTATCAAAATATATGAATTAAAAAGTAAAATGCATCCATTGAAATAACTAAATATTTCCACTCAACAACATAGATCGATGCATTTTGATTTAAATTGATATATTTTAGTTATACATAATATATCAGTTGATAATCAAAATATATTATTCAAAAAATAAATAAATATTTCAACTTAATAAAATACATCAGTATATTTTTATTTTCAATCAAAATATTTAAAATCAAAACACGCCTTATATTGTGAAATATATTATTCGATATATTTTAATTTTCAATTAATATATTAAATTAAATGTATACTCTATGATGTTCTACATATATTATTTTATATTCTCTTAAAAATATATTTATTATTGATATCCAACGAAATAATATATATTAATATGTAAATAATATGTAAGGAAAATTAAATGGAAGAAAAGATGAGATGTTGAGGGAGCCGTAGAGAAAGAGAGAGCACACAGGTTACTGTGCCGGTCAAAAGTTAAAAATATAATAATAAATAATACTGAGACTAATGTCTACGGTTAATAATATAGATAAAGATTAGAAACTGATATTTTTTTTAGATGACAAGGAACTCTCTTATAAGGTAAATCATTAAAACCTGCAAACGTTCCAATTTCATACTCTTTGGATAAATTCAACGTTTACAAATCTTAAATTGACAACCCTATCTTCACGTAAGTGGTACAGGAACCATATTAGCTAAGCCCACCTGGTGGGGGCAGTAATCGACACTTGAGTGGTTGTTTTGGTTGAATGCATCTACGCACGCTACACTGTCTAAATCTGACATGTGTATTTCAGTGCTGATTTGGCGATCAGGATTTCCATTGTTGCACCTTTATATTAATACGAGGGTCCATTTGATATGAGATCAGCCGTTTGGAAAGTCGGGTTAAACCACAATTGGGAAGGGGAGTTGAACCAACCCTACCAAGCTTTCGAGTAACAAGAGAGAAAATTAAAGGGAGAGATAATGTCAACCAATTGGTATGAAATGGGTTTACGGCCTAGATCTTGATGATCCAAACCAAATAGCCTTGTTTGCTACGTCTTCACACGTAGCTTCCTATGTGTGCAAGTGTGAGTGGTAAGGTAAAGGGGAAGGTTAGGACTAAAACTCCTATGTATAAAATAGAGTTCCAATAGGCTTAGGATTGGTTCTTGCATCTGATTGATTTCTAAAAGCTCATACAAGACACAAGGTTTGAGAGGGAACTAAAAGAGCATGCATGAGTCAAGAGTTGCACTCGAGCTATTTTGTTCTTAATGGAAGTTCCTTTTACTAATGGTCATGATGTTGGATGAAAATAATCCTTGCGGAATAAAGTTCAATTGGCCCTTGGATTTAGGTCAGCTTGCATCTAATTGGATCCAAACAGGCCCGACCCACCCCACCCAAGAATCAGATTTCACCGAAGCCAGAGGGCGATGGAAAAAGTATAGCAGGGCCATGTCCTCAATAAAAGCTAACAATGGCCGCTGCAATTAATAATATGATAAAGCACGTACAATGTCAGGTGACGTATCTGCTCAGAAGATCTCGCAAAGGGACCGACCTCAGCATTATAAATAGAGGAGGGACTCTCTTTAGGGAAGAGGGCAAGAGGATTCGAGGCTTTCCCCCATGCAATCCATGAGAGGTAATCCGAGAGAGAGAAGCTCTGAGAGATTGTAATACCTCCACTTTTAGTGGATTTTACGAGAGCCTTACTGTCCCCCCAGACATACATTCCTTGCAGTGGAAATACGTTACCAATCTCGTGCCTCTTGCTTGAGATTGTTTGTTTGTGGCTACGTTGCGTTTCCAAAGTCTACAAATTCTTTGATGGCTTTCTGGGGCCTTGACGGCAGCTCCCAAGGCATCGGCTTCCTTTATGAATCAAAGATTCAAGCTTCAGGCATTGGCTTCCCTCTACCCAACCTTCGGCTCAAGGGCACCAACCTTGATGGCCCAGACAACAACCGCCAACCTCCCACCAAAGGAAAATTTTACAAGGCTAGCAACCTCATCCACAACTAGGTGCGACTCCTATGGAAGGATGGGACAATAAATACCCCATCGTGTTTCCTATAAGCGCGAGCCACCTGCATGGGACAAGCTGCCAGCGAGCACCTGAGCCAAAGCAGACCCCGGGCACCTTGCGAGTGTCGGCTGCGTGTGGGGAGCCTTGGCGGGAAAGCCTGATACTCAAGTCTCCTCGGCACAGACAGTGGGTCGAGACCAAGTTGAAGTCGGGAAATGAATCCCCACTCGTTGTAGCTGCTTGGCCAAGCTCAGCTGGGTGGTTTACTTCCAAACGAAAAACACTACTAGGAAAGAGAGAATTGGTGATGGGTATTTGGTGACGATTTTGGGAACTGTGACCAAAAGTAACTTACGATGGAGGTTCAACTCAAAACCGTGACTATTGTGGGAGAGTGAGATTTGTTTTCTATTATAACCTTTTGTGATGGGTATAAGAATCATGACAAAAGGCTTTGGTGACAGTTCCAAGTAGGATCGTGACCATGGCCTTTCATTTGGTGATTGTTCAAAGTGGGACTGTGACCATAGCCTTCCCTTTAGTGACTATTTCAAGTGGAACCGTGACCATTCCTCCCTCCAAAAATTCCCCTCCCTCGCACGTGCCCTCTCCCGAATTTCCTCGCCGCCAACTTTCCCCAAAACCCACTCTCGCCCCCATTGCCTTCCCCCTTGATGAAAGCCTCATCATGAACCCTAAGTAGCATAATTTGATCTAAATAAGTGTGAAAAATCTCCTACAAAACCTAAAGAAAAGACTAACTCAGAGAATTCTGAATTGAAGAATAAAATAAATTATAAGGGGTAAAATTGTAATTTTACCAATGCAGTACACAAAAAGGATATCTAAGGATCTAAACACAGGTCAAATAAGCTTAATGAGGAAGGAAGTGGGATGATCTGATCTGGAAAGGGTTATAGCAACTTATAGGAATTAAATGACATTCTGTAACTCTAAAATAAATCTACTTCAATTCACGAGGTTCAAGGTAAGATAAAAATAAAATAAACCCTCTAAAATTCATGAAAAAATATTTCCTAGGGTTTAGAACCTTCAATTTGACCTTTGCAACCTATTTTGACCTAAATTGAGAACCATGCCTAATTTATGACCTAATTTGGGTTTTCATGCAAATTGACCAATCAAACATGGTCAAACCTAAAATCAAATTTCACTATTAAGTTCCTTAGGTTCAAATGAGGCTGGTATAAAAATTTGGGCCTAAGAGAAGACCAGCTTGACCGATTTTACAAATTGGTCCTCTTGAATTACTTTTTAACCCTTATCTTTTGAAACCTTTACACATTGCCCCCTATCTTTCCTGTCGTTCTTTGCAGAACGGTCCTCCCTACCACCCTGCGCAGGCACCATGCCTCCGGCGACCTTGCACGGAGGATGGCGCCGCCCAGGGTATGGTAGCCGTTCTCAGGAGCGAATGGGAGGTTCCCTACGTCGTCCTCTGTCGAAGGGACCTGCCACTGCCACCTACGGCTACCCATGCCTCTCGTGCGAATGCACGAAAGGCATGGGTTTCCATCTCTGGCCATCTCCGGCGAGCACAGCACGTCCCTCCCTCGGGCCCCTCTCCTCGCCAATGCCTTTATAAGGAGCAGCAGGGTCTGCCGTCTCCTTCAAGCTAGTTCTGGCCGAGAAACTCCCCTTCCCTCGTCTCCTCTCTCTCCGGTCAGACTGCCCAAGCTTACGGCGAATCCTCCTCCTCCTCGTCGCTCTGTTGCCATACCTGCAACAGAGTCCACTCTACCTCGTCGTCTCACGCCAGGCTGCACTAGCTGGCGTTCCAGATCTCCTTGTCGCCGATAACCCTCTCCTTGGCATCTTCGTCCCCAGCTCCGGCAGGCACGCGTCGGGTAGTCTTCCTCTCCCTCTTCGTCAATTAGGTAGGTAGAAACCTTCCTCTCTCCCTCTCTGTTAGTTCCCCTTTCTTAATTTACTATTTAGACCCCTCGACTGCCATGACCACCTCCATCTGCTCCACCTCCGGCCATCATCTCCGGCGAGATTGCTCCACCTCCACAGACCTTTCCACCACCTAGAAGATCCCCCTCACTCTACTCTAGCGATTCCCCTACTCCATTCATCACCCTGCACACTCTGAGCACCCCCCGAACACACCTACTTCCGCGCACGTAGTTTACCTTAGGCGCACGGCCACAGGCACGCTCGCATCTCGCCGACCCCGCACCGCCTTCGCCATCTTATGGCGAAGCTCCCTGCGTTGTCTGATGTGGCTGTGACGCTGTCTTCGTGATTTCAGGGTTCACCCTCCTCGCCGCCATTGACGAGCAACAGGAGTTGCTTTGCAGGCAACTCCAGACTTCTTCGACCCCAGGTGCAGGCCCCAGGCAGCGCGGGGCACTTCCGCAGAGACACCCAGGTTCTCAATTGGGGTCACGAGCCTTCGCTGCTGCCCCAATTGCATGAAGCCTTCTCCCGCAGGCGCCCGAGATCGGAGGTGGGACTTTAGTCCCACCTCGTAAGTGCGTGGCCTCACGCCCACACTTAAATTATTTTTGTGATATGAGCCGATTACCTCCGATACACATGAGGTGAGGTCCCTCACCTATACTCACCGCCTCATCCGTGAGCTCACCACGCGGATCTGGCGACTCGACCCGACACCTTCCTGTGCACTCCTCGTGCACCACCCACGCTGGTGCGCCTGGACCTGGGCACTCGATCCGACCCGATTACCCGATTCTGGAAGAGCTTCCTAAAGAGAGATCCAAAGAGAGAGAGCACGAGGAAGGGGTAGGGTAGGTTTTGCGCTGATGTTTGCGTGTGTGCGCAGGAAAGAAGAAAAGAGAAAGAGGAACCGCAGAAACAGAGAAGAAAAGAAGAAAAAACGAAGAGAGCCAGCTGAAGAAAGAGAAGAAGAAAAGGCCAATCACCCCTTCTTTTTCTCCCTCTCTCTTAATTTTTGTAAAAGCTTATATATATTGTGAATTTATATGCTTCGAGAATTATAATTTGCTCCCTGAGTTCGACCTTGGAAAACTTTTTCATTCCGAGTAATAAATTATATTAGACTGGTAACCGTTTTTGTCATATACTACAACGACTGTAATAACTATAGCGATAAAAGCCGTAACCAGTTTTTGGTGCCGTTGCCGGGGAGCAACAACTGTTCTAGAAGCTATTAATTCACGATTTTTGAGTTTTTATTGACTAATCTCTTCTCTTTTGTTGTGCAGGCATAGGAAATCAAGCAGAAAATAAGCAGCCACACAACAACCACACCAAAGACAGGTAATTTTCTATCCTCTCAGTTAAACCCCTAAATTCTAAAGAGGAAGAAAAAGAAAGAAAAAGCAATCTCGGAATAACCTATCTTCCATACTTAGTAAATCACCAAAGTATATCTGTTTTCAATTTCAACACAATATATATCTGTGTTTCCATTAAGGGTATTTAGGGCTAAAACCTTCTTGCTTGAGCCCTAATTACCCAATCTAAAGGCAACTAATTGGACCAATTGGAGCCAATATAAGATTCAAAAGCTAGGGTTTTAGAGACACACTGTTCTAAACAAGAATGGAAAATTCCCAAAAGAGGTGTACCCAAGCCATTGTCTGAAAATACCTATTCAAAGAAACCCTAAACAATTTGGCTCTTAAAAACAATTGAACCTTAAAAGACATGACCTAATAAGCTCTCAAAGGAACTAATATGTGAAGTTGATCCCCTGGGTCAACCAACCTTCAACTTAGGTCACTCTTCGCACTCAAAAGGTTAAAGTTCAAGTGAAAACCCTAAGCACCTTGATCCTAACTAAAAGTGGTAGACTTAAGAGGTCAAGGTCCCTATTCTGGTCTACCTGGAATCTCAGTAACAAGAGAGGTTGGGTGAGGGAAACCCTGTAACCTGTGGAGGTCCTCTACCGTGTAGGGGTCTTCGCGGGACTCACCCTCTCTGGCTGCCCAGGTAATTCTCAGCTGGACGACCTTCTGATCAAGGGGTCCAACCGCATCGAACCTCTATAGTCACCCAACGTTCTAGGTGTCTTGATTGGGTCCAACACCTGCTAAACTCACCTTCTTCATCAGTGTATGTTTGGTAGGAGGTCCTTGAAACCTCCTTTAGAAATTTACTCTCCCCGAGGCCAAGCCTCGGTACCCTTGCATGTGCAACCAACACTTCACATAGACCTCTCCTCCGATTCTGAACCCAACTCACCTTCTTCTTCCACAATGGCTCAGCTAGTTGAGGAAGAGAACAATCTGGAGCACCAGCTCCAGCGACTCAATGGCCTCTTCCAGAACTTCATGCACCCACCGTAGCGTCCCATGATGCGAGATCACTATAATCCTGCTGCAGTGGCTATTGAGCCTCTAGTCAGAATCCCGACTGGAGGACTTGATTCTGAACTGAAGCCCAACATGATTCATGCCATACCTAAATTCCATGGGCTTAATTCTGAAGACCCCTTCCAACACATTAAACAGCTAAAGCATCTGGCCTAGACCTTCGGGTCAGATGCTCAAAATCGGGATATTCTCCTTATGAATATGTTCTCTTTCTCCCTTATGGACAAGGCCACTCATTGGTATCAAACTCAGACCTGGCCGATAAATAATTGGGAGGAACTTCAGTCCAAGCTCCTGAAGAAGTTCTTCCCCGTTGGTCAGAAAAATGCCTTATGCCATCAGATTACTCATTTCACGCAGCAAACGGGAGAACCTCTTCATGAGGCATGGAATCGTTTTCAAGATCTCATGAGAAAGTGCCCCCATCACGGAGTTCCTAAATGGGAACAAGTCCAATCTTTTTACCAGGAACTCCGTGAGGATATTAGACTTTTCGTCAATGCAACCTGCAGAGGTAATATCATGGGTCAACATGAGGACACCGTGTGGGAGATTCTCGAGAACATGTGCGAGAACTCCATCAATAATGACTCCATGGGACTATTCGACAGGATGAATAGCCGCGCAGCGACGAACATTAGGGGAGCACACGAGACGCAGGACCTGTCTGCATCAGTCGATCTGGAATTAATAGCCAGTAGATTGACAAGGTCTCTATCATTGAGAAGAAGGTGGATGAGCTGACTCAGCACTTGCAGCGAGTCACCTCTGTGCAAAATTCCTTTGCACAACATCCTCCCGCACGGGAGACTGTGCAAAACATTTTCCACCAACCTTCTCCTGGGATGGACTCATATCCATCCCCATCTGACTCTAGGACTGGAGGAACCTCTGATCCTTTCTATTCTTGTCGGGGGAACCCTACTCCCCATTCTCTGACTTTTCTGAGGTTCCTCAGACCTACGAGGACCTCAACGCCATCCAGAATGATCCATTTTCCAATACCTACAACCCTGGATGGCGAAACCATCCCAACTTCCAGTGGGCGGGGAATTCTTAAACTCAAAGACCACCCTTTCAGCCCCGTCCACAAGCACCTCGTCCTTTCCAGATGCCTCAGCCACTGCCCAACCCTAGTTATTCATCCAGGCCAAACCAAAACCAAATGTCCCTCATCCTTCAGACTTTGGATGGCATTCAGAGAACGAATGCGGCTATTCAAAAGCAACACAAGGACGAAATCACAGAGGTTCGAAACCAACTAGCCCAGTTAGCGAATTCTCGCCAACCAGGCACACTTCCCTCTCAACCTCTTCCTAACCCTAATAGCGTGCCGACCCAGCAATGCGTTATGAACCCAAACCCGGGCCACGCACACATGGTTTACCAGGCCCCCTCTGTTCCTTCACTTGACGGGATGGAGGCCTCAACTTCTTATGCGAATTATCAGCAGCAACCTATCCTACCAAACCCTAACCAGAACCAGGCAGGACTGAATTCAGTAACCACCCGTAGTGGTAAGGAGACCCAAGATCCACCTTATCCAGACCACTCCAAGCCTGGTAGTGACCCAAA
This sequence comes from Thalassia testudinum, assembly GCA_037157565.1. NCBI lineage: Eukaryota > Viridiplantae > Streptophyta > Magnoliopsida > Alismatales > Hydrocharitaceae > Thalassia > Thalassia testudinum. The sequence continues at coordinate 155,782,601 of JAZHRO010000073.1, forward strand.
CCCTAGGACAGTAATCCAAGACGTTCCTATCCCTGTCCCAGATCAAAGACCTAGACCTATCCTAGAGGAACCAACCAAGGTTCCATTTCCCGAGGCCTTGACCAAGGGAAAAAGGACAACAAAACCCGTGGCTCCTGAGGAGGACTTGGTCAAGCTCTTTGAGTAGGTCCAAATAAATATTCCCTTGATGGATGAGATTCGCCACGTACCGGCTTATGCACGATTCTTAAAGAATGTGTGTACACCTCAGCGTAAGCCGCGAACCAAGAGTGGGAGTCCAATTGTGCTGTCAGAGCAAGCCAGCACTATAATCTTGAGCAAACTCCTACCCAAGGCAAAAGACCCAGGCACTCCCCTAATTTGATGCAAGATAGGTGAAACCCAGTTCGACAGAGCATTGCTAGACTTAGGTGCTTCCATAAACTTGATACCCACATCCTTACTCAACCACCTAGAAGAATCTGAGCTAAAACCGACTGAGGTGACACTACAGTTAGCAGATCGATCTATAAAGTCACCAAAAGGGATTCTTGAGGATGTTATTGTAAGGGTGCGGGATTTCTATTTCCCTGTAGACTTTATAGTCTTAGACATTGACGCACCTAAAAACCCTAGGGATACACCGATCATTCTAGGGAGACCCTTTTTGGCCATTGCTAGGGCCAACATTAGTTGTAAGGAGGGCCAAATAGAACTGAAATTTGGGAACCAGATGCACAAAATCGATATCTTTAAGGCCCAATAAGGAATCAATTGCGGTGTCATTGAGCAAATATGTGATATTAGAGCTTTGGTTGATGAACCACAATTTGAGGATAACCTGATTATACCTCATCAACCACAAGAAGATCTTCAACTGCAATTAGAGGAGTCAGACCCTAATTCAAACAAACCCATAACTCCTATCCTTGAACCTCACACTCACTCTGAACCACCCGCTGCTGCTGACAACCCCATTCTTGAACTTAAACCCCTTCCCGACCATTTGAAGTACATCTTTTTGGGTTCTAATCAGACTTTTCCTGTGATTATAAATTCCAAGCTCACTCCTGATCAAGAATCCCATCTGATTGCTGTTCTCCAGCAACATCGTAGAGCCATTGGTTGGACTCTCGATGATTTGACTGGAATAAGTCCCTCTTATTGCACCCACCGTATCTATTCCGAAGAGGGCGCACGACCTTCCCGTGAGATGCAGAGATGCTTGAATCCCAATCTGTAGGAGGTCATGAAAAAGGAGATCATTAAGTGGTTAGATGCAGGGATCATCTACCCGATCTCCGATAGTCGTTGGGTAATCCCAATCCAGGTTGTTCCTAAAAAGGCAGGGCTCACCACTATTACGACTGAAATCGGAGAGGTCATACCTACCCGAATAGCCAACTCGTGGAGAGTCTGCATAGATTACCGAAGACTCAACTCCTCCACGAAGAAGGATCATTTCCCACTACCTTTCATTAATCAGATTCTCGAGAAATTAGCAGGAAATCGATTCTTCTGCTTTCTTGATGGGTACTCTGGTTATAACCAAGTAGCTATCCATCCTGAGGACCAAGAGAAGACCATGTTCACCTGCCCCTTCGGGACTTACGCGTTCCGAAGGATGCCTTTCGGTCTCTGCAATGCACCCGCGACTTTTTAGCGATGCATGCTTGCCATATTCTCAGACATGGTAGGTGATTATCTGGAAGTCTTCATGGATGACTTCTCAGTTTTCGGGGCATCATTTGATGATTGCCTCCAGCACTTGGTTCATATACTCAGGCGTTGCATCGATGTAAATTTGGTTCTTTCCTGGGAAAAGAGCCACTTTATGGTGCTTGAGGGGATCATCCTAGGTCATCTAATTTCTGAAAAGGGCATCCAAGTGGATCGAGCCAAGGTTGATTTAATTTCTCGACTCCCTATGCCTAGCTCGACCAGGGACATCCGTTCTTTTCTGGGGTGCGTCGATTTTTACCGTCATTTCATTCCTGATTTCTCGAAAATCGTGCACCCCCTGACTACTCTTCTCTCTAAGGATGTACCCTTTGAAATCACTAAGGAATGCACTCAAGCCTTTGAGAACCTTCGTGACCGAGTCACCCAGGCTTCGATCCTACATTCCCCTTATTGGTCTCAACCCTTTGAGATCATGTGCGATGTATCTGATTTCGCTGTAGGAGCGGTTCTGGGGCAGAAAGTTGACGGGAAACCCGTGGTCATCTACTACGCTAGCAAGACACTTGACGAGGCTCAGCGTAACTATATAATTATTGAGAAAGAGCTGCTAGCCGTAGTATTTGCCCTTGAAAAATTTCGCTCGTATCTCCTGGGTTCCCACGTCATTATCTACATGAATCACACGGTTGTGAGGCATCTCCTTGCCAAGAAGGACGCGAAGCCTCAATTAATCCGATGGATCTTGCTGTTGCAAGAATTTGACCTCGAGATTCACGACAAGGCGGGAAGATAGAATGTGGTAGCTGACCATTTGTCTCGCCTTCCTTCTAAGATCATCAACCCCTCTGGACCCATCACGGAGCATTTTCCTGATGAGCACCTACTGACTACTGGTACTAGGCTTCCATGATTTGCTGATATAGTGAACTACTTAGCATCTCATCAAATCCCGTCTGATTGGCCGAAGGCCAAGAAAGACAAATTGCGTTCTGATGCCAAGTACTACATCTGGGAAGACCCATACCTCTTTCGCATAGGTGCTGACCAAATCATCCGACGATGTGTCCCGGAAGGTGAAATCATTAATATTCTCTCCTGCCATAACCAGGCATGTGGTGGCCACTTCTCTGGGCACAAAACTGCATCTAAAATCCTCCAGTGTGGCTTTTACTGGCCCACCATCTTCAAAAACGCATACAATCATTGCAAGGCATGTAGTCGCTGGCAAACTTTGGGCAACATGAGCCATCGCGACATGATGCCTTTGTAACCGATTCTCATATGCGAAATCTTCGACATTTGGGGGATTGATTTTATGGGCCCCTTCCCAGTCTCGGATAGCTTCGAGTACATTTTTCTTGCTGTGGACTATGTGTCCAAATGGATCGAAGCCATTCTGATTCGAACCTGTGATCACAAAGTAGTTATAAAATTCATTCATCAGAATATCTTCTCACGATTCGAGATTCCTCGTGCAATCATCTCTGACGAAGGGACCCATTTCACGAATGCTCAGTTCAGGTCACTGATGACCAAATACGGGGTGTCTCACCGAATATCTACTCCTTACCACCCCCAGACTAATGGTCTAGCTGAGCTTTGAAATCGGGAGATCAAGAAAATCCTGCAAGTCACTGTTCGACCTGACAGGAAGGACTGGTCGTCCCGACCTCTGGAAGCCATGTGGGCTTATAGGACCACCCACAAGACCCAATTAGGCATGTCTCCCTTTAGACTGGTGTACGGGAAGGCATGTCACCTTCCCGTCGAACTGGAGCATAAAGACTACTGGGTAGTACGGAGTTGCAATTTAGATCTTTTTAAGGCTGGAACCCACAGAAAGCTTCAGATAAGCGAGATCGATGAATTACGCTTTGATGCGTACGAGAACTCGCGAATCTACAAAGAGCGGGTTAAAGCCTTCCATGACAAGCACATATCTAGAAAGATCTTTCATCCTGGTCAGAAGGTCCTACTCTTCAATGCCCGACTCAAACTCTTCCCTGGGAAACTACGATCCAAGTGGGTCGGACCATATCTTGTCCGACAAGTTTTTGTAAATGGAGCTGTCGAAATTAGTCCGCTCAGCCATGATTCCAAACCTTTCATCGTGAATGGTCAAAGACTTAAACCGTTCATCGATACAGATTTGGCTGAGTCATCTTTTATCCTCCGTTTTCCCTGAGCATACTGCGCCCAGCCGATGGCGTAAAACTCAGCGCTCAACGGGAGGCAGCCCGTCATTCTCTTTTGAAAAGCTTGAAACCTTTTCTGACCCCTCTTTGCACTTAATGTTCATCCTTTAGGACAGCCGACTCCACCTCAGGTGCTTGCATCTGAATTAGAAATCGTCCGCAACAGCCACCCCAACACATCCACTCACCAAAATACCTGTCCTAATGTATGAACTAAGACAAATAAAAACCCTCCTAATTTACAATGAGGACATTGCAAATCCTAGGCATGGGGGGGTATGAAAGTGCAAAGAAAAGGTTTCAAACAAAAAAATTCACATATACCAAAAACACCATAAAAATTAAAAAATTTTTGAAAAAGAATAATAAAATGAGAGGAGGAAAGAATTTTTACTTTACAAAGGAGAAGGAGAAAAAGAACAAAATGACAAAAAGGAGCACAAAATGAAAGAAAAGAGATAGTCATTAGTAAGAATTTAAGGAATTAACCTAAGTTCTAGACCACATTTAGGAAAAGAAAAAGAAAGTGCATAGTAAGATTAGTAAGAACGCAAACCTTAGGCATTCTTGGATAGACTCTTAGTACCCATTAAGATCTAGATATTCCTCAAGAGGTTGAGGAGAATGAAAAGCTTAAGTATTAGGTCCAAGGCTTAGGGAGTATTCGGCCTCGTTAACTAAATTTTGGTTCGCAGGACTCAGTAACCTAAGCACCCAAATTTACACACACAGTCTGGTTCAGTAAGCATAAGTATCAAAATCACGCAGAAGCGTTGCAAAAATTTCTGAAAATGTCACCTAGAGTAGGAGCGGTCGATCAATACAAGTTGATTTGGATGAGTTCCCAGCATAGAGAGGTGGGAAATTCCCCTAAAAAATGTGTAACAAAATATCATCTCCTCAGTGCTTGTCGCTTAGGATATTTACATATCCTACTGGGGGCATGTAAGCACTCTACTGGTTCAGATTCCATGGAATCATCACGAAGTGTCAATTGCTAGGGTCTGAATTCGGCCACAGAACACCATGGACGGGATTATCTCAAAATCTCGAAAGCTAGGGTTCTGGGGGTTACCATGAGCGGTCCTATCTCGAAGCATCGACTGCTAGGGACCCTTGAGGATTGATGATGGGGACAAGGAATCTGATACAGATCGTGTTGAGAAGCCAATCCTAAGCTAAAATTAAAAAGAAAAAGAGAGAGAAAACTCTCCAAACAAATAAATCTTCTACCTCTCTCTCTTACAAAACGCACTGCAAACTGAACCAAGGCTAGAATTATCTCAAGCACGAGTGCTTTAACCACGAAGTCCCACAAACCTGAGGTTAGTTCCTGTAGGCCCTAAAAACCTTTGCTGAGGACTGAGGCTAAAGCTAGAAAGATCTGGATCTTGGTTGGTACTAGAGTACCTTTTAGGCCTATGATTAGCATTCTAACCTAATCAAGGTTACAAGAGAAAAGGCACTTATCTAAACTTGATAAGGAATTCATGGTCTAGAACAAAGGTTAAAACCTTAGAATTTTGCTAAGGGACTAGCAAAAGCTAGGCATGGGGGTACGATGAGAGTCTCATCATGAACCCTAACTAACACAATTTGATCTAAATAAGTGTGAAAAAGCTCCTACAAAACCTAAAGAAAAGCCTAACTTAGAGAATTCTGAATTGAAGAATAAAATAAATCATAAGGGGTAAAACTGTAATTTTACCAATGCAGTACACAAACAGGGTATCTAAGGGTCTAAACACAGGTCAAATAAGCTTAATGAGGAAGGAAGTGGGATGATCTGATCTGAAAAGGGTTATAGCAACTTCTAGGAATTAAATGACATTCTATAACTCTAAAACAAACCCGCTTCAATTCATGAGGTTCGTGGTAGGATAAAAATCAACTAAATCCTCCAAAATTCATGAATAAATATTCCCTAGGGTTTAGAACCTTCAATTTGGCCTTTGCAACCTATTTTGACCTAAATTAAGAACCATGCCCAATTTATGACCTAATTTGGGTTTTCGTGCAAATTCACTAGCCAAACGTGATCAAACCTAAAATCAAATTTCACCATTAAGTTCCTTACGTTCAAATGAGGCTGGTATAAAAATTTGGGCCTAAGAGAAGACCATCTTGACTGACTTTACAAATTGGTCCTCTTGAATTACTTTTTAACCCTTATCTTTTGAAAACCTTACACATTGCCCCCTATCTTTCCTATCATTCTTTGCAGAATGGTCCTGCCTGCCACCTTGCGCAGGCACCATGCCTCCGGCGACCTTGCGCGGAGGATGGCGCCGCACAAGGTATGGCAACTGTTCTCAGGAACGAACGGGGGGTTCCCTGCGTCGTCCTCTGTCGAAGGGACCTGCCACTGCCACCTGCGACTGCCCATGCCTCTTGTGCGAACGCACGAAAGGCATGGGTGTCCATCTCCGGCCATCTCCGGCGAGCACAGCACGTCGCTCCCTCGGGCCCCTCTCCTCGCCAGTGCCTTTATAAGGAGCGGCAGGGTCTGCCGTCTCCTTCAAGCTAGTTCTGGCCGAGAAACTCCCCTTCCTTTGTCTCCTCTCTCTCCGGTCAGGCTGCCCAAGCTTTCGGCGAATCCTCCTCCTCCTTGTCGCTCTGCTGCCATACCTGCAGCAAAGCCCGCTCTGCCTCGTCGCCCCACACTAGGCTGCACCAGCTGGCGTTCCCAGATCTCCTCGTCGCCGATAACCCCCTCCTGGGCATCTTCGTCCCCAGCTCTGGTAGGCACGCGCTGGGCAGTCTTGCTCTCCCTCTTCATCAATTAGGTAGGTAGAAACCTTCCTCTCTCCCTCTCTGTTATTTCCCCTTTCTTAATTTACTATTTAGACCCTTCGACTGTCGTGACCACCTCCATCTGCTCCACCTCCGGCCACCATCTCCGGCGAGATCGCTCCACCTCCACAGACCTTTCCACTCCTCACCGACAAGCCCAGAAGATCCCCCTCACTCTACTCTAGCGATTCCCCTACTCCATTCATCACCCTGCACACTCTGAGCACCCCCCGAACACACCTACTTCCGCGCACGCAGTTTACCTTAGGCACAGTTTGCGTGTGTGCGCAGGAAAGAAGAAAAGAGAAAGAGGAACCGCAGAAGCAGAGAAGAAAAGAAGAAAGAAGGAAGAGAGCCTGCTGAAGAAAGAGAAGAAGAAAAAGCCAATCACCCCTTCTTTTTCTCCCTCTCTCTTAATTTTTGTAAAACCTTATATATATTGTGAATTTATATGCTTCTAGAATTATAGTTTGCTCCCTGAGTTCGACCTCGGGAAACTTTTTCGTTCTGAGTAATAAATTATATTAGACTGGTGACCGTTTTTGTCATATGCTACAACGACTGTAATAACTATAGCGATAAAAGCCGTAACCACCCCTCCCCCAACTCCCCGGCCCCCTCCCCGACGGTGTCAGCTCCCCCAACCAACACCTGCCCCCTTCCCTCTCCCAATAACAGTGATGCCTCCCTTGACTTCCCCTCAAGATCGCCCGCAGCACCTCTCCTACCCCTCAAGATCACCACTAAAAATCAACTCCCGCTGCCATTACCTTCCCCTCCCTCGACTCTCCGACTGCCTCCCAGACGACGTCACCTCCCCCGACCATCCCCAACCCCCTTCCATCTCCTGATGAAGGAATCTCCTTTGACCATCCTTTCCCCAGCAGCACGTCTCCTCCCCCTCAAGTCCGCTACCTCTCTCCCTCCCTCATCTTCCCCAGCAGCACCTCCATTACCACTGTCGTTGCTACAACTAGGGTTAATCCACCACTCTTCCTTCTTGTTATTTATTTGTTCATTTCATTCCTCCTCCTCCAACTCCACTTCTCTTAATCTCCTGTTATTATTGTGTTGTAGTATTTGGTGGATCTATTGGTTGCGGAGTGGCTCAAGGAGATCTACTGACCTCGGATTGGCCTAAAGGTTAACACTCAGGCTAGGTGTTTGCTGGTATGCCAACAAGGTTTGAAACTAGGAAGCTTTTTTTAGCCATCGATAACAAGCATCTAGGAAGCTTTAAGATAATAATAGTGTTAAGATTGCAACATTCTACATTATTAATAAGCAAGATCAAACAACATACCCTAGCCGCATTGTTCTGTATCTTTCAATCTGAGAAGCTTCTTTAAATGAACAAATCTCATAAATATATATAATAGAAAATGCACTTTCTATGTCAAAATAGCATGGCTAGATGGTAAGCATAGTCCTTTATAATCAGAGTGAAGAAAGTTCATACATGTTTTCCCTGTTCTCAAATATTGATCATAGAATGAATAGAATTCTTGTTGACTCCTAAATCATCAGACAACTGAATCAACAAAGCAACAAGTGGAAGCATTTGCCTAGTTCTTATGTTCGTTCAATAAATTTAGACATAGTTATGCTCTGTCATAAACAGGATGGTGTTGAGCAAACCATAAGGGCTCAAGATATCTAATTAAGAGAATTTTTTTTTTGTTTAACTTTGACTTTGTAAGACCACATATATCTCCTCTCAATATCTCAAACTTTCCAATTTCCCAAACTCCAGAGTAATTGTTTATCGCGCTTGATCAGGTTTTAAAAGATAACACGTTGTAATATAGCCGACAAAGCGTTCAAACAAATAGAGAATTTTATTACTCGAAAATCGGAGTATCCGAGGTGGAACATAGGGAGCAATCTCAGTACTTTTAAAAACTAAAGAATACAACTTTTAAATGAAAAACAATTGATTCAAAGAGAGTTATAAAAAGAAACAGGATTGGACGTCTGATTTCTATATCAGACATCTTAAATGCAACTATTCTTCTTCCTATTTTGATTCTGTCTTGGCCTTCTCTGATTTTTGCTTTCTCTTCTCTCTTCTGCCTTCTTCTTCTTCTTCTTCTTCGTAGGCTCTTCTTCTTTTCTTCTGATCTACAGGTCTTCTTCTTCCTTGGTCTTCTTCCTACCTTTGCTTCTTTTCTCTTCTGTATTCTTCTTCTTTTTGTCTGCAGTCCTTTCTTCCTTCTCTTCTTCACTCAACCTCTTCTTCTGCTTCTTCTCTTCTTCTTCCTTGCGGCTAAGTCTCTTTTCTCCAATGCCCGGCCTGCCTGCACAGCGAGGAAGCAAAACCTACCCTATCCCTCTACCCGCATGTCTCTCTCTTTCTCTCTCTGAAATTCACACAAGGATGCTCTCCCAGAGCCATGGGTAATCGGGTCGGATTTCGCACCCGGGACTAGGCGCACCGGCATGTGGGTGATGCGCGAGGTGTGCTCAAAATGGGTCGGGTCGGAGCCCACCAGATCTGCGAGGTGAAACCGCGGACGAGGCGAGCGTGGGTAAGGTGAGGGACCTCACCCCTGTGCGTTTGGAGGCGAATAGATAGTAACACAAAAGCAATTTAAATCATACCTGCGCTTCGCATTTCGCCGATGTGGGACTATTAGTCCTGCCCCGCTCTCGCGCGCGCCCGCAAAAGACTCTTCGTACAATTGCCAAGGCTGCAGAATTCGCTGCGCTCCTTGCTGGACCAGATGTCTTCGCACTGCTCGCCCGAGTCCGCTGCACCTGAAGGCTGGAGGTCCTGAAGCCTGGAGCTGCTCCGAAGCTGCTTCACCCGTCAATGGCGGCAGGGGCTGGAATACTGTCAAACACAAAACAAGCCTCTCAGCTTAATCAGACCAGCTGGGGACCTTCGCCGTGGCACGGCGAAGGTGGTGCACGGTGAAGCAGGTCGTGGGATGGCCTAGGCGTGCGTGCCTAGGTCATCCTGTGACCAGAAGTGTGGGGGTGTTCGAGGGGTTGTGGTGGAGGCGTAGAGGGCTGGTGGATGGGCGGAGGTTGTTCCTTGTGGTGAGGTGGAGCTTATGAGGCGGTTGGCGAGGCGTTTGGAGGGGCGGAATGATGGGGGCGACTCGCCGGAGATCGGTGGGTGACGTGGAAGATGAGGGTGGTCAGGCAGTGTCGAGGGGCAATTAAATGAAATGTAAGGGGGAAAAGAGAGAGGGGAAAATGGAGAATGTATCTGGAGTGTTCTGGAAGGGAGGGAGGCAGTGGAGTGGACGACTCATAGCTACCGTTGTCAGAGAAGAAGAACCCTGAGGGAGAGAGCGGCGACGAGGACAAGGTCAGGGGAACGCGCGCTTGGTACGGCGCAACGTGGGAGGAAGAGGCGAAGTGGACTCTGCTGCTGGTATGGCAACAGAGCAACGAGAAGGAGGGGAGGAGGTCACCGGAGCTTGCAGGTTCCTTGGCCGGAGATGGAAGAGAGGAAAATTTGGGGGAATCTTCACCAAGACAAGTCTGAAGATCAGCGGCCGGGTTTGGGGATCCTTTTATAGGTGCTGGCCGAACTTTCTAGTGTGCGGAGGGCTACGCAATTATCTCCGATGGCTCGCCGGAGAAGGAAAGATGGTGGATACCCAAATCCCTCGTGCGTTCGCACGAGAGATTGGGTTCACACCAGAAATCGTGATTGGCCTTAGATGGAAGGGAATTCCTCAGAGAATCTCCCTTCCATTTCTGGGAGGGGATCTCTGAGGAATCAGAGAGTATTCCCTCTCTAAACCTCGTCGCAGGTCGATTCTGCCTCATCAATGGCGGCAGGACTTGATTGCAAAGGTGGCGAGGAAATTAGGGGGCTCTCTGCAATGATTTTCAAAAGATAGGGATCAAATTATGATTTGGGTGTACTAAATTGCAAAGTAGGTCAAGATGACCTCCCCTTAGGTCCAAATTTTGGTACAAACCTAATTTAAACCTAAAGAATTCAATGGTGAAGTTGGATTTTAGGTTTGACCTCGTTTGACTGGATATTTTGCGTAAAAACCCAAATTAAGTCAATTATTGAGCTAGGACCCTATTCTAGGTCAAACTAGGTTCCAAAAGCCAAATTAAGTGTTCTAAACCCTAGAGGATATTTTTCCATTATTTTTAGAGGGTTTACTTGATTTTTATCCTGATCGGAACCTTGTTGATTTAAGCAGGTCTGTTTTAGGATTACCAAATGTCATTTAATTCCTAAATTGCACATGAACCCATTTCTGATTGACTCAACCCACTTTTTATCTTATTTAGACCTTTTGACCTATGTTTTGCCTATGAGAAATCTCATTTATGTACTGCAATTGTAAAATTGCAGTTTTAACCTTTATTTCATGTTTTCTTCTCAGAGCACTTATTCCTTCATTTAGGCCTTCTTCTAGGTTATGTAGGAGCTTTTATCTTATTTATTGGGTCAAAATGAGCTAGTTGTGGCTTATCATACTCCCATGCCTAGCTTTTGCTAGTCCCTTAGCAAAATTTCAAGGTTTTAACTTCCATTCTAGACCCAGAGTGTCTGTCAACAATCATGATAAGTGCTTCTCCTTTTCTTTTGTGATTAGGTAGGAATGCCGACAATAGGCCTAGAGGTACTCAAGTACCAACCAAAATCTGGACCTAACCCGCTTTAGCCTCAGTCCTCCACAAAGGTTTCTATGGCCCACAAAGACTAACCTAGGGTTTGTTGGACTCCACAGTTAAAGCTCCCATGCTTAAGACATTTTTAGCCTAAGTTCAGTTTGCAGTGCATTTTTTGTAGATGTTTTTTGAAGATTTATTAATTTTGGGAAGAAATGGATGGTAATACAAGGATCTTTCACTCTGCTTTAAGATCTACATATGATTTTTATCTCCATTAATATAATCACCAGTGTAGCTTCATTGAGGGCTATTTTTTTGTGGAGGGTATTATTTCTAGGTTATGTGGCATTGACCTTTCTATAAGGGGCATCGAAATATTCATACTTCATGGTGGTATGATTGATCTTTCAAGGGTTTCAGTCCTGATGAAAAGTACAAAAATGAGAAGGGAATTGACTTCAAATGCAAACCCTAAGTCAGACCTTGTATTTTTACTCTTTAAGCTATTTGATTTACAGAGTCTAAACAATGGCATTTATATTATGTTTATTAGGTTTTTTTCTCTATGAAGATCAATCATTTCATTTTACTTCATGGAAAAGGAGAAAGAATATTGGTCTAAGGTTAAGAGGGGTAGAAGGTAGCTATCTTGCAATCATGTATTGGATGCAAATGAAAAATTGGTCTTGCCTCTAAGGGCTGAATACAATTTGCCCTAAAGTTCACATAATATGATCCAAGTGTCTAATATTCTCAAAAACTTATCCTATCATTTGATACAATTCAAATACTTCTTGATTTGATTGGAATTTTTTTGGTCAATTAAAACAAAACAACTGACTTCCTTTGTTTTCTTTCCCTAATGCACATCATGAACTTTTGAAAGTTTATGAATGTTATTGATACATTTATATTATCCCTATAGAATCGTAAATGTCGAGAAGAGAGGATGGAAGAGAGGAGTAGCATTATCCAGGTTCAATTGAAATATTATTCTAAATAATAATCCATATAAATCATCCGTTTAACAAGTAGATCTTGACTGAATCTACTTCAAATTGACTAACAAGATATTCTTAATTGCCTTTACATCAAAGGTCAACCAGTGGGAATTTACTAACTTTGTTAAATGGGACTTCAGTTTCCATCAGTGCATTTGAGAGACAAGATGGTAATTTTTCCCCTTACTTTGCTCTCACCATCACAAAGCAGTGGTGGGCCTAAGGTTCTAAGTTATAAATAAGGGCTTATTTATGAGTGTATTCATTTGACAATATAATTCAATCCCTAACAATAATTCAAATCCCACAAGATAGCCTTAAATAGGATGGGGTCATAGACTCAAAGATGTTTCTTGATTTATGTACATCCTTGGCAATGGAAATAGTAGTGATTAGTGATATCTACCTATGAGTCATTTAGTTATTATTAATGGCAAAGAGAACTAAAATATTTTACTAATTTTGATATATAAAAGTTGTAAACATGCTAGACTTGTTTATAGTGATCTCTAAAATTGACTAAAAAATGACCACCTAACTTTTATGTTGTAATACATCATTTCCTCCACCAAGTTTTTTGTCTAAATGCTACTATCTTCATTAAAGATAAATACATATATGCATATGGGGACATTACAAAAGACATATATACCTTCAAATGTATATGCCTATTAAAAGACACATTACAGTAATCCAATTCTTCAGAGAAATGCATTAGAGATAATATATCATTTGTTACATTTACAAGTCCTTTAACCCCATGAGTGATAAAACTCAATTTGAATGCACCAAGACTAATAGGTTATTGCGGTTAGTGTGTTCAATATCTTTACAAGTTTGTAATCCAGCAGTTTATTTCTCTATAAGGGTATGGGATTCATACATTTTTGTGTATTCATACATTTTTATTCCATTCTTGGTAGTAGCTAGCCAATAATCGTTGCTATTCTTTGCAAAAATTTCTAAAGATGGTCAACATTATTCCTTGATTAGTGAAGCATTAAAAACTATAACTATCTTCTTTGTTGTTAAACACCTAGTACATAGCAACTTGAAAATCGATATGATTCTAAGTTAACACTTTTATGGGGATTTCTGAAAAACTCTTTTTTTTATGGGAGAAGGATTCTGTGGATTGTGGTTGTTATGATTGTGGATTCTGTAAATTTTTATAACACAATATCTGACTTATCTTATTACTGTTCTTTTCTTTGTTAGTATTTATTTATGCAATTTGTAGATATCCACACTTGCACAAACCTTAGATGCACTCGATGATAAACAATAAGAAATACAACCCTTAGGGTATAAGTTGAAAGGGTAGGTAAAATTGTATTAATATACCTGCTCATTCAAGACTTATGATCATGTCAACCGGACAATGCATTAATGTATGTATATCTCACATACATGCTTGATGTGTTGTCTTTATAATATGCTATAAGTCTTGATCATCCTCAGTTCGGTAAAGTTCCGAATTAAGAAGGGTTCTTGAGGATTTGATCACAACTTAGGTGTTACTTGTTACATGTAATCTGTGTTTGGAGAAATCTCGGTGATATCTTTGTACTCTTCTCTGTTACACTAACTAAACTTACCTAGGTTTCTTAAGCACCTTAAATTGGGTGTTATAAGAATCTAGTTGAGGTTAGTCTTGGGGGTATTCTTGAGAAGTGTAGGGAGATGCTATCGAAATTTCTCCAGGCACGGGTTGCATGTAACAAGTAATGTTCTGATCAAATCTTCAAAGATAAGCTATTAAGTGAAAATAATAACTAAAATATACAAATATCTGATGATTTTTTATGTAACTTACTTTCATTGTTTGTGGGTTTATTTGATTATAGGTTTCCATGGATAAGTCTTGGATTGGTTTGAGGATTTCTGATTATTTTCGATATAAGAGCAGAGTGATTTCATTCTTAGATTGGGCATTCCATAAAGATAGGAAGCAATATAGAAGAGGAGACTTCTATGAGAGAATTTGTTGTCCCTGAAAAAGTTGTTTGAATAGATTTATGCATGATCGTAACATAGTATTTGAGCATTTAATTTGTACCAGTTGGTGGTCTCACTACACAATCTGGACCTCACATGGACAAAAAATCACTTATCCTTATATTGACAATGATGTTGAGAATCGCATTGAAGATATTGGAGATGATAATGTTAGCAGAGATGAGGGCTGCAAATGTTGATAATATAAATAATGATAATATGTTTTGAGATTGTAATCATTTTTATGATGCACTGAAGGCAGTAGAGGAACCCATTACTCCTGGAATTAATTCTATGTCAATGTTGTCATTTCTTTTGAGAATGTTTCAAATTAAAGTGATAAATAAGGGAACATCTAAGTTAATGTCTTATGTTCTTAAGTTCATAGAAGAGTTGTTAAATAATCCGAAAGATTTTCCTCAGTGGTGGTATGATGCAAAGAAACAGTTTCGCATACTTGGCCTGAAGTGTGGAAAGATTGATGCTTGTAAGAATGAATATATGCTGTACACTAAAGAAAAAGAATGGTTGAATAGTTGCCTGCAATGTGGAGAAGAAAGATATGAAGAAAATACCAGTTCAAATACACATGGGAAGAAACGATCAACGAAGGTACTACGTTACTTTCCTTTGATTCCTAGGCTACAACGTCTTTTCATGTTGAGTAAAACTGCAAAGTGGATGACATGACATCATAATAACAAATCATAACATGGACTTATGCATCGTCCGACAGATTCTGACGAGTGGGTTGCATTTGATAACAAACATGCTCTATTTGCAGTGGAAACACGTAATGTTAGACTTGGTCTTGCAAGTGATGGATTCAATCCTTTCAAAAATATGTATCTGTCATATTCAATATGGCCAGTGATGATCTTTACATATAATTTGCCACCATGGATGTGTATGATGTCGACGCTTCTCATCCCTAGGAAAAAGGCACTAGGAAATGCAATCGATATTTACATGCAACTACTCATTGAGGAGTTCAAATTGCTATGGTATAATAGGGTTGAAACATATGATGCAGTTAGAAAATAAATTTTTAAGATGCATGCAGCACCGTTGTGGACTATTAATGATTTCCCAGCTTATGCAAATTTATCTGGTTGGAGCACTAAAGGAAAGTTTGCATGTCCTATATGTATGGATGATACTCATTACTTGCATTTACCTGAAAGCAATAAGTTGTGCAATTTAGAGCATTGTAGATTCCTACCAATTGAACATAGATGGCGACAATCCAAGTTTAAAGACAAATTTGATGGTAAACCATGTTGCTATTCATCCAAGAATCCAAAAAATTTTCCAAGAACAAATATAATCAGGTTGTCAGGATACTAAATAATGGAGAAGTTACAATAGATTAGTAATATTCGATTGTGTCACCTGTTTCAGAAAGATTTTAAAGATTTACGTAATTCTGGATTTAAAAAGAAGAGCTAATTCTTCATGGAGCTCCCTTATTGGCAAGATCTCACAGTTCATCACAATCTTGATGATATGCATATCGAGAAGAATGTTATGGATAACATTTTAGATATGCTAAACTTAATGGATAGTCCAAAAGACACTTTGAAGACCCGTAATGATTTGAAGATGACATGAGATATTGGATTCTTCAAGGTTATATGTTCAAAGATATTGGATTCTCAATTGTTAGACTATTAAGACAAGCAAATTGTGATCAGACTATATGTTAACATGGCAAAATCGAGTTTTAAACAAAAGCATTATAATATAGTCAAAATCGCTTCGAAAACAAATATATTTTATTACTCGAAAAAGTTCCGAAGTCGAACACAGGGAGTAACATGGGAATTTAAAGCTCAAGATCACAATTTAAAGTAAAAGAATTTGCAATAATAACAAGATCAAGGTGCAAAAAGATGGGAGTAAAATGGTGATTTAGATCACCAAATACTCCTACAATATCAACTAAGGAACTCAATGTATATGTATGCAATCAAATCAAACCGTCGTCTGATTATGAAATCAGACGACTTAAACTTCTGCTTTTTTTCTTCTTCTTTTCTTCTGCTTCTCTTCCTCTTC
The DNA here is from genome assembly GCA_037157565.1 of Thalassia testudinum. Taxonomy (NCBI): domain Eukaryota; kingdom Viridiplantae; phylum Streptophyta; class Magnoliopsida; order Alismatales; family Hydrocharitaceae; genus Thalassia; species Thalassia testudinum. Next base: position 155,798,901 of record JAZHRO010000073.1, read on the forward strand.
TCTTTTCTGCTTTGACTTCTTAAGCCTTCTTCTTCTTCCTTCTGCTTCCTTCTTCTTCTCACAGGGGAGGAGAACTTCTCTAATTTGCTAAGTGTCAGCCAAAGCCTTCAACAGCAAAACCCTCCCCCTACCCCGCTTGCAAGCTCTCCTTCTCTTTCTCTCTTAGGCTCCGCCCTCCCAGGGCCTCTGTAAGGATAGTCCAGTTATCGGATCGTACGCAATTGGGTCCAGGCTCACCGACATGCAGTAGTGAACGAGGAGTGCAGGTCAGTCTAGGCGGGTAAATGGGTCGGCCAGATCCGCGGGGGACAGAGTCGTGGATGAAGCACAAGTGTGCGTGGGTGAGAGGGACCTCACCTCGTGTTATGAGGTGAATAAATTCTAACACTTTTGCAATTTATTCGACTCTCCTGCTCCCGCGTTCGATGATGTGGGACTATTGTTCTGCCTTCTTTTTTGTGCATCTACAGCAGCAGCTCCTTCATCGAATTTGTGCAATGAGGAGGTAGACTCCTCCAATTGTCTGCCCAGATGAAGTCCTGGAGGTTTTCCGCGTCACCTGGAGATGACTTCTGGTGCGAAGACATCCTGGAGGAGCTCTCAAGCAAGCTCGAAGCTGGCGTTAATGGCGAGCTCCACCTGAAGAGCTGAAATCAGCAATAGGGCCTTTCGGCCGTGTTAAAATGTTCAGGAATGATCGTCGGAGCATGGCGAACGTGATGGGGGTGGTGGCGTGGAGCAAGAGTAGCTATGGTGGCCGGATGGTGATGGAAATGGTCGGAGATGATGGGTTTGTTCGGGTGTGAGTTTGAGTAAGCGAGAGGATGAAATAGGAGGTGGGTTTTGTGAGGGAAGGTGAGGCAGAGCTTATAGGGTGGTCGGTGAAGGGGATGGTCTTGTGTAGTGAGCGAAATCCTTCGCCGGAGTGGTCACTGGAGATGGAGGAGATGAAGGTGCGGAGGGTCATCGGTGGTCGATTTAAAGTGAGGTGAGTGTGAGAATGAAGTACAGAAGGTAAGGGACTTAGCCAGGAGGTTGTTGGACGAAGCGAGGTGGAGATGGTGTCGGTTGAGGTATTGCCAGTGCCGGAGACGAAGGTGGTTCCGATGAGGGAGAAACGGTGAAGACGAACGCAAAAAGGGCGTCTGCTGGTATGGCGAGACACGGAAATGAAGTGAGGGAGATGAGTCTGCTGTTGGTATGGAAAACAGATGACAAGGAGAAGCAGAAGAGGTCGCCGGATGTCGAGAAACCTTCAGGCATGAAAGAGAGAGAGGAATTATGGGGAATCTCGGTCGATTTCAAGCGTAGGGAAGTTCGGGAGGATCTGGGCTCTCTTATATAAGGATCTAGAGGCGGTTTGAGCTTGGGAAGCAAGCTTTTCAATCTTGGAAAGCCTCGCTGGACTTGGGAACTCCTTGATACCCAAATCTCTCATGCGTTTGCATGAGAGAATGGGTAGGTTTTAGGGCTTAGGATTGGTTTCAAAAGGAAGGGAATTTCTTAACGAACTTCCCTTTCAATTTTGAAAGGGATTCGTCATGAAATCATGAAGTTCTTTCCATTTTAAGGTTGTCGAAGCAAGTAGGAATAGGATTAATGGCCGCAGGAACCTTTTTGTGAGAACGGCGACAAAGTTAGGGGCCTATTTGACAGGATTTTGAAAGTTAAGGGTAGAAATGAAATTAGACAGGACCATTTACAAACTTGGTCAAGACAAACTCATCTTGGGTCCAAATTTTGGTACAAACCTAATTTGGACCTAAGAAATCCAATGGTGAAGTTGCATTTTGGTTTTGACCATGTTTAACTGGGTAATTTATGTAAAAATCTAAATTTAGGCAAATGTCTGTCTGTGGTTCTGTTTTGGGTCAAAACTGGTTCTATGGTCAAATTAAATGTTCTAAACCCTATAAAGTATTTATCTATGAATTTTAGAGGGTTTAGGTGAATTTTATCCTGATCAGAACCTCAGTTAATTAAGCAAGCCTATTTTTAGGATTTCAAAAGTCATTTAATTATCAGATCATGTGTAAATCGTTTTCTGTTTGTCTTATCCCACTTGTTATCCTTTTAAGATCAATTGACCTTCATTAAACCCCTGATAAAACCTGTGGTTGTATTGAAATTATGATGAGCTTGTAAAATTTCAATTTTAGCCCTAATTTCTTATTTTTCTTTCATAACGAATATGCAATGACTTGTGACTCTCTAGCGGTTATGTAAGAGCATTTATTGACTTAATTTTGTCAAAATAAGCTAGTTATGGCTCGTGATGGTGTTCCCATCATACCCCCATGCCTAGCTTTTGCTAGTCCCTTAGTAAAATTTCAAGGTATTAACTTTAATTCTAGACCATAAAATCTTTTGATGCTTAAAAACTTTGCTGTGTGCTTCATTTTTGTTCATTAGGTTAGAATGCCGATAGTAGGCCTAGAGGTACTCAAGTACCAACCAAGATCCGGACCTGACCACCTCTAGTCTCAGTCTACCGTGAAGGTTTTTAAGGTCCATAGGAACTAACCTAAGTTTCATTGAACTCCGCGGTTAAAGCACCCATTCTTGTAACATGTTTTAGCCTTGGTTCAATTTGAAGTGCATTTTTGTCAGAGAGAGACAGAGGAATTTTTCTTTATTCTTGGAGACTTTTCTCTCTTTTTTCTTTTTATTTCTAGCTTCGGATTAGCTTTACAACACGATCTGTATCAAATTCCTGGTCCCCACCATCAATCCTCATAAGGTCCCTGCCAATCGATGATTCGAGATAGCACCGCCCATGGCAAGCCCCAGAACCCTAGCTTTCGAGATTTTGAGATAATCCTGCCCATGGCATTCTATAGCTAAATCCAGACCCTAGCAATCGACATTTCAGGCTAATGCCGCCCATGGCATCTGAACTAGCACAAGGTGCTTACATGCCCCCGATAGGATATGTAGATATCCTAGGAGACAAGCACCGAGGAGGCGATATGTTATTACGCATCTTCGAGGAGAATTTCCCACCGCTCTGCATAGGGAACTCGTCCAAATCAACTTGTGTTGTTTAGCCGCTCTTAATCTAAGTGACCTTTTCAGAATAATTTAAACGTATTTACGTGATTTTGATACTTAAGCGCACTGAACCAAACTGTGTGTGGATTGGGGTGCTTAGGTTATCGAGTTCTGCAAACCAGAGGTCAGTTAACGAGGCTAAATAATCCCTAAGCCTTAGACCTAATACTTAAGCTTCGCATTTTCCCCAACCTCTTGAGGATTATCCAGATCTTAGCGATACTTGAATTTTTAAGCCTAGGATTATATCCCAAAAGGCCTAAAATCAACGTTCCTACTAATCTCTTCTCTGTTTTATTAGCACTTTTTGCCTTTCATTTGCTTTCTTTTGATATGGTCTAGAACTAAGTCAATTCCTTAATCTTTTACTAATGACTACCTCTTTTTCTTTTCTTTTCAAATTCTGCTCCTTTTTGTCATTTTTAACTCCTCCCCTTTTTCTCCTCAAAGTCTGATATGCCATCAAAATTTCCTCTCCTCTCATATTTTTGTTCTTTTTCAAGAATTTTGTATTTTTTTGGTATTTTTGGAATATGTGATTTTTTTATGAAACCCTATCTTGTGAAATGATTTTCATGGCATTTTGCACTTTACTACCCCCCCCCCCCCATGCCTATGATTTACAATGTCCTCATTGTAAATTAGGTGGGTTCGAGTTCAGCTTAGATCATTCTTTAAAATAGGTGTTAGGTGGGTAAATGGGTCAGGATGACTGTTGCAGACGGTTTCAAGCTCAGGTACGAGTACCAGAGGTGTAGTCAATTGTTCTAGTGGATGAACCCTAAAGTGCAATATCAGTTCAGCATAGGATGTGTCAGGAAGGGTTTCAGGTTTTTTCAAAAATGACGGGTTGCCTCCCGTTAAGTGCTGAGTTTAACGTCATCAGCCAGGTGTAATGAGCTTAGGGAGAATGGAGGGTAAAAGATATCTCAGCTAAATTTGTATCGGTGAGTTCAATGAACGGTTTGAGTCTTTGACCGTTCAGGACAAAAGTTTCTAAATCATGGTTGAGTTGACTGATTTTGACAACTCCATTTCCAAAGATTTATCGTACAAGGTATGGTCCAATCAATTTTGATCTGAGTTTTCCTGGGAACAGTTTGAGTTTGACATCAAAGAGTAGGACTTTTTGACCATGGAAAAAGATCTTTCTGGATATGTGCTTGTCGTGAAAGGCCTTAACTTGCTCTTTGTAAACTCGCGAATTCTCATATGCGTCGTGGCGTAATTCATCGATCTCACTCATTTGAAGCTATTTGTGGGTTCCTACCCTAGAAAGATCGAGATTACAGTTCCATACTGCCCAATAGGCCTTGTGCTCTAATTCGACGGGGAGGTGACATGCTTTCCCGTACACCAATCTGAAGGGAGACATGCCTAATTGGGTCTTGTGGGCGATCCTATAAGCCCACAAGGCTTCCGGAAATTGAGACGACCAATCTTTCTTGTCATGTCGAACAGTGACTTGGAGGATTTTTTTGATCTCTCGATTTGAAAGCTCAGCTAGACCATTATTTTGCGGGTGATAAGGAGTCAAGATTCGATGCGACACCTCGTATTTGGTCATCAATGATCTGAACTGAGCATTAGTGAAATGGGTCCCTCCATCGGCGATTATGGCACGTGGAATCCCGAACCAAGAAAAGATATTCTGATGAATGAACTTGATTACCACTTTATGATTGTTGGTTTGGGTCAGAATGGCTTCGATCCATTTGGACACGTAGTCAACAGCGAGAAGAATGTATTCGAAGTTGTCCGAAACAGGAAAGGGTCCCATAAAATCAATCCCCCAAACATCGAAGATTTCGCATACAAGAATCGACTGCAAGGGCACCATATCATGGTGGCTCATGTTTCCTATGGTCTGGCAACGAGTGCATGCCTTACAGTGATTGTATGCATCTTTGAAAATCGTGGGCCAAAAGAAGCCGCACTGGAGGACTTTTGTTGCGGTTTTATGACTAGAGAAGTGTCCACCGCATTCCTGGTCATGGCAGAAGGACAAAATGTCCTAAATTTCTGCTTCCGAAACACATCGTCGGAAGATTTGATCAATACCAATGCGGAAGAGATACGGGTCATCCCAAATGTAGTACTTGGCATCGAAGAGTAACTTGTCTTTCTTGGCCTTCGACCAATTGGATGGGATCTGATGTGATGCCAAGTAGTTTACTAGATCAGCAAACCATGGAAGCCCCGTACTGATAGTTAGGAGGTGCTCATCGGGAAAATGTTCCGTAATGGGTCCAGAAGGGTTGCTTATGTTAGAAGGAAGGCGAGACAAGTGATCAGCTATGACATTCTATTTCCCCACCTTATCGCGAATCTCGAGGTCAAATTCTTGCAATAGCAAGATCCAGCGGATTAGTCGAGATTTCACGTCCTTCGCAAGGAGATTCCTCACAGCAGTGTGATCTGAGTAAATGATAATATGGGAACCCAAAAGTTACGATCTGAATTTTTCCAAGGCAAATACTACGGCTAGCAGCTCTTTCTCAGTAACTGTGTAGTTACGCTGAGCCTCGTAAAGTGTCTTGCTAGCGTAGTAGATGACCATGGGTTTTCCATCAATTTTCTGCCCAAGTACCACACCTACAGTGCAATCAGATGCATCGCACATGATCTCAAAGGGTTGAGACCAATCAAGGGGCTGCAGGATAGGTGCTTTGGTAACTCAATCATGCAAGATCTCAAATGCTTGAGTGCATTCCTTGGTGATTTCAGAAGGGACATCCTTAGATAGAAGATTAATCAGGGGGGGTGCGATTTTCGAGAAATAGGGAATGAATGACGGTAAAAACTGACGTGCTTAAGGAAGGATCGGATGTCTTTGACCGAGCTAGGCATAGGGAGTTCGGAAATTAGATTCACCTTAGCTCAATCAACCTGGATGCCTTTTTCGGAGATTAGATGTCCCAGAACAATTCCTTCAGGCACCATGAAGTGGCTCTTTTCCTAGGAAAGAACCAGATTCACGTCAATGCACCGCCTGAGGATTTGGGCCAAGTGCAAGAGGCAATTGTCAAATGATTCGCTAAAAACTGAGAAGTCATCCATGAAGACTTCAAGGTACTCACCTACCATATCTGAGAATATGGCAAGCATGCACCGCTGAAAAGTAGCGAGTGCATGGCAGAGATAGAATGGCATCCTTCATAAAGCGTAAGTTCCGAAGGGGCAGGTGAAAGTGGTCTTGCTGTGGTCCTCAGGATGGATTGCCAACTGGTTATAGCTGGAGTACCCATCTAAGAAGCATAAGAATTTGTTTCCTGCTAGTTTTTCGAGGATCTAATCAATAAACGGTAGTGGGAAATAATCCTTCTTCATGGAGGTATTGAGTCTTCTGTAATCAATGCAAATTCTCTACAAATTTGTGACACGAGTTAGTATGATTTCTTCGGTCTTAGTCGTGATCACGATGAGTCCTGCCTTCTTAAGCACAACCTGGATTGGACTCACCCACCGACTGTCAGAGATCGGGTAGATGATCCCAGCATCTAACCACTTAATGATCTCCTCTTTCACGACCTCCTGCAGATTAGGATTCAGACGTCTCTGCGTTTCACGGAACGATCGTGTGCCCTCTTCAGTATAGATGCGATGTGTACAATAAGAGGGGCTAATACCAGTAAAATCATCGAGAGTCCATCCAATGGCTCTTCGATGTTGCTGGAGAACCGAAATTAGACAGGATTCCTAATCAAGTGTGAGTCTAGAGTTGATAATCACAGGAAACGTCTGATTGGAACCCAAAAAGACGTACTTTAGATGATCGGGAAGAGGCTTTTGTTCTAAAACAAGGTTATCAGCAGTAGTGGGTGGTTCAGGGTGGGTGTCGAGAGTAAGGGAAGGAGCTATGGGTGTGTCTAGGTTGAGTTCGGACTCCTCTAATTGAGGGTTTTGATCCTCTTGTGGTTGATCAGAAGTATTCAGGTTTTCCTCGATATACCGATCATCAACAGCAACCCCAATATCACATATTTGTTCTATAACCCTTCAGTTAATCTCTTGTTGGGCCTTAAAGATGTCTATCTTTAGTATCTAGTTCCCAAATTTTAGTTCAATTTGGCCCTCCTCACAATTAATGTTGGCCCTAGCAGTGGCCAGAAAGGGTCTCCCTAGTATGATCGGTGTGTTTTTCGGATTCTCTGGAGCAAGCATATCCAAGACTATGAAATCCACCGGGAAATAGAAATCATGTTGGTGCTGGGGTTTTCACTTGCGGCTAATATTTGTTTTAGTGCTTATTACAGTAATGTCGTTATAGTGTAAAATGAGCTAGCTGTGGTTGCCATTATCATATAAATTTTTTTTTTACTCGAAAATAGTTTGGTTTCCCGAGGTCGAACTCAGGGAGCTACTAGAATTCTAGAAGTATAGAGTTTTCTTTATTACAAAAATAAGAGAGAGAGAGAGAGGGAGAGATGGATTTCGATTTTTCTTCTCTTCTTTCTCACTTTGCTTGTCTTCTTCTTCTCTTCTTTGGCTTTTCTTCAGCTGCAGTGTCTCTACGAGTCTTCTTCTTCCTGTTGCCTTCAATTCTTCTTCTGCTTGTCTTCTATTTCTTTTCTTCTTCAGTTCTTCTTCTTTCTCTTTTCCTGCGCAAAGTCTTCTTCTGCTTCTTTCTTCCTTCTTCTCTTTTCTTTCTCTTCAGTTGCGGAGCCTTCTCTTTTCTTCTTCTTCCTCTCTGCTTTATCTCCTGTGAAGCTTCATCTATCGTCTGATACCGCAGTTAGACGACTTAAACGGCGGTCTGCTACAGTGCCTCCTTTTCTTCCTTCACTGCTTCTTCTTCTTCTTCTCTTTCTCTGCCTTGCCTTTTTCTCTGCTCAGCCTCTCTTCAGATCTTCTTCCTTCTCCTTCCTACAGCTAAGCACTTAGCCGTTCTCATTCTTGCCCTGTTCCTGCACACAAGGCACAGCAAAACCTAACCCCTTCCCTCTACCCGCGCATCTCTCTCTCTTTGTAAATCGCTCACAGGAGGCTCTCCCAGAGCCGAGTTAACGGGTCGGATAGCGTACCCGTGACCAGGCGCACCGGCGTGGGTGGTGCGCGAGGAGTGCAGGGTAGTGTCGGGTCGGATCCGCCAGGTCCGCGAGGTGAATCCGCGGATGAGGCGGGTGTGAGGGGCAAGGGACCTCACCCCATGTGCATTCGGAGGCGATAAGCCGTATGCAAAAAATCAATTTAAATCGGTGCGGCGCTTCGAGAACTTACGATGTGGGACTAAACGGTTTCCTCTCCTTGCGCGCGCCTGTAGGAAGACCGCAGCCTTGCTTCAACAGCTGCAGCCTCGATTCCCCTCGCTCGCCAGCTGCCTGCCTTCACACGACTTGCCCGCCTTCGCAGCAACTGATAGCCTGGAGCACGCTTGGGAGATTCTCAAGTTGTCGCCAATGGCGGCCGGGGCAGCAGACCTGTCTAGCACAAAAAGGGCCTCTTGGCCTAATCAAACCACTGGGGGACCTTCGCCGTGGCACGGCGAAGGTAGTGCGGGGTGCAGCAGGTCAAGGGGTGGTGTATGGCGGCAGCCCTAGATCGGACTGCAATCGGAAAAGTGGGTTTGGTTGGGGGTGTGTTGTGGAGGTGTCGAGTGGCAGTGGAGGGGCGGAGGGTGTTTGGTGAAGTGAGGTGGAGCTTTTGGAACAGTTGGCGGGTCGTATGGAGTTGTGGGATGACGGGGATGACTCGCCGGAGAGTGACCGGAGGTGGGGAAGATGAGGGTGGTCAGGCGTGGTCGTAGGGCGATCAAACAAATTAAGTTGGGGAAAAGAAAGAGGGGAGGAAGGGAAGTAACTGTAACCTACCTACGGGGACGAAGGGGGGCCAGAGCGGCGGGTAGCTGTACCGACTATCACCGGAGAAGAAACACCCAGAGGGAGAGGGCGGCGGCGAGGAAGAGGGTAGGGAGGCGCGTGCTTGGTGCGGCGCGAGGCGGGGGGATCTGGCGAAGTTGGCTCTGCTGCTGGTATTGCAGCAGAGCGACGAGAAGGAGGAGGAGGAGCCGCCGGAGCTGGTGGGTTCCTGTCGGAGTGGGGAGAGAGGAAGGGTTGAGGGATTCTCCGTCAAGACCAAGCTGGGAGAAACGGCTGGCGACGCTGGTCTTTATAAAGGCGGTGGCGGAGGGGCAGACGCAACCTGGCGATGTGCGTCCCTCGCCGGAGTATGGTCGAGGATGAGACCCATACCTTTCGTGCATTCGCACGGAAGGTGTGGGTATCGTCAGATGGCATGGTCGAGTCCCTGCGATAGCAGACATCGCAGGGAACTCCGCGTTCTCTTGGCAGGACGCTCCCCTCACCTTGCGCGGCGCCATGCTCCGCGCAAAGTCGCTGGAGCATGGTGCTGTGCAAAGACTTGCAAGAGGGACCAAAATGCAAAGAACGAAGATGAAATTAGGGGCCAAAATGCAAGGGTTTCGAAAGTTGAGGGTCAAAAAGTAAATGATGAGGACCAAATTGCAAAGTCGGTCAGGAAGGTCTCTTCTTAGGCTTAAGCTTTTATACATGACTAAGTTGGACCTAAGGATTTTAATGGTGAATTTTTTTTCTAGGGAAGACCATGTTTGATCGGCCAATTTACGTAAAATCCCAAATTAAATCATTAATTGGGCATGATTCTCAATGTAGGTCAAAATGGGTTTCTAAGGCCAAATTGAAGGTTCTAAACCCTAGAGATTATTTTTGTATGAATTTTAGAGGGTTTAGTTGATTTTTACCCTACTCGAACCACGTGAATTGAAGTGAGTTTGTTTTAGGGTTACAGAATGTCATTTAATTCCCTGGAGTTGCTGTAGCCCTTATTGGATCAGATCATCCCACTTTCCTTCTTATTAGGTTAGTTTAACCTGTGTTTGGACCCTGAGTTATCCTGTTTGCAGATTGTGTTGGTGAAATTGCATTTTTACCCCTTATGACTTATTTTCTTCTTAAACTCAAAATTCTCTGAGTTAAGCCTTTCTTTGAGTTATATAGGAGCTTTTTCTTGCATACCTAGGTTAGATTGTGCTAGTTAGGGTTCATGATGAGGTTCTCATCATACCCCCATGCCTAGCTTTTGCTAGTCCTTTAGCAAAAACTTAAGGTTTCAACCTTTGTTGTAGACCATGAAGTTCTTAATGGTTTCAGATAAGTGCTTTTGTCATTTGAACCTAGATTAGGTCAGAATGCTGACCATAGGCCTAAAAGGTACTCTAGTACCAACCAAGATCCAGATCTGCCTAGCCTCAGCCTCGGTCCTTAGCAAAGGTTTTTAAGGCCCACAAGAACTAACCTAAGGTTTATTGGACTTTGTGGTTAAAGCACCCATGCTTGAAATGATTTTAGCCTTGGCTCAGTTCACAGTGCATTTTATAAGAGAGAGAGATAGAAGATTTTTCTGTTTGGAGAGTTTTCCTTTTGGTGATTTAATTAATCTGTCTGCTAATTGTAAAGTCATTTCAGTTGGTTTAAGTTCCGGTTCCTCGAAGTAGTCTAGTAGGGATGTGGGTATTAAATTTATGGAGGCTCCTAAATCTAATAAAGCTTGGTCAAATCATATATCACCGATTTTATAGGATATCAGAGGGGTGCTTGGGTCTTTTGCCTTAGGCGGGAGTTTGCCCAAAATGACAGAGCTGGCTTGCTCTGACAGTACAATTGGATTCCCGTCTTTGGTTTGCAGCTTACGCTTTAGTGTACATATGTCTTTCAAAAATTGTGCCTAAGCTAGTACGTGGCATATCGCATCCATTAAAGGGATGTTTATATGGACTTTCTCAAAGAGCTTAACTAGGTCCTCCTCAGGTGCCACAGTTTTGGTTATCCTCTTTCCTTTGGTCAAAGGCTCAAGAAATGGAACCTTAGGTGGTTCCTCTAGAATGGGTCCAGGTTCTTGATCTGGGATAGAGGTATCCTGGGTAACAATCCTTGGGTTAGGGTTTGTATTACCAGGCTTGGTTGGGCTTAGATAAGGTGGGTCATGTGTTGTTTTGCCAGTACGAGTAGTAACATAATTTAATCATGCCTGGTTTTGGTTTGGAGTGGGTAGAAAAGGTGCTTGCTGCTAGTAACCTGTATATTATGTTGAAGCCTCCATCCCGTCGGGTGATGGAGTAAAAGGGGCCTGATAAACAAAGTGAGCTTGGCCCGAATTTGGGTTCATAATGCACCTCTGATTCAGCACATTATTCGAATTAGGAAAAGGTTGTGAAGGGAGTGTACCAGGTTGGCGGGAATTTGCCATCTGGGCGAGCTGATTGCGGACCTCTGTGATCTCATCTTTGTGCAGTTTCTGCATAACTGCATTCATTTTTTAAATGTTAGCCAGAGTCTGAAGGATAAGAGTCATTTGATCTGTCTGAGTCAGCCCAGATTGATAAGTTGGGTTGGGCAGAGGCAGAGGCGGCTGATATGGATGAGGAGCTTGTGAACGGGGCTGATATGGTGGTCTCCGGTTCTGATTGTTTCCCGCTCATGTGAAATTGAGATGATATTAGAGAATTGGTCATTCTGGATTGCGTTGAGGTCCTCGCAAGTCTGAGGAACCTCAGAAAAGTTAGAATACGAGGGTTCAGAGTTCCCCCAACTAGAATAGGCAGGTCCGGAGTTTCCTCCATAGCCAGAATCGGACGGGGGTGGATATGGGTCCATCCCCTGAGAGGGTCAGTGATATTTGTTGTGCACGACCTCCCTGCCAGAGGGTGGTTGTGTGTATGGGTTCTGCGTAGAGGTGGCTCACTGCAAATGTCAAGTTAGCTCATCCACCTTCTTCTCAATAATAGAGACCTTGTCCAAATGACTGAACATCCGTTCCAAGTCAATGGAAGAGGATAGGCCTTGCGTCTCATGTGCTTCCTTAGGATTCGTCAACGCACGAGCATTTGTCCGGTCGAACATGCCCATGGATTCATTATTGATGGAGTTCTCACACATTCTTGAGAATCTCCCACATGGTGTCTTCGTGTTGACCCATGATATTTCCTCCGCATGTTGCATTGACGAATAATTGGATATCTTCACGTAGTCCCGGGTAAAAAAACTGGACTTGTTCCCATTTAGGAACTCCACGATGGGGGCACTCTCCTATGAGATCCAGGAAACGATCCCATGCTTCATGAAGTAGTTCTCCAGGCTGTTGTGTGAAATGTGTGATCTGGTGCCGTAAAGCATTTGTCCGACCAACAGGGAAGAACTTTCTCAGAAACTCGGATTGAAGTTCTGCCCAGGTGTTGATTGGACGCATTTGGGTTTGGTACCAGTTAGCAGCTTTATCCATGAGAGAGAAGAACATTTTCATGAGAAGAATATCCCGATTCTGAACATCTGACCCCCGAAGGTCTATGCCAAATACTTGAGCTGTTTAATGTGCTGGAAAGGATCCTTGGAATTGAGCCCATGAAATTTTGGAGTAGCATGAATCGTGTTGGGCTTGAGTTTAGTATCAGAACCTCCAACCGAGATTTGGACTCGAGGTTTGATCGCCACCACGATAGGATTGTAATGATCTTGCATCATAGGACGCCGTGTTGGATTCACAAAGGCTTGGAATAGATCATTAAGGCACTGGAGTTGATTTTTGAGATTATTTTCTTCTACGGGTTGCGCAATGATGATGGATGGAGAATTAGGTTCAGATGAATCAGAAGAGATATCAATAGGACTGGGTTGTTGCACAAACAAGGTGGTCGAGACTTAGCCTCAACGTGAATGAGTGCCTAAAGGAGGCCTTAAGGATGGTCTTAGAGGCCTCCTCCCGAACATGCACCGATGGAGTAGATGAGAGGTAGAATGTGATGAACCCAATCAAGACACCTAAAACTTTTTGGATGACTATAGAGGTTCGAGGCGGATGATACCCCTTAGTCAGAAAGCCATCCACCTGAGAATTACCTGGGCAACCAGAGAGGGAGAGTCCCGCAAAGATCCCTACACAGTAGAGCACCCCCACGAGTTACAGGGTTTCCCCCACCCGACCTCTCTTGTCACTGATGTTCCAGGTAGACCAGAATGGGGACTTGACCTCTTCAGTCTACAAGTTTTAATTATGAGCAAGGGTGCTTAGAATTTCACTTTGAACTTTAAGATGTGTTGAGTGCAAAAAGTGACCTAATTTAAAGATTGGTTGCCCCAAACAAGATGGGTCAACTTTACCTGTATTGTCCTTGAAAATTTAGGTCCCTTTTTAGTGTTTAAATGATTTTAAGAGCCTGATTTTAGGGTTTTGCTTGAATAGATCAGTTCAATCAAGGTCTAGGCACACATTGTTTGGAAAAATGATTTCTTGATTAGACAAGTGTGTCTCTAAAAACCCTAAACTGAAATCCTCAATTGGCTCTAGTTTGGTCCACTTTAATTTGTCCAAATGTGGTACTTAGGGCACAAACAAGAATGTGGTAGCCCTAGATACCTTAAGCTTTTAAGTGGGTGCACAAATCAGGATTTGTTGTCAAATCAAATGTATCAACTCAGGAAACTTGATGAATTATCTATGGAAAGAATGCAAGTAGCCCTAATTGATTTTTTTTCCTTTTATCCTTTTTAGAATGAGAGGCTTAAGAGAGAGTGGTTAGAACTTACCTGCCCCCAGTGTGTTTGTTGTACAGTTGATCTTCCTTAAATGTATCTTCTCCCTAAAACAACCACAGCAAAGCAGATATAACAAGTTAGAATCTGAATCAGGAATTACAATCAAGAGTTCTAAATCGCTCGTTGCTCCCTGGCAACGGCGCCAAAATGTTAACACGGCGAAATCGAGTTTTAAAATAAAGCGTTGTAATATAGTCGAAATCGCTTTGAAAACAAATAGATTTTATTACTGAAAAATGTTCCGAGGTCGAACACAGGGAGCAATATGGGAATTTAAAGCTCAAGATCACAATTTAAAGTAAAAGAATTTGCAATAATAACAAGATCAAGGTGCAAAAAGATGGGAGTAAAATGGTGATTTAGATCACCAAATACTCCTATAATATCAACTGAGGAACTCAATGTATATATATGTAATCAAGTCAAACCGTCGTCTGATTATGAAATTAGACGACTTAAACTTCTGCTTTCTTTCTTATTCTTTTCTTCTGCTTCTCTTCCTCTTCTCTTTTCTGCTTTGATTTCTTAAGCCTTCTTCTTCTTCTTCCTTCTGCTTTCTTCTTCTCACAGGGGAGAACTTCTCAAATTGGCTAAGTGTCAGCCAAAGCCTTCAGCAGCAAAACCCTCCCCCTACCCCACGAGTAAGCTCTCCTCTTTCTCTCTTAGGCTTCGCCCAAGGATAGTCCAGTTATCGGATCGTACGCACTTGGGTCCAAGCCCACGGACATGCAGTAGTGAGCGAGGAGTCAAGGTCAGTCTAGGCAGGTAAATGGGTCGGCCAAATCCGCTGGGGACAGAGTCACGGACGAAGCACACGTGTGCGTGGGTGAGAGGGACCTGACCCCGTGTTTTGAAGCGAATAGCCTCTAACACTTTTGAAATTTATTCGACTCTACTGCTCCTGCATTCCACAATGTGGAACTATTGTTCTGCCTTCTTTTTCACCCGTTTGCAGCAGCAGCTCCTTTGTCAAATTTGTGCAATGAGGAGGTAGACTCCTCCAATTATCAGCCTAGACGAAGTCCTGGAGTTTTTCTGTGTCGCCTGGAGATGACACCTGGGGCGAAGACGTCCTGGAGAAGCTCTCAAGCAAGCTCGAAGCTTGCGTTAATGGCGAGCTCCACCTGAAGAGCTGAAATCAGCAATAGGGCCTTTCGACTGTGTTAAAACATTCAGGAATGATCGCCGGAGCACGGCGAACGTAATGGGGGTGGTGGCGTGGAGTGAGAGTACTTGTGGTGGCCAGACGATGATGAAAACGGTCGGATATGATGGGTTTGTTTGGGTGTGAGTTTGATTAAGTGAGAGGATGAAATAGGAGGTGGGTTTTGTGAGGGAAGGTAAGGCGAAGGGGATGGATGCGTGTAGCGAGTGAAATCCTTCGTCGAAGTGGTCGCCAGAGATGGAGGAGATGAAGGTGCGGAGGGTCTTCGGTGGTCGATTTGAAGTGGGGTGAGTGTGAGAATGAAGTACAGAAGGTAAGGGACTTAGATAGGAGGTTGTTGGATGAAGTAAGGTAGAGATGGCGTCGGTTGAGGTATTGCCGGTGCCGAAGACGAAGGTGGTTCCGGTGAGGGAGAAACGGCGAAGACGAATGCAAAAAAGGCGTTTGCTGGTACGGTGAGATGCAGAAATGAAGTGAGGGAGATGAATCCGTCGCTGGTATGGCGAACGAAAGATGAGGAGAAGCAGAAGAGGTCGCTGGACGTCGAGGAACCTTTGGCCGTGAAAGAGAGAGGAATTATGGGGAATCTCGGTCGATTTCAAGCGTAGGGAAGTTCGGGAGGATCTGGGCTCTCTTATATAAGGATCTAGAGGCTGTTTGAGCTTGGGAAACAAGCTTTTCAATCTTGGAAAGTCTCGCTGGACTTGGGAGCTCCTTGATACCCAAATCTCTCATGCATTCGCATGAGAGAATGGGTAGGTTTTAGGGCTTGGGATTAGTTTCAAAAGGAAGGGAATTTCTTAACGAACTTCCCTTTCAATTTTGAAAGGGATTCGTCAAAAAATCATGAAGTTCTTTCCATTTTAAGGTTGTCGAAGCAAGTAGGAATAGGATTAATGGCCGCAGGAACCTTTTTGTGAGAACGACGACAAAGTTAGGGGACTATTTGAAAGGATTTTGAAAGTTAAGGGTAGAAATGAAATTAGACAGGACCATTTACAAACTTGGTCAAGACAAACTCATCTTGGGTCCAAATTTTGGTACAAACCTAATTTGGATCTAAGGAATCTAATGGTGAAGTTGGATTTTGGTTTTAACCATGCTTGACTGGGTAATTTATGTAAAAACCTAAATTTGGGCAAATGTCTGTCTGTGGTTCTGTTTTGGGTCAAAACGGGTTCTAATAGTCAAATTGAATGTTCTAAACCCTATAGAGTTTTTTTCTATGAATTTTAGAGGATTTAGGTGAATTTTATCCTGATCAGAACCTCAGTTAATTAAGCAGGTTTGTTTTTATAGTTTCAAATGTCATTTAATTCTCAGAATACATGCAAACCTTTTTTTGTCTATCTTATCCCACTTGTTGTCTTTTTAAGACCAATTGACCTTCATTCAACCCTTAGGAAAACTCGTGGTTGTACTGCAATTATGATGAGCTGGTAAAATTATAGTTTTAGCCCTAGTTTCTTATTTTTCTTTCATAACGAATATGCAATGACTTGTGACTCTCTGGCGGTTATGTAAGAGCATTTATTGACTTAATTGGGTCAAAATAGGCTAGTTATGGCTCATGATGGTGTTCACATCACTATACATGATGGAGTAGATTTTCCCTCCTGCATTTTTCGATGTTATGGTACATCATATACTCCACCTAGAGAATGAAGCAAGGATTACTGGACCAGTTCAGTATAGGTGGATGTATCCAGTTGGGCACTTCTTGAACAAATTGAAAGACTATGTCTTCAATAAGGCTAAGCCAAAAGGTTCAATTGTCGAAGGGTATTTTGTAGAAGAATGCATCAACTTTTATGTGATGTATATGGATGGTCCAAATAATCGATTCAATCGATTGGAAAGGAATGATGATAGACAAAACAGTGAAAATGTGGAAGATTATTTTTTTGTATTTGATATCCGAGGGAGGCCAATCATACGAACGGAATTTAAACTAATGTCTGAACATGATTGACGATTAGCTCACATATATATATATATTAAAGTAGATTCCAGATTTTTACGGTGAATTTCGACAATCTTCGCACATTTCTAGATGTGAAGAAGACTTCATTGATTGGTTCAGAACTTGTGTGCAAGAAATGAAACAAAACAATGATTTGCAATGGATAGAAGATTTTGATATAATGATGAACATACCTTTAAGCCATGCACACTATCACTCTAGATATATAATAAATGGATTCATATTTATAGTGCAATCAGTTGATGATTTGAAGGCGACACAATATTCAGGCGTTATTGTGAAATGTGATGGCATACAAACTGGTTGTGATGGTTACAATGGGAAAATCAAAGAGATTGTGGAAGTCAGCTATAGTCATGACCGCCAAGTTGTCTTATTTAGGTGTGATTGGGTTGATATTTTTAACAACAGATATGATGTTAAAGTGGACAAAGAAACTGGTTTCATAAGTTTAATAAGGATCATACAATTCTTCAAGCATCTGAACCGTTTACATTAGCTTGTCAAGTTGAACAAGTTTTTTACGTACCTGATAATGGTAGGAATGGCTAGATAGTACCAATATGAATAATGTCGCGTGATTATTATGATATAAAACATTGATTTTGAAGTATACCAAGATGTGGTACAAGATGGAGAAATTGGTCATGGTGCAATGGATATTAATATTTGAGGTAAACATTTTCAATTAAGCTATTTTCTAGAGTTTAACTATTTCATTCTTAAAAAAATTTTCATATATTTTCTTCATTGTAGGTTTTCTTATTACATTGGGCAAATCTTTTACTTGCTTTGGCATACTTCTTTCATCACAGTTGACTATATAAAAAGTATAACATCATCCTTTTATAATTTGTATCTCTTCTTTTATTTCCTGTAACCAAAGTTATGATTCTTTTTTTTGAATGAATCATATAAGAGTAAATAATGGCACAGTGGCATGAAGTATAATCAAATTAAAATTATTCTATTGGAATAATCAAAGTGAAATTTTCTACATATAATGGCATCAAGTTGGAGTAAATAAATTGGTTACATTCAGTAGCCTTGAAATTTGGAGTATTTAATAGTACCTTCCATTTAGAAGATGTGCTTATTCACTTTATCAAAATTTATCTTTTGATAAATATATTTGATGTTGTAATCATCCTTCTATTGTATTTTTTGTAATTAATAAATTGTTTTACATCTATAGATGGCACCTAAGAAGTTGATGGCATACAAAAAGCATCGTCTTGATATATGGAGTGATGACTCTTCATTTGAGCCAGATGACCAGGTCCAAGGACATGAGGATGGCATCAACACCCAACCTGAGCCCCAACATGATCCTCAACCCCACTCACATCATGACCATCAACTCCGGTTACCTTCCCACATGCCCAATCTTCAGATTTCATCACTACCTTAGACTCGACTTCAATCACATACTCGACATGCCATGATCCCACCTCATACTCTTGTATAATCTAGGCCTCAGCATAGACCTCAACAAAATACACAGCCTCACTCCCAGCTTCCACCTAGGTGCGCACACCCTCAGCCCTTACACCCTCCCCAGAGCCAATCCTGGCAGTAGACACGAGCTCAGCACCTACACCCTCCCCAGAGCCAGTCTCAACAACGGACACCAACTCAACCCCTACACCCTCCCCAGAGCCAGTCGCAGCAGTAGACACGAGCTCAGCCCCTACACCCTCCCCAGAGCCAGTCTCAGCAGCGGACACGAGCTTAGCCTTTACACCCTCCCAAGAGCCAATCCCAGCAGTGGACACTAGCTCAGCCCTTACACCCTCCCCAGAGCCAGTCTTAGTAGCAGACACAATCTCAGCCCCTACACCCTCCCTAAAGCCAGTCCCAACAGCGGACACCAGCTTAGCCCCTACACCCTCCCCAGAGCTAATCCCAACAGCGGACACCATCTCAGCCCTTACACCCTCCCTAGAGCTAGTCCCAACAACAGACACGAGCGCAGCCCCTACACACTCCCCAAAGCCAATCCCAACAACGGACACCAGCTCAGCCCCTACACCCTCCCCAAAGCCAGTCCCAGCAGCAGACACGAGCTCAGCCCTTGCACCCTACCCAGAGCCAGTCCCAGCAGGGGACACCAGCTCATCCCCTACACCCTCCCCAAAGTCAGTACCAGCAGCAGGCACCATCTCAGTTCATAGCCCTCCTTAGATCCAGTCACATAATCAATCTCAGCGGAATAGTCAGCCATAGAGTCAGTCATAGAGCCAATCTCAGGAGCAGAGTCAAGCAGGGTCTATTGGTATATAAATTCTCACATTAATTTTCTTTGATATTAATTCTTTATAACAATTTTATTTTGACTATTTGTTTACTAAAGGTATAAAATCAAAGCCAAGGGGTAAGGTAAGGAATTTGATATTGAGAAAATTAACTGAAGGGACTCTAATAACGGTTGAAGTAAACTATAGCGGAAGATGTTCACGTTGTGCACCCTTTAATAGCAGGATCCCTACACTTATGAGACTATTGATACCCCCATGCTATTTTGATTGGAGGCAGGTTCCTCAGCAACATAAGGATGAGTTCATTCGTGAGCTAAGGGTATTAATATGATATTGCTGTTATGTCATTCGTTTGGTTTACTTGAAATCCTTTATCTAATTATTCATTATAATATAAAATGCAGGTGACGTATGATTCGGGAACAAATCCAATGACGACTACATATATTTTCCAAGTAGCAGGGAAGGCACTTCGTAGTTGGAGAGAAGAGCTAAAAAGCCAAGTAAGACATAAGCATAGATATAGAATTCATAATAACACAATAACACAACTATTTACTTTTAGGTGTTGATAACTTTTCTGTATATATAAATAGTTCTTTATTGGTAAGAATTATGAGGATGCATTGAGAGACGTGCCACCAGGAGTACAAGCTGGTCATTGGGTGGAGTGCTACGAATATTGGGATCAGGAAAACATGAAGGAAATTAACATTTTATATTAATTACTTCTATTCTAAAAGCACAATGAATAGGGCATAATTTCAATAATTTGTTATTATAGGAGCAAGCTAAGAAAAACTAAGCTAATAGGGAAAAATCTCTGACTGCAACCCACTGCTTGGGATGGATGAGCATAGATACCTTGAGGGAAAATTATGTAAGTACATTTTCACCAGCTTAATTGACGATATAAAAACTATAGATTATAATATCTATTATAAAACCTACAAGTTAGGAGACTTAAATAAGAGAAGCTAAAATTTAGGATAATTTAATTTATAACCACATCTCAAATATGCAGTCAGATACCCATAATGGTTTACAACTTAATCGTGTTTCTATCCATGAGAGGAGTCATAGCAAGTCTACTACTGATGGCCCCTGTGTTTGGATTGATCCATTACATCAAAAGAGACATGTAAGCTCATTGAAACAAGTAATGAATAACTTAGTGATCAACATTTAGGAGAACTTACCATAAGCTCAACTATGTGTAGGGTCGTATGATGGAGTTGATACATCCTTCTAGTGATGATATGGATGAGCAATCAGAGACTGGCCCATTACAGCCTAAAATGACCCTTTTCTAGGATCGTTTAGTTTTTCCGAGATTCGTAGGGTTTTTGTACAGTTTTAAACCCCTTAGGTTTTGTTTCAGGGTTTTGAGGGGGGAAGGGAAATTGCAGGGGCATGCCCGCAATTTTCCCTACCACCATCTCCCTACTTACGCTGCACCTCACCCCTACACCGCTCCATCCCCCTACGACTCCATCTTCCCTCACTCCCCTCCATACCACACACCCTTCTCCCCCATGCTCTCCCGAGTCTTTATAAACCCTCGCCTCTCCTTCATTCTCCCCACACCACAACTGAGAGGAGGAGACGAAGAGTGGGGACCAGCAGGCAGAGGATCCAGAGGGGCGAAGCTGTTGTAGGAGCCCTATAGTTGATCGAGAGGAGGAGGAGAGGGAGAGTGGAGAAGCAGCTGCGAAGAGGAAAAGGGTTGAAAAGACGATTCTGCGAAATCATTTTTTCGTAGAATCAGACGTCCGGAGTGACCTCCAAATGTCGGGTCAGACATCTGTAAGTAAATCTCAGACGTATGATAGCGCATATTTTATGTATGTTTCCTACCAAAATTTCTAACCATACGCGTACGTATGTCAAAGGTTGGGGAAGCACGCTAGTGGGAGAAGTGAGGCAGTTTCAGATGTCCGAAAATGTCTCCAGACATCTGAAGCCACCCTCAGACGTCCACATAGAGTTCCAAATGTCCAGAAAGGGTGCCCTGAGCAAGGTGAGTCCCTGAGATCATTTAAGATGTTTGAAATTCTTCCTAGACGTCTAATTTTGATCAAAGTTGGCATTTTTTGGCCCGTTCACTACCCAAACGGAGTCAATTTTCCGTAAACAAAATGTCGTTGGTTTCCTTTCAAGTTTCCCTATGTATTGGTATAATGTTTATACATTTTTGAGCTCATTTTGACATATGGCTCAATGTGATAGGTCATTGTTCGTGGTGTGCACGGAACCTGCGGGGATTGCAAGCTCCATCGACTGTGCCCCACATCTCCCAGTTATCCTGGTGGAGTGGTTTTACATAAATTTTAGAATTAATAATTAAATTGCATGCGAAGAATTAACTGAACCAAGGTTGTAAGCTGAACCCTAGGATTGAAGAGAGTTAAATACATGCTGCTATAGAATCGAACCCTAGGATTGTGAAATGAACCCTAGGGATGAAAGAAATGAATGTACGTTTAGTGAATGATTAAATTTTTTCCTGGAAAGAAATAAACTATGAGTTGCCTGTAAATGTATGACGTTATGCCTACTAAGTAGTTGATGGTAGAATTTGGGTTGCCTGTGTTTTTTGTACAATGAACCAGATATGGGAATAAGAAAGTCCATGTATGAACCCTACGAGGAATTTAGTAAGAAATCAGGAATACTGTAGCACGGAAAACCTGCGAGTTTTGGGAAATGTTGCCTATGGGCGGCTGTTCGGACTTGGTTAAGGAAAGTGAGCTGACCCTGGTGTACGTAGTACCGAGGAGAGCAACTATTCCTTTTGAGTAGAGGGGAGCTTGCTGCCCTTGGGTTGAGAGCTGGGGTGGGTTTGGCCACTCTACATCGACTCCTATTCAGCCCTCACGTACGTGGTACCGAGGTGAGCTACTTAGTGTATGGAGGGAGCTAGCCGCCCCATAGGGCCCGGGGTTAGGACTAGCCACCCAACATCGACTCTTGTTATATCATTAGGCAAACCAGAATAGTCGGACGAGGGTACGCTGATTATGAGGGGCGAGACCCCTATTCTGAGAGGGAAAGGCCCTGTGCTGTTCCGTGCTATACGTTTGGGCGTACCCATTAGCGGAAATGACTGACCACGTACCAGTGCGAGGTAGCTACCCGTGCACTTATCACGTGTGCCTTAGTCACCGGTACGTCGCGACCATGACCTCGAGGTAATAGACCAGGTGTAGGATTACCATGGGGAGCTCTTCCGACCAGAAGAGTGCCACATATACATCCTGCATCGTAGGAAAACTGCAAGCAAGATCATTCCCTTAGGAAATAAGAAGATTGAGAAATGTTATGGAACCTGTTTAGAATACTCAGATCAGAAAGACGATAATTGGGAATGGATGATAATAAATAACCTGTTAAATGCATGTTTAGTTAGCTGCCTGATTAAATTATATGGTTTAACCACCACACTACTCAGCATTAGCTAACCACAGAATTTTTAACCTTACTCAAGTCAAGGATTTGAGTAGCCAGAGCCATCGGCTGCTGAGGGCGCTGGGCCCAATCAAGCCCAATTGTAGTTTCCTGCCGTTTCTTTTACAGAGTTTTGTTAGTAGTGAGTACCTGTAGCTCATGGTTGTATTAAGTTGTATTTTCTACTAGTTTCAGTTGAGATGGCTATGTTTTATACTTGTACTTTCTACTGTATAATGTGAGATACTAGTGGTTTGCTATTTTCTTTCCTTTATTTTCAGTCATATATTTTTTTTTGCTTAGTTACATTTCTCGTGTGTTGTGGAATGATTATGGCATTTGTCTCTTTCTCGTTGGATGACTAGGTCCTGGGGTTCATCAAGGCGAGCCGTTCTCGGGTCCTGTAGGGAGTTGGGAGCGGGTCGCGACACAACCTATGACAGCAGAGCAAGCATTTAGGACATGCCCCCCGAGCATGGTGTTTTTGTTCGTAGTGCTGGTGCAAGTCAGACTGTTACTAGTTGGTATGGAAGAAAGGGATCAGGGGGTTCAGAGAGGTTGCAACAGTTACAGACATAGGTGGAGACCTTTCAAGAGAAATTAAACGATGTTACGTCGAAGTTGGAGAAGACAAATGATATACTAGAATGACAGAGACATGAAGCACAACAAGAACGAGAGCAGATGTAGGCACAGATGCGGGCACAGTTTCAAGAAATCTTAAGTGCATTGGGATGAGGTGGTGCAGATCATTCTTCTTTTCAGTTCCCACCTCATCCACCTGATGATGACTGCAGAGTTCTGGAACAGGCGGCACAGAAGCCATTACATAGTTGCCAAGATTTTTTTTTTATTTTCACATGTCTAGTTTTATGTATACATTTCAAAACATGTGATATATGCATGTGTTTTATTTATGAATGAGTATTATGCATGTGGTGACTGATGGAATATATATATGAATGGTAGAATATACATTTGCATTTGTGGTATATGAATGTGGGAAATAATGATATGAGTATGTTTGCATTTATGGTATATGAATTTGGGAAATAATGATATCAGTATGTTTGCATTTGTGGTGAATGTATGAGGCAAGTTAACATATTTCTTTGTAAAGTATATTTGAGGTAGGTGATTGTATGAAGCTTTCACAATGGTGGTAGCACTAACAGTAATAGTGGGCTCTGGTTATTATTCTATAATTGGCAATAAAGAGCTCACGTATTAGATCTACCTACCATTTTTTCGTTCTTTCATCCTTTTTTGTTTAACTCTGATTTATGGTGTTATTCTTTTATTAGCGGGTTACCTAATAAGTGCACAACATGGATCCCTAATTGGAAACAAAGATTCAACATAATTCTTGGGATGACTCGAGGGCTTGCTTATCTGCATGATGAGGGAACCAACTCCCCGGGCTCGGTACTTTCCATTGCCTTTGTGATCATGTTTTCCAGTAGTTCTGTATGTTGATTAGTCATATTATGCATTAGTTCACTCTTAGGTAGTGCTAAAGTAATAATCATCCTTGATGTGTGAGGATTCTATGTGTTTGTTGGGATCAGAGGAAATTTGCATTGATGATATATACATTGAAGTTAACATTATATTGATTGGAAGTTTACAGAATACGGCTGCAAGCGCTAAACCAGGGGAACATGGGATGCAAGTTGTTGCACTGAGAGTAACTAGTGACGTGGCAATGTTCTTCATGTGCAGGATTTTGGGGTCTCAGGATACACTGTTTGATAATATTACGACGCACTTGTTCTCTAAATTCTACATCAAGGGATCCATCAATTTCATCTTTGGAAGTGCAAGATCACTCTATAAGGTATAGACAAAAACCTAGAACGGATTCCTTTTATAATATACAAAAATCCATCAAAAATTGCCTTTTTTGGGTAAAATTTGTCTCTTAGGTTTCCAATTAATCCCATCTAAAATTGAGCCTATGCAAGAGATCATATTGGTTGAAAAATATTGCTAGTTGAGAGAGAAATCAAATAACTTGTGACTAATTGCCTTTTCCTAGTGAGGTTATAGGTTTCCTTCTATAGCATTCATGTAATTCAAAGCCACCAATGTCCATAAAGAGGTCTCGCACAAGTGAAAATCAACATTTTAGAACTCTTTCAATCACAAATCAGCACAAACTTGACCTTTGCATGCTAAAAATTCCAACATTTATCCTCCACTGGAGAATTACCATGCATCATTTTACCTCATCTGTCCTCATTGCGTAGATGATTTTGGAGTCTTTCAGAAATTATTGATCCAGAATTTGGTCATCTTCAAGGGCAAAATATTAATTGTGTTCAACAATAGCAAAGTCTAAAGACAATTCCCTATACCAATCAACAACCTTTGAAGCTTTTTAATACGTTGATCCAATTCCTTGAGAGATGTAGCAACTAATGAGATGAAAATAGTCATGCATTATAAATGCACATGCAAGCACGTATGGTGCTGTGGCTGCTCGCAGCAGGATTCTACGGTGGACGATTCGAGCTTCTTCGTGAACTACAAGCTGACAAGGAAAGGGATGATCTATCTGGGAAGAGCTTGAGGGAGATATGCAAGAGTGATCTATGCCAACTGCCAATTGGATGGTATTGTGGGGCATGAAGGATGTCAAGATTGGGGTGATTCATCAAGGAGGAGGGATGCATTAGGTTCAAAGTTTTCGATTTGAATATAAATCAAAGTTTTTTGGTATCTCTCAAAGGATCAAATTTGTTCCCATTACCAAAAGTCTGAGCAAATTCTGAGAAGTAAATGGATAGATGTGGTGCTGACCAGAATAAAATTGATGGTGTATGAATATTACCAATATGGTTATGTAAAATTTTCAACAAACATCAGTATCATTCAAAATTTCTCAAGAGGACCAAAATCAAGCAATGACAGAGTAATTTTCATGACATTAGTATCATCAATGCAAATTTCCTAGCCTCTTTATTGACGTTGTGTACAAGAATTGCTTAGTTGATGATCTCATTCGGTGAATCTCCCTAAGCATCCAATATCGAACAAAGGCAAAGTCTAGACTGATAACTTTGCAACTCTTGTATTCCCCAATCGATCCTTTTGATTCCATAGCATTAATGGTTAGCATGCATTTAATTTTTGAAACATGATTTCTATGGTGGAATGATACCGAGTGTGGTTTATCTCCCCAAACTAAGGTAAGTACTCTTTTAAGAGGTGAAGAATTTTCAGAGCTCTCTGATGTATTTAGATTGTTAAAGATGTAATAGTTTTTAAACTTGTGGCCTAACTTTATTTACCTAACAAACTACTTACCATCTACTATTTTGTTGTACAGCTTGGAGTATACTGTAGAGTTGAGTTTAGGTTTGTTATTGGGAGGACAAGAGATGAAATGAAGCTGGTAGAACTAAGAAAAGAAGAGAAGTACCATGATTTTTTGTATATAGATGTCAATGAGGATACAGTTAAGCCTCCCTATAAGACATAAGAGCACCAAATTATTGTTGTTAGCTTTACTTTTTCAAAGAAGTGCCACCATTCTTTTTCCAATTATATTTTTTTCCCAATTATCAGGTTGGCATTTTTGAAAGCTACTTTTAGTTTGTTTGAAGCAGATTTTTATGTAAAGACAGAAGATGCCATTTGTTTGCATCCAGGTAAAGTCCAAATTATTATATTCTCTGCCTGAAAATCTTCTATTCTTTGCAATGTAGCATGCAACTCCTTTTTCAGACCGTCTTGATACCCTTCTTGCAAAGGAACGGACACATCCACTTACTTACATTGGATGTATGAAAAAGGGTCCGATAATCATAGATCCAAAACGTAAATGGTAACCTACTTGATGGCTACGAATCTCTTTCAACATGAATTGAATATGATTTTTCTTTCCTGATCTGGAGATTGAATAAATTTGATGCTCTCATTTTACTTATGAAACTCTAGGTATGAAGGTCAAAGTGATTTAATTGGAATTGAGTACTTTATGCATGCTCATGGTGCTATTTATGCTCCATCCACAAATGTTGTATCAACAACAATGACAGCAAAGAATGATAGATTGTTCATTTTATTTGATAAATCTATTGCCTATGCTTGGGTTTACATTTTGTTGTCCTGACATTAATTTGATGAATAAAACATTTTGTTTTCTGATCTTCGCGATATCAAAATTCTGATCAAAATGCATTTTCTACTTTTCTTTTTTATCCTTCTATCTATTTTCCAAAGTCTCGACTTGCTGCATACCAATTCTCAATAATATATTAACACCTACAATACTGTATAAGATTTGTCCTGTGTACAGAATATAGCTCTAGATTTTTGCTTTGTAGGATGATCGATGCAATTTATTTTATCATCAAATAATTTGCAGGAAGTAAGGATTTTGATTAAAAATTAAGTGATATGGACCAAATTAGGTTGTAGAAAGTTGTCTTTCATGACCACTTTAAATACATGTAATTTTGGTAACATATGCTATTTTTTCTGCCATAGATTAGCCATCAAAAGTTTCTTGTGTTTGTCATGACTTTTAGGATGACAGTGGTGCAAGCTTCAAGAAGGAAAGAGCAGATGTGGTGGACATCCTGCTTCCTTTGGTCACGGTTTATAAACCGTGTCCAAAGAGAGCCATTGTTGACGGTTGGTTAGCCGACATCGAAGGTAACCTTTGATCACGGTGGCACCTTTAGTAACGGTTAAGGAACCGTGACCAAAGGAACACCCTTTCTTCCATGCCAAACTCTGGTCTTGGTTATTAACCGTGACCAAAGCTCTCTCTTTGGTCAAGGTTCTACAACTGTGACTAAAAGTCTTTGGTCACAGCTTATAACCATGACCAAAGCTATTCAACCTAGCTAACTATGGGGGCTTCGGTGATGGATTTATGTGGAACCATAACCAAAGCTCTCTAGCTTTGGTAATGGTTTTGGGTGAAACCGTCACCAAAGACCATTCCGCAATGCAACTTTTGTTGTCGCTAATTGGTGACGGTTATAAGCCATTTGGTCACGGTTTTTAACCATGACTAAAACCCTTATTTGTTGTAGTGAAAAGGAAGGAGGAGATCCACCTGACCATGGCCACCTCGTCATGACGGCCCAGCTAAAAGGTCCGCTTATGGTGGAAATGATGCTCCACTCATCATATGCAAAGATAAGTAAAATTTTTCTATTTCATAAAATAGAGATTTATTTTTGGAAAATTTATATATCACTTACCTCCCCACTCGCCTGCAGACAAGTACGCGTCGGGGCTGAGAAACCCCATTGTTTTCCCAACAGGCACATGCCACTTCATGGGACAAGCTGCCAGTGGGCACCCCAACTAGAGCGGACCTCGGGCCCCTTGCGAGTGTCGGCAACATGCGAGGAACCTTGGCATCCTACTGTGAGCTACCTTTTAAGGACCCGAGGAGTGCCTGGGTACTCCAATCCTGCTAGTGCGAATAGTTGGTCGAGATTGAGTTTGAAGTCGGGAACTAAATTCCCGCACTTCTATTGAAATTTATATTTTACTAATTACATGGTTTTTTAGGAGGCGGTTTCCGAACGACCTCCCCCTCCCTCCCTCAGGAGGTGAGCAGGTGAGCGGGGACAATCGAAGCCCCTCCCCCTCCCTCCCTCAGGAGGCAAACGAGCAAGCAGGGGCATGCAAGCGCCTACCCTCCTCTCCCCATGAGGCGAGCAGGGGCATTGAAGCACCTATCCGCTAGCACTACCAAGCGATAGTTGCTAGCGGCAAGGATGACCTTGGCACGAGGGCAAAATAGAAGTATACTCTCGCAGTCAACACAGCCGAACTACGAGAGTCGAGGCTTATAATGTGTGACGAAAATAGCCCTCATGGAATAAAGCTCAATCAACCCTTGGATCCAGGTCCGCCTGCATCTAGCTGGATCTAGACAGACCCAGCCTACCCAAAGACTTGATTTTACCAAAGCTAGATAAACGGTGGAAAAAGTACAGTAGGGCCACGCCCTTAACAAATGCTAACAATGGTTGCCGCAATTAATTATCTGACAAGGCACATACCATGTCAGGCGGCCTATCTGCTCAGAAAATCTCGCAAAGGGACCAACCCCAGCATTATAAATAGATGAGGGACTCTCTCTAGGGAAGAGGGCAAGAGGATTTTGTCTCTCCCCCAGGCAATCCATGAGAGGCAATCCAAGAGAGAGAAGCTCCAAGAGATTGTAATACCTCTATTGCTAATGGATTTTACGAGAGACTTTCTCTCCCCCCAAACATACCCCCTTACGGTGGAACTCAGTTACCAATCTCATGCCTCTTGCTTGAGATTGTTTATAGAAACGTTACGTTTCTTACGTTTACAAATTCTTTAATGGCTTCCCAGGGCTTTGATGGTGGCTGTCAGGGCCCATCAGGTCACAAAAAGGAATTTGGCCACCATCAATTGCATGTCTGTAGATATGCCTTTCAATCTAGTTATATCTGCCATCATGAATCTCGTCCATAATTGCTAAGGTAAATCAAGCAAAATGGTAGAATGGACGAATCTTAATTGGTAGGAAGTTAAGTCCCTATCTAGACTTCCCTATGCTTAATTTGTCGAGTTGGGTGCTTAGAGAAGTTTTCTCAACAACAACCTTCAAAGTGGCCATTAGAACTTCCATTCCTACAATTTTTTTTTTTTTTGTTGATGACCTAGAATCTTTTATGGCCAAGCTAGGAGAGATGACGCTCTCGCAACATCACTCATAGGTAAAGCTAGGATTTGAACTTGGGGTGCCTGCACCCCTCTTAAATTGGTTTGACGGTGGGGCCAACACCACCTAAGTGTAACCAGGTAGGTTCCATTTCTACATTTTTCATTGTCTTGTGCATGACACTTTTGGGAAATCCTCCTTTATCTAGTCATCTTGCATGTAGTGGAGTTCCTCACCTCTTTATGTATCTAAAAGTTCACTTACCCTTGTGATTGAAAACAAGTCCGACAGGCCACTTGAGTTTAGATGGTGTTAGCATCTGGTCAAGATTACAAAAAATAAATTAGGCTATAAACTTAAGAAAAGAGAGAAAGACAAATCAAATTGGCAGCCCGATTCCATATCTCAAAGTGTATGTACAGGAAGGGGTTATAACTCCCTCCTTCACAGGTATAAGAGACATACACTTAGTAGCTCGAATCCCCTCTTGTCTGATTTCTCAAGTTTTAAATAACAAGCTAGTGATCATGAATCGGCGACGATTCCATTTCGAGGATCGTGGGGACAGTTTCACCTGAGGTATGTAGGAGCATGTTCCCCAATCTCATACATCCTCTAGTTTTCCTTTCTTGATCATCACCCACATTCCTTAATTAATCGTGGCAGGGATCATGGTCTCACCTATTACCAATCAGGCAATGGAAATAAATTTCACAAAAAGAAAAGTGCTTTCTTGAGACAAGTTGGCATTATTAAGGATTTCGTAGGTTTGGGCATGTTCAAGCCATAATTTTGTACTCAATGCAGGCTAGTTGCTTGGCTTGATAAGGGAGTGCTATTATAAGCCAACTAATCAAGCTTCTGGACTTTGGCCTAATTAGGTCGTGGAGCGATTAGGGCTTACTTGGCGACCTTCCATTGACTCTTGGTGAGCTATGGCCCATGTTTATTGTTTTGAGGCTCATTTTATTGATAGTTCAAAAGGGACATGTGATGATCATACGAAGTTTTGGGGATCTTTCCTTCATTAGTTGCCCTCATACCTTCTTGTGTATCAAGAGATTGTATGAAGGTATTATTTAGCTACAACATTCTATTGCCTTTGGATTAGGGTATTGTATCATTTTGTTATAATTGTTTTTTGTGCTAGGGAGTGACTAGTAGTTGCCTAATGATTTTCTCGATACCTTATAAAAGGTAGAGTGAAACCATGCTGCCTTAAGAGTAATATGCTCAGCCTTCTATATTCATATGAGCCCTTTTCTGGGGTATTAATGGAAATAACATTGATGGCATCGCCAACATCCGGTGTATCTAACCTAATTTGGCTAGATTTTAAGGTTAAATTCACCTAATTAACACATTAAAAGGGTACAACTCAATCGGGGCTAAAGAGAAAGGAATTGATAAAAGTAGGGGTTAATTCTACAATTTTCACGAACAATTAAAAATGCAAAATGGTAAGGGGTGAACCATAATTAATCAAAGGTCCATTGAACTTAAATTTCCTAAAAGTGGGTTGATACTGAGTAATTTAGGATTTTCATTCAAATTGAGTGTTAATCCTTAATTAAAATAGCTAATTTCGACTTCACTTCAATTAAAACATTTTGATGAAAATAAATATAATCTAAACCTTCTAAAACTTATTTAAAAATATTTTATAAAATTTAGCATAGTCGATTTGATAATTGGAACTTGTTTCGACCTAAATAGAAATATAGGTAAGTATTTGGTACATTTTTGGTCAAATCCTAAATTGACCATGCAAGCATCATCAAAATCAAAAATTGAAGACACCATTGAATTCCTCAAACCTAAATTAAGCTACCAAAAAAATTTGAGTTCATTTTGACTTCATTTTGGCCATGTTTGGAATTTGGCCCTTGACCATCAATTTCCTTACAAAAATACCACAAACTTTTGATTTCTCTTATGAATATGCCCCTACCAGCAACACCCCCACTTCCCACCTCTGCATCGCCAGCCGCAAATTTCATTGAGTTCATTCCCACAATCTGTCGCCCCTCTCCTCACTCACAGTAGAGCTATTGAGCTCCACTGAGGTCGTCTAAATCTGGTCAAGTCACGGCACCTCATCTCCCCTTCTTTCTTCTTCCCTGATGTCGACGTCAATGAAGACCTTGGAGCTCCTTGACCTCGCCTTTTTGCCGCTCCTCGGCATCAAATGTGACTACGATTGCCTCCCTCGTTTCATCGCCGTTCTTCCCTTCAAAGAGGACGGTTTCTCCGACCCCATCCTCGCTCCAAACTCCTCGCCGTCTTCTCCTTCTTCTCCAACTCTGGCAACAATCTGGCTACACTTCTCCCTTGCCCTCTGACCTCCTCGCCTACTCTCAAGTATCCTTTCCTCTTTCTCTCTTCATTTAGAGTAGGTTAGGCATCTTAGATCTAGGTTTCGCCCCCAACAACTCCCTCTCTATCGTCTTCTACACAGTTAGCCACGCATCAGCCACGCTCTGGCGAGCTATGCCACCTCGCTCTGGCCACTCTTACCACCTACCGACTACCTCACAAGCTCCACCTCTCAAAAGCCCTCTCCCAATCGTGGGTTTCGAGCCTCCACGACATCCACCAGACAAGTGCGCCGGCCACCACCTTCCCCGACTCTGCCAACCGTCCTCCACCCTCGACGCATTAATCCAACACCTCCTCCACCTTCAGTGCATCACATGGAAGCTCCCCGACTCCTTGGATTGGAGCTTCGTGCCTCCACTCCCCGTTTGACCTCCTCACCGAACCACACCTCACTGACCTCCCCCATGAATCCAGCAATCGTCTCTATGACCCAAAGCTTCTTGTGAGGCTCCCTGAACCCACGTGGAACGTGCTGCATTCCTTAGCTAGGAGCTTTGTTCACTAACGGCCATGGAGTGGCTCGCCGGAGATGGGTCTTGTAGGTGCTTCACGCATGAAGAAGAAGAGCCCCTGATGCTGGCAAGTTCCATTCTGAAAAGAAGAAAAGGCTGGCAGGGGTTGATTTGAAAAGGAGAAAGGTTTGTAGGGACCAAATCACAGGGGATTGAGGATTGATTTGCACTTTTTGAGAATTTAATTCAAGATTTGGTTGGGAATGAATCTTTAGTGTAGATTCATGTCAAACGTTACTGATATTAATTAGTTAGCACTTAAACTCAATTAGAGTTTGATTATTCTTAAATAGGCATTAATTAATAAATTTTCTAATTATTATTCCTTACACTTGAATATTGAGATTTGATCTCTCTATTTCTTAGAAGCAAGTACGACTTTGAACTTGTTAAGTTTTTGAGAGGTTACCCTAATACAAGTACTATGAATTAATTTAAAATAATCTAAATAGTTGTATACACATATTTCTATTGCTCTTAATAAACAACCTCAGAATACATCGTGTTTCGAGTTTATAAATTATAATTATTGACATGCCTCTATCGTATATACTACGACACATTCCATTTTTAAAATAATGGTAGAAACTAGTTAACAACAATCACGCTATAGCTGGGTTCTTTTTGTGATCCTATGTATGGATTAGGCTCCTCCACATGTTTCTCTATGGGTGATTTGACTTCTTGCGAAATACTCTCAGCATTTGCCTTAGTCACTTGAAGGTCCTATTCCCACAAAATATTCTCAACATCCACCTTGACCATTTGTAGGGTTGTGCAATCATCTTTATTATATTATTTTACTTAAGGGGAGGTCAACTATGGCCACCCCCTACCCCCCATACTGGAAATGTTAGGAAGCAACATGTGCAGTATGTTCAAAATAGTGTAGGAAGTAGTAACAAGAGTTCATGAGAATTTCCCCTTGGAATCTATTTCAAGCAGCAAAATCAACCTTGAAAGATGCATGGAAGTGGAAATTGTGAGGTCGCTTATC
The DNA here is from genome assembly GCA_037157565.1 of Thalassia testudinum. Classification (NCBI taxonomy): domain Eukaryota; kingdom Viridiplantae; phylum Streptophyta; class Magnoliopsida; order Alismatales; family Hydrocharitaceae; genus Thalassia; species Thalassia testudinum. Next base: position 155,831,929 of record JAZHRO010000073.1, read on the forward strand.
TCAACAAGGAATATATATATATATACATATGCATGTGTATATATATATATATATATATGCATGTATATATATATATATATATATATATATATATATATATATATATATAAGCTAAACTAGCAAAACATCCATGCTTTTGCATAAAAAGTGCCTAAGAAATTGTATTTTCTCACTACCCCAAAATGTCGATGAACTTAAGTTTGATATGGATGGACTGATGAGTTGAGAATAACTATTTAAGTGTGTACTCACGTTTGTGTAGATCAACTAGCAGAAATTCATAGGACATATTTGAATATTGTGATGCAACGAAAGGCCTCTCCTATCGAGAACCTTATTTGAACATGTCTTTAATTTTTCAAAAAGAGGATACTCTACAATATGCATAAAATTAACTTTTTTACTTTAGCTTAATAAGAAGGCCCTCCAAATACCATGTGAAAGATATTAAAAATATAAATAGATACCTATAGTACAATTAAATGTATCCAAGGTGATAGTTAAATAACAATAATTAATGATATTTGTTGTTGTATAAAATTATGACAACCACTGCAAACTCTCCGTTACTATTTCCTTTCAAAATTATAACGGTCATTAAAAATAATATAATATTCTAATATAATAACCAATAAATCGTTGGCTTCATCTTTGAATTATTCTTTAATATTCTTGATAAGGAAAAAAAACAGCACCCACGAATAATGGGGTCGAAAAAAAGGCGTCCAGAACAGACCCAGAAGAATACCCTGGGAGTAGCAAACCCACCACATGTTGGATCCAGACAAGTCGGATGCCCAATGAAGAGATTACTTCGAACACCTCGTAGAGGTCCAAAATCGTAAACCCACCAGCGACCTTAATATGAGTGCCCGTTATGGTTTCCAACGTAGGCAAACGAGAGAGGATTGGATCTGAGTGGCCACCAAGATTGACAATCCAGGATTGCCGTGACCAAAACCTGACTCGAGAACCTGGCAAGAGATTTAGTGAGCCTCCCCTCTGAGGCATGGTGAATGATCAGGCTACCCAGGCAATTCCACATTGCGCAGGAAATGAAATGACGCTGGAAGCTTCTCGAGGAACTGGAAGTGATTACTGCCGTATCTCCCTCGGATAACAATCAAGATAGCGATTACTGCCGTATCGCCCTCGGGTAATGATCATGGTTGAATTTTCTTTGTAAAAGGGTTTCGAACCTTAAGCACCTGAACAATTTATAATACAAAGAAATAGTAGATATTTGAGAATTAAATTCCCTCTCCAAAGATACCTCGATATGTTGAAACAAGGCCACTAACTCACTTTTGTTTATGTGATTGCCCAATGAGTCTCCTTCCACCTCAGATCTGATCCCTCGTAGGGCCAACGAATTCTAAATAATATAATATCGATCGTAGCAAAAGCTAATTCATTTCTATTTATGCATTTACTAACGGCTAGATATTCCTGGTCATTTTAAAAGTGACCTATATAGCATTTGTCTTGAGATTATTATAGGGATGAGCAGTTGTTTCACTACTATATTTGTTGCTATATATTCCATTATTACTCAAATGGCAATGAATATTTATTCATTGGGAATCGTAAAAATGGTAACCAATTGGTCATTGCTAAGATAGATACCATATACTTTAAAATATTAGCGAATAACAATCACTCATCACAATTCAGAAATGAGACCGGAGATTTATTCATTATTACATGAGCCAGCAATGATTTCAAATATAACTGATGTAATTTTTAAATGAAATAGCAATGGAGAGATTAAAATCATCGTTAAAATTTTAGATAACAACACATATCACTAATTGTTATCATCTAATCAACTCCTTAGATTAAAAAAAAAAAATCATCTCCTTAGATTCATTTTGTTGTAATCGCACAGGTATAACTACAAGAGTTTTAAGTGATGATTGTGCAATTAGCCTAAGAAAGTTGACTCTTGCCTTGCTCCATGCTCACTAGATACAATATGCTTCGTCCTAATATTTAACATAAATATTGAAAAGAAAAAATAAGGAAATTAAACATGTATATTGCATGAAAGATTTATAGTTTATGAACAAAAAGCATTTTCAAGAAGCTAAGCTACGAGGTCAGCTCTAAGGACTATAAGCTTACAAGATTAATGGCCTTCATTGAACTCCACAATGTAGGGATGCCTTTGCCTGAATCAAGACTATATTTATGATGCACTATTTAGGACGTGTAATGTATTTTTATATTACATAATGTAGGACATGAATAATCAATTGCACAAGAGATGTTGGAAAATAAAGAGTTCTACTTAGTGCTGAAGTCGGCAGGCAAGGAAGCATAGCTTGTTAAACTACTAAAAGAATGGATTAAACTACCAAAACAAGGAAGAATAAATAACAATAATCAAAGGCCTCTATAACTTAGGAGTAATGATTAATTAACATATAGTTGGTTATTATATGATTTGGGATAAGTGATGTCGCTATGTGAGCCCTAAGGTTGAGATTCTAAAATGGCAAAGTAGAAACTTTAGATGTACACAAATTGAGTGCTTGTAATTGGTCATAGAGTACGGGAGTTGGCTACCAAGTTTACAAAAGAGAATATATATGAAAATCAAGGTTTAACACCTTTTCTACCCAACAATTTTACAAAGTAATACTATGTATAATATATTATAGGTAGCCTTTTGGGGCGATCTCATGCAGAAAAGACTGGTTATAGCATTCCGTGGAACTGAATAAGTATAAACCGTGACATTTACTTTACTATGAATTTATCTCACCTTATTGTGAATAAAGAGTGCTGATGAGAAACTCATCATGGCTTTTAATTTCATTAATTAGCTATTTTTTCTAGCTAATTACCTAAGAATACCCAAATACAGGGTTAATTATACTACAAGGGTTAAAATAGCAAAGACCTACAAAATAAGTTAAAAATACATAATTAAGGTTCAAATAATATTAATAATATTTAGCTAATAATCAGGACTCAATTCATAATCATTTAGTTAGATATTAAGTATTTAAATTAACTTAATTAATTTTAAGAACTAAGTATGTAATTAACTTAATTAACCCTATCCTTTAAATAAATATAGTTAAAAAGGAAAAAATATAATTTCAAGGCATAAATATGTTAGTTACATTATTTATGATAATATATAAAAAGTTGAAAAAGAAATAAATTTAAATAAGCCTTAAAAGTCAATGTTTACATTTATACCCTTAACTTCTATTTCATTTGAGTCCCCCTATTTCAAATAGGTCCCTTTTATTGCAAAAATGCCCTTATACACATTGTCTTCTTCAGCTTCTTTAGTCGTGGACGGTCCACAACGTCCGATCTCGACATCCTCCGATCACCGCCCATTCGGTGTCAAAAAGCCACCGCGATGGCCGCCATTATTATTCTCACCTCACTCTCCTCATCTAACAGATTGGATTTGCCTTTAATCCTATTTAGACTAGGTGACTAGGTTAGGATGAACCTAGACACTATTCCATCCCAATACAGCCCCCTTCTCCTCCATCTCCACCTATAAATAGCCCATCCCATCGCCGATCTACGTTAGCGACCCCCTTCCCCCTTCTTCCACTGAGATTGCTTGATAGGGTATTCCTCCCCAACTTCAGTGACTTCCACATTCCCCCTCCACCCTTCTTAAAGGACTTCGACCTTCCACCCTTCTCCACCGTCCTCCGCCACGTCAACGGACGAGGTTACGTCATCATCTTTACACGTTATGTCACATAGTCCACCTTCACCAGAGGTCTGTTTCTTCCTCTCTAATTTCTTCCTCCATAATGATCCATCGACGGAGTGTCCCTCACCTCCCACGTCATGTAAGTAGAGTAGCTATTTAAGTATAGTTTTAGCTATTCAATTAGGCATGTAACTGTCGGAGTAGGCATAATTTAGCTTGAACTACTGTTATCCTCGCTGGACTTCGATTCATGTCTTTAACCATCTGATCACCTTCCTCATTCATCCACGGTCACGATCCACTTCCTCCCTCTTAATTTTACTCACCTAAATGCTTAATCCTACTTCACCTTCATCGAAGTACCTCCGCTGCCTATGGCAGAGGTCTCTAGCTATTTCCACACACATTTGGGGACCTTCATCACCTGTTCACAACACCAGGTCCCCGTTCTCACTCCTAATTATATATATAATCACCTATATTAGAAACACCCAATGTTGGAGGGATCTTCAGGAGTTTAAATGCATCCCGTTGTAGTAAAGTCTCCTAAATAGTTCTTCAATAAATACAATTTATAACTCGAATATCGAAATGAAATTCGAGGTTGAACACAGGGAGCAAGTAGGAATTCACACGCTAATTCAATTAAATTATAAATAAGCACAATAAATGAAGTACCATAAAGATATTTCAATGAATATTAATTTGTCACATTAAAAATTCAATGAAGATCAATGTATTTAGAGACAAAAAGATACCTAGCATAAAATAATGGTGATTTAGATCACTAATTATTAGCCTAAGCACATGTATATTGATGACGTCAGATTCGTCGGGTAAAGGATTGGATTTAGAAAACCCATCGTCGTAGTTCGATTCGCAAGAAAATCCGTCGTAATCAGATAAAATTTATAACCGAAACTTGAAATGTGAGCCCCAGGTCGAACATAGGGAGGAAAACGTTTGGTTTTGAAAGATACGCATTTCTCTTTTATTTCTTTTTGTTGTTTTTATCTTTTCTAATTTTTTTGGTATTTTTTATCGAGCAGGAGATTGGGCTGATGAAATTTTATCTAACTAATATACTTGCGAAAATATAAAAGTGAGAGAGAAACAATCATGGATTTCTAATCAAATATTTTTTACAACTATGAAAGCGGGAAAGATTACACTACGAAATCAATAAAGATAGAAAGAGGTGAGAGAATACCCCTAGATGGTTGCTCGGAAGACGACTCGCTCTGATGTCACCTGGAGGAAGGTAGTGAGGAGCGGGACGAAGGAGGATGAGCCAGAGGATGAAGGATGGGGCAGGATTGCGTCACAGTGAGGATCTTTTTCCCGAAGGGCGGTGAGAGGATGGTCACAAGATGTTCCACAAATGGGGATGAGAGGTGAGAAAACTATTTTCTTTTCTACTCTAGAGGAGCGTCCCGGGCTTGGGGCAAGCTCTCTCTAGAGCCTTGGAAGTGGTGAGAGGAAGAAAGGAAGAGATGGTTTGGAATGGAGGGGGGTAGGTCCTTTCATAGTGGAGAGACAAAATTGTCCATGGGCAATTAGTGACGGCTGTAATCGTCACTGAAGATCCACCCAAATGTCGTTGAAGATCCACGCCCTTCAATTCCTTTGCTGGCACGTGCATAGCGAAAACCATTAGTGACAATTACAAGCGTCGCTAAAGGCCCACCCAACTGTCACTGAAGATCCTTGCCCTTTAATTCCTTTGCTGGCGCTGCACTAAATTAGCCAATTGGGGGGGCTGCGGGTTCGATGAAGGTCGAGTGCTTCCCCGTAGCCCCCCCCCCCTTGAAGGTCGGGAGCTTAACCACTGCTCCAAGATGTCCAAAAGGTCTAGGGGACCACTTAGCGTGCGTGGTGGAGCATTCTCAACCGTTGGATCAAGATTTAACAGCAGAGAATTGATGATGAAGATGATGAGGGTGCCTTCCAGTTGCTGCTGGCCAGTGTTGGGCGACCTGGATGGCACCACGTGGTGCCATCTAGGCCATCCATCTTCTGTCTGTTGCAGAGGGTGCCATGGTACTCAGATCGAGATGATTCCCACATTGCAGGACTGCGATTGTTGCTCCGAATTCATCTGTACGGTCAAATTTTTCATCCAAAGCCCGTAAGGATGTCGAATTACCCTCCTGGATGTTGATCTTCCTCAAACTTCATATGATGCTACGAGACTCTGATCTTGACGATTTCAGAGGCGTTAGACTCCGATCGTCGTCCTGATCAGATCCGTACGATCCGATCGTCCATCCGAGGCCCTGAAATAAATCCTCTTCTCCTAACCATAAAAAAGACCTAATTAACCTAAAATATATACAATTACTCTAAATGCAGAATGATGCATGCTATGTAATATTTATAACATGAAATGCAAAGCTAAGCCTAGGAACATGCATGATTAAGCATTTTAACCAAAATAGATGTGTCTATATCATACTCTCATGCCAATCTTTTGCTAGTCCCTAGAAAAATTAAACTACATGCTATGTATAAAAATAGAATTAGGATTCGATTGTTTAGGCCTATGTTGTTTATTAACAATAGAAATTATCAACTAACGTCCTAAACTACGAAGACTCAACAGTACTTGGGTGTCTGCAAGAATGTACTTTTGGAGTTTGAGAGTTCAGGGATAACCTTTTACGACTACTCAACACGCCCAACACTTAAAAAGGACTCTAAGTACTAAGCATCTAGTAAAAAGAGTAAAAGATTCACTAGGCGGCCGTTAAAACGGACTTCGGGTTTCTACGACCCTAGGTGACCTTGCCGAGAGATTTATCTTTTCGAACGTTAGCTTTCTCCCTACTTCTTTTATTTATGAGGTCAACACAAGGGTAAACCTAGTGTATATCTCCCCAGTTTATTCTACTTGCCTGCTTCTTCCCTAAGTGTTTTGGGAATTATTGTGTATTTTTGTGAGCTGGGCTCTGGACAATCGACCAATGGGCTGTTACTTACGGCAACTTGCCAACCATACTCGTGCGATGAAGTGTGGTTTTATTTGTTTATTTTTTTTATTTTCTCCTTTCTCTATTTTTTTCTTTTTTTTTCTAAGTAGGTGGCTTCCCTAATCTAAGATTTACCTAAAGGCAGTACGAAGAAAATTGTCTTGTGGCTGGGCTCTAGACAACCGGCCGATGAGTTGTTACCACCGACAACTTGCCAACCATACCACCTTAAATGGTTCATTAGCTACCCAATTTCTGAAGAAACCACGGAAAAGTGAGCCAGTGCAAAAAAGTGTGTAGATGCTTAGGCTTAAAGTCCCCTCAAATCAGAGAGCGAGTTGATAAGTCGTATACTTATCACCCCAATTTATTGACCAATTAAAATAGAATTACTTGGTGAGGACTCGAGACTAAATCCACATTCGAGTGGACACCCAGGCTAATTAAGCCCGAAGACCTGAAGAGTCTAAGTGTCTAGGTCCTATCGTATCATTTCCTAAAGTTAATAACTTCTAAAAGCCTAAGTTCTCTTCTCCTAATTCTTTTTTTTTTGTCTTTTTGAATTTTTAATTCTTTTTAAAGAAAATGAAAGAAATTCTACAGAGCTAACAAAATAATTTCAGGATTAATTATCCACCCCCACATACTTAAATGATGCAATGTCCTCATTGTAAAAATAAAGACATGAAGAGGCGGAGTAAACAGAATATTAGCTAAATAACGTGAAAATTCGGTCAGCTCCACAGAGAACGTGGAATATAAACACGAGCTAAATTTAATGCCTTTAGCTAGGCATAATTTACATACAAGGAAAAAATTGAGAAATCGCAAGGGCGGGTCAGAATCAAAATCAAAAGATTAATCCTCCGACACACCAGCAGAAGATGTCCACAGACGTGGACCAGATTTTGGTGCAGACCCATGCCCCAAGGTCGAGTGGTTCTTAGGTTTTGGATGAAAATCACCCAGAACCGAAGGCTATTAAGCTTGCAGGGCTGGGCCTGCGGTTTTGTGGTGTGCAACCCAAGACCAAAGTGTTAGACAACGGGTAAAGATGGTTCAATAGGTTCAGATGTCGTCTTAAAGTTCAGCTCAGAAAGATAATCGGTTATTTCGAGCTTGGGTTGCACGTGAAAGATATCATAAGGGTCCCAGTAGAAAGTAGGTGATTTTAGGTCAATAAGAACCCTTAAATCCAAACTCATAGTTCCCTTAGAAGTAGCTTCCCAGATTTTTATTTCCCACTTCTTATCCTCCAACATCAAGTGTTTGGGCTCTGGGACCTCTAGCATATCATTCACCCCATATGATTTACCCAAGTCCGGAAATCATGGCTGACTCAGAATTCACTTGGGTACAATGATTTCCAAATCAAAATCAATCCCTTCGGGGTGAGGTTGAGGAATGGGGCTACTGATTGAATCTTCTAGTAAATGAGGATTCAAATCCTCCAAGTTAGCCCCGATTGAATCCAAATCTTCAATGAACAGGCTATCAAATGGTTCATCAGAGGCCTCAAGCCCGTTTGTCTCACTAAAATCATCTTCCTTACGCTCAAGTGAGACTTCACAAATTCATGCGGTTTCACTCACTCCTAATCTCACGATGTGGGACTATCTTCAATCCCTTTGTCGCATGCATCTACTGTGATGAAAATGCCTCCAATTAAGGTAGCTGCAGATGGCTTGATCCTTGATTTCCCACCTAGGCATGTGCCTGGGTGCCTTTCGCACGACTTGACGATGTCACTTGAGCACTCTGCAGTTAAAACACCACGAACACTGCCGGGAAAGGCAACGCGGCGGCAGAGCTCCGACAGGGTGCCTGAAACTAAGAACATGGGCACTAAGCCCCAATTGGAGCACTTAAAAGGTTCGTCGTGTGATGAGAGGCTCATCATGGCTCTTAATTACCCCTTCCTAGTTAATTAGCTAGGAATATGTATATATAAGGGTTAATTATAAAATAAGGGATAAATCATTAAAGGACCTTAAAATAAGTTTAAAATGCTAAATTATAAGTTAATTAATATTATTAATAATTTAATCAATAAATGGACTCGAAATATCATTAATTATTTACCTAATTAATGTGTTAATTAACTTAAGCATAATTTATACCTAAGTATGTAATAACTTAAGTAACTTTACTTAATTAAATAAATTAAGCTAAAAAGGTCAAAAATGTAAATCCAAGGTTCATATATAATATTTGTCTAATTTATAATCATATATAAAAAGTTGATAAAGATTTAAATTAAAATAAACCTTGAAAACCTTAGTTTACGTTTTAGTCCTTAAGTTTCATTATATAGAGTCCCTTTCCTTCATTTAGGTCCTTATCTTTCCTCGCATTCAGGTCCCTGTGTACACTTTCTTCTTCTTTTCTTCTTCAAATATTTTGACGACTAACGACAGGCGGTGCTGTCACCCTCCGATCACCGTCCATCTAACATCCTTCCACCCTCGTCATGCTCCTGGAGCTTGCACTCACTGCCACTTTTTCATCCATCGATCTGGATGAATCTATAATCCTAATTAGGTCATGGCGTTAATCTCACCGACGTCGGAGACGACACTGGAGGTTAGGCCACACCTAGACACATTTGCGTCTAGATTCAACCTCCTTCTCAGCCACCGAAACCTATAAATACCCTTCCACCTCTCCGATTTCAAGGGTCAGCTCCCTTCCCTCCTCCCCCACTATAGTCGATGATAGGCTATTCGTCACTCACCTCCGGCGACCTCTCATCCCCCTATCGGAGCTCCTCCGCATGAGGGACTCATCTGTCTCACCTCCTCTTCCTCTTCGGACGATCGTGACAGGACCTTGGAGCACCAATTCCTCTTCCTCGCCGCCTTCAACTTCTCGCTGGAGCTCTTTCCAATATCCTCTGATTTCATCCTCTATTACGACCTTCGACGGAGACTTCTCTACCTCTTTCGTCCAGGTAACAATAGAATTAGCATCTTAGGTAAGCTTAGTTTAACTAGATTAGTTGATTAGGTAGCTTAGATTAGTTTTCGTAATCGATTTTTCTCCATCTTCTTCAGCTCCGGAGAGCTCTTTGGGCTTGACTGGAGCATCTTTTTATCTTTTGAAATCACTGATCACACTCTATAATCTTCCATGATCATTTCTGACGTATCAATTTCTTGATTGTATCATTTATTCCACCTAATCCACCTCCACCTTCATCGGTGACCTCCGCTGTCCACGGCAGAGGTTTCCGAGGTTAGAACACATGCACTGGGGCTCTCCATCACCCATCCATAATCTAAGGCCTCCTATTTTACACTTAATTAGTATAATTAACTCTTATAAGGTAAATGCCTCAATTTCACCTCATTTCTGAGCTCGCTGTCAATGGCAGCTCAGAGATGATCTTACCATCACCACACTCCATTAACTTGTTCCCTCTACTCAATTGAGTGAGAGAACTTGGTCTGAGTTCCAACGAACTCAGATCGTGATCTTTCTAAATTCATTGCATAATGAGTTTTAATCTTACAGTTGAGCTAATTGACAAGCTCCCAAGGTTCCTTGTGACCTCAAGAGGCTTTTCAGATCCTCAATGACTTGTTTCATTGAATTTTATACACTGTCAATCACTGTCTGAACTCATCAGAGCTCCGGTGAGTCAAAATTGGTCTTCAGCCCATAAAACTCTGTGAGAAGCTCCAGAATGATTCTGGAGGATCTCAAGATCATACTAATGTGGTAGATATGATGATTAGTTGCCTGGAGCTCTACATAGGCCTCTGTCTTCTCCAACTCCAGCGTAGTTGGAGATGACTGATTGTTAGGGTTTAGTTTAATTTAAGAGGTCTAGAAGCATCAGGAAGGTGTATTGAGGTTAGTCCTGTTGATCATTTACTCAGAAAAGCTGTAGTTTGTTCTGTTAAACAAACTCAATTAGGATCTCAGGCGACTAGTCCCGAAACCCTATAATTCCTGACTAAAGTTACCTCTTGAGATTCAAATCAGTTCCTGAGGCAAAATGGAGTTGATCTAAGGCGTTAATTTCATTTAAGTAAGCATAACTTAGAAAGTCAACTCTGAACTCACCAAGGTCAATCTCAGGTTCAACTTGAGGGTTAAGCATTTAATTCTGTGAATTTAAAGATTTAAATTCTTTCTGGGATGATTTAGAGTATGTTGGAGTAGATTTAATTGAGTTTTGTTGAGGATTTAGTGTAGACTAGATCACTATTCAGTTTGGGTCATTTTTGAACCCAAATTGATTTCAGTGCATTTCTGGTGAGAATTAGATGCAAATTTTTCCCAGTTAGAATTTTAATAACCTTCAGAGGTTGTTTGATCTAATGCTGCTGATCTTTAGCTTTCTGTCAAGCTGATCAAAACTTGAAATGGAGCTCTGAAGCTCCTTAGCAAAGCACTTGAGCTTCTTTCTATTCCTGAAGCCTCTCAGAGTCCCTATCCTTCACCATTAGATGTAGAAACATCTCCTGAACCAAGCAGACCTCATGTGGAGGTCAAAAGCTCTCTCTGCAGGTCCTTAGACCTGAGGTTGTCCTCTGCAGGCCAGAATGGTCGTAAAATCTATTTACTTTCGCCCTTTAAATCGAAGGGCAAGATCTGTTCTAAGCATCAAATTGGTACTAAATTCTTGTAGAGCACTTATAGAACTTTCCAACGAGGCCTTGATTACTCGATTTGGAGCTCTGAGCTGCTAGGAATCTTCGACCAAAGTTTGGCCTAGAAGGGAGAAGCACAATCCCACATCGGTAGACTTAGAATGCACACACTGGTATAATATGAAAAAGTGCCGACGACATTTCGGTCGTCAATGTTGGGCACAAAGAAAAGAGCTTGTGTGCGGGCACGTGCGTTGCGCGTGCCTGTGCGGGTGAGTGTGTGCGTAGGCGTATGCCTGTGTGAGTGGACCCGTGAGCGGGTGTGTGTAGGCCTGGGAGGTAGGAGACTGTGCATGTATCTGAATCGGAAATAAACCATCTAAAATTAACTAGGCTTGGACCTAGTAGGGTCTGGTCCCACCCTGAAAGGGGTGTTGTGTATCCCCGACTGATCCGAGCCGCCAATAAGAAAACTAAATTTTTGGTTTAAGTGTGGTTTAGTCTGCACAGTTAAAGAACTGAAAGAAAAAAGAAGAGAGGAGGATTAAGAGAAATAAAAGAGAAGAGCGTATATAGAAGAGAAAAAAAACTAAAGATAAGAGAAAGAGTTAGAGAAAGAGAGAGCATAGAAGAGGAGAAAAGAAATAATAAAGAATAGAGAAGAAGAGACGATAGAGAGAAGATAATGAAGGAAACAAATCAAGAGAGAGAGAAGTGTTAAGAAAAGTAAATGAATTAAGAAGAAAAGAAAATCAGATGTCTTTACCTTTTATTAGAAGTCCGATTTATATCTTTAAGTCATCTAATACTCTTTTCAAACGTCTAACTTCAGGGCTGAAGCTGCTTTTGTATTTGATTTTTGAGTTTTAATGTTGTAAAAGGCTTGCTTTATTTGTAAACATTTTATGCCTGATATTATGTAATATATAATACTTCTATTGAGTTTTAATGACAAATATTTCTTTGTAAACTCATTTTTTTCTTAATGGAATGTTGCATGTTCTTTAAGTGAATATCCTTTATGCAAGATTCATGTACTTAAAGTAATCTAATTATAATTCTAATTGATTAAGTAATTAGTAATTTATGTTTAGGAGTTAATGGTGAATTAAGATAAGTTATGCCTCCCAGTGAATGACCTTGACTCAACCAGTTAAAAAAGAATTTAAAATCTAAAATGTTAGGTTAACTTAACCCTATACTACACAACTGACATTAATTCAAGTTAACCTAAGTTACTTTCTCTTGCACTTAATTAAGCTTAATTAACTTAATTAACTGTGTTGAGAAACTTAATCATCATTTTAATAGCGCCGTTGTTGGGGAGGTAAATGTAATTATATTTGCCATTACTATTTTTGTTTTGTATTTTCTTTTTACTAATTTGTTTTGTTTTGTTTTGATTTCTGTCTTCTTTTCAGGGTTACCTCTGCAGGTATTCTCAGGAAAGGAGGCGGGTTTTCTATTTCTATTTTTCTGACCATTGTACATACCATTGTGAGTATTTCTTAGTCTTTAGTGTAATTTGTATTGTTGCATTTAGTTAAAAAAATTAGAAACATACAAAAATACTCATACCTTCTTGACTAGCAGCAGCATGTTTTAGGCATACACTCCTAGGAGTGCACATACCTGTTAGTCTTTCTGCGATCTGACTTGGGATTTTTCTCTACTATTTTTCTCGCATCAGCGGGAAAACACGTGAAAACCCGCGTAGATCCCTGTCTTGGAGTTAATAAACAAGACCACATTTTTGTTGAAATTACCTAAGAAGCGATCACCTTACTTCTTTCTATCATTTTTGTGAAAAGATTAAGTAAAAAGGGGATTAATAAAATTTGTGACTCAATATGTTTGCAGAATGCATGAGGGTTTTTACGCTCTTGTTTGTTGCATGCCATCGCACACACAAGGCGATCACTAGAGTCACACGAGTCTGATTTTTCTACCCCTCCTCTTTTCACCTCTTATGGCTTTAGTCGAAGATCAACAGGTCTGTCTTACTACTAGAGCCCCAAGGACCCAGTAGTGAGTGGTCTCGATCCTAGACCTTAGACATTTAAGATTTAAGGATACGCACATGCGTAGACACGGGTTTAGGATGCGTATTTTGATATTGATATTATACTTGTTTGCATCCAAATTTATCTTTGCGTATTCTAGGACTCCCTTCTTTCCTTTGAAAGAAGAGAAAAACCTGCTTTTTCGCACTGTTTGTAGGTCTTGTTTCCCGCTGTTTTCAGTGGTGTGAGCGTACCTTTGCACGTTCTTTTTTGTTTATGCATGGGAGGTGATCCCTGAAGCTGCCTCTCGTTTCTCCGTAGACAGGTATTCCTAGACCGGTTGCACCTAAGCAACCTATAAATTTCCCATCTGATACATCTGCTTTTTCTGCATTTGATCCTATGGACCAACTGCAGATCCAGAATCCCGAGATCCCTTCTTCTTCTGGTCAGGGGGAGATGCTACCTTTTGATGTTCATGAGGCGCTCCTGAACCAGAATCTTCAAATGCTCGAGCAGAACCGTCAAATCAATCTGTTAATGGCTACTCTTTAGAATTTACAGAATCTGCAAGCCCATCCTCCACCTCGACCTGAGACGGGTTTTGAGATCCCTGAATTACCGATCCCTCATCCTAGGCCTCTACTCCGAGACTATTATAATCCATCTAATGCACAAGTAGAGCCTAATGTTAGGATTCCCGTTGGGGAAAATGACCCAGAATTAAAGTCAAATATTATAAGTCTAATCCCACATTTTCATGGACTTGCATCCGAGGATCCATTTCAACATATTGAAGATCTTAAGAACTAATCTCAAACTCTTGGACCTCGAAATCAAAATTGGGAAATCCTACTCATGAAGATGTCTCCTTTAGCCTTAAGGACAAGGCTGCCTACTGGTATAGAACTATTGCACGACCAATCTCGACTTGGGCTGAACTAGAATCTGCATTTTTGAAGAAAGCTTTCCCTATTGGTCGTACCAATGCATTAAGGCGAGCTATCACGACTTTTACTCAGAATCAAGGAGAACCAATTTATGAAGCGTGGGAGCACTTTCAAGAATTACAAAGGAAATTCCCACATCACGACATCCCTCATTGGCAACTAATGCATATCTTCTATTATGGATTGCAAGAAGGCATTCGCAATCTAGTCGATGCCTCTTGTGGAGGGAATTTCCTGAATCGCGATGCAGAATCTGCCTCAGAACTGTTCGAAGGGATGGAGGAAAACTAGATCAACAACGCATCAATGTCGCAATTCACGCAGGGCACCAATACAACTCATCAAAACCTGCAGAAGGGCATTCATGAGATTGGGAATCTGTCCAGTTCCAAGGTTCTAGAGATTATAGTAGAAAAACTGGACAAAGTCGACATCATAGCGAAGCATCTCAATGAGGTCTGAAACACGATGAAATCTCTTACGCCTCCTCGCTACGCAAAATTTCGCGTGTTTACCTGTTTCGCAAATTCCCACGGGGAGGGAATTTGTGAATAATCTGGATTCGAGAGATCCATCTTCCTTGGGTTTTCTATCTACTCCTGCACCAACCCAAGGAGGGACCTTTGTCCCACAATCTTTCCCACCCTTTCCTGTTGCAGAAAACACACCATATATTTTTTATTTACACACTATACAGGAAAACATTCCAAGATCAAATCCTTATTCTAATACCTATAATCCTAGATGGAGAAGACACCCAAATTTCTCTTGGGCTGATCAAAATCAAGGACCATCTTATCCAAATCAGACCCACCTAAACCCACCTTCGTTCCCTTCTCAGCAACCAAATGCGAGGCCCAATTCCATGAGTATGTAGAATTACTCTGGACGAAAGAGAGATATGCAGCTCGATCAGATTTTGCGAGCTAGTACAGAGGGTCAGCAACAGAATGCTAAAGCTCTCTCTAAGATTCAAAGGCAATGTAAGGTAAAATTGGTTGATTTACGAAATCAGATCTCGCTTTTGGCTGAGTCTCGTCAACCAGGTACTCTTCCATCTTAGCCAATTCCAAATCCTAGGAATTTGCAAAACCCTAGGCAACATCAGGGCCAAGTACATTTCATTAATCAGGCCTTTGATTCTAATCAAAACCCATCCTTTGCACTTCCTGAAAATAATCCACCAAACCTGCATCAGCAGCCTTTATTGTATCAAAATGACCCACCTATTATTGACAATCAGAATTAACTCTAGTGATCTTTTGAAGTTGGTTGGAATCACTTCTCAGATTACCTCAATCTTTAATATTTTACATTTCAACCTAAATCAGATCTAATCTTCACAAGATTCATTCTAATCTTTCTGAGATTTTTTTCACAGGAATATGATTTTGGTTCTGCAAGATTTATTTTAGGCAATCTTAGGATGAGTTTTACCTGGGTGGTTTTATCTATTTTTCTATTTTCTTAACCAATTCTTCCATAACTCCTTTGTATTTACCATGCATATTCTTTTTAGGAGTTCTTTACTAGGGTTTACACCTAGTTGAAGGCGTAAAACTTAGCACTCTGTATATAGCTGTTTCTTGTTTTCTACATTTTTCTCTTCCTATACACTTGAGTTTGTATCTGATTTGTCACTTCATTCTACACTGATTACCTTCACTTAATCCGATGACGTGGTGTGGGATGCGTTTGTTTAAAAGAGTCATTATAGCATGTGCTCGCAACATCAGTTTTAAATGAAGAAATGGACGTGAGTCCGAGTGCCGATCTCAAGGAGGCGTGAAAATCAGATTTTTCTTGTCACTTAATTTCACGGAATAACAAGTTTTTGCTTGAGAAAAGTCGTGAGTGAAAAGCGAGTAAGAGAGAGAGAGAATAGGGTTAGAATTGTCTCATTCATAATATGCAACTTAAGCATGAAAGGGGGCAAGTAACTAGATAGAAAACAACTTCATTTGACATGCAACTTTAGTTTATAATTACAACACTAGCTAAATGTTTAACACAAGTAAAGTAAAACTTAAGATAAAGAAGGAAAGAGAGAGAGAGAGAGAAGACGGCAAGGCAACCATGGCAGTGGAGAGGGGCTCCATCGGCGGCTTGTCGTCTCCGACGATTACAAAGAGAGCTAATGGTGGCTAGGAGTGGGGTAGAGAACTTACAAGTGGATTGAATGCCCTCCATGGGTGGTTGGAAGGGGTTTAAATAGGGAGAAGGTCTTTCCAAATGAAGAAGGGGTTTTAGCGACGTCCGGGACATCGCTAAAACCCTTCCCAAAATGTCAGTGAAGCCCCCTGCCCGACGGTCGCTCACGTACACGCATGCTTCCTCGTGCACAATCCGTATGCGTGGCTTGAGAGCTGTTCGATCGCAGATCGGACGGTTGATGTCGCTCGTGGGGTGCGCGCCTGGATTGCGCCCATGCTCCCCGCGTCATCGCGGGCGTCGGCCTTGGACATGTGAGATCACACCGCGTCGCTTCATCCGCGCCGTCCGCTGCTGATCGAGCGGTGGAATTTCCCTGGTGCGCGCCTTCGCCTTTTGATTTCCACGAGGCGCGATTCGAACCTGCACCGGCAGCGCGGGCGTGAGGTGTCCGACTGCTACGCTGTGCCCGCTGCTTTGTCGTGGCGAGGGCGAGCGCGCGGGCACCTCTTAGCCGTTCGATAGAAGATCAACGGCTGAGATTCATCCTCTGGGTGAAGGCAGAAGCGGGCAGTGGTGGAGATGCGGTGAGCGAGTGCCACGTGGTGCACTGTGGGCCGTTGATCATCAGATCAACGGTCAGAACTTCTTGGGCCCATTGCAGGAGCTTCGGATGTCGGATTGGGCCGATTTCAAGTCCGTTGGACTCCATTCGTCGCTTTGAATCCATCTGTGTGGTCCGATTGCTCATCTGAGGCCTGTTTTGACATGTCCTTGTACACATGGCCGTTAATAATGCATTATAAGCAATCTTGATGTGCAATGCATGCGATGCTCTTGTTCCTATTTGTGATGTCTTATCTGTGCATTTTACTCTTAAGATAAACCCCAATTGACAGATTTATCACCCCACGATGTAGTGTTATCATACCCCCATGATTACTCCTTACTAGTCCCTAGCAAGGTTTATTCTAGCCTTTATTTCCAGTCAAAATTTAAGAAGTAATTACTTGGACACTTCGTCACTTATAATAGGAGGAAATATACTAAGATCTTAATCTACAAAGGCTAAGCAGCACCTGGGTGCCTACCAAAATATGAATCGCCTGAATCCTTGCTTTAATGTATGTATATGTATATATATATATATATATTCTTTTTTTTAGATTTTTTGGAGTTAAGAGTGTGTTGGTAACTTTTTACGGCTACCCAACCCACCCAAAACTCAGACAAAACTCTAAGTGCTAAGCAACTTAGTGTGAAGATCATGATAGATTCACTCAACGGTAATTTAGACAGACTCCAGGTTTCTACGCCCCTAGGTGACCGGAAGAGGAAGTGTTTTGCTTAAAGATGTATTTGTTCGATCGGTAGCTTTCTCCCTACGTTTGTTTTACTTGGGGTCAACACAAGGATTTTTCCAGTGTATATCTCCTCGGCTTACTCTACTTCCCCGCTTCTTCCTTAAGGGTTTTGGTTCTTTTTGTGCATTTACTGAGCTAGGCTCTGGACAACCGACCAATGGGCTATTACCCACGATCACTTGCCAGCCATACTCGTGCGGTGAAGTGTGGTTTATTTTGTTCTCTTTTTTCTTCCTTTTTTTTATTTGGTAGGTGGTTTCCCTGATCTCAAATTTACCTAGAGGCACTGAAGAAGAGGTAGTCCCGTGGCTGGGCTTTGGACAACCTGCCAATGGGTTGTTACCCACGACAACTTACTAGCCATACCACCCTAGAGAGTTCATTAGCTACCCAATTTCTGTCAGAATCTCCGAGGAGTGAGTCTGTGCAAAAATGTGTGCAGATGCTTAGACTAAAAGTCCTTCTGAGTTAGAGGGTGAGTTGATAAGTCGTATACTTATCACCTTATTTAGTTTGTGGATTAGAATAGCTTAAGGTTGCAAGGATTTGAAGCTAAATCAATATTTTAACGGACACCAGGGCTAATTAAGCCTGAAGGCCTAAAAAGTCTAAGTGTTCAAGTTCTTTCCATATTATTTCCCACTGTTGACAATTTTCTAATGCCTAAGTTTTTCTTTCTAAATACATTTTTTATTTTTTTTAATTTTATTCTATTCAGACTGATTAAATGAGCTCAGAATCATGCAATTTACCACCCCCATGCTTAAGTTGGATAATGTCCTCATTGACAAATATATGGATGCAACAGGGGTTCGAAAAGATATTACCTGAGTGACGTAGAATACCTGATCAATCTGAATCTTTTGGGTTGTCTCCCAGGAAGCGCTGCGTTTAATGCCTTCCGCTGGGCATAGTGCACAAACAGGAATGGTTTGGGTCAAGGAGGCATGTACAAAATCAACCAGACCCAAAATCAGAAGTCCACAAATGCAAACAAGGTTGTGGTGGAGTCCCGTTCCTAAGGGGTGGGAATTCTGCAACAGATGTATCATGCATGCCTGTGTCAGATCCTCTCTTAGTCTGCAGGCATGCAAAGAAGTTGATGTGGACGAGCACACCCCGAATATGGCATGCCAGACATTAAAGATGTAGGTTTTATACTTAGCTTGTGTCCCCATAAAATTGTAATCGGTCAAAGGTGTATCAATTCCAGTGCATTCGGGTTGCAGGATCTTTATTCTAGTAGGGCAGATAACAAAATCAAGATTTTCATAATGAGCCCTAAAATCAAGCATGAGGTCACTCTCCAAAGATGCATCCATCTCTTCCGCAACTACGGTTTCATTGCTCATTCCCTCCAAGCCCTTGACCTCAAGAATATTCTTTTCAACCTCTTTTGTATCAGATTCACTGCTTTTGCTTTAGAGGTAGGGCCAATTTCATCCTCTAGTTCATATTCTTTCTCTCGGCCCTCCTCCAAATTTGTGATGGGGAATTCAACCGATTCATAATCGATTTCTTTGAAATTGTAACTCCATTCCCCATCTCTTATGTTGGCTGTTGTTCCCACCGGATCGCTTCTCTCGGGCTGATTAGATTCGGATACCCAGGCATCTCCCCTCACATTCTCAGTTTCCTCTTGATGTATGTCCTCAATGCTCCCCAAATTGTGTTCCGAGGAATCCTCAATGACCTTATCCATTGAGTTGTCCAACTCCTGGGGGGTATCAATGGTGGACTAAACCAAATTGGGGTGACTGGGTGTAGTCCAATTGATCATGGTAGGTCCTTACTTCACGAATTCCATGAATGGCGTTGTGTGCAACAGCTTTCTCTGGCCTTCCCCCAATTGTTGGAAAATATCCAACATGGTCTGTTGCCCTTTAACCAATTCTTGATTCTGTCTGTGTAACTCTAACTGGAGGTTATAAAGAATTGACAGGGTGTCATTTGGTGTCCTTTGGATTTCCTCCTTGAAATCCAGGTTAAGAGGGTGTGGTTGAGGTTGTGGATTAGAATCCATACTGGGGTTTAGGTTCTTGGGTGGGTCCTCTATTCTATCATGTTCAGGGTCCAGTTCTTCAAGAGGAACCATTCTCGGTTTGCTCCTACTCCGGAAGAGTTGAGGTTCTAAGTCCTTCTCCCAGTCAGATTCTTCATCAGGGGACCAAATCAAAGGTTGATGATCCTGGGCTTGCCTAGGTTTCTGATCATTCTCTGATTTCCATTTGTCTAGAATTCCTTCCAATCGAAAGGTCAAGTAGGAAAGGTTGTTGAATTCAAATGAACTTTCTTGGTTATTGTCCTGAGAAGGGTAGGGTTCTTGGTGTTCTCCTAGAGTGTAGGTCCCATCAAAGTGGTTAGAGAGTGGGTGGGACCTAAATGATGAGGCGTCGTGAGGAGAATCGAGATATGGAGTCCCACGATTTGAATCATACCCTTGGGTGGATATGTTGGGTGTATCCCAATAAGAGGTTGGTGCGGTTTGGTCATAACTAGGACAGTTGGGCCAAGAGGGACCCCCAACTTGGTGGTTGGTTAGCCCAAGTAGGGTGTGGATATGGTCTACTTGGGTTAGCATACAAAGCATGTTGGGGGCAGTTTGGGTAAGATGGATAGGCATTGAAATCCATGGTTTGGAAGAAATGGAGGGATGAGGGAAGAACAGATGAGAGAGAGTTATGTGTGTA
Source organism: Thalassia testudinum (assembly GCA_037157565.1). NCBI lineage: Eukaryota > Viridiplantae > Streptophyta > Magnoliopsida > Alismatales > Hydrocharitaceae > Thalassia > Thalassia testudinum. The sequence continues at coordinate 155,852,345 of JAZHRO010000073.1, forward strand.
CAATCAAGCAAACAAGCCTAGTCCTTATGGTGTATTCCTTAGGAGACCTAGAAATCTCCGAAAGGGTGATCAAGTCTGTAAGCACTGGACTCCCCTTCCCAAAGCTAATCTGGCCAGGTTGATTACGAGGGGATTGTAGGGAAGGTTCTTCCTTTGGCTTGCACCGTTGGTTCCATAGACCCGACAACCGCGATTTTTTGACACTGCCTCTAGCCTAGTCACCAGATTCTACCAAGGGAATGAAAGTCAAGTGCCCAGCGAACAAAACCCCACCTCTCGAGACTTAACCCAGTCCTGCCTAGGGCACGTCTACTCTATTTTAAAAGGGGCTAGGATAGTACTTGTGCTAGGGTTATGTGATGAGGCGTTGATTGGGGTAGTGCCTTTTAGTTTTCCAATTTCAGTGTGTGTGTTTCTATCAAAACATGGTTTTCAAGCAAGGATTTTTAAGATGTGGTGTCTTTTAATGTTTCATCCTTACTTTTGTGTCTTTTAGGATTGACGTGTCTTAATGTTTTCAGACAAGTTTCAGTGGGCACGTCAAGTTTTGCACACAATTTGGTGAAAGTAGATTTCCTTTTGTTGTGTAGAGGCTCTAAAACCCTAATGTACTCATCCTAGTGATCATGCAGCTTCTATTAGATGAGTCGATTTTAGGGGTGTGTGGTGTGGCCCAAGTCAAGTCATGGTGGCTTCGCAAACACCACTCAAAAAGAAAGATAAACACTCCAAGAATCTTAGATTATTCAGAATGTTAGTGTTTTTTTTTTTTTGTTGTTGGGTGATGTGTTAAGGATGTGGATCAAGCAATCATGTACACGCCAATTTTTTTTTCAATTTTACAAATTTTTTTTAGATTTTTAAGCAAACAATCAACCACAGGGAAAGAGTTACTCACAATCGATCCTCGCTGCACTTACTCTATCTCTACCGTCACGAGCTGCGCTGCTTCGCCGTCCAAGTGCTAAATTCCTGCAACCATCAAGTAGAAGGATACAAGGCGTTAAATGATGTGAGCATGGATGTAAAATGGAAGTGACAAAATAAATCCATTGCCTCCCCGGCAACGGCACCAAAAACTGACGTGGCGTAGGACGCGTTTGTTTAAAAGAGTCGTTATAGCATGCGCTCGCAACATTGGTTTTAAATGAAGAAATGGACGTGAGTTCGAGTGTCGATCTCAGGGAGGTGTGAAAATCGAATTTTTCTTGTCACTTAATGTCACGGAAGTAATGGGTTTTTGCTTGTGAAAAGTCTTGAGTGAAAAGCAAGTGAGAGAGAGAGAGAAATAGAGAGAGAGAGAATAGGGTTAGAATTGTCTCATTCACAATATGTAACTTAAACATGAAAGGGGGCAAGTAACTAGATAGAAAACAACTTCATTTGACATGCAACTTTAGTTTATAATTACAACACTAGCTAAATGCTTAAACACAAGTAAAGTAAAGCTTAAGATAAAGAAGGAAAGAGAGAGAGAGAGAAGATGGTGAGGCAGCCACGACAGTGGAGAGGGGCTTCGTCGGCGGCTCATCATCTTCGGCGATTATAAAGAGAGCTAATGGTGGCTAGGAGTGGGGTAGAGCACTTGCAAGTGGATTAAATGCCCTCCATGGGTGGTTGGAAGGGATTTAAATAGGGACAAGGTCTTTCCAAATGAAGAAGGGGTTTTAGCGACATCCGGGACGTCGCTAAAACCCTTCCCAAAACGTCAGTGAAGCCCCCTGCCCGGTGGTTGCTCGCGCGCGCGCGTGCTTCCTCACGTACAACCTGTGTGCGCAGCTTGAGAGCCATCTAATCACGGATCGGACGGTTGATGCTGCTCGTGGGGCGCATGCCTAAATTGCGCCACGCTCCCCTCTTCATCGCGGGCGTCGGCCTTGGACATGCAAGATCGCGCCGTGTCACTTCATCCGCTGCTGATCGGGCGGTGGAATTTCCCCAGTGCGTGCCTTCGCCTTTTGATTTCCGCGAGGGATGATTTGAACCTGCGCCGGTTGCGCAGGCGTGAATCGTTTGACCGCTGCGCTGCGCCCGCTGCTTTGTCGCAGCGAGGGCGGGCATGTGGGCAGCTGTGGAGATGCGGTGAGCGGGCGCCACGTGGCGCGCTGTGGGCCGTTGATCATCAGATCAACGGTCAGAACTTCTTGGGCCCATTGCAGGAGCTCCAGATGTCGGATTGGGCCGATTTCAAGTCCATTGGACTCCGTTCGTCGCTCTGAATCCATCCGTGCGGTCCGATTGCTCATCTGAGGCCTGTTTTGACCTGTCCTTGTACACATGGCCGTTAATAATGCATTATAAGCATTCTTGATGTGCAATGCATGCGATGCTCCTGTTCCTATTTATGATGCGTTATCTGTGCATTTTGCTCTTAAGATAAACCCCAATTGACAGATTTATCACCCCACGATGCAGTGTTATCATCCGACTGACCACTCTGACCTTTGGTCAGAATAGAAATCGTCCACACAAAGTTCTTTGATCTCCTCTATCCGACTCCTTCCGTCACCCTACACTAAGTGAAGTGTAATATCTTTTTCACCCTTCTTACAATGAAAACATTGTAAAATCTTTGCTTGGGGTGGTAAAGTCAGATTTAGATTTTAACCAAATTTAACTGGGTAATTTGTGCAGAACTCAATTTAGGGTAACAGTTTGTCTAAGACTCTGCTTTAGGTTAAAATGGGTTCCAATGGTCAAATAGAAGGTACTAAACCTTAGGCAATATTTTTCTATGATCTTTAGAAGGTTTAAGTGAATTTTATCCTGACCAGAACCTCAGTTTATTAAGTGGGTCTGTTTCTGAGGTTTTAGATGTCCATTAATTCTCAAAATGCATGAAAACCTATTTCTTTCTTCACAAACCCACTTATTAGACATTTGTGACCATTTGACCTTCATTTAACCCTTGAGAAACCCTGTGATTGCTCTGCAATTATGATATTCTGTTAGAGTTATAATTTTACCCATATTTTAATGCATTTCTCCCATCAAGGATGTGCAATGAATTACCACTCTCTGGCAGTTATATAGGAGCATTTATCAATTGATTATGACTAAATAAAGCTAGATATGGTTGATAATGACGTTATCATCACCCAATCTCATCCAACCTCCTGAGCACGCTGCCCATGGTGGCTTAAGAGTTTAGTTACCTAATTACACACACGATCACTTTTGCATCGTCTTCCTGATTAATTCCCCTCACTCGATTGAGTGAGAGGAAAACTCTTGAGTTCATGCGAACTCAAGATGCATTCTTTCTGAAATTCTTGAATAATTAATATTTATAATCATCAACTGCTTTAATTGCAGTGTTCTTCAGATTCCTTACAATCTTCGAAACCATTTAAGACCTTTCTTGATAACTTTCATGGAGATTTGATCTCCAATGACATTTCTTGGCCTTCACTAGAGCTCCGGTGAGCTCCGACGACCTCAATTAAAGCCACAGCCTTCAGAACTTCATGAGAAGTTCCAGATCAAATCATTTTGATTAGAGGTTCAAATTCCACTTGTTAGAATTGTATTTTAATGTTGAATTCTCTCTATTAATTCTCATCTTCTCCAATTCCGGTAGAGTTGGAGAGATGCAATCATTGAGGTTCAAACTCTGAAATTAGGTTCTTGACTTTATTTGAGTCTAAGAACTTTGATCTGATCTGACAACCACACCTCCTTTTAATCTCAGGCGATGAGGCCTGAAACCACTATTTTTTTTTTGAGAAAGAAAGGAATGCTATCGAATCACTGATAGCAAACTAGGAGAGCTATTATTGATAATAAAAAATATTTACAAGTTCGACCCCCAATACTGTATGAGACTCCAGCATAAATTTACAATATTTTCCACATGAACTGGGCTCTCCTAAAAAACACACTCATTTCTAGCCCTCCATAAAGCCCATAACACAGCCACCATATGTATATAAGGCTTATTCCCATCCACAAGACAGCTCCACAAATTTCCCCAAGTGGGTAAGGACTCATTGCATACTCTCCTCCAAACATAATCAGTGATCGCACATGAAGAGAAGATATGAACGCTAGAATCATTATGCAGCCCACATAAATAACAAAACTGGGTGGGGGTCCCCATCCTTCTGTGTCTCAGATCTCCAGTAATCAATCCATCCCTCCTACAAAGCCATAGGAAAATTTGTACCTTTAGTGATATTTTTAACTTCCATAGCTTCTTCCCCATTTCTTCATCTTCTGCCATCCTGGAGGACATTATCAATCTACCATAAGCAGCCGTAGTAGAGAAATTACCTTCCCATTTGTATGTGTCATATTCATGAGGCATGGGTTTGAAAGCAGCAAGCTCTTGCATGAGACGTTCATTCTCTACTCGAGTTCTTGTTTCATGATTATTCCTCCCACCATTATTTAACAACCACTGCTCCGAATCAGCATCCCAATAATCAGCTACCACCGCATTTTGATTTGCAGCCGTAGCATAAGCAAGGGGGAACCTATCTTTAAACGTCCCTCCATGTACCAAATTTTCTAGCCAAAACTTGAAGCTTTTTCCATCACCTAAAACAGATTTGAAAAAATTCCAATTTTCCTTCAAAGCTCGCACCACAGAAAACCAAAAGGGGAATGGTTTACGTGGGTTAAGATGATTTTTCTCATCATTGGTACTCCCATAACTGTCCTGGATAATTTCTATCCATATTTTCTTTTTCCCCCTGCAGCAACCGAACAACCCATTTCAATAGTAAAGCTTCATTGAATTCTTTAAGGGATCTAACACCCATGCCTCCCAACTTCTTTGGTTTGCAAATTGATTCCCACTTCAAGGGTTGAAAGAAAGCCCCTTGATGAGAGGCCCCTTTCCAAAAGAATCTTTTCCGCATCACCTCCAGCTTTTTCCAAATAGAATTCGGAGCTCTAAGGACAGAGAAAAAAAAAACAAGAATCGATGTGATAATAGAATTCAGTAATATATACCTCCCCCTTTTGATAGGTATCTACTGCTCCAACCCTCCAATTTCGTAGCTACCTTTTCGAAGAGGAAAGACCAATCTGCTTTCTTCATCTTAGAACATTTCAAAGGCAGACCCAGATATTTAATTGGCAGTGGAACCACAGGTGTACCAAGAATGGTGGAGATCTCATTCTGTAAACCATTATTCATCCCAAAATAGACCAGAGAGGATTTACTTCCATTCAATCTAAGACCAGAAACCTCTCCAAACATTTTTACCATATGTAACAGAGCTTGCGCTTCTCTCTTCCCCCCTTCCACAAGAAAAATAGTATCATCAGCATACTAAAGTATAGGGGCTAGAGCCCTATGATTAGACATTGAATACCCCCTTATAAAACCATCCACAACCAATTTGCAGGCAAATCTAGCCAAAGTATCCACCGCAAGGTTAAAAATCAGAGGGGCAATAGGGCAACCTTGCCTTACTCCACATTGGGGCTGAATCCAAGAACGACACAGTTTACCATTTATTAATGGGGAAAAAGAGGCTGTCATAATGCATCTCTTCACCCATTGAATCAATAAGGGTGGAAATTTCCTCCTTCTAAGAATCTCCCACAAGTATGACCAAGAGACAGAATCATAGGCTTTGAAAAAATCTACTTTCCATAAGAAAGCCTTGGATTTTCTCCTTTGCCAACCCATTACAATTTCCTGCGCCACAATGAATGACTCTTGTAACGATCTCCTAGGAAGAAAAGCTGACTGAACAGGCATTATCAAGTCCTTTAGAACCTCCCCCAATCTGTTAGCAATAACCTTACTAATAATAAGGTAGATGGAATTAGATAACGCAATGGGTCTGTAATCAGAAAAACTTTCCGCACTTGATTTCTTAGGTAACAAAAATAGATAGGATTTATTCAGCCTCTCAAATCCGGAGTTGCCCAATTCAAACTCATGGATAACCTTTAACACATCCACCTTAACAACATTCCATAGCTCTCTGTAGGAAAACACCTAAAATCCATCTGGACCTGGAGCCCCTTCATTATTTAACTCTTTAATAGCCTTTAGCACTTCCTGTTCAGAAATAGGAGTCACAAGCATGTCACTCTGTTCATTAGTTACACACGGGAAGTCCATTGCTGCCATCCTCCAAGAACCTCTTGGAGCTGCCTTGGAAGTTTCTTTAAAAAATTTACTTGCTTCAGATCTGATCTCCTTAGCCGAGATAACATTTCTTTCTTCAACTTTAATGGATGAAATAAGGTTGAATCTCCTTCTAGCACTGGCCGCAAGAAGGAAAAATTTTGTGTTCGTCCCCCATTTCTGGATTTTTCACGCCAATCCATTTCTAATTTCAGGTCTTCATCCCCCACAATTGCTTGCATCTGCTGCCTCAGCTGCTGCTCCTGTTGGTCCAAATCTAGCCTGCACTCTTTCAGATCCAAATCCTTGATGACTGTCAAGGCTTCCCTCCTCTCATGGTCTATGATCAGATTCACAGCCTGCCCATATTCTTTCAACATTTCATGCAGACCAACCAATTTTGCAGTAAACTGCTGTGTGGCAGTGCCTTGAACATCCTTTCTTTGCCACCACTGAGAAACCATTTGCACGAAGCCTTCTTCCCTAAACCAAGATCTCTTGAGTTTGAAGTATGATCCCGTGTCTGCATTATCCCCACTGTCCTAAACCAAAGGCGTGTGGTCAGAGAACGGCCTATCAAGGCTCAAAACAGCAGATAACTGATATCTCTCTAACAAACTAGGACTGCCAAAGAATCTGTCTAATTTGGAAATCTGTCCACTGCCATTCCTCCAAGTATATTCCACACCACTGATGGGGTATTCAGTCAAGCCCATGATCTGCACAGCCAATTGGAAGCCAACTGTAGAACTGTCCACTATCCCATCTGGGTTATCATCACCAGAAAGATAACAATTGAAATCACCCCCTAACAACCATGGGGTCTCTTGCACTCTTTGATGCATTGCATAGAGTTCCTCCCACAAGCCAACTCTGTCTGCTACCACACGAGGACCATAAATACATGATATAAATACATACAACCTTGCCTGAAACCACTATTAGAGTTCTCAAAACATAATTTTTATGATGGAAACAAATTCCTTAGGTCAAATTAAGTTTAGATATGCCCTCAATTTGATCTCACTTGCTTTAATCTTAAAAGTCAACTTTGTACCTCCGTAGGCCAACTTTAGGTTGAATTTAAAGTTATGGTGGTTAGAATTTTGATTCAGAGGTTTATTTGAGTTTCTGAGATAAATATGGGACACTTGAAACAAATTTGATTAAGTTTGATTCCATCATTTGCGAATTTTGGGTAGTTTTCTGAACCCAACATTGCTCTGTGTGTTTTTGTTGAGATTCGAACTCAATTTCTACCTGGATCAGTTGTTTTTCATCATCAGAAATGGTTTTGATGAGTTCTACACACATTTAACTATCAATTAGATAGATTTGAACATGAATTCATGATCTGTGTACTAAGTTTCATGTTCTGAAACTTCTAGAGCTTCTGATGCTTCTATGAACCTCCAATCTTCTTCAAACCTTGCGGAATCATCTCCTGAACTCTTCAGAACTCTCAATCGAGAGTATAACTGACCTGCAGGTCAAAAGACCTGGATTTCATACTCTACAACACCTTTAAGCCATAGCAACAGAGCCACGTTCACCTTTTGATTATGTGGATCACTTCTGATCTAAAGACCAAATTGACATCAAAATTAGAAAATAGATCTCAACAGCTTTCTATCGAGTCCTTATTTGATCGATTTGGTCCATTGTGTCACCAGCAATCATCGTTTGAAGATAAGGCCAGTGGATGCTGCGCAAAAAAGAGAGTGGTTACCTTTATGCCACCTTGGAAAGGAGTAAAGTAGAGTGCAAGTAAAAATGAATAATGCAGTGCAGCGCTTCAGTCATCAATCACTACACACGAAATACCTTTTAACCTTCTGAGCATATCTGATCTTGAGTGCGTGCGTGTGTGTCCGCGTGTGGCACACGTGCGTGCACGTGGGCCTAGGGGGGCGTGAGCTTTAGTGGGCCTGGTACTGTGATAAAGTAAATGGTTAAGATCCACATTAATGAAACTAGGATATGGTTCCACTACAACATATTCCACTTTTGCCGTCAGTTAGAAACTGAGGGCAAAACCATACTAACTGATGCCATTCTGATCGTCATTGTTTCGTTTTACCGTCAGTTTGCAGGCACATCTGACGTCAAAATAGTGTTTGACCACATGATGGATTGGCCAATTCGACATCGATTAAAAATCGATGACAAAAAAAGTGTTCACCCAAGGTTGGTTTGGGTGTTTCACAGTCGTTTCAAAACCAACGGTAAGTGTATTTGTCGTTGCTTATTTGTCAAGCGATGACATTCACCCGTCACTTTTTCCCGCCTTTACGCACCCTTTTCTGAAGTTTCCCCGTCGGTTATATAAGTGACAACAAAAATGTTTGTTCCACATCCTGTGGTTGCACTCAATTTGAGGTGCACGAGGCTTCGAACCCGCACCCTCCTCTCGCGTGTTGAGCGCTCAACCACTGAGCTACGTGGTCACTTGTGGCACGTTTGTGGATTTGAGCTCGAGCTCTCTCGTTGGATCTTGATCCAACGGCTGAGATCGTCCATGCGGTTGAGGAGAGAGATAGCAGCAGTGGGTCCTTGGGCCGATTGGGCGATTGGGATGGCACCACGTGGCGCCATCTTAGTCGTCCATCTTCTATGTCTTGGAGATGGTGCCACGGATGTCGAATTGGATTGATTTTTGCATCGTTGGGCTGCAATTGTTGATCCGAACCCATCTGTGCAATCGGATTTGTCATCTGATGTACGAATTTACACCATCATAGCCCCTTGATTTATGATCTTTCTCAGACTACTACTGATGCTACGGAAGTCCGATTAAGGCGATCTTAGAGTCGTTGAACTCTGATCGTCGCCTTGATCAAATCCGTACTGTTGGATCTTCAATCTGAGGCCTCAATTAAATATCACCCTATCACCTGACCTTAAAAAGGAGAAATTAACCTAAATTTTATGCAATCTATCCTAAATGCAAGATGATGCATGTTGTACAATATTTATAATGTATGATGCAATTATATGCCTAAGAACATTCAAAAATAGACAGTTTATGTGATATAAATGTGTTTACAATACACCCCCATGCCAATCTTTTACTAGTCCCTAGCAAAACTACATGCTATTTATAAGAGAATTAAGTTAGATTTCTTGGGCAATAATTATTATTCAACACTTAGAGATTTCAACTAAGATCTGAACTACAGAGACATAAAATGCCCAAGTGTCTGCCAAAATACAGACCGCCTCAAGCCCTCACCTTATTCAAAGAAGGATCTTTTACTTCTTTTCTTCTTTTCTAATTTTTTTTGAATTTTTGAGTTTAGTGTTTCAAAGCAGCTTTCTACGGCCACTCAACCCACCCAAGACTCAAAGAGAACCCCAAGTTCTAAGCATCTTTGTGTGTGAAGTGTGATAGACTCACTGATCGGCAATTAGAATGGACTTTGGATTTCTACGCCCCTAGGTGACCTTGAAAAGAAATTCTGCCTAAAGGTGTATCTATTCGGCAGGTAGCTTTCTCCTTACTTTTATTTTTATGGGGTCAACACAAGGGTGAACATGGTGTATATCTCCCCGGCTTATTCTACTTCTCCGCTCCTTCCTAAGTGTTTAGAAATTATACGTGTATTTCTTGAGCTGGGTTCTGGACAACCTACCAATGGGCTGTTATCCACGATAACTTGCCAACCATACTCATGCTGTGAAGTGTGACTTATTTCTTTTTTCTCTTTTCTATTTTTTTCTTTTCTTTTTGGATATTTTTCTTTTCTCTTTTCTTTCTTTAAGTAGGTGGCTTCCTTGATCAAAGATTTACCTAAAGGCAGCAGGAAAAGAATGGTCGTGTGACTGGGCTCTGGACAACCTACCAATGGGCTATTACCCACGATAACATGGCAGCCATACCACCCTAGAAGGTTCATTAACTACAAATTTCAGTAAAAACCGCTGAACAGTGAGTCAGTGCGAAAAGTGTGTATATGCTTCGACTTAAAGTTCAAATCAAAGGGCAGGTTGATAAGTCGTTTACTTATCACCCCGAATTTAACAAAATTAAAGATAAATTCAGACTACCGAGGACTCGAAAAATAAATCCACATTTTAATGGACACTCAGGCTGATTAAGTCCGAAGACCTAAAGGGTCTAAGTGTTCAAGTCATACATTTTCATTCTCTAAGATTGAAAGTTTTCTAAAGCTCAAGTTCTCTTTCCTAATTCATCATTTCTTTTAATAAATAAAAAGGAAACAAAAAGAATCTACGAAGCTAATGAAATAATTCAGAGATAAATATCCACCCCCCATGCCTATCTAATGCAATGCCCTCATTGTATTAAAAAGACATGAAACAAAGTGGAGTAGAGTAGAAAGCACCTGAATTGCATGAATAACAGATTGGCTCTGAGATGAAAACAAACTGTATACATGCTGAATTTAGTACCTTCAGCTAAGCACACTATAAAAAGAAGAAGAAACAAAGAATTCACAAGTGCAGGTTAGAATCCTAATAAGAAAATTTAGCTTTAGACCTGCTAGGAGAAGATGTTAGATGTAGACACAATTGTTGAAGATAAAATGCCTATTCATGCATGTTCCGAGGCTTGGATTTGCATTTCATGTTATAAATATTGCATAGCATGTATCATTCTGCATTTGGAGTAGTTGTATATATTGTAGGTTAATTAGTCCTTTTTATGGTCAGAAGAGAAGACTTATTTGAGGACCTCGAATGGACAATCGGACCGTACGGATTTGATTAGGACGACGATCGGAGTCTAACGCCTCTGAAATCGTCTAGATCGGAGTCCCGCAGCATTATATGAAGTGTGAGGAAGATCAATGACCAGGAGGGCAATGCGACATCCTTACGGGCTTCGGATAAAAAATCCAACTGTATGGATGGATCCGGAGAGACGATCGCAATCCGGCAACACGGAAATCAACTCGATCCAAGCATCGTGGCACCCTCTGCAACAGAAAGAAGAATGGATGGCCTAGAGGGCACCACGTGGTGCCATCCAGGCCGCCCAACAACGGCCAGCAGTCCCAGCACCGACTCCTCTTCATTCGCATCATCAATTCTCAGCCATTGGATCTTGACCCAACGGCTGAGAAGCCATCTATTCCGCTCTTCAGAGGATCTTCCACACAACCATCTCACACAGTAGCAAAAGTGGTGGAGAGAGGCACTCCCAAAGGAGGGGTGCGGGTTCAAATCCCCGCAGCCCCACCATTTTCTCAATTCGGTCGGCACCCAACGCTACATACGCAAGGATGCGCGCACACAGCTCAACACCACAGCAACGCCTGCGCGCACAGTGCAGCGCCAGCAAGCGAGCATGCACATGCAATAAGGAGAGCGAGATGTGCGCGCCAGTGGGGTGTGACCAGTGGGGATACGTGAGGATCTTCAACGACGCGGGCCTTTAATGACGCTTACAGATGTCACTAATGGCCCATGTGCGCCAGCAAAGGAATTAAAGGCGTAGATCTTCAGCGACAAAAAGGGTGGATCTGTAGCGACGTTTACGGACATCAGTAATGACCTAGATGCGAATTTGTTCTTCCTCCTCCACTATAAAAGGACTTGCCCATCACCATTCCAAACCATCTCTTCCTTTCTTCCTCTCACCACCTCCAAGGCTCCGGAGAGAGCTTATCCCAAGCCCGAAATGCTCATCTAGAGTAGAACCAAACCTTTCCCTGCCTCTCACATCCCTTCGTGGAGCATCCCATGGTCATCTCCTCACCTCCCTTCAGGAAGAAGATCCTCGCCACGACGTCGTCCTGCCCCGCCCTCCGTCTTCCGGCTCCATCCCCGTTCGTCCCGCTTCTCACCACCTTCCTCCAGGCGACGTCAGAGTGAGTCATCCTCTGAGCAACCATTAAATGGGATTTCTCTCACCTCATTCTATCTTTTTACACTTTCATAGTGTATATTTTCCGTTTTCCTAGTGTAACAAACATTTGTTTATAAATAGATGATTGTTTCTCTCTCTTTCTCTCTCTCTTATATTGTTGTAAGTAGATTAACTAGAAGTCATCGACCTAATCTCTTGCCCTATTAAAAATACCAAAAAAATTAGAAATGATAAAAATGACCAAAAACAAATAAAAGCGAAGTGCAGATTTTTATAAAACCAAACGTTCGCCTCCCTGTATTCGACCTGGAACTCACTTTTCAAGTTTTAGTTATAAATTTTAACTGACAGACGCATTTTGCTAGCTACGACGATGGGTTCTCCAGACCCTTATTTTAATTCGTGAAACACGCCTGCATCATTTTGGCGTCGTTTCCGGGGAGGCAACGCTCTTTGGTTTTTTTTCCGTGTTTTTTCCGCCTTACCTAACTTTTATCTCACTTTTTCTCTAATCTTACTGTGATTGCAAGTACTCTTTCGAGGTGGGCCAAAGAGGTTAGATAGGAGAAAAGTGCAGATGAGGGTTTTGTAAGTTTATCCCCACCACCCCCACCCACTAGTTCATTTCACCACACTAATAACTCAAACCCAAATCAACTTAGGTGCTTTTTATAAACCCTAGGATAGATTTAGTTGTTTGTTTGTCACCTCCACTCATCTCAACCCCACATATATAAAAGAAATAAAAAAAATGCTCTTCTCTTGTGGTATTTTTTGAAAGCTACACACTTAACACCCACAATTTCTCGCCCTAAGGCGCACAATCACATCGATTCTACCACTTAACTAGGATCTGACCTGTGGACCCGGTATACTTAACTCAACACACAAATAAGTGAGTAGAAATCTGAATAGGTCAAACATTTCTGTGTGCCTTAACTTAGTGGTGCAATAGGCCAATTGATTGAACTGTTTGGGCCACACTAAAGATAAAAGTGATCCATCAAGTAGCTTGCCACTTAGGGTTGATTCTTAGGGCCGAACCAGGCACTCCACATATTATTTCTGATTTCTAAAGGAATATATCTCCACCCGTGCTTTCAAAACTTGGAGTGTTCTCCTAAATTTGATTGAATATACCTATGATTAAACCCTAAAAGACACATAATCAAATAACCTTGTTTGCAAACCCTAATTGTGCACACACACACATTTCAACTAATCATTAAGGGCACAACCCATCTAAAGGGCCGTGACATTCCAAGAGCACAATCATCCCAAGCCTAATTAAAACTAAGTAGACGTTGGCCTTAAGGATTGATCCGCTCTTCGGAGCTCAAACTGAGATTTTTTTTTGATTAATCTGCTTCTGCTGGTCCATCTGATGTCTAACTAGGGGAGTAGCGTCAAACGACCGCGGCTGGGGGTACACTAGGAACTGGAGATGCAAGCCAAAGGAAGAACCTTCTCCCTAGTCTCTCCTTCTAACTGGTTGGATTGACCAAATAAAAGTAGACCAAATCGTTTATAATCTCAAAACGAGTCTGGGAGTCTGTAGGTCTTTAGGCTACCCACATAAGGATAGGTTTGGTTGATTGTACTGCAGGGCACCTTTCTCCCCTCTATTTTCCCTCCTACTCCACAATGTAACATTCCACATCTTTCACACATTTCCCATCCTATCCTCCTACCACCACTTATCTCCAAGATGATTACTATTCCGACTTGACTTGTAATTACCCATCCACTAGCCGGGACAACTTTGATTGGGGATACAAATCCGGACCTCAGTGTCCAAGGTCTAACCCTGGACAACAAGACCATGACTGCTATCCTTCTCAGAGCTACAATGATTATAGATCTTCATCCTTTGATGACCAAACCAACTCGATCTACAATCAGGAAGGATATAATGATCATAACACCTACCCTCCTCAGTATTCCACTGAATATAGGTCGCCACCATCCTTTGAACAACTTAGAATGACCTACTTTCAGGGAGGGACCCGAGAACCTTGACAACTTAACTCCCCTAGATTTAACCCAAACCCACCCAAACTTGAATCGAACTAGTCGGTTCAGGTGAATTAGATCCAAGATAGGGTGTTGGCTAATTTGAGGAACACCATACAATCTTTAGAAGCTCAGCCAACACCTTGCACTGAAGCATTGGAGCCTATCATAAAAATGATTAATGAGCTGGATAGCTCTTTATTGGATTTGCTTAAAAATGTTAGGGATAGGGACCTGGGTGAGTTTCTTCTTGGGAAGTTGTCGAGGTTGAGGATGAAATTTGTGGTTGCCCTAGTCAAATCTTGGGAAGTTAAGGTTGTGATGGGCCCTTTATTTGGGTTCTTCCCTTAATGATTGATTGATACGTGTGTGCGTGCACAACAAGTGATTTTCAAGTAAGATTATTTTTTGGATGTGGTGAATTTTAAGGTTTAAATCTTGCTTAGTAGCTTTTAGGATTCAACTTTAGGTGTATTCAATCAAGTTCAATTGTCACACTAGGTTTTGAAAGCACTGGTGAAAATATTTTCCTTTAAAGCTTAAAAGAATGTGGAGTGCCTGGTATATCCCTAAAAGTTAAACCTATTTGGCAACTACTAATGAGTTGATTTTAATTGAAGTGGTGTGGTCCAAACAACTCAAACAATTGGCCTGACGCACCACTTAATTAAGCACACAAGTGATTACCTAATTTGGTTTATACTCAATTATGTGTTGATGAGTGTACCGGTCCCAAAGATCGGGTTACCAGTTGAGTATGAAGAATCAGAAGAGGTTGTGTACCTCTGTGAGATTTTTTTTTAAATTTTTCTTTATATGCAGAGGGTGAGGCAGGTGGAGATGACAACCAAACAATCAAAACTAACCTTAGGGTTTATGAGAACTCTTAGGTTAATTAGGGTTTATGTTATTAAGTGATGGAATGAAATCTAGTAGGTAGGGGTAAACTTACAGACCCTTAAACAACACTTTACTCTAATCTGCCACTTTTGCTTGCATCGTAAGAGTACTTGCAATCACAATAAGAAAGGAGAGAAGTGAGGTAAATAATAAGTCGGGAAAATGCAAAAAATCAAATAGCATCGCCTCCCCGGCAATGGTACCAAAATGTTGATGTGGAAAATCTACGCAAATAGATTTGAGTTTGGAAAACCTGTCGATGTAGTGTGATTTGCGAGAAAAACCGTTAACAGATAAATTTTACTGAAACTCAAAAAGAATTCCAGGTCGAACACAGGGAGGCGGATGTTTGATTAAAAATCGCATTTGTTTTATTGTCATGAAGCAGATTAACTGGTCGAATTGAATCTAAACTAGCTATCTATTTAAAGAATAATGAATAGAAGAGAGAGAAAGAATATTACAAATAAAGACAAAATAAAGATAGAATAAACATGGATTTCATAACCACAGAGTAATGTTCATTACAACTAATCACTACACTAGAAAGCTGGAAAGATTACATCTAGAAAGCAGTAAATCTACCCTAGAAAGTAATAAAGAGAAGGTGAAAAGAAGTAATCCTCCTCGACGGTTGTTTGGAGGACGAGTTGTAAAGACCCGTCCCACTTTTAGCCTTTTAAGATGTCTGGAGGCTCAGTCAGACGTCTGGACCCTTTTCCAGGCGTCTAAAAATGAAATTTTTGTATGCGCTCTACTCTCTGCACGCGGGTGGCTGCACAGAACTCCTTTTCTCTCTCTCCTTTCTCCTCCTCTCCCTGTCAAACCCTAAACCCACATCCTCTATAAAAGGCCACCCTCCCCTCCTCTCCTTTCCACTCCACACACCACCACCTTCACCTTCAGAGTGTGCGGGAGCGGCGAGAGGAGGCAAGCGAGGGAGAGCGTGAGGGTGAGAAGGAGGAGAGTGCAAGAGGAGGAGGAGGAGGTCGAGGTCGGGAGCTTCGGTGGAAGCTCGACGAAGCTCGCACGACCAACGTGAGTGCGTGCGAGAGGAGGAGAGACCTCCGGAGAGGTAGCCTCAACCACCTGCAACAACTTGAGCTGCGGCGAAGCGATGAGAAGATGACAGAGAGCATTGGGAGAGAGTTCTGATACTGGAAATCTTCCATTATCAGACATCTAGAGCGAAGTCCGAAAGACTGGCGGAGCATCTGGACGTCTGAAGGCTCCTTTATCGTGAAAGTACATTCTTTTCACAGTTATAGCCATGCAGGCCGCACCGCAAAAGGATTTGTTTGCCTGATTTTGGGTGGCTGCACTGTCGTACGTAGGAGCAGCCTTGGAAAGGAGCACAGAATGCTCTCCCACGCACTTTCGAACGTCTGATCAGCTCACCAGACGACCAGAGGTGCTTCCAAATGATCGGAGTAGTGGTCCGACGTCTAAAACAACCTTCAAACGATCACAGAGGAGTCCTGGAAGTTTGAGGACACTGCAGGGACTTAAGGTGAGGTTTTGTATCTTTTAATATGTCTGGACTTATTCCCAGACGTATGATTTTGGTTAGTAGACACGTTTTTGACCCGTTTGGGGTTCGATCAGGATCCGTTTTACGCAAACGAAGTATCTGTAGTTTCCTTGCGAGTTTCTCTACGTACTAGAAACCTTTGTACACTGTTCTGAACCTTCCTTTTATGATGTATTCCCTGGTATAGGGTTTTGTCCTGCTGCGTGTTTGGGGCTCATAGAGATGCCTGGGTCTGCAGTTCGAGACCCCAGTACTCTTGAATTGTCTGGTAGAGTGGTATACTTCTATTAATCATATTAAATAAGAATGTGCCTGTGGAATTAGCCAACTGGAACCCCTAGGATGTGGCATGAACCCAAGGACAGAGAAATGAACGAACCAATTGAACTGCATGATTGTATTTGTATACATGATTAAGTTAAACTGCTAGCAATTGCCTATAATATAGTTGTGAGCTACCTATTAGAATATGAGCTGCCTAAGATAAATGAACAATTACCTGTGAAATCATCAGTTGCATGTATTGAATTAAGGAAACATGAGCTGCCTATATATAAACGAGACCTGAATTGTGAATGGTGGAATCTGAATCGGAATAATGTGGTGAGCATGAGCATGAACCCTATGGGGAATTAGGAGTAGAGCTCATGTGGTTAGATGGAAAATCTGGAATGTAGACGAGAAGTGTGCTGGCCCTTGACCACGTGGTACCAAGGAGAGCGATTGTCCCCTTTTTTTGTGTAGAGCAGAGCTAGCCGCCCTTGGGTTGAGACCCGAGGTTAGGATTGGCCACTCTACACTGACTTCTGTTGGCCCTCGTGTACACGGTACCGAGGTGAGCTACTAGTGTAGGGAGGGAGCTAGCTACCCCATGGAGCCTGGGGTTCAGCTAGCCACCTACACCGACTTGTTAGGCCCTCTAGCCAAACCGGGGTAGTTAGACGAGGGTGCGCAGACTGTGGAGGGGAGAGACTCCTGTTTCTGAGAGGGCTAGGCCCTATACTATTTAGTGTTGTACTTTGGGCGTACCCACTAGCGAAAACGACTGACCATGTGTCAGTGCAGGGTAGCTACCCGTGCGCTTATCATGCGTGCCGTAGTCACCGCTATGTCTTGACAGTGACCTTGGGGTGGTTGACTGGGTGTAAGACTACCACAGGGGACTCTCCTGGCCAGGAGAGCACCACGTGTACCTTCTACTCTTCGAAAAAGACTGCAATCAAGATCGTTTCCACGAGGAACATGCAAGATCAAGAATATCTGAAAGTTTGAGGAAAATGGGTGAAAAGGAAATACATATAAAATAAAATAACTAGAAAAGAGAATTAAACCTAATGTTTTTACTGCTTTAGATAGTATAGATACCACTCTACTCAACGTTTGTTAACTCTGTCTTTTTCATAACACTGTTCAGGTCTAGGAGTTGAGTAATCCGAGCTTCCAGCTGCAGAGGGTGCTAGGCCCAATCAAGCCCAGCCATAGTTTTCAGCACTTTCTCGTTGTTTCCCCTTACTATTGTTGTGAGTTTCAGACTTTTAGCTACTGTTCTTGTTACTGTTACTTTCGTTTCCGTTGTTTCTATTATTGTGGTGGTATGTAATGGAACAGCAGTTTTACTTTCCTTTACTGCTTTGTATGTTTTTACTGCTTAGTTATATTGCAAATGTGAATGTGGTTTACTTTCCTACTTTTTGGTTATTTCCTGTTGGATGACTGGGTTTTGGGATTAGTCGAGGCAAGCCGGTCTCAGGTCCTGTAGGGATCCAGGAACTGGGTCGTAACACGAGCTGCATTAACGGAGCACCCAAACGAAGGTGGTGAGATGTGGGACGACGGAGAACGACGACGGATGATGGAGAATGGGGTAGGGAAACGTCGCAGCGGGATCCGCTTCCTGAAAGACGGTGAGAGGACAACCGCGAGATGCTCCATGAAGGAGGTGAGAAGGTGGAAAAATTGTATTTTTAACTCTAATGGAGCATCCCAGGTTTGGGACAAGCTCTTAGAGCTTTGGAGGGGGTGAGAGAACAGAGGAAGGGATGAAGAATTCGAGTGGTAGGGGTCTCCTTTTATAGTTGTAGGGATTCAGGGTAATTTAGTCATTTTATGCCTAAAAACATTAACTCGTGGTCTTTAGTGACAGATTTAAGCGTCACTAAAGCCCCTGAACGTGGGCGTAGGTCGCGCGCACTCTGCGCCTCCTCCTCTTCAGCCGTTCCAACGCTCATCCACGTTCAAAAATCCTCAGTCGTCTGATCGAAAGACCAGATGACTTAGAATCCATTTGCCTCATCGCGTGCCTACATGCGATCGAGTGTTCAAACGCACGTTCGATCGCACCACGTCAACGCTTCCAACGTCGCTCATCATGCATCAGACGGTCAATCGAGCTTTGTCCTCTGCTTACACTCAATTTGAGGTGCACGGGGCTTTCAACCCGTGCCCTCCTCTCACGCGTTGAGCACTCAACCGCTGAGCTAGCGGTCACTTGAGGCGCATTTCTGGATTTGAGTGGGAGCTCTCTCAACCGTTGGATCTTGATCCAACAGCTGAGATCGTACGCGCGGTTGAGGAGAGAGATAGCAGCGGTGGGTCCTTGGGCCAGTTGGGTGGCTAGGATGGCACCACGTGGCGCCATCTTAGCCGTTCATCTTCTATGTCTTGTAAATGGTGCCACGGATGTCGGATTTGATCGATTTTCACACCGTTGGGCTACGAACATTGATCCGAACCCATCTGTGCAATCAAACTTGTTATGTGATGTACAAATTTACACCATCTTGCCCCATGACCTCTGATCTTTCTCAGACTACACCTGATGCTATGAAAGTTCGATTAAGGCGATCTTGGAGTTGTTGAACTCCAATCGTCGCCCTGATCAAATTTGTACGATTGGATCTTCAATCCGAGGCCACGATTAAATATCGTCCTATCACCTGACCATAAAAAGGAGAAATTAACCTAAATTTTATACAATTTATCCTAAATGCAAGATGATGCATGTTGTGCAAAATTTATAATGTATGATGCATTTATGTCTAAGGACATGCAAAAATAGACAGTTTATGTGATATAACATGTTTACATCAATAACATATGTGCCCTCCACGCACTACGAACAAAACCACCATGGTCCGGTGGCATCACTCTCCTAAATGCATCCTTTGGCTGCAAAGGCTAGTGGACGCTGTCGAACGTCTTGTCAGTGGGAGGATGTACTAACCGTATCATTTGCTCCTACATGTATTAAAAATTACTATTATAATATATATATAAAGTTATAAATATTTTTGAGTTTAAAAAGCTTACGTGTTTCGCCTGGTATGACTCATGATCCACTTACGAGCACCCTCAACTGTAGCCTTACTGTAGGTGACCTCATATATATCCATTCTTTTCATTTCCATCCCATCATGAGTAGCGAACTGAAAATGTAAAAATGATAGAATTATATTAATATAATATAAAAATTAAGTAATATTCAATTGAAAAGTAGTTCCAACACTTATGTAACAGCTTCTGACCGTCTCGATACTCCTTCGACCCAAACAATGGGTCTGTGGTGGAGCTTTAGCCCTATTGGCCTTATTTTTTCCTGCTTGCTCCTGTACATATACATAATAATATTTTTTATGAATTTAAGATATATGAAATTAATAGAAGAATTTGCAATCATTTACAAACCTTCATCTTTGGATTTAGCCAATGCTCGCATGCCTTCTTCCAATCGTCAAGCTTGACTTCAGGAGGAGCATCACTCATTGCCTCCTCAGGTGAACTCTTGTTCGAGAAAAGCAAAATACCAAATATAAATTTTTAAAAATAATATAAGAAATTATGTATATAATAAAAATGTGAATGTTTAAAAATTCTTATGTTTCTCTTGGTCTCCGTCCTCCAATCTCTGTGGATTTTGGCAGCGTGCTTAAGGATATATCGAAAGGCATTGGGGTTGTCACCCCAATCGTAATTTTCCTATATTAATTTTAAAAATATGTGTCAATCTTACTTTATAATAATTTTAAGATAAAGTTATAAAAGAAATAACTTTTATAAATGAAATTAACTCTAACTGACGAAGGAACTGCCTCTTCAGCTCTGCATGCACCTTCCTCTAGTCGAAGTAACAAATGGGCACAATGGACTTTGGTTCTCCTCCTCTCCTTTGGTTCTAAGCCTAATTGTTATTCTCATGCCCTCAAGGATACACTGGAGGTCTAGATTTTTTATCTTCCCCCGTCCTCTTACTAGTCTACCTGCGTAAACATTAATCATACACATTATATATTTTTGAAATTATAGTAATCTTTAAAATATATAAGTAATTTACTTCTTAAAGGTATATGATTTCCTACCAAAACTTGAGCCTGCCGCTAAGGTGTCAACATGAAATGGGGACGTACTCCCCACCATCTCATCCTCCGCCTCCTCGCCCTCCTCCTCTCCCTCCTCTCCCGCCTCCTCCCCCTCCTCCTCCCCCTCCCCCTCATCTAATCCTCCATAATCTAGATCATCCTCTACTAGGTCTGGCAAGGTCTGAGCAATCTCCTTCCTCTTTTCCTTTCCCCCGCATGTAGTAAACGTGCCGTCTCCCTAGGTCGTATGAAACGTGACCGGGGGGGTGGTTGAACCTACTGTCGAAGGGGTGGCAGAGCCTACTGTGGGGGGGTGGCTGAGCCTGAGGAGACAAATCGGGCTGTGTGGAGGGTTGTGTCTCAGGAGGACCCTTTTTCTTGGGTTTCTCCTTAAACAACTTCATATATAACAAGTTAAAAATGCAATAATTAATATAATTAAAAATAATTAATATATAAATCATTAATGAAAAAAATTTACTAAACATAAAAAAATATTGTTAAAGAATTTTTACTCCAAACCCCCTTTTTAATGACATATATGCCCCTATAAATTTCAATTTTAATATGAATTTCATTTAAATAGAAATGAAACAAAGTAAATAAATTGTTACTAACCTTAGATATCAACATTTATTGCAAATAAATAACCTGTTAATTCTTGGTATGCTTTAGACTGTGCATCAAAATGGTTGCAGGTTACTGTTCTTATGGGTATAACCCATCCCCTTTGGAAATTATCGAAGACATAGAAAACTTGTGCAGCTTGACATGCCAATGTAAATGGTTCATCAAACTAAAGAATTTGATGATTACAATTTAAACTCAAGAAATTGTGTTTCTTGTCAATTTTGAAATAGGTGCCATCTTTAAAAACTCCAAACCAATGACATTTAAATAAGACAACTCTGTGATCAAATCTCAAGCTGACCTCCACAATTTCTCTAATTTCACCATAGTATCCATCTGGACTAGTGGATAGATCTAAACCAACAACTCTGGCTTATTGTGTAACCTTTCCATCATCAATTTCTTTTATTCTGAATCTGAACCCATTTATTATATTCCCAGAGTGGTAATGTGCATAATGTAATAGTGAATCGGCAACTACATCAAAATCTGGTACCCATAGTGGGTCCATACCATTTTTCAATTGATTAACCCAATCTTTAAATCAATCTAAGTAGCCAAATTCAATTGTCCTTGAAAGAGGTAATCTATCGAATCCCTCATAAAATGGATCAAGTTCAGGAATTTATTTTAAAATATATAAATGCGTGCAACATCTGTCATTTTCTGAAATTGCCTTGTACTCTATATGAAGAATCCACCTTCCTTTGATATCAAAAATTGACAAACATTCTTCATCACTATCTTTGTTTTCCCCCCCATAGTTCCTTTGCAGTTTATTAAAGCGGTTGTCTGTTTCATTCATGTACATGGAAGTAAAATTTATACACTCCTCCACGAGATACCCTTCTACAATGGATCCTTCCAACTTTGCCTTGTTCAAAACATAATCTTTAGGCTTTTTCAAAAATCGCTCCACAGGATACATCTACCTGAATTGTATAAGTCCACCGACTCTCGCTTCATTTGCAAGGCGAGACGAACCAGTACATCGAAGAAGGCTGGGGGAAGAATCTATTCCATCTTATAGAGAGTAATGACTATTTGTTTATCTTAATGATCCAGCATATCATTTTGTAACGTTTTCGAACAAATAGCTTTGAAAAACCTGCTCATCTCTGTGAATGAATCAACAACTGGCTCTGGTAGCCCCCGTATCACTAGTGGAAATAATACTTGCATATAAACATGGGAATCATGACTTTTCAAGCCAGATATCTTTTTCTGCAGTTCATTCACACAATGAGAAAGTTGCGATAAAAACCCATCTGGCACCTGAATTTCCTTTAAGAAGGAGAATAGTCTACTATTCTGGTCTTGATTCAAGCTATAAATAGTAGGTGGGAAGTAGCTATCATTCTCATGAATATACAGCTCCGGACATATCCCTAAACTCTCCATGTCTTTCCTTATTTTCACCATACCCTTTGGATCATCCGTTAGATTTAATACATCTAAGATGTTATCCATCACATTCTTTTCGATGTGCATAACATCTAAATTATGACGTATTATAAGATCTTTCCAATATGTGCATAACATCTAAAATGCCTAAGTTAAGCTGGTAACTAGGTTAAACACTATCAAATTAATACATGAAAATGATTAAGTTTGGGAAATAGAGAAAAAGGACTAAAACACCAAATATGTGCTAAAAATGCATAATTAGGTCATTTATTGAGATATTCTATTAAATAATGTAAAACGGTAATCCAATTGCAAATTGAACACACAAATGAGTTCAAAAGTTCAAATCAAAAGTGTAATTAACTTCCTAAATGTTCAATTAAGCTTTCATAAAAACTTAATTTCATTTGGACATCATTAGGGCCTTACATTTAGAGATTCACATTGAGGTCCTTCATTTATCACCTTTTACTCATTGAAAAACCTCTAAGGACCCTCTTGTAAGCTGTAGGGACCTATTTATAACATCTTAGGGACAGCTCTACATAGCATTCATTTCACTTATGGGCTTCTTTGATATTTTTCTACCCCTTCGCTGAGGGGCTTATCCTACAAAAGCACCATTAGAAACCTGAGAGAATGGTGCATCTCTTGGTGCATTGTTCATTGCAAGAACACAACTAATCCTCACCGTTCATTCCTTCATCTCTTTGATATGATGGTTGCTACTCAATGGAAGCTTCGTGTGACTCCTTGTGTGGCTTCACCTCTACGCCTAGATCCCATCCAACGGCCCATTTTTTATGTGAAAACTTCATGTTCCCTCTCCTCTCATCCTCGCCGCCCACACCCTAATCGCCTAATCTCACCAATGCGGTGAGTGTAATCACTGATCACTCTACTTCAACACCTCCCAGAGCTCGCATGCAAAGGATCACTCCCTCCTCCCTGAGTGATCCCTTCGTCTAGTCTCCAGTTTCCTCCCCCATTCATCGACTACTGGTGACAGAAGTGTCTTCCCTCCAATTCGTTGCTGCAGTGACCAACTGCTAGCCAGGGATCCCATTCCTTGCTGGAGATGTTCCTCATCCCCTTTCGTTGCTGTAGTGACCAACTGCAGCCTAGGCATCCCATTCCTCTACTCAGCTAGGATTTCCAAAACTTTCATAGATTAGATTTATTACTTTCTAGGAGTAGGATTAATTAGTGAATTGATTGATGGATTAGATTAGTCTAGGAGTAGATTAGATTAAATTCAACTTCGCCCTCTCTATCAATTCAGATCAGAGAGGTAATTTCCCGTATTCATATCGATTTCCCGATCTCCCCCCTCATCTCACTATTCACTTTCACTGATTTCCACTCGTTTTTCACCAATTACCCACTCATCAGAGCATCAAATCAGATCTGATGTCCTTGGGCATTCAGATCTGATTTGAGCACTCACAATCCACTTGAGGGACTCTCCATCCATGCCATCCTTTTCACAATAACCCTCTATTGGTTTTGAATGAAAATATGAGGATTTGGGCTTGTTCTCAGTTGTTTAGATCATGGGATTTAGATTCTTTCTTTGTGTTGTCTATGGCACAATAGAGAGGATAAATCAGATGTTTATGTGTTTTTCAAGCTTTCCTTAAGAAGGAATGAATCCCAAAATTTTCAAAATATATTTAAGATACTCTTGATGTGGTTTTAACGTATCGAATTCTTAATTTTCATCCTTATCTTCTATTGTCTATAATGTATGATGAGGTGCACATTAGGATTTCAAGAAAGTTTTGGGGAAGACTGATCTAAATTTCTCGTGCTTTTTTTGCTAATTAGAAGAGTTTTTAGATTAGTATCATGAGTTTTTGAAGTGTTGATGATGGTTGCATCACGTGAATGTGTTTTTGAAGGAGTTTTCATTGCTTGAACATATGATTTTTGATCTCAAATCCCCATTTCAGTACATTAAACAGCTGCTACAGCAGCGACATTTTATGGGATTAACTCTTATCTTAAGCATTGGAAAGTTTTAACATGATTTTTTATTAGAATTCTTGATCTAATTTGATCTCTTCTACTCTACTGTCTATAGTAGTAGTAGGATGATTAGATGAGAATTTTTACTTTTTGGATCCCAAATCTCATTATTTGCTGAGTTTAATTATTCTGAATGAGATTTGCAATGCATTTGATGCTTAGTTTTAATCTATTAACTTTACATTGTCTATAATGTAAAGTAATGATCAAAACTAAAGTGATTAAGATTTTTGGGACTCTCATGATGATATTTATTCACTGATTTTAAGATGAGTTTTAATATGAAAATTGTTCTTTGATTTGGACAGTAATAATTCAAGATCAGACTTTCTCTAGTCTGATCTTGGATGATTCATATATTGAATTTCTCATCAGATCTGTTAGACCTGAGCAATGGCCGCATGGCAGCCCTTTTGAAAATGTACTTAAGACGTCTGAAGCTTCTGCTACTCTACTGAATCCCAGCAGCAGCACTACTGTTGTTGTCTGAAGCTGCTGCTGCAGCTGTTGCTACTACTGGATGATTGGAATTGATGGGGCAGTGGCTGGGATTTGAATTGTCTTAGATAGCTGATATGTGTATTAGTGTGCACTTAACATGTACAAGCTTTCATATATGATTAATGAACTTTAAATCTCTTTTAGATATCTTGTATTGTGATTTGAATCTTTTGTCAACTAACATGCATGCGTAACTGCTCAACATTATAAATTGATGAAATTTGTAATTGAAATTTGTAATAGAAATTGGGTTTTTCTGTCCATATACTTCTTATATGTTGTGTTGGATGTTCTTAAATGTTTAAAACTCATGTTTAGCACATAGAACTCACTTTAATGTTTTAGGATTCACATGAAACATCCCTTTTAGGCCTAGAATGTACTTCCTTTGTAAATAAATAAAAATGCTATAAAAAATCCAAAAAAATAAAATAAATGTATAGCACATATGATTAGATATATTTTTAAGTGTATACCAAGTTTCAAGGTCATATGAACCCCCAGCTTGGTAGAACACATCAGCCGACGATTCAGTATACCTTTAGACTTAATAAAAGACCCCAACTTAAAAAAATTACAAAAACACTCTATTTGTTACATCTCTCTCTTTCTCTCTCACTTCCTACCTATATGAAACCCATAAAAATCATAAAAAGCAGAAAAACTTAAAAAATACACAAAAACTCTATGTATATTATGTAAATACTTATATATATAAGCTATTTACTAAGTTAAAAAAATATATATAATGTTTAAAGTATATAAACTGTATATATAACTTATGTACATATTCTACAATATAAATTAAATATTTAAGATAACTTAAATTGTATATAACCTATTTATATACTTAACTATTAATTAAATTAACTTATATGTACTATAAGCTATGTAAACTAATAAACTCCTATAAATAACATTATTTACAACTGATACTATACATATGTATATACTTATGTATAATGTACATTAATATACCTGTAACATAATTTAATCATATATATACAACAAATAATTAATTTATTAAGTTATCAAGTAAGTTACTAAGTTAAATTAGAATAAATTAGTAAATTAAGTTATTAATGAACTAATTTATACTGTGCATTTGTATTATAGTATTCTAAGTAATTTAAATTAATTTAAATATATTTATAATGTATTATACTATTTATACTTAATTTAAATGTAAAACACACTGAAATCATTTATTTAAATGCATATAAATTAAAATAAAATGTGTAAAATGTAATAAAAATATGTATTAAATACATTATTATGTATATTAACTCTGTAATAAGTTAATTTGACAATCAATTAACTAATTTATACTGTAATTAGTAAATAAAATCTTAATTTAACTTGTATAAAGTGTAAATTTTAGCCAATTTATTAATATAGTAAATATAATTATTTTTGTAAATAAAATAAATAATTATATAGCCTTATATAAGGGCTTTCCAAATATAATTTTTATTTCAAAAATAGATCTAATTTGGGCCCTCAAATGGAGGGCCAAACTTGATTAATCAAATGAAGCTACTCTGGACAGCAGTGCCTGAAGGGCGCTACAATTAGCGCCACATCAGGTGTTGAAGAGTTGTCGTTGCTGCTTAAATTGACTTGTTGCATAGCTTTCACCAATCGTCAGGCGTCGGGTGGCCATTACAAAACCCTTTCCCCTCTCTGAGCATATGAACAATTTGTGTTTGGCATGAGAGATTTATGTACGATGCAGGCCAGGGGTAGTGTACTGTGTGTAGGCCTAATTGGGCCCATTAACGTGCATAAAAAGAGATTAAAGCACCTAATTAAAGAATTAGGGCAGCCCTTAGTAGAGGTATGGTCCCACCCGTAAGGGTGCTGTGTATCCCTCGAAAAGGCCACTCGCCAATTAATTAACATAATTTTTAACTGAGGTAATTTAGGTGCTTAATAGAGGGAAGAAGGAAATGACTAAGTGAGTTGCGTCTAAGTGATCTGTGTGTACCTTAGTGTATTCTGCATGAGTGTGTATGCATGCGTGCCTATATATATGTATATATATAAGTAATATAGTATATAGTATATATATATAGTATATATGTAAATACATAAATATATATGTGTACATAGTATTGTTTGAGCTCTATTTTCTATATAAATAATATCAGAGTTTTTGTGACATATGTATCCATCACTGTAGATAGAATAAATGTTAGTAAAGACCCTACTTTTACCTTAGCTTATGTATATAATTTTTCTAAGGTTATAGTGACACTTATATTCGTTACTGTAGGTTATATTGTTAGTATAGTATATATTATTACTTATTATTATACATATATCTAAGTATTATTATAAGTTGTAAATAAATAATATAAAGTATTTAATTATAGTTTTTGATGCTTGTTTATAGATAAGTGTTAGCAAGCATTGTAATTCATTCTTGTGTACATTATTATTTCATTCTTTCTTTATTTCATTCATTCATTCTTATATATAAAATCAATCTTTTTGGAATTAAAGAATATTATTGGACTTAGAGGGTAATGTATATCAATAGCTACCTCTTAATGAACAACCTGGAATAAACCAATAAAAATTAAGTATACATATAAAATTGATGCGGGATGTAAACATGTTTATATTACATAAAATATCTATTTATGCATATTCTTAAGAATATAATTGCATTACATATTATAAATATTACATAGCATGCATCATCTTGCATTTAGATTAGTCTGAATAAAATGGAGGTTAATTGTCTCCTTTTATGTTCAGGGATAGGGTGACTTTTTATCAGGGCCTCGGATCGAAGATCCAACCGTACAGATCTAATTAGGGTGATGACTAGAGTTCAACAACTCTAAGATCGTCCTAATCGGATATCTGTAGCATCAGACAAAGATCGAGGAACCCTAGAAGATCAAGGGCCAAGATGGTGTGAATCTTCACTTTAGGTGACAAATCCAATTACACGGATGGATTTGGATCAACGATCGCAGCCTAACGGCGTGAAAATCGACTTAATCCGATACCTGTGGCACCATCTACATCATCCAGAAGATGGACAGCCAAGATGGCACCACATGGCTCCATCTCGGCTGCCCAACCGGTCGCCCTCAACTTCTGAAGCCTCTAGCGCCCACGCCTCTCCACCGTTGGATCAAGATCCAACGGCTGAGAGTGGATCCTAATCGGCGACTTCATTCTCTGAAGCACCAACTAAAGAAGCAACCTCGACCATTGGATCTTAATCCAACGGTCCAGATCGCCCGCACCTAACGCACACCGCTCACCCATCCACACGCGCAGCACAGTGGATAAGGCATTCGGCTGCAATTGGGTGCGGGTTTGAGCCGCAAGAAGCTAGCGGGTGCGCGGGCACAATCAACCGCCCGATGAAGATCCATCGGCTGTGCGTGCCCGATAGCGTCAACGCGCCATCGCACGCCCCCCCATGACGTGGGATCGCACGCGCTAGGCGCGCGTTGAGGCGCTGCGGTTAGCGAATCTTAAGCCGTTCGATCTTACGTTCGAATGACTGAAGATTGATGAACATGGGCAGTGCGGGAGAGGAGCAGATAGTAAGCACGATGCACGTCGCCCACGACCTGGGCTTTAGTGACGCTTAATTCCATCACTAAAGGCCCCTCATTTAATATTTTGAAATTGTAATGTCCATAATGCCCTCACTCCTTGCAACTATAAAAGGAGACCCCCTCCATACGAAATTGGCCTCCCTTCCTTCTCTTCTCTCCCTCTCCAAAGCTCAAGAGAAGCTTGTCCCACACCCGGGATGCTTCTCAAGAGATAAAGTCAAAATTTCGCCCCCATTTCGGAAGCAGATCCCACGACGACGAAGATGTGCTACCCCGTTCCCGTTCTTCCTGCTTCGTCCTTCTTCTTCCCGCTCCGTTCCCCGTCATCCCGTCCGGTTCATCCTCCAAGCAATCGTCGAGGAGGATATCTCTCTCTCCACTATTTTTACTACTTTTTAGTGTAATCATTTCTCGCTTTCTAGTCGTAATAAGTAGTGTAACGAACAACTTTTTATAATGAAATCCATGTTTATTCTACATCCCTTTTTCTTTTATTTGTAATATTCTCTCTCTCTTCTATTTATTATTTGTTAAATAGTTTTCAATCAGATATTCTGTTTCGTGAAAAATAAAACAAACGCGTATTTTTAATCAAACGTCCGCCTTCCTAAGTTCGACTCGGGATTTCCATTCCGGTATAAATTTTATTTGTTGAACACGAGTTTTTTGCTTTCAAACTACAACGACAGATTTTCAAAATCAAATACGATAGCGTAGTAACCCGCAGCTTCAATAATGCGACAATGATTTGTATTTGTGACATATACTACAGCAACACCCTTTTTGTACGAACCGGTAGTCGACGATCATATTTTTAAACAAGGAGGAAGAGGGGGAGGAACCAAGGAGGAGGAGGGGAGGAACCGAGCAGGAGGAGGAGGAGGGGGCCTTCTAAGAGGGGGGAGCTGAGGAGGAGGAGGGGATGGTTAGGAGGAGGAGGGTGGCGTCGGTGAGCCGAGGAGGGGGAGGAGGAGGTCGTTGGAGGAGGAGGAAGGTGAGGAGCTGCGGAGGTGGAGGGGGAGGAACCAGGGAGGAAGGGGGTACAGGCGGAGGAGGACTAGGGGG
The DNA here is from genome assembly GCA_037157565.1 of Thalassia testudinum. Taxonomy (NCBI): domain Eukaryota; kingdom Viridiplantae; phylum Streptophyta; class Magnoliopsida; order Alismatales; family Hydrocharitaceae; genus Thalassia; species Thalassia testudinum. The sequence goes on from JAZHRO010000073.1 coordinate 155,882,280, forward strand.
CGCAGGAGGAGGAGGATGGCTCAGAATCGAGGACGAGGAGGAGGAGGGCGTCGCTGGGCTGAGGAGGAGAAGGACGACGGCACTGGAGGAGGAGGAGGGTGAGGGCATTGGTGAAGGAGGAGGATGAGGACCAGCAGAGGACGAGGAGGAGCAGGGTGAGCTACCGCGGAGGAGGAGGGGAGCGATGTGCGAAGGAGGAGGAGGAATAGAAGGAGAAGGAGGGGGGATGATGACGATAAGGTCGAGGATTCACCTGAGGAGGAGGACCACATGGAGGTGCTTAGTGTGAGGGTTTGGAGGAGGAAGATGAACAGTAGGCCGTAGCGGCTAAATAGATTTAGGAACCTATGCCGTCAGTTCTCTAAAAAATCGACAGCAAATGATATTGTCGATTCCCTCTCCATCGTGCCTAAAATTTCGCCACTAAATTTAAACTGACTTTTACCGTCATTTAATCTAATAACCAATGGTATAAGTCACTAATCCCGCCCAAATTTCAAGTGCAAATTTTATACTTTTTTTTACTATCACTTATTCCCCCAACCGATGGCAAAGGATACACATCATCATGCCTAAAATTTTAGCTTGTAATTTTCCAAAGTTACAATTCCCTCCTACTATTAATGAACAAATTTTAACCAGCTTTTCACCATCGGTTCTTCTAATAACTGACGGTAAAAATATATTTCTCATCGCTTAATCAACCAATGGTAAATATTAATGACTACCGCACGCCTAATCGCTTTTCTTTAGTTGATGGTAGGTCGAGTACTGACTTTTGCCATCACTTATTTGAATAAGCGACGGCAAAAAGATCTTTGCCGTTGGTTTAAATAACCGACGACAAGTAACCGACAGCATCACCCATTTTTCTAGTAGTGTTCAAGTAGTGGTTTCGTCCCACTCTATAGGTGCTGTGTATCCCACAAACGAACTCAGTTCGCCAATTAAAACCAATTTTTGGTTAAGTTTAAAAGGCGTGAGTTTAAGTGCTTAAAATTTGGCTAAGGGTGGAAGAGTTTCACAATAAGGGTTAGAGAGAGGATTTGAGAGTGAAAAGAGAGAGAGAAGAGTTAAATATAAGTGATTAAAGAAATGATTAAAGATGAGAAAGAAACGTTTGATGATGTAATTGGAAGTCTAATTTTAATACTTAAGTCATCTGATGACTTAAAGGACGTCTGATGAAGGCTAAAATGGCTAAGAGAGTGTTTGAGCTCAATGTATACAAAGGCATTATCTTTGTATTGTAATTTCTTTTATGCCTTTACCATTTGTAACACTTGTAATAAATATTTCTTTCTTTTTGTTATTCACTATAAATCTTTCATATACACTTCTCCTTTTATAATGGAATAATTACCATGTTTTCAAGTTCAAATATACTATGCATTTGTTCATGTGCTTAAACATGTGATTAAAATATCTTGTAATTAATATAGTAATTAGTTATTTGTTAATTTAAAATAAAAATGGTGAAATGATTAAGTGTATGCCTCCTAGTGAATGAACTGAACTCAACTAATTAAAAGAATTAAATCTAAAATGTAGGTTAGCTTGACCCTATACTACTGATGTGTATACATCTAAATAGCCAAAAATATCTATTAATACATGTTCTTAGTGTCATATTAGCATCCTACATTGTAAATATTGCATAACATGCATAATCATGCATTTAGGTCAAATTGTATAAATTGTATAGTAATTGTCTCCTTTTATGGCCAGGGATAGGGTGATTTTTAATCAGGGTTTCGGACAGAAGATCTAACAATATGGATCTGATCAGGGCGTTGACAGGAGTTCAACGACTCCAAGATCACCCTGATCGGATATCCGTAGCACCAGATATAGTCTGAGGAAGCCTAGAGATCAAGGGCCAAGACAGTACCAAACCACACATAAGACAACAAATCCAACCACACGGATGGGTTCGGATCAATGATCACAACCTAACGGTGCGAAAATCGGCTCAATCCGACATCCGTGGCACCTTCTACATGTCACAGAAGATGGACGGCCATGATGGTGCCTGATAACACTGCATCGTGGGGTGATAAATCTGTCGATTGGGGTTTATCTTAAGAGCAAAATGTACAAGATAATACATCATAAATAGGAATAGGAGCATCGCATGCATTGCACATCAAGCTTGCTTATAATGTATTATTAACGGCTATGTGTACAAGGACATGTCAAAATAGGCCTCAGATGAGCAATCAGACCACACGAATGGATTCAGAGCTACGAATAGAGTCCAACGGACTCAAAATCGGCCAAATTTGACATTCGGAGCTCCTGCAATGGGCCCAAGAAGTTCTGACCGTTGATCTGATGATCAACGGCCCACAGCGCGCCACGTGGTGCCTGCTCACCGCATCTCCACCGCTGCCCGCTTCTGTCTTCACCCGGAGGATGAATCTCAGCTATCAATCTTTGATTGAACGGCTGAGAGCCGCCCACGCGCCCGCCCTCGCCGCGACAAAGCAGCGGGTGCAGCGCAGCGGTCGAACGCCTTACACCCGCGTAGCCGGCGTAGGTTCAAATCACGCCTCGCGGAAATCAAAAGGCGAAGGCGCTCACCGAGGAAATTCCACCGCCCGATCAGTAGTGGACGGCGCGATGAAGGGATGCAACGCGATCTCGCACATCCAAGGCCGATGCCCGCGATGACGCGGGGAGCGTGGACGCGATCCAGGCGCATGCCCCACGAGCGACATCAACCGTCCGATCCACGATCGGACGGATCGGACGGCTCTCATGCCATGCACATGGATTGTGTGCGAGGAAGCATGTGCGCACGTAAGCGACCGCTGAGTAGGGGGCTTCACCGACATTTTGGGAAGGGTTTTAGCGACGTCCCGGATGTCGCTAAAACCCCTTCTTCATTTTAAAAGACCTTCTCCCTATTTAAACCCCTTCCAAACACCCATGGAGGGCATTCAAATCCACTTGCAAGTACTCTACCCCACTCCTAGCCACCATTAGCCCTCTTTGTAATCGTCGGAGCCGACGAGCTACCGAAGGAGCCCCTCTCCACCGCCGTGGCTACCTCGCCATCTTCTCTCTCTTTCCCTCTTTATCTTAAGCTTTACTTTACTTGTGTTTAAGCATTTATCTAGTATTGTAATTGTAAAACCAAAGTTGCTTGTTAAATGAAGTTGTTTCCTATCTAGCTATTTGTCCTCTTTTATGTTTAAGCTGCATGTTGTGAATGGAAAAAAACTTCTAACCCTATTCTCTCTCTCTCTTTTTCTCTCTCTCTCACTCGCTTTTCACCCACAACTTTTCACAAGCAAAAACCCGTTATTTCCTTGACATTAAGTGACAAGAAAAATCTGATTTTCACGCCTCCCTGAGATTGACACTCAGACTCATGTCCATTTCTTCATTTAAAATCGACATTGCGAGCGCAAACTATAACGACTCTTTTAAAACATATGCGTCCCACGCCACATCAGTTTTTGGCACCATTGCCGGGGAGGCAACAGATTTATTTGGTCACTTCCATTTTACATCCATGCTCACATCATCTAACGCCTTATCTCCTTCTACTTGATGGTTGTAGGAATTCGACGCTTGGACAGCGAAGCAGTGCAACTCGTGACGGTAACAAGGGAGTAAGTGCAACAAGGACTGGTTGTGAGTATTTCTTTACCCATGGTTGTTTGCTTGCTTAAAAATCTAAAAAAATTGTAAAACTAAAAAAAAACTGGTGTGGTGCATGATTGCCTGATCCACATCCTTAACACATCACCCAACAAAAAAAATACACTCTAACATTCTGAATAATCTAAGATTCTTGGAGTGTTCTTTCTTCTTTTTTAGTAGTGTTTGCGAAGCCACCTTGAATTGACTTGGGCCGCATCACTCACCCCTAAAATCGACTCATCTAATAGAAGCTGCATGATCACTAGGATGAGTACATTAGGGTTTTAGAGCCTCTACACAACAAAAGGAAATCTACTTTCACCAAATTGTGTGCAAAACTTGACGTGCCCACTAAAACTTGTCTGAAAATATTAAGACACATCAATCCTAAAAGACACAAAAGTAAGGATGAAACATTAAAGACACCACATCTTAAAAAAATCCTTGCTTGAAAACCATGTTTTGATAGGAGCACACACACTGAAAGTGGAAAACTAAGAGGCACTACCCCAATCAACGCCTCATCACATAACCCTAGCACAAGCACTATCCTAGCCCTTTTAAAATAGAGTAGATGTGCCCTAGGTAGGACTGGGTTAAGTCTCGAGAGCTTGGGTTTTGTTCGCTGGGCACATGGCTTTCATTCCCTTAGTAGAATCTGGTGACTAGCCTGCGGGGCAGCATCAAACGACCGCGGTTGTGGGGTCTATGGAACCGGTGGCGCAAGCTAAAGGAAGAACCTTCCCTACAATCCCCTCGTAATCAACCTGGCCAGATTAGCTTTGGAAAGGGGAGTCCAGTGCTTACGGACTTGATCACCCTTTTGGAGATTTCTAGGTCCCCTAAGGAATACACTATAAGGACTAGGCTTGTTTGCTTGGTTGAATACACACATTTCTCGCATCCGTCGCTCTCTGCATCCCCTCCTGTTCTTCTCTAGTGTATGCACGGGAGACGCTCACTGCATCCCGAGTTGTTTGTTTTGGGATGGGAATCCAGGCAACCTGATTCTGCTAGAAACATGGCTGAACCTAGGGTAGATGAAGTTGAGGACCACCCCCACCAGACACAATGGCCATCATCCAAGCCCAGATTAACGCAAACCACCGACTTCAGCAGCAACAGATCCACACTATCATGCAAGCCATACACCGGTTGCAGAACCCAGAAGGGCAACCACCCCCACCTTTCTAAGGCCCACAAGGGCAACCGCCACCTGATCTACCACCATTCCAGGACCAACCTAGGCCCCTCTGCAACTTCTACACTCCTTCCACTATTCGAGTCGAGCTGCACCTTAGGATCCCCGAAGGGGAAGATAATTTTGAGCTAAAACCAAATGTCTTGAGTTTGATTTAGAGCCACTTCCATGGAAGCTCAAATGACGACCCCTTCCAACACCTAGAGGATCTTGACCGGATAGCCCAGACTGTGAAACCTAGGAACATTAGCCTCGACATTGTTTTGATTAAGATGTTCCCCTTCTCGCTGAGAGACAAGGCATCCCACTGGCTTAGAACCCTAGGTAGACCCATCACCACCTAGGAAGAACTGAGGCATGCATTCTTAAAGAAATTCTTCCCCATAGGAAAGACCAATGCCCTCAGAAGAGCCATTACTACCTTTACACTCCAAAGTGGGGAACAGTTTAACCGATCCATGAGCGAAAATTCGCTCAACAATGCCTCCATGACCCAGTTTAACCGATCCAGTCAACCCCGTGGTGGGATTTATGAGGTACAAGCAAATTCTGGAATGGTTGACATGGACATCATTGCCAAGAAATTAGATCGAGTGGAATTGGTGGATAAAAAAATTGATGAGCTACTGAACCAGACCAGGAACCCATTACAGACCTTCTCCCTAGCAAAGGGAGCTCACAATGTTGACCTGATCCAACCCTTAAGCCAACTGAACCTGGAACAACCCCTGACCATGTTCCAGGGAGGGACCTTTGCTCCCTCAACCCTTGATTACTCTCTTCCCTCCCCATCGACGTCTACTATCCTTGAAGATGTACAGGATGTCCAAGGTTATGCTAAACCTGACCCTTTCTCCAACACTTACAACACTAGCTGGCGTAATCACCCCAACTTTGGTTGGACAAACCAGAAACCACCTCAATTCCAGAACCAGCCCAGGCCAAACCAGCAGCCAAACTTGCCCCCCTATCAGCAAGGACCACCAGTTAGACCCCCATATAATCAGAATAGGGTGGCCCCTCCCCCGCAAAACCAAATGGACACCCTGATAAAGATGATGGCTGAAATGAACCAGAAACATCAGGAGGAAATGGCCTTAGTAAAAGGACAGTTAAGCCAACTATTGGACTGTAAACAATAAGGATCCCTACCTTCCTAGCCACAACCGAACCCGTGAAACATGATTAACAGAGGCCCCAATTCTCAAGGGTTCCAGGGCAATCCCAAGCAGGCTCACATGGTCCAGCCCACCCCACAAACACCCCCTGGGTTTGGTGCTTCTTCATCCTCATCTTCTCAAGGATCAACCGATGGTCTCAATGCCTCTGCGAATGTGATAACCTTGAGAAGCGACACCAAAACCCAGGATCCCAAATGGCCGACTCTTCCCAAGACTTCACCAGCTGAAACACCTGACTCAGAAGAGGCACTAGAAAAACCCAAGGACCCAGAAATAGATCCTATCCATGTTCAGACACCATACCCCGAGGCCTTGGAGACAATCAAGAAGAAGAAAAGTGTTGTGGAAACTGAGGAGCTTTTGGAGATCTTTAAGCAAGTTCAGATTAATATTCCTCTCCTCGAAGCCGTTTAGCACATCCCGGCTTACACCAAGTTTTTAAAGGATGCCTGTACACCCAAACGTAAGCCAAGACCTCAAGCACCTAGGAAGGTTATGCTCTCCGAGCAAGCAAGTTCCGTAATATCAAGCAACCTTTCGCTCAAGTGAACTGACTCAGGAGCACCCCTGATATCCTGCAATGTCGGGGACATGACATTTGATAGAGCACTCCTGGACTTAAGTGCTTCCATCAATCTGATTCCAACAACCCTATACCACCAATTTGGTTTCGGAGAGTTGACACCCACACCTGTCACCATCCAGCTGGCTGATAGATCTGTGAAGACCCCGAAGGGGGTTGTCAAGGACGTGATTGTGCGGGTCAAGGACTTCTATTTTCCGGTCGACTTCTTGGTGCTCGACATGTAAGTCCTTGAAAAACTACAGAACACACCCATAATCTTAGGCAGACCTTTCTTAACTACGGCTAAGGCGAACATCGATTGTGACACGGGATGTATGGAAATCACCTTCGAAAATAAGAAAATGCAGTTGGATATCGTCCAAGTGACCAAGTCTTTTGATTGTGATTGTGTTGAGGAACATGATCCCGTGAACCTTTGGTCGAGGAATGCCTCACCCTTAGTTCTATCTCAGACCACCAATCCTGTAACGACTATTCTGACCCGTCCCCATCGCTGCCCATGGACCTCTGTAGGGCTGATTACCATCAAACAACACCATTTGAGGAGATTGATGTTGATCAACTCCCACCTTTCCCTTTCCCTTCGACTGTCGTTCCACCTGCACCCGAACTAAAGTCACTACCTGAGAATCTCAAGTATGTCTTCCTAGGACCTGACCAGACCTTCCCTGTGATTGTTAACTCTCATCTAACCAAGGATCAGGAACTCAGGTTGACCGCAACCCTTTCGAAACATCGGGCCGCTATTGGATGGACCATTTCAGACTTAAGAGGAATTAACCCCACCTATTGCACTCAAAAGATTTACCTGGAAGACGGGGCATGACCCTCCCGCCAGATGTAGAGACGGTTAAACCCAAATATGTGGGAGGTTGTTAAGAAAGAAATTATCAAGTGGCTCGACGCCGACATCATCTATCCCATCCTGATAGCCCCTGGGTGAGCCCCACTCAAGTGGTTCCAAAGAAAGTCGGGCTCACCGTTGTTACCAATGATCATGGCAAATCCATCCCCACCTGCACCACCACCTCATGGCGGGTGTGTATTGATTACAGGAAGCTCAATGAAGTAACCAAGAAGATCATTTCCCCTTGCCATTCATTGACCAGATCCGTGAAAGATTGGCAGGGCAAAAGTATTTTTTCTTCCTGGATGGATATTCAAGATATAACCAAGTCGCAATTGCTCCTGAAGATCAAGAGAAGACCACATTCACTTGCCCGTACGGCACATTTGCATTCCGTCAAATGCCGTTCGAGTTATGCAATGCACCTACTACCTTTCAACGTTGCATGCTAGCCATTTTTTCAGAAATGGTGGGTGAATACTTGGAGGTCTTTATGGATGATTTCTCTGTATTTGGGAATTCATTCGACCACTGTTTGAGCAACTTTGAAAAAATCCTGAAACGATGTATTGAGGTTAATTTGGTGTTAAGTTGGAAAAAGAGCCATTTTATGGTTCAAGAAGGAATCATCCTCAGTCACATCGTATCGCAAAGGGGCATTGAGGTGGATCGGGCCAAAGTTGATCTGATTTCCAAACTTCCTCCACCTAGCTTGGTCCGGTAGATCCGTTCATTCCTGGGACATGTTGGCTTCTAACGAAGGTTTATGAAAGACTTCTCCAAGCTTTCTAAACCCTTAACCGACCTTCTGGCCAACGACACCATATTCCACATGACCTCTGATTGCATTTAGGCTTACCACACCCTCCGGGACTTAGTTTCCATAGCACCTATACTTCAGCCCCCGGATTGGTCCCAGGACTTTGAGATTATGTGTGATGCATCAGATTTTGCCATAGGCGCTGTCCTGGGACAAAGATAAGACAAGAAACCTGTGGTGATCTACTACGCAAGCAAGACGTTGGACAAGGCCCAACGAAATTATACGGTCACTGAGAAAGAATTGCTCGCTGTAGTTTTTGGACTTGAGAAGTTCCGCTCTTACTTGCTGGGATCCCACATGACCGTCTATACTGACCATTCAACCGTCTGGCACCTGTTGGCTAAAAAGGACGGGTAGCCTAGGCTCATCAGATGGATCCTGCTCTTGCAGGAATTTGACCTGGAAATCGGCGACAAAGCCAGATCAAAGAATGTGGTGGCTGACCACTTATCCAGACTTCACCCAAACCACATTGGACTCACCCTACCGTTATCTGACACCTTCCCCGATGAACACATTTTGGCTGTGCAAGATAAGAAACTGCCTTGGTATGCTGACTATGTCAACTACCTGGTTGTAGGACAGACCCTGCACAGCTGGTCCAGACAGCAATGGGACAGGTTTTTGAGGGTACATCTTTTCGAACTGGCTTCGGTCTTCTTTAAGTTTGTTATGCTAATGTTGTTCTTTTACCGCACCCTAGCTATCTCAAGCTTCGAGGACGAAACTTCCTTTAAGTTTTCTATGATGTTAAGACCAGTGCTGTTTGAGCCTTTTAAGACATCTGGACTGTGGGTCAAACGTCTGGACACATTCCTAGATGTCTGGAAATCGAAAATCTTGGGTATGAACTCGCGTCTGCGTGCGTGCTACACACAGGCAGTACCCCTCGTCTTTTCCCTCCTCTCTCTTCCGCCCCAACAAAACCCAAAACCCAACCTTATATAAGACCCCCCTTCCCCTCTCTAGTTCTCCCCACACCAGCCCTTCCCCTCTTTTTCTCCACTCCAGTGAGAGAGGCAGAGCAAGCGAGAGTGCGAGGAGTGACGTGAGAAGGAGAGGAGGAGCAGCGTGAGAAGGAGAGGAGGTGAACTTGCAAGCTCGTGTAGGAGCTCATCAGTGAGCGCACGGCCGAAGCGACGCGTGTGCGAGGCGGAGGAGTGCGTCGGGGAGGTCCTCCCCGACATTGCTGCAGCCGGAGCTGCAGGCGAGAGGGTGCGGCACGGCCACGCACGACGCAAGAGGGCGAAAGTAGGTTCTGGTTCTGGGTTTTTCCCAGAATCATACGTCTGGAGCGACGTCCAGACGATGGAGCTGACGTCTGGAGGTGCTGCTAGACATCTGAGGAGAAGGCTTCCCGAAGGTACGTTCTCTTTGCGGATCCGGCCATGCAGGCCGCTCTGCCGATCCACCTTACATGCCCCTTTTTGAGAAGATTCGGTTCTGCGTGCAGGATTTGCTTTGAAAAGGTGCAGGGCACGCCCGCCCACTCATTTCAGGCATCTGGGCAAGGTACCAGACGATGGGAAGCACTTCCAGACGTCCGAAGAGGTGGTCAGACGTCTGGAGCTGGGTCCAGATGGTCCAGAAGGGTTCTTAGATGTCTGAGGATTGGCGCAGAGACTTACGTATGCCACTGAACACTTTTAAGATGTCTGATTTGAGTCAGAAATGCTATTTTTGACCCATTTAGGGTCCGTTTGAGGTCCTTTTTCCGCAAATAAGATACCAATGTGTTCCTTGTGAATTCCTCTACTTGTTAGAAGACTTTCTATACTATTCTGAATATTCCCTTGTGATTGATCCTTGTGATAGGACTTCGTTCCGCTGCAGATTCGGTGCTTGCTGAGGCACGTGAGCCTACCATTCAAGCCCCTACTACTCCTGGGTTTACTGGTAGAGTGGCTTCCCCTAATTTAAATACAAGACTAAATTCATGTGTAGAATGAATGATTAGAACCTAAGGTATGGCATGAATCCTAGGACTAGAAATACTGGAATATCTGTATTGAATGAGTGGATTGCAGTTTTGAATGAGTAGATAGAATGATATCAATTGCCTGTAAATGAATAACAGTTGCCTGCGAAATATGTAGTACTTGTGCTAGTTAACTGTTGTATGTAACTTTTCTGTCACACACGTGAAATGACATAATATGAGCTGCATGTATATAATTTGGAAATGGAAATGTGAATGTTGGAAACACGAGCTACCTATGTATAACATGAATATGGAAATGTGAACGATAGCAATACAAGTTGCATGTGTGTAACCTGAGAATGGAAATAGAAATGATGAAACCTGGTATGGCATGGCCTAAGGAATATGAGCACGAACCCTATGGGGAATTAGGAGTTAAGCTCCTGAAAATAAATGGATGGGATCTGGAAATGTGTTGGGAAGTGTACTGGCCCTTGAGTACATGGTACCAAGGGGAGCGCACGTTACCTCTTAGTGTAGAGGGGAGCTTTCCGCCTTCGGGTTGAGACCTGGGGTAGGTGTGGCCACTTTGCACCGACTCTGTGGCCCTCATGTACACTGTACCAGGGAGAGCTACTAGTGTAGGGAAAGAGCTAGCCACCCCATGGGGCCCGGGGTTCAGCTAGCCGCCCTACACAGACTTGTTAGGCCCTCTGGGCAAACCAGGGTAGTCAAGCGAGGGTGCACGGACTGTGGAGGGGCAAGACCCCTGTTTGGTTACTGAGAGGGGCTAGACCCCTATTACTGAGAGGGCTAGGTCCTATACTGGTTCCGTGCTGTACTTTGGGCGAACCCGTTAGCGGAAATGACTGACCGCGTGCCAGTGAGGGGTAGCTACCCGTGTGCTTATCGCGCATGCCATAGTCACCGTTACATCTATCCGTGACCTTGGGGTGGTTGACTGGGTGTAGGATCACCATGGGAAACTCTCCCGACCAAGACAGCACCACGTATGCCTTCTATTCTTCGGAAAAGACTGCAATCAAGATCGTTCCCTCGAGGAACATTCGAGATCAAGAAAGAGATCTGATAAACAAACCAATGGGTGGAAAGAAATAATTTGTGAAATAATGTAATTGGAAAACAACAGCTACCTGTCCACTTTTACTACTTTAGTTAGTTGGTTGCCACTCTACTTAGCGTTCACTAACTTTGTGTACTCATAACCCCTTTCTAGGTCCAGGTGTTGAGCAGCCAGAGCCTACAGCTGCAAAGGGTGCTGGGCCCAGTAGAGCCCAATAGTTGTAGCTTCTTGTTATACTATTTTCTGTTGTAGTGGGTAGTCTCTTGCACCTTTGTACTCTTACATTTTGTACTTTATATTCTTCTACCTGGTTACTTTTCTACTATTGTAGTGGTGTGTACTGTAGTAGTTTTACTTTTTTTTTGCTGTACTTTTGTTACTGTTAGTTGCTTAGCATAGTGAATGTGGTTTACTTTCCTGCTTGTTGGTTACTTTCTCGTTGGACGACTGGGTCTTGGGATCAGTCGAGTCGATCCTGTCTCATGTCCTGTAGGGATTCGGGAATCGAGTCGTAACAAGATGGTATCAGAGCAAGGTCATCCCAAGAAGTGAACCAACTAACTTGAGAATAACCAAATCACGTGCTTGTAACTAGAGTAACCACCACAACATACCTTTTGACATCTGTTCTAAGATTCTTTTGCTGAGTGTCCGTTGAAATTGACGTTTCCCATCTTGTTATTCGCATCTCCTTGCAGGAGATGCCTCGATGTGGAGCCATTGAGGCAGGCCACGGATGCGGCCATGGATGAGGTCGGAGGGGCAGACATGTTGAGCCCGACGTTTCAGTGGACCAGCCGCTTCTTCTGGGCGTTCAGGCCCAAGACCTCGCCCAGATGATATGGGAGATTGTACGAGAGGAGCTCCACCCACCTCCACGGGCGCCTCTCCCAGGGGACGCGAAGGGGGAGTCCTCTATGGGATCGCGAGACAGACACAGCGTTGGACGTGGGGGAGGGGGTGGTCCTCCACCGCCCCCACTGTCCTGACACTCCCGAGCACGAGCCCTCCCTGCCTGGAGGCGTGCCCATCTCCCCACTTCAGCGACACTATGAGCTCTTCGGACAGTTCCGAAAGCTGAAGCCCCCCTCCTTCAAGGGGGATGAGGACCCGACCGAGGCGGAGGACTAGCTCAAGCAGATCGAGAAGGTGTTTGACACCCTTCGCCCCCTTGCAGAGTGCCGCGTGGCCTTTGCCACTTACCAGCTGGAGAGTGAGGCACACAGGTGGTGGAGGGCGGTTCTGGGTCAAGAGAGGGCAGAGCCGATGTGGGACCAATTTGTCACCCTCTTCTGCGAGCAGTACTTCCCACAGACGTGGCAGGTTCAGAGGAGGTGGGAGTTCCACACTCTCCGCCAGGAGACGATGACTGTCAGCACATATCGTACGCGTTTTCTAGAGCTATCCCATTTCGCTGCGACAGCTATGGCTACTGAGGAGGAGCGCCTATGGAGGTTCACCGAGGGGCTCCGGCCTGCTATTCGAGGGTATGCCAAACCCCTGAAGCTGGCCACATTCTTGAGAGTGGTGGGAGCAGCTATGACATATGAGGAGACCAACCCGGCCTCAGGTGACACTGACAGCGGACGGAAGAGGCCCTACCAGCCAGACTACTCACAGGGCCGATGAGAGAGGAGGCACGCGGCGCCTGCAAGAGAGCCGTCACGCTTTGCGAGGCTATCAGTGGCCTTTAGAGGCCCCCGACAGGGGCCAACTGCCAGCACTGGACCCCCGCCCAGCCATTAGCAAGGACCTACTGATTGCACCGCAAAAATACACCTGCAATTGTGCCATCTTGTGCTATTTCCTAGCATTACCAGTGCATATTTGGTATCCATAGTCGCATTTGTAAAAATACACGCATGCATGCATTTAATTGAGAGGGGAGGAGAGTGAAATAAATGGCCCTGCAATTAACAAATTCCTCAAGTGCCGCCTTGCAAAATTTCCATCTTCATTTTATATTTCTTTTTGATTTTTGACTTTCTTCTCCGCGGCTGCATGGCATGGCTGGACCTTCCTCCTCACGCCATGCTCTGCAACAGCTCTCCCTACCAGCTGCATGCAAGCCTCTCCCTATCAGCCATGCACAGCCAGGGCATGCCTGTGCATGCTTTCTTCTTCTTTAAAAAGAGCACGGCTCCTTCTTTGCAAAGGGAGCCTGGTCCACCCAAAAAAACCCAACGCAGCTCTTCTTCTCCAGGCCGTCCCCTCCCCTCTCCCTCCATACGCAGCCTCTCCTCTTCTGAGGAGCCACGCTGCGGGCAGGAGCACCTCACAGTAGTGCACAACCACCACTGTGAATCCACCACCGCTCAGCTCATCAGAGAGCCGGTGGGCGTGGTGGTATTCTCTGTTAAGCCACTTCCGCCATTGCCGTAGGCTTCAAGGTCTGAAGCTCCGCGACAGTAGCAGCAAGTTAGCAACAGCAGCAGGCCACTAACACCCCTCTTCCGCGCGCGCAAGCCACTGCGCAAGCCAACAGGCTGCCCGCAACCCTCTCCCGTGCCCTGTTGCGAATCACCTTTCCGCCCGCAACCTGCCAGCGCACCCTTTCCATGCTCGCTCCAGCTCGCGCATCGGCTTCCCGCACTCACAGCACCGGGCGCACCCGATCACGCGGTTCGCCCTGGCACTGTAGCCACTGTTCACACGTTTTAGCTGAACACTGTGGCTACAGTGCAGTGACCGGTAAGTTTCTTACTTAACCGGTCACCCGACGCGCCGCAACCGGCCGCAGCTCGCGCCCACGTCCCTCCCCGAGTCTGCTCCAACGCCCGCCCGCACATCTGCGTGAGCCCGCCTCTGCCAGCGCCCGCACCCGCTTGTGTGCATCCGCTCGCAGCGCCTGCCTTCGCCCGCACCCTTCGCCTCTCCGCGCAGCGCTATGCACTGCAATCCTCTCCCCGCGCTCACTCCCTCCCAGCGCGCACGTCCTCGCACGCCTACACGTGTGTGTGCGCCATCAAACGTTGCCCCACTACTGCAAACGGCTTAAACTCACCTCCTTCACTCCAGCAGGAAGCTCTCTCTCTCTCTCTCACAGCACTCTCTCACACTCTCTGCACACACATACACACACACTCACACTCTCTCACACACACACTCTCACTACTACATACTTATATATAAATATATATATAACTATATATATACATATATATTTATATATATATATATATTTATATACATATATATATACTTATATCTATACATATAGTAGTACCTATATACTAAGTATTAGTATACATACATACATATATATATATATATATATATATATATATATATATATATATATATATATATTTACTTATATATATATATACACATATATATTTACGTATATACATATATACATATATATATACATATATATCTATATATATATATATTATTACCTATAAAACTAAGTATAAGCATAGATATATATATACATATATTTATACATATATATATATATATATATATATACAAATATACATACATATATACATATATATCTATAACTATATATATATATATATATATCTACATATATCTATATACATATATTACTATATATATATATACATATATATATACATCTATATAGTTATATATACATACATATACATATATCTATATATATATATATATCTATACATATATCTATCTATACATATATTTACATATATATATATATATATATATATATACATATATAGCTACCTATACCTATATATTTATAACCATATATACATATAGATATATTTACATATATACATATAT
The DNA here is from genome assembly GCA_037157565.1 of Thalassia testudinum. Lineage (NCBI taxonomy): Eukaryota > Viridiplantae > Streptophyta > Magnoliopsida > Alismatales > Hydrocharitaceae > Thalassia > Thalassia testudinum. Next base: position 155,897,345 of record JAZHRO010000073.1, read on the forward strand.
ATATATTTTCACATCACTTACCATACATTGTATCGCGGGAATATCTGCACCAGTTGCTAATATTCCCCGATACACGCATACAGAAAGCGTGTTCACACTCATCTTCCACCATCCATCTACACTCCACGTGGCACTTCGTCCTGTTGGTTGCATCTTTCTAGACGACGACCGACTCGACACTGTGCTACATGCCATCTCCACCTCCACCCCCACCCCTTTATACATATATAATATATAAATATATATCTATACTATATTTACTTTATTTCTGTTTCTCTTTCATGCCAGTAAAAAGATAAAAAAATATATAAAAGAGAAAAGATAATTCTTGACTTGCAGGTACTCAATCTTGTGAATAGCAAGACCAGTTTTGGAACCCTGATTTGGCTCAAAGCCAAGAACCTGATTTTGAGGGTGTGCCTCAAGGACAAGAATTATCAGAAAAAAATCTAAATAGAAAAATACCAAAAACACAATAAACGAACGGAAGAGATTCGTTGTAGGAAAGGCATAGAAACTTGACTTCTAACCCCCACTTCCCTGAGTTCGACCTTGGGCCTAAAAGTGACCAAGATAAAATCAAATAGGCCAGGTAAAAAATTTTGTAAAGATATGGTTAGGCTCGATTTAGGTTAACCACTATACTCATTATAACGATAAAATCACCATATTAACACAACCTAACTGGGTCCGACCACCTACTTTGGGCGGGAGTCGAGTTCCCCTTTGCTACTAGTGTGGCCAACTGGGACGCATTAGGAGGGATTGCTCATCTAGGGCTGGAGGTCAGCAGATGCTCCCCGCACCGAGTGCTGGAGGATGAGCAGGAGGCCATAGTTCCCAGGCATGTGGGGGAGGACAGCAGTCGAGGGGAGGGTACTGGCCAGCGGTTACCCAGTCTACACAAAGTGTAGCTGCTTCTTCCGCACCAAGAGTTGAGGGGCGTATTAATGCCCTGACACACAGAGATGCCAGAACTTCAGGTTCAGTGGTGGCAGGTATGGTTATAGCTCCCGGCATATTAGTTTACACACTTTTTAATTACGGTGCCACACACTCGTTTGTCGCTGCTAGTTTTGCGGTCAGTTTGGGACAGGATTGTGCTGTTAGAGGATCCTTTTGTGATCAGAGGTCCGGTGGTCAGTTGTTTGTAGCTGAGGAGGTTTACACAAACTGTGAGGTCAGTGTTGGGGGACACAGCCTCCCAGCTGATCTGATTATGATACCGATGGAGGACTTTGGCGTGATTCTCGGGATGGATTAGCTGTCCACTTACCACGTTTTGGTGGATTGTTTTGAGAGGAAGATTGCCTTCTCCATACCGGAGATACCTCCTTTTGAGTTTCACGGACAGCCGATGGATGGAGGCTTCAGGTGCATTTCTGCACTTCAGGCGGTGAGACTTTTGGGCCAGGGGTGTGAGAGCTTTCTAGCATGTGTAGTGGTAGAGCCCAGCCCCATGGCAGACTTTCAAAGCATCGCGGTGGTCAGAGAGTACCCCGATGTGTTTCCAGAGGAGCTACCAGGACTACCGCCTGAGCGTGAGATCGAGTTCGAGATCTCACAGGTACCGAGGAACAACCCCATTTCTATAGCACCTTACAGGATGGCACCACTTAAGCTGTGAGAGCTCAAGTCCCAATTGTAGGACCTTCTGGAGAAGGGCTTTGTGAGGCCTAGTGCATCTCCGTTGGGAGCCCCGGTATTATTTGTGAAGAAGGATGGTACCCTACGCCTTTGCATGGACTACAAACAGCTAAATAGGGTCACCATCAAGAACAGGTATCTGCTACTGAGGATCGATGATTTGTTTGACCAATTGCGAGGTGCCACGGTTTTATCCAAGATAGACTAGAGGTCTGGCTACCACCAAATGAGGATCAGGGAGACCGACATCTCCAAGACAGCTTTCCCCACCCGGTATGGACACTACAAACTTTTGGTCATGCCGTTTGGGCTAACCAATGCCCCCGTTGCTTTCATGGATTTGATGAACCGGGTGTTCAGACCGTATCTGGATTAGTTTACGGTGGTGTTTATTGATGATGTGCTCATTGATGAGAGCTTCATCATGAACCCTATCTAGCACAATTTGATCTAAATAAGTGTACAAAAGCTCCTACAAAACCTAAGGAAAAGTCTAACTCAATGAATTCCAAATTTAAGAATAAAATAATTCATAAGGGATAAAACTGTAATTTTACCAATGCAGTACACAAACAGGTGTCTAAGGGTCTGAACACAGGTCAAATGGACTTAATAAGAAATAAAGTGAGATAACCTGATCCAAAAAGGGTTATAGTAACTTCTAGGAATTAAATGACATTCTATAACCCTAAAAACAAACCTGCTTTAATTCACAAGGTTTCAAGAAGAATAAAAATCAACCAAACCTCCTAAAATTTATGAAAAAATATTCCCTAGGGTTTAGAACCTTTAATTTGACCTTTGGAACCTATCTTGACCTAAATTGAGAATCATACCCAATTTTTGACCTAATTTGGGTTTTTGTGCAAATTGACTGGTCAAACGTGGTCAAACCTAAAATCAAACCTCACCATTAGATTCCTTAGATCCAAATTAGGTTTATACCAAAATTTGGACCTAAGGGAAGGCCGTCTTAACCGACTTTACAAATTGGTCCTCTTGAATTACTTTTCGACCTTATCTTTCTAAACCCTTGCATTTTGCCCCCCATCTTCTCTTTCGTTCTTTGCAGAATGGTCCCTCTGCCACCCCACGCAGCTGCCCATACCTCCGGCGACCTTGCGTGGAGGATGGCACCGCGCAGGGTATGGGGGCCGCTCTCAGGAACGAAAGGGGGTTCCCTATGTCGTCCTCTTTCGCAAGGACCCTCTCCCTTGCCCTGCAACTGCCCATGGGTCTGCTCTCTGGCCATTCTCCGGCGAGCTCCCTACGTCGCCCCCTCAAGATCCTCTCCTCGCCAACACCTTTATAAGGAGCGGCAGGGGCAGCCATTTCCGATAAACCTGTTTTGGCCGAAGGAAACCTCTAATCTTCGTCTCCTCCTTCGGTCAAGCACCCACAGGCTCCGGTGACCTTTCCTCCTCCCCCTCGTCGCTCTACTACCACACCTGCAGTAGAGTTTACTCCACCTCGTCCTCCCGCGCCAGGTAGCACCAGCTGGCACCTTCCAGATCCCCTCCTCATCGTCGTTACCCCGTTCTGGGCATCTTCGTCTCCGATGCCAGCAGGCACGTGTTGAGTGCCTCCTTCCCCCCTTTCGTCAATTAAATGGTCAAAACCTTTCTCTTACTCTCCTCTCAATTTCCCCCTCTTCAACTGTCACTTTTAACCCCTCAGCTGCCACTACCACCACCATCAGTTCCACCTCCGGCCACCAACTCCGGTGAGGCCACTCCACCTCCACAGGCCATTCCACCTCTCGCCGACAAGCCCATAAGCATCCCCTCACTCCACTCAACATCTCCCCCTACCCACCCACCACTCCACACACCCAGAACACCCCCCGAACACACCCACACTAACGCATACAGTGTGCCCTAGGCACGCACACTCCAGCCTCCTCACGCCACGCCGACCCCTGCACTGTCTTCGTCATGCTTTGGCGAAGCTCACCAAGTACTCTAACAGGGCCACGAGGTCGTATTGGTGGTTTTAGGCTTCGCCTCCTTGCCACCATTGACGGGAAGCTTGGAGCTAGCTTGCAAGCAGCTCCAAGCCTCTTCAGCTCCAGGTCTGCAGCCTAGGTCACGCGGAAGGGATCTGCGCACGCACTCAGGACTTCAATTGGGGTTGCAGGCCTCTGCCACTGCCCCAATTGGAAGAACCATCCTTCCGCAGACGCCCGAGAACGAAGGTGGAACTTTAGTCCCACGTCGGAAGTGTGTGGGCGCTCACCCACGCATAAGAGGAAAAAGTGCTCTACGCTGGTTGCCACCGATAACACTGGGGTGAGGTCCCTCACCTATTCATCGGGTCTCGTCTGCGGCACTGCCCACGCGGATCTAACCTATGATCCGATTACCCCACTCCTGAGCACTCCTCGCGCACCACACCCACGCCGGTGCGCTTGGACCCGAGCATGCGACCTGACCCGATTACCCAGCTCTGGGAGAGCATACACAAGAGAGATTCAGAGAGAGACGTGGGAAAGGGTAGGGGTAGGTTTTGCGTCACGTGTGTGCAGGGAACAGGTGAGGAAGAAGAGGAAGAGCGGGCAGTGAGGACTTAGTCGCAGCGCTCCCGCAGCAAAAGAAGAAGGTGAAGGAGAAGCCGTAGCAAAGAGAAGAAGAGGAAGAAGCTAAAGAAGAAAAGAACACAATAGGAGAAGAGAAGAAGGAGGCACTGTAGCAACAACGCCGATAAGGCATCCGACGCGAAGAATCAGACGTCTAGATCAAGGAAGAAAAGAGAGAAGAAAATCAGAGAGGAAGAGAAAAAAAAAGAAGAAGAAAGAAGAAGAAGGACGGAACTGTTGAAGAAAAGAAGACATAGAAGAAAAGAAGAAAGAAGAAAGTGGCAGCAGCTGAAGAAAGAAAGAAGAAGAGGCAGCCGCAACAAAGAAAAGAAGAAGAAAGAAGAAGGCAGACTGAAGAAGAGAAGAACCGGCTGAAAGAGAAGAAAAGAGAAGAAGAGAGAAGAAGAAGCCAAAAAAGAGAACTTTTGCTCCCTCTCTCTCTCATTCTTTTTGTAACAAAATTGTGAACCTTTATGTTGCTAAAATGACGTGTGCTCCCTGAGTTCGACCTCAGGAAACTTTTAATTCCGAGTAATAAATTGTAAACTGGTGACCATTTTTTTGTAATATACTATAACGAATTAATCATTATAACACTGCTAAGAGCAAGAAACGCAGAAAAAACCACCACTCATCTACTCACGGGATCAGGCGCAGCACGGACAGCACTTACAGATAGTTTTGGACACGTTGAGACTACGTAGGCTGTATGCCAAATACAGCAAATGCGAGTTCTGGTTGAGTCAGGTGACCTTGTTAGGTCATGTGATTTCAGGGGATGGCTTGGCTATGGATCCAGCCAAGGTTGAGGTAGTGCTCAGGTGGGAGAGACTGCGTACAGTGACAGAGATCAGTAGTTTTTTGGGACTGACAGGCTACTACCGACGGTTTATCAGGGGTTTCTCGTAGATTGCACGTCCTATGACACAGTTGACCCGGAAGGACGTGCCCTTTTCTTGGACAGACGCTTGTGAGGCGTGTTTTCAGGAGTTGAAGGAGAGGCTGACTTCGGCTCCTATGCTTACCATTCCAGACAGCAGTGGCAGTTTCGTTGTGTACACCAACGCCTCTTTGCAAGGGTTAGGGGGTGGCTCATGCAGCAGGGTCACGTTGTCATTTACGCTTCATAGCAACTGAAGCCCCATGAGCATACCTATCCTACCCATGACTTAGAGCTGGCAGCTGTCATCTTCGCGCTGAAGACTTAGAGGCACTACCTGTACGGTGAGACTTTTGAGATATTCACAGATCATAAGAGCCTCAGGTATTTGTTTGATCAGAAGGAGCTTAACATGAGACAGAGACGTTGGTTAGAGCTCCTGAAGGACTATGACTACAGCATCTCCTACCATTCGAGGAAGGCCAACGTGGTGGCTGACGCCTTGAGCCGGAAGGCACCTGCCCACTTGGCCAGTTTACAGGCACAGAGTTGGAGACTCATGGAGGAGTTGGGCAGTTGGCGACCCCTAGAGTTACTGGGGCACTGTGGGGTAGTGACTGTGACATGGCATATGAGACCAGAGCTGATAGACCACATCATCACAGGATAGATGACAGACCCGTACCTACAGTCGTTGCACGACAAAGTACTGTCAGGAGACCCTGGAGACTTCTCCTTTACTGACGAGGTACTTCGCATGAGGGGACATTTGTGCGTTCCCAGGGACAAGGAGTTGTTCAAAGAGCTCCTGACTGAGGCACATGGTTCCAGGTTCACCATACATCCCGGGAACAAAAAGATGTATCATGATCTGAGATGTGACTTTTGGTGGAGGGGAATGAAGTGGGATGTAGGTGAGTTCCTGCAGCAGTGTTTGGTGTGCCAGCAAGTGAAGGTCGAGCATCAGAGGCCTGCAGGGCCGTTGCAGCCACTTCCAGTGCCAGAGTGGAAGTGGGAGAGCATCACCATGGGCTTGGTGGTGGGTTTGCCCGTTACCCAGCGTGGACACGACGCAATCTGGGTGATTGTAAACAGATTGACGAAGACGACACGTTTCTTGTCGATCCGAGTCACCCTAGGACCAGCACAGTTGACAGAGAGGTATATTCGCGACGTGGTACGTCTGCATGGAGTTCCGCATGAGATTGTATCCGACCAAGATACCCGTTTTACATCCCAGTTTTGGGCTGAGTTTCAGCAGGCTTTGGGGACACGGTTGAGGTTCAACACGGCATACCATCCCCAGATGGACGGACTGTCCGAGCGCACGATATAGACGCTTGAGGACCTTTTGCGTGCCTATGCACTGGACTGGAGGGGCTCTTGGGAGGAGCACTTGCCCCTGGCAGAGTTGCATATAATAATAGTTATCACTCAAGCATCGGCATGGCACCCTACAAGGCTCTGTACGGATGGAGGTGTACTGCGCCCTTGAGTTGGGTTGAGGTGGGGACCAAGTGGGAGGTTGGCCCCAAGCTAATCCGACAGAGTCAGGAGGTGGTTGAGCAGATACACAAACGACTTCGCACTGTCAGGAGCAGACAAAAGAGTTATGCCGATCGGAAGCGCAGAGAGGTGCAGTTCGAGGTTGGGGATCACATCTTTCTACGCGTTTCGCACATGAAGGGCCTGCAGCGTTTTGGGGTGAAAGGGAAGCTCACACCGAGGTTTGTGGGGCCCTTTGAGGTCCTGGAGCGGGTAGGACCCGTTGCTTACAGGCTTGCCCTTCCTCCCCAGCTTTTTGGTGTGCACAACATGTTCCACATGTCCAACCTTAGGAAGTACGTCGCCGAACTCAATCATGTTCTGAGCCACAAGAGTGTCGAGGTGGGTGACGACTTGACCTACCCCGAGTGACCAATGCAGATACTAGACAGAGCCATCCCGAGTTTGAGACGGAAGCAGGTACCCCTGGTGAAGGTCTTGTGGAGGAGCCAAAGGTACGAGGAGGCTACCTGGAAGCCTGAGGTGGCGATGCGAGAGCGGTACCTGGAGCTTTTTGAGGGTACGTCTTTTCGAACTGACTTCGATCCTCTTTAAGTTTGTTATGCGAATGTTATTTTTTTTCCATACCCTAGCTAGCTCAAGTTTCAGGGATGAAACTTCCTTTAAGTTTGTTATGATGTTAAGACCCGTGTTGTTTGAAACTTTTAAGATGTCTAGACTGTGGGTCAGACATCTGGTCAGACGTCTAGACACATTCCCAGACGTCTAGAAATCGAAAATCTTGGGTACGAACTCGCGTCTGCGCGCGTGCTGCACACAAACAGTACCCCTCATCTTTTCCCTCCTTCTTTCTCTTCCGCCCCAGGAAAACCCTAAACCAGACCTTATATAAGAACCCCCTTCCCCTCTCTAGTTCTCCCCACACCATCCCTTCCCCTCTTCTTCTCTACTCTAGCGAGAAAGGAAGAGCAAGCGAGAGTGCAAGGAGCGGCGTGAGAACGAGAGGAGGAGCGGTGTGAGAAGGAGAGGAGGTGAACTTGCGAGCTCGCGTAGGAGCTCACCGATGAGCGCATGGCCGGAGCGGCGCGTGTGCGAGGAGGAGTGCGTCGGGGAGGTCCTCCCTGACATTGCTGCAGCTGGAGCTGCAGGTAAGAGGGCGCGGTGCCGCGAAGGTACATTCTCTTTGCAGATACAGCCATGCAGGCCGCTCCGCCAATCCACCTTGCATGCCCCTTTTTGAGAAGATTCGATTCTGCATGCAGGATTCGCTTTGGAAAGGTGCAGGACACGCCCGCCCACGCATTTCAGACGTCTGGGCAAGGTACCAGATGATATGAAGCGCTTCCAAACATCCAAAAAGGTGGTCGAACATCTGAAGCTGGGTCCAAATGGTCCAAAAGGGTTCTTGGACATCTGAGGATTGGTGCAGAGACTTAGGTATGCCATTAAACACTTTTAAGACGTCTGGAACTTGTTCTAGACGTCTGATTTGAGTCAGAAATGCTATTTTTGACCCGTTTAGGGTCCGTTTGAGGTCCTTTTTCCGCAAATAAGATACCAATGTGTTCCTTGTAAATTCATCTACTTGTTAGAAGACTTTCCATATTGTTCTGAATATTCCCTTATGATTGATCCTTGTGATAGGACTTCATTCCGTTGCGGGTTCGGGGCTTGCTAAGGCACGTGAGCCTGCCGTTCAAGCCCCCACTACTCCTGGGTTTACTGGTAGAGTGGCTTCCCCTAATTTAAATACAAACCTGAATGCATGTGTGGAATGAATGATTAGAACCTAGGGTATGGCATGAATCCTAGGACTAGAAATACTGGAATGTCTGTATTGAATGAATGGATTGCAATTTTGAATGAGGAGATAGAATGATAACAATTGCCTGTAAATAAATAATAGTTGCCTGCGAAATATGTAGTACTTGTGCTAGTTAGCTGTTGTATGTAACTTTCCTGTCGCACACATGAAATGACATAATATGAGCTGCATGTATATAATTTGGAAATGTAAATGTTGGAAACACGAGCTACCTGTGTATAACATGAATATGGAAATGTGAATGATAACAATACAAGTTGCATGTGTGTAACCTAAGAATGGAAATAGAAATGATGAAACCTGGTATGGCATGGCCTGAGGAATATGAGCATGAACCTTACGGGGAATTAGGAGTTGAGCTCCTGGAAATAAATGGACGAGATCTGGAAATGTGTTGGGAAGTGTGCTGGCCCTTGAGTATGTGGTACCAAGGGGAGAGCACGTTACTCTTACTGTAGAGGGGAGCTTTCCGCCTTCGGGTTGAGACCTAGGGTAGGTTTGGCCACTTTGCACCGACTCTGTGGCCCTCATGTACACTGTACCGGGGAGAGCTACTAGTGTAGGGAGAGAGCTAGCCACCCCACGGTACTCGGGGCTCAGCTAGCCACCCTACACCGACATGTTAGGCCCTCTGGGAAAACCAGGGTAGTCAGGCGAGGGTGCGCGGACTATGGAGGGGCGAGACCCCTGTTTGGTTACTGAAACGGGCTAGACCCCTGTTACTGAGAGGGCTAGGCCCTATACTGGTTTCGTGTTGTACTTTGGGTGCACCCGTTAGCGGAAACGACTGACAGCGTGCCAGTGCGAGGTAGCTACCCATGCACTTATCACGCGTGCTGTAGTCACCGTTACATCTGTCTGTGACCTTGGGGTGGTTGACTGGGTGTAGGATCACCATGGGGGACTCTCCTGGCCAGGAGAGCACCACGTGTGCCTTCTACTCTTCGGAAAAGACTGCAATCAAGATCGTTCCCACAAGGAACATTCGAGATCAAGAAAGAGATCTGATAAACAAACCAATGGGTGGAAAGAAATAATTTGTGAAATAATGTAATTGGAAAACAACAGCTACCTGTCCACTTTTACTGCTTTAGTTAGTTGGTTGCCACTCTACTCATCGTTCGCTGACTTTGTGTACTCATAACCCCTTTTCAGGTCTAGGTGTTGGGCAGCCAGAGCCTACGGCTGCAAAGGGTGTTGGGCTCAGTAGGGCCCAGTAGTCGTAGCTTCTTGTTGTACTCTTTTCTATTGTAGTGAGCAGTCTTTTGCACCTTTGTACTCTTACATTCTGTACTTTATATTCTTGTACCTGGTTACTTTTCTACTGTTGTGGTGGTGTGTATTGTAGTAGTCTTACTTCTTTACTGCTGTACTTTTGTTACTGTTAGTTGCTTAGCATAGTGAATGTGGTTTACTTTCCTGCTTGTTGGTTACTTTCTCGTAGGACGACTGGGTCTTGGAATCAGTCGAGTCGGTCCGGTCTCGTGTCCTGTAGGTATTTGGGAATAGAGTCATAACATTAGACCTTCGAGCCTGTAGGATACGCACATTCGTAGACATGCGTAGAACACATATTTGTATTGATATACTACTTTTTTGCATCTCCACATATTTTACGTGAATTCTAGGTCTTCTTTTCCTTTGAAAAGAAGAAAACCTACTTTTTCGTGCTGTATTTAAGTTTTGCTTGCCACTGTTTTATAGTGGTGTGAGTGTGCCTTTACACATTATTTTGTTTCTAAATGGGAGGCGATCGTTGAAACCGCCTCTCATCTCTCCTTTGACAGGTTTACCCAGACTGGTTACACTTAAGCAACCAATTTTCCTGTCTCTTTCCTTGATTTTCTGCATTTGATTCTATGGATCAACAGTAGAATCAAAATCCCGAGATCGCTGCTTCTTCTTCTGAGCATGGGGAGATGCCGCCTTTTGATATTCATGAGGCACTCCTGAGCCAAGATCTTCAGATACTCGAGTAGAACTGTCAAATTAATTTGTTGACGGCTGCTCTTCAAAATCTTCAAGCTCGTTGACCTGAGGCAGGTCCTGATCCTCCTCCTCCTCCTCCTCGTCCTTTACCTAGGCCTCTACTCCGTGATTACTATAATCCAACTAATGCCCAAGTAGAGACTAATGTTAGGATTCCCGTTGGAGAAAATGACCTAGAATTAAAGCAAACATCATTAGTCTAATCCCACACTTCCATGGTTACGCATCTGAGGATCCATTCCAACATATCGAAGATCTTAAAAATCTATCCCAAACTCTTGGACCTTGAAACCAAAATCGAGAAATCCTATGAATGAAATGTTCACCTTTAGCTTACAAGACATAGCCGCTTATTGGTATCACACGATCGTACGACCTATCAATTCTTGGATCAAACTCAAATCTACATTCCTTAGGAAGTTCTTTCATATAGGTCGCACCAATGCCCTTAGGTGAGCTATCACTACCTTTACCCAAAATCAATGAGAAACAATTCATGAAGCATGGGAGTGCTTCCATGAATTGCAAATGAAATGCCCACGTCATGACATCCCTCGTTGGCAACTCATACGCATCTTTTATTATGGATTGTAAGAGAGCATTCGTAATCTGGTCGATGCCTCTTATGGAGGATGTCTGTTGCTGTCCTTTTTCATTAGCTTCTCAAACTGCTAAAGAAGTGCTTGTTATTTAGTTCTAAACACATACAGCTACTTAATTTGAAAAAATAATAGTTGGGCCTATTACCTTTCCTAAAAATAATAGTAGGACCTTATCCAAAGACCATGCATTCACCATATGTTTTCTACGTATTCATGCTATTGAAAAAATCAAGCACCTATTGAATAATATTATAATCGGAATACCTTTAACATATGATCCCTATTATTGGCATATTCATGAGGATCAAATCTATGAAATATGGTTTGTTTCAGTTTTCCAAAAGCACCTTTACCAGTATGGCTACGTGTAGCAAGGATAAGGTGTCGGTTGCTTATAGAGCCACCTTTTTCATGAACAGTGATGAGAACCTCATCATAAAGCCTAACTAGCACAATTTTGACCTGATAAACTGAATAGAGGCTCCTACAAAACCTATGGGAAGGGCTAAATCTAGGAATTACAAATCTGAGAATAAAATAATTCACAAGGGGTAAAACTGTAATTTTACCATTGCAGTACATAAATGGGATTTCTAAGGATCTAGACACAAGTCAAATGGGCTTACTAAGAGAAAAGTAGGACAGTTTGATCAGAAAAGGGTTATGACGAAATCTGGGAATTAAATGATATTCTGTAACCCTAAAACAAACCCACTTTAATTCACGAAGTTTCAGGCAAGATAAAAATCAATTAAATCCCCTAAAATTCATGAAAAAATATCCTCTATGGTTTAGAACCTTCAATTTGGCCATTGGAACCTATCTTGACCTAGATTGAGAACTATACCCAATTTTTGACTTAATTTGGGTTTTTATGCAAAATATCCAGTCAAACATGGTCAAACCTAAAATCCAACCTGACCATTGGATTCCTTAGGTCCAAATTAGGCTTATACCAAAATTTGGGCCTAAGAAAAGGTCGCCTTGACCTACTTTACAAAACGATCCTCAATAATTACTTTTTACCCTTAGCTTTTTGGACTATTGCAGATACCCCCTTACCTTTCTCATCTCTTTCTTTAGACAGGTCCCTCTGCCCCCGTACTGTGCAGGCCATACCTCCGGTGACTTTGCGTGGAGGATGGTGCTACACAAACTTGGGGAGCCAGCCCCAGATTTGAAAGGACTCCTTGCGTTGTCCTCTTCTGCATGGGTGGCTCCCATGCCCTGCCGACCACCATACCTCTCGTGCGAACGCTCGAGAGGTATGGGTCTTTTTTCGGCCATGCCTCTGGCAAGGAACCCAAGTCGCCTCCTCGCGTTTCCCTCTCGGCCAGCACCTATTTAAGAAGCGGTAGCCCCTGCCGCTTCCTTCAAGCATGTTTTGGCCAAGGAACTCCCTCAAAATTCGTCTCCTCCTCCTCCAGCCATTCGCCCACAGGCTCCGACGCCCTCCTCCTCCGCTCTCGTTGCCCTGCCACCATACCAGTGGCAGGGTTACCTTCACCGTCGTCCACTGTGCCTGGCCATACCAGCAGGCACCCTCTAGCACCTCTTCCTCGTCGTCACCCCGCTCCTGAGCTCCTTCATCTTCGGCGACGGCAGCACAACCACTCTCCGCCTCCTCCCTCTCTTTCGTCTACTAAGTAGGTAACAACCATTCCCCTTTTTTTCCCCCTTCATTTCCCCCTTACCTATTTACTAAATCACTCACTGCCACACGTCGACCACCATCACCTTCTCCACCTCTGGCAAACCACCAGCGAGGTGTATCCACCGCTCCACTCACCCACCCACCTCGCCAACCACCTCACAAGCTCCACCCTAACTCACTGATCATAACCCCTTTTCCCATTCACCACCACACTCTCTCAACACTTCCCTCGAACACACCCATTTTCACAGCCACAGGGCGACCTGGCACGCACGCCTAGGTCACCCCATGGCCAGCTGACCCCTTCTTCACCTTCACCGTGATACGATGAAGATTTTCTCGTAGTTTCACAGGGCCACAAGGCCGTTTTCATGTCTTGCAGATCCTAGCCTCGGCCGCCATTGATGACTGCAAGCAGCTTGCTTGCTTCAGCGCTCCAGGCCACGATAGTCCCAGGTCTCTACCTCAGGTTGCGCGGAAGACACTCACGCACACTTTGGGGCTGTCAATTGGTGTCAAAGGCAGCAGCAGCTGCTACGATTAGGGAAGCCTTCTGCTGCAGGCGTAAGCGTGGAAGCGAGTGGGACTTTAGTCCCACCTCAGAAGTTTGCGAGCGGGCTCCCGCGCTTAAATTGAATTTGTGTTTCAGGCTTATCGCCTCGAAACACATTGGGGTGAGGTCCCTCGCCCCCCGCCACACCTCATCTGCAACACTTCCCCTGCGAACCTAGCACCCAGATCCGACTAACCCTGCCTGTGCACACCTCACGCACCACCCACGCTGGTGCGCCTGGTCCCAGGCACGTCACCCAACCCGCATACCCGATTAAGGCTCTGGGAGAATGAACCCTAGAGTGAATTTGAGAGAGAGAGATGTGGGGAGGGTAGGGGTTAGGTTTTGCGTAACTGTTCACTATGCAGGAAAGCAGGAGAAGGAGGAGGAGGAGGGAGTGCAGCAGCAAGAAGAAGAAGAGAAGGAGAAAGAAGGAAGAAGAAGTCAAGAGAGGACTCGCACAGCAGAGAAGCAAAGGAGGAAGATGAAGATGGCACTGTAGCCGTAGGGAAGCTGAGGCGAAGAAAGAAAGAAGACGAAGGACTCGACGCAGTAGAGAAGAAGAAGAGAAAAGAGAGAGCAGAGGCACAGGACAGAAAGGAAGGAAGAAAAAGGAGGAGGTGCAGCTCAACAAAGAAGAAGAAGAAGCTAAGAGGAAGAAGAAGAACCAGCAGTAGAAGCACTGTAGAAAGAAGCATTTAAGGCGTCTGACCCTTGGAGTCAGACGTCTGAAAAGAGAGAGAAAAAGGAAGACGAAAGGAGAAAGAGAAGAAAAGAAGAGACAATTTTCCTTTCTTTAATCTTTTTTTGTAAAACATCATATATTGTAAATTGTGATTTTTTTTTACGCTTCTAGAATCAAGTGTTGCTTCCTGAGTTCGATCTCGAAGATTTTCTGTTTTCGAGTAATAAAATACAAATACAAATCGATTTTAACGTAACCAAGCAGGTTGGTTCAATTTTGGTTATGATTGAAGCACATGATTCATTTATAGTGTCAACACAGATCATAGAATTAGAGAGTTCACAAAAAAGCCATACAATATATATGTTTTCAAGCAATTCATGAAAATGATGATAATTCTTGAAAGGTTGGAACACCTCTTGCCAGTGCTTTTTTTTTTCCGATTGTCTTTCACTTCATGGCCAAGCTCAAACCTATCTTGCATCTTGGATAGACAAGATGTATATTACAATATCGATTGCCTTTTAGTATGTAAAGCTAATCATTGTCTTTTAGTACTATAAATATAGTTGTTGTCTTACTGCAACTTTATTATTCTTTCACAAGTCGGTGCCAACTGAGCAAAAGTTCACCTACTGCATAGTGATGTGAAGAGTGGGGAGGAAGATTCTGTTATGGTTTTCACAAGAATCCACAATAGATTTGCACTAATTAGGCTTAGATTGTAATAGTTTAAACTTCAATTGTAAAGAGGAAAAAAAAAACAAGAGTTGAATACTCTTTTGTATTATGATGTAGTTTTTTTATTGTCTTTTTTGTAATTTCTTCACAATATTGTAACAAGTACTTTGTAATTTCATTTCAATAAAAATAATGTCTTATGTTAAAGATCACTTTTGTCAATCTATCCATGTAATATGTATTACAAAAATTAAGAACGTTTTGATGTTTTATCGTAATAATTTACATTTACCATTACATAATCATTAAAAGATTATGAGGGCACTTACTTTTTATCCTAAAACTTGTAGAGATAGAGAAATATGTCCCTAAAATAATTAAATGTCAAGTCATTACCTTCCTTTGTGTCCAATCTATTGTGATTATTTTTCTGTCATAAAAGTTTTGAAAATGGAAAATCTATTTCTAAAACTTTTAGTAACCCTTATTTGAGGGATGGATTTTTAGGGGTGAATTTTCCATCACCCGCCCTAAAATCTACCCCCATAACATTCAATTCCGTCCTCAAAAGTCATCACTACAAATGTATTTTGTTGTAGTGAATTTAGGAAAAACTATGAGAAATTGTGTAAAAACCATGGTGTGACTAAGGCATGACCTTCCTACTCTTTATTTTGCTTGGTACTCAAGCATCAATGGTGATGCGAAACAAGTGGAGCAAGGGTTTCTAATTTGTTAGCGAAGCTATAACCCACACTTATCACAAATGTGATATCCATATGAGATTGGGTGCTACATTAATTTGATCCTTGCTTACTATGTTGATGGTTTTGAAGACCTTCGAGTTGGCCAACTAGGTCCAATAGGGTGCTATATAAGGCATGGGGGAGCTATCCATAAAGACTTCAACAAGAGCGGCCAACTCCAATGACCATCTTCCCATAAGAGACTTTAAGCCAAGAGGAGAGCATGCTTGCTATACTTAATTACTTCGACAACCTAAGTTGAAGGAATCTATGTTGTGATGTATCACGTAAAAAGGATATAAGGAGTATGATAGGCAGTTAGTGATTAATGAGTATCCCTGATCCTAGGGTAGGGCACCTTTGTAACAGGCATGTTATGTTGATTATAAGTAGAATATAGTGCAATCGCTTAATATTGGGTAACTAATTGACTTCAATTGTGTTGCAATTAAATAATTAATCAAGAAAAAGTTTAATAATCATATATGTAATGACAAAAAGCTAAAAAATGGTAAGAGTAGATTTAGGGTTTGGTTTGCCTCCATCGCTTTTCTCTTGTTTAGTTCCTTATTGTGTAAATATTATTTACGTCTTACTCTTACCATCATTTTATTCATGTTGCAGGTTCAGCATTAAGAGCAAATTTTACATGAGATGTCCAACTTTAGTGAATCGTTGGTGAGTTTTAGTTTTCTCGCTTAGTCAATTGTAAAAGATGGATCGATATGGACAACAACCATTAACTATCAGGCTATTTTCATGACCAGAGTAGTGGCCATGACACTTGGATTTAGTTGGTTGACCATCCAGGAGGACCTATAATCGCACTTTACTGGTAGTAGACCTTGAGAGAGTGGGTCACGGTGAGGTATGTACCTAATCAGTTATGGGAAACAGAGTTAGAGTAATTAGAAACCCAATATAAACAAAGGGAAAGCAATGAGCAAATAACATGAACACCATAGAGAAACATAGAAATGAGGAAAGGCGGCAATCGTATATAGAATAAAAAACCAGAAAGTCAATAGATTAGTTAAGATAGTAGATGACGTATGCAAAGGAAATAAGGGGATGGGAGTGAAGAATAATACATTAATGAAAGAATACAGCAATTGCGTAGTTAGCCATATATTTGATTTCTTTTGTTTAGTTCTTTATTGAGTAATTTCTTATCTCTTGCATTTATAGGGGTCTTACTCAGGTTTTGGGCAGAGCACAATGAGCATGATGTCTTAAGTTTTGACATCAACTTTTGTTTCACAGGCTAGTGAATTTCTAGCTTTTCGTATGTTTATTTTCTCCCATTTTGCGTATTTCATTCGGTAGCCAACAATACAATCTAGATTGTGAAGTAACAATGATCGGTGATTAGCAAAACGAAGTTTTTTTTATATGTAACCTAAAATCTTATTTAGGTAAATTAAGGAGAAATTAATTATCTTTCACACACTCATACATCTCTCTGATAATGCAGGGATAAAAATTTAAATCTAAATTTCTCTTATCAAAGTCACGAGAATTTCCACCATTTAACTATACCCTAATAGGATATGAAAAGGATTTTAATGGCTCATGTACCAGGTTGGGACGCGTTGAAGGGTGGATCTTAATTCTCGAGAGTCTTTCATCTAGTGGTCCTAATATCATCCAATGTTCTACATGTCCAAAGCACTTGAGTCTCTTGATTCAACAGTATTACATGAACCTCAGGATTATTTTACTTAATGGGTTAGGAAAGTAATGTTAACCTTTAATTATGTTTACTTATATAATAATGTTAACATAAATTTATATTTATTTATATTGGTGTTAAGTTATAGTATTAATCCTTATAGAATTTACTTAGTAGTAACGTTAAAAATATGAAACATAAGATTTGTTAGAAAGATAAGTGACTCGTGTACGATTTTAAAATGATTTAGCTAACTAAATTAATATTAAATAAATTTATATTAAAATAACTAAATCTAAGTTAGCAAATGAAAAATTAAACAATCAAGTAAATATAAATTAACCTTCCCTTTAAAATTATGTTTGGTTACTTGGTTGGTGAGATGACCTGACACCTAACTTAGTTAAAATTAACTTGCATGTGAGGCATATAAGCCAAAGTAGGTTTATTTTCCGAAGGCTGTAAAATAAAGTTAACTCAACGAAATTATTCCTCATGATGCACATAAAACTCATCCACTAATTTCTCACATGCACTGATATCTTTCTCTCTCATCTTTTTTTTATTTTTTTTATTTTATTTTTCTTAGATATTATTTAATATGGCTATCCATTTTATATTTCATCTTCATCATCGACCTCCTCATTTTATATTATTTTATTATAAATCAATATTAATTATATTCCTATAAAAATATAAAATAATATATATATATACACAAAATTAAGTAATATAAATCAAATCTAAGATACCAATTGGATATAAAAATACAGTGAACAATCTATTTTACGATATACGGTGTATTTTAATTTTCAATTGATATTTTTTATTTTTACCTATCACAAATTAAAATACATCAAATAATATATTTTACAATATATCATAACACTAACACAACAAAACATGGATTAAATACTAATTTCTTTATTATGTCATTATAAATTTCAATATAACTACCATACAACCGTAATCGAAGAAACAAAACAAAACATAACTTCCAACCTCATCCACTTGGACAAAGATATCCATTCCATTTTTTTTCTCTTAATGTAATTAATATAAACTATAATGTATTCCACCAACTTCACCGATCAAATACCTCACTACTTTATTTCTTCATTTATTCCATTAACTAAGCAACTCACATAGAATAACTTCACTTTCTTCATCTACTTACTCTACTAATCAATCAAAAATCATAACTCACTCATCTAATCATTTATTTCACTTTTCATGCTTATTCCACTAATATAACTCGCCATCCAAATGAAATTTAAAAAATTAACCCTTCCAATAAATTAAACCTCAAAATTTAACCTTTATAATGGCCTTATTGGTGAACGCTTCCTTTTTCTATCTTCGATAGGATTGTCCAGTCCGCCTCGACGAAGGACTCCCTTGTTCGATCGTCAATCTCGTTAATTCTACGTTTCCTTTCTTTCTTTTTTTTTCTTTTTCTTTCGTACAACCCAACTTATTTTTATGTTGGGTATTGTGCCGCCGCCGAGTTCGTTCCCTGCCGTCAAGTACTGTGTCTGGAGATCTCTCAGATAAGCATGACCCTTTTAATCAATGGGTCCCTACGTCGCTTGAAGAGGATGACAGAGCTCCCGTTCCTTTCAGCTTTTGGCTCCACTCTTAATAAAACTTGTCTCTTTCAACGAACCCACACCAGAGGATTACGACCCATTTACCGTGATTCGCGGTATACGAGAAACACATATATAATCACGCAATAACCACGAGAGTCTCGAAATAGAGAATCCGCTAAAAGATGGTGCAGGTTGTGAGGCATAAGTATCCGAAGTTGCATATTTACTGAAAATTAGTGGAATGGAACATGAGAATCCCACGGAAAAACGGCGAGGAAATACGTGAGAAATCGAGAAAAGCTCGCTGCCATGCCAAAATATGCCACCACGTGCGGCTGCAGAGGGTATCGCTTGCTGTAATGACTCGGGATTAAATTTGAATTCATAGGAGAAAAATTAGTCTTTGTAATTTATTAGATATAGGTTTTACAAATTTAAACAATCATATATAATATTTAATTTCTTTATATTTTATTGGTCATTTTCGTGAATTCCTTATGTGTAATTATTTTTGATGTTTGTTATGTGCTCTCTCATTTAAAATTCCGATATCTTCGTTAGTATTTAATCAATCAATATATTTCTATTAGCAGTGATAGTTCTATCTTATGATATATCATTTGATTGTTTCAAGGGTAATCTTTTCTTCCTACTAAAGGAAGTTTAACTCTATTGTCATTTGTAATGATTCGAATTTAAATTCAAGTCCTTTTAAGAAAAATTAACTTTTTTTTTCTTTTTAATCTTAACAACTTATTGGATATGAAATCCATAAACTTAAACAATCATTTAAAATATTTAAGTTCAAATTATTAAGTAATAATTTTCAATCCTTCTTATTTTAATACTCACCTTCATGAGATTACATACTATATGAAATTATTTTTGAGAATGTTATACATATAACTGCAATGAGAAGCATTTCCTCTTCTCCCAAAAATTGTTGCTACTAGGAGCAGCAAGTAACCCTTATTGCTATTGCTATATAAATGCAAGAGAAATATAATATTTTTTTGTAAAAAAGTAAAGAAACATACCTTACAGCACATTTTAAAACACGTGGAGTGAAAGAATGTGTTCTTAATCGATGTATTTTGATTTTCAACCGATAAGAATCACTTTTTATATGTGAAAATTCATTTTTAAATAAAAAACTATTTTCAACCGATATTATTTTTACTTTTTACCAATGAAAAATTATTTTCAATTGATATCAGTTAAAAGTCAAAACAGATTGGTGTATTTTTATTTCTAACTACTACATTTTCATTTTGAACTGAGCTATTTTGATTTCCATCTATGTAATATAATTTTGAACTTGTGGATTTTAACTTTTAATTATTATATTTTAACTTTTAATAAATAAAATTTTACGTTTATCGATATATTTTACTTTCTCTTTTGAATTGAGAAATAAGTGAAAATCATATGACACAAAATATTTTATAACATATATTTTCCTACTTATACCTCTTTTCCCTGTATTTTTTTTTTTGACTTGATATTTTTGGATTTGACTACACTTGAAAGACCTGAAATGTACATGATTACTTAGTTACCGCCTAAACCTGTAATTAGCATCCACTTTTCTGGGGATTTTTCATAGGCAAAAGTAAGAGGAAAAGAAATCATAGAATCGTAAGATTGAAATCGAGAGAAGTCACACACTTGCGTTGTTGAACAGGTACAGATTTCAAGGAAAAATGCAAAATTTTAGATAATATGTTCCCAAAGTTTGCTTTGATTTGAAGAACCTAAATCTTAATTTCCCTTTTTTTCTTCGCAAGAAACCTAAATCTTAATTCTAGAGTACCTAATAAAACGAAACCTGTAGAGTTAACCGGTGAAAGCTCTGATCTACAATTGAGCAAAATCAGTTCCCGAGGGTTGGAACGTTAATTTTGCAGGATGTGATATCAAGGGTGACCAGATGGCAGCCATTTGTCCAAAACAAGACAGAAATAAGAATACGAAGAGAGAGACGGAGAAATCTACGGGGAAAAAGAAGGTGTTCAATTTCAATTCGGCCAAGAAGACCTTTTGATAAGCATCAACGTAAAGCACATGGCTAACTTACTTGATAATACAAGCTGATAAATCTAGGTTTCTTGATAGACTCAAAATATTTGTATTTTATTTACACATACGCGGACTAATTTGTCATGTATCATGCATGCGACAAAAGTATTTAAGTCTAGATTGACCGGAGAAGTAACAAGAGTAGGGCTAATAAATTTCTGAGAGCTTCTAAAGATGTCAAATGTTTTCTTATAGAATAAAGTAATAAATATCTGTTAGCATGTATAAACCCTAAAACCTGTAGATTGTCAAAATTGGATATCAAGTTCTAATCGTAAGGAGAAAATACATAAAAGTACATCATGATGAATTTTGTAACGTATATGTGTATGGATGTAAAATAAATTTACGTAATTTTTCACTGATATAAAATAATTATTAAATAATTTTTCCACCGTCAGATGGTGCTGGATAATTCGACCTCCATTTCGTGATCATCCAAAAGCCCTTTTTCCATGATATCTACTGTTGGTGTGTGGTGCCGTGATTTAGTGGGTAAGATAATTGGAAGAATTTAAACTGATCTTTCTTTGTCAAAAGTAATTTTCACTCTAAGCGGAAATAAGGATCAAGTGACGTCGCGTCGTTGTACTGCATTTCTAATCCACTGTATATTTGAATTTCACAGTCAACCAATGTTTTAAAGTTGAAGCGGTTAGATATTGAGTTGATGTTTCAGTAGTTTAATCGATGATTTTTATCGATTGAATGAGTGATGATATCAGTGTGATATTAATATGTGAAAAAATAAAAAAAAATTAAATCGTAAGATTTTTGAATTAATTATATAAATTTAATTAAATCCAATCAAATGAAATCGGTGTTTACATTAAAAATAAGTAGTAGAAAAAATTATTTTTTAATTTTAATTATATTAAAATTAACATATTTTTATCAAATGTTAAACAAAAATAAATGATGTAACAGAAATTAAGAATCTAAATTTTAAGAATACATGGATCTTTTAAACCTTTGTTTTAATTTTTAACGTCATATGTATTTTTTTTATTTTTAATTTTTAATTCTGATCAAATCGAATGGTTAATTGAATATATTTAATTTTGATCGATTTATATTAATTTTTATTTTTATGACGTGAATAAGTCAATTCAATTGATAAGATATTGATATTTGATTGAATTGATTGATTTGATTTTATAGAAGTGAGAAGAAGAGAAGGCTGTTACACTTTGCTGAAAGTTTTTCCAAAATTCATTTCCTTCGGTCAAATAAGGTCAACGAGTAAACGCATATCATAGATAAAAATCATCTCTTGAATAAAAAGAAAATGCTAAGGTTGCATTTACATATTCGGATATTAAACAGGTGAAATAAGTGTAGAAGTTACTCGATTGAAGTAATTATAATAATTTATTAAATTATTAATAATTATAGGTTGATTTTCTGAGAAAGAAATGAAAGTTAATAAATTTTAATGAGATAATTATTAATTTAATTTAATTTAATTTTTTTTTTTCCTCAATCTCCCACCCTCACCCCTCGGTATTACCCCCTCACCTCGGAACCTGCAACGTCCCCATATTGGGGAGCTAAACGCAGCCTAAAAGAAAACATACGGAATGTGGTACTTCCTCCTCTTTTATGGTAGGGGGAGATATGTTCAAGTCCGTGCCCTGTTTTATCTATAGGGTGATCTGCGTGGGAGGCCTTTTCTCTAACTTATTGCAGGATTAATTCCGCGTCATCGAGAAAAAAAAAAATGACAAAGGTGTGTGACAGAAGGCATGAAAAGGTAAAGGCCAACGAGTGTGAGAC
Organism: Thalassia testudinum; assembly: GCA_037157565.1. Classification (NCBI taxonomy): domain Eukaryota; kingdom Viridiplantae; phylum Streptophyta; class Magnoliopsida; order Alismatales; family Hydrocharitaceae; genus Thalassia; species Thalassia testudinum. The sequence continues at coordinate 155,919,807 of JAZHRO010000073.1, forward strand.
GGAGGGTGGAAGCCGCACCATGAAAACTCAACAGAAGGAACGTACTTGTACCTAAAATGTCCTATAAATATTTATATAATTTCCCTGCATTTCCAATGTTTACATAAATATCTGTAAGTTGCTGATTTTCCAATATTTAACCAGCAATCAAGTAATCAAGCATATCATAAATGGGCTAGTCTAATAAATAATAAAATTATTAGATTATAATTTAGATTGGTTAGAAAAACACCATTTATTTTAAGCCACGGCACGGGTTAGGCCGATAATTCGAAAATTTAGGATAATGACCCAACCCATTAACCTTTTTAAATGAAATGAGCTTGGGTGGGGTCTCGTTTGGCTCACAACGACCTAGTTCGATGCTTACCTCTACTAACCCCTCTCTCTTAGCCTCCTCATCAACATTCACAAGTTACTACAATAACCCTAACCCAACCTTCAACCACTAATACGTAACTTTGATGTCTTTGATATGGCATAACTTAGGACCACCTCTAGCGCCCTCTTTCACTCTATGTCGTTAATGTTTGATGGTGATGGATACATATTTTGATGTGGGTGACTTTTGTACAAGGTGCATCTTTTAGGACTTCGTACGTTTTCATCTCTCTTCTAAAGAATTGGCCAACAACATAACTATAATCTAAAAAAGACTTAGCATAAAAAGAGCATCCTCAATTCCATTGGGGAGCTAACGAGGGAAGAAAATCCTTATTCAAACTCAATTCTTAAAAGGCTCTTCAAGGCTCAAGGCTCAAGACTCAACGACAAGCCTAAAGAGACCCGGTGAGCAAAATATTCAAAATTTACTTTAAGTGGATAATTAGGTAATACCCAAAAGGCCACCTAGAAAGTAATGGCATGTAACGACTCGATTCCCGAGTCTCTACGAGATATGGGAACCGGACCGACTCGACTAATCCCAAGACATAATCGTCCAACGAGGAAGTAACCAAAAGAGCAGTAAAATAAACCACATTCAACATGAAATATAACTGGCAGTAACAAAATACAGCAGTAAGAAAAGAACTACTGCAGCATGTACCACCATAACAGTAGAACAACATTTATAATATAACAAGAACTACGAGCAAAGAAAAGTACAGAGAGTAATAAGAACTACTCACTACAGTGGAACAAAAAAGGGCACAAAAGAACAGTGGTAACTCTACTAGACCCTACTTGGCCCAGCGTCCTCTACAGCCGCTGACCCTGGCTGCTCAACACCTGGTCCTGAAAAGTAACGAGTGTAACACGTCAGCGAAACGCTGAGTAAAGTGGCAGCTAAACTAAAGAAACAGTAAAGTGTACAGTAGCTGTTTTATTTTCTTCTTCCTTTATTTACGTCTTTCTATTGTTTCATAATTTATCTATTTCTCAGATCCTTCAATTGATCTCGAATGTTCCTCGTGGGAATGATCTTGATTGCAGTCTTTTCCGAACAGTAGAAGTAGCACGTGGTGCTCTCCTGACCGGGAGAGTCTCCCATGGTGATCCTACTCGCAGTCAACCACCCCAAGGTCACGTACAGACGTAACGGTGACTACGGCACGCGCGATAAACGCACAGGTAGCTAACCCTCACTGGCACGTGGTCAGTCGTTTCCGTTAACGGGTGCGCACAAAGCACAGCACGGAACCAGTACAGGGCAGAGCCCTCTCAGTAACATGGGTCCAACCCCTCCATTGTAACCAAACAGGGGCCTGGCCCCTCCACAGTCCGCGCACCCTCGCCTGACTACCCTGGTTTGCCCAGTGGGCCTAACAAGTCGATGTAGGAGGCTAGCAGAACCCCGGGGCCCGTGGGGTAGCTAGTGCTCTCCCTACACTAGTAGCTCTCCTCGGTACTACGTACACGAGGGCCAGCAAGTTGGTACAAAGTGGCCAGACCTAACCCCGGGTCCCTGGGGCAGCTGGCTCCGCTCTGCACTAAACAGGTAACAGGTACTTCCCTTGGTACTATGTACCCAAGAGACAGCACACTTCCACATCTTTTCTTCTTAGTTCCATTTCATTCTCTTTCCAGGAGTTCTACTCCTAACTCCTCGTAGGGTTCCAGCTCTTTTAACTCAGCATATTCAGGTTTCACCTTTCTCAGTTTTACGTTCATACAACCCACGTTCTCAATCACGTTTATTTATTCATAACAGGTAGCTGTTAAATTAAATTACAGGCAGCTGTTTATTCCTTTCCACTTTTCCAATACTGTAGTATTCATATATTCCACTAGTTTTCCCATCCTAGGATTCATGCCATACCTTAGGATCTATCATACAATCTAGTTTTCCAGCCCTAGGATTCATGCAACACCCTAGGATCTATCATTCAATCTAGTTTCTCATTCCTAGGATTCATGCAATGTCCTAAGTTCTATTTATGGTTCCATAGTTTAACAGATTATGCTAATAAACTTAAAAGCCACTCTACCAGCTACAACGGAAGTACTGGGGGCGTGGTCGGAAATCCCGCGCGCCTCCGCAATCCCCAAGACTGCAATGGAACGGGGTCCTATCACAAGGATCAAACACAAGGAGTTTCTCAAAATAGTATATAATTACTGTAGACGGGTAGAGGATTTAATTCCGAAAAGAACGCAACTCGAAACACGGAAAACGGACTTCGAACGGGTCCTAAACGGGTCAAAAACGACGAAACAGTGCAAAATCAGACGTCTGGAACCTCTTCCAGATGTCTTAAAATGAGGGTCAGATGGTACCTTTGCTCTGTATAGTCTCTCAGACGTCCAGAAGCCTGCAGGGGCGTCTGGCCTAGTTCCCAAACGTTCGATGGTCACCCTTGACGTCTGGAAGTCCTTCCAGCCGTCTGGCACTGCAGTCAGATGTCTGATTCGTGTTGGATGCGAATCTCAACCTGCATGTACCCACTCATCGCTTGCAGTAGAACGGTCGCAGAAAAAGGACGAAGGACGGAAAAGAATAACTTACTTTCCAGACGTCTGGATAGTCCTCCAGACGTCTTCACCGTCGTCTGGTTGGAAGACCAGACGTCTGATTCTGGAAAAATTTCCAGAATCAGGGCTCGACGCGCTCTCCGCCCGCGACGCACGGCCGCGCCGTGCCTCATCCGCCTGCTGCTCGAGTTGCAGCAGCCCTCCAGCGACGCTCCACGCCTGCGGCTCCCCCGCCGGCCGGCTCCAGCTGCCCCGGCAAGCTCGAGCCCTCACGGCCGAGCGTCTCCTCCCTCGTGCGACACCTCCTCCCGCACACCCGCTGCGGCTGTCGCTGTCGCCGCTCACGCTCGCACTCGCACTCCGGCTGGAAGAGGAAGAAGGGAGCGGAGGGGATGAGAGTGAGGGAGAGGGCGAGGCCTTTTAAAGCCACGCGGGGAGAGAGAGTGAGAGAGGGGGGCAGCGCTGCGCCTGCGGAGGAGAGAGGGGAAAAGGGGTATTTGTAGGTCTACGCACGTAGGCGCGCAGACGAAATCCACCTTGCCACAGAAAATCAAATCCCAGACATCTAGGCCACCTCCCAGACGTCTTAAATGACGTTTTGAAACTACGGTCGCAACAATATAACAAACTCAAAGGAAGTTTCGTCCCCGAAACTTGCGCTAACTAGGGTGCGGGAAAACGTCATATAAAAACATAACAAACTCAAAGAGGACCGAAGCCGATCCGAAATACGTACCCGCGAAGAGCTCCGTGTACCGCTCCCGCATTGCCGCCTCAGGCTCCCAGGTAGCCTCCTCGTACCGCTGGCTCCTCCACAAAACCTTTACCAGGGGTACTTGCTTTCGTCTCAAACTGCGGATGGCTCGGTCTAGAATTTGCACTGGCCTCTCGGGGTAGGTCAGGTCGTCGTCCACCTCGACGCTCTCCTGACTCAGTACGTGACTGGGATCGGCTATGTACTTCCTGAGGTTGGACACGTGGAACACGTCGTGCACACTAGAAAGCTGGGGAGGGAGGACAAGCCTGTAAGCAACGAGTCCAACCCGCTCCAGGACCTTAAAGGGCACCCACAAACCTCGGCGCAAGCTTCCCTCTCACCCCAAACTACTGCAGGCCCTTCATGGGCGAAACACAAAGAAAGACGTGGTCCCCAACCTCAAATTGCACCTCTCTGCGTCTCCGATCCGCGTAGCTCTTCTGTCTGCTCCTGACAGTGCGGAGTCACCTGTGGATCTGCTCGACTACCTCCTGACTCTGCCGGATCAACATGGGGCCAACCTCCCACTTGGTCCCCACCTCAACCCAACTCAAGGGTGTCGTACACCTCCGTCCGTACAGAGCCTCGTAGGGGGCCATGCCGATGCTCGAGTGATAGCTGTTATTGTATGCAAACTCCGCCAGGGGCAGGTGCTCCTCCCAAGAGCCCCTCCAGTCCAGTACACAGGCACGCAAAAGGTCCTCAAGTGTCTGTATCGTGCGCTCAGACTGTCCGTCTGTCTGGGGGTGATAAGCTGTACTAAACCTCAACCGCGTCCCCAGGACCTACTGAAACTCAGCCCAAAACCGGGACATAAAGTGGGTATCCCGGTCGGATACGATTTCCCGTGGAACTCCGTGTAGTCGTACCACGTCGCGGATATACCTCTCTGCCAACTGTGCTGGTCCCAAAGTGACTCATATCGGCAGGAATCGTGCTGTCTTTGTCAGTCTATCCACAATTACCCAGACTGCGTCGTGTCCTTGCTGGGTAACAGGTAAACCCACCACCAAGTCCAAGGTGATGCTCTCCCACTTCCACTCTGGCACTGGAAGCAGCTGTAGAGGCCCTGCAGGCCTCTGATGCTCAGCTTTCACCTGTTGACACACTAAGCATTGCTGCACCAATTCACCCACATCTCGCTTCATCCCCCGCCACCAAAACTCGCGTCTTAAGTCATGGTACATCTTCGTGTTTTCGGGATGTATGGTGAATCTGGAACCGTGTGCCTCAGTTAGGAGCTCTCTCAACAGCTCCTCGTCTCTGGGAACGCACAACCGTCCCCTCAGGCGCAACACCTGGTCTGTGAAAGAGAAGTCCCCTGGGTCTCCCGACAGTACTCTGTCGCGCAAGGACTACAAGTACGGATCGGCCATCTGTCCTGTGATGATGCGGTCTATCAGCTCTGGCCTAGTCTGTCGTGTCACCGTCACTGCCCCACAGTACCCCCGTAACTCCAGGGGTCGCCAACTGCCCACCTCCTCCAAGAGGCTCCAACTCTGTAACTGTAAACTGACCAAGTGTGCGGGCACCTTCCGGCTCAAGGCGTCAGCCACCACATTAGCGTTTCCCGGGTGGTAGGAAATGCTGCAGTCGTAGTCCTTCAGGAGCTCCAACCAACGTCTCTGTCTCATGTTGAGCTCCTTCTGATCAAAAAGGGTATCTGAGGCTCTTGTGATCTGTGAAAATCTCGAAGGTCTCACTGTACAAGTAGTGCCTCCAGGTCTTCAACGCGAAGATGATAGCTGCCAATTCCAGGTCGTGGGTAGGGTAGGTATGCTCATGGGGCTTCAGTTGTCGCGAAGCGTAAGCGACAACGTGACCCCTCTGCATGAGCACACCTCCTAACCCCTGCAAGGAGGCATCCGTGTACACAATGAACCCGCCACTACTGTCAGGGATGGTGAGCACGGGAGCCGAAGTCAACCTCTCCTTCAGCTCCTGAAAACACACCTCACAGGCGTCCGTCCAAGTGAAGGGCACGTCCTTCCGGGTCAACTGTGTCATAGGACGCGCAATCTGTGAAAAACCTCTGATGAATCATCTGTAGTAGCCTGCTAGTCCTAGGAAACTGCGAACCTCAGTGACTGAACGCGGTCTCTCCCACCTGAGCACTGCCTCGACCTTGGCTGGGTCCACCGCCAAGCCATTTCCAGAGATCACATGAACTAAGAAGGTCACCTCCCTCAACCAGAACTCGCACTTGCTGTATTTGGCGTACAACCTACGCCGTCTCAGCGTGTCCAGAACCATCCGCAAGTGCTGTCCATGCTGCGTCCGATCTCGAGAATAGATGAGTACATCATCAATGAATACCACCACGAACTGGTCCAAGTACGGTCTAAACACCCGGTTCATCAGGTCCATGAAAGCAACGGGGGCATTGGTCAGCCCAAACGGCATGACCAAAAACTCGTAGTGTCCGTACCGGGTGCGGAAAGCTGTCTTGGAGACGTCTGCCTCCCTGATCCTCAACTCGTGGTATCCAGACCTCAAGTCGATCTTGGAGAACACCGTGGCACCCCGCAATTGGTCAAACAAGTCGTCGATCCTCAGCAGCGGATATCTGTTCTTGATGGTGACCCTATTCAGCTGTTGATAGTCCACACAAAGGCATAGGGTACCATCCTTCTTCTTCACAAACAGTACCGGGGCTCCCTAAGGAGACGCACTGGGCCTCACGAAACCCTTCTTCAAAAGGTCCTGCAACTGAGACTCGAGCCCTCGTAGCTCAAGCGGTGCCATCCTGTATGGCGCAGTGGAGATGGGGCTGGTCCCTAGTACTAGTGAGATCTCAAACTCGATCTCACGCTCGGGCGGTAGTTTTGGTAACTCGTTTGGGAACATGTCAGGGTACTCTCTGACCACCGGGATGCTCTGGAAGTCTGCCACAGGGCTGGGCTCTGCCACCACACAAGCTAGGAAGCCCTCACACCCCTGGCTCAAAAGTCTCGCCGCCCGAAGTGCCGAAATGCACCTGAAGCCTCCGTCCACTGGCTATCCGTGAAACTCGAAAGAAGGCAACTTCGGCATGGAGAAGACAATCTTCCTCTCAAAATAGTCCACTAAGGCGTGGTAAGCGGACAGCCAGTCCATCCCCAGAATTACGCCAAAGTCCTCCATCTGTATCATAATCAAGTCAGCTGGCAGGCTATGTCCCCCGACGCTGACCTCGCAATCTGTGTACACCTCCTCAGCTACAAACAGCTGACCACTCGGACCTCTGATTACTAACGGATTCTCTAACAGCAAATAATCCTGGCCCAAACTAACTGCGAAACTGGCTGCGACAAACGAGTGCGTAGCGCCGGAATCGAAAAGTGTGTAAACAAGTCTGCCGGAAACTGAAACCATACCTGCCACCACCGAGCCCGAAGCTCTAGCATCCCTGTGTGTCAGGGCGTTGATACGCCCCTCAGCTCTAGGTGCGGACGAAATAGCCACACTCTGCGTCGGACGGGCAGGTGCTGGCCGATACCCTCCTCGTGACTGCTGTCCTCCTCGCGCCTGGGAACCGCGGCCTCCTACGAGCCCTCCAGTGCTCTGTGCGGGAAGTATCTGCTGACCTCCTGCCCTAGACGGGCAGTCCCTCCTGATGTGGCCCGGCTGGCCACACTGGTAACAGAGGGGAACCTGACACCCGCCCTCAGTGGGTCCCTGCTGTCGGCTGGGCGGGGGTCCGGTGCTGGCGACTGGCCTCTGTTGAGGGCCCACAAAGGCCACGGATGGCCCTGCAAAACATGACGGCTCTCCTGTGGACGCCACGTGCCTTCTCTCTCGCCGGACCTGTGAAAAGTTTGGCTGAAAGGGCCTCTTCCGCCTGCCGTCAGTGTCTCACGCGGACGGGTTGGTCTCCTCGTAGGTCATGGCTGCCTCCACCACCCTCGAAAACGTAGGCAACTTCAGGGGTTTGACATACCCCTGAATCGCAGGCTGGAGCCCCTCGGTGAACCTCCAAAGGCGCTCCTCCTCAGTAGCTACCACTATCGCTGCAAAGAGGGACAGCTCCAAGAAACGCATGCGATACGCGCTCACGGTCATCATCCCTTGGCGGAGAGTGTGGAACTCCTGCCTCCTCTAGTCCTACCACGTCTGGGGAAAGTACTGCTCGCAGAAGAGGGCGACGAACCGATCCCAGGTCAGCTCGTCCCTCTCCTGTCCCCGGACTGCCCTCCACCACCTGTATGCCGCACTCTCCAGCTGGTACGTGGCAAAGGCCACGCGGCACTCCACCGGGGGGCGAAGGGTGTCGAAAATCTTCTCCAGCTGCTTGAGCCAGTCCTCTGCCTCGGTCGGGTCCTCATCCCCCTTGAAGGAGGGGGCCTTCAGCTTCCGAAACTGCCCGAAGAGCTCAGAGTGGCGCTGCAGTGGGGATTCTGGTGCACCTCCAGGCAAAGGTGCCTCGTGCACAGAAGCGTCGGAGGAAGGTGGGGGCGGCGGCGGCCCATCCCCTCCCCCGCGTCCAGCGCCGTGTCCGTCGGGTGGTCCCACAGAGGACTCTCCCTCTGCAGCCCCAGGGTGAGGCACTCGGGGCGGTGGGTGGAGCTCCTCTCGTACGATATCCCGTATCAACTGGGTGAGGCCCTGAGCCTAGATGCCCGGGAGTGGTGGCTGGTCCACCGAGGCGTCGACCACGGCACACCCACCTCGCCGGCCTCGTCCTCAGCCGCACCCGCGGCCCGCCTCACCAGTCCCGCGACGAGGCATCTCCTGCAAGGAGACACGAAACACAATGGAACACGTTACTATGGAACGATACCTAACGGAAATGTCTAAGAGCTGATGTCAAAAGATATGTTGTGGTTGCTACTCTAGTTATAGACATGTGAATTGGTTATTTTCCAGTCAGTTGATTCACTTCTCGGGACGACCTTGCTCTGATACCATCTTGTAACGACCCGATTCCCGAGTCCCTACGAGACACGGGAGCCGGACCGACTCGACTAATCCCAAGACCTAGTCATCCAACGAGGAAGTAACCAAAAGTGCAGTAAAATAAGCCACATTCAACATGAAATATAACTAGCAGTAACAAAATACAGCAGTAAGAAAAGAACTACTACAGCATGTACCACCACAACAGTAGAACAACATTTACAATATAACAAGAACTACGAGCAAAGAAAAGTACAGAGAGTAACAAGAATTACTCACTACAGTGGAACAAAAAAGGGCACAAAAGAATAATGGTAACTCTACTGGACCCTACTCAGCCCAGCGTCCTCTGCAGCCGCTGACCCTGACTGCTCAACACCTGGTCCTGAAAAGTAACGAGTGTAACACGTCAGCGAAACACTGAGTAGAGTGGCAGCTAAACTAAAGAAACAGTAAAGTGTACAATAGCTGTTTTATTTTCTTTCTTCCTTTATTTACGTCTTTCTATTGTTTCATAATTTATCTATTTCTCATATCCTTCACTTGATCTCGAATGTTCCTCGTGGGAACGATCTTGATTGCAGTCTTTTCCGAACAGTAGAAGTAGCACGTGGTGCTCTCCTGGCCGGGAGAGCCCCCCGTGGTGATCCTACTCTCAGTCAACCACCCCAAGGTCACGGACAGACGTAACGGTGACTACGGCACGCGCGATAAACGCACAGGTAGCTAACCCGCACTGGCACGCGGTCAGTCGTTTCCGTTAACGGGTGCGCCCAAAGCACAGCACGGAACCAGTACAGGGTAGAGCCCTCTCAGTAACAGGGGTCCAACCCCTCCATTGTAACCAAACAGGGGCCTGGCCCCTCCACAGTCCGCGCACCCTCGCCTGACTACCCTGGTTTGCCCAGTGGGCCTAACAAGTCGGTGTAGGAGGCTAGCAGAACCCCGGGGCCCATGGGGTAGCTAGTGCTCTCCCTACACTAGTAGCTCTCCTCGGTACTATGTACACAAGGGCCAGCAAGTCGGTACAAAGTGGCCAGACCTAACCCCAGGTCCCTGGGGCAGCTGGCTCCGCTCTGCACTAAATAGGTAACAAGTACTTCCCTTGGTACTACGTACCTAAGAAACAGCACACTTCCACATCTTTTCTTCTCAGTTCCATTTCATTCTCTTTCCAGGAGTTCTACTCCTAACTCCCCGTAGGGTTCCAGCTCTTTTAACTCAGCACATTCAGGTTTCACCTTTCTCAGTTTTACATTCATACAACCCACGTTCTCAATCACGTTTATTTATTCATAACAGGTTGCTGTTAAATCAAATTACAGGCATCTATTTATTCCTTTCCACTTTTCCAATATTGCAGTATTCATATATTCCACTAGTTTTTCCATCCTAGGATTCATGCCATACCCTAGGATCTATCATACAATCTAGTTTTCCAGCCCTAGGATTCATGCAACACCCTAGGATCTATCATTCAATCTAGTTTCTCATTCCTAGGATTCATGCAATGTCCTAGGTTCTATTTATGGTTCCATAGTTTAACAGATTATGCTAATAAACTTAAAAGCCACTCTACCAGCTACAACGGAAGTACTGGAGGCGTGGTCGGAAATCTCGTGCGCCTCCGCAATCCCCAAGACTGCAATGGAACGGGGTCCTATCACAAGGATCAAACACAAGAAGTTTCTCAAAATAGTATATAATTACTGTAGACAGGTAGATGATTTAATTCCGAAAAGAACGCAACTCGAAACGCGGAAAATGGACTCCGAACGGGCCCTAAACGGGTCGAAAACGATGAAACAGTGAAAAATCAGACGTCTAGAACCTCTTCCAGACGTCTTAAAATGAGGGTCAGATGGTACCTTTGCTCTGTATAGTCTCTCAGATGTCCAGAAGCCTGCGGGAGCGTCTGGTCTAGTTCTTAGACGTTCGATGGTCACCCTGGACGTCTGGAAGTCCTTCCAGTCGTTTGGCACTGCAGTCAGACGTTTGATTCGTGTTGGATGCGAATCTCAGCCTGCACGTACCCACTCATCGCTCTCAATACAATGATCGCAGAAAAAGAACGAAGGACAGAAAAGAATAACTTACTTTCCAGACGTCTGGATAGTCCTCCAGACGTCTTCACCGTCGTCTGGTTGGAAGACCAGACGTCTGATTCTGGAAAAATTTCCAGAATCAGGGCTCGACGCGCTCTTCGCCTGTGACGCACGGCCACGCCGCGCCTCGTTCGCCTGCTGCTCGAGCTGCAGCAGCCCTCCAGCGACGCTCCATGCCCGTGGCTCCCCCGCCGGCCGGCTCCAGCTGCCCCGGCAAGCTCAAGTCCTCACGGTCGAGCGACTCCTCCCTCGCGCGACACCTCCTCCCGCACACCCGCTGCGGCTGCCGCTGCCGCCGCTCACGCTCGCACTCGCACTTCGGCTGGAAGAGGAAGAAGGGAGCGGAGGGGATGAGAGTAAGGGAGAGGGGGGCAGCACTGCGCCTGCGGAGGAGAGAGGGGAAAAGGGGTATCTGCAGGTCTACGCACGTAGGCGCGTAGACGAAATCCACCTTGCCGCAGAAAATCAAATCCCAGACGTCTGGAAGGGGTTCCAGACGTCTGGCCAGACATTTGGGCCACCTCCCAGACGTCTTAAAAGACGTTTTGAAACTGCGGTCGCAACATGGCAGATCAAATAAAGATCATCTGTCAAGGGAGACATCCAACAAGGTGCCACATCTGTCTAATAAGTTAACGGACAACCTTGCCTTGTTCTACATGAAAGAGTCAGGCAACTTTAATTACTTAATTTTTACTTATTTATTTCAGGTTGTTCACTGGGAGGCAGTTATTGATATATATCACTCTCTAAATCCAATATCATTCTTTAATTACAAAAAGATTGATTTTATGTACAATAATAAATGAATGAATCAAAGAATGAATCAATTATATATAAAAGAATGAATTACAAATAAAGACAATGCTTGAAAATAACTATGTATAAACAATCACCAAAAACTATAAATGAATACTCTATATTATCTATTTATATCTTATATGAATAGTACTTAGGTATAATATATACTATACTAACTTAAGTTAACATACTAACATTTACAGTAACATATAATGTATGTATAGTGACATATATAAGCGTCGCTAAACCTTAATAAAACTGTACACATAAGATAAGGTAAAAATAGGATTTATACTAACATTTAATTTATCTATAGTGATGGATATATATGTCACTAAAGCCATCTTTATTTATATACATATATAACTCAAACATATGTTATACTACGTATACTTATTACATATATACCTATTTACTTACATACATATACACATATATCAATATACATATATACATATATACTATCTATACATATACATATATATATATAAATATATATATATATACATATATATATAGAGATATATATATTATACTTACATATATACACATGCATACACAACTCACATAGAGGCACAAGGCCTCTCTCCAACACTTAGCCGATTTTTGCCTCTTCTCTTCTAAGTTTCTTTTGAGTTTCTTAAGTAGATTAAGGCATGATTACTATTCATTTTTAACAAAAATTATATTCTTAATTGGCAAGCGACTTTTTCAAGGAATACACAACACCCTCTCAGGTGGGACCAGACATCTACTAGGCGTCGCCCTAATTCGTTAATTAGACCTCTTAACCTTATTTTATACTTGTTAATGGGCCCAATTAGAACCACGCACAGTGCTAGGCCCCCAGCCTACACCGCACACACATGTCTCATGCCAAAGCCTCATCATGCTTAGAGGGTATAAGGGGAGAGGGTAATGCTTGCGCCGAGCGCTGACGACTAAAGAGGCCAAAAGAGAAAAACAATTTAAGGTGGCGTGCGCACTTGTGCATTAACGATGTGACACTATTGTGCCGGCTCTCTACACTGCCAATCCAATGTAGCGCACGTCAGATTACTTGATTTTGGCCCTCGATTTGAGGGCCCAAATTAATTTCAAATTTAAAATAAATTATACATTTGTAAAGCCCTTAAGGCTACATAATTATTTAGTTTATTTACAAAAATAATTATATTTACTATATAAATAAATTAGCTAAAGATTGTAATTTATACACACTAAATAAATTACAGTATAAATTAGTTAATTAATGGTCTAATTGACCCTGTATAGAGTTAATATACATATTAAATTATTTAATACATATTTTTATTGTATTTTGCACATTTTATTTTAATTGATTTACATTTAAATAAGTGATTTCAATGTGTTTTACATTTAAATTATGTGTAAATAGTATAATACATTATAAATATAGTTAAATTAGTTTAAATCACCTAAAATACTATAGTACAAGTATACAATATAAATTAGTTCAATTATAACTTAATTTACTAATTTATTCTAATTTAACTTAGTAACTTAATAACTTAAAAAATTAATTATTTATTACCTATATATAATTAAATTAGGTTACAGGTGTCTTAATGTACATTGTACATATATAAATACATATGTACAGTATTATCTATAAATAAGTTTATTTATAGGGGTTTATTAATTTACATAGGTTGTAGTACAAATAAGTTAATTAAATTAATAGTTATATATATATATAAGTCATATGCATATTAAGTTATCTTAAGTACTTAACCTATATTATATAATATATAGATAAGTTATATATACATATTATGTACATATTTTACACTATTTACATATATAGCTTAGCATATACCTTATATTTATGTGTATATACATAGTTTACATAGTATTTTTGGATATTTTTAGGGTTTTTCTGATTTCTATGTGTTTTATACGTTTTATAGAGGTAGGGTATAAGAGAGAAAGAAAGAGATGAGAGAAATAGATTTATTTTTTGTATTTTTGATTTTGAGTTCTTTTATTAAGTTCCAGGGGATACTGAACCGTCGGCTGGTATGTTCTACTAAGTCGGGGGTTCAGATGACCTTGTAACTTGGTATATACTTAGAAATATACTTAATCTTGACCAAGACAGGTTTATTTTATTTTTTTATATTTTTTATAGCATTTTTATTTATTTACAAAGGGAACACATTTTAGGCCTAAAAGGGATTTTCTAATATAAACCTAAGGCCTTGAATATTAATATAAAGGTTGGATAGGTAGTAAACTACTTCAGATGTGCTCAATACAGTTTAAGAAATATGTTCCAACCAATAAACATGATTTTCATTCATTTTTTCCTTTAAATTCCCAATGTGGACAGTTATGCACAAAAGTAGTTGACAAAGGATGATTAAAAACACAATACAAGTTATTCAAATGCAATTAAAAGGCATAAAAGTACATGAATGCTTATTACAAAATATTGCACACATTACAAACATGTCATCCATTCAATTATCCTAATTCTAGCTTACTGTCCTACTCATCTCAACCCACCAGTAGGAGCAACAACTGCAGCAGCAGCTTCAGACAGCAGTAGCAGCAACTGCAGCAGTAGTTGCAATAACTCTCAGCAGCTCTCAATGAGCTGCTCAGAAGTCTTATAACTTGGTTTCTAAGGCTACTGTCCAGCCATTAGGATCTGGATCTCAATTTCAGTAGTTCTGAATTTGAATATTAGTAAGAAAGACACATTTTCAGCAGCTCTAAAATTGAGATCTCAATAGCTGCTAAGATAGCCAAATCTAATCCATAATCTCTGTCATAGACAACAAAGATCATGGCATTAGATTGGAAATCAATCCAACAAAAATGTCGCTGCATACAACCTTTTAATATGTGATATTGGGATTCAAAACACACAACCAACACCTCAAAAATCTGATAAAACATTGAATTCACTTGAAAATCAGTTGGAACTATTGAATCTTCACCAAAAACCTTTAAATCTTGATCCTCATGTGAAATCAGAGAGAAAACACTGATTTGACCTCTTCCTTATGCTATAGACAGCATGAAAGAAGAGTTCAAATCAGTCCATTAAAGCCAACCAACTTGAATCCCAAATGTTTAAAACCTTAAGGAATATTGAGAATTCCTTAGGTTGGAAATCAAAATCACCAAACAAAACTCAAATCCAGACAAATATAATAGGTAAAGCCTCAAATCAACAAAGTTGATTCTCCTTAGCTTTCCCACACATTCAAGATCATAAAATCTCCAATTTGTGCCAAATTCAGACATGGCTCATCTAAGGAAAGATTTTTCATCAAAAACTTCTCAAATTCACTGCATGAAATGAATTACCCAAAACATATCAATTCACTTGATCAAAACCATTCAAAACTCAATTTGATCAAAATCTTGCGATCTTGCTTTAAAATCCAAATTAAAATCAGATTAAGCGAATCGATTCAATTTAAAATTCAGATCAGGGGTCTTTGTGGATTTCTGAGATGAATGGTAGACCCCTAGATGGATTTTGAGTGCAAATCATATCTCAAAGCTAGAGAGCAATGAGGTGAGTGAGAGCAAATCGAGGGAAATCAGAACATGAAATGGAAATGTAAAGAGGGAGATCAGTGACCAATGAGTGAGATGAAATCATCTCCTCTGATCTGAAGTGATCAGAGGAGGTGGATGTGTGAATTCTACTCTAATCTACTCCTAAGCTAACGATCAAACCAATGGATTTCTAGCTGATCTACTCCTATCTGATCTACACTACACTAACAATCACTATATCTATGCTAGAGCTAGAAAGCATTAAAACCTAGTTTAAATGGAGGAATGGGACCTGTAAGGAGAGCTGCAGCTGGTGGCTGCAGTGATGGAGGGGGTATCTCCAGCGGATTGAAAACTCACAAGTGGAGTTCTGGGTCACCCTCAGGTGCTATGATGTCCTTAGCGGCAAGGAGAGTCGGAGAGGAAGGTAGAGCTTCACCACCAATGCCAGTGAAACAGGGACAATATGAGGAGAGGAGCTGGAGCAGACGAATAATCGGCTCAAAGGGTGTAGAAGGGAGTCGATCCCTTGCGTGCGAGGCTAGTGAGGTGCTTAAGTAGAACGATCAGTGAATCAGGGCACTATAGTGGTGTGATTAGCTACCTAGGGTGCCTACGGTTGGATGGGGAGTAGAGAGCGCGTGTGAGGTTTAAATCAAATGTGGATCGTTGGATGGGATCTGAGGGTAGAGCTGATCGCATGCGCCAAGTCGCGTGAAGCTTTGATTACAGGAGAGCCACCAAATCAAGAGGATCAGAGAGGATTGATGGCTACGATCCTCTCAGTTCTTCAGGTGCTACAGTGCACCCATGAGACGCACCTAAAGGTGTTTTTGCACAATATGCCCCTGCGCGAAGGGGTAGAAAAATAGCAGAGGGACCCTTAAGTGGTTAGGAATCCTATCAGAGTAGTCCTTAGAATGTCGCAAATAGGTTCCTGCGGGTATCAAATGGGTCCCTGGAGAGATTTCTAAGGTTGAAATGTTATGACCTAAGGACCTAAATGAGAATCTCTAATTGCAAGACCTTACTAATGTCCAAATACAATCAATTTTTTATGGAAGCTTAATTGAACATTTAGGAAGTTAATTAAACTTTTGATTTGAACTTTTGAACTCATTTGTGTGTCTAAATTTGCAATTGGATCACCATTTTGTATTTAATAATAGAATATCTCAATAATTGACGTAACTTTGCATTTTTAGCACAAGATTGATGTTTTAGGTCTTTTCTGTTATTTCTCACACTTAACCCTTTCTTTGTGTTAATTTGATAGTATTTAACCTAGTTTCTCGCTTAACTTGGACATTTTAGCTATGATGAGCCACACCTCATCAGCAACACACCCCCATCTGACAGATATGCCAGATGACATAATCTCCATCCACTTGACAAGCAAGATGGACATATATCAAGTGGCATAAGCATAGACCATCTAGCAAACCAGGCAAACAACCCACTTGGCTCATCTGAGAACTAGGTGGGTGGGTTCTTCTGTTCACCGCCTAGAGAATCATGGTTACAAGAAACTAAGTCCACGACTCTGCATTTACTAAGAATGTGGCATCGTGGAGGTTACCTCTGGATGATTGTTCGAATGTCTGCAATTACCACTCCCGAAGAATCCGCGAACGTGATGTTACATGTGTTATAAGGTGAAATCAAATAAATAGCTAACGTCACCCCAGATGCAGGGGCACGCGTGCATAAAGGGAGAAAGAGAGACTTCCCTTTGAACTAAGACAAAAAGTTAATATAATTTGAGAGTAACACTATTCTCTCCAAACGTACACTAATCCTAGTGGAATTGGGTAATTGAACCTCTTGCCTTTCTCGTACGTGCTTGATTGTTCAAGTGATCCTACTTCTCCTATTATGAACTCAAATAGGACCCATTTGAATAGGCTCCAATGAGGAGCAAAGGTGTCAACTTTCTTTTAAAGGAGTATGAGATGGCACTTGTTCCATGGTGACAGCTTTTTGATCATCCTCAGTTTGATTTATTTATTTATTACTTGAATATTTCAAAAATTCTCTGAGGTCAAACTCAGGGAGAAAGCTTGATTTTAGAAGCATAAAAATTCACAATTTACAATAATGTATTGTTAAAAAAAACTAGAGAGAAAGGAAATAAAATGTTTCTTCTTTTTTTTCTTCTTTCTCTTTGCTCTCTCTCTCTTTTCTTTCTGTCTTCGGACGTCTGATTCTAGGAATCAGATGCCTGAAATGGCATTGCTACAATGTGCTTCTTCTTCCTTCCTTTGTCTGCTGCTGCTCTTCTTCTCCTTGGCTTTTTCCTCTTCTCTTCTCTTCGGCTACAGCTCCCTCCTTTGGCTTTAGCTCTTCCTCTTCTTCTGCTTTAGCTCCTACTCTTTCTTCTTTTTCTTCCTTTTCCTGCTTGTTCTTCTTGGCTTCTTCTTCTTCTCTCTCGAGCTGCGTCTCCTTCTTCTTCAGTTTGCTTCTCCTCTTCCTCTTCTTCTACTTCAGCTCCTCGGTGCGGCTAAGTCCTCGGCTGCTTCTTCCTCTTCTCTTCTTCTGCTGCTCCTCTTTTCTTCCGCTTCCTCTTCTTTCTTCTTCTTCCTCTTCCCTGCACAGGTACCCGGTTAAGCAAAACCTACCCCTACCCTTCCCGCATTTCTCTCTCTCTCCATTTCTTTCTTAGGTTCGCTCTCCTAGAGACTGCTCAGGTATATAGGTCGGGTATATGAGCATGGGACCAGGCCCATTGGCGTGCGGTGGTGGGTGAGGTTTGCTAGGCTTAGGTAAATGGGTCGGGCCAGGTCCGCGGGGGGTGGTCACGGATGAGGCCGAGTGAGCGGGTGAGAGGGACCTCACCCCGTGTGACGGAGGCGATAAGCCTCGGTCACTTTTCCAATTTATGCGTCGCGGGGTGCTTGAAAACTCACGAGGTGGGACTAAATGTCTCGCCCTTCTGCCTGTGCGCTCGCAACTGAAGGCGCGAGCAATTTCAGCTCCAGCTGAGGTCTTCGACGCCAATTGAAGACCTGGAGTTGTGTGTGGAGGTAATCCGCGCAGCCTGGGCTCGTGTCCTGGGGCTGCGAAAGCCTGGAGCTGCTTGCAAGCTTGCTCCAAGCTCGGCATCAATGGCAGCAAGCTTTCAAACCTGAAATGATGCAAATGGTCTCGTGGCCACGTCAGAATGCTCAGGAGGCTCTGCCGAAGCACAACGAGTGTACTGTAGGGGTCGACGTGGCTCAAAACGGCCTACGCATGCGTGCCTAGGTCGATCTGAGTCTGTGTGAGTGGGTTTGTTCAGGGGGAGGAGACAGTGGGTATGGTGGTCAGTGGAAGGTTGCAAGATGATCAGTGGGTGGAGGTGAAGCTCAGGGACCGGTTGGCGAGGGGTGGAATTGTTTGTGGTGGTGAAATGGCCTCGCCAGAGTTGGTTGTCGGAGGTGGAGATGGTGATGGTGGACAGTGGATTCGAGGAGTCGAAAGATCAAATTGACAAATGGGAAATAAAGAGAAGGGTAAGAGGAACTTAACTATGAGTCAAGAGTGAAGGGGGGTGCGGAGGTGGTGAGCGGCCGGTGCTGCCATCGTCGGAGACGAAGGTGCCAGCGGGAGAGAATGACGATGAGGAAGAGGGGTTGGAGAGCGCCCGTTGGTACGGCGCGGTGCGGCAGAGGATGGCAGAGTTAACCCTGCCACTGGTACGGTGGTAGGGCGACGAGAGAGGAGAGGGAGAGTCACCAGAAGCTCTGGAAGTTGGTCGGAGTTGGTGGGAGACGAATAGGAGGGGAGGGATCTTAGGCCAAATGAAGCTTGAAGGATGCAGTAAGGTGTGCCGCTCCTTAAATAGGCAAGGGCTAGCCGGGAGGTGCGCGAGAGCGGCAGGAAAAGTCTCACCGGAGGTATTGTAGACGGAGACCCATACCTCTCGCACGTTCACACGAGAGGTATGGCGGTCTTCAGGGCATGGGGGCTGACCCATGCTGTAGGGGGCTCCGCAGGGAGCTCCCCTTACAAATCTGGGGTCGGGTCCCCATGCATGCGCGGTGCCATCCTCCACGCAAAGTTGCCGGATGTATGGCTTGCATTGCGGGTGGCAGAAGGACCGGATTGAAGAAAATGATGGGAAAGTTGAGGGGGTAAATGCAAGAGTTTTAAAAAGTTGAGGGTCAGAAAGTAATTTTGAGTACCAAATTGCAAAGTGGGTCAAGACGACCTTCCCTTAGGTCCAAAATTTAGTATAAAACTAATTTGGACCTAAGAAATCCAATGGTGAAGTTGGATTCTAGGTATGACCACGTTTGATTGGATATTTTGCGTAAAACTCCAAATTAGGTCAAAAATTAGGTATAGACTTCAATCTAGGTCAAAACAGGTTCCAAAGGCCAAATTGAAGGTTCTAAAATCTAGGGGATATTTTTTCATAAATTTTAGAGGGTTTAGTTGATTTTTATCTTTCCTGAAACTTCATGAATTAAAGTGGATTTATTTTAGGGTTACAGAATGTCATTTAATTCTTAGATTTTATCATAACCCTTTTCTGACCAAACCATCCCACTTTTTCCTTTATTAGGTTCACTTGACCTATGTCTAGACCCTTAGAAATCCCGTTCATGCACTGCAATGGTGAAATTACAGTTTTACCCCTTGTATCATGTTTTATTCTCAGATTAACAATTCCTTGAATTGGGCCTTTCCTTAAGTTACGTAGGAGCTTTTGTTTACTTTGTTAGGTTAAAATGTGCTAGTTAGGGTTTATGATGAGGTTCTCATCATACCCCCATGCCTAGCTTTTGCTAGTCCCTAAGCAAAATTTTAAGGTTTTAACCTTTATTTTAGACCATGAATTCTTTTCATCAATTTTTATAAGTGCTTTTTCTTCTCTTGTCTCTTTGATTAGGTCGGAATGCCAACCATGGGCCTAAAGATACTCTAGTACCAACCAAGATCTAGATCTGTCTAGCTTTAGCCTCAGTCCTTAGCAAAGGTTTCTAAGACTCATAGGAACTAGCCTAAGGTTTATTGGACTCCGCGGTTAAAGCACCCATGCTTGAGACATTTTTAGCCTTGGTTCAATTTGCAGTGCGTTTTGTAAGAGAGAGACAGAGGGTTTATTTGACTGGAGAGTTTTCTCTCTCTTTTCTTTTTAATTCTAGCTTAGGATTGGCTTTACAATACAGTCTGTATCGGATTCCTTATCCCCATCATCAATCCTCAAAGGTTCCTAGTAATCGATGCTTTGAGATAGCACCGCCCATGGTAACCCCCAGAACCTTGGTTTTCGAGATTTCGAGATAATCCCGCCCATGGCGTTCCGTGGCTAAATTTAGACCCTGGCAATTAACGTTTCGTGATAATGCCATCCATGGTATCTGAATCAACAGAATGCTTACATGCCCCCAGTAGGATATGTAAATATCCTAAGAGACAAGCACTGAGAAGACGATATGTTGTTACACATCTTCGAGGGGAATTTCTCACCTCTCCGCTCCGAAAACTCGCCCAAATCAACTTGTGTTGATCGGCCACTCCTAATCTAGGAGACATTTTCAGAACATTAGAAACGCTTCTGTGTGATTTGATAATTATGCTCACTGAACCAGACTGTGTGCGAATTGGGGTGCTTATGTTACCGAGTCCTGTAAACCAAAGGTTAGTTAACGAGGCCGAATACTTCCTAAGCCTTAGACCTAATACTTAAGCTTTTCAATTTCCTCAACCTTTTGAGAAATATCCAGATCTTAATGGGTACTAAGAGTCTAGCCAAGAAGGCCTAAGGTTAGCGTTCCTAATAATTTTTTTGTGTTTCTTTAGCACTTTCTCTTTACTTTTCTTTAATGTGGTCTAGAACTATGGTTAATTCCTTAATTTCTTCCTAATGACTATCTCTTTCTTTTTCATTTTGTGCTCCTTTTTAGCATTTTGCTCTTTTCCTCCTCCTTTTGTAAAGAATTTCTTCTCTCCATTTTTTTGTTCTTATATATATATATATTAATTTTTTTGGTGTTTTTGACATATGTGATTTTTTGTTGAAACCTTTTCTTGTTATGAATTTTCATTGCACTTTCATGCCCCCCATGCCTAAGATTTGCAATGTCCTCATTGTAAATTAGGTGGATTTTTATTCAGCATGGTTCATACATTAGGACAAGTGTTGGGTGAGTGGATGGGTCTAAGTGACTGTTGCGGACGATTTCTAATCTCAGGTACGAGTACCTGAGGTGGAGTCGGCTGTCCTAAAGGATGAACCTAAAGTGCAAGGAAATGTCAAAAAAAGGTTTCAGGTTTTCAAAAGAATGACAGGTTGCCTCCCGTTAAGCGTTGAGTCTTACGCCATCGGTTGGGCGTAATGACCTCAGGGAGAATGGAGGATAAATGATGACTCAGCCAAATCTGTATTGGTTACATCAATGAACGGTTTGAGTCTCTGACCGTTCACGACGAAAGGTTCGGAATCGTGGCTGAGCAGACTGATCTCGACGACTCCATTTCCAAAGATCTGTCGTACAAGATATGGTTCGATCCACTTGGATCGCAGTTTTCCAGGGAATAATTTAAGTCAGGCATCGAAGAGTATGACCTTCTGACCAGGGTGAAAAATCTTTCTAGAAATGTGCTTTTCATGAAAGGCTTTAACCCACTCTTTGTAGATTCATGAGTTTTCATACGCATCAAGGCGTAATTCATGAATCTCGCTTATCTGAAGCTTTCTGTAGGTTCCAGCCTTAGAAAGATCTAGGTTGCAGTTCCGTACTGCCCAATAGGCTTTATGCTCTAGTTCAACGGGAAGGTGACACGCCTTCCCGTACACTAGTCTAAAAGGAGACATGTCTAATTGGGTCTTGTGGGCAATCCTATAAGCCTACAAAGCTTCCAGAAGTCGGGATGACCAGTCCTTCCTGTCAGGTCGAATAGTAACCTGAAAGATTTTCTTGATCTCCCGATTTGATAGCTCAGCTAGACCATTAGTCTGGGGGTGATAAGGAGTAGAGATTCGGTGTGACACCCCATATTTGGTCATCAGTGACCCGAACTGAGCGTTGGTGAAATGGGTCCCTCCTTCAAAAATGATTGCTCATGGAATCCCGAACCGTGAGAAGATATTTTGGTGAATGAATTTGATAATGATCTTGTGGTCACTAGTTCGGGTCGGAATGGCTTCGATCCATTTGGACACGTAGTCAACAGCGAGTAAAATGTACTCAAAGCCATCCGAGATAGGGAAGGGGCCTATAAAATCAATCCCCCAAATATCAAAAATCTCGCATACGAGAATCGACTGTAAAGGCATCATGTCACAATGGCTAATGTTGCCCAAAGTTTGGCAATGGTTGCATTCCTTACAGTGATTGTATGCGTCCTTGAAGATAGTGGGCCAGTAAAAGCTACATTGGAGGATTTTCGATGCGATTTTATGCCCAGAAAAATGGCCACCGCATGCCTGGTCATGGTAGAAAGAGAGTATGTCATTGATTTTGATCTCCGGGATACATCATCAGATAATTTGGTCAGCACCTATGCGGAATAAGTACGGGTCTTCCCAAATGTAATACTTGGCATCGAAGCACAATTTGTCTTTCTTGACCTTTGGTCAATTAAACGGGATCTGATGTGATGCCCAATAGTTTACTAAATTAGCAAACCATGGAAGCCCTGTTCCAATAGTCAAGAGGCGCTTGATGAGAACCTCATCATGAGCCATAACTAGCTCATTTTGACCCAATACAAAGGATAAAAGCTCCTACATAACTCAAGGAAAGGCTTAACTCAGAGAATTCTGAGTTTAAGGAGAAAATAAGTCATAAGGGGTAAAAATGCAATTTTACCAGTATAATCTGCATACAGGGTAATTCAGGGTCCAAACATAGGTCAAAGAAACTTAATAAGAATAAAAGTGGGATGAGATGATCTAGCAAGGGCTTCAGAAATTCCAAGGAACTAAATGATAATCTGTAACCCTAAAACAAACCCACTTCAATTCATGAGGTTCAAGGCAAAGCAAAAATGGAATAAACCCTCTAAAATTCATAGAAAAATAATCTCTAGGGTTTAGAACCTTCAATTTGACCTTAGGAACCCATCTTGACCTACATTGAGAACCATATCCAATTAATAACTTAATTTGGGTTTTTGTGTAAATTGACCAGTCAAACAAGGTTTAATCTAGAAATAAAATTCACCATCAGATTCCTTAGGTCCTAATTAGTCATGTATAAAAGCTTGAGCCTAAGAAGAAACCTTCTTGACCAACTTTACACTTTGGTCCTCATATATTTACTTTTTGGCCCTCAACTTTTGAAGCCTCGCATTTTGGCCCCTAACTCTCCTTCGTTCTTTGCGTTCAGGTCCCCCCTGCAAAACCTGCCAGCACCATGCTCCGGCGACCTTGCGCGGAGCATGGCGCCGCGCAGGGTGAGGGGGAGAGCCTAGCAAGTAAACCGGGGGTGCCCTGCGTCGTCAGCCGTCGCAGGGACACCCCCTGGTCGCTGTAACCCACCATACCGGCCGTGCGAACGCATGGACGGTATGGGTTTCCATCTCCGGCGTCCTCCGGCGAGGGAGACACGTCGTCTCCCTCCGCCTTCCTCCCTGATTCGGTCCCTATAAATACCCCCGTCGCTCCACCGTTCTTCCCAGCTCGGATCTGACGGAGAAAACCCCCAACTTTCCTCTCCTCTCACTCCGGTAGACGCCCACCAGCTCCGGCGGTTCCTCCTCCTCCTCCTCTTCGCTCTGCTGCAATACCAGCAGCAGAGACTTCTTCCCCTACTCTTCCCGCGCCACGCCGCACCCAGCTGGCGCCTCTCCGGCTCTCTGCTCGAAGCCGCCCCTTCCCCCGGGCATCTTCTTCTCCGGCGACAGTCGATACGACTGTCGCCCGCTCCGGCCCCTCCTCCTCCTGCTAAGTAGGTAGAACTCCTCATCTTCCTCCCCTCTTCCTTTTCCTCACTTTAAACATCTACTGTCGCCCTCGATTCCGACCCCTCACCCTCACCTTCTCCGCCTCCGGCCATCCTCCGGCGAGCCGCTCCCATCACCCCAGCAACCCACACGGCTCGCCGACCACCGCAGAACCTCCGCCTCCTCACCCTGATCAACCCCCGCCCTTCCACTTCCCCCACATCACCCTCTGCAACCCCACCGAACAAACCCATCTTCCGACCCACAGTCCGACCTAGGGCAGCCCTTGCACGCCGCCCCGCGCCTCGCCACCACCCACACGAGCTTCGCCGCACTCTGGCGAAGCTCCCGGCACCTTCTGATTAGGCCGAGAGGCCGTTTTGCTGTGAACAGGTCACCCGACCTCCGCCGCCATTGCCGTGCAGAAGGAGCTGCTTCCGCCTGCAGCTGCAGGCGCGCCACGCCCAGATTCGACTCCCAGGCCTTGCGAGGCATTTCGACAAAGCGTCAGGCTCGCAGCTGGGGAGAAGGCCTCGCGTGAAGCCGCGATTGCCCGCTGCTTTCTCCGCTGCGGGCGCTCAATTAGGGTGGGACATTTAGTCCCACCTCGGAAAACTCTGAAGAGGCGCAGCGGTATAAAGCGAAAAAGTGCTGGAGGCTTACTGCCTCAGCACACCCGTGGGGACGCTCTACCGTGTAGGGGTCTTCGCGGGACTCTCCCTCTCTGGCTGCCCAGGTAATTCTCAGGTGGACGATCTTTCTGATCAAGGGGTCCATTTGCCCCGCACCTCTATAGTCACCCAACACATTTTTGGGTGTCTTGATTGGGTCCAGCACCTTCTAAACTTACCTCTTCCAACAGTGCATGTACGGAAGGAGGTCCTTAAGACCACCCTTAAGACCTCCTTTAGAAATTCGCTCTCGTCAAGGCCAAGTCTCGACGCCCGTGTTTGTGCAGCAACACCCTCACATTATTCTCTCTTCTGATTCAGAACCAAGTTCTTCTTCTTCCCCCATCATGGCTCAGCCAGTTGAGGAAGAAAATAATCTGGAACACCAGCTCCAGCGACTCAATGACCTCTTCCAGAACTTCGTACACCCACCACAGCGTCCTATGATGCGGGACCACTACAATCCTGCTGCGGTGGCCATTGAGCCTCGAGTCAGAATCCCGACTGGAGGACCTGATTCCGAATTAAAGCCCAACATGATTCATGCTATACCCAAATTCCATGGGCTTAATTCTGAAGATCCCTTCCAGCACATCAAACAGCTAAAGCATCTGGCCCACACTTTTGGATCAGATGCGCAAAATCGGGATATTCTTCTCATGAAGATGTTCTCCTTTTCTCTTATGGACAAGGCTGCCCATTGGTATCAAACTCAGACCCGGCCGATCAACACTTGGGAAGAACTTCAATCCGAGTTTTTGAAAAAGTTTTTTCCCGTTGGTCGGACCAACGCCTTGCGCCATCAGATTACACACTTCACTCAACAATCAGGAGAACCTCTCCATGAGGCATGGGATCGTTTTCAGGATCTCATGAGAAAGTGCCCCCATCACGGAGTTCCTAAATGGGAACAAGTCCAATCTTTTTACCAGGGACTCCGTGAGGACATCCGCCTTTTCGTCAATGCAACTTGCGGAGGAAACATCATGGGTCAACATGAAGACACCGTATGGGAGATTCTCGAAAACATGTGCGAGGACTCCATCAACAATGACTCCATTGGATTATTCGACAGGACGAATACCCGCGCAGCGACGAATCTTAAGGGAGCACATGAGACGCAGGGCCTGTCCGCATCAGTCGACCTGGAATTAATGGCCAGTCGATTGGACAAGGTCTCAATCATTGAAAAGAAGGTGGATGAGCTGACTCAGCACTTGCAGCGAGCCACCTCCGCGCGTAACTCCTTTGCACAACCTCCTTCCACACAGGAGACTGTGCAAAACATCCTCCACCGATCTTCCCCTAGGATGGATCCATATCCATCCCCATCTGATTCTTGGATCGGAGGATCATCCGATCCTTTCTACACCAGCCGGGGGAACTCCATCCCCCCTTTCCCTGATTCTCAGGAGGTTCCTCAGACCTGCGAGGACCTCAACGCCATCCAGAACGACCCATTCTCCAACACTTACAACCCTGGATGGCGAAACCATCCCAATTTTCAGTGGGCGGGAAATTCCCAAACCCAAAGGCCACCTTTTCAGTCCCGCCCACAGCCCTCTCGTCATTACCAGCCGCCTCAGCCTCGGCCCAACCCTACTTATCCATCAGGGCCAAATCAGGATCAAATGTCCCTAATCCTTCAGACTCTGGCTGACATTCAAAAAATGAATGCGGCTATTCAAAAACAGCACAAGGACGAACTTACAGAAGTTAAAACTCAACTGGCCCAGTTGGCAAATTCTTGCCAGCCAGGCACACTCCCTTCCCAACCTCTTCCTAACCCAAATAACGTGCCAACCCAGAAGTGCGTTATGAATCCAAATTTCGGCCACGCACAATGGATTTATCAGGCCCCTACTGCTCCATCTCCAGACGAGATGGAAGCTTCAACTTCTTATGCGGGATTTCAGCAGCAGCCACCCCTCTTACCAAACCCAAACCAAAATCAGGCCGGATTAAATTCTGTAACAACACGTAGTGGTAAAACAACTCAAGACCCGCATTATCCAAACCACTCCAAGCCTGATAACCATGACCCTAGGATAGTTATCCAAGATACCATTGTCCCAGATCCACAACCTGGACCTATCCTAGAAGAACCAACCAA
The DNA here is from genome assembly GCA_037157565.1 of Thalassia testudinum. Taxonomy (NCBI): domain Eukaryota; kingdom Viridiplantae; phylum Streptophyta; class Magnoliopsida; order Alismatales; family Hydrocharitaceae; genus Thalassia; species Thalassia testudinum. The sequence goes on from JAZHRO010000073.1 coordinate 155,946,453, forward strand.
GATCCTGTTTCCCGAGGCCTTGACCAAGGGAAAGAAAACCACCAAACCCGTGGCCCCTGAGGAGGACCTGGTCAAGCTCTTTGAGCAGGTCCACATAAACATCCCCTTGATGGATGCAATCCTCCACGTACCAGCTTACGCACGATTTCTAAAGAATATATGTACACCCCAGCGTAAGCCGCGAACCAAGGGAGGGAGCCCAATTGTTCTGTCAGAGCAAGCCAGCTCTGTAATCCTCAGTAGACTCCCACCCAAGGCAAAAGATCCTGGTACTCCCCTGATTTCCTACAAGATAGGTGGTACCCAATTTGATAGAGCATTGTTAGACTTAGGTGCATCCATAAACCTGATACCCACATCCTTACTTGACCATCTAGAAGAATCTGAGCTAAAACCAACCGAGGTGACATTACAATTAGCAGATCGATCTATAAAGTCACCAAAAGGGATTCTCGAGGATGTTATCGTAAGAGTGCGGGATTTCTATTTTCCAGTGGACTTTATAGTCTTAGATATGGATGCACCTGAGAACCCTAGGGATACACCAATCATTCTAGGGAGACCTTTCTTGGCTACTGCTAGAGCCAACATCAGCTGTGAGGAGGGCCAAATAGAGCTTAAGTTTGGAGATCAAACACTGAAAATTGATATATTTAAGGCCCAACAAGGAATTAATTGCGGCGTCATCGAACAAATTTGTGACATCAGGACCTTGGTTGATGAATCACACTTCCAGGATGTCACGATTATGCCTCATCAACCACAGAAGGATCTTGACCCGCAAACAGAGGAGTCGAGTCCAGATATGAATAACCCAGTAACTCCCACCCTCGAACCTCACATCTATACTGAACCACCCGCTGCTGCTGATAACCCCATCCTCGAACTGAAACCCCTTCCTGCTCACTTGAAATACATCTTTTTGGGTTCTAATCAGACCCTTCCTGTGATTATCAATTCCAACCTCAGTCCTGAACAGGAATCACGTCTGATTGTTGTCCTCCAGCAACATCGCAGAGCCATCGGGTGGACTCTCGACGATTTGACTGGAATAAGTCCCTCTTATTGTACTCTGACGTGCCTTCGTGCGTGTGTGTTAAGAGGTGTCGTTATAGTTGCACTTGATACGTCGATTTTAAAAGAAGTAAACGGAGGTGAGTCCGAGTGTCGATCTCAGGGAGGCGTGGAAATCGGATTTTGTTTACCACTTGTTGTCACGAAAAAGGCGGAGTTTTGCTTGCGAAAGAAACGGTTTTGAAAAGCGAGAGATAGAGAGAGTTTAGGGTTAGAAAGCTCTTGGTTTTGATCATGCACTTTAAACAGAAATTAAAAAGGCAACTAAATGAAAAATAATTTCATTAAACATGCATTCATAGTTCATGGTTTACAATATTAAATACATGCTTCAACAAAAGTAAATGAAAGCTTAAAAGAGAGAGAGAGAGGTAGAGAGAGAGTGGAGAGCGACGAGGTAGCCACGGCGGTGGAGGAGGCTCCGTCGGCGGCTCGTCGTCTCCGGCGATTACAAGAGTGCCTAAGACTAGCTAGGAGAGGAGTGGAGTAGTTGCAAGTGGGAGAGGATGCCTTGAATGGTGGTAGAAGGGGGTTTAAATAGAGTTAAGGGCTTCCTAAAAGAAGAATGTGCTTTAGCGACATCCAGAACGTCGCTAAAACCGCTTCCATATACGTCGGTGAAGGCCTTCTGCCGCCGGTCAGCTGCCCGCCCCTCTCTCTCTTCAGGCGCGATCCGTGGACGTCGAACGAGAGCCGTCCGATTGATGATCGGACGGCTGAGATCCTCCCGTGCCTGCGCTAGGATCGCGCTTCGGGCGTGCGTGCGCGCGCGCGTTTCCGCCCGGCGTGCGCGCGCGCGTGGGAGGTGGGGCGCTGTCGTCGCGCCGCGTGGCGCGATCCTAGCCGCTCGCTTCTGATCGCGCGGCTCAATTTTGCCGCGCCCTTCGCCCGCAAGTGATTTCCGCTCCGCGCGATTCGAACGCGCGTCGCCGCGACGTGGGCGTGCGCGCTAACCGTTGCGCCACGCCCACGCTTTGTCACGGCGACCGCGGGCGAGCGCGCGGATCTCGGCCGTTCGATCGAAGATCAACGGCCGAGATGCGTCCTTGGCTGGCTTGGGGGCGTGCGGGCGGCGGGGGCGGGGCGACGTGGCGCGTTCTAGGCCGTTGATCTCCAGATCAACGGTCAGGATTTCTTGGGCCCATTATGGGAGCTCCGGATGTCGGATTTGGCCGATTTTGAGTCCGTTAGACTCCGTTCGTCGTCCTGAATCCATCCGTGCGATCCGATTGCTCATCTGAGGCCTGCTTTGACAAATGCTTTATACAAATGGCCATTAATACAGTTTATAAGCAATCTTGGTACTTGATGCATGCAATGCTCCTATTCTACTTTATGTTGTGCCTTTTATTCTAAAGATGGGCCATATTCAACCTAATTACTACCCCCTTGCGTGGTATTATCATACTCATCATATCTATTCGGAAGAGGGCACACGACCTTCTCGTGAAATGCAGAGACGCTTAAACCCCAATCTGCAGGAGGTCGTGAAAAAGGAGATCATCAAGTGGTTAGATGCCGGAATCATCTACCCGATCTCCGATAGTCGTTGGGTGAGCCCAATTCAGGTTGTACCCAAGAAGGCAGGATTCACCACTATAACAACTGAGACCGGAGAAATCATTCCTACCCGATTAGCCAACTCGTGGAGAGTCTGTATAGATTACCGCCGACTCAATTCCTCCACGAAGAAGGACCATTTCCCACTACCCTTCATTGATCAAATTCTTGAAAAACTTGCGGGAAATAGGTTCTTCTGCTTTCTTGACGGGTACTCCGGTTATAACCAGGTGGCAATCCATCCTGAGGACCAAGAAAAGACCACGTTCACCTGCCCCTTCGGAACATACGCTTTCCGAAGGATGCCTTTCGGTCTTTGCAATGCACCCGCTACTTTTCAGCGATGCATGCTTGCCATATTCTCAGATATGGTAGGTGATTATCTGGAAGTCTTCATGGATGACTTTTCAGTTTTCGGAGCATCATTCGACGATTGCCTCCAACACTTGGTCCAGATACTCAGGCGGTGCATCGATGTGAATTTGGTTCTTTCCTGGGAAAAGAGCCATTTCATGGTGCCTGAGGGAATTATCCTGGGACACTCAATTTCGGAGAAAGGTATCCAAGTGGATCGAGCTAAGGTTAATCTGATTTCTCACCTTCCTATGCCTAGCTCGATCAGGGACATCCGTTCCTTTTTAGGGCATGTCGGTTTTTATCGACGATTTATCCCTGATTTTTCAAAAATCGCACGCCCCCTGACCACTCTTCTCTCCAAGGATGTTCCTTTCGAAATTTCCAAGGAATGCACTCAAGCATTTGAAATCCTGCGTGACCGAGTCACCCAAGCCCCGATCCTACAGTCCCCTGATTGGTCTCAACCCTTTGAGATCATGTGCGATGCATCCGACTTCGCTGTAGGAGCGATTTTGGGGCAGAAAATTGACAGGAAACCTGTGGTCATTTACTACGCCAGCAAAACACTCGATGAGGCTCAGCGTAACTATACGGTTACTGAGAAAGAGCTGCTAGCTGTAGTATTTGCCCTAGAAAAGTTCAGATCGTACCTTCTGGGTTCCCGTGTCATCATATACTCGGATCACACAGCTGTGAGGCATCTCCTTGCAAAGAAGGACGCGAAACCTCGATTAATCCGATGGATCTTGCTGTTGCAAGAATTTGACCTTGAGATTCGCGACAAAGCGGGAAAGCAAAATGTGGTAGCTGATCACTTGTCCCGTCTTCCTTCTGAAATAATTGACCCTCCCGGACCCATCACTGAGCATTTTCCCGATGAGCACCTGCTGACTATTGGTACTAGCCTTCCATGGTTTGCTAATGTAGTAAATTACTTGGCATCTCATCAGATCCCGTCCGATTGGCCGAAGGCCAAGAAAGACAAATTACGCTCCGATGCCAAGTATTACATTTGGGAAGACCCGTACCTCTTCCGCATAGGTGCCGATCAGATCATCCGGAGATGTGTCCCGGAAGGGGAATTCAACAATATCCTCTCTTTCTGCCATGACCAGGCATGCGGTGGCCATTTCGCCTGGCATAAAACCGCATCAAAAGTCCTCCAGTGCGGCTTTTACTGGCCCACACTGTTCAAAGACGCATACAATCACTGCAAGGCATGCAGTCGTTGCCAGACTTTGGGCAACATGAGCCATCGCGACATGATGCCTATGCAACCGATTCTAGTATGCGAAATCTTTGATGTTTGGGGGATTGATTTTATGGGCCCCTTTCCTGTTTCGGATGGTTTCGAATACATTCTGTTGGCTGTGGACTACGTGTCCAAATGGATCGAAGCCATACCGACCCGAACCTGTGATCACAAAATCGTTCTCAAATTCATTCATCAACACATTTTCTCAAGGTTCGGGATTCCTCGTGCAATAATCTCTGATGGGGGGACCCATTTCACAAATGCTCAGTTTAGGTCACTGATGACCAAATACGGGGTGTCTCACCGAATCTCTACTCCTTACCACCCCCAAACTAATGGTCTAGCTGAGCTGTCTAATCAGGAGATCAAGAAAATCCTGCAAGTCACTGTTCGACCTGACAGGAAGGACTGGTCGTCCCGACTTCCGGAAGCATTGTGGGCCTATAGGACCGCCCACAAGACCCAATTGGGCATGTCTCCCTTTAGGCTGGTGTACGGAAAGGCATGCCACCTTCCCGTAGAACTGGAGCACAAAGCCTATTGGGCAGTACGAAACTGTAATCTAGATCTTTCCAAGGCTGGGACCCACAGAAAACTCCAAATCAGCGAGATCGATGAATTACGCCTAGACACGTACGAGAACTCGCAAATCTACAAGGAGCGGGTTAAAGCCTTCCATGACAAACACATCTCGAGAAAGATCTTTCATCCTGGTCAAAAGGTCCTACTCTTTGATGCCAGACTAAAACTCTTCCCAGGAAAACTGAGATCCAAGTGGGTCGGACCATATTTGGTCCGACAGGTTTTTGGAAATGGAGCAATCGAAATCAGTCCACTCAGCCACGATTCTGAACCTTTCATCGTGAACGGTCAGAGACTCAAGCCGTTCATTGATGTAACTTCTACTGATTTGGCTGAAACATCTTATATCCTCCTTTCCCCTTGAGCTTATTGCGCCCAGCCGATGGCGTAAAACTCAACGCTTAACGGGAGGCAGCCCGTCATTCTCTTTGAAAACCTGAAACTTGTTCTGACACCTTTTTGCACTTGAGGTTCACCCTTGTAGACAGCCGACCCCACCTCAGATGCTTGCATCTGGGATTAGAAATCGTCCGCAAAAAAAAAAAAAAAAAAAAAATTCAACCCGACCCATCCACTCATCCAAATTTCTGTCTTAAGGAATGAACTAAGTTAAATAAAAATCCCCTAGGTTACAATGAGGACATTGCAAATCTTAGGCATGTGGGGGTATGAAAGTACAAAACTTGTAAGAAAAGGTTTCAAACAAAAAATTCACATATGCCAAAAACACCATAAAAATTAAAAATTTTTTCGAAAAAGAATAAAAGGAGAAGGAAATTTTGTGGAGGAGAAGAGAAACAAAATGAAAAAAGGAGCACAAAATTATAAGAAAAGGTGATAGTCATTAGTAAGGAACTAAGGAATTAACCTAAGTTCTAGACCTCATTCAAGAAAATAACTGAAAAGTGCATAATGAGATTAGTAAGAACGCAAACCTTAGGCATTCTTGAATAGACTCTTAGTACCCATTAAGATCTAGACACTCCTCAAGAGGTTGAGGAAAATGAAAAGCTAAAGTATTAGGTCTAAGGCTTAGGGAGTATTTGGCCTCGTTAACTAATTTTTGGTTTACGGGACTCAGTAACCTAAGCACCCTAACCTTACACATAGCCTGGTTCAGTAAGTGTAAAAATCAAAATCATGCAGAAGCGTCGCAAAATTCTGAAAAGAACACCTAGAATAGGAGCGGCCGATCGACACAAGTTGATTTGGACGAGTTCCCAGCGCGGAGAGGCGGGAAATCCCCTCGAAGATGCGTAACAAAATATCATCTCCTCGGTGCCTGTCTCTTAGGATATTTACATATCCTACTGGGGGCATGTAAGCACTCTGCTGATTCAGATTCCATGGATGGCATTATCTCGAAGTGTCAATTGCCAGGGTCTGGATTCGGCCACGGAACACCATGGATGGGATTATCTCGAAATCTCAATAGCCAGGGTTCCGGGGGTTGCCATGGGCGGTGCTATCTCGAAGCATCGATTGCCAGGAACCCTTGAGGATTGATGATGGGAGCAAGGAATCTGATACAGACCTGTTGAAAAGCCAATCCTAGGCTAGAACTAAAAAGAAAAAGAGAGAGAAAACTCTCCAAACAGAAAAATCTTCTATCTCTCTCTCTTACAAAACGCACTGCGAACTGAGCCAGGGCTAAAATCATTTCAAGCACGGGTGCTTTAACCACAAAGTCCAATAAACCTTAGGTTAGTTCTTATGGGCCTTAAAAACCTTTGCTAAAGACTGAGGCTAAAGCTAGACAGATTTGGATCTTGATTGGTACTAGAGTACCTTTTAGGCCTATGGTCAGCATTCTAACCTAATCTAAGCTCAAATGAAAAAGCACTTATCTGAAGCTATTAAGAACTTAATGGTCTAGAACAAGGATTGAAACCTTAAGTTTTTTGCTAAGGGACTAGCAAAAGCTAGGCATGGGGGTATGATGAGAACCTCATCATGAGCCATAACTAGCTCATTTTGACCCAATACAAAGGATAAAAGCTCCTACATAACTCAAGGAAAGGCTTAACTCAGAGAATTCTGAGTTTAAGGAGAAAACAAGTCATAAGGGGTAAAAATGTAATTTTACCAGTATAATATGCATACAGGGTAATTCAGGGTCCAAACATAGGTCAAAGCAACTTAATAAGAATAAAAGTGGGATGAGATGATCTAGCAAGGGCTACAGAAATTCCAAGGAACTAAATGATAATCTGTAACCCTAAAACAAACCCACTTCAATTCACGAGGTTCAAGGCAAAGAAAAAATGGAATAAACCCTCTAAAATTCATAGAAAAATAATCTCTAGGGTTTAGAACCTTCAATTTGACCTTAGGAACCCATCTTGACCTACATTGAGAACCATACCCAATTAATAACTTAATTTGGGTTTTTGCGTAAATTGACCAGTCAAACAAGGTTTAATCTAGAAATAAAATTCACCATCAGATTCCTTAGGTCCTAATTAGTCATGTATAAAAACTTGAGCCTAAGAAGAAACCTTCTTGACCAACTTTACACTTTGGTCCTCATATATTTACTTTTTGGCCCTCAACTTTTGAAGCCTCGCATTTTGGCCCCTAACTCTCCTTCGTTCTTTGCGTTCAGGTCCCCCTGCAAAACCTGCCAGCACCATGCTCCGGCGACCTTGCGCGGAGCATGGCGCCGCGTAGGGTGAGGGGGAGAGCCTGGCAAGTAAACCGGGGGTGCCCTACGTCGTCAGCCGTCGCAGGGACACCCCCCTGGTCGCTGTAACCCACCATACCGGCCGTGCGAACGCACGGACGGTATGGGTTTCCATCTCCGACGTCCTCCGACGAGGGAGACACGTCGTCTCCCTCCGCCTTCCTCCCTGATTCGGTCCCTATAAATACCCCCGTCGCTCCACCGTTCTTCCCAGCTCGGATCTGACGGAGAAAACCCCCAACTTTCCTCTCCTCTCACTCCGGCAGACGCCCACCAGCTCCGGCGGTTCCTCCTCCTCCTCCTCTTCGCTCTGCCGCAATACCAGCAGCAGAGACTTCTTCCCCTGCTCTTCCCGCGCCACGCCGCACCCAGCTGGCGCCTCTCCGGCTCTCTGCTCGCCGCCGCCCCTTCCCCCGGGCATCTTCTTCTCCGGCGACAGTCGATACGACTGTCGCCCGCTCCGGCCCCTCCTCCTCCTGCTAAGTAGGTAGAACTCCTCATCTTCCTCCCCTCTTCCTTTTCCTCACTTTAAACATCTACTGTCGCCCTCGATTCCGACCCCTCACCCTCACCTTCTCCGCCTCCGGCCATCCTCCGGTGAGCCGCTCCCATCACCCCAGCAACCCACACGGCTCTCCGACCACCGCAGAACCTCCGCCTCCTCACCCTGATCAACCCCCGCCCTTCCACTTCCCCCACATCACCCTCTGCAACCCCACCGAACAAACCCATCTTCCGACCCACAGTCCGACCTAGGGCAGCCCTTACACGCCGCCCCGCGCCTCGCCACCACCCACACGAGCTTCGCCGCACTCTGGCGAAGCTCCCGGCACCTTCTGATTAGGCCGAGAGGCCGTTTTGCTGTGAACAGGTCACCCGACCTCCGCCGCCATTGCCGTGCAGAAGGAGCTGCTTCCGCTTGCAGCTGCAGGCGCGCCACACCCAGATTCGACTCCCAGGCCTTGCGAGGGATTTCGACAAAGCGTCAGGCTCGCAGCTGGGGCGAAGGCCTCGCGTGAAGCCGCGATCGCCCGCTGCTTTCTCCGCTGCGGGCGCTCAATTAGGGTGGGACATTTAGTCCCACCTCGGAAAACTCTGAAGAGGCGCAGCGGTATAAAGCGAAAAAGTGCTGGAGGCTTACTGCCTCAGCACACGGGGTGAGGTCCCCTTCACCCTCCCGGTTACCCGGTCTCGTCCGCGCTCACGCCCCGCGGACCTGACCCGACCCGACTTAGACTGACCTGCACTCCTCGCCCACCACGCACGCCGGTGGGCCTGGACCCGGGCGCGACCCGTACCCGACTACCCGGCAGCTCTGGGAGAGCTTTCCCAAGAGTGGCTTCTGTGAGAGAGAGAGACGCGGGGGGAGGGTAGAGTAGGTTTTGTCCTCTGACGTAAACTCTGAAGTGTGCAGGCATAGGTGAAGAAGAAGGACCGCGGAAGAAGAAGAAAGCTAAGGGAGACACTGTAGCAACAAGCGGTTTAAGTCGTCTGATTGAAAAATCAGACGACGTCCTGAAGGGAAGAGAAGAAGGAAGGAGAGACGACGTCCTGACAGGTAAAGGAAAAGAAGGAAGGAGAGACGACGTCCTGACAGGTAAAAGAAAAGAAGAAAGAAGAAGATCTGAAGAACAAGGAAGAACAGCAGAAGAAGAAGAACGAAAGAACAAGGAAGAACAACACAGGTGAAGAAGAGGACCACAAGGAGATAAACACAAAAGAAGAACAGGAAGAACAAAAGCTAAAGAGGAGAAAGACAAAGAGAAAGAAAAGAAGAAAAGAAGAAGAACTCAAACTTTCATCTCTCTCCCTCTCTCTCCCTCTCTTTATTTTTTTTTTTGCAATAGAACATGTATATCTCTAGAATACAACTTGCTCCCTGAGTTCGACCTCGGGAACTCTCTTTTATTTTTTCGAGTAAAAAAATTTATATATTTGAAATGATGGCAATAACTGGCTATACTACAACGCTATAACAATAAAACCCGGTTATCTTGCGAAGCAATTCCAATTTCAGCGCTCATCAGGAAAATGCTCCGTGATGGGTCTAGAAGGGTCGATGATCTCAGAAGGAAGGCAGGACAAGTGGTCAGCTACCACATTCTGTCTTCCCGCTTTATCATGAATCTCGAGGTCGAATTCTTGCAACAATAAGATCCATCAGATTAATCGAGGCTTCGCGTCCTTTTGCGCAAGGAGATGCCTCACAGCTGTGTGATCCGAGTAGATAATAATGTGGGAACCCAGGAGATAAGACCTGAATTTTTCAAGGGAAAATACTACAGTTAGCAGCTCTTTCTCCGTAACCGTGTAGTTACGCTGAGCCTCGTCAAGTGTCTTGCTAGTGTAGTAGATGACCACGGGTTTCCCGTCGATCTTTTGCTCCAAAACTACTCCTACAGCGAAGTCAGATGCATTGCACATGATCTCAAAGGGTTGAGACTAATCAGGGGACTTTAGGATCGGGGCTTGGGTAACTCGGTCACGGAGGATCCCAAAAGCTTGAGTGCATTCCTTAGAAATCTCAAAAGGTACATCCTTGGAGAGGAGGGTGGTCAGGGGGGGCACGATTTTCGAAAAATCAGGGATGAATCGACGGTAAAAATCGACGTGCCCCAGAAAAGATCGGATGTCCCTGATTGAGCTAGGCATAGGAAGTTTGGAAATCAAGTTGACCTTAGCTCGATCCACTTGGATGCCCCTCTCAGAAATCAAATGTCCCAAGACGATCTCCTCAGGCACCATAAAGTGGCTCTTTTCCCAGGAAAGAATCGGATTTACGTCAATGCAACGCTTGAGTATATGAACCAAGTGCTGGAGGCAATCGTCAAATGATGCCCCAAAAACTGAGAAGTCATCTATGAAGACTTCCAGATAATCACCTACCATATCAGAGAATATGGCAAGCATGCACCGCTGAAAAGTTGTGGGTGCATTGCAGAGATCGAAAGACATCTTTCGGAATGCGTATGTCCTAAAGGGGCAGGTGAACGTGGTCTTCTCTTGGTCTTCTGGATGAATCGCCACTTGGTTGTAACTAGAGTACCCGTCATGAAAGTAGAAGAATCTATTTCCTGCTAGTTTTTTGAGAATCTGATCAATAAATGGTAGTGGGAAATGGTCCTTCTTCGTGGAGGAATTGAGTCTTCGGTAATCTATGCAGACTCTCCACGAGTTGGCTATACGGGTAGGTATGACTTCTCTGGTTTCAGTCGTGATGGTGGTGAGCCCTGCCTTCTTAGGCACAACCTGGATTGGGCTCACCCAGCGACTGTCAAAGATCGGGTAGATGATCCTTGCATCTAACCACTTAATGATCTCCTTTTTCACGACCTCCTGCAGATTAGGGTTCAAACATCTCTGCATTTCACACGAAGGTCATGCGTCCTCTTTGGAATAGATGTGGTGAGTGCAATAAGAGGGACTTATTCCAGTCAAATCATCGAGAGTCCAACCAATGGCTCTACGATGTTGCTGGAGAACAGTAATCAGACGGGATTCCTGATCAGGGGTGAGTCTAGAGTTTATAATCACAAGAAGTGTCTGATTGGAACCCAGAAAGACATATTTTAAATGATCGAGAAGGGGTTTGAGTTCCAAAATGGGGTTATCAGCAACAGCGGGTGGTTCGAAATGGTTATGAGCAACAAGGGTAGGAGTTAGGGGTGTGTCCAAATCAAGTTTTGACTCCTCTAATTGCAGTTTTAGCTTTTCTTGTGGTTGATTGGGGGTAATCATGTTGTCCTCAATTTGCGGTTCATCAACCACGGCACTGATATCACAAAGTTGCTCTACCACACCGTAATTAATCCCTTGTTGGGCCTTAAAGATATCAACCTTGAGGGTTTGATTCCCAAATTTTAGCTCTATTTGGCCCTCCTCACAACTTATGTTGGCCCTTGCAGTGGCTAGAAAAGGTCTCCCTAGTATAATTGGTGTATCCCTTGGATTCTCAGGTGCATCCATGTCTAAAACTATAAAATCTACTAGGAAGTAGAAATCCCGCACCCTAACAATAACATCCCCAAGAACTCCTTTAGGTGACTTAATGGATCGATCAGCTAACTGCAATGTCACCTCAGTCAGTTTAAGCTCGAATTCCTTTAGGTGGTTAAGCAGGGATGTAGGTATCAAGTTTATGGAGGCACCTAGGTCTAATAATGCTCTATCAAACTGGGTTTCACCAATCTTGCATGAAATCAGGGGAGTGCCTGGGTCTTTTGCCTTGGGTGGGAGTTTACTCAGGATCATAGAGCTGGCTTTCTCTGATAGTACAATTGAACTCCTACTCTTGGTTCGCGGCTTACACTGGGGTGTACATACGTTTTTCAAGAATTATCCGTAAGCCGATACATGGCGGATTGCATCCATCAAGGGGATGTTTATTTGGACCTGCTCAAAGAGCTTGATCAGGTCCTCCTCAGGAGCCACGAGTTTAGTTGTCCGCTTTCCCTTGGTCAAGGCCTCGGGAAATGGAACCTTGGTTGGTTCCTCTAGAATAGGTCCAGGTTGTTGATCTGGGACAGGGACAGGGACATCCTGGATAACTATCCTAGGGCATGGGTCACTACCAGGCTTGGAGTGGTCTGGATAAGGTGGGTCTTGGGTTGCTTTACCACTACGGGTTGTCACAGAATTTAGTCTTGCCTGGTTCTGGTTGGGGGTTGGTAAGATGGGCTGCTGCTGTTGATAACCCGTATAGGAGGTTGATGCTTCCATCCCGTCAAGTGATGGAACAGAAGGGGCTTGATAGATCAAGTGTGCTTGGCCTGGGTTCGGGTTCATAACGAGCCGCTGGGTCGGCACGTTATTAAGGTTTGGCAGAGGTTGTGAAGGAAGAGTGCCCGGTTCGCGAGAGTTTGCCATCTGGGCGAGTTGGTTACGGACCCCTGTGATCTCGTCCTTGTGTTGTTTTTGGATAGCCGCATTCGTTCTTTGAATGTCAGCCAGAGTTTGAAGGATGAGGGCGAGTTGGTTACGGACCTCTGTGATCTCGTCCTTGTGTTGTTTTTGGATAGCCACATTCGTTCTCGAATGTTAGCCAGAGTTTGAAGGATAAGGGACATTTGATCTTGGTTGGGCCTGGATGGATAAGTGGGGTTGGGCCGAGGCTGAGGCGACTGATAAGGACGAGGGGCTTGTGGACAAGGCTGATAGGGTGGCCTTTGGGTCTGAGAATTTCCCGCCCACTGGAAATTGGGATGGTTTCGCCATCCAGGGTTGTAGGTGTTGGAAAATGGGTCATTCTGGATGGCGTTGAGGTCTTCGCAAGTCTGAGGAGCCTCAGGGAAATCGGAGAATGGGGGATTAGTGCTCCCCCGGCAAGAATAGAAAGGATAGGAGGTCCCTCCGATCTTGGAGTCAGATGGGGGTGGATATGGGTCCATCCCAGGAGAAGATCGGTGGAAGATGTTTTGCACAGTTTCCCTTGTGGGAGGTGGCTGTGCAAAGGAGTTGTGCGTAGAGGTGGCTCGCTGCAAGTGCTGGGTCAGCTTGTCCACCTTCTTCTCAATAATAGAAACCTTGTCCAACCGACTGGCCATTAGTTCCAAGTCGACGGATGCGGACAAGCCTTGCGTCTCATGTACTCCCCTAAGATTCGTCGATGCGCGAGTATTCGTCCGGTCGAATAAACCCATAGAGTCATTGTTGATGGAGTTCTCGCACATATTCTCGAGAATCTCCCACACGGTGTCTTCATGTTGACCCATGATATTCCCTCCGAAAGTTGCTTTGACGAATAATCTAATATCTTCACGGAGTCCTTGGTAAAAAGACTAGACTTGTTCCCATTTAGGAACTCCGTGATGGGAGCACTTTCGCATGAGATCCAGAAATCGATCCCATGCCTCATGAAGAAGTTCTCCCGTTTGCTGGGTGAAGTGAGTAATCTGATGGCGCAAGGCGTTTGTCCGACCAACGGGAAAGAACTTCTTCAAAAACTCGGACTGAAGCTCATCCTAGGTGTTGATCGGACGGGTCTGTGTCTGATACCAATGAGCCACCTTGTCCATAATGGAGAAAGAGAACATCTTCATGAGTAAGATATCTCGATTTTGCGCATCTAACCTAAAGGTCTGGGCCAGATGCTTGAGCTGTTTGATATGCTGGAAGGGATCTTCAGAGTTAAGCCCATAGAATTTAGGTATGGCATGAATCATATTGGACTTCAGTTTAGAATCAGGTCCTCTAGTCGGGATTCTGACTCGAGGCTCAATTGCTACCGTAGCGGGATTATAGTGATCTCACATCATGGGCGCTGCGGTGGGTTCATGAAATTCTGGAAGAGGTCATTAAGACGTTGGAGCTGGTGCTCAAGATAATTCTCTTCTTCAACAGGCTGAGCCATGATGGAAGAAGAGGAAGAACTAGGTTCAGAATCGAAAGAAAGGTCTATGTGGAGGGGTTGTTGCACAAACAAGGGTGCCGAGGCTTGGCCTCAGGGCGAGTGGATTTCTAGAGGAGGTTTCAAGGACCTCCTACCAAACATGCACTGATAGACTGGATGAGGTTAGAATGTGTTGGACCCAATCAAGACACCCAAAATATGTTGGGTGACTATAAAGGTTCGAGGTGGATGATACCCCTTGATCAGAAGGTCGTCCACCTGAGAATTACCTGGGCAGCCAGAGAGGGTCAGTCCTACGAAGACCCCTACACGGTAGAGCGCCCTCACGGGTTATAGGGTTTCCCCCACCTGACCTCTCTTGTCATTGAGATTCCAAGTAGACCAGAATGGGGTCCTTGACCTCTTAAGTCTACCACTTTTATTTAAGATCAAGGTGCTTAGGGTTTCACTTGAAATTTAAACCTTTTGTGTGCAAAAGTGACCTAATTTGAAGGTTGGTTGATCCAAGGGATCAACTTCACCTCTTTGTTCCTGTGAGAGCTTCTTAGGTCTTTTCTTTTAGTGTTCAAGTAAATTAAGAGCCTGATTGCTTAGGGTTTTTCTTAAATAGGTCTTTTCAAACAATGGTTTAGGCACACCTCTTTTGGAATTTTCAGTTCTTTGCTTAGAAGATGTGTCTCTAAAACCTTAGCTTAGAATCCTAGGTTGGTTCTAATTGGTCCAATTAGTTACCTCAGAAATGGGTAACTAGGGCTCAAGTAAGAAGGTTTTAGCCCTAGTTACCTTAAGTGGATATGCAGTTAAGGTGTGTTGAAACTCAAAATAGGCAACTCTGTGAATTACTACGTATTGGAAGACAGGTAGCCCTAGGCTAGATCGTGTTTTAACAAATATTGCATTGTAATATAAACGAACTTTCCGCGAAAACAATAAAGATTTATAACTCGAAAACCTAAGTATCCGAGGTCGAACATAGGGAGAAATTAGAATTTATTACTAATCTCAAGAATGTAATTGAACACTTAATTACTCAAAACTTAATTCAAAATATATAAATGCATGAGTTTGAAAATTAATTATGGCAAAAAGAAAGAATTTGGACGTTTGATCCCATGATCAGACGTCTTAAAAATATGTTTTCTCCTCTCTTGTTCCTCTTCTTCTGACTTCTGATTTTCTTCCTTTCTTCTTTGTGCTTCTTCTTTCTTCTCTGCAGTTGCCTTGCTTCTTTCTTCTTATTTTCTTCTGCTTCTTTTCTCTGCAGTTTCTTTCTCTCTGCGGGTCTTCTTCTTCCTTGGTTCTGCTTCCCTTGCCTTCAGCTTCTCTTCTTCTTCTACTTGTCTTTACCTTTCTTTATTTCTTCTTTCTTCTTCAGTTCCTCTTCTCTTTTTCCTTCGCTTCTTCCTTTCCTTCTCTTTTTCCTCTGCGAAGGTTTCCTTCCTTCTGCTTCTCCTTCTCTTGCAGCGGCTAAGTGTCAGCTTCGCTTCTCCCTTCTGCCTTCCCTGCACAAACCACAGAGGAGCAAAACCTACCCCTCTACCCACACCCGTGTCTCTCTCTCTCAGTGTAAACCACTCTTCAGCACGCTCTCCCAGAGCCGGGTAAACGGGTCGGGTCGCGCACTCAGGTCCAGGCGCACCGACGTGTGTGGTGCGTAAGGAGTGCTCAAGATAGTGTCGGGTCGGGTCGCGCCAGATCCGCATGATGAACTCACGGACGAGGCATAGTGGTTAGGTGAGGGACCTCACCCCATGTGCTTTCGGAGGCAATCGGCTCATATCACAAAATAATATAAATCACTCCAGCGCTTCACACTTACCGAGGTGGGACTATTGTTCCACCTCTCTTTTGTGCGCGCCCGCAGGAGTCCGTTCTCCAATTTCCACAACTGCAGGCTTCGCGGTGCCACTCTCTGGAACAGATGTCTTTGCGATGCCTCCCGGAGTTAGCTGCACCTGGAGCCCTGAAGCATTGTAGCCTGGAGCAAGCAAGAAGCTTCCTCGAGTCACCGCTAATGGTGACCGAAGCGTGAAACCTGCCTGACACTAAAAAGAGCCTTGCAGCTTAATCAGACCACAGGAGTACCTTCGCCGTGTCACGGCGAAGGTGAGGTGCTAGGTGGCAGGCCGCTGGGTGGCCTAGGCGTGCGTGCCTAGGTCGCCCTATGGCCGAACGGATGGGTTTGGTCCGGGGGTAGTTGTGGAGGCGTAGAGGGTCTATGGACGGGTGGATGATGTTCAGTGAGGTGAGGTGGAGGTTATGCGGTGGTCGGAGAGACGTGTGGGGCTGCGGAGTGATGGGAGCATCTCCCCGTAGGGTGGCCGGAGATGAAGATGGTGGTGAACAGCGGCGGTTGAGGGGCGTTTGGTGAAATAAAATGAGGGAAATGAAAGAGGGGATAGAGAAGAATAGTTTTAACCTAACTAAAGGGATGAAGGGGGCGAGAATGCGGCCAGCAGTACCTGCTGTCGCCGGAGAAGAAAGCATCCAGTGGAGGAAGACGGCGACTACAACGGGGCTAGGGCAGCTCGTGCAGGTGTTGCACGACGCGGAGGAGGATGAAGAGGACAGCCCTGCCACTGGTTTTGTGGTAGAGTGACGAGGAAGAGAGGGGGCTCGCCAAAGCTCGCTGGACCCCTTGGCCGGAGAAGAAGAAGTGGAATTTGAGGTGGAATCCTGGCCAAGTCGAGGTCAAGAGGTGCGGTCGGAGTTGGGGGTTAATTTATAGGTGCTGGCCGAGCTTCTGGTGCGTGGAGGGCAAGCCTTCTGCCATCAACGTCTCGCCGGAGATGGAAGGTAGTTAGATACCCAAATCTCTCATGCATTCGCACGAGAGATTGGATAGGAATCAGAGATTATGATCGGGCTCAGATGGAAGGGGATTTCTCAGAGAATCTCCCTTCCAATTTTGGGAGGAGATCTCTGAGGGATCAGAGAGTATCCCCTTTACCTTCCTCGCCGGAGAAGGATTCCTCTCCATTAATGGTGGAGGGACCTGATTGTAATATTGGCGAGAAAGCTAGGGGGTTTATGTGATGGTTTTCAAAAGATAGGGACTAAAATGTGATTGGGTGTACTAAATTGCAAAGTAGGTCAAGATGACATCCCCTTAGGTTCAAATTTTGGTACAAACCTAATTTGGACCTAAGGAATCTAATGGTGAAGTTGGATTTTAGGTTTGACCACATTTAACTGGACATTTTACGTAAAAACCTAAATTAGGTCAATTGATGAGCTAGGACCCAAATCTAGGTCAAACTAGATTCCAAAGGTCAAATTGAATGTTCTAAACCCTAGGGAATATTTTTCCATGATTTTTAGAGGGTTTACTTGATTTTTATCCTTACTAGAACCTTGTTGAATTAAGCAGGTCTGTTTTAGGGTTAGCAGATGTCATTTAATTCCTGGATTGCACATGAACCCATTTCTGATTGAATCAACCCACTTTTTATCTTATTTAGACCATTTGACTTATGTTTTGTCTCTGAGAAATCCCGTTTATGTACTGCAATGGTAAAATTACAGTTTTAACCTTTATTTCATATTTTCTTCTCAGAACACTTATTCCACAAATTAAGCCCTCTTCTAAGTTAGGTAGGAGCTTTTATTCTCTTTATTAGGTCAAAATGAGCTAGTTATGGCTCATGATGAGGCTCTCATCATACCCCCATGCCTAGATTTTGCTAGTCCCTTAGTAAAATTTCAAGGTTTTAACTTCTGTTCTAAACCCTGAGTGTTTATTGTCAGTTATGATAGGTGCTTCTCTTTTTCTTTTGTGATTAGGTCAGAATGTTGACAATAGGCCTAGAGGTACTCAAGTACCAACCAAAATCCAGACCTGGCCCGCTTTAGCCTCAGTCTGCCGCAAAGGTTTTTAAGGCCCATAGAAACTAATCTAGGGTTTGTTGAACTCCACGGTTAAAGCACTCGTGCTTGAGACATTTTTAGCCTAGGTTCAGTTTGCAGTGCATTTTTGTAAGAGAGAGACAGAAGATTTATTTGTTTGGAGAGCTTTCTCTCTCTTTTCTTTTTATTTCTAGCTTCGGATTAGCTTCTCAACACGGTCTGTATCGGATTCCTTGTCCCCATCATCAATCCTCAAGGGTCCCTGGCTTTCGAGATTTTGAGATAATCCCGTCCATGGAAACCCCCAGAACCCTGGCTTTCGAGATTTCGAGATAATCCCACCCATGGCATTCCGTGGCCGAATTTAGACCCTGGCGATCGACATTTCATGATAATGCCGCCCATGATATCTGAACCAGCAGAGTGCTTACATGCCCCCGGTAAGATATTTAAATATCCTAAGAGGCAAGCACCGAGGAGATGATATGTTGTTACGCATCTTCGAGGAGAATTTCCCACCTCTCCGCGTCGAGAACTCGTTCAAATCAACTTGTGTTGATCGGTCGCTCCTACTCTAGGTGACTTTTTCATAACATTAAATGCTTTTGCGTGATTTGGATATTTATGTGCACTAAACCAGACTGTGTGTGAATTTGGGGTGCTTAGGTTACTGGTGCAGTGCTCGTCTCTATGGTTTTAATATCTTGTTGTAGTATAGTGTAGAGGAGCAGTTACCAGTTTAATATAATTTATTACTCGGAAAAATAAAAGTTCTCCCGAGGTCGAACTCAGGGAGCAAGTTGTATTCTAGAGGTACAAAGTTTCTATTACAAAAATAAAGAGAGAGAGAGAGAGAGAGATTTGTCTTGTTGGCTTCTTCTTTTTCTCTTCTTTGTCTTCTTTTCTCTTCTCTTTGAGTCGTTAGTCTTCTTCTTCTTATTCTTCCTCTATTCTTCTTTTCTTGCTTTCTTCTTTCTTTTTCCTTCAAAGCTTCTTCTTCTCTTTCTCCTCGTGTTCTTCTTTTCTTCTTGCTTCTGTTCTTCTTGTCTTCTCTTTCTCTTTTTCTTCTTGTTCTTCTTTCTTGCGGTCCTGTTCTTCTTTTCTTCTCCTTCTTCTTTATCTTCAGGGCGTCGTCTGATTTTTCAATCAGACAACTTAAGTAGCTGCTTGCTACAGTGCGCCTTCTTTTTTTTTTCTTCTTTCTCGCAGTCCTTCCTCCTGTGTTCTCTTCTTCTTCTTCCCTTGTGCCTGCACACTCAAAGTTTGATCAGAGGGTAAAACCTACTCTACCCTCCCCCGCGTCTCTCTCTCTCAGAGTTCACTCGTAGGATAGCTCTCCCAGAGCTGCCGGGTAGTCGGGTACGCGGGTCGCACCCGGGTCCAGGCCCACCGGCGTGCGGTGGTGGGCGAGGAGTGCGAGTCAGGTAAACGGGTCGGGCCAGGTCCGCGGGGGGTGATCGCGGACGAGGCCGGGTCGAGCGGGTGAGAGGGACCTCACCCCGTGGTCAGGAGGCGAAGAGCCTAAGGCACTTTTTGCCTTTATGCGGGCGCGCGCCTCTCAAAAGTACCGAGGTGGGACTAAATGTCCCACCCCAAATTGGCGCCTGCAGCTAAGGAAGCTGCAGGCAATCGCAGCAGCACGCGAGTCCTTTGCCCCAGCTGCAGGCCTGGAACGCTTCGCGGAGATACTCCGCGCAACCTGGGACCAGTGCCTAGGCGAGGTCGAAGCTACAGCTGCAGGTGAAGGAGCTCCACCTGCTCAGCAATGGCGACGGAGGGTGAGCAACCTGTTCACAGAAGAACGGCCTCTCGGCCTAATCAGACAAGCGGAGAACCTTCGTCGTGGCACGGCGAATATGGTGGGGGGTCTGGCAGGTCGTGGGGCGGAGTGTAGGGGCTGCCCTAGGTCAGACTGTAGCACGGGGAATGGGTTTGTTCGGGGGGTCTGCAGGTGGCGAGTGGCGGGAAATGGAGGGGCGGAAGTTGATCAGGGTGAGGAGGCGGAGGTTCTGTGAGGGTCGGCGAGTCGTGTGGGGTGGTGGAATGACGGGAGCGAGTCGCCGGAGTTTGGCCGGAGATGGGGAAGGTGAGGGCGATTAAGTGTGGTCGTAGGGTGGTTGTGCAAATTACAGTGAGGAAAAGAAAGAGGGGAGGAAAAGGAAGGACTGTACCTACTTGGAGGGACGAGGGGGACCGGAACAGGGCGACAGTCGTATCGACTGTCGCCGGAGAAGAAGGTGCCTAGAGAGAAGGGGCGGCGGCGAGGAGAGAGCTGGAGAGCGCGCGCTGGGTACGGCGCGACGCGGGAAGAGCGGGTGAAGGCAGCTCTGCTGCTGGTAGTGCGGCAGAGCGACGAGGAGGAGGAGGAGGAACCGCCGGAGCAAGGGGGTTTTTGTCGGAGTGGGAAGAGAGGAAAGGGGGGGATTTCTCCGTCAGAACCGAGTTGGAGAGTGCGGCAGAGCGTCGGGGGTTTTTATAGAGGCAAAAACAGAGAGGAGGGCGGAGGGAGACGACGTGCCTCCCTCGGCGGAGGACGCCGGAGATGGAGACCCATACCATCCGTGCGTTCACATGGGCGGTATGGGTGGTTGCAGCGACCAGAGGGGTGTTCCTGCGACGGCTGACGTCGCAGGGCACCCCCGGTTGACTTGGCAGAGGCCCCCCCTCACCCTGCGCGGCGCCATGCTCCGCGTAAGGTCGCCGGTGCATGGTGCTGCTCAGGGTTATGCAGGGAGGACCCAAATGCAAAGAACGAAGAAGAATTAGGGGCTAAAATGCGAGGGTTCAAAAGTTAAGGGCCAAAAAGTAAATAGATGAGGACCAAAATGTAAAGTTGGTCAAGAAGGTTTCTTCATAGGCTCAAGTTTTTATACATGACTAATTAGGACCTAAGGATTCTGATGGTGAATTTTATTTCTAGATTAAACCTTGTTTGATCGGTCAATTTACGCAAAAATTCAAATTAAGTTATTAATTGGGCATGGTTCTCAATGTAGGTCAAAATGGGTTCCTAAGGCCAAATTGGAGGTTCTAAACCCTAGAGATTATTTTTATATGAATTTTAGAGGGTTTATTCGATTTTTTATTTGCCTCGAACCTTGTGAATTGAAGTGGATTTGTTTTTAGAGTTACAAGATGTCATTTAATTCCTTGGAGTTATTGTAGCCCTTATCGAGTCATCTCATCCCACTTTTCTTCTTATTAGGTTATTTTGACCTATGTTTGGATCCTGATTTATCCTGTTTTCAGATTGAATTGGTGAAATTGCATTTTTACCCCTTAATTTCTATTTTCTTTGCAAACTCAGAATTTCTCTAAGCCAAGCCTTTCTAGAGTCATGTAGGAGCTTTTTCTTACAAATCAGGGTTAAATGGTGCTAGCTTAGGGTTTATGACAAGGTTCTCATCAGTTACCGAATCCCGCAAACTGAAGGTCAGTTAACGAGGCCGAATACTTCCTAAGCCTTAGACTTAATACTTAAGCTTCGCATTTTCGCCAACCTCTTGAGGATTATCCAGATCTTAGCAGATATGTGAATTATTAAGCTAAAGAATCTAGCCCAAGAGGCCTAAGATCAGCGTTCCTACTAATCTTTGTGTCTCCTTAGCACTTTCTCTTTTGATCTGGTCTAAAACTTCAGTTAATCCCTTAATCTTTTACTAATGACTATTTCTTTTTCTTTTTCATTTTGTGCTCTGTATTGTCATTTTGCTCCTTTTCTCCTCCGTATAATTATGTGGCTCACAAAATTTCCTCAGTCCTCCATTTTTTCATAATTTTTCAATTTGTTTTTTGTGTTTTTAGCATATGTGAATTTTTTTGTGAGAATCCTTCTGATTTTTTTCTTGGTTCTGTATGTATGCACTTTATCACCCCCCCATGCCTAAGTTTTACAATGTCCTCATTGTAAATGGAGGGTGTGAAATAGTGTCGAGGTCAGGGACTTGGAACAGGATACATCGGGTGGGTAAATGGGTCGGAAATGACTGATGCAGACGATTTCAAGCTCTGGTACGTGTACCAGTGGTGGAACTGTCTAAGGCTGAACTCAAGGTGCAATGGACGTGGAGTACAGATGGATAATCAGACGGGTCTCTATTTTTGGAATGACAGGTTGCCTCCCGTTGAGTGCTAAATTTGATGCCTTCAGCCGAGCGGAATATGGAGTGGTCATATCAGCGGAATTTTGTAAAACAAGCACCTTGATTAAGAGCTTGGTTGGTCCAACCAGGTGCTTGTTAAGATCAGTAGGCTGATGATGCAGCCCAAACCCAATAAGTCTGGTGGGTTGATGGATGTAGATCAACAGATGCGGAACCTACCATATGCAATGTGGCTCAGATGGATATGGAAGTGAAAACTCGGGTTTAGGCTAAGTCAAATTAGCCTGGTCAGAGTAGGGTTCCGAAAAATAATCAGTGTATGGTGTAGAAACCCTATAAGGGTGATCAAAGAATGATGGCTCCTATTTTTCGGTTTAATCAATACCCAATACCTGGTATAGATGTGGAGTTGAATCATCTGCAAACGGCTCAGTGAGAGGTGAGTCCGGTTGCGGGTCGGGGTAGAGAGCGGGTTTTGATTGGTTCTGTATATGTGGAGCAGGTAGCTTCAAAGAGAATTGGCTTGTTATAATTAGGAAGCATATTTTCTTCGATGTTATGGTCAGATTCGAAATCGTCGAAGAGTTTGCGAAAATCAAAATCTGACTGAGATTCAAGATCATGAGTTTCACCATAGAATAAATCATGTGTTGTAGATTCAGCAGCCTAGCTGGGGTCTGGCCTAGATGTTAATTCCGAGCTTAAAAAGGTGTCCCTATCTGGTAGAGGCTCAGGTTCTAAGCTGGTAGGACAGACCCAATTGAAACCTCACTCGTCCAACTCCTCAGTTTCTTTATCGTAGATTGGCATGACTTCCGAAAAATCAATTAGTTCCTCTGAGGATGTTAGCGAGGGATATTCATCAAATAGAGGCTCAAAATCATATTCTTCATTAAAAGATTGATCTTCCTCATATGGGGCCTTGAAATCTTCAAAATAGGTTTCAGATCTTGATTCTGGGCTTAGGATGTGGGTTGAATCACTAGAATCTAGGTCTGAATAACCTTTGAGGGTCACCTTATCAGAATAAGGGACGGAATTTACACCCTCGAGAGGTCCAGTTCTACTCTCATTATTACAGGAGTTTTGTGATTCTAAGCCTGGTGAATCATGGTCTAGATTGGGCTCAACATTATGTTTTCCTGCATTTGGAGCTTCCCAACCTTCTTTAATATCGAGCACATTGTACTCCATCTGGGTTGGGAATCCACAACCATTTTGTGCCTCAAACACGAGTTCAGATTGATCCTCGATGTTGTCCCAAGATGGTTCATCCTCTATTTGTGGTATATACGGGTACTTCTGGTCGATAATTTATTTTACTAATCTCATTATCTCTTCCCATTTTTCAAGACTATCTTGGTGTTGCTTCCAAAGTCGAGGATTTGTCATACATTGAAGGTATTTAAGATTGTGCAGTTTTTCTATCTCAATGTACCCAGTTATGAGCAAGTCACGGGTTGATCCTTTTGTGGCTTCTGCCAATAGTACTTGGGCACAAGTTATGATAAAGGTTGTGGTTGTTGGGACATCAACCTGAATGTTTTCTGCTAGTGTTGTGGTTTTGTCTTCTTTCTCATAGAATTTCAGGGCATCCTCAATCATTCTATCTCTCATGGATCTCCGATATTCAGGTTTCTTGGATGGTAGTCCTAAGTGGTTTGGCTGCATATTTGGATCAGGTGGTAGAATCAAGATGTAGAATCAGAGTTTGAATCAAGGTGTAGAATCAAGTTATGAAGCGATTAGATCTGAATAACGAGTCCCACTGAAAATGTGTGTGTGTGCTCTAGAGAGAAAAGATGAGGGACTAGAGATGTTTTTGACCCAATCAAGACACCCAAAGACGTTTGGATGACTATGGAGGTTCGGGGTGGATGGTACCCCTGGATCAGAAGATCGTCCACCTGAGAATTACCTAGGCAGCCAGAGAGGGAGAGTCCCGCAAAGACCCCTACATGGTAGAGCATCCCCACGAGTTATAGGGTTTCCCCCACCTAACCTCTCTTGTCACTGAGATTCCAGGTAGACCAGAATGGGAACCTTGACCTCTTAAGTCTACCACTTTTATTTCAAAGGTGCTTTAGGGTTCTCACTTGAACTTTAGATAGTTTGATGTTGTGACCTAATTTAGAGGTTGGTTGACCCGAGGGGTCAACTTCACCTGACCTGTCCTATAGATGGCAGAATGATTCTAGGCTTGGGACCTAGAGATCACCCTAATTTGACTCCCAGTTTATTAGGTCCAAGATTTTAAGATTCAAGTGATTTTAGAGCTCAATTTTTCTTAGGGTTTGTCTTGTTTAGATCTCTCAATCAAGGGCTTGGGTAGCACACTGATGCGGGAGGGTTCATTTCCTTTTATACAGGTATATGTGACTAGCACTCCAAGATCCTACTGTAAAAACCCTAATTTGGTTCTATTTCCATTCCTCTTTTTCTTTTTGAAAAGGTTCTCTTTGGACTTAAAAACAAGAAGTGTGTTGTCCGTAGAGATTAAGCCTGATTTCTATTAGGCACATGAATTTGTGGGATAGAATCTAAAAAAAATCGCTCCAACTTCAAGAAGATTTGAAAAAAAATTTGCAAAGTCAGGAAATGTTTGCCTTAAAGATAGTGATTACTATAGTGAGAAGGCAATTGATTCCTAAATTAATTTCTTCCTTTTGTCTTTCAAAGCTTAGGGATAGTTTAAGGAAGAAAAGAAATTACCTGCCCTGGAGTGGTTCACTTGCGGGAGGGATTTTCTCGCGAAATACCTGCAAGATCACAACAAAGCAAAGTAGGGAAAGTTAGTGTTCAATATGATAAAGAGAATGTAGAGACTAGTGATAAATTGCGCGTTGCTCCCCGGCAACGGTGCCAAAATGTTAACGTGGCTAGATCGTGCTTTAACAAATATTGCATTGTAATATAAGCGAACTTTCTGCGAAAACAAATAAAAATTTATAACTCGAAAATCTAAGTATCCGAGGTCGAACACAGGGAGCAATTGGAATTTATTACTAAAATCAAGAATGTAATTGAACACTTAATTACTCAAAACTTAATTCAAAATATATAAATGCATGAGTTTGAAAATTAATCGTGGCAAAAAGAAAGAATTTGGACGTCTGATCCCATGATCAGACGTCTTAAAAATAAGTTTTCTCCTCTCTTGTTCCTCTTCTTCTGACTTCTGATTTTCTTCCTTTCTTCTTTGTGCTTCTTCTTTCTTCTCTGCAGTTGCCTTTCTTCTTTCTGTTGGTGCTAGAGCACCGCGATTGTTTGTTTTGATGATAACAAAACACGTGTCATTTAACATTTTCACTTGGAGTATTAGATTTCAGATCAATTGCAAATGGAGACATGATTAGACGGAGTTCGAGCTCGCATCCAGGATGGATTGGAAGAGCTTGATGGAAAACAGAGGAGATTCGCGACGAGCGATAGATTGAAGATGGAAGGACAAGAAGAATAGGATAGAATTCTGTTTATTTCTTTCATGTACTTTTATCTTTATTTCCTTGCTCTTTTTGTTCCTTAGAACATCATGTTAAAGAGCCTCAAAGTACCCTAACAGTAGTCCTAGGAACACCGGCACAACCCTAGGATACTTAGGTTTTCTGTAGAGAACTTAGAAAACCAATATAGGGTTCAAACAGCCTTTTCAGACGTCTAATTCCAAAAGTAGACATCTGATAAAGGGTTTTAGGACATCTGACTATTGATTCAGACGTCTGATAACATTTAGGCTGGACTTAGTTAGTTCTGTCTGATGAAATCAGACGTCTATACCTTAGACCAGACGTCTTAGAAGACGTCTGATGTTTTTGCCAGACGTCCAATTAGTGGACCGTTGGCTGACTTAACAAACGCTGAAGGATATGACCGTTAGAGCCCTATCAGACGCCCTTAAGCCTTTCCAGACGTCTGATAAATGACCGTTTCGCCTTGGCTGACCCAAAATCTCTTTTCAGAGATCTTATAGCCGTTGCAATCTCTTGGAAATCCATTCCTGCAGAAAAGTAGGTTTCCAGACGTCCAGACATAGTGCCATACATCCTGTATGTCATCTGATGGACTTACACTAGAACCTTGTTTAGATCTGATTCAAGTCAGGAAGAAACCCGCCTAAAATCAGATGTCTGACTTTGTTCCCAGACGTCTTAAACTGATCTTCCAGACGTCTGATGCCAGGATCAGACGTCTGATAACCCTGTCAGTGCAATGATTGTTCCTGATTTCGGCCTGATTCTCTTGGGCTTTGCACCCAACGGCTATGGAAGCTTTCCAAAGCCTTCCAAAGCCTTCCTAAGGCCTCTATAAATAGAGGAGAACCTCTTGCACACAAGACACACCTAGACACACCCAAGCAACCTACTTTCTACTCTTTTGTGTCCAAGAAAAGCTCTTACTCTCCAAGCTCAAGTTCTTCATCTTGAGAGCATCAAGCATTTGCGCACCCGCTCTCCCGCCGTAGTTCACGAGAGCGACGTTGCACCGTCGCGTAGCTCACGCACCCATGTCATCTATTCGACGTACTTCCATCAAAGGGGAGTTTCTTAATTCCTATAGAAGCTTAGGTTAAAGATTACTTTGTTGGCTCTATAGGATTGTTGTTATTTATCTTTGTTCTTTGGTTGGGTATTTGCTTTGCGAATTCCCGTCTCATTCGTGGGACAAAATCCTTCTCGTGAAGAGAAGGGGCTTGAGGTACGCTACCCTCGTATAAAGTAGCGTGGTTGTAATTGAGGTTGAATCACCCTCGTTTAAGTGATTCGTTTAGTGGATTTGATCAACTTGGTTGATTGGAAAATCCTAACTCGAGAGGGTTAGGTGGTGGTTTTCACCCAGTTTGGGTTTCCACCTAAAAATAATTGTGTACTTTGTGTGATTGAATTTTATGAGATTGTTTTATATTATATTTCCGCAATTTATTACGTCACCCCTCCTAGTAGGGAAACTACACTTTCTTCTTATTTCCTTCTACTTCTTTTCTCTGCAGTTTCTCTCTCTGCAGGTCTTCTTCTTCTTCCTTGGCTCTGCTTCCGTTGCCTTCAGCTTCTCTTCTTCTACTTGTCTTTACCTTTCTTTATTTCTTCTTTCTTCTTCAGTTCCTCTTCTCTTTTTCCTTCGCTTCTTCCTTTCCTTCTCTTTTTCCTCTGCGAAGGCTTCCTTCCTTCTGCTTCTTCTCCTTTTCTTGCAGCGGCTAAGTGTCAGCTTCGCTTCTCCCTTCTGCCTTCCCTGCACAAACCACAGAGGAGAAAAACCTACCCCTCTACCCACACCGCGTCTCTCTCTCTCAGTGTAAACCACTCTTCAGCACGCTCTCCCAGAGCTGGGTAAACGGGTCGGGTCACGCTCCCGGGTCCAGGCGCACCGGCGTGAGTGTGGTGCGCGAGGAGTGCTCAGGATAGTGTCGGGTCGGGTCGCGCCAAATCCGCGTGATGAACTCACGGACGAGGCACAATGGTTAGGTGAGGGACCTCACCCCATGTGCTTTCGTAGGCAATCGGCTCATATCACAAAATAATATAAATCACTCCAGTGCTTCACACTTACCGAGGTGGGACTATTATTCCACCTCTCTTTCGTGCACGCCCTCAGGAGTCCGTTCTCCAATTGCCACAACTACAGGCTTCGCGGTGCCACTCTCTGGAACAGATGTCTTCGCGATGCCTCCCCGAGTTAGCTGCACCTGGAGCCCTGAAGCATTGTAGCCTGGAGCAAGCAAGAAGCTTCCTCGAGTCACCGCTAATGGCAGCCGAAGCGTGAAACCTGCCTGACACTAAAAGAGCCTTGTGGCTTAATCAGACCACAAGAGCACCTTCGCCGTGTCACGACGAAGGTGAGGTGCTAGGTGGCAGGCCATGGGGCAGCCTAGGCGTGCGTGCCTAGGTCGCCCTGTGGCCGAACGGATGGGTTTGGTCCGGGGGTAGTTGTGGAGGCGTAGAGGGTCTATGGACGGGTGGATGATGTTTAGTGAGGTGAGGCGGAGGTTATGCGGTGGTCGGCGAGACGTGTGGGGCTGTGGAGTGATGGGAGCGTCTTGCCGGAGGGTGGCCGGAGATGAAGAAGATGGTGGTGAACAGCGGCAGTCGAGGGGCGTTTGGTGAAATAAAATGAGGGAAATGAAAGAGGGGATAGACAAGAACAGTTTATCCTAACTAAAGGGACGAAGGGGGCGAGAAGGCGGCCAGCAGTACCTACTATCGCCGGAGAAGAAAGTGTCCAGTGGAGGAAGACGGCGACTACGACCAGGCTAGGGTAGCTTGCGCAGGTGTTGCCCTGCCACTGGTTTTGTGGCAGAGCGACGAGGAAGAGGAGGGGGGCTTGCCAAAGCTCGTTGGACCCCTTGGCCAGAGAAGAAGAGGAATTTGAGGTGGAATCCTGGCCAAGTCGAGCTCAAGAGGTGCGGTTGGAGTTGGGGGTTAATTTATAGGTGCTAGCCGAGCTTCTGGTGCGTGGAGGGCAAGCCTTCTGCCACCGACATCTCGCCGGAGATGGAAGGTAGTTAGATACAAATCTCTCGTGCATTCGCACGAGAGATTGGACAGGAATCAGAGATTGTGATCGGGCTCAGATGGAAGGGGATTCCTCAGAGAATCTCCCTTCCAATTCTGGGAGATCTCTAAGGGATCAGAGAGTATCCCCCCTGCCTTCCTCACTGGAGAAGGATTCCTCCTCATTAATGGTGGAGGGACCTGATTGTAAGATTGGCGAGAAATCTAGGGGGGTTTATGTGATGGTTTTCAAAAGATAGGGACCAAAATGTGATTGGGTGAACTAAATTGCAAAGTAGGTCAAGATGACATCCCCTTAGGTCCAAATTTTGGTACAAACCTAATTTGGACCTAAGGAATCCAATGGTGATGTTGGATTTTAGGTTTGACCACGTTTTACTGGATATTTTGTGTAAAAACCCAAATTAGGTCAATTGATCAGCTAGGACCCTAATCTAGGTCAAACTAGGTTCCAAAGGACAAATTGAATGTTCTAAACCCTAGGGAATATTTTTCCATGATTTTTAGAGGTTTACTTGATTTTTATCCTAACTTGAACCTTATTGAATTAAGCGGGTCTATTTTAGGGTTACCAGATGTCATTTAATTCCTGGATTGCACGTGAACCCATTTCTGATTGAATCAACCCACTTTTATCTTATTTAGACCATTTGACTTATGTTTTGTCTCTGAGAAATCCCGTTTATGTAAAAATAATGGTAAAATTACAGTTTTAACCTTTATTTCATGTTTTCTTCTCAGAACACTTATTCCTCCAATTAAGCCCTCTTCTAAGTCATGTAGGAGCTTTTATTCTCTTTATTAGGTCAAAATGAGCTTGTTATGGCTCATGAAGAGGCTCTCATCAATTTTATTTTTATTTTTTTTGTTTCTTCCTCTTTTTAGAATGTGAGGGGCTAAAGAGATAGGGTTGAAGGTTACCTGTCCTCTGGTGTGGTTGTTGTGTGGTTGCTTGTCTCTTTTCCTTTCCTGCACAACAAAAGAGAGATTAAGTCAGTATAAAATCAGAAATTGTGATTTTGAAGCTTCTAAAATGCCCGTTGCTCCCCGACAACGACATCAAAAACTGGTGACGACTTTTTGATCACCCTCTGTTTGATTTATTTATTTATTACTCGAATATTTCAAAAATTCTCCGAGGTCGAACTCAGGGAGCAAATTTGATTTTAGAAGCATAAAAATTCATAATTTACAATAATGTACTGTTAAAAAAAACTAGAGAGAAAGGAAATAAAATGTTTCCTTTTTTTTTCTTCTTTTTCTTTGCTCTCTTTCTTTTCTTTCTTTGTCTTCGGACGTCTGATTCTAGGAATCAGACGCCTTAAATGGCGTTGCTACAGTGTGCTTCTTCTTCCTTTGTCTGCTGTTGCTCTTCTTATCCTTGGTTTTTTCTTCTTCTCTTCTCTTCGGCTGCAACTCCCTCCTTTGGCTTTAGCTCTAATGTGGCGTGGGACACGTTTGTTTAAAAGAGTTGTTATAGCTTGCACTCGGAGGTGAGTCTGAGTGTCCGAGTGTCGATCTCAGGGAGGCGTGAAAATCATATTTTTCTTATCACTTAATGTCACGGAAATCATGGGTTTTCGTTTGGGAAAAGACGTAGGTGAAAAGCGAGTGAGAGAGAGAGAGAAAGAGAATAGGGTTAGAAATTCTTCATTCACACATGCAACTTTAAACATGAAAGAGGGCAAGTAATTAGATAAGAAACAACTTCATTTGACATGCAACTTTAGTTTATAATTACAACACTAGATAAATGCTTGAACATAAGTAAAGTAAAGCTTAAAAGGGAAACAGAGAGAGAAGACGGCGAGGCAGCCACGGTGGTGGAGAGGGGCTCCGTCAGCAGCTCGTCGGCTCCAGTGATTACAAAGAGAGCTAATGGTGGCTAGGAGTGGGGTAGAACAGTTGCAAGTGGAGTGAATGCCTTCCATGGGTGGTTGGAAGGGGTTTAAATAGGGAGTAGGTCTTTCCAAATGAAGAAGGGGTTTTAGTGACATTCGGGACGTCACTAAAACCCTTCCTAAAATGTCGGTGAAGCCCCCTGCCCGACGGTCACTCGTGTGTGCACGTGCTTGAGAGCCATCCGATCGCGGATCGAACGGTTGATGTTGCTCGTGGGACGTGCGCCTAGATTGCACCCACGCTCCCTACGTCATTGTGGGTGTCAACCTTGGACATGCGAGATTGCGCCGCGTCACTTCATCTGCGCCGTCCGTTGCTGATCGGGTGGTGGAATTTCCCCGGTGCGTGCCTTCGCCTTCTGATTTCCGCGAGGCGCGATTCGAACCCGCGCCGGCTACGCAGGCGTGAGGCGTTCGACCGCTGCGCTGCGCCCGCTGCTTTATCGCGGCGAGGACGAGCACGCGGGCGGCTCTCAGCTGTTCAATCGAAGATCGATGATTGAGATTCATCCTCCGGGTGAAGGCAGAAGTGGGCAACGGTGGAGATACGGTGAGCGGGCGCCACGTGTCGTGTTGTGGGCCGTTGATCACCATATCAATGGTCAGAACTTCTTAGGCCCATTGCAGGAGCTCCGAATGTCGGATTTGGCCGATTTCGAGTCCGTTGGACTCCGTTCGTCGCTCTGAATCCATCCGTGTGGTCCGATTGCTCATCTGAGGCCTGTTTTGACATGTCCTTGTACACATGGCCGTTAATAATACACTATAAGAAATCTTGATGTGCAATGCATGCGATGCTCCTATTCCTATTTATGATGTATTATCTTGTACATTTTGCTCTTAAGATAAATCCCAATTGACAGATTTATCACCCCATGATACAGTGTTATCATACCCCGATGCTTACTCCTTGCTAGTCCCTAGTAAGGTTTATTTTAGCCTTTATTTCTAGTCAGAATTTAAGAAGTAACTACTTGGACACTTCGTCACTTGTCAATAGGAGGAAATATACTAAGATCTTAATCTACAAAGACTAAGCAGCACCCGGGTGTCTGCCAAAATATGAATCGCCTGAATCCTTGCTTTAATGTATGTATATATATATATATTTCTTATTTTTAGATTTTTTTGGAGTTAATAGTGTGTTGGTAACTTTTTACGGCTACCCAACCCATCCAAAACTCGGACAAAACTCTAAGTGCTAAGCATCTTGGTGTGAAGATCATGACAGACTTACTCAATGGTAATTTAGACAGACTCCGAGTTTCTACACCCCTGGGTGACCGGAAGAGAAAGTGTTTTGCCTGAAGGTGTATTTGTTCGATCGGTAGCTTTCTCCCTATGTTTGTTTTACTTGGGGTCAACACAAGGATTTTTCTAGTGTATATCTACCCGATTTCCTCTACTTCCCTGCTTCTTCCTTAAGTTTTTTGGTTCTTTTTGTGCATTTACTGAGCTGGGCTCTGGACAACCGACCAATGGGCTGTTACCCACGATCACTTATCAGTCATATTCGTGCGGTGAAGTGTGGTTTATTTTGTTCTCTTTTTTCTCCTTTTTTTTATTTGGTAGGTGGCTTCCCTGATCTCAAATTTACCTAGAGGCAATGAAGAAGAGGTGGTCCCGTGGCTGGGCTTTGGACAACCTGCCAATGGGCTGTTACCCACGACAACTTGCCAGTCATACTACCCTAGGGAGTTCATTAGCTACCCAATTTTTGTCAGAATCTCCGAGAAGTGAGTGTGCAAAAATGTGTGCAGATGCTTAGACTAAAAGTCCTTCTGAGTTAGAGGGTGAGTTGATAAGTCGTATACTTATCACGTTATTTAGTTAGTGGATTAGAGTAGCTTAAGGTTGCAAGGATTTGAAGCTAAATCCATATTTTAATCGACACCAGGGCTAATTAAGCCTGAAGGCCTTAACAGTTTAAGTGTTCAAGTTCTTTCCTTATTATTTCCCATTATTGATAAATTTCTAATGCCTAAGCTTTTCTTCAATTTTTTTTAATTTTATTCTATTTAGACAGATTAAATGAGCTCAAGATCATGTAATTTACCACCCCCTCATGCTTAAGTTGGACAATGTTCTCATTGACAAATACATGGATGCAACAGAATTTTGAAAAGATGTTACCTAAATGAAGTAGAATACCTGATCAGTCTGAATCTTCTGGGTTGCCTCCCAAGAAGCGCTGAGTTTAACGCCTCCGGCTGGGCATAGTGTACAAACAGGAATGGTTTGGGTTTAGGAGGCATGTACAAAATCAGCCAGACCCAAGATCAGAAGTCCACAGATGCGAACCAGGTTGTGGTGGAGTCCCATTCCTAAGGGGTGGGAATTCTGCAGCAGATGTATCATGCATGCCCATGTCAGATCCTCTCTTAGTCTGCGGGCATGCAAAGAAGTTGATGCGGACGAGTGCACCCCGAATATGACATGCCAGACACTAAAGATGTAGGTTTTATACTCAGCTTGTGTCCCCATAAAATTGTAATCCGTCAAAGGTGTATCAATTCCAGTGCATTCGAGTTGTAGGATCTTTATTCTAGTAGGGCAGGTAACAAAATCAAGAGTTTCATAATGAGCCCTACAATCAAGCATGAGGTCTCTCTCCAAAGACAAATCCATCTCTTCCGCAACTACGGTTTCATTGCTCATTCCCTCCAAGCCCTTGACCTCAAGAATATTTTCTTCAACCCCTTTTGTATTAGATTCACTGTTTGAGTTTGCATTAGAGGTAGGGCCAATTTCATCCTCTAGTTCATATTATTTCTCTCAGCCCTTCTCCAAATTTGTAATGGGGATTCCAACCGATTCATAATCGATTTCTTTGAAATTGTAACTCCATTTCCCATCTCTTATGTTGGTTGTTGTTCCCACCAGATCACTTCTCTCGAGCTGATTAGATTCAGATTCCAAGGCATCTCCCCTCACATTCTCAGTTTCCTCCTGATGTTTGTCCTCAATACTCCCCAAATTGTGTTTCGAGGAATCCTCAATGACCTTATCCATTGAGCTGTCCAACTCCTGGGGGGTATCAGTGGTGGACTGAACCAAATTAGGGTGACTGGGTGTAGTCTAATTGATCATGGTAGGTCCTTGCTTTACGAATTCCATGAATGGCGCTGTGTGCAACAGCTTTCTCTGGCCTTCTTCCCCCAATTGTTGGAACATATCCAACATAGCCTGTTGCCCTTTAACCAATTCTTGATTCTGTCTGTGTAACTCTAAGTGGAGGTTATCAAGAATTGACAGGGTGTCATTTGGTGTCCTTTGGATTTCCTCCTTGAAATCCAGGTTAAGAGGGTGTGGTTGAGGTTGTGGATTAGAATCCATACTAGGGTTTAGGTTCTTGGGTGGGTCCTCTATTCTATCATGTTCAGGGTCCAGTTCTTCAAGAGGAACCATTCTTTGCTTGGTCCTACTCCAGAATAGTTGAGGTTTTAAGTCCTCCTCCCAGTCAGATTCTTCATCAGGGGACCAAATCAAAGGTTGATGATCCTGGGCTTGCCTAGATTTCTGATCATTCTCTGATTTTAATTTGTCTAGAATTCCTTCCAATCCAAAGGTCAAGTAGGAAAGGTTGTTAAATTCAGATGACCTTTCTTGGTTATTATCCTGAGAAGGGTAGGGTTCTTGGTGTTCTCCTAGAGTGTAGGCCTTATCAAAGTGGTTAGAGAGCAGGTGGGACATGAATGATGAGGCGTCGTGAAGAGAATTGAGATATGGAGCCCCACGATTTGAATCATACCCTTGAGTGGATATGTTGGGTGTATCACAATAAGAGGTTGGTGCGGTTTGGTCATAACTGGGATAGTTGGGCCAAGAGGGATATTCTAGGTCGTACCCCTAACTTGGTGGTTGGTTAACCCAAGTAGGCTGTGGATATGGTCTACTTGGGTTAGCATACAAATCATGTTGGGGGCAGTTTGGGTAAGATGGATAGGCATTGAAATCCATGGTTTGGAAGAAATGGAGGGATGCGAGAAGAACAGATGAGAGAGAGTTGTGTGTTCAACCAAGCAAACAAGTCTAGTCCTTATGGTGTATTCCTTAGGGGATCTAGAAATCTCCAAAAGGGTGATCAAGTCCGTAAGCACTGAACTCCCCTTCCCAAAGCTAATCTGGCCAGGTTGATTACGAGGGGATTGCAGAGAAGGTTCTTCCTTTGGCTTGCGCCGCCGGTTCCATAGACCCACAACGGCGGTCGTTTGACACTACCCCGTAGCCTAGTCACCAAATTCTACTAAAGGAATGAAAGCCAAGTGCCCAGAAAATAAAACCTCACCTCTTGAGACTTAACCCAGTCCTGCCTAGGGCACGTCTACTCTGTTTTAAAAGGGTTAGGATAGTGCTTGTGCTAGGGTTATGTGATGAGGCGTTGATTGGGGTAGTGCCTCTTTATTTTTCAATTTCAGTGTGTGTGCTCTTATCAAAACATAATTTTCAAGCAATGATTTTTTAAGATGTGGTGTCTTTTAATGTTTCATCCTTACTTTTGTGTCTTTTAGGATTGATGTGTCTTAATATTTTCAGACAAGTTTCAGTGGATACGTCAAGTTTTGTACACAATTCGATAAAAGTAGATTTCCTTTTGTTGTGTAGAGGCTCTAAAACCCTAATGTACTCATCCAAGTGATCATGTAGCTTCTATTAGATGAGTCGATTTTAGGGTTGAGTGGTGCGGCCCAAGTCAATTCAAGGTGGCTTCGCAAACACCACTCAAAGAGAAAAAAGAACACTCCAAGAATCTTAGATTATTCAAAATGTTAGAGTGTATTTTTTTTGTTGGGTGATGTGTTAAAGATGTGGATCAAGCAATCATGCACCACGCCAATTTTTTTCAGTTTTACAATTTTTTTAGATTTTTAAGCAAGAAAACAACCATGGTTGAAGAAATACTCACAACCGGTCCTTGTTGGGCTTACTCCCTCGTTACCGTCACGAGTTGCACTGCTTCACCGTCCAAGCGTCGAATTCCTGCAACCATCAAGTAGAAGGAGATAAGGCGTTAGACGATGTGAGCATGGATGTAAAATGGAAGTGATAAAATAAATCCGTTGCCTCCCCGGCAACAGCGCCAAAAACTGACGTGGCGTGGGATGCGTTTGTTTAAAAGAGTCGTTATAGCTTGCGCTAGCAACGTCGATTTTAAAATGAAGAAACAGACGTGAGTCCGAGTGTTGATCTCAGGGAGGCGTGAAAACCAGATTTCTCTTGTCACTTGATGTCACGGAAATCATGGGTTTTCGCTTGCGAAAAGACGTAGGTGAAAAGCGAGTGAGAGAGAGAGAGAAAGAGAGAGAG
The DNA here is from genome assembly GCA_037157565.1 of Thalassia testudinum. Classification (NCBI taxonomy): domain Eukaryota; kingdom Viridiplantae; phylum Streptophyta; class Magnoliopsida; order Alismatales; family Hydrocharitaceae; genus Thalassia; species Thalassia testudinum. The sequence goes on from JAZHRO010000073.1 coordinate 155,981,976, forward strand.
AGAGAAAGAGAATAGGGTTAGAAATTCTTCATTCACACATGCAACTTTAAACATAAAAGAGGGCAAGTAATTAGATAAGAAACAACTTCATTTGACATGCAACTTTAGTTTATAATTACAACACTAGATAAATGCTTGAACATAAGTAAAGTAAAGCTTAAAAGGGAAAGAGAGAGAGAAGACGGCGAGGCAGCCACGGTGGTGGAGAGGGGCTCCGTCAGCAGCTCGTCGGCTCCAGTGATTACAAAGAGAGCTAATGCTGGCTAGGAGTGGGGTAGAACAGTTGCAAGTGGAGTGAATGCCTTCCATGGGTGGTTGGAAGGGGTTTAAATAGGGAGAAGGTCTTTCCAAATGACGAAGGGGTTTTAGTGACGTTCGGGATGTTGCTAAAACCCTTCCAAAAACGTCGATGAAGCCCCCTGCCCAGTGGTCGTTCGTGTGTGCACGTGCTTCCTCACATACAATCTGCGTGCCAGGCTTGAGAGCCGTCCGATCGCAGATCGAACGGTTGATGTTGCTCGTGGGGCGCGCGCCTAGATTGCGCCCACGCTCCCCTCGTCATTGTGGGTGTCGACCTTGGACGTGCGAGATCGCGCCGCGTCACTTCATCCGCGCCATCCGCTGCTGATCGGGTGGTGGAATTTCCTCGGTGCGCGCCTTCGCCTTCTGATTTCCGCAAGGCGCGATTCGAACTCGCGCTGACTGCGCGAGCATGAGGCGTTCGACCGTTGCGCTGCTCCCGCTGCTTTCTCGCGGTGAGGGAGAGCACGTGGGTGGCTCTCAGCTGTTCGATCAAAGATCGACGGCTGAGATTCATCCTCCGGGTGAAGGCAGAAGTGGGCAACGGTGGAGATGCGGTGAGCAGGCGCCACGTGGCGTGCTGTGGGCCGTTGATCATCAGATCAACGGTCAGAACTTCTTGGGTCCATTGCAGGAGCTCCAGATGTCGAATTTGGCCGATTTCGAGTCCGTTGGACTCTGTTCGTCGCTCTGAATCCGTCCGTGTGGTCTGATTGCTCATCTGAGGCCTGTTTTGACATGTCCTTGTACACATGGCCGTTAATAATATATTATAAGCAATCTTGATGTGCAATGCATGCGATGCTCCTATTCCTATTTATAATGTATTATCTTGTGCATTTTTCTCTTAAGATAAACCCCAATTAACAGATTTATCACCCCACAATGCAGTGTTATCAAGCTCTTCCTCTTCTTCTGCTTCAACTCCTGCTCTTTCTTCTTTTTCTTCCTTTTCCTGCTTGTTCTTCTTGGCTTCTTCTTCTTCTCTCTTGAGTTGCGTCTCCTTCTTCTTCAGTTTGCTTCTCCTCTTCCTCTTCTTCTGCTTCAACTCCTTGGTGCGGTTAAGTCCTCAGCCGCTTCTTCCTCTTCTCTTCTTCTGCTGCTCTTCTTTTCTTCCACGTCCTCTTCTTTCTTCTTCCTCTTCCCTACACAGGTACCTGGTTAAGCAAAACCTACCCCTATCCTTCCCGCGTTTCTCTCTCTCTCCATTTCTTTCTTAGGTTCGCTCTCCTAGAGCCTGCTCGGGTATACGGGTCGGGTATACGTGCCCGGGACCAAGCCCACCGGCATGCGGTGGTGGGCGAGGTGTGCTAGGATTAGGTAAACGGGTCGGGCCAGGTCCACGGGGGGTGGTCGCGGATGAGGCTGGGTGAGCGGGTGAGAGGGACCTCACCTCGTGTGACTGAGGCGATAAGCCTCAGTCACTTTTCCAATTTATGCGCCGCGGGGTGCTTGAAAACTCATGAGGTGGGACTAAACGTCCCACCCTTCTGCCTGTGTGCCCGCAGCTGATGCTGCGAGCAATTTCAGTGCCAGCTGAGGTCTTCGATGCCAATTGAAGACCTGGAGTTGTGCGCGGAGGTAATCCATGCAACCTGGGCTCGTGTCTTGGGGTTGCAGAAGCCTGAAGCTGCTTACGAGCTTGCTCCAAGCTCGGCGTCAATGGCGGCGAGCCTTCAAACTTAAAATCATGCAAACGATCTCGTGGCCACGTCAGAATGCTCAGGACGCTCTGCCGAAGCACGACGAGTGTACTGCGGGGGTCAACGTGGCTTAGAACGGCCTAGGCGTGTGTGCCTAGGTCAGTCTGAGTCTGTGTGAGTGGGTTTGTTCGAGGGGAGGAGACAATGGGTATGGCGGTTAGTGGAAGGTTGCAAGATGATCAGTGGGTAGAGGTGAATCTCAGGGACCGGTTGGCGAGCGGTGGAACTGTCTGTGGTGGTGAAATGGCCTCGCCAGAGTTGGTGGTCAGAGATGGAGCTGGTGATGGTGGACAGTGGATTCGAGGAGTCGAAAGATCAAATTGACAGAGAGGAAATAAAGAGAAGGGTAAGAGGAACTTAACTACGAGTCTAGAGTGAAGGGGGGGTGCAGAGGTGGCGAGCGGCCGGTGCTGCCGTCGTCGGAGACGAAGGTGCTAGGGGAGAGAATGGCAATGAGGAAGAGGGGTTGGAGAGCGCCTGCTGGTACGACGCAGCGCGGCAGAGGATGGCATAGTTAACCCTGCCACTAGTACGGTGGCAGAGTGACGAGAGAGGAGAGGGAGAGTCACCTGAAGCTCTGGCAGTTGGCCGGAGTTGGTGGGAGACGAATAGGAGGGGGGGATCTCAGGCCAAACGAAGCTTGAAGGATGCGATAAGGTGTGTCACTCCTTAAATAGGCAAGGGCTAGCTGGGAGGCACACGAGAGCAGTGGGAAAAGTCTCGCCGGAGGTATGGCAGACGGAGACCCATACCTCTCACGCGTTCGCACGAGAGGTATGGCAATCTTCAGGGTATGGGGGCCGGCCCATGCTATAGCGGAGACCCCCTTTCAAATCTGGGGCCGAGTCCCCATGCATGCGCAGCTCCATCCTTCGCGCAAAGTTGCCGGATGTATGTCCTGCGCTGCTGGTGGCAGAAGGACCAGATTGAAGAAAATGATGGGAAAGTTGAGGGTCAGAAAGTAATTTTGAGAACCAAATTGCAAAGTGGATCAAGACAACCTTCCCTTAGGTCCAAAATTTAGTATAAACTTAATTTAGACCTAAGGAATTCAATGGTGAAGTTGGATTCTAGGTTTCACCACATTTAACTGGACATTTTGCATAACAATTTAAATTAGGTCAAAAATTGGGTATGGACCTCAATCTAAGTTAAAACAGGTTTCAAAAGCCAAATTGAAGGTTCTAAATCCTATGGGATATTTTTTCATGAATTTTAGAGGATTAAGTTAATTTTTATCTTGCCTGAAACTTCGTGAATTAAAGTGGGTTTATTTTAGGGTTACATCATTTAATTCCCAGATTTTATCATAACCCTTTTCTAACTAAACCATCCCACTTTTTCCTTTATTAGGTTCACTTGACCTATGTCTAGACCCTTATAAATCTCGTTCATGCACTGCAATGGTAAAATTACAGTTTTACCCCTTGTATCATGTTTTATTCTCAGATTGATAATTCCTTGAATTAGGCCTTCCCTTAAGTTATGTAGGAGCTTTTGTTCACTTTGTTAGGTTAAAATGTATTAGTTAGGATTTATGATGAGGTTCTCATCATTCCATCACGATCAATGTCCACGATGCTTACAATCCTCTTCTTCCTCTCGATAGCAGTGGAGAGGGGCATTCAATGATGTAGAGCACTCATTACTGATCCCACTAAAGAACTCTAACGTGTAACTTGAAATAGGTTTTCAATGTAAGGAGCGACAGGAGAAGAGAGGTAGAAATGGATGAAGGAGAATAGTGGAAAAGAGGATGGGAGACTAATGAAGGGCAAAAACTACCCGCGAATTCGAAACTCTGCGATAGGCTCGAAAAGAAGGATTCGACCAAGAGAAGCTTGGATACAGGCGGGTTTGGAGATCCAACCTACCACATCCAAGGAAAACCTCCTGCATAGACGGCTCCGGCAATCCAACCTACTTACGCATAGAAAAGGCTAGGTGCAGTCGGACCCAATGAATCCTACCCGTTAGAGAGGACGACGAAAGTACAGTAGGCCCATGCTACCAATAAGTGCTGAAAATGGCAGCCGCAATTAATAATTTGGCAGCATGCATACAATTGTCGGGTGACATTTCTGCTCAGAAGATCTTACTGGAAGCCCGATTCCAGCACTATAAGTAGTTGGGAATAGGGATGCAAATGGTTCGAGTTCAGGTCGAGTTTGGCTAAACCCATACCCATACCCTACCCATTTACCCATCGGGTACAAAAATTCAAACTCATGCTCATATCCATCTACCTATCAGATACCCATTTACCTATCGGGTACCCATTTATAAATTGATCTTACAATCACATAGTGTCAAATTAGAGTCAAAGAATAGGAAAAATCTATAACACAATTCATTAATTATTTATTTTTAACAAACTCTCAACATAGGAACTCGGGTTACTCTAATTTTATTGATTTCCACTAAAATTATTACAAAAAAGAGTCTTTAAAGGGGAATACATCAAAAATAAAAATAAAAAAATACAAAGAAAGACTAAATATAAATACTTTTCAAACAAAAAATCCTCATCTCCAAAATAAATATTTAATGGAAACTTTAGAAGCATTTCCAACCTTCAAAATCATGGAGGGAATCATGAAGAAGATTAAGGTTGAGGGAATGAGGGACTTAGGGTGTGACTAATATATATCTCGGGTAAATGAAGATTTTACTAAGATATTCGGGTAGGGTAATCGAATATAGATTCATACCCATATCCAAATCCAGTTGGATTTTTTAGATAGAACCCATACGTAAACCTGATCGGGTTTGAGTCGAGTTTACCGAAACTTACATCCCTAATTGGGAAGGCCTTCCCCAAACAACCAGAGAGAAATCGAGAGATTTTAATCTCTATAATCTTGTGAAATTCTAGTATATAGTTGGGAGCACCATCCTCCTTTTAGACGTACACCATTTACAGTGGAACTGAATAATTAATCTCTGTGTCATTGTGAGATTGTTTAGATCTCATGATCGGACCATCCACTCATAAAGAAGATCGATCGTTATTTGAGTTAGATACTCCGTATCCTGAGGTACCACTCAGAGACCAAGGGAAGAGACATAATAATACAAGGCAAGTTACAATTTAGCTTAGAGTTAAAACTAACCTTTTTAGATGTTTCCTTGCAATAGAGAGGAAATCGTTGGCGTGAAGCTCGATCCGAGTGGTCATTTGTGTGCACAAGGTATCTATGTAAATACGATTCCCTTCGTTGTCACATATTTTCAGGGACGTCTATTAAAAAAAAAAAAGGCAGAAAATGTCTTTTCATTTTTACGCCAAAAAAAAATATATATCTCGCGGAGGAAGCACTTTCCAAGATACTGGAAGCGTAGGAGCAGCTATGCAATATCGGAAATCTGCAGATGCATCCAGCTCAAAAATGCCAGAAGAATATTCACCCAAGACCAAAGGCTTTTTTCCACGGTATCCAATCCCTCGCCTTCATCTCCGAGATCCCAAAAAGATGCGAAGGGCGGGGATCCACCCCCTACGATGCACACGGACAAGCCCCGACGTCGACCTCAGCAATGCCCATCCATCTCCCTCTCCCTCTCCCTCTCCCTCTCAAAACAAAAAAACAGGTCATCGCAAAAAATTCATGATAACCACCGAAATTAACTAAAACAACATATCTATCCTACGTAGACGCCCAGATGTCCACCCGTGATTGAACCGCTGCCGTCAGCGCCTCCAATCATCATCCCAACCTCGATCACCACAGCCCCTTTGCCCACCTCCCCTCCCTCTTCTTCCGCTATTACACCCCCATCACCCACGCAGTGCCCCCTCACATCTACTCGGCCTCTCCTCCTCTTCCCCCACATGGCAGACGACCTCGAGGACTCCCAGTTCTGGCTCCCCTCCCACTTCCTCGACGACGACGACCACCCACCAGACACCACCACCAACAACGAGGAAGAGGAGGAGGTGGTGGTGGAGGAGGAACAGGTGGACAAAAACAAGTCTTCCCCACGAGATGGCGACCGCCGAAAGGTGAGATCTTTGTGCCATCTCCCACGCTCCTCCATGCAGCTGCAGCTCGTATGTACCCTTTAAAATCTAGTAATCGTTCGTGTGCCTTTTCCACAGGGTTCCATGGCGTTCTCCCCCCCTTCGACCCTCTACGGCATGGGGAGCTGGAGCACCTCGAGCAGGGAGGGGTCCTCCCCTCCTTCCCCTCTCGGAGGTAGAGACGACCCTTGGGATCTCCCCAAACCGGACGAGCAAGGCGAATCCCATCAACGCAGCCCCGAGGTAAAATTTAAAGATACCCCCTCGGGCTTGCCACCTCTATCTTCATCTGCCCCTCAAACCACCCCCCCCGTTTGTTTCTGTGGTGCAACCGTAGCCAAAGTGGCCACAAGACGGCGATTTAGCCGCAAGAAAAAACCCACGACCGCAGTTGGAGCGGTTATACCACAGGATTTGATGTTTTAGACGCTTAAACAAACATCTGTTTGAGCAGCCTCGAGGGCAGCGAAGCTGCTGCGGCTGCTAACTCAAACGTAAAAACAAACAGGTAACACATATAATTTTGGTATTATACATCGAGCAGGCGAAGCAGCAAACGAGCACGTCGTGGGGAGAGGGGAGATCCCTTGGGGTAGAGGTGGGGCTGCCGCTTGGGCTCTCGGCGTCTGCGTGGCCTCTGCCACAGCCGGGACCGAACGCGGGGATGAGGGCGATCTTCCTACAACGTGGCGGGCAGAAGGAGACCACCGGCACGGGCGTGTTCCACCCGAGAAGCACCAACGTGGGCCCCGAACCACGTACGAAAACGAAACCAGGTCCGTTTGATCGCGGGGTTCACATCATCGATTCCCTCGATTTGGGTTGTTGGATTTTGGAGGAGTTAACGTTCGTATATGGTTTGATTTGCTCATCAAATTAACAGCTTGCTCGACGGTGCTGCTGCCGGCGAAGGTGGTGCAGGCATTGAATGGGCACGGGAGATTAACCGTCGGATCTGGGCTCGATCCTGGTAAGCCACGCGAGTCCAGATATTGAATCCATTGGTTCACACCTTCTAGAATATTTGGATTTGATTGGGAGTTTCTCTGTGTGTATTTCCACAGATGCAATATTTACTCACAACGTGACCCTACTACAGAAGAGGGGCCTTCTCCCGCGGCTTTCGCCGTCGCAGCCCGCCCCATCGGAGGTGGTGGTGGCCAACCAGGAGATTGGGCTTCCTTCGGAGTGGACGTATAATTAGCTAGCCATCAGCAAGCAGTGCAGTGTAGGCATCAATTAGGAAGGTAGTGTGCAGGGGGATATCGGTTGGAATATTTAGGTGTTGTGGGGTTGGGGAGTAATAAAGCTTTGTTGTAGGGGGGTGAAGTGGAATTACTTGGTGTGTAGAGTCATAAGAGAAACTGGGTTTCTCAGTTATTGTAAATATATATGGGTATGCAAAATAAGGGTGAACATTCGAAATAACGGGCGACCTGGTCTGAAATTTATGTATTTGTTGCAAGGTGTAAATTGATAAGGATGTTATAACTAATAAAGAAGTATGGGATTAGGTTTCCGATTATAACCCTGTTATTGATCTCTACTGAGACTGTGCATTCGTTTGGCCTTCTCCCAAAGAAAATGTTACCTTCAAAAGTTTGCTTGCACTTTGGTCCCATTTTTCTCCGATCTTTCGGCACTTGACTTCGACCTGTGGTTGTTGATGGTAGAAAAAACATCTCTATTTCCTTGAAAATTGGTAAGACGTGGGAAAATGGGCAATTAGAAGTCTCTTGTCGGGTTATAGAGAAATTGTATTATACTCGTGGTCGTTACGTATAGGAAAGAAGTGATAGCGAAAGGGAAGGGACGATTATCTTGTGGAGTGCGGCAGTGTGACAGAGGGACAAGCGATAATTACGCAAATGTGATTAATTGCGGCTTAATTAAGTAGTTTTGTCTGAGCACGAAAGGAGTGTGTGTGCTGGAGCGGGGTGCCCTCGTATGATCTGGACAGGGGAATCTTTGGGGGGATTCCTTGTGGGCCAGCGCCTGTCATAAGGGGTGGTTGGATCCAAGATTCCATCACTGCGGAACGATGCGTCGCCTGGGGCGCTTGTCACCTCGGTCCCGCAGCTGTGGAAGAAATTCAACACCTTTTTTTTTTTTTATCTTTTGGAGTGCCACGCCTTTTTTCTTTTTTGCACTAATGCAATACTTTCAAAATTATCTAGTAATTATTTAGGTGATGAAATTTGGAATTGTTTTGATTCGTCAAACCTTCTGTCATCACAAAAAATGATGTTAATTTATGTCTAATCTAATTAGTATTTTCAACCAAATAGAAGAAATATGATTGAAATTGGAAGACGAGGCATGTAAGGATTGAAATGATGATTATGACGAATCCTATACAGAATGGAAGCATGAATTGCTCTCCTAAATTCTTGCATATCTTGGGTTCTTTGGAGTAGAATTTAAGGAATGGTTGCTACTGATGAAAGGAGAAAAGTCAAGCCCATTAGAGTTTGCACAAGAATTTCAAATAGTTTGGATAGTGTTAAAGAGTGGGTTAGCCTACACAAAACCATCTCGAGTGTCCTCTCCTATTTTAGATAGCAAAGCACCGTAATCGCTTGATTTCGGTGACCTATCGAGACCTACCTGGATTGGATAGACCCCTTCCCCTGACACATCCGCCAGAACAACTACTTGGTTTGCTCGACCCACCAGGATCTGAGGCAGAATCCCTGTTAGAGGCCATGCGGGTAGCCCTCCTAGTGCTATCAATGTTGTGCTTCCATAACAACAAGGATTGGATGGCATCAAGCAGAAGGACGAAGTGGAGACACAAAAGGAGAGGCAACTATTGGAGTTATGCCTCCTAAGCAAACCAATCTTAGTTGAATCACTCGATTGGTAATTCAAATCTGAGTGTCAAATCATGTGGCCACATTAATATGGTTAGATGGGTTCCTTAGTACAATCAAGATAATGTACTAGGCCATGTTAGATATACCGATAATCAATATTGAAGAATCCAAATAGTTTGAATCGAGGATTTCAAGAACCGTTAGGATATCCAACTATAGCTTTTAACCTATGAAGAGTGGCAATCTTCTCTAGAGATTGTTGCCTGACTGATGCCCTTAATGCTCATCCTCTACATGGAAATAGAGATTTAGGACTCTCATGTAAGTTGAATTAAGGAGTTGACTTGATGAGATAGAGATGCAAAAGTCCTCCTATTGCTATCACGAAGAAGACGTATTCTTGACTTGAGACAGATATGTGTCTCTGTGTCCAAGTATGTACATTTGGTGGACTGATAAGAGATACATCCACAATGATGTTGAAATTGGAAAGCTAGCGTACATATTGAAATTTCACTAGAGGGGGTGAATAGTGAATTTAATTAAATAATTACAAAATTAAAAAGTCAATTACAGAAATGGAGGCACAAGATCTTTAGGTGGAAACTCAAATCGGGTGAAAACCACCACCTAAGCCAAACCCTTGACTTAGGAGTTACAATCACAAAGTGATCAATCCACTAACCACACTACTTTAACGAGGGTAGTGTACTTCAAATACAAATCTCACATTCGATCTCTAAACGGAGGTTTCTCCCTTCACAATGAAGAGATGGGGATCTGACAGGCTGGATACCCAACTACAATAATTAAGTAAAATGAAAAGTAAAATGCATCCTATAGAGCACCCTAAAATATGAATAATTTGCTTATCTACTAAGGGTGAAGGAAACTCCTAAAGATGAAAATATGTAGTACAGTGGGAGTGTTGATTTGCCCCAAACAGAGTGATTGCATAGCACAAGGGCAAAGGAAGTAATAAGCAAGTGAGCAAGTGATAATCTAAGTGAATTATATCCACTACAAGAATATTGAGTATTCTCGACCATTAAAAATGATCACAAATGCTCAAATAACCGTTGAAAAAAATGGTCGAGGAATGTATAGTCGCGATTGGGTTTTATCAACCGTTATTGAACAATACGGTAAAAAAAAGGTGCACCCCCACTCGACGTTTAGTCAGTTCTCTCATCAGTTTTCAACGGTTGGTAACACTATTTCTCGACCGTTTAATGTTCACAGTCAACGAAATTATTTACCTCGACCGTTATTTAGACAGTCAAGTAAGAGCGTATTTCCGACCGTTTATTAATAACGGTTGAAAATAATTTAATTTTCGTCAGTTTACGGACAATCGATAATGTTAACTTTTCGCGACAGTTATTGAGTAATAGTCAAGAAAACTCGTATTGTAAACCATTTTAAATAGTCGAGAATGTTAAATATTCGCGACGGTTATTTTGTTGCGGTCGGGAAAACTCATATTAGCGATCGTTTTAACGGTCAATAATATTAACAATTCTTGATCATATTTAAATAACGGTTGAGAATAATAAGGATTTTTTTTTTTGAAATATATTTAATTTATGTGAAAGACTTGTAATAATGCCCAAATCTATTAAGAGTATAAATCAATCACACAACTTAAAAATTTATGCATTTAAATAAAACAGAAGAAATGAAAATTAAAATTTTATAAATAAAAGTAACGTATACAAAGTTCATTACAAACGGTAATACATATAAAAAATACAATTATGCTGTGACACCAACACCTCCAGCACCGCTACCACCAAAATCATCGTTATCACGATGATCTCTAAACTCATGAAGGGTAGGATGATTAATTCCTCCCTTCTGAAGTAATGCCAGGAGCTCCTTCATGGTCTTGTTAGATTCCTTGAACTACGTCGCGTTCTCCTTGACCAACGTCGTCAGCTCCTCGATTCGCAACACATTCTCCTTGTCTCTGCGGTGTAATGCCGCAATCTCTTTCCTCATCTCCTGCACCTCAACTAAAGAAGATGATGCTTCCCTTCTCCCATACCACCCCGAGATGGTCTCGCTCCTCCCTACGCTACAGACGTACCCGCCATGCTCAGGTGGCATGATGGTCCGGTAAGCCTCCTCTGCTGTCAGTGGTTGCTGAATTTTACCAGAGTTTGCGTCCTCAGGGGGATGCATTACGTTGATCATATTATCCTGAAAGATATTGAATTACATTAAGTAATTTCATTTAATTGTATAATTACGAAATAAAATAAAAGTATTGTATTTTTTTAACTTACGTGTCTCTGTTGGTATGTGTCGTGAAGCCACTCTCCATTTTTCTCTTCGCTCATCTTACTACGAGTAACCTCATATACTCCTACCCGATCAAGCTGGGCACCTTGATGCATGATGGATTACAATAATTTGAAACAGTTAATTTTAACAAATTAGAAATTTGTGTAAGATTTAAAAGAAACTATTAATTAAAAATATTTACATATATAGATTTCATCCCGTCTATGCTCCTCCTACCCAGGACATGGGTCTTCGGTGGAACCTTAGCCCCATTTTCCATATTTTTCTTTGTTTGCTCCTGAAAATGAAGGTACAATTTATTAACTTAGAAATTATTTAAATAAATGATAATATATGAAATACTTTTACCTGTGTCACTGGATCATGCCAATGCTCGCACGCTTCCTTCCAAATGTGCGGCTGTATCAAAAGAGGCGTATTATACAATGCCTCATTATGATTAATGTTCTTATAATACTAAAAAATATAATTTTAATGTTAGAAATAATATTTGAATTGTGGTAAAGGAAATAAAGAAATACAGTTAAAATTTATCTTTTACCTTATTCTTCATCTGTAATCTCCAATCTTTATGAATCTTCTCTGCGTGCTTAAGGATATATTTGGGGATGTTTGGATCATCACCCCATTAGAACGTGGCCTACATTAGAAAGATAACAGAAATTGTTACATAATTTAAACTTATATAAAGCAATTTACAAAAGTTATTAGTTTTTATCAATTACCTCTAACTCTCGAATGAGCTACTTTTTCAGCTCGTTTGGTTTCGTCCTCCAATCGAAGTGGGACAGTGGGATGATTGCCTTTGTCAGCGTACCCAGTCTGTTGATGAATGGAGGATAGTCCACTGCTTCCCCCTAGTGTGATCCGCACTGAAATGCGGGACCCATGTGAAATTCTCTTTAAGTCCCTGTTCCGCATGGGACCTCTCCCTCTACATGCACCTATAAGACAGAATTACAACATGAAATTAAATAACAAAAAAAGAAATTTGAGAACATAACATTTACCAAACCTTAAATTCATACCTAAATCGTAGGCGGGTGGTGGTGGTGCAGAACATCTCGTCTTAGAAGGATCTGGGTCAGCTGTCTGCTCTGGCTGATCATCCAATCTAGCATTCTCCTCACCAAATGAATTATTTTCCTCCTCCTCATCGGCAGGTTCATCCTCCTCGTAGTTAGAATCCTCCATTGGGAGATCCATCAAAGGAGGCATCGAACTCTTCCCCTTCCCCCTACCTCCCTTCCCTTGACTCTGGAAATATCGAGCTACACCTCAGAAACTATTGGCGAGGTGCCTAGAGCTGAGACTGAGGATGTTGGCGGTGAGCCTGAGGCTGAGGCTGCTAAGGGGCCTCAGGTTGTTGTGAGGGGGCCTCAGGCTGTTGGGAGGCCTAAGCCTCCTCCCCGCTCCTCCTATTAGCCTTTTTCTTGAAAATAATCTGTGTAAAAACATCACAAATAATAAGATATTTTTTTTAAAAAAAATTCGGTAGCATTTCCCCTATATATTGTGATATTTCAAAAATCTTGTAAGAAATAAGTAAACAAATAATTGAAAATGAAATGAGTGTATATAAATGAAATAACCTTCCCTTTCTCCATTTCCCTCCCCTTCCTCTTTCTCCTATTCCGTTTCCCCTTCCCTTACCTTCCCATTCCTCTTTCTTCTCCTTCTCCTTCTCCCTTTCTCCTTAACCTCCCCTTCCTCTTTCTCCCCTTCCACTTCTCCTTCTTTTTCTCCCATTCCCTTTCCCCTTCCCTTACCCTCCCCTTCTCTTTCTCCCTTTCTCCTTAACCTCCCCTCCTCTTTCTCCCTTTCTCCTTAACCTCCCCTTCCTCTTCTCCTTCTCTTTCTCCCACTCCCTTTCCCCTTCCCTTACCCTCCCCTTCTCTTTCTCCCTTTCTCCTTAACCTCCCCTTCTCTTTCTCTCTTTCTTCCTTAGTTACCCTCCCTTTCTCATTTCCTCTCCTCTTTCCCCTTCCCCTACCCTCCCCTTCTCTTTCTCCCTTACATCCCCTTCTCTTTCTTTCTTCCTTCCTTAATTACCCTCCCCTTCTTATTTCCTCTCCTCTTTCTTCTCCTCTTTCTTCAACATAAAACATTCAAGATACAAAAAAAAGGCATCATTCCACACAAGAAATAAATCTAAGTGGGCAAACCCTACAAAAAAAATAAATCTAAGTGGGCACACCCTATGCAAAAACTGAACCTAAGTCAGCACACCCCACATCTAACAAGATAATAGCATTTTAAAAAAAAAGTAGTAAGAAACTCACCATAGTGACGAAATGAAAATAGCCGATGCACAAACAGTAGGAGAATGCGAATAACCTATATGAGAAGGCAATAAAAAAAATTTCAGTTTTGATATATAAATAAGCATAACCTTAAATAAAAGATAAAACAATTTCAAGGTAATTTAAACAAAACAAACTAGGAATTTCATAATTTATTTATATTTATGGCTATGAATTAATACTTTTGACAATTTACCTTATATGTCAATATCAGTTGCACCAGAGGCAAGCTCTTCACTTTGTGGGTTTTGTTGATATACTTCAAATTCAACATCTGAGTGTAGATCTTTTCCTGCATCGTATTGTTCACGTGGTTGAGCTCTAACTGGTATAATCCTCCCATTTCTGCTATTATCAGGCATGTAGAATACTTGTGCTACCTAACAAGCTAGTGTGAATGGTTCTAATGATTGGAGGATGCGACGGTTCTTACTTAAGCTCAAGAATCCATGTTTCTTATCGATTTTGAATCTAATGCCTTCTTTAAAAACATCAAACTAATCACACTTGAATAGAACCACCTTACGATCAAACATGAAACTCATTTCCACAATCTCTTCAATTTGGCCGTAATACCCATTACAACTAGTGCTTAGGTTACAACTGATAAGAACTCCCGCCTGTTGCGTGGCCTTCGCATCATCAATGGATCGTACTCTGAATCTGAAACCGTTAATTATGTATCCGGAATGGTAACGTCCGCATGTCAAAGGTGTTTCAGCAATTACATCAAAATCCTGTACTCACAGTGGATCCCCATTTTCTTTCAGTTTATTTACACGACCCTTGAACCAATGAAGGAACTACAAGTCGTGTGTAGATGTATCAGATAATTCTTTGAATTCATTGTAAAATTCATCCACTTATGGAATTTGCTTCAGAATGTACAAGGGTGCCCAACGTCGATCCATCTCCAAGATGGGCTTAACCTTTGACCGTAGGATCGACCTTTCTCCGATGTTAAATATGGACAAACAATCTTCATCAATACCATAGTTTCATTCAAAATGATTAAAGCTATTGTCTTTTTCATTCATATACATGGCACAGAAGTTAATACATTCTTCTACAAGATAGCCTTCAACAATTGACCCATTTAGTTTAGCCTTATTCAAGACATAATCTTTCAATTTCTTTAAATATCGTTCAATTAGATACATCCATTTGTATTGCACAAGCCCAGCAATTATCGTTTCATTTGAAAGATGAAGCGTGACATGAACCATAACGTCGAAAAATGCAGGTGAGAAAATCTGCTCCATTTTACAAAGTGTGATCACAATTTGTTCATCCCAATAGTCTAGTAATTCAGTATCTAATGTCTTTGAATAGATAACTTTAAAATATCTGCTCATCTCCATCAAAGAATCGACTACTGTATCAGGCATCACTCCATGTATTGCTAGTGGGAATAAGATTTGCATGTATACATGAGAATCATGACTTTTTAACCTAGTAATCTTCTTTTGCGCTTCATTTACGCAACATGAAAGTTGCGATCAATACCCATCTAGAACCCGAATGTCTTTAAGGAACGAGAAAATCCTTTGCCTCTACTCTCCGGTAAGACTATATATAACTTCTGGAAAGTAAGACCCTCCTTCTTCAACATGCAACTCAGGACGAATACCGAAAATTTTCATATCATTCATTGTTTTAACTGTATCCTTTAAGCTGTCTGTTAGGTTTAATACATTAAAAATGTTGTCCATTACATTCTTTTCGATATGCATAACATCTAAATTATGCCGTACCGTCAAATCCTTCCAATGTGGAAGCTCCATAAAAAATATGCTTTTCTTCCTAAACTCAGAGTGTCGCAAGGAAGCCAAGTCATTCTTGAAAAGATGACCCAAACGTATTTCTCTAAGCTGTTGCAATGTCTCCATGATTTTCATCCCCGACAGCCTAATAGAATTTGTACTGAGTTTATTCTTCGGATTCCTCGACGAATACTGACATACTTTACCATCAAATCTGTTCTTGAATTATAACGTTCGCCATCTGTGTTCAATGGGCAAAAACCTGCAGTGCCCTAAGTAACAAAAATTCTTACTTTCAGGCAATCTCAGGTGATGAGTATCATCCATACATATTGGACAGGCGAACTTCCCCTTCGTACTCCATCCTAACAAATTCGCATATACTAGAAAGTCATTAATTGTCCACAATAATGCTGCGTGCAACTGGAAGAACTGTTTCTTGTGTGCGTCAAATGTTTGAACACCACTGTACCACAACACTTTCAGTTTATCAGTCAATGGCTGGAGATAAACATCTATTGCATTTCCTGGTTGCTTGGATCCTAGGATGAGTGTCAACATCATGAATGAAGATCGCATGCACAACCATGGGGGTAAGTTGTAAGTTACTATGACCACTGGCCATATGAAATATGATGGATACATGCTCTTGAATGGATTGAATCTATCACTTGCAAGACCTAGTCTCACATTCCGTGCCTCCTCTACAAATAATGCGTGATTCTTGTTAAATTTGTTCCACTGATCAGAATCTGTTGGATGACAGATGCGTCCATCTTTCGATTTATTACCCTGATGCTACAACATTAATTTTGCTATTTTACTAGAAATGAATAGGCATTGTAGCCTAACGATCAGTGAAAAATAGTGGAGAACCTTCTCCGATTGTTTCTTCCCGCCGGTATTTGTTGACTTACCCACCTTATATCTCTCCTCAGCACATTCAGGACAGTTAGTCAACCCTGAATACTCATTTCTGTATAGGATGCAGTCATTACGACATGCATCAATCTTCTCGCATTTCAGTCCGAGCCCACGTATCTGCTTCTTCACATCATACCATGACTTAGGATATCCAGCAGGATTATTCAACAGATCTCCAATGAATTACAGAACCTCAGACATTAATTTCGCTATGGCTCTATTTATCACTTTCATCTAAAACAATTTCAGAATGAATGACAACTTCGACATTGACGTTATTTCAGGAGCAATTGGATCCTCTGCTGCCTTGACTGCATCGTACAACTCATTACAATCTCGTAATTCCTCATCATCATCTGCATCTTCATGGTCTACTTCTCTCATATCATGTAACATTTCATCCAATTCATCTCCTTAATTATCATCACTTCCTTTAAAGGCTTCAATTGTCTCATTTCTAACTTCTCTCATTTGTTCACCATGAGCTATCCAATTTACGTAATGTTGCCACCAACCGTTACATATTACATGCTCCAAAACTGTATCTCGATCATAGAAAAACTCATTCAAACACTGTCTACATGGGCATAAAATCATCTGAAGGAATTCACCTCGTCTAAATGTCTTTCTATCATCATGAAATGCCCACTCCAGAAACAAAATCACTCTACTCTTGTAGTCGTGCTAATTCGAATTCCTCATACTGATCCATGAATTATCCATGATAATTATCCTAAATATAAAAGACAACCACTCATAAGTTGGACTCGAATAAGGTAAGAATGTGTATTTTTAGATCATTCATAAGTTATACTCGAATAAAGAAGAAATGTGTATTTTAAGAAGATTTTCACTTGATAGTCCATCATTGAAGATTTGATCACAACATTACTTCTTACATGCAACCAGTGTTTGAAGAAATTTCGGCAGCATTTCCTTGCACTTCTCCAGTATACCCCCCAAGACTAACCTTAACAACATCCCTAATAACCCCCACTAAAGAGCGCTTCGGGAATAGAGCTAAGATTAGTTGGAATACCGGAGAAGAGTGAGAAAATGCAACCGAAATTTCTCCAAACACTACCTACATGCAAGAAGTAACCCTAAGTTATGATCAAATCTTCAAGGACCTCCCTTTGTTCAGAACTTCTCTAAACAAAGGACGACAACACTTCTGGCATGTTATAAAAATAACACATCGTGCATGTAAGTGAGGTATACACACACTCTGCATTGTTCGTATAACATGATCATAAGTCTCGGCGGGCTAATTTTTTGACACAATTATATCCCTCCCACAACCTGTTGCCTAGGGATTAGAATTCCTATTATTTGTCATTACCGTGCATCTAAATTTGTGCAAGTGTGTGTATCTACAAAGTTGTAATAAAAATTTCATAATCAAACATAAATATCAAATAATTCAAACAATTTGGAAACACAATTCAATGGTGATCGGAAGTAGTGATCAATTTAGATTGATTTGCTATTTTTAGACATCTGATTCAATCAAAATTTTCATTAATGATTGATAACCATTCTAGCTCAAATAGCTACTCATCAAATTGAATTCCAACAGCTCCTAACATATGAATTCATCTTTCACCTTTGCACCATCCCACACAAGCAACGACGACGACAACAGCACGAAGATAATAACTTGCTTCTATTCTCTACTTTATCCTCTTGGAGGCTATAGGCATGAAGATACAACTACAGTATCTCGCATCCAAAATATTGCAGTAAAAGACAATATCATCTTAAATCAACATAATACTGATTTGAGAAAGATCAGTTGTATATGCATCAAAGACACTATCCATCAAAGACACAAAATTAAGGGAGTATATGCCATGGAAGATGAAATCTAAGCACATCAACTTTTATTTCAAATTAAAAACAAAATAAATTTTTAATTAAAAACTTAGGTTAATTCCTATTAGGGGAGCTACTGGTAGGGGGACGATAGGTGGGGGGGTGGGGGTGTTGCAAGTAGGGGGAAGGGGGGTTGCGGTAGGGGAAACGGGATGCTACAGGCAGGGGGAAGGGGGGCTATAAGTAGAGGGGAAGGCACGGTGGCGGTGGGGAGGGGGGGCAGGCTAGCCATGCAGGCAAGGAGGAGAGAAGGTGAGGGAGGCGGTGGGGGCACGAACAAGCGAGGAGGAGGGGAGGCGACAGAGGTGGTGGCAGAGATCCTGGTGGTGGTGGCAAAGGTGGCTACAGCAGGGGTAGTAGGTGGTGGCGGCGAGTGCTGGTGGTGGCCGTAGGGGTGCTACGGGCGGTGGTGGCGGGTGGTCGTTGGTGATGGTGGTGGCCGAGGGGGAGGGGAAGGAGGAGGCGAGAGGAGGAGGAAGAAGTTGAGGAGGAGGGCTACTTGCAGCGAGGTTTGTCACGAAGGAGGAGGGGTATTGTTGGTGCTAAGGGTCGTAGAGGACTCGAGGCGGAGGAGGAGCGGCAGCGAGGGTCGCGGAGGAGGAGCCGAGGAGGAGGTTGCGCGGGTGCAGGAGGGAGCACTCAGGAGGGAGAAAGTGATTTGGGAGGAAGGGGGAGGGAGTCGGGGCAGGGCTAGGGATTTTAGTTGACTTTCTCAGCCATTCCTAAGAAACGATCAAGGATGGGTTTTGAAAATTTACCTCTTCCCAATGGCGGAGCCACTCAGATTTGGGACGAAGGGGGAGGGTGTCGGGTCTGCGCTAGGGATTTAAGTCAACATTCTCGACCGTTCTTAATCAACAGTCAGTGATACTCTGAGTATCGACTATTAATAATGGTCGAGAATAACTCTTTTTTCGACAGTTAAGGTGGAAAGGTCGACAATAGACTTTGAAAATTTGCCTGCTCGTACCCGCGGGTTATGAACACATTATCATCGACTGTTAATATGGAAACAGTCGACTATATTATTATTGTCGACCATTATAAATGGTCGACAATGGTGTCAACCAGACGTCTTAATTTTACTTCACTTTCTCAACCGTTATATATTGTACAGTCGAGGATTTCATTTATCCTCGACCGTTTATATAACAACGGTCGAGTAAATTTTTATTCTCGACCATTTCTAACGGTCAAGAATGGTCTCAACCTCCTCGACAGTTTTCCAGATGGCAAAGCTAATGACCAGACTTTTGGCAACCGTTCCTATTAAAATGGTCGAGAAAAATATTATTGCCGACCGTTACTTGAATAGTCGAAAATATATGTCACGAACAGTGCTTTCTCTACTAGTGATCTTAAGAGGTGTGTTTTGCCTAAGAGGGGTTATAGTGTATTTATAGGCAAGCTCAGAACCTTCAAGAAGGCTTAAGAGAGGGCTCCTAGCCATTGGAGGCAAGTCCCAAGAGGTTGGGAAGAAATCCAACAAAAATTAGGGTAATTATGATTCTGACATCTGATTTTTGGGTTAGACCTTTTATAAGACATCTGACTACAATTATAGATGCCCAATTTTATGGGTTAGACTTACTATTTTCATTAGATCGAAATAGGGTTCTAGGTGGATGTCTAATATGCTATTATAAGATGTCTAGTACCAAAATTGGACGTCAATTATAGGCGGGTTTGTTCCTATTTTGATCAGATCCAAATAGGGTTCTAGATTTTAAGCATCACACGACAGTGTCGACATCTGTCCAGTGGCCTATACGTCTGGAAGGAGATTAATATGTTGCTTAGGGAATCAAAAAGGAAGATTTGTCTTCTGACAAATCTCTGCGGAGGAAGCTGATGTGCATATATTTAATTGGCTTAAAATGCTTATTTATGCATGTTGCTAAGTCTACGGAAGCATCATGCATTATAAATATTACATAACATGTATCATCATGCATTTAAATTAGTTTGTACAAATTATAGGTTAATTTGTCCTATTTTTGGCTAAGGGACAGGGCAATATCATTTTAGGGCCTTGGATTGAAGATCCAACCATACAGATCTGATCAGGGTGATGATCGGACTCTAACGGCTCCGAGATCGCCCTGATCAAATTTTTGTAGCATCAAATACAATCTGAGAAAGATCCGAGGTCAGGGGACAAGGTGGTGCAAAATCCGTACCTCAGATGACAAATCCAACTACACGGATGGGTTCGGATCGACAATCGCAGCCTAACAACGCGAAAATTGGTCCAATTCGACATCTGTGGCACCATCTACAAGTCAAAGAAGATGGACGGCCATGATGGCGCCACATGGCACCATCATAGTCTCCCAACACCTCCGAGGCACTCCCTCCTCAACAAAGGTGGTGTGATCTCAATCGTTGAATCGAGATCCAATGGTTGACAGTGCCGCTGTCTTAATTCGTAAATGCGACACAAATATGGAGGTAGCACATTGATCATCTGCGTTGTTCGTAACCAACAGGCACGGGTTCGAATCGTCCCTGCATTAAATCCTCAACGTAGGCGGGCATTACTAAATTCAACCGTCAGTCGATGCGCAATCAAGTGACTATGCGGGTGCGACGTGGTGCTTTCTCGTGCGTCGGATGATTGATCGCGCTACACATGCGCGATGATGCACCATCATACGCGAGCGCTATATGAGGCCAAGATGAAGTGTGCACGTGCGATCTATGTTGTCCGATCGAACAATCGAACGGCTGAAGAGCAGCAGCCATGTGATGTGGTGTGTTGTGGAGAGTCAGGTCAATGGTGAGCAGTGAAGATTGAGCACATGCCTTCAGCGACATGGGTCTTCAATGATGCTCATAAGTGTCACTCAAGACCCTGATATTAATTTCTAAAGCATAAAAAGATCCTTTTGCCCCCATGACTACACCTATAAGTAGCCTACCCCTCCTATACATTTTATCATCCCTTCTCTTCTCTCACCTCCTTCAAAGCTCTACGAGCTAATCTCATACTCGAGATACTCCATTAGAGCTAGAGTAAAATAAAATTTTCATCTTCTCACCCTCTTCGTGGAGCATCCCGTGGTTGTCTTCTTTAGGAAGCGAATCCCACTATGACATTGCCTGGCTTCGTTTTCCGTCCTCCAGCTCCGTTCTCCCTTGTCCAACATCTCATCCCCATCATCTAAGTGCTCTGTCAAAGCAGCTCGTCCTCTAAGTAGCCGTCAAGGAGGATTTCCTCATCCCTCTCTTTTTACTACTTTCTAGTATTGACTTCCAGCTTTCTAGTTGTAGAAATTAGTTGTAATGAACATTTAGCTATGAAATATGGGTTCGCTCTCTCTCTCTCTCTTTCTCTATATTATTCTCTCTCTTTTCTATTATTTATTATTTAAGTAGAATAGCTAATGTAGATTTAATTTGACTAGCTAATTACTTCGTGACAATAATTCCAAACGTAATTTTTAATCGAACGTTCGCCTTCCTGTGTTCGACCCAGAACTCATCAGAGTTTCAGTAAATTTATCTGATAGAGGATTTTTATGCAACTACAATGACATGTTTTTTGCTTGACCTTTTAGCGTATGAATTTAGCTCATCAGAAGTGGCTAACGGTCAATTAGTAGACATCTGGAGACTTGCACAGACGTCTAAAAGTGTATCTAACCATTAGTATTACAGCATGATGAAGGAAATATTAAGTGGAGTCTAACGGTTGGCTTAAAAGACGTCTGAGGTACATTTTAGACGTCTGGATAAGCTTATAGACATTTGTCTATTGATGCTGTCGTCTAGGACATTAGTGCTCAGATTGTTGTGGCAAGGCTATAGACAATTAGTCCTCTTTTATAATAATCAGATGTCTTAAAGTTGAATATCAAATGTCTGACAAGTGTGCTGGATGTCTAATATATGTTTTGTGTTAGGTTCTTGTTTCTAATTTTTCTTAAGTGTAGAGAACCTAAGCTAAGAGTATGTTATCTTTTGGAGGTTCTTTATAATATTTCTAGGCTCAATAAAAGAAAAATTACAACCTTTTGAATGCTTACATAAATAGGCCTAAGACCTATAACAAGATGCGTTTTCACGCTCTTAATCATCTATCTTGAAAAATCCACGAGACCTGCAATTATGTCATGACAAAGAAAAATATGTTATTTCTATGTTTTATTTCATTTTCTTTATTTTGTAAAATCATTAAAATATTATTTTTGAAGAGTTGAATTAACAATCTCCCTCTTTTTGATGATTTTCAAAATATATCTTTAGGATCTTATTTTCTCCCCCTTAATGTTATACTTAGTGATCTATACTAAACTTGATCAATTTTTTTTTTTTTTGTTAATTTTCGTGATCCTAAATTTTTCTCCCCCTTTTCGAATGTCATCAAGAAGGGGTTGAACTATGCCAGAATTAAAATGAGTTAAACTAAACTAGAACTATTATATATTAAGCAAACATTTTTTTTTGCTAGTCATATATATGTTAAACTAGAACAGTGATCATGAGGACAATATGAATATAAAAAATGCATATATGCTCAAAGTGTTTTGATAAAGATGAAATAAAGCATGAAAGTGACCCAGGTAGGGAAAATATGTGTCCTAAGCAGGAACTAGCTTTTGTTCCCCAAAAGAACATAAGTATGGGGTCAAAACCCCTTAATACATGCCATCATAGAACAAAAGGAAAATACAATAACTGCAACTAATAGTAGACTAATCCTCTTGATCGTGGCGGCGGCGATGTCGACGTCGAACGAGTCCTTATCCTATCTGCAAATTGCGGACGTTGGTGTGAAGTTCGTTTATGTCTTGCACATGTCACCCATGAAACTGTACAACTCTAGTGCACCTCATCAGAAGAGAGATGCCCACAAAGATGGAATCCATTGAGGGATCCCATGTCTTGTCAAAGCTCAATCTAGGAGCTTCTATTTGAAGAGGGTGCTCTTCATGGAAATCCAGAAAAGGTGGAAGTGGTTCCTCATCAGCGAGCTCTTCTGCTGGCTCAAGATGCTCCCTAAGAATGTGCATCCTGGCAACTGTGGCCCGGTTGTAGGGCTCGACCTTTTTATCAACCACTTGATCATATATGGGAATCCGATGGCCTGCAAAGATCTTGGATAATATGGACCCAAAAGATAGAGAAGCCCCATGGTCCTCATTCATGACACGAACAATGAGGTGGCAAAAGTTGAAGGGTATGTGATGCATGGCAGCAAAAAGAAGCACCTTGTGTTGGCACGAGATGTAATCAAAACCACCCGATTTGTTGAGAAAGTCCCAACCAAAAATGCAAGAAAGTAATCGAGGAAGGGGTTTGAGATTCTTGCATGATAGAGTATCAAGATTTTCTTCATATTTATCGATTAGTATCAATTCTTGGTTAATGACTTCTGAGTCATACTGCCTTAGAATGTCATTAAAATCATTTCCCTCATTAAGGATGTCAAGAAGTGCGGAAATAGAATCAGAGGTAATATGAATTTCACGACCAAACATACGGGTGTGTAATTCAAGTTCATCGTTGCTGTAGTCTTTAACGATGTTAGCATAGAAAAGGCGGACTAGGTCAGGGAACACATCAATAGTTCCAACTCTAGAGTGGAACTGTCGATCAAAATAATGAAAGAGATGAAGGGTTTCAAAGTGTTCCCGAAGGTTTAGATGTGCAAAATCGTACCATACAACAAAGCGGGGACTCTTGACTTTGGTGTTTGCAAAGCGACAAAACCGCTATCTAGCGATGTCGCCACACAATTGGTCAGCCAAATAAGTGGAAGCAAAAGAGCCTTCGACTTACTTCCTACGGAGAGGCATTGTGGGTAGGTTAGGGGGGTTGGTTTTTGAGATATGACACCTGCAAAAACAAAGGCCAATCCATTTAACCAATTTGCATAAAAGTTGTCCATTCCATAGGGCAATATATTTTCCATTACTGCCATACACATGCACACAGCATCAGATAAAAACCATTTTGTGTTGCACTATGCCTTGGGGCAATACAGCCTGCCATAATCATGTGGCAATATACCTTTGAATGCAAGCCACTTAGATGATGGCTTGAGTCATTTGAGGTAATACTTTTGCCATTACAACCAAGATACAAACATATATTAAGAGTTCCACGCCTTGGAAAAAATCCCACGCCCTAGGTCTTGATCTTAGGGTTTGAGCTCCCAGGGCAAAAGAGACAAGGTTCAAGATTTAAGCCAGATGAGATGTAGTATTAGTATTATGAACAAGACAAGTGGGGGCATTGCAAACTCGAGATCAAAGCCTCACAAAATCGTGGAATGAGGACCAAGGAGGTTATACCCACGGTGGAGCACCCCCTAACATGAGGAGGAGGAGGACACATGCAACGGTGGGAAACTAGGCCGTCAGTCATCGGAGTGGCTGGGCAGCTGTCTGGCGGTGAGGGCAACAACAGTAGTAGGTGCCATGGGTGACGAAGGGTTTATGGATTTGGGGGTTTTGGGTTAAGTCGAGTGGGGCCTTGGAGGAGTGGCTTTATACCCTAAGGGGTTGGGCATAACTCCCCCTAAAGTTGGGGAGAATTTCATCTCAAAACCACCCAAATATTAGATGCAAAACTGTAGTTTTTACTAAAATTAGATGTCTGGTGATGTCATTAGACGTCGAGATTAACCATTTGGGATTTTAACCCTTTCAATCTCATCGTCTGACTCCTCGATCCGATGACCTACAAGACGTCTAATGCAATATTTAGATGTCTGATTTCTTCAAACAGACCTTCCTAGAAAATGATTCAAACTACAGGTTGTCGCCTAATTTCTGTATCAGACAATAGACCAATTGTCAAGAAACACAATTAGCCGTCTGATCTTTGAAATCAGGGCTCCTTGCAGTTGGGCTAAAGCTACAGGTTGTCATCTGATTTTTTAATTAGACGATTTACACAACGTCTGAATCAAAACTCAAACATCGAATATCTGAATCCAGAGCCTCCTAACTTCATAACCTGATGTTATTTAGAAGTCTGACGAAGTCCTATTCGACGACATGACAGAGGTCTATCACTATGTACGGACGTTTAGAAGACCATTTTTTGAAAGATTTTTAACATGATAAAACTTAATAAAATCGACATCTGTTCAAGATATTTGCACATCAACTTTTTAAGAATAAGAAATCTGGTAATTTTATCAGACGTCTGATATTGCACAGAACGTGCATTTTGATTTTTGAACTATGTTTGAAGGTTCTCTGACTTGATAAAGTCAAAATTTCCTTAAATGTTCATGACAAACAAAATTCCACTAAGTCATTAAATTCTTTAAATATCACTTAGCTTACATATGCCTAGTTTCCTACATATGGTGTTAAATTGATCATAATTCAAAGGTTTAGTGAAAATATCAGACAATTGCAATTCAATACAAATAAATTCAACCTCAAATTTTCCCTTAAGTATATTATCCCTCAAAAAATGATGTCAAATATCAAAATGTTTTGTACGAGTAATGTATGGGATTTTTTGAAAAGTTTATAACACTAGTATTATCACATAATATTTTTATCTTATTAAATATCAAATTGAAATTTTTCAAAGTATTTTTCATCATAACACTTAGGAACATGCTAGAGTGGTAGCTATATACTTAGCCTTCGTTGTTGATAAGGCTACGCTAAATTATTTCTTTGAGAACCAAGAGACTAGTGATTCACTAAAAAATTGGCAAGTCCTACTAATACTCTTCCTATCAATAACGCTACCTGCATAGCCCGCATCGCTATATGTGATTAGGTTGAAATTTGTACTCCTAGGTAAAATAAACCATATTTAGATGTGTCAACTAGATATCTAAATATTCGTTTAACTACATTTAAGTATGATCGTTTGGGGTTTGATTGAAACCTAGCACATAACCAAGTACTAAATAGAATGTCAAGTCTACTAGAGGTTAATACAACAATGAGCCAATTATGCTACGATAAAGTTTTTGATATATGGGCATACCTAACTAGTCCAAGTCCAGGGAGGTTGAATGCTTATAGGAGTGTTCTTCCATTTACTTTTCTCCATCTCAAATCTTTTCAGCATCTCCTTTGTATATTTTGATTGACACACAAAGGTCCCAAATTCGAGTTGACTGATTTGTAAACCCAAGAAGAACTTGAATTCACCCATCAAACTCATTTCGAATTCTTCCTACATAATCTTGGAGAACTTTCTACAAATAGATTCATTAGTAGCACAGAAGATAATATCATCTACATATATTTGGACTAATAATATGTCTTTTTATTTTCTTTTAATGAACAATATAGAATCAACTTATCCTATAGAAAAGTTTGCACTCAACAAATAGTCTTGGAGTCTCTCATACCAAGCTCTAGGAGCTTGCTTTAGGCCCTATAAGGCCTTGTTTAATTTATAGACAAAGTTAAGCTTGTTATGAGACTCAAAATTGAGAGGTTGTTTTACAAAAACTTCCTCCTTAATGAATTCGTTAAGAAAAGCACTCTTAACATCCATTTGAAAAAGTTTAAAGCCAAGGAAGGCGGCATAAGCAAGAAGCATCCGAATTGATTCAAGTCAAGCTTTGGGAGCGTAGGTCTCATCAAAATCAATTCCTTCTTCTTGGTTGTACCCTTGTGCTACCAAGCGAGCCTTGTTCCGAATGACTACACTAGATTCATTCAACTTATTTTGGAATACCCATTTGGTTCTTATTATCGTTTGCCCTTCGGGCTTAGGTACTAGATCCCAAACTCTATTCCTTTGGAATTGGTTGAGTTTCTCTTGCATGGCCATCATCCAAGGTTCTTCAGAGCATGATTCCTCGACACTCTTCGATTCAAATTGAGATATAAAGGCAAAGAAACTGAAAGAGCAACTGAAACGAGATCGGGTTTGAATGCCATTGGAAACAACTCCAATGACTTAACTTTCGGGTTGATCCCTTTGATATATCCAATCTTTTGGAAGATTATGGATATTGGAATTTGGGATGTTAGACACATCAATAGAAGAATCATCTTCATTTTCCATATTGACTCGGTCAATAGAGGAAGAGTAAGGTGGTTCATCAAAGGAAACATGAAGGGTTTCCTCTACTATTAATGTGGTCTTGTTAGAAATCCAATATGCCTTACTACGTGAAGACTAATAAATAAAGATGGCTTCTTCACCTTTGGCATCAAATTTATCTAACTTAGAATGACTATTCAAAACAAAGCCTTGGCATCCAAAGACATTAAAATAACTAATTTTGAGTATTTTCCCATAATATAGTTCAAAGTAAGTTTTTCGCAATCCGGATCGAATTAAGATGCAATTTAAAACGTAACATGCCGTGTTAACCGCTTCGGCCCAAAATACTTTGGTAAACTGGAGTCTATGAGCAATGTTCAAGCACACTCTTGAAGAGTGTGGTTCTTTCTCTCAACTACCTAATTTTGTTGAGATGTTTGGGAGAAAGAGAACTCATGAGCAATACCATGCCCCTGACAAAAATCATCAAACAAGGAATTTTCAAACTCACCCCCATGATCACTACGAATTCGAGTGATTTAGTAGCCATTTTCAGTTTGAACTTTCCCACAAAAAATAGAAAAGATGGAAAATACTCCATCTTTGGATCTCAAGAAGGTGACCCATGAAAACCTTGAAAAATCGTCTACAATTATAAGGCAATATTTACATCCACTAAGACTCTCATATTTTTTTGGTTCAAATAAATCTAGGTGAAGTAATTCTAATGGTCTTGATGTGGATATAACTTTTTTATTTTTAAAGCTAGATTTCATGATCTTACCTAATTTATATGAATCACATATAAGGTCATCTACAAATTTTCCTTTAGGAAGACCTCAAACTAGTTCATGTTTGGCTAGCTTTTGAACTAACCTCATATGAACATGTCCTAGTCTTTTATTCCATACATTCAATTTATTATTAGCTACATGACATTCATAAATGCTATCTTTATCAAATTCTACAATATAAATATCTTTAAACCTAATTCCCTTAAGAAGGGTTTCATTTGTTGATACATGCATAATTTCAAATATTTTTGAAGTGAAACCTACTTTATATCCCTTATCACAAATTTGGCTAACACTTAATAAGTTATGTTTTAGTCCTTTTACTAAAGAAACATTTGAGACAGGGGAAAGAGGGTTACCTATTTTACCAAGGCCAATAATATGACCATTGTGGTTGTTACCAAATGTAATCGTTCCTCCATCCATAGGTTGGAGGTCTAAAAATAGGTGCTTCTCTTCTGTCATGTGTTTAGAACACCCGGAGTCCATCAGCCATCAACCTCCTTGATGGTGGTGGTCTCCTTGTCTTCTTTCTTGTAGGTCCCTTCGTTCCTACAAAAGACCTCTTTTGGTGACTTAGTGTTTCTTTAGGTCTTTCTAGTTTGAGTTGTCCATCCTTGATTTTGTATATCCAGTTTTTGAAATTATAATGTCCATTGAAACCTACAAAATAAAGTTAAAGTTGTCGTTTCGGTATCCATTGAAATGTGGATCCGTATATGTTAGTGGTCCTCTTTGGAGGAGGATCCTTTTTAGATTCATTTTGACTAGTTTCATAACAGCCTAGTCCAAATTTACTTGAGAAAGATTTTTTATGGGCAATAAGCTTGTCCAAGTTATCTTTTCCTATTGTAAATTTGGTTAAGTCCTCAAGCAGCTGATTTGATTTTTCTTTGAGGTGATTTATCTCTATTTTCATTATGTCTAGTTTATCTTCTAGTCCTCTGATCTCCAATCTAAGTAAGCCATTCTCATCCTTTTTAAGGGAATTTGATTTTTCAAGAACATAAATTTTGTCAAGTAGCTCTTCTCTATCTAGGAATTTTTGTTCACTCATGACCGCATACAAATCCTTTATTAATGATTCTTTTTCAATCATTAGGTTTCCTATTTGCATATTTAAAGCTGTGGCTTCTTTAGTGAGGATTAGGTTCTTTTCTTTAAGGTCATTGAGTAATTTCTTACTCTCAAAGTTTTCTACTTTTAGTACTTTGTTTTTAGTCTTTGTTTCCTTAAAATCTAGATATAACAAATCAAAAGCATCTTGTAACTCATCTAGTGAATAGGAATTTATCTCAGGCTCCCCGGACTCAGATTCGGAAGTGTCATTGGATGCCATAAGTCCTAAGCACACTGTTTCTACATTTGTCTCTTCCTCTTCTTCTTCAGAGGTGGAGTCATCTCATGTTGCTTGAAATGCTTTCTTCTTGGATGTCTTGGGCTTTGAGAACTTCTTATAGAGGGAAGGCTTCTTGCCCTTCTTCTCATCATCCCTTTTGAGTAAGGGACACTCCTTCCTTTTGTGGCCTCTCTTCTTGCAATTGTAGCAAACTAGAGGCTATTCTTCCCTTTTCTTTCCTTTGATCTCTCTTCTATGTCTGAGAAACTTTTTAGACTTTTTAGCTAATAAAATAAATTCTTCGTCATCGGTACTTACCTCATCGTTTTATGTTGCTTTAAAAGCTAAGGTCTTCTTCTTTGGCTTCGGTGTGATGGATTTTTTGTTTTGGCCCATCTTTGTCTCATAAGCCATTAGATTCCCAAGTAGATTCTCCATGTCTAGATCCTTTACTTGGTTGGCTTCTTCTATCGTCGTGACTTTTTGCTCCCATTCAGGTTTAAGGCAGCGAAGGAGCTTGGTTTGAAGCTCCCCCTTTATGAATGTCTTCCTTAGAGACTTGAGGTTATTCAGGATTAACGTGAATCAGGTGTACATGTCCCTAAGTCTCTCATTTTCCTTCATATTGAAGGTTTCGAATTTCTACGATAAAACATTAATCTTAGAGGATTTAACTCTAAACGTACCTTCATGAGTTACCTCTAAGGTTCTCCATATTTAATGGGTGGTTGTGCATTAGCTAATGCGGTTGAACTCCTCTGAGCTAAGTGTGCAATAGAGTGAGTTCATCGCCTTTACATTCAGCCTAAGGTGATGAATATGCTCCACTGTGTATCCCATCTTTGGTTTGTCGGGAATGTCGTATGTGGATTCGCAATTTTCCCAGATAGAGAAATCGTTGGCTTGAAGCCACATCTTCATTCTCACCTTCCAATACGTGTAGTTGGTTCCTTTGAAGAGAGGTGATCGTGTAGTGGATTGCCCCTCCGATTTGCCAATGGATACTACTCTTCACTCCATAGGATCTTCCAAGGATGTTACTCCAAAAAGCAAAAACCTTGCTCTAATACCAATTGAAATTGCACTAGAGGGGGTGAATGGTGAATTTAATTAAACAATTACAAAATTAAAAAGTCAATCACAGAAATGAAGGCATAAGATTTTTAGGTGAAAACCCAAATCGGGTGTAAACCACCACCTAAGCCAAACCCTTGACTTAGGATTTATGATCACAAAGTGATCAATCCACTAACCACACTACTTTAACGAGGGTAGTGTACCTCAAATACAAATCCCACTTTCAATTTCTAAACGGAAGTTTCTCCCTTCACAATGAAGAGACAAGGATCCGACAAGTCGGATACCTAACTACAACAATCAAGTAAAATGAAAGTAAAATGCACCCTATAGAGCACCCCAAAATGTGAATAATTTGCTTATCTACTAAGGGTGAAGGAAACTCCAGTGGAAGTGTTGGTTTGCTGTAAACAGAGTGACGGCACAACACAAGGGAAAAGGAAGCAATGAGCAAGTAAGCAAGTGATAATCTAAGTGAATTATATCTCAAGAGGTGTGTTTTGCCTAAGAGGGGTTATAGTGTATTTATAAGCATGCTTAGAACTTTCAAGAAGGCTTGGGGGTGGGTTCCTAGCCGTTGGAGGCAAGTCCCAAGAGATTAGGACGAAATCCAACTCAAATCAGGATAATTATGATTTTGACAGCAAGATCAGATGTTTAATTTTTGGGTCAGATGTTTGATAAATACACTATAAGATGTTTGAGTATAATTATAGACATCTGATTTTATGGGTTAGACTTACTATTTTCATTGGATTGAAATAGAGTTCTAGGTGGACATCTGATATACTATTATAAGACGTCTAGTACTAAAATTAGACGTATAATTATAAGCGGGTTTGTTCCTGTTTTGATCAGACCCAAATAGAGTTTTAGATTTTAAGCATCAGAGGACAGTGTGGACGTCTATCCAGTGGCCTAGATGTCTGGAAAGAGATTAATATGTTGCTTAGGGAATTAAGAAAACAAGATTTGTTTTCTAACAAATCTCTGTGGAGGAAGAGGCTAAAGACCAATTATTGGATGTCTGGAGACATGTACAGACATCTAAAATTGTATCTAACTGATAGTATTACAACATGATGAAGGAAATATTAAGTAGAGTCTAACGGTTGGCTTAAAGGATGTCTAAAGTATGTTTGGGAGGCCTGGATAAGCTTATGGACATTTGTCTATTGATTTTGTTGTCTGGGACTTTAGTGCTCACATTGTTGTGGCAAGGCTATAGACAATCAGTCATCTATTATAATGATTGGACGTCGTAAAGTTGAATGTTAGATGTCTGACAAGTGTGTTGGACGTCTGATATATGTTTTGTGTTAGGTTTCTGTTTTCTAATTTCTCCTAAGTGTAGAGAGCTTAAGTAAGCTAAGAGTATGTTATCTTTTGGCGGCTCTTTACAATATTTCTAGACTCAATAAAAAGGAAAATTACAACCTTTTGAATACTTACATAAAAAGGCCTAAGACCTACAAGAAGATGCGTCTTCACGCTCCTAATCATCTGTCTTGGATTTGTAGGTGCACATAGTAATTTAGGAGACTCAATCTCGCTCCATGTATCTTGGGAAGTGGAAAATTCTAGGAATGGTCGTGTGGGTCTTAATCAGGCCCATATTTGAAGAGAAGAAAATAGTCTTTTAGAAAATGATCGGGTTTTCGTTCTCATCTCAATAGTAAAAAGAGAATGTGAAAAGTATATAACCTGTGATGACATGGACGGTGAATATGGGATTCAATCCCAAGGGCTGCTTATGTCTTCTAATGTGAAAGATTCACAGGTATTTGGAATACCTAAAGGAAGTATAGTGCCATAATTCCTCTAATCCATAAGTGCTTGATTATTGGAATAATGAAACTAATAATCATTTTGTTGTGTTTCTATTTGATTAGATTAATTGAATCATTTAAGAAGTTAAATGACATTCAATTTAGCAATTGATTTCACCTAATTTAATTAGATACAAAATTCAATGATTAAATTACAATCAATTAATGTTTAGATACTTGATCTAAACACCCCATAAAAGTTATGGGCCAATCTTATAAAATCAAATGGGATTTCATCCCAATGCTTGGATGGAGATCCAAGGGTTTATACTAAATTAGGATTTGTTTGAAACTCAACAAATATCTCCCAAAGCCAAAAGGGAAACCCTAATTTGATTCCTAATTAAAACCAATCAAATTGTTTGATTGATTACATTAATTCCTAATCAAATTGTTTTATTAAGTGGATTGATTTCTAAGCCAAGAGCACCTATATAAGAAGTTTAGCCAGTTGGGGGTTCCTAATTGCTTCTTCTTCCATCCATGGAGAAAAGAAAAGGAGGTTGGCCCCTCTTTTCTCCAACCAACGCCCTCTCCCTTAGGATAGCACAAGGTCGTCGACCAACATAGAACCAGGTTGACTTGCTCATACTGTAGGTAAGGGATTTGGCTCCTAGAGGGGCCGCACCCCTTCTTGATCTTAATGCCCAAGTGTTAGGTGCCAACTGGGAAAGGGAGCAGGTTGATTGGCCAGTATATGGATGTGAGGATTTGATCTTCTCAACCCTCTCTTGGTAGCTTTTCAGACGAGGGTTGCCTCGTTACTCGCAAAGGAGTTAGTAGGTCACAAAGAGTTGGAGTTGCATAGGAAGGAATCAACAATCCTTGAGCACGAATGGCCTCATCTGCCCACTGAGATGAAGAGAGCTAGCTAGTCATCAAGGGGGACTTATGTGAGGAGGCACAATGCGTGCAATGCTATGCTACACCTCGCACAGGTATATTTCTCACTTGTGGGGATCCCAGACCAGAGAGATAATATATCTCTCCACGTGGTTCCAATTAATTATTTTTGTTATTTGGATTTTTACGGGCATCAATTCGAGCCACGTTCTTAATAAAAGTTTTAAAACCCATGTTTCCACGCTTCCATGATGCCACGAGATGTGGGGATCAAATCATTCGATTTCCAACCCCTCGATTGTTAAGCAGAGTTCCCCTTGGGAACTCAAAATTGCCCAATAGCAACAACTCGAAAGACGAAGTGACACAAGAGGCGATTGCACTTCCTGAATAGAAATTAATTAGTTGCATTAGTTGTGGTCCAAAACACCCTATAAATAGGGTCTCATGTATACGAAAAAAGGGTAATTACCCTAATTATTATAAAAAAACAGAACAGAACTCGATAGTGTAATATTGATGGATAAATCCCTTCCTTAGACATACACCATTAAGGTATAGTTGGGTCACCAACTCTTTCCCTCCTTTATCCTTCTTTTTGATTGATTGATTCAGGATTCATTTTATTAGGTCTTCAAGCCACGATCATTTGACATTGTCTATGAGAAATAGCTGTCCCAATTGAAAGGTCAAGGCTCACAACTCAGCGAGATGCTCCGAAGATCAAGAAGTTGAAGTTGAAGACGTTTAGCCTCAATAGGAGTGTTGATGATGAGCTAAGCATCCCCTTGGAGGATATTAAGAGACGCTTCAAGGGGTCCTACTCGTCCGCCTACGGGGAAAAGGTCCCTAAGTAGGAGGAAGAGGAGGTGGAATCTCCCAAGCTCAAGACTCTGAGCAAAGAAGACCCCTATAACCCCCTTCGCAAGGTGGAAGAGGATGAGAAGTATCAAAAGTGATTGTAAGCCATTTATGAGGAATAGTGAAAGTTGGCGGAATTGCTGCATGATGCCTGGGCTCAGAAGGAGGTGGCCATCAAGGCAAAGGTGAGACTTGTGGACCAGATCCCACAATCTAAGAAGTCGAACAATGCCCACCTCTGCCAAGTCAAGGCAAAAAATGCTCACTTAAAGCAGTAGCTATAGGAGCTACATCAACTTGTCCACTGCCAGACTGGGCATCACTTTGAGGAGCAGCCTAGGGCCTTGGAGGTAAACTCCTAGTCCTCCTTGAACCCACTTCCCACTCACCCAAATGAAAAAAGTGCCAAACCTCGTCCAAGACGTTACTCCAGTAATGAGGGGGATCTAGAGGAAGTCGTCTGTCATGATCTTTCCTTCCATGGAGGTAATGAGCACACCCCTCCCCCAATGCTTCAAATATCCCACCCTACCCAAATACGATAGGACAATCAACCCGACCATATTTGTCCAAAATCACTGGTAGCACATGCTGATTCATGGATGCCCAAATGCAATCATGTGCCGAGAATTCCCATCTCTTCTTACCAGCAATGCTCACAAATATTTTAGTGACCTGTTGGCCGAGCAAATTAGCTCATTTCAAGAGTTGGTAGAGCTTCTCAAGGTAGTAGAGAACATGGGACAACCCCAAAAAGATTAGTGGAGATCAACCAAAAGAAAGGGGAAACTTTCAGGGCCTACTTAAACAATTGCAAGGCCCAATACTTCTATCGATGGTGATAGCATGACTAGATTGTGATCCAGCTAATCAAACAGAGGCTACTGTACAACGATTTGTAGAATAGTGTGAAGGACCTCCCTCCATGCGACATGGAAGAACTCTAGGATTGCTCAAACCAACACGTGGAGAAAGATGAATCCTTTCGTTCCAACATAAGAGTAGCTGGCACATTCTAGGTGGCTTAGGCAGATGGGTTCACGGGCACTAGGATAACCAAGTGCCCAACTGCTAAGTTGATCACAAACAGAACCACTTTGGTTGTGATAATTAGCACCACAAGGACAACTGCAACAGTGGGCACTAACAGGACAAGTGAGGAGATAAGCAACTGCAGTCAAGAGGAGAGGCATACCAAGAGTACGCCCCCTCCCACCTCTCTATCTATTTCTTTCTTATCCTTTTGATCTGTGATCTTGGTGGCTAAGTCCTTGTGATCAATTACTGTTACAACCCGACCGTAGATCCCTACCAGACCCGAGACCGGCTTGCCTCGAATAATCCCAAGACCTAGTCATCCAACGAGAAATAACCAAATAACATGCATCAATCCATCTACCACACAAGTACAATAGCTAAGCAAAAGGAAATTGGCACACAAGGAGAAACAGAATAGTAATACTAAAATATTACACGCCTTCAAGAATAGGAATACAACCATCACAACAAAACTAGTACAGATACAGAACATAACGGAGAAGTATTGAAAATATAACTATAGGAACTCACTACAACTAGTAGTAGAAACTATGGCTGGGCTCGACTAGGCCCAACATCCTCAGTAGCCGATGGCTCGGGCTGCTCAAATCCCTAACCTATACAAAGTTATATATCTGGAGTCAGCTAACACTGAGTAGAGTGGTGGCTAAAACATAAAATGCATTTAACAGGTAGTTTAACATATCACTTTCTGATCCAAATTATCTTATAACGATTTTCTGTGTAGAGATCTCTAATCAGGGTCCATCACATTACTTAATCTTCTTATTCCCTAAAGGAACAGTTTTGCTTGCAGTTTTCCCATGATGTATGACGCACACGTGGCACTCTCCTAGTTGGGAGAGCCCTCCGTGGTAGTCCTACACCTAGTCTACCACCCCGAGGTCATGGTTGAGATGTAGTGGTGACTACAACACATGTAATAAGCAGGCGGGTAGCTACCCCACACTGGCACGCGATCAGCCATTTCCGCTAGCGGGTTCGCTCAAACATACAATACGGAACAACACAGGCCTTGCCCTTTCAGAACAGAACAAGGGTCTCGCCCCTCCATAGTCCGCATACCCTCGTTCAACTATCCCGATTTACCTAACGGGCTAATAAGAGTCGGTGTAGGGTGGCCATGCCTAACCCTTGGCCCCCTGAGGCAGCTAGCTCCCCCCTACATTAAGTAGCTCACCTTGGTACCACGTACGCAAGGGCCAACATGAGTCGACGTAGAGTGGCCAAACTCACGTCGGGGCTCAACCCAAGGGCGGCAAGCTCCCCTCTACACTACAAGAGATAGTTGCTCTCTTCGGTACTACGTACACGAAGGTCATCTCACTTCCCTTAACGGTCGCCCGTGGGTGGCAGTTCCAGAACCATCCGGTTCTCCGTGATACAGTATTCTTGTCTCGTTCTATATTCCTCGTAGGGTTTGTACATGACTTTCCCTTTATCCAGTTTAATACATACAGAACAGGCAGCTCAATCATAGTGCATGTTTGTTCGTAATGTGGTTCACTACAGATAATACAGACAGCTCTGGATTTACTCAATTATTCACATGCACTTTTCTCTAGCCCTAGTGTTCATATCACAACCTAGGGTTCAATTGGATAGTTGTATTCTAGGGCATACGTTTATTTCTTCCTAGGATTCATCTCACATCCTAGGTTTTAACTAATTGCATGCATTTTATTTAACTTGGAGAATTAGTTAGAACCACTCTACCAGGATAACCGGGTGGAGTGGGGGCTCATACAGCAACTCCTAACATCTCCATAGGGCCCGTACACTCGATGGATTGGGGACCTAAGACATGGATTGATAGGTCAAAAAGGGTTCAAGTGCTACAGACAAGGTACCATTACATGGAGAAAAACGTATCGAAAATAAAGATGTTTTGTTTACGGAAAACTGACATCGTTTGGGCCTTGTACGGGTCTAAAATCGCAAGGTCTGATAGAAATTAGACGTTTGGGAGAGATCCTAGACGTCTTAAACCAACTTGCAGGCATACCTCTCTTGGGACGCCTTTATCGGACGTCTGGAATGCAGTGCCGACGTCCGGGGGTTCCGTCAGACGTCTGGAGATTCTCCCGGACATCTGAAACCACCTCGGTCCTCGCTCCACAGTGCCTCCCAACCTCTGACACATGCATACGCATTGTTAGGACTCGGCAGATAAATAGCGAAAAAGTAAATCTTTATCAGACGTCTCATGATACCTTCGGACATCCTCCCCGACGTCTAGAGGTCACTTCAGACATCTAATTCCATGGAAAATGACTTCCGCGGAATCGCTCTGGGCTCTCCGCACCGCAGATGCTGCAGTAGAGCAGCACAGCGCCCTCCGCTCTCATGCTCAGACCTGCTTTCCGCTCTCCAGCTCACTGCTCTCCTCTCGCTTGGTTGTGATGGTGTGAGACGGAGAGGAGGAGGAGGGGGTTTGTAAAGGGAGAGAAGGTGAGGGGAGAGGTGTGAGTGTCTCAGGGAGGGTGTAGGGTGCGGGTGCAGGGGAAGGAGCAGTGAGGTGTGAGGTGTGTGCGAAGGAGTGGCGTGCGCATGGTATGTGACGAAAGAAAAAGTATTTTTAGATGTCTTTCTTTCTCTTCAGATGTCTAGGGAACATTCCAGACGTCTTAAGGGACTAAAAGGTGATGTGTCGTTTCAATATAACGAACTTAAGGGAAGTTTCATCCCCGAAACTCGAACTAAATAAGGTGCGGAAAATAATGTAGCAGCGTATAACAAACTTAAAGAGGATCGAAGTAGGTCTGAAGAGACATACCCTTGAAAAGTTTCGAGTACTGCTCTCGCATTGCTACCTTAGGCTCCCAAGTCTCCTCCTCGTACCACTGGCTTCTCCATAGGACATTGACCAGGGGTACCTCCTTCTGTCTCAGACTCCGGACGGCTTTGTTTAGTATCTGTACTGGCTTCTTGGGATAGGTCAAGTCGTCTCCCACCTCGATGCTCTCGTGGTTAAGGACATAGCTGGTATCGGCGATATATCTCTTGAGGTTCGAAACGTGAAACACGTCATGCACTCCAGAGAGCTGGGGAGGAAGGGCAAGCCAATAAGCGATGGGTCCTACCCATTCTAAGACCTCAAAAAACCATAAAAATCTCTGTGCAAGCTTCCCTCTCACCCCAAAATGCTGCAATCCCTTCATGGGCAAAACACGGAGGAAGACATGATCCCCAACCTCAAATTGTACCTCCCTACGGTTCAGATCAGTGTAGCTCTTCTGCTTGCTCTGGATAGTATGCAGTCATCGAAGGATCTGCTCGATCACCTCCTAACTCTGGTGTATCAGCCGGGGACCAACCTCCCACTTGGTCCCCACATCAACCCAACTCAAGGGAACCGTACACTTCCTCCCGTACAGAGCCTTATACAGTGCCATGTCGATGCTCAAGTGATAACTATTGTTCTATGTGAACTCTGCCAGGGGCAAATGCTCCTCCTAGGAGCCTCTCCTATCCAATACGCAAGCACGTAGAAGGTCCTCAAGGGTTTGAATGGTGCACTCCGACTGTCCTTCTGTCTGGGGGTGATAAGCTGTACTGAATTTCAAACGAGTCCCTAAAGCCCTCTGAAATTCTGCCCAGAACTGGGAAGTGAAACGAGTGTCTCTATCTAAAATAATCTCGGGGGGGACCCCGTGAAGGCACACCACGTCTCTGATGTATCGCTCAGCCAAATGTGCGGGTCCAAAAGTGACTCGGATCGGTAGAAATCGTGCCATCTTTGTCAATTTGTCTACAATCACCCAGACTGCATCATGTCCCCGCTGTGTCACAGGTAATCCCACTATCAGGTCCATAGTGACACTCTCCCACTTCCATTCTGGCATGGGAAGTGGCTGCAATGGCCCTGCAGGCCTCTGGTGCTCAGCCTTCACCTGCTGGCATATCAGACACTATTGAACGAAAAGACCAATATCCAGCTTCATGCCCCTCCACCAGAAATCATGTCGTAGATCGTGATACATTTTCGTGTTCCTGGGATGTATGGTAAATCTGGATCCATGTGCCTCAGTCAGGAGCTCCCTCAACAGCTCCTCATCTCTAGGAACGCACAAGCGTTCCCTCACATGCAGGACTCCGTCAGTGAACGAGAACTCTCCTGGGCTCCCTGCCAATACTCGGTCTCGCTGTGCCCGTAGGTATGGGTCCGTCATCAATCCAATCACAATGCAATCCATCAGCTTTGGTCGTGTTCGCCTCACCACTATCACTACCCCGCAGTACCCTTGTGACTCCTGGGGTCACCAGCTGCTCAACTCCTCCATGAGTCTCCAACTCTGTGCTCATAAGCAAGCCAAGTGGGTGGGCACTTTCCGACTCAAGGCTTCAGCCACCACATTGGCCTTCCCTGGGTGGTAGGAGATGCTGCAATCGTAGTCCTTCAGGAGCTCTAACCAACGTCTCTGCCTCATGTTGAGCTCCTTCTGGTCAAATAGATATCAGAGGCTATTGTGGTCAGTGAAAATTTCAAACGTCCCTCCGTACAAGTAGTGCCTCCAGGTCTTCAGTGCGAGGACAACTGCCGCCAATTCCAAGTCATGGGTGAGGTAGTTATGCTCATGGGGCTTCAGTTGTCGCAAAACATAGGCGACAACGTGACCCCACTGCGTGAGCACACCCCCCAACCCCTGCAATGAGACGTCTGTGTAGACAATGAATCCGCCACTGCTGTTAGGGATGGTGAGTACAGGAGTTGAGATCAGCCTCCCCTTCAGCTCCTAAAAGCAAGACTTACACTCGTCTGTCCAAGGGAAGGGTACGTCCTTTCGGGTCAACTGAGTCAGAGGACGTGCAATCTGCGAGAATCCTCAGATAAATCGTCTGTAGTAACCAGCCAGTCCCAGGAAACTGCGAATCTCTCTCACCGTACGCAACCTCTCCCACCTGAGTATTGCCTCTACTTTGGCTGGATCCACAGCCAATCCATCCTCTGAGATCACATGGCCTAAGAAGGTGACCTGTCTCAACCAGAACTCGCACTTGCTGTACTTGGCATACAGCCTGTGTCGTCACAAAGTATCCAAAACCATGTGGAGATGCCACTCATGCTGTGTCTGATCTCAAGAGTAGATGAGTACGTCATCAATGAAAACCACCACGAACTGATCCAGGTACGGCCGGAAGATGCGGTTCATCAGGTCCATAAAAGCGGCAGGGGCATTGGTCAGCCCAAACGGCATGACCAAGAACTCGTAGTGACCATACCGCATGCAAAAGACTGTCTTGGAGATGTTGGTCTCCCTAATCCTCAGCTGATGGTAGCCCGACCTAGATCTATCTTGGAGAATACCATGGCATCTCTCAGCTGGTCGAGAGGTCATCTATGCATAGCAACGGGTACTTGTTCTTGACGGTGACCCGGTTCAGCTGTCTGTAGTCGATGCACAACCGAAGAGTACCGTCCTTCTTCTTCACAAACAGGATGGGGGCTCCCCACAGGGAGCCACTGGGCCTTACGAAGCCCTTTTCTAGCAGGTCCTGTAGCTGTGACTTGAGCTCCAGCAGCTCAAGCAGGGCCATCCAGTACGGTGCAGTAGAAATGGAGCCAATCCCTGGTACCAATGAGATCTCAAATTCGATCTCATGCTCAGGTGGCAGTCCTGGCAGCTCCTCTGGAAAAACGTTGGGGTACTCATGAACCACCGAAATACTCTGTATGCTGACCATGGGGCTGGGCTCTGGTAGGATGCAGGCAAGGAATCCCTCGCACCCCTGGCTCAGTAGCTTCACTACCTGAAGCGTGGAGATACATCTGAATTCTCCGTCTACTGGCTGGCTGTGGAACTCGAAGGGAGGCAACCATGGTATGGAGAAAACAATCTTCCTCCCGAAACAGTTTACAAGGGCATGATACACGGCTAGCCAGTCCATCCCCAAAATTACACCAAAATCCTCCGTTGGGATCATAATCAGGTTTATC
Source organism: Thalassia testudinum (assembly GCA_037157565.1). NCBI lineage: Eukaryota > Viridiplantae > Streptophyta > Magnoliopsida > Alismatales > Hydrocharitaceae > Thalassia > Thalassia testudinum. The sequence goes on from JAZHRO010000073.1 coordinate 156,022,710, forward strand.
GGAAGACTGTGTCCCCCTATCGTGACCTCACAGTCAGTGAAAACCTCCTCGGCAATAAACACCTGCCCACCTGGTCCTCTAATCAAGAAGGGTTCCTCTAAAAGTACACTACTTGCCCTCATGCCGACAACAAAATCCGCAAAAACAAATGAATGTGTGGCACTGGAATCGAAAAGCGTGTAAAAGAGCCTGCCGAAAATAGTAACCATACCTGCTACTACGGAGCCTGAAGCTCTAGCATCTCCATGAGTCAGGGTGTTAACACGCCCCTCAACCCTCGGTACAGAAGAAGCAGCCGTGCTCTGGGTCGGGCGGGAGGCAGCGAGCCAGTGCCCTCCTCGCGACTGCTGTCCTCCTCCACGGGCCTGGAAACCGCGGCCGCCCGATCGGCCTCCAATGCTTGGTGCTGGGAGTGTCGGCTGCGCACCGGCCCTAGATGGACCATTCCTCCGTATGTGGGCCGGCTGACCACACTGATAGTAGAGGGGTATGTGACCTCCTCCCTCTGTTTGCTGTCCCTACTGGTGACTGGGCGGGGGTCTGCTGTAGTCGATTGGTCCCTATTGAGGACCCCCAAAGGTCCTTGGTGGACCCACAAAATGGGACAGCTCCCCTGCTGGTGCCTGGTGCCTCCTCTCCCTATGGCTCTGTGAGTGCTCTTGCGGGTGGGGCCTCTTCCATCCTCCTCTGTCGATATCTCGCACAGACGGGTTGGTCTCCTCTTAGGTCATGGCAGCCTCGATTACGCGGGAGAAGGTAGGCATCATCAGGGGCTTTACATACCCCCGAATAGCAGGTCGGAGGCCCTCGGTGAACCTCCACAGGCGTTCCTCCTCGGTAGACGCGGTTGTCGGGGTGAAGCGTGACAGCTCCAGGAAACACATACGATACACGCTAACCATCATTGCCCCCTAGCGGAGAGTATGTGTAAAGACCCATTTTGTTCTGAGCCTTTTAAGACGTCTAGACTGTCGGTCAGACGTTTGGACTCCTTCCCAAACGTCTAGAAATTGAAATTTTTGTGCAAGCCTTTGCGTCTGCGTGCGGGCGACGTGCAGACAGTACCCTCTTTTTCTCCCCTTCTTCTCTCTTCCCTCCTCCACCAAACCCTAACGAGCCTTATAAAAGGCCCCTCTTCCCCTCTCATTCTCCCCACTCCACAGCCACCTTCTTCCCTTCCTCTCCACCCCAGCGAGAGGAGCTAGCACGCGAGAGAGAGAGCACGAGAGCGGTGACGAGGAGGAGAGGCAAAGTGAGGAGAGGAGGAAGAGATGAGCTCGCGAGCTCGTGGGCGCTCACTGGAGGGCGCACGGCCGGAGCGACGCATGCGGGAGGAGGAGAGCGTCGGGGGAGTCGTCCCCGACACTGTTGCAGCCGGAGCTGCAGGCGAGGAGGAGAGGTGTGCTGCATGCGGCGAAGGCGAGTAGGAGAAGGTTCTGATTCTGAATTTTTCTCAGAATCAGACGTCTGGAGTGACTACCAAACGACAGAGTGGACGTCTGGAGGCGACTCCAAACGTTTGAAGTAAAATCTTCGCGAAGGTACGTTCCCTTTTGCGAATACGGCCATGCAAGCCGCTCTGCAGCTATGTTTTGCATGGCTAAATAAAGGATATTTGGCTGATGCGTGCAGGGATTACTTTGGGAAGTCCTGGGACACGCCCTCCCATGCATTTCAGACGTCTGGGCAGCTTACCAGATGGCTGGAAGCACTTCCAAACGTCCGGAGAGGAGGTCGGATGTTTGGAGCTGGGTCTAGACGGCCTAGAAGAGGTCCTGGACATCTGAGGTCGACACAGAGCCTTAGGTGCATTTCTAGTCACTTTTAAGACGTCTGGACATTGTGCCAGACTTCTGATTTGAGTCAGTAGCTCTGTTTTTGACCCATTTTGGGTCCGTTTGTGATCTGTTTTACGTAAACAAGTTATCGGTGTTTTCCTTAAGATTTCCTCTACTTGTTAGAAGGCTTTCTATACTGTTCTGAATGCTCCATTGTGATTGTTCCTTGTTATAGGACTCCATTCCATTGCGGGTTAAAGGCTTACTGAGGCACGTGACCCTGCCGTTCGAGTCCCCAATACTCCTGGGTTGTTTGGTAGAGTGGCTTTCCCTAATTTAATTATAAACCTGAATGCATGTGTGGATTGAATAACTAGAACCTAGGATATGGCATCAATCCTAGGATGAGAAGTTACTTGAAATGTCTGTATGCATGCTTGATTTGCAGTCTTGAATGAATAAATTGAAATGATAACAACTGCCTGTTAATGAACAAGAGCTGCCTGTGAAATATCAATTACCTGTGCTAGTTAAGCAGTTACACATGACATTACCTGTTTTATACATTAAATGATAGAAATATGAGCTGCATGTGTATAACCTGAGAATGAAAATGTGAATGATGAAACCTGGTATGGAATGGCATGAGAAATATGAGCATGAACCCTATGGGGAATTAGGAGTAGAGCACCTGGAAATAAATGGAAAGGATCTAAAAATTGTAATAGGAAGTGTGCTGACCCTTGAGTACGTGGTACCAAGGGGGAGCAACTGTACCCTTTTTAGTGTAGAGCGGAGCTAGCCGCCCTTGGGTTGGGACCTGAGGTTAGGAATGGCCACTCTACACCAACTACTGTTGGCCCTCGCGTACACAGTACCGGGGAGAGCTATTAGTGTAGGGAGAGAGCTAGCCACCCTACACCAACTTGTTAGAACCACTGGGCAAACCAGGGTAGTCAGGGGAGGGTGCGCGGACTGTGGAGGGGCGAGACCCCTATTACTGAGAGGGTTAGGCCCTATACAGTTCCGTGTTGTACTTTGGGCACCCTTGTTAGCGGAAACGACTGACCACGTGCCAGTGCAAGGTAGCTACCCGTGCACTTATTGCTCGTGCTGTAGTCACCGTTACGTCTGTCCATGACCTTAGGGTGGTTGATTGGGTGTAGGATCACCATGGTGGACTCTCCCAGCCAGGAGAGCACAACATGTGCCTTCTACTCTTCTGAAAAGACTGCAATCAAGATCGTTCCCACGAGGAACATTCGAGATCAAGAAAGTGATTTGAAAATATATAAACCAATGAGTGAAAAGGAATAACGTGTAAATTAAAGAATTGGAATAGCTAGTTTACCGGTTAGCTTACTACTTTAGTTAGTTGGTTGCCACTCTACTTAACGTTCGCTGACTGTGTTTACTCATAACCCTTTTCAGGTCCAGGTGTTGAGCAACCCGAGTCTCCAGCTGCAGAGGGTGCTAGGCCCAGTAGAGCCCAGTAGCAGTAGCCTTCTTCTTGTTATAACTTTTTGTTGTAGTGAGTTCAGGCTCTTGTACTTTTTTGTTTTGTACCTTTATGTTTCTGTACCTTGATACTATTTTACTTTTGTGGTGGTGATATGTACTGTAGCAGCTTTTATTTTCTTTATTGCTGTACTCTTTTATTGTTAGTTACTTAGCATAGTGAATGTGGTTTACTTTCTTGCTTTTTGGTTATTTCTTGTTGGGCGACTGGGTCTTGGGATTAGTCGAGTCGAGCCGGTCTCTGGTCCTGCAGGGATTCGGGAATCGGGTCGTAACAAGATGGTAGCAGAGCACAGTCGTCCCGAGAAATGAACCAACTAGCTTGAGAATAACCAATTCACGTGCATGTAACTAGAGTAACTGTTGAACGTATACGAACGCTACGCTAACATGTTCGATTTTGAAAAACCTGTTGTTGTAGTTCGAAAGTGAAGAATTCGTGTTCAACAAATAAAATTTATACTGAAATAAAAATTCCGGGTCGAACACAGGGAGGCGGACGTTTGATTTAAAAACTACGTGCTTCTTTTTATTTGTCACAGAATAATTCAATTTAAAACTATCTAATTATTTACAATAAATAGAAGAGAGAGAGAGTAAGAGAGAAAGAGAATATTACACAGAGAAATCAAAATGAGATGTAAAATAAAAAAGAGATTTTTTTCATTGAGGAGATTGTTCATTACAACTAGAAAATATAAAACAATTACTCTAGAAAGCAATAAATTTACTCTAGAAAGCATTAAAAGAATGGAGGGAGAAATATCCTCCTCGACGATTGCTTGGAGGACGAGCAAAACTACACTAGAAAGCAGAAAATCTATACTAGAAAGCATTAAAAAGAATAAGGAGAGGGAAATCCTCCTCGACGGTTGCTTGGAGGATAAGCCGGACGGGACGACGCCTGAACGAAGGAGAACGAAGCAGGACGAAGGAGGACGAAGCAGAAGAACGGGAATGAAGCAGCACGTCGTCGTCGCGGGATCCACTTCCGAAGGGGAACGAAAATTGGACTTTATCTTGCGAGAAGCATCCCGGGTGTGGGACAAGCTTCTCTTGAGCTTTGGAGGGGTAGAGAGGAGAAGGAAGGGATGAAAATTTCATATGGAGGGGGTTGCAAGGAGTGGGGGTAAAATGGACATTACAACCTCAAAACAATAAATGAGGGGTCTTTAGTGACGGATAAAGCACCGACGTGGGCATAGCTTCCGCACCCACGCGTGCCCGCTCAGTGATAACACCATGCAAGGGGGTAGTAATTAGGTTGAATATGGCCCATCTTTAGAATAAAAGGCACAACATAAAGTAGAATAGGAGCATTGCATGCATCAAGTACCAAGATTGCTTATAAACTGTATTAATGGCCATTTGTGTAAAGCATTTGTCAAAGCAGGCCTCAGATGAGCAATCGGACCGCACGGATGGATTCAGGATGATGAACGGAGTCTAACGGACTCAAGATCGGCCAAATCCGACATCCGGAGCTCCCACAATGGGCCCAAGAAATCCTGACCGTTGATCTGGAGATCAACGGCCTAGAACGCGCCACGTCGCCCCGCCCCCGCCGCTCGCACGCCCCCAAGCCAGCCAAGGACGCATCTCGGCCGTTGATCTTCGATCGAACGGCCGAGATCCGCGCGCTCGCCCGCGGTTGCCGCGACAAAGCGCGGGCGTGGCGCAACGGTTAGCGCGCACGCCCGCGTCGCGGCGACGCGCGTTCGAATCGCGCGGAGCGGAAATCAATTGCGAGCGAAGGGCGCGGCAAAATTGATCCGCGCGATCAGAAGCAAGCGGCTAGGATTGCGCCATGCGGCGCGACGACAGCGCCCCACCTCCCACGCGCGCGCGCACGCCGGGCGTAAACGCGCGCGCGCACGCGCGCCCGAAGCGCGATCCTAGCACAGGCGCGGGAGGATCTCAGCCGTCCGATCTTCAATCGGACGGCTCTCGTTTGACATCCACGGATCGCGCCTGAAGAGAGAGAGGGGCGGGCGGCTGACCGGCGGCAGAAGGCCTTCACCGACGTATCTAGAAGCGATTTTAGCGACGTTCTGGATGTCGCTAAAGCACATTCTTCTTTTAGGAAGCCCTTAACTCTATTTAAACCCCCTTCTACCACCATTCAAGGCATCCTCTCCCACTTGCAACTACTGCACTCCTCTCCTAGCTAGTCTTAGGCACTCTTGTAATCGCCGGAGACGACGAGCCGCCGACGGAGCCTCCTCCACCGCCGTGGCTGCCTCGTCGCTCTCCACTCTCTCTCTACCTCTCTCTCTCTCTTTTAAGCTTTCATTTACTTTTGTTGAAGCATGTATTTAATATTGTAAACCATGAACTATGAATGCATGTTTAATGAAATTATTTTCCATTTAGTGGCCATTTTAATTTCTGTTTAAAGTGCATGATCAAAACCAAGAGCTTTCTAACCCTAAACTCTCTCTATCTCTTGCTTTTCAAAACCATCTCTTTCGCAAGCAAAACTCCGCCTTTTTCGTGACAACAAGTGGTAAACAAAATTCGATTTCCACGACTCCCTGAGATCGACACTCGGACTCACCTCCGTTTACTTCTTTTAAAACCGACGTATCAAGTGCAACTATAACGACACCTCTTAACACACACGCACGAAGGCACGTCAGTTTTTGGCGCCGTTGCCGGGGAGGCAATGGATTTGTTTTATCACCTCCATTCCACCTTCATTCTCATATCGTCTATTGCCCTATTTTCCTTTTTACTTGACGGTTGCAGGAATTCGGCGCATGGACGGCGAAGCGACGCATTCCACTATGGTAGCAAGGAAGTAGGCGCCTCGAGGACCGATAGTGAGTACTCTCTCTCTCATTGTTTGCTTGCGTGAAAAAGCTAAAAAAAATCATAAAAACTAAAAAAATTGGCGTGGTGAATGATTGCTTGACCCACATTCTTAACACATCACCCTACAAAAAAAGTACACTCTAATATGCTGGATAAATTCTTGGAGTGTTCTTTTCTCTTTCTCTTGAGTGGTGTTTGCGAAGCCACCGTGAGTTGACCTGGGCCGCACCACTCAACCCTAAAACTGACTCATCTAATAGAAGCTGCATGATTATCAGGATGAGTACACTAGGGTTTTAGAGCCTCTACAAAATAAAAGGAAATCTACTTTCACTAAGTTGTGTGCAGAACTTGACGTGCTCACTGAAACTTGTTTGAAAATATTAAGACACGTCAACCCTAAAAAGTACTTAAGTAAGGATGAAACACTAAAAAGACACTATATCTTAACAAATCCTTGCTTGAAAATCATGTTTTGCTAGAAGCACACACTTTGAAAGTAGAACATTAAGAGGCACCACCCCAATCAACGCCTCATCACACCACCCTAAGCACAAGCACTATCCTAGCCCTTTAAAATTGAGTAGACGTGCCCTAGGCAGGACTGAGTTAAGTCTCAAAAGGTGAGGTTTTGTCTGCTAGGCACTTGGCTTTCATTCCCTTGGTAGAATCTGGTGACTAGGCTGCGGGGCAGTGTCAAACGACCGTGGTTGTGGGGTCTATGGAACCGGAGGCGCAAGCCAAAGGAAGAACCTTCCCTGCAATCCCCTCGTAATCAACCTGGCCAGATTAGCCTTGAGAAGGGAAGTCCAGTGCTTACGGACTTAATCACCCTTTGTGAGATTTCTAGGTCTCCTAAGGAATACACCATAAGGATTAGGCTTGCGTGCTTGATTGAAACACATTTCTCGCATCTGTCGCCCTCCGCATCCCCTCCTGTTCTTCTCTAGTGTATGCACGGGAGGCGCTCACTGCATCCCGAATTGTGTGTTTTGGGGCAGGAATCTAGGCGACGTAATTTTGTTGAAAACATGGCTGAACCTAGGGTAGATGAGGCTGAAGATCAACCCCCACCAGATGCTATGGCTGTCGTCCAGGCTCAAATCAATGCTAACCATCGGCTTCAGCAACAACAAATCCACACCATCATGCAAGCCATACAACGGTTACAGAACCCGCAAGAACAACCACCACCTTTCAATGACATACCAGGACAACCACCACTTGATTTACCACCATTTCAGAACCAGCCAAGACCCCTCCGTGATTTCTATAACCCTTCTGCCATTAGAGTCGAGCCACACCTTAGGATCCCCGAAGGGGGAGACGATTTTGAGCTAAAACCTAATGTATTAAGTCTAATCCAGAGCCACTTTCATGGAAGCTCAAATGAAGACCCCTTTCAGCACCTAGAAGATCTCGACCGCATAGCAAGAACAGTAAAACCTAGGAACATTAGCCTTGACATTGTTCTAATCAAGATGTTCCCTTTCTCATTAAGAGACAAGGCTTCTCATTGGCTTAGAACCCTAGGTAGACCCATCACCACCTGGGAGGAACTGAGGCATGCATTTTTAAAGAAATTCTTCCCCATAGGAAAGACCAATGCCCTCAGAAGAGCTATCACTACCTTCACACTCCAGGGTGGGGAACAATTTCATGAGGCGTGGGAAAGATTCAATGAACTTTTGAGGAAATGCCCACACCACGAAGTTCCAAGGTGGCAATTGGCCCAGATCTTCTACCACGGTCTGGATAGCAACCTACGGAACTTCGTCGATGCCTCATGCGGGGGAAACTTCCTAAACAAAGACGAGGAGAGCGCGTTTGAGCTCTTTGAGTCTATGAGCGAGAATTCGCTCAACAATGCCTCCATGAACCAGTTTAACAGATCCAGTCAACCCCGTGGTGGGATTTATGAGGTGCAAGCAAATTCTGGAATGTTGACATGGACATCATTGCCAAAAAGTTGGATCGAGTGGAATTGGTGGACAAGAAGATTGATGAGCTTCTAAACCAGACCAGGAACCCCTTGCAGACTTTCACCCTAGCAAAGGGAGCACATAATGTTGACCTGGTCCAACCCTTCACCCAACTAAACCTGGAACAACCCCCAACCATGTTCCAAGGAGGGACCTTTGCTCCCTCGACCCTTGATTACTCCCTTCCTTCTTCATCAACATCGGCTATTCTAGAAGATGTGCAAGCCGTCCAAGGATATGCAAAACCTGACCACCAATTCTGTGATTGTGATAGACTCGTTGACCGGCAATTAAAACGGACTTCGGATTTCTATGCCTCTAGGGACCTCAAAAAGAATTCTGCCTAAAGGTGTATCTTTACAACGAGTAGCTTTCTCCCTACTTTTATTTTTTTACGGGGTCAACACAAGGGTGAATCCAGTGTATATCTCCCCGGTTTATTCTACTTCTCCGCTTCTTCCTAAGTGTTTTGGGAATTTTTAGTGCATTTTCTAAGCTGGGTTCTGGACAACCGGTCGATGAGCTGTTACCACCGACAACTTTCCAGCCATACTCGTGCGGCGAAGTGTGGCTTATTTCTTTTTGTTCTTTCTCCTTTTCTTTTTGATTTTTTTTTCTTTAAGAAGGTGGCTTCCCTGGTCTAAGATTTACCTACAGGCAGCAAAAAAGAGAAAGGTCTAGTGACTGGGCTCTGGACAACCTACCTATGGACTGTTACCCAAGATAACTTGCCAACCATATCACCCTAGAAGGTTCATTAGCTACCCAAATTCTGTTAGAATTGCCGAACAACGAGTCAGTGCAAAGAAAGTGTGTAGATGCTTAAAACTCAGAAATTCCCTCAAATCAGAGGGTAGGCTGATAAGTTGTGTACTTATCACCCAAACTTATTTATTCCAATTATAATAGAATTAAGATGGCGAAGACTCAAAGACAAATCCACATTTTAGTGGATACATGGGCTAATTAAGTCCAAAGACCTGAAGGGTCTTTGTGTTCAAATCATAATGTAGTATTTCGTAAGATTGAAAATTTTCTTAAACCCAAATTCTCTTTCCTAATTCTGAATTTTTTTTTTATAAAAGAAAATAAAATAAATCTACGAAGCTGACGAATGAATTCAGAGATGAATATCTACCCCCCCATGCCTATCTAATGCAATGTCTTCATTGTATTAAAAAGACATAAAACAGAGTGGAAAAGCATAGAAAGCACCTGAATTGCGTGAATGTCAGGTCCGCTCCAAGATGAAAACTAAGAAAAACTGTATATGTGCTGAGTTTAGTGCCTTCAGCTAGGCACACTATACAAGGAAAAGAAATGAAAAATTCACAAGTGCAGGTCAGAATTAGAATAAACAGAAGAATCATCCGACCTGTCAACAGAGGTCCACAGATGTGGATCAGATTGTGGTGCAGACCCACACCCCATAATCGAGAATATCTTAGGTTCTGGATAAAAATTACCCAAAACCTGAAATCAAAATGCAAGCGGGGTCAGGCCTGCGATTCATGAGGATGCAACCCAAGACCAAAAAGTCGGGTTACAGAGAATTGAAGCTCACAAGGATAATCATTGAATGTGTGCTTGAGTTTAACATCCTCGAAACAAATGTCGTAAGGGTTCTGATTTGATGGTTTCACCTTAAAAGGAATCCTTCGACTCAATCTTCTATTTCCTCCAAAATTAACTTCCCAAATCAGAACTTCCCAGCTCCTATCCTCCTCATTCAGCATATCAAATTCCAGGACCTCTTGTATATTCATCCCCCCATCTAAAATCTCCAAGTCTAAATGATGTTGCAGAATCAAAATTGACTTGGGTCTAATTATCTCAGAATTAGAATCATCAATAAGCTCAACAGGGTGTAACTGATAATCAGGGCATTGAATTGATTCCTCCAGAAAATGCAATTCTGGATCCGTAATGTGTGCCCTAATAAGATCAGTTTCCTCAGTTATTGGGCTATCAAATGATCTATCAAATTCCTTAGGCCCAATCGTCTCACAGAAATCGTGTTCAGAAAACTCGCGTGAGACTTCGCAACTTGAATCTTCACCATCAGGATCCATATCAATGTATGTCCCAAAATCAGTTGTCACTTTGTGTTCCCCAAAGACATACGTTTCCTCGTAACCCAGCTCAGGGATCTCAGGTGAAGAAATCAGATCATCCTTAATTGATTGCTTTAATTCAATCTGGTCAGCCTCGTAACGTGTCCCCCCCAACAGGTGCCTGAGCGGGTTCTGTCATTGGTTTTCCTAAAGAGGGTTCATCCTAGGAATTATTCCAAGATTGAATCAAAGCAACCACGAATCTCATCCTCAATTTCGCTAATTTCCCAAGTAGAAACTCACCTGGGTTCTTATCCTTAACATCCTGGAGCCAATCCAACAAAGACTTGTTTAAATCATCAATCATTTCAATCAGGGGCTCCAATCTTTCAATGCAAGGTATTGGCTGAACTTCTAAAGATTGAATGATATTCCTCAAGTTAGCCAGAACCTTATCTTGAACCTGGTTAACCTGAACCAAATGAGTTGGTTCGGGGTTGGGTGGGTTTGGGCTTAATGCAGGGGAATTAACGAATTGAGATTTGTTATACCCTTCCTGATAATAGGTCATTTCAGATTGTTGAAAAGATGGTGATGACCTAAAGGCAGTGAAGTCAGAGGATGGGTAAGGATCGGTGTATCCTTCTTGATTGTAGATCGTATTAGGTTGTGCATGAAAGGAAGACGACCTATAATCGATGTAGCTCTGAGAAGGATAGAAATCAGAATCAAAGTGTTCAGGGTTAGACCCTAAACACAGGGGTCCGGAATTGTATCCCCAATCCGAATTATCCTAACTGACTGATGGTTGATTATAGTACGAGTTGGGATAATCGTCATGTTGAGGATAATTCACAACAGGAGGGAAAGAGCAGGACTGCGTGAAATATGTGGAAGGATTCATGAGACACGGGAGGAAGAAAGGTGCCATGCAATACAAACAATCAAACCTGTCCTTAAATGGGTTAGCCTACAGACCTACTGTAACGACCCGATTCCCGAGTCCCTACGAGACACAAGAACCGAATCGACTCGACTAATCCCAAGACCTAGTCGTCCAACGAGGAAGTAACCAAAAGAGCAGTAAAATAGACCACATTCAACATGAAATATAACTAGCAGTAACAAAATACAGCAGTAAGAAAAAGAACTACTACAGCATGTACCACCACAACAGTAGAACAACATTTAACATAACAAGAACTACAAGTAAAGAAAAGTACAGAGAGTAACAAGTACTACTCACTACAGTGGAACAAAAAGGGCACAAAAGAACAGTGGTAACTCTACTGGACCCTACTCGGCCTAGCGTCCTCTGCAGCCGCTGACCCTGGCTGCTCAACACCTGGTCCTGAAAAGTAACGACTGTAACACGTCAGCGAAACGCTGAGTAGAGTGGCAGCTAAACTAAAGAAGCAGTAAAGTGTACAGTAGCTGTTTTATTTTCTTTCTTCCTTTATTTACGTCTTTCTATTGTTTCACAATTTATCTATTTCTCAGATCCTTCACTTGATCTCGAATGTTCCTCGTGGGAACGATCTTGATTGCAGTCTTTTCCGAACAGTAGAAGTAACACGTGGTGCTCTCCTGGCTGGGAGAGTCCCCCGTGGTGATCCTACTCTCAGTCAACCACCCCAAGGTCACTGACAGACGTAACGGTGACTACGGCACGCGCGGTAAACGCACGGGTAGCTAACCCGCACTGGCACGCAGTCAGTCGTTTCCATTAACGGGTGCGCCCAAAGCACAGCACGGAACCAGTATAGGGCAGAGCCCTCTCAGTAACAGGGGTCCAACCCCTCCACAGTAACCAAACAGGGGCCTTGCCCCTCCAAAGTCCGCGCACCCTCGCCTGACTACCCTGGTTTGCCTAGTGGGCCTAACAAGTCGGTGTAGGTGAGCTAGTAGAACCCCGGGGCCCGTGGGGTAGCTAGTACTCGCCCTACACTAGTAGCTCTCCTCGGTACTGCGTACATGAGGGCCAACAAGTCGGTACAAAGTGGCCAGACCTAACCCCGGGTCCCTGGGGTGGCTGGCTCCGCTCTGCACTAAGCAAGTAACAGGTGCTTCCCCTAGCACTACGTACCCAAGAGACAATGCACCTCCACATCTTTCCTTCTAAGTTCCATTTCATTCTCTTTCCAGGAGTTCTACTCCTAACTCCCCGTAGGGTTCCAGCTCTTTTAACTCAACACATTCAGGTTTCCCCCTTTCAGTTTCACGTTCATACAACCCATATTCTCAATCATGTTCATTTATTCATAACAGGCAGCTGTTAAATCAATTTACAGGCGGCTATTATTTCCTTTCCATAATTTCCAAGACTGCAATATCTATATTCATTTCACTAGTTTTCCAGTCCTAGGATTCATGCCGTACCCTAGGATCTATCATTCAATCTAGTTTTCTAGCCCTAGGATTCATGCAATACCCTAGGATCTATCATTCAATCTGGTTTCTCATTCCTAGGATTCATGCAATGCCCTAGGTTCTATTAATTGTTCCATAATTGTAACAAATTTTGTTAATAATTTCTAAAGCCACTCTACCAGCTACAACGGAAGTACTGGGGGAGTGGTCGGAAATCCCGCGTGCCTCCGCAACCCCCGAGACTGTAATGGAACGGGGTCCTAACACAAGGATCAAACACAAGGAGTTTCTCAAAATAGTATATAATTACTGTAGACAGGTAGAGGATTTTATTCCAAAAATAACGTAACTTGAAATGCGGAAAACGGACTCCGAATGGGCCCTAAACGGGTCGAAAACGACGAAATAGTCGAAAATCAGATATCTGGAACCTCTTCCAGACGTCTTAAAAAGTGGGTCAGATGGTACCTTTGTTCTGCGTAGTCTTTCAGACGTCCAGAAGCTTGCAGGGGCGTCTGGCCTAGTTCCCAGACGTCAGATGGTCACCCCGGACGTCTGGAAGTTGTTCCCGTCGTCTGGCACTACGGCCAGAGGTCTGATTCACGTTGGATGTGAATCTCAGAACCTGCACGTACCCACTCCTCGTGCTCAGTACGGACGGTCGTAGAAAAGGAAGAAGGACGAAAATAACTTACTTACCAGACGTCTGGACAGTCCTCCAGACGTCTTCACCGTCGTCTGGCTGGAATCCCAGACGTCTGATTCTGAAAAAATTTCCAGAATCAGAACTCGACTCGCCCTCCGCCCGCGATGCACGGCCGCGCTGCGCCTCGTCCGCCTACTGCTCGAACTGAAGCAACCCTCCAGCGACGCTCCACGCCTGCGGCTCCCCCGCCGGCCGGCTCTAGCTACCCCGGTGAGCTCGAGCCCTCACGGCCGAGCGTCTCCTCCCTCGCACAACGACTCCTCCCGCACACCCGCCGCGGCTGCCGCTGCCGCCGCTCGCTCACTCTCGCACCGGTTGGAAGGAGAAGAAGGAAACGGAGGAGATGAGAGTGAGGGAGAGGGCGAGGGCCCTTTTAAAGCCGTGCAGGGAGAGAGAGTGAGAGAGAGGGTAGCGCCTGCGCCCGCAGGAGGAGAGGGAAAAAGAAGCATCTGCAGGTCTACGCGCGCAGGCACGCAGACGAAATCCACAGTGCCGCAGAAATTAAATCCCAGACGTCTGGAAGGGGTTCCAGACGTCTGGCCAGACGTCTGGGCCACCTCCCAGACGTCTTAAAAGATGTCTTGAAGCCGCGTTCGTAACAATATATCAAACTCAAAGGAAGTTTCATCCTCGAAACTTGCGCTAACTAGGGTGTGGGAAAAATGTCAAAATAAACATAACAAACTCAAAGAGGACCGAAGCCTATCTGAAAATACGTACCCACGAAGAGCTCCGGGTACCGCTCTCGCATTGCCGCCTCAGGCTCCCAGGTAGCCTCCTCGTACTGCTGGCTCCTCCACAGAACCTTCACCAGGAGTACTTGCTTTCGTCTCAAACTGCGGACGGCTCGGTCAAGAATCTGCACCGGCCGCTCGGGGTAGGTCAAGTCGTCGCCCACCTCGACGCTCTCGTGACTCAGTATGTGATTGGGATCGGCTACGTACTTCCTGAGGTTGGACACGTGGAACACGTCGTGCACACCAGAAAGCTGAGGGGGAAGGGCAAGTCTGTAAGCAACGGGTCCAACCCGCTACATGACCTCAAAGGGCCCCACGAACCTCGACGCGAGCTTCCCTCTCACCCCAAACTGCTGTAGGCCCTTCATGGGCGAAACACGAAGGAAGACGTGGTCCCCAACCTCAAACTGCACCTCTCTGCGTTTTCGATCCGCGTAGCTCTTCTGTCTGCTCTTGATAGTGCGGAGTCGCCTGTGGATCTGCTCGACTACTTCTTGACTCTGCCGGATCAACCTGGGGCCAACCTCCCACTTGGTCCCCACCACAACCCAACTCAGGGGTGCCGTACACTTTCGTCCGTACAGAGCCTCGTAGGGAGCCATGACGATGCTCGAGTGATAGCTGTTGTTGTGTATGCAAACTCCACCAGGGGCAGGTGCTCCTCCCAGGAGCCCCTCTAGTCCAGTACACATGCACGCAAAAGGTCCTCAAGTGTCTGTATCGTGCGCTCAGACTGCCCGTCCGTCTGGGGGTGGTAAGCTATGCTAAACCTCAACCCCGTCCCCAGGGCCTGCTGAAACTTAGCCCAAAACTGGGACGTAAAGCGGGTATCCCGGTCGGATATGATTTCCTGCAGAACTCCGTGTAGTCGTACCACGTCGCGGATACACCTCTCTACCAGCTGTGCTAGTCCCAAAGTGACTCGGATAGGCAAGAATCATGCTGTCTTCGTCAGTCTATCCACAATTACCCAGACTGCGTCGTGTCCTCGCTGGGTAACAGGTAAACCCACCACCAAGTCCATGGTGATGCTCTCCCACTTCCACTCTGGCACTGGAAGCGACTGTAGCGGCCCTGCAGGCCTCTGATGCTCGACTTTCACCTGCTGACACACTAAGCACTGCTGCATGAATTCACCCACATCCCGCTTCATCCCCCTCCACCAAAACTCGCATCTCAAGTCGTGGTACATCTTCGTGTTTTCGGGATGTATGGTGAACCTAGAACCGTGCGCCTCAGTCAGGAGCTCTCTCAACAGCTCCTCGTCCCTGGGAACGCACAACCATCCCCTCAGGCGCAGCACCTGGAAAGTGAAAGAGAAGTTCCCTGGGTCTCCTGACAGTACTCTGCCGCTCAAGGACTGCAAGTACGGATCGACCATCTGTCCTGTGATGATGCGGTCTATCAGCTCTGGCCTAGTCTATCGTGTCACAGTCACTGCCCCACAGTGTCCCCGTAACTCCAGGGGTCGCCAACTGCCCACCTCCTCCAAGAGGCTCCAACTCTGTAACTGTAAGCTGGCCAAGTGTGCGGGCGCCTTCTGGCTCAAGGCGTTAGCCACCACATTGGCCTTGCCCGGGTGATAGGAAATGCTGTAGTCGTAGTCCTTCAGGAGCTCCAACCAACGTCTCTGTCTCATGTTGATCTCCTTCTGATCAAAACGGTATCTGAGGCTCTTGTGATCTGTGAAAATCTCGAAGGTCTCACCGTACAAGTAGTGCCTCCAGGTCTTCAGCGCGAAGACGACAGCTGCCAACTCCAGGTCATGGGTAGGGTAGGTATGCTCATGGGGCTTCAGCTGCCGCAAAGCGTAAGCGACAACGTGACCCCTCTACATGAGCACACCTCCTAACCCCTGCAAGGAGGCGTCCGTGTACACAACGAACCCGCCACTACTGTCAGGGATGGTGAGCACGGGAGACGAGGTCAACCTCTCCTTCAGCTCCTGAAAACACACCTCACAGGCGTCTGTCCAAGTGAAAGGCACGTCCTTCCGGGTCAACTGTGTCATAGGATGCGTGATCTGTGAAAAACCTCTGATGAATCGTCTGTAGTAGCCTGCCAGTCCCACGAAACTGCGAATCTCAGTGACTGAACGCGGTCTCTCCCACCTGAGCACTGCCTCAACCTTGGCTGGGTCCACCACCAAGCCGTCTCCAGAGATCACATGACCTAGGAAGGTCACCTCCCTCAACCAGAACTCGCACATGCTGTAATTGGCATACAGCCTACGTCGTCTCAACGTGTCCAGAACCATCCGCAAGTGCTGTCCGTGCTGCGTCCGATCTCGAGAATAGATGAGTACATCATCAATGAATACCACCATGAACTGGTCCAAGTACGGTCTAAACACCCTATTCATCAGGTCCATGAAAGCAGCGGGGGCATTGGTCAACCCAAACGGCATGACCAAAAACTCGTAGTGTCCGTACCGGGTGCGGAAAGCTGTCTTGGAGGCATCTGCCTCCCTGATCCTCAACTGGTGGTATTCGCAACTGGTCAAACAAGTCGTCGATCCTCGGCAGCAGATATCTGTTCTTGATGGTGACCCTATTCAGTTGTCGGTAGTCCACACAAAGGCGTAGGGTACCATCCTTCTTCTTCACAAACAGTACCGAGGCTCCCCAGGGAGACGCACTGGGCCTCACAAAACCCTTCTCCAAAAGGTCCTGCAACTGAGACTTAAGCTCTCTAGCTCAAGCGGTGCCATCCTGTATGGCGCGGTGGAGATGGGGATGGTCCTTGGTACTAGTGAGATCTCAAACTCGATCTCACGCTTGGGCGGTAGTCCTGGTAACTCGTCTGGGAACACGTCAGGGTACTCTCTGACCACCGGGATGCTCTGGAAGTCTGCCACAGGGCTGGGCTCTGCCACCACACAAGCTAGGAAGCCCTCACACCCCTCGCTCAAAAGTCTCGCCGTCCGAAGTGCCGAAATGCACCTGAAGCCTCCATCCACTAGCTGTCCGTGAAACTCGAAAGAAGGCAACTCTGGCATGGAGAAGACAATCTTCCTCTCAAAACAGTCTACCACTCGGACCTCTGATTACTAACGGATTCTCTAATAGCAAATAATCCTGGCCCAAACTAACTACGAAATTGGCTGCGACAAACGAGTGCGTAGTGCCGGAATCAAAAAGTGTGTAAACGAGTCTGCCGGAAACTGAAACCATACCTGCCACCACCGAGTTCGAAGCTCTGGCATCCCTGTGTGTCAGGGCGTTGATATGCACCTCAGCTCTAGGTGCGGACGAAGCAGCCACACTCTGCGTCGGACAGGCAGGTGCTGGCCGGTACCCTCCTCGTGACTGCTGTCCTCCTCCTCGCGCCTGGGAACCGTGGCCTCCTGCGCGACCTCCAGTGCTCTGCGTGGGAAGTATCTGCTAACCTCCTGTCCTCGACGGGCAGTCCCTCCTGATGTGGCCCGGCTGGCCACACTGGTAACAGAGGGGAACCCGACTCCCGCCCTCAGTGGGTCCCTGCAGTCGGCTGGGCGGGGGTCCTGTGCTGGCGAATGGCCTTTGTCGAGGCCCCCCAAGGGCCACGAATGGCCCTGCAAAATGTGACGGCTCCCCTGCGGATGCCACGTGCCTCCTCTCTCGCCGGCCCTGTGAAAAGTCTGGCTGAAAGGGCCTCGTCAGCCCGCCGTCAGTGTCTCGCGCGGATGGGTTGGTCTCCTCGTAAGTCATGGCTGCCTCCACCACCCTCGAAAACGTAGGCAGCTTCAGGGGTTTGACATATCCCCGAATCGCAGGTCGGAGCCCCTCGGTGAACCTCCAAAGGTGCTCCTCCTCAGTGGCTACCGCTGTCGCTGCAAAGTGGGACAGCTCCAGGAAACGCGTGTGGTACGCGCTCACGGTCATCATCCCTTGGCGGAGAGTGTGGAACTCCCACCTCCTCTGGTCCTGCCACGTCTGGGGAAAGTACTGCTCGCAGAGGAAGGTGACGAATCGATCCCAGGTCGGCTCGTCCCTCTCCTGTCCCCGGACCACCCTCCACCACCTGTGTGCCGCACTCTCCAGCTGGTACGTGGCAAAGGCCACGCGGCACTCCACCAGGGGGCGAAGGGTGTCGAAAATCTTCTTCAGCTGCTCGAGCCAGTCCTCTGCCTCGGTCGGGTCCTCATCCCCCTTGAAGGAGGGGGGCTTCAGCTTCCGGAACTGTCCAAAGAGGTCGGAGTGGCGCTGCAGTGGGGATGCTGGTGCACCTCCAGGCAAAGGTGCCTCGTGCACAGAAGTGTCGGAGGAAGGTGGGGGCGGCGGCGGTCCATCCCCTCCCCCGTGTCCAGCGCCGCATCCGTCGGGTGGTCCCACAGAGGACTCCCCCTCCGCAGCCCCAGGGGGAGGCACTCGGGGCGGTGGGTGGAGCACCTCTCGCACAATATCTCGTATCAGCTGGGTGAGGTCCTGGGCCTGGATGCCCTGGAGTAGTGGCTGGTCCACTGAGGCATCGGCAATGGTACGCCCACCTCACCGACCTCGTCCTCGGCCGCGCCCACGACCCGCCTCACCAGTCCCGCGACGAGGCATCTCCTGCAAGGAGACGCGAAACAAAACGGAACACGTCAATATGGAACGATACCTAACGGAAACGTCTAAGAGCTCATGTCAAAAGATATGTTGTGGTGGCTACTCTAGTTATAGACATGTGAATTGGTTATTTTCCAGTCAGTTGATTCACTTCTCGGGACGACCTTGCTCTGATACCATCTTGTAAAGACCCGATTCCCAAGTCCCTACTAGACACGAGAACCGGACCGACTCGACTAATCCCAAGACCTAGTCGTCCAACGAGGAAGTAACCAAAAGAGTAGTAAAATAAACCACATTCAACATGAAATATAACTAACAGTAACAAAATACAGCAGTAAGAAAAAAAACTACTACAGCATATACCACCACAACAGTAGAACAATATTTAACATAACAAGAACTACAAGTAAAGAAAAGTACAGAGAGTAACAAGTACTACTCACTACAGTGGAAGAAAAAGGGCACAAAAGAACAGTGGTAACTCTACTGGACCCTACTCGCCCCAGTATCCTCTGCAGCCGCTGACCCTGGCTGCTCAACACCTGGTCTTGAAAAGTAACGAGTGTAACACGTCAGCGAAACGCTGAGTAGAGTGGCAGCTAAACTAAAGAAGCAGTAAAGTGTACAGTAGCTTTCTTATTTTCTTTCTTCCTTTATTTACTTCTTTCTATTGTTTCACAATTTATCTATTTCTCAGATCCTTCACTTGATCTCAAATGTTCCTCGTGGGAACGATCTTGATTGTAGTCTTTTTAGAACAGTAGAAGTAACACGTGATGCTCTCCTGGCTGGGAGAGTCCCCCGTGGTGATCCTACTCTCAGTCAACCACCCCAGGGTCACTGATAGACGTAACGGTGACTACGGCACACGCGGTAAACGCCCGGGTAGCTAACCCGCGCTGGCACGCGGTCAGTCGTTTCCGTTAACGGGTGCACCCAAAGCACAGCACGGAACCAGTATAGGGCAGAGCCCTCTCAGTAACAGGGGTCCAACCCCTCCACAGTAACCAAACAGGGGCCTTGCCCCTCCACAGTCCGCGCACCCTCGCCTGACTACCCTGATTTGCCCAGTGGGCCTAACAAGTCGGTGTAGGTGAGCTAGTAGAACCCCGGGGACCGTGGGGTAGCTAGTACTCGCCCTACACTAGTAGCTCTCCTCGGTACTGCGTACACGAGGGCCAACAAGTCGGTACAAAGTGGCCAGACCTAACCCTGGGTCCTTGGGGTGGCTGGCTCCGCTCTGCACTAAGCAGGTAACAGGTGCTTCCCCTAGCACTACGTACCCAAGAGACAACACACCTCCACATCTTTCCTTCTCAGTTCCATTTCATTCCCTTTCCAGGAGTTCTACTCCTAACTCCCCGTAGGGTTCCAGCTCTTTTAACTCAACACATTCAGGTTTCCCCCTTTCAGTTTCACGTTCATACAACCCATACTCTAAATCATGTTCATTTATTCATAACAGGCATCTATCAAATCAATTTACAGGCAGCTATTATTTCCTTTCCACAATTTCCAAGACTGCAATATCTATATTCATTTCATTAGTTTTCCAGTCCTAGGATTCATGCCGTACCCTAGGATCTATCATTCAATCTAGTTTTCCAGGCCTAGGATTCATGCAATACCCTAGGATCTACCATTCAATCTGGTTTCTCATTCCTAGGATTCATGCAATGCCCTAGGTTCTATTAATTGTTCCATAATTGTAACAAATTTTGTCAATAATTTCTAAAGCCACTCTACCAGCTACAACGGAAGTACTGTGGGCGTGGTCGGAAATCCCGCGCGCCTCCGCAACCCCCGAGACTGCAATGGAATGGGGTCCTAACACAAGGATCAAACACAAGGAGTTTCTCAAAATAGTATATAATTACTGTAGACGGGTAGAGGATTTTATTCCAAAAAGAACGCAACTTGAAACGCGGAAAACGGACTCCGAACGGGCCCTAAACGGGTCGAAAACGACGAAACAGTCCAAAATCAGACGTCTAGAACCTCTTCCAAACGTCTTAAAAAGTGGGTCAGATGGTACCTTTGTTCTGCGTAGTCTTTCAGACGTCCAGAAGCCTGCGGGGGCGTCTGGCCTAGTTCCCAGACGTCCGATGGTCACCCCGGACGTCTGGAAGTCGTTCCCGTCATCTGGCACTGCGGCTAGACGTATGATTCGCATTGGATGCGAATCTCAGAACCTGCACGTACCCACTCCTCGTGCTCAGTACGGACGGTCGTAGAAAAGGAAGAAGGACGAAAATAACTTACTTACCAGACGTCTGGACAGTCCTCCAGACGTCTTCACCGTCGTCTCGTTGGAATCCCAGATGTCTGATTTTGGAAAAATTTCCAGAATCAGAGCTCGACTCGCCCTCCAGCGATGCTCCACGCCCGCGGCTCCCCCGCCGGCCGGCTCTAGCTGCCCCGGCGAGCTCGAGCCCTCACGGCCGAGCATCTCCTCCCTCGCGCAACGCCTCCTCCTGCACACCCACCGCGGCTGCCGCTGCCGCCGCTCACTCTCGCACCGGCTGGAAGGAGAAGAAGGAAAGGGAGGAGATGAGAGTGAGGGAGAGGGCGAGGGCCCTTTTAAAGCCGTGCGGGGAGAGAGAGTGAGAGAGAGGGCAGCGCCTGCACCCGCAGGAGGAGAGGGAAAAAGAAGCATCTGCAGGTCTGCGCACGCAGGCGCGTAGACGAAATCCACTGTGCCGTAGAAATTAAATCCCAGACGTCTGGAAGGGGTTCCAGATGTCTTAAAAGACGTCTTGAAGCCGCGTTCGTAACACCTAGAGACTCCCAAAACCCATCTTGAGATAAAGGAACGATTTGATCTACTTCTCACTGTTCAATCCAACCAGTTAGGAGGGACTGGGGAGAAGGTTCTTCCTTCGGCTTGCGCCTCCGGTTCCTAGTGTACCCCCCAGCCATGGTCGTTTGATTCTACTCCCCTAGCTAGACATCAGATTGAACAGTAGAAACAGACTAATCGAAAATAATCCCGTTCTGGGTTCTGAAGAGCGAGTCCAATCCTTAAGGCCAACGTCTACTCTGTTTTATTTAGGGCTAGGTTTGAATGTGCTTTGGAATGTGATGGGCCCTTTAAATGGGTTGTACCCTTAATGATTGATTGATTTGTGTGTGCGTGCACAACCAGTGATTTTCAAGCAAGATTATTTTTGATGTGGTGAATTTTAAGGTTCAAATCTTGCTTAGTAGCTTTTAGGATTCAACTTTAGGTGTTTTCAAACAAGTCTCATTGGCACACCAGGTTTTGCAAGCACATGTGATGATATTTTCCTTTAAAGTTTAAAAAGAATGTGGAGTGCTTGGTAAATCCCTAAGAGTTGAACCTAATTGGCAACTACTTGATGAGTTGATTTTAATTGAAGTGGTGCGGCCCAAACAACTCAAACAACTGGCCACAAATGCACCACTAAGTTAGGCACACAAAGATGGTTAACCTAGAATGATTTCTACTCTTTTATGTGTTGCTTTATGTGTACTGGTTCCACAGATCAGAACCCGGTTGAGTAGAAACAAATCAATTAGGTTAACTGCCTTTGAATGTGGGTGTATGTTGTGTTTTTGTTGAAAATTTCCCCACAGAATTATCTTTTTCTTTTTTTTTATATAAATGAAGGTGGAATGAATGTGAGTGAGAATCCAAACAACCAAACTATTCCTAGGATTTATGCAAACACCTAGGTTAATTGGAATTTGGATTCAATGTGGCGAATGAAATCTATGGAGGGGGAAAGAATGGGGGATAACTTACAAAACCTTCCACAGCACTTTACTCCAATCTACCGCTTTTGCTCGTCTCAAAAGAGTACCTGAAATTACAATAAGAAAGGAGAAAAGTGAGGTAAATGATTTGTAAGTTACAAAACGCGAAGAGAAATCAAAGAGCGTCGCCTCCCCGGCAACGGCGAAAAAATGTTGAACGTATACGAACGCTACGCTAACGTGTTCGATTTTGAAAAACCTGTCGTTGTAGTTCGAAAGCGAAGAATTCATGTTCAACAAATAAAATTTATACCGAAATGAAAATTCCGTGTCGAACACAGGGAGGCGGACATTTGATTTAAAAACTACGCGCTTCTTTTTATTTGTCACAGAATAATTCAATTTAAAACTATCTAATTATTTACAATAAATAGAAGAGAGAGAGAGAGTAAGAGAGAAAGAGAATATTACACAGAGAAATCAAAATGAGATGTAGAATAAACAAGAAATTTTTTTCATTGAGGAGATTGTTCATTACAACTAGAAAGCATAAAACAATTACTCTAGAAAGCAATAAATTTACTCTATAAAGCATTAAAAGAATGGAGGGAGAAATATCCTCTTCGACGATTGCTTGGAGGACGAGCAAAACTACACTAGAAAGCAGTAAATCTATATTAGAAAGCAGTAAAAAGAATAGGGAGAGAGAAATCCTCCTCGACGGTTGCTTGGAGGACAAGCCGGACGGGACGACGCCTGGACGAAGGAGAACGAAGCAGAAGAACGGGAACGAAGCAGCACGCCGTCGTCATCGCGGGATCCACTTCCGAAGGGGAACGAAAATTGGACTTTATCTCGCGAGAAGCATCCCGTGGTGTGGGACAAGCTTCTCTTGAGCTTTGGAGGGGTAGAGAGGAGAAGGAAGGGATGAAAATTTCGTATGGAGGGGGTCTCCTTTTATAGTTGCAAGGAGTGGGGGAAAAATGGACATTGCAACTTCAAAACAATAAATGAGGGGTCTTTAGTGACGGATAAATCCGTCACTAAAGCCCCGACGTGGGCGTAGCTTCCGCGCCCACGCGCGCCCGCTCAGCTGCCCACGCGTACAACGTCGTAACACGTTCAACGATCCTCAGCCGTTCGATCGTGAGATCGGACGGCTTAAGTCGTGCCTTCACCCGCTGCATTGCGCGCCCGCCCGCGTGCGATCGCGCGTTACGCGCGGGCGTGCGTGAGCGCGTCATCCTGATTGAGCGTGCGCGGCCGTTGGATCGCGATCGTGTGGTTGATTGGAGGTGCGCCACCGCTCCAATTTCAGCGTGGAGAGGCTCGAACGCGCATCCCCGCTTCGCGTTAGAGCGCTCAACCAACGCGCTGGGGTCGCGTTTATGTCGAGTGCCTGACTTCAGCGCGGCCGTGTCGCAGCCATTGGATCTTGATCCAACGGCGGGGAAAGGCAGATGCGGAGACTGCTGAGATTGCGTGCGACCATTTGGGCGACTGAGATGGCGCCACGTGGCGCCATCTTGGCTGTCCATCTTCTGGAAGTTGTAGATGGTGCCACGGATGTCGGATTGACTCGATTTTTACGTCGTTGGGCTGCGATCGTCGATCCGAATTCATCCGTGCGGTCGGATTTGTCATCTGAAGTGCTGATTTTCACCATCCTGGCCCTTGATCTTCTAGGGTTCCCCGGTCACTATCTGATGCTACGGATGCCTGATTAGGGCGATCCTGGAGTCGTTGAACTCCAATCGTCGCCCTGATCACATCCATACAGTTGGATCTTTGATCCGAGGCCCCGATAAAATATTTGCCCTATCCAAGCACATAAAAGGAGACAATTAACCTCCATTTTATTCAAACTACTCTAAATGCAAGATGATGCATGTTATGCAATATTTATATCATGAAATAAAATCTTATGTTTAAGAACATGCAAAAATAAACATTTTAAGTAGTGTAATTGTGTTTACATCAGTAACCACCACAACGTACCTTTTGACATCTGTTCTGAGGATCTTTTGCTGAATGTCCGTTGGAGTTGACGTCTTTTTGTTCTATTTTTTGCGTCTCCTTACAGGAGATGCCTCAACGTGGAGTCCTTGAGGTGGGCTGCAGATGTGGCCGTGGACGAGGTCGGAGGGGCGGACGTGCTGGGCCTGAGGTTTCAGTGGATCAGCCACTTCTTCCGAGCGTTCAGGCCCAAGACCTCACCCAGTTGATACAGGATATAGTACGAGAGGAGCTCCACCCACCTCCACGGGCGCCTCTCCCTGAGGATGTGGAGGGGGAGTCCTATGAAGGACCACGAGACCGTCGCAGCGCTGGATGCGGGGGAGGGGGTGGTCCTCCACCACCCCCATCGCACTCTGACACTTCCGAGCACAAGCCCTCCTTGCCTGGAGGCGTGCCCATTTCCCCACTACAGTGACACTATGAGCTTTTCGGACAGTTCCGGATGCTGAAGCCCTCCTCCTTTAAGGGGGATGAGGACCTGACTAAGGCAGAGGATTGGTTGGAGTAGATCGAGAAGGTGTTTGACACCGTCTACCCCCCTGTGGAGTGCTGCGTGGCCTTTGCCACGTACCAGTTGGAGAGCATGGCACACAGGTGGTGGAGGGCAATCAGAGGCCAGGAGAGGGCAAAGCCGACGTGGGACCAGTTTGTGACCCTCTTCTGTGAGCAGTACTTCCCGCAGACGTGGCAGGACCAGAGGAGGAAAGAGTTCCACACTCTCTGCCAGGGGACGATGACTGTTAGCACGTATTGTACGCATTTTCTGGAGCTGTCCCATTTTGCTGCGACAGTTGTGGCTACTGAGGAGGAGCACTTGTGGAGGTTCACTGAGGGGCTCCGACCTAGCATTCGGGGGTATGTCAAATCCCTGAAGCTGCCCACGTTCTCGAGAGTGGTGGAGGTAGCTATGACGTATGAGGAGACCAACCCGGCCACACGTGAAATTGACAGCGGACAAAAGAGGCCCTACTAGCCAGAGTACTCACAAGGCCAGCGAGAGAGGAGGCACGCGGCGCCGGCAGGAGAGTCGTCACGTTTTGAGGGGTCGTTAGTGGCCTTTGGGGGCCCCCGACGGAGGCCAGCTGCCAGCACTGGACCCCCGCCCAGCTGTCAGCGGGGACCTACCGAGGGAGGGAGTTGAGTCCCCCTCTACTACCAGTGTGGCCAACCGGGCCACATCAGGAGGGACTACCCGTCTAGGGCCGGAGCGCAGCAGATGCACCCCGCACCGAGCGCTGGAGGCCAACCAGGTGGCCGTGGTTCCCATGCACGTGGGGGAGGACAGCAATCACAGGGAGGGTACTGGCCAGCGGCTATCCGTCCGACACAGAGTGTGGCTGCTTCTCCTGCACCAAGAGCTGAGGGGCATATCAATGACTTGAAACACAGAGACGCCAAAGCATCAGGTTCAGTGGTGGCAGGTATGTTACAGTTTTCAACAGATTAGTTTACGTACTTTTTGATTCCGATGCCACGTACTCGTTTGTTGCTGCGAGTTTTGCTGTCAGTTTGGGACAGGACTGTGTGTTGTTAGAGGATCATTTTGTGATTAAAGGTCCGGGTGGTCAGCTGTTTGTAGCTGAGGAGGTCTACACAGACTATGAGGTCAGTGTTGGGGGACACGGCCTCCCCGCTGACCTGATTAGGATACCGATGGAGAATTTTGGCGTGATTCTGGGGCAGGATTGGCTATCTGCTTACCATGCTTTAGTGGACTGTTTTGAGAGGAAGATCGTCTTCTCCATACCGGAGATGCCTTCTTTTGAGTTTCACAGACAACCAATGGATGGAGGCTTCAGGGGCATTTCTGCACTTCGGGTGGTGAGACCTTTGGGCCAGGGGTGTGAGGGCTTTCTGGCTTGTGTAGTGGTAGAGCTTAGCCCTGTGGCAGACTTTCAGAGCATCCTGGTGGTCAGAGAGTGATAAACGCCAGTTTATCATCATTCTTATGCATTAAAACAAACCTAGCTCTTTGGATTTTACTCCGCAAATGGGTTTTTAGGCTGCATTTAGGCATTAAATAGGTTAGGCATGCATTGCATTTTTTATTGTCTTTTTAATATGTTTTTGTGAGTGTTAGGGATGTACAGATATATAGATCCCTAAAACCCTAGCACTCAAGAAGGCAAATGGTGAAGGAGAAGCCCAGACTAGCTGGAACTCAGCCTAATCCAGCTCACCTCAGCTTGATCCAGCTCACCGCATCTGGAACCTAGCTTACTTGAACTAGGGTTAGCTCATCCCAGCTCCATTCAGCTAATCTCAGCTGGATGGCAGCTCAAGAGAGTTCACCTTAGCTCACCCTAGCTCAAGTCAGCTCAGATCCAGCTCAACTTAGCTGAGTCTAGCTCATCTCAGCTCCCACTAGTCCACAGGGAGCTCTAGCTAGCTCAGCTAAGTTGACAGGAGTTCACCCCAGCTCAGGTCTAGCTACATCCAGCTCCACTCAGCTCCAGCCAGCTGAAGAAAAACTCATCCCAGCTCAGGAAGCTCAAGTCCAGCTCCCAGGGACTCAGCTTAGCTCAACTCAGTTGAGCTAAGCTACCTTAGCTGCCTTAACCAGCTTGATTCTCCCCGGGAGCACCAGACCTAGCTCACCTCAGCTCATTTTGGTAGAAGCTAGCTCACTTTATCTTGGCTTAGCAACTAGCAAAGAACTAGCAAGCTAAGCCAGCTAAAGTAGCCCCATGCCAGCCTCTTCAGCAGCAGCCAGCTCCAGCTCCAACTCCAGACTTCTTCTCCTCAGCTCCTTCCTCCAAACCCTAGCTCCAACACCTTCTCCTCTACTCCTCCATTAGCTAAGCTAGCTTAGCTTAGCTTAGCTTAACTATGCTCCAACTTCCTTGGCTTGTACCACCCCAAAAACCCACCTACCAACTCCACCCAACTAGCTCCACCTAAGCTCCACATAAGCTAACCTACTTGGCACCAACCTAACCTACCCACCACCTCCAAAAGACACCTAAAAGTGGCACCAAAAACTACCCATAACCACCCCTTAATGGTGCCACTTTTCCCTCCAAAATCCCCCCCTCATCTCCACCACACAATCCCCCTTGAATCCATCTCCACCATCCACCTAACTCCCCTTCTAGAAGACCCCATGTTGGCGCCAACATGGGGGTGTCTCTCCACCACCAAAAGACACCAACACCACCATAACCACCCCCTTTAACACCCCTTGGGTTGGCGCCAACTCACCCTAGCCATAGGATCACCAACCACCCTCATCCTTCCATCCTAGCCCTCCATTTCAAAGGTCACCATAGCCCCCCTCCTATTCTATAAAAAGCCACCACCTACCACCATTTTTGGGCATCCTCCCTTAGTATATTTTTCTACCTAAACCACCTATACCTATGGCTAAGAAGAAGGAGTAGAGAAGGAGATTAAAGGGGCACATCACCAGCCCCTTTGGTGCCTTCTTCTCCCCACTCTCTTCAACTTGAGCCACGCCAAGGAGGAGGACTCTTCCACTTCAAGGAGGATGGCCAGGCAAAGGAGAAGGACTTAGGGTGGACGTCCTCCCTTGGAGAGAACTTTGGGCACGCCCCCCTAGGGCTTGCCTTGAAGGACATCACCTTGGCGGAGCACTGCAAGGAAGGAGTTGAAGGACTCTTTTCAAGATTGGGAGCCACCAACCTTGGAGCAAGAAGCCCTCTTCTTCACCATCTATCTAGAGGATTTGTGTTTTCCTTTCTTTATGTCAATTTTCTAGTAGTAGAAGCATTCCTCTACTAGGCATTTTTGTTAAACACTTTTTTTTTAATTATCTAGTTGCCTTCTTTGCAATTTCTTGTTTGCATTTCTATTTGCTTGTTTTTAGCATTCCTCACTCCCTCTCCCTAATTATTCTAGGCCTCCACTTGCCTAGAGTGAGCTTAGGGAGAGGCTCTACTTGCCACTTAGAAGTAGTATTTTAAATTGAAGTGTAAATCACCTTCCCGTCACCATTCCGCATGTTGTCTTAATTTAAAACAAAAAAATTGATATATTGAAAAATACCAAAAAGAAAATTGAGATTGTATTCCAAGCAAGAGAATCACTATTGCAAGCATTTGGCCTCCTTGGACGACCCTAGATACTCCCCTATCTAGGAATATAAATTTAAGAGTTGATCGGTTTTACGCGTTACAACGACGTATTTTAACAAACCGCGTGAAATCCCCATTAGAGAGTACCCTGACATGTTTCCAGAGGAGCTGCCAAGACTACCGCCTGAGCGTAAGATCGAGTTTGAGATCTCCTTGGTACCACGGACCAGCCCCATTTCTACAGCACCTTATAGGATGGCACCACTTGAGCTGCAAGAGCTCAAGTCCCAGTTGCAGGACTTATTGGAGAAGGGCTTTGTGAGGCCCAGTGCATCTCCGTGGGGAGCCCTGGTGTTATTTGTGAAGAAGGATGGTACCCTACGCCTTTGTGTGGACTGCAGACAGCTGAATAGGGTCACCATCAAGAACAGGTATCCGCTACGGAGGATTGATGATCTGTTTGACCAGTTATGAGGTGCCATGGTATTCTCCAAGATAGATTTGAGATCTAGCTACCACCAGTTGAGAATCAGGGAGGCCGATGTCTCCAAGATAGCTTTCTGCACCCGGTACGGATACTATGTTTTTTGGTCATGTCTTTTGGGATGACCAACACCCCTGCTGCCTTCATGGATTTGATGAATCGGGTGTTCAGACCGTATCTGGATCAGTTTATGGTGGTATTTATTGATGATGTGCTCATTTACTCGCGGGATCAGGCACAGCACGGACAGCACTTGCGGATGGTTCTTGACACGTTGAGACAACGTAGGCTGTATGCCAAATACAACAAGTGCGAGTTTTGGTTGAGGCAGGTGACCTTCTTAGGTCATGTGATTTCAGGGGATGGCTTGGCGGTGGATCCAGCCAAGGTAAAGGCAGTACTCAGGTGGGAGAGGTCAACTACAGTGACAGAGATCCGTAATTTCTTGGGTCTAGCAAGTTATTACCGACGGTTTATTAGGGGTTTCTCGCAGATTATGCATCCTATGACTCAGTTGACCTGGAAAAACGTGCCCTTTGCTTGGACAGATGCTTGTGAGGCGTGTTTTTAGGAGTTGAAGGAGAGGCTGACTTCGACTCTTGTGCTTACCATCCCAGACAGCAGTGGTGGTTTCGCTGTTTACACGGATGCTTCGTTGCCGGGGTTAGAGGGTGTGCTCATGCAGTGGGGTCACGTTGTCACTTACTCTTCGCGGCAACTGAAGCCCCACTAGCATAGCTACCCGACCCATGACTTAAAGCTGGCAGCTGTCATCTTTGCATTGAAGACATGGAGGCACTACCTGTACGGTGAGACTTTTGAGATATTCACAGATCATAAGAGCCTCAGCTACTTGTTTGATCAGAAGGAGCTTAACATGAGACAGAGACGTTGGTTAGAGCTCCTGAAGAACTATGACTGCAGCATCTCCTACCACCCGGGGAAGGCCAACGTGGTGGCTGACGCCTTGAGCCGGAAGGCGCCCGCCCACTTGGCCAACTTACAGACACAGAGTTGGAGACTTATGGAGGAGTTGGGTAGTTGGCAACCCCTAGAGTTACAGGGACATTGTGGGGCAGTGACAGTGACACGGCAAACGAGACCAGAACTGATAGACCGCATCATTACAAGACAGATGACGAATCCGTACCTGCAGTCATTGCGAGACAGAGTATTGTCAGGGAACCTAGGAGACTTCTCCTTTACAGACAAGGTGCTGCATATGAGGGGATGTTTGTGCGTTCCAAGGGACGAGGAGTTGTTGAGAGAGCTCCTGACTGAGGCGTACGGGTCCAGGTTCACCATACATCCCAGGAACACGAAGATGTATCACGATCTGAGACGTAACTTTTGGTGGACGGGGATGAAGCGGGATGTAGGTGAGTTCGTGCAGTAATGTTCAGTGTGCCAGCAGGTGAAGGCCGAGCATCAGAGGTCTGCAGGGCCGTTGTAGCCACTTCCCATGCCAGAGTGGAAGTGGGAGAGCATCACCGTGGACTTGGTGGTGGACTTGCCCATTACCTAGCAAGGACACAACGCAGTCTAGGTGATTGTAGATAGATTGACAACGACGGCACGTTTCTTACCGATCTGAGTTATTTTGGGACCAGCGTAGTTGGCGGAGAGGTATATTCGTGACGTGGTACGTCTACACGGAGTTCCGCGTGAGATTGTATCCGACCGGGATACCCATTTTACTTTCCAGTTTTGGGCTGAGTTTCAGTAGGCTTTGAGGACACGATTGAGGTTCAGTACGGCATACCACCCCCAGACAGACGGACAGTCAGAGAGCACGATACAGACACTTGAGGACCTTTAACACACCTGTGTACTAGACTGGAGGGGTTCTTGGGAGGAGCACTTACCCCTGGTAAAGTTTGCATATAATAACAACTATCACTCAAGTATTGGCATGGCACCTTACGAGGCTCCGTACGGACGGAGGTGTACTGCGCCGTTGAGTTGGGTTGAGGTGGGGGCCAAGTAGGAGGTTGTCCCCAGGCTAATCCGACAGAGTCAGGAGGTGGTAGAGCAGATTCACAGATGACTTCGCACTGTCAGGAGCAGACAAAAGAGTTATGCCGATCGGAAGCACAGAGAGGTGCAGTTCGAGGTTGGGGATCACGTCTTTCTTTGTGTTTCACCCATAAAGGGCCTACAGTGTTTTGGGGTGAAAGGGAAGCTCACGCCGAGGTTTATGGTGCCCTTTGAGGTCCTAGAGTGGTTAGGACCCGTTGCTTACAGGCTTGCCCTTCCTCCCCAGCTTTCTGGTGTGCACGACGTGTTCCACGTGTCCAACCCCAGGAAGTACGTCGCCGATCCCAGTCACGTCTGAGCCACGAGAGTGTCGAGGTGGGTGACAACCTGACCTACCCCGAGCGACCAATACAGATACTAGACATAGCCGTCCAGAGTTTGATACAGAAATAGGTACCCATGGTGAAGGTCTTGTGGAGGAGCCAGAGGTACGAGGAGGCTACCTGAGAGCCTGAGACGACAATGCAAGAGCAGTACCCGAAGCTTTTTGAGGGTACATCTTTTTGGACCGGCTTCGGTCCTCTTTAAGTTTATTATGCAAATATAGTTCTTTTCCCACACCCTAGATAGCTCAAGTTTCGGGGATGAAACTTCCTTGAAGTTTGTTATCATGTAAAGACCCATTCTGTCCTGAGCCTTTTAAGACATCTGGACTGTCGATCAGACATCTGGACCCCTTCCCAGACGTCTGGAAATTGAAATTTTTGTGCAAGCCTTCACGTCTGTGTGTGGGCGGCACGCAAACAGTACCCTCTTTTTCTCCCCTTTTTCTCTCTTCCCTCCACCAAACCGTAATGAGCCTTATAAAAGGACCCTCTTCCCCTCTCGTTCTCCCCACTCCACAACCACCTTCTTTTCCTCAACACCCCAGTGAGAGGAGCTAGCGCGTGAGAGAGAGAGCGTGAGAGCGACGACGAGGAGGAGAGGCGGAGTGAGGAGAGGAGGAAGAGCCGAGCTCACGAGCTCATGGGAGCTCACCGAAGGGCGCACGGCTGGAGTGGCACGTGCGGGAGGAGGAGGAGAGCATTGGGGGAGTCGTCTCCGACACTGTTGCAACCGGAGCTGTAGGCGAGGAGGTGAGGCACGGCTGCGTGCGACTAGGGCAAGCAAGAGGAGGTTCTGATTCTGGGTTTTTCCCAGAATCAGACGTCTAGAGTGACGACCAGACAATGAAGTGGACGTCTGGAGGCGACTCCAGACATCTGAAGTCAGCTCTCCATGAAGGTACGTTCCCTTTTGCGGATACGACCATGTAAGCCTCTCTGCAGTTATGTTTTGCATGGCTAAATATAGGAGATTTGGATTTGGCGGACGTGCCCTCCCACGCATTTCAGACGTCTAGGCAACTTACCAGACGGCAAGAAGCACTCTCAGACATCTGGAGAGGAGGTCGAACGTCTGAAGCTGGGTCCAGATGGTCCAGAAGAGGTCTTGGACGTCTGAGGTAGACGCAAAGCCTGAGGTACATTTCTGGTCACTTTTAAGACGTCTGGACATTGTGCCAGACGTCTGATTTGAGTTAGTAGCTCTATTTTTGACCCGTTTAGGGTCTATTTGTGGTCCATTTTACGTAAACAAGTTATCGGTATTTTCCTTAAGATTTCCTCTACTTGTTAGAAGGCTTTCTATACTGTTCTGAGTGTTCCATTGTGATTGTTCCTTGTTATAAGACTCCATTCTATTGCGGGTTTGGGGCTTGCTGAGGCACGTGAGCCTGCCATTCAAGCCCCCAATACTCCTAGGTTATCTAGTAGAGTGGCTTTCCCTAATTTAACTATAAACTTGAATGCATGTGTGGATTGAATAACTAGAACCTAGGATATGACATGAATCCTAGGATGAGAAGTTACTTGAAATGTCTGTATGTGTGTTTGATTTACAGTCTTGAATGAATAAATTGAAATGATAACAACTGCCTATTAATGAACAAGAGCTGCCTGTGAAATATGAATTACCTATGCTAGTTAAGTAGTTACACGTGACATTACCTGTTGTATACGTTAAATAATAGAAATACGAGCTGCATGTGTATAACCTGAGAATGGAAATGTGAATGATAGAAATATGAGCTACTTGTGTATAACCTGAGAATGGAAATGTGAATGATGAAACCAGGTATGGAATGGCATGAGAAATATGAGCATGAACCCTACAGGGAATTAGGAGTAGAGCTCATGTAAATAAATGGAAAGGATCTGGAAATTGTAACAAGAAGTGTGCTGACCCTTGAGTACGTGGTACCAAGGGGGAGCAACTGTACCCTTTTTAGTGTAGAGCAGAGCTAGCCGCCCTTGAGTTGGGACCTGGGGTTAGGAATGGCCACTCTACACCAACTACTGTTGGCCCTCGCGTACACAGTACCGGGGAGAGCTATTAGTGTAGGGAGAGAGCTAGCCACCCCACGGGGCCTGGGGTTCAGCTAACCACCCTACACCGACTTGTTAGGCCCACTGGGCAAACCAAGGTAGTCAGGCAAGGCTGCGCGGACTGTGGAGGGGCGAGACCCTTGTTTAGTTATTAGGGGCTAAACTCCTGTTACTAAGAGGGCTAGGCCCTATACTGTTCCGTGCTGTACTTTGGGCACACCCGTTAGCGGAAACGACTGACCATGTGCCGGTGCGGGGTAGCTACCCATGCGCTTATCGCGCGTGCCATAGTCACCGTTGCGTCTGTTCGTGACCTTGGGGCGGTTGACTAGGTGTAGGATCACCACGGGGGACTCTCCCGGCCAGGAGAGTACCACATGTGCCTTCTACTCTACGGAAAAGACTATAATCAAGATCGTTCCCACGAGGAACATTCAAGATCAAGAAAGAGATTTGAAAATATATAAACCAATGGGTGAAAAGGAATAACGTGTAAATTAAAGAATTGGAATAGCTAGTTTACCCGTTAGCTTACTACTTTAGTTAGTTGGTTGCCACTCTACTCAGCGTTCGCTGACTGTGTTTACTCATAACCCTTTTCAGGTCCAGGTGTTGAGCAACCCAAGTCTTCAGCTGTAGAGGGTGCTGGGCCCAGTAGAGCCTAGTAGCAGTAGCCTTCTTGTTGTTGTACCTTTTTGTTGTAGTGAGTTCAGACTCTTGTACTTTTATGTTCTGTACCTTTACGTTTCTGTACCTTGATACTGTTTTACTGTTGTGGTGGTGATATGTATTGTAGCAGCTTTTATTTTCTTTGCTGTTAGTTACTTAGCATAGTGAATGTGGTTTACTTTCCTGCTTTTTGGTCATTTCTTGTTGGACGACTGGGTCTTAGGATTAGTCGAGTCGAGACGGTCTTTGGTCCTGTAGGGATTCGGGAATCGGGTCGTAACAGTATGGAACTCCCGCCTTCTCTAATCCTTCTAGGTCTATGGGAAGTACTGGTCATAGAAGAGCACCACAAACCGGTCCCATGTCAGCTCTCCCTCCTCCTATCCTCTGACCGCCCTCCACCACTTGTGAGCTGCACTCTCCAACTGATACGTGGCGAAGGCCACGTGGCACTTTGCAGGAGGACATAGGGTGTCAAAGATCTTTTCCATCTGCTCCAGCTAATCCTCTGCCTCAGACGGGCTCTCCTCCCCCTTGAAAGAGGGGGGCTTCAGCTTCCTGAACTAGCTGAAGACCTCGTGGTGTAGCAGCAATAGGGGAATGGGTACACCTCCAGGCAAGGAGGACTCATGCCCCGAAGTGTCTGAAGGAGGTGGGAGTAGTGGAGGATCACCCCCTCCCCCTCCAGTTCGTCCAGCGTCATGGCGGCTCGCCTGCCCCATGGAGGACTCCCCCTTCGTATCCCTAAGAAGAGGAGGCTGAGGAGGAGGCTGATGGACCTCCTCCCGTATGAGATCTTGGATCAGCTGGGCAAGGTCCGGGGCATGAATGCCTAGGAGAGGTGGAGCGGCCCTATCCTCGGCCATCGCTCGCCCTCCCCTGCAACCATGCCCTCAGCCACGACCACATCCGTGGCCCGTCTCAAGAGATCCTTGGTGAGGCATCTCATGCATGGAGATCGAAAAGAAACGGGATTGTCGGTGACTGTTTGATTATAGAGGAGACACAAGACTCGGAAATGACACTCAAGATAAACCGTTGTGTTAGCTATCTTAGCTACATGCACAAGTGTGGTTATTTCTGAACTATTTGGTTCATTTCTCGGGACAACCTTGCTCTGATATCATCTTGTTATGACCCGATCCCAGATACCTATAGGACTTGAGACCGACTCGCCTCGACTAATCCCAAGACCTAGTCATCCAACGAGAAATAACCAAATAACATGCATCAATCCATCTACCACACAAGTACAGTAGCTAAGCAGAAGGAAATTGGCACATAAGGAGAAACATAACAGTAATACTAAAATATTACATGCCTTCAAGAACAGAAATACAGCCATCACAACAAAATAGTACAAATAGAGAACATAATGGAGAAGTACTAAAAATATAAATACAGGAACTCACTACAACTAGCAGTAAAAACTATGGCTGGTCTCGACTAGGCCCAGCGTCTTTAGCAGCCGGTGGCTCAGGCTGCTCAAATGCCTGACCTGTACAAAGTTATATATCTGGAGTCAGCTAACACTGAGTAGAGTGGTGGCTAAAACATAAAATGCATTTAACAGGTAGCTTAACATATCACTTTCCGATCCAAATTATCTTATAACGGTTTTCTGTGTAGAGATCTCTAATCAAGATCCATCACATTACTTAATCTTCTTTTTCCCTAAAGGAACGATTTTACTTGCAATTTTCCCGTGATGTAGGACGTGCACGTGGCACTCTCTTGGTCGGGAGAGTCCCTCCGTCGTAGTCTGTTGTCGAGGTTTTTGTGCGGGTTTAAAGGATGTCACGTTGTAGTATAACCGACAAAACGTCTAAACAAATATAAAGAATTTTATTACTCGAAGACCGAAGTATCCGAGGTCGAACACGGGGAGCAATCTCAGTACTTTGTAAAACCAAAGAATACAACTGTTTAAATGCAAATAGGACTCATTCAACGAGAGAATTTAAAAAAAAAAAGGATTTGGAAAAAAATAGAATTAGACGTCTGATTTGTGTATCAGACATCTTAAATGTGATCTCTCTTTCTCTCTTCTTCTTCGTGGCTCTTCTCCCTTCTTTGCTTCTGGTATCTTTCCTTCTTCTCCTGTCTTGCCTTTCTTCTTTCTTCTTCTTCTTCTTCTTTTTCTTCTGCTCTCTTTGCAGTCTTCCCTTGTCTTCTTCTTCGTTCTTCTCTCTCTTCTGCCTTGTCTTCCTTCTTCTTCTTATCTGCGAAGAATTCTCCTTTCACTGCTACACAGCCTCTTCTTTCTTCTCTCCCTGTTCTGCAGCCTCTAAGTGTTCGCTGCCTGGGACAGTTCTACCTTCCTGCACACACCACACAGTAGCAAAAACCTACCCCTGTCCCTCTGCCCAAGCGTCTCTCTCTCTCTCTGAAGCAATGCACTCACGGACGCTCTCCCAGAGCCACACGGATAGTCGGGTCGGGTTCGCACCCGGGACCAGGCGCATCGGCAAGTGGTGATGCGCGAGGAGTGCGTAGGTCTAGGTCGGGTCGGGTCAGCCAGATCCGCGAGGTCAAGCCGCGGACGAGGCGTGTGAGGGCAGTGAAGGACCTCACCCCTGTGCTTACGGAGGCAACCGGCTTAAAGCACAAATACAATTTATAGCGTACCTGAGTGCTGCAATCCCACGATGTGGGACTAAAGGTGCCGCCCTGATTTCACGCGCGCCCGCAGACTCTCGTATGCAATTGCCCAAGCTATTGACTCTGTTGGCGCTACTGGCTGGCCTTGGTTGCTTCGCGACACTTGCGAGAATCTGCTGCACCTGCCGCTTGGGAAGCCTGACGCCTACTGCTGCTCCAAGCTCCCTGCTGCTTCGGCTGTTAATGGCGGCTGGGGCTTACACCTGACATCCAACAGAACGGCCTATTGGCCCAATCAGAATAGCTGGAAACCTTCTCCGCAGCACGGCGAAGCCGGTGGGTGATGCTGCAGGTTGCCGGTCGGCCTAGGCGTGCGTGCCTATGTCAACCTGTGGCCGGAGATGGTGGGTTGGTCGGGGGGTGCTTGTGGAGGTCTGGAGTGGCAGTGATGGGGTGGAATGGGTTCCTGGTGTTGAGGCGGAGCTCTCAAGGTGGTTGGCGAGCCGTGTGGGGTGGCGGAGTGGTGTGGGCGGCTCGCCGGAGTGAGGTCGGAGGCGAGGAAGATGGAGGCGGTTAGGTACTGTCGAGGGGTAATCAAGTAAAATAGTTGGGGGAAAAGAGAGAGGAGAGGATGGAGAACGTATCTGTGGTTGTCTGGAAGGAAGGAAGGCGGCGGAGAGGACGGCTCGTAACTGCCGTCGTCGGGGAAGAAAGACCCTGAGGGAGGAAGCGGCGACGAAGACGAGGTCAGAAGCACGCACGCGGGGTACAGCGCGTCGCGGGAGGAAGCGGCGGAGAGGACTCTGCTGCTGGTATGGCAGTAGAGCGACGAGAAGGAGGGGAGGAGGTCGCCGGAGCTTGTGGGTCGTTTGGCCGGAGATGGGAGAGGGAGGAATTTGGAAGGGATCTCCGTCAAAATCAAGCTTGCCTTCTGCGGCAGGGTCTGGGGTGTCTTTTATAGGTGCTGGCCGCATCTACCAGCGCGTGGAGACCGCGCAATTAGGTCTGCCGACTCGCCGGAGTTGGAAGGAAGGTGGACACCCAAATCTCTCGTGCGTTCGCACGAGAGATTGGGTTCACACCAGCGATTGTAATTGGCTTTATAAGGAAGGGAATTCCTCAGAGAATCCTCCTTCCATTTCTGGGAGGGAATCTCTGAGGGATTAGAGAGCAATCTCTCTCGAAACTTCATCGGAGGTCGGTTCTGCCCTAGCAATGGCGGCAGGACCGGTTTGCAAAGGAGGCGAAGAACCTAGGGGGCTCTCTACAAAGGTATTCAAAAGATAGGGACCAATTTGTGATTTGGGTGTACTAAATTGCAAAGTAGGTAAAGATGTCCTCTCCTTAGGTCCAAATTTTGGTACAAACCTAATTTGGACCTAAGGAATCTAATGGTGAAGTTGGATTTTAGGCTTGACCTCGTTTGACTAGACATTTTGTGTAAAAACCCAAATTAGGTCAATTGAAGAGCTAGGACCCTAATCTAGGTCAAACTAGGTTCCAAAGGCCAAATTAAGTGTTCTAAACCCTAGAGGATGTTTTTCCATGATTTGTAGAGGGTTTACTTGCTTTTTGTTCTGACCGAAACCTTGTTAATTTAAGTGGGTCTGTTTTAGGGTTACCAAGTGTCATTTAGTTCCTAGATTGCACATGAACCCATTTCTGATTAACTCAACCCACTTTTTATCTTATTTGGACCATTTGACCTCTGTTTTGCTTCTGAGAAATCCCGTTTATGTACTGCAATGGTAAAATTGCAGTTTTAACCTTTATTTCATGTTTTCTTCTCAGAGCACTTGTTTCTTCAGTTAGGCCTTCTTCCAGGTTATGTAGGAGCTTTTATCTTCTTTATTGGGTCAAAATGAGCTAGTTATGGCTCATGATGAGGCTCTCATCATACCCCCATTCCTAGCTTTTGCTAGTCCCTTAGCAAAATTTCAAAGTTTTAACTTCCATTCTAGACCCTGAGTGTCTGTCAACAACTATGAAAAGTGCTTGTCTTTTTATTTTGTGATTTTGGTAAGAATGCTGATAATAGGCTTAGAGGTACTCAAGTACCAACCAAAATCCAGACCTGTTCCGCTTTAGCCTCAGTCCTCCGCAAGGTTTCTCCGGCCCACAGAAACTAACCTAGGGTTTGTTGGACTCCGCGGTTAAAGCACCCGTGCTTGAGACATTTTTAGCCTAAGTTTAATTTGCAGTGCTTTTTTTTTTTTGTAAGAGAGAGATAGAAGATTTATTTGTTTGGAGAGCTTTTCTCTCTCTTTTCTTTTTATTTCTAGCTTCGGATTAGCTTCTCAACACGGTCTGTATCGGATTCCTCGTCCCCATCATCAATCCTCAAGGGTCCCTGGCTTTCGAGATTTCGAGATAATCCCGCCCATGGCAACCCCCAGAACCCTGGCTTTTGAGATTTCGAGATAATCCCGCCCATGGCAACCCCCAGAACCCTGGCTTTCGAGATTTCGAGATAATCCCGCCCATGGCGTTCCGTGGCCGAATCCTGACCCTGGCGATCGACATTTCGTGATAATGCCGCCCATGGTATCTGAACCAGCAGAGTGCTTACATGCCCCCGGTAGGATATTTAAATATCCTAAGAGGCAAGCACCGAGGAGACGATATGTTGTTACGCATCTTCGAGGGGAATTTCCCGCCTCTCCGCGCTGGGAACTCGTCCAAATCAATTTGTGTTGATTGACCGCTCCTAATCTAGGTGACTTTTTCAGAACATTAAACGCTTTTCGCGTGATTTGGATGTTTTATGCGCACTGAACCAGACTGTGTGTGAATTTGGGTGCTTAGGTTACCGAATCCCGCAAATCGGAGGTCAGTTAACGAGGCCGAATACTTCCTAAGTCTTGGACCTAATACTCAAGCTTCACATTTTCCTCAACCTCTTGAGGATTATCCATATTTTAACGGATACGTGAATTTTTTAAGCTAAAGGTACTAGCCCAAAAGGCCTAAGACCAGCGTTCCCGCTAATCTCTTGTTATATCTCCGTAGCACTTTTCTTTTCTTTTTCTTGATTCGGTCTAGAACTTCAGTTAACCCCTTA
Organism: Thalassia testudinum; assembly: GCA_037157565.1. Classification (NCBI taxonomy): domain Eukaryota; kingdom Viridiplantae; phylum Streptophyta; class Magnoliopsida; order Alismatales; family Hydrocharitaceae; genus Thalassia; species Thalassia testudinum. Next base: position 156,062,189 of record JAZHRO010000073.1, read on the forward strand.
ATCTTTTACTAATGACTATTTCTTTTCATTTTCATTTTGTGCTCCTTTTTGTCATTTTTCCTTCTTTTCCTCCTCTCATTTGTATGACCCTGAATTGTTCCTCCCCTCTATCAAGCCTCTCTCTCTTTTTTTTTTTTATGTGAAACCCTTTCTTGATATGAATTTTCTGACATTTTGTACTTTCATACGCCCCCATGCCTAAGATTTGCAATGTCCCCATTGTAAATTAGGTGGGTTCGAATTCAGCTCAGTTCATGTATTAGGACAGGTGTGTGGTGAGTGAATGGGTCGAAGCGACTTGTAGCGAACGATTTCTAATCTCGGGTAGGTATACCTGAGGTGAAGTCGGATGTTCTAATGGATGAACCCTAAAGTGCAATATGAGTTCCGCATAGAGATGTCAGAAACGGTTTCGGGTTTTTCAAAGAATGACGGGTTGCCTCCCGTTAAGCGCTGAGTTTTACGCCATCGGCTGGACGCAATGAGCTCAAGAGGAATGGAGGGTAAAGGATGACTCAGCCAAATCTATATCGGTCATGTCAATGAACGGCTTGAGTCTCTGCCCGTTCACGACAAAGGGTTCAGAATCGTGGCTGAGTGGGCTGATTTCAATGGCTCCATTTCCGAAGATTTGTCGGACTAGGTAGGGTCCGACCCACTTGGATCTTAGCTTTCCTGGGAATAATTTTAGTCGGGCATCAAAGAGTAAAACTTTTTGACCAGGATGAAAGACCTTTCTAGAAATGTGTTTGTCGTGAAAAGCTTTAACCCGTTCTTTGTAAATTCGCGAGTTCTCATACACGTCGTGGCGTAATTCATCGATCTCGCTCATTTGAAGTCTTCTGTGGGTTCCAGCCTTAGAAAGGTCGAGATTACAGGTCCGTACTGCCCAATAGGCTTTATGCTCCAATTCGACGGGGAGGTGACATGCCTTCCCGTACACTAGTCTAAAGGGAGACATTCCTAATTAGGTCTTGTGGGCGGTCCTATAGGCCCACAATGCTTCTGGAAGCCGAGAAGACCAATCTTTTCTATCAGGTCGAACAGTAACCTAAAGGATCTTCTTGATCTCTTGGTTAGATAGCTCAGCTAGACCATTAGTTTGGGGGTGGTAAGGAGTAGAGACTCGGTGTGACACCCCGTATTTGGTCATCAGTGACCTGAACTGAGCGTTCGTAAAATGGGTCCCTCCGTCGGAAATTATAGCACGTGGAATCCCGAACCTTGAGAAAATGTTTTGATGGAGGAATTTTATAACGACTTTATGATTGTTGGTTCGGGTCAGAATGGCTTCTATCCACTTGGACACATAGTCAACTGCGAGTAAGATGTATTCGAAGCCATCCGAGGTCGGAAAGGATCCCATGAAATCAATCCCCCAAATATCAAAAATTTCGCATACCAAGATCGGCTGTAGAGGCATCATGTCTCTATGGCTCATGTTGCCCAGAGTCTGGCAACGGGAACATGCCTTACAGTGATCGTATGCATCCTTGAAAATTGTGGGCCAGGAGAAGCCACACTGGAGGACTTTCGATGCGGTTTTATGTCCAGAAAAATGTCCACCGCATGCCTGGTCATGGCAGAATGAGAGTATGCCTTTGATTTCTACTTCCGTGACGCACCGTCGGATTATCTGATCAGCACCAATGCGGAAAAGATACGGGTCTTCCCATAAGTAATACTTGGCATCGGAACGCAATTTGTCCTTTTTGGCCTTCGACCAATCGGGCGGAATCTGATGTGATGCCAGGTAATTAACTATATCGGCGAACCATGGAAGACTTGTATTGATAGTCAGGAGGTGCTCATCAGGGAAATGTTCTGTAATAGGTCCGGAAGGATCAATAATTTCAGAAGGAAGGCGGGACAAGTGATCAGCTACCACATTGTGCTTTCCCGCCTTGTCACGAATTTCGAGGTCAAATTCTTGCAATAGCAAGATCCAGCGGATTAGTCGAGGTTTCGCGTCCTTCTTGGCAAGGAGATGCCTTACAGCTGTGTGATCCGAGTATACGATAATACGGGAACCCAGAAGGTATGATCTGAATTTTTCCAGGGCAAATACTACGGCCAGCAGCTCTTTCTCAGTAACCATATAGTTACACTGAGCCTCATCCAGTGTTTTGCTGGCGTAGTAAATGACCACAGGTTTCCCATCAATTTTCTGCCCCAAAACTGCTCCTACAGCGAAGTCAGATGCATCGCACATTATCTCAAAGGGTTGAGACCAATCAGGGGACTGTAGGATTGGGGCTTGGGTGACTCGATCACGTAGGATCTCAAATGCTCGAGTGCATTCCTTGAAAATTTCAAAAGGCACATCCTTGGAGAGAAGATTGGTCAGGGGGCATGCGATTTTGGAGAAATCAGGGCTGAATCGACGGTAGAAACCGACGTGCCCCAAAAAAGATCGGATGTCCTTAATCGAGCTAGGCATAGGGAGCTTGGAAATCAGGTTAACCTTAGCTCGATCCACTTGGATGCCTTTCTCAGAGATTAAATGTCCCAAGACAATTCCCTCAGGCACCATGAAATGGCTCTTTTCCCAGGAAAGAACCAAATTCGCCTCAATGCACCGCCTGAGTATATGAACCAAGTGTTGGAGGCAATCATCAAATGATTATCCAAAAACTGAAAAGTCATCCATGAAGACTTCCAGATAATCACCTACCATATCTGAGAATATGGCAAGCATGCACCGCTGAAAAGTTGCAGGTGCATTGCAGAGACCGAACAGCATCCTTCGGAACACGTACGTCCCGAAGGGGCAGGTGAATGTGGTCTTTTCTTGGTCCTCTGGATGGATTGCCACCTGATTGTAACCGGAGTACCCGTCAAGAAAGCAGAAGAATCTATTTCCCGCTAGTTTCTTGAGGATCTGATCAATAAACGGTAGTGGGAAATGATCCTTCTTCGTGGAGGAATTTAGTCTTCTGTAATCAATGCAGACTCTCCACTAATTAGCTATTCGGGTAGGAATGACTTCCCCGATTTCAGTCGTGATGATGGTAAGTCCTGCCTTCTTAGGCACCACTTGTGTTGGACTCACCCAACGACTGTCGGAGATCGGGTAGATGATCCCTGCATCTAACCACTTAATGATCTCCTTTTTCACAACCTCCTGTAGGTTAGGGTTTAGGCGTCTTTGCATTTCTCTTGAAGGTCGTGAGCCTTCTTCTGTGTAGATTCGATGTGTGCAGTATGAAGGGCTTATACCAATCAAATCATCTAGAGTCTATCCAATGGCTCTACGATGTTGTTGGAGAACAGAAATCAAACGGAGTTCCTGGTCAGGTGTGAGTCGAGAATTGATAATCACAGGAAACGTCTGATTTGAATCCAAAAAGACGTATTTTAGATGTTCAGGAAGGGGCTTGAGTTCCATGACAGGATTGTCAGCAGCAGCGGGTGGTTCGGGGTTTGTATCGGGAGCAATGGTAGGAGTCATAGGTGTGTCTAGATCATGTCCGCACTCCTCTGTTAGCGGTTTTTGATTCTCTAGTGGTTGATCAGGAATAATCAGGTTGGCCTCTATATGCAGTTCATCAACCACGGCTTCGACATCACAAATTTCCTCTATCACCCCGCAATTAATCCCTTGATGGGCCTTGAAAATGTCAATCTTCAGATTTTGATTCCCAAATTTAAATTCTATCTGGCCCTCTTCGCAGTTTATATTGGCCCTAGCAGTGGCCAAAAAGGGTCTCCCTAATATGATTGGTGTGTCCCTTGGGTTCTTAGGTGCATCCATGTCCAGCACTATGAAGTCCACTGGGAAATAAAAATCTTGTACCCTAACAATGACATCCTCGAGTATTCCTTTGGGTGACTTGATGGATCGATCAGCTAACTGCAATGTCACCTCAGTGGGTTTAAGTTCAGATTCTTCAAGGTGGTCAAGGAGGGATGTAGGTATTAAATTTATGGAGGCACCTAGGTCTAGTAGGGCTCTATCAAGTTGGGTTGCACCAATTTTACAAGAAATCAAGGGAGTTCCTGGGTCTTTAGCCTTAGGTGGGAGTTTGCTCAAGATGACAAAGCTGGCTTGCTCTGATAGTATGATTGGGTTCCCATCCTTGGTTCGCGGCTTACGTTTAGGTGTACATATGTCTTTCAAGAACCTTGCGTAAGCCGGTATGTGGCGGATTGCATCCATCAACGGGATGTTTATCTGGACCTGTTCAAAGAGCTTGACAAGATCCTCCTCAGGAGCCACAGGTTTGGTTGTCCTTTTTCCTTTGGTCAAGGCCTCAGGAAATGGGATCCTAGCTGGTTCCTCTAGGATAGGTCCAGGTTCTTGATCTGGGACAGTAGTATCTTGGATGACTACCCTAGGGTCTTGGCAATTATCAGGCTTGGAGTGGTTCGGATAATGTGAGTCTTGTGTTGTTTTACCACTACGTGTTGTTACAGAGTTTAATCCGGCCTGATTTTGGTTTGGGTTAGGTAGGAGGGGTGGCTGCTGCTGCAATCCTGCATAAGATGTTGAAGCCTCCATCCCGTCTGGTGATGGAGTAGCAGGGGCCTGATAAATCAAATGTGCGTGGCCTGGATTCGGATTCATAACGCGCCTCTGGGTCGGTACGTTATTTGGGTTGGGCAGAGGTTGCGAAGGAATGGTGCCAGGTTGGCGGGAATTTGCCATCTGGGCCAGTTGGTTGCGAACCTCTGTGATCTCGTCCTTGTGCTATTTTTGCATTGCCACATTCGTCTTTTGAATGTCAGCTAGTGTTTGAAGGATAAGAGTCAGTTGATCCTGATTTTGCCCGGATTGGTAGGTGGGATTGGGCCGAGGCTGAGGCGGCTGATATGGTGGTTTTTGAGAATTTCCCGCCCACTGAAAGTTAGGATGATTTCGCCATCCAGGGTTGTAGGTATTGGAGTATGGGTCATTCTGGATGGCGTTGAGGTCCTTGCAGTTCTGAGGAACCTCAGGAAAGTCAGAATACGAGGGTTCAGAGTTCCCCCAACTCGAATAGAAGGGATCGGAGGTCACTCCAGTCCGAGAGGTAGACGGGGGTGGATATGGGTCCATCCCCTTGGCAAGTTGGTGATAGATGTTTTGCACTGTTTCCCTTGCCAGAGGAGGTCGTGCAAAAGAGTTTTGTGCAGAGGTGGCTTGCTGCAAATGTCGAGTTAGCTCGTCCACCTTCTTTTCTATGATAGAGACCTTGTCCAACCGACTGGCCATCAGTTCCAGGTCGACAGAAGTGGACAGGTCCTGCGTCTCATGTGTCCCTCTTAGATTCGTCGATGCGCTGGCATTCGTCCTATCGAATAAGCCCAAGGAGTCATTGTTTATGGAGTTCTCGCACATGTTTTCGAGAATCTCCCACACCGTGTCCTCGTGTTGGCCCATGATGTTTCCTCCACATGTTGCATTGACGAATAGACGAATATCCTCACAGAGTCCCTGGTAAAAAGACTGGACTTGTTCCCACTTAGGAACTCCGTGATGGGGGCACTTTCGCATGAGATCTAGGAATCGATCCCAAGCTTCGTGAAGAGGTTCTCCCGGTTGTTGAGTGAAATGAGTGATCTGGTGGCGCAAGGCATTCGTCCGGCCAACAGGGAAGAATTTTTTCGAAAATTCGGACTGTAATTCTTCCCATGTGTTGATCGGGCGGGTCTGAGTCTGGTACCAGTGTGTAGCCTTGTCTAAGAGGGAGAACGAAAACATTTTCATGAGTAGGATATCCCGATTTTGTACATCTGACCCGAAGGTCTGGGCCAAATGCTTGAGTTGTTTAATGTGTTGGAATGGATCCTCAGAGTTAAGCCCATGGAACTTCGGTATGGCATGAATCATATTGGGCTTCAGATCAGAATCGGGTCCTCCAATTGGGATTCGTACTCGGGGTTCGATTGCCACCGCAGCAGGATTATAGTGATCTCGCATCATAGGTCGCTGCGGTGGGTTTACAAAGTTCTGAAAGAGATCGTTCAAGCGTTGAAGTTGGTGTTCAAGGTTATTCTCCTCTTCAATGGGTTGTGCCATGATGGGAGAAGAAGGAGAATCAGGGTCTGAGTCAGATGAAAGATTTATGTGGTGGGGTTGCTGCAAAAACAAGGGCGTCGAGGCTTGGCCTCGACGAGAATGAATTTCTAAAGGAGGTCTTAAAGGTGGTCTTAGGGACCTCCTACCGAACATGCACCGAAAGATGTGATAAGATTAGAAGGTGCTGGACCCAATCAAGACACCCAAGAATTGTTGGGTGACTATAGAGGTTCGGGGCAGATGGACCCCTGGATCAGAAGATCGTCCACCTGAGAAATACCTGGGCAGCCAGAGAGGGAGAGTCCCGCAAAGACCCCTACACGGTAGAGCATCCCTACGGGTTACACGGTTTCCCCCACCCGACCTCTCTTGTCACTGCGGTTCCAGGTAAACCAGAATGCGGATCTTGACCTCTTAAGTCTACTTTTTTTTTTTTTTAAGATCAAGGTGCTTAATGTTCCACTTGAACTTTTAAGTATTTTGAGTGCAAAAGTGACCTAATATTAAGGTTGGTTGACCCATGGGATCAATTTCACCTCTTGTTCCTTTGAGAGCTTTTAGGTCCTTCCTTTTATGGTTCAAATGGATTATCAGCCTGATTTGCTTAGGGTTCCTCTTCTATAAATCGTTTCAGACACGGTTTAGGCACACCTCTTTTTGGAAAGTTTGTTTCTTTGTTTTAGAGAAGATGTGTCTCTAAAAACCATAGCTTTGCAATCCCTAACTTGGCTCTAGTGGGTCCAATTTAGTTGCCGTAGAAATTAGCACCTAGGGCTCAATCAAGAAAGTTTTAGCCCTAGTTGCCTTAGTTGGATGAACAGATAAAAATATGTTGAAATGAAAATCAGGCAACATGATGAGTTACTAAATATGAAACAGGTAGCCCTAAGTTGATTTCCCTCTTTTTTTTCCTTTTTTAGATTGTGAGAGGGTTAAGAGAGAGGGCTTATGGAGATTACCTGTTCCTTGGAGAGTCTGTTGTGCAGTTGCTATTCTTTCCTTTTTGTTTTGCTTTCCCTGATTGAACACAACAAAAGAGAGAAGTTAAGTCGGATATTAGATAGAAAAGTTGTACTCAAAAGTTTTAAAAGTGCCCGTTGCTCCCCGGCAACGGCGCCAAAATGTTGTCGAGGTTTTTGTGCGGGTTTAAAGGATGTCACGTTGTAGTATAACCGACAAAACGTCTAAACAAATATAAAGAATTTTATTACTCGAAGACCGGAGTATCCGAGGTCGAACACGGGGAGCAATCTCAGTACTTTGTAAAACCAAAGAATACAACTGTTTAAATGCAAATATGACTCATTCAACGAGAGAATTTAAAAAAAAAAGGATTTGGAAAAAAATAGAATTAGACGTCTGATTTGTGTATCAGACGTCTTAAATGTGATCTCTCTTTCTCTCTTCTTCTTCGTGGCTCTTCTCCCTTCTTTGCTTCTGGTATCTTTCCTTCTTCTCCTGTCTTGCCTTTCTTCTTTCTTCTTCTTCTTCTTCTTTTTCTTCTGCTCTCTTTGCAGTCTTCCCTTGTCTTCTTCTTCGTTCTTCTCTCTCTTCTGCCTTGTCTTCCTTCTTCTTCTTATCTGCGAAGAATTCTCCTTTCACTGCTACACAGCCTCTTCTTTCTTCTCTCCCTGTTCTGCAGCCTCTAAGTGTTCGCTGCCTGGGACAGTTCTACCTTCCTGCACACACCACACAGTAGCAAAAACCTACCCCCGTCCCTCTACCCAAGCGTCTCTCTCTCTCTCTGAAGCAATGCACTCACGGACGCTCTCCCAGAGCCACACGGATAGTCGGGTCGGGTTCGCACCTGGGACCAGGCGCACCGGCAAGTGGTGATGCGCGAGGAGTGCGTAGGTCTAGGTCGGGTCGGGTCAGCCAGATCCGCGAGGTCAAGCCGCGGACGAGGCGTGTGAGGGCAGTGGGGGACCTCACCCCTATGCTTACGGAGGCAATCGGCTTAAAGCACAAATACAATTTATAGCGTACCTGAGTGCTACAATCCCACGATGTGGGACTAAAGGTGCCGCCCTGATTTCACGCGCGCCCGCAGACACTCATATGCAATTGCCCAAGCTATTGACTCTGCTGGCGCTACTGGCTGGCCTTGGTTGCTTCGCGACACTTGCGAGAATCTGCTGCACCTGCCGCTTGGGAAGCCTGACGCCTGCTGCTGCTCCAAGATCCCTGCTGCTTCGGCTGTTAATGGCGGCTAGGGCTTACACCTGACAACCAACAGAACGGCCTATTGGCCCAATCAGAATAGCTGGAAACCTTCGCCGCAGCACGGCGAAGGCGGTGGGTGATGCTGCAGGTTGCCGGTCGGCCTAGGCGTGCGTGCCTAGGTCAACCTGTGGCCGGAGATGGTGGGTTGGTCGGGGGGTGCTTGTGGAGGTCTGGAGTGGCAGTGATGGGGTGGAATGGGTTCCTGGTGTTGAGGCGGAGCTCTCAAGGTGGTTGGCGAGCCGTGTGGGGTGGCGGAGTGGTGTGGGCGGCTCGCTGGAGTGAGGTCGGAGGCGAGGAAGATGGAGGCGGTTAGGTACTGTCGAGGGGTAATCAAGTAAAATAGTTGGGGGAAAAGAGAGAGGAGAGGATGGAGAACGTATCTATGGTTGTCTGGAAGGAAGGAAGGCGGCGGAGAGGATGGCTCGTAACTGCCGTCGTCGGGGAAGAAAGACCCTGAGGGAGGAAGCGACGACGAAGACGAGGTCAGAAGCGCGCGTGCGGGGTACAGCGCGTCGCGGGAGGAAGCGGCGGAGAGGACTCTGCTGCTGGTATGGCAGCAGAGAGACGAGAAGGAGGGGAGGAGGTCACCGGAGCTTGTGGGTCGTTTGGCCGGAGATGGGAGAGGGAGGAATTTGGAAGGGATCTCCGTCAAAATCAAGCTTGCCTTCTGCGGCAGGGTCTGGGGTGTCTTTTATAGGTGCTGGCCGCATCTACCAGCGCGTGGAGACCGCGCAATTAGGTCTGCCGACTCACCGGAGTTGGAAGGAAGGTGGACACCCGAATCTCTCGTGTGTTCGCACGAGAGATTGGGTTCACACCAGCGATTGTAATTGGCCTTATAAGGAAGGGAATTCCTCAGAGAATCCTCCTTCCATTTCTGGGAGGGAATCTCTGAGGGATTAGAGAGCAATCTCTCTCGAAACTTCGCCGGAGCTCGGTTCTGCCCTAGCAATGGCGGCAGGACAGGTTTGCAAAGGAGGCGAAGAACCTAGGGGGCTCTCTGCAAATGTATTCAAAAGATAGGGACCAATTTGTGATTTGGGTGTACTAAATTGCAAAGTAGGTCAAGATGACCTCTCCTTAGGTCCAAATTTTGGTAAAAACCTAATTTGGACCTAAGGAATCCAATGGTGAAGTTGGATTTTAGGTTTGACCTCGTTTGACTGAACATTTTGCGTAAAAACCCAAATTAGGTTAATTGAAGAGCTAGGACCCTAATCTAGGTCAAACTAGGTTCCAAAGGCCAAATTAAGTGTTCTAAATCCTAGAGGATGTTTTTCCATGATTTGTAGAGGGTTTATTTGCTTTTTGTTCTGACCGGAACCTTGTTAATTTAAGCGGGTCTATTTTAGGGTTACCAAGTGTCATTTAGTTCCTAGATTGCACATGAACCCATTTCTGATTAACTCAACCCACTTTTTATCTTATTTGGATCATTTGACCTCTATTTTTCTTCTGAGAAATCCCGTTTATGTACTGCAATGGTAAAATTACAGTTTTAACCTTTATTTCATATTTTCTTCTCAGAGCACTTGTTCCTTCAGTTAGGCCTTCTTCCAAGTTATGTAGGAGCTTTTATCTTCTTTATTGGGTCAAAATGAGCTAGTTATGGCTCATGATGAGGCTCTCATCATAGTCCTACACCCGATCTACCACCCTGAGGTCATGGTTGAGACGTAGCGGTGACTACGGCACACGTGATAAGCGCACGGGTAGCTACCCCACACTTGCACACGATCAGTCATTTCCACTAGCGGGTATGCTCAAACGTATAGTACAGAACAGCACAGGCCTTGCCCTCTCAGAACAGAACAAGGGTCTCGCCCCTCCACAGTCCACGCACCCTCGTTCGACTATCCTAGTTTTCCCAATGGGCTAACAAGAGTCGGTGTAGGGTGGCCATGCCTAACCTCGGGCCCCCTGGAGCAGCTAGCTCCCCCCTACACTAAGTATCTCACCTTGGTACCACGTACGCGAGGGCCAACATGAGTCGACGTAGAGTGGCCAAACTCAGCTCGGGGCTCAACCTAAGGGCGGCAAGCTCCCCTCTACACTACAAGGGATAGTTACTCTCTTCGGTACTACGTACACGAAGGTCATCTCACTTCCCTTAACGGTCGCCCATGGGTGGCAGTTCTAGAACCATCCGGTTCTCCGTGATACAGTATTCTTGTCTCGTTCTATATTCCTTGTAGGGTTTGTACATGACTTTCCCTTTATCCAGTTTAATACATACAAAACAGGCAGCTCAATCATAGTGCATGTTTGTTCGTAATGTGGTTCACTACAGATAATACAGACAGCTCATGATTTACTCAATATTCACATGCACTTTTCTCTAGCCCTAGTATTCATATCGCAACCTAGGATTCAATTGGATAGCTATATTCTAGGGCATACGTTTATTTCTTCCTATGATTCATCTCACATCCTAGGTTTTAACTAATTGCATGCATTTTATTTAACTTGGAGAATTAGTTAGAACCACTCTACCAGGATAACCGGGTGGAATGGGGGCTCGTACAACAGCTTCCGACGTCTCCATAGGTCTCGTACGCTCGACGGATTGGAGACCTAAGACATGGATTGATAGGTTAAAAAGGGTTCAAGTGCTACAGACAAGGTACCATTACATGGAGAAAAATGTATGGGAAGCAAAGACGTTTTGTTTACAGAAAACTGACATCGTTTGGACCTTGTACGGGCCTAAAATCATGAGGTCTGACAGAAATCAGACGTCTGGGAGAGATCCCAGATGTCTTAAACCAACTCGTAGGCATACCTCTCTTGGGGCGCCTCTATCGGACGTATGGATCGTAGTGCCAACGTCCGGGGGTTCCGTCAGGCGTTTAGAGATTCTCCCGGATGTCTGTAACCACCATGGTCCTCACTCCGCCATTCCTCCCAACCTCTGACACATGCGTACGCATTGTCAGGACTCAGCAAATAAATAGCGAAAAAGTAAATCTTTATCAGACGTCTCATAATGCCTTCAGACGTCCTCCCTGACGTCTGGAGGTCACTTCGGACTTCTGATTCCGCGGAAAATGACTTACGCAGAACTGCTCTGGGCTTTCCTCGCCGCAGATGTTGCAACAGAGCAGTACGGCACCCTCCGCTCTCGCGCTCAGAGCTGCTCTCCGCTCTTCGGCTCCCTGCTCTCCGCTCATACCAAATTGCTGTGATGGTGTGAGACGTAGAGGAGGAGGAGGGGGGTTTATAAAGGGAGAGGAGGTGATTGGAGAGGTGTAGGCGTCGCATGGAGTGGTGCGAGTGCAAGGGAAGGAACGGTGAAGTGTGAGGTGTGGGCGAAGGAGTGGCATGCGCACGGTATGCATCGAAAGAAAAAGTATTTTCATACGTCTAGCTTTCTCTTCAGACATCTGGATAGACGTCTGGGGAACATTATAGCCGTCTTAAGGGACTAAAAGGTGACGGGTCATTTTAATTACCATGCTTACTACACAAAATTATGCAACGGTAAATCTTCATTAAGCAAGGAAAATGTATTCAGGACTCTTGATTTTGATAGGAGAGATCCAGGTTCATCTCCTCATCCCTACATTATCTGGAGGATTGGTATGTGGAGGTTAGTCTATTTTTCTCAAATTTGCTCAAATAAGATTCTAAATAATAAAAAAAAATCTATCTTTAAGAGAAGCTTCTAAGTAAAATGTCAGAGAATTGCATGAAATGTTCCAATAGATTAACAGGGTTGATCAAAATTTAACTTATAAATTTTCACTAATCTATAGTGATAGAACTGTGGAATACCAATTGATGTCAAGATATCTTGACCTCTTTGCAACACTAATATGCCAACTCAGAGTCACTAGATCATCACTAAAATAATAGAAAATAAAATTTTTTGGAGGATGTTAACTCTAATAATTAATTCTATATAAAAGCTTTACTCTATAGGGTTTAGATGTTACCATGAAACAAAACCTAATCTTACTAGTTAATAGTCATATGCTGAACAAACTCAGCGACAAATTCCCAGTAATGAACCACTACCATTATCAATGGCGAGAAGTCATTGATGGTATAGTTATAACCATTTATTTCTAAGAAGTGTGCAAGATTAGTCAACGAGAAAGAAAGAGAAAGAGGAGACCATTAAGCTTGTTATTGTTGCATTGTAGACATTGGAGTAGAGGACAAGGGAACACAATAATATTATTGGAACTAAGCATAGTGGTTACAACATGGTACAACCAGGAAAATCATGATTGGGTAGGGGGAGAGCATATAGCAACATCCGTTTGAATAATAAGGTAGCTATATTATGCAAAGATTACCCCTTAATTAATACAAGGGACCAAAAGAGGACTCTTACAACTCCGACCAATTTCACAAGAACAACCAACATCCAAAAAAGGTATTCACCCACTAAGAACCTCCAAATTAGAAATAATGCATGTCTTCAGATAAAGGATAGAAATAGGAGGTTCCCATTCACCTTGCATTTCTCTCATGCCAAACAAACCAAGTCATTACTAGCAAGCGTGCAAATGATGACCTTCTCAAGTGTCCCTTGTTTGCGATTCACCATGTAGACAAAATGTCCAACTTAGCCAGGGAGGATATACATTCTATAGTTCCATGCACCCATGTGCCATTAGCTGATCAAATGCAAACAAAAAGTGTCTCATATCTTCTTTACCATGCATACATACACAAAGGGAAACGTTCATCATCTATCAACCCCATCTCTTAAGCCTTGTTCTCATCAATAAACTACAACCTACAACTTAAACTCCATACCCTTTGGAGTAATGTCACTATTCCCTCCTAAATTAAAACTTCTAAAACTCAATTGGACACTTTTTCCTCCTAAACTTGCTCCAAAACAATGGAGGAACTAAGGCCTAGTTTGTTTGATGGATTATCCCTTTAAAATGGTAATAACCCAGTTTGGTTGTTGGGTTGGGTTACAGGAGGTTAACCTAGGATAACTTATTCCAGACTTGATGTACGATAAACTATCCCATGGGCTAACCCTTACCATCCTTCATCTCATAGAAATGAAGGAAGCCATGTTATCCCACTACATAAATAAGATAATCCTTCATGTTATCCCATTACATTCTAAATAATTATAAATTAACACAACACGATAACTTTTCTAAAAATTTATATCCCACGAAATTATATCCCTCATCCCAAACTAAAACTACGGAACCCACCTTTTCCATTTGGCCATGCTTAAGCATCCTCGTCAGTTAAAAGCTTGCAAAATGCAACTACAAAACTTTGCATCTAGCATCCTCTTCTAACAAGCATTATTCACTGGACTCAACGGTCAGTTCAAGCACAAACTATTTGAGCCTGAACAAGATACTCTAAAATTATTGTGCTCAAACTCCAACTCAAACAGGGTTATGCCCGATTCATTAGGCTCCATGCATAATCCTATCCCATTTGTATGTATGTGTGTATATTTCTCATTTACCTATACATAATTCCGCACATTTCACATTCGTTTTTTATCTCCAAAAGCAAGAATCGGAGGCTTTACTTTGTTAGCAAAGCTCATTCAAAACTTTTAAAACTATGCTTTCTTTCTGCATCCAAAATTCTAAATAGATTAAGAGTTAAGGATTAGCCTAAATCTCCTCCCTTTTGACTTTAAAGGGTAAGGAAATTGAGTGTAATCTTCAAGTCTAACAACGTTGGAGGATTATTCATTAGATCTATTTTTATTATTGTACCTTATCTTTTCGTAGAATTCAAATCAATATAATGGAAAAATAGACGATGAAATAGGAGTCAGAAAACGAAGTGTTATTTCCAATTTAAACAAAGTCTTTGATATTTTGTTGATTACTTATCACATTTTTTATTAAAGTATTTATTCATTATTCAATAGTAGGTAGATTTCAAGGCTTAAAAATTAACTTTTAATTACCCATAATTTTAAAAACCATGAAAATGATTCAAGAAAATTAGTTTAGTTAGAACGGTAATGGATCTATTACTAACTATTATCTAAAGCTATTATTTGTTGACTAGTTCGTGTAAGGTAACTAAAATGGGTTACATTTTAAAAGAATAACTTTAAAACAATTTATAGATGTTTCAAACTAGATATTTCCCACTAAATGGAAAATAGTCAGATGACAGTAAGATGAATTTTAAGTAATTTTATCTATCTTAATGTGAACTTTTAATAAAATTTTTCCATTCATTAATTTCTTCCTTAAATAGAACAACGATTTTTCCATACTAATATTTATATTCTCACTGCAAAGCACAAGAGCAGTCCACTAATATATATAGCAAGCAAGGTGCATTCCCACAACATCTGGCACGTACACCCCACAGCAGCGCCCAGATCCTAATCCCTCCCTCCCTCTTGTCGGGTTACCTTTGCCCTCCTCCAGACATGCGTCCCCAATTCCTCCCTCTCTCACATTCCTCACCCGACCCCTCTGCAATTTATTTGTAGGTCTTGCAACGCAGTCAGTGCAATGTGTTCCCACCTCCATATGACAAATAATCTATTAAGTTGTAATTTTCCTTCTATAATCAAATTTTTTTAATGCATCTTAGATTTGTGATTTCCAGCCCATTCTTAAGTTTTTAGAAATAAGTACTTATGTTTGATTCGAGATCCAATTTTATTTTTTAGGTAAATCACATAATTTGATCTGAATGATCATTCTGTAGTCACAAACTTCAGGTTATATTCTTTTATATTAAAGGAGCGTTTCTCTGGCTACAAGTCAATCTCCAACCCATCTCCACACGCTAAACTCTCACCAACCCAATCACCATTCGATGGTTATTTCTTTTACGGAATCCCGAAACACTCGGCTTTCTCCACCCCAATCACCATCCAAGGCCTCCTGCCAATCTCCCACCCATCTCCCGAACTTAGCTCTCTCCATCCCAATTACCATACGATTGTTATTTTTATGAAAAAAATCCTTATTATTAATTAATATCATTTTATCTTTATATTTATCTATGTCTATACTAAAAGAGTGTTTGAATGGGAGCATCTCGAGGGTCACACATCTCCCCCCTCCACACCCACATCTCTCTCTTTTATTATTAATGCTCCCACCCATCTCTTGCTCTCTCTCTCTCACTCACGACCCAAACCCAGATCCTTGCAGGATTCAAGATCAGCTCGTCTCTACTAATCCCAAGACCCAGTTATCCAACGAGAAATAACCAAATAACATATATCAATCCACAACCACAAAAGTACAGTAGCTAAGTAGAAAGGCAACGAAAGGAGAAATATAACAGTAATTCTAAAGTAATACATGCCTTCAAGAACAGGAAATACTGCCATCACAATAGACTAGTACAGATAGAGAATATAATGGAAAGTACTGAAAACATAACTACAGGAACTCACTACAACAAGCAGTAAAAACTATAGCTGAACTCGACTAGGCCCAGCGTCCTCAGCTGCCGGTAGCTCAGGCTGCTCAAATCCCTGACCTGTACAAAGTTATATAACTGGAGTCTGCCATCACAACAGGCTAGTACAGATAGAGAACATAACGGAAAGTACTGAAAACATAACTACAGGAACTCACTACAACTAGTAGAAACTATAGGTTGACT
This sequence comes from Thalassia testudinum, assembly GCA_037157565.1. NCBI lineage: Eukaryota > Viridiplantae > Streptophyta > Magnoliopsida > Alismatales > Hydrocharitaceae > Thalassia > Thalassia testudinum. Next base: position 156,077,997 of record JAZHRO010000073.1, read on the forward strand.
CGACTAGGCCCGGCGTCCCCCCTACACTAAGTAGCTCATCTCGGTACCACGTACACAAGAGCTAGCAAGAGTCGACGTAGAGTGGCCAAACCCACCCCGGGTTTCAACCCAAGGGTGGCAAGCTCCCCTCTACACTACAAGGGATAGTTGCTCTTTTCGGTACCATGTACATGTAGGTCAGCTCACTTCCCTTAACGGTTGCCCGTGGGCGGCAATTCCAGAACCATCCAATTCTCTGGTACGGTAGTGTTTTTATCTTATTCTACATTCCCCGTGGGGTTCGTACATGAACTTTTTTTTGTTCCATATCTGGTTTGTTACATACAGAACATGCATCTCAATTTCCACCGTATGAGTTCTTTTTCTTTCTATTAATGTTGTAGTTCATTACAGGCAGCTTATGATTTATTTAATCATCCATCTTTCTACATATAAACATTTTCTATTCCTAGTGTTCATGTCATAACCTAAGGTTTACTTGGATGGCTGTATTCTAGAGCATGCATTTATTTTTTTCTAAGATTCATCTCACATCCTAGGTTTTAACTAATTGCATGCATTTTACTGGAGATTTAGTTAAAACCACTCTACCAGAATAGCCAGGTGGAATGGGGGCTCGTACAGCAGCTCCCTACGTTTTCGTAGGTCCTGTACGCTCGATTAACTAGAGACCCAAGATGTGAATGGACAGGTCAAAAGGATTCCAAAAGATACAGACAAGCTACCATTATGTGAAGAAATTCGTATGAAAAACAACGATATTTCGTTTACGGAAAACTAACACCATTTAGGTCTTGAACGAGCCCAAAAACAAGGGTTCTGACAGAAATCAGACGTCTGGGAGAGATCCCAGACGTCTTAAATCAACTCTCAAGCATACCTCTCTCAGGGTGCCTCTATCAGACATCTGGAACACAGTGCCGATGTCTAAGGGTTCTGTCAAACGTCTGGAGGTGCTTCTGGACATCTGAAACTGCCTCGGTCCACCTTCCAATTTCTGACACATATACGTACATTGTCAGGACTTTGGTAGAGAAGAAACATGGAAAGTAGATCTCTACCAGACTTCTCACTCTACCTTCGGACGTTCGGTAAGACATCTGGATTTCTCTCCTGAGGTCTGATTCCGTGGAAAAATGGCTTTCGCGGAACCGCTCTAGCTTTCCTCGTCGCAGATGCTGTAGCAGAATAGCACAGTGCCCTCTGCTCTCGTGCTCAGACTCACGATCAAGTCTCTACTCTCTGCTCGCCCTTGCTCTGGCTCCCTGCTCTCTCTCTCTCTCTCTCTCTCTCGCTTGTGGTGGTGTGAGATGGAGAGGAGGAGGAGAGGGTTTATAAAGGGAGAGGAGGTGTTGGGAGAGGTGTGGCATCGTAGGGAGTGGTGTGGGAGCAGGGATGGCCATCGCAGGGAGTGGTGTGAGGCGTGGGCGAGGGAGTGGCGTGCGTACGGTACGCGCCGAAAAGAAAAGCATTTTCAGACATCTAACTCTCTCTCCAAACGTTTGGTGAACATCCCAGACATCTTGATTGACCAAAAGGTGACGGGTCATTTCAATATAACAAACTTAAAGGAAGTTTCGTCCCCAAAACTTGAGCTAACTAGGGTGTGGAAGATCATGCAGTAGCGTATAACAAACTTAAAGAGGACCGAAGGAGGTCCGAAGAGACATACCTTCGAAAAGTTCCGGGTACTACTCTCGCATTGCCGCCTCAGGCTCCCAAGTCGCCTCCTCGTACCGCTGGCTTCTCCACAGGACTTTCACCAGGGGTACCTCCTTCCGTCTTAGACTTCGGACAGCTCTGTCTAGTATCTATACCGACTTCTCGAGATAGGTCAGGTCGTCTACCACCTCGATCTCTCGTGGTTAAGGATATGGCTAGGATCGACGATATATCTCCTGAGGTTGGAAACGTGAAATACGCTGTGCACTCTAGAGAGTTGAGGAGGAAGGGCAAGCCGGTAAGCGACGGGTCCTACCTGTTCGAAGACCTCAAAAAGCCCCACAAATCTTAGTGCAAGCTTCCCTCTCATCCCAAACCGCTGCAAGCCCTTCATGGGCAAAACATGGAGGAAAACATGATCTCCAACCTCAAATTGCAGCTCCCTACGCTTCAAATCATCGTAGCTCTTCTGCCTGCTCCAGACAGTACACAGTCGTCGATGGATCTGTTCGATTACCTCCTGACTCTGGCGTATCAACTAGGGACCAACCTCCCACTTGGTCCCCACCTCAACCCAACTCAAGGGAGCCGTACACTTCCTCCAGTACAGAGCCTCATATGGTGCCATGCCGATGCTCGAGTGGTAACTGTTGTTGTATGCGAACTCTGTCAGGGGCAAATGCTCCTCCCAGGAGCCTCTCCAGTCCAGTACACAAGCACGTAGAAGGTCCTCAAGGGTCTGAATGGTGCGCTCCGACTGTCCGTCTGTCTGTAGGTGATAAGCTGTACTGAATTTCAGACGAGTCCCCAAGGCCTTCTGAAATTCTGCCCAGAACTGGGAAGTGAAATGAGTGTCTCTATCCGAGATAATCTTGCGGGGGACCCGTGAAGGTGCACTACATCTCTGATGTATCGCTCTGCCAACTATGTTGGTCCAAAAGCAACTCGAATCAGAAGAAATCATGCCGTCTTTGTCAATCTGTCTACAATCACCCAGACTGCATCGTGTCCCCACTGTGTCACAGGTAATCCCACTACTAGGTCCATAGTGACACTCTCTCACTTCCTTTCTGGAACAGGAAGTGGCTGTAATGACCCTGGAGGCCTCTGGTGCTCGGCCTTCACCTGCTGGCATATCAGACACTGCTGAACGAAAAGACCAACATCCTGCTTCATGCCCCTCCACCAGAAATCACGTCGTAGGTCGTGATACATCTTCGTGTTCCTGGGATGTATGGTAAATCTGGATCCGTGTGCCTCAGTCAAGAGCTCCCTCAACGGTTCCTCATCTCTAGGAATGCACAAACGTCCCCTCATATGCAGGACTCCGTCAGTGAACGAAAACTCTCCTGGGCTCCCTGCCAATACTTGGTCTTGCTGTGCCCATAGGTATGGATCCTTCATCTGTCTAATCATGATGCGATCCATCAGCTCTGGTCATGTCCGCCTCGCCACTGTCACTACCCCGCAGTAGCCTTGTGACTCCTGGGGTCGCCAGCTGCTCAACTCTTCCATGAGTCTCCAACTCTGTGCTCGTAAGCAAGCCAAGTGGGCGGGCGCCTTCCGGCTCAAGGCGTCAGCCACCACATTGGCCTTTCCTGGGTGGTAGGGGTTGCTGCAGTCGTAGTCCTTCTGGAGCTCCAACCAGCGTCTCTGCCTCATGTTGAGCTCCTTCTGGTCAAACAGGTATCTGAGGCTCCTATGGTCAGTGAAAATCTCGAATGTCTCTTTGCACAAGTAGTGCCTCTAGGTCTTCAGTGCGAGGATGACCGCTGTAAGCTCTAAGTCGTGGGTGGGGTACTTATGCTCGTGGGGCTTCAGTTGCCACAAAGCGTATGCGACAACATGACCCCGCTGCATGAGTACACCTCCCAATCCCTGCAATGAGGTATCTGCATAGACGACGAATCCACTACCGCTGTCAGGGATGGTGAGTACAGGAGCTGAAGTCAGCCTCTCCTTCAGCTCCTAAAAGCAAGACTCACATTCGTTTATCCAGGCGAAAGGTACGTCCTTCCGAGTTAACTAAGTCAGGGGACGTGCAATCTGCAAGAATCCTCGGATAAACCTTCTGTAGTAACCAGCCAGTCCCAGAAAACTGTGAATCTCTGTTACCGTATGCGATCTCTCCTACCTGAGCACTGCCTCCACCTTGGCTGGATCCACAACCAATCCATCCCCTCAGATCAGATGGCCTAGGAAGGTGACCTGTCTCAAACAGAACTTGCACTTGCTGTACTTGGCATACAGCCTGTGCCACCGTAAGGTATCCAAGACCATGTGAAGATGCTGCTCGTGCTGTGTCTAATCTCGAGAGTAAATGAGTACGTCGTCAATGAATACAACCATGAACTGATCCAGATACGATCGGAAGATGCGGTTCATTAGGTCCATAAAAGTGACAGGGGCATTGGTCAGCCCAAACGGCATGATCAAGAACTCGTAGTGGTCATACCGCATGTGAAAGGCCGTAGTGGAGACGGCAGTCTCCCTAATCCTCAACTGATGGTAGCCCGATCTCAAATCTATCTTGGAGAATACCGTGACATCTCTCAGCTGGTCGAAGAGGTCATCTATGCGTGGCAACGGGTACTTGTTCTTGACGGTGACCCGGTTCAATTGTCTATAGTTGATGCACAACCGAAGATTATCGTCCTTCTTTTTCACAAATAGGACAGGGGCTCCCCACGGGGAGGCACTAGGCCTCACGAAGCCCTTCTCAAGCAGGTCCTATAGCTATGACTTGAGCTCTCGCAACTCAAGTGGGGCCATCCGGTACGGTGCAGTAGAAATGAGGCCAATCCCTGGTACCAGTGAGATATCAAATTTGATCTCACGCTCAGGTGGCAGTCCTGGCTGCTCCTCTGAGAAGACGTCGGGGTACTCACGAACCACCGGAATACTCTGTAAGCTGACAACGAGGTCGGGCTCTGCTCGGACGCAAGCAAGGAAGCCCTCGCACCCCTTGCTCAGTAGCTTCACTGCCTGAAGTGCGGAGATGCATCTGAAACCTTTGTCTACTGGATGGCCGTGGAACTCGAAAGGAGGCAACCATGGCATGGAGAAAATAATCTTTCTCCCGAAGCAGTCTACAAGGGCATGGTATGCGGCTAACCAGTCCATCCCCAAGATCACACCAAAATCCTCCATCAGGATCATAACCAGGTCAATCAGAAAACTGTGTGCCCCTATCGTGACCTCACAGTCAGTGAAAACCTCCTCAGTAACAAAAACCTGCCCATCTGGTCCTCTAATCTGGAAGGGCTTCTCTAAAAGTACACTGCTCAACCGCATGCTGACAGCAAACTCCGCAGAAATAAATGAATGTGTGGCATCGGAATCAAAAAGCGTGTAAACGAGCCTACCTGAAACAGTAACCATACCTGTCACTACGAAACCTGAAGCTCTCGCATCTCCGTGAGTCAGGGCGTTAACACGAACCTCAGCCCTCTGTACAGAAGAAACATCTATGCTCTGGGTCGGGCGGGAGACAGCAGACCAGTACCGTCCTCACAACTGCTGTCCTCCTCCTCGGGCCTGGTAACCGCAACTGCCAGATCGGCCTCCAGTGCTCGATGTTGGGAGTGTCGGCTATGCTCCGGTCCTAGATGGATAATTCTTTCGTATGTGGCCCGGTTGGCCACACTGATAGCAAAGGGGTATGCGCCCTCCTCCCTCTGGTTACTGTCCCTACTGGTGACTAGGCGAGGGTCTGCTACAGTCGACTGGTCCCTGTCAGGGACCCCAAAGGTCCCTGGTGGACCCACGGAACGGGACAGCTCCCCTGTTGGTGCCTAGTGCCTCCTCTCCTAACAGCCCTATGAGTGCTCCTACAGGTAGGGCCTCTTCCGTCCTCCTTCAATGTCTCGCACGGACGGGTTGGTCTCCTCATAGGTCATGGCAGCCTCGACTACGCGGGAGAAGGTAGGCAGCTTCAGGGGCTTTACATACCCCCGAATGGCAGGTCAGAGACCCTCGGTGAATCTCCATAGGTGCTCCTCCTCGGTGGACGCGGCTGTTGGGGTGAAGCAGGACAACTCCAGGAAACGCGTACGGTATGCGCAAACTGTCATGGCCCCTTGGCGGAGAGTGTGGAATTCCTGCCTCCTCTGATCCTGCCAAGTCTATGGGAAGTACTTCTCACAAAAGAGCGCCACGAACCAGTCCCACATCAGCTCTCCCTCCTCCTGTCCCTTGACCGCCCTCCACCACTTGTGAGCTGCACTCTCTAGCTGATACGTAGCGAAGGCCACACAACACTCTGCAGGAGGACAGAGGGTGTCAAAGATCTCCATCTGTTCTAGCTAATCTCCGCTTCAGACGGGCTCTCCTCCCCCTTGAAAGAGGGGGGCTTCAGCTTCCTGAACTAGCTGAAGACCTCGTGGTGTACCCACAACGGAGGAATGGGTGCATGTTATGAACGCAGCTTCAAAACGACCTTTAAGACGTCTGGGAGCTGGCCCAGACGTCTGACCAGACGTCTGGAACCCCTTCTAGACGTCTGGGATTTAATTTCCGCGACACGGTGGATTTCGTCTGTGCGCGCAGGCCTGCAGATGCTTCTTTTTCCCTCTCCTCCTGCAGGTGCAGGCGCTGCCCTCTCTCTCGCTCTCTCTCCCTGCACGGCTTTAAAAGGGCCCTCGCCCTCTCCCTCACTCTCATCTCCTCCATTTCCTTCTTCTCCTTCCAGCCGGTGCGACAGTGAGCGAGCGGCGGCAGCGGCAGCCGCGGCAGGTGTGCGGGAGGAGGAGACGCTCGGCCGTGAGGGCTCGAGCTCGCCGGGGCAGCTAGAGCTGGCCGACGGGGGAGCCGCGAGCGTGGAGCGTTGCTGGAGGGCTGCTGCAGCTCGAGCAGCAGGTGGACGAGGCCCGTTGCGGCCGTGCATCGCGGGCGGAGGGCGAGTCGAGCTCTGATTCTGGAAATTTTTCCAGAATCAAACGTCTGGGATTCCAACCAGACGACGGTGAAGACGTCTGGAGGACTGTCCAGACGTCTGGTAAGTAAGTTATTTTTCGTCCTTCTTCCTTTTCTGCGACCGTCCATACTGAGCACGAGGAGTGGGTACGTGCAGGTTCTGAGATTCGCATCCAACGCGAATCATACGTCTGGCCGCAGTGCCAGATGACGGGAACGACTTCCAGACGTCCGGGGTGACCATCGGACGTCTGGGAACTAGGCCAGACGCCCGCGCAGGCTTCTGGACGTCTAAGTGACTACGCAGAACAAAGGTACCATCTGACCCACTTTTTAAGACGTCTGGAAGAGGTTCTAGACGTCTGATTTTGGACTATTTCGTCATTTTCGACCCGTTTAGGGCCCGTTCGGAGTCTGTTTTCCGCGTTTCAAGTTGCGTTCTTTTCGGAATAAAATCCTCTACCCGTCTACAGTAATTATATACTGTTCTGAGAAACTTCTTGTGTTTGATCCTTGTGTTAGGACCCCGTTCCATTGCAGTCTCGGGGGTTGCGGAGGCGCGCGGGATTTCCGACCACGCCCCCAGTACTTCCGTTGTAGCTGGTAGAGTGGCTTTAGAAATTATTAACATAATTTGTTACAATTATGGAACAATTAATAGAACCTAGGGCATTGCATGAATCCTAGGAATGAGAAACCAGATTGAATGATAGATCCTAGGGTATTGCATGAATCCTAGGGCTGGAAAACTAGATTGAATGATAGATCCTAGGGTACGGCATGAATCCTAGGACTGAAAACCTGGTGATTGAATATAAATATTGCAGTTTTGGAAAATGCGGAAAGGAAATAATAGATGCCTGTAAATTGACTTAACAGCTGCTTGTTATGAATAAATGAACATGATTGAGAATATGGGTTGTAAGAACGTGAAACTGGAATGGTGAAACCTGAATGTGCTGAGTTAAAAGAGCTGGAAACCCACGAGGAATTAGGAGTAGAACTCCTGGAAAGAGAATGAAATGGAACTGAGAAGGAAACATGTGGAGGTGCGTTGTCTCTTGGGTACGTAGTGCCAGGGGAAGCACCTGTTACCTGCTTAGTACAGAGTGGAGCCAGCCACCCCAGGGACCCGAGGTTAGGTCTGGCCACTTTGTACCGACTTTTGGCCCTCGTGTACACAGTACTGAGGAGAGCTACTAGTGTAGGGCGAGTACTAGCTACCCCACGGGCCTCGGGATTCTGCTAGCTCACCTACACTGACTTGTTAGGCCCACTGGGCAAATCAGGGTAGTCAGGCAAGGGTGCGCGGACTGTGGAGGGGCAAGGCCCCTGTTTGGTTACTGTGGAGGGGTTGGACCCCTGTTACTGAGAGGGCTCTGCCCTATACTGGTTCCGTGTTGTGCTTTGGGCGCACCCGTTAACGGAAACGACTGACCGCGTGCCAGTGCGGGTTAGGTACCCGTGCGTTTACCACGCGTGTCGTAGTCACCGTTACGTCTGTCAGTGACCCTGGGGTGGTTGACTGAGAGTAGGATCACCACGAGGGACTCTCCCAGCCAGGAGAGCACCACGTGTTACTTCTACTGTTCGAAAAAGACTGCAATCAAGATCGTTCCCACGAGGAACATTCGAGATCAAGTGAAGGATATGAGAAATAGATAAATTGTGAAACAATAGAAAGACGTAAATAAATGAAGAAAGAAAATAAAACAGCTACTGTACACTTTACTGCTTCTTTAGTTTAGCTGCCACTCTACTCAGCGTTTCACTGACATGTTGCACTCGTTACTTTTCTGGACCAGGTGTTGAGCAGCGAGGGTCAGCGGCTGCAGAGGACGCTGGGTCGAGTAGGGTCCAGTAGAGTTACCACTGTTCTTTTGTGCCCTTTTTGTTCCACGGTAGTGAGTAGTTCTTGTTACTCTCTGTACTTTTCTTTACTTGTAGTTCATGTTATGTTAAATGTTATTCTACTGTTGTGGTGGTACATGCTGTAGTAGTTCTTTTTCTTACTGCTGTATTTTGTTACTGCTAGTTATATTTCATGTTGAATGTGGTTTATTTTACTGCTCTTTTGGTTACTTCCTCGTTGGACGACTAGGTCTTGGGATTAGTCAAGTCGGTCCGGTTCTCGTGTCTCGTAGGGACTCTGGAATCGGGTCGTTACAGTGCACCTCCAGGCAAGGAAGACTCATGCCTCGAAGTGTCTGAAGGAGGTGGGGGTGGTAGAGGATCACCCCCTCTCCCTCCAGCTCATCCAGCATCGTGGCAGCTCGCCTGCCCCACGGAGGATTCCCCCTCCGCATCCCCAGGAAGAGGAGGCTGAGGAGGGGGCTAATGGAGCTCCTCCCATATGAGATCCCAGATCAGCTGGGCAAGGTCTGGGGCCTGAATGCCCAAAAGGAGAGGTGGAGCGGCTCCATCCTCGGCCATCGCTCGCCCTCCTCTACGACCATGCCCTCGGCCATGACCACGTCCACGGCCTGCCTCAAGAGCTCCTTGGCGAGGCATCTCCTGCATGGAGATCGAAAAGAGACGGGATTGTCGATGACTGTTTAGCTACAGAGGAGACGTAAGACTTGGAAATGACAATCAAGGTAAAATGTTGTGATGGCTATCCTAGTTACATGTACAAGTGTGGTGATTTTCGAACTGTTTGGTTTATTTCTCGAGACAACCTTACTCTGATACCATCTTGTCACGACCCGAACCCAGATCCCTACAGGACCTGAGACCGGCTCGCCTCGACTAATCCCAAGACCCAATCGTCCAAAGAGAAATAACCAAATAAGTTGCATCAATCTACAATCACACAGTAGCTAAGTAGAAAGGCAACAAAAGGAGAAATAGAACAGTAATTCTAGAGTAATACATGCCATCGCAACAGACTAGTACAGATAGAGAACATAATGGAAAGTGTTGAAAACATAACTACAGGAACTCACTACAACAAGCAGTAGACACTATAGCTGGACTCAACTTGGCCCAGCGTCCTCAGCGGCTAGTAGCTTAGGTTGCTCAAATCCTTGACCTGTACAAAGTTATATAACTGGAGTCCGCTAACTCTAACTAGAGTAGTGGTTAAACATAAAATACATTTACAGGTAGTTTAACATATTATTTTTGGATCCAAAAATATCCTATAACGATTTTCTGTGTAGAGATCTCTAATCACGGCTCATCTCATTACTTAATCTTCTTGTTCCCTAAAGGAACGATCTTGCTTGCAGTGTTCCCATGATGTAGGATGCACACGTGGCACTCTCCTGGCTAGGAGAGTCTCTCCATGGTAGTCCTACACCTGGTCTACCACCCTGAGGTCACGGTCGTGACGTAGCGGTGACTACGGCGCATGTGATAAGCACGTAGGTAGCTACCCCGCACTAGCACGCGGTCAGTCGTTTCCGTTAGCGGGTACGCCTCAACGTACAACGCCGAACAATATAGGGCCTTGCCCTATCAGAACAGAACAGAATAGAACAGGAATCTCGCCCGTCCTCAGTCCACGTACCCTCGTCCGACTATCTCGGTTTGCCCAACGGGCTAACAAGAGTCGATGTAGGGTGGCTATGCTTAACCCTGGGCCCCCTTGGGCGGCTAGCTCCCCCCTACACTAAGTAGCTCACCTCAGTACCACATACACAAGGGCTAGCAAGAGTCGACGTAGAGTGGCCAAACCCAACCTGGGTCTCAACCCAAGGGTGGCAAGCTCCCCTCTACACTACAAGGGATAGTTACTCTCTTTGATACCATGGACACAAAGGTCAGCTCACTTCCCTTAATGGCCGCCCGTGGGCGACAATTCCAGAACCATCTGGTTCTCTGGTACGGTAGTGTTTTTATCTCATTCTACATTCCCCGTGGGGTTCGTACATGAACTTTTCTTTGTTCCATATTTGGTTTGGTACATACAGAATATGCATCTCAATTTCCACGATACGAGTTCTTTTTCTTCCTATTAATGATGTAGTTCATTATAGGTAACTTATGATTTATTTAATCATCCATCTTTCTACATATGCATCTTTTCTATCCCTAGTGTTCATGTCATAACCTAGGGTTCACTTGGATGGCTGTATTCTAGAGCATGCATTTATTTCTTCCTAAGATTCATCTCACATCCTAGGTTTTAACTAATTACATGCATTTTATTGGAGATTTAGTTAGAACCACTCTACCAAGATAACCGGGTAGAATGGGGGCTCGTACAGTAGCTCCCAACGTTTCTGTAGGTCCCGTATGCTCGACAGGCTAGAGACCTAAGAAGTGGATGGACATGACAAAAGGATTCCAAAAGATACAGACAAGCTACCATTATCTGAAGAAATTCGTATGAAAAATAACGATGTTTTTTTTACGGAAAACTGACACCATTTTGGTCTTGAACGAGCCCAAAAACAAGGGTTCTGACAGAAATCAGACGTCTGGGGGAGTTCCCAATCTTCTTAAATCAACTCTCAAGCATACCTCTCTCGAGGCGCCTCTATCGGACATCTGGAACGCAATGCTGACGTCTAAGGGCTCCGTCAAATGTCTGGAGGTGCTTTCGGACATCTGAAACTGCCTCGGTCTGCCTTCCAACTTCTGACACATATACATACACTGTCAGGACTTTGGCAAAGAAGAAATACGGAAAGTAGATCTCTACTAGACGTCTCACTCTACCTTCGGACGTCCGGTAGGACATCTGGATGTCGCTCTAGACGTCTGATTCCGCAGAAAAATGCCTTCCGTGGAACTGCTCTGCCTTTCCTCGCTGCAAATGCTGCAGCAGAACAGCACAGCGCCCTCCGCTCTCGCGCTCAGACTCACGATCAGGTCTCTGCTCTCTGCTCGCCCTCGCTCTGGCTCCCTACTCTCTCTCTCTCCCTCTCTCTCTCTTGCTCCCTCGCTCGGTTGTTGTGGTGTGAGATGGAGAGGAGGAGGAGAGGGTTTATAAAGGGAGAGGAGGCGAGGGGAGAGGTGTGGCGTCGAAGGGAAAGGCGTGGGTGAGAGATGGCCATTGCAGGGAGTGGTGTAAGGCATGGGCGAGGGAGTGGCGTGTGCACGGTATGCACCGTAAAGAAAAACATTTTCAGACGTCTGGTTCTCTCTCCAGACGTTTAGACAAACGTCTGGTGAACATCCCAGACGTCTTAGTTGACTAAAAGGTGACGGGTCGTTTCACTCTCTCCATAAGATATTTAACAAATATTAAATAAAGTACACATTATTAATATATCATTAGTCATGTTGCTACTAATTAAGTTCTTCATAAGTCAATAATATTTAGTAAATAAATAATATTTGAGAGAGATTTTTAATAAATATTAATTAATATATACATTATTAATACATCTTTTGACATTAGACTTCTTAATTCCTAAGTTGTCTCCAAATCAAGGATATTTCAAATATATGCAAGAGATTGAGAATGATAATGAATATAATAATTTTTATTTTTAGCGGAAGCATTTAGTGGATATAATATATTAATTTAATTAAATTATGTATTCCAAAAAATTATCAAATTTAACGATGCTTCTCTTTTAAAATTATTATATTTTTTTTCATACAAAGTGAAGCCATTATTCTTGATCAAGCTTTTTTTCAATCTCACAAGATTATTCCTTATAATAAAGTTTTCTTAAGACATTAATTTAGTAGTTGTTATAACAATTAAGATTATTTTGATTCATATTAATTTCACTTAAATTTTTACATCTTTCCTCTTTAATTTAATTCAATAGTTGGTGATGAATTCTACATTATTTATTATACAATGATTAATGTCTTAATTTTATTTTAAAATTTTTTATTAAGTTACATTTTTTACTAATCAGAGTTTGATATAGTAAAAAAGTAAAGAAACATACATTGCAACACACTTTGGAATGCACATCACCTGCTTAACAAAACACATTGATATATTTTGATTTTCAACCGATATGTTTTAGCTTTCCACCGGAATACACCAGTTGAAAATCAAAATACACAAATTGAAAATAAATAAACACTAGTGTGTCTTAGATTTCCAAGGGTGAAAAATGGGTTTTCATTTAAAAAGTTAAAGGTGATTTTCACCTATACGTTTTGGGTTTAAGGTTTAAGATTTAAGATTTAGCATTTAGAGTGTACGGAAAATAATTCTACCCATGAAAAGTGATTTTTTACTTGGAAAGTGATTCTTTACCTTTGGATTTAGGATTAATCTCAAAGGTGAAAATTCATTTTTCAAAGTTGAAGAACCATTTTACATATATGAAAAATATGTTCAAAATCAAAATACACCGGTATATTTTATCTAGAAGGGGTCGCAGGTTACAAAATATGTTGTAAAGCACATTTACCTACTCGCACCCTTTGATATATTAAGGCTTTCACTTTTTGAACTTTTAGATCTCATTTACATGCTATTAAAAATCGATGATAAATTTGATATATACAAATGCATATGACAGTCAACAAATATAAATAAGAAAAAAATTATCTTTCCTAAATAAATGCAAGTTAATTAAATATAATTCTTTTTAATTTAATGATCTATCGATAATTATCTCACTGTGAAGCATGAATCAGCATGCTAGATATAAACTAAAGTCAACTACATTGAGTAACGTTAAAAGGAAGTGCCACATCACAAAGCATGGGTTCCCTTAGAAGTTAAAACTTCTTGGAAAACATGAAAAGAATGATTCAAAAGTAAATGTAGTAGAATCCAAGGCTCCACTTTATGCAAAAGAGTATCGTAAGTATTATCAAGTGCTGAAATCTAACATCACTCAAAAAAATCATCACCAATTCTAAGTTAAAAGTACGCATATGTAAAATAAAAATACATATAATAATTTTACATCGATACAAAATCATCATAATATCTTTAAAATAATTTTACACTGATACAAAATCATTAAAATTAATTTTAAAGTCACTTTACACCTATATAAAACATAAGATGTACTTCAAAATCATTTTATACTACTGTAATTTAAAACAAAATAAAATGCTTATCCCTGCTAACAAAAAAAGTGATGAATTATTTAAGTGGGAAGCCTATCAAATAACAGAAATTACGTTAATTTTTTATTTTTTTATGTTGAATATCAAACTGTACAGTAAGAATCATATCCGTCACGTTTACGCGTTACAGAATGTGATTTTTTTATGTTTCTGTATAATTTAACTTAAGAAAAACACATTATAGTCAGGAATTTTGTTGATACTATATATTATTTTTTTAAAAAAATAATATATATTTCTTTATATATATAATAAAAATAATATATTATAATGTCCCTAACAAAATAGCTACCGTCGCAAGTTCTTTGGCAAAGCTAACGTTAAAATGAGACTAAAATTACAAAGATTAGAGTACATAAATACATTTTGTAATATAAAAATAAAAATTACGTCATGTATCTTCCTAATGCGAGTATTTTCTATTTTTGAGTTGGATTCATCGGTAGAATACATTGGTGCATTCAATATATCACTACTAATATTTATTATTGTCATGCTAAAAATCATGTATCTTTTATAATAAATGTGTTAGCAGCTATCATTCACTAATAATTAAAAGATAATCAGTAATTTTTATTTTTAATGATATTTAATTTAAAATTAAAAATTAACAAAAAAAAATTGATACATTAAAATTTAAAATAAAAAATCATCAATAAATTTTTTACTCATAAATAAATTATTTGAGTTGCCATGAGTCTTACCATGTGATGGTGTTTATATTATTTTTTACATATGAAGACTAGTCAATGAATTTATATATTAAATATCAACATGGACAATTTAAATTACATATGTTACATGCTTGTGTTCTGCAATATATTATTTTTTTTCAATTTTCTACATTCTTACAATTAAACTTGTATTCACGGTAGATTAACCGTACTATAGCATAAACAATGCAAAATGAAGTCTTCATCTAATAAAAGCAGGAACATGTGTCCTCAAGAAGGGTCGACAATGATGTACCCGCCAATTTCGAGTATCACCGACAACATGGGCGATGATGGCGGATATTGAAGTCACATGCGCGTGAAGGGAAAGTGATCCGTGAAGATAGGAGAGAATAATTTGAGGTGCCATGAAGAAATTGACGGGAATGCAAGTGCATCAGCATTTCACCTCCAGCTACAGAATTCATGGGAAACTGCATTCAACCAAAAAGCACATTGTCCCGCTACCCCCATTCCCCTTTCCTCCTATGCTGTCTAGACCTAACCTTAACTCCTGTCGTTGTCCTTCATCAATCACCTTTGATCGATTGGGGTCCCTCCCTCCCTTCTTATGGATCTTCCTCCTCCTCTCTCTGGATCATTCCTTCTCCGTCGATCAGATCTTCTCCTTGCCATACGTCTTCCTTTCGCTGCTCGTGGAGGTCGATTGTTGTTCGCAGTCGTGGCGGTCGGCGAAGCGTGTTGCGGTCGCGACGGTCAGTGGCACATGCTACGGTCATGTGGCCTTGGTTGCGTGAGGTTGTCCACGTCCAGTGGTCGTGGCATGTGATCACATGGTTGTGGCTGTCTCCAATTTGTGGTCGTGGTCATGGTCGTAGTCGTGGTGATCTTCGGTTCGTTGTCGCGGTCGTGGTGGTCTCCAATTCGGTTGAAGTCATGGCGTGCTCGCCTAATCGGTGCTCGATGATCGTGGTGTGGTCTCTTGAGATGGCCACTATGTGGTCGTGGGGTTCGACCGACCTTGTCACGTGTGGCAGCGAGTTATGGGGGTCAATCGGTGTGGCTAGGTCTTGTTTGATGGAGTTGGTTTTATCCTTTTTTTTTCTTATTTTTTTAATTTTGTTGTTCGGACCATGTTTGACCCCATGTCCGTTAGGGTAGAGATTTTTGACGTGAGTCAAATGCTGATTAATTTAGTCTTCTCATTAGTACGATTCTCCAAGATTTTATCTCGATAATACTGTCGTATCAACGAACGTGAGGTTACTTCTCCTTTGGATCTCTTGCATTTGACACTTTTTTTATTTTTTCTTTATTTTTTGTCCTCTTATTTTTATTGTTTTGATCTTTTTCCCATTTGTATGATACATTACCTTCCCTTTTTAAAGGTATTAGACTTCCCATTCTCTCCTTTCTACATGATGCATTCTTTTATATTAAATTCTTCTTATTTTAATGGAATGTTATTCCCATGAAAAAAAAAGTTCCTAAATTTAGGGACGTGCATTTTAAACAACATAACTTCATGGCAGATTAGCTCCCCAGAATTTTATAACCCACGCTTTGCCTTAGAAGTACAACTTACATGCTAAGTACTCCAGAAAAATACAAAAGAAAGTAATAATTGATACAACATTGATGCATTCAAATGAAATTTAAATTTATTCAACATTTAATTTTTAATTTAGAACTACGTGAGAATATTTATCTATCAAGTAAGCAAAAATTGCTAATGTGAACTCAAACTAAGATACACTTAAAAAAGAACCTAAATAGTGTAGGCACGATTTTGATAAATTTCACTGAATATGGTAGCCAATGTTGATTTTGGAAAAGGTTTCAAATATCCTATTAAATGCGGATGATAAATTAATATGAAATGGGCTTAACTTACACAAACAGAGATCTCCCAAGTATGGATGGGAAATGAGGATTAAGGATGACTACTTTTGTTAGCATGGTTGTTTAAATAGGAATTGTGCGTTTTAATGCGGAAGAGATCAAGTGGGAAGGTGTGAGCCACATGATATTTTTACTTCGTAACAGCTCTCTCAGTTAAGAAAGGAAATAACAGATACAGGATATTGGTGCAATGCAAGACAATTAGGCGCAAACACCTCACCCCTAGCTATTTTCAACTCCCAAAAGGTGCATAAGGTTGATATTGAAAGCATTAGAAGGAAGGTGATTAGTGTTCAAGATGGTAAAATAATGTTAATTAAAATTAATATTGGTATGGAAGGTAATCAAGTCACAAATATACACATAATATACAAGATGTATAGTAGAAATCTAATACCAGGAAAAAATTAATACCTAGATCTCCTACTTTAGGATTTTACCCTGAATCACTCTTGAAATACTAATCGGTACTTATGGGGAACCAAATATTTTTATAAACCCTCTTGATATTCCAATCAAGAGTAAACCCCTCTCACCTGAAAGGAAAAAAGCCCACAATCCAGGCCCTTAGATTACAAGCAAATGATAAAAGAAAATTGAATTAAAACATAATTTTAGCTCCTATGACTAGTCCCAAAAAAAAATGCAATAATTCATATAAAATAGCTATCTAAGAGACTAGAATGAACTCCCTTAGTGATTGTAAAGAAAATGATACTGCTAGGAGTTGAAGTAATGTAGCTTTAAGCAAATGGGAGTTGGAGAATCAAAGCTTCAATCACTTTCAAGAACACCAAATATGAGTCATTGCTGAATGTGTGCTTGAATGTGCTTTGAATGTGTTTTGGGTGTTCTTCTCAACCACCAAAGAGTGAGAAATGCTCTCCTATTTATAGAGTGGTGTTTGGATCACTTTAGATGTGCATAAGATCCCTCTTCAACAGCTAAAAAGTTTTTCAAATTGATTTGTCAACGGCTAACTGATTTGGTCAAAAAGTATTTTATCTAACGTTAAGTAAAAATCATCTAACATTAACTATTTAACGTTATGTGCTCGATTAGGTACAAAGTTCACTTTTTCTTGTTCGCACCCAAATTTGCCCAAAAGAGCTTATTTAACTCTAAGTAACTCCTATCTAATGTTAGATATAAAATTCAATGTAAAGCTTTTTAGTTCCTAACAGCCTGGTTGACACCCAACCTATTATCTAACATTATGTATCACATACCTAATGTTAGATAGCCTGTAAAAAGGCTTCTAACTGTCCAAAATGAACTATTGGATTCCTATAGGAATTTAAAGCCATGCACTATCCCTAACAGTCTTAGTTAAACATAATTTGATCTATTTAGGTTATGTGTGGTATTTTTGTGAGAATTGCATATGAACCCCCTATATTTATGCTAATATGAGATCTGATTGGGGCTCTCCTTACATCCTAAAGAATATAAAATTACAACTCAATTCCTATAATATAAGGAGATCTAAACTTGAAGAGTATGATCTCCTCTTTCTTCTTGGCTTTTGATTTCGTCAAGAGAGTTTCAACATGAAAAACATTCTTGCAATAACTACGCATAAAATACAATTTTAATCTCATTTACTTGAGATGTTTGTTATCATCAAAACCATCATTCAAGGTTAATGTGGTGCCAATTGCTTATGCACCTATATACGTAAATGTTTGTTACGACCCGGTTCCCGGATCCTTACAAGACACGAGACCGGACCGACTCGACTAATCCCAAGACCCAGTCGTCCAACGAGAAAGTAACCAAAAAAGCAGTAAAATAAACTACATTAACCATGCTAGCAACTAACAGTAACAAAAGTACAACAGTAAAGAAGTAAACTACTACAATACACACCACCACAATAGTAGAAAATTAAAAGAGGTACAGAAATATAAAGTGCAGAACGAAAGAGCACAGAATATAAAGGTACAAGAAGCTACTCACTTCTGCAAATGAGTACAAAAGAACTACGACTACTGGGCTCTTTTGGGCCAAGCATCCTCTGCAGCCATGTGCTCTGGCTGCTCAACACCTGGACCTAAAAAAGGTTATGAGCACAAAATGTCAGCGAACGCTGAGTAGAGTGGCAACCAACTACTAAACAGTAAAGGTAGACAGGTAGCTATTGTTTTCCATTTCTTTCTTTCTTTAACTAATTATTCTTTCTTTCACCATTTAATTATCAGATCTCTTTCTTGATGTCGAATGTTCCTCGTGGGAACGATCTTGATTACAGTCTTTTTCGAAGAGTAGAAGTAGCACGTGGTACTCTCCGACCGGAAGAGTCCCCCATGATGGTCCTACACCTAGTCAACCACCCCAAGGTCACTGACAGATGTAACGGTGACTATGGCACGTGCGATAAATGCACGGGTAGCTACCTTGCACTGACACGCGGTTAGTCGTTTCCGTTAGAGGGTACACCCAAAGTACAGCACGAAACCAGTATAGGGCATAGCCCTCTCAGTAACAGGGGTCTAGCCACTAAGAACCAAACAAGGGTCTCGCCCCTCCACAGTCTGTGTACCCTCGCTGGACTACCCTAGTTTGCCCAGTGGGCCTAACAAGTCAGTGTAAGGCGGCTAGTTGAACCTTGGGCCCCGTGGGGTGGCTAGCTCTCTCCCTACACTAGTAGCTCTCCCCGATACTGTGTACGCGAAGGCCAAAAATTGAGTACAAAGTGGTCAATCTTAACCCCAGGTCCCAACCCAAGGGCGGCTAGTTCCGCTCTGCACTAAACAGGGGGACAATCGCTCCTCTTGGTATTTCGTACTCAAGGGCCAACTTACTTCCCCACTCACATTCCCAGTTCCGTTTCATTTATTTCCAGGAGCTCTACTCCTAATTTCCCGTAGGGTTCATGCTCATATTTCTTAGGCTAAGCCATATCAGGTTTCATCATTTCTATTTCCATTCTCAGGTTATACACATGCAATTGTACTTTATTTCATATTCAATTTATTTACAGATAGCTCGTATTTCCAACATTCACTTTTCCATTTCCAAATTATATACACGCAGCTCATATTACGTCATTTCAAGGGTATGACAGAAAGGTTACATTCAACAGTTAACTAACACAACTACTATATATTTCGCAGGCAACTGTTATTCATTTATTCAATACAGACAATCCAGTATTTCTAGCCCTAGGATTCATGCCATATCCTAGGTTCTAATCATTCATTCCACACATGCAATTAGGTTGAAATTAAATTAAGGGGAAGCCACTCTACCAGTAAACCCAGGAGTAGTGGGGGCTTGATCGGTAGGTCCACGTGCCTCAGCAAACCTCAAACCTGCAACGGAACAAGGTCCTACCACAATGATCAATCACAAGAGAATACTCAAAACAGTATAGAAAGTATTCCAACAAGTAGAAGAATTTATACGGGAAACAATGGTATCTTAATTGCGAAAATCGGACCTCAAATGGACCCTAAACGGGTCAAGAATAGTAATTCTGACTCAAATTAGACATCTGGAATACCTTACAGACATCTTAAAAGAGTTCAGAGCCATACCTCAAGTCCTGCGCCACTCCTCAGACATTTAAGAACTCCGCTGGACCGTCTAGACCCAGTTCCAGATGTCCGACCACCTCTCCGGACGTTTGGAAATGCTTCCCGTCGTCTGGTACCTCACCCAGACATCTGAACTGCGTGAGAGAGCGTGTCCCGCACTTTCCCGAAGCGAATCCTACACGCGTCAACGAAAATCTTCTCAATAAGGCATGAAACAGCGCCTCTGCGGAACGGCCTGCATGGTCGTATCTACAAAGAAGATGTACGTCGCGAAGCTTACCTCTCAGTAGTCTGGAACCTCCTCCAGACGTCGTCTACGTCGTCTGGACATCGATCCAGATGTCTGATTCTGGAAAAAATCCAGAACCAGAACTTGCCTTCGCCTTCTCGCGCTACGCATGACCACGCCGCGCCCGCTCGCCTGCTGCTCCGGCTGCAGCAGTGTCGGGGAGGACCTCCCTGTAACGAGCTCGTGCCCCAGACGTCTTTTAAGACGTCTGGGAGGTGGCCCAGACGTCTGTAAAGACGTCTGGGATCACATCCAGACGTCTGACAAGACGTCCGGGATAGTTTACAGACGTCTGACGAACAGTTATACTCGCACGGGATATTCGTCTGCGCCCCTGTGCGTGCAGACCTGCGATCCGCATCTTCTCTGCGGCTGCAGGCGACTGCGGCCGTCTCTCTCCTCCTCTCCGCGCGGCGTTAAAAGGGGGAGGGGGCGCGCCTCCCCTCCCGTCTCCACCATCTTCCTCCTCTCCTGCTGCGGGCGGAGCGAGCGGACGCAAGGGCGCAGCGGCAGCGGCGCAGCAGAAGGCGCGGAGGAGCTGCGGCGTGCGAGGGCGGGGCTCTGCCGTGAGGGCGAGCTCGCCGGGAGCGGCTTGGCCGGCCGGCGGAGGGCGCAAGGGGCGCAGAGCGTCGCGAAGAGGGACCTGCTGCGGGCGGAGCAGCGGACGCGCGAGGTGCGACGCGGGCGGCGTCGCGAGCGGAGGCCGAGCGAGGTTCTGATTCTGGAAAAATCTCCAGAATCAGACGTCTGGACTGATATCCAGACGGCAATGTCGACGTCTGTGTGATCATACAGACGTCTGAAAGGTGAGTTCCGCTTTCTCCTTCTTCTTCTGTCGACTGACCGTACTGAAGGAGGAGGGTTGGCTGTGCGCAGGTGTTCGGATTCGTCATCCTTTGCGAATCCGACGTCTGGAAGTTGTACCAGACGGCGGGAGTGACCTCCAGACGTCCGGAGAGACCATCGGACGTCTGGGATCTAGGAGAGACGTCGCCACAGACTTCTGGACGTCCGGGGAACCAAGCCGAACAGGTAATTCTCTGATCCACCGTTTAAGACGTCTGGAAGGAGTTCCAGACGTCTGATTTTGCACAGTATTGTCTTTCTCGACCCGTTTAGGGCCCGTTTGGGCTCCGTTTTCCGCGATTCGAGTTGCGTTCGATTCAGAATTTATTCCTCTACCCGCCTACAGTAGCTATACACTGTTTTGAGACACTCCTTGTGTTTGATCCTTGTGATAGGACCTCGTTCGGTTGCCGTCTTGAGAGTCGCGGAGGCGCACGGGATTCCCGACCACGCCCCCATTACTTCCGTTGTACCTGGTAGAGTGGTTTTAAGCATTAATAAAATCTGTTAAAGTATGGAACCATAACTAGAACCTAGGGCATTGCATGAACCCTAGGAATGAGAAATGTATGGAATGATAGCTCCTAGGTGTTGCATGAATCCTAGGGCCGGAAAACTAGATTGTATGATAGATCCTAGGATATGGCATGAATCCTAGGATGGAAAAACTAGTGGAATGTATATTACTGCAGTCTTGGAAAAATGGAAAGGAATATATAAGCTGCCTGTGAAACTAATTAACAGCTGCCTGTTATGAACAAAGAAACATGTTTGAGATCATGGAAATTGAGAACGTGAATCTGGAAAGTGAAACACATGATGTTCTGAGATAAAGGGCTGGAACCCTACGGGGAATTAGGAGTGGAACTCCTGGAAAGAAAAGGAATGGAACTGAGATGTAGTTGTACTGTCTCTTGGGTACGCAGTACCAAGGGAAGTACCTGTACCTGTTTTAGTGCAGAGTGGGGCCAGCCGCCCCAGGGACCCGGGGTTAGGCTTGGCCGCTCTGTACCGACTTGTTGGCCCTCGTGTACGTAGTACCGAGGAGAGCTAGTAGTGTTAGGAGAGTACTAGCTACCCCACGGGCCCCGGGGTTCTGCTAGCCTCCTTCACCGACTTGTTAGGCCCACTAGGGCAAACCAGGGTAGTCAGACGAGGGTGCGCGGACTGTGGAGGGGCAAGGCCCCGGTTTGGTTACTGTGGAGGGGTTGGACCCCTGTTACTGAGAGGGCTCTGCCCTGGTTCCGTGCTGTGCTTTGGGCGCACCCGTTAACGGAAACGACTGACCGCGTGCCAGTACGGGCTAGCTACCTGTGCGTTTATCGCGCGTGCCGTAGTCACCGTTACGTCTGTCAGTGACCTTGGGGTGGTTGACTGAGGGTAGGATCACCACGGGGGACTCTCCCGGCCAGGAGAGCACCACGTGCTACTTCTACTGTTGGAAAAGACTGCAATCAAGATCGTCCCACGAGGACATTCGAGATCAAGTAAAGGATCTGAGAAGTAAATGAAATAGTGAGAAAAATTGAAAGATGTAAATAAAGGAAGTAATAGAACATAACAGCTACTGTACACTCTACTGTTGCCTTTAGTTAGTTTACCACTCTACTCAGCGTTTTGCTGACGTGTTACACTCGTTACCTTTTTCAGGACCAGGTGTTGAGCAGCCAGGGTCGGCGGCTGCAGAGGACGCTGGGCCGAGTAGGGTCCAGTAGAGTTGCCACCGCTTTGTACCTTCTTTTGTTTCTGTTCTAGTGAGTAGTTTTGTTTCCGCTGTACCTTCTTTACCTGCAGTTTTTGTTATATGGTAAATGTTGTTTTACTGTTGTGGTGGTGCCTACTGTAGTAGTTTCTTTCCTTACTGCTGTACTTTTTACTGTTAGTTATATTCATGCTGAATGTGGTTTATTTTACTGTCTTTTGGTTACTTCCTCGTTGGACGACTGGGTCTTGGGATTAGTCGAGTCGGTCCGGTTCTCGTGTCTCGTAGGGACTCGGGAACCGGGTCGTTACAGATGGTATCAGAGCAAGGTCGTCCCGAGAAGTGAATCAACTGACTGGAAAATAACCAATTCACATGTTTATAGCTAGAGTAGCCACCACAACATATCTCTTGACTTGAGCTCTTAGAAGTGTTGTTAGGTACCGTCTGTTTTGACGTTTCCGTTTTGTTTCGCGTCTCCATTGTAGGAGATGCCGCGTCGTGGAGCTAGGAGGGTGAGCCGCAGGCGCGGCCGAGGTCAGGGCCCGGGGGACGGATGTGCCGGGCTTGGAATACATACAACCCCTCCTCTTCTCCTGAGTATACCGTCTCGGGACCTCGTCCAACTGATTCGAGAGGTGGTTCGAGAAGAATTTCAGCTTCCACCCACGTCGCTACCCCCTCCCCCTCCCGAGCGTACGACAGGGGAGTTAGTGGTGGAACGAGATTTCCGCCGCCACACCAGGCGTGTTAGGAGAACTCCACGGAGACACGTGGCGTCCGCAGGAGAGCCGTCACGTTGTGCAGGGCCATCAGTGGCCTTTGGGGGCCCTCGACAGGGGCCAGTCGCCAGCACCG
Source organism: Thalassia testudinum (assembly GCA_037157565.1). Lineage (NCBI taxonomy): Eukaryota > Viridiplantae > Streptophyta > Magnoliopsida > Alismatales > Hydrocharitaceae > Thalassia > Thalassia testudinum. The sequence goes on from JAZHRO010000073.1 coordinate 156,101,382, forward strand.
GACCCCCGCCTAGCCGACAGCAGGGACTCACTGAGGGCGGGAGTCGGGTTCCCCTCTGCTACCAGTGTGGCCAGCCGGGCCACGTCAGGAGGGACTGCCCATCTAGGGCAAGAGGTCAGCAGATACTTCCCGCGCAGAGCACTGGAGGGCGCGCAGGAGGCCGCGGTTTCCAGGTGCGAGGAGGAGGACCGCAGTCTCGAGGAGGGTACCGGCCAGCACCTACCCGTCCGACGCAGAGTGTGGCTGCTTCGTCCGCACCTAGAGCTGAGGGGCGTATCGACGCCCTAACACACAGGGACGCCAGAGCTTCGGGATCCGTGGTAGCAGGTATGGTTTCAGTTTCTGGCAGACTCGTTTACACGCTTTTCGATTCCGGCGCTACGCACTCGTTTGTCGCAGACAGTTTCGCGATTAGTTTGGACCAGGATTATACATTGTTAGAGAACCCGTTCGTAATCAGAGGTCCGAGTGGTCAGCTGTTTGTAGCTGAGGAGGTGTACACGGGTTGCGGGGTCAGCATCGGGGGACACAGCCTGCCAGCTGACCTGATTATGATACAGATGGAGGACTTTGGGGTGATCCTGGGGATGGATTGGCTGTCCGCTTACCACGCATTGGTAGACTGCTTTGAGAGGAAGATTGTCTTCTCCATTCCGGAGTTGCCTTCCTTCGAGTTTCACGGGCAGCCAGTGGACGGAGGTTTCAGGTGCATTTCGGCACTTCGGGCGGCGAGACTTTTGAGCCAGGGGTGTGAGGGCTTCTTAGCTTGTGTGGTGGCAGAGCACAGCCCCGTGGCAGACTTCCAGAGCATCCTGGTGGTCAGAGAGTACCCCGACGTGTTTCCAGACGAGTTACCAGGACTACCGCCCGAGCGGGAGATCGAGTTTGAGATCTCACTAGTACCAGGGACCAACCCCATCTCCACCGCGCCATACAGGATGGCACCGCTTGAGCTGCGAGAGCTCAAGTCTCAGTTGCAGGACCTTTTGGAGAAGGGTTTCGTGAGGCCCAGTGCGTCTCCCTGGGGAGCCCCAGTACTGTTTGTGAAGAAGAAGGATGGGACCCTACGCCTTTGTGTGGACTACAGACAGCTGAATAGGGTCACCATCAAGAACCGATATCCGCTGCCGAGGATTGATGATTTGTTTGACCAGTTGCGGGGTGCCACGGTATTTTCCAAGATCGACTTGAGGTCTGGATACCACCAGTTGAGGATCAGGGAGACCGACGTCTCCAAGACAGCTTTCCGCACCCGGTACGGACACTACGAGTTTTTGGTCATGCCGTTTGGGCTGACCAATGCCCCGCTGCTTTCATGGACCTGATGAACCGGGTGTTCAGACCGTACTTGGACCAGTTTGTGGTGGTTTTCATAGATGATGTACTCATCTATTCTAGAGATCGGACGCAGCACGGACAGCACTTGCGGATGGTTCTGGACACTCTGAGACGACGCAGGCTGTACGCCAAATACAGCAAGTGCGAGTTCTGGTTGAGGGAGGTGACCTTTTTGGGTCATGTGATCTCTGGAGACGGCCTGGCGGTGGATCCCGCCAAGGTCGAGGCAGTGCTCAGGTGGGAGAGACCGCGTTCAGTCACTGAGATTCGCAGTTTCCTGGGACTGGCAGGTTACTACAGACGGTTCATCAGAGGGTTTTCGCAGATTGCACGTCCTATGACACAGTTGACTCGGAAGGATGTGCCTTTCACTTAGACAGACGCCTGTGAGGCGTGTTTTCTGGAACTGAAGGAGAGGTTGACCTCGGCTCCCGTGCTCACCATTCCTGACAGTAGTGGCGGGTTCGTCGTGTACACGGACGCTTCCTTGCAGGGGTTAGGAGGTGTGCTCATGCAGAGGGGTCACGTGGTCGCATACGCTTCGCGGCAACTGAAGCCCCATGAGCATACCTACCCTACCCACGACCTAGAGTTGGCAGCTGTTGTCTTCGCGCTGAAGACATGGAGGCACTACTTGTACGGTGAGATCTTCGAGATTTTTACAGATCACAAGAGCCTCAGATATCTTTTTGACCAGAAGGAGCTCAACATGAGACAGAGATGTTGGTTGGAGCTCCTGAAGGACTACGACTACAGCATCTCCTACCACCCGGGAAAGGCCAATGTGGTGGCTGACGCCTTGAGCCGTAAGGCGCCCGCACGCTTGGCCAGTCTACAGTTACAGAGTTGGAGCCTTTTGGAGGAGGTGGGCAGTTGGTGACCTCTAGAGTTACGAGGATACTGTGGGGCAGTGGCAGTGACACGGTAGACCAGACCAGAGTTGATAGACCGCATCATCACGGGACAGATGGCCGATCCGTACTTGCAGTCTTTGCGCGACAGAGTACTGTCAGGGGACCCAGGGGACTTCTCTTTCACAGACCAGGTGTTACGCTTGAGGGGACGGCTGTGCGTCCCCAGAGACGAGGAGCTGTTGAGAGAGCTCCTGACTGAGGCACACGGTTCCAGATTCACCATACATCCCGGAAACACGAAAATGTACCATGACTTGAGACGCGAGTTCTGGTGGAGAGGGATGAAGCGAGATGTGGGTGAGTTCGTGCAGCAGTGCTTAGTGTGCCAGCAGGTGAAAGCCGAGCATCAGAGGCCTGCAGGGCCGCTTCAGCCGCTTCCAGTGCCAGAGTGGAAGTGGGAGAGCATCACCATGGACTTGGTGGTGGGTTTACCTGTTACCCAGCGAGGACACGACGCGGTCTGGGTAATAGTGGATAGGTTAACGAAGACGGCACGACTCTTGCCGATCCGAGTCACTTTGGGACCAGCACAGTTGGCAGAGAGGTATATCCGTGATGTGGTGCGACTACACGGAGTTCCGCGGGAGATCGTATCCGACCGGGATACCCGCTTTACGTCCCAGTTTTGGGCTGAGTTTCAGCAGGCTTTGGGGACGAGGTTGAGGTTTAGCACGGCTTACCACCCCCAGACGGACGGACAGACGGAACGCACGATACAGACACTTGAGGATCTTTTGCGTGCCTGTGTACTAGACTGGAGGGGCTCTTGGGAGGAACACCTGCCCCTGGCAGAGTTTGCATACAACAACAGTTATCACTCGAGCATCGGCATGGCTCCCTACGAGGCTCTGTACGGACGGGAATGCGTGGCACCCTTGAGTTGGGTTGAGGTGGGGACCAAGTGGGAGGTTGGCCCCAGGTTGATCCGGCAGAGTCAGGAGGTAGTTGAACAGATCCACAGACGACTCCGCACTGTCAGGAGCAGACAGAAGAGCTACGCAGATCGCAGACGCAGAGAGGTGCAGTTCGAGGTTGGGGACCACGTCTTTCTTCGTGTTTCGCCCATGAAGGGCTTACAGCGGTTTGGGGTGAGAGGGAAGCTCGCGCCGAGGTTCGTGGGGCCCTTCGAGGTCCTGGAGCGGGTTGGACCCGTTGCTTACAGACTTGCCCTTCCCCCGCAGCTTTCTGGTGTGCACGACGTGTTCCACGTGTCCAACCTCAGGAAGTACGTAGCCGATCCCAGCCACGTACTGAGTCACGAGAGCGTCGAGGTGAGCGACGACCTGACCTACCCCGAGCGGCCAGTGCAGATCCTAGACCGAGCCGTCCGCAGGTTGAGACGAAAGCAAGTACCCCTGGTAAAGGTTTTGTGGAGGAGCCAGCGGTACGAGGAGGCTACCTGGGAGCCTGAGGCGGCAATGCGGGAGCGGTACCCAGAGCTTTTCGCGGGTACGTCTTTTCGGACCGGCTTCGGTCCTCTTTGAGTTTGTTATGGTTATTTGGACATCCTTTTTCCGCACCCTAGTTGGCGCAAGTTTCGGGGACGAAACTTCCTTTGAGTTTGTTATATTGTAACGAGCTCGTGCCCCAGACGTCTTTTAAGACGTCTGGGAGGTGGCCCAGACGTCTGTAAAGACGTCTGGGATCACATCCAGACGTCTGACAAGACGTCCGGGATAGTTTACAGACGTCTGACGAACAGTTATACTCGCACGGGATATTCGTCTGCGCGCCTGTGCGCGCAGACCTGCGATCCGCATCTTCTCTGCGGCTGCAGGCGACTGCGGCCGTCTCTCTCCTCCTCTCCGCGCGGCGTTAAAAGGGGGAGGGGGCGCGCCTCCCCTCCCGTCTCCACCATCTTCCTCCTCTCCTGCTGCGGGCGGAGCGAGCGGACGCAAGGGCGCAGCGGCAGCGGCGCAGCAGAAGGCGCGGAGGAGCTGCGGCGTGCGAGGGCGGGGCTCTGCCGTGAGGGCGAGCTCGCCGGGAGTGGCTTGGCCGGCCGGCGGAGGGCGCAGGGGGCGCAGAGCGTCGCGAAGAGGGACCTGCTGCGGGCGGAGTAGCGGACGCGCGAGGTGCGACGTGGGCGGCGTCGCGAGCGGAGGCCGAGCGAGGTTCTGATTCTGGAAAAATCTCCAGAATCAGACGTCTGGACTGATATCCAGACGGCAATGTCGACGTCTGTGTGATCATACAGACGTCTGAAAGGTGAGTTCCGCTTTCTCCTTCTTCTTCTGTCGACTGACCGTACTGAAGGAGGAGGGTTGGCTGTGCGCAGGTGTTCGGATTCGTCATCCTTTGCGAATCCGACGTCTGGAAGTTGTACCAGACGGCGGGAGTGACCTCCAGACGTCCGGAGAGACCATCGGACGTCTGGGATCTAGGAGAGACGTCGCCACAGACTTCTGGACGTCCGGGGAACCAAGCCGAACAGGTAATTCTCTGATCCACCGTTTAAGACGTCTGGAAGGAGTTCCAGACGTCTGATTTTGCACAGTATTGTCTTTCTCGACCCGTTTAGGGCCCGTTTGGGCTCCGTTTTCCGCGATTCGAGTTGCGTTCGATTCAGAATTTATTCCTCTACCCGCCTACAGTAGCTATACACTGTTTTGAGACACTCCTTGTGTTTGATCCTTGTGATAGGACCTCGTTCGGTTGCCGTCTTGAGAGTCGCGGAGGCGCACGGGATTCCCGACCACGCCCCCATTACTTCCGTTGTACCTGGTAGAGTGGTTTTAAGCATTAATAAAATCTGTTAAAGTATGGAACCATAACTAGAACCTAGGGCATTGCATGAACCCTAGGAATGAGAAATGTATGGAATGATAGCTCCTAGGTGTTGCATGAATCCTAGGGCCGGAAAACTAGATTGTATGATAGATCCTAGGATATGGCATGAATCCTAGGATGGAAAAACTAGTGGAATGTATATTACTGCAGTCTTGGAAAAATGGAAAGGAATATATAAGCTGCCTGTGAAACTAATTAACAGCTGCCTGTTATGAACAAAGAAACATGTTTGAGATCATGGAAATTGAGAACGTGAATCTGGAAAGTGAAACACATGATGTTCTGAGATAAAGGGCTGGAACCCTACGGGGAATTAGGAGTGGAACTCCTGGAAAGAAAAGGAATGGAACTGAGATGTAGTTGTACTGTCTCTTGGGTACGCAGTACCAAGGGAAGTACCTGTACCTGTTTTAGTGCAGAGTGGGGCCAGCCGCCCCAGGGACCCGGGGTTAGGCTTGGCCGCTCTGTACCGACTTGTTGGCCCTCGTGTACGTAGTACCGAGGAGAGCTAGTAGTGTTAGGAGAGTACTAGCTACCCCACGGGCCCCGGGGTTCTGCTAGCCTCCTTCACCGACTTGTTAGGCCCACTAGGGCAAACCAGGGTAGTCAGACGAGGGTGCGCGGACTGTGGAGGGGCAAGGCCCCGGTTTGGTTACTGTGGAGGGGTTGGACCCCTGTTACTGAGAGGGCTCTGCCCTGGTTCCGTGCTGTGCTTTGGGCGCACCCGTTAACGGAAACGACTGACCGCGTGCCAGTACGGGCTAGCTACCTGTGCGTTTATCGCGCGTGCCGTAGTCACCGTTACGTCTGTCAGTGACCTTGGGGTGGTTGACTGAGGGTAGGATCACCACGGGGGACTCTCCCGGCCAAGAGAGCACCACGTGCTACTTCTACTGTTGGAAAAGACTGCAATCAAGATCGTCCCACGAGGACATTCGAGATCAAGTAAAGGATCTGAGAAGTAAATGAAATAGTGAGAAAAATTGAAAGATGTAAATAAAGGAAGTAATAGAACATAACAGCTACTGTACACTCTACTGTTGCCTTTAGTTAGTTTACCACTCTACTCAGCGTTTTGCTGACGTGTTACACTCGTTACCTTTTTCAGGACCAGGTGTTGAGCAGCCAGGGTCGGCGGCTGCAGAGGACGCTGGGCCGAGTAGGGTCCAGTAGAGTTGCCACCGCTTTGTACCTTCTTTTGTTTCTGTTCTAGTGAGTAGTTTTGTTTCCGCTGTACCTTCTTTACCTGCAGTTTTTGTTATATGGTAAATGTTGTTTTACTGTTGTGGTGGTGCCTACTGTAGTAGTTTCTTTCCTTACTGCTGTACTTTTTACTGTTAGTTATATTCATGCTGAATGTGGTTTATTTTACTGTCTTTTGGTTACTTCCTCGTTGGACGACTGGGTCTTGGGATTAGTCGAGTCGGTCCGGTTCTCGTGTCTCGTAGGGACTCGGGAACCGGGTCGTTACACTCCCCGACGCACTCCTCTGCCTTGCTCACACATTGACCGGCCATAAGCTCACTGGCGAGCTCCCACACGAGCTCACGTGCTTGCTCTCCTCTCCTCCCCTCGTTGCTCCTCTCCTCCCACGCCGCTCACGCTCGCTGCTCGCTGCTCGTTGGAAGGAGAAGGGTGGCTGGAAGTGGGGTGGTGTGAGGGAGAGGGGGGGTTATATAAGGTGTGGGGTTAGGGTTTGCGTCGGGTGAGAGGAGAGAGAGAAGGAGAGGAAAACGAGGGTCGCGTACTGTCTACGCACAACACCCATGCAGATGCGAGGACGTACACGAAAATTTCGATTTTCAGACATATAGGAATGAGTCCAGACGTCTTGCAAGACGTCTAACCCTCAGTTCAGACGTCTGACCTAAAGTACGGACGTCTTAAAAAGGCTTAATGACGTGAGTCTTAATAATGATAAACTTCTATTAGATGATTTTTTTGTAGCCAAAATGTAGGGAAACATATAAAGTGACATAAAATGCAATGTAAGGTGGTGTTAACATGGTCTCCACTTGACAATTGGTATTTAATGCAACGAAAGAAAAGAACGAAAGTATTTTACGTGGTAGACCTCACCACATTGAAAAAAATTATCACACCACTTTGAACTAAAACACATAGGTGATAAATAATTTTGTACCAATGATAAATTATTATGAGTAATTTTGCATCGGTGATAAATTATTTTTAGATGATTTTGTACCAGTGTAATCTCATTTTGTATCATTACAAAATTACTCCAAAGGTGATCTGGTGGTTTTGCACCGATATAAAATAATTTTACACCGGTGATAAATTAGTTTAGGATGATTTTGCACCGATGTAACCTCATTTTGTACATGTACAAAATTGTTCCGAAGGTGATATGGTGGTTTTGTACAAGTGTAAAGTGATTTTGAAGATGATCTGGTGGTTTTGCATAGATGAAAAATGATTTTGTACATCGTGCAAAGTGATTTCACATCAGTGAAAAGTGATTCCAAAGGTGATTTCAATGGTTTGCACATATATAAAATAGGTTCGTTGTTAGTTTCAATAGTGATAGACCTCACCACATGTCAATACTTTTTTGCATAAGAAGAAAATACATCAAATAAGAACCACATGTTCACATCCCTTTGTATTACATTTTACATCACTTTTTACATTTGTATATTCACATTTTTTTTACAATAGTATAACTATTTCTAGATTATTATATCTCTAAAACAATTTATGGTAGTTTTACTACTCTAGTTTATCTAGAGGTTCCCATGTATCATGACGTCTAGCCGTTTCATCTTTCACGTATCATTCTCATATTTCTAATGAAAAATTAAAGAAATATATATTGTAATATATTTTACAACATGTGAAGTGATAATTGATAATTTTAATCGATGTATTTTAATTTTACATCAATGAAAATTATTTTTAATAAGTAAAAATTATTTTTTATACATAAAATATTATTTTTTATAAGTAAAATGACACATTATAAATTAAAAATTATTTTTTATCAATATATTTTATTTTCTATTAATATATTTTAACTTTCGATTAATATATTTTTATTTTTAATCGAAATATTTTAATCCTAAAGATCTACGCATTATAACGCACGTTTTTATGCTCACTTCCTTTTATTTTAATGTATTTCACCTGAGAGATGGAAAAACACGTCTGGCTTTATGGCCACTATAATATGTATCGTTAGCAAACAGGTTCATTGCAGCATACCAAGTCAAGCGTTACGCTCAGCCCCAAATTGGGTCAACAACGGTTGCATCCCTTAATAGCTAAAATAAAAAGGTAAAAGGAACCATATTCCTACACCTTGTATCTTTGTGCCCATCGATTCCAAATTGAACAACTTGCTCGCTCCCATTCATATCGAGTAACTCCAAATTAACCTCCGGTGAGGCTCCATACAGAAACACACTAATTTCCCCGAATGTTGCTGCTGCTGTGTCGTTGTTGTTGGTTGCAACGAGGGGGGTCCGTGCACCGTTCAAGGGTGGGAGAATAGCGAGGTGTATTCGATCGGAAGGAGGTGAGAGGCGATGATCTATGCATAACTCAAACAACCACTGCAACTATTAAAATTTCAGGACTCCATTGCTCGACCTTTGTAGGATTTCCCTTCCCCGTCATTCATCAAACATGCATCTAGTTATATCTCAGAAGGTTTATGCTGGGAACGTGGACCTCTTGCTTGCCATACATATCAAAATTCCTCGTCTCAATTTTCCAACCACGCAAATGTTGGTACGTACACCATGTTTGGTAGAACAAAAAAGCTCTGCAGCCTTAAAAATCCGGGGTCAAGTTTGCTTTGTTAAAAGAATTATTCGACGACGGTACATGAAATTGGATGAAAATCGACAGTCTGTGGAATCCTTCGTAGCCAAAGGTTCGCGGAAATACTCTTCAATTATCAGCTAATTAGTCAGAAACGTCGTTCTCTGACACGCTGATTGCTTGTTGCCGGTGATGGTCAACGCACTGCATGTGGACATATCTCCATCGGTGGCAATCGTGGAGGGGCCCAACGTCCTTGTCCAAGAAAAGGCAATGCATATCATAGTGTTAACCACACGGTTCCAAAGGAAAGACGAGTGATCATGATCAATTCCGAGCTGAAGCAAGGTGACGTGCTGACGGGCCCACATTTGGGGCCTGATCGCGAAATTGATAGGGCAACGAGAAGCGCCCAGTACGTGAGGATACGATTAGTTATAAATATTTTAGACTCTCGAGATAAATACGAATATGTATTGCGAAAGTTCCATGCGTCCTCGTTGCGGTGAAAATTTGTAAATTATTAATTATTAAATTAAATTATTTTTTTATTTTTGAGAATTTTTCATATCTTTTGAACTTTTATAATATGGGAAAAACGTTAATCTTAATTCTAAAAACTAATTCTAAATTAACAAAATAAACTTGTACATAGAATTGAGAAACAAACATTAGAGTTAACTACGAAGTTTAAACTACTAAATCACTTACTTAACTAATGAAAATAAAAATAAATTACTAACAAAAAATTTATTAATATAAAATAATATCAAAATTACAACTAAACAGAGTCGAGAAAAAGGTAGAGAAAAAAAAGAGAGAAAAGAGTGTAAGGAAAGATTCTCGATGTAGTGGCAACGAGTGGTGGATGAGTTTGGTTGAAAAGTCCTCATGCTCAAGAGAGAGGGGAAGGATAGGATGGAGTATTTAATCCAACCTAATCAAACCCAACTCGAATCCAAAAAGGCCTATTTTATTGTTAAGCCTTAATTTGGGCCAAAGGTTTGGAATTTTTCCCAAATCATCACCCATGCCTGACCTAAGGCCCATATTAACGAGTCCAAGGTTGGACACGGCCAGGCCCATTTCAGTGTTTGAGTGAAGCTTTCAAACAAGGTCTAGAAAAATCCGTTAAGGCCATTACTCAAAAAAATGGAAATCTACCCAATCATATATAAAGATCAATTGACCTATTAATAAATTTTTAATGTACCATAAAAGAAACAAAACTTTGACATGGTAGATTAAATAATTTTGTGCTAATAAATTTTCTCGTAGGTTAGGCTCTTGATTTCTAATCATCACTAACTGAAAGTAATGTATTTATATAGCAAACGCTAAATATGTTATACATCAAATATTATTTTTAGTAACAACTATACAAAAGTTTAGATGTCGGTATAAGTTTATATACATAATTATAGCCTCATTATGTAGAGGAAAAAATTAAACCTCACAAAAAAAAGAAAAAATATAATTTGAGAAAAAAATAAACTAATGAGCTATTTTAGGTTTTTTCAAGTTCAAACTGAATTGAGTCAGACGTAAGTTTATCCAAGTTCAACTCATATAAAATTCGAATCAGGTCAAGTTGACGTAAGTTTATCCAAGTTCAACTCATATAAAATTTGAATCAGGTCAAGTTAGATTCTTTTTATCTGACTTTGACTCGATTCAACCCAATGCACCACCCTAAAAGAAGGTGACGAAAGGAAAAGAACAATCACAATAAGAGAAACCTCTAAAGAGTATCAGAGGATATTTGTAACCTTTAAATTTCAAAATCATTGAAATTAAAGTTAAATTTGTCTCGCTTAATTTTTGACAAGTTAGATTAATAAATGATACTTCAAATTGCATTAGAAATGAAATTTTTAGCTCATTTTCCGATAAGAAAAGGCTTCGAACTCTTTCCCTCTTCTTTTCTCCCTTTTTTTTTTTTTATACGCATGGGCCTCTCTTCTCTTATTCAATGCAATAGTAATTAAATGAATATAAATATATTCATAGTAAATGTAACAAATTAACTTTTTGAAGATATATACAAGGAACTCTTTTAAATTATTTTACACTTCACATGTATGTACCATACCTTGAAGTTTGCACATCTTTTGAGTAAAAATTTATTCCGTCAAAAGTAAAGAGTCATTGTACATGGTAATTGATGCTATGCTACGTCAAAATAGTATTTACAAAGAATATCAGGCAAAGCTAAAGAAATGGAGTAATAAATTAAATATATTAATTGAATGAACATTTGGTATAGGAAATGTGGAGGAATGTTTGCATTTAGAAATTAAATCTTTGTGGAGAGAGTGGAGTCTATCTTGATGATAATTGAAATAATTTGTTGTTTTTTTAATTGAATAAGATGTCTGGACTGTCAGTCAGACATTCATTCAGACATCTGGACATATGTTTGGACGTCTAAAAGTAGAAGAATATCGCATATTCTTTCGCTCTGTACGTAGGCAGCGCGCAGAGTCCCTCTCTCTCTCCTTCACCCCCTCACCAGAACCCTAACTCCCCTCCTATATAAACCCCCCTTCTCTTCTTCTCTCCTTCTCACACCACTCCAGCCACCACCACCTCCACCTTCTCCTGTGACAGCCACGTCCCCCTCTCATCTCTACTGCAGCCGTAGCAAGGAAGGAGAGCCACCGGCAAGGAGAAAGTGGGGAGGAGCGAGAGCGAGAGAGTGTGAGGGAGTGAGATCAGGGGAGGAGGACGACGGCTGCAGGAGCTTGGTGGAGCTCGAGGAGGAGTCGTGGGAGAGAGGAGGATGCCGGTGAGGAGCTGCTCAAGCTCCTGCAGCTGCTGGAGCTGCCACTACAGGTGGAGGGCAAGCGGGGCGAGCGACGTGAAGAAGTTTTGATACTGGAAGTTTCCAGTATTAGATGTCTGGAGTGAAGTCCAAACGACTGGTGAGGCATCAGGACGTTCGAAGCTGAGGCCGAATGTCTGAAAGTGTAATATCATGAGGTACGTATCTTTCTGCGCTACTTTTCCGCCATGCAGATCATAGTGCAAGGGATGCCGGCTGATCGTCATGTCTACGGGGGCTCATACGTAGGTGCAGGCTTTAGGAAGGCACGCGGTGCGCTTTTTGGACGTCTGATCACGTTGCCAGACGTCTGGAGGTACTTCCAGACGACCGGAGGCCTTGTCCGACGCCTATAACTACCCCCAGACGGTCGCAGAGAGAGTCTGGACATCTGAAGCAGCCACAAGAAGTGTAAGGTGAGTTCTCATGTCTTTTAAGACATATGGGACTAGTCCTAGATGTCTGATTTTGGTCAGTAACCGCATTTTTTGCATGTTTAAGGCCCAAACAAAATCGAATTTCAGCAAATAAAGTATCATTGTTTTCCATTCAAGTTCCTCCACGTGTCCGTGTTGAGTATTTATCGTTTTGAGCTCGTCTAATGTACATTGGTCTCTGGTATAGGTTACCAGTCAGTGGTGTGTTTGAGGCCTGCAGAGACGACAAGATCTACGGTGCAGATCCCTATTCCTCCCGTGATACACGGTAGAGTGGTTTAATTCAGTTGTTAATATTTAAATAAGAATGTACTTGGTTGGAATAATCAGATTGAACTCTAGGATGTGGAATGAACCCTAGGGTAGAAATGAATGAGACTGTTTGAGCTGTTCTGTTTACTTGAATGCATGGTTAAAATAAATTGCTAGCAAATGCTTTTAATTAAGAGATGCATGTAAAAATATGACCTACTGATGGTTGTGTGGTTGTTGTGTTTGAAATTGGTAATAATTGTTGATTATGTCGTTGTAGTACAGGGTGTATAATATAACATTAAGGATGTCGTATAGTGGTGAGTATGGGTGAGTTCCAGTCATTACAACCATTATTATCATTTGCTTATTTATCTAATTTTTACTGGTTTTGTTCCAGGTCGTTCACTGGGAGGCAATTTATTGAATTTAATTCGGTCACTCTTTGATTATCTCAAAATTGTCTTCTTATTCAAAAAAAGAAACTTTACATTTTATTAAAGAATGAATGAATGTGTTTTATTTACCTAATTACTAAGAAATGCTTGCAAAAATACTAACTATGAACAAGCATCAAACAATCTATTATTATACTCTAAACTATGTATTTACAAGTTATCCTATTAGTACTATCATAATAGTATATAATACATTAGAATGCAATGGTGTAGAAATTTAACTTATTAGTCTGTTATGTACAGTAACATATACAGCAGTTTCAGTGACAGATATAAGCGTCGCTAAATCTCAGAAAACACTATATACAACCTAAAGAGGCAAAACTGAGATCTTTAGCGACGTTTATAGTGTCGCTTTATTCTGTTAGTAATTATATAGATTTACTTATACGTATGTATACTAGTTATTCTTTGTTTCTCTTTCTTTCTTCATTAAGTCTCTGTTCTTTGTATTCTTAACTCCTGTTCTTCTTGTGTTCATATTTCTGTTTTAAGTATTCATCTTCTTCTTTCTCTTTTTATTACTCTTGTTCTTTTCTCTGTTGTTCTTGTACTCTTTGCTTTTTTCTCTCGTGTTAACTCTTTGTTCTTCTCTTTGTTAACTCTTCTGTCTTAGCATATTTCAGAGGCTGCGGTGGGGAGGGGATTAGGCTAATATCATTAGTTTAAAACGTGTTTAGTTTGCGGGCACGCTTTTCGAGGGATACACAGCACCCTAAGGGTGGGACCGGACCTCTACTAAGCGCGCCCTAATCTCAGATTAGGTGGCTTAATTATGTCTTTAATCTCAGCGCCAGGCCTCAGCCCAACGCCATATGCTCGCACACGCTCGGGCCCCCGGCCACACACACGCGTCACATACTAATCGCAAATCAGACAGAGTACTCAGACCAGCGCTCAACGGGTAATCGGGTAAAGGCAGTGTTTCGGGCGCCCGGCGCCCGTGACGACTGGCCTATAGGAAACACGAATTACATTTATGTGGCTGCGCTTGACTTGCAGCACACGATGTGGTGCTATTCCAGCGCCACATCGTGCGCTGGAAATCAGGCGCAGCTGCGTCTGATCGTGCTTTTGGCCCTCGATTTGGGGGCCATAAATTATTAAATAAAATAAAATAAAATATGGTTAATAAAGTATTTATATAATACTACATAATTGATTAATTAATTTTGAATTTTAAATATGTTTACTATACAAATAAATTCGCTAAACTAGGCTGATTGTACAGGTTGATTTAGGTGATTAAATAGTTAATTACTTATAAAATAGTTAGTAAATGGTCTAATTGACCTTATACAGATTCAATTTACATACTTAAGTATTTTATACATATTTTTATTGTATATTTACGAATTTATTTCTATTTTATTTAAGTTAAACTAGCTGTTCTGAGTGTTTTAAATAAAACTAAGTTACAGTAAGCTATACTAGGTATAATTGTATTTTAACTAACTTAAATTACTTACTATATATGTTAACCTAAGTCTATAGATTTATTTACTTAATTATAGCTCTAAATTATTAATTTAGCTAATTTATTCTATAATATAGCTACTGAATATGTACATACGAATCTGTATATATACATATACATATATCAGTAAATACATACATAATAGTTCAGTATTTATACATATATTTACATAGATTACATATGTATATAGATTTATGTACAAGTTTATACAGTATTTACAGTATATCTATGTATGTCTACGTACATAATCAGGCTGTATATTATAGTTATAATAGTATGGATATGTATATTTACAGTGTAAAATTAAGTATGTATAATTAGGTTTTAGTAGGAATTTAGGGAATGAGGGTTAATTAAGTTTTTATTTCATTTTAAACAGCAGCTAAGCTACTGTCAGAGAAGATGGAGAGGGAAGAGAATGTGCTGTTCAGGGTGTTTTAGCAGTGTCAGTGGCTTAAGCCACTGTCAAATGGGCTAACTGCTGCTGCAGTTAGTCCATTTGAAGAGGGGGAAAGTATTCACAGAGAAGAGGAGAATTTAGAGAAGAGGGGAATGTTGCTGTAGTTTGCAGCATTTTACTGGATAACTGGGAATAAGAGAAAATTCAGAACAAACTAAAAATTAAAGAGTTGAAATCCAAATCTGATAAGGGTATAAATCTCACGAAAATCACATAAGAATTCAGTTCAAATACCCACAAGGAAAAGCCCTTATCAAAAGCATCATTTCAGATCAAAACACAAATGGCATTGAGTTAGTCTTCCTAATGCCATAGACAGCATGAAGGAAGACTTAACTCAATCAATTAAAACCAAAAACATACAATCCCAGTTTCTTGCAACCTTAAGGAGTATGGAAAACTCCTTAGGTTAGAGAATCACCATACAAAAATAATTATCAAACAGGTGGTGTATGGCAGTTCTGAAATGACAAATCAGAAAAAGAATGCATTAAAGGAATTTATAAAAGCTAGCGAATGCATTCAGATCAAGGCAGAAGCAAATTCATGAAAGGCTCTTCTGATTTGTTCTCTGTCACCAGAGAACTTCTCAGAATCCTTGCCCTCAAGGAAAACCAAAATCCCTTCAATTTGTCAGATCTGTCAAGACATTTCAGAAAGCAAAATCTCTTCAAAACCCATGTTAAAGTGAATCTGACAAACTGAGGCAATCAATCTAAAATAAAAGGGGCTTTTGTGAACACAAATGGGGTGAGTGAGAAGCCCCAAATGGTGCTTGTGACGCCAATTTCAGATCTGAGGCAGTACACCATCAGATCTGGAATTGGGTCCAGATGTGTGGGTGACAGATGAAAGATTCGTCGTTAAAAGGAACATAAATCAGAATTGGATGGTGGAAAAACAAAACATGAAGAGGGAGATAAATTGATTAATGAGCAGATGATTCTTCCCCTCTGATCTGGACTGATCAGAGGAGGTGAGGGAGGGGATCTAATACTAATTCTACTCCTAAGACTAATCTAACTACAGCTAACATTAAACACTAACAATTAAAACTAAATCTATTCGAAACTACTGTAAACTAAATCTAACACTACTTGTGCAGAATTAAAAACTAAACTAAAAGGAAGAATGGGACCTATGGGTCCTTAGCCGGCGGCTAAGGAGGAAGAAAGGAGGAGGGTGACTCCAGCGGAGGGAAGAGTCTGCTAGTGAGACTCCAGGGTCGTCCTCAGGTGCTACGAGGTCCATAGCGACGAGGAGGGTCGAGAGCAGGCGATGATTCCACAGCCGGTGGCTGTGAAATCAGGGTCTAGGTGAGGAGGAGAGACTGGAGTGGAAGAATTGATCGCTAAGAGATGTAGGAGGGAGCGATCCTTCGCGCGCGACACCACTGAGGTGCTTAAATAGCAGCTCAGTGACTGAAATCACCGCATGGGTGAGGTTAATCAGAATCAGGCCGGCGGTGAGGATGAGATGGGTAGAGCGCGCGGCGAGTCAAGAGAGAGATCTGACCATCAGATGAGATCTGGGAAGAGAGGTGAACGCACGCACCGAATCGCGCGAAGGTTCCATTTGAATCCAGCCGCAGATCGAGATCAAAAGTGCGATGGACGGTCGAGAATGGCTGTGTTCTTCGCGCGCTACAGTGCACGTGAAGAACTCAGCTTCTCGCTGAAATAAAGGGGAAATTTGCAGACGGGCCCTTAGAAGAAGGGGTAGAAGAATAGCGTGCAGGTCCAAAAGTGAGAAGAATAGCAGCTGGAAGGGCCCTGCAGTCTTACAAAAGGGTCCCTGCGGCTTGCAAATAGGTCCAAAAAGGAGTTTTGAAGGGTAGACATGTAATGCATGAAGGACCTAATTGTAATCTATTTATTTCTAAGCCTAAATGATGTCCAATTGCTTTCAAATTTTTACATGTGCTTAATTGAACATTTACGACATTGATTTTACTTCTGATTTGGCTTTTCAAACTTGTTTATGTGTTCAATTTATGCATGGATCATCATTTATTCTTTAGTTTTCAGAATATCTCATTTTTGTGACCTAATTAGGAGATTTTAACACATGTTGAAAGTTTTAGGTCTTTTCTTTAATTCCCACACTTAACCCTTTTTATATGTTAATTTGATATTGTTTTGCTTAGTGTCTAGCTTAATTTCGGCCTTTTAGCTATGATGAGTAGCCACTCATCACCTACCTGTATGTAAATGAGAAATTAAATTGTGAAATCACAAGTTGCATGCTTATGATTGAGAACTGAATCATGAAAACACGAGCTACCTGTATATGGATGAGGAACGAGTTATGGAACATAAGACCTGGATATGGATAAATGAGATGAATATGAGCATGAACCTTACAGGGAATTAGGAGTAGAACTCCTGTGTATGTGGTGTAGGGTTTTTTTGTGTAAAACTGCACTGGTTTGATTATATTCTATTACTCGAAAAAATCTCTAAGGTCGAACTCAGGGAGCAAGCTTGATTCTAGAAGCGTAGAAAATCACACTTACAATATGCTATTTTACAAAAAGATTAAAGAGAGGAAAAATAAAAATGTCTCTTCTTTTCTTCTCTCTTTCTTCTTTTGTCTTCCTTTCTCTTTTTAGATGTCTGACTCCACGGGTCAGATACCTTAAGTGCCACTTGCGACAGTGCTTGTGCTCTCCTTTTCTTTTTAGCTGCTGCTGCTGCTTCTTCTTCTTCTTCTTGGCTTCTTTTTCTCTTCTTCTTTGCTGTCTCTACCTTCTCTTCTGACTTCTTCTTCTTTCTTCTCTGCTACGCTCCTTTTTCTCTCTTCTCTCTTCCTTCTCCTTCTGCCTCAGCTTCTCTGCGGCTACAGTGCCATCTTCCTCCTTTGCTTCTCTGCTGCTCCAAGTCCTTCTTCCTTTCTCTTTGCCCACAGCTGTCTTCCCATGGCTAAGTCCTCAGCCGCTCCTCCTCCTTCCTTGCTTCCTCTTTTGTTCCCTACACAGGCATCATACGGTTAGGAAAAACCTAACCCCTACCCTCCTCGGATCTCTCTCTCTCTCTATTTCGCTCTCAGGGCAGCTCTCCCAGAGCCTTCTCGGGTTATCGGGTCGGGTAAGCGTGCCCGGGACCAAGCGCACTAGTGTGGGTGGTGCGCAAGGTGTGTACAGGTTGGGTAATCGGGTCAGTCCAGGTCCGCGGGGGCGTGGGTAGTGGACGAGGCCGAGTGGTGGGCGAGGGACCTCACCCCGTGTAGTTGGAGGCGATAAGCCCTATGCAGTTATTCAATTTATGCCGCCTACCGCGCTCCTGCGTTTACGAGGTGGGACTAAATGTCCCACCCACTTTTGTTGGCGTCCGCAGGAGGTGAGCTCCATCGAATTAGAGCAGCTGTGAGTCGCACAAGGCCTGTTCTCAGGTTCAATGCACTCGCCCACTCAACGCGCATCGCCTGGAATCTTGAAGCCTAGAGTACATGACTTGGAGCTCGGGAACAAGCAAGCTTGCTTGTTAATGGCGGATGGAGGCTCGGATCTGCATGACACAAGAATGGCCTTACGGCCCTGTCAAATAATGGGAAAACCTTCGCCGTATCACGGCGAAGGTGAAGAGGGAGTCAGCTGGCCACAGGGTGGCCTAGGCATGCGTGCCCAAGTCGCCCTGTGGCTGTGAAAATGGGTGTGTTCGGGGGAAGTGTTGGGAGCGTGTGGCGGTGAATGAGAAGAGGGGTTATGATCAGTGAGTCGTGGCGGAGCTTGTTAGGTGGTTGGTGAGGTGGGTGGATGCGTGGAGCGGTGGATACACCTCGCCGGTGGTTTTCCAGAGGTGGAGAAGGTGGCGGTGGTGTGCGAGCGGTGAGGCAAAATAACAGAAATGAATGAGGGAAAAAATAAAAAGCAGAGAGAGAGGGCTTATCTAAGAGTCTCTGGACGAAGGGCGGAGACAGTGTGGCGAGCGGCTGTGTTGCCGTCGCTGGAGACGAAGGTACCCAGGGGAAGAGACAGCGACGAGGAAGAGGGGTTGGAGGGCGCCTGCTAGTACAGCAAGGCACGGTGGACGACAGCGAATGTAACCCTGCCACTGGTATGGTGGCAAGGTGACAAGAGAGGAGGGTCGTCAGAGCCCGCCGGCGAATGGACGGAGGAGGAAGAGACGAAATTGGGGGGATTTCCTCGGCCAAATCAGGCTTGAAGGATGCGGCAGGGGTTGTCGCTCCTTAAATAGGCGTCGGCCGAGAGAGAATCGCGAGGAGGAGATGGGAATACCTCGGCAGAGGTATGGCCAGAACGAGACCCATACCTCTCGAGTGTTCGCACGAGAGGTATGGCGGCTGACAGGGCATGGGAGCCGGCCCATGTTGTAGCGGCTTCGAGAGATAACCGGGTTTTATTGTTATAGCGTTGTAGTATAGCCAGTTATTGCCATCATTTCAAATATATAAATTTTTTACTCGGAAAATAAAAGAGTTCCCGAGGTCGAACTCAGGGAGCAAGTTATATTCTAGAGATATACATGTTCTAGTACAAAAATAAAGAAAGAGAGAGAGAGAGAGGGGGAGAGAGATGAAAGTTTGAGTTCTTCTTCTTTTCTTCTCTTTGTCTCTCTCTCTTTTTAGCTTTTGTTCTTCCTGTTCTTCCTCTGTGTTTATCTCCTTGTGGTCCTCTTCTTCTTCTGTTGTTCTTCCTTGTTCTTTTATTCTTCAGATCTCCTTCTTTCTTCTTTTCTTTTTCCTGTCAGGACGTCGTCTCTCCTTCTTTCTTCTTTTCCCTTCAGGACGTCGTCTGATTTTCCAATCAGACGACTTAAACCGCTTGTTGCTACAGTGTCTCCCTTAGCTTTCTTCTTCTTCCGCGGTCCTTCTTCTTCACCTGTGCCTGCACACTTCAGAGTTTACGTCAGAGGGAAAAACCTACTCTACCCTCCCCCCCCCCCCCCCCCGTCTCTCTCTCACAGAATCCGCTCATAGGATAGCTCTCCCAGAGCTGCCGGGTAGCCGGGTACGGGTTGCGCCCGGGTCCAGGCCCACCGACGTGCGTGGTGGGCGAGGAGTGCAGGTCAGTCTAAGTCGGGTCGGGTCAGATCCGCGGGGCGTGAGCGCGGACGAGACCGGGTAACCGGGCGGGTGAAGGGGACCTCACCCCATGTGCTGAGGCAGTAAGCCTCCAGCACTTTTTCGCTTTATACCGCTGCGCCTCTTCAGAGTTTTCCGAGGTGGGACTAAATGTCCCACCCTAATTGAGCGCCCGCAGCGGAGAAAGCAGCGGGCGATCGCGGCTTCACGCGAGGCCTTCGCCCCAGCTGCGAGCCTGACGCTTTGTCGAAATGCCTCGCAAGGCCTGGGAGTCGAATCTGGGCGTGGCGCGCCTGCAGCTGCAGGTGGAAGCAGCTCCTTCTGCACGGCAATGGCGGCGGAGGTCTGGTGACATGTTCACAGCAAAACGGCCTCTCGGCCTAATCAGAAGGTGCCGGGAGCTTCGCCAGAGTGCAGCGAAGCTCGTGTGGGTGGTGACGAGGCGTGGGGCGGCGTGCAAGGGCTACCCTAGGTCGGACTGTGGGTCGGAAGATGGGTTTGTTCGGTGGGGTTGCAGAGGATGATGTGGGGGAAGTGGAAGGGCGGAGGTTGATCAGGGTGAGGAGGCGGAGGTTCTGCGGTGGTCGACGAGCCGTGTGGGTTGCTGGGGTGATGGGAGCGGCTCGCCGGAGGATGGCCGGAGGCGGAGAAGGTGAGGGTGAGGGGTCGGAATCGAGGGCGACAGTAGATGTTTAAAGTGAGGAAAAGGAAGAGGGGAGGAAGAGGAGGAGCTCTACCTACTTAGCAGGAGGAGGAGGGGCCGGAGCGGGCGACAGTCGTATCGACTGTCGCCGGAGAAGAAGATGCCCAGGGGAAGGGGCGGCGGCGAGCAGAGGGCCGGAGATGCGCCAGCTGGGTGCGGCGTGGCGCGGGAAGAGTAGGGGAAGAAGTCTCTGCTGCTGGTATTGCGGCAGAGCGAAGAGGAGGAGGAGGAGGAACCGCCGGAGCTGGTGGGCGTCTGCCGGAGTGAGAGGAGAGGAAAGTTGGGGGTTTTCTCCGTCAGATCCGAGCTAGGAAGAACGGTGGAGCGACGGGGGTATTTATAGGGACCGAATCAGGGAGGAAGGCGGAGGGAGACGACGTGTCTCCCTCGCCGGAGGACGCCGGAGATGGAAACCCATACCTTCCGTGCGTTCGCACGGCCGGTATGGTGGGTTACAGCGACCAGGGGGGTGTCCCTGCGACGGCTGACGACGCAGGGCACCCCCGGTTTACTTGCCAGGCTCTCCCCCTCACCCTGCGCGGCGCCATGCTCCGCGCAAGGTCGCCGGAGCATGGTGCTGGCAGGTTTTGCAGGGGGGACCTGAACGCAAAGAACGAAGGAGAGTTAGGGGCCAAAATGCGAGGGTTCAAAAGTTGAGGGCCAAAAAGTAAATATATGAGGACCAAAGTGTAAAGTTGGTCAAGGAGGTTTCTTCTTAGGCTCAAGTTTTTATACATGATTAATTAGGACCTAAGGAATCTGATGGTGAATTTCATTTCTATATTAAACCTTGTTTGACCGATCAATTTATGCGAAAACCCAAATTAAGTTATTAATTGGGCATGGTTCTCAATGTAGGTCAAAATGGGTTCTGAAGGCCAAATTGAAGGTTCTAAACCCTAGAGATTATTTTTCTATGAATTTTAGAGGGTTTATTCTATTTTTACTTTGCCTCGAACCTCGTGAATTGAAGTGGGTTATTTTAGGGTTACAGATTATCATTTAGTTCCTTGGAATTGCTGTAGCCCTTGCTAGATCATCTCATCCCACTTTTATTCTTGTTAAGTTGCTTTGACCTATGTTTGGACCCTGAATTACCCTGTATGCAGATTATACTGGTAAAATTGCATTTTTACCCCTTATGACTTGTTTTCTCCTTAAACTCAGAATTCTCTGAGTTAAGCCTTTCCTTGAGTTATGTAGGAGCTTTTATCCTTTGTATTAGGTCAAAATGAGCTAGTTATGGCTCATGATGAGGTTCTCATCATACCCCCATGCCTAGCTTTTGCTAGTCCCTTAGCAAAAACTTAAGGTTTCAACCCTTGTTCTAGACCATGAAGTTTTTAATAGTTTTACATAAGTGCTTTTTTACTTGAGCATAGATTAGGTTAGAATGCTGACCATAGGCCTAAAAGGTACTCTAGTACCAATCAAGATCCAAATCTGTCTAGCCTTAGCCTCAGTCTTTAGCAAAGGTTTTTAAGGTCCACAAGAACTAACCTAAGGTTTATTGGACTTTGTGGTTAAAGCATCCGTGCTTGAAATGATTTTAGCCCTGGCTCAGTTCGCAGTGCGTCTTGTAAGAGAGAGATAGAAAGTTTTTCTGTTTGGAGAGTTTTCTCTCTCTTTTTCTTTTTAGTTCTATCCTAGGATTGGCTTTTCAACACGGTCTGTATCAGATTCCTTGCTCCCATCATCAATCCTCAAGGGTTCCTGGCGATCGATGCTTCGAGATAGCACCGCCCATGGCAACCCCCGGAACCCTGGCTATTGAGATTTCGAGATAATCCCATCCATGGTGTTCCGTGGCCGAATCCAGACCCTGGCAATTGACACTTCGAGATAATGCCATCCATGGAATCTGAACCAGCAGAGTGCTTACATGCCCCCAGTAGGATATGTAAATATCCTAAGAGACAAGCACCGAGGAGATGATATTTTGTTACGCATCTTCGAGGGGATTTCCCGCCTCTCCGCGCTGGGAACTCGTCCAAATCAACTTGTGTTGATCGGCCACTCCTATTCTAGGTGTTCTTTTCAGAATTTTGCGACGCTTCTGCGTGATTCTGAATTTTACGCTTACTGAACCAGGCTGTGTGTGAGGTTAGGGTGCTTAGGTTACTGAGTCCCGTAAACCAAAAATTAGTTAACGAGGCCAAATACTCCCTAAGCCTTAGACCTAATACTTCAGCTTTTCATTTTCCTCAACCTCTTGAGGAGTGTCCAGATCTTAATGGGTACTAAGAGTCTATTCAAGAATGCCTAAGGTTTGCATTCTTACTAATCTCATTGTGCACTTTTCAGTTATTTTCTTGAATGAGGTCTAGAACTTAGGTTAATTCCTTAGTTCCTTACTAATGACTATCACCTTTTCTCATAATTTTGTGCTCCTTTTTCATTTTGTTTCTTTTCTCCTTCACAAAATTTCCTTCTCCTTTTATTCTTTTTCGAAAAATTTTTTAATTTTTATGGTGTTTTTGGCATATGTGAATTTTTTTTGTTTGAAACCTTTTCCTACAAGTTTTGCACTTTCATACCCCCCCATGCCTAAGATTTGCAATGTCCTCATTGTAACCTAGGGGGTTTTTATTTAACTTAGTTCATTCCTTAAGACAGAAATTTGGATGAGTGAATGGGTCGGGGTTACTGTTGCGGACGATTTCTAATCTCAGATGCAAGCACCTGAGGTGGAGTCGGCTGTCTTAAAGTGTGAACTTCAAGTGCAAAAAGGTGTCAGAACAAGTTTCAGGTTTTCAAAGAGAATGACGGGCTGCCTCCCGTTAAGCGCTGAGTTTTACGCCATCGGCTGGGCGCAATAAGCTCAAGGGGAAAGGAGGATATAAGATGCTTCAGCCAAATCAGTAGAAGTTACATCAATGAACGGCTTGAGTCTCTGACCGTTCATGATGAAAGGTTCAGAATCGTGGCTGAGTGGACTGATTTCGATTGCTCCATTTCCAAAAACCTGTCGGACCAAATATGGTCCGACCCACTTGGATCTCAGTTTTCCTGGGAAGAGTTTTAGTCGGGCATCAAAGAGTAGGACCTTTTGACCAGGATGAAAGATCTTTCTCGAGATGTGTTTGTCGTGGAAGGCTTTAACCCGCTCCTTGTAGATTTGCGAGTTCTCGTACGCATCTAGGCGTAATTCATCGATCTCGCTGATTTGGAGTTTTCTGTGGGTCCCAGCCTTGGAAAGATCTAGATTACAGTTCCGTACTGCCCAATAGGCTTTATGCTCCAGTTCTACGGGAAGATGGCATGCCTTTCCGTACACCAGTCTAAAGGGAGACATGCCCAATTGGGTCTTGTGGGCGGTCCTATAGGCCCACAATGCTTCCGGAAGTCGGGACGACCAGTCCTTCCTGTCAGGTCGAACAGTGACTTGCAGGATTTTCTTGATCTCCCGATTAGACAGCTCAGCTAGACCATTAGTTTGGGGGTGGTAAGGAGTAGAGATTCGGTGAGACACCCCGTATTTGGTCATCAGTGACCTAAACTGAGCATTTGTGAAATGGGTCCCCCCATCAGAGATTATTGCACGAGGAATCCCGAACCTTGAGAAAATGTGTTGATGAATGAATTTGAGAACGATTTTGTGATCACAGGTTCGGGTCGGTATGGCTTCGATCCATTTGGACACGTAGTCCACAGCCAACAGAATGTATTCGAAACCATCCGAAACAGGAAAGGGGCCCATAAAATCAATCCCCCAAACATCAAAGATTTCGCATACTAGAATCGGTTGCATAGGCATCATGTCGCGATGGCTCATGTTGCCCAAAGTCTGGCAACGATTGCATGCCTTGCAGTGATTGTATGCGTCTTTGAACAGTGTGGGCCAGTAAAAGCCGCACTGGAGGACTTTTGATGCGATTTTATGCCCGGCGAAATGGCCACCGCATGCCTGGTCATGGCAGAAAGAGAGGATATTGTTGAATTCCCCTTCCGGGACACATCTCCGGATGATCTGATCGGCACCTATAAGGAAGAGGTACGGGTCTTCCCAAATGTAATACTTGGCATCGGAGCGTAATTTGTCTTTCTTGGCCTTCGGCCAATCGGACGGGATCTGATGAGATGCCAAGTAATTTACTACATTAGCAAACCATGGAAGGCTAGTACCAATAGTCAGCAGGTGCTCATCGGGAAAATGCTCAGTGATGGGTCCGGAAGGGTCTATTATTTCAGAAGGAAGACGGGACAAGTGATCAGCTACCACATTTTGCTTTCCCGCTTTGTCGCGAATCTCAAGGTCAAATTCTTGCAACAGCAAGATCCATCGGATTAATCGAGGTTTCGCGTCCTTCTTTGCAAGGAGATGCCTCACAGCTGTGTGATCCGAGTATATGATGGCACGGGAACCTAGAAGGTACGATCTGAACTTTTCTAGGGCAAATACTACAGCTAGCAACTCTTTCTCAGTAACCGTATAGTTACGCTGAGCCTCATCGAGTGTTTTGCTGGCGTAGTAAATGGCCACAGGTTTCCTGTCAATTTTCTGCCCCAAAACCGCTCCTACAGCGAAGTCGGATGCATCGCACATGATCTCAAAGGGTTGAGACCAATCAGGGGACTGTAGGATCGGGGCTTGGGTGACTCGGTCACGCAGGATTTCAAATGCTTGAGTGCATTCCTTGGAAATTTCGAAAGGAACATCCTTGGAGAGAAGAGTGGTCAGGGGGCGCGCGATTTTTGAAAAATCAGGGATAAATCGTCGATAAAAACCGACATGCCCTAAAAAGGAACGGATGTCCCTGATCGAGCTAGGCATAGGAAGGTGAGAAATCAGATTAACCTTAGCTCGATCCACTTGGATACCTTTCTCCGAAATTGAGTGTCCCAGGACAATTCCCTCAGGCACCATGAAATGGCTCTTTTCCCAGGAAAGAACCAAATTCACATCGATGCACCGCCTGAGTATCTGGACCAAGTGTTGGAGGCAATCGTCGAATGATGCTCCGAAAACTGAAAAGTCATCCATGAAGACTTCCAGATAATCACCTACCATATCTGAGAATATGGCAAGCATGCATCGCTGAAAAGTAGCGGGTGCATTGCAAAGACCGAAAGGCATCCTTCGGAAAGCGTATCTTCCGAAGGGGCAGGTGAACGTGGTCTTTTCTTGGTCCTCAGGATGGATTTCCACCTGGTTATAACCGGAGTACCCGTCAAGAAAGCAGAAGAACCTATTTCCCGCAAGTTTTTCGAGAATTTGATCAATGAAGGGTAGTGGGAAATGATCCTTCTTCGTGGAGGAATTGAGTCGGCGGTAATCTATACAGACTCTCCACGAGTTGGCTAATCGGGTAGGAATGATTTCTCCGGTCTCAGTCGTTATAGTGGTGAGTCCTGCCTTCTTGGGCATGACCTGAATTGGGCTCACCCAACGACTATCGGAGATCGGGTAGATGATTCCGGCATCTAACCACTTGATGATCTCCTTTTTCACGACCTCCTGCAGATTGGGGTTTAAGCGTCTCTGCATTTCACGAGAAGGTCGTGTGCCCTCTTCTGAATAGATATGATGAGTACAATAAGAGGGACTTATTCCAGTCAAATCATCGAGAGTCCATCCGATGGCTCTGCGATGTTGCTGGAGGACAACAATCAGACGGGATTCCTGTTCAGGACTGAGGTTGGAATTGATAATCACAGGAAGGGTCTGATTAGAACCCAAAAAGACGTATTTCAAGTGAGCAGGAAGGGGTTTCAGTTCGAGGATGGGGTTATCAGCAGCAGCGGGTGGTTCAGTATAGATGTGAGGTTCAAGGGTGGGAGTTACTGGGTTGTTCATATCTGGATTCGACTCCTCTGTTTGCGGGTCAAGATCCTTCTGTGGTTGATGAGGCATAATCGAGTCATTCTGGAGGTGTGATTCATCAACCAAAGTCTTGATGTCACAAATTTGTTCGATGACGCCGCAATTAATTCCTTGTTGGGCCTTAAATATATCAATTTTCAGTGTTTGATCTCCAAACTTAAGCTCTATTTGGCCCTCCTCACAGCTGATGTTGGCTCTAGCAGTAGCCAAGAAAGGTCTCCCTAGAATGATTGGTGTATCCCTAGGGTTCTCAGGTGCATCCATATCTAAGACTATAAAGTCCACTGGAAAATAGAAATCCCGCACTCTTACGATAACATCCTCGAGAATCCCTTTTGGTGACTTTATAGATCGATCTGCTATTTGTAATGTCACCTCGGTTGGTTTTAGCTCAGATTCTTCTAGATGGTCAAGTAAGGATGTGGGTATCAGGTTTATGGATGCACCCAAGTCTAACAATGCTCTATCAAATTGGGTACCACCTATCTTACAGGAAATCAGGGGAGTCCCAGGATCTTTTGCCTTGGGTGGGAATCTACTAAGGATTACAGAGCTGGCTTGCTCTGACAGAACAATTGGGCTCCCTCCCTTGGTTCGCAGCTTACGCTGGGGTGTACATATATTCTTTAGAAATCGTGCGTAAGCTGGTACGTGGCGGATTGCATCCATCAAGGGGATGTTTATGTGGACCTGCTCAAAGAGCTTGACCAGGTCCTCCTCAGGGGCCACGGGTTTGGTGGTCTTCTTTCCCTTGGTCAAGGCCTCGGGAAACGGGATCTTGGTTGGTTCTTCTAGGATAGGTCCAGGTTGTGGATCCGGAACAGCGGTATCTTGGATAACTATCCTAGGGTCATGGTTATCAGGCTTGGAGTGGTTTGGATAATGCGGGTCTTGAGTTGTTTTACCACTACGTGTTGTTACAGAATTTAATCCGGCCTGATTTTGGTTTGGGATTGGTAAGAGGGGTGGCTGCTGCTGAAATCCCGCATAAGAAGTTGAGGCTTCCATCTTGTCTGGAGATGGAGCAGTAGGGGCCTGATAAATCCATTGAGCGTGGCCTAAATTTGGATTCATAACGCGCTTCTGGGTTGGCACGTTATTTGGGTTAGGAAGAGGTTGGGAAGGGACTGTGCCTGGCTGGCGAGAATTTGCCAACTGGGCCAGTTGAGTTTTAACTTCTGTAAGTTCGTCCTTGTGCTGTTTTTGAATAGCTGCATTCGTTTTTTGAATGTCAGCCAGAGTCTGAAGGATTAGGGACATTTGATCCTGATTTGGCCCTGATGGATAAGTAGGGTTGGGCCGAGGCTGAGGCGGCTGGTAATGACGAGAGGGCTGTGGGCGGGACTGAAAAGGTGGTCTTTGGGTTTGGGAATTTCCCGCCCACTGAAAATTGGGATGGTTTCGCCATCCAGGGTTGTAAGTGTTGGAGAATGGGTCGTTCTGGATGGCGTTGAGGTCCTCGCAGGTCTGAGGAACCTCCTGAGAATCAGGGAAAGGGGGAATGGAGTTCCCCCGGCTGGTGTAGAAAGGATCGGATGATCCTCCGATCCAAGAATCAGATGGGGATGGATATGGATCCATCCCAGGGGAAGATCGGTGGAGGATGTTTTGCACAGTTTCCTGTGTGGAAGGAGGTTGTGCAAAGGAGTTACGCGTGGAGGTGGCTCGCTGCAAGTGCTGAGTCAGCTCATCCACCTTCTTTTCAATGATTGAGACCTTGTCCAATCGACTGGCCATTAATTCCAGGTCGACTGATGCGGACAGGCCCTGCGTCTCATGTGCTCCCTTAAGATTCGTCGCTGCGCGGGTATTCGTCCTGTCGAATAATCCCATGGAGTCATTGTTGATGGAGTTCTCGCACATGTTTTCGAGAATCTCCCATACAGTGTCTTCATGTTGACCCATGATGTTTCCTCCGCAAGTTGCATTGACGAAAAGGCGGATGTCCTCACGGAGTCCCTGGTAAAAAGATTGGACTTGTTCCCATTTAGGAACTCCGTGATGGGGGCACTTTCTCATGAGATCCTGAAAACAATCCCATGCCTCATGGAGAGGTTCTCCTGATTGTTGAGTGAAGTGTGTAATCTGATGGCACAAGGCGTTGGTCCGACCAACGGGAAAAAACTTTTTCAAAAACTCGGATTGAAGTTCTTCCCAAGTGTTGATCGGCCGGGTCTGAGTTTGATACCAATGGGCGTCCTTGTCCATAAGAGAAAAGGAGAACATCTTCATGAGAAGAATATCCCGATTTTGCATCTGATCCAAAAGTGTGGGCCAGATGCTTTAGCTGTTTGATGTGCTGGAAGGGATCTTCAGAATTAAGCCCATGGAATTTAGGTATAGCATGAATCATGTTGGGCTTTAATTCGGAATCAGGTCCTCCAGTCGGGATTCTGACTCGAGGCTCAATGGCCACCGCAGCAGGATTGTAGTGGTCCCGCATCATAGGACGCTGTGGTGGGTGCACGAAGTTTTGGAAGAGGTCATTGAGTCGCTGGAGCTGGTGTTCCAGATTATTTTCTTCCTCAACTGGCTGAGCCATGATGGGGGAAGAAGAAGAACTTGGTTCTGAATCAGAAGAGAGAATAATGTGAGGGTGTTGCTGCACAAACACGGGCGTCGAGGCTTGGCCTTGACGAGAGTGAATTTCTAAAGGAGGTCTTAAGGGTGGTCTTAGGGACCTCCTTCCGTACATGCACTGTTGGAAGAGGTAAGTTTAGAAGGTGCTGGACCCAATCAAGACACCCAAAAATGTGTTGGGTGACTATAGAGGTGCGGGGCAGATGGACCCCTTGATCAGAAAGATCGTCCACCTGAGAATTACCTGGGCAGCCAGAGAGGGAGAGTCCCGCGAAGACCCCTACACGGTAGAGCGTCCCCACAGGTTACAGGGTTTCCCCCACCCGACCTCTCTTGTCACTGCGGTTCCAGGTAGACCAGAATGGGGATCTTGACCTCTTAAGTCTACCAATTTTAAGATCAGGGTGCTTAAGGTTTCACTTGAACTTTAGGTGTTTTTGTGAACAAAGTGGCCTAGTTTGAAGGTTGGTTGACCCCAGGGGTCAACTTCACCTAGTGGTTTCCTTGAGAAGTTAGGCCTTGTTTTAGGGTTCAAGTGTTTAGAGAGAGCCAATTGTTTAGGATTTTTCTTATTAATTATTTTCAATCAATGGCTTGGGCACACCTCTTTTGGATTTCCTCAATTCTTGATTAAGGGGTGTGTCTCTACTGAAATCCTAATGTTTGACCTTATGTTGGCTCTACTTGGTCCATTTAACTCTTTGTTGGGTAATTAGGGCTCAAGCAAGAATGTGTTAGCCCTTAAATACCCTTAATAGTGTGCAGGAGTGATGAGTTGAAAACATGCAACTCTTTATGGTTACTAAGTATGGAAGACAGGTTAGCCCTATATTGCTTGTTCTTTTCTTTTCTTCCTCTTTAGAGTTTAGGGGTTAATAACGAGAGGAAAAAAAACAAATACCTGTCCTTGGAGTGGTTGTCGTGCGGTTGCTTGTCTTCTTGATTTCCTGTAGCTGCACAAAAGAGAGGAGATTATCAGAAATTAAAAAGAAATAGGAATGTTTACCTCTAGAATAGCCGTTGCTCCCCGGCAGCGGCGCCAAAATGAAACGCTGGCTTCGAGAGATAACCGGGTTTTATTGTTATAGCGTTGTAGTATAGCCAGTTATTGCCATCATTTCAAATATATAAATTTTTTACTCGAAAAATAAAAGAGTTCCCAAGGTCGAACTCAGGGAGCAAGTTATATTCTAGAGATATACATGTTCTATTACAAAAATAAAGAAAGAGAGAGAGAGAGAGGGGGAGAGAGATGAAAGTTTGAGTTCTTCTTCTTTTCTTCTCTTTGTCTCTCTCTCTTTTTAGCTTTTGTTCTTCCTGTTCTTCCTCTGTGTTTATCTCCTTGTGGTCCTCTTCTTCTTCTGTTGTTCTTCCTTGTTCTTTTGTTCTTCAGATCTCCTTTCTTCTTTTCTTTTTCCTGTCAGGACGTCGTCTCTCCTTCTTTCTTCTTTTCCCTTCAGGACGTCGTCTGATTTTCCAATCAGACGACTTAAACCGCTTGTTGCTACAGTGTCTCCCTTAGCTTTCTTCTTCTTCCGCGGTCCTTCTTCTTCACCTGTGCCTGCACACTTCAGAGTTTACGTCAGAGGGCAAAACCTACTCTACCCTCCCCCCCCCGTCTCTCTCTCACAGAATCCGCTCATAGGATAGCTCTCCCAGAGCTGCCGGGTAGCCGGGTACGGGTCGCGCCCGGGTCCAGGCCCACCGGCATGCGTGGTGGGCGAGGAGTGCAGGTCAGTCTAAGTCGGGTCGGGTCAGATCCGCGGGACGTGAGCGCGGACGAGACCGGGTAACCGGGCGGGTGAAGGGGACCTCACCCCGTGTGCTGAGGCAGTAAGCCTCCAGCACTTTTTCGCTTTATACCGCTGCGCCTCTTCAGAGTTTTCCGAGGTGGGACTAAATGTCTCACCCTAATTGAGCGCCCGCAGCGGAGAAAGCAGCGGGCGATCGCGGCTTCACGCGAGGCCTTCGCCCCAGCTGCGAGCCTGATGCTTTGTCGAAATGCCTCGCAAGGCCTGGGAGTCGAATCTGGGCGTGGCGCGCCTACAGCTGCAGGTGGAAGCAGCTCCTTCTGCACGGCAATGGCGGCGGAGGTCGGGTGACCTGTTCACAGCAAAACGGCCTCTCGGCCTAATCAGAAGGTGCCGGGAGCTTCGCCAGAGTGCGGCGAAGCTCGTGTGGGTGGTGACGAGGCGTGGGGCGGCGTGCAAGGGCTGCCCTAGGTCGGACTGTGGGTCGGAAGATGGGTTTGTTCGGTGGGGTTGCAGAGGATGATGTGGGGGAAGTGGAAGGGCGGAGGTTGATCAGGGTGAGGAGGTGGAGGTTCTGTGGTGGTCGACGAGCCGTGTGGGTTGCTGGGGTGATGGGAGCGGCTCGCCGGAGGATGGCCGGAGGCGGAGAAGGTGAGGGTGAGGGGTCGGAATCGAGGGCGACAGTAGATGTTTAAAGTGAGGAAAAGGAAGAGGGGAGGAAGAGGAGGAGCTCTACCTACTTAGCAGGAGGAGGAGGGGTCGGAGCGGGCGACAGTCGTATCGACTGTCGCCGGAGAAGAAGATGCCCGGGGGAAGGGGCGGCGGCGAGCAGAGGGCCGGAGATGCGCCAGCTGGGTGCGGCGTGGCGCGGGAAGAGTAGGGGAAGAAGTCTCTGCTGCTGGTATTGCGGCAGAGCGAAGAGGAGGAGGAGGAGGAACCGCCGGAGCTGGTGGGCATCTGCCGGAGTGAGAGGAGAGGAAAGTTGGGGGTTTTCTCCATCAGATCCGAGCTGGGAAGAACGGTGGAGCAACGGGGGTATTTATAGGGACCGAATCAGGGAGGAAGGCGGAGGGAGACGACGTGTCTCCCTCGCCGGAGGACGCCGGAGATGGAAACCCATACCGTCCGTGCGTTCGCACGGCCGGTATGGTGGGTTACAGCGACCAGGGGGGTGTCCCTGCGACGGCTGACGACGCAGGGCACCCCCGGTTTACTTGCCAGGCTCTCCCCCTCACCCTGCGCGGCGCCATGCTCCGCGCAAGGTCGCCGGAGCGTGGTGCTGGCAGGTTTTGCAGGGGGACCTGAACGCAAAGAACGAAGGAGAGTTAGGGGCCAAAATGCGAGGGTTCAAAAGTTGAGGGCCAAAAAGTAAATATATGAGGACCAAAGTGTAAAGTTGGTCAAGGAGGTTTCTTCTTAGGCTCAAGTTTTTATACATGATTAATTAGGACCTAAGGAATCTGATGGTGAATTTCATTTCTATATTAAACCTTGTTTGACCGGTCAATTTATGCGAAAACCCAAATTAAGTTATTAATTAGGCATGGTTCTCAATGTAGGTCAAAATGGGTTCTGAAGGCCAAATTGAAGGTTCTAAACCCTAGAGATTATTTTTCTATGAATTTTAGAGGGTTTATTCTATTTTTACTTTGCCTCAAACCTCGTGAATTGAAGTGGGTTGTTTTAGGGTTACAGATTATCATTTAGTTCCTTGGAATTGCTGTAGCCCTTGCTAGATCATCTCATCCCACTTTTATTCTTATTAAGTTGCTTTGACCTATGTTTGGACCCAGAATTACCCTGTATGCAGATTATACTGGTAAAATTACATTTTTACCCCTTATGACTTGTTTTCTCCTTAAACTCAGAATTCTCTGAGTTAAGCCTTTCCTTGAGTTATGTAGGAGCTTTTATCCTTTGTATTAGGTCAAAATGAGCTAGTTATGGCTCATGATGAGGTTCTCATCATCTCCCTTTCAAATTTGGGGCTGGCTCCACAGGCATGCACGACGCCATCCTCCATGCAAAGTCGCCTGTGGTATGGCCTACGCAGGCAGGTGGCAGAGGGACCTAATTGAAGAAGATGACGGGAAAGATAGGGGGTCCTTGCAAGATTTCAAAAAGCTAAGGGTCAAAAAGTAATTGTTGAGGACCATTTTGTAAAGTGGGTCAAGGCGACCTTCCTGTAGGTCCAAATTTTGGTATAAACCTAATTTGGACCTAAAGAATCCAATGGTAAGGTTGGATTTTAGGTTTGACGATGGTTGACAGGATATTTTGCACAAAAGCCCAAATTAGGTTAAAAATTGGGTATGGTTCTCAATCTAGGTCAAGATAGGTTCCAATGGCCAAATTGAAGGTTCTAAACCCTAAGGGATATTTTTCATGAATTTTAGAGGGTTTAATTGATTTTTATCTTGCCTAGAAATTCATGAATTAAAGTGGGTTTGTTTTAGGGTTACAGAATGTCATTTAATTCCCAGATTTTGTCAGAACCCTCTTCTGATCAAACCATTCTACTTTTTCTCTTATTAAGTCCATTTGACCTGTGTCTAGACTCTTAGAAATCATGTTCATGAACTACAATGGTAAAATTCTAGTTTTACCCCTTGTGTAATGTTTTATTTTCTTCTCAACAATTTCCTGATTTATGCTTTCCCTTAGGTTATGTAGGAGCTTTTGTTAAATTTATTATGTCAAAATATGCTAGTTAGGATTCATGATGAGGTTCTCTTCATACCCCCATGCCTAACTTTTGCTAGTCCCTTAGCAAAAATTTAAGGTTTTAACCTCTATTCTAGACCATGAATTCCTTTCATCAAATTTGATAAGTGCTTTTTCTCTTATCTCCTTAATTAGGTCAGAATGCCAACCATGGGCCTAAAAGGTACTCTATACCAACCAAGATCCAGATCTGTCTAGCTTTAGTCTCAGTCTTTAGCAAAGGTTTTTAGGGTCCACAGGAACTACCCTAAAGTTTATTGGACTCCGTGGTTAAAGCACCTGTGCTTGAGACATTTTTAGCCTTGGTTCAGTTTGCAGTGCATTTTGTAAGAGAGAGACAAAGGATTTATTTGTTTGGAGAGTTTTCTCTCTTTTTTCTTTTTAATTCTAGATTAGGATTAGCTTCACAACATGGTTTGTATTGGATTCCTCGTCCCCATCATCAATCCTCAAAGGTCCCTAGCAATCGATGCTTTGAGATAGCACTGCCCATGGTAACCCTCAGAACCTTGGCTTTCAAAATTTCGAGATAATCTCTCCCATGGTGTTCCATGGCCGAATTCAAACCCTGCCAATTGACATTTCGTGATAATGGCATCCATAGAATCTGAACAAGCAGAGTGCTTACATGCCCCTAGTAGGATATGTAAATATCCTAGGAGATAATCACCAAGGAGATGATATGTTGTTACGCATCTTTGAGGGGAATTTCCCACCTCTCTACGCCGGGAACTTGTCCAAATAAACTTGTGTTAATCAGCTGCTCCTAATCTAGGTGACATTTTCAGAACATTTGAAACACTTTTGCGTGATTTTGATATTTATGCTCGCTGAACCAGACTGTGTGTGAATTTGGGTGCTTAGGTTACCGAGTCCCGTAAACCGAAGGTTAGTTAACGAGGCCAAATACTCCCTAAGCCTTAGACCTAATGCTTGAGCTTTTCATTTTCCTCAACCTCTTGAGGAATATCTAGATCTTAGTAGGTACTAAAAGTCTAACCAAGAAGGCCTAAGGTTAGTGTTCCTACTAATCTTTTTGTGCACTTTCACTTTACTTTTCTTTAATGTGGTCTAGAATATTGGTTAATTCCTTAATTTCTTACTAATGACTGTCCCTTTTCTTTTTCATTTTGTGCTCCTTTTTAATATTTTTCTCTTTTCCTCCCCCTTTTGTGAAGCTTACCAGCACTTTCTTCCCTCCTCCAAAATATATATATATTTTTTTTTTCGTATATGTGAATTTTTTTTGTTGAAACCTTTTCTTGTTATGACTTTTCATTGCACTTTCATACCCCCTCATGCCTAAGGTTTGCAATGTCCTCATTGTACATTAGGTAGGTTTTTATTTGACTTGGTTCATGCATTAGGACAGATATTAGGTGAGTGGATGGGTCGAGGTGACTGTTGCGGACGATTTCTAATCTCAGATACGAGTACCTGAGGTGAAGTCAGCTGTCCTAAGGAATGAACCTAAAGTGCAAAGAAATGTCAGAAAAAGGTTTTGATTTTCAAAAAGAATGACGGGCTGCCTCCTGTTAAGCGCTGAGTTTTTCGCCATCGGCTGGGCGCAATTAGCTCAGGGAGAATGGAGGATAAATGATGACTCAGCCAAATCTGTATTGGTTACATCAATGAACGATTTGAGTCTCTGGCCTTTCACGACGAAAGGTTCGGAATCGTGGCTGAGCGGACTGATCTCGACAGCTCCATTTTCAAAAATCTGTCAGACAAGATATGATCCGACCCACTTGGATCGTAGT
The DNA here is from genome assembly GCA_037157565.1 of Thalassia testudinum. NCBI lineage: Eukaryota > Viridiplantae > Streptophyta > Magnoliopsida > Alismatales > Hydrocharitaceae > Thalassia > Thalassia testudinum. Next base: position 156,136,497 of record JAZHRO010000073.1, read on the forward strand.
TTTCGAGGGAACAATTTAAGTCGAGCATCAAAGAGTAGGACCTTCTGACCAAGGTGGAAGATCTTTCTGGATATGTGCTTGTCATGAAAGGTTTTAACCTGCTCTTTATAGATTCGCGAGTTTTCATATGCATCAAGGCATAATTCATCAATCTCGCTTATCTGAAGCTTTCTGTGGGTTCCAGCCTTAGAAAGATCTATGTTGCAATTCCGTACTGCCCAATAGGCTTTGTGCTCTAGTTTGACGGGAAGGTGATGACAACCTCATCATGAACCCTAACTAGCACAATCTAACCTAGATATGCAAGAAAAAGCTCCTACGTAGCTCAAAGAAAGGCTTAACTCATAGAATTCTGAGTTCAAGAAGAAAATAAGTCATAAGGGGTAAAAAATACAATTTCACCAACACAATTTGCAAACAGGGTAATTAAGGATCCAAACACAGGTCAAACAAGCCGAATAAGAAGGAAAGTGGGATGATCTGATCTAACGAGGGTTGCAGCAACTTCAAGAAATTAAATGACATTCTGTAACCCTAAAATAAATCCACTTCAATTCACGAGGTTTGAGGTAGGGTAAAAATCAGCTAAACCCTCTAAAATTCATAGAAAAATAATCTCTAGGGTTTAGAACCTTTACTTTGGCCTTAGAAACCCATTTTGACCTACATTGAGAACCATGCCCAATTAATGATTTAATTTGGGTTTTTACGTAAATTGACTGGTCAAACATGGTCTAACCTAGAAAAAAAATTCACCATTAAAGTCCTTAGGTTCAAAATAGTAATGCATAAAAACTTGAGCCTAAGAAGAGATCTCCTTGACCGACTTTGCAATTTGGTCCTCTTTATTTACTTTCTGACCCTTAACTTTCAAAACCCTTGCATTTTGGCCCCCAACTTTCTCGTCGTTCTTTGCAGAACGGTCCCTCCTGCAAAAACTTTGCGCAGCACCATGCTCCGACGACTTTGCGTGGAGCATGGCGCCGCGCAGGGAGAGGGGATCGTCCTGCAAAATGTACGTAGAGTTCCCTGCGACGTCTTCTGTCGCAGGGACTCGACCATGCTGCCTGACGACCCCCACACCTTCCATGCGAACGCGTGGAAGGTATGGGTCTCGTCTCCGACCACACTCCGGCGAGGCGCGCACGTCGCCAGCCTGCACCTCCCTCTCCGCCACCCCCTTTATAAGAACCAGCACCCCCTGCCGGTTCTTGGAAGCTGTCTCTGATGGAGAATAACCCCACCACTTCATCCTCTCCAGCTCTGACAGACAGCCTGGAGCTTCCGACGACTAACTCCTCCCCTCCTTGTCGCTCTACTGCCTTACCTGCAGTAGGGTTCCCCTAACCCTCTCGTCTGTGTCGTGCTGCACCCGCCGACACCCTCCGCCTGCCTCCTCGTCGCCGATCTCCCCCTCCAGGGCCTCTTCTTCCCCAGCTCCGGTAGGTACGAGCCGGTGGCTCTACCCTCCCCCCTTCGTCCAAAACGTAGGTAAAAGCTTCCTCTCCTCCTCCTTTAGATTTCCCCTCTGTCAATTTATATTTTCGCGCCCCCACACACAACTTTCACCACCGCCTGCTCTGTCTCCGACCACCCTCTCCAGCGAGCCTATTCCACCTCCACAGACCTCCTCACCCCTCGTCGATCACCTCAGAAGCTTCCCCTCACTCCACTCCACAGCTTCCCCCTTTTCATTCCCTGCCACACGCCACCTAAAGACCCCCCAAACAGACCCATTTTTCTGACCACAGTCCGACCTAGGGCTGCCACCATACACTGCCTCATGCCTTGCTACCACCCGTACTGGCTTCGCCGCACTCCGACGAAGCCCCCTGCATCTTCTGACTGGGCCGAGAGGCCGTATTCCTACGTTCAGGTCACGCCCCCTTCACTGCCATTGCTGAGCAGGTGAAGCTCCTTCACCTGCAGCTGCAGCTTCGATCTCGCCGAGGCGCTGGTCCCAAGTTGCGCGGAGTGTGTCCGCGAAGACTCCCAGGTCTGCAGCTAGGTCAAGAGTCTCACAGGCTGCCCCAATTAGCCGCGAGCTCCTCGCCTGCGGACGCTAGTCTGGGAGGTGGGACTTTAGTTCGAGGCTATTCGCCTTCGAACATAGGGGTCAGGTCCCTCACGCACTAGCGCCCCACGCACTCGCCCTCGCCCGCGCTCACGCCCCGCGGGTCTGGGCCGGATCCGAATACCCGACACAGCGCACAGCTCGCCCACCACCGCACGCCGGTGGGCCTAGTCGCAGGCGCGATACCCATACTCGAATACCTGGCTCTGGGAGAGCGATCCTATGAGAGAAATCTGAGAAAGAGAGAGACGCGGGGAAGGGTAGGGGTAGGTTTTGCTCTGACCAGTTGTGTGAGTGTGCAGGAGCAGAAGAAGAAGAAGGAAGAAGGTGGCCGAAGCCTTGGCCGCTCAAGGCAGGGAAGAAGAAGAAGAAGCAGCGAAGGAAGAAAGGAAGGAAAAGACGACAAGCACTGTAGCAGACCTGCAGTTAAGTCGTCTGACCGCTGTATCAGGTGACGGTTGAGCAGCGGCCAGAGGAGATAAAGCAGAGAAGAAGAAGAAGACTCTGCAGCTAAAGAAAAGAGGAAGAAAGACGAAAGAAGAAGACTTGGCCGCCAGAGAAAAAGAAAGAGAGAAAGACAAAAGAAGAAAAAAAGAAGAAAGAAGAAAAGAAGAAGATAGGAAGAGTAGAAGAAGAAAGAAGAGGGAAGAAGACAGGATCAGAGAGAAAGCACAAAGAAAAGAAGAGAAGAAGAAGCCAAGACAAAATCTCTCTCTCTCTCTTATTTTTGTAATCTAATAGAGAAACTTTGTACTTCTAGAATCCCAGTAGTTCCCTGAGTTCGACCTCGGGAAAACTATTTCCGAGTAAAAAAAAAATAAAATGAAATGACAACCGTAGCTGTCTTGTCTTATACTATAACGACTGTACTATAATAAACATAAAGATGCAAAAACAGCCAAGCGGTTGCATTCCAGAAGGTGACACGTGTTCTCACGTTTTTGTGCGGGATTAAAGTGTATCACGTTGTAGTATAGTCGGCAAAGCATTCAAACAAATAGAGAATTTTGTTACTCGAAAACCGGAGCATCCGAGGTCGAACACAGGGAGCAAATGGAATTTACTGCTAATCAAAATGTAATTGAACACTCTAATTTACTCAAAATGTTAATTCAAATATGAATGTATGCGATTAAAAGTAATTAGGACAAAAAATATGAAATTGGACGTCTGATCTGGTGATCAGACGTCTTAAAAGTATTTTCCCCTTTTCCTTCTTCTGATCTTGCTTTCTTTCTTCTTTCTCATCTTTTCTTGCAAAGGCTTCTTCTTCCTGCCTTTGTATCTTTTCTCTTGTTTCTTCTTTTGCCTTGCCTTCCTTCTTTCTTCTTCTTCTTCTGATCTTTGCTGTCTTCACTTGACCTCTCTTTCGTTCTCTGCCTTGCTTCTGCCACTTCCCTGGTCTCCTTCGCTCAGTTTCTTCTTCTGCTTCTTCTCTTCTCCTTGCGGCTAAGTCTCTCCACGCTCAGTCTGTCTACACAGGAGCAAAACCTATCCTTTTCCCTCTACCCGTGCATCTCTCTCTCTCAGCAATTCACTCAGGGACGCTCTCCCAGAGCCACACGGATAATCGGGTCGGATCGTACCCGGGACCGGGCGCACCTGGAGGTGGCGTGATGCGTGAGGAGTGCTGAGGTTTAGGTCGGGTCGGATCCCACCAGATCCGCGAGATCAAGCCGCGGACGAGGCGGGTGTGAAGGCAGGTGAGGGACCTCACCCCTGTGCTTACGAAGGTGTTAAGGTAATATCACAAATTTAATTTATGGCGCAGCGGCGCCTCGTCTCTCCACGATGTGGGACTAAAGCCTCTGCCCTGATTTCGCACATGCCCGCAGACTTTGCGTGTCCTCCCCCCAGCTGCTGGCTCTGCTTGCGCTCCTTGCTGGACCAGGGCACTTCACGACACTCGCACGGCTACGCAGCACCTACAGCCTGGGAACCCTGGCGCCTAGAGCTGCTACGGAGCTTCTTCAACTGTCGTCCATGGCGGCAGGAGCGTCGACACTGTCAGACACAAAACGAGCCTCTCGGCCCAATCAGACTAGCTAAAGACCTTCGCCGCAGCACGGTGAAGGCGGTGGACGGTGCTGCAGGCTGCAGGTCGGCCTAGGCGTGTGTGCCTAGGTCAACCTGTGGCCGGATGTGTGGGGTTGTTCGGGGGGTTATTGGGGAGGTCTGGAGTGGCAGTGGAAGGGTGGAATGAATTCCTGGTGGTGAGGCGGAGCTTACGAGATGGTTGGCGAGCCGTGTGGAGGGGCGAAGTGGTGTGGGCGGCTCGCCGGAGGTCGGTCGGAGGCGAGGAAGATGGAGGTGTTCAGGCACTGTCGAGGGGTAAGTAGATAAAATAGCAAGGGAAAAAGAGAGAGGGGAATGTGGAGAAGGTACTTGGCCTAACTATAGGGATGAAGGGGGACGGAGAGGCAAACAACAGTACCTGCTGTCGTCGGAGAAGATGCTGCCCAGTGGGGGAGAACGGCGGCGACGACGGGGCTGAGACGGCGTACGTGGGTGCTACGCGACGCGGAGGAGAGTCAAGAAGCTAACTCTGCCACTGGTTTGGTGGCAGAGCGAAGAGGATGGGAGAGGGAGCTCGTCGGAGCTTGCTGGGAACTTTGGCCGGGTAGGAGGAGATGAATTGGAGGTGGAAACTCGGCCAACTCAAGCTGAAGATGAGCAGTCGGAGGTGTGGGTTCTTATATAGGCACTGGGCCAATCGTTCAAGGCGTGGAAGGCACACAATCGTCTGAGGTCGGTCACCGGAGATGGAAAGAGTTTAGATACCAAAATCCCTCGTGCGTTCGCACGAGAGATTGGGTTCACACTAGGGATCAAGATTGGCCTCAAATGGAAGGGAATTCCTCAGAGAATCTCCCTTCCATTTCTGGGAGGGGATCTCTGAGGAATCAGAGAGGATTCCCTCTCAAATCCTCGCTGGAGCAGGATTCTGCCCTAATAATGGCGGCAGGACCTGATTGCAAAGGTGGCAAGGAAGTTAGGGGCTTTTTGTTATGCTTTTCAAAAGATAGGGACCAAATTGTGATTTGGGTGTACTAAATTGCAAAGTAGGTCAAGATGACCTCCCCTTAGGTCCAAATTTTGGTAAAAACCTAATTTTGACCTAAGGACTCCAATGGTGAAGTTGGATTTTAGGTTTGACCTCGTTTGACTAGACATTTTGCATAAAAACCCAAATTAGGTTAATTGATGAACTAGGACCCTAATCTAGGTCAAACTGGGTTCCAAAGGCCAAATTAAGTGTTCTAAACCCTAGGGGATATTTTTACATGATTTTTAGAGGGTTTAATTGATTTTTATCCTGACCATAACCTTGTTGAATTAAGCGGGTCTGTTTTAGGGTTACCACATGTCATTTACTTCCTAGATTGCACATGAACCCATTTCTGATTGACTCAACCCACTTTTTATCTCATTTAGACCTTTTGACCTGTGTTTTGCCTCTGAGAAATCTCGTTTATATACTGCAATGGTAAAATTACAGTTTTAACCTTTAATTCATGTTTTCTTCTCAGAGCACTTATTCCTTCAGTTAAGCCTTCTTCTAGGTTATGTAGGAGCTTTTATCTTCTTTATTGGGTCAAAATGAGCTAGTTATGGCTCATGATGAGGCTCTCATCAACACGCCTTCCCATTTACCAGTCTAAAAGGAGACATACCTAATTGGGTTTTGTGGGCAGTCCTATAAGCCCACAAAGCTTCCGGAAGTCGGGATGACCAGTATTTCCTGTCAGGTTGAACAGTAACCTGCAGGATTTTCTTGATCTCCCAATTTGATAGCTCAACTAGACCATTAGTCTGGGGGTGATAAGGAGTAGAGATTTGATGTGACACCCCGTATTTAGTCATCAGTGACCTGATTTGAGCGTTGGTAAAATGGGTCCCTCCATCGGAGATGATAGCACGAGGAATCCCGAACTATGAGAAGATATTCTAATGAATGAATTTGATGATGATCTTGTGATCATAGGTTCGGGTCGGAATGGCTTCGATCCATTTGGACACATAGTCAATAGCGAGTAAAATATACTCGAAGCCGTCCGAGATAGGGAAGGGGCCCATAAAATTAATCCCGAAATATCGAAATCTCGCATACGAGAATCGACTGTAAAGGCATCATGTCGCGATGGCTCATGTTGCCCAAAGTTTGGTAACGACTGCATGCCTTACAATGACTGTATGCATCCTTGAAGATAGTGAGACAGTAAAAGCCACACTGGAGGATTTTCGATGCGGTTTTATGCCCAGAAAAATGGCCACCGCATGCCCTGTTATGGCAGAAAGAGATTATGTCATTGAATTCAACCTCTGAGACACATCGTCGGATAGTTTGGTCAGCACCTATGCGGAATAAGTACGGGTCTTCCTAGATGTAGTACTTGGCATCGGAGCACAACTTGTCTTTCTTGGCCTTCGGCCAATCAGACAGAATCTGGTGTGATGCCAAGTAGTTCACTATATCAGCAAACATGGAAGCCCTGTACCAATAGTCAAGAGGTGCTCATCAGGAAAATGCTCCGTGATGGGTCCAGATGGGTTGATGATCTCAGAAGGAAGGTGAGACAAGTGGTCAGCTGACAGAAATGCCATTTTCGCTCATTTGAAAGTCATCGAAAATCGTAGTATAGTCACGCAAAAACATTCGTCAAAAATTGATTTCTAAAGATAACGAGACTTGAGTCCCGGTCATTCGTCTCTGGGAGGCATTGCTTTTACTTTTGAAATCGATCTTACTCTACTTTGTTTAGAACCGCATGCCAGTTCGTGATTATTACGTATTTAGGTATGACATGCTTAGTTGCAAGAATATTAGGAATCGAAAACAGGCAACTTGAATCACACAAAAAGAATGACAATTATTAAGCTCATGGTGATTTCAAACATATAGAGACAAATATATATATATATAAGAATTTTTCATTCATTCAGCGGGAGAGTTGTTTGCAACATAAAACGTAGAGGGAAGCTTGTACATAAATGCTTGAAAATTAAATCTAGCTACCAGAAAATGATCGCATACAAGAATCGATGGGGGGATTTCGCATGCATCATTGGGGGAGAAGTAAGACTACACTACTAAGCAGTAAATATACGAAGAGCATAATCTAAATCTAGCAGAATGGAAGGGCATTCAGGGGTGGTCCCTGATGGCCTTTGAGTGGTTGAGAGAAGGAGGGGCGGCCAATGGAACTTAGGCCGACCCTTGGAGAGAGGTTGGGGAGCTGATCTAGCTTCTTGGCATGGAGATGGTGGCCTCCATGGTGGTTCTCAACTCGTGGAGGTGGAGTGGAGATGGAAGTGGCTATTCTAAGTGGAATGGATGCCAAGGAAGTGAATGGTTGCAAATGGCCACCCAAGGGGTCTTTTTATAGACCTAAGGGAAGCTCTCTAGAGAATTATGGAATTCTCTAGAGAGGCCTATGGTGGGAGCTCGTGGGAGAGTGAGAGAGAGAGGGTGGATGGTGGTTTTTAGATCCACCAAATGTGGATCTAAAAATTGAATGGCTCTTGGTTGCTATTTTTGGCAACCAAGCAACCACACATGGTAGAGAGTTCTAGAGAACTCTAGGCTAGATATTTTCGTGTGGATGGTGTGTGTGGGTGTGTGTGGGTCGAAACTTAGGTGGCTAGGTTGATAAGGTTGGGTTCTAATGGGTTTAGGTTAAGGTAGGTCTCAAATTAGGGTTATAAATCCTAATTCACTAAGGTAAAGTGCAATTAAACTTAATACAAGTTTAATTGGGTGTGTGGAAACTTAATTGAGAGTAAAACAACTCAATTAAGTTAGGTCTAGGTCAATTGGACTCTCACTGAGTCCAATTGGACAATGTGTGCTGAGATCAGGGCTCAATTAGACTCAATGAGTCCAATTGAATAGGTTGATGGAATTGACTAAGAGCCAAGTCAATTAGGTTTAGTGAGGACCTAATTAGGTCCGTAGGGAGGTCTAGAGGTGATGTAATCGGGTTAGGGCACCTTAATTTAGGTTCCTATGGGGTTGGAATTGGGTTTAGGGACCTAGAGATCCAAGATCAAGGCTTAAATCTCAAAACAGGAATTGGAGAGCAGTTCAGACGTCTAATAATAGAATCAAACGTCTTATATTCAAAAATCAGAAGTCCAGACTTGTTGTCTGGACATCCAATCAGAGTCAGGAAGGATTTTAGGTTCTGTTTTGGGTATTCTGCAGAAATTAGACGTCTGACAAAGTGTCTGGATGTCCAATAACACTGCAGAAGTGGGTTTGAAGTGTGCGGGATTTGGATAAGGGTCCTGGACGTCTTAAAACTTATCTGGACGTCCAGAGAAGGGTTGGAACTAGGGTTTTAGGGCTTCCTAGGGTGTTGTGACCTAATCTAAGGGTGGCTAAGGCTTGGGGAAGTCTCTAGGCTATCCTAGGGCTAGGATGGATCTTCACATTTTACTGCCTTATTCTTACTTAATAGAATAGCAAACTTTTAACCCCCTTACATTATTATTCCTACATCTATATGTTGGTGCTAGAGCACCACGATCATTTGTTTTGATGATAACAAAACACGTGTTATTTAACATTTGCAATTTGAGTCCTAGATTTCAGGTCAATTGCAAATGTGGACGAGTTTAGATGGAGTTCGAGCTCGCAGCCAGGACGGATTGGAGGAGCTTGACGGAAAACAGAGGAGGTTCGCGTGGAGCGAAAGATTGAAGATGGAAGGAAATGAAGAATAGGATAGATTTCCTTCTTTTGTACTTGTTGTATTTTTCGTTTCTTTTGTTGCTCTTTATTTCCTTAGATATTTCATGTTAAAGAGCCTCAAAGAACCCTAACAGTAGTCCTAGGAACACCGGCACAACCCTAGGATACTTAGGTTTTCTGTAGAATACTTAGAAAACCAATATAGGGTTCAAACACCACTTCCAGACGTCTAATTCCAAAATCAGACGTTTGATAAAGTACTTTAAGACGTCTGACTGTTGTTTCAGATGTCTGATAACTGTTAAGCTGGACATAGTTGGTTCTGTCTGATGAAATCAGACGTCCAGACCTTAGACCAGACGTCTTAGGAGACGTCTGATGACTTTGCCAGACGTCCAATTAGTGGACCGTTGGTTGGCTTAGCATACACTCAAGAATATGACCGTTAGAGCCTTATCAGACGTCCTTAGGCCATTCCAGACGTCTGATAATTGACCGTTTTGCCTCGGCTGACCCAAAATCTCTTCTCAGAGATTTTCTAGCCGTTGCAACGTTTGGAAATCAATTCCCACAGTAAAAGTAGGTTTCTAGACGTCCAGACATAGTGCCAGACATCCTGTATGTCGTCTGATGGACTTGCATAAAAACCCTGTTTAGATCTGATCCAAGTCAGGGAGAGACCCGCCCAAAATCAGACGTCTGACCTTGGAATCAGACGTCTTAAAGTGAACTTCCAGACATCTGATGCTAGAATTAGACGTCTGATAAGCCTGTCAGAACAATGATTGTTCCTGATTTCGGGCTGATTCACTTGGGCTTTGTACCCAACGGCTATGGAACCTTTCCTAAGCCTTCCAAAGCCTTCTTAAGGCCTCTATAAATAGAGGGGAACCTTTGCAACACAAATACACACCTAGAGAGACCAAGATACACAAGAAACACTTTGTAATACACTTTCCACTCTCTTGTGTCCTAGCTAGCTCTTGCTCTCCAAGCTCAAGTTCCTTTCTCTTGAGAGCATCAAGCTGTTGCGCACCCGCTCTCCCGCTGTTGTTCACGAGAGTGAAGTTGCGCCGTCGCGTGGCTTACGCACCGCGTCATCAACTCGACGCACTCCTTGCAAAGGGGAGTTTCCTAATTCCTATAGAAGCTAGGTTTAAAATTACTTTGTTGGCTCTATAGGATTACTTGTTTATTTTATCTTTGTTATTTGGTTGGGTATTCGCTTTGCGAATTCCCGTCTCCTTCGCGAGACAAAATCCTTCTCGTGGAGAGAAGGGGTTGAGGTACGTTACCCTCGTTTAAGTAGCGTGGTTGTATTGAGGTTGTATCACCCTCGTTTAAAGTGATTCGGTTTAATGGATTTTGATCAACTTGGTTGATCAGAAAATCCTAACTCGAGAGGGTTAGGTGGTGGTTTTCACCCGGTTTGGGTTTCCACCTAAAAATTCTTGTGTACTTGTGTGATTGCTTATTTGTGAGATTATTTATATTTCAATTCCGCATTTTTTACGTTACGCTAATCTCACCCCCTCCAAGTAGGAAACTACAGTTGGTATCAGAGCAAGGTTCTTGCGAGTTCGGAGTAACACCCGGCAAGAAGATCATGGAGGGAAGCTGTTCCACAAGCAGGATTTCCGAGGGGCAGTCCACAACCCGTCCGCCGTTCTTCGACGGGAGCAACTACCCCTACTAGAAGTTGCGGATGAAGACCTGGCTTCAAGCCACCGACTTCACGATCTGGGCCAGATGCGAGACGCCATTTGAGATCCCAAAAAAACCCGCGGGAGGCTACTCGCAGCTGCATATTCGAGAGCTTTCACTCAACGCAAAGGCAATGAATGCCCTGTATTGCGCGTTAAGTCCGAAAGAGTTCGAGAAAATCCAAGAGTGCACTACCGCCCACGAGATATGGAGGAAGGTAGAAGACACTCATGAAGAGATGAGCTCGGAGGAAGAAGAAGAAGAAAAAGAAGAAGAAACAGCTTGCTTTGGTTTCATGGCCAGAGGAACCAATAGCGACAGTGAAAGCGGAAGCGACAGTGACAACGAGGTAAATTTCAATTTACAAGAAGCTTTTAATGAACTATTTGAGATTAGTAAATCACTTAAAATAGAAAACAAAAGTATTAAGAAGAACCTTAGTTTTCTTAAAAATGAAAATGATAGGTTAGAAAAATAACTTAAGGACATAGAAGCTAGTCCTAAAAATGATAACCTATTATTAGAAAATCATAACCTCATCAATGAAAATAATAAATTGATTGAGGAAAATGTTAGTCTAAAAATAGAAATTTCTGATTTAAAGACTAAGATGGATATTATAGAAAAAGAAATCGCATGTCTTAGGGAAAACTCCAACAAATTAATCAATAAAGTAGATAATTTTTATAGCCCTAAGGTTGAGAAAGGATCTCCATCAAGGAGACCCGCTAACAGATCCGGATCCAAGCCCACTTGGATACCGAAAAATGAATTAGAATCTTGTTTTGTAGGGTTCAGGGATAATTACAACACAAAGGACTGGACCTACAAGCTAAAGTCTGGTCAACTCGAGTTGGGAGAACCAAGGAGTAGACCAAGGAGGAGAACAAGAAGACCGACGAGACGGCGAACAAACAACGGACCCACCGCACGTCGACCACCAGATTGGAGACCGGCGCCGATGCCCGGGCCTCCAAGCTACGGATGGGAGCCCCATCCGATGTGGCATCCACCACCGCCATTCGGGCCATTTTATTGGCCATGGTAGGTGAGGTAAAACCCTTTACCCTATCTTTGTTTATCAGTAGCATTTAGATAGGGGGAGTTAAAATTTATGAGCTAATTGTCAATTTTTAAGGGGGAGAAATAAGGTAGCTAAATTTCCTTTAGTAAGGGGGAGAAAAATAATAGCTATCTTGTTGTTACAAAAAGGGGTAGAATATCACCTTTGTTAAAATAAATTCATAGAAGAGCATGTCTTAAGGTGGAGTTATAGGAAATGTAAAACCAATCAAACCTTTTTGATAATGTCAAAAAGGGGGAGGATTTTTATGCATTATTATTTACGGTTTTGTCATCATCAAAAAGGGGGAGATTGCTGGTGCTAGAGCACCACGATCATTTGTTTTGATGATAACAAAACACGTGTTATTTAACATTTGCAATTTGAATCCTAGATTTCAGGTCAATTGCAAATGTGGATGTGTTTAGACGGAGTTCGAGCTCGCAGCCAGGACGGATTGGAGGAGCTTGACGGAAAACAGAGGAGGTTCGCGTGGAGCGAAAGATTGAAGATGGAAGGAAATGAAGAATAGGATAGATTTCCTTCTTTTGTACTTGTTGTATTTTTCGTTTCTTTTGTTGCTCTTTATTTCCTTAGATATTTCATGTTAAAGAGCCTCAAAGAACCCTAACAGTAGTCCTAGGAACACCGGCACAACCCTAGGATACTTAGGTTTTCTGTAGAATACTTAGAAAACCAATATAGGGTTCAAACACCACTTCCAGACGTCTAATTCCAAAATCAGACGTCTGATAAAGTACTTTAAGACGTCTGACTGTTGTTTCAGACGTCTGATAACTGTTAGGCTGGACATAGTTGGTTCTATCTGATGAAATCAGACGTCCAGACCTTAGACCAGACGTCATAGGAGACGTCTGATGACTTTTCCAGACGTCCAATTAGTGGACCGTTGGCTGGCTTAGCATACACTCAAGAATACGACCGTTAGAGCCTTATCAGACGTCCTTAGGCCATTCCAGACGTCTGATAATTGACCGTTTTGCCTCGACTGACCCAAAATCTCTTCTCAGAGATTTTCTAGCCGTTGCAACGTTTGGAAATCAATTCCCACAGTAAAAGTAGGTTTCTAGACGTCCAGACATAGTGCCAGACGTCCTGTATGTCGTCTGATGGACTTGCGTAAAAACCCTGTTTAGATCTGATCCAAGTCAGGGAGAGACCCGCCCAAAATCAGACGTCTTAAAGTGAACTTCCAGACGTCTGATGCTAGAATTAGACGTTTGATAAGCCTGTCAAAACAATGATTGTTCCTGATTTCGGGCTGATTCACTTGGGCTTTGTACCCAACGGCTATGGAACCTTTCCTAAGCCTTCCAAAGCCTTCTTAAGGCCTCTATAAATAGAGGGGAACCTTTGCAACACAAATACACACCTAGAGAGACCAAGATACACAAGAAACACTTTGTAATACACTTTCCACTCTCTTGTGTCCTAGCTAGCTCTTGCTCTCCAAGCTCAAGTTCCTTTCTCTTGAGAGCATCAAGCTGTTGCGCACCCTCTCTCCCGCCGTTGTTCACGAGAGCGAAGTTGCGCTGTCGCGTGGCTCACGCACCGCGTCATCAACTCGACGCACTCCTTGCAAAGGGGAGTTTCCTAATTCCTATAGAAGCTAGGTTTAAAATTACTTTGTTGGCTCTATAGGATTACTTGTTTATTTTATCTTTGTTATTTGGTTGGATATTCGCTTTGCGAATTCCCGTCTCCTTCGCGAGACAAAATCCTTCTCGTGGAGAGAAGGGGTTGAGGTACGTTACCCTCGTTTAAGTAGCGTGGTTGTATTGAGGTTGAATCATCCTCGTTTAAAGTGATTCGATTTAGTGGATTTTGATCAACTTGGTTGATCGGAAAATCCTAACTCGAGAGGGTTAGGTGGTGGTTTTCACCTGGTTTGGGTTTCCACCTAAAAATTCTTGTGTACTTGTGTGATTGCTTATTTGTGAGATTATTTATATTTCAATTCCGCATTTTTTACGTTACGCTAATCTCACCCCCTCCAAGTAGGAAACTAAACTATACTAGGCCTTCTGCTCCAGCTCTGCTACAACTCCTGTAATTCCTGATCCAACTTCAGATCCAGCTCCTGATCAGCTTATTCCCTACAATCAACATAATGAACTTAATCAGCATATTATAACATTATTTTATGCATAGCTAAAGGAAAGCAGTAAAGATGTAGATAATGTGTATGCATGCATGAATAACCCTAACTTATGCTAAGTCCTAGCCTAATTTAGGTCAATTAAGACCTATGATTACTGTGCAATCATACCCCCATGCCTAAATCTTGCTAGTCCCTAGCAAATGCAAGACTAAATTATTTACAGCAAGGGTTCCTAAGTGGAATGGCAACCGCTTTGGCTGTTTTTGCGTCTTTATGTTTATTATAGTACAGTCGTTATAGTATAAGACAAGACAACTACGGTTGTCATTACAATAGAATTTTTTTACTTGGAAATAATTTTCCCGAGGTCGAACTCAGGGAGCTACTGGAATTCTAGAAGTACAAAGTTTCTCTATTGGATTACAAAAATAAGAGAGAGAGAGAGAGAGAGATTTTTGTCTTGGCTTCTTCTCCTCTTTGTGCTTTCTCTCTGATCCTGTCTTCTTCCCTCTTCTTTCTTCTTCTGCTCTTCCTGTCTTCTTCTTTCTTCTCCTTTCTTCTTTTCTCTCTGGCAGCCAAGTCTTCTTCTTTCTTCTTCTTTTCTTCAGCTATAGAGTCTTATTCTTTTTCTTCTTCTTCTTCTTTATCTCCTCTGGCCGCTATTCAACCGTCGTCTGATACAGCGGTCAGACGACTTAATTGCAGTCTGCTACAGTGCTTCTCCTCTTTTCCTTCCTTCTCTTTTCTTCTGCACGGCCTCTCTTCTTCTGCTTCTCTTCTCCTTCCTGCAGCTAAGCACTTAGCCATTCTCCTTCGTGCCTTGTTCCTGCACACAAGGCACAGCAAAACCTAACCCTTCCCTCTACCCTCACGTCTCTCTCTCTCTCTGCAAACTGCTCACAGGAAGCTCTCCCAGAGCCGGGTTAACGGGTCAGATAACGTACCCCTGACCAGGCGCATCGGCGTGGATGGTGTGCGAGGAGTGCAGGGTAGTGTCGAGTTGGATCCTCCAGGTCCGCGAGGTGAATCCGCGGACGAGGCGGGTGTGATGGGCGAGGGACCTCACCCCAGTGGATTCGGAGGCGATAAGGCTTATTCAAAAAATCAATTTAAACCAGTGCGACGCTTCGTGAACTTACGATGTGGGACTAATTGGTTGCTTCTCCTCGCACGCGCCCGCAAGAAGACCTCGGCCTTGCTTCTGCAGCTGCAGCCTCGATTCCCTTCGCTTGCTAGCTGACTGCCTTCACACAACTCGCCCGCCTTCGCAGCAACTGAAATCCTGGAGCCCCGAAGCCTGGAGCTCTGAAGAAGCTGCTTCAATGTGGTGTTAATGGCGGTTGAGCCTCAGAACCTGTCAGACATGAATACGGCCTCTCGGCCTAATCAAACTACTGGGGAACCTTCGCCGTGGCACAGCGAAGGTGTTAAGCTGTGTGGCAGGCCGCGGGGCGGCCTAGGCGTGCATGCCTAGGTCGTCCTGTCGCCGGAAAAGTGGGTGTGTTCGATGGCGTGTTGAGTGAGTGTGGAGGGACTATGGAGGGGCGGAGGGCGTTCAGTGTGATGAGGCGGAGCTTGTGGGATGGTCGGCGAGTTGTGTGGAGCTGCGGATCGACGGGGGCAACTCGCCGGAGAGTGGCCGGAGACGGGGAAGGTGATGGTGGTCAGGGTCAGTTGAGGGTCGATTTGAATGAAATAATGTGGGGAAAAGAAAGAGGGAAAAATGGGGAGTAGTTCTAACTTACTTGCAGGGATGAAGGGGGAGGGCGGAGCCATCGGCTCGTACCTGCAGGAGTTGGGGAAGAAACACCCAGAGGGAGAGAGCTGCGACGAGGAAGTGGGCAGGGGGACGCCGGCAGGTACAGCATGACGCAGACGAGAGGGCAAGGGAAACCCTGCTGCAGGTAAGGCGGCAGAGCGACGAGGAGGAAGAGGAGAGAGTAGCCGGAAGCTGCGGGTTTCCTATCGGAGAAGGAAGGGAGGAAATGTTGAGAGATTCTCCGCCAAGACAAGCTTGGGAGAAATGGCTGGCGACGCTGGTCTTTATAAAGGTGGTGGCGGAGGGGCGAACGCACGCTGGCGACGTGCATCCCTCGCCGGAGTATGGTCGGAGACGAGACCCATACCTTCCGCGCATTCGCACGGAAGGTGTGGGCGTCGTCAGGTGGCATGGCCGAGTCCCTGCGATAGTAGACATCGCAGGGAACTCCACGTTCTCTTTGCTGGACGCCCCCCTCACCCTGCGCGGCGCCATGCTCCGCGCAAAGTCGCCGGATCATGGTGCTGCACAGAGACTTGTAGGAGGGACCAAAATGCAAAGAATGAAGAGGAAATTAGGGGCCAAAATGCAAGGGTTTCGAAAGTTGAGGGTCAAAAAGTAAATGATGAGGACCAAATTGCAAAGTCGGTCAAGGAGGTCTCTTCTTAGGCTCAAGTTTTTATACATGACTAAGTTGGACCTAAGGATTTTAATGGTGAATTTTTCTTTTATGTCATACCATGTTTGACCGGTCAATTTGCGTAAAAACCCAAATTAAATCATTAATTAGGCATGGTTCTCAATGTAGGTCAAACTGAGTTTCTAAGGTCAAATTGAAGGTTCTAAACCCTAGAGATTATTTTTATATGAATTTTAGAGGGTTTAGCTTATTTTTACCCTACCTCGAACCATGTGAATTGAAGTGGATTTATTTTAGGGTTACAGAATGTCATTTAATTCCCTGGAGTTGCTGTAGCCCTTGTTGGATCAGATCATCCCACTTTCCTTTTTATTAGGTTAGTTTGACCTGTGTTTGGACCCTGAGTTAACCTGTTTGCAGATTGTGCTGGTGGAATTGCATTTTTACCCTTTATGACTTGTTTTCTTCTTAAACTCATAATTCTCTGAGTTAAGCCTTTCTTTGAGTTATGTAGGAGCTTTTTCTTGCATACCTAGGTTAGATTGTGCTAGTTAGGGTTCATGATGAGGTTCTCATCACTAAGGGACTGGTTATTTTATCAAGTGTTTGCATAGAGATTTTTCTCCCTTTTGTTTTCATCCTATGCACTAGAAATCCAGACAATCGTGAAGGTGCAGCTATGTAGCTTTTGCAATGGATTTGAGTGAAAACTAATACACCTCTAAAGCTTGTACTTGACCCCTAATAAAAATTCTAGTGGGATAGGCGGATTTCTTCCCTCGGGATATTCAAGATATTCTATGAATTTCACTCCGGCTTTAGGCTTAGGTAGAGAATCTTTGAGGGAAAGGATTATATATTTGGTGGCTCATTCTCACTTGGTAGTACATAGAGACTAGTACTACAGAATCCAGATTCCCAAATTACTAAGTAACTTAACTTAGAGAAAGACGAGAAAAACTATGCTCTCTTTGATTCCTTTGTATTCATTATCTCTTACTCTTTTTCTTTCTTTTTCTTAGAGCTCACAACCTCACCAAATTCACACATATGTTCTGTATTTGGTGGTCTCACTAGGCACTAACACTTTAATTGAGTTCTCATAACCCTAGCACTAAGTCAGAATTCCTCAGCCATTATTCAGGCAGTCAGAAACACAAGAAAAATAGGTTAAGGCCATATTTGGTGGAGCTAAATTTTATTTGGTGGTATTACGTCGATGAAATAAACAATAAATATTCATTCTTTTCTTTGCTTTTTCTTCTTTTTCTATTTTTTTTTTCATTTTTTATTTCTTTTCATCATTCTTTTTTTTTCTCATTTTTTTTTTCAGCATAACACAACTGGCATACATCCATGAACTTTATTGAGGAGGCATTATTAGGGATTGGTGGTACTCAAGAGACATTGGGTGACTTATTTGGTGGAAGTGCCTACTCACGTCACCGGGAGAGACAGATAAGACGGTGTATTTCTGACCTTGACATCAGTACCCTCCTTCATCCGAGGATTCCGTAAAGAATGGTCGTAACCATCCATCTTAGCCCTAGTTTTATGAAAACTCGCTCTCCGCGTATTTGCCTTATTCGGTGGCTCTCACAATTTCACACAAAATGCATACACAGGAACCGAGAGCGAAAACTATGTCTCATCTAAGAGCATCATCAGCTAATTTTCTAGGATTCCAGATTCCTCGCACTAATCTTAGAGCACCAATACACTCTACTCTCATCTCACACTATTTGGAGGATTTTTGGAGGAAAATCTGCCTGACTCCCAAAACATTATCCAAGGGTTCAGGAAAAGAATCACTGCTTCTTCTCGACAAACTGAAGACGTTTATCAGCCTTCACCGTGAATCCATTGCAAATTCTACGTGTGTGTGAAAAGTTATACTGGATTCCAGATTACAGGAATCAACTAAAGGATAAAATCCCTAATGCATTCTCTTAATAAAATAATCTTATTCATGAATGTAATATCTATATATGCTATAAACATGTAACCTCATATAATTTGTACTTCATGAATTTCCCGTATCAGGTTACAATCAGCTTGACCCTAAATTTAGAACAAAAGGTGAATGGGTGAGTTGGAATTGGTTGTTGCGAACGATTTCTAGCTCCAATGAGAGCACTGGAGGTGGAGTCGGTTGTTCTTTTATTTAAGGTCCTAAAGTACGTTTTGCATGCAGCTCCGAGGTTTTCCTAAGTGTTGGCATAAAAATTCTTTTCAGTTTTTCTGTATCTACCCCCCCATGCCTAAGTTCTTGCATGTCCTCATGCATGAATGTAAAAGAAAATAAATGCTGCAGGGAGAGAATGGGTAGAAATCACCTGTAATTGCTCCTGAAATTATATTCAGCACCGGCCAACCTGTTAATATGCAATATAAAAGGAAAATATGCTAAAACAAAAATATGCTATGTATAAAAATGGTTATGTATAGATGATGGTGAAATGGTATTTATACGTGCTGAGTTTAACGCCTCCAGCTGGGCGAGCACTCAATCACACGTCCTCACTAAGATGAATGGTCTCGTCAGGTGGAGGAGGTTCCTGGGTCAAAAATGGCTTGAGGCGCTAGCCATTTACCGTGAATAAATGCCCAGATTTGGGGTCCTTGATCTGGACTGCCCCATTAGGATATGGTTGCATCACAACATACGGGCCAATCCATTTGGACTTAAGCCTCCCCGCAAACAGTTTCAGTCTTGAATCAAATAACCAGACTTGCTGGTTGGGTGTGAATACTTTCCTCCGGATGTGGCGGTCGTGAAAGGCCTTGGTCTTGTCCTTGTATATTAATGCATTCTCATAGGCCTCCCGCCGGATTTCTTCTAATTCGCTGAGCTGGAGTTTCCGTTCTCGACCTCTTGCATCGAGGTCGAGGTTGCATTTTCGCACCGCCCAAAAGGCGCGGTGTTCCAGCTCTACAGGAAGGTGACAGGCCTTGCCATATACCATGCGATACGGTGACATTCCGAGTGGGGCCTTGTATGCGGTTCGATATGCCTAGAGTGCATCGATTAATTTGTCGGACCAATCCTTCCTGTCTGGTCTAACCTTCTTCTGGAGAATCAGCTTGATTTGACGGTTAGACACTTCAGCCTGCCCATTGGTCTGCAGGTGATACGGGGTGGCTATGCGTGATGTACCCCGTATTTCTTTAATAACGACCTGAAATGGACGTGGATGAAGTGGCTTCCCCCGTCGCTAATCAGAGCACGGGGTATTCCGAATCTCGCGAAAATATTTTGCCGTACGAAAGAAATGACGGTCTTGTGGTTAGCCCGTCTTGCCGGGATGGCCTTGACCCACTTCGAGACATAATCAACAGCTAGCAATATGTACTCGAAGACATGCGAGTTTGGAAAAGGGCCCATAAAATCTATGCCCCAGATGTCGAACACTTCTACGACCATGATGGATTGGAGTGGCATCATGTCTCTCCTGGTCATAGAACCGATCGATTGACATCGTTTATAGCGTTGGGCGTAATCATGTGTATCTCTGAAGATGGTTGGCCAGAAAAATCCCGACTGCAAAATTTTTGCAGCGATTTTCCGTCCTGAGAAATGGCCACCACACGCATCATTATGGCAGAAAGATAACACACTGGGGATCTCAGAGTCTGGGATGCATTTGCGGATAATCTGGTCCGCTCCAACGAGGAAGAGTAGTGGGTCATCCCAGAGATAGTATCTGGCCTCTGCAACGAATTTGAGTTTCTGGTCTTTGGATAGGTTCGCAGGAATTTTGCCTGCAACAAGGTAGTTCACGAAATCCGCATACCAGGGGAACTCAACAGAATGAATTGCCAAAAGTGATTCATCCGAAAATTGTTCATGGATAGGCAAGGAATAAGGAATGTGGTCTGGGTCCAATCTGGATAGGTGATCCGCCACAACATTTTGTTTCCCGACTTTGTCACGGATCTCGATATCAAATTCCTGTAATAGAAGGATCCATCTAATGAGTCGTGGTTTGGCATCCTTCTTTGCCAACAAGTGCCGGAGGGTGGAGTGGTCAGCGAAGATGATGACCTTGGACCCTAATAAATATGATCTAAATTTCTCCAACCCAAATACTACTGCTAGTAGTTCTTTCTTTGTGACAGTATAATTGCGCTGAGCCTCATTCAGCATCTTGCTAGCATAGTATATGACAAAAGGTTGTTTCTCCCGACACTGGCCCAAAATAGCACCAACGGCAAAATCAGAAGCGTCGCACATCATTTTGAAATCAAGCAACCAGTCGGGTGGTTGGAGAATCGGGGAGTTGGAAACAGCGCTTCGTAAAGTCTCAAAGGCGCTGAGACACGAGGTATTAAATTCAAATGGGATATCGGTAACCAGGAGATTCGTCAAAGGCCGTGCAATTTTTGAAAAATCGCATATAAATCTTCGATAGAAGCCGACATGGCCCAAGAATGATCTAATCTGCTTGACTGAGCTAGGTGGCGGTAAGTGGGAGATGATCTCTGATTTAGCCCAGTTGACCTCGAGTCCATTTTTGGAGATCCTGTGCCCTAGTACTATACCATCCCTCACCATGAAATGGCTTTTCTCCCAGGATAGTACTAGGTTTACCTCAATACATCATTTCAGGATCTTTGTGAGGTTATCAAGACAAGACGCGAAATCATCTCCGAAAATAGAGAAATCATCCATGAATACCTCCACATAATCCCTAATCATGTCAGAGAAGATAGCCATCATACAACGCTGAAATGTCGTTGGTGCGTTGCAGAGGCCAAAGGGCATCCGCCTAAAGGCGAATGTTCCAAAGGGGCATGTGAATGTGGTCTTGTCTTGATCTTCCAGGCTAATTTCTACCTGATTATACCCGGAGTATCCATCCAGAAAGCAGAAGAAACTATGTCCGGCTAATCATTCCAAGATCTGATCAATGAACTGCAAAGGAAAGTGATCCTTCTGGGTAGCCGTGTTCAGTTTCCTGTAGTCAATGCAAACCCGCCAAGATGTCGCAGTGCGTGTCGGGATGGATTCGCCCTTATCATTTTTTATAACGGTGAGTCCTACTTTCTTGGGCACTATCTGAATCAGACTCACCCACTAGCTGTCTGAGATTGGATATACAATGCCTGCATCTAGCCATTTGAGGATCTCCTTCTTAACAACCTCTAGCATATTCGGGTTTAGCTGTCTTTGAGGTTGTCTCGAAGGCTTCACCCCCTCATCCATGTAAATGTGATGAGTGCAATACGAGGGGCGAATACCGCGAAGATCAGCAACACTCCACCCGAGAGCAGCCCTATGGTCTTGAAGTGTAGAAATTAATTGATGCTCCTGTTCTTGGGTTAAGTGGGCATTGATAATGACTGGATATGTCTCACTTTCACCCAAGAACACGTACTTGAGTGAGTCAGGTAAGGGCTTCAATTCAATTACAGGTGGGTAAGAATCAGAACTTAGAGTGGGAGGAGTAGAATCGAGGGTGGGAATCTGTTGATCCATGTACATGTGAATTCCCGTTGAGTCACTCCCTGTGAAATCTGTTGTGACTGCGTTAACGGGAAACCCGTTAGCTGTAGTCACGTCTTCCTATAATAACAGGGGTGATTCAGTAATATATGGATCAAGATAGCTGGATTCAGGGGTGCTGTGGTCAGAAGCACACCCCAAACAGTTAGATCCTCGAGGAGATATGTGTAATGCAGTGGTTTCAATCCCGTGTGGATTGAGGTCTGAGAACCCTAATAGTGTAGACGAATGAGACATTGGGTCGTCACAAAGGAGCCCAATGTTACCACAGTAAGCCGAATCTTCATCTTCACCATCCTCCTCTATTCGATCACAGTCGAAGTTCTTTGCTGCCCTGAATATGTCTACTCGAAGTCGCTCATTGCCCAGGGCAATCTCCATACACCCGGATGCACAATCGATGTTTACTCGGGCTATCGCCAGAAATGGGCGACCCAAAATAATTGGTGCATCTCGGAGATTAGGAGGAACTTCCATATCGAGAACGAAAAAATTTGCGGGAAAGTAGAACCCACGGACTTTTACGATCACGTTCTCAACCACCCCCTCGGTGTTTTGACTGATCTATCAGCCAACTGAATCGTAATCGAGGTGGTTTTCAACTTCCCAAATCGAAATTGATCAAATACGACTGTGGGAGTTAGGTTGATGGACGAACCCAAATCTAGAAGGGCCCGATCAAATGGAGAATCCTGCAAAAAACAAGATATGAGTGGGGTGCCAGGGTCTTTCTTCTTCGGCGGTAAGTCAGCTAGAATCACGGCGCTAGCTTCTTTCGACAGTACCGCCTGTTGTCCAATTCTCGGCTGTCGCTTCGGGGTACAGTAGTCCTTGAAGAACCTAGCGACAATGGGAATGTGATCGATAGCCTCGAGGCGGGGGACCTGAATATGTACTTCTTTAAACATCGATTTCAGGTCCTCGAAATTCCTCGTGTCCTTTTTCTGTACTATATTTCGTGTCAGAGCCTCAGGAAAAGGGACAGGAATATCAGGGTTAAGTGGCCTCTTACCCTTATCTACCACAGGTGGCTCCTGAGATGCTGAAGGAGTCGAATCTGCTTGCGGCGAAGGGTGGGAAAAATCAAAACCTGCCTTCCTAGGTGGTGGGTCAAATGTCTTCCTTCCACTCCGCAATGAGACAGCGTGTGCATCGGCTTGCTGTCCATGAGGTGGTGGGGGAGCGGATGGGGCAGAATACACGGGATTCTACAAAGGCGGTTGGCCTTGCGCGTAACCGGGTGGTGCAGGAGGCGCCTGTAGTATGGAGTGTGCCTGTCCCTGCGATGCCTGAAACCTAGGCAAGGCGCCCTGGTTCTACACATATCGAAGATTCGGGACGGGTTGGGAGGGCAAGGCTCCCTGAGTCCTATGCTCCTGCAACAGCTGGTTTTGCGTATTTTGTATGGTTTGAATCTGATCAGCCATAGCCTTCATTATCTGCAAGCTATCTTGTGTAGACTTCCTCATCGATTCTTGCAGCTCCTCTTTCAGTGCCTCCAAAGGGTCGGCCCGCTTTGGAGGGTGGTTGGCAGCTTGGTGCATTGGCTGGTATAACTAGCGGGGTTGCTACTGCTGAGGCGGGAATGGCTGCTGCCTAGGATACATGTTTTGCGCATTCTCGTATTGCCTGGTCTGGTGGTGTGGATCTTGATGTGGTCTCTGTGAATTACCAGACCAGGAGAAGTTCGGATGCTGGTGCCAACCAGGGTTATATGTCTCCGAATACGGGTTATTACGCCCGTATCCTTGGATAGCACTGACGTCCTCGTAGGTCGAAGATGTCTGAGACGTATATCCGTCAAAGGGATACGCATTATAATCTATGGGTGGTGCACGACCCTGGTCGTAGGGTGCCATATCTAGATTATTCACGGGATCCTGATATGAGGGATCTCGTAAATACGGAGAAGGTGCATCCCGAGTGAGTAGATTAACTCGAGCAGGTGGAGCTCGGGGTGCATAAGAGGATCTTGCAGCGACAGAGCTCAAGTCGGATTGACCTTGACTGATCTGGTCAATCTTCTTCTCAATCAGGTTCATTCTATCCAGCTGCTTGATGATGATATCCATGTCAGCTCGAATAGAATCGGTGTGAGCCTCGTGGACACCAACCCGCTGCTGACTAGGCCGCTGGAACTGGTTCATAGATGCAGCATTCATTGAGTTCTCCACTAATGATTCAAACAGGTCAAATGCGTTGTTCTCGTCTTTTGCGAGAAAATTCCCGCCGCTAGATGCATCGGCCAGATACCGATGTGTGTCATCTAGCCCATGGTAAAAAATCTGAGCTAAGTGCCATCTGGGTATACCATGATGCGGGAATTTTCGGAGAAGGTCATGAAATCTATCCCATGCCTCATGTAATTTCTCCCCAGCTCCCTGGGAGAAAGTCGTGGTTGCACGTCGCATTGCATTTGTTCGATCGATTGGGAAGAACTTTTGCAGGAATTCACATCGTAATTCCGGCCAGGTTCCAATTGGCTTCCCAATAGTCTTGAACCAGTATGAAGCTTTATCCCTTAGAGAGAACGGGAAGAGCTTCATCAGAACGATCCCGAGATCAATATTCCTAGGTCGGATCATTTCAGCGAGTCGACTCAGGTCCTTAAGGTGCTGGAACAGATCTTCGCTTGAGCTCCCGTAGAAATGAGTGCTGATCAACCCAATTACATTGGGCTTGAGCTCAAACGCGTCTCCGCCTGCGGGAATTCTAACTAGCGGTGCGACGATAGGTGCGGTTGGGTCGTAAAAATCCCGCAGTTGTTCTCCTCGTGGCGGGTGCTGCATCCTGTCAAGTGCCGTTAGAATACGATCCATGCTCTGCTGATGCCGTTCCTCAGATTCAGCGACCCGAGCTTCCAGACGAGCCATCGGGTCTAGATTCTCAATGTCCTGACCCGGTCTAGGTCCAGGTCCAAGATTTGCCATGGTGGCTCTTGGAGTAGAAGAAATGTGGGGAGAAGATGGTCCGAGCGAGGTGACTCGCCTCCTTGGGAGTGGCTCCCAAGGTCCAACCAAGTGAGGTCGAAGTGACCTCCTTCCGTGCATACACCGCCCAACCCCTGGGTTGGTGTAGCCACGCAGGACAAGGCTAAGGCCCTGTCAATCAAGTGGTCTTTATATATCAGGTGACCAGATTTTTCGTTAGGGATTTGAATTCCTGAAGATTAGTTCGTCGTACAACCGATTGAAAGTGAATTCCGTCTCTCAAGCTAACGCAGCCAGTCTGGTTACGAGGGGACTAAGGGGAAGGTTCTTCCTTTGGCTTACGCCTCCGGTTCCGTTGACCCCCGGAGCGCGGTCTTTTGACTCTACTCTGCAGACTTAGTCACCAGGTTTTGCAAGAGAGATTAAACTCATCCAGTAGTACGACAACGAACTCGGGTTGATTTCGTGTTTTAAAATTGGTTTTTAACCTGTTTTCTTCAGTGGGGTTTGCGGTGAGTGGCCCACAAGGTGACCAAGCTCACCGCTAACTAGACTTGATTAAGTCTAGGTTAGCCAAAAGTATGGTTTCTATTTGTCACCCTAAAGGTTCAACCTAAGTTGCATGCACTTCTAAGGTTTTTCTCTATTTCAACAGACAACAGAAATAATGTTGATTCTCTAATAATAATTGGAATCCAATTAATTTCAAATTTTGTGAGTAGATCCCTTTTTCAATTAGTTTTTCAGAGAATATTTTTTTGAAATTTTTTACTGTTTCAATCGAATTTTTAGGGAATTTTAAATATCAGGGGTCAGATTTGGAACTTTGACCCCTGGATGGTTTTTCGCTTTGAAACAGTATCAAATGATCTTCAAAAATTAGGAAAAAATATGAAAAATAAAGCCAATTAAATCATATTTCAAACCCCACCATTTTTAGTCAAAACAGATTCGCGGATTGCTCGGAATCGCTTTGGAAATTTGAAAATTTTTGAATCTGGGTCAATCTGACCCCCGTGCACTTCACGAATTTTTAAAAATTTTATACTTGGAGTTTTTTCAAAGTAATGGTGGCATTTGAAATATGGTTTGAAGATGAAGGTTCAGCCCGAATTTTAGAATTTTTTGCTAACGAATTTTTTGGCAATCGAATTTTTAAGTGAGATTTGAAATTTGGTCGAAAATCAGAAGGTGGTGGAAAAGCTTTTAAAGAGTTTGAACTTGAAATTCAAGCCTTCCACCAAAAATGCTTTTTTTTTTAAATCTTTTGCACTCTTTTTTTTTTTCAAAAAGAATTTTTTCAAAAGATTCAACGAAAATATCTCTTTTTTTTTAACCTAGATTCAAAAGGGAGCCTACTGTAGATTTTTTTTCAAAATTTTTCTCCTTTTTTTTACGAAAATGAGAAAAATCTCCTTTTTTTTTTCAAAAGAAATTGCAGGAAGTAGATCTAGTCCTAGGGTTCAGAAAATAAACCTAATCTAAGAGAATGTGATGTGCACCTGATTACTTTTCCGCACTCGTGTGCGTAGATCCCATTTTTCTTCTGTGTTGTCCTGCACATCAAGAAGAAAGTAGAGGCCAATTCGTTAGTGATAGTTCAAAAATCGTAATCAAATAAAATGACGTTGCCTCCCCGGCAACGGCGCCATTTGACAGAAATGCCATTTTCGCGCATTTGAAAGTCATCGGAAATCGTAGTATAGTCACGCAAAAACATTCGTCAAAAATTAATTTCTAAAGATAACGAGACTTGAGTCCCGGTCGTTCGTCTCTGGGAGGCATTACTTTTACTTTTGAAATCGATCTTACTCTACTTTGTTTAGAATTGCATGCCAGTTCATGATTATTATGTATTTAGGTATGACATGCTTAGCTGTAAGAATATTAGGAATCGGAAACAGGCAACTTGAATCACACAAAAAGAATGACAATTATTAAGCTCATGGTGATTTCAAACATATAGAGACAAATATATATATAAGAATTTTTCATTCATTCAGCGGGAGAGTCATTTGCAACATAAAACGTAGAGGGAAGCTTGCACATAAATGCTTGAAAATTAAATCTAGCTACCAGAAAATGATCGCATACAAGAATCAATGGGGGAGAAGTAAGACTACACTACTAAGCAGTAAATAAAAGCAGTAAATATACGAAGAGCATAATCTAAATCTAGCAGAATGGAAGGGAATTCAGGGGTGGTCCCCGATGGCCTTTGAGTGGTTGAGAGAAGGAGGGGCGGCCAATGGAACTTAGGCCGACCCTTGGAGAGAGGTTGGGGAGCTGATCCAGCTTCCTGGCGTGGAGATGGTGGCCTCCACGGTGGTACTCAACTCGTGGAGGTGGAGTGGAGATGGAAGTGGCTATTCTAAGTGGAATGGATGCCAAGGAAGTGAATGGTTGCAAATGGCCACCCAAGGGGTCTTTTTATAGACCTAAGGGAAGCTCTCTAGAGAATTATGGAATTCTCTAGAGAGGCCTATGGTGGGAGTGATGAGAGCCTCATCATGAGCCATAACTAGCTCATTTTGACCCAATAAAGAAGATAAAAACTCCTACATAACCTAGAAGAAGGCCTAAATGAAGGAATAAGTGCTCTGAGAAGAAAACATGAAATAAAGGTTAAAACTGTAATTTTACCATTGCAGTATATAAAGGGGATTTCTCAGAGGCAAAACATAGGTCAAGTGGTCTAAATGAGATAAAAAGTGGGTTGATTCAATCAGAAATGGGTTCATGTGCAATCTAGGAATTAAATGACATTTGGTAACCCTAAAACAGATCTGCTTAAATTAACAAGGTTTTGGTCAGGATAAAAATCAAGTAAACCCTCCAAAAATCATGGAAAAATATCCTCTAGGGTTTATAACACTTAATTTGGCCCTTGGAACCCAATTTGACCTAGATTAGGGTCCTAGCTCTTCAATTAACCTAATTTGGGTTTTTACGCAAAATATCCAGTCAAACGAGGTCAAACATAAAATAAAACTTCACCATTGGATTCCTTATGTCCAAATTAGGTTTGTACCAAAATTTGGACCTAAGGGGAGGTCATCTTGACCTACTTTGCAATTTAGTACACCCAAATCATAATTTGGTCCCTATCTTTTGAAATCATCACAGAGAGCCCCCTAACTTCCTCGCCACCTTTTCAATCAGGTCCTTCCACCATTATTGGGGCAGAATCCTTCTCCAGCGAGGATTAGAGAGGGAATACTCTCTGATTCCTCAGAGATCCCCTCCCAGAAATGGAAGGGAGATTCTTTGGGGAATTCCCTTCCATCTAAGGCCAATCACGATCTCTAGTGTGAACACAATCTCTCGTGCGAACGCATGAGGGATTTGGGTATCCACCCTATTTCCTTCTCCGGTGAGCCGACGGAGGTAATGGCGTGCCCTCCACGCTCTGAAAGCACGGCCCAGTGCCTATAAAAGAACCTCCAAACCTGGCTGCCCAATTTCAACTTGACTTGGCCGGACTTCCACCTCAAATTCTTCTCTTTCTTCTCCGGCCAAGGGTCCAACGAGCTCCGGCGAGACCCCCTCCCCTCCCTCTTCGCTCTGCCACAAAACCAATGGCAGAGTCATCTTCCTGATTCTCCTCCGCGACATGCAATACCCGCGCACGTGCCTCAAACCCGTCGTCGCCGCCGTCCTCCTCCACTGGGCAGCTTCTTCTCTAGCGACAGCAGGTACAGCTGTCCGCCTCTCCATCCCCTTCGTCCCTGTAAGTAGGTTAGAATTGTTCCACAACCTCCCCTCTTTCTTTTCCCGATTTTATTTCAATTGATTGCCCCTCGACACCACCTGACCACCCTCATCTTCCACGTCACCGGCCGACCTCCGGTGAGTCGCCCCCACCATTCCACCCCTCCATACGACTCGCTGTCCAACTCATAAGCTCCGCCTCACCACAAGGAACACTCTCCGCCCATCCACCATCCCTCTATGCCTCCACCACAGCCCCCCGAACACCCCCACACTTCCGGTCACAGGATGACCGAGGCACGCATGCCTAGGCCGTCCCACGACCTGCTTCACCATGCACGACCTTCGCCGTGCCACGGAGAAGGTTCCCAGCTGGTCTGATTAAGCCGAGAGGCTTGTTTTGTGTTTGACATTATTTCAGCCCCTGCTGCCATTGACGGTTCAAGCAGCTTCGGAGCAGCTCCAGGCTTCAGGACCTCCAGCCTTCAGGTGCAGCGGACTCGGGCGAGCAGTGCGAAGACATCTAGTCCAGCAAGGAGTGCAGCGAAGCCCGCATCCTTGGCAATTGCACGAAGAGTCTTCTGCGGGCGCGCGCGAGAGCAAGGCGGGACTAATAGTCCCACATCGTGAAGTTACAAGCGGCTGAAGAGGTATAAAGTGATTTTGTGTTATTAGCTCTTCGCTTCCGAATGCACAGGGGTGAGGTCCCTCACCTAACGCACACTCGCCTCATCCGCGGCTTCATCTCGCGGATCTGGCGGGCTCCGACCTGACCCTATCTGAGCACACCTCGCGCATCACCCTCACGCCAGTGCGCCTGGTCCCAGGTGCGAAATCCGACCCGATTACCCGCGGCTCTGGGAGAGCATCCTTTGAGTGAATTGCAGAGAGAGAGAGACGTGCGGGTAAAGGGAAAAGGGTAGGTTTTGCTCTCTGTGCACGCAGGCCGGGCGTTGAAGAGAAGAAACTTAGCCAAAGAAGCAAAGGCAGAGAAGAAGCCTTCGCAGAAGAGAGAAGACAAGGAAGAAGGAGAGATTGCTGAGAAGAAGAAGACAGAAGAGAAAAGAAGCAAAGGTAGGAAGAAGAGAGATTGCAGAGAAGAGAAGAAAGAAGAGAGGCCAAGACAGAAACCAAAGAAGAAGGCCAAGGAAGAAGAAGCCTTCGCAGAGAGAGAAGAGAAAGAAGAAGAAAGACCAGATAGAAGAGAAAGAAGCAAAGTGAAGACTGCAGAAGAAAGAAAGCAAGATCAGAAGAAGAAGAATCTTCAAAGAAGGGAAACTTTTAAGACGTCTGATCTTGTGATCAGACGTCCAATTTTACTCTTTTGTCACAATTACTTTTTAACCGCATACATTCATATTTGAATTCAAGTTTTGAGTAAATTAGAGTATTCAATTACATTTGAGATTAGTAGTAAATTCCGATTGCTCCCTGTGTTTGACCTCGGATACTCTGATTTTCGAGTAATAAAAACTTTTATTTGTTTACAACGCTTGATCACCTATACTACGACGCAATAACTGTTAAAACACGATCGAGCCAGTTGCTTCAACATTTTGGCGTCGTTGCCGGGGAGCAACACGCAATTTACCACTAGTCTCTACATTCTTTTTATCATATTGAACACTAACTTGCCCTACTTTGCTTTGTTTTGATCTTGCAGGTATTCCACGAGAAAATCCCTTCCATAAGTCAACCACTCCAAGGCAAGTAATTTCTTTTCTTCCTTAATCATCCCCTAATTCTAAAAAGACAAAAGGAAGAAAATCAATTTAGGAATCAATTGCCTTCTTTATATAGTAATCACCTTCTTTAATGCAAACATTTCCTAATTTTGCGAAAAATTTTTAATTTTTCTTGAAGTTGGAGCGATTTTTTTTTTCAGATTCTATCCCACAAATTCATGTGCCTAATAGAAATAACGCTTAATCTCTACGGACAACACACTTCTTGCTTTCAAGTCCAAAGAGAACCTTGTGAAAAAGAAAAAAGGATTGGAAATAGAACCAAATTAGGGTTTCTATAGTAGGATCTTGGAGTGTTAGTCACACATGCCTGCATAAAAGGAAATAAACCTTCCCGCATCAGTGTGTCACCCAAGACCTTGATTGAAGAGAACTAAACAAGGCAAACCCTAAAGAAAAAGAAGCTCTAAAATCACTTGAATCTTAAAATTTTTTGGACCTAATAACCTAGGAGTCAAATCAGGGTGATCTCTAGGCTCCAAACCTAGAATCATTCTGCCATCTATAGGACAGGTCATGTGAAGTTGACCCCTTGGGTCAACCAACCTCTAAATTAGGTTACAACATCAACACATCTAAAGTTCAAGTGAGAACCCTAAAGCACCTTTGAAATAAAAGTGGTAGACTTAAGAGGTCAAGGTCCCCATTCTGGTCTACCTGGAATCTCAGTGACAAGAGAGGTCGGGTGGGGGAAATCCTGTAACCCGTGGGGACGCTCTACCGTGTAGGGGTCTTTGCAGGACTCTCCCTCTCTGGCTGCCCAGGTAATTCTCAGGTGGACGATCTTCTGATCCAGGGGTCCATCCGCCCCGAACCTCCATAGTCATCCAAACGTCTTTGGGTGTCTTGATTGGGTCAAAAACATCTCCAGTCCCTCATCTTTTCTCTTTAGAGCACACATGCACATTTTCAGTGGGACTCGTTATTCAGATCTGATCGCTTCATAACTTGATTCTACATCTTGATTCAAACTTTGATTCTACATCTGGATTCCACCACCTGATCCAAATATGCAGCCAAACCACTTAGGACTACCATTCAAGAAACCTGAATATCAGAGATCCATGAGAGATAAAATGATTGAGGATGCCCTGAAATTCTATGAAAAAGAAGAAACATCAACACCAGTAGGAAACATTCAGGTTGATGTCCCAACAACCACAACCTTTATCATAACTTGTGCCCAAGTACTATTAGCAGAAGCCACAGAAGGATCAACTCGTGACTTGCTCATTACTACATACATTGAGAAAGAAAAACTGCACAATATTGAATACCTTCAATGTATGACAAATCCTCTACTTTGGAAGCAACACCAAGATAGTCTTGAAAAACGGGAAGAGATAATGAGATTAGTAAAACAAGTTATTGACCAGAAATACCCGTATATACCACAAACAGAGGAGGAACTATCTTGGGACAACATCGAGGATAAATCTGATCTCGGGTTTGAGGCACAAAATGGTTGTGGATTCCCAACCCAGATAGAGTACAATGTGCCTGATATTGAAGAAGGTTGGGAAGCTCCAAATGCAGGAAAATACAATGTTGAGCCCATTTTAGAATCCCAAGACTCCTGCAAGAATGAGAGTAGAACTGAACCTCTCGAGGGTATAAATTCCGTCTCTTATTCTGATAAGGTGACCCTTGAAGGTTATTCATACCTAGATTCTAGTAATTCAACCCACATCCTAAACCTAGAATCTAGATCTGAAACCTATTTTGAAGATTTCAAGGCCCCATATGAAGAAGATCAATCTTTCAATGAAGTATATGACTTTGGGCCTCGATTTGATAAATATCCCTCGCCAACATCCTCAGAGGAACTAATCGATTTTTCGGAAGTCATGCCAATCTACGACACAGAAATCGAGGAGTTGGACGAGCGGGGTTTCAATTGGGTCTGCCCTACTAGCTTAGAACTTGAGCCTCTACCAGATAAGGATACCTTTTTAAGCTCAGAATTAACATTTAGGCTAGACCCCAGTCAGGCTGCTGAGTATACAACATATGATTTATTCTATGGTGGAACTCATGATCTTGAATCTCATTTAGACTTTGATTTTCGCAAACTCTCCGACGATTTCGAATCTGACCATAACATCGGAGAAAATCTGCTTCCTGATTATAACAAGCCAATTTTCTTTGAAGCCACCTGCTCCACATATACAGAACCAATCAAAAGCTGTTCCCTGCCCCGACCCACAACCGGACTCAATTTCTATTCCGATTCACCTCTCACTGAGTCGATTGCAGATGATTCAACTCCATATCTATACCAGGTATCGGTCATTGATCAGATCGAAAAACAAGAGCCAACATTCTTTGATCACCCTTATAGGGTTTCCACACCTTACATCGATTATTTTTCGGAACCCTACTCTGATCAGGCTGAGTCGACTTAGCCTAAACCCGAGTTTTCACTTCCATATCCATTTGAATCACATTGCTTATGGTGGGTGCCGCATCTACTAATCTACATCTATCAACCCACCAGACTTATTGGGTTTAGGCTGCATCATCAGCCTAATGATCTCAACAAGCTCCTAGTTGGATCAACCAGGCCCTTAATCAAGGTGCTTGTTTTACAAAATTCCACTGATTTGACCACTCCCTCTCCACCCCATTTTCCGCTCAGCTGAAGGCATTAAATTTAGCGCTTAACGGGAGGCAACCCATCATCCCAAAACCAGAGACTCGTCTGATTATCCATCTGTACTCCACGTCTATTGCACCTTGAGTTCACCCTTAGACAGTTGATCCCACCTCTGGTACACGTATCAGAGCTTGAAATCATCCGCATCATTCATTTTCGACCTATTCACCCACCCGATGTATCCTGTTCTAAGTCCCTGACCTCAACACTATTTCACACCCTCCGTTTACAATAAGGACATTGCAAAACTTAGGCATGGGGGGTGATAAAGTGCATACACACAGAATCAAGAAAAAGGTCAGGAGTCTCACACACACAAAAAATTGAAAAATTATGAAAAAGAACAAAAAATGGGGGAGGGAGAAAATTTTGTAAGCCACATAAACATAAGGAGGAGAAAGAGAGCAAAAATGACAAAAAGGAGCACAAAATGAAAATGAAAAGAAATAGTCATTAGTAAAAGATTAAGGAATTAACTGAAGTTCTAGACCAGATCAAGAAAAGAAATAAAAGAAAAAGTGCTAAGGAGACATAACAAGAGATTAGCAGGAACGCTGGTCTTAGGCCTCTTGGGCTATATTCGTTAGCTTAAAAATTCACGTATCCGCTAAAATCTGGATAATCCTCAAGAGGTTGAGGAAAATGCAAAGCTTAAGTATTAGGTCTAAGGCTTAGGAAGTATTCGGCCTCTTTAACTGACCTCCAGTTTGCGGGATTCGGTAACCTAAGCACCCCAAATTCACACACAGTCAGGTTCAGTGCGCATAAACATCCAAATCACGCAAAAGCGTTTAGTGTTCTACAAAAGTCACCTAGATTAGGAGCGGCCAATCAACACAAGTTGATTTGGACGAATTCCCAGCGCGGAGAGGCAGGAAATTCCCCTCGAAGATGCGTAACAACATATCGTCTCCTCGGTGCTTGTCTCTTAGGATATTTAAATATCCTACTGGGGGCATGTATGCACTTTGCTGGTTCAGATACCATGAGCGGCATTATCATGAAATGTCGATCGCCAGGGTCTGAATTCGGCCACGGAACGCTATGGGTGGGATTATCTCAAAATCTCGAAAGCCAGGGTTCTGGGAGTTGCCATGGGTGGTGCTATCTCGAAGCATCGATAGCCAGGAACCCTTGAGGATTGATGATGGGGACGAGGAATCCAATACAGACCGTGTTGAGAAGCTAATCCGAAGCTAGAAATAAAAAGAAAAGAGAGAGAAAAGCTCTCCAAACAAATAAATCTTCTATCTCTCTTTTACAAAAACGCACTACAAACTGAACCTAGGCTAAAAATGTCTCAAGCACGGGTGCTTTAACCGCGGAGTCCAACAAACCCTAGGTTAGTTTCTGTGGGCCTTAGAAACCTTTGCGGAGGACTGAGGCTAAAGCGAAACAGGTCCGGATTTTGGTTGGTATTTGAATACCTCTAGGCCTATTGTCGGCATTCCTACCTAATCACAAAAGAAAAGGAGAAGCACTTATCATGATTGTTGACAGACACTCAGGGTCTAGAACAGAAGTTAAAACTTGAAATTTTGCTAAGGGACTAGCAAAAGCTAGGCATGGGGGTATGATGAGAGCCTCATCATGAGCCATAATTAGCTCATTTTGACCCAATAAAGAAGATAAAAGCTCCTACATAACCTAGAAGAAGGCCTAAATGAAGGAATAAGTGCTCTGAGAAGAAAATATGAAATAAAGGTTAAAACTGTAATTTTACCATTGCAGTACATAAAAGGTATTTCTCAGAGGCAAAACATAGGTCAAATGATCTAAATGAGATAAAAAGTGGGTTGATTCAATCAGAAATGGGTTCATGTGCAATCTAGGAATTAAATGACATTTGGTAACCCTAAAACAAACCCGCTTAAATTAACAAGGTTTCGGTCAGGATAAAAATCAAGTAACCCCTCAAAAAATCATGAAAAAATATCCTATAAGGTTTAGAACACTTAATTTGGCCTTTGGAACCCAGTTTGAATTAGATTAGGGTCCTAAATCTTCAATTAACCTAATTTGGGTTTTTACGCAAAATATCCAATCAAACGAGGTCAAACCTAAAATAAAACTTCACCATTGAATTCCTTAGGTCCAAATTAGGTTTGTACCAAAATTTGGACCTAAGGGGAGGTCATCTTGACCAACTTTGCAATTTAGTACACCTCAATCATAATTTGGTCCCTATCTTTTGAAATCATCGCAGAGAGCCCCCTAACTTCCTCGCCACCTTTGCAATCAGGTCCTTCCGCCATTATTGGGGCAGAATCCTTATCTAGAGAGGATTAGAGAGGGAATACTCTCTGATTCGTCAGAGATCCCCTCCTAGAAATGGAAGGGAGATTCTCTGAGGAATTCCCTTCCATCTAAGGCCAATCACGATCTCTGGTGTGAACCCAATCTCTCATGCGAACGCACGAGGGATTTGGGTATCCACCCTCTTTCCTTCTCCGGCGAGCCGACAGAGGTAATGGCGTGCCCTCCACGCTCTGAAAGCACGACCTAGTGCCTATAAAAGAACCTCCAAACTCGGCCGCCCAATTTCAGCTTGACTTGGCTGGACTTCCACCTCAAATTCTTCTCTTTCTTCTCCAGCCAAGGGTCCAGCGAGCTCCGGCGAGCCCCCCTCCCCTCCCTCTTCGCTCTGCCACAAAACCAGTGGCAGAGTCATCTTCCTTATTCTCCTCCGCATCGCGCAATACTCGCCCACGCTGCCTCAGACCCGTTGTCGTCGCCGTCCTCCTCCACTGGGAAGCTTCTTCTCTAGCGACAGCAAGTACAGCTGTCCACCTCTCCGTCCCCTTCATCCCTGTAAGTAGGTTAGAATTTTTCCACAACCTCCCCTCTTTCTTTTCCCGATTTTATTTCAATTGATTGCCCCTCGACACCGCCTAACCACCCTCATCTTCCACGTCATCGGCCGACCTCCGGCGAGTCGCCCCCACCATTCCACCCCTCCATACGACTCGCCGACCAACTCATAAGCTCTACCTCACCACAAGGAACACTCTCCGCCCATCCACCATCCCTCTACGCCTCCACCACAGCCCCCCGAACACCCCCACACTTTCGATCACAGGACGACCTAGGCACGCACGCCTAGGCCGTCCCACGACCTACCCCACCGTGCACGATCTTCGCCGTGCCACGGCGAAGGTCCCCAGCTGGTCTGATTAAGCCGAGAGGCTTGTTTTGTGTTTGACATTATTTCAGCCCCTGCCGCCATTGACGATTGAAGTAGCTTCGGAGCAGCTCCAGGCTTCAGGACCTCCAGCCTTCAGGTGCAGCGGACTCGAGCGAGCAGTGCGAAGACATCTGGTCCAGCAAGGAGCGCAGCGAAGCCCGCAGCCTTGGCAATTGCATGAAGAGTCTTCTGCGGGCGCGCGAGAGAGCAAGGCAGGACTAATAGTCCCACATCGTGAAGTTACAAGCGGCTGAAGAGGTATAAAGTGATTTTTTGTTATTAGCTCTTCGCCTTCGAATGCACAGGGGTGAGGTCCCTCACCTAAATCACGCTCGCCTCGTCCGCGGCTTCATCTCGTGGATCTGGCGGGCTCCGACCCGACCCTATCTGAGCACACCTCGCGCATCACCCTCACGACGGTGCGCCTAGTCCCGAGTGCGAAATCCGACCCGATTACTCGCGGCTCTGGGAGAGCGTCCTTTGAGTGAATTGCAGAGAGAGAGACGTGTGGGTAGAGGGAAAAGGGTAGGTTTTGCTCTCTGTGCATGTAGGCCGGGCGTTGAAGAGAAGAAACTTAGCCAAAGAAGCAAAGGCAGAGAAGAGGCCTTCGCAGAAGAGAGAAGACAAGGAAGAAGGAGAGACTGCTGAGAAGAAGAAGACAGAAGGGAAAAGAAGCAAAGGCAGGAAGAAGAGAGATTGCAGAGAAGAGAAGAAAGAAGAGAGGCCAAGACAGAAACCAAAGAAGAAGACCAAGGAAGAAGAAGCCTTCGCAGAGAGAGAAGAGAAAGAAGAAGAAAGACCAGACAGAAGAGAAAGAAGCAAAGTGAAGACTATAGAAGAAAGAAAGCAAGATCAAAAGAAGAAGAATCTTCAAAGAAGGGAAACTTTTAAGACGTCTGATCTTGTGATCAGACGTCCAATTTTACTCTTTTGTCACAATTACTTTTTAACCGCATACATTCATATTTGAATTCAAGTTTTGAGTAAATTAGAGTGTTCAATTACAATTGAGATTAGTAGTAAATTCCGATTGCTCCCTGTGTTCGACCTTGGATACTCTGATTTTCGAGTAATAAAAACTTTTATTTGTTTACAATGCTTGATCACCTATATTACGACGCAATAACTGTTAAAACACGATCGAGCCATTCGCTTCAACAGGGAGCTCATGGGAGAGTGAGAGAGAGAGGGTGGATGGTGGTCTTTAGATCCACCAAATGTGGATCTAAAAATTGAATGGCTCTTGGTTGCTATTTTTGGCAACCAAGGCAACCACACATGTTAGAGAGTTCTAGAGAACTCTAGGCTAGATATTTTCGTGTGGATGGTGTGTGTGGGTGTGTGTGGGTTGAAACTTAGGTGGCTAGGTTGATTAGGTTGGGTTCTAGTGGGTTTAGGTCAAGGTAGGTCTCAAATTAGGGTTATAAATCCTAATTCACTAAGGTAAAGTGCAATTAAACTTAATACAAGTTTAATTGGGTATGTGGAAACTTAATTGAGAGTAAAACAACTCAATTAAGTCAGGTCTAGGTCAATTGGACTCTCACTAAGTCCAATTGGACAATGTGTACTGAGATCAGGGCTCAATTGGACTCAATGAGTCCAATTGAATAGGCTGATGGAATTGACTAAGATCCAATTCAATTAGGTTTAGTGAGGACCTAATTAGGTCCGTAGGGAGGTCTAGAGGTGATGTACTAGGGTTAGGGCACCTTAATTTAGGTTCCTATGGGGTTGGAATTGGGTTTAGGGACCTAGAGATCTAAGATCAAGGCTTAAATCTCAAAACAGGAATTGGAGAGCAGTTCAGACGTCTAATAATAGAATCAAACATTTTATACTAAAAAATCAGAAGTCCAGACTTGTTGTCTGGACGTCCAATCAGAGTCAGGAAGGATTTCAGGTTCTGTTTTGGGTATTCTGCAGAAATTAGACGTCTGACAAAGTGTCTGGATGTCCAATAACACTGCAGAAGTGGGTTTGAAGTGTGCGGGATTTGGCTAAGGGTCCTGAACGTCTTAAAACTTATCTGGACATCCAGAGAAGGGTTGGAACTAGGGTTTTAGGGCTTCTTAGGGTGTTGTGACCTAATCTAAGGGTGGCTAAGGCTTGGGGAAGTCTCTAGGCTATCCTAGGGCTAGGATGGACCTAAGCTCTTCACATTTTACTGCTTTATTCCTACTTAATAGAATAGAAAACTTTTAACCCCCTTACATTATTATTCCTACATCTAAACTAGGCCTTCTGCTCCAGCTCTGCTACAACTCCTGTTATTCCTGATCCAACTTCAGATCCAGCTCCTGATCAGCTTATTCCCTGCAATCAACATAATGCACTTAATCAGCACATTATAACATTATTTTATGCATAGCTAAAGGAAAGCAGTAAAGATGTAGATAATGCGTATGCATGCATGAATAACCCTAACTTATGCTAAGTCCTAGACTAATTTAGGTCAATTAAGACCTATGATTGCTGCGCAATCATCAGCTACCACATTCTGTCTTCCCGCCTTGTCGCAAATCTCAAGGTCGAATTCTTGCAATAGCAAGATCCATCGGATTAATCGAGGCTTCGCGTTCTTCTTCGCAAGGAGATGCCTCACAGCTGTGTGATTTGAGTAGATTATG
Source organism: Thalassia testudinum (assembly GCA_037157565.1). Classification (NCBI taxonomy): domain Eukaryota; kingdom Viridiplantae; phylum Streptophyta; class Magnoliopsida; order Alismatales; family Hydrocharitaceae; genus Thalassia; species Thalassia testudinum. The sequence goes on from JAZHRO010000073.1 coordinate 156,174,915, forward strand.
ACGTGGGAACCCAGGAGATAAGATCTGAATTTTTCAAGGGCAAATACTACAGTTAGTGGCTCTTTCTCCGTAACTGTGTAGTTACGCTGAGCCTCATCAAGTGTTTTGCTAGCGTAGTAGATGACCACGGGTTTCCCGTCAATCTTCTACCCCAGAATCGCTCCTACAGCAAAGTCAGATGCATCGCACATCATCTCAAAGGGATGAGACCAATTAGGGGACTGTAGGATCGGGGCTTGGCTGACTCGGTCACAAAGGATCTCAAAAGCTTGAGTGCATTCCTTGGAAATCTCAAAGGGTACATCCTTGGATAGAGAGTGGTTAGGGGGCACGTGATTTTCGAGAACTCAGGGATGAAACGGCGGTAAAATCGATGTGCCCCAGAAAAGATTGGATGTCCCTGATCGAGTTAGGCATAGGAAGTTTAGAAATCTGATTAACCTTGGCTCGATCCACTTGGATGCCTCTCTCAGAAATTAAGTATCCCAAGACGATCCCCTCATGCACCATAAAGTGGCTCTCTTCCCAGGAAAGAACCAGATTTACGTCAATGCATCGCCTGAGTATGTGAACCAAGTGCTGGAGGCAATCATCAAATGATACCCCAAAAACTAAGAAGTCATCCATGAAGACTTCCAGATAATCACCTACCATATCAGAGAATATAGCAAGCATGCACCGCTGAAAAGTCGCAGGTGCATTGCAGAGACCGAAAGGCATCCTTTGAAATGCGTAAGTCACGAAGGGGCAGGTGAACGTGTGATAAATGCCAGTTTATCATCATTCTTATGCATTAAAACTAACCTAGCTCTTAGGATTTTACTCCGTAAACGGTTTTTTCTGGGCTGCATTTAGGCATAAATTAGGATAGGCATGCATTGCATTTTTTATTATCGTTTTAATGTGTTTTTGTGAGTGTTAGGGATGTACAGATGCACAGATACCTAAAACCCTAGCACTCAAGAAGGCAAATGGTGAAGGAGAAGCCCAGACTAGCTGGAACCCAGCTTGATCCAGCTCACCACAGCTGAAACCTAGCTTACTTGAACTAGGGTTAGCTCATCCCAGCTCCATTTAGCTAATCTCAGCTGGATGGCAGCTCAAGAGAGTTCACCTTAGCTCACCCTAGCTCAAGTCAACTCAGATCCAGCTCAACTTAGCAGAGTCTAGCTCATCTCAGCTCCCACTAGTTCACAGGGAGCTCTAGCTAGCTCAGCTGAGTTGACAGGAGTTCACCCTAGCTCAGATCCAGCTACATCCAGCTCCACTCAACTCCAGCCAGCTGAAGAAGAATTCATCTTAGCTCAGGAAGCTCAAGTCCAGCTCCCGGGGACTCAGCTTAGCTCATCTCAGTTGAGCTAAGCAACCTTAACTACCTCAACCAGCTTGATTCTCCCCGGGAGCACCAGACCTAGCTCACCTCAGCTCATTTTGGTAGAAGCTAGCTCACTTTAGCTTGGCTTAGCAACTAGTAAAGAACTAGCAAGATAAGCCAGCTAGAGTAGCCCCATGCCAACCTCTTCAGCAGCAGCCAGCTCCAGCTCCAGCTCCAGACTTCTTCTCCTCAGCTCCTTCCTCCAAACCCTAGCTCCAACACCTTCTCCTCTACTCCTCCATTAGCTAAGCTAGCTTAGCTTAGCTTAGCTTAGCTTAACTATGCTCCAACTTCCTTGGCTTGTACCACCCCAAAAACCCACCTACCAACTCCACCCAACTAGCTCCAGCTAAGCTCCACATAAGCTAACCTACTTGGCACCAACTCAAGCCTACCTAAGCTAGCTACCCTACTCAAGTTGGCGCCACCACCTAGCCACCCCTTCACCCCATTATCTCCACCAAAGGACACTTCAAGTTGGCGCCAAAAACCACCCCTAACCACCCCCATTTTGGCGCCAACTTTCAGCCTCTTCATCCACCCTACACCTACCCATATAACACATCCTAGCCATCCACATACCCCCCTTCTAGAACCTTAAGGTGGCGCCACCTAATAGCCTTCTAGAAAGCCCATTTTGGCGCCAACACTAAGGGGTGTCAACACCCATAACTACCCCCTTGGTGTCCCTTAAGGTGGCGCCAACTCTCCTTGGCCATGGGATCTCCAACCACCTCCATCAACTCATCTTGGCCATCCAATTCAAAGGTCACCATAGCCCCCTTCTTATTCTATAAAAAGCCACCACCTACCACCATTTTGGGGCATCCTCCCTTAGTATATTTTTCTACCTAAACCACCTATACCTACGGCCAAGAAGAAGGAGTAGAGAAGGAGATTAAAGGGGCACATCACCAGCCCCTTTGGTGCCTTCTTCTCCCCACTCTCTTCAACTTGAGCCACGCCAAGGAGGAGGACTCTTCCACTTAAAGGAGGACGGCCAGGCAAAGGAGAAGGACTTAGGGTGGACGTCCACCCTTGGAGAGAAACTTAGGGCACGTCCCCCTAGGGCTTGCCTTGGAGGACATCACCTTGGCGGAGCACTGCAAGGAAGGAGTTGAAGGACTCTTTTCAAGATTGGGAGCCACCAACCTTGGAGCAAGAAGCCCTCTTCTTCACCATCTATCTAGAGGATTTGTGTTTTCTTTTCTTATTTGCATTTTTCTAGTAGTACAAGCTTTCCTCTACTAGGCCTTTTGTAAAACACTTTATCAATTATCTAGTTGCCTTCTTTGCATTTCTTGTTTGCATTTCTATTAGCTTTTTCTCAGCATTCTTCACTCCCTCTCCCTAATTATTCTAGGCCTCCACTTGCCTAGAGTGAGCTTAGGGAGAGGCTCTACTTGCCACATAGAAGTAGTATTTAAATTGAAGTGTAAATCACTTTTCCTGCCATCAGTTCGCATGTTGCCTTAGCTTAAAAACAAAAAAAAAATGATATATTGAAAAAAAAAATACCAAAAAGAAAGTTGAGATTTATATTCCTAGTAAGAGAATCAGTTTTGCAACCACATTGCCTCCTTGGACAACCCTAGATACTTCCCTATCTAGGATTATAAATTTAAGAGCGAAAGCGGATTTACGCGTTACAACAACCTAATTAACAAACCGCGTATTTTCGTTACCACTTTTTGGCGTCGTTGCCGGGGAGGCACGGCTTTTCATTAACTCATTTTCTCTTGCTTGAAGTGGATCTCATCCCCTTCTTCTTTCTTTCTTTTGTGTGTGCAGGAACTACAGCAGGAAGGCGGGAATCTGGAAGCGAGAGCTCAAAGTTCCTTTTCTTCCTGCGAAATTCAGGTTGGTTCCTCTTTCTGGTCACATAATTAATTAAAACTACCAAAAATATATTAAACTTGGCTTTTAGGATCCCAAAAAACTTAATTAAGTGGAGTGGTGCATTATAAAATCCATTGTTTGCTTGTATGCTTCTTTAACACCACTCCATTACAAGTATTGGTGTTCTATTTTTTGGGTCCAGATTTCTGTCCGGACTTGAAAAATCGATTCCTAACATCACAGGCCTCCTAAAATCATAAAATTTCATAGAGTGATTTCCAATTAAGTTTGGAACTTCTGTTCCAAATTTTCGATCAATTGGATTTGTATTTAATTTTTAAAAATTCGTGGATTGCAGAGGGGTCATACCCTTTAATCTTCCTATTTTGCTACTGTCCACGAATTTTTAGAATTTTTATACTCATCAAATTTTTGTGAAATTTAGCTTGCTGGAATCCTTGTGGAATTTTACACATCATATAAAATCACAAAAATTTTCTAAGGTCAATGGTAATACTGAAAAGTCCACAATACCCACAGGTATCATTTCTGGACTTTGACACCAGTACAATTAAAAATTTAAAATAATTATCAAACAAATTCTTAAAATCTTACAAAAATCTTTTTTGGAATCCTTGTTTGATTTTCTTCAAAGTAGTGGTGTTGTTTGACTTGTTTGGACCACTACTTAATTCTGAAAGCCTAAAAATAATTCACTGGTAGTAAAATTTCTGTCTTAGGGATAATTGGCTTAGGGTTTCTTCTTTCTTTTTAGAGACTCAATTAAAAGGAAATATACAATCACCCATACAACTTGTTTTCCTTTGATTGTGAATTTTCAAACTTGTTTGAAAATTTAATTAGAAAAACCCTAAAATACATTTAATTAAATTAAATCCTAAAAGACATAAATACAAGAAAATTGTGTGACAACTTGATTTTTATTGGAGCCACTCTCCAATTCCTGCACACAAAAAAAAAATCAAATAACAGAGCAACAACCCAATAAACGCCTTCCACATTCTGTGTGCACTATAGCATCCTAGACCTAATTAAAACTTGTAGCAACTTGACCCCTAAGGCTTTATCAACTTAGGCTTGCTATTTAGGTCTTAAGTTTTCCTTAGTTAGTACTAATTCTGTCATCTATATCTGGTGTTCAGGCTGAGGGGCCGTGTCAAACGACCAGGCGCGGGTTTGTACAAGCACCTGGGGTTTTCCTTGGGAAACGTTTGGGCCCAAACCTCCCCTTAAGCAACTTGGCTAGATTTGTTGATAGAACGAGTATTCACTATTGATTACTTATTTCCTATATAGACCAAGTCTTAGGTTATTATTAGGGAGTCACATTTAAGTTAGGTCTAGTTTTATTTATTTTAATTGCACACTTTCTCTCATCTCTTTCTCTTCTCCTCCCCTCCCGTTCTTCCATTTTATGCACGGGCGACGGTCTCAAAATCCGCACTTGGAAGGACCATTTGATTTCGCCCCCCACGCAAAAAGACCACTTTTTTTGTCTTCTTCTCCTGAAAAAATGGAAACACAACAAAATAGGTCCACTGACCCTTCCACGTCCACCTCTAACCCCACCACTAACCCTAATTCTAACCCTTCCACCCAAAACCCAACCACCAGTAACTTCCCACACTTGGAGCTCCCTAATCTTGAGTTGCCCCACACACAACATCAAGACCCCCTTCCTGATCTTTTAAAATTGATGGCCGATCAGATTAATAAATTAAATTCCAATCAACAAACATTGACTAGGAACATCCAAAACCTAGCCAATCCAAGGCCAAACCCACCACCCCGTCAGCAGCCTGTTGTTCCTCTAAAAGATTTCTATGATCCGTCTTATTATGAGGAACGACCAGGGGTGGTCATACCGGAGGGGGACTTTGAGATCAAGCCTGCCGTCCTGAACCTGATTAAACACTTTCATGGCCTTCCTAGGGAAGACCCTTTCAGCCACCTTGAAGAACTAACTCTTCTTGCACAGACAACCCGTTCCCGAAATGTGCAAGAAGACATATGGTTGATGCGGCTTTTTCCATTATCTCTCAAAGATAAGGCCGCTTATTGGTTCAGGACCATTGGCCGACCCATCACAATATGGCCTCAACTCAAGAGTACCTTCCTCAAGAAATTCTTTCCCATAGGTCGTACCAATTCCTTACGAAGATCTATTACGACCTTTCACCAAAAATCTGGCGAAACTTTCCATGATTCTTGGGAAAGATTTCAAGACCTTTTAAGAAGTTGCCCGCACCACGAGATTCCTTTATGGCAGCTCGTGCAAATCTTCTATCATGGATTAGAAGATCAAATCCGACAGTTTGTCGACGCCTCGTGTGGAGGAAACTTCTTAAATAAAGATGCTGAAAGTGCTTATGACCTATTTGAAGAAATGAGTGAAAACTCATTTAATCAAGCTTCCATGAACACATTTTGCAGAACCCAAAACTCGCAATTTGGTGTTCATGAAATAGGCACTCAATCTATCCCGGTCACCCAAGACGATCTTCAAATGATCGCTCAGAAACTCGACCAGATGCATATTAATCAGAAGAAAATTGAGGAAAGACTCGCCACATCAATTCAAGCTCCACACCCACATCTAACCCAACCTAACTTTCCACGAAGAGAAAATTTGCACAATCTCAACACTACTCCTGCTGATTATTCTGAGGTTGCCCATGATTCACTGGGGAATTTCAATTATCCAGATCTTAACCCCACCCAAAATATTTCTGCCATCCAGGAGCCCTTTAAAAATTCTTCCAATTGGAAAAATTACCCGAACTACTCCTGGAATAATCAAGTTTCCTCCCAACCATATCATTTTAATGGGTATGGGTCGAATCCAAACTTTCATCATGGGCCATCCCAGCAAGATATCAATGCCTAGATGCTGCGGACCATGAAGGATATGCAAACAAAAATGACGGAAGTAACCCGCAACATCACAAATCTGAACAATCAGATTGGGGTTGCTCCCACGCAAAGACCTGTAGGACATCTTCCGTCCCAACCCATACCCAATCCCAATCACCAAGGGAACCATTATATGGGCAGAAATCCACACTATCCAAATCAGCCTCCTCCTAATCCACCACCTCAGCAGCCGCCCAGGTTTCTGCAATCACAGGCCCCCCCACCTCCTCCAAATAATAATCCGACTGCACATGCAGTTACTTTGAGGAGTGGGAAAACCACCACTGACCCCGGGCCTTCACACGAACCTGGTAAGATACATGTGCAAATTGACTCCCCACCTCCCCATCAGGAAGAAAAAGAAAAACCAAAATCTCAAGACAAGATCCCTTTCCCACAAGCTCTCTACCCCACCACCAACAAAAAAAAGAAATCTGAGCCCACTACAGAAGAACTCATGGAGCTATTTGGGCAAGTTCATATCAATATCCCTCTCCTAGATGCCATTAAATATATACCTGCCTATGCTAAATTTTTAAAGGAGATTTGTACTCCTAAAAGGCAGGCCAAAAATCTAGGACAGGTGCATCTTTCGGAGACAGTAAGCTCTGTCATTCAGAGTAAGCTGCCTCCTAAGATGAAAGATCCGGGGGCACCTTTAATTTCTGTAATTATTGATGACACTACATTTAATCGCGCCCTCCTTGATCTTGGTGCCTCAGTAAATATTATTCCCACGAGTTTATTCGAAGAATTTCATATCGGTGAATTAAAACCCGTCGAGGTTACCTTGCAATTAGCCGACCGATCTACAATCAAACCTCGTGGGATTGTCGAGGATGTATTAGTCAAGGTCCAGAATTGTGTCTTCCCTGCAGACTTTCTGGTTCTTGACATGAGGCACCCGAATCATTACTGGACTCCCCGATAATCCTTGGACGCCCCTTTTTGGCCACTGCAAAGGCAAATATCAATTGCCACACAGGCAAAATGGATATCAACTGTGCAGGGCAAACTATCACTTTAGATATTTTTAAATCCTCCAGGAGATTCCATGATGATAACATCTTTGAGGACTCAGATACTGAAATTTCCAATATGGTGGAGGAGACAATGTTAATAGATACCCTTACCGACCACAATTTTTTTGAGGACTCTGATTCAGACTCAGTGGCTGGCGAAATCTGTGATCCGGAAACTTGTCTTGACACCAAATTTATTCCTGATACCCTCCCTAACCCACCCACTATTCACGCACCTAATTTTTCCACACTAACTCACCATTCCTTCCCCGACCCCTTTCTTACGGACCTGCCACCAACCCCGCCCGAGTTTGGCACCCAACCTGAATTAAAACCATGGCCAGACTCGGGCCACACTTATCAATTTCCATCTCACTTTGATCCCAATATTATTTCTAATCAATTTTCTAGGGATCTAGACGAAGACACCTTTTTTGCAGGCATCCAAGTGTCCAATTATTTACATGATTTTTCATCTTCTGTGCATACCTTCACTCCCGGCTGAATGGCGTAAAAGATAGCACTGGATGGGAGGGTAACCCATAATTTTTTTTTGCTTTCCTTTTTTCTTCTTTTTCCAGGTTTTATTCATCCTAAACCCGACCGTTCTTCACTAAGGTGATCCCTTTTCCCTCCTAATGCATGAGGACATGGCATATCTTAAGCATGGGGGGGTGTTTTTAAATTTTTACGATCGATTTAGGATGTTCAAAACCTAAAAACATGCAATTTTCTTTAATTTATTTCCTGCTTGCATACCCAAAAATAAATAAATAAATAAAAATGTTGAAAACTTTTTGAGGAAAAAATTTTGAAATCGAGACTAAGGTAGAAAATTTTACTTCTGGTACAATGGGATTTAATCTTTAAGAAACTAAGGATGAGGATATGGATCTAATCATTAGAATTCCAGGGTCTATTTTAGACTAGATCAGATATCCTTCTCTAAAATTTCACCTGAACTCATGATAGTTCAGGTGACTTGATCCTATTTTGTAATATGGAAAGTATTTGACTTAGTTTCTGATTCAAAAACTTGCGGGTCTCAAGAAACTTCTTGTGTCAATTTTCACACACAAGCCAACACTTAAAAACAACTAAAAATTTGAAAAGCTCCCTTGTTTGGATTTAGTAAAAGTCTGAAGCAGATCATTGGTTTGAGTTCCCACCGCTGAGAAGAAGGAAAATACCTTCTTTGAGGATGCGATGTCAACATGTTACCACCTCGGCGCTGCTCTATATCTATATTTCATATCTTTAGACGGAGCATTAAAGCGCATTTCAGCAGCTCAAGTGTCTTGGATGGTGCTCTACCTATAGAGTCGGAGCAAGAGCTTGAGTTTGCTTGGAGCGCCCCTTTTCACCGCATCGTGTTTTGGGGTTGTGAGCTCCTAGGTGGTGTCATGGACAGTGCTATCCCGAAGTACTGGCGCCAGAGCCCCCTCGAGGAATGGTAACGGGAATGATGATCCCGACACATCTGTTGTAAGACTAAGCTAAAAATAAGCATGGGGGAGAAAAAAATAATAATAATAATAACACGTCCTTATAAATGTTGGCTTTTCACAAGCACAGACACAAGGTTTCAAAGGAATTTGCAAGTTGCGAATCAGATTCACGAGTCAGAAAAATCCTAAAAATAAACATTTCAAGTCATCTGAATTAACAAGGGGTTAATTTGTGAATTTTCTGGAGGACATATTGATCCCGTTCTGTCTAATGGTTGGATCCAAAAATAAATCTTGATGTTTATCTTCAACAAATCCCGTACCTCCTATGTTTTAATCTACCAAGGTCCCTTAATCTCTTTTTCTCCTCAAAAGTCAAAAAATTAGATTTCCCAAAAATTCCATTTTCCAAAAAAAATTAAAGTTTTGCTAAGAGACTAGCAAAAGATAAGCATGGGGGTGTGATAAACGCCAGTTTATCATCATTCTTATGCATTAAAACTAACCTAGCTCTTAGGATTTTATTCCGCAAACGTTTTTTTTGGGCTGCATTTAGGCATAAATTAGGATAGGCATGCATTGCATTTTTTATTTCGTTTTAATGTGTTTTTGTGAGTGTTAGGGATGCACAGATACCTAAAACCCTAGCACTCAAGAAGGCAAATGGTGAAGGAGAAGCCCAGACTAGCTGGAACCCAGCTTGATCCAGCTCACCACAGCTGAAACCTAGCTTACTTGAACTAGGGTTAGCTCATCCCAGCTCCATTTAGCTAATCTCAGCTGGATGGCAGCTCAAGAGAGTTCACCTTAGCTCACCCTAGCTCAAGTCAACTCAGATCCAGCTCAACTTAGCAGAGTCTAGCTCATCTCAGCTCCCACTAGTTCACAGGGAGCTCTAGCTAGCTCAGCTGAGTTGACAGGAGTTCACCCTAGCTCAGATCCAGCTACATCCAGCTCCACTCAACTCCAGCCAGCTGAAGAAGAATTCATCTTAGCTCAGGAAGCTCAAGTCCAGCTCCCGGGGACTCAGCTTAGCTCATCTCAGTTGAGCTAAGCAACCTTAACTACCTCAACCAGCTTGATTCTCCCCGGGAGCACCAGACCTAGCTCACCTCAGCTCATTTTGGTAGAAGCTAGCTCACTTTAGCTTGGCTTAGCAACTAGTAAAGAACTAGCAAGATAAGCCAGCTAGAGTAGCCCCATGCCAACCTCTTCAGCAGCAGCCAGCTCCAGCTCCAGCTCCAGACTTCTTCTCCTCAGCTCCTTCCTCCAAACCCTAGCTCCAACACCTTCTCCTCTACTCCTCCATTAGCTAAGCTAGCTTAGCTTAGCTTAGCTTAGCTTAACTATGCTCCAACTTCCTTGGCTTGTACCACCCCAAAAACCCACCTACCAACTCCACCCAACTAGCTCCAGCTAAGCTCCACATAAGCTAACCTACTTGGCACCAACTCAAGCCTACCTAAGCTAGCTACCCTACTCAAGTTGGCGCCACCACCTAGCCACCCCTTCACCCCATTATCTCCACCAAAGGACACTTCAAGTTGGCGCCAAAAACCACCCCTAACCACCCCCATTTTGGCGCCAACTTTCAGCCTCTTCATCCACCCTACACCTACCCATATAACACATCCTAGCCATCCACATACCCCCCTTCTAGAACCTTAAGGTGGCGCCACCTAATAGCCTTCTAGAAAGCCCATTTTGGCGCCAACACTAAGGGGTGTCAACACCCATAACTACCCCCTTGGTGTCCCTTAAGGTGGCGCCAACTCTCCTTGGCCATGGGATCTCCAACCACCTCCATCAACTCATCTTGGCCATCCAATTCAAAGGTCACCATAGCCCCCTTCTTATTCTATAAAAAGCCACCACCTACCACCATTTTGGGGCATCCTCCCTTAGTATATTTTTCTACCTAAACCACCTATACCTACGGCCAAGAAGAAGGAGTAGAGAAGGAGATTAAAGGGGCACATCACCAGCCCCTTTGGTGCCTTCTTCTCCCCACTCTCTTCAACTTGAGCCACGCCAAGGAGGAGGACTCTTCCACTTAAAGGAGGATGGCCAGGCAAAGGAGAAGGACTTAGGGTGGACGTCCACCCTTGGAGAGAAACTTAGGGCACGTCCCCCTAGGGCTTGCCTTGGAGGACATCACCTTGGCGGAGCACTGCAAGGAAGGAGTTGAAGGACTCTTTTCAAGATTGGGAGCCACCAACCTTGGAGCAAGAAGCCCTCTTCTTCACCATCTATCTAGAGGATTTGTGTTTTCTTTTCTTATTTGCATTTTTCTAGTAGTACAAGCTTTCCTCTACTAGGCCTTTTGTAAAACACTTTATCAATTATCTAGTTGCCTTCTTTGCATTTCTTGTTTGCATTTCTATTAGCTTTTTTTCAGCATTCTTCACTCCCTCTCCCTAATTATTCTAGGCCTCCACTTGCCTTGAGTAAGCTTAGGGAGAGGCTCTACTTGCCACATAGAAGTAGTATTTAAATTGAAGTGTAAATCACTTTTCCCGCCATCAGTTCGCATGTTGCCTTAGCTTAAAAACAAAAAAAAAAGATATATTGTAAAAAAAATACCAAAAAGAAAGTTGATATTTATATTCCTAGCAAGAGAATCAATTTTGCAACCATATTGCCTCCTTGGACGACCCTAGATACTTCCCTATCTAGGATTATAAATTTAAGGGCGAAAGCGGATTTACGCGTTACAACGACCTAATTAACAAACCGCGTATTTTCGTTACCAACGTGGTCTTCTCTTGGTCCTCTGGATGAATCGCCACTTGGTTGTTACCGGAGTACTTGTCAAGAAAGCAGAAGAATCTATTTCCGGCTAGTTTTCGATAATCTGATCAATAAATGGTAGTGGGAAATGATCCTTCTTCATGGAGGAATTGAGTCTTCGGTAATCTATGCAGACTCTCCATGAGTTGGCTATACGGGTTGGTATGACCTCTCCGATATCAGTCATGATGGTGGTGAGCCCTGCCTTCTTAGGCACAAACTGGATTGGGCTCACCCAATGACTGTCGGAGATCGGGTAGATGATCCCTGCATCTAACCACTTAATGATCTTCTTTTTCACGACCTCCTGCAGATTGGAGTTCGGACATCTCCGCATTTCACGTGAAGGTCGTGCGCCCTCTTCAAAATAGATGCGGTGTGTGCAATAAGAGGGACTTATTTCAGTCAAATCATCGAGAGTCCAACCAATGGCTCTACGATGTTGCTGGAGAACAACAATCAGATGGGATTCCTGGTCAGGTGTGAGTTTGGAGTTTATAATCACCGGAAGTGTCTGATTGGCACCCAAAAAGACATATTTCAAATGATCGGGAAGGGGCTTGAGTTCAAGAACAGGGTTATCAGCAGCAGTAGGTAGTTCAGAGTGGGTGTGGGGTATAAGGGTAGGAGTTATGGGTTTGTCTAGATCAAGTTTTGACTCCAATTGCGATTTTAGATCTTCTTGTGGTTGATGAGGGATAATCATGTTATCCTCAATTTTTGGTTCATCAACCACGGCTCTGACGTCACAAATTTGCTCTACAACATCGCAATTAATCCCTTGTTAGGCCTTAAAGATATCAATCTTGAGAGTCTGATTCCCAAATTTCAACTCTATTTGGCCCTCTTCACAACTTATGTTGGCCCTTGCAGTGGCCAGAAAAGGTCTCCCTAGTATAATTGGTATATCCCTTGGATTCTCAGGTGCGTCCATGTTTAGAACTATGAAATCTATAGGGAAGTAGAAATCCCGCACCCAAACAATAACATCCTCAAGAATTCCCTTAGGTGACTTGATAGATCGATCGGCTAACTGCAATGTCACCTCAGTCGGTTTCAGTTCAGATTCTTCTAGGTGGTTAAGCAGGGATGTGGGTATCAAGTTTATGGAGGCACCTAAGTCCAATAATGCTCTATCAAACTGGGTTTCACCAATCTTACATGAAATCAGGGGAGTGCCTGGGTCTTTTGCCTTGGGTGGGAGTTTACTCAGGATCACAGAGCTGGCTTGCTCTAATAATACAATCGAACTCCCACTCTTAGTTTACGGCTTAAACTGATGTATACACACGTTTTTCAAGAATCGTGCATAAGCCAGTACGTGGAGAATTACATCCATCAAGGGGATGTTTATTTGGACCTGCTTAAAGAGCTTGATCAGGTCCTCCTCGGGAGCCACGGGTTTAGCTGTCCTCTTTCCCTTGGTCAAGGCCTCAGGAAATGGAACCTTGGTTGGTTCCTCTAGGATAGGTCCAGGTTTCTGATCTGGGACAGGGATAGGAACATCCTGGATAACTGTCCTAGGGTTTGGGTTACTACCAGGCTTGGAGTGGTCTGGATAAGATGGATCTTAGGTTGCTTTACCACTACGGGTTGTCACTGAATTTAGTCCTACCTAGTTCTTGTTGGGGGTTGGCAAGATGGGGTGCTGCTGTTGGTAATCCGCATAGGAGGTTGATGCTTCCATCCCGTCAAGTGATGGAATAGAAGGGGCCTGATAGATCAAGTGTGCTTGGCCTGGGCTTGGGTTCATAACGCGCCGCTGGGTTGGCACGCTATTCGGGTTAGGCAGAGGTTGAGAAGGAAGTGTGCCCGGTTGGTGAGAATTTGCCAACTGGGTAAGTTGGTTGCGGACCTTTGTGATTTCGTCCTTATGTTGCTTCTGGATAGTCGCATTCATTCTTTGAATATCAGCCAAAGTTTGGAGGATAAGGGACCTTTGGTCTTGGTTGGGCTCGAATGGATAAGTGGGGTTGGGCCGAGGCTGAGGCAGCTGATAAGGATGAGGGGCTTGTGGATGAGCCTGAAAGGGTGGTCTTAGGTTCTGAGAATTTCCCACCCACTAGAAATTGGGATGGTTTCGCCATCCAGGGTTGTAGGTGTTGGAAAATGGGTCATTCTGGATGGCGTTGAGGTCCTCGCAGGTCTGAGGAGCCTCAGGAAAGTCAGAGAATGGGGGAGTAGAGTTCTCCCGGCAAGAATAGAAAGGATCGGAGGTTCGTCCGGTCCTGGAGTTAGATGGGGGTGGATGCGAGTCCATCCTAGGTGGTCGATGGAAAATGTTCTTCACAGTTTCCCGTGTGGGAGGGGGCTGTGCGAAGGAGTTCTGCGCAGAGGTGGCTCGCTACAAATGCTGAGTCAGCTCATCCACCTTCTTCTCAATAATTGAGACATTGTCCAACCGACTGGCCATTAATTCCAGGTTGACTGATGCGGACAGGCTCTACGTCTTATGTGCTCCCCTAAGGTTCGTCGCTGCGCGGGTATTCTTCTGATCGAATAATCCCATGGAGTCATTGTTGATGGAGTTCTTGCATATATTCTCGAGAATCTCCCACACGGTGTCTTCATGTTGACCCATGATATTCCCTTCGCAAGTTGCATTGACGAATAGTCTAATATCTTCACGGAGTCCCTGGTAAAAGGACTGGACTTGTTCCCATTTAGGAACTCCGTGATAGGGGCACTTTCTCATGAGATCCTGGAATCGATCCCATGCCTCATGAGGAGGTTCTCCCGTCTACTGTGTGAAGTGAGTAATCTGATGGCGCAAGGCATTTGTCCGACCAACAGGAAAGAATTTCTTCAAAAATTCGGATTGAAGCTCTTCCCAAGTGTTGATCGGGTGGGTCTGTGTCTGATACCAATGAGCCACCTTGTCCATAAGGGAGAAAGAGAACATCTTCATGAGTAAGATATCCCAATTTTGTGCATCTGACCCGAAGGTCTGGGCCAGATGCTTGAGTTGTTTAATATGCTAGAAGGGATCTTCAGAGTTAAGCCCATAGAATTTAGGTATGGCATGAATCATGTTGGGCTTCAATTCGGAATCAGGTCCTCCAGTCGGGATTCTGACTCGAGGCTCAATTGCCACCGCAGCGGGATTATAGTGATCTCGCATCATGGGACGCTGTGGTGGGTTCGTGAAGTTTTGGAAGAGATCATTAAGTCGCTGGAGCTGGTGCTCAAGATTATTCTCTTCTTCAACAGGCTGAGCCATGATGGAAGAAGAAGGGGAACTAGGTTCAGAATCAGAGGAGACGTCTATGTGATGTGGTTGTCGCACGAACAAGGGTACCGAGGCTTAGCCTCGAGGAGAGTGGATTTCTAGAGGAGGTTTCAAGGACCTCCTACCGAACATGCACTGATGGATTGGATGAAAGTAGAAGGTTTTGGACCCAATCAAGACACCCAAAATATGTTGGGTGACTATAGAGGTTCGGGGTGGATGATACCCCTTGATCAGAAGGTCGTCCACCTGAGAATTACCTGGGCAACCAGAGAGGGTGAGTCTCGCAAAGATCCCTACATGGTAGAGCGCCCCCACGGGTTACAGGGTTTCCCCCACCCGACCTCTCTTGTCACTGAGATTCCAGGTAGACCAGAATGGAGACCTTGACCTCTTAAGTCTACCACTTTTAATTAAGATCAAGGTGCTTAGGGTTTCACTTGAACTTTAAGCCTTTTGTTGTGCAAGAGTGACCTAATTTAAAGGTTGGTTGATCCAAGGGATCAACTTCACCTATTAGTTCCTGTGAGAGCTTATTAGGTCCTTTCTTTTAGTGTTCAAGTGAATTAAGAGCCGGATTGCTTAGGGTTTCTCTTAATAGGTCTTTTTAAGCAATGGTTTAGGCACACCTCTTTTTGGAATTTTCAGTTCTTGATTAGAAGATATGTCTCTAAAACCCTAGTTTAGAATCCTAGGTTGGCTCTAATTGGTCCAATTAGTTGCCTTAGAAATGGGTAACTAGGGCTTAAGCAGGAAGGTTTTAACCCTAGTTACCTTAAGTGAATATGCAGATAAAATGTGTTGAAATTTAAAGACAGGCAACTCTGTGAATTACTAAGTATGGAAAACAAGTAACCCTAGATTGATTTTTCTTTTCCTTTTCCTCTTTAGAATTTAAGGGGCTTAAGAGAGAGGGTAGAAGGTTACCTGTCCCTTGGTGTGGTTGTTGTGCGGCTACTTGTTCCTTCTTGCCTTCCTGCTCCTACACAACAGAAGAGAGATTAAGTCAGTATTCAATCAGAAATTATGATTTTGTAGCTTCTAAAATGCCCGATGCTCCCTGTCAACGGCGCCAAAACTTGGTGTAGGGTTTTTTTTTTGTGTAAAATCGCACTGATTTGACTATATTTTATTACTTGAAAAAATCTCCGAGGTCGAACTTAGGGAGCAAGCTTGATTCTAGAAGTGTAGAAAATCACACTTACAATATACTATTTTACAAAAAGATTAAAGAGAGGAAAAATAAAAATGTCTCTTCTTTTCTTCTCTCTTTCTTCTTTTGTCTTCCTTTCTCTCTCTTTTCAGACGTCTGACTTCACGAGTTAGACGCCTTAAGTGCCACTTGCTACAGTGCTTTTGCTCTCCTTTTCTTTTTAGCTGTTGCTGCTACTTCTTCTTCTTCTTCTTGGCTTCTTCTTTTTCTCTTCTTCTTTCTTCTCTGCTACGCACCTTTTGCTCTCTTCTCTCTTCCTTCTCCTTCTGCCTTAGCTTCTCTACGGCTACAGTGCCATCTTCCTCCTTTGCTTCTTTGTTGCTCCAAGTCCTTCTTCTTCCTTTCTCTCTGGCCGCAGCTGTCTTCCCGTGGCTAAGTCCTCAGCCGCTCCTCCTCCTTCCTTGCTTCCTCTTTTGTTCCCTGCACAGACATCATACGGTTAGGCAAAACCTAACCCCTACCCTCCCCGGATCTCTCTCTCTCTATTTCGCTCTCAGGGCAGCTCTCCCGGAGCCTTCTTGGGTTATCGGGTCAGGTAAGCGTGCCCGGGACCAGGCGCACCAGTGTGGGTGGTGCGCGAGGTGTGTACAGGTTGTGTAATCGAGTCAGGTCAGGTCCGTGGGGGAGTGGGCCGCGAACGAGGCCGAGTGGTGGGCGAGGGACCTCACCCAGTGTAATTGGAGGCGATAAGCCCTATGCAGTTTTTCAATTTATGCCGCCCACCGCACTCCTGCTTTTACGAGGTGGGACTAAATGTCCTACCTACTTCTGCTGGTGCCCGCAGGAGGTGGGCTCCACCCAATTGGAGCAGCTGTGAGTCGCGCAAGGCCTGTTCTCAGGTTCGATGCACTCGCCCACTAAACGTGCATCGCTTGGAATCCTGAAGCCTGGAGTACGTGACCTGGAGCTCGGGAACAAGAAAGCTTGCTTGCTCGTTAATGGCGAACGAAGGCTCGGATCTGCATGACACAAGAACGGCCTTGCGGCCTTATCAAACGATACGGCGAAGGTGAAGAGGGGGTCAGCTAGCCATGGGGTGGCCTAGGCGTGCATGCCTAGGTCACCCTATGCCTGTGAAAATGGGTGTGTTCAGGGGAAGTGTTGGGAGCGTGTGACGGTGAATGGGAAGAGCGGTTATGATCAGTGAGTCATGGCAGAGCTTGTGAGGTGGTTGGCGAGGTGGGTGGACGCGTGGAGCAGTGGATACACCTCGCCGGTGGTCTGCCGGAGGTGGAGAAGGTGGCGGTGGTGTGTGAGCGGTGAGGCGAAATAACAGAAATGAATGAGCGAAAAAATAAAAAGCAAAGAGAGAGGGCTTATCTAAGAGTCTCTAGACGAAGGGGGGAGACGGTGTGGCGAGCGGCTATGCTGCCGTCGCCGGAGACGAAGGTACCCAGGGGAAGAGACGGCGACGAGGAAGAGGGGCTGGAGGGCGCCTGCTGGTACGGCAGGGCACGGTGGACGACGGTGGAGGTAACCCTTCCACAGGTATGGTGGCAGGGCGACGAGAGAGGAGGAGGAGGGTCGCCGGAGCCTACGGGCAAATGGCTAGAGGAGGAAGAGACGAAATTAGGGGGATTTCCTCGGCCAAATCAGGCTTGAAGGATGTGGCAGGGGTTGCCGCTTCTTAAATAGGTGTCGACCGGGAGAGAATCATGAGGAGATGGGAATACCTCGCAGGAGGTATGGCTGGAACGAGACCCATACCTCTCGAGCATTCGCACGAGAGGTATGGCGGCCGACAGGGCGTGGGAGCCGGCCCACGCTGTAGGGGACAACGCAAGGAGTCTCCCTTTCAAATCTGGGGCCGACTCCCTAGGCATGCGCGGCGCCATCCTTCGTGCAAAGTCACCGGTGGAAGAGGGACCTGATTGAAGAAGATGACGGGAAAGATAGGGGGTCCTTGCAAGATTTCAAAAAGCTAAGGGTCAAAAAGTAATTATTGAGGATCATTTTGTAAAGTGGGTCAAGACGACCTTCCTGTAGGTCCAAATTTTGGTATAAACCTAATTTGGTCCTAAGGAATCCAATGGTGAGGTTGGATTTTAGGTTTTACCATGTTTGATCAGACATTTTGCATAAAAACCCAAATTAGGTCAAAAATTGAATATGGTTTTCAATATAGGTCAAGATAGGTTCAAATGGCCAAATTGAAGGTTCTAAACCCTAAGGGATATTTTTTTCATGAATTTTAGATGGTTTAATTGATTTTTATCTTTCCTGGAACTTCGTAATTAAAGTGGGTTTGTTTTAGGGTTATAGAATGTCATTTAATTCCCAGATTTTGTCACTACCCTTTTCTGACCAAACCATCCCACTTTTTCTCTTATTAAGTCCATTTGACCTGTGTCTAGACCCTTAGAAGTCCCGTTCATGCATTGCAATGGTAAAATTACAGTTTTACCCCTTATGTAATGTTTTATTTTTTGCTCAACAATTTCCTGATTTAGGCTTTCCCTTAGGTTATGTAGGAGCTTTTGTTCAATTTATTATGTCAAAATATGCTAGTTAGGGTTTATGATGAGGTTCTCATCAGTATGGAAGGAATCTAGAATGTAGACGGGAAGTGTGCTGGCCCTTGTGTACGTGGTACCAAAGAGAGCAACTGTCCCTTTTTAGTGTAGAGCGGAGCTAGCCTCCCTTGGGTTGAGGCCCGAGGTTAGGATTGGCCACTCTACATCGACTCCTATTGGTCCTCATGTACGTGGTACTGAGGCGTGCTACTAGTGTAGGGAGGGGGCTAGTCACCCCACGGAGCCCAGGGTTTAGCTAGCCTCCCTACACCTTCTTTGTTAGGCCCTTTGGGTAAACTAGGATAGTCAGACGAGGGTACGTGGACTGTGGAGGGGCGAGACCCCTGTTTGGTTCTGAGGGGCAAGGTCCTATACTATTCCTGCTGTACTTTGGGTGTACCCTCTAGCGGAAACGACTGACTGCATGTCAGTGTGGGGTAGCTATCTGTACACTTATCACGCATCCCGTAATCACCGCTACGTCTCGACAGTGACCTCAGGGTGGTTGACTGGGTGTAGGACTACCAAGGGGGACTCTCCAGCTAGGAGAGCATCACGTGTACCTTCTATTCTATGGAAAGACTGCTGATGAGAACCTCATCATGAGCCATAACTAGCTCATTTTGACCCAATACAAAGGATAAAAGCTCCTACATATCTCAAGGAAAGGCTTAACTCAGAGAATTCTGAGTTTGAAAAGAAAACCAGTCATAAGGGGTAAAAGTGTAATTTTACCAGTATAATCTGCATACAGGGTAATTCAGGGCCCAAACACAGGTCAAAACAGCTTAATAAGAATAAAAGTGGGATGAGATGATCTAGCAAGGGCTACAGCACTTCCAAGAAACCAAATGATAATCTGTAACCCTAAAACAACCCACTTCAATTCACAAGGTTCGAGGCAAAGTAAAAATAGAATAAACCCTCTAAAATTCATAGAAAAATAATCTCTAGGGTTTAGAACCTTCAATTTGGCCTTTAGAACCCATTTTGACCTACATTGAGAACCATGCCCAATTAATAACTTAATTTGGGTCTTTACGCAAATTGACCGGTCAAACAAGGTTTAATATGAAAATGAAATTTACCATCAGATTCCTTAGGTTCTAATTAGTCATGTATAAAAACTTGAGCCTAAGAAGAAACCTCCTTGACCGACTTTACACTTTGGTCCTCATATATTTACTCTTTGGCCCTCAACTTTTGAACCCTCGCATTTAGGCCCCTAACTCTCCTTCATTCTTTGCAAACAGGTCCCTCCTGCAAAACCCTGCCAGCACCATGCTCCGGCGACCTTGCGCGGAGCATGGCGCCGCGCAGGGTGAGGTGGAGGACCTGGCATGTGTACCGGGGGTGCCCTGCGTCGTCAGCCGTCGCAGGAGCACCCCCATGGTCATTGTAGCCCCCCATACCGGCCGTGCGAACGCACGGACGGTATGGGTTCGTATTCCGACCATTCTCCGGCGAGGGAGACACGTCGTCTCCCTCCGCCTTCCTCCCTGCTTCAACCCTATAAATACCCCCCGCCGCTCCACCGACCAAAGCAGCCTGGATCTGACGGAGAAAACCCCCAACTTTCCTCTCTTCTCACTCCGGCAGACGCCCACCAGCTCCGGCGGTTCTTCTTCCTCCTCCTCTTCGCTCTGCCGCAATACCAGCAGCAGAGACTTCTTCCCCTGCTCTTCCCGCGTCGCGCAATACCGGCGCGCGCTGCCTCTGCCCCGTCGTCACCGCCGTCCTCCCCCCACTGGGCATCGTCTTCTCCGGCGACAGTCGATACGACTGTCGCCCTGTTCCTCCCCCTTCGTCCCTGCAGTTAAGTTAGAACTACTCCCCTTCTTCTCCTCTTTCTTTCCCCGCTTTCGATTTAGTCAATTAAGCCCTCTACCGACCCTGTTCACCCTCATCCTCTCCGCCTCCGACCACCCTCCGGCGAGCCGCTCCCATCACCTCAGCGACCCACACGGCTCGCCGACCACCGCAGAACATCCGCCTCCTCACCCTGATCCTCTTCCGCCCCTCCACTTCCCACCAAACACCCTCTGCAGATCCACCGAACACACCCACTCCCTCGCTCACAGTTTGACCTAGGACGACCTGTTAGCTCCATCTCGCCCCCTGCAGACCCCCTGACCACCTTCGCCGTGCCACGGCGAAGGTCCCCCGCCTGTCTGATTTGGCCGAGAGGCCGTTCTATTGATTTCAGGTTCCAGGCCTTGACCGCCATTGGCGAGGAAGCTCGAAGCTTGCTTGAGGTTGCTCCAAGCCTAGATATCCCAGGTTGAAGACCTAGGCTGCGCGAAAGAGTCTTGCACACACACCCTGGCCCTCAATTGGAGTTGCGAGCCTCAACAGCTGTTGCAATTGGAAGCACCATCCCTATTGCAGGCGTGAGAGAAATGGGGTGCGCGGATAGTCCCACCTCGGAACCTTCTGAAGCCACACACCCACATAAATTGCAAAAGTGCCACCATCTGTTTGCCTCAGTTACCACGGGGTGAGGTCCCTCTCACCCGACCCGACCCGGCCTCGTCCGTGACCACGCTCCGCGGACCTGGCCCGACCCGATTAGACTGACCTGCACTCCTCGCCCACCACGCACGCCGGTGGGCCTGGACCCGGGCCTGACCCGAACCCGATTACCCGGTAGCGCTCTGGGAGAGCTTCCGAAGAGTGATTTCAGAGAGAGAGATACGCGGGGGAGGGGGGTAGAGTAGGTTTTTGCCTCTTGACGAAAAAACTCTGAAGTGTGCAGGCCAAAGAAGAAGAAGCAGACCCGCTGAAGAAGAAGGAGCTGCTGCACTGTAGCATAGGCATCGTTAAGTCGTCTCAGCACCGGGGCAGACGACGGAAGGTCAGCAGCCAGAGCAGGAAAGAAGACAGGCTGAAGAAGAAGGAAGAGCAACGGCCAACGCGAAAGAAGCAAGAAAAGAAGAAGACGATCTGAAGAAAAAGAAAGAAAGGAAACAAGGAAGAACAGAAGAAGAAGAGCACGAGGGGAAGATCTGAAGAAAGCAGAAGAAGAAGAAGAAGAAGAAGAAGAAGAAGAAGAAGAACAGGAAGAACCAAAGACAAAGAGGAAGAAAGAAGAAAAGAAGAAGAAGCCAAATTTTCATCTCTCTCTCTCTCTCTTTATTTTTGTAATAGAACTTGTATATCTCTAGAATACAACTTGCTCCCTGAGTTCGACCTCGGGAACTCTTTTATTTTTCCGAGTAAAAAATTTATATTTGAAATGTTGGTAACAACCAGCTTTACTACAACGTTATAACTGAAACGGACGTTTTCATTTTGGCGCCGCTGCCGGGGAGCAACGGCTATTCTAGAGGTAAACATTCCTGTACTTTTTTATTTCTGATAATCTCCTCTCTTTTGTGCAGCTACAGGAACGCAAGAAGACAAGCAACCACACCGAAGACAGGTAAAGTTTTCCTCTCACTATTAACCCCTAAGCTCTAAAGAGGAAGAAAAGAAAAGAACAAGCAATATAGGGCTAACCTGTCTTCCATATTTAGTAACCATAAAAGTTGCATGTTTTCAACTCATTATTTCTGCACACTATTAAGGGTATTTAAGGGCTAACACATTCTTGCTTGAGCCCTAATTACCCAACAAAGAATTAACTGGACCAAGTAGAGCCAACCTAGGATCCAACACTAGGGATTTAGAGACACACTCCTTAAGCAAGAATTGAGAAAACCAAATGAAGTGTGCCCAAGCCCTTGTCTGAAAATACCTATTCAAAGAAAATCTAAAACAATTGGCTCTCTAAACACTTGAACCCTAAAAGACAGGACCCAAAAAGCTCTCAAAGAAAACAAGAGGTAAAGTTGACCCCTTTGGGTTAACCAACCTTAAATTAGGTCACTCTTTGCACTTAAAAAGACTAAAGTTCAAGTGAAACCTTAAGCACCCTGATCTTAAAATTGGTAGACTTAAGAGGTCAAGATCCCCATTCTGGTCTACCTGGAACCGCAGTGACAAGAGAGGTCGGGTGGGGGAAACCCTGTAACCCGTGGGGACGCTCTACCGTGTAGGGGTCTTCGCGAGACTCTCCCTCTCTGGCTGCCCAGGTAATTCTCAGGTGGACGATCTTTCTGATCAAGGGGTCCATCTGCCCCGAACCTCTATAGTCACCCAACAATTTTTGGGTGTCTTGATTGGGTCCAGCACCTGCTTATCTCATCCAGCCCTTCAGTATTTTTCAGGAGGTCCTTGAAACCTCCAATAGAAGTTCACTCTTCCCGAGGCTAAGCCTCGGCTCCTTTGTTTTTGCAGAAATCATTCACAAAATCCCCTTCTTCCATCTTGATTCAAACTTTGATTCTATTCCACCACCAGATCCAATTATGCAGCCTAATCACCTAGCAAGACTACCATTCAAGAAACCTGAATATCGGAGATCTATGAAAGATAAAATGATCGAGGATGCCATAAGATTCTATGAAAAAGAAGAAAAAACCTCAACACCAATAGGAGATATTCAGGTTGATGTCCCAACAACCACATCCTTCATCATAAACTGTGCCCAAATTCTATTGACTGGAATTTCAAAAGGATCAACCCGAGATATGCTCATGACAGGATACATTGAGATGGAAAAATTACACCAATCTGAATACCTTCAATGCTTGACAAATCCTGTACTTTGGGAACAACACCAAGATGCCCTTATGAAACGGGTAGAAATGATGAAATCAGTAGAACAAATTATCAACCGGAAATACCCGTATATACCAGAAACAGAGGATGAACCATCTTGGAACAGTATCAAGGAACCATTCAGTTTCCCAGATCCCGGGATTGAGGCACAAAGTGGTTGTAAAATCCCAACCCAGGTAGAAGATAGCATTAAAATAGGTTGGGAAGTTGCAGGAGAAAACAATGCTGAGCCAACCCTAGGCCATGAATCACCAAGCTTAGAACTCCAAGACTCCTGCAATAACAAGATTAGAATTGAACCTCTGGAGGGTATAAATTCCACCCCTTGTTTTAATAAGGTGACCCTCGAAGGTTATTCGGAATTAGGTTCTAATAATTCTACCCACATCCTAAGCCTAGAACCTAGATCTGAAACTTATTGGGAAGATTATGAGGCCCTTTATGAGAAAGATCAAATTTTTACAGAATATGATTCCGGGCCTCTATTTAATGAATATCCCTCTCCAACATCCTCAGGAAATCTGATCGATTTTTCAGAAAACATGCCAATTTATGATACAGAAACTGAGGAGTTGGATGAGCAAGGTTTTAATGGGGTCTATCCTACCAGCTTAGAGCTTGAACAGAACATCTTTTTGAACCCAGAATTGACATATAGGCTAGAACCCAGTCAGGCTGCTGATTCCACATCTGATGATTTTTGTTGTGGTGGAATTCATGATCATTTTCGCCAACTCTCCGACAATTTCAGATCTGACTATAATTGCGGAGAGATTCCCCTTCCTGAACACGCCAGGCCTATCTACGACCTCAGTTCACATGATTCTGACTCTGACTCTGACTCTGAGGTCCTGATTCCCGAGATCACTGATAACACAGAATCATTCCTTTTCGATCCTCAGGAACCAAAAACAGAAAATGCCAAGAGTGATTGCAACCAAGAATCCAAATTTTTTCTCGAATCCGATTTCTTTCATCCTACAAACACTCTTCCGGCATTTGATAGTTACCCAGAGGACTCTCTACAGAAAATCACCTATCATCTGTTTCTAGAAGAGCCCTCATACACAATGGCCACCTCATCCGCACACACGGAACGGATCAAAACCTCTCCCAAACCCCGACCCGCAACCGGACTCAATTTCTATGCTGATTCACCTCTCACCGAGCCGATTGCATTTCCACATCGGGTTTCGAACATTGATCAGACTACATACCATGCTCTATCATTCTCTGATCACCCCTGTAGGGTTCCTGCATCAACCACTGATTATCCTACGGGTCCCTACTCTGACCAGGCTGATTCGGCTCAGCCAAACCCTGCGTTTACACTTCCACATCCATCTGAGCTTCATAGTATATGGTGGGCTCCACACCTTTTTATCCACATCTATCAACCCACCAGATTGATTGGGTTTGG
Source organism: Thalassia testudinum (assembly GCA_037157565.1). Lineage (NCBI taxonomy): Eukaryota > Viridiplantae > Streptophyta > Magnoliopsida > Alismatales > Hydrocharitaceae > Thalassia > Thalassia testudinum. Next base: position 156,199,360 of record JAZHRO010000073.1, read on the forward strand.
GCTGCATCATCAGCCTGTTGATCTGAACAAGCACCTGGTTGGACCAACCAGGCTCTTAATCAAGGTGCTTGTCTTACAAAACTCTGCTGAGTTGACCATCCCCTCTCCATCGCATTTCCCGCTTGGCTGAAGGCATCAAATTTAGCGCTCAACGGGAGGCAGCCCGTCATTCTCTTTGAAAACCTGAAACTTGTTCTGACAGCTTTTTGCACTTGAAGTTCACACTTTAGGACAGCCGACTCCACCTCAGGTGCTTGCATCTGAGATTAGAAATCGTCCGCAACAGTCACCCCGACCCATTCACTCATCAAAACAGCTATCCTAATGTATGAACTTAGTTGAATAAAAACCCCTAGGTTACAATGAGGACATTGCAAATCTTAGGCATGGGGGGGTATGAAAGTGCAAAAACTCGTAAGAAAAGGTTTCAAACAAAAAATTCACATATGCCAAAAATACCATAAAAATTAAAAAAATTTTCGAAAAAGAATAAGAGGAAAAGAGGAGAATTTTGTGAAGGAGAGAAGAAACAAAATGAAAAAGGAGCACAAAATTATAAGAAAGTTTGATAGTCATTAGTAAGGAACTAAGGAATTAACCTAAGTTCTAGACCTCATTCAAGAAAATAACTGAAAAGTGCACAATAAGATTAGTAAGAATGCAAACCTTAGGCATTCTTGAATAGACTCTTAGTACCCATTAAGATCTGGACACTCCTCAAGAGGTTGAGGAAAATGAAAAGCTGAAGTATTAGGTCTAAGGCTTAGGGAGTATTCGGCCTCGTTAACTAATTTTTGGTTTACGGGACTCAGTAACCTAAGCACCCTAATCTCACACACAGCCTGGTTCAGTAAGCATAAAAATCAGAATCACGCAGAAGCGTCGCAAAAATCTGAAAAGAACACCTAGAATAGGAATGGCCGATCAACACAAGTTGATTTGGACGAGTTCCCAGCGCGGAGAGGCGGGAAATCCCCTCGAAGATGCGTAACAAAATATCATCTCCTCGGTGCTTGTCTCTTAGGATATTTACATATCCTACGGGGGGCATGTAAGCACTCTGCTGGTTCAGATTCCATGGATGGCATTATCTCGAAGTGTCAATTGCCAGGGTCTGGATTCGGCCACGGAATACCATGGATGGGATTATCTCGAAATCTCAATAGCCAGGGTTCCGGGGGTTGCCATGGGCGGTGCTATCTCGAAGCATCGATCGCCAGGAACCCTTGAGGATTGATGATGGGAGCAAGGAATCTGATACAGACCGTGTTGAAAAGCCAATCCTAGGCTAGAACTAAAAAGAAAAAGAGAGAGAAAACTCTCCAAACAGAAAAAAACTTTCTATCTCTCTCTTACAAAACGCACTGCGAACTGGGCCAGGGCTAAAATCATTTCAAGCACGGGTGCTTTAACCACGAAGTCCAATAAACCTTAGGTTAGTTCTTGCGGGCCTTAAAAACCTTTGCTAAAAGACTGAGGCTAAGGCTAGACAGATTTGGATCTTGATTGGTACTAGAGTATCTTTTAGGCCTATGGTCAGCATTCTAACCTAATCTATGCTCAAATAAAAAGGCACTTATCTAAAACCATTGAAAACTTCATGGTCTAGAACAAGGGTTGAAACCTTAAGTTTTTTGCTAAGGGACTAGCAAAAGCTAGGCATGGGGGTATGATGAGAACCTCATCATGAGCCATAACTAGCTCATTTTGACCCAATACAAAGGATAAAAGCTCCTACATATCTCAAGGAAAGGCTTAACTCAGAGAATTCTGAGTTTGAAAAGAAAACCAGTCATAAGGGGTAAAAGTGCAATTTTACCAGTATAATCTGCATACAGGGTAATTCAGGGCCCAAACACAGGTCAAAACAGCTTAATAAGAATAAAAGTGGGATGAGATGATCTAGCAAGGGCTACAGCACTTCCAAGAAACCAAATGATAATCTGTAACCCTAAAACAACCCACTTCAATTCACAAGGTTCGAGGCAAAGTAAAAATAGAATAAACCCTCTAAAATTCATAGAAAAATAATCTCTAGGGTTTAGAACCTTCAATTTGGCCTTTAGAACCCATTTTGACCTACATTGAGAACCATGCCCAATTAATAACTTAATTTGGGTCTTTACGCAAATTGACCGGTCAAACAAGGTTTAATATGAAAATGAAATTTACCATCAGATTCCTTAGGTTCTAATTAGTCATGTATAAAAACTTGAGCCTAAGAAGAAACCTCCTTGACCGACTTTACACTTTGGTCCTCATATATTTACTCTTTGGCCCTCAACTTTTGAACCCTCGCATTTAGGCCCCTAACTCTCCTTCATTCTTTGCAAACAGGTCCCTCCTGCAAAACCCTGCCAGCACCATGCTCCGGCGACCTTGCGCGGAGCATGGCGCCGCGCAGGGTGAGGTGGAGGACCTGGCATGTGTACCGGGGGTGCCCTACGTCGTCAGCCGTCGCAGGAGCACCCCCATGGTCATTGTAGCCCCCCATACCGGCCGTGCGAACGCACGGACGGTATGGGTTCGTATTCCGACCATTCTCCGGCGAGGGAGACACGTCGTCTCCCTCCGCCTTCCTCCCTGCTTCAACCCTATAAATACCCCCCGCCGCTCCACCGACCAAAGCAGCCTGGATCTGACGGAGAAAACCCCCAACTTTCCTCTCTTCTCACTCCGGCAGACGCCCACCAGCTCCGGCGGTTCTTCTTCCTCCTCCTCTTCGCTCTGCCGCAATACCAGCAGCAGAGACTTCTTCCCCTGCTCTTCCCGCGTCGCGCAATACCGGCGCGCGCTGCCTCTGCCCCGTCGTCACCGCCGTCCTCCCCCCACTGGGCATCGTCTTCTCCGGCGACAGTCGATACGACTGTCGCCCTGTTCCTCCCCCTTCGTCCCTGCAGTTAAGTTAGAACTACTCCCCTTCTTCTCCTCTTTCTTTCCCCGCTTTCGATTTAGTCAATTAAGCCCTCTACCGACCCTGTTCACCCTCATCCTCTCCGCCTCCGACCACCCTCCGGCGAGCCGCTCCCATCACCTCAGCGACCCACACGGCTCGCCGACCACCGCAGAACATCCGCCTCCTCACCCTGATCCTCTTCCGCCCCTCCACTTCCCACCAAACACCCTCTGCAGATCCACCGAACACACCCACTCCCTCGCTCACAGTTTGACCTAGGACGACCTGTTAGCTCCATCTCGCCCCCTGCAGACCCCCTGACCACCTTCGCCGTGCCACGGCGAAGGTCCCCCGCCTGTCTGATTTGGCCGAGAGGCCGTTCTATTGATTTCAGGTTCCAGGCCTTGACCGCCATTGGCGAGGAAGCTCGAAGCTTGCTTGAGGTTGCTCCAAGCCTAGATATCCCAGGTTGAAGACCTAGGCTGCGCGAAAGAGTCTTGCACACACACCCTGGCCCTCAATTGGAGTTGCGAGCCTCAACAGCTGTTGCAATTGGAAGCACCATCCCTATTGCAGGCGTGAGAGAAATGGGGTGCGCGGATAGTCCCACCTCGGAACCTTCTGAAGCCACACACCCACATAAATTGCAAAAGTGCCACCATCTGTTTGCCTCAGTTACCACGGGGTGAGGTCCCTCTCACCCGACCCGACCCGGCCTCGTCCGTGACCACGCTCCGCGGACCTGGCCCGACCCGATTAGACTGACCTGCACTCCTCGCCCACCACGCACGCCGGTGGGCCTGGACCCGGGCCTGACCCGAACCCGATTACCCGGTAGCGCTCTGGGAGAGCTTCCGAAGAGTGATTTCAGAGAGAGAGATACGCGGGGGAGGGGGGTAGAGTAGGTTTTTGCCTCTTGACGAAAAAACTCTGAAGTGTGCAGGCCAAAGAAGAAGAAGCAGACCCGCTGAAGAAGAAGGAGCTGCTGCACTGTAGCATAGGCATCGTTAAGTCGTCTCAGCACCGGGGCAGACGACGGAAGGTCAGCAGCCAGAGCAGGAAAGAAGACAGGCTGAAGAAGAAGGAAGAGCAACGGCCAACGCGAAAGAAGCAAGAAAAGAAGAAGACGATCTGAAGAAAAAGAAAGAAAGGAAACAAGGAAGAACAGAAGAAGAAGAGCACGAGGGGAAGATCTGAAGAAAGCAGAAGAAGAAGAAGAAGAAGAAGAAGAAGAACAGGAAGAACCAAAGACAAAGAGGAAGAAAGAAGAAAAGAAGAAGAAGCCAAATTTTCATCTCTCTCTCTCTCTCTTTATTTTTGTAATAGAACTTGTATATCTCTAGAATACAACTTGCTCCCTGAGTTCGACCTCGGGAACTCTTTTATTTTTGCGAGTAAAAAATTTATATTTGAAATGTTGGTAACAACCAGCTTTACTACAACGTTATAACAGAACTGACGTTTCAACTGCCATCAAGATTATTCCCACGATGATCATGCAAGATCAAGAAATACCTAGATACTTTGAGAAATAAATGAACCAGAAACACATAAATGAGATAAATAGAAATAAGAAATAAACCTGTTATTGTTTTACTGTACTTGCACTTAAATAATGTAAACACCACTTTATTCAGCGTTCGTTGACTCTGTCTTTTCGTAACCCTGTTCAGGACTAGGAGTTGAGTAACCCGAGTTTCCGGCTACAGAGGATGCTGGGCCCAACTGAGCCCAACTGTAGTCGTTCTTTTAGCACATATTTTATTTTTTCTATTATTTTATGTTTCCTTTCTGCTTTCTATTGTTGTTGTGGTGGCATGTACTCTTGTTTGAGACAGTTGTTATACTTTCTTTACTGCTTCATTCTTTTCTTCTGCTTATTTATATTGCATGTGTGGATGTGGTTTATTGTCCTGCTTTTGGTTACTTCTTGTTGGACGACTAGGTCTTGGGATTAGTCAAGGCGAGCCGGTCTCGGGTCCTAAAGGGATCGGTTAACCGGGTCGTAATAATAATTATATCAATAATATTTTTTGTGTTTGTCTTCATCTCTGGAAGCATACCACTAGTTTGCAAGGAAGGGGAAACCCAACAGTAGTCCAAAAACCCAAAACCCAAACTGTAACGAGCGCGTGCCCCAGACGTCTTTTAAGACATCTGGGAGGTGGCCCAGACGTCTGTAAAGACGTCTGGGATCACATCCGGACGTCTGACTAGACGTCCGGGATAGTTTACAGACGTCTGGCGAACAGTTATGCTCGCACGGGATATTCGTCTGCGCGCCTGTGCGCGCAGACCTGCGATCCTGCATCTTCTCTGCGGCTGCAGGCGACTGCGACCGTCTCTCTCTCCTCTCCGCGCGGCGTTAAAAGGGGGGGGGCGCGCCTCCCCTCCCGTCTCCACCATCCTCCTCCTTCTCTCCTACCTGTGCGCGAGAGCGAGCGGACGCGAGGGCGCAGCGGCAGCGGCGGCCGCAGTAGGCGCGGAGGAGCTGCGGCGTGCGAGGGCGGGGCTCTGCCGTGAGGGCGAGCTCGCCGGGAGCGGCTTGGCCGGCCGGCGGAGGGCGCAGGGGGCGCAGAGCGTCGCGGAGAGGGACCTGCTGCGGGCGGAGCAGCGGACGCGCGAGGTGCGACGCGGGCGGCGTCGCGAGCGGAGGCCGAGCAAGGTTCTGGTTCTGGAAAAATTTCCAGAATCAGACGTCTGGATTGATATCCAGACGGCAAGGTCGACGTCTGTGAGATCATACAGACGTCTGAAAGGTGAGTTTCCGCTTTCTCCTTCTTTTTGTCGACTGACCGTACTGAGGGAGGAGGGTTGGCTGTGCGCAGGTGTTCGGATTCGTCATCCTTTGCGAATCAGACGTCTGGAAGTTGTACCAGACGGCGGGAGTGACCTCCAGACGTCCAGAGAGACCATCGGACGTCTGGGATCTAGGAGAGACGTCCCCACAGACTTCTGGACGTCCGGGGAACAAAGCCGAACAGGTAATTCTCTGATCCACCGTTTAAGACGTCTGGAAGGAGTTCCAGACGTCTGATTTTGCACAGTATTATCTTTCTCGACCCGTTTAGGGCCCGTTTGGGCTCCGTTTTCCGCGATTCGAGTTGCGTTCGTTTCAGAATTTATTTCTCTACCCGCCTACAGTAGCTATACACTGTTTTGAGACTCTCCTTGTGTTTGATCCTTGTGATAGGACCTCGTTCGGTTGCAGTCTTGAGAGTCGCGGAGGCACGCGGGATTCCCGACCACGCCCCCATTACTTCCGTTGTACCTGGTAGAGTGGTTTTAAGTATTAATAAAATCTGTTAAAGTATGGAACCATAACTAGAACCTAGGGCATTGCATGAATCCTAGGAATGAGAAATATATGGAATGATAGCTCCTAGGTGTTGCATGAATCCTAGGGCCGGAAAACTAGATTGTATGATAGATCCTAGGATATGGCATGAATCCTAGGATGGAAAAACTAGTGGAATGTATATTACTGCAGTCTTGGAAAAATGGAAAGGAATATATATAAAGCTGCCTGTAAATTTAATTAACAGCTGCCTGTTATGCATAAGGAATCATGTTGAGATCATGGAATGTGAGAACGCGAATCTGGAAAGAGAAACATATGATGTTCTGAGATAAAGAGCTGGAACCCTACGGGGAATTAGGAGTGGAACTCCTGGAAAGAAAAGGAATGGAACTGAGATGTAGTTTGTACTGTCTCTTGGGTACGCAGTACCAAGGGAAGTACCTGTACCTGTTTTAGTGCAGAGTGGGGCCAGCCGCCCCAGGGACCCGGGGTTAGGCTTGGCCGCTCTGTACCGACTTGTTGGCCCTCGTGTACGTAGTACCGAGGAGAGCTAGTAGTGTTAGGAGAGTACTAGCTACCCCACGGGCCCCGGGGTTCTGCTAGCCTCCTTCACCGACTTGTTAGGCCCACTAGGGCAAACCAGGGTAGTCAGGCGAGGGTGCGCGGACTGTGGAGGGGCAAGGCCCCGGTTTGGTTACTGTGGAGGGGTTGGACCCCTGTTACTGAGAGGGCTCTGCCCTGGTTCCGTGCTGTGCTTTGGGCGCACCCGTTAACGGAAACGACTGACCGCGTGCCAGTACAGGCTAGCTACCTATGCGTTTATCGCGCGTGCCGTAGTCACCGTTACGTCTGTCAGTGACCTTGGGGTGGTTGACTGAAGGTAGGATCACCACGGGGGACTCTCCCGGCCAGGAGAGCACCACGTGCTACTTCTACTTTTGGAAAAGACTGCAATCAAGATCGTCCCACGAGGACATCCGAGATCAAGTAAAGGATCTGAGAAGTAAATGAAATAGTGAGAAAAATTGAAAGATGTAAATAAAAGGAAGTAATAGAACATAACAGCTACTGTACACTCTACTGTTGCCTTTAGTTAGTTTGCCACTCTACTCAGCGTTTTGCTGACGTGTTACACTCGTTACCTTTTTCAGGACCAGGTGTTGAGCAGCCAGGGTCGGCGGCTGCAGAGGACGCTGGGCCAAGTAGGGTCCAGTAGAGTTACCACAGCTTTGTACCTTCTTTTGTTTCTGTTCTAGTGAGTAGTTTTGTTTCTGCTGTACCTTCTTTACCTGCAGTTTTTGTTATATGATAAATGTTGTTTTACTGTTGTGGTGGTGCCTACTGTAGTAGTTTCTTTCCTTACTGCTGTACTTTCTTACTGTTAGTTATATTCATGCTGAATGTGGTTTATTTTACTGTCTTTTGGTTACTTCCTCGTTGGACGACTAGGTCTTGGGATTAGTCGAGTCGGTCCGGTTCTCGTGTCTCGTAGGGACTCGGGAACCGGGTCGTTACAAGATGGTATCAGAGCAAGGTCATCCCGAGAAGTGAATCAACTGACTGGAAAATAACCAATTCACATGTTTATAGCTAGAGTAGCCACCACAACATATCTCTTGACTTGAGCTCTTAGAAGTGTTGTTAGGTACCGTCTGTTTTGACGTTTCCGTTTTGTTTCGCGTCTCCTTGCAGGAGATGCCTTGTCGTGGGACTGGCGAGACTGGCCGCGGGCGCGGCCGAGGGCGAGGTCGGCGAGGTGGACGTGCTGTCGTTGACGTCTCGGTGGACCAGCCACCACTCCCTGGCATCCAGGCCCAGGACCTCGCCAGACTGATACGGGATATTGTACGAGAGGAGCTCCACCCACCGCCCCGAGCACCTCCTCCTGGGGTTGCAGAGGGGGAGTCCTCTGTGGGGCCACGCGACGGACGCGACGCTGGACACGAGGGAGGGGATGGGCCCCTGCCGCCCCCACCTTCCTCCGACACTTCTGTACACGAGACACCTTCGCCTGGAGGTGCACCAGCACCTCCCCTACAGCACCACTTCGAGCTTTTCGGACAGTTCCGGAAGCTGAAGCCCCCCTCCTTCAAGGGGGATGAGGACCCGACCGAGGCAGAGGACTGGCTTGAGCAGCTGGAGAAGATCTTCGACACCCTTCGCCCCCCGGTGGAGTGCCGCGTGGCCTTTGCCACGTACCAGCTGGAGAGTGCGGCACACCGGTGGTGGAGGGCGGTCCGGGGACAGGAGAGGGACGAGCCGACGTGGGACCAGTTCGTCACCCTCTTCTGCGAGCAGTACTTTCCCCAGACGTGGCAGGACCAGAGGAGGCGGGAGTTCCACACTCTCCGCCAAGGGACGATGACCGTGAGCGCGTACCGCACGCGTTTCTTGGAGCTGTCCCGCTTTGCAGCGACAGCGGTAGCCACTGAGGAGGAGCGCCTTTGGAGGTTCACCGAGGGGCTCCGGCCTGCGATCCGGGGGTATGTCAAACCCCTGAAGCTGCCGACGTTTTCAAGGGTGGTAGAGGCAGCCATGACTTACGAGGAGACCAACCCGTCCGCGCGAGAGACCGACGGCGGGCGGAAGAGGCCCTTTCAGCCAGACTTCTCACAGGGCCGGCGAGAACGGAGACACGTGGCGTCCGCAGGAGAGCCGTCACGTTGTGCAGGGCCATCAGTGGCCTTTGGGGGCCCTCGACAGGGGCCAGTCGCCAGCACCGGACCCCCGCCTAGCCGACAGCAGGGACTCACTGAGGGCGGGAGTCGGGTTCCCCTCTGCTACCAGTGTGGCCAGCCGGGCCACGTCAGGAGGGACTGCCCATCTAGGGCAGGAGGTCAGCAGATACTTCCCGCGCAGAGCACTGGAGGGCGCGCAGGAGGCCGCGGTTTCCAGGCGCGAGGAGGAGGACCGCAGTCGCGAGGAGGGTACCGGCCAGCACCTACCCGTCCGACGCAGAGTGTGGCTGCTTCGTCCGCACCTAGAGCTGAGGGGCATATCAACGCCCTAACACACAGGGACGCCAGAGCTTCGGGATCCGTGGTAGCAGGTATGGTTTCAGTTTCTGGCAGACTCGTTTACACGCTTTTCGATTCCGACGCTACGCACTCGTTTGTCGCAGACAGTTTCGCAGTTAGTTTGGACCAGGATTATACATTGTTAGAGAACCCGTTCGTAATCAGAGGTCCGAGTGGTCAGCTGTTTGTAGCTGAGGAGGTGTACACGGGTTGCGGGGTCAGCATCGGGGGACACAGCCTGCCAGCTGACCTGATTATGATACAGATGGAGGACTTTGGGGTGATCCTGGGGATGGATTGGCTGTCCGCTTACCACGCCTAGGTAGACTGCTTTGAGAGGAAGATTGTCTTCTCCATTCCGGAGTTGCCTTCCTTCGAGTTTCACGGGCAGCCAGTGGACGGAGGTTTCAGGTGCATTTCGGCACTTCGGGCGGCGAGACTTTTGAGCCAGGGGTGTGAGGGCTTCTTAGCTTGTGTGGTGGCAGAGCACAGCCCCGTGGCAGACTTCCAGAGCATCCCGGTGATCAGAGAGTACCCCGACGTGTTTCCAGACGAGTTACCAGGACTACCGCCCGAGCGTGAGATCGAGTTTGAGATCTCACTAGTACCAGGGACCAGCCCCATCTCCACCGCACCATACAGGATGGCACCGCTTGAGCTGCGAGAGCTCAAGTCTCAGTTGCAGGACCTTTTGGAGAAGGGTTTCGTGAGGCCCAGTGCGTCTCCCTGGGGAGCCCCGGTACTGTTTGTGAAGAAGAAGGATGGGACCCTACGCCTTTGTGTGGACTACCGACAGCTGAATAGGGTCACCATCAAGAACAGATATCCGCTGCCGAGGATTGACGATTTGTTTGACCAGTTGCGGGGTGCCACGGTGTTTTCCAAGATCGACTTGAGGTCTGGATACCACCAGTTGAGGATCAGGGAGACCGACGTCTCCAAGACAGCTTTCCGCACCCGGTACAGACACTACGAGTTTTTGGTCATGCCGTTTGGGCTGACCAATGCCCCCGCTGCTTTCATGGACCTGATGAACCGGGTGTTCAGACCGTACTTGGACCAGTTTGTGGTGGTTTTCATAGATGATGTACTCATCTATTCTAGAGATCGGACGCAGCACGGACAGCACTTGCGGATGGTTCTGGACACTCTGAGACGACGCAGGCTGTACGCCAAATACAGCAAGTGCGAGTTCTGGTTGAGGGAGGTGACCTTTTTGGGTCATGTGATCTCTGGAGACGGCCTGGCGGTGGATCCCGCCAAGGTCGAGGCAGTGCTCAGGTGGGAGAGACCGCGTTCAGTCACTGAGATTCGCAGTTTCCTGGGATTAGCAGGTTACTACAGACGGTTCATCAGAGGGTTTTCGTAGATTGCACGTCCTATGACACAGTTGACTCGGAAGGATGTGCCTTTCACTTGGACAGACGCCTGTGAGGCGTGTTTTCTGGAGCTGAAGGAGAGGTTGACCTCGGCTCCCGTGCTCACCATTCCTGACAGTAGTGGCGGGTTCGCTGTGTACACGGACGCTTCCTTGCAGGGGTTAGGAGGTGTGCTCATGCAGAGGGGTCACGTGGTCGCTTACGCTTCGCGGCAACTGAAGCCCCATGAGCATACCTACCCTACCCACGACCTAGAGTTGGCAACTGTTGTCTTCGCGCTGAAGACATGGAGGCACTACTTGTACGGTGAGACCTTCGAGATTTTTACAGATCACAAGAGCCTCAGATATCTTTTTGACCAGAAGGAGCTCAACATGAGACAGAGACGTTGGTTGGAGCTCCTGAAGGACTATGACTGCAGCATCTCCTACCACCCGGGAAAGGCCAATGTGGTGGCTGACGCCTTGAGCCGTAAGGCGCCCGCACGCTTGGCCAGTCTACAGTTACAGAGTTGGAGCCTTTTGGAGGAGGTGGGCAGTTGGCGACCTCTAGAGTTACGAGGGTACTGTGGGGCAGTGACGGTGACACGGCAGACCAGACCAGAGTTGATAGACCGCATCATCACGGGACAGATGGCCGATCCGTACTTGCAGTCTTTGCGCGACAGAGTACTGTCAGGGGACCCAGGGGACTTCTCTTTCACAGACCAGGTGTTACGCTTGAGGGGACGGCTGTGCGTCCCCAGAGACGAGGAGCTGTTGAGAGAGCTCCTGACTGAGGCACACGGTTCCAGATTCACAATACATCCCGGAAACACGAAAATGTACCATGACTTGAGACGCGAGTTCTGGTGGAGAGGGATGAAGCGGGATGTGGGTGAGTTCGTGCAGCAGTGCTTAGTGTGCCAGCAGGTGAAAGCCGAGCATCAGAGGCCTGCAGGGCCGCTTCAGCCGCTTCCAGTGCCAGAGTGGAAGTGGGAGAGCATCACCATGGACTTGGTGGTGGGCTTACCTGTTACCCAGCGAGGACACGACGCGGTCTGGGTAATAGTGGATAGGTTGACGAAGACGGCACGATTCTTGCCGATCCGAGTCACTTTGGGACCAGCACAGTTGGCAGAGAGGTATATCCGTGATGTGGTGCGACTACACGGAGTTCCGCGGGAGATCGTATCCGACCGGGATACCCGCTTTACGTCCCAGTTTTGGGCTGAGTTTCAGCAGGCTTTGGGGACGAGGTTGAGGTTTAGCACAGCTTACCACCCCCAGACGGACGGACAGTCGGAACGCACGATACAGACACTTGAGGATCTTTTGCGTGCCTGTGTACTAGACTGGAGGGGCTCTTGGGAGGAGCACCTGCCCCTGGCAGAGTTTGCATACAACAACAGTTATCACTCGAGCATCGGCATGGCTCCCTACGAGGCTCTGTACGGACGGAAATGCACGGCACCCTTGAGTTGGGTTGAGGTGGGGACCAAGTGGGAGGTTGGCCCCAGGTTGATCCGGCAGAGTCAGGAGGTAGTTGAGCAGATCCACAGACGACTCCGCACTGTCAGGAGCAGACAGAAGAGCTACGCAGATCGCAGACGCAAAGAGGTGCAGTTCGAAGTTGGGGACCACGTCTTTCTTCGTGTTTCGCCCATGAAGGGCTTACAGCGGTTTGGGGTGAGAGGGAAGCTCGCGCCGAGGTTCGTGGGGCCCTTCGAGGTCCTGGAGCGGGTTGGACCCGTTGCTTACAGACTTGCCCTTCCCCCGCAGCTTTCTGGTGTGCACGACGTGTTCCACGTGTCCAACCTCAGGAAGTACGTAGCCGATCCCAGCCACGTACTGAGTCACGAGAGCATCGAGGTGAGCGACGACCTGACCTACCCCGAGCGGCCAGTGCAGATCCTAGACCGAGTCGTCCGCAGGTTGAGACGAAAGCAAGTACCCCTGGTAAAGGTTTTGTGGAGGAGCCAGCGGTACGAGGAGGCTACCTGGGAGCCTGAGGCGGCAATGCGGGAGCGGTACCCAGAGCTTTTCGCGGGTACGTCTTTTCGGACCGGCTTCGGTCCTCTTTGAGTTTGTTATGGTTATTTGGACATCCTTTTTCCGCACCCTAGTTGGCGCAAGTTTCGGGGACGAAACTTCCTTTGAGTTTGTTATATTGTAACGAGCGCGTGCCCCAGACGTCTTTTAAGACGTCTGGGAGGTGGCCCAGACGTCTGTAAAGACGTCTGGGATCACATCCGGACGTCTGACCAGACGTCCGGGATAGTTTACAGACGTCTGGCGAACAGTTATGCTCGCACGGGATATTCGTCTGCGCGCCTGTGCGCGCAGACCTGCGATCCTGCATCTTCTCTGCGGCTGCAGGCGACTGCGACCGTCTCTCTCTCCTCTCCGCGCGGCGTTAAAAGGGGGGGCGCGCCTCCCCTCCCGTCTCCACCATCCTCCTCCTTCTCTCCTACCTGTGCGCGAGAGCGAGCGGACGCGAGGGCGCAGCGGCAGCGGCGGCCACAGTAGGCGCGGAGGAGCTGCGGCGTGCGAGGGCGGGGCTCTGCCGTGAGGGCGAGCTCGCCGGGAGCGGCTTGGCCGGCCGGCGGAGGGCGCAGGGGGCGCAGAGCGTCGCGGAGAGGGACCTGCTGCGGGCGGAGCAGCGGACGCGCGAGGTGCGACGCGGGCGGCGTCGCGAGCGGAGGCCGAGCAAGGTTCTGGTTCTGGAAAAATTTCCAGAATCAGACGTCTGGATTGATATCCAGACGGCAAGGTCGACGTCTGTGAGATCATACAAACGTCTGAAAGGTGAGTTTCCGCTTTCTCCTTCTTTTTGTCGACTGACCGTACTGAGGGAGGAGGGTTGGCTGTGCGCAGGTGTTCGGATTCGTCATCCTTTGCGAATCAGACGTCTGGAAGTTGTACCAGACGGCGGGAGTGACCTCCAGACGTCCAGAGAGACCATCGGACGTCTGGGATCTAGGAGAGACGTCCCCACAGACTTCTGGACGTCCGGGGAACCAAGCCGAATAGGTAATTCTCTGATCCACCGTTTAAGACGTCTAGAAGGAGTTCCAGACGTCTGATTTTGCACAGTATTGTCTTTCTCGACCCTTTTAGGGCCCGTTTGGGCTCCGTTTTCCGCGATTCGAGTTGCGTTCGTTTCAGAATTTATTCCTCTACCCGCCTACAGTAGCTATACACTGTTTTGAGACTCTCCTTGTGTTTGATCCTTGTGATAGGACCTCGTTCGGTTGCAGTCTTGAGAGTCGCGGAGGCGCGCGGGATTCCCGACCACGCCCCCATTACTTCCGTTGTACCTGGTAGAGTGGTTTTAAGTATTAATAAAATCTGTTAAAGTATGGAACCATAACTAGAACCTAGGGCATTGCATGAATCCTAGGAATGAGAAATATATGGAATGATAGCTCCTAGGTGTTGCATGAATCCTAGGGCCGGAAAACTGGATTGTATGATAGATCCTAGGATATGGCATGAATCCTAGGATGGAAAAACTAGTGGAATGTATATTACTGCAGTCTTGGAAAAATGGAAAGGAATATATATAAAGCTGCCTGTAAATTTAATTAACAGCTGCCTGTTATGCATAAGGAATCATGTTGAGATCATGGAATGTGAGAACGCGAATCTGGAAAGAGAAACATATGATGTTCTGAGATAAAGAGCTGGAACCCTACGGGGAATTAGGAGTGGAACTCCTGGAAAGAAAAGGAATGGAACTGAGATGTAGTTTGTACTGTCTCTTGGGTACGCAGTACCAAGGGAAGTACCTGTACCTGTTTTAGTGCAGAGTGGGGCCAGCCGCCCCAGGGACCCGGGGTTAGGCTTGGCCGCTCTGTACCGACTTGTTGGCCCTCGTGTACGTAGTACCGAGGAGAGCTAGTAGTGTTAGGAGAGTACTAGCTACCCCACGGGCCCCGGGGTTCTGCTAGCCTCCTTCACCGACTTGTTAGGCCCACTAGGGCAAACCAGGGTAGTCAGGCGAGGGTGCGCGGACTGTGGAGGGGCAAGGCCCCGGTTTGGTTACTGTGGAGGGGTTGGACCCCTGTTACTGAGAGGGCTCTGCCCTGGTTCCGTGCTGTGCTTTGGGCGCACCCGTTAACGGAAACGACTGACCGCGTGCCAGTACGGGCTAGCTACCTGTGCGTTTATCGCGCGTGCCGTAGTCACCGTTACGTCTGTCAGTGACCTTGGGGTGGTTGACTGAGGGTAGGATCACCACGGGGGACTCTCCCGGCCAGGAGAGCACCACGTGCTACTTCTACTTTTGGAAAAGACTGCAATCAAGATCGTCCCACGAGGACATCCGAGATCAAGTAAAGGATCTGAGAAGTAAATGAAATAGTGAGAAAAATTGAAAGATGTAAATAAAAGGAAGTAATAGAACATAACAGCTACTGTACACTCTACTGTTGCCTTTAGTTAGTTTGCCACTCTACTCAGCATTTTGCTGACGTGTTACACTCGTTACCTTTTTCAGGACCAGGTGTTGAGCAGCCAGGGTCGGCGGCTGCAGAGGACGTTGGGCCAAGTAGGGTCCAGTAGAGTTACCACAGCTTTGTACCTTCTTTTGTTTCTGTTCTAGTGAGTAGTTTTGTTTCCGCTGTACCTTCTTTACCTGCAGTTTTTGTTATATGATAAATGTTGTTTTACTGTTGTGGTGGTGCCTACTGTAGTAGTTTCTTTCCTTACTGCTGTACTTTCTTACTGTTAGTTATATTCATGCTGAATGTGGTTTATTTTACTGTCTTTTGGTTACTTCCTCGTTGGACGACTATGTCTTGGGATTAGTCGAGTCGGTCCGGTTCTCGTGTCTTGTAGGGACTCGGGAACCGGGTCGTTACACAAACTCATGGAGCATAACCAGAAATGTGGACATGCGAGTCTACAGGAGTGAGAGGAGGGAAGTGGCGTCATCGAAGTTGAGGGCGTAGCTAAAGGGGTTGTAGTGGAAGTTGAAGCACTACTGCCTCCTCTACTTCCTTCCCATGCAAAGCTGCTTCCTTACGGCGACCCAAGCCTTAAGGCGAGAGAGTGTAGCAGTAGGAGAGAGAGAGTGTAGGAGGGGACAAGGACAGAGGGAGAGAGAGGAGGCGTGAGAGAGAGAAAATAGGATTGGGAGATTGAGAGAGAGTTTGGGTAGAGAGAGGAGTTATGAGCGAGAGCAACGGTAAGAGAGAGTGTGGGAAGGGACATGGAGGAAGAGGAGGCATAAGAGAGAGGAAGCGGAAATGGGAGAGTAAAGGAGAGTTTACCCAAAGAGAAAGAGAGAGAGAGAGAGGATCCGTGAGAGTAAGTAGCGAGAGGAGAGAGAGAGAGAGGAAGGGGATGTGCGAGAGAGAAACCAATAATGGGAGAGTAGGGGAGGGCAATTTGGTGGAAATGAAGAGAGAAAAGGGGGATTGAGTAGGAGACTTAGTCCTAGTTTACCTGGGGGGTTAACCCCTCCTTTTGAGGGGTTAACCCCCGTTTACTCTACTTAAGTCCCAATTTACTAACTTGGATTTACCTACTTTAACACGGGTTTGTCTAATACCAGCTTCAATTGGTGTTAGTTAAATCCGTATTAAAATTATATATCACTCGTATCTCTGACATCCCTCATATTTTATATACTTAACACCACTATCAAGTAAATGCCATAAATATTAACACCACAACTTAACATTAATTTAAGTAAATACAAACTAATGTTAACATCACTTTGTAAATAAATACAATAATAGGTTAACATTAATTTTATATTTCTTAATGTCACTTTCTTAATTCTTCAAGTAAATTATCCCTTAAAGAGAGGGAGGGAGATTTAAGCAGGAGAGAGAGAAAATAGGAATGGGAAAGTGAGAGAGATCGGCGGGAATGAGAGAGAGAAAAGGGGATTGAGTGGAAGACAAAGAGGAGGAGAGAGGTTTTAGCAGGTGAGAGAGAGGACAATAACAAGGACATATTTGAGTAGGAGATAGAGTAGCGGGTAGGGGAGAGAGACTAGGAGGGGACAGAACAGAATTCTCTACAACCACCTGCAGACAATGTATCGGTCGGAATGAGAGAGGGAAAGGGAGATTCAGCGGGAGATAGATAGGGGAAGAGAGGCCTTAGCAGGTGAGAGAGAGAGTAGTCGATCGGGAGAAATTTAGGTGCAAGAAAGAGCAACTAGCATGGGAGAGCGAGCAGAAGGTACGTGACGGAACAAAATTTTTTATAACTGTTTGCAGGCATTGTAGCTATGGTACATGGTACGATGTATACCCAACGAAAATGAATTGACGCGAAATACATGGTGTGAACATACGAGCTAGGCGATGAAATAAGATACTATATTTTCAATTTTTACGGAAAGTGACATTACAAAATTATACAACGGTGACTAGCAAAATTTTAGATAAGAAACAATAAAGTCACAATAAAATAAACAATGCTGGATCCACGTCCGCTCCTTGTAGATTAAACAAACAAGAGAACATATAAAAAATAACAAATAAAATGACCAAACCAACTTCTCACACAAACGAACGAACGGAAATGCAATTGATAATGTCACGTATCCCCAAGGTCTACCACCGTAATTATTTGGCCTGTGTCGTCCCACCGACAATAACATTTCTCTTTTTTCTATTACTTATCACTTATTTTCCTCATTTTTATAATCACTATTCACAAGACATGCAAAATCTATTTGAAAAGTTAGCAGCTCATTTCTCCTTATCTTCTCTCGTAAGGGGACCAATCCATATATTTTTCAACCCCGTGAGTATGATATTGTTTATTGTATTATAGATAACACTATCAGAAAAATAAACTTTTATGATATTTTTTTAGCAATGACTTTTATTAAAACTGTCTTCTATATTGAAAACGGTCATCGTTCAAGCAGAGTATATACACGGTCATTTTAAAATCATCTTATGGTTAATTTGAATGATACACGACGATTATACTTAAAACTATTGTGTATGCCAGCCCTCACTACTCCCCTTATGTGTGGAGGTTCCCGCTTTGACGTACACGACGATTTTCTAAAAACTCATCATGTATATCATTCATAAAATTTTCTTCAGCACAAAATTTTGCACCCTAACATGGCATTAAACAACGATTTTATGTAAAATTATCGTTAAATGTTACATATGAGCCTGCTGCGCTCGATCCCCACAACCCTCCCCTTCATTCCTTCATCCATGATCTCCTTCCTCCTTCAACGGTGCCATTGATGAGTTGCAATTCATCATAGCTAAATAGTCGAAGTTAAGGTAGAAACTAGGTTAAATAATATCAAATTAACACATAAAAATGGTTAAGTGTGGGAATTAGAGAAAAAGATATAAAATATTAATTCTGTGTTAAAAATGCATATTTAGGTCATTAAATGAGATATTTTATTAAAAAAGGTTAAATGGTGATCTGATTGCAAATTGAACACATAAATGAGCTCAAAAGTTTAAATCAAAAGTATAATTAACTTCTTAAATGTTCAATTAAGCTTATATAAAAACTTGGATGCATTTGAATATTATTAAGGCCTTGAAGTTAAAGATTTACATTTAGGTCCTTAGTACATTACATTTTATTCATTAGAAAACCTCTTAGGACCTATGTGTAGGCCACAGGGACCTTTTTGCAAGCCCTGAAGGATCATTCTGTTATAGCTTTTTACCACTTATGGGCTTATGTGTAATTTTTCAACCCCTTCGCAAAATGGTATACCTTGCAAAATCACCAAAAGACCCACACCCACCTGCAACCTTCGCGTGCACTGTAGCACATGAGGAACTCAAGCTATCCTGGCCGTCGATCTCCCTTACCTCTTGATCTGTGGCTCGATTTGATTCGAAGCTTCGCACAATTAGGCACGTGCAATCACCACCTCTCACAGATCCCATCCTACGGCCCATTTTCGTTTAAGTTTGCGCACGCTCCTCTCCTTGAATCCTCAAGGTGAATGACCTAAGTGCCTAATTTCACCCTCACAGTGAGGGGAATCACTACCAAGCTCTACTTAAATACCTATCTTGATCGCGTGTGTGCCATCAACCTCCCATCCTACTTTCTTGAGGCAATCCCTTCGTCCTCTCCGGTTTCTCCTCTCCACCCGACCCTGTTCTGGCGCCATGAGCAAAGGAACTTCATCTTCTCCAACTCTCCTCACCGCTAAGGACCACATAGCACCTAAGGGCGACCTTGAGTCCCACTAGTGGACTTTCAATCCATTAGAGATCCTCCCTCCTTCGCCGTTGCAGCCACCAGCTGTAGATCTTCCCAACAGGTCCCATGCTTCTTGTTAGATTAGATTTACTGCTTTCTAGATTAGCTATATTGTTAGCTAGATAGTTAGCAGTAGAATTTAGCTGTAGATTAGTTCTGATATGTGCGTGACTGTAGTATAGCTTAGGATTACAGTTAGCATAGATTCCACATTTTCACCTCCTTTGATCACTTTAGATCAGAGGAGACGAATTCCCCCATTCACTGATTATTGTTTTCTCCCTCTACATGTGTTCATTTTCACTTCTAATTTCCTTGCAATTTGATCCACAATCCACCCATCCATTTGGAGTTAAATCCCCATCTCATTGCTTTTAAGCTTTGAGATGTGGATTTGAGCTTAAATCTATCTTAGGGGTCTCTCACTCACTTCATTTTGTTCATAAAGGCCCCTAATCTAAGCTAAAAGTTGAATCAGTTTGTTTGATCTATTTTGAACTTGGATTTTACACTAGATCGCAAGATTTTATATAAATTAAGTTTTGAATTGCTTTTATCAAGTAAACTGAGTTATTTTTGTGTAATTCACTAAATGGCTGTGAATCTAAGATGATTCTGATGTCAGAATTCATCTCAGATGAGACATTATCAAATCTGCTCTTTTTGAGGGTTTTTAATGTTTTGAATGCTTTGTAGAGCCAAGAAAGATCAACTATGTTGATTGGAGGCTCTATTAAGGATTTTATCCATTGATTTATTTTCCGAGATTCTGATTTTCACCCAAGGGATTTTCAGTATC
Source organism: Thalassia testudinum (assembly GCA_037157565.1). Lineage (NCBI taxonomy): Eukaryota > Viridiplantae > Streptophyta > Magnoliopsida > Alismatales > Hydrocharitaceae > Thalassia > Thalassia testudinum. The sequence goes on from JAZHRO010000073.1 coordinate 156,218,953, forward strand.
CCTAAAGGTTTTTAGCATAATGGGATTCAAGCTGAATTTATTGGGCTAAATTCAACATTTTCTACATGCTGCCTATAGCATTAGAAAGTGTTAAATCAGTAAGTTTTTGATCTGATTTGAAGTGAAAACACTGATAAGGGATTTGGATTTTAAAAAAAAAAAATACTTGAGAATGATTGTTATGCCATCTTTTTATCCCTTGTTAGATTTGGTTTTAGAGAGTTGTGTCTGTGAATCCCAGCTAGTTATAGCAAGTTGCTGCATGATGCAGCTAAATTTAAATTCAAGTTAAAAAAATGTTTCCTGATCAAGTAGTTTGTATCTCTAATCTGGCTTTCTCAAGTCTGATTTGAGATAGAGATGACAGTATCAGGAGATACTTTGCTAATTTGGAGTTCTTGACTTGCTGGAGATCTATTCTCTGTGAACTCTTGAACACTGCAGCAAAGTCCTGATGATTCAAGATGTCTGGGCTTTGCCTAGACCGTCTGGAATTGTCCTTGCAGTTTGCTGCTGTCTGCTGCTGTTATTTAACTTCTGCTGCAGCAGCTGTCACCCACATCTAAATTTGGTTTGAGTTTATTAGGATAGTGAGCTAGGTTTTAAGTTCTTTAAGTGGCTGACATATACTATAATGTGTATTGTATTTGTACAAGCTTTCATGTAATTGAAATGATCTTTAAATTTTAGTTGAATGGCTTGTAATCTCATTAATTGAACTCTCTTGTCAGCATTCATGTATTTCAACTATCCAAAATTAAAATTAATGGAAATTCAAGTTGAATTTCGTGCTTAACTGCTTGCATCTTTTCCATTTCATGTGTTGAGCATACCTGAGGCAGTTCACTACCTATCCAGCCACTAGAAAGTCATCTAGGGCCTTAGGTTCTTTTTGAAAACCCTTTTTAAGACCTAGAATGAACTCAATTTGTAAATAAATAAAAACTTGAGAAAAAATCTAAAAAAATAAAATAAACCTTCTTTGTGAAGATTAGGTGTATTTTTAAGTGTATATCAAGTTTCATGGTATTTTGAACCTCCAGCTTGGTACAACATACCATCCAACGGTAAAGTCTACCTTAAAACTTAATAAACGACCTTTACATATAAAAACACCAAAAATAATCTATTCATGTCATCTCTCTCTTTCTTTCTCATCCGTAATCTCCATAAAATATACAAAACCCATAAAAAGTAAAAAAACCCTAAAAATCCATTGTATACTATGTAAATACTTGTAAATATAAGGTATATAGTAAGCTATATGAGTAACTATTGTAAAATAGACATATATAGAGTATAAATAACTTATGAATATACTATCTAATGTAATTTAAGTATCCCGGTTAACTCAAATTGTACATAGCTTATTTATATAACTATTTATTAATTATACTAATTTATATGCACTAATAAGCTATATAAATTAATAAACCCTATAAATAAATATATTTAGTACTGATATTGTACATACGTATTTATATGTATATTATGTACAGTAGGAATCCTATACCATAATTTAATTATATATACTGAATAAATAATTAATTTATTAAGTTACTAGTTAAGTTATTAGATTAAATTAAAATAAATTAGTAATTTAAGTTAAAACTAAACTAACTTATACTGTATATTTGTATTAATGTATTTTAAGTAAATTAAGCTAATTTAATTATATTTATAATGTATTATACTATTTAAATATAATTTATATGTAGAATGACCTGAAAATAGGTAGTTAAATGTAAATAAAATCAAAATAAAACCTGTAAAATAAAATAAAAATATTTATTAAATACTTTAATATATATATTACTACTATAATAGGTCAATTAGACCATACATTCACTAATTTATATGTAATTAAGAAATAAAATCCAAAATACAGTATATATAAATTGCAGACTTTACTGAATTTATTTATATAGTAAATATAATTAAATTTCTAAATTAATTGTACAATTATATAGTACTATGTAAATACTTTAAGTCCCCATAATTTAATTTTAATTTTAAAAAAATTATGGCCCTTAAATCGAGGGCCAAAATCCCAAATTTTGCACGGTTGTGCTGGAATTCCAGCACTGGGCGTGGCAAAGTTAGGCCACATCGTGGGGCACAAGACAACCAGAAAGCTATATTACTAATTTGTGCTAAGGGCTATTCAGTCGTCACGGGTGTCGGGTACCTGAAACATATACCCTTATCCCCTGAGCATGAATGATTACTGAGCATTTACTGTGATGTGGTACTAGTGTGTGGCTGGGAGCCATGTACTATGCAAGGGCTTGAACGAGCCCATTAATGAGCATAAAATATGATTAAAAAAGCTTAATAATGAATTAGGGTGGCTCTTATTAGAGGTTTGGTCCCACCCGTAAGGGTGCTACGTATCCCTCAAAAAGGTCACCCGCCAACCTTAAAACCTAATTTTTGAACTAAGTAGAACTTAATGAGGGGTTAAGGGAAGAAAAGAAAGGAAGAGAGCGAACGCAAATGTGGCTAAGTGTAGAGCCGTAGTAAGAAATGCCTAAGTGTTGAGACTAAGTTAAGAGACATTAAGAGAAGAAAAGACTAAGTATTAAAAGAGAACACAGAAGAGCGAACTCAAAGATGCGGCTAAGTGTCAGAATGCAGAGAGTGAACCTTCAGAGAGAATAAAGAGATAAGAAGAAACTAATAAGAAGAAACTAAGGGAAAGAAGAAGAAAAGAAGTATATGTATGTGTAAATATGTATAGTGTATATACATATATATATGTATACTATAAATAATAAGTATATGTATATTAAGTATGCGTAGTATAGATATTGTTTGAGCTATATATTTATATAAATAACCTTAAAGCTTTACTGACAGAATTATCTGTCACTGCAGATAGAATAACTGTCACTATAGACCCTAGTTTTTACCTTAGATTCTGTACATAATTTTGCTGGGGTTTAGAGACGTCTTTATCTGTCGCTGTACATAATATATATATTACTGTATATGTTAATATACTAAGTTAAGTTAGTATAGTGTATATTATTACTTATTATTGTATATATATATAAGTATTAGTAATATAAGGTATAAATAGATAGAATATAATATTTAATTATAGTGTTTGATGCTTATTTGTAATTAGGTTTTTGCAAGTATTTTAGTTAATTCTTTTGTACTTAATTAAGCTATTCTTTCATTCATCGATTATTCATTAATTCATTCATTTATGATTGTACATAAAATTGATTTTTTTGGAATTAAAGAATAATGTTGGACTTAGAGAGTGATATATATCAATAACTGCCTCCCAGTGAACGACCTGGAATAAACCAGTAAAAATTATGTAATTAAATAAAATTGACATGATAACGGTTTGTATTTGTGACATATACTACAACAACGATGATTTTTTATATGAATCGCAGAAAGTCAATCATATTTTTTATATGTACGCGAAGGCCAAAAAGTCGGTACAAAGTGACTAATCCTAACCCCAGGTCCCAACCCTAGGGCGACTAGCTTCTCTCTGCACTAAACAGGGGGATAGTCGCTCTCCTTGGTACTCCATACTCAAGGGCCAGCTCACTTCCCTATTCACATTTCCATTTCCATTCCATTTATTTTCAAGAGCTCTACTCCTAATTCCCCGCAAGGTTCATGCTTATGTTTCTCAGGCCAAGCCATACTAGGTTTCATCATTTCTATGTCCGTTTCTCAAGTTCTACACATGTAACATGTAACTTTATTGTTCACATTCTAGGTTTACTCACAGGTAGCTCGTGTTTCCAACTTCAATCTTCCATTTCCAGTTCATATACACGTAGCTCATATGTAAACAACAAGGATTTACATGCAACAGTTTGCTAACACAAGTACTTTGTATTTCGCAGGCAGTTGTTATTCATTTACAGGCAATTGTTATTACTTATCTACTCATCCAATACTGCAATTTCATGCATTCCATACAAATATTTTAGTGTTTCTAGTCCTAGGATTCATGCCAGAGCCTAGGATCTAACATTCATTCCACATATGCATTCAGGTTTGTAATTAAACTAGGGGAAACCACTCTACCAGTAAACCCAGGAGTAATGGGGGCTTGATCGGTAGGTCCACGTGCCTCAGCAAACCCCAAATCCGTAACGGAACGAGATCCTATCACAAGGATCAATCACAAGAGACTACTCAGAATAAGATAAAAAGTATTCCAACAAGTAGAGGAATTTATACGGAGAACAATGAAATCGTAATTGCGAAAATCGGACCTCAAACGGACCCTAAACGGATCAAAAACAGTAATTCTGATTCATATCAGACGTCTGGCATAACTTCTAGACGTCTTAAAAGAGTCTAGAACCATACCTCAACTCCTACGCTACTCCTCAGACGTCCAAGAACTCCACTGGACCGTCTGGACCCAGTTCCAGACGTCCGACCACCTCTCCGGATGTCTGGAGACACTTCTCGCCGTCTGGTACCTCGCCCAAACATCTGAACTGCGTGGGAGGGCGTGTCCCACACCTTCCCGAAGCGAATCCTACACGCATCGACGCAAATCTCCTCAATATGGCACAAAACAGTGCCTCGACGGAACGGCCTCCATGGCCGTATCCGCAAAGAAGGTGTACGTCGCAGAACTTACCTCTCAGTTGTTTGGAACCTCCTCCAGACATCGTCTGGATGTCGACCCAGACGTCTGATTCTGGGAAAATCCCAGAACCAGTGCCTGCCTTCGCCTTCTCGCGTCGCGCCCGCTCGCCTGCTGCTCCGGCTACTGCAGTGTCGGGGAGGACCTCCCCGACGCACCTCTCCGCCTTGCGCACGCCCGACTGGCCGTGAGCTCTCTGGCGAGCTCCCTCACGAGCTTGCGCACTTGCTCTCCTCTCTTCCCCTCGCTGCTCCTCCTCTCCTTTCACGCCGCTCACGCCCGCTGCTCGCTACTCGCTGCTTACTGCTCTCGCTCTGGAGGAAGGAGGAGGGTGGCTGAAGGTGAGGTGAACGAGAGAGAGGAGGGGGGTTTAAGTAGGTGCTGAGTTAGGGTTGCGTCAGCGAGAGAAGAGAGAAGGAGAGAAGAAAACGAGGCTGCGTACTGTCTGCGTGCAGCACACATGCAGACGCGAAGACGTACATGAAATTTTTGATTTCCAGACATCTGGGAAGGTGTTCGGACGTCTGACCAGACGTCTGACCCAAGTTCCAGACGTCTTAAAGGGCTCTAACATTACGGGTCTTAACAACATAACAAACTCAAATGAAGTTTCGTCCCCGAAAATTGAGCTAGCTAGGGTGTGGAAAAAGAGAATAACATACGCATAACAAACTCAAAGAGGACCGAAGCCAGTCCGAAAAGACGTACCCTCAAAGAGCTCCGGGTACCGCTCTCGATCGTCGCCTCAGGCTCCCAGGTAGCCTCCTCGTACCGCTGGCTCCTCCACACGACCTTCACCAGGGGTACCTACTTCTGTCTCAGACTCCGGAAGGCTCTATCTAGTATCTACACTGGCCGCTCGGGGTCGGTCAGGTCGTCACCCACCTCGACGCTCTCGAGCTCAGAACGTGACTGAGATCGGCGACGTACTTCCTGAGGTTGGACACGTGGAACACGTTGTGCACACTAGAAAGCTGGGGAGGAAGGGAAAGCCTGTAAGCAACGGGTCCAACCCGCTCTAGGACCTCAAAGGGTCCCACAAACCTCGACACGAGCTTCCCTTTCACCCCAAAACGCTGCAGGCCCTTCATGGGTGAAACGCAAAGGAAGACGTGATCCCCGACCTCAAACTGCACCTTTCTGCACTTCCGATCGGCATAGCTCTCTTGTCTGCTCCTGATAGTGCAGAGTCGCCTGTGAATCTGCTCGATCCCACTTGACTCTGCCGGATCAACCTGGGGCCAACCTCCCACTTGGTCCCCACCTCAACCCAACTCAAGGGTGCATTACACCTCCGTCCATGCAGAGCCTCGTAGGGTACCATGCTGATGCTCGAGTGATAGCTGTTATTACATGCAAACTCCACCAGGGGAAACTGCTCCTCCCAAGAGCCCCTCTAATCCAGTACACAGGCACGTAAAAGATCCTCAAGCGTTTGTATCGTGCGCTCTGACTATCCATCCGTGTGGGGGTGGTATGCTGTACTAAACCTCAACCGTGTCCCCAAGGCCTACTAAAACTCAGTTCAAAAATGGGACGTGAAGCGGGTATCCCGATCGGATACAATCTCCCACAGAACTCTGTGCAGACGTATCATGTCACCGATATACCTCTTTGCCAACTGTGCTGGTCCCAAAGTGACTCGGATCGATAAGAAACATGCCGTCTTCGTCAATCTATCTACAATCACCTAGACTGCGTCGTGCCCTCGCTAGGTAACGGGCAAGCCCACCACCAAGTCCATGGTGATGCTCTCCCACTTCCACTCTGGCACTGGAAGTGGCTACAACGGCCCTGCAGGCCTCTGATGCTCGACCTTCACCTGCTAGCACACTAAACACTACTGCACGAATTCACCTACATCCCGCTTCATTCCCCTCCACCAAAAGTCGCGTCTTAAATCATGATACATCTTTGTGTTCTCGGGATGTATGGTGAACCTGGAACCGTGTGCCACAGTCAGGAGCTCTCTCAACAGCTCTCTGTCCTTGGGAACGCACAAACGTCCCCTCATGTGTAGCACCTCATCTGTAAAGAAGTCTCCAGGGTCCCCTCACAGTACTCTGTCACGCAACGACTGTAGGTACGGATCGGCCATCTGTCCTGTGATGATGCAGTCTATCAACTCTGGCCTTGTCTTTCGTGTCACAGTCACTGCCCCACAGTGCCCCAGTAACTCTGGGGGTTGCCAACCGCCCATCTTCTCCATGTGTCTCCAAGTCTGTGCCTATAAACTGGCCAAGTGGGCGGGCGCCTTCCTGCTCAAGGCGTCAGCCACCACGTTGGCCTTCCCCAGATGGTAGGAAATGTTGCAGTCATAGTCCTTCAGGAGCTCTAACCAACGTCTCTGTCTCATGTTGAGCTCCTTCTGATCAAGCAAGTATCTGAGGCTCTTATGATCTGTGAAAATCTCAAAAGTTTCACCGTACAGGTAGTGCCTCCAAGTCTTCAGTGCAAAGACGACAGCTGCTAACTCCAGGTCGTGGGTAGGGTAGCTATGCTCATGGGGCTTCAGTTGCCACAAAGCGTAAGCGACAACGTGACGCCACTGCATGAGCACACCCCCTAACCCCTGCAAAGAGGCATCCGTGTACTCAACGAACCCGCCACTGCTGTTTGGGATGGTAAGCACGAGAGTCGAAGTAAGCCTCTCCTTCAGCTCCTGAAAAGACGCCTCACAAGCATCTGTCCAAGAAAAGGGCACGTCCTTCCAGGTCATCTGTCTCATAGGACGTGCAATCTGTGAGAAACCCCTGATAAACCGCCTGTAGTAGCCTGCCAGTCCCAAGAAACTGCGGATCTCTGTCATTGTATGCGGTCTCTCCCACCTGAGCACTGCCTCAACCTTGGTTGGGTCCACAGCTAAGCCATCTCCGGAAATCACATGACCTAAGAAGGTCACCTCCCTCAACCAGAACTTGCACTTGATGTATTTGGCATACAGCCTACGTCGTCTCAGTGTATCCAAAATCATTCGCAAGTGTTATTCGTGCTGCAGCTGATCTCGAGAGTAGATGAGCACATCATTAATGAATACCACCATGAACTAATCCAGATACGGTCTGAACACCTGGTTCATCAAATCCATGAAGGCAGCGGGGGCATTGGTTAGCCCAAACGGCATGACCAAAAACTCATAGTGTCCGTACCAGGTGCGGAAAGCTGTCTTGGAGACGTCGGTCTCCTTGATCCTCAACTGGTGGTAGCCAGATCTCAAGTTTATCTTGGAGAATACCGTGGCACCTCGCAACTGGTCAAACAAGTCGTCAATCCTCGGTAGTGGATACCTGTTCTTGATGGTGACCCTATTCAGCTGTCTATAGTCCACACAAAAGCGTAGGGTACCATCCTTCTTCTTCACAAATAATACCGGGAATCCCCACGGGGACGCACTGGGCCTCACGAAGCCCTTCTCTAGAAGGTCCTGCAACTGGGACTTGAGCTCTCACAGCTCAAGTGGTGCCATCCTATAAGGCGCTGTAGAAATGGGGCTGGTCCCCGGTACTAGTGAGATCTCAAACTCGATCTCATTCTCGGGCGGTAGTCCTAGTAGCTCCTCTGGGAACATGTCGGGGTACTCTCTGACCACCGAGATACTCTGAAAATCTGTCACGAGGCTGGGCTCTACCACTACACAAGCTAGAAAGCCCTCACACCCCTGGTCCAAAAGTCTTGCCACCCGAAGTACAGAGATGCACCTGAAGCCTTCGTCCACTAACTATCCGTGAAACTCAAAAGAAGGCTTCTCTGGTATGGAGAAGATGATCTTCCTCTCGAAACAGTCTACCAAAGCGTGGTAAGCGAACAGCCAGTCCATCCCCAGAATCACGCCAAAGTTCTTCATCGGTATCACAATCAGATCAGCGAGGAGGCTGTGTCCCCCAACACTGACCTCACAACCTGTGTAAACCTCCTCAGCTACAAACAGCTGACCACCCGGACCTCTTATCACAAACGGATCCTCCAACAACACATAGTCCTGCCCCAAACTGACAGCAAAGCTAGCAGCGATAAACGAGTGCGTGGCATCGGAATCAAAAAGTGTGTAAACTAGTCTACCGGAAACTGTAACCATACCTGCCACCACTGATCCTGAAGCTCTGGCGTCTTTGTGTGTCAGGGCGTTGATACACCCCTCAGCCCTAGGTGCAGACGAAGCAGCCACACTCTGCGTCGGACGGGTAGCCGCTGGCCGGTACCCTCCCCGCGACTGCTGTCCTCCCCCACGCGCCTGGGAACCGCGACCTCCTACTCGTCCTCCAGTGCTCGGCGTGGGGAGCATCTGCTGACCTCCAGCCCTAGACAGGCAGTCCCTCCTGATGTGGCCTGGCCGACCACACTAGTAGCAAAGGGGAACTCGACTCCAGTCCTCAGTAGGTCCCTGCTGGCGGCTTGGCGGGGGTCCGGTGCTGGCAGCTAGCCCCTGTCGGGGGCCCCCAAAGGCCATTGATGGCCCCGCAAAGCGTGACGGCTCTCCTGCGGGCACCACGTGCCTCCTCTCTTGCCGGCCCTGTGAGTAGTTTGGCTGGTAGGGCCTCTTCTGTCCATTGTCAGTGTCACGTGCGGCCGGGTTTGTCTCCTCGTATGTCATGGCTGCCTCCACCACTCTAGTGAACGTAAGCAGCTTCAGGGGTTTGACATACCCCCGAATAGCAGGCCGAAACCCCTTGGTGAACCTCCACAGGCACTCCTCCTTGGTAGCCACAGCTGTCGCAGCTAAATGAGACAGCTTTAGAAAATGCGTGTGATACACGCTCACGGTCATCGTCCCCTTGCGGAGAGTGTGGAACTCCTGCCTCCTCTGGTCCTGCCACGTCTGGGGAAAGTACTGCTCGCAGAAGAGGGCAACAAACTGGTCCCAAGTCGGCTTGGCCCTCTCCTGACCTCTGACTGCCCTCTACCACCTGTGTGCTACTCTCTCCAGCTGGTACATGGCAAAGGCCACACGGCACTCCGCAGGGGGGCGAAGGGTGTCAAACACCTCGATCTGCTCGAGCCAGTCCTCCGCCTCGGTCGGGTCCTCATCCCCCTTGAAGGAGGGGGGCTTCAGCTTTCGGAACTGTCCAAAAAGCTCGTAATGGCGCTGAAGTAGGGAAATTGGTATGCCTACAAGCAAGGAGGGTTCGTGCTCGGAAGTGTCAGAGGACGGTGGGGGCGGTGGAGGACCACCCCCTCCCCCACATCCTGCGTTGTGCCTGTCTCGCGGTCCCACAGAGGACTCCCCCTCCGCAGCCCTAGGGAGAGGCGCCCGTGGAGGCGGGTGGAGCTCCTCTCGTATCAGCTGGGCGAGGTCCTGGGCCTAAACGCCTGGAAGTAGTGGCTGGTCTACTGAGACGTCGGACTTAATGTGCCCGCCCCTTCGACCTCGTCCTCGGCCGTGTCCGCGGCCCACCTCACTGACTCCACGTCGAGGCATCTCCTGCAAGGAGACACGAACACAGAACAGAAAAGTCGTCAATTCCATAGACAATCAACAAAGGAAACACAAAACGGATGTCAAAAAGGTACGTTGTGGTGGTTACTCTAGTTACAAGCACGTGAGTTGGTTATTTTCTAGCTAGTTGGTTCACTTCTCAGGATGACCTTGCTCTGATACCATCTTGTTACGATCCGGTTCCCGAATCCCTACAGGAGACGGAATCGGACCAACTCGACTGATCCCAAGACCCAGTCGTCCAACGAGAAAGTAACCAAAAAGTAGTAAAATAAATCACATTTACCATGCAAGCGACTAGCAGTAACAAAAGTACAGTAGTAAAGAAGTAAACTACTACAGTATGCACCACCACAACAGTAATAAAGTAAACTAGTACAGGAATATAAAGTTCACAATAAAAGGGTACAGAAGTGTAACAAACTACTCACTACAACAGGAAACGGAGTACAGCAAAAAGCTACAACTACTGGGCTCTACTGGGCCCAGCACCCTCTGTAGCCATAGGCTCTGGTTGCTCAACACTTGAACCTGAAAAAGGTTATGAGTACAAACGTCAGCGAACGCTGAGTAGAGTGGCAACCAGCTAACTAAAATAGTAAAGGTGGATAGGTAGCTATTGTTTTTCAATTTCTTTCTTTCCTTAACTAATGATTCTTTCTTCCATCACTTGATTATTTATCAGGTCTCTTTCTTGATCTCGAATGTTCCTCGTGAGAACGATCTTGATTGCAGTCTTTTCCAAAGAGTAGAAGTAGCACGTGGTGCTCTCCTAGCTGGGAGAGTCCCCCGTGGTGGTCCTACACTCAGTCAACCACCCTAAGGTCACTGACAGACGTAACGGTGACTACGGCACACGCGATAAACGCACGGGTAGCTACCTTACATTGGCACGTGGTCAGTCGTTTCCGTTAATGGGTGAGCCCAAAGCACAGCACAGAACTAGTATAGGGCATAGCCCTCTCAGTAACAAGGGTCTAGCCCCTAAGAACCAAACAGGGGTCTTGCCCCTCCACAGTCCGCGCGTCCTTGCCTGACTACCCTAGTTTGCCCAGTGGGCCTAACAAGTCGGTGTAAGGCGGCTAGCTGAACCCCGGGCCCCGTGGGGTGGCTAACTCTCTCCCTATACTAGTAGCTCTCCTCGGTACTGTGTACGCGAGGGCCAAAAGTCGGTACAAAGTGGCCAATCCTAACCTCGGGTCCCAACCCTAGGGCGGCTAGCTCCACTCTACACTAAACAGGGGGACAGTCGCTCTCCTTGATATTCCGTACTCAAGGGCCAGCTCACTTCCCCATTCACATTTCCAGTTCCATTCCATTTATTTCCAGGAGATCTACTCCTAATTTCCCGTAGGGTTCATGCTCATAGTTCTCAGGCCAAGCCATACTAGGTTTCATCATTTCTATGTCTGTTTCTCAAGTTCTACACATGTAACATGTAACTTTATTGTTCACATTCCAGGTTTATTCGCAGGTAGCTCGTGTTTCCAACATTCAATCTTCCATTTCCAGTTCATATACATGTAGCTCATATGTAAACAACAAGGATTTACATGCAACAGTTTGCTAACACAAGTACTTTATATTTCGCAGACAGCTGTTATTCATTTACAGGTAATTATTATTATTCTATCTACTCATCCAAGACTACAATTTCATGCATTCCATACAAATATTTTAGTGTTTCTAGTCCTAGGATTCATGCCAAACCCTAGGATCTAACATTCATTCCACATATGCATTCAAGTTTGTAATTAAACTAGGGGAAACCACTCTACCAGTAAACCCAGGAGTAATGGGGGCTTGATCGGCAGGTCTACATGCCTCAGCGAACCCCAAATCCGCAACGGAATGAGGTCCTATCACAAGGATCAATCACGAGAGACTATTCAGAATAGGATAAAAAGTATTCCAACAAGTAGAGGAATTTATACGGAGAATAACAGAATCTTAATTGCCGAAATCGAACCTCAAACGGACCATAAACGGGTCAAAAATAGTAATTCTGATTCATATCACACGTCTGGAACAATTTCCAGACGTCTTAAAAGAGTCTAGAACTATACCTCAACTTCTACGCTACTCCTCAGACGTCCAGGAACTCCGCTGGACCGTCTGGACCCAGTTCCAGACATCCGACCACCTCTCCAGACATCTGGAGACACTTCCTACCGTCTGGTGCCACGCCCAGACGTCTGAATTGCGTGGGAGGGCGTGTCCTACACCTTCTCGAAGCGAATCCTGCATGCATCGACGCAAATCTCCTCAATATGGCACAGAACAGTGTCTCGGCGGAACGGCCTGCATGGCCGTATCTGCAAAGAAGGTGTACGTCGTGGAACTTACCTCTCAGTCGTCTGGAACCTCCTCCAAACGTCATTTGTGTCATCTGGATGTCGACCCAGACGTCTGATTCTGGGAAAATCCTAGAACTAGTGCCTACCTTCGCCTTCTCAGGCCGCGCCCGCTCGCCTGCTGCTCCGACTGCAGCAGTGTCGGGGAGGACCTCCCTGATGCACCTCTCCGCCTTGCGCACGCCCGACCGGCCGTGAGCTCTCCAGCGAGCTCCCTCACGAGCTCACCCGCTTACTCTCCTCTCTTCCCCAAGCTACTCCTCCTCTCCTCTCACGCCGCTCACGCTCGCTGCTCGCTACTCGCCTCTCACTGCTCTCGCGTTGGAGGAAGGATGAGGGTGGTTGAAGGTGAGGTGAACGATGGAGAGGAGGGGGGTTTAAGTAGGTGCTGGGTAAGGGTTGCGTCGACGAGAGGAGAGAGAAGGAGAGAAGAAAATGAGGCTGCGTACTGTCTGTGCACAGCACGCGCGCAAACGCGAGGACATACATGAAATTTTTGATTTCCAGATGTCTGGGAAGGTGTCCAGACGTTTGACCCAAGTTCCAGACGTCTTAAGGGGCTCTAACATTATGGGTCTTAACAATCTCTCTAACTCATCTCTCATTGACGCGGTTTTTCCATTCGTGGGTTTTCCGTGTCGATTTCTTTTTCTTTTGTTTTTGTTTGTTGCATTATTCAAAAATCCAAAAAAATTGAAAAATCAAAAATTCAAAAAAATCTCATCCTTATCTAGTAGTAGCATATCACTAGGCATCCATTCATAGGTTGCATTTTTTCCTGCTAGATTTTAATTCAAAGTCAAATTGCATACTTGTAGAATTACTGGAGTCAGGTATGCACTTTCTTATCCTTCCTCAACTCCTGCCATCCTTGCATTTGGCTTAAATTAAAAAGATCATCTCTTGTTTTGAAAATATTAAAAAAGTGAGACAAGTAGCATAGAAAACACCTTTTAATCACTTGAATCAAATTTAAAAGGAGACATAAAATTTGTTTGAAACCATGACTGAGATTTTCACTGCTTTTGTGTTGATTGCTATCATGCATACAACATGATCACATGACTCACTTACACAGGTTTCTACCTCATCTCCTTCAGCAACCACAGGATTTGGATTCGCATGCCAGTCTTATCCAGACTCCCAGTGGATTATCGAGGTCTGCACTTCACTAGGTTTATCTAGGACGCGTACAATTGTTTGGAACACTTGTTTGCGTACTATTGTTTTCCATAGCAGCCTCTAGGAAATTCGATTTTCTCTCTCTTGTTTGATAGATTGGTCTTGTTGTGATTGAGATTGATTGGGATTTCTGATTTTTTTTTGTGAGATTGAGATAGATTTATCCTTTATGTTGAGTTGTGACTGATTTTAAAACTCATTTTCAAAAATCGACTCAATGGAAGTTAGGAGATCCCAGAATCCTGAGCTAGTACTCCCCTTGGGTACTGATGCCTGAAACGTTGGCTTTGAGAGATAACCGGGTTTTATTGTTATAGCGTTGTAGTATAGCCAGTTATTGCCATCATTTCAAATATATAAATTTTTTACTCGGAAAATAAAAGAGTTCCCGAGGTCGAACTCAGGGAGCAAGTTGTATTCTAGGGGTACAAGTTTCTTTTACAAAAATAAAGAAAGAGAGAGAAAGAATTTGTTGTCTTTTCTTCTTTTCTCTTTGCTTCTCCTCGTCTCAGATCTTCTGTTATCTTCTTCTTCTTTATCTGCAGTGGTGATGTTCTTCTTCTTCTTTCAGTTGTTCCTGCTCTTCCTTTTTCTTCTGCAGAGCGGTCCTGTTCTTCTTCTTTTCCTTTCTTTCTTCTTTTCCTTTCTTCAGATCTTCTTCTCGTGCTCTTCTTCTTTCAGTTCTTCCCTTGTTCTTTTGTGTTCTCCTCTGCCTCGCCTTCTTCTGTTGTTCTTCAGATCTCCTTCTTTCTTCTTTTCCCTTCAGGACGTCGTCTGATTTTCCAATCAGACGACTTAAATCGCTTGTTGCTACAGTGTCTCCCTCAGCTTCCTTCTTCTTCCGCGGTCCTTCTTCTTCACCTGTGCCTGCACACTTCAGAGTTTACGTCAGAGGGCAAAACCTACTCTACCCCCCGCCCCTCCGTCTCTCTCTCACAGAAACCGCTCATAGGATAGCTCTCCCAGAGCTGCCGGGTAGCCGGGTACGGGTAGCGCCCGGGTCCAGGCCCACCGGCGTGCGTGGTGGGCGAGGAGTGCAGGTCAGTCTAAGTCGGGTCGGGTCAGGTCCGCGGGGCGTGAGTGCGGACGAGACCGGGTAACCGAGCGGGTGAAGGGGACCTCACCCCGTGTGCTGAGGCAGTAAGCCTCCAGCACTTTTTCGCTTTATACCGCTGCGCCTCTTCAGAGTTTTCCGAGGTGGGACTAAATGTCCCACCCCAATTGAGCGCCCGCAGCGGAGAAAGCAGCGGGCGATCGCGGCTTCACGCGAGGCCTTCGCCCCAACTGCGAGCCTGATGCTTTGTCGAAATGCCTCGCAAGGCCTGGGAGTCGAATCTGGGCGTGGCGCGCCTGCAGCTGCAGGCGGAAGCAGCTCCTTCTGCACGGCAATGGCGGCGGAGGTCGGGTGACCTGTTCACAGCAAAACGGCCTCTCGGCCTAATCAGAAGGTGCCGGGAGCTTCGCCAGAGTGCGGCAAAGCTCGTGTGGGTGGTGGCGAGGCGTGGGGCGGCGTGCAAGGGCTGCCCTAGGTCGGACTGTGGGTCGGAAGATGGGTTTGTTCGGTGGGGTTGCAGAGGGTGATGTGGGGGAAGTGGAAGGGCGGGGGTTGATCAGGGTGAGGAGGCGGAGGTTCTGCGGTGGTCGGCGAGCCGTGTGGGTTGCTGGGGTGATGGGAGCGGCTCGCCGGAGGATGGCCGGAGGCAGAGAAGGTGAGGGTGAGGGGTCGGAATCGAGGGCGACAGTAGATGTTTAAAGTGAGGAAAAGGAAGAGGGGAGGACGAGGAGGAGCTCTACCTACTTAGCAGGAAGAGGAGGGGCCGGAGCGGGCGACAGTCGTATCGACTGTCGCCGGAGAAGAAGATGCCCGGGGGAAGGGGCGGCGGCGAGCAGAGGGCCGGAGATGCGCCAGCTGGGTGCGGCGTGGCGCGGGAAGAGCAGGGGAAGAAGTCTATGCTGCTGGTATTGCGGCAAAGCGAAGAGGAGGAGGAGGAGGAACCGCCGGAGCTGGTGGGCGTCTGCCGGAGTGAGAGGAGAGGAAAGTTGGGGGTTTTCTCCATCAGATCCGAGCTGGGAAGAACGGTGGAGCGACGGGGGTATTTATAGGGACCGAATCAGGGAGGAGGGCGGAGGGAGACGACGTGTCTCCCTCGCCGGAGGACGCCGGAGATGGAAACCCATACCGTCCGTGCGTTCGCACGGCCGGTATGGTGGGTTACAGCGACCATGGGGGTGTCCCTGCGACGGCTGACGACGCAGGGCACCCCCGGTTTACTTGCCAGGCTCTCCCCCTCACCCTGCGCAGCGCCATGCTCCGCGCAAGGTCGCCGGAGCATGGTGCTGGCAGGTTTTGCAGGGGGACCTAAACGCAAAGAACGAAGGAGAGTTAGGGGTCAAAATGTGAGGGTTCAAAAGTTGAGGGCCAAAAAGTAAATATATGAGGACCAAAGTGTAAAGTTGGTCAAGGAGGTTTCTTCTTAGGCTCAAGTTTTTATACATGACTAATTAGGACCTAAGGAATCTGATGGTGAATTTCATTTCTATATTAAACCTTGTTTGACCAGTCAATTTATGCGAAAACCCAAATTAAGTTATTAATTGGGCATAGTTCTCAATGTAGGTCAAAATGGGTTCTGAAGGCCAAATTGAAGGTTCTAAACCCTAGAGATTATTTTTCTATGAATTTTAGAGGGTTTATTCTATTTTTACTTTGCCTCGAACCTCGTGAATTGAAGTGGGTTGTTTTAGGGTTACAGATTATCATTTAGTTCCTTGGAATTGCTGTAGCCCTTGCTAGATCATCTCATCCCACTTTTATTCTTATTAAGTTGTTTTGACCTATGTTTGGACCCTGAATTACCCTGTATGCAGATTATACTGGTAAAATTGCATTTTTACCCCTTATGACTTGTTTTCTCCTTAAACTCAGAATTCTCTGAGTTAAGCCTTTCCTTGAGTTATGTAGGAGCTTTTATCCTTTGTATTAGGTCAAAATGAGCTAGTTATGGCTCATGATGAGGTTCACATCAATGCCCAAGCCACCACTTCCACTTATTTGCCTTCCACATCCAATCCTTTACCTCCTGAACCTCAAACTCCCATTCACTACTCCACACATCATGAGGATGATAATGATTCTGCATAATTCGAGGATTTCGAAGAACTTCCTCCACATCTTATTACACATCCTCCACCACCACCACCACCAAACCATAGGTTCCAACCTCCACTATATCCTAATTTCCCTAATCCACCATCGGAGAGAGAAACTTTGCCTCATCTTCAACACCTGTTTGAAACACAACTTCAAATGAACACCCTTACCCAACAGGTGCAACAGCTTACACAAGCTGTGAATCTTTGAGCAAACCCTCAACCATAACCTCAACCTAGAAACCCTCAGGCACCACCTCAACCTTGTAGACGTCAACTACAGGATTACTACAATCCTGCAGTTGCTCAACCTATGCCTGTGGTACATTATCCTGATGGGGGTTGTGTTGCTGAACTGAAGCCGAACATTATAGAACTTATTCCTCACTTCCATGAACTTGCCTCTGAGGACCCTTTTTAGCATTTAGAGGAGCTAAAAAATCTTGCTTAAACTTTGAATCCACAAGACCATGATCAGCACACACTTTTAATGAAAATGTTCTCCTTTTCATTAAAGGATAAAGTCACCTTTTGGTTCAGAACTCTTGCACGGACTACACCAATAGACACATGGGCTTCTTTGGAACATGAGTTCCTAAAGAAGTACTTCCCTATAGGCTGCGCCAACGCTTTAAGGCATGCTATCACTACATTCACACAAAATTTTGGAGAACAAATGCACGAGGCTTAGGAGAGATTCCACGAGCTTCTTAGAAAGTGTCCCTACCATGATGTCCCACGCTGGCAACAGGTCCAGATCTTCTACCATGGGCTCCATGATGACATAAGAAATTTTGAAGATGCTGCTTGTGGAGGCAACTTCCTGTGTCGAGATGGGGGATCAGCCTTTGAGCTCTTCGAAGGTATGGGCGAAAACTCTATTAACAATGCTTCAATGATCGTGCTTAATAGAAATTCCTCACATTCCCATTCACATTTGGGGGTACATGAAGCCCAATCTAGCAGCGGAGACTTAGAGATAGTGGCTAGTCAGCTAGATAAGGTGGATTTAATCGAGAAGAAAGTAGATGAAGTATGGAAATTTCTCTCTAAACCTTTATCATCTTCTTATTCTCAGTCACCTACACAACACACTTCTTCTCAGTTTCCCACAGGGAGGGAAACTGTGAATAACCTTTCTGTGACACAACCTACACTACCAGACTATTCATTTCCATATCCTTCATCGGTTGGAGGAACCTTTGTTCCTCCTTACACTGACTTCCCTGCACCTTATGGAGCTTCGGAGGAGCTCCACGCCATTCGCAATGATCCTTTTGCACAAACCTACAACCTTGGATGGCATAATCATCCAAATTTCTCGTGGTCGGGAAATTCACAAAGATCTACTTATCAACAACCTTCTGCACCACCACAGCACAACCCGATCCAAGCACCACCTCCACAATCACACGGGTATCCACCACGTGCCTACCAACAACCCCAACCCAAGCCCGTCCAATACTCTCAACCTGGGCCTACACGAGATGATTAGTTGGGGTCTATCATGAAAGTTCTTTTGATATGCAACAACAAAACATTGCTATACAGCAGAGACAGGACGTGGCACTAGCTGAGATGAGAGCCCAGTTATCGCACTTGACGGAATTCCGTCAACCACACACACTCCCATCTCAAGCAGAACACAATCCTCCACATGCAACTGCTGCCCCCTTCTCCTCGACCACCACCCGTCCACCTCCTCCCCCATCCTTCCCTCCTCCTCCCACTACCCCCTCCCCTATCCGTCCTTCCTCTTGCCTCCCCCCATCCGTCCCTCCTCCTCCCACTGCCTCCTCTTGAAATAATTTGACTTTCTACGACATTCATCAAATAATCACAATAAAACGTTGCTGACGGGCTTTTGTCCTCGGCAGCGATGCCAAAAATATGATCGTCGATGACCGGTTCGCACTAAAAAGGGGTTTTAAATGTTGTTGTTGTAGTATATGTCACAAATACAAACCGATGTTATGTCAATTTTATTTATTTACTTAATTTTTACCGGTTTATTCTAGGTTGTTCATTGGGAAGTAGTTATTGATATACATCACTCTCTAAGTCCAAAAAATTCTTTAATTCCAAAAATATTATTGATTTTATTTACAAAAATGGATAAAAGAATCAAATAATAAAAGAATTTTGTTAATTATGTATGAAAGAATGAATTAAAATATATTACAATGCTTAAAAACATTTGTACACAAACAAACATAAAAAACTATATATAATTACTCTATATTAATTATTTACAACTAATATAATTAATACTTAAGTATAAGTACAAAAATAGTTAATAATACTTACTATAATAAATCATTATAACATACTAATACCAATAGTAGCATATATAATATATACAGTAACATATATAAGTGTCGCTAAAATCTTAGTAAAATTATATACATAACATAAGGTAAAATACTTATCTTTACTAACATATATGTATGTACAGTGACAAATACAACTGTCACTAAAGCTCTAAGTGATATATATACATATAAGAGATCAAACAACACTACTACTTATACGCTTATATATACTATACTATGTTATTTACAATATACATTATTTATTTACATTACATTATATTCTTTATATACATATACTTTACATATATATACATACATACACATACATATGAAACACACGCAGACACAGAATTCATGCACACAATACACACAGTGACACAAGTACACTATATACACAATCACAAATGCACAGAGACAGACCACACACACAACGCTAACACACAACTCACGCACTTAACACACACAGACACAATCACATAAAGGCACAGGGGCTCTCTAATACTTAGTCAAAATTCTAGTTGCTCTCCTCTTCTCTTTTAGCTAGTTTAGACTGGTTCGGTTCAAAAGTTGGTTTAGTGGGCGGGTGACCTTTTCGAGAGATACACAACACCCATTTCTGGGTGGGACCAAACCTCTACTAAGGTCGCCCTAGTTTAGTTATGAGGTGTATTATGTCTAATTTCATGCTCGTTAATGGGCCCACACAGTCCCATGCACAGTGCATGGCTCCCGGCCCAATGCACCGCACACATTCACAGTATCGCATAATCATGTTTACATTGAGAGAGAGAGAGAGGAGTATATGTATGAGAGGGCGCCTAGCGATTGACGACCGAGAAGGCTAAAGCAGAAAATCCTAATAAGGCCCTGCGTCCACTCTAATGCCCGCGATGTGGGACTTTATAAGCGCTCGCGTGAGCGCTGCAGTTGCGCACAGGGTTGTACTGATTAGGTGATTTTACACATAGGCCCTTGTGGGCAAAGGGGTAGAACATTAGCACAAAATCCCATAAATGGCGAGAAAGCAATTCAGAGCAGTCCCTAGGATTTGCAAAGAGATCCCTATAGCTTTCAAAATGGTCCCTAGAAGTTTTAATGTGAATAGAATGTATGTGAATAAAGGACTTAAATGTAAAACTGCTAATGCAAGATCCTAATGATGTCCAAATGCTACCAGGTTTTTATTGAAGATTAATTGAATATTAAGGAAGTTAATTTTACTTTTGATTTGAACTTTTAGACTCAAATGTTTGTTTAATTTGCAAATGGATCATCATCCTGTATTAATGAATAGAATATCTCATTTAATGACCTAATTTCTCATTTTTAACACAGATTTGATGTTTTTGATCTTTTTCACTATTTTCCACACTTAACCCCATTTTATGTGTAAATTTAGTAGTGTTTAACCTAGTTTCTAATTTAACTTGGGCATTTTAGCTATGATGAGCCACATATCATCACATACCTAGGTTCATATTGATTACAGAAGAAGATGCCATGACTTAGGCTCTTTGAAGAGTGTCCTCACCTTCCTTAAATCGAGAGTAATAAGGAGATCACCTTCTCCTGTGATAGCAACTACCTAGCTACCCTTGTCTCTCTTTCTCTCTCAGCACTCGATGGAGAAGATGGAGCAATTGAGGTGAAAAACCTTTGGGGAGCTAACATCTCCATATTAGTAATTAGGTAAAATTAATTACTATTAGCAAATTATAAATCTACCCATCGATGAATTGTAATTGTAAAATCGATCTCTACACATAGATAATCCAAATCACACAATCCTTTTTGCATCTTATGCTTATACCTTCATTAGAACCTAATTTGATCACTCGAGGGATGGATATTATGTGACTGTCCTATATATGTTGATTGATTATATGATTATATAATACATATCCATATGTTAGACTAAAATCCAACAATGGATTGAAATATGCCTACCATGTAAGTTAACAACCCTGTCAATCCAACCTAGTGAGGAACTTCAACATCTTAAAAGAATTCAAAGAATGCCAAATGAAATGTTTCCACCACTATGAGAATTGAGATGCACTCTAAATTTAGATGAAGAAACTTACTTGGTGACCATATTGCCTTGAAAGTGATTTTCATCGATTACATGGTAACAAAGCATTTGACAATTTTAATCTCAAGCATGGAAATAAATAAAAGAATAAGTTGAAAGAAAAGGCCAATAAGTAAAGGAAGCTTGTGCTTTGTGCAATGGTGCCCTAATCTTTGAACGTTCCAGTTAGTGCCTGAACTGTGTTATTCATAGCATAAAGGGTATAATTTCAAGGGTACAACATTTCCCTTGGAGGACTCACGTGGTCCCTAACTATTTCAAGGATTTGCATCAAATGGGTAAAATCGTCTAAGTTTAGTTTCACCAACTTAAGCTTAATTAGGCATATCTTATTGTTGCATTTGATCGTAAACATGGAAATAATGTGTTGATTTAGGTTAACGTTACTTTTGACTTCAATATTGATATTACGTAATCATAATTACAGCCTTGGTTATCACATCTCAAAGACTTATGTATTGATCATTGGTCTCCTAACAAGATATCTTAATTACTTATTAGATTAAAAGAAAAATTTCTCTTAGATAAGAACAAGTCTATTTGTATTACTATAATAATTTCTCTTAATTACTATAGGCACTCCTTATGCGGGGTGTGTGGGGTCCTTTTTCCATGACTTGCCTATACATATATAGCGTCTTCATGGGAGATGCATCGTTGATGTTACCCTGCCTCGACTCGTCGTTGGAGAGTGATCGTAAAATCACATAATAACTCCATGACAAGCAAGAAATTCAGAAATCCCTGAGAAGGTGGGGTCTCCCCCAACCCCCCTCTTTTATAAAGATTCAAAACATCTATGTATATACTTACGAGGAAGATATATCGAATTCCTTCGATCTTTAAAATGTTTACCTGCCCAATACGATGAAGTTGTAACTATTAATTTAGTTACGATTTATTTATTTGTGTTGGTTACTTTTGTTTGACACGTTATTTCGTTCTATCTCTTATCTACCTATGATCAACTTTTTTTTTCTTTTCACTATTTAATATATATATTTATTTTGAATTTCTTCTTGATCGTTTACTTTCTCATCTTATATTCTTTCATTAAATATTGATATCAAATATATTTCTATCGGAGTATAAAATAATATATATAAAAAATTTGACTTTATAAATTCAACCTAAGATATCAATTAGAAATAAAAATACATTAGATAATGAATTTCGTAATGTATGATGTTTTTATTACAAATGTACTGGTTGAAAATAAAAACACATCGATATTTTTTTAATTAGGATATTCATTTACTTTTTAATTAATGTATTTTAATTTCTAACCGATATGTTTCGATGGATAACTAAAATATACCGATGTATTTTGAATTTAAACTAATTTGTTCTAATAGAAAGTGAAAGTACATCGATTGAAAATCCAGATGCATTGGTGTATTTTGTTAAGCGAGGATGCTTATTATTTGAATCGATGTATTTTACTTTTCAATTGGTATGTTTCGATAAAAAATTCAAATATATCGATTAAAAATTAAAATACAAGGATATATTTAATTTATTGAGTAAAGTCATCTTACATATGATATAAAAAGCCATTGAATAATATTATGTATATTAGTCATCCCATTATTTATTTATTTAGTTTTAATTTGAGCTCTCTCCTACCCACATATTGTAATAATTTTTCTTAATGATAGAGTTATGATATAATTATAATTTTTATATTTTTAATAATAAAATTTTGATATAATTTTAATTTATGTACCCTCAAAATAAGGCCTCGATTCAAAATTAATTAAATATAAATGAGTGTGTACAAGTAAATGCACAAGTTGGCTTACCCACAAAAGGTCTCTTAGATGGTCATGGATACGACGGTTTTGGTAAATTTCAAATTGATCGTCTATTATTGTTAATCACAATTGATACACACTCTTTGAGTTAGTTTGAGGGGTTAATTTTCTTTTTGAGTGGTTAATTCTTATTTACTTGAAGGGTTAACTATCTTTTGATTAACACAGATTAGGAGTTTTTAACATTAATTTATCCAACACCAGTTAATACTGATGTTAGATAAATCTGTATTTAAATCTCACGATTTTATTGTATTCTCACGATCTCTGATTTAAATTATTAACACTATTAATAAGTAAATATTATAAAAGTTAATACTCTAATTTAATATCAATTAAATAAGTATAAATTAATGTTAACATTAGTATATAAGTAAATATAATTCAATGTTACCATTAGTTTTATTTTCTTTAAATATCAATTCCTTAATTCTGTAAATAAATTAATCCTAAATCTCTTCTTTCGATGCAGCATGAAGTCATATCACGCAATTAATTATCTTTGTCTTGTTGGTGGATGTGACTTACACCAAACATTCATCGAGAACTCAAGTGCTATTATAATTGAGTTGTAAAATTCAATGGACGTCCAACTTTTTGTGTCTTTTAGATTTTATTATTTTTTTTTTTTCTCAAGATGACTACCCTTTTCTTAGGTTGGCACTCTATGTATAACAATTATATGCTGGTATCAAAAAAGGAAGATTGAATTAATAATGAATTGATATTTTATCATACTTAAGTCTCTTTAAATTGGATGGATTCTTGAATATCCCTGAACATCTAGTACCTATAGATCTCCGGGTTTTTATTCTTTTTGCTCACGCTTGTGCAGTTTGGCAACTTCATCCTCTCCGACATCATTTCATGTCCATTTCGCCTCTCTTCCTCGTCTATCATCTCCAGGTCCATCGCCACCGCGTCACTTTTCCTCCTTTATATTTTTTTTCTAAACAATTATATGCCTGTTGGATGGGATCGTTGGCATCGATGTATACTTGAAATGGACGCAATTAGTTAAAGAGTTGGAGAGCTACAAGCCTACCGCTCTCCTTTGACGTTGACAAAGCTGGGTACAACCAATCGGCAATCAACCAACGACCCTCGAGTTGGTTGGATGAAAATAGTATCAATACCATGCAAATCCTATGGGACTATTTGGTTGGAGGAATAATTAAGAGATGTAAAAAAATAATCTAAGAAAGTAAGAGAAATTATGGATTTTTATTTTATCTAAGTATTTAGTCGTGTTTGTTATCACATAAAAGAATTAAAAGTATTTATTTCACATGATGTGTTTGGTAAGAGAAATAAATGAATTTTATGTGGTGAAGTTGAGAGAGAGAGATGAGAGAGGCGATATAAACCAGTGGAATAAACAAATTTCACCTTTTCAGCAGAATTCGTTTATTGTGAAATTCACCCCTCAATTCCGGAATTCATTGACGTTGGAATAAAAATTACCAAATGCGAAATTCGACCCTAATTCTCTCTCTATTCCACCAACCAAACAGCCCCTTACGGTACATGAATAATCGAGAACTAAGGTCCTATTTGGTAGATGTTTAGGTCTTGTTAAATAAGATGAATAAGTTTGTAAAATAAGTAAAGAAATAGAGAATGAGTGGAATAAATAATGAAATAAGTAATTAACTTATTTAGACGTTTTGGCGAGTTAAAGTTATTTCATAGAAAATGTGAAATAACTTTACCTCAAGTTAAGTCTACTTAACCTGGTGTAAATATGAGGTTGGTTAAGTGGTAGGTTAAATGCTTAACTTGTGGCAAACTCACTTAACCCGTCAACTAAACACCCTCTTAAAGTCTAAGATTAGGTAAAATTTAGAAAGTCTTAAAGAGAGATAAGTGGATGAGTAAGAGGATGATTAGTGGGTATGAATCTGATGGCTTAGTTGATATGTTAGTTTTTGTTTTACTTGTATTAAGAGTGGATTAGTAGAATAGATGTGATACATAGATGTAATAGATAAAAATAAGTTAATAGAGGTAGATATGATTATTGAAAGATAGATATAATAGATGATAATAGATATGATAGGGAAAATATATATTTTTTTATTCATATACCATTTACTTTGTTTTTAATAAATCGGATAAAATCTTCCTTTCAACCTCTGCACCCGAGAGGGACGATGTGCGAGAGTTTGTCTCACCCAGTTTACCAAGCAAGGTTATCCTTTGTGTCTGGGTCATGAACAAATAAAAAAAAAATTTGCTGAGAGTTGGCATTTAATTCAGAACAAATAATCAAAGCCATATTGCACATTTGTGCTTATTCTATAGAGAGGTTTATCTTGACGTCGCACGTCTAATAACTTAATCCTTTTACTTATCAAATGGTTGTGCTAAAAAGGTGTAAAGATCGTGAGGTTACATGCGCACACACACAGACTTATATATATATATATATATATATATATATATATATATATATATATATATATACACACACGAAAGATGGGTGAGAGTTAGATGCATGTACGGAACCGCTCTGACCTTTAGGTTACAATTGGCACTTGGACAAGTGTTTTAAAGTATTATAACGATAAATAAAGTAGGATGTTTGTTTAAGTGATGGCATGCATGATGAAATAAAACGATCCTTATGATAATTAATGTTATGATTTTTTTAATATTGTAACATAGGTATTAGTGAATTAATGTGATATAATAAAAGTATTTTAGTGTATATATTATGTTAAAATATATATATTTTAATATATATAATATGATAATTTGATGTTGATATTAATTAATACATTATGATAAGTTATATTTGTTAATTTTAGGCTTCATTCTTTTGATATATATTTCTTTGATCTTGTGTCAAACCCTTGAGTCATCCCTCTCCTAAACGAAATCTTAAGGTCTGATTTGCTTGGAGGCTCCGATGTGAGTTTGGGGTACTTTTTACGGCTAAATCTATCGTAGCACTTGGGATTGATATAGGTTAGGGATAGAATCAAGGAAGGTGTTGACCATTAATTATCAATTATTAATATTTTATTAAAATACTTTCACTCTCACAAAATAATTATGAAATAAATACACACTAACTTCATATCACATTATTAATTATTTTATTACATTACTTATTCTTATATCATAATTAAATACATCATAAATTATCCTTACAGTACTTTATCCCAATATAATCCTTATCCTCCTACTAAACACAATCTAAGACCGCCTAAATGACTCCCAACCTAATATATAAGATAAAACACCGATAGGAAAACATGGTTTCACAACGTAAAATGTAACACAAAAATAAAAACCAGGTCACAAGTACCCTTTATGCACGTAAGAATAAACCCAAGTCGGATGCACCAGTGGAGTATACCGATGCATTCAGAACTTGAGTAGTATCCACCTACGAAGCACGTCAATACATTGAAAACTCAAGTGAGACCTACCGGTGGAATGTGTTAACTCATTCAAATATCATCGTTGTTATTCAACTGCAGCTAAAAATTATCGGTAATATTTGATTTAAAATATAAAAATTTATTTATAATATTTAATTAAAATATAAAAATTATTAGTAATATTAAATTTAAATTTTAAAAATTATTGATGATATTTAATACTAAGATGGTATTGGATAGTTACCGGTCTTTTTTACAACATTCATTGCAGAACATGCTGCAAAAGACGTTTGTTTACATTTTTGCCATTGGATACCTTGTACCGATCCTGAGCTCCACCAGCGGAGGCTATCCTGGTGCTGCCTACGCTTATTGCTCTTTAAAATTAAATGAATTTAATATGGGAAAATCGGTAGTCCATCTTCAATCGCATGGTGCCAACCAACCCTCAAGACGTAGCAGCTTTCTTTGATGGGAAAGTAGCCGACGTTTCAATTAACGACGTACCTCGAGTTTTTTTATCTAAGAGAAGATGATGGTTCACTGAGAAAATGAAAAAATTACAAAGGACGTAATCCCATAAACAAGAAATTTAAATAGATTGAACACCCCAAAAAAACAGGTACGCCAAATTAAACCGTACGTACCTCGAGGTTATTACGTGGTCCTATTCCTACGCCAAATTAACCTGGAGAAGAAACTGCACCACCCCACTTTATCTTACTTCATTTGGATAGTATTGGAGGATAAAATGCTCATTCTTGATAACCACCTGTCCATCTCCAAGAAAATTTCATATGTTTTATCATTTATAATGTAACTGTTTTTTTTCCTTTCCTTTCTTAGCCTTTATGGCATTGCTCGTATGGGCATTCTATCTTCTTATTGAAAATCCCGGGGCGGGGGAAGGAGGGGTTGGAGCGTGAAGAGAGTTGGTGTTTGCCAAATAAATGTGTTTTATGGGAAGTTGAGGAGTCCTTTTCGCTATATTTTTAATTCTTATTGTTTGGGCCTTCCTTGTTACAGGCTTTTGTTAAGGGCTCGTGGTATATTTATTTTCTTGTCGAATGAAAATCAATGTGGTTATCAGGCCGCTTTGGCTAAAAACGGAATAAAATATAAAATTGAGGCTTTTTAATTGCTAAAATATATAAAAATATAAAAGATGATTTATTTTGCAATGAATAAATTTTAGGAGTATGGTTCCTAATGTATAATTAATATTTAATGTAAAAAAATTTGGAAAGATGAGGCTTACTTAATGTAATTTATAATATATCTTACAACACGTGTAGTGAGAGAATGTGATGGTTTCAAGAATATGGTGGATCAATATATACCGTGGTTTTAACTGATATATTTTGATTTTTATTAGTGAAAATCACTTTTTTATAAGTTAAAAATTATTTTTTAAGTGAAAATTTACTTTTTATAAATAAAAAATCACTTTTCAAGTAAAGAATCATTTTCTAATGATGGAAAGATAAAACACACTAGTATCTTCTCATTTTCAACTAATGTATTTTAGTTTTCAATCAATATATATATTTTGATTTTCAATTAATGTGTTTCAATTTTTATAATTGTAATGTGGGGGTTGGTTTTTTTTAATGGTGGTGACCCTTTGTTTTTTTGGAGTAAATCGGTGTGTTTTGTTTTTTTATTGAGTGGAGGGCATGAGTGGGCACTGACAACTTGTGTGGGGCCTACGCATTGCATAACATATTGCAATGCATATTTTTTTACTTTTTCACAATCCAAAAAGTAACATAACTCGGTCATGGCATTGAGTCCTACCACACATAAAAAAGCCATCATCATTAATTTTTTATTTTAAAATAAAATGCATCGATACAAAATGATTTACATCGATGTGAAATCATTTTAAAGTATGTTTTATGATTTTGTACCGGTACAAAATAATTTTAAATATTTTTGTGATTTTATATCATTGTAAAATGATTTTAAAATTGATTTTTGTGATTTTACATTAGTGTAAAATGATTTTGATGGTGATTTGTATGATTTTACATTATTGAAAAATTATTTTACATCGATGTAAAATAATTTTAAAGTGATTTTAATGATTTTAAACCAATACAAATGGTAACTTTTTTTACTTTTGTACCTATACATGTTACTTTTGCACAGTTACATTTTCCTTGTATAGTAACTTTTTTTTAATTTTACACATGTGTAATTTTCTTTTACTGATTTTTTTGAACGGTCATGGTAATAATTGTATTATTTTTCTACGTGAAGTGGGGACAACTAGCATAATCTAATTTGATATTTTAGTTACACCTATGTAAATTACAAAATACCTAATTTTTTACATTCTTATACCCATATCCTTTCTCGTACAAACAAGTTTGATGTCAAATAAAAATTTACCTTGTAGTATTAGAAAAGTTTGCAATATTATGTGACAAAAAATATGGGAATCGAGATATTTCTATTGTTCTAGAAAATAGTCATTCCCATTTTTATCAAAGCATTTTGAATAATTGTACGACATATTTCTTTAAATTCACTTTAGCCTATTAGATCTAAACGGTATCATTAAGAGAGGAAGGGAAACTAACGGAACAGGATGTAGACAAGAGTTGGGCTGCAAACTAATTGAACGAGTGACGTGGGTATTGCAATGTAAAAATTGATGTATTTTTGTAAGATATTGACGTATTATATTGGTGTAAAATTATCATCAATTATTTTGTATCGATACAAAATTATCTAAAATCACTTTGCAACGGTATAAAATCATTCCTTATTTATTTTGCACCGATGTAAAATCACCATTGATCACTTTACACCGGTACACCATAAGTCACTTTACACCAATGTAAATCATTCTATGATCATTTTGCATTAATGGAAAATCACCTAGAATCATTTTACACCAATGCAAAATCACGTAAAATCACTTTACATTGGTGTAAAATTACTCATAAAACCTTTTCACCGGTGCAAATCGATATGTCACGTCAGTACGTTACAAAATACGTTACATGATGTATTTTTGTACATTTTAGCTTGAATGAGAAGAAACAGGGGAATAGGAGAGGGAATGGGAAGGTTTGGATAGATAAATTTGAAGAAATTTCTTGTCCTCTCAACTCCCATTGCCAACATATTTACTTACTTAAAAAAATAAAAATAAAAAGAGTCCATCTATATATTTATAGATTCCTCGTATATTAGCTTAATCAATATGACTTGTGACCTCCATCAATCAATCACAATAAAGTATTGTCGGGTTTTTATCATTGGCAACAACATCAAAAATAAGAGCATCGACGATCGAGTTGAAATAAAAATAGTGTTTTATGTATTGTTATTATAGTAAAAGTGTTACAAATGTAAATCGATGTCGCGTCATTTTTATTTAATTACAATTTTTACTGGTTTGTTTCTAAGGCATTCACTGTGAGCCAGTTATTGATATACATTACTATTTAAATCCAAAAATATTCTTTTATTCCAATAATATTTATTTTATTTACAAAATGAATGAATTAATTAAATAATGTATAAATCGACTAATTATATATAAAAGAATCAATTATCTCTACCTACAAAGCCTAGAACATATGTACAATAAACGGGCAACAAAAATTAGCTAATACTATACTATGCTAGCTATATATATCTACTCTAAATAATATCTAAATATAGGTACAAAAATAGCTACTAATATCTACTATACTAAATTATATTAACATACTAATATCTTTAGTAACATATATTCTATATACAGTAACATATATATACGTCAGTGTAGCCCTAGCAGCATATATAATCTAAGGCAAAAAGAACTACCTATACTAACGCATATACATATATATAGTGACGGATATGTCTATCACTAAAGCTTTAGTTTATTTATATACAAAAGAGTTCAAACGATATCTAGTCTAGTTACTTATACGTATACATGTATACTACTTATAATTATTTACTTTATTTATACACATACATTATTACTTAATTTATATACATATATTTATATATATGTATACGCACATCCACACACACAAATACAAGTGCACACTACTTAGTCGCACAACGGCTCTTTTCTTCTCTTCTCTCTTCTCCTTTACTTCTATTTTCAACACTTGGTCATTTTAGGATTCACTGTTTTCACTTAAGCTTAGATGCTATTCACAAGACCAAAATTATGTTTTAATGGACGGGCTAGCTACTTTCAAGGGATACATAGCACCCATATGGGTGGGACTAGACTTCTACTAATGGGCTGACCCTAGTTTAGATTAGGTGCATTTATTCCATTCCAGACCCAATAGGCCCACGCCCACACATGTGCACACACTTACGCGCTCACTCGCACACGCACACCCGTAGGTGCACGCAACATGCATCCCAAGAACCATGACCCTGTATACATGTGTTTTGTTTGCGTCCTGCACTGGCGACCCCTCGGTTGTCAACGGAAAAACTTGATATACGGAGTTGCACTAGTTGTAGCCACCAATGTGGCACTAATGCGCGGGCACTATTTACGCTGAGTGGCATTCAACAATTGTGAGAAGTCCAAGGTTTTGGCCCTCGATTTGAGGGCCATAGATTAGTATAAAATAAGATAAATTATATAATTATAGAGCCTTTATATAGGACTATATAATGGTACAATTAATTTAGATAAATAAATTAATTAGCTATATAATAAAATTAGTCAAAGTTGATTTATACACGTTAATTTAGATGTTAATTACTTAATTAAAGTGAAAATTGGTTAAGTACCTATACAATTGACTTAATACAAAGTTAATTTTCATAATAAATTATTTATTACACATTTTTATTGTATTTTTGAAACTTTATTTTAATTTATATACATTTAATTACATGGTTAAGTTTGTTTTACACATAAATAATTTATAAATAATATAATACATTATAAATATAGTATAAATAGGTTGAAAATACTTAATATAATCTTATACAAGTGTACATTATAACTTACTTCAGTTTTAACTTAAATTACTAATTTATTTTATTTTAAGTTAATAAATTACTTAGTTAACTTAATAACTTAATTATCTACTGTAATTACTTAATTAAATTAAATTATATGTACTATACAGTATATATTATATAGTTAAATATGTATGTACAATATTAGACATAGTTATGTACATATAGATAGGTTTATATAATTACTGTGGTTAATATACATTTAGTTTATATAAATTAATAGATAATTATATAAGAAATCATCCTAAATATTAAATTTAATATATAGAATACATATATAAGTTAATTATAGATCATATTTACATATTATACATTATATACATATAGTTTAAGTTTAAGTTATATTTATAAGTATATACATAGTATATAAGATATTTTTGGGTATTTTTGGGATTTTTATGATTTTTATAGTATTTATAGGTATAGGAGAGATAGGGGATGGGAGAGAAAGAGTGAGATGAGAAAGAAGAATTTCTTTTTGTGATTTTTCATCTTTAGTTCTTTATTAAATTCTAAGGTATATTTTCTCTTGAAACTGAGAGGAAGGTTATCATGTTATGATAGCAATTCGGAAGGGCATTTTATTAATCAGTAAAAGAAAAAAACATGGAGAGTTACAAATCAGATCCCCATCTATGTATGAGGGATCAGCACTCATTTAAAATTTGCTCACAGCATACTGGTCTCTCCTGAAATAATCTCTCATTCCTCGCCCTCCATACGCACCTTAGTGTCGTAGCCATGCGTAGGTGCGGCCTCCCAGGTATTAAAAAGCTATGACACAAGGATTCCCATGGAGGGAGTGGCTCTTGGCAAGTTTTTCTCCATATCACATTAGTAATCAAACAAGATGAAAATATGTGGCTAAGACTGTCGGTGTGCATTCCACAAAGATGACATTCATGTAGAGCTGCACCCATTCTCGTGTCTGAGGTCACCTGTAATCAATCCCTCCCTTCTACAAAGCCAAAGAAAAAATTGTACCTTGAGGGTGATCTTCAAGTGCTAGAGTTTTTTATCAATTTGATCACTTCCCATACCACTGCCATTATCCATAATTCTTTCATAAGCACATTGAGCCGTACAGATGCCATCCCATGCATAATTGTCTTCCACGCTAGGCCTAGGTTTAAAACATTCCAGGTTTGAAATCAAATTTAGTCTCTCCTCCCACAGTTGGGTTCCCTCCCTGATGGATTCGGCCTCATTCAGTTGCCAACATTCGTTTGATTCAGACCAATAGCTGCTCACTGCGCCATCCTTATCTACAACTACTAAAAACACCCTCAGATAGGACTCCTTCAAAGGGCCTAGCGAAGACCACTTCTCACTCCAGAAGTTAAATGCCCTACCATCACCTAGCATGGGCAGCAGTAGGTGCCAATTGCTCTTAATAGCTTGGATAACAGAATGCCAGAACGGTGAAGGTTGGGAAGGACACAATCTCTTCAAGGCACTATTAGAATTACCATAGCTATCTCTAATGAATTCAATCCATGGCTTCTCTTCCCCATTAAGAATTTTTATAGCCCACTTGATTAGTAAGGCCTCATTAAACTCTTTTAGCGCTTTGATCCCCAAACCGCCTTCTTCCTTGGGGTGACAAAGTTGCTCCCACTTCAGCGGTTGCATAAATCTACCTTCATGTTGTGCACCCTTCCAGAAGAACCTCTTTCGCATTAGATCCATGTGCTTCCAAATAGACTTCGGGGCTTTGAAAAGGGAGAAGTAAAGATTGGGATCGAAGTAATAACAGAGTTCAGTAAGATGAGTCTTCCACCCTTAGACAAGAACCTGCTATTCTACCCTTCCAACTTGAATGAAATCTTATAAAAAAGAATGTTCCAGTCGCTTTTCCTCAGTTTTGAACACCTCAGGGGTAGCCCCAGGTACCTAATGGGCAGGTTAGTACATGGAGTTTCCAGGATATTAGAGAGAGAATCTTGTTCTTGCTCATTCAGGCCAAAGCAGACCAGATTAGACTTCTCCCTATTCAACTTCAGACCTAAAATGATGCTAAAAATATTAACCATATGCCCTAGTGCGTAAGATTCAACCTCTGTCCCCTCAACAAAAAATACCGTATCATCCACGTACTGGAGTAGGGGCCATAGCTCTCCTGTTGGATAAAGAATATCCTCTAATAATACCCGCCTCAGAAAGTTTGCAGGCATATCTAGCCAAACCATCAACTGCAAGGTTAAACACCAATGGAGCTAGCGGGCATCCTTGTCTAACTCCACATTGTGGCTAAATCCAAACCCCACAAGGCTTCTCATTAATCAAGGGAGTGAAAGAAGTAGTTGTAATGCA
The DNA here is from genome assembly GCA_037157565.1 of Thalassia testudinum. Taxonomy (NCBI): domain Eukaryota; kingdom Viridiplantae; phylum Streptophyta; class Magnoliopsida; order Alismatales; family Hydrocharitaceae; genus Thalassia; species Thalassia testudinum. The sequence continues at coordinate 156,252,627 of JAZHRO010000073.1, forward strand.
CCGCTTCATCCATTGGATCCCAAGGGGGGGAACCCTCTTCTCTTGAAGACCTCCCACAAATAAGGCCACGAAATAGAATCATAGGCCTTCCAGAAATCCACTTTCCACATAAAGGCTTTACATTTCCTCTTATGCCAACCACACACCATCTCCTGAGCCATGATAAATGATTCTTGTAGAGATCTGTTGGGGAGGAAGGCTGATTAGACTGGATGAATCAAGTCTTGCAAGACTGACTGCAGTCTATTTGCCAAAATCTTGCTCACCACCAAGTAAATGGAGTTTGAGAGAGCTATAGGTCTGTAATCAAGGAATTTCTCTGCTCCTTGTGTCTTTGGCAATAGGAAAAGAAAGGATTTGTTGATCTTATCAAACCCAAAATTGCCCCCCTCAAATTCCTTGATAACATCCATCACCTCTTTACCAACCATGCCCCACATCTCCTTATAGAAGAAGACTTGGATACCATTAGGACCAGGAGAGCCTTCATTGTTCAAGTCTTTAATGGCTTCCACAATTTCTTTCTCAGTGATGGTTGCCGTCAATATGGACGCCTGTTCATCGGAGACTCTAGGTGAATCACTCGCTGTCATTCTCCATAAGCCTCTGCCTGTTGCCCGTGAAGAGTCTTTAAAGTATTTGATGGTCTCAGCTCTAATATCCGGCATGGAGGAGATTCTCTGACTGTCCTTGATTATGGAGGAAATTAAATTGATCCTTCTATGAGAACTGGTTGCCAAGTGGAAGAATTTGGTGTTGGCGTCACCCTCTTTAAGCCAAAGTTGCTTGGAGCATTCCCTCCAATCCATCTCCTGTTTTAAATCCTCCTCCGCCACCACACCTTGCCATAATCCTCTAGCATCAAGCTCCTGATCAGTTAGGGGACCAGTTTCTTCTTTTGTATCGAGGCCCTGGATTTCCATCAATGCCTCAAGTCGCCTCTGATGTCTCAAAGTGGACACTGCAGCCTTGTACTCCTGAAGCATAATGCACATAGCAGCCAATTTGGATGCAAATTTGATAGTGGCTGACCCTTCCACATGTTTGGCCCTCCACCACACCTCAAGCACCTCACAGAATCCTGACTCTCTCAACCATGATCTTTTGAACTTGAAGTATGAGCCTATGTGCACTTGTTCCCCACTATCCCAAACCAGGGGTGTGTGGTCATAAAAAGGGCGTTCCAACCCAAACATAGATGACAAATGAAACATGTCCAAAAGAGCAGCATTTCCAAAAAATCTGTCAATCTTTGACATAAGGCCATTTCCATTTCTCCAAGTGAATTCAGTTCTAGAGGATAGATATTCACTCAAGCCAAGAGCCTGAATCGTCAGTTGGAATCCAATGGATGCACTATCCACCGCTCCACTTGGCCTGTCTCTCCCTAACAATTAAAGTCTCCACTCACAAGCCATGTAGCCCCATTAACATATTCTACTGCTGCACACCAATCCTCCCACATCTCCTGCCTTGTAGGAGCAACACAAGGGCGATATACCCCTGTAATGTAGAATACACTATCCCCCTGACTCCTTTTGTACTTACAAGTCAGCATATGTCTGGCTTTAAAAACCTCCAACATTTGTAGACCATTTTTCCTCCACCACAAAACAATGCCCCCTGATCTACCTTGTGAATCAATCATCACACACTCAGCTGTGCCCCCAATCTTCATATCAGCCCAAGCCCTATCCTCCTCATTCTCTATGTGCATCTCTTGAATGATAGCACAGCCTATCTCCCACTCCCTCAGATATCTTGACAGAGAAGCCCTCCGCTTTTGTTGTGTAGTCCACACACATTCCAAGAAAGGACCCTCATTGTGCTTCATGGGTGTCCCCCTTATTAGAGTTCTAAACTATGCCAACCTTCATAATAGTAGCAATGTCATTTTCATCAAGTTTCACCATGGTGGTTTGTCGCCTCTGCCTGGGCTTATATGGAGATCTGCCCACACCAACCTTGGAAGATGATCCTGCACTGAATTTCAGACCCTTCATGACTGGTAGGCTGGACTGCAGTCTCATAGAGTTGGTGGAAATCTCTTGCAGAACCCGTAGATCTAATGTATTTGACTTTGGCTTAGCTACTGTCATTGCCACAGCCACAGCTTCTTCTACCGATGTCACTTCCATCCCTTCCTCCTTCTCCCCCAAGTGATGGTGATCCTTGCGCTTTTTGTTGGTGCTAAAGCACCACGATTGTTTATTTTGATTATAACAAAACACTTGTTATTTAACATTTGCTTTTGAGTCATAGTTTTTCAGGTCAAATTGCAAATGGTGACAAGTGTAGAGACGGAGTTCGAGCTTGCATCCTTGGTGGATTGGAGGAGCTTGTTGGAGAAGAAGGAGCTTTACGAGGAGAGAAAGCTTGAAGAAGGAAGGAGATGAAGAATAGGATATATTTCATTTTATCTTGTTCTATGTATCTTTCTTTTGTTCTTTATTTTTTATTTCTTAGATTACTTGTTAAAGAGCCCAAAGTAACAATACAGTAATCCTAGGTACACTTGTACAACCCTACGATACTTAGACATTTCTTAGAGAACTTAGAAATCCAGGATAGGCATCAGACAGCCTGATCAAAAGGCCAATTTGGAAATTAGACGTCTGATCTTGAACTTTAAGACGTCTGAATGTTGAATCAGACATCCAATAACTTAGGCTAGACTTTGTAGGTTTTGTCTGTTGAAATCATACATCTAGACTTTAGTTCAGGCGTCTCAGAAGACGTCTGATGGTTGTGCCAAACGTCCAAATAGTGGAATGTTGGCTTACAAAGTAAACGTTGAGGAATATGATCGTTAGGCTTCTATCGGATGTCCTCAGAGGACTTCAGACATCTGATATTTGACCGTTGAGTCTTGACTGACCCAAAATTGCTTTCCTAGACTAATATAGCCATTTGGACCTTGGGAAATCCATTCCCGTAGTAAAATAGGTTTCTAGACGTTCAGACTTAGTGCCAAACGTCTTGTATGTCATCTGATGGTTTTACACTAGAACCCTGTTTAGATTTGAACCAAGTCAGGAAGGGAACCCGTTTAGAATTAGATGTCTGACTTAGCTCCCAGATGTCTTAAGAGTGACTTCCAGACGTCTGATATTTTCCTAAACGTCTGATGATCTGTCAGAATCATTAATGATTCTGTTTACGGCCTGTTCTGCCTTGGGATGAACCCCAACGACTATGGAAGCCTTCCAAGGCCTTCCAAAGCCTTCCTAGGACCTCTTTAAATAAAGGAGTACCCTTGTCTTGCAAATATACACCAAGTAACACATTTTCCACTTCTTTTGTGTCTAAGAGAAGTAAAAGAAGCTCTATATCTCCAAGCATTCGTTCCACACCTGAGAGCTATGCACCCGCTCTCACTCCGCAATTACGAGAGTGACGTAGTGCCTATGCGTGGTTCACACACCCGCGTCGTCAAATTAACGCACACCCAGCAAAGGGAAGTTCCTTCACCTATAGTAGCTCGATTCAATCATTTACTTTGTGGCTCTATAGGTTTGTGTTGTAATTTTATCTTTTTTTTTTGGTTGAGTATTCGTGTTCAAGCGATAGATCGGTGTTTTAAGATTGTCGTGTTGTAGTATAGCCGAAATAGCGCTTAAACAAATAAATTTTATTACTCGAAAAGGTTCCGAGGTCGAACACAGGGAGCAATATGGAATTTGAAGTTCAATATCACAATTTAAATCAAGAATAAAGATTGCAATAAAAGTAATGTCAGGATTAATATGCAAAAAGAATGGAGTAAAATGGTGATTTAAATCACTAATCACTTCTCATAAATAACACTTAAATCAATGTCTCAAATATATGCAATTAGTATATGGTGTTGTTGTTTTTCTTCTCCTTCTGCTAGTTCTTCTTCTTCTTCTTTTCTTCTTCTTCTATCTGTTGCTCAAGCCTTCTCCTTCTTCTTCTCTATTACTTCTGCTGCGGCTCCCTCTCTTCTTCTTCTTCTTCTCTTCTTCCTCTTCACTTAAGCCTTCTCCTTTTTCTTCCTTCTCTGTTCAGCCTCTTCACATAGGGGGGCTTCTTGAATTGGCTAAGTATCAGCCAACTTCCTAGAGAGAAAAACCCTCCCCCTACCCCGTGCGATCTCTCCTTCTCTTTCTCTCTTAGGCTTCGCCCTCCCAGGGCTTTTCAATGGGTAACCAGGTTATCAGGTACACGCGCACCCGGGACCAGGGCTACCTGCAGTGGGTAGCAGTCGAGGAGTGCTTAGGTTAGGCAGGTTATTGGGCGCACCAGATCCGTGGGTGAGGTGTCACGGATGAGGCACATGAGGGGAGTGTGTGGGGACCTCACCCCCTATGCGTGCTGAGGGAAACAACTCGTATCACTTTTTCAATTTATTCGGCTGCGGGGGCTCATTAGCTTCCGAGGTGGGACTATCCCACCTCCTTTCTTCGTGTGTGTTTGCAGCAAGGAGGATCCTTCCAATTGAGGTCTGGGACGCAGTCAAAGCACCCAATTGACCACCTGCTCCTCTGCCTGGGTGGATTTCTCTTCACCTGGGGCGTGTCCTTGGTGCTGGAACTTCATGAACACTACTGGAGCTTGCTCGAAGATGCCTCATTAATGGCGGCTGGAAGTTGGAACCTAGAAACATGAACATGGCCTCACGACCACATCAGAAGTGCTCAGGGGCTTCACCGGATGTCAGGGAATGCAACTGTGGTGGTGGCGTCGCGTGCAAGTGGATGTGGAGGCCTGTCGACCTTGTAGATTGTGTGTGAGAGTGCATGAGTTGGGGAGGTGATAGAGAGGCCAATCCCCTCAATTACTTGAGGGGTTTTGGTCAGTGGGTTGAGGCGATGGTGAGGAGTGTGGAAGTAGCGTGGTTGGGGGAGTGTGGAATCCGCTAGGGCTCATTGGAGCTCTACTGGCAAGGTGGAAGATGAAGTCGCGGAGGGCGTGTAGGCGGTTGAAACAAAGTTACGGATGTTTGGAAACGAAGATTGGAAGATGAGGAGTCATTTAGGAGAGGTAGTAGATGACGGGGAGCGGAGTTGACGTCGGTTGAGGTATGGCCGGCGCCGAAGACGAAGCTACTCTGATAAGGGGTGGATGGCGAGGATGAAGGAGGTAGGGGTGCCGGTGGGTGTTGCTCGACGTAGAAGAAAGCAAGGAAGAAGAATCTGCCGCTCGTATTGCGGTCAGACGACAAGGGGAGGCAAGGAGGGTTGCCGGAGCTTGAAGAGCAATTCGGCCGGAGGAGGAGAGAAGAAAACTGAGGGTTACTTCGGTCGAATTCAAGCTTGAGATGTTCAGTATGAGAAGGAGGTGCTTTTATAGACCTCAGGAGGACAGTTAGAGCTTGGGAAGCAAGCTTCCCAAGCTTGGAAAGCTCGTCAGAGTTTGGGAATTCCTTGATACCCAAATCTCTCATGCGTTCACATGAGAGATTAGGTATTTTTTAGGGCTTAGGATCAGGTTCAAAAGGAAGGGAATTTCTTGATGAACTTCCCTTTCTCCCTGATTTCTTGATGAACTTCCCTTTCAAATTTGAAAGGTATTCGTCAAGAAATCAGGGAGTTCTTTCCTTTTTAAGGTCGTCAAAACAAGTAGGAATAGGTTTAATGGTGGCAGGGACCCTTTTATGAGAATTATGACAAAGTTAGGGGCCTATTTGAAAATATTTTGAAAATTAAGGATAGAAATGTAATTAGACAGGACCAATTTGCAAACTAGGTCAAGACAAACTCATCTTGGGTCCAAATTTTGGTACAAACCTAATTTGGACCTAAGGAATTCAATGGTGGAGTTAGATTTTGGTTTTGACCATGTTGACTGGGTAATTTATGCAAAAACCTAAGTTAGGGCAAATGTCTATCTATGACTCTATTCTGGGTCAAAATGGGTTCTGATGGTCAAATTGAAGGTTACAAACCCTAGAGAATATTTTTATATGAATTTTAGAGGGTTTAGGTGAATTTATCCTAATGAAAACCTCAGTTAATTATGTGGGTCGATTTTTAGGATTTCAAAAAGTCATTTAATTCTCAGAACACATGCAAACCCTTTGCTGATTATTTTATCCCACTTGTTATCTTTTTAAGATCATTTGACCTTCATTCAACCCCTGAGAAAACCTGTGGTTGTACTGCATTCATGATAAGCTGGTAAAATTACAGTTTTAACCCTAGTTTCTTATTTTTCCCTTAGAATGATTATGCAGTGACTTGTGGCTCTCTGGTAGTATGTAGGAGCATTTACTAACTTAATTAGGTTAAAATGAGCTAGTTATGGCTCATGATGGTGTTTCCATCAATTCATGCTGTGAATTCCCATCTCCTTCGTGAGACAAAATCCTTCTCATAAAGAAAAGGGGTTTGAGGCATACCACCCTCGTTCAAAGTAGTGTTGTTGTATTGAGGTTCGATTACCCTCATTTAAGTGACTGGGTTAGTGGATTTGATTAATTTTTTCGATCGGGAAATCCTAACTCGAAAAGGGTTAGGTGGTTGTTTTTACCCGATTTGGATTTCCACCTGAAAAATCTCTTGTGCATTGTGATTGTTGCTTTTTGTGAGATTTCTTACATTATTTTTGCATTTTATATTTTATCACGCAAATCTCACCCCCTCCTGTAGGGATCTTCATTTAGTATCAGAGTAGGTTTCCGCTTTTAGGAGTAACATCCGTGGAAGATCAAAGCATGGAGGGAAGCATCTTTGCAACTAGGAAATCAGAGGGGCTGTCTACAGTCCGTCAACCTTATTTCGATGGAAACAATTACAGCTATTGGAAGTTGCAGATGAAGATGTGGCTTCAAGCCACCGACTTCGCTTTATGGGAATGTTGCGAAACCCCATACGAAGTCTCGGCAAGACCAAAGAGAGGTTATTCACAGTAGCAAACCTGTGAGCTTTCCCTCAACGTGAAGCTATGAACACGTTGTACTGCATGCTAAGCCCGGAAGAGTTCAACCGGATATCTCAATGCACCACCGCATATGAGGTATGGCATACTTTAGAGGTAATGCATGAAGGTACGTCTAAGGTAAGAGCCTCTAAAATAAATATTTTGTCTCAAGAGTTTGAATCTTTCTTGATGAAATCTAATGAGTCGTTAAGTGAGATGAACACTAGGTTCACTCTCATTACGAATGAATTGAAAGCTTTAGGGAAGACCTTTATCAAGGGGGAGCTTCAAGGAAAGCTTCTCCGTTCCCTTGGACTGGAGTGGGAACAAAAGGTCACCGCGATTGAGGAGGCAAACGACGTAGACGAGCTCAACATGGAGGATCTCCTAGGCAATCTGATGGCCTACGAGACAAAGCTGAAGCAGAAGAAGAAGGATACACTAGAGCCGAAGCCGAAGAAGACCATCACCTTTAGAACCACATCGGATAGCGAGGTAAGCTTCGATGACGAAGACTTTAAGTTTTCACTTAAAAAGTTTTCCAAGTTTTGTAGGGAATCAAAGAAAGAGAAGAAGGAGAAGAAGGAAAAGGAAAGCCCGAGACGTTGCTACTACTGCAATAAAAAGGATCATCTTCGACCTGAGTGCCCTCTTCTCAAGAAGGAGAAGAAGAAGGAGAAAGAGAAGTATAAGAAGAAGGCATTTCAAGCAACTTAGGATGACTCGAGCTCAAAGGAAGAAGAGGAAAATCCCGAGAAGAAGAATGAAACCGCTTACATGGGTTTCATGGCAATAACAGAAAGTGACAGCGATAATTCCGATAATGAGGTAAATTCTGAACTTCAAGATGCTTTTGATGAGTTGTTTGAAATTAGTAAATCACTTAAGGTAGAAAATAAAAACATTAAAAAGAATCTTAGCTTTCTTAAAAAAAGAAAATGAAATGTTAGAAATAAAACTTAAGGATCTAGAAACTAGTTATAGTCCTAAGGATAACAACTTGTTGTTAGAAAATCGAGACCTAATAAATGAGAATAGTAAGTTGATTGAGGAAAATACTAACTTAAAAATTGAAATTTCTAGCTTAAAAATAAAAATGCATGTTTTAGAAGACGAACTTACATGTCTTAGGGAGAAATCTAATAAATTGATCAATAAAGTAGAAAATTTGTCTAGCCCTAAGGTTGAGAAAGGATCTCCTTCAAGGAGACCAACTAACAAATACGGATCCAAATTGACTTGGATACTGAAGAAAGATTTGGAATCTTGTTTGTAGGTTTTAAAGATTTCAACATCCAAGATTGGACCTACAAGATGAAGAACGGTCAACTCGAGTTGAGAGGACCAAGGAGTAGACCAAGGAGGAGGACGAGAAGACTGATGAGACAACGAACAATCAACCAAGCTATCTCGCGGCGACCGCCCGATTAGAGATTGACGTCGATGCTCGGACCTCCAAGCTACAGATGGGAACTGCATCCAGTTTGGCATCCATTGCCATTTGGGCAATTCTATTGGCCATGATAGGTGAGGTAAAACCTCTTAACCCTATCTCTTTATAAATAGCATGTAGATAGGGGGAGTTAAAATAATGAAGCCAATTGTCTATCTTTAAGGGGGAGTTTTTAAAATAACATAGCTTTATTTCCTTTAGAAAGGGGGAGAAAATCATATAGCTATCTTGTTTTTTTAAAAAAGGGGGGTGAATATTATTCTTGTTAAATGAAAGTAACCCAAGTTTAGAAGAGCATATTAAGGGGGAGTTTTTAGGAGCATTAAAATTGGATAAACCTTTTTGATAATGTCAAAAAGGGGGAGATTGTTATGCATTATTATTTATAGTTTTGTTATCATAAAAAAGGGGGAGATTGCTGGTGCTAGAGCACCACGATTGTTTATTTTGATAATAACAAAACACTCGTTATTTAACATTTGCTTTTGAGTCCTAGTTTTCAGGTCAAATTGCAAATGGAGACAAGTGTAGAGTCGGAGTTCAAGCTCGCATCCCCGGTGGATTGGAGGAGCTTGTTGGAGGAGGAGCTTTGCGAGGAGCAAAAGCTTGAAGAAAGAAGGAGATGAAGAATATGATAGATTTCGTTTTATCTTGTTCTGTGTATCTTTCTTTTGTTCTTTATTTTTTATTTCTTAGATTACTTGTTAAAGAACCCAAAGTAACAATATAGTAGTCCTAGGTACACTTGCACAACCTTAGGATACGTAGACATTTCTTAGAGAACTTAGAAATCTAGGATAGGCATTAGACAGCCTGATTAGATGTCCAATCTGGAAATCAGACGTCTGATCTTGACCTTTAAGATGTCTGAATGTTGAATCAGACATCCAATAACTTAGGGTGGACTTTGTAGGTTCTGTCTATTGTAATCAAACATCTAGACTTTAGTTCATACGTCTTAGAAAACATCTGATGGTTGTGTTAGACGTCCAATTAGTGAAATGTTGACTTACAAAGTAAATGTTGAGGAATATGACCGTTAGGCTTCTATCAGACATCCGTAGAGGACCCTAGATGTCTGATATGTGATCTTTGAGCCTTGACTGACCCAAAATTGCTTTCCTAGACTAATATAGCCATTTGGACCTTGGGAAATCCATTCCCGTAGTAAAATAGGTTTCCAGATGTCCAGACCTAGTGCCAAACGTCCTGTATGTCGTCTGATGGTTTTACACTAAAACCTTGTTTAGATCTGAACCAAGTCAGGAAGGGAACCCGTTTAGAATTAGATGTCTGACTTAGCTCCCAGATGTCTTAAGAGTGACTTCCAGACGTCTGATGATCTGTCAAAATCACTAATGATTCTATTTACAGCCTGTTCTCCCTTAGGATGAACCCTAACGGTTATGGAAGCCTTCCAAAGCCTTTTTAGGCCCTCTATAAATAGAGTACCCTTGCCTTGCAAATACACACCAAGCAACACATTTTCCACTTCTTTTGTGTCGAAAAGAAGTAGAAGAAGCTCTAGCTCTCCAAGCATTCGTTCCACACCTAAGAGTTGTGCACCCGCTCTCACTCTGCGATTACAAGAGCGACGTAGTGCCTACGCATGGTTCACGCACCTGCATTGTCAAATCGATGCACACCTAGCAAAGGGAAGTTCCTTCACCTATCGTAGCTAGATTCAATCATTTACTTTGTGGCTCTATAGGTTGGGTATTCGAATTGCGAATTCCCGTCTCCTTTGTGAGACAATATCCTTCTTGTGAACATAAGGGGTTTTAGGCACACTATCCTCGTTCAAAGTAGTGTTGTTGTATTAAGGTTCGATCACCCTCGTTTAAGTGACTGGGTTAGTGGATTTGATCGACTGTCGATCGGGAAATCCTAACTTAAAAAGGGTTAGGTGGTAGTTTTTACCTAGTTTGGGTTTTCACCTAAAAAATCTCTTGTGCATTGTGTGATTGTTGCTTTTTGTGAGATTGTTTACATTATTTCTGCATTTTATATTTTATCATGCAAATCTCACCCCCTCCCATAGGGATCTTCACTTGTTAGGCTCAGGCGCCTCATTAGGGGTCACACGGCTCGGCTGTTGCAAGACAACCTCATCATTCACAATCTCCGCAAAAGATGTTTTGTTTTGATTGAATCCCCCATCAGTAACATCCATTGTGAAACACAATTTCAACAACCATGAGCTCCCCCCATAGCGGAGGATAAGCCTCTCAGGCATAGAGCCTGCCTTGAACACATCAACCAAAACATTCAAAACTTGGCCATCTCCCTCCAGTAGTCCAACCTCAGCATCTTCAACCAGTGTATCAAAGCCTGCAATCATGGCTGCCACCACCTCTTTTGATCTCAAATGTAATGGGAGGCCCCTAATTCACAATCTCCCCGATCTAGAGCCTGCTCTCTGGGGCGGCCGCTCAGGCAAGGAGCCATCGAAGGGGGAGACCAACCTCCAAATCACCATCAATCCATCAAAAGCACTCGAACGAAACTGCAGGCATTCCACGTCAATCATCTCCAAACCAAAAAGCATAAAACGCGTAGGGGAGAGAGATGCAATCTTCCAACCACCAGTCGACAAGGATAGAGAGCTTACCATCTGATGGATTTTCTCCAGGGAAGGATTGCCCGTCATCACTTCTCCGACTAGAGCCCCTCTCAACACAAGCTCAGCCGTCCTAATGTCTTCATTCATAGGGATTTCCACATCCACCGTGTGCCCCCGTAGGTAGGTGGAGGTGGCAGAAACACAAAATTTGTAGCCCTAGTGCATATGTCAGCCCCTCCCCTCAGCTGCCCTTGGTTAGCCATGCAGGAGTCTCATTTATGGCCATGCCCCCCACATGCCAGGCAAACTAGGGGGCAACGACGCACTGCTGCCATATGCCCTCGTCGTCGACATCAAAAACACACAATTTCCTTGTTACCCCACGGCCAGCCTTCATAAACACGTCCTCTGCCTGCCACCCTTCTCCCAGCTGCCACAGGACCTCTTCTTTCCTTTCGACTCTAATGTAGTTTCCCTACTAGGAGGGGGTGAGATCAGTGTGACGTAAAAAAAAATTGCGGAATTGAAAATATATAAAGCAATCTCACAAAATAGGCAATCACAAAATGTACACAAGTAATTTTTTGATGGAAACCCAAACCGGGTGAAAACCACCACTTAACCCTCTCGAGTTAGGATTTTCCGATCAACCTAGTTGATGAAATCCACTAACCGAATCACTTTAAAACGAGGGTGATTCAACCTCAGTACGACCACGCTACAAGTACGAGGGTAGCGTTCCTCAACCCCTTCTCTCCACGAGAAGGATTTTGTCCCACGAAGGAGACGGGAATTCGCAAAGCGAATACCCAACCAAAAGACAAAGATAAAATAAACAATAGTCCTATAGAGCCAACAAAATAATTAAACCTAGCTTCTATAGGAAATAGGAAACTCCCCTTTGCAAGGAGTGCGTCGACGATGACGCGGTGCGTGTGCCACGCGATGGCGCAACGTCGCTCTCGTGAACAACAGCGGGAGAGTGGGCGCGCAAACTGAATTTAGCTCTCAAGATGATGGAGCTTGAGCTTAGAGAGCAAGAGCTTCTTGGACACAAGAGTGTGAGAGTGTATAGCTAAGTGTGTCTTGTGTCTTTCTTAGTGTGTCTCTTATGTGTTTTTGTGTTGCAAAGGCTCCCCTCTATTTATAGAGGCCTTAGGAAGGTTTTGGAAGGCTTAGAAAGGGTTCTATAGCCGTTGGGAACAAAGTCCAAGAGAATCAGGCCGAAATCAGGACAATGATTACATTTGACAGGGTTATCAGACGTCTAACTCTGGCATCAGACGTCTGTAAGGCCACTTTAAGACGTCTGATCTCAAGGTCAGACGTCTGATTCTATGCGGGTTTCTCCCTGACTTGAATCAGATCTAAACAGGGTTTTTGTGCAAGTCCATCAGACGACATACAGGACGTCTGGCACTAAGTCTGGACGTCTGGAAACCTACTTTTACTGTGGGAATTGATTTCCAAACGTTGTAACGGCTAGAAAATCTCTGAGAAGAGATTTTGGGTCAGCCGAGGCAAAACAGTCATTTATCAGACGTCTGGAAAGGCCTAAGGACGTCTGATAAGGCTCTAACGGTCATATTCTTGAGTGTCTGCTAAGCCAGCCAACGGTCCACTAATTGGACATCTGGCAAATCCATCAGACATCTTCTAAGACGTCTGGTCTAAGGTCTGGATGTCTGATTTCATTATGTCCAGCCTAACAGTTATCAGACGTCTAAAACAATAGTCAGACGTCTTAAAATACTTTATCAGACGTCTGATTTGGGAATTAGACGTCTGGAAAGTCTGTTTGAACCCTATATTGGTTTTCTAAGTATTCTACAGAAAACCTAAGTATCCTAGGGTTGTGCCGGTGTTCCTAGGACTACTGTTAGGGTTCTTTGAGGCTCTTTAACATAATTTTCTAAGGAAAATAAAGAGCAAGAAAAATAAAGATAAAAGTACATGAAAGGATTAAAAAGAATCTATCCTATTCTTCTTGTCTTCTATCTTCAATCTGTCGCTCCACGCGAACCTCCTCTGTTTTCCGTCAAGCTCCTCCAATCCGTCCTGGATGCGAGCTCGAACTCCGTCTAAACACGTCCACATTTGCAATTGACCTGAAATCTAGGACTCAAATTGCAAATGTTAAATAACACGTGTTTTGTTATCATCAAAACAAATGATCGTGGTGCTCTAGCACCAACGCCCTAGATCTCTAGGTTGCCCATTGACATGTTGATTTTTTGCTTTCAATTAAGTTTTGCACATGAAAATATGCGTTGTTATAGTATGCAAGTGGTGGAAAAATCAACTAATCAATAATTAAAATAACTACTCAATCAAGAGCGGGTCGTATCCACAGGGAGGCAGTGGCCTATTTAAACTCTCAAGGGTCAAAAACTGATGTTCACTATTAATTTCATCAAGAAATCAAGCCAACATCACTTTTCAAATGAGATAATAAGACTTTAACATGCTGATATTGTATTTACGAGAAAAAGGGAGGTTCTTTGCATAAAATAACTAGAATAATTTAATCAGAAAATGAAGTTGACAATGGCATGAATGGTAAAAACTAATTGGTAGTTTACTGTAGCAAAACAGGGGAAAACTTTCCCTTGTCCATGCGCGAGGAGGATATGGCTAGAGGTGTGAAGCTCGGAGGAAGCTCTCTAGACCAAGGGCTTCGAGGCGGTGGCGGTGGCAATGGAGAGTTGCGAGGCGGCCGGAGTTGGCCGGACAGAGCTCCAGTGAAGGTGGGTTTCGGTGGCGCTTGCTGCTGGCTGCACTTGCTGGAGGAGGCGTGGATGGGTGTGCGCGGGCACTGCAGGTGGCAGAAGGCTATTGCTGTGAGCAATGAGGCCACACGCATTGCTGGAGGTGCGTTGGCCGCAGGTGCTGGAGCTACGTGGGTGATGGAGGCGCTGAAGGGGTGGGCGTGCTGCAGTTTTGGTGGAGCACGTGCAGTCCTCACACGCGCAGAGGAGAAGGCACGCTTACTGCTGTGTGCGCGGAGGGGAGGTGAGCTGGGTGCGCGCTCTGCAGCACGCAGGCCGTGTGGCCAGGACGCGCGACTGCTGAGTGCTGGTGGTGTGGTGTGCAGGTGGAGGTTGTAGTTGCTGCTGCTGCATGCTATTAGCATGCTGGTTGCGCAGGTGCATGGTGGGCTCGGTTGCAGGTGGCAGCTGCTACTGGTGTGGATGGTGATGGGTTTTGTTGAAGTGGAGGGGAAACAGAGAAAGAAGAAATAAGAAGAAGATAGAAGAAGATATGGGAGGTCAGATGTCTAGGATAATTCCCAGACGTCTTAACTGGCGCGGGGGCGAGGAACTGAAGGTGGTTGCTAGTGGTGGTTGCGTGGCCTTCAGGCACATGCTCGCGGTAAGCTGCACAAGCCACTGATGGCCCGACGGTCTATCACCTCGCCTGCCCACGGTGGTGTGGACTTGTGCTCGCAGTAGGAGGCCGTTGGTGGTGGAATGGAAAAGCTCTAACGCTCTGCGCAGTGGTGGATTGGAATGGTGGTGGCCTGCCTTCTGATGATGCAGCTATCTTCTTTTATGTTGCAGGAGGAGGCACACAGGCGGACGTTGGCGAAGCAACGATATTGTGGGGTGCAGGGATCTACAATTGTCACTGGTGCTTACTCTCCTGCATGCATCCGTTGGAGGAGAAGAAAGAAATAAATAAAATAAAGAAATGAGGGGTTATTTATGTACAAACCCTTAATTTCTATGTTAAACACTAATTATAATGCAACCTATTTCAATGCATGATATTCTAAACTGCTGCGGGTGTACGCTAGAGGAGGTGGTGCAGCGTGGAGGTTGCTGCTGCGGGTGATGAGGCCACACGCACTGCTGGAGGAAAGCGGGTGTGTGCGTAGGTCATGCAGGAAGGGCAGTGTGCGTGAAGGTGTAGCGAGGGTGGCAAGGCGTGGAGGCGATGTGCTGTTGGTATTTGGGTTATTTTTGGTGGAGGAAAAATAGAGAAAGGAGAAATAAGAAAAAGAAGGTGGAGGTCAGACGTCTGGGATCATTCCCAGACGTCTTAACTGGAGTGGATGGTTGCTGGTGGTGATGGCTGGTGCTAACCGTGTGGCCTTCAGGCACACGCTTGCGGTAAGAGGCACAAGCCACTGATGGCGCGACGGTCTGTCACCTCCCCTACCCGCGGTGGTGTGGACTTGCTCTCACGGTAAGAGGCCAATGGTGGTGGAATGGAAAAGCTCTAATACTCTGCGTAGTGGTGGATCGGAATGATGGTGGCCTCCCTTCTGATGATGCGGCTGTCTTCTTTTATGCTGTAGGAGGAGGCACACAGGTGGGCATTGGTGAAGCAATGATATCATAGGGCGCAGGGATCCACAATTGTCACTGGCGCTAACTCTCCTGCATGCATCCGTTGGAGAAGAAAGAAATAAATAAAATAAAGAAATGAGGGGTTATTTATGTACAAACCCTTAACTTCTATGTTAAATACTAATTATAATCCTATTTCAATGCATGATATTCTAAATGATATTATCAATGCATGTAAGGCATAAAATGCATGAGATTTAATGTTATCCTATTTATATATTAATGTATGCTATATCAATGTACATGTTAACTTAATGTCTAGGCATTAAAATACATACTTATCCCATAAATATGGGCACATCAAATGCCCCCATGCCTAGTTTTTGCTAGTCCCTAGCAAATTCAGGTAATAACCCAACTCTTCAAGTGGACTAGCAACCCAATCGATCTTCCTTTAGAATGTGTTAAGTTTAGACTTTAGACCTAAGGTTCCCAAGTAATTGCTAAGTTACAGACTAGGTCGGCTAAAGATGAGTTGCAGGCACAGGTTTCTCTGATTTCTAATTCTACCCTAGGATTTATTGGTCCTAGAGATTAAAGCATCTGTGCATGTACATTGGTCTGAGTTATTTGAGGTTGGTTTGATTGCCAACCAGGAAAGAGAGTAAGAAAGAGACTTTTTTTTTTAATATATAATTTTTTTTTGTTTGATTCCTCTAAGTCTAACCTTGGATAAGCTATCAGCACGGTCTGTGTCGGATTCATTGTCCCCATCACCGAACCTCGAAGGGTGCCTGGCTTTCGATGCTTCGAGATAGCACCGCCCATAGCGACCCCAAGAACTCTTGGCAATCGACACTTCGAGATAGTATTGCCCATCTAAAGTGAATTCAGGCCTGTGGCAATCGGTACTTCGAGATAGGGCCACCCATGGTACCCGAACCACACAATGCGCTTACATGCCCCCAGTAGGATGGATATCCTAACAGACAAGCGCTGAGGAGGTGACATGTTATCATCGCATCCTCAAGGTGAGTATGTACTCCACCTCTCCTGTGGCAGGAATTCTTCCAATCAACTCGTGCTTTCAAGCTTCTCCTAAGTCAGAACTAAGAGAACCAAAATTTTTCTCCAAGAAAGGAATTAGGGTGATCACTATTTACACAAGACCAAGTGTGTGTGAATTGTGAATGCTTTGGTTACGAGGACCCGTAAACCAAAAGGTAGAAAAAGACACCAGATACTACCCAGCCTTTAACTCAATCCCTAGCTTTCCTTCCTCAACCTCTCGAGGAATGGTCTACAACTTAACTCCTACTTGAGTTTTTAAGTCCACAAAGGACCCTAAAGGTCTAGAGCTAGTACTTCAACTTAGCTTCTAAAGTCAGACACCTAGAGTCAACATAGTCTAACCTAAAGTTCTAGTCTGCCTAAGAATGCAGGGCTCAGCCAGTTAAGCTTAATAATGTAATTTTTTTTTTAACAAATGTATGCAATGCAGAATATTTAAAGTAAATGCATGTACAGATGCACTATGTATAAATGCTATGTACAGATGCCTCAGGTCCTATCCCCCCATGCGTTATTCAAACAACGCCCGCATTGAAAGTAGAATGACCAAGGGAAGATATTACTTGAGGCGGAAAAGAAAGGAGCTAAAGCTCCCCGAGAGTGACCTCGTCAACCAGCTGGCCATCCAAAGTTACATAAGGTTTTAATCATTGGCCGTTGATGGTGAAGGGTGGTGCTGAAGAGGAAGGATTCTTGATCTCCACAGCCCCATGCGGAAATACTTTGGTGACAATATAAGGCCCATCCCAACGTGATTTCAATTTTCCAGGAAACAACTTAAGTCTAGAATTGAAAAGCCAGACTTATTGGTTGGGCTCAAAGGTCTTTCTAAGGATGTACTTGTTATGCAAAACCTTAGTTCTCTCTTTATAAGCTTGGGAGGTGTCATAAGCATCATTCCTCAGCCCCTCAAGCTCAATCAACTCAAGTAAACGTGCTTTACTAGCTTGCTCTAATTCCATGTTAACACTTCAGATAGCCTAAAGTGCCTTATGTTGAAGTTCAACGGGTAAGTGGCACGCTTTCCCGTACACAATCTGGAAGGGAGACATATCCAAAGGGGTTTTGTAGGCCATTCGATAATCCCATAAAGCGTAATCAAGCTTTTAGGACCAGTCCTTCCTATTTGGCCTAATAGTCTTTTCTAAAATGTTGTTGAGCTCCCTATTTGACACTTCAACCTGGCCACTTGTCTGAGGGTGATAAGGGGTAGCAATCTTGTGAGTTACTCCATGACTCCTACGTAGCTGATTGAAATGATGGTTCCAATAATGAGGTCCCCCATCACTTATAATCGTCTTGGGGCAGCCTAAGCGAGATATGATATTGGCCTTCACAAATTTCAAAACCACAGAGTGGTTATTTGTGCGTGTAGGAATGGCCTCTATCCACTTGGAGACGTAATCTATTACCACCAAGATATATTTAAATCCATGGGACAAGGGGAAGGGACTCATGAAGTCTATCCCCAAAACATCAAACATTTCCACAGGTTGGATAGGGTGTTGGGGCATCTCTTTCCGCTTCCCAATCATTCCAGTCCGTTGACATCTGAGACATGCCTTAACAAAGTAATGGGAATCTTTAAATAAAGGACACCAAAAATCGGACTGGAGAACCTTAAAAGCTATTTTCTTAGCACCAAAGTGTCCACAATGAAGCTCATGGCAAAATTTCAACACACTCTGTTGCTCTTCTTCAGGCACACATCGTCTCCAAACTTGGTCTTGTCCAATATAAAATAATTATGGCTCTTCCCAATGAAAGAATCTAGCTTGGGAAATGAATCGCTTCTGTTTTTACGCATCCCAAGAGCCAGGGGTTTCTCCAGTGACCAAGTAGTTAACTGTATCCGCATACCAGGGTGAAGTCGGTGTTATCGCCATAAGGGTTTATCAGGAAATGTCTCGCGGATGTCTCCAGATTGAGAGTCATCAAGGGGGAGGCGAGATAGGTGGTCAGCCACTACATTTTCCACTCCTTTCTTTTCACGAATCTCCAAGTCAAACTCTTGAAGGAGTAGAATCCATACAATTAAACATGGCTTAGAGTCTTTCTTGGAAATGAGATGTTTCACTGCCGCATGATCAGTAAAAATGACCACCTTGGATCCAAGAAGATAAGACCTAAACTTCTCTAGAGCAAAAACTACAGCAAGTAATTCCTTTTCAGTGACTGTGTTGTTTTGCTGTGGTTCAGTTAAAGTCTTGCTAGCATAGTGCAACACATGTGGTTTTCCCTCAACCCTCTATCCAAGAACGGCTCCCACAGCATAATTCAAAGCGACACACATCAGCTCAAATGGGAGTGTCCAGTCAAGAGCCCAGAGAATAGGTGCAGAGGTCAAGGCCTCCTTTAGCGTATGAAAAGCCTCGGCACACTTTGAATCAAAATTGAATGAAGATTACTTCGCCAATAAGTCGCAAAGTGGCCTAGAAATTTTGCTGAAATTCTTAATGAATCTCCTATAAAAACCTGCATGGCCCAGAAATGATCTAATCTATTTGACATCCATGGGCAATGGAAGTTTGGAAATAGAATCAACTTTAGCCTTATCTACTTCCAAGCCCCTTTTAGACACAACATGCCCAAGTACAATGCCTTTCTATACCATGAAGTGGCTTTTCTCCCAGTTGAGGACTAAACTAGTCTCCTTTCAGCACATTCTCTAAGTGCAGGAGACACTGGTTGAAAGACGAGCTGTAAATGGAGAAGTCATCCATGAAAACCTCGACACACTCGTCAATCATGTCCGAGAAAATGGACATCATACACTGCTGGAAAGTTGCAGGTGCATTACATAATCCAAACGGCATACGCTTGAACACAAAAGTGCTGTGAGGACTAGTGAAAGTTGTCTTATCTTGATCATCAGGGAAGACTGCAACCTGGTTGTACCTAGAATATCCATCTAAAAAGCAGAAATACTTGTTCCCTGCCAATCTCTCAAGGATCTGATCAATAAAGGGCAAGGGAAAGTGATCCTTCTGGGTAGCGGTGTTGAATTTGCGGTAGTCAATGCAGACCCTCCAACCATTTGAGGGTCTGGTCACCACTTGTTCACCCTGGTCATTTGTTTCTACAGTGAAGCTTGCCTTCTTTGGCACCACATGTATTGGACTAACCCATTTGCTATCTACGATGGGATAAATGATCCTAGCATCCAACCACTTCAGAATCTCCTTTTTAACCACTTCCCTCATGTTGGGGTTAAGATGTCTCTGCATGTCTCGAAAGGGTTTGATGGAATCATCAGTATAAATGTGATGCATGCAGAGTGTAGAGTCTAACCCTTAATATCAGCAATCATCCAAGCTATGGCTTCCTTGTGCCTTGGTAAACAGTCTAATAGGGCTCCCTCTTGCACTTCAAATAGTGTAGATGAGATGATTACAGTGAGTGTATCATTTGGTCCAAGGAATACATACTTGAGAGAGTCAGGGAGGGGTTTCAGTTCAAGGTCGGGGGCTTGTATGGTTGAGGGTTTCATAATAGAAGTCCCCATCTCAGGTAGCAGATCTACCTTAGGCAGACATGATGGGGAAAGAGACTCAGTCGAAACTCCAAGTAATTCCTCAAGTTCTAGCACATCCCCTTCACATTCCTCCAAGAGATGGGAATGCTCATTTAACATGACATACTGAAGGGGGTCATCACATAAAATTGCAGGAGTTGTCTCTTCAATCAGATCATCTACCACCTCAACTTGGGAGCAATCCTCAAATCTATCTTGTTTATAAGCATCAAACACATTCAGCCAAATTTTCCCATTCCCAAAGCCCATTTTTAATGCCCTAGTGTGACAATTAATTGAAGCATTAGAAGTCTCAAGAAAAGGGCGACCCAAGATGATAGAGGGCTTTTTTGGTTAGTTTGTAGGGTCAGTGTCCAGTACTAGAAAGTTAACGGGGAAAAAGAAATCCTCCACTCTCACGAGGACATCTTCCAGTAGGCCCCGTGTTGTCTTCAAAGAACGGTATGCAACTTGGAGGATTATAGGGGAAGGCTTTAGATTGCCTCCTCCAAGTTGTTCATATACATAGCTCGGAAGGATGTTCAGCCCCCCACCCAGATCAAGTAGAGCCTCGTCTATTTGTAGGTCGCCAACGACCACTAAGATGTATGAGGCTCCTGGGTCCTTAAGTTTTAGGGGTGTCCCATGTTGTATAATTGAGCTAACAGAATCAGGCAGGACAACCTTTGATTGGACCTGTTTCCTTGATTGCCACTTTTTCGTGCATAGGTCCTTAAGAAAGCAGGCATAGGATGAAATTTGCCTGATAGCTTCAAGCAAGGGTAGGTTAATCTGCACTTATTTGAAAGTCTCCATTATTTCGTCTGTCCTATCTTTGGCTCCATATAAGCCTACAGAAGTTTGCCCAGAGTCAGATAAGCGCTCTGGAAAGGGCACTCTTAATCTCTGGATGGAAAGGTTGTCATGTCGGGTAAGAGGGGGAGTGGGGACAACCTCTTCTGGTGAGGTGATTTCAAATGGAGAAGAGTTGGGTTGCTATTCTCCAATGAGGTCAAAAGTTGGGGTGGATGGTTTTTCAGAAGGTGGGACTATAGGAGCATCAAGTTTGGAAATTTCTTTCACACTCCTCAGAATAGTCACCGCCTGGGCATCTCCCTAAAAACAATCCCTTTCCCTTTAGGGTTCTCCTCAAATGAACTGGGAAGCTTCCTAGTCTCTCTTTTACTCATGGCCTCGACAAGGTGTCCAATTTGTGATTTCATCTAATTGATTGCCTTGTCATGAGATTGGATGATCATGCTTTGATTCTCCTGCATGGCTTTAAGCTCATCCATCTCAGAAGTCATGGATGGTTGGGAGGGCATAGGAGGTTTATTATACTATTGAATCTGAAAGGGTTGGGGTCTCTAATTCCATGAATTAGAGACATTCCCCTGTCTCCATGAAAAATTAGGGTAGTTCCTCCATCCCTCGTTATAAGTGTTGGAAAATGGGTCATTAAAAGGTATGGGTCGGAACCCTTGGGCGACATTCAGGTCCGCCTGTACAAGGTCAGGGAATTGGGAGGCCAAATGACAATCCATAGTAGAGTGTGTGTTGCCATTGCAAATGGAGCATTCAGAAGCTTGGGAAGCAGAGGCATTTGGCATGAGTTGGCTAGGGTTTGTCATAAGCCTTTCCATGTTTTGGTTCAACAATTGAATCTGCAAGGCCAAATTCTGGGTATCCTTAGCCTCATTTGCCTCAATCTTTTGCTGCATAAGAGTGGGTTTCCTATCCAAATAGGCAGAATTTAAATGGATAGAATTCTCACTCAAGGTCTCAAAAAGATCCCAAGCCTCATCTTCAGTTTTTGTAAGAAAGGTTCCTACACAGGCACCATCCACTGTTTTCCTGTGCTTGTCATTTAATCCAATGTAGAACCTTTTTACAAGTTGCCATCTTGGCACTTGATGATGGGGACATAAGCGTAAAAAATCTTTGAAGCGCTCCTATGCATCATGAAATTATTCTCCATCTTGTTGAGTAAAACCTATGATTTCCCTCCTGTAGTGATTGGTCTTACTCATGGGGAAGTATATTTTCAAAAACTCTCCCTTCAAGGCTTCCCAAGAATCCATTCTACCATCTAAAGTGTGATACAAATGCTTCACCTTATCCTTGAGGGAGAAAGGAAAGAGGGTTCGCATTTGGGCGTTATCAGTAACACCCTGTAATCTCACCGTGGAACAGACCTCAGTGAATTCCTCCAGATGCCTGTAAGGGTCCTCCCTAGAAGTACCATAGAATGAGGGCAACAGAGATATGGTACTACTCCTGATTTCATATGGATTATTCCCCCCAGGTCATCTCAGTGTATGGCCAGGTTGATTGGTAGGGATAAAATAATCTCTCAAAGATCGTTGGTTTTCCACAATTCTATTCTCTCCTTCCTCGGCCATCTCTCTTCTCTCTTGGTTGGCTCTCCTAAGGATCCTTTCAGGTTCTGAATTAAACACTAGTTGTCTACTTAGAGATCGCCTACCAAGCATACACAAACAAACACAATTCAAAAGGACTTTTGTGTCTTTAATCAATTAAGGCCT
Source organism: Thalassia testudinum (assembly GCA_037157565.1). Classification (NCBI taxonomy): domain Eukaryota; kingdom Viridiplantae; phylum Streptophyta; class Magnoliopsida; order Alismatales; family Hydrocharitaceae; genus Thalassia; species Thalassia testudinum. Next base: position 156,274,948 of record JAZHRO010000073.1, read on the forward strand.
TTGAGATTTAAGTCCAGTTGTAGATGATAATACAAATTGCCCAAATAATTACGTGCCTATTGTCAACCTACGAAATGCCTTGATGAAGACCTAATTGGAACTTAGGTGCTCTGCCCTAAAGTTCAAATAGTAAAGTACTCCAAGGATGGAAGATTGAGGGATGCAAGTAGGCCTAAGCCTTTCTTTGAAGCTGTGCTTTCGTGGTGCTTCTTAACTACCCTCAAAAATCTGTGATAGGGTATCCCCCTCGTTGAAGTTACAAAACCTTTGAGTTTAAGTTTCAAGCACTTTGGTATCCAATGATAGGAGAATTCTTTCCTAGCAACTCAAAAACCTAGGAGTGTCTAAATGCGTGATTTAGTGAAAGGATCAAGCAAGTGTGCATACACTGAAAAAGTTTGAATTTTTTGAATCGTAGCACAATGTCTCAAATCAACTCCTCGGGTTTTATATGTTCCTCCTATTGATTAGTCCTTTTTCAGAAAATGTGATCACTTGTTAAATCGTTTCAAGACAACTTACGTGGTCTTGGAAATAAGTTCAAAATGCAATGCATGATCAGAATATGGATGCAGAGTAAGAGAATGCGTATCTTGCTCCCAGCAATCAACGATATGAGAATGCACACAATGTAGAGAAATAAATCTAGAGGCTGCTCATACAGACTTGAATGGTTCGTCCTAAGGGCAGGCAGCTCGTGTTTTGTTTGTTTTTTTTTTTAACTACTTATGCACAATCAAGAAGAAAAAAATAAAATAAAATCAATCCACAAAAGAAAGTAAAAACCTAATTCTAAAGAAAAAGGGAACAAACTTCCAAAAATTACCTAACATGGGCCTAAAACAAAATCAGGGAACAAGCCCCTAAAACTGTACCCCAGAACAAAGGTCCCAAACCAAATGTATGTGAAGTCTAAACTAAATCTAAACTAATCTAATATACTATCTATTCTATCTATTCGGAATGGAGGAGTTGATGCTTGCAGCTTCCTCAAAAATGTTCTCTTCCAAATTGTGGCTCAAGGTCCACCTCAGTTGTGCACACGGCAGCTATGTTGCTCCTGGCCAACGAATGGTGTCGAGGCTTGCCTGATCTCTGAGGCTAGTGTAGCAAGTTGTAGAAGATATGTGTACCTCACACCAAAAAGATCGGAGTTAAAAAAGCCTAAAAAATAATGTGTTAACAAATAAATAGATAAATGCGAGTCTAACAAGCATGTTGCCTCCCTAGCAACGACACCATTTGACGTGCCGATTTTCCACTTTCGATTAAGTTTCTCACATGAAAATGTGTTGTTGTAGCATGCAAGTGGTGGAAAAATCGACTAATCAATAATTGAAATAACCGCTCAATTAGGAGCAGGTCGTATCCATAGGGAGGCAGTGGCCTATTTAAACTCGCAAGGGTCAAAAACCGATGTTCACTATTAATTTCGTCAAGAAATCAAGCCAAAATCACTTTTCAAATGAGATAATAAGACTTTAACATGCTGATATTGTATTTACGAGAAAAAGGGAGGTTCTTTGCATAAAATCATCAGAATAATTTAATCAAAAAATGAAGTTGACAATGGCATGAATGGTAAAAACTAATTGGAAGTTTACTGTAGCAAAACAGGGGAAAACTTCCCCTTGTCTGTGTGCGAGGAGGAGGATATGGCCGGAGGTGTGAAGCTCGGAGGAAACTCTTTAGACCGAGGGCTTCGCGGCGGTGGTGGTGGCGAGTTGCAAGGCGGTTGGAGTCGGTCGGATGGAGCTCCGATGAAGGTGGGTTTCAGCGGCGCTTGCTGGAGGAGGGGAGGATGGACGGGCGTGGGCACTGCAGGTGGTGCGCAAGGGTGCTACAGGTGGCGCGAAGGCTGCTGCTACAGCCAATGAGGCCACACGCACTGCTGGAGGCATGTTGGCAGCAGGTGCTGAAGTTGCATGGGTGACGGAGGCGCTGAAGGAGCGGGCGCGCTGCGGTTCTGGTGGAGTGTGTGCAGGTCACGTGCGCGCGAAGGAGAAGGCGCGCTTGCTGCTATGCGCTCGGAGGGGAGGCGAGCTGGGTGCACGTAGGCGCACGCGGGTGCGCGCTCTGTAGAACGCGGGCCGTGCGGCGAGGGTGCGAGGCTGCTGAGCGCAAGTGGCATGGTGCGTGAACGGAGGTTGCAGCTGCTGCTGCTGCACGCTGCAGGTGTGCTAGCCGCGCGGGTGTGTGGTGGGCTCAACCCAGGTGGCAACTACTGCTGGTGTGGATGGTGATGGGTTTTGTTGAAGTGGAGGGGAAATAGAGCAAGAAGAAATAAGAAGAAGACGGAAGAAGATATGGGAGGTCAAATGTCTGGGATAATTCCCAGACATCTTAACTGGCGCGGGGGCGAGGAATTGAAGGTGATTGCCGATGGTGGTTGCGTGGCCTTCAGGCACACGCTCGTGGTAAGCTGCGCAAGCCATTGATGGTGCGACAGTCTGTCACCCTGCCTGCCCATGGTGGTGTGGACTTGCACTCGCGGTAGGAGGCCGGTGGTGGCGGAATGGAAAAGCTCTAACGCTCTGCACAGTGGTGGATCAGAATGGTGGTGGCCTGCCTTCTGATGATGTGGCTGTCTTCTTTAATGCTGCAGGAGGGGGCACACAAACGGACGTTGGTGAAGCGACGATATCGTGGGGCATAGGGATCCACAATTGTCGCCGGTGCTAACTCTCCTACATGCATCCGTTGGAGAAGAAGAAAGAAATAAATAAAATAAAGAAATGAGGGGTTATTTATGTACAAACCCTTAACTTTTATGTTAAACACTAATTATAATGCAACCTATTTCAGTGCATGATATTCTAAATGATATTATCAATGCATGTAATGCATGAAATGCATGAGATTTAATGTTATCCTATTTATATATTAATGTATGCTATATAAATGTACATGTTAACCTAATGTCTAGGCATTAAGATATAAACTTAGCCCACAAATATGGGCTCATCACCAATCCTTCAGCACCAAGGTTTCTCTCTCCTATCGCCCCAAGGTCGTCTTCCATCCTCCAACCCTCTCTTGACATTAGAGTTTTCTCGATTCAATCCTAAGGTATATTGAACTGTCGGCTGGTATGTTCTACCGAGCCGAGGGTTCAGATTACCTGGAAACTTAGTGAACACTTAGAAAAGTTACTATCCTACTCAGGACACATTTATTTTATTTTTTTATGATTTTTAAAGTATTTTATTTATATATAAAACTCACATATATGAGACCTTGAAAGATTTTTAACCTAAGAACCTAAGGCCTCAAACTGAGATCTAATAGCTGGGAATGAACTCTAAACATTAGATATGTCCATCACAATATATGAAAGATATTTGAAGCATTGCACATGATTTTGAACATAAATTTCATTAATTTTAAATGCTGGACAGTTGTGCTCAGTTTCAAATAGCTGACAATTTTCAAAGTAAATTCACCTGCCAATCAAGATCAAATTTCAGCTTGAGCATGAAAGAGAGATTCTCGCTTAATTAAGATATTGCAATAAGAATGATATGTCATTGTATTTTATGTGGTGGAAAATCTCTCAACCAAAATAGTAAATAATTAAATCTAACTGCTCAATCAGAGTGTTGTATCCACAGGGAGGTTTAAGCCCAACAAACTCACAACTAATTCCCTATCATCTTTGCCTCAAATAGATTCGATAATTTCAAGAAGAAGTTGTTAGAATAAGAGAGAGATATGTAAAGAGAAAGAAGTAGATAGAGAAAGAGAGAAAGATAAGGACAGTTCACAAATTTGCCACAATATAAAGATACTTACATAAGTGAATAGTGGATTTGGCAATGGCAATGTGTGTAATTTTTAATGGGAGGAAGAACAGGGTATTTGCTTCCCCTTGGTTGTGCACACGACAGGAGGGATGGTAGTGGTATGGTCGCACGTGGAGGATCTCTGGAGAGTGGGCTGTTGACGGAGAGAATTTCGCTTATTTATGAATGATAGCAATAAAATGATATATCGTTGTATTTTATGTGGTGGAAATCTCTCAATCAAAGATAATAATTAATGTAATAAACTACGCTGGTCTAGAGTATCGTATCTATAGGGAGAGTTAAGCCAATTTAACTTGCAAATGTTTCCACATAGAATAAAAATCTTATTTGAAGAAAATGTCTCTTACTGGAAATCAAAACCTTCTCCTAATAAATATTCCATTCACTTGATGCTTCATGAAATAGAAAGTTATTTAGGTCAATGCATAAGAGAAGGGGCAAGCTGATGGCAAAATCGACCTCAGAAAATTAAGGGAAAAAGAGTGGGCACGTGAAATAATTTTCCCAATATGTCTCACAAGGTTATTGAATGTAATAATTAATAGGCATCATACTGTAGCAAAACAGAGGTTTTGCTTGGAGGTGGCATGAACATAGAGGCAAGGCTCGTTGGTGATGAGCTTGATCGAAGGGAGGAGGTCGGATCCCAACCTATGCGTTGATGGTGGCGGCGTGGTGAGAGGAGGTCGGGGTTGACTGGTTGGTGTTGATAAGGTCGGCGACAGTGGGATACTACTGGTGGTGGAGAAGCTACCGGTTGCTAGCATGGGTGCGGCTGGGCTCGCGGAGGACTTCGGTGGTGCTTGCAATGAGGTAGGAGGCTGAGGTTGGCCGGTGTGTGGCCGAGATGCACTCTTGTCGGTGGTGGGTGTGATGGGGCTGTTGTGTTCTTTGAAGTTGCAGGTGGTTGCTTTGAGGGGTGAAAGGGAAGAAGAAAACAGAGAAGGAAGGAAAGGGGGATGGCAATGGGCGAGGGCGAGGGTGTGGGCTTGGCGAACAAGATGAGTGGTCTGCTAAACGTAGTTTATCATCATTCTTATGCATTAAAACAAACCTAGATCTTAGGATTTTACTTCGTAAATGGGTTTTTGGGTTGCATTTATGCATAAATTAGGTTAGGCATGCATTGCATTTTTTATTGTGTTTTTGATGTGTTTTTGTGAGTGTTAGGGATATACAGATTGACAAATCCCTAAAACCTTAGCACTCAAGAAGGCAACTGGTGAAGGAGAAGCTCAAACCAGCTGGAACTCAGCTTGATCCAACTCACCATAGCTGGAATCTAGCTCACTTGAACTAGGGTTAGCTCAACCTAGCTCCATTTAGCTCATCTCAACTGAATGGCAGCTCAAGAGAGCTCATCTTAGCTCACCTTAGCTCAAGTCAGCTCAGATCCAGCTCAACTTAGCTGACTCTATCTCATCTCAGCTCCCATTAGTTAACTGGGAGCTTTAGCTAGCTCAGCTGAGTTGACTGGAGTTCACCTCAGCTTAGGACCTGCTACATCCAACTCCGCTCAATTCTAGCTAGCTGAAGATGACTTCATCTTAGCTTAGGAAGCTCAAGACTAGCTCCCAGGGACTTAGCTTAGTTCAACTTAGTTGAGCTAAGCTACCTTAGCTACTCCAACTAGCTAGGTCCTCCTCAGGAGCATTAGATCCAGCTCATTGATGAGTTGCAACTCATCATAGGTAAATAGCCTAAGTCAAGCTAGAAACTAGGTTAAACAATATCAAATTAACACATAAAAAGGGTTAAGTGTGGGAATTAAGGAAAAAGACCTAAAACATCAATTCTGTGTTAAAAACGCATAATTAAGTCATTAAATGGGATATTCTATTAATAAATGTGAAATGGTGATCCAATTGCAAATTGAACACATAAATGAGCTCAAAAATTCAAATCAAAAGCATAATTAACTTCTTAAATGTTCAATTAAGCTTAGATAAAAACTCGGATGCATTTGGACATCACTAAGGCCTTGAAATTAAAGATTTACATTTAGGTTCTTAATGCATTATATATCATTCACTAGAAAACCTCCTAGGACCTATTTGTAACCTGCAGGGACCTTTCTACAAGCCCTTAAGGACTACTCTGATGGCTTTCCTTACCACTAATGGGTCTGTCTGCAATTGTTCTACCCCTTCGCTAAGAGGTGTGCCCTGAAATTTCACCAACACAAGCCTGCAGCTCGCATGCACTGTTCACGCAATGAACTAAGGCCATCGTGGCCATCCATTCCCTTGATCGCTTGATCTGTGGCTCGATTTGAATCAAACCTTCACACGATTCGACGCGTGTGATCACCTTTTCACCCAGATCTCATCCAACGGCTGCTTTTTGACTTGGTAGCGTGCACGCTCTCTCCTCTAATCCTCACCGCTCTTGCCCTTTACGCCTGTTAACAAGGTGAAATCGAGTTTTAAAACAAAGCGTTGTAATATAGTCGAAATCGCTTTGAAAACAAAATAGATTTTATTACTCAAATTTAAAGTCCGAGGTCGAACACAGGGAGCAAATTAGGGTTTAGAAATCATGAGCACAATTTGAGAAATTAAATATAATATGCAATAAAAAATAGAGTTATAGTGCAAAAATGTAAGCACAGAAGAGTAAAGAAATGTATGTAAACAAGCACAAAATTTGGACGTCTGATTGGTGAATCAGACGTCTTAAATATGTGATGCTACAGTGCTAAATTTTCTTTCTTCTCTTTCTTTTCTCTTCTCTGTCTCTGGCGGTTGCCTTCTGTCTTCTTCTTCCTTCTTTCTCTTCTTTTAATTTCATGCCTTAGCCTTTCTTTCCTCTGCCTTCTTCTTCAGCCTTTTCCTTCCTTCGGTTCCTTCTTTCTCTTTGGTGACGCCTTCTTCTTCTACCTTCAGTCCTTCCTTCCTCTCTCTGCTCTTCAACTTCTTCCTCTTCAGCCTTGTCTTCTCCTTCCTTAGCTTCCTCTTCTCCTTTCCTTGCAGAGCAAAACCTACCCCTACCCGCGCGCTCTCTCTTCTCCTCTTTCTCTCTTAGGTTCGCTCTCTCAAAGCCACGTTATTGGGTAATCGGGTGGGGTACGCGCTCGGGACCAGGCCTACTGTCATGCGGTGGTGGGCAAGGTGTGCTGGGTTGGGTAAACGGGTCAAGCCAGGTCCGCGGAGGCAAGGTCACGGATGAGGCCAGTGAAGGGTGAGTGGGACCTCACCCCGTGGTACTGAGGCGATAAGGCCTATGCAGTTTTTCCTCTTATGCAGGTGTGACACTTCAAAAGTTTCCGAGGTGGGACTATCTTCCCACCTCCCTCGTGCGTGCCTGAAGCAGGGATGCTTCGCTTGATTGCAGCTGTGGCTTCAGCCTTCGATGCCAATTAGCTGCTTGGAGTTGTGCGCGAGGGAAGTCCACGCAACCTGGGACTATTGGCCTGGAGCGGGTGGACCTAAAGAGAGCTTGCAAGTAAGCTTCTTGTTCTTCTTCAATCGCGGCGACCCTCCTGTACTTGCAATCATGCAAACGGCCTCGCGACCACGTCAGAATGCTCAGGAGGCTTCACCGAGGCACGATGAGTATATTGCGGGGGTCGGCGTGGGGTGGGACTACCTGAGTACACGTGCCTAGGGCACCCTGTGGCCGTGTGTGTGGGTGTGTTCGGGGGCCCTTGTGGGTGAGTGATCGTGTGTATGGAGTGAGGGGTTATGTTCAGTGAGGTGTTGCAGAGCTTATGGGGTGATTGGCGAGGCGGTTGGAGGTGCGTAGCGACGGGGATGCCTCACCGAAGGTCTAGTCGGAGGTGAAGGGATGATGGTGATGGAGTCCGTCGAAGGGTGTTTTTGAGAGATAAAGAGGGGAAAAAGGAGTAAAAGGGAGAGGGAACTTATCTGGGCGTAAAGAGATGAAGGGGGAGGTAGGGATGGCGGCCGACTCATATTGCTGACGCCAGAGATGAAGGTGCTCGGTGGGGGAGTCGGCAAGGACGAAGGGGATGTAGGGGTGTCGGCGGGTGCGGCGCGACGCGGATGAGCGGGAGGAAGAGAAACCTGCCACCAGTATTGTGGCTTGGCAATGAGGGAGAGAGAGGGAAGTTGCCGGAGCTTGATCAGCGAACTAGCCAGAGGAGGGGGGACGAATTTGAGGGGTGCTCCCGACTAATTTCAAGCTTGCCGGATGCGAGGTGATTCGGGTTTGCTTAAATAAGCCTCTGAGGATGGATTTGTGCTTGGAAGCCAAGCTTCCAAGCAAGGGAGGTTCACCGGAGATGGAAACTTGAAAGAGACCCGAATCTCTCATGCATTCGCATGAGAGATTGGGTACCAAATAGAGCCTCAAATTAGGTTCACACTGGAGGAGATTTCTTAGAGAATCTCCCTTTCAATTTTGAAGGGGATTCTTTGAGAGATCAGGGAGATCTTGCCTTTGCAATCTCGTCGGAGTAAGATTCCCTCCTCTATAATGGCTAAAGGACCTAATTGAAAAGAACGAAGAAGAAGCTAGGGGGATTTCTGCAAATATTTTTGAAAGATAGGGGTACAAATGTAATTGGGTTGGACTAATTTGCAAAGTGGGTCAAGTTGAATTCCCATTAGGTCCAAATTTTGGTACAAACCTAATTTGGACCTAAGGAATCTAATGGTGAAGTTGGATTTTGGGTTTGACAATGTTTGACTGGGCAATTTATGTGAAAACCTAATTTAGGGTAAATATTTTTCTAAGACCCCAATTTAGGTCAAAATAGGTTTCAGTGGCCAAATTGAAGGTTCTAAACCCTAGAGAATTTTTTTCTATGATTTTTAGAGGGTTTAGGTGAATTTTATCTTAACCAGAACCTTGTTAAATCAAGTGGGTCTGTTTTAGGGTTACAAAAAGTCGTTTAATTCCCAGAATTCACATGAACCCTTTTCTGTTTGAATCAACCCACTTATTATCCTGTTAAGACCATTTGACCTGTGTTTAGCTCATGAGAAAACCCGTTGTTGTACTGCAATGGTAAAATTGCATTTTTACCCCTTGTTTGTTGCTTTTATCTCAGAATGGTTATTCATGGAATTAGGACCTCCAATTGGTTATGTAGGAGCTTTTGTTATCTTCTTTGGGTCAAAATGACCTAGTTAGGGATCATGATGGTGTTCCCATCATACCCCCATGCCTAGCTTTTGCTAGTCCCTTAGCAAAATTTTAAGGTTTTAACTTCGATTCTAGACCATTAGTTCCTTGATGTTCAGAAATTATGATGAGTGTTTTTTTCTTTTTGATTAAGTTAGAATGCCGATAGTAGGCTTAGAGGTACTCAAGTACCACCCAAGATCCAGACCTGACCAGCTTTAGCCTTAGTCTGTTGCGAAGGTTTTTAAGGCCTACAGGAACTATCCTAAGGTTCGTTAGACTCCGTGGTTAAAGCACCCGTGCTTGTAAGAGAGAGACAGAGGATTTTCTTTGTTTGGAGAGTTTTCTCTCTCTTTTCTTTTTTATTTCTAGCTTTGGATTGGCTTCTCAACAAGGTCTACATCGGATTCCTAGTCCCCATCATCAATCCTCGAAGGGTCCCTGGCAATCGATGCTTCATGATAGCACCACCCATGGCAACCCCCAGAACCCTGGCTTTCGAGATAATCCTGCCCATGGTGTTTTGTAGCTAAATCCAGACCCTGGCAATCGACATTTCGTGGTAATGCCACCCATGGCATCTGAACCAGCACATGGTGCTTACATGCCCCTAGTAGGATATGTAAATATCTTAGGAGACAAGCACCGAGGAGATGATATGTTATTGCACATCTTCGAGGGGAATTTCCCGCCTCTCTACGCCGGAGCTCATCCAAATCAACTTGTGTTGATCGGCCGCTCCTAATCTAGGTGACTTTTTCAGAACACTTAAATGCTTTTGCGTGATTTTGATACTTATGTGCACTGAACCAGACTGTGTGTGGATTGGGGTGCTTAGGTTATCGAGTCTCGCAAAACAGAGGTCAGTTAACTAGGTCGAATACTCCCTAAGCCTTAGACCTAATACTCAAGCTTCGCATTTTCCTCAACCTCTTGAGGACTATCCGAATCTTAGCGGATACTTGAATGTTTAAGCCTAGGAGTCTACCCCAAGAGGCCTAAAATCAGCGTTCCTACTAATCTCTTTTGTGTCTCATTAGCACTTTTTTTCTCTTTTCATTTTCTTTTTCTTGATATGGTCTAGAACTTAGTTAATCCCTTAATTTCTTACTAATGACTATCTCTTCTTTTTTTTTCTTTTCATTTTGTTCTCCTTTTTTTTGACATTTTTCACTTTTCCCCTTTTTCTCCTCATGATTTGTATGGCCTCAAAATTTTCTCTCCCCTCATAATTTTTTTATTCTTTTTCAAGATTTTTTTTCTTTTTTTTTTGTGATATGTGATATTTTTGTTGAAACCTTTTCTTGTGAGATGAGTTTTCACGGCGTTTTACACTTTCATACCCCCCCATGCCTAAGTTTTGCAATGTCCTTATTGTAAACGGAGGGTGTAAAACAGTGTTGGGTTTAGGGATTTTAGAACAGGATTTATCGAGTGGGCGAACGGGTCGGGAATGACTGTTGCATACGATTTCGAGCTCTGGCACGTGTACCAGAGATGAGATCGATTGTTCTAAAATTGAACTCAGGGCGCAACAGTCGTGAAGTACAGAAGGATAATCAGAAGGATCTCGGGTTTTTGGAATGACGGGTTGCCTGCTGTTAAGTACTAAATTCAAATCCTTCAGCCGAGCGGGAAATGGTATGGAGAGGGAGTGGTCAAATCAGCTGAGTTTTGTAGAATAAGCACCTTGATCAAGAGCCTGGTTGGTCCAACCAGGTGCTTGTTGAGATCAACAGGCTGATGATGCAACCCAAACCCAATCAGTCTGGTGGTTTGATAAGTGTAGATCAAGAGATGAGGAACCCACCATATACTATAGAGCTTGGAATGATGTGGAAGTGTGAATCCAGGGTTTGGCTGAGTTGAATCAGCTTGGTAAAAGTAGGGATCCGTAAAATAATCAGTGAATGATGCGGAAACCCTACAGGAGTGATCAGAAAATGATGGAGCATGGTTTGCAGTCTGATCATTGTCCAAAACCCGATAATGATGTGGAGGTGAATCATCTGTAATCGACTCAATAAGAGGGGAATCAGAATAGAAATTGAGTTTGGTTGCGGGTTGGGGTTGAAAACGTGTTTGGATGGGTTCTGTATATGCGGAGGTGGTGGCTTCAATAAGAATTGTGTATGAGGGCTCCTCTAAAAAGGAATTACAGGTGAGTTCATTCAGAGAGTCCTTATAGTAGCCATCAAATTCGAAAGTGAATGCCTGAAGAGTGTTTATAGGATGAAGCAAATCTGGGTCAAGAAAAGATTCGAATTCTGGGTTATAATCACTCTCGGCACCTTCTAGTCTTGATTCCTGAGGATCGAAAAGAAATGATTCCATCTTACTGGAACCTGAATTTAAATCAGTGATCTCGGGGTCCGGGACCTCAGAGTTAGGGTCGGAGAATGAATCATGTGAGCTGAGGTCGTAGATTGTCTTATCGTAGTCAGGAAACAAAGGTTCTCCGAAATTATGGTAAGATTTGAAATCATCGGAGCAATTGCGAAAATCAAGTTCTGAGTTTGATTCGAGATCAGAGGTTCCACCACAGAATAAATCACAAGATGTAGACTCAGCAACCTAACTTGGGTCTAGCCTATTCCTCGATTCTGAGCTCAAAGAGGTGTCCTTATTTGGTCTAGGCTCAAGTTCTAGGCTTGTAGGAAAGACCCAATCAAAACCCCACTCTTCCAACTCCTCGATTTTGTATCGTAGATTGGCGTGACTTGTGAAAAATCAATCTGTATCTCTGAGGATGTTGGAGAGGGATATTCATCAAATAAAGGCCCAAAATCATAGTCTTCATTTAAACTTTGATCTTCGTCATATGGGGCCTTGTAATCTTCCCAATAAGTTTCAGATCCAGATTCCAGGCTGAGGATGTGGGTTGAATTACTAGAATCTAAGTCAGGATTATCTTTGAGGGTCACCTTATCAGAATAAGGGGAAGGATTTACACCCTTGAGAGGTTCTATTTTAATCTCATCATTACAGGAGGCTTAGAATTCTATGCTTGGTGAACCCAGATTTTGGTTTTCTATGGCTGGCTCAAAATCGTGTTCTCCTGCAATTGGGACTTCCCAACCTAATTCAAGATTAGGCATGTTATATTCCATCTGGGTTGGGAATCCACAACAACCTTGTGCCTCAAACCCAAGATTTGGGAAATCAGATTGATCCCCAATACTATTCCAAGATGTTTCATGAACTGTTTGGGGCATGTATAGGTATTTCTGATCGATAACTTGTTTCAACAATCTCATCATCTCTTCCCATTTTTCAAGATCATTTTGGTGTTTTTCCCAAAGCATAGGATTTTTCATGCATTGGACGTATTGAGAGTTATGTAATTTTTCTATCTCAATGTATCCTATTATGAGAATGTCTCGAGTTGATCCCTTTGTTGCTTCTGTTAATAACAATTAGGCATAGTTTATGATGAAGGTTGTTGTTGTCGGTATACTAACATGAATGTATTCCATGGGTTTTGAGGTTTTGTACTCAATTTCATAGAATTCAAGGGCATCCTTAATCATTCTATCTCACATGGATCTTTGTGATTCAGGTTTCTTTAATGGTTTTCCTAAGTAACTAGGCTGCATATTTGAATCAGATGGTGGAATCGAGATGTAGAATCAAAATTCAAGTTTTAGAATGAAGTGATTTGATCTGAATAGAGACTCTCAAAGAAAATCTGTGTGTGTTCTAAATAGAAGGGATGAGGGATTGGATGTGTTGTTGACCCAATCAAGGCACCTAAAGTGTTTGGATGACTATGGAGGTTCGGGGCGAATGATACCCCTGGATCAGAAAGTCATCCACCTAAGAATTACCTGGGCAGCCAGAGAGGAAGAGTTCTGCAAAGACCCCTACACGGTAGAGTGCCCCCACAGGTTACAGGGTTTCCCTCACCCAACCTCTCTTGTCACTGATGTTCTAGGTAGACTAGAATGGGGACTTTGACCTCTTAAGTCTACCTATTTTATTTTAAGAGCATAGGTGCTTAAGATTTCACTTGAACTTTAGATGTATTGAGTGCAAAAGTGACCTATTTTCAAGGTTGGTTGACCCAACAAGGGGGTCAACTTCACCTATTTGTCCTTTAAGAAGTTTTAGGTCCTTTCTTTTAGGATTCAAGTGAGATTAAGAGCCTGAATTTTAGGATTTTCTTGAATAAGTCTCTTCAACCAAGGCTTAGGCACACCTCTTTTTGGAGAGTTGATTCTTGCTTATGAAGGTGTGTCTCTAAAACCCTAAATTGAAATCTTTGCTTTTGGCTCTAATTTTGGTCCAATTTAGTTGCAAAAATATGGTATCTAAGGCTCAATCAAGAAGGTGATAGCCCTAGTTACCTTAAATGGGTGCACAAATTAGTATTTTTTGTTAAAATCAAATCAAGCAACTTTGGTGAATTAATTAGAGATGGAAAACATGTAGCCCTAATTGATTTTATCTTGTTTTTTCCTTTTCAAATTGAGGGGCTTAAGAGAAGGGACTAATCAGAAATTACCTGCCCCGGGCGTGTTTGCTATGCGGCCATCTTCCTTTGAATCTTCTTCCCTGAAACAATCACAACAAAATAGATATATCAAGTTAGTACCAAATCAGCAATTGTAATTAAAATTTCTAAATCGCCCATTGCTCCCCAGCAACTGCGCCAAAATGTTAATAAGGCAAAATCCAGTTTTAAAATAAAGCGTTGTAATATAGTCGAAATCGCTTTGAAAACAAAATAGATTTTATTACTCGAATTTAAAGTCCGAGGTATAGAAATCAGGAGCACAACTTAAGAAATTGAATATAATATGAAAAAAAAATAGACTTATAGCGCAAAAATGTAAGAACAGAAGAGTAAAGAAATGTATGTAAACAAGCACAAAATTTGGATGTCTAATTGGTGAATCAGACATCTTAAATATGTGATGCTATAGTGCTGAATTTTCTTTCTTCCCTTTCTTTTCTCTTCTCTGTCTCTGGTGGCTACCTTCTGTCTTCTTCATCTTTCTTTCTCTTCTTTTGATTTCGTGCCTTAGCCTTTCTTTCCTCTGCCTTCTTCTTCAGCCTTTTCCTTTCTTCGGTTCCTTCTTTCTCTTTCTTTGGCGGCACCTTCTTCTTCTACTTTCAGTCCTTCCTTCTTCTCTCTGCTCTTCAGCTTCTTCCTCTTCAGCCTTGTCTTCTCCTTCCCTAGCTTCCTCTTCTCCTTTCCTTGCAGAGCAAAACCTACCCCTACCTGCACGCTCTCTCTTATCCTCTTTCTCTCTTAGGTTCGCTCTCCCAGAGCCACCTTCTTGGGTAATCAGGTCGGGTACGCGCCCAGGACTAGGCCCACTGGTGTGCGATGGTGGGCGAGGTGTGTTGGGTCGGGTAAACGGGTCAAGCCAGGTCCGCAGAGGCAAGGTCACGGACGAGGCTGATGAGAGCCTCATCATGAGCCATAACTAGCTCAGTTTGACCCAATAAAGAAGATAAAAGCTCCTATATAACCTAGAAGAAGGCCTAAATGAAGGAATGAGTGCACTGAGAAGAAAACATGAATTAAAGGTTAAAACTGCAATTTTACCATTGCAGTGCATAAACGGGATTTCTCAGAGGCAAAACATAGGTCAAATGGTCTAAATAAGATAAAAAGTGGGTTGAGTCAATCAGAAATGGGTTCATGTGCAATTTAGGAATTAAATGACATTTGGTAACCCTAAAATAGACCCGCTTAAATTAACAAGGTTTCGATCAGGATAAAAATCAATTAAACCCTCTAAAAATCATGTAAAAATATCCTCTAGGGTTTAGAACACTTATTGTGGCCCTTGGAACCTAGTTTGACCTAGATTAGGGTCCTAACCATTCAATTAACCTAATTTGGGTTTTTACGCAAAATATCCAGTCAAAAAAGGTCAAACCTAAAATCCAACTTCACCATTGGATTCCTTAGGTCAAAATTAGGTTTATACCAAAATTTGGACCTAAGTGGAGGTCATCTTGACCTACTTTGCAATTTAGTACACCCAAATCACAACTTGGTTCCTATCTTTTGAAAATCATTGCAGAGAGCCCCTAAGTTCCTCGCCACCTTTGCAATCAGGTCCTTCCGCCATTGTTAGGGCAGAACTGATCTCCGGTGAGGTTTAGAGAGGGATTACTCTCTGATTCCTCAGAGATTCCCTCCCAGAAATGAAAGGGAGATTCTCTGAGGAATTCCCTTCCATCTAAAGCCAATCATGATCTCTGGTGTGAACCCAATCTCTCGTGCGAACGCACGAGGGATTTGGGTATCCACCTTCTTTCCTTCTCCGGTGAGCCAGCGGAGGTGATTGCGCGCCCTCCATGCACTAGAAGGTTCGGCCAACACCTATAAAAGGATCTTTAGACCCGGCCGCAAATCTTCAGCCTTGTTTTGACGGAGATTCCCCCAAGTTTTCCTCCCTTCCATCTCCGGCCGAGAAACCCGCAAGCTCTGGCGACCTCCTCCCCTCCTTCTCGTTGCTCTGCTGCCATACCAGCAGCAGAGTCAACTCCGCCTCTTTCTCCCGCGTCGTGCAGTACCAAGCGCGCGTTCTCCTGACCTCGTCCTCGTCGCCGCTCTCTCCCTCAGGGTTCTTCTTCTCCGACGACGGTAGCTACGCGCCGTCCACTCTGCTACCTCCCTCCCTTCCAGAACACTCCAGATACCTTCTCCATCTTTCCCTCTCTCTTTTCCCCCTGTATTTTATTTAATTGCCCCCCGACATTACCTGACCACCTCCATCCTCCTCGCCTCAGATCGACCTCCGGAGAGCCGCATCCACCATTTCACCCCTCCACACGGTTCGCCAATCATCTCATAAGCTCCGCCTCACCACTAGGAACAATCTTCGCCCCTCCACTACCACTCCACCCCTCCACAGTAGCCCCCCGAACTCACCCACACCTCCGGTCGCAGGACGACCTAGGTACGCACACCTAGGCCGTCCCACGACTTGCAGCACTGTTCACCACCTTCGCCGTGCCACGGCGAAGGTCCCCAGCTGGTCTGAATGAGTCGAGAGGCTCGTTTTGTGTTTGACAGTATCGAAGCTCCTGCCGCCATTGACGAAGGTTGAAGTAGCTTCGCAACAGCTCCAGGCTTCAGCTGCAGCAGATTCGCGCGAGCAGTGCGAAGCCCTCGGGTCCAGCAAGGAGCACTGCGAAGCCCGCAGCCTTGGCAATTGCAAGAAGAAAGCTCTGCGGGCGCACGCGAGATTGGGGCAGGCTAGATAGTCCCACATCGGCGAAATGCAAGGCGCAGGTGCGGTTTAAATTATTTCTGTGTTATTTGCTTACCGCCTCCGAAAGCACAGGGGTGAGGTCCCTCACCTAACCCACTCGCCTCGTCCGCGGTTTCACCTCGCGGATATGGCGGGATCCGACCCGACCCTAACCTGAGCACTCGCGCATCACCCCCCTGCCGGTGCGCCTAGTCCCAGGTGCGAGATCCGACCCGAATACCCGTGGCTCTGGGAGAGCATCCTTGAGCGAATTGCAGAGAGAGAGAGACGTTCGGGTAGAGGGGAAGGGGTAGGTTTTGTTTCCCTGTGTGCAGGTAGACCGGGTGGGGAAGAAAGGGGACTTAGCCGCAAGGAAAAGAAGAAGAAGCAGAAGAAGAGAAGACAAAGAAGAAAGGACTGCAGACAAAAGGGAAGAAGAAGCCTTCGCAGGAAAGAGAAGAGAAGAGAAAGAAGTTGAAGGAAGAAAAAGACTTGTGGATCAGAAGAAAAGAAGAAGAGCCAACGAAGAAGAAGGCAGAAGGGAGAAAGAAGACTTACTTTTAAGACATCTGATAAAGAAATCAGACGTCCAATTCTGTTTTCTTTTAGCAATTCTTTTTATAACTCTCTCTCTTTGAATCAATTGTTTTCATTTAAAAGTTGCATTCTTTGATTTTAAAAGTACTGAGATTGCTCCCTGTGTTCGACCTCGGACATTCTAGTTTTTCGAGCAATAAAATTCTCTATATTTGTTTGAACATTTTGTCAGCTATATTACAACGTGTTATCTTTTAAAGCCCCACAAAAGCGTACAAACATTTTGGCATCGTTGCCGGGGAGCAACGGACACTTTTAAAGCTTTTGATTACAACTTTTCTATCCAATATTTGGCCTAACTCCTCTCTTTTGTTGTACTCAGACGGAAAGAAAAAAGGAAAGAAGAGCAGCCGCACAACAGACACTCCAAGGAACGGGTAAGTTCCATAAGCCCTCCCTCTTAACTCTCTCAAAATCTGAAAGAAAAAAAAAGAAAGAGCAATCAACTCAGGGCTACCTGTTTCATATTTAGTAACTCACCAAGTTTCCTGATTTTCATTTCAACACATTTTTATCTGCTCATCCAACTAAGGTAACTAGGGTTAAAACTTTCTTGATTGAGCCCTAGGTACTAAACTCTGAGGCAACTAAATTGGACCCACTAGAGCCAATTTAAGGATTACAAAGCTAGGGTTTTTAGAGACACATCTTCTCTTAAACAAAGAAATAAATTTTTCTAAAAAGAGGTGTGCCTAAACCTTGTTTGAAAAGATCTACACAAGAAGAACCCTAAGCAAATCAGGCTTTTAAACCATTTGAACCTTAAAAAGAAAAGGACCTAAAAGCTCTTAAAGGAACAAGAGGTGAAGTTGATCCCTTGGGTCAACCAACCTTAAAATTAGGTCACTTTTTCACTCAAAATACCTAAAAGTTCAAGTGGAACATTAAGCACCTTGATCTTAAAATAAAAAAAGTAGACTTAAGAGGTCAAGGTCCCCATTCTGGTCTACCTGGAACTGCAGTGACAAGAGAGGTCGGGTGAGGGAAACCCTGTAACTCGTGGGGACGCTCTACCGTGTAGGGGTCCTTGCGGGACTCTCCCTCTCTGGCTGCCCAGGTATTTCTCAAGTGGATGACCTTTCTGACTAAGGGGTCCAACCGCCCCGAATCTCTATAGTCACCCAATAATTTTTTGGGTGTCTTGATTGGGTCCAGCACCTTCTAAATCTCATCACATCCTTCGGTGCATGTTCGGTAGGAGGTCCTTAAGGTCACCCTTAAGACCTCCTTTAGAAATTCATTCTCGTCGAGGCCAAGCCTCGACGCCCTTGTTTGTGCAACAACCCCACTACATAAATCTCTCATCTGATTCAGATCCTGATTCTCCTTCTCCCATCATGGCACAACCCATTGAAGAGGAGAATAACCTTGAACACCAACATCAACGCCTTAATGATCTCTTTCAGAACTTTGTAAACCCACCACAGCGACCTATGATGCGAGATAACTATAATCCCGCTGCGGTGGCGATCGAACCTCGAGTACGAATCCCGATTGGAGGACCTGATTCTGAACTGAAGCCCAATATGATTCATGCCAGGGGTGTTATCTGCTTACCGCCTTCGAAAGCACAGGGGTGAGGCCCCTCACCTGACCCACTCACCTCGTCTGTGATTTCACCTCGCGGATCTGGCGGGATCCGACCCGACCCTAACTTGAGCACTCCTCGCGCATCACCCACCTGCCGGTGCGCCTGGTCCCGGGTGCGAGATCTGACCCGAATACCCGTGGCTCTAGGAGAGCGTCCTTGAGCACAGAGAGAGAGAGAGACGTTCCGGTAGAGGGGAAGGGGTAGGTTTTGCTTCCCTGTGTGCAGGTAGACCGGGCAGGGAAGAAAGGGGACTTAGCCGCAAGGAACAGAAGAAGAAGAAGCAAAAGAAGAGAAGACAAAGAAGAAAGAAGGACTGCAGACAAAAGGGAAGAAGAAGCCTTCGCAGGAAAGAGAAGAGAAGAGAAAGAAGTTGAAGGAAGAAAAAGACCTGTGGATCAGAAGAAAAGAAGAAGAAGAGCCAACGAAGAAGAAGAAGGCGGAAGAGAGAAAGAAGACTTACTTTTAAGACGTCTGATAAAGAAATCAGACGTCCAATTCTGTTTTCTTTTAGCAATTCTTTTTATAACTCTCTCTCTTTGAATCAATTATTTTCATTTAAAAGTTGTATTCTTTGGTTTTAAAAGTACTGAGATTGCTCCCTGTGTTCGACCTCGGATACTCTAGTTTTTCGAGTAATAAAATTCTCTATATTTGTTTAAACGTTTTGTCAGCTATATTACAATGTGTTATCTTTTAAAACCCCACAAAAGCGTACAAACAGAGGCCAGTGAAGGGTGAGTGGGACCTCACCCCGTGGTACTGAGGCGATAAGGCCTATGTTGTTTTTCCTCTTAGGCAGGTGCGACACTTCAAAAGTTTCCGAGGTAGGACTATCTTCCCACCTCCCTCGTGCATGCTTGCAGCAGGGATGCTTCGCTTGATTGCAGCTACGGCTTCAGCCTTCAATGCCAATTAGCTGCTTGGAGTTGTGCGCGAGGGAAGTCCGCGCAACCTGGGACTATTGGCCTGGAGTGGGTGGACCTGAAGAGAGCTTGCAAGCAAGCTTCTGCTGTTCGTCAATGGCGGCGACCTTCCTGTACTTGCAATCACGCAAACGGCCTCTCGGCCACATCAGAATGCTCAGGAGGCTTCATCGAGGCACAGCGAGTATACTATGGGGGTCGGCATGGCATGGGATTGCCTGAGTACACGTGCCTAGGGCACGCTATGGTCGTGTGTGTGGGTGTGTTTGGGGGCCCTTGTGGGTGAGTGATGGCATGTATGGAGTGAGGGGTTATGTTCAGTAAGGTGTTGCGGAGCTTATGGGGTGGTTGGCGAGGCGGATGGAGGTGCGGAGCGACGTGGATGCCTCGTGAGAGGTATGGCCGGAGGTGAAGGGGATGATGGTGGTGGAGTGCGTCAAAGGGTGTTTTTGAGAGATAAAGAGGGGAAAAAGGAGTAGAAGGGAGAGGGAACTTATCTGGGCATAAAGAGACAAAGGGGGAGGTAGGGATGGCGGCCAGCTCGTATCGCCAACGCCGGAGATGAAGGTACTTAGTGGGGGAGGTCGGCAAGGACGAAGGGGATGCAGGGACGTCGGCGGGTGCGGCGTGACGTGGACGAGTGGGAGGAAGAGAAACCTGCCACCGGTATTGTGGCTAGGCGATGAGGGAGAGAGAGGGAATTCACCAGATCTTGATAAGCGAACTAGCTAGAGGAGGGGGGATGAATTTGAGGGGTGCTCCCGGCCAATTTCAAGCTTGCCGGATGCGAGGTGATTCGGGTTTGCTTAAATAGGCCTTTGAGGATGGATTTGTGCTTGGAAGCCAAGCTTCCAAGTAAGGGAGGTTCACCGGAGATGGCAACTTGAAAGATACCCAAATCTCTCATGCGTTCGCATGAGAGATTGGGTACCAAATAGAGCCTCAAATTAGGTTCACACTGGAGGAGATTTCTCAGAGAATCTCCCTTTCAATTTTGAAGGGGATTCTCTGAGAAATCAGGGAAATCTTGCCTTTGCAATCTCGCCGGAGTAGGATTCCCTACGCTAAAATGGTGGAGGGACCTAATTGAAAAGAATGAAGAAGAAGCTAGGGGGTTTCTGCAGAGGTTTTAGAAAGATAGGGGTAGAAATGTAATTGGGCTGGACTTATTTGCAAAGTGGGTCAAGATGAATTCCCATTAGGTCCAAATTTTGCTAAAAACCTAATTTGGACCTAAGGAATCCAATGGTGAAGTTGGATTTTGGGTTTGACTACATTTGTCTAGGCAATTTATGCAAAAACCTAATTTAGGGAAAATATTTGTCTGAGACCCCAATTTAGGTCAAAAAAGGTTCCAGTGGCCAAATTGAAGGTTCTAAACCTTAGAGAATGTTTTTCTATGATTTTTAAAGGGTTTAGATGAATTTTATCCTGACCAAAACCTTGTTAAATCAAGTGGCTCTATTTTAGGGTTAAAAGAAGTCATTTAATTCCCAAAATTCGCATGAACCCTTTTCTGTTTGAATCAACCCACTTATTATCCTGTTAAGACCATTTGACCTATGTTTAGCTCATGAGAAAACCCATTGTTGTATTGCAATGGTAAAATTGCAGTTTTACCCCTTGTTTCTTACTTTTATCTCAGAATGGTTATTCATGGAATTAGGACCTCCAATTGATTATGTAGGAGCTTTTGTTCTCTTCTTTAGGTCAAAATGAGCTAGTTAGGGATCATGATGGTGTTCCCATCAATGCCTAATTTCACTCACGCGGTGCTCTGATCCACTGATCTTCCTACTTAAGAAGCTCCACAGCTACGTGCGCGAGGGATCCCGTCCTCCTACATCTCGTAGCGATCTTTCATCCTCTTCAGTTTCTTCTCCTCACGTCACCCAATTTTCACGGCCACCAGCTATGAAATTTCACATTCTCTCCGACACTCCTTGCTACTGAGGACTCCGTAGCACCTGAGGGCAACCCTAAACTCCACTAGAGGGTTTTCACTCCGCTGGAGCATCTCCTCCCTCCTTTCTTCCTCTCCATGCACCGGGTGGAGATCTAAAGGTCCCATTCTTCCTGTTAGATTAGGTTTACTATTTTTTTTAGATTAGCTGTAGTGTAGTTAGATAGCTTAGTAGTATAATTTAGGTATATATTTTGATTTGATCTGCTGTGCGTGCTTGTAGTATAGCTTAGGAGTAGTTGTAGCATAGAGATCCCACAATTTCACCTCCTTTGATTATTTCAGACCAGAGGGGATGAATTCACCCATACATTGACCATTGTTTTTCTCCCTCTACATGTTTTCATTTCTCTTTTGATTTACTCGCATTTTAATTCGCAATTCACCCATGCATTTGGAGTCAAATCCCCATCTCTTTGCTTTCAGCTTTGAGATGAGGAATTACGCTCAAATCCATTTTAGGGGCCTCTCACTCACTTCATTTTATTCACAAAGGCCTCTGATCTGAGCTAAAAATGGTATTGGTTTGCTTGATTTACTTTGACTTTGGATTTAACACAAGATCGAAAGATTTTGAATCAATTGAGTGTTTGAACAGTTTTGACCGAGCAAACTGAGGTATTTTTATAATTCATTGAATGGCTGTGAATCTGAGATGGTTTTGTGTCAGAATTCATCTTAGATGAGCCATAATCAGATCTGTTCTTTTTTAGGGTTTTAATGTTTTTGAAATCTTTGTAGAGCCAAGGAAGATCAATTATGTTGATTGGAGGCTTTATTAAGGATTTCAACTATGCATTTATTTTTCTTGAGATCTGATTTTCGCCTAAGGGATTTTTAGTATCCCTTAAGGTTTTCAACACATTGGGATTCAAATTGAATTTAATGGACTGATTTCAACACCTCCTACATGTTGTCTATAGCATTAGAAAGGTGTTAAATCAGTAGATTTGGCTTTGATTTGGAAAGAAAAAAATGTTGACGAGGGTCTTTGATTTAGAGTTGCATTTCTAAGAGAAGTTTTAATGTGAATTTTAGCCCTTATCAGAATGTGTTTTTGAATCCCAGCAACCATATCAAATTGATACATGATACAGCTACATTTCATTCAGATTCTTCTTTTATCTATTGATCAAGTTATTTTACATCTCTGATCAGGCTTTCTCAAGTCTGATTTGAGATGTAAATGACTTAGTCAGGAGATAAGGGTTGATCTGTTAGTTCCAGATCTGTTGCAGATGATTTCTTTGAAGTCTAAATTCTGCAGTAGCTCTTGGATTGTTTTAAGATGTCTGGGCTTTGCCTAGAATGTCTGGAAATGTGCTGCAGTTGTTGTCTGCTACTATTTGTTGCAGATGGTGACTGTTGTTGCAGCTGTTTGTTGGATAAACTGGATTGTTAGGGTAGTAGATGGAGTTTTGAGCCTTTTAAATGGCTGACCTATTTCATTATGTTGCATAATTCCCTGTACAAGTTTTCATGTATTGTAAATGACCTTAAATTTCATTCGAATAGCTTGTAATTCATTAATCAGGTTCCATTGTCAGCTATATATGTATATAACTGCCCATTTGTAGAAATTGAATGAAATTAAGTTGAAAATCAGATTTAATCACTCGTGCACTTTCTATGCTATTTTCTGAATGGTTTTAACTGTATAGACGTCTTGTTCAGCATGTTTAGTTCACTTTTAGGCCTTAGGTTTACTTAGAATATCCTCTTTAGGCCTAGAATGTGCTAACTTTGCACATAAATAAAAATACCTTAAAAAATTCAAAAAAATAAAATAAACCTATCTTAGTGAAGATCAGGTATAATTTTAAGTATATATCAAGTTTCATGGTAATCTGAACTCCCGGCTTAGTAGAATATACCAACCGATGGTTCAATATACCATGAAACTTAATAAAAGAAATTAACTATAAAAACACCAAAAACACTCCCTCTTTCTCATCTATTTCTTTCTCTCTCACCTCCTACCTCCATAATATATATAAAACCCACAAAAATCAGAAAAACCATAAAAATACCTAAAAAAACCAATGTACACTATGTAAATACTTGTAGATATAAGCTATATAGTAATCTATATGTGTACATATTGTAAAATATATATATATATATTAAGTATAAGTAACTTATGTATACATTATATAATGTAACTGAGGTATTTAAGTTAGATTAAACTGTACATAGCTTATTTATATAACTATTTATCAATTATACTAATTTATATATACTAGTAAGCTATATAAATTAATAAACCTTATAAATAGACATATTTACTACTGAAATTGTACATACGTATTTATATGTATACTATGTACATTAGGAACCTGTACTATAATTTAATTATATATACATAATAAATAAGTAATTTATTAAGTTACTAGCTAAGTTAATAGATTAAATTAAAATAAATTAGTAATTTAAGTTAAAACTAAACTAACTTATATTGTATATTTGTACTAATGTAGTTTAAGTAAATTAAGCTAATTTAATTGTATTTATAATGTATTATATTAGTTGTATCTAATTTATATATAAAACAGTTCAAAAAGAAGCTATTTAATGGTAAATAAAATAGAAATAAAACCTGTAAAATACTTTAAAAATCTTTATTAAATACTTTAATATATATATTAATACTGTATAAGGTCAATTAGATCATACATTAAATAATTTATACATAATTAAGAAATAAAATCTAGAATTCAATATGTATAAACCAGAAACTTTACCTAATTTATTTATATAATAAACGTAATTAAATTTCTAAATTAATTGTACAATTATAAAGTACTATGTAAATACTTTAATTCCCCATAATTTATTTTTAATTTATAATAAATTATGGCCATCAAATCGAGGGCCAAAATCATGAAATCAGCACGGGCACTGGAATTCCAGCACTAAGTCACGCCTAACTTAGTGCCACATCGCGTGGCACAGAGCACTTATAGCGCTATAAGTTGTTTTCTTCTATAGGTTATCCAGTCGTCACGGGCACCGGGCGCCCGAAACAACCCCCTCCCCCTTACGAGCATATTTATGGCTATGGCATGGTTATGTGATGTGTGATGGTACTGGTGTGCGGTGTGTGGCTGGGAACCATGCATTGTGCGAAGGGCTTGATTAAGCCTAATACTGAGCTTAAACCAAGATTAAAGAGGCTTAATAACGAACTAGGGTGGCCCTAGTAGTGGTCTGGTGCTATGTATCCCTCGAAAAGATCACCCGCCAACCTTAAAACCTAATTTTTGAACTAATGAAGGGTTAAGGAAGAGAAATTAAGAGAAGAATAAAGAGGAAGAAGAAACGGCTAAGTTAACCTAAAAGATTAAGAGAGAATAAAGAAGAAGAAGAATGAGTTAAGTATATATATGCGTATGTATATATGTAATACATATATGTATGTAGTATAAATATAACATGGATATAAGTGTATACTGTAAATAACTAGTATAAGTATACACAGTATAGTTGTGTTTGAGCTGTATATGTATATAAATAACCTTATAGCTTTACCGACAGAAGTATTCGTCACTGTAGACTGAATAAGTCACTATAAACATCACTATATACCCTGGTTTTTACCTTAGATTTTGTACACAGTTTTTCTGGGGTATAGTGTCGTTTATATCTGTCGCTGTAGATATTATATATGTTACTGTATATGTCAGTATGTTAAGTTAGGATAGTATAGTATATATTTTTACTTATTATTGTATATATATGTAAGTATTAGTATTATAAGTTATAAATAGATAGTATAGAGTATATATGTATAGTGTTTGATACTTGTTTGTAAATAGGTGTTTGTAAGCATTTTAGTTGACTCTTTTGTACATAATTGAGCTATTATTTCATTGATTATTCATTAATTCATTCATTTATGATTGTACATAGAATTGATCGTTTTGGGATTAAAGAATAATGTTGGACTTAAAGAGTGATGTATATCAATAACTGCCTCCCAGTGAACAACCTGGAATAAACCAATAAAAATTATGTAAATAAATAAAATTGATGCGATAACGGTTTGTATTTGTAACATATACTACAACAACGATGATTTTTTTTATACAAATCGTGGTCGACCCTAACACTCACCTCTAGTCATTTCAGCAGAAGCCAGCTTGCTTTAGTTTGGCTTAGCAGCTAGCAAAGAACTAGCAAGGTAAACCAGCTAAAGTAGCTCCGTACCACCCTCTTTAGTAGTTGCCAGCTCTAGTTTAGCTCCAGACTTCTTTTGTCCAGCTCCTCCCCTCAAACCACAGCTCCAATTGCCTCCTCCTCTACTCTATAACAAGCTAAGCTAGCTTAGTTTAGCTTAGCTAAGCTCCAATTCCCTTTGCCAAACCATCAACCCAACCTAACCCTAACTCCACCAACTAAGCCCACCTAAGACCACCTAAGCTAGCTCCACCTCCACTCCAAGTTGGCTCCACCACCTTCACCACCTTTCACACCTCAACCACCACCAAAGGGCACCAAGAAGTTGGTGCCAAAACCACCCTAACTAGCCCCATTTTGGCGCTAACTTTTCCCTCCAAAAATCCCCCCATCTTAACCCTACACACACCCCTTCAAGCCATCACCACCCTACACCTACCCCCACTTCTAGAAGCCCCCATAGTTGGCACCAAAACCATGGCACCTCTCCATGGTGGCGCCAACCTATGGTGCCTCTCCACCACCATAACCACCACCACCACATCCCTTAAGGTGGCGCCAAACACCCTCCACCATAGGATCACCTAACCACCTCCTAGAACCCACCCTAGCCCTACACCTAACCTATGCCAACTACCCGCTTCTGCACCTCTATAAAAACCCTCCTAACCACCACTAAAAAATCATCCTCCCATAGTATATTTTCCACTCTAATCCCACCCATAACCCACGGCCAAGGAGAAGGAAGAGAGAAGAAGATTAAGGGTGCACATCACTTGCCCCCTTGGTGCCTTCTTCTTCCCATTACTTCACCTTGTGCCACGCCTAGGCGGAAGAGCAATCCATCACTAGGAGGATGGCTAGGCAAAGGAGGAGTTTTTAGGGTGGACATACACCCTTGGGAGAAGCAAGTGCATGCCCCCCCTTGGGCTTGCAACTATCTTGAAGGACACCTTCCTGGAGGAGCCTTTTAAGGAAGGAGAAGAAGGAGCTCTCTTTTCAAGTCAAGGAGCTACTCGGCTTAAAGCAAGAAGCCCCCTCTTCTTCACCATTTTATATAGAGGATTTGTGTTTTTCTTTTCTTATATTCTCAAGTAGAGTAGAAGCATTCCTCTATAGGTTTTGTGTAA
The DNA here is from genome assembly GCA_037157565.1 of Thalassia testudinum. NCBI lineage: Eukaryota > Viridiplantae > Streptophyta > Magnoliopsida > Alismatales > Hydrocharitaceae > Thalassia > Thalassia testudinum. The sequence continues at coordinate 156,301,436 of JAZHRO010000073.1, forward strand.
ATAATTTCCATCAATTCAAGTTGCCTTTAGTTATCTTTTTGTTGCATAGTCTTTTAGAATTTTTGTCTAGCATTTTTTTCACTCCCTCTCCCTAATTACTTTAGGCCTCCACGTGCCTAGGGTGAGCATAGGGAGAGGCTCTACTTGTCACCTTAGTAGTAGTGTAGTGAATTAGGTGTAGGCTATTTTCTTGCTATCAACAATTTGAGTGTTTCTCGTCATTTCAAAACTATAGAAATTATAAACTTGAAATGATCAAAAAGAAAGTTGACTTCCATTTCCAAGTAAGAGACATATTTTGCAAACATTTGGCCTCCTTGGACGACCCTAGATACTTCCCTATCTAGGTTTTATAAATTTGAAAGCGACTCGATTTTTGTGCGTTGCAACGATAAAACCCTAATTTTACAAACTGCGCAAAAACCCGATCATGGTCGTTGCAGGAGTCAGTAGTCGTAGGTGGTGTGTGGGATAAGCGGTAGGGGTGGTGGTGTTGATGGGTCTGGTTGGAGAAGATGGTGAGCAGGGGAAGGGGTTGGGTGAAGAGGAAACAAAGGGTGGCGATGAAGGTGATAGGAAGGTGGCTGGTGGTGTTGGAGGCGGTGATGGTTATGGGGGGCAAATAATGGTAGTGGTGGTGCTCTCTATCACGGAGCACCACCAGGGCGTAGGCGGCAACGATGATGTTGGCTTCAATCCACAATGCGCTCTCCGACCATGGTGTTTGCTTTCTTCATGGTGGTCAAGGATGGAGGAGACGATGGTAGCCCCTTTTAGCCGATCGAGGAGGATCCCCCCCTTATTGTGCATGAGGGAGAGCGAGTCATCAATTTTGTTGAGAGAAACTTGGAGAGGGGTTGCATGAGGTGTTACGAGAAGCTCGGGGAAGCAGTTCATGCGTTCTGCAAGGAGGAGGAAAAGAAACAAATTGGGTTATTTATAAAAATAATATAAAATAATGCATGTAATGTATGCTATATACTATCCTCTATTTTACTTACATATGAATGCCATGTATGAACTAAATAAGAAATTTTATAAACTATTTTGTTTACATATTAAAGTATGCTATGTATATGTAAATATTATCATAATATTTAGGCACTTATGTAATTAGTTAGCCCACACATGTGTTCTCATCAACTGTGTGTTGGTGGTGATGGCGACCGGCCTAGAGTGGAGGTTGTCGGTGATGAGTTGTCTACCACCATGGAGCATGGGGGTTTGGGCAGTGCGAGAAAGGTCAACGAGGGTGCGGCAGTACTTGAGAAGAGTGTCGATGGTGTCAGCATCGAGGTTGGAGGTTGAAGGAGATCAATTTGAGTTGCTACATGCTATGGCTGTTTTGGGTTCTCCTTCGTGAACAGTGGATGGTGGCGATTTGAAGAGGAAAAAGAAGAAGACGAAGAGGAAGATGATGGGGAGGGGTGGTACATACAGGTGGCGATGAGGGGTGATGGTCTATAGCTGAAGGTGTTGTTGGCGGTGATGTGCATGCCTGCGCTGAAGGTGATTTGCGGCGAGGAGTAGGTGTTGGGTTCTTCTTATGGGTGGTAAGGGAGAGGGGCGGTGGCAGGAGGTTGAAGACGAAGATGAAAGGGAAGGTAGGAGTGGGTTGATGCTGTTCTGGCCGCACACTGTCACCGTGCGACAGCGGAGAGAGGCAAGGGCGACGTTGGGGAAGCTGGGGCCACAGTGTACGCTTGGGAGTTCACGGTGCAAGTCCTCTCTTTCCACGGTGGTGACGAGCCCGACATGGGGGGGTGCTATGCTCTTTTATAGACGTTTTGCCGATCTCTCTCAATCCTTTCTTCCCGAAGCCTTCTTCGACAAATTGAAGATATTGAAGCGGTTGGGAGGCGTCGCGAACCTCAGGGGAGAGTTGCTGCGAGGCTCTCGTAACGGCAGTGCATTGATGGATGATGAAGGTTTTGCACTCATGCACCTGATTTTTCACAATATTTCATATTCTTTCTGCAAATATCCCTGGAAGAAATATATAATTATTTATACTTGAAAATGCACTAAAACACAATCTATACTAATTATTATTTTGCACTCCATCTTAGTAGAACTAACTAGCAAATGCATAAAAGTTATGACAATCTACATTTACTTATTATGAACTAATATGCATGAATTATTGCATATAAATAATATGGAACCAACACTTTTAGGCCAAATAATTGTCCACTAAAGTAGACTCGTCAAATACCCCCATGCCTAAGTTTTGCTGGTCCCTAACTAAAAATGAAAAATACATGCAAAGTGTATGATGCATGCTATCAAGAGAGTGACAAAAGATTTCTTCTTTCTTTATTTCAAAAATTTAGAAATCCAGACACATGTGAAAATGAAGTGTTAGTAGCTTAGGTAATGGATCTAAGTGAAAAGTCAACTTACATTTAAAGTTCGTACTTAACCTTTGGTAAAAATTCTATTAGAATAGGCAACTACTTCCCTCGAGGATAAAACAGAAAATCATCTGTGATTTGACCCCAACTTTTTGGCTTAGGTGGGAGATACTGAGTCAAATGGATTCATATTTGGTGGCTCACACTCATCTGGTGCTACATGTAGTCTAGTACTGTAAACTCTAAATCTCTAGACTATCAAATGAGACAACCTAGAGAGAGGCTAAACAAAACTGTGCTCTATTAATGTTCCTTTGCTCTCGCTCTTTTTTTTTCGTGAGATCACAATTAAATCAACATGACGCAAACTTTTATTCATGAGGCCTTATTAGGGATGATGATGTTCAAGAGGATATTGTGTGGCTTATTTGGTGAAAGTGCCTACTCTCGACACCGAGTAGGAATGGATAGGACGAGTGTATTTCTGATCTTTGACACTAATGCCCTCCTTCAGCCAAGGATTCTATGGACGGTCATAACCATCCACCATAGTCATAGTTTTATTAGAACTCAATCCCTATGTATCTGCTTTATTTGGTGATTCTCAGGAATTCACACACAGGAACAGAGAGCGAAAACTATGGCTAACTCTGAGGTATCATCATGTAATTATCCAGAGCTTAAGAGTCCTTGCACTAGACTTAGTGCACTAGTAGTCACTCTACTTTCTCCTCACAAATATCAGGTGGATCTAATAGAAGATAGTTTGCCTAACTCCTTACTAACTGTCTAAGGGATCAACAAACTAAAAATGTTTATTGATTTTCTTAAAAGATCCTTTACCTAGTCTACGTGCAAGTGAAGTAAATGTTTGGATTCTAAACTCAGAAACAATTTAAGAAGAAACTTTTTAATGACACCTCCTTGATAAAAATCTTCTACTAGGAATTAACCAAATCAGCTCAAGAAAATAAAAGAGATGGTTTTTTTTTACTAATGCACCTATCCTAAATACATGCAAATATTTATAAATGCTATAAATAACCTCAGGTTATACCCCCCCATGCCTAAGATTGACAATGTCCTCATTGGAAAAATAAAGACATAGTAGAATATCACCTAAGGAGGAGAGTGGGAGGAGCTAAGGCTCTTTAAGCTGGACTGCGTGCAAAACCTGGCCATTTGAAAGAGTAACATACGGTGTAAGTCGTTGGCCATTTACCTCAAAGCTCCCACCAAAAGTAGGGTTTCGAATTTCAATTGCTCCATGAGGGAAGGCATTGATAACATACGGCCCATCCCAACGGGACTTGAGCTTTCCAAGAAATAATTTAAGTCTAGAATTGAAAAGCCAGACCCACTGGTTGGGCTCAAAGGTCATTCTAATGATGTGCTTATTATGGAAGACCTTCGTACGTTGCTTGTAAGCTTGGGAGGTTTCGTATGCTTCTTTGTGAAGCTCCTCAAGCTCACTTAACTCCAGCGTGCGTGCCTTACCCGCTTTATCTAGATTTAAGTTAACGTTTTTAATAGCCTAATAAGCTTTGTGTTGGATTTCAACGGGAAGGTGACATGCTTTTCTGTAGACAAGACGGAAAGGAGACATGCCTAAGGGAGTTTTATATGCCGTTCTGTAGGCTCACAGAGCATCATTCAATTTTTTTGACCAATACTTATAGTCAGGCCTAACAGTTTTTTCCAGAATACGTTTAATCTCCCTATTAAACACTTCAACTTGTCCACTCATTTGGGGATGATAAGGTGTGGCTATCTTGTGGTTGACTCTCAGATTTTGGAGTAGTCTTGTGAAGTGCACATTCTTAAAGTGAGGTCCTCCATCACTTATGATAGTCCTTGGGCACCCATACTAAGAAATGATATTAGCCCTAATAAAATCCAAGACCACAGAATGGTCATTGGTCCGCGTGGGTATGATTTCTATCCCCATTTCAATACATAGTCCACGACCACAAGGATGTACTCATGTCCGAAAGACACAGGAAAGGGACCAATGAAGTTGATGCCCCAAATATCAAAAATCTCAACGGGGAGAATAGGTTACTAGGGCATCTCATCCCTTTTTTCGATGGTTCCCGTCTGCTGGCAATGTAGACATGTGCCCACATATGTATGTGCATCTTGGAATAATGTGGGCCACCAAAAACCAGACTGAAGAAATTTATGGGCAGTCATTTTCCCACTAAAATGCCCTCCACAGTGGAGGTCATGGCAGAAACTCAGAACACTCCTTTGTTCTTCGTCAGGGACGCAACGGCGAAATAACTGGTCAGGGCCTATGCTAAAAAGCTTGGGTTCCTCCCAGAGATAAATTTAGCATCAGCAAGAAACCTGTTTGGCTTCTGCTTGTCCCCAGTATTGGGGGTTATGCCCGTGATAAAATAGTTCACTATATCAGCAAACCAAGGAGTTTTAGCCTCCACAATCATTAGAGACTCATCAGGAAAAGTCTCTTGGATATTGCCAGCAGGGGTTGATGCCTCAATAGGGATCTTGGACAGATGATCTGCTATCACATTTTCAACTCCTTTCTTATCTTTAATTTCCAGGTCAAACACTTGGAGTAGCAGAATCCAACGAATCAAATAAGGTTTGGTGTCCTTTGCAAGAAGGTTCTTTAAAGCATAATGATCGGTGAACACCACAACCTTGGATCCCAATAAATAAGACCGAAACTTTTCCAAAGCAAATACTACAGCAAGAAGTTCCTTTTCAGTGACCGTATAGTTTTGTTGAGGATTTGTAAGGGTCTTGCTGGCATAATGCAAAACATGAGGCTTGCTATCAACCCTTTGACCTAAGACCGCTCCCACTGCGAAATCAGAAGCATTGCACATCAGCTCAAATGGGAGGGCCCAATTTGGTGCTTGGAGAATCGGCACGATAATAAGGGCTTTCTTCAAGACTTGGAAAGCGTCGCCACATCTTTCATCAAAATTGAAAGGAACATCCTGCGCTTACAGGTCACAGAGTGGCTTAGAGATTTTACTGAAATCTTTAATGAAGCACCTATAGAATCCAGCATGGCCAAGAAAAGATCTAACTTGACGAACATTGTTGGGTGATGGAAGTTTAGAGATGGAATAGATTTTGGCTATATCCACCTCTAATCCTCTCTTGGAGACTATATGCCCCAAAACAATGCCTTGTTGGACCATAAAATGGTTCTTCTCCCGACTAAGCACCATCTTTGCCTCTTCACAACAGGTTAAGACTTTATCAAGGTATGAAAGGCATAGGTCAAACAACAAGTCGTAAATGGAGAAATCATCCATGAAGATCTCTACAAACTCATCGGTCATGTCAGAAAAGATAGCCATCATACATTGTTGGAATGGGCAGGAGCATTACATAACCCGAATGGCATTCAGCGGAATGCAAATGTGTCATACTGACCCGTGAAGGTGGTACGCTCCTGATCGTTAGGAAAGAATACTATCTGATTATACCTTGAGTACTCGTTAAGGAAACAGAAGTACTTGTTCCCTGCCAGTCGTTCCAAAATCTGAGCGATAAACAGTAAGGGGAAATGGTCTTTGTGGGTAGCCGTATTCAAACGGCGATAATCAATGCAGACCTTCTAGCTAGTTGAGGGTCTAGTGGTCAGCAACTCTCCTTGATCGTTTTCTTCCACAGTGATTCCTGCCTGTTTGGGCACCACATGTATCGGACTGACCCATCTACTGTCTGAAATGGGATAGATAATTCCAGCATTCAGCCATTTCAAAATCTCCTTTTTGACAACCTCCCGCATATTGGGGTTGAGCCTTCTCTGCATGTCTCAAAAGGGTTTCATGGACTCGTTCGTGTATATATGATGCATGCAAAGGGAGGGGTCAACACCCTTAATATCAACTATCGACCAAGCAATAGCTCCCTTGTGCCTTTGTAAAAATTCAAACAAAGCTCCCTCTTGCGATTCAGATAATGTAGATGAGATAATTACGGGGAGCGTGTCGTTAGGGCCAAGGAAAGCATACTTCAATGTTCTTAGGAGGGGTTTAAGCTCCAACTCAGGATCCTTATGGATTAAGGATATAAGTTGAGATGTCCCTGCCTTAGGTAGCGGATCTACCTTCAGAGTCCAAGGTGGGGACAGAGACTCTGTGTGTACTCCTAGCAACTCTTCCAATTCGGGCATATCCCCATCATTCTCTTCAATACTCGGAGGATGGTCCTTAGATATGACCATTTGAAGAGGATCTCTACATACGAATGCTGGAGTAGTCTCCTCAATGATTTCATCAACAACCTCAATCTGGTAATAGTCTTCAAATCCGAATTACTTGTAGGTATCAAAAACATTCAACCGGATCTTCTTGTTCCCAAAGCCCATTTTAAGTGCCCCTAATCTACAATTGATAAGGGCATTGGCCATAGCCAAGAAGGGGCATCCCAGAATAATGGACGACTTGGTGGTCTTATTAGATGGGTCAGTATCTAGCACGAGAAAGTCAACAGGGAAGAAGAAGTCCTCTACTCTTACCAGGACATCTTGCAGCAATCCTCATGGTGTCTTAAGCGATCTGTCTGTGACTTAGAGTATGACTGGACTAGGCTATAAATCGCCTCCTCCCAAAAGGTCATAGATAGAGCTCGGTAAAATGTTCACCCTCCCCCGCCTAGATCGAGCAGAGCCTCGTCAATGTGCTGGTTACCTATAACTCCTGAAATATACGGGGCCCCTGGGTCTTTCTGTTGGTGCTAGAGCACCACGATCATTTGTTTTGATGATAACAAAACATATGTTGTTTAACATTTGCACTTGGAGTCTTAGATTTCAGGTCAATTGCAAATGTAGACGTGTTTAGACGAATTCGAGCTCGCATCCAGGACGGATTGGAGGAGCTTGATGGAGAGCAGAGGAGATTCGCGAGGAGCGATAGATTGAAGATGGAAGGACAAGAAGAATAGAATAGAATTCTTTTTATTCCTTTCATGTACATTTGTCGTTATTTTCTTGCTCTTTATTTCCTTAGAAAATTATGTTAAAGAGCCTCAAAGTACCCTACCAGTAGTCCTAGGAACACTGGCACAACCCTAGGATACTTAGTTTTTCTATAGAGAACTTAGAAAACCAATATAGGGTTTAAACAGCACTTCCAGACGTCTAATTCCCAAATCAGACCTCTGATAATGTGTTTTAAGACGTCTGACTGTTGATTCAGACGTCTGATAACATTTAGGCTGGACAAGTTAGTTCTGTCTGATGAAATCAGATGTCCAGACCTTAGACTAGACGTCTTAGGAGACGTCTGATGACTTTGCCAGACGTCCAATTAGTGGACCGTTGGCTCTCTTACCATACACTCAAGGATACGACCGTTAGAGCCTTATCAGACGTCCTTAAGCCCTTCCAGACGTCTGATAATTGACCGTTTTGCCTCGACTGACCCAAAAATCTCTTCTCAGAGATTTTCTAGCAGTTGCAAATCCATTCCCACGAAAAAGTAGGTTTCCAGACATCCTGTATGTCGTCTGATGGACTTGCGCTAGAACCCTGTTTAGATCTGATTCAAGTTAGGAAGGAACCCGCATGAAATCAGACGTGCCGTAGTGCGTATGTGTTAAGAGGTGTCGTTATAGTCACACTTGATACGTCGATTTTAAAAGAAGTAAACGGAGGTGAGTCTGAGTGTCGGTCTCAGGGAGGCGTGGAAGTCGGATTTTGTTTACCACTTGTTGTCACGAAAAAGGCGGAGTTTTGCTTGCGAAAGAGACGGTTTTGAAAAGCGAGAGATAGAGAGAGTTTAGGGTTAGAAAGCTCTTGGTTTTGATCATGCACTTTAAACAGAAATTAAAATGGTGACTAAATGGAAAATAATTTCATTAAACATGCATTCATAGTTCATGGTTTACAACATTAAATACATGCTTCAACAAAAGTAAATGAAAGCTTAAAAGAGAGAGAGAGAGAGGTAGAGAGAGAGTGTGGAGAGCGACGAGGCAGCCACGGCGGTGGAGGAGGCTCCGTCGGCGGCTCGTCGTCTCCGGTGATTACAAAAGTGCCTAAAGCTAGCTAAGAGAGGAGTGGAGTAGTTGCAAGTGGGAGAGTATGCCTTGAATGGTGGTAGAAGGGGGTTTAAATAGAGTTAAGGGCTTCCTAAAAGAAGAATGTGCTTTAGCGACATCCAGAACGTCGCTAAAACCACTTCCAGATACGTCGGTGAAGCCCTCCTGCCGCCAGTCAGCTGCCCGCCCCACTCTCTCTCCATGCGCGATCCGTGGACGTTGAACGAGAGCCGTCCGATCAAAGATCGGACGGTTGAGATCCTCCTGCGCCCGCGCTGAGATCGTGCCTCGGGCGCGCGTGCGCGTGCGCATTTCCGCCCGACGTGCGCTTGCGCGTGGGCGCTCGGGAGCTGTCATCGCGTCGCGTGGCGCGATCCTGGCCGCCCGCTGCTGATCGGGCGGCCCAATTTTGCCGCGCCCTTCGCTCGCGCTTGATTTCTGCTCCGCGCGATTCGAACACGCGTCACTACAATGCGGGCGTGCGCGCTAGCCGTTGCGCCACACCCACGCTTTGTCGAGGCGACCGCGGGCGAGCGCGCGGATCTCGACCGTTCGATCGAAGATCAACAGTTGAGATTCGTCCTTGGCTGGCTTGAGGGCGTGCGAGCGGTGGGGTCGGGGTGACGTGGCGCTTTCTGGGCCGTTGATCTCCAGATCAACAGTCAAAATTTCTTGGGCCCATTGTGGGAGCTCCGGATGTCGGATTTGGCCGATCTTGAGTCCGTTGGACTCCGTTCGTCATTCTGAATCCATCTGTGCGGTCCGATTCTCATCTGGGGCCTGCTTTGACACATGCTTTACACACATGACCATTAATGTAGTTTATAAGCAATCTTTGTACTTGATGCATGCAATGCTCCTATTCTACTTTATGTTGTGCCTTTTATTCTAAATATGGGTCATATTCAACCTAATTACTACCCCCTTGCGTGGTGTTATCATACCCCCATGCTTACTCCTTGATAGTCCCTAGCAAGGTTTATTCTAGCCTTTATTTCTTTGGAGAATTCAAGAAGTAATTGCTTAGGCACTTCGTTACTTGTCAATAAGAGGAAATATACAAAGATCCTAATCTACAAAGACTAAGCAGCGCCCGAGTGTCCGCCAAAATACGAATCACCCGAATCCTTGCTTTGTATATATAACTATACATATGTATGCGTATATATCTATATATGTATTTTTAGAATTTTCGGAATTCAGTGTGGGTTGGTAACTTTTTACGGCTACCCAACCCACCCAAAACTCGGTCAAAACCCTAAGTGCTAAGCATCTTGGTGTGAATGTTGTGATAAACTCACTTAACGGTAATTGAGACAGACTTCGAGTTTCTACGCCTCTAGGTGACCGGAAAAGAAAATAAATTTTTGCCTGAAGGTGTATTTGTTCGATTGGTAGCTTTCTCCCTACATTCATTTTACTTGGGGTCAACACAAGGATTTTCCAGTGTATATCTCCCCGACTTGTACTACTTCCCTGCTTCGTCCTTAGGTGTTTTGGTCTTTTTTGTGCAATTATTGAGCTAGGCTCTGGACAACCGACCAATGGGCTGTTACCCACGATCACTTGCTAGCCATACTTGTGCGGTGAAGTGTGGTTTATTTTCTTTTCTTCTCTATTTTTTTTTCGTAGGTGGCTTCCCTAATCTCAAATGTACCTAGAGGCAGCGAAAAAGAAATGGCCTGTGGCTGGGTTCTGGACAACCTGCCAATGGGCTGTTACCCACGACAACTTGCCAGTCATACCACCCTAGAGAGTTCATTAGCTACCCAATTTCTGTCAAAATCTCCGAGAAGTGAGTCTGTGCAAAAATGTGTGTAGATGCTTAGACTCAAAGTTTTCCTGAGTTATAGGGTGAGTTGATAAGTCGTATACTTATTACCTTATTTATTAGGTGGATTAGAATAGCTTAAAGTTGCAAGGATTCGCCGCTAAATCCATATTTTAACGGACACCAAGGCTGATTAAGCCTGAAGGCCTGAAAAGTCTAAGTGTTTAAGTTCTTTTTGTATTATTTCCCACTATTAACAAGTTTCTAATGCCTAAGTTTTTCTTCCTAAATTCAATTTTTTTTTTAATCAATTAATTTATTCATTCAGACTGATTAATTAAGCTCAGGATTATGCAATTTACCATCCCCCCCATGCTTAAGTTGGACAATGTCCTCATTGGTAGATGCATGGATGCAGAAGGGTTCAAAAAGATAGTACCTCAGTGACGTAAACTACCATATCAGTCTGAATCCGCTGGGTTGCCTCCCAGGAAGCGCTGAGTTTAACGCCTCCAGCTCAGTGGTGCACAAATAGGAATGGTTTGGGTCAAGGAGATATGTTCAAAATTAATCAGACCCAAAATCAGAAGTCCACAGATGCGAATAAGGTTGTGGTGGAGTCCCATTCCTAAGGGATGGGAATTCTGTATCATGCATGACCGTGTCAGAACCTCTCTTAGTTTGTGGGCATGCAAACAAGTTGTTGTGGATGAACGCACCCCAAATATGACACGCCAGACACTAAAGATGTAGGTTTTATATTCAACTTGTGTCCCCATAAAATTGTAATCCATCGAAAATGTATCAATTCCAGTGCATTCGGGTTGCGGGATTCTTATTCTGGTAGAGCAGGTAACAAAGTCCAGAGTTTCATATTGAGCCCTACAACCAAGCATGAGGCCTCTCTCCAAAGACGAATCCATCTCTCCCGCAACTATGGTTTCATTGCTCATTTCCTCCAAGCCCTTGATCTCAAGAATATTTTCTTCAACCTCCTCTGTATCAGATTCACTGTTTTGGATTACATTAGAGGTAGGGTCAATTTCATCCTCTAGATCATATTCTTTCTCTTGGCCCTCCTCCAAATTTGTGATGGGGATTCTAACCGATTCATAATCAATTTCTTTGAAATTGTAACTCCATTCTCCATCTCCGACGTTGGCTGCTACTCCCACTGGATTACTTGTCTTGGGCCGATTAGATTCATATTCCAAGGTCTCTCCCCTCACCTTCTCAGTTTCCTCCTGATGTTTGTTCTCAATGCTCCCCAAATTGTGTTCCAAGGAATCCTTACTGTCCTTATCCACTGAGCTATCCAACTCCTGAGGGGTATCAATGGTGGACTGAACCAAGTCAGGATGACTGGGTGTAGTCCAATTGATCATGGTAGGTCCTTGCTTTATGAATTCCATGAATGGCGTTGTGTGCAACAGCTTTCTTTGGCCTTCTTCCCCCAATTGTTGGAACAACTCCAACATAGCATGTTGCCCTTTAACCAATTCTTGATTCTGTCTGTGTAGTTCTAACTGGAGGTTATCAAGAATTGACATGGTGTCATTTGGTGTCCTTTGGATTTCCTCCTTGAAATATAAGTTAAGAGAGTATGGTTGAGGTTGTGGATCAGAATCCATATTGGTGTTTAGGTTCTTGGGTGGGTCCTCTATTCTATCATGTTCAGGGTCCAGTTCTTCAAGAGGAACCATTCTTTGTTTGGTCCTACTCCAGAATAGTTGAGGTTCTAAGTCCTCCCAGTCAGATTCTTCATCAGGGGACCAAATCAAAGGTTGATGATCCTGGACTTGCCTAGATTTCTGATCATTTTCTGATTTCCATTTCTCTAGAACTCCTTCTAATCCAAAGGTCAAGTAGGCAAGGTTGTTGAATTCAGATGACCCTTCTTGGTTATTATCCTGAGATGGGTAGGGTTCTTGGTGTTCTCCTAAAGTATAGGTCCTATCACAGTAGAGCGGGTCGGACCTAAATGAGGAGGCATCGTGAGGACAATCAAGATATGGAGCCCCATGATTTGAATCGTACCCTTGGGTGGCTATGTTGGTTGTATTCCAATAAGAGGTTGGTGCGGTTTGGTCATAGTTAGGCCAAGAGGGATATTCAAGGTTGTACCCCCAACTTGGTGGTTGGTTAGCCCAAGTAGGCTGTGGGTATGGTCCACTTGGGTTAGCATACAAATCCTGTTGGGGGTAGTTTGGGTAAGATGGATAGGCATTGAAATCCATAGTTTGGAAGAAATGGAGGGATGTGGGAAGAACAGATGTGAGAGAGTTGTGTCCTTAACCAAGAAAACAAGCCTAGTCCTTATGGTGTATTCCTTAGAAGACCTAGAAATCTCACAAAGGTTGATTAAGTTCGTAATCACTGGACTCCCCTTCCCGAGGTTAATCTGGCCAGGTTGATTACGAGGGGATTGCAGGGAAGGTTCTTCCTTTGGCTTGCGCCTCCGGTTCCATAGACCCCACAACCGTGGTCGTTTGACACTGCCCCGCAGCCTAGTCACCAGATTCTACCAAGGGAATGAAAGCCAAGTGCCTAGCGAACAAAACCTCACCTTTTGAGACTTAACTCATTTTTAAAGGGCTAGGATAGAGCTTGTGCTTAGGGTGATGTGATGAGGCGTTGATTGGGGTGGTGCCTCTTAATTTTCCACTTTCAAAGTGTGTGCTTCTAGCAAAACATGATTTTCAAGCAAGGATTTGTTAGGATGTGGTGTCTTTTAGTGTTTCATCCTTACTTTATTACTTTTTAGGGTTGACGTGTCTTAATGTTTTCAAACAAGTTTCAGTGGGCACATCAAGTTCTGCACACAATTTGATGAAAGTAGATTTCCTTTTTATTCTGTAGAGGCTCTAAAACCCTAGTGTACTCATCCTAATGATCATGCAGCTTCTATTAGATGAGTCAGTTTTAGGGTTGAGTGGTGCGGCCCAGGTCAACTCATGGTGGCTTCGCAAACACCACTCAAGAAAGAAAAGAACACTCCAAGAATTTATTCAGCATATTAGAGTGTACATTTTTTTTGTAGGGTGATGTGTTAAAAATGTGGGTCAATCAATCATTCACCACGCCAATTTTTTTCAATTTTTATGATTTTTTTTTTTAGCTTTTTCACGTAAGCAAACAATGAGAGAGAGGGTACTCACTATCGGTCCTTGAGGTGCCTACTCCCTTGCTACCATCGTGGAATGCGTCGCTTCGCCGTCCATGCGCCAAATTCCTGCAACTGTCAAGTAAAAAGGAAAATAGGGCATTAGATGATATGAGAATGAAGGTGGAATGGAGGTGATAAAACAAATCCGTTGCCTCCCCAGCAACGGCGCCAAAAACTGACGTGGTCTCGTGCGTATGTGTTAAGAGGTGTCGTTATAGTCGCACTTGATACGTCGGTTTTAAAAGAAGTAAACGGAGGTGAGTCCGAGTGTCGGTCTCAGGGAGGCGTGGAAGTCGGATTTTGTTTACCACTTGTTGTCACGAAAAAGGCAGAGTTTTGCTTGCGAAAGAGACGATTTTGAAAAGCGAGAGATAGAGAGAGTTTAGGGTTAGAAAGCTCTTGGTTTTGATCATGCACTTTAAACAGAAATTAAAATGGTGACTAAACGGAAAATAATTTCATTAAACATGCATTCATAGTTCATGGTTTACAACATTAAATACATGCTTCAACAAAAGTAAATGAAAGCTTAAAAGAGAGAGAGAGAGAGGTAGAGAGAGTGTGTGGAGAGCGACGAGGCAGCCACGGCGGTGGAGGAGGCTCCGTCGGCGGCTCGTCGTCTCCGGTGATTACAAAAGTGCCTAAAGCTAGCTAAGAGAGGAGTGGAGTAGTTGCAAGTGGGAGAGTATGCCTTGAATGGTGGTAGAAGGGGGTTTAAATAGAGTTAAGGGCTTCCTAAAAGAAGAATGTGCTTTAGCGACATCCAGAACATCACTAAAACCGCTTCCAGATACGTCGGTGAAGCCCTCCTGCCGTCGATCAGCTGCCCGCCCTGCTCTCTCTCCATGCGCGATCCGTGGACGTTGAACGAGAGCCGTTCGATTGAAGATCCTCCTGTGCCCGCGCTGAGATCGTGCCTCGGGCGCGCGTGCGCGCGCGCGTTTCCGCCCGGCGTGCGCGTGTGCGTGGGCGCTCGGGAGCTGTCATCGCGTAGCGTGGCGCGATCCTGGCCGCCCGCTGCTGATCGGGCGGCCCAATTTTGCCGCGCCCTTCGCTCGCGCTTGATTTCTGCTCCGCACGATTCGAACACGCGTCACTGCGATGCGGGCGTGCGCGCTAGCCGTTGCGCGACACCCGCGCTTTGTCGAGGCGACCTCGGGCGAGCGCGCGGATCTCGACCGTTCGATCGAAGATCAACGGTCGAGATTCGTCCTTGGCTGGCTTGAGGGCGTGCGAGCGGTGGGGGCGGGGCGACGTGGCGCTTTCTGGGCTGTTGATCTCCAGATCAACGGTCAAAATTTCTTGGGCCCATTGTGGGAGCTCCGGATGTCGGATTTGGCCGATCTTGAGTTCGTTGGACTCCGTTCGTCGTTGTGAATCCATCAGTGCGGTCCGATTGCTCATCTGGGGCCTGCTTTGACACATGCTTTACACAAATGGCCATTAATGCAGTTTATAAGCAATCTTGGTACTTGATGCATGCAATGCTCCTATTCTACTTTATGTTGTGCCTTTTATTCTAAATATGGGACATATTCAACCTAATTACTACCCCCTTGCGTGGTGTTATCAAAATCAGACATCTTAAAGTGGTCTTCCAGACGTCTGATGCCAGAATTAGACGTCTGATAAGCCTGTCAGTGCAATGATTGTTCCTGATTTGGGCTGATTCACTTGGGCTTTGCACCCAACGGCTATGGAGCCTTTCCTAAGCCATCCAAAGCCTTCCTAAGGCCTCTATAAATAGAGGGGAGCCTTTACACACCTAACACACACCAAGAGACACCTAGCTACACACTTTCACACTCTTTTGTGTCCAAAAAGACTCTCTTGCTCTCCAAGCTCTAATTCTTCATCTAGAGAGCATCAAGCTTTGCGCACTTGCTCTCCCGCCGTAGTTCACGAGAGCGACGTAGCGCCGTCGTGTTGTTCACGCATCCGCGTTGCCGACGCACTCCTTGCAAAGGGGAGTTTCTTAATTCCTATAGAAGCTTAGGTTTAAAATTACTTTGTTGGCTCTATAGGATTTTTGTTTTATCTTTGTTATTTGGTTGGGTATTAGCTTTGCGAATTCCCGTCTCCTTCATGGGACAAAATCCTTCTCGTGAAGAGAAGGGGTTGAGGAACGCTACCCTCGTACTTGTAGCGTGGTTGTATTTGAGGATGAATCACCCTCGTTTAAAGTGATTCGTTTAGTGGATTTTGATCAACTTGGTTGATCGGAAAATCCTAACTCGAGAGGGTTAGGTGGTGGTTTTCACCCGGTTTGGGTTTCGACCTAAAAAATACTTGTGTACTTGTGTGATTGTCTATTTTGTGAGATTGTTTATATTTATTTCCGCAATTATTACGTCACCCCCTCCTGGTAGGGAATTTCAATTGGTATCAGAGCAGGTCTTGCTGTTTCGGCGTAACAACCCAGCAAGAAGATCTATGGAGGGAAGCAGTTCTGCGGGTAGGATTTTCGAGGGCCAGTCTACGAGTCATCCGCCGTTCTTCGACGGGAGCAACTACCCTTACTGGAAGCTGCGGATGAAGATGTGGCTTCAAGCCACCGATTTCATGGTCTGGGCCAGGTGCGAGACCCCCTTCGACATCCTAGAGAAACCCGCTGGAGGATAATCGCAGTAGGAGATTCAAGAACTCTCGCTCAACGCGAAAATAATGAACGTGTTGTATTGCACCCTCAGCTCGGAGGAGTTCAACAGGATCTCGCAATGCGCCACCGCATACAAGATTTGGCACACACTTGAGGTAACTCATGAAGGTACCTCTAAGGTAAAAACTTCTAAAATAAATTTACTTTCTCAAGAATTTGAGTCTTTTTCTATGAAGCTTAACAAATCTTTGAGTGAGATGAACACTAGGTTCACTCTCATCGTAAATAATTTGAAAGCATCAGGGAAGACTTTCATCAAGGGGGAGCTTCAAGGGAAGCTTCTTCGTTCCCTTGGACCGGAGTGGGAACAGAAAGTCACCGCCATCGAGGAGGCGAACGAAGTAGAGGATCTCAACATGGAAGATCTTCAAGGCAATCTAATGGCCTACGAGACTAAGTTGAAGCAGAAGAAGAAGGATACATCGAACCCTAAACCGAAGAAGACTCTCGCCTTCAGAGTCGGGTCAGATAGCGAGGTAAGTTCCGACCACGAAGACTTTAGAATTTTACTTAAAAAATTTTCCAAGTTTTGTAGGGAATTAAAGAAAGAGAAAAAGGAGAAGAAGGAAAGCCCGAGACATTGCTACCACTACAACAAGAAAGGGCACCTACGACCAGAGTGCCCTCTTCTCAAAAAGGAGAAGAAGGAAAAGGAAAAGAGATCTAAGCAGAAAGCGTTCCAAGCCACTTGGGACAATTCCAGCTCGGAGGAAGAAGAAGAAGAAAAGTCTGTAGAAGAAGAAACCGCTTGCTTCGGTTTCGTGGCCAGAGGAAAAGCGACTTAGAAAACGAGGTAAGTTACGACTTACAAGAAGCTTTTAATGAATTATTTGATGTTAGTAAATCATTAAGAATAGAAAACAAAAGCATTAAAAAGAACCTTAGTTTTCTTAAAAATGAAAATGATAGGTTAGAAAAACAACTTAAGGACATAGAAGCTAATCCTAGAATTGATAACCTATTATTAGAAAATCAAAACCTCATCAATGAAAATAATAAATTGATTGAGGAAAATGATAGTTTAAAGTTAGAAATCTGTGATTTAAGAACTAAGATGCATACTATAGAAAAAGAAATTGCATGTCTTAGGGAAAACTCTAACAAATTAATCAACAAAGTAGATGATTTATATAGCCCTAAGATTGAGAAAGGATCTCCATCAAGGAGACCCGCTAACAGATCCGGATCCAAGCCCACTTGGATACCAAAAAAAGAATTAGAATCCTGTTTTGTAGGTTTCAGGGATAACTACAACACAAAGGACTAGACCTACAAACTCAAGGCTGGTCAACTCGAGTTGGGAGAACCAAGGAGGAGAATAAGAAGACCGACGAGACGGCAAACAAATAATGGACCCGCCGCACATCGACCACCAAATTGGAGACCGACGCCAATGCCCGAGCTTCCAAGCTACGGATGGGAGCCCCATCCGATGTGGCGTCCACCACCACCATTTGACCCATTTTATTGGCCATGGTAGGTGAGGTAAAAATCATTTACCCTATCTTTTTATCATAAGCATTTAGATAGGGGGAGCAAAAAAATTATAAGCTAATTGTCAATTTTTAAGGGGGAGGTATAAGGTAGCTAAGTTTTCTTTAGAAAGGGAGAGAAAAATAATAGCTATCTTATTGTTATAAAAAAAATGGGGGGGAGGACATCACCTTTGTTAAAAGAAATTTATAGAAGAGCATGTTTTAAGGGGGAGTTATAGGAAATCAATTAAATCTTTTTGATAATGTCAAAAAGGGGGAGGATTTTTTGTATTTTTATTTATGGTTTTGTCATCATCAAAAAGGGGGAGATTGTCAGTGCTAGAGCACCACGATCATTTGTTTTGATGATAACAAAACATATGTTGTTTAACATTTGCACTTGGAGTCTTAGATTTCAGGTCAATTGCAAATGTAGACGTGTTTAGACGGAATTCGAGCTCGCATCCAGGACGGATTAGAGGAGCTTGATGGAGAACAGAGGAGATTCGCGAGGAGCGATAGATTGAAGATGGAAGGACAAGAAGAATAGAATAGAATTCTTTTTATTCCTTTCATGTACATTTGTCGTTATTTTCTTGCTCTTTATTTCCTTAGAAAATTATGTTAAAGAGCCTCAAATTACCCTAACAGTAGTCCTAGGAACACCGGCACAACCCTAGGATACTTAGGTTTTCTGTAGAGAACTTAGAAAACCAATATAGGGTTTAAACAGCACTTCCAGACGTCTAATTCCCAAATCAGACGTCTGATAATGTGTTTTAAGATGTCTGACTGTTGATTCAGACGTCTGATAACATTTAGGCTGGACAAGTTAGTTCTGTCTGATGAAATCAGACGTCCAGACCTTAGACTAGACGTCTTAGGAGAAGTCTGATGACTTTGCCAGACGTCCAATTAGTGGACCGTTGGCTCTCTTACCATACACTCAAGGATACGACCGTTAGAGCCTTATCAGACGTCCTTAAGCCCTTCCAGACGTCTGATAATTGACCATTTTGCTCAACTGACCCAAAAATCTCTTCTCAGATATTTTCTAGCCGTTGCAAATCCATTCCCACGAAAAAGTAGGTTTCCAGACATCCAGACATAGTGCCAAACGTCCTGTATGTCGTCTGATGGACTTGCGCTAGAACCCTGTTTAGATTTGATTCAAGTCAGGAAGGAACCCGCACGAAATCAGACGTCTTAAAGTGGTCTTCCAGATGTCAGATGCCAGAATTAGACGTCTGATAAGCATGTCAGTGCAATGATTGTTCCTGATTTCGGGCTGATTCACTTGGGCTTTGCACCCAACAGCTATGGAGCCTTTCCTAAGCCATCCAAAGCCTTCCTAAGGCCTCTATAAATAGAGGGGAGCCTTTACACACCTAACACACACCAAGAGACACCTAGCTACACACTTTCACACTCTTTTGTGTCCAAAAAGACTCTCTTGCTCTCCAAGCTCTAATTCTTCATCTAGAGTGCATCAAGCTTTGCGCACCCGCTCTCCCGCCGTAGTTCACGAGAGCGACGTAGCGCCGTCGTGTTGTTCACGCATCCGTGTCGCCGACGCACTCCTTGCAAAGGGGAGTTTCTTAATTCCTATAGAAGCTTAGGTTTAAAATTACTTTGTTGGCTCTATAGGATTTTTGTTTTATCTTTATTATTTGGTTGGGTATTCGCTTTGCGAATTCCTGTCTCCTTCGTGGGACTAAATCCTTCTCGTGAAGAGAAGGGGTTGAGGAACGCTACCCTCGTACTTGTAGCGTGGTTGTATTTGAGGTTGAATCACCCTCGTTTAAAGTGATTCGTTTAGTGGATTTTGATCAACTTGGTTGATCGGAAAATCCTAACTCGAGAGGGTTAGGTGGTGGTTTTCACCCGGTTTGGGTTTCGACCTAAAAAATACTTGTGTACTTGTGTGATTGTCTATTTTGTGAGATTATTTATATTTATTTCCGCAATTATTACGTCACCCCCTCCTGGTAGGGAATTTCACTTTCATCTTAGGAGGTGTTCCAGGTTGGAGCACTGAGCTAACATGGTCAGGCAGGATGATCTTAGCTTGGACCTGTTTCCTAGATTGACGCTTCTAGGTACCTAGGTCCTTCAGAAGCTTGGCATAGAATGGGATCTGTTTTATAGCATCCAATAAAGGCAAGTTGATATGGACTTACCTAAAAGTGTCCATAATCTCATCCGTCCTATCCTTGGCTCTAGACGAGCCAATAGAAGATTCCCTAGGAGAGGATAGGCACTTGTTGTGAACGATTGTTGAATGAACGTGTTGCTATGTTAACGTGTTTGGTTTTTAAAACCTGTCATCGTAGTATGAAAGCGAAGAACTCGTGTTCAAAAAATAAAATTTATATCAAAATGAAAATTTCGGGTCAAACATAGGGAGGCGGACGTTTAATTTAAAAACTACGCGTTTGTTTTTATTTGTCATGAATAATTCAATTGATTAGAACTATCTAATTACTTACAATAAATCGAAAAGAGAGAGAGAGAATAAGAGAGAGAAAGAATATTACAAACAAAAAACCAAAATGAGATGTAGAATAAACATAGAATTTCATCATTAGAACGATTGTTCATTACACTAGAAAGCAGGAAAATGATTACACTAGAAAGCAGTAAATCTACTCTAGAAAGAAGTAAATCTACTCTAGAAAGCATTAAAAGAATGGAGAGAGAAATATCCTCCTCGACAGTCGCTTGGAGGATGAGCCGGACGAGACGACGCCTGGACGAAGGAGGATGGAGCAGGATGAAGGAGGACACAGCAGAAGAACGGGAACAGGGTAGCACGTCATTGTCGTCGCGGGATCCACTTTCGAAGGGGATGAAAATTTGACTTTATCTCGCGAGAAGCATCCTGGGTGTGGGACAAGCTTCTCTTGAGCTTTGGAGAGGGAGAGAAGAGAAGGAAGGGATGTGAATTTCGTGTGGAGGGGGTCTCCTTTTATAGTTGCAAGGAGTGGGGGCAATTTGGTCATTACAACTTTAAAAACATTAATTCAGGACATTTAGTGGTGGATAAAACCATCGCTAAAGGTCTCAACGTGGGTGTAGTGGGCGGCGCGCACGCCCGCTCGCTTGCCCACGCGTGCAACGCATGCGCACGTCCGGCCATTCTCAGCTTAGATCGCGGTACTCCCGCCTCCTCAACGTGCCCCCGATCGCGTGTGATGCCGCGTTACCGCCGCACGTGCAGTGGCGCGTCATCTTGATTGAGCATGCGCGGCCGTTGTATCACGATCGTGCGGTCGATCGAAGGCGTGCCTCCGCTCCAATTTTCGCGTGGTGAGGCTCGAACGCGCACTCTCGCTTCGCGTTAGAGCGCTCGACCAACGCACTGGGGGCGCGTTTGTGTCGAGTGCCTGACTTCAGTGCAGGCACGTCGCAGCCATTGGATCTTGATCCAACGGCAGGGAAGGGTGGATGCGGGGGCTTCAGTGGGTGCGTGAGAGCGATTGGGCGACCGAGATGGTGCCACGTGGCGCCATCTTGGCTGTCCATCTTCTGGATGATGTAGATGTTGGTGCTAGAGCACCACGATCATTTGTTTTGATGATAACAAAACACGTGTTATTTAACATTTGCAATTTGAGTCCTAGATTTCAGGTCAATTGCAAATGTAGACGTGCTTAAACGGAGTTCGAGCTCGCATCCAGGACGGATTGGAGGAGCTTGACGGAAAACAGAGGAGGTTCGCGTGGAGCGACAGATTGAAGATAGAAGTCAAGAAGAATAGGATAGATTCTTTTTAATCCTTTCTTGTATCTCTTGTCTTTATTTTCTTGCTCTTTTTATTTCCTTAGAATATTTTGTTAAAGAGCCTCAAAGTACCCTAACAGTAGTCCTAGGAACACCGGCGCAACCCTAGGATACTTAGGTTTTCTGTAGAATACTTAGAAAACCAATATAGGGTTCAAACAGCACTTCCAGACGTCTAATTCTAAAATCAAACGTCTGATAAAGTATTTTAAGACATCTGACTGTTGTTTCAGACGTCTAATATCTGTTAGGCTGGACATAACTAGTTCTGTCTGATGAAATCAGATGTCCAGACCTTATACCAGACGTCTTAGGAGACGTCTGGTGGACTTGCCAGACGTCCAGATAGTGGACCATTGGCTACCTTAATAGGCACTCAAGGATATGACCGTTAGAGCCTTATCAGACGTCCTTAGGCCTTTCCAGACGTCTGATAATTGACCGTTTTGCCTCGACTGACCCAAAATCTCTTCTCAGAGATTTTCTAGCCGTTGCAATGTTTGGAAAATCTATTCCCACAGTAAAAGTAGGTTTCCATACATCCAGACATAGTGCCAGACGTCCTATATGTCATCTGATTGACTTGCACAAGAACCCTGTTTAGATCTGATTCAAGTCAGGGAGAGACCCGCCCAAAATCAGACGTCTGACCTTTAAATCAGACATCTTAAAGTGGCCTTCTAGACGTCTGATGAAAGAATTAGACGTCTGATTACCCTATCAAATGTAATCATTGTCCTGATTTCGGCCTGATTCTCTTGGGCTTTGTTCCCAACGGCTATAGAACCTTTCCTAAGCCTTCCAAAGACTTCCTAAGGCCTCTATAAATAGAGGGGAGCCTTTACACACCAAGAGACACAAAAAAAACACTTGGATACACCTACGCAACACACTTTCTACCTTTTTATGTCCAAGAAAAGATCTTGCTCTCCAAGCTTAAGTTCCATCACCTAGAGAGCTAAATTCTCTTCGCGCACCTGCTCTCCCGCCGTTGTCTACGAAAGCGACATTGCGCCATCGCGTGGCACACGCACCACGTCTTCAACTCGACGCACTCCTTGCAAAGGGGAGTTTCCTTATTCCTATAGAAGCTAGGTTCATAATTTCTTTGTTGGCTCTATAGGACTTGTTGTTTATTTTATCTTTGTTATTTGGTTGGGTATTCGCTTTGCGAATTCCCGTCTCCTTCGTGGGACAAAATCCTTCTCGTGTAGAGAAGGGGTTGAGGAATGCTACCCTCGTACTTGTAGCGTGGTTGTACTGAGGTTGAATCACCCTTGTTTTAAAGTGATTCGGTTAGTGGATTTGATCAACTAGGTTGATCGGAAAATCCTAACTCGAGAGGGTTAGGTGGTGGTTTTCACCTGGTTTGGGTTTCCACCTAAAAACAATTGTGTACATTGTGTGATTGCTTATTTTGTGAAAATTGTTTATTATTTTATTTCCGCAATTATTACGTCACCCCCTCCTAGTAGGGCCCAAAACCTACAGTAGATGGTGCCACGGGTGTGGGATTGACTCGATTTTTATGTTGTTAGGCTGCGATCGTCAATCCAAATCCATCCATGCAGTCAGATTTTTCGTTTGAAGTGTGGATTTACACCATCTTGGCCCTTGATCTTCTAGGGTTCTACGGTCACTATCTGATGCTACAGATGCCTGATCAGGGCGATCTTGGAGTCGTTGAACTCCAATCATCGCCCTGATCACATTTGTACGGTTGGATCTTCGATCCGAGGCCCTGATAAAAAGTTTGACCTGTCCAAGAACATAAAAGGAGACAATTAACCTCCATTTTATTCAAATTACTCTAAATGCAAGATGATGCATGTTATGCAATATTTATAGCATGCAATGCAATCTTATGCTTAAGAACATGCATAAATAGACATCTTAAGTAGTATAAGCGTGTTTACATCAACGATCTATCGGGGATTTAATTCAAAGTATTGTCATCGTAGTTTGAAATCTGCAATGAATAGAACAATAAATAAAATTTATAAGCTCAGAATGTCAGAAATGAAGCCTGTGGTCGAACACAGGGAGCAAGTATTGCATTCACGCACTAATCTCAATAGATAATATAAATGAGCACAATTAGTTACTCAAAAACTAATATGCAATGTATAACATGAGTATATGAGGAGATAAAAAGAACTCTAGACAAAATAATGGTGATTTGGATCACCAATTATTAGCCTAACACATATATAGCAATTACTCAAATAGAATCAAATGAACAAATAGTGAATCATACGTTTGATTGTGAAATCAGATGACTTAAAGTGCATTGCTACAGTGCTTCTTCTTTGATTTTCTTCTACATGGCTCCTTCTTTCTCTGGCTTTTCCTTCCTTTCTTTGGTTCTGTCTCTTTTCCTCTACTCTGATTTCTTCTGTACGCTCCTGCCTTAGCCTTCTTCAGATCTTCTCCTTCTTTATTTTCTTCTCTCTTTTCTCTTCTCTTCACACACAAGGCACAATTTCTCAAATGGCTAAGTGTTAGTCATTGGTCTCCATAGCAAAAACCCCCTTTGGCCCTACGCTCTCTCTCTTTCCTTCCCCTTTCTCTTTCTCAATGTCTGGTCAAATGCTCGGGTAATCGGGTATTCGGGGATCCCCGTACCCGGGACCAGGGCTGCGGACGTGGGTCATAGCCAAGGTGTGAGAGAGCATAGGTAGGTTAGTGAGTGAGGGTGTGGGACCTCACCCCGGTGTTTGGAGGTGATAAGCCCTAAACAATTTTGCGTATTATACCACTGTGGAGCTTTTGCCACTTTCGATGTGGCATTAAAGATAGCGCCCTTCTTCACATAGTTGGCAGCAGCAGTTCCTTCATCGAATTCGTGGTTGAGTTATGGTCAAATGCTCCAATTGGTGGTCCAAGAGCGGACCCAGGACGATTCCACAGTAGTTGGAGTCAAGACTTGGGGCTAGCAAGACCTGAAGTAAGCTTCAAGCGAGCTTGAACTCGCTCGTTAATGGTAGAGAGGACCTGAAGACCTGAAATTCATAAAATGATCTTTCGACCTCGTTAAAACTGCTCAGAAGCATCGTCGGTGGACGAGGAATGCAGTGGTGGTGGTTTTGTGGCGTGGGAGTCAATGTAGTGGCCAAACGGAGGTGGAGATGGCTAGAGGAAGTGGGTTTGTTCGGTGGGTGTTTTGGGATGGGAAGGTGAATAGATAGAGGGCCTTTGATGAGTGGAGTATGGCGGAGGCTATGGGTGTGTCAGTGAGGGGGATGGAGGTGTGTAGTGCACGGAAGTCCTCGTTGGAGGGGTCACCGAAGGTGGAGACGAAGGTGGTGGGTGGTGTAGTCGAGGGGTCGAAACTAACTTTGAAAGGGGGAGAATTAACCTAAGAGTCTAAGGGAACTAAACTACTCCTAAACTAACGGACAAAAGGGGGGAGATCTCCTTGCCGGGGGTACATCGACGTCGGAGAACTCTCCAGTGGGGTCGAAGCGGCGACAACATTAAGGCGCTCGCTGGTATGGTGCAATGCAGACGAGGGGGAGAAAGGCAAATCCATCGCTGGTATTGCATATAGATGATGAGGGAAGTCGGAGAAGATCTCCGGATGTCATGGAGTCTTTCGGCCGGAGAGGAGGGAGGGAGGGGGATTTCCGACCAAAAGCGATCGTGGAAGGATCGATGCGCATTGGGTATCCTTTTATAGGCTTTTAGAGGGCGGTTGAAGCTTGGAAACCAAGCTCTTGAACTTGGAAGGTTTGTCAGAGTTGGAAACCCAAGAGGTACCCGAATCTCTCATGCATTCTAATAAGAGATTGGGAAGGTTAGAGGATTCAAGGTCGGGTGCATTGGAAAGAAAACTCCATAAGGAATCTCCCTTCCAATTTTGGAAGGAATTCGCTGATCAGAGAAGGAGTTCTCTTCAATCAAAGGTCGCTGGAGAAGGATTCCTCCACGATAATGATGGAGGGACCTATTTGCAAAGAGTGACGACTAAGGATTTTGAAAGTTAGGGGCATGTGTGTGAGAGAAAAGAGTCAGACAGGACCAAAACGTAAACTTGGTCAAGATGATCTCAGATTGAACCCAAATTTTGGTACAAACCTAATTTGGACATAAGGAATCCAATGGTGAAGTTGGATTTTGATTTTGACCTAGTTTGATTGGGTAATTTATGCAAAAAATCCAGATTAGGGTAATAGTATGTTTGTGGCTCTGTTTTGGGTCAAGACGGGTTCTGATGGTCAAATTGAAGGTACCAAATCCTAGATAATATTTTTATATGAATTTTAGAGGGTTTGGGTGAATTTTATCATGGCCAGAACCTTAGTAGATTAAATGGATCTATTTTTAGGGTTTCAGATGTCATTTAATTATCGAAATGCATGAAAACTCATTTCTGTCTACACAGACCCACTTGTCAGACATTTAAGACCATTTAAACTTTAATTAACCCCTGAGAAATCCCATGATTGTTCTGAAATTGAGATATGTTGCTAAAACTGCAGTTTTACCCCTATTTTCTTATTATTCTCTCAGAATGGATTTGCAGTGAATTAGGATTCTTCTGGCAGTTATGTAGGAGCATTTATTCCTTGATTATGATTAATTAAAGCTAGATATGGCTGATGATGATGTTATCATCAGCGCTCAGGATAGGGTAACCTTCGGCTTCTGGGTAGAGGGGTCGTCATGTCGGGAAAGGGGAGGCGGAATGACGACATCCTCTGGGTGGGTGATTTCAAGCGAGGGAGAGCAGTGTGGCTCTTCCTCAGTTAAGGTGGAAGTTGGGTTTGGTGTAGGAGGGGAATTATGAGAGGTGACCATAGGAGTGCTATCAGGTTTGCCGATTTTCTTTCCACTCCTCAGTACGGTCACAGCTTGAGCGTGCTCCCTGAATATGACCCCCTTACCCTTTGGGTTCTCCTCAGAAGAGCTAGGTAGATTCCCCAGATCTCGCTGCCTAACTACATCAATAAGATGACCAATTTGGGATTGCATATCAGTGATCATCTTATTCTGAGATTGGATGACCATATTTTGATGCTCTTGCATCACTTTAATCATGGATTTTAGTTCATCCATCTCAGAAGGCTTATTCTAGGGAGGGTTTGTATAGGATGGCTGGTATACGGGTTGGGGAGGTTGGGATCTTACATTCCCTGAGTTGGAAGCATAACCTTGCTTCCATGAAAAGTTTGGATAGTTTCACCACCCCAGATTATAGGTATTGGAAGAGGGATTATTACGAAGAGGTGGTCGGAAACCTTAGGCCGCATTCAGGTTAGCTTGAATCAACCCAGGGAATTGATTTGCCAAGTGGCACTTCACAATGGCATGTGTAGTGCTTTGGTAAATGGAGCATTCACTTGAAGCCTGAAAGATAGAGGATGCTTGCAGGTTCATGCTGGGGTTTGCTAAAAGCCTATCAAAATTTTTGTTCAACAATTGAATCTAATAAGCCACATCCTGTGTAGCCCCAGCTTCATGGGCCTCTATCTTCCTCTACAAGATTGGTGGTTTTCTTTCTTGATAGATAGAGAACATATGTATGGAATTATCACTTAATGTTTCAAATAATGCCTAGGCTTTATCCTCAGTTTTAGTCATGAAGGTTCCTACACAGGCTGCATGGATGGTTTGTCTATGCCTTTCAAATAATCCATTGTAGAACCTCTCGACTAATTGCCATCTTGGCACTGATGGTGGGGGCATAACCTAAGGACGTCATGGAAGCGTTCCCATGTTTCGTGAAATTGTTCCCCTTCCTATTGAGTAAAACCCATAATTTCTCTTCTGTAATGATTGGTCTTACTCATAGGAAAGTACTTTTTCAAGAATTCTTCCTTAAGGGTTGCCCAATCATTTACCCTTGCATCGAGGGTATGATACCAGTACTTGGCATTATCCTTTAGGGAGAAAGGAAATAGAGTTCTCATCAGGACTGCATGAGTAAAGCCCTGGAGCTTCACCGTGGAACAGACCTCGGTGAATTCCTTAAGATGCCTATAAGGATCCTCCCTAGCAGTACCATAGAAAGCAGGGAGCAAAGATATGATGCTGCTCTTGATCTCATAAGGATTATCCACTCCAGGTCTCCGGATAGGTAGGGCTTGGTGAGTTGTAGGGAGGAAATAGTCTCTCAAGGTTCTTTGGTTTTCACCAACCCTAATCTCTCCTTCAAGTCTTTCTTCTACCATTTTTTTTCTTTCTTGGTTGACTTTTCTAATAATTCTCTTAGGTTCCGGGTTGAAAACAAGATTCCTTCTTGGTTAGCGAACGAGATTAAAATTCTTATCATTTTACTCGCCATTCTTAATAGTGTATTGATATATCCTTTTTGAGTGTACACCTAGCTGGAGGCGTTAATCTCAGCACTTATATATAGCATATTTTATTTGTCATATTTTCCTTGCATATTCAATTTTAGGTGTTGGAATAAGCGGAACGACAAAATTCAGGAGCTATTCCAGGTGATTTCTAGCCTTTTACTCCCTGTCTTAATTTATTTTTCATTATATTCATGCATGAAGACATGCAAGAAAGTAGTCATGGGGGGGTAGTAATTGTAAACTTGAATTTTTTCTTTTTTGCCAACACCTAGGAAAAACCTTTCGTACATCATGCTAATTGCACTTTAGGGTCCTTAAATTGAGAACAACTGACTCTACCTCCAATGTTCGCATTGAAGCTAAAAATCGTCCGCAACAGCCACTTTTGACTCATCCATTCACCTTTTTGTTCTAAATTTAAGGTCAAGATGAATATAACCTAAATTAGGGAAATTTTTGAAGTGCAACTTTGAAAGGTTACAAATAGAATTTATATATATTGCATTCATGAATAAGATTTTTATCAAAAGAATGTATTAGGGATTTTATCCTCGAGTTGATTCCTGTAATCTGGAATCCAGTACAATTTTCACTCACATGTAGATTTTGCAATGGATTCACAGAAAAGACTGATGAACGTCTTCAGTTTGTCGAGAAGAAGCATACTTCTTTTCCTGAAACCCTGGACAGTGTTTTGGGAGTTAGGCAGATTTTCTTCCAAAAATCCACCAAATAGTGTAAGATGAGAGTAGAGTGTACTGGTGCTCTAAGATTAGTACAAGGAATATGGAATCCTAGATAATTAGGTAATGATACTCAGATATTAGGCATAGTTTTCACTCTCGGATCCTGCGTATACATTTTCGTGTGAAATTTTGAGAGCCATCAAATAAGGCAAATACGTAGAGAGCAAGTTTTCATAAAACTAGGGCTAAGGTGAATGGTTACGACTATTCTTTACGGAATCCTCGGCTGAAGGAGGGTATTGATACCAAGGTCAGAAATATACCGTCCTATCCATCTCTCCTGGTGCTGTAAGTAGGCACTTCCACCAAATAAGCCACCCAATGTCTCTTAAGTACCATCAATCCTTAATAATGCCTCCTCAATAAAGTTCATGAATGTATGCTAGCTTGTGTTGTGTTGAAAAAAAATTATACATAGAAAAAAAAAAGAGAAGAAAAAGAAAAAAAAATGAAATGGAAAAAAAAATGAAAAAAAAATTTAGAAAAAGCAGAAAAAGCAAGAAAAAAGAGTGTGTGAATATTTAGTGTTTATTTCAGTTGCATTGAGGCAATACCAGCAAATAAATTTGAGATCCACCAAATAAGGCTTTAACCTATCTTTCTGTGTTCTGACCGCCCGAATACTGGCTGAGGAATTCCGACTTATTGTTAGGGTTATGGAACTCAATTAAAGTGTTAATGCCAAGTGAGACCACCAAATACGGATCATACGTAAGAATCTGGTGAGATTGTGAGCTCTAAGAAAAGAAAAAAAACAAAGAGAGTAAGAATGAATACAAAGGAACGAAAAGAGAGCATAGTTTTTCTCATTTATCTATGAGTTGAGTTAGTTAATAATTTGGGAATCTAGATTCTATAGTACTAATTTCTATGTAGCACCAAGTGAGAGTGAGCGACCAAATAAACACCCGTATCCCTCAGACATACTCTACCCAAGCTTAAGTCGGGGTGGAATTCATAGAATAACTTGAATACCCTGAGGGAAGAAGTCTGCCTATCCCGCTAGAATTTTACTAAGGGGCAAGTACAGGCTTTAGAGGTGAATCAGGTCTTTCACTCAAATCCGTTGCAAAAGCTACATAGCTTCACTTTCACATTTGTCTGGATTTCTAGAACATAGGATGAAAACAAAAAGGAGAAAAATCTCTAGGCATACACTTGATAAAATAATCAATCCCTTAGGTACCCTTATGTGAATAATTTAGTCTTGCATTTGCTAGGGACTAACAAAGTTTAGGCATGGGGGTACGATTGCACAGCAATCATGGGTCCTAATCAACCTAAATAATGTCTGAACCTAGCTTAATTTGTGAATATTGCACTCATATCTTGCATATCATGCATTGCATCAGTCTATTTAGAATAAGATGAGATATCTTGCTATTTAATGATTTTTATTACTATTTGCAGGTAATAAAGTGATCCAGGATGAAGGAGATAGTGGAATAAAGCAATAAAGGAAGAAGACTGATCCAGATAAGAGGAGTGAGGAGGATAGCCTTATCCCTACCCTTAGAAACCCTAAGACAGCCTCTTCAAACCCAAAACGACCTCCATTAGGGCACCTTAGCCTCAAAACCCAAACATGGATAGCACTATCCATGTTCTTATCCACTTTATCCCTCTCCCAAACACTTAGGAACCAAACCCACTCTCCAACACCTTTTAGGACGTCTAGACATTTGGCTGGACGTCTGATTTCTACAGAATAACAATCCAGGAAGCCAAAACTCATACTGACACAGAATTGGACGTCCAATTTATTGTCCAGATGCCCAATTTTGTAGTATAAGACATCTAACCACTATTCTGGATGTCTGATACTGCTGTCTGGTTCCTGATTTTGGTGCTAGAAGCCTGATCTTGCCTATTTTGACCTAGGAACCCCATCGAACACCCTAGGAAACCTAATTAGAGACCTCCTAAGCCTAGTCCACTATCCATAGCCGTACTTATCCTATCCCTAACCCAACTGAACCATCCCATACCTAATTGGGTGCATCTATAGTTGATTGGGTGCACCTGATCCCAATTAGATCCACCCAGGATCTAATTGACTCATACCTATTAGGGTTACCCTAGCCTAATCGCATGCACACATCCAATTAGACTTGACCTAAACCTAATTAGGTTCACTCCTATCCGATTAAATTTTTCTAAGCCTAATTAGGTCCACACCCACTTAATGTAGGTTAACCCAACCTAGATTCACCAAACCCACTACCCTACTCCACGAAAATTACACCTATACATGCATACACTTTCCTAAATTCCACTTGCCCATTCTAGCCCTCATTAGTTGGTCACCAAACTAGATCCTACATTGGTGGCACTTGCTATTTTGGGAGCCACCAAAAGTGGTGACCCATTGAAATGGAGAGGCCTTCCCATAAAAACCAAGGAGAGAAGAGAGCCACAAAATTCATTGACTCTCCCATCCATTCTCCTCCCACTTGCGACACCCTTCCACCCTTCAAAACCATAGGGCTATCCTCCTCCTCCTCCAAGGCCCCCTCTATGGACGGCTAAAGAAGAAGCCCCTCCAAGGCATCTTTATGTGGGTGGCAAGAAAAGGGAGAGCACTAGGGTGCAACACCCTCTTCTCCTCTCTTCACTTGGGCGTGTCCTTTCTTCTCCACAGAGAGGATGCACTCGCTTTTTCTTCTTCTTTTTGGATGGCCATGAAGGCTCACCCATAGCCTCTTGTGGCCAGCCATCTTTTTTGGTAGGCGTGTAGACAAGTTTGCATACCTAAGGTCTAGCCTACATCGTCACACAAGGTCGATGGCCCTAGTGGCACCTTCCCGGCGTGAGGGATTTCTTCTATTTAAATGCTTTCTAGTATAGATATTGTGTGACATTATTTTGAGTATTCTATGCATGAATAATATTGTGTGATCATCGCTTTTGTGATTGTCTTCACGTCTATTTGCCTATCGCTTTTCAAAATAAAAATAAAAAATACAAAAAGACAAAAAAAATATTAGGTTAGATTAGATTTAGGTTAGATTAAGTCGATCCAAATCTTGACTTGTTTTCACGCCTCCCAAAGATGAACAACCAAGACTCAAGTTTTCAAAGGAATAAAATCCATCGAGTTTCGTTATTACAAATATCTTTAACGAGTGGTTTTCGCAACTATGCTATGATTTCCAACAATTTCAAAATGTGCGAAAATGCTCTTATCAACGGGGAGGTTCACACATCGCCCACGTTCAGGCCTTTAGTCACTAAAGTCCTGTCATTAATGTTTTAATGACAAAAGACCTTTTTGCCCCCTCCAATCTACACCTATATATAGCCCTACAACCCCCACATATTTTTCATCCCTTCCTTCATCTCTCTCCCTCTCCAAATCTCTAAAGAAGCTTGTCCCAAACCCAGGATGCTCCTCTAGAGCAAAAATCAAAGTTTTCTTCCCCCGTTCCAGAAGTGGATCCCGTGACAACAACAACGTCCTGCCTCACCCCTAGTTCTTCCTGCTTTGTTCTTCGTCTTCTGTGCTCGTCCTCCATCTTCCAGGCGTCACCCCGTCCGACTCGTCGTCCAAGCAACTGTCGAGGAGGATACATCTCTCTCCCTTCTTTACTGCTTTCTAGAATAAAATTTCCCACTTTTTAGCTGTAATCATTTCCTACTTTCTAGTTGAAAAATAATATTCAATTGCAAAGTTATTGTTCTCTCTCTCTCTCTTAGTGTTAATATCAAATCAATTGTGATTATCCCACTTCTAAAAAAAAATACAAAAAAAATATAATCGTGGATTTTAGATCGACGTAGTCTCCTTATGTTCGACCTGGAATTTCTTTACAAATTTTGGTAAATTTATCTATTGGCAGATTTCTTCGCAAATCATACTACGACGACAAGTTTTCAAAATCCAAAACTCAACTTCCATTTGCGTACGTCTTCCACACAACATTTTGGCACCGTTGCCGGGGAGGCAACGCTCTTTGATTTTTCGCATTTTCCCACCTTACTTATCTTTTATCTCACTTCTCTCTTTTCTTATTGTGATTGCAGGTACTCTTACGAGGCAAGCAAAAGCAGTAGATTGGAGTAAAGTGCTGTTGAAGGGTTTGTAAGTTTACCCCCACCTCCCACCCACTAGTTTTCATTCTACCACGTAATAACACAAACACAAATTAACCTAGGTGTTCTTATAAACTCTAAGGTTAGTTTTTGATTGTTTGTTTGTCACCACCCACCTCACCCTCCACATATAAAAGAAAAGAAATTAAAAAATCTCACAGAGGTACACAACCTCTTTTGATTTTCAAACTCAACCGGTAAATCGATCTTTGGAACCGGTACACACACCCAAACACATAATCGAGTAGAAATTAGATTAGGTAACCACTTGTGTGCCTAACTAAGTGGTGCATCAGGTCAATTGTTTGAGTTGTTTGGGCCACACCATTTCAATTAAAAATAACTCATCAAGTAGCCATCACATAAGTTCAACTTTTAGGGATTTACCATGCACTCCACATTCTTTTAAGCTATAAAGGAAAACATCTTTACCTGTGCTTTCAAAACTCAATGTGCTAACTGAACTT
Organism: Thalassia testudinum; assembly: GCA_037157565.1. Taxonomy (NCBI): domain Eukaryota; kingdom Viridiplantae; phylum Streptophyta; class Magnoliopsida; order Alismatales; family Hydrocharitaceae; genus Thalassia; species Thalassia testudinum. Next base: position 156,334,284 of record JAZHRO010000073.1, read on the forward strand.
GATTGAATACACCTAAGTTGAATCTTAAAAGCTACTAAGCAAGATTTAAACCCTAAAATTCACCACATCCAAAAATAATCTTGCTTGAAAACCATTAGTTGTGCATGCACACACATATCAATCAATCATTAAGGGCACAACCCAGATAAAGGGCCCATCACATTCCAAAGCACATTCAAACCTAACCCTAATAAAAATAGAGTAGACGTTGGCCTTAAGGATTAGACTCACTCTTCGGAGCCCAGATCGAGATTATTTTCGATTAGTCTATTTCTACTGTTCAATCTGATGTCTAACTAGGGGAGCAGAATCAAACGATCGCGGCTGGAGGGTGTACTAGGAACCTGAGGCGCAAGCCAAAGGAAGAACCTTCTCCCTAGTCCCTCCCTCTAACTAGTTGGATTGACTGGAAAGAAGTAGATCAAATCGTTTATTAATCTCATGGCAGGTTTAGGGAGTCTGTAGGTCTTTAGGCTAGCCCACTTAAGGACAGGTTTGTTTGTTTGTATCGCAGGGCACCTTTCTTCCTCCCGTTCTGTCATGAATCCTTCCACATCTTATTCTCACTTCCACTCCTACCCTCCAACCACTACTTATTCCCAAAATGATTATTATTCCAACCAGACTTATTCCCATCCATCTTCTAGTTGGGATAATCCTGATTAGGGATACAGTTCCAGACCTTCGTGTTCAAGGTCTAACCCTGAACACCATGATCTTGATTCTTATCCTTCTTTGAAGTACATCAATTATAGATCACTGCCTTCATTTGGACAACCCAATATGATCTACAATCAAGAAGGATACACCGATCCTTACCCCTCCCCAGAATACACTACCTTTAGGTCATCACCACCTTATGAACAACCTGAAATGACCTATTATCAGGGAGGGTATCAAGGTTGACTGTTACGAGCACAGCTTCAAAATGTCGTTTAAGACGTCTGGGAGCTGGCCCAGACGTCTGACCAGACGTCTGGGATTTAATTTCCGTGGCACGGTGGATTAGTCTGCACGCCTACACGCGCAGACCTAAAGATGCTCTTTTTTTCCCTCTCACCTCTGCAGGTGCTGCACTGTCTCTCTCTCCCCGCGTGGCTTTAAAAGGCCTCGTCCTCTCCCTCACTCTCATCTCCTCCGCTCCCTTCTTCTTCCTCTTCCAGCCGAAGTGCGAGTGCGAGCGCGAGTGAGCGGCGGCGGCGGCGAGTCGTGGGAGGAGGTGTCGCGCGAGGGAGGAGACGCTCGGCCGTGAGGGCTCAGCTCGCCGGGGCAGCTAGAGCTGGCCGGCGGGGGAGCCGCGGGCATGGAGCATTGTTGGAAGAATGCTGCAGCTCGAGCAGCAGGCGGACGAGGTGCGGCACGGCCATGCGTCGAGGGCGGAGGGCGAGTCGAGCTCTGATTCTGGAAATCTTTCCAGAATCAGACATCTGGGATTCCAACCAGACGACGGTGAAGACGTCTGGAGGACTATCCAGACGTCTGGTAAGTAAGTTATTTTTCATCCTTCGTCCTTTTCTACGACCGTCCGTATTGAGCACGAGGAGTGGGTACGTGCAGGTTCTGAGATTCGCATCCAACGCGAATCTCAGAACCTCTGGCCGCAGTGCCAGACGACTAGAAGAACTTCCAGACGTCCGGGGTGATCATCGGACGTCTGGGAACTAGGCCAGACGCCCCCGCAGGCTTCTGGACGTCTAAGAGACTACACAGAGCGAAGGTATCCTCTGAACCACTTTTTAAGACGTCTGGAAGAGGTTCCAGACGTCTGATTTTGGACTGTTTCGTCATTTTCGACCCGTTTAGGGCCTGTTCGGAGTCCGTTTTCCGCGTTTCAAGTTTCGTTATTTTCGGGATAAAATCCTCTACCCATTTGTAGTAATTATATACTATTCTGAGAAACTCCTTGTGTTTGATCCTTGTGTTAGGACCCCGTTCCATTGCAGTCTCGGGGGTTGCGGAGGCGTGCGAGATTTCCGACCATGCCCCCATTACTTCCGTTGTAGCTGGTAGAGTGGCTTTAGAAATTATTAACATAATTTGTTACAATTATGGAGCAATTAATAGAACCTAGGGCATTGCATGAATCCTAGGAATGAGAAACCAGATTGAATGATAGATCCTAGGGTATTGCATGAATCCTAGGGCTGGAAAACTAGATTGTATGATAGATCCTAGGGTATGGCATGAATCCTAGGATGGGAAAACTAGTGGAATATACGAATACTATAGTCTTGGAAAAATGGAAAGGAACAAATAGCTACCTGTAAATTGATTTAACAGTTGCCTGTTATGAATAATTACACGTGATTGAGAACATGGATAGTAAGAACGTGAAACTGGAAAGTGAAACCTAGATGTTCTGAGTTAAAAGAGCTGGAACCCTATGGGGAATTAGGAGTGGATCTCCTGGAAAGAGAAAGGAATGGAACTGAGAAAGAAAGACGTGGTAGTGTGCTGTCTCTTGGGTACGTAGTACCAGGGGAAGCACCTGTTACCTACTTAGTGCAGAGCGGAGCCAGCCGCCCCAGGGACCCGGGGTTAGGTCTGGCCACTTTGTACCGACTTGCTGGCCCTCGTGTACGTAGTACCGAGGAGAGCTACTAGTGTAGGGAGAGCACTAGCTACCCCACAGGCCCCGGGGTTCTGCTAGCCTCCTACACCGACTTGTTAGGCCCACTGGGGCAAACCAGGGTAGTCAGGCGAGGGTGTGCGGACTGTGGAGGGGCAAGGCCCCTGTTTGGTTACTATGGAGGGGTTGGACCCCTATTACTGAGAGGGCTCTGCCCTGTACTGGTTCCGTGCTGTGTGTTGGGCGCACCCGTTAACGGAAATGATTGACCGCGTGCCAGTGCGGGTTAGCTACCCGTACGTTTACCGCGCGTGCCGTAGTCACCGTTACGTCTGTTAGTGACCTTGGGGTGGTTGACTGAGAGTAGGATCACCACGGGGGACTCTCCCGGCCAGGAGAGCACCACGTGTTACTTCTACTGTTCGGAAAAGACTGCAATCAAGATCGTTCCCACGAGGAACATTCGAGATCAAGTGAAGGATCTGAGAAATAGATAAATTGTGAAACAATAGAAAGACGTAAATAAAGGAAGAAAGAAAATAAAACAGCTACTGTACACTTTACTACTTCTTTAGTTTAGCTGCCACTCTACTCAGTGTTTCGCTTACGTGTTACACTCGTTACTTTTCAGGACCAGGTGTTGAGCAGCCAGGGTCAGCGGCTGCAGAGGACGTTGGGCCGAGTAGGGTCCAGTAGAGTTACCACTGTTCTTTCGTGCCCTTTTTGTTCCACTGTAGTGAGTAGTTTTTGTTACTCTCTATACTTTTCTTTACTCGTAGTTCTTGTTATGTTAAATGTTGTTCTACTGTTGTGGTGGTACATGCTGTAGTAGTTCTTTTTCTTACTGCTGTATTTTGTTACTGCTAGTTATATTTTATGTTGAATGTGGTTTATTTTACTGCTCTTTTGGTTACTTCCTCGTTGGACGACTAGGTCTTAGGATTAGTCGAGTCGGTCCGGTTCTCGTGTCTCGTAGGGACTCGGGAATCGGGTCATTACAAGATGGTATTAGAGCAAGGTCGCCCCGAGAAGTGAATCAACTGACTGGAAAATAACCAATTCACATGTCTATAACTAGAGTAGCCACCACAACATATCTTTTGACATGAGATCTTAGACGTTTCCGTTAGGTATCGTTCCATAGTGACGTGTTCCGTTTTGTTTCGCATCTCCTTGCAGGAGATGCCTCGTCGCGGGACTGGTGAGGCGGGCCGCGGGCGCGGCCGAAGACGAGGTCGGCGAGGTGGGCGTGCCGTTGCCGACGCCTCAATGGACCAGCCACTACTCCCGGACGTCCAGGCCCAGGACCTCGCCCAGCTGATACGGGATATTGTGCGAGAGGAGCTCCACCCACCGCCCCGAGCGCCTCACCCTGGGGCTGCGGAGGGGGAGTCCTCTGTAGGACCACCCGACGGACGCGGTGTTGGACACGGGTGAGGGGATGGGCCGCCGCCGCCCCCATCTTCCTCCGACACTTCTGTGCACGAGGCACCTTTGAATAGAGGTGCACCAGCATCCCCACTGCAGCGCCACTCCGAGTTCTTCGGGCAGTTCCGGAAGTTGAAGCCCCCCTCTTTCAAGGGGGATGAGGACCCGACCAAGGCAAAGGACTGGCTTGAGCAGCTGGAGAATATTTTCGACACCCTTTGACCCCCAGTGGAGTGTCACGTGGCCTTTGCCACGTACCAGCTGGAGAGTGCGGCACACAGGTGGTGGAGGGCGGTCCGGGGACAGGAGAGGGACGAGCCGACCTGGGACCAGTTCGTCACCCTCTTCTGCGAGCAGTACTTTCCCCAGACGTGGCAGGACCAGAGGAGGTGGGAGTTCCACACTCTCCGCCAAGGGACGATGACCGTGAGAGCTTACCGCACGCATTTCCTGGAGCTGTCCTCCTTTGCAGCGACAGCGGTAGCTACTGAGGAGGAGCACCTTTGGAGGTTCACCGAGGGGCTCCAGCCTATGATTCGGGGCTATGTCAAACCCCTGAAGCTGCCTACGTTTTTTAGGGTGGTGGAGGCAGCCATGACTTACGAGGAGACCAACCCGTCCGCGCGAGACACTGACGGTGGGCGGAAGAGGCCCTTTCAGCTAGACTTTTCACAGGGCCTGTGAGAGAGGAGGCACGTGGCATCTGCAGGAGAGCCGTCACGTTTTGCAGGGCCATCCGTGGCCTTTGGCGGGGCCTCGACAAAGGCCAGTCGCCAGCACCGGACCCCCGCCCAGCCGACAGCAGGGACCTACTGAGGGCGGGAGTCGGGTTCCCCTCTGTTACCAGTGTGGCTAGCCGGGCCACATCAGGAGGGACTGCCCGTCGAGGGCAGGAGGTCAGCAGATACTTCCCGCGCAGAGCACTGGAGGGCGCGCAGGAGGCCGTGGTTCCCAGGCGCGAGGAGGAGGACAGCAGTCACGAGGAGGGTACTGGCCAGCACCTGCCCGTCCGATGCAGAGTGTGGCTGTTTCGTCCGCACCTAGAGCTGAGGGGTGTATCAACGCCCTGACACACAGGGATGCCAGAGTTTCAGGCTCGATGGTGGCAGGTATGGTTTCAGTTTCCAGCAGACTCGTTTACACACTTTTCGATTCCGGCACTACGCACTCATTTGTCGCAGCCAGTTTTGTAGTTAGTTTGGGCCAGGACTATACGCTGTTAGCGAATCCGTTCGTAATCAGAGGTCCGAGTGGTCAGCTGTTTGTAGGTGAGGAGGTGTACACGGATTGCGACATCAGCGTCGGGGGACATAGCCTCCCAGCTGACTTGATTATGATACAGATGGAGGACTTTGGCGTAATTCTGGGGATGGACTGGCTGTCCACTTACCACGCTTTGGTGGACTATTTTGAGAGGAAGATTATCTTCTCCATACCGGAGTTGCCTTCTTTCAAGTTTCACGGACAGCCGGTGGACGAAGGCTTCAGGTGCATTTCGGCACTTCGGGCGGCGAGACTTTTGAGCTAGGGGTGTGAGGGCTTCCTAGCTTGTGTGGTGGCAGAGCCCAGCCCTGTGGCAGACTTCCAGAGCATCCCGGTGGTCAGGGAGTACCCTGACGTGTTCCCAGACGAGTTACCAGGACTACCACCCGAGAATGAGATTGAGTTTGAGATCTCACTAGTACCAGGGACCAGCCCCATCTCCACCGCGCCATACAGGATGGCACCACTTAAGCTACGAGAGCTCAAGTCTCAGTTGCAAGACCTTTTGGAGAAGGGTTTCGTGAGGCCCAGTGCGTCTCCCTGGGGAGCCTCGGTACTGTTTGTGAAGAAGAAGGATGGTACCCTACACCTTTGTGTGGACTACCGACAGCTGAATAGGGTCACCATCAAGAACAATATATCCGTTGCTGAGGATCGATGACCTGTTTGACCAGTTGCGGGGTGCCACGGTGTTCTCCAAGATCGACTTGAGGTCTGGATACCACCAGTTGAGGATCAGGGAGGCAGACGTCTCCAGGACAGCTTTCCGCACCCGGTACGGACACTACGAGTTTTTGGTTATGCCGTTTGGGCTGACCAATGCCCCCGCTGCTTTCATGGACCTGATGAACCAGGTGTTTAGACTGTACTTGGACCAGTTCGTGGTGGTATTCATTGATGACGTACTCATCTATTCTCGAGATCGAATGCAGCACGGACAGCACTTGCGGATGGTTCTGGACACTCTGAGACGACGTAGGCTGTACGCCAAATACAGCAAGTGCGACTTCTGGTTGAGGGAGGTGACCTTCTTAGGTTATGTGATCTCTGGAGACGGCTTGGCGGTGGACCCAGCCAAGGTTGAGGCAGTGCTCAGGTGGGAGAGACCGCGTTCCGTCACTGAGATTCGTAGTTTCCTGGGACTGACAGGCTACTACAGACGATTCATCAGAGGTTTTTCACAGATCGCACGTCCCATGACACAGTTGACCCGGAAGGACGTGCCCTTCACTTGGACGGATGCCTGTGAGGCGTGTTTTCAGGAGCTGAAGGAGAGGTTGACCTCGGCTCCCATGCTCACCATCCCTGACAGTAGTGGCGGGTTCATTGTGTACACGGACACCTCCTTGCAGGGGTTAGGAGGTGTGCTCATGCAGAGGGGTCACGTTGTCGCTTACGCTTCGCGGCAGCTGAAGCCCCATGAGCATACCTACCCTACCCACGACCTGGAGTTGGCAGCTGTCGTCTTCGCGCTGAAGACCTAGAGGCATTACTTGTACGGTGAGACCTTCAAGATTTTCACAGATCACAAGAGCCTCAGATACCTTTTTGATCAGAAGGAGCTCAACATGAGACAGAGACGTTGGTTGGAGCTCCCGAAGGACTACGACTGCAGCATTTCCTATCACCCGGGCAAGGCCAATGTGGTGGCTGACGCCTTGAGCCGGAAGGCACCCGCACACTTGGCCAGCTTACAGTTATAGAGTTGGAGCCTCTTGGAGGAGGTGGGCAGTTGGCGACCCCTGGAGTTACGGGGACACTGTGGGGCAGTGACTGTGACATGACAGACTAGGCCAGAGCTGATAGACCGCATCATCACAGGACAGATGGCCGATCCGTACTTGCAGTCCTTGCGCGACAGAGTACTGTCAGGAGACCCAGGGGACTTCTCTTTCATAGACCAGGTGCTACGCCTGAGGGGACGGTTGTGTGTTCCCAGGGACGAGGAGCTGTTGAGAGAGCTCCTGACTGAGGCACACGGTTCCAGATTCACCATACATCCCGGAAACACGAAGATGTACCACGACTTGAGACGCGAGTTTTGGTGGAGGGGGATGAAGTGGGATGTGGATGAATTCGTGCAGCAGTGCTTAGTGTGTCAGCAGGTGAAAGCCGAGCTTCAGAGGCCTGCAGGGCCGCTATAGCCGCTTCCTGTGCTAAAGTGGAAGTGGGAGAGCATCACCATGGACTTGGTGGTGGGTTTACCTGTTACCCAGCGAGGACACGACGCAATCTGGGTAATTGTGGATAGACTGACGAAGATGGCACGATTCTTGCCGATCCGAGTCACTTTGGGACCAGCACAGTTGGCAGAGAGGTATATCCGGGATGTGGTACGACTACACGGAGTTTCGTGGGAGATCGTATCCGACCGGGATACCCGCTTTACATCCCAGTTTTGGGCAGAGTTTCAGCAGGCCCTGAGACGCGGTTGAGGTTTAGTACAGCTTATCACCCCCAGACGGACGGACAGTTTGAGCGCATCATACAGACACTTGAGGACCTTTTGCGTGCATGTGTACTGGACTGGAGGGGCTCTTGGGAGGAGCACTTGCCCCTGGCGGAGTTTGCATAAAACAACAGCTATCACTCGAGCATCGGCATGGCTCCCTACGAGTCTCTGTACGGACGGAGGTGTACGGCACCCTTGAGTTGGGTTGAGGTGGGGACCAAGTGGGAGGTTGGCCCCAGGTTGATCCGACAAAGTCAGGAGGTAGTCGAGCAGATCCACAGGCAACTCCGCACTATCAGGAGCAGACAGAAGAGCTACGCAGATCGGAGATGCAGAGAGGTGCAGTTCGAGGTTGGGGATCACGTCTTTCTTCGTGTTTCACCCATGAAGGGCCTGCAGCGGTTTGGGGTGAGCAGGAAGCTCGCACCGAGGTTTGTGGGGCCCTTTGTGGTCCTGGAGCGGGTTGGACCCGTTGCTTACAGGCTTGCCCTCCCTCCCCAACTTTCTAGTGTGCACGACGTGTTCCACGTGTCCAACCTCCAGAAGTACGTAGCCGATCCCAGTCACGTACTGAGTCACGAGAGCGTCGAGGTGGGCAACGACCTGACCTACCCCGAGCGGCCAGTGTAAATTCTTGACCGAGCCGTCTGCAGTTTGAGACGAAAGCAAGTACCCCTGGTGAAGGTTTTGTGGAGGGGCCAGCGGTACGAGGAGGCTACCTGGGAGCCTGAGGCGGCACTGCGGGAGCGGTACCCGGAGCTCTTCGCGGGTACGTCTTTTCAGATCGGCTTCAGTCCACTTTGAGTTTGTTATATTTATATATGACGTCTTTTCCCTCACCCTAGTTAGCGCAAGTTTCGGGGACGAAACTTCCTTTGAGTTTGTTATATTACTACGAACGTAGCTTCAAAACATCATTTAAGACGTCTGGGAGCTGGCCCAGACGTCTGACCAGACGTTTGGAACCCCTTCCAGACGTCTGGGATTTAATTTCCGCAGCACGGTGGATTCGTCTGCGTGCCTACGCACACAGACCTGCAGATGCTCTTTTTCTCCCTCTCACCTCCGCAGGCGCTGCTCTCTCTCTCTCTCTCTCTCTCTCTCTCTCCCCGCGCAGCTTTAAAAGGCCTCGCCCTCTCCCTCACTCTCATCTCCTCCGCTCCCTTCTTATTCCTCTTCCAGCCGGAGTGCGAGTGCGAGCGCGAGCGAGTGGCGGCAGCGGCAGCCGCGGCGAGTCGCGGGAGGAGGTGTCGCGCGAGGGAGGAGACGCTCGACCATGAGGGCTCGAGCTCGCCGGCCGGCGGGGGAGCCACAGGTGTGGAGCGTCGCTGGAGGGCTGCTGCAGCTCGAGCAGCAGGCGGACGAGGTAAGTAAGTTATTTGTCGTTTGGAGGACTGTCCATATGTCTGGTAAGTAAGTTATTTTTCATCCTTCGTCCTTTTCTGCGACCATCCGTACTGAGCACGAGGAGTGGGTACGAGCAGGTTCTGAGATTCGCATCCAACGCGAATCAGACATCTGGCCGCAGTGCCAGACGACTGGAAGGACTTCCAGACATCCGGGGTGATCATCGGACGTCTGGGAACTAGGCCAGATGCCCCTGCAGGCTTCTGGACGTCTGAGAGACTACACAGAGCGAAGGTATCCTCTGAACCACTTTTTAAGATGTCTGGAAGAGGTTCCAGACATCTGATTTTGGACTGTTTCATCATTTTCGACCCGTTTAGGGCCCGTTCGAAGTCCGTTTTCCGCATTTTGAGTTGCGTTCTTTTCGGGATAAAATCCTCTACCCGTTTATAGTAATTATATACTATTCTGAGAAACTTCTTGTGTTTGATCCTTGTGTTAGGACCCTGTTCCATTGTAGTCTCGGGGGTTGCGGAGGCACGCGGGATTTCCGACCACACCCCCATTACTTCCGTTGTAGCTGGTAGAGTGACTTTAGAAATTATTAACATAATTTGTTACAATTATGGAGCAATTAATAGAACCTAGGGCATTGCATGAATCCTAGGAATGAGAAACCAGATTGAATGATAGATCCTAGGGTATTGCATGAATCCTAGGGCTGGAAAACTAGATTGTATGATAGATCCTAGGGTATGGCATGAATCCTAGGATGGGAAAGCTAGTGAAATATACGAATACTGCAGTCTTGGAAAAATGGAAAGGAACAAATAGCTGCCTGTAAATTGATTTAACAGCTGCCTGTTATGAATAATTACACGTGGTTGAGAACATGGATTGTAAGAACGTGAAACTGGAAAGTGAAACCTAGATGTTCTGAGTTAAAAGAGCTGGAACCCTACGGGAAATTAGGAGTGGATCTCGTGGAAAGAGAAAGGAATGGAACTGAGAAAGAAAGACGTGGTAGTGTGCTGTCTCTTGGGTACGTAGTACCAGGGGAAGCACCTGTTACCTGCTTAGTGCAGAGCGGAGCCAGCCACCCCAGGGACCCGAGGTTAGGTCTGGCCACTTTGTACCGACTTGCTGGCCCTCGTGTACGTAGTACCGAGGAGAGCTACTAGTGTAGGGAGAGCACTAGCTACCCCATGGGCCCCGGGGTTCTACTAGCCTCCTACACCGACTTGTTAGGCCCACTGGGGCAAACCAGGGTAGTCAGGCGAGGGTGCGTGGACTGTGGAGGGGTAAGGCCCCTGTTTGGTTACTGTGGAGGGGTTGGACCCCTGTTACTGAGAGGGCCCTGCCCTGTACTGGTTCCGTGCTGTGCTTTGGGTGCACCCGTTAACGGAAATGACTGACCGCGTACTAGTGCGGGTTAGCTACTCGTGCGTTTACCACGCGTGTCGTAGTCACCGTTACGTCTGTCAATGACCTTGGGGTGGTTGACTGAGAGTAGGATCACCACGGGGGACTCTCCCAGCCAGGAGAGCACCACGTGTTACTTCTACTGTTCGGAAAAGACTGCAATCAAGATCGTTCCCACGAGGAACATTCGAGATCAAGTGAAGGATCTGAGAAATAGATAAATTGTGAAACAATAGAAAGACGTAAATAAAGGAAGAAAGAAAATAAAACAGCTACTGTACACTTTACTACTTCTTTAGTTTAGCTGCCACTCTACTCAGCGTTTCGTTGACGTGTTACACTCGTTACTTTTCAGGACCAGGTGTTGAGCAGCCAGGGTCAGCGACTTCAGAGGACGCTGGGCCGAGTAGGGTCCACTAGAGTTACCACTGTTCTTTCATGCCCTTTTTGTTCCACTGTAGTGAGTAGTTTTTGTTACTCTCTGTACTTTTCTTTACTCGTAGTTCTTGTTATGTTAAATGTTGTTCTACTATTCTGGTGGTACATGCTGTAGTAGTTATTTTTCTTACTGCTGTATTTGTTACTGCTAGTTATATTTCATGTTGAATGTGGTTTATTTTACTGCTCTTTTGGTTACTTCCTTGTTGGACGACTAGGTCTTGGGATTAGTCGAGTCGGTCCGGTTCTCGTGTCTCGTAGGGACTCGGGAATCGGGTCGTTACATTAACCAGGTCCAATTATGAACAACTTGAAATGACCTTTAGGTTCAAGTTAACCAGGTCCAAGAGAAGGTGTTCGCTAACTTGAGGAACACCATACAATTTTTAGAAGCTCAGCCAACACCTTGCACTAAAGAATTGGAGCCCCTGATTGAAATGATTGATGATCTTAACAAGTATCTATTGGATTGGCTCCAAGATGTTAAGGATAAGGACCCGAGTGAGTTTTTACTTGGAAAATTATTGAAATTGAGGATGAGATTTGCGGTTACTTTAATTCAATCTTGGGATGATTCCCAAGATGAACCCCCTTCAGGAGAGCCAATGTCAGAACCCGCTCAGGCACCTGTTGGAGGGGACATGTGTTACAAGACCGGGATTGACCAGATTGGTCTAAAGCAATCAACTAAGGATGAATTGATTACTTCACCTGAGATCCCTGAGTCGGGGTACAAGGAAACATGTCTCCATGGATCAGAAAGTGATTGATGATTTTGAGACACACATTAATGCGGATTTAGATTTCTTTGATTCTGAAGGTGAAGAATCATTATGCGAAGTCTCACATGAGTTTACAGAATATGATTTTAGTGAGATGACTGGGCCTGAGGAATTTGATAAATCATTTGATGGCCCTAAAATTGAGGAATTTGATCCTGTTGGGGCTTGCATGGCATATTCAAATCCTGTTCTGAAGGATTCAATTCAAAGCCCCATTCCTCAATTGCACCCTTTTGAGCTTACTGAAGATTTTGATTCTGAAATCACTAAACACAAGTCCATTCTAATTCAGTCACATCTTTTAGACTTGGAAAATTCAAATGGGGTGGTTAACATACAGGAGGTTCCAGAATTTGAAAGTTTGAATGAGGAGGATAGGAGTTGGGAAATATTGATATGAGAAGTCAATTTCGAAGGAAGCAAAAGATCGAGTCTAAGGGTTCCAATTTGTCTAAAACCACCAACCCTCTACCAGGACCTTTATGACATCTTTGACTCAGAGGATGTCCAACCCAAGCAAACATTCATTAATTATCCTTTTGAGCTTGATCTCTCTGTTACCCGACTTTTTGGTCTTGGGTTACACCCTCACAAATCGCAGGCCCGACCCCGTTTGCATACTAAGCTCAGGTTTTAGATAATTTTTATCCAAAACCTTAGATATACTCGACCATGGGGTATGGGTCTGCATCACAATCTGGTCCACATCTGTGGACATCTGCTAGTAGGTCCTGAGGTGAATCTTTTTATTCTGATTCTGACCTGCACCTACGAATCCTTTATTTCTTCTTCTGTGTACAGTGTGCCTAGCTGAAGGCACTAAATTCAGCACGTATACAGTTCTTTTCATCTCAGAGCGAACCTGCTATTCATGTGATTCAGGTGCTTTCTACTCTAATCCACTCTGTTTCATGTCTTTTTAATACAATGAGGACATTGCATTAGATAGTTATGGGGGGTGGATATTCATCTCTGAATTATTTCGTCAGCTCCATAAATTCTTTTTATTTTCTTTTTATTTATAAAAAGAAAGAAGTTGAATTAGGAAAGATAACTTGAGCTTTGGAAAATTTTTAATCTTAGATAATAAAACTAGATGATTTGAACACTTAGACCCTTCAAGTCTTCGGGCTTAATCAGCCTAGGTATCCTCTAAAATGTGGACTTGTTTCTTGAGTCCTCACCATTCTAAATTCATATTTTAATTGGTTAAATAAGTTGGGGTGATAAGTACACGACTTATCAACCCGCCCTCTGATTTGAGGAAATTTTAAGTCTAAGCATCTACACACTATTTGCACTGACTCGCTTTTCGGTGATTTTTACAGAAATTTGGTAGCTAATGAAGCTTCTAGGGTGATATGACTGGCAAGTTATCGTGAGTAACAACCATAGGTGGGTTGTCCAGAGCCCAATCACATGACCATTCTTTTCCTGCTACCTTTAGGTAAATATTAGATCAGGGAAGCCACCTACTTAAAGAAAGAAAAGAGAAAAGAAAATTATCCAAAAAGAAAAGAAAAGAAAAGAAAAAAGAAAAAGAAAAGGAGAAAAGAAAAGAAAAAAAGAAATAAGCCACACTTCACCGCACGAATATGGCTGGCAAGTTATCGTGGGTAACAGCCCATTGATAGGTTGTCCAGAACCCAGCTCAAGAAATGCACGTAAAATTCCAAAACACTTAGGAAGAAGTGGAGAAGTACAATAAGCCGGGGAGATATACACTGGGTTTGCTCTTGTGTTGACCTCATAAAAATAAAAGTAGGGAGAAAGCTACCGGTCGAATAAATACACCTTTAGGCAAAATTTCTTTTCAAGGTCACCTAGGGGCGTAGAAACTCGAAGTTCGTTCTAATTGCCGATCAGTGAGTCTATCACATTTCACATAAAGATGCTTAGAACTTAGGGTTCTCTTCGAGTCTTGGGTGGGTTGAGTGGTCGTAGAAAGCTGCTCCAAAACCCTAAACTCAAAAATACAAAAAATTAGAAAAGAAGAAAAGAAGAAAAAGATCTTTCTTTGAATAAGGTGAGGGCTTGAGGCGGTCTGCATTTTGGCAGTCACCCGAGCAGTGTTGTGTCTCTATAGTTCAAATCTTAGTTGAAATTCTTAAGTGTTGAAAAATAACTATTGCCCAAGAAATTTGACCTAATTCTCTTATAAATAGCATGTAGTTTTGCTAAGGACTAGCAAAAGATAGGCATGGGGGTGTGACGTAAACATGTTTATATCACATAAACTGTCTATTTATGCATGTTCTTAGGCGTAGAGTTGCACCATACATTATAAATATTGCATAACATGCATCATCTTGCATTTAGGTTAGATTGTATAAAGTATAGGTTAATTTTCTCTTTTTGTAGTCAAGTAATAGCGTAATATCATATCGAGGCCTCGGATTGAAGATCCAACCATACAAATCTGATTAGGGCGATGATTGGAGTTCAGCTACTCCAAGATCACCTTAATCGGACTTCCATAGTATTAGATGCAGTCCGAGAATGACCAGAGGTCAAGGACCAAGGTGGTGCAAATCCGTACCTTAGATGACAAATCCGACCACACGGATGGATTCAGATCGACGATCGTAGCCCAACAACATGAAAATCGGTCCAATCCGACATCCGTGGCACCATCTACAACTCAGAGAAGATGGACGACCAAGATGGAACCACATGGCGCCATCCAGACCCTCCAAACTGCTTGCGTCCCCACTTCTTCATCCAACGGCTAGGAATTGAAGACGTCATTTCTTTCTATTAGTCTCTCTAAAATGGGTTTTAAAATCGTTGCATTGCAGCATAGATCAAATCTGCGTGAAAAATAAATAAAATTTATTACTCGAATATCAGAAATGAAAGTCCAAGGTCGAGCACAGGGAGCAAATAGGAATTCACACACTAATCTCAAATAATGCAATTGAGCACAAGAATTTAACCACAAAATGATATTCAATAGATACTAATCTGTCACATTAGATATTCAATGAATTCTCATGTATTTTGAGGCAATAAAAAGGTAGAGAAGCTAAAATAATGGTGATTTAAATCACCAATTATTCTCTAAGCATATATATTAAGTATTCAATATCTCAACAATAGTAAGCCTCAAATCAGTCATTGGGTCTGATGACCAGAAGACTTAACCATCAAACTTAGGTCTTCTTCTTCTCTTCTTTTGCTTTTGCTTTCTTCTTCTTTAGCTTTCCTTCTTCTTCTTTTCTTTCCTTCTCTACTTTCTCTTCATGCACAAGCCTCCTTCCTTTCTTCCTCTTTTGCCTTCTTTCTCAGGCCCTCTTCTTTTCTCTTCTGCGGCTCTTCTCTTCTTTCTTTCTTCACACACAAAGGGCAGCCATCTCAGATTTTGGCTAAGTGTCACACGGGGCAAAACACTCCTTGCCCTATGTTGGAAGGTCGTAGATCGCATTTTTGATAAAAGCATCGTAGTATAGTTGCGAAATACGATCCAACAAAGATATTGTTTTGTAAAAAAAATAACGAGACTTTGAGTCCCAGTCGTTCGTCTCTGGGAGGCGTTGTTTTTGCTTTTGAAATCGATCACATGCTGGTGCGTAATATATAGGCAATTATAGAACAGGCACTTAAATCACGCAAATATGATAATCATTCAGCTCGTGGTGATTTCGAACACATAAGAGATATATATATATAAAGTGAAATTTCATTCATCATTGGAGAGTTGTTACACAAGGAAATCTAGAGGAAAGCTTATACATGAATGCTTAAAAATTAAACCTAACTACCAGAAAATGATTGCATACAAGAATCAATAAGGGGATTTCGCATGCATCATTGGGGAAGAAGTAAGACTACACTACTAAGCAGTAAATGAAAGCAATAAAGATTATGAAGAGCATGATTTAAAGCTAGAAGAATAGAGGGCATTCAGGGATGGTCCCCGATGGCCTTGGAGTGGTCGAGAGGAGAATGAGGGGCGGCCAATGTAGCTTAGGCCAACCCTTGGAGAGAAGTAGGGTTGATCCAGCATCCCGGCATGGTGTCTTCCATGGTGGTGGTAGTGAGCTCGTGGAGGTGGAGTGAGTGGCTAAGTGGAGGTGGCGTGAATGGCACCAATGGAGTGAAATTGCCAAAGAAGTGAATGGGTGCCAATGGCCACCCAAGGGGCCTTTTTATAGACCTAAGGGAAGCTCTCTGGAGAATTATGGAATTCTCTAGAGAGGCCTATGGTGGGAGCTCCTAGGAGAGTGAGAGAGAGAGGGTGGATGGTGGTTTTTGGATCCACCAAATGTGGATCTAAAAATTGAATGGCTCTTGGTTGCTATTTTTGGCAACCAAGGCAACTACACAAGGTAGAGAGTTCTAGAGAACTCTAGGCTAGATATTTTCATGTGGATGGTGTGTGTGGGTGTGTGTGGGTCGAAACTTAGGTGGGTAGGTTGATTAGGTTGGGTTCTAATGGGTTTAGGTCAAGGTAGGTCTCAAATTAGGGTTATAAACCCTAATTCACTAAGGTAAAGTTCAATTAAACTTAATACAAGTTTAATTGGGTGTGTGGAAACTTAATTGAGAGTAAAACAACTCAATTAAGTCAGGTCTAGGTCAATTGGACTCTCACTGAGTCCAATTGGACAGTGTGTGCTGAGATCAGGGCTCAATTGGACTCAATGAGTCCAATTGAATAGGCTGATGGAATTGACTAAGATCCAAGTCAATTAGGTTTAGTGAGGACCTAATTAGGTCCTTAGGGAGGTTTAGAGGTGATGTACTAAGGTTAGGGCACCTTAATTTAGGTTCCTATGAGGTTGGAATTGGGTTTAGGGACCTAGAGATCCAAGATCAAGGCTTAAATCTCAAAACAGGAATTTGAGAGCAGTATTAGACGTCTTATACTCAAAAATCAGAAGTCCAGACTTGTTTTCTCGACTTCCAATTAGAGTTAGGAAGGATTTCGGGTTCTGTTTTGGGTATTCTGCAGAAATTAGACGTCTAACAAAGTGTCTGGTCGTCTAATAACACTGCAGAAGTGGGTTTGAAGTGTGCGGGAGTTGGCTAAGGGTCTTGTACATCTTAAAACTTATCTGGACGTCCAGAGAAGGGTTGGAACTAGGGTTTTATGGCTTCCTAGGATGTTGTGACCTAATCTAAGGGTGGCTAAGGCTTGGGGAAGTCTCTAGGCTATCCTAGGGCTAGGATGGACCTAAGCTCTTCACATTTTACTGCTTTATTTCTACTTAATAGAATAGAAAACCTTTAACCCCTTACATTATTATTCCTACATCTAAACTAGGCCTTCTGCTCCAGTCTGCTACAACTCCTGTTATTCCTGATCCAGCTTCAGATCCAGCTCCTGATCAGCTTATTTCCTGCAATTGACATAATGCACTTAATCAGCACATTATAACATTATTTCATGCATAGCTAAAGGAAAGCGGTAAAGATGTAGATAATGCGTATGCATGCATGAATAACCCTAACTTATGCTAAGTCCTAGCTTAATCTAGGCCAATTAAGACCTATGATTGCTGCGCAATCATACCCCCATGCCTAAATCTTGCTAGTCCCTAGCAAATGCAAGACTAAATTATTTACAGCAATAGTTCCTACGGGACTGGTTATTTTATCAAGTGTTTGCATAGAGATTTTTCTCCTTTTTGTTTTCATCCTATGCTCTAGAAATCCAGACAATCGTGAAGGTGTAGCTATGTAGCTTTTGCAACGGATTCGAGTGAAAACTAATACACCTCTAAAGCCTGTACTTGACCCCAAATAAAAATTCTAGCCGGATAGGCGGATTTCTTCCCTCGGGGTATTCAAGATATTCTATGAATCTCACCCCAACTTTGGTCTTAGGTAGAGAATCTCTGAGGGAAAGGATTATATATTTGGTGGCTCATTCTCACTTGGTGCTACATAGAGACTAGTACTACAGAATCTAGATTCCTGGATTAATAAGTAATTCAACTCAGAGAAAGACGAGAGAAACTATGCTCCCTTTTGATTCCTTTGTATTCATTCTCTCTTACTCTTTTTCTTTCTTTTTCTTAGAGCTCACAACCTCACCAGATTCACACATATGTTCTATATTTGGTGGTCTCACTAGGCATTAATACTTTAATTGAGTTCTCATAACCCTAACACTAAGTCGGAATTCCTCAGCCATTATTCAGGCGATCAGAAACATAAGAAAAATTGGTTAAGGCCATATTTGGTGGAGCTCAATTTTATTTGGTGGTATTGCCTCGATGAAATAAACACTAAATATTCATTCTTTTCTTTGCTTTTTCTTCTTTTTCTATTTTTTTTCAGTTTTTCTTTCTTTTCATCATTCTTTTTCTTTTTCTTTTTCTCATTTTTTTTATTTTTTTATTTTTTTTTCAGCATAACACAACTGGCATACATCCATGAACTTTATTAAGGAGGCATTATTGGGGATTGGTGGTACTCAAGAGGCATTGGGTGGCTTATTTGGTGGAAGTGCCTACTCACAGCATCGGGAGAGATGGATAGGACGGTGTATTTCTGACCTTGACATCAATACCCTCCTTCAACCGAGGATTCCGTAAAGAATGGTCGTAACCATCCACCTTAGCCCTAGTTTTATGAAAACTCGCTCTCCGCGTATTTGCCTTATTCGGTGGCTCTCAAAATTTTGCACAAAAATGTATACGCGGGAATCGAGAGTGAAAACTAGATCTAATATCAGAGTATCATTACCTAATTATCTAGGATTCCAGATTCCTCGCACTAATCTTTGAACACCAGTACACTCTACTCTCATCTCACACTATTTGGTGGATTTTTGGAGGAAAATTTCCCTGACTCCCAAAACATTGTCCAAGGGTTCAGGAAAAGAAGCACTGCTTCTTCTCGAGAAACTGAAGACGTTTATCAGCCTTCACCGTGAATCCATTGCAAATTCTACATGTGTGTGAAAAGTTGTACTGGATCCAGATTACAGGAATCAACTAAAGGATAAAATCCCTAATGCATTCTCTTAATAAAATAATCTTATTCATGAATGCAGTATGTATATATGCTATAAACATGTAACCTCATATAATTTGTACTTCGTGAATTTCCTATATCGGGTTACAATCAGCTTGACCCTAAATTTAGAACAAAAGGTGAGTGGGTGAGTCGGAATTGGCTATTGCGAACTATTTCTAGCTCCAATGCGAGCATTGGAGGTGGAGTCGTTTGTTCTTTTATTTAAGATCCTAAAGTACATTTTGCATGCAGCTCCGAGGTTTTCCTAAGTGTTGGCAAAAAATTTTTTTTTTTGTTTTTCTGTATCTACCCCCCCATGCCTAAGTTCTTGCATGTCCTCATGCATGAATGTAAAAGAAAATAAATGCTGCAGGGAGAGAATGGGTAGAAATCACCTGTAATTGCTCCTGAAATTATATTCAGCATAGGCCAACCTGTTAATATGCAATATAAAAGGGAAATATGCTAAAACAAAAATATGCTATGTATAAAAATGGTTATATATAAATGATGGTGGAATGTGGGGCGAATGGTATCGATATGTGCTGAGTTTAACGGCTCCAGCTGGGCAAAAACTCAATCAGATGTGTCATTTCTAGCATAGGAGCCGGCTAAGATTAAGAGAAAGATATGCTCGTATGCTCCCAGAATCAGTGGTCCAGAGATGTGAACCAGCTGATTGTGCACCCCTACTCCAAAAAGTCTAGCTATAAGAAAGTGTGGAGTGGTAGTGGAAAATAGATGATAATCAGAGGTGGGATCATGATGTTGATTTAGCTGATTTATCATGTCCCACAATTCAGCAGGAAGTTGCTGAGGGAGTAGATCAACATGTATCTCAGAACCAGAATCTGAGTCATAGGGATCCTCATAATGATAATTGACATCAAAGATCATTTCCTCTCCAGGCTCTGGGTCATATGGGGGTATCCGTGAAAGTAAAAGATCTGTGGGGAGCTCACTGAAATCCTCGTCAGAAATTACTTCGTCCTCATCAGTACCCATCTCTGATTCATCAGAGGCTGACTCTTCAGGCTCTGAGTCGAGCCATCTATTAGATTGACTAGGATGATAGGTGCATCTCCAGCTCATTCTGCTCAAAGCTTTACCCTCATATGCATTGGGTTCCTCAATAATTCCTGCCTCAGGTAGCATATTTATTTCTTCGATCAAAGCATCCATAGGTACTTCTAGTTTTCGGATGTTTGGATCAGGGATAGAAAGTGTCCTCTCAGAATCTCTAATATCCGAATTAGGGATGTAGGTGAAAGAAGAAGAGTGCAGATTAGAAGATGTTGGCTCTAGCACAGGTTCACCTACAATGGGAAGTGGCCTAGATTGATCAGTAGTGTCGCATGTAATGCTTGCCTCAAGATCCATATCCTCAATTGGATCTACTTCCCATGTCTTGATTGGGTCATCTAACCCGATAGGTGTCTCCCAGGATTCAGGATAATCTGATTGCGGCTCAATCCTGGAGATATCAGTCCTTTCCTCCTCAATTTTAGATGAACCCATTCGGCATACTTCCTGCTCCTGTCTCATATCCATGCCAGATTCTTTTTCCCCTGAGTGATCTTCGAGCATCTACTCCTGAGAATCTTCTGTGTGTTCTTCTGGTGAAGTTGTTTTAGATTCTTCGAGGTCTTCAATGCTATTTTCCACTTGATATCTCAAAAGCAATAGTTCTTGAGTTTCCCAATTTTGTCCAATTCGTCTTGTTATCTCTGCTGTTTCCTGAAGGAGCTCCATCACGGCTTGTTGATGCGGAATCCGACTTTGTCTTTGGTTCAGCTCAATGATAGCCTGGATTTCGCGTAGATAGGATGCAGCCTTTTCCTTAGCGCTCGCTATAGCTCTCTGTATTCTATAATGTGGCCGCATATGCATCGGTAGCTCTTCAGGGGTTCCAGGGGGTGAATCAGGTCTACCCATGTTCCATGGGTGAGAAGCAGGAGTATGAAATCCATATCCTGGGTTATAAGTTGCGATCCTTTGAGGGACCGACTGGTATGGGTCATAATATCCAGGGTTAGGATATGGGTTAACCATTTCGGTAACCCGAGGAGAAGGATCAAGCGAAGCGAAAAGTCGTCTTCGCCACCTTGGGTTCTGATCCCAAGATTGAGCTGATTCAGTGACCCGAGCTCTCAGATAAGCTCGTGGGTCCAGCTCTTCTGGATCCTGATTAGGTCCAAATCCAATGTTAGCCATTGCGGCTCAGCAGATAGAAGAAATGGGGTGAGAAGATGGTCCAGGCAAGGTGACTCGCCTCCTTGGGAGTGGCTCCCAAGGTCCAACCAAGTGAGGTCGAAGTGACCTCCTTCCGTGCATACACCGCCCAACCCCTGGGTTGGTGTAGCCACGCAGAACAAGGCTAAGGCCCTGTCAATCAAATGGTCCTTATAAATTTGGTGACCAGATTTTTCGTTAGGGATTTGAATTCCTGAAGATAAGTTCGTCGTACAACCGACTGAACGTGAATCCCGCCTCTCAAGCTAACCTAGTCAGTCTGGTTACGAGGGGACTAAGGGGAAGGTTCTTCCTTTGGCTTACGCCTCTGGTTCCGTTGACCCCCGAGCCACGGTCATTTGACACTACCCTGCAGACTTAGTCACCAGGTTTGGCAAGAGAGATTAAACTCATCCAGTAGTACGACAACGAACTCGGGTTGATTTCGTGTTTTAAAATTAGTTTTTAACCCGTTTTCTTCAGTGGGGTTTGTGGTGAGTGGCCCACAAGGTGACCAAACTCACCGGCTAACTAGACTTGATTAAGTCTAGGTTAGCCAAAAGTGTGGTCTCTATTTGTGACCCTAAAGGTCCAACCTAAGTTGCATGCACTTCTAGGGTTTTTTTCTCTATTTCAGCAGACCACAAGAATAATGTTGATTCTCTGATAGTAATTGGAATCCAATTAATTTGAAATTTTGCGAGTAGATTTATTTTTCAATTATTTTTTCAGATAATATTTTTTTAGAATTTTTTCTATTTCAACCGAATTTTTAGGGAATTTTAAATATCAGGGGGTCAGATTTGAAACTTTGACCCCTAGACGGTTTTACACTTTGAAACAGTATCAAATGATCTTCACAAATTTGGGAAAAATATGGAAAATAAAGCCAATTAGATCAGCTTTCAAACCCTACCATTTTTAGTCAAAACAAATTCGCAGATTGCTCAGAATTGCTTTTGGAACTTTGAAAATTTTTGAATCTGGGTCTATCTGACCCTCGTGCACTTCGCGAATTTTTAAAAATTTTATACTCGGATTTTTCTCAAATTAATGGTGGCATTTTAAAGATGGTTTGAAAATGAAGGTTTTACCTAAATTTCAGAATTTTTCGTTAACGGATTTTCGGCAGTCGAATTTTTAGGTGAGATTTGAAATCTGACAGAAAATCAGAAGGTGGTGGAAAAGCTTTTAAAGAGTTCCACCAAAAATGCTTTTTTTTTATTTTTAATCTTTTGCACTTTTTTTCTTTCAAAAAGAATTTTTCAAAAGATTCAACGAAAATCTCTTTTTTTTCTTTTTTTTTCTAACCTAGATTCAAAAGGAAATCCAATCTAGATTTTTTTTCAAAATTTTTGATTTTTTTTAGTTTTTTTATTTTCCAAGAAAATAAGAAAAATCTCTTTTTAAAAAAAAAAATTGCAGGAAGTAGATCTAGTCCTAGGGTTCAGAAAATAAACCTAATCTATGATAGATGATGTGCACCTAATTTTTCTTTGCCGCGCTCGGTGTGTGCGCGGATCCCGTTTTCGTTCCGTGTTGTCCTGCACATCAAAAACAAAGTAGAGGCAGATTTGCCAGTGATAGATTAAAAGATAGAAATCAAGAAAAATGACGTTGCCTCCCCGGCAACGGCGCCATTTGTTGGAAGGTCGTAGATCTCATTTTTTATAAAAGCGTCGTAGTATAGTTGCGAAATACGATCCAACAAAGATATTGTTTTGTAAAAAAAATAACGAGACTTTGAGTCCCGGTCGTTCGTCTCTGGGAGGCGTTGTTTTTGCTTTTGAAATCGATCTTAAAGCTGCTCTACTTTATTTAAAGGACATGCTGGTGCGTAATATATAGGCAATTAAAGAACAGGCACTTAAATCACGCAAATATGATAATCATTCAGCTCGTGGTGTTTTCGAACACATAAGAGATATATATATAAAGTGAAATTTCATTCATCATTGGAGAGTTGTTGCACAAGGAAATCTAGAGGAAAGCTTATACATGAATGCTTAAAAATTAAACCTAACTACCAGAAAATGATTGCATACAAGAATCAACGGGGGGATTTTGCATGCATCATTGGGGGAGAAGTAAGACTACACTACTAAGCAGTAAATGAAAGCAATAAAGATTATGAAGAGCATGATTTAAAGCTAGAAGACTAGAGGGCATTCAGGGGTGGTCCTCGATGGCCTTGGAGTGGTCGAGAGGAGAATGAGGGGCGACCAATATAGCTTAGGCCGACCCTTGGAGAGAAGTAGGGTTGATCCAGCATCCCGGCATGGTGTCCTCCATGGTGGTGGTAGTGAGCTCGTGGAGGTGGAGTGAGTGGCTAAGTGGAGGTGGCGTGAATGGCACCAATGGAATGAAATTGCCAAAGAAGTGAATGGGTGCCAATGGCCACCTAAGGGGTCTTTTTATAGACCTAAGGGAAGCTCTCTGAAGAATTATGGAATTCTCTAGAGAGGCCTATGGTGGGAGCTCGTGGGAGAGTGAGAGAGAGAGGGTGGATGGTGGTTTTTAGATCCACCAAATGTGGATCTAAAAATTGAATGGCTCTTGGTTGCTATTTTTGGCAACCAAGGCAACCACACATGGTAGAGAGTTCTAGAGAACTCTAGGCTAGATATTTTCGTGTTGATGGTGTGTGTGGGTGTGTGTGGGTATGTGTGGGTCAAAACTTAGGTGGCTAGGTTGATTAGGTTGGGTTCTAATGGGTTTAGGTCAAGGTAGGTCCCAAATTAGGGTTATAAACCCTAATTCACTAAGGTAAAGTTCAATTAAACTTAATACAAGTTTAATTGGGTGTGTGGAAACTTAATTGAGAGTAAAATAACTCAACTAAGTCAGGTCTAGGTCAATTGGACTCTCACTGAGTCTAATTGGACAGTGTGTGCTGAGATCAGGGCTCAATTGGACTCAATGAGTCCAATTGAATAGGCTGATGGAATTGACTAAGATCCAAGTCAATTAGGTTTAGTGAGGACCTAATTAGGTCCTTAGGGAGGTTTAGAGGTGATGTACTAGGGTTAGGGCACCTTAATTTAGGTTCCTATGGGGTTGGAATTGGGTTTAGGGACCTAGAGATCCAAGATCAAGGCTTAAATCTCAAAACAGGAATTGGAGAGCAGTATCAGACATCTTATACTCAAAAATCAGAAGTCCAGACTTGTTTTCTGGATGTCCAATCAGAGTCAGGAAGGATTTCAGGTTCTGTTTTGGGTATTCTGCAGAAATTAGACGTCTGACAAAGTGTCTGGACGTCTAATAACACTGCAGAAGTGGGTTTGAAGTGTGTGGGAGTTGGCTAAGGGTCCTGTACGTCTTAAAACTTATCTGGACGTCCAGAGAAGGGTTGGAACTAGGGTTTTATGGCTTCCTAGGGTGTTGTGACCTAATCTAAGGGTGGCTAAGGCTTGGGGAAGTCTCTAGGCTATCCTAAGGCTAGGATGGACCTAAGCTCTTCACATTTTACTGCTTTATTTCTACTTAATAGAATAGAAAACCTTTAACCCCCTTACATTATTATTCCTACATCTAAACTAGGCCTTCTGCTCCAGTCTGCTACAATTCCCGTTATTCCTGATCCAGCTTCAGATCCAGCTCCTGATCAGCTTATTGCCTGCAATTGACATAATGCACTTAATCAGCACATTATAACATTATTTCTTGCATAGCTAAAGGAAAGCAGTAAAGGTGCAGATAATGCGTATGCATGCATGAATAACCCTAACTTATGCTAAGTCCTAGCTTAATCTAGGCCAATTAAGACCTATGATTGCTACGCAATCACCCTGCGCCCTCTCTCTTTCTCTCCTCTTAGGTTTCGCCCTCCCAGGGCTAGTCAGGGTAGTCAGGTTATCAGGTAGGCGTGCACCCGGGTCCAGGCTCACCGGCAGTGGGTAGTGAGTGAGGAGTTAAGGCTTAAGCGGGTTGGGTGCACCAGGTCCGCGGGGGAAGTATCATGAACGAGGCACATGAGAGTGTGAGGGACCTCACCCCCTATGACTTGAGGCACTAAGGCCTATGCACTTTTTCAATTTATTCCATGGCTTTAGCTCATCAACTAACGATGTGGGACTAAAATCCCACACCTTCTTCACTTGCGTCATTAAGCAGCACCTGCAGGGGAAACCTCGTCCAATTGGGCGTGTTCTATGCTTGGTGTCTCCAATCCAGAGCCTGGGTGTGTGTGTTGAGCCAAACCGCACGACCTGGAGATGCAACCTGGCGCGTGCGTAGCTATGAACTTGAAGAACATGGTGGCGACGGGTGGAGCTCCGACGAAAACTGAAAAATATGCAAAACGATCTCATGGCCAAATTAAAATTTCTTAGGAGGCTCACCAGATGTTGGCGAATGTAATGGCGGTGGTTTCATGGTGAGGCGAGGCATGGAGTGATGTGTCGGAAGCAACGAAGGTCGGAGAACAGTGGATCGTTCAACAGCGAGTTTTAGTAAATGAGAGGATGAATAGGGAGGGGGTTTTGAAGAAGGCGGAGAGGTGAAGGTTGTGGGTTTGTCGACGAGTTGATTGGTGGTCTGTGGTGATGAGATGGGCTCGCTGGAGGAGTGGCCGAAGGTGAGGATGATGGAGGTGAACAGCATGTCGAGGGATCGAAATCGAAGGATAAATAGAGGGAAAAAGAGTAGGGGAGACGAGGGAACGTTGGAACCTAATCTAAGGGTGAAAGGGGGAGATAGTCCCACACCAGTGTGATGGTCGAACATGGGGAAGACGAACCTCCAAAGGGAGAGACGGCGACGAAGAAGGGGTCTAGACGCCTTTGATGTGGTCGTCGAGAGGCAGAGGAAGTCGGGGAGGAAGAAGACGCTCCCAATTTGGCCGTTGGGAGGCCGTGGGACAACAGGGGAGGAGCTCACCAGAGCTAGGTCGGAGGAGGTCGGAGGTAGGGTTAGGAAGAGGGTTTTGTGGCCAAATCCTAGCTAAAAAGTACAGTCGTGCCCTGGGGATCTTTTTATAGGGCTCAGGAGGGGTTGTCGCAGGAGTAGGAAACCCAAATCTCTCATGCGTTCACATGAGAGATTGGGAAGGTTATGGGGCTCATGGACGGATACAAAGGGAAGAGGACTCCTCAGAAAATCTCCCTTCCATTTTTGGAAGGGATTGATTGAACAGAAAAGGAGTTCTCTTCAATCAAAGGTCGTCAGAGAAGGATTCCTCTGTGATAATGGTGGAGGGACTTATTTGCAAAGAGCGACGACAAAGATAGGGCCTTTTTTGTAAGGAATTCAAAAGTTAGGGGTCTGAATGAGATAGAAAGAGTCTAACTGGACCAAAATGCAAACCTGGTCAAGATTATCTCAGATTGGATCCAAATTTTGGTATAAACCTAATTTTGACCCAAGGAATCCAATGGTGAAGTTAGATTTAGGTTTGACCTCGTTTGATTGGGTAATTTATGCAAAAACCTAAATTAGGGCAATTATTAGTCGGAGACTCTGTTTTGGGTCAAAACGAGTTCTAATGGTCAAATTGAAGGTATAAAACCCTAGAGAATATTTTTCTATGAGTTCTAGAGGGTTTAAGTGAATTTTATCTTGACCATAACCTCAGTTAATTAAGCAAGTCAGTTTTTAGGGTTTTAGATGTCATTTAATTCTCAAAACACGTGCAAACCCTTTTCTGTTTGTTCTAACCCACTTGTTAGCCTTTTAGGACCATTTGACCCTTAATTAACCCCTGAGAAAAACTTGTGATTGTACTGCATTCAAGATATAATGGTAAAATTATAATTTAACCTTATTTTCTTGTCTTTCCCTCAGAATGGATTTGCAGTGACTTAGGGCTCCCTGGTGGTTATGTTGGAGCATTTATTCCTTGATAATAACTAAATTGAGCTATTTATGGCTCATGATGGTGTTCCCATCACCCTCAAACAACACCTCACGTGAGAAGAATTCCACTTCTGATCTCAACCGTCAAAACAAGATCCAACGGTCAGCATTAAATGGCACAAGAATACTCTTCTTGTCTATCCACACGCATAGCGCAGTGGGTAAGACCCTTAGGTGCCGTAGGTCGTGAGTTTGATTCCTTGCACGTAAGTGCACAATTGGACCGCTCGATCAAACGTCAACAGTCCAGATCTTCGCATCAGATTAACGTGCGATTTGGCACCAATGGAGACGCACGAACAGATGCGGTGAGAGTACGATGTGAAGGCAGGAAAGTGCATGATGACGACCCCTCGATCTCGATCCTACAGCTAGGAAGGTGGCTACGTAGCATTTAGCAGCTGAAGAGGAGAAGGCGCGTGCGATTTTAAGCCGTCCAATTGCTTGATTGGACGGCGGAGAGCTCATGTACGTGATGCATGCATTGAGCGAGAGGAGGCAAGGAGGCGCGCACGTCACCCACGTTCCGGCCTTTAGTGATGGATAAATCCATCACTAAAGACCTGACATTAATGTTTTGCTGACAAAAGACCTTTTTGCCCCCTCCAATCTACACTTATATTTTTCCCTATGACCCCCACATATTTTTCATCCCTTCCTTCATCTCTCTCTCTCCAAAGCTATAAAGAAGCTTGTCTCAAACCCGGGATGCTCCTCTAGAGCCAAAATCAAAGTTTTCTCCCCCCGTTCCGGAAGTGGATCCCATGACGACGACGACGCCCTGCCTCGCCCCCAGTTCTTCCTACTCTGTTCTTTGTCATCTGTCTTTGTTCTCCATCTTCCAGGCGTCGCTCCATCTGGCTCGTCGTCCAAGCAACCGTCGAGGAGGATATATCTCTCTCCCTTCTTTACTGCTTTCTAGAATAAAATTTTCCACTTTCTAGCTGTAATCATTTCCTACTTTCTAATTGTAAAAATAATATTCAGTTGCAAAGTTATTATTTTCTCTCTCTCTCTTTCTTAGTGTTAATATCAAATCCATTGTGATTATCCTGCTTCTAAAATAAAAATACAAAAAAAATATACTCGTGGATTTTAGATCGACGTAGCCTCCCTATGTTGCACCAGGAATTTCTTTATGAATTTCGGTAAATTTATCTGTTGACGGATTTCTTCGCAAATCATACTATGACGATAGGTTTTCAAAATCCAAAACTCAACTTCCTTTTGCGTACGTCTTTCGCTTAACAGTTTGCATCAATAAAGAGATCAATCCCTATAGCCTTAAGGGTCCAAGTCTTAGTGCGGTGCCTACAGTGCATGCTTGGTGCAGGAAGTGTGCATCACATCGCAAAAAATTGATTTTTTGTTTTGAAAATCACAATCAAGTTATTCAAACACTTCCTATATATTTTACTTTTCTTTTAAGAAGTAATGTGACCACTTGATTAAATTTTTCAAGTCAATTTAAGTGATCTTCTTTAATTATGTCCAAATGCAATGTGTGTGCAGATAAATGATGCAGAAAGATAGGAAGTATGTACCTTGCTGCAGCACTCTACGATGCAAAGATGCACGCAATGCAATAAGAAAAATCTAGATGCTTCTCAAGCACTCTTAGATGATCGACCTTTGGATATGCAACTTTTATCAGGTAGATTGGATTTTTTTTAATAAATAAATGCACAATCAAAAGAAACTATCTAAGAATAAACCTAGAATATAAAGAACTAGAGACACTCCTCCAAAAACAAGCCCCATATTATAAGGGCGAGAAAATAGATGATTAGACTAAATCCTAAAGAGTTTACTCTAAAATGCTAAATCAGAAATCTAAGAGGCAGAATCCTCCTAAATATTCCTCTGTGCATCTTCACGTGTGTGGGACAAGGCCCACAGGCTCCTATTGTTGTCCTTCAAGTGGCGTCAAGGTCCATTAAAATGAGCATCTACTACATGCTCCTCCTCCTCAAGAATGTACCTCGCACAGAAAAATAATAGATCAATGGATGTATAATCTTAATTAGAACTCAATGCAGACAGAAAAAATACTTGCGAGTTTATTAGGCCCGTTGCCTCCCCGACAACGACGTCATTTGAAAGAGAGATTCTCGCTTAATTAAGATAGTTGCAATAGGAATGATATGTCATTGTATTTTATGTGGTGCAAAATCTCTCAATCAAAACAGTAAATAATTAAAGTGTTGTATCCACAGGAATGTTTACGCCCAATAAACTCACAACTAATTCCTTATCATCTTTACCTCAAATAGATTTGATAATTTCAATAAGAAGTTGTTAGAATAAGAGAGAGACATGTAAAGAGAAAGAAGTAGATAGAAAAAGAGAGAAGATAGGGACAGTTCATAAATTTGCCACAATATAAATATACTTAAATAAGTGAATAGTGGATTTGGCAATGGCAATGTGCGTAATTTTTAATGGGAGGAAGAACATGGGATTTGCTTCCCCTTGGCTGTACACACAGTAGGAGGGATGGCTGGCGACATGGTCTCACGTGGAGGATCCCCGGAGCGTGGGCTGCGCATTGGTGGTGATGGCTAGTCATGGAGAGGGCGGAGGCAGCCAGCCCGGAGTGGAGGTGGCCGCGATGAGTTGTTTACTGGCGTGGAGCATGGGGCATTTGGGCGATGTGAGAAAGGTTGGCGAGGGTGCAGCGAGACTTGAGAAGAGCATCGATGGTGTTAGCGTTGAGGTTGGAGGTTGTAGGAGATCGATTTGAGTTGTTGCATGCTATGGCTATTTTGGGTTCTCCTTGGTGAATAGTGGATGGTGGCGGTTTGAAGAAGAGGAAGAAGAAGAAGAAAATGAAGAGGAAGATGATGGGGGGGTGCGGGTGGCGGTAAGGGGTGATGGTCTATAGCTGAAGGTGTTGTTGGCAGTGATGTGCGTGCTTGTGGCTGAAGGTGATCTGCGGCAAGGGGGAGGTGTTGGGTTCTTCTTATGGGTGGCAGGGGAGAGGGGCAATGGTAGGAGGTTGAAGACGAAGATGAAAGGGAAGGTAGGAGTGGGTTGATGGTGTTCTGCCCACACACTATCACCACGTGATGGTGGCGAGAGGCGAGGGCAATGTTGGAGAAGCTGGGGCCATAGTGTACGCTTGGGAGTTCACGATGCAAGTCCTCTCTTTCCACGGTGGTGATACCATGCTCTTTTATAGATGTTTTGTCAATCTCTCTCAATCCTTTCTTCTCGAAGCCTTCTCCAACAAATTAAAGATATTGAAGTGGTTGGGAGGCGTCGCAAACCTCAGGGGAGACTTGTTGTGAGGCTCTTGTAACAGCGGTGCGATGATGGATGATGAAGGTTTTACACGCATGCACCTGATTTTTCACAATATTTCGTATTCTTTCTGCAAATATCCCTGGAAGAAATATATAATTATTTATACTTGAAAATGCTCCAAAACACAATCTATACTAATATTTATTTTGCACTCTATCTTAGTTAAACTAACTAGGAGATGCATAAAAGTTATGACAATCTACATTTACTTATTATGAACTAACATGCATGAATTAATGCATATAAATAATATGGAACCAAAACTTTTAGGCCAAATAATTGTCCACTAAAGTGAACTCATCCGAGCACATGTACATGAATGCTTGTAAATGGATTTCTAATAATACATTATGATGTCAGCTCAATTATGGACTCAAACCACTCAAACCTCAGCCAAACAGTGGCTGAACTGTTGCTTACAACTACAGAGTAGCTGCTGTTGCTGTTTTAATCTAAATGAATCAAACAACTTAATTGCTGTCAAAACCTCAGCAACTGCTACTCAGATGAAATCTTCAAAGAACAGACAGCGTAGAACAAAATTGCAGCTACTCAAACATGAAGTCAGCAGCTGGAAGCTGTTGTTGCAATTGCTGTGATTCCTAGCAGCCACTCCTACTGTATCACTGCCAAAACCCATGCTTGAAATCCATAAGATCTTCACGTTGAAATCATCATAAAAACAAATCAAGAGGTCTAAAACTCATCTCCAACCCAAATCTTGCATCAAAACCCAATGATAAACTGATTGATCCATTCTACAAAGCCATAGACAACTAATTAAAAAGAGATCAATAGGAACACTGAAAATTCCACTTAAAATGACCTCCCAATCCATCAATACATCTGTCAGATCTCAAACCGTAAGCTTAAATGCAGATTGGAACTCAATTAACCCTCATTCAGATGTCACCCTTCTAGGCATCTTTCTTTAATTTTCCAAAATGATTTGATCATCTAGAGATCATGCACACCATTAATTAGTGTTCAAGATCTCTAGGCAAATTCTTTTTAAAACCAATTGGTTCATTGTGATGCCTCAAATTAATGATACTGATTTCATTAGCAAACATTACCCAGTTATCAACAAAAATTAGAAATCAAATCAAGTTTTGGGTTTGAGCTTAGAAAACAAAATCAAAAATCAAATCAGTATAGCTCATACCCTTCGCATTCAAACCAATCAAGTAAATACAAACTCAATGTGATCGATTAAAACTGATAGAATTAGAATTTCTCATTAAATTCATAAATCAGCCCTATGAACTCAAATCAGATTCAAGTGGTCAAATTGAGTCCAATTCAGCTCAAGGGAGGGTGATTGTGGTCTAATGACATGAATGAGATCACCCTCAAATGGGATTTGAGCATAGTATGAATCTAGAAGCTATGGAGCTTTAGCGATCAGACAGCTGATATTGCGAGGATGTAGGCAAGCGTTGAGCACACAGAAGGCGAGGAGGTAGGCGTACGCGCAGAGCTTCAATGACGTGGGGTCTTTAGTGACACTTAAATCCGTCACTAAAGACCCCCCCATTTAATGTTTTAAGCTTGTAATGTCAATTTTGCTCTCAATCCCTACAACTATAAAAGGAGACCCATACCACATGAATTCTTCATCCCTTCCTCTCTTCTCTCACCCGAGATGCTCCATTAGAGTTAAAATTATAATTTTTCCACCATCTCATCCCCTTTGTGGAGCATTCTATGGTGGTCTTCTCACCGCCATTCGGGAAATGGATCCTGCTGCGATGTCATCCCACCCCGTTCTCCGTCATCAATCTTCATTCTCCTTCGTTCCGCATCTCACCACCTTCGTCCAGGCACTCCGTCGTTGTGGCTCATCCTCCAAGCAACCGTCAAGGAGGATAACTTCTCTCCACCTTCTCTTTACTACTTTCTAGAGTAGATTTACCGCTTTCTAGTTGTAAGATTTCCTATTTTCTAGTGTAACAAGTAGTTGTAATAGACATGATATTCTGGTTATGAAATTCTTGTTCATTCTCTCTCTATTCTATCTTTATTTGTAATATTCTATCTCTCTCTTTTATTTATTTATTCTTTAAGTAGATAGCTAGTTTAGATTCTATTCGACCAGCTAATCTACTTCGTGACAATAAAACAATTGCGATTTTTAATCAAACGTCCGCCTCCCTATGTTCGACCTGGAATTCCTT
The DNA here is from genome assembly GCA_037157565.1 of Thalassia testudinum. Classification (NCBI taxonomy): domain Eukaryota; kingdom Viridiplantae; phylum Streptophyta; class Magnoliopsida; order Alismatales; family Hydrocharitaceae; genus Thalassia; species Thalassia testudinum. The sequence goes on from JAZHRO010000073.1 coordinate 156,366,522, forward strand.
TAAAGTTTTGGTAAAATTTATCTGTTGATGGTTTTTCTCGCAAATTGCACTACAATAACGGGTTTTCAACACTGAATCCCATTTGTGTACGTTATCTGTTCAATAATTTCCTACTTTGTTAGGGTAGTTTATATTAGCAAGTAGTATACAATAGCTTAATTAGGAGTAGATTAGATAGAGAAATCACTAGTTTGATCATTAGTTAGGAGTAGATTAGTGTAGTCAGAATTCACACTCCGACCTCCTTTAGTCATTTCAGATCAGAGGAGATGAATTCATATCACTCATCTGATCACTGATCTTCCCCCTCACAACACCATTTTGTGTTCTGATTTCCCTCAAATTTTAATTCACAATCCACCCACCCATTAGAGCAAACCCTCATCTCATTGCTCTCTAGCTTTAAGATGAGGATTTGAGCTCAAAATCCATCTAGGGGTCTCCCATTAATTTCAGAAATCTACAAAGTCCCCTGATCTGAATTTAAAATGAAATCAGTTTGCTTGATCTATTTTTAATTTGGATTTTAATGTAAGATTGTGAGATTTTGAATCAGTTGAGTTTTGAACGGTTTTGATCAAGCGAATTGATATATTTTTGTGTAATTTAGTTCATGGCAGTGAATCTGAGATGTTTTTGATGAAAAATCTTTCCTCATATGAGCCATGTCTGAATTTGGTATGAATTGAGGATTTTATAGTCTAAAATGTGAGGTAGAGCCAAGGAAAATCAACCTTGATTGATTTGAGGCTCTACTAGGTATTTTTGTGTAGATTAGTTTTTGAGATTCTAATTTTTAACCTAAGGGATTTTCAGTATTCCTTAAGATTTTAGAGAATTTGGGATTCAAGGTGGTTGGATTTATTGGACTGATCTGAGCTCTGCCATCATGCTGTCTATAGCATTAGGAAGGGGTTAGATCAGTGGTTTTTTTTGCTAATTTGAGATGAGAATTGACGTTGAGAATTTTTGATGAAGAGTTTAACACTTCAAATTGATTTCAAATTGATTTTTAAGTTTTATCAGACTTTTGAGGTTTCTTAATGCTGTAATTTTTGAATCCCAAATCAACATATCAAAGTGTTGCTTAGCAGCTACATTTCATGGGTTTCTAAACCCTAAATTCAGTGCAATTTGGTGCCAATTGGAAATGATATTCTGATCTTGGATGATCTTTGTGCTGATTTGATAATCACAGCTGCTGGAATAAGATGTATTGGCTACAGTAGCAATCAATAGGATCTTTAAGACGTCTGAAGTAGTTGTTGTTGCTTGAAATCAATTACTACAGTTGCTACTGCTTTGTTGATTACTGTTGCTGTTGTAGCAATTGGACTATTTGATCTGATAACAAATGGACAGTAGTTGGGATTTAAGTTCTTTAATTAGCTGAAGTGTTTTACTTGTTGTATACAATGTAAACAAGCTTTCATATATGTGTAATGACTTTAAATCCAATTTGTTAGCTTGTAATCTGATTTGTAAATCCTTTTGTTAGCTGAAATATGTATTCAACTGTCCAAATTTAAAAATGACATGAAATTAAGTAGAAATTCATGTTCAATTTCTTGCACACCATCCATATTATGTTGAGAACATATCTGAACCCTCTCACTATTATTTTAGGCTCCAAACACAATTTTAGTGCCTTAGGTTCTAGTGGAAAACACTTTGAAGGCCTAAAAAGTGTTTCATTTGTAAATAAATAAAAATACTATAAAAATTATAAAAAAATAAAATAAATGTGCAGTGAGTAAGAATAGATATATTTTTAAGTATATGGAAAGTTTGAAATTCATCTGAACCTCTAGCTTGGTAAAACATACCAGCCGACAGTTTAATATACCTTAAAACTTATTAAAAGAACTCAAACTTAAAAAAATCCAAAACATACTATTCTTCTCATCTCTCTCTTTTTCTCTCACCCCTTACCTCTAGTATATATATAAAACCCATAAAAATCATAAAAACTCGAAAAATACCTAAAAACACTATGTATACTATGTAAATACATGTATATATGTTATATATTAAGCTACATATGTATATAGAGTATAATATGTATATAAAGTGTATATATAACTTATGTATGTATTAGATAGTATAAAATAAGTATTTAGGATAACTTAATATATATGTAATTTTATTAAATAAGTAGACATTAATTTAATTAACTTATATATACTATATGCTATATAAATTTATAAACCCTGATAAATGAACATATTTCTCAATGATACTGTACGTACATATTTATAGATCTATTATGTACACTAGAACACCTACAAACTAATTTAATTATATATGTACAATAAATAATTAATTTATTAAGTTAGTAGGTAGTTTACTGAATTAAATTAAAATAAATTAGTAAATTAAGTTATTATTGAACTAATTTATACTGTATAGTTGTATTATATTATTTTAAGTATCTTAAACTAATTTAACCATAATTATACTGTATTATACTATTTATACCTAATTTATATGTATAACAGCTTGAAAATGCATATTTAATTGTATATAAATTAAACTAAAACGTGTAAATTATCATAAAAATATGTATTAAATAATTTAACATATATACTAACATTGTATTAAGCCAATTAGACCATAAATTAAGTAATTTATACTTAAATTAACAAATAAACACTTAAACTAATGTGTATAATTTGTAAAGTTTAGATAATTTATTTATATAGTAAAATTAATTATTTTTGTAAATAAATTATAGAATTATATAGCCCCATATAAGGGCTTTACAACTATATATTTTAATTTAAAATAAGTGCATAATTGGGCCCTCAAATCGAGGGCCAAATCTTCTTAATTCGCACATTGGCACGCTAGAGCTACATTGCTTGAAGGCGCTTCAAATAGCACCACATCGGTGGTTTTGAAGTAGGTGCAGTGACTTTTATTGTTTTTGTGTTAATGAAGGCACAATCGTCATGAGCACTCAGCGCCTCCCTCACACATATTGCCATCCCCTATGAGCATATGAACTGAATGAAATGAGCTTTGGCATGAGATTATGCGAGTGCGATGTACGGCTGGGAGCTGTGCATTGTGCGTGGATCTGATTAGGCCTAGTAATGAGCCATAATCGATTAAAATGCACCTAATGATAACTAGAGTGGCCCTAATAGAGGTCTGGTCCTACCCTCAAGGGTGCTGTGTATCCCTCGAAAAGGCCGCCCACATATTAAACCCATTTTTGGTTAAAAATCGATCTGAACCGATTGTTAGTCGATCTAAAGAGAAGAAGAAAGGAAATGGCTAAGTGAACTGTGACTAAGTGTTAGCTCAGCCTGAGGAGCCTCTGTGCCTTGTGTAGTGTATACCTTAGTGAGTGTTGAGTGTGTTATGAGCATAGTGTGTGTGTGTGCGCCTGTATATATATAGTACAGATATATATTGTATGTATATATAGTATATATGTAAATAACACATATATAAGTATACTAGTATTGTTTGAGCTATATATCTATATAAATAAGATAGCTTTAGTGACGAATACATTTGTTGCTGTACATAGTATTATATGTCAGTATCGACATTAGTCTTTACCTTAGCTTATGTATATAGTTTTTGTAGGGTTTTAGTGATACGTTTATACATCGCTGTAGATATATTATATGTTACTGTAGATATTAGTAAGTTAAGTTAGTATATAACATATTATTACTTATTATTGTATATATAGCTAAGTATTATTATTATTAGTTGTAAGTAAATAATATAGAGTAATTATACATGATTTTTTATGCTTGTTTGTATATAATTGCTTTTAACCATTATAATTATTTCTAATTTATTCTTTTGTATATAATCGATGCATTCTTTGATTCATTCATTCATTATTGTACATAAAATCAATTTTTTTGGGATTAAAGAATATTATTGTACTTAGAGAGTGATGTATATCAATAACTACCTCCCAGTGAATGACCTAGAATAAACTAGTAAATATTGAGTAAATAAATAAAATTGATGCGATAACGATTTGTATTTATGACATATACTACAACAATGACATTTTAAAATCCCTTTTTAATACGAACTAGTAGTCAGCAATCATGAGCTACACCTCATCATACCCCCATGCTTAGGTTTTGCTAGGTCCTTAGCAAACAACTCTTTAAAGTGCAAAGCAATTTAGGTATCAGCTAGGTAAGCGTGATGAAATTTCTATTTTCCTTCTTCAATTGTTAAGTGTTTGGAGACGATCTTTAAGCTGAAAAATTTTTGATAAGCCAACTATGTTTATGTCTGGACATTGTGAGAACCAGTCGCTCAGGAAGACTGATCAGAACTTAAGACTGATATGACATAGACTATCTCTCAACCAACAAGAACTCTTGATATTTAAGCCTTAAGTGCTATTTCTAGGACTCAGAAAGTTTTACAAAGCTCAGAAGCTAAGTGGTTATGGTTGTGCTCAGTGATAGGTTAGAACTAATTAGGTGAAACTTAAAACTCAATCCTGGGGTTTCACTTCTTTTTAAGTCTAGGTTGGTCCTAGCTTCAGCCCATGTCTTCAGATTGACTCTCAAAAATGAGGAAGACTGAAACCCAACTCTTATTGTGTTGTGGCTCAAAGAATATTTAGTAGAAATAGGGTATTTGTAATGCACCCTGAAAATATTTTTGGTGGAAAGCTATTTACAGGACTTGGAGAACATACTTGACTTATTCAAAAGAATGTCTTTTTCTGAAAATTCTTTTTGACCTTTTGTGATTTTTTTTTCACAAATAAATGTCAGTATGTCTCCGACAACTTTATTTGGTAGAGCACACTTATTTGGTGGGTGAGTTCTTTGGTGGAAAGAGCTTCTCCTAAACACAAGACTAAAAACTAGGACAAAGAATCTACCTGCATGCACAGGTAAGGACTCCACCTTCCCTAATGAACACTAGGGTTGAATTTCAAGTTTACAAGATCTTTCCTGACACTGTGTAGTGCAAACCAAGGTTACATAGACTCTTAAGCCACAGCAAACTAGCGAATCATGTACTAGTGACTCAGGTATAAGAATATGTCGTAAGTTAGGAGAGATCTTGGTCTATCTTGTCAAAGCTTAAAGTGTATTAAGCCAAAGCCTGAGTGAATCAAGCTATAGTGACTCAGAAAGTCTAACCAGCAGAGATTGAATGTCCATAAACACTTATTCTATTTTTGTTTTCTACTAAAAGATCATAATTAAACACTTATGATTCTTTCAATGCTTTTTCTCTCGTCAGAATTCAATTTTGGAGTTCTCCCTCAACAATGGGTATAGTAGATCCCTTATTATATTTTTGGAATTTTTATTTTTTGACATTTTTTTAAAATTTTTTACTTTGTAATTTTTTTTCAAATCTTTTAAAATTTTTCAATTTTTTTGGTATTTTTGATAATATTATACTATATACACTACATGTGTGTCTATAATTACATTTCAGGAAATGATTTCACCATTTACACCCCCCATGCCTAAATGATGCAATGTACTCATTGTATGAATAGGGTAGATGCAAATACATGTTCTATTTTTCACTAACTTAGACTGGGTGACGGAAGGAAGTTAGAATGAGGAGATAAAAATCTTTGTGCAGACAATTTCAAGTCTGATACAAGATCAGAGTGGGAGATCGGGCTAAGTAGTGAAATGCATGAGATGTGTGACTATGAATGTATGCTAAAAATGCAAGGATAGACACCTAATGAAAGAAATGGAAAATAAGAAAGGTGAAAATAGCTATATACAAGAGATAGGTTTGCTAAATTTAATGCCTTTAGCTAGGTGCAAACCCAGATGAAGTGTCAATAATGTAGGAACTTAAAAGATAGCTAGAGAATTGACAAGTCTGAAGACACTCAATGAAAGATACAGATCATGGTATGGAAGTTTATCAATCTCAAAGGTGAAGAATAGCTCCATAGTCAATATGAATCAGAACCAGATACTTGGTACAAGGCCCTATAATTCCCTACGGGAGGGGATGAGATATGCATGATGTAAAAAATGCGGAATAAAATATAATAATCTCATAAAAGTAAGCAATCACACAACACACAAGTGATTTTTAGGTGGAAACCCAAATCGGGTGAAAACCACCACCTAACCCTCTCGAGTTAGGATTTTCCGATCGACCTAGTCGATCAAATCCATTAAACAAGTCACTTCAACAAGGGTGACTTAATCTCTTACAACCACACTACTTTGAATGAGGGTAGTGTACCTCAAAACTCCTTCTCTTCACAAGAAGGATTTTGTCTCGTGAAGGAGACGGGAATTCGCAACGTGAATACCCAACCAATAACAAAGAGAAAATACAGTAGACCTATAGAGCCAACAAAGTATATAAATGAACGTAGCTACTATAGGTGAAGAAACTTCCCTTAAATGGGAATGCGTCGATGTGACGATGCGGGTGCGTGAACCACGCTTTGGCACAATAAGGCTCTCGTAACATTGGCGGGAGAGTGGGTGCACAGCAGGGCGAAGCTCTCAGGTGTGGAACGAAGCTCTCAGTTGTGGAACGAATGCTTAGAGAGCTAGAGCTTCTTCTGAAGATCAATTTGACACAATATAGTGGAAAGTAGTTTCTTTAGGTGTGTCTTTACAAGGCAAGGGTCCTCCTCTATTTATAGAGAGCCTAGGAAGGCTTTGGAAGGCCTTAGAAGGCTTCCATAGCCATTGGGGTTGAACCCAAGGTAAAACAGGCCACAATCAGAATCATTTATGATTTTGACAGGGTCATCAGACATCTGGTCCAGGTATCAGACGTCTGGAAAACTTGTTTAAGACATTTGGGAATTAAGTCAGACGTCTGATTCTAGGGGGTTTCCTTCCTGACTTTCATCAGACCTAAATAGCGTTCTAGTGTAAATCAATCAGACGACGTATAGGACGTCTAGCACTAGGTCTAGACGTCTGGAAACCTATTGTACTGTGGGAATGAATTTCCCAAGGTCCAAACGGCTATATTCCTCAAGACAAGTGATTTCGACTCAATCGAGGCTCAACGGTCACATATCAAACTTCTGGGGTCCTCTATGGACGCCTGATAGAAGCCTAACGGTTATTTTCCTTAACATTTACTTTGTTAGCCAACATTCCACCAATTGCACATCTGGCACAACCATTAGACATCTTCTAAGACATCTGGACTAAGGTCTAGATGTCTAATTTCAACAGACAGAACCTACTAAGTCCAACCTAAGTTATTAGACATCTGAGTCAATAGTCAAACGTCTTAAAAGTCACTATCAGATGTCTAATTTCCAGATTAGATGTCAGGTAAGACTGTGTGAAGCCAATTTATGTTTTCTAAGTTCTCTATGGAAAACCTAAGTATCCTAGAGTTGTGCAGGTGTTCCTAGGACTACTTTAAGGGTTCTTTGAGGCTCTTTAACAAGTAATCTAAGAAAGAAATAAAGAGCAAAGAAACAACAAAAGAAAGAGAGTACAAGATACAAGAATGGAAAAGACTTCTATCCTATTCTTCGTGACTTCACGCTTCAAGCTTCCGCTCCTAGCGAGAGCTCCTCTGTTCTCCGTCAAGCTCCTCTAATCCACCATGGATGCGAGCTCGAACTTCATCTAAACATGTCTTCATTTGCAATTAATCTGAAAACTAAGACTCAAAAGCAAATGTTAAATGACACGTGTTTTGTTATCATCAAAATAAATGATCGTGGTGCTCTAGCACCAACAGGCCCAAGTAAAGAATGGGTATCAAATTGGAGATACTTGGCTCAAGGTCCAAGTAAAGAAACAGAATATATCCAAAAAAATCTACAACTTCCACCTCTTCAATCAATGAATGCAAGATCAAGATGAAGAAGATGAATTTGGGTTGAGAAGAAGAGGTGGTTGCTGATTTGAGTAAGGTGTGGATGGTTCAAGATTGTGCAAGGCTTGTGATACGACATGTGCTTGGCCTTGGGGAGGATTAGGTTGAACGTACCTTTGGGCAAGTATATTCCTAGGGTTGGGTTCTTCTTGAGTTGGGAGGGAATGTGATTGACGGGATTCCATCAAGTGTGATAGCTGGGCTCTCATCTCAGCTAAAGTCACGTCCTGTCTTTGCTGCATAGCAATGTTTTGCTGTTGCATATCAACAAGAGCTTTCATGATTGACCCCAACTGATCATTTCATGTAGGCCCAGGTTAAGAGTATTGGGTAGGCTTGGGTTGGGTTGCTAGTAGGCATGCGGTGGATACCCGTGTTGTTGTGAAGGTGGTGCTCTAATCGAATTGTGAAGTGGTGGTGCAGAAGGTTGTTGGAAGGTAGATCTTTCTGAATTTCCCAACCACGAGAAATTTGGATGATTACGCCATCCAAGATTATAGGTTTGTGAATATGGGTCATTGTGAATGGCGTGGAACTCCTCCAAAGCTTCAAAAGGTGCAGAGAAATTAGTGTAAGGAGGAACAAAGGTTCCTCCAATCGGTGAAGGATAGGAAAATGAATAGTCTAGTAATGCAGGTTGTGTAGATTCTAACAGAGAGGGTGAGATGTGCGTGATAAAAAAATGATTCGAAAATATATCAATTAATCACACAAAAAGCAATCACACAAGAACATAAGGGATTTTTAGGTGGAAATCTAAACCCAGGTAAAAACCACCACCTAAGCCTCTCGACTTAGGATTTTCCGATCGACTGAGTCGATTAAATCCACTAGCATACTACTTCAATGAGGGTAGTACAAACTCTTACAACCACGCTACTTTAACCCGAGGGTAGCGTAACCTCAAAACCCCTCTTCTTCACAAGTATTTTGTCTCGTGAAGGAGACGGGAATTCGCAAAGCGAATACCCAACCACAAAAGAAAAGAGAAATAACCTATAGAACCACAAAGTAAATATAAGGCTATGCTACTATAGGCAAGAAAACTCCCTTAATAGGAAGTGTGTAGGTGTAATTGAGCAGAGTAACAGAGCTCTTGATTGGAAGCTTTGAGAGCAAGAACACTTCTTCTTTGATCTTTCTCTTCTTGGACACAAAAGGTATGGAAGTAATATTCTCTAGGTGTACTTATCTTAGGAAGGGTCTATTTATAGAGATCCTAAGAAGGCTTTAAAAGGCCTTGGAAGGCTTCTATAGCCATTGAGAACAAATCACAAGAGATCAAGCCAAAATCCCAACGAAATCAGGATCATTTATGATTCTAACAGGGTTATTAGACATCTAGGTCATCATCTAATCTAAGGTTCAGTCGTCTGATCTAGAAGGGTGGATGATCTGAATAGGGTTGAATCAAGACGGACATCTAAAACACTGATGAGAGCCTCATCATGAGCCCTAACTAGCTCATTTTGACCCAAGAAAGAGAATAAAAGATCCTACATAACTTAGAAGAGAGCTTAATTGAAGGAATAAGTGTTCTGAGAAGAAAACATGAAATAAGGGTTAAAACTGTAATTTTACCATTTTAGTACATAAACGGGATTTCTCAGAGACAAAGCATAGGTCAAATGGTCTGAATAAGATAAAAAGTGGGTTGGTTCAATCAGAAATGGGTTTATGTGCAAACCAGGAATTAAATGACATCTTGTAACCCTAAAACAGACCCACTTAATTCAACAAGGTTATGGTCAGAATAAAAATCAACTAAATCCTCTAAAATTCATGGAAAAATATCCCCTAGGGTTTAGAACCTTCAGATTGGCCTTTAGAACCTATTTTGACCTAGATTAGGGTCCTAACTCATCAATTGACCTATTTTGGATTTTTGTGCAAAATGTCCAATCAAACGTGGTCAAACCTAAAATCCAACTTCACCATTGGATTCCTTAGGTTCAAATTAGATTTGTACCAAAATTTAGACCTAAGGGGAGGTCATCTTGACCTACTTTGCAAATTAGTACACCCAATTACATTTTGGTCCCTATCTTTTGAAAGCCATTGCATAAACCCCCCACAACTTCCTCGCTACTCTTACAAGCAGGTCCCTCCACCATTATTGGGGAGAAATCCTACTCTAGCAAGGAATAGAGAGGGAATACTCTCTGATTCCTCAGAGATCTCCTAGATTTGGAAGGGAGATTCTCTGAGGAATTCCCTTCCATCTGAACTCAATCCTGATCCCTGATTTGCACCCAATCTCTCATGCGAACGCATGAGAGATTTGGTTCTCTTAACTGATTCCATCTCTGGTGAGGATTCCCACGCTTGGAAGCTTGTCTTCCAAGCATAGGAGTCCCTGCCAGTGCTTATAAATTGACCCCCATCTCCGGCTGCACCTCCTTAGCTCGACTAGGCCGGAATTCCACCTCAATTTCCTCTTCTTCGCCTCCAGCTAAGGGGTCCAGCGAGCTCTGGTGAGCCCCCCCTCCTCTTCCTCGTCGCTCTGCCACAAAATCAATGGCAGAGCTGTCCTCCTCATTCTCCTCCGAGTCGTGCAACACCTGTGCGCGCTTCCCTAGCTCCGTCGTCACCGCCGTCTTCCTCCACTGGACGCCTTCTTCTCTGGCGACAGCAGGTACTACCAATCACCCTGTCGCCCCCTTCGTCCACTTAGTTAGGTTAGAACTATTCGTCTCTATCCCCTCTTTCATTTCCCTCATCCTATTTCACCAAATGCTCCTCGACCGCCGTTGTCCACCACCATCCTCCTCATCTTCGGCCACCCTCCGACGAGACGCTCCCGTCACTCCGCAGCCCCACACGTCTCGCCAACCACCGCATAACCTCTGCCATACTCCACTGAACATCCCCCACTCATCCACAGACCCTCTACACCACCACAACTACCCCCCGACCAAACCCATCCGTTCGGCCACAGAGCGACCTAGGCACGCACGCTTAGGCTGCCCCGCGGCCTGCCACCTACCTCCTCACCTTCGCCGTGACACGGCGAAAATGCTCCTGTGGTCTGATAGAGCTGCAAGGCCCTTTTTGTGTCAGGCAGGGTTCGAGATCCAGCCGCCATTAGTGGTGACTCGAGGAGGTTGCACGCTCGTTCCAAGCTGCAGTGCTCCAGGATTCCAGGTCTAGCAAACTCGGGGAGGTCTTACGCATCCAGTTATTCCAGCAAGTGGCACCGCGAGACCTACAGCTGTTGCAATTGGAGGAACGGTCTGCTGCGGGTGCGCGAGAAAGAGCGGTGGAACAATAGTCCCACCTCAGTAAGCAGTAACCTCTTTGCGTACTTTAAATTGATTTTGTGCTTTTGGCTAGTTGCCTTCGAGAACACATAGGGTGAGGTGCCTCACCTATACACGCGCCTCATCCGTGAGCTCAACACGCGGACCTGGTGACCCGACCCGTTACTCTCATGAGCACTCCTCGCGCACCACACTCACGCCGGTGCACCTAAACCCGGGCGCACGATTTGACCCGATTACCCGACTCTGGGAAAGCATGTTGAAGAGTGATATACAGAGAGAGAGAGACGCGGGTGTGGGTAGGAGGGGTAGGTTTTGCTCTCTTTGGTTTGTGCAGGGAAGGAACTAAAGAAGGAAGCAAGGACTTAGCTGCTACAAGTGAAGGAGAAGAAGGAAGGAAGCTTCACAGAGGAAAAAGAGAAGGAAAGGCAAGGCAGAGGGAAGGGGTGAAGCCAAAGAGAAAAGGAACTGAAGAAGGAAGAAGAAATAAAGAAAGGGAAAAGACAAGCAGAAGAAGAGAAAGCAGAGCCAAGGAAGGAAGAAGAAGACCCGTGAAGAAAAGGAGAAAGAAACTGCAGAAGAGAGGCAAGGTAGAAGACAGAGGAAAATAAGAAGAAAGAAGCAAGGCAAGAGAACTGCAGTGAAGAAACAAGGAAGAAGAGGCACAAAGAAGAAAGGAAGAAAATCAGAAGTTAGAAGAAGAAGAACAAGAACAAGATGGGAGAAAACATCTTTTTAAGACGTCTGATCCCATGATCAGAAGTCCAAATTCCTTATTTTTGCCACAATTAACTTTTAAACTCATGCATATATATTTTGAATTATGTTTTGAGTAACTCTAAGTGTTCAATTACATTCTTGAGATTAGTAATAAATTCTAATTGCTCCCTGTGTTCGACCTCGGATACTTAGGTTTTCGAGTAATAACTTTTTATTTGTTGACAACCCTTGATCACCTATACTACGACGTAACTAACTGTTAAAACACGATCTAGCTGCATTAATAAGCACACTTATAAGACATTTAGGAAGTTAATCAGACGTCTAATCCTAAGATGATTTTCTTCCTGTTTTCACCATATCGAAATAGGGTTCTAGTGTTATAAGGGTCAGACGACATATAGGACGTCTGGCAAAGGCTCTGGATGTTTAGAAAGAGAAATCTCTGCGGGAATTTATTTCCTGAGGCTCAAATGGCTATTAAGCTTGACAAAAGGTGATTTGGATCAGATCTTAGCCTAACGTCCATTTATCAGATGTGTGGGATGCCCTACGGACTTCTGAAAGTAGATGTAAATTAGATTAAGAGTTAATCCTCTAAGATAAACCAACGGCCCTCTAGTTGGATATCTACCAATGTCTTCAGACGACATGTAAGATGTCTGGACTTTGGACTAGACATCTGAAGGTGGCAGACAGAGAGTGGGTTTCCACCTTAAGTGTTTTGGACGTCTGGTCAAATGGTCAGACATCTCAAAGTCCAAAGTTAGATGTCTGATGTCCAAATTGGAGATCTGATCAAGCTGTTTGATTTCTTTATTGATTTTCTGAGTTTACCTAAGTATCCTAGTGATGGATTAGTGTTCGTAGGACTAATGGTACGTTACTTTGAGGCTCTCTAACAAGCATCTAAGAAAATAAAAGAGCAAAGAACATAAAGACAAATACATAGTACAAGAATAGAAATTATATCATATTCTTCATGTTCTTTCTTCAAGCTTTCACTCCAAGTGAAGCTCCTCCTCCTCCATCAAGCTCCTCCAATCCGCCATGGATGCGAGCTTGAACTCCTTCACACTTGTATCCATTTGTATTTTTCTAAAACTCATAAACTCAAATGCAAATGTTAAATCACAAGTGTTTTGTTATCATCAAAATTAGCTATTGTGGTGTCCTTGCACCAACAATCTCCATCTTTTTGATGATGACAAAACCACAAATATTAATCAAAAGAATTCTCCTTCTTTTTGACATTATCAAAAAGGTTTAATCAATTTTAGTTATATTAACCTATACTCCCCCTTAACACATGCTCTTCTAATTTGGGTAAACTCCCCTTTTTGTCATAACAAGATAGCTATTTATTTTATCCATTAACTCCCCTTTTCTAATGGAAATATAGCTATGTTTTTCTAAGATCTCCCCCTATCTAAATGAAGCAAATCCTTAGATAGGGTATTACACAACCTTAATGATTGACATATAGCTTTATCAAATTTTAACTCCCCCTATCTAAATGCTATTGATTAAAAAGATAGGGTAAGGAAATTACCTCATTTACCAAGGCCAATAACATGGCCCAAATGGAGGTTGCCAAAATGGATGGGGCTCCCATCCGTAACTTGGAGGTCCGTGTATCGGAGCCAGTCTCCAATCAAACGGTTGATGCGTGGCGGTGTGATCACCCACCAGTCATCTCGTTAATCATTTGTCTTCCTCTTTGGTCTACTCCTTGGTCCTCCCAATTTGAGTAGTCCATTCTCCAACTTGTAGGTCCAATCTTTCACATTGACATCTTCCTTGAAACCTACAAAACAAGATTCCAATTGATCTTTCGGTATCCAAGTTAGCTTGGATCCTGATTTGTTAGCAGGTCTCCTTGAAGGAGAGCCTTTCTCAACCTTAGGACTAGCTTTTAATTTACATAAAAGGCTATTTGAATTTTCTTTTAGACTAGCTAGTTCCTTTTCTATAATGCTCATTTTAATTTTTAAACCTAAAAGTTCATATTTAAGTAAGCTATTTTCTTTAATCATGTTTGTGTTTCTAAGATTAGCTCTTTATTTTCTAAAACAAGAGTATTCTTTTTAGTTTTGATAGAATCAAAAGAAACATTTAAACCTAAATCTTTTGCAACAAGATTATCTTCTTCAATCTTTAAGGTCCTAGATTCCCTTTCAAGCTTTTTATTCTCTAATTTCAATGATTTACTTAAAACACAAAGTTCCTCTAAAGCTTCTTGCAACTCATTAATAGAAAAAGAGTTTATCTTCTCATTGTCAGAGTTGTTATCTTCTTCCTCACTAAGATCCGCTAATACCAAGCCCATGCAAGCGATTTCATTCTTTGTTTCAGGATTTTCTTCTTCTTCCTTCTTCGAGATTGAATCATCCCACGTGGCTTGAAAAGCCTTCTTCTTGTATTTCTTCTCCTTCCCTTTCTTCTCCTTCTTGAGAAGAGGACATTCAAGTCTAAGATGAACTTTTTCGTTGCAATGATAGCAACGTACCAAGCTATCTCGCTCCTCCTTTTTCTCTTTCTTTAAGTTCATGCAAAACTTAGAGAATTTCTTAAATACAATCCTAAGGTCTTCATCATCGGAACTTACCTCACTATCCAAAGTGGCTTTGAAGGTGAGGGTCTTCCTTGGCTTCGGCTCTGGTGTGTCCTTCTTCCTTTGCTTCAACTTTGTCTCATAGGCCATAAGGTTGCCTAAGAGGTCTTCCATGTTGAGCTCCTCTATTTGGTTGGCCTCCTCAATGGCAGTGACCTTTTGCTCCCACTCCGGTCCAAGGGAGAGCAAGAGCTTTGATTGAAGCTCTCCCTCGATAAAGGACTTCCCTAGAGACTTAAGATTGTTCACTATAAGAGTGAACCTAGTGTACATCCCACTCAAGGATTCATTCATTTTCATATAAAAGGATTCAAATTCTTGAGAAAGAATGTTAATCTTAGAAGATTTTACCTTGGAGGTACCTTCGTGAGTTACCTCAAGCATGTGCCATATCTCGTATGCGGTGACACATTGTGATATGAGATTGAACTCCTCAAGGCTCAATGTGTAGTACAACATGTTCATTGCTTTCACACTGATGGATAGCTCCTTGATTTGATTCTTAGAGTATCCTCTCATAGGCTTCTCCGAGATGTCATAGGGAGTCTCGCATCTCTCCCAAATTGCAAACTCAGTGGCTTGAAGCCACATCTTCATCCGCAACTTCTAGTACCCGTAATTTGTCCCATCAAAATACGGAGGACGGGTAGTGGACTGCCCCTTGGCATGACTTATTGCTGTGATGCTTCCCTCCATACCGGTGTGTTATGCCGATGTCACGATACCTACTCTAATACCAATTGTGGATTCTAGAGGAGGGAGTGAGATGTGCGTGATAAACAAATCATGTAGACATATCTATCAATCACACAAAAAGCAATCACACAAGAACACAAGGGATTTTTAGGTGGAAACCCAAACCCAGGTAAAAATCACCACCTAAGCCTCTCGACTTAGGATTTTCCGATCAACCGAGTCGATCAAATCCACTATCTTACTACTTCAACGAGGGTAGTACAACCTCTTGCAACCATGCTACTTTATACCCGAGGGTAGCGTAACCTCAAAACCCCTCCTCCTCACGAGGAGTATTTTGTCTCACGAAGGAGATGGGAATTTACAAAGCAAATACCCAACCACAAAAGAAAAGAGAAAAACAACCTATAGAATCACAAAATAAATATAAGGCTATTGATGAGGTATAGCTCATCATAGCTAAAATGCCCAAGTTAAGCTAGAAACTAGGTTAAACACTACTGAATTAACATATGAAAAGGGTTAAGTGTGGAAAATAGCAGAAATGACCTAAAACATCCAATTTGTGTTAAAAACGTGAAATTATGTATAAAATGAGATATTCTATTCATTAATGTAAATTGATGATCCAATTGCAAATTGAACACACATTTGGATTCAAAACTTTAAATCAAAAGTGAAATCAACTTCGAAAATGTTCAATTAGGCTTCATTAAAAACTTGGTGGCATTTGGACATCACTAGGACCTTACATTTAGAGTTTTACATATAGGTCCTTAGTACATATACATTTATTCACGATTGAAATCTTCGAGGACCTCATTGATAGACATTAGGAACCTATCTGAAAATTCTAAGGACCTCGCTGCAAGTGTTTCTTGCCACTAATGGGCCTTTGAGCTATTTCTCTACCCGTTCACCCTTAAGGGTCTCCTTGCAATTCCACCAAGAGACTTGCGGGCGCACCACTGTTCACCCGCATGAACTCAACCCATCTCAGCCATTGATCCCATGTATCCTCGATCCTAGGGCCGATCTTGAATTGAATTCTCGCGCGACTTCGCGCATGTGCTCATCATCCCCTCCAGATCTCATCTGACGGCTACTCTTTGGATTGAAACTTCCCGCACTCCTCGCAACCACATCCTACTATCAGTGACCTAATCGCATTCTCTCACCCTCACAGTGTCTAGAATCACTCAATTGGCTACTTAAGCACCTCCATAGCTCCCTGCAGACAAAATCGACTCCCCACTACACCTCTTGAGTTGATCCCTTCTTCCCTCTCCAGCACTCCTAACCCCTTCATTCGCCACTCCTATGACAGGGGCATGGTTCTTCACCTCCAATTCCTCCTCACCGCTAGGGATGACATACGCCTGAGGACGACCCTGGAGCTCCTCTTATGGGCTCTTCACTCGCTGGAGACCTCCCTTCTTTCTTTGTCCTTAGCCACCAGTTTTGGATCCAGGCAACCCTATTCCTCCTGTTAGATAGGATTTCCTACTTTCTAGAGTAGCTTAGGTTAGTAATTAGCGTAATTTTGATTAGCTTAGGAGTAGATTAGATGATGGAATTCATGGATGTTGTAGTTTAGCTTAGGAGTAGCTTAGGATAATTCCTCACCTCCTCTAATCAATTTAGATCAGAGGAGACGAATCCACTGCCATTCGCATGTCCATTCTTCTCCCTCTTCAACTCACAGCACATGTTCACTCGATGCATGATTTTGTCACCAATCACTCACTCACAAGAGCAATAAACAAATCTGAAGTTTACTAGCTCTTAGATATGTTAAAATGCTCAAAATCAAATTGAGGGCTCTCTCATACACTCCACCTGACCACAAGAGTCCTCTCACTGATTTGAATTAGTTAGATTTGCTCGATTGAATGAATATTAGTTTGCAAGCTTAATCGAGAGATTAAGATTTTAATTTGGATAAATGTGTTTTAATCGAGTGAATTGAGTTTGAAATGTGTTAATAATTTGACTTTCTTCGACACTCATCAATAAAGCGTTGTTGATGGGTTTTTGTCCCCGGCAATGGCACCATAAATAATAACTGTCGACGATCGGTTCGCACTAAAAAGGGTTTTAAAATGTCATTGTTATAGTATACATCATAAATACAAACCGTTGTCGCATCAATTTTATTTATATACTTAATTTTTACTGGTTTATTCCAAGTCGTTCACTGGGAAGCAGTTATTGATATACATCACTCTCTAAGTCCAAAAACATTCTTTAATTCCAAAAATGTTGATTTTATTTACAAAAATGAATAAAAGAATCAATGAATAAAAGAATTTCATTAATTATGTACAAAAGAATGAATTAAAACACATTACAATTCTTGAAAACAAATATACACAAACAAGCATCAAAAATTATGTATAACTACTTTATGTTAATTATTTACAACTAATATAGTTAATACCTAAGTATAGGTACAAAAATAGTTAATAATACTTACTATACTAAATCATTATAACATACTAACATCTATAGTAACATATATAATATGTACAGTAACTTATACAAGTGTCGCTAAAACCTCAGTAAAATTATATACATAACATAAGGTAAAATATTATCTATACTAACATATAATCCTATGTACAGTGACATACATAAATGTCAGTGTAGCCTTAGGAACATATTTACATTACTTAAGGTAAAAATTACTTATACTAATATACATATATATATAGTGACGGATGTATCTGTCACTAAAGCTCTAAGTGTTATATATATACATATAAGAGCTCAAACATTCTACTCTATGTACGTTTATATATACTATACTACTATATTATTTACAGTATACATTATTTATTTACATTACATTTTATTATTTATATACATATGCTTTATATACTATATACATACATATAGATACATATACACACATAACACACACACATAGACATACACAACTCATGCACTCAAACATACAAAGCACACACACAAACTCACGGTTATGCACAGGAGGGCTCAACACTTAGGGCCACCCTAGTTTACTTATTAGGTGTATTAAGTCTGATTTAATGCTCATTAATGGGCCTACACAGGCCCACGCACAATGCACGGCCCCCAGCCCATGCACTGCACCTAAATGCCTATGCCATGTTCATGTTCGTAAGAGAGAGGAGTTTCTATATAAGAGGGTGCCTGACGACCAATAAGCCGACTGCAGAGAAATAATATATGGCACTGCACTTGTTCCACCACCCATGATGTGGGACAAATCTGAGCACCCAATTGACGCTGCAGTCAACGTGAATCCATATCTTATTAGGTGATTTTGGCCCCCGATTTGAGGGCCATAATTTATTTTAAATTAAAAATAAATTATCGGGTTGTAAAGTTCTTACATAGGGCTACATAATTATGTAGTTCCTTTACAAAAATAAGTTAGTTTATTATATAATTAAATTAGGTAAAGTTTACTATTTATACAAGTTAAATTAGAGTTTAATTCATTAATTAAAGTATAAATTAGTTAATTAATCATCAAATTGGATTTATATAGAGTTAATATATATAATAAATTATTTATTACATATTTTTATTATATTTTAGAGGCTTTATTTTAATTTATATAGATTTAAATACATGTTTTAGTTAGTTATACATATAAATAAACTATAAATATTATAATACAGTATAAATACAATTTAAATTAGTTGAAAATAATTAATATAATATATTACAAGTATACAATATAATTTACCTCAATATTAACTTAATTTACTAATTTATTTTATTTTAACTTAATATATTACCCAATTAACTTACTAACTTAATTATTTACTGTATATATATAATTAAATTACATTATAGGTATTATATGGTACATAAAACATATATAAATACGTATGTACAGTTGGGTACAGATATGTACATTTAAATATGTTTGTATAATTACTTAATTATTATACAATTAAGTTATATAAATTAATATCTAATAATAAAATAAGATTATATATACATTAAATTACTCTAAATACTTAATTTACCATATAGAATACATATACAAGTTGTTTATAGATATTTTGTACATATTATGCAATATTTATAAATGGCTTAGGTTTAAGTTATATATACAAGTATATACATAGTATACATGATATTTTTGAGAGTTTTTTGGTATTTTTTTATTTTTATGGGTTTCATATATATAGTAGAGATAAGGGATAAGAGAGAGAGAGAGAGTTATTTTTGTTGTTTTTAATGTTAAGTTCTTTTATTAAGTTCCAAGGTATACTGAACCATCGACTGGTATGTTCTACCAAGTCGGGGGGTCAGAATGCCTTGAAACTTGGCACACATCTAAAAATATACCTAATCTTAACTAAGACAGGTTTATTTTATTTTTTTGGATTTTATGATTTTTATTTATATACAAAGCTTATCGATTTTAGGCCTTGAAAGGGTTTTCAAACAATGAACCTAAGACCTTGAAAAGGGTTCTAGTGGCTAGAAGTAGGGTATAGGCATATGAAAACATCTAACACATATATGAAACATGTATGACCAATTAAACCAATTTTCACTTCAGATAATATTTCAGTTTTGGACAGATTTACACATTAAAAGTAGCTGACAAAGATTTCAAAACTAAATGACAAGTAATTTTAATTGGATTTCAGTCTCTTAAAAACACATGAATGCTTCTTACAATATGTTCTAACAATGCATACAAAGTCAGCTCAAGAACATCTCAAAAACCCAGCCAAAACCACTCTGATCAGATCCTACAGTACAACCAAATAGTGGCTGTTGTAGCACACAATAGCAGCTGCAATTCAGCAGCAACAACTGTTGTGGTTTTAGTTGCTGTCCAAAATTCAAGTCAGAAATCATCTACTGCATTACCACTCAGGAACAAATGAAACATCCATCTATTCAGACATCTTAACTGCAGCTTTTGCTGTAGTTAAAACTCTGATAAGATGAGTATTCCCATCTTTATCTCCTCTAAAATCATAGATCAAGACTGATTTTAGAATTTAAAATCATGTCGCCCCAAATGGGTTGTTGATTTGAATCACCTAATTGAAATGTTCATTTAGAATTCCTACACACCATTGGTTGGTGTACAGGAGTTCTAAGTGATCATGTAAAACCAATTGGATCCTTGCTCAAACCTCAAGTCAGGAACACTGACTTTCCTTGGCATGGCTCTCCAAGAAAGAACAAGAAAAACAATGTCCATGATTCAACTAGGCACAAAGCATGCACTCGATGAATATCCTATTCATTGAGTTCCAATTCATTGCCATAAGCTCAATTGGACTCCAATAAAAACATTCACTCAATTAAAATTCCAAATCAAAACCAAATATCTCAATCAGATGTTCAGATCAAAGTAATCATCAATCGAACGAATTCCATCCAATTAAAACCATGATGATGACCCTTGTGAACAATGGAGTGAATGAAGGGTCCTCTAATGAATTAGTACTCACTCAGATCTGAATGCTAAAGAGCATCAGATCCGATTGATGCTTCAATGGATGGGTGAAATATGCTAGCTCGAGGGAAATCAGAAGGTGCAATATTGATATGAAGGGGAAGATTAATGCATCGAAATGGAGGAGGAAAAACACCTCTCTAATCTGAATTGATCAGAGAGCGGAGTGGATCTACACTAATCTACTCCTACACTAAACTAATCTATCATCAAATTTGATTTCTAATCTACTCCTACTAATCTAAATTACACTAATTACTAATCTAATTACTCTAGAAAGCAGATAAATCCTAATCTAAAGGAGGAATGGGATGTTTGAGCTATAGCTGGTCACTGCAACAATGAAGGGGGAAGAGGAGGACTCCAACGAGGAATGAGGTCCCTGGGCTACAGCTGGTCACTACAACGACGAATTTGAGGAGGGAGAGTTGCCCCTGTCACTAGTGGCCCTGACGAAGGTGGAAGGAGAACTGGACGGTGGATGAGAGGATCTGCTTAGGGTAGAGGGAGTCGATGGATGTGCACATGAGCTCAGGGAGCTCTTTTAAGTAGCCGAGACAGTGAATGTGCTCACCGAAGAGGTGCGATTAAGCACCTAGGGCTTGGGTGCGAGGGATGAAAAGAAGAGTGCGTGCGAGGTCCAAATCAAATCACAGCCGTTGGATGAGATCTGGGCAAGGTGGTGAACACACGTACCGAAGTGCGTGAAGGTTTGAATGGATCTGGGCCGTAGGATCATGAGAACAAAGAAGCAACTCATGCAATCTCAAGTGTTCTTGTGGCTACAGTAGACCTGCCCGCAATAGGTCTATTGGTGATTTTGCGGGGAAGGTTCAAAATGGCGAAGGGGTAGAGGTTTTGTGGCGAGGCCCATATATAAGTGGTGAAGGTTAACAGAGCAGTCCCTATGAGTTGCAAAGAGGCCCCTGCAATTTATAAAATGGTTCCTGGAAGGTTTTTAAATAAAATGTATGTAACTTGAGGACCTATATGTAATCTAATAAATGCAAGGTCCTAATGATGTCCAAGTGCAACCAAGGTTTTATTTAAGCTTAATTGAACATTAAGAAAGTTAATTGTACTTTTGATTTGAACTTTTGAACTCAAATATGTGTTCAATTTGCAAGTGGATCATCATTTTATATTAATGGATAGAATATCTCATTTAATGACCTAATTTTTCATTTTTGACACAGATTTGATGTTTTAGGTCTTTTTCACTATTTCCCACACTTAACTCATTTCATGTGTTAATTCGGTAGTGTTTAACCTAGTTTCTAACTTAACTTGGGCATTTTAGCTATAATGAGCCACACCTCATCAGTTAATCGATCAGATTTCCATGGGTTTGAACTATTTTGGTTGAAGTTTGAAGGAGCAATATGTTCATACCCAAGAATTTTCAGAAATTATGGTGTGTTAGGTAGTTTAGAACTATGAAAGTCAGTTATACTAATTTGAGGTCTAGACAATGACCTATATTGATGGATAGCTTTGCATTGGGTACTTGAACACCAATCAATGGTGTTCAGGTATCCTAGATGATCAAATCATCATTGGTGAGCTTAAACTAAAATTTCCAGATGGATGACATTTAATCTGAATTTGAATGTGTTTTATCTGCTGACTGGTGCTTTGATTGAGGTTTGACAAGTTTTAATAAAGGTTTGAAAGCTACTTTGAGTGATTTTAGATGCTCCTATTGATTTCCTTCTACAAAAGTGTCTATGGTCTTGTATAAGGGTCAGTGAGGTTTCTCTTGGGTTTTTATTTGAGATCTCATTGTGAGATGGATTTCAGACCTTCTAATCATTGTTTGTGATGATTTCAACATGAAGATTTTTGGTTTCAAAGGATTTTGGGCAGGTTTGATTTGTCAGAAATGCTTTTGGGGAATTTTATGCCTTAGATCAGACCTTCTTAGGTTTGATTTGGGTTGATTTTAGTGATCAGAGAAGCAGCTGTTGCTGCTGAAATGGCTGCAGTAGTAGCTGCAGCATGGATTTAAGCCGTCTAAATGGTTAAGGCAACATCTGATTTTGGATGAAATAGCAGCAACCATTGCTGCTGAATTTTAGAAGCTGCTGCTGCCATTTGACAGCAGCCACTGATATAGTTGATTTGAGCTAGAGGTTTGAATGATTTTAGAGATTGAACTTAGCTAACTTTATGTATAACTGTAGAATAGCATGTACAAGCTTTCATGTACTGAGATTGAACCTTAACTTAATTAGAATTGCTTGTAATTTGTTATTAAGATCCATTGTCAGCTATTTGTATCATGCTTAACTATCTAAATATGAAAATTAATGAAATTTGAAGTGAAAATCATGCTTTACTACTCATATACCTTTCATGTGATGTGTTGGATGATCTTAAACATTTATACTTCATTTCCAGCACTTAGATCTCAGATTTAGGCCTTAGGTTTCACTTCAAAACCACTCATTTAGGCCTAAAATTGGTTAACTTTGTATACAAATAAAAATCATAAAAAAACCATAAAAAAATAAAATAAAGGTGTCTTAAGTAGGATTAGCAATTTTTCTAAGTGTGGGCAAAGCTTCAAGGCATTCTGAACCCCCGACTTAGTAGAACATACCAGCCGACGATTCAGTCTACCTTGGAACTTAATAAAAGAACCAAACATGAAATATCACAAAAAGATCTCTATATCCCTCATCTCATTCTTTCACTCTCATCCCTTAGCTCCCTTAAACCTATAAAAACCCTAAAATTCAGAAAAATCCCAAAAATACCTTGTATACTATGTATATACTTGTATATATAATTTAAACCTAAGTTATATGTATATAGTATACAATATGTACAAAATATCTATATATAACTTATATCTGTATTCTATGTATTAAACTAAGTACTTAGAATAATTTATTGTATATATAATCTTATTGTATTATTATATATTAATTTATATTAACTTAAATGTATACTAAACTAAATAATTATATAAACCTATTTAAATGTATATAATTGTAGCTAATACAGTACATACATATTTATATATGTATTATGTACTATATAATACCTGTAACTTAATTTAATTATATATTTACAGTAAATAATTAAGTATTAAGTTAACTAAGTACATTAATAACTTAAAATAAAATAAATTAGTAATTTAACCTAATACTAAAGTAAGTTATAATGTATATTTGTATAATAATATATTAAATATTTTGAATGTGTTTATACTGTATTATAGTATTAATAGATTATTTATGTGTAAAACTATCTAAAACATATATTTAATTGTATGTAAATTAAAATAAAGTTTATAAAATATAATAAAAATGTGTAATAAATAATTTATTATGTATATTAACTCTGTATAAAGTCAATTTTGTAATTAAGTCACTAATTTATACATTAATTAACGAATTAACATCTAATTTAACATGTACAAACATCAAATTTTAGCTAATTTTATTATATATATAAATAACTTATTTATGTAAACTAATTACATAATTATGTAACCCTATATAAGGGCTCTCTAATGGTATAATTTAATTTAAAATAATATTGAATTATGGCCTTCAAATCGAGGGCAAAAATCAGCTAATTGAAATGTAGTTGAGAATAGCGTTAGCATTAAATTAGGCGCTAGATAGCACCACATCATGTGGCAAAGACCACATGGTGCAGTATAAGTTGATTTCTTGTTGTAGGCATTTCGATCGGTAGGTGCAAAGCACCAAACATGAGCATACAAGTCTTTGGTCTCGGTGCGCGTGCTGCGTGTGCCTGTGGGCGTGCATGGGTGCGTACGTGTGGGCGCGAGTGTGTAGGTGTGTGCAAGCGTATGGGCCCATTTACGAGCATTAAACCGAATTTAAAGGACCTAAATATGAACTAGGGTGGCCCTAGTAGAGGTCTGGCCACACCCGTGAGGATGCTGCGTATCCCTTGAAAAGGCTGCCTACCCATTAAAAATCCAATTTTTGGGTTAAGTGAACCAGTTGTGTGAGAGAGAGACCCTAAATTGGCTAAGTGTAGATGAAGGGAGGAGTTGAGAGCCGCTGAGTGGCTAACTGTTGAGGCCCCCCTGTGTGTTGTGTGTGCGTGTATATGTATACATATGTATATATAAGTATACAGTATAATAAGTATATGTAAACAAATAATGTAATTAAATATAAATAAATAAGTATACATATGTATAGTGTATATATATATATAATAAGTATATATGTGTAATATAAGTAGGCTATAGTATGTTTAAGCTCTTATACGTATGTAAATAACTAGAGCTTTAGTGATAGCTAGATCTGTCACTGTACATAGCTATATATGTTAATATAGATGACTACTTTTGCCTTATGTTATGTATATATTTTACTAAGGCTTTAGCGACACTTATTTATGTTGTTGTATATATAATATATGTTACTATAGACATTAAATATAATTTAGTATAGTATATATTAGTAACTATTTTTGTACCTATACTTAGGCATTACCTATATTAGTTGTAAATAATTAACATAGGGTAATTTTAGCTAGTTTGTTATTCTTGTTTGTATATATATATTTTTAGGCATTGTGATGCATATTAACTAATTCTTTTGTGAATAATTAACTCATTCTTTCATTATTTGATTCATTCATTCATTTTGTAAATAAAATTAACAATTTTGGAATAAAAGAATATCTTTGGACTTAGGTAGTGATATATATCAATAACTGCCTCCTAGTGAACAACTTGGAAACAAACCAATATCTTTGGACTCTCTTTATATCTCTCTACTCATCTCTCATCAAAGCGGTTCTTCCATACATAGTTTTCCATATCGATTTCTTTTTTATTTATTTTTATTTGTTGCATTTCAAAAATCCAAAAAATTATAAAATCAAAAATACAAAAAAAAATGATCCCATCCCTTATCTAGCAGCAGCATATACTAGGCATCCATACTTAGGATCATATTCTTCCTACTAGATTTCGTTACAATCAAATTGCATCAATTGAGGTATTGCTGGAGTCAAGTACACATTTTTATCTTTCTAAGCTCCTGCCATCCTTTGCATTTGACATA
The DNA here is from genome assembly GCA_037157565.1 of Thalassia testudinum. Lineage (NCBI taxonomy): Eukaryota > Viridiplantae > Streptophyta > Magnoliopsida > Alismatales > Hydrocharitaceae > Thalassia > Thalassia testudinum. The sequence goes on from JAZHRO010000073.1 coordinate 156,392,193, forward strand.
AACCTACAAAAGCCATCTTTTGTTTGAAAAAAAAATTAAAAAGCGAGACGAGCTGCATAGAATGCATTTCTAAATACTTGAATCAAATTCAAAAGGAGACACTAAAACTTGTTTGAAACCTTGTCTAAGTTTTCATCGACATCTATTGATTGCTATTGTGTACACACTACACAATCACTTAAGATCACAAAGACACAGGTTTCTATCTCATCTCCTTGAGCAACCACAGGGTCTAAATTCGCATGGCAGTCTTATCCAGATTTCGGGCAGATTTGTAAAGGTCTGCATTTTACTAGATTCTTCATATGATGCATACAATTGTACTTAAACATTTGTTTGCATACTAGTATGTTCTCATAGCAGACCATAGGAAAAATTTGATTTATCTCGCTTGCTTGATTTGATTGGTCTTTTGATTGGTGAGATTGATATTGGGATTTCTAGTTTTATTCAGATTAATTGAGATTGTTGGCCTTTCTTTTGAGTTGTGACTGTTTCAAAAAGCTCATTTTTAAAAAAAATAATCAACTCAATGGAAGGTAGGAGATCCCAGAACTCTGAATTAGTACCTCCATTGAGTGCTAATGCCCAAGCTTCTACATCCACTTCAATGCCTTCCACATCCAATCCTATACCTCCTAGGCCTCAAACTCCCATTCATCATCCTGTTCATCCAAAGGATGACAACGATTCCACACAATTTGAGGATTTCAAAAAACTTCCTCCACATATCTCTGCATATCATCCTCCACCACCACCACCAAACCATAGGTTTCAACCTCCTCCATACCCTAATTTCCCTAACCAACCACCACCGGAGAGAGGTCTTATGCCTAATCTGCAACACCTGTTTGAGAACTTCAAAGGAACACTCTAACCCAGCAAGTGCAACAGCTTGCACAAGTTGTTAATTTTCTAGCGAACCCTCAACCTCAACCTAGAGCTAACCAGGCACCACCTCAACCTCGTAGACCTCAACTACAAGATTACCATAATCCCATAGTTGCACCTCCTATGCCTAGGTATGGTATCCCACTGGGGTCATGCTACTGAACTGAAGCCTAACATTATCGCATTTATTCCTTACTTCCATGGTCTTGCTTCTGAGGACCCATTTCAGCATTTAGAGGAGCTGAAAAATCTTGCTCAAACTTTGGGTCCGCAAGGTCATGATCAGCACACACTATTAATGAAAATGTTCTCCTTTTCACTTAAGGACAAGGCAGCCTTTTGGTTTAGAACCCTTGTACCGACTGCACCAATAGAAACCTAGGCTTCTTTGGAACATGAGTTCCTTAAGAAGTACTTTCCTGTAGGCTGCACAAATGCCTTGAGGCGTGCCATCACCACAGTCACACAAAATTCAAGAGAACAGATGCACAAGGCTTGGGAGAGATTCCACGAGCTTCTTAGAAAATGTCTCCACCATGGTGTCCCACGCTATCAACAGGTCTAAATCTTCTATCATGGGCTCCATGATGACACAAGGAATTTTGTAGATGCCTTGTGGAGGCAATTTCTTATGTTGAGAGGAGGACTCTACTTTTGAGCTCTTCAAAGGCATGGCAGAAAATTCTATTAATAATGCTTCGATGAGTATTTTTAATAGAAAGTCCTCTCATTCCCACTCACTCACGTGGGTACACGAAGCCCAATCCAGTACAAGAGATTTAGAGATTGTGGCTAGTCAGCTAGATAAGGTGGGCTTAATAGAGAAGTAGATGAAGTATGAAAATTCCTGTCTAAACCTTCATCATCTTCTTCTCAGTCACCTGCACCTCACACTTCTCAGTTTCCCACAGGGAGGGAAACTGTGAACAACCTTTCTGTGACACATCGTACACTACCGGATTATACTTTTTCCTATCCTTCACCGGTTGGAGGAACCTTTGTTCCTCCCTACACTAACTTCCCTGCACCTTCTGGAGCTTCAGAGGAGCTCCACGCCATTCACAGTGACCCATATTCACAAACCTACAACCCTTGATGGCGTAATCATCCAAATTTTTCGTGGTCGGGAAAGTCACAAAGATCCACTTTTTAACAACCTTCTACACCACCACTTCACAACCCAATCTGATAACCACCTCCACAACCACACAGGTATCCACCACGTGCCTACCAGCAACCCCAACCCAGGCCTGCCCAATACTCTCATCCTGGGCCTACACGAGATGATCAATTGGGGTCAATCATGAAAGCTCTTGCTGACATGCAACAGCAAAATATTGCTATGTAGTAGAGATAGGATGCAGCATTAGTTGAGATGAGAGCCCAGCTATTACACTTGACAAAATCCCGTCAACTACATTCACTTCCATCTCAAGCACAACCCAAACCTCCTTTGCAAGGTCAAGCACATGCCATGTCACAAACCTTGCACGAAACTGAGCTTTACACCAATCCTAATTCTTCCTATTCTAATCCTATTTCTTATTTTGATCCGCAACCACCTATTCTATCTGATCCTGATTCATCATCTACACTGCAATCTGATTTAAATGTCGTCACTAGTAGGAGTGGTAGGAGCACAATTGATCCACCATTATCGACTTCTGCATCATTACCTGGACCTTCCATCTACACTCCTACAGCTAATTCACCTATACCTGACTCTTCTAATCCTTTGATTGATCCTCCTACTAACACTTCAGTACCTTTCCCGAAGGCCTTAGAAAAGAAGAGTGATGAAAAGAAGAAGAAACCTAGTGTGGCACCTGAGGAGGATCTGCTCAAGCTCTTTGAGCAAGTCCACATAAATATTCCCTTGTTGGATGCAATTTGCCACATTCCACCTTACGCTAAGTTTTTGAAAGATCTATGTATACCTAAGCGTAAGGCTAGAGTTCAAAAAGGGAGTGGTCCTATCATTCTCTCGGAACAACTGAGTTCCCTTATTTTAAATCTCCCTCTTAAGAAGAAAGACCCAGGCTCCCCTCTTCTCTCATGTATGATAGGAAACACCACATTTAACAGAGCCCTACTTGATCTAGGTGCTTCCATCAATCTTATCCCAGCCTCCCTACTAACACATTTCGAGGTTGCAATAGGAAGCCAACCGAGGTGTCCCTGCAATTAGCTGATCTATCAGTTAAGACACCTTAGGGAGTATTGGAAGATGTTATAGTACGGGTCAAGCACTTCTATTTTCCTATAGACTTTATTGTCCTTGACATGGAAGTACCTAAGGATATCCAGAACACCCCTATCATTCTAGGAAGACCTTTCTTGGCTATGGCCAAGGCAAACATTAATTGTGAGACACCCCCATCCTGTAGTTTAATTAAGGAAATCTGTTCCTTGGATTCATTGGATAAGTTCGTCGAGGATACATTGATTGATTCACTTAACTTAGAACCTCAACACCCTTTGGACTCTGACTTGACTCTCCCTAAGACACCAACCTTAGAAACCAAGAACTTACCTCCTATTCCTTTAGTGTCTCTAGGATCTTCTGAAATCTCCACACCTACTCCTTCACCTGATCCTATACCTGCTGAACTCAAACCTCTTCCTGACTCTTTAAAATATGTCTTCTTATGACCAGATCAAACTTATCCTGTGATTGTCAACTCCCACTTATCATCTGATCAAGAATCACGACTCTTATCTGTCCTGAGAGCTCAAAGACAGGCTATAGATGGAGCTTTTCTGACTTAATTGGCATTAATCCTTCATACTTCACACATAGGATTTTCACTAAAGAAGGATCTAGACCCACTAGGTAGCCACAGCGTAGATTGAACCCAACACTTCAGGAGGTGGTTAAGAATGAAATGATCAAATGGTTAGACAATGGAATTATCTTCCTGATGAGATACTCATCATGGCTCTTAATTACCCCTGATTAACTAGTTTCCCTAGTTAATTAGCTAAAAATATACTTAATATAGGGTTAATTATACTATAGAGGATTAAATAAGGACCGTCAAAATAAATTAAAAACACTAAATTAAATATCAATTAATCTTAATTATAATTTAATTAATAATTTGGACTCAAATATTAAATACTTAGCTACTTAATATTTAAACTAAGTTAATTTCATGACCTGAGTACTTAATTAACTTAAGTAAATTAATCACTTAATTAAATATAGCTAAAAAGGGCAAAAACATAAATTCAAGGCACGAATATAATATTTACCTAATTTATAATTATATATGAAAAGTTGGAAAAGAAACAAATTAAAATAAGCCTAAAAACCAACTGTTTACGTTTAGGTCCTTAACTTTTACGATAATTGAGTCCTTTTACTATAACTAGGTCCTTAGCTTTTATTGCATAGAGGTCACTGTGTGCATAGCCTTCTTCGTCTCCTTCTTCTTCTTCTTCTTCTTCCTCAGCTTGGATGGCCGAGGAGGTTCGATGACCATACCTCTCGATCACCTTCTATCCATCGTTAGAACTTCTCCGCCATTGCCGCCATCCTTCCGCTCACCTTCACTTTTTCATCCGACGGCTCCGATCCTCTCTAGCCCAACAAACTTCAGCACAATGACTTCACCGTCGCTGGAGATGAAGACCCCTAAACCGTTGTACCTGGACGCGATTGTGTCCAGATGCAAACCCCCTACCCCTCTCTGCCACCTATAAATAGTCCTCCACACCTCTGATTTTGGGGAGTGACTACCTACCCTCTTCCCCCACTGAGTCACTTAATAGGCTATTCGTCAACAACCTCCGATGACCTCTACCTCCGTTCCTCCGGACTTCTCTGAAGCCCTGATCATCTTCTGATCTCTACCACCCTCCACCGCACCCAGCGACAAGGTTGTGCCACCATCTTCTTCCTTCCACTTGATGTATTCCTCTTCACTAGAGCTCTTCCTCAACCCTCTGGTTTCTTCCTTCGTCACGATCCTTCGATGAAGTCCTCTAACCTCCTTTGTCCAGGTAATTGTAGATTAGCTTAGCTTTTACTTAGAGTAGAATTAGTTAGTTTAGTTTAGTTTTAGCGTATATTCAAGTCTTTCTTCCCTGACTCTGACAAGGTCAATTCCAACTTCATTGGACTTCGATCCATGATTCCAATCACCTGAGCTTATTCTTCACCACTCCACGATCATCTTTTCGCTTTTTTCCCTCGGTTATATCAGCTTCTACACCTAATTCCACTTCACCTCCACCATAGACCTCCGTTGTCCATGGCAAAGGTCCATGACTTAGTAAACAGTCACAAGGGGCCCTCCATCACTTCTCCACAACTTCAAGACCTCGATCTTGCCTTCAGTTAGCTTAATTAATGCTTATAATTAAAACACCTAAATTACTTCAACCTCTTGAGCTCGCTGTCAATGGTAGCTCAGGAGGAGTTCTTGCACCTAATCAATCACTCCTAAACCATCGCCTAACCCTAATTAACAGTTCCCCTCACTTAATTGAGAGGGAGAACTGTTCCTGAGTTCATCCGAACTCAAGATTAGTTCTTACTACATTCTTGACTAATCCCTGTATAAGTTCATCAATTGCAGCAATTGACGTGCTCTTGAGTCTCTTTGCAAGCTCAGGAACCTTTTAAAACCATTCCTAGCTGGTTTCATAAAGATTTGACCTTCAGTCACTTATCTCAGCCTTCACCGGAGCTCCGGCGAGCTCCGACAAGTCAAATTTGAGCTCCAGCATTTGAAACTCCTTGAGAAGGTCCAGATCACTTCTCTATGATCTTTAGATTAAGGATCACTAATTAGATTTGCATACAATTGCTTACATATCTAGGTTGATCTCTATCTTCTCCAACTCCGGCAGAGTTGGAGAGACTTCATCTTTGAGAATTAGAACTTAAAATTGGGTCAATAAGCATAAGGAGATCTTCAAGAACTTATTCTAGGTTTTAGTTAGATCAGAGAAGTTGTGAGTTAATCTGTCGAACAATCCATCATTTAATCTTAGGCGACAGGCCTGAAACCACTACAGAAGTGCTCAAAAATCCAATCTAATGAGCTGTATAGATTCCTAGAGCTAATTTTAGACAAAATGGGTTAACAATTTGAATCTGTGAGTTTAAATTCTAGAAGTCAACTTTTGAGTTATTTTGGCCAACCGTGAGTTGATTCTAAGGTTTTAATGATTGAATCTGTGATTTAGCGATGAAATTAAGTTCTTGATGTGATTGCGGATCTTATGAAATTGAAATGAGAGAGTTTTAGTGAGAGATGTAGGAGATTTAATCTTCTGAGCAATATGGGTTCAAGTTGGAACCTATAGGTGTTTAGTAGTTTTTTGTCGAATTTCAACATCAAATCTTGCTCAGATCAGTTTCTCCTGACTCACTGAATGGATCTAAATCAATTCCTGAGGATTTGATGTTTCTATTGAGCTGATTCAAGTTTGAATCTAAGCTCTGAACACCTGATCAGAAGCTCTTAGCTTCTGGAGCTTTTTGTAGCTCTTCCTAAGCTCAAGCCCATCTCAATCCCTACAAAATACACTACTGAAGCACCTCAGACCCTTAATTGAGGGTAGTAAACTCTCTGCAGGTTGTTAAACCTAAGAACTCCTTTCTGAGACACATTTCAGCATGGCAAAACAGCCATGTTTCTCCTCCAAATCACCAAATCAAAAGTGGTCCAATCACTAAATTGATGATAGAATCGTGTAGTCAAATCTTAGATCTTTCGATCAAGCCCTTGGTTGCTCGATTTGGTTTATTGAATCAATCAGAATCTTCATTTGAAGATTATGGCGAAGGAGGAACAGGTTGGGAAAGTCCCACATCGGGAGTTGAAGGGGCGATGCTTTGGTATATTATGAAAAGGTGAACCCAACGCTTCAATCGTCAAGCGTTGGGTGCACCTAATCCATCTAACCATTATGATCCTTCGAGTGCGCATGACATGCACGTGCGTGTGTGTGTGCACTGGCATGTGCGTGTGTGCGTGGGCCTAGGTTGGCATGAGCATGTGGGCTTGTGATGGGCCAAGACTGTGCATTGGGCTTAAATCGATAAAAATCCACCTAATAAAAATTAAGTTGGGCCTCGAGTAGGGTCTGGTTCCACCCCTTACAGGGTGCTGCATATCCCCGAAAGAGGCTCGACCGCCCACTAACATATTTTTGTTAAGTGAGAAAAGAATGGGCTTAAGTTGTGCAAAAATTGGCTAAGTGTGGAGAATAAGAGAGCACAGTAAAGAGAGAAGTTAGAATTAAAATAAGAGAGGAGCTAAAGAGAAAGAAGATAGAGAGAAAGAGAAATTAAATGAAGAGATAGAGAAGAGAATTTGATGTCTGAAGCATTAATCAGAAGTCTAACTTTTAATTTTAAGTTGTCTAATATTCCTAACAGGCGTCTAATTGAAGACTGGGAGCTGTGAAAAAGAGTTGAGCTTTATATTGACATAAAAGGCATCTTTATTCATTGTAATTTGTTTCTATGCCTTATATTCTTGTAAAAAATTGTACCAATCATTTCTGCACTTGGTATTCATTATAAATCTTTCATGTATATTTCTTCTCTATAATAGAATAATTGCATGCTTTAATTGTCTACTCTTTTGTGAAAATATTTATGTGCTTAACATATATTATAATTATCGTAGTAATTAGTTAGTCATTAATTTAACTAATAAAAATGGTGAATTAGAATTACAATTATGCCTCCCAGTGAACGACCTGAACTTAACCAGTTAAAAAAGAATTAAAAATAAAATGTTAGGTTAACTTGACCCTATACTACCTAAATGACAATGATTCGAGTTAACCTAAGTCATTTCTTACGTGATTAATTAAGACTTTTAACCTTAATTAACTGTATTGAGAAATTACACATCACTTCCCTATATCAGATAGTCAATGGGTAAGTCCTATTCAAGTTATGCCTAAAAAGGTCGTACTTATCATTATAACCACTGAATCTGGAGAAGTCATCCCAACACAGATTGTTAGTTTGTGGCGAGTATGTATTGACTACCGCAAATTCAACCAAGCCATGAAAAAGGATCATTTCCCACTGCCTTTCATTGATCAGATACTAGAAAGATTGGCAGGAAATCAATTTTTCTACTTCTTAGATGGCTACTCAGGTTATAATCAGGTGGCAATTCACCCCAATGACCAAGAGAAAATGATTTTCACCTGCCCCTACGGAACCGTTGCATTCGGTAGGATGCAATTTGGATTATGCGACGCACCTGCTACATTTCAATTGTGTATGTTTGAAATCTTTTCCAACTTAGTAGGTGAATGCTTACAAGTCTTCATGAATGACTTCTTGATCTTCAGGAGCACATTTGATGCATGTCTAGACCACCTGACTAAGGTCCTGCAAAAATGCATCAATGTGAATCTAGTACTTTCCTGGGAGAAATCACATTTCATGGTACCAGAAGGACTAGTTTTAGGTCACCTTATTTCTAAGAGAGGAATTGAGGTTGACCGTGCGAAGGTAAAATTGATTTCTGACCTACCATTATCTTCGTCGGTTAAGCAAATCAGATCTTTTCTCAGGCATGTTCGTTTCTATTGCTGCTTTCTAGCGAATTTCTCAGAAATAGCTTGACCTCTCACCAATATCCTCTCTAAAGATGTATACTTCCACATCTCTGAAGATTGTGTTCGTGCCTATATGACACTTCATGATCTGGTTACCAAGGCACCAATACTGCAACCCCTGGATTGGTCTCACCCTTTTGAGATCATGTATGATACCTCTAATTATGCAGTAGGGGTTGTCCTTGGTCAAAAACTGGATGGGAAACCTATAGTCATCTACTATGCTAGCATGACCTTAGATGAAGCTCAGAGGAATTACACCATCACCGAAATGGAATTTCTAGCAATAGTATTTAGACTGGAAAAATTCATACCTTATCTTTTAGGTTCCCACATTATAGTCTGCACTAACCACACTGCAGTTCGACATCTTCTCGCCAAGAATGACATCGAATCTCATATGATTAAATGGATACTACTGTTGCAGAAGTTGATTTAGAGATTCGTGACAAGGCTGGGAAGCAGAATGTGGTAGCTAACCACTTATCCCACTTTCCTTCTGAAGCAATATCTCCTTCACTTCCCATTACTAACCACTTCCCTGACAAGCAATTGCTGGTCATTCATTCTGATCTTCCCTGATATGCTGATATTGTCAACTACCTAGCTTCTGGAGCATTTCCCCTTGATTGTAATTGACATCAAAAAGACAAACTTAGATCCGAAGCCAAACACTTTTACTGGGAAGAACCTTGGCTATTCAAGTCTTGCTCTGACCAAATCATTAGGAAGTGTGTACCTGATAAGGAGATAGAAAATATACTGTCGTTCTGCCATGACCAGGCCTATGGCGGTCATTTCTCTGGCAAAAAAACTGCTGCCAAAGTCTTACAAAGTGGATTCTATTGGCCCACACCTTTCAAAGACACATGAAAATATAGTATGGTATGCCCACGCTATCAGTCTCTTAGCAGTATTGGCCGCCGAGACATGATGCCCTTGAATCCGATCTTAGTATGCAAAGTCTTTGATATTTAGGGCATTAACTTCATGGGACCTTTTCCAAATTCTCATGGCTTCGAGTACATCTTGTTAGCAGTTAATTATGTTTCTAAATGGATTGAAGCCATCCCCTCAGGGACTAACTATCATAGAGTTGTAACACACTTTGTTCAGGATTACATCTTCTCTAGATTTGGGGTACCAAAAGCCATCATCAATGATGAAGGGTCTCACTTTAGGAACATCCACTTTCAGTCCTTACTTCAAAAATATGGGGTGACACATAGGATTGCTACACCATATCACCCTCAAACCAATGGACTTGCTGAATTATCCAACCAGGAGTTCAAGAAGATTTTACAGACTACCATCCGACCTGATAGAAAGGTTTGGTCTTCCCGCCTTTCTGATGCATTGTGGGCATATAGGACAACTCACAAAACCCCATTAGGCATGTCTCCTTTTAGACTTATATATGGGAAACCATGTCATCTTCCTATAGAACTTAAGCATAAAGCCTATTGGGCCACCAGAAAGAGTAACTTGGACTTAGAGAAGGCAGGTGATCATAGAAGACTTCAAATTATGCAAATAACACAAGCACGCTAGAAAGGGGGATGAATAGTGCGGTAAACAAAAATTATGTAAATAAAGCAAACCACAAAATATAACACCAGATGTATAGTGGTTCCCCTCACTTGAGTACTCAACTACCTAAGTCTCCCGACTTAGGATTTTTAACCTGATTCCCTCAACCTGGAGGGAATCAATTTACTATAGACGGAGGTAATTAACGAGTTACCTCAACCCAATTACAAGATTAGATAAGAACAAAAAGATACAAGTGTAAGCAAGAAATAATTTAGCTTACAACTAAGTTCCTAAGTCTTCAACAAGAATTAGCTTAATAGAAAGTTTATATACCAATCTAGCGAAAAACACTAAAGCGAAAAAGAGTGATTTTACGATGAAGAATGAATTCGCCTAAAAAGACTTATTGCAAAGAGTGAATTGCCTTGAAGAAAACTGCAACAAATCAACAACCTTTGCATCTTGAATTGAGAAATATGGAAAATTGAGCAAGATTTTTTGTGCTTGTATATGTGCAAATGACACACACAAGGTGTTTATATAAACCACTAAACACCTTCCCTATGATTACTAGCCATTAGGGCAAAATGGGAAGATTAGAGATAGGATTAATTACAAAATAGCCATTCAGATTAGGCACAATGGTTAGTTAGTACTGGTACTAAAGTTGTGGTAGTGGTACTGGCTGCTCACAGTTAACCAGCAACAACCCAACAAAGCCTGGGTACCGGTACTCATCATGGGTACCGGTACTCAATGCTTACAGTTGAGTACCAACTAAGTCACAAGGTACCGGTACTCATGATAAGTACCGGTACTTGTGACTCACATATTCTAGTCAAGTTACAAACTATGACCTACATGTATCAGTACTGGTGATTAGTACCGGTATTTGTAAGGTCCAAGCACTTCCCAAGTGAACAAACTGTGAGCACCTAGTACCGGTACTTATGATGAGTACCGGTACTTGTTCACAATTTGGGACTAGGACCCAAACATGTGCCTAGTAGGTACCGGTACTGGTGAACAATACCAGTACTTGCAACAAGTACCTTGAATAAATTTTGTTCATCAATCTTTGGTGCTATTTGAACACACATATGCGATAAATATGACAAAGAAACTGAACGATCAATTTTCACTTAAGAAAATAAGTTGTCGAAGTAAAAATTAAGCAGTAGAAAATCAATCGTCAACAATTAAGATAAAAACCACTCAGAAGAGTGGGTCGTTTCCATGGGGAGGCAAGGAGCCTATTATAACTTGCTAGACTCTTCCACAAAGGTTCATAATTAAAATCATGAAGAATTGACACCAAAACCACTTTCAAAAGAGACTTATAGCATTCACAAGTGTTGATAAAGCATTTAAGTAAATAAGGGAGGTCTTCTTCGGAAAATATCCAGCAATATAATAATCAAAATCCACAAAATACTATATTCTTCAATGGCATTCAATGTAATAAGAATTTCAGCCCAATAGCAGATTAGTTTCCTCTTGCTGTGCACACTGGTGGAGCCATGGCGAATGGCAGGAAACTCGAGGAAGGTCAGCTATGACGAGGGGAGCGCGATGATGGTCGCGGATCGATGAACGGTGACCGGGGACAGCCGTCAGAGACGAGGAACCCACCGGTGATGATGACGACCCACCACGTGCGTGGGCTGTGGTTACCGCGTCTGACGACGTGGCCGAGTTCGTGAGGGTGCGGTGAGTCTGTAGGAGTCGACGGCATGGCAAACGGGAGTCGGACGTGTGGGCTGTGTGTGGGGGATGACGATGGTTTGTTGGGTTCCTCTCCTGTCAGTTGACAGAGAAAAAGGGGAGGAGGGGCCTATTGGATTGCGCGCTGCGCAAGAACTGTCGTGCTTGCATGAGGGGCTGCTGCGCGAGGACAAGGGCACGTGGGGCTGCAGGGTTGTGGTGCGATGGCTGCTGTGTGTGCATTGTGGCTATGTGGTGACTAGCGGGTTCCTTCTCTGTTGGCCGTTGATGAAGAAGAAGAAGAAGAGGAAGAGGAGGAGGCTGCTGGGGTTGGAGATGAGTGCGCAAGGGCATGCGCGCAAGGGCTTGTGGCTGCGTGAGGCCTGGTGTAGGCGCGCAAGGCTGATGACAAGGTGGCTAAGACGCACGGGTGGTTGCTAGCGAGGGGGGTACGCATGCTGTCACCGTGAGCACAAAAGTGAAGGTGAATGAAAGCAAAGAGGAATGGAGTTTGCACTAATCCATGATGCGTGCTTTGGGTTCATGGTGCAAGCGAGAGGGCCACGGTGGAGTGGAGAGCTAGGAAGAGGATCCTCACAAGGGGGGGAGATCATCCACCCGAGGAAGATGGATAGAGCCACAGAGGGAGGGATCTTTATCCTTCTCCAGATCCGCAACCTCCGCCTTTCCCTTCGCATGCACAACTGCTAGATTTGAATGCTGGTGGACGGAGCGGCGGTGATGGACAATTATGGGCATACCCTCCTTCAAATGTTAATTATATTCATGTCCAACCACCTTTTTTTTTTCTCTCTGCATGCACATATCAAATAAGGAGCATAAATGTATGTATTAGAATGCAAAGTAGATACAAAAATACTCATAAGCTAAGATTAATTACTACTTAGCTTAAGCCATTAAACTATAAGGAAATGTATTCCATAAGTATTTAAGACAAAAAATATCCAATAAATTAGACTTATCAGAAATAATATAAGTTTTTCAAACGAATAATAGAACGGAAGTATGATTCCTAATTATCTCTATCTTGATTTTAATTCCTAGATCATTTTTCTTGTTAAGAGACATACGATGAGGCACTCATCATGATCTCTAATTACCCCTAATTAACTAGTCTTCCTAGTTAATTAGCTAGGATTATGAATATATAAGGGTTAATTATAGAATAAGGGATATTTAGTTAAGGACCTTAAAATAAGTTAAAAATGACATTTTATCATTCAATTAACATTATTAATAATTTAGATAATAATTGGACTCGAAATCCTACTAATCATTTCCTTAATTAATAAGTTAAGTAACTTAAATATAATGTATACCTAAATATATAATAACTTCAGTTATTTTACCTAATCTAATAAATTAATCTAAAAAGGTCAAAAATGTAAATTCAAGGTGTAAACATAATATTTACCTTATTTACTAACATATATAAAAAGTTGAAAAAGATCTAAATTAAAATAAACCTTCAAAACTTGGGTTTACATTTTAGTCCTTAATTTTCATTACATTCAGGTCCTTATTTCTCACATAGGTCCTTAGGTTTTATTACTTCTAAGTCCCTCTTCGTCTTCTTCTTCTCCAGCCAAACGAACGGCTGGCGGCAGAGAGTCATCACATCGCGCGATCACCTCCCTGCCGATATCATTCCTCTTTGCCCAAGCTCTTGCAGCTTGCACTCACCACCTACATTTAATCCATCGGTCTGGATTAAACAAGAATCCTATTTTTCAGTGGGAGTTAACCTCACCGTCGTCGGAGACGACGACGGAGGTTAAGCTCCTTGAGCTTCTTCTTCGGCCAGACCCCGCCCCTCTCTTCGCTGCAAACTACTATAAATACCCCCTCACACCTCTGATTTTAGCAAGTTGTCTCCCTTCCCTCTTCTAATATTGTAGCTGACTTCGATAGGCTATTCTTCCAAACCTCCGACTATTCCCCATTCCATCTTCTGACTTCCTCCATCCATCTTAAGTAGCCAAGGAAATTCGTCGTGGTCTTCCGCACCTTTGACAAAGGCGCCGACCCTAGGATTCTTGTGCTCCACCTCAAATACGCCCGCCGGAGATCTTTCTTCAACCCTCTAATTTCGTCGTCCGCTATGAAACTTCGGCAGAACCCTATTGACCCCTTCGTCCAGGTAATAGTAGACTAGGAATAGGAGTAGGAGTAGGCTAGCTTAGTTAGTTAGTTTAGTTAGTTAGGTTAGAGTAATTATAGAATTTAGCTTCATCTCTTCCAGCTCCAGCGAGTTCCTTGAGCTTGCCAGAGACCTTAATTTTGTCTTTTAACTCACTGTTCACCTTCTTTTATCTTTCATGGTCACTTCTAAATCACTTAATTGATTAATTAAATCACCTAAACGCCTAATTCATATCTCACCTTCACCGACTACTTCACTGTCCATGGTGACAGTAATCGGCCTAATTCCACCTTCACTTGGTTCTTTCATCACCTATCATCACTAATGAACCCTAATCGACATTATATTACCTATTAATATCATCTATAATTAAACGCCTAAAATTTAATTTAAGTTTCTGAGCTCGCTGTCCATGGCGGCTCAGGAACATTTCAAATTATAAATTAAACATATATTTATGATTAATAACATCTGTTGACTTGATTTAACTTCTCAATCGAGTAGTTAAATCAAGTCCTGAGCTTAAACCAATCAAATTTTTAAGAAACAAGCTTACTGTCAAATCTTAATTTCAATGAACAAATGAAGAATTTAAAGTGATACTGAGGTTCCTTGAAACCTAAGAATCGTTTTTGGATCAAAAATAGTTAATTTTGTTAATCTGTACAAACATTTTATATTTTCTGGACTCACCGGAGCTCCGACGAGCTCCGACGAGTCAAAGTTGAGTTACAGCCTCTAGAACTTGTTGTGAAGCTCTAGAATGTTAGTATAAGGATTACTGATCATTTTTAAGAAATTTGTTTGAGGTTTCAACCACTGGAGCTAAAGATGTAACTTCATCTTCCCCAACTCCGGCAAGTTGGAAAAGACTGTTATGAAGGATTTAAGAAACACTTAAGGAGCTTAGAAGCTTCAGTGTGATGCACTGAAGCCATTTAAGTCTTTAAAACACTGTAACAAACACTGAACAACTCTATCGAACACATACATATTTTAGTTTAGGCGGCAAGCCTGAATCCCTAGAAATTAAGGTTGAAACACAAATCTGAAGATCAGAGCGAGTTCCAGATGATGAAGAGACTCTGATTGATGTATTAATTTCTTAGGAAGAAGCTTTACACAAAAAGTCAATTTTCGAGCTTCCAAAGTCAAACCTAAGTCTGATAATGGTGTTCTGAGCTCGAATTGAAGAATTGAGATGTGCAAGTTATTTCTGGAATCTTATTTGATGATTTGAAATCAATTTAAGTAAGCTCAGATGATGTAATGTGTGAAGATTTTGTTCCTACCAATTTGGGTTACTCTCAAACCCAAACCTGCAGAAGCACTGTTCTGTTGAAATTTAAACCTAAAACCTGCCCAGATTGATTAGTTAAAACCTTTAGAATTAATCTAAATAGATTAGGAACACTTTAAAGTGTCTGTTGCACAAATTGATATCTAAAAATCAATCTCTGAAGTTTTCAGAGAAGAGAAAAGCTTCTCTGCAGGTTCTGTAGGTCTTGAGAACTTAAAATCCATCCTAATAGAAGCGGAATTGTTTATATAATATGTACAGGCTTTCTAATAGATGAGAGAAGTCCATCTGAGGACTTCCCTGAGTTAAAACACTTTCCAGGCTTTTTATAAAACCCATAGAAACCCCTAATTTCATCTCTTAAATTGAAGAGCCAAACATCATTAAAACATTAAATTGACCCTAAAATTGTGTAGATTACCCTTAGAGCTTTCCAATGAACTTTAAATCATCCAATTTGGAGCTCTAGGCAGAAAGTTATGATCGATTGAATTCGAGTCTGGAAGGGGTAGCTTTGTCCCACCTTAGATATCCACGAGCGAGCGCCTGGGTATAAAACTATTTTGTTCCTATGGCTATGCAGTCATCAGCGCTCGGTGCACCAATTCCGATTCTGATCTGATCTGAGCATTGTTCTGAGTGTGGGCATTAGCCTACAGGTGTGTGCGCCCTTGAGGGCGTGCGGATGTGAATATGTGCCCTGGGAGGGCGAGTGTTTGGCCTGGGAGGCCGGGTTGAGTTGATGCGGCTCAAGACTGTGAACCAATTAAGAAATAAATCGAAACAAACCTAACCGAGATTAGGCGAGGACTGAGTAGGGTCTAGTCCCACCCTAATCCCAGGGTGTTGTGTATCCTCGAAAGGACCTCACCGCAAATACAAAAATTTTTGGTTTAAAAAGTAGAAAAAACCCGATTCAGCTGAAAGCTTAAGGAAAGAGAAGCCGCTGAAGAAAGCTAAGTGCAGAAGGATGCAAAGGCTAAGGAAGAAAGGAGTGCAAACGCTAAGAAGTGTTAAGGAAAAACTAAGGAACAAAGGAGAAAAACTAAGGGAAGAAGAGAAGGAAGGAGAAGATTAAAGGGAAAAAGGAAGAACTAAGGAAGATAACAAGGCAGGAACAACATAAGAAGAAAGAGAGCTCGACAGAGAAGAAAATGAAAGAGAGCTCGAGAAATAAAAGAAAGAAGAAGATTAGAGGCTGTAGAGAGATGAAGAGATAAATGAATTTTCTCTTGCATAATTACTTCTTGATTGTAAAAGGCATGCTTTAATTGGATAATTTTCTAATTGCCTTAATGAAATAAAATTGAAAAAATAGCATGTTTACTTGTTACTAAAGTACAACATTTTGAGTAAATATGTTTGCATATGGAATTTTGTATGTTCTTCATAGTTTAAATATTTGACAAAATTCATGTTTTGAAAAGTAAAATTAGTTTTACCTCCTAAACTTAAAGAGATAAAAGAAAAATTGGTGAATTTGGAGAAAATTATTATGTCTCCCATTGAACGACCTGGACTCAACCAGTAAAAATTTCTAAAATGTTAGATTAATTCGACCCTATACTACACAATTGACACAACTTCGAGTTAACCTAAGTGATTTCTTCTACTCTTAATTAAGTGAAATTAACTTAATTATTGAGTTGAGTGAAAAACACGCATCAACATACAAAATCTAAATTACAAGTTAGAAGAACAATATGAAATCAATCTTCATTCTTCATGCCATCACCACTTCTTGCATACTTCCTAAATCCTGTGATCTCCTGTAAATGACACTTCATAAACTCATTAGTTTTAAAACAGTTTTGTTAACACCAAAACATAAAAGAGAAGTGGAACTAGGTTCCAACAATCTCCCCCTTTTGGTGTTGACAAAACAATAAAAATACCAAAATTTAAAATAATAGAAACCTCATAAGAGAAGGAATACAAAAAACTCCATTAGGAGTGAAACCTCCCCCTCAAACTAAGCTTCCTTATTTTAAACATGATGTATTTTCCATTTCTCTCCCTTTTTGCAATCAAACAAAAAGAATATAATCATATGCATAGATAATGACCAAGCATGAGAAAAGATTGTAGAGAAACTAAATGATCAACTTTCAAGCAACATAATTAAAGTCATACATCATAAAGATCATGAACTCAAACATGAACATATTGGAAAGTCATAACAACCAAGGAAACATATTCAAATTGTCTCATACAAGAAAATGTAGACTAAACTAATTGCGAAGTCATTTTCTGATACTTTGAGCATGTCTTCTGCTAGTTCCACCACCACCATCATCATCTTCTTCCTCTTCTTCTTTTTCTTCATCTTCATCATCTTCTTCATTTTCCTCATCATCTTCTTCAACTTCATCTTCATCTTCACTTTCAGCATAAGAAATCTGTTCTTCATCTTCATTGTCTTCTTCTTCTTCTTCATCATGAAGGATAGGTTCTTCTTCCACCATTGGAGAGGAAACATGAGATGGGTCTTGAAAATGCTTTTGCTGTCTTTCACTGTATTCTTTGGGCACTTTTGGTTGAGTACACTTCCTTT
The DNA here is from genome assembly GCA_037157565.1 of Thalassia testudinum. Classification (NCBI taxonomy): domain Eukaryota; kingdom Viridiplantae; phylum Streptophyta; class Magnoliopsida; order Alismatales; family Hydrocharitaceae; genus Thalassia; species Thalassia testudinum. Next base: position 156,409,938 of record JAZHRO010000073.1, read on the forward strand.
TCTTAGGATGTTGATTGGAAGAAAAAAGATGAGAGGACTCAATAGAAAGTGAAAGATCATGGAACTTGTGTTCCATGTGACGAAAAGCAAAGTTGAGATTTGAAAGATTTTGACCAATATAATTAAAGATGTTAATCATATTAGGATTAGTTCCAGACACATGAGACAAATTGACCCAAGGCAATTCAACTTCTGGATATGGATAAGTTATGGGAACAAATGCTGAGGATGAGTCAGAAGCTAGATGAGAAGAAGATTGAGCATTTGGATCAACTTGATCTTCTTCTTCATCATCACTAGATGATTCCTCTCTAGCAGGTTTTACTCCCATTTTCCGGAGAGTGGACCACTTGAAGTAGACCACTTTTCTACGTGAAGTAAAGTTAGAGAGATCAATTCTACTCTTGATAAGTATGTGAGATACAAGAATACCAAGAGGTAGAGTTGAAGCACGGTAATGAGATCTTAAGAAATGGATAAATACCGTGTTCCAATTAATAGGAAAACTTGAGATAATAGCATAGATTAAGGGTAAAATATCTACAGGAATTTTGTGGAATCCTGAGTACTTGGCCCTTAGATTCCATGCTAAAATTCTGAATATTACCCTAGCAAATAAGGTCATGTTTAGGGCAACTAAGGCTTTTCCCTGACAGTTAAAGAGTAAGAGTGTTTCATGAATTTGTGAAGAATCGAATTTCTCTTTAAGAGTATTGAAAGCATGACCCTCATTAGGACATTGTGTTATGGTGGATAGGAATTTTGGTGTAACAGTTATTTTTTGACCAAAAATATTAGAAGTTAAAACAAGATGACCTCGATTGTTTTATTCTTAGAGATTTATAAAAAATAGACAATTAATGTCAGGAAAAACTCCAGGAACATTCGCAAAAAATCACTCATCAAAAAAATGCATGAGATGTTGTTCAGATAGATGAGTAGTGATATAGACACATCTATTTAGATTAAAATGCCTAATCATGCATGTTCCTAAGCTTAGATTTGCATTTCATGTTATAAATATTGCATAGCATGCATCATTCTGCATTTAGACTAGTTGTAAATATTTTAGGTTAATTAGGTCCTTTCTATGGTCAAGAAAGAAGAGGATTTATTTTAGGGCCTCAGATAGACGATCGGACTGTTTGGATCTGATCAAGAAGATGATCGAAGTCTAACGCCTCCAAATTTGTCTAAATCGGAGTCTCGTAGCATCACACGAAGTCCGAGGAAGATCAACTGCCAGGGGGCAATGCGACTTCCATACAGGTTTCGGATGGAAAATCTGACCATACGGATGGATCCGAAGCAACGATCGTAGTCTGACAACACAGGAATCATCTCGATTTGAGCACCGTGGCACCCTCTGCAACAGAAAGAAGATTGACGGCTCAAATGGCACCACGTGGTGCCATCCAGGCTCCCCAACACTGGCCAGTAGTCCCAGCGCCGGCTCCTCTTCATCCGCATCATCAATTCTCAGCCATTGGGTCGTAATCCAACGGCTGAGAAGCCATCCACGCCGCTCTTCAGAGGATCCTCCACACGACCATCTCATGCTGTAGCAAAGTGGTGGAGAGAGGCACTCCCAAAGGAGGGGCGCGAGTTTGAATCCCCGCAGCCCCCCCAATTCCTCAATTAAACCGGTGCCCAATGTAGCACATGCACGGATGCGCACGCATAGCCACCCGCACCGTGCACATGCAGCAGCAGCACAGCGTAAGCTCCAGCATGCGCACCCGCGCGACACGGCGCGTGATAAGCGCACAAGCACAGTGCCAGCAAGGCGTAAGCGGCAGGGGGCGCGATCTTCAGTGATAGTCAGGCAGGCCTTTAGTGACACTTGCAACTGTCACTAATGGCCCGTGCGTGCCAGCAAAGGAATTGAAGGCATAGATCTTCAGCGACAGATGGGCAAATCTTTAGCGACGTTTACGGATGTCAGTAATGACCCAGATGTGAATTTGTTCTTCCTCCTCCACTATAAAAGGACCTACCCACCACCATTCCAAACCATCTCTTCCTTTCTTCCTCTCACCACCTCCAAGGCTCTAAAGAGAGCTTGTCCCAAGCCCAAGATGCTCCTCTAGAGTAGAAAACCAAATAGTTTTCCATCCCCTCATCCCCATTCGTGGAGCATCCCGTGGTCATCTTCTTAGCTCCCTTCGGGAAGAAGATCCTCACCGCGACGACATCCTGCCCCATCCTCTATCCTCCAACTCCGTCCCGTTCGTCCCGCTCCTCACCACCTTCCTCTAGGTGATGTCAAACCGAGTCATCCTCCGAGCGACCGTCGAAGGGGATTCTCTCACCTCTTTCTATCTTTATTGCTTTCGTAGTGTAATCTTTCCCGCTTTCCTAGTTATAAAAAAACATTTGATTAGAAATCCATGATTGTTTCTCTCTCTCTCTTATATTTTCGCAAGTAGATTAGCCAGATAAAATTTCATTGACCTAATCTCTTGATAAAAAATACCAAAAAAATTAGAAAAGATAAAAATGACAAAAATAAATAAAAGCGAAATGTGGATTTTTCGAAACCAAACGTTTGCCTCCCCGTGTTCGACCCAGGACTTATCTCGAGTTTCGATTATAAATTTTATCTAATAGACGCGTTTTGCAAGTTACAAGACGAGTCCTCCGAACCCTAATTTCAATTCGCGAAACACACCTGCATTAAGTAGTGAATTTAAAGAGATGTAATGAAAAGTCTTTTCACTCAACAAGCCTACAATGATGAAGCTTAAGGCCCTTATACCAATCATATTTGGACTTGGCATCCTCATTGATGCAAAATTTGCGAAATGCATCTTGAGGTGCCTTTCCCTTTCTCTTAGATTTAGGTGTCATCTGTAAGCATACAACAAATAGAGTAGGAGAAACAATGAGAAAGCTAGAATATTTCCTTTCATGGAGCATACAAAAACACACTTAAGCCTACATGTACCGGTACTGGTGATTAGTACCGGTACCGGTTGGTTCCAATTCCAACCAGAAAATCGAGCAATTACCGGTACTGATCATTAGTACCGATACCTGTTGTCAAAAGTAGGCCAATGATAATGTCATCATCAGCCATAACTAGCTTTAATTAGTCAGAATCAAAAGACAAATGCTCCTACATAACCATCGGAAAGTCATAATTCATTGCATAATGTTTCTGAGAGAAATACATTAAATCAGGGGTAAATCTGCGGTTTTAACATCATATCCTAAATTCATAGTTAATATAGGGTTTCCCAAGGGTTAAATGAATGGAAAATTATAATTAATGACTAACAAGAGGGTTCATGCAGACAAAAACAGGTTTTCGTGTATTTTAAGAATTAATGGACATCCGAAACCCTAATTTCATACTCACTTAATTAACAGAGGTTCTGGTCAGGATAAAATTCACCTCAACCTTCTAAAATTTATATAAAAATATTCTTTAAGATTTGGTATCCTTGATTTGACCATCTAAACCTATTTTGACCTAAAATAGACTCTCAAACGAAAAGTTACCCTAATTTGGGTTTCTATGCAAATTACCCAGTCAGACTTGATCAAAACCAAAATTTGACTTCACCATCAGATTCCTTGGGTTCAAATTAGGTTTGTACCAAAATTTAGGCCCAATTAGAGATCATCTTAACCTAGTTTGCATTTTAGTCTAGTTTAAATCTTTTTATTTAAAATAGCCCCTCAGCTTTCGAAATCTATTGCAAAGACCCCCTTACTTTGTCATCTTCTTCACCAACAGGTCCCTGCCGCCATTGCCATGTGAACACATCAGGAAGCTAACCTTCAATCAAGGAGTTCTCCTTGATTTCTCACCCAATCTCTTCCAAAATTGGAAGAACTCCTGAGAGAATCCTTTTCCATCTAAGCCACATCTTAGGCTCTAATTCTTACCCAAATCCTCATGCAAATCCTTTGAAATCAAGGGTTTCCTATTTCAAGAAAGCTCCAAGCTTCCAAACTTGGTTTCCAAGCTTGGAACGACCCCTTGAATCCTATAAAAGGACCCACATTGCATTTCCGTACTCCTTAGCTTGGTTTGGAGGCCGGACTCTCCTTCCCTTCTCTCTGACCTCCATCTCCACCAACTCCAGCGACTCCCTCCTTCTGACTTCTTCGTCATCCGCCACGTACAATAGGCGGAGGTACCATCTTCCTCAAGCTCTTCCGCACGTCGCAATACCAACAAGCGTCCTCTATCTCCACTCATCGTCACCGCTTCGCCCACCGGAGAATTCGTCTTCCCCACATCCGACGTACCACCGGCATGGGAATCCTCCCCTTCATCCGTTAGATTAGGATTAGTTAGGCTTCTCCCCTACTCTCTTTCTATCTCTTTTATCACTCAATCCAACCCACACCACCATCACACACCGTTGTCTTCTCCATCTACGGCCGCTCTTTGGCGAGGTCTCCCCGTCGCTCCACCATACCACATGCCTCGCCAACACCCTCATAAGCATCACCTCATCCACCTGCACCAAACCCCTCTACCTATTCATTGTTCCATCCATCCAAAAGCTCCACCGAACACTCCACCTTCGCACCACCAAATTTGCCTTCGCCAGCAACCTACGACCACCCTCGCAACACGCCACCACCACCAACACCCTCGCCGCATCCTTGCGACGCTTCTAAGCTTTTTAATCGAGGCTTTTAGCCCGACTTTGTATTTCAGGTCCTATGTCGAAGCTCCACCACCACGTCATCTTCTCCAGCCTTGATCTTCATGCCACGACCGTGCTCTTCGCCAAGATCAGTGCCAGGTGACACGGGTGCATCCCAGAAAGCCCTCTAGGTCCTCAACTGAGGATCCCAGCTACAGCAAATACGCCAATTGAACAAAGCATCCATTGCAGGCATGCAAGAGAAGAGTAGTGAGATTAGTCCCACATCGGTGGGAGAAGAGCGTACGCACACCCATAAATTGGATTTGTGCTTTAAGCTATTCGCCCAAGCACTGAGGGGTCGAGTCCCTCCGCACATATCCGCCTGCACTAACCACCGTGGACCTCGACACATACGCTGAGGGGCAATCTATTGTTCATCCTCCTCTCTTCAACGGGACAAACTATGGATATTGGAAGACTAGGATGCAAATTTTCCTTGAATCCATGGACTTTGAGGTATGGGATGTCATCGCATCCAAATACACTCATCCTGAAATCAAGGAAGGAGTGGTGATGACACCAGACCAGAAGAAGATGGCAACTCACAATGCCAAAGCAATGATTGCAATCTTCAGTGGACTTTCAAAAGCAGAATTCAACCACGTCTCTGCATGCAAAACGGCATACGAGATCTGGAGCATACTTGAAGTCACCCATGAGGGAACAACTAAGGTAAAAGAAACTTGAGTAAATTTACTAACGCAAAATTATGAGCTTTTCAGGATAAAGAAGAGAGAATCTATCAAGGAGATGTTCACACGATTCATGGACATCATAAACTCCCTACGGAATTTGGATCAAGATATAAAGAATGAAGCTCCGGTAAGGAAGATCCTTCATTCACTTACCAGTGATCGGGCGACCAAGACAACAGCTATTCAAGAATCAAACGATCTGTCCACCCTGAAACTGGACAATCTTATTGGAAGTCTGATGGCTTATGAAGTTTAGTTCCAACACATGAAGGAGCAAGAAGATGAAGGAACCAAAAAGAAGATCATAGCCCTTAAAGCAAATCAGGAATCTAAAGAATTATCAAGTAGAGAAGAAGAGGAAGACATAGCTCTTCTCTTTAGAAAATTTAGAAAGTTCCTCAAGAATAAGAGGAGCTGGAGGAAGAAGAAAGAAGAATCAAAGACGAATGCAATCATCTGTTACAACTGCAAAAGAAAGGGACGCATCAAGAAAGACTGTCCACTTCTCAAGAAAGAGTCGGAAAAGAAGAGAAGTTCTTCAGAAAAGATGGAAAGAAGAAGGCTTTCACGACAACATGGGATGAATCAGACTCAAGCTCAAAAGAAGAAGCTCTTCTAGGACTAATGGCATTAGAAGATGAGGTAACCTCTTTTTCACAAGATGAGTAATTAGAAGCATTTTTTGAGATGCATGACATAGCCAAGTCATTAAAAATAGAAAATAAAAACCTACCTAAAGCATTAGGAGAAGAGAGAACACACAAAGATATACATACTCAACAAAACAAAGAATTATCTGTTGAAACCACATCATTAAAATCACAGATAGACAATTTAAAGGCAGATATTGATAAATTGAAAGAGAATTCTGCTAGTCTTTTAAATGATCTGCCTAAATTCACAAATGAAAGTAGAAACTTGCATAAATTGTTAGGAACACAAACCCAAAGCACCACAAAATTTGAGTTAGGCTATATACAAAAAAATAACCATGAAGCATCTAGTTCCAGCCAGAACAAAGAGAAAGGTAGCTTGCCAAAGCAGGCAATGCGAACTAACCACCATGGACCCAAACAAAAATGGGTACCAAAAAGTATTTTGCAATCTTGTTTTGTAGGTTATGTATATTATAAGAAGTGGAATTTCCAACAAATCAATGGAACATTAAAGCCACTTTATCAAATAAAGCCTCACAATCACAAACCAATGACAGGAAAGAGAAGAAAGAAGGTGGATAATGGACAGTGGCTATTCCAAGCACATGACCGGCAAGTAAGACCTATTCTTGTAGCTCAATCGTCAGGAAGGTGGTACGGTCACATTTGGGAACAACCACAAGGATAGTATTATTAGTACTAGCCAAATTAGTAACTCTTCTACCTCTTTTGATAATGTGCATTTAATTAAGGTTTAAAACATAATCTATTAAGTGTAAGCCAAATATGTGATAAAGGAAATAAAATCACATTCACATCAAAAGGTTTTAAAATTCGTAACAAAGAAACAAAATAAATTATTCTTAAAGGAAATAGACATAAAGACATTTACACTGTAAACTTCAACAAATACGATAGTCTTAAATGTCTAGTTGTATCTGACGAAGAAGCAACACTTTGGCATAAATGACTAGGTCATGTTCACATGGGCAACATTAGTAAACTTGTGAAACATGAACTTATCAAGGGACTACCAAAGATCACTTCAAGAAAAGCCAAGTTTGCAATTCTTATCAAGTTGGTAAGCAAACCAAAAATCCATTTAAACCAAAAAGGATGGTTAGCACTTCTCAACACCTGGAGCTACTTCACTTAGACTTGTTCGGACCAACCAGATCCGAAAGCCTAAGTGGGTGCAGATGTTGTTTAGTCATAATTGACGACTTCTCTAGATTTACTTGGGTATCTTTCTTAAAAAGTAAGGACTTAACCATAGATGCCTTTAGCAAACTAATTAGAAGACTACTGAATGATAAAGGATCTGAGGTAATTAGGATCAGAAGTGATCGTGGTGGAGAATTTGAAAATAAATCTTTTTCGAATTTTTGTGATCAATATGGAATTAAACATGAGTTTGCCTTCCCTAGAGTTGCACCTCAGAATGGTGTAGTTGAGAGGAGAAATAGGACTTTGCAAGAGTATTCCCGCACAATGCTGTGCAAGTGATTACCCCATATTTGTGGGCTATTTAAGTATTTAAGTGCCTAGACATTAAGTTAATTCTAACATTTATTTAGCATGCATTAGGATGTAAATAGATTAATTCATATTTCTGATTTAATTGCATAATTCATACATTGCATTCATAACTAAATTCATTTAGAATTAACTTAGAATTGCATTCATTTAATTAGTTAACCAATTAGGTGCATTGCATGCATTGTTTTAATTTAACATAGAAGTTAAGGGCTTATGTATAAATAACTATAATATTTTATTCTTTTATTCTTTTTTCTCCTCTGCACAGGCAACTCCTCCGGCTTCGGCTCCGCCTCCTCCTCCTGCGCATCACATTTATGCTATGACATTTTTTATTTTGAAATGATGGCCGTGGCTACAAAAGGAGGAGGGATGCTGCCTTGCACTAGGAGGCCACCATCCTCGACCCACCACTATGCAGAGAGTTGATCTCTCGTCCGTTCCACCACAACTAGCCTCAACCGTGGTGACGAGCCTCCATCACCGTGGGCGTGTGGCTTGACAAGCCACACCGCCATCTAGAGCTTGTTTGCATTACTATGAGCACCTCAACGTGCACCACCCTCACCGTCATCACCAACATCCACCACTGCAGCCGCCGCAATTTCATCTCCCCACGCCAGTTAAGATGTCTGGGAATGATCCCAGACGTCTGAACTGCCATATCTTCTTCCATCTTCTTTTTATTTCTTATGTTTGTTTCCTCTCCAAAACCTCTCATCCTCGCGCCACTACAATCTTCACCGCACACCACAGTTCCCAGTGCCCACACCCGCGCCTACTCCCTGCAACGCCCACCTTCGTGCACCTCCCCGTGTGCATCTACGCACCTTCAGTGGCAGCAGCAGCTGCTCAGCACCTCCACGCGCCCACTTCCGCACCCTCCTTGCAACCTGCAGAGCCGTACCTACAGAACGCGCACTCCAGCCTACAGAACGCGCGCCCTCGCCGACCTCCTCCAGCACACCTCCAACGTGTAGCAACACCCACGCCTTCCTGCAGCGCTTCACCATGCGCCTGCAGAACACGTGCCACCTCCGTGTGCACCCTGCGGCACTCCAGCCTTCAGCCCGCGTGCCTCAGTAGCTGCACGCCTCAGCAGCTGCACACCTGTAGCACGCGCGGCAGCAGCAGCTTCTTCACCGCCGCCACCCTTCTCCTCCGGCAGGCCGGCTCCAACCACCGCGACGGCCTCACTTCAGCCAACCTCCTGTGGGAGTCTCTCCTCGATTGAACCTCTCTCCCGATCGCGAGGAGGAGAGAGGTAAAATCCTCTGCTTTTGCTCTAATTAGTAATTACATTTCATGCCATTGCCAAGAAAAGGAATTTGTATTTATGATTATTTTATTGTGGTGAAATTGCAAGTTCATGCTCAAGCTTTCCTACAATTGCATGGCTTTTGTGATTAACATTGTTTGACATTGGTTTTGGATTAAGATGTGCACAAATTTTCTCTAATGCATGTCAATTGAAAATTACATAAATTCATCACATATTTATTGAATATTTCAGCAAGGAAAAATTGCACATCTACCCTTACATTTTCGAGTTATTGTGCATCTTCTTTCCGTCGCATTTCATGTCAGATTTGACTATGGATTTCTCACTAGATTGAACAAATACGAAATAATCGAGATTTTATTGTGTCATTGCCTCCTTGTGGACATGACCCGCTCCTAATCGAGTGGTTATATTAATTGTTGATTAGTCGATTTTTCCACCACATAGAACTACAAACGACGCGTCATTTTATGTGACAAGCGACTTTAAAAGCGAAGAATCGACTCGTCAGCAAGTCAAAGCTACCTCGATATTTTTGGGCTGAGGCTGTAAACACTCCTTGCTATATCCAAAATAGAATTTTGATCAGACCAATCCTAAAGAAGACACCTTTTGAACTCTATCATGGAAGAACACCTAGAATTTCCTACTTCAATTTTGGATGTCGATGCTTTATACTTAACACTAAAGATAATCTTAATAAGTTCAATGCTAAAAGCTTGGAAGGGATTTTCTTAAGTTATTCAACCAAAAGTAAAGCCTATAGGGTCTTTAATAAGAACAATTATGTTGTTAAGGAAACCATGCATGTATCATTTGATGAAGGTTTAGTTCAACATAAATCTTCTACAATTAATGATGATGAACTAGTACATGATCCATCGAACATTCCAGAAGAGAATATTTCTAGTGAACTACCCAAAGATATCTCTTTTGTGAAAGATCTTCCTAAAGAAATAGTAATAGGAGATTTGTCAAAAGGAGTTCAAACCAGATCTTCCATTAACACACTAGCTTTTACAGCCTTTGTTTCACCATTAGAACCTAAAAATGTTAAGGAAGCTTTCTCAGACAACTATTGGATTATTGCTATGGAAGATAAGCTAAATCAATTTAAGATAAATCAAGTATGGGAACTTGTTTCAAAGCATGAATCACAAACCATTATAGGAACCAAGTGGGTTTTTAGAAACAAACTTGATGAATTAGGAAATTTAGTTAGAAATAAAGCTAGAGTTATGGCTCAGGGATACAATCAAGAAGAAGGAATAGATTTTGATGAAACATATGCACCTGTTGCTCAACTAGAATCTATTAGAATGTTGCTAGCTTTTGCAGCCCATATGGAATTCAAACTCTTCCAAATGGATGTCAAAAGTGCCTTTCTAAATGGATTCATCAAGGAGGAAGTCTTTGTTAAACAACCTCCAGGTTTTGAAGATCCAAATCATCCAAAACATGTATACAAATTAAACAAAGCATTATATGATCTAAAACAAGCTCCACGAGCTTAGTATGATAGAAAATTGGTCAAATAGATCCAACCTTATTTACCAAAAGAAAAGAAAATGATCTCTTAATAATTCAAATATATGTAGGTGATATCATTTTCAATGCTACTAATGATCTACTTTGCCAAGACTTTGCAAAGGTAATGCATGATCAATTTGAGATGAGCATGATGGGAGAACTCAAGTTCTTCCTAAGTCTTCAGATTGATCAGATATCCTTTGGAATCTTCATATCTCAAACAAAATACCCAACAAAGATATTGAAGAAATTTTCGATGGATAAAGTCAAAGGTAAAGAAACACCAATGGCAACTTCTACCTAATTGAAAACTGATGACACAGGCAAATCAGCAGATCAAAAACTATACAGAAGCATGATAGAATCTCTATTATATTTAACTACAAGTAGACCTAACATTCTATTTTGTACTTGTTTGTGTGCTTGCTTTCAAGTAAACCCTAAAGAATCACATCTACATGCTGTTAAAAGAATACTTAGATATCTAAACAACACACAAGACTTAGGACTTTTTTATCCGAAGTTAGACACATTGGAATTATATTCCTTTTGTGATGCTGACTATGCGGGTAGCTTCACAGAGCGTAAGAGCACCAATGGAACTTGTCAATTTCTCAGAAATTCCCTAGTCTCTTGGTTCTCTAGAAAATAAAATACTATATCATATCCACAACTGAAGCAAAATATGTAGCAGCGTCTTTAGCTTGTTCACAACTATTGTGGATGAAACAAACATTACAAGACTTTGGTTTATCTTATAAGAATAACAAAATTTTGTGTGACAACACAAGTGCTATTAACCTATCCAAGAATCCAGTACAACACTCTAAGACCAAACATATAGATGTTAGACATCACTTTCTTAGAGATTGTCTTAAAGGGGGATATCAATTTAGAATTTGTTAACAGAGAAAATCAGCTAGTTGATATATTCACAAAACCATTACCACAAGATAGGTTTAATTAAATATGTCATTCACTAGGTTTATCTAAATTAAAAGAGCTTAGTTAATTGGCCTAATAAATGTCTCTTTTATTATTTTGATAGATCAATTTTCAAAAATTGATCGACCAACCTTTGATCGATCAAAACTCCTATTTGATTGACCAAAACTTGATTTTTGCCTGGCAGGAATTTTCCCTCCACAACACTGTCCTTTGATCGATCAATCAAAATTTTTTGATCGAACAATCTGTTTGGGCGGGAATTCTCCCTCCAAACATTCAAACTCTGATCGACTAATTACTTCTTTTGATCGATCACCTCTCATTTTGATTGACCAAAAACCATTTTTGATTGACCAAAATTGGCAGTTTCTCTTTTCGAAGATTGCAATCTCGCTTCCTCATTTCACGTTCGCAATCCACTCTTACCATTTCTAACCTATGTGATTAGTTGTCTTAAGTGCATTTACCTATTTTACTAATCACGTTCTCTATAAAACACCACTTTTTTTATCCCATACACCTATTTTTTACTATACAAAATCTTGTGGTCCCCACTCCTCGAAACATACCCGACCCTACTTCTCTTCCCTTCATCATCTGATCGACCAACACCACCGCCGACCTCCTCGAACAAGCCACCTCCGTGCATGGGTGATGAGGCGTGTTTCACGAATTAAAATTAGGGTTTGGAGAACCCATCGTCGTAGCTGGCAAAATGCGTCTATCAAATACAATTTATATCCAAAACTCTAGGGGAGTCCTGGGTCGAACATAGGGAGGTGACATTTACTTTGGTTGAAAACCGTGCTTCGTTTTGTTTCTTTTTGGTATTTTGAGGTTTTATTTTTTTTGTTTTTGAAATAAAAAGACAAGCAAGACAAGTTCACAAAATGAGATGGAACACAACTATGATATATTACGCAAATGTTTGTTACAATAATCTATGAAAGCATAAAAGAGATAGGGGTGAGAGGAAATCTCCGGAATCGGCTGTTCAGCGAGACGACAGTGCCTGGCGGAAGCTCGGATGGAGGTGAGGTGCAGGATGACGTAGGTGAGATGCAGGAGGATGCCAAGTAGAGGAATGCTTTGCTGAGGCTCTAGAATGGAGGTGAGGAGACAAAGGTGATCTTCTACCAGAATGGAGGTGGGAGGACAGCTCCAAGGCAACCTATGAAGGTGGTGGGATGAAAGGCGAATTTTTGGTGGGAAGTAGGATCATTACACTAATAGGAGGCCTTTGGAGCTTTAGAGTAAGCACTAATGGACTAGGGCTTAGGAGTAGGCGGGAGTAGACTAGGTAGAGATGAAGAGGAATGGGGGGTGTAGGGGTGTTTATATAGTGGTGGAATGGAGGTGGTTTGCGTGCACGGGCCTTTAGTGACATTTAAGATGTTGCTAAAGACCAGCCAGGGACCTACTAAAGCATTCACACGCATTGGATGGCACTTGGAAGTTCGACCGCAGCTAGCGTAGGGCGCAGCGATCGTTGGCCGTTGATCAGGCGTGGATGGCTGTGATCGTGAGAAGAGAACACACGCTCGCCCGCATTTGAAATCTGCACCGCTGGCACATGCGTTGGCAACCATCGAATGAAGCATCGCACGGCCGTGACTCGCTCGCAGATCGCACCTCAATGATTTGACTCGCGTACCTCACACGATTGCGAGGGTCAGACAGCGAGTGCATCTCCTGGTCATCTTAAATGCACGCATGTGATCTGACATGCATTCTTGTGTTGGTGGGTGGCGTCAGATCAGGCATGAAGAGTCTCAACCGCTCAATCAAGATCAAGCGGCTCTATTTCATCCGACGTTGTAGTGGGTGCAGTGGATTGCAGCTCAAACTCGCGCTTGCGGTTTGCAAGGGCTTGTCTTCATCGTTGTGCTAAAGCGGCGCTTTGTCGAGTGGAGGGTGGTGCAATCACGGGCACCTTGACCGTCGGATGAAGATCCAATGGTCGAGGTGAATCCATACTTGAGGATGGGCATGATGGCTCAGGTAGGGGTGGCCTGGATGGCGCCATCTAGGCCGTCTGTCTTCATCTTCTTGTAGAGGGTGCTATGGAGCTCTGATTGGGGTGATTTTCACATTGACGAACTACGATCGTCGCTTTGGATTCATCCGTATGGTCGAATTCTTCATCCGAAGCTCGTAAAGATGTCGCACTACCTCTTGGCCATATGAAATGGAAGAATTAATGTACATAATACACAACTATCCTAAATGCCATGCAATGGATGTTATGCAGTATTTATAACATGATATGCAATGCTAAGCCTAGGAACTATCATAAATAAGCATTTTATCATGAATTCATGTGTGTTTACCAGTGGGTCAATCGTGCATCGATCCTCACGAGTGCATGCTCACTCGTCGCCTCTTTGCACCTCCGTGCTCGCGTGACTTCGTCCTCATCGCACGCTCTCCATCCGGCCTCCGTTTTGATCGACCAACTTTGGTTCGATCTCAGTACATTCTAAACCTTGAATATATCCATTCCTTTGGATTTTTCTTGTGTTTATAATGTGCTTTGACTTACTCTCACACCTTTTTGATCTTTCTTGTATATTTTTCTTGCGAAATTGTGTAGCATAAGTGAGTTTATCATCCTGTCAAACATTCTTTTTTTGGTCTAAGGTGTCTTGGTCGACCAAACTCCTTAGTTGATCGACCAAAAGTTCGATTCTTTTTTGGTTGACTAGTCATCTTATTTGATCGACCAACCGTGTTTTCCAACTCTTTACCATGGCACCCAAACGTGCACGTGACTCTTCTAGGCATCATCATGACACTTTTTCATTACCGAGGCCGCTGGTGATCTTTCTCGTTGTTTGCAAAATTCTCTCCGCATGTTGGTAGACCTGTTGACTTCACTTATTTCGAGTCTATTTTCCCTGGGATCCACGAAAAATTTGCATACCATCATATTTTGCAATTGTTTGAGCGGAACTTTTATGCTGGTTCCAAACATAGCCGCATTCCCAGTGTTGATCCCATGGCCCATCACCTATTTTATGCCAATCTTAAAGATATAGGTGAAGGTGCCAACGTCGAGTTGACCTCGAATGTCTACGGGATAGAAGTTCTGGTCAATGTTGATGTTTTGACAGAGATTCTTAGTTGTCCTTCTGTTGGACCTACTTTTCTTGAGTTGCATCAGCAGACTCAGTCTGACACCATCAGGGAGACCTTGCTCACTCCCTCTCATTTTGACTTGGGCCATCTTGCCAAGTCACCCTATTTTCGACGTTTGCCTCATTTTCTGAATCGTGTATTTTTGTGGAATTTCATGTCTAAGTCCACAACATTTGAGAACTGCCCTAGCATTATCCTGATCACCCTCTATGCTTTTATGAAGAACAAACGGTTCAATTGGAACCATTTAATTCTTTATCTCATGAGTAAACCACCCAGCAGCTCCTTCCAGTTTGGGACACTTCTCTCCCATATCTTTCTTCACTTCAGTGTGCCCATGGACATCAATCATAAATAGCTTATCACTCATGTTTCCATATTCGATAAACTCACATATGCAAAGATGGAGCAAGCACAGGGAGCCCGTCGTGAGGAAGCAACACAGGAGCAGCAGCAGTAAACTGCAGTACCTCCTCTGTTCCCGCCTTATGAGCACTTCACTGCGACATGTCCACCTCCAGTGCGACCATTGCCTTCCTTCTATAGTTTCTGTAGGGCACAAGCACACTAGAAGGGGGATGAATAGTGTGCTATATAAAAAATTGCAAGAATAATTAAACCACAAAAAGCACACGAGATGTATAGTGGTTCCCCTCACTTGGGTACTCCACTACCTAACTCTCCCGACCTAGGATCTTTTAACCCGATTCCCTCAACCTGGAGGAATCAATTTACTAACCTGAGGTAATTAAAGGGTTACCTCAACCTAATTACAAGATGACAAAAAGAAATAAAGATTACAGGTGTAAGCAAGATACAAACAAAAGCTTACAACTAATTCCTAATTCTCCAACAAGTGTATTTCTTAATAGATGATATATAAATTCTAACTAGAATGCAAAAGTAAAAATATACAATTTACTAAGAACACAATCGCCTTGGGAACTTGTTGCAACCAGAGAATAGCCTTGTAAAGAGAGCAACATTATAAGCTCCTTTGCATCTAGAAAATTGGAAAAAGAAGGTGTAGGCAAAGAGAATATTTTAGCTTATTGGTTATGTGCAAATGATACTCAAGGAGTGTATATATAGGCCACTAAACACCTCCCCTACGAATACTAGCCGTTAGGGGCAAAAAGGGAAGTGTAGGATTAAGATTAATTGCAAAATAGCTGTTCAGATTAGGCACAATGGTTAGTTGGTACTGGTACTAAACTTTTGGTACCGATACTGACTGCCTACAGTTAGTTTAACAATGCCTAGGGTACCAGTACTCAATGCATTCTATTGGGTACCAACAAAGCCACTTGGTACCAGTACTGATCATAAGTACCGGTACTTGTGACTCACAGGCTATGGGGCTGTGACCTACATGTACCGGTACTGGTGATTAATATTGGTACTTGTAAGGTTCAGGCAAAACCAAGTGCACAAACTGTGACCACCTAGCACCAGTACTCACGATGAGTACCAGTACTAGTTCATAATTTGGGACTTAGGCCTAAACCTGTGCCTAGCATGTATCGGTACTTATGACCAGTACTGGGACTTGCTACAAGTACCTAATATTATAAGTGTAAGTCAATTTTTATAGTAAACCCATCTAATATATATGACTTTATTTTGAAAGAATCGATTTTGAGTTGAAAAGATAAACGATTGAGTGTTAATATGAACCCTAATTATCTCTACTTTGATTTTAACTCTTAGATTATTTTTACTTGTTAGGAGACATACAAAGATTCTAAAATACAATAAATGAAAATCTATAATCTTCTTGCTTCATATCTTCAATGCTATCTTGTTGCTTGCTAGCATCCACAAAATCTATTTCCTGTATAGTCCTGTGACACTTCATAACCACATTAGACTTTAAAATGGTTTTGTTAACACCAAAACACAAAAGAGAAGTGGAACTAGGTTCCAACACCTTCTACAACCAGGACTGGAGCCTTTTGGACAGACAAATCTCAAGCAGGGACTTCATCACTATTCAGGATGTGACTAGTGGTATTTCCTTGATGATGCATAAGCAGCGGAAGACTGACATGGTTATGATGAGGCACGAGCATCAGGTATCAGAATACCTAAATGCTCAGAGTCAGTTTTTGGATAGACTTGGAGAGTCAGTTCATACCATTCAGCTGCAGCTTCACCAACCTCCTTGGCCTCGCTGTTCGACTACCATGACTTCGGCACCTCCTCCTCCTGCTATATCAGCATCCCCACCAACACCATCACCATCAGCAGGACTAGCTGACCAGCAGATTACTCCTCCTCGCAGAACATCCAGGCATTCGACACCACGTTCATCAGCCCAGCGGTGCCTTTGCCTTGGTCAGCCAGCATCTTTTGAGAGATCAAATTCACTGGACCTCGAGTTGGACACTGATCTTCAGAGCACTATGGATGACTTCATGGCATCATTAGATGATTAGATGTTATATTCGTTTTTATCTCTATCTTGGCATGTATAACTTTATTTATTAATGCACTGATTATCTAGACTATTTATTTATGGATGAAAATTATCACTCTCAGTTTTGTGTTTTTCTTTAGCTCTCTCATATTGCATAATATTTTTGATGCTAGAATTACTTTTTTAAGGGGAAGTTAAATGTAAAATCACAAAGCAACATGTTTTACTTTTTGCTGAAATAAAAAGGGGGAGATTTTATGCAAAACTTTTTCCAATTTCATAATTATAATTTTATTATCATCAAAAAGGGAGAGAATGTAAGCACCTCTATTTTGATACACCAAAATTATGTTTATTGTTAAACTAATATTTCAGGACTATCTAGGATTAAAGCATCAAAGTGCCTTTCAAGACAAGAGAAGATAGTTGCTGATGTGCGTCTTTTACATTTATTTGAGTCTAGGACATTATTGTAAGGAACCTCAAATAAAACTCAAACATGAATTTTTTGTGCATCTTTTCAAAACCAAACTTTTAGGGTTATTGATCGACCAATCTAGATAATTGATTGACCAAATCACCTTAATCGACCAACCAAATTAATTAACTGATCAAATCAGCCCATTTTAGGAGTTGAGAAAAATCCTCTTGATTAACCAACCAAGCTAATTGATCGATCAACCAGTGATCGACCAACCTTCTTAATTGATCGACTAAATTTCCTTTTGATCGACCAATTAACCTTTATTGATCGACCAATTTAATTTCCTATTCAGGCAAAGCTTTTTGTATAAATAGAGGTCACACGCAACCCACTCATTTACAACTTTCAAAGAGAAATACCATTCAAAAACATAGCTTCGCGTGCTTATTTCCAAAGGCTTTCGCACCCTATTCTTCATGTTCTTGATGAGAGCCTCATCATGAGCCCTAACTAGCTCATTTTGACCTAATAAAGAGAATAAAAGCTCCTACATAACTTAGAAGAGGGCTTAATTGAAGGAACAAGTGTTCTGAGAAGAAAACATGAAATAAAAGGTAAAATCATAATTTTACCATTGCAGTATATAAACGGGATTTCTCATAGGTAAAACATACGTTAAATGGTCTGAATAAAATAAAAAGTGGGTTGGTTCAATCATAAATGGGTTTATGTGAAAATCAGGAATTAAATGATATCTTGTAACCCTAAAACAGACCCGCTTAATTCAACAAGGTTTTGATCAGGATAAGAATCAACTAAACCCTCTAAAATTCATGAAAAAATATCCCCTAGGGTTTAGAACCTTCAGATTGGCCTTTGGAACCTATTTTGACCTAGATTAGGGTCCTAGCTCATCAATTGACCTAATTTGGGTTTTTGTGAAAAATATCCAGTCAAACGTGGTGAAACCTAAAATCCAACTTCACCATTGGATTCCTTAGGTCCAAATTAGGTTTTTACCAAAATTTGGACCTAAGAGGAGGTCATCTTGACCTACTTTGCAAATTAGTACACCTAATTACATTTTGGCCCCTATCTTTTGAAAACCATTACACAAACCCCCTTAGCTTTCTTGCCACTCTTACAAAAATATCCCTCCTCTATTAATGGGGAGGAATCCTTCTCCGACGAGGAAGGGAGAGGGAATACTCCCTGATCCCTCAGAGATCTCCCCCTAGTTTTGGAAGGGAGGTTCTCTGAGGAATCCCCTTCCATCTGAACCCAATCACAATCTTTGATTTCTGTCCAATCTCTCATGCGAACGCACAAGAGATTTGGAATCCCAACTACCTTCCTTCCCCGGCGAGATGTCGATGGCAGAAGGCTTGCCCTCCATGCACCAGAAGCTCAGCCAGCACCTATAAATTGACCCCCAACTCCGGCCGCACCTCCTCAGCTCGACTTTGCCGGAATTCCACCTCGATTTCCTCTTCTTCTCCTCCGGCTAAGGGGTCCAGCAAGCTCCGGCGAGCCCCCCTCCTCTTCCCCGTCGCTCTGCCACAAAACCAATGGCAGAGCTGTCCTCCTCATCCTCCTCCGCGTCGCGCAACACCTGCGTGAGTAACCCTAGCCCCGTCGTCGCCGTCGTCTTCCACCACTAGACGCTTTCTTCTCCAATGACAGCAGGTACTGCCAGCCACCCTCTCGCCCCCTTCGTCCACTTAGTTAGGTTAGAACTGTTCGTCTCTATCCCCTCTTTCATTTCCCTCATCCTATTTCACCAAACGCTCCTCGACCACCGCTGTCCACCACCATCTTCCTCATCTCCGGCCACCCTCCGGTGAGATGCTCCCATCACTCCGCAGCCCCACACGTCTCGCCAACCACCTCATAACCTCCGCCACACTCCACTGAACACACTCCACTCATCCACAGACCCTCTACACCACCACAACTGCCCCCCACCTAACCCATCCATCCGGCCACAAAGTGACCTAGGCACGCATGCCTAGGCCACCCCGCAGCCTGCCACCTACCGCCTCACCTTCGCCGTGTCAGACCACAAGAGCACCTTCGCCGTGTCACGGCGAAGGTGCTCTTGTGGTCTGATAGGGCCGCAAGGCCCTTTTTGTGTCAGGCAGGGTTCGAGCTCCAACCGCCATTAGCGACGGCTCGAGGAGGTTGCAAGCTCATTCCAGGATACAGTGCTCCAGGATTCCAGGTCCAGCAAACTCGAGGAGGTCTTGCGCATCCAATTGATCCAGCAAGTGGCGCTGCGAGGCCTACTGTGCTGCAATTGGAGAACGATCTCCTGCGGGCTCACGAGAAACAAACGGTGGAACATTAGTCCCACCTCAGTAAGCAGTAACTGAAAGAGAAGTTTTCACTTTGAATAATTAATATTAAGACAGTAAATCGTTGTAGCTAAAAAGGTGGTGGAAAATCTCTCAATCAAAGATTTAACAGATATGAATTTAAACCACAATAACGGATGTCGTATCCACAGGGAGGACTAGGCCAATATATTCACGATTCAAGGAATGCACAGTTCGCAAACTCTTCTACAACTTTAATGCGAGGAAAATGCTGTTTTAAATGAAGTTTGCAATTTATTTAAAAGTTTAGGGTGTTTATGCAATTTTCACGTCAGAAATTAAGCCCCAAAAATATGTATAAGATGCATGTGTACTGGCTTATCATGTGAATTCAACTTTCATGCAATTCTAATTTGAAATTCAAGATAGAAACATGCACATAACACAAATAAAATAATTTCAAGAAAATCTAAGTGCATCAGTGCAATGTGGCCAGAATAAAATATTAATATAATCTTGACAATGGCATTAAATGTAATTATTAATAGAGGGAAAAACAGAGGATTTCTCCTCTCCCCTCCTCGCATGTGCGGCCGCGCACGGTTGGCCGCGAGAGTCAGCAGGGAGGTGCGGCTTGACAAGAGCTACGCAACGGCGGTGACGCTGCGTCCGGAGGTGGCCGGCGGTAGCCGGCGGAGGTGGCCGGAGTGTCGGCCTGTTGGAGGAGACGAAGACTGCTGCAGCCGCACGGCTAGTTGTGAAGGCATTGGCGGGTGCGGCACGCCTGCAGGTGGATGGGCGGACGCGCGCCTGCTAGTGCAGTAGCGCTTGCCTATGGAGCGGGTGAGCGTGACGGTCCATATGGGCTTGCAGGCGCTGTGATGAGGTGGGTCTAGCGCCTACAGGTCCTGCTAGAGGTGATGGTGCTGCGCCTGAAGGCGTAGGTGCGCCTGCAGTGAGGCGCACGGTTGGGAGCACCTGCGGGCGCGGCTAGAGGTGGAGCGGTGTGCGCTTGCGGTTGTTGGCGTGCGGGCGCGCAGGAGTAGGAAAGAGGAGGGAGATGCTGTGCTTGCAAGAAGGAGGGGGGCATGGTGGAAGATGGGCGTGCTGAGGCGCTGGAGAGGAGCGCGCGAAGGTGATGGAGTGGGTGCTGCAAGGACGGCTGGTGGAGGATGCAGGCGTTTGGTGCGGGTGCGGTGATGGTGTTGCACCTGAAGGCGTAGGCATGCTGCAGTGGGCACTTGGCGGGTGCGGCGTTGGGTGCAGGCAGGTGATGGGCGCTCGGGCACAACTGCGCAAGGTAGAGAAGGAGCGGCACAGGGCTCGCCCTCTCCACAGTGGAGAAGAGAGAGCAGTTCCCTGCAAGGGGGAAGATTCCCTCCAGTCCACGCCACTTTCGCTCTTTTTAACTCTTCTCTCTCTCCGCGTGCGCCAATCAAGGGATCTGCAAATCCCTTTTCTATTTTTGGCCGGCGGGCATTGGAGACGATCGGAGGAAAGGGAAAAGTTCCTCCGGTTGTTGGGGAAATTTGCTCCCCAACCCTTGCTCTTTTTGAATATAATACCTGCATGTAAAAACAACAAAATTATTACATATTAAGTTATAGAATGTTATAAACGAAAATCATGATGCGTACAATTCTTCTATAACTTAATTGCAATTATTAACACACCTACAAGTACGATTAAAGGTACTTAGGCTTAATATTAGTCCATTAAAATGGACTCATCAGTAACCTCATTGAGTAGTTTAAAGTGATTCTGTGTTATCGTCTGGTTGCCTCCGAGAACACATGGGGTGAGGTCCCTTACCTATACACGTGCCTCGTCCGTGAGCTCATCACGCGGATCTGGTGACCCGACCCGATACCCTCCTGAGCACTCCTCGCGCACCATTCCCATGCCAGTGCGCCTGGAACCGGGCGCGCAACCCAATCCGATTACCTGGCTCTGGGAGAGCGTGCTAAAGAGTGATATACAGAGAGAGAGAGACGCGGGTGTGGGTAGAGGGGTAGGTTTTTCTCTCTTTGATTTGTGCAGGGAAGGAACTGAAGAAGGAAGCAGGGACTTAGCCGCTGCAAGCAAAGGAGAAGAAGAGGAAGGAAGGAAGCTTCGCAGAGGAAAAAGAGAAGGAAAGGCAAGGCAGAGGGAAGGGGCGAAGCCAAAGAGAAGAGGAACTGAAGAAAGAAGAAACAAAGAAAGGGGAAAGACAAGTAGAAGAAGAGAAAGCAAAGCCAAGGAAGGAAGAAGAAGACCTGCAGAGAAAAGAAGGAGAAAGAAACTGCAGAAGAGAGGCAAGGCAAAAGACAGAGGAAAATAAGAAGAAAGAAGCAAGGCAAGAGAACTGCAGTGAAGAAACAAGGAAGAAGAAGCATAAAGAAGAAAGGAAGAAAATCAGAAGTCAGAAGAACAAGAACAAGAACAAGATAGGAGAAAACACCAAATTCCTTATTTTTGCCACAATTAACTTTTAAACTCATGCATATATATTTTGAATTAAGTTTTGAGAAACTCTAAGTGTTCAATTACATTCTTGAGATTAGTAATAAATTCCAATTGCTCTCTGTGTTCGACCTCGGATACTTAGGTTTTCGAGTAATAAATTTTTATTTGTTAACAACACTTGATCACTTATACTACGACACAACTAACTGTTAAAACACGATCAAGCTGCGTTAACAGTTCTTCAAAAGCATGATGTCTCGAACCTCTAGGAAAAATCAATTTGATCATTTATTGAGATTCCATAGAATTCATTTTCTTGTTATACTATTTTGTTATTTTGATTTACGAATTCCAAGTTTGTTTGGAAGATCCATGTTGTTTTTGCTTCTCTTCAAGATAAAAGGGAAGTGAATTGTAAGAGGTTGTACCACTCTCGTTCAAGTGGTACGGTTTAGTGGATTGGCTAGCATTGCCTAGTCGAAAAAATCCTAAGGTGTGAGGCTTAGGTAGTGGTTTTCACCTAGATCAAATTTCCACTATAAATCAAGTTTACTCTGTGCATGAATTTCTGGTGTTTTATTTTTTAATCTTTGCATATAATTCAAAGAAATACTATTCACCCCTCCCCGTAGTATTTAGTTGCAATCCACAGGATATTCCTACCACTCTCAACAGTATGTACAATATTAGACATAGTTATGTACATATAGATAGGTTTATATAATTACTTAGGTTAATATACATTTGATTATATAAATTAATAGATAATTATACAATAAAGCTATATATACAATAAATCATCCTAAATATTTAATTTAATATATAGAATACGTATATAAGTTAATTATAGATAATATTTACATATTAGACATTATATACATATAGTTTAGGTTTAAGTTATATTTACAAGTATATACATAGTATACAGGGTATTTTTGCATATTTTTGGGATTTTTCTGATTTTTATAGCATTATAAGTATGGGAGAGATAGGGGATGAGAGAGAAAGAGTGAGATGAGAGAGAAGAATTTCTTTTTTTGATTTTTCATCTCTAGTTCTTTATTAAATTTCAAAATATACTGAACCGTCGGCTGGTATATTCTACCAAGCTAAAGGTTCAGATTATCTTGAAACTTGGTGAACGCTTAGAAAAGTTGTTAATCCTACTCAAGACACCTTTATTTTTTTTTATGATTTTTTTAAGCATTTTATTGATATACAAAACTCACACATAAGTGACCTTGAAAGATTTTTAACCTAAGAACCAAGGCCTCAAATAAAGATCTAATAGCTAGGAATGAACTCTAAAACATCAAATATGTCCATCACAATATATGAAAGATATTTGAAGCATTGCACATGATTTTGAACATAAATTCCATTAAGTTTAAATGTTGGACAGTTGTGCTTAGTTTCAAATAACTGACAAAGTTTTCAAAGTAAGTTCGCATGCCAATCAAGATCAAATTTCAGCTCGAGCACATGTACATGAATTCTTGTAAATGAAATTCTAATAATACATTACAATTTCAGCTCAATGAAGGACTCAAACCACTCAAAACTTAGCCAAACAATGGTTAAACTGCTGCTCACAACTACTCAGCAGCTGCTGCTGCTATTTTAATCCAGATCAAAGTTGCCTCAACAAATCAGATAGCTTAATTGTTGTCAAAAACTCAGCAACTACTGCTCAAATGAAATCTTCAAAGATCAAACAACGTAGAACAAAATTGTAGCTACTCAGACATGAAGCTAGCAGCTAGAAGCTGCTGCTGAAATTGCTGTGATTCCCAGCAGCCACTGTTGCTGTATTACTACCAAAATCCATGCTTGTAATCCAAACGATATTCACATTGAAATCATCATAAAAAAGAATCAGAGGTCTGAAACTCATCTCCAACCCAGATCTTGTATCAAAACCCAATGATAACCTAATTGATCCATTCTACAAAACCATAGACAACTTATTAGAAAGAGATCAACACGAACACTGAAAATTCCACTTAAAATGACTTCCTAATCCTTCAATACATCTGTTAAATCTCAAACCATAAGCTTAAATGTAGATTGGAACTCAATTAACCAACATTCACATGCCACTCTTCTAGGCATCTTTCTTTAATTTGCCAAAATGATTTGATCATCTAGAGATCATGCACACCATTAATTGGTGTTCAAGATCTCTAGGAAAATTCTTTTTAAAACCAATTGGGTCATTGTGATGCCTGAAATCAGTGATAACTGGGTAGTGTTTGCCAATGAAATCAGTGACACTGATTTCATTGGCAAACACTACCCAGTTATCAACAAAAATTAGAAATCAAATCAAGTTTTGGGTCTGAGCTTAGAAAACAAAATCAAAAATCAAATCAATGCGGCTCATACCCTTCGCATTCAAACCAATCAAGTAAATACAAACTCAATGTGATCGATCAAAAACTGATAGAATTTGAATTTATCATTAAATTCATAAATCAGCCCATGAACTCAAATCAAATTCAAATGGTCAAATCGAGTCCAATTCAGCTCAAGGGAGCATGATTTGTGGTCTATTGACATGAATGAGATCATCCTTAAATGGGATTTGAGCACACTATGAATCTAGAAGCTATGGAACTTTAGATCCATAGTGGCTTTGATGGATGGGATGGACTATGGATCAAAACACGAGGAAAATAGAGAAAATGGAAACGTGAGGTGATGAGGAAGATCAGTTGTAAAGACCCGTTCTGTCCTGAGAATTTTAAGACGTCTAGACTGTCGGTCTGACGTCTGGCCAGACGTCTGGACCCCTTCTTAGACATCTAGAAATTGAAATTTGGTACGTAATTTTAAGACGTCTGCGTGTGGGCTGCGTGCAGACAGTACCCTTCTCTCTCTTTCCCTCTTCCCTCCTCCACCGAACCCTAACGCACCCTTATATAAACCCCTCTTCCCCCCTTCCTTTCTTCCCCACTTCACAACAGCCAGCCACCTTCCCTCCTTCCTCCCCACTACAGCAAGAGGTGCGAGCGCGAGTGAGAGCACGAGAGCGAGCGACGAGGAGGAGAGGCAACGTGAGGAGAGGAGGAAGAGCTTGAGCTCGCAAGCTCGTGGGAGCTCGCAAGCTCGTGGGAGCTCGCCGGAGGGTGCACGGCCGGAGCGGCGCGTGCAGGAGGAGGAGTACATCGGGGGAGCCGTCCCTGACACTTGCTGCAACCGGGGCTACAAGCAAGGATGCGAGGCCACGGCTGCGTGCTGTGAGGGAGAGCAGAAAGTCGCTCTGATTCTGGGATTTTTCCAGAATTAGACGACTGGCATGACGTCCAGACGACGGTGCGGACGTCTGGTGACTACATCGGACATCTGAAGGCAACTTTCCATGAAGGTATGCTCCTTTTGTGGATACGACCATGCAAACCGCACCGCAGCCTCGATCTGCATGGCTAAAAGTGGTGGATTTTTGTCTGTCGCGTGCAAAGATAGGTTCGGGAAGGCGTGGGGCACACCCTCCCACGCGATTCTGACGTCTGGACAGCTTACCAGACGACCAGAAGCACTCCCAGACATCCGAAGGAGAGGTGGAATGTCCGGAGCTGGGTCCAGACAGTCTAGAAGAGGTTCTGGATGTCTGAGGTCGACGCAGAACCTAAGGTGAGTTTCTGGTTACTTTTAAGACGTCTGGACCTTGTGCCAGACGTCTAATTTAGGTCTGCAGTCTTGCTTTTGACCCATTTAGGGTCCATTTGAGGTCCGTTTTACACAAACAAGATATCGATGTTTTCCTTGTGAGTTCCTCTACTTGTTAGAAGGCCTTTTATACCATTCTGAATATTCCATTACGGTATGTTCCTTGTTATAGGACTTCGATCAGTTGGGGGTCAGGGCTTGCTAAAGCACGAGAGCCTGCCGTTTAAGCCCCCAATACTCCCAGGTTGTCTGGTAGAGTGGTCTTCCCCTAATTTAATTATAAAACCTGAATGCATATGTGAATTGGATAACTAGAAACCTAGGATGTGGCATGAATCCTAGGACGAGAAGTACTTGCACTGTTTGCATGCGTGTTTGAAATTGCAGTTTTAAATGAATGAATAGAAATGTGAACAACTGCCTGTTAATAAACAAGAGCTGCTTGTGAAATATGAAATGCTTGTACTAGTAAACAGTTACCTGTGACATTACTTCTCATATGTGGTAAATGATGGAAATACGAGCTACATGTATATAGCCTGAGAATGGAAATGTGAATGATGAAACCTGATATGGAATGGCATGAGAAATACGAGCATGAACCCTACAGGGAATTAGGAGTAGAGCTCTTGAGAATAAATGTAATGGATCTGGAAATGTAAGTGGGAAGTGTTCTAGCCCTTGAGTACATGGTACAAAGGAGAGAGACTATCCCCTATCTAGTGTAGAGCGGAGCTAGCCGTCCTTGGGTTGGGACCCGAGGTTAGGACTGACCACTCTACACCGACTTTTTGGCCCTCGCGTATATTGTACCGGGGAGAGCTACTAGTGTAGGGAGAGAGCTAACCACCCCACAAGGCCCGGGGTTCAGCTAGCCACCCTACACCGACTTGTTAGTGTAATTCCCTACTTGGAGGGGGTTGAAATTCCCTACTAGGAGGGGGTGACGTAATAATTGCGGAAATAAATATAAACAATCTCACAAAATAGACAATTACACAAGTACACAAGTATTTTTAGGTGGAAACCCAAACCGAGTGAAAACCACCACCTAACCCTTTCGAGTTAGGATTTTCCGATCAACCAAGTTGATCAAAATCCACTAAACGAATCACTTTAAACGAGGGTGATTCAACCTCAAATACAACCACGCTACAAGTGCGAGGGTAGCGTTCCTCAACCCCTTCTCTTCACGAGAAGGATTTTGTCCCTCGAAGGAGACGGGAATTCGCAAAGCGAATACTCAACCAAATAACAAAGATAAAAAAACAATAATCCTATAGAGCCAATAAAGTAATTTTAAACCTAGCTTCTATAGGAATTAGGAAACTCCCATTTGAAAGGAGTGCGTCGGCGACGTGGATGCGTGAGCAACACGACGGCGCTATGTTGCTCTCGTGAACTACGACGAGAGAGCGGGTGCGCAAAGCTTGATGCTCTCAAGATGAAGAATTAGAGCTTGGAGAGCAAGAGAGTCTTTTTGGACACAAAAGAGTGTGAAAGTGTGTAGCTAGGTGTATCTTGGTGTGTATTGGTGTGTAAAGGCTCCCCTCTATTTATAGAGGCCTTAGGAAGGCTTTGGAAGGCTTAGAAAAGCTTCCATAGCTGTTGGGTACAAAGCCCAAGTGAATCAGCCCGAAATCAGGAACAATCATTGCACTGACAGGGTAATCAGATGTCTAATTCTGGCATCAGACGTTTGGATGACCACTTTAAAACGTCTGATTTCAAGGTCAGACGTCTGATTTCGTGCGGGTTCCTTCCTGACTTGAATCAGATCTAAACAGGGTTCTTGTGCAAGTCCATCAGACGACAAATAGGACGTCTGGCACTATGTCTGGATGTCTGGAAACCTATTTTTTCATGGGAATGGATTTGCAACGGCTAGAAAATCTCTGAGAAGAGATTTTCAGGTCAGTCGAGGCAAAACGGTCAATTATCAGACGTCTGGAAGGGCTTAAGGACGTCTGATAAGGCTCTAACGGTCATATCCTCGAATGTTTGCTAAGAGAGCCAACGGTCCACTAATTGGACGTCTGGCAAAGTCATCAGACGTCTCCTAAGATGTCTGGTCTAAGGTCTGGACGTCTGATTTCATCAGACAGAACTAACTTGTCCAGCCTAAATGTTATCAGACGTCTGAATCAACAGTCAGACGTCTTAAAATACTTTATCAGATGTCTGATTTGGCAATTACAGGTCTGGAAATGCAGTTTAAACCCTATATTGGTTTTCTAAGTTCTCTACAGAAAACCTAAGTATCCTAGGGTTGTGCCAGTGTTTCTAAGACTACTGTTAGGGTACTTTGAGGCTCTTTAACATAATTTTCTAAGGAAATAAAGAGCAAGAAAATAACGACAAATGTACATCAAAGGAATAAAAAGAATTCTATCCTATTCTTCTTGTCCTTCCATCTTCAATCTATCGCTCCTCGTGAATCTCCTCTGTTCTCCATCAAGCTCCTCCAATCCGTCCTGGATGCGAGCTCGAATTCCATCTAAACACGTCTACATTTGCAATTGACCTGAAATCTAAGACTCCAAGTGCAAATGTTAAACAACATATGTTTTGTTATCATCAAAATAAATGATCGTGGTGCTCTAGCACCAACAATCTCCCCCTTTTTAATGATGACAAAATCATAAATAAAAATGCAAAAAATCCTCCCCCTTTTTGATATTATCAAAAAGGTTTAATTGATTTCCTATAACTCCCCCTTAAAACATGCTCTTCTATAAATTTCTTTTAACAAAGGTAATGTCCTCCCCCTTTTTTTTATAGCAACAAGATAGCTATTATTTTTCTCTCCCTTTCTAAAGGAAATTTAGCTACCTTATATCTCCCCCTTAAAAATTGACAATTAGCTTGTAATTTTTTTGCTCCCCCTATCTAAATGCTAATGATAAAAAGATAGGGTAAATGATTTTTACCTCACCTACCATGGTCAATAAAATGGGCCAAATGGTGGTGGTGGATGCCACATCGGATGGGGCTCCCATCCGTAGCTTGGAGGCCTGGGCATTGGCGCCGGTCTCCAATCTGGTGGTCGACGTGCGGCCGGTCCATCGTTTGTTCGCCGTCTCGTCGGTCTTCTTGTTCTCCTCCTTGGTCTACTCCTTGGTTCTCCCAACTTGAGTTGACCAGCTTTGAGCTTGTAGGTCCAGTCCTTTGTGTTGTAGTCATCCCTGAAACCTACAAAACAAGATTCCAAATCTTCCTTCGGTATCCAAGTGAGCTTGGATCCGGATCTGTTAGCGGGTCTCCTTGACGGAGATCCTTTCTCAATCTTAGGGCTATATAAATCATCTACTTTGTTGATTAATTTGTTAGAGTTTTCCCTAAGACATACGATTTCTTTTTCTATAATATCCATCTTAATCTTTAAATCAGAAATTTCTATTTTTAGACTAACATTTTCCTCAATCAATTTATTATTTTCATTGATGAGGTTTTGATTTTCTAATAATAGGCTATCATTTTTAGGACTAGCTTCTAGATCCTTAAGTTTTATTTCTAACCCATCATTTTCAGATTTAAGAAAACTAAGATTCTTTTTCATGCTTTTGTTTTCTATTTTTAGTGATTTAATAAGCTCATACAACTCATTAAAAGCTTCTTGTAAGTCGTAACTTACCTCGTTGTCTGAGCCGCTTCCGCTTTCGCTGTCGCTTTCTCTGGCCATGAAACCGAAGCAAGCGGTTTCTTCTTCTATGGACTTTTCTTCTTCTTCCTCCGAGCTGGAATCGTCCCAAGTGGCTTGGAACGCCTTCTTCTTAGATTTCTTCTCCTTTTCCTTCTTCTTCTCCTTTTTGAGAAGAGGACACTCTGGTCGCAGATGCCCTTTCTCGTTGCAATGGTAGCAACGTCTCGATCTCTCCTTCTCCTTCTTCTTTGACTCCCTACACAACTTGGAAAACTTTTTAAGTAAAATTCTAAAGTCTTCGTCGTCGAAACTTACCTCGCTATCCGACGCGGCTTTGAAGGCGAGAGTCTTCTTCGGTTTAGGCTCCGGTGTATCCTTCTTCTTTTGCTTCAACTTTGTCTCGTAGGCCATCAGATTGCCTAGGAGATCTTCCACATTGAGCTCCTCCACTTCGTTTGCCTCCTCGATGGCGGTGACTTTCTGATCCCATTCCGGTCCAAGGGAACGAAGAAGCTTCCCTTGAAGCTCCCCCTTGATGAAAGTCTTCCCTAAAGCTTTCAAGTTATTTACAATGAGAGTGAACCTAGTGTTCATCTCACTTAAAGATTCGTTAAGCTTCATAGAAAAAGATTCAAATTCTTAAGAAAGTAAATTAATTTTAGAGGTTTTTACCTTAGAGGTACCTTTGTGAGTTAGCTCAGTGTGTGCCAAATCTCGTATGCGGTGGCGCATTGCGAGATTCTGTTGAACTCCTCCGAGCTGAGCGCGCAATACAACGCGTTCATTATTTTCGCGTTGAGCGAGAGTTCACGAATCTGCTGCTGCGAGTATCCTCCGGCGGGTTTTTCTGGAATGTTGAAGGGGGTCTCGCACCTGGCCCAGACCGTGAAATCGGTGGCTTGAAGCCACATCTTTATCCGCAGCTTCCAGTAAGGGTAGTTGCTCCCATCGAAGAATGGCGGACGAGTCATAGACTTGCCCTCAAAAATCCTACCCGCGGAACTGCTTCCCTCCATAGATCTTCTTGCTTGGTTGTTACGCCGAAACAGCAAGACCTGCTCTGATACCAACTGAAATTCCCTACTAGGAGGGGGTGACGTAATAATTGCGGAAATAAATATAAACAATCTCACAAAATAGACAATCACACAAGTACACAAGTATTTTTAGGTGGAAACCCAAACCGAGTGAAAACCACCACCTAACCCTTTCGAGTTAGGATTTTCCGATCAACCAAGTTGATCAAAATCCACTAAACGAATCACGTTAAACGAGGATGATTCAACCTCAAATACAACCACGCTACAAGTGCGAGGGTAGCATTCCTCAACCCCTTCTCTTCACGAGAAGGATTTTCTCCCTCGAAGGAGACGGGAATTCGCAAAGCGAATACCCAACCAAATAACAAAGATAAAAGAACAATAATCCTATAGAGCCAACAAAGTAATTTTACACCTAGCTTCTATAGGAATTAGGAAACTCCCCTTTGAAAGGAGTGCGTCGGCGACGCGGATGCGTGAACAACACGACGGCTCTACGTTGCTCTCGTGAACTATGGCGGGAGAGCGGGTGCGCAAAGCTTGATGCTCTCAAGATGAAGAATTAGAGCTTGGAGAGCAAGAGAGTCTTTTTGGACACAAAAGAGTGTGAAAGTGTGTAGCTAGGTGTATCTTGGTGTGTATTGGTGTGTAAAGGCTCCCCTCTATTTATAGAGGCCTTAGGAAGGCTTTGGAAGGCTTAGAAAAGCTTCCATAGCTGTTGGGTACAAAGCCCAAGTGAATCAGCCCGAAATCAGGAACAATCATTGCACTGACAGGGTAATCAGATGTCTAATTTTGGCATCAGACGTCTGGAAGACCACTTTAAGACATCTGATTTCAAGGTCAGACGTCTGATTTAGTGCGGGTTCCTTCCTGACTTGAATCAGATCTAAACAGGGTTCTTGTGCAAGTCCATCAGACGACATACAGGACGTCTGGCACTATGTCTGGACGTCTGGAAACCTATTTTTTCGTGGGAATGGATTTGCAACGGCTAGAAAATCTTTGAGAAGAGATTTTCGGGTCAGTCGAGGCAAAACGGTCAATTATCAGACGTCTGGAAGGGCTTAAGGACATCTGATAAGGCTTTAACGGTCATATCCTCGAGTGTTTGCTAAGAGAGCCAACGGTCCACTAATTGCACGTCTGGCAAAGTCATCAGATGTCTCCTAAGACGTCTGGTCTAAGGTCTGGACGTCTGATTTCATCAGACAGAACTAACTTGTCCAGCCTAAATGTTATCAGACGTCTGAATCAACAGTCAGACGTCTTAAAACACTTTATCAGACGTCTAATTTGGGAATTAGACGTCTGGAAATGCTGTTTAAACCCTATATTGGTTTTCTAAGTTCTTTACAGAAAACCTAAGTATCCTAGGGTTGTGCTAGTGTTTCTAAGACTACTATTAGGGTACTTTGAGGCTCTTTAACATAATTTTCTAAGGAAATAAAGAGCAAGAAAATAACGACAAATGTACATCAAAGGAATAAAAAGAATTCTATCCTATTCTTCTTGTCCTTCCATCTTCAATCTATCGCTCCTCGCGAATCTCCTCTGTTCTCCATCAAGCTCCTCCAATCCGTCCTGGATGCGAGCTCGAATTCTGTCTAAACACGTCTACATTTGCAATTGACCTGAAATCTAAGACTCCAAGTGCAAATGTTAAACAACATATGTTTTGTTATCATCAAAACAAATGATCATGGTGCTCTAGCACCAACAGGGGTGACGTAAAAAATGCGGAATTGAAAAAAATACCAATCTCACAAAATAGACAAACACACAAAGTACACAATTATTTTTAGGTGGAAACCCAAACCGGATGAAAACCATCACCTAACCCTCTCGAGTTAGGATTTTCCGATCAACCAAGTTGACCAAATCCACTAACCGAATCACTTAAACGAGGGTGATTCAACCTCAATTACAACCACGCTACTTTATACGTGGGTAGCATACCTCAAGCCCCTTCTCTTCACGAGAAGGATTTTGTCTCACGAAAGAGACGGGAATTCG
The DNA here is from genome assembly GCA_037157565.1 of Thalassia testudinum. Classification (NCBI taxonomy): domain Eukaryota; kingdom Viridiplantae; phylum Streptophyta; class Magnoliopsida; order Alismatales; family Hydrocharitaceae; genus Thalassia; species Thalassia testudinum. The sequence continues at coordinate 156,442,367 of JAZHRO010000073.1, forward strand.
TAAAGCGAATACTCAACCAAATAACAAAGTAAAATAACAAATATCCTATAGAGCCAACAAAGTAATTTTTAACCTAAGCTTCTATAGGAATTATGATGCTTCCCTTTGCAAGGAGTGCGTCGACGATGCGGATGTGTGAACGACGGCGCAACGTCGCTCTCGTGAACTACGGCGGGAGAGTAGATGTGCAAATGCTTGATGCTCTCTAGATGAAGAACTTGAGCTTGGAGAGCAAGAGCTTCTTTAGGACACAAAAGAGTAGAAAGTGTGTTGCTTGGGTGTGTCTTGTGTGTTTTTGGTGTGTATGTGTGCAAGAGGTTCCCCTCTATTTATAGAGGCCTTAGGAAGGCTTTGGAAGGCTTAGGAAAGCTTCCATAGCCGTTAGGTGCAAAGCCTAAGAGAATCAGGCCGAAATCAGGAACAATGATTGCACTGACAGGCTTATCAGACGTCTGATCTTGTCATCAGACGTCTGGGGACAACATCAGACGTCTAATTTTAGGCGGGTTTCTTCCTGACTTGAATCAGATCTAAACAGGGTTCTAGTGCAAGTCCATCAGACGACATACAAGACGTCTGGCACTATGTCTAGACGTTTGGCACTATGTCTAGATGTCTGAAAACCTACTTTTTCATGGGAATGGATTTCCAAGAGAGTGCAACGGCTAGAAAATCTCTAAGAAGAGATTTTGGGTCAGCCGAGGCAAAACGGTCATTTATCAGACGTCTGAAAAGGCCTAAGGACGTCTGATAAGCTCTAACGATCATATCCTTGAGTGTTTGCTAAGAAATCCAACGGTCCACTAATTGGACGTCTGGCAAAGTCATCAGACGTCTTCTAAGACGTCTGGTCTAAGGTCTGGATGTCTGATTTTCATCAGACAGAACTTCTACGTCCAGCCTAATTGTTATCAGACGTCTTAAAACACATTATCAGATGTCTGATTTTGGAATTAGACGTCTGGAAATGCTGTTAGAACCCTATATTGGTTTTATAAGTTTTCTACAGAAAATCTAAGTATCCTAGGGTTGTGTCGGTGTTCCTAGGACTACTATTAGGGTACTTTAAGGCTCTTTAACATGGTATTCTAAGGAATAAAAAGAGCAACAAAAGAAACGAAAAATACAAAGAGTACAAGAGAAGGAAATCTATCCTATTCTTCATCTCCTTCCTTCTTCAATATATCGCTCCTCACGAATCTCTTCTGTTCTTCATTAAGCTCTCCCAAGCCGTCCTGGATGCGAGCTCGAACTCCGTCTAATCACGTCTCCATTTGCAATTTTCCTGAAATCTAAGACTTCAAGTGTAAATGTTAAATGGCACGTGTTTTGTTATCATCAAAACAAATGATCATGGTGCTCTAGCACCAACAGTTAAGCCCACTGGACAAACAAGGTTAATCAGACGAGAGTGCGCGGACTATGGAGGGGCGAGGTCCCTATTTGTCTCTGAGGGGCTAGACCCCTGTTACTGAGAGGGCTAGGCCCTATACTATTCCGTGCTGTACTTTGGGTGTACCTGTTAGCGGAAACGACTGACCGCGTGCCAGTGCGGGGTAACTACCCGTGCGCTTATCTCACGTGCTGTAGTCACCGCAACGTCTGTCCGTGTCCTTTGGGTGGTTGACTTGGTGTAGGATCACCATGGGGGACTCTCCCAGCCAAGAGAGCACCATGTGTGCCTTCTACTCTTTGGAAAAGACTGCAATCAAGATCGTTCCCATGAGGAACAATCGAGATCAAGAAAGAGATTTGAAAAATAAACCAATGGGTGAAAAGGAATAACTTGTGAAATAAAGTAATTGGGATAGATAGTTTACGTATTAGCTTTTACTGCTTTAGTTAGTTGGTTGCCACTCTACTCAACGTTCGCTGACTTTATTTACTCACAACCCTTTTCAGGTCCAGGTGTTGAGCAACCCGAGTCACCGGCTGCAGAGGGTGCTAGGCCTAGTAGAGCCCAGCAACAGTAGTCTTCCTATTATTGTACCTTATTTTGTTAGTGAGTGCAGACTCTTATTACTGTTTATGCTCTGTACTTTATTTCCGTTTTACTATTGTGGTGGCGATATGTACCGTTGGCAGCTTTTACTTCTTTTACTGCTTGTACTCTTTTACTGTTAGTTACTTAGCATAGTGAATGTGGTTTACTTTCCTGCTTTTTGGTTACTTCTTGTTGGACGACTGGGTCTTGGAATTAGTCGAGTTGAGCCAATCTTGTGTCCTGTAGGGATTCGGGAGCTAGATCGTAACAAGATGGTATCAGAGCAAGGTCGTCCTAAGAAATGAACCAACTAGCTTGAGAATAACCAATTCACATGCATGTAACTAGAGTAACCACCACAACGTACCATTTGTCATCTGTTCTGAGGTTCTTTTGCTGAAGTCTGTTAGAGTTGACTTCTTTTTGTTCTGTTTTCCGCGTCTCCTTGCAGGAGATGCCTCAATGTGGAATCCTTGAGGTGAGTTGCGGACGCGACTGTGGACGAGGTCAGAAGGGCGGACATGCCGGGCCCGAGGTGTCAGTTGACCAGCCACTTCTCCCGGGCGTTCAAGCCCAGGACCTCGCTCAGTTGATACGAGATATAGTACAAGAGGAGCTCGACCTGCCTCCACGGGTGCCTCTCCCTGGGGACGTGGAGGGGGAGTCCTCTGTGGGACCGCGAGACCGTCGCAGCGTTGGACGAGGGGGAGGGGGTGGTCCTCCATCGCCCCCACCGCAAGCTAACACTTCTGAGCATGAGCCCTCCCTGCCTGGAGGTGTGCCCGTTCCCCCACTATAGCTGCGCTACGAGCTTTTCAGACAGATCCGAAAGCTGAAGCCCCCCTCCTTCAAGGAGGATGAGGACCCATCTGAGGCAGAGGATTGGTTGGAGCAGATTGAGAAGGTGTTTGACACCCTTCGCCCCCCTGCGGAGTGCCGTGTGGCCTTTGCCACGTACCAGCTGGAGAGTGCGGCACATAGGTGGTGGAGGGCAGTCAAAGGCCAGGAGAGGGCAGAGCCGACGGGGGACCAGTTCGTGACCCTCTTCTGTGAGCAGTACTTCCCATAGACTTGGCAAGATCAGAGGAGGCAGGAGTTCCACACTCTCCGCCAGGGGACGATGACTGTTAGCGCGTACCGCACGCGCTTCCTAGAGCTGTCACGTTTTGCTGCGACAGCTGTAGCTACTGAGGAGGAGAGCCTGTGGAGGTTCACTGAGGAGCTCCGGCCTACCATTCGGGGGTATGTCAAACCCCTGAAGCTGCCCACTTTCTCGAGAATGGTGGAGGCAGCTATGACATACGAGGAGACCAACCCGGTCGCACGAGACACCGACAGTGGACGGAAGAGGCCCTACTAGCCAGAGTACTCATAGGGCCAACGAGAGAGAAGGCACGCGGTGCCCGCAGGAGAGCCGTCTTCTTTTGTGGGGCCGTCAGAGGCCTTTGGGGGCCCCCGATAGGGGCCAGCTGCCAGCACTGGACCCCCGCCCAGCCGTCAGCAGGGACTTACCGAGGGAGGGAGTCAAGTCCCCCTCTGCTACCAGTGTAGCCAGCCGGGCCACATCAGGAGGGACTGCCCGTCTAGGGCTGGAGCGCAACAGATGCTCCCCACACCAAGCACTGGAGGGCGAGCAGGTGGTCGTGGTTCCCAGGCACATGGGGGAGGATAACAGTCGCGGGGAGGGTACCAGCCAGTGGCTACCCGTCTGACGCAGAGTGTGGCTGCTTCTTCTGCACCGAGAGCTGAGGAGCGTATCAACGCCCTGACACACAGAGACACCAAGGCATCAGGTTCAGTGGTGGCAGGTATGGTTGCAGTTTCCAGCATATTAGTTTACATACTTTTTGATTCTGGCACCACACACTCGTTTGTTACTGCGAGTTTTGCTGTCAGTTTGGGACAGGACTGCGTGTTGTTAGAGGATCCATTTGTGATCAGAGGTCCAGGCGGTCAGCTGTTTGTAGCTGAGGAGGTCTACACAGACTGTGAGGTCAGTGTTGGGGGACACAGCCTCCTCGCTGACCTGATCGTGATACCTATGAAGGATTTTGGCATGATTCTGGGGATGGATTGGCTATCCGCTTACCACGCTTTGGTGGACTAATTTGAGAGGAAGATCGTCTTCTCGATACCAGAGATGCCCTCCTTTGAGTTTCACGGATAGCTGGGTGGACGGAGGTTTTAGGTGCATTTCCACACTTCGGGCAGCGAGACTTTTGGGCCAGGGGTGTGAGGGCTTTCTGGCCTGTGTAGTGGCAGAGCCCAGCCCCGTGGCAGACTTTCAGAGCATTCCGGTGGTTAGAGAGTACCCCGACGTGTTTCCAAAGGAGCTGCCAGGACTACCACCTAAGAGTGAGATCGAGTTTAAGATATCACTGGTACCGGGGACCAGCCCCATTTCTACGGCACCATACAGGATGGCACCACTTGAGCTGCGAGAGTTCAAGTCCCAGTTGCAAGACCTGCTGGAGAAGGGCTTTATGAGGCCCAGTGTGTCCCCGTGGGGAGCCCCGATGTTATTTGTAAAGAAGAAGGATGGTATCCTACGCCTTTGTGTTGACTACAGATAGCTGAATAGGGTCACCATCAAGAACAGATATCTGTTGCCGAGGATTGATGATCTGTTTGACCAGTTGCAAGGTGCCACGGTATTCTCCAAGATAGATCTGAGATCAGGTTACCACCAGTTAAGGATCAGGGAGACCGACGTCTCCAAGACAGCTTTCCGCACCCAGTACGGACACTACGAGTTTTTGGTCATGCCGTTTGGGCTAACCAACGCCCCCGCTGCCTTTATGGATTGATGAACCGGGTGTTCAAACCGTATCTAGATCAGTTTGTGGTGATATTTATTGATGACGTGCTCGTTTACTCACAGGATCAGGCACAGCACGGATAGCACTTGTGGATGGTTCTGGACACATTGAGAGGACGTAGGCTGTATGTCAAATACAACAAGTGCAAATTTTGGTTGAGGCAGGTGACCTTCTTGGGTCATGTGATTTCAGGGGATGGATTGGTTGTGGATCTAGCCAAGGTAGAGGCAATACTCAGGTGGGAGAGGCCACGTACAGTGACAAAGATACGTAGTTTCTTGGGACTGGCAGGTTACTAGCGGCGATTTCGTTGTCTACACGGATGCTTCATTGCAGCGGTTAGAGGGTATGCTCATGCAGCGAGGCCACGTTGTCACTTATGCTTCGCAGCAACTGAAGCCCCATGAGCATAGCTACCCTACCCACGACTTAGAGCTAGCAGCTGTTGTCTTCGCGCTGAAGACATGGAGGCACTACCTTTACGATGAGACTTTTGAGATATTCACGGATCATAAGAGCCTCAGGTATTTGTTTGATCAGAAGGAGCTTAACATGAGATAGAGACATTGGTTAAATCTCCTAAAGGACTATGACTACAGTATCTCCTACCATCCGGGGAAGGCTAACATGGTGGCTGACGCCTTGAGCCGAAAGGCGCCCACCCACTTGGCCAGCTTACAGGCACAGAGTTGGAGACTTATGGAGGAGTTGGGCAGTTGGCGACCCCTAGAGTTACAGGGGCATTGTGGGGCAGTGACAGTGACACGACAGACGAGACCAAAGCTGATAGACCGCATCGTCACAGGACAGATGACAGATCCGTAGCTGCAGTCGTTGCGAGACAGAATACTGTCAGGAGACCCAGGAGACTTCTCCTTTACAGACGAGGTGCTGTGCATGAGGGGACGTTTGTGCATTCCCAAGGATGAGGAGTTGTTGAGAGAGCTCCTAACTGAGGCACATGGGTCCAGGTTCACCATACATCCCGGGAACACAAAGATGTATCATGATCTGAGACGTAACTTTTGGTGGAGAGGGATGAAGTAGGATGTAGGTGAGTTCGTGTAGTAGTGTTTGGTGTGGTAGCAGGTGAAGGCGGAGCATCAGAGGCCTGCAAGGCCGTTGCAGCCACTTCCTGTGCCAGAGTGGAAGTGGGAGAGCATCACCATGGACTTGGTGGTGGGCTTGCCCATTACCCAGCAAGGACACGACGCAGTCTGGGTGATTGTAGACAGATTGACGAAGACAGCACGTTTCTTGCCGATCCAAGTTGACGTGCCTTCATGCGTGTGTGTTAAGAGGTGGCGTTATAGTTGCACTTGATACGTCGGTTTTAAAAGAAGTAAACGGAGGTGAGTCCGAGTGTCGATCTCAGGGAGGCATGGAAATCGGATTTTGTTTACCACTTGTTGTCACGAAAAAGGCGGAGTTTTGCTTGTGAAAGAGACGGTTTTGAAAAGCGAGAGATAGAGAGAGAGTTTAGGGTTAGAAAGCTCTTGGTTTTGATCATGCACTTTAAACAGAAATTAAAATGGCAACTAAATGGAAAATAACTTCATTAAACATGCATTCATAGTTCATGGTTTACAATATTAAATACATGCTTCAACAAAAGTAAATGAAAGCTTAAAAGAGAGAGAGAGAGGTAGAGAGAGAGTGGAGAGCGACGAGGCAGCCACGGCGGTGGAGGAGGCTCCGTCGGCGGCTCGTCGTCTCCGGCGATTACAAGAGTGCCTAAGACTAGCTAGGAGAGGAGTGGAGTAGTTGCAAGTGGGAGAGGATGCCTTGACTGGTGGTAGAAGAGGGTTTAAATAGAGTTAAGGGCTTCCTAAAAGAAGAATGTGCTTTAGCGACATCCAGAACATCGCTAAAACCGCTTCCAGATACGTCGGTGAAGGCCTTCTGCCGCCGGTCAGCCGCCCGCCCCCTCTCTCTCTCCAAGCACGATCCGTGGATGATGAACGAGAGCCGTCCGATCGAAGATCGGACGGCTGAGATCCTCCCGCGCCCGTGCTGAGATCGCGCTTCGGGCACGCGTGCGCGCGCGCGTGGGCGCTCGGGCGCTGTCGTCGCGCCGCGTGGTGCAATCCTGACCGCCCGCTGCTGATCGGGCGGCTCAATTTCGCCGCGCCCTTCGCTCGCGCTTGATTTCCGCTCCGCGCGATTCGAACGCACGTCGCTGCGACGCGGGCGTGCGCGCTAACCATTGCACCACGCCCGCGCTTTGTCGCGGCGACCGCGGGCGAGCGCGCGGATCTCGGCCGTTCGATCGAAGATCAACGGCCGAGATTCATTCTTGGCTGGCTTGAGGGCGAGGCGACGTGGCGCGTTCTGGGCCGTTGATCTCCAGATCAACAGTCATGATTTCTTGGGCCCATTGTGGGAGCTCCGGATGTCGGATTTGGCTGATCTTGAGTCCGTTGGACTCCGTTCATCGTCCTGAATCCATCCGTGCGGTCCGATTGCTCATCTGAGGCCTGCTTTGACAAATACTTTACACAAATGGCCATTAATACGGTTTATAAGCAATCTTGGTACTTGATGCATGCAACGCTCCTATTCTACTTTATGTTGTTCCTTTTATTCTAAAGATGGGCCATATTCAACCTAATTACTACCCCCTTGCGTGGTGTTATCACAAGTCACCTTGGGACCAGCACAGTTGGTAGAGAGATATATTCGTGACGTGGTAAGTCTGCACAGAGTTTCGCATGAGATTGTATCTGACCGGGATACCCATTTTACTTCCCAGTTTTGGGCTAAGTTTCAGCAGGCCTTAAGGACACGGTTGAGGTTCAGTACGGCGTACCACCCCCAGACGGACGGACAGTCAGAGCACACAATATAGACACTTGAGGACCTTTTACCTGCTTGTGTACTAGACTAGAGGGGCTCTTGGGAGGAGCACTTACCCCTGGCAGAGTTTGCATATAATAACAGTTATCACTCGAGTATCAGCATGGCACCCTACGAGACTCTGTACGGATGGAGGTGTACTGCACCCTTGAGTTGGGTTGATGTGGGGACCAAGTGGGAGGTTGGCTCCAGGTTGATCTGGTAGAGTTAGGAGGTGATAGAGCAGATTCACAGACAACTTCGCACTATCATGAGCAGACAGAAGAGTTATGCTGATCGGAAGCGCAAAGAGGTGCAGTTCGAGGTTGGAGATCACGTCATTCTTCGTGTTTCGCCCATGAAGGGCCTGCAGCGTTTTTGGGTGAAAGGGAAGCTTGCACCGAGGTTTGTGGGGCCCTTTGAGGTCCTAGAGCAGGTAGGACCCGTTGCTTATAGGCTTTCCCTTCCTCCCCAGCTTTCTGGTGTGCACGACGTGTTCCAAGTGTCCAACCTCAGGAAGTACGTCGTCGATCCCAGTCACGTTCTGAGCCACGAGAGTGTTGAGGTGGATGATGACCTGACCTACCCCGAGCGACCAGTACATATACTAGACAGAGCCGTCCGGAGTTTGAGACGGAAGTAGGTACTCCTAGTGAAGGTCTTGTGGAGGAGCCAGAGGTATGAGGAGGCTACCTGGGCGCCTGAGGCGGCGATGCGAGAGCAGTACCTGGAACTTTTTGAGGGTACGTCTTTTCGGACCGACTTCAGTCCTCTTTAAGTTTGTTATGCATATATAGTTCTTTTTCTGCACCATAGCTAGCTCAAGTTTCAGGGACGAAACTTCCTTTAACTTTGTTATGATGTAAAAACCCGTTCTGTCCTGAGCCTTTTAAGATGTCTGGACTATCGGTCAGACATCTGGTCAGACGTATGGACCCCTTCCCAAACGTCCGAAAATTGAAATTTTGGTACGTGACTTCGCATCTGCGCGCGGGTTGCACGCAAACAGTACCCTTCTTCTCTTTCTTTCCCTCTTCCCTCCTCTACCGAACCCTAAGGCACCCTTATATAAACCCCTCTTCCCCCCTTCCTTTCTTCCCCACTTCACCACAGCCAGCCACCTTCCCTCCTTCCTCCCCACTGCAGCGAGAGGTGCGAGCACGAGTGAGAGCATGAGAGCGAGCGATGAGGAGGAGAGGCTGCGTGAGGAGAGGAGGAAGAGCTTGAGCTCGCGAGCTCGTGGGAGCTCGCCGGAGCGGCGCGTGCGGGAGGAGTACGTCGGGGAGTCATCCCCAACACTTGCTGCAGGCGAGAAGGCGAGGCCGCAGCTGCGTGTGGCAAGGGAGAGCAGCAGGTCACTCTGATTCTGGGATTTTTCCAGAATCAGATGACTGGCGTGACGTCTAGACGACGATGCGGACGTCTGGTAACTATACCGGACGTCTGAAGGTAGCTTTCCGCGAAGGTACGTTCCTTTTGCGGCTACGACCATGCAGGCCGCACCACAACCTCGATCTACATGGCTAAAAGCGATGGATTTTTGTCTGTCACATGCAGAGACAGCTTCAGGAAGGTGCGAGGCATGCCCTCCCATGCGATTTGGACATCTAGACAGCTTACCAGACGATCGGAAGCACTCCCAAACGTCTGGAGGAGAGGTCAGACATCCGGAGCTGGGTCCAAATGGTCTAGAAGGGGTTCTGGACATCTGAGGTCAACGCAGAACCTAAGGTGAGTTTCTGATTACTTTTAACACGTCTGGACCTTGTGCCAGAGTCTGATTTAGGTCTACAGTCTTGTTTTTGACCGTTTAAGGTCCGTTTGAGGTCCGTTTTACGCAAACAAGATATCAATGTTTTCCTTGTGAGTTCCTCTACTTGTTAGAAGGCCTTTTATACTGTTCTAAATATTCCATTGTGGTGTGTTCCTTGTTATAGGGCTTCAATCAGTTGCGGTCGGGGCTTGCTAAAGCACGAGAGCCTGCCGTTCGATCCCTCAATACTCCCGAGTTGTCTGGTAGAGTGGTCTTCCCCTAATTTAATTATAAAACCTGAATGCATATGTGAATTAGATAACTAGAAACCTAGGATGTGGCATGAATCCTAGGACGATAAGTACCTACACTGTTTGCATGTGTGTTTGAAATTGCAATCTTAAATGAATGAATAGAAATGTGAACAAATGCTTGTTAATAAACAAGAGCTGCCTGTGAAATATGAAATGCTTGTGCTAGTAAACAGTTACCTGTGACATTACTTCTTGTATGTGGTAAATGATGGAAATACGAGCTGCATGTGTATAACTTGAGAATGGAAATGTGAATGATGAAACCTGGTATGGAATGGCATGAGAAATACGAGCATGAACCCTACGGAAAATTAAGAGTAGAGCACCTGGGAATAAATGTAATGGATCTGGAAATGTGAGTGGGAAGTGTGCTGGCCCTTGAGTACATGGTACCAAGGAAAGCAACTGTCCCCTATTTAGTGTAGAGAGGAGCTAGCTGCCCTTGGGTTGGGACCCGGGGTTAGGATTGGCTACTCTACACAGACTTCTTGGCCCTCGCGTACACTGTACAAGGGAGTGCTACTAGTGTAGGGAGAGAGCTAGCCACCCCACAGGGCCCAAGGTTCAGCTAGCCACCCTACACCGACTTGTTAGGCCCACTGGGCAAACCAAGGTAATCAGACGAGGGCGCGCGGACTGTAGAGGGGCGAGACCCCTGTTTGGTTCTGAGGGGCTAGACCCCTGTTACTGAGAGGGCTAGGCCCTATACTGTTCCGTGCTGTACTTTGGGCGTGCTCGTTAGCGGAAACGAATGACCGCGTGCCAGTGCAGGGTAGCTATTCATGCGCTTATCGCGCATGCCGTAGTCACCACTACGTCTATCCGTGACCTTGGGGTGGTTGACTAGGTGTAGGATCACCACGATGGACTCTCCCGGCCAGGAGAGCACCACATGTGCCTTCTACTCTTCGGAAAAGACTGCAATCAAAATCGTTCCCACGAGGAACAATCGATATCAAGAAAGAGATCTGAAAAATAAACCAATGGGTGAAAAGGAATAACTTGTGAAATAAAGTAATTGGAATAGATAGTTTACCTGATAGCTTTTACTGCTTTAGTTAGTTGGTTGCCACTCTACTCAACGTTTGCTGACTTTGTTTACTCACAACCATTTTCAGGTCCAGGTGTTGAGCAGCCCGAGTCACCGGCTGCAAAGGATGCTAAGCCCAGTAGAGCCCAACAGCAGTAGCCTTCCTATTGTTGTACCTTCTTTTGTTAGTGAATTCAGACTCTTGTTACTGTTTACGCTCTGTACTTAGTGTTTAGGGCTTAATGGTGGGATGAAGAGGAGAGTTGCGCAGGAAGCTTTAGAGTTAAATCCCACCGTAGGATGGAATCTGGGCTGGGGGGTGATTCCACACGCAAGTTCGCGGGAAGGTTCGATTTAGAATCGACCAATGAATCGAGGATGCACATAATGGATGGCTACGATGGGGCTGGTTCTTGCAGTACTATAGTGGATCTTCGGCTATAGGTCTAATGAAATTTTTGCGCTAAGGCCCTTAAATGTGAAGGGGTTTGGAAAATGCAAGGAGACCTATAAGTGGTGGAATAGTCTTGCAAAGCTGTCCCTGTGGTTTACAAAGAGGCCCCTAATGGCTTGCAATTAAGTCCTTGAGGGTTTTAAACATAGAAGAATGTGAATAACTTAAGGACCTAAGTGAAAAATCACTAATGCAAGATCTTAATGACATCCAAATGCAACCAAGTTTTTATTGAAGCCCAATTGAACATTTAGAAAGTTGATTTCACTTTCAATTTGATCTTTTGAACCCAAATGTATGTTCAATTAGCAATTTGGATCACCATATTACACTTTGAATAAAATATCTAAATTTGTGACCTAATTATGCATTTTTAACAACGATTTACTGTTTTAGGTCATTTCTGTTATTTCTTACACTTAACCCATTTCTTATGTTAATTATATAGTGTTTAACCTAATTTCTAGCTTAACTTAAGCATTTTAACTATGATGAGTCACACATTATCACAGTAGCATTATTTTTTTTTTATGTCAATTTTTTCACTTGCTATAATACATTCTCTCTCTCTCATCTTTTCTTTTTTTTCTTTTATTTCGCTTTTCTTGCATACTGTTTAGCATGTACATTTGTTTTAAATTTCGACTTTGCTATCGACTTCCTCATCTTACGCTATTTTATTAAAGATCAATATTGAGTATATTTTTATGATGATACAAAATAATATATATAAAAGACCAATCAGTATGAACCCAATCTAAGATACTAACTGGAAATCAAAATGCACTGAACAATACATTTTACAGCATGCGGTGTGTATTGATTTCTGTTCGGTGTTTCTTTTTTTTCACCGATCGAAAATCAAAATACAACGTGTTGATTTTACACTAATCTAAAACCAAGATGCCAAGATCGAAAATCATATTAGACTTTCTTACGAATGACTTTTGTACTCCCTTGATGATTAGCTTTTACACTTCCACACCAATGTACGAGTTAAAACCTAGTCCTTATGTTTTGCTTAAGGGTTCCTTTCCCTGGTTCGCCTTATCTATAATCAATATTGCATTTCCACGGCTCATGTACCAAGGAAAATGAAAATTTATTAAACATCCAAAATTAACCAAAAAAAAATTAATAAGACTCAAGAGTATAACAAATCATTCATCAATTTATACTTCATGGTAAATAACTAGAACATCAATCGCTGAGCAAGATAGAGATAATTCAACAAAAGTTATTAAGCTGAGTCGGGTGAAATAACAAAAAGTTCATTAATCGATCTACCAAAAAAGAAAGATAACAGATCTTTGTTGAGCTCGATACCTTCAATCAAATTGCTCTGGTCCTAACAATTTTTAAACTAACGGCATTAGTAATTTTCCAATGACTAATTAAGTATGCATTATCTATACCAAGTCATTGATATCATTCTTTTATTTTTTTTCCCCTTTTGCGATATCATTTATATCATAGGAGGTTCTTTAAATTGATGGCAAATGATATGTGCACAATTTCATAAACCGTTAATAGTTGATTATATATCTAAGTTCATGCTCATTCAAATTCATCCAACTATACAACTCACATTTGAATTGTAGTCTTCTAGTGCTACGTCATGTTCCTATTTCTCCCTGTGGCCAACATCTGACAATCAAATAGATCCCACCTCATCCATTATTTTATCTAAAACAAGTGTGAAATTACCTGTTGTTACCGTAATTATTTTCGTGAACGTTAACATTAATGTCATTTCCCACCTTGTCAAGTCAAGTGACTGAAGCGATACAAAATATCCCAACGATGGCAATCATGAATACAATTATCCTTAATCTATATGAACCATGTAGTTGAGTCGGTGGTTAATTTTTTGATGTAAACATTGCATGTAAAAATTTATAAATTCTAAGAATTACATATAAGTCTTTATATCTCTTCTTTTGTAAATTTTCCTACAATTAAAATTGCAGGGAGTTGTTTGAATGAAATGAAAATAATATAGAGATCCCTATGCATTGCAGATGTCATAGCATTTGATGTAATGTGAAAATTGTATCTAAGTTATGGTAAATTTTATAAATCATAGATCGGCAAGGCTACGATACTGTTCATGGTATAAATTGTAGGGAGTTTAGTATAGAGGTCCCTATGCACGGTAGGGGTTAGCAGTTGATGTGATGTGAAATTTGTATCTACGTTCTCATAACTTTTATAAATTGCAAATCAACATGGCTACGGTATCGTAGTTGTGTCGGTGGTTAATTTTTTGATATAAAAATTGCATGTAGAAGTTTATAAATTCTAGGAATTATTTATAAGTCCTTATATCTCTTATTTTATAAATTTTCCTACAATCAAAAATGCAAGGAGTTGCTTCAATGAAAAGAAAATAATACAAAGGTCCATATGCACCGCAGAAGTTACTGCATCTGATGTGATGTGAAAATGATATCCAAGTTCTCATAAATTCTATAAATTGCAAATAAGCCTCTACGTCATTTCTTTTGAAAATTTTTCCTCGATTGAAATTGTACAAAGCTCCTTAAATGACAAGAAAATAGCACAAAGGTCCTTATGTGCTGTAGAAGCTACAATAAGCATCGCATCCAAGCCCTCATATGTGCTAAAAATTACAAAAATGGCCCTATACCTTTTTCTTTTTCTTTTTTTTTCTAATAAAAAATGCAAGGAGCTCCTTGAATGAAATAAAAGTGGCAGAAAGGTTCCTATGGACTATATCAACTACCACATTCGATGTGAAACATTGCATCCAATCCCTCATTAGTGTTAAAAATTGTAAATAAAATTCTGTGCCTCTTCTTTTTTATTTTTTTTCCTAATTGAAATTACAGGAAGCTCATTAAATAAAATAAAAATAACATAGAGGTCCCTATGCATTGTAGTAACTACTATAAAAATTACATCTAAGCCTTCTTAAGTGTTAAAAATTGCAAATAAGATCTTATGTCTTCCTTTTCTTAAATTTTTTTCAATTGAAATTATAGGAAACTCCTTGGATGAAATGAAAATAACACAGAGGTCCGTAAATTGAATCTAAGTCCTCATAAGTGATAAGATGGCAAATATGATCTTATGTTTATTCCTTTTTAAAATTTTCTTCCGATCGAAATTATAGGAAGCTCCTTGAATGAACTACAAATAACATAAAGGTTTGGTGTATTTTAACTTTCAACCGATAGAAAATCAAAATATATCAGTTGAAATCACCACGTATTGTAATGTACATTTCTTTACTTTTTAACTTCTTTTTGCTGCAGAAATTTCTTGAGGGTAGAGTTTTGATACAGTCTTAATTTTTTTACTCCTGCAACAATGCACAGGCTAAAAATTAATTTTTTCAATTTATGATCAGGATATAAGACTCTTGAACTCATTCATAGCTTATTCATTTCATAATTATACCATCATAATTCCTTTGGTGTCAAAATCATAAAAATTATAAGGTAACTCATTTCATAGCTCCTTCGTTTCATAATTATTCCATCATGATCCCTTTAGTGTCAAAATGATAAAAATCATAAGGTTATCTATTCATAAATCATATTCATTAACTCACATATTTTCAATTCGTAATCTTATGTTCCATAAATTCTAAGTTACAATGGAACTTCTCAAAATGCACACTTAACTTTGTAAAAGCACTAACAAATGCATTGAAAAATATCTAAAATATTCCCAATATTCCTAAATAGGTTGCTTTAATTAGAGGTTAAAAGTTATGATATGTGCCAAAGAGTCAAGTGTGTATGAGATCAAAAAAATACTTGAGATCAAACCATCATTGCTACCTAAATAGTACATTTTATACCCATGCTTTCCAGTGGAAACAATTGAATAACAAACTAGGATCGAGGGAAATCTTTTATCTTAGAAGTGTCCTCAATAGTATCAATCTTGTCAGAGACCAAACACCCTCAAAATATTAACCATCATTGTAGCTCTCAGAAAAATTCTAAAGAATATCAAGCATATACGTTATGACGCTTGAAGGGTATTGAACGCATATCTAATTTCTTTTAAGAAATTTGTTGACATATTGTTATTAACATATTATTAGTACTATTTTCATTTTACTCAAATGTAGAGCCTCGTAGCAAAACAATCTTAGATTTTATTAAGGACTTTCTATGGTCAAATAAGAGACATCATGACAGAAAGTCCAAAGAAATAACATGGGTTGGCTGTTGGCATTTTAACAAGATATCACGTTAATATGAGTGGGAAGAATAACTGTGACTTACTCTTGGGTTATATCTGGTAAAGGGAATAAGTAGTGGAACAGAAGAGTAGAATAAAATGATAGAATAAATGGAATTTGATATTTTAAAGTTTAGATGGATTAAACTTATCTCAGGAGGTGGAATACGTTGACATCGGATTAAGTTCTCTTAAATAGTGATTGATTAAATAATGAACAAATGTAAATTAAGATACTTAACCTATGTACCAAATATCAAGATAATCTATGTAAAAGCAAAAAAAAGGCCAATAAGAAAAGGATAAGCAGTGTGATAGGGGTTGACACATCATCAGAAGTAGTATAGGTGGATGGAGAAAATCAGAACACGGCCAGTCAAAATCATATTTTATTCAACGAAATTTGCTGGACCCTATACGTCCCTTTTTTTATCTCTCTCTCTATTTTTTTTCCATCAGGTAAAAAGCATCAATAGGATGTGAGGAATCCTCGGACTACTATAGTAACTAGGGTATGTCGCATGGTCATAGCTTTTCTTCTCTTTCGTTGTTTTCCAAATCAGGAAACATTTTTTGATCATATATGCAGGTACATATGTGATAACAAATAAATTGTCGCGGAGAACAAAGGCCGAAATTGTTTTACATTGGAAATAAGCACTGCACCAAATATACTTTTTCATACCACAACGACAAGACTCACGGCCCATTAAGCCACGACAGCCCATTCTGTATCCAACATTTGATCATTTTTTGCTTTTGGATTTAACATTCGGCCTTGATGGACGTAGCTTAAATGGGCCTACAATTCGGATAAGCCGTTGCCCGGTGGTGAAGTAGGGTCATCCCATCCGAGATAAAAATAGAGTTGGTGAAGAGTTGTAAACAGAGAATCCATGAAGACACACAACACTGAAATCTCATGGACAGACTCCCCCTGATGAGCACCACATCCAAATGGTACCACTCCAAGATCGACACAGGCGCCGTATAACACTTAGGAACAGTTTGTTTTGAGGGATCGAAGCAATAATCTCTTATTTCTTGGACTTTATCATGGGGTTATCCTATCCTAGGATAAGGAGACCAATCCTAAGATTAAACCATTCCGGAGGAGAGCAGGGGGGTGTTGAACTCTATCCCCTCTTGTGAGAGAACAATCCCACCTATTCTTTCAAATATTTCATGATTTGACTTATACCTTCCGTAAACACTAAGGTGTCATTAGGGAGTCGTTTGTTTGGCAGAATTGAGGGGAATTGGGTTGCTATTCTCCATTTGATAGGTCCAATTCCAAAATTAAATGGCGTTGAAATTGTGGGGTTAATTCTAGATCTAACCAGGACTAATTTTCACCTTTTATCCACCATTTCTTTCCCCATATTATTCCTCATAACAAACACCACAGGTAGAATAAACACTCATACTTCTTTGATGTGATAAGAAAGAATAAAAACAGTTAATTTCTTCCACTCTTTTACACCCTTTTTTTTTATCTCTTAATTATTTCCTAACTAAAGGCTTGCTAAAACTTCATAACTTCATGTTTATCTCACAATTTTACCACTTACAGAATCAATCCCTCACAATAAACCAAAAAATACCTAAAGAACTAAGCTTCATATCTTTGGTGGATTGGATTCTTTCTGAACCTAATGTATCCTCATGTAACGACCCGATTCCCGAATCCCTACGAGACACGAGAATCAGACCAACTCGACTAATCCCAAGACCTAGTCGTCCAACGAGGAAGTAACCAAAAGAGCAGTAAAATAAACCACATTCACCATGAATATAACTATCAGTAACAAAATACAGTAATAAGAAAAGGAAATACTACAGTATACACCACCACAACAGAAGGGAAATAAACATGTACATTACATAAAGTTTTCGATAAAGAAAGTACAGGGAGTAACAAAGAAAACTACTCACTACAGTGGAAGAAAAGTACAAAAAGAACTACAGGTAACCCTACTAGACCCTACTAGGCCCAGCGTCCCCTACAGCCGCTGACCCTGGCTGCTCAACACTTGGTCCTGAAAAGTAACGAGGGTAACACGTCAGCGAAACGCTGAGTAGAGTGGCAACTAAAAGCTAAAGAAGGAGTAGAGTGTACAGTAGCTGTTATATTTTTACTTTATTTACGTCTTTCTATTATTTCACTATTGATTTATTTCTCAGATCCTTCTCTTGATCTCGAACGTTCCTCGTGGGAACGATCTTGATTGCAGTCTTTTCCGAAAAGTAGAAGTGACACATGGTGCTCTCCTGGCCGGGAGAGTCCCCCGTGGTGGTCCTACCCTCAGTCAACCACCCCAAGGTCGCTGACAGACGTAACGGTGACTACGGCACACGCGATAAGCGCACGAATAGCTACCCCGCACTGGCACATGGTCAGTCGTTTCCGTTAACGGGTGCGCCTAAAGCACAACACGGAACCAGTATAGGGCAGAGCCCTCTCAGTAACAGGGGTCCAACCCCTCCACAGTCCGCGTACCCTCGCCTGACTACCCTGGTTTGCCCAGTGGGCCTAACAAGTTGGTGTAGGAGGGCTAGCAGAACCCCGGGGCCCGTGGGGTAGCTAGTGCTCTCCCTACACTAGTAGCTCTCTTTGGTACTGCGTACGTGAGGGCCAACAAGTCGGTGTACAGTGGCCAAACCCACCCCGGTCTCAACCCGAGGGCAACAAGCTCCCCTCTACACTAAGAGGTAAGGTGTGCTCTCTTTGGTACCACGTACCCAAGAGACAACACACTTCCATGTTTCACTTTCTCAGTTCCATTCTATTCTCTTTCTAGGAGTTCTACTTCTAATTCCCCGTAGGGTTCATGTTCTTTTCGTTTGGCTATTTTAGGTTTCACCGTTCTAGTTTTACGTTCATACAACCTATGTTCTCAATCATATTTATTCATTTATAACAGGCAGCTATTATTTCCTTTCTACTTTCCAAGACTGCAATGTCTATATATTCAACTAGTTTTCCAGTTCTAGGATTCATGCCGTATCCTAGGATCTATCATTCAATCTAATTTTCCAATCCTAGGATTCATGCAATACTGTAGGATCTATCATTCAATCTAATTTCTCAGTCCTAGGATTCATGCAATGCCCTAGACTCTATTAATTATTTCAGAATTGTAACAAAATTTGTTAAATAAATTAAAAAGCCACTCTACCAGTGAAACCGGGAGTACTGGGGGCGTGGTCAGCAATCCCGCGAGCCTCCGCAACCCCCAAGACTGCAACGGAATGGGATCCTTACACAAGATCAATCACAAGGAGTGTCTCAAAACAGTACACAATTACCGTAAACGGATAGGGGAATTAATTTTGGAAAAAACGCAACTCGAAACGCGGAGAACGGACTCCGAACGGGCCCTAAACGGGTCAAAAATGACTAATCTGTCCAAAATCAGACATCTGGAACCTATTCCAGACGTCTTAAAAGGTGGATCAGGTCATACCTCAGACTGCGCAGTCCTTCAAACGTCCAGAAGCCCGCTGGAACGTCTGGCCTTGGTTTCCAGACGTCCGATTGTCACCCCGTACGTCTGGAGGTTCTCTCCGACGTCTGGCACTGTAGCCAGAAGTCTCATTCACGTGGGATGGCGAGCCCTCACGCCCTCCCAAGTAGAACCTGCGCACACACACACACCTTCTCTCAGCACGACGAAGCGCAGAAGAACGCGGCGAACGGCTGCATGGCCGTACACGCGTAAAAAGGAGAAGGTAAATAAAATCGTACCTGTCAGACGTCTGGACCGTCCTCCAGATGTCTTAGGCGTCGTCTGGACGCAAGTCCAGACGTCTGATTCTGGGAAATTTTCCCAGAATCAGGACCCGGTTCGCTCTCCGCCCGCGACGCACGGCCGTGCCTCGTCTACCTGCTGCCTGAGCTGCAGCAGCTCCTCCACGCTACCCCACGCTCGCCGTCCTCCCGCCGGCCGGCTCTAGCAGCCCCGGCAAGCTCGCACCTTCATGGTCGAGCTTCTACTTCCTCTCGCAGCAGCTTCGCTCCCCACAAGCTCGCAGCAGCCGCTCTGCCGCTCTCTCTCTCGCTCGTGCTCTCGCTAGCAGGGAGAAGGAGAAGATGGGTGGAAGGGAGTGGGGTGGCGTGAGGGAGAGGAGGGGTATATGTAGGCACAAGGGGGGCTCTACAAGTCGGCGGGGGAAGAAAGAAAGAGAAGAGGGCGGCTGGGAAGTCAATCTGCGCGCGTTTGCGCGCAGATTCGCTCCTGTACGCACGCAAAATTAATTGCAAGACGTCTAGGAAGGCGTCCAGATGTCTGATCAGACGTCTGGGCCAACTCCCAGACGTCTTAAAGCGGTCTTGGTGCCTCAGGTCTTAACAACATAACAAACTCAAAAGAAGTTTCATCCCCGAAATTTGCACTAACTAGGGTGTGGAAAGGAACAAAATATATAGATAACAAACTCAAAGAGGACCGAAGCTGGTCTGAAAAGATGTACCCGCGAAAAGTTCCGGGTACTGTTCCCTCATTGCCGCCTCAGGCTCCCAAGTGGCCTCCTCGTACCGCTGGCTCCTCCACAAGACCTTCACCAGGGGTACTTGCTTCCGTCTCAGACTGCGGATGGCTCTGTCAAGAATTTGCACTGGCTGCTCGGGGTAGGTCAGGTCGTCGCTCACCTCGACACTCTCGTGACTCAGGACTTGACTGGGATCGGCGACGTACTTCCTGATGTTGGACACGTGGAACACGTCGTGCACACCAGAAAGCTGGGGAGGGAGGGCAAGCCTGTAAGCAACGGGTCCAACCCGCTCCAGGACCTCAAAGGGCCCCACAAACCTCGGCGCGAGCTTCCCTCTCACCCCAAACCGCTGCAAACCCTTCATGGGCGAAACACGAAGGAAGACGTGGTCCCCAACCTAAAATTGCACCTCTCTGAGTTTCCGATTTGCATAGCTCTTCTGCCTACTCCTGACAGTGCGGAGTCTCCTGTGGATCTGCTCGACTACCTCCTGACTCTGCCGGATCAACCTGGGGCCAACCTCCCACTTGGTCCCCACCTCAACCCAACTCAGGGGTGCCGTACACCTCCGTCCGTACAGAGCCTCGTAGGGAGCCATGCCGATGCTCGAGTGATAACTGTTGTTGTATGCAAACTCCACCAGGGGCAAGTGCTTCTCCCAAGAGCCCCTCCAGTCCAGTACACAGGCACGCAAAAGGTCCTCAAGTGTCTGTACCGTGCGCTCAAACTGTTCGTCCGTCTGGGGGTGGTAAGCTATACTGAATCTCAACCGCGTCCCCAGGGCCTGCTGAAACTCAGCCCAAAACTAGGACGTAAAGCGGGCATCCTGGTCGGATACGATCTCCCGCGGAACTCCGTGTAGACATACCACGTCGCAGATATACCTCTTCGCCAACTGTACTGGTCCCAAAGCGACTTGGATCGGAAAGAATCACGCCGTCTTCGTCAGTCTATCCACAATTACCCAGATTGTGTCGTGTCCTCGCTGGGTAACAGGTAAGCCCACCACCAAGTCCATGGTGATGCTCTCCCACTTCCACTCTGGCACTAGAAGCGGCTGTAGCGGCCCTGCAGGCCTCTGATGCTCGGCTTTCACCTGCTGGCACACTAAACACTGCTTCACAAATTCACCCACATCCCGCTTCATCCCCCTCCACCAAAACTCACATCTCAACTCATGGTACATCTTCGTGTTTCCGAGATGGATGGTGAACCTGGAACCGTGTGCCTCGGTTAGGAGCTCTCTCAATAGCTCCTCGTCTCTGGGAACGCACAGACGTCCCCTCAGGCGCAACACCTGGTCTGTGAAAGAGAAGTCCCTCGGGTCTCCTAACAGTACTCTGTAGCGCAAAAACTGCAAGTACGGGTCTGCCATCTGTCCTGTGATGATACAATCTATCAGCTCTGGCCTCATCTGTCGTATCACAGTCACTGCCTCACAGTGCCCCTGTAACTCTAGGGGTCGCCAACTGCCCATCTCCTCCAAAAGGATCCAACTCTGCACCTGTAAACTGGCCAAGTGTGAGGGCACCTTCTGGCTCAAGGCGTCAGCCACCACGTTGGCCTTTCCCGGGTGGTAGACTAGTGTAAGGGCCAAGTGTAAGGGCCTTTCTTCTTCACAAACAGTACCGGGGCTCCCCAGGGAGACGCACTGGGCCTCACAAAGCCCTTCTCCAAAAGATCCTGCAACTAAGACTTGAGCTCTCGCTGCTCAAGTGGTGCCATCCTGTATGGCGCGGTGGAGATGGTGCTGGTCCCTGGTACTAGTGAGATCTCAAAGTCGATCTCACGCTCGGGCGGTAGTCCTGGTAACTCGTATGGGAGCACGTTGGGGTACTCTCTGACCACCGGGATACTCTGGAAGTCTGCCACAGGGCTGGGCTCTGCCACCATACAAGCTAGGAAGCCCTCACACCCCTGGCTCAAAAGTCTCGCCGCCCGAAGTGCCGAAATGCACCTGAAGCCTCCGTCCACTGGCTGACCGTGAAACTCGAAAGAAGGCAACTCCGGTATGGAGAAGACGATCTTCCTCTCAAAGCATTCCACTAAGGCGTGGTAAGCGGGCAGCCAGTCCATCCCCAGAATTACGCCAAAGTCCTCCATCTATATCATAATCAGGTCAGCTGGCAGACTGTGTCCCTCGATACTGACCTCGCAACCCATGTACACCTCCTCAGCTACAAACAGCTGACCACTCTGACCTCTGATTATGAACGGATTCTCTAACAGCATATAATCCTGGCCCAAACTAACTGCGAAATTGGCTGCGACAAACGAGTGCGTAGCGTCGGAATCGAAAAGCGTGTAAACTAGTCTACCAAAAACTGAAACCATACCTGCCACCACTGATCCCGAAGCTCTGGCATCCCTGTGTGTCAGGGCGTTGATACGCCCCTCGACCCTAGGCGTGGACGAAGCAGCCACACTCTGCGTCGGACGGGTAGTTGCTGGCCGGTACCCTCCTCGTAACTGCTGTCCTCCTCCTTGCGCCTGGAACCCGCGGCCCCCTGCTCGCCCTCCAGTGCTCGGTGTGGGAAGCGTCTGCTGACCTCCTGCCCTGACGGGCAGTCCCTCCTGATGTGGCCCGGCTGGCCACACTGGTAGCAGAGGGGAACCCAACTCCTGCCCTCGGTGGGTCCCTACTGTCGGCTGGGCGGGGTTCCGGTGCTGGCAACTGGCCCCTGTCGAGGGCCCCCAAAGGCCACTGATGGCCCTACAAAACGTGATGGCTCTCCTGCGGACGCCACGTGTCTCCTCTCTCGCCGGCCCTGGGAAAAGTCTGGCTGGTAGGGCCTCTTCCGCCCGCTGTCAATATCTCGCGCGGACGGGTTTGTCTCCTTGTAGGTCATAGCTGCCTCCACCACCCTCGAGAACGTAGGCAGCTTCAGGGGTTTGGCGTACCCCTGAATCGCAGGCTGGAGCCCCTCGGTGAACCTCCAAAGGCGCTCCTCCTCAGTGGCTACTGCTGTCGCTGCAAAGCAGGACAGCTCCAGAAAATGCATGCGGTACGCGCCCATGGTCATCGTCCCCTGGCGGAGAGTGTGGAACTCCCGCCTCCTCTGGTCCTGCCACGTCTAGGGAAAGTACTGCTCGCAGAAAAGGGTGACGAACCGGTCCCAAGTCGGCTCGTCCCTCTCCTGTCCCCTGACCGCCCTCCACCACCTGTGTGCCGCACTCTCCAGCTGGTATGTGGCAAAGGCCACGCGGCACTCCACCTAGGGGCGAAGGGTGTCGAAAACCTTCCCGAGCTGCTCGAGCCAGTCCTCTGCCTCGGTCGGGTCCTCATCCCCCTTGAAGGAGGGGGGCTTCAACTTCCAGAACTGCCCGAAAAGCTCAAAGTGGTGCTGCAGTGGAGATGCTGGTGCACCTCCAGGTAAAGGTGCCTTGTGCACAGAAGTGTCGGAGGAAGGTGGGGGCGGTGGCTGCCCATCCCCTCCCCCGCGTCCAACGCCGGGTCCGTCGCGTGGTCCCACAGAGGACTCCCCCTCCGCAGCCCCAGGGGGAGGCGCTCAAGGAGGTGGGTGGAGCTCCTCTCGCACTATATCCCATATCAGCTAGGCAAGGTCCTGGGCCTGAATGGCCGGGAGCAGTGGCTGGTCCACTGAGGCATCTGCCGCAACACGCCCACCTCACCAACCTCGTCCTCGACTGTGCCCGCGGACATCGTCGCTAGTCCCTCGTCGAGGCATCTCCTGCAAGGAGACGCGAAACAGAACGGAAACGCGTCAATATGGAACGATATCTATCGAAAGAGTCTAAGAGCTAATGCCAAAAGAAACGTTGTGGTGGCTACTCTAGTTACAGACATGTGAATTGATTATTTTCCAGTCAGTTGATTCACTTCTCGGGACGACTTTGCTTTGATACCATCTTGTAACGACCTGATTCCCGAATCCCTACGAGACACGAGAATCGGACCGACTCGACTAATCCCAAGACCTAGTCGTCCAACGAGGAAGTAACCAAAAGAGTAGTAAAATAAACCACATTCACCATAAATATAACTAACAGTAACAAAATACAGCAATAAGAAAAGGAAATATACAGTATACACCACCACAACAGAAGGGAAATAAACATGTACATTACATAAAGTTTTCGATAAAGAAAGTACAGGGAGTAACAAAGAAAACTACTCACTACAATGGAAGAAAAGTACAGAAAGAACAAGTAACCCTACTGACCCTGGCTGCTCAGCACCTGGTCTTGAAAAGTAACGAGGGTAACACGTCAGCGAAACGCTGAGTAGAGTGGCAACTAAAAGCTAAAGAAGCAGTAGAGTGTACAGTAGCTATTATATTTTTACTTTCTTTATTTACGTCTTTCTATTATTTCACTATTGATTTATTTCTCAAATCCTTCTCTTGATCTCGAATGTTCCTCGTGGGAATGATCTTGATTGCAGTCTTTTCCGAAAAGTAGAAGTGACACGTGGTGCTCTCCTGGCCGGGAGAGTCCCTCGTGGTGGTCCTACCCTCAGTCAACCACCCCAAGGTCGCTGACAGACGTAACGGTGACTACGGCACGCGTGATAAGCGCACGAGTAGCTACCCCGCACTGACACGCGATCAGTCGTTTCCGTTAACGGGTGCGCCTAAAGCACAGCATGGAACCAGTATAGGGTAGAGCCCTCTCAGTAACAGGGTCCAACCCCTCCACAGTCCGCGCACCCTCGCTTGACTACCCTGGTTTGCCCAGTGAGCCTAACAAGTTGGTGTAGGAGGGCTAGCAGAACCCCGGGGCCCGTGGGGTAGCTAGTTCTCTCCCTACACTAGTAGCTCTCCTCGGTACTGCATATGAGAGGGCCAACAAGTCGGTGTACAATGGCCAAACCCACCCCGGTCTCAACCCGAAGGCGGCAAGCTCCCCTCTACACTAAGAGGTAAGGTGTGCTCTCTTTGGTACCACGTACCCAAGAGACAACACACTTACATGTTTCACTTTCTCAGTTCCATTCTATTCTCTTTCCAGGAGTTCTACTCCTAATTCCCGGTAGGGTTCATGTTCTTTTCGTTTAGCCATTTTAGGTTTCACCGTTCCAGTTTTACGTTCATACAACCCATGTTCTCAATCATATTTATTCATTTATAACAGGCAGCTATTATTTCCTTTCTACTTTCCAAGACTGCAATGTCTATATATTCAACTAGTTTTCCAGTCCTAGGATTCATGCCGTATCCTAGGATCTATCATTCAATCTAGTTTTTCAATCCTAGGATTCATGCAATACCCTAGGATCTATCATTCAATCTAATTTCTCAGTCCTAGGATTCATGCAATGCCCTAGACTCTATTAATTATTTCAGAATTGTAACAAAATTTGTTAAATAAATTAAAAAGCCACTCTACCAGCGAAACCGGGAGTACTGGGGGCGTGGTCAGCAATCTCACGCGCCTCTGCAACCTCCAAGACTGCAACGGAATGGGGTCCTAACACAAGGATCAATCACAAGGAGTTTCTCAAAACAGTACACAATTACCGTAAATGGATAAAAGAATTAATTCTGGAAAGAACGCAACTCGAAACGCGGAAAACGGACTCCGAATGGGCCCTGAACGGGTCAAAAACGATGAATCTATCCAAAATCAGACATCTGGAACCTCTTCCAGACGTCTTAAAAGGTGGATCAGGTCGTACCTCAGTCTACACAGTCCTTCAGACGTCTAGAAGCCCGCTGGAACGTCTGGCCTTGGTTTCCAGACGTCCGATTGTCACCTCGGACGTCTGGAGGTTCTCTCCGTCGTCTGGCACTGTAGCCAGACGTCTAATTCACGTGGGATGGTGAGCCCTCGCGCCCTCCCGAGTAGAACCTACGCACACACACACCTACTCTCAGCACAACGAAGCGCAGAAGAACGCAGCGGACGGCTGCATGGCCGTACACACGTAAAAAAGAGAAGGTAAATAAAATCGTACCTGTCAGACGTTTGGACCGTCCTCCAGACATCTTAGGCATCGTCTGGACGCAAGTCCAGACGTCTGATTCTGGGAAATTTTCCCAGAATCAGGACCCGGTTCTCTCTCCGCCCGCGACGCACGGCCGCGCCGTGCCTCGTCCGCCTACTGCCCGAGTTGCAGCAGCTCCTCCGCGCTTCCCCACGCTCGCCGTCCTCTCGCCGGCCAGCTCTAGCAGCCCTGGCAAGCTCGCACCTTCACAGTCGAGCTTCTACTTCCTCTCGCAGCAGCTTCTCTCCCCACAAGCTCGCAGTAGCCGCTCTGCCGCTCTCTCTCGCTCGCGCTCTCGCTAGCAGGGAGAAGAAGAAGATGGGTGGAAGGGAGTGGGGTGGCGTGAGGGAGAGGAGGGGTATATGTAGGCACAAGGGGGGCTCTGCAAGTCGGCAGGGGAAGAAAGAAAGAGAAGAGGGCGACTGGGAAGTCAGTCTGTGCGCATCTGCGTGCAGATTCGCTCCTGTACGCACGCAAAATTAATTTCAAGACGTCTGGGAAGACGTCCAGACGTCTGATCAGACGTCTGGGCCAACTCCCAAACGTCTTAAAGCGATCTTGGTGCCTCGAGTCTTAACACCTCACATTGCCTTTGTATCGTTCCATACTTCCTCTTGCATTGTTCCATCTTAGACTCTATTTTAAAGCATAGGGATGGCCAAAGATGAGATGGGGAAGATGTTGATCGAATAGTAGCTTGAGATATTTATATAAGCACATCGGTATGCAAAAGTTCCTGCACCTCCCGTCAAAAATAAATATCATTGGTGATATTTATATTTAGCTTGCACCAAATATCACCATTTGAATGTTATCACTAATATATATAAGAACATTGACACAAAAATTAGCGTGACTCCTCTTAAAATTAAATATCACCAATGATATTTAGTAGCATTTAATTGTAAATTAAATGTCACTTGTGATATTTGAATATACTTTAGTTGGAAAGAAAACAACTCTAATTAGAGGAAACAATCAGAATTATTCCTAGCAATTGATAGCTCTTTGTTGACAAATAAAGTGTCCACAAGGATTTATATTTTCTTTCTAGTCCCTAAAGTTTAGGATATTACAACATACATCCTTGAGCTAACTGTAAAGGTTATATGAAGATAATTACCATAAATTATCTCTCTCCTTTTCTTTCATTTAGATATCCAAATACATAAGATGAATTTTCCTTTACTTTCCTTCTTCCATTCAAACAACAATTAAAACGTTCCATCTTTGCCCTCTCTACCTTTTTCTTTCCCTCCTCTATTCAATCACAGGCTTAATTTCAAATCAAGAAACTCAGTTTCACAATGAAGTAAAATAACTCCTAATTATTGCATAATGGTATATTAGTCTCCACATCATTCGTCAAATAGTTAATTTTCCTACCTTCTCTTTTAGGAAAAGGGTAAGTATGCAAGCAATCAATCAAAGTGAAATAGAAAGATATTTTAAGCTTATAAAGATCCGCAAGAGACCCATTAACATGGAAGAAACTAAGCAATGCTTCATCTCATTCAATTTCCTGTCCGAAGATGGATCTCCAACTAGGGATGCAATGCAATTAGCTCCCGTCTGCATATAAGTACTTTCCTGTTTGCATTTGCTTTCATAATGTTGCTATTGACTTAGTTTCACATGTGAGTTAAATACAATTTTCCATTTCCAAATCCAAAAGAAATTAGATACAAAATAAGAATCAGATACAATTATAAAATTGTATATTATTTCAAGACATCATAAATAAAATCAAGATCGCATAAGTTAAAAACTTCAATAATTCTACAATTACATTATGGTATAAACATAATAGATTTTTAAATCCACACATGCAATAAATAAATTTAAATCACTTGATATAATTTTGCTCTCATAATCACTAAGTTGGAAGCCCCACCTTCCTGTTCCCCCCTAAACTTGTACAAACCATGTCATATCCAGCATTACAACCCACTTGACACCCTCCAGTACTCTTACCACTATTCAGGCTTCACTTGGGTATGTTAATCTTCACATGAGATCACTATTCCGTATCAACATCACCATGGGACAAGATTAATTTCACCTTGGCAAGTAGCAAATTTGTAAGGCGCCAAAACCTTGGCGTCGAAGACACAACATCGTGATTGGATTGGCACCAAAACAAAATTTTTTGGGTGTCTATATTAGTTGGGATTAGGAAATTTTTGACACATTGCGGTTTTGTTCCCTTCTATTCAAAAACCACCCCATTTATGGCCAACGAGATCTAACTGCTTCAAAGGAAATAGAGCAATGGTACGTGGGAGGTTGGCCTGGACCACCTTCATGCAAACGAAGAAGTTAGGTGGAAAGAAAAGTTGAGACGCAGGTAATACTTGTTCTCCTCTCTTTATGCATGGTTCTTAAATCAACCTTATCCGTCGCATGCGATTACCAATGGCCGCATCCACGACGGGAGGGGGTGGGTGGTGGGGGGAGGGGGGGTGAGGAACATCACCCATACAAGCACGTACCAGAACAGAAATCTAACATGATAACAAACTTGACCGGCTGTGCAAAATATTGTTGGCGTGAAAATATCTTGCTAACTTCAGAAGCTTCTGCCACGTAGATAGCATGCTAGCAGTGATGTGTCATCGACGTAGGCACCAGTATCAACTGCCCCTCCCTTCGAAGATGCCATCGTCCTGCCCATGATGGATAGATAGCGCTCTCCAAGCTTGCAGTACTCCTCCCTGGTCACAAGAGACTCGTCTCCACCGACCCATAATATGAGAACCTTCGTGGCCGCACGATTGCCATGCTTGACCATGCGACGCTTTAGGATCTTCTCAAGATAGCACGTCCGATCGTCAAATTATTGTGTGTGTGTGTGTGTCTATATATATATATATATATATGCGTAGAAATAAAATAAAATAATGCCGCATGAGCAATTGAGAAATAACTACAAAATGACAAATCAAGTTCAAATTTTGAATTTCACTATATAAAAAGCATCGGACACTCTTCCCTTTCACTTCCTACCCAATCACACTCAAGCTCTCTCGACTAGCTCGCTCTAGCACACCCTCGTCGATCAGGCAATCAACCACCGTGAGAGCAGAGGCAAGCCCAACAACGGGTGCGATCATCCTGCTGACGCGATGCTCCTTCTGCAGGTCCTGATGGATGTGCAGCTTTTACCAGTGCTGGTCATGGTGCTAGTGGTGCTCCTTTTACAAGTACTCGCTCAAGCTCTCTCAACCAACTCACTTCAGCACACCCTCATTAGTCAAGCAATCAACCACCGTGAGTGTGGAGGCAAGCCCGACGAGGGGTGCGACCATCCTGTTGACGTGATGCTCCATCTGTAGGTGCTAGTGGTGGTGCTCCTGCAAGTGCTGCTGGTGGTGCAACTTCTACAGGTGTTGGTGGCAATGCTAGTGGTGGCACTTCTTCTATAGGTGATGGTGGCAATGCAGCTTCTACAGATGATGCTGGCAATGCACCTTTTGCAAGTGTTGGTGGCAGTGCAGCTGCTACCGAGGCACCACCTACCAAGGAGAAGAAAAAAGAAGAGTAGGAAGAAAGTGATGAGGATATGGGATTCTTGATCTTCGATTAATCTAGTTAACTCCGTCTTTTTTTCTTGTTAGAGGTTGGTGTTTGAATCAAAAGTACTACTATTGACCTTGATGATACATTATATTTTCCTTCACTGTCATTGTTGTTTCTCTTTTCGCATCTATTCCTAAGATTTTGCTTTGATTTTGGAAAATGCAAGATGTGTTGCAATCTTGTAATGCGATTAGCTAAATTTTCTTGGCAAAGTTAATAAACTTTTATTGCTGCATTGAAAAACAAAAGTGACAACAACGGTAGCAAGTAGGAGTTGGTTCTTACTGGTTATCCTACCCTTCTTGAAGACCCTCGAGGGTACTTTGAAATTAGCAGTTGTGATTACATCTCTTTTGTAACATATGCTACACGTTATGAATAATTCCAAGTGTTATTTTTTATCACATATAATACATGCTATGTATTATATGTCTCCCTTCGTAACTTAAAACTAACTTGTGGATGTTAGTTACAAAAGCATTGCAAATTATTTTATTTTATGTTAAGAACCATTTGTGAATGGAATAGATCATTAACAGTGTTTGGCATCTCTGATTTTCAAATTACATACTGATTATGCAGCAATCATAGGTCATAATTGACCTAAATTAGGCTAAGACTTAGCATAAGTTAGGGTAGTTCATGCATGCATAAGCATTATTTGCATCTTTACTGTTTTCTTTTAGCTATGCATAAAATAATGCAATAATGTACTGATTAGATGCATTATGCCAATTACAAGTAATAAGCTAATTAGAAGGTAGATCTAAAGCTAGATCTAAAGTTGGATCGGAAGAATAAAGGATAACTGGTATTGCAGCGGAGCTAGAGCGGAAGACTTAGATTAGATATAGTAGACGATAATGTAAGGGGTTGAGGTATGCTATTTTACTTAAGTAGGAATAAAACAGTAAAATATGAAGAACTTAAGACCATCCTAGCCCTAGGATAGCCTAGAAGCTTCCCCAAG
Source organism: Thalassia testudinum (assembly GCA_037157565.1). Lineage (NCBI taxonomy): Eukaryota > Viridiplantae > Streptophyta > Magnoliopsida > Alismatales > Hydrocharitaceae > Thalassia > Thalassia testudinum. The sequence continues at coordinate 156,472,764 of JAZHRO010000073.1, forward strand.
CCTTAGCCACCCTTAGATTAGGTCATCACACCCTAGGAAATCTTAAAACCCTAATTCTAGCCTTTATTTGGATGTCCAGATGAGTTATAGGACGTCAAGAACCCTTAGCCAACTCCCGCACACCTTAAACTCACTTTTGCAGTGTTATTGTACGTCCAAACACTTAATCAAACATCCAATTTCTGTAAAATACCCAAGACAAAACCTAGAATTCCTCCTGACTCTGATTGGACATCCAGACAACAAATCTGGACTTCTGATTTTTGAGTATAAGTCATCTGATACTATCATTGGACGTCCGAAACTGCTTTCCAGTTCCTGTTTTGATATTCAAGCCTTGATATTGGATCTCTAGCTCCCTAAACCCAATTCTAACCCCCTAAGAACCTAAATTAAGGTACCTTAACCATAGTACATCACCTCTAGACCTCCTTAAGGACCTAATTAGGTCCTCACTAAACCTAATTGACTTAGATCATAATCAATTACCATTTCCTAGTCAATTGGACTCATAGGGTCCAATTGAGCTCAGATCTCAACCCATACAAGTCCAATTGGACTCAATGAAAGTCCAATTGACCTAAGCCCAACCTAATTGAGTTATTTTACTCTCAATTAGGTTCACACTCATTCAATTAAACTTGAGTTAAGTTTAATTGCATTTCCCCATTAGCAATTAGGGTTTGCAACCCTAATTTAAGACCTACACCAACCTAAACCCGCTTAGGACCTAACCTAGATTACTTAGACACATAGGGCATGGCCACACACACACACACTCATTCACGCACTCCCACACCACCTAGAGTGTTCTAGGTTCTTCCAAAGGTGACACCACTCTTGGTTGCCAAAATTAGCAACTAAGAGCCATTCAAATTGAAGATCCACAAATAGTGGATCTAAAAACCACCTCTCTCTCTCTTTGGTTGGCCACTCCTGGAGCTCTCTTTAGAGAGTTCCACATTTTTCTAGAGAGTCTCCCTTAGGTCAATAAAAAGACCAAAGGAGTGGCCATTTGCACCCATCCATTCTTGGCTTCATTCACACTTGGCTTCCATTTAGTTTAGCTACATCCACCTCCACTCCACCTCCATGAGTTGCTTCACCATGGCCACCACCATCTCTACACCAAAATGCTAGACCACCTCCCCAACATCTCTCCAAGGGCCAGCCTAAGCACCATTGGCCACCCCTCCTTCTCTCAACCAACTTAAAGGCCATTAGAGCCCACCTTCGAATGCCCTTATTTCTGCTAGATTAGTAGCTTAGATCTTCATAGTTTACATGTTTTATTTACTGCTTAGTAGTGTAGCTCTTTATTCTCCCCCAATGATGCATGCAAAATCCCCCCATAGATTCATGCTTGCGATAGTTTTCTGTAGCTAGATTTATGCTTTCAAGCTTTCCTCTATAAGCTTTCCACTAGTTCCATGTTGCAAACACCCTGCTGAATCAATAAAATATTTTTTTCTATATATATATCTCTGTGTTGAGAATCACCATGAGCTTATTGCAATATATTTTGTGTGATTAAAGTTGCCTACTTTTAATTATTATCTATTGCAACCTGCATGTCAGTACCTGAAAATATTAAGGATCTAACTATTAGTGCAATTTTCATAAACAGCTATCACATAACTAGAATCGTGTGTACTGAAACTCACACTTCCACATTTGTCATTTATCTAACACATGCGCACATAATTAGGGTTCATAATAAAAGCAGCCAAATATTGATCCGACGATTAGAAACCGGCGTGCGATTTTAAGCAAGTAGAGCGAAAAAAAAAAGATCGATTTCAAATTTGCATAAACGTCTCCCAGAGACGAACTACCAGGACTTAAGTCTCGTTATCTTTATAAATATTTTTGTTGATCGTATTGCACACTATACTACGACGCTTTTTCTAATCAAATACATGCTCTACGATTCACAACGAAATGGCGCCATTGCTAAGGAGGTAACGTCAATTTTGATTTCGATCTTTTGAGCAATCACTGACAAATCTTCCTCTACTTGTCTTTTGATGTGTAGAAAAATAAGAAAAATGGGAATCTGCGCACACAACGAGCGTAGATTAAAAAAATCAGGTGCACATCTCATCTTAGATTAGGATTTCCCTTTCTAAACCCTAGGTTATATTTATTTTAAAAAAAAGGCTATTTATTTTCTTGAAAAAAAAATTCAAAGAAAAAAAATCTAGGTAGTTAAATTAGGTTTCTTTTTGAATCCTAGGTTATTTTTGAAAAAGTAAAAAAGAATGAAAATCCTTTGAAAAAAAAATCATTCTTGAAAAAAAAATTCAAAATTTTTTTTTGAAAAAAAAAATTTGGTGGAAAGTTTGAATTTTAAACTCAAACACCTTTTAAAAGCTTTCCTACCACCCTCTGATTTTCGGCCAAGCTTCAAATTCTGATTTCAAAAGTCAATTGCCGAAAAATTAATAAGCAAAAAATTTTGAAATTCAAGCTATACCTTCATTTTCAAACCATCTTTCAAACGACACCATTATTTTGAAAAAATTCCAAGTATAAAGTTTTTAAAAATTTGCGAAGTGCAAGGGGGTTAGACTGACCCAGATTTGAGATTTTTCAAAATTCAAAAAGTAATTCCGAGCAATCTGCTAATCTGTTTTGACCAAGAATGGTGGGGTTTGAAAGATGATCTCATTAGCTTTAATTTACATATTTTTTCTGAATTTTTGAAAATCATTTGATACTGTTTAATTTGAAAAATCGATTAGGGGTCAAAATCCAATTCTGACCCTTTGACATTTAAAAATCTCTATAAATTCGGTTGAAATAGTAGAAATTATAAAAAAATATTCTCTGGAAAGATAATTGAAAAAGGAATCTACTTGCCAAATTTCAACTTATTCTAATTCCAATTTTTATCAGAGAATTGGTCTTAATTTCATGGTCTGCTGAAGAAGAAAAAATAAATAAAAAACCCTAGAATTGCATGAACCCTAGGTTACACCTTTAAGGTCACAATCTAGAGATCACATTTGGGCTAACTTAGACTTAGTCAAGTCTAGTGTTTAGCTGGTGAGCTTTGTCACCTTATGGGTCACTCACCACAAACCCCAACTAAAGAAAATGGGCTAAATTTAATTTTAAAACACGTAAGCAACGTGAATTCGTTGTCATACTACTGGGTGTTTTAAATCTCTCTTGCTAAACCTGGTGACTAAGTCTACGGGGTAATGTCAAATGACCATGGCTAAGGGGTCACGAAACTGGAGGCATAAGCCAAAGGAAAAACCTTCCCCTTAGTCTCCTCGTAACTAGACTGGCTCGGTTAGCTTGAGAGGCGGAAATCACTTTCAGGCAGTTGCACGACGAATTTTTCTTCAAGAATTCGAACTTAAAATGAAAAATCTGGTCACCCGATCATAAGGATCATCTAATTGACAGGGCCTTAACCTTGTCTGGCTTGGCTGCACCAACCCAGGGTTGGGTGGTGTATGCAAGGAAGGAGTCACTTAGACCTCGATTGGTTGGACCTTGGGAGCCGCTCCCAAGGAGGCAAGTCACCTCGCCCGGACCATCTTCTGCCCCACCTTTTTCTTCCACTCGCTTAGCCGCAATGGCTAACCCTAGATCTGAACCTAATCAGGATCCAGAAGAGCTAGACCCATGAGCTTATCTGAGAGCCCGGGTCACTGAATCAGCTCAACCTTGGGATCAGAACCCAAGGTGGCGAAGATGACTTTTTGCTTCACTTGATCCTTCTCCTCAGGTTACTGAAATGGTTAACCCATATCCTAACCCTGGATATTATGACCCATACCAGCCAGTCCCTCAAAGGACTGCATCTTATAACCTAGGATATGGATTTCATTCTCTTGCTTCTCTCCCATGGAATATGGGTAGACCTGATTCACCCCCTGGAACCCCTAAAGAGCTACCGGTGCATATGCAATCACATTATAGAATACAGAGAGCTGTAGCTAGCGCTAAGGAGAAGGCCGCATTCTATCTACACGAAATCCAAGCTATCAATGAGCTGAAACAAAGACAAAGCTGGATTCCGTATCAACAAGCTGTATGGAGCTCCTTCAGGGAACAGCAGGGATAACAAGGCTAATTGGACAAAATCGGGCAACTCAAGAACTACTGCTTTTGAGATATCAAGTGGAAAATAGCCTTGATGACCTCAAAGAATCTGAAACGACTACACCGAAAGGACACAAAAGATTCTTAGGAGTAGATGCCAGAAGATAATTCAAGTGAAGAAGAATCCAGCTTGGATATGAGACAGGAGCAAGAAATATTTAGAATGAGTTCATCTGAGAACTCCATTAAGGGAATTGAGGAAAGGACTGATATCTCCAAGACTGAGCCACAATCGGATTATCCTAAATCCTGGGAGATACCTCATGGGTTAGAAAACCCAACTGAGATAAGGGAAGTAGATCCAGTTGAGGATATGGATCTTGAGGCAAACATTACATGAGACACTACTAGGCCACTTCCCATTGTAGGTGAACCTGTGCTAGAGCCAACATCTTCTGATCTGCACTCTTCTTCTTTCACCTACATCCCTAATTCAGATGTAGAGATTTTGAGATGACACTTTCTATCCCTGATCCTGGCATCCAAAGACCAAAAATAGCTATGGATGATTTGATCGAAGAAATAAATATGCTACCTAAGGCAGGAATTACTGAGGAACCCAATGCATATGAGGGTGAAGCTTTGAGCAGAATGAGCTGGAGACGCACCTATCATCCTAGTCAATCTAATGGATGGCTCGACTCAAAGCCTGAAGAGTCAGCTTCTGATGAATCAGATATGAGTACAGACGAGGACGAAGTAATTTCTGACGAGGATTTTAGTGACCTCCCCATAGATCTTCTACTTTCACGGATACCCCCATATGATCCAAAGCCTGGAGAGGGCATGATCTTTGATGTCAACTATCGTTATGAAGACCCCTATGACTTAGACTCTGGTTCTGAGATACAGTTTGATCTACTTCCTTAGCAACTTCCTACTGAATTGTGGGACATGATAAATCAGCTGAATCAACATCATGATCCCCCCTTTGATTATCCTCTATTTTCCACCACCACTCCACACTTTCTTATAGCTAGACTTTTTGGAGTAGGGGTGCACAATCAGTTGGTTCGCATCTCCGGACCACTGATTCTAGGAGCATATGAGCATATCTTTCTCTTAATCTTGATCGGCTCCTATGCAAGAACTGATACATGTGACTGAGTTTTCGCCCAGCTGGAGGCATTAAACTCAGCATCTACTCCACATCCATCACCTATACATACCATTTTTATACATAGCATATTTTTCTTTTAGCACGTTTTCTTTCCGCATATTACATACTGTCAGGTTGGCCGGTACTGAACGTTAAAATTTCAGGAGCAATTCCAGGTGATTTCTACCCATTACTCCCTACTGTATTTATCTTCTTTTATATTCATGCATGAGGACATGCAAGAACTTAGGCATGGGGGATAGATACGACAAAACTAAAAATTTTTATGCCAACATTTAGGAAAACCTCAGAGCTGCATGTCAAACGTACTTTAGGACCTTAAATGAAAGAACAACCGACTCCACCTCCAATGCTCGCATTGGAGCTAAAAATCATCCCCAACAGCCACTTCCGACTCACCCGCTTACCTTTTATTCTAAATCTAGGGTCAAGCTGAATGTAACCCAAAAGAAAAATTTTATGAAGTACAAATATAAGAAGTTACTTGTTTATAGCATATATACATAGTGTATCCATGAATAAGATTATCTTATTAAGAGAATGCATTAGGGATTGTATCTTCTAGTTGATTCTTATAATCTGGAAGCCAGTATAATTTTTCACACACACGTAGAATTTGCAATGGATTCACAGTGAAGGCTGATAAATGTCTTTAGTCTATTAAGAAGAAGCAGTGCTTCTTCTCCTAAACCCCTGGACAGTGTTTTGGGAGCTAGGCAGATTTTCTTCCAAAAATCCACCAAATAGTGTGAGATGAGAATAGAGAGTACTGGTGCTCTAAGATTAATGCAAGAAATCCAGAATCATAGATAATTAGGCGATGATACTCAGAGATAAGGCATAGTTTTCGCTCTCGGTTCCTGTGTATATATTTTTGTGCGAATTTTGAGAGCCACCAAACAAGGCAAATACGCGGAGAGTGAGTTTTCATAAAATTAAGGCTAAGGTGGATGGTTACGACCATTCTTTATGAAATCCTCGGCTGAAGAAGGGTATTGATGTCAAGTTCAGAAATACACTGTCTTATCCATCTCTCTCGGTGCCGTGAGTAGGCACTTCCACCAAATAAGCCACCCAATGTCTCTTGAGTACCACCAATCCCTAATAATGCATCCTCAATAAAGTTCATGAATGTATGCTATCATGTGTTGTGTTGAAAAATTTGCATAGAAAAAAAAAAGAAGAAAAAGAAAAAAAAGAAAGAAAGAAAGAAAAAAAAATAGAAAAAGAAGAAAAAGCAAGAAAAAAAAAAGAGCTTGTGAATATTTAGTGTTTATTTCATTTGCATTGAGGCAATACTACTGAATAAATTTGAGATCCATCAAATATGGCCTTAACCTATTTTTCTATGTTCCTGACCGCCTGAATACTGGCTGAGGAATTCCAACTTAGGGTTAGAGTTATGGGAACTCAATTAAAGTGTTAATGCCAATTGAGACCACCAAATACAGGCCATATGTGTGAATCTGGTAAGATTGTGAGCTCTAAGAAAAAGAAAGAAAAGAAAAGAAAAAGAACAAGAAAAAGAGAGAATGAATACAAAGGAACCAAAAGAGAGCATAGTTTTTCTCGTCTTTCTCTAAGTTGAGTTACTTGATAATCCAAGAATCTAGATTCTATAGTACTAATCTCTATGTAGTACTAGTCGAGAGTGAGCCACCAAATATATAATATTTTCCCTCTAAGATTCTCTACCTAAGCTTAAAGCTGGGTGGAATTCATAGAATATCTTGAATACCCCGAGAGAAGAAGTCTGCCTATCCCACTAGAATTTTACTAGAGGTCAAGTACAAGCTTTAGAGGTGAATCAGTTTTTCACTCAAATCCATTGCAAAAGCTACATAGCTACACTTTCACGATTGTCTGGATTTCTAGAGCATAGGATGAAAACAAAAAGGAGAAAAATCTCTAAGCATACACTTGATAAAATAATCAATCCCTTAGGGACCCTTATGTGAATAATTTAGTCTTGCATTTGCTAGGGACTAGCAAGATTTAGGCATGGGGGTATGATTGCGTAGAAATCATAGGTCTTAATTGACCTAAATAGCTAGGACTTAGCATAAGTTAGGGTAGTTCATGCATGCATAAGCATTATTTGCATCATTATTGTTTTCTTTTAGCTATGAATAAAATAATGCTATAATGTACTGATTAGGTGTATTATGCCAATTACAGGTAATAAGCTGATCAAAAGGTAGATCTGAAGCTGGATCAGAAGAATAAAGGATAACTGGTGTTGCAGCAGAGCTGGAGCGGAAGACATAGATTAGATATAGTAGACAATAATGTAAGGGGTTGAGGTAAGCTATTCTATTTAAGTAGGAATAAAGCAGTAAAATATGAAGAACCTAGGACCATCCTAGCCCTAAGATAGCCTAGAAGCTTCCCCAAGCCTTAACCACCCTTAGATTAGGTCACCACAGCCTAGGAAACCTTAAAACCCTAATTCCAGCCTCTATCTGGACGTCCAGATGAGTTATTGTTATGACCCAGTTCCCGAATCCCTACAGGACACGAGACCGGCTCGACTCGACTAATCCCAAGACCCAGTCATCCAACAAGAAATAACCAAAAAGAGGAAAGTAAACCACATTCATTATGCTAAGTAATTAACAGTAAAAGATTATAGCAGTAAAGGAAGTAAAAGCTGCTAATAGTACATATCACCACCACAACAGTAAAGCGGAAACAAAGTACAGAAACATAAACGGTAACAAGAGTCTAAACTCACTAACAAAAAGGAAGTACAACAACAGGAAACTACTGCTAGGCTCGACTGGGCCCAGTACCCTCTGCAGCCAGCGACTCGGGCTGCTCAACTCCTGGACCTGCAAAGGGGTACGAGAAAAATGGAGTCAGCGAACGCTGAGTACAGTGGTAACCAAACTAAATAAAGCAGTAAAAGCTAACAGGTAATTTATATTTTCCAATTATTTTATTTTACAAGTTATTCCTTTTCACCCATTGGTTTACATTTCAGATCTCTTTCTTGATCTCTCATGTTCCTCATGGGAACGATCTTGATTGCAGTCTTTTCCGAAGAGTAGAAGGCACACGTAGTGCTCTCCTGGTCGGGAGAGTCCCATGTGGTGATCCTACACCTAGTCAACTACCCCGAGGTCACGGACAGACGTAGCGGTGACTATGGCACGTGCGATAAGCGCACAGGTAGCTACCCCGCACTGGCATGCGGTCAGTCGTTGCCACTAGCGGATACACCGAAAGTACAGCACGAAACAGTATAGGGCCTAGCCCTCTCAGTAACAGGGGTCTAGCCCCTCATAACCAAACAGGGGTCTCGCCCCTCCACAGTCCGCGCACCCTTGTCTGACTACCCCAGTTTGCCCAGTGGGCCTAACAAGTCGACGTAGGGTGGCTAGCTGAACCCTGGACCCCGTGGGGTGGCTAGCTCTCTCCCTACACTAGTAGCTCTCCCCGGTACAGAGTACGTGAGGGCCAAAGAAGTCAGTGTAGAGTAGCCAATCCTAACCTTGGGTCCCAACCTAAGGGCGGCTAGCTCCGCTCTACACTAAACAGGGGACAGTTGCTCTCCTTGGTACCACGTACTTAAGGGCCAGCACACTTCCCAGTCACATCTCCAAATCCATTCCATTTATCCACAGGAGCTCTACTCCCAATTCCCCGTAGGGTTCATGCTCGTATTCATCATGTTGTTCCATACCAGGTTTCATCATTCACATTTCCATTCTCATATTATACACATGCAGCTCGTATTTCCACAATTTAACATCTACAACAAGTAATGTCACAGGTAACTGCTTAACTAGCACAGGCATTTCATATTTCACAGGCAGCTTGTATTTATTAACACGCAGTTGTTTACATTTCTACTCATTCATTTATGACTGCAATCTAAAACACGCAAACAAACAGTGCAAGCACTTCTCGTCCTAGGATTCATGCCACATCCTAGGTTTCTAGTTATCCAATTTCACATATGCAGTCATGTTTTATAATTAAAATAGGGGGAAACCACCCTACCAGACAATCTGGGAGTACTGGGGGCTCGAACGATAGGCTCATGTGCCTCTGCGGGCCCCGAACACGTAACAGATCGAAGTCCTATACCAAGGGACATACCACAATGGAATGTTCAGAATAGTATATAAGACTTTCTAACATGTAGAGGAACTCACAAGGAAACCACAGATATCTCATTTGCGTAAAACGAACCTCAAATGAACCCTAAAAGGGTCAAAAACAGGACTGTAGACCTAAATCAGATGTCTGGCACAAGGTCCAGACATCTTAAAAGTAACCAGGGTCTCACCTCAGGTTCTTGTGTCGACTTCAGACGTCCAGAACCCCTACTTGACCGTCTGGACCCAGCTCCAGACGTTCGACCTCTCCTCCAGTATTCTGCTAAGCTGTCCAGACGTCCGAAACGCGTGGAAGGGCATGCCCTGCACCTTCCCGAAGCTATCCCTGCACGCGACAGGCGAATCACCCACTTTTAGCCATACAGATTAGCTTTGTGATGCAGCCTGCATGGCTGTAACCTCAAGAGGAACGTACCTTCGCAAAACTCTGCTTTCAAACATCCGGTGTCGTCACCAAACATCCAACCCGTCATCTGGACGACTTGCCAAACGTCTGATTCTGGGAAAAACCCAAAACCAGACCGACCTCCTACTCCTCTCGCTATGCGCAACCATGGCCTCTCCTCCTCATCTACAACTCTGGCTGCAACAAAGTGTCGGGGACGTCTCCCCCGACGCGCTCCTCCTCCCGCACACGCCGCTCGGGTGGTGCGTCCTCCTACGAGCTCCCACGAGCTCGCGAACACAAGCTCCTCCTTCTCTCTTCACGCTGCCTCTCCTCCTCGCCCCTTGCTCTCGTGCCCTCTCTCGTGCTCGCCCCTCTTGCTGTAGTGGAGAGGAAGGAAGGTGGCGTTGGTGGAGTGGGGAAGAGAGGAAGGAGGGAGAGGGGTTATATAGGGAGTGTTGTAGGGTTCTAGTGGGGGAGAGAAGAGAGAGAGAAAAGTGGGAGTCTGTCTACGTGCAGCCAGCGCGTAGACGTGAGTATGCATACAAAATTTTCAATTTTCAGACATCTGGGAATGGGTCCAAACATCTGACCAGACGTCTAACTGATAGTACAGACGTCTTAAAAGGCTCAGAATAGAACGGATCTTTACATCATAACAAACTTAAAGGAAGTTTCATCCCCGAAACTTGAGCTAGCTAGGGTGCGGGAAAAGAAATATACACGCATAACAAACTTAAAGAGAACCGAAGCCGATCCGAAAAGACGTACCCTCAAAAAGCTCCGGGTACCCCTCTCACATCACAACCTCAGGCTCCTAGGTAGCCTCCTCGTACCGCTGACTCCTCCACATGACCTTCACCAGGGGTACCCGCTTTCGTCTCAAACTCCGAACGACTCTGTCTAGTATCTACACTGGTCTCTCAGGGTACGTCAAGTCGTCACCCACCTCGACACCCTCATGGCTCAGAACGTGACTGGGATCGGCGATGTACTTCCTGAGGTTGGACACGTGGAACACGTCGTGCACACCAGAAAGCTGGGAAGGAAGGGCAAGCCGATAAGCAACGGGTCCTACCCGCTCCAGGCTCTCAAAGGGCCCCACAAACCTCATGGAGGGCCACCTAGCCAGTAAGCTTCCCTATCATCCCAAAATGCTGCAGGTCCTTCATGGGGCGAAACGCGAAGAAAGACGTGGTTCCCAACCTCGAATTGTAACTCTCTGCGCTTCCGAATGTCATAACTTTCTGTCTACTCCTGATAGTGCGAAGTCATCTGTGAATCTGCTCTATCACCTCCTGACTCTGCCGGATCAGCCTGGAGCCAACCTCCCACTTGGTCCCCACCTCAACCCAACTCAAGGGTGCAATACACCTCCGTCTATACAGAGCTTCGTAGGGTGCCAAGCCGATACTCGAGTGATAGTTGTTATTTTATGCAAACTCTGCCAGGGGCAAGTTCTCCTCCCAAGAGCCCCTCCAGTCTAGTACACATGCGCGTAAAAGGTCCTCAAGTGTTTGTATCGTGCACTCTGACTGTCCATCTATCTGGGGGTGGTGTGCCATACTAAACCTCAATCGTGTCCCCAAAGCCTGCTGAAACTCGGCCCAAGACTGGGAAGTAAAACGGGTATCCCGGTCGGATACAATCTTACGTGGAACTTCGTGCAGACGTACCACATCACGAATATACCTCTCTACCAACTGTACTGGTCCCAAGGTGACTTGGATCGCAAGAAACGTGCTGTCTTCGTCAATCTTTCTACAATCACCCAAACTGCATCGTGTCCTCGCTGGGTAATGGGTAAGCCTACCACCAAGTCCATGGTGATGCTCTCCCACTTCCACTCTGGTACAGAAAGTGGCTGCAACGACCCTGCAGGCCTCTGATGCTTAACCTTCACCTGCTGACACCCAAACACTACTCCACAAACTTACCTACATCCCGCTTCATCCCTCTCCACCAAAAATAATGTCCCAGATCATGATACATCTTCGTATTCCCGGGATGTATGGTGAACCTGAACCCGTGCCCCTCAGTCAGGAGCTCTCTCAACAACTCCTCGTCCCTGGGAACGCACAAACGTCCCCTCATGCACAACACCTCGTCTGTAAAAGAGAAGTCTCCTGGGTCCCCTGACAGTACTCTGTCTCGCAACGACTGCAGTTACGGATCTGTCATCTGTCCTGTGACGATGTGATCTATTAGCTCTGGTCTCGTCTATCGTGTCACCGTCACTGCCCCACAATGCCCTTGTAACTCTAAGGGTCGCCAACTGCCCAACTCCTCCATTAGTCTCCAACTCTACGCCTTTAAACTAGCCAAGTGGGCGGGTGCCTTCCGGCCCAAGGCGTCAACCACCACGTTGGCCTTCCCCGAATGGTAGGAGATGCTACAGTCATAGTCCTTCAAGAGCTCTAACCAACATCTCTGTCTCATGTTAAGCTCCTTCTGATCAAACAAGTACTTGAGGCTATTATGATCCGTGAAAATCTCAAAGGTCTCACCGTAAAGGTAGTGCCTCCATGTCTTCAGCGCGAAGACAATAGCTGCCAACTCTAAGTCATGGGTAGGGTAGCTATGCTCATGGGGCTTCAGTTGCTGCGAAGCGTAAGCGACAACGTGACCCCGCTGCATGAGCACACCCCCTAACCCCTGCAACAAAGCGTCCGTGTAGACCACAAAACCACCACTGCTATCTGGGATGGTAAGTACAGGAGCCGAAGTCAGCCTCTCCTTCAACTCCTGGAAACACGCCTCACAAACGTCTATCCAAGCAAAGAGCACGTCCTTCCGAGTCAACTGAGTCATAGGACACGCAATCTGCGAGAAACCCCTGATAAACCGCCGGTAGTAACCTGTCAGTCCCAAGAAATTGCGTATCTCTGTCACTGTACGTGGCCTCTCCCACCTGAGTACTGCGTCAACCTTGGCTGGATCCACAGCCAAGCCATCCCCCGAAATCACATGGCCTAAGAAGGCCACCTGTCTCAACCAAAACTCGCACTTGCTATATTTGGTATACAGCCTGTGCCGTCTTAAAGTGTCCATAACCATCCGCAAGTGTTGTCTGTGCTGTGCCTGATCCCGCTAGTAAATGAGCACGTCATCAATAAATACCACCACAAACTGATCCAAATACGGTCTGAACACCTGGTTCATCAAATCCATGAAGGCAGCGGGGGCGTTGGTCAGCCCAAACGGCATGACCAAAAACTCGTAGTGTCAGTACCGGGTGCAGAAAGCTATCTTGGAGACATTAGTCTCCCTGATCCTCAACTGGTGGTAGCCTGATCTCAGATCTATCTTGGAGAAAATTGTGGCACCTCGCAACTGGTCAAACAGATCATCAATCCTCGGTAGCAGATACCTGTTCTTGATGGTGACCCTGTTCAGCTGTCTGTAGTCAATACAAAGGCGCAGGGTACCATCCTTCTTCTTCACAAATAACACAGGGGCTCCCCATGGGGATGCACTGGACCTCACAAAGGCCTTATCCAACAGGTCCTGCAGCTGTGACTTGAGCTCTCGCAGCTCAAGTGGTGCCATCCGGTACAGTACCGTAGAAATGGGGCTGGTCCCCGGTACCAGTGAGATCTAAAACTCGATCTCACGCTCAGGCGATAGTCCTGGCAACTCCTCTGGAAACACGTCGGTGTAGTCTCTGACCACCAGGATGCTCTGAAAGTCTGCCACGGGGTGGGCACTGCCACTATACAAGCGAGAAAGCCCTCACACCCCTGGCCCAAAAGTCTCACTGCCCGAAGTGCAGAAATGCACCTAAAGCCTCTGTCCACCGACTGTCCACGAGACTCAAAGGAAGGCATCTTCAGTATGGATAAGACAATCTTCCTCCCAAAAAAGTCCACCAAGGCGTGGTAAGCGGGTAGCCAATCCATCCCCAGAATCACGCCAAAATCCTCCATCGGTATCTCGATCAGGTCAGCGGGGAGGCTGTCCCCCAATACTGACCTCACAGTCTGTGTAGACCTCCTTAGCTACAAACAGCTGACCACCCAGACCTCTGATCACAAACAGATCCTCTAACAACATGCAATCTTGTCCCAAACTGACAGCAAAACTCGCAACAACAAAAGAGTGTGTGGCGCCGGAATCAAAAAGTACGTAAACTAATCTGCCGGAAATTGTAACCATACTTGCCACCACTGAACCTAATGCCCTGGCGTCTCTGTGTCAGGGCGTTGATACGCCCCTCAACTCTCGGTGCAGAAGAAGCAGCCATACACTGCGTCGAACGGGTAGCCGCTGGCCGATACCCTCCCCGTGACTACTGTCCTCCCCCACGCACATGGGAACCACGACCACCTGCTCAGCCTCCTGTGCTTGGTGCGAGGAGCATCTGCTGCCCTCCAGCCCTAGACGGGCAATCCCTCCTGCTGTGACCCAGCTAGCCACACTGGTAGCAGAGGGGGACTCGGCTCCCTCCCTCGGTAGGTCCCTGCTGACGGTTGAATAGGGGTCCAGTGCTGACAGCTGGCCCCTGCTAGGGGCCCCCAAAGGCCACCGACGGCCCCGCAAAATGAGACGACTTTCCCTCGGGTGCCGCGTGCCTCCTTTCTCGTCGGCCCTATTAGTACTCTTGTTGATAGGGCCTCTTCCGTCCGCTGTCGGTGTCTCGTGCGGCCGGGTTGGTCTCCTCGTATGTCATAGCTGCCTCCACCACTCTAGAGAAAGTGGGCAACTTCAGGGGTTTGACATACCCCCGAATGACAGGCCGGAGCCCCTCAATGAACCTCCACAGGCGCTCCTCCTCAGTAGCTACAGCTGTCGCAGCAAAACGTGACAGCTCCAGGAAGTGCGTGCGGTAAGCGCTAACAGTCACCGTCCCCTGGCGGAGAGTGTGGAACTCTCGCCTCTTCTGGTCCTGCCAAGTCTGCGAGAAGTATTGCTCGCAGAAGAGGGTCATGAACTGGTCCCACGTCGACTCTCCCCTCTCCTGGCCTCTGACTGCCCTCCACCACCTGTGTGCCGCACTCTCCAGCTGATACGTGGCAGAGGCCACGCGGCACTCCGCAGGGGGCAAAGGGTGTCAAACACCTTCTCAATCTGCTCCAGCCAGTCCTCTGCCTCAGGCGGGTCCTCATCCCCCTTGAAGGAGGGGGGCTTCAGCTTCCAGAACTGTCTGAAAAGCTCGTAGTGCAGCTGTAGTGGGGGAACGGGCACGCCTCCAGGCAGGGAGGGCTCGTGCTCAGAAGTGTCAGAGTGCAGTGGAGGCGGTGGAGGACCACCCCCTCCCCCTCGTCTAGCGCTGCGTCGGTCTCTCGGCCCCACAGAGGACTCCCCCTCCACGTCCCTAGGGAGAGGAACCCGTGGAGGCGGGTTGCGCTCCTCTTATACTATGTCTCGTATCAGCTGAGAGAGGTCCTAGGCCTGAATGCCTGGGAGAAGTGGCGGATCAACTGGCACCTCGGGCCCGGCACGTCCGCCCCTCCGAACTCGTCCACGGTCGCGTCCGCGGCCCGCCTTAAGAACTCCACATCGAGGCATCTCCTACAATAGGACGTGGAAGACAGAACAAAAAGAAGTCAACTCTAACGGACTTTAGTGAAAGAAACTCAGAACATATGTCAAGCGGTACGTTGTGGTGGTTACTCTAGTTACATGCACGTGAATTGGTTATTCTCAAGCTAGTCGGTTCATTTCTCGGGATGACCTTGCTCTGATACTATCTTGTTACGACCCGATTTTCGAATCCCTACAAGGCATGAGACCAGCTGGACTCGACAATCCCAAGACTCAGTCGTCCAACAAGAAATAATCGAAAAGCAGGAAAGGAAACCACATTCACTATACTAAGTAACTAACAGTAAAAGAGTACAGCAATAAAGGAAGTAAAAGCTACTAACAGTACATATCACCACCACAACAGTAAAGCGGAAACAAAGTACAGAAACATAAACGGTAACAAGAGTCTAAACTCACTAACAAAAAGGAAGTACAACAACAGGAAACTACTGCTAGGCTCGACTGGGCCCAGTACCCTCTGCAGCCAGCGACTCGGGCTGCTCAACTCCTGGACCTGCAAAGGGGTACGAGAAAAATGGAGTCAGCGAACGCTGAGTAGAGTGGTAACCAAATTAACTAAAGCAGTAAAAGCTAACAGGTAATTTATCTTTTCCAATTATTTTATTTTACATGTCATTCCTTTTCACCCATTGGTTTACTTTTAAAATCTCTTTCTTAATCTCTCATGTTCCTCATGGGAACGATCTTGATTGCAGTCTTTTCCGAAGAGTAGAAGGCACACATGGTGCTCTCCTGGTCGAGAGAGTCCCCCATCATGATCCTACACCCAGTCAACCACCCTGAGGTCACGGATAGACGTAGCGGTGACTACAGCACGTGCGATAAGCGCACGGGTAGCTACCCCACACTGGCACGCAGTCAGTCGTTTCCGCTAGCTGGTACGCCCAAAGTATAGCACGGTACAGTATAGGGCCTAGCCCTCTTAGTAACAAGGGTCTAGCCCCTCATAACCAAACAGGGGTCTCGCCCCTCCACAATCTGCGCACCCTCGTCTGACTACCCCGGTTTGCCCAGTGGGCCTAACGAGTCGGTGTAGGGTGGCTAGCTGAACCCCGGGCCCTGTGGGATGGCTAGCTCTCTCCCTACACTAATAGCTCTCCCCGATACAGAGTATGCGAGGGCCAAAGAAGTCGGTGTAGAGTGGCCAATACTAACCCTGGGTCCCAACCCAAGGTCGGCTATCACCGCTCTATACTAACAGGGGATAGTCGCTCTCCTTGGTACCACGTACTCAAGGGCCAGCACACTTCCTACTCACATTTCCAAATCCATTCCATTTATCCACAGGAGCTCTACTCCTAATTTCCCGTAGGGATCATGCTCGTATTCACCATGTTGTTCCATACCAGGTTTCATCATTGACATTTCCATTCTCATATTATACACATGCAGCTCGTATTTCCATAATTTAACATCTACAACAAGTAATGTCACAGGTAACTACTTAACTAGCACAGGCATTTCATATTTCACAGGCAGCTTGTATTTATTAACACGCAGTTGTTTACATTTCTACTCATTCATTTATGGCTACAATCTCAAACACACATACAAATAGTGCAACCACTTCTCGTCCTAGGATTCATGCCACATCCTAGGTTTCTAGTTATCCAATTTCACATATGCATTCATATTTTATAATTAAAATAGGGGGAAACCACTATACCAGACAATCCGGGAGTATTGGGGGCACGAACGGCAGGTTCACGTGCCTCTACAGGCCCCAAACACGCAACAGATAGAAGTCCTATACCAAGGGACATACCAAAACAGAATGTTCAGAACAGTATATAAGACTTTCTAACATGTAGAGGAACTCACAAGGAAACCACAGATATCTCATTTGCATTAAACAGACCTCAAATGGACCCTAAACGAGTCAAAAATAGGACTGCAGACCTAAATCAAACACCTGGCACAAGGTCCAAACGTCTTAAAAGTAACCAGGGTCTCACCTTAGGTTCTTGCATCGACTTCAGACGTCCATAACCCCTACTTGACCATCTGGACCCAGCTCCAGCCGTCCGACATCTCCTTCAGTCGTCTGGTAAGTTGTCCAGACATTCGAAACGCATGGGAGGATGTGCCCTGCGCCTTCCCAAAGCTATCCCTGCACGCGACAGGCGAATCACCCACTTTTAGCCATACAGATTGGCTTTGCGGTGCAGCCTGCTTGGCCATAACCGCAAGAGGAACGTACCTTCACGAAACTCTGCTTTCAGATGTTCGGTGTCATCACCAGACATCTAACCCGTCATCTGGATGACTCTCCACACATCTGGTTCTGGGAAAAACCCAAAACCAGGCCGACCTCCTGCTCCTCTCACCACGTGCAGCTGCGGCCTCTCCTCCTCATCTGTAGCTCTGGCTGCAGCAAAGTGTCAAGGACGTCTCCCCCGACGTGCTCCTCCTCCCGCACGCGCCGCTTCGACGAGCTCCCACGAGCTCACGAACATAAGCTCCTCCTTCTCTCTTCACGCCGCCTCTCCTCCTCGCCCCTCGCTCTCGCGCCCTCTCTCGCACTCGCCC
Source organism: Thalassia testudinum (assembly GCA_037157565.1). Lineage (NCBI taxonomy): Eukaryota > Viridiplantae > Streptophyta > Magnoliopsida > Alismatales > Hydrocharitaceae > Thalassia > Thalassia testudinum. The sequence goes on from JAZHRO010000073.1 coordinate 156,490,588, forward strand.
CTCTCGTTGCAGTGGAGAGGAAGGAAGGAAGGTGGTGGTGGTGGAGTGGGGAAGAGAGGAAGGGGGGAGAGAGGCTATATAGGGAGTACGATAGGGTTCTGGTGGGGGAGAGAAGAGAGAGAGAAAAGTGGGAGTCAATCTGCGTGCAGCCAGCGCGCAGACACGAGTATGCGTACAAAATTTTCAATTCCCAGACGTCTGGGAATGGGTCCAGACGTCTGGCCAGACGTCTTAAAAGGCTCAGAACAGAACGGGTCTTTACAGTTATAGGATGTCTAAAACCCTTAGCCAACTCCCGCACACCTTAAACCCACTTCTGTAGTGTTATTGGATGTCCAGACACTTGGTCAGACATCCAATTTCTGCAGAATAAACAAGACAGAACCTAGAATCCCTCCTGACTCTGATTGGACGTCCAGACAACAAGTCTGGACTTCTGATTTTTTAGTATAAGTCATCTGATACTATTATTAGATGTCTGAAACTGCTTTCCAATTCCTATTTTGAGATTCAAAACTTGATCTTGGATCTCTAGCTCCCTAAACCCAATTCTAACCCCCTATGAACCTAAATTAAGGTATCCTAACCCTAGTACATCACCTCTAGACCTCCTTAAGGACCTAATTAGGTCCTCACTAAACCTAATTGACTTAGATCATAATCAATTACCATTTCCTAGTCAATTTGACTCATAGGGTCCAATTGAGCTCAGATCTCAACCCATACAAGTCCAATTGGACTCAATGAAAGTCCAATTGACCTAAGCCCAACCTAATTGAGTTATTTTACTCTCAATTAGGTTCACACTCATTCAATTAAACTTGAGTTAATTTTAATTGCATTTCCCCATTAGCAATTAGGGTTTGCAACCCTAATTTACGATCTACACCAACTTAAACCCTTTTAGGACCTAACCTAGATTACTTGGACACATTGGGCACGGCCACACACACACACACACACACACCCATTCATTCACTCCCACACCACCTAGAGTGTTCTAGGTTCTTCCAAAGGTGGTGCCACTCTTGGTTGCCAAAATTAGCAACCAAGAGCCATTCAAATTGGAGATCCACAAATGGTGGATCTAAAAACCACCTCTCTCTCTCTTTGGCCGGCCACTCTTGGAGCTCTCTCTAGAGAGTTCCACACTTCTCTGGAGAGTCTCCCTTAGGTCTATAAAAAGACCTAAGGGGTGGCCATTTGCACCCATCCATTCTTGGCTTCCATTTAGTTTAGCTACATCCACTTCCACTCCACCTCCACGAGTTGCTTCACCATGCCCACCACCATCTCCACGCCAAGATGCTGGATCACCTCCCCAACCTCTCTCCAAGGGCCGGCCTAAGCACCATTGGCCGCCCCTCCTCCTCTCAACCAACTCAAAGGCCATCGGAGTCCACCTCCGAATGCCCTTATTTCTGCTAGATTAGTAGCTTAGTTCTTCATAGTTTACATGCTTTATTTACTGCTTAGTAATGTAGCTCTTTATTCTCCCCCAATGATGCATGCAAAATCCCCCCATAGATTCATGCATGCGATCATTTTCTGTAGCTAGATTTATGTTTTCAAGCTTTCCTCTATAAGCTTTCCACTAGTTAAATGTTGCAAACACCCTGCTAAATCAATAAAATATTTTTTTCTATATATATATCTCTGTGTTGAGAATCACCATGAGTTTATTGCAATATATTTTGTGTGATTAAAGTTGCCTACTTTTAATTATTATCTACTGCAACTAGCATGTCAGTACTTGAAAATATTTAGGATCTAACTATTAGTGCATTTTCCGTAAACAGCTACCACATAACTAAAATCGTGCATACCGAAACTCACACTTCCACATTTGTCATCTATCTAATACATGCACATGTAATTAGAGTTCATAATAAAAGTGGCCAAACATTGATCCGACGATTAGAAACCGACGTGCGATTTTAAGCAAGTAGAGCGAAAAAAAAAAGATCGACTTCAAATTTGCATAAACTCCTCCCAGAGACGAACAACCAGGACTCAAGTCTCGTATCTTTATAAATATTTTTGTTGATTGTATTGTGCACTATACTACGATGCTTTTTCTAATCAAATACGCACTCTACGATTCACAACACATACGTGTTATATATTTCAATACCTGTATAAAAACAACATTTCCAATAAGTGCAAAATAAAATTTTATTCCAGGATAAACACTATTACTCAACATTCGTAACAGGTAAGTCTAATTCTTCAAAAGTGCAATTGTAATTAAATCTCTTTCATATCATATATGATGCATGTTTTGAATAATTACAACTATTACTCTTCATCACAAGATACCTACATACTATACATTATATGTCCCCCCTTCTTAACTCAAAACTAACTTGTGGATATCGGTTACAAAAGCATTGCAAATTATTTTATTTTACCTTAAGAAGCATTTGTGAATGTAACAAATATCAATGGTGTTTGACATCTTTGATGGTCAAATTATGTATGCATTATTTATTTCAACACTTATATAAAAACAACATTTTCAACAAGTGCAAAATAAAAGTTTATTCCAAGATAAATACTATTACTCAACATTCCTAACATGTAAATCTAATACTTTGAAATAGGCAATTGTGATTAATTTTCTTTCATATCATATGCTACACATTTTAAATAATTCCAACACCTCCCTAGCGTGAAGGAGGTGATCAAACCACGTCTTGTTGTAGACCAATATATCATCGAAGGAAACAAACATTGTTCGGCGAAGGAGAGGTCGGAATATGTCATTCATCGCCACTTGGAAGGTTGATGGGGCAAATTACAAAGCTTGAAGGGCATCACTATGAACTCGTAGTGTCCCTCATGAGTGTGGAATGCGATCTTTGAGATGCCCTCTGTCTTCACACAAATCTAGTGATATCATGAGCAAAGATCAAGCTTCACAAAGAACTTAGCACTGTGAAGCTCATCAAGCAACTCATCAACAACGAGAATTAGTACTTATTTTTTATAATGCGATCGTTGAGGGCATGGTAGTTCAACACAACCTTCAACTTCCGTCCTTCTTCCATATGAGTGAGGCTGAGGTCGTAAATGGGCTTTGACTTGGTCTCACTCATCCATCCACAAGAAACTCACAAAGTTATTTTCCTATCTCGTTATTTTGACACCATGCATATCCATACAAGGGCACGATGACCAAAGTTGTCTCGTCTTTGAGAGGGATGGAGTGCAACCTTGTCCTCTCCGAGAGAAGCCTTTTAGGCTCCTAAAAGACAATTTAGAAGCACTATGTAAGAGGGTTCATGTTAGGGTTGAGCTCTTGTGTCTCCATAGTATCCATACCCTTTTTAACATATAAGAGGTAGGATAGATCCTTGTGTGTGCAACTCCCCCCATATCTCTTTGCTGACAAGGTTACCGAGTTTAGTGGCTATACCCCATAAGGTCATGATGTCCTTCGAAATGAAGAATGCGATTAATGGCATGTCAATGTCCCACTTGATCTTCCCTAAGGAATGAATCCAAGGTGTTGAACGAGATTTGTACGTTGAAAATTTGAGTTTTGAAAACCCTGTCGTTACAGTTGCGTAAAAATCTGTCAAACAAATAATTAAACTGAAACTCTGGTGAGTCCCAGGTCGAACACGAAAGGCGTATGTTTGATAAAAAATTATGTTTGATTTATTGTCACGAAGAAGATTAGCTGGTCGATTTAAATCTATGCTAGCTCTCTACTTAAAAAATAAATAATAGAAGAGAGAGAAAAAGATTGATACAAATAAAGAGAAAATAGAGAGAAAATAAATAGGAATTTCATAACCACAATTTGATGATCATTACAACTAATCTCTACACTAGAAAGCGGGAAAGCTATACTAGAAAGTTGTTGGTGCTAGAGCACCACGATCATTTGTTTTGATGATAACAAAACACGTGTTATTTAACATTTGCAATTTGAGTCCTAGATTTCAGGTCAATTGCAAATGTGGACGTGTTTAGACGGAGTTCGAGCTCGCATCCAGGACGGATTGGAGGAGCTTGACGGAAAACAGAGGAGGTTCGCGTGGAGCGAAAGATTGAAGATGGAAGGAAATGAAGAATAGGATAGATTTCCTTCTTTTGTACTTGTTGTATTTTTCGTTTCTTTTGTTGCTCTTTATTTCCTTAGATATTTCATGTTAAAGAGCCTCAAAGAACCCTAACAGTAGTCCTAGGAACACCGGCACAACCCTAGGATACTTAGGTTTTCTGTAGAATACTTAGAAAACCAATATAGGGTTCAAACAGCACTTCCAGACGTCTAATTCCAAAATCAGACGTCTGATAAAGCATTTTAAGACGTCTGACTGTTGTTTCAGACGTCTGATAACTGTTAGGCTGGAGTTAGTATTCTGTCTGATGAAATCAGACGTCCATACCTTAATCCAGACGTCTTAGAAGACGTCTGATGACTTTGCCAGACGTCCAATTAGTGGACCGTTGGCTGGCTTAGCAAACACTCAAGAATATGACCGTTAGAGCCTTATCAGACGTCCTTAGGCATTTCCAGACGTCTGATAAATGACCGTTTTGCCTCGGCTGACCCAAAATCTCTTCTCAAAGATTTTCTAGCCGTTGCAACGTTTGGAAATCAATTCCCACAGTAAAAGTAGGTTTCCAGACGTCCAGACACAGTGCCAGACGTCCTGTATGTCGTCTGATGGACTTGCACAAAAACCCTGTCTAGATCTGATTCAAGTCAGGGAGAAACCCGCATAGAATCAGACGTCTGACTTTGAAATCAGACGTCTTAAAATGGCCTTCCAGACGTCTGATGCCAGAGTTAGACGTCTGATAACCCTGTCAAATGTAATCATTGTCCTGATTTCGGCCTGATTCTCTTGGACTTTGCTCCCAACGGCTATGGAAGCTTTTCTAAGCCTTCCTAAGGCCTCTATAAATAGAGGGGAGCCTTTTCACACCTAGATACAACAAGAGAAACACAATACACACCTAAGCAACATACTTTCCACTCTCTTGTGTCTCTCTTGCTCTCTAAGCTCAAGTTCTATATCTTGAGAGCTAAATTCAGTTTGCGCACCCGCTCTCCCGCTGTTGTTCACGAGAGCGACGTAGCGCCATCGCATGGCACACGCACCGCGTCATCGTCGACGCACTCCTTGCAAAGGGGAGTTTCCTATTTCCTATAGAAGCTAGGTTTAATTATTTTGTTGGCTCTATAGGACTATTGTTTATTTTTATCTTTGTCTTTTGGTTGGGTATTCGCTTTACGAATTCCCGTCTCCTTCGTGGGACAAAATCCTTCTCGTGGAGAGAAGGGGTTGAGGAACGCTACCCTCATACTTGTAGCGTGGTTGTACTGAGGTTGAATCACCCTCGTTTAAAGTGATTCGTTTAGTGGATTTTGATCAACTTGATTGATCGGAAAATCCTAACTCAAGAGGGTTAGGTGGTGGTTTTCACCCGGTTTGGGTTTCCACCTAAAAATACCTGTGTACATTGTGTGATTGATTATTTTGTGAGATTGCTTTATATTTCAATTCCGCATTTTCTTTGTCACGCTGATCTCACCCCTCCAAGTAGGGAAATCACAAAAGTGATAAAGGAGAAGGTGGAGAGAGGTTATCCTCCTCAACGGCTGCTTAGAGGATGAGCCGCGTTGACGGAGCACCCGGACGAGAGTAGTGAGACGACAAATGAGGGAGAACGAAGACGAAATACGGAGGATGGGGCAGGATGATGTCATAGCGGGATCTACTTCCTGAACGGCGGTGAGAAGACAACCGCGGGCGCTCCACGAACGAGGATGAGAAGGTGGCAAAAATCTATTCTAAACTCTAATGAAGCATCTTGGGTTTCAGACAAGCTCTTAGAGCTTTGGAGAGGGTGAGAGAAGAAAGGAGGAGATGGAGAAAATGTGGAGGACGTATGGCCCTTTATAGGTGAGTAGGGGGAAAAAAGGTCCTTTTACAAGCTTAAACATTAATATTAGGACCTTTAGTGACGTTTATGAGCGTCACTGTAGGCGCACGACACCATAGCCACCCGCACCATCTCCGCCATGCGAAGAGGATCCAAGCGCTCAGAGCCCGCCACATCGACGTCGCCTCAGCTCCAGTCATTCGCGCCTTCACCCACATTCGCACGTTCTTAGTCGTCCTATCAAGAGATCGGACGGGTTAAGATCGCACACGCCTCATCGCCTTCGTGTGTTAAGAGGCAACGCAGCTCTCTTCCCACCATCAGATCAAGCATCAACAACTGAAACTCATGCTCGCACACCTTTACAATGCGCGCCACCAGCGCGTGTGATCGAGCGTGAGATTGAGAGTCCATCGCGCGTCGATCGGTCGATCTGAGCCGTTGGCGCGTGATCAAGCGGTTGAAATGCGCTCTTATGTGCGAGGGGGGAACGAAGCGCAAGTGGCTCGAACGCACACCCATCTGTGGCGAAGTGCCTTGACCACTGCGCAACGTGGCCTTTAATGTCTCATTTATCTTTTGAGGTTGGCGTGCTCACGATCGTTGGATCTCGATCCAACGGTCGAGAGATATCCAACCCTTGCCTTTGGTGAAGATGTTGCACGGCTAACGAGCGACGTGGCGCGTTCTCGGCCATTGGATCGATGATCCAACAGCTGAGATGCATTGGCCATCACATGAGGAGGTGATGCAGGAGACTTGGGCCGACGTTGGACAGTTGGGATGGCGCCACGTGGTGCTACCCTAGCCGTCCATCTTCTTTGACTTATAGATGGTGCCACGGATGTCGGATTGAATCGACTTTCGTGCTGTTGGGCTACGATCGTCGATCTGAACCCATCCGTGTGATTGGATTTGTCGTCTGAGGTATGGATTTACACCACCTGGCCCCTTGACCTCTAATCTTTCTCAAACTATATCTGATCCTACGGAGATCTGATCGAGGCAATCTTGGAGTCGTTAAACTCCAATTGTTTCCCTAATCAGATCTGTACAGTTAGATCTTCAATCCAAGGCCCCGATAAATGTTGCTTTGTTCCCTGACAATAAAAAGAGAGAATTAACCTAAAATTTATATAATCTAACCTAAATGCACGATGATACATGTTATGTAATATTTATAATGATGAATGCTTCTATAACACTAGAAATATGTATAAATAGGCATTTTAGGTCAATTAAATGTGTGCATATCACACCCCCATGCCTATCTTTTGCTAGTCCCTAGCAAAACTACATGCTATTTATAAAAGAATTAGGATCAGATTTCTTGGGTAAAAGTTATTTTTCAATACTAGAAAATTTCTATTAAGACCTAACTACAAAGACAAAACAGTGCCCGAGTAGCTGCCGAAATGCAGACCGCCCAAACCCTCACCTTATTCAAAAGCAGAAACATCTTTTTGTTTTTCTTCTTTTCTAATTTTTTTGGATTTTTAAGTTTAGGGTTTCGAGGCAACTTTCTACGGCTACCCAACCTACCTAAGACTTGAAGAGAACTCTAAATACTATGCATCTTTTTATGTGAATGTGATAGATTCACTGATTGACAATTAAAATGGACTTCGGGTTTTTTAGGTGACCTTGAAAAGAATTTTTCCTAAAGGTGTATCTATATGACTGATAGCTTTCCCCCTACTTTTATTTTTATGGGGTCAACACAAGGGTGAACCCAGTGTATATCTCTTCGACTTATTTTACTTCCCCGCTTCTTCCTAAGTGTTTATAAATTAAACGTGCATTTTTGTGAGCTAGGTTCTGGACAACCGGCTGATGAGCTGTTACCACCGACAACTTACCAGCCATACTCGTGCGGTGAAGTGTGGTTTATTTCTTTTTCTTCTTTTCTTCTTTTATATTTCTTTTTAGATATTTTTCTATTTTTATTCTTTTTTTTTTAAGAATGTGACTTCCCTAATCTAAAATTTACCTAAAAGCAGCAAGAAGAGAATGGTCGTGTGGCTGGGCTCTGAATAACTGGCTGATAAGCTGTTACCACCAACTTGCTAGCCATACCACCCTAGAAGGTTCATTAGCTACCCAATGTCCATAAAAACTGCCAAAAAGCGAGTAAGTGCAAAGAGTGTGTAGATGCTTAGGCTTAAAGTCCCCTCAAATTAGAGGGCAGGTTGATAATTCGTGTACTTATCATCCCAAATTATTTAACCAATTTGAAATAAATTCAGAATGACAAGGACTCGATAAACAAATTCACATTTTAGTGAATACCCAGGCTGATTAAGCCCTAAAACTTGAAGAGTCTAAGTGTTCAAGTCCTATTGTATTATTTCCTAAGATTGAAATTTTCTAAAGCCCAAGTTCTCTTTTCCTAATTCAATTTTTTTTTCAAAAATAAAGAGAAAATAAAAAGACTCTACAGAGCTAACAAGATGATTCAGATAATGATATCTACCCCCATGCCTATCTAATGCAATGTCCTCATTGTATTAAAAAGATATGAAACAAAGTGGAGTAAAGTAGAAAGCACCTGAATTTCATGATTAATAGGTCGGCTCTGAGATGAAAAAGAGACTATATATATGCTAAATTTAGTGGCTTCAGCTAGGCACAGTATACAAATAAAGAAGAAATAAAAAATTCACAGATGTAGGTCAGCATCAAGAAAAGAAAATCAATTTTTTGATCTGCTAGGAGAAGATGTCCAAAGATATGGACAAGGTTGTGGTGCAAACCCATGCCCCATGGTCGAGTGTATCTAAGGTTCTGGATAAAAATTGCCCAAAACCTGCAATTGGTATGCAAGCGGGGTTGGACCTAAGGTTTGTGAGGATGCAGCCCAAGTCCAAAAGGTCGGATAATAGGATAATCAAGATCAAAAAGATAATCAGTGAATTTGTGCTTGGGTTGCACATCCTTAGAAAAAATGTCATAAGGATTCTGGTAGAAGGTTAGTGGTTTCAGGTCTATAGGAACCCTTAGACTTAAATTTCTACTTCCCTCATAATTGATTTCTCATATCTTCATTTCCAAACTCCGATCCTCCAAAATCATAATTTCGATTTCCAGGACCCTCTGCATATTGTTCACCTCATCTAAAATTTCCAAGTCCAATATTTGTGTCTGAATCAGAATTGACTTAGGTCTAGTTATCTCAAAATCAAAATCGTCATTATGCTCGAAGGGGTGTAATTGAGGAATAGGGCTATGAATTCAATCCTTCATGAGATCAAGATTTGAATCCACCATGCTAGCCCCAATAAGATCAATTTTCTCAATTATTTGGCCATCAAATGATTTCTCATACTCTGCAGGCCCGTTTGTCTCACTAAAATTATCTTCCTCAAATTCAGGTCTGACTTCACACAATGATTCTTCACCTTCAGAATCAAAGAATTATGGATCCGCATTTATATGTCTCAAAATCATTGATCATTTCCTGGTGCATGGAGACATACTTTTCTTCGTACCCTGACTCATGGATCTCGTGTGAAGTAATCAATTCATCCATAATTAGTTGCTCTAGAACAACTTGGTCATCCCCAATTTCGTAAAACGTATCCCCCTATAGGTGCCTGAGCGGATTCTAACATTGGCTCTCCTGAAGGAGGTTCATCCTGGAAATCATCCCAAGATTGAACTAAAGCAAACACAAATTTCATCCTCAATTTCGATAACTTCCCAAGTGACAACTCACCGGGTCCTTATCCATAACATCTTGGAGCCAATTCAACAAATACTTGTTAAGATCGTCAATCATTTGAATTAGAGGCTCCAATTCTTCAATGTAGGGTGTTGGCTGAGCTTCTAAAGATTGAATAGTATTCCTTAAGTTAGCCAACACCCTATCTTGGACCTAGTTCACCTAAACCAAATGGTTTGGTTCAGGGTTGGGTGGGTTTGGATTCAATCCAGCGGAGTCAACAAATTGAGGCTCTTGATACCCTCCCTAATAATAGGTCACTTCGGGTTGTTCAAACAGGGGTGGTGACCCATATGCAGTGTAATCTGGGGGAGGGTAAGAGTTGTAATCAGGATATCCTTCTTGATTGTAGATCGAGTTAAATTGATCATCAACAGGTGGAGATCTATAATCATTATAACTCGGAGAAGGATAGAAATCACAAACATGGTGTCCAGGGTTAAACCCTGAACACGAAGGTCTGGAAATGTATCCCCAATCAGGACTATCCCCATTAGTAGATGGATGACAATAAATCTGGTTGGGATAATAATCATCTTGGGAATAAGATGTTTCAGGAGGGTAAGAGTGGAAATGCGAGTAGCATGTGGAATCATCCATGGCAAAGTGGGACGAAGAAATGTGCCCCACAGTACAAACAATCAAACCTGTCCTTAAGTAGGGTAGCCTAAAGATCTCCAGATTCCTAGAACCTGTCTCGAAATGAAAAAATGATTTGATCTAGTTCTTTCCGATCAATCCAACCAGTTAGAGGGAGGGATTGGGGAGAAGGTTCCTCCCTTGGCATTTGCATCAAGTTCCTTTGATACCCCCCAACTGCGGTCATTTGACTCTACTCCCCTAGCAAGACATCAGACTGAACAGTAGAATCAGATTAATCGAAAATAATCTCGATCTGGGCGTCGAAGAGTGAGCCCAATCCTTAATGCCAATGTCTACTCTGTTTTAATTAAGGTTAGGTTTGAATGTACTTAGGAATGTGATGGGAACACCATCATGAGCCACAACTAGCTCAATTTGGTCTAAAAAGATTGATAAATGCTCCTACATATCCATCAGAAGGTCCTAAGGGCATATTATCCTGTTTTGAAAAGAAGAGAAGAATACAAGGTTATTTCTGCAAAATTAATAGCATTCCACAAATACAGAATAACCACGAGATATTTCAGGGGTTTATTAAAGGTTATATGGTCAATAATGTCTAATAAGTGGGTCATGCAAAACAAAACAAGTTTTCACACATTACAAGAATTAATGGACATCTGAAACCCTAAAAACAGACCTGCTTAATTAACTGAGGTTCTGGTCGGGATAAAATTTACCTAAACCTTCTAAGAATCATAGAAAAATAGTCCCTAAGATTTGGTACCTTTGGTTTGACCATTTGAACCCAATTTGACCTAAAATAGTCTCAGACAGATAATTATCCTAATTTAGGTTTTTGTATAAATTACCCAGTCAAACTTGGTTAAAACTAAAATCTAACTTCACCATTAGATTCATTGGGTCAAAATTAGGTTTGTACCAAAATTTAGGCCCAATCTAAAATCATTAACCTAGTTACATTTTGGTCCAAGTATGACTCTTATTCTCTCAAGTAGCCCCTCAGCTTTTGAAATCTTTGCAAAAAGCCCCTTAAATTCTTCATCTCTTTTGCAAAATAGCCTTTGCTGCCATTGGAGGTCAACCGACCTCCAAGCAAGCTTTGACCGATTGAAACCCTACTCAAATCTCAATCAAGTCCCACCAAATTTGGTGGGATTGCTGTTCACACCTAGGGAAACCTATTGGGATCAATTTTGACTCCCAACTCCCATTTATTCGTGTGTGCGAACCCACAAAATCAGTGGGGTTCTTCTTGAATCCCAAGTAAGCTATAGAGCTTGTTCTCTGTTATAAAGAGCTCTCCTAGCCCTATAAATGACCTCCAATGCCTGCCTTACCTCCGTAGCGAGAAATAGAACCAAAAAACACCTCTTCTTCCTCAACCTCCGGCTCACTCCACCTTGCTCCAACGACTCTCCACTTCTAGCCTCTTCGCCAGCCGCCACGTACAATAGGTGGTCAGTTCTTCTTCCCCACGTCTTTCCACACCTCACAATACCAACGAGGTGCCCTCTAACCCTCTGTCGTCGTCGTTATCCACCTCCGGAGCACCTTCCTTCTCCGGCGTCGACATACCAGACCCGGCGCCTTCTCCACCCCCCTTCATCCACTACTTAGTCTCCTCAACTCCTTATCATCAGCTCATCATCATCGTACTACTACTTCACCGTTTCGACCACTCCTACGCCGTCCACTCCATCTTCCACCTCACCAGTGTACCTCCGATGAGCACTAGCAGCCACCACAGTCCACCAAACCAGCCGCTCTGAAGCTCCACACCTTCGTCGTTCGCCGTAGACCAAAAGCCCCAACTTAGTTGAGGCTATTGGTCCTTCATACCTTCCACCGAACACAACCACCTCCACCTTCATTTTTCACGTCCACCAGCCATCTTTGACCACTTCCATGGCACACCACCACCTTCGCCACACTCGCATGATTCTTCTGAGCTATTCTGACGAGGCCGCAAGGCCGTGCTCTTCATTTCAAGTTCACAGGACACACTGCCATTAATGGAGCACCTTCGAAGAGCTTGAAGTGTGTTCTTACGACTTTGCTACCAGGTCCTCGCTCCAGGTAGTGCAGAACACCTCCAGACATTTGTCCAAGTCTTCAATTCGGAGCATTGACTACTCCTTCACCTCCAATTGAATGAGAGTTGCTGCTGCCATTCGCACAAAGAACAAGGGTGGGATTAGTCCCACATTGTAGAGTGTCGCGCCTTCAACAGTATATAAAAAGAATTTGTGCTGAGGCCTTATCGCCTCAACACATGAGGGGTGAGGTCCCACGCTCACGAACCCTTTCACTCCTCGCTTGCAACCCATGCCCGCAAGCTTGGTCCCCGGATCTGGTTATTGTTCCTAACCGATTACCCGGTTAACCCTTGGTCTTTGAAAGAAAGAAGAGAAGGAAAGAGAGAGGGGGGTGTTTTGCCTCGCTCTCTAGCTCTCTAACTCTAACATTTGAAGAGAAGAAGCCTTTGCCTTTGTGCGTGACTTGAGAAAGAGTAAAGCAGAGAAGAGAAGAACAATAGTGCTTACGCACTGTAGCAAGGAGCTGCTTAAGTTGTTCGACGTCTGATTTCATCACTTTGTACTTCTGAGGCTATACTGCTTACTTACCTTGCGTGGGAATTACTTGGTTGATACTGTGCATTTATTTGGTATAATTGTAAAGGGTTAATTGGTGATTTAAATCACTATTTTACCTCATTCTTTTTGCACATTGCTACTTATTCTCTTATAAATATCATTCTTGCATGAAATTCTCATTATAAATTGCTTATATTTGTGATTAAATTGTGATCTTGAGATTAATTACTATACTTGCTCCCTGCATTCGACCTTGAACTTCAAATTTGGGTTATAAATTTTATTTATTTTCGAGCGACTTTGACCTATACTATGACGCATCTTTTATAACATCGATTTCGTGTGCTAACAGAATGTGATGGCCCCTTTATCTGAGTTGTACCCTTAAAGATCAGTTTCAATGTGTGTGTATGCACAATCAATGATTTTCAAGCAAGATTATTTTTTTATGCGGTGAATTTTAAGGTTTAAATCTTACTTAGTAGCTTTTAAGATTCAACTTTAGGTGTATTCAATCAAGTTTAGTTAGCACACCAGGTTTTGAAAGCACAGATGAATATGCCTTCCTTTAAAACTTAAAAGAATGTGAAGTGCCTGGTTAATTCCTAAAAGTTGAACCCTAAGAGGCAGCTACTTGATGAGTTATTTTTAGATGAAGTGGTATGGCCCAAACAACTCAAACAATTGGCCTGATGCAACACTGAATTAGGTACACAAGTGATTACTTAATCTGATTTTTAATCAATTATGTGTTGATGGGTGTACCGATTCCAAAGATCGGGTTATCGGTTGAGCATGAAGAATCAGAAGAGGTTGTATACCTCTGTGAAATTAAAAAAAAAAATTATAAGCGGAGGGAGAGGTGGGTGGAGTGACAAACAAACAAACTAACTAAGCCTAGGGTTTATGAGAGCTCCTAGGTTAATTTGGGTTTGTGTTATTAGGTGATGGAATGAAAACTAATGGGTGGGAGGTGGGGTATACCTACAAAACCTTCATCTACACTTTTCTCCAATCTAACCCCTCTAGCTCGCCTCGAAAGAGTACCTACAATCATAGTAGGAAAAGAGAAAAGTGAGGTAAAAGATAAGTAAGGTGGGAAAACGTGAGAAATCAAAGAGTGTCGCTTCCCTGGCAATGGCGCCAAAATGTTGAACGAGATTTGTACGCTGAAAATTTGAGTTTTGAAACCTTGTCATTGCAGTTGCGTAAAAATCTGTTAAACAAATAATTTAACTGAAACTCTGGTGAATCCCGGGTCGAACACGGGGAGGCGTACGTTTGATCAAAAAATCACGTTTGATTTATTGTTACGAAGTAGATTAGCTGGTCGATTTAAATTTATGCTAGCTCTCTACTTAAAAAATAAATAATAGAAGAGAGAGAGAAAGATTGATACAAATAAAGAGAAAAATAGAGAGAGAATAAATAGGAATTTCATAACCACAATTTAATGTTCATTACAACTAATCACTACACTAGAAAGTGAGAAATCTATACTAGAAAGCGATAAAGGAGAAGGTGGAGAGAGATTATCCTCCTCAACAGTTGTTTGGAAGACGAGCTGCATTGACAGAGTGCCCGAACGAGGGTGGTAAGACGATGGACAAGGGAAAATGAAGACGGAATACGGATGATGGGGCAGGGCGACGTCGTAGTGGGATCTGCTTCCTGAACGACGGTGAGAAGACAACCGCAGGCGCTCCACGAACGGGGATGAGAAGGTGGAAAAATTCTATTTTAAACTCTAATAGAGCATCCCGGGTTTGAGACAAGCTCTTAGAGCTTTGGAGGGGGTGAGAGAAGAGAGGAAGAGATGGAGAAAATGTGGAGGGTGTATGGCCTTTTATAGGTGAGGAGTAAGGGGCAAAAAGGTCCTTTTATAAGCTTAAACATTAATATCAGGACCTTTAGTGATGTTTATGAGTGTCACTGTAGGCGCACGACGTTGTATCCATGCACACCATCTCCGCCATGCAATGAGGATGCAAGTGCTCGAGTGAGCCACATCGACGTCGCCTTAGCTCCAGCCATTCGCGCCTTCACCCACGTTCGTACATTCTCAGCCATCCGATCAAGAGATAGGATGGCTTAAGATCACACGCGCCTCATCGCCTTCCTGCGTTAAGAGGCGACGTAGCTCTCTTCCCACCGTTAGATCAAACATCAACGGCTAAAACTCACACTCGCACGCCTTTACAATGTGCACCTCCAGCGTGTGTGATTGAGCGTGAGATCGAGAGTCCAATCGCACGTCCATCTAATCGGTCGATCTGAGCCGTTGGCCCGTGATCGAGCAGTTGAAATGCACTCTTGCGCACGAGGGGGGAACGCAGCGCAGGTGGCTCGAACGCGCACCCATCTGTGGCGAAGCGCCTTGACCGCTGCACTACACAGACTTTAGTGTCTCATTTATCTTTTAAGGCTGGCGCACTCATGACCGTTGGATCTCGATCCAACGATCGAGAGCAATCAAACCTTTGCCTTCAGTGAGGATGTTGCATGGCTAAGGAGCGACATGGTACGTTCTCAGCCGTTGGAATGATGATCCAATGATTGAGATGCATTGGCCATTGCGTAAGCTGGAGTGAGAGACTTGGGCTGACATTGGGAGGCTGGGATGGCACCATGTGGCGCCACCATGGTCATCCATCTTCTTTGACTTGTAGATGATACCACGGATGTCGAATTGGACCGATGTTCACCTCGTTGGGCTGCGATCGTCAATCTAAACCCATCCGTACAGTTGGATTTGTCGTCTGAGGTATGGATTTACATCACATGGCTCCTTAACCTCTAATTTTTCTTAGACTGTATCTGATGCTATGGAGATCCGATCGGGGCGATCTTGGAATCGTTGAACTCCGATTTTCACCCTAATCAGATCAGAACGGTTAGATCTTCAATCTGAGGCCCCCATAAATGTTTCCCTGTTCCCTAACCACAAAAAGAGAGAATTAACCTAAAATTTATACAATCTAACCTAAATGCACGATGGTGCATGTTTTGCAATATTTATAATGATGAATGCTTCTCTAATACTAGAAACATGCATAAATAGACATTTTAGGTCAATTAGATGTCTGCACATCACAAGGGATGCCAAGGATGATGTCAAACACCTTAAGGTTGAGGATGTGTCCATTGAACCGAAACTCATAATTCTATATGGTCACCCATAGGTTTTCTATCCGCTGGCAAGAACACAGAGATTTGCCATGGGCAATAAACACGCAGGTCCAACGCCATACCTCCTATGTGTAGTCATCGCCACCTAGTAACGTGGGAGAGATAAATTGTTGCAGCTGCCATTGTTGACGAGAGCGAGGTTGATGGGAACACCATCATGAGCCATAACTAACTCATTTTGATCTAATTAAGTCAGTAAATGCTCCTACATAACTGCCAGAGATCCATAATTCACTGCAAATCCATTCTGAGGGAGAGATAAGAAACCAGGGTTAAAACTGTAATTTTACCATCATAACTTGAATACAGTACAACCACGGGTTTTCTCAGGGGTTAATTAAGGGTCAATTGGTCTTAAAAGGATAACGAGTGGGTTAGAACAAACAGAAAAGCGTTTTCACGCGTTTTGAGAATTAAATGACTTTTGAAACCCTAAAAACAGACATAATTAACTGAAGTTCTGGTCAGGATAAAATTCACCTAAACCCTCTAAAATTCATAGAAAAATATTCTCTAAGGTTTGGTACCTTCAAATTGACCACCAGAACCCGTTTTGGCCCAAAATAGTCTCAGACAAACATTTAGCCTAATTTAGATTTTTGCATAAATTACCTAGTCAAACGAGGTCAAAACCAAAATCCAACTTCACCATTGGATTCCTTAGGTTCAAATTAGATTTGTAGCAAAACTCGGGCCCAATCCAAGATTATTTTGACCTAGTTTGCACTTTGGTCCAAGTCTGACTTTCTTTATCTCCAATAGCCCCTCAACTTTTGAACTTCTTACAAAAAGCCCCCAACTTCTTTGTCTTCTTCACAAAAAGGCCCCCACTGTAGAGAAATCCTAATCCTAAAGCTCCAGAGACAATCAACCAAGGATTTTTCCTTGATTGATTGATGAAACTTCCTTAAATTTGAACTGGAGATCCCTCTTGAAATTCTCTTTCAATCAGACGATTCTTGAGCTTCAATTCTTTTCCAATCTCTCATGCGAACGCATGAGATAGTTGGGTTTCCAACTCCGGCAACCTTCTAAGCTTGGGAAGCTTGCTTCCCAAGCTCTAAGCACCCTTTAACGGCCTATATAAGACTCCCCAGGGCAGACCATTCGGGGCACGCTCGAATTTGACCGAAGTAACCCCTAATTCTTCTCTCCTCCTCTGGCCGAAGTGCTTTTCGAGCTCCAACGACCTTCCTTGCCTCTCCTCATAGTTTAACTACAATACCGACGGCAGATCCTCCTTCCTTGCCTTCTTCCGCGTCGAGCAGCACTAGCCGGCGTCCCTATCTCCTTCATCCTCACCGTCCAACCCCTAGCAGAGCTAGCTTCATCTCCGGTGCCGGCCATACCACAACCGGCACCATCTCCGCCCCCCATCGTCCGCTACATACCTCAATCGACTCAGCCTTTCTACGTCATGCCAGTACCTCCAACACTCTGTTTTGACCTCTCTGACACCCTCCACAACTCCATCTTCCATCTCGTCGACACACCTCCGGCGAGTGCTAGCGGCCACCACAAATCACCTACGTCGCCGCTTCCATGCTCCACATCTCTACCTTGACCTCAGGAGCAAAAGCCCTAACTTCGTTAGGTCAATTGCTCCTCCAAACCCTCTGCCGAACTCACACTTCTCCGGCCACCCTCTACGAGGTTGATAGGCCTCTTCACACACGCTCACTGCACACCACTGCCACCGTCACACTCGCTGTGCTTCGGCGATCATTTCTTAGCTTTCTGATGCACCCGAAAGGCCTTATTGGTGATTTCAGGTACTAGCCCCCTCCGCCATTGACGCCATAAGCTTCGAGCTTGCTTGAAGCTCTCTCCAACATCTGCAGCCCCAGGTAGCATGGAATCCTTCCAGGAACATAACCGAGGGACCAATTGAGTCCTTTGACCAGGCCTTGACTGGAATTAGACGAAGACTTCTCCAAGTGCTACTGCGTGTGCTGTGCGAAGAAAAAGGGGGACGGATAGTCCCACATCAGAAGTTTACAAGCAGCTGTAGTGACTTAAATTGAATTTGTGTCTGGGGCTTATCACCTCAGACACAAGGGGTGAGGTCCCTCACACCCCTCACGTGCCTCGTCCGTGACATGTCCTCCACAGACCTGGTACACCCAACCTGCCAAAGCCTTCACTCCTTGCTCACCAACCACTGTCGGTGAGTCTGGACCTGAGTGCGCGCTTGATCCAAATACCTGAATACCCGATACTGTGGAAGGCTCTAGGAGAGTGTGACCCATAGAGAGAAAAAGAGGATCATGTGCGGCGGTAGGGGGTTTTGCTCTGAGAAGGTTTGGCTAACACTTAGCCAAAATTGAGGATCCTTCCCCCTCTGCATGAAGAGCAAAGAAGTAGAGGAGAAAGAAAGAAGCAGAAGAAGGAAGAAGAAGAGTAGAAGAATAGAAAGGCAGAGAGGCAGAAGAAGAAAGAAGGAAAGAAGAGGAGCAACACAAACAGAGAAGAGGAGAAGAGGAAGAGTTTAAGAAGAAGAAAGAGATCTCTTTAGATTGTTAATTGATATTGTGTCTGATTTGAGTTTCTTAATTGATATTATGCATCTCTTAACTACCATTGTGCGGAGTAATTGGTGATTCAAATCACCATGTTACTCCATTCTTTTTACAGTGTTGACATTAGCTTTCATTGATATATCATTATTGCTTGAAGTTTCAATATAAATTGCTCATACTGTGCTTAAATTGTAATTTTGAGATTCAATTCTATATTGTTCCCTGTGTTCGACCTCGGACTTCAAATTCGAGTAATAAATTTTATTTGTTTGAGCACTATTTTAGCTATATTACAACGAGACAATTCTAAAACACCGATTTATCGCTTAAACATTTTGGCACCGTTGCCAGGAAGCAACGCGCAATTCAGACACTTAATTGTAATATCAAATTGGATTCTAACTTTCTACATCTCTTTTGATTGTGATCTATTTCAGGGACTCATTAGAGGAAGATCAGCTGCACATCAACCACTCCAGGGGCAGGTAAACTCCATCTACCTTCTTCTAAGCTCCTGATTCTAAATAAAACTAAAAGAGAAAAAATCAATAAGAGTTACTTGCATTCTATTCTTAAACAAATTATCAAGTTGCCTGATTTGATACATTCTAGAGAACATCCAAATCCTGATTTTTGCACCTACTTAAGATCTTAAGGTATCTATGGCTATCACATTCTTGTTTGAACCCTAGGTACCACATTTTGACAAATTAAATTGGACCAAATCAGAGCCAATTAAGGATTCCAGTTTAGGGTTTTAGAGACACACTTGCTTAATCAATGTAACGACCCGGTTCTCGAGTCCCTACGAGACACGAGAATCGGACCGACTCGACTAATCCCAAGACCTAGTCGTCCAACGAGGAAGTAACCAAAAGAGCAGTAAAATAAACCACATTCAGCATGAATATAACTAACAGTAAGGAAGTACAGCAGTAAGGAAAGAAACTACTACAGTAGATACCACCACAACAGTAGAACAACATTTATCATATAATAAGAACTGCAGGTAAAGAAAGTACAGCGGAAACAAGAACTACTCACTATAACAGAAACAAAAGAGGTACAAATGACTGTGGTAAACTCTACTGGACCCTACTCGGCCCAGCGTCCTCTGCAGCCGCTGACCCTGGCTGCTCAACACCTGGTCCTGAAAAAGGTAACGAGTGTAACACGTCAGCAAAACGCTGAGTAGAGTGGCAAACTAACTAAAGACAACAGTAGAGTGTACAGTAGCTGTTATGTTCTATTACTTCCTTTATTCACATCTTTCAATTTTCTCACTATTTCATTTATTTCTCAGATCCTTTACTTGATCTCGAATGTTCCTCGTGGGAACGATCTTGATTGCAGTCTTTTCCAAAAGTAGAAGTAGCACGTGGTGCTCTCCTGGCCGGGAGAGTCCCCCGTGGTGATCCTACCCTCAGTCAACCACCCCAAGGTCACTGACAGACGTAACGGTGACTACGGCACGCGCGATAAACGCACAGGTAGCTAACCCGCACTGGCACGCGGTCAGTCATTTCCGTTAACGGGTGCGCCCAAAGCACAGCACGGAACCAGGGCAGAGCCCTCTCAGTAACAAGGCTCCAACCCCTCCACAGTAACCAAACCGGGGCCTTGCCCCTCCACAGTCCGCACACCCTCGCCTGACTACCCTGGTTTGCCCTAGTGGGCCTAACAAGTCGGTGAAGGAGGCTAGCAGAACCCCGGGGCCCGTGGGGTAGCTAGTACTCTCCTAACACTAGTAGCTCTCCTCGGTACTACGTACACGAGGGCCAGCAAGTCGATACAGAGCGGCCAATCCTAACCCCGGGTCCCTGGGGTGGCTAGCCCCACTCTGCACTAAACAAGTACAGGTACTTCCCTTGGTACTGCGTACCCAAGAGATAGTACAAACTACATCTCAGTTCCATTCCTTCCCCTTTCCAGGAGTTCCACTCCTAATTCCCCATAGGGTTCCATCCTTTATCTCAGAACATCTTATGTTTCACTTTCCAGTTTCACGTTCTCACAATCCATGATCTCAATCATGTTTCTTTATTCATAACAGGCAGCTGTTAATTCAATTTACAGGCAGCTTTATATTCCTTTCCATTTTTCCAAGACTGCAGTATTATACATTCCACTAGTTTTTCCATCCTAGGATTCATGCCATATCCTAGGATCTATCATACAATCTAGTTTTCCAGCCCTAGAATTCATGCAACACCTAGGCGCTATCATTCCATACATTTCTCATTCCTAGGATTCATGCAATGTCCTAGATTCTAGTTATGGGTCCATACTTTAACAGATTTTAATAATAAACTTAAGGCCACTCTACCAGGTACAACGGGAGTAATGGGGGCGTGATCGAGAATCCCACATGCCTCCGCGACTCCCAAGACTGCAACTGAACGAGGTCCTATCACAAGGATCAAACACAAGGAGTGTCTCAAAACAGTGTATAGCTACTGTAGATGGGTAGAGGAATTAATTCTGAAAAGAACGCAACTCGAATCGCGGAAAACGGAGGCCGAACGGGCCCTAAACGGGTCGAAAAAGACGATACTTTGCAAAATCAGACGTCTGGAACTTCTTCCAGACGTCTTAAAAAGTGGATCAGAGAATTACCTGTTCAGCGTGGTTTCCCAGACATCCAGAAGTCTGCGGGGACGTCTGGCCTAGCTCCCAGACGTCCGATGGTCACCCAGGACGTCTGGAGGTCACTCCAGCCGTCTGGTACAACTTCCAGACGTCCGATTCGCAAAGGATGGCGAATCAGCGAGCCTGCGCACAGCCAATTCCCTCCCTCAGTACGGTCAGTCGACAGGAAGGAAGAAGAAAGCGGAATACTCACATTTCAGACGTCTCCCTCGCCGTCTGGCTATCAACCCAGACGTCTGAATCTGGAAATTTTTCCAGAATCAGGGCACCACTCGGCCTCCGCTCGCGACGCCGCCCGCGTCGCACCTCGCGCACTTGCTGCTCAGACTGCAGCAGGTCCCTCTCCGCGTCGTTCCGCGCCCCCTGCGCCCTCCGCCGGTCGGCCAAGCCGCTCCGGCAAGCTCGCCCTCAAGTCAGAGCTCCGCCCTCGCACGCCGCACCTCCTCCGTGCTCACTGCGGCCGCCGCTGCCGCCCTCGCGCTCGCTCACTCTCGCGCACAGGAAGGAGAAGAGGAAGGGGACGGTGGAGACGACAGGAGGGGAGGCGGGGCCTTTTAAGGCCGCGCGAGGAGGAGGGAGAGAGTGCGCGGCAAGTCTGCAGTCGCAGAGAGATAGGGAAAAAGAGAGAGAGAGAGGAATCGCGGGTCTGCGCGCACAGGCACGCAGACGAATCTCTCGTGCGAAAAATAACTGTTTTCCAGAGGTCTGGAAACGATCCCAGACGTCTGGTCAGACGTCTGGATGTGATCCCAGACGTCTGGTCCGACGTCTGGGCCACCTCCCAGACGTCTTAAAAGACGTCTGGGGCACGCGTTCGTAACAATCAAGAATTGATCTTTCCAAACAATGTGTGCCTAAACCTTGATTGAATTGATCTATTCAAGCAAAACCCTAAAATCAGGCTCTTAAATTCATTTGAACATTAAAAGAGACCTAAATTTCTCAAAAGGATAATATAGGTGAAGTTGACCCACCTTGTTGGGTTAACCAATCTTCAAATTAGGTCACTTTTCACAAAAATATCTTGAAAGTTCAAGTGAAATCATAAGCACCCTTGCTTTTAGTTAAAACTGGTAGACTTAAGAGGTCAAGTCCCCATTTTAGTCTACCTGGATCATCAGTGACAAGAGAGGTCGAGTGGAGGAAACCCATTAACTCGTGGGGGCGCTCTACCGTGTAGGGGTCTTTCCGGAACTCTCCCTCTCTGGCTACCCAAGCAATTCCCAGGTGGACAACTTTCTGACTAAGGGGTATCATCCACCCCGAACCTCTATAGTCATCCAAAATTTCTTTTGGGTGTCTTGATTGGGTCCACCACATTATGCCTCTCATCTACTCCATCGGTGCATGTTCAGGAGGAGGTCTCTAAGACCATCCTTGAGGCCTCCATTAGCTACTCATTCCCATCGAGGCCAAGCCTCGACCTCCTTGTTTGTGTAACAACCCAATCCAATCAATATTTCATCTGATTCATTTGAACCTAATTCTCCTTCATCCATCATCATGGCACAACCAGCAGAAGAAAATAATCTTGAAAATCAGTTTCAGCACCTCAATGATCTATTCCAAGCCTTTATGAACCCACCGTAGTGTCCAATGATTCGAGATCACTATAATCCTGCTGCGGTGGCAATCGAACCTCAAGTACAAATCCCTGCTGGAGGTCCTGACACTGAACTCAAGCCCAACATGATTCATGCCATTTCCAAATTCCATGGACGTAATTTCGAAGATCCTTTCCAGCATATCAAGAAACTCAAGCATCTCGCCTAGACCTTCGGGTCAGAAGCTCAAAATCAAGATGTCCTACTCATGAAAATGTTCTCCTCTCTCATGGATAAAGCTGCTCACTGGTACCAAACCCAAACGTGTCCAATCAACACCTGGGCGGAACTTCAATTTGAGTTTTTGAGAAAGTTCTTCCTTGTTGGTTGGACAAATGCTTTACAACACCAAATCACGCATTTCACACAGCAAGCAGGAGAACCGCTTCACGAGGCATGGGACCGTTTTCTGGATCTCATGCGAAAGTGCCCCCATCACGGAGTTCCTAAATGAGAACAAGTCTAATCTTTTTACCATGGACTACATGAGGATATTCGATTATTCATCAATGCGACTTGCGGAGGAAACATTATGGGTCAACATGAAGACACTGTGTGGGAGATTCTCGAGAATATGTATGAGAACTCCATCAATAATGAATCCATGGGCATGTTCGACCGGACGAATGCCTGTACATTGACGAATCCAAAGGGAGCACATGAGACGCAGGGCCTGTCCTCTTCCGTCAACTTGGAACTGATGGCCAATCATCTGGACAAGGTCTCTATTATTGAGAAGAAGGTGGATTAGCTAACTCGACACTTGTAGCGAGCCACCTCTGCACAAAACCCGTTCACGCAACCGCGCTTTGGCAGGGAGGCTGTGCACAACATCTATCATCGATCTTCTCAGGGGATGGACTTGTATCCACCCTCGACTGATTCTGGTTTCGAAGGAAACTCTGGACCTACCTACTCTAATTAGGGGAACTCTGAACCCTTGTATTCTGACTTTTCTGAGGTTCCTCAAACCTACGAGGACCTCAACGCCATTTAGAATGATCCATTCTCAAACACGTACAACCCTGGATGGCGTAATCATCCTAATTTCACGTGGTCAGAAAATAATCAAAATCAGAGACCTCAATATGAGCCCCGACCACAAGCTCCTCATCCATATCAGCTGCCTCATCCTCGGCCTAACCCAACTTATCAATCTGGGCTGACTCATGCAGATCAAATGACTCTTATCCTTCAGACTTTGGCTGACATTCAGAAGACGAATGCGTCTATGCAAAAACAACACAAAGACAAGATCACAGAGGTTCACAATCAACTTGCCCAGATGGCAAATCCCCGCCAACCTGGTGCACGTCCTTCACAACCTCTACCTAATCCAAATAACGTGCCGAATTAGAGGCGCGTTATGAACCCAAATCAAGGCCAAGCTCACTTTGTCTATAAGGGCCCTTCTACTCCATCACCCACGGGATGGAGGCTTTGACATCATATGCAGGTTACCAGCAGCAAGCACCTCTTTTACCCACACCAAACCAGAACCAGGCGGGATTGAATTCTGTTACTACCCGTAGTGGCAAAATAACACAAGACCCACCTTATCCAAGCCACTCCCAACCTGGTAATAAAAACCCTAACCCTAGATTGGTCATCCAGGACACGCCCATCCCAGATCAAAAGCCTGAGCCAATTCTAGAGGAACCATCTAAGTTTCCATTTTCTGAGGCCTTAACCAAGGGAAAAAGGATAACCAAACCCATGGCACCTGAGGAGGACCTGGTTAAGCTCTTTGAGCAGGTCCATATAAACATCCCCTTGATGGTGCGATACGTCACGTATCGGCTTACGCACGATTTCTGAAAGACGTGTGCACACCTAAGCGTAAGTCGTGAACCAAAGGCGGGAATCCAATCGTACTGTCGAAACAAGCCAGCTTCGTCATTTTGTGCAAACTCCCGCCTAAGGCAAAAGACCCAAGCACCCCTCTGATCTCCTATGCAATCGATGATATACAATTCAACCGAGCTTTATTGGACTTAGGAGTCTTCATAAATTTGATACCTACATCCCTACTAGACTACTTCGAGGAATCTGAGCTTAAACCGATAGAAATGACTTTACAGCTAGCCGACCGATTAATTAAGTCACCAAAAAAAATTCTCGAGGATGTCATAGTTAGGGTACATGATTTCTATTTTCTAGTGGATTTTATTATCTTAGACATGGATGCACCTGAGAATGTGAAGAATACACCGATCATACTAGAGAGACCCTTTCTGGCCACTGCTAGGGCCAATATCAATTGTGAGGAGGGCCAAATTGAATTAAAATTTGGGACCAAGATACTAAAGATTGACATCTTTAAGGTCCAATAAGGAATTAATTGCGGAGTCATAGAACAGATTTACGATATCGAAGATGTGGTTGACGACTTTATCAAGGAAAAGTAGATTATTTCTGATCAACCACAAGAAAATCAAAACCCGCAATTAGAGGAGTCCGAACTCAACCTAGCTCCTTCCTTTGCTCCTAACACCCACTCTGAACCACGTGCTGCTACTGACAACCCAGTAATGGAATTAAAGCATCTTCCCGATCATCTCAAATACGTCTTTCTGGGTTGCAATCAGACATTTCCTGTAATTATCAACTCCCGACTCACATCTGACCAGGAAACACGCCTGATTTCTGTTCTCCAGCAATATCGGAGAGCCATTGGATGGATTTTTGATAATCTGATTGGAATCAGCCCTTCATATTGTACACATCACATCTACACTGAAGAGGGCTCACAACCATCCCGTGAAATGCAAAGATGCCTAAATCCAAATCTACAAGATGTCGTGAAAAAGGAGATCATCAAGTGGTTAGATGTGGGGATCATCTACTCGATCTTCGACAGTCAGTGGGTGAGCCCAATCTAAGTTGTGCCTAAGAAGGTAGGGCTCACCGTCATCACGACTGAAATTGGAGAAACCATACCAACCCGTATAGCAAACTCGTGGGGAGTTTGCATTGATTACAGAAGACTCAATTCCTCCATGAAGAATGATTATTTCCCACTACCATTCATTGATTAGATTCTCGAGAAACTAGTGGGAAATCGATGAAGTTTCCCTAACAGGAGGGGTAGACTTAATAATTGCGGAAATAAATATAATAAACAATCTCACAAAATAACAATCGCACAAAGTACACAAAGATTTTTAGGTGGAAACCCAAACCGGGTGAAAACCACCACCTAACCCTCTCGAGTTAGGATTTTCCGATCAACCAAGTTGATAAAAATCCACTAAACCGAATCACTTTAAAACGAGGGTGATTCAACCTCAATTACAACCACGCTACTTAGACGAGGGTAGCGTACCTCAACCCCTTCTCTTCACGAGAAGGATTTTGTCTCGCGAAGGAGACGGGAATTCGCAAAGCGAATACCCAACCAAATAACAAAGATAAAATAAACAAGTAATCCTATAGAGCCAACAAAGTAATATTTAACCTAAGCTTCTATAGGAAATAGGATGCTTCCCTTCGAAAGGAGTGCGTCGACGATGCGGATGCGTGTACCACGCGACGGCGCAACGTCGCTCTCGTGAACAACGGCGAGAGAGCGGGTGCGCAACAGCTTGATGCTCTCAAGAGAATGGAGCTTGAGCTTGGAGAGCAAGAGCTAGCTAGGACACAAGAGAGTGGAAAGTGTATTACAAAGTGTTTCTTGTATATCTTGGTGTCTCTAGGTGTGTGTTTGTGTTGCAAAGGTTTCCCTCTATTTATAGAGGCCTTAGGAAGGTTTCGGAAGGCTTAGGAAAGGTTCTATAGCCGTTGGGTGCAAAGCCCAAGAGAATCAGGTCGAAATCAGGACAATAATTACACTTGACAGGGTAATCAGACGTCTAATTATGGCATCAGACGTCTGGAAGACCACTTTAAGACGTCTGATTTAAAGGTCAGACGTCTGATTTCGGGCGGGTTCCTTCCTGACTTGAATCAGATCTAAACAGGGTTCTTGTGCAAGTCCATCAGACAACATACAGGACGTCTGGCACTATGTCTGGACGTCTGGAAATCTACTTTTTCGTGGGAATGGATTTGCAATAGCTAGAAAATCTCTGAGAAGAGATTTTCGGGACAGTCGAGGCAAAACGGTCAATTATCAGACGTCTGGAAGGGCTTAAGGACATCTGATAAGGCTCTAACGGTCACATTCTTGATTGTTCACCAAGCCAGCCAACGGTCCACTAATTGGACGTCTGGCAAAGTCATCAGACGTCTCCTAAGACGTCTGGTCTAAGGTCTGGACGTCTGATTTCATCAGACAGAACTAACTATGTCCAGCCTAAATGTTATCAGACGTCTGAATCAACAGTCAGACATCTGATTTGGGAATTAGACGTCTGGAAACTCTATTTGAACCCTATATTGGTTTTCTAAGTTCTCTACAGAAAACCTAAGTATCCTAGGGTTGTGCTGGTGTTCCTAGGACTACTGTTAGGGTACTTTGAGGCTCTTTAACATAATTTTCTAAGGAAATAAAGAGCAAGAAAATAACGACAAATGTACATGAAAGGAATAAAAGGAATTCTATCCTATTCTTCTTGTCCTTCCATCTTCAATCTATCGCTCCTCGCGAATCTTCTCTGTTCTCCGTCAAGCTCCTCCAATCCGTCCTGGATGCGAGCTCGAATTTCATCTAATCACGTATTCATTTACAATTGGCCTGAAATCTAAGACTCCAAGTGCAAATGTTAAATAACACGTGTTTTGTTATCATCAAAATAAATGATCGTGGTGCTCTAGCACCAACAATCGATTCTTCTGCTTTTTGGATGAGTACTCCGGTTATAATCAGGTCGCAATCCATCCCGAGGACCAAGAGAAGACCACCTTCACCTGCCCCTTCGGAACATACGCATTCCGAAGGATGCTGTTCGGTCTCTGCAATGCACCCGATACTTTTCAGCAGTGCATGCTTGCCATATTCTCAGATATGGTAGGTGAATACCTTGAAGTCTTCATGGATGAATTCTTGATATTTGGTGAATCATTTGATGATTATCTCTTGCACTTGGTCCAAATCCTCAGGCGGTGCATCGATGTGAACTTGGTTCTTTCCTGGGAAAAGAGCCACTTCATGGTACCTAAAGGAATTGTCCTGGGACATCTCATCTCTGAAAAAGGCATCCAGGTTGATCGAGCCAAGGTGAATTTGATTTCCAAACTCCCTATGCCTAGCTCGATCAAAGACATCCAATCCTTCCTGGGGCACGTAGATTTTTACCGTCGATTCATTCATGATTTCTCGAAAATTATGTGCCCCTTGACTAATCTTCTATCTAAGGAAGTCCCTTTTGAAATCTCCAAGGAGTGCACTCAGGCGTTTGAGATCCTGCATGATTGAGTTACCCAAGCACCTATCTTGCAATCTCCTGATTGGTCTCAACCCTTTAAGATCATGTGCGATGCATCTGATTATGCTGTAGGGGTGGTACTTGGGTAGAAAATAGATGGTAAATCCGTGGTCATCTATTACGCTAGCAAGACACTTGACGAGGCTCTGCATAACTATACAGTTACTGAGAAAGAGCTGCTAGCCATAGTATTTGCCCTGAAAAAATTCAGACCATATCTTTTGGGTTCCCGTGTTATCATATACTCAGATCACACTGCAGTGAGGCACCTCCT
Source organism: Thalassia testudinum (assembly GCA_037157565.1). Taxonomy (NCBI): domain Eukaryota; kingdom Viridiplantae; phylum Streptophyta; class Magnoliopsida; order Alismatales; family Hydrocharitaceae; genus Thalassia; species Thalassia testudinum. Next base: position 156,519,014 of record JAZHRO010000073.1, read on the forward strand.
TGTGAAGAAGGACGCGAAACCTCGACTAATCCGCTAGATCTTGCTGCAAGAATTTGATCTCGAAATTTGTGATAAAGCAGGAAAGTAGAACATGGTAGCTGACCACTTATCCCGCCTTCCTTCTGACAGTATCAACCCTTCCAGACCCATCATAGAACATTTTCCCGATGAGCACCTCCTGAATATTAGTACGGGACTTCCTTGGTTTGCTAATTTAATAAACTACTTGGCATCACATCAGATCCCATCCAATTGGCCGAAGGCCAAGAAAGACAAATTGCTCTTCGATGCCAAGTACTACATGTGGGAAGATCCGTAACTCTTTCGCATAGGTGCTGATCAGATCATCAGACGGTGCATCTCGGAAGCAGAAATTCAAGACATTTTGTCCTGCCATGACCAGGCCTGCGGAGGACACTTTTCCAGACATAAAATTGCAACAAAAGTCCTCCAGTGCGGCTTTTATTGGCCCATGATTTTCAAAGACGCATACGATCATTGTAAGGCATGCATTCGTTGCCAGACCTTGGGCAACGTGAGCCACCGCGATATGATGCCTTTACAGCCAATTCTTGTGTGCGAAATCTTCGACATCTGGGGGATTGATTTCATGGGACCCTTTCCTGTTTCGAACAACTTCAAATACATTCTTCTCGCTATTGACTACATGTCCAAATGGATCGAAGTCATTCCGACCCGAACCAACAATCATAAGGTGGTAATCAAATTCATTCATCAGAACATCTTCTCTCGGTTCGGAATTCCACTTGCCATTACCTCTGATGGAGGGACCCAATTCACAAATGCTCAGTTCAGGTCACTGATGACCAAATACGAGGTGTTGCACCGAATCTCTGCTCCTTATCACCCCCAAACCAACGGTCTAGCTGAGCTATCGAATTGGGAGATCAAGAAAATACTTCAAGTCACCATTTGACCTGATAGAAAGGATTGGTTGTCCTGACTTATGGAAGCATTATGGGCCTATAGGACCACCCACAAAACCTAATTGGGTATGTCTCCTTTCAGATTGGTGTACGGGAAGGCATGTCACCTCCCCGTCAAGTTGGAGCACAAAGCCTATTAGGCTGTACGGAAGTGTAATCTAGATCTTTCTAAGGCAAGAACCAACAGAAAGTTTCAAATGAGCGAGATCGATGAATTACGCAATGATGCGTATGAGAATTCGCGAATTTACAAATAGCGGGTTAAGGCCTTTCACGACAAGCACATATCCAGAAAGATCTTTCACCCTAGTCAGAAAGTCCTACTCATTAATGCCAAACTCAAACTATTCCTAGGAAAACTCATATCAAAATGGATTGGACCATATCTTATCAGACGAATCTTTAGAAATAGAGTCGTAGAAATCAGCCAACCCAGCCTTGAATCAGAACCCTTTATCGTGAACGGTTAGCGACTTAAGCCATTCATTGAACTCACTGATACGAACATGGCTAGGTATCTTTTAATCTCCATTCTCCCTGAGCTTAGTGCACCCGACTGATGGCATTAAACTCAGCGCTTAACGGGAGGTAACCCGTCATTTTTTGAAAAACTCGAAACCCTTCTTGACACATCTTATGCTAAACTCATATTGCACTAGGGTTCGTCCATTATAACAACCGACTCCACCTCTGGTACCCGTACCTGAGTTTGAAATCGTCCGCAACAGTCACATCGACCCATCCACCCACCCAAAACCTGTCCTATTGAATGATCTAAGCTGAACTCGAACCCACCTAATTTACAATGAGGACATTGCAAATCGTAGGCATGGGGGGTATTAAAGTGCAAAACGTTGTGAGAATCACTTCACAAGAAAAGGATTCATCAAAAAAATCACATATTCCAAAAAATAAAAAATTGAAAAACAACAAAAATAGGAGAAGGGAGGAAATTTTGAGTGAATTGATTGCATATCATTTTTTAGGAGAAAAGGGGAGGAGATAAAAATGTCAAAAAGGAGCATAATTTGAAAAAAAAGAAAAAGAGATAGTCATTAGTAAAAGATTAAGGAATTGACTTAGTTCTACACCAAATCAAAAAGAAAGAAAATGAAAAACAAAAAGTGTTAAGAGACAAAAGAGATTAGTATGAACACTCATTTTAGGCCTCTTGGGCTGTAATCCTAGGCTTAAAAATTCAAGTATCCGCTAAGATCTGGATAGTTCTCAAGAGGTTGGGGAAATGCGAAGCTTAAGTATTAGGTATAAGACTTAAGGATTATTCAGCCTCGTTAACTGACCTCTGGTTTGCAGGACTCGGTAACCTAAGCACCCCAATCCACACACAGTCTGGTTCAGTGCGCTTAAATATCAAAATCATGCAAATGCATTAAATCTGTTCTGAAAAAGTTACCTAGATTAGGAGTGGCTGATCAACACAAATTGATTTGGATGAGTTCCCGGCACGGAGAGTCGGAAAATTTCCCTCGAAGATGCGCAATAACATATCGTCTCCTCGATGCTTGTCTCCTAGGATATCTAAATATCCTACTGGGGGCATGTAAGCACCTTGTGCTTGTTCAGATGCCATGGGCGGCATTATCACGAAATGCCAATTGCCAGGGTCTGACTTTCTTTATCTCCAATAGCCCCTCAGCTTTTGAACTTCTTATGAAAAGCCTCCCAAGTTCTTTGTCTTCTTCACAAAAAGGCCCCCGTTATAGAGAAATCCTAATCCTAAATCTCCGACGACAATCAACCAAGGATTTCTCCTTGATTGATTGATGAAACTTCCTCAAATTTGAACTAGAGATCCCTCTTGAAATTCTCTTTCAATCAGACCAATTCTTGAGCTTCAATTCTTTCCCAATCTCTCATGCGAACGCATGAGAGAGCTGGGTTTCCAACTCTGACAACCTTCTAAGCTTGGGAAGCTTGCTTCCCAAGCTCTAAGCACCCTTTAACGGCCTATATAAGACTTCCTAGGGCAGACTGTTCGGGGCATGCTCTAATTCCACTGGAGTAACCCCCAATTCTTCTCTCCTCCTCTGGCCGAAGTGCTCTTCAAGCTCCGGCGACCCTCCTTGCCTCTCCTCATCGTCTGACTGCAATACCGGCGGCAGATCCTCCTTCCACGCCTTCTTCCGCGTCGAGTAGCACCAACCAGCATCCCCATCCCCTTCATCCTCGCTGTCCAACCCCTACCAGAGCCAGCTCCGTCTTCGATGCCGGCCATACCACAACCGGTGCCATCTCCTCCCCCATCGTCCGCTACATACCTCAATCGACTCAGCCTTTCTACGTCACGCCAGTACCTCCGACACTCTATTTCTACCTCTCCGACACCCTCCGCAACTCCATCTTCCATCTCGTCGGCATACCTCTTGCAAGCACTAGTGGCCACCACAGATCACCTACGCTGCCGCTCCCACACTCCACACCAAAGCCCTAACTTTGTTAGGCCAATTGCTCCTCCAAACCCTCTATTGAACTCACGCTTCTCCGGGCACCCTCCGCGAGGTTGACAGGCCTTTTCACACATGCTCACTGCACACCACTGCCACCGTCACACTCTCCGTGCTTCGGCAATTGTTCCTAAGCTTTCTGACGCGGCTGAAAGGCCTTATTATTGATTTCAGGTATACAACCCCCTCCGCCATTGACGTCGCAAGCTTCGAGCTTGCTTGAAGCTCTCTTCAGCATCTGCAACCCCAGGCACTCATCCCAGGCAGGACAGAATCCTTTCAGAAACATAACCTAGGGACCAATTGAGTCCCTTGACCAGGCCTTGACTAGAATTAGATGAAGACTTCTCCACCTGCTGCTGCGTGTGCTGCCCAAAGAAAAAGGGGAACGGATAGTCCCACATTGGAAGTTTACGAGCGGCTGTAGTGACTTAAATTGAATTTGTGTCTGGGGCTTATCGCCTCAAACACAAGGGGTGAGGTCCCTCACACCCCTCATGTGCCTCGTCCGCGACATCTCCTCCACGGACCTGGTACACCCGACCCGCCTAAGCCTTCGCTCCTCGCTCATCACCCACTGCCAGTGAGTCTGGACCCGGGTGCACGCTTGGTCCGAATACCCAAATACCCGGTACTATGGAAGGCTCTGGGAGAGCTTGACCCGAAGAGAGAAAGCGAGGATCGTGTGCGGGGGCAGGGGATTTTGCTCTGAGAAGGTTTTTTTAACACTTAGCCAAAATTTAGGATCCTTCCCCCTCTGCGTAAAGAGAAGAGAAAGAAAGAAGAAGCAGAAGGAAGAAGGGGAGTCACACAAGAAGAAAGGCAGAAGAAGAAGAGTAGAAGAATAGAAAGGTAGAGAGGCAGAAGAAGAAAGAAGGAAAGAAGAGGAGCAGCACAAATAGAGAAGAGGAGAAGAGGAAGAGTTTAAGAAGAAGAAAGAGATCTCTTTAGATTGTTAATTGCTATTGTGTCTGATTTGAGCTTCTTAATTGATATTGTGCATCGCTTAACTATCATTGTGCAGAGTAATTGGTGATTCAAATCATCATTTTACTCCATTCTTTTTACGGTATTGACATTAGCTTTCATTGGTATATCATTATTGCTTGAAGTTTCATTATAAATTGCTCATACTGTGCTTAAATTGCAATTTTGAGATTGAATTCCATATTGCTCCTTGTGTTAGACCTCGAACTTCAAATTCAAGTAATAAATTTTATTTGTTTGAGCGCTATTTTGGATATATTACAACGAGACAATTCTAAAACACCGATTTATCCCTTAGTAACGTGGGAGAGAATGTGGGAGAGATAAAATTGTTGCAGCTGCCATTGTTGACTAGAGCGAGGTCAGTTCTGACTATCATATGGCCAAGTAATCCTATTAGCCTCTCTATAGAGACCCCGATGATCGCATGCATGCACTAAGACATGTTACTCCATCTCCATGGCGTTCTCGATGATATCCACCTCTAGGTTATTTTCGTCCTCCTTGTCATAGGCAATGAAAAAGAGAGTGCGCGATTTGCTCTTATGGTCGAGAGTGAACTTCTCGTCATAATTGTAACGTAAATTTTTCTTACAACGTTCCACCATCTCCTACAATGTCAATTGCAAGATGGGTAGCTTTGGCATTGTTGTCTTCTCCTCCTTCATTTCACGTCTAGGGTTGATGCTCACACTCGAGGAAGTTGGTCATCTATTGCTACCAACTAAAATGGGAGGAAACCATGTGAGTCGAGCAATATGATCCTCTAGCATGCAAGCATAATTGAGTGCTTACACCATATTGCGAGGATGGAGGATGAACACCTCCATCCACAACTCCTCCTTGAGCCCCATGACAAAGATCTCTGTAAAGGTTTCCTCACTCATGAGAGGGACCTTGGTCTAAAGGGACTCAAACTTCAAATAGTAATCCTCTACCCTGGTGGTCTACATCAAGTAGCAAATGTAACCCGTCAGAGCTCCATACTTTGACTTGTCGAAACATGCGAAGAGCTCCCTCCAGAACTCCTCTCATGTGGACACTCATTCGCTAGTTTCAGTCTAGTGAAGCCACTATTGGGCTTCCCGATCAAGGTGCATAACAGCAAATGATACTTACTACGCCCTTGACACCTTGTGATATGCCAAGAATCGCTCTGTGCAATAGAGTCATGTGGTAGGATCCTCAATGCCTTTATAATTTGGAAAGTTGAACTTGATGAGTGGTGGCACCATGGTTGTGCCTAATGGGTTGGCCCTATCCTTCCCTTCGTCGTGCAGTGATGGTATGGTGAGTTCTCGTTCTTCTCAGCCTTGGCTGATCGAACAGGTTTGATTAGCTCAACTAAGGTTATACATATCTTGTTGCATTTGTAGGAGCACCTCCCAATGCTTCCCATCCATGGTCGAAGAGGGTAGTCAGAGAGGATCGATAGGCCTTATTACCACCATGTTACCTGCCCATCATGCAAGTAATCGTTGGATCGTCGCTATATCACGTGGAGACTCATTCCATGTCTAGGGGCTTTTCCATCCCCGTCCTTCACACTAATATCACTGATTCAAGTCATAACATTATTCCTCTATAAAAAGCTAAACCCAAAAACATAATAAACTTTGGGGTTCCTTCCCTTCACCACACACTACACCTTGTTGCTAGTAGTGTTGTCAAACCAGACCCTAACCTAATCCAATTAGTGGACCTGAGCCCATTTAAAAAGAGGTAGGTTAGGTCGGATTTGACTTGATTAATAAATGGGTCAAGTCAGGGTGAAGTTGCATAGACCCATTAGACCCGTTGGATAAGTTTAAGCTTAGACCACAACCTATTTATGGCCTATTTTGACCTAGTTAGGACCAAGGTAGGACTTTGGTAGGACCCATTGACCATTTAGGATCGAATAGGCCCCCTAGACTCAATTAGGACCCACAAATTTGATTGACTCATGGACCTATTTACCAAAGTGGGTCGAGTCAGGTTTACTTATAAATAAATGAGTCAGGTCATGTGCCCATGAGTTTGGACCCATTTAATATGTGGGTCCACCTAAACCCAACCAATTTATAAATGGGTCCACTATAAACATTATTTGACAACCCTAGTTACTAGAAGTTGACATCAAAGGGGCTAGTGATCGCCCTCATCCTCATCCTCATCCTCTTTTGTCATTAATCAAAATTTTCTGAAATCTCATGTAAAAACTTACTCAACCATTTCTTTTAGAGATAGACCTCCAATTAGCTAAGTTGGAGGCATTGACAATGAAAAGTTCATTGCAAACATCCATCAGTTCATTTGGGCATCTTTAGGTTTAGATGACTAAACTTTCTTGTTTGGATGTCTAACCGGGTCAAGTGAATAGGTAGGGAGGCAACCCCATTCATTGCATGCGTGATAACACTACATCTTACAAGGATAATTCTGCCAAAAGGGGGTCAACCTTAAGGGTAATGCACACAAATAACACATCATAAACGGGCATGGGAGAATGACATGCATCGCATATTGAGATTGCTTATTAAATAGTATTGATGGCCATTTCTATAAGTTCATGTCAAAACAGGCCTCAGATAAGCAATCAAACTGCACGGATGGATCCAGAGAGACGAACGGAGTCCAACAAACTTGAAATCAGCCAAATCCGACATCCGGAGTTCTCATAAATGACCCAAGAAGTTCTGACCGTTGATCTGATGATCAACGGTCGTGAGGTGGCCACGTGGCAGCATCAGGAGCGTCTCCGCCTGCCGCACGACATAGCCCCATCGCGAAGATCTAACCACAGCTGTCCGATCTTCATCAAACAGCTCACGAATGGCGAAGGACTGCGACCATCGGCACCTGCAGCGCAACAGTCGCGCCCGCATCCCCACACAAAGCGATCGCGGGTTCGAATCGCCCGCCGCGCCTCATCAACCGATTTCGCTGCGCACTCAACTTCAGCCGCCCGATCGCCATCGAGCAGCCTCAATAGCGCTACGCGGCGCACCCGCAGACATCGATCTTCCACGGGCGCGCCTACGTTGGTCGACGACGCCTGCGTTCACGTGCGCTTGAGGCGCGATCCAAGCGTACCCTTCGCAAGATGCGGATCGGACGGCCCATAGCAAGTGCGCACGGATCGCGCGTGAAGCGTGGGTGCGCGAGAAGGACCGCTGGGAAGGAGGCTTCACCGACGCTTTTAGCATGGGTTTAGCGACGTCCCGGACGTCACTAAAGCCCATACTTAAAATAGAAACCTCTTCTTCCTATATAAACCCCTCCCAACCACCCATGTAAGGCATTCAATTCATCTTGCAAGTGTTGTAACACCCTCCTAGCCCCCTTTAGCCCCTCTTGTAGTCAACGGAGTCGACGAGCCACCGATGGAGCCTCTCTCCACCACCGTGGTCACCTCGTCGTCTCCCCTATCTCCTCTCTTTCTTTCCCTTTAATCTTGCTTTACTTCCTTTTTATTCAAGCATTTAGCTACTATTGTACTTGTAAAACTTGAATTGCATGTTTAATATAGTGTTGATATTACTTTAAGCAATGACTATGATTTAAAAGACTCTAAACCTACTCTCTCTCTCTCTTTTTCTCTCTCTCACTTATTTTTCTACCACATCATCTTGCAACAAAAACCCGTTATCTCCATGACATAAAGTGACAAAGAAAATCTGATTTTTACGCCTCCCTGTGATCGACACTCGGACTCACGTCCGTTTCTTCTTTTAAAACCGACGCTGCGAGCACGAACTATAATGATCCTTTTAAACAAACACGTCTTTCGCACGTCAATGCCCACCTTGTTTTAGTCATTGATGTAAACACATTTATTGAGGGTAAAATGACTATTCATGCATGTTCCTAGGCTTAGATTTGCATTTCATGTTATAAATATTGCAGAGCATGCATCATTCTGCATTTAAAATAGTTGTATATAATTTAGGTTAATTACGTCTTTTTTGTGGTTAGGAAGAAGGATATTTATTTTAGAGCCTTGAATTGATGATTCGACCGTACGGATCTGATTAAGACGACGATCGAAGTCCAACGCCTCTAAAATCGCCTCGATCGGAGTCCCGTAGCACCATATGTAGTCCGAGGAAGATCAACGGCCAAGGGACTAGGAGACATAATTTGGATCTTCAAATGACAAATCTGACCACCCGGATGGATTCGGGTCGACGATCGCAGCCTAACGCAGCAAAAATCGACTCAATCCGACTTCTGTAGCAGCCCTTACAACAAGAAGATGGATGGCCCAGACTGCGCGCGTGCAGCAGCATGGGTGCGCACAGTGAGGCACAGTGCAGTGCTAGCGCGTGGGCGTGCACGCGGCAAGGCAGGGGAGCGCAGCACCAGCTATGCGTAAGCTGGACCTACAGCGACGCATGAGCTAGACTTACAGCGACGCATGAGTTAGACTTACAGCGACGCTTACAGCCGTTGCTAATTCTTCATGCGCCAGCAATTCCAACTTTGGGCGTGAGCGGGCATGAGTTGCCTACAACGACGCTTCCAAAGACGGCCTGGATGTCACTAATGGTCCCATACCTATTTTTGCCTCTTCTCCTCCACTATGAAAGGACCTACACCCCCTCCCTTCCAAGCTATCTCTACCTACTCTACTCCCAAGCTCTAGCAAGCCTACCAATGCTCCATTAGAGCTTGTTCTCAAGCTCCCAAGGCTCCTATTAGTGTAGCAAACCTCTGTCCCACCAAATATTCCTCCAACTTCCCATCCCCTTTCATAGGTCGCCTTGGAGCCGTTCTCCTACCCCCATTCCGGTAGCAGATCACCTCCGTCTTCTCACCTCCATTCCGGAGCCACGCCGAAGCTTTCCTCGACCTGACGTCCTCCTACATCTCACCTCCGTCATCCCGCTCCTCACCTCCTTCGTCCGAGCTTTCGCCAAGCGCCGTCATCTCGCCAAACAGCCAATTCGGGAGATTTCCTCTCACCCCCTCTCTTTTTATGCTTTTATAGTTTATTGTAATTGACATTAGAAGTAATATATATTAGCTTTGTTCCACATCTCTATCTTCTAATTCATTTTCTTGTCTTTTATTTCAAAAACACAAAAAAATAACAAAACCCTAAAATACCAAAAAGAAACGAATCGAAGCGCGGTTTTCACGTAAAGTAAACGTCGCCTCCTTGTGTTCGACCCGGGACTCCCTTGGAGTTTCGGTATAAATTTTATTTGATCGACGTGTTTTGCAACTACAATGATGGGTTACTTGGAACCTCGATTTCTAAACACGCGAAACACCCTCGACCATTTTGGCATCGTTGCCAGGGAGGCAACGGAATTTACTTTATTGTTTATTGCGTTTCTTTGCATTTACATAGCACTAACCCTACTTGTCTTTGATCTACTATCTTGCAGGTACCCTATCATGGAGATCTAAGTGTGGTAGACCAGAGTAAAGTGCGGGTAGAGTATTTTGTAAGTGTCCCCCACACCACCCCCACCTTAGTTTTCATTCTATAGCCTAATAACTCAAACCCAAATCAACTTAGGTGCATTTTATAAACCCTAGGATAGATTTGGTTGTTTGGTTTCCACCTCCACTCACCTCACCATCCACATAAATAAAAAAAATAAAAAAAAGTGTTATCTGATTGTAAGATTTTCTGAAAGCTACACACTTAACACCCACAACTTCTTATCCTAAGGCGCACAATTACTTTGATTCTACCACTTCACTGGGATCTGACCTGTAGACCCGGTACACTTCAACTAAATACACATAAGTGAGTAGAAATCTAAATAGGTTAAGCATTCTTGTGTGCCTTAACTAAGTGGTGCAATAGGCCAATTGATCGAGCTGTTTGGGCCGTACCACTCAATCTAAACCTGATTCGAAAAGTAGCTTGCCACTTAGGCTTGATTCTTAGGGCTGAACCAGGCACTCCACATTATTTTTTATTTTTAAAGGAACATATCATCACCCGTGCTTTCAAAACCTTGAGTGTTCTACTAAACCTCGATTGAACCAACCTAAGAATTAAACCCTAAAAGCTACTAAACAAGGTTAAATCCTAAAAGACACATCATCAAATAACCTTGTTTGAGAACCCTGATTGTGCACGCACACACATTTTAACTGATCATTAAGGGCACAACCCATCTAAAGGGCTCATTACATTCCTGAAGCACCATTGTCCCAAGCCTAACTAAAATTGATTAGACACTGGCCTTAAGGACTGGTTCGCTCGTTAGGATCCAGATTGAGATTGTTCACGATTAACCTGCTTATACTAGTCAATCTGATGTCTAGTTAGGGGAGTAGCATCAAACGACTGCGGCTGGGGGGTACACTAGGAATCAGAGGTGTAAGCCAAAGGAAGAACCTTCTCCCCAGTCCCTCTTTCTAACTGACTGGATTGCCTGGACGTAAGTAGAGTAAATCTTCCATAATCTTAGGATGGATTCTGAGAGTCTATAGACCTTTAGGCTACCCAACCTAAGGACAAGCTTGTATTTTTGTATTGCAGGGCTCCTTTCTCTTCTGATTTCCCTCCCTACTTCACCATGTACCTTTCCACATCCTACACACATTTCACATCCTATCCTCCTACCACCACTTACCCCCAAAATGATTACTATCCCGACTTAACTTGTAATTATCCATCCACTAGCTGGGATGACTTTGATTAGGGATATGAATCTGAACCTCGGTGTCCAGGGCCTAGCCTTGGACAACAAGACTATAATTACTATCCTTCACAAAGCTACAATGATTATATATCTCAATCCTTTGATGATCAAACCAACCCGATCTACAATCAAGAAGGATATGATAACACCTACCCTCCCTAGTACTCCACTGAATATAGGTCACCACTGTTCTTTGAACAACCTGTGACGACCTACTATCAGGGAGGAACCTAAGAACCTCGACATCTTAACTCCCCTAGATTTAACCCAAACCCAACCAAACCTGAATCGAACCAGTTGGTTTAGGTGAACCAGATCCAAGATAGGGTGTTGGCTAACTTGAGGAACACCATCCAATCTTTAGAAGCTCAGCCAACACCATGCACTGAAACACTAGAGCCTATGATCAAAATGATTGATGAACTTAATAGTTCTCTATTGGATTTGCTCCAAAGTGTTAGGGATAGGGACTTGGGTGAGTTTCTTCTTGGGAAATTGTCGAGGTTGAGGATGAAATTTGTGGTTGCACTAGTCAAATCTTGAGATGATTCTCAAGATGAACCCCCTTCAGGAGAGCCAATGTCTGAACCCGCTCAGGCACCTGTCGGGGGGGATACATTTTCTGAGACCGGGGATGACCAGGTTGGGCTAGAGCAACCATTTGAGGATGAACCGATTGATTCACCCGAGATCCCCAAGTCAGGAAACGAAGAAAATTATGTCTCCTTGGATCATGAAATGATTTATGATTTTGAGACATATATAGATGAGGATCATCAATTCTTTGACTCTGAAGGTGAAGAATCTTTAGGTGAAGTCTCACTTGAACATAATGAAAATGATTTTAGTGAGACAAATGGGCATGAGGAATCTGATGAACCATTTGATAGCTCGTTCATTGAAGATTTGGATTCGGTTGGGGTTAACTTTGAGGATCCGAATCTTGATGATTCAATCAGTGACCCCAGTCCTCATCTACACCCCGAAGAGCTAACTTCTGAGATCTTTGTGCCCAAGTCAATCTTGATTCAGCCACGATTTCTGGACTTAGGAGAATCATATGGGGTGAATGATATGCTAGAGGTCCTGAAGCCTGAGCCCTTGATGTTGGAGGATAGAATTGTTGAAATAAAAATTTGGGAGGCTAATTCTGAGAGAAGTTTGATTTTGGGTTTAAGGGTACTTATTGACCTGAAATTACCTATTTGCTATACAGACCCTTATGATATCTTTCACATGCGACCCAAGCCTGGAATAATAGATTATTTTTCTGAGCTAGATGTTAAGTGGACAACCGCACCTATTGAACCATCTTTACCCGTTGTCCGACACTTTGGTCTTGGGTTGCACACCACTAAACCATAAGCCCGGCCCCGCAAACACAACCTTTGGTTCTGGGTGATTTTCATCCAGAACCTGAGAACCACTCGACCCTGGGGCATGGGTCTGTACCATAATCTCGTCCACATCTGCGGACATCTTCTGCGAACAGGTTTCAAGATCAATATTTTGATTTTGATTCTGACCCGCACTTGTGAATTCTCAATTTCTTCTTTGTATGTATGTTATGCCTAGTTGAAGGCATTAAACTTAGCGTGTGTGTATACACTCTTGATGTAAACACATTTACACTACTTAAGATGTCTATTTATGCATGTTCTTAAGCATAGGATTGCATTTTATGATATAAATATTACATAACATGCATCATCTTGCATTTAGAGTAGTTTGAATAAAATGAAGGTTAATTATCTCCTTTTATGTGCTTGGACAGGGCAAACATTTTATCGGGACCTCGGATTGAAGATCCAACCGTATGGATGTGATCAGGGCGACGATTGGAGTTTAATGACTCCAAGATCACCCTAATCAGACATCCGTAGCATCAGATAGTGACTGAGGAACCCAAGAAGATCAAGGGCCAGGATGGTGTAAATCCGCACTTCAAATGACAAATCCGACCGCATGGATGAATTCAGATCGACGATCGCAGCCTAACGACGCAAAAATCAAGTCAATCTGACATCCGTGGCACCATCTACAACATCTAGAAGATGGATGGCCAAGATGGCACCACGTGGTGCCATCTCGGTCGCCCAAACGGCCGCATACAATCTCTGAAGTCCCCACACCCGCTCCCTCTCTACAATTGGATCTTGATCCAACAGCTGTGGGACAGCTGCGCCTAAAAGCATCTGCTCGACCATCCACGCCTCTTAGCGCAGTGGTCGAGGGCACTATCGTGAGCCGAGGACGCGCGTTTGAGCCGCAACGGGGTGGCGAAGGGCGCGGGCGTGCGTCAGATCTTGATCAGACGGCCGTCTGCGCTCAATAGAGATGACGCGCTATTGCACGCCCGCGGCTCACGCGGCATCGTACGCGCTGGGGCGGGCGCGCAGTAGCGGGCGATGGCGCATCCTAAGCCGTTTGATCTCGCGATCGGACGGCTGAGATTTGATGAACGTGGGCATATGCGTTGAGCGCGGGCAGCTGAGGAGGTGAGCGTGGGTGGCAGGCACTACGCCCACGTTGGGGCTTTAGTGACGGCTTTATCCGTCACTAAAGACCCCTCATTTATTATTTTAAAGATGTAATGACCAATTTGCCCCCACTCCTTGCAACTATAAAAGGAGACCCCCTCCATACGAAATTCTCATCCTTTCCTTCTGTTCTCTATCTCTCCAAAGCTCAAGAGAAGCTTGTCCCACACCCGGGATGCTTCTCGCGAGATAAAGTCCAAATTTTCATCCCCCTTCGGAAGTGGATCCCACGACGACGATGGCGTGCTGCTCCGTTCCCGTTCTTCTGCTTCATCCTGCTCCATCCTCTTTCGTCCAGGCGTCGTCCCGTCCAGCTCATCCTCCAAGTGATCGTCGAGGAGGATATCTCTCTCCTTATTCTTTTTACAGCTTTTCTAGTGTAGAATTTTCCTGCTTTTTAGAGTAGTTATGTTCGTCCTCCAAGCGATCGTCAAGGAGGACATTTCTCCCTCCATTCTTTTAATGCTTTCTAGAGTAAATTTATCACTTTCTAGAGTAATTGTTTTATGCTTTATAGTTGTAAGAGTGAAATGAACAATCTCCTTAATGATAAATTCCCTGTTTATTCTACATCTCATTTTGATTTCTTTGTGTAATATTCTCTCTCTTACTCTCTCTCTCTCTTCTATTTATTATAAATAATTAGATAGTTTTAAATTGAATTACTTCATGACAAATAAAAAGAAACGCGTAGTTTTTAAATCAAACGTCTGCCTCCCTGTGTTCGACCTGGAATTTTCATTTCGGTATAAATTTTATTTGTTGAACATGAGTTCTTCGCTTTCAAACTACAACGACAGGTTTTCCAAAACCAAACACGTTAGCGTAGCAATTCGTGCGTTCAACAACTCTTCTCTCTACAGAGCTGATCGGATTTTCACAACACTCAGGTGATATTCTGTTTACTTTGCCCTTTTTATGTCTTTATTTTTACAATGAAGACATTACATCATTTAGGCATGAGGGGGTGCATAATCAATTCCTAAAATCATTATGTTAACTCCGTATAATTTCTTTTAGTTTCTTATAAAATTAAAAAAAAATTGAAAATTTGAAAAAAGATGAAAAAAAAGAAATTAGAAAAAGAGAACTTAGGCATTTGGAAGTTATTAACTTTAGAAAATGAAACGAGAGGACCTAAACACTTAGACTCTTCAGGTCGTTGGGCTTAATTAGCCCGGGTGTCCACTCGAATGTGGACTTAATCTCAAGTCCTCGTCAATTAAAATTTATTTTAATTTGGTAAATAATTTGGGATGATAAGTATGCGACTTATCAACCCGCCGTCTGATTTGAGAGGACTTTAAGCCTAAGCATCTACACACATTTTTTTTGCATTGACTCACTTTCCGATGATTTTTACGGAAATTGGGTAGCTAATGGATCGACTTGGGTGGTATGGCTGGCAAGTTGTCGATGGTAACAACTCATTAGCCGGTTGTCCAGAGCCCAGCCACAAGACCATTTTCGTTGTACTGCCTTTAGGTAAATCTTAGATCAGGGAAGCCACCTACTTAAAAGAAAAAAAGAAAAGAAAAAAAAAGAGAAAGAGAAACACTCAAAAAGAAAAGAAAAAAAAAGAAAAAGAAAAAGTAGAAAATAAAAAATAATAAAGCCACACTTCACTGCATGAGTATGGCTGACAAGTAGTCATGGGTAACAGCCCATTGGCCGGTTGTTCAGAGCTTAGCTCACAAAAAATACACAATAATTCCCAAAACACGTAGGAAAGAAGCGAGAAAGTAGAATAAACCGGGGAGATATACACTGGGTTCACCCTTGTGTTGACC
Source organism: Thalassia testudinum (assembly GCA_037157565.1). NCBI lineage: Eukaryota > Viridiplantae > Streptophyta > Magnoliopsida > Alismatales > Hydrocharitaceae > Thalassia > Thalassia testudinum. The sequence goes on from JAZHRO010000073.1 coordinate 156,534,393, forward strand.
TCAAAAATAAAAGTAGGGAGAAAGCTACCAATCGTAAAGATAAACCTTTAGGCAAGGTTACATAGGGTTGTAGAAACCTCAAGTCCGTCTTAACGGCTGTTTTGTGAGTCTATCACCTTTTCACAAAGATGCTTAGTACTTAGAGTCCTTTTCGAGTCTTGGGTGGGTGGCGTAGGTGTAAAAAGTTATCCTGGAACTCTCAAACTCCAAAAGTACAAAAAAAATTAGAAAAGAAGAAAAATAATAATAAAAAATGTATCTTCCCTTTTCAAATAAGGCGAGAACTTGGGCGGTTTACATTCTGGCAGACATCCAGGTACTGTTGAGTTTTCGTAGTTTAGGTCCTTAGTTGAAATTTTCTATTGTTAATAAACGACTTAGGCTTAAGCGATCTAATCCTAATTCTACTTTTATACATAGCATATAGTTTAATTTTGCTAAGGACTAGCAAAAGATAGGCATGGAGGTATGATGTAAACACATTTATTGAGAGTAAAATGCCTATTCATGCATGTTCCTAGACTTAGATTTGCATTTCATGTTATAAATATTGCATAGCATGCATCATTCTCCATTTAAAGTAGTTGTATATAATTTAGATTAATTTCATCCTTTTTGTGGTTAAGAGAGAAGGATATTTATTTTGGAGCCTCGAATTGATGATCCAACCATACAGATCTGATTAAGACGACGATTGGAGTCCAATGCCTCTGAAATTGCCTTGATCAGAGTCCCATAGCACCATATGCAGTCCAAGGAAGATCAACAGGCAAGGGACTAGGAGACAATTCGAAGCTTCAAATGACAAATCCGACCGCACGAATGAATTCAGGTTGACAATCGTAGCCTAACGGCGTGAAAATCGACTCAATCCGACCTCTTTAGCAGCCCTTACAACAAGAAGATGGACGGCCTAGACTACGCCACGTGGCGCAGCCCAGGCCGCCCAATGCACGCACGCACCATCGCACGCGTGCACATGCAGGTGTGCATGCGCACAGCGCAGCACAGTGCAACACCAGTGCATGGGCGTGCGCGCAACAAGGCGGGGGAGCGTAGCTTCAGCTATGCGTGGGCTTGACCTACAGCAACACATGAGCTGGACTTACAGCGACACTTACAGCTGTTGTTAATTCTTCGCGTGCCAGAAAAGCCAACTTTGGGCATAAGCGGGCATGAGCTACCTACAACAACACTTACAGAGACGGCCTGGATGTCACTAATGGTCCCATACCTATTTTTACCTCTTCTCCTCCACTATAAAAGGACCTACACCCCCTCCTTTCCAAGCTATCTCTACCTACTCTACTCCCAAGCTCTAGCAAGCTTACCAATGCTCCATTAGAGCTTATTCTCAAGCTCCCAAGGCTCCTATTAGTGTAGCAAAGCTCTGTCCCACCAAATATTCCTCCAACTTCCCATCCCCCTTCATAGGTCACCTTGGAGCGGTCCTACCTCCATTCCGGTAGTAGATCACGTTAGTCTTATCACCTCCATTCCGGATCCACGCCGAAGCTTTCCTCGACCCGACATCCTCCTGCATCTCACCTTCGTCGTCCTGCTCCTCACCTCCTTCGTCCGAGCTTTTGCCAGGCGCCGTCGTCTCGCCGAACAGTCGATTCTGGAGATTTCCTCTCACCCTCCTCTCTTTTTATGCTTTCATAGTTTATTGTAATTGACATTGGAAGTAATATATATCAGATTTGTTCCACATTTCTATCTTCTAATTCATTTGCTTGTCTTTTATTTCAAAAACACAAAAAAATAACAAAACCTTAAAATACCAAAAAGAAATGAATTGAAGTGCAGTTTTCCCGTAAAGTAAACGTTGCCTCCCTGTGTTCGACCTGGGACTCCCTTGGAGTTTCAATATAAATTTTATTTGATCGACGTGTTTTGCAACTATGACGACGGATTACTTGTAACCCTGATTTCTAAACACGCAAAACAGTCATCCAACTCAACACTTTAGGCATCTAAAAGCATTGTGAACATGTTTTTTTTCAAATCTTTTTCCTCATTCTCCTTTGTTACTTAATCCCTTTTCCTTAAAATGTCTTAAAGAAGTCTTAAATATTATTTGTTAGTCTTTGGGATAATAAAATCCCAAATATTGCTACTAGACTCAGCACTTATCTTCTTCAAGGATCTATTAACAATTATCTTTTTCCTTAAGCACAACCTTCGAAAACAAAAGCATCATCTTGAAAAAGAAAAGGGAAGACAACTTGGACCATAGGAAATCACATCAAAATTAGAAGAATAATTATCACTAGTCATTTAATTCCTCAACACAGTTAATTAAGTTATTTAGACTTAATTAATCGCATGAGAAAGTAACTTAGGTTAAGTTGAATTAATGTCGGTTGTGTAGTATAGGGTCAAGTTAACCTAACATTTTAGATTTTAAATTCTTTTTAACTGGTTGAGTTCAGGTCGTTCATTGGGAGGCTTAACTTATCTTAATTCACCATTAATTCCTAAGCATAAATTACTAACTACTTAATCAATCAGATTATAATTAAATTATTTTAAGTACATGAATCTTGCATAAGAGATATTCACATAAAAGCATGCAACATTTTGTTAAGAAAGAATATATTTACACATGTGATTTTTCATTAAGAATCAAGTAAACATGTTTATTCACCCATTACAACTTATTATAAAAGATTAAGGCAAGAAAAATTATACAAGTGAATACAAATGACTCATTACATCAATTAAGCTCAAAATATTAAAATGAGACATTATTACAACAAAAGCACAAAAGTAGAAGATTAGAAGATAATAAGAGTCTCCTTTCTTCTTAATCTTCAACCCTTCTTCTCTTTTATTTCTCTGTCGTTACTCTCTCTCTCTTTTATTCATCTTTTTCTCTTCTTCTTCTAAGCTCTCTCCTTAGGTTTTCTCTCTTCTAAATCTCCCTTAGTATTGTGTATATATGCTCACACTTAACCAAAAATTTGATTTTTATAGTTGGCGGCTCAGATTGGTCAGGGATACACAGCAACCCCTAGAGGGTGGGACTAGACCCTACTGGGTTCGAGCCTAGTTTATATTAGGTATTTTATTTCCATTTCAAGCCAATGCACAATCTCCGGCCTTCTAGGCCCACACACGCCCACTCGGGCCCACGCTCACGCCCATAGGCGCATGCACACACACATGCGCAAGCACGTGCAATGCATGCACCCGCACCCAAGCCAAGTTTCATTTCGCACCCTACGCTGACGACCGGTAAGGCCATAACACTTTTTCATAATATACCGGTGCGGTGCTTCACAAATAACCGAGGTGGGACTATCTTTGTCCATTCTAGGCCAAACTTTGGCCGACGATTCCAGCCCTTGGCTGGACCAAATCAAGCGTTCTAAAGCTCGATCAAAAGCTCCTGAGAAGTTCTACATGTACGTAACACTAATTTGGTGTTCGAGTCTATTCTGGCCCTTTGATTTCAAGGGCGAAGGTGGAAGGTTCGCACGGCCATTCATGGCCTGCAGAGGGTGAGATCAGGTCTTTTGACCTGCAGGGAAGCTTCTGACCTCCAGTTGAGGTCTGAACCATCTTCAGTAGATGATTCTGCATCTATTGGTGAAGGAAGAAGGCTCTGTATGGCTTCAGGAAGAGGAAGAAGCTTATGAGATTCATACAAGAGCTTTAGAGCTCCATTTTGAGCTCTGAACAGTTCCATAGAGAGCTAAAAACCAACAGCATCTGATCAAACAACCTCTGAAGGTTGCAAAGATTCTAACTGGGCAGGTTTGGCATCCAAATCTCTCCAAGAACACACTGAAAGCAGTTTGGGTTCAAAAATGACCCAAACTGGACAGTGATCAAATTCACACAAAATCCTCAATAAAACTCAATCAAATCGATTTCAACTCACTCTAAATCATCCCAGAAAGAACTTCAACCTTTTAATCCACAGAATTAAACACATAATCCTCAAATTGAACCTGGGGTTTGACCACAGTAAGCTCAGAGTTGACTTTCAGATTTAACCAATTTCTGACCTAATTGAAACTCTAAATCTGCTCATCATCACAGAAATTGATTCAGATCATCAAAACTAAGTTTTGAGCTAAAATTCCAGGGTTTCAAGTTCATCACCTGAGATCTTGAAGGGTTTTGTTCGGTAGAACAAATCTCAACTCTAATAAGCAAATAACCATCAAGGATGACATCATCATGCCTCACTTATGCTTTTAGACTTATTAGATTGAACTAAATCCTAATGAAGATGTCTCTCCAACTCTGCCGGAGTTGGAGAAGACAGAAGCCTAGGTGGAGCTCCAAGCATCAAAACATCAAATTGACAATTGCTACATAGTCCTTAGGTCCTAAATAATCATTTTGGAGCTCTGCGCAGAGTTCTATGGGCTGAAGATTAACTTCGACTCGCCAGAGTCCGCCGGAGCTCCGATGAGTCTAGACAGTGACTGACAGAGTATAAAACTCAATAAAACAAACCATTAAAGGCCTGAAAAGCCTCCTGAGGTCGTAAGGAACCACAGGAGCCCATCAATTTACTTAGTTGATGATCATAACAGAAGATATGCAATGAATTCAGAAAGTGCCAGTTCTAAGTTCAGTGGAACTCAGAGAGTATTCCCTCAATTAAGTGAAGGAAAGAGTTCTATATGGTGAGGCAATACTAATGAGCTATTTAATTAGATGAATAACTCATCTCTGAGCTGCTATTGACAGCGAGCTCAGAGATAAGGTGGAATTTAGGCATTTATTTTATATGAGTTAATTCTACTAACTAGGTATAGGATCGGGGCCCATAGATTATGAAGAGGTGATGGAGGGCCCTAGTGAGTGTGTTCTAATCTCAGAGACCTCTGTCGTGGACAGCGGAGGTCACCGGTGAATGTGAAGATGAATTAGGCAATGCAGCTGCTAAGAGTGAGGGAAAAACAATGTTATGAAATCATGATAAGGTGAGGGAGGTGAACAATGCGTAAAAATAACAAAAGAATGGATCAAACGAGCTCAAAGAGCTCACCGGAGCTAAGGAAGACGACGTACAATTTTGAAAATTTAAACCTAATTAACTACCTAGTCTACTAAACTAAGTTACACTACTCTTACCTTAACATAATCCTACTGTTACCTGGACGAAGGAGGTTGAGGAGTCTCCGTCGAAGGTTCTTAATGGAGGACGAAATCAGAAGGTTGGAGGGAGAACTCTGGTGGGTGGTTTCGTGGCGTGGAAGCAAAGTCCAGCGTCGGTGCTTTGTCAGAGGATGCGGCGGACAATGGCGGAGATCGGAAGTGAGTGGAGATGATTGGAGGAATAGGATGAAGACGGAGGTTGGTTGCCGAAGAAGGAAGAATAGCCTATTAGTTAGCTATGGTTGGGGAAGAGGGTAGGGAGCTAACTACTGAAATCGCAGGGTTCAAGGGGGTATTTATAGGGTTCGGCGATGACTAAAGTGCTTGAATTTGGATGGGTTTGCGTCTAGGTGTGGTCTAATTTCCAGCGTCGTCTCCAATGCCGGTGAGGTTATCGCCGTGACCTAATTAGGATTTAGGACAAATCCGGATCGAAGGATGAAATGAAGAGGGTGAGCGCAAGTTTTAGGTGCTTGGCGAGGGTGGAATGGTGTCAAATGAATGGTCATCGGAGGGTGACATCACCGCCAAACATCAGTCGTACAAGTGGCTGAAGAAGAAATGGAGATGTTCACAGGGACCTATATGCAAGGAAAGATAAGGGCCTAGGTGAAAGAAAATGACTCAAATGCAATAAATTCCAAGGACCAAAATGCAAACAGAGGCTTTTAAGGTTAATTTAAATTATTTTCTTTTCTAACTTTATATATATATTTATAATTTAGCTAAATATTATATTAGAGCCTTGTATTCACATTTTTGACCCATTTATTATACTTATTTACTTATTAACTTAAGTTATTTAAGTCTTAGGTCTTAAGTTATACTTAAGTTAAATAAGATATTAATTAAGTAATTAATTAATGATATTTTGAGTCCATTTACTAATTAAGTTATTAATAATATTAATTGACTTATAATTTATTATTTTAAACTTATTTTTAAGTCCTTTAATGATTTGTCCCTCATTACATAATTAGCTCTTATATATATATATATTCCTAACTAATTAACTAGAGAAACTAATTAATTAAGGGTAATTCTCATCAAGCACCTCCTTGTACGATCATGTAACCTAGACATTTTCATTTTTTCTTACTTAGATAATGTATTGCAAGTTGAAGCAAAAGCGTGCAATCTGAGCTTTTCACCACAAATGGAAGAGAAATTGGGTGCATAATAGCTTGAAATCACTCTTTTCCACTCTAGTAGTGTTATTAGAAGATAGATTTTCCATAAAACATATCCTCCACTGAATTGGAAGCCAGTTAAAATCTCCTATCGCAACTATGATCATATTCATTGCTCTTTAACTCTTTCTTTATTGTTGGTTGGGGAAAGTAGATTGGACCATTCTTTAGGAAATTTCATTTCCATTGACGTGTACAATAAGAGGTATCATGTGATAACGGATAAGCATATGATATTTCATAATAAATGCCTATTTATGTATGTTCCTATACTAGTTAGATGCACTTAGCATTGTAAATACTGTATAATAGCTTCATCATGTATTTAGAATAGATTGTGTAATTTGTATATTAATTTTTCTTATTTTATGGCTAGGGGACAGGGTGATACATTTTTGGGCTTCGGATTAAAAATCCAACTGTACGGATATGATCAGGACAATGATCGGAGTCCAACGCCTCCAAAATTGCCCCGATCAAACATCCGTAGCATCATCCACAATCCAGAGAAGACTAATGGCCAGGAGACAAGGTGACACGAATCGAGGCTTCAGACAACAAATCCAATTGTATGGATGGATTCAAGTCAATAATCGCAATCCAATGGTGTGAAAATCATCCCAATCCGACATCCGTAGCGTCACCTACGAGTAATTAAAAATGGGGGACCATGATGGCGCCACATGGTGCCATCACGACCATCCAAAGCCCCAGTAACACCTGCAACCCCCTTCCTCTTCCTCCAAGCAATTAATCTCGGTTGTTGGATTTGCTTCGAACGACTGAGATGAGCTCAGTGTCGGCCCTTCACATTTCCAAATGGGTTGCCCTCGCGAGATCTGGGCTGTTGGATGGAAATCCAACGAACATCGCATTGCCACATTGGTCGTGCCCTGTTGAAGCCAAAATCAAACTTAACCGTTGGATGAAGATCCAATGGCCACAAGCACATGGCCATCAAAACCAATTTAGGACACTAAGTCCCCCTTGGCCCAGCAGTGGGCAAGGGCACTCCCAAGCATTAGGTGCAGGTTCGACTCCTCTCGCACACCCTTGAATTCACAATGCGTGGGGTGCATTGATTGGGGCCGCTTGATTATGATCAAGAGATGTAGATCAAGCCACGCGGCACGATGGATGGGTGACAAGCTACACGTGCATGATGAGGTGCATTTGTACATGCCCTTTGCATGATCTGAAGTGCAGGTGACAAGTGATCTGAGTCTTCAATTCTTCATCGGATAATGAAGGCAACATCTTACACCTGTGTGAGCCCATGTAGCTATGTACGCGGTGCGTGCGCGTGCCCCGTGCACTGTGTGTCTTGTGCGTAGGAATTCAATGTCTCTTGTGCCAAATCATTCATCCACGACCCTATATATACCCATACACCCTACCACCTTCATCTTTAACCCTTCCTTCACCTCTCCCCTATCCAAAGCTCTAGAGCTCCTCTTGAATAAGTCCCAAGCTCGGGATGCTCAACTAGAGTAATAAAATAATAAATTTTCCCTCTCAACCCATTTGTGAAGCGCTCGTGGCTGTCCTCTCAGCCCCATTCTGGAAGCGGATCTTCGCTGCGTCGTCGTCTTGTCCCATCTCTCTTCCTTCAACTTCGTCCTCCTTCCTCCAGCTTCTCACCACATTCGTCCAGGCGTCGTTGGAGCAAGTCATCTCCTAAGCAGCCATCGAGAGGAATTCTCTCTCTCTCTATCTATTTTAGTGCTTTCATAATGTAGATTTATTTTCGCATTGTAATAAACATTATTCTGACTATATATATCATTCTACTTTATCTCTCTCTCTTCTCACCTTAATTATTTATAAGTAGAGTAATTAGAAACTATCTTGACCTAATCTCTTACATATATAAAATACCAAAAAAATTACAAAGACCCAAAATACCAAAAATAAATAAAACCAACGTGGATTTTCCTAAAATCAAATGTAGCCTCTGTGTTCGACTCAAGATTCATCGAGTTTCGATTATTTTTATTTGATTTCAGATTTTTCACACGTGCTATGATGCATGTTTCTCTGAAATCCTAATCTACTTTTCCTCGTGAATTTTCTGACGATCAATAACTTACATTATCTTCTTTATAAAGATAGACACTTCAAACTTGAAAGAAATATGCAGGACAAACCTCTCAACTTTGATTTTGAAACACCCACAGCTTACCCAAGATAATGCATAATGTGAAAGATGTAGCCTCATCAAACTTCTATTTGGTAGTGGTAACTCAATAATAGATATGACATTACAATACATCAGATATGCAATTAACCATGAAGAAATTATTTCCCAACATAAAATTTTCCACCAATACACACATATAAATGATGACCCTTCTAAATTAAAACCAGGTAAGCCTATCCTGTGAAATTAAGCTCTTACATTTCCAGAATTTCACTCAGAAGAAAACTTTCACAAATAAACCCCACAAACAAAGGAGGGGCAAATAGCTTATTATTTCACTTACCATTTTTCCCGTCAAAAAATTAAAAGGGCATAAAAGGATGAACAGACCCACCACACTACCATCACTGAAGCTCAGTCGGCAAAGTCAGCATCCCCCCCTCGAAGCGGCTTTTGCCTGCAAACATGCAAAGCGTCCACTTTCGCCCTTTTTCCTCCTTTCCCCGCACACTCACGCATACACACGAACTTTTTTTTTTTTTCCCTCTCTGGATTTTCCATAAACACAAAAGACCAACAGCAAAGGAAAAAGGCCCCTTTTCCTCCAGAAAGCCAAGCCTCCTCTTCCTCTGGATCCCCAAATCCCTCACTCTCTCCTCCACTCCACACTCCTCCTCGGCCACCACCAGCAGCAGCAGCAGATACATGAATGATGCCTTCGTAACTACCTCTTAAAAGCCTGCTTCCTCACTCTGCATCTCCGTCACTCCCTCACACAACAAATACACAGCAGCAAACACGTGAAGGAGGCCCCCAATGGGAGGGAGCTGCACGAAGCTCTCCTCCTCATGCCTCTGCTGCTCCTACTGCGGCTCCTCCGTCCCCGAATCCCCGGATCTCATCGGTACCACTCCATCTCACCCTCGCCAGATCCAAATTTGTCGTCGATCTCACTTGATCCATCCATCGATCGCTTCTAACAAACTCCACTCTTAATTACTTAATTTAATGAATTAATGATGAATCAATGTTGTTACTCGCAGGAGGAGGAGGGGGAGCAGAAAGCGACGGGGTTGGGAGTGCGGCGGCGCCGGGGTTCCGGGAGTACGGTCTGGAGGAGCTGAGGGTGGCGACGGCGGGGTTCGCGGCGGAGGGGATCGTGTCGGAGCACGGGGAGAAGGCCCCCAACGTTGTCTACCGGGGGAGGCTCGAGGGCGGGAAGTCCGTCGCCGTCAAGCGCTTCAACAGGTCCGCCTGGCCCGACGCCAGGCAGTTCCTCGTACGCACTCCACCCTTTGCTAATAGTGTTGTTGTTGTGTGTGATCTTATATTGACAGATGATATGATCCGATCTGATCTGGTCTGTTGTGTGTGTGTCTCTCTCTCTCTCTCTCTCTCTCTCTCTCTCTCTCTCTCTCTCTCTATATATATATATATATATATATATATATATATATATATATATATGTATGTATGTATGTATGTATGTATAGGAGGAGGCGAGGGCGGTGGGGCAGCTGAGGAGCGAGAGGCTGGTGAATCTGATAGGGTGCTGCTGCGAGGGGCAGGAGAGGCTTCTGGTCGCCGAGTTCATGCCCCACGAGACCCTCGCCAAGCACCTCTTCCACTGTGAGTAGTGCTCTACTACTATCTCCTACTCCTTTCCTCTCCTTTTCGCTTGTCTCGTACACCGTGCCGGAATCGGATTGGCGGATCCGCGTCGAGTACAGGAAGGATGCCCTTTCGCTTTGGGATGAGTCCACTCGTCTGGAACTGTTGTTGGATCGGTGGCACCTGGTGGTTTGGCGTGGGGGTGGAGCGCGGGGAGTACGTTTTTCAGAACCCAAATGAGAGTGCACTGCACGTTTTTATGTAAATTTTACTTTTCTTTTGGGACTGATTTGTTTGGAGGGATACTCTCCGTTTATCCCGTGGTTTTCGTTCCCCCGCTTTCCAAACGCTGTAACATGTCGAATGATGAGATAATCCCTCCAAATAATTCCACCCAAGCGGGCGGGTGGCATAAGTTTTATTCTTTCTCTCTCTACATCAAATCAAGATAACTACAAAGGGGTGGAATAAGCTTATGGGTAGACAGAGAATAAGTAATTCCTATATCAACCAAACAATCCCTTGGAGATTTTGTAATGTATTTTCTTTGGAGCAAAAAAAAAGTAGCGGCTCCCGGGAAGGTGTATCAAAAAATCCGATCTAATGGTTCTCGGGGAATAGATGCAAAAGGGGAGCACAAGGGGGGCGACGGAATTGATGTTTGAATTAGCTCTTTCCTTTTCTCCTCTGATGTGGAGGGATTGGATTTTTTTCTTTTTCTTTTTTCACACATGATATATTTGCATGGAGATTTCCTTTTTTATTTGGGAGGAGAGTGGGGATGGGTGGATTTTCCATTTTTGGATGGGGTTTTCCCAAGCGGAACGTCAAAACTAGATGCGGAGTTACGAAGGTGTTCTATTTCAGGGAAGTTTTCCGGATAATGATTGGGTGTGTTTGGATGATTGTTGATCGTTGTGGTGACGACCGGATGCTCCTTTTTATGGTGAGTGGTGGCCTTTTGGTCTTTAAATATGGGGGCCGCCTTTTTTCTTTCAATTTTAGCAGATTGGCTTATTTCTAGTTAATCCAAGTTGGACTGTTGGACTGGAGTCCGTATATTTTAAAGTTGTTTCCTTTTCTCTTTTATTGGAAGGACGTGTGCTATTTTCCGAGGTTTCCCTTTTGTTGGCATGGGGAAGATGTGGAGTTGACTCTGGCAAGACTTTGGTGAAAAGTCAAAATTAGACTATTGGTCTCGACAGGAATTTCACTGGTTGACGTCGTATTGCATATACGATTTCGACTTCTATGTGCATAACTTGAAAGCAACCTAGATTTTAGCTAAAAAGAAATTAAATATGTGATTCCACATGTTATAAACAATGTAAACAGCATGATGGTTGAGCTATCACATCAAGATGATGTCTGGGCCAATTGAGGCAGACATGGGAAATTGGCAAAAGAGTAGTATTGCTTAATTTATAGAAAATAGGTCTAGCATGGTCAATGCAAGTTTTTTTTTTTTTTAAGGACATAAACATTCCATTAAAAAGGGAAGAACATGATATATAAGGACGTACCCCATCTGAAGGAAAGAAAGAGAAGTCTAGCACTCTCAAAAGGGGAAGGTTGTGTCCCGTAAAAAGGAGGGAAAGACAAAATACAGAAACAAAAGACAAATAAATGGAGAAACAATAGAAAGCGTCTCGAGTACGGGAACTAGTTAGACTCCTTCAAGTTAAGACAAGGAGAGTGACCCCACGCTCGTTGATACGGTAAGTGCTAACGAGATAAAATCTCGAAGAACTACGCTGAGAAAATCAAATAAATCGGCCACTCATTTGCATAAAAAATCTCGGCCGTAATAGGTACGGGGTCACACGAGATCCCTAACAAAACCAAAAGTATACTAAAAAGCAAGAAAAAAAGGATCAAACATCAATGCTGGTTTATACCAGTTATTTTGACATCATGTATATGAGAGGGAAAGTACCATCTCCCAATTTCGAGATCTTAAGGCTATGATTAAATGATGCGGATACTGTTGATACTCCTATTTATCTAGCGTTTTATTATTAGTTATTTCTTTATGGATATGTACTGCTATTTGCCCATACCTCTTTTTGTATAAAGAGGTAGTAGGTTTCTTTCAATGGAATAAGATTTGTTATTCTCTCATACTTGGTATCAGAGCAGCGATCCTAGATCAGTGCTCCGATATCCCACCTTCACAAAGCCTCCGTACCTTGTCCACCTAAAACCCTAATCTCCATTGGAGGTACCCGGAGGAGCCTCCATCGCCGGCTGACGGCCTCTGCCGGTCGCCGTTCGGCCCCTCCCCGCTGCCAACCAGTCTCATTGGCCTCTGATGCCGATTGGGCTACCTTGGAAGGCCTTGAATTGACCTCCACCGGTGCGCGCTGCCTCGGGAGACTTCGTTAGCATCGCCAACCACCGGTGAGCGCCGCTACGTGTCGCTACCTCCGCCTCTAGCCTCGCCGATCCCTTAGGGCTTCACCTGCGAGCCTTAGGGCTTCGTCTAAGGCGTCACCCACGTTGCCTAAGGTGCTGCAAGCATCGTTAGACCTTGTCAGTGCCACCTAGGGCGCCGCCTGCACCGTCAGCGTTGCCCAGGGCACCACCACCTGGCAACCAAGGGCTATAGTGGCGTTGTGGGGGCCCTGTTGGCCCTACAGCAGTTCTCTGGGCCAACCAAGGTCGGGTGACGACCATGGAGACCCCCCCACCCCCCATGTTGATCGCCGCTTGTCCTTCATCCTGAGGATCTTGTTCATCGCAGGGCTACAGCATCTCCCTCATCCTTGATCTGTTCAGAGGATCTCTTCGTTTTTTTTGTTGCAACATCGCCCTACAAGGCTGCTCTTCATCGCAGTACTGATGCTGCTGTTGTTGATGCCCACTGGCCATTGCTAGTGATTGATATATCAAGGGACGCAACTTTGCTTGGTTGATCTCTACAAAGGGTTGCTTGCCCTTGAAGGATGCTTTGTATGGTCTAAAAAAAAATTCAAATCACTATTTGGTTGTCTTTCCTATCTCAATGGTATTGGATATCGCTGTTGCAGTAGGGATGGTAGAATATGTGGGTGTGATGTTGCAGGAGAATGACAGAAGTCCCCGTGGTGCAGGATGGTTGGTTGATTCTGGTGCTTCACAACACCTTTGTGGAGATCAGGCTTATTTTAAGTAATTTAGTTCCGTTGTACCAGGGAGAACGGTATAGGTTGTTGATAGCAGGCACGCTTCAGTTGTTGGCAAGGGAGAAGTGTCTGTGACCCCTATGTTGCGGCTGCCAGGAACACTACACGTACCAGAGTTTCCTATGAGCCTATGAGCAGGATTACGAAGGATCTTCATTGCAGGGTTATCTTTTATGAGATAGGATGCATTGTCCAGGATAAGTGCACTAGGAAAACTATTGCCAGAGGTACACAGGAGAATGGTCTTTATCACCTTAATCAGTAGCCTTTTGCTGGGGCCAATAGATATGATGGTGGAAGTGCCTCACTCATCTAGGTCATCTTCCTCTGGATCGTCTTAGGAGGGTGATTCCACACATTTCACCTGCCACGACTATTCAATGTGATGTTTGCCAATTAGGTAAGCATCATTGGTCCTCCTTTCCTACCAGTACTTCTCTTGGATCAGCCACTGCTTTCGAGTTACTTCATATGGATGTCTGAGGATCGAGTAGAGTTCCAGACAGGATGGGACATCGGTATTATCTCGTAGTCATTGATGATTTGACTAGAGTATCTTGGGTCTTCCTTCTTAAGACCTAAGGGATATGTTGGATGCATCATAGAGACTCTTCTCTTGGAGATTGGGACTCAGTATTCTGCCACAGTAAAGATTGTACGGACAGATAACGCTCTCGAATTCTACACTGCTAGACTGATAGGACTACATAGGCCTCTACCCGCATCAGTGACAGATGTTCCATAGGCAGTTGAGATGGGCTCTTATGACAGAGATCATCTAGTTAGATCTGATCCCCTTGACAGTGTAGATCCCCCTCAGTCAGAGATACGAGATGTGAGTCTGATCTTCCTATTGCTATTAGAAAGGCGCCTCGCACGTGTGAATCCATATATCGAATTACAGGTAGTTTGGCTACAGATGGTCTTGGTTCTCAATTTAGCAGCTTCTGCTAGGCGCTTATAGCTTCACCCATTCCGTCTACTTACCAGCAGGCTATGCTTGATCCAAAGTGGCGTCAAGCCATGGAGGATGAGATGGTTGCACTTCAGAACAGACAAACTTGGGATCTTACCTCGCTTCCTACAGGAGCACGACCTGTTGGTTTCAAATGGATCTTTACCCTAAAGTACAACCTCGATGAGTCTATTTCAAGGTATAAGGCCAAGTTGGTGGCAAAGGGGTTTACTCAGACATATGGAGTGGACTTCTTTGATACTTTCTCTCCCGTTACGCAGCTTGCCACCATTTGGGTACTCATCTCTGTTGCTGCCCACCAAGATTGGCAAGTACACCAACTTGATGTGAAGAACGCTTTTCTCTACGACGATCTTCAGGAGGAGATTTATATACAGCAGCCCCCAGGTTTTGAGGTTTAGGGGGAGTGTATGTGCAGACTCAAGAAGGCCATTTATGGCCTGAAGCAGAGTCCGAGAGCTTGGTTTCAGAAGCTCTCAGATGTGTTGCAGAGGATGGGAATGCAGATGCCCTTTTCAAATCATTCTCTGTTTGTCAGGAAAACAGAGAATGGCATTGTAGCACTACTGCCTTATGTAGATGACCTGATTATCACTAGCAGTGATGAGGCTGTGATAAGACAGGTCAAGGAGTCTCTTGCATAATAGTTTGTTTTGAAGGATCTGGGCCAACTTAGATACTTTCTGGCGAGTGAGGTTGCTAGGAGCAGAGATGGGATTATTCCTTCGCAATGCAAGTATGTGTTAGACGTCCTTCAGGAGACAGGCATGCTGGGGTCCATGCTAGCTAATATTCCTATGGACCCTAAGGCACATCTACATGATGAGGAGGTAGAAGCAGTTGATAGTAGAGCATACAGACAGCTTATGGGCAAGTTGTTGTACCTGACCATTACCAGACCAAATATTGCCTTGGCAGTAGGCAAACTCAACCAGTTTATGGAGAGGTCGACAAAGCTGCACTGGCAAGCAGCTATGCAGGTGTTAAGATACTTGAAGAAAGTACCAGGTCGTGGTATTCTCTTCCAGAGAGGCTCTCCTATGACAGTGGTATGATATTCTGATGCAGATTATGCGAGATGTGTGCTTGACAGGAAATCCACCACTGGTTTCTGCACCTTCATGGCTGGTAATTTGGTTACTTGGAGGAGCAAGAAATAGGGGGCAAGTTTTCGCTCTAGTGCTGAGTTGAAGTATACGGCAATGGCCTAGACTGCTGTAGAGATGATCTGGATACGGTCTCTCTTGCGTGATTTGCATGTCCTGATTGGGGAGCCCATGGAGATGCGATTTGATAATCGGGTAGCTACCTACATAGCTAACAACTCGATGTTCCACGAGTGCATCAAACTCGTTGAAGTGGATTACCACTATACCAGAGATCTTATGCAGCGTGGTTTGTTGCACACTACTTATGTGGCATCTGAGGTTCAGACAGCCGATGTATTCACGAAACCTCCACCTCGTTCGGCATTTGATTCCTACTGTTCCAAGCTGAGCATGATTGACATCTATGCTCCAAGTTGAGGGAGAGTGTTGATACTCCTATTTATCTAGCATTTTATTATTAACTATTTCTTTATGTATATGTACTGCTATTTACCCATACCTCTCTCTATATAAAGAGGTAGTGGGTTTCTTTCAATGGAATAAGACTTGTTATTCTCTCCTACTGATACCTTGTCTACATAAAACTCTATACTCTATACAGAGGAGAACAAAAGAACTTCCCTACACATAAATAAATAATAATAATAAAAGGTCATTTCATTCCTGGATATGTTACAACTACTGGATTACCACTGTTTACAATTTGACATAAGCAGGCTTGTATTATTTACACTAAATGCCAATGATCTAAATGCTTATGACTAAATCATCAAATCATTTTGATGGTGGAAGTATTCCTTTTCTGTACTTCCATACCATTTGAATTATTACAGATGCATACTTAATAACATTATATAACTGGCTTTCTATATCCAGTCTAGTCAAATATTCAGCTAGCTGATATTTAAATTATGTTGCTGATGATTAATGGTAGGGGATGCCCAGCCAATGAAATGGGCAATGAGGACAAGGGTGGCACTTTATCTCGCACAAGCGTTAGAATACTGCAGTAGCAGAGGTCGGGCTCTATATCATGACCTTAATGCCTATAGAATCTTGTTTGATCAGGTGAAGAACTTGAAGAGCAGATGTTAGCAATATTTGGATAATGGAAACCTGTGCTATTTCCTAGTAATGGTTTTGGTGATATTGCAGGATGGTAACCCAAGGCTCTCGTGCTTTGGGCTCATGAAGAATAGCAGGGACGGGAAAAGTTACAGCACCAACTTGGCTTTCACTCCTCCTGAATATTTGAGAACAGGTTGGATACTTGGAAATCAATGAGCTGCCAAGAAGGTTTCATTTAGTTCACAATCACAGTAACTTTTTGATGAATGGTTACCTTCTTCATTAACTTGATATCTTCTTGGTCTTGCCGAGACAACTTGTCTTCTGCAGCTGTACTTCAGGCTTTTTATATGACTGTTAAAATTGGCTAATGATAAAAGTGCAAGGTCTCTATGCCCCTTGAAATACATTACTCTAAGCATAGCTGGAAAGGCACTTGGAATTTGTAGAATTACTCTTTGGTCATTTCAACTATCTCTTGGCAAATAATGACTTAGGAAGGTCCTTCTAATTTGTCTGACAGCTGCATATCCTCAAATAATCTCTCATGGGACAAAGTATAATGCATAAGGATTCTAAAATCAGAGGATTCATTCCAGAATAAAGCTCCTTACTTTCTAGTCATGAATCGTGATAAGGGCAAGAGTTGTTATTAGCGTTAGAAAAGATTAGTATAGGTAAAATGCCATTCTGAACTAACTACTTTTTTGCAGGGAGAATAATTCTGGAGAGTGTTATTTATAGCTTTGGTACTTTATTGCTTGATCTTCTCAGTGGCAAGCACATACCTCCCAGCCATGTAAGCTTTTTGAAGTTGTAATCCTCCTCTCCATAGACAAAATGCATTCAGGCTTTTCAACTTTAATGGATGTGGCATAATAGAGGCATGCTTGTTTTCATGAATCTTGTTGAATTCAAAGGAATGAAGGGAAAAAAGTTTATTCCATTTTGTTTTTGTAATGATTGATTCTAGGAATTTGAAGGAGTTGAGAAAATAGCCCAGAGAGCAAAGATGTAGAAGCGGGGAAATGTTTACCAATAATGATCATGCCCATCTAATCAAGTCAATTGGTTTAGTTAGATGCTCCTATGATTATTGTTGTTGAGAAATACTGTACATGGGTATAGATCTATTTACACCACACCCTTACATACTGTAACATCCTCTTTTTTGTTCTTTAACAGAAGAAAACCTTTGTTACTGGTGGGCATTCGGGATCTTGTGCTCTCATGATTTTTCCCTTTTGTTGCAGAGGCTAGTAAGCCTCGTGTGATTATGTTTTGTTTTTGGTTTTTGGCTATCTATGTGGTATTAAAGCCTTTGCGACTCAAGGGTTGTGTTTTTTGTCAGAATCTCCCATATACTTGTTGCATGTTGAAGATTTACAAATTGGGTGATTGTGCATCAAGAGCCTCTACGAGTGCATTAAGGCTCTTTGCATGTAGAATCGGTGACATATTAGTAGTGGTGACAATTGGCTGCAACTTCTTAATGGTAAGAGCACTCAATTCTCTAGTGGCTAGCTACATAGGGTGGTGGAAGCAAGTTGCTCTAACCCATTCTCATTTTGTATTAATTGAATAATATAAAAAGCGAAAGCATAGAAGATATCAAGGCACAAATAATAAAACAACTCTTGTGTTTACATGGAAACCGAAAGCATAGAAGATATTAAAGCGTAAATAATAAAATAACACTTGTATTTACCTGGAAACCTCACTTATAAAAAGTGGGGAGAAAATCATGAGAGAAGGCCTTGATAGGGCAAGTATCTGTATTGATTTTCTCAAAGAAATAAGAGAGTACACGTCTATTTATATGCCACCACACACAACACTCCACATTATACGATGTGGGATTAAATGACTACTACACACAATTGTCTCAACACTCCTCTTCAAGCTAGAGCATGGAATGCTCAGCTTGCAATACAAAGAAATCTCTATACACAACAGAACAAACGAAACTCTCAACTGGTACAACTACCTCTCTTCTGCAGACGACAACTGCACTCTTGTTGATGATGACACATCAACGAGGTTGAAGGTTGACGAGGAATTGCTATAGTCGGCTTTGACAAGGACTTCTCCTCTGGAGACCTTAACTGGTGTTAGTGGCTCCTCATTCAGTATCCCTATCATGAGTCTTCTTTTGAATGACTCGAAACTGGATCTACTTCTCTAGAGTCCCTAAAATTGGATCTCTCACATAGAAACCTGACATGGATCCTTCCTATAAGGACCTTGAAACTTGATATCTCTCCTCTAGAAACCTCCTAGAGTTGTGGCTTCTCATTTGGTGATCTCAAATAAAGGGACTCCCAAATGGAGGATGACTATAATAGGATCTACACTCTCGCTTTCTCCCATACTCTATGGGAGAAGAAAATAATAAAGAGAAGAATTAATAAGATTAGAGAAGAGCTTCTCCCCTTCTTCTTTTAAATATAATCATCATTTTTTTCTCTTTTTCCTTCCTTTTTTTAATATATTTTTTCCTTTCTCTCTCTGTCTTTTATTTTCCCCTTTTTTCTTCTTTTTATTCTTGATTTTTTATCTCTTTACTTTTTTTGTCTTCCTCTCCTTTTTCTTGATTTTTCCTCTCTATTTTTTTTACTAAGGCTAACAATCACAAATAAAGGAGAGGACTTATGTTGCATAAATCTACCTTATGGTCATGCTACTACTTTGGTCTTTCGAACCTAAAACAAGCACACCTCGCAGGAGCCAATCTCACATAAGATTACGCCCAAAATGTGTCATCTCCAGGTGGCCGACAGGTCATCGCCAAGATCTCCATCGATCTCGCACGAGATCAATGTTGAGATGCTCTTTGCGATCCATGCGTAATCCAATCCCTTTAATTCTTCCTTCTTTGATCGTGATCCTCTCCTCCTCACCGGCCTTCTTCCTCCAGCAGGTGACACAACAACAACTCCACCAGCATTGTTGTTGAGCCCTGGCTGCCAACTGTCACCAGGACCCAGCAGTGCAACCTTGTCCACGCATCGCCTCACGTTAGGCTTCAAGCTCAATGCTCCTCGCCTCGTGGTTGCAATCCTCGGCTTCGACGATGATCCTGCTGATCATGGTCCACAATGCCAATTGCGTACGAGATTGCGCGAGCGCCATCGTCTTCATCGCCCCCTTCGCCTTCTTGCTTGTATGCCTTCAGCAACACCCACGACCTCCTCTTCTTCACTCTTGATGACCGCCAGAAGGGAAGGACTGAGCGGCTTTCACCACCATCATTACCTCCTTTGATCCGATTGTCACCTTCGGCTCCTTCGGATGAATCAAGAAAAAGTGGAACTCCAAATAATGACAAACATAATAAACCTAAGAATCGAACTGCTCTGATACTAAGTTGAATAATATAAAAGGCGGAAGCATAGAAAATATCAAAGCGTAAACAATAAAATAACTCTTGGATTTATGTGGACACTCCACTCACGAAGAGTGGGGAGAAAACCACAGGAGAAGAGCCCGTTAAGGCGAGTATCTGTAGTGATCTTCTTAAAGAAATAAGGGAGGAGTACATACCTATTTGTAGGCTACCACACACAACACCCCACATTACATGATGTAGGACTAAATGACCACTACACACAATTCTCTCAACAATGTTGGATTTGACAAATAGCTTGGGAATTAATTCTTATTCTATCTTGCTTAGGTGGCAACTAATGAAACAAAAAGGTTCTGCATCCTTGTTCATAAAATGGGGCTTTGCCTTTGGTCTAGTTTGTCTTAACATGGCCGATTCATCTAAACCTTTGATTGTAGTGGCCTATGGATTGTGGCGCATGCAACGACAATAAGGAGAGATTGGCGATGGAGGTCCAACAACTTTAGTGGATGTTTGATACAAGAATTATACATCCGGTTGCATTTGCTTCATATGAAGGGATTCATGTGCTTTTGCTTGGATTATGCGCTTGGTTGCATTCTCGTCATTGTGAAGAGTACAGGTGATACTGCTTAATTATTACTTGTGATAATTGGTTATTGTTTTGTTGGGATGTCTTATGATGCAGAGAGTGATTGATGGATGGCCAATAGTGTTGCCATGGATTACATGACTTGATTGGCAAAGTTTCTTTCTAGGTGCAAACTTATTTCTAGTCAAGAACAGGTTATGGTGGCAGAGAGTTCACATGTCATGGTCATTGCAAAAGGTGTAATACAACTTTCAAACACGATCACCTTGTCCTCTATCCTACCTATCCCAGATCTTCCCCTTTATCTATTGTTAGTTAGTAGCATTACAAAGAATTGGATTGTGAATTATATTCTGCAAGGATCATTGTGTTCTATAGGACATTGAGATAGAAGGCAAGCTGGCATTGGTTGATGTTATTGTCCAAACTACTTAGAAAGGTGGCTTTGGCCCTTCTGATGACATTTCATGCATGCAGGCAGATTCATGGAGCAAAGATCAGATTTTATCGTTGCATAATTGTCTTGATCACATCAGTTTCACCTCGTTGAATGTGTTGTTCCTAGATTTATTTGTGGAGGTAGAATTGCAATTATTGCAATGGCAGACATGTCAGTTGGCAAAGCATCATTGCACTACTTTTTGAGAATCTCAAAGCACAACCATGAGTTCTGTTTTCCCTTATGTGTGAGATCTTGTGAATGGCCAATTTGTGGATGATTCAAATACTTTGTGACATTAGTTGATGACTATGTTGACTAGTGTTGTATAAATGGGTATATGGATCTTTGAGTGTGGGTCTGTGTAACCCTAAACCCTTGTATGCTATAAACACCCTTTTCTTGTTGGTCGTAGTGAAGAAACTGTAGCATCCAAAAGAGAAGGTGGCATGGAGAAATTGTTCCAGTGGTTCTCTCCCTCCCATCAAGGAGGGTTTCCACATAATTCATTGTATTGGGTTGATGTGATTTTGCTTGTGATCATCTCTTTCATGCCTAATCAAATCCTACATTGTATTAGAGCCTTCAATAATGAGGGTTCCTCTTTCCATTGGGATCTTCCACATAGGAGTCTCCACTTTGCATTGAGGCTTCCAAGCATGGTGAGGTTGATTCTTGGTCGTTCTGTGTTGGAGCGTCAATTGAGTTGCCCAAGGTCAAAGACTCCTATTTATCTTGTCTTTTTTTTCTGTTACTAGCTATTTGTAGTTTGTTATTTCTTTATGGACATGCATTGTATTTTACTCACATCTCTCTTTATATAAAGAGATGTAGGGTTTCCAAGGAATTTAGATTGGAACATTTCTTTCGACTTGGTATCAGAGCATCGGTCCTAGACCGTGGCTCTAGGTATCCCACCCCTTAAAGCCTCCTAAACCCTAACACCCAAATCTCGTTCTCATCTCCTCCTTCCTTGGTGGCGGCGGCGCTCTCCGACGGTCCTCCGACCGCACGCAGGTGTCCTAGCGGCTAGAGGTGGCGCCTCTGTGCCCTAGTTCAACCTTGCAACGAGGCTGCAGCAGCGCCAAGGCTCTTGAACCACCGCGCAAGCACATGCAGGAGCCTTAGCGGCTTGAGGCAGTGGCGCTCAGGCCCTATTCAGCCCTCGCGACAGGGCTACAGTAGTGCAGAAGCTCTTAAACCATCGAGCGAAGCTCCGGCGAGGTCCTAGTGGCTAGAGGCGGTGGTGCTGTGGCTCGATTTAGCCCTCGCGACAGGGCTACAGTGGCACAGAAGCTCTAGCACCACCCAGCGGCGCTCCAGCGAGGGTCAATAGACCCAGCAGCGACATGGCAGCTACGCTGCGACCTTATACAGGAGTTGCTGTTGACACTGTAGGTCCTAGCGACTGCTGGCGACGCTCTGTAGCAGGCGCTAGTGCCGCCACCCAGCCTCTGTCAGCATCTTGGCAGTTGTCTGAGGCCGCGACTAGTGGAGATCCCCTGATCTCATCTTCTACAAGCCTTGAAGACGTGCTACGGTGACTAGAACCGAGGTTTATCGGTCTTCTCTACCCTATATGGGTCGCCTACAGGACTTCTATGTCAGGAAGAGCATCGCTAGGGCCCTATCTATGCCCTAAGATCTGAAGGACATATTTCAGAACTGATTTCTGTGGATTCCAATGGATTTGAGAGAAATGGCCGATTCCGCATCATCCAGTTTATGAAGTGATCAAGATGATGACATATGTAGGCATGGTGCAACAAGAGCATGACAGGAGTCATTATGGTACAGGATGGATGGTGGACTCTGGTGCCTTACAACATCTTTGTGGTGATCGTAGTCATTTTCGATCACTCAGTTCTGTTGCACCAGGGAGAACGATGCAAGTTGCTGATGGCAGACATGCTCTAGTTGTTGGCCAGGGGGAGGTGTTTGTTACCCCTATGTTGCGGTTGTCGAGAGCATTATATGTATCGGAGTTTCCCATGAGTCTGTTGTCCGTGAGTAGAATTACAAAAGATTTTCATTGTAGGGTTATTTTTTATGACATTGGATGTATTGTTCAGGATAAGTTCACTGGAAAGACCATCTCCAGAGGTACAGAGGAAAATGGGCTTTATCACCTGGGTCAGGAGCCATTTGCAGGAGCTAGCAGGTACGATGGAGTGCCTTACATTGGCATGTTCGTCTTGGTCACATGCCTTTGGATCGCCTCATCAGGGTGATTCCACATATTTCACCTGTTACTATTATTAGATGTGATGCTTGCCAATTAGGCAAGCATCATCGGTCTTCCTTGCCTGTCAATGCTTTTCCTGGAGTAGCAGCTGCTTTTGAGTTACTCCATATGGATGTCTGGGGATCAAGTAGAGTTCCATACAGGATGAGACATCGATATCATCTTGTTGTTGTTGATAACTTCACCAGAGTATCTTGGGTATTCCTTCTGAAGACCAAGTAAGATGTTGGACGTGCAATAGAGATGCCTCTCTTGGACATCCGGACTTAGTATTTTGCTACAGTGAAGATTGTACGAACAGATAATGCCCTCGAGTTCTGCACTGGTAGACTTATTGAGTTATACAGTACTCATGGGATTATCCGCCAGACCACTTGTCCTCATACTTCACAGTAGAATGGGGTTGCAGAGAGGAAGCACAGATACCTGGTAGAGATTGCCTGCACTCTACTTATTCACCACAGTGTTCCACAGAGATACTGAGGGGGATGCTGTTTTGACAGTGTGTTACCTCATTAACAGGATGCCGAGTTCAGTTCGTCACGAGCAGATACCGATTTTTCTGTTACATCCAGATGGCAAGCTTTTTCACGTCTCCCAGGACCTTTGGGTGTGTTGCTTTTGTTCATGTGCCATCATCAGGTCGTGATAAGCTTGCCCCTCGTGCTGTTAAGTGCATTTTCTTAGGCTACTCCAGGAGTCAGAAAGGATACCAATGTTATGATCCCATCCACCACAAGCATTATATTAACGCTGGTGTGACTTTCCATGAGACGACACCATACTTTTCCGTTGCTGGACAGACGGGTGTTCATGATGATGCTGCTCCTATGCCTATTCTCTAGTTCCACTTGAGGCGATACCGATCTCCACACCTCTGCCGACTTCTTCAGAGTCTACTATCCCCGTGAATGAGTACCAAAGAGTGCATGGTTCGCTACAAACATATAGTAGACCTCATGCGACACTACAGAAGCCTCTACCTGCCCTAGTGACTAATCTTCCACAGGTAGTTGAGATGGGTTCTGGTGACAATGATCGTTTAGTTAGACCTGATCCCTCTGACAGTGCAGATCACCATAGTAGTGAGGTTCCCTCTATAGAGATTCAGCCAGGGATACCAGATGAGTCTGATATTCCTATTGCCATTAGGAAGGCGGCCCACATGTGTGAGTCCAGATATCGAGTTACAGGCAGTTTGGCTACAGATGATCTTGGTTCTCAGTTTAGTAGCTTCTGTCATGCTCTTACAGCTTTATCCATTCCATCTATCTACTAGTAGGTCATGCTTGTTCCAAAGTGGCGTCAAGCCATGGAGGATGAGATGGCAGCACTTCAGAGTAGAGCAGATGACTTGGGATCTCACCTCACTTCCTACAGGTGCACGACTTGTTGGCTCTAGATGGGTCTTTGCCTTGAAGTACAACCCTGATGAGTCAATTTCAAGGTATAAGGCTAGGTTGGTGACAAAGGGGTTCACTCAGACATTTGGGGTAGACTTCTTTGATACTTTCTCTCCCGTCGCGCGGCTTACCACTGGTCAGGTACTCATCTCTATTGCTACCCATAGAGATTGGCAGTTATATCAGCTCGATGCAAAGAACGCCTTTCTTTACGGCGATTTTTAGGAGGAAGTTTACATGCAGTAGCCTCCAAGTTTTGAGGTTCAGGAGTGTCTACAGACTCCGAAAGGCCATCTATGACCTAAAGCAGAGCCCGAGAGCCTGGTTTCAGAAGCTCTCAGATGTGTTGCAGAGGATAGGGATGCAGGGGTCTTCTTCAGATCATTCTTTGTTTTTCAGGAAAACAGAGAATGGGACGGTAGCTCTACTGGTTTATGTGGATGACTTGATTATCACTGGCAATGATGAGGCTGGGATAAGATAAGTCAAGGAATCTCTTGCATAGGAATTTGTTATGAAGGATCTGGGCCAGCTTAGATATTTCTTGGGGATTGAGGTCGCTAAGAGTAGAGATGGGATTGTTCTTTCTCAACGCAAGTATGCGTTGGATGTTCTTAAGGAGACATGTATGCTGGGGTTCAAGCCAGCCAATATTCCTATGGATCCTAAGGCACATCTTCATGATGAGGGACAGAGGCAACAGATAGTAGAGCATACAGACAACTTGTGGGCAAGCTGTTATACTTGACTATCACCAGACCATATATTGGCTTAGCAGTAGGAAAACTTAGCCAGTTTATGGAGAGGCCGACGAAATTGCACTGGCAGGCAACTATGCAGGTGCCGAGATACTTGAAGAAAGTACCAGGTCGTGGTATTCTCTTTCAGAAAGGCTTGCCTATGACGGTGGTAGGATATTCTGACGATTATGCGAGATATGTGCTTGATAGGAAATCCACCATTGATTTTTGTACCTTTGTGGCAAGTAATCTGGTTACCTGGAGGAGCAAGAAACACGGGGCAGTTTCTTACTCTAGTGCAGAGTTAGAGTATAGGGCAATGGCCCAGATTGCTGTGGAGATGGTCTAGATACGGTCTCTCTTACATGATTTGCATGTCCAGATTAAGGAGCCCATGGAGATGTGATGTGACAATCGGACAGCTACCTACATAGCCAACAACCCGATATTCCATGAGTGCACCAAACACGTTGAGGTAGACTGTCACTATACCAAAGATCTTATACAACATGATTTGTTGTGCACTACTTATGTGGCATCTGAGGATCAAACAACTGATGTGTTCACGAAGCCTCTATCTCGCTTGGCATTTGATTTCTGCTGTTCCAGGCTGAGTATGATTGACATCTATGTTTCAACTTGAGAGGGAGTGGTGAGACTCCTATTTATCTTGTTTTTTCTTTCTGTTACTAGCTATTTGTAGTTTGTTATTTCTTTATGGACATGCACTGTATTTTACTCACATCTCTCTCTCTATATAAAGAGATGTAGAGTTTCCAAGGAATTTAGATTGGAACATTTCATCCGATTGCAACCCCAAACCCTTGTATGCTATAAACACCCTTTTCTTGTTGGTCTTCGTGAAGAAACCGTAGCATCCAAAAGAGAAGGTAGCATGGAGAAATTGTTCCAGCGGTTCTCTCCCTCCCATCAAGGAGGGTTTCTACATGACTCATTCTATTGGGTTGATGTGATTTTGCTTGTGATCGTCTCTTTCATGCCTGGTCAAATCTTACATTGTATTAGAGCCTTCAATGATGAGGGTTCCTCTTTCCATAGGGATCTTCCACATGGGAGTCTCCACTTTGCATTGAGGCTTCCAAGCATGGTGAGGGTGATTCTTGGTTGTTCTGTGCTGGAGCGTCGATTGAGTTGCCCAAGGTCAAATTTGGGCAAAGCCAGTTAGTTGGAATCATTGTCATCTCATCTGATCATTCATGAGTGGAATCAGGCTGGAGGAATAGTTATAACCGAGCAGGATATTTTCTGACTGGGTGGTAGATCACAAATTTTTGGGTCAGTTATGTCCGACTGTTCATTCTTGTCCCTAACTGGTTAGACATTCCTGTTCCCTAGATACAATTTCTGCCTGACCAGTCAGGTTATTTTTTGATGTGTCAGACTGGATCAAAGCTGCGGATAGAGGGTTCCTTACATGGGTTGGTGTTCGTAGCTCAATTCAGGTTCATTTTCCCTCATCTTGTGATGATGGTACACTGAGCAATATTCTATTTTGTTCAAAGAGGTACAAGTGATCTCAATTTTTTTTGCAAGTATTCTCTTTTCCCCTGATCTTGTGGTAGGAATGGATCATAGATAGTGCTTTATTAACTGTGCTGCAATAGACCACATGAGTAGGCATGCCAAGGTCTCCCAATGTTAACTTGGCTCACATCAAGAACAAGTTGCCATGACAGAGGGTTCACATGTCACGGTTGCTGGCAAAGGTATTCCAAGGCTCCCAAACAAGATTAATTTGTCATTGGTCTTGCATGTTCCAGACTTGCACCTAAACTTGTTATTAATTAGTAAGATCACAAAGGAATTAAACCTATCACATTGCCTTTTATGCTGATCAATGTGTTCTAAAATACTTGTAAACAGGAAAGAAAGTTTGAATTTTAATAGGATGTGATGGCATATAGAAATTACTAGGCAAAGTTGCCATGGCACTTCAATTGATACTTTGGGCATGTGAATGGGAACAAAGATTAATTTTTTTCTGTGGCACAATTTTAGCATCTCAGCAGGAGGTCATATTTTTTGGAATAGAGTTCGAGCCATTGTAGTGAGAGGCCTATCAATTAGTGAAGAATCATCAGACTACTTGCCAGGATCAAACACTGTCACTGTTGGCCCTTTTTCCCTGGTGGATTCTAATGTGTGGGGACCTGCATGGACTAAAGTAATTGGGGGATTGCAATATCTTATCACCTTTGTGGATGACTACTGATGATGTTCATTGTTTATCTACTGAAGAGTCATCCCGAAGTTCCATGAGTAGTGCAAATATTAGGAACAAGGTTGGTATTTATATGAAAGTTTTCAGATCTGATAATGCTAGGGAAATATCTCGATAACTCCCTACAAGTCTATTTTCAAAGTTCAGGATCATTCAAAAAACTTCATGCAGTTATATATCTCGGTAGAATAAGTTGCTAAAAGGAAGAGTATGCATCTTCTTGATATTATCGATGCACTTTTCTACCAGAGGAATGTGCCAAAGCATTTTTAGGGAGAAGCTGCTCTTACGAGTGCCTTCTTGGCTAATAGAATGCCATCTTTAGTTGTTTGTTGTAAGACCCCTTTCTCCTTGCCAATGCCATTGCCTCCGAGAGTCTTTGGGTGCCAATGTTTTATTGACAATCTGTCTCCTGAACAAGGGAAAGTGGATCCAAGAGCCATCGAAAGGTTTTTTTTTAGGTATTCTGCAGCACAGAAAGGTTACAAATGTTTGAATCATCTTACTAGAAAAATCTTTGTTCCGAGGGATGTTACCTTCATTGATGGGGATCCATATTTTGCTGGAGATCCTATTTAAGGGGAGAGAGTAGTTGAAGAGGACTTTGGTATAGGTATTCCAGATGGTTTTCGCACACAATTGATGATAAGACTAGTTGTAATGTGAGCCTTGATGTGATCGAGAAACATAGGGAACAACATGGTGATCAAAACAACTACCATGAAAGAGTTAAGCAAAAATCCAAAAATCAATATCAGATATTGAGACCAATAAAACCAATTCTGGTTTATCGTACTCCTTGACTTTAGAATAAGGTTGTACTAATCATGTTCCTGTTCTTGATACCAATGATCTTGAAGTTGAAGATGTAAGCATTGTGGAGGATGTTAGTGAGGAAGTTGGTGAAAGTATAGCACAAATGTGTATGGCACAAAAGCATGGGAGAAGGGAGATTAGAAAGCCAGCAAAATATACTGAGTGTACTCGACACCCAATAAAGAAGTAAATGGGATTTACCAGATTCAGTTCCATTTATAGATGCTTCTCATCATCACTTGCTGCTTGAGTGTTGGTGAAGCCCAAATACATTCGATGGATTGAAGCAATGCAAAATGAATGAGGGCTCTACTAAAGAATGGAACTTGGGAGGTAGTGGATATGCTTGAAAGAGCTCATGTAATTGGCTACAAATGGATATACACTACCAAATTTAAAGCTAATGAGTTAGTTGATACTATCAAGGTTCGAAATGCCGATTTTGACGCCGTGTCGATGAAATTGCAAGTGTGCATTTCTTGGACATGTCGGAGAAATGTCCGTTTTTCGATGGTAGATTTCGATGATTTCGATGGCTCGAAAAAATGCCATTTCGGAGGCACGCTGAGGGCATGCCGATGCATGCCGACAAAAATGGTAGAAGTGGTCAAAATAATATCAGTTTCAAGAAAATCAAATGTTGATTATGTAACAATAAAAGTGTTACATCATAATATTCATATACAACATGACCATACAATGTTAAAATTCAATAACGAGATGAAATATTCTTACCATGTTAAGAATACAGAAAATTTAATAATAGAAGAATACAAAGAATTTAAGAATGAAAGAATCAAAGTGTATAGTTTCAAAGTAAAAGTTAAAACTGTAATGTCTTGTATGATGTATCGGAAGTCAGGACTTGGAACTTGAAAGACAGATTTCACCAGAACCAAGAGTGTCTTGCTGGATGCATATCTTTATCATGTGTACTATCATCACTTGATTGATACCATTGTTGACTATTGTGTCGATGAATACTTTGAATGTATTCACAGTAATCCTTCCAAGACATATATGAATACATTGTCTGGTAATCCATTATGTGCTGTCTGTATTCATGTTCATTCATACTAACAAAAATTCCAAGACGGGGAAATCTACTATCTGTGTATGGTCTGTCACGCTGCCCACGTGCACGATTAGTTGCACGTGTTTGTGAGAATCCTGTTGTTCTAGAATCATCTTGTGATGATTCTGATCTTGGCATTTGAGGGAGAGCTTGGGGTTGGAACTGCTGAGGAAAGTAATTTTGGATCATACCATACTCATATGGGTAAGAATATTCACTCCCAGTCCTAGTTCCTGAAGTGTCAACATTTTCAGACTCAACGTATGAATTTGATGGATAATTATATGAAGGCGGTGGTGGTGCAAATGATTCCGGGTAGAATGGTTGAGCATATGAAGATCCCGTCTCACGTGTTGTGTCGTATGATCCCATGTCATATCCAGATCCAGGTGCTGAAGAACCAAAAAATTGATCACTAATGCTCATGGAACCAATTGAGGAGCTCAAATCCTCCATGTAGGCATCGTGACTTGGATATCCCTCGTAATCCATGGCTGGTGGACTTGGACTTGGAATATGTTCGCCATGGATATTGGTGTGTCGTTCGTCATATTCTGTAGCACCCTGAGTTTGCACTTGACCACCATGTCTCCCTCTGTCGGATGATCCTTCAGATCGAGATCCTTCTACCATTACAAATGCATCTGCATTTGAGCCATCATCTGAGTCATCCTTTGAGGTTGAAGTAGACTGTGATAACTATCGTTCTTCATCCTTTTCATCCAGTACTCTTATAGGAAATGTATGACGACCAGATCT
Organism: Thalassia testudinum; assembly: GCA_037157565.1. NCBI lineage: Eukaryota > Viridiplantae > Streptophyta > Magnoliopsida > Alismatales > Hydrocharitaceae > Thalassia > Thalassia testudinum. Next base: position 156,564,432 of record JAZHRO010000073.1, read on the forward strand.
GACCATATGTCCTTCAACATCAGCACCCATTTTCTTTGATAGCTCTGGATCTGGCCTTCCCCTAACATCCATCACAGGTTCTCCTCCAATGTCATTTATCCAACTTTCTAGCACATTATCTCCGGTTCGGAAAATGTAGGCCAGATCAATTGGATCGGTCATTTTCTTGTTTTTAAAATCAAAGCCCTCCTGAATGTGCCTCATTCGTAACCTTGTGTTGTAGTGGATATACGCAAGGTCATTAAGCTTGTCAATTCCAAGCTTGTTTCTTCTTTTGGAATGGATAAGGTTAAATGTACTCCAATTTCTTTCACATCCACCAGCAGATGATGTTTGTGATAACACTTTAACAGCCACCTGCCGTAAATTTGGAGCTTTCGTTGCATACAAATTCCACCATTCCGTTGTAGGGAAACATATTCTAGTCAAAAATTGGATTTTATAGAGTAAATTATTATTAGTAAATATTAAAGGGATGTCAGTTATTACCAGGATGAGTGGCCTTAATAGCCTGCTGTGCCATATGACTCCCAAAAGATCCCATCCTTTCTCTAAATAATTTAATCTACAACATGTTGACATGAAGATGTCAAATATCTTATTTAAGCATCAAATTTCAAGTTAAATTTGCCTACCTCATTCATGCACGCTATTTGCGTAGCAGTTGTAGGAGAGAGCTTTTGAACAACTTTTTGCACAGTTTGAATGAGATTTTTGCGCGTGCCAAGGTGGTATTTATAGTTAAATTTTGGGTTGAAATAATAGCCTATGATAAAAGATAAATAGTTAAAATAATACAAAATTATTTGAATAAGATAAATTTATAATGAAATATACTTACCGGTAAGGTGGAGCGGGTGGGATAGCATGCTTTGCCTTCGTTCTCTTATTATCTTTAAGAATGGCTCTTTAGACATTCCCGCTGCTTCTTCCACCTTTTCATACATAATTTCTAGTGCTTGGTATATGTAGCCCATCGTTGGTTTCTTATCTTCATCCACCAACTTCAAAACTAATACGACGGGCTCCATAATACGAGTAACGCGGCTACAATCATCCCAAAATCGTGAATTGTTTATCAAGTCCTCTGCATCCTTCCCACCTTGTGTCCTAGTTTCTGCCATGGCAAACCAATTGGTAGAATTTACCATTGACTTTAATCCAACTTTATTGTCTACAATACTTTGCAAGGCAATGTAATTTGTAGCAAATCGTGTTATCCCAGGACGCACCAATTCGCTATTGCAATGCTTCCTCATTAACGACAAGACATGCCTGTGATTAGCATTAGCGGAGCGGAAGAGATGGCAGTGGCAGTCTACAGCAAGCACACAGCATCGGCATCGGCATCGGCATTTCTTAACAAGGTGGGCTGCATCGTCATCGGCACAAGCACACGCCCTTGGTGGGAGTCCTTATATGTTAAGCATCCTACGGCATCGGTAGTGCTTGCCGACCCTATGGATATCTGCACAAGCACACAGCATCTCTTAACAAGGTGGGGCCCCCACTACACCCAAATCAAATAGCCCTCCCGCCTCCCCCGCCCTCCCTCCCCACCCTCTATGTCCGTGGGGCCCACCGACCCTGTGGCTCCACCACCACCACCACCTTCCTCCCCATGTCCTCCTCCCCCTCCATCCCTCCTCCCTGCCCCCACCTTCAGCTCTTCCCCTCCTCCTCCCCCAACCCCTTCCGCTCCCTCCACCTTCTCCTTCTCCCCAAACCCCCCGCCCTCGGCTGTGCCGAGCTCCACCTCGACCTCCCCCACCGCTGTCCCCTCTGCCCCCCCTCCTCCTCCCCACCCCGCCTCTACTTCTGCCTCTCTTGCCCCCTCCACGCCCCCGACCACCTCTACCAGTCCCCCTCCTCCCCTCCCCACGCCCTTGCCCTCGACGTCCACCGCGTCGAGCTCTTCTGCTTCGCCTGCTGCGACCAGGTCACGCCCTCGACTTCGACTCCGTTGTCCTCCTCGCCTCCCAATATCGGATCGCCTCCATCCCCCTTCCCCCCACACCCCCCAAGAGGAGACGACTGGTCGAGTTCCGCCCTTGGACCCCCACCCTCAGGGAGCAGTGCCTCCTCGACTGTTGCTCCAGCCCACTGTGGTGCCCTGACACCGCCGCCGCCGAGTCGGGCCGCGAGGTCCCGTGGGGCCTCCGGGGGCTCAACAACCTTGGCAGCACCTACTTCATGAACTTCGTACTGCAGGCGCTGCTCCACACCCCGCCCCTGAGGAACTACTTAGCGACCGCCACAACCCTTACGTCTGCAGGCCGCAGCAGAGGAAGAAGGCGGGCGGTGAGGGCGACGACAGGAAGGTCGTGTGCCTCGTGTGCGATCTTGACGCGATCTACTCCGCGGTGTTCTCCAGTAGCCGCACGCCCTACAGCCCTGCCAAGTTCCTATACAGGTGAGGGGGACGAGGAAGAGTGACCATTTTGCTGGCGGCGGCACGGCGGCATGCCGCCGAAACGCCTATTTTTCGACACTGACATCATATCGGCATGGCTGTTCTTCAAAACTGGCCTTGCCGACGGCATGTTGTCGGCATTTAAATCCATAGGATAGATACAATGTAAGGTTGGTTGCTAAAGGATTCACAAGATATATGGGATTTATTATTTAGAGATAGTTGCCCCAGTTTCAAAGATGAATTCCTTCCTAGTTCTTGCTTTGCTTGTTCAGTTTTCCTGGCTTCTATACTAGTTGGATGTGAACAATGCCTCCTTGAATGAAGATCTCAACGATAAGGCATATGCATGAACATGCCTCCTGTATATGAACAAAAGAGAAAATGTTACAAAGTCAAAAAATCTTTGTACCATCTATAATGATCTCTAAGAGCATAATTTGAGCAGTTACTAATTGTGACAAAAAATCAGGGATATCAACAGAGAAACAAGAATCATTCTTTATTTGTTAAGTATTGTGAAGATGGAATTGCCATCCTTTTGGTTTTCGTTGACGATATGTTCATCGTAAGGGATGATCAAGAAGAAATTTGCAGGCCTAAGAAAAAGGTAGTAGAAGAATTTAAGAAAGATCTTGGCAATCTTAAATATTTCCTTGGAATTGAAGTCACAAGATCTAGTGATGGTTTGCTCCTTTGTCAAAGAAAGTATGCCTTGTATCTATTGAAAGAAACTGGGAAGTTTGGCTGCAGATTTATGACTACTCCTATTGAAGCAAATCACCACCTAAACTTGAAGGATGTGTGGTTGCTTGATGACCCGTGGAAATGCAGATATCAGAAAATTGTGTGAAACTTGAACTAACTGTCACTGGACTTGACATTACATATGCTGTGAATGTATTGAGTCAATTCATGCACACACTCATTAACTCTCATTTCAATGCTGTGAACAGAATTATCTATTACTTGAAGAAAATTCTAGGAAAAGATCTGTTGTTCACAAAAGGGGAAGAACTAATCATTGAAGGGCACATAGATGTAGATTAGGCCGATTTTGTTGATCAAGTGACAATTGTGCTTGATTAAGTGCCAAGGGGAAGTACAAACCAATGCCTTTGGGAGTTAATAAGATGCTATGGATAAAGATTATGTTGTTTGACATTAGAATTCTTGCCAAGCTACTAATAAAGTTGTATTGTGATAACAAGACAACAATTAACTTGGTGAATAGCCTGGTACTTCATGATTGCACAAGGCATGTGGAGTTAAATCAACACTTCTTCAGGCAAAAAATTGATTATGGGAATTGTGTCTTCCCTGCATTAAATCCAAGAAACAAGTTATTGATATCTTCACTAAGGCTCTGTTTGGACGCAGGGTTTGCAGGGGGTTTTTCCCTTTTAGAGATTTTGTTGGAGTTTTTTCAAAGGTTTTTCCCATCAAATTACAGAAACCTTGACTCGCATTTTTAACATTAAATAAATATCCACTAACATCCTTCACTTCCACTTTGAAGATTAAACAAGTACCTACTACATCTTTCACTCATAATTTTAATATTAAACAAATATCTACTAACATCACATCAATACACCAGTCATTTTATCCCATCACTTAACCCCCCACTTATTCCATCATCCAAACAAACACCCTTCTCCATTTATACCACACTAATCTATCCTTACAGTGTTTTATCCTGCATCCAAACGGACCCTAAAGGCCTTGCCACAGCTACGTACAATGGGAACGTCGACAAGTTGGGCATGCTTGACATTTATGCCCAACTTATGGGGGAGTTTTGATTAGTGTTGTATAAATGGGTATATCTTTGGTTGTATACCATAAACACCCTTTTCTTGTTAGTTTTAGTGATGAAACCCTAGCCTCTAAGAGAGAAGGTAGGGTAGGGCAACCAATCCCATGGTTTTCCCCCTCCTGTTGAGGACTTCCACGTAACTTATGTTTGTGATGATCTCTTTCATGCTTGATCAAATCCTATCAATTGGTCTTCATAGACTTTTTCATGCTTGATCAAATCGTATAGATTGGTCTCAAGGCACTTTGTCTACTTAATGAAAACTAGGTTAGAGGTTTCTAAAATTGTATAAATTTTATTAATATGGTGGAAAATCAATTTGGGATGACCGTCAAGTTTTTTCGCTGCGATAATGCTCGTGAATATCTTGGTAGTACCTTGAGAACCTTCTTCCAGGATAGAGACATTATGCATCGTGTAGTTGTACACCACAACAGAATGGAATTGTCGAATGTTGAAATCTACACTTGCTTGATGTCTTGCATGCCTTTCTAATCCAAAGGAACTTTCCTAGGTATTTCTAGGTAGAAGTACTCTTGACCATGCCATCTTAAGTACTTGGAATAACAACTTTAGTATCCATTCTAAGGCTTGATAGGAAATCATTTGATCTTCCAACAAAAGTATTTCTTTTCTATGATCTATACATGACTTAGCTCCTACTAAAGGATTTGATTCAAAGTCTATTAAGGGCATTTTTCTTGGTTACTCAACAATGCAAAAAGGATACAAATGTGTTGCTTTGAGAACTGGAAAAAAAATGTGGTTCATGATATGACATTTTCCGAGGGAGAGTGATATTTTCATCTAAAACTGCTCTTCAAGGGAAAGTATGAGTGAAAAGTGACTTTGGCGTACTCAGTGCAAAGTAAGGAGAAGTAGCATTTTGGGAGGTGAAAGTTGAGATTTCTTCCTTAATGACCCTATTGATGACCCTAACACATCTCGTAGTGAATTGGAAAGTGATGACTGATGAGCAACGAGAGCAGGAGAATGATGTAGATAGGCTATATGGTAAAGTATATCACAAGATGCAGTAGAAAGAGATTGTGAACCTTTATCTAAATACAATTGATCCCATATTACTAAATCTAGATTCTAACTCCCAAATAGTCTTGATGAAGGTTTAGCTACTTCTATACCTATTTTTTGAGATTGATGAAGAGGTTGATGGTTCATGATGATAGAATTGCTCGTTGTGATGTTAGAAATTGATGACAATATTGCACATCGATGTGAACAAAGAGTGTTTAGGAAACCTATGAGATATGTCCAATGTACGTGGTATCCCATTAAGGGATATATGTCACTCTTCTATATTAGGTTAAATTATGAATGCTTTCTATCATCACCTATGTAAATGAGGCATTGAGGCTTAGATGGACCCTCATTGGGTGGCTACCATGCAGGATGTGATAAAAGCCTTATTGAAGAATAAAACCTAGGGAGTTGTGAATGTGCCTAAATATAATCACATTGTTGGCTACAAGTAGGTATACACCATCAAATACAAGGCTAATGAACAACGATTAGATACAAAATAAGATTGGTTGCCAAGGGACTTACATTGAAGTATGGAATTAGTTATTTAGCAACATTTGCTCATCTGAAGAAAATGAATTCTATAGGTGTGGTACTTGCTCCTGCTATTTAAACTTGCTTGGTCACTCTACCAAGTGGATGTAAAAAATGCATCCCTAGATGCAATGATTAAAATGCTATCGGCATGCCCCCGACATGTCGACGAAACAGGGGTTTTTGACAAGAAGCGATATCGACAAGACATGCTTATCGAAATGCAGGAATGTATCCAGCATATCAACGGCATGCCACTGAAATTGTCGGTATGCTGACAATATGTCGGCTTGCATTGTTGCCTGCTGCTAGGTCGTGCGCGCATGTCGCATGCCGTACGCCATTGCTATTGCTGGCTATTGCGCTGCACTACTACTATTGTATGAGTTATGTATCTCACATCGCTAACTTGAAAAATATTGATGATCCGTACTGGGGGCTCATCGAAATATGATTTTGGTCTTCCAGAGCCTATGCATTTTTTCATATTCCAACATTTTTACCCATTTTAAGTCATTTTTAGTAATTCTTCCAAATTTCCTAATATCAACAATATGTCACCAATATATCCCTTTTTGAATTAGCATTTAACACTTTTCTTCTTGAAGTCCTTAACTTTAAAAGTAGTTATCTATTTAAATAGGAAGTATAAGGCAGGGTTTAGGGCTTCAATGCGAATATTTATCCATTTAAATAGTTATTCTTAAAATTTCAATCATTTTGACCAGTTTTGTCATTTTTATCTGCATGCGTTGGCGTGCCTCCAAAATGGACTATTTTTGGGGCATCAAAATCTAACATCGAAACATGGGCATTTTCACGGCATGCCCTCAGCATGCTGGTGAAACATGTACTTGAAAATTCATCGAAATGACGTCGAAATCGATATTTCAAACCTTGCCTAGATGTTGACCTCAAGGAAGAAATTTGAGTTGACATTTAAAATAAAGCAGAAGCAATAATATTAAAGCAATATTCAATGCATAATGCTTGAGTTTACATGGAAACCCCACTCACGAAGAACGAGGAGAAAACCATAGGAGAAGCATCCTATGGGTGTATCTTTGTTATTCTTCTCAAAGGAATAAGTAGGGGTACACTTCTGTTTATGGGCCACCACACACATAACAAAATCTTACTCCATTATGTGGGACTAAACCACTACAATTATCTCAATACTTCCTCTCAAGCTGGAGTATGGAATGCTTAGCTTGCTACACAAAGAAACCCACTCTACACAACAGAACACAACTCTCTAGACTGGTTTTTGGTTGTAAGCGGGTGTGCTACTGATGACACATTAGCGAGATCTGGAGCTGCTGGACGAACTATAGTTGGCTCTGACAATGGCCTCTCGTTTGGAGACCAGGTGTTGGTGGCTCCCCATGCAATATCCCTAAAATGGGGTCTTCCTCTAAAGACCTCGAAACTGGATCTCTCTTTATGGACTCCACAAAACTGGATCACCCACATAGAAACCTGAAATGGGTCCTTCCTCTAAGGACCTCAAAACTCTAGACCTCCCAGAGTTATGGTTTCTCACGTGGAATCCAGAAATAAGACTCCTAAATGGGGGATAACTATAATAGGCCCAATACTCCCCCTTTTCTCCCATACTCGTATGGGAGAAGAAAATGATAAGAAACAATGATCATAAAAAAAATTAGAGAAGACTTCTCTACTTTTTCTCTTCAAGTCAAACTCTTTTTTTTTGAAAAAAATATCTTATCTCCTTTTTTTCATTTCTTTTTTTTTTCTTTTTTTTATTTTCCTCCTTTTTATATTTTTCTTCTATCTTCCTTTCTTTCTTTTTTGATATATATTTTCCCTTTTATTTTATTGCTCCTCTTGCCACACCTTTCAAACAAATTACATAACTTTAAAAAGCAAACCCAACTGAAAGCTTCACACAACCTAAATCATGCCTTTAAAAAGAGAACCTCAAATCTCCATGCAGTTGCGTGAGGCCCCTGCCTCACTCTTCACCCCGACTAGCAGCAAGATCCACATGAGATCAGCATCGAGTCCGCTTCACCTTCCTCTGATCGCTGCTCCATCACCGAGTGCAAGGATGACTGCTTGGAACCGTGTGGTGGCCCCTCCGGGTCCTCATCCTCCTCGTTGCCCTCGTCGGCTGCATGGGGGCCTACTGGAAGGTGTAGTTCCTCCTTTGTGAGATAGCTGCGAGGCAGTCCCATAGGCGAAGAATCGATCGTTGCGGTCATCCCTACGGGAGTAGATGATCCCGCAGGAGACGCAGAACCCCGCCGAAAGCCCATAGACGGTGTTCACGATGCTCCCCCTGATCGTCCTTACGTGGATGGCCTCGTCGCCGTCGGATGGGATCCTACCGCTGCAGCGATGCACCTCTCTATGAGCCTTCTTGCGTTAGGGTCACTCACCCTAGCGAGGGCCTCAGGCCTTCGCTTAGACCTCGCAGGCCGTCGATTGCCGCTGCGTGCTACGGCACAGTTGTGCCCCTTGTGTGCGCTCTCCGCCATGTACAAGGGGCAACACCCTATTGGGTGCCTTCTCCGTCGTCGCCCTTCGTATCGAGCCACCTTGCGAACCACGTTGACGAGTTCCAAACCAGGGAGGATGCCTCCTCATAGGTCTCCTTCAACTCCAAGCAGGCCTCCTCGATGGCACCGTCGGTAGCAGCCATGAGCATGGCATACCTGCCACAGACGATGGTGCTCTGCGAACCAAGCCACTAGGCCTTCGAGGCATGTGTGTCGGCTAGCCCCTCCTTGATCTCTATCATCTCGAGGCACAACCACCACGATGTGGATCCTCACACATCAGAACATGAACTCTAACAAGGATAAAATGAACCCAAGATTCGAGAGGAAAAATAAAATGAACCCGAGAGTCAAATGCTTTGATAGCAAGTTCACATTTAAAATAAAGTGGAAGCAATAATATCAAAAGTAATATTCAATGCGTAATGCTTAGGTTTACATATAAACCCCACTCATGAAGAGTGGGAAGAAAACCACAAGAGAAGCCCTCTATGGGCGTGCCTTTGTTATTCTTCTCAAATGAATAGGTGAGGGGTATACGCCTATTTATAGGTCACCACACACGTAACAAAATCTCACTCCACTATATGGGACTAAACCACTACAATGCTCTCAACAATTTGTATTCATAAGGCTATCAAGGTATGAGTAGCAAGGTAAATGTTCAAACTCAGAAAATATTTGCACAGGCTGAAGCAATCTCCAAGAGTACGGCTACAATGAGAGATTGATGGTATAAGGAAACAACAATCACATCTTATTTGTTAAGTATCATGGAGGCTAGGTTGCTCAGTAATTTATGTACATGGATAATATGATTATCCGGAGATGCTTACAAGTAGATCTGCAATCTCAAGGAGTGGTTAACAAAGGAGTTTGTAATTAAGGATCTTGGAAATTTAAGGTATTTTCTTTGGGACATAAATTGCATTGCTTAGAGGTGGTCTTTTTTTTTGTGCCAACGAAAGTATGTCTTGGTTTAATTGAAGGAAATAGGAAAGCTTGGGTGTATACCAATTACAACTTTCATGAACCAAACTATCACTTGAGTTTGAGGAATGGAAAACCTCTCGGTGATTCCCAAAAACACAAGTTGTTGGGAGAAGTGTGTGGTGTTTAGTGCCACATCATGAGATGTGGATTATAAATAGGCGTGTACCCCCCACTTATTTCTTTGAGAAGAATAATATAGAAATCAGCCCTATCAAGGCCTTCTCTCGTGGTTTTTGTTATGGAGTCTAGCTATTTATTTGTTCTATTTGTGTTATGTGATGTTATATATTTTGTGTTTTCTTCATGGGGTTTTACGGTAATTTGCACCCACCTTTCTCTCTATATAAAGAAAGGTAGGGTTAGAGAATAAAGTTGAGTTATTCATTTTTCCCAACTTGGTATCAGAGCAACAATCCTAAATCGGCGATTTGGTATTGCACCTCTCACAGACCTTCGTACCCCTCCACCAAAAACCTTAATCCTCCTGGTACACACCCACGAGAGCCCCCACCGGCGAGCCACCCACCACTGCCAACCCTAGCAGGTTGTCGCCGTGGTCGCAGCTGTTGTTGGCGCTTGCCGCCAGCCGCTGCTGGCCTTAGCAAGCCTCCTCCAAGTGCCACAGAGCACCGTCGCCCCTCTGCATGTGGTGATTTGCGCTCCTTGAGGCACCGCAGCGTCGCCTCTCGCGCTGCCTCATCAGTTGTAGGTTGCAGTGCCGCCCTGGACCATAGACCCCGACCTCGGAGCGCCACCCCTAACCTCGGAGCAGCACTACTTGACCTTAAAGCACCGCTCCTAATCGCTGAGCGCCGTCGCCTATCATCTGTAGGTCACGGTGGTGGACATCAGGGTCCTGCAACGCCATCTCTAAACCACTGGCAGCAACCCAGCAGATCGCTGGTGAACTAGCAGGCTGATAACGGCGGTAGATCGGCAGGTGGTCCTCTTTTCAACGACAAGGAGGGTAGGCGCTCCTGGATGGCCATGCTAGGATGGTTCCTCGCATTCTAGTGTGGCCTCCATTGGTTCGAGGGATTCCTTTGAGACATTTGATCTAATCTCCAAGTGATGTATGCTTGGATCTCATGATCAAGGAGTTCATCTTTTATATTTCAGATCTTCTTCAGGATCTGAAATCAGTGATTCAGATATGTTTTCTGGGTTTATCCTTCTTCTCAAGGCACAATGGAATTATTAGGGTTGTCAAAAATGTCATTGGATACCGCTACAGAGGTTGGGAAGTATAAAAACCTGTTTCTTTAGCCTATTCCTAGTGGTATTTCTACTAAGGAGTTAAGAGATGACACTATGATTATTGCCCAGAGTAAGTATGAGAAACTACTCCAAGGTCATAGTCATCACGATAGACTTAAGGGACTAAGAAAATTGAGTTCCATTGCACGTAACAGGAATCAGAGTTGCTCAGAATGGCTTGTGGATTCAGGAGCCTCACAGCACCTCAGTGGAGATTGAGATTATTTTACCCATCTTCATTCACTACCAACTAGCAAGACTGTTCAGGTTGCAGATGGCCGACACTCCAAGGTGGTAGGTCAGGGCAAGGTACTGGTAACTTTTATGTTGAAATCGCCTGATGTTTTGTATGTTCCAGATTTTCATATGCGTCTTCTCTCAGTCAACTAAATTACTAAGGAACTTAATTGTCGTGCAATATTTGATGCTATGGGTTGCACTATTCAAGACAAATTGAGATGGAAGGTGATTAGCAGTGGACATGTAGAGCATTGGGTTTATCGATTGGCTCATACTCCATTTGCATCTGCATGTCGAGGAGAGGTATCCTCTACACCTGGGAGTGCATTTCAATGGCATCTCCACCTTGGACACCTTCATTTGGATAGCCTTCGTCGAGTCATTCCACATATCTCCTACGACCTGGATTTGCTGTGATGCTTGTCAGTTGGGCAAGCATCATCATTCCTCCTACCCGGTGAGTACTCATCCTAGATCAATAGCCCTATTTGAGTTATTACACATGGCTGTGTAGGGTCCGAGTAGAATACCAGATAGGCAGGGTCACCGTTATTATTTAGTAGTGGTTGATGATTTTTCACATCTATCTTGGGTGTTTTTATTGAATAATAAATTAGATGTTGGATCTATCATTAAAAGTTTCATGTTGGAGGTTAAGAATCAGTATTTAGCCACTATTAAAGTAGTGAGGTCTGATAATACACTTGAGCTATGCACAACTAGGTTGTCTGCTTTCTATAGGTCCCATGGGATAGTGTACCAGACCACGTGTGCTCATATTTCTCAACAGAACGAGGTGGTTGAAAGGAAGTATAGACATCTTCTAGATGTGGCTCGTACCTTGTTGATCCACCACAGCGTGCCTCCAGTATATTGGGGAGATGCAGTTCTTACAGCTTGTTATTTGATCAATCGGATGCCCAGCTCAGTACTTCATGAGCAGATACCTTGGCATATATTACACCCTGAGTAGGAGCTTTTTCATGTACCGCCACGTGTGTTTGGTCGTGCTGCATTTGTTCACCTTCTTTCTCCAGAATGAGACAAGTTGGCACTACGAGCAGTCAAGTGCATGTTCTTGGGATATTCACAGACTTAGAAAGGATATAGATGCTTCGATTCTCTTATTTGTAGGCACTATGTGAGTGCCGATGTTACGTTTCATCAGTCTATGCCATATTTTTCTATTGCTACCTGGAGTTTATCCCTTAAGGTTACGGAGGCTCCCATGCCTATACCTCATATTCCCTTGGAGGCAGTACCTATTTCTGCTCCCCCACCTACTACGACCGGTCCTATAAGGTTCTCTGAACCCATTGCTACATATCAGCGACCTCATAGCATTTTTCAGATGCCACCTCCTACAGAAGCCACACAGACTTCACCATCTCCATCTCAGGAGACCACAGATAGGTTGCAGAATGATGATAAAGCACCTTTTGATAATAGATGCCTGGATGAGGATCTTTTTGCTTCACAGTCAGTACAGGAGGATCAGATAGCTGATCTCGACCTTCCTATTGCCGTTAGGAGGGCACCTCGCACCTGTAAGTCTAGATACTGTGTTGCAGGTAATCTGGCTACTGATGGTCTTGGGTCAGCTTTTGGGAGCTTTTTTCATGCTCTTTTTGCCATATCAATCCCTGCCACCTATCAGCAGGCTATGCTTGATCCAAAGTCGTGCCAGGTTATGGAGGATGAGATGGCTTCTCTTACGTCATGTGGTACTTGGGATCTTACACCTTTACCAGAGGGTGCGACAGTAGTTGGCTGCAGACGGGTGCTTGTAGTCAAGTAGAATCCAGATGGGTCCGTTGCACGCTACAAGGCCCGACTTGTTGCCAAAGGGTTCACGTAGACATATGAGGTAAACTTTTTTTACCCCTTTCTCACTAGTGGCTCGGTTATCTACAGTGAGGATTTTAATTTCCGTGGCAGTTCAGAGAGATTGGCATCTTTACTAACTTATTGTGAAGAATACCTTTTTCTATGGAGATTTACAGGAGGAGGTCTACATGCAGCAGCCCCCTGGTTACGAGTTCCAAGGGGAGTGTGTATGCATGTTGCAGAAGGCTATTTATGGCCTCAAGCAAGCCCGAGAGCTTGATTTCAGAAGCTCTCCCAGGTGGTAGAGTTTGTGAGGTTCATCAGATCGTCTGCATATCATTCTTTGTTTGTTAAAAAGACCGAGAAAGGTATTGTGGCTCTTTTGGTCTATGTTGATGACTTAATTATCACTGGTGATAATACAATAGTTGTGGCTGAGATCAAACGGACTTTGGCAGATCAGTTTGTGATGAAAGATTTAGGGCCATTGAGATATTTTCTTGGGATAGAAGTAGCCCGTAGTGGACGTGGTATTGTTCTATCTCAACGGAAATATGCCCTAGATGTTCTAAAGGAGACAGGTATGCTAGGAGCTAAGCTGGCAAATATTCCCATGGACCCTAAGGCACAACTGTATGACCATGATGCACAGCCAGTGGATAGTAGACAGTATCGCCAGTTGGTGGGGAAGCTGCCCTACTTGATGATTACTAGGCCAGATATTTGCTTTGCAGTAGGGAAGTTGAGCCAATTTATGGAGAAGCCTGCTAAACAGTGCTGGGATGTAGTCATGATGGTGCTCAGGTACCTGAAGAGAGCACCAGGACAGCGTCTTCTCTTCACTAGGGGGACATCCATGACCGTAGTTGGATACTCTGATGCAGACTATGCAGGCAGCCATGATGATAGAAAGTCTACCATAGGGTTCTGTACGTATGTTGCAGGGAATCTGGTTACTTGGAAGAGCAAGAAACAGACTGCGATGTCCAGATCTAGTGCTGAGTCTGAGTATTGTGCTATGGCTCAGACATCAGCGGAGTTGATGTGGGTGAGATCCTTACTGAGTAATCTACATATACAGATTGATGATCTTATGGAACTACGATGTGATAACAGGGCTGCCACTTATATTGCTAACAATTTCATATTCCATTAACGCACCAAACATGTGGAGGTAAATTGCCATTACACGAGAGATTTGATTCAAAAGGGGTTTATCTTCACCTCCCAGGTTACTTGAGGGAGTGTTATGGAGTCTAGCTATTTATTTGTTCTATTGTATTATGTGGTGCTATGTATTTTGTGTTTTCTTTATGGGGTTTTACAGTAATTTGCACCCACCTCTCTCTCTATATAAAGAGAGGTAGGGTTAGAGAATAAAGTTGAGTTGTTCATTTTTCCCAACTATTTTCTCCTTGCTCTTCGAGAGTGGAGTTTCCACGTAAACCCAAGTGCTCTTAATTTATTTATGCTTTGATATTATTCATTTTCGCTCATTATAAATTTCAACTTGATATCAGAGCAAGTTCTAATCTTGGGTTTTATCCTTTATCTGGAGATATTGTTTTACTCTTCCATAAGGGGAGATCAACGTGAAGGAGGCATGGGTTCTTCCAAACCCTAAAGGAGTGAAGGAGATCGTGATGGTCTTGTGGAAGCCCTATTGTTTGGATGAGGCTCCTCGCGTGAAATTGCGTAGGGTATTAGAAGTCCGCCATTGGAAGCGACAATGGGTCGACGATGGATCTCGCAATCTACGTTAGAGAAGATGAAGGTCATGGCGAGAAACGCTGTTGCAGTGTCGTGGAGGTGGAGCACGGGCGGCGCTAGGCGATGCCATTAGTGCTTAGGTAGACCTCAACAGTGTTGCGTGAGATTAAGAGGCGATTCCCGCGATCTGGACGAAGGGCGATAGATTTGGCAGTGTTGGCGTTGATGGACACGAGACCGTTGAGGATCTCGAGATCCTTGCATGCTCGAGGAGCGCCTGGAGGATCACCATTGATGATGGCGTCGATGGCGGTGATGGGCTGCGATTTACGGTAGAGAAGGTGGCACTCAGGCTAACGGAGGCCTTGCAGGCGATGCGGTGGCATGCTCAGGCCAGTAGAAGCCTTGCACGATCTCCCCCTTGGTGTGTGGATCACGAGGACCATCGTGCACACGTCGATGACCAAGGCGACCCCAGGTGTGGTTGCAGCAATGAAGAGTAGGAAGAAGTGGTAGCGAGGACTCGGCAAGGATCTCAAGTGACATGCGACCAAGTGGAGGTGATTTGGTTTCTTCGCCTTTTTTGTTTTTGCTTGAATAGTGGTAGGTTGTGGCTCGGGCAAAGAGGGTGCGGTTGTTTTTTATTTTATTTTGTTGCTCTCATAGTTGTGAAGAGAAAAAAAAGAGGAAGATTTATAGGAAAAAAAATTACAAAAAAGGAAAGACTTTGAATTAAAGAGAAGAGAAGCTCTTCTTTAGTAATATCATTTCTTATGTTTCTTATCATTATTTATTTTAATTGTATTTCTTCTTGTTATTTTTTTCTCATATGAGTATGGGAGAAAGGGAAAGTGTTCGGCCTGTTATAGTCATCTCCCATTCGGGAGTCCTTTTTGTTCTTGGACATCACATGAGAAATAATAACTCTGGGTGGTCCAGAGTTTCAAGGTCTCCAAAGAGGAGATTCAGTTTCGAGGTCCTCAAATGAAGGACCCATTTCAGATTTTTATGTGGGAGATCCAGATTCATGGACTTTAAAGAGGGAGATCCAGTTTCGAGGTCTTCAGAGAAAGACCCATGTCAGGGATACTGAATGGGGAACCACTTGCACCATCTCCAGAGGAGAGGCCCTTGTCAAAGACATTAGCAATTCCTTTAGCAGCTCTAACTCGTGTTCCTACCTACATGCGAAAATCAGTTAAGAGAAGTTTGTTTTGTTGTAAAGTGAGGATTGTGTTTTGTTATAAGCTGAGCATTCCATGCTCTAACTTGAGGGGGAGTGTTGAGAGAAGTGTGTAGTGTTTAGTGGCACGTTGTGAGATGTGGACTTTGTGGAGTATGTGGTGGCCTATAAATAGGCGTGTACCCTCCACTTATTACTTTGAGAAGAAAAATATAGAAATCAGCCCTATCAGGGCTTTCTCTAGTGATTATCTCTCCGCTCTTCGTGAGTGAAGTTTCCACATAAACCTAAGTGTTCTTGATTTATTTATGCTTTTATTTTATAGAGTCTAGTTAATTTTATGGTGTCATGTGATGCGTTATTATTTTTTTTCTTCATGGGATTGTATGTAATTTGCACCCCTCTTTCTGTGTATAAAGAGAGGTAGGGTTAGAGAAATAAACTAATTTTGCTTATTCTTCTCAACTTTGTATCAAAGTAGCGATCCTAGACCAGTGCCCTAGATACCCCACCCAAACAAGCCTTCGAGACCTCCACACTAACCCTAACCCTAACTCGAGGGGCACCCTTTGCAGCCCTGCCACCTCCACCACCTCGTTTAGCATCGCCATCACCGTCCAGTGAAAATAAGAGGAGGCGACAAGGCAGCACTTGCTGGCCACCCACATTGCAGAGGAATCTGCTGAACTCCTCCGCCACTACTCCGCCTAAGGGAGGTCGTTGATCTCCGCTTAGGGGCGCCACCACCCAGAGGGAGCTGTTGCTGCTCCGCCCCACTCTGCCTAGGAGCGCCTGCCATTGCTCCGCTTCGCTTTGCCTAGGGGCGTCGCCACCCAAAGGGGGCAAGCTCCACCCAGCTCCGCTCAGGGGCGTCATTGCCCAAAGGGGTTATTGATGTTCCACCCAGAGGGGGCAATCGCCGCCCTTTGCCACCCATGATCATGATATGAAAAATTCATATTGATTCTTGGTCACTTTTGGTATGATCTACCCCTGATCCAATACTCTAGAGGTTTGTTTCTTGGTGAATCCATGGTTTCATGATATCAGTATGGCTTCCTTTGATATTAGTCCAAGCACCTCTGCCACATAGAGGTTGGTAAATGATATAATGACCATTACTTGGAGTGAGTATGAGATACTCTGAGGTTGTAGTCGTTATGATGGGCTCCATGGAGCCACTGAGTTGGGTTCTATTGCACACGGTTGGAATTAGGGTAGTACGGAGTGGCTTGTTGATTTAAGGGCTTCATGACATCTCAGTGGAGATCGAGATCATTTTACCCATGTCAAATATGTACCTGCAGGTAAGATAGTGCAAGTTGCAGATGGTAGACACTCCAAGATAGCAGGTCAATGGGACGTACCGGCGACTCCTACTTTGAGGTTACCTGATGTTTCCTATGTGCCAGACTTTCCCATGAGCTTACTCTCAGTTAGTAAGATTACTAAGGAGCTTAATTATCATGCTATCTTTGATGACATAGGATGCATCATTCAAGATAAACTGACAGGGAAGACGATTGGTAGTGGAAATGTAGAGGGTGGACTCTATCGTCTGATTCGAACTCTACTTGCCTTTACATGTCGAGAAGTATCGTTTGCTGCTGGGAATGCAGTTCAGTGGCATCTTCGACTTGGACATCTTTCCCTTGACAGCCTCCGATGGGTCATTCCACATATCTCTCTTGCGACTCGAATATGCTGTAATGCATGCCAGATGGCAATCACCATTGTACCTCCTACCCAGTGAGTTCCTGTTTTGGGTTTACAACCTTGTTTGAGTTACTGCACATGGATATGTGGGGGCTGAGTCAGATATCATATAGGCAAGGTCACTGTTATTATTTAGTAGTTGTGGATGACTTTTCCCACTTATCATCGGTATTCTTGCTGAAGAACAAGTCAAATGTTGATTCTGAGATTGAGCATTTCATGGTGGAGATTATGATTCAGTATTCAGCTGCTATTAAAGTAGTTAGATCTGATAATGCACTTGAGTTATATACCAGCAAGCTGTCTGCATTTTACAGGTCACATGGGATAGTGCACCAGACTACTTGTGCTCATACCTCTCAGTAGAATGGGATGGCTGTGTTGAGTCATTTATATTTTGAGGGTTGCTCTGTTATTGTTTATTTCTGATTGGTTTTCCTCTGCAATTGTTCCCACACCTCTCTTTATATAAAGGGTGTAGGGTTTCTCTTTGGAATATGATTTATCATTTTGTCCAACTTGGTATCAAAGCGCAGTCCTAGGTCGAGTTCTGATATCCTACCCAAATCAAGCCCCAAAAACCATCCACCCTAACCCTAATCTCTTCTCTCCCCCCACCGAAGCCGCTAGCAGCCACCACCGACAGCAACAACAGCAAGCGGCACTAGCAGCAATAACAGCAGGTGCCGCCCATGTAGGGCAGTGCTGGTGTTGCTGGGTGCACCGGCCTCTTATAGGGCGTGTATGCTGAAGAGGAGGCCCCCCGTTATGGTGGATTTTGGGTCCCCTTTTGCCTAAAAAAAAATCTTGATTTGCTTCTTCCAACACTCAACATTATGTTTCTTGGCATATTCTCCTTGGCTTTCATATGACTTGGTTTAAGGAAGATGACCTTCCCTAATGTTGAGACAAGTATCTTTGTCGACCAAAACCATCACCCGGAGTGAGCATGAGAGACTACTCCGAGGTTGCGGCCATTATGATGGTTTTAGGGGAAGTTCTGACTTAGTGTCTCTTGCAAATGACAAGAAACATGATAGCACCAAGTGGTTGGTTGATTCAGGAGCCTCAAGACACTTTAGTGGAGATCGAAGTTGGTTTACTTATCTCAAACCCATGTCTGCAGGCAGGACGATTCAAGTCGCAGATGGCAGGCACTCCAGGATCGAGGGTCAAGGAGAGGTGCCAGTGACCTCCAAGTTGAGATTGCCTGATGTTCTGTTTGTGCCAGACTTTCCTATTAGTCTACTCTCGATCAGTAGTATTACTAGGGAGCTTAATTGTCGTGTTATTTTTGATGAAGTGGGATATGTCTTTGAAGACAACTTGACAGGAAGGACAATTGGCAGTGGTCATGTAGAGGGTGGTGTTTATCGTCTGGTTCAGTCTCCGTTTGCTGCTGCATGTCACGGAGGCATCTCTTTTACTGCTGGGAGTACTTTTTAGTGGCATCTTAGACTTGGGCATCTTCCTCTAGATAGTCTTCGACGTGTTATTCCACACATATCCCCTGCAACCAAGATCACTTGTGATGCTTGTCAGATGGGCAAGCACCACCGTGCTTACCCGATGAGTACTCATCCTAGATCCATAGCCCTGTTTGAGTTGGTACATATGGATGTATGGGATCTAAGTCGAATTCCAGATAGGCAGGGTCATCGATATTACTTGGTGGTTGTTGATGATTTCTCATTCCTATTTTGGGTATTTCTCTTGAAAAATAAATCAGCTGTTGGATCTATTTCTTAGCATTTTTTGTTGGAGATAAAGAATCAATATTCAACTGTTGTTAAAGTGGTGAGATCTGATAATACACTTGAATTCTGCACCATTAGGTTGTCTACTTTTTATAAATCCCATGGAATTATACATTAGACCACATGTCCTTATACTTCTCAACAGAATGGGGTGGCTGAGAGGAAATATCGCCACCTTTTGGATGTAGCCCGTACTTTGTTAATGCACCATAGTGTATCGCAGTTATACTGGGGTGATGCCATTCTTACTGCGTGTTACTTGATCAACAGAATGCCCAGTTCAGTATTTCATGAGCAGATTCCTTGACACATCTTGTATCCTGACCAAGAGCTTTTTCATGTGCCACCACGAGTATTTGGCTGTGTTGCCTTTGTTCATCTTCTTTCCCTAGGTCAAGACAAGCTTGCACCACGAGCAGTTAAGTGTGTATTCTTGGGGTACCCACAGACTCAAAAAGGGTATAGATGCCTGAATCCCATTACTGGGAGGCACTATGTGAGTGCAGATGTTACTTTTCATGAGTCCATTCCGTATTTTTCCACGGCTGCTCAAGGAATATCTCCTAAGGCTATGGACGTGCCCATGCCTATCCCGCCTATTCCCTTGGAGCAGATACATGTTTTTGCTCCCTCTGTTGCTACTACTGGACTCGTTAGGTTTTCTGAGCCTACTGTTATCTACAAACGTCCTCATAGCACTTTGCAGATATCGGATATTCCAGTAATTACACAGGCACCACCCTCTCCAGTTCAGGTGACCATGGACAGTTTGCATACTAATGATACAAGATCTAGGGGTGATGCTACATGTCCAGATATGGATGCTCTTGCACCAGAGTTAGTATAAAATAATCAATTAGATGATATTGACCTTCCTATTGCCATTAGGAAAGCACCTCACACGTGCGAGTCCATATACCGTGTTGCAAGTAGTCTGGCTACTGATGGACTTGGATCTACCTTTGGGAGCTTCTGTCGTGCACTCTCTACCACCCAGGTTCCCACTACATACCAGCAAGCCATGCTTGATTCGAAATGGCATTAAGTCATGGAGGATGAGATGGCTGCTCTTCGTTCCAGAGCAACGTGGGAGCTTACTTCACTTCCTGCAGGAGCACGAGTGGTTGGATGTCGTTGGGTTTTTACCTTAAAATACAATCCTGATGGATCTATTTCAAGGTATAAGGCTCGGTTGGTTGCAAAAGGATTCACTCAAACCTATGGGGTGGATTTCTTTGACACTTTTTCTCCAGTGGCTCAGTTATTGACAGTACGGATTTTGATGTCTGTTGCAGCCCATCTTGAGTGGCCTCTCTACTAGCTTGATGTGAAGAACGGCTTTCTATATGGTGATCTTCAGGAGGAAGTTCACATGCAGTAGCCTTCGGGATTTGAGATTCAGGGAGAGTGTCTGTAGACTTCGGAAAGCCATTTATGACCTTAAGCAAAGTCCACGTGCATGGTTCCAGAAGCTGTCTGAGGTGATACAAGTGATAGGCCTTCAGAGATCTTCTGTAGATCATTCCTTGTTTGTTCGAAAGAGTGATAGGGGAGTTGTACTTCTGGTATATGTTGATGACATCATTATTACTGGTGATGATGAGGCTAGGATAGTTGAGGTGAAAAAAACCTTGGCTGATATGTTTGTAATGAAGGACTTGGGCCAGTTGAGATATTTTCTAGGCGTTGAGGTAGCAAGAAGCAAAGAGAGCATTGTACTTTCACAACATAAGTATGCTCTTGATATACTATAAGAGACATGAATGTTGGGGGCGAAACCTGCCAACATACCCATGGATCCCAAGGGGCATCTATTTGATGCTGAGTCAACACCTATTGACAGCAGATCTTATAGATAGTTAGTAGGCAAGCTGTTATATCTTACAATCACCAGGCCAGATATTTCCTTAGCAATTGGGAAGTTGAGTCAATTCATGGATAGGCCTACCAAACAACATTGGGAGGCAGCAATGCATGTGCTTAGATATCTGAAGAAAGCACTTGGGTGTGACATATTATTTATTAAAGGCACATCGATGGTAGTGGTTGGCTATTCTGATGCAGATTATGCTGGTTGCTTGACAGACAGAAAATCAATTACTGGTTGCTGTATTTATGTTGCTGGGAACTTAGTCACATGGCAGAGCAAAAAACAAGGACTGGTGTCTAGATCCAGTGCAGAGTCTGAGTACCATGTTATGGCTTAGACTGCTACAGAGATGGTGTGGGTGAGATCAGTTTTACAAGATTTACATGTGTAGGTGGAGAAGCCTATGGAGATACGGTGTGATAATTGTGCTGCCACTTATATTGCTAAAAATCCTATGTGTCATGAGCGCACCAAACACGTCGAGGTTGACTGTCACTACACCTGAGATCTAATCCAGCGTGTAGTCATCTATACCACTTCTGTTTCTTCTAAGAACAAGACAACAGATATTTCTACGAAGCCTCTTCCTCAATCTATGTTTGACGTCTGTTATTCCAAGCTGAGCATGATTAACATTTATGCTTCAGCTTGAGGGGGAGTGTTAAGTCGTTTATATTTTTGAGGGTTGCTCTGTTATTATTTATTTCTTATTGGTTTTCCTCTGTAATTGTTCCCACACCTCTCTCAATATAAAGAGGTGTAGGGTTTCTCTTTGGAAAATGATTTATCATTTTCTCCAATTGGTTGAGAGAAAACACCAACATCTTTTTGATGCAGCCCGCACTTTATTGATTCATCATAGTGTGCCTCTGTTATATTGGGGTGATGCAGTCCTCACAGCATGTTATTTAATCAACAGAATGGCCAATTCAGTGCTTCATGAGTAAATTCCTTGGCATATATTGTATCCAGAGTAGGAGTTGTTTCATGTACCATCACGCGTGTTTGGATGTGCAACATTTGTTCATATTCTTTCTCCAAGGCGAGATAACTTGGCACTATGAGCAATCAAGTGTGTGTTCCTAGGATATTTACGGACTCGAAAATGACAAAGATGCTTTGATCCTCTTACTAGTAGGTACTATGTGAGTGCTGATGTCATCTTTCATGAGTCTATCCCATATTTTTCCACTGCTGCCTGGAGTTTATCCCCTAAGGTTACAAAGGCTCCAATGCCTATACCTCATGTTCCCTTAAAGGAGATACCTATCTCTACCCCTCCTACTACATAGGGTCCTATGAAATTCTTTGAACCTGTTGTTACATATCAGCAACCTCAAAGTACCTTCCAGATGCCACCTCCTATAGCAGCCACAGAGATTCCATCTTCTCCACCTCAGGAGACCATAGACAAGTTGTAGAGTGGTGATACGACACCCCCTAATAAAAGATGTCCGGATGAGGATATTTTTGCTTCATAGCCAGTATAGGAGGATCAGATGGCTGATCTTGACCAGCCTATTGCCATAAGGAGGGCACCATGCACCTGTGAGTCCAGATACTGTGTTGCCAGTAGTTTGGTTAGTGATGGCCTTGGGTTAGCTTTTTGGAGTTTCTGTCATGCTCTTTCTTCCATATCTATTCCTACCACCTACCAGCATGCCATGCTTGATCTAAAGTGGCGCCAAACCATGGAGGATGAAATGCCTACTCTACTTCTTGTGGCACTTGAGATTACACCTTTACCAATCCAGATGGATATTTGCAGTCAAGTGCAATCCAGATGGGTCAGTTGCACAGTAGAAGGCCTGACTTGTTGCTAAAGGGCTCACCTAGACATATGAGGTGGACTTCTTTGACACTCTTACTGGTGGCTCGGCTATATACAGTGAGGATTCTAATTTTAGTGGCAGTTCAACGAGATTGGCATTTTCATCAGCTTGATATGAAGAATGCCTCTCTATGGGGATTTGCAGGAGGAGGTTTACATGCAGCAACCTCCCGGTTATGAGGTTAAGGGGGAGTGTGTATGGAGATTGCATAAGGCCATTTATAACCTCAAGCAGGGTCCGAGAGCTTAGTTTCAAAAGTTCTCTTAGGTGGTAGAGTTTGTGGGGTTCACTAGATCGTCTGCAGATCATTCTTTATTTATTAGGAAGATAGTGAAATGTATTGTTGCTCTTTTGGTCTATGTTGATGATTTGATTGTCACTGGTGATGATACAACAGATGTGGCTAAGATCAAACAGACTTTGGTAGATCAGTTTGTGATGAAGGATTTAGGGCCATTGAGATATTTCCTTGGGATAAAAGTAGCCCATGGTAGGCATGGTATTGTGCTATCTCAATAGAAATATACCCTCGATGTACTAAAGGAAGCAGGTATGCTGGGACCAAGCCAATAAATATTCCCATGGATCCTAAGGCACGGCTATATGACAGTGATGCAGGGCCAGTTGATAGTAGACAATATCGCCAGTTGGTGGGGAAGTTGCTTGACTTAGTGATTACTGGGCCAGATATTTCTTTTGCAGTAGGAAAGCTGAGCCAGTTTATGGAGAGGCCCACTAAACAATATTGTGATGCTGCCATGATGGTGCTTAAATACTTGAAGGACGTCTATGACGGTTGTTGGATACTCTGACGTTGATTATGTAAGCAGCTATGATGATAGGAAGTCTACCACAAGTTTTTGTACATATATTGTAGGAAATCTGGTCACTTGAAAGAGCAAGAAATTGACTGCGGTGTCCAGATCTAGTGCTTAGTTTGAGTATTGTGCTATGATTCAAACTTCAACAAAATTGATGTGGGTGAGATCATTACTAAGTGATCTACATATACAGATTGATGGGCTTATAGAGTTGCGATGTGACAATAGGATTGCCACTTATATTGCCAGCAACCCCATGTTTCATAAACGTACCAAACATGTAGAGGTAGATTGTTATTACAGCAGAGATTTAATTCAAATGGGGTTTATCTTTGCCTCTCAAGTTACTTCAGAGGCTTAGACAGCTGGTATCTTTACTCAGCCACTAGCTAGATCTGCATTTGATGCATGTGTATCTAAACTGAATATGATTGATATCTATGCTCCAACTTAAGGGGAAGTGTCACGGAGTTTAGTTAATTTTATGGTATCATGTGGTGCGTTATTATTTTTTTTCTTTACGGGATTATATGTAATTTACACCTATCTTTCTCTATATATATAGAGGTAGGACTAGAGAAATAAAATGATTTTGCTCATTCTTCCCAACTTTTGATATTATTCATTTTCACTTATTATAAATTTCAACTTAAGTATCAAAAATTAGCTGAAAAATTAATATAGTTTGCACTTAGGAGACGTGATATCATTTATGCAGTGCAGTGATAAGCCAAATCATTCATGCACCCAACAATGTTCATCTTAATGAAGTGAATAGGATCCTCTCCTACTTTAAAAAAAATTCAAGGAAAGGAATTTTGTTCACACAGACGCAGGTTGGGTTGCATTGATTAGTGATGGAAGATCTTCCATAGGTTATTCCATTTAAACAGGGCCAACCTCATTACCTAGAAGAACAAGAAACACTTTGCATGTGCCAGATCAAGTGCTGAAGCAAAATATAAAATGCTACTAGGGGGTCACTGAGATGCTGTGGGTGAAAGTTATGTTCTCAAGTGTTGGTGTTCTTTCTAAATTGTCAATGCTCTATTATGACATCAAAGCTGCAATTAGTTTTGCAAATAATCCTATTCTCCATGATCGCATCAAACACATGGAGCTAGGTAGACACTTTTTTTGAGAGAAGATAAATTATGAAAATGTCTCCCTTATATCAAATATGAAGATCAAGTTACTTATATTTTTGCTAAAGGATTTGTTAGGACTCAATGTAAAAAGAACGTGGAGAAGTTGGATATGTTTGACATCCACACCCAACTTAAGGAGTGGTAGGTAATATTTGTAAATGGGTACATGGATTGTTGGTGTAGACCTATATACTTTGTACCCCTATGTACAGTATCAACCCTCGTTTATTTTGTTCTTTCCTATAAGGAAACCTAGTGACTGGTTGGTGCTATGGATTGCTTGCTCTTGTGGTCTTCTACTCTTATGGAAGGTGATTGTTTGATCTTGTGGTCTTTGATGCAAACTGAGTTGCCAAAGAAGTTCCTAACTAGCTATTAGCAATAATTGAAGGGAAGGCACAATTAAAGATTAATATTAATAAAATCTCTTTTCAAAACAACCCACAGCTATCTATTTAGCACCTCAAAGAATGAAGTCTGAAATGCGCATTGAATGGGCACACAGAGAAAATCCCAATTCAAAACTACGTATACCCAAATCTGGACCATAGAGCAAACTAAATGTAATGGGCAACAAGCTACATGCCTATTGTGCAAAAGCTGAAACTAAGAAACCAAGCAATCCCATGCAAAGGATTTGTTAAGCAGCAAATAATAGGAGTAGAAACGTGAATAGTTTCACACGACAAAGGGGTATTTAGAAATCCATGAGATGCGGTTGCGTCGGAACTATGGGTTGTGACAACAGTGAAGCCACAATGACAAACCATGCACGGTTGCTAGGGCGATAGAGGGATAGTAGTAGTGGTGTAGGAACGGTTGCCTGGGAGATGGAGAGTCACCGCAACGAGGAATGAAGGTGATATGGTCATGATACTACTTAGAGAGGGGTGGTGGTTGCTGCACGCAGGTGGACAACATGGGGAAGTGGAGGTGGTCGGCGCGGGGTCTGAGCAAGTGCTCCAGAGGATCATAGGAGATCGGATGGGTGGTTAGTGACAAGAATGCAATGGTGGTGGGTTGTGAGTGATCAATCGACACCCATGGAGATGTAGTTAGTGGTGCACGACGAGTAGGTTGAATAGGGAACGCAGATGTTGGTTGCCCCGCTAGTGGTGGTTGGAGATGGCTGTCGTCATGTGGTGGTTGTGTAATGAGTTAAGTGGATAGAAATGATGGTGGAGGAGATGGTGTTGGTGGTTGGATAGTTCGGTGGAAAAGATGAAGGAGAAAGGGGTGCGGGAGGTGAGATGGAGGTGGGGGTGTAGGTGACAACGGTGATGGTGGTGATCTGCGAGGAGAGGTGGTGTGGGAGGGTTTGGGTGGTGGTGGTGGACCATTGGGAGGGGAGGGATGAGGGGAGAAAGGAGACAAGGTGAGAGGGAAGGAAAAGTCACGAGTGGGGTGGGAAGTACGAAGGTGAAAGGAAAAGTAGGGGTGAGAGGGGGGGGGGAGACTATAGGTGAAAGGGAGAGATATTGATGGAAACACAAGGGAAATCCCAATTCATTCGTACTTTCTTCCCCAAATACAATTACCATTCTCCCTTTATAAAGTTTACAACTAAAATGAAAAGGAAAAAGTATTACAACCCTTGGACCACATCAATGAACCCAGGCATCCCTTTGTTGAAAAAAATCACAAAATATAATAGAATAATTAAAGCAATGGAAAACTTGCAAATATGCACTTAAACTAGTTATAGCTGCATCAGGTCTTCTACTCTCTTGGAAGGTTTTCTACGTAAATCCGTGTGTTCCTTGTGTGTTTGTGTGTGTGCATTTTTTTTTTTTTTGTGGTCCTTGATTCCTACAATTTTGGGTATATTTAAGCCAGTTTACTTTAGTCCATCCATGAATCTTTGGAAGTTGGGATTGGTCTGTTCAAGGTTGTAGAAGTGCTGAATTCAGCTCCTACCTTTGTTTGTTTCCTTTTTTTTTTATTTTTTTGAGAAGGTGAATATGATGGACATGGGATTTGATCTCATGACCTCTTGGATATCTCAGTGGGGTGCTCTACCACTTAACCAAATCCTTGACGGCTTTATTTGTTTGGGATTAATACTCTGTTTTGGCACATTGATGCATCTTTTTCTACAAAACTGCTCAGGGATTGACATGTTTTGTAGGATTCCGATATTCCTCGTTAAAATCTTTAAATAGTTCCTCTTTTTGTAGCAAGTATCAATCATGCTGTACCTAGGCTGAATTTATATAGAGTTCTCAACTTATATACCACATCCTGAGGGACTCTGTCATTATAGGATGAGGCTCCCTGGCAATCTATTATCATGGGTATATTTTGAAAGGGAATTGCGACAGAAATATGTAACTAAAAGAAACTGTGAAGAGTGTTGATATAAAGTTGTCAATGGTTGATTTAAATTTTGATGGCTGTTTGTTGTTTGAAGAGTTTTAGTGGGATAGAATGAATCATTTTATTCCAATAGAAAACCTTACACCTCCTTATACAAAGAGAGGTGTTGGATAAATTACATGAGATAATTAGACAAAAATATAAAATAACTAAAAGATCCTCAACAGAACATAAAGATAACTAGAGTGTTCAACACTCCCCTTCAAGTTGAAGCATAGATGTCTATCATATTCAGCTTGCTAGAACAAGCCTCGAACGTAGATCTGGCAAGGGGCTTGGTGAACACATCAGCTGTCTGATTTTCTAAAGCAACAGAAGTGATGAAGAGAAGTCCTCTCTGAATCAGATCTCTGGTATAATGACAATCAATCTCTACATGTTTCGTGCGCTTAAGAAACATGGGATTATTTGCTATGTAGGTAGCTGCCCTATTGTCCCACTTCATCTCCATGGGCTCCTCAATCTTGACATGCAAATTAAGTAAAACAGACCTAATCCATACAAGCTCAGCTGTTGTCTGTGCCATTGCTCTGTACTCTAATTCTACACTCGAACGAGACACAATACTCTACTTTTTGCTCCTCCAAGTAACTAGATTACTAGCCACATAGGTGCAAAATCCAGTTGTAGATTTCCTATCAGAAGATAGCATGCATAATCCGCATCAGAGTAACCCACTACAGTCATAGATCTACCTTTCCTTAACAGTAGTCCACATCCAAGTGCTCGTTTTAGGTACCTAAGCACCTACATGGCAGCATCCTAGTGCTGCTTGGTTAGCTTGTCCATAAATTGACCAAGTTGGCCTACTGCAAGCGAGATGTCTAGATGTGTACTAGTAAGGTGTAGCAACTTCTTAATCAGCTGTTTGTAGCCTCTGCTCTCTACAATCTGGGACCCAGAATCATAAAGGTGCATCTTTGGATCCATGGGTATATTGGCTAATTTAAATCCCAACATCCTAGTCTCCTGCAGTGGATCAAGAGCATATTTACTCTCGCTAAGAAGACCACCGCTCTTTCCTCTCGCCACCTCTATACCCAAGAAGTATCTCAAGGAACCTAAATCCTTCATAACAAATTTCTTTGCCAGCGTCTGATTGACCTCAATTATCAAGCTGCATTATCAATGATAATTAGGTCATCTACATAGACAAGAAGAGTCCCAAGTCCCTTATCCGTCTTTCTTAAAAACAGGGAATGATTAGAAGTAGATCAAATGAGTCTCATATCTTTAACAACCTCAGATAGCTTCTGAAATCAGGTCATCGGACTCTGCTTGAGGCCTTATATCACCTTCTTTAGCTTGTACACACACTCCCTCTGAATCTCAAATCCTGGGGGTTGCTACATACATACCTCTTCTTGTAGATCACCATATAAGAAGGTGTTCTTGACATCCAACTAATATAAGGGTCAATCAAAGTTTCACAGAAGGAAGTCTAGTAATAGGGGAGAAAGTGTTAAAGAAATCCACCCTACCCTTTTTAGGGATACTGAATGGGAAGCTATCAGCACCAGATCTTCAGAGACAACCACAATTCCTTCAGCAACTCCAGCCTATGTTCTCGCCTGTGTACAATGGGTCTCTTTGTGTTACAAGCTGAGCATTCCATGCTCCAGCTTGAGGAGGAATGTTGAGAGAATTGAGCGATTGTTTAGTGCCATATTGGAAAGTATGGGCTTTGTGTGTGAGTGGTGGCCTATAAATAGGCGTGTACTCCTCCCGATTACCTTTGAGAAGAAATACAGAGAAAATACGGCCATAGGGCGCTTCTCCCGTGATTTTCTCTCCGCTCCTCGTGAGTGGGGTTTTCACGTAAACCCAACTATTCCATTATTTTTATGCTTTGATTATCACTTCTACTTATTATAGTTTTTAAATTGGTATCAAAGCATGTTCGTTCCTTGGGTTTTATCCTTTATTGCATATATTTTTTTATCTGTTCGAGAATATCTTCCTTGGTTCTTGTTTCAATGTGTGGATCCACAACGTGGAGGACCACGACACGAAGGAGAGGCTGTGCCTCAGAGATGTAGGAGGTCCAAAGGTGGAGATGCGAGCAGGACTGGAGGCTTGCCACTAGAGGGATGGTGCAACGATGGCATGCCCGTTTAGGGTTTCTATGGTGGCTGCCGGGACAGAGTTGCAAGTCATTAAGGCGGTGAAGCAACCGAAACTGAAGGCGCGGGACCCGCACAAGAGGGTGATGAGCTTCAGGGAGAAGCAAAAACTAAGTCAGGACCTGCAGGCGATCCCGAACGAGAAGATGGACCAAATCGTGCATATCATGAGAAAGCAGAACCCCAACCCCGTGCTCGATGGGAATGAGATCATGCTCGACTTCGACGCGCTCGACACTGAGACTCTCTGGGAGCTCGATCGATTCGTCAGCAATTGTAAGAAGGCAAACAAGATTAGGAGGCAGGAGGCCATCGTTGCCGCCTCTGCAGCTTCTGTGCCCCCTCCTGCCCCCGCGGCCCCTAAGGTCGAGGAGAAGGTACCGCTTGCAGTGACATCACCCACTGTAGGTGAAACGACCTCGGAGATCGCAACGGTTGCTGCAAAGAGGAACTAGAGGCAGGACACGGCCACAGGAGGCGAGGATGTGGATACCAGTGACGAGATGTCCACGAACTTCCCACCGGTGGAGATCAAGAAGGACAACAGCAACTCCAGTGAGTCGAGCAGCAGCAAGTCCTCTTCATCCTCGAGTGATTTCGACTTGAGGAGCTCGTCGGGGAGCTATTTGGAGGGGGATGAGGCACAATCGTCGTCGGTCGGATTGAGACCTCCCCTTCAGAGGACTTGACGAGGGAAGGTGTATGACATGGAGATATGCTACATATGGTTTGAGTAAAAAAAAAAGGGGGAGAGGAAAATAAAGAAGTGGGTAAAAGAGGATATCGAAAAAAAAAGGAAGAAAAAGAAAAAAAAAGAAAAAAAAGAGAAAAAGAAAAAAATGCAAAAAAAAAGAAAAGAAAAAAAAAGTAAAAAAAATGAGGTTTATGTTTAAGAGAAGATGTGGAGAAGTCTTCTCTAGTTTTTCAGGTTTTATTTCCTTCTCATTATTGTTTTCTCCTATATGAGTATGTGAGAAAGGGGGAGTGTGGGAGTTTGTTGTAGTCACCTCCATTTGGTCGTCCCTTTGTTGCAATCCCAAGGCACGATAGCATCTTCCAGCAGTTGATGTGACATCAGATACTACTATGAACTTGTTTAGTAGCTGATCTTCACATGAAAAACCAAACTCTGGGAGGTCCAGAGTTTCGAGATCTCGAAAGAAAGGGAGATCCATTTTCGAGGTCCTCAGAGGAAGGGCCCAGTCAGTTTCTATGTGGGAGATGCAACTTCGAGGTCTTCAGAGGAAGACTCTTTTCAGGGATACTGAATGGGGAGTTATCAGCACCAGATCTTCAAAGACAGCCACAATTTCTTCAGTAGCTCCAGTTTATGTTCCCGCCTGTGTAGAGTGGGTCTCTTTGTGTTATAAGCTAAGCATTCCATGCTCCAGCTTGAGGGGGAGTGGTGAGAGAATTGAGTGGTTGTTTAGTGCTACATTGGAAAGTGTGGGCTTTGTGTGTTAGTGGTGGCCTATAAATAGGCGTATACTCCTTCCATTTACCTTTGAGAAGAAATACAGAGAACACGCCCATAAGGTGCTTCTCCCGTGATTTTCTCCTCGCTCCTCGTGAGTGGGGTTTCCACGTAAACCCAAGCATTCCATTATTTTTATGCTTTGATTATCACTTCTACTTATTATAGTTTTCAACTTAAGTTTAGGTGAATTCCTTTGCCACAAGTCGAGCCTTATACCGAGAAACTGATCCGTCTGGGTTATTGTTGATAGCGGAAAACTACGAGATCGGAATTGTATTTTGAAAACCCGTCATAGTTTGATTTGCAAAGTAATCCGTCAACAGATAAATTTAACCGAAATTTGTAAAGAAATTCCGAGTAAAACACAGGGAGGTAGACGTTTGATTCAAAATCGCGTTTGTTTAATTGTCACGGAGTAGATTAGCTAGTCGACTTGAAATCTAAGCTACCTACTTAAAGAATAAAGCATAGAAGACAGAGATATAATATTACAAAAAGAGAGGTAGAATAAACATGGATATCATTATCACAAGCTAATGTTCATTGCAATTACAACTACCCACTATACTAGAAAGCAGGAAATCTACACTAGAAAGTGGGAAATCTATACTAAAAAGCAGTAAAAGAGAAGATAGAGAGAAGTTATCCTCCTCGATAGTTGCTTGGAGGATGAGCCGGACGGGGTGATGCCTAGAAGACGGTGGACGGAACGGGAAGGAGGACGAAGCGAGAGGAATCGGGGGTGAGATAAGACGTCGTCGTCGCGGGATCGTCTTCCCGAACGGAGTGAGGACAACTGCAGGATGCTCCACGAAGGGAGGAGAAGGTGGAAAAATTATAATTTTTACTCTAAAGGAGCATCCCCGGTTTGGGACAAGCTCTTAGAGCTTTGGAGGGGCTGAGAGAAGAAAGGAAGGGATGAAGAAAATGTGGTGGTCGTAGGGCTATTTATAGGTGAGGTTTGAATAGGCAAATAGGTCATTTTAGTTTAAAAAATTAAATTAGGGTCTTTAGTGACGGATAAAACCGTCACTAAAGCCCAGATTGTGGGCGTAGCTGCCGCGCACGCCGTGCCTCCTCTCCCCGCGCCTCAACTCATGCGCACGTACGCGCCTTCTCAGTCATCCGATCGTGAGATCGAACGGCTTAAACGTGCTATGCCCAATCTTGCTCAACACTTGCTAAGAGGCGATGCAGCCTCCATCATCATTGGATCGAAGATCAACGGCTCAGGATGCGCGCTCGCCCGCCTTCACAAAAACGTGTCTGATGGAGCATTCGCGGTCCTTGCATCTAAGTGCGCTATGTCGCCTGCACCCACGCCGCTCGTTCGTCATCCAATGGCTCAATTGAGCCCACTCCCACGCTCGCGCCTGATTTGAGGCGCAGCAGGGATCGAACCCACGTCTCACACTCGTGAAAGAGCGCTCGACCGCTGCACTGCAGTCGGCTCTTTGTCGCGGTTATGGTTTAAGCGCACGCGCCCTTGATCCAACAACCCAAATCTTGCCTCGCCTGCGCCTTCAAAGGTTAAGAAGCGGTTCTGCGGCCGATTTGGGCAGTTGTGATGGTGCCACGTGACGTCATTGTGGCCATCCATCTTCTGTGAGTTGCAGATGGTGCCACGGATGTCAGATTGGATCGATTTTCTCGTCGTTGGGTTACGATTGTCGATCCGAATCCATCCGTGCGGTCGGATTTGTCATCTGAAGTGTGGATTTACACAATCTTGGCCCTTGATCTGTGACCTTCCTCGGATTATAGCTAATACTACGGAAGTCCAATCAGGGCAATCTTAGAGTCGTTGAACTCTAATCGTCGCCCTGATCAGATCTGTACGGTTGGATCTTTGATCTGAGGCCCCCGATCAAAAGTTGCCTTGTTACGAAAGGGAAATTAACCTAAAATTTACACAACCTAACTTAAATGCAAGATGATGCATGTTATGTAATATTTATACTGTATGATGCAACTATAATACTAAAAACATACATAAATAGACATTTTAGGCTATTCAGATGCATACACATCAGTTAACTTCACGGCAAAGACCCAAAGGCAGCCAACTATTCATGCACCAGGTTGTAACGAAGTAAGCTCCCATGTCTTCCAAGATTGAAGGGCGGCCATCTCCTCCATGACCTAATGCCATTTCGGATCGAACATAGCCTGCTACTAATAAATAGCTCATATCTGTGTAGAGGTGAGGGCATCTATAAACAAGGCAAATAGGCGACTCAAACAATCATACGAAACTACGCCAGCCACCTGGTAGTGCACACAATCTTGGGGGCCTTCCGAATAACAATCGGAAGATCCATATCATCAAACTGGACAGGTAGCTCAAATGGTGATGCTTCATCATCACCAGGAGACTCAGAGATAACTGATATAGCACCTGTAGAATCATCACCAGACGTACACTGGTCAGTAGTGTCAACACATACCTTTTGTGGGGAGGATGATGGTGCTGAAGAGGAGGGGTATATTGCCGATATGTAACTGGCTTGCTAAAGACTAACGAAGGATCTCTGAACTAGCCCTAACCAATGTTTGTAGTACCTAGTGATACAATCTGAGTAGCAGGAAATTCTCCAAATTGAATGGAAGGAATAGGCATAGGAGCCCTCTCTACCTCAATCCTCAATTGTTTGCCAGTGGCTAAAAAGTATGGGATAGCCTCATGAAATGTAATGTCAGTACTAACAAAGTGCTTCTTTTGCAAAGGGTCATAGCATCTATAACCTTTCTGGATGAAACTGTACCCCAGAAACACACTTAACCGCCCTAAGTGCAAGTTTATCTCTACTTAGGCATGATGATGTGCACAAAGGCTACACAACCAAAAGTCTGAGGGGGCAACTAAAATAACTCAACCTGGATACAATATCTACCATGGTACTTGCTTAGATATAACATAACTAGGCATTTTGTTAATCAAATAACATACAATAAGCACTGCATCTCCCCAGTATTGTGATGGAACATTATGATGTATCAAAAGTGTATGGGCCACATCCAAGATATGCCTGTGTTTCTCTCTGCTACCCCATTCTGCTAAGATGTATGGGGGCATGTGGTTTGATGAACCACTCCATGAGACCTGTAGAATGCTCTTAAACGTGTTGTACAGAACTCAAGTGCATTATCAGTACACACAAATTTAGCAGTAGAAGCAAACTGATTCTTTATTTCAATAATGAAATTCTCAATTACAGACCTAGCGCCGAACTTATTCTTTAATAGCCAAGATAATCTGGAACAATCATCCACTATCACCAAGTAGTACCTATGTCCTAGTCGATCTGGAATTTGACTAGGGCCCTATACATCTAAATGCAATAAATCAAAAATTGACTCAAATAGTAGAACTGGCCAAATACGTAGATCTGTGGTGCTTTCTCATCTAGCAAGCATCATACTGAATCTCGGTGGCTGGCGAAAGGTGAGGAATGATGCAACGAAGTTTGTCTAGCAATGAATGACCAAGGCGATTGTGCCACTGTAAGCCACCCCTGCAGTGAAACACATCCCCTATAGGTGATACCTCCCCTCTTCATGTCCACCACCAATTATCCTCCCTGCGAGCTTATCTTGAAACATAGCCAACGTCATCAAAAATCACTCTGCAATTGAGATCGTTTGTAATTCTACTAGCAGACAACAAGCTCATCAGAAAGTTAGGAACAACCAGAACATTAGGCAATTTTATATTGGGGGTGACTTGCACCTCCTCCTGACCATCAACTCTGGCATGCCTTTCATCGGCTACCTGAATCGTCCTACCAGCATGTACATACTGAAGTTAGTGGAACATTGTGTGATTACCACTCAAGTGCTGCGATACACCTAAATCTACCAGCTAAATTGACTTGTTAGAAACAACAAAAACATATCCTGTACCTAAGGAGGCAATGGCAGCAGTATCTGAAGAGGATGACGGAGTCTCCTGAGTGATCTGAGTAAACCTTTGAATAACAGCATCATACTCAGCACATGACACTGTGTCAGACTCTGTCTCAGATGTAGCAGCAACTTGATTGGCAATGGGGGTCTCCCATGCTTAGACCAGCACGAGGCCTCCACGTGACCAATCCTACCACAGAATGTGCATGGGGGGCGTGGTTTGCCTATCTGTCCTTTGCCACGACCATGTCCACGCTTTGAGGATAAACCTCTCAACCTCTACCAACAACCAATGCAAAGATCTGACCAGTGACCTCAGGGGTAGGAGCAACCACGATAATCCGGCTCAGTTTACTATAAGTCTCCTTAAGAGACAGAAACTTCGATAATGTCAGAATCTGAGAGCGTGCAGGAGGCCTAACCCAAAAAGAAAGTGATGCACTGCCATCTCCTTGAGGTACTCCAGATGAGTATCACACGTGTACACTGGTCTACACGCATTATCTTCTTTAGAAGTCCTTTCAGCGTAGCATAGTACTGCGTCAAAGACTGTCTGTCCTATCTGAGAGAGCATTTGAATGTAGATCTGATAAACTTTGCTAGAATTCTTCTCATGGGAGGACGTGTCATGAAGCGTGTTCCACATCTCCTTAGCAATCTTATAATACATGATGTCGTCTCCAATCTACGGTGACATGGCATTCATAATCCAAGCCATCACCAAAGCATTGTCCTTCCACGAGGTGTACTTCCAGTCTTATTTTGAGGCTTTCTCTAGTAGTGCTTGTCGTGACCCTCAACAGTCATCAGGAAAGTTTGAGACCAACGAGCATATTAGTCTCATCCAACTCACAATCAGGACAAAGAATATATTTTTGTAGCTTCCGCTCTCCTGACTAGTCTTTGATGTCACCTCAAAAGATGAAGAGGAAGCCATGATGTTCCAAGCATTAGGAAGTTGCCACAGTCAAATCTGAAATCCAATTTTTAGATCTGCAAAATCCTGTAGATCACGCAAAAGAGTGATCTAACATGAAATCCAAGCCATCTCCTTCTTGGAAATCACGTTAGACAGGCATAGTAGCCCTTCAAATAGTTGAAAGGAGCCAAAAGAGGGCTACTCCCCTTCTCGTCGCTGTGCTGGGCCAACAAGCCCCATAGGTAGCTCTACTGCCCGTCGATGGTTGATCCGTTGTTTATGCTGATTAAGGCAGTTGCCCCAACCTCAATGCCGCCACCGCTTAACGCCTTGGTGGGCCTGTAGTACCGTAGCAAGAGTAGAGAGAACCGCAGCGCCACTACAGGTAGCGCTGGGGCCTCTTGCGCAGCCGCCTGTGGTCCCCTTGCCGATTGTGTGGCTACCCAAGAGGGTGAGGCGGTGAGCAACGGGGAGCAATAGGGTTTAGGTGGAAGGGGTAGGCGGCTTGTTTCGGTTGGATACCTGAGTGTCGATCTAAGACCATCTTATTCCAATAGAAAACCCTGCACCTCTTTATATAGAGAGAGATGTTGGGTAAATTACATGAGATAAGCAGACAAAAATATAAAATAACTAAAAGGTCCTCAACAGAACATAAACATAACTAGAGTGCTCAACAGTCTTCATGAAACTCCTCTTAGTGTTGAGAGGCTTGAGTTACGTAAGGGTGTATTTTTCATTTGCTTATTTTTGTAGGGAGTTGTGTTGTAATTTTTCTCTACCTCTCTCTAAAAGAGAGGTAAGGTTTCTCTGGAAAAATAAAACTTATCATGTTCCCATCTTAGTATCAGAGCAGTGATCCTAGACTGGCACCTTAAGTACCACCACTGAAATAGGCCTGCAACACCTCCACCTCAACCCCTCTCCTCGCCGATAACACCTTCATCTCGCTGCCGCCTCCTCGACTAGCGTCACTTGACGCTACCATCATCGGCAGGGGTGCTAGCAGGGAGGAGGAGGCCCTTGTAGTCGCCAGCAGGGTCGCACCTATGGCCTAAACCCTCGTATCCGCCGCCAACAAGCCCAGTAGCTCTCTACATCGCCGCTTAGGTGGACAGCACTACCTGCTGGTGGTCGAGCTGAGATCGCGCTAGCCTCCTACACCGCTGGCTGGGGTGCTGCACCGTCGTTTGGGCTGCTACTCCACCTCTTGTTGATTGGCCACTGACCATCATCTCTCTGCCTTGAGCCCGATCTATGTGGGTTCCCTTTGCAAAGATCAATAGGGGTGTCATTGACATCCTTCTCCCTTCGTTTGGTCCTCTTGTAGGGCTCCTACAGGAAGAGGTGACTCCCTCTTGAAGAGTAAAACTCTAAAGGGAGTTGTTATGCCGTTCACATCGCTTCATGATCTGAATATACAGTTCAAATCTTTGTATGATTTTCATATCTGAAAATTATTTTTTGAGCCTCTGTTGTGCGTGTTGGCCTTTGGGTTGTTGCACCATGGCATCTTCTAGCTTGTCTAAGGTTACATCGAACTCTTCAGTGGACATCGGGAGTTACAAGAGTCCTTTCTTTGGTCCAATGGTCAAGCTAGACGAGACCAACTATCCGCGATGGTCCTAAATGTTTTTTATGACTATTCGGAGACATGGTAAGAAGAAGATTTTGAAACAACCCGAGCCAACGGACAAGACAAGAGCCAATGCCTCATGGGACGGAGACAATGCTATGGTATGTACTTGGATGATGAATTCAGTTATTCCCAGGATAGGGGATGAGATTATGTATTATCCAATTGCCAAGCAGATATGGGAGGCTCCTGCTAAGACATTCTCAGGAGAACTCTGCACATGTATTTCAGATCTACCATTAATTATTTGAACTTAGGTCGGAAGGTCGCTCATTGGCTCAATACTACTCACAGATGAAGGGCTTATTGGAGAGGCACAACTCTTACAAACCAGGGTGTACTTGCTCTTCTTGGCATGAGTACAAGAAGGAGCTAGCTGTCTCTCTTTTCCTCTCTGGTCTTGGTCCTAGTTTGGCTGCAGCAGAAGATCAGATCCTGACCTTATCTGAGTTTCCTTCCTTGGAGGAGACCTATAGTTGACTGAGTCGGATTGCAATTTCTATTACTCCCATGGAGACTACAGGCTAGACCACTACCTTAGTTGCTGCTTCTGGTTGTGGGTGAGGAGGCCCTACTACTCGAGGTTATGGTCTTGGACGTGGCTTTGGACGTTGTTCACATTCACCATACACTTATTGTGGTCGTTTAGGCCATTCTGAGGCTATGTGCTGACAGAAGTATGGGAAGCCAGTAACTGCACACCAAGCTACTGAAGGTGATGATTCTGCTAATACTGTTTTGAGAGTAGAATTTGATGAGTTATTGCAGAAATTTAGCTAGCTTTCCTAGTTGTACCACCTCCAGAGATGGTTACCTTGGTCTCTACTTCAGGTATAGAGGTCGTTGTTCTACTTCTACATATGGTCCTAGTGATTGGCTTGTGGATTCAAGTGCTTCCATACATTTGTGTGGTGATCATGGTGAATTCTCAGAATTGAAACATGTTCCTCTAGGCAGGATAGTACAAGTAGCTGATGGTAGGTTACTGAAAAAGGGGAGGTGTCCCTTTTTTCTAGTCTGAATTTGCCAAATGTGTTATATGTGCCAAATTTTTCACTCAACTTTCTTTCAGTTGACAGAATTACATGTGAGCCAAATTATAGAGCTATTTTTACACTCAATCTTGTGTCTTGCAGGATCGTCTCGCAGGAAAGACGATTGATGGAGGACGTGAAGAAGGGGCGGTTTACCACTTGAGTCGCTCACCAATTACTACTGCCACTGTGAGTTAGGGGGATGTTGCCTTGGCTTCTGGTTCACCAACCTAATGGCACCTTCGTCTTGGTTATATTCCTTTGGAGTGACTTGGGCGTATTCTACACCACATACCTACCAGTACCACCATCACTTGTGATGTTTGTCAACTTAGCAAGTACCACCGTGCCAACTTTCCTACTTCCTGTCACTCTGGGTCTTCACATGTTTTTGATTTGATTCATATGGATGTATGTGGGTCAAGTCGTATTCTTGATAGACTTGGTCATCGTTACTTTTTTATTCTAGTTGATGATTTCTTCAGAGTTACCTGAATATTTAGTGGAAAGTTATGATTGATCTTATTCATTGAGAAAATCCTACCTCTTTATATAGAAAGAGGTGTTGGGAAACATACATAAGAGAACCAGACAAAATATAAAGATAACAGTCCCC
The DNA here is from genome assembly GCA_037157565.1 of Thalassia testudinum. Classification (NCBI taxonomy): domain Eukaryota; kingdom Viridiplantae; phylum Streptophyta; class Magnoliopsida; order Alismatales; family Hydrocharitaceae; genus Thalassia; species Thalassia testudinum. The sequence goes on from JAZHRO010000073.1 coordinate 156,603,202, forward strand.
AGTAAACATAAACAAGAAATATAAATAGGAGTATCAACACTCCCCCTCAAGCTGGATCATAGATGTCAATCATGCTCAGCTTAAAACAGCAATAATCAAATGGCGATTGAGGCAAAGGCTTTGTACACATTAGCAGTCTAGTCCTCAGATGCGACATAAGTAGTACGCAGCAAACCACACTATATGCACTCATGGAACATCGGGTTGTTGGCTATGTATGTAGCCGCCCGATTGTCGCATCGCATCTCCTTAGGTTCCTCAATCTAAACATGTAAATCATGTAGTAGAGACTGCATCCAAGCGACATTTGTAGTAGTTTGAACCATCACCCTATACTCTGACTCTACACTGGAGAGAGAAACTGCCCCCTGTTTCTTGCTTCTCCAAGTAACCAAATTACCAGCCACAAAGGTATAGAAACTAGTGGTGGATTTCCTACCAAGCACACATCCCGCATAATCTGCATCAGAATATTCTACCACTGTCATAGGAGAGCCTCTCTGGAAGAGAATATCACGACCTGGTACTTTAAGTATCTAAGTACCTGCATAGTTGCCTACCAGTGCAGCTTCCTCAGCTTCTCCATAAACTAGATGAGTTTTCCTACTGTCAACGCAATATCTGGTATGGTAATAGTTAGATACAACTTGCCCACAAGCTAGCTGTACACTGTTATCAACTTCCTCTGCCTCCTCACCATGTAGATGTGCCTTAGGGTCCATAGGAATATTGACTGGCTTGGACTCCAGCATGCCTATCTCCTGAAGGACGTCCAACGCGTACTTGCATTGGGAAAGAACAATCACATCTCTGCTCCCAGTGACCTCAATCCCCAGAAAGTTTCTAAGTTGGCCCAGATCCTTTATAACAAATCGTTGTGCAAAAGACTCATTGATTTGTCTTATCCTAGCCTCATCACTGTCGGTGATAATTAGATCATCTACATAAATCTGTAGTGCTATAATGCCATTCTCCATTTTTCTGACAAATAGAGAATGATCTGAAGAGGACCTCTACAACACTTCTGAGAGCTTATGAAATCAGGCTCTCGGGCTCTGCTTCAAGCCATAAATGGCCTTCCTGAGTCTGCACACACACTCCCCCTGAACCTCAAAACCTGGGGACTGTTGTATATAAACCTCCTCCTGAAGATCACCGTAGAGAAAAGCATTCTTCACATCAAGCTGATGCAACCTCTGATATGTGTGGGTAGCAACGGAGATATGTACCCGAACAGTAGCAAGACGCACAACAGGAGAGAAAATATCAAAGAAATTCACCCCATCTGTTTGGGTGAACCCCTTTGCCACCAACCTAGCCTTATACCTTGAAATAGACCCTTTAGGGTTGTATTTCAAGGCAAGGACCCATCTAAAGCAAACAAGTCGCACGCTTGTAGGAAGCAAGGTGAGATCCCAAGTCTTTCTGCTCCGAAGTGCCGCCATCTCGTCCTCCATGGCTTGATGCTACTTAGGATCAAGCATAACCTGCTGGTAAGTAAATGGAATGTGTGATGTTGTAAGTGCCTGACAGAAATTGCTAAACTGAGAAGCAAGACCATCGATAGCCAAACTACCTCCAACACGATATCTAGACTCATAAGTGTAGGGTGCCTTCCTAATGGCAATAGGAAGGTCAGATCATCTGGCATCTCTGACTGCGTCGCTGCAGAAGGAGCCTCACTACTGTGGTGATCTACACTGTCAGGGGGATCAGGTTTAAGTGGACTATCACTGCCATCAGAGTCAATCTTAACTGCCTGTGGAACATCAGTCACTAGTGTGGGCGATGGCCTCTATAGTGTCGCATGAGGTATAATATATGTGCGTAGAGGACCATGCGATTTCTGGTAGTCATCCACGGAGGAAGTGGAGCCTGAAGAGGTCAATTGAGGTATGGAGATCGGAATATCCTCAAGTGGAATCGGAGGAATAGGCATGGGAGTTGCATCATCATGAACACTCGTCTGTCCAACAACAGAAAAATATGATATCTCATGAGAAGTCACATCAGCGTTGATATAATGCCTGTGGTGGATGAGATCATAGCATCGGTACCCCTTCTAACTCCTGGAGCACGTTAAGCACTTAATAGCGCGATGAGCAAGCTTATCACGACCTGGTGATGACATATGAACAAAAGCAACACATCCAAAACTCCTGGGAGACGTGGTGTAATGACCCGATTCCCAAGTCCCTACGAGACACGAGAACCGGACCGACTCGACTAATCCCAAGACCTAGTCGTCCAACGAGAAAGTAACCAAAAGAGCAGTAAAATAAACCACATTCAACATGAATATAACTAACAGTAAGGAAATACAGCAGTAAGGAAAGAAACCACTACAGTATATACCACCACAACAGTAGAACAACATTCATAACATAATATGAACTGCAGGTAAAGAAAAGTACAGCGGAAACAAGAACTACTCACTATAACGGAACAAAAAGAGGTACAAGAGAACAGTGGTAACTCTACTGGACCCTACTCGGCCCAGCATCCTCTGCAGCCGCTGACCCTGGCTGCTCAACACCTGGTCCTGAAAGGTAACGAGTGTAACATGTCAGCAAAACGCTGAGTAGAGTGGCAGCTAAACTAAAGAAACAGTAAAGTGTACAGTAGCTGTTTTAAATTTTCTTTCTTCCTTTATTTACGTCTTTCTATTATTTCACAATTTATCTATTTCTCAGATCCTTCACTTGATCTCGAATGTTCCTCGTGGGAACGATCTTGATTGCAGTCTTTTCCGAACAGTAGAAGTAGCACGTGGTGCTCTCCTGGCCAGGAGAGTCCCCCGTGGTGATCCTACTCTCAGTCAACCACCCCAAGGTCACTGACAGACGTAACGGTGACTACGGCACGCGCGGTAAACGCACGGGTAGCTAACCCGCACTGGCACGCGGTCAGTCGTTTCCGTTAACGGGTGCGTCCAAAGCACAGTACGGAACCAGTACATGGTAGAGCCCTCTGAGTAACAGGGGTCCAACCCTCCACAGTAACCAAACAGGGGCCTTGCCCATCCACAGTCCGCGCACCCTCGCCTGACTACCCTGGTTTGCCCCAGCGGGCCTAACAAGTCGGTGTGGGAGGCTAGCAGAACCCCGGGGCCCGTGGGGTAGCTAGTACCTCCCTACACTAGTAGCTCTCCTCGGTACTACGTACACGAGGGCCAACAAGTCGGTACAGAGTGGCCAGTCCTAATTCCGGGTCCCTGGGGCGGTTGGCTCTGCTTTGCACTAAATAGGGGTAACAGTCGCTCTCCTTGGTACTCCGTACTCAAGGGCCAGCTCACTTTCCCAATTCTATTCCATTCACATTCCAGGAGTTCTACTCCTAATTCCCCGTAGGGTTCCAGCTCTTTTAACTCAGAACATCCAGGTTTCACTTTCCAGTTTCACGTTCTTACAATCCATATTCTCAATCACGTTTATTTATTCATAACAGGTAGCTGTTAATTCAATTCACAGGCAACTAGTATTTCCTTTCCACATTTTCCAAGACTGCAGTATTCATACATTCCACTAGTTTTCCCATCCTAGGATTCATGCCATATCCTAGGATCTATCATACAATCTAGTTTTCCAGCCCTAGGATTCATGCAACACCCTAGGAATCTACCATTCAATCTATTTCTCATTCCTAGGATTCATGCAATGTCCTAGGTTCTATTTATGGTTTCATAATTTAACAGATTATACTTAAAGCCACTCTACCAGGTACAACTGGAGTAATGGGGGCGTGGTCGGGAATCCCGCGTGCCTCCGGGACCCCCGAGATTGCAACGGAACGGGGTCCTATCACAAGGATCAAACACAAGGAACTTCTCAAAACAGTATACAGCTACTGTAGACAGGTAGAGGATGCAATTCCGAAAAGAACGCAACTCGAAATGCGGAAAACGGAGCCCGAACGGGCCCGAAACGGGTTGAAAACGATGAAACAGTGTAAAATCAGACGTCTGGAGCTTCTTCCAGACGTCTTAAAAAGTGGATCAGGGAATTACCTCGCTCTGCGTGGGCTCTCAGACGTCCAGAAGCCTGCGGGGGCGTCTGGCCTAGTTCCCAGACGCCCGATGGTCACCCAGGACGTTTGGAAGTCGTTCCCGCCATCTGGCACTGGAGCCAGACGTCTGATTCGCGTTGGATGCGAATCTCCGACCCTGCGCGTACCCATTTCCTCTCTCTCTTAGTACGGTCAATCGAAGGGAAGGAAGAAGACGGAAGAACTCACCTTTCAGACGTCTGGACAGTCTTCCAGACGTCGTTCCAGTCGTCTAGCTAGAAGCACAGACGTCTGATTCTGGAAAATTTTCCAGAACCAGGGTGCCACTCGCCCTTCGCTCGCGACGCACGGCCGCGCTGCGAGTGCTCCGCCTGCTGTTCGAGCTGCAGCAGTCCTCCCACGTCGCTCCGCGCCCCCCACCGGCCAGCCCTAGCAGCCCCGGCGAGCTCGCCCTCACGGCCGAGCGCTTCCTCCCCCGCGCAACACCTCCTCCCGCACCTGCCGCGGCTGTCGCCGCCGCCGCTGCACCCTCGCGCTCGCTCTCGCGCACGCTCTCGCGCACTTGCTTGAATGAGAAGAGGAAGGAGACGGAGGTGACAGGAGTGAGGGAGAGGGCGTGGCCTTTTAAGGCCGCGCGAGGAGAGAGAGAGCGCGACAGAAGGCGCAGGAGGGAGAGGGAAAAAGAAGAGGCGGAGCAGGTCTGCGCGTACAGGCGCGCAGACGCAACGGTGTGCGCGCAGAAAAATGAATCCCAGACGTCTGGAAGTGATACCAGACGTCTGGTACGACGTCTGGGACACCTCCCAGACGTCTTAAAAGACGTTTGAAAGCACGGTTCGTAACACGTGGAAAAGCTCACCATCTGGGTGTAACACGAGAATCGGTATCTTCTCGTGAAAAATTGAACTCGACGGCCTGTTATTGAGGTAGGTTGCCGTCAAAACAGCATCCCCCAATATCTCTGTGGAACATTGTGGTGGATAAGAAGAGTGTGGGAAACCTCTAATAGGTGTCTATGCTTCCGCTTGGCAACTCCATTCTGCTATGGGGTACAGGGATAGTGTTTGGTAGATAATCCCACGAGTCCTGTAGAACCCTGCAAGTCTAGCAGTGCGGAGCTTGAGGGCATTATCTGTTTGTATAATCTTCACTGTAGCAGAATACTGAGTCCTAATCTTCAAGAGAAGAGTCTCTATAATACCTCCAAGCTCTGCCTTGTTCTTCATAAAAAATACCCAGGATACTCTAATGAAATCGTCGACAACAACGATATAGTAACGGTGTCCTGTCCTGTTTGGAACTCTACTCAACCCCTAAACATCCATATAGAGTAACTTAAAGGGAGTAGTTGATCCAAGAGTGGTACTGTCAAGGAATGTAAACCAATGATGTTTACCTAATTGGCAAGCATCACACCTAATAGTAGCAGCAGGTGAAATATGCGAAATCACCCTCCTGAGGCGATATAGAGGCAAATGTCCTAGACGAACATATTATTGTAAGACACTCCCACCATCATGTCTACTGACACATACAAATGGCTCCTAACTAAAATGATAAAGACCATTCTCCTTTATACCTTTGGCAATGGTCTTCCCAGTGAACTTATCCTAAACAATACATCCCATCTCATCACAAATCACCTTGTAATGAAGATCCTTCGTGATCTTGCTCACGGACAACAAGCTCATGGGAAACTCTAGTACGTGTAGTGCTTTCGGCAACCGCAATGTCAGGGTCACAGACACTTCCCCCTAGCCAACAACGGGTGCATGTTTGCCATCAGTAACCTGTACCATTCTTCCTGATGCAACGGAACTGAGTGACCAGAAATAGCTCTAATCTCCACAGAGATGCTAAGAAGCACCGAAATCGACTAACCATCATGCACCATGGTAACTCCTGTCATTCTCCTGCGGCATCAAGCCCACACACTCAACCATCCCTGCCACAACAGCGGTATCCAATGTCATCTCTGCTTCCCCTAAGATTGGCATTGTGCCTAGTAGAGATGAAGTGGATCACCAAGAGCTAAAACTTGCCATTTCTGAGCCAAATACTTGAAGAGAATAGTCACAAAAGAGATCCGAAAGACTGATTTCAGATTTGAACATTCTGAAATCTGTGAGAAAGTGAATTCTTGATCATGAAATCTACAATCAAATGATCATATAGATAACATCCCAAGAGTCACAGGCACCCCTTATATCAGACTCTAGTGCATGTTAGGCCGCAGGGAAAGCCCTAACAATACTTCTAAGGAATGCTCCTCTCCTCCGGCGAAGAACTTCCTCCTTTGATCACCTCAACCCCACCAACCGCAGCGGGATTGAGAGGCAATCAGGGAGGACAGATTGGTGTGGTCGACCCTTGCCTCACCCATGTAGAGGCGTAACTTTGGTCCATCGGTCGGAGGCGTTGTAGGGCCTAAGGGGCAACGCTGCTCCTTCCTACTGGCGTTGCTCCTCCATCGGTCGACAACGCTGCAGGGCCTGAGGGGCGACACTGGTCCTCCCTGTTGGCGCTGCAGCCTAGTGTGTAGGGGCGGCGGCGATGGAGATCCTCTGGGTTGCCACTGCTGCTCCTTGATTGATCTCAATGGAGATCAAAAATCACAAATCAGGGATAAGGTGTAGGGTTTTGGAGGCCTATAGGGTGGGATACCAAAACCCTGATCCAGGATCATTGCTCTGATACCAAGTGGAGAGTAATGACCAATCTTATTCATTGAGAAAACCCTACACCTCTCTATATAGAGAGAAGTGTTGGGGAAAATACATAAGAGAACCAGACAAAATATAAAGATAACTAAATAATCCCAATAAACATAAGTAAGAAATATATTTTGGAGTATCAACATATTTCTCTTAAAGAATAAATCTAACGTTGGGAATATTCTTGAAAATTTTGTTGTTAAAAAAAAGACCCAATTTTCTGTTGCTATTAAAATGTTTCGGTCTGAAAATGTTTTAGAATTTGTTACTACTCATTTACGTCAATTTTTTGCTTCTCATGATATCATTCATGAAATCACCTGTGTTCACACATCTCAACAGAATGGTGTTGCTCAGAGGAAGCACAAGCATCTTCTTGATGTGGCACGTACCTTATTGGTACACAACTATGTGCCTACTTTGTATTAGGGGGATACTATTCTTACAACTTGTTTTCTTATAAACAGAATGCCCAATGTTACTCTTCATGAACAAATTCCTTTGCAGCTTTTGTATCCTAGTAGTCCATTATTTTTTGTTATTTCAAGAATTTTTTGGTGTGTTGCCTTTGTTCACATTCAGTATATAGGACAACATAAACTGGAATCTAGGGCTGTCAAGTGTGTTTTCTTGGGATATTCACGAGCTCAGAAAGGGTATAGGTGCTTTGATCCTCATAATTCACGTTATTATGTTAGGACCGATGTTACCTTTCATGAGATCGTGCCTTTCTTTTTTATGTCTGGGAGTGAGCTATCTCCTAGTGTTGATAATGCACCTATGCCCATTCCTCCTATTCCATTTGCTGCTATATCTAATACCGAGCTTGATACTTCTACTAACTCAAAATATAATGAACCTATAATTACTTATCAACGGCCTCACAAAAACATCTTGGGGAGGTTTTCTACTGAGATGTTTGGAAACAACTGTTGTAATCTACCGGTGGAATGCAAGTGGATGACTATTGGGGATGACTACTCACCTCCACTGGTCAACCTTTTCCTTCTACAAAAAAATACATAAAAATCATCTCGGAGAGGTTGCTCCATGTAGTCCTGTTTCTTTGGAGTCCCATAAAGAAGCATGAGCATAATGTAGGTTCCAAAGAAATCAACCACAAAAATCTACGTGTATTCTTGAGAAACTAACATGGCATCAACATGATCCATCAGATGTCATCCTCCGGAATTTAGCATGTGTCATTTTATCCATCCATCTGAGAAGTACGTGAATTATGTTAAATATACCTAACTGGAAAGTATAGAGCATATCATACCACAAAATTAATTGAGTGAGCTTTTGCCTGCTTTTCTTGTTGGCTTTTTTGACATTTGTGGCACATGGGAGATGCGGTGGATCATCTGCTATTTTATGCTTTATCAGTCCAGTGCTTATTGTCCTATTATTGATGAGAGAAGAGTTGGTCATCCATTACTTCTTGGTTTCATCTCGATCATATTTCTCCACCTTTTCTTCCTTTCATTTCTCTCCAACTTGGCGTGGAAAAGCTGCTGCCTTCCTATGCTCTACTTTATGTCTCTATTGATAAGTAACATGCTTTTGTTTCCTTCTTGTCATGCCACAGTGTGCCGTAGGACCTCATGTTACAACTGCTTATTTTCATCTTCAGAAAAACGTTGTTTCTGAAACATGTGATAATGAGTGTATTCTGCTATTGTATTGATGTATTGCATTTCATTCACTTGCAGGCACTTGACCTTATACGTGGTAAGAATTTTATGATGCTGATGGATTCTTGTTTGGAGGGACACATTTCGAATAGTGATGGAGCTGAATTAGTTCGGCTAGCTTCACGCTGTTTACAGTATGAACCCCGTGAGAGACCAAACGTAAAATCACTTGTGACTGCACTAGCTTCCCTTCAGAAGGAAACTGAGGTGAGCATATTTTGTTTGATGAATGAATTTTGAAGCTTCTATGCCAAAAAGATATTCGGTTCTCCTCTAGCTGTTGTAGGTTGTAAGGATAAAATGACTTGAGAGAGATCGCCCTTAGATGTTGCCCATCTTTGCTGTAAATATGTTAATACTTTGTTTTATTTTACTTGGTTCTGGACAGGTTCCTTCATATACTTTGATGGGCATTCCACATGGTTCAACATCAATTGCTCAGCTATCTTTAAGCCTCCTAGGCGAAGCTTGTTCGAGACAGGACCTCACTGCAATACATGAAATATTGGAAAGCATTGGGTATAAAGATGATGAGGGGATAGCCAATGAGGTAAAAAGTTATGATTTGGATGGCAATCTACCCTTCTCGCAGGATGAACGGTTATTATTAGTGTTTGAAAGCCTCATGTTATGTTCTTGTAATAAGTTGGATGTCAATAATCAAAGAACTCATCTACCTTTCAAATAGAAAAAACTTTGCTTAGGTGAACTTGTAGAATGGGCTTCAACAACACTAAACACCCAAGATTTAACATGGTTAGAGCAGTGGTGTGTTGTATTTATAACACTAAACACCTTACACACTCCTATAAATATATAACTAATGAATGGCATCCATAACATATGTAATTCCAAACATTTCCTCGTGTAGACCATGAGCAATCCTGAAAGTGTCAACAAGAGCAGTAAACATGCAAGCGGAAATGCGAGAACCAAAGGGTGCATTTAATTGGACCCAAAATGTGAGGCGCATAGATTCACCTTACTAAAAACTTGCAAAGCAGCCCTGAATACAGGAAATTTCAACTTATCTAGACATGGATAGTTTGTGGATTCTATTTCTACAAGAAAAGATATGTTTTGAAGAAAAGTACTTCAATTCAGCTCTCCTTGAGAACTTGTTATTAATAACTTGTCAGGTATTCTTGCACTGAAATAAGTAGTTGCATTCAGTGTAACTTTACAGAGTCATTTATTCTGTTAAAAGAATTCAACTGAGGTTAAGAATAAATAAAACCATTTGGCATTTGCTGTTCTTTTCTTTTGAGAGAAGGCATTTGCTGTTCTTTATAATCATATGATAGTTTAAAGAACAGATGGCCCCTGTTGGTGTAGCCTAAGAGTCTGGAGATAAGATGGCCTTAGTCTTAACTGCCTTGGACTAGCTATGCTACTTCCATATCTGCAAATTGCCTAGAACTTCCATGTAAATGCAAACTTTTTGTTTAAAAAAAAAAAGGCATATAAATGCAAGCTTGATGGTAAACCAAGCCAAATAGGACCGTATATCCTCATTGGAACCAATTTTACAATCCTGAGTGTTAATTACATAATTCGTCATGGCCACTTGTTTCGCAAATAGTCAATAAAAATAAAAGTCGAATCCATTTTTTTTTAGTGGTTTTAGCATATACTACCAAATGCATTTTGTTCGAGGAACTCCTGATCTTTGGAAATTTACTTGCAGCTCTCTTTCCAAATGTGGACCAATCAAATGCAGGAAACTCTGAACACAAAGAAACATGGTGACAATGCTTTCAGAGCAAAGGACTTCTCAACTGCAATCGACTGCTACACCCAGGTTTCCTTAATTACTGAGCACCTTTTCCAACTGGCCATATTTGTTTCCTTTCCATGTCACTTATGGAAGGGTTTAAAATTTTTACTTTTATCAATCCTTTGAGCCAGTTACTTATCCCAAAATTTTCTATTGTGTTGCCATCGTTATTATAGTTGTTGGCATTTTCTGTTTCCTTAATCGGCCCCTTTGCAAAGCTTCATTTGCCACGTGAGTTGGTCCTGTAATGTGTCTGGCTCTTGCAGTTCATTGATGGTGGAACAATGATCTCTCCAACCATTTTCGCAAGGCGGTGCTTGTCATACCTGATGAGCGACAGACCACAGGAGGCGCTTGGGGATGCTATGCAAGCTCAGGTCATTGCCCAAGAGTGGCCCACTAGTTTCTACCTTCAGGCAGCTGCCTTGTTTAGTCTTGGGATGGAGTCTGATGCTATGGAGATCCTCAAAGAGGGTGCAATGATTGAATCTAGAAAGAACCTCAGACACTGAACTGTACATGCTCTGTCCTTGCTTGTCTTTTGTATTTTTTACCCGCGTTGGGTGGTGGTTGTGATTGTGGGTGCCCTGTGTATCTATCACTTCAATTTTTCCTCATGTTTGTTTCTTTCCAAAAGATGACTCTTTTCTGTATAATTTCTTTGTCGATATCTCATGAGGTATACTTGGATCTTTCTTGTGATAGATTAATTTACTCTTTTTTTCTTTGGGGCTTATCTGGGTTTCTATATCATATCGTTTGGCTACAAGGAGTTTAAACGGTCATTTCTTTGGTTAAACTTGGAAGAATTATCGACTCAACCATGACTTGTAGCAATTATTCATTTCCAGTCTAGGTAGAGTTCCAACTCAAGTTCTTTTACGGTTCCATTGAAATAAGAGTAATACGATGGACTTCTTTCAATTAGTACCATTTCAAATTTAGGCAATCACATTTATGACTAAAGAGTATTAAATAATCAGGGCATTTTGTTACTGTAATATGACAAAAATCTTGGGATGCTTTAGTTAAATTCGCCATGTCGCTGACTGCATGAAAGTCAAACCGTACAATTTTAAAATGGCCCAAATAAGTTGCACGGTTTGGGAAAAAGAGGTCCTCAACTATAGACTCAGTTGTGAAAGTCTGCCTTACAATTGCAGATGGCAGGTCCCGTCTTCCAATAAATGTGAAAAGTTGGGTTAATAGACAGGTTCTTGTCGGAGTTACGTGTCTGTGGTAAGCTAACCTCAATGGAAATTGCTTGACTTGTGACTAATATTTGATTTTCAGATTGAACAAACAGATTAATGTCTTTGATTAAGTCTCTTAACTTGACTAAGTTAAATTACTATGATCAAGTTGGATATATTTGTTAGTAGGTACCTAAAATCTAAATAGTTTAAATCAAAGACTTACAAGTCATTAACAATAATTATGATGTTTAACTACTTGTCTCTAGTTTGAGAAGAGATGGTACTCTCTTCAAAAGATTGTCACTTGACTTTAATGCACATCATCTGTATGGTGAATAAAAAGTAAGAGGTCTATGCAAATTCAAAGGGTTGAGTCAATAAAAGTCTTCTTATCTCTTTTATGAAGAAAGTGTATCCTTTAACATGAGAAGAATATATATCTTCGTACTTAAATAGATACATTTACTGGATCGACAATTGATGCACTCATTTAGATGCTTATATTAGAAAGTTTGGTGTGTGTACAAGATACATTTTCTCTTGAAGAGGTCACATAGGTTCACTTGGTGAACTTGAAGACATGAACTCACTCTAAGAATATTGGGATAAACCAATTCCATACATTGTTATAGAAGTCTTATTCAAACCCATTTCATAGTTAAGAACATGCCAATTTTCTAAAGAAAGGTTGAGGTTTTAACTCTCCTCCCAATGATACAAAGAAAACGTAAATATGTATAACCCTAGTAAAGAAGATGGTGAGTTTTGAAATATATTCTCAAGGTTACATAAGTCTTTTAGTATGAAAGGATCCATGGTATTGCACTATCTAAGGATAGCACAATGTTTAAATCCTTATTTTTGAATACTTTGCTATTGGCATTGGTTAAACTAATATTGATTCATCTGTTGATTGCAATATAAAGCATTGGATGTCATTTAATGTGTTAAATTTTTTGAAAGAGGAAATGGTAGTTATCCAGAGAGATAACTACCCAAAAACTTATATAATAGAATCAACAATAACAAACATTACATCAGGCGGACCCCAAAGGTCCCCCACTCACACCGAAACAACCCAAAGAGAAAACAAGGAGTCGATAGACTCAACAAAATTCTCCACGTAAGGTCTCTGGCTTAGGAAAATCACCGCATTCCTGCCCAACCAAATCCCCCAAAGGTCTGCCAACGGCTTGGCCAGCTCCTTTTTCGAACGGAAAACAAATCGTCCACCACCACCACCTCCACTTCTGAAGCTGCGCCAGAATTCCTCAAACAGCCGGCACTCCCACCATCTCTCGCCCATTCTATCCCAAACTTGCACCACAAAAGGACAGACGAAAAAAAGGTGGTCAACATCCTCCTCACCACCTCCACATAAAAAGCAGACTTTACACACTCCAGGAGCCCACCTTGCCCTCCACACCTTAGTCACCAGCCTTCTCCTCCTAAGTAGCCAGGCGAAAATCTTGACTTTCAGCGGACACGCGGCTTTCCACATCTGTCTGCAGTCCCTTACCAAATCCAGCTCCACCCCAGGATCACCAGCAGACAATCTCCTGTAAGCAGCCAGAACTGAAAACTCACCTTCATCCCAACCAAACATATCTGTACCAGCCGCCGGATGCAGTCCCTCCAACTCAGCCAGTAATGTCTGGAAATCATGCGTTCTTGCATCTGACAGACTGCCAACAAAACGTGGGTACCACCCACTATCCCACACCTCGGCCACGGACGCCACCTTGTTCTGGGATAAGGCAAATAGTCTCTGAAATCTTCTACAAAGCGCACCACCACCTGTCCAGTCATCCTGCCAGAATCTGAAAATCTCCCCTGTTCCCAACACAGGGACGAAACAGTTCCTCACCCTCGGGGCCACCGTCGACAAGCCTTTCAGGAAGTGAGAAGCACCCCTAGGCGGAGACACCAGAATATCCCAACGCATCGGACAACCATATGCTGTCTCAAACACCTTGCCCAACAAATCCCCCCTTCCTTCCAACAGGCGCCCCACCCACTTCGCCAACCGACTGTCATTAGACCTCTCCAAATCCCTCACGCCTAGCCCCCTGTAACGAGCGCGTGCCCCAGACGTCTTTTAAGACGTCTGGGAGGTGGCCCAGACGTCTGTAAAGACGTCTGGGATCACATCCGGACGTCTGACCAGACGTCCGGGATAGTTTACAGACGTCTGGCGAGCAGTTATGCTCGCACGGGATATTCGTCTGCGCGCCTGTGCGCGCAGACCTGCGATCCTGCATCTTCTCTGCGGCTGCAGGCGACTGCGACCGTCTCTCTCTCCTCTCCGCGCGACGTTAAAAGGGGGGGGGGCGCCTCCCCTCCCGTCTCCACCATCCTCCTCCTTCTCTCCTACCTGTGCGCGAGAGCGAGCGGACGCGAGGGCGCAGCGGCAGCGGCGGCCGCAGTAGGCGCGGAGGAGCTGCGGCGTGCGAGGGCGGGGCTCTGCCGTGAGGGCGAGCTCGCCGGGAGCGGCTTGGCCGGCCGGCGGAGGGCGCAGGGGGCGCAGAGCGTCACGGAGAGGGACCTGCTGCGGGCGGAGCAGCGGACGCGCGAGGTGCGACGCGGGCGGCGTCGCGAGCGGAGGCCGAGCAAGGTTCTGGTTCTGGAAAAATTTCCAGAATCAAACGTCTGGATTGATATCCAGACGGCAAGGTCGACGTCTGTGAGATCATACAGACGTCTGAAAGGTGAGTTTCCGCTTTCTCCTTTTTGTCGACTGACCGTACTGAGGGAGGAGGGTTGGCTGTGCGCAGGTGTTCGGATTCGTCATCCTTTGCGAATCAGACGTCTGGAAGTTGTACCAGACGGCGGGAGTGACCTCCAGACGTCCGGAGAGACCATCGGACGTCTGGGATCTAGGAGAGACGTCCCCACAGACTTCTGGACGTCCGGGGAACCAAGCCGAACAGGTAATTCTCTGATCCACCGTTTAAGACGTCTGGAAGGAGTTCCAGACGTCTGATTTTGCACAGTATTGTCTTTCTCGACCCGTTTAGGGCCCGTTTGGGCTCCGTTTTCCGCGATTCGAGTTGCGTTCGTTTCAGAATTTATTCCTCTACCCGCCTACAGTAGCTATACACTGTTTTGAGACTCTCCTTGTGTTTGATCCTTGTGATAGGACCTCGTTCGGTTGCAGTCTTGAGAGTCGCGGAGGCGCGCGGGATTCCCGACCACGCCCCCATTACTTCCGTTGTACCTGGTAGAGTGGTTTTAAGTATTAATAAAATCTGTTAAAGTATGGAACCATAACTAGAACCTAGGGCATTGCATAAATCCTAGGAATGAGAAATGTATGGAATGATAGCTCCTAGGTGTTGCATGAATCCTAGGGCCGGAAAACTAGATTGTATGATAGATCCTAGGATATGGCATGAATCCTAGGATGGAAAAACTAGTGGAATGTATATTACTGCAGTCTTGGAAAAATGGAAAGGAATATATAAGCTGCCTGTGAAATTAATTAACAGCTGCCTGTTATGAACAAAGAAACATGTTTGAGATCATGGAAATTGAGAACGTGAATCTGGAAAGTGAAACATATGATGTTCTGAGATAAAGGGCTGGAACCCTACGGGGAATTAGGAGTGGAACTCCTGGAAAAGAAAAGGAATGGAACTGAGATGTAGTTTGTACTGTCTCTTGGGTACGCAGTACCAAGGGAAGTACCTGTACCTGTTTTAGTGCAGAGTGGGGCCAGCCGCCCCAGGGACCCGGGGTTAGGCTTGGCCGCTCTGTACCGACTTGTTGGCCCTCGTGTACGTAGTACCGAGGAGAGCTAGTAGTGTTAGGAGAGTACTAGCTACCCCACGGGCCCCGGGGTTCTGCTAGCCTCCTTCACCGACTTGTTAGGCCCACTAGGGCAAACCAGGGTAGTCAGGCGAGGGTGCGCGGACTGTGGAGGGGCAAGGCCCCGGTTTGGTTACTGTGGAGGGGTTGGACCCCTGTTACTGAGAGGGCTCTGCCCTGGTTCCGTGCTGTGCTTTGGGCGCACCCGTTAACGGAAACGACTGACCGCGTGCCAGTGCGGGCTAGCTACCTGTGCGTTTATCGCGCGTGCCGTAGTCACCGTTACGTCTGTCAGTGACCCTGGGGTGGTTGACTGAGGGTAGGATCACCACGGGGGACTCTTCCGGCCAGGAGAGCACCACGTGCTACTTCTACTTTTGGAAAAGACTGCAATCAAGATCGTCCCACGAGGACATCCGAGATCAAGTAAAGGATCTGAGAAGTAAATGAAATAGTGAGAAAAATTGAAAGATGTAAATAAAAGGAAGTAATAGAACATAACAGCTACTGTACACTCTACTGTTGCCTTTAGTTAGTTTGCCACTCTACTCAGCGTTTTGCTGACGTGTTACACTCGTTACCTTTTTCAGGACCAGGTGTTGAGCAGCCAGGGTCGGCGGCTGCAGAGGACGCTGGGCCGAGTAGGGTCCAGTAGAGTTACCACAGCTTTGTACCTTCTTTTGTTTCTGTTCTAGTGAGTAGTTTTGTTTCCGCTGTACCTTCTTTACCTGCAGTTTTTGTTATATGATAAATGTTGTTTTACTGTTGTGGTGGTGCCTACTGTAGTAGTTTCTTTCCTTACTGCTGTACTTTCTTACTGTTAGTTATATTCATGCTGAATGTGGTTTATTTTACTGTCTTTTGGTTACTTCCTCGTTGGACGACTGGGTCTTGGGATTAGTCGAGTCGGTCCGGTTCTCGTGTCTCGTAGGGACTCGGGAACCGGGTCGTTACACCCCCCGTCCTTCAGCGGTCTGCAGACCTCCTTCCAAGCAACCAACCTGGCACCCTGTCCATATGTCCCCTGATTGGACCAGAAGAAACCCCTCATGGTTCTTTCAATCCTTGCAATCATTTGTCGAGGCATCTTCAGTACAGAGATGAAATATGACGGCATCGCCGACAGAACCGCCTTGAGTAGGATCAGCCTCCCACCTCTAGACAAAATCCTGGACGCCCACCCCTCCAGCCTCCCAACCAGTCTCTCCACCAGGGGGGTCCAGTCTCTCACCAGAATCCTCCCATCTGACAACGGCAGGCCCAAATACTTAACCGGAAGTTTACCCTGTTCTGTGCCAAGACCCAAACTGCATCCCCTTGCCTCCGTCTCATTCATGTTGAATGGGACAAAATCCGACTTAGCCAGGTTAATCTGCAATCCGGATGCCTCACCCAGCAAGAAAACCAGGAACCTCAACCTTCTGGCCTCCACTTCTCCACCTTCAATAAAGAAGATCGTGTCATCCGCATACTGGAGCAAAGGGATACTCGTCCCATCCCTTAGGGAGAAACCACTCACCAGTCTTCTCTCACAGGACCTCCTCGCCGCCCTAGCAAGAGCATCCACAGCAATCACAAAGAGCATCGGGGCCAGCGGACAACCTTACCTCACCCCCCTCCTAGGCTGGACCCAACCCCCAGCTGGGTTTCCATTGATAAGAATCGAGAAAGATGTCGTGGTGACGCATCTCTTCATCCACTCAATCCACGCCGGCGGGAACCCCCTCTTTACCAAGGACGCCCAAATAAACGACCACTGGATCGAGTCATAAGCTTTGCTGAAATCTACCTTCCATAAAAAAGCCTTCTTCTTTTCTCTCTTCCAGGATGAAAGGATTTCCGATGCTACCATAAAACCTTCCAAGATATTCCTGCAAGGGACAAAAGCTGTCTGCACTGAGTCTATGATCCCACCCAGCGTCCTCCTCAATCTGTTCGCCAGAAGCTTAGCCACCACCAAGTAGATAGCATTCAAAAGAGCTATCAATCTGTACTCCCGAATCTCCTCAGCGCCCTCCCTCTTCGGCAATAAGAACATATAGAACTTGTTCAGTCTGTTAAATCCCGAGTTGCCCGTTCTAAACTCTTGCACCACTTGCATAACGTCTTCCTTCACCACCGGCCAGAACTCTCTGTAGAAGGCAACCGGGAAACCATCCGGCCCTGGACACCCATCCGCGTTCAGCCCCCAAACTGCCTCACAAACCTCATCCTCCTCAAAAGAACCCATCAAAAAATCCACGTCTGCCTCCTTGATTTGTGGTATCCCAGATCCCAACCACCTCCACCTTCCCCCCCGCCTCCACCCCGTGAAATCTCTAAAATACCTTACAGCCGCCTCTCCCACCGCTTCCTTTCCCACAAACTCCTCCCCATCCACCACCAACCTGTCAATCCAGTTCCTCCTTCTCCTACCCGACGCAGTCATATGATAAAAGCGGGTATTGGAATCTCCCTCCTTCAGCCACTTCTGCCTAGATCTCACCCTCCACTCCACCTCCGCTTTCCTATCTTCCTCCTGAATAACCTGAGTCAGTCTCGCTCTGTAAACCCTGTCATCTTCTGAAAGGAGCCCAACATCCTCTGCCCTGTCCAGGCGTGTAATCGCAGCAAGAGCCTCCTCTTTCTTCCTCCCCCGTTCCTCCCTAACCCGCTTGATGTGGGACTTCAAGAAAAATGTCAAATCCTTCAGCTTCGCTTCTAACCTGGCAGCCGCTTTGATATTTGATATTTAATTTTAGCTTTGATAGGGTTAAAAGTTTTAATTTGATCCATATATGATTTGGATGGCAATTAGGCTTCATTAGCCTAAAAGTTCACATTGCTTATTAACAAATAAGCCTCTATAATGTGTTTTGAATAAGAGAATTAAATCCCAACCATTAGATGAAGATCTACTAGACAATATTGTAGTGGGAATAGGTGAATCCTTTATACCTATCTGCAAAGGCAAACAAAAAACCCAAGCCAAGATCAAAATCCTACTACTCTTAGAAACAAAGGAGATGGCCTCTCTAGGCCTTTCCTTGACAATTGTCCACACTCCTCTGTGGTGGTAGAGCATGCCCTTTCTACTGGTGTGAAAGTGCCCATTATGAATGTCACAACACAAGGATCATGAAGGTATTTACAGTTCATGGTATTCTTTGGTTCTCACAACATCAAGAGTCTCATTTGCCTATCAAGAAGAGATTCTTGTTCATTGGGACTTATAGTAAGAGACAGAATACTTCAGACACCTTGCCTCACATAGGTATATCTCTCAACCATTTCAATAATTAGAATAAAGAGAAATTAATTATCTCTGTGTGGCTCCAATCAGGATGATATGTGTCTTGATTTATTTTTCAAGCATAGGTCGAAGTAGATGTAAGTTTAAATGATCTATTTTCATTCTTCTAAGATGCAACGGTGTCTTGATGTTAATAACTCCTTCAATGTGCTCGAGGGAGGATGGACAAGATACAACCACGTGGTGATGTGGAAAGTGACAAGAGATGAAGGGTGTAGGGGAGAGGGTGGAAGACTAGCCATCCTAGTTGCCTCATCTTTAAGAAATGATTAAAACATGGTTGGTTGAAATGTGCCATCTCATTGTCTGCACCATATGTCTACTGTTACAACCCGAAGCCTCACCTCAATAAGAACTTAAGTTGATTTCCTGAAATCTCCCAAGATCCTGGACATCCAACATATAAGCATAAAAAAAAAATACATGCACAATATATAGCATCATAATATAAGCATAAAGGAGAACAAAGTAGAATTGCAAAAGTATCTAAAAGAGTTCAATCATTATTCATAGTCATCTTATAAGGGAAAGGAGAACATGTATGATGAAAATAAAGGTGAATGCACATAAAGGAAAGAATCAACTATCACAAACTAAGAGGTCCTACCAACCATGGTGCAGAACTTGGGCCAATAGCGTCACCTCCCATAGTTGTGGGATTTGGCTGTTGCTCACCAAAACCTGAGTACAAAGTTCAAATGGGAAAAGTCAACAACATAAGTAGAGCAGCAGAAAACTATAAGAACTAAGAAGAATGGGTACTTTTCATATTAATTCTTTAACAATTTATTTATTACTCAAAATCTAGATTATCAATACCTTCTCACTTTTTCAATCATCACCAACCTGTAATCTATCTCCTCGAAAGGTGTGAGGAGATATCGTTGTGATATCCCAAATAGTGATGTCGATATGAAATACTCTCTTGGCATGGAGAATGGCCTGCACCTACTCCACTATTTGGTTAATCGCCCTAGGTTCCCAACCTAGGTAAAATGGTGAGTTTGAGCTTGTGTGATACGCACAAGGGGTGCTGCTCCACACTGACACAAGGTCAGTTATCTCCACTACAGGATATGGAAGAAAACAGTAATAGGCTTCTCGTACTAACATGTACCCACTCTCACCTAACTACTTGGTTGGCAAAACAACCTAACAAAAGAGTCGTAAGGAGGTTAGCCCACTCCCTGATTAGTCTCTGTCTCTCAATACAGTATAGCCGGCCATATCATTGACACCGAGCATGAAACTAAACCATCTAACCATTCTCATAAGTTTCCACAGTTTCACTTATACCAGTCATTAACCAACACATTTATTCACCATACCTCCACTAGTACATATCAATTTCTAAATTGTTTAGCCGATTTCAAAGACATCAATTATTCATATAATCCACAAGTGTTTCAATGTTCTTATTCATTATAACCAAATATTTAAGGATCATAAATTACTCAATCGACAAGTTACATATATCAATGATCATGTGCTTCTTAGATTTATTTAGGATACACATTCATATAGTTCAGTGGAATTCTAAGCATTATAAGATAGATTTTTAAGCAATAATTAGATCTAAAATTTATTAATTAATCACATGCACATGGTCACAAGTATCATCTTATTTTAGTGTCCATAGTTACATCTTCATTTCCATCTAAGGCATTGATTTTTTTTCAGGCATCTAAATTAACTTATTTAAGCACCCAAGAAAGACAAGCAATATCACAAAATGGGACAGCCATACTAGCAAAGAGGAACTAAGAGCATATGCATATCAAGAATCACGACTATGCATCAATCTAATTGTAAGGAATCAGACACAAAGAGGAAAGGGAGTTAATCCACCTAACATCACTGGAGGATCATGATAACTTTAAAATGTGCACCCAAAAGTCTATGGATGTGACTCAGACACTCTTCGAAGTTCGTGAATGCTCCGAGTTAATTCACTAGATCGGACACAATGAGAATCAAGGTCCCAAACACGTTAGGACACTCTTGAATTTTAACATGTAAAACAATATCCAAAGGAAAAATGAAGTCACCAACACATAGTACATGTCGAGATGATTCCAACAATACCTTATTTGCAAAAAACAGAGGTCGAGAAGGCCCTACATCTCCCAAAATATGCGAGAATGCCTGAATTGGGCTTGAACCGGTCATCACTTCGCACCCAAGCTTCCTAAACACAAGGCAGCATCGGATTGACCACTGCCTGCTCACACAGACCGCACCCTGCACGTGCCAATCACCATTGGATCACCTAGATGCATGCAACGACCACCTCCACAGGCATTCACCCACACGAACTATCGCTTCCACGCCTTTCCCCATGTGCGTGCCCACTATATTGCATGTCACATGCAACTACACTCTCTGTTCTCTTCCTTTCTCTCTCTCACAATTCTACACAAGTTTTTGGCATCGTAGTGATGTGATGAGGACACGACTATTTATAGACCTAGGGCCAATTAGGTCTCAAAAAAATACCCAAGTTGGACCAAAATACCCCAGTTTCGATTCACATTCTCCTACATTCTCGTTAAACATGTTTCTTGCATAACTTTTTCTACACAACTCAAATTTTTGCAAAAACTCATCGAAAAGTTTACTACGAAAGGAATCCAACGATACCATATATGACACATTCTGTAGAAAAATTTTACCTAAGGGTTGACCAAGTTTGATCAAAATCATATTTTCTCATTTTTCGAGTTACGTTAACCCAATTCACACCCAACAAGAGTCAACAGGTTCATATTGACACAATCTAGAAATGGGCTAGAATTCAAATTTTGGATCATAACATCTACCTTGTAGTTGCCTAAAGCTTGTCCCCACCAATCATCAAAACACACTTCCCACCCATTGTTCGCCGTGAAATGCGTGAAAATATCTATATCGCTATAATTGCGAATCACATCAAAACAAATAAATTTATAAATATTTCGATAAGTACCGAATCGTTCACAGGGAGGCAAAATGTGATTTTCAAAACTTTTCGTATCAACTAATCTAAGCATAAAATAGAGACCGGATATTCAGATAGTCAAATTTTTATTACTACTTGGAAATAGTTCTCAAACTAGGAATTAAAACTATGATAAAGAGTAGAGAGAGAAGAGAAATAGATGAAGAGCGACGCTACTTGAGGGATGCTTGTGTGAAGTATAGCAGCACTTCAAATCCAGACCGTCGAGAGGAAGACCAGAGAGATATTGCAGAGAGAGGCTAGAGATGTGTCTGGTGGAAGTTGCCTCTCAACTGAGGGCCCTGGAGCTCTTTTTATAGCTAAAATGAGGGGCAAAGTGGGTATTTAGGCCTCCCAATTCATGCAACAACTTAGGTGCGATTAGATTCGTCAATCGGGAGATCCACAGATCAAATCATGCCTAAAAATAGCCTTTTACACGTGGCATCCTCTGAGCCTGTGGATCCGATCGTGCCGCACCGCTCACCCTTAACACGTGCTTCCTAGCACCCATTCAATTTCAGTCGTCTGATCCTACGATCGGACGACTTAAAACACACACCGCATCGTCTCTTTAATCCACATGTATCGGGGCATCAGGTTAGGTGTCCAACCGCACGTGTATCCGCACCACCACATCGACCGAACCACGTTGTGCCACATGGCTGCATCCACACCGTTCGATCTGATCTGACGGCCCAATTGAGTGCAAGCACCACCACCTCTTCAATTTTTTGTTGAGCGCGAGTTGAATGTGTGCCTCAAGCTTGCGTGTGAGGGCGCTCTCCGTTGTTCTACACTGCCTCTTGTGTTGCAATTTGGAATTTGTGCGCAACCATTCTCAACCGTTGGATGAAGATCCAATGGTTGAGATGGATCCTTCTTCTGATGGTGCATGGAGAAGGGCAACTGGCCTCTTCGTGGCTGTTGGATGATAATCCAACGGCATACATTTTTCCTTCAGTGGTTAGGGTGCGGTGATGGATCATCGGGATGGTGGCACGTGGCACCATCCTAACCATTCATCTTCCTGCCTTTGTAGTTGATGCTACAGGGTTTTGATTGAGTTGATTTTTATGCCGTTAGACTATGATCGTTGATCCAAATCCATCCGTGCGGTCAAATTTGGCATCTGAGATTTGGATCTCTGCTATCTTTCTCCTTGGTCTCTGATCTTCTATGGGCTGAATCTGGTGCTACGAAAGTTTGATTAAAACGATTCCGGAAGCGTTGGACTCCTGTCATTATCTTGATTAGTTCCATACGATCTGATCTATCATCTACAGCCTCGAATCATCTGCAATTAATATAGCCTCTCTCTTAGAGCATAAAATAGCATTATTATCTAAAAAGCTAACAAATTAACTATGATGCAAATTATGATGCTTATGCATGCATTGTTCCTAAGTTAAGCTAAAATCTAAGGTAAATTAGGTCTTATGATTGCTATACAATCACCTATCATCTCCTACCATCCTGCTTACCATCCAACTAATCAAAAACTTTTTTGTCACAACCTACCTCCGCAAAAGATTCTGATTCTATTGCTAGTTAAGGGAACTCATCGACTCTCTGTGAAGATACCTGTCGATACACTTCCCTCCATCACATACCACATCTGAGAAACTTGACATCGCATCATCCATGTGCATGTACAACCATCAAAACATGATCTTTGTGTTATAATTGTAGGATATGGCAAAAAGTAAAATTTTAAGTCACCATATAAATTTAAAAAGGAAAATGTGAAGCTTAGCTACACACAAGTTACATGTAACATAATTAATATTTTTCACTACAAGTAATGATTTGATGTGAAATTTTGGGATTAAAATCACTTTTTATAATCATATTATGTGTAAATTTTTAAATCAATCTAACACTTTTACCCCTTACATCAAAGGAGGATCAATTTCAACAACTTAAATATTATGAAATTTGGATTCATTTGATGGACTGTAATCAGGGTCATCTGATTTAGATATGTGGTGCATTTGATGTTTTTAGTAAATAGCTTAAATCTCCAAATTTTCATTTTGTAATATTATTTATGTATTAAGATATCAACTAAACTACATATAAATTAAGCTACACATTCCCTATCCACATATAAATTAGTTAAACAAATGCTACTTCAAAATATTAAAGCTATAATTCCAAATTTTCTTTTATACACAAGTCCAAGCTCGCTCCTATGTCATCCTCTATCATGGCATGTCTCTTGATGTTTTTATGTTTTGGGTTATCGAGGTGAAAGTTGGTTCTCAGTGGATGCGCTTAAAAAACATTCAAAAATCATTTAATTTTAGTGAAAAAGTAAAACAATGTCCGGTACAATGCATCATGCAATGTGCTCCTCCATTTAATGTAAAATACACCAATATATTTTTACTTAATATAAAATATACAAGTGTATTTTTATTTTTTACCTGTGTATTTTGGGTAAAATTGTAAGTTGTCAACCCACACTTTAACTCAAAAGAAATTATTTTTTATTGAAAGGTGATTTTTTCATCGGTAGAAAACCAAAATCACCGATATGTTTTAATTTTTCACTGATGTGTTTTGAATAAAGTTGTAGGTTGTCAACTCACAATTTTGACCAAAAGAAATTATTTTTTATTTGAAGGTGATTTTCCACCGATGAAAACCAAAACACATGGATGTGTTTTGTCTTTCCATAGGTGTAAAATGGCTTTCCACTTCACACAAAAGTGAAGTTGTAAGTTGATGACTTGCAACTTTAACCCCAACAAGATTATTTTCTATTCAAAGATGATTTTCTACCAATGAAAAATCAAAATACATTGATGGAAAATGAAAACACAATGATATATTTTGACTTTCCATTGGTGGAAAATGGCTTTCCACTTCACCTAAAAGTGAAGCTGTAGGGGAATTTAGCAAAAGGCGCATGTGACTGGAGTTAATTTAGGAAAAGGGTTAGGAATCTTAAAAATATTTAAAAGGGTGAAAGGTTGGTAGATAATCTAGCAGCCTTTCATTCGGCTTCGATTTCGAACCTGTTACAACAAACACAAAGAAAAGAGGAAGCGGAGGTCGCCAGATCTTTGACTAGCCGGTCATTATATAGGCAATCCTGTTGTTGAGATCAAATATGGTGGAGTGTATTGACTAACCTTCTCCTTGAGCTCCTCCATGTACTGCTTCTTCCTCTGGAGCAAGAGCTGGGTGCTTTCTCAGTTACGCATTAGCCTCAACCTCCTCCTCTTGTCATCCTCCTCACCGCACTTGCCGCTGAGGAGGCATGAGGAGTTCGCCTCATCCCTACCCTTCTTCCTTTTCAAGCTGCAATCCCTCCTCTTCTCCCCGTGTGCCATCACAGAGTTGCAAGAATTGGGGGATCCTGCGACGAAGACGCCGCTATTGGGGGAGTCAGAGTTAAGCGTGTCGGATTGGGGGGGATAGGGGCCTACAGAGGGCTTTGGTGTGTGCGGCACGCTGGTGTTGGAGCCCTTGGAGCAGGGGGCGGGTTGGGGATCAGGGAAGTCGAGGAAATCATCAATGGAGAAGTCTCCAAGGTTGAAGTCCAAGAGATCAAAGGGAAAGGAGAGGAGATCGAAGGGGACCTCTAGGAGGGGGAGTAGAGGAGGATCATGGAGCGACCCTTGGCTGGGCTCACACCCTCTCGACCATCCAGCGATCCGTGACCACCGCCTAGGCAAAGGTCGCTTCATGATCTAGTGATCTTTTGCCCCCTCTTTATTATAATTTCGATTCCTTCTCCCTTTCCTAAATAATTCTCGACCTAATGTCCCTTTTGCTAAAAACCCCGAAGTTGTAGGTTACTAACTCACAACTTTGACCAGCAAAAGAATTAGTTTCTATTCAAATGTGATTTTCCATCAATAGAAAATCATAATACACCGGTGGAAAATTAAAATACACTAGTGTATTTTACCTTTTCATTAATAGAAAATAGCTTTCCACTTTACTTATGTGTAGAAAGTAATTTTTCACCTATAAAAAGTAATTTTCACCTGTGAAAAACCAAGTACACCAGTTGAAATCATCAATTGAAATCACCAATTAAAACCACCGACATAAGTGCAGGCCTATGCGTTATAGCATGCATTGCAATACGTGTTTCTCTACTCCCGTCCTTAATTTTATTTTCAAATCACCAAACGTTTTCCCTATGGAAAAGTTATTTTCAGATAAAAATTGAAAATTATCGATGTTAAATCCAAAAAAGAGAATAAAAATTTTCAACAAAAATCAAAATCCCCAACTGGCAGGTACTCTATTTATGTAGGCACAATATTTCATAATTGAGAGATTCACACTCAAATCTGGAATAGAATTTTAAAGAAATGCCATCAATTTTTAAAATTACTTAAATGCACCCATATTTCCATAAATGTTATACAAAAGTTCACATTATTTACATAAATATCAATTCTTATATCAATCCTCGTATCAATCAATCGAGATAAAATTTGAATGATTAATTTATGTTTTTATATTTGCATTGACATAGACATTAATATAATTTAAATTTTATCTTGGTTGACATAAAAATTGACATTTATGTAAATAAAGTAAATTTATCGTGACATTTGGATAAATATATGAATTTTCAAATGACATTTAAATAGTTTTAAAACTTCTTTATTACATTTATGTAAAAATTTCAAACCAAAAAAATTAAATCAAAAGGAACGATGTGGGACGCAAAACCCGCCGTGGCCCACCTCAGAAGATGCATTGTAAGATCCCAGTCATGTTCCTAGAGGCCAAGTTTACAATGGGAGTAATCTCCTCTTTTCGGAGGATAACCAATGTTTATCAACGAGGATAACTTAACCTTCTATAGCAATGTTATCCCGTCATAAGTTAACCCCAATTCGTTGGGGGAGGGGATAAGTTAATCCCTAATTTATCCCCCTAAATTAACCCACTCCGACGTCACATCATAAATTAACCTTTATTTCTAATCCTTATTCAGTAAATAAAATTAGAGGTCAACCTTTGCTCTAAAGTAAATGGAAATAAGAATTATCTCCTGTCATAAAAAGGCTAACTAGCCAAAGTACGTAACCTTTTTTCTCCCCAACGATAACCAGACGTTCGAACCTACAAAATTCAAAGAACTAAAAACAAAAATGAATATAGCATGACCTATTTTCATAGATAGCAATTAAGACACTCCCTATTTTAAATGCTCCTACGCACGCCTTCCAGCTGACATGGAAACAAACGTGTCAAGGAGTAGAACAGAAGGACAATGCAGGTATAGCTTCCTTAAAACAGAGTATCTTCCTAAAAAGTGCTAGTTACAGTCAGAGTGGAGGTGAGGGGCACAAATAAGTAACAAGTCAATTAGAGTGCAAGAAGACTTGAAGGAACCACCACCAAAGATCCATACTCGAGCCCAAAGTTTGGGTGTGTGCAGAAGGGGAGAAATATTTGCGCAAAGACACGAAGAGAGAGAGAGAGAGAGAGTTGGTGACTTGAGTTCATACTCAAGAAAGGAGAGGAGAGACTTCTCAAGACACACATTTTATAGTAGGAAGTATGGGAGAGAGCATTGGGGCTTGAGGGTACAGTTCATAACTGAGTGCACAAGCACTTCGGCAATCTGATTTCTCACTTAGTTGATTATCTGGTTACTCCCCAAGGATTCTCCAAAGGTCTTTATGTACCAGCTCATGATGTTGTGCATAGTCTAACATTACACAAGTATCATGCATGAATGTTATTGTATCAGTACTCATGATGTTGCTGTTATTTGATTATAAAATTGATAGAACCTAAAATGGATGATATCCTTGATAAATGAAGATTAAAAATTGCTAAATCAATTGCTTCTCCAGAACGATCGGTAATACCACTCAAGGGCAGATAGAGCGTCCACCCAATGCTGGTGCCTACTTGTACTACTGCTGAGCTTAATAGGAGCAAGAGACTTGATGCTGACAGCCAGATTGATATGGAATTTAATCGTGAAAAAGTCACGTTAGGTGCACCTATCAGAATTTAAGGAAGCCAATTACCATATCTAAACACGTGCCCATCACTTCAACAATGGCACTGACGATTCAATTTGCCGAATTGGTAGCCTTTCCTCTATTAGATAGGACATAAGTCCCACAACCCTCTAGGTCAACATGTGTTGGCAAATATGCTCCATTCGATGGCGTCTACAATGCACATAAGATGCAAACTTGTTTCTTTTTGTTTCAATAAGTGGGTTGAAATGAATTGCATTGACTTATTCATAAACCCTACCTCTCAATATATAGAGAGGTTGAAGAATGTTACGACCTAATCTCGACTCCTTACGAAACTCAAGATCAGCTCGCTTCGACTAACTCCTAAGATCCATTTGTTCAACGAAAAATAACCAAATGCATAAAACATTTCACGACCACAAATGAATATAACTAAGAAGAAATAGATAATAGACAGCCATGGAAATAGAACAGAATATCTCAAAGATATTACATGCTACAAGCAGAAAAGTACTATCATAGACATAACCATCACAACTAGAACAGAGAGAAATATAACAGAAACAGGTATTATATGCTAAAGGTACTCACTACTAACAAAAACTTTTGCAACAGAAAAAGAGAAAGGACTACAGCTGGACTTGACTAGGCCCAACACCCTATGCAGCCGTTGGCGCTGGCTGCTCAACTCCCTGACCTGAACATGGTTATATAAATCTGTGGTCAACTAACGCTGAGTAGAGTGGAGGTTAAGTCATTTACATGCAATTAAATATAAAGGAAACAAGCAGCTAACTAACCATCCAATTTCCGGTTATGTATTATTAAGCGTCTATGTGTTTCTGATTCAGTTTCTAGTAAGGGTCCTTAACATTTCTCAAATCCACTTGTTCCCCAAGGGAACGATCTTAATGCAGTTTTCCTGCGATGCAGGATGTACACGTGACACTCTCCTGGCTGGGAGAGCATCCTGTGGTAGTCCTACACTCGATCTACCACCTCGGGGTCATGGTCGCAACGTAGCGGTGACTACGACACGTGCGATAAGTGCACGGGTAGCTACCCCGTACTGGCACGCAGTCAGTCGTTTCCGCTAACAAGTACACCCAAACGTACAATACAGAATTGAACAGGGGCCACACCCCTCAATAGCTTGCGTACCCTCGCCCAACTATCCCAATTTGCCTAGTGGGCCTAACAAGAGTCAGTGTAGCGGGCCAATCCTAACCCCGAGTCCCAACCCAAGGGGCAGCTAGCTCTCCCCCTACACTAAAGTGACAGTAGCTCTCCTCGATACCGCGTACACGACGGCCAATTCACTTTTCATACCCAAGTCCATACAACCAACCCATAGGCAACATGTTTCCACACACATCAAATTTTCATATCACAATATTTGATTCCTTTTCTAGTTTCCCATAAGGTTCATGCATCGTATTTATCTCATTTCATATATGGCATATATCACTTTTCACATTCTGATTCTGAATCGTATAATGGACAGCTCGTGAGTTAATGAATTAAGCAATCACCACAACACTTAACTATTCAGTTGCTAGTAGTAAATACTTTAACATGCATTTTAGAGTATAACGGCGTGGTTCAAGTAATGGTCATCCATCCTTCTCAGCCTTAGGGTTCATTTCATATCATAGGATTCAATCAGATCATTCTAATATAGCATGCACTTTAATCATTTAAATCACAGTATTAGAGAGGACCACTCTACTAGGATATACAAGTGAAATGGGGGCTCAAACGGTAGATCCCGTCGTCTCTGCGGGTCTCGTATATACTACGGACTGGAGACCTATACCATTGACCAATCATGTTAAACGAGTGCAAAATAGCATAGGTGAGACACTAACACGTAGAGAATTCCGAACAGAAATCATCGATACTTCATTTACGTAAAACCGACTCCGTTTGGGCCCTGAACCGACCAAAAACACGCATTCTGACCAAAATCAGACGTCTAGGGCAAGTCCCAGACATCTTAAATGATCGCAGAAGCTCACCTTGCTTTCCTGCATCTTTTTTAGATGCCCGAACCCCTCCGTAAATATCTGAGGGAGCTACCAGACATCTGACACTGCTCCTGGTCATCTGGAAGAGAAGTCAGACATCTAACATGGTCTCCAAATGTCTTGAAGTGCCTCGAAGGACACGCCACTCGCCTTTCCAATGCCTCATACCTACGCACGCATGCGCAGCTTAAAACATGACACATAAATACTAACGTACATGCATGCAGGCTCATGCAGGGTACATACCTTGGCACCCTACGTGTTTTCAGACGTCCTGAGCCCTCTCCGGACATCCGATGACACCTCCAAATGTCTGACAGAGGTTGCAGACGTTTGATAATGCGGAATGTCCACACGCAGAGCTTCCTCGCAAAGCTCCTCTTCTCGCGAACTCCTCCTCTCCGCCCGTGGAACTACAGCAACTGCTCTCCCTGCTGTCTCCCTTCCTCACGCTCTCTCCTTCAGCTCCTCCGGCCGCACTCGCCGCCCCCTCTCCTGATCCCCTCTGAGCTCCTCTCTTCTCCGTCTCCCCTATAGTCCTCTCCCTCACCCACGCTCTCTCTCTCTCTCTTTCTCCCGTCCACGCTCCTACTGCTCCCCTCCTTCCCCACTCACGGCTACAAGGGGGGCAGGGGAGAAGAGGGACAGTCGCTGGCTGCAAGGAGGTGGAGGAGTCAAGGTGGAGGTGGTGTTGGTGGCGTGAAGGGAGTGGAGGGGTGAGGGGGGTGTTATAAAGGTAGGGGTTAGGGTTTAGGTGGGTGTGTGCATGCGTTGATGGTGGGAGAGAGGGAAAAATTGCGAGGTTGCCCCCGCAAGGTTTCCTTTTTCCCCACATAGCTCACAAATTTAAACCAAGGGGGTTTAAAATTATGTCTACACCCCTAAGATTCCGGAAAATTCCCGAACGACCCTTAGAAAGGGTCATTTCAGAGAAGTACAAACAACTCCTCAAAGAAATAAACTACATAAAAGAAATAAAAACAAGTATATTGAAGGAGTTCAACACTCCCCCTCAAGTTGAAGTATAGATGTCAATCATGTTCAGCTTGGAATAACAAACATCAAAAGAAGATCTAAGCAACGCTTTGGTAAAGATGTCAGTTGTCTGATCAACTGAAGACACTGGAGTAGTAAAAATAAGGCATCTTTGGATTAAGTCACGTGTGTAGTGACAATCGACCTCCACGTGCTTAATCCTTTCATGGAACATGAGGTTGTTGGCGATGTAGGTAACCACTCGATTGTCACATCTCACCTCCATGGATGTATCAATAGATATGTGCAAGTCAACTAGGAAAGCCTCATCCACATCATCTCAGCAATAGTGCGTGCCATGGCTTTAATGATGATAACATCATCATGATCCATAATTAGATTTAATTAATTAGAATCAATTGACAAAAGCTCCTGCATAATCGCCAGAGAGTTGTAATTCCTTGCATATCCTTTCTGAGAAGAATGCATTAAATCATAGTTAATTCTGTAATTTTAACAGCATATCATGAATGCAGAATAATCATGGGGTTTCCCAAGGGTTAATCTAAGATGTAACGAGCATTAAAGTCTAATAGGAGGATCCACATAGACAGAAATAGGGTTTCACGTATTTCGAGAACTTATACAACTTCCAAAACCCTAATTTCAGACCCGCCTAAATAACAAAGATTATGGTAAAGATAAAATCCATCTAAACCTTCCAAAACTCATAGAAAAATATTCCATGAGGTTTGGTATCCTTGATTTGACCTTTGGAACCCATTTTAACCTTAAATAGAGTCACAGACACAATTTTGTCCTAATTTAGATTTCTACTCAAATTGCTCAGTCAAACTTTGTCAAAACTCAAATCCGACTTCACCATCAAATTCCTTGGGTCTAAATTAGGTTTGTACCAAAATTTGGGCCCAATCAGAGATCATCTTGACCGAGTTTGCATTTTAGTCTAGTAAGACTCTTTCTCTCTCACATACGCCCCTAACTTTTGAAATCCTTGCAATCAGGACCCTATATTTTTCGTCATCTTTGCAGTTAGGTCCCTACCACCATTAGTGTGAATAGAAGCTTCAACGTTGAGATTCGAGTGAGGATTTCTCGCTCGATTCTCAATCAAACACTTCCAAAATTGAAAGGGAGATTCCTTGAGGAATTCCCTTCCAAATGAACCCGACCATGGACCTTGATTCCTTTCCAATCTCTCATGTGAATGCTTGGAAGATATGGGTATCCGGTTTGCACGAAATAGCCAGAGTTCGCAAGCTTGTTTCCAAGCTTGGAACTCCTCTCTTAGGCCTATAAAAGGACACAGGACAAGAATCCTTACTCCTTAGCTAGGTACAGGGCCAAAAATCATCTTCTTTCCCTATCTCCGGCCTCCTCGGACCTAGACTCTGGTGGTTTCCCTATCCATCATCCTACAGACGGCCAAAGGCCAAATTGGCTCGTCCTTCTCCCTTGTAACGACCCGATTCCCGAGTCCCTACGAGACACGAGAACCGGACCGACTCAACTAATCCCAAGACCTAGTCGTCCAACGAGGAAGTAACCAAAAGAGCAGTAAAATAAACCACATTCAACATGAAATATAACTAGCAGTAACAAAATACAGCAGTAAGAAAAAGAACTACTACAGCATGTACCACCACAACAGTAGAACAACATTTAATATAACATGAACTACAAGTAAAGAAAAGTACAGAGAGTAACAAGAACTACTCACTATAGTGGAACAAAAAGATACAAAAGAACAGTGGTAACTCTACTGGACCCTACTCGGCCCAGCGTCCTCTACAGCAGCTGACCCTGGCTGCTCAACACCTGGTCCTGAAAAGTAACAAGTGTAACACGTCAGCGAAATGCTGAGTAGAGTGGCAGCTAAACTAAAGAAGAGTAAAGTGTACAGAAGCTATTTTATTTTCTTTCTTCCTTTATTTACGTCTTTCTATTGTTTCACAATCTATCTATTTCTCAGATCCTTCACTTGATCTCGAATGTTTCTCGTGGGAACGATCTTGATTGCAGTCTTTTCCGAACAGTAGAAGTAACACCTGGTGCTCTCCTAGCCGGGAGAGTCCCCCGTGGTGATCCTACTCTCAGTCAACCACCCCAAGGTCACTGACAGACGTAACGGTGACTACGGCACGCACGGCAAACGCACGGGTAGCTAACCCGCACTGGCACGCGGTCAGTCGTTTCTGTTAACGGGTGCGCCCAAAGCACAGCACGGAACCAGTATAGGGCAGAGCCCTCTCAGTAACAGGGGTCCAACCCCTCCACAGTCCGTGCACCCTCGCCTGACTACCCTGGTTTGCCCATTGGGCCTAACAAGTCGGTGTAGGTGAGCTAGCAGAACCCTGGGGCCCGTGGGGTAGCTAGTACTCGCCCTACACTAGTAGCTTTCCTCGGTACTGTGTACACGAGGGCCAACAAGTCAGTACAAAGTGGCCAGACCTAACCCCAGGTCCCTGGGGCGACTAGCTCCGCTCTGCACTAAGCAGGTAACAGGTGCTTCCCCTGGCACTACGTACCTAAGAGACAGCGCACCTCCACATCTTTCCTTCTCAGTTCCATTTCATTCTCTTTCCAGGAGTTCTACTCCTAACTCCCCGTAGGGTTCCAGCTCTTTTAACTCAGCACATTCAGGTTTCACCCTTTCAGTTTCACGTTCATACAACCCATATTCTCAAACATGTTCATTTATTCATAATAGGCAGCTGTTAAAATCAATTTACATGCAGCTATTATTTCCTTCCCACAGTTTCCAAGACTACAATATCTATATTCATTTCAGTAGTTTTCCAGTCCTAGAATTCATGCCATGCCCTAGGATCTATCATTCAATCTAGTTTTCCAGCCCTAGGATTCATGCAATACCCTAGGATCTATCATTCAATCTGGTTTCTCATTCCTAGAATTCATGCAATGCCCTAGGTTCTATTAATTGTTCCATAATTGTAACAAATTATGTTAATAATTTCTAAAGCCACTCTACCAGCTACAACGGAAGTACTGGGGGCGTGGTCGGAAATCCCACGCGCCTCCGCAACCCCCGAGACTGCAATGGAACGGGGTCCTAACACAAGGATCAAACACAAGGAGTTTCTCAGAACAGTATATAATTACTGTAAACGGGTAGAGGATCTTATTCCGAAAAGAACACAACTTGAAACGTGGAAAACGGACTCCGAACGGGCCCTAAACGGGTCGAAAACGACGAAACAGTCCAAAATCAGACGTCTGGAACCTCTTCCAGACGTCTTAAAATGTGGGTCAGATGGTACTTTTGTTCTGCGTAGTCTCTCAGACGTCCAGAAGCCTGCGGGGGCGTCTTGCCTAGTTCCCAAACGTCCGATGGTCACCCCGGACATCTGGAAGTCCTTCCAGTCGTCTAGCACTGCGGCCAGACGTCTGATTCTCGTTGGATGCGAATCTCGGAGCCTGCACGTACCACTCCTCGCTCTCAGTACGAACGGTCACAGAAAAGGAAGAAGGACGAAAATAACTTACTTGCCAGACATCTGGACAGTCCTCCAGACGTCTTCACCGTCGTCTGGTTGGAAGCCCAGATGTCTGATTCTGGAAAAATTTCCAGAATCAGACCTCGACGTGCTCTCCGCCTGCGACGCACGGCCGGGCCGCGCCTCGTCCGCCTGCTGCTCGAGCTGCAGCAGCCTTCCCGCATCACTTCGTGCTCGCTACTCCCCTGCCGGCCGGCTCCCGCTGCCCCGGCAAGCTCGAGCCCTCACAGCCGAGCATCTCCTCCCTCGCGCAACGCCTCCTCCCGCACACCTGCCGCGGCTGCCGCTGCTGCCGCTCGCTCACTCTCGCACTGGCTAGAAGAAGAAGAAGAAGGGAGCGGAGGAGATGAGAGTGAGGGAGAGGGCGAGGGCCCTTTTAAAGCCGCGCGAGGAGAGAGAGCGAGAGAGAGGGGCGCAGCCTGCGCCCGCAGGAGGAGAGGGAAAAAGAGGGGCATCTGCAGGTCTGCGTTCGCAGGCACGCAGACGAAATCCACCGTGCCGCAGAAATTAAATCCCAGACGTCTGGAAGGGGTTCCAGAAGTCTAGTCAGACGTCTGGGCCACCTCCCAGACATCTTAAAAGATGTCTTGAAGCTGCGTTCGTAACATCCCTCATTGTCCTCCGCATCTCGCCAGCTACAATGAGGCGGCCTCCCCCTCTCCTCGCCATTGTCTCCCTCAACGGAGCAAGCTTCTTCAACGACACCAGCAATCACACCGATGCTCGTAATCCTCCCTGTTCGTCCTTTAGAATAGGTTCAAACTTCTCCTCTCCCTCTCTAGATCTTTTCTAGCTCCTTCCCTGATAGTTTCATCCAACGACCATGCCTCTCCCCCTTCGTCTTCTTCTGCTCCAACCGAACTCCGGCAATGCCTCCTTGACGCCACACACCTCCAAACACCCTCGCTCCACATCCACAAGCTCCGCCTCGACTCCCTCTACAAAAGCCCTCACTTAATTCCACTACACACTCACTAAATCACTCCACCGAATGCACCCACCTTCAAACTCCTCCGACTTCGCACTCCCTTCACACGAACTCGCTCATCACACAGACAGTACCACCACATTCCACGTCCATCGGCGATGCTTGTGAGCTTGTTTGACTGGGGCTATAAGCCCGTATTGTGATTCTCAAGTTTTGCCATTCTCCACCGGTTACCGTTGTGGTAGCGCTGTGTTTCATCTTTATGTTATTATGGTTTACAATCGTTGTAGTATTTGACAAAACAACTACCAGATTACTATTTAAAATTTTTTACTCGGAACAAGGTTTTCCTGAGGTCGAACTCAGGGAGCAACTATGTTTCTAGAAGTATAAATAAAGTCTCTATTATGTTACAAAAACAAGAAAGAGAGAGAGAGAGATCTTTTTGGCTTCTTCTTCTCTTCTTCTCTGTTCTTCCTCTTCTTCTTTCTTTCTTTCTTCTTTCCTTCCTGGCTTGCGGCTGTGTCTTCTTTCTTTCTCTTTCTTCTTCTTCTCTTTTCTTCTTGCCTTCTTCTTTCTTCTTTTCCTTCCTGCCTTCTTCTTCTTCTTGGCGGCTGCAAAGGCTTCTTTCTTCTTCTGCGGCTGTAGTGATTCCAACGTCTGATGCAGTGCTCATACGACTTATCTGTGGCTTTGCTACAGTGCCTCCCTTCTTTCTTCTTCTATTTCTCTCCTTCCTTCCTTCTTCAGCTGCCCCGAGCGGCTAAGGCTTCGGCCGCTTCTCTTCTTCTTCTTTTCCTCCTGCACGCTCATACAAAGGTCAGAGCAAAACCTACCCCTACCCCTTCCCCGCCTCTCTCTCTTTCTCAGAATTCTCTCTTAAGACTGCTCTCCCAGAGCTGAGTAATCGGGTGTGGATATCGCGCCCGGGACCAGGCCCATCGACGTGCGGTGGTGGTCGAGGAGTGCGTGGTTCGGGTAGTCGGATTCTGCCTAGACCCGCAGGGCGTGAGCGTGGGCGAGCGAGCGCGTGGCGCGCTGCATGCGGGAGAGGGACCTGACCCCTGTGTTCGAAGGAAGTAAGCCCTATGCACTTTTTCAATTTAAGTGCGGGTGCTCAGCCACGCACTTACGAGGTGGGACTAAAGTCCCACCTCCCGATTTGGCGCCCGCAGGCGAGCAATCTGCAGCCAATTGAGGCAACTCGTAAGGATTGCGACCCAGCTGCAAGCCTGGGTGCCTTCGCGACTACTGCCCGCATAGCCTGGGACGTGAGCCTGGGCTGGAGGATGCCTGCAGCTGCAGGTGAAGCTGCTGCAGCTCGTCGACAATGGCGGCAAGAGGGCGCGAACCTGAAATCACAGTAACGGCCTCTCGGCCAAGTCAGAAGACGTGGAAAGCTTCACCGGAGTGTGGCGAAGCTCATGCGGTGGTCAGCTAGGTGCGGGAGTGCGTGCAGAGACTGACCTAGGTCAGACTGGGGGCAGAAAGGTGGGTTTGTTCGGGGGGTGGTTGGGTGGTGCTTGGCAGTGAATGAAGAGGGGGAATCGGTGGAGTGGAGTGTGAGGGAGCTTCTGGGCTAGTCGACGAGGTGCGAAGGGGTCTGTGGATGTGGGATGGACTCGCCGAAGAGGGTGATCGAAGGTGGAGAGGATGGGTCTGGACAGTGGCAGTCGGGTGGTCGAAATGGTAGTTTAAAAGGGGGAAACTACAAGGGAAGGAGAGAGGAAGCTAATTACCTAATTACTCGACAAAGGGGGAGGGAGGAGCAGCCGGCTCGTGCCTGCCGGAGCTGGAGACGAAGACGCCCTGGAGGAGGGTTTCGGTGACGAGGAAGTAGTCAGAGGGTGCCAGCAGGTACAGCCTAGTGCGGACGACAGAGCAGGGCAAACCCTGTTGCAGGTAGGGCAGCAGAGTGACGAGGAGGAGGAGGAGGAGGAGATCATCGGAAGCTTCAGGCTCTCTGACCGGAGGAGAAAGGGATGAAGAGGGGGTGTTTTCTCCGTCAAAGGAAGCTTGCAGGAATCGGCAAGGTCTGTCGCTCCTTATAAAGGGCTTGGCGCGCAGAGAAGGGCGAGGTGGCGTCATGCCAGCCTCACCGGAGTATGGCCGGAAGGGACACCCATACCTTCCGCGCGTTGGCACGAAAGGTATGGTGGTCGGCAGAGGTCGTGGGCGGGTCCCTACGACAGAGGACGTCGCAGGGAACCCCCTTATGTTCTAGAGGACGGCAGCCCTGCCCTGCACAGCGCCATCCTCCGTGCAAAGTCGCCGGAGGCATGGTGCTGTGCAGAAGTGGCAGGGAGGACCGTTCTGCAAAGAACAATGAAAAGTTGGGGGCCTAAATGCAAGGGTTTCAAAAGATAAGAAAGTAAACAAAGATGACCAAATTGTAAAGTCGGTCAAGGAGGTCTCTTCTTAGGCTCAAGTTTTTATACCAGACGAATTTGAACCTAAGGATTTTAATGGAGAATTTTAATTCTAGGTTGGACCATGTTTGATCGGTCAATTTGCGTAAAAACCCAAATTAAGTTATTAATTGGGCATGGTTCTCTTTTTAGGTCAAAATAGGTTTCTAAGGCCAAATTGAAGGTTTTAAACCCTAAAGAATATTTTTCTATGAATTTTAGAGGGTTTAGTTGATTTTTATCCTGCCTCAAACCTCGTGAATTGAAGTGGGTTTGTTTTAGGGTTACAAATGTCATTTAATTTCTAGAAGTTACTATAACCCTTTTCAGATCAGATCATCCTACTTCCCTCTTTGTTAAGCTTGTTTGACCTGTGTTTGGACCCTTAATTACCTTGTTCACAAACTGCATTGATAAAATTACAGTTTTACCCCTGATGATTTATTTTATTCTTTAACTCAAAATTCTCTTAGTTAAGCCTCTGGGTTTTGTAGGAGCTTTTTCACACTTATTTGGATTAGATTGTGCTATTTAGGGTTCATGATGAGGTTCTCATCATACCCCCATGCCTAGCTTTTGCTAGTCCCTTAGCAAAATTTTAAGGTTTCAACCCTTATTCTAAACCATGAAGTTCTTAATGATTTCAGATAAGTGCTTTTTCTTTTGCAATCTAGATTAGGTCAGAATGCCAACCATAGGCCTAAAAGGTTACTCTAGTACCAACCAAGATCCCGATCTGTCTAGCCTCAGCCTCAGCCCTTAACAAAGGTTTTTAAGGCCTATAAGAACTAACCTAAGGCTTATTGGACTTTGTGGTTAAAGCACCCATGCTTGAGATAATTTTAGCCCTGGCTCAGTTCGCAGTGCGTTTTGTAAGAAAAAGAGGAAGAAGATTTATCTGTTTGGAGAGTTTTCTCTCTCTTTTTCCTTTTAATTCTAGCTTAGGATTGGCCTTTCAACACGGTCTGTATCAGATTCCTTGTCCCCATCATCAATCCTCATAGGTTCCTGGCAGTCGATGCTTCGAGATAGCACCGGCCATGGTAACCCCCAGAACCCTGGCTGTTGAGATTTCGAGATAATCCCATCCATGGTGTTCCGCAGCCGAATTCAGATCCTGGCAATTGACATTTCGTGATAATAGCATCCATGAAATTGGAACTAGCAGAGTGCTTACATGCCCCCAGTATGATATGTAAATATCCTAAGAGACAAGCACCGAGGAGATGACATTTTGTTACGCATCTTCAAGGGGGATTTCCCACCTCTCCGCGCTGGGAACTCATCCAAATCAACTTCTGTTGGTCGGCCGCTCCTACTCTAGGTGTTATTTACAGAATTTTTGCAACGCTTTTGCATGATTTTGATTTTTATGCTTACTGAACCAGGCTGTGTGTGAAATTAGGTTACTTAGGTTACTGAGTCCCATAAATCAAAAGTTAGTTAACGAGGCCAAATACTCCCTAAGTCTTGGACCTAATACTTAAGCTTTTCATTTTCCTCAACCTCTTGAGGAATGTCTAAATCTTAATGGGTACTAAGAGTCTATCCAAGAATGCCTAAAGTTCGCGTTCTTACTAATCTCACTGTGCACTTTCCATTTCTTTTCCTGAATGAGGTCTAGAACCTAAGTTAATTCCTTAATTTCTTACTAACGACTATCACTTTTTTCTTTCATTTTGTTCCTTTTTCTTCTCCTCCTTTGTATAGTCCACAAAATTTTCTTTCCTCCTCTCATTTTATTATTATTTTTCAAAAAAATTTCTAATTTTTATGGTGTTTTTGGCATATGTGATTTTTTTTTTGTTTAAAACCTTTTCTTACAAGACTTGCACTTTCATAACCCCCATGCCTAAGATTTGCAATGTCCTCATTGTAACTTAGGGGGGTTTTTGTTCAACTTAGTTCATACATTAAGACAGATGTTTTGATGAGTGAATGGGTTGGGGTGACAGTTGTGGACGATTTCTAATCTCAGATGCAAGCACCTGAGGTGGAGTTGACTGTCCTAAAGGGTGAACCTTAAGTGCACAAAGGTGTCAGAAAAGGTTTCAGGTTTTCAAAGAAAATGACGGGCTACCTCCTGTTGAGCACTGAGTTTTACGCCATCAGCTAGGCGCAATATGCTCAGGGAAAATGGAGGATAGATGATGATTCAGCCAAATCAGTAGAGGTTACATCAATGAACGGTTTGAGTCTCTGACTATTCACGATGAAAGGTTCGGAATCATGGCTGAGTGGACTGATTTCAATGGCTCCATTTCCAAAAACCTGTCGGACAAGGTATGGTCCGACCCACTTAGATCGCAACTTCCCAGGGAAAAGTTTGAGTTGGGCATCGAAGAGTAGGACCTTCTGACCAAGATGAAAGATCTTTCTAGAGATATGCTTGCCATGGAAGGCTTTAACCCGCTCCTTGTAGATTCGCGAGTTCTCGTACGCATCAAGACGTAGTTCATCGATCTCGCTAATTTGAAGCTTTCTGTGGGTTCCAACCTTAGAAAGATCTAGATTACAATTCCGTACTGTCCAATAGGCTTTGTACTCTAGTTCGACGGGAAGGTGACACGCCTTCCCGTACACCAGTCTAAAGGGAGACATGCCTAATTGGGTTTTGTGGGCGGTCCTATAGGCCCACAAGGCTTCCGGAAGTCGAGACGACTAGTCCTTCCTGTCAGGCCGAACAGTGACCTGCAGGATTTTCTTGATCTCCCGATTTGATAGCTCAACTAGACCATTAGTCTGGGGATGATAAGGAGTGGAGATTCAGTGAGACACCCCGTATTTGGTCATCAGTAACCTGAACTAAGTATTTGTGAAATGGGTCCCCCCATCAGAGATGATAGCACGAGGAATCCCAAACCGTGAGAAGATATTGTGATGAATGAATTTGAGAACGATTTTATGATCACAGGTTCGGGTTGGTATGGCTTCAATCCATTTGGACACGTAGTCCATAGCCAGTAGAATATACTCGAAGCCATCCGAAACAGGAAAGGGGCCCATAAAATCAATCCCCCAAACATCAAAGATTTTGCATACAAGGATCGACTGCAAAGGCATCATGTCGCGATGGCTCATGTTGCCCAAAGTTTGGCAACGACTGCATGTCTTGCAATGATTGTATGCATCCTTGAACAGAGTAGGTCAATAAAAGTCACACTGGAGGATTTTCGATGCGGTTTTGTGCCCAGAGAAATGGCCACCGCATGCCTGGTCATGGCAGAAGGAGAGAATATCATTGACTTCACCTTCCGGGACACATCTCCGGATGATTTGGTCGGCACCTATGCGGAAAAGGTACGGATCTTCCCACATGTAGTACTTGGTATCAGAGCGCAATTTGTCTTTCTTGGCCTTCGGCCAATTAAACGGGATCTGATGAGATGCCAAGTAGTTTACTATATTAGCAAACCATGGAAGTCTAGTACTGATAGTCAGCAGGTGTTCATCAGGGAAATGCTCCGTGATGGGCCCGGAAGGGTTGATGATCTTAGAAGGAAGGCGAGACAAATGGTTAGCTACCACGTTTTGTCTTCCCGCCTTGTCGCGAATCTCGATGTCGAATTCTTGCAACAGCAAGATCCATCGGATTAGTCGGGGCTTCGCGTCCTTCTTAGCAAGGAGATGCCTCACAGTCGTGTGATTCGAGTAGATGATGACGTGGGAACCCAGGAGATAAGATCGAAATTTTTCAAGGGCAAATACTACGATTAGCAGCTCTTTCTCCATAACTGTGTAGTTACACGGAGCCTCGTCAAGTGTCTTGCTAGCGTAGTAGATGACCACGGGTTTCCCGTCAGCTTTCTGCCCCAGAACTGCTCGTACAGTGAAATCAGATGCATCGCACATGATCTCAAAGGGTTGAGACCAATCAGGGGATTGTAGGATCGGGGCCTGGGTGACTCAGTCACGGAGGTTCTCAAAGGCTTGAGTGCATTCCTTGGAGATTTCAAAGGGTACATCCTTAGAGAGAAGAGTCGTCAGGGGGTGTGCGATTTTCAAAAAATCAGGAATGAAACGACGGTAAAAATTGACGTGCCCAAGAAAAGAACAAATGTCCCTGATCGAGCTAGGAATAGGAAGACGAGAAATTAAATCAACCTTGGCTCGATCCACTTAGATGCCTTTCTCAGAAATCAGATGTCCTAGGACGATCCCCTCAGGCACCATAAAATGGCTCTTTTCCTAGGAAAGAACCAAATTAACATCGATGTAGCGCCTAAGTATATGAATCAAGTGCTGGAGGCAATCATCAAATGGTGCCCCGAGAACTGAGAAGTCATCCATGAAGACTTCCAGATAATCACCTACCATATCAGAGAATATGGCAAGCATGCACCGTTGAAAAGTCGCAGGTGCATTGCAGAGACCGAAAGGCATCCTTCGGAATGCATACATTCCGAAGGGGCAGGTGAATGTGGTCTTCTCTTGGTCCTCAGGATGAATAGTCACTTGGTTATAACCGGAGTACCTGTCAAGAAAGCAGAAGAATCGATTTCCCGCTAATTTCTCGAGAATCTGATCAATGAAAGGTAGTGGGAAATGATCCTTCTTCGTGGAGGAATTGAGTCGTCGGTAATCTATGCAGACTCTCCACGAGTTGGCTAATTAGGTAAGTATGACTTCTCCGATTTCAGTCGTAATGGTGGTGAGCCCTGCCTTTTTAGGCACAACCTGAATTGGGCTCACCCAACGACTGTCGGAGATCGGGTAGATGATTCCTGCATCTAACCACTTGACGATCTCCTTTTTCACGACCTCCTGTAGATTGGGGTTTAAACGTCTCTGCATTTCACGGGAAGGTCGTGCGCCCTCTTCTGAGTAAATATGGTGTGTGCAATAAGAGGGACTTATTCAAGTCAAGTCATCGAGAGTCTATCCAATGGCTCTGCGATGTTGCTGGAGAACAGCAATCAGACGGGATTCCTGATCAGGAGAAAGTTTGGAATTTATAATCACAGGAAGGGTCTGATTAGAACCCAAAAAGATATATTTCAAATGATCAGGAAGGGGTTTCAGTTCAAGGACGGGGTTATCAGCAGCAGCGGGTGGTTCAGGGTAAGTGTGAGGTTCAAGGATAGGAGTTATGGGTCTATCCACATTAGGATCTGACTCCTCTATTTGCGATTCAAGATCTTTCTGTGGTTGATGAGGTATGATCAGGTCATTCTCAAAATGCGTTTCATCAACCAAAGCCTTAATATCACAGATTTGTTCGATGACACCGCAATTGATTCCTTGTTAGGCCTTAAATATATCAATTTTGAGGGTTTGATTCCCAAATTTGAGCTCTATTTGGCCCTCCTCATAGCTGATGTTGGCTCTAGCAGTAGCCAGGAAAGGTCTCCCTAAAATGATCGGTGTATCCCTAAGGTTCTCAGGTGTGTCCATGTCTAACACTATAAAGTCTACAGGGAAATAGAAATCCCATACTCTTACAATAACATCCTCGAGAATCCCTTTAGGTGACTTTATAGATCGATCTGCTAACTGTAGTGTCACCTCAGTCGATTTTAGCTCAGATTCTTCTAGGTGGTTAAGTAAGAATGCGGGTATTAGGTTTATGGAAGCACCCAAGTCTAGTAATGCTCTGTCAAATTGGGTCTCACCTATTTTGCAGGAAATTATGGGAGTACCAGGATCTTTTGCCTTGGGTGGGAGCCTGCTTAGGATTACAGAGCTGGCTTGCTCTGACAATAAAATTGGACTCCCACTCTTGGTTCGCGACTTACGCTGAGGTGTACACACATTCCTTAAGAATCGTGCGTAAGCCAGTACGTGGCGAATTGCATCCATCAAGGGGATGTTTATTTGGACCTGCTCAAAGAGCTTGACCAGGTCCTCAGGTGCCACAGGCTTGGTTGTCTTCTTTCCCTTGGTCAAGGCCTCGAGAAATGGAACCTTGGTTGGTTCTTCTAGGATAGGTCCAAGTCTTTGATCTGGGACAGGGATAGGAACGTTCTGGATTACTATCCTAGGGTTAGGATCACTACCAGGCCTAGAGTGGTCTTGATAAGGTGGATCATTGGTCTCCTTACCACTACAGGTTGTTATAGAATTTAGTCCTGCCTGGTTTTGGTTAGTGTTGGATAAGATGGGTTGCTGCTAATAGCCCGTATAAGAAGTGGAAGCCTCCATCCCATCAGGTGAAGAAACAGAGGGGACCTGATAGATCATG
The DNA here is from genome assembly GCA_037157565.1 of Thalassia testudinum. NCBI lineage: Eukaryota > Viridiplantae > Streptophyta > Magnoliopsida > Alismatales > Hydrocharitaceae > Thalassia > Thalassia testudinum. The sequence goes on from JAZHRO010000073.1 coordinate 156,646,697, forward strand.
TGTGCTTGGCCCGGGTTTGGGTTCATAACGTGCCACTGGGTCGGCACATTATTAGGGTTAGGAAGAGGTTGGGAAGGAAGTGTGCCCGGCTGGCGAAAATTTGCCAACTGGGTCAGTTGATTTTGAACCTCTGTAAGTTCGTCCTTGTGCTATTTCTGAATAGCCGCATTCATTCTTTGAATGTCAACCAGAGTCTGAAGGATGAGGGACATTTGGTCCTGGTTTGGCCCTGATGGATAAGGAGGATTGGGCCGAGGCTGAGGCGGCTGGTAAGGACGAGGTGGTTGTGGATGGGGCTAAAAGGGTGGTCTTTGAGTTTGGGAATTTCCCGCCCACTGGAAGTTGGAATGGTTTCGCCATCCAGGATTGTAGGTGTTGGAGAATGGATCATTCTGGATGGCTTTGAGGTCCTCGCAGGTCTGAGGAACCTCCAAAGAATCAGAGAATGGGGGAATGGAATTTCCCTTGCTAGTATAGAAAGGATCGGAGGGTCCTCCGATCCGAGAATCAGATGGGGGTGGATACGGATCCATCCCAGGAGAAGGTCGATGGAGAATGTTTTGCACAGTCTCCCGTGTGGAAGGAGGCTGTGCAAAGGAACTATGCGCAGAGGTGGCTCGCTGCAAGTGCTGAGTCAGCTCGTCCACCTTCTTCTCAATGATAGAGACCTTATCTAATCGACTGGCCATCAGTTCCAGATCGACTGATGCAAAGAGGCCCTGCGTCTCGTGTGCTCCCCTAAGATTCGAGTCATTATTGATGGAGTTCTCGCACATATTTTCGAGAATCTCCCACACGGTGTCCTCATGCTGACCCATGATATTCCCTCCACAAGTTACATTGACGAAAAGTCTAATATCTTCACGGAGTTCCTGGTAAAAAGACTGGACTTGTTCCCATTTAGGAACTCCGTGATGGGGGCATTTTCTCATGAGATCCTGAAAGTGATCCCATGCCTCATGGAGAGGTTCTCCCGATTGCTGAGTGAAGTGGGTAATCTGATGGCGCAAGGCATTGGTCCGACCAACGGGAAAGAACTTCTTCAAAAATTCGGACTGAAGTTCTTCCCAATTGTTGATCGGCCGGGTCTGTATTTGATACCAATGAGCGGCCTTGTCCATAAGGGAGAAGGAGAACATCTTCATGAGGAGAATGTTCCGAGTTTATGCATCTGACCTAAAAGTTTGGGCCAGATGCTTTAGCTGTTTGATGTGCTGGAGGGGGTCTTCAAAATTAAGCCCATGAAATTTAGGTATAGCATGAATCATATTGGGCTTTAATTCAGAATCAGGTCCTCCAGTCGAGATTCTGACTCGAGGCTCAATAGCCACCGCAACAGGATTATAATGATCTCACATCATAGGACACTACGGTGGGTGCACAAAGTTCTGGAAGAGGTCATTGAGTCACTGGAGCTAGTGCTCTAGATTGTTCTCTTCCTCAACTGGCTGAGCCATTGGGGAAGAAGAAGGTGAGTTGGGTTCGGAGTAGGAGGAGAGGTCTATGTGAAGTGTTGTTTGCTCAAACAAGGGTACTGAGGCTTGGCCTCGAGGAGAGTGAATTTCTAAAGGAGGTTTCAAGGACCTCCTACCAAACATACACTGTTGGAAGAGATGAGTTTAGCAGGTGTTGGACCCAATCGAGATACCCAAAATGTTGGGTGGCTATAGAGGTTCGGGGCATATGGACCCCTTGATCAAAAGATCGACCACCTGAGAATTACCTGGGCAGCCAGAGAGGGTGAGTCGTGCGAAGACCCCTACACGGTAGAGCATCCCCACGGGTTACAGGGTTTCCCCCACCCGACCTCTCTTGTCACTAAGATTCCAGGTAGATCAGAATGGGGATCTTGACCTCTTAAGTCTACCACTTTTAGTTTAAGATCAAGGTGCTTAGATTTTCACTTGAACTTTAGGCTTTTTGAGTGCAAAGAGTGACCTAAGTTGAAGGTTGGTTGACCCAAGCGATCAACTTTACCGGCTAGTTCTGTTGAGAGCTTATTAGGTCTTGTCTTTTAGGGTTCAAGTGTTTTTAGGGAGCCAATTGCTTAGGGTTTTTATGAATAGGTATTTTCAATCAATGGCTTAGGCACACTTCTTTTGGATTTTCTCAATTCTTGATTAAGGAGTGTGTCTCTAAAACCCTAATGTTAAATCTTATGTTGGCTCTACTTGGTCCAGTTAACTCCTTGTTGGGTAATTAGGGCACAGGCAAGAAGGTGTTAGCCCTTAAATACCCTTAATAGTGTGTGCAGGAATAGTGGTTTGAAAACATGCAGCTGTTACTAGGTATGAAAGACAGGTTATACCTATATTGTTTATTCTTTTCTTTTTCTTCCTCTTTATAATTTAGGGGTTAATAGTGAGAGGATAGAAAATTACTTGTCTTTGGAGTGGTTGTTGTGTGGCTGCTTCTTGATTTTCCTGTACCTGCACACAAAAGAGAGAAGAGATTATTAGAAACTCACAAATAGAGATTTATAGCTTCTAGAATAGCCGTTGCTCCCCGGCAACGGCGCCAAGAAGTGGTAGCGCTGTGTTTCGTCTTTATGTTATTATGGTTTACAATCGTTGTAGTATTTGACAAAACAGCTACCACATTACTATTTAAAATTTTTTACTCGGAACAAGGTTTTCCCGAGGTCGAACTCAGAGAGCAACTATGTTTCTAAAAGTATAAATAAGGTCTCTATTATGTTACAAAAATAAGAGAGAGAGAGAGAAAGATCTTTTTGGCTTCTTCTTCTCTTTTTCTCTTTTCTTCCTCTTCTTCTTCTTTCTTTCTTTCTTCTTTCCTTCCTGGCTTGCGGCTATGCCTTCTTTCTTTCTCTTTCTTCTTCTTCTCTTTTCTTCTTGCCTTCTTCTTTCTTCTTTTCCTTCCTGCCTTCTTCTTCTTCTTACCGGCTGCAAAGGCTTCTTTCTTCTTCTGCGGCTGTAGTGATTCCGACGTCTGATGCAGTGCTCATACGACTTATTTGTGGCTTTGCTACAGTGCCTCCCTTCTTTCTTCTTCTATTTCTCTCCTTCCTTCCTTCTTCAGCTGCCCCGAGCGGCTAAGGCTTCGGCCGCTTCTCTTCTTCTTTTCCTCCTGCACGCTCATACAAAGGTCAGAGCAAAACCTACCCCTTTCCCGCCTCTCTCTCTTTCTCAGAATTCTCTCTTAGGACTGCTCTCCCAGAGCTGAGTAATCGGGTGTGGATATCGCGCCCGGGACCAGGCCCATCGGCGTGCGGTGGTGGCCGAGGAGTGCGTGGTTCGGGTAGTCGGATTCTGCCTAGACCCGCAGGGCGTGAGCGTAGGCGAGGGCGAGCGAGCGCGTGGCACGCTGCATGCGGGAGAGGGACCTGACCCCTGTATTCGAAGGCAGTAAGCCCTATGCACTTTTTCAATTTAAGTGCGGGCGCTCAGCCACACACTTAGGCCGATTTGGCGCCTGCAGGTGAGCAATCCGCGGCCAATTGAGGCAGCTCGTAAGGCTTGCGACCCAGCTGCAGGCCTGGGTGCCTTCGTGACTACTGCCCACACAGCCTGCGACGTGCGCCTGGGCTGGAGGATGCCTGCAGCTGCAGGTGAAGCTGCTGCAGCTCATCGACAATGGCGGCGAGAGGGCGCAAACCTGAAATCACAGTAATGGCCTCTCGGCCAAGTCAGAAGACGTGGAAAGCTTCACCGGAGTGTGGCGAAGCTCGTGCGGTGGTCGGCTAGGTGAGGGAGTGCGTGCAGAGGCTGACCTAGGTCAGACTGGGGGCGGAAAGGTGGGTTTGTTCGAGGGGTGGTTGGGTGTCGCTTGGCAGTGAATGGAGAGGGGGAATCAGTGGAGTGGAGTGTGAGGGAGCTTTTGGGCTAGTCGGCGAGGTGTGAAGGGGTCTGTGGATGTGGGATGGACTCGCCAGAGAGGGTGATCGGAGGTGGAGAGGATGGGTCTGGACAGTGGCAGTCGGGTGGTCGAAATGGCAATTTAAAAGGGGGAAACTACAAGGGAAGGAGAGAGGAAGCTAATTACCTAATTACTCGACGAAGGGGGAGGAGCAGCTGGCTCATGCCTGCCGGAGCTGGAGACGAAGACGCCTTGGAGGAGGGTTTCGGCGACGAGGAAGTAGTCGGAGGGCACCAGCGGGTACAGCCTAGCACAGACGATAGAGCAGGGCAAACCCTACTGCAGGTAGGGCAGCAGAGTGACGGGGAGGAGGAGGAGATCGTCGGAAGCTTCGGGCTCTCTGACCGGAGGAGAAAGGGATGAAGAGGGGGTGTTTTCTCCATCAAAGGAAGCTTGCAGGAGTCGGCAAGGTCTGCCGCTCCTTATAAAGGGCTTGGCGCGCAGAGAGGGGCAAGGTGGCGTCGTGCCAGCCTCGTTGGAGTATGGCTGAAAGGGACACCCATACCTTCCGCGCGTTCGCACGGAAGGTATGGTGGTCGGCAGAAGTCGTGGGCAGGTCCCTGCGATAGAGGACGTCGCAGGGAACCCCCCTTCTGTTCTAGAGGATGGCAGCCCTGCCCTGCGCGGCGCCATCCTCCACGGAAGGTCGCCGAAGGCATGGCACTGTGTAGAAGTGGCAGGGAGGACCATTCTGTAAAGAATGATGAAAAGTTAGGGGCCTAAATGCAAGGGTTTCAAAAGATAAGGGTCAGAAAGTAAACAAAGAGGACCAAATTGTAAAGTCGGTCAAGGAGGTCTTTTCTTAGGCTCAAGTTTTTATACCAGACTAATTTGAACCTAAGGATTTTAATGGTGAATTTTAATTCTAGGTTGGATCATGATTGATCGGTCAATTTGCGCAAAAACCCAAATTAAGTTATTAATTGGGCATTGTTCTCTTTTTAGGTCAAAATAGGTTTCTAAGGCCAAATTGAAGGTTTTAACCCCTAGAGAATATTTTTCTTTGAATTTTAGAGGATTTAGTTGATTTTTATCCTTCCTCGAACCTCGTGAATTGAAGTGGATTTGTTTTAGGGTTACATAATGTCATTTAATTCCTAGAAGTTGCTATAACCCTTTTCAAATCAGATCATCCAACTTCCCTCATTGTTAAGATTGTTTGACCTGTGTTTGGACCCTTAATTACCTTGTTCGCAAACTGCATTGGTAAAATTGCAGTTTTACCCCTGATGATTTGTTTTATTCTTTAACTCAGAATTCTCTGAGTTAAGCCTCTCTTTGGGTTTTGTAGGAGCCTTTTCACACTTATTTGGATTAGATTGTGCTAGTTAGGGTTCATGATGAGGTTCTCAGCATGTTGTCTTCTACGTCAACAACTGACCTTCCCTGAGCACCACACATCTCCCAATTGCCACCAGGTCCTGCGGATGAACACCACGCAGCTTTCCAGGGCCTCAATTGGACAGCAACACCAGCGCCAGCAACTCTAATCGATGAAGCAGTCACTACGGCTCTACGCAAAGAAGCAGGGACACAGTCCCACATCAGTGGATGAGAGGCAACTGACGCAGCATAAACTGATTTCGTGCTTCAGCTGTGTTGCTCAAGCACATGAGGGGTCGGGTCCCTCCACGCACACCCGCCTACCTGTTTACCCACCTACGCTCACACCTTGCTTTTGCGACCGCACGCCCGCAAGCCTGGTCCCTGTTCACGCCCGATTACTTGGTTACTATGCATGCCCATATACTCGATAAAGATCGAGTTTAAGAGAGAAGAAAGGAGAGGATTTATGAGAAAGAGGGGGGTGGGTTTTGCTGTGCTACCCTTGTGCCCCTGTGCGATCCTTAGCAACTGAAGAAGAAAGGCCATGCTCTGTGGATGAAGAAGAAGAAGGCTTTGAAGCCCTAAGTCTCTGAAGGCTTGAAAGAAGAAGAAGGCTGAGAGGAGGAAAGCCTTGTGCCTTCTGTGAGGCACTATGGTTTGTTAACACTTAAGACGGCTGATCTGATTACTCTGAGCACCGTTGAATGATTTAAGTAATGTAGTTTACATTGAATTCTGATTGAAGATCACTGTTGAATAATTTGAGTAATTGAATGCATGTTAACTATAGAGAATAAGTGGTGATTCAAATCACCATTGTTTTTATTGTCTTTTCTTTTTGATTCCATGATCTTCTGAGATATTAGATTGCATTAAATATCAATCTGATCAGTTTTATTCATTGAATATCTATTTTGTGATCAATTGATTGTGCTCATTTATTTTAAATGAAGATTAATATGTGAGTTCCATATTTATTCCCTTTGATCGACCTTGGACTATTTCCTGAATCTTAGCATATAAATTTAAATGTTTGTTGTAAGATTTTGTCACTTGATGCATACTACAACGCATATATTTTAACACTCGACGAAAACCCTAGCAACATTTATACTTTGATTCAACACTAAACCTAGAGACAATGGACTGCTTCTTGCTCTTCCAGGTCACCAGGTTCCCTACAACATAGGTGCAACAACCTGTAGCAGACTTCCTATCTGCCAAACACCCTACATAATCAACGTCTGAATATGTCATAACACTCATGGAGGTCCCTTTGGTGACAGAACCCCTCTACCTAGTACTTTCTTCAAGTATCTCAGCACCACTATTGCAACATCCCAGTGCTTGGTAGGCTTGTTCATAAATTAGTTAATGTTAAGACTCGAGACATCAAACGCTTTTTAAGATGTCTGAGAGTTGGTACAAATGTCCGGTCAGACATCTAATTTTGGCGTGCGTACGATCGCAAGTCTGCGCGCGTGCCACGCGCAGACTGCAACTCGCCACCCTCTTCTTTCTCTCTCTTCCCTCGCCGACCTGCAGACACCTCCCCCACGCCTTCAAATACCCCTCCCCTCTCCCTCGTTCACCACCCCACCGTATCCTTCTTCCTCCAGCGTGAGCGCGAGAGAGAGAGAGCGAGGGCAGCAGCTGCTGCCGGGTGCATCGCAGAGAGGAGAGGTGCAGCGAGAAGGAAGAAGAGGGAGAGCGCGCAAAAGAGAGAGAGAGCCCACCGGAGCAGCTCAAGGCCGGCCGGCATGCACGTGGAGGAGCGTCGTGCTGGAGAGATCTCCCCTGGTGCTGCTGTAGCTCGAGCAGCGGGCGAGCGGCTGCGTGGCGAGCTCACATGCAGTGGGAAGAAGGCGAGGAGGCTCTGATTCTGGGAATTTTTCCCAGAATCAGACGTCTGGCCCTACATCCAGACGACGTGAGCAACGTCTGGAGGGAGTTTCAGACGTCTGAGAGGTACGAAATTTCTCCTCTACCTCCTTTTACGGATACAGCCATGCAGGCCATTCTGCCGAAGTGCTAAGATGTGTCGTGTTGAGGAGGCTTTCATCGCGCGTGTAGGTTTCGTTTCGGGAAGGCGCGGGGACACGCCCTCCCACGTAGTTCAAACGTCCGGGCACAGCACCAAACGGCGAAGAGCATCTCCAGACGTCCGGAGAGGTGGTCGAACTTCTGGAACTGGGTCCAGACGATTCAGCAGGATCCTTGGACATCTGAGGAGCAGCACAGAGTGAGGTATGACTTGGACCACTTTTTAAGATGTCTAGAAGGTGTTCCAGACGTCTGATTTGAGTCAGAATTATCATTTTTGACCCGTTTAGGGTTCATTCGAGGTCCGATTTTCGCGTTTATGATTCTGTTCTTCTCAAAATTAGTTCCTCTACTTGTTTAAAATACTTGTATCCTATTCTAAGTGGTTCCTTGTGATTGATCCTTGTGTTAGAACCTCGTTCTGTTGCGGCTTTGGGGGTTGCAGAGGCACGTGGACCTGCCGATCACGCCCCCATTACTCCCGATTTTGCGAGTAGAGTGGCTCCCCTTAGTTATTTACAAACATTAATGCATCTCTGGAATGAATGATTGATCTTAGGGTATGGCATGAATCCTAGGACTTGAAAACTAGATTGGATGATAGATCCTAGGGTATGGCATGAATCCTAGGATTTGAAAACTAGATTAGATGATAGATCCTAGGGTATGGTATGAATCCTAGGACTTGAAAACTAGATTGAATGATAGATCCTAGGGCATGGCATGAATCCTAGGAATAGAAACACTGAAACGAATGTCTTGAATACCTGAATTGTAGTCTTGGATAAGTAGATAGAATAATGATAATTGCCTGTAATTGGATAATAGTGCCTGTGAAATGTAGAGTACTATTGCTAGTAACTGCTACATGTGATTCCTGTTGTTGGAAACTAAATTTGAGATGCTTGTATATAAATTTATAGTAAATGTTGGAACATGGGCTATATGCGAAGTAAACTGAAATGATGAAACCTCGTATGGATTGGCCTGAGAAATATGAGTATAAACCCTACGAGGAATTAGGAGTAGAGCTCCTGGAAAATAAATAGAATGAAACTAGGAAAGTGGATGGGGAAGTGAGCTGGCCCTTGAGTACAGAGTACTAAAGAGAGCGACTGTCCCCCTGTTTAGTGCAGAGCGGAGCTAGCCACCCCAGGGACCTGGGGTTAGGTCTGGCCACTTTGTACCAACTTTTGGCCCTCGCGTACACAGTACCGGCGAGAGCTACTAGTGTAGGGAGAGAGATAGCCACCCCACGGGCCCTGGAGTTCAGCTAGCCATCCTACACCGACTTGTTAGGCCCACTGGGCAAACCAGGGTAGTCAAGCAAGGGTGAGCGGACTGTGGAGGGGCAAGACCCCTATTTGGTTACTGTGGAGGGGCTGGACCCCTGTTACTGAGAGGAATTTACCCTATACTGGTTTCGTGCTGTGCTTTGGGTGCACCCGTTAACGGAAACGACTGATCGTGTGCCAGTGCGGGGTAGCTACCCGTGCGTCTATCGCGCATGCCGTAGTCACCGTACGCCTATCAGCGACCTTGGGGTGGTTGACTGTGGGTAGGACCACCACCGGGGACTCTCCCGGCCAAGAGAGCACCACGTGCTACTTCTACTTTTTGGAAAAGATTGCAATCAAGATCGTTCCCACGAGGAACATTCGAGATCAAGAGAAAGATCTGAGAAATAATTCAAGAAAGAGTAAATAGAGAAATAAATAAAGAAATTAAAAATAACAGCTACTTGTCCACCTTTACTATTTTCTTAGCTAGCTAGTTGCCACTCTACTCAGCGTTTCGCTGACGTGTCATATTTGTCATCTTTTTTTAGGACCAAGTGTTGAGCAGCCAGAGCCTGCGGCTGCGGAGGGCGCTGGGCCTAGTAGAGGCCAGTAGTTGTACTTTTGTTGTATCGTTTTTCTATAGTAGTGAGTATTTCTGTTTCACCTTGTACTCTTTTATTTTAAACTTTATATTTCTGTACCTATTTTTAATTATCTACTGTTGTGGTGGTATGTACTATAGTAGTTCTTTTCTTTACTGCTGTACTTTTGTTACTGTTAGTTACTTGCATGGTGAATGTGGTTTATTTTACTGCTTTTTGGTTACTTTCTCGTTGGACAACTGGGTCTTGGGATCAATCGAGTAGGTCCGATTATCGTGTCCTGTAGGGATTCGGGAACCGAGTCATAACAAGATGGCATCAGAGCAAGGTCGTCCCGAGAAGTGAACCAACTAGCTGGAAAATAACCAATTCACGTGCTTGTAACTAGAGTAGCCACCACAACACACCTTTTGACATATGTTTTAAGATTTCTTCATTGAATATCGATTGGTATTGACATTTTTTCTGTTATGTATTCGCGTCTCCTTGCAGGAGATGTCTCGACATGGGACTAGCGAGGTGGGCCGTGGACGCAGCCGAGGACGAGGTCGAAGGGGTGGGCGCGTTGAGCCCAACGCATCAGTGGACCAGCCACTGCTCCCGGGCATTCAGGCCCAGGACCTCGCCCAGCTAATACGGGACATCGTGCGAGAGGAGCTCCACCCATCGCCACGAGCGCCTCTCCCTGGGGCTGCAGAGGGGGAGTCCTCTGTAGGACCATAGGACGGACACGGCGTTGGACGTGGGGGAGAGGGTGGACCTCCACCGCCCCCACCTTCCTCCGGCACTTTCGAGCACGAGGCTTCTTTACTTGGGGGTGTACCAGCTTCTCCACTTCAGCCCCACTATGAGCTTTTCGGACAGTTCCGGAAGCTGAAGCACCCCTCCTTCAAGGGGGATGAGGACCCAACCGAGGCGGAGGACTGGCTCGAGCAGATCGAGAAGGTTTTTGACACCCTTCGCCCTCCTGTGGAGTGCCACGTGGCCTTTACCATGTACCAGCTGGAGAGCGCGGCACATAAGTGGTGGAGGGCGGTCAGGGGTCAGGAGAGGGACGAGCCGACTTGGGACCAGTTCGCCACCCTCTTCTACGAGCAGTACTTCCCCCAGACATAGCAGGACCAGAGGAGGAGGGAGTTCCACACTCTCCGCAAGGGGACGATGACCGTGAGCGCGTACCGCACGCGTTTCCTGGAGCTATCTCATTTCGCAGCGACAGCCGTGGCTACTGAGGAGGAGCGCCTTTGGAGGTTCACCGAGGGGCTCCGACCTGCTATTAGGGGGTATGTCAAACCCGTGAAGCTGCCTACGTTCTCGAGGGTGGTAGAGGCAGCTATGACGTATGAAGAGACCAACCCGTCCGCTCGCGACACTGATAGCAGGTGGAAGCGGGCCTACCAACCAGACTTCTCACAAGGCCGACGAGAGAGGAGGCACGTGGCTCCCGCAGGAGAGCCGTCACGCTTTGCGGGGCCATCAGTGGCCTTTGGGGGCCCCCGACAAGGGCCAACTGCTAGCACCAGACCCCCGCCGAGCCGTCAGCAGGGACCCACTGAGGGCGGGAGTCGAGTCCCCCTTTGCTACCAGTGTGGCCAGCCAGGCCACATCAGGAGGAACTGCCCGTCTAGGGCTGGAGGTCAGCAGATGCTTCCCGCGTCGAGCACTGTAGGGCGAGCAGGAGGCCGCAGTTTCCAGGTGCGAGGAGGAGGACAGCAGTCGCAGGGAGGGTACCGGCCAGCGGCTACCCGTCCGATGCAGAGTGTAGCTGCTTCATTCGCACCTAGGGCTGAGGGGCGTATCAACGACCTGAGACACGAAGATGCCAGAGCTTCAGGATCAGTGGTGGCAGGTATGGTTTCAGTTTCCGACAGACTTGTTTACACGCTTTTCAATTCCGACGCCACGTACTCGTTTGTCGCTGCCAGTTTTGCTGTTAGTTTAGGGCAGGATTGTATGTTGTTAGAGGATCCGTTCGTGATCAGAGGTCCGAGTGGTCAGCTTTTTGTAGCTGAGGAGGTGTACACAGGTTGTGAGGTCAGTGATGGGGGACACAGCCTTCCCGCTGACCTGATTATGATACAGATGGAGGACTTTGGTGTAATTCTGGGGATGGACTGGCTGTCCGCTTACCACGCCTTGGTGGACTGCTTTGAGAGGAAGATCGTCTTCTCCATACCGAAGTTGCCTTCTTTTGGGTTCCACGGGCAGCCAGTGGACGGAGGCTTCAGGTGCATTTCTGCATTTCGGGGGCGAGACTTTTGGGCTAAGGGCGTAAGGGCTTCCTAGCTTGTGTGGTGGCAGAGCCCAGCACTGTGGCAGACTTCCAGAGTATCCCAGTGGTCAGAGAGTACCCCGACGTGTCCCCAGATGAGTTGCCAGGACTACCGCCCGAGCGTGAGATCGAGTTTGAGATCTCACTGGTATCGGGTACCAGCCCCATCTCCACAGCACCGTACAGGATGGCACCACTTGAGCTGCGAGAGCTCAAGTCTCAGTTGCAGGACCTTCTGGAGAAGGGCTTTGTGAGGCCCAGTGCGTCTCTGTGGGGAGCCTCAGTTTTGTTCGTAAAGAAGAAGGATGGTACCCTACGCCTTTATGTGGACTACCGACAGCTGAATAGGGTTACCATCAAGAACAGGTATCCGCTGCCGAGAATTGATGACTTGTTTGACCAGCTGCGAGGTGCCACGGTATTCTCCAAGATAGACTTGAGATCTGGATACCACCAGTTGAGGATCAAAGAGGTAGATGTCTCCAAGACAGCTTCCCACACCCGGTACGGACACTACGAGTTTCTGGTCATGCCGTTTGGGCTGACCAATGCCCCCGCTACCTTCATAGATTTGATGAACCGGGTGTTCAGACCGTACTTGAACTAGTGAGTGGCGGTATTTATTGATGATGTGCTCATCTATTCTCGAGATCAGATGCAGCACGGACAGCACTTGCGGATGGTTTTGGACACACTGAGACGACGTAGGCTGCACGCCAAATACAGCAAGTGCGAGTTCTGGTTGAGGGAGGTGACTTTCTTGGGTCATGTGATCTTCGAGGATGGCTTGGCTGTGGACCCAGCCAAGGTTGAGGCAGTGCTCAGGTGGGAGAGACCGCGTACAGTTACTGAGATCCGCAGTTTCTTGGGACTGGAAGGCTACTACAAACGGTTTATCAGGGGCTTCTCGCAGATTGCACGTCCTATGACACAGCTGACTCGGAAGGACGCACCCTTTTCTTGGACAAACGCTTGTGAGGCGTGTTTTCAGGAGCTGAAGGAGAGGCTGACTTCGGCTCCCGTGCTCACCATCCCAGACAGTAGTGGCGGGTTCGTTGTGTACATGGATGCCTCTTTACAGGGATTAGGGGGTGTGCTCATGTAGAGGGGTCACGTTGTCACTTACGCTTCGCGGCAACTGAAGCCTCATGAGCATAGCTACCCTACGCACGACCTAGAGCTGGCAGCTATCGTCTTCGCGTTGAAAACTTGGAGGCACTACTTGTATGGTGAGACCTTTGAGATTTTCACAGATCACAAGAGCCTCAGATACTTGTTTGATCAAAAGGAGCTCAACATGAGATAGAGACGTTGGTTGGAGCTCCTGAAGGATTATGACTACAGCATTTCCTACCACCCGGGAAAGGCCAACGTGGTGGCTGACGTCTTGAGCTGGAAGGTGCCCGCCCACTTGGCCAGTTTACAGGCGCAGAGTTGGAGCCTCATGGAAGAGATGGGCAGTTGGAGACTCCTAGAGTTACTGGGGCACTGTGGGGCAGTTACTGTGACACGACAAACGAGGCCAAAGCTGATAGACCGCATCATCACAGGACAGATGGCTGACCCGTACTTGCAGTCATTGTGTGACAGAGTGCTGTCAGGAGACCCTGGGGACTTCTCTTTTACAGACCAGGTATTGTGCCTGAGGGGACGTTTGTGTGTTCCCAGGGAAAAGGAGCTATTGAGAGGGCTCCTGACTGAGGCACACGGTTCCAAGTTCACCATACATCCCAGAAACACAAAAATGTACCATGATTTGAGACACGACTTTTGGTGGAGGGGAATGAAGCGGGATGTACGTGAGTTCGTACAGCAGTGTTTAATGTGTCAGCAGGTGAAGGCTGAGCATAAGAGGCCTGCAGGGCCATTGCAGCCACTTCCAGTGCCAGAGTGGAAGTGGGAGAGCATCACAATGGACTTGGTGGTGGGATTGCCCGTTACCCAGCGAGGACACGACGCAGTCTGGGTGATCGTTGACAGATTGACAAAGAGGGCACGTTTCTTGCCGATCCGAGTCACCTTGGGACCAGCACAGTTGGCAGAGGGGTATATCCGCGACGTGGTACGTCTACACGAAGTTCCGCAGGAGATCGTATCCAACCGGGATACCCGTTTTACGTCCCAGTTTTGGGCTAAATTTCAGCAGGCCCTGGGGACGCAATTGAGGTTCAGTACGGCATACCACCTTCAGACAGACGGACAATCTGAGCGCACAATACAGACACTAGAGGACTTTTTGCGTGCTTGTGTACTGGACTGGAGGGGCTCTTGGGAGGAGCACTTGCCCCTGGCGGAGTTTGCATACAACAACAGCTATCACTCGAGCATCGGCATGGCACCCTACGAGGCTCTGTATGGACGGAGGTGTACGGCACCCTTGAGTTGGGTTGAGGTGGGGACTAAGTGGGAGGTTGGCACCAGGCTGATCCGACAGAGTTAGGAGGCGATCGAGCAGATTCACAGGCGACTCCGCACTGTCAGGAGCAGACAGAAGAGCTATGCAGATCGGAAACGTAGAGAGGTACAATTTGAGGTTGGGAACCACGTCTTCCATTGCGTTTCACCCATGAAGGGCCTGCAGCGGTTTGGGGTGAGAGGGAAGCTCGCGCCGAGGTTCGTGGGACCCTTTGAGGTCCTGGAGCAAGTTGGACCCGTTGCTTACAGGCTTGCCCTTCCTCCCCAACTTTCTGGTGTGCACGACGTGTTCCACGTGTCCAACCTCAAGAAGTACGTCGCCAATCCCAGTCACGTCCTAAGCCACGAGAGCATCGAGGTGGGTGACGACCTGACCTACCCCGAGCGGCCAGTGCAGATTCTCGACAGAGCTGTCCGGAGTCTGAGACGGAAGCAAGTACCCCTGGTGGAGGTTTTGTGGAGGAGCCAACGGTACGAGGAGGCTACCTGGGAGCCTGAGACGGCAATGCGGGAGCGGTACCCGGAGCTCTTTGAGGGTACGTCTTTTCAAACCGGCTTCGATCCTCTTTGAGTTTGTTATGCGTATATTGTTCTTTTTCCGCACCCTAGTTAGCGCAAGTTTCGGGGATGAAACTTCCTTTAAGTTTGTTATGTTGTTAAGACCAAAGACATCAAACCCTTTTTCAGATGTCTGGGAGTTGGTCTAGACGTCTGGACGCCTTCCCAGACGTCTAGAAATAAATTTTGGTGTGCGTACGATCGCGAGTCTGCACGCGTGCCATGCGCAGACTGCAACCCGCCTCCCTCTTCTTTCTCTCTCTTCCCTCGCCGACCTACAGACACCTCCCCCACGCCTTCAAATACCCCTCCCCTCTCCCTCGTTCACCACCCCACCGTATCCTTCTTCCTCCAGCATGAGCGTGAGAGAGTGAGAGAGAGAGCGAGGGTAGCAGCTACTGCCGGGTGCATCGCGGAGAGGAGAGGTGTAGCGAGAAGGAAGAAGAGGGAGAGCGCACGAAAGAGAGAGAGAGCCCACCGGAGCAGCTCGAGGTTGGCCGACGTGCACGCAGAGGAACATTGTGCTAGGGAGATCTCCCCTGGTACTGCTGCAGCTCAAGCAGTGGGCAAGCGACTGCGTGGCGAGTTCGCGTGCAGCGGGATGAAGGCGACGAGGTTCTGATTCTAGGAATTTTTCCCAGAATCAGACGTCTGGACCTACATCCAGACGACGCAGGCGACGTCTGGAGGGAGCTCCATGTTGGTGCTAGAGCACCGCGATCGTTTGTTTTGATGATAACAAAACACGTGTCATTTAACATTTGCACTTGGAGTCTTAGATTTCAGGTCAATTGCAAATGGAGACGTGATTAGACGGAGTTCGAGCTCGCATCCAGGACAGATTAGAGGAGCTTGATGGAGAACAGAGGAGATTCGCGAGGAGCGATAGATTGAAGATGGAAGGACAAAAAGAATAGGATAGAATTATGTTTATTTCTTTCATGTACTTTTGTTTTTATTTCCTTTCTCTTTTTGTTCCTTAGAACATCATGTTAAAGAGCCTCAAAGTACCCTAATAGTAGTCCTAGGAACACCTGCACAACCCTAGGACACTTAGGTTTTCTGTGGAGAAATTAGAAAACCAATATAGAGTTCAAACAGCTTTTTCAGATGTCTCATTCCAAAATCAGACGTCTGATAATATGTTTTAAGACGTCTGACTGTTGATTCAGACGTCTGATAACATTTAAGCTGGACTTAGTTAGCTCTGTCTGATAAAATCAGACGTCCAGACCTTAGACCTGATGTCTTAGAAGACGTCTGATGTTTTTGCCAGACGTCCAATTAGTGGACCGTTGGCTGGCTTAACAAACACTAAAGAATAAGACCGTTAGAGTCTTATTAGACGTCCTTAAGCCTTTCCAGACGTCTGATAAATGACCGTTTTGCCTATGCTGACCTGAAAATCTCTTCTCAGAGATTTTCTAGCCGTTGCACTCTCTTGGAAATCCATTCCCATAGAAAAGTAGGTTTCCAGACGTCCAGACATAGTGCCAGACGTCCTGTATGTCGTCTGATGGACTTGCACTAGAACCCTGATTAGATCTGAGTCAAGTCAGGAAGAAACCCGCCTAAAATCAGATGTCTGACTTTGTTCCCAATCGTCTTAAACTGATCTTCCAGACGTCTGATGCTAGGATCAGACGTCTGATAACCCTATCAGTGCAATCATTATCCCTGATTTCGGCCTGATTCTCTTGGGCTTTGCTCCCAACTGCTATGGAAGCTTTCCAAAGCCTTCCTAAGGCCTCAATAAATAGAGGGAAGCCTTTGCCACTCAAGACACACCAAGACACACCCAAGCAACATACTTTCTACTCTTTTGTGTCCTACAAAAGCTCAAGTTCTTCATCTTGAGAGCATCAAGCCTTTGCGCACCCGCTCTCCTGCCGTAGTTCACGAGAGCGACGTTGCGCCGTCGTGTAGCTCACACACCTGCGTCATCGATTCGACGCACTCCTTACAAAAGGAAACATCTTAATTCCTATAGAAGCTTAGGTTAAAAATTACTTTGTTGGCTCTATAGGATTGTTATTATTTATCTTTGTTCTTTGGTTGGGTATTCGTTTTGCGAATTCCCATCTCCTTCGTGAGACAAAATCCTTCTCGTGAAGAGAAGGGGTTTGAGGTACACTACCCTCGTATAAAGTAGCGTGGTTGTAATTGAGGTTGAATCACCCTCGTTTAAGTGATTCGTTTAGTGGATTTGATCAACTTGGTTGATCGGAAAATCCTAACTCGAGAGGGTTAGGTGGTGGTTTTCACCCGGTTTGGGTTTCCACCTAAAAATAATTGTGTACTTTGTGTGATTGAATTTTGTGAGTTTGTTTTATTATATTTCCGTAATTTATTACGTCACCCCCTCCTAGTAGGAAAATTACACTCCAGACATCTGAGAGGTACGAAATTTCTCCTTTACCTCCTTTTGCAAATACGGCCATGCAGGCCGTTCCACTGAAGTGCTGAGACGAGTCGTGTTGAGGAGGCTTTCATCGTGCGTGCAGGTTTCGTTTCGGGAAGGCGCGGGGACATGCCCTCCCACGTAGTTCAGATGTCTGGGCACAGCACCAGATGGCAAAAAGCATCTCCAGACGTCCAGAGAAGTGGTCGGATATCTGGAACTGGGTCCAGACGATTCAGCAGGATCCCTGGACGTCTGAGGAGTAGCGCAGAGTGAGGTATGACCTGGACCACTTTTTAAGACGTCTGGAAGGTGTTCCAGACGTCTGATTTGAGTCAAAATTATCGTTTTTGACTCGTTTAGGGTCCGTTCGAGGTCCGATTTCCACGTTTAAGATTCCATTCTTCTCAGAATTAGTTTCTCTACTTGTTTAAAATACTTGTATCCTATTCTAAGTGGTTCCTTGTGATTAATCCTTGTGTTAAGACATCGTTGTGTTGCGGCTTTGGGAGTTGCGGAGGCACGTGGACCTACCGATCACGCCCCCATTACTCCCGATTTTGTGAGTAGAGTGGCTCCCCTTAGTTATTTACAAACATTAATGCATCTCTGGAATGAATGATAGATCCTAGGGTATGGCATGAATCCTAGGACTTGAAAACTAGATTGGATGATAGATCCTAGGGTATGGCATGAATCCCAGGACTTGAAAACTAGATTGAATGATAAGATCCTAAGGTGTGGCATGAATCCTAGGAACAGAAACACTGAAACGAATGTCTTGAATACCTGAATTGTAGTCTTGGATAAGTAGATAGAATAATGATAATTGCCTGTAATTGGATAACAGCTGCCTGTGAAATGTAGAGTACTGTTGCTAGTAACTGCTACATGTGATTCCTGTTGTTGGAAACTAAATTTGAGCTGCTTATATATAAATTTATATTAAATGTTGGAAACATGGGCTATATGCGAAGTAAACTGAAATGATGAAACCTAGTATGGATTAGCCTGAGAAATATGAGTATGAACCCTACGGGGAATTAGGAGTAGAGCTCCTGGAAAATAAATAGAATGAAACTGGGAAAGTGGATGGGGAAATGAGCTGGCCCTTGAGTACGGAGTACCAAGAAGAGCGACTATCCCCCTGTTTAATGCAGAGCGGAGCTAGCCGTCCCAGGAACCCGGGGTTAGGTCTGGCCACTTTGTACTGACTTTTGGCCCTCGCGTACACAGTACCGGGGAGAGCTACTAGTGTAGGGAGAGAGCTAGCCACCCCACGGGCCCCGGGTTCAACTAACAGTCCTACACCGACTGGTTAGGCCCACTAGGAAAACCAAGGTAGTCAGGCAAGGGTGCGCAGACTGTGGAGGGGCAAGACCCCTATTTGGTTACTGTGGAGGGGCTGGACCCCTATTACTGAGAGGTATTTGTCCTATACTAGTTCCGTGCTGTGCTTTGGGCGCACCCGTTAACGGAAACGACTGACCGCGTGCCAGTGCGGGGTAGCTACCCATGCGTTTATCGCGCGTGCTGTAATCACCGTTATGCCTGTCAGCGACCTTGGGGTGGTTGACTGAGGGTAGGACCACCACGGGGGACTCTCCCGGCCAGGAGAGCACCACGTGCTACTTCTACTTTTTGGAAAAGATTGCAATCAAAATCGTTCCCACGATGAACATTTGAGATCAAGAGAAAGATATGAGAAATAATTCAAGAAAGAGTAAATAGAGAAAAAAAGAAAGAAATTAAAAACAACAGCTACTTGTTCACCTTTACTGTTTTCTTAGCTAGCTGGTTGCCACTCTACTCAGCGTTTCACTGACGTGTCATATTTGTCACCTTTTTTCAGGACCAGGTGTTGAGCAGCCAGAGCCTGCAGCTGCGGAAGGTGCTAGGCCTAGTAGAGGCCAGTAGTTATACTTTTGTTGTACCATTTTTCTGTAGTAGTGAGTATTTCTGTTTCACCTTGTACTCTTTTATTGTAAACTTCATATTTCTGTACCTGTTTTTAATTATCTACTGTTGTGGTGGTATGTACTATAGTAGTTCTTTTCTTTATTGCTGTACTTTTGTTACTGTTAGTTACTTGCATGGTGAATGTGATTTATTTTACTACTTTTTGGTTACTTTCTCGTTGGACGACTAGGTCTTGGGATCAGTCGAGTCGGTCCGATTCTCATGTCTTATAGGGATTCGGGAACCGGATCGTAACAGTTAAGTTCCCCAACTGCAAAGGAAATGTTAGCTATAGTGATCGTTAGGTACAGGAGCTTGCCTACAAACCCCCTATACTGCTTGTTGTCCACTGACTCAACCTTCTCATCATATAGATGAGTCTTAGAATCCATAGGAATGCTGGCTAACTTAGCTCCCAACATCCCAGTCTCCTATGGTAGGTTAAGAGCATACTTCCTCTCAGAAAGCACTACACCCTTCCCAATACGAGCAATCTCAATCCCAAGAAAATACCTTAGCGGTTCAGATCCTTCATAACAGAGCTTCCTGCTAAGCATTTCTTTGTCTCTGTGATACCTGCACTGTCATCTCCAGTGATAATCAAGTCATTCACATATACAATGAGAGCAACCACTCTTTTCCCTGTCTTCTTGAGAAACAGGGAATGCTCTACCAAGAATGTCTTGAAACCAATAGTCTCCACTTCTGAGAGCTTCTGGAACCAAATTTTGGGACTTTGCTTCAAGCCATTTATCACCATCCTCAATTACATACACACTTCCCCTAAGTTTTATATCCCCAAGGCTACTGCATGTAGACTTCCTTTTGTAGATCACCATAGAAAAATGCATTCTTTACATGTAATTGATGAAGAGGCCAATCATGCTGAACTGCAACGGAGATCAAGATGTGCATAATGGGAAGTTGCATCACCAGAGAGAAGGTATCAAAGAAATCCACACCATGTCTGCTTAAACCCCTTTACAACTAACCAAACCTTGTGTATGGCAACTGACTCGTCTGAGTTGTATTTGATGGTGAACACCCATCTACAACTAACTACTGCTCCAGCTGGAGGTTCATAAGTTCCCATGTACCATGTAAGCAAAGTGCAACCATCTTATTGTTGTAAACACGTTTATATCACATAAACCATCTATTTTTGTCTATTCTTAGATGTATAATTGCATCATACATTATAAATATTGCATAACATGTATCATCTTACATTTAGGTTAG
This sequence comes from Thalassia testudinum, assembly GCA_037157565.1. Classification (NCBI taxonomy): domain Eukaryota; kingdom Viridiplantae; phylum Streptophyta; class Magnoliopsida; order Alismatales; family Hydrocharitaceae; genus Thalassia; species Thalassia testudinum. The sequence goes on from JAZHRO010000073.1 coordinate 156,666,668, forward strand.
ATTGTATAAAATTTAGGTTAATTTTCTCTTTTGTGGTCAACTAATAGGGTAATATTATATCGAGGCCTCAGATTGAAGATCCAACTATACGAATCTGATCAGGGCGACGATCGGAGTTTAATGACTCCAAGATCGCCCCAATCGGACTTCCGTAATATCAGATGCAGTCCGAGAAAGATATGAGATCAAGGGGTCAGGTGGTGTAAATCCGTACTTTAGAGAACAAATCCAACCACATGGATGGGTTTGGATCGATAATCGCAGCCCAACGGCGTGAAAATCAGTCCAATCCGACATCCATGGCACCATCTACAAGTTAGAGAAGATGGATGGCTAGGATGGCGCTACGTGGCACTATCTCAGCCGCCCATACCAGCCCAAGATCTGTCGCTTCTCTCTCCTCAACTACACAATTGATCTGGGCAGTTGGATCGCCATCCAACGGCCACGATTTGGCCACGTCGCGCTTCAAGCTACGCTTTATCTCTCCTGAAGGCAAGCGACCAGGTGATCTCAACCATGGGATTGCCATCCAATAGTTGCGAGTGCTTGGCCCTTAAAATGTAAAAGCGACCAAATGGCAGTCATAGCGCAACGGCTGGGCACTTCACACGCGAGAGGAGAGCGCGAGTTCGATCCCTATTACACCTCAAATCAAGTGGGCGATCGAGCGCGAATGGAATTGCGCCGTCAAATGCAAATCGTGCAGTAGTATGAGCTCTACGTGGTGCCTGGGATGAGCATGTTTCACGCACACACGCGATGACGTGCAATCCAACGCGCCATCGCACATGGGTGTGCGAAACGCTTGAAGGCAAAGCAGCTTGAGTGCATTTACGCGATGAGATCGGGCGGCTGATAAGGCATTTACACGATGATCGGTTCAGCGTTGAAGGCAGAGGGGCAGGGGCATGCGCGTGCATTCAACAACGTGGGGGCATTCAGCCTCATTTAATGTTTTAAAAGTAAAATGACCTATTTTCTCATTCAAACCTCACCAATAAATTGCCCTACAACCCCTACATATCCTTCATCCCTTCCTCTCTTCTCTCACCCCCTCAAAGGCTCTACGAGTTGGTCCCAAACCCAGGATGCTCCATTAGAGTTATAAAAATAATTTTCCATCTTTTCACCTCCTTTGTAGAGCATCCTGCGGTTGTCTTCCCACCGCCATTCGGAAAGCGGATCCCACTGCGACGTCACCCTTTCCCATCCTCCGTCATCCATCTTCATTCTCCTTCGTCCCGCATCTCACCACCTTCGTTCGGACGCTCCATCAACGCAACTCGTCCTCCAAGTAGCCGTCAAGGGGGATAACTTCTCTCCACCTTCTCTTTTATTGCTTTCTAGCGTAGATTTCCTACTCTCTAGTGTAATGAGTAGTCATAATGAGTAGTTGTAACGAACCTGATTCAATGATTATGAAATACCCGTTCATTCTCTCTTTATTTTGTCTTTATTTGTATTATTCTTTCTCTCTCTTCTATTCTTTATTCTTTAAGTAGATAGCTAGTATAAATTTAATTCAACCAGCTAATTTATTTCGTGACAATAAATTAAATGCGATTTTTGATCAAACATCCACCTCCCTGTGTTCGACCCGAAATTCCTTTTAAGTTTCGATAAATTTATTTGTTGATGGATTTTCTCGCAAATTACACTACAACAATGAATTTTCCAAACTCAATCTTTTTGCGACGATTCTCCACTCCAACACTCATCCTCCATGACTTAGCATCACTTTGGAGCAAGCACGACTTGCTAGTAAGTGGAGGAAATCTGTGTGGTAAGTAGGCCCTGGCAAAACTTCCAATATGCAATCCCCAAACAATCTTTAGAAACGGCTCCTATAAAGGGGCATTTGGGATAGTGTCGGGGGCGACTTCCAAATAGCAATCAGAAGATCAAAATCATCAAGTACTGTATGCGCAAGTTGTGTACCAACTAGGCTTCCTAGGGACTGATCCTTGGATGACCCTATATCCACATCACTGGCTAGCATACCACTAGTCTATAAAACCACTGTGTTCACGTGAGCAGGAGAAGTTGATGCATCAAAAGAAATGTGCGTCATATTGTAGGTGACAAGGTCATAATATCACACAAGGTTAGGAGGTGGTGGCTCAAACTCAATAATCGGAATAGCTTCCAAGGGCATAGGAGGAATAAGCATGGATGCCTCAATAGCCTCAAGAGAAAGGCATCTACTGGTAGTAGAAAAGTATGGAACACACTCATGAAAGGTGTCATTTGTACTAACATAATAACGTCCTCCAGCAAGATCATAACATCGATATCCCACCAAATACCTAATCCCAAAACCTCCACCAAATCCCTCTCCTCGCCATGAATCTCTCCATTCGGGTGTCGCTACTTACCGACATGAGTGGGGAATCAAACCCTAATAAAGGTGGGGCCTTGGATTTGAACAAGAGGGAGTAAGGGGAGAGGGGAGGAACAAGACGTTGGTAAGATATCGAAACACCAACCTAAAACTGTTGCTCTGATACCAAATGAAATGAAATAACTTGCATTGATTTATTCATAAACCCTACTCCTTAATATATATAGAAAGGTGGGAAAAGTAAAAACTCCTCGAAGAAATAACTGCATAAAAAAATAAAAAACAAATAAACCAAAGGGACTCAAGATCCCAATTCCAAATGAAGAATGTTCTTACGTAAGTTACTGCTTTTATCGGGAAGAAGGTCTTAAAACTAGCTGTAATGAATACCTTCCGAGTACCTATATAAAAGTAGAACTCTGTAAAATCCATTCTCCTTCTATCACCACTACAAATAATTTTGAGATAGCGACTCAAACAGTTCGACTTGATTCATTTTGAGGACTATGATGAGAAGAACAAAGTATTTAGAATCATGTTCGCACTGCCAATATACAAATTTGGAAGAGTAAACTAGCCAACATGTATCTCATTTTTCTTTCTAAACACCCTGCAGGTTCTTTTTCAATCGAAGTTACACTTAGATAAGCTCTTGGATGTTACACGGTTAAAGTTAAATGTAGAAAATGCTAGCAGAAGATTTAGAAAATAACTTATCATTCGCTTGCCGGACTTCTTCCCCCGTGTGACAATATGGAACCAGGAGAAAGATCAAAAAGCTTCACGCTATTGCTGTCCAACCCACTTTTAAGCCATGCAATGCTGCTTAAATCTGAGGCTATGGCAGCCAATTCGTGACTGGAAATGGGTGGTGGATCTTCATACTCGATAAACTCTGGCCCCAATAGAGAGGTTTGGCTGCTACTCCCAGTTTCCCGCCTGCAACAACCATGGCCGCAGCGATGAGGCACGTGCGGTTCACCACGAAGGGTTTCAAGCAGCCTTTGGATGCCATCATCAGTCTTTTGTGGTTGTGCAAATGGAGGGCGCGAGGAAGGATGTATAAATGATGAAGCAGCATCCGTGCGACCAGGAGCTGCAGCTGGCCTGTAAAGGGTGAAAGCACTTACTCTTGCAATAGGTCGGAAAACATTAGGAGGATTTCTTTGCATGCTCATGAATGGATCATCCCTAGTTTGGGCCTGTCCCTCAGAATGCTCAGCCTCCTGTGAACTAACATCTCTTCCATCAGGGCATTTGGAAAAGTTAGTGTCACCACCAGATAGAGTTTCTTCTGAAGATCCTTTCGTCTTGTCCATGGTGGTATCATCTGGACCATCTCCAGCTGAAGGCCTAGACATGCCAACATCGCCACATCTCCGTCTTAATGTCGAATTCCAGTGGTTCTTTATGGCATTGTCTGTTCTTCCTTCCAAAAGTCTTGCAATTGCTGCCCATTTGTTTCCATGAACTGCATGGGCAGCAATTATAATCCTATCTTCTTCCTCTGCGAATATATGTGGAAAAGACTTCTTAGGAGCAAAATATGTGCAGAAGATAAATGTGCAAAAGTAACAACAATACAAGTGCATATCTATAATGAATGTGACAATTTAATTGTTCCTGTAGAAGCAAATGACATTTTTCATCAAAATCCCAAGGTAACAGCAGATTGTTCCATATGCCTAAATCGGAGTCTGGAGCTCTTGGATCATCATTAAGCTTGTCTGAAATATAGTTCCACGAGTCTCAGTAGCAGAGCTCCACGATGTCAAGGCTTGATACGCAGCCAGCATGGTTTGAAGGTGATTTCCAAACAGGCTTGTAAAACAATGGGAGACATATTGCCATGCAAGAAAGGAAGAAATGAAAATTGTAGTTCTCATAATTCAGGCCCCAGCCAAGTTGTTAATAAGATATTGGACCAAGTAACATGTTGAACAGTAGGTGCAGCTAACCTACTACAATTTGATCTAAAATGCTGAAGTGCATTTAACTTGGTAAACGTCTCCATAGTTATCCATCGCCACCGAACTTTCATAAGCCATAAGGAGTACTCTTAGGATATGATAATCTCCATAATTTAGGATCCAAAGGTTCTTTTAACAACTAGCCTTGTCATAATCCATCCAATAGTGGTGGCACCAACTCATGCTTTCCAATTAGGACTATCATGGAGAGTCTTTTCCTCCTGCTAGAAGGTATCCACTTCAAAGCCATTCATAATAATCCAACCAAGTTCCTAGTCTAACAGGTCTAAAAGGACCTCCAACAACAATAGAAAAAATGCTCAAGACCAAGTTTACCAATAGAGGTCCTCAAGCCTTGTACAGCCTAGTTCTAAATGGATCATTCTACAGTCCTGATCACTCGTGCACTTGTCAAGTTTCATATCCCAGTCATATCAATTAGCCAACATGACAATTTATCAAATTTTTTAGCCTATTAATAGGACATGAGTAAACCCCTCAAGTTTAGTCCCACCTTGAACTATGACTTTAGTTGGTAGAAAGCAGTATAAAGCCAAGGATTACTATTTGCACAAGTCCAAACTCTCAAGCTGTTAGGCTCAGTTTTCCTCTACAGACCTAAATTACCTGGCATCCAGAACCAAACTCCAGATAGAGGTACATGTCCTGGAGTATCATGTGTCTTCTTTGCTAGGGGTCCAATAATTTTTTTTTTTTTTTTGAAAAAGAGGGGTCCAATAAAATGAACTTTTTTGATTGAGAGATTGAGGAAGTTATCCTTTAGCTTTGACATTTTGTGTCTGGTCAAGGGTTAGAAATTCTGATAATTCACTCAGTAGTAGTGCAAGAGGGTTCTAAAGCGTAAAAGATGGAGACAGATAAAAGCTATCCTACTCTGGGAGATGGGATAAAACAATCTTAAGTAGATTTTGTCTATCATGTGATAGAGATTATTCCTTAACACCACCACTCCCCAAACCCCCGACCAAATGCATGATATCCTAGGTTATCTGTTATCCCATATGGATATCATGAAACCAAGTTGGTCATTGGAGGTCAAATAGTTTCAGGGGGAGGCACATGACTATGGTGTCAATCAGATCTACAACTAATTGGTATACAGCAAACTAATTGGTAATCACAAGAGGTATGCTTGTCTACCCTAACTCTTTTACATAGAAACCATGCCCCAATGACTTGTCAAGTACCTGAAGATACTTCAATTTGGAAATGCTCAAGGGCCAAACACTTGGGAGCCAATTTTTACCCACTAAAGCAAAGTGGTTTAGAGTTCAATGCTCTCATACATGTTATCAGAAGAAGCTACCTCTACAGCTTTTGGACGCAACAAACTGAACAAGGGGATCGTTTCAGAGCTTTGATGGGAACGATACACTAAAAATCAGTTTTCTGTTACAGGAAGAAAGTGACATGGCAGATATGTACTAAGAACAACTTCCCAGTAACATAGATGTACGCATTTTGGTCCACCTACTAATCTAAATCCATGTACTGCACACAAAGCAGCAGATTGAATAATCAAAAGTAACAAGGTTTGGTACATTCTTCTATTTAATTTTTATTGATTCAACTCTAAGCAGACAAATACAATTTCAATTTTAGGTTCATTTCATCTAAATGAAGGATAGCCCTTTTCATCAAGTTAGATTCTCAGCTAAATGTTGACCAAGATGGTCAACCTCATTCTCCTAAAAGTCAGTATCAGATATAAGGTATCTAAGGTATAACTCAGTCCTAAAATTTTTGTAATTATGGGAATGACTGCTACCAACAAGCTGACGAGGTCTGTAAGATGCCAGAAAATTGGAAAAAAGAACCACTGCAGAATATTCCAATATTTCACATAGCAAACTTAAATGAGGCCTAACACATGAAGGATGCTTCTGTTCATCTGTGGTGTACAATATATATGTGAAGCCACAACTCATTGCTGTAAAGAAAAATAACATTGAAGCTCCTCTCTCACATATTGACAGTATTCTCAAATGCTTCACTTTCCATCATCAGAAGGTAGTACTCTAGATGAATTTAAATGAAAACGAGGAAGTGAAGAACCAATGGTAAATCATTTCTACTTGTTTCTTTCTTTCTTTCTTTTTTCCTTTTCTTTTTTTAAAAAAGGAGACCTACTCAAAAGTAGCAATAGTATCATTCACTCTTACCTTGGAAGCATAGAGCACATCTGAACCCTCTTAAGTATATTTTCAACATAAGGATGACTTCATTTGAAAACATCTCTGTTATGTTCCATCTAAAGCAAGTTATTGTGAAACCATCCAATAAACTCCCTCCTCAATATCTAAATGTACTATCCAAGGGTGGTTGATAACACAAGTATAGAGCTAACTTTAGTAGACTGATCAATCTAAAAGGATTGCAAAGGATTGGCACCCCTCCCTCACAAAGATACATTATAGAAACCCACAGATTGCACAAGTGGCATCACCATGTTCCATTCGATGTGGAAGTCTCCATTTTTATCCTAAAATTATGAACCATAGTAGACATACTAGTAACTACACAAGTTAGAACTTTTTGTCATCCTTTAGATTGGGAAGATTCAGAACCAAAAAGGAGTGTGCCAGGCCCTTTGCAGTTCTCTGGGCGATCTAGCTTCAATGAAATGGCATCATTTTCAGGGGAAAAAATTTTTCTGTTGATTAAGTTTAATTTGATATGTTTTTGAAGGGCTTATGAGGTTCTATTTGAGTCTTGTGCTTTAATTCTCTCCTTTTGCCATTAACGAAAGTGGACTATGATGGTTGTTGCACAAGAAGAGGATTATGACAAAGGTCTATCACGTGAAGATTGCACCTTAGTTGGACACAATTTGCAATTTGGAATTGAAGGATTGTGCTCATTTGTTCTCCTCATCTCCTTCTAGAAAGGCAGTCTGTGAGTGCTCTGGCTTGCATTGGGTGGACTTGTTATCCCGGGAAGATTTCTGGAGGAGCTTTGGAGGGGTCCTTTGTGTAGTAAACATGAGAATGCTGCGCTGCCATTATCCTTTCGGTAATCTGGCATTGAAGGAAAGAGAGCATCTTTAGGGGTGAAAGATCTTCTATGGAAAATATTTGTAGGGAGGTGGATTTTTTTTTTTGTTTGTGGGGGGGGGGGGGGGGGGGGGAGGCGAGGGGAGGTGCATATTTTGATGTAATTTTGTAGAAGCACACTCTTTCTGATGAAGTGGATGATCACCACCCTTATATGGTTGCACTTTTTCTCATATTAAAAAAAAATGATGCTTGTCAACTTTATAAACATCACAAATCTACCTTTGGAAACTCTAATAATAAAAATGAATTCCCATTCTCTTTAGTTTATGCAGGTTTACGGGGTCCTTGTATTTAAATAGATTTTGATATTTCTTAGTTTTGATGAATGATTGTAGTCACCCACCATGGGTGATGCAAACAGGTTGTTAGGCTGCATCAATAGGGATATATGTTAAAGGAAGTGCCTACAACCTCCAGCATTACCTAGCATTTCTTTCCTAAAATAAGACCTGATTTCTTCTATTATCCTTACTTTTCATAGTGATAATGGTATAGTCCTTCAAGTTTGATGTTACCTTAGGTTCATATTGTTATTATCATATTTCTTCCTTATACTAGGTGGTGATTCCTATACATGCTTTCTTACCATACAACGAAGTGTTTCCGCTTACTTCAGTCTTTGGATGTGTTTATTTTGTCCAACTGTTTCCAAATGGCAAGTTATCCTAAGGTTTATCAAGTGCATTTTTGTTGGCAATGCTTAGACTAGAAAAGATGTCAAAGTCAGTGATATGGTTCTACAACAACAAAGCTTTTTCCTAAATTAAGTGGAATCAGCTACAAGCATTCTCTGCCTCCACTTAGATCTATTTTTATCCATTTCTGGGCTCAAATTAAAGTAATCAAGATCATAACTGATGGTTTCCTTCAACACTTTCTAGGCCTTCCTCATCCCCTCTTAAGAGGCCCAGCATTCAACTTCTCACATCTCCTAACTAGGCACCTAGTCTTATTTGCAAATGTTCAAACCACCTTAAATGTGTTTCTATCATTTTCTCCTCTATCAGTGCCACCCAATCTTTTCCTTGATTATCTCATTGGGAATCCAATCCTTCCTTGTATGGCTACACATCCACCATAACATCTTCATTTTGCCGCAAACATCCTTTGCACGTGCCTATAATTTATAATGATAGCCCAACACTCAAAATCATATAGTGTGTCAATATAGTATGTCAAGTCTTACAACTACTCTATTGTACTTCCCTTTAACTTTCAACAAAATCTCCTTTGACTTTCAATAGAGCCCTCTTGTCACACAGAATACCAAATGCCCCTATTAACTTCAACCTATCTCCATTAATTTCTCCTTGTTAAAAAATGAACCCTAAAATATAAAAAACATCTTTCACTAGAATGCACTCTACTCCAATTTTCACCTTTATCTTCTCTACCTACCACCAAACTTACATTGTATATATCATTCTTTATCCCACTTGGTGAAAGCCTTTAGCTTCCAGGACCTTTCTCCAAAGCTCAAGTTTTATGTTTACTCCATCTCTTGTTCCACCAATCAATACAACACCATCAGCAAAAAAAAAAAAGAAAACACACCATGGCACCTAATCTTGAATGTGCTTCATCGTCTCATCCACAACCAAAGTAAAGAGTTAAGGGCTTAAAGCTAATCCTTAATGTAAACCGATGGTAATATCAAAATAGTCCATCACACTAGCTTGAGTCCTTACACAAATTGTAGCTCCACCATGTATATCTTTCATGAGGTTGATACAAAGAACCAACACCTAACTCTTCACTAAAATTCTCTATAAGATATCCTTTGGAAGAGTCATAAGCCTTCTCTAAATCAATAAAAATCATATGTAGATACTTCCTCTTGACTTTGTATTTATCTATCGTACACCTCGAAAGATGTATGGCTTCAATAATGGACTGACCAGGCATAAACCTAAATTATTTGAGTTACTATTAATAGTTGTCTCAACTTTCTTTCAATTATTCACTCCCAAAACTTCATCTTATAGCTCATAAATTCAATATCTCTTCATAATAAACCCCACGTGTGTTGAGGTTTTTGCCTTTACAACATTGACCCACGCTGAGGGCTAGCATAGGACTTGTTGGATTTTTTTAAACATGGGTTAAATTGATGCTATGATCCTACTACCTAGAAATCCTATGTTAGTGCCAATGATACTTGGAAAATATACCTATGTTGTATTAGTTTCAACTAAAATTATCTATTTTCAATACCCTACTACCAATTTCCAAATATCCTACAAATGAACCATCAAATAATCCATTAGAACTCAAGGTTTATACATTTATACAAGAAGAGCAAAGCCTTTCGATTAACAAGTCAATGGTGATTCTAACAATGAATCTATCTACTACTAACAATACCCAAAGACCTCCTCCATTACAATCATCCAAAGAGGATTCTTCTCTACCTAAACCACCTCCTTCTCTTACCCACAATAAAGTACACTAATACTTTAAAATCTAAGTTACCTAGTATTGCAAAAAAGAAAATCCCATACTCAATATCCCATGTCTCGTTATGTGTTTGTTATGTACCTTGACTTGATTTGCAAGTTATTCTCTTTAATTGCTAATAGTATCTATGTTCTTAATTCTTATTTGGGATTTTTACATACATGCTCCTAGAAGCATACCTAATTACATCTATACCCCTGAATACTTCATTACTATATCCTTACCCCTACAAACTTACACTATTATACATATATACCCATGTCATTACATTTAACAATAAATGGTGATAACTATGGTTAAAATGTGACTCTTCACCAGAGTCAACCAACAAAAATTGAGATTTTTACATCATGCCCCCAAAACTTTCCTACTTACATTCAAATCCTCACAAAAATAAATCTTTTCTCCCAGAAAGGGGAGGAAGGAGGGAGGCGATGACTAGAGATGACAGAGGAGGTGCGACAATGGTGGCTAAAGGGGAGGGGCTAAAGCTGAAGAGGAAGGAGGGGTAGTGGCTAAAGAAGAAGGGTGACAACTAGGAAAGAGGAAGAAGGAAAAGGGCGACCTTCAACAATGATCTCCATGTTGTTGCCACTCTCATGGCCTCTGGTGAGAGGTCCACTCCAAGCTTGAGAGGAGGAAGATGGAAAGGAAAGGAGGAAGAAGAAAGAGGAGGAAAAAAAAAGAGAAAAAAATGTGGATAGGGATACTGATGTAATTTCAAAACATTGATAGGAGTAGTAACGTAATTTTCAAATTTTATGCTATTATCTTTAACAACGGTTAGGGAATATTTGGGGAAATATTCCCTTAAATCTAATAGAGACTTAACCTTGGGGTATACTGTCATGGGATGCAAGTTTGCAGGGGTATATATGTAATAATGAAGTATATAAAGGTATATATGTAATTAGGTATGTTTTTGGGGGTATGTATCTAAAGATCCCTTGCTCTTTTTTAGCCATTACAGTATCCTTAATGAAAGCATGCTCTAAATGAGAAAAGGATAGGGATCTCATATAACTGTCCTTATACTTTTCAAAAAAAAAACTCCCTAGGATTTGGTTAAGCTCCTTCCTAGTGTTGATATTGCTAGCTATGGTTAGGCCTTTGCTGTGAAACATCAACCTAATGGCAAAGCAAATAAAGATTCGAGGCCAAGCTAGTAGCCAAAAGCTATAAGTAAACATTTGGAGTTGGTTATTTTGAGACTTTTGCTTCTATTTCTCATTTTGAATCTATTTATATAGCTCTTTCAATAATAAAGAAGTGCAATTAGAAGGTATATCAACTAGATATTAAAGCTTTTATCATCAACATGGATCCTTTACCTCCATTCTTGAATCATTCCCTAACTTAAATCCGAGTAATTGAGATTATGCCATGTGATTTCCTTCTAATGCTTCTTCAATCTTCCCTAACCCCCTCTTGGAAGGCTTAATATCCAATTTCTCTCATCTCCTTGTAGAGGCATTATCTTCTTTGCAGATGTCTAAATCATCTTAAAGATATCTATCTCATTTTATCCTCTATTGGTGCCACCCCAACCCCTTTCCCAACAAGCTCCGTGTGTACTTAATCCTTGTTGTTGATACACCTGTTCTGATGAAACAAAATTATACTATATCTATGAACTAATCTTTCAGGCATATCAACATAAAGATTATCTCTCACTCTGGATTAAGTCGGGAAAAGATAGTCTATTAGAGATTATTGTAGTTTTTATCTTTATTGAGTCTAGATATTATGTATGGAACCTCAAACTCTTCAATCGTATTCAAATATGTTTGTTTACATATGTTTTTATCAACATCCGATCGACCAAATCAAATATTTAATCAACCAAAATCATTTGATCGATTAAAAAGGAATAATTGATTGACCAAAAATCTTAATAAGGTATTCCAATTTCCATAAAAGAAATCAATCAAAGCAACCTTTTAATCAACCAATAGTTGATCGATTAAGACAATTATTTAATCGACCAAAATAGAATTTGATCGACCAAAACACTTTTATCGATAGACCAATGCCATTTAAATAATTTCCAAATCTGGTCATTTTGCAACTCTAAATAAAACCATTCACTAGCCTATTTCTATGCACCTTTCAAAGCAATCTTCAATGAAAAAAAGTGCTTTTACTCTCATTCTCTAGTGCTTTTGCACTCTTTCTTCCACACTTTTCAAAGCACTCCGATCTGGGCTACTACAAAAATCTCGATTTGATTTCTATTCTTATTTGAGGTTCCTTAGGATATAAAGTTGTATTCTTGTATTTTCTTTGTTTGATTTGAGAGGATCTGTGCTACATGATGGTGGAATTGATGGAGATGTTACACATAGAATTAATGCAAGGTGGTTAAAATGGAGGGGTGCTTCTAGTGTTCTCTGTGATAAAAGGGTTCCTTTAAAAGTCAAAGGAAAATACTATTGAGCTGTGATAAGACCAACCATGTTGTACGGTTCTAAATGCTGGGCTATAAACTATAGGCATGTACATAAGATGTCTATGGCAGAAATGAAGATGTTAAGATGGATGTGTGGTCATACAAGAAAGGACCGTATTTCAAATGAGATTATTAGAAAAAAGGTTAGGATAGCACCGATAGAGGATAAAATGAGAGAGGCACGTCTAAGGTGATTTGGATATTTACAAAGAAGGCCACTAGATGCTCCAGTTAAGAGATGCGAAAAGTTGAAGGCTGAACCCACTAAGAGGGGGCGAGGAAGACCAAACAAGTGTTGGAAGGAAATTATTAAGTATGACCTCAATTACTTTAATTTAAGTCATTATTGTTGATTTGAGACCTAAGTTGTTTGGGAATCCCAGAGGTGTTTATCTTCTCTCAAGTGTAAGAGATTGTGCCACTATCATTCAAGTGGTGTATCAGTCAAAAAAATCCTAAGCTAAGAAGCTTGTTAGTTCACCCCCCTCTAATGTAAAGTTTAAGATCCTGCTGACGCTCACACCTATATAGTCACATATCCACCTCAACATCTTCATTTCTACCAAAAAAAATACTTTGCACATGTCTACAATTAATAACCCAATAATTAAGTCCATACAAGATGCCAAGTCTTACAACTGCTGTCTCATTACTTTTCCCTTTAAATTTTAAGGGAATCTTCGTGTCACACAAAACACTAACAGATCCTTATCGCAATCAACTTGCATTAACTTTATGTGTGAACTCCATTGAATATCTCCATCTTGTTGAAATTCTTCATAAGCAAACTACTCAAATTTTCACCTCCATCCTATCTTTCTCCACCTTCACTAAACTTATAATCAACCTACTTATTTAGTTGAAAGCATGTTGCTACCGGGACCTTTTTCTAAAGCTCAAGTCCTCTGTTAATGCACCTCTTGTCTCCAACTAACACAATCTTATCGACAAAAAAACATGCACCATGACACCTCATCCTACGTTGGCTTCTTCAACTCATCCACGACCAAGATAAGAGATAAAGGCTTAAACATGATTCTTTGCAAACCAATGGCAATATCAAATAGTCTATCAACCTGACCTAAGTCCAATCACAATCTACACCTCTATCATACATATCTTTTATGAGGTTAATATACAAAAGCAGCACCATTCTCCTCTAAAATTCTACACAAGATGTCCCTTTTAATCCTTCTTCTTAACTTATTAAACCTCTATCATATAGCTCAAGACGTATTTCTTTGATTGTACACTTGCCAAGTATGAACTAGTTGTCGATTACTCCAAAGACTTGCCCCAATTATCTCTCCACCTTAGTAAGATTTTATCCTTCCCATTGTCGATCTTAAATTTGGAAAGGAATAGAGTTGTTTTTGGTAGCTAGTAACCTCTTTTAAACATGGATTCAAGCACTCAATCATTTTTTTTTCCCATTTTGAAGATGAAAAAAAAGGATACTTACTAGAAGTCAATACCTATTTGATCCAATGAGCCACCAATAAATTGCAAGTTACAAAGATTGATATCGAGGTCAATAGTGTGACAGATGGAATTTTTCCATCTCAAATGATATATTTTGTTGCTATGTTGCATGAAGCTGATATATCACAATGTAAACCAACTTATATACTGGAACATAATTTATGTTTTCATAAAACAAATACTAGAAGTTTCCTTGGTACATGAAGATATAAAAACTTTTCACGCTTCCTCGTACATGAAGATATAAAACTTCAATAAAGACACTTTCCATGATTCCTCATACTAATACTTCTTTTGTCATTGAGCAAGTTAGATAGTATATGGGCAACCCTATATATCAACATCGTGATGCTATGCTTTACATTCTTCACGATTTGTAGAAAGCCATTTCATTTGAAAACAATGGTCCATGAGAGGATAGACAATAAAGAAACAAAATGTTGTTTCACGTTCCAAAGTTGCACTAGAGTATAGTGTTGAAATAAACATATAGAGGAAATAAATATTTAAAAACATGTGTATTTTCAACGTTTTCACATAGATCAAAAATATTAAATCAAACAAGTTAAATATGATTTGACAAGATCCAGAATAAAATAAAGAACAAATATCATGCAATAGCACAAATAAACAAAACGAGAAGGGATTAGATTTTACTTCGATCGAAGTGCCCATTAAGGACTTTCCTTAGAGAAGGTATCGCCCCCCACAATACCAATGCATCGGGGTCTAACGAACTCCTCCCAGGATACGACGATCCACCTCCAAGATTCAACGCACTCCGATTTTGGACGTCCTCGAAATCAACTCAGGAGAACGAAGCCGAGGCAATTTGGTTAGCAACCAAATTCCCAATTGATTTACCAACCAAATGGTTTGATCAACCAAAAACTTCTCGTGAACCTCTCAATCTTCTTGTGCAAGATCGACAAAAGTGTTTAGAGATTTTTCTACCAATCTTACGTCGAACAAATGCAGCAAGACAGTGAAACAAGAACAAGAGAGAGAGGGAGAGAGTAAAGAGAGTTTTCTGCTCTTGTTGTGTGTCAAATGAGAGCCCCTTCGTGACCCTTATATAAAACCCACGACCATACATTTAAGAAAATTTCTGTTTTATGGAAACATGACAATTGATCGACCAATTAAGTTCATAAATCGACCAAAATCATTTGATCGACCAATTAAGCCCATTGATCGACCAAAACAATTGATCGATCAAACTTTACTAATTGGTCGACCAAACTAATTGATCGACCAAGGTAAATACATTGATCGACCAAGACAATTGGTCGACCAATTTTACAATCTGATCGATCAATCCAAATCAAAATCGTGAAATTAGAATCCGTAGCAAAAGAGGTCCAAGTTCCAAATTCCAAATTGATTCTCACCCGAGCCTGAGCTCGAGCCGAGGCGGGGTGGGGCGCGTGCGCGTGCATGATCCCCAGCACCACATCTCACTCTTTGCTACATAAGTCATGGGAGGCAGAAGCCTTTTACACCCACCAAGAGGTTTGTCCACTTCCAGTATGGGACTAAACACCTCTCTCAAATCTCACAAATTTCAACATGAATTCACACGTCACCATATAACAATGGCATCCCAATTGATGCAATTAGGCTCTCAAATCCAACATATAGGGCCATGGCACATACAAGTCGCAAACTTGTGTAGGCACCATTTTAACATACTTTGAAGTAACAACTGGCTTGCTACCTATGCCTATTTATTGTTGCAACAAAATCGATACCATTTTGGCAAACAACGCACCTTTTCGCAAGGAGACAACACTCATCAAGGTGGATCAATATTTTATCTTTGATAGCAATGACACAAGGTCAAACCAGCACTCCTTGTAGGTCAGCAAATAATGTACTGCAAACATCTTGAAAAAAGTGTCATCTAGTCTCTAGTTTCTTTTAAGTTGGGAATGCTTGAAATATATGCTCCAACTTGAAGAGTACTTTTAGAAAAACAAGGATGATAATCATCTTTACTTACCAGTTGTTATTCCTATTATATTTTATTCCTTCTTCTTCATCCTTGTTGGACTCTTTTAATCCAATTTCTAATTACTCTCCTATATACTCTGCATATAGGCGTGTAGCCCTTGAACATTAATTTATTCAATTTTTCTCCATAACAATAAGCAATATGAAGTACAAGTTGGTGAAATGCTCCTAGATTTATGATAAGAAAATATGCCTGTTAAAGTGCCTAATGATTAATTGAAAACCCTGAAGAACCTATAATTGGTTTTCAATAGTTTAAGAAGGCATGTGATACAATCTAAAAGGATATCCTGTGTTTGCAGAATCTTAGAGAAGAGCAGGTACTATTTTTTTCTTATGTTGAACCTGTTGCCATTTTACACCCTGCAAATGTGTTGTTTCCTGGTTCAATCTGATACAAGGCACACGAATTACAATCAAAGTCACTAATCATGGGAGGAATGGTGGACTGAGACAAGAGCACTAAATAAACGCCTACAACATCCATTGTTGGTCGCAATCTCCGCTAACTTCATGACCACTAATAATGAGCCATTAACCCCACTAGCCTGCAATTTTATAACTCCTATCTTTCCACTCTAAAGGATAGACTAAAGGAAAAAAAAACATATATTCTTAACAAACGTCCACATATGTTCCTTTTCAGAAAAAAAAAACCTCCACATATGTATACTTCTATGTACACTAATATTCGCAATAGTGGAAATGTTGTGGGTGTTGCACCCTCCAAGCAGTTGCGGACCACCATAGCCTTTACAGGGATACCTCATTAAAATCTCATGTCTCCAATGGTTTGCTTCACAATCTATGGATTTGCAATCATCTCATTATCCCAAATCAGAAAATATTGGTGTAGCATAATGAGTAGCCATGCCCAAGTTCAACCATCAATAGCATTGAGCAATGCAATCATCCATGAAGACAACCTTTGGTTGAATAAGTATCAAACTTATCTTCCTCTCACAAACCAAAGACTGGTAGGGGAAGATGAGTCCAATGCCCTACACCTTTTTATATAAAAGTTTTTTTTTTCCTTTTGTGTGTATGTTCGGAAGTTGGAAGTCAGGGGGAAGGGGGTGGATGTAAAATTCCCTGGTGATCGATATAACTCCTCCATAGCTGTATAAAAGTTCATAACCATCCATTACCATTTTGTGTAAATCCTTTTTGTTGTTAAATGCAAAAATGGGCTTGCCTATCCAAGCAACAACCAAGTTCATGGTAAAGGCCACACTGTGAATCCTTTTTGTTGTTAAATGCAAAAATGGGCTTGCCTATCCAAGCAACACCCAAGTTCATGGTAAAGGCCACACTTGTGTAAGGTCAAGGAAGTTCAACAGCAACTCAAACCAAAATCACTAAGCCACTTTCTTGAAGGAGATGCCCAATCACGTTGCCAAGGCTTGCCAACCATTCAATGGCCAAGCTTCACCATCAAAATCAGATGCTTGGAGCCGAGTACTTGGGGACTAACACAACCTTGCTCACACTAGGATGTACTACAAGTGAGCATCATTGAGATATTGCCTCTATCTAATTCAAACCCTTCTATCGAGATCTACCTTGCTAAGGTCCACAAAGGTTGCAGAAGCCCAAGTTGGGAACTTCAACAACTCACCAAGGTATTTTACCAAGGTCAAACTTGGCCTTTCCAAGCAACGACTCGATGAGTTTTCCAAGGTCGAAGTTGAATCTATCAATTACAATGTGTAACCTAACTACAGGAACCTCGTCAATGTAATGGCTCAAACTCCACCAACCATGTTGACACAATGGGTTAGACTCCACGAACTCACCTACATTAAAGGTGGAACACTTTGATAATCTATTGAGCTCCATCAGAATCCTATGATAGCCAACCCAAATTAAGGTGTTTCAGATGTGTTGAACAAATTACAATCTTAGTTGCCACACCACTATCGACCTCATTTTTCCTCGACATGGAAGTTCATAGATCTGGCAATAGCTATTGGCAACATCAAGCTTCATGTCCATAGTTTGCTCCTCAAGGCCACACAACTATGTCCAAAGTTGGCAAGCAACAACACTCACTCAACAAACTAGGCTGCAAGGTAGCTTACATTTCAAGATCCATGCAAGTAGCCCAACTTTATTCTTAACATAAGCAGCTATTTTTTGTGAATGAATTTCGTGGTTAAATCAAAACTTGGATGAATCGGAGAACTTCATCGCATTCATGTTTTTGCACATCACTGTCATTAAATTTCAGGGCATTAACCTCAAAATGTAATGATCATCAAGTTTGTTAGCATACCATATGTGTCATTTCCTTTCTAGTTTTTTTCTTGTGTGCTCCTCAAGGGCAAGGAAGTACTTTTACTCTTTGGTCTCTCTCTATATAAGAGAGATCTAGGGTTTCAATAAAGATTAAGTCATTTCAACCAATTTGATATCAAAGCACCAGTCCTAGACTGTGGCTCTCGGTATGCCACCCTCAAGGCCTCCAAAACCCTAAACTTAAATCCCTCTCTCTCTTCTTGTCTCCATGCGTCACCGATGATAGTGGCACAGGGCCTCGTGCAGCACCTCGTGCACGTAGGGCACACCTGTGCCTGCACAAGGCCACGCACAAGCGGCGGCGGATCAGGGAGTCCCGATCCTTCGCGGCGACTTCGTGCATTAGGCAGCGTGCATCTACGCAGCTACGGCTAACGCATGGCGGGCACACAGCTGTGACTAACACGTGTTAGGCGGGGGCGGATTGCAACAACGCACGTTGGGCGATGCACGAAGCTGCAGCTAGCACCCAGCAACGGCGGATCACTACCGTTGTCTGACGCTCACTGGCGCGGCGGCGGCACTCCGACGACGGGAGCAATGCGACCATGATCCTTTACTTGCAGCTTAATCTAAGGGGATTGTACCTTTCTCTAGGGCTACTTTCCTGTCCTACCACAGGGGAGGAACTCCTGGGGCCTTCTCAGGTGGCCTCCCCATACCTAGGCTAGGCCAAAGCTTGTCCAAGGGAATTTTTTTTTTATGAAGATGCAAGTATGATTTTTCGGATTTCAGATCTGTTTGATGACCTCTTGGATATAGAAGTCTAATTGCGGCTCCAAGATTGTAAAGATGACTTCAGATGATCAGTCCAAGGTGAATTCGGGTACTTCTTTGGACACTGGGGTATTGAAGAATCTATTTTTTGCTCCTATCGTCAAAAGTTGGATGAGACCAACTACCCACGGTGGTCCCATACTTTCCTCATGACCGTCAAGGGTCATGGGAAGAGCCACATCCTTACAGATCCGGAGCCTACAAGCAAGACTGGTGCCAACACCACTTAGGACAGAGACAATGCCATGGTCTCTGCGTGACTTATGCAAATAGTTATTCCCCGTATAGGGGATGAAATCATGTATTATGACACCGTGAAGAAGATGTGGGAGTCCTTACATGAGACCTACTCTCATGCCAAGAACTCTGCACGGGTCTTGCAGATCGACCTTTTCTACTTGCGTCAGGAAGGACGCACTCTGCCACAATACTACTCCCTCTTGAAGGGAATGCTAGAATGGCATCACTCCTATCTGCCGAGGTGTGCCTGTGATTCCTCGAAGGATTTTCGAAGACAGTTGGTCGTCTCTCTCTTCCTTGCAGGTCTTGGACCTGAGTATACTGCTGCCAGAGATCAGATTCTCACCGCTCCTAAGCTTCCTACCTTAGAAGAGGCTTATAGCAGACTTAACAAAGTTGCAGTCCGTACTCTGGTACTCATACGTCTGCACTGGCAGTGATCCCTGGACGTGGTACGGGTACTCCTCCCCCTTCACGTGGTCGTGGATGCGGACGCTCATCTGGTACACGTACTAAGACCCCATGTACCTACTGTGGCAGACTTGGTCATCCAGAAACTACATGTTAGCAGAAGCATGGTAGGTCACCTATGACCAATCAGGGAGATTACAGATGGAGTGCCCGCCAGTTCTGATGTAAGCTCCCTGAGTACAGAGATTGAGACCCTACGACAGTAGATCGCGCAGTTAGCACAAGCTTCATCCTCTTAGTCTTCAGATACTGCAGTCATTGCTACCTCCTCACAGGCACCTATAGCTGGTATGTTCTCATGCT
Source organism: Thalassia testudinum (assembly GCA_037157565.1). Taxonomy (NCBI): domain Eukaryota; kingdom Viridiplantae; phylum Streptophyta; class Magnoliopsida; order Alismatales; family Hydrocharitaceae; genus Thalassia; species Thalassia testudinum. The sequence goes on from JAZHRO010000073.1 coordinate 156,686,549, forward strand.
TGTCCTCTGGTGATTTGTTGATTGATTCCGGTGCATCTACGCACCTATGTAGTGACAGTTCATTCTCTCAATTAGCACCTGTTACACCAGTTAGGACTGTGCAGGTGGCAAATGGGAGACATTCGCCACTTGTTGGCAAGGGAGATATGTCTCTATCTCCTATCTTGAGACTAGCAGATATCTTTTATGTGCCTGATTTTCCCTCGAGTTTACTGTCTGTTAGCATTATTACTAGGAATTTGAACTGCAGAGCTATTTTTTATGCATCTTTTTATGTCATGCAGGACCAACTCACTGGGAAAACGATTGGTGTTGGGCATGAGGAAAGAGGGGTGTGTCATCTGAGCCACACAATTGTTGCTGCTTCTGCTACCCAAGGCCTTACTTCCACTGGATCTCCCCTCCAGTGGCATCATCGCCTTGGTCACCTACCTATTAACCGCGTCAGACAGATTTTGCCGCACATACCCTCCACTATTACTCTCACTTGTGATGCTTGTCAGCTGGGTAAGCATCATAGGGCTAGTTTTCCCAGTTCTACTTCTGTTTCTTCTGCTGCTATTTTTGACTTGATTTATATGGATGTGTGGGGTCCCAGTCGTACTCTTAATCGACTTAGGAATAGATATTATCTTCTGTTAATAGATGATCTTTCTTGCATTTCTTAGATGTTTCTTTTGCAGAATAAGTCCGATGTGGGATAAATCATTGAGAACCTTGTTAAGGAAATAAAAACTCAGCACTCTTGTTTTGTGAAACGTTTTCGATCTGATAATGTCTTGGAGTTTTGTACTACTCGTTTGCGTACCTTCTTTTCTAGTTATGACATTATTCATGAGACAACGTGCCCACACACCTCTCAACAAAATGGTGTTGCAAAGAGGAAACACCATCATATTCTTGATGTTACTCGTACATTATTAATTCATCACTTGGTCCCATCTCTTTACTAGGATAACACTATTTTGACTGCTTGTTTTCTGATTAGTAGGATGTCTAATGCTGCTTTACAGGAGACGATTCCTTTGCAGGTTATGTATCCTGATAGACCACTGTTTTAGGTCACCCCTATGACCTTTGGGTGTGTTGTTTTGTCCACTTGTTGGAACCGGCTCGAGATAAACTAGCACGGAGAGCAGTTAAGTGTGTTTTCCTTAAGTATACGTGGATGCAAAAAGGGTATCGGTGTTTTGATCCGATTGCTTTTCGCCATTTTATTTCAACTGATGTTACCTTTCATGTAGCAATACCCTTCTTTTCTACTGCTACTGCTAAGATGCCTTCTGAGAGTGATATGGCGCCTATGCCATTCACACCCATTCGGTTTAGGAGTTTTCCTGAGATATCAGTTGTTACTACACTACCACCACCTGCTACACAACCCTTTCCCCATCTAACAAAGCCATTGCAGACCTATGTTCGCCCTTACACTACTTATCAGGCCCCCCCAACTCTCGCCTTCACTGTCAGCTTCTCAGGTGAGTCCCTTAGACACTGACACATGTTTACCATGTGATGATTATAGGGATAGGACAGATGATGTGGCAGCAAATGATTTAGATCTTCTGATTGCCATTCAGAAGAGACCTTGGACCTGCACTACTTACCCCATGGCTGGGGCACTTGCTACTGACAACCTTGCACATGGGTTTACAGGATTTACGCAGGCGTTGGCTGCTACTCAGATCCCAGTGACGTACAGCAAGGCCATGCTTGATCCAAAGTGGCAGGCAGCCATGGAGGATAAGATGGAAGCTCTTAAAGGCCGTAGGACCTGGGAACTCACTCCACTTCCTGGGGGTGCTACACTTGTTGGCTGTCGATGGGTGTTCAATGCCAAATTCAACCCTGATGGAGGAATTGCCAGATACAAAGCACGGCTACTGGAAAAGGGGTTCACCCAAACCTATGGGGTGAATTTATTTGACACCTTCTCACCTGTTACCGGACTTCCTACCGTACAAGTGCTTGTAGCAGTGGCAATTTAGTTAGATTGGCCATTACATCAGTTGGATGTAAAGAATGTATTTCTTTATGGTGATCTCCAGGAAGAGGTATACATGCAGCAGCCACTTGGACTTGAGACTAGGGGGAGTGTGTATGCAAATTACAGAAAGCCATCTATGGCCTGAAGTAGAGCCCTAGAGCCTGGTTCTAGAGGCTATCAGAGGTTGTTGAGGTAACTGGATTTAGGAGATCGACAACAGATTTCTCTCTTTTTGTCAAGAAGACAGGACAAGGTACTATGATTCTTCTTGTCTATGTTGATGACTTAATTGTCACAAGTGATGATGAGCAAGGCGTTGCTGAGATCAAGCGCATCCTAGCAAAGTACTTTGTCAGGGGCTTAGGAGCTCTCTGGTACCTTCTTGGCATTGAGGTGGCTCGTAGTAACAGAGGTGCAATCCTATCCCAGAGAAAGTATCCAGTGGACATCTTGCGAGAGGTTGGTATGCTTGGGACCAAGGAGGTCAATATTCCTATGGATCCTAAGATTCCACTCTATGATGAAGATGCACAGTTGGTGGACAGCAAGCAGTACAGGCAGCTTGTGGGTAAGTTGCTATATCTTACCATCACCAAGCCGGATATCTCCTTTGCGATGGGGGGAAAGAGTCAGTTCATGACCAAGCCAACACGTCAGCACTAGGACGTAGCATTAATGGTACTCAGATACATCAAGAAGGCTCTTGGGAAGGGTCTCCTATTCTATAAGGGGTCTTCTATAACCTTGATTGGCTACTCCGATGCGAACTATGCTAGTTGTCATGTGGACCGCAAATCCATTACTGGGTTCTGTACCTTTTTGGCTGAAAGTCCGATAACTTGGAGGAGCAATAAGTAGAGTACTGTTGCTAAATCCAGTGCCGAGTTTAAATACAGAGCCATGGCTCAGACAACTGTAGAAATAATGTGGATTAGGTCTCTACTTACTGATTTGCAGATACAATTTTCTAACCCAGTGGAGATGAGATGTGACAATAGAGCAACCACCTTTCTTGCCAACAATCCAGCATTCCATGAAAGGACAAAGCATGTCGCGGTTGATTGCCACTATACTAGGGACATTATTTAGAAAGGGTTGCTATATACCACATTTGTCACATCTGAGGAGCAAATTGCCGACATTTTCACCAAGCCTCTAGCTAGATCTCTATTTAATTCATGTATATCTAAGCTGAGCATGATAGATATATAAGCTCCAGCTTGAGGGGGAGTGTTAGCACACCATATGTGTTATTTCCCTTCTAGATTTTTTTCTTGTGTGCTCCTCAAGGGCAAGGATGTACTTTTACTCTTTGGTCTCTCTATATAAGAGACCTAGGATTTCAATAAAGACTAAGCCATTTCAACCAATTAAGTTTCATAGGAGCATTGACTTCTTAACTCTGGAAATTTAAGGAAACAATATTTTCTTAATTGGATCAAATTCAATCTCCATGAAATTTGACAAACAATAAAATTTTGATGCTTGGATTTAGATTCACACTTCTTTTCTTACAAGGCACATGCATTGTGCGGAGCCTAACTGGTGGCACCATTTGTTTGCTCCTCAGGCAATCTTCTATGGCAGATCACCATGCCAAAGTAACAGGCCATGCCACACCTGCTAGGGGCCAAGATCTAGCCAGGCATTGCTTTTTCTCTATTTTTACCTCCTTTTTTCCTCCTCTCCTTTTCTCTCTTATTTTAAAATAGCTAATTTTGAACTCAACCAAGCATGATCAAGGGCTAAAACCATGCACCACAACTAAGCTAAGCGAATTTTTTTAAGGTTCTAAACTAAATTGACACTTCCCAAAGAGATCAAAACTAAGTTGCAACTCTATAAACCTATATACTGAGATGCAATTTTATGTGTCAAGAATGGCGCAAGCTTGGATGTAGAGGCTCCTAGGCGTGTGGAAAAATAATCCAAGGGGTGGACTATTCCACATTGAACAGGGAGAGAGCAAGTAGCAGCAGCATAGCCACTGACTGTTGTGGGTTGGTGGCCGGCCGGTGGTGGTGGCTGGCAGTGGTGGTGGCCAGTGGCTATTGGAGGAGAGGGAGAGGAGTTGGAGATGATGGGAAATATTATTGTTTTAACTCCAAGGCAATTACAATAGGAAGGCTCTCTTTTATAAAAGAGAGAACATATCCTCTAAAACAAAAAACTAATCTTATCTCCTAAATAAGCAAAAACAAATCTCAAATAAAACAAACACAATCCTCTAAACAACTTAACAAATAAGTAAACTTGCAAACTAAACAAAAGACCAAACCCTAGGACTCTAGGACTCAAAACCGACGGCTAAAAGGGCCCCTAACCTCCTGCGCCACGTGGCACAGTTTATTCCTAGCACTCTCCCTCAAGTCGAGGCCATAAGAATGATGACTTGTTGAACTTGATGATGATGTTGCTACACCATTTTTCTATGAAGAGTTGAGGATGGTCTTCGTGCCTCTTCTTCTATGCTCGAAAGTTGAGCTCTTTATCTCAATGTTCTCCAATGTGTTAAAGGGTTTCACGTGCCTCCTCGAAGAGCATGATGCCTTGCTCATAAGCCAGAAAAGATGCTCGGCTTTTCTTCTAGTCAAGGTCACCAAGAGAAAATGGAAAATTCGATGCAGTCTTTAGGAAGAGGCTACACTATACCTCTTCTTCTCACTCTTTGAGTCAGAGTCGATGAGACGACTACTGGCCCTGACGCACCCTCGATAGTCGATGCTTCGTTGATCTTGAAGTGTTTGGCACCCTTTGTTTAGATAGAACCTCCTCTTTTGAAGAGTAAAAAATTGACTACTAAGGTACCATACAAACTGAAATACCTTTTGATAAATCTCCTCCTCAAGCTTCTTTTTCTTGATTGTATGAAAAATCATCTTGCATTCTCCTAATAACGTGGCTTCGGTGGAGGCGATGGTGTTCGTCATCTTCTTCAATCTACGATCCTCCTACTCCACGTAAGGCATTGGATTTGATGAGAAAGATTTATCGGAGATGAGGATTACACGTGGCCTAGAGAACATGCACACCGAGGAGTCTAGACCGTAAGCTCTAATACCAAGTCAAGAATGGCGCAAGCTTAGAGCATGGAGGATCCTAGGCATGTGGAAAAACAGTCCAAGGGTGGATTGTTCCACGTTGAACAAGGAGAGAGAAAGCAGCAATAGCAGTAGCCACCAGCTGTTGTGGGTTGTTGGTCAGTCGGTGATGGTGGCCGACGGCTATTGGAGGAGAGGGAGGGGAGTTGGACATGATGGGAAATATTATTGCTTTATCTCCAAGGTAATTACAATAGGAAGGCACTCTTTTATAGAAGAAAGAATATATTCTCTAAAACAAGAAACTAATCTTATCTCCTAAATATGGAAGAACAAATCTCAAATAAAACAAACAAAATCCTTTAAACAACTTAACAAATAAGCTAACTTGCAAACTAAGAAGAAGACCAAACCCTAGAACTCTAGGACTCAAAACCGACGGCTAAGAGGGCCCTTGACAGTTTATTCCCAACAATATGAATTTCTGGACTATTTATAGATTTTCTAATGTTTTAGAAGAGACTAGAGAAGACTAAAATAAGGACTGAAATGCAAGCACCAAAACCAAACATTAGCTTGGTATTTTTCTAGTATAGAATTTTCCAACAATCTTGGGCTCAATACTTTTTTGTTTTGAAAGGATCTTAGTCTCAATACTATCAAAAGCAAATTCATCACCAAATAATCATCTAACTCCCATGTCACATATTCTGCAACCTTTTTATCAAGTTTGGCTTCATCCTCTAACAAAAGCCTCCCATGCTTGAGTGCACAGAATATAATTCTCTCCACTCCATTTCATTGAAGAACCCACCAATATTGCAGTGGACAATACTAAAGGTTTAGCCTCAAATTTGTTACCAAGGTTTTTCACACTACAGCCTACAGAAGAGATGATTCCAAGCATGACATGCTCTGCCATCTAGCAAAGCACTAGCACAATGATAGGGATGACATACACCTTACCAAAACAACTCTTTGTCATGGGTGGACAGATAGCATCATCTTATTAATCTACAGATAGAGGGAATTAGTGATCGGCATAAAGTATACAACCTACAAAAATCGGTCACAATTGCACTACATCGGTGGGCCACAAACTCCCACCATACATATGTACTCATGGACAATGCAAACTCGTGACCTCAAACAAAGAGATCATAAAAGCCCAAGCAAGAAGCAACATTACATGAGTCCGCATGCAATACACCAAGTCCTAAAACTTCCCACTTCACGGACAGTCTAAATGTTGCAAGCTGCTTCACGTGCACCCACCATACAGCAGCTCTACATGCACTTCTGCATCACTTCATGTACACCACTCTGCATGCTTCCACCACTACATGCTGCCATGCCACTGTTGCTGCTTTCCTCAATTCATCGTTCCTAATGCACAAGAAAGACAGAAAAGAAGATAACAAAAAGGAGACGAATTTTTGGTGTAATACGAGGTCGAAACCGTAGAAAGCACCCGTATTGATACCATGTGGAGTGAACTGATCACTCTATAGAAACCATGACTGCTCTTTGATAGACATTATGAAAGGAAAATGACACGAGGCTACTTCCTTCTTTTTGAGAGAGGGTAAAGGATGAGCACCCAAGATGAGTAATCATCCTAATTTTAGAGGCTACTTCTAAAATAATAAGATGCTCAAAATAAAATAACACAAACTCTAACAATCACTAATAGCTTGTAAGCATAGAATATCTTAAGGAGCATCTATACAGGATATTCTCTAAAGGATTCCTCGCCATTATTATTATGCTGAACCACTATTAATAACTTTGTTGCTAAATCCATTGAAAAATGAATCCAACTGCTGCAACGTCTTGGTCTAAAAGGAATGCCTCCTATGTCATGATATAAAGCAGAATTTTTCATCAAGGTAACACCATCAGGTCTTCAAAGATCCTATCTTAAATGGATTCTTTTGTTATATCTAATTTCTGTGATTGAAAAAGAAAAAGGGAAAAAAAGGATTATCAAGAAATAAAGCATTCATTCCTAGGAAGACAAGGCACCAGGTATTCCTTAGGGAAAAAAAAAACCAAATCAATTATAAAGTAAGAAAGTCTGAAGAAGCTTCTAAGCAAGAAATTTTCTTCCAGAAGTAATAAAATCTCACTATTACCCAGAAAGAACTATTAGGAATTTGGTAAAGATATCCGAAAAAGGTTTAATGTAAGATATGCGTAAAAAGGAACTACAACAATTCAAGGGGAAAAGGGCTTGGGGACATCATTGTATATCGAACGGTAAACTTTAGGGTGAAAAGGACATGGGAGACAAGTGAATGCAAAGCATATATGATTACCTTTTTTCATATGAATATGAATCATAAAGAAATCCTGAATGTGAAGCTTTCTATTTTCATATGTGATAACCTTTCTTTGGTAGAGCAGCTACTAAAAGCCCCATGTTCTGCCTTTCAAAAAAAGCCTGATACCACTTGAATCTCAGAATACCTCCTTGACAGACTTAAATCTTTGACTATTCCATCTAATCATTTGTTGAGACAGTCAATTTGTGTTTGATAAATCATTATGTGATTTTCCTCTATTTCTTGGTTTTCTTTTTGCTGATAATGAGGTTAGACAGAGGAGTCAAACTGCTGGTTTCTTTTTTGGAAGCTAAAACATTAGAGATTAGTCTCCAATTTGCAGATAATGACCCCACCAAGATAAATAATCTTGGGATGTTGAAGCAAGAAATAACGAACTTAATGGATATTTCTCCCCTATCATTTGGGTTCATCTTGCATCCCATCGATAAATTGGATTCATTTGGGTTGGAAGATGATTCCGAGCACCATACGGAAGACGATCCCAAGCACAGGAACTAAAACTAATACGGAAAACAATCCTAAGCACTAAAACAACATAGACCGGTCAACTGAAACTGATACTGATACGAGAGACAATCCCAAGCACTAATAGTCAACTTACACCAACAAAAATTCTTCACGGTAGGAGAAGACAAAAAACCGACGTAGGACTTTTACAGATGAGGTTGAGCACATGGCTTAATTACCCTACCACTCATCGACGTCTTCAGCATCAATCATGTGGCTGGAGGCTTCAGTAGAGTCCTTCCAGCCAGATGTAGGTTGGGTAGAGAATACTTTAGCGACATCAGTGATGGTTGTAACTACAGCAGTACTATTGGCCACAAGATTTGTGGCAACAATAGTAGTAGAGGAGGCCTCACTCCTCAGTAGAGACCATTGGCACGGCATTTCCCATGAAAAAAAAAAATCAATTTTCAATCCACTCCCCATGATATGGATCAATAGCAACAAGGGATTCTAAAACATTTCATTAGACTGCCTAAATCCCAAGGCAAGCGTGTTGTAGGGGGTGAACTCAATAGTAGCAGCATCAATGACACCAACTGTAGCCGCAAAAACGACAACATCATCCACGCAAATTGAAGCAAGCAAGGGGTTCAACAATAGTGTTGTAGTATGGTGGAGGCAATGTATAGTTTGTTCGATCTTCAGTGATGTAAGGACAGGATTGGGTCCCCTTGATCGATGCTAACTTTGAGATAGGTCAAGCCCTGAAGCTTGGCGACACTTAAGGCAAGATGATGATCAATGCGGAGAGGAGAATAAGAACTGAGATGAAGATCTCGACAGTAGAGCAACACATGATGTCGCAGAAACGAGCCAAGGGGGTTGTGCACGCACCCCGAAGCAAAAAGGGAGCTGATAATGCCCTTAGGGTTCACTGAAGGACGTGTTCCCAAGATGAACCTGCTCTAATACCATGTGTAGATTTTGATACCTTGAAAACTTTCATTCCAAATCTCAAAGAAAACAAAGAGTCCATCCCTTTATATAGAGAAGGATCAATCCTAATACCAATCCTAATCCTAAACATAGAAACAAGACAAATCTCAAACAAACTAAAATATATCCCAACAATTTGGAAAGAAATAAAACATAAAAAGAGAAAATTCTACTTTCCTAATTCTAATTCCTAAATTATCTCTAACACAAGCAATAACCAATTCCTTCTTGTTAACACTAAAACATCAACTCCAAGATATTTGCATGACTTGAAAAAAACACATAGGAGAAATAAACAAAATGAGGTCATAAAATGCATTCTCTACTACAACCAATGCATCCTTTGGAATAAAATAGCATTAAAGGAAACAAAGTTCAATTAAAAAGAAAATATTCTTACCTAAGTGGGAAAGCTATTATAAAGCTTTCTTCATCCAAAGGGAGGATCAATAAAATATAAAAGAGCATGGTACAAAAATTTGGAGCATCACATTGATCTATTCTGGTTTATCTCCGAACACATTGGTCCACAAAATCATGTTCAAGTTTATCTCTAAGATGTACATGTCTACATTTAAAATATCCAAAATATGGACATATAAGAAAAACTTACAACAAGAAGAAACTAGGGATCAATGCTCCCACCACCACACAAGCATTCTTGTTTAAAAATTTCCAGAGTAATTTGACCAAACAAGAACCATCTATCAAATGCAAAATAAATTACAAACAAAACAAATAGCCTCGCATAAGTTCATAGATGATATCACTAAGAACTCCGTAGTATACATGAAACAAAACAATTCCCAAACACTTCAAAACAAGGCAATCTACCAACTTAGATTCCAACGATTACACTCAATATAACTCAATAATCTATATCTCCTATCTTGACAGGAAAGAGAAAGAAACTTCAAATTGCCAATTATGCATTTTTGCTGAAATTCAGAAGAAAGGAAGGAAGGTGGAAAAACTATCTATATGTTAAGAAACTTGTGCGTAGTGGTTATTTAGTCCCGAATCATGTAATGTGGAGTGTTGTTGTGTGTGTTGGACTATAAATAGGTATGTACTCCTCATTTATTTCTTTGATAAGAGTAATATAGAAGCGAGCCCTATTAGGGCCTTCTGTAGTTTCCTCCCCCCTCCTCGTGAGTGGGATTTCCACGTAAACCCAACAGTTATTTATTTCATTGTTTATGCTTTGATATATTTTATGCTTCCACTTATTCATATTATTCAATTTGGTATCACAGCAAGTCGATCTTGGGTTATTATTTTGTTTAGGACGTATATTATTTCATTATCAATTCTTCTTAAAGTTCTTTGTTGATCTCGACATCAAGGAAGATCTCGACCAGGGTCGGTGTCGAGAATGTCGAGAACAGCCACAATGAGAAGGAGATAATGCTCATAGAAATCCAAGGAGGCACTGTAAATGGAGGTGTGCAGCAACACTATTCTTTACACGATGTGGGACTAAATGACAACTATACACAATTCTCTCAACACTATTCTCTAAGAAACCCAAGCAAGCCAAGGAGAACAAGGCAAAATTTTACTATCTTATGTGGGGACTAATCTCAAGAGCAGTTGTGATTTAGGACTCATTATTCCATCACGCTCTGAAAGTTCCTAAAATGGTAACCACGAAGTGAGAGAGAGAGAGAGAGAGAGAGAGAGAGAGAGAGACCCTGGATCAAACCAAAAAAGCCGAAAAATCAACCAACTCAAGAACTCCTTGATCCCATCGAATTCCAGGACCTCCATTCATCGCCTTTCCTACTCCCTTGCCGCTTAACCCTCTCCACCTCAAAGAACACACATCCACCCACCATCCATCCATCCAACACAGACAAAACACAACCAAGACTCAGGTCAGAGACCCCCTTCCCACAACTACCAAAAAACTGTAAATCAAACCCGACAACACCCAAAACCCAAACGCATTCCCCAAAACCAAAATGCCTAACCATCCTCCAACCACCAGACTCTCAAAGCACCCTAAACCCCTTCCGATCCAGAACAGACATCAACAAAAACACAAGAAGCTAACACCATGGAAAAAGGCAACCCCATCACAAATGAATTGCCGAAACTCCCAGGCCCTCCAGGCACCAGCAGCAAACTTCAAAAACCTCAGGGAAAGGAGTTGGGTGCGGGTGTGTTGGTATTGTACCGGTGAAGGGCTTGCGCTTGACGGAGGGGTCGAGCTGGTTGCACCAGCGGAGGCGGCAGGACTTGCCGGAGCGGCCGGCGATCCCTCGGGCGATGAGGCTCCAATTCCTGGCGCCGAACTTGGCGACGAGCCTGCTGAGCACCGCGTCTTCCTCGGGGGACCACGGCCCCTTCACCCTGTCCTCCCCACCTCCTCCTCTCCCGCTCCCCGTCGCATTACCCTCTTCCACCGCCACGATGGCGCTCGCCGCCGCACTCGCCTCCGCGTGGTGGTCACCGCTCCCCGCAGTTGAAGCGATGGTCACCGCCTCTTCCATCCTAGGTGCTGCTGCTGCTGCTCTTCTACTGGTGGCGTCGTTTCGCTATCGCTGTTGCTCTCTCTCTCTCTCTGCTGGTGGCGTTGGGTTTCATATGTGTGTTTGGGTGTGAGGGGGTCTCTATCTCTCTCTCTATAACTGCAGGTACCCGCCCGCCCAACCGAAGTGGTTTTCCGCGGACAGGTCTACAGGGCGAGACGTTTGGGAAACTCCGTTGGAGGTGGTTGCCTCGCTTGGCCATCCAACCCCCCACTCCCCTCTGGAAAGCGCCTCCGCTAGGAAGGGAAAAAACGGCTGTCCCCCGCTTTCAACGGCCTATAGGCTGTCGGTGTTAGCATCGTATGCGTTTCTTCTCAAGCATTTCTTTTTCCTTTTTTTTTTTGGGAAACCTTCTCGATCATTTTTAGTTTTTCCCCCTTCTTTTATTATTTTTGCATTTACACTCGGAAGGGAAAGAGTGGTTCGACCGAATTGCTTTTTTTTTTTAATTAATTTTTGCATGCTAGAGGAATAGCGGAAACAAATTAAAAAAAAAAAGTGGTGGTGTATATATATATATATATATATATATATATATATGTATGTATGTATGTATGTATGTATGTATTAATTATTATACATACCTTACTATGATAATGATGTGTAACTCTTACTTATCTACTCACCCTACCTTTACACACACATACTATCCTACAAGGATGGTAGCAATATGGGATCTACATTTTGAATTCAAAAATTCATCTATAAAAGGAGCAGGACTCCCCTCCTACTGAGCACATCCCACTAAACCTCCCTACGAGTCAACTCTGCTCGCAGTAGGTGCGTAGTAGAAGGTGTGAAACGAACGAAGCAATGGAAGGTCAATGTGTTTGTCTTCTCCACGCTACGTAAGTACGTAGTTGTTTCTAGAAATCGTTCGATTGTTCTGGAATGCTAAGAAACCATTGTTCCTTCAAGGGGATGGACTTTTAGACACCAATATGTCACTGTGGACTACTGCCAAAGTTGACCATTCAAAGAGCTACATTCCTCCGCAAACCAATGACGACAATGTCATACACGTGTGCTTGAGATGTGAGTATAAAGCGATTTCAAATGGATTTGATATTGTGGAATAACCACTGACGTGTTTTCTTTTTTAAATTAGCTATGTGATTACGAAATTTTTGTGTCATATTTTTCGGAAGCACCAAATCTGTTGAAGCTACAACTGAAGGCAATGTCAAAGATGCTAGGAAACACCTTGGAGGTTCTGACCGAGATAATGAGGGAAAAGAGAGACCTTCAAGCACAAGTGAACTCATGAAAGGAGCAGCGCAAGAATCACACTGCCAAATTAGAACTAAGGAATATAAGGAGGAAGATGTTCATAAAGATATACAATAATGGAGAGGATCTAGCGGAAGATAGCCATCCTCCATCCTACTGCAGTTCAACCCGAGGAGGGAGCTCTGCACAAGCTATAAGGGCTTCTATATTTGTTAGGCTGTCGCTAGCACCAACTAAATAGAAGACTCTCAATCATGATCGAGTCGAACACTTGTCAACAGCAGGATATATCATAGCTTTGCAAAATTTATATTTTGTTTTTAAGGTTTTTTGTAAGTGGTAGTAGTGACGTCAGTGGAAGTGTAGCTTCTCAAGTAGGGAAAGTTTTTTGTGACAGGGTTGAATGGAAATGAACGCAAGGTGTTGACGGCAAGCATTATAGTATGAGGGAAATTATGGAGTTTGTATCATGAATCAAATATAATTGAACTAGGTTAAGTTAAACTCAATTTATGATCATGACTTGTTCAATTTGATATGTATGTTCTTACGGATCTTAATAGATTCAAGCAATTCGAATGTGATATATATTTCAATCATGAAAGTGTTAAGTAACTGGCAAGTTGTAGTGTGCAAGGTGTTGTTAGCATAATGCACTAAGTTCTCAATAATCTAGAAGATGTATCGCTGAAAGTGAGGTAGTGAAGTTGGTAGGAATGGAGAACATCCATTTCTGGTGAACTTGTCAATCATGCAAATGAATTGAAGACTCGTTCGCTATAAAGGAAGTGTAGTATTTATGAAGGCTAGGTGATGCCAAAAGCAGAATGTGGTATCATACCCACTATGTGGAGTACTCAAATTGCATAACACTTGAAATCTGTTATTGGTAGCAATGAATAGAGGTAGCAATCTTCCAAATAACTTCAATTTCTGTAAGCAATGATTTATTCATCTGAGTATAATTCAGAAAGATGAGGGGAAGACGCATGAGGGTTGAAAGTTAGGTAAGAAGTCATTTGGGATGGTGTCACAAGCATATGTGAGGTCAAAGCGATTTGCAATCGATGATGCTTTAAACAGGTGCTTGATAAAATGAGATAGGTGAACGTAAAGGATGCAAGAGCAAGGGTGGCACAACATGTGACAAAGGACCCATCAAGAAGAGTAAAATGAGTCTGTTAATAGCAATGGTGTGAGGCATGTGAAAGTTTGTAATTTCAAATTCAAACATAGGTCAGTAACTATTTAGGAATGGTGGAAGCAACCATTTTGGTAATGTTATTTGATGTTAGGGAAGAGGTTGACGTGTTATTTAGGTAATCGCCCAATATCTGATCAAATAGGTGTGTTCCTTCGCAAGGTGGTTACCAATAATGATGCCTAGGAAAAGGTAACCGTTTGAGGGATTATATCACAAAAATAGAAACTAACACAAAAAAGGGGCAGTCTACTGTCTGATACGCATGAAGGCAAGAAGCAATCATACCTAAAGCAAGGAAAGAACACTGCAATGGTTGGGGAGCAAACCAATAGAGAGGAAAGTAGTCGAGGCAAACCAGGACAAAGATTTGAAAGGGTCTTCAAACACAAAAGAGGAAGGTGAGAATGCGGTCGTATACCAACAAGTACGAAAAGTAAGGCTTAGCTTCTTTGGTAAATCCTAATTTTCATCTCTCCTGAGGTAGGGCATTGGAATTCATGAGGAGACGATACTCGTCGAACTCATCACCTGGAGTAGAGGATCCTTTGATTGAAGAAGAAATGGGATGGCATGCTAAAGGTGAGAGAGAGGAGGAACTTCCTACCAGCGACACATCATTGCCTAACCCAACCCAAGGTGAAGAGGTCGTAATCAAGGGTGGTTTTGATGCAATCAAAGATTTAGCTCATGTCACCAACATTGACAAAGGAGACGCAAGAACAAGAGAAACAAAAAGCGAGGATGATTTGGATGTAAGTTCCTTTATCCCTAGCGGAGGAAAACAGCATGGGGATGAAGTGTCTCATCAGCAAACAAGTGAAGTGTAGGTTGAATTAAAGGAGAATGAACAAAGGGAACAACTCAAGGAAAGCAATGAACCTCTTGTTGGTGCTAGAGCACTACGATCGTTTATTGTGATGATAACAAAACATGTGTCTTTTAATATTTACTTTTGAGTCCTAGTTTTCAGGTCAAATTGCAAATGGATACAGGTGTTTACACGGAGTTCGAGCTCGCATCCATGACGGATTGGAGGAGCTTGACAGAGGCGGAGGAGTTTCACGATGAGCGAAAGCTTGAAGAAGGAAGGAGATGAAGAATATGATAGATTTCCTTTCTATTGTACTTTATATTTTGTTTCTTTTGTTGCTCTTTATTTTATTTCTTAGATTCTTGTTAAAAAGCCTCAAAGTATCCTAACAGTAGTCCTAGGAACACTTGCAAAAACCCTAGGATACTTAGGTTTTCTGTAGAAAACTTAGAAAACCAAAATAGGGTTCAGATAGCCTTATCAGACGTCCAATCTGGAAATCAGACGTCTGATAGTGACTTTT
Organism: Thalassia testudinum; assembly: GCA_037157565.1. Taxonomy (NCBI): domain Eukaryota; kingdom Viridiplantae; phylum Streptophyta; class Magnoliopsida; order Alismatales; family Hydrocharitaceae; genus Thalassia; species Thalassia testudinum. The sequence continues at coordinate 156,701,673 of JAZHRO010000073.1, forward strand.
AAGACGTTTGACTATTTGATCAGACGTCCATAACATCTAGGCTGGACTTAATAGGTTTTGTCTATTAGAATCCGTCATCCAGACATTAGTCCAGACGTCTTAGGAGACTTCTAAAGCCTTTGTCAGACGTCTAATTAGTGGAATGTCGGCTGCCTATGTAAACGTTGAGGAAAATGACCGTTAGCCTTATATCAGACGTCTATAGAGGACCCCAGATGTCTGATATGTGACCATTTTGTCTCGACTGACCCAAGTCGTTACCTTCCTTGGGAATCCATTTTCGCAGAAGGTTTCCAGACGTCTAGACCTAATGCCAGACGTCTTATATGTCATCTGATGGCCATATACTAAAACCCTGTTTAGGTCTGATGAAAGTCAGGAAGGAAACCCGCCTAGAATCAGACGTCTGACTTAGTTCCCAGACGTCTTAAACTAGTTTTCCAGACGTCTAATACCTAGACCAGACATCTGATGACCATGTCAGAATCATAAATGATTCTGATTATGGCCTGTTTTGCCTTGGGTTCAACCCCAGCAGCTATGGAAGCCTTCTAAGGCCTTCCAAAGCCTTCCTAGGCCCTCTATAAATAGAGGACCCTTACTTTGTTTAGACACACCTAAAGAAACTACTTTCTGTAATTTCCTACTTGGAGGGGGTGAGATCAGCATGACGTAAAAAATGCGGAATTGAAATACAAACAATCACACAAAGTACACAAAGATTTTTAGGTGGAAACCCAAACCGGGTGAAAACCACCACCTAACCCTCTCGAGTTAGGATTTTCCGATCAACCAAGTTGATCAAAATCCACTAAGTGAATCACTTTAAACGAGGGTGATTCAACCTCAATTACAACCACGCTACTTAGACGAGGGTAGCGTACCTCAACCCCTTCTCTTCACGAGAAGGATTTTGTCTCGCGAAGGAGACGGGAATTCGCAAAGCGAATACCCAACCAAATAAAAAAGATAAAACAAGTAATCCTATAGAGCCAACAAAGTAATATTTAACCTAAGCTTCTATAGGAAATAGGATGCTTCCCTTTGAAAGGAGTGCGTCGACGACGTGGATGCGTGAGCCACGCGACGGCGCAACGTCGCTCTCGTAAACAACGGCGAGAGAGCGGGTGCGCAACAGCTTGATGCTCTCAAGATGAAGAATTAGAGCTTTGAGAGCAAGAGAGACACAAAATGGTAGAAAGTATGTTCCTTAGGTGTTTTTTTTGTGTCTTAGGTGTATTTTTGTGTTGCAAAGGTTCCCCTCTATTTATAGAGGCCTTAGGAAGGCTTTGGAAGGCTTAGGAAAGGTTCTATAGCCGTTGGGTGCAAAGCCCAAGAGAATCAACCCGAAATCAGGAACAATCATTATTCTGACAGGCTTATTAGACGTCTAATTCTGGCATTAGACGTCTGGAAGTTCACTTTAAGACGTCTGATTCCAAGGTCAGACGTCTGATTTTGGGCGAGTTCCTTCCTGACTTGAATCAGATCTAAACAAGGTTCTTGTGCAAGTCCATCAGACGACATATAGGACGTCTGGCACTATGTCTGGACGTCTGGAAACCTACTTTTTCTGTGGGAATGGATTTTCAAATGTTGCAACGGCTAGAAAATATCTGAGAAGAGATTTTGGGTCAGCCGAGGCAAAACGGTCAATTATCAGACGTCTGGAAAGTCCTATGGACGTCTGATAAGGCTCTAACGGTCACATTCTTGACTGTTCGCTAAGCCAGCCAACGGCCCACTAATTGGACGTCTGGCAAAGTTATCAGACGTCTCCTAAGACATCTGGTCTAAGGTCTGGACGTCTGATTTCATCAGACAGAACTAACTATGTCCAGCCTAATAGTTATCAGACGTCTGAATCAACAGTCAGACGTCTTAAAACACTTTATCAGACGTCTGATTTGGGAATTAGATGTCTGGAAACTCTGTTTGAACCCTATATTGGTTTTCTAAGTATTCTACAGAAAACCTAAGTATCCTAGGGTTGTGCAGGTGTTCCTAGGACTACTGTTAGGGTACTTTGAGGCTCTTTAACATAATGTTCTATGGAAATAAAAAGAGCAAGCAAAATAAAGACAAATGTACATGAAAGGAATAAAATGGAATTCTATCCTATTCTTCTTGTCCTTCCATCTTCAATCTATCGCTCCTCGCGAATCTTCTCTGTTTTTCGTCAAGCTCCTCCAATCCGTCCTGGATGCGAGCTCGAATTCCGTCTAAACACGTTTACATTTGCAATTGACCTGAAATCTAAAACTCCAAGTGCAAATGTTAAATAACACGTGTTTTGTTATCATCAAAACAAATGATCGTGGTGCTCTAGCACCAACACTTTCCACTATATTGTGTCAAATTAATCTTGAGAAAAAACTCTAGCTTTCCAAGCATTCGTTCCACACCTGAGAGTTTCATCCTACTATGCACCCACTCTCCCGCCGACGTTACGAGTGCGTTGTTGTGCCAAAGCATGGTTCACGCACCTACATTGTCACGCCGACGCACTCCCACCTAAGGGAAATTTCTTCTCCTACAATAGCTAGGTTCATTTATATGCTTTGTTGGCTCTATAGGTCTGTTGTATTTTTTTCTTTTCTTTGTTATTGGTTGGGTATTAGCGTTGCGAATTCCCGTCTCCTTCACGAGACAAAATCCTTCTTGTGAAGAGAAGGATTTTGAGGTACACTACCCTCATTCAAAGTAGTGTGGTTGTAAGAGGTTAACTCACCCTCGTTTTACGTGATTTATTTAGTGGATTTGATCGACTAGGTCAATCGAAAATCCTAACTCGAGAGGGTTAGGTGGTGGTTTTTACCCGATTTGGGTTTTCACCTAAAAATCACTTGTGCTATTTTATGATTGCTTATTTTTGTGAGATTGTTTGTTTTAATTATGCATTTTATATGTCACGCATTTTTCACACCCTCCCGTAAGGAATTACAATTACTACTGTAGGCAAAAAGATACATGAGATTAAACCCTTTATACGCACCATGAGTTATCCCCTTCATTCTGCTATAGGCATGAATGATATATGTATCTAAGTATATAATGCTGCTAAAGACACCATGAAGAGGTAAATATTTTGTATCATTTTTGTTTGTGTAAGGAAATTCATACTACAGTAGACACCATGAAATTCATATTACTAAAGGCACCATTATATCTACTATATGCACCATGATATATCTGCTCAATCCTCCTGTACGCACCCCATCATATACTTAAGTCATATATGTAATTCATACTGTTGTAGGCACCATGATTTATTTGTTTGTTGTTAGTCAAATATTGTTGCCTATTAAACTGTTGTAGGCACCATTCATATTGTTATAGTTTACAAACTGGTGCCTAATGAACTCTACTGAAATTCATACTATTGTAGGCAACGTGGTTTATCTCCGTCACTCTGCTATAGGCACCAATTATATATGTAAGTAATTAATGCCGATAAAGGCACCATAAAATCAACCTTAAATGTTACTATAGGCACCATATTTTCATATTATGTCATTTGTATAAATTAGCATAGGCAATATTAGTAAGTGGATTGAATCATTCAATGAAGGTGAGAGAAAGGATATTAGCAACATCACAAAAGGGAAAATAAGGAATTCTACATGGAAAACTATATTGCGAACACCACGGCCCTTATGTATAGCATAGATGTGTGTTTATCAAATAAATATAGGGCTCACTTTTCAAAATAAATATTATAGTAGTTGTAGTCCCCTAAGGGATAATGTTACGACCTGAACTTAGCTCCAGGTGAAACCCAGGGTTAGATCGCCTCGACTTGTTGGTGTAAGAGCACCACGGTCATTAATTTTGATAATAACAAAACACATGTTATTTAACATTTGCATTGAGTTTATAAGTTTCAGGAGAATGCAAATGGATTCAAGTATGGAGAAGGAGCTCAAGCTCGCGTCCATAGTGGATTGGAGGAGCTTAATGGAGGAGAGGAGCTTCGTCTGGAGCGAAAGCTTGAAGAAGGAAAAAGATGAAGAATAGGATAGATTATTTATTCATGTATTCATTTGCTGTTTCTTTTGCTCTTTATTTTTTGTCTAGATTATATGTTAAAGAGCCTCAAAGTAACTAATCTATAGTCCTAGGAACACCTACTTATCCTAGGATACTTAGGCTTTTTCATAGAGAACTTAGAAAGCCAAACTAGGCATCAGACAGTCTGATCAAACATCCAATCTGAAAATCAGACATCTGATCCTTGACTTTAAGACCTCTAAACACTTAGGCTGAACTTAGTGTCTTCTGTCTGTTGATTTCATACGATCAGCCCTTAGTCCAGACGTCTTAGAAGACGTCTAATAACCTTGCTAAACATTCAACTAGAGAACCGTTGGCTTTATCAAACTAATCTTAGAGGATTAACCTTTAATCTGATTTTTTTTACTTTCAAACGTCCGTAGTGATCTCCAAACGTCTAATAAGTAGACGTTAGGCCCAAATCACCTTTTGTCAGATGATTATAGCCGTTTAGCCTCTAAAAATCCATTCTTGCAAAAGATTGTATTTCCAGACGTCCAGATTTTCTGCCAGACGACCGACCTATCGACTGACTAACAAGACCTAGAATCCTGTTTAGGTCTGGACAAAAATAGGAAGGAAACCCGTCTAGAATTAGACATCTGATTAGTTTCTCAGACATCTTAAAACAATTCTTTAGACATCCGTCTTGATCTAACCTAGTTCAGATCTTCCACCCTTCTTGATCAGACGACTAATTCCTGAATCAGACGAAGACCCAAATGTCTGATAATAGATTTAGACGTTTGATAATCCTGTCAGAATCATAAATAGCCCTGATTCCAGCCTGCTTTGCCCTGGACTTGGTTCCAACGGCTACCTAAGGCTTCCACAGCCGTCCTAAGGGTTCCTAAGCCATCTATAAATAGAGGGGGAGCCCTCCTTTGTTAGATACACCAAGTGTTACGACCCGGTTCCCGAATCCCTATAGGACACGAGAATCAGACCGACTCGATTGATCCCAAGATCCAGTCGTCCAACGAGAAAGTAACTAAAAAGCAGTAAAATAATCCACATTCATCATGCATGTAACTAACAGTAACAAAAGTACAGCAGTAAAGAAAAGAACTACTACAGTACATACCACCACAACAGTAGAGAATTAAAACAGGTACAAAAATATGAAGATTTCAATAAAAGAGTACAAGTAAAACAGAAATACTCACTACTACAGAAAAATAGTACAACAAAGTACAACTACTGGGCTCTACTAGGCCCAGCACCCTCCGCAGCCGCAGGCTCTGGTTGCTCAATACCTGATCCTAAAAAGGTGACAAAAGTGACACGTCAGCGAAACGCTGAATAAAGTGGCAACTAGCTAGCTAAGAAAACAATAAGGGTGGACAAGTAGCTGTTGTTTTTAATTTCTTTCTTTATTTCTCTATTTACTCTTTCTTGAATTATTTCTCAGATCTTTCTCTGGATCTCGAATGTTCCTCGTGGGAACGATCTTGATTGCAGTCTTTTCCGAAAAGTAGAAGTAGCACGTGGTGCTCTCCTGGCCGGGAGAGTCCCCCGTGGTGGTCCTACCCTCAGTTAACCACCCCAAGGTCACTGACAGACGTAACGGTGACTACGGCACGCACGATAAATGCACGGGTAGCTACCCCGCACTGGCACACGGTCAGTCGTTTCCATTAACGGGTGCACCCAAAGCACAGCACGAAACCAGTATAAGGCAAAGCCCTCTCAGTAACAGGGGTCCAGCCCCTCCACAGTAACCAAACAGGGGTCTTGCCCCTCCACAGTCCGCGCACCCTCACCTGACTACCCTGGTTTGCCCAGTGGGCCTAACAAGTCGGTGTAGGATAGCTAGCCGAACCCCGGGGCCCGTGGGGTGGCTAGCTCTCTTCCTACACTAGTAGTTCTCCTCGGTACTGTGTACGCGAGGGCCAGAAGTCGATACAAAGTGGCCAAATCTAACCTCGAGTCCCTGGGGCGGCTAGCTCTGCTCTGCACTAAATAGGGGGACAGTCGCTCTCCTTGGTACTTCGTACTCAGGGGCTAGCTCACTTCCCCATCCACTTTCCCAGTTCTATTCTATTTATTTTCCAGGAGCTCTACTCCTAATTCCCCGTAGGGTTCATACTCATATTTCTCAGGCCAACCCATACTAGGTTTCATCATTTCAGTTTCATTCGCATATAGCCCGTGTTTCCAACATTTAATATCAGTTTATATACAAGCAACTCAAATTTAGTTTCCAACAACAGGAATTACACGTAGTAGTTACTAGCAACAGTACTCTACATTTCACAGGCAGCTGTTATCCAATTACAGGCAATTATCATTATTCTATCTACTTATCTAAGACTGCAATTCAGGTATTCAAGACATTCGTTTCAGTGTTTCTGTTCCTAGGATTCATGCAACACCCTAGGATCTATCATTCAATCTAGTTTCAAACCCTAGGATTCATGCCATACCCTAGGATCTATCATTCAATCTAGTTTTCAGGTCCTAGGATTCATGCCATACCCTATGATCTATCCTTCATTTAATTTTCAGGTCCTAGGATTCATGCCATACCCTATGATCTATCATTCATCTTAGAGATGCATTAATATTGGTAAATAACTAAGGGGAGCCACTCTACCAGCAAAATCGAGAGTAATGGGGGCGTGATCGGCAGGTTCGTGTGCCTTCGCAACCCCAGAGCTGTAACGGAACGAGGTCCTAACACAAGGATCAATCACAAGGAACCACTTAGAACATGATACAAGTATTTTAAACAAGTAGAAGAACTAATTCTGAGAAGAACGGAATTTTAAACGCGGAAATCGGACCTCGAACGGATCCTAAGCGGGTCAAAAATGATAACTCTGACTCAAATCAGACGTCTGGAACACCTTCCAGACATCTTAAAAGGTGGTCCAGGTCATACCTCACTCTGAGCTATTCCTCAGACGTCCAGGATCCCACTGAACCGTCTGGACCTAGTTCCAGACGTCCGACTATCACTCCAGACGTTTAGAGACTCTCCGCCGTCTGGTGCTTTGCCTAGACGTCTGAATCGCGTGGGAGGGCGTGCCCTGCACCTTCCCGAAGCGAAACCTGCACGCGTATGCAAACACACTCTCAACACGGCATGAGACAGAACTTTCGGCGGAACGACCTGCATGGCCGTATCCGCAAAAGGAAGGAGATGAGAAATATAGTACCTTTCAGACGTCTGGATCTCCCTCCAGACGTCACCCGCGACGTCTGGACATAGGTCCAGACGTCTAATTCTAGGAAAATTTCCCAGAATCAGAACCTCCTCGCCTTCTTCCTACTGCACATGGCTGCACCGTGCTCGCCTGCTTGCTGCCTGAGCTGCAGCAGCACCAGGGTAACCCCCTCAGCACCACGCTCCCGTTGCGTGCCCATCGGCCGGCTCTGAGCTGCCCCGGCGAGCTCGCTCTCTCTTCCTCGCGCGCTCTCCCTCTGTTCCCTTCTCGCTGCACCTCTTCCTCTCTCACGTACCCGGCAGCAGCTGCTGCCCACGCTATCTCCCTCTCATGCTCAAGCTGGAAGGAGGGAACGGTGGGGTGGTGGGTGAGGGAGAGGGAAGGGGTATTTGAAGGCATGGGGAGAGAGAGAAAGCACCTGCAGGTCGGTGAGCTCAGTCTGCGCGCGCACACGCATAGACTCCCAATCGTATGCCGCAAATATTTATTTCCAGACGTCTGACCGGACGTCTAGACCAACTCCCAGACATCTTAAAAGCATTTGATGTCTTGGGTCTTAACACCAAGACACTAAGAAACACTACTTTCCACCATATTTGTGTCCTAGAGAAGTAGAAGAAGTTCTAGCTCTCAAAAGCCATCGTCTTCATCTTGAGAGCTTCTTTCTCGCCGTGCACCTGCTCTCCCACCTCTAATAACAAGAGCAACGTCGTGCCATTGCGTGGTTCACGCATCCATGTTGCCAAGTCAACACACTTCCACCAAAAGGAAGATCCTTTAGCTATAATAGTAAGATTTAATTATTCACTTTGTGGCTCTATAAGATTATTGTAGTTTCATTGCCTTTGGTTGGGTATTCGCTTTTCGAATTCCTGTCTCCATTAAGAGACTAAATACTCCTCTTGAGGATGAGGGGTTTGAGGCACGCTACCCTCATTCAAAGTAGCGTCGGTGGTAAGAGGTTGAACTACCCTTGTTCAAGTAGTTCGGATAGTGGATTTGATCGACTCGATCGATCGGGAAATCCTAAGTCGAGAAGCTTAGGTGGTGATTTTTACTCGGGTTTGGATTTCCATCTAAAAATCTGTTGTGCACTTGTGATTGTTGCTTTTTGTGAGATTGTTTAGTATATTTTCGCACATTATCTATCTTTCCGCAAATCTCACCCCCTCTCGTAGAGAATTTCACAACTAACCAAAGACCCAGTTGTCCAACGAGAAACATACCAAAAGGAAATCATTCCACACATGCAACATAGCTAGAAAAATTAAATAAAAGACAGAAAGCTGTAAGATAGACTGTAATTGTAACCAGTTCCACATGAGAAAAGAAAGGTTCTCAACATAGCCATCACAACCATAATAGAAAAATGGAAACAGAACTACTAGTTCCAAGCATGGATACTCACGACAATAGAAGGGAAGGTCAATCTACAATAGAAACGGAAAATAGGAACAGACTAAGGCTGGGCTCAACTAGGCCCAACCCCCTCTGCAACTAGTGGAATGGGTTGCTCACCTCCTTATCTTGGACATAAGTGGTAGACGTCAACAAAAAGTTAAGTAGAGTGGCAAATGTACATTCATCTAACACAATTCAATTAAGGAGAAAAGCAGTAAGCATTTCATGCAGTAATAAGCATTTCAAACACTTTCATATTTTATTTCTATTTCAAAGTACTAGTTATTTTGTAATTTCGGTTATTCTAGCAAAGGTCCCATTTTCTCTTGGTTTATATGTCCCCTAATGGAACGATCTTATTACAGTTTTTCCCTCAATGCAAAACGTGCACATGGTGCTCTCCTAGCTAAGAGACCACCCCATGTGTGTCCTACACCCGGTCTACCACCCCGGGGTCATGATCGCAATGTAACAATGACTACGTCACACGTGATAAATGCACGGGAAACTACCTCGTACTGGCATGCGATCAGTCCTTTCCTCTAACAGGTACGCTCTAAATCGTACAGCACAGAACAGAACAGGGGTCGCATCCCTCACTAGTCTGCGTACTCTCATTCGACTATCCCGGTTGGCCTCGTGAGCTTAACAAGAGTCAGTGTAGGGAGGCCATTACTGCTCTGGGCCCCAACCCAAGGGAAGGCTAGCTCTCTCCCTACACAACGGGTGAATAGCTCTCCTCGATACGTGCATACATGAGGACCAGCTCACCCCCATACTAGAGCCCAAACAATAGTCATACCTCACATTAGGAGAAATCAATCCATCATTATCCGAGTTTCATACCACAACAGATAAGTTATTTTCTAGTTGTCACTAAGAGCATTCATGATCCCTCAAATTCTGTTCAGGCTTCAGAGATTTCATGCATCACAAGTCATAACTAATATTTAGCATGGAATAGACAATTAGTTGCATCATCATAAAACCTTAATCCCAACCATTAGGGTTAACATTTCTTCACGTCAAACATTAATCAATCACACATATAACTCAAGTGCGGAGTTTATCCATTTAAACTTAAGGCATGCATGTATGTAAATACACTTGTAAGTCTACGCAATCATCTGTTTCATTCATTAGGTACATTTATAAAATCCCGGTACTTGATTAATTAACTACTTGTAGCATGCATTTAATGAAAACTAAACACATCGGGACGGGAAGGATCACTCTACCTAGGGGTACAGGAGATATGGGGGCACGTGAGACTGATCCTAACGCCTCTGCAAGCCTCTCATGTACCATAGACTTAGAGCCTACACCAATTCAATGGTCAAACGAAGCATTAATCACATTGACCGACATTTCAATGTGTTAAAATAGTTCAAAATAATGTAAAAATGATTTCAATATGTGGGAAATCTCGAGAGCTTTCCAACAATACCTGTCGCGTAGAAATCGGACCCCGTTTGGGCCCTGAATTGGCCCAAAAACCCTTCCTGGTTCACTTGAACCAAACCAGGTTGATTCGATCTAGCTGAATCGACTGCCTGCCCGCTTCAAGAAGCGCCTGATGCCCATATCAGACGTCTGAGATACACAGACATCTTAAACAGCGTGAGACTCCAACTCTCTTCCTTAAACATCCAGCAGATGTCCCAATCATCCTAGGACCACTCTGGACATTCGATACCCTACCCAGACGTCTGAAAGTGCCTCGAAGTTTGCCTGCACGTGACTCACATGAGTGCTGCTTCCCCACACGAGCTTGCTCTTCGAGCCCATCCTCATCGCAGACACCTCGAGCAGGCTATGCCTCGTGCCTCATGAAGTTTCCTATTTGGAGGGGTTGACGAAATAATTACGAAAATAAATATAAACAATCTCACAAAATACAATCGCACAAAAGGCACAAAGATTTTTAGGTGAAAACCCAAACCGGGTGAAAACCACCACCTAACCCTCTCGAGTTAGGATTTTCCGATCAACCAATTTGATCAAAATCCACTAAACGAATCACTTTAAACGAGGGTGATTCAACCTCAAATACAACCACACTACTTAGACGAGGGCAGCGTACCTCAACCCCTTCTCTTCACGAGAAGGATTTTATCTCGCGAAGGAGACGGGAATTCGCAAAGCGAATACCCAACCAAATAACAAAGATAAAATAAGTAATCCTATAGAGCCAACAAAGTAATATTTAACCTAAGCTTCTATAGGAAATAGGATGCTTCCCTTTGAAAGGAGTGCGTCGACGATGCGGATGCGTGTGCCACGCGACAGCGCAACGTCGCTCTCGTGAACAACGGTGGGAGAGCGGGTGCGCAACAGCTTGATGCTCTCAAGAGAATGGAGCTTGAGCTTGGAGAGCAAGAGCTTGCTAGGACACAAGAGAGTGGAAAGTGTATTACAAAGTGTTTCTTATGTATCTTGGTGTTTCTAGGTTGCAAAGGTTCCCCTCTATTTATAGAGGCATTAAGAAGGCTTTGGAAGGCTTAGGAAAGGTTCCATAGCCGTTGGGTGCAAAGCCCAACAGAATCAGCCCGAAATCAGGACCAATCATTGTTCTGACAGGCTTATTAGACGTCTAATTCTGGCATTAGACATCTGGAAGATCACTTTAAGACGTCTGATTTCAAGGTCAGACGTCTGATTTTGGGCGGGTTCCTTCCTAACTTGAATCAGATCTAAACAAGGTTCTTGTGCAAGTCCATCAGATGACATATAGGACGTCTGGCACTATGTCTGGACGTCTGGAAACCTACTTTTTCTGTGGAAATGGATTTCCAAACGTTACAACGGCTAGAAAATCTCTGAGAAGAGATTTTGGGTCAGCCAAGGTAAAACGGTCAATTATCAGACGTCTGGAAAGTCCTATGGACGTCTGATAAGGCTCTAACGGTCACATTCTTGACTGTTCGCTAAGCCAGCCAACGGTCCACTAATTGGACGTCTGGCAAAGTCATCAGAAGTCTCCTAAGACGTCTGGTCTAAGGTCTGGACGTCTGATTTCATCAGACAGAACTAACTATGTCCAGCCTAATAGTTATCAGACGTCTGAATCAACAGTCAGACGTCTTAAAACACTTTATCAGACGTCTGATTTGGGAAGTAGATGTCTGAAAACTCTGTTTGAACCCTATATTGGTTTTCTAAGTATTCTACAGAAAACCTAAGTATCCTAGGGTTGTGCAGGTGTTCCTAGGACTACTGTTAGGGTACTTTGAGGCTCTTTAACATAATGTTCTATGGAAATAAAAAGAACAAGCAAAATAAAGACAAATGTACATGAAAGGAATAAAATGGAATTCTATCCTATTCTTCTTGTCCTTCCATCTTCAATCTATCGCTCCTCGCGAATCTTCTCTGTTTTCCTTCAAGCTCCTCCAATCCATCCTGGATGCGAGCTCGAATTCCGTCTAAACACGTTTACATTTGCAATTGACCTGAAATCTAAAACTCCAAGTGCAAATGTTAAATAACACGTGTTTTGTTATCATCAAAACAAATGATCGTGGTGCTCTAGCACCAACACCTCATGCGTCCTCGGGCATCCGGAGCTTGTCCCGACTGTCTATAGAACGTTGCAGACGTCCGATGGATGCAGGGCTCGCCCCCGCTTCGCGCGTCAGATGTGTTGCGTTTGCCTTGCGGTCCGTACCTACAGCGCTTGGCACCGCGCGCACTCCTCTCTTGCCGCGTCGCTGCAGCCTCGCACTGCACACCCGCTCCTCTCTCTCATACTCTCACTCCCTTCTCTCCCTCGCTCTCCTCTCCCACTCTCTCACTCTCGACTCTAGTGGGTGTTGCTGAGGGAAGGTGAGAGGGGGGAATGGTGCGAAAAATGAGGAAAAGAAGGGGTTTTATAGGTCTAGGATTTTAGGGTTCATTGGGGTTGGGTTTAAGGCATCGAGGGAGTGAGGTGGAGTGGGGAAAATTGCAGGTTTGGCCCCTCAAAATTTGTTTTTCCCCGTGGTGCCTATAGAACAAGATTTGGGGGGTGTTAAAAATTTCCATAACACCTCAAAAAAATCTAAGAATTTGTAGAGACCCCTTGGGGAGGATCATTTCAGATAATTTTATTTTTTACAAATAAGATAATATCACAAGTTAATACTTTTCAACCTATCTACAAAAATTATACATGACAGTGTGACAAGAAAAAATACTAGTTCTTTTTTTGTTACAAGTTATGCAAATCATACAACCCAGCCTGTTAGTCTATTATGTTACCTTTTTTTTGCCACGACTATATCAAACACCACCACGCAAATAACGTTCTTTGTTGAAGTGTCATAATTGTTTGATATACATTCATTGCTTTAATAAAAGATGAGAATTACTTTTACAGGTATTATAATATCTTAAAAGAATTGTATGCTGACCATCAAAGGAACTCTATCTTGGCCCATGCCTAGCCCTTAGGTCTAGTTTACTTAGGTGATGAACCCCCTCAAAAGGGAGGTTAACCTCCATTTACTTGATTAATTAACCTCTCATTTGCTACCCCGAGTTAAGCAACTTTAACATGGGTTTGTCTAACACCAGTTTTAACTAATGTTAGCTAAACCAGTGTTAAAATTGTATATCACTCGTGTCTCTGACACCTCTCATGTTTTATATACCTAATACCACTACCAAGTAAATGCCACAAGGGTTAACATCACAACTTAATACCAATTCAAGTAGACACAAACTAGTTTTAACATCACTCTACAAGTAAACACAATTGCAGGTTAACACTAGTTTTACATTTCTTGACACCACTGTCCTAATCCCCCAAGTAAACTAACCTTTAATTGTGTTTACTTTGAGGGTTAAAGAAGTTGTGCTAAGAAATGTGAAATTGGTGTTAACCCTTAATTGTGTTTACTTGTAGAGTGGTGTTAACACCAATTTGTGTTTGCTTGAATTGGCATTAAGTTGGAGTGTTAACCCTTGTGGTGTTTACTTGTTAATGGTGTTAAGAATTTGAATCAGAAATCATGAGAGCACAATAAAATCGTGGAACTTAAACACGAGTTTGCCTAACACCAGTAGCAACTGGTATTTGACAAACTAGTGTTAAGAGCTCTTAACCCGTATTAACCAAAAGAGGGTTAACCCTCCAAGCAAATAAGGGTTAACCCCTCAAAAAGGAGGTTAACTCCTCAAGTAAACTAACCCTTAAAGTTTTGAACCTGGACTTAGACTGGGTTTAGAGTTAGGGTAAGGTGAGCCTGCAAAGGTTTAAAATTATATATGTATACAGTAATTTTAAAACTTAATAAGCCCTTACTGATCTCATAATTTAATAATTTGAAGCTATCTTAAAATTTATCGGATGTATTGGCCTTAACATTTTTATGTTGAGAGGTATTTCGAAAGAGATTTGTGATTGTGGAGTCTTACTTAAATTTTATATTTTGGGGTAGAGGGGTATGCTCAGCAAGATTTCTTCTCTTTTCAGGAAGAGAAATAGAAAGAAGAGGCGGTTGGCTCGAGGACGAAGCAAAAGCTCCTCCCCCTCCCATCGTTGCCAAAGAAATCCCACCTCATTGAACCCCCTCATCAGTTGTTGAAAGCCTCACAGCCTCACCCTCTCCTCCCATTCCTCTCCTCAGCTGAACTCCTTCCCGGTCTCTCTCTCTCTCTCCGGCTGACCACCACCAACATGCGCGCCCACCACTACTGCTGCTGCCGCGGCTCTGATCGCGTGGAGTGCAACCATGGCTTGCGGCTGCCAACGCTTGTGGCAGCAACGGGAGAAACTGCAACCACTTCTGCTGCTATGGCGTGCGCCTTGCCAGCTGCCGCCTCGCTGTGCGCAGCTGCTCGCCATTGCAGCTGCCCGCTGCCGCCGCTTACTACCGCTGCAGCCCGCCACCCTTGCGTGCGCGCGACTCCATGCTGCCGCAGCCACTGGGCGCCAAGGGGTTGGTGGGGGGAGGCTGCCACTATTGCTTGTTGTCGCTGCTGTTGTTACAACACTTAGATCAGGGATTGACGGAGAGTCGCCCCGTCGAGGCCACAATGGTCCGTACTACGTCCCCTTCCTCTTCTCTATTTTATCTAAATCCTGCCTTGGATACTTGTGATTTAGGGATTTCGGAATTTTTAAATTGTGTTGGGGACTGATTTGGGGGAAAAATGTGGAATACTGATGCAGTTGTTACGTGTTGTTAATTGCGAGGTGACCCGGAGGGGTAGCCGCTTAGCGAAGAGGAGGATGGGAAGCGAGACAAGATAGGGATAATTCTTAACCCGCCTATTTATGTTCTCTTGAATTTTCAACATGGTGGCTCGTACTTTCATGTGTAGGGCAGTAAATTAATATAGAAATGAGTGCATGTGAAACCTGAATCGAAGTGGGTTTCCTTCGTCATGATAGGTCGTGGGCATATCTAGATAATTGCTTGTATTAGGTTTGAAACAAATAGATCCAACGTGGGTTTTGTGGTTATAAAATTGTCCCTTGGTTGGGTTTAATAGGACAGTATAGCTGGTGTCGTCTGTCCCCATAAAACCTTCTTTGTGCGGGGTGTCGGGTTTGAATCTTCCGGATTTGCCTATACGTGTATAAGCTTGTGGTAGCATGTGGTAAGAGTCTATGTCCAGTCATCCCTAACTCGATGTCGGAGAGTGGCCGTGGCTATGATCACGGAGGTATCCCGTGGCAAGCGAGAAATTCAGGGATCCTTTTACTTTTCAAAAAAAAATTGTCCCTTAGGTGGATGGAATCTAGTCATAAAAGTCGGTGAAAATCAGGAATGGATTTTTGAAATATGTTAAGAATAGTGCCAAGCTTGGTAACTCGAGCTTATATCCCTAGTGGGAACTATATTGTGAGTAGTGGGAACTATATTGTGGTTGGTGGGCGTTGCAGGAAATTTTGAGCTCCAATGCACTTTGTTATAGTGCTTCTCAACCTTTGAAGATTACTATGAACATTTGGGTTATGTTTATTAACAGATTTGGAAATTTAAGAAAGGATGAGTCTCTTCTCATTTCAGATGTCATAATTGTTCAATTATTCCTAAACCATCTAGTTCTTACTACATTCTTGTTGTGTTTAAACACATTCATAAGCCTCAATGTCTTGTGAATTTAGAAAATTAGGTTTACATGGGATGAGTTGATGATGGTCAATTCAATAGTTGGATTATTACATTAAGATGTGTGGCTTATAAGAGCTTGCATAAATGGAAGCATAACCTGTAAGATTTTGCATTTAGGCATTGCATTTGTCTATCCTCATAGGTAGTACAACCATACAATTATCAAAACACTTGCAAAGGCATTTTAAGTAGGATCATGACTTTTATGTTTGGAGTTAATGCCAAGGCTAAACCGTTTTGTAAACTGAAGAAACATGAAGCCGATTGCCATGCAGGTGGGAGAGTGGAGGTGCCTAGTGTCGGTACTGATCCCTTTTGGCAACCAGTAGGCTGTGGCACCTAGGATCGGTACTTAATACTAGTACTAGTACTGGTGTCTTAGAAATCACGATACCATTATTGAATCATGCCCTCATCTATGAAGAAAAGAAAAAGGTAATAAAAAGGAGGAAAATCTAATATACTAAAAAATACATATTAAGAGCTTGAAGATGTATTTTGTCACCCGTGTTAATGGTGGCCTAGCATGTTATGAATGTGGAAACCCCAAAGGAGGCAAATTAAAATCCGAAGTATAATTGGCTAAATCTCAAGTGAGACCTGGAATATCGAATCTTGGCAACTCTGTATGAGTTTAAAAAGAAAACTTGGATCCTAAGGTCTGACACTAGAGCCCATGCGATCCAATAGGTCCTTAGGATTTCGTTCTTAATGCAGAATTCCAAATGAATTAAAAGACAAGTAAGTCTACTAGGTGAGCTCGTAGGGTTACACCCATTGACTTCCTGAAACACGAGTTCACAGTTCGGGTTAGAGACCCGAGGATGAGTGGTGGTTAAAGGCTACCTAAGATCTACCCCAGAACACAGATGGTTCCCAGGTACGATAACTAGCTACGTGTTGTCGCCGAGTTAGGCTACTTGGAAGCACTCGAATCCAACTAGATGTAGAAGTACCCGTAGCTCTAGGTTGAGCAACCGCCCTCATGCATAGCAAAAAATGCTGGGGTACTTGGTACTCATAGCTAGAGGCTCATTAGGTGCCCACGTGAGCGGAAAACACTAAGGTACCGTGAGGGGTTTGGTTGAGATCTCATTCGACGGCGAATTGAGAGAATACACCCAAAGACCAATGATGAGAGACTCATCATGGCTCCTAATTTACCCTAATTAGCTAGTTTCTCTAGTTAATTACTAATGAATAGTATAAATACAGGGTTAATTATATAATAAAGGTAAAAATAGTGAGGACCTAGAAAATATGTTAAAATAACTTAATGTCCCTCTCCACCTATAAATACTTCCTTAGGACCTCAATTACAAAGGTTGGCTCCCTATCCTTCTTCGCCAACTAAGTTGGCAATAAGCTATTCTTCCTAAGCCTCCAGTGACCTCTCACCTCCCTATCATAGCAATTCCGACGGAGACACTCGCCTCCCTCACCTCTTCTTCCTCTCTAGCAGTTGTGACAGGGTTTAGGAGCATCATCTCCTCCGTCTCGATGCATTCCTTTCTCATTGGAGCGCCTTCTTCTTCAACCTTCTAATTTCCTTAATCCAGTGAGCCATAGCCGATGCCTCCTATCCCCATTTGTCCAAGTAAAACGTAGAATAACCTTAGTTCTTAGTGTAGAATAGTTTAGAGTAGTTAGATAGCATAATTAGTTAGTTCTATGTGTCTATTTCAGATCTTCTTCTTCGTCCCCGGTGAGGTCAACTCCGACCTCACCGGACTTCAATTCATCTGATCACATACACAATCATCTTCTTCACCTTTTCATGATCACTTATCACTTCTTTCCTCTTTAATTTAGCACCTTAATCGCCTAATCTACTACACCTTCACTTGAGCACCTCTGTTATCTATGGCGAAGGTCTTAGACCTAGTTCACATCCAATTAGGGCTCTCTGTCACCCCTACACATCACTAGAGCCCTATTCCACTTCTTAATTTCACCTATTAGCTACTATATATGAAACGCCTAATTTCATTTTAACCTCTGAGCTCGCTGTCAATGGTGAACTTAGAGGAGTTATTTCACTTAATTCCTACTACGTACACCTTTGCAATCCTTTCCTCTCTGATTCCCCACACTCATTTGAGTGAGATCTTTATCCCTAAGTTCATGCAAACTTAGGTTTGATTCCTTGAGTAATCTTGATTAAATTTTGAATTTAATCATCAATTGGATTAATTGTTGTATTTCTGATGATCCTTATCAAGAATCTTTTGAATCAATTCTTGATAGTTTTCATAGAGTTTTGATCTCCAGACCTGAGTTACAGCCTTCACTGGAGCTCCGTCGAGCTCCGCCAACAACAAAATAGAGCCACAACCTTCCAAACAACTTGTTAGGCTCCAGATCGCTTCTTTATGATCTAAGGATCTGATTCCAGTAGCTAGACTTGAGTTTCATTGATTTTATTCCTATATTGTTTATCGTCTTCCTTAGCTTCGACAGAGCTAAGGAGAGTTATTCATTGAGGCTCAGACTTTAGAAATTGGTTCAAAAGCTTCTGTAGACCTTATAGAATCTAGAGATACTCTCAAATAGGTCTAAGAACCTTTGATTTGTTCTAACGAACAACCTCATAATTGTTCTTAGGCGAAAGTGCCTGAGACCACACCTGAAGAGGTTAAAACTCGATTTTTGATGAGTACAATCGATTCCTGAGGTTGATTAGAGTCAAATAGGATATTTTCTTTGATCTTAAATCTCTTAATTCACAAAGTCAACTTTTGACTAGGATTAGTCAACCCTAGGTCGATCTTAGAGTTCTAGGCTTTGAATCTGAGATTAAAGGAATGATTTGGGTTCCTGGGATCATTGCAAACTTAATGAAGTTAGTTTTGATAAGATTTGATGAGGTTTAATGTGATTGCAAACCCCTGTTCAACATTGGTTCCAAATGAACCTCAATGGAGTTATATGACATTTTGATGAGATTTAAAGTTGAAATATGCCCAGATCATTCCTATTTGAATCTCTGAACTGATCTAGACTGATTGTAGATGATTATATCTCTGTTAAACCTTTTTGACCTGAGATTAGTGTTCTTCACCTTTAGAACAAGAGCTCTGAAGCTCTTGAGCTTCCCTCTACTTCCTTAATCTTCCATTCCTAATCTTTTGAGTGCAGAATGGTATCAAATACTGATTTAGGCTCTCAATTGAGAGGAAAACCAAGTTTATAGGTCAGATGACCTATTTCTTCTCCTACTGGAACATAACAGAGAACACATGGCTTGATGGGAACACCATCATGAGCTATAACTAACTCAATTTTGTCATTATTAAGGAATAAATGCTCCTACATAAACCGCCAGAGAGTCCTAATTTATTGCATAATCATTTTGAGAGAAAGATAAGAAATCAGGGTTAAAACTACAATTTTACCATCATATTTCAAATACAGTACAATCACAGGTTTTCTTAGGGGCTACTTAAGGGTTAAATGGTCTTAAATATCCAACAAGTGGGTTAATACAGACAGAAAAGGGTTTTCACGTGTTTTGAGAATTAAATAACTTTTGAAACCCTAAAAATAGACCCGCTTAATTAACTGAGGTTCTGGTCAAGATAAAATTTACCTAAATTCTCTAAAATTTATAGAAAAATATTCTCTAGGGTTTGGTACTTTTAATTTGACTATCATAATCCATTTTGACCCAAAACAGAGTCTCATACTGACACTTGCCCTAATTTGGGTTTTTGCATAAATTATCCAGTCAAACTAAATTAAAACCAAAATCCAACTTCACTATTAGATTCATCAGGTCAAAATTAGGTTTGTACCAAAATTTAGGCCTAATCTAAGATCATCTTAACCTAGTTTGCAATTTGGTCTTATCTAATTCTTTTATATCACACATATGCTCTTACCTTTCAAAATCCTTACAAAAAGGCCCCTAACTTTGTCATCATTTTCACAAACAGGTCCTCGCATCATTTTTGGAAGGTTAAACCTTCACCATCGAGTTTCGAGTGAGGATTTCTCGCTCGATTCTCAATCAATCTCTCCCAAAATTGATATGGAGATTCCTTGGAAAGTTACCTTCCATTTGAGCCATTCCTTGGGCTCTAATTCTTTCTCAAAAGGTCATGTGAACCTTTCAAAGGTTCAAGTATCCTATTTCACAAAAACCTTCCTAGCTTGGAAGCTTCTTTCCAAGCTTGGAAGGGCTTCCTATGGCTTATAAAAGAACCCCTGTCGCATGGCCAAACTTTTTAGCAAGCCTTGGCGCGTCAAAAGGCCCTAAAAACCTATCTCCGACCACCGTAGACCCTTGCTCCGATGACCGCTTCGACCCTCCTTTGGCCGTCCAACCATTAAATTGGACGATCGACTACTTCCTCTCTTCCTCGCGACCCTCCCCAGCCAAAGGGAGGGTGTTTCTCCGTCTGACTCGTCGTCGCCGCCTCATCGCCTCTACCTCCTTTTCCGGCTCCGGTCGACCAACACCAGAGCCCTTCACCTCTCTACCTCATCCCTAAGTCCCTCTATCTTTCCCTTTTCCTCTCTACATTATTTTCCCACTCTCGCAACACACGCACAATCACCGATCCTCCCTTAACGCCGTCACCTTCTTCTGCTTTGGCGAAGCTCCGGCGACGTCTACACGCTACCACACCGCTCGAAACTCGCCGCTATCACACCCATTAGCATCACCACCTTCCAGAGAGCAAAAGCCCTCTGGTTGTTCACTCGATTGACCGCTCTATAGGCCCCTCGAACACCGCACCTCCGCTCCAAGGTCGTACAACCCTCACACACAAAATCACTGCCACCGTCACACTTGCCAATCTCCGGCGATCCTACCGAACGCTTCTGACAGGGCCAAAAGCCCGTTCTGCTTATTTCAGGTGTCAAGCTCCGGCCACCATTAGCAGGTAAGCTTCAAGCTCGCTTGAAGCATTCTTCCGCACCTGAAGCTCCAGATAACCCTTCCAGGCATCGCGGAATATCTCTAGGAAGGGTCCCAGGGCACCAATTGAAGGCGTCGTCCTCAGCAGTTGCTCCAATTGGAGAGCTCATCATTGCAACAGTGCACGCGAGGAAAGGGTGGGACCTTAGTCCCACCTCGGTAGTTGACGAAGCGGCGCGAGGAAATAAATTGAATTTCTGCTATAGCCTTATCACCTCAGTAGCATGGGGTGAGGTCCCCTCGCACGTGCCCACGCACGCCCTCGCCCAAGCTCACGCCTCGCAGGTCTGGGCTTGGTCCGATTACCTGGATACCCGAGTCTGGTCTGGTTTGCTAATTCTGAGGGAGGAAGAAGAGAGAGAAAAAGGAGAAGGGGGGGTTTTGCTCTGTCGCCCTCTTCTTGACTCTTATGAGATCTGAGAGAGGCAGGCATGCTGAGTCCTGTGCTGCGCCTTCTCTGAAGCTAAAGGAAGAAGAGAAGGAAGAAGAAGAGAAGAGGAAAAGAAGAAGAGAGAAGCCTCTCCCTGAGGTTTGAAGGGAAAAGAGGAAGAGGCCTTTGCCTCTGTTAAGGTGTCTGAGCATCCAATCTACCGTCTGATTTCATATATCCAAGCCTCTCAGGATCTATTGCTTACTCATCTTGCATGAATTAATTGTGGTTGATACTGTGCAAACATTTGAAATAATTGTGGTTAAATTGTAGGGTTAATTTGGTGATTCAAATCACCATTTTAGCCCTTTCTTTTTGCCATTCATTTCTATTAAGTCTTCATTGCAATTTCTTGTATCTTTTTGTGATATTGAGTATTAAATTGCCACTTGCTCCCTATGTTTGACATCTGACTTCATTTCTGATATTCAAGTAATAAATATTATTTGTTTTTCGCGTTGATTCAATCTATACTGCAACGCGATGATTTTAAAACATGTTTCAGAGCGATTAACATTTTGGTGTCATTGCCGAAGAGTAACGCGTAATTTTGATCTCTTGATTGCAATATCTAATCTGCTACTAACTTGCTCTATCTCTTTTGATTGTGATCTGTTTCAGGGACTCATTGAAAGAAGATCAACTGCACATCAGCCACTTCAGGGGTAGGTAAACTCCATCCACCCTCTTCTAAGTCCCTGATTTTGAAAAGCTAAAAAGGGAAAAAAATCAATTAGGACTACTTGCATTCTATTCTTAGATAAATCATCAAGTTGCTTGATTTGATACATTCTATTTAGACAACATCCAAGCCCTGATTTGTGCACCTACTTAAGATCTTAAGGTATCTAGGGCTAGCACCTTTTTGCTTGAAGCCCTAGGTACCACATTTGGACAAAATTGAATTGGACCAAATTAGAGCCAATTAAGGTTTTCAGTTTAGGATTTTAGAAACACACTTGCTTAATCAAGAATTGATCTTTCCAAATAGTGTATGCCTAAGCATTGATTGAATTGATCTATTCAAGCAAATCCTAAAACCAAGCTCTTAATCTCATTTGAATACTAAAAGAGAGACCTAAATTTTTCAAAGGACAAAACAGGTGAAGTAGACCCACCTTATTGGGTTAACCGATCTTCAAATTAGGTCACTTTGCACAAAAACATCTTAAAGTTCAAGTGAAATCATAAGCACCTTTGCTCTTAATCTAAAACTGGTAGACTTAAGAGGTCAAGTCCCCATTCTGGTTTACTTGGATCCTCAGTGACAAGAGAGGTCGAGTGGGGGAAATCTTATAACTAATGGGGACACTCTACCATGTAGGGGTCTTCACGAGACTCTCCCTTTCTAGCTGCCTTTAGGTGGACAGCTTTCTGACTAAGGGTATCATTTGCCCCGAACCTCTATAGTCATCCAAAATTTTTGGGTGTCTTGATTGGGTCCATCACATTCTACCTCTCATCTACTCCATCGGTACATGTTCGGGAGGAGGTCTCTAAGACCATCCTTGAGGCCTCCATTAGTTATTCATTCCTATCGAGGCCAAGCCTCGACCTCCTTGTTTGTGCAACAACCTAACCAAATCGATATCTCTTCTAATTCATCTGAACCTAATTCTCCTTCATCCATAATTATGGAACAACTAGCAGAAGAAAACAATCTTGAAAATCAGCTTTAGCACATCAACGATCTATTCCAAGCCTTTGTGAACCCACCGCAGCGTCCTATGATGCGAGATCATTACAATCCCGCTGCAGTGGCAATCGAACCTTGAGGCTAAATCCCCGCTGGAGGTCCTGATACTGAACTCAAGCCCAACATGATTCATGCTATGCCCAAATTCCATGGGCGTAATTCCGAGGATCCTTTCCAACATAGCAAGCAACTCAAGCATCTAGTCCAGACCTTCGGGTTAAAAGCTTAAAATCGGGATGTCTTACTCATAAAAATGTTCTCCTTCTCTCTCATGGACAAGGCTGCTCATTGGTACCAAACCCAAACGCGTCCAATCAACACCTAGGCGGAGCTACAATTCGAGTTTCTGAGAAAATTCTTCCATGTTGGTCGGACAAATGCTCTACGGCACCAGATCACGCATTTCACGCAGCAAGCAGGAGAACCGCTTCACGAGGAATGGGATCATTTTCTGGATCTCATGTGAAAGTGCCCCCACCACGGAGTTCCTAAATGGGAACAAGTCCAGTCCTTTTACCAAGGATTCCATAAGGATATTCGATTATTCGTCAATGCGACCTGTGGAGGAAACATCATGGGTCAACACAAAGACACCGTGTGGGAGATTCTCGAGAATATGTGTGAGAACTCCATCAATAATGAATCCATGGGCATGTTCGACTGGACGAATGCCTGTGCATTAACAAATCCAAATGTAGCACATGAGACGCAAGGCCCGTCATCTTCCGTCGACATGGAACTGATGGCCAGTCACCTGGACAAGGTCTCTATTATTAAGAAGAAGGTGGATGAGCTAACTCAACACTTGTAGCGAGCCACCTCTGCGCAAAACCCGTTCGCGCAACCGCCCTCTGGCAGGGAGGCTGTGCATAACGTCTTCCATCGATCTTCTCAGGGGATGGACCCGTATCCACCCCCGTTTGATTCAGGGTTCGGAGGAAACTCTGGGCCCGCCTATTCTAGTTGGGGGAACTCTGAACCCTCATATTTTGACTTTTTCAAAGCTCCTCAGACTTGCGAGGACCTCAACGCCATTTAGAATGATCCATTCTCAAACACCTACAACCCTGGATGGCAGAATCATCCTAATTTCACGTGGTTAGGGAACAACCAAAATCAGAGACCTCAATATCAGCCCCGACCACAAGCTCCTCGTCCATATCAGCCGCCTCAGCCTCGGCCCAACCCAACTTATCAATCTGGGCCAACTCACGCAAATCAGATGACTCTTATCCTTCATATTCTGGCCAACGTTCAGAAAATGAATGCAGCTATGTAAAAACAGCACAAAGACGAAATCACAGAGGTTCACAATCAACTCGCCTAGATAGTATATCCTCACCAACCTGGTGCACTTCCTTCACAACCTCTGTCTAATCTGGATAACGTGCCGAACCAGAGGCACGTTATGAACCCAACTCAGGGCCAAGCTCACTTTGTCTATCAAGCCCCTTATGCTCCATCACCCGAAGGGATGGAGGCTTCGACCTCATCGTGGGTCATCAGCAACAATCACCTCTTTTGCCCACACCAACCCAGAACCAGGCAGGACTAAATTATGTTACTACCCGTAGTGGCAAAGCAACACAGGTCCCACCTTATCTAAGCCACTCCAAGCCTGGTAATGCAAACTCAAACCCTAGGATAGTCATCTAGGATACCCCTATCCCAGATCAAGAACCTGGACCCATTCTAGAGGAACCTGCAAAAGTTCCATTTCTCGAGGCCTTGACTAAGGAAAAAATGACAGCCAAACCCGTGGCACTTGAGAAAGACCTGGTCAAGCTCTTTGAACAAGTCCAAATAAACATCCCCTGATGGATGCTATATGCCACATACCGGCTTACGCACGATTCCTGAAAGACGTGTATACACCCAAGCGTAAGCCGCGAACCAAAGGTGAGAACCCAATCATATTGTCAGAGCAAGCCAGCTCCGTTATTTTGAGCAAACTCCCACCTAAGGTAAAAGACCTAGGCACCCCTCTGATCTCCTGTGCAATCGGTGATATACAATTTGACCGAGCCTTATTAGACCTAGGAGCTTCCATCAATTTGATACCTACATCCCTATTAGACTACTTTGAGGAATCTGAACTTAAACCGATAGAGATAACCTTACAGTTAGCTGATCGATCTATTAAGTCACCAAAAGGAATTCTCGAGGATGTCATAGTTAAGGTACATGATTTCTACTTTCCCGTGGATTTTATTGTCTTAGACATGGATGCTCCTGAGAACTTGAAGAATACATCGATCATATTAAGAAGACCCTTTCTGGCCACTGCTAGGGCTAATATTAATTGTGATGAGGGCCAAATTGAGTTAAAATTTGGGAGCAAGACGCTAAAAATCAATATCTTTAAGGCCCATCAAGGAATTAATTGCGGGGTTATAGAACAAATCTATGATATCGAGGGCGTGGTTGACGACCTATGTATCGAGGAAAACCCAACTATTTCTGATCAACCACAAGAAGTTCAAAACCCACAATTAGAGAAGTATGAACCTAACCTAGATACTCCCATAACTCCTTCCTTTATTCCCGACACCCACTCTGAATCACCTGCTGCTGCTGATAACCTAGTTATGGAATTAAAGCCTCTTCCCGATCATCTGAAATACGTCCTTTTGGGTTCCAATCATATGTTTCCTGTGATTATCAACTCCCGACTCATACAGGAAACACGCTTGATTTTTGTTCTCCAGCAGCATCAAAGAGCTATTGGATGGACTCTCGATGATCTAACTGGCATCAGCCCCTCATACTACACACATCACATCTATACCGAAGAGGGCTCACGACCATCCTGTTACGAACGCGCGGCTTCAGACGTCTTTTAAGACGTCTGGGAGGTGGCCCAGACGTCGGACCAGACGTCTGGAACCCCTTCCAGACGATTGGGGTTCGATTTTTTCGACACGAACGGTTTCGTCTGCGCGCCTGAGCGTGCAAACCTGCGAGCGCATCTCTCTCTCTCTCTTTTTCCCTCTCTCCTGCGGCCGCAGGCTGTGCCCTCTGTCTGCTCTCTCTCCTCCTCGCGCGGCTTTAAAACACCACGCCCCCTCCCTCACTCTCATCACCTCCGCCCCCTTCCTCTTCTCCTTCCAGCCGGTGCGCGAGAGCGAGCGCGAGTGAGCAGCGGCGGTGACAGCCGCGGCGGGTGCGGGAGGAGGTGCTGCGCGAGGGAGGAGGCGTCAGCCATGAGGGCTCGAGCCTACCGGGGCAGCGGGAGCCGGTCGGCGAGGGCGCAACGGACGTGGGGTGACGCGGGAGGCCTGCTGCAGCTCGAGCAGCAAGCGGACGAGTCGCGGCGCGGTCAAGCGTCGCGAGCGGAGGGCGAGTCGCGCCCTGATTCTGGAATTTTCTCCAGAATCAGACGTCTGGGCTTACAACCAGACGGCGGGGAGGACGTCTGGAGGGCTGTCCAGACGTCTGAAAGGTGAGTTATTTCCGTCTTTCTTCCTCTTCTTCGACTGACCGTACTAAGAGAGAGAGGAAATGGGTACGCACAGGTTCGGATTCGCCATCCAGCGCGAATCAGACGTCTGGCTGCAGTGCCAGACGACGGGAGCGACTTCCAGACGTTCGGGGTAACCATCGGACGTCTGGGAACTAGGCCAGACGCCCCCGCAGGCTTCTGGACGTCTGAGAGACCACGCAGAGCAAAGGTAACCTCTGATCCACTTTTAAGACGTCTGGAAGAGGTTCCAGACATCTGATTTTGCACTGTTTCGTCGTTTTCAACCCGTTTAGGGCCCGTTCGGAGTCTGTTTTCCGCGTTTCGAGGTTCGTGCTTTTCGGAATTAAATCCTCTACCCGTCTACAGTAGCTATATACTGTTTTGAGAAACTCCTTGTGTTTGATCCTTGTGATAGGACCCCGTTCTGTTGCAGTCTTGGGGGTTGCGGAGGCACATGGGATTCCTGACCACGCCCCCAGTACTCCTGTTGTAACCGGTAGAGTGGCTTTTAAGTTTATTAGTATAATCTGTTAACTATGGAACCATAAATAGAACCTAGGACATTGCATGAATCCTAGGAATGAGAAACTAGAATGAATGATAGATCCTAGGGTGTTGCATGAATCCTAAGGCTAGAAAACTAGATTGTATGATAGATCCTAGGGTATGGCATGAATCTTAGGATGGGAAGAAGTAGTGGAATATATGAATACTGCAGTCTTGGAAAATGTGGAAAGAAAATAATAGTTACCTGTAAATTGGTTTAACAGCTGCCTGTTATGAATAAATGAGCATGTCTGAGAATATGAGATGTATGAACGTGAAACTGGAAAGGTGAAACCTGAATGTACTGAGTTAAAAGAACTGGAACCCTATGGGGAATTAGGAGTGGAACTCCTGGAAAGAGAAAGGAATGGAACTGAGAAAGAAAAGATGTGGGTTGTCGACGTTTTTGTGCGGGTTTAAAGGATGTCACGTTGTAGTATAACCGACAAAACGTCTAAACAAATATAAAGAATTTTATTACTCGAAGACCGGAGTATCCGAGGTCGATCACAGGGAGCAAATGGAAATTACTACTAGTCAAAATGTAATTGAACACTCTAATTTACTCAAAATATCAATTCAAATGTGAATGTATGCAATTAAAAATAATTAGGACAAAAATATGAAATTGGACGTCTGATCACAAGATCAGACGTCTTAAAAGTATTTCTCCTTTTCTTCTTCTTCTGCAGTCTCTCGTTTTCTTCCTCGTTTGCTTCTTTCTCTGCTTTCTTTCTTGTCTTGCGAAGCCTTCTTCTTCTTCTTTTGATCTTCTAATCTTTCTTTGCCTCTCTTCTTCTCTGTGTCTTGCTCTTTCTTCTTCTTCTTTCCTTCTTCTCCTGCAAAGGCTTCTTTCTTTCTTCTTCTTCTCTGTCTTGCTCCTTCTTCCTTTTCTTCTTTGGCTTGCCTTTTCTTCTTCTGTAGCGGCCAAGTCCTTCTCCTGCGTTCAGCCTGCCTGCACAGGAGCAAAACCTAACCCTTCTCCCTCTACCCGCGCGTCTCTCTCTTAAGCAGTTCGCTCATGGACGCTCTCCCAGAGCCACAGCCATAATCGGGTCGGATCGTACCCGGGACCAGGCGCACCGGCAAGTGGTGATGCGCGAGGAGTGCGTAGGTCTAGGTCGGGTCGGATCAGCCAGATCCGCGAGGTCAAGCCGCGGATGAGGCGTGTGTGAGGGCAGTGAGGGACCTCACCCCTGTGCTTACGGAGGCAACCGGCTTAAAGCACAAATGCAATTTGTAGTGTACCTGAGGGTTGCAATCCCACGATGTGGG
The DNA here is from genome assembly GCA_037157565.1 of Thalassia testudinum. Classification (NCBI taxonomy): domain Eukaryota; kingdom Viridiplantae; phylum Streptophyta; class Magnoliopsida; order Alismatales; family Hydrocharitaceae; genus Thalassia; species Thalassia testudinum. The sequence goes on from JAZHRO010000073.1 coordinate 156,729,734, forward strand.
ACTAAACGTTCCGCCCTGATTTCACGCGCGCCCGCAGACTCTCGTATGCAATTGCCCAAGCGGATGGCTCTGCTGGTGCTCCGTGCTGGGCTCTCTCACCTCGCGACACTCGCGTGAGTCTCCTGCATCTGCAGCCTGGGAAGCCTGATGCCTGTAGCTTCGTTGGAGCGTCATCAGAGGTCGTCCATGGCGGCAGCGGCTCAAACACTGTCATGCACAAAACAAGCCTCTCGGCCTAATCAGATCAGCTAGAGACCTTCGCCGTGGCACGGTGAATGCGGTGGACGATGCTGCAGGCCGCAGGTCGGCCTAGGCGTGCGTGCCTAGGTCAACCTGTGGCTGGAGATGGTGGGTTGTTCGGGGGGTGATTATGGAGGTCTGGAGTGGCAGTTGTAGGGTGGAGCGAGTTCCTGGTGGTGAGGCGGGGCTCTCGAGGTGGTTGGCGAGCCGTGTGGGGGGCTGGAATGGTGGAAGTGGCTCGCCGGAGGTCGGTCGGTGATGTGGAAGATGAGGGTGGTCAGCGTCGGTCGAGGGGTAATCAGATGAGATAACAGGGGGAAAAGAGAGAGGAGAGGATGGAGAGGAGTTCTAACCTAATTGTAAGGACGAAAGGGGACGGAAGGCGGACAGCAATACCTGCTGTCGCCGGAGAAGATGACGCCCAGTGGGGGAGAACGGCGGCGACAACGGGGCTGAGGCGGCGTGCGCGGGTACTGCGCGACGTGGAGGGAAGTCAGGAAGCTAACTCTGCCACTGGTTTTGTGGCAGAGCGAAGAGGGAGGAGAGGGGGGCTCGCCGGAACTTGCTGGGACTTTTGGCCGGGCACGAGGAGACGAATTGGGGGTGGACACTCGGCCAAATCAAGCTCGCCCTCTGCGGCAGGGTCGGGTGTGTCTTTTATAGGTGCTGGCCGCTCCTGTCAGTGCGTGGAGAACGCACCACAAGGTCTGCCGACTTGCCGGAGTTGGAAGGAAGGTGGATACCCAAATCTCTCGTGCGTTCGCACGAGAGATTGGGTTCACACCAGCGATTGTAATTGACTTTATAAGGAAGGGAATTCCTCAGAGAATCCTCCTTCCATTTCTGGGAGGGAATCTCTGAGGGATTAGAGAGCAATCCCTCTCCGAACCTCGCCGGAGCTCGGTTCTGCCCTAGCAATGGCGGCAGGACCGGTTTGCAAAGGAGGTGAAGAACCTAGGGGGCTCTCTGCAAAGGTATTCAAAAGATAGGGACCAATTTGTGATTTGGGTGTACTAAATTGCAAAGTAGGTCAAGATGACCTCTCCTTAGGTCCAAATTTTGGTACAAACCTAATTTGGACCTAAGGAATCCAATGGCAAAGTTGGATTTCAGGTTTGACCTCGTTTGACTGGACATTTTGCGTAAAAACCTAAATTAGATTAATTGAAGAGTTAGGACCCTAATCTAGGTCAAACTAGGTTCCAGAGGCCAAATTAAGTGTTCTAAACCCTAGAGGATGTTTTTCCATGATTTTTAGAGGGTTTACTTGCTTTTTGTTCTGACCGGAACCTTGTTAATTTAAGCGGGTCTGTTTTAGGGTTACCAAGTGTTATTTAGCTCTCAAATTGCACATAAACCCATTTTTGATTGACTCAACCCACTTTTTATCTTATTTGGACCATTTGACCTATGTTTTGCTTCTGAGAAATCCCGTTTATGTACTGCAATGGTAAAATTGCAGTTTTAACCTTTATTTAATGTTTTCTTCTCAGAGCACTTGTTCCTTCAGTTAGGCCTTCTTCCAGGTTATGTAGGAGCTTTTATCTTCTTTATTGGGTCAAAATGAGCTAGTTATGGCTCATGATGAGGCTCTCATCATAGTGTGCTGTCTCTTGGGTACGTAGTACCAAGGGAAGTACCTGTACCTGTTTAGTGCAGAGCGGAGCCAGCCGCCCCAGGGACCCAGGGTTAGGACTGGCCACTTTGTACCGACTTGCTGGCCCTCATGTACGTAGTACCGAGGAGAGCTACTAGTGTAGGGAGGTACTAGCTACCCCACGGGCCCCGGGGTTCTGCTAGCCTCCTACACCGACTTGTTAGGCCCAATAGGTAGACCAGGGTAGTCAGGCGAGGGTACGCGGACTGTAGAGGGGCAAGGCCCCTGTTTGGTTACTGTGGAGGGGTTGGACCCCTGTTACTGAGAGGGCTCTGCCCTGTACTGGTTCCGTACTGTTCTTTGGGCACACCCGTTAACGGAAACGACCGACCGCGTGCCAGTGCGGGTTAGCTACCTGTGTGTTTATCGCGCGTGCCGTAGTCACCGTTACGTCTGTCCATGACACTGGGGTGGTTGAATGAGAGTAGGATCACCACGGGGGACTCTCCCGGCCAGGAGAGCACCACGTGCTACTTCTACTGTTCGGAAAAGACTACAATCAAGATCGTTCCCACGAGGAACATTCAAGATCAAGTAAAGGATCTGAGAAATAGATAAATTGTGAGACAATAGAAAGACGTAATTAAAGAAAGTAACAGAACATAACAGCTATTGTACACTCTACTGTTTTTTTTTGTTTTAGTTGCCACTCTACTCAGCATTTTGCTGACGTGTTACACTCGTTACCTTTCAGGACCAGGTGTTGAGCAGCCAGGGTTGACGGCTGCAGAGGACGCTGGGCCGAGTAGGGTCCAGTAGAGTTACCACTGTTCTCTTGTACCTCTTTTTGTTCCACTGTAGTGAGTAGTTCTTGTTACCGCTGTACTTTTCTTTACCTGCAGTTTATATTATGTTATGAATGTTGTTCTACTGTTGTGGTGGTATATACTTTAGTAGTTTCTTTCCTTACTGCTGTATTTTCTTACTGTTAGTTATATTCATGCTGAATGTGGTTTATTTTACTGCTCTTTTGGTTACTTCCTCGTTGGACGACCAGGTCTTAGGATTAGTCGAGTCGGTCCGATTCTCGTGTCTCGTAGAGGCTCGGGAATCGGGTCGTTACACATCCCGTGAAATGCAGAGACGCCTATATCCAAATCTACAAGATGTTGTGAAAAAGATCATCAAGTGGTTAAATGCAAGGATCATCTACCCGATCTTCAACAGTCGGTGGGTGAGTCCAATCCAAGTTGTGCTTAAGAAGGTAGGGCTCACTGTCATCACGACTGAAACCGGAGAAACCATACCGACCCATATAGCAAACTCGTGGAGAGTCTGCATTGATTACAGAAGACTCAATTCCTCTACGAAGAAGGATCATTTCCTACTACCGTTCATTGATCAGATATTTGAGAAACTAGCGGGAAATCGATTCTTCTGCTTTTTGGACAGGTACTCCGATTATAACCAGGTTGCAATCCATCCTGAGGATCAAGAAAAGACCACCTTCACTTACCCCTTCGGGACGTACGCATTCTGAAGGATGTCGTTCAGTTTCTGCAATGCACCCGCTACTTTTCAGCGGTGCATGCTTGCCATATTCTCAGATATGGTAGGTGAATACCTTGAGGTCTTCATGGATGACTTCTCGGTATTTGGAGAATCTTTTGATGATTGCCTCCTGCACTTGGTCTAAATCCTCAGGCGGTGCATCAACGTGAATTTGGTTCTTTCTTGGGAAAAGAGCCACTTCATGGTACTTGAGGGAATTGTCCTGGGACATCTCGTCTTTGAAAAAGGCATCTAGGTTGATCGAGTCAAAGTGAATTTGATTTCCAAACTCCCTATGCCTAGCTCGATCAAAGACACCAGATCTTTTCTGGGGCACGTCGGTTTTTACCATCGATTCATTCCCGATTTTTCGAAAATCGTGTGCCCCCTGACTAATCTTCTATCTAAGGATGTCCCCTTTGAGATCACCGAGGAGTACACTCAGGCATTTGAGATCCTACGTGATCGAGTTACCCAAGCACCTATCCTACAGTTCCCTGATTGGTCTTAACCCTTTGAAATCATGTGTGATGCATCTGATTACGTTGTGAGTGCGGTACTTGGGTAGAAAATAGACGAGAAACCCGTGGTCATCTACTACGCTAGCAAGACACTTGACGAAGCTCAGCGTAACTACACAATTACTAAGAAAGAGCTGCTAGCCATCGTATTTGGCCTGGAAAAATTCAGATCTTATCTTTTGGGTTCCCATGTTATCATATACTCTGATCACACTATTGTGAGGCACCTCCTCGTGAAGAAGGACGCGAAACCTCGACTAATCTGATGAATCTTGTTGTTGCAAGAATTCGATCTTGAGATTCACAATAAAGCGGGAAAACAGAACGTGGTAGCTGACCATTTGTCCAATCTTCCTTCTTCTATCATCGACCCGTCTGGTCCGATCACCGAGCATTTTCCGAATGATCACTTGCTAGCCATTCACAGTCTCCCATGGTTTGCTGATATTGTAAATTATTTGGTTGCGGGGAAAGTTTCGCTAGATTGAACGAATTTCAGGCAAGACAAATTGATTGTCGAGGCCAAGTACTATATTTGGGAGGAACCATACCTTTTTCACATTGGCAATGATTAGGTGATCCAGAGATGCATTCCTGATGACGAGGTCAATGACGTGATATCATTCTGTCACGACCAGGCCTGCGGTGGCCATTTCTCTAAGCGTAAAATCATAGCAAAAATTCTCCAGTGTGGGTTCTTTTGGCCTACTTTGTTCAAAGATGCACAAACGTATTGTAGGGCATGCACTCGTTGTCAGACCTTCGGCAACATGGGCCCGCAGGATATGATGCCCTTGAATCTGATTATTGTGTGAAATTTTTGATGTATGGGGAATTGATTTCATGGGACCCTTTCCCGGATCTAACGGCTTCGAGTATATTCTACTCGCTGTTGATTATGTCTCTAAATGGATCGAAGCCGTCCCCACGAGAACTAGTGATCATAAAGTTGTCCTCTGATTTATCAAGGAGAACATCTTTACCAAATTTGGGATTTCGAAGGCCATCATCAGCGATGGCGAGTTTCATTTTAACAATGTGCACTTCTAATCCCTGATGAAAAAGTACAGGGTGTTGCATTGTATCTCGACTCTTTACCACCCCCAGACTAATGAACTGGTTGAACTGTTGAATCAAGAGATCAATAATATCCTTCAGGTCACTGTTCGACCTGATAGGAAGGATTGGTCTACTCGCCTTCCAAAAGCCTTGTGGGATTATAGGATCTCCCACAAGATCCAATTAAGCATGTCTTCATTCATATTAGTGTACGGAAAGGCATGTCACCTTCCCGTCGAGATTAAGCATAAGGCTTATTGGGCAATACAGAAGTGCAATCTGGATCTAATGAAGGCTAGAATACATCGCCGGTTGCAATTGAGCAAGATCGAGGAATTATGTAATGATGCGTATGAGAACTCGCGTATCTATAAAAAGCGGGTTAAGGCCTTCCATGACAGGCACATTGTATGAAAATCTTTCCACCATGATCAAAAAGTTCTACTCTTTGATGCCAAAATTAAACTGTTCCCAGGAAAACTTAGATCAAAATGGATTGGACCATTCTTGGTGAGACGAATCTTTGGAAATTGAGCCATTGAAATTAGTGAACTCAGCCCTGATTTTGCACCTTTTATCGTGAACGATCAGAGACTCAAACTGTCCGTCGAACTCACTGACTCAAACTTGGCTAATATATCTTTTGCCCTCTATTCTCCCTAAGCTCATTGAGCCCGACCGATGGCATTAAACTCAACGCTTAACAGGAGGCAACCCGTCATCTTGTTGAAAAACCCGAAACCCTTCTTGTCACATCTTATGCTGAACTCATATTGCACTTTAGGATTCGTCCATTAGAACAGCCAACTCCATCTCTGGTACCCGTACCCGAGCTTGAAATCGTCCGCAACAGTCACCCCGACCCATCCACCCACCCAAAACCTATTCTAATGTACATTCTAAGTTGAATTCGAACCCACCTAATTTACAATGAGGATATTGCAAATCGTAGGCATGGGAGATATTAAAATGCAAAATGCTGTGAGAATCGCTTCACAAGAAAGGGTTTTATCAAAAAAATTATATATTCCAAAAATAAAAAAAATGAAAAAACTGAAAAAGAACAAAAAAATGAAGGGAGGAAATTTTGAAAAATCAATTTGAATATCATTCTTGAGGAGGAAAAGGGGAGGTGATATAAATGTCAAAAAAGAATACAATTTAAAAAGAAAAAAGAGATAGTCATTAGTAAAAGATTAAGGAATCTACTTAGTTCTAGACCAAATCAAAAAGAAAGAAAATGAAAGACAAAACGTGCCAAGAGACAAAAAGATATTAGTATGAACGTTGATCTTAGGCCTCTTGCACTATGATTTTAGGCTAAAAAATTCAAGTATCCATTAAGATCTGGATAGTCCTCATGAGGTTGGAGAAAATGCGAAGCTTAAGTATTAGGTCCAAGGCTTAAGGATTATTCGGCCTCGTTAACTAGCCTCTGGTTTGCGAGACTCGGTAACCTAAGCACCCCAATCCATACACAGTCTGGTTCAGTACACTTAATTATCAAAATCATGCAAAATGCGTTAAATCTGTTCTGAAAAAGCTACCTAGATTAGGAGCGGCTGATCAACACAAGTTGATTTGGAAGAGTTCCCGGCGCAGAGAGGCAGGAAATTCCCTTCAAAGATGTGCAATAACATACCGTCTCCTCGGTTCTTGTCTCCTAGGATATCCAAATATCCTACTGGGGGCATGTAAGTACCTTGTGCTGGTTCAGATGCCATGGGCGGCATTATCACGAAATGTCGATTGCCAGGGTTTAGATTTAGCTATAGAATGCCATGGGAGAGATTATCCTGAAATCTTGAAAGCCAGAGTTCTGGGAGTTGCCATGGGCGATGCTATCTTGAAGCATCGATTGCCAGGGACCTTGCGAGGATTGATGGTGGGAGCTAAGAATCCGATATAAACCGTGTTGTAAAGTCAATCCGAAGCTAAAATAAAAAGAAAAAAAAGAAAACTCTCAAAAAAAAAAAATCGTCTGTCTCTCTCTTACAAAAACGTATTGCAAATTGAACCTGGGCTAAAACATGTCTTAAGCACGGGTGCTTTAACCACAGAGTTCAACGAACCTTAGGTTAGTTCCTGTGGATCTTAGAAACCTTCGCGGCGAACTGAGGCTAGAGTTGGTCAAGTCTGGATCTTGGTTGGTACTTGAGTACCTCTAGGCCTACTATCGGCATTCTAATCTAATCTGCAAAAGAAAACACACAACAGAAATCTGAGCATAAAAAGGCATGGTCTAGAATTTAAGTTAATTCCATGAGATTTTGCTAAGGGACTAGCAAAAGGTAGGCATGGGAGTATGATGGGAACAACATCATGAGTCATAACTAGCTTAATTTAGTCATTATTAAGGAATAAATGCTCCTACATAAATCGCCAGAGAATCCTAATTCATTGCATGATCATTCTAAGAGAAAGATAAGAAATCAGGGTTAAAATTATAATTTTACCATCATATCTCAAATACAGTACAGTCACAGGTTTTCTCAAGGGTTACTTAAGGGTCAAATGGTCTTAAATATCAAACAAGTGAGTTAATATATACAGAAGAGGGTTTTCGCGTGTTTTGAGAATTAAATTATTTTTGAAACCCTAAAAACAGATCCGCTTAGTTAACTGAAGTTCTGGTCAGGATAAAATTCACCTAAACCTTCTAAAATTCATAGAAAAATATTCTCTAGGATTTGGTATCTTCAATTTGACCATCAGAATTCGTCTTGACCCAAAATAGAGTCTCAGACTAACACTTGCCTTAATTTGGATTTTTACATAAATTACCCAATCAAACTAGGTCAAAACCAAAATCCAACTTCACCATTGGATTCCTTAGGTCAAAATTAAGTTTATACCAAAACTTGGGCCTAATCTGAGATCATCTTAACCTAGTTTGCAATTTGGTCCTGTCTAATTCTTTTATATCACACATATGCTTTTAACTTTCAAAATCCTTACAGAAAGACCTCTAACTTTGTCATCATTTTCACAAATAGGTCCTCGCGCCATTTTTGGAAGGTTAAACCTTCACCGTCAAGTTTCGAGTGAGGATTTCTCACTCGATTCTCAATCAATCTCTCCCAAAATTGATACGGGGATTCCTTAGAAAGTTACCTTCCAGTTGAGCTATTCCTTAGGCTCTAAATCTTTTCCAAAAGGTCATGCGAACCTTTCAAAGGTTCGGGTATTCTATTTCACAAAAACCTTCCGAGCTTGGAAGCTTCTTTCCAAGCTTGGAAGGGCTTCCTGTGGCCTATAAAAGAACCCCCGTCGCACGGCCAAGCTTTTTAGTAAGTCTTGGCATGTCAAAAGGCCCTAAAAACCTATTTCCAACCATCGTAGACCCCTGCTCTAGCAACCCCTTTGACCCTCCTCCGGCCGTCCAACCATCAAATTGGACGGCCAACTAGCTTCCTCTCTTCCTCGCGACCCTCCCCAACCAAAGGGACGGCGTTTCTCCGTCTGACTCGTTCTCACCGCCTCACTGCCTCTACCTCCTTCTCCAGCTCCGGTCGACCAACACCGGAGCCCTCCGCCTCTTGACCTCGTCCCTAAGTCCCTCTATCTTTCCTTTTTCTTCTCTACATTATTTTCCCACTCTCGCAATACACACACAATCACCGATCCTCCCTCAACGCTGTCACCTTCTTCCGCTCTAGTGAAGCTCCGGCGATGCCTACACGTTGCCACACCGCTCGAAACTCGCCGCTATCACACCCATTAGCATCGCCACCTTCCAGAGAGCAAAAGCCCTCTAGTTGTTCACTCGATTGGCCTCTCTATAGGCCCCCCGAACACCACACTCACCCCACCTCCGCTCCAAGGTCGTACGACCCTCACACACCCTCTCACACAAAATCACTGCCACCGTCACACTCACCGGTCTCCGATGATCCTGCCGAACGCTTCTAACAGGGCCAAAAGCCCGTTCTACTTGTTTCAGGTGTCAAGCTTCGACTACCATTAGCAGGTAAGCTTCAAGCTCTCTTGAAGCATTCTTTTGCACCTGAAGCTCTAGATAACCCTTCCAGGCATCGCGGAATATCTCCAGGAAGGGTCCCAAGGCACCAATTGAAGGCGTCGTCCTCAGCAGTTGCTCCAATTGGAGAGCTCATCACTGCAGCAGCACACGCGAAGAAAGGGTGGGACTTTAGTCCCACCTCGGTAGTTGACAAAGCAGCGTGAGGAAATAAATTGAATTTCTACTATAGCCTTATTGCCTCAGTAGCACGGGGTGAGGTCCCCTTGCACATGCCCACTCACGCCCTCGCCTGCACTCACGCCTCGCAAGTCTGGGTTTGGTCCAATTAACCGGATACCCGGGTCTGGTATGGTTTGCTGGTTCTAAGGGAGGAAGAAGAGAGAAAAAAAGGAGAAGGGGGGGGGGGGGGGGGGGGGGGGGGGTTTGCTCTACCACCCTCTTCTTGACTCTTGTGAGATCTGAGAGAGGCCTTTGCCTCTGCTGGCGTGCTGAGTCCTGTGCTGCACCTTCTTTGGAGCTAAAGGAAGAAGAGAAGGAAGAAGAAGAGAAGAGGAAAAGAAGAGAGAAGCCTCTCCCTGAGGTTTGATGGGAAAAGAGGAAGAGGCCTTTGCCTCTGTTAAGGTGTCTGAGCACCCAATCTGCCGTCTGATTTCACATATCCAAGCCTCTTAGAATCTATTGCTTACTCATCTTGCGTGAATTAATTGTCGTTAAATTGTAGGGTTAATTTGGTGATTCAAGTCACCATCTTAACCCCTTCTTTTTGCCCTTCATTTCTAGTAAGTCTTGAGTGCAATTTCTTATATCTTTTTGTGATCTCGAGTATTAAATTGCCATTTACTTCCTGTATTCGATCTCAGACTTCATTTCTGATATTCGAGTAATAAATATTATTTTTCACACTAATTCATTCTATACTGCAACGTGACGATTTTAAAACCTGTTTCAGAGTGATTAACATGGCTCCAGGCCAACTTTAGGCCTTTAATTCATGGATCAAATCTAATCCAAAGATCAAATTGATAACATCAATCAAAAGTAGTCACATAGGGCTTTCGATCAAGCCCTTACTTGATGGATTTGGAGATCTGCGTTGAGAGAAATCAAGTGATGAAGACTAAGTTGGAGCACTGCAAGCGCAGAAGAGAAGGGGGGCTAACATAGTCCCACCTTGGAAGATGATGAACGCCTGCACACCTATAAAATGATCCGCATGCATTATCCCACTAGTCGTGCATTGTGTGGGTGTGTGTGCGTGCATGTGTGTGCCCCTATGAGCATGTGTGAGCTGGGAGCCCGATGACTATTATGGGCTTGAATGGGCTCAAAACTACACAAAAATATACCTAAAATTCAATTATGGGTCCAACTCTAGTAGTGGTCGATCCAGCCCATTAGGCTGTAGATTCCGTGAAAAAGCTGGGCTCACTAATACCAATTTTTTGCTAAGTGCTGAGAAAAGAAGAGAAAGGGCTCTAAAATGGCGAAGTGTTAAACATGAAGGCTAAAGAGGAAAAAAGGCATTTGAGCTTAGTGTTTAATCATTAAATGCCTAAGTTGTAACAACATTATTTTGTTGCAATTCTTTTTACTTTTAATTGTAATATCATTTCCTTTTGTCTTCTCTTACATATGGAATGATTGCCATGTTATTAATGATCAATTTTAATGCAATTATTCATGTGATTAACATATTAGCCTAATTATTAGTTAATTAGGCTATTAGTTAGTTTAATTAAGTAAATATTAGCATAGTAATCTATCATAGAGTAATATAAGCAATATTAGTTAGGTAATAGTAATATAGTAAGAAAATAAGTTATGTAGAATAGTAATTAACTTAAGTAGTTAATAATAAAGGTTAACTTAGAATAAATGGTGAATAATTAAGCTAATTAAGTCTCCTAGTGTACGACCTGGACTCAATCAGTTGAAAGTATAATTTTCTAAATGTTAAGTTATCTTATACCATAATTAATAATGATAAATTAATTAAGGTAGCTTAAGCATCATTTTTAGCATGATTAATTAAGACTAATAACCTTAATTAACTGTGTTGAGAATTTGCATATCAGCCACTCTCATAGCAAGAGTATTGGTGTGACCCGACAATTCTGACCAACCCTACGATTTCTAATCTGGAATGATCTGTGATTGGATCTTGCGGGGCACGAATTGAGCTTGCTCTTCACTGTTGTAAGGTGTTGGCCTGGATAATTCCTAAGAGGCCTGACTCTTCTGACCAAGGTCAGCAATGTTCTCGATACGTCTAGAATGGGTACGCCTTTTACAAGGGTTATCAGCTCTGCTAGCCCCTCCACTGTCCAGGGAGAGACTACCAGGCTGGGATCCAAGGGAATGATACGTCTCAATCTCCTCAAGTGGAGAGGGATGATTTTCCAGAAGTTGACTCCTGAGGCGAGTGAGAGAATAATCATGTGAATAAATCCTGGTAAATAAGGAAAAAGGTTCGTTACTAGCATGTAATATTAATAACACTTGGGTTAATTATGAGTAATGGGAAAAGACGTGTGGTTAGCCTGGTACGTTACCAGGGCTTAAGTATTAGGGGAAATGTCATGTGATTGGCCTATATGATAGAAACCTGCACACTACCTTTCTCTGTTTCGGTTGTTACATATATTCTATCCCTACTGAGCCGCTTGGCTCATTCCTACTTTGTAACCCATTTCAAGTTCCATTGCCGCAGAGTAGAAGGTGCGTCTTGTTGGATTCAAGCCCAGGAGAAGCTAAGAGATCATCAGAGCATGAGTTTGTGCTTCCCTTCTATATAGGCCTTTAACACTTGATATAAATATTTTAACTAAGCTCTTTTGTGTAGCCTAGTAGTTAGATAATTTTTGGTATTGTAAGACGTGTACACTCCCAATTGTGGGGTTTTGTATATGTTGGGATGACAGATAATGAATGTATGGCTATGATGAAAAGGCTTATGCAGTGGTAATGTATTAGTGGTACTCCAGTTTTGTTCTGATTGTTTTTCGTGTTTTTTTTGTTGCTTTTGATTGCAAGGTGTGCCCGCTCATGTCTTATCGCTTTTACTTGCTTCGTGATGTGGTGGTGGGGTGTACTCACCCATACTTTATGGTATGCTTGCACAAGTATAATTTGCAAGTACAGGTTTTGGGAAAAATATCCGATAAATAGGGGAAATTCTATCAGATTTTTGGCAGGTTCCCACCCTTCGATTTATTTAAAGAATTGGTTTTCCTAAGACGTGCCTAATGGGTAAGACTATAAATTATAACCCAAGTCGCCCGGTAACTAGGGCCTTGGTGCATGTGCACCTGGTGATCTGCTCTCGATTCATCGAGAGGATTATTAAAGCGTGACATAGCCCGATTCTCAGCCCTAGCAAGGATCCAATAGAACGAGGAGGAACAAGACACCCCCTAAGCTGCTACAAAGTTCCCCCAAGAAGGGGAGGACAAAAACACCTCCCACCTTAATACAAAGGCAGCCAAGTCGCTACAAAATCCCCCCCAAGAGGGAGAAGACAAATGACCTCCGGCCTCAATATTGAGGCAGGTAGACCACATGTAACCCCCCTAATATTTTCATATTTATTGACATAATTTGTGTCTAACTATTGTTAGTTTAAAGGTAAATTAAGTCACATTGCATTAGATTAGGTTATATTAGTCATTTAGCGATATTTTGTAAATAATGCATTTTTGTGGGTTTTTCTACAATATTTCCCTTATTTATATCTAGTATCTTAATGTCCTTATTTGTATATGTGCGGGTACCAGGTTTAGAGATAATTGGAGCCTTGTAAAAGGGAGAACTCAAGTTGAGCTCATTTATGGAGGGAGGTTGAGCCACTCTTCTACTTAAACCCTAGCCTAATTAACCCTAGATCTAGTCCAATTAGGAACCTAATTTTTCCTAATCCAAGACCTAATTATCTAGCCTAATTCCCCACCTAATATGGCTGGCCATGAGATTATTGGTCAACCCCTAATGGCCAACCTATTCAATCAAATGCACCCATTACACCTTTAGCCAACCCAGTTCTAAATCCATTCTAGCCACCTAACCTAAGCCAACCCTTATCCCTATTTCCTATGTTTTTCTAGCCGCCACCTAAACCTTATCTAAGACCATCTTGGACGTCCAAAACCTAGTCCAATCACTCACCCTTAGATACACATCCTAGGGTCCCAAATAGTTGACCTAATTATCCTATCTAAATCCCTTCCTAAAAACCCTAAACAACCTTAAACCTATCCTTTCCTAGCTGCCACCTAGGAGATTTCTAAAAGCCTATACCGGTCCACTTTTAGGTGACATTCCTAACCTTTAGATAATGATCCTAAAACTCCTAAACTTCCCTTCTAAACCCTATCCTAAGCCACAACAAAAACTCAATTAGTTGACCATATCCTTACCCTAAATCCTACCCATCCACCCATGATCCAATGGCCCTAAATACCCATCTATATGGCTAAACAACTAGACCTAGAAACCACCTATATGATGGACCATAAGGTCCTCTCATCTAAGCCATTCATCATCCTCTCAAAGTCATCCTAACCCTTCATTATTTTCCAACAAAAAAAACCTATCCTATCCATCCATCTCTCCATCCTAGCCCTTGATTCCTAGCCTATTAATCCTACCCTTCCATCCAAAACCTAGAAACCTCTATATAAACACCACCCATGCCCCCCTTCCTTTCTTATGATTCCTTAGTTCATTTTACGCTTAGTCTCTCACCACTTTCCATAAGCCTTCCTATAGAACCCTTTCACCACCTTCCTCCATTAGAGTAGAGCTTATCCATCTCCACTCCACCTTCAACCTCACCACCATCCTGCGGCCATCCTCCTCATCTTCTCTGGTTGTTCTTCCACAACTCTAGATTTGTTTCAAGGCGACTGCAACCACAGACTACGCTATGATCTTCTATTTCTACTTTTTCTCTATTTTTTTTCTATTTATTTCTAGTTTTCATTCATAGTTGTAATAGTTTAGGCTGCATTTGGTAAGAGCATAAGAATTATATCAGAATAAAGTACTATAAAAATAAGTGACGAGGGGTGTTTGGTTGAGGTATAAGAACAAGTGATGGAATAAAATGATCGGTAATGTGATGTGATGTTGGTAGATGATTTTTTAATATTATGATATAGGTGTGAGTTGGTTGATGTGATGTAATGAATGTATTTTAATAAATATATTATGTTGAAGTGGATATATTTTTAATATATATTGATATTGATATGATGTGGTGGGATAATTTAATGTTGATGTTGATTAATGGAGTAGAATAGGTTAAATCCTTTGACTTTAGAAATAATTCCTTTAACTTCCTTTCATAATCTTTTAATCGGAGGATAATCCTTGAGTTATTGATGAGGTGTGGTTCATCATAGTTAAAATATTCAAGTTAAGTTAAAATTTAGGCTAAACACTATCAAATTAACTCAAGAAATGGGTTAAGTATGAGAATTAAGAAAAATAACCTAAAACATCAATTTTGTGTTAAAAATGCATGAAAGATTCTATATTTAAATATATAAATGGATGATCTAAATGTCAATTGAACACAATTTGAACTTGAAAATACAAATTAATTATGGGATTAACTTTTAATATGTTTAAAATAGTTGTCGTAAAAACTTGATTGCATTCTGACTTCATTAGGACCTTGGATTCAATGATTTGCATTTAGGTCCTTATCCCATTTCAAGTCTTTACATTTTCTTCACTTAAAACATGCTAGGGACTTATTTGAAATTTTCCAGGGACTTCTTGGTCATGTTTCTTCACTACTTATGGGCTCCTATGCAAAATCCATACCGTTTCACCTCTTGGGTTCTTCTGCAAAAACACCAAAAGGCTTGCACCCACGCTCCTCTTCACTATTCCTCAACGAAGAACACGTCTCTTCTAAGCCATTTGTTCTTTGATCCACTTGATCTACGATGGATCTTCCACCGTCCTCCAATTGCTAGTGCGTGCACCTTCATGCCAAGTTTTAGATTTGATCCAAGGTTTATCTTTCATCCTAATCCTTTCTTACCTCCTTAGACTCCATCCAAACCTTTCATCCACTACAGTCCTAATCCTATGATCTGATCACTTGATCCCTCCCTTGCCTATGTAAACTCCTTCACTACCCTCTACACAAGCTAACCACTCCCTCTCCCCTGTGTTGGTCCCTTCCTCCATCCCTCTAGCTCCAATTTCCCCTTCATCACCTGTGGTGACAACACTGGTTCCCTCTCTCTTTCCTTTGCCATCGGTCGACAGCTGGTGGACCTTGGACACCACCTTCTTCCGTTAGAGGTCTCTCCCCTTTTGTCGCCATCATCCAACGGCGGGTGACTCTTGGACACCACCTTTGTTTGTTAGCTAAGATTTTAATCACTTTCATATATTAAATTTATTGCTTTCATAGATTAGATTTATATGCTTTCTTAGAGTAGTTTAAATCATAATTCATCACTTGGTTGGGTTAGATTAGGAGTAAATCAATGTTAGAGTAGTTCCCTATCACTCCACCCTCTCTAATCAATTCCCATCAGAGAGGAAGAATTCGCCCACTCAATATGATAAGTCTTCCCCTACATTTCGCAAACTTACATTCACCCTATTTTTCAATTTTTTAATCGCCATACACCTAATCCATCATGGAAACCATTAGATCCGAAGCTCAGTAGCTTTCAGGTCTACTGGTGTACCAAATCCAATTGAGGACATCCTCATACACTTCATTTGATCACAAAGGCCCTCTTAGTGCCTTGAATTGGATTTGATTTGGTTGATTGTAGAGCAATTGAGTTCTAATCTATTTTAATTAATCAAATTGAGTTTATATTTGTTTAATTGAATTGATTGTGATGGGTATAAACTCTAGTGAATGTAATTTGATTGAGAATTGTGTTTATGCCCAATTTCAATCGTTGACACTGTTTTGGTCTGAGATGCGTGGTAGGAGCCAAGGAAAATCCAATTCATGGATTTGAGGCTCTTGAAATGACCCAACTAATTTATAAGCATCGCCTAATCACCCTGAACACCAATTAATGGTGTGCAGGATGATTAGGTGATCATATCACCTCAACGAAGCTAGATCAAAATGCCCAGGTGGGTAACAGTCTACTTCTATTTTAATCTATTTTATTTATTGATTTGAGATTGAATGAAGTCTAGGAACTATTTTTAAGTGATTTGAGAGTTTGGTTTGGTTTTAATCTTTCATGCTATCTATGGCATAAGGATGGGATCAAACTAGGGTTTTAATGATTTTATATTCATTGGTTAGATTTTTGAAGGATTCCAGACCCTCCAATGAGTGTTTGCAACTCATGAGATGGATTTTTCGTTCATTAGGTTGAGATTTGGAATCGAAGTTTTTATCATTCCAAATCTGATGATAATGTGGATACATTATGTTCTTATTTGGATTTAATGTTTGAATGAAGAGGAAAGATGGTTTTCAAGGATTTCATGGCATGATGACATAGTTTTAGTAAGGTTTTAAGTCCTAAATTACTTGAATTTAAGTTTGACATTAGAAGCTAAAGCTCTAGATTAAACCTGTTGGGATTTTTGCCAATGAGTTTAAGGAGATTAAAATGAGTTTTGAACTTATAATAAACCTTTCAATAATGTATAAGCATCCATCTACATTCTGGATATTCCAAATAGCCTTGGATTGTATTTGATCAAATCTGAGAAGGCTGGATATAGTCTTTGTCAGTAGCAGTTGCCTTAAGACCTGAATGAAGTTTTGAATGTTGATTCTGAGGTAGATTATGCTGTAATTGAGTGTTTTATAAGTGTCTAATGTAATTTGATGTAGAATAAGCATTCATGTATTTGGAGTAATATTGATTTGAGTTGAAAATAGCTGTATATAATTATTAAACATCCTTTGTCAGCAAATAGAATATCTGAAACTATCCAAATTGGTTTTTATTGTTGAATTTAATGTTAAATCATGCTTCTCTATTTCGATTTGATGAGAGTTAACTACTAGATGCTTCTCTTGCTTAACTCTTCTTTTCCAGCAACTTTGATGAAGTTCTAGGCTTTAGGTTTCATAGTCAAACCCCTTTTAAGCCATATTCTGCCCAACTTGTAAATATGACAAAATATTAAAAAAATGTAAATAAATAAAAGAAAAGTATCTTGAGTTAGCTTAGGATTAGTTTAGGTGTGTTTGTGAGTTTAGGTTGGATTTTGAGTCCAATAGTTAGGAGAACATACCGGTAGAAGCTTAAGTCTTCTTTGATTTAGAAATAAATTAATCGAGAACAAAAATACAAAAAGGGTGTCTCTTCTCCTCTTCTCAAGTTTCTCCCTCTTCCCCTATCTCTATAAAACACCAAAAAAAAAAAAATTTGAAAAACTTCAAAAATCCATAAAAATACCTTTGTATATAGATTTATACTTGTAAATAATACTAAATTAAGTGTATAAACAATCTTATATGTATATGAAGTTTACAAATAACTTATATATCTATTCTATTTACTTAGGTAGATATTTATGTTAAGTTATTTGGTATGTATTATAATAATATAATTATGTATATATTTATTTATATTATATGTACATAATACTTATGTAAATATAAATAGATATGTATATACTTACAATCATAATTATAACCGTAGAGATAACTTAAAGTAATTATAATATACAATAATGTATCCCTATATATATTATATATAATTATATTAATAAGTTAATTAGGTATATTATTAAGTTAATATAATTTAAATTAGTAAATTAATGAATTATTGAAATAAATTATGTTTTATACTTGTATATTCTAGTTTAAAGTATTTTCAATAAATTTATAGCTTATTTATACTGTAGAATAGTATTTATACTGTATATATATGTATATCTATGTAAATCATGTATTTAAATGTACATAAATAAGAAATAAATGAATAAAAATAATTTAAAAATCTGTAATAATAAGTTAATAATGTAAATTAACTAATTTATAAGTTAATTGTACCATTAATTTATTAATTTATACTTTGATTAAGAAATTAACACTAAATTAAACATGTATTACTCATAACTTTAATAATTTTTTAAATATATTTATATATTTAATTATTGTAAATAAACTATACCAATAAAAAGCCCTATGTGTAGGTTAGGTGAACATATAATTTAATTTTAAAATAATTAAGTATTTAACACCTAAGTTAAGGTCTAAAATAAGCCAAAGTCCATGAATCAGTGTTGAGAATTGGTGTTGCGTTTTGTCCCACATCGTGTGTGGATGAGCGCCTGTAGTCGTATATTACCCATCGCGCCCATTAGCCTCTAATCCCAGGATTAGGGGTTGGATCCCATAGCATTAGTAACCGATACTATTATGAGAAAGGAAGGGCTAGAAGCCCATGGTCTGGCTCAGCTGGATTGGTTCTTGTGGGTCGGTATTGACCTGAAACTATACAAAAACACATAATAAAAACTATGGGCCCAAGATTAGTAGTGGTCGATCCAGCCTCTAGTGGCTTGTTGATTCCACGAAGAGTTGGGTCCGCCAATTAACAAAATTTTGGTTAAGTTAAACTAACTTGGGTTAAGTATAGTGTTAGTGTCTTGTGTTGGCTAAGTGTTAGGTTGAGAGTTAAGTGTTATGTGTGTTGAGAGTGTGTGTGCTTAAGTGGTAGTTGTGTGTGTTAGGCGTGTATGTATATGTATAGTTAGTATATATAGATAATATAGTATACAGAGTATATACATATTGGTTTTGCCTTATTTTGTACATATATGTTTTGAAGGCTTCTTTAGTAACATTTATATGTGTTAGTATATATAGTAGATATGTGTTAGTATAGTATATAGTGTGTAGTTGTTTAGTTATTCTTTTTGTGCCTATATTAAAGCATTGCTTAGATATTAATGTACTTAATCAACCTAAATTAGTTTAAATTAGTTTTTGATGCCTTTATACATGTTTATATGTTTAAGGCATTATCAGTAACATAATTAATTCATTGTTGTACATATTTGATTTAAATTAGTTTATTCTTTGATTCTTTTATTCATTTATAAATAAACTTAATATTTTTAGAATAAAAAATGATTTTTGGATAATAAAGAGTGATATATATTAATAATTACCTCCAATGAACGATAAAATAATATCCATCTAAATTGCGACACTATACTACAATGCGATTAATTAACCCTAATTAACAAACGATCCAGATATTCGATTAGTTATCCCTCAGCCAAATGGAGCCATGGACTTTTTCATTAGTAATAAAGTTTTATTTCTAGTCATATTATTTGCAATCCTTGCTACTCACACCCCTTCTACTTATATCCTATGATTGGTCTTTTGTCTTCTCATCCCCTTTGCTTTATACAAAAATACAAAAAAAATTGGTTGAGTCGCATTTAGTTTTGTGTTTTCGCATTAGGTTGGTGTTATCAAGCTTTTCGTCGAGTTTAGGAAATGTATTGTAGTACAGTCGACAAATCGCTCTCAAACAAATAAAATTTATTACTTGAAATCTAAATTGAAGTCCGAGGTTGAACACAGGGTACAAATATGGAATTCACGTGCTAATCTTTAATTACATATAAATGAGCATAGGAAATTAAGCACAATAATGGTATTCAATGAATATTAATCTGTCATATTAAATATTCAATGATACTCAATGTATCTCGAGGCAAAAAAGATATAAAAGAAGCCAAAAGTGGTGATTTAAATCACCAACTAAGTCCTCTAAGCATGCATCACAAATATCTCAATTATACCAAATAGCCTAACAGTAACTTGAATGCTACAGTGATCAAACATCGAGCATGTGTATCAGACGGCTTAAATGATCAAGCTTCTTAAAGCCTTCTTTATTTCTTCTCTTCTTCTGCTTTCCTTGTTTTCTTCAGGTTCTCTCTCTTTTCTTCTTCTTTCTTCTCTTCTTTCACGAGCCTCTTCTTCTTCTCAAGGCCTTCTCCTTCTTCTTTAGTTCAGAGTCTTCTTTTCCTTCACAGCTCAAGGGAGCCAATCTCCTCCAAGCGGCTAAGTGTTGAGAGTGCATGCACAAGGGTAGACCTTCGAAGAGCAAAACCTCCCCCCTTGCTCTCTCACAATTTCCCTCTTCCTTCTCTCTCAAACCCAGTGCATAGTCGGATCAATAACCGAGCATATGGATACAGGTAATCGGGTATTACCAGGGTCACTGGCATGCGTGGTAACCGAGGAGTGCATGAAGCGTGAAGGGGACCTCACCCCGTGTTCCTAAGGCGAATAGCCTAAAGCACAAAAACGTAATAAGCGCATGCGGGCTCTCTTCTCCCATTTATGTGGGACTATCCCACTGAGCTTCTCCTTGCCCAAAATCGCAAAGGGCACTTCATTCAATTGGCACAGCAGCTGAGGTCGAGGCTCTCAATTGAGGACCTGGGCGTGTGACTAAAACTAACCCACTCGACCTGGAGGGTGTAGCTTGGAGCTATCGTGGCTGGATCTTAAAGAACAAGGCAGAGAAGACGACGTGGCGACATAGCTCCGGTGGGATGCCTGAAATACAAAAATCGAGCTAAAAGCCCCAGTTAAAAGGCTCAGAAGTGTCGCAACGATGTGGCAAGGGTGTTGGTGGTGGTGGCATGCTGCGAGGGCGTTTGTAGGTGGCTAGCGAAGGCGGATTTGGTGGTGCGTCAATGGGGTGTTCGGTGGGTCGCATGAGTGGGTGGAATGGCGAATAAGTAGAGGGGTTTTATGCGGGGATGAATAGTGAAGCTTGTGAGGGTGTTGGCGAGGCGTGTGGTGTGGTGGAGTGACGGGAAAGCCTCACTGGAGATGCAGTTGGAGATGGAGAAGATGACGGTGTGTGCGACGTGCTGAGGGTTGAAACTAGGGTTTAGAAGTCCTAAGCTAACCTGCGGAGCTAGAGAATTTAACTAACCTAAATCTAATGGATGAAAGGGAAGGATTCTCACGCCAGTGGTATGCCGGACGTGGGGAAGACGAGGAAGGATGCGTTCGCCGGTGTTGCGAGACGTGGAAGAACGAGACGAAGAAGAATCCACCGGCGATTTTCCATGACAGCGGAGGAAGAGGGTGGTCGAAGAGGGTCGTCAAAGTTGGTGGAGATGGAGGTCGGGGAGAAGGGAAAGAGGAGAGTCCAGCCTCCAAACCAAGCTAAGGAGGACGGTTTGTCCTTAGGGAGTCTTTTATAGGGTTTAGAGAGGCATTCCAAGCTTGGAAAGTAGCTTTCAAGCTCCGGCCAATTCGCGCACAAGGTATATCCACATCTCCCATGCATTCGCATGGGAGATTGGGAAGGCAATAGGATTCATGGTCGGTCTCAATTGGAAGAGAATTCCTCAAGGAATCTCTCTTTCAATTTTAGGACTGATTGATTGAGAATTAAGCGAGAAAATGTCGCTCAAATCTCAACGGTGAGCTACAGCTTACTCCTAATGGCGTTAGGGACCTAGATGTAAAGGTGATGACAAAGTTAGGGGGATCTTTGCAATATATTTCGAAAGTTAAGAGGTTATTTGAGAGAAGAAGAATTAAACTAGAGCAAAATGCAAACTAGGTCAAAATGATTTCTAACTGGGTCCAAATTTTGGTACAAACCTAATTTGGACTCAAGGAATCTGATGGTGAAGTCGGATTTTGGTTTTGACCAAATTTGATTAGGTAATTTATGCAGAAACCTAAATTAAGGTAACTTCCTGTTTGAGACTCTATTTTAAGTCAAAATGGGTTCCAATGGTCAAATCAAGGATACCAAACCTTAAGAATATTTTTCTATGATTTTTAGAAGGTTTAGGTGAATTTTATCTTAACCATAACCTTAGTAAATTAAGCAGGTCTGAATTTAGGGTTTCGGATGTCCATTAATTTTTGAAATACGTGAAAATTTGTTTCTGTTTGTACGAACCCTCTTATTAGTCATTAATGACCATTTGACCTTTGATTAACCCCTAGAATTTTCCTTGATTACTCTACATTTATGATATGATGTTAAAACTGCATATTTAACCCTGATTTATTGTATTCTTCTCAGAATGGAGATGCAATGAATTATGACTCTCTAGCATTATGTAGGAGCATTTTTCAATTGATTGTGACTAATTAAAGCTAGTTATGATGGATGATGACGTTATCATCAATTAGAAACAATTCTGGGACTCACTAGATTTTCGGTTATTATTTTTTATCTTGAAAAATCGCATTGCAATGATCGTTTATTTATCTCAAATAGTTTTCTCAAATCAACCCCCCCCCCTCCCCCCCGCCCCTCAAGAGAGGATGAAAATTCCTCCTATCTCAATATTAGGGTGGTCAAGTCACAAATAACCTCCCCCCAAGAGAGAGAGAGTGGACGAAAAGACCTCTTGCGTCAATATTGAGGCAAGTAGACCACGACTAACCCCCCCCCCCCCCCAAAGAGAGAGAGAGAGAGGATGGGAAATCCTCTTGCTTCAATACTAAGGCAAGCAAACCACATGTAACCTGCCCCTAAGAGAGAGAGGATAGAAAATCCACCCGCCTCAATATTAAGGCAGGTCACAAATAACATCCCTCTATGAGGGAAAGAGGATGGAAAGACCTCCCACCTCAATACCTAGGTGGGCAGATGACAAATATTCCCCTCCACCCCCAAGAGCGAGAAAAGAGAATAAAAGAACCCTCGGCCTTAGAAAAGACACAATTGAGCCACCATAAGCCAGAAGATCCTGAGCAAGGACAAAACACAAGGCCTGACTACTTGTACAAGGAAGCAGTAGAACCACCTAACCAATCACCTCGGGACCAACAAGAAGGCAACACCACTGCCCTTCCCACTAAGCAAGTGGCACAGTCAAAGTGGGACCATCCAGGCAAGAAAGGGGCATAAGCATGACGCAAAAGATTATACCCACATGTCGAAGACCATACCAATGCATGACTAATGGACATATGCTCCAATATCGTCAGCACAACCTACACGCCCAGAAGCTCTACCCCCTCCAATAGAAGGAAATCAACCAAGGCATGGGGGAAGCACTGATGAAACTCATCATGGCTCCAATTACCATTAATTAACTAGTTTCCCTAGTTAATTAATTAAGAATACATTAATTATAGGGTTAATTATATTATAGGGGTTAAAATACCAAGGACCTACAAAATAAGTTAAAAATACTAAATTAAATATTAATTAATCATAATAATAATTTAATTAATAATTTGGACTCAATTAATAATCATTTAGTCAGATATTTAGTATTTAAACTAAATAGTATTTAAACTAAATTAATATTGTGACGTAAGTATGTAATTAATTTAATTAAACTAATCATTTAAATAAATATAACTAAAAAAGGTAAAAACGTAATTTTAAGGCATTAATATAATATTTACCTAATTTATAATTATATATACAAAGTTGAAAATAAATAAATTAAAATAAGCCTAAAAAGTCAATGTTTACATTCATGTCCTTAATTTCTATTTCAATTGAATCCTTTTATATCAATCAGGTCCTTCATTTATTGCAAATACACCCCTGTGAAGACAGCCACCTTCTTCTTCATCTTCTTCTGCTTTGGACGATCCACGACTTCCGATGTCCATACCCATCGATCATCGCTCATCTCACATTAGAACATCACCGCCATTGTTGCCAACACTAAACTCACCATCTCCCCTTCATCTGATAACCCGGATCATCTCGAAATCCTATTTAGACTAGGTGATTAACTTCACCAGTGTCGGAGACGACGTCGGTGGTTACCTTGATCATAGGCTTCTATCCGTCCAAGTACAGCCCCCCTAACCTTCAGCCGCACCTGTAAATGCCCCCTACGCCTCCGATTTCAAGGGTCGACCCCCTACCCTCTTCCCCCAAACCGTGGTTGACCATAGGTGATGAGAGCCTCATCATGAGCCATAACTAGCTCATTTTGACCTAATAAAGAGAATAAAAGCTCCTACATAACTTAGAAGAAGGCTTAATTGAAGGAATAGGTGTTCTGAGAAGAAAACATGAAATAAAGGTTAAAACTGTAATTTTACCATTGCAGTACATAAACGGGATTTCTCAGATACAAACACAGGTCAAATGATCTAAATAAGATAAAAAGTGGGTTGATGCAATCAGAAATGGGTTCATGTGAAATCCAAGAATTAAATGACATCGTGTAACCCTAAAACAGACCCGCTTAATTCAACAAGGTTCCGATCAGGATAAAAATTAAGTAAATCCTCTAAAATTCATGGAAAAATATCCCCTAGGGTTTAGAACATTCAATTTGACCTTTGGAACCTAGTTTGACCTAGATTAGGGTCCTAGCTTATCAATTGACCTAATTTAGGTTTTTATGCAAAATATCCAGTCAAACGTGGTCAAACCTAAAATCCAACTTCACCATTGGATTCCTTAGGTCCAAATTAGGTTTGTACCACAATTTGGACCTAAGGAGAGGTCATCTTGACCTACTTTGCAAATTAGTACACCCAATTACATTTTGACCCTTATCTTTTGAAAACCATCACGTAAACCCCCCTAGCTTCCTCGCCAATCTTACAATTAGGTCCCTCTACCATTAATGGGGAGGAATCCTTCTCCAGCGAGGAAGGGAGGGAGGATACTCTCTGATCCCTCAGAGATCTCCTAGAATTGGAAGGGAGATTCTCTGAGGAATCCCCTTCCATCTGAGCCTGATCACAATCTCTGATTCCTGTCCAATCTCTCGTGTGAACGCATGAAAGATTTGGGATCCCAACCACCTTCCTTCTTCGGCGAGACGACGGTGGCTGAAGGCTTGCCCTCCACGCACCAGAAGCTCGGCCAACACTTATAAAAGGATCCCCGACCCTCTGCGATTGTCTCAAACTTGTTTTAGCCGTAGAACCCTCCAAACTTCATCTCTCTCTCCGGCCAAGAAACCCGCAAGCTCCAGCGATTACCTCTCCTCCCTCTCGTCGCTCTGCTGCCATACCAACAGCAGAGTCCACTCCGCCACATCCTCCTGCATCGCGCCGCACCACTCCTCCCTGACCTCCTCCTCGTCGCCGTTATCTCCCTCAGGGTTGTCTTCTTCGACGACGGCACAAACGAGCCATCTGACTCCGCTGCCCCCTTTCACTCCCATCAATCCAGATAAGTTCCCCATCTTCCACCCTTTCATTTCCCTCACTTTATTTCACACAACCGCCCCTCCACCGTCACTGCCCACCTCCACCTTCCTCATTTCCAGCCACCCTCCGGCGAGACACTCCCGTCACTCCGCAACCCCACACGTCTCGCCGACCATCGCATAACCTCCGCCTCACCTCACTGAATACTCTCCACTCATCCACAGACCCTCTACTCCGCCACAACAGCCCCCCGATCACACCCATCCGTCCGACCACAGAGCGACCTTGGCACGCACACCTAGGCCGCCCCGGGGCCTGCCACCTAGCGCCTCACCTTCGCCGTGACATGGCGAAGGTCCCCCTGTGATCTGATTGAGCCGCAAGGCCCTTTTTGTGTCAGGCAGGTTTCGAGCTCCGGCCGCCATTAGCGGTGACTCGAGGAAGCTGCTTGCTTGCTCCAAGTTGCGAGACTTCAAGGTTCCAGGTGCAGCAAACTTGGGAAGGTCGTGCGAATCCAGTCGTCCCAACAAGTGACACCGCGGGACCAGCAGTTGTGGCAATTGGAGGCACGGCCTGCTACGGGCTCGTGAGAAAGAGCGGTGGGCATTAGTCCCACCTCGGTAAGTGAGAATGACGTGGCCAGAGAAAACTAGGTTTTGTTATAGCGTTGTAGTATAGCCAGTTATTGCCATCATTTCAAATATATAATTTTTTTTACTCGGAAAATAAAGAGTTCCCGAGGTCGAACTCAGGGAGCAAGTTGTATTCTAGGGGTACAAATTCTTATTACAAAAATAAAGAGAGAGAGAGGGGGAGAGAGATGAAAATTTGACTTCTTCTTCTCTTCTTTCTTCCTCTTTGTTTTCTCTTCTCTTTGGCTTTTGGTTTCTTCTTCTTTGTTTATCTCCTTGTGGTCTTCTTCTTCTGCTTTTTGTTCTTCAGATCTTCTTTTTACTTCTTTCTGCTGATCTCCTTCTCGTGCTCTTCTTCTGCTTTTGCTGTCAGGACATTGTCTCTCCTTCTTTCTTCTTTTTCTTTCTGTCTTCTTTATCTGCAGCAGTGGTGATGTTCTTCATCTTTCTTTTCTGCCTTCAGAGCGTCGTCTGATTTTCCACTCAGACGACTTAAGTCGCCGCTGCTACAGTGCCGCTCGGTGCTCCTTCCTTCAGTCTTCGTCAGCCTTCTTCTCTGCCTCGCTTGTCTTCTTCTTCTTTGTTTTCTCCTTCCTCTTTGCTTCGACCTGGCTGCTCTTCTTCCTTCAGTCTTCTTCTTCTTCTCTTCAGCCCTTCCGCAGTCCCTTCACCTGTGCCTGCACACTCAAAGTTCCAATCAGAGACGGCAAAACCTACTCTACCCTCCCCCCCCCCCCCCCCCCCCCCGCGTTTCTCTCTCACAGAAGCCGCTCTTAGGAAAGCTCTCCCAGAGCTGCCGGGTAGTCGGGTACGGGTCGCGCCCGGGTCCAGGCCCACCGGCATGCGTGGTGGGCGAGGAGTGCCAGACAAGTCGGGTCGGGTCGGCCGGATCCGCGTGATGAGCTCGCGGATGGGCCCGGTGAGTCGGTGTAAGAGGGACCTCACCCCGTGTGCTGAGGCGATAAGCCTCCAGCACGTTTTCAATTTGTATCGCTGCGCCGCTCCAGAGCCTTCCGAGGTGGGACTAAATGTCCCACCCCAATTTGGCGCCTGCGCGGAGGAACCAGCTGGTAACTGCGGCTTTACGCGAGGCCCTCGCCCCTGCTGCGAACCTGGGGCTCTTCGCGAAGACACCCCACGCAACCTGGGAGCGTGATCTGGGCGTAGCGAGGCTGCAGCTGCAGGCGGAGGCAGCTCCTTCTGCACAGCAATGGCGGCGGAGGACGGGTGACCTGTTCACAGCAAAACGGCCTCTCGGCCTAATCAGAAGGTACCGGGAGCTTCGCCAGAGTGCGGCAAAGCTCGTGCGGGTGGTGGCGAGGCGTGGGGCGGCATGCAAGGGCTGCCCTAGGTCGGACTGTGGGTCGGGAAGTGGGTGTGTTCGGGGGGTCTGTAGAGGGCGAGTGGCGGGAAGTGGAAGGGCGGAGGTTCTGTGAGGGTCGGCGAGGTGTATGGGGCTGTGGAGCGATGGGGGCGTCTCGCCGGACTTTGGCCGGAGATGAAGGGGGTGACGGTGGACAGGAGCGGTCGAGGGTTTAATCAAATAAAAGACAGTGAGGAAAAGAAAGAGGGGGAGATGGGGAGAAGTTCTGACCTAGCTACGGAGACGAAAGGGGCTGGAGCAAGGCGGCAGTCGTATCGACTGTCGCCGGAGAAGAAGATGCCCAGGGGAAGGGGCGGCGGCGAGGAGAGAGCCGGAGAGGTGCCAGCTGGGTGCGGCGTAGCGCGGGAAGAGCGAGGGAGGGCAACCCTGCAGCTGGTAGTGCGGCAGAGCGACGAGGAGGAAGAGGAGAGGCCGCCGGAGCAAGGGGGGGCGCTTGTCAGAGTGGGAAGAGAGGAAGTGGGGGTCTTTCTCCGTCAGGACCGAGCTCAGAAGAACGGCGGAGCGACGGGGGATATTTATAGGGGCCGAAACAGAGAGGAGGGCGGAGGGAGACAACATGTCTCCCTCGCCGGAGGACGAAGGAGAGAACATACCCATACCGTCCGTGCGTTCGCACGGCCGGTATGGGTGGGTACAGTGCACAGGGGGGTGTCCCTGCAGTGGCTGACGACGCAGGGCACCCCCCATTGACTTGCCAGAGTCCCTCCCTCACCCTGCGCGGCGCCATACTCCGCGCAAGGTCGCCGGAGTATGGTGCCGTGCAGGTTTTGGCAGGAGGGACCTGAATGCAAAGAACGAAGGAGAGTTAGGGGCAGAAATGTGAGGGTTCAAAAGTTGAGGGCCAAAAAGTAAATAAATGAGGACCAAAGTGTAAAGTTGGTCAAGAAGGTTTCCTCTTAGGCTCAAGTTTTTATACATGACTAATTGGGACCTAAGGATTATGATGGTGAATTTTATTTCCAGATTAAACCTTGTTTGACCAGTCAATTTACGTAAAAATCCAAATTAAGTTGTTAATTGGGCATGGTTCTCAATGTAGGTCAAAATGGGTTCCTAAGGCCAAATTGAAGGTTCTAAACCCTAGAGATTATTTTTTTATGAATTTTAGAGGATTTAGTTGATTTTTTTATCTGCCTCGAACCTCATTTTTTTAAGTGGATCTGTTTTTAGAGTTATAGGATGTCATTTAATTCCTTGGAGTTGCTGTAGCCCTTATTGAATCGTCTCATCCCACTTTTCTTCTTATTAGGTTGCTTTGACCTATGTTTGGACCCTGAGTTACCCTGTTTTCAGATTGGATTGGTGAAATTGCATTTTTACCCTTAGTTTCTGTTTTCTTTGCGAACTCAGAATCTCTCTGAGTTAAGCCTTTCCTTGAGTTATGTAGGAGCTTTTATCCTTTGTATTAGGTCAAAATGAGCTAGTTATGGCTCATGATGAGGTTCTCATCATACCCCCATGCCTAGCTTTTGCTAGTCCCTTAGCAAAAACTTAACGTTTCAACCCTTGTTCTAGACCATGAAGTTCTTAATAGCTTCAGATAAGTGCTTTTTCATTTGAGCTTAGATTAGGTTAGAATGCTGACCATAGGCCTAAAAGGTACTCTAGTACCAATCAAGATCCAAATCTGTCTAGCCTTAGCCTCAGTCTTTAGCAAAGGTTTTTAAGGCCCACAAGAACTAACCTAAGGTTTATTGGACTTGGTGGTTAAAGCACCCGTGCTTGAAATGATTTTAGCCCTGGCTCAGTTCGTAGTGCGTTTTATAAGAGAGATAGAAAGTTTTTCTGTTTGGAGAGTTTTCTCTCTCTTTTTCTTTTTAGTTCTAGCCTAGGATTGGCTTTTCAACATGGTCTGTATCAGATTCCTTGCTCCCATCATCAATCCTCAAGGGTTCCTGGCAATCGATGCTTCGAGATAGCACCGCCCATGGCAACCCCCGAAACCCTGGCTATTGAGATTTCGAGATAATCCCATCTATGGTGTTCCGTGGCCGAATCCAGACCCTGGCAATTGACACTTCGAGATAATGCCATCCATGGAATCTGAACCAGCAGAGTGCTTACATGCCCCCAGTAGGATATGTAAATATCCTAAGAGACGAGCATCGAGGAGATGATATTTTGTTACGCATCTTCGAGGGGATTTCCCGCCTCTCTGCACTGGGAACTCGTCCAAATCAACTTGTGTTGATCGGCCGCTCCTACTCTAGGTGTTCTTTTCAGAATTTTGCGACGCTTCTGCGTGATTTTGATTTTTATGCTTACTGAACCAGGCTGTGTGTGAGGTTAGGGTGCTTAGGTTACTAAGTCCCGTAAACCAAAAATTAGTTAATGAGGCCAAATACTCCCTAAGCCTTAGACCTAATACTTCAGCTTTTCATTTTCCTCAACCTCTTGAGGAGTGTCCAGATCTTAATGGGTACTAAGAGTCTATCCAAGAATGCCTAAGGTTTGCGTTCTTACTAATCCATTTGTGCACTTTTTCAGTTATTTTCTTGAATGAGGTCTAGAACTTAGGTTAATTCCTTAGTTCCTTACTAATGACTATCACTTGTTTCTCATAATTTGTGCTCCTTTTTTTTCTTTTGTTTCTTTTCCTTCTCCACAAAATTTCCTTTCTCCTCTTATTCTTCTTTTTATTTTGAAAAATTTTTACTTTTTATGGTGTTTTTGGCATATGTGAATTTTTTTGTTTTAAAACCTTTTCTTACAAGTTTTGCACTTTTATACCCCCCCATGCCTAAGATTTGCAATGTCCTCATTGTAACCTAGGGGGTTTTATTTAACTTAGTTCATACATTAGGACAGATGTTTTGATGAGTGAATGAGTCGGGGTGACTGTTGCGGACGATTTTTAATCTCAGATGCAAGCATCTAAGGTGGGGTCGACTGTCCTAAAGTGTGAACTTTAAGTGTGGCAAGGTGTCAGAAAAGGTTTTAGGTTTTCAAAGAGAATGACGGGCTGCCTCCCGTTGAGCGCTAAATTTGATGCCTTCAGCCAAGTAGGAAATGCGATGGAGAGGGGATGATCAAATCAGCAGAGTTTTGTAAGAAAAGCACCTTGATTAAGAGCCTGGTTGGTCCAATCAGGTGCTTGTTTAGATCGACAGGCTGATGATGCAGCCCAAACCCAATCAATCTGGTGGGTTGATAGATGTAGATCAAAAGGTGTGGAACCCACCATATACTATGAAGCTCAGATGGATGTGGAAGTGTGAATGCAGGGTTTGGCTAAGTCGAATCAGCCTGGTCAGAGTAGGGACCCGTAGAATAATCAGTGATTGATGCAGGAACCCTACAGGGGTGATCAGAGAATGATAGAGCATGGTATGTAGTCTGATCAATGTTCGAAACCCGATGTGGAAATGCAATCGGCTCGGTGAGAGGTGAATCTGAATAGAAATTGAGTCCGGTTGCGGGTCGGGGTTGGGAAGAGGTTTTGATTAGTTCTGTGTGCGCAGACGAGGTGGCAACTGTGTATGAGGGCTCTTCTAGAAAGGAATGACAGGTGGTTTTCTGTAGATAGTCCTCTGGGTAACTATTAAATGCCTGAAGAGTGTCTATAGGATGAAGGAAATCTGAATTGAGAAAAGATTTGAATTCTGGGTTGCAATCACTCTTGGCATTTTCTGTTTTTGGTTCCTGAGGATCAAAAAGGAATGATTCTGTGTTACCAGTGATCTCGGGAATCAGGACCTCAGAGTCGGAGTCAGAGTCATGTGAACTGAGGTCGTAGATGGGCCTGGCGTGTTCAGGAAGGAAAGTCTCTCCGCAATTATAGTCAAATCTGAAATTGTCGGAGAGTTGGCAAAAATGAGATTCATGATCATAAATTCCACCACAGCAAAAATCATTAGACGTGGAATCAGCAGCCTGACTGGGTTCTAGCCTATATGTCAATTCTGGGTTCAAAAAGGTGTTATGTCCAAGCTCGAAGCTGGTAGGATAGACCCAATTGAAATCCAACTCGTCCAACTCCTCAGTCTCTGTATCATAAATTGGCATGACTTTCGAAAAATCGATCAGATTTCCTGAAGATGTTGGAGAGGGGTATTCATCAAATAGAGGCCCAAAATCATATTCTGTAAAAATTTGATCTTTCTCATAAGGGGCCTCATAATCTTCCCAATAAGTTTCAGATCTAGGTTCTAGGCTTAGGATGTGGGTAGAATTATTAGAACCTAAGTCCGAATAACCTTCGAGGGCCACCTTATCAAAATAAGGGGCGGAATTTATACCCTCAAAAGGTTCAGTTCTGATCTCATTATTGCAGGAGTTTTGGAATTCTAGGCTTGGCAATTCATGGTCTAAGTTTGGCTCATCATTGTGTTCTCCTGCAATATCCCAACCTAATTCAACATTGTCTTCTATCTGGGTTGGGATTCCACAACCACTTTGTGCCTCAGTCCCGAGATCTGGGAAACTGGATTGTTCCTTAATACTGTTCCAAGATGGTTCATCCTCTATTTCTGGTATATACGGGTATTTCTGGTTAATAATTTGTTCTACTGATTTCATCATTTCTACCCATTTTATAAGGGCATCTTGGTGTTGTTCCCAAAGTACAGGATTTGTCAAGCATTGAAGGTATTCAGATTGGTGTAATTTTTCTATCTCAATGTATCCTGTCATGAGCATATCTCGGGTTGATCCTTTTGTAACTTCTGTCAATAGAATTTGGGCACAGTTTATGATGAAAGCTGTGGTTGTTGGGACATCAACCTGAATGTTTTCTATTGATATTGAGGGTTTATATTTGATTTCATAGAATTCAAGGGCATCCTCAATCATCTTATCTTTCATGGATCTCAGATATTCAGGTTTTTTACATGGTAGTCTTGCTAGGTAATTAGGCTGCATCTTTGAATCAAGTGGTGGAATCAAGATGTAGAATCAGAAGTTTGAATCAATGGAAGAAGGGAACTTTGTTCAGAATCAGAGGAAAGAGGGGCTATGTGAATGATTTCTGCAAAAACAAGGGAGCCGAGGCTTAGCCTCGGAGAGAGTGAATTTCTATAGGGAGTTTCATGGACTTCCTGCAAAATACTGAAGGACTGGATGAGATAAGCAGGTGCTGGACCCAATCAAGACAACCAAAAAATGTTGGGTGACTATAGAGGTTCGGGGCAGATGGACCCCTTGATCAGAAAGATCGTCCACCTGAGAATTACCTGGGCAGCCAGAGAGGGTGAGTCCCGCGAAGACCCCTACACGGTAGAGCGTCCCCACGGGTTACAGGGTTTCCCCCACCCGACCTCTCTTGTTACTACGGGTCCAGGTAGACCAGAATGGGGATCTTGACCTCTTAAGCCTACCAATTTTTGGTTAAGATTAGGGTGCTTAAAGTTACACTTGAACTTTAGTCTTTTAAGTGCAAAGAGTGACCTAAGTTGAAGGTTGGTTGACCCAAGGGGTCAACTTCACCTCTTGTTTCCTTTGAGAGCTTATCAGGTCTTGTCTTTTAGGGTTCAAGTGTTTAGAGAGCCAATTGCTTAGGGTTTCTCTTGTATAGCTCTTTTTCAAACAAGGTTTGGGCACACTTCTTTTAGTGTTTCTCAATTCTTGCTTAAAAAGTGTCTCTAAATCCCTAATGTTGAATCTTATGTTGGCTCTACTTGGTCCAGTTAGCTCTTTGTTGGGTAATTAGGGCTCAAGCAAGAATGTGTTAGCCCTTAAATACCCTTAATAGTGTGCAGGAATAATGGGTTGAAAACATGCAACTTTTTATGGTTACTAAGTATGGAAGACAGGTTAGCCCTATATTGCTTGTTCTTTTCTTTTACTCCTCTTTAGAGTTTAGGGGTTAATAGCGAGAGGAAAAAATTACCTGTCCTCGGAGTGGTTGTCGTGCGGTTGCTTATCTTCTTGATTTCCTGTAGCTGCACAAAAGAGAGGAGATTATCAGAAACTAAAAAGAAACAAGAATGTTTACCTCTAGAATAGCCGTTGCTCCCCGACAACGGTGCCAACTGAGAAATGGTGGCCAGAGAAAACTAGGTTTTGTTATAGCGTTGTAGTATAGCCAGTTATTGCCATCATTTCAAATATATAATTTTTTTTACTCGGAAAATAAAGAGTTCCCGAGGTCGAACTCAGGGAGCAAGTTGTATTCTAGGGGTACAAATTCTTATTACAAAAATAAAGAGA
Source organism: Thalassia testudinum (assembly GCA_037157565.1). NCBI lineage: Eukaryota > Viridiplantae > Streptophyta > Magnoliopsida > Alismatales > Hydrocharitaceae > Thalassia > Thalassia testudinum. The sequence continues at coordinate 156,762,943 of JAZHRO010000073.1, forward strand.
GAGAGGGGGGAGAGAGATGAAAATTTGGCTTCTTCTTCTCTTCTTTCTTCCTCTTTGTTTTCTCTTCTCTTTGGCTTTTGGTTTCTTCTTCTTTGTTTATCTCCTTGTGGTCTTCTTCTTCTGCTTTTTGTTCTTCAGATCTTCTTTTTACTTCTTTCTGCTGATCTCCTTCTCGTGCTCTTCTTCTACTTTTGCTGTCAGGACGTTGTCTCTCCTTCTTTCTTCTTTTTCTTTCTGTCTTCTTTATCTGCAGCAGTGGTGATGTTCTTCTTTCTTTTCTGCCTTCAGAGCGTCGTCTGATTTTCCACTCAGACGACTTAAGTCGCCGCTGCTACAGTGCCGCTCGGTGCTCCTTCCTTCAGTCTTCGTCAGCCTTCTTCTCTGCCTCGCTTGTCTTCTTCTTCTTTGTTTTCTCCTTCCTCTTTGCTTCGACCTGGCTGCTCTTCTTCCTTCAGTCTTCTTCTTCTCTTCAGCCCTTCCGCAGTCCCTTCACCTGTGCCTGCACACTCAAAGTTCCAATCAGAGACGGCAAAACCTACTCTACCCTCCCCCCCCCCCCCCCCCGCGTTTCTCTCTCACAGAAGCCGCTCTTAGGAAAGCTCTCCCAGAGCTGCCGGGTAGTCGGGTACGGGTCGCGCCCGGGTCCAGGCCCACCGGCATGCGTGGTGGGCGAGGAGTGCCAGACAAGTCGGGTCGGGTCGGCCGGATCCGCGTGATGAGCTCGCGGATGGGCCCGGTGAGTCGGTGTGAGAGGGACCTCACCCCGTGTGCTGAGGCGATAAGCCTCCAGCACGTTTTCAATTTGTATCGCTGCGCCGCTCCAGAGCCTTCCGAGGTGGGACTAAATGTCCCACCCCAATTTGGCGCCTGCGCGGAGGAACCAGCTGGTAACTGCGGCTTTACGCGAGGCCCTCGCCCCTGCTGCGAACCTGGGGCTCTTCGCGAAGACACCCCACGCAACCTGGGAGCGTGATCTGGGCGTAGCGAGGCTGCAGCTGCAGGCGGAGGCAACTCCTTCTGCACAGCAATGGCGGCGGAGGACGGGTGACCTGTTCACAGCAAAACGGCCTCTCGGCCTAATCAGAAGGTACCGGGAGCTTCGCCAGAGTGCGGCGAAGCTCGTGCGGGTGGTGGCGAGGCGTGGGGCGGCATGCAAGGGCTGCCCTAGGTCGGACTGTGGGTCGGGAAGTGGGTGTGTTCGGGGGGTCTGCAGAGGGCGAGTGGCGGGAAGTGGAAGGGCGGAGGTTGATCAGGGTGAGGAGGCGGAGGTTCTGTGAGGGTCGGCGAGGTGTATGGGGCTGTGGAGCGATGGGGGCGTCTCGCCGGACTTTGGCCGGAGATGAAGGGGGTGACGGTGGACAGGAGCGGGCGAGGGTTTAATCAAATAAAAGACAGTGAGGAAAAGAAAGAGGGGGAGATGGGGAGAAGTTCTGACCTAGCTACGGAGACGAAAGGGGCTGGAGCAAGGCGGCAGTCGTATCGACTGTCGCCGGAGAAGAAGATGCCCAGGGGAAGGGGCGGCGGCGAGGAGAGAGCCGGAGAGGTGCCAGCTGGGTGCGGCGTGGCGCGGGAAGAGCGAGGGAGGGCAACCCTGCAGCTGGTAGTGCGGCAGAGCGACGAGGAGGAAGAGGAGAGGCCGCCGGAGCAAGGGGGGCGCTTGTCAGAGTGGGAAGAGAGGAAGTGGGGGTCTTTCTCCGTCAGGACCGAGCTCAGAAGAACGGCGGAGCGACGGGGGATATTTATAGGGGCCGAAACAGAGAGGAGGGCGGAGGGAGACAACATGTCTCCCTCGCCAGAGGACGAAGGAGAGAACATACCCATACCGTCCGTGCGTTCGCACGGCCGGTATGGGTGGGTACAGTGCACAGGGGGGTGTCCCTGCAGTGGCTGACGACGCAGGGCACCCCCCATTGACTTGCCAGAGTCCCTCCCTCACCCTGCGCGGCGCCATACTCCGCGCAAGGTCGCCGGAGTATGGTGCCGTGCAGGTTTTGGCAGGAGGGACCTGAATGCAAAGAACGAAGGAGAGTTAGGGGCAGAAATGTGAGGGTTCAAAAGTTGAGGGCCAAAAAGTAAATAAATGAGGACCAAAGTGTAAAGTTGGTCAAGAAGGTTTCCTCTTAGGCTCAAGTTTTTATACATGAATAATTGGGACCTAAGGATTATGATGGTGAATTTTATTTCCAGATTAAACCTTGTTTGACCGATCAATTTACGCAAAAACCTAAATTAGGTTGTTAATTGGGCATGGTTCTCAATGTAGGTCAAAATGGGTTCCTAAGGCCAAATTGAAGGTTCTAAACCCTATAGATTATTTTTCTATGAATTTTAGAGGGTTTAGTTGATTTTTTTATCTGCCTCGAACCTCGTGTTTTTAAGTGGGTCTGTTTTTAGGGTTACAGGATGTCATTTAATTCCTTAGAGTTGCTGTAGCCCTTATTGAATCATCTCATCCCACTTTTCTTCTTATTAGGTTGCTTTGACCTATGTTTAGACCCTGAGTTACCCTGTTTTCAGATTGGATTGGTGAAATTGCATTTTTACCCCTTAGTTTCTATTTTCTTTGCGAACTCAGAATCTCTCTGCGTTAAGCCTTTCCTTGAGTTATGTAGGAGCTTTTATCCTTTGTATTAGGTCAAAATGAGCTAGTTATGGCTCATGATGAGGTTCTCATCAGTAAGCCGTAAAATGCGTGAGTCCTTTAAATTGAATTTGTGTTATTGCCCTGTTGCCTCCGATTACACTTGGGGTGAGGTCCCTCACCTAAACACTGTGACTCGTCCATGAGCTCATCACACTGATTTGGCGCGACCCGACCCGATACCATCCTGAGCACTCCTCGCACACTACACCCACGCCGGTGCGCCTGGACCCGGGTGCGCGACCCAACCCGTTTACCCAGCTCTGGGAGAGCGTGCTAAAGAGTGATATACACAGAGAGAGAGAGACGCGGGTGTGGGTAGAGGGGTAGGTTTTTCTCCTCTTTGGTTTGTGCAGGGAAGGCAGAAGGGAGAAGTGAAGCTGACACTTAGCCGCAGCAAGCGAAGGAAAAGAAGAAAGGAGGCTCCGCAGAGGAAAAAAAAAGGCAAGGCAGAAAAGAAGAAGTGAGGCCAAAGGGAAACAGAACCAAGGAGAAGAAGACCCGCAAAGAAATAAAGAAAGGTAAAGACAAGCAGAAGAAGAAGAGAAGCTGAAGGCAGAGGGAAGAAGAGAAGAAAAAAAAGAGAAGAGGAATTGAAGGAGGAAGAAGAAAGAGATCAAGGGGCAGACAAAGAAGCAAGAAAGTGAAGAAAAAGAAGAGGAACAGAAGTAGAGCAAGGGATGAGAAGAAAAGGGGCTGAAGCAGAGCAAAGTCTGGGAAATACTTTAAGACGTCTGATATTGCATCAGACGTCCATTTTTTTTCATGAGTAATTTCTTTCTATATCACTCTCATTGAACTAGCCATTTCTTCTTATTTAAAAAGTTGTGTTCTCAAGTTTTGGAATACTTAGATTGCTCCCTGTGTTCGACCTCGGATACTCTGATTTTCGTGTTATAAATCTTTATTTGTTTTCGCGGAAAGTTCGTCTATATTACAACGCAATATTTGTTAAAACACGATCTAGCCGCGTTAACAATTTGGCGCTGTTGCCGGTGAGCAACGGGCACTTCTAAAGCTTTTGATCACAACTTTTGATCCAATATTGACTTAATTCCTCTCTTTTATTGTGCTTGTCTCAGGGAAAGCAGAGAAAAGAAGAGCAGCTGCACAACAGACACACCAAGGAATAGGTAATTTTCATTAGCCCTCTCTCTTAACCCCCTCAAAGTCTAAAAAGGAACAAAGAAGAATTAACTTAGGGCTACCTGTTTCATACTTCGTAATTCATCAAAGTTGCCTGATTTTCATTTCAACACATCTTTAACTGCTCATCCAACTAAGGTAACTAGGGCTAAAACTTTCTTGATTGAGCCCTAGATACCAAATTTTGAGGCAACTAAATTGGACCAACTAGAGCCAACTTAAGGATTGCAAAGCTAGAGTTTTTAGAGACACATCTTCTCTTAAACAAAGAAAAAAGTTTTTCCAAAAAGAGGTGTGCCTAAACCTTGTTTGAAAAGATCTATACAAGAGAAACCCTAAGCAAATCAGGCTTTTAAATCCATTTGAACCCTAAAAGAAAGGACCCAAAAGCTCTCAAAGGAACAAGAGGTGAAGTCGATCCTTTGGGTCAACCAACCTTAAAATTAGGTCACTTCTTCACTCAAAAGATCCAAAAGTCCAAGTGGAACCTTAAGCACCTTGATCTTAAAGTAAAAAAGGTAGACTTAAGAGGTCAAGGTCCCCATTCTGGTCTACCTGGAACCGCAGTGATAAGAGAGGTCGGGTGGGGGAAACCCTGTAACTCGTGGGGACGCTCTACCGTGTAGGGGTCTTTGCGGGACTCTCCCTCTCTGGCTGCCCAGGTACTTCTCAAGTGGACGACCTTTCTAACTAAGGGGTATCATCCGCCCCGAACCTCTATAGTCACCCAACAATTTTTGGGTGTCTCGATTGGGTCCAGCACCTTCTAATCTCATCACATCCTTCGGTGCATGTTTGGTAGGAGGTCCTTAAGACCTCCTTTAGAAATTCACTCTTGTCGAGGCCAAGCCTCGACGCCCTTGTTTGTGCAGCAACCCCACCACATAAATTTTTCATCTGATTCAGAACCAAGTTCCCCTTCTCCCATCATAGCACAACCCATTGAAGAGAACAACCTTGAGCACCAACTTCAACGCCTGAATGATCTCTTTCAAAACTTTATAAACCCACCGCAGCGACCAATGATGCGAGATCACTATAATCCTGCTGCGGTGGCGATCGAACCTCGAGTCCGAATCCCGATTGAAGGTCCTGATTCTGCATTGAAGCCCAATATGATTCATGCCATACCAAAGTTTCATGGGCTTAACTCCGAGGATCCATTCCAACACATTAAACAACTCAAGCATCTCGCGCAGACCTTCAGGTCAGATCCACAAAACCGGGATATCCTACTCATGAAAATATTTTCTTTCTCCCTCCTGGACAAGGCCGCCCATTGGTATCAAACTCAGACCCGTCCAATCAACACATGGGAGGAACTTCAGTCCGAATTCTTGAAAAAGCTCTTCCCCGTTGGCCGGACGAATGCCTTGCACCACCAGATCACTCCTTTCACTCAACAACCGGGAGAACCTTTTCACGAAGCATGGGACCGATTCTTTGATCTCATGCGAAAGTGCCCCCATCACGGAATTCCTAAATGGGAACAAGTCCAGTCTTTTTACCAGGGACTCCGTGAAGACATTCGATTATTCGTCAATGCAACGTGTGGAGGAAACATCATGAGTCAACATGAGGACACGGTGTGGGAGATTCTCGAAAACATGTGCGAGAACTCCATAAATAATGACTCCATGGGCTTATTCGATAGGACGAATGCCCGCGTATTGACGAATCTGAGAGGGGCACATGAGATGCAGGACATGTCCACTTCCGTCGACTTGGAACTGATGGCTAGTCGGTTAGACAAGGTTTCTATCATAGAAAAGAAGGTGGACGAGCTAACTCGGCATTTGCAGCAAGCCACCTCTGTGCAGAACTCTTTTGCACGACCACCCCTGGCGAGGGAAACTGTGCAAAACATCTACTACCAATCTGCTAAGGGGATGGACCCATATCCACCCCCGTCTGCCTCTCAGACCGGAGTGACCTCCGATCCATTCTACTCGAGTTGGGGGAAATCTGAACCATCGTATTCTGACTTTCTTGAGGTTCCTCAGAACTGCGAGGACCTCAACACCATCCAGAATGACCCACTCTCCAATACCTACAACCCTGGATGGCGAAATCATCCTGACTTTCAGTGGACAGGAAATTCTCAGACTCAAAGACCACCATATCAACCCCGTCCACAAGCCCCTTGTCCATATCAGCCGCCTCAGCCTCGGCCCAATCCCACCTACCAATCTAGGCCAAACCAGGATCAAATGACTCTTATCCTTAAAGCACTGGCTGACATTCAAAAGACAAATGCGGCAATGCAAAAACAGCACAAGGATGAGATCACAGAGGTTCGCAACCAACTGGCCCAGATGGCAAATTCCCGCCAACCTGGCACCCTTCCTTGACAACCTCTGCCAAATCCAAATAACGTGCCGACCCAGAGGCGCATTATGAATCCAAATTCAGGCCACGCACATTTGATTTATCAGGCCCCTACTACTCCATCACCAGACGGGATGGAAGCTTCGACATCTTATGCAGGATTTCAGCAGCAGCCACCCCTCTTACCAAACCCAAACGAAAACTAGGCCGGATTAAACTCTGTAACAACACGTAATGGTAAAACAACCCAAGACCCACATTATCCGAACCACTCCAAGCTTGGTAGTAGCTAAGACTCTAGGATAGTTATGCAAGACACCACTATCCCAGATCAAGAACCTAGACCTATTCTAGAGGAACCAACTAGGATTCCATTTCCTGAGGCCTTGACCAAAGGAAAAAGGATAACCAAACCCGTGGCCCCCGAGGAGGATCTGGTCAAGCTCTTTGAACAGGTCCAGATAAACAACCCCTTGATGGATGCAATTCGCCACGTACCGGCTTACGCAAGATTCTTGAAAGACGTATGTACACCTAAACGTAAGCCGCGAACCAAGGATGGGAATCCGATCGTACTGTCAGAGCAAGCCAGCTCTGTCATCTTGAGTAAACTCCCACCCAAGGCAAAAGACCCAGGAAATCCCCTGATTTCTTGTAAAATTGGTGAAACCCAATTTGACAAAGCCTTACCAGATCTAGGTGCCTCCATAAATCTAATACCTACATCCCTCCTTGACCACCTTGAAGAGTCCGAACTTAAACCAACTGAGGTGACATTGCAATTAGCCGATCGATCCATCAAGTCACCTAAAGGAATACTCGAGGATGTCATTGTTAGGGTACGGGATTTCTACTTCCCGGTGGACTTCATAGTTCTGGACATGGATGTACCTGAGAACCCAAGGGACACACCAATCATATTAGAGAGACCATTTTTGGCCACTGCTAGGGCCAACATAAACTGCGAAGAGGGCCAGATAGAATTAAAATTTGGGAATCAAATGCTGAAGATTGACATTTTTAAGGCCCAACAAGGGATTAATTGCGAGGTTATAGAGCAAATATGTGATATCAGAGCCATGGTTGATGAATCGCATACAGAGGACAACCTAATTATCCCTGATCAACCACTAGAAGATCAAAACCTGCCAACAGAGGAGTGCAAACATGATCTAGACACACCTATGACTCCGACCCTTGTTCCTGATACAGACCCCGAACCACCCGCTGCTGCTGACAATCCTGTCATGGAACTCAAGCTCCTTCCCGAGCATCTGAAGTACGTCTTTTTGATTTCCAATCAGACGTTTCCTATGATTATCAACTCTCGACTCACACCTGACCAGGAACTCCGTTTGATTACTGTTCTCCAGCAACATCGTAGAGCCATTGGATGACTCTCAATGATTTGACTGGCATAAGCCCTTCGTACTGCACACATCGAATCTACACAGAAGAAGGCGCACGACCTTCAAGAGAAATTTAGAGACGCTTAAACCCTAACCTGTAGGAGGTCGTGAAAAAGATCATAAAGTGGTTAGATGCAGGGATCATCTACCCGATCTCCGATAGTCGTTGGGTGAGTCCAATACAGGTGGTGCCTAAAAAGGCCGGACTTACCATCATCACGACTGAAACCGGAGAAATCATTCCTACCAAAATAGCTAACTTGTGGAGAGTCTGCATTGATTACAGAAGACTCAATTCCTCCACGAAGAAGGACCATTTCCCACTACCGTTTATTAATCAGATCCTCGAGGAACTAGCGGGAAATAGGTTCTTCTGCTTTCTTGACGGGTACTCCGGTTACAACCAGGTGGCAATCCATCCAGAAGATCAAGAAAAGACCACATTCACCTGCCCTTTCGGGACGTATGCGTTTCGAAGGATGCCTTTCGGTCTCTGCAATGCACCCGCAACCTTTCAGCGGTGCATGCTTGCCATATTCTTAGATATGGTAGGTGACTATCTGGAAGTCTTCATGGATGACTTTTTAGTTTTTGGAGCATCATTTGACGATTGCCTCCAACACTTGGTCCAAATACTCAGGCGGAGCATCGATGTGAATTTGGTTCTTTCTTGGGAAAAGAGCCATTTCATGGTGCCTGAGGGAATTGTCCTAGGACATCTAATCTCGGATAAAGGCATCCAAGTCGATCGAGCTAAGGTTAACCTGATTTCCAAGCTCCCTATGCCTAGCTCGATTAAGGACATCCGATCTCTTTTGGGGCACGTCGATTTTTACCGTCGATTTATCCCTGATTTTTCAAAAATCGCCCGCCCCCTAACTACTCTTCTCTCCAAGGATGTGCCTTTCGAAATTTCCAAGGAATGCACTCGGGCATTTGAGATCCTACGTGACCGAGTAACCCAAGCCCCAATCTACAGTCCCCTGATTGGTCTCAACCCTTTGAGATCATGTGCGATGCATCTGACTTCGTTGTAGGAGCGGTTTTGGGGTAGAAAATTGACGAGAAACCCGTGGTCATTTACTACGCTAGCAAAACACTGGACAAGGCTCAGCGTAACTATACGGTTACTGAGAAAGAGCTGCTAGCTGATGAGAACCTCATCATAAACCCTAACTGGCACAATCTAACCTAGATATGCAAGAAAAAGCTCCTACATAACTCATAGAAAGGCTTGACTCATAGAATTCTGAGTTTGTAAAGAAAACAGGTCATAAGGGGTAAAAATGCAATTTCACCAACACAATCAGTAAACAGGGTAACTCAGGGTCCAAACATAGGTCAAACTAACCTAATAATCTCTAGGGTTTAGAACCTTCAATTTGGCCTTGAGAACCCATTTTGACCTACATTGAGAACCATACCCAATTAATGATTTAATTTGGGTTTTTACGTAAATTGGTCGGCCAAACAAGGTCTGATCTAGAAATAAAATTCACCATTAGAATCCTTAGGTCTCATTTAGTCATGCATAAAAACTTGAGCCTAAGAGACCTTCTTGACCGACTTTGCATTTTGGTCCTCATCTATTACTTTTTTGACCCTCAACTTTCGAAACCCTCGCATTTTGGCCCCTAGGTTCCTCATCGTTCTTTGCACTTAGGTCCTCCCTGCAACTCTCTGAGCAGTGCCATGCTCCAACGACTTTGCGCGGAGCATGGCGCCGTGCAGGGTGAGGGAGGCCCTCTGCCAGTTGAACCAGGTGTTCCCTGCGACGTCTGCTGTCGCAGGGACACCACCATGACCTCTGCCATCGCCCACACCTTCCGTGCGAATGCGCGGAAGGTATGGGTTGCTACTCCGACCATTCTCCGGCGAGGGAGGCACGTTGCCTCCCTGCGCCCACCACTCTGCCTTCGCCTTTATAAGGACCGCCGTCGCCTGCAGAGGGAGGCAAGCTGTCTCTGACAGAGAATAACCCCCCACTTCATCCTCTCCAGCTCCGACAGACGGCCTGCAGCTTCCGGCGACCAACTCTTCCTCCTCCTCGTCGCTCTGCTGCCTTACCTGCAGCAGGGTTCCCCTAACCCTTTCGCCTGTGTCGTGCTGCACTCGCCGACACCCTCCGCTTGCCTCCTCGTCGCCGATCTCCCCTTCCAGGGCCTCTTCTTCCTCAACTCCGGCAGGCACGAGCCGGTGGCTCCACCCTCCCCCCCTTCGTCCAAAACTTAGGTAAAAGCTTCCTCTCCTCCTCCTTTAAGTTTCCCCTCTGTCAATTTGTATTTTCACGCCCCCACACACAACTTCCACCTCCGCCTGCTCCGTCTCCGACCACCCTCTCCGGCGAGCCCATTCCACCTCCACAGACCCCCTCACTCCTCGCCGATCACCTCAGAAGCTTCCCCTCACTCCACTCCACAGCTTCCCCCTTTTCATTCCCTGCCACACGCCACCTAAAGACCCCCCGAACAGACCCATCTTTCCGACCACAGTCCGACCTAGGGCTGCCACCATACACTGCCTCACGCCTCGCCACCACCCGCACTGACTTCGCCGCACTCCGGCGAAGCTCCCTGCAACTTCTGACTAGGCCGAGAGGCCGTATTCCTGTGTTCAGGTCACGCCCCCTTCGCCACCATTGCTGCACAGGTGAAGCTCCTTCACCTACAGCTGCAGCTTCGATCTCGCCCAGGCGCTGATCCTAGGTTGCGTGGAGTGTCTCCGCGAAGACTCCCAGGTCTGTAGCTGGGACGAGAATCCTCCAGGTTACCCTAATTAGCCGCGAGCTCCTCGCCTGCGAGCGCCAGTCTGGGAGGTGGGACTTTAGTCCCACCTCGGAAGTGCGCGGCTCAACGCCCGCGTATAAATTGAAAAAGTGTTCGAGGCTATTCGCCTTCGAACATAGGGGTCAGGTCCCTTACGCACGAGCTCCCCACGTGCTTACCCTCACCCACGCTCACGCCCCGCGGGTCTGGGCCGGATCCGAATACCCGACACTGCGCACACCTCGCCCACCACCGCACGCCGGTGGGCCTGGTCCCGGGCGCGACACCCGTACCCGAATACCCGACTCTGGGAGAGCAATCCTATGAGAGAAATCTGAGAAAGAGAGAGACGCGAGAAAGGGTAGGGGTAGGTTTTGCTCTGACCAGTTGTGTGAGTGTGCAGGTAGAGAAGAAGAAGAAGGAAGAAGGTGGCCGAAGCCTTGGCCGCTCAAGGTAGAGAAGAAGAAGAAGGACTGTGAGAAGAAGAAGGAAGAAGACTGCAAGGAAGAAGAAGAAGAAGACTGCAAGAAAGAAGGAGGAAGAAGCACAGAGGAAGCACTGTAGCAGATGCCACTTAAGCCGTCTGATTGAGAAATCAGAGGACGGATGAAGCTCTGCAGACAAAGCAAAGAAGAAGAAAAAGAAAGAAAAGGTGCCGCAGCTGAGAGCAGAAAGAAGAAGGAAGAAAAGAGAAGAAGAAAAGAAAAGAAGAAAAGAAGATAAAGAAAGAAGAAGAGGAATTGAAGAAGATCAAGAAGATAAAAGGAGAAAAAGAAGACAAGCAAAGAGAGAAAGAAGAGAAGAAGAAAAAGCCAAGAAACAAAACCTACCTCTCTCTCTCTCTCTCTCTCTCTCTTATTTTTGTAGTAAAAGCATTGTACTTCTAGAATTCTAGTAGCTCCCTGAGTTCGACCTCGGAAGAAAAATATTTCTGAGTAAAATTGTAATAGTGGCAATGACAAACCGTAGCTATTTTACCTGTACCACAACGACATTACTATAATAAACAAAAGACCTAGCCACGATTGGTCATAAGTCGGCCACCACTAGCTGTAGTATTTGCACTAGAAAAATTCAGATCATACCTTCTGGGTTCCCATGTTATCATATACTCGGATCACACAGCTGTGAGGCATCTCCTTGCAAAGAAGGATGCGAAACCTCGATTAATCCGATGGATCTTGCTATTGCAAGAATTTGACCTTGAGATTCGCGACAAAGTGAGAAGGAAAAATGTGGTAGCTGATCACTTGTCCCGTCTTCCTTTTGAAATAATTGACCCTTCCAGACCCATCACAGAACGCTTTCCTGATGAGCACCTCCTGACTATCAGTACAGGCCTTCCATGGTTCGCAGATATAGTGAATTAGCTGGCATCACATCAGATTCCGTTCGATTGGCCAAAGGCCAAGAAGGACAAATTACGTTCCGATGCCAAGTATTACATATGGGAAGACCCGTATCTATTCCGCATTGGTGCTGATCAGATAATTCGACGGTGTGTCGCGGAAGTAGAAATCAAAGACATACTCTCATTTTGCCATGACCAGGCATGCGGTAGACATTTCTCAGGACACAAAACCGCATCAAAAGTCCTCCAGTGTGGTTTTTATCGGCCCACAATTTTCAAGGATGCATACAATCATTGTAAGGCATGTTCCCGTTGCCAGACTTTGGGCAACATGAGCCATCGAGACATGATGCCTCTACAGCCGATCCTGGTATGCAAAATTTTTGATATCTGGGGGATTGATTTTATGGGACCCTTCCCGATCCCGGATGGCTTCGAATACATCTTACTCGCCGTTGACTACATGTCCAAGTGGATAGAAGCCATTCCGACCCGAACCAACAATCATAAAGTTATCAAATTCATTCATCAAAACATCTTCTCAAGGTTCGGGATTCCACGAGCAATAATTTCCGACGGAAGGACCCATTTCACAAACGCTCAGTTCAGGTCACTAATGACCAAATACGAGGTGTCACACCGAATCTCTACTCCTTACCACCCCCAAACTAATGGTCTAGCTGAGTTATCAAACCGAGAGATCAAGAAAATCCTTCAGGTTATTATTCGACCTGACAGAAAAGATTGGTCTTCTCGGCTTCCGGAAGCATTGTGGGCCTATAGGACCTCCCACAAGGCCCAATTAGGAATGTCTCCCTTTAGACTAGTGTACGAGAAGGCATGTCAGCTCCCCGTCGAATTGGAGCATAAAGCTTATTGGGTAGTATGGAATTGTAATTTAAATCTTTCTAAGGCTGGAACCCACAGAAGGCTTCAAATAAGCGAGATAGATGAATTACGCCATGACGCGTATGAGAACTCGCGAATTTACAAAGAACGGGTTAAAGCTTTTCACGACAAATACATTTCTACAAACATCTTTCATCCTGGTCAAAAGGTTTTACTCTTTGATGCCCGACTTAAATTATTCCCAGGAAAGCTACGATCTAAGTGGGTCGGACCCTACCTAGTCCGACAAATCTTTGGAAATGGAGCCATTGAAATCAGCCCACTCAGCCATGATTCCGAATCCTTTGTTGTGAATGGTCAAAGACTTAAACCGTTCATTGACATGACCGATACAAATTTGGCTGAGTCATCCTTTACCTCCATTCCCCTTGAGCTCATTGTGCCCAACCGATGGCGTAAAACTCAGCACTTAACGGGAGGCAACCCGTCATTCTTTGAAAAATCCGAAACCTTTTCTGACATTTCTACGCAGAATTCATATTGCACTTTAGGGTTCATCCATTAGAACAACCGACTTCACCTCAGGTACCCCTACCGGAGATTAGAAATCGTTCGCAACAAGTCACTTCGACCCGTTCACTCACCAAACACCTGTCCTAATGCATGAACTAAGCTAAAATCGAACCCACCTAATTTACAATGGAGACATTGCAAATGTTAGGTATGGGGGGGTATGAAAGTGCAAAATGTCAGGAAAATTCATATCAAGAAAGGGTTGCAATTCAAAAAAAAAAAACTTGAAGGAGGGGGAGAAACAATTTAAGCCATACAAAATGAGAGGAGGAAAAGAGTAAAATGCCAAAAAAGGAGCACAAAATGAAAAAAAAAAAGAACTAGTCATTAGTAAAAGATTAAGAAATTAACTAAAGTTCTAAACCAGATCAAGAAAAGAGAAAAAGAAGAAAAAAGTGCTAAGGTGACATAACAAGAGATTAGCGGGAACGCTGGCCTTAGGCCTCTTGGGCTAGATTTTTTAGCTTAAAAATTTACGTATCCGCTAAAATCGGGATAATCCTCAAGAGGTTGGGGAAAATGCGAAGCTTAAGTATTAGGTCTAAGGCTTAGGAAGTATTCAACCTCGTTAACTGACCTTCGGTTTGCGGGATTCGGTAACCTAAGCACCCCAATTCAGACACAGTTTGGTTCAGTGCACCTAAATATCAAAATCACGCAAAAGCGTTTAAATGTTCTGAAAAAGTCACCTAGATTAGGAGCAGCCGATCAACACAAGTTGATTTGGACGAGTTCCCAGCGTGGAGAGGCGGGAAATTCCCCTCGAAGATGCGTAACAACACATCATCTCCTCGGTGCTTATCTCTTAGGATATTTAAATATCCTACCGATGTATGTAAGCACTCTGCTGGTTCAAATATCATGGGCGGCATTATCACGAAATGTCGATCGCCAGGGTCTGAATTCGGCCACGGAACGTCATGGGCGGGATTATCTCGAAATCTCAAAAGCCAAGGTTCTGGGGGTTGCCATGGGCGGTGCTATCTCGAAGCATCGATAACCAGGGACCTTTGAGGATTGATGATGGGGACGAGGAATTTGATACAGACTGTGTTGAGAAGTCAATCTGAAGCTACAAATAAAAAGAAAAGAGAGAAAACTCTCCAAACAAATAAATCTTCTATCTCTCTCTTACAAAAACGCACTACAAATTGAACCTAGGCTAAAAATGTCTCAAGCACGGGTGCTTTAACCGCGGAGTCCAACAAACCCTAGGTTAGTTTCTGTGGGCCTTAAAAACCTTTGCGGAGGACTGAGGCTAAAGTGGGTCAGGTCCGGATTTTGGTTGATACTTGAGTATCTCTAGGCCTATTGTCGGCAATCTGACCTAATCACAAAAGAAAAAGAAAATCACTTATCATAACTAATGACAGACACTCAAGGTCTAGAACAGAAGTTAAAACCTTGAAATTTTACTAAGGGACTAGCAAAAGCTAGGCATGGGGGTATGATGAGAGCCTGACCTAATAAAGAGAATAAAAGCTCCTACATAACTTAGAAGAGGGCTTAATTGAAGGAATAGGTGTTCTGAAAAGAAAACATGAAATAAAGGTTAAAACTGTAATTTTACCATTGCAGTACATAAACGGGATTTCTCAAAGAAAAACATAGGTCAAATGGTCTAAATAAGATAAAATGTGGGTTGATGCAATCAGAAATGGATTCATGTGCAATCCAGGAATTAAATGGCATCGTGTAACCCTAAAACAGATCCGCTTAATTCAACAAGGTTTCGGTCAAGATAAAAATCAAGTAAACCTCTAAAATTCATGGAAAAATATCCCCTGGGGTTTAGAACATTCAATTTGACCTTTGGAACCTAGTTTGACCTAGATTAGGATCCTAGCTTATCAATTGACCTAATTTGGGTTTTTACGAAAAATATCCAGTCAAACATGGTCAAACCTAAAATCCAACTTCACCATTGGATTCCTTAGGTCCAAATTAGGTTTGTACCAAAATTTGGACCTAAGGGGAGGTCATCTTGACCTACTTTGCAAATTAGTACACCCAATTACATTTTGACCCTTATCTTTTGAAAACCATCACATAAACCCCCTAGCTTCCTCGCCAATCTTACAATCAGGTCCCTCTGCCATTAATCCCTCCGCCATTAATGGGGAGGAATCCTTCTCTGGCGAGGAAGGGAGGGAGGATACTCTCTGATCCCTCAGAGATCTCCCAGAATTGGAAGGGAGATTCTCTGAGGAATCCCCTTCCATCTGAGCCCGATCATAATCTCTGATTCCTGTCCAATCTCTCGTGCAAACGCACGAAAGATTTGGGATCCCAACCACCTTCCTTTTCCGACGAGACGACGGTGGCTGAAGGCTTGCCCCCCACGCACCAGAAGCTCGACCAACACTTATAAAAGGATGCTCGACCCTCTGCGATTGTCTCAGACTTGTTTTGGCCGTAGAACCCTCCAAACTTCATCTCTCCTCTCTCCGGCCAAGAAACACGCAAGCTCCGGTGATTACCTCTCCTCCCTCTCGTCGCTCTGCTGCCATACCAGCAACAGAGTCCACTCCGCCTCATCCTCCCGCGTCGCACCACACCAAGCGCACACCTCCCTGACCTCCTCCCCATCGCCGTTATCTCCCTCAGGGTTGTCTTCTCCGACAACGGCACAAACGAGCCGTCTGACTCCGCTGCCCCCTTTCACTCCTAACAATCCAGATAAGTTCCCCATCTTCCACTCTTTCATTTCCCTCACTTTATTTCACACAACCGCCCCTCGACCGTCACTGCCCACCGCCACCTTCCTCATCTCTGGCCACCCTCCGGCGAGACACTGCCGTCACTCCGCAGCCCCACATGTCTCGCCGACCATCGCATAACCTTCGCCTCACCTCACTGAATACCCTCCACTCATCCACAGACCCTCTACACCGCCACAACAGCCCCCCGATCACACCCATCCATCCGGCCACAGAGCGACCTAGGCACGCACGCCTAGGTCACCCTGCGGCCTACCACCTACCGCCTCACCTTTGCCGTGACACGACAAAGGTCCCCCTGTGATATGATTGAGCCGCAAGGCCCTTTTTGTGTCAGGCAGGTTTCGAGCTCTGACCGCCATTAGCGGTGACTCGAGGAAGCTGCTTGCTTGCTCCAGGTTGCGAGACTTCAAGGTTCCAGGTGCAGCAAACTTGGGAAGGTCGTGCGAATCCAATCGTCCCAACAAGTGACACCGCGAGACCAACAGTTGTGGCAATTGGAGGCACGGTCTGCTGCGGGCGCACAAGAAAGAGCGATGGGCATTAGTCCCACCTCGGTAAGCTGTAAAGCGCATGAGTCTTTTAAATTGAATTTGTGTTATTGCCCTGTTGCCTCCGATTACACTTGGGGTAAGGTCCCTTACCTAAACACTGTGCCTCGTCCGTGAGCTCATCGCACAGATCTGACGCGACCCGACCCGACACCATCCTGAGCACTCCTCGCGCACTACACCCACGTCGGTGCGCCTGGACCCGGGCGCGCGACCCGACCCGTTTACCCGGCTCTGGGAGAGCGTGCAGAAGAGTGATATACATAGAGAGAGAGAGAGAGACGCGGGTGTGGGTAGAGGGGTAGGTTTTGCTCCTCTTTGGTTTGTGTAGGGAAGGCAGAAGGGAGAAGTGAAGCTGACACTTAGCCACGGCAAGCGAAGGAAAAGAAGGAAGGAGGCTCCGTAGAGGAAAAAGAAAGGCAAGGCAGAAAAGAAGAAGCGAGGCCAAAGGGAAACAGAACCAAGGAGAAGAAGACCCGCAAAGAAATAAAGAAAGGTAAAGACAAGCAGAAGAAGAAGAGAAGCTGAAGGCAGAGGGAAGAAGCAAAGAAAAAAAAGAGAAGAGGAACTGAAGGAGGAAGAAGAAAGAGATCAAGGGGCAGACAAAGAAGCAAGAAAGTGAAGAAAAAGAAGAGGAACAGAAGCAGAGCAAGGGACGAGAAGAAAAGGGGCTGAAGCAGAGTAAAGTCTGGGAAATACTTTAAGACGTTTGATATTGCATCAGACGTCCATTTTTTTTCTTGAGCAATTTCTTTCTATATCACTCTCATTGAACTAGTCATTTCTTCTTATTTGAAAAGTTGTGTTCTTAAGTTTTGGAATACTTAGATTGCTCCATGTGTTCGACCTTGGATACTCTGATTTTCGAGTTATAAATCTTTATTTGTTTTCGTAGAAAGTTCGTCTATATTACAACGCAATATTTGTTAAAACACGATCTAGCCGCGTTAACAATAGGTTATTCCTCTTTCCGGCGACCCAATTCCCCTTCTGCAAAGCACCTCCACCGGAGGAGCTTGTCGCTTCTCAACTGTTCATCTTCTCAGGAGTGGTGACAGGGCTCCTGTGCGCCCCATCTCCCTCTCTACTCCGCTTCAAACCTCGCCGGAGTTTTCACCGACTTCATCAAAGTTCTTCCTCTGTTACGTGCCATCGACGAAGATCCCTTCCCCTAATTCATCCAGGTAATCGCAAATTAGCATAGAATTTAGTGTAGATTAATTTAAGCTAGTTAGTTAAGTAGATAGTTTAGTAAATGCTTCGATTTGGACTTCATCTTCCATAGCTCCGGCGAGCTAATTCTAGCTCATCGGACCTTCTTTAATCAATTTAGTTACTTGTTCACACTCTATCTCACCATGATTCCATTTCACCTTCTCATGCACTTGATTAATCACCTATTCGCCTAACTTGCTCCACCTTCACCAGAGTATCTCCGCTATCTATGGCAGAGGTCTCCAACTATCTACACACACATTTGAGGTCCTCCACCACCTTTACATCACTTCAGAGCCCCGATCTACTCTTTAATTTCACTTATAGCCACCTGCACACAAAACGCCCAAACTTTGCATCAACCTCTAAGCTGTCGTCCATGGCGAACTCAGAGGAATTGTATCGCCTAATCAATCATATACACACACACTCGCCTTGCTGTTGTGAACATTTCCCCTCACTCAATTGAGTGAGAGGGCAGCTCTTGAGTTCAAGTGAACTCAAGAGGCATTCTTTCTAAATTCCTTGAGAAATCCTTGTATCAGATTATCAATTGATTAAATCGTTGAGTTCTTGAGGTTCTTCATGACCTCAAGAGCATCTTGGTGTCTTCCTTTTAGTATTTCATGGAGATTCACTCTCCAACGACCTAAATCAGTACTCACCAGAGCTCCGGCGAGCTCCGATGAACCAAATCAAGATCCTCAGCCTTTGATTTGATGAGATGAGTTCCAATTTAACTTCTAATGATCAGAGAAGTCAAATTTACTTGATGGATTTGAGTTCTAATGAGTGTAAGCCTAGATTGTCTGTCGTCTTCTTCAACTCCGGTGGAGTTGGAGAGACTTGATTCATCGATGTTCAAAGTTCTTGAATAGGTCAGGAAGCATGAAGAGGTTCTACTGAGTTCAATAGAGTTGTTTGTTAGATTTAACTTACTATTAGCTCCACCGAACAGACCCACTTCAGACCTCCAATGATGAGCTTAGAGACACCTATACAATGATCAAAACAACGTTTTGACGTGTTTGACAACTCCCTCATGTTGAATTTAGTCCATTTAGGACTTTAATTTGACCTGAAGAGCTCTGACCTTGAAAGTCAATTTTCAAGCTCGAAAGATCAACCTGGAGCTGTTCTTGAGGTTTAAATGTCTGAAACTTTAATTTTAAGGATTATTTGAGCTCCTGAGATGATTTAGAACTATTTAGAACTTATTTGTTCAGATTTTATTGAGGATTTGTAGATGTTCTATGATCTGTCCAGTTTGGGTTAAATTGGAACCCATTACTGTTCTAGGTTATTTTGTCGAGTTTTGAATCTAATTTTTACCCAGAACATAGACAATTGACCTTCTTGTTCGATCTAGGAAGTTAAGTGAGGATCTAATCTATTTGTTGGATCTCTTCAACTCTGAAATCAGAGTTCTATGCAATGAACTCGAAGCTCTCAAGCTTCTGAGCTTCCTGAAGCTTTTCCCTTCTCCTTTCTTCCTCTATTCGATGTGGAATGCAATACTGAAGTCACTTAGACCCTCAACTGAGGGTGTTAACCCTTCTGCAGGTCAATTGACCTAGAATTCCTCTTCTAAGCTCGTTTCCAACCATGGCAACAGTGCCATCTTCTCCTTGCAAATCCATGAATCAATCCTGGTTCAACCACCAAATTGGTGATAAAATTGGAAAGCTAAGATCTAGCGCTTTCGATTGAGCCCTTGTTTGCTCGATTTGGATCATTGAGCTGCCTGGAATCTTCATTTGAAGATCTGACTTGCAAGTGCTACACAAAGGAGGAAGGGTTGATTAAGTCCCACATCGGGAACGAGAGAACGCCTGCGCTAGTATAAAACTAATTTGACGCTAAGTCCGGCTAGTTGTCAGCGTAGGGTGCACTTCTGAGCATATTCGAATCTCTTGAGCGCGTGCATGTGCACGTGCATGGGCCCGAGTGGGCATGTGAATTTGTGGGCCTATTGGGCCTGGTACTTTGCAAATGTTAAATGGCTAAAATCTACCCCAATCTAACTAGGCTTGGGCCTCGAGTAGGGTCCGATCTTGCCCCTAGTGGGCATTGTGTATCCCCGAAAGAGCCTGGGCCACCCATTAAATAATTTTTATTAAGTGTTAAACGTGGGTTAAGGCTCTAAAATTGGTTAAGTGTGGAGAATGTGTGTACAGTAAGAGAAGAATTAAGAATGAAGAGAGATAGAGAATGAGCTGAGGGAAAGATGAAGAATTGAGAGGAGTTAAGGGTTAGAGAGAGAGAGATGTTCGATGTAATAATTAGAGGTCTGATTTCAATAATTAAGTCATCTGATGGACTTAATGGACGTCTGATTGAAGGCTGAAGGCTGATTAAAGAGAAGTGCTTGAGCTTTAATTATTTAAAGGCATTTATATTCATTGCAAATTACTTTTATGCCTTATCTTGTGTAACAAATGATGTAGTAATTGATATTTCTTCTTGTTAATCAATGTAAAATCATTCATGTATTTTTCTCTTATTAATGGAATAGTTGCTTGATTTCATAGTTAAATTTATGTGTAATTGTTCATGTGCTTAACATATTATTTAATTATAGATTTAATTAATCAATTTATTAGTTAATTATGCATTAGAATAATGGTGAATTAAACTACAATTATATCTCCCAGTGAATGACCTAAACTCAACCAGTCAAATAAAATAAAATCTAAAATGTTATGTTAGCTCAACCCTACACTATGATCAGCGACAACGATTTAACAACTCAAGTTAACCTAAGTCCATTCTTTACATGATTAATTAAGATTCATAACCTTAATTAATTATGTTGAGAAAAGATGCATCAAGCACCTACCTCCAACTTAGTCGAGGGATAACTGCTGAGGACAAGGGGAACCTCCAAAGAGAGAAGTGTAAAGAAGGCAATTTTTACCCTCGTAGTTGACACGCCCGAAATATGAGAGTGGGGGCAACTAGTGAGAGAAGAAGCAACCCTTACAAGACAAGCCCAAATGAAGAATAAAAGCATGCTTAAAAGGACCAAGAACCAGGCCACCTTAAGGCAAGACACGCTTGAGACAACGGTTTTTTCACTTGCGGGTTGGCCTGCCAACAAACCAAGTTGTACCTCGAGACCTACTGGCAAAATATGCTCAATGGAAGAATAAGCTAATAGGCCAACTACCACGATGCCTTAAGCACCACTAGGACCCAGATAATCAATGCCAGCATGGTGGCATAAGAATCGAGGGGACAGTGCGAGAATTAAGGTATCGATGCAATTAACGAGACAACCCAAAAGATTACATTCTCAACATATGTAAACATGATCATTATTATTGTCATTCCCAAGATTCCTTATATAAAGGATGCATAGGCATCCTAAGAAAGGGGGCACAATCTCATGTATAGAAAATACTACACTAGTGATATTAAGGGCAGAGATCCCCTCCTCAAATGTACACCCTTGAGCTAAAACTAGGTCACCACTTGATCGATCTCTATTCTTCTCTAGTATGTCACGATTTCCCCTATTCTCCCTATCGAACTTCCGTGGCTCGATCAGGATTCTTTCAGTATTTTTATTACTATAGCTTCTTTGCTCGAGTCCCTTGGCTACATCATCGACTAAGGTTCCCATCTCCTCCATGATGACCACTCATCCACCTTGTTTCCCATTGCTAGAAGTAATGAGTCACTATTTTCGTGATTGTACCTCTATATTTCGCAACCTCATTGTTGAATTGCCTAGGAGAGGAGGAGGCCTACAAGAATTATGCCAAGGAACATGAGATGCATAGTACATTATAGGTCATGCCATCAAAAAGAGAACTCCATTAATTGTTAATAGGGAATTTATAATCTCTCTCTTTGAACCTCTTCTTTCTTTCAATTGGCATGTGAAGTTTGGAGACTTTACTTCTCTATTTACAAATCCAATACAAACTTGAATTCCTATTCCTAATAGGATTCTAACTAGCTAGTCGGGATACAAGTCAAATAGAAGGGGAATATTTCCTAGTAAAGGAAGTGGCACATCATGAAAATGCAGGGGATCATGTAAAACTTTTCAAAACACGAAAAACTCGATCCTAAAACTAATCAAATTGGATTAAAATTACGGAAACAATTCACATCAATCGCACCATGATTAGCTATCATAGGTATAATGCAATACATGGAAGCAACTTCACGTGTCAACTAGAAGTCCCCAACATGAGGCACAACTCCTCCAAGTTTGTTGATAAGCGAGATGCTGGAGTCTCACAAGAAAGACGATCTTCATGTAGCAAAGCCCTTCTCTTCTCCAAGAAGCAAGATCAAAGAGGAGGAGGAGGAAGAAGGGACATGCCTTCTTCTTCTTCTAGAGGGGATGGCCAAGGGGGGATGCTCTTTGTGGCTCTCTTGGTTTATTCTCAATCAAGTACTTAGCGTCCAATTGTTGGAACACCCCTCCTTATATAAAAAGTTCCAATCCCAGGGTTTTAGATAAATCATGTTTCTATAAAATTCCCATAATGTCTCTTTCTAATCCTTTTTTCAATTAAAGAGAATTCCAACACTTCTATAATTACCAAAGTACCCTTGGTGATGCTATAAACACATATTAATTATATATTTCAACTATTTAAAACATATAATTAATTCCCTCCTATTTCTACATTACTAGTTATTAATGTGCTACAGGAAGATCTTGTAGGCAATATGAAGCTCGTCTATGATTACGATCACCCTAGATCAAGGGTCTAGACCAAATATTGATCTAATTTAATTCTAATAATCATTTCTTAATTCTCTAATTGAGAAATCTCTATTAATAAATTATTTTGAGCATTACTCCATAATTCTCCAATTATGAGTAATCTCTAATATATCAATTAGCCTCATTCCTAATCAAAATCACTAGGTGTTCTTCACACATCCCTTGTGAAGCATAACAATACCAGATTGTTAAGCTGATAGCCAGCCCCTTGATATATGCCATATATCCCATATGTCCTACACACATTGAGACATATTTGAGCTGTTCAAGGTTTGAGATCTCATCTCACTACCATCCCTTCAAGAAATGATCTATGTGGATTACCATTGTACTTTGGATGGAAAACATGCTAGATAACTTCTCTAAGTTCATCCAATTCCTTCATTCTTGTTCTGATTATCTATCGAAATGACCACCAATTGAATTGAACCTCCAAAGCTATAACAATAAAGCTCAAACTCCACTCCAACTATTGGAGCTGAGCGAATCCCATCTGGAGAAGACTTCTATACCATTTATTGAATTATCCAAACTAGCATGTCAACATATTAGCCTCTCACGCTGCAAAACCTCAACCATTGAGTTGCCAAATCTACATAGCTTAGATACCGGCATAGACTCTTATCTCAGGTACAATGACACATGCCTCTTTCGCTAAGGACAATGATTAAAAAAGGACTTCCGCAATCTCAATTCCACTAATTAACTCCTTGATCATGCTCACGTGACAATTCTATAATCTACACTCCTTATGGAAATCCTTTAATCAAGAATTCAATCAAGTGTCAGTCTCATATGTTAGACTTGGAAGATTATTATCTCTTTCGCGACTAGAAATTATATATGATCAAGACAATGAGTTAACGATATAATCATGTACAAATTTGTATCTTGTCTTCACTATCCAAAGCCATTTCGGATAGTTGATACATTATCTTCACTTGTCCAATTAATCCTTTGTGCATGTAACCTTAAAAGTACAAGTAGGAACAATAACACATATTTGTACTTAAAATCATTTATTTATTTAAATGAATGGAGATGACATATCTAATTAATATACAAATTTCATAATCAAATGACTCATGGAGAGCCTACAACAGTAACACCTAATATTCTCCCTCCTAACCAAATAAAAAATTGAAATAAGAACAAAGAATTTACTCAATGATAAAACCACTTTAGCTAAAAAGCAAACTACAGTCACTTTTTCTCAACACATACAAAACATGCAATCTTGTTGTTGGGAAAGTTGCGTTGAAAGATACAAGGATGATGCTTGGAATAACCAAATCAGCTTTGTACAAATTTCAAGATTGATGAATGCTGAAATTGCCTTGGGCGGTATTTATAATAGTTTGTAATACATGCAAATTAGGGCAAAGATGATGAATATTTTGATGATCCAAAGCTTACGTTGCTTTGATCCAAGAACTTATTCGTTTTTTTACCTTTAAAAATAGCGTACAAGATTAAAAGATGCTTCTCAAAGTCCGTAGGTCCAACGTCCCACTCTAAAAGCTCATAACAACATTAGGCATCCGATGAGGAGGTGACAACCTGAAAGATGCATGTACATATGAATACCGTGGCCATGAGAGAAAAGAAAACGTTTGAATACTTGTATGAGGAGAGAAAAGGCAAGACTTATTTGAGCCGTTCAATAATCAAAGAAGACCCATGAAACTTTTCCTGAAACAATGCAAACAAAATTAATTAGAGAAAGCAAAAGAATGAGAGATAAAGAAAACAATGAATCTATTTCAAAAAAAAACAAGAAAACTATGAATCATAGATTGTTAGATGGATTGCTTGAAATATAGACACACACACACATATGGAGAAGGGAGGGGAATTGAGTTATCAAATGAGTTCAAGGTTCAAATTATTACAACCTGAACCCTCACCTTAGTAAGAAACAAAAGTGCAAATCTCCTTTGCCTAAGCCCTCTAGAAGGCTTGAAGAAGCCAACATTTGCATCATTTATCCTTACGGAGAGGGTTGAGGTTTCGAAGATTACCTCTATCCAAGAGATAAAAAGATTAATTTGAAGGTATACTGTTAGTATGTTGGCAAATGAAATAACGAAATCGAATGTGAAGCCTTCAACAAATAAAGATCCGATAACCTCTCCTCACTCTATCCAATATATTATTCGTTAAAGTATAAAAACAAGTTTAAATAAGGCTCAACTCGTTGGCGAAAAGTTCCGAAGCTTTGACCCCTGCAAAGAAGTGGAAAATAAATAAAAGAATCTAATTTACCGATGGTTGACGAAACTATCATTGTAGCTAAAGTCAAGTCAGTAATTCCAGTTCTCATTTTAATTCAAGACACAGCAATATGGGACGTATTTCTTAGAGTTTTAAAAACGAACAACTAATGTGACAAAAGTATCTTAGAAGTAGAAGGCTAGCGTCTTATTAAGTAAGAGTAAACAAGTGATTGAATATCTTCGTTAGTGATTATGAAAAAATTAAACGAGAGAACTCTTTTAAGAGAAGTATACTAATTTGACAAAAGAATTTCGACAAATTAGGAAGAAAAACTAATTATAAACTTACGGCCTATAATTAGTGGGCCTATTTCTCTACCTACTTTTTTTGTAGCTGTCGGGTAAGATTGCATGATCCATAAATGCACACCATCTTTCACGACTTTTTCTTCTTTATTCTACTCTCACCGTTCACGGCTTCAAGCACAACTCCCCTTCACTGTCCTCCTCCTCAGCTTCCTTGGAACCTCAACCACTGCACGACGACCACCACCACTCCACCTCCTCTTCCTCCTCTCGAGCACTCCAACTCCAACTCCAACTCCAATGTCCACCGCAACTCCCTTCCTCCCCCTCCTCGTCCTCCTCCCCTTCCTCTCCTCAGCATTACCCTCACCAAACTCTACCTCCTCCTCCTTCTCCTTCGCCCGCTTCGACCACACCCCCTCCCTCTCCCTCCTCGGCGACGCCCACCTCTCCCCTCCCTCCACCATCACCATGACCACCGGCGCCATCCTCCACCGCGACCCCCTCCCCTTCGGCCGCATGCCCTCCTTCTCCTCCAACCTCTCCTTCTCCATCTCCATCTCCCCCTCCGGCACCTCCCCACTCCTCGCCATCGTCCTGTCCCCCGACCCCAACCCCTCCTCCCATCCGGGCGCCTTCTCCGTCGAGCTGCGCCCCCTCACCTCCACCCCCTGGAAAAAGCTGCGATCTTGGGTGGACTTCGACGGCCGTCGGAAGCTCCTGGAGGTGAGGCTCTCCAACGCCGCCGTCGCGAGGCCCTCGGAGCCGGCCCTCGCGTACGCGACCGACCTCACGGGCGCCATCTGGCGCGAGCAGATGTTCGTGTGGCTCCGCTCCTCCGGCGGTAACTCCACCCGGGTGGTGACCGTCTACGACTGGAGCTTCGAGGTGAGGAGCGCCGCTCCCTACCGGATGCATTCCGAGCCGCTGGATCCTTCGGCGCTGGCGAAGAAGCCACTGGAGGAGCAGCAGCAGCAGCAGCAGCAGAAGCCCACTACGGTTGGGGCTGGGGGGAAGACGAGGAGGAGGGAGAGGGATCACGGTGTTCTCGATGTGGTTGTTATGGTTCTTATGGTGGGCGCTGCCTGCGGAGCTGCGGTGGCGTTTCTCGTGGCGTTCGGGTGGTTGGGGAGCGTGGAGAGGCGACGGATCGCTCCCGCGGAGCGCGCGTTGCCGTCGCTCGGGTTCGAGTACGAGAAGATCTCGCCTTTCGCAGAGAAGGGGTCGGAGTCCGCGGGGGGGAAGGTGATCGTCGTCTAGGGAGGTGTTCGGGTATGCTTTGCGTGTGTTGTAATCTCGGTTTGTGCTCTCTCTTTTGGAAATCGCTGTACGGGGGGTGTCTGTGATGTTGCTAACACTCTGTATCTTGCAATGTGTTTCTAATCTTAGCGAGCATTTTTAGCCTTCTTTCCTGTTGGTAACTCTTTTTCTACGGGTGCTGAGATGAAAGCCAAAGTCTCACGGACAGATGGAAGAAGCATGATGCACGCTTCTTCTCTCTGTATGTAAATTTAAAGAGAGGCTTTTTCTTTTTCTTTTTCTTTTTCTTTTTCTTCTCAAAGAAAAAAAAAAAAAAGGCATTTTTTCTTCGTGTCTAATGTGGGAAGAGGCCAATCCTCCAGCGGCTTTGACAGGGAGTAGGATTTTGCGGAGATCAGAATGTGACATTGGGAAGAATAACCAAAAGCAATCTGCATTGTTTGTATGAGTACATTCCTTTTGTAACCAATTTAATCTTTGGTAGTTTGGCAAAATGATCTACGTAGTCGACCAGACAACGCAAATCCATGAGATCTAGATGATTATCTACACACACACACACACACACACAGAACAAACAACCTTTGATAACTGATTTTTGTGAAGGAAACTTTGATAACTGTTAGTACTAGAAGATTCATCTATCTCAATTTGAAATGGTCCATTTACTTCGATTTCCCCCCATTATGATCTACCTTGACCCCATTGGTTGACTAGACTATTCATACCATGCCAACTCCACCCGAAATGTTGACTCGATCAAATTGGCTGCATTGATGTTGGAATGAAGTTGGCCAATCTCCAAACTCAGTCAGGCTCACCTTTGCCTAACTTATGAGCTTTTAGGTAGTTAAATATTAACATAAGGTCTGCATAAGTGCTGTTTTTTTTTTTTTTTTCACACTTAAAAGTTTTTATGCTGAATCTTCCCAATCCCTGCTGCGAAGATGACAAGAACCTCATTCGGTAATGTTCCGTGGGTTATTTCAGTTACTTCCTACCCATCTTGTAGGACCAGAAGCTCACCCCGAGCAATTACCCCATCCAGCTTTTGCCCTTCTGTGCCAAACCCCAACCCCTTGGTGGCCCGCCCCCCTGTGAGAGGTCAGTGAATAGTCTTGTTAATCAGCCGCATTCAGATTCACACTTGTTTAGAGAAAAGGAGAGGGTTTTTGTCTCATCATTCTTATTAACAGAAGGGAAAATCCAGAATGGCCTTTGCTGTCTTCCATCTTAGTTTCCCTGTGTTTGCCATATTGGGTTTGATGCCACCAAAATCTTCCTACCTATGATTTGCGGTAGTAACCCAATTTTCACGTAAAATGAGCAAGGGATGTGGGCCTATTTCTACAGCTCTCTGAAGTTCATCAGTTCACCAATCACTTCGCCCAAGGTCGACGGATGTCCCATTGTTTTTGCACCGAGAGACCCTACTCCTTGCAGCTTGTAAAAGTAGAGCATCAACTAAGTCCATCCTCTCTAACGACCTCTGAAAGAAACCCTAACCGCAAGCTTCCATCACTTCACGTATGATCCACATTCAACATATTTACCACATGAATCCTGGAGGAGTACTTCTGCAGACATCCAAGTGTCCTCGCAAACTTATGTAGCAAGCAGTGGTTAATAAAAACTCGTTAATTAATCATATCATCAATATCCAAACAGGCATCCTCCGAGGATGGATTGCCTGTTACTTTTAATAATGAATTGCCTGAAAATGAATGTATTATATAGCATGGTTAACTAGAACGTGGAGGTTGTCAAACTAATCCTTGATGTCTTCCTATCCGGGTTTGTCCTTCGTGAATGCAATGTTGGAATACTAGAAGAGTGCTTTTCCAAGTTCTCGCATGGTTACTATTGACTCCAAGGTATTAACCAACTCTTCAGAAGCTTTCTAGGTTTCAAGTTCTAGCTGTGTTTATAGATTTTAAAAATATTGAATCCTGCGGCAACCTTGTCACCAATAAATATAATGAGCAATTTTGTTCAGCACTGATCAGGAGAATTGAACAGCTAACCTTGATGTTGTATGCACTGTTCCGAAATGTAGAACAAGACAAATACCAAAATTGCAGAAAAAATCTCAATGAGAGGTGGTTTCAAGAAGCACAGCCAACCTACCGCGCTGGGATTTACCTGAACAGTTCCTTCTTTGTAGTAGGGAATAATTCGCAGCTATGGGTGGCAGATCCTTCTAAAATGCGTACCCTCGCAACACTTGGACTTGACACTAATTCGATAGAAACAGAAAATGCTTATTCGTTACTTGTTAACTTGTAGAGTGTGTTAATATCAACATGGATATTTATAGAATGGCATAATGATCTTTCCCATCTTGATCCTATTTGGCCTTTGATTTGATCTCAATATGATGGAGTCCCGCACCATCCAGTTGAATGGAGATCCAAAGTGGGTTCTCTTCCGGAAATGGCATTTTCTTAGGTAAGTCAGAAAAAAAGGCCTCAAGCGACCTTAACCATGGTAGGAAGTAGGAACTGTGATATTTTATGTTCACGTCCCACCAAATGATCCATTTCCACAGGAGATGGCAAAAAACAGCTCTGTTTTTGCGATCCCATCAAAACTCCAAGCCAAGACCAGCAAATGACCAATCTGCTATCGAAAGCAACTGCAATGAATCCACAACAATATGCATCAGCAGCCCTACTACGCACATGCTGACAAGTAGTGCATTTTCGTGGGTGGGAAAGTTCCCAATTGTGTTCATATATTCTCGTCTCCATTTAGATGGCAGTAGATGGAAAATTTCACCAAATGTCAAATGACACATAAAAGCTGATTAATGCGTAAAGCTCATTCAGCTGATACAACCACCGTTCCATCTTGTCAGATTCAAACGCAGCATGTTTACCCGATCTTCTTACTGTAAAGCCCCAGGGCTTTTCTAAAGAAGAGGAAGCTGTTGGCTCTTCACATAATTACGATATGTGCACACTATACCCGCCAAAGTTGCCATAGTTCTCCATTTGATGAAAATTTATAATCCCGGTCATCTCTCATGCTTTCACTGTATTCTTCAATCAGCATAAATTCCAACAGAACTCCCTTTGAAGAAGCTAATCTTCAGTACATGTCCTCAGTAGGTTTACATATTCGGAAAATTGGCATGGTCCAACTTCGCAGACCAGTTTCTGAAACCAGCCAGTGTGATACTCAGGCATCAAGGACCCAAGTCCCCCTGCTGTGGCATGGGCATGATGGAGATACTCGAATTCAGTAAGGGACAGACATTGAAGAAAAATATCTTATGGAGACACATATTTCGAAAAGCATCAGAGAGCTGCGAGGACGATTACGTCAACAACCGTCCTTGTATAAAAGTGAGATTGTAAAAGCTTTTTCCTGCAATTCCTTGCTCAATGTCACTCTAATGAACTTTCTTCTATTAGAATTAATTTGGATACAGCAACTAAAATTAACTGTGTGTGTCAGAGCAGTCACGAATCAAGATATGAAATCGAAGGTAATGTGCCAAAGAAATAACTATTTCCTATGGAAGCTTCAATCTATCCCCACCCCTCATTAGATTCGAAGGTTAAGGTTTCATTTCAGAAAGAAAGAAATGAATTTGGGGTGATCCATTTTTTTAGCATGCTTGGATAACATAGAGTAGCACCCTTCTCATTCCACTTTGAAAAGAAGCTTTCTTTCCTCATTCTATTTCTCAGCCGAAAGAAAAAGGTTGCGGTCAAAAACTCAGCTGTTTTGATTCCCAAGTATCTTTAAATTGAAGGGGCTAAAAACAAGTGAAATTTTACCAGCCCAACCCCTGTTTGGAGGGTGAAAAAAATAAAGTTCTCAAGAACATCAAAATTAATTAAACAACATGAATGCGGAGGAACATTAACAAAAAAAAATGATAGCCATATATATATATATATAGCTCCACAGTCCTAACCAAATTATCGCTTTTGTTACTACCACTTTAGTTGTTCCTAACACCATTCCCACTATTGTACTTCCATTACATCCATAGATCAGCAAGGCAGAGAAAGAAAGGGTGGGGAAGGGGAAAGAAAAAAAAAAGCATACATAACATCCTCAAACAAATGATCATTCCAAAGATCTGTAGCCATTCAAGACCCAAGTCGGCAACCGGCGGTTGCTTAAGACGAGAGTTTCTGATAATTAATTGTAATGCTAATCAAGCAGCAATTCACATCTCCTGCTGGTCATAGTCCCCTTGTTCGTCTTCATCATCATAGTACTCGTCGTCGGCGGTGGCATCCTGATACTGCTGGTACTCAGAAACCAAATCGTTCATGTTGCTCTCGGCCTCGGTGAACTCCATCTCGTCCATGCCTTCCCCTGTGTACCAGTGCAGGAAGGCCTTCCTCCTGAACATGGCCGTGAACTGCTCGCTCACCCTCCTGAACATCTCCTGTATGGACGTCGAGTTCCCTATGAACGTCGACGCCATCTTCAGACCCGTCGGCGGTATGTCGCACACCGTCGACTTCACGTTGTTCGGTATCCACTCCACGAAGTAGGACGAGTTCTTGTTCTGCACGTTTATCATCTGCTCGTCCACCTCCTTCGTGCTCATCTTCCCCCGGAACATCGCCGACGCCGTCAGGTACCTCCCGTGCCGAGGGTCCGCCGCGCACATCATGTTCTTCGCATCCCACATCTGCTGCGTCAGCTCCGGCACCGTCAGCGCCCTGTACTGCTGCGACCCCCTCGACGTCAACGGAGCGAACCCCACCATGAAGAAATGCAGCCGCGGGAATGGGATCAGGTTCACCGCCAGCTTCCGCAGGTCCGAGTTCAGCTGCCCCGGGAACCGCAGGCAGCACGTCACGCCCGACATCGTCGCGGATATCAGGTGGTTCAGATCACCAACTGCAGTGCAGTACAAAAACAAGAAGGCTCGAATGATCGTTTCGTTTCAGGCAAATGTGCATGCAGTTTAAATTTGTTGGATGGATCAATTGTTAGAAAGAGTGAATGCGTACAGCTTGGGGTGGTGAGCTTCAGGGTGCGGAAGCAGATGTCGTAGAGGGCCTCGTTGTCGAGGACCATGCACTCGTCGGCGTTCTCGACGAGCTGGTGGACGGAAAGCGTGGCATTGTAGGGCTCGACCACCGTGTCAGAGACCTTCGGGGACGGGAAGACGGAGAAGGTGAGCATCATACGGTCAGGGTACTCCTCCCTTATCTTGGAGATCAGGAGGGTCCCCATCCCAGACCCCGTCCCACCTCCCAGAGAGTGGCACACTTGGAATCCTATGTTAGAGATCACACACCAAATCAACAAAAAAGATAATGGGTCGTAATATCCTAGTTAATATTTATACATAGGTAGATAGATGTACGTACCTTGGAGGCAGTCGCAGTTCTCGGTCTCCTTGCGGACGACGTCGAGGACGGAGTCGATGAGCTCGGCGCCCTCGGTGTAGTGGCCCTTAGCCCAGTTGTTGCCGGCGCCGGACTGGCCGAAGACGAAGTTGTCGGGGCGGAAGATCTGGCCGTAGGGGCCGGAGCGGACACTGTCCATAGTGCCAGGCTCGAGGTCCATGAGGACGGCGCGGGGGACGAACCGCCCGCAGGTCGCCTCGTTGTAGTATACGTTGACCCTCTCGAGCTGGAGGTCGTTGTCGCCGTCGTACCGGCCGGTGGCGTCGATACCATGCTCCGCGCACACCACCTCCCAGAACTTGGCGCCGATCTGGTTGCCACACTGCCCGCCCTGGATGTGGAGGATCTCCCGCATCTTCAAGGATTCAAGAAGGAACAGGAAAGAAGAAGAAGAAGAAGAAGAAGAAGAGGATGAAGGTGGACGGAAGGGAGGGTGTGGTTGATTTGGAAGTGGGGCAAGAATGGAGGAGATGGGAGGGGGGAATGTGAGGGGATGTTGTGGGGGGTTATGTGACGTATAAATATGGGGGCGATGGGGGCTGCAACGGCCAGAAAGTTTGAGAAGGGGAGACATGCGCTTTGAAATGGGCCGGGGGTGGTTTTGGGTTTGCAACGGCTGGAAAATTTGAGAAGGGAAAACGTGCGGTTTGAAATGAACGGCGGGGATGAGCTGCGGCGTTCCCCAACGGATGGGAGGGCAACGGTTGGATGTCGCTGGCTGATCGTGGACGTTTTCTTTCTTTATTTCTATTTCAAATTTTGAAATCTTTTGGAAATATGGGGATCCGTGTACAGCTTTGGACGAGTTGCGCTGGCTGGTGGATTATTTCCCAACGGTTGGTTGGGTGCCTTTCTATTCTTTTAAAATTTGTTAGGGAGTTCGTTTGGATTTCTTATTCTGGGAGACCAGGGGATGTTAAGGTGGCAAAGTATGCGTATAAATGTTGTCAAGATAATTTAGATTATTGATTTACATACAGTTTCTGAACTTTCGATTTTATTTTTGAAGAGGTGGTTTCGAATTTTGAAGCACATGCCAGCGTTGTCGTTGGACTTTTTTTTTTTATTTTAGCAAGCATCGATTCGTTGATGGTGAAGTACAAAAGAACGGAACTGACTTCATAAGTTGGTTTCGAAGTATCTTGCTTAAATTCTAATTTCTCAACCTTTGAATTTTTTATTTTAAATGTTAGTTTATTTGAGATCTAATTTAATTGAAAAGTTAACTCCTCAAAAAGGAGTTAAACGTTATTTATTTGAGATTTAATTTGCTAATTTAGGTTTGATCATTTTAATTTGAATTTGTTTAACACCAATTTCACCTAATAGTCAAATCCGTATTTAAGTTATACATCACTCATATCTGTAATTTCCCTGATATTTTATACTTAACACAACTACCAAATAAATATCACAAGAATTAACATCACAATTTAATATCAATTAAAATAAATACAAATTAATATTAACACTACTCTACAAGTGAACGCAATTAAGGTGCTACTTTGAGTGAGAGAGGGTCATATGGAGGAGTGATAAAGATTTAGGATTTTCCATGTTATATCATATATGGTATTAGAAAAGTATTTGAGTTGGATGGGTGGATTGGACCCATGGGTCACCAACCAGGAAAGTTTAAATTGTTTTGGTGGGTCAACGTAAAATTAGTGAACCCATGAATCAACCTGATACCCAAAGTAATTTTACGATTTAGGTCAAAATACAACATGTAACTCAAATCATTTCACCCATTTTTCATAATTTGAAGGGTTGGGGGAAGGTAGTAGGAAATGTAAACTACTTATTTGACCTCCTATTACTCATACAAGGATAGATGAGCTAACCAACCTCTTGGTACTCATATTTATGTGTGGCTGCTTGACTGTGACGTTGCTTCAGCACCTAAACAAGAGTTTAGGCCATTGCTTAAAGAGGAGGGATGACCTGTGGAAGTCTTCCTTGTAATATGATGTCTAAGGATTAATTTACCAATTACTTATCCCCCTTTTGGAGGTTAATCTTAGTTACCTACTCCATCTCCCAAGTTTTACCCATCTAAGCCCATGCTATGCTAACACTAACGAAAAGGTGTGTTAAACAAAACACAAATTTAGTAACTCTTTAATGTCTCTAACAATAATTAAGGACATTAACCCTCTATCATATTTATACGTAGAGTGATATTAACACCAACTTATATTTATTTAAATTAATATTAAATTATGATGTTAACTTAATAAAGGTATCGGAGAAGGTTCCGTGTGACTTTAACACAGATCTCACTAACACCATTGGCAACTAATGCTAGGCAAACCGGTGATAAGAGGAGAAAATCGATGTTAGATAAAAAAGGCTAAGCAGTAAAGTAAATAGGTGTTAATCTCACTTTTAAGAGATTAACCTCCCAAGTAAACTTAATTTCCTTCAAGTGTTAACCTCTCTTTTAAAACATTAACCCTCATTTTCCAGAGAGGTTAACTTGCATGATCTTAACACCTATTTTAGGAGGTTATCGCCTATTTTGCTAACACCACTTCCCAAAGATATTAGTAAAATAGATGTTAACTTCGTAACTTCCTCACATCCAAACTCCACTCACTAAAAACCATCATTAGCATTAATTCAAGTAAACACCACATACTCAACGCCATGCTTAACATCATTTTAAATAAACAAAAACTTGTAATGACATTACTCTACAAGTAAATAAAAATAATATAAATATAAATAATACTTTCACATTTCTTAATACCAAATTCTTAAGTCACTTGGTACTGTCATGGATGCCATAGAGCAACAAAGATAAATGATTCCCTTTATCTACACGCCACTTCAGGAAAAAATCATTCTTTATACACCGTTAATAAAACATGCACAACAACGATTTTCATTTCTATTTACCAACCAAAAAGTAGAGAAATGAAAATACTGACACAAAAAGTGATGCAAAAAAAATTTGAGTGCTATTTTGTACTTCACATAATGTTAAGAATGTGAACCTATTTGATAATTAATATTTAATGTAAATAAACAAACATAAGATTTGTTACATGTTAATCTCCACTACAACACTTTAACTAAAAGTCACATGTGATAAATAACTTTACATCGATAATAAACTACCTTACACTAATGATAAATTATTCTACGATATATAATTCTATATCGTTGCAAAATTAATCTAAAGACAGTTTGACCTCTCCAAAGTGATTTTACATGTGTAAATTGATTTTAACCTATAAATTTATAATTTAAAGTTTAGAATTTAGATTTATTGAAAGTAATTTTGATAGTTAATTTTTCACATCAATTTTTTCTCCTTAAAATATAGGGTTTAATTTTTACCATTTTGGATCACCTTTAAAATGTAAAATCAATTCTCATAGATGACAAAATACATGAAAATTTTACACCATTGTAATCTAACTTTACAACCATGCAAATTTATTTAAAGTGCAAAATAATTTTACACAAGTGTAAAATAAAATTACACCTGTACAAAATAATTTTACACCAATATAAAGTAACTCCGTGATTTTCAACTAATAAACCTCGTTTATCATCACTTTTTTTACATTAAAAAAAAACACATTAAAATCACGTTCACACTATTACAAATCAACTTTTACATTTCTCAACCCACATCCTGTTTGCCATTTCCAACTTAACAGTAATATTGATTATAGACATTTAATAATGAAAATAAATTTGTCTAGCAATTAAATTTTTCAAAAAGAAGGAAACATTACATACAATTCTCAATATCCTAGAATTAATTTGAGAAGCTAGAAATCTATATTTCCATAAAAACACCGTGAACGGAACACTATTCCAGTCACTACGTCGATTCATTATTCTCCTCGTCTATTATTTCTTATTTTATATTTTTTTTGACTTCTACGTCAACTCTCTTTCTCATCATTTTCTCATTTCATTTTTCTTTGGCACGTCGTTTCAAATTTCCATCCTCTATCCTATTCATTAGAAATTAATATTAATTATATTACTATAAAAGTATTAAATAATACATATATAAAAGTACTATAAATACAATCTAAAATATTAATTAAAAATTAAAATACATCAAAAAATATTTTTTACAACAATCATATATTTTAATTTTTAATTAATATTTTTTATTTTTTATTTATCAAAAATCAAGACACACTAGATAAGTTATTTTTTAACTCAATATATGATTAAAAATTATATTAAACTTTCATATAATTAATTTTTATACTTTTAGAAAGATTACTTTTATATTCTTTCAAAGTGTAAGAAAACAAATGTGTGTGTATGTGTGACTACCCCTAAGAGAGCAATTAACTACCCCTAATGCTTTTAACTTTATATATAAAATCATTAAAACCATGAAACTTTTAGAATTTTTGTCAAACTACAGTTGGTGTCGAATACATGTCAAGCGAACTATAATATCTACCACTTTTTTATAACATAAACACATTTAGGTCTTAAGAGAGTTAATCCATTAACCTTCAATCTCATCTCTCCCTCACGTGAAGATATCGGTGGTTGTAGTTTCATTGTAAAAGGGCCAAATAAGAGATTGTGAATGAAAAGCTATAGCTTCTCCATGTAGAGATACTATTCTAAATGGAAAGCTACAATTCAGACACAGCAGCTCTTATAAATAGTAAAGATAGATGTCTGTTCATCAAATGAATATCGGGCTGAATTTTCAAAATAAATATTACAGTAGGTGTAGTCCCATAAAGCACAACTTTCTATAGTATGATATCACAACTTAAATACTTCTCAACCTACTTATAAAAATTAAACATGACAACATGACGAGAAAAAATACTAGTTGATTCTTTCCCGTTACTTTATTATGTCAACTTGTTTTTTTGCTCTATCGTAACTGACTATATCAAAAACCACCACACTGATAACGTTCTTTGTTGAAGTGTCGTCAACCTTGGATATTCATTCAGTGCTTTAATAAAAGATGAAAATTAATTTTACAGGCATCACAATATCTTGCACCGAGCTCCACGCTACCATCAAAGGAATGCTGCTGGACGGTAAACAGAACCCTAGCCTATAAACAAACTTGCGTCAACTATTTTAACACTACCTCCATAAACAATGTAGGACACTGAAATCTGGGAAAAATCAATAAAACTTTTCCAACGAGCCATCTACAAGAGGAATCCATATCCACTACGAACCCATCTATAAAGCATCACCGATATTCCCACAATACAAAGGGCCTTCCTTGCAATGTCCTTGAGCAAATTCGCAATCACCCAACTCTATCTACATGGATGATGCCATTCTAACAATGGACTATAAAATCGAATGCCCAAATAAGAAATCACAGGAAAATCTCTAGGAATGAGATGTCCCAGATCAATTGAAAATAAAAATCTCGTGGCAGAGAAGGCCTCTACACATACACAATCAAATCCGGGACGAATGTGAGGATAAAAAAGGACGTCACCCAAAAGAATCATTCAGCACCCATGTTCTTCCAGAAGTGTCATGGATATAATTCAAAATCTCAATAGGCATCCACCCTGCTCGATCCTAGAACTTCAGATGCAAACATCAGCAACAGGTATTTTTTCTTAAGACGTTCCGTAGGTATATGCATATCTCAAAATTCCTAACGAAATACCCCGAATAGTTCACTTATCCGTGCAAGTGACACATTTTGCCCCCCATCCTTAAAAACTCTCCTACCCGCAAAACCATGTTCATAGCTCACATAAACGAAGTACTCAAGTTTGATACTGCATTCCTTTTTGTTAATGAGAAAAATAAGAGGAGGATCATTCGAGCTAGCAATACAACTTTTTATATCACATTTCTTGAGAGGAAAATGGGAAATCAGTTTGAGGCCATTAGGGACCCACTAGTGCCTAGCATCCACAAAAAAAGCCAACTTCATCAAACATATCACCTAGGAACGGCCTTTCTCCCCTGAAAATCATCCCATCCTCTTCAGTCACACCTCCCCCAAATAAAATAATCAATGTCAAAGGCTTTTCGCATCTTTATCTAAAAAACAGGATTAGGAACCAATTTATCCTCTAAAACTTTGCCAGAAGCACTCCTTTGTGTTAAGTAGAACAAGTATGGTAAATCTTCCTAGCATAGACCACAGAAACCACAAGCACCATCTTGACTGTGGAAACTTCTCTAAATAAACCTTAATGAGCTGTCTTATTTTCCAAATATATGAACAGCTACAAGAACAATCTCCATCGATTCTGATTAATAAAGCAAATCAAACAGAGATTTACAGTATAACTAGGTCATCCTCCAACACCAGTCATCGCACAAACAAATTAGTACTGCTGTGCTACAAATTCTGCTGCAACGGCAAATACCGACCAAGCTCAAAGTCGGGAAGATTGGACAGAAATACAGCTATTCAACAATCCACACCCTCCAAACCAGGGCTCCAATGAATACAAATCCATTGATCTAGATCAAGGGACAAAACAAACCACCCCACGAACCTGTAAGAAGACAGGCACCTCACCATCACATTCATCAAACCAGATACTGACAGAGAAACTGGATTACCTATGGCAAGATCTGCACTAGAACCTTCAAAAAGAACCTTCAAACATCTGAACCACTTAAATGTTCTACCGAACATTCTTCCATGGGTATTACCTGAGTAGATCCTTTCAAACTCCCAAGAAGAATCTTCCCAGCATTTCCATCACATTCTCCACCTTCCATATCTCATTTAAAAAAAGCTACATTTTATTATAAAGTGCAGTGTGGTGAGATATATATCTAAAGAACATCAACTTGACTAGTCAACCACAAGTGTGAGTTCTGTAAGTGTGTCGAGCCAAGTGCAGTGTGGCGAGTAACAGGCCTACCTCTTTCAGGTCCCTCATGTTATCCAATGCTTTAGGCACTACAGGCACCTGCAGCCTTCCGCAGCAGATTAAAAAGGGTTCCAGGTTGGCTAGGTGCAGTTCCTTAGGCCGGAATGAAATCCAAATCTTTTTTAGTTTGT
Organism: Thalassia testudinum; assembly: GCA_037157565.1. Lineage (NCBI taxonomy): Eukaryota > Viridiplantae > Streptophyta > Magnoliopsida > Alismatales > Hydrocharitaceae > Thalassia > Thalassia testudinum. The sequence continues at coordinate 156,801,407 of JAZHRO010000073.1, forward strand.
TTTATATATATATTCTCGTGTCTTATACAGTAAGGGATGAGTTCTTCAGATGAAAATAAACAGCTCCTCCCTGACAATGACGTCAAAACCTGGTCCTCAAATCAAAAAGAACGACACATTCAACAATTGTTCCAGATGCATGAGTAAATACATTCAGGAGAGACATGATAGAAATACATAATCCACTGGCGGTTACATCAGACCAACCTCCACCAGAAAATATAAATAGAGGGTCAGCCCATTTTCTCCTGCTTTCCATTTCCATATTTTCTCGTCTCAGAGCGAGCACTTTTTGTAACAAACAGTACCTTCCATGAGAAAACCTAATCATTTTTTCCATTACCAGTAAAATTGTTGTGTACTTTGAGTGAGATTTCTTCGGCTATTCACTCAGATCCCTTGACCCTTTAACAACCAATACAACAATACTACTTATACAACAGGGAATTTTGATTTGATACCTTAAAGACAATTACTAGGGCTTCCATTCAAAGCTCATCACACGTCCTCCAACCCAACACTCGGCAGGTGTTAAGTCCATACATCATGCTACCTCTTAGCAGAGTCATGTGCTTCTCTAGTAGCGGCTCACAACAGGTTGACAATTCTACTTCATTTCCTACTTATGTGGTAGGATAGCAGGTATGTCCATGACTTCAGAAAAAAAAGGTCAAGATGATTTCAGGAAAGAAGGCAAGCCCCTACATACAAAGGTTATTTCCTTAGGTTCTCCAAATGTACCCACAACTCCAAGAGGATCCATCTCTCCTCCTGACCTAGAAACTTGTAGGTTGGCTCAAGCATGACAGTGTCAAGCTAGATCAGACCACATAGGGCTCAACTGACCTGGCTATAGATCAAGCCCAAACCCTGTGAAAAAATTATTCCTTTGGTGCTTTCAGGCAAATCTATGGGCAGAAACCAATTTGTCATCAACATCAATATGGTACAACTTAGGTATAAGTACCTATTTACATATGTTTATCCATATATACCTATTATCTAATGATGCCAGGGCATCTTTGTATCAAAGTCAGTTCTTACATCTAATCACTCCAGCAATCTAAAACCAGCATGTAACAAAAACACAAATTTGATGGGAACAGCCACCGTAAAAGTCAAAAAAGAGTAGAAGAAATAACAAATGCTATTTTGAATCCAGTTGGGAAAAAAAAAAGAAAAGACACTCCTTAAGCATTTCGCTTGTAAATATCTAAAGCCATGCTTGTAAATGGCAATTATATTTCGTAAAATTGAACAAGAAATGTAAGGTCTCAAAAGGCATAAGTAAGCCTTTCTTTTCATTGTTGAGATGCAAAGCTTTTTCAACCACAAAAAAGCGCTGAAATCATTGCACACTATGCCTAGCCTACAAGTATGTAGTTGCATATGTAGATAACATTACTGAATCAAGTCAAGCTCATGTCATACTCAACTCGATAAGGTTATCGAGCCTAAGTTGATCTCATGAGCCCCTACAAAACTGAGGACATGCTCTTTAGATAACCCCAATTGAAGCAGTTTGGCTATATCCATGTTATAACTCCATTTTTATCTTCCCGAAAAACAGTGGTTTCAGAAAGACCATATCACCATGTTCCCAAATCGTTTACTCCAAACGAACTCACACTGGATTACTGAACTAAATAAGCAAGTGAGATATATATTAAATACTAGAATTATACATAATAGGTACACTAAGACAAACATTGATATGATATTGGGAGTTTTACCAGATGTGATGTAGCGCTTATAGAGTTTAGCATGCAGAAATAGCCTCAGGCAACATGGCATGGTCTTAAACACCACCACATGCCAAATAAATTTCACCAATTTTAGCTCCATCTCGTGGTCAAATTCTAGGCTCTCAACAAGTCTGCACAAAATTTAGACACCTCAACGGCATGTTCACAAAATCTCTGACTAGCAATTCAATTGTTCCAAAATTTTGGCATTTTCGTCGAATTACATACAAATTTAAACAAGCATTTTAGCTTGAGATCTTCACCTTCTCATATTCATTTCTCTCAAGTCCACTGTGTTCCAACATCTATCAAATTATGCATCCATTTTTAAGAACACCAGGTCCAGCCTTACTGCTAAGTGCTAATGGCACGAAAAAACAGGCATTTGCAGCCCAAGAAATAAATCTAAGAAAAGAACTAAGAATACCTTCTCATAAACATACAAACCTTAAACTGAATAGCTTCATCAGAAAAATAATAATAATAAAATTCACACAGATTAACTCACCAATAGTGAAGAAACCTGAATAAACAAGATAGCATGCCACTTCCAAGTCATGTCTAGAACGTAAGTCCAAACACTGTTTAAACTAAATTATGCAAGAAAGCACTCAAAGCTTATCAACAGATTATGCAAGATAAACATGTAACCAGAAAAAGAGAAAAGGACGAAGAAGAAAAGAAGAATAATAATATGTAAGATCTACAATTCATAAGGGTCTGGCATCTCAGCTTCTGTCTTCCCCATGATTTTCTTCATTAGCAATCAAAGTGCAAGGATAACAAGAGGTAGTTCATCATTGATGCCTCTTAAGAAAAATACATATATATAATAGAACCACAAATGTGAATGTGGAAAGGAAGGTACCATAAATAAGGAAAATTGAAAGAGATCTAGTATAGAAAAGGAAGTACAGTGAGAATAGAGATAAATATATAAGAATGGTAGGTGAAAATATACAGGGAATAAAGGATGCTAGAAGAAAACACACAAGAAAAGCTTCACATAAACTAAAAAAGGAAACAAATATGTGTGTGTCAGTGTATGGGTAATGCAGTACACAAAAGCATTTTAACTGGGCATTGGAGTAGGATACTACAAAACAACACAAGAAAGATTGGGTAGACAATTTATATAGTTGATATGACAGCAGGTGCATATAAACACTAAATTAAAACTGAAGCTAGAAAACAAAAAAATACAAAACAAAATTCACTATTACGGCAGACCTACTTTTCAGATGCAGGCTACAACTACTCTTTCAATATGCAACACCAAAATCTAGCTATGATGACTACAACTACTCATCAGGTGTCAGTACTTTGAAGTCAAGTACACTGGCCCAACTACTTCATGGCAGGCTGCCCCAACAGCTCTAGAAAGCTGCCTAGGTCGCCCCAACCACCCTGGGAATCTCAGAATGGGTTACCTACCTTCAATGGCCACCTGGACCACCCTGCTCAGGTCGCACTAGGCAATTCAACCCTAAACTATCTTGGCTCTTAAAGATTCACCAGAAGGCCGCTACTGCCAGAATGATCTGGACCACCCAGGATTCCTCAATCAACATGGTTATCTAGAGACGCCATGGCACTTCAGCCACCCCGGCCATCCGTACCACCTAGCACCTCAATCAAGGTGGTTTGTCAAACTCACTAGGCCATCTCAAACACCATTGTCGTCCATACCACCTGAAGCTCCTCAATCATCTTGGTTATCCAGCCCTCCAGGCTATCTCGTTCACACTAGCCATTCAGACCGCTTAGGGTGCACCAACCATCTTGATCATCTAGACCCACAATGAACCCACTGACAAGCTGCCACTGAGACTACAGAAACTCCCCAACATCCCAAGCCACCTGCACTCAAGGTCCAAAAGTTATGAACATGCTGCTGAAGACCATATAACACTTGCCAAAAGCAACAAGCATATCTTCATCAACATCTTGCATAAGGCACCAGTTTATGAAAGTCTAGCAAACGACAACCTCCCATTGGACCATTCAGGAGAACATGGATGGCATCTTTGCCCTACACTTGAGCCCATTTACGATGATGTTGCAATTCCTTGAGCCATCAAGGATGTGGAGGAAATATATAAAATAGCAAACCTCTTCCCAAAAAGACTCAAGGTACTACAATAAAGGTCCATGTTTGAATTCCTAGTGGGGACCCTTTCAGGCCATTGAACCCATCAGTGGCCAAGAACTACTCCACACATAATGGTGGATCATTGTCACTCTGTGGGTTGCATGCTTCAACCTCTCCCACGCTGCTACCCCAATGCTTCCCATAACCAAACAAATCTCATGGCAGTGATGGAAGCTTTGATTGGCCTCTGACACCCCATATTGTTGCCCACTATAATTTTTCAAATAGAAACTCTAAAAACAAGAACAATCCACGTACAACATCCAGAAATCTGACACAAGTGAAAGTTATAAAGAAACGCCTCAAAAATTCCAATCTCTTGCCCATGTACACTAAGGACTAACAAAATGGTGAACCAGGGATGAACTACACACTCAGACATCATCTTGACTATTCCACCCCATTTACCACTCCAAAGAATCTCCAATGTGCACCATTCCCAACCACAGAAGGATTACCACAAATGCTTAAACAAGTTTGCTGTTGTTGTTACAGTCCTTTTCCAGGTTAAACTATAGCTCTATTTCAGTGCCAAGATGCAGCTATTTTCTGTTATTCAACACTGGCGACAAGGTTTTTCTGACCAGCAGACAGAATTCCAGATGGTTCAAATTAAACAGAAATCAGAATGCAACATCCTCGGAAAAGTTTCATGTTTTCAGAAGATTCTTGTAGTTGTCAACGGTTCTTCAACAGCTACAATTATTTATCAGATTAGCTCAATGAACTCTCATAATAAGACTTGCGACCAGAAAATCAAATTAAGATATTAAACTATCTATTCTTTCCCAAAAAACAAGATATTAAACTATCTAGTGCATACAAAGAAAACATTACATACTGCCGATGTCTTCCTAATTATGTTAAGGATTTTATGTGGTAGCTTGTGTGGGTATTCAAACTTGCAGAATCACACATTAGTTTCACATCACTTTTTTTTAATATTTGATAAAATCCAGGCATAAGAAATCTGGTCTCGCAGATGGATAGCTTTTCAGTGAGCAAAACTAGACTGAGTTTTTTGCTTCAATAGACAATAACAACGTTATTTTTCAACTGCAAAAAATCACCATCCCTAAATATCCAGAAAGTTTGAATGATATCTATCCTAAAGGTTGTGTATCAATACCTCTTCCTCCACCCAGATCCATCTTACAACTTACAAGCCATCATCCATCTTCTGATACATAAATATAGCTTTTTTTTTGTAAGGCAAACAGATATTGCTGCAACTAATCTATCTACGATAACTAATCAACCAAAAAAGATGCAGAAGGTGGGGGGGGATGACCATTCAGAAGGCACGTTTATAAAGATGGAAACCATAATTACACCTACCCAGAGCTATAGGATCTGGATGAGCAATTAAACTGTTCATTGGCCTGCGAGTCTTTTAAGAACTCTGTGCCAACCTAACTATGTTTCACATGAATTAAATGTGAAACTCGTCTACATGTTTCTTGCAAATCTCAAAAGGATAGAAAAATTATATAACCCTAAACTACCTCATCAAGAGGTTGACTGCATTACATCCATAACAACACAAGGGTTAAGACTTCACGTATATAGCATCAGAGAAGTTTTAATGTATAACATTATAGCAACAAAGCGATTAAGACTAGCTGTACAGGATGTCATATACTTTGACAAAAGCATGACAAAAAAGCTACCAATTTGCACCATTCCCAAACACTTCATCTTTTAATGAAGCACAGCACTGAAATGATTATACTCAACGGCTTTAATTAAAGTCTTTATTTTGCAAAGGACCATTTGGCAACAGACAGATCTTCATATCAATAAAACCTTCTTAGCTCTGAAAATACTAAAGAATCTCAAAAGACATGCTACTTCAATCATGAATCTACTAAGCATGCAAAGAAACTGGATTCCATTACACTAGATTCTTAAACTTCTTTTAAGTAATCTCACCAAAAGCTCAATGTGTGACTCAACTCAACATTCTACATCTTAAAGAATTCTCTATGTGTATCCTTTACTGCTTTCTAGCAGAAGTGCACTACTTTTTTCTTCATATTTCTGACAGTCTCTTGCTTCAACAAATGACATCAAAATTTCATGAGCAAAGTGATTCTTCTTTCCCAAGATTATTATGAAACATCAATAGGAACATAATCACATCTGACAGATTTCCCAGGATCCATCACCTTTAGAGTCACATCTACTTTCACTCTCTATTAACTTGCATAGCTCAAATAAGTATTGAAGTTTGATAATTACCCCGAAGTAATCTGAATTTCCATTAAAAAAAATATTGTTAAGACCACCACCTTTTCTCAACATCTTCAACATCTAAAACCACACTCTTTTCCATCCTTCATAAATGTTACATCTTTAGACAGCAAAAAACAAATAAGGTGAATTAAGGATGAAGACAGTAGGTTGCTTATAGCTAGTGAAGGTATAAGAACAAGGTGGACAAATTATTTTCACAAGCTTTTAACAAAAATAGAATGGTCGATATCCCATTAGAGTAAGAAAATTCAGAAGTCCACCTGAATTGACCAAGCTATCGACGGGATGCAAATCAAAGGTGCAGCTGATGCTCTAAATGTGATGAAACTTAGAAAAGCTTTGGACCTGATGATAACCCTTGAGATGTTTGGTAAGTGATGCAAGAGAAGGTTTAACTTAGCTCACAAAATCATTTAAGATTATTTGGAGAGAGGAGAATGCCTAAGGAATAGAGTAAAAGTATTGCGATACCTATCCTAATACAGGAACAAAGAACATATACAAAATTATTCCGACTATAGTAGTATTAAACTGATGACTCATACAATGACCCTTTGGGAGAGAGTAATTAAAAATATCTACAGTAACTAAGAATCCACTTAGGTTTACCTTGTAGGTTTATTATTGAAGCAATACACCTTCTGAGGCAAATGATGAAGATTTAAAGAGTCAAGGAGTTACATATGGTTTCTATTGGCCTCAATTAAGTACATCAACCTCATAAAAAACATATATATGTGATGGAAATGCAGCTTGTGTAGAGACAAGGTGGATTGATAGATCACTTCCATATCACCATCAATTTGCATCAATGATCAACTTTAAGCCCTTACCTCTTTACCTTAGTTGTGGATGAGTTAACTAAGCACATTCAAGATGATGTGGCATTGTGTTGGTTTATGAGAAAAAAGATGGTACAAATAGAAGATTTGAGCTTTAAAAAGAGGCCTCAAAAGCCAAAGACTAAGTAGGACCAAGACCAGGGGTATGGAACATAAAAACAGTGGTAGAGGAGACAGTCAGGAGATCAAAAAGAAAATTGGAGTAGATTACATTCCAAAGAAAGATGTTTTTAAATATGTGTGGTTTATTCTTCAACAAGAAGGTGAAATTGATGGAGATGTTACATATAAAATTAATACAATTTGATTGAAATGGAGGCAAGCATTAGATGTTTTGTGCGATAAGAAGATTCCCTTAAAAGTTTATGTATTACACAACAATCGGATATCGCCGACGTATAGGTGATATATAGGTGATATCACTGAATCCCCCTTTTTCACTTGGCAAATCAATATCAACATCAGAAACCTTACCACAAACACCCTTTCACATATATACGACTAACCACCAAATTCTCAACACCATATGGCACCGCATGCCTTCCAACTACTACAATAGTTGCCTTTCATTTCAAAGTCAACTTATCACGTATAACAAATGAGTCAAAAGCAACATTCATCGAGCACTATGAGAGAAGAACTCGCTCCATTTCAATATCAAAGCACAATTATAGACCTCTTTGTCCCTTTTGGTTCAAACTGAGTACAAGATATTGACTCCCATGAAGCCTGCTAGACAACAGCATGACTTGGCGGAAGAAACCTATGACTATCTTGCTACACATAGAAGGCCCAAGCTTAGTCCACTAAACTCAATGATGAGAACTGAAGTTGCAAAATTCGCAAACTGTCCACAGTAGAATCCCAATCAGAAAATAAAATAAGTTTCCAGCAACTACATGTGACTAAATAGTTACGAATCCATTTAAGCAGCAAGAGATCCTCCAGATTAACTAATGCATACGTTAAATAAATTTGCTCGACAAATGATGCAACAGAAAATCCAATCCAACCCTGCGTGAATCCCACAAATTCCCAAATGACCAGCTGGAGGTGATGAGAGTAAATAACAACAACAAGCTACATGCCTACAGGCTGTAACCATAACAGGGAATCAAGTAGTTCCACGCAAAAGTCGCACAGTAACAGCAAGATAAAGGGAAAAATAATAATATGGGTTTGCACTCACACCAAAGAGACCCAAAAGTAATCATGCAACAGCGTCAAAACCGCAAGACACAACGAATGCAGGGTCAAACCAGACAACGGGTTCGGTGGCGTTGATTGGGGATAGCGGCAGTGGCGGGGACTTCGGATAGGGACATAGGGATGTCCCTACACTATCTGGTTGAAGCAAGCATGAGAATCAGAGCAGTCGGGGCAGACAAGAGGGAGTTGCAGGAACAGAGGCAACCACAGCGTTGAGCCCTTGGTGGTCGGATGTTGGAGGGAAGTGAGGGCAGTGGACATGTAGTGTGACGGCTGTGGCAGAGGTGTTGCGAGGTGGATGGTCACTGCAGGGAGGCCTGGCGATGACGTGCACTGTGGTAGACTGCAATGGTGGTGGAGGCAATGGTGCTGGTGGTTGGGCGGTTCAGTGGAAGAGGTGAAGGGGAAAGGGGTGTGGCGGGTGGAGGAGAAGGTGGGGGTGAGGGTGACAATGGGTTCAGTGGTGGTGTGGGAGGGGTTGGCTGGCAGTGGTAGATCATTGGGAGAGGAGGGGTGAGGGGGAAGGAAGGAGACAATGTGAGGGAAGGGTCACAAGTGGGGTAGGAATTACAGAGGTGAGATGAAAAGTAGGGATGAGAGAGAGAGAGAGAAGTATAAATGAGAGGGAGAGATGTTGATGAAACAAACAAGTGAAATCCCAATTCATTCTTACTTGTTCTCAAAACCAACGACCGTTCCCCTTTTAAAGGGGCTACAACCAAAAATAAAATAATAATAAAAAGACTTATAACACATCATCACAACCGATGGCATGGCCAAACGATACAAGAAAAATAGGAAAAGAATCCTTAAAAGAAGTACGTAATGGGAAATTTACAGGGATGCACTCAAGTATTTTGTTAATCCTAATGTGGCTACATCACCCAGGTTGGTAGGTCCTCATGCATAATTACACCAACCAACACTATTGAAAGAAGACCACGTTAACCGGATTGGACTCTAAGGGCATAAGGGAATTCCGGTGTTGGGTACAATACAGACCAAAGGAGGTCCCCGCAACAATATTTTCTTCCACATAAAATTGAGTCATTACGACCCCAACTGAAAAGGACACCTATTTCAGAATGTCATGGTGAGAAAACAGAGTCAATCATAGAATAACAAACCTAGGTCATAGTGTATCATTTTCAATGGCCGTCCACTCTCTTCATTTGGATGTGAGGTAAATTTTACCACACGTGAATAGGATAACTTGCGGGATATGAGAGATTTATCACATGCAAATCCCCATGCAGTTTGATTTGACAGCTCATGTTAGCAACATTCACTACACCCACCTCCATGTGACCGTCACTTGCGCTATCCTTATATACATCGTAACCCACTAAAAACGCAATCTCATCACTATTCATCATACTACTCATCTTATCCATGACGCATCCATATTCACTAGGCAACAACCAAAAAACCAACAGCAATGAACAGGGTACATATCTACCTGTTGAGAGAAACAACGCACACCAACATATTCGATATTATTCATTTTTCCTTACCATGATGTATATTCTCTAGAAACCTTTTTAATTTTTGATTTTGTTGCACTGAACAATTAGAAAATTCAAGTTTCCTGTGGAAGTGCCAAAATTTTGTAGAAAAAAAAAAGAAAAGACACAGCACTCTTTTTCACCCAGCCCATCTAAAACTAGCATCAGCTGAACACCTAGCCAAGCAAATAATCAATCACAAATCAGCCCCAAACGATAGATGTGCCACATTCGCACCATGTTATCACTACACAGTAGATCCCAGCTTGTTAAATCTAGCAAATGTGAGCGACTGACCCCTAGGCTTCACCTTTTGTTCACATGCACTAAACCATGGGTCTAATTGCCCTTAAAATTTCAAATGTCAGGCCAAGCAAGGACATAGGTTAATTTAATATCCAACTTGACATTCCAAGGATAAAAAGGACCAAGGGAAAAGATAATAATATAGGAGCAAAAGTCCTAATAAGCCTTTTAAGTAGGCAATAAGGTCATGCTGACTGACTGGAGGTTGAGAAAGATATAGCACAAAATGATCAGGGCCTCTAACTCTTAGAATACATAAATCCCACATCAAAGATGTCTCCTTTAGCAGTTGTCATGCCGTTGTGAAGTCCAAAAAACATCACATCAAGCAAAAGACTGCTATAGTAGCAGGAAGGTGCACATTACTTCTAGTATGAACTTACATTGTTATTTGTAACACATAGCCAGCCTGGAAGAACGGCAAGTCACAAGCTTTGGAGTCAATAAATGCACAGATCAAAAGGAATTTATTAAATCAACGCTACAGAAATCTACCTGACCAGCCCCTCTCCCTGCCCGAACCCACACCATTAGATTCATAGAGCTTACAATTCCTGAAAACTATGCTTGGTTTTTCTCTTAAATGCATCCTAATTTAAATATGTTAACAGAAAATATAAAGAGACTTCAGTATCTTGCACAGTTTCAAACACTAATAAAAAGAAACTTCGAGGTTCTTGAAAAAAATTACCAGGAGCAACCAAATTTTACTTAAATTCCCCAAGCAAGCTGAATTCACTTGGCATAAGAATGCCAGATCTACAAGAAACATCAGAGAGATTTCCTTGCTGTTCAATGCAAGCCCACTTCTTCCAGGCTAAGCAGATATTTTGCCGCACATTCAAGATGCTCCATCCACCCAGCAGTTTGCTAACCATATCAACATCCCCACCTCTAATCTCTTCTAAGATGCTAAGAAGCAGCACAAAGCAATTAGGCAGCCAGAGGGAAAAAAAATCAAGTGAAAAAAAAAAAACATGTTAGACACCTAAAGGTTTGAGTTATGCAATTAAAACAACCAAAATATTGCCCAAAAAACCACCAAAAGTCAAATTAAAAGATGATTTTTTCCTTTACTAAAGAAAAAATTAAAAAAATCAAAAACAGATCAATTTTGCACCTCTAGAACTTACAGGTACAACAACCATGACAACCTTCTTTTTTTTTTTGAAAAAGGAAAGGGTAGTTATCCAGGGTGATAACTACCCAAAATATTAAAGAGAGAATCAACGGCCTCCTCCAATACAAAGGGCAAACCCCAAGGTCCCCCACTCCAAATATTAAACAAAGAAGTAACAAACTCCACAAAATTCTCCACATAAGACCTCTGGCCTCTGAAGACTACAGAATTCCTACCCAGCCAAATGCCCCGTAACACCGCCAACGGTCTGGCCCTCTCCTTCGTACGGAAGACATTCTACCCAACATTACCCCCTCCACCTCTAAAACTGCACCAAAACCCATCAAAAGACCGACAATTCCACCACCCCGCTCCCACCCAGCTCCATATCTGCACTGCAAAGAATGACTAGCAAAGGACTGTAGACATTGACCTTTGCTCAAGAATCACTACAAGATTACGGTCTGTTACCAAGAATCTAGTTAAGAATATATCAAACACTTCCAAGGCATTTCTCCCTTAAAAGGTTTCCAATTCATCTGAAGGCAAATGGACCTAACTAACACAAGAGCTTTCTCCCCTTCAACCTCCCATGCTGCTCCATCTTTACCTAAAAGACCAACATGGACTCTTCACTTAGGGGTGGCCTGAGTGGGCATCACTCAAGCTTAATGAACCAAGCTCAAGTAAATTTCCAGCTTTGTTACCTTGCAGAGCTGAACATGAGCTGAGCCAAGCCTGGGATTGATAATTCAATTCCTTAGCTCATTTAACTTTTACACAACATATCTCACGTCAGTAAAACGTAAATTACATGGCAGCTTAATGGCTTAATGAAAAAATTCCACCCTAACTCCCCCCAAGTTCCCCAACAATTCCTTATAGATTTGCCACATTATGCTATGACCGTTTTCCTTATTAGCTAGTTTTTGCTTAGTATAGGTCATTGACATGATCAGAATAGGTGACCCTGTTTGGCTTATGAGCCAAGCTCAAGTTCAATCCAAGCTTGGCTCGGCTCATCCAGCTGAATATCCTGGACTATCTTCACCTCTCCTTTCAAATCTAAGGGGCTATCCCAAAGCATAGATCCAAGTAAGCCACCCAGACTTGTAGATAAGAAGAAACCATACGGATGTCTCTTTGGTACAAGACCATAGAGATTATCTTCTCATGAAGAGGAAAAGAATCTATCTGTGGAAAAAGCCATAGACATTGTCACTTTCTAGGGTATTTTTAAGGCTTTAAGCAAGCTAGAATTTGACTCCTAAGCTATGCCAAGCATGGCCTTGCATTTAGGCATAGTGGCAATATTTTACAAGCACTATCTAATGCCCCAATTTCACAACTTTCAGGGCTTAATCACCATGTCACTAACATTAAGATGCCCACCGAAATTTCAATCACAGTTTCACCACCAAAGTTCAACCCGAATACAATAGCATATCCCCTAATTGTTCAATCAGGTTAATTTCACCACAATGTTCAACTGATATATGATCTTTAAACTTATTCTCCAATCCTTGTGCAAGTGTTCCATGAACTAGAGGTTATGCCCATTTGCAGTGGTACTCTTAATACTTAATACAGATATGCCTAATAAAAAGCAGCCCATGATTGAAACTAAAATCTATGTTTAAATGCTGCTTAGGCCATTTGATTTATTCTAATCATTCCTTTGTTAGCTAAAACCAAAATTTAAAGACTCCTCGTGCCATCTATTTTAATGACAATCATTCCCTAGTCATCATAGCTGTTGGTCTTCAAAAGCTTGGACGTAACACTCTTAACCAAACATAACCCTTGTAAACATACGCATGCTTTAGATTGAAGACCATTCACCAGACATCTCTGCTTATTCTGCCTAATCTTTTTTTTTTGCCAAAAATATAAATGATTTTTCGTCACCAAGTTTAATTAATTAAAAACATACAAGATAGTACCGAGGAAAGGGCACCGCACCATTTACAGGCAAAAAGAATAAACTCTCAGAACTTCAACCACATATGGCAGATATCTCTTAAATCTAAGCAAATATTCTCCTGGTAGGTAATCCAGTCATGCAATATGCTTTCTTAAGGCTCAAAATAACAGCAACTTTAGGAAAATGGTAGAAAAGTGGAAAGAAAATCATAGCTAACACTTGTTTACATTAATGTCACGTAAAAGTCAGATGCTTTTCAAAAAAGTTGTGTCTGTTGGTTTCTCTAGATGTTTTGAATTAAATGGATACTGTTCGCAAGCACACTTCAATACACTGCAATTGCAGAAGAGCATCCAAGGCCCACAGTAGCATTATAAAATTTCCTATCATGCAACTATTATGTGACATGGTTGCCATATATTATATAATATTTCATGCACCAAATTTACTAGTTTTTCTTTTAAAGGGCAAGTTTGTAGTATATTGATAAGATCATGTTTTTTTCTGAAGAGAAGATTAGTTCATGTTGACACAATTTTGGGCAGCCATATACACATCTTTGATTTCAAACACAATTAATTGGAGAAAGTTTTAATTCTCATTATGGCATCCTTGCATACTATTAAGTTTTATTTTTGGAAAAGCTAAAATATGATCACATTAGGCTTGAAATAATCTTTTTCATTAAAAAGAAGCAGTGGGCAAACTACAAACAGTAATGACTATATACTTAGATGTTTTTGTGTTATAGTTCTTAAATGTGAAGATGTAAGTTTGTAGACAAGCTGACACATTTGCTTATTCTTTACCATTCAATCAAAAATTCTGTACAGCAACTTTACTTTAATGAATCTTTGGCACATTTAATGGCGGAAAGGGCAAGGTTCAGATAGTTGTTTTGGTTTTGGTGCATTTATATTGGTTGCAGCCATTCCCCCTTCATCTCTTCCAGAAGGAACATACACTGTCTCAGATATACATATACCTATACATACATATGATATATGTGTGCATACTGCATGTAGATATGTACTGTTACTTATATGTGTCTATGTTTTCACACCAACAGCATGGTTGTATAATTCAATTTGAAATTCCTAATTCTTGTCATCCACTAAAGTTTATCATAATAATGATAACCTTCACCAGTAACTGTATTAAAAGGTAAATAAAAATTACATGTAATTGTCTGTTGCATTTGTAATGTTTTCATACAAAAATGCTCCTTTTGTTTCTGCCCAAAACATTCATTTTCTCCCAGGAATTCCCTAGAATTTGTCTTTTGTTTCTGCTCAAAACACTCACTTTCTCCCAAGAATTCCCTAGAATTTCTCAACATCCTGGAGATTGCACATGCATACCATTACTGGAGTCTCGTTCATCCAATCAACACTGAACTTACAGCATCACTTTTTTCTTTACTTGATACATTTTACCTTATAAGAGCTCCCAGCTTACACCTTCAGCTGTTTTTGCTCAAGACATTTTGCCTTGTCCTAAGAATTCCCTAAAATTTCTCAAAATGGTAAAAGTTGCATGACTATCATCACTGCAGCCCTGTTCCTCTAATCAACAGTGAAGTTAGTGACTCAAAGTACTGAGTTTGCCTACAAAGATCAACAATATGACTACAAACTACATGCAAACAAAAGCATAATTTCTCATATTTAGAAACCACTCGCTACTCCAATCACAGCAGGAAACACTTCTAGATGTTCTTCCTTCTTCAAAGAAGAAAATGGAACAAGACTACAAGACTTAAAATGCAACTACCATTTCATTTATTTCGATAGAGTACAGGTTATATCAAGCAGAAGAAGAATAGGCTAAAAGATTATGCATGGAGATACATGCTAGCAAAGCCCCAACCATGTTGGTCTCTGTCTAGATGTTAAGAAAATGTCTGGAAATAGTCTATGTTGTGCATTCTCTATGACCTTCCTCAATGCAGAGAGTGCTGCATATTTGACAATGAGGAGGTAGATAACCTTGCTGAGGCTCAACAAAATGCTATTTGTAATGCTATTTGTAAGTTCATGGCCATGCCTGTGGATAGAATCCAGAGGGAGGAATCTCAAAGGACACACATAGCAGGCATGAAGGGTGGAGTACCAAAGAGTGTGGCTAATGACAGGGATGCACTAATGAGGAAATGTCAGACCCAGAAAACCAAATTTGAATAGCAAATATAAGGGAAGGGGAATTAAAACAACTAGAAAAGATACTTCAGGAACTTCTTCGATCATGGCTGTGAAGTTTGGAAAAATCAGCCACATGGCAGTGCCATGTGGCAGCCTTGTGTGTGTCCATGTGTGCGTGTGTGTGTGTGTGTGTGTGCGCGCGCGCACGCATGAGTTGGCATGAGTTATTGCTTAGGGAGTAAGTTTTCTTTATTTAATTAATTGTGGTGATTGGGTTATTTAGGAACTAATCCCAAGTTTGCTGAGATTGTGATTTGATTTGATTGAGATCGATTCCCTATTTATGGTGGCCAAATCTCTTCATTTATTTCTTAAGTTGCGATAATATTTTCTACTTCAAAAAAAAAAAAATCCCTCCTTTCTTCTTCACAACAACTCCTCATTCTCTCTCTCTCCTCTCTCCATGCACCATTATTGAAGAAGGACTCCACCTCACCCTTCCAAATCTTTACAATTGCAAAATGTTCATGATTTCTAAAATATAATCTAGATATCACAACAGCAGTTTCCTACACCTAATCCCAAAACAAGGAAATTCAAAAACAAAAAAATCAAGAGAGGGCTAACTTCTCAAGGACAACAAGAGAAGCGAGAAGGAATCCGGCTTTGTCACATTACAGAGGTCTTGTGAGCATGTTAATGCATTGTACGTTATCAATAAAATGAAATGACTATCAAAGTCCATATTCTAAATAATGCATCAGTTCTCTTTATTGAGTTTCGAAATTATTCCTATAGCTGACCATTTAGAGACTGCAGGAGACAGAAATATGTCTAATGCATGTAAACTCCCAAACAGGGTCATCTTCCTCACATTTTCTGCAGAATTGATAACTTACTCAGTGTTAGGCTCATAACCTATTCATCTGAACCGGAAGTTATCAACCTCCAATAAAAACTTTATTCATCCCATGATTCATTCACAACTTGAAGCTGTCCATCAAGAAGCATTGGCATTAAAAATCTGTCAGTTTCAGAAATCCGTTGCTGTCACAAAAACAAAGGCCATGCTAACAAAGAAATGCTCACACTTAGTTCTACAAGTTCAAATTCAACCAAGTTGCGCATATAACCTCCCATCTGATCCTTCACTCTCTTTACTTGGAGGTTATAAAATCACAAACAGCAAATGGCATATATCACTCATATAGCCTTTTCTTTCCCATGTTTCACAGCAGCATTATACATCAGAAATCCTCCATTCAAATGCAAACTGCTCAGACCATCATTGAGACAACAAGATAAGATCTGAGCAAAAAGAATCTTGCCAACCATGCAGCACCCATCCAAATGACACTAATTAAACCAAGTCTGAAACCCACAAAGAACCAATCATCAAAAAACCAGATTCTAAACAACCAAGGAATCAGATAATAGTATCACATATCCTAATAGGGACTCATGGCACTTACACCAAGCAACCTTGTCTGCACTATCTTGAGATGCTCTGGGATCTTCACGCAACCTAGGACCATAATGCCCAACTCATGTAGTATGTGGTCAAACATACAAGAAAAATAAATGGACACGTAGGATAACCAATATCCTGTCCACTTCAGAAACACAAACGCTTATAGAATCTTGTCATTGGGTAGAGTCCTACACTAAGATAGATAACTATTATCCTATAATTGTGAAAAATAACTCACACAAAGAATGTTTCGCTGGGAAAGGAAGTTTAAAACAATATACAGAGAAATTAATGGAAGCATTAATATTAAGGCAGGCACAAAAGTATTAAAAAGATGTGGAGTAAAATAGAGCTTAAAGAGACTTTCCTCAACAGAAGAGATTGCCTTTATTAGGAGGGACAAGGATACTAAGATCCACCAAAATAGTCGAGAAGGCAACTTTTATGTCTGTTAGTAAATGAAGTGGCCTCTAAAGCCTGAAAATAGGGAAAAATGGTCACTCCTCAGATAAATCCAACAGCTTTGTTTACCAGTGAAGTTGATCATTTCAACCTAATTCAGTAATCAATAAACTCAAGATAAGTACAGAAGGAAATCTTACTTTTAGGTAGATGAAAAGGATAACGGCTATTATGAGTGGATAGCACAAATCTTAGCATAAATTCCACATTCAAGCTAACAGCAATGAATTAACACTTTTAAAAGGAATTACGCAATGCAGTTAGATTTATAAAACTATGATACGTACAACAGGTTGGAGCATAATCGAAAATGAAACCAGAGGTTTCCAACATCAGAAAATCTTATTGCTCTTATTTTTTCCTTCTGAGAAAGATAAGATCTGAACAAATGTTACAGAATGAAAGGCCACAGTTCCTTCAATTACATAACTAGGAATAATTTCACTATTACTGAATTATAGTGAAAGTCATTCATTTATACATATTTAATATGTTCAACCCAATGGCTAGAAGAATAGTCATTTTGGGTCAATCAATTAGTCAGCTATACTTATTAAATTAGGAACCTGTACCAAGGTCAATATCATGAGACAAATACCCAGATCAGCCAGTCACAGGGATCTTCTGTGCAACAATCTCCAGGTAAATAATCCAAATGGCTTTTTCATTTTAGTTTATATGGCGTTTATCTCCACAAGGCTTGTGTTCAATGACCATTATCACTTTTTCTAACTATGTTTATCATCTAGATATACTTTTATGAATTCTTTTTACCGTGGAAGGTAGATTCTTTCAGTTAAATTGTGGAACATGTGCAAACCTCTGTGTGCTGCATATTCACTTGAAAATGGCCCCTCCCTAGCTATACCGAATCCCAGAAACTGTTCTGTACAACAGATAAAGTCCTACATAGCCTAGAATGGATTTCATGTTCGACCTAAAACTTGGAAGCATATGTAACCCACCTGTGCTTCCAAAACTCCACTGCATGCACGGTCTCATGTCCATATGCAGAAATATGAGGAACAGACAGCAAATGTACCAGCAGTGGGGTCAGAGGATACAGTGTATCTCGACAAAGATATACCTAAATCTTCACCATGCTAATTAACGCAACTAAACCAAACCTGCATGGTTCATCAAACTCTAAAAGTAATGAATATCAAATGGAAGTATTGGAATTTTTACCATTTCTCAAAGGTGGTTAACGGAGGGAGGCCTACTGAAGTACTCAATGGATAAGGTATGAGTGATACAAGTGGAGAAGCCTAAGGGGTGGAAAGTATAAATTGCACCGGACACTGGTTTCTAAAGTTTTAACTTATAAGGGTGCTTTCCAGCTTACCTCATTTCCACTGAGTTACAAATTAACAAATGTGAAACAAATGCTAACTAGTTTTCGAAACAATGGGGAAGTGATATAAGTACCTTGGAACAAAAAAAAAATCCAAACTTAAAAATGAACTTGGAAAGAAAGCTACACACACCTTTACTAGAAGAAGAAGAAGAAGAAGAAGACAATCTAACCTTACATATAACTACAAACGAGAACACAACACCTTAAATGAAAAGGAATCGAACTTAAAAATGAACTTGTATAAAGAAAAGTGTACATCACATTGCCATAAAAAAATCGTGAAAATATAATATAACATTGTGTGCAGGTGCAAATAAGCACCCAAATCAATGTTCACAAATAATTAAAAGGCATGCAAAAATCATCAAGATAATCACCACCACGAAGCCTTTTCCCACATTACAGAGGTCGGACCATTGTAGATCATTCCAAGACTTGGGATTATTTAAAAAAGGAAAAGGAAATGGATCATGCCTGATCATTTCTGTACAACATTTATTTAATTTTCATGGTCCCCTCTTTTCAAGCTTAATATCTAATTTTTCACACCTTTGGAATATAGTGCATCACAAGGCCCTCTTTCCAAATGTCCAAAACCACCTCAAACAAGTTACCTTGTTTGGTGCAACTGAAATCTTTTCTTTAATAGTCTCTCCCTTAGAATTTAGACCAATCTCTCCTCATGGTCATGCTTCCAAGTAACAAACCCAACATTCAGAACTGAATGGCATGGTATCCCTTACCATCACTCTATAGAGTTGCCCTTAACTTTCAAAAGAATCTCCTTGTCACATAAACAGCTGAAACTAATCCCAGTTCAACAATCCTTTACAGATACTACGTGTAGCGTTGCTATCACATCCACCATCTTCTTGAAAAATGGATTTCAGGCTTCTGAAGACTTCTCCCTTTGCAATGGATTGTATCTCAATTTTCACCCTTGATTTCTCTACTTCCTCTCACAACAAACTTTCCTTTCACATATTAGTTTTTTTCCCACTTGGATCAAAGACTTTCAAGGGCCTTTGACTACTACTCAAGATTGAAATTTGTTTAACTTCTTACCTCAGACACGAGGACAATGTCATCTACAAAATGAATACATGGTATCTCAAATTGGATGCATTTCATCAACTCATCCATCACCAACATGAAGTTAGGACTCTAAGGCAAACAGAGCTCCAGACCACTGATCACAAGCTAGTTAGCCACTCTACTCTTAGTCACACATGTTGTAGTTTCATCGTGCATATCCTTTATAAGGTTGATATACAAAACCACCACTCATTTTTTCTCTATAATTCTCTACAATGGAATCCTTGAAACAGATCATAGGACTTCTTAAGACCGATAAAAATCATATGCAGATCTTTCTTCTTAACTTTAAAGAGTTCCACTGAACACTGTAAGAAGACATATTACTTTAGTTTTACCAGATATAAATCCAAATCAATTCTCTAAGATTCTATCACCCTTTCAATTGCCCTCTCAAAAAAACTTCTTAGCATGAACCATCAACTTATTGCATATGTTCTTTCTTGTACAAGGGTATCACCACATTTCTTTTCACCATTCTTCTAATATTTTCCTGCTGCTCCAAATCATATAAAAGAATTTCTAGCTAGATGATTCCTTCCACCACAAAGAAAATTCTGCACATCCATAGAAAATATCATCAGATACAATAACCATATACGATTTCATCATTTTTAGAATCCTTTCCTTTCATCCATTGATAATTTGCATGGCTGAAATGAACCCAAAATGTTCTACAAGTCTGCTAAAGTGATTTCAGATATCACTTCCATTAAAAAGATTTTAATAATAATTCTTCCACCCTTTCCTGAATATCTTTACCATCCACAAGCACGTTAATCATCCTTGATGCACTTTACAAGCCAAGATCTTTCATTCTCTAATTCTTTGCTTTAACTAACTTGAAGATATCTCTCTCCTTCTTTGATTCTGTAAAGATCCTAAGCATTGATCTTTACTTCATTGGCAGCCTTATTTGCTTCTTTCTAACCCTTTGTAGATTCCACCTAGCCTTCATCAATTTCTCCTTGAAAAGACATATCAAACTCCAAACTAAACATGTACATCTTCAACCCAACCACCAACAATCTTTTTGCCAACACTACTCCTTCAGACACATCTAACACCTCTTTGTATTTATGCAATTCAAGTTGCTATAGTATCCCATATCTCATTGCCAGTTTCAGCATTTTCCCAAGCACTCTGTTGAACATTTTCTCCTCAAAACATTATTGTTGATTTAGATACCACCATTTACTCCATGGAAATCTGTACATCATTTTTTTCTTTTTAATTTCTTTATGACCATTACCAATAAATGGCACTGAGTGGTTGGTTAGGCTCTCGTGGAATGACTTCACAATCCTTGCAGTACAACCAATCTCATTTACTCGAAGGAAAATAATTGATATGCATTCTTGTTAAACTAATCTCATAACCAAATTCTCTTCTCTTTTCTTGAGTGATGTATTTGATATAAAAGATCATAAGACACTGCAAAATCAAGAAGTGTGTTCCCTTCTTTACTTCAAGTTCCCAAAATCACAATTCCCATGAAAACTTGCATGTTTTAAGGCATCCTTCCCCACATCCCAATGTTGTTAAGGTGACCACCTAGGGCTATCGGTCTACCAGAACAAGCAAGAAAGACATAGGTCACGTTAAAGTTGTTCAAAGTCAGGGTCTTCATCCAAACAATTGCCCACTTGCCTTCTTCATCACCTAGGTCTCCTTGCACCTCATCACCCTACACCCAATTCACTTTAGATGAGACCATACGACTCTTCTTTAGTTTTCAGTTATACATACCATGTATGTGTATATTTTAATGTTATATATAATAATGTTACATACGTAGCTATCTGTTACTAATAGCTTTAATATGCTCTCAAGTTTGCCATTTGTTTTAATATAAACTTAATCTATTGTTTACCTGTCATGATATAAGTTATACATAACTGTAAGTAATTATGATATATGCTTTACATATATACATACACATATATCTATGTCTGTCCACGTTACAGCAATATATAAATTATAATATTTACTCTATATATACTAATATAGTATATGCAATATATATCACTGTTTTATTTTTGTAGATATAGATAATATATGTTTTGATTGCTTGTATTGGCATGCATGATATACATAGCATCCATATAACGTATGTGTGTACACATTGTATGATAATACGCATATATATATGGGCAAAAGGTAGCTACCTCCAACACTTTTAACTTCATCTACAGAGCATATATCATCAGAAAACTTTGGGAATTGAAATCAATTAATACAAGAAAAATATATTTCAATTTTCATTTAAATTGGAGACCCTTAACCACTCCATCAAAAGGGGTCAATTTTTAGCACTACTTTGAACATTGAAAATTTGGCATTGTTGATGGAGAGGATGGGATTAACCGATTGAGTTGAAACTCTATACAATTCTTTGTTATATTAGGATGGTGAGATCTCCAAACTTCCAAAACGATATGTGACCTTTAGACAAAACTAAAAGCATCGGGAGTAGCAATTAGCTCCTACCTGGGGATAGCCACATTTTACCTTGTGGGTGTGTGGGTGTGTGTGGGTGTGTGTGTGTTATTGTTACTTAAATATGATAGAGTCATTCCTTTTTATCTCACTTAATTAGTGTTATCATAAGTTTCTTATAAAAATTTATACTACCAAATTTACTAATAAAACATATAGATACATTGCTGCTTTAGTTTTGTAGATACATATAATATATGTTTTGATTGTTTATATTAGCTAGTATAATATACATAGCATGCATATAATGTATGTGAGTACACATTATCTCATAATACGAATATATATAAATGTTATTGTTACATAAATATGATAGGATCATTCTTTTTTTCTTTCACTCATCTATCGCCTTGACAGCTTTAGCATGTCCACATATATCCATCCATGCAAATATCTTTCTTCGTCTGTTCGATGGATTTTCCCTAGATTAACTTACCATGTTCTTCCTAAGATTACTTATCTATTCTTTCCCCTAAATGAACACAGGAGAAAATTAGAAAAAAGAAAAGTGATTTCAGATTCTGTTGGAAAAAATTTAAAAAAAAAATGGTATTCAATTCTGTTAACATCAACTATACTTCTTTCAATGCAGATTAACAACAATGCCAGCACCACTCCAAGTTTTCTCATTTTGCAAGTATCATAATTTGAAACAAGTCCATTTTAAGTTCCTTGATTTTCCCTTTCCTCCCATAGATAAGATTCGAATATTACTCCTGATCATTATATCAACAACCTCCATTAGCTGATCAGGGTGCCGATGTTCTATGTTCCAAAAAGCAACTTCCTTTGGGCTAACTTCTTTAGTCACGTCCCGCATGTGGTAACTCCTGATCATTTTGCATCACATCCCTGGCGATGCAATAAAACTTACTTCTATGCATCCTTTACGTGACAACCCCCACCTATTTTTACTACATGAGGATACTGATGTAGCAGACTTTGCCCAGTTACCATTGCATCTAGGCAACGCAACATTTCTCTGCCAAAGGGCATCCCAATGAAATCCAAATGAATGTGTGAATCAATGTTACAAAATCCGATTGAGCTTTGCACCATCCGCTGCCTCTTGAAAATCCCCTGCTTTGTCAAAGCTTTGGGATCAGTTGTACAAAGAAAAGAAGCTCAAATTAGACGGAGTTAAGAATCACCCAAATAGCAACAAATAAATTGAATATACTAAATAAACATATATAGAATAACAACAAAACAATATTTTTTAAAAGGAAAAAGCAATAAAACAATATTAAAAGAAGACAACAAGAAAAGATTAACCAACGAATAAAATGTCCAAACAGGAGCATACTATGAAAAGCCCAACCAATGGTTGGGTACATACATAACCAATTATCTCATGTAAAAATCAAGTGGTGCAAGGGATAGAGGTGAAGGCAGGTGGAGGCTGAACTGATTGGTTGAGTCAGGAAAAAGAATAACCCACATCCATCCATGACGTGGTGGGGTTAGAAATGCTCGAGTGTATCTCAGTATTGGCCTATCCTATCAATGATGACAATTTAATGACAGAATCCATGGTGCAAGGTAACATATTCATGGAATAGGATTCACTTTCAAGATGCCTTAATGGCGAAATGGTAGACATGTAACACTCAAAATCTCATGCTAAAGAAAGTGGAGGTTCAAGTTCTCTTCAAGGCAAAGCAGTGGCTTAAATCCTTTAAAAATAAAGAGAACAAGCGGCTCCTTTGGCGATACCTTGTTTTATTACTTGCAAAATCTAGAGAAGGTAAGAACAATCACAATCACCAAATAAGTTCAATAAAAGGAAATCTTGAAAGGAAAACCTACTCAATCCTGTTTTCTTGGGACAAACTAAAAGTAACAAGGCTAACATACTGACTAACAGATGCCAAAAGGATTATTCCTTGAACTGTACAAGTCATCCAAAATTTGTATAGATGACAAAAACCTACAGGCCACAATAGCAAGAAGATGATGACTTGGACAGAGCAGAAACCCTTTTTCTCTTAGAAATGTATTCAGACTCTCAAAGTTTGACTGCAGTTTAATTCCAACAATCAATCAACCTAAAAACCACTGCACAAGACCAGTTGTTTAACTGTGTTATTTTTATAAACTGAATCAGGATGGTGACTGATCTTGAGTGACCAGCCCTTTGACAATACATAATTCAAATTTCAAACCACATTGCAAGCATGTAGCCAATAATGAAATCCTGCTAGGGGAAATATTATTCGAATACACCAGCAATATCAATGTTCTAGGAAATAAATTCAACTGAGATTAGAAAACATCCAACAAGCATTCATCGTATATCATGCAACATTGGAAGAGATCAGACATAAACTTGGGCATTATCCAACAGTATTCATACACTTGGAAGGTGAAGATCTAAGAACAGATTGTTCATGGAACTACTAGCAAGATTATTTAGACCATATTTCCAAGTATCATCCTGATGTTCACTGCCCTCACATCATTTGCTCTGTTACTTAATGGACAAAGTAGTAGTAGATTCAGCCATGACTATCAAAGAGGTGGGGCATCAATAGTATTGGACTGATGAGTAAAAACTCCCTCATTTTTGACATTATATGAATCCAGAAGATGATTTTGAATTGGGTCAATTACATTTATTAGAACTGGACAATCAAGTGGTTGCACCAACCATTAGTCATATATGTATGATTATTGTGAAAGTTTTTGGAAAACAGTGTCGTTAATTGAAAAGAAATCAACCTCTCTCTATAAAGAGAAGGGATTACAACAATAATCGTAATCCTACAAACTAATTTGGAAAAAAACTTAAATCAACCCAAATCCTAACAAAAGAAAATAATAACATGAATACCAAAACAAAACAAACTAAATAGCCTAATTAACTAATCTAATCTCTTTCCCAATTCTCTAACACTTCCCCCAAGTTTGATCGTGCAACGCAAAACTTGCAGGAGTAGAACAAAACTAGGACCCCCCTACAGACAGTCCTCGAGCTAAAGCAAGCAGTGGTCCCTCATCAATGGAGAAAAAAAATCCAAGGAGTTAGAAAAAAAACTGGTGAAGCAACCTTCAGCCAAGAGTAAAGCAAAAGGAGCAGCAATCACCTTACACCAGTTGAGAACCCTGCTCTCTAAGAGGAGGAAAAAAAAACAGGGAGAAGCATTCAGGCAAGAGATATCAAGTAGTCAGTCAGAAGAGGAATAAGCCTGTTACTCAATTTCCCCACCAGTCATTGGAGTCGTCGTCATCGACCAGACCATGAGTTGAGGCTTCAGGAGAAATCTTCAAGGCATGTGCAAACTGTGTCGTGAATCCTATTTTGACATTTTTGGCTAGTAACTAGAACAGTAGAAGCATATGAACCTTGGTCCTTCAAGAGGTTACAAAGACAATCCATCAAGACAGGGGTGAAGGGCCAGGCAGAAGATGACCCAGGCATGTCTCTGTAGTAAATTGGTTAACCCAGGCTTACCAAATTTCTCCAAGCACTTTTCATACGGATGATTTGTCCATTTGCAGTGAATGCATGAGAGAAGATGCGTTAGCACTTGCATCCACGTCCAATAGAACCAACCGAATAGGTAGCTCTCCCTCCAAAAGGCACAAGGGAAAAGGTGTTGGGGGTCATAAGTGGAGCAAGAGAAGGTGGCTCCTCAATTTCTATCTTTCTAAGGCGATTGTTGGTCGTTCCAAATCCGACACCATGTTAAAAGAGAATTTGGTCACCCATAAAGTGGTACCAGGAACTGAGACCACCTAGGAACTTGTACGCATGCCACTACACACACTCAACGATTTTCTTGTCCCAGCAGGTGGGCTAGTAGACAGCAAGTCCCCGAATAAGCATTTGCGGCTCGTGATATACTTAACCAAGGTCATATCGCCCTGATTAATATTCCAGATCCTCTGGTAGGTGTCAACCAGGCAAGAACTGCTCATCTTCTAAGAGTACCAGTTCCCGAGTGTATCCTAAATCTCCTTTGCAAACTCCCTGTAAAGCATATTGGCTGCAATCTATTGGTCGATGTTGCTCATCCACCAACTCATGGCAAGAAAACTGTCCTCCCACTTCTTGTATTTAACACCATCTTTGCAGTTAGGACCTTTCTTGGTCAAGATATGTAATTGCCCCACCCTCCCATGAAGATGCAGAAGGTGTGAGACCAAAGCACACAGTTCAAGGAACCCGACAACTTAATCGTGGTTCCTCAAACTAGCACAAAGGCCGAGATCTTGGCTTCCTAAGTCACAGACAAGGATTCCACTTCGACCGTTAGAAACATGGAGTCTCACCCAAGAAAGATATATCAAGAGCCGACAGGAGGCCAGTTGCCTGAACCGACGAGTGCAAAAGTGGTTTAGGTAGCATACACAGAACAGAAGCAAGACGGGGTCTCGCTGACAGTGCTAACAATCGGAGCCAGTGTCGCAACAACCACACAAGACCAAAACTGATCTATTTTGGTTGTTCCAAAAAGATTTGGCAAGATATAGGGAAGGCAACAGTGGTGGTGGCTCCAATGAAGGAGAGGAAGGATCCGACGGTGGCGAAACCGTCAAAAGAGAGCAGGGACTGGCAATTAGGGACCCGAAGCGACAAAGAGAGAATGAGCGAGTGGAAGAGAGGGAGGAGACACAAGCAAAGGTGGCACAAGCAACAAGAAGGGTAGGCAACATACACCCCCAAGTAGAAAGAGGGGTTGACAGCACCTCTAAGTAGGAAGAAGAGGAGGGTAAATCCCAAGACTAACCCACTGTAATACCACATGGAAGCTTTTAGAAAATTGTTCATGTCAGAGATTAAAGAGAAATCAAGCCCTCTTTATATAAAGGAGGTTACAATAGTAATCCTAATCCTATTAAGTAATATAGAAACAAACTTAAATCAAATCACCTCCTGACAAAAAAAAAGAAAGAAATAGCAGCAATATCAAAACAAACTAATTAGCCTACCTTAGCTAATCTAATCTCTTTCCTAATTCTCTAACAATTATAAAATCTATTGATGTACTACATAGTTGGGTTGTACCTTCCTTAGGTGTGAAATGTGATGTTGCACCTGATCGTTTAAATTGACCTCCATTTTAATACAACAAGGAGTTTACTATGGTCAATGTGGTGAGATTTGTGGAACTAATCATGATGCCATCATCATAGATGCAGTTTCTTTGAAAGATTAATGAACCACCACAGGCAAATAAGCTGCACAGGCAAGGTAGTCCAAAATTAAAGGATTGATCAATTTAACATATATGAATACTTTTTTTGAAAGGAGGTCGTATGGAAGTTAATCTTCATTGCATTTCATATATATTCAAGTCAATCTTTTATTTCCCCTCCTCGTAACTAATTTCTTATTTCTAATTCCTCCACCACCTCCTAGCTAAATATTTCGCAGTAGCAGCCTTTCTAAAGGATTACACCTGCAAATTCTACCAAATAAAAGAACCAACACTTTTAACTGTTTTTGCAACAGGATATGTCTCTCCTTTGTGCAAACATGTATCTCTGCTCTTCTATGAAAGAAAATAAGACAATCGAAGACACCACCCACCACATCTCTCTTTACCTCAATCATGTCTCCACCGGCTACATTAAAAAGCAAACACCTTCGTAAAATTACTAATACCACCATGGTTGCAAAAATGAAACTTGGAGAAGTTGGAACTCACATACCAAGGAGTACACAGTATATGAATAGTAGCTAGGGATAACGAGATTTTGGAATTTTTGACTTACCATATGGTTAAATATGTATGTATAAATCATTAAGTAAACAATCTATTTGCTAGGCATCTTGAAATTATAGCACAAAATTTGAAGTCCATAAGTAGGAATGGGAAAACATGTACGACATTCAATGGTAGGAAAGCAGGGAAAGGGATTAGGGTTGCTTGCCCTTCTTGCTTGTGTTCTCATTGGGCTGTGAGGAAGGGAAAGGTTTGCACATGAAGAAATACCATAAATCCAGAAGCCGTAAAAAAAAGGCAGCAGAGAGTGCAAGAGTATGCTGGCCACAGTCAAGCAGCCTAGAGTCGGTCACAAGGGAAGCATAAGCTACTTTGTTGTCTTCATACTTCCCCTCCGTGTTCTATGTACTATACACTGCTTTCGCAGGCCTGGCACATTTATGAATGGAGCAAATGGGAAAGCATATTCAAGGAAGGGCCTCTATCCTTCTCCCGAGGAAAGTAGCATTAGGAAGAACATCCGGTCATCGCCGTCCCAGAGGCACCAAGAAAGCAAAGAACTTTCCTTACATGTACTTATTTAGGAACATAGTACTCATAACAAGAGTACAAGATTAATTTTGCATACTACTGATACTTGTTTAACACTACAGATGATGAGCACCCAAAACACACTTTGATGTGTTAACCTTAATGTGACTAGAAGATAATCTTTAGTTAAAGGGCAGCATTCCAAACAAGTAAAACAGTCCTCAAACACGACAAACAATAAATCAGCCTATTAATCTGTCAACCGGCTGATTACTTGGCCTTTAGTAATCGACCTTCCAAGTGCAACTTGACTATTGATAATCCATTTGGCCAAGTGACTACTGATGCCAGTATGCTAAAGCAATTAATCGTGCATTTCCAAGGGATTTTTGTAAAACATTGCATGCCATTATCTTCATTCTCTGAAAATAATCATACCATCAACCACAAAACTAGCACTGCCGAGAGCTCTCTCCAAAACCTACATTTACAAGATAGACAGGAGAAATGTGCATTAAAAAGATGAAAGATTGAGGAAGGGCTCAACTTCCCCACAAACTCCCTCATTCTCCACCCAATCTCCAACCTCATTTCTTAGAATTTTGCATGTGCCTTGTTGGAGGAATTTTAGAACAAAGTAGACAGCAGAATCAAGAACAAAATGCCTTGCAAAGTAACCAAGACGGCTTCAATCAAAAAGCTGTGTTCAGGTTTATCTTCAGGCAGGACAATAAAAACAAAGGATTACTTACAGCTATCCATTTGTGGAAATAGGCAACTATTCAACTTCAAGAGGGATCATAAAACTCTTCCACCAAAAACTAAACAGCTACAAATTTGCAAACTCCAATTTCTAGGCCAAAAACAAGACAAACTCCAATTTCAAGGTATATTCCTTGAACATGCCTAACAACTTAGTGACTACTAACTGCTTTGTTGAATGACACCTTAGTGACTACTAGCACCTAGTAGAAAAAACAACATACTACCAAGACACCTTGCCATAAAATACCCCAGCCTTAGTGAAAGGCCAAGAATTATTGTAGGAAATAACATAAAATCATACCGACTATACCATCTTATCTTAGCACTTTAGGGCTCCATGCTGAAATAACCCAGCCCTATTAAAGGTCCATGGTTATTGGCAACGATAAGTCATAAATATATTCTCTCTCCCATTTAGACCGTATCATCAACATTTTTAGAAACATAATTAGGGGGAAATTCTTCCTACTTTTACAATCGCTCAATTGCAAGCTTACCAATCCTTTTGAATACTACAAAGGGCACTAAGTTGTCCCTTTGGACCGTGTTCAATCAAGCAGCCAATACAAAAGGTGCTGTCAAAAGACCAACTACAAGAAAGCATCACAGCCTCCATTTCGAACAAGCAACAAGAATAGCATAACACACCTGTTTTTAGCATTATGCATTACGATTGAACAAGAAATAACCTATTTGCCTATCTCAATCATCTATTCCAAAGATTTGGCCCATACACCAATAGAAAGCAACACATATCCAGAAAGAACAAAGGAGCTTCAACTATTGCCGTGAAACACACTCTAATCAAAAAGCCAACCATCTTCTCCAACATATTAAAGCTACAGTGAGGAGTTCATGAAACAGTGAATGACCATAGGATGAATTGAAATTTTTTCTGATGTAAATATGCTTCCATTTCTACAAAAAAAAAAATCCATGCTTCCATTTCAACACTTTTTTAAGGTTATATCTAGCAATTAGAGAAAAGGAATTCATGGCTTTCATTAACAATTTCAGACCCGCATACATAAGTCTTGGGGAATACTACGTTGGGTGTTTTTTGGATGGTGATATATGTCCTACCATGAAGGTTGCTAAACCAGAGAATAAATTTGAAAACATAATTAGCTTGATATAAGAGAGGTAGTTATAATTTTGATAGAGGCACTTTAAGTTGAGCTGAATTCTTGATAACCTAGATTATGTCCCATCAAGAAGCAAGTGGATGCCCCTCCCACTAAAACGAGTTATCCCATATAAATCCCTTTACTACAGACTTTCTGCTCCCATGCTTTATTCCATGCCAAACATAGGTTTTCTGCAGGATTCCCAACATCCAAACGAACCAAAGGAAGCCATTTGACTGGCAAAGCGTGAATTGAAATATGTAGAAGCTTTTGAATGGCCAAATACGAAGAAACTGACAAATACTGATTGCCACCTTCCAAAAAAATCTACCACAGATCCCAAGCAGATTACTACATGCCAATGACCATCTATGAAAGGCCAAGAATACCTACAAGTTAAATCTACTAGTTTTCCAAAGGAACAAGAAGACAACGAATGCAAAATCCAAAGATGCTACTCAACATAATTCAAAGCAACACTTTTTTTTTTTTTGTTTGCTTTTGGAAGAGGAGCAGAACATGACTTTTAGATGAAGGCAATTTGATACGTAGATGCTTCTCTCAAGCAGTTCATAAACTTTCTAGGCAAACTACTCATAAAGCACGTCCAACTTGAAAAAGACAGACAAAGAAAACAAGGTTATAAATTCTGGTCACAAGCTTGAGAACTCACGATTGACCATACAAAAACAATCCAGCAGCTTCAACTTCTAAGCACCCAATCGAATAATGTCATTATAACCTGAAAACTGAACCAGACAAATTAGTCCATAACAAGATGGAAGGGGAAAGACCCTTAATTTTGCAAAGACCAAGAATGAAGTAGATCAACAAGACATGAGCCAGCACCGTAACACATGACATGATTGATAATTTGTTCGATTACCAGAATGTTATGGTCTATTCCCACGGCCATCGAAGCTAGTCCTCCTTGCCTTGTTTGTCTCACCCAATGAAATGTTTTCCTCGGAAGATCTAAAAAATATCAACTGTCATGCTGCTTTCTGCTAAAGAAGGACCCCATGTAGAAGGTATGTGAAAGTTTAAAATACATGTACTGAACAAAAGACATAAACTTACAGCTTTTGCTTCTTATAACCATTCTTTTTAATGCTCAGAACAATATCCATAGCCACTTTCTGATGCTCCCTCGTCTGAGAATGTAAATCCAGACCTTCAACTGTTTCACAGTCTATCTTGCAGATACGGCACCAACCAGAACTTCCAGGTTTTCTCCTTTGTGCAGGATCAGAAGAAAACAAGTCATCCTGGATAGAGAAAAGGAGTTGGTACACAGATGTATGACAAGAAAGCAGGTAGGTGTGAATAAGTCATAAAATGGTGGGAAAGAAGAAGATCTAATCACCGAAGTCAATGGACCAGCTTCCTTGGAGAATGCATGTTGTAGAAAATTTCCACCAAAAGATGGTTCTCTATTGCGTAAATGAGGAGGCAAAAAATCAAACTTGGACTGTTCATCCATCCTTAAGTGGCTAGGGAAGCCTCTAGGGCTGCCAGAACCCAGGCCAGGCAAGTTACCAAAAGGTTCCCCAATACGAGGCTTGCCAGTCATAAAGTCAGGACCATCAAGTTGGCCAATCTTTGGAGTATCAGAACCAAACTGCTCAATCATGCGCGATGTTTCTGAAGCATCAAAAGGAGCAGACGACATAGGAAACCTACTTCCATGGGCCATATTTCCAAATGGTTCAGAGTGGACACCGAATGGCCGTGAACGTTCTCCAAAGATGACTTGATCTCTGACACTATAATCCTTAAAGCGTGAAGGATTGGTTTCAAACCTGTTAGAGGGAAGATCAGGAAGATCCCTTCCACCAATTCCAAAAGGGGGATTATCGAAATGACCAAAATCAGGTCTTTTAGGGATATCATTACGAATATGTCTGTCTCCAAATACACCATCAGATGCCCTTGATACCATTGCACCAGAATGTGCATCAAAGTTGGGCCCACCATCCATACTGAATGGCTTCATATTTTTCTCAAAAGGCCTAGAACCAGAGTCAGGTCCCCAGGAATGAGGACCCCTATCAAGAGGCCTTGAGTAGTTATCCATCTTGGAAATACCTTCACCATCTTGCCTTGGAAATTGTTTCAGGTCTTCTTCAAAATCCCTCATTCGTCTCATAGGATCCACAGGAAATGGTCTAAAGCGTTCATCTGATGGCGGCTTGAAACCTTCATCTGGCAATGGCTTGTACCTCTCGTCCGGAAAACCCTGAAATCTATCAGGAAGTGGCCCATGAGAAAGCAAATCTGGCAGCTTACCAGAAACCCCATTTGCTTTTGCCATGCTAGGTGGTGGCCCAGAAAACTGTCCAGCAGATCCATACTCCAACAGCATGGGTGGACAAAGATCAGACTGCCTGCTATCATAAGAACCACGCATTTTATTAGAGAACTTATCATCAGGCATAGGATAAGGCGGACGAGCCATGTTCATCTGATTGTCAGGAAAAGACAGTGGCCCTCTTGCCATCATGGCCTCACGAGAATCTAAGGGCCCAGAAGGAAGACCACCTAGAGGCGGTCCTGGCAGTGGTCCACCATGCATTCTTGGCCCAACAGCTTGAGATGGGGGAAGTTGTCCCTGGGGTGGCAACTGAGTAGCCCCTGTCGGAGGCTCAAATATTTTTTGCGTTGGCATCTGAGTGGGGCCTCTTTGTGAACCAGGATCTAAGAAGCCACCACCATGTTGTTGAGGATGAAATGGGCCTGGAGGAGGCATATGCTCTGCAAATCCCTGCCCAGAAGGCCTCATATGGGTACTCCCAGGAGCTGGCATTAAATAGGGTTGTGGTTCTTGGAACCTTCCATCATGATCAGGACCTGCCTGCAAAGTATTCTGGGGAGGCATTAGCTCAGGACCTGACGGCCTCTGTGATGTGACATGCTGCATATCAGGAGGACCATATGGAGCCATCTGATTTGGATATTTTTCTGAAACTGGGGCACCTGGAGGTCTTTGCTCTCCTTTGGCTGAACCTGGATAGGGAAATATGGGGGGAGTTTGGTCTTGGTTTGAAGGTAATGAATGTCCACCCGACACACCTTGCTGAGTCGAAGTTTGCCCAACAGCTTCGGGGCCTCTACTAAATGGATGAGAAACACTTGCAGTACTCATTGATGTATGAGGAGTCATTTTAGCATTATATGGTCCATTCCCTTCAGCTTTTGCCACCATTGCTTTCTCAGCGCGTCCATCTTCTTCCCCTACAGCTTGAGATGCTTTGTCAGGCTTGTCCTCACCACCCTCAGTGAACTCCACAGAAGCACCCTCAGATTGTTCCAACACTTTTCCAGCTTGCTCTTCTTTCATGGTTTGGTTCGCAGAAGATTCTGTTATTCTACCATCTTTCAAACTATCCACCATTCCATTCTCTACCTTATCCTGTTGTTTGATATCACTGTCTTGTCTTTGACTGGTCAATCCAGATAAATCAGCCAAGCTATTAGCCGCAACGCTGCCACCACTTGCTCCCATCACATCGGAACCGCTATCAAGCTTGGAGTCATTTTGCTCTATTCTACCTAGTCTCGAAGGAGCAGGGGATCCTCCCAATGGTACACCTTGGCTGGCAGATGGCACCATTCCTTGCCCTTGGGGCGTTGGCATCCCCTGAGTGACAGGAGCATTTTGCTGCAACTGAGCATGCGTTGTAGGATATTGCTGCGTATGTGGTGCACCTTGCAAATGTGTACCATGTGGTATTCCAGCATTCTGAGAAGGGAAGGAACCCTGTTGAGGATGAACCTGAGAACGTCCCATTTGAGGAGGCAATCCATGATGCTGAGCAGGAGGATGCATTCCAGGGTACGGCTGAACCTGCTGCTGTACGGGAGGCTGATTTGGATGCTGTCCCAATTGTGCTTGGGGCATTGTTCCATGTTGAGCTTGCACACCCAAATGAGGCTGTGTAGGACGCATCTGTGGCTGGTGGGCTGGTGGTTGAGCATGCATCTGCACAGGATGTTGAGGTAATTGATGAGGTAAGCCTTGCTGCAGGGGCTGCACGTAAGCCGGTCGCTGCTGTGGAGGACCTGGTAGCAATTGTTGTGACTGTTGAGGCTGTGGGTATGATAGATGTCCTGTCACAGCATGGGCTGCAGGTTGCTGAGACATAGAATGAGCAGGTAGATGCGTATGTTGTGGACCCTGAAGCTGAGGCTGAGGCTGAGGCTGAGGCTGGGGCTGGGGAGGCTGTTGAGCTTGCATCTGCGGATATTGCTGAAATTGTGGACGTGGCATTGCTTGTGGTTGAGGCTGATGCTGAGGATGTGTCAGTGGCTGCTGCAATTGATTCAGCGGATGCTGCTGCGGCATCAGCTGCTGAAGCTGTGGATGCACAGGAGTTTGGGCCTGCAAGGCCTGGGCTGGAAGATGTGCTTGCTGGTGGAGATTACCTGGTTGCTGAGTTACCACTTGCATCTGTGGCTGTGGATTTGCCTGAGGTTGCATCTGTGGTTGGGGCTGCTGAGCAGGTGCAAGAGCCTGCAGAGGGTTGGCAGGAACCTGCATCTGGGGTGTGTGGGCATAGGGGTGTACTTGGGGCTGTGGTTGGCCCTGGATCTGAGGCTGGGAGACAGGTTGTTGTTGCAATTGCTGAGGTTGTGACTGTTGAAGTTGCTGAGGCTGGGGAAGGATTTGAGGTTGAGTTTGTGCATAAGCCAGAGGTTGCTGCACGGCCTGGGTGGCTTGAGGATAGGGCTGCACATGAGATTGTGGGTACTGCAAGTAGGCCTGCTGTTGATACTGGGCATGTTGCTGATATGGATCGTATCCAGGATACTGCTGATAATACTGTTGATACTGCAGCTGCTGCTGCTGATACCATTGTTCTGGAGTCGGGGTTTGGGCAGCAGCTTGTGGCTGAGTGACTGCCATGGCCTGGCCAGGAACAGCAGTTGGAGCAGCAGCAGGTACAGCAGCAGGTACAGCAGCAGAAGTTGCAGGAATTGTAGCCACCACACTTGCAGGAGCAGATGAAAGAGAAGCATTGGGTGTGGTGTTGGTCTGCGTATGCGGATGCTGAGTTGCCTGGGTTGCTGACTGAGCAGCAACTTGGTTTTGCTCGACAGAAGCTTGAGGCTGAGCAGTCCCCACCTGTTGCTGTTGCTGTTGCTGTTGAGGTTGGACACCCTGCACCCATTTTAACGCTCACATAAGTAAACCAGATGAAAGGACATCATCAACAGGACGTTTCTATATGTACTCACAGGGCAAATTTGTGCATGCTCTTGAACTTGACGGTGTACAATCTGTGTCCCGCAGCGATTGCAAACAACAGGAGAGTTCCCATAGCTGCAGGTCGTGCAATGAGTAATGCATTCAGATAGCGAACCTTGCCACTGACAACCACTCCTATGATAGAGGCAGTGCACTTGTATCTTCTCGATGGCTTCAGCAATTGATTTATTAGATTCGTTCAAGGTCTACAATAAGAAAATTCGAACGGGCATGAGCACAAGCTCACATCTTGGGTATCAGCAAAGCAAGAAGCATCGAGGAACTAAGTAACCAAACCTTGGCATCAGCTTCAGTCACCAGGTAGCCATCATATGGACATGCCCGGGTGGTGGCAACGATGTATGCCAGGCAAGGTTTGCAATACAAATGGGTGCACTGCGTTTGCAGAGCCTCGTTGGGATAAACAAGCGTGCGACAAACCGGGCAAAAGTATTCGCCCGGAAGGGATTGAATGTTCAGTATGCACTCGTTATCGAAACCCATAGCGGATAACAACTGTTCACCGTGCCCTGTTGCCAGTCAAGGGCAGGAAAGCAAGAAACAAATGGTTATCTCCGAGGCATGCATATACAACAACAAGCAGTAGCAAATGAACACCGATATCTGCAGAAGTCGTAATACATATTATCAGTTAAGAAGCAACACACATCCCTGATATATCGGAACAATAAACTCAGAAACAGTAACTATATTACTGAAAAAATCACATCGATAGAACAAATATCCAAAAGATGATAACAACCACATCAATAGATCAAATATCTAAAAGATGATAAAAACCACATTTAATGAGCTTCCATGTCACGCGACCACTCGTTGACAGGGAAAGGGAAAGGAAGAAACGGAATCAAATCAAAACACCCGTCCAATTCCGGTATTCCTAAAGATTTCCAGCATCAAACGTAGAAGAGCAACCGGACACGTAACGGAGGGTGAATCTTGTTACCGGATACAAACACCCGAGAAAACCCTAGTCCTGAGGCTCCCGAACTGGAAAAGATCGTGACAACGGGGAAAGATCCATTTTAAACGGCATCACGAAGATCAAAAGGACCAACTTGAAGGTCGGAGGATGGGGAACAGGCGATTGGGCTAAACCCTAGGCAAAACCCCTCCCGGGGGATCGACACGAGGAGATTCGACGTGGGGGATTGGGGGTGGGGGGCGGACCTGCGGCGCGAGCTCGAAGTGTGGCGCTGTGGGTGCGGCTTTGGGGGTTGGCGAATCGCGGACCCTGGAGAGGGGTTGGATTCGGGACGGGTAAGAGGAGAGGGCGGGCAGAAGCGAGGGCGAGTGGAGGCTGCGGGTGGATGGGAGGGGCTTCCCTTTATATCGGAGAGAGATAAGACAAATGTTTTAGATGGAACCCTAACCTCTTCCTCTGTGACGGTGGTTAAGTAAATCTAGTTTTAACTCCCAAATCGCTGCGGAAATATAAAAGTTAATTATATAAAATTTTAATTTGATTTTTATCTGATGTATATTATTTTTAGATGGGTGTAAAATTAAAATATCACATGTTGATAAATATATTACATGATATTTTTAATTTTTAATTGATAAAAAAATAAAAAATATCTATCTAGAGTCGAAACATAATGTGCATCACAAAATATATTATTCGATTTATTTTGATTTCAATCAATATTTTCTATTGTATTTACATTATCTAGTTATATATGTATCATTTTATACTTTCGTAGAATCATACTTAATATTAGTCTCTAATAAAAAAGTACAAGATGAAAAGGTCGATAGTAGAGGTGAAATTCTAAACAGACATATATGCTAAACAATGCGTAAGAAAAATAAAATAAAAAGGAAAAAAATGAAAAGAGATAAGAGAGAAACTTCTTGCTACAAGAAAAAAAAAGAAAAAGAAAAAATAATGAGGGAAATAAAGCAAATGCTTAAACATAATTCCCAATGTGATAAATAATAATTAAACAATAAGTTCCATAGTAGATGTCAGATTCAAATACCCACAACGCTTAATAGAGATAAGGATTCCATGGTGGCGGGATGGAAGGATGCGATGATCCCACCTTGACCTTTTAT
The DNA here is from genome assembly GCA_037157565.1 of Thalassia testudinum. Classification (NCBI taxonomy): domain Eukaryota; kingdom Viridiplantae; phylum Streptophyta; class Magnoliopsida; order Alismatales; family Hydrocharitaceae; genus Thalassia; species Thalassia testudinum. Next base: position 156,838,913 of record JAZHRO010000073.1, read on the forward strand.
ATGTGTAGTCCGAGGTGAGGGGATTCAACATTTGGGAGAAGTTTCTCTTTTTATTTTTATGGATTAATTATATATATGATTTTAGAAATTTTGTAAAAATTTATATATTTCATATATCCCATACCTATGTATGTACTTTCTAAAAATATGTATTTACTTGTTTACATACACTCATGAAGCATATGGATTAAATAATAAAGATATTTTTCATATATAGGTCTTTTTTATATTTCTTTTTTCCTGCTAATAACCCCCTCTTCTTCCACCTTTCCTTCCCCATCCATCCCCTCAAACCACCTCTCCCTCTCATCCTCCTTCTCTGTTGACCTCCCCCTCCCCTCCTCTAATGACCTCTCCTTCCCCTCCTCACCCTAGACTCACGTTGGCATTCACCCTCACACAAAGGCTCCATTTTTATCAGCAAGTCTACACATTTCTCCAATCTCTCCCATTCACAACTAGTCTCAATTCTTGAATGCATCCATTCCTTCAAACTTCTCATTAGTGCCCTCAAGAGACTCAAGAACCTTGCCATCACACTCTATTATCAAGGGCACCACCACTTCAATGAGGAGTCCACCACTAAGATCATAACTTTCTTGGAAAGGGACCGTTGGGTGCCTCGAAAACTAGTGGACGAGGAATCCAAGCAAGTGGTGGATATGGCATGAGAGGGGTGTCGGTCAAGATCAAGGAGCAAGGAGAGGGAATCATCTTCCAACTTGACAAAGGAGAGGTCGAGGGGTTATATATCTTTGCTACCTTCATCACATGCATCCCCCTCGATCCTGCACCAGCATGCAAATATTTAAGGGGGCTCTAACATGTTTATCCCCATCAACTGCATTGTAGCTATGCAAGAAGCCAGCAAGTGAGCAAGATGGGTTCTAGAAGATGGAATTACTGGTGTTGAAGGAGGCGGTGTACAAAGGTGGAGGGGAGATTTTGGAGAATGGGGAAAGAGGTTAAGGGATATTTTTTACCAAAAAAAAAAGAACTTTAGGCACCATTTGGTTGGCACCATATATCCGTGTTTGGCATTGTAAAATTTGAAATAAAGTTGTAATAAGGATAGGCATAGAAAAGCTAGTATTAAAGTCATTCAGAGGGAGTGGAATTGAAAACCTTCTACTATTGATTTTGTTGCCCCTCTCACTATTGTGATAAGCGACACTCACTCCCCATGCATGCCATTTCCCATGTATTACATCTCAATTATTCTCCTTCCTATATTCAGGCAAAAAAACGACAACTAAAATCCAAGAGGATTTGGGCAAAATCCTATTGAGATCAAAGCAATAATTAGGTCTGATAGTATTATTGGGCGTTTGTCGAAACAATCAGACATTTGATGCCTCTACATAAGACAAATGAATGAAAGGTTGGACATCTAATATTAAAGAGGGTTATTACTAACCTCGTTTAGACTTTGTACAGGGATATGGCTCAATGGGTTGGATGTTTGAAGAGGGTATGTTAGACATCTGAGACATAAATCAAATGTCTGAAAATTTATGGGAAGGTTCCTCCATTGAATCTTCTTCATGGTTCTTGTTCCTAAGTGTCAAGTTTTGAGGGGTTTTTTGGACATATGATGTTAATGATTATCTTGAGAATTGAATTTCTAAAAAGCTCATGGACATGATTAGCCTAACAAATCAAGATTTATGTTAGAATTTGCCTAGCATCTCTTTATTGGTCATTTAGGAAGGTCTCTAAACATTTGAAAATAATAATAAAATATTGGTTGGTTATATTTTAAGGCTCTCGGGAAGATTTGATCTGACATTACTTTATTCATATTTGAATTTAAACCTAACGGTCCAATATTAAATGTCTAAAACCTTGTTCAGACATCTTTGGATGACTCTAAACGTGTAAGATTGTAATGACCTATTACGTTTTTAGTTGGATAAGACGTCTGGAGTTTCAAACAGATGTCTGTCCAGACGTCTGAACACGTGTCCGGACGTTTAAAAGTGAGATTTTTCGTACTGCGCTTTGTGCTCTGCACGCGGGTGTTGCACAGAGGCCGCTCTCTCTTTCCTTCAACCCCCCCCCCCCCCGAACCCTAGCTTCCCTTTATATAAACCCCCTCCCTTCTCCTCTCCTCCTCACACCACAACCACCTCCACCTTCTCCGCGACAGCCACGTTCCCCTCCCATCCCTGCTGCTGCAGCTGCGGCGAGGAAGAGAGGAGCTGCAAAGGGAGAGCGGGGAGGAGTGAGAGCAAGAGAGTGCGAGGGAGTGAGAGTGGGAGAGGAGGAAGGCGACCATGGGAGCTCGGTGGAGCTCGAGAAGGAGCTCGTGGTAGATAGGAGGAGCCGGTAAGGAGCTGCTCAAGCTCCTGCAGCTGCTGAAGCTGCCGCTACGGGCGAAAGGCGAGTGGGGCGAGAGGTGTGAAGAAGTCCTGATACTGGAAGTTTCCAGTATCAAACGTCTGGAGTGAAGTCCAAACGACTGGCGAGACACCAGGATGTCCAGAGCTGAGGTTAAACGTCTGAAAGCACGTATCGAGCAAGGTACGTACGTTCCTGTGCTGATTTCCACCATGTAGAAGATCTCAGCGTAGGAGTTATTGGGCTAAAGCCGTGCTTGCACTTTCGTACGTAGGGCAGGCTTTGGGAAGGCGCGCAGTGCGCTTTTCCCAAGTACTTTTGGATGTTTGAACACATCGCCAGATGTTCGGAGGTGCTTCCAGACGACCGAAGACCTTGTTCGACATCTGGAGCTGCCCTCAGACGGTCGCAAAGGGAGTCTGGACATCTAATCAGCCGCAGGGAACACAAGGTGAGTTCTGACGTCTTTAAAGACGTCTGGGATTAGTCTCAGACATCTGATTTTGATCAGTAACCACGTTTTTGGTCTGTTTAAGGCCCAAACGGAATCGGATTTCCGCAAACGAAGTACTGTCGTTTTCCACTCGAGTTCCTCTACGTATTTGTGTTGAGTATCTATTATTTTGAGCTCGTCTAATGTACATTGGTCGCTAGTACAGGTTACCAGCCAGTAGTGTGTTCGGGGCCTGCGGAGACGACAAGATCTACGATCTACGGCACAAGCCCCCATTCCTTCCGTGATACCCGGTAGAGTGGTTTAACTCAGTTGTTAGTATTGAAATAAGGATGTACTTAGTTGGAATAGTCAAATTTAACTCTAGGATATGGAATGAACCCTAAGGTAGAAATGAATGAGCCTATTTGAGTTGTACTGTTTACTTGAATGCATGATTAAGATAAATTGCTAGCAAATGCCTTTAATATAATTATGAGATGCATATTAAAATACGAGTTGCCTGTATATAATTGAGATATTGCCTGTAAAACCACAAGTTGCATGTTTTTGATAATTGAATTATGAAAACACGAGCTGCATGTATATGGATGAAGAACGAATTATGAAACATGAGATCTAGACCTGGATAAATGAAATGAATATGAGCATGAACCCTAATGGGAATTAGGAGTAGAACTCCTGTGGATGAAAGGAAATCTAGAATGTAGACTGGAAGTGAGCTGGCCCTTGTGTATGCATTACCAAGGAGAGCAACTGTCCCTTTTTAGTGTAGAGTGTAGTTAACCTCCCTTGTGTTGAGACATGGGGTTAGGATTGGTCACTCTACACCGACTCATGTTGACCCTCGCGTACGCGGTATCGAGGTGTGCTACTAGTGTAGGGAGGGAGCTAACCACCCCACGAGGCCCGGGGTTCAACTAGCCACCCTACACCGACTTTGTTAGACCCTCTAGGCAAACCAGGGTAATCAGACGAGGGTACGCAGACTATGGAGGGGCGAGACCCCTGTTTTGAGAGGGCAAGGCCTATACTATTCCGTGCTGTACTTTGCACGTACCCGCTAGCAGAAACGACTGACCACGTGTTAGTGCGGGGTAGCTACCCATGCGCTTATTGAAATTCCCTACTAGGAGGGGGTGACGTAATAATTGCGGAAATAAAATAAACAATCTCACAAAAAATCAATCACACAAGTACACAAGTATTTTTAGGTGGAAACCCAAACCGGGTGAAAACCACCACCTAACCCTCTCGAGTTAGGATTTTTCGATCAACCAAGTTGATCAAAATCCACTAAACCGAATCACTTTAAACGAGGGTGATTCAACCTCAATACAACCACGCTACTTAAACGAGGGTAGCGTACCTCAACCCCTTCTCTCCACGAGAAGGATTTTGTCTCGCGAAGGAGACGGGAATTCGCAAAGCGAATACCCAACCAAATAACAAAGATAAAATAAACAAGTAATCCTATAGAGCCAACAAAGTAATTTTAAACCTAGCTTCTATAGGAATTAGGAAACTCCCCTTTGTAAGGAGTGCATCGAGTTGATGACGCGGTGCGTGAGTCACGCGACGGCGCAACTTCGCTCTCGTGAACTACGGCGGGAGAGCGGGTGCGCAACAGCTTGATGCTCTCAAGAGAATGGAGCTTGAGCTTGGAGAGCAAGAGCTAGCTAGGACCCAAGAGAGTGGAAAGTATATTACAAAGTGTTTCTTGTGTATCTTGGTGTCTCTAGGTGTTTCTTAGTGTATTTGTGTTGCAAAGGTTCCCCTCTATTTATAGAGGCCTTAGGAAGGCTTTGGAAGGCTTAGGAAAGGTTCTATAGCTGTTGGGAACAAAGCCCAAGAGAATCAGCCCGAAATCAGGAATAATCATTGTTCTGACAAGCTTATCAGACGTCTAATTCTAGCATCAGACGTCTGGAAGTTCACTTTAAGACGTCTGATTTCAAGGTCAGACGTCTGATTTTGGGCGGGTCTCTTCCTAACTTGAATCAGATCTAAACAGGGTTCTAGTGCAAGTCCATCAGACGACATATAGGACGTCTAGCACTATGTCTGGACGTCTGGAAACCTACTGTTACTGTGGGAATGGATTTTCCAAATGTTGCAACGGCTAGAAAATCTCTAAGAAGAGATTTTGGGTCAGCCGAGGCAAAACGGTCAATTATCAGACGTCTGGACAGTCCTATGGATGTTTGATAAGGCTCTAACGGTCATTTCCTTAAGTGTATGCTAAGCCAGCCAACGGTCCACTAATTGGACGTCTGGCAAAGTCATCAGACGTCTCCTAAGACGTCTGGTCTAAGGTCTGGACTTCTGATTTCATCAGACAGAACTAACTATGTCCAGCCTAACAGTTATCAGACATCTGAAACAACAATCAGACGTCTTAAACTACTTTATTAGACGTTTGATTTGGGAATTAGATGTCTGGAAACTCTGTTTGAACCCTATATTGGTTTTCTAAGTGTTCTACAGAAAACCTAAGTATCATAGGGTTGTGCCGGTGTTTCTAGGACTACTGTTAGGGTACTTTGAGGCTCTTTAACATGAATCTAAGTAACAAAAATAAAGAATAACAGAAGAAACGAAAAATACAAGGAGTACAAGAGAAGGAAATCTATCCTATTCTTCATCTCCTTCCTTCTTCAATCTATCGCTCCTCGCGAATCTCCTCTGTTTTCCATCAAGCTCCTCCAATCCGTCCTGGATGCGAGCTCGAACTCCGTCTAATCACATATCCATTTGCGATTGACCTAAAATCTAGGACTCAAAGTGCAAATGTTAAATGACACGTGTTTTGTTATCATCAAAACAAATGATTGTGGTGCTCTAGCACCAACACTTATCACGCGTGCCATAGTCACTGCTACGTCTTCATAGTGACCTCGGGATGGTTGACTGGGTGTAAGACTACCATAGGAGACTCTCTCGGCCAAGAGAGCAACACGTGTACCTTCTACTCTACAGAAAGGACTACAATCAAGATCGTTCCCACGAGGAACATACAAGATCAAGAAATACCTAGATACTTGAGAAATAAATGAACCATAAACACATAAATGAGATAAATATAAATGAAAAATAAACCTGTTGTTATTTTACTGTACTTGCACTTAAATAATGTAAACATCACTCTACTCAGCGTTCGCTGACTGTCTTTTCGTAACCCTGTTCAGGACCAGGAGTTGAGCAGCCCGAATTTCCGGCTGCAGAGGGTACTAGGCCCAGTCGAGCCCAGTCGTAGTTGTTCTTTCAACTCTTTCACTTTCCTACTGTTGTAGTGAGTAATGGACACTTAGTTTACTGTTCCTATTACTTCCTGTTCCTTTACACTTTCTATTGTTGTTGTTGTGGCATGTACTACGTTTTGAGACAGTTGTTCTACTTTCTTTACTGCTTCGCTCTTTTCTTCTACTTAGTTATATTGCATGTGTGAATGTGGTTTATTTTTCTGCTTTTGGTTATTTCTTGTTAGATAACTAGGTCTTAGAATTAGTCAAGGCGAGTCGGACTCGGGTCTTGTAGGGATTCAAGAATCGAGTCATAACAAAGATAAAAATCCAATGTCTAATGTGTAGAATACAGAACCTATAATGGGAGTGTATTTAGCTATTAGACATCTGATTACGTTGTTAGACATCTTAAAATGTTGACATCAGATGCTCAGTATAGGTGTTGGACATCTGATTGAAGTATTTGATTTACTACTAAATTAAGATTAGGATATATTGTTTCTGTGTTAGATGACTATAGGTAAGTTTCCTATGGCTTATTGAAGGTCTTTTACAATTCATCTAGACTAAAAAAATTTAAAATTACAACACTTGATACAAATAGACTTGAGACCTAAGACCATACATTCTTGTCTTCATGCTTTTCCTTGAAAGCTCACTTTAGTTCCTGCAACTTTGGGTTAATTTCACAATAATCGTGATAATTTGATATAATTCCTTTTATTAAGTTATTTTGTAAAATCATCAAAATATTTATTAATATGAAGTTGCACTAACAAATGCATCTACCAGCGATCTACAAAATCCATGCGTTCGGTAACATGAACACATATCTATCTTAGGTCAAAGGATACATCATCTCTATGGCAACATTGGAGATAGATTTCTAGTTATCTCTTGCTTCAACAGGTCAACTCCTTACTGACTCGCATGACAGTTTTGAATCCTCGTTCAAAAAATCAATTAGATGACCTCTAGAGAAAGTTATCATCCCAACTCAAACTTGAAACAAATGATCAAATCAGATAAAATTACTTATGGATGTGCTATTGGATCATCTAAACTATTTTGATCTCCGAGTCAGCACACATCAGGTTTATTCAATCTAGCTAAGTACATCATCATGTTCATTCTAAGAGACCTACAGTCATGCACTGGAAATAATTTAATTCTTAGTTAGATGAAATGATTAAATCAATGTATCTGCTTACATTATTTAGATGACTCTTCAAGGGCACACAAAATCTAACAAACTTCTACTTGCCCTCAAAGCATTTTGGAACCACTTTCAACCCCATACAATCTACGTGTTGATGAAATGACTCTCTAGTCAATGCCTTGGTTAGCAAATCAACCATGTTATTCGTGGAGCCAACCTCTGTGATGATCACATCGCCATGCTTTGGCAATCTTTTTGTTGATGTGGTACTTCCTTTCAATGTGCTTGCTCTTCTGGTGAGAGCAAGGCTCCTTCGCTTACGCAACGACACTCATGTCGTCGCACAATAGTGGTATTAACGACTATATTGAGGGAACAATGTCAAGTTCCTTAACGAACTTATGTATCCACATCGTCTCCTTTGCAACATTGGATGTAGCGATGCACTCAACTTCTATTGTTGAATTAGCTATAGTGTCCTACTTCTTTGGTTCACAACACCACTGTTTAATAAGATGAACCCTAACGTAGGCTTTCTATCATCGATATCCAACTAAAGTTAGAGTCGATGTACCCCAGCACCTAGAGATCTCCATCTCCAAAGACTAGACAATAGTCTTTCATCCTCCTCAAGTATTTGGGGACGTTCTTGACAGCAATCCAGTGAACTTGTAATGGATGGTGATGAGAACCTCATCATAAACCCTAAACTAGCACCATCTAACCCAGATTTGCAAGAAAAAGCTCCTACATAACTATAGAAAGGCTTGACTCAGAGAGATTCTGAGTTTGTGAAGAAAATAAGAACTAAGGGGTAAAAATGCAATTTCACCAACTCAATCTAAAAATAAGGTAACTCAGGGTCCAAACTTAGGTCAAACCAACCCAACAAGAAGAAAAGTGGGATGAATTGATCCAATAAGAACTACAGCAATTTGAAGGAATTAAATGACATCTGTAACCCTAAGAATAAACCTACTTCAATTCACGAGGTTCGAGGCAGAGAAAAAATCGAATAAACCCTCTAAAATTCATAGAAAAATAATATCTAGGGTTTAGAACCTTCAATTTAGCTTTAGGAACCCATTTTGACCTACATTGATAACCAGGCCCAATTAATGACTTAATTTGGGTTTTTACGTAAATTAACTAGTCAAACAAGGTCTAATCTAGAAATAAAATTCACCATTAGAATCCTTAGGTCATAGTTAGTCATGTATAAAAACTTGAGCCTAAGAGGAGACCTTCTTGACCACTTTACATTTTGGTCCTCATCCATTACTTTTTGACCCTCAACTTTTGAAACCCTCGCATTTTGGCCCCTATGTCTTCTTCGTTCTTTGCATTTGGGTCCTCCCTGCAAAACCCTGAGCAGCGCCATGCTCCGGCGACTTTGCAGGAAGCATTGCGCCGCGCAGGGTGAGGGAGACCCTCTGCCAGGACAATCGGGGGTTCCCTGCAACGCAGACGTCGCAGGGACACCTCCATGGTCTCTGCAGCTGCCCATACCTCCCGTGCGAACGCACGGAAGGTATGGGTCTCCATCTCCAGCGTCCTCCGGCGAGAGAGGCACGTCGCCTCCCTCCGCCCTCCTCTTTGATCTCACCTCTATAAAAGCCGCCTCCGTCTGCCGCACTCAGCAGCTCGGTTCTGACGGAGAAACACCCCCCTCCTTCCTCTATTCCCACTCCGGCAGAAGCCCTCCAGCTCCGGCAGTTCTTCCTCCTCCTCCTCGTCGCTCTGCCGTAATACCAGCAGCAGAGCCGCCTTCGCCCGCTCTTCCCGCGTCGCGCCCTACCCAGCGCGTTCTCCCCCGCTCTCTCCTCGCCGCCGCCCCCTCTCTCTGGGCACCTTCTTCTCCGGCGACAGTCGAAACGACTGCCGCCCTGCTCCGTCCCCCTCTCGTCCCTCCAAGTAGGTACAGTTCTTTCCTTTCCTCCCCTCTTTCTTTTCCCTACTTCAATTTGCTCAACCACCCTTCGACCGCGCCTGATCACCCTCACCTTCTCCATCTCCGGCCAACCTTCGGCGACTCGCCGACCAACCCAAAACCTCCGCCTCACCACGCTGAACCATTTCCGCCCCTTCATTTCCTGCCATTCGCCACCTGAAGACCCCCCGAACAAACCCATTTCCCCAGCCACAGTCCGACCTAGGGCAGCCCCTGCACGCCGCCCCATGACCTGCCAGACCCCGCACCACCTTCGCCGTGCCACGGCGAAGGTCCCCCGCTTGTCTGATTAGGCCGAAGGGCCGTATTTCTGCGAACAAGTCACCCGTCCTCCGCCACCATTGCTGAACAAGTGGAGCTTCTTCCGCCTGCAGCTGCAGCGTTGCTTCGCCCAGGCTTGCGCTCCAGGACGCACACCTCGCCCTCACGCGCCTGCCCAGGTCTGCAGCTGGGGTGAAAGCCCCGCACACAGCTGCGATTGCCTGCAGTTTTCTCAGCTGCAGGCGCCAAATTGGGGGTGGGAGATTTAGTCCCACCTCGGTGGATTCTGAAGCCGCGCACCCGCATAAATGCAAGAAGTGCTATAGACTTATCGCCTCAGCACACGAGGTGAGGTCCCTCTCACCCGCTTACCCGGCCTCGTCCGCGACCACCCCCCGCGGACCTGGCCCGACCAGCTTACCCGACCTACACTCCTCGCCCACCACCGCACGCCGGTGGTCCTGGACCCGGGCGTGACCCGTACCCGATTACCTGACGGCTCTGGGAGAGCTATCCTAGGAGTGAAATTTGAGAGAGAGAGACGCGGGGGAGGGTAGGGTTAGGTTTTGCCTTGACCAAGCTGTGAGTGTGCAAGATGAGGCAGAGAAGAAGAAAAAGAGAAAGAAGGAAGGAGCAGCCAGAGCCGTGGCTGCTTGAAGCAAAGCAGAAGAAGAAGGACTGCGAGAAGAAGAAGGAAGGAAGACGCACTGTAGCAGAGGCTACTTAAGTCGTCTGATTGAAAAATTAGACGACGCTCTGAAGAAAAAGAAGAAGAAGGAAAGAAGAGCAGGCACCGCAAGGAAGAAAGAAAGAAGAAGAACAGAAGGAAGAAGACAAAGAGCTGAAGGAGAAAGAAGAGAGAAGCAGAACAAGAAGAAAGAAGACTGAGGAAGACAAGAGAAGAGGAGAAGAAGAAAAAGCCAACAAGACAAATCTCTCTCTCTCTTTCATTTTTGTAATAGAAACTTTGTACTTCTAGGATACAGTTTGCTCCCTGAGTTTGACCTCGAGAAAACTTTTATTTCCGAGTAACAAATTATATTAAACTGGTAACCGCTTCTCTATACTATGCTACGATGAAATATTAGAACTATAGAAGAGAGTAGCAACCAGATGGATTAGTAACAACTCATCACTCCCATTGCATGACAGATGTCTGGTATAATATACTACATACATCAGACTGCCCATTGAAGATGCATATTGACATCCAACCATGGCTTTGTTCTCTTCAATTGTTTAAGGATACATTTCCTTCAATAAGGAAATTCCATGTTTGAATGGGAGAAAGCCCTTCCTGGAGTTATTTCAGTAAAATCTCTCCAAGATCTTTGTAATGTATCCTTGTTGTAGCAGTCCCAATATCCTCCTTTGTCTAAAACTAAACATGTTTAAATGCAAGATATAACAAGCTTCTTCGAGATCCTTTATCTGAAAGTTCTAGGATAGGCAGAGCTTAACACTAAATAGCATCCCTACATCATTCCCAATGAGTAAGATGATGTCCGCATACAGTACCGGAAAGGTGATAACATTCCCACAAACCTTCTCATAAACACAAGTTTCATCTGGGTTTTGATGAAATCTATAACCCTTTACAGTCTTATCAAATTAGATGTTTCAACTACGAGAAGCCTACTTGAGTCCATAAATAAATCTCTTTAGTTTGCATACCTTTTTCTCCCCACCATCTACAAGAAAGCCTCATGTTGCTCCATGTGTATGTCCACCTTAAGGAAACCGCTGAGGAAAGTTGTGTTGACATCCATCTACGAAATGTCATTGTCATGATATGTAGCTATGGCTAGTAATATTTGAATAGATTTAAGCATGGTAATAGGAGAGAAGGTTTCCTTATAGTCAATTACTTCATTTTGAGCGTAGCCCTTGGCCACAAGTTGTATTCTGAAGGTCTCCACCTTCCAATCTAGTCCCTTTTTCTCTTGAAGATCCATTGGCACTTGATTGCGCAGCAATTATAGATCCTAATCAACCTAAATAATGTTTGAACCTAGCTTAATTTGTGAATATTGCACTCATATCATGCATATCATGCATTGCATCATTATATATAGAATAAGATGAGATATCTTGCTATTTAATGTTTTTGTTGCTATTTGCAGGTAATAAAGCGATCAAGATATGAGATGGAGTAGAATAAAGCAATAAAGAAAGAAGAAGATCGATCCAAACAAGGGGAGTGAGGATGATAGCCTTATCCCTACCCTTAGAAACCTTAGGATAACCTTCCTAAACCCAAAACCACTTCCATTAGGACATTTTGGCTTTAGAACCTAAAATATGGATAGCACAATCCATGTCCTTATCCACCTTATCCCTCTCCCAAACACTTATGAACCAAAACCTAACTTAGAAAACCCAAAACCCACTCTCCAACACCTTTTAGGACGTCCAGACATTAGGCTGCACATCTAATTTCTGCAGAAAATCAATCCAGGAAGCCAAAACTCACACTGATACAAAATTAGACGTCTAACCTAACTTCCAGACATCTAATTTTTTAGTATAAAATGTCTGATCATTTGTCTGAATGTCTAAAAGTCATCTCTGGTTCCTGTTTTTGGTGCTAGAAGCCCTAGCTTGACCCTTTTCACCTAGAAACCCCACCAAACACCTTAGGAAACATAATTAGAGACCTCCTAAGCCTATCCCACTATCCATACCCTCACTTATCCTATCCTTAACCCAATTTAGCAAGCTTATAGCTAATTGGATGCATCTACAGTTAATTAGGTGCACCTAAACCCAATCGGATCCACCCAAGATCTAATTGACTCATACCTATTAGGATTACCTTAGTCAAACCACACACACACATCCAATTAGATTTGACCTAGACCCAATTAGGTTCACTCCTCTCCAAGTAGACTCTCCTAAGCCTAATTTGGTCCACACCCACCTAATCTAGATTGACCCAACCTATTTAGCACCTAATCCTACCAACACCCACAACATAGCTCTACGAAATTCAAACCACACACACACACCTTCCAAAACCAACCTTCGTAATCTACCCTCCCTATTTTTGGTTGTCAACACTAAGGCCACCAAAGGTGGCGACTTCTATTTTTGGGAGCCACCAAAAGTGGCGACCAAAAGAGGCCTTCTCATAAAAAGCCAAGAGAAAGGTGTTGCACACATTCAATTCTCATTCTCCCATCCTCCAACTTGTGACTATCTTCTACCCTCCCCCCTCCTCTTCCTCTCAAGGCCGTCCTACTCCTCCAAGGTCCCCTCCATGGGCGGATAGCAAGAAGCTTCTCCAAGTTTAAAGGCCGACCACTAGAAGAGAAGGGTCCATGCTACCCTCTCTTCTCCTTCTCTCTTGGGCATGTCTTCTTCCTCCTTGGGAGAAAGCACATGTCCTCCTCTTTTCTTCTCTTCTTGGACGGCCATGAAGGCTCACCCATAGCTTCTTGTGGTAAGCCATCTATTTTAGTAGGTGTGTAGACGGGTTTGTATACCCAAGGTCTAGCCTACACCCTCACACATAACCGATGACCCTAGTGGCACTTTTCGACGTGAGGGATTTCCTCTATTTTACGTGCTTTCTAGTATAGATGTTATGTGATATTTGTTCCACGAAGAATGGACCAGTTTGTATTTTGTGTTTTATTACTCGAAAATAGAAAATCTTCGAGGTCGAACTCAGGGAGCAACACTTGATTCTAGAAGCGTACAAAATCACAATTTACAATATATATACTGTTTTACAAAAAAGATTAAAGAAAGGAAAAATTGATTGTTCTATTCTTCTCTTTCTCCTTTTTGTCTGCCTCTCTCTTTCTCTTATCAGACGTCTGACTCCAAGGGTCAGATGACTTAAACTCCTCTTGCTACAGTGTTTTGCCTCTTCAGCTGCCGCTACTGCTGGGCCTTCTTCTTCCTCTTGGCTTCTTCTTCTTCTCTGTTGAGCTGCGCCTCCTCCTTCTTCTTTCCTTTCTTTCTGTCCTGTGCCTCTGCTCTCTCTTTTCTCTTCTTCTCTGCTGCGCCAAGTCCTTTTTCTTTCTTTCTTCGCCTCAGCTTCTCTGTGGCTACAGTGCTGCCTTCATCTTCCTCCTTGGCTTCTTTCTCCTTTGCTGTGCGAGTCCTCTCCTTTCTCCTTCTCTTCTTCTTCTCGCTGCTACACTCCTTCCTCTTCCTTCTTCTCCTGCTTTCCTGCACAGTGCATGGTTAGGCAAAACCTAACCCCTACCCTCCCCACCTCTCTCTCTCTCTAATTCACTCCAGGGTTCGCTCTCCCAGAGCCTTAATTGGGCATGCGGGTCGGATGACGTGCCCGAGACCAAGTGGTGACACACGAATCGCCTACAGTTCTTATTATTTCGTCGTAGTATAGCATAGAGAAGTGGTTACCAGTTTAATACAATTTGTTACTCAGAAAAAAAAGTTCCCGAGGTTGAACTCAGGGAGCAAGTTGTATTCTAGAAGTACACTGTTTCTATTACAAAAATAAGAGAGAGAGAGGGAGAAATAAATCTGAGTCTTGTGGCTTCTCTTCTCTTTCTTAGGTTATCTTCTTCTTCTTCTCTGCCTTCAGTTCTTCTTCTGCTTCTTCTTATTTCTTTTCTTCTTCAGAGCTTCTCGTCTTCTTCTCTTTATCTTCTCTTCTTTCTGCCTCAGCTGCAGAACTTTTCTTCTTGCGGTCCCTTTGCCTTGCTCAGCTACACGTCTTCTTCTTTCTTCTTCTTGTTTTTCTTCTGTTCTTTAGTTCCTCTTCTTCTTCTTCTTCTGCTTCTTCTATTTCTTTTGTTCTTCAGAGATTTTTTTCTATTTCTTCTCTTCTTTCAGCTTTGTCTTCCTTGCGCTTCTCGTCTTCTTCTTCTCTCTGTCTTTTCTTCCTTCTTCTTTCTGCCTCAGCTGTAGAGCGTCGTCTGATTTTCCAATCAGACGACTTAAGTCGCTGCTGCTACAGTGCTGCTTGGTGCTTGGCGAAACGGTGGCAGCAACTAGCTTTTCTTAAGTCGCTGTAGTACAAATAGTTATTGCCATCATTTGCTAATATTTGTTACTCGGAAAATACAGTTCTCCCGAGGTCGAACTCAGGGAGCAAGTCGTATTCTAGAGATATACATGTTCTATTACAAGAATAAAGAGAGAGAGAGAGATGAAAGTTTGGCTTCTTCTTCTTCTCTTCTTTCTTCCTCTTTGTCTTCTCTTCTCTTTGGCTTTTGTTCTTCCTGTTCTTCTTCTTCTTTTCTTGCTTCCTCTATTTCTTGGTTGGACGATCCTGTCTTTTTCTTCTTTTTATTTTCTTTGTTTCTTCTTTTCTTGCTTCAGATCTTCCTCCCGTGCTCTTCTTCTTCTTCTGCTTTTTGTTTCTTCACTTGGCTGCTCCTTCTCTCTTCTTTTCTTCTTCTTCTTTGTCTTCTGATGTTTGCAGAGTCTTCACTTGACCTCTCTGTGTTCCTCTCTTTCCTCTGCCTCGCCTTCCTTCTTCTTCTTTCCCTTCACCTGTCTTCAGGACGTCGTCTGATTTGAGAATCAGACGACTTAAACCGCTTGTTGCTACAGTGTCTCCCTTAGCTTCCTTCTTCTTCACCTGTGCCTGCATGCTCAAGAGTTCAGAGTCAGAGGGCAAAACCTACTCTACCCCCCTCCCCCGCGCGTCTCTTTCTCTCTGAGTTCGCTCTTAGGACAGCTCTCCCGGAGCAACCGGGTAATCGGGTACGAGTCGCGGCCGGGTCCAGGCCCACCGGCGTGCGGTGGTGGGCGAGGAGTGCAGGTCGGGTTAATCTGGTTGGGCCAGGTCCGCGGAGCGTGATCACGGACGAGGCCGGGTCGGGTGAGAGGGACCTCACCTCGTGGTCAGGAGGCGAACAACATAAGGCACTTTTTGCCTTTATGCGTCCGCGCGCCTCTGAGAAGTTCCGAGGTGGGACTAAATGTCCCACCCCAACTGAGCGCCCGCAGCGGAGGGAGCAGCGGCAATCGTGGCTTCACGCGAGGCCTTCGCCCCAACTGCGAGACTGGGACGCTTTGCGGAGACGCCCCGCGCAACCTGGAAGTCGAACCTGGGTGAAGGCGTGCCTGCACCTGCAGGTGAAGGAGCTCTGCCTGCTCAGTAATGGCGACGGCGGGTGAGTCACCTGGTCACAGAAGAACGGCCTCTCGGCCTAATCAGACAGGTGGGGGATCTTCGCCATGGCACGGCGAAGGTGGTCGGATGGTTTGCAGTGGGCGTGGTGGAGCCAAAGGATCGCTCTAGGTCAAAGTGCGGGCGGAGAAGTGGGTGTGTTCGGTGGATCTGCAGAGGGTGTTTGGTGGGAAGTGGAGGGGTGGAAGAGGATCAGGGTGACGAGGCAGAGGTTATGCACAGGTCGGCGAGCCGTGTGGGGTGCTGGAGCGATGGGAGCGGTTCGCCGGAGTTTGGCCGGAGGTGGAGAAGGTGAGGGTGATCGGTGGGAAATCGGGGCCGACAGTAAGGGTTTCAGTATGGAAAAGAAAGAGGGGAGGAAGAAGAGAAGTTTTACCTATTAAGCTGGACGAAGAGGGGTTGGCGCAGGCGACAGTCGTATCGACTGTCGCCGGAGAAGAAATTGCCCAGAGGAAGGGGCGGCGGCGAGGAAGGGACCGGAGAGGCGCAGCTGGGTGCGGCGTGACGCGGATGGATCGAGGGAAGGTAACCCTGCTGTTGGTAGTGCGGCAGGGCGACGAGGAGGAGGAGGAGATGGCCGCCGGAGCAAGGGGGCGTCTGTCGGAGTGGGAAGGGAGGAATTTAGGGGGGTGTCTCCGTCAGATCCGAGCTGCGAAGAACGGCGGAGCGACGGGGGTATTTATAGGGGCGGAATTAGAGAAGAGGGCGGAGGGAGACCCATACCGTCCGTGCGTTCGGACGGGCGGTATGGGCGGTCGCAGTACTCAGGGGGGTGTCCCTGCGGTGGCTGACGACGCAGGGTACCCCCCATGACTTGCCAGGGCCCCTCCCTCACCCTGCGCGGCGCCATGCCTCGCGTAGGGTCGCCAGAGCATGGTGCTGCTCAGGGTTTTGCAGGGAGGACCCAAATGCAAAGAACGATGAAGAGTTAGGGGCCAAAATGCGAGGGTTTCAAAAGTTGAGGGCCAAAAAGTAAAGTTGGTCAAGAAGGTTTCTTCTTAGGCTCAAGTTTTTATACATGACTAATTAAGGCCTAAGGATTCTGATGGTGAATTTTATTTCCAGATTAAACCTTATTTGACTGGTCAATTTACGTAAAAACTTAAATTAAGTTATTAATTGGGCATGGTTCTCAATGTAGGTCAAAATGGGTTCCAAAGGCCAAATTGGAGGTTCTAAACCCTAGAGATTATTTTTATATGAATTTTAGAGGGTTTATTCGATTCTTTCTTTGCCTCGAACCTCGTGAATTGAAGTGGATTTGTTTTTAGGGTTACAGGATGTCATTTAATTCCTTGGAGTTGCTGTAGCCCTCTTTGAGTCATCTCATCCCACTTTTCTTCTTATTAGGTTATTTTGACCTATGTTTGGACCCTGAGTTACCCTATTTTCAGATTGAATTGGTGAAATTGCATTTTTATCCCTTATTTTCTGTTTTCTTCTTAAACTTAGAATTCTCTGAGTTAAGCCTTTCCTTGAGTTATGTAGGAGCTTTTATCCTTTGCATTAGGTCAAAATGAGCTAGTTATGGCTCATGATGAGGTTCTCATCAGTGCTCCTCCTTCTTCTTCCTTCAGTCTTCTTCGTCGGCCTTCTTCTTCTTCTCTGCCTCGCCTGTTCTTGCACACACCACAGCCAACGCAAAACCTACCCCTTTCCCTCTACCCAAACGTCTCTCTCTTTCTCAGACTTCGCTCGTAGGATAGCTCTCCCAGAGCCGCCGGGTAATCGGGTCGGGCTTCGTACCCGTGACCAGGCGTACAGGCGTGAATGGTACGCGAGGAGTGCGCAGGTGGGGTGTCGGGTCGGGTCCGCTGGATTCGCGTGGTGAGCTCGCGGACCGGGCGGGTGAGTGGGCGCGGGACCTCACCCCGGTGCGTTCGGAGGCGAACAGTCCGTTTCACTTTTACAATTTATACCGGTGCGGCGCTTCGAAATCTTCCGAGGTGGGACTAAATGTCCCACCCCAATTTGGCGCCTGCAGCTGAGAAAGCTGCAGGCAATCGCGGACGTTGCGAGGTCTCTTCTTCAGCTGAAGGCCTGGGCAGCTGCGTGGTTGCAATCCGCGCGTCCTGGAGCGCAGGCCTGGGCGGGAGCGGAGCTGTAGCTGCAGGTTGAAGAAGCTTCACCTGTTCGGCAATGGCGGCGGAGGACGGGTAACCTGTTCACAGAGATACGACCTCTCGGCCTAGTCAGAAGGTGCTGGGAGCTTCGCCGGAGTGCAGTGAAGCTCATGCGGGTGGTGGCGAGGCGTAGGGCGGCATGTAGGGGCTGCCCTAGGTCGGACTGTGGCCGGAGGAATGGGTTTGCTCGGGGGAGTGATGTGGAGGTGATGAGTGGCAGTGAAGGGGCGGAAACGGTTCAGTGGTTTGAGGCGGAGGTTTTGGGTCGCTCGGCGAGTCATGTGGAGTGGCGGAATAATGGGAGCGACTCGCCGGAGGTGGGCCGGAGACGAAGGGGGTGACGGTGGTCAGGGTCGGTCGAGGGCTTAATTGAACAAATTGGAATAGGGAAAAGAAAGAGGAGAGGAAGGGAAGTAGTTCTAAATTACTTGCAGGGAAGAAGGGGGTGGAGCAGGGCGACAGTCGTATCGACTGTCATCGGAGAAGAAGATACCCAGTGGGGGAGGACGGCGGCGACGACGGGGCTGAAGCAGCGCACGCGGGTATTGCGCGACGCGGAGGAGGATCAGGAAGAAGTCTCTGCCACTGGTTTTGTGGCAGAGCGAAGAGGAAAGGAAAGGGAGCTCGCCGGAGCTCGCTGGGTGCCTGCCGGAGTGGGAGGAGAGGAAAGTTGTGGGTGATTCTCCGTCAGAATCGAGCTGCTGAATGCGGCAGACGGTGGCGGTTTTTATAGAGGCGAAATCAGAGAGGAGGGTGGAGGGAGACGACGTGCCTCCCTCGCCGGAGGATGGCCGGATTGCAACCCATACCTTCCGCGCGTTGGCACGGAAGGTGTGGGCGATGGCAGAGATCGTGGAGGTGTCCCTGCGACAGCAGACGTCGCAGGGAACACCCCGTTCAACTGGCAGAGGGTCGCCCTCACCCTGCGCGGCGCCATGCCTCGTCGGAGCATGGTGCTGCTCAGGGTTTTGCAAGGAGGACCCAAATGCAAAAATGATGAAGACCTAGGGGCCAAAATGTGAGGGTTTCAAAAGTTGAGGGTCAAAAAGTAATGGATGTGGACCAAAATGCAAAGTCGGTCAAGAAGGTCTCTTCTTAGGCTCAAGTTTTTATGCATGACTAAATGGGACCTAAGGATTCTAATGGTGAATTTTATTTCTAGGTCAGACCTTGTTTGACTGGCCAATTTACGTAAAAACCCAAATTAAATCATTAATTGGGCATGGTTCTAAATGTAGGTCAAAATGGGTTCCTAAGGACAAATTGAGGGTTCTAAACCCTAGAGATTATTTTTCTATGAATTTTAGAGGGTTTAGTAGATTTTTTCTTTACCTCGAACCTCGTGAATTGGAGTGGGTTTGTTTTAGGGTTACAGATTGTCATTTAATTCCTTGGAGTTGCTGTAGCCCTTATCAAATCAGATCATCCCACTTTCCTTCTTATTAGGTTAGTTTGACTTATGTTTGGATCCTGAGTTACCCTGTTTGCAGATTGTGCTGGTAAAATTGCATTTTTACCCCTTATGACTTGTTTTCTTCTTAAACTCAGAATTCTCTGAGTTAAGCCTTTCCTTGAGTTATGTAGGAGCTTTTATCCTCTGTATTAGGTCAAAATGAGCTAGTTATGGCTCATGATGAGGTTCTCATCACCAAGCGCACCTACATGTGTGGTGCGTGGGGTGTGCACAGGAAGGGTAGTCGTATCCGGGTGCCAAGTCCACGGGGGAAGTGTCGCGGACGAGGTTTGGCCGGGGGTGAGGGACCTCACCCCAGTGTGTTTCGAGGTGATAAGCCTGAAACACAAATTCAACTTAAGCGCGGTAGGGCGCTTGCAAACTAACGAGGTGGGACTAAATGTCCCACCCACTTCTGTTGGCGCCCGCAGGAGGTAAGCTCCGCAATTACAGCAGGGGTGGAGTCTCTCGATTCCACTTGGAGTATGGGTGCGTGCGTGCTGCAAACCCGCACCACCTGAGGGCTTCGCCTGGAGCCGAGCGACCTGGAGCAGCTTGAAGCTCACTTCAAGCTCAGTGGTAATGGCGGAGAGTGACCTGACCCTGGAATCAGTAGCACGGCCTTTCGGCCACGTTAGACCATAGGAAAACCTTCACTGTATCACAGCGAAGGTGAGGCGGGGGTTGGCTAGCTGCAGGGTGGCCTAGGCGTGCGTGCCTAGGTCGCTCTGTGGCCGTGTTTATGGGTGTGTTCGGTTGGCATTTAGGGAGGTGTTGGCCGTTGATGAAGGGGTGGATGGTGATCAGTGAGTGATGGCGGAGGTTTTGAGATAGGTGGTGAGGTGTGTGGGGGAGTGGAGCGACGGTTTCGTCTCGCCAGTTGGTCTGCCGGAGGTGGAGAAGGTGATGGTGGTCGGCGTGTGGCAGTGAGTGATTTAGGAAATAGATAAAGGGGAAATGAAGGGAAAAAAGGGGAATAGTTGTTACCTACTTAGTAGACGACAGGGGGGGAGGAGGCAGCTGAAAGTTTGGCCCTACTAGGAGGGGTGACGTAATAAATGCGGAAATAAAATAAAAGCAATCTCACAAAAAATCAATCACACAAGTACACAAAGATTTTTAGGTGGAAACCCAAACCGGGTGAAAACCACCACCTAACCCTCTCGAGTTAGGATTTTCCGATCAATCTAGTTGATCAAATCCACTAACCGAATCACTTTAAAACGAGGGTGATTCAACCTCAGTACAACCACGCTACAAGTACGAGGGTAGCGTTCCTCAACCCCTTCTCTCCACGAGAAGGATTTTGTCCCACGAAGGAGACGGGAATTCGCAAAGCGAATACCCAACTAAATAACAAAGATAAAATAAACAACAAGTCCTATAGAGCCAACAAAGTAATTATGAACCTAGCTTCTATAGGAAATAGGAAACTCCCCTTTGCAAGGAGTGCGTCGAGTTGATGACGCGGTGCGTGTGCCACGCGATGGCGCAATGTCGCTCTCGTAGACAATGGCGAGAGAGCGGGTGCGCAAAGCTTGATGCTCTCAAGAGAATGAAGCTTGAGCTTGGAGAGCAAGATCTTTTCTGGACACAAAAGAGTGTGATAGTGTGTAGCTAAGTGTATCCAGGTGTATGTTTTGTGTTTCTCTTGGTGTATGTTGGTGTGTAAAGGCTCCCCTCTATTTATAGAGGCCTTAGGAAGGCTTTGGAAGGCTTAGAAAAGCTTCCATAGCCGTTGGGTACAAAGCCCAAGTGAATCAGCCCGAAATCAGGAACAATCATTGTTCTGACAGGCTTATCAGACGTCTAATTATTGCATCAGACGTCTGGAACTTCACTTTAAGACGTCTGATTCCAAGGTCAGACGTCTGATTTTGGGCGGGTCTTTCCCTGACTTGGATTAGATCTAAACAGGGTTTTTGCGCAAGTCTATCAGACGATATACAGGACGTCTGGCACTATGTCTGGACGTCTGGAAACCTACTTTTACTGTGGGAATTGATTTCCAAACGTTGCAACGGCTAGAAAATCTCTGAGAAGAGATTTTGGGTCAGCCGAGGCAAAACGGTCATTTATCAGACGTCTGGTAAGTCCTATGGACGTCTGATAAGGCTCTAACGGTCATAATCTTTAGTGTTTGCTAAGCCAGCCAACGGTCCACTAATTGGACGTCTGGCAAATCCATCAGACGTCTCCTAAGACATCTGGTCTAAGGTCTGGACGTCTGATTTCATCAGACAGAACTAACTATGTCCAGCCTAACAGTTATCAGACGTCTTGAAATACTTTATCAGACGTCTGGAAGTGCTGTTTGAACCCTATATTGGTTTTCTAGGTATTCTACAGAAAACCTAAGTATCCTAGGGTTGTGCCGGTGTTCCTAGGACTACTGTTAGGGTTCTTTGATGCTCTTTAACATAATTTTCTAAGGAAAATAAAGAGCAAGAAAGATAAAGATAAAAGTACATGAAAGGATTAAAAAGAATCTATCCTATTCTTCTTGTCTTCTATCTTCAATCTGTCGCTCCACGCGAACCTCCTCTGTTTTCCGTCAAGCTCCTCCAATCCGTCCTGGATGCGAGCTCGAGTTCCGTCTAAACACGTCCACATTTGTAATTGACCTGAAATCTAGGACTCAAATTGCAAATGTTAAATAACACGTGTTTTGTTATCATCAAAATAAATGATCATGGTGCTCTAGCACCAACAGCAGCGAGCAGCTGTGTTGCCGTCGCTGGAGAAGACAGAGCCCAGGGGAGAAGATGGCGATGGGGAAGAGGTGCTGGAAGGTGCCATCTGGTATGGCCAGGTACAGTGGATGACGATGAAGGTATCCCTGCCACTGGTATGGTGGTAGGGTGACGAGAACGGAGGAGGAGGGTTACCGGATCCTGCACGCGAATGGCCGAAGGAGGAGGAGACGAATTTTGAGGGATTTCCTTGGCCAAGACAAGCTCGAAGGAAGAGGCAGCCCCTGCCGTTCCTTAAATATTTGCTGGCCGGGAGGGAAATGCAAAGAGGAGTCGTGGGCTCCTCGCCGAAGGTATGGCCGGAAAAGGACCCATACCTCTCGAGCGTTTGCACAAGAGGTATGGTGGTCGCAGGGCATGGGAGCCGACCCATGCAGAAGAGGACAACGCAGGGAATCCTCCTTTCAAGTCTGGGGCCGGCTCCCTTGGTCTGTGCAGCGCCATCCTTCGCACAAAGTCGCGGGGCAGAGGGACCTGTTTGAAAAAAGAGACGAGAAGGGTAGGGGGGTCTCTGCAAAAGTCAAAAAGCTAAGGGTCAAAAATTAATGGTTGAGGACCGTCTTGTAAAGTGGGTCAAGGCGACCTACCCTTATGTCCAAATTTTGGTATAAACCTAATTTGGACCTAAGGAATCCAATGGTGAGATTGGATTTTAGGTTTGACCATGTTTGATAGGATATTTTGCATAAAAACCCAAATCAGGTCAAAAATTGGGTATGGTTCTCAATCTTGGTCAGAAAGGTTTCAATGGCCAAATTGATGGTTCTAAACCCTAGGGGATATTTTTTCATGAATTTTAGAGGGTTTAATTGATTTTTATCTTGCCTAAAACTTTGTGAATTAAAGTGGATTTATTTTAGGGTTATAGAATGTCATTTAATTCCCAGATTTTGTCATAACCCTTTCTTGATCGAATCATCCAACTTTTTCTCTTATTAAGCCCATTTGACCTGTGTTTAGATCCTTAGAAATCCTTTTTATGTACTGCAATGGTAAAATTACAGTTTTACCCCTTGTGAATTGTTTTATACTCAGATTTGCAATTCCCTACTTTAGGCTTTTCCTTAGATTTTGCAGGAGCTTTTGTACAATTAATTAGGTCAAAATGTATTAGTTAAGGTTCATGATGAGGTTCTCATCAATATTCTTTTGATTCTTCTATGCATAAATAATATTATGATGCTTTTGTGATTACTCATCTTCATGCTTGTTTGCCTACACGCTACTTGGGCTAGGCATGTTATGCACAGCCACCGTGGCCTCACCTAGATCCATATAGGTTTTAGGGTTGCACTTAGGTAGTTTAAACATGCAAGTTTATTTTCTATAAATTAAAAACGAAAAACCAAAAAGATAATGTTGGATTAGATTTAAGGTAGAAAAAGTGGATTCAAATCTCAACCCGTTTTCATACCTCCTAGAGACGGACGATCGGGACTCAAAAGAATAAAATCAATCGAGTTTCATTATTACAAATATTTTTATCAAGGGAATTTTGCGACTATACTACGACTTTGTTTTCCTGAAACTTGCGATTTCCATGCTTGTCAACACCCAATGGGTTTTATTCCATCATAATAATCTACAAGGGTCTAGACATTATTCTTATGCATGCAATCTATCTTAAACTTCATTAAGCCTCCACTTGTCCACATCATAATCCTTCATTACCTCGTCATATGTGGCAGGATTCGCCTCAAACTCTTCTGAGATGTAAAATTTGTATCCTTCAAGTGGATGCATCATTCTAGAACTCCTTCTAAGTGGTATGGAAGCATCATTGGACTTTGCTTCATCCCTTTCTTCCGAGTTAGGAATATCATTAGTCTCATCACACACAATGAATTCCCTTCATTCTCATCTTGACCTTGTAGGAATCTACCATTCCTAAATATGAAAATTCTTTAAGTTTTAGGGTCATAGAAGTAATAACCTTTGCCATCCTTTGGATACATCTCATGCGAAGTTTTAGGAACAAATTTGGTTGAGATCTTGCTTAGTATGTATGTAGCTATCTCCAGCGCATACCCCCAGAAGTATACCGGTAGTTTTGTTTTGCTTATCATGGACTGTACCATATCCAATAAGATATGGTTATGTCTCTCAGACACGCTATTCAATTGTGGTATACAAGGTGATGTGAGTTCAGAGATAATTCTCTTATCTTTTGTGGTATTCCTTGAATTCCTATGAGAGGTGCTCACCTCCTTAGTCTGACCGAATTGCTTTGATATGTTTATCCGTTTAGTTCTCAACCAGTGTTTGATACTCTTTGAATTTTTTAAAAGTCTCAGACTTGTAACGAATCAAGTAAACAAATCTATATCGCAAGAAGTCATCATTAAATCTCACAAAATACTATTGACTACTAGTAGCAGAATTTAATAATTCACACACATCAATATTTATGAAGTCTAGTAAATCCCCATGTTTGAACCCTTTTCTCAAAAAGGGAAGTCTAGACATCTTGCCACAAATACATTGCTCGTAGGTGAGCAAAGGTTGGTGGTAAGTCCATATTTTGCATATATAATTCTCGCCTCTCATTGGTATTTTTACATTAGTTAGTGTCAGTAAAGTAGGTATTTATAGTGTTTTTTTATTTTTGTGTTTTTATCCAAATATAAGAATAAAGGCATAAATAAGTGGTACATGAACCAAGGTCAGGACAATTGGAAGTGACTCGACCCAACCGAAACCAATTCTCTTAAACCCCATTTATTCCTTATTTACCTAAACACCTTAATTCTACCAATTTGATGTAACCACCCACTAACATTAATTTACTTACTCATTCCCATATACTCACCTTCACTCACCAACACACACACACATTTCCACTCATAACTCACAACACAACACCTACACATGCATCAAACACCACAAACACACCTCTCACAAACACTAACATACACTTATTACACCACATTGATATATAATTCTCGTAATGCTTTGTCGTGTTTTTAAATTAGTTTCGTTGCAATATAGTTGAAAAAGCATTATAAACAATTAACAATTTTTATTACTCGAAAGTCAAAATTTTCCGAGGTCGAACTCAGGGAGCAAATTGGTATTTTAGAAACTAAAATTACAACTTTGAAATTACTCAAAAGATGTTCAATAGTGCAATTCAATGTTTATTAAAGCTAAAAAGAGAATATGCAAAAAGAGGAGAGATTGAATGTTCTCTGTTCTTCTTCTTCGATGTCTTCTTTTGTGGATCAGACGTCTGATTCAGAATCAAACGTCTTAAACTCACGTTGCTACAGTGCTTGCCCTTTCTCTTTCTGATTTTTGCCTTCTCCTTTCTTCTTTCTTTGCTGCGGCTGTGCTTCTCTTTGGCTTCTTCTTCTTCTGTACTTTATTGTCTTCCCTTCTTCCTTGGCCTCTGCAGTCTTCTTCAACCGCGCCTCATTCTTCTTTTTCTTCTGTTTCCTTGCACTTTCAAGCCTTTCTTCTTCTTTCTTCTTCTACCTCAACCTCTGCGGCTACAGTGCCATCTTCCTTCTTCTCCTTTGCTGCTCCTGCCTTCAAGTTCTTCCACAGCTGCCTCCTCTTCCTTCCCTGCACAATCACCACACAGCAAAACCTACCCCTACCCTCCCTCGTGTCACACTCTCTCTATTTCTCTCCTCGCTCTCTTAGAGCCAGTTGGGTAAATGGGTCGGGTTACGCGTGCCTAGGTCCAGGCGCATTGGCGTGGGTGGTGTGCGAGGAGTGCTGGGTAATCGGGTCAGGCAACCAGGTCCACGGAGCGTGCAGCGCGGACGAGGCGTGAAGGGCGAGTGGGACCTCACCCCGTGTCAGGAGGCGCTAAGCCCCTGACAATTTTTCAATTTATGTCGCGCCTCTTGCTCACAGACTTCTGAGGTGGGACTAAATGTCCCACCCGCTTCTCGCTCGTGCCCGCAGCAGGTCTTCACTCGATTGCTGAGGTTGCAGGGCCTTGACCTTCAATTGATGGGCTGAAGTTGTTCGCGAAGAGAAACCGCACGTCTGGGACCTGGACTCCTGGTACCTGGAGGTGAAGCTGACACTAGCAAGCTTCTTCAAGCTTGCTTCAATGGCAATTAGTGCACCTGTACCTATCGACATGAATATGGCCTCACGGCCTTGTTAAATTACTCAGAATACTTCACTGTGACACGGCGAAGGTCGCCCGGGTGTTGGTGTGGTGCGGGGCGGCCTGGGCGTGCGTGCCTAGGTCGTTCCGTGGCCATGGGGTTGGGTGTGTTAGGGGGGAGTGAGTGGAGGTTGTGGCGGTTAATGGAGAGGGGGAAAATGATCAGTGGGATGAGGCGATGCTTTCGAGGTGGTTGGCGGGGTGGGTGGGTGCGTGGAGTGGTGGATGCACCTAGCCGGTGGTCTACCAGATGTGGAGAAGGTGATCGTGAAATGTGGTTGTTGGGGCATGAAATTAGAAATAGATAAGAGGAAAAGAAAGAGTAATGGAAGGGGATTTATCTACGAGGTGCTAGACGAAGGGGGAGCAGATGAGGCGGACGGCACGTATATGCCGTCGTCGGGGAAGATAGCCTTGAGGTGGAGATGACAGCGACGAGGAGGTCGGAGAGGCGTGCGCTGGTGCGGTGCAACGCGGAGGAACAGGACAAAGCTAACCCTGCCACTGGTATGGCGGTAGGGCGACGAGAGGAGGGAGGGGAGGTCGCCAGAGCCTGCGAGCAGATGGCTGGAAACGAGGAGAGACGAATTTCAAGGGATATCTCCGACAAAAATAAGCTTAGACCCTTCGGCTAGACCTGGTGCTTCTTATATAGGCACGGGCAGAGGGTCAGGCGCAAGGAGGCGGCCAAAAGTCCTCGCCAGAGGCATGGTCGGAGGTGATACCCATACCTTTCGAGCATTCGCACGAGAGGTATGGGGCGATTCAGGGCATGGGGAGCTGCTCAGGCGGTAGGGGGTTTCGCAGAGGGCTCCCTTTTCAAATCTGGGAGCAACTCCCTGGGGAAGCGAGGAGAAAAGCTCCTCGAAACCTCGCTGGAGGTATGGGTCTCTGCTGCAATGGCAGAGGGACCTGAATGTAGAAAGTGACGAAAAGTTGAGGGGGTTTCTGCAAGGATTTTCAAAAGTTAGGGGTCAGGATGTAATTGGGTGGACTATTTTGCAAAGTAGGTCAAGATGCCCTTCCCTTAGGTCCAAATTTTAATACAAACCTAATTTGGACCTAAGGAATCCAATGGTAAAGTTGGATTTTAGGTTTGACCACGTTTGACTTGATATTTTGCACAAAAACCCAAATTAGGTCAAATATTGAGCTTGGTCCCCAATCTAGGTCAAAATAGGTTTCAAAGGCCAAATTGAACGTTCTAAACCCTAGGGGATATTTTTCCATGAATTTTAGAGGGTTTAGTTGATTTTTATCCCAACTGAAACTTTGTGAAATTATGTGAGTTTCTTTTAGGGTTATAAAATTTCATTTAATTATTGAATTTCACAATAACCCTTTTGTGACTGAACCATCCCACTTTTTCACTTATTATGTACAATTGACCTATGTTTAACCCCTGGAAATCCCGTCGCTGAACTGCAATGGTAAAATTACAGTTTTACTCTTTATTTTATGTATTCTTTCCAGATCAGTAATATCTTGAATTAGGTTTTTCTCTTGGTTATGTAGGAGCTTTTGTTCTCTTTCTCAGGTGAAAATAAGCTAGTTAGGGCTTATTATGAGGTTCTCATTAAATTCCTTAACTCATACACGCATAAAAATCCTACCAACTCCTAATCATTTCCATTTCTCACTTATACTTATAATACGCATACCACCACCCATTTATTTAACCCACACTACCACATAATGCACCACACCGCCACTACTATAACTCACATTATAAATCACCTACTGCTATAACTCACATTATAAATCACCTACACAAAAATCACACTAGCGGACAGGCCCGTACTTTATAGTGAAATAATATTATTACTCATGGAACGCATCGAGGGGTGGAGGGGGGAGTGAAAATTGTTCAGAGTATGTTGTCTGTAAAGAATATATCAGTGTACTTGAGATTTTGAAATGGAAGCACTACTAGAAAAATGGGATATGCCATCGGTTACTTGTTGTCGATTTTCCAAATTGATGGTAAATGTATTTTCCCCATCGCTTATTCAAATAAGCGACGGCGAAGGTCTGTACTCGACTGAAGAAAAGGGGCTGGGCGCACGATGGTCATAAATATTTACTGTCGGTTATTCAAGTGACAGTAAATATATTTTCCCCGTCGCTTCTTGTCATAACTGATAGTAAAAAGATGCTTAAAAGTTGCACCTAAAATTTTGGAGGGATTAGTAACTTTTACCATTGGTTAGTGGAAGAAACAATGGCGAAAAGTAGGTTAAATTTACCGGCCAAAATTTGGATGCGTTGGCGGAGTTGTTGAAGTAAGCCTTTGTCGTCAGTTATCTTAATAAGTGACGATGAAAAGATGGTTAAAATTTGTACTTAAATTTTGCACGGGATTAGTCACCTATACTATTGGTTCGTGGAAGAACTGACGGTGAAAGGTAGGTTATATTTAGCGGCCAAAATTTTAGGCGCGTACGGGGATGAACTAAAATGATCCTTTGGTGTCATCTATCGCACGCACGCCGACCTCCCCATCTCTATTCATCTCCTTCCCAAAAACCTAACGCACACCGACCCCTCCTCCTCATTAGGTAACCTCCCCGACACCCTCCTGCTCCTCCTCTGACAGTCTGCTCATCGTCCTCCTCGCCATCCTCTACGACCTCCTTCCCCTCCGCAACGCCCTCCTCCTCCACCTTCTTCGACGAGGTAATCCTCCTCCTCCTCCTTCTCCCCCTCTTACCGTCCTCCTCTTCCTCCCTGATCCCTCATGCCATCCTCCTCTTCCTCCCTGATCCCTCCTGCCGGCCTCCTCCTCCACCCCGACCCCCACCTGTCGTCCCTCCTCCTCCTCCTCCCCGACCTTCTCCTGCCGGCCTCCTCCTCCACCCCTCCTCCTGCCATCCTCCTCCTCCTCCCTAACCCCTCATGTCGCCCTCCTCCTCCTCCTCCTCCTCCTCCTCCTCCTCCTCCCCCTCCTGCCATCCTCCTCCTCCTTGCCACCCTCCTCATCTTGCAGGGAATGCCCCTGTCTTCCCTCCTCCACTTGCCATCCCCCCCCTCCTCCTCCTCCTCCTACTACTATGCCTTCCCCCATCCTCCTCTCCTCCTTACTACCACCCTCCTCTTCATCCCCTTCTCATCTTACTTTCCTTATATCAAATTAATATGTTAAGTTATTAATAACATAATGATTTATTATTTATTTTATTGTGTGTTATTGAATTTACAGATTGTTGGTGATGGTCATGCTCGATCACGCTCAGAGGCTGTAGTACATCGGAGGTATAATTTCATTTCTTTAAATTTATTTTTATGATATTTTAGGACTATATTAGATGTGGGGTGTGCCCACATAATGTCATTTGTTTTAATGCATGGTGGGGTGTGCCCACTTTTATGTACTTTATGTTTTTGTGTGATGCACTGTTATTGTGGGGTATGCCCACTTTTATTATGTTTGTTATTTTGATATGCAGGTTTATGAAAAAAATTAAAATTTAAGGGGAAACTCTATCAAAATTTTTAAAATTCTTTAATGTTAAATGTATTGGTTGGTTGGGGATTTAGGGTTAGGGTGGGCTTTGGTTAGGTTATGTGCATAGCCTCCAATTTCCACTACGCCATGCACCCTTCGCACCACCATCCTTGTTGTCGTGAAGGGGATCTCTTCCACCATTGCCATCTTGTAAGTTGTTGTTGAGGTGGATGGTGGGGCGGAAGGCATCGAGGTGGATGTTGTCGTCGTGTGGGGAGCGAAAGGGATGGGGGGAAAGGGAGGGAGAGGAATCAGAGCTCGGTGGAGATGTTGAAGGAGAAGGAGGGTGAGTTAGAGAGGGAGAGATGTCAATGAGGGAGAGACGTGAACATGTTAATTGAATGATGTCGAGGATCTTATGTCGAGGAGAGATGCCCATGAGAGCCTCCTCTCCAGTTGCTTCCCTTCTCTGTCGCAAGTCATTATACTTTATCAGCTATGCTCTCAAGTGCCGCAATCTACTAGCCAAAGGCCACTTGGCGGGGGGTGATGGAGGAGTGGTCACCCTCAAGCTTGCAGAGGAGAGCGGTAGAGTCGATGCTAGAGAAAGGACGCGCTCGAAGAGGCAGACGACGACGATGATGCAGATGGTGAGGAGGCAGTCGGGTTGGAGGAGGGGTGGTGCTAGTGGGAGGAGTCACCGCTGCTGGGGGCATGGGGGAGGGGTCGGAGGGTGGAGGTGTCCCTGTTAGGGCTCTGGTGAGGGGGTGGGTGGGAGGGGCGGAGGAGGGAGGTTCGAGGGGGGATGGGGATGTGGGGGTGAAGGGGCAGTGGTGGAAGTTGCCTTCGTAGCTGTCAGTCCAGGTGGTGCTTTCTTCCTTTCTTGGACTGGGTCCTTAAAGCTCAATTCCATAAGCCACGATTTTTCAAATTTGAAGTAAATGGACACCTACAAGCATTGAGATGTTAATCTACAATAAACTAAGCCCAGAAAATCCATTTGACGTGTATGATTAGTCAAAACTAGTTGCAATCCCTAATCAAATTAATTCGAAGTCCATTTAGAAACTCCATCTGAGCTTCTGAACCATTTTTTAACCTTAATCAACACCTTAACCCTTTAAACGATTGCTTGAAATCCATAAATCACCTCAGACCTGGGTGATGAAATTGTTCATCCTAGATCTGATTCAAAGCAGTAAATCTCCATTTTAACTTGTTGCAAATAATCTGTTATATATCTAAAATTCAATCCAACTTGTATTAGGAACCTTTAGATCCTAAAAATCCTAATTGATCCCCCTCCTTACGCTACAAATAACGTGAAGGAGGAAAATCACATCAAGTATTAAAATCAACTCAAAATCAATCATAGACCTTCATTCAAATCTCTCAAGCATTGTTCAAACTCCGATAGACAAATTAAAACAACTTTCAATTGCTGAAGCTGTTGCCCAGGAAGGTATTAAAACAACTTTCATAATATTAACATTTAATATTATGTTAATATAATTTATTGTTCTAAAGCTACGTCATCCATTTTGTAGTTTTATTTGATTTATTGTATATTTCTTTTTATCATTTAATAAAAATAATTTTATTTCTTATCAGATGATTGCTTATGTTTATGTTAATTTCTTTATAATTATGAGTATTATTTTAGATACACACACTTGTTAAAGAAGATATATGCATGCAAGGCCAAAAATTAAATATTCTAACCCTTAGGGTAAAAGTCTTCCTAATCAAATTGTGTCTAAATTACTCACCCGTCGTGACTTATGATCATGTTATACAGATAATGCAGGAAGTGTATGTATACCTCACTTACATGCATGATATATTGTCTTTGTAGCATGCCATAAGACTCGATCGACTTTAGTTCGGTAAAGTACCGAACTAAAGGTCCTTAAAGATTTGATGATAAATCTAGACCTCCAGCGTATCCCCGAGGGCGTGAGAATAACAATTAGGCTTAAAACCACAGGGGAGGCTGAGAATTATCTGAGCTTATCAATCGAGTGGGCACAATTGTTAAGTCCATTGTACCTATTTGTTACTTCGACTGGAGGAAGGTGCCCGTAGAGCTGAAGAGGCAGTACCTCCGTCAATTGGAGGTAATTTTATTTATAAAAGTTATTTCCTTTATAACTTTATCTTAAAATTATTATAAAGCAAGATTGACATATATTTTTTAAATTAATGTAGGCAAATTACTATTGGAGTGACGACCCCAATGTTTCTCGATTTATTCTTAAGCACACTGCCAAAATCCACAGGGATTGGAGGACGGAGACTAAGAAAAATGTAAGAATTTTTAAACATTTACATTTTATTATATACATAATTTCTTATATTATTTCTAACAATTTGTATTTGGTATTTAGTTTTTCTCGAACAAGAGTTCACCCGATGAGGCAATGGGTGATGATCCTCCTGATGTCATGCTTGACGATTGGAAGAAGGCATGTGAGCATTGGCTGAATCCAAAGACGGAGGTTAGCAAACAATTGCAAATTAGTCTATTAATTTCATATATCTTAAATTCAGAAAAAATATTATTATGTATATGTACATGAGTAAGCAAGAAAAAATAAGGCCAATAGTGCTAAAGCTCCACCACAGACCCATTATTTCAGTCGAAGGACTATCGAGACAATTAGGAGCCGTTACATAAGTGTTGGAACTAGTTTTCAGTTGAATACTACTTAATTTTTATGTTATCTTAATATAATTATATCATTTTTATATTTTTAGTTCGCTACTCATGATGGGATGGAAATGAGTAGGATGGATATATACGAGATCACCCCATAGTAAGGCTGCAGTTAAGGGTGCTCCTAAGTGGATTCATGAGTCATACCAAGAGAAACACGTGAGTTTCTTAAACTCAAAAATATTTATAACTTTCTAAATGTATATATTATAATAATATTTTTTAATATATGTAGGAGGAATGGTACAGTTTGTACATCCCCTCACTGACGAGACGTCCGATAGTGTCCACCAGCCTTTGTAGCTAGAGGATGCATTTAGGAGAGTGATGCCACCGGATCATGGTGGTTTTGTTCGTAGTGTAGGGATGGCACATACGTTATCTACCTGGTATAAGAGAAAAGGTGCCGTCTTATCTAGTGTCGTCAATCAGTTGCATCAAAAAATCGACATACTACAAAGACGAGAGGAAGTGTGGGCGAAGAGTGAGACATATATGAAGAGTCAGATGGATGCCATGCAATCACAGATGAATAAGACAGATAGTAAGATTGATAAGCTTCTAACCCTTCTTCTGAAGAAGAGTCAGTTAGAGCGTCCGTCTTTATCAGATCCCAGCATCCACAGATGAGACGACGATGACATGGGTGGAGCTGGTGGCATTTTGGTAGCTGCATAGTGATATTTATACATTTTCTTTACTTATGTTTTTCATGTAAATATTTTATTTTCATTTTATGTAAATTTTTCACTTTCAAACTTTTTATGTACTAAGCTTTTTATATTTATGCAATATAAACTTCTCTTTATTAGCAAGTCTTTTAAGTATATTTAGTATGTAGTCCCATCATTTTGTAATTTCTTTTTTTTTTAAAAAAAAAATCATACATTTGTCGTTGGTTATTTAATTAATCGACGGCTTATAAATGACTGGAAAAATATTTTTCTCGTCGCTTCTCAAATTAACCGACAACGAAAATGTTCTTCATGTCACATATTTTCCATCGCTTATAAGGAAACTGACGGCAAAAATCACATATATGCCGTCTGTTATAACGAAAAGCAACGACAAAAATATTTTTGCCTCAATTATATAATCGACGGTAAATGTATATTACCGGCAGGGAAACTTTAGAAAAGGGCGCATAAAGGCGGGAAAAAGTGACGGATGAATATCGTCGCTTGAGAAATAAGCAATGGCAAATACACTTACCGTCGGTTTTGAAACGACAGTGAAACATCCAAACTGACCTTTGGTGAACACTTTTTTTGTGGTCAATTTTAAATACATAGATGGCAATTGTATTTTCCGTCGATTTTTAACTGACATTGAAATGGCCAATTCGTCATGTGGTTAAACATTATTTTGACGTCGGATGTGCCTGAAAACCGACGGGAAAACGAAATAGCGACGATCATAATGGTGTTGGTTAATAGGGTTTTGAAACCGACGACAAAAGTAGAATATGTTGTAGTGAAGGAAGAGACATGAGAATCCTAGGAACTCTTAGGAAAGGAAGTTTAATGCAAACTAAGACAAGGGCAATACACTTGCTCGGTGTTATGTCCTTGGTTCACTCCCTTCAGAAGCAACATGAGTAGATGAAAACTACCTTTGAGATCCTAACGAGCCTGAAGGAAATGTTCAAAGATGTAAACCAGACTTAGCACTATAATGTGCTTAGGGAGTTGCTTTCATGCAAGAAGGTAGGGACTCTAATGGGAGTGCATGCTTTGAAAATGTACAGATATATTTCATAGATCCAAAGGTTGGAGATGGAGATTGATAATGACACCTTTATAGACATCATCTTGCAATCACTTAGAAGCTACTACACCAACTTCATCGTTTCACATCACATGAGAAAGATGAAGGCAACCACAACTGATCATCTCCTTACTTAAATCTGCATAGGACATCATTACGAAGGAGAGTCCACCTGAGGCAATGGTTGCCAAGAGTAGTGGGAGGTTTAAGTTGAAGAAGCAAGGCAAATGGAAGAGTTCCCAAAAGAATAGCAAGTCTTTAGCTGCTTCCGTACATCTGACTTCTTCCAAGAAGAAGAAGAACAACAAGGTAGAAAATGAATGCCACTTTTACAAGAAGTTGGGCCATTAGAAACGTAATTGTTCGAAGTAAATGAAGTCTTAAGAGAAGGGAAAAGGCAAGGCCAATGCAAGTAACACATCTATTCTCATCATTGAAACCAACTTAGTTGTTGGATGAGTATGAGGTTGGTTTGTGGATTCTAGTGCATCTGTTCATATCTATAATTTGTTGCATGGTTTTTGGGTGACCAAAAGGCTTAAGAAGGGAGAAGTGCAGTTCATAATGAGATCTGATGCAAAGGTTACAACAGAAGTCATATGAACCTATAGCTCAGATGCCTAAAGGGCACATCTTGCTCTTAGGAGGATGACTCTTTGTGCTTTCAATTAGGAGTAACCTTTTGACTCTATCTAAGTTAGTGATGGTAACACCATCATTCTCCATAACTAACTTGAATTAGTCAGAATCAAGAGATAAATGCTCCTGAATGATTACCTGAGGATAGTAATTCCACTCAGATATGTTTTGAGGAGAGAACAATAAAATAGGGGTAAATCTACAGTTTTAACTTCAAATCAAAAATGTAGAATAACCATGGAGTCAACTAGGGGTTAATTAGCAATCAATTGAGAATTAAAGACCAATAAATGGGTCCACACTAACAGAAATGAGGTTTCACGCATGTTGAGAGAAGAAACAATACACAAAACGCTAATTCTCAGCCCCGCTTAAATTGAAGAGGTTATGGTCAGGGTAAAATTCATCTAAACCTCCTAAAATTTATAGGAAAATATTCTAGGAGGTTTGGGACCCTTGTTTTGACCATCTGAACCTATTTTGACCTAGAACAGAGTTTTAGATGGGATTTTGCTATAATTTGGGCTTCTATACAAATTATCCAGTCAATTGTGGTCAAAGCTTAAATCCAAGTTCACCATTAGCTTCCTTGTATCCAAATTAGGTTAGGACAAAAATTTGGACCCAATCAGAGTCCATCTTGACCTAGTTTGCAATCTAGTCCCTTAAATCTCTATTTCCTACACTTAAGCCCCTAACTTTCAAGTTCCTTGTGTTTAGCCCCCTAACTTTGCCATCATCTTCACAAAAACCCCTTTGTTGTCATGAGTGTCAACAACACCTTCCCTAACCCAAACCCGCGAACTCCATCAGATGATTTCTCGCTCGTTTCAAGATCAAATCCCTCTAAAGTTGGAAGGATTTCCTATGTCAAACGCATAAGGCCAAGAGGCCTGATTTGAATCCTGCAACTCCAACGAAGAGCTCCGAAAGCATAGAAGTGAGTGGTCGGACGGATCGACCGCGGCTAGTCTTTGTTTGTTTTAATGCTTATTACAGTAATGTCGTGGTATAAAATAAGACAGCTACGGTTGTCGTTACCATTAACATTTTACTCGGAAATAGTTTCCCGAGGTTGAACTCAGGGAGCTATTGGAATTCTAGAAGTACAATGTTTCTTTATTACAAAAATAAGAGAGAGAGAGAGGGAGAAATAGATTTCTGTCTTTTGGCTTTTTCTTCTTCTCTTCTTTCTCTCTTTGCTTGTCTTCTTCTCTTCTTTCTCTTTACGGGTCTTCTTCCTTGGCTTTGATTGCCTTCAGTTCCTCTTCTTTTTCTGCTTGTCTTCTCTTTCTTTTCTTCTTCAGTTCTTCTTCTTTCTCTTGTCTTTATCTTCTTTCTTCCTTCTCTTTTCTTTCTCTTCAGCTGCGGAGCCTTTTCTTTTCTTCTTCTTTGCTTTATCTCTTTTGAGGCTTCATCCGTCGTCTGATATCGCAATCAGACGACTTAAACGGTGGTCTGCTACAGTGCTTCCCCTCTCTTTTCTTCCTTCGTTGCTTCTTCTTCTTCTTTCTTGGTCTTCTGCCTTGCTTAGCTGCAAGGCTTCTTCAGAGCTTCTTCTTCCGCTCTTCTTCTTCTTCCTCCTGCGGCCAACTGGTGAGCCTTCTTCCTTCGCGCCCTGTTCCTGCACAAGAAAAAACCTAACCCTTCCCTCTACCCGCACGTCTCTCTCTCTTTGTAAACCACTCATAGGAAGCTCTCCCAGAGCCGGGTTATCGGGTCGGGTAGCGTACCCGTGACCAGGCGCACCGGCGTGGGTGGTGCACGAGAAGTGCTAGGTAAACGGGTCGGCCAGGTCCGCATGGCGTGGGTCGCGGACGAGGCGGTCGAGTGGGCGAGGGGACCTTACCCCATGTTCTGAGGCGCTTAAGTAAAAACACAAAATCAATTTAAACGGGTGCGGCGCTTCGAAATCTCACGATGTGGGACTAAACTTCGTCCCTTCTCACGCGCGCCTGCAGGAAGAATGCGCCCTTGCCTCAGCAGCTGCGTCCTCGCTTCTCTTCGCAAACCAGCTGCCTGCCTTCGCCCAAGTCCCTCCAATTCGCCTCAGCTGGAGTCCTGCTGCTTCAGGGCCTGGAGCTCGCTTGGAAGCTCCTCGCCTTGTTGCCAATGGTGGCCGGGGCTGAAGGTCTGCTGAACACAAACAGGGCCTCTCGGCCTAATCAGACCACAGGGGGACCTTCACCGTGGCACGGCGAAGGTAGTGCGGGGTGCGGCAGGTCGCGGGGTGGCGTAGAGCGGCAGCCCTAGGTCAGACTGCAACCGGAAAAATGGGTTTGATCTGGGGAGCGTAGTGGGGGTGTGGAGTGGCAGTGGAGGGGTGGGGGGTGTTGGGTGAGGTGAGGCGGAGCTTTTGGGACAGTTGGCGAGCCGGATGGGGTTGTGGGATGACGGGGACGACTCGCCGGAGAGTGGCTGGAGATGGGGAAGATGAGGGCGGTTAGGCGTGGTCGTACGGTAATCGAGCAAAATAAGTTGGGGAAAAGAAAGAGGGGAGGAAGGGAAATAACTATTACTTACCTATAGGGACGAGGAGGACTAGAGCATGGCGGCAGTCGTATCGACTGTCGCCGGAGAAGAGACACCCAGAAGGAGAGAGCGGCGGCGAGGAAGAGAGCAGGAGGGCGCACGCTGGGTACGGTGCAACGCGGGAGGATCAGATGAAGGTGGCTCTGCTGCTGGTATTGCAGCAGAGCGACGAGACAGAGGAGGAGGAGCCGCCGAAGCTAGTGGGTTCCCGTCGGAGTGGGGAGAGAGGAAGGGTTGGGGTTTTCTCCGTCAAGACCAAGTTGCCAGAACCGGCTGGCGACGCTGGTCTTTATAAAGGCGGTGGCAGAGGGGTGGACGCAGGGAGGCGACGTGCCTCCCTCGCCGGAGAATGGCCGGAGGTGTGACCCATACCTTCCGCGCGTTCTCACGGAAGGTGTGGGCATCGTCAGGTGGCAAGGCGGTGTCCCTGCTACAGCAGAAGTCGCAGGGAACACCGGGTTCAATTTGCAGGACACCTCCCTTACCCTGCGCAGCGTCATGCTCCGCGCAAAGTCGCCGGAGCATGGTGCTGCGCAGAGACTTGCAGGAGGGACCTAAATGCAAAGAACGATGAGGAAACTAGGGGCCAAAATGCAAGGGTTTAGAAAGTTGAGGGTCAAAAAGTAATAGGTGAGGACCAAATTGCAAAGTCGGTCAAGAAGGTCTCTTCTTAGGCTCAAGTTTTTATGCATGACTAAATTGGACCTAAGGATTTTAATGGTGAATTTTGTTTCTAGGTCAGACTTTGTTTGACCGGCTAATTTACGTAAAAACCTAAATTAAATCATTAATTGGGCATGGTTCTCAATGTAGGTCAAAATGGGTTTCTAAGGCCAAATTGGAGGTTCTAAGCCCTAGAGATTATTTTTATATGAATTTTAGAGGGTTTAATCGATTTTTACCTTGCCTCGAACCTTGTGAATTGAAGTGGGTTTATTTTAGGGTTACGGAATGTCATTTTAATTCCTTGGAGTTGCTGTAGCCCTTGTTGGATCAGATCATCCCACTTTCCTTCTTATTATGCTAGTTTGATCTCTGTTTGGATCTTGAGTTACCATGTTTGCAGATTATGTTAGTGAAATTGCATTTTACCCTTTATGACTTGTTTTCTTCTTAAACTCAGAATTCTCTGAGTCAAGCCTTTCTTTGAGTTATGTAGGAGCTTTTTCTTGCATATCTAGGTTAGATTGCGCTAGTTAGGGTTTATGATGAGGTTCTCATCAGTGAGTTGCATCAATTGTAAGGAAATCTTGTGAATTCCTGGCAATTGAAGGTCAATCCCTCTTTTATTTAAGCCATGGCATCGCCTAGCACATTTCTGAGTTCAATCTAGGCCAAAAAGCACTCTTATCTTCTTCCTCTGACTGCCTCCAATTGCAACTCCGGTGACCTCCACGCTAAGCTTATTCCGACCTCTCAACGCCAAATTGAGAGGTCCTCCTTCCTCCTCGTTCTCATCCGCGTCTAGTGCACATCAATTAGCACCGTCTACCCTTCTCCTCGCCGTCCTCATCATCCGAGACTTCATCTCCTCCAGGGTCGACCAATCAACGTTGGCATGGATCTCCCTTCCCCTTCGTTCGTAATTAGGTCTCTTTGCTCTCTCTCTCTCTCCCCCCCTATCTTAGTTTTAAGGCCTTCGAACCTTAATTCGACTACTGTTTACGTGCCTTCCCTATCGTCTTCTCTGCCTTCGGTGTAGCTCCGATGAGCTTGCCACGCCACCACAGACCACCAAACTGCTCACTATCACTTCCAAAGCTCCGCCACAACTCTGCCTTCAAAAGCCCTCTATCTATTTGGAGCTACACCCACTCAACACCTCCACCGAGCACCGCACCTTGCCGTCATCAACCTCAACTCCATCCGCCCACTAAACACCTCCAAACTCAACGCAACGATCACCATCAGCTTCCTTAGACCTTGGCGAAGCTTATGAGCATATCAATTGGGGCCACGAGCTTGCATTTTGTATCGCAGGTGTTCTTTGGAACTTTGCTTCACGCAGCCACTGTCCACCACCGTCAGCCACTTTCCGACCTCGACTACATCTCCAGCAGATGCAGAACATATCCACGAAGACATTTGGGTATCCAATTGGCCAAGGCACCTCGACAACTGCTTGAATTGAACGAAGCCTCATCAGTAACTCCACGTAACAGAACGCGAAGGAAGCAACGGCGTGTATTGTGCCGCATCATTAAAAGGTGACTTGAAAACATCTTAATGAGGAATTTGGTCCATGGCCTAGGTGCCCATGATCATAGGGGGTTGGGTCCCCTAAAGCCTATACACATGCTCGCTCACACGCACACGTGAACGCATGCTCGGGTGTCAACCTGGGCATTGGTTTTGCTTCAGGATTCGTGCCATGTGCCTTGAGATTCATGCTTGTTCATGCCAATAGTTAGGCAATTCTGAGTTCACCTTGTTCTGTGCTTGAGGTTGCTGATTCCTTGTGCTTAAGCCTTAGAGACTTAAGTCATCTGACCTTAGGGTTTGACATCTCTTGTGGCTTATGTTGTGAGGTTATTTGGCTACTTGTGCTCTGTGCTTGGCTCTGGCTTGGTTCTAAACTTTGATCACTGTGGAAATTGAGAGTAAGTGGTTGAGAAACAACTGTAGCAAAATTGAATTGGTTGATATATTGGGATATGTGCTTGATTATGGGTATTAATTGGTGATTTAAATCACCATTTTTAAAGTTCTCTTATTCTTTTTGTCTCAATATTTCTTGGGATACTATTGCTACCATTGAATATATTTTTGAGTAAATTTCTACTATTTATTGAATATTTTATTATGTTCATTGTCATTAATTGTGATTGGTGTTGTGAATTCCAAATTTGCTTCCTACAAATGACCTCGAACTCACTTTGATTTTTGAGATTATAAATTTAAGTGTTGTTGCGATTTTTGTCACTATACTATAACGGTATACTTTAATGACGACTTTCGCCCCTCAATAGTTAGTTAGATATGGGTATTCTTTTCATTTTGAGCAACTCTTATTGTAAGATGTTGTAGTAAAGAAATTGCTTTTAGTTCCATTACTCCTAGTGGTTTGTATGAGCTAGATGATTGTAGATCTATCTTGAATGTTTCTGATGTTATGATTGAGAATCATACACTTTCTAAGTGTACCAGGGAAGGTGCAGACAAATCCATCATAATTTGTCATTAAAGACTTGGACATGTATTTGTTGATTAGATTAATAGACTCGTAAAGTATGAGCCCTTGGATCTTATAGAGGTCCAACCCTGACCTACCTGTGAATATTGTATTCGTCATAAGATGTCCATACCACCCTTTGCAGGAAAAGGGGTGAGACAAGAGGACTTGCTAAATCTCATACATACAAATGTATGTGGTTCATTTAGTACTGCAACTAGGAATGGTTAATGGTATTTTGTAACCTTTACTGATGATCGTTCACGATACAAATTCACTTGCTTGATTGTTTATGAGCGAAATCGATGTTATAAAAGCTGCGTCGTAGTATAGGTCGAAATCGCTTGAGAATAAATAAGCTTTATGCTCAAAAGAAATCTGAGGTAGAACATAGGGAGCAAGTAACAATTAACTGTCAAGTTTGCAATTCTATCAATGTATAACAATAAATCCGAGCAATAATGATATATATGATAAAGCAAATGTCAATGAAGCAAAAAGATTAGGGTAAAATGGTGATTTGAATCACCAAATTACCCTAAGCACAAATAAGCTCAAGTATCTCAAATAATGCAACAGTAGTATCAGTTGATGGTTAGGTCGACAAGTCGACTTAAACAGTAGGTGCTATAGTGCTAGGGAAGCACTGTTCTTCTCTGTCTTTTTCTTTTTCTCTTTTTCTTTGCCTTGGCTTCACTCACAAAGGGGCTCTGATTTTGGCTAAGTGTGGAAATCTCCTTAGAGCAAAACCCTCCCTTGACCCGCACGCTCTCTTTCCTTTCTCTCTCTAGGTTCTGCCCTCCAAGGGCCTCAAATAGTGTCGGGTAATCAGATGAACAGGGATCCATGTACCTGGGGCCTGGGTGTGAGTGAGGAGTGAGAGCTTAGGCGAGTAATTGGGTGAGTGCCAGATCCATGTGTAGTGTCACGGGCAAGGCAGGTGTTGCGTGAGAGGGGACCTCACCCCCGTGTGTTGAGGCGAATAGCCTACAGCACAAAATCAACTTATGCAGCTATGAGATCCCGTGCGCTTCCGAGGTGGGACTAAACCCCACTGCTTCCTTTTCGTGTACAGTTGCAAGGCTCCTTTCTTCAATTGCCGCAGCTAACGAGGTTAAGGCCTCCAATTGTCCACCTGGGATGATTCCTGAGATGTAGTTGCGTCACTTGGAGATGGTGCCTGGAGCTTGAAGAACATAGTACGGGTGACGGCGGTGATTGCGGAGCATCGACGCAACCTAAAAAGCATGGATACGGCCTCATGGCCTAATTAAACAAGTTCAAGACCTTCGTTGGACCATGGCAAATGTGTGGACAGTGGTCTTGTGGCGTGAGAGTGTGTGAGGTGGCGGGACGGTGATAGAGATGGCCATGCGAAGGTGGGTTGTTCGGGGGCATGTTTGGGTGGTGAATCGACAAAATAGAC
Source organism: Thalassia testudinum (assembly GCA_037157565.1). Classification (NCBI taxonomy): domain Eukaryota; kingdom Viridiplantae; phylum Streptophyta; class Magnoliopsida; order Alismatales; family Hydrocharitaceae; genus Thalassia; species Thalassia testudinum. Next base: position 156,880,590 of record JAZHRO010000073.1, read on the forward strand.
AAAGGGCTTTTGCCCCTTGGGTTGAGGCGGAGATGTTGGATGAACGGCGAGGAGTTTAGTGGTGTGTGGAATGAGATGTGCCTTGCCAGAGGAGTGGCCGAACAGGGAAGGGATGATGGTGAGCGGGCGATAGCGTAGTTGAAACTGAGTGTGGTTGGGGTGAAAATGAAGTAGAGGAGTTAGAGGACTTATCTAGGTAGTTGGCAGACGATGGGGAGTAGAGGCGATGCCGGTTGCGGTATGGTCGGCGCCGGGGAAGAAGGTAGGTATGGTGGGGGTTGGACGGTAAGGAGAAAGGAGATAGAGGCGCCGGCTAGTACTGCTTGACGCGGAGGAAGACGAGGAAGGAGTATCTGTCGCCGGTATTGTGGTCAGACGACAAGAGAAGTCGGAAAGGATCGTCGGAAACTTGAGGAGCCTTTCAGTTGGAAAGGAAGAAGTAATGTGGGGAATTTTTGGCCGAAATCGAGGTTGGGAAACTCGGCGAGGTCTAGGGGTCCTTTTATAGGGGTCTAGAGGGCAAAAAGAGCTTGGAAGCTTGGAAGGTTTGCTGAAATAGGATACCCGTCTCTTTGAAGGATTCGCTTGAGAGATTGGGCAAAATCTAGAGCTTCGGATCTGGCTAAAAGGGAAGGCAATTACTTGACGAGTTTCCCTTTCAATTTTGGGAGGGATTCGTTAAGTAATTGCAGAGATTTTGCCAAATTAGGGTCGCCGAAGCTTTAGGATTAGGAGTTGAGGGTGGAAAGGACCTATTTGTAAAGAAGAAGACAAAGCTGGGGGCTATTTGTAGGAAATTCAAAAGCTAAGGGGCCATGTGAAATAAGGAAAATCAGACTTGGACCAAAGTGCAAACTAGGTCGAAACAATCTCAGATTGGGCCCAAATTTTGATACAAATCTAATTTGACCCAAGGAATCCAATGGTGAAGTTGGATTTTGGTTTTGACCTAGTTTGCCTGGGTAATTTATGCAAAAACCTAAGTTAGGGCAAATGTCTATCTGAGATTCTGTTTTAGGTCAAAGCAGGTTTTGATGGTCAATTTAAAGATTCCAAACCCTAGAGAATATTTTTTTATGATTTTTAGAGGGTTTAGGTGAATTTTGTCTTAACCGGAACCTTAGTTACTTAAGCGGGTCTATTTTGAGGGTTTCAGATATTCATTAATTCCTATAACGCGTGAAAACCCATTTGGTTCTGTATGAACCCTCTTAATAGACTCTAAAGCACATTCGACCTTTGTTCAACCCCTGAGAAAACTCGTGGTTATTCTATTTTTGTGATAGAATGGTAAATTTATATAAATAACCCTGTATTCTTGTCTTCTTCTCAAATAAATGTTTTGTGCCCTTAAGACCTTCTGAAAGATATGTAGGATCTTTTATTGACCTACTCAGATCAAACTGAGCTAGTTATGGCTCATGATGGTGTTCCCATCATACTCTCATGCCTAGCTTTTGCTAGTCCCTTAGCAAAACCATCTGAATCAAACCATTTATCTAAGTCGGATTTAACCGTCAGGATGCTTTATTAGGTCACATCTTTAGGAATCAGATCTTAATACCAACAATAGGCCTAGAGGTACTCAAGTACCAGCCCAAATCCAGACCTGACTAGCTTTTGCCTCAGTTTGCCACGAAGGTTTCTAAGGTGTGCAGGAACTATCCTAAGGTTCGTTGGACCCAGCGGTTAAAGCACGCATTCTTGAAACATGGTTAGTCCGGTTCAGTTTGCTAGTGCATTTTGGGAGAGACATAGAAGGAGAATTTTATTTGTGGAGAGATTTCTTTCTCTTTTCTTTTCATTATATTTTTCCTTAGATCCATCCTCGGATTGGCCCTAAACACGATCTATATTGAATTCCTTGTCCCCACCTTCAATCATCGCAGGGTCCTTGGCAATCGATGCTTCGAGATAGCACCGCCCATGACAACCTCCAGAGCCCTGGCTTTCGACACTTTGGGATAGTGCCGCCCATGGCGTTTTGTAGCTAAATCCAGACCCTGGCAATTGGGATTTCAGGATAATCCCGCCTATGGCATCTGAACCAGCATAAGGTGCATACATGCCTCCGGTAGGATATTTAGATATCCTAAGAGACAAGCACCGAGGAGACGATATGTTATTGCACATCTTCGGAGGGAATTTCTCGCCTCTCCGCGTCGGGAACTCGTCCAAATCAATTTGTATTTTTGAGCCGCTCCTGATCTAGATCTTAGAACCTCTTTCAAAATAGATTAAATGCCTTTTGGCATGGTTTTAACTTTAGAGCACACTGAACCATATTGTGTGTGATTTAGGGTACTTAAGTTACCGAGTCCCGCAAACTAGAGGTCAGTTAACGGGGCCGAATACTCCCTAAGCCTTAGACCTAATACACAAGCATTGCATTTTCCTCAACCTCTTGAGGATTAATCCAGATGTTGACAAGTACGTGAATGTTTAAATCCAATACAGATCCAAGAGGCCTAAGGTTGGTATTCGCCACTAATCCCTTAAGTTTTAGCCTTTCTAGTCTTAGTTCATCATTCGATCTAACCTAGAAGGTAGGTAGGTTCCAAATTGTTTCTAAGGGACTTAATTTTCTTTTCTTTTTCTTTGCGCTCCTTTCTTTTCATTTTTCTCTCAAAATGGCTCCTCTTTTTCTCCCTTTTTTTTAAAAAAAAATATGGAATTTTTTTGATGAAACCCTTTCTTGTGAAGTGATTCTCACAGCGTTTTGCACTTTAATACCCCCCATGCCTACTATTTGCAATGTCCTCATTCTAAATTAGGTGATTTCGAATTCATCTTAGATTGTACATTAGGACAGGTTTAGGTGGGTGGACGGGTCGGGGTGACTGTTGCGGATGATTTCAAGCTCTTGTACAGGTACCAGAGGTGGAGTCGGCTATTCTAATGGATGAACCCTAAAGTGCAATATGAGTTCAGCACGGGATGTGTCAAGAAGGGTTTCGGGTTTCTTTTCAAAAAGATGACAAGTTTCCTTCCGTTAAGCGCTAAGTTTAACGCCATTAGTCGGGTGCAATATGCTCAGGGAAAATGGAGATCAAAAGATACCTCAGCCAAGTTTGTATCCGTGAGTTCAATGAACGGCTTAAGTCGCTGGCCATTCACAATAAAAGGTTCAGAATCAAGGCTGGGTTGACTAATTTCAACGGCTCCATTTCCGAAAATCCGTCGGATAAGATATGGTCCAATCCATTTCAATTTGAGTTTGCCTGGGAAGAGTTTTAGTTTGGCATCAAAGAGTAAGACTTTCTGATCAGGGTGAAAGATCTTTCTGGATATGTGCTTGTCGTGAAAGGCCTTAACCCGCTCTTTGTAAATTCGCAAGTTCTCGTACGCGTCATTGCTTAGTTCATTGATCTCGCTCGTTTGAAGCTGTCTATGGGTTCCTACCTTAGAAAGATCTAGATTACACTTCTGTACCTCCCAATAGGCTTTGTGCTCCAACTTGACGGGGAGGTGACATGCCTTCCTGTACACCAATATGAAGGGAGACATGCCTAATTGGGTTTTGTGGGCGGTCCTATAAGCCCACAAGGCTTCAGGAAGTCGGGGCGACTAATCTTTCTTGTCAGGTCGGACAGTGACCTGAAGGATTTTCTTGATCTCCCGATTTGATAGCTCAGCTAGACCATTGGTTTGGGGATGATAAGGAGTAGAGATTCAGTGTGACACCCCGTACTTGGTCATTAGTGATATGAACTGAGCGTTCGTGAAATGGGTCCCTCCATCAGAGATAAGGGCATGTGGGATACCGAATGTGAAAAGATGTTATGGTGAATGAATTTGATTACCACCTTATGGTTGTTGGTTCGAGTTGGGATGGCTTCGATCCATTTGGACACGTTGTCTGCAGCGAGAAGAATGTAGTCGAAGCTGTCCAAGATAGGAAAGGGTCCCATGAAATCAATCCCCCAAATATCAAAGATTTTGCATACGAGAATCGGTTGTAAAGGCATCATATCGCGGTGGCTCATGTTGCCCAAGGTCTGACAACTAGTGCATGCCTTACAGTGATCGTATGCGTCCTTGAAAATCGTGGTCCAATAAAAGTCACATTGGAGGATTTTTGCTACAGTTTTTTTGTCCGGAGAAGTGTCCGCCATAGGCTTGGTCATGGTAGAAGGATAAAATGTCTTGAATTTTCACTTTTAGGATGCACCATCTGATGATCTAATTAGCACCAATGCAGAAGAGGTATGGGTCTTCCCAGATGTAGTACTTGGCATCGGAAAGCAATTTGTCTTTCTTGGCCTTCGGCTAATCGGACGGGATCTGACGTGACGCCAAGTAGTTCACCAAATTAGAGAACCAAGGAAGTCCCACACTAATAGTCAGGAGGTGCTCATCAGGAAAGTGCTTTGTGATGGGTTCGGAAGGGTCAATAATGTCAGAAGGAAGGCAGGACAAGTGGTCAGCTACCACGTTCTGCTTTCCTACCTTATCACAAATCTTGAGATCGAATTCTTGTAACAGCAAGATCCAGTTGATTAGTTGAGGTTTCGCATCCTTCTTCGCGAGGAGGTGCCTCACTGCTGTGTGATCCGAGTATATGATAACACGGGAACCCAAAAGATACGATCTGAATTTTTTTAGGGCAAATACTGTGGTTAGCAGCTCTTTCTCAGTAACTGTGCAGTTACGTTGAGCCTCATCAAGTGTCTTGTTAGCGTAGTAGATAACCACGGGTTCCTGTCTATTTTCTACCCAAGTACTGCACCCACAACATAATCAGATGCATCGCACATGATCTCAAAGGGTTGAGAACAATCAGGGGATTGTAGGATAGGTGCTTGGGTAACTCGATCACGTAGGATCTCAAATGCATGGGTGTATTCCTCGGTGATTTCGAAGGGGACATCTTTTGAAAGCAGAGTAGTCAGGGGCGTGCGATTTTCGAGAAATCGGGAATGAATCGACGGTAAAAATCAACGTGCCCCAGAAATTATCGGATGTCCTCGACCGAGCTAGGCATAGGGAGTTTAGAAATTAGATTCACCTTGGCTTGATCAACCTAGATGCCTTTTTCAAAGACAAGATGTCCCAGGACAATTCCCTTGGGTACCATGAATTGGCTCTTTTCCTAGGAAAGAACCAAATTCACCTCAATGCATCGCCTGAGGACTTGGACCAAGTGCAGGAGGCAATCATTGAAAGATTCTCCAAATACCGAGAAGTCATCCATGAAGACCTCAAGGTATTCACCTACCATATATGAGAATATGACAAGCTTGCATCACTAAAAAGTAGCGGGTGCATTGCGAGACCAAACAACATCCTTCAGAATGCATACGTCCCGAAGGGGCAGGTGAAGGTAGTCTTCTCTTGGTCCTTAGGATGGATTGCAACCTGGTTATAACCGGAGTATCCGTCCAAAAAGTAGAAGAATCGATTTCCCGCTAGTTTCTCGAGGATCTGATTAATGAACGGTAGTGGGAAATGATCCTTCTTCGTAGAGGTATTGAGTCTTCTATAATCAATGCAGACTCTCCATTAGTTCGCTATACGAGTCGGTTTGATTTCTCCTGTTTCAGTCGTGATCACGGTGAGTCCTACCTTCTTATGCACAACTTGGATTGGACTCACCCACCGACTATTGGAGATCGGGTAGATGATCCCTGCATCTAACCACTTGATGATCTCCTTTCTCACGACATCCTGCAGGTTCAGATTCAGGCATCTCTACATTTCACGGGATGGTCGTGAGCCCTCTTTGATATAGATGTAACGTGTGCAATATGAGGGGCTGATGCCAGTCAGATCATCGAGAGTCCATCCAATGGCCCTTCGATGCTGCTGGAGGATAGTAATCAAGCATGGTTCTTGATCAGATGTGAGTCAGGAGTTGATAATCACAAGAAACGTCTGATTGGAACCCAGAAAGACGTATTTAAGATGGTCAGGGAGGGGTTTCAATTCCATAATAGGATTATCAGCAGCAGGAGGTGGTTCAGGGTGGGTGTTGGCAAAAATGATAGTCGTTCGACGTGGTTTTTAAAAGATGTTTGTTGTAGTATTACCGCGAAAACGATTATCGCATTTTTTTTATTTATTACTCGAAATTCAAAAACATTTCGAGGTCGAACTCCGGGAGCAATTCGGTATTTAGAAGCCAAATATCACAATTCTCAAATATGTTCAAAATTGACGCTGGGAAGATAAATGCTAGAGACAAAAATAAAAAGAAATAAATTCTTTTTCTTCCTTCTCCTTTCTTTCCTTTTCTCTATGCTGTCTTCCTTCTCTTTTTTTTGTCTTTTCTCTCTCAGACGTCTGATTCCTTGAATGAGACACCTTAACCGACTCCTGCTACAGTGCTGAACCGTCTTCTTTCTTCTACTCTTGTCGCACCTCTTCTTCTTCTTTCTTTCTTTCTCTATGGCTGCTCCTTCCTTCTTCTGCTCTTCCTCTTCCATCTTCTTTCTTTGCCAAGTCCTTTTCTTTCTCTAAGGCTGAGTCTCCTTGGCTTCTTCCTCTTCTCTTCTTGCACTGTGCTGTGCCTCCTCCTTCTTCTCTGGCTCCTTCCTCTGCCTTCTTATTTCTTCTTTGGCATGGCTAAATCCTCAGCTGCTTCCTCTTCTTCCTTCAGTTGGCCTCTTCTTCTCTTCCTCTTCCCCACAGCTGCTTCCTCTTCCTCCTTCTTCCCTGCACAGGCATGGAGAAGCAAAACCTACCCCCTACCCTCCCCGCGTCTCTCTCTTTATTTCGCTCTCAGGACACAGCTCTCCTAGAGCCAGCCGGGTTATCGTGTTGAGTATACGTGCCCGAGACCAGGCCCACTGGCGTGCGGTGGTGGGCAAGGTGTGCTAGTTGGGTCAGGTCAAGACCAGGTCCGCAGAGCATGGTCGCGGATGAGGCCGATCGGGTGAGAGGGACCTCACCCCGTGTAGCTGGAGGCGGTAAGCCCTATGCAGTTTTACAACTTATACCACAGCGCCCGCATGCAAATGCCCGAGGTGGGACTAAACGTCCCACTTTCTTGTCGCGAACACTTGCAGGAACCTCCTCGCCTAATTGGGACAGCAGGGCTCCTTACAGAGCCACTCACTTGGCTAGAGACGTGCGCGCCCACATTACGCATCACCTGGACTGGTTTGCCTAGACCACAGCAACCTAGGATGAAGCTCGCGACCTTTGTGCTTCTGCATCAATGGCGGAAGGGGCGGTGATCTTGAAATCACAAGAACGACCTTGTGGCCACGTCAAATTGCTTGGGGAGGTTTGCCAAAGCACGGCGAAGGTGCTGGGGGTGTTGGAATGGAGCGGCAGTGTCCGTGAGTGTGTGCCTAGGGCACACTGTGTGAGTACGAGTGGGTATGTTTGGGGGGTGGCTCGAGTGAGTGGCGTGGTGAGTGGAGTGAGGGGAAATGGTCAGTGAGGTGAGGCCGTGCTTAGGGATCGGTTGGCGAGGAGGGAGGTGGTCTGTGGTGGTGGAGTGAACTCGCTGGAGTTGGTTGCCGAAGGTGAAGGGGATGATGGTGGTTGGCGTGTGGCAGTAGTTGATTTAGGAAGTAGATATGGGGGAAAATGAAGAGGGGAGAAAGGGGAACTTATCTAAGGAGTTCAGAGAGAAGGGGGGAGGCAGAGGGCGAGCGGTGAGTTCCTGCCGTCGTCGGAGACAAAGATGCCCAAGGGCAGAAGCGACAATGAGGAAGAGGGTTGGAAGACGTGCGCTGGTATGGTGCGACGCAGAGGAGAACGACGGAGCTGGCTCTGCCACTGGTACGGTGGTAGAGAGAGGAGAAAAGGGAGGAAGAGTCGTCGGAAGCTTTGGGTGGTCGGCTGGAGTTGGGAGGAGACGAATTTGAGGGAGATCTCTAGCCAATTTGAGCTTCTAGGAAGCGACGTGATCTGCTCTTCCTTAAATAGGCATAGGCAGGGCGCGAAGCGCACTGAGACGGCGGGAAAGCCACGTCGGAGGTAAGGCAAGTCGGAGACCCATACTCTTGGGCGTTCGCACGAGAGGTATGGTGGGTTTCAGGGCATGGGGAGCTTCCCATGCGGTAGGGGGCTCCGCAGGGAGCTCCCCTTTCAAATCTGAGGGCGGCTCTAGATGCAAATGAGGCAAAAAACCTCCGTGAGAAGTCGCCGGAGGTATGACCCCTGCTGCAAATGGCAAAGGAACCGAAATGAAGAAAGAGACAAAGAAGTTAGGGGGAATTTGCAAGGGTTTCAAAAAGTTGAGGGTCTGAATGTAATTTGGAGGACCAATTTGCAAAGTGTGTCAAGACGACCTTCGATTAAGTCCAAATTTTGGTATAAACCTAATTTAGACCTAAGGAATCCAATGGTGAAGTTGGATTTAAGGTTTGACCACGTTTGACTGGATATTTTGCACAAAAACCTAAATTAGGTCAAATATTAGGGATGAACCCCAATCTAGGTTAAAATAGGTTCCCAAGGCCAAATTGAAGGTTCTAAATCCTAGGAGATATTTTTCCATGAATTTTAGAGGATTTAGTTGATTTTTATCTTTCGTGGAACCTTGTGAATTAAAGTGGATTTGTTTTAAAGCTACAGAATGTGATTTAATTATCAAATTTCATAATAACCCTTCTCTGATTGAACTATCCTACTTTTTTTCTTATTAAGTCCAATTGACCTATGTCTATACCCTTAGAAATCCCGTTGATGTATTGCAATGGTAAAATTACAGTTTTACCCCTTATTTTGTGTTCTCTTCCCAGATTAATGATTCCTTGAATTAGGCTCTTCTTTTGGTTATGCAGGAGCTCCTGTTCACTTTATCAGGTCAAAATGTGCTAGTTAGGATTTATGATGAGGTTCTCATCATACCCTCATACCTAGCTTTTGCTAGTCCCTTAGCAAAATTTTAAGGTTTTAACCTCTGTTCTAGACCATGAGTTCCTTTCACCAATTTTGATAAGTGCTTTTTCTTCTCTTTTCTCTTTGATTTGGTCAGAATGCCGACAATGGGCCTAGAGGCATTTTAGTACCAACCAAGATCCAAACCTGTCCAGCTTTAGCCTCAGTCCTCTGCAAAGGTTTTTAAGGCCCGTAGGAACTACCCTAAGGTTTATTGGACTCCGTGGTTGAAGCACTCGTGCTTGAGACATTTTTAGCCTTGGTTCAGTTTGCAGTGTGTTTTTGGAAGAGTGAGATAGAGGGTTTAATTTTTTGGAGAGTTTTCTCTCTCTTTTATCTTTATTTCTAGCTTCGGATTGGCTTCATAACACGGTCTGTATTGGATTCCTCGTCCCCATTATCAATCCTCAAAGGTCCCTAGCATTCAATGCTTCGAGATAGCATCGCCTATGGTAACCCTCAGAACCTTGGTTTTCGAGATAATCCCGCCCATGATGTTCCGTGGCCGAATCCTGACCCAGGCGATTGACATTTCGTGATAATGCTGATGTGATCGAGTTTCGCAGTGCGTATTTTCAAAAGATGGATGCATTGTAGTATGTTGCGAAAAATGATTATCAATTTATTTTATTTATTACTTGAAATTTTAAAACATTCCGAGGTCGAACTCAGGGAGCAAATTCGATCTTTAGAAGCAGAAAAATCACAATTCTCAATAATGTAATGTTTTACAAAAATCTAGAGAGAAAAGAAATAGAATTTTTCTTCTCTTTTTCTTTTCTTCTCTCTTAGTTCTTTTTGTCTTCAAACGTCTGATTCTATTAATCAGACGCCTTAAATGATGTTTGCTACAGTGCTAGCATCTTCTTTTTTTTCTTCTTCTTCTTGGTTCTCTGCTGCACCTTCTTCTTTTTCTTCCTTTCCTTCTGCATTGTGCTCCTCCCTCTGCCTTCTTTTTCTTCAGCTCCTGCTCCTTCCTTGGTGCGACTAAGTCCTCAGCCTCTTCCTCTTCTTCAGTTGGCCTCTTCTCTTTTTCTTCTTCTTCTACTTCCTCTTCCTCCTTCTTCTTCCCTGCACAGGCACTGTTAAGCCAAACCTACCCCTACCCTCCCTGCGTCTCTCTCTCTCTCTCTCTCTCTCTCTCTCTCTCTCTATTTCTCTCTCAGGTTATAGCTCTCCCAGAGCCAGCCGGGTTATCGGATCGGGTATACGTGCCCGGGACCAGGCCCACCGGCGTGCGGTGGTGGGCGAGGTGTGCACGGGTAGTCGGGTCAAGACCAAGTCCGCGTAGAGTGGAGTCACGGACGAGGCATGAGTGGGTGAGGGACCTCACCCCATGTAGTTGGAGGCGATAAGCCTATTTCACAAATTCAATTTAAGCGCCTCCTCTCGTTCATCAGCTTTCGAGGTGGGACTAAATGTCCCACCTTCGTTTCGCGATCGCCAGCAGCAAATGGCCTCTTCAATTGGTGAAGCTGCAGGGTCCTTCAATGCCAATCAGAAGCCTAGATGCATGCGTGACTCGAATCTGCACTGCCTGGGGGTGTCTCCTGGAGCTAGGCACGACCTGGAGCGGCTTGAAGCTTGCACAGCGACAATGGCAGAAGGGGAGGCGATCCTGAAAGTACGAACACGGCCTTGCGGCCCCGTCAGATGCCTTGGGGAGCTTCGCCAAGGTGCAGCGAAGGTGGCCTGGTGGTCGAAGTGGCGTGAGGGTGTCTGTGCGCGTGTGCCTAGGGCACATTGTGTGCGTGCCGGTGGGTGTGTTCGGGGGGAGGTTCCAGTGGGTATGGCGGTCAGTGGAAGGGCAAAAGGTGATCAGTGGGAGGTGGTGAAGCTTAGGGACCGGTCGGCGAAGGGTGAACCGGCCTGTGGAGGTGGAGTGGCCTCGCTGGAGTTGGTGGTCGGAGGTGGAGAGGATGATGGTGGTCTGTGGTGTCGAGAGGTCGGGAGTACAAATTACCAGAGGGAAAATGAAGAGGGAAGTAAGGGGAACTTATTTGGTAGGTTAGGAGCGAAAGGGGGAGGCAGAGGGCGAGCGGCTGATGCCTGTCGTCGCCGGAGAAGAAGGTGCCCAGGGGAAGAAGACGACGATGAGGAAGGGGGTCGGAGGGCTCGCGCTGGTACGGTGCAGCGCGACGGAGGACGGCGAAGCTAGCTCTGCCACTAGTACGGTGGCAGAGTGACAAGAGAGGGAGGAAGAGTCACCTTAAGCTCTGGGAAGTTGGCCAGAGTTGGGAGGAGATGAATTGGAGGGGGATCTCAAGCCAAATTGAGCTTAGAGGAAGCGGCGTGCCCTTCCTTAAATAGGCACAAGCCGGTCGGGAGGCGCACGAGGGCGGTGGGAAAGTCACGCTAAAGGTAAGGCCGATCGGAGACTCATACCTCTCGCGCATTCGCACGAGAGGTATGGTGGGTTTCAGGGCATGGGGAGTGGCCCATGCGGTAAGGAGCTCCGCAGGGAGCTCCCCTTTCAAATCTAGGGGCAGCTCCCCATGTAGGTGAGGCGTAATCCTTCGCGCGAAGTCGCCGGAGGTATGGCCCCTTTTGCGGTAGAGGGACCGAAATGAAGAAAATGACGAGGAAGCTGAGGGGGTAACGCAAGGATTTCAAAAAGTTGAGGGTTAGAAAGTAATTTTGAGGACCAAATTGCAAAGTAGGTCAAGACAACCTTTCCTTAGGTCCAAATGTTGGTATAAACCTAATTTGGACCTAAGGAATCCAATCGTGAAGTTGGATTTTAGGTTTGACCACGTTTGACTGGATATTTTGCATAAAAATCCAAATTAGGTCAAAAATTGGGTATGGACCCCAATCTAGGTCAAAACAGGTTTCGAAGGCCAAATTGAAGGTTATAAACCCTAGGGTATATTTTTCCATGATTTTTAGATGATTTAGTTGATTTTTATCTTTCTTGGAACCTTGTGAATTAAAGTGGATTTGTTTTAGGGTTACAAAATGTCATTTAATTCATAGATTTCGCCATAGCCCTTTTCTGACCAAATCATCCCACTTTTTCTCTTATTAAATCCAATTGAACTATGCATGGACCCTTAGAAATCCCACTGATGCACTGCAATGGCAAAATTACAGTTTTACCCCTTGTGTTATGTTCTCTCAGTCTGGTAATACCCTGAATTAGGCCTTCCTTTAGGTTATGTAAGAGCTTTTGTTCATTTTATTAGGTCAAAATGTGGTAGTTAGGGTTCATGATGAGGTTCTCATCAAATGGCATTCATGGTATCTGAACCAGCAGAGTGCTTACATGCCCTCGGTAGGATATGTAAATATCCTAAGAGACAAGCACCGAGGGGATGATATGTTATTACGCATCTTCGAGGGGAATTTTCCACCTCTCCGCACTGAGAACTCGTCCAAATCAACTTGTGTTGATCGGCCGCTCCTAATCTAGGTAACATTTTCAGAACATTAAAAATGCTTCTGCGTAATTTTGATAGTTATGCTCACTGAACTAGACTGTGTGTGAATTAGGGTGCTTAGGTTACTGAGTTCCGCAAATCGAAGGTCAGTTAACAAGGCTGAATACTCCCTAAGCCTTAGACCTAATACTTAAGCTTTGCATTTTCTTCAACCTCTTGAGGAATATCCATATCTTAATGGGTACTAAGAGTCTAACTAAAAGGCCTAAGGTTAGTGTTCTTACTAATCTTTTTGTGTTTCTTTAGCACTTTCTCTTTACTTTTCTTAATGTGGTCTAAAATTTTGGTTAATCCCTTGATCTCTTACTATTGACTAACTCTTTCTTTTTCATTTTGTGCTCCCTTTTAGCATTTTGCTCTTTTTCTCCTCCTCCTTTTGATTATGTAAAGTCCACAAAAATTTCTTCCCTCTAGTTATTTTATTTTTTTCAAAAAATTTTATTATTTTTTGGTGTTGTTTCAAACGTTTTTATTTTTTTGATGTTTTTGACATATGTGATTTTTTTGTTGAAACCTTTTCTTGTTATGAGTTTTCATTTATTTTGCACATTCATACCCCCCATGCCTACGATTTGCAATGTCATTGTAAATTAGGTGGGTTTGTATTTAGCTTGGTTCATTCATTAGGACAGGTTTTGGGTGAGTGGGCGGGTCGAGGTGACTGTTGCGGACGATTTCTAATCTCGGGTACGGGTACTTGAGGTGGAGTCTGCTGTCCTAAAGGATGAACCCTAAAGTGCTAAGAAATGTCAGGAAAGGTTTCAGGTTTTTGAAAGAATGACGGGTTACCTCTCGTTAAGCACTGAGTTTTACGCCATTGGCTGGGCGTAATGAGCTCATGGAGAATGGAGGATAAAGGAATGGTCAAATCAGCAGAATTTTGTATAACAAACACCTTGATCAAGAGCTTGGTTTGTCCAACCTGGTGCTTGTTCAGATCAGCAGGCTGATGATGTAGCTCAAACTCAATCAATCTGGTGGGTTGATAAATGTAGTTCAAGAGGTGTGAAACCCACCATAAACTATGAGGTTGGACGGATGTGGAGGTGTGAATGCAGGGTTTGGCTGAGTTGAATCAGCCTGGTCAGAGTAGGGATCAGTAAAATAATGAGTGAATGGCACGGACACCCTACAGGGGTGATCAGAGAATGATGGAGCATGATCTTTAGTCTGATCAATGTCTGATACCTGGTGTATGTGTGGGGTTGAATCATCTACAAACAGCTCTGTGGGAGGTGAGTCTAAATAGAAATTGAGTCCGGTTGCGGGTTGGGGTTGAAAACATGTTTTGATTAGTTCTGTATGTGTGGAAGAGGTGGCTTCAATGAGAATTGTGTATGAGGGCTCTTCTAGAAATAAATGACAGGTGGTCTCCTGTAGAGAGTCCTCTGGTAACTATCAAATGCCTGAAGAGTGTCTATAGGATGAAGGAAGTCTGAATTGAGAAAAGATTTGAATTCTGGGTTACAATCACTCTCGGCAATTTCTGGTTTTGGTTCCTGAGGATCGAAAAGAATTAATTCCTTGTCTCTGGAACCTGAACTTAAATCAATGATCCTAGGAACTGGGACCTCAAAGTCGGAGTCGGAGAATGAGTCATGTGAGCTGAGGTCTAAGATTGGTTTGGTGTGTTCAGGAAGCAGAGTCTCTCCGAAATCATAATCAGATTTGAATTGTCGGAGAGTTTGCGAAAATCAAGTTCTGCATAAGGTTCGAGATCATGAGTTCCACCACAGAATAAATCATATGATGTGGACTCAGCAGCCTGATTGGGGTCTAGCCTATACGTCAAATCTGAGCTTAAGAAGGTGTTCTTACTATGCTCAAGTTCCAAGCTGGTGGGACGGACCCAATTGATACCCCACTCGTCCAACTCCTCGGTTTCTGTATCGTAAATTGGCCTGATTTCCAGAGAATCGATCTGATTTCCTGAGGCTGTTGGAGAGGGATATTCCTCTAATAGAGGCCCGAAATCATACTCTTCATTGAAAATTTGATCTTCATCATATAAGGTCTCGTAATCTTCCTAATAGGTTTTAGATCTAGATTCTAGGCTTAGGATGTAGGTGGAATTACTGGAATCTAAGTCCGAATAACCTTTGAGGGTCACCTTATCAAAATAAGGGATGGGATTTACACCCTCGAGAGGTTTAGTTCTAATCTCATTATGGCAGGAGTCTTGGAATTCTGAGCTTGGTGATTGATGGTCTAGAATTGGCTTAACATTGTGTTCTCCTGCAATTTCCCAACCTAATTAAATACTGTCTTCTACCTGGGTTGGGAATCCACAACAACTCTATGCCTCAATCCCGAGATCTGGGAAATCGAATTGATCCTCAATACTGTTCCAAGATGGTTCATCCTATGTTTGTGGTATATATGGGTATTTCTGGTCGATAGTTTGTTTCAATAATCTCATCATCTCCACCCGTTTTTCAAGTGCATCTTGGTGTTGTTCCTAAAGTACATGATTTGTCATGCATTGAAGGTATTCAGATTTGTGTAGTTTTTCTATCTCAATGTATCCTGTTATGAGCATGTCTCGGGTTGATCCTTTTGTGGCTTCTATCAACAGAATTTGGGCACAATTTATGTTAAGACCTGTGCTGTTTGAGCCTTTTAAGACGTCTGGACTGTGGGTCAGACGTCTGGACACCTTCCCAGACGTCTGGAAATCGAAAAATTTGAGTACGAGCTCGCATCTGCATGCAGACAGTACTCTCGTTTCTTTTCCTCCCCTTCTTCTCTCTCTTCCGCCCCAGCAAAACCCTAAACCCGACCTTATATAAGAACCCCTTCCCCTCTCTCGTTCTCCCCACACTAGCCCCTTCCCCTCTTCTTCTCCACTCCAGTAAGAGAAGTAGAGCGAGTGAGAGCGCGAGGAGCGGCGTGAGGAGAGGAGGAGCGGCGTGAGGAGAGGAGATGAACTCGCGAGCTCGCGTGGGAGCTCACCGGTGAGCGCACAGTTGGAGCGGCGTGTGCGCCAGGAGTGCGTCGGGGAGGTCCTCCCCGACACTGCTGTAGCCGGGGCTGCAAGCGAGAGGTCGTGGCGCAGCCACGTGCGGTGCAAGAAGGCGGAAGCAGGTTTTGGTTCTGGGTTTTTCCCAGAATCACGATGCAAGAAGGTGGAGCGATGTCCAGACGATGGAGTCGACGTCTAGAGGAGGTTCCAGACGTCTGGGTTGAGAGTGTTGCGAAGGTATGTCCTCTTTGCGGATACGGCCGTGCAGGCCGCTCCGCTGCCACCACTTTGCATGCCCGTTTTGAGAAGATCGGGTGTCTACGTGCAGGATTCGCTTTGGGAAGGCGTGACATGCCCTCCCACGCTTTTCAGATGTTTGGAGAGCTTACCAGACGACTGTAGGCACTTTCAGACGTCCGGAGAGGTGGTCGGACGTCTGGAGCTGGGTCCAAACGGTCCAGAGGAGTTCCTGGACGTTTGAGGATTGGCGCAGGGCTTGAGGTATGACACTGGACACTTTTAAGACATCTGGAAGCTGTTCTAGACGTCTGATTTGAGTCAGAAACGCTATTTTTGACCCGTTTAGGGTTCATTTGAGGTCTGTTTTCTGCAAATAAGATACCAATGTTTCCCGTATGAATTCCTCTACTTGTTAGAAGGCTTTCTATACTATTCTGAATATTCTCTTGTGATTGATCCTTGTGATAGGACTTCGTTCCGTTACGGGTTCGGGGCTTGCTAAGGCACGTGAGCTTGCTGTTTAAGCCCCCATTACTCCTGGGTTTACTAGTAGAGTGGCTTCTCTTAATCTAATTACAAACCTGAATGCATGTGTGGAATGAATGAATAGAATCTAGGATAAGGCATGAATCATAGGACGAGAAATACTGAAATTGTCTATATTGGATGAATGAATTGCAGTCTTGAATGAGTAGATAGAAATGATGACAACTGCTTGTAAATGAATAACAGATGCTTGTGAAATATGAAATACTTGTGCTACTTAACTGTTGTATGTAACATTTCCTGTTGTATACGTTAAATGACACATACGAGCTGCATGTATATAATTTGAGAATGGTAATGTGAATGATGGAAATACGAGCTACCTGTGTGTAACCTGAGTAGGGAAATGTGAATGATAGCAATACGAGCTGCATATGTATAACTTGAGAATGGAAATAGAAATGATGAAAGTTGGTATGGCTTGGCCTGAGGAATATGAGCATGAACCCTACTGGGAATTAGGAGTAGAGCTCCTGGAAATAAATAGAATGGATATGGAAATATGAGTCGGGAAGTGAGCTGGCCCTTGTGTACGGAGTACCAAGGAGAGCGACTGCCCCCTGTTTAGTGTAGAGTGGAGCTAGCTGCCCTTGGGTTGGGACCTGGGGTTAGGATTGGCCACTTTGTACTGACTTCTTGGCCCTCGCGTACACAGTACCGAGGAGAGCTACTAGTGTAGGGAGAGAGCTAGCCACCCCACGGGGCCTAGGGTTCAGCTAGCCTCCATACACCAACTTGTTAGGCCCACTAGGCAAACCTGGGTAGTCAGGCAAGGGTGCACGGACTGTGGAGGAGCGAGACCCCTGTTTGGTTCTTAGGGGCTAGACCCTTATTACTAAGTGGGCTAGGCCCTATACTGGTTCCATGTTGTGCTTTGGGCGCACCCGCTAACGGAAACGACTGACCGCGCCAGTGCGGGGTAGCTACCCGTGCGCTTATCACGCGTGCCGTAGTCACCGTTACGTCTGTCCGTGACCTTGGGGTGGTTGACTGGGTGTAGGATCACCACGGGGGACTCTCCCAGCCAGGAGAGCACCACATGTGCCTTCTACTCTTCGGAAAAGACTGCAATCAAGATCATTCCCACGAGGAACATTCGAGATCAAGAAAGAGACCTGATAAATAAACCAAGCGGTGGAAAAGAATAATAGTTAAAGAAAAATGGAAAAACAACAGCTACATGTCCACTTTTACTACTTTAGTTAGTTGGTTGCCACTCTACTCAGCGTTCGCTAACTTTGTGTACTCGTAACCCTTTTTAGGTCTAGGTGTTGAGCAGCCAGAGCCCACGGCTGCAGAGGGTGCTGGGCCCAGTAGAGCCCAGTAGTTGTAGCTTCTTGTTGTACCTCTTTCTGTTGTAGTGGGTGGACTCTTGTACTTCTATATTCTGTTCTTTATGTTCCTGTACTTGTTACTTTCTACTGTTGTGGTGGTGATACGTACTGTAGCAGTTTTTACTTCTTTACTGCTGTACCTTTTTACTGTTAGTTGCTTAGCATAGTGAATGTGGTTTACTTTCCTACTTTTTGGTTACTTTCTCGTTGGACGACTGGGTCTTGGGATCAATCGAGTCGGTCCGGTCTTGTGTCTTGTAGGGATTCAGGACCCAGGTCGTAATAAAATGGTATCGGAGCAAGGTCGTCCCGAGAAGTAAACCAACTAACTTGAGAATAACCAATTCACATGCTTGTAACTAGAGTAACCACCACAACGTACCTTTTGACATCTATTCTGAGGTTCTTTTGCTGAATGTTTGTTGAAATTGACGCCTTCCTGTTCTGTTGTTTGCGTCTCTTTGCAGGAGATGCCTCGACGTGGAGTGATTGAGGCGGGCTGCGTACGCGGCCGTGGGCGAGGTCGGAGGGGTGGACGTGTTGAGCCTGACGTTTCTGTGGACTAGCCACTTCTTCCGAGCGTTCAGGCCCAGGACCTCGCCCAGCTGATACGGGAGATTGTACGAGAGGAGCTCCACCCGCCTCCACGGGCGCCTCTCCCTGGAGACATGGAGGGGGAGTCCTCTGTGGGATTGTGAGACAGACGCAGCGCTGGATGTGGGGGAGGGGGTGGTCCTCCACTGCCCCCACCGCACTTTGACACTTCCAAGAACGAGCCCTCCCTGCCTGGAGGCGTGCCTGTTTCCCCACTTCAGTGACATTACGAGATTTTCGGATAGTTCCAGAAGCTAAAGCCCCCCTCCTTCAAGGGGGATGAGGACCCGACTGAGGAGGACTGGCTCGAGCAGATCGAGAAGGTGTTTGACACCCTTATCCACCCTACGAAGTGCCGTGTGGCCTTTGCCACGTACCAGTTGGAGAGCGCGGCACACAGGTGGTGGAGGTCGGTCAAAGGTCAGGAGAGGGCAGAGCCGACGTGGGACCAGTTTATGGCCCTCTTCTGCGAGCAGTACTTCCCGCAGATGTGGTAGGATCAGAGGAGGCGGGAGTTCCACACTCTACGCAAGGGGACGATGTCTGTGAGCACGTATCATATGCGTTTCCTAGAGCTGTCTCATTTCACCGTGACAATTGTGGCTACTGAGGAGGAGCGCCTGTGGAGGTTCACCGAGGGGCTCCGGCTTGCTATTCGGGGGTATGTCAAAGCCCTAAAGCTGCCTACGTTCTCGAGAGTGGTGGAGGCAGCTATGACATATGAGGAGACCAACCCAGCCACACGTGACACTGACAGCGGACGAAAGAGGCCCTACCAGCCAGACTACTCACAGGGCCGGCGAGAGAGGAGGCACGCGGCGCCCGCAGGAGAGTCGTCATGCTTTGCGGGGCCGTCAGTGACCTTTTGGGGCCCCCAATAGGGGCCAGCTGCCAGTATTGGACCCCCTCCCAATTGTCAGCAGGGACCTACCTAGGGCGGGAGTCGAGTTCCTCTTTGCTACCTGTGTGGCTAGCTGGGCCACATCAGGAGGGACTGCCTATCTGGGGCTGGGGGTCAGCAGATGCTCCCCGCACCAAACGTTGGAGAACAAGTAGGAGGCCGTGGTTCCCAGGCACGTAAGGAAGGACATCAGTCGCGGGGAGGGTACCGGCCAGCGGCTACCCGTCTGACGCGGAGTGTGGCTGCTTCTTCCGCACCGAGAGCTGAGGGGCGTATCAACGCCCTAACACACAGAGACTCCAGAGCTTCAGGTTCAGTGGTGACATGTATGTTATATTTTCCAGCAGGCTTGCTTACACACTTTTTGATTCCGGCACCACGCACTCGTTTATTGCTGCTGGTTTTGCTGTTAGCTTGGGACAGGTCTGTGTGTTGTTAGAGGATCCTCTTGTGATCAGAGGTCCGGGTGGTCAGCTGTTTGTAGCTGAGGAGGTTTACACAGACTGTGAGGTCAGTGTTGGGGGACACAACCTCCCCGTTGACCTGATTGTGATAACGATGGAGGACTTTGACGTGATTCTGGGGATGGACTGGCTGTCTGCTTACCACGCTTTGGTGGACTATTTTGAGAGGAAGATTGTCTTCTCCATACCGGAGATACCTTCTTTTGAGTTTCACGGACAACCGGTGGATGGAGGCTTCAGGTGCATTTCTGCACTTCGGGCGGCGAGACTTTTGGGCCAAGGGTGTGAGGGCTTTCTGGCTTGTGTAGTGGGAGAGCCCAGCCCCGTGGCAGATTTTCAGAGTATCCCGGTGGTCAGAGAATACCCCCACGTGTTTCCAGAGGAGCTGCCAGGACTACCGCCCGAGCGTGAGATCGAGTTCGAGATCTCACTGGTACCGGGGACCAGCTCCATTTCTACAGCACCTTACAGGATGGCACCACTTGAGTTGCGAGAGCTCAAGTCCCAATTGCAGAACCCTCTGGAGAAGGGCTTTATGAGGTCCAGTGCGTCTCCGTGTGGAGCCTTGGTATTATTTGTGAAGAAGAAGGATGATACCCTACGCCTTTGTGTGGACTACAAATAGCTGAATAGGGTCACTATCAAGAACAGGTATTCGCTGCCGAGGATTGATGATTTGTTTGACCAGTTGCGAGGTGCCATAGTTTTCTCCAAGATAGACTTGAGGTTTGGCTACCACCAGTTGAGGATCAAGGAGACCGACGTCTCCAAGATAGCTTTCTGCACCTGGTACGGACACTACGAGTTTTTGGTCATGCCGTTTGGGCTGACCAACGCCCCTGGTGCTTTCATGGATCTGATGAACCGGGTGTTCAGACCGTGTCTGGATCAGTTTGTGGTAGTATTTATCAATGATGTGCTCATCTACTCGTGGGGTCAGGCGCAGTACGGACAGCACTTGCGGATGATTTTAGACACATTGAGACGACATAGGCTGTATGCTAAATACAGCAAGTGCGAGTTCTGGTTGAGGCAGGTGGCTGATTGCACCGTAAAATACGCTTGCAATAATGCCATCTTGTGCTATTTCCTAGCATTACCTGTGCATATTAGGATTCCGTAGTTGCATTTGTAAAAATACATGCATTCATGCATTTTATTGAGAGGAAAGAAGAATGAAATTAGTGGCTTGCATTTTTACTTTTTTTCCTCAAGTGCATCCTTGCAAAAACCACATCTTTTTATTTCTCCAGTTGATTTTTAATTTTCCCACTGCTGCAACTTCTCCTCGCGCCATGCCTCCCGCGGCTGCAACTTGCCATTCCCTGCCAAGCACGTCCCTGCACTTCCCTCTCCCTGCAACAGCCATGCATGACCATGCTTTCATCTTCTATAAAGCTACGGCTTCTTCTTCAAACGAGGTCTGTGGGCGGCAGTAGCAAAACAAAGAAAACGTAGCAGCTTCCTGGCCACCACCTTCTCCTCCATTCCCCTCCATACGCCGGTCCTCTTCGAGGAGAAATTCGACGGGCAGGAGCTCACTATGGTGCTCACCACCACAGTGAGACCACCACCGCCCAGCTCTTCAAAGAGCCGGTGGGCGTGGTGGCTCTCTATTTTCATTTCTTTTCCGTTCCCGCACTTCCCGCCATTGCTGCCGCTTCAGTCTGAAGCTTGAAGCAGCAGCAGCAGCAGCCCCAGCAGCTTCCGCGAGCGTCTGCAAGCACCCCAGCCACTCCATGCACGCCTGCAGACCTTCCCTACTTCCGCTCCTCCACTCTGACGCACGCCCTCCGCGCCCGCAACCGGCCGCTGCGTGCCTCTGCAGCGGCCGACCAAGCGCCTCCCTGCCCCCTGCCAGCCTCTGCAAGCCTCCACGCCTGCCTGCAGACACCTCACCCTCCAGCCTTGTGTGCTCAGTCGTGAGTTCTCTGCGCTCGCAGTCGATCGACGCAAGCGATCTCCTCAACGCGAATACACGCCCGCGACCATCAGACGACGGCCTTCACCTCCAGACGACCTAACTCCACTCCAGGAGCAGCGGCTGCGCTCTCTTCTCTCCTGCCCTCTCTCTCTGCTCTCTCTCTCTCTCATAGCACTCACTCTCTCTTTACACCGACGCACACACACACCTTCACCAACACTTACACACACCCACACACACATAAACACTATTATAAACTTATGTATATATACGTATACTTATATATAGTGACATATATATATACATATATTGATATACATATATATATATATACATACATATATCTTTATATATATATATACTTATATTTATACATATAGTAGTACCTATATACTTATGTATTAGTATATATACATACTTATATATATATATATATATCTTGATACATATACATCCATATAGTATTATATACATATATACATACATACATTTATATATACACTTAGCTACATATATCTATATATACATATATTACTATACATACATATATATATATACCTCTATATAGTTATACACACACACACATATATATACATATACACTTTTATATACATATATATCTACACACATATATATATACCTATATATTTATAACCATATATATATAGATATATATATATAGAGACATATTTACATATATACATATATATATTTTCACCTTATTTACCATACGCTGTATCGCGGGAATATCTGCACTAGTTGCTGATATTCCCCGATACACGCGTACAAAAAGCGTGGTTACATACATCTTCCACCATCCATCCCACACTCCACGCGGCACATAGTCCTGTTGGTTGCATCTCTCTAGACGACGACCGACTCGACATCATGCTACACTCCATCGCCGCCTCCACCCCCACCCCTTTATATATATAATATATACATATATGTATATTGTATTTACTTTATTTCTATTTCGCTTTTCTATTAGTAAAAAGATAAAAATATATATAAAAGAGAAAAGATAATCTTTAACCTGCAGGTATCCCATCTTGCGAATAGCAAGACCCGTTTTTGATTATGTTTTGGCTCAAAGCCAAGAACTCAATTTTGAGGGTGTACCTCAAGGACAAAGGTTACCAGAAAAAATATATAAATGAGAAAAACACCAAAAACACAATAAATGAACGGAAGAGACTCGTTGTAGGAAAAGCGTAGAAACTTGACTTGTAACCCCACTTCCCTGAGTTCGACCCTAGGTCTAAAAGTGACAAGATAAAATCAAATAAGCAGGTTAAAATTTTTTGTAAAGAGATGGTTAGGTCCGATTTAGGTTAACCACTATATACATTTCAACGATAAAATCATCATATTAACAACCTATCCGGTCCGACCATACAGTGGCCTTCTTTGGTCATGTGATTTTAGGGGATGGCTTGGTTGTGGACCTAGCCAAGGTAGAGGCAGTGCTCAGGTGGGAGAGACCACGTATAGTGACAGAGATCCGCAGTTTCTTGGGACTGGCAGGTTACTATCGACGGTTTATCAGAGGTTTCTCGCGCATTGCACGTCCTATGACATAGTTGACTCGAAAGGACGTGCCCTTTTCTTGGACAGATGCTTGCGAGGCATGTTTTCAGTAGTTGAAGGAGAGCCTGACTTCAGCTCCTGTGCTTACCATCCCAGACAACAGTGGAGGTTTCGTTGTGTACACGGACACTTCTTTGTAGGGGTTAGGGGGTGTGCTCATGCAGCGAGGTCACGTTGTCGCTTACGCTTTGCGGCAACTGAAGCCCCATGATCATAGCTACCCTACCCACGACCTAGAGCTGGCAGCTGTAGTCTTCGCGCTGAAGACATGGATGCACTACTTGTACGGTGAGACTTTTGAGATATTCACAGATCATAAGAGCCTTAGGTATTTGTTTGATCAGAAGGAGCTTAACATGAGATAGAGACGTTGGTTAGGGCTCCTGAAGGACTATGACTGCAGCATCTCCTGCCATCCCGGGAAGACCAACGTGGTGGCTGACGCCTTGAGCCGGAAGGCGCCCGCCCACTTGGCCAGTTTACAGGCTCAGAGTTGGAGACTAATGGAGGAGTTGGGTAGTTGGCGACCCTTAGAGTTATTGGGGCACTGTGGGGCAGTGACTGTGACACGACAGACAAGATCAGAGCTAATAGACCACATCATCACAGGACAGATGACAGATCCGTACCTGCAGTCGTTGCGAGACATTATACTATCAGGGGACCTTGGAGACTTCTCCTTTACTGGCAAGATACTGCGCATGAGGGGACGTTTGTGCGTTCACAGGGACGAGGAGTTGTTGAGAGAGCTCCTGACTGAGGCACACGGTTCCAGGTTCACCATACATCCCGGGAACACAAAGATGTATCATGATTTGAGACGTGACTTTTGGTGGAGGGGGATGAAGTGGGATGTAGGCAAGTTTGTGCAGCAGTGTTTGGTGTGCCAGCAGGTGAAGGCCGAGCATTAGAGGCCTGCAGGGCCATTGCAGCCACTTCCCGTGCTAGAGTAGAAGTGGGAGAGCATTACCATGGACTTGGTGGTTGGCATGCTCGTTATCCAACTAGGACACGATGCAGTCTGGGTGATTGTAGATAGATTGACGAAGACAGCACGTTTCTTGCCGATCCGAGTCACCTTGGGACTAGCATAGTTGGCAGAGGTTTATTCGCGATGTGGTATGTCTGCACGGAGTTCCGCGTGAGATTGTATCTGACCGGGATACCTGTTTTACATCCCAGTTTTGGGTTGAATTTTAGCAGGCTTTGGGGACACGGTTGAGGTTCAGCATGGTATACCACCCCCAGACAGACGGACAGTCAGAGCGCACGATATAGACACTTGAGGACCTTTTGTGTGCCTGTGTACTAGACTGGAGGGGCTCTTGGGAGGAGCACTTGCCCCTGGTAGAGTTTGAATATAACAACAGCTATCATTCGAGTATCAGCATGGCACCTTACGAGGCTCTGTACGGACGGAGGTGTACTACACCCCTGAGTTGGGTTGAGGTGGGGACTAAGTGGGTGGTTGGCTCCAGGCTGATCCGGCAAAGTCAGGAGGTGGTTGAGCAGATTCACAGATGACTTCGCACTATCAGGAGTAGATAGAAGAGTTATGCCGATCGGAGGCGCAGAGAGGTATAGTTCGAGGTTGGGGACCACTTCTTTCTACACGTTTCGCCCATGAAGGGCCTGCAGTGTTTTGGGGTGAAAGGGAAGCTCACACCGAGGTTTGTGGGGCCCTTTGAGGTCTTGGAGTGGGATCCGTTGCTTACAGGCTTGCCCTTCCTCCCCAGCTTTCTGGTGTGCACGACATGTTCCACGTGTCCAACCTCAGGAAGTACATCACCGATCCCAGTCACGTTCTGAGCCACGAGAGTGTCGAGGTGGGTGACGACCTGACCTACCTCAAGCGACTAGTGCAGATACTAGACAAAGCCGTCCGTAGTTTAAGATGGAAGCAGGTACCCCTGGTGAAGGTCTTGTGGAGGAGCCAGAGGTACGAGGAGGCTACCTGGGAGCCTGAGGCGGTGATGCGAGAGCGGTACCCGGAGCTTTTTGAGGGTATGTCTTCTCAGACCGGCTTCGGTTCTCTTTAAGTTTGTTATGCATTTTTTGTTCTTTTTCCGTACACTAGCTAGCTCAAGTTTCGGGGACGAAAATTCCTTTAAGTTTGTTATGATGTTAAGACCCGTGCTGTTTGAGCCTTTTAAGATGTCTGGACTGTGGGTCAGACGTTTGGAAATCGAAAAATTTGAGTACGAGCTCACGTCTGCGCGCGTGCTGTGCGTAGACAGTACTCTCATTTCTTTTCCTCCCCTTCTTCTCTCTCTTCCACCCCAGCAAAACCCTAAACCCGACCTTATATAAGACCCCCTTCCCCTCTCTCATTCTCCCCAGACCAGCCCCTTCCCCTCTTCTTCTCCACTCTAGTGAGAGATGCAGAGCGAGCGAGAGTGAGAGGGGCGGTGTGAAAAGGAGAGGAGGAGCGGCATGAGAAGGAGAGGAGGAGGTGAACTTGCGAGCTCGTGTGGGTGCTCACCGGTGAGTGCATGGCCGGAGCGGCGTGTGCGCGAGGAGGAGTGCGTCGGGGAGGTCCTCCCCGACACTCCTGCAGCCGGAGCTGCAGGCGAGAGGGCGGAAGCAGGTTCTGGTTCTAGGTTTTTCCCAGAATTAGACATCTGGAGCGACATCCAGACAGCAGAGCCAACGTCTGGAGGAGGTTCCAGACGTTTGGGGTGAGAGTGTCGCGAAGGTACGTCCTCTTTGCGGATACGGCCATGCAGGCCGCTCCACTGCCACCACTTTGCATGCCTGTTTTGAGAAGATTGGGTGTCTGCGCGTAGGATTCGCTTTGGGAAGGCGCGGAACACGCCCTCCCATGCTTTTCAGACGTCTAGGGAGCTTACCAGATGACTGTAGGCACTTTCAGATGTCCGGAGAGGTGGTCGGACGTTTGGAGCTGGGTCCAGACGATCCAGAGGAGTTCCTGGACATCTGAGGATTGGCGCAGGGCTTGAGGTATGACACTGGACACTTTTAAGACGTCTGAAGTTATTCCAGACGTCTGATTTGAGTCAGAAATGCCATTTTTGACCCGTTTAGAGTCCGTTTGAGGTTCGTTTTCCGCAAATAAGATAACGATGCTTACCATATGAATTCCTCTACTTGTTAGAAGGCTTTCTATACTATTCTGAATGTTCTGTTATGATTGATCCTTGTGATAGGACTTCGTTCCATTGCGAGTTCAGGGCTTGCTAAGGGACGTGAGCCTGCCATTCAAGCCCCCTCTACTCCTGGGTTTACTGGTAGAGTGGCTTCCCTTAATCTAATTACAAACCTAAATGCATGTGTGGAATGAATGAATAGAATCTAGGATATGGCATGAATCATAGGATGAGAAATACTGAAATTGTCTATATTGGATGAATGAATTGCAGTCTTGAATGAGTAGATAGAAATGATGACAACTGCCTGTAAATGAATAATAACTGCTTGTGGAATATGAAATATTTGTGCAATTAACTGTTGTATGTAACTAATTGCACAGCAATCATAGGTCTTAATTGACCTAGATTATGCTAGAACTTAGCATAAGTTAGGATTATTCATGCACGCATAAGCATTATCTGCATTTTTGCTGCTTTACTTTAGCTATGCATAAAATAATGTTATAATGTGCTAATTAAGTACATTATGTCGATTGCTGGCAATAAGCAGATCTCGAGTTGGATCTGGAGCTGGATTTGAAGTTGGATCAGGAATAGCGGGAGTTGTAGGAGAGCTGGAGTAGAAGGCTTAGTTTAGATATAGGAATAATAATGTAAGGGGATTAAAGGTTTGCTATTCTATTAAGTAGGAATATAGCAGTAAAATGTGAAGAGCATAGGTCCATCCTAGCCCTAGGATAGCCTAGAGACTTCCCTAAGCCTTAGCCACCCTTAGATTAGGTCACAACACCCTAGGAAGCCCTAAAACCCTAGTTCCAACCCTTATCTGGATGTCCAGATAAGTTATAGGACGTCCAGGACCCTTAGCCATCTCCTGCACACCTCAAACCCACTTCTGCAGTGTTATTGGACGTCCAGACACTTTGTCAGACATCCAATTTCTGCAGAATACCCAAAACAGAACCTTGATTTCCCCCTGACTCAGATTGGACGTCCAGAACTGAAGTCTGGACTTCTGATTTTTGAGTATAAGTCGTTTGATCACATTATTGGATGTCTGATACTGGTCTCCAGTCCTTGTTTTGAGATTCAAGTCTTGATCTTGGATCTCTTACTCCCTAGACCTAATCCCAACCCCATAGGAACCTAAATTAAGGTGTCCTAACCCTAGTACATCACCTTGAGACCTACCTAAGGACCTAATTAGGCCCTCACCAAAGCTAATTGACTTAGATCAAAGTCAATTACCTTCACCTAAGTCAATTGGACTCAATGAGTCCAATTGAGCTTAGATGTCAGCCCACACAAGTTCAATTGGACTTGGTGAGAGTCCAATTGACCTAAACCCAACCTACTTGAGTTATTTCACTCTCAATTAGGTTCACACCCATTCGATTAAACTTAGGTTAAGTTTAATTGCATTTTCCCCTTAGCAATTAGGGTTTGTAACCCTAATTCAAGACCTACACCTACCCAAACCCCTTAGGACCTAACCCAAGCCACCTAGCCATATAGGGCACGACCACACACACACACACACACCCATTCACGCACACACACTTCTCTAGAGTTCTCTAGAACTCTCTTTGAAGTGGCGCCACCTCTTGGTTGCCAAAATTAGCAACCAAGAGGCATTCAAAATGAGATCCATAATTTTTGGATCTCATAACCTCTTCGTCGGCCACTCTTGGACTCTCTCTAGAGAGTTCCACACCTCTCTAGAGAGAAGCCATTGGGTCTATAAAAAGACCCCATGGGCGGCCAAGTGACTCCATTCACATCCCTTGGCTTCATTGGCACTACTCACCTCATTAGCTCCATACACACCCACCTTCACTTAGGTTAGCTACTCCACCTCCACGAGCTCACCACCATCATGGAGGACATCATGCCGAGATGCTGGATCAATCCTCCCTCTCTCCAAGGGTCGGCCTAAGCTACATTGGCTGCCGCTCATTCTCCTCCCGACCACTCCAAGGCCATCGGGGACCACCTCTGAATGCCCTTTATTTTGCTAGATTTAGTTTATGCTCTCCATAATTTTTTTTGTTTTTATTATTGGTTAATAGCGTAGTCTTACTTTTCCCCCAATGATGCATGCGAAATCCTCCCATTGATTCTTGTATGCAGTGATTTTTTGGTAGCTAGATTTCTGTTTCAGGCATTTATGTACAAGCTTTCCTCTAAATTTCTTGTGCAAACAACTCTCCAATGGAATGAATGAAAATGCATTTATATATATATCTATGTTTTAAATCACCATGAGCTTAATAATTATCATTCTTTTCACGTGATTCAAGTTGCCTGTTTTTCAATTATTTATCTATTCACAACAAGCATGTCGCTTCCCGAGGATATTGAAAATCTAACGATAGACGCTTTCTTCATAAATAGTCACTACTTCACTAGAATCGTGCGCACAGGAACTCACACGTTCACCTTTGTAATTTATTTGACACATGCGCACGTAATCCGAGTTAATACAGAAGTGGTGAAGTTTTAGTTAGGAGATTGGAAACCGGTGTGTATTTTTAAATGAAGTAGATCGACAAAAAGATCGATTTCAAAAGTAAAAGCAAACGCCTCTCAGAGACGAACGACCGGGACTCAAGTCTCGTTATCTTTTTAGAAATATTTTTGTTTGATCATATTGCGCACTATACTACGATGTTTTCCTAGTAAACACACGCGATACGCTTTCAACAGTAACATTTCCTGTTGTATACGTTAAATGACACAATACGAGCTGCATGTATATGATTTGTGATTGGTAATGTGAATGATAGAAATACAAGCTACCTGTGTATAACCTGAGTATGGAAATGTGAATGACAACGATACGAGCAGCATATGTATAACCTGAGAGTGGAAATAGAAATGATGAAACCTGGTATGGCTTGGCCTGAGGATATGAGCATGAACCCTACGGGGAATTAGGAGTAGAGCTCCTGGAAATAAATAGATGGATCTGGAAATGTGAGTGGGGAAGTGAGCTAGCCCTTGAGTACGGAGTGCCAAGGAGAGCGACTGTCCCGCTATTTAGTGCAGAGCGGAGTTAGCTGCCCTTGGGTTGGGACCCAGGGTTAGGATTAGCCATTCTGTACCGACTTGTTGGCCCTCACATACACAGTACCGGGGAGAGCTACTAGTGTAGGGAGAGAGCTAGCCACCCCACGGGGCCCGGGGTTCAGTTAGCTGCCCTACATCGACTTGTTAGGCCCACTGGGCAAACCAGGGTAGTCAGGCGAGGGTGCACGGATTGTGGAGGGGCGAGACCCCTATTTGGTTCTTAGGGGCTAGATCCCTGTTACTAAGAGGGCTAGGCCCTATACTGGTTCCGTGCTGTGCTTTGGGCCCACCCGCTAACAGAAACAACTAACCGCGTGCCAGTGCGGGGTAGCTATCCGTGCGCTTATCACGCATGCTGAAGTCACCGTTATGTTTATTCGTGACCTTGGGGTGGTTGACTGGGTGTAGGATCACCACGAGGGACTCTCCTAGCCAGGAGAGCACCACGTGTGCCTTCTACTCTTCGGAAAAGACTGCACTCTAGATCGTTCCCAAGAGGAACATTCGAGATCAAGAAAGAGACTTGATAAATAAACCAAGTGGTGGAAAAGAATAATTAGTTAAAGAAAGTAAATGGAAAAACAACAACTACCTATCCACTTTTACTGCTTTAGTTAGTTGGTTGCCACTCTACTCAGCGTTCGCTGACTTTGTGTACTCATAACCCTTTTCAGGTCTAGGTGTTAAGCAGCCAGAGCCCACGGCTGCAGGGGATGCTGGGCCCAGTAGAGCCCAGTAGTTGTAGCTTCTTGTTGTACCTCTTTCTGTTGTAGTGAGTAGACTCTTGTACTTCTATATTCTGTTCTTTATGTTCCTGTACTTGTTACTTTCTACTGTTGTGGTGGTGATACGTACTGTAGCAGTTTTTACTTCTTGCTGCTGTACCTTTTATTGTTAGTTGCTTAGCATAGTGAATGTGGTTTACTTTCCTGCTTTTTGGTTACTTTATCATTGGACGATTGGGTCTTGGGATCAGTCGAGTCGATCCGATCTTGTGTCTTGTAGGGATTTGGGACCGAGTTGTAACAATTTATGATGAAGGCTGTGGTTGTTGGGACATCAACCTGAATATTTTCTATTGGTGTTGAGGGTTTATATTTAATTTCATAGAACTCAAGGGCATCCTCAATCATCCTATCTCTCATGGATCTTCGTGATTCAGGTTTCTTGAAGGATAATCCTAAGTAACTTGGCTGCATATTTGGATTAGGTGGTGGAATCAATATGTAGAATCAGAATTTGGATGTAGAATCAAGTTGTTCCATGATGGAAAAAGAAGGGGAACTTGGTTTAGAATCAGAGGAAAGGTCTATGTGGAGGGGTTGCTGCACAAACAAAGGTATTGTGGCTTGGCCTTGGGGAGAGTGGATTTCTAAAGGAGGTTTCAAGGACCTCCTACCAAATATACACTGAAGGACTGGATGAGATTAGAACGTGCTAGACCCAATCAAGACACCCAAAATATGTTGGGTGACTATAGAGGTTCGGGGCGGATGATACCCTTGAATCAGAGGGTCGTCCACTTGAGAATTACCTGGGCAGCCAAAGAGGGTGAGTCCCGTGACGGCCCCTACACGGTAGAGCATCCTCACGGGTTACAGGATTTTCCCCACCCGACCTCTCTTGTCACTGAGATTCCAGGTAGACCAGAATGGGGACCTTGACCTCTTAAGTATACCACTTTTAGTTAAGATCAAGGTGCTTAGAGTTTCACTTGAACTTTGAGTCTTTTGAGTGCAAAGTGACCTAATTTAAAGGTTGGTTGACCCAAAGGATCAACTTCACCTCTTTGTTCCTTTGAGAGCTTCTTAGGTCCTTTCTTTTATGGTTCAAGTAGATTAAGAGCCTGATTTGCTTAGGGTTTTTCTTGGATAGGTCTTTTCAAACAATGGCTTTGGCACACCTCTTTTTGGAATTTTTAATTCTCTGCTTAGAAGATGTGTCTCTAAAATCCTAGCTTGGAATCCTAGGTTGGCTCTAGTTGGTCCAATTTAGTTGCCTCAGAAATTGGTATCTACGGCTCAATCAAGAAGGTTTTAGCCCTAGTTAGCTTAAGTGTGTATGCAGTTAAGATGTGTTGAAAGTAAAAATCAGGCAACTTTGTGAATTACTAAATATGGAAAACAGGTAGCCCTAGATTGATTTTTCTTTTATTTTTTCTCTTTAGATTGTGAGGGGCATAAAAGAGAGGGTTAAAAAGGTTACTTGTTTTTTGGCGTGGTTGCTGTGCGGCTGCTTGTCTTTTCTTGACTTCCTTTCCCTGGCAACGACGCCAAAAATGATAGCCGTTCGACGCGGTTTTTAAAAACTGGTCGTTGTAGTATTACCGCGAAAACGATTATCACATTTTATTTTATTTATTACTCGAAATTCAAAAATATTTCGAGGTCGAACTCAGGAAACAATTCGGTATTTAGAAGCCAAATATCACAATTCTCAAATATGTTCAAAATTGATGCAGGGAAGATAAATGCTAGAGACAAAAATAAAAAGAAATAAATTCTTTTTCTTCCTTCTTCTCCTCTCTTTCTTTTTCTCTATGCTGTCTTCCTTATCTTTTTTCTGTCTTTTCTCTCTCAGACGTATGATTCCTTGAATCAGGCGCCTTAACTGACTCCTGCTACAGTGTTGAACCGTCTTCTTTCTTCTGCTCCTGCAACACCTCTTCTTCTTTCTTTCTTTCTCTACAGCTGCTCCTTCCTTCTTTTGCTCTTCCTCTTCCTTCTTTCTTTGCCAAGTCCTTTTCTTTCTCTGAGGCTGAGTCTCCTTGGCTTCTTCCTCTTCTCTTCTTGCACTATGCTGCACCTCCTCCTTCTTCTTCTTTGGCTCCTTCCTTTGCCTTCTTTCTTCTTTGGCGTGGCTAAGTCTTCAGCTGCTTCCTCTTCTTCCTTCAGCTGGCCTCTTCTCTTCCTCTTCCCCACAGCTGCTTCCTCTTCTTCCTTCTTCCCTACACAGGCACGGAGAAGCAAAACCTACCCCCTACCCTCCCCACGTCTCTCTCTCTCTCTATTTCGCTCTTAGGACACAGCTCTCCCAGAGCCAACTGGGTTATCGGGTCGAGTATACGTGCCCGGTACCAGGCCCACCAGCGTGCGGTGGTGGGTGAGGTGTGCTAGTCGGGTCGGATCAAGACCAGGTCCACGGGGTGTGGTCGCGGACGAGGTTGGTCGGGTGAGAGGGACCTCACCCCGTGTAGTTGGAGGCGATAAGCCCTATGCAGTTTTACAACTTATACCACAGCGCCCGCACGCAAATGCCCGAGGTGGGACTAAACATCCCACCTTCCTGTCGTGAACACCCGTAGGAACCTCCTCGCCTAATTGGGACAGCAGGGCTCCTTACAGAACTACTCACTTGGCTGGAGACGTGCGCGCCCACATCGCGCATCACCTGGACTGGTTTGCCTGGACCACAGCAACCTGGGATGAACCTCGCGACCTTCGTGCTTCTGCGTTAATGGCGGAAGGGGCGACAAACCTGAAATCACAAGAACGGCCTTGCGGCCACGTCAAATCGCTCAGGGAGGTTCGCCAGAGCACGGCAAAGGTGCTGGGGGTGTTGGCGTGGAGCGGCAGTGTCTGTGAGTGTGTGCCTAGGGCGCACTATGTGAGTACGAGTGGGTGTGTTCGAGGGGTGGCTCGAGTGAGTGGCACAGTGAGTGGAGTGAGGGGAAATGGTCAGTGAGGTGAGGCGGTGCTTAGGGACCGGTCGGCAAGGAGGGAGGTGGTTTGTGGTGGTGGAGTGAACTCACCAGAGTTGGTTGCAGGAGGTGAAGGGGATGATGGTGGTTGGCGCGTGGCAGTAGTTGATTTAGGAAATAGATAAGGGGGAAAATGAAGACGGGAGAAAGGGGAACTTATCTAAGGAGTTTAGAGCAAAGGGGGGAGGCGAAGGGTGAGCGGCGGGTGCCTGCTATAGCTGGAGACGAAGATGCCGAGGGGAAGAAGCGGCGACGTGGAAGAGGGCTGGAAGATGCGCGCTGGTACGGCGCGACGCGGAGGAGAACGACGGAGCTGACTCTGCCATTTGTACGGTGGCAGAGTGACGAGAAAAGGGAGGAAGAGTTGCCGGAAGCTTTGGGCGGTCGGCCGGAGTTGGGAGGAGACGAATTTGAGGGAGATCTCTAGCCAATTTAAGCTTTTAAGAAGTGGTGTGGTTTGCTCTTCCTTAAATAGGTGTAGGCAGGAAGGAAGTGCATTGAGACGGCAGGAAAGCCACGTCGGAGGTAAGGCCAGTCGGAGACCCATACCTCTCGAGCGTTCGCATGAGAGGTATGGTGGGTTTCAGGGCATGGGGAGCTGCCCATGCGGTAGGGGGCTCCGTAGGGAGCTCCCCTTTCAAATCTAGGGGCAGCTCCCGTTGCAAATGAGGCGAAAAACCTACGCGCGAAGTCGGAGGTATGGCCCATGCTGCAAATGGCAAAGGGACAGAAATGAAGAAAGAGATGAAGAAGTTAGGGGGGATTTGCAAGGGTTTCAAAAAGTTGAGGGTCTGAATGTAATTTGGAGGACTAATTTGCAAAGTGGGTCAAGACGACCTTCCCTTAGGTCCAAATTTTGGTAGAAACATAATTTGGACCTAAGGAATCCAATGGTGAAGTTGGATTTAAGGTTTGACCACGTTTGCCTGGATATTTTGCATAAAAACCTAAATTAGGTCAAATATTAGGCATGGACCCCAATCTAGGTCAAAACAGGTTCCAAAGGTCAAATTGAAGGTTCTAAACCCTAGGGGATATTTTTCCATGAATTTTAGAGGGTTTAGTTGATTTTTATCTTTCCTGGAACCTTGTGAATTAAAGTGGGTTTGTTTTAGGGTTATAGAATGTCATTTAATTCTCAAATTTCACAATAACCCTTATTTGACTGAACCATCCCACTTTTTCTCTTATTAAGTCTAATTGACCTATGTCTAGACCCTTAGAAATCTCGTTGATGTACTGCAATGGTAAAATTACAGTTTTACCCCTTGTTTTGTGTGTTCTCTTCCCAGATTAATGATTCCTTGAATTAAGTCCTTTTGGTTATGCAAAAGCTCTTGTTCACTTTATTAGGTCAAAATATGCTAGTTAGGGTTCATGATGAGATTCTCATCAGGAGTAAGGGAAGGAGCTATGGGTGTGTCTAGGTTAGGTTCAGGCTCCTCTAATTGTGGGTTTTGATCTTCTTGTGATTGATCAGAAATACTCAGGTTTTCCTCGATATATAGGTCGTCAACCATGACCTCGGCATCACAAATTTGTTCAATAACTCTGCAATTAATTCCTTGTTGGGCCTTAAAGATATCAATCTTTAGTGTCTTGCTCCCAAATTTTAACTTAATTTGGCCCTCCTCACTATTAATATTGTCTGTAGCTATGACCAGAAAGGGTCGCCCTTATATGATCAGTGTATTTTGCAAGTTCTCAGGAGCATCCATGTTTAAGACGATGAAATCCATGGGAAAGTAGAAATCTTGTACCCTAACTATGACATCCTCGAGAATTCTTTTTGGTGACTTAATAGATCAATCGGCTAACTACAAAGTCATCTCTGTCTGTTTAAGCTCAGATTCCTCAAAGTGGTCTAGTAGGGATGTGGGTATCAAATTGATGGAAGCTCCTAGGTCCAATAAGTCTCGGTCAAACTGTATATCACTGATAGCACAGGAGATCAGAGGGGTGCTTGGGTCTTTTGCCTTAGGCTGGAGTTTGCTTAAAATGATGGAGCTGGCTTACTCCGACAGTACGATTAGGTTCCCGCCTTTGGTTCACAGCTTACGTTTGGGTGTACACACATCTTTTAGGAATTGTGCGTAAGCTGATACGTGGCGAATCGCATCCATCAAGGGGATGTTTATATGGACCTACTCAAAGAACTTGACCAGGTCCTCCTTAGGTGCCACTGGTTTGGTTGTCTTCTTTCCCATGGTCAAGGCCTCAGGAAATGGAACCTTAGATGGTTCCTCTAGAATTGGCTCAGGCTCTTTATCAAGGATGGGTGTGTCCTGGATGACCAATCTAGGGTTAGGGTCTACAGTCTTAGGCATGTTGTGGCTAGGAAAAGGTGGGTCTTGTGTTGCTTTTCCACTATGAGTGGTGACGGAATTTAATCTTGCCTGATTTTGGTTTGGATTAGGCAAAAGTAGGTGTTTGTTGCTGAAATCCCGAGTATGAAGTTGAAGCGTCCATCTCATCAGGTTATTTAGCAGAAGGGACTTGATAAAAAAAGTGAGCTTGGCCCTGATTTGGGTTCATAACGTACCTCTGGTTCAGCACGTTATTCGGGTTTGGAAGAGCCTGGGAAGGGAGTGCACCAAGCTAGTGAGCACTTGCCAGCTGGGTCAATTGATTACATAGCTTAGAGATCTCTTTTTTGTGTTGTTTTTGCATGTCAACCAAGATCTGGAGAATCAAAGATGTCTGATCTTCTTTAGGGGTCCAGATTGGAAATTTTGATTGGGCCTTAGTTGAGTGGGTTGATATGGTCACTAGTTTTGTGGTCGAGGTTGGAATTGGGATCTTAGATTCAGGTTATTTCCTGACCATGCAAATTTAGGATGATTCTGCCATCTAGGGTTGTAGGTGTTGGAGAAAGGATTATTTTGGACGGCGTGGAGATCCTCGCAGATCTGAGGAGCTCCGAGATAATTAGGGTATGGGGGTTCAGAGTTCCCCCAACTGTGTTGGGTTGACCCGGAGTTGCCTCCGAAGCCATAATCAGACAAGGGTGGATATGCATTCATCCCCGGGGAGTGGTAGATGTTGTGCGCAGCCTCCCTTCCCGTGGGTGGGTGCACGTATGTGCTTTGAGGTGCAGAGGTGGATTTGTGTAGATGACGAGTGATGTCATCCACCTTCTTTTCAATAATAGAGACCTTATCCAATTGATTGGCTACTAACTCCAGATTAATGAATGCAGAAAGGCCTCGGAATTCATGTACCCCCCGATTGTTTACCAATGTGTGGGTGGACATCCGGTCGTACGCGTCTAATGACTCATTGTTCAGGGAGTTCTCGCACATGTTCTCGAAAATCTCCCAGATCGTGTCCTCATGTTGACCCATGATGCTACCACTACAGGTTGCATTGACAAAGAGCTTGATGCCTTCACGAAGCTCGTGGTAAAAGGATTGGACTTGTTCCTACTTTGGAACTCCGTGATGGGGGCACTTACGCATGAGATCCAGAAAATGATCCCATGCCTCCTGTAGAGATTCTCCCGCTCCTTGGGAGAAGTGCGTGATTTGGTGTCGCATCGTATTTGTATGTCCAATGGGGTAGAAATTTTGCAAGAAGGTGGTTTGAAGTTCTCCCCATGTGTTGATCGTGTGTGGTTGAGTTTGAAACCAATGAGCGACTTTGTTCGCCAGAGAGAATGAGAAGAGTTTTAAGAGTAATCCGTCTTGATTATGTACATCTGCCCCGAAAGTGTGGGCCAGATGTTTTAGGTTTTTGAATTGCTGGAAAGGATCCTCGGAGTTCAAGCCATGAAATTTTGGGGTCACATGAAGCATGCTAGGCTTGAGATTCACCTCGGGTCCTCCTACGGGATT
Organism: Thalassia testudinum; assembly: GCA_037157565.1. Lineage (NCBI taxonomy): Eukaryota > Viridiplantae > Streptophyta > Magnoliopsida > Alismatales > Hydrocharitaceae > Thalassia > Thalassia testudinum. The sequence goes on from JAZHRO010000073.1 coordinate 156,917,132, forward strand.
GTTGATTCGGGGTTCGATCTACACCGCTGCAAGATTATAGTGATCTCGCATTTTAGGATGCGGCGGTGGATTGATGATGGCATTGATTTGATTTCGGAAATCATGGAATTGTTGCTCAAGATTAGGTTGATCTTCTTGGTGATCCATAGCTGATAAGAAGGAAGTAGGTTCTGAATCAGAAGATATGTCAATGTGATAAGGTTGTTGCACAAACACGGAGGTCAAGGCTTGACCTCGATGAGAGTGAATGACTAATTGAGGCCTCAAGGGTGGTGTTAAGGACCTCCTCCCGAACATGCACCGATGGAGTAAATGAGGGATTGCAGGTGACGGACCCAATCAAGACACCCAAAAAATTTTGGATGACCATAGAGGTTTAGGGTGGATGATACCCCTAAGTCAGAAAGTCATCCACCTGAGAATTACTTGGGCAGCCAGAAAGGGAGAATCCCGCGAAGACCCCTACACGGTAGAGCGCCCCACGGGTTACAGGGTTTCCCCCACCCGACCTTTCTTATAACTGAGGATACAGGTAGATTAGAATGGGGACTTGATCTCTTAAGTCTACCAATTTTAAGTTAAGAGCATGGGTGCTTACGATTTCACTTGAACTTTAAGATATTTTAGTGTAAGGTGATCTAATTTGAAGATCGGTTAACCCAACAAGGTGAGTCAACTTCACCTGTTTGTCCTTTGAGAAATTTAGCTCCCTCTTTTAGTGTTCAAATGAAATTAAGAGCCTAATTTTAGGGTTTGCTTGAATAGATCAATTCAACCAAGGCTTAGGCACACACTGTTTGGGAAGGTTAATTCTTGATTAAGCAACTGTGTCTCAAAAACCCTAAACTGGAAACACTAATTAGCTCTGATTGGTCCAATTTAATTCGTCCAAATATGGTACCTAAGGCTCAAGCAAGAAGGTGATAGCCCTAGATACCTTAAATCCTAAGTAGGTGCACAAATCAAGATTTGGATGTTCTATAAATAGAATGTAACAAATTAGGCAACTTGATGATTAATCTAAGAATAGAATGCAAGTTGTACCTAATTGATTTGTTTCTTCTTTTAGCTTTTTCAGAATCAGGGGCTTAGGGAAAATTGGATGGAGTTTACCTGCTCTTGGAGTGCTCTGATGTGCGGCTGATCTTCCTCCAGTGAATCCCTGAAGTGGATCACAATCAAAAGACATAGAGCAAGTTAGTATCCAATCAGATATTGCAATCAAGAGATCAAAGTTACACGTTGCTCCCGGCAACGGTGCCAATATGTTTATGAGCGAAATCGATGTTATAAAAGCTATGTCGTAGTATAGGTCGAAATTGCTTGAAAACAAATAAGATTTATTCTTGAAAGAAATCCGTGGTCGAACGCAGGTAGCAAGTAACAATTAACTCTTAAGATTGTAATTCTATCAATGTATAACAATAAATCCTAGAAAGAATGATATATATGATAAAGCAAATGTCAATGAAGCAAAAATATTAGGGTAAAATAGTGATTTGAATCACTAAGTTACTATAAAGACCCATTCAGTTTTGAGCCTTTTAAGATGTCTGGACTGTTAGTCAGACGTCTGGGAGGGGTCCAGACGTCTGGAAATTGAAAAATCTGTATGCGAAGTTGGTTCTGCGTGCTGCCAGCGCGCATACCCTTTTTCCCTTCTCTCTCTTCTTCTTTTTCTCCCCCTCGCCGAACCCTAACCCATTGCCTATATAAGAGCCCCCTTCCTCTTCTCTCCACTCCACCACCACCACCTTCCTTCCCCCTCCACTGCCGTTAGTGAGGCGGGCGAGAGAGAGGAAGCAAGAGCGAGGAGGAGGAGCGGCGTGAGGAGGAGGAGGAGGCCAAGATCGCGAGCGTCGTGGGAGATCGTCGGAGGGTTGCATGGCCACCGTGGCACGTGCGGGAGGAGGAGAGCGTCGAGGCATCGTCCCCGACTTCCTGCAGCCGAGAAGGAGGAGTTGCGGCGGAGCGTAGTCTGATACTGGAATTTTTCCAGTATCAGACGTTCGGAGTGCCTTCCGGATGATGGGCTAGATGTCTGGTGACCACACAGGACGTTTGAAAGCAAGTGCATCACGAAGGCACGTCTTCCTTGCAGTTACGACCATGCAGGTCGCATCGCAGAGGTGATTTTCTTCGTTAAAAATGGTGCGTTGCTTTGTCGTGTGCAGGAGCAGCTTTGGGAAGGTACGCGACATGCCCTCCCACACTTTTCGAATGTCTGGACAGCTTACCAGATGACCGGAGGCATTCCCGGATGACTGGAGGACAAGTCTGACGTCTGGAGTTAAGTCCAGACCGTCAAGGAGGAGTCCTGGACGTCTGAGGTCGTCACAGGAACCTGAGGTGAGACTCTGTTGACATTTAAGACTTATGGACTTTATCCCAGACGACTAATTTGGGTCAACAGACTTGTTTTTGACCCGTTTAGGGTTCCATCGGGATCCGTTTTACTCAAACGAAATATCTGTGGTTTCCTTGTGAGTTCCTATACATATTAGAAACCTTTATATATTGTTCTGAATGTTCCGCTATGATGTGTTCCTTGGTATAAGACTTCGACCTGTTGCATGTCTGGGGCTTGCAGAGGCACGTGAGTCTGCAGTTCGAGCTCCCAATACTCCCGGATTGTCTGGTAGAGTGGTTTCCCCCTGTTCTATTTATAAAACATGAATGCAATCATGATAATTAGATAACTAGAAACCTAGGATGTGGCATGATTCCTAGGATGAGAAATAGTTGCACTGTTTGTGTGCGTGATTGAGATTTTATTCATAAATGAATGAGCTGAATTGTTAGCAATTACCTGTTAATAAATATGAGCTGCCTATTAGAATATGAGATGCCTGAGATAACTAAACAGTTACCTGTGATATCGCTTGTGAATGTGTTAAATTGTGGAAATACGAGTTGCATGTGTAGAATACGAATGGTATTGTGAATGATGAAACCTGGTATGGAATAATATGGTGAATGAGCATGAACCTTACGGGGAGTTAGGAGTAGAACTCTTGTGGATGAATGGAAAGGCTTGGAAATGTGGATGGGAAGTGTGCTAGCCCTTGAGTACGTGGTACCAAGGAGAGCGACTGTCCCCTTTTTAGTGTAAAGCGGAACTAGCCACCCTTGGGTTGAGACCCGGGGTTAGGATTGGCCACTCTACACCGACTTCGGTTGGCCCTCACATACACGGTACCGGGGAGAGATACTAATGTAGGGAGGGAGCTAGCCACCCCACCGGGCCCGGGGTTCAGCTAGCCACCCTACACCGACTTGTTAGGCCCACTGGGCAAACTGGGGTAGTCAAACGAGGGTGCGCGGACTGTGGAGGAGCGAGACCCCTGTTTCTGAGAGGGCTAGGCCCTATACTGTTCCATGCTGTACTTTGGCATACCTGCTAGCGAAAATGACTGACCGCGTGTTAGTGCGGGGTAGCTACCTGTGCGCTTATCGCGCGTGCCGTAGTCACCGCTGTCTCTCTGTGAACCCGGGGTGGTTGACTGAGTGTAGGATTACCACGGGGGACTCTCCCGGCAAGGAGAGCACCACGTGTACCTTCTACTCTTCGGAAAGAACTGCAATCAAGATCGTTCCCACGAGGAACATACGAGATCAAGAAAGAAATCTGAAAGTAAACTAATGGGTGAAAAGGAATCACTTGTGAAATAAAATAATTGGAAAAGATAAATTTACTTGTTAGCTTTTACTATTTTAGATAATTTGGTTACCACTCTACTCACCGTTCGCTGACTCCATTTTCTCATAACCCTTTACAGGTCCAGGAGTTGAGTAGCCCGAGTTACCAGCTGCAGCGGGTGTTGGGCCCAGTAGAGCCTAGCAGTAGTTTCCTATTGTTGTTGTACTTCCTTTCTGTTTGTGAGTTTCAGACTTTGTTTACTGTTCCTGTTACTATACTTTTATTCTACCTTCCTGTTGTTGTGGTGGTATGTACTGATTAACAACTTTTACTTCCTTTACTGCTTGTACGTTTTGACTGTTAGTTACCTTGCATAGTGAATGTGGTTTATTTTTCTGCTTTTCGATTATTTCTTGTTGGACGGCTGGGTCTTGGGATTAGTCGAGTCGAGTCGGTCTCGGGTCCTGTAGGGATTCGGGAATCGGGTCGTAACAAGATGGTATCAAAGCAAGGTCGTCCCGAGAAATGAACAAACTGGCTTGAGAATAATTGATTCACGTGCATGTAACTAGGGTAACCACCACCACGTATCGCTTGATATCTATTCTAAGTTCCTTTCGCTGAAGTCCATTAGAGTTGACTTCTTTTGTTTGTCTTTCGCGTCTCCTTGCAGGAGATGCCTCGTCGTGGAGTTCTCGAGGTGGGCTGCGACGCGACCGTGGACGAGGTCGGAGGGGCGGACGTGCCAGGCCTGAGGTGTCAATTGACCTGCCATTCTCCTGGGCATTCAGGCCCAGGACCTTGCTCAGTTGATCAGGGATATAGTATGAGAGGAGATCCACCCGCCTCCACGGGTGCCTCTCTCTAAGGATGTGGAGGGGGTCTCCTTTGTGGGACTGAGAGACCGACGCAGCGCTGGACGAGCAGGAGGGGGAGGGGGTGGTCCTCCACCGCCACCACCGCACTCTGACACTTCTGAGCACAAGCCCTCCCTACCTGGAGGCGTGCCCGTTCCCCCACTGCAGCTGCACTACGAGCTTTTCGGACAGTTCCGGAAACTGAAGCCTCCCTCCTTTAAGGGGGATGAGGATCCTTCTGAGGCAGAGAACTGGCTGGAGCAGATAGATGAGGTGTTTGACACCCTTTGCCCCCTACAGAGTGTCGCGTGGCCTTTGCCACGTACCAGCTAGAGAGAGCGGCACACAGGTGGTGGAGGGCATTCAGAGGCCAGGAGAGGGGAGAGTCGACGTGGGACCAGTTTGTGACCCTCTTCTACGGGCAATACTTCCTACAGACTTGGCAGGATTAGAGGAGGCGGGAGTTCCACACTCTTCGGCAGGGTACGATGACTGTTAGCACGTATCGCACGCGCTTCCTGGAGCTGTCACGTTTTGTTGCAACAGCTATAGCTATGGAGGAGGAGAGCCTGTGGAGGTTCACTGAGGGGCTTCGGCCTGCTATTCGGGGGTATGTCAAGCCCCTGAAGCTGCCCACCTTCTCGAGAGTGGTGGAGGCAGCTATGATGTACGAGGAGACCAACCTAGCTGCGCGAGACACCGACAGTGGATGGAAGAGGCCCTACTAGCCAGAGTACTCTCAAGGCCGATGAGAAAGGAGGCACGCGGCACCCGCAGGAGAGCCATCTTATTTTGCAGGGCCGTCGGTGGCCTTTGGGGTCCCTCGATAGGGGCTAGTTGTCAGCACTGGACCCCCGCCCAACCGTCACCAGGGACCTACTGAGGGAGGGAGTCGAGTCCCTGTCTGCTACCAGTGTGGTCAACCGGGCCACATTAGGAGGGACTGCTTGTCTAGGGCTGGAGCATAGCAGATGCTCCCCTCACCGAGTGCTGGAGGTCGAATAGGTGGTCGTGGTTCCCCAGCGCGTGGGGGAGGGTAGCAGTCACGGGGAGGGTACCAACTAGCGACTACTCACCCGACTCAAAGTGTGGCTGCTTCTTCTGCACTGAGAGCTAAGGGACGTATCAATGCCCTGACACACAGAGACGCCAGGGCATCCGGTTTAGTGGTGGCAGGTGTGGTTACCATTTCTGGCAGATTAGTTTACGTGCTTTTTGATTCCGGTGCCACACACTCTTTTGTCGCTGCGAGTTTTGCTGTCAGTTTGGGACATGATTATGTGTTGTTAGAGGATCCGTTTGTGATCAGAGGTCCAAGTGGCCAATTGTTGTAGCTGAGGAGGTCTACACAGACTATGAGGTCAATATTGGGGGACATAGCCTCCTTGCTGACCTGATTGTGATACCGATGGAGGATTTTGGCGTGATTCTGGGGATGGATTGGTTGTCCGCTTACCACACCTTGGTGGACTGTTTCGGGGGGAAGATCGTCTTCTCCATACCAGAGATGCCTTCCTTTGAGTTTCATGGACAGCCGGTGGACGGAGGTTTCAGGTGCATATCTGCGCTTTGGGCAGCGAGACTTTCGAGCCAGGGGTGTGAGGGCTTTCTAGACTGTGTGGTGGCGGAGCCCTGCCCCGTGGCGGACTTTCAGAGCATTCTGGTGGTTAGTGAGTACCCCGACGTGTTTCTAGAGGAGCTGCCAAGACTATCGCCTGAGCGTGAGATCGAGTTTGAGATCTTACTGGTACTGGGGACCAGCCCCATTTCTATTGCATTGTTCTGGATGTCACCACTTGAGCTGCGAGAGCTCAAGTCCCAGTTGCAGGACCTATTTGAGAAGGGCTTTGTGAGGCCCAGTGCGTCTCCGTGGGGAGCCTCGGTGTTATTTGTGAAGAAGAAGGGTGGTAACCTACGCCTTTGTGTGGACTACAGGCAGCTGAATAGGGTTACCATCAAGAACAGGTATCCGCCGCCGAGGATTGATGATTTGTTTGACCAGTTGCGAGGAGCTACGGTGTTCTCCAAGATAGATTTAAGATCTGGCTACCACCAGTTGAGGATCAGGGAGACCGACGTCTCCAAGGCAGCTTTCCGCACCCGGTACGGACACTACGAGTTTTTAGTCTTGCCGTTTGGGCTGACCAACGCCCCCGCTGCTTTGTGGATTTGATGAATCGATTTTTCAGACTGTATCTGGAATAGTTTGTGGTGGTATTTATCAATGACGTGCTTGTCTACTCGTGGGATCAGGCACAGCACGGATAGCACCTATGGATGATTTTGGACACTTTGAAACAACGCAGGCTGTATGCCATGTACAGCAGGTGCAAGTTTTGGTTGAGGTAGGTGACTTTCTTGGGCCATGTGATCTCAGGGGATGGTTTGGCTGTGGATCTAGCCAAGGTTGAGGCCGTACTCAGGTGGGAGAGGCCACGTACAGTGATAGAGATACGCAGCTTCTTGGGACTGGCAGGTTACTACCGACAATTTATCGGGGATTCTCGCAGATTGTGTGTCCTATGACTCAGTTGACCCGGAAGGACATGCCCTTTACTTGGATAGATGCTTGTGAGGCATGTTTTCAGGTGTTGAAGGAGAGACTGACTTCAGTTCCTGTGCTTACCATCCCAGATAGTAGTGGCGATTTTGTGGTTTACACAGATGCTTCGTTGCAAGGGTTAGGGGGTGTGCTCATGAAGCAGGGTCACATTGTCGCTTACGCTTCGCGGCAACTGAAGCCCCATGAGCATAGCTACCCTACCCATGACTTAGAGATGGAAGCTGTTGTATTCGCACTAAAGACATGGAGGCACTACCTTTACGGTGAGGCCTTTGAGATTTTCACAGATCATAAGAGCCTCAGGTACTTGTTCGATCAGAAGGAGCTTAACATGAGACAGAGATGTTGGTTAGAGCTCCTGAAGGACTATGATTGTAGCATCTCCTACCATCCAGGGAAGGCCAACGTGGTGGTTGACACCTTGAGCCAGAAGGCACCTGCCAGCTTGGCCAGTTTACAAGCACAGAGTTGGAGACTTATGGAGGAGTTGGGCAGTTGGCGACCCTGAGAGTCACAGGGGTATTGTGGGGTTGTGATGGTTACATGATAGACGAGACTAGAGCTGATAGACCGCATCATTACAGGACAGATTGTAGATCCGTACCTATAGTCGTTGCGAGATAGAGTGCTGTTAGGGGACCCAGGAGACTTCTCTTTTACAGAAGAGGTGATGCGCATGAGGGGACGTTTGTGCGTTCCCAGGGACGAGGAGTTGTTGAGAGAGCTCTTGATGGAGGTGCACGGGTCTAGTTTCATCACACATCCCGGGAACACGAAGATGTATCATGACCCAAGACGTGACTTTTGGTGGAGAGGGATGAAGCAGGATGTGGGTGAGTTCGTGTAGTAGTGTTTGGTGTGCTAGTAGGTGAAGGCCGAGCATCAGAGGCTTGCAGGGCCGTTGCAACCACTTCCTATGCTAGAGTGGAAGTGGGAGAGCATCACCATGGACTTGGTGGTGGGCCTACCCGTTACCCAGCGAGGACACGACGTAGTATGGGTGATAGTGGATAGGTTGACGAAAACGGCATGTTTCCTGCCAATCCGAGTCACTTTGGGACCAGCGCAGTTGGCAGAGAGGTACATTCGTGATGTGGTACCCCTGCACGGAGTTTCGCGTGAGATTATATCTGACCGGGATACTTGTTTTACTTCCCAATTTTGGGCTGAGTTTCAGCAGGCTTTGGGGTCACGGTTGAGGTTCAGTACTGCGTACCACCCTTAGACGCTCGGACAGTTAGAGCACACTATACAGACACTTGAGGACCTTTTGAGTGCCTGCGTACTAGACTGGAGGGGCTCTTGGGAGGAGCACTTACCCCTGGCAAGGTTTGCATATAATAACAGTTATCACTCGAGCATTGTCATGGCACCTTACGAGGCTTTGTACGGATGGAGGTGTACTGCCCCCTTGAGTTGGGTTGAGGTGGGGACCAACTGGGAGGTTAGCTTCAGGTTGATTCGGCAGAGTTAGGAGGTGATAGAGCAGATCCACAGACAACTCCGCACTATTAGGAGCAGGCAGAAGAGTTATGCTGACCGGAAACACAGAGAGGAGCAGTTCGAGGTTGGGGATCACGTCTTCCTTCGTGTTTCGCCCATGAAGGGCCTGCAGCATTTTGGGGTGAAGGGGAAGCTTGCGCCGAGGTTTGTGGGGCCCTTTGAGCTCCTGGAGCGGGTAGGACCCGTTGCTTACCGGCTTGCCCTTCCTCCCCAGCTTTCTGGTGTGCATGACGCGTTCCACGTGTCCAATCTCAGGAAGTACGTCGTTGATCCCGGTCGCGTTCTAAGCCACGAGAGTATCAAGGTGGGTGACGACCTGACCTACCCCGAGAGACCAGTGCAGATACTAGACAAAGCCGTCCAGAGTCTGAGACGGAAGCAGGTACCCCTGGTGAAGGTTTTGTGGAGGAGCCAGCGGTACGAGGAGGCTACCTGGGAGGCTGAGGCGGCGATGCGAGAGTGGTACCCGAAGCTTTTTGAGGGTACGTCTTTTCGGACCGACTTTAGTTGTCTTTAAGTTTGTTATGCATTTTATATTCCTTTTCTGCACCCTATCTAGCTCAAGTTTCGGGGCCAAAACTTCTTTTAAGTTTGTTATGATGTAAAGACCCATTTTGTTTTGAGTCTTTTAAGACGTCTGGACTGTCAGTCAGACGTCTGGACTCATTCCCAGATGTCTAGAAATTGAAAAATCTGTACGCAAAGTTAATTTTGAGCGCAGGCAATGTGTAGACGCTTTTTCCCTTCTCTCTCTTCTTCTTTTTCTCCCCCTTACTGAACCCTAACCCATTGCCCATATAAGAGCCCCCTTCCTCTCCTCTCCACTCCACCACCACCACCTTCCTTCCCCCTCCACTACCGTGAGTGAGGTGCGAGAGAGAGAGGGAGCAAGAGTGAGGAGGAAGCCAAGCTCGCGAGCTTCGTGGGAGATTATTGGAGGGTTGCATGGCCACCACGGTGCGTGTGGGAGGAGAGTGTTGAGGCGTCGTCCCCGACTTCCTTTAGCGGTCGGAGCTGCAGCCGAGCAGGAGTCGCGGTAGAGCGCGGTCTGATACTGGAAATTTTCCAGTATTAGATGTCCAGAGTGCCTTCCAGATGATGGGTTGGATGTCTGGTGACGACACCGGACGTGAGAAAGTAGGTGTATCGTGAAGGTATGTCTTCCTCGCGGTTACCGCCATGCACGCCGCACCGCAGAGGCGATTTACTTCGCTAAAAATGGTGTGCTGCTCTGTCGTGTGCAGGAGCAGCTTTGGGAAGAAAAGCGGCACGCCCTCCCATGCTTTTCAGACGTCTGGACAGCTTACTAGATGACCGGAGGCATTCCTGGACGATCGAAGGACAGGTCTGACGTCTGGAGTTGAGTCCAGACAGTTGAGGAGGAGTCCTGGACGTCTGAGGTCATCACAGGAACCGAAGGTGAGACTCTGTTGACATTTAAGATGTCTGGACTTTATCCTAGACGTCTGATTTGGGTCTGCAGACTTGTTTTTGACCCGTTTAGGGTTCCATCGGGATCTGTTTTACTCAAACGAAATATCTGTGGTTTCCTTGTGAGTTCCTATACATATTAGAAACCTTTATATATTGTTCTGAACGTTCAACTGTGATGTGTTCCTTGGTATAGGACTTCGACCTGTTGCGTGTCTGGGGCTTGCAGAGGCACGTGAGTCTGCAGTTCGAGCCCCCAATACTCCCGGATTGTTTGGTAGAGTGGTTTCCCCCTGTTCTATTTATGAAACATGAATGTAGTCATGATAATTAGATAACTAGAAACCTAGGATGTGGCATGAATCCTAGGACGAGAAATAGTTGCACTGTTTGTGTGCGTGATTGAGATTTTATTCATAAATGAATGAGCTGAATTGTTAGCAACTGCCTGTTAATAAATACAAGCTGCCTGTTAGAATATGAGATGCCTGAGATAACTTAACAGTTACCTATGATATCGCTTGTGCATGTGTTAAATTGTGGAAATACGAGCCGCATGTGTAGAATACGAATGGAATTGTGAATGATGAAACCTGGTATGGAATAATATGATAAATATGAGCATGAACCCTACGGGGAGTTAGGAGTAGAACTCCTGTGGATGAATGGAAAGGCCTGGAAATGTGGATGGGAAGTGTGCTGGCCCTTGAGTACGTGGTACCAAGGAGAGCGACTGTCTCCTTTTTAGTGTAGAGCGGAGCTAACCGCCCTTGGGTTGAGACCCGGGGTTAGGATTAGCCACTCTACACTGACTTCTGTTGGCCCTCGCGTACACGGCACCGGGGAGAGCTACTAGTGTAGGGAGGGAGCTAACCACCCCATGGGGCCCGGGGTTCAGCTAGCCACCCTACACCGACTTATTAGGCCCACTGGGCAAACCGGGGTAGTCAGGCGAGTGTGCGCGGACTGTGGAAGGGTGAGACCCCTGTTTCTGATAGAGCTTGGCTCTATATTGTTCCGTACTATACTTTGGGCGTACCCACTAGCGGAAACAATTGACCGCATTCCTGTGCGGGATAGCTACCCGTGCGCTTATCGCGTGTGCCGTAGTCATCGCTACGTCTGTCTGTGACACGTGGATGGTTGACTGGGTGTAGGATTAACACGGGGGACTCTCTCGGCCAGGAAAAGCACCGCATGTGCCTTCTACTCTTCGGAAAAGACTGCAATCAAGATCGTTCCCACGAGGAACATGCGAGATCAAGAAAGAAATCTGAAAGTAAACCAATGGGTGAAAAGGAATTACTTATAAAATAAAATAATTGGAAAAGATAAATTTACCTGTTAGCTTTTACTGCCTTAGATAGTTTGGTTACCACTCTACTCAGCGTTTGCTAACTCCGTTTTCTCATAACCCTTTACAGGTCCAGGAGTTGAGCAGCCCGAGTTACCGGCTGCAGAGGGTGCTGGGCCAGTCGAGCCTAGCAATAGTTTCCTGTTGTTGTTGTACTTCCTTTCTGTTAGTGAGTTTCAGACTTTGTTTACTGTTCCTGTTACTGTTGTTTTGTTCTACCTTCCTGTTGTTGTGGTGGTATGTACTGATTAGCAGCTTTTACTTCCTTTACTGCTTGTACGCTTTTATTGTTAGTTACCTTGCATAGTGAATGTGGTTTATTTTCCTTCTTTTCAGTTATTTCTTGTTGGACGACTAGATCTTGGGATTACTCGAGTCGAGTTGGTCTCGGGTCCTGTGGGGATTTGGGAACTGGGTCGTAATAGTTATCCTAAGCACAAATAAGCTCAAGTATCTCAAATAATGTAACAGTAATATCAACGCAACAGTAGTATCAATCGACGGTTGATGAAAGACTCATTATGGCTTCTAATTACCCCTAATTAACTAGTCTCCCTAGTTAATTAGCTAGGAATATGTATATATAAGGGTTAATTATGAAATAATTGAAAAACTATTAAAGGACCTTAAAATAAGTTAAAAATGATAAATTATAAGTCAATTAATATTATTAATAACTTTATTAATAAATGGGCTCAAAATAATATTAATTAGTTACCTAATTAATATCTTATTTAACTTAAGTTTAATGTAAGACCTAAATCTTAAATAACTTAAGTTAATAAGTTAATAAATATTAATAAATAAGTCAAAAATGTGAATACAAGGCTTTAATATAATATTTAGCTAAATTATAAATATATATAAAAAGTTAGAAAATAAAATAATTTAAATTAACCTTGAATGCCTCTGTTTGCATTTTGGTCCTTAGAATTCATTGCAATTGAGTCCTTTCCTTTCACTTAGGTCCTTATCTTTCCTCGCATTCAGGTCCTTGTGTACACTTTCTTCTTCATTCGTTTGAACGATTGACGACAAGTGGTGATGTCACCCTTCTATCACCGTCCACCTGCGTTCGTTCACCCTCGCCAAGCTTTTGGAGCTTGCGCTCACGGCTACCTTTCCATCCACCAGTCTGGATGAAGCTGTAATCCTAATTGGGGCTCGAAGATAACCTCACCAGCGTCGGAGAAGACGCCGGTGGTTACCTCACACCTAGACACTATACCGTCCAGATTCAACCTCCTTCTCAGCCGCCGAAACCTATAAATACCCCTCGACCTCTCTGATTTGAAAAGTCAGCTCCCTTCCCTCTTCCCCTATTGTAGCCGATGATAGGCTATTCGTCACTCACCTCCGGCGACTTCTCATCCCCCTATCGGAGCTCCTCCGCACGAGGGACTCATCTCTCTCACCTCCTCTTCCTCTCCGAACGGTCATGACAGGACCTTGGAGCACCAAATCCTCTTCCTCGCCGCCTTCAACTTCTCGCTGGAGCTCTTTCCAACATCCTCTGATTTTGTTCTCCGTCACGAGCCATCGACGAAGATTTCTTACCCCTTTCGTCCAGGTAAGTAGCTTTAACTTTTAGTAGGTTAGCAGTAGTTAGGAGTAGGATTAGCTTTGTTTTAATGCACTTTTAGCTTCATCTCCCTTAGCTCCGGCAAGGCTAAGTTCGATCTCGTTGGGCCTTCATTCACACTTCCATAAATTATTTCACTCTCCTTATCTCTCCAAAATCCACTTCCATCTTCTTCCACTCACAAATACCACCTAAAATGCCTAATTCACCTCCACCTTCATCACCTTGTCATCATCTAAGGGCCCTGATTTTCACATTAATTTGACAAATAATTGCCTACACCTAAAACACCTAAATTTCACCTCATTTCTAAGCTCGCTGTCAATGGTGGCTCAGAGATGAGTTATTCACTTAAATAAATAGTCCATTACCATCGCCACACCCCATTAACTTGTTCCCTCTACTCAATTGAGTGAGAGAACTCGATTTGAGTTCCAGCAAACTCAGATCACAATTTTTATGAATTCACTGCATATCTTTTATTGTAATATTTCAATTGATAAATTGATAAGTTCTTGAGGTTCCTTGCGACCTTAGGAGGCTTTTCAGATCCTCAATGACTTGTTTCATTGAATTTTATACACTGTCAACGACTGTCTAGATTCACTGGAGCTCCGGCGAGCTCCGGTGAGTCGAAATTGGTCTTCAACCCATAGAACTTCGTGCAGAGTTTCAGATTGATTACTAATGGCCTAAGGATTCTATATCAATTATTAATTTGATATTTTAAGGTCTGGAGCTCTACATAGGCCTCTATCTTCTCCAACTCCGGTGGAGTTGGAGAAGACTGTTTGTTAGGGTTTAGTTTAATTTTTGATGTCTAGAATCATCAAGAAGGTGTATTGAGGTTAGTCCTGTTGATCATTTACTTAGAAAGGCTGTAGTTTGTTCTGTTGAACAAACTCAATTAGGATCTTAGGCGATGAGTCTTGAAACCCTAGAATTCCTGACTAAAGTTACCTCTTGAGATTTAAATCAATTCCTGAGGCAAAATAGAATCGATCTAAGGTGTTAATTTGATGTGAGAAAGCATAACTTGGAAAGTCAACTCCTAAGCTTTATTAGTCAAACCTGAGGAGATTTCAGAGAATGAAGAGTTGAATCTCTGATTTTAGAGGTTAAGTGAGTTTCTGGGAGTCAATAGAGATCAATTAGATCAATTTGAATATGTTTTATTGAACATTTATTGAGAATTGACCTACTGTGCAGTTTAGGTTCTTTTAAATCCAAAACTATTCTTGAGTCTATTCGTCAAAATTTTAACCTAATTTCCACATAGATCAGTTTGTTAGAATGTCTTAGAGTTGTGTAGAATCTTCATAAACTGTTTCACTTTCTATCGAGCTGATAAGAGCTCAGATTGAAGTTTTGAACATCCTGATACAATCTCTTGAGCTTCTTCTTCTTTCTGAAGCCTTACAACACTCCAATCTCCATTAAATAGATGCAGAATCATCTATTGAGATGGTTCAGGACCTCATCTAAGGTCAAAAGCCTTCACTGCAAGTCTTTAGACCTAAGAATAATCCCTACAGGCCATGAATGGCCATGTGAACCTTCCACTTTTTCCCTTCAAATCGAAGGGCAAGATTTGTTCTGAGCATCAAATTGATGCTAAATTCTTGTAGAGCACTTATAGAGCTTTCCAACGAGCCCTTGATTGCCTGATTTGGAGCTCTATGCCGGCCGGAATCCTCAGGTGAAGTTTGGCCTGGAGAGGACATACATAGTCCCACATTGAAAATTCTGGAACACACGCATTGGTATAATACGAAAAAGTGCCGACGACGTTTCGGTCGTCAGCTCTGAGTGCAAAGAAATGAGCTTGTGTGCGGGTGCGTGCATTGCGCATGCCTGTGTGGGTGTGTGTGCATGCGTGCGCAGGCGTATGCCTGTATGCGTGGGCCCTTGAGTGAGCGTATGTGGGCCTGGGCGGCCAGAGATTGTGCATGAATCTGAATAAAAAATAAACCATCTAAAATTAACTAAGCTCGGACCCAGTAGGGTCTGGTCCCACCCTGAGAGGTGTGCTGTGTATCCCTGACCGGTTCGAACCGCCAATCAGAAAACCAAAATTTTTGTTTAAGTGTGGTTTAATCTACATAGTTAAAGAACGAAAGAAAAAGGAAGAGAGGAGGATTAAGAGAAATAAAAGAGAAGAAGAGCGTAAGCAGAAGAGAAGAAAAACTAAAGAGAAAGAGAGAGTGAAAGAAAGAGAGATGGCAGAACAAGAGAAATAAAGAGAAGAATTGAGGCTGTAGATTAAGAAGAAAAGATAGAAATAAAAGAGATTCAGACGTCTGATAATATAATTAGTCTTCTAATGTTTACTTTTAAGACGTCCAATTTTCTCATTAGATGTCTGATTTTGTGTTTCTACTCCAACAACATGTCTTTTTGAGCTTAATTGATAAGGCACTTGTATTCATTTCAATAACTATTTCTTGCTTTAATCTTTTGTAAATAAGTTGTAATTAGTGTAATAAACATGTTTACTTGGTTTTTAATGATAATATCAATGCAACAGTAGTATCAATTGACTTAAACAGCAGGTGTACAGTGCTAGGGAAGCATTGTTCTTCTCTATCTTTTTCTTCTTCTGTTCTTCTTTGCCTTGGCTTCAGCACAGAGGGGCTCTGATTTTGGCTAAGTGTCGAAATCTCCTCAAAGCAAAACCCTACCCTGATCCGTGCGCTCTCTTTCCTTTCTCTGTCTGGGTTCCACCTTCCCAGGAACTCAAATAGTGTTGGGTAATCAGGTGAACAGGGATCCATGTACCCGGGACCAGGCTCACCGGAAGTGGGTGGTGAGCGAGGAGTGAGAGCTTAGGCGGGTAATCGGGTGAGTGCCAGACCCACGTGTAGTGTCATGGGCGAGGCAGGTGTCGAGTGAGAGGGGACCTCACTCTCGTGTGTCGAGGCGAATAGCCTATGGCACAAAATCAACTTATGCTGCTATAAGATCCTGTGCGCTTCCAAGGTGGGACTAAACCCCACTGCTTCCTTTTCGCGTATAGTTGCAGGGCTCCTCTCTTCAATTGCCGCAGCTAACGAGGTTAAGGCCTCCAATTGTCCACCTGGGATGATTCCTGAGACGTAGCCACATCACCTGGAGGTGGCGCCTGCAGCTGTAGGTGCCTGGAGCTTGAAGAACAAGGCAGGGGTGACGGCGGCGATTGCGGAGCATCGACAAAACTTGAAAAGCTTGGATACGGCGTCACGGCCCAATTAAAAAAGTTTAAGACCTTTGTCAGACCACGGCGAATGTGTGGACGGTGGTCTTGTGGCGTGAGAGTGTGTGAGGTGGCTGGACGGTGACGGAGATGGCTGTGCGAAGGTGGGTTGTTCGGGGGCATGTTTGGGTGGTGAATCGGCGAAATAGATAGAGGGCTTTTGCCCCTTGGGTCGAGGCGGAGATGTAGGGATGAACGACGAGGAGTTTAGTGGTGTGTGGAGCGAGATGTGCCTCGTCGGAGGAGTGGCCGGACGCGGAAGGGATGACGGTGAGCGGGCGGTAGCGTAGTCAAAACTGAGTGTGGTTGGGGTGAAAATGAAGTAGAGGAGTTAGGGAACAACTAGCAGACGATGGGGAGTAGAGGCGACGCCGGTTGCGATATGGTTGGCGCCAGGGAGGAAGGTAGCTCCAGTGGGGGTTGGACGGCGAGGACGAAGGAGATAGAGGCGCAAGCTGGTACTGCTCGACGCAGAGGAAGACGAGGAAGGAGTATCTGCAGCCAGTATTGTGGTCATACGACGAGAGAAGTTGGAGAGGATCGCCGAAAACTCGAGGAGCCTTTCAGTCGGTGTAATGGCCCGTTACATTTTTAGCCGATAAGACGTCTGGAGTTTCAGTCAGATGTCTGGACACGTGCCCGGACGTCTAAAAGTGGGAAATTTCGTACTGTGCTTTGCACTCTGCGCGCAGGCGGTGCGTAGAGACCCGCTCTCTCTCCTTCACCCCTCACCCGAACCCTAACTCCCTTCTTATATAAACCCCTCACCTCTTCCTCCTTCACCCCTCACACCACTCCAGCCACTGCCACCTCCACCTTCTCTTGCGACAGCCACGTCTCCCTTCCCGTCTCTGCTGCAGCCGCGGCGAGGAAGGAGAGCCACCGGCGAGGGTGAAAGCGGGGAGGAGCGAGAGTGAGAGAGTGCGAGGGAGTGAGAGCGGGGGAGGAGGATGACGGCCGCAGGAGCTCGGTGGAGCTCGAGGAGTCGTGGGAGAGGGGAGGAAGTTGGTGAGGAGCTGCTCAAGCTCTTGCAATTGCTGGAGCTGCCGCTACAGGCAGAGGTGCGAGCGGGGCGAGCTACGAGGAGGTTCTGGTACTGGAAGTTTTCCAGTATTAGACGTCTGGCATGAAGTCTAGACGACTGGCTAGGCACCCGGACGTCTGGAGTTGAGGCTGGATGTCTGAAAGTGTAATATCGTGAGGTATGTATCTTCCTGCGCCATGCAAATCATAACATAGGGGATGTCGGCTGACCGTTGCGTCTGTGGGTGCTCGTACGTAGGTGCAGGCTTTGGGAAGACGCGCGGTGCACTTTCCCAAGTACTTTTGGACGTTTGATCACGTCACCAGACGTACGGGGGTACTTTCAGACGACCGGAGACCTTGTTTGACGTCTGAAACTGCCCTCAGACTGTTGCAAAGGGAGTCTGGAGGTCTGAATCAGCCGCAGGAAGGGTAAGGTGAGTTCTGGTCAGTAACCGCGTTTTTGGCCTATTTAAGGCCCAAACGGAATCGGATTTCCGCAAACGAAGTACCGTTATTTTCCACTCGAGTTCCTCCATGTGTTCGTGTTGAGTATCTACTGTTTTGAGCTCGTCTAATGTACATTGGTCGCTGGTACAGGTTACCAGCCAGTGGCGTGTTTAGGGCCCGCGGAGACGACGAGATCTATGGCACAAGCTCCCATTCCTCCGATACCCGGTAGAGTGGTTTAATTCAGTTGTTAATATTTAAATAAAGAATGTACTTGGTTGGAATAATCGGATTGAACTCTAGGATGTGGAATGAACCCTAGGGTAGAAATGAACGAGTTTGTTTGAGCTGTACTGTTTACTTGAATGCATGGTTAAGATAAATTGCTAGCAAATGCCTTTAATATAATTATGAGATACATGTTAAAATATGAGCTGCCTGTATGTAAATGGGAAATTGAACTGTGAAACCTCAAGTTGCATGTTATGATTGAGAACTGAATTATGAAAACACGAGCTGCCTGTATATGGATGAGGAACGAGTTATGAAACATGAGATCTGGATCTGGATAAATGAGATGAATATGAGCATAAACCCTACGGGGAATTAGGAGTAGAACTCCTGTGGATGAAAGGAATCTGGCATGTAGACGAGAAGTGTGCTGGCCCTTGTGTACGTGGTACCAAGGAGAGCAATTGCCCCTTTTTAGTGTAGAGCGGAGCTAACCTCCCTTGGGTTGAGACCCGAGGTTAGGATTGGCCACTCTACACCGACTCCTGTTGGCCCTCACGTACGTGGTACCGAGGCGTGCTTCTTGTGTATGGAGGGAGCTAGCCACCCCATGGGGTCTGAGGTTCAGCTAGCCACCCTACACCGACTTTGTTAGGCCCTTTGGGCAAACTGGGGTAGTCAGACGAGGGTACGCGGACTGTGGGGGGACGAGACCCCTGTTCTGAGAGGGCAAGGCCCTATACTATTATGTGTTGTACTTTGGGAGTACCCGCTAGCGGAAACGACTGACTGCGTGTTAGTGCTGGGTAGTTACTCGTGTGCTTATCACGTATGCCATAGTCACCGCTATGTCTTGATAGTGACCTCGAGTTGGTTGACTGGGTGTAGGACTACCACGGGGGACTCTCCTATCCAGGAGAGCACCACGTGTACCTTCTACTCTACGGAAAAGGCTGCAATTAAGATCGTTCCCACGAGGAACATGCAAGATCAAGAAATACCTGGACACTTGGAGAAATAGATGAACCAGAAATACATAAATGAGATAAATAGAAATGAGAAATAAACCTGTTGTTGTTTTACTGTACTTGCACTTAAATAATGTAAACACCACTCTACTCAGCATTCGTTGACTCTGTCTTTTTGTAACCCTGTTTAAGACCAGGAGTTGAGTTGCCCAAATTTCCGGCTGCAGAGGTTGCTGGGCCCAGCCGAGCCCAGCCATAGTCGTTTTCAGCTCTTTAGTTTTTCTACTGATGTAGTGAGTAATGGACACATATTTTACTGTTCCTGTTACTTTCTATTTTCTTTCCGCTTTCTGTTGTTGTTGTGGTGGCATGTACTATGTTTTGAGATAGTTGTTCTACTTTCTTTATTACTTCGTTCTTTTCTTTTGCTTAGTTATATTGTATGTGTGGATGTGGTTTACTTTCCTGCCTTTGGTTATTTCTTGTTGGACGACTAGGTCTTGGGATTAGTCGAGGCGAGCCGGTCTTGGGTCTTGTAGGGATCTGGGAACCGGGTTATAACAACCGGAAAGGAAGGAGGAATGTGGGGAATTTCTGGCAGAAATTGAGCTTAGGGAACTCGGCGAGGTCTGGGGGTCCTTTTATTGGGGTCTAGAGGGCAAAAAGAGCTTGGAAGCTTGGAAGCCAAGCTTCCAAGCTTGGAAGGTTCGTCGGAATAGGATACCCATCTCTTTGAAGGATTCGCATGAGAGATTGGGCGAGATCTAAAGCCTCGGATTTGGATGAAAGGGAGGGTAATTACTTGACGTGTTTCCCTTTGAATTTTGAGAGGGATTCGTCAAGTAATCGCAGAGATTTTGCCAAATTAGTGTTGCTGGTGTAATTCCCTACGAGAGGGGGTGAGATATGCGTGATGTAAAAAATACGGAATTAGAATAAATAACATTCTCACAAATGTAATCGCACAAAGGCACAAGTGATTTTTAGGTGGAAACCCAAACCAGATAAAAACCACTACCTAACCCTTTCGAGTTAGGATTTCCCGATCGACAAAGTCGATCAAATCCATTAAACGAACTATTTAAAATGAGGGTAGTTCAACCTTAGTACAACCACGTTACTTAATACTCGAGGGTAGCGTACCTCAAAATCACCCCTCTTCACGAGGAGTATTTTGTCTCTCGATGGAGACAAGAATTCGCAAAGCGAATACCCAACACAAGCAAAGATAAAATACAACACAACCTATAGAGCCACAAAGTATATGATTAAATCTAGCTACTATAGGTAAGGGAACTTTCCTTTGGTGGGAGTGTGTCGACTTGATGCGGATGAGTGAACCACACGGCGACGCTTTATCACTCTCATAATCGTAGAGGGAGAGTAGGTGCGCAACTGGATTGAAGCTCTCTAGATGTAGAATAAAGGCTTGGAGAGCTAAATCTTCTTCTTAAGATCAAGAGGACACAATATAGTATGAAAGTGTGTTTCTTGGTGTGTCTTCATAGGGCAAGGGTCCTCCTCTATTTATAGAGGGCCTAGGAAGGCTTTGGAAGGCCTTAGAAGACTTCCATAGCTGTTGGGGTTGAATCCAAGGCAAAACAGGTTGTAATCAGAATCATTTATGATTCTGATAGGGTCATCAGACATCTGGTCTAGGTATCAGACGTATGAAAAACTTGCATAAGACGTTTAGGAACTAAGTTAGATGTCTGATTCTAGGTGGGTTTCCTTCCTTACTTGGTTCAGACCTAAACAGGGTTTTAGTGTAAGGCCATGAGATGACATACAGGATGTCTGGCACTAGGTGTGGACGTATGAAAACCTATTGTACTGCGGGAATGGATTTCTGTTCGCAGGCAAAATCGAGGTTTAAAAAACTACGTTGTAGTATAGCCGAAATTGCTTTGGAAACAAATAATATTTGTTACTCGAATTTGAAGTCCGAGGTCGAACACAGGGAGCAAATAGGAATACACACATTAATCTCAAATACTGTAAATGAGCATAAGAATTTAAATCAAATAAATTACTCAAAAATGATAATCAGTGTAGAACATGAGTATAACAAGATTTCAACATGATAAAAAGAGATCTATAGCAAAGTAATGGTGATTTAGATCACCAATTATTTAGTATAGTTATATGTAAACTAAGATAATCAATAATGCCACAGTAATCAGGACCAAATATCCACACAGTAGCTTGAATGCTATATGTTAAGACCCGTTTTGTCCTGAGCCTTTTAAGACGTCTGGACTGTTGGTCAGACGTCTGGTTAGACGTCTGGATACCTTCCCAGATGTCTGGAAATCAAAATTTTTTGGTACAAGCTCGCGTTTGCGCGTAGGCTACGCCCAGATAGTACCCTCTCATTTTCCTTCTCTTCTTCTCTCTCTCCCCACCTCTAGCGAACCCTAACCCACCCTCCTTATAAAACCCCCCTTACTCCTCTCTCGTTCCCCTCACTTCACAGCCTCCAGCCACTTCTTCCCTTCCTCACCACCCCAGCACGAGCGAGAGAGTGCAAGAGTGGCGACGAGGAGGAGCAGCGTGAGGAGAGGAGGAGAGTGAGCTCGCGAGCTTGTGTGGGAGCTCACCCGAGGGCACACGGCCAGAGTGGCATGTGCAAGAGGAGGAGGAGTGCGTTGGGAAGTCATCCCCGACACTGCTACAGTCGGAGATGCAGGCGAGGAGGCGAGCCGCGGCTGCGTGCGGCGGGAGTGAGCGGAAGTAGGTTCTGGTTCTGGGTTTTTCCTAGAATCAGACATCTGGAGCAATGTCCAGACGGTGCAAACGTCTGAGGAGAGAGCCTCGCGAAGGTACATTCCCTTTGCAGATACGACCATGCAAGTCGCTCCACTGTTACCCTTCGCATGGATATTTTGAGAAGATTTGGTCGTCGCGTGCAGGATTTGCTTCGGGAAGGCGCGAGACACGCCCTCCCACGCATTTCAGACGTCTGGGTGGCTTACCAGACCGCTGGAAGCACTTCTTGGAGTCCGGAGAGGTGGTCGGATGACTGGAGCTGGGTCCAGATGGTCCAGAAGAGTTCCTGGACGTCTAGGTTGGACGCAGAGCTTGAGGTGCATTTCTGGACACTTTTAAGATGTCTGGAAGTTAGACGTCTGATTTTGAGTCAGTAACCCTGTTTTGACCCGTTTAGGGTTTGTTTGAGGTCTGTTTTATGCAAATAAGATAGTGGTGTTTTCCTTGCGAGTTCCTCTACTTGTTAGAAGGCTTTCTTTACTATTCTGAAAGTTCCCTTGTGATTGCTCCTTATTATAGGATTTCGTTCCGTTGCGGGTTCGGGGCTTACTGAGGCACGTGAGCCTGTCGTTCGAGCCCCCAATACTCTTGGGTTGACTGGTAGAGTGGCTTCCCCTAATTTAAATACAAACCTGAATGTATGTGTGGAATGAATTATTAGAAACTAGGATATGACATGAATCTTAGGACGAGAAGCACTTGAAAGGTATGTATGTTTGAATTGCAATCTTGAATGAGTAGATAGAAACAACTGACTGTTAATGAATAAGAGCTGCCTGTGAAATATGAATTAACTGTGTTAGTGAAATAGTTGCATGTAATCTTACCTGTTGTATATGTTAAAAGATATACCACGAGCTGCATGTGTATAATCTGAGAATGGAAATGTGAATGATAGAAATACGAGCTGCATGTGAAAAATCTGAGAATGGAAATGTGAACGGTAGAAATACGAACTGCATGTGTAGAACTTGAGAATGAGAATAGAAATGATGAAACTTGGTATGGAATGGCATGAGAAACATGAGCATGAACCCTACGGGAAAACTAGGAGTAGAGCTCTTGGAAATGAATGGAATGGATATGGGAATGTGAGTGGGGAAGTATGCTGGCCCTTGAGCACGTAGTACCATGGAGAGTGACTGTCCCCTGTTTAGTGTAGAGCGGAGCTAGCCGCCCTTGGGTTGGGACCCGGGGTTAGGATTGACCACTCTGCACCGACTTTTTGGCCCTCGTGTACACTGTACCGGGGAGAGCTACTAGTGTAGGGAGAGTGCTAGCCACCCCACGGGGCCTGGGGTTCAGCTAGCCACCCTACGTCGACTTGTTAGGCCCATTGGGCAAACTAGGGTAGTCGAGCGAGGGTGCGCGGACTGTGGAGGGGCAAAACCCCTGTTTGGTTCTTAGGGGCTAGACTCTTATTACTAAGAGGGCTAGGCCCTATACTGTTCCATGATGTACTTTGAGGTGCACCCGTTAACGGAAATGACTGACCGTGTGCCAGTGAGGGGTAGCTACTCGTGCGCTTATCGTGCATGCCGTAGTCACCGTTACGTCTGTCCGTGAACTTAGGGTGGTTGACTGGGTGTAGGACCACCACGGGGGACTCTCTCGGTCAGGAGAGCACCATGTGCGACTTCTACTCTTCGGAAAAGACTGCAATCAAGATCGTTCCCACGAGGAACATTCGAGATCAAGAAAGAGAACTGTTAAATAAACCAAGTGGTGAAAAGAATAATTAGTTAAAGAAAGTAATTGAAAAACAACAGTTACCTGTCCACTTTTACTACTTTAGTTAGTTTGTTGCCACTCTACTCAGTGTTCGTTGACTTTGTGTACTCATAACCCTTTTCAGGTCCAGGTGTTGAGCAGCTCGAGTCTCAAGCTGCAGAGGGCGTTAGGCCCAGTAGCAGTAGCTTCTTTTTGTAGTACCTTTTGTGGTAGTGAGTTCAGACTCCTGTACTTTACGTTTTGTACCTTTACTTTTCTGCACCTTTATGTTCCTGTAACTTGTTGCTGTTCTACTGTTGTGGTGGTGATATGTACTGTAGCAGTTTTTACTTTCTTTACTGCTGTACTCTTTTACTGTTAGTTGCTTAGCATAGTGAATGTGTTTTACTTTCCTGCTTTTTGGTTATTTCTCGTTGGATGACTGGGTCTTGGGATTAGTCGAGTCAGTCTGGTCTCGTGTCCTGTAGGGATTCGGGAACCGGGTCGTAACAAGATGGTATCAGATCAAGGTCATCTCGAGAAATGAACCAACTAGCTTGAGAATAGCCAATTCACATGCATGTAACTAGAGTAACCACCACAACTTACCTTTTGACATCTGATCTGAAGATTCTTTTGCTGAATGTCCATTAGAGTTGACGACTCTTTGTTCTATTTTTCGCGTCTCCATGCAGGAGATGCCTCGATGTGGAGTTCTTGAGGCAAGCCGCGGACGCGGCCGTGGACGAGATCGGAGGGGCAGGCGTGCTGAGCCCGACGTTTCAGTGGACCAGCCACTTCTTCCGGGCATTCAGGCCCAGGACCTCGCCCAGCTGATACGGGAGATAGTTCGAGAGGAGCTCCACCCGCTTCCACGGGCGCCTCTCCCTGGGGACGTGGAGGGGGTGTCCTCTGTGGGACCACGAGACCGACGCA
Organism: Thalassia testudinum; assembly: GCA_037157565.1. Taxonomy (NCBI): domain Eukaryota; kingdom Viridiplantae; phylum Streptophyta; class Magnoliopsida; order Alismatales; family Hydrocharitaceae; genus Thalassia; species Thalassia testudinum. Next base: position 156,941,381 of record JAZHRO010000073.1, read on the forward strand.
GCGCTGGACGTGAGGAAGGGGGTGGTCCTCCACCACCCCCACCTCACTCTGACACTTCCGAGCACTAGCTTTCCCTGCCTAGAGGCATGCCCGTTTCCCCACTACAGCGACATTACGAGCTTTTTGGACAGTTTCGGAAGCTGAAGCCCCGCTCCTTCAAGGGGGATGAGGACCCAACTGAGGCGGAGGATTGGCTTGAGCAGATTAAGAAGGTGTTTGACACCCTTCGCCCCCTGCGGAGTGCCGCGTGGCCTTTGCCACGTACCAGCTGGAGAGCGTGGCACACAGGTGGTAGAGGGCGGTCAGAGGTCAGGAGAGGGCAGAGCCGACATGGGACCAGTTAGTCACCCTCTTCTGCGAGCAATACTTCCTGCAGACATGGCAGGATCAGAGGAGGCGGGAGTTCCACACTCTTCACCAAGGGATGATGACTGTTAGTGCGTACCGTTGTGACAGTTGTGACTACTGAGGAGCGCCTGTGGAGGTTCATTGAGGGGCTCCGACCTGCCATTCGGGGGTATGTCTGGTCGGGTCGTCGTTTGCGGTGTTTTAATGATATATTCATTGCAGTATATTGTAAAAAATGATCACCAATTTAATTTATTTATTACTCGGGATTTAGATTATACCGAGGTCGAACTCAGGGAGCACACATCATTCTAGAAACATATAAGTTCACAATACTGCTACAAAAATTTAAGAGAGAGATAGAGTGAGCAAAAATTTCTCTTTTTCTTCTTCTCTCCTTTCTCTTGGCTTCTTCTTCTTCTCTCTTCTCTTACTGTGCCTTCTCTTCTTCAGTCAGCTTCTCTACCTTCTTCTTTCTTCTTCTCCTCTGCCGCGGTTCTTCTTTTTCTCTTCCTTTTCTCTGCTGCTGCTGCTTCTTCTTCTTTCTTCTTTCTTCTGCGTCTTCTTCTCCTTCTTCTTTCTTCAGCAGCTCCTTCCTTCTTCGTCTTCCTTTTCACTCATTCTCCTTTCTTCTTTTTCTCTGATGCGGGAGCTTTGCGGCTAAGTCCTCACCGCCCGCTCTTCTTCTTCTTCTTCCTCACCTGTTCCCTGCATACACGAGCGCAAAACCTACCCCTACCCTCCCCGTGCGTCTCTCTCTCTCTCTCTTTGAATCTCTCTTCGGTATACTCTCCTGGGTTTTTGGGTCGGTCGCGTGCCTGGGTCCAGGCCCACCGGCGTGGGTGTGGTGCTCGAGGAGTGCATGGATCAGGGTAATCGGGTCGCGGGTCAGGTCCGCGTGGGCAGTGCCACGGACGAGACCCAGTGAGTGAGGGTGAGGGACCTCACCCCAGTGTTTCGAGGCGATAAGCAAGGAACACCTTTTCAATTTATGTGTGGGCGCGCGCCCACACACTTCCGAGGTGGGACTAAAGTCCCACTTGTTGCTTCGTGCGTCTGTAGGCAGGAGGCTTGAGCGATTTGGGGCAGCAGCCGAGGCTTATGACCCCAATTGAAGACCTGGACACGTTCGCGCCTCAATTCTTTGTCGCCTGGGGCTTACGCCTGGAGTGGATGGACCTGAAGAAGCTCGCGAAGCAGCTTCAACTTGCTCGACAATGGTGGCGAGCACCTAGGTCCTGAAAACACTAAAAAAATGGCCTCGCGGCCATGTCAAAAGGCTCAGGGAGGTTCGCCAAGGTGTGGCAAGTGTGCAGAGGTGGTCGGCGAGACGTGAGAGTGCCTATGGCCATGCGCCTAGGGCACACTGCGTGTGTGAGAGTGGGTGTGTTCGGGGGGTGTTCTGGAGGTGTGGCGTGGTGAATGGAGTGCGGATTTAGGGTCAGTGAGGTGTCACGGTGCTTAAGGGGTGGCTGGCGAGGCGGATGGAGGCATGGAGCGGGGGGAACGCCTCGCCGGAGGGCGGCCGGAGATGGAGAAGGTGGAGATGGACAGTGGTGGTCGGTGGGTGGAAATAGCAAATTAATAAGGGGGAAATAAAGGAGAGAGTAAGGGGAAGTGTGTTTACCTACTTAACTGATGAAAGGGGAGGAGGAGGCGCTCGACACGTGGCTGCCGACGTCGGAGACGAAGATGTCCAGAGGGGGGTAACGGCGACAAGGAGGAGGTCAGGAAGGTGCCAGCTGGTGCGGCCTGGCACGGGAGAACGAGGAGGAGTGAACTCTGCTGTAGGTATGGTAGCAGAGCGACGAAGGGGAGGAGGAAGGGTCACCGGAGCCTGCGGGTGCTTGACCGGAGGAGGAGGAGACGAAGTTTGGGGGTTCTCCTTGGCCAAAACTGGCTTGCCATGATTGGAGGGCCCTGCCGTCCCTTAAATAGCAGTTGGCGAGGAGAGAGCATGGAGAGCTTGCCGGAGAATGGTCGGAGACGAGACCCATTCCTTTCGTGCGTTCGCACGAAAGGCATGGGCAATGACAGGTCATGGGAGGGGGTTTGCGCGACGAGGACGACGCAGGGAACTCCCCCTTCATCTCTAAGAGTGGCTCCCATACCCTGCGCGGCGCCATCCTCTACGCAAAGTTGCCGGAGGTATGGGCAGCTGCACGGGGTGGCAGAGGGACCGTTCTGTAAAGAATGAAAGGAAAGCTAGGGGGCAAAGTGAAAGGGTTCAAAAAGTTAAGGGTTAAAAAGTAATTTATGAGGACCAATTTGTAAAGTCGGTCAAAATGATCTTCTCTTAGGCCCAAATTTTGGTACCAACGTAATTTAAACCTAGGAAATCCAATGGTGAAGTTTGATTTTAGGTTTGACCATATTTGATAGATCAATTTGCATAAAAACCCAAATTAGGTCAAAAATTGGGCATGATTCTCAATCTAGGTCAAGATTGATTCCAAAGGTCAAATTGAAGGTTCTAAACCCTAGGGAATATTTTTCCATGAATTTTTGGGAGCTTAGTTGATTTTTATCCTGCCTGAAACCTCGTGAATTAAAGCGGATTTGTTTTAGGGTTACAGAATGTCATTTAATTCATAGAAGTTGCTATAACCCTTTTCGGATCAGGTCATCCCATTTTCTTTCTTATTAAGCCCATTTGACCTATGTTTAGACCCTTAGACATGCTGTTTGTGTATTGCATTGGTAAAATTATAGTTTTACCCCTTGTGAATTATTTTATTCTTAAATTTAGAATTCTCTGATTTAGGCTTTCCTTTAGGTTTTGTAGGAGCTTTTGTACACTTATTTAGATCAAAATGTGCTAGTTAGGGTTCATGATGAGGCTCTCATCAATGTCAAACCCCTGAAGCTGCCCACGTTCTCGAGGGTGGTGGAGGCAGCTATGACATATGAGGAGACCAACCCGGTCGCATGTGACACTGACAGTAGACGGAAGAGGCCCTACCAGCCAGAGTACTCACAGGGTCGACAAGAGAGGATGCATGCGGTGCTCGCAAGAGAGCCATCTCACTTTGTGGGGTCGTCAGCGACTTTTGGGGGCCCCCGACAGGGGCCAGCTGCCAGCATTGGAACCTCGCTCAGCCGTCAGCAGGGACCTACCGAGGGTGGGAGTCGAGTTCCCCTTTGCTACTAGTGTGGCCAGCCGGGCCACATCAGGAGGGACTACCCATCTAGAGCCGGAGTGCAGCAGATGCTCCCCACACCAAGCGCTGGAGGTCGAGTAGGTGGCCGTGGTTCCTAGGCGCGTGGGGGAGGTCAGCAGTCGCGGGGAGGGTACCGGCCAGCGGCTACTCGTCCGACGTAGAGTGTGGCTGCTTCTTCCGCACCGAGAGTTGAGGGGCATATCAACGCTCTGACACACAGAGATGCCAGAGCTTCAGGTTCAGTGGTGGCAGGTATGGTTACAGTTTCCAGCAGACTAGTTTATGTCCTTTTTTATTCCGGCGCCACGCACTAGTTTGTTGCTGCGAGTTTTGCTGTCAGTTTGGGATAGGACTGTGTGTTGCTAGAGGATCCATTTGTGATCAGAGGTCCGGGTGGTCAGCTGTTTGTCGCTGATGAGGTTTACACAGACTGTGAGGTTAGTGTTGGGGGACATGGCCTCCCCACTGACCTGATTGTGATACCGATGGAGGACTTTGGCATGATTCTGGGGATGGATTGGTTGTCTGCTTACCACGCTTTGGTAGACTGTTTTGAGAGGAAGATCATCTTCTCCATACCGGAGATGCCTTTTGAGTTTCACGGACAGCCGGTGGACGGAGGCGTCAGGTGCATTTCTGCAGTTCGGGCGGCGAGACTTTTGGGCCAGGGGTGTGAGGGCTTTCTGGCTTGTGTAATGGCAGAGCCCAACCCCGTGGCAGACTTTCAGAGCATCCCAGTAGTCAGAGAGTACCCCGACGTGTTTCCAGAGGAGCTGCCAGGACTACGGCCCGAGCGTGAGATCGAGTTTGAGATCTCACTGTTACCAGGGACCAGCCCCATTTCTACCGCATCTTACAGGATGGCACCACTTGAGCTACTAGAGCTCAAGTCCCAGTTGCAGGACCTATTGGAGAAGGGCTTTGTGAGGCCCGATGCGTCTTCGTGGGGAACCCCAGTGTTATTTGTGAAGAAGAAGGATGGTACTCTACACCTTTGTGTGGACTACAGGCAGCTAAATAGGGTTACCATCAAGAACAGGTATCCACTGCCAATGATCGATGATTTGTTTGATCAGTTGCGAGGTGCTACGGTGTTCTCCAAGATAGATTTGAGATCTGGCTACCACTAGTTGTGGATCAGGGAGACCGACGTCTCCAAGACAGCTTCTCGCACCCGGTATGGACACTACGAGTTTTTGGTCATGTTGTTTGGGCTGACCAACGCCCCTGCTGCTTTCATGGATTTGATGAACTGTGTGTTCAGACCGTATCTAGATCAGTTTCTGGTGGTGTTTATTGACGATGTGCTCATTTACTCGCGGGATCAAGCGCAGCACGGACATCACTTGTGGATGATTTTGGACACATTGAGACGACGTAGGCTGTATGCCAAATACAACAAGTGCGAGTTTTGGTTGAGGCAGGTGATCAACCTAGGTCATGTGATTTCAGGGGATGGCTTGGCTGTGGACCCAACCAAGGTAGAGGTAGTGCTCAGGTGGGAGAGACCACGTGCAGTGATAGAGATCCGCAGTTTCTTGGGACTGACAGGTTACTACCAGCGGTTTATCAGGGGTTTCTCGCAGATTGTATGTCCTATGACTCAGTTGACCTGGAAGGACGTGCCCTTTGCTTAGACAGAAGCTTGTGAGGCATGTTTTCAGGAGTTGAAGGAGAGGCTGACTTCAGCTCCTGTGCTTACCATTCCAGACAGTAGTGGAGGCTTTGTTGTTTACACGGACGCTTCATTGCAGGGGTTAGGGGGTGTGCTCATGCAGCGGGGTCACGTTGTCGCTTACGCTTCGCGGTAACTGAAGCCCCATGAGCATAGCTACCCTACCCACAACTTAGAGCTAACAGCTGTTGTCTTCGCGCTAAAGACATTGAAGCACTACCTGTACGGTGAGACTTTTGAGATATTCACAGATCATAAGAGCCTTAGGTACCTGTTTGAAAAGAAGGAGCTTAACATGTGACAGATACGTTGGTTAGAGCTCCTGAAGGACTATGACTGCAGCATCTACTGTAACGACCCGATTCCCGAGTCCCTACGAGACACGAGAACCGGACCGACTCGACTAATCCCAAGACCTAGTCGTCCAACAAGGAAGTAACCAAAAGAGCAGTAAAATAAACCACATTCAGCATGAATATAACTAACAGTAAGAAAATACAGCAGTAAGGAAAGAAACCACTACAGTATATACCACCACAACAGTAGAACAACATTCATAACATAATATGAACTACAGGTAAAGAAAAGTACAGCGTTAACAAGAACTACTCACTACAGTGGAACAAAAAGAGGTACAAGAGAACAGTGGTAACTCTACTGGACCCTACTCGGCCCAGCGTCCTCTGCAGCCGCTGACCCTGGCTGCTCAACACCTGGTCCTGAAAGGTAACGAGTGTAACACGTCAGCAAAATGCTGAGTAGAGTGGCAGTTGAAACAAAAGAAATAGTAGAGTGTACAGTAGCTGTTATGTTCTGTTACTTTCTTTATTTACGTCTTTCAATTGTCTCACGATTTCATTTATTTCTCAGATCCTTCACTTGATCTCGAATGTTCCTCGTGGGAACGATCTTGATTGCAGTCTTTTACAAAAAGTAGAAGTAGCACGTGGTGCTCTCCTGGTCGGGAGAGTCCCCCGTGGTGATCCTACTCTCAGTCAACCACCCCAAGGTCACGGACAGGCGTAACGGTGACTACGGCATGCGCGATAAACGCACAGGTAGCTAACCCGCACTGGCACGCGGTCAGTCGTTTCCGTTAACGGGTGCGCCCAAAGCACAGCACAGAACCAGTACAGGGCAGAGCCCTCTCAATAACAGGGGGGTCCAACCCCTCCGCAGTAACCAAACAGGGGCCTTGCCCCTCCACAGTCCGCGCACCCTCGCCTGACTACCCTGGTTTGCCCCAGTGGGCCTAATAAGTCGGTGTAGGAGGCTAGCAGAACCCCAGGGCCTGTGGGGTAGCTAGTACCTCCCTACACTAGTAGCTCTCCTCGGTACTACGTACACGAGGGCCAGCAAGTCGGTACAAAGTGGCCAGTCCTAACCCCGGGTCCCTGGGGCGGCTGGCTCCGCTCTGCACTAAACAGGTATAGGTACTTCCCTTGGTACTATGTACCCAAGAGACAGCACACTACCACGTCTTTCTTTCTCAGTTCCATTCCTTTCTCTTTCCAGGAGTTCCACTCCTAATTCCCCGTAGGGTTCCTGCTCTTTTAACTCAGAACATCTAGGTTTCACTTTCCAGTTTCATGTTCTTACAATCCATGTTCTCAGTCACGTTTATTTATTCATAACAGGCAGCTGTTAATTCAATTTACAGGCAGCTATTTGTTCCTTTCCATTTTTCCAAGACTGCAGTATTCATATATTCCACTAGTTTTCCCCGTCCTAGGATTCATGCCATATCCTAGGATCTATCATACAATCTAGTTTTCCAGTCCTAAGATTCATGCAACACCTAGGATCTATCATTCAATCTATTTCTCATTCCTAGGATTCATGCAATGTCCTAGGTGATGAGTGGCTACTCATCATAGCTAAAAGGTCGAAATTAAGCTAGACACTAAGCAAAACAATATCAAATTAACACATAAAAAGGGTTAAGTGTGGGAATTAAAGAAAAGACCTAAAACTTTTAATGTGTGTTAAAACCTCCTAATTAGGTCACAAAAATGAGATATTCTGAAAACTAAAGAACAAATGATGATCCATGCATCAATTGAACACATAAACAAGTTTGAAAAGATAAATCAGAAGTAAAATCAATGTCTTAAATGTTGAATTAAGCACATGTAAAAATTTGAAAGCAATTGGACATCATTTAGGCTTAGAAATAAATAGATTACAATTAGGTCCTTCATGCATTACATTTCTACCCTTCAAAACTCCTTCTTGGACCTTTTTGCAAGCCGCAGGGACCCTTCTGTATGACTGCAAGGCCCTTCCAGTTATAGTTCTTCTCACTTTTGGACCTGCACGCTATTCTTCTACCCCTTTGTTTAAGGGTCTTCCTGCAAGTTTTCCCTCATTTCAGAGAGAAGCCTGTGTTCTTCACGCGCACTGTAGCACGTGAAGAACACAGCCATTCTCGACCGTCCATCGCACTTTTGATCTCGATCTGCGGCTGGAATCAAATGGAACCTTCGCGCGATTCGGTGCGTGCGTTCACCTCTCTTCCTAGATCTCATCTGACGGTCATATCTCTCTCTTGACTCGCCGTGCGCTCTACTCATCTCATCCTCACCGCTGGCCTAATTTTGATTAACCTCACCCTTGCGGTGATCTCAGTCACTGAGCTGCTATTTAAGCACCTCAGTGGTGTCGCGCGCAAAGGATCGCTCCCTCCTACATCTCTTAGCGATCAATTCTTCCACTCCAGTCTCTCCTCCTCACCTAGACCCTGATTTCACAGCCACCGGCTGTGGAATCATCGCCTGCTCTCGACCCTCCTCGTCGCTAAGGACCTCGTAGCACCTGAGGACGACCCTGGAGTCTCACTAGCAGACTCTTCCCTCCGCTGGAGTCACCCTCCTCCTTTCTTCCTCCTTAGCCGCCGGCTAAGGACCCATAGGTCCCATTCTTCCTTTTAGTTTAGTTTTTAATTCTGCACAAGTAGTGTTAGATTTAGTTTGCAGTAGTTTAGAATAGATTTAGTTTTAATTGTTAGTGTTTAATGTTAGCTGTAGTTAGATTAGTCTTAGGAGTAGAATTAGTATTAGATCCCCTCCCTCACCTCCTCTGATCAGTCCAGATCAGAGGGGAAGAATCATCTGTTCATTGTTCAATTTATCTCCCTCTTCATGTTTTGTTTTTCCATCATCCAAATTCTGATTCTTGTTTTTTCCTTTTTAACGACGAATTTTTCATCAATCACCCACACATCCTGACCCAATTTCAGATCTGATGGTGCACTGCCTCAGATCTAAAAGTGGCGTCACAAGCACCATTTGGGGCTTCTCACTCACTCCATTTTTTCACAAAAGCCCCTCTGTTTTAAATGGATTGCCTCAGTTTGTCAGAGCACTTTTGATTTGGATTTTAAAGGATTTTTACTCTCTGAAATGTTTTGACAGATCTGACAAATTGAAAGGATTTTTGGTTTTCATTGTGGGCAAGGACTCTGAGAAGTTCTCTGGTGACAGAGAACCAATCAGAAGAGCCTTTCATGATTCTGTTTATACTTTGTTTTGAATGCATTCGCCAGCTTCCATTAAATTTCCTTAATGCATTCTTAGTCTCTTTTTGCTATTTCAGAACTGCCATACACTATTTGTGTTGATGATCATTTCTGTATGGTGATTCTCTAACCTAAGGAGTTTTCCATACTCCTTAAGGTTGCAAGAAACTGGGATTGTGTTTCTTTGGTTTTAATTGATCGAGCTAAGTCTTCCTTCATGCTGTCTATGGCATTAGGAAGAACTAACTCAATGCCATTTGTTGTTTTGATCTGAAAGGATGCTTCTGATAAGGTTTTTCCTAATGAGTATTTGAGCTGAATTTACATGAGATTTTCGTGAGATTTAAACCCCTTTCAGATTTGGATTTCAACTCTGTAAATTGTAGTTTGTTTTGAATTTTATCTTACTCCCAGTTATACAGCAACATGCTGCAACTTGCAGCTACATTTCCCTCCATCACCAAATTCTCTTCTCCTCCAAATTCCCCCTTCATCTGTGAATTTTTTGTTCCCCTTTCTCCAAGTGGACTAACTGCAGCAACAGTTAGCCATTTGACAGTGGCTTAAGCCACTGCTGCTGCTACAAAAACTCACCCTGAACAGCAACTAAAACCAACACTAAAACAGCACATTCTTCTCTTCTCCATCTCCTCTGACAGTAGCTGCGGCTGCTGTCTAAACTCAAATAAAAACTCAATCAACTCTAATTCCCTAACTTTATACAAAAGCCTAATGACATAGACTTATTCTAAAACTGTAAATATACCCATTCATAGTATTATAACTATAGCATATCAGTTAGATACATAGTTATACTGTAAATATGTATAAAACCTGTACAGAAATTCATATACATATGTAATCTATGTAAAAATATGTATATATACTAATCTATTATGCATGTATTTAATGATTTATGTATATATGTATGTACAGATTTATATTTACTTATTTAGTAGCTAAGTTAATAAGTTAGAGCAATAATTAAATTAAATAAATCTATAAACTTGGGAATATATATATATATTAAGTAATTTAAGTTAGTCAAAGTATAATTATACCTAGTATAACTTACTGTAACTTAGTTTTAATTATAAACTACACAGAATTGCTATTTTAGCCTAAATAAAACATAAATAAATTCGTAAAAATACAATAAAAATATGTATTAAATACTTAAGTATGTAAGTTAAAACTGTTTAAGGTCAATTAGACCATTTACTAATTATTTTATAAGTAATTAACTATTTAATCACCTAAATCAACCTGTATAATCAGCCTAGTTTAGTGAATTTATTTGTATAGTAAATATATTTAAAATTCAAAATTAATTAATCAATTATGTAGTATTATGTAAATATTTTATTTACCATATTTTATTTTATTTTTTTTAATAATTTATGGCCCCCAAATCGAGGGCCAAAAACGCGCACAGACGCAGCTGCGTCTGGTTTCCAGCGCACGATGTGGCGCTGGAATAGCGCCACATCGTGGGCTGCAAACGAAACGCAGCATATAAATATAATTTATGTTATATCTTAATCAGTCGTCATGGCGCCGGGCGCCCGAAACGCGATCCCTTATCCGATTACTCGATTTGTGATGATATTGAATATGTGATGTATGTGTGGGGCCAGAGGCCCGAGCGTGCGCGTATATGTCTGGCGTTGGGCTGAGGCCCTGCGCTGATACGAAAACGTAACTAAGCCACCTAATCTGAGATTAGGGCGCGCTTAGTAGAGGTCTGGTCCCACCCGTAGGGTGTTGTGTATCCCTCGAAAAGCGCGCCCGCTAATGAAACACATTTTACACTAAGGACGTTAGCCTAATAACCCCGTCTCCACCGCAGCCTCTGAAATACCACACAGAACAAAATGAAAGGACAGACGACTTAAAAAAAAAGAGAGAGAACACGAGATAACAACAGAAAAGACTCTGTACATACAGCAGTAGAATAAGTAATACACATACGTATAATTAAACCCACATAATTACTAACAGAATAAAACGACACTATAAATGTCGCTAAAGACCTCAGTTTGCTTCTTTAGGTTGTATATAGTGTTTTCTGACATTTAGCGACGTTTATATCTGTCACTAAAACTGATCTATATGTCACTATAAATAAAAGATTAGTAAGTTAAGTTTCTACACTATGGTATCCTCATGTAGTATGAATTAACATATTAGTGTTAATAGTATAACTTGTAAATACATAGTTTAGAGTATAATAATAGATTGTGTGATGCTTGTTCATAGTTAGTATTTTTGCAAGCACTTCTTAGTAACTAGGTAAATAAAACATTCATTCATTCTTTAAATGTAAAGTTTCTTTTTGAATAAGAAGACAATTTTGGAGATAATCAAAGAGTGACCGAATTAAATTCAATAAATTGCCTCCCAGAGAACGACCTGGAACAAAACCAGTAAAAATTAGATAAATAAGCAAATGATAATAATGGTTGTAATGACTGGTACTCACCCATACTCACCACTATACGACATCCTTAAGGTTATATTATACACCCTATACTACAACGACATGATCAACAATTATTACCAACAACCATCAACGACCATCACTAGGTTCTATTTATGGTTCCATAATTTAACAGATTATACTAATAAACTTAAAAGCCACTCTACCAGTTACAACAAGCGTACTGGGGGCGTGGTCGGGAATCCCGCGTACCTCCGCAACCCCCGAGACTGCAACGGAACAGGGTCCTATCACAAGGATCAAACACAAGGAGTTTCTCAAAACAGTATACAACTACTGTAGACGGGTAGAGGATTTAATTCCGAAAAGTACGCAACTCGAAACGCAGAAATCGGACTCCAAACGGGCCCTAAACGGGTCGAAAATGATGAAACAGTGTAAAATCAGATGTCTGGAACTTCTTCCAGACGTTTTAAAAATGGGGATCAGATGGTAACTTGTCCTGCGTGGTCTCTCAGACGTCCAGAAGCCTGCGGGGGCATCTGGCCTAGTTCCCAGACGTTCGATGGTCACCCAGGACGTCTGGAAGTCGTTCCCGTCATCTGGCACTGCAGCCAGACGTCTGATTCGCGTTGGATGGTGAATCCAGAACCTGCGCGTACCCATTTCTCTCTCTCAGTAAGGACGACCGAAGAAAAGGAAGAGGACGAAAATAACTCACCTTTCAGATGTCTGGACAGTCCTCCAGACGTCCTACCCGTCGTCTGGTTGGAAGCCCAAACGTCTGATTCTGGAAAAATTTCCAGAATCAGGGCACGACTCGCCCTCCGCTCGCAACGCACGACTGCGCTGCATCTCGTCCGCCTGCTGCTCGAGCTGCAGCAGGCCTCCCACGTCACCCCGCGTCTGCTGCTCCCCCCGCCGGCCGGCCTTAGCAGCCCCAGCAAGCTCGCCCTCACGGCCGAGCTCCTCCTCCCTCGTGCAGCACCTCCTCCCACGCTCACCGCGGCTGTCGCTGCCGCAGCTCACTCGCGCTCGCACTCGCGCACCGGTTGGAAGGAGAAGAGGTAGGGGGCGGAGGTGATGAGAGTGAGGGAGAGGGTGTGGCATTTTAAAGCCGCGCGGGGAGGAGAGAGAGAGAGCGGAACAGAGGGCGCAGCCTGCGGCCGCAGGAGAGAAGGGAAAAGGCACCCACAGGTCTGCGCGCGCAGGCGCGCAGGCGCAACCGCGTGTGCCGCCGAAACCGAATCCCAGACGTCTGGAATGGGTTCCAGACGTCTGGTCCGACATCTGGGCCACCTCCCAGATGTCTTAAAGGACGTCTGAAGCCGAGCGTTCGTAACAATATAACAAACTCAAGGGAAGTTTCGTCCCCGAAACTTGCGCTAACTAGGGTATGGGAAAAACGTCATAGTAACCATAACAAACTCAAAGAGGACAGAAGCCGGTTCGAAAAGATGTACCTGCGAAGAGCTCCGGGTACCGCTCCCGCATTGCCGCCTCAGGCTCCCAGGTAGCCTCCTCGTACCGCTAGCTCCTCCACAAAACCTTTACCAGGGGTACTTGCTTTCGTCTCAAACTGCGGATGGCTCGGTCTAGAATCTGCATTGGCCGCTCGGGGTAGGTCAGGTCGTCGCCCACCTCGACGCTCTCGTGACTTAGTACGTGACTGGGATCGGCTACGTACTTCTTGAGGTTGGACACGTGGAACACGTCGTGCACACCAGAAAGCTGCGGGGGGTGGGCAAGTCTGTAAGCAACGGGTCCAACCTGCTCCAGGACCTCAAAGGGCCCCACGAACCTCGGCGCGAGCTTCCCTCTCACCCCAAACCGCTGTAGGCCCTTCATGGGCGAAACACGAAGGAAGATGTGGTCCCCAACCTCAAACTGCACCTCTCTGCGTCTCCGATCCGCGTAGCTCTTCTGTCTGCTCCTGACAGTGCGGAGTCGCCTGTGGATCTGCTCTACTACCTCCTGACTCTGCCGAATCAACCTGGGGCCAACCTCCCACTTGGTCCCCACCTCAACCCAACTCAAGGGTGTCGTACACCTCCGTCAGTACAGAGCCTCGTAGGGAGCCATGCCGATGCTCGAGTGATAGCTGTTGTTGTATGCAAACTCCGCCAGGGGCAGGTGTTCCTCCCAAGAGCCCCTCCAGTCCAGTACACAGGCACGCAGAAGGTCCTCAAGTGTCTGTATCGTGCGCTCAGACTGTCCGTCCATCTGGGGGTGATAAGCTGTACTAAACCTCAACCGCGTCCCGAGGGCCTGCTGAAACTCAACCCAAAATTGAGACGTAAAGCGGGTATCCCGGTCGGATACGATTTCCCGCGGAACTCCGTGTAGTCGTACCACGTCGCGGATATACCTCTCTGCCAACTGTGCTGGTCCCAAAGTGACTCGAATCGGCAAGAATCGTGCCGTCTTCGTCAGTCTATCCACAATTACCCAGACTGCGTCGTGTCCTCGCTGGGTAACAAGTAATCCCACCACCAAGTCCATGGTGATGCTCTCCCACTTCCACTCTGGCATTGGAAGTGGCTGTAGCGGCCCTGTAGGCCTCTGATGCTCGGCTTTCACCTGCTGACACACTAAGCACTACTGCACGAATTCACCCACATCCCGCTTCAACCCCCTCCACCAAAACTCACGTCTCAAGTCGTGGTACATCTTCGTGTTTTCGGGATGTATGGTGAATCTGGAACCGTGTGCCTCAGTCAAGAGCTCTCTCAACAGCTCCTCATCTCTGGGGACGCACAACCGCCCCTCAGGCGCAGCACCTGGTCTGTGAAAGAGAAGTCCCCTGGGTCTCCCGACAGTACTCTGTCGCGCAAGGACTGCAAGTACGGATCGACCATCTGTCCTGTGATGATGCGGTCTATCAGCTCTGGCCTAGTCTGCCGTGTTACAGTCACTGCCCCACAGTACCCCCGTAACTCTAGAGGTCGCCAACTGCCTACCTCCTCCAAAAGGCTCCAACTCTGTAACTGTAAACTGGCCAAGTGTGCGGGAGCCTTACGGCTCAAGGCGTCAGCCACCACATTGGCCTTTCCCGGGTGGTAGGAGATGCTGCAGTCGTAGTCCTTCAGGAGCTCCAACCAACGTCTCTGTCTTATGTTGAGCTCCTTCTGATCAAAAAGGTATCTGAGGCTCTTGTGATCTGTGAAAATTTCGAAGGTCTCACCGTACAAGTAGTGACTCCACGTCTTCAGCGCGAAGGCAACAGCTGCCAACTCTAGGTCGTGGGTAGGTATGATCATGGGGCTTCAGTTGCCGCGAAGCGTAAGCGACAACGTGACCCCTCTGCATGAGCACACCTCCTAACCCCTGCAAGGAGGCGTCCATGTACACAACGAACCCGCCACTACCGTCAGGGATGGTGAGCACGGGAGCCGAGGTCAACCTCTCCTTCAGCTCCAGAAAACATGCTTCACAGGCGTCTGTCCAAGCGAAGGGCACGTCCTTCCGGGTCAACTGTGTCATAGGATGCCAATCTGTGAAAAGCCTCTGATGAATCGTCTGTAGTAGCCTGCCAGTCCCAGGAAACTGCGAATCTCAGTGACTGAACGCGGTCTCTCCCACCTGAGTGCTGCCTCGACCTTGGTTGGGTCCACCGCCAAGCCATCTCCAGAGATCACATGACCTAAGAAGGTCACCTCCCTCAACCAAAACTCGCACTTGCTGTATTTGGCGTACAGCCTACGTCATCTCAGTGTATCCAGAACCATCCGCAAGTGCTGTTCGTGCTGCGTCCGATCTCGAGAATAGATGAGTACATCATCTGTGAAAACCACCATGAACTGGTCCAAGTACGGTCTAAACACTTGGTTCATCAGATCCATGAAAGCAGCGGGGGCATTGGTCAGCCCAAACGGCATGACCAAAAACTCGTAGTGTCCGTACCAGGTGCGGAAAGCTGTCTTGGAGACGTCGGTCTCCCTGATCCTCAACTGGTGGTATCCAGACCTCAAGTCGATCTTGGAGAACACCGTGGCACCCCGCAACTGGTCAAACAAGTCGTCGATCCTCGGCAGCGGATATCTGTTCTTGATGGTGACCCTATTCAGCTGTCGGTAGTCCACACAAAGGCGTAAGGTCCCATCCTTCTTCTTCACAAACAGTACCGGGGCTCCCCAGGGAGACGCGCTGGGCCTCACGAAACCTTTCTCCTAAAGGTCCTGCAACTGGGACTTGAGCTCTCGCAGGTCAAGCGGTGCCATCCTGTATGGCGTGGTGGAGATGGGGCTGGTCCCTGGTATTAGTGAGATCTCAAACTCGATCTCACGCTTGGGCGGTCCTGGTAACTCGTCTGGAAACACGTCAGGGTACTCTCTGACCACCAGGATGCTCTAGAAGTCTGCCACAGGGCCGGGCTCTACCACCACACAAGCTAGGAAGCCCTCACACCCCTAGCTCAAAAGTCTCGCCGCCCGAAGTGCCGAGATGCACCTGAAACCTCCGTCCACTGGCTGTCCGTGAAACTCGAAAGAAGGCAACTCCGGAATGGAGAAGACGATCTTCCTCTCAAAACAGTCCACCAAGGCGTGGTAAGCGGACCGCCAATCCATCCCCAGAATCACTCCAAAGTCCTCCATCTGTATCATAATTAGGTCAGCTGGCAGGCTATGTCCCCCGACGCTGACCTCGCAATCTGTGTACACCTCTTCAACTACAAACAACTAACCACTCGGACCTCTGATTACGAACGGATTCTCTAACAGTGTATAATCCTGGCCCAAACTAACTGCGAAACTGGCTGTGACAAATGAGTGCGTAGTGCCAGAATCGAAAAGTGTGTAAACGAGTCTGCCGGAAACTGAAACCATACCTGCCACCACCGAGCCCGAAGCTCTGGCATCCCTGTGTGTCAGGGTGTTGACACGCCCCTCAGCTCTAGGTGCGGACGAAGCAGCCACACTCTGCGTCGGACGGGCAGGTGCTGGTCGGTACCCTCCTTGTGACTGCTGTCCTCCTCCTCGCGCCTGGGAACCGCGGCCTCCTGCGCGCCCTCCAGTGCTCTGCGCGGGAAGTATCTGCTGACCTCTTGCCCTAGATGGGCAGTCCCTCCTGATGTGGTCCGGCTGGCCACACTGGTAACAGAGGGGAACCCGACTCCCGCCCTCAGTGGGTCCCTGCTGTCGGCTGGGCGGGGGTCCGATGCTGGCGACTGGCCTTTGTCGAGGGCCTCCAAAGGCCACGAATGGCCCTGCAAAACGTGACGACTCTCCCACGAACGCCACGTGCCTCCTCTCTCGCCGGCCTTGTGAAAAGTCTGGCTGAAAGGGCCTCTTCCACCCGCCGTCAGTGTCTTGCGCGGATGGGTTGGTCTCCTCGTAAGTCATGGCTGCCTCCACCACCCTCGAAAACGTAGGCAGCTTCAGGGGTTTGACATACCCCCGAATTGCAGGCCGGAGCCCCTCGGTGAACCTCCAAAGGCGCTCCTCCTCAGTGGCTACCGCTGTCGCTGTAAAGCGGGACAGCTCCAGGAAACGCGTGCGGTACGCGCTTACGGTCATCGTCCCTTGGCGGAGAGTGTGGAACTCCCGCCTCCTCTGGTCCTACCACGTCTAGGGAAAGTATTGCTCGCAAAAGAGGGCAACGAACCGATCCCAGGTCGGCTCATCCCTCTCCTGTCCCCGGACCGCCCTCCACCACCTGTGTGCCACACTCTCCAGCTGATACGTGGCAAAGGCCACGCGGCACTCCACCGGGGGACGAAGGGTGTCGAAGATCTTCTTCAGCTGCTTAAGCCAGTCCTCTGCCTCGGTCGGGTCCTCATCCCCCTTGAAGGAGGGGGGGCTTCAGCTTCCGGAACTACCCAAAAAGCTCGAAGTGGCACTGCAATGGAGGTGCTGGTGCACCTCCAAGCGAAGGTGCCTCGTGCACAGAAGTGTTTGAGGAAGGTGGGGCCGGCAGCGGCCCATCCCCTCCCCCGTGACCAGCGCCGCGTCCGTCGTGTGGTCCCACAGAGGACTCCCCCTCTGTATTCCCAGGAGGAGGCGCTCGGGGGGGTAGGTGGAGCTCTTCTCGTACGATGTCCCGTATCAGCCGGGCGAGGTCCTGGGCCTAAATGCCCGGGAGTGGTGGCTGGTCCACCGAGACGTCGACAACGGCACTCCCACCTCGCCGACCTCGTCCTCGGTTGTGCCCGCGGCCAGTCTCGCCAGTCCCGCGACGAGGCATCTCCTGCAAGGAGACGCGAAACAAAACGAAATACGTCAAAATGGAATGGTACCTAACGAAAATGTCTAAGAGCTCATGTCAAAAGATATGTTGTGGTGGCTACTCTAGTTATAGACATGTGAATTGGTTATTTTCCAGTCAGTTGATTCACTTCTCGGGACGACCTTGCTCTGATACCATCTTGTAACGACTCGATTCCCGAGTCCCTACGAGACACGAGAACCGGACCGACTCGACTAATCCCAAGACCTAGTCGTCCAACGAGGAAGTAACCAAAAGAGCAGTAAAATAAACCACATTCAGCATGAATATAACTAACAGTAAGAACATACAGCAGTAAGGAAAGAAACCACTACAGTATATACCACCACAACAGTAGAACAACATTCATAACATAATAGAACTGCAGGTAAAGAAAAGTACAGCGGTAACAAGAACTACTCACTACAGTGGAACAAAAAGAGGTACAAGAGAACAGTGGTAACTCTACTGGATCCTATTCAGCCCAGCATCCTCTGCAGCCGCTGACCCTGGCTACTCAACACCTGGTCCTGAAAGGTAACGAGTGTAACACGTCAGCAAAACACTGAGTAGAGTGGCAACTAAAACAAAAGAAACAGTAGAGTGTACAGTAGCTGTTATGTTCTGTTACGTTCTTTATTTACGTCTTTCAATTGTCTCACGATTTCATTTATTTCTCAGATCCTTCACTTGATCTCGAATGTTCCTCGTGGGAACGATCTTGATTGCAGTCTTTTCCAAAAAGTAGAAGTAGCACGTGGTGCTCTCCTGGTCGGGAGAGTCCCCCGTGGTGATCCTACTCTCAGTTAACCACCCCAAGGTCACGGACAGGCGTAACGGTGACTACGGCACGCGCGATAAACGCATAGGTAGCTAACCCGCACTGGCAAGCGGTCAGTCGTTTCCGTTAACGGGTGCGCCCAAAGCACAGCATGGAACCAGTACAGGGCAGAGCCCTCTCAATAACAGGGGGTCCAACCCCTCCGCAGTAACCAAATAGGGGCCTTGCCCCTCCACAGTCCGCGCACCCTCGCCTGACTACCCTGGTTTGCCCCAGTGGGCCTAATAAGTCGGTGTAGGAGGCTAGCAGAACCCCAGGGCCCGTGGGGTAGCTAGTACCTCCCTACACTAGTAGCTCTCCTCGGTACTACGTACACGAGGGCCAGCAAGTCGGTACAAAGTGGCCAGTCATAACCCTGGGTCCCTGGGGCGGCTGGTTCCACTCTGCACTAAACAGGTACAGGTACTTCCCTTGGTACTACGTACCCAAGAGACAGTACACTACCACGTCTTTCTTTCTCAGTTCCATTCCTTTCTCTTTCCAGGAGTTCCACTCCTAATTCCCCGTAGGGTTCCAGCTCTTTTAACCCAGAACATCTAGGTTTCACTTTCCAGTTTCACGTTCTTACAATCCATGTTCTCAGTCACGTTTATTTATTCATAACAGGCAGCTGTTAATTCAATTTACAGGCAGCTATTTATTCCTTTCCATTTTTCCAAGACTGCAGTATTCATATATTCCACTAGTTTTCCCCGTCCTAGGATTCATGTCATATCCTAGGATCTATCATACAATCTAATTTTCCAGCCCTAGGATTCATGCAACACTTAGGATCTATCATTCAATCTATTTCTCATTCCTAGGATTCATGCAATGTCCTAGGTTCTATTTATGGTTCCATAATTTAACAGTTTATACTAATAAACTTAAAAGCCACTCTACCGGTTACAACAGGCGTACTGGAGGCGTGGTCGGGAATCCCACGTACCTTCGCAACCCCCGAGACTGCAACGGAACGGGGTCCTATCACAAGGATCAAACACAAGGAGTTTCTCAAAACAGTATACAACTACTGTAGACGGGTAGAGGATTTAATTCCGAAAAGCACGCAACTCGAAACACGGAAAACGGACTCCGAACGGGCCCTAAATGGGTCGAAAACCTCGAAACAGTGCAAAATCAGACGTCTGGAACTTCTTCCAGATGTCTTAAAAATGGGGATCAGATGGTACCTTGTCCTGCGTGGTCTCTCAGACGTCTAGAAGCCTGCGGGGGCGCCTGGCCTAGTTCCCAGATGTCCGATGGTCACCCAGGACGTCTGGAAGTCATTCCCGTCGTCTGGCATTGCAGCTAGACGTCTGATTCGCGTTGGATGGCGAATCCAGAACCTGCGCGTACCCATTTCTCTCTCTCAGTAAGGACGGCCCAAGAAAAGGAAGAGGACGAAAATAACTCACCTTCAGACGTCTGGACAGTCCTCCAGACGTCCTACCCGTCGTCTGGTTGGAAGCCCAGACGTCTGATTTTGGAAAAATTTCCAGAATCAGGGCTGGACTCGCCCTCCGCTCGCGACGCACGGCCGCGCCGCGTCTCGTCCGCTTGCTGCTCGAGCTGCAGCAGGCCTCCCGCGTTACCCCGCGTCTGCTGCTCCCCCCGCCGGCCGGCCCTAGCAGCCCTGGCAAGCTCGCCCTCACGGCCAAGCTCCTCCTCCCTCGCGCAGCACCTCCTCCCACGCTCACTGCGGCTGTCGCTGCCGCCGCTCACTCGCGCTCGCACTCGCGCACCGGCTGGAAGGAGAAGAGGAAGGGGGCGGAGGTGATGAGAGTGAGGGAGAGGGCGTGGCATTTTAAAGCCGCGTGGGGAGGAGAGAGAGAGTGGAACAGAGGGCGCAGCCTGCGGCCGCAGGAGAGAGGGGAAAAGGCACCTGCAGGTCTGCGCGCGCAGACGCAACCGCGCTTGCCGCCGAAACTGAATCCCAGACGTCTGGAATGGGTTCCAGACATCTGGTCTGACATTTGGGCCACCTCCTAGACGTCTTAAAGGACGTCTGAAGTCGAGCGTTCGTAACACCTACCATCCGGGGAAGGCCAACGTGGTGGCTGATGCCTTGAGCCGGAAGGCGCTTGCCTACTTGGCCAGTTTACAGGCACAGAGTTGGAGGCTTATGGATGAGTTGGGCAGTTAGCGACCCCTAAAGTTACAAGGGCATTGTGGGGCAGTGACAGTGACACGACAGACGAGACCAGAGCTGATAGACCACATCATCATAGGACAGATGACAGACACGTACCTGCAATCGTTGCGAGATAAAGTACTGTCAGGGGACCCAGGAGACTTCTCCTTTACAGATGAGGTACTGCGCATGAGGGGACGTTTGTTCGTTCCCAAAGATGAGGAGTTGTTGAGAGAGCTCCTGACTGAGGCACACGGGTCCAGGTTCACCATACATCTTGGGAACACAAAGATGTACCATGATCTGAGACATGACTTTTGGTGGAGAGGGGTGAAGTGGGATGTCGGTGAGTTCGTGCAGCAATGTTTGGTGTGCCAGCAGGTGAAGGCCGAGCACCAGAGGCCTGCAAGGCCGTTGCACCCACTTCCTGTGCTAGAGTGGAAGTGAGAGAGAATCACCATAGACTTGGTGGTGGGCTTGCCCGTTACCCAGCAAAGACATGACGTAGTCTGGGTGATTGTAGACAGATTGACGAAGACGGCACGTTTCTTGCCGATATGAGTCACCTTGGGACCAACGTAGTTGGCATAGAGGTATATTCGTGATGTGGTACGTCTGCACGGTGTTCTGCATGAGATTGTATCCAACCGAGATACCGATTTTAGGTCCCAGTTTTGGGCTGAGTTTCAGCAGGCTTTGGGGACATGGTTGAGGTTTAGTACGGCGTACCACCCACAGACGGACGGATAGTCAGAGTGCACGATATAGACACTTGAGGACCTTTTTCGTGCTTGTGTACTGGACTGGAGGGGCTCTTGGGAGGAGCACTTGCCCTTGGTAGAGTTTGCATATAATAACAGTTATCACTCGAGCATCGGCATGGCACCCTACGAGGCTCTATACAGACGGAGGTGTACTGCACCCTTGAGTTGGGTTGAGGTGGGGACCAAGTGGGAGGTTGGCCCCAGGCTGATCTGGTAGAGTTAGGAGGTGATTGAGTAGATTCATAGACGACTTTGCACTGTCAGGAGCAGACAGAAGAGTTATGTCGATCGGAAGCGCACAGAGGTACAGTTCGAGGTTGGGGATCACGTCTTTCTTCGAGTTTCGCCCTTGAAGGGCCTGCAGCGGTTTGGGGTGAAAGGGAAGCTCGCATCGAGGTTAGTAGGGCCCTTTAAGGTCCTGGAGCGGGTAAGACCCATTACTTACAGGATTTCCCTTCCTCTCCAGCTTTCTGGTGTGCACGACGTGTTCCACGTGTCCAACCTTAGGAAGTACGTCGCCGATCCCAATCACGTTCTGAGCCACGAGAGTGTCGAGGTAGGTGACAACCTAACCTACCCCGAGCGACCAGTGCAGGTACTAGACAGAGTTGTCCAGAGTTTGAGACGGAAGCAGGTACCCCTGTGATGAGAACCTCATCATGAAGCCTAACTAGCACACTTTGACCTAACAAAGTAAACAAAAGCTCCTACATAACGTAAGGGAAGGTCAAATTCATGGAATTTTTGATCTGAAAGGAAAACATGAGATAAGGGGTAAAACTGTAATTTTACCTAGAAAACATGATAATTTTTGATCATTCAGTGCATCAACAGGAGTTCTAAGGATCTAAACATAAGTCAAGGGAACTTAATAAGAGAAGAAGTGGGATGGTTTGGTCAGAAAAGGGTTATGGCAAAATTTAGGAATTAAATGACATTTTTTAATCCTAAAACAAACCTACTTTAATTCACAAAGTTTCAGGCAAGATAAAAATCAACTAAATCCTCTAAAATTCATAGGAAAATATCCCCTAGGGTTTATGCCTTTAGAACCTGTTTTGACCTAGATTGAGGTCCATACCTAATTTTTGACCTAATTTGGGTTTTTTTGCAAAATATCCAGTCAAACGTGGTCAAACCTAAAATCCAACTTTACCATTGGATTCCTTAGGTCAAAATTAGATTTATACCAAAATTTGGATCTAAGGGAAGGTCGTCTTGACCCACTTTGAAATTTGGTCCTCAAAATTACTTTTTGACCCTCAAATTTTTGAAGCCCTTGCAATTACCCCTCAATTTCCTCGTCATTTTTCTCACTTCGGTCCCTCTGCCACCCGCAGTAGAAGGCCATGACTCCGGTGACTTTGCGTGGAGGATGGCGCCTGATCTGCATGGGGAGCCAACCCCAGATTTGAAAGAGGAGCTTTCTACCGCATGGCCTGCTCCCCATGCCCTAAAGCTCGCCATACCTCTCGTGCGAACGCGCGAGAGGTATGGGTCTCCAGTCTGCCATACCTCCAGCATGCCCTCCTTGCCGCTCTTGCGTGCCTCTCGGTTGGCCTTTGCCTAATTAAGGAACGACAGATCACGTCGCATCCTTCAAGCTCGAATTGGCCTGAGATCCCCCTCCAATTCATCTCCTCCCGACTCTGGCCATCCGCCCAGAGCTTCCGACGACTCTTCCTCTCCTCTCTCGTCTCTCTTCCACAATACCTGGGGCAGAGCTACCTCCGCCATCCTCCGCCACGCCACGCCGTACCAGCGGGCGCCCTCCAACCCCTCTTCCTTGTCGCCGTCTTCTCCCCTTGGCACCTTCGTCTCCGACGACGGCATGCACCAGCCGCTCGCCATCCACCTTCCCCCTTCGCTCTGGACCTGCCATATAAGTTCTCCTTTCTCCCCTCTCTATTTCCCTCTTGTAAATTGTTATTTCCAACCTCTCGACAGTCGCCAACCACCACCATCATCCACACCTCCGGCAGACCACTGGCGAGGTGTCCTCGCCATTCCACTGCTCCATCCACCTCACCAAACACCTCTGAAGCTCCGCCATCACTCCATGATCATTTCCCCCTCTCCACTGACCTCCATACCCACTGTCTCCTCCCCCCAAACACACCCACCTGCATGCACACAGTGTACCCTAGGCACACACACACAGCAGCCCTCACGCCACATTGACCCCCAGGGCACCTTCGCCACACCTTGGCGAAGCTCCCCAAGTTATCTGACAGGGCCGCAAGGCCATGATCGTGATTTCAGAGTTGCGACCATCGCCGCCATTGACGACAGTAAGAAGCATGCTCGTAAGATCGCTTCAAGTTCCCCCGTTTTAGGCTAGCAGTCTCAGGTGGCGCGAAATACATTCGCGTACAGCTCTAGGCAGCTAATTGGCCTCGAAGGCCTTAGCTGCCACTGCAATTGCTCGCACTATCAGCTGCCAGGCGCGTGACAGGAAGGTGGGACGTTTAGTCCCACCTCGGTAAGTGTCGAGCTGCCAGTGTGATATAAGTTATTTTTTTGCTTTCTTCTAATCACCTTAAGTAACACAGGGGTGAGGTCCCTTGCCCTCACGCCTCGTCCGTGACCTTCCCCCACGGACTTGGCACCCGACCCATTTACCTAACCCTGCACACCTCGCCCACCACCGCACGCCGGTGGGCCTGGTCCCGGGTGCGTATACCCGACCTGATAACTCGGTTGGCTCTGGGAGAGCTATGACCCGAAGAGAGAAATAGAGAGAGAGAAATGCGGGGAGGGTAGGGGTAGGTTTTTGCCTAACCGTGCCTGTGCAGGGAAGAAGAAGGAGGAAGAGGGAAGCACAAGAAGAAGAAGAGAAGAGGAAGAGGCTAAGGACTTAGTTGTGCCAAGGAAGCAGAAGCAGGAGCTGAAGAAGAAGAAAGAGCCAAAGTGGGAAAGAAGAAAAGAGAAGGAGGAAGCTGCCGCAAAGAGGAAGGCCAAGCAGGAAGAAAAAGAAGAGAAAAACAAGAAGCCAAGGAGAAGAAGCAGCAGCAGTAGCAGTAGCCAAAGAGAAAGGAAGAAGAAGAAGAAGAGCATGTGAACTATAGCAAGTTGCTACTTAAGGAGTCTGATTCCCAGAATCAGACGTCTGAAGATAGAGAAAAGAAGAGAGAACAAAGGAGAGAAAAGAAGAAAAAGAGAAGACACATTCTACTTTTTATTTCTCTACGCTTTTTTGTAAAACATTACAGTATTGTGAATTGTGATCTTTTTTCTTCTAAAATCAAGTTTGCTTCCTGAGTTCGACCTCGGAACATTTTCAATTTCGAGTAATAAATAAAATCAAATTGATCAACCCATCACCCTGGTAAAGGTCTTGTGGAGGAGCCAAAGGTACGAGGAGGCTACCTGGGAGCCTGAAGCGGCGATGCGAGAGCTATACTTGGAGCTTTTTGAGGGTACATCTTTTCGAACCGGCTTCGATCCTCTTTAAGTTTGTTATGCGTATATACTTCTTTTTCGCACCCTAGCTAGTTCAAGTTTCGGGGACGAAACTTCCTTTAAGTTTGTTATGATGTTAAGACCCATTCTATCCTGAGTCTTTTAAGATGTCTTGACTGTTGGTCAGACGTCTGGACACCTTCCTAGACGTCTAGAAATCAAAATTTTTGGGTACAAGCTCACGTCTGCGCATGGGCTACGCGCAGACAGTACCCTCTCATTTTCCTTCCCTTCTTCTCTCTCTCCCCGCCTCCAGTGAACCCTAACCGACCCTCCTTATAAAACCCCCCCTTCCTCCTCTCTCGTTCCCCTGACTTCACAGCCTTCAGCCACTTCTTCCCTTCCTCACCACCCCAGCACGAGTGAGAGAATGCGAGAGCGGCGACGAGGAGGAGCGGCATGAGGAGAGGAGGAGAGTGAGCTTGCAAGCTCATGTGGGAGCTCACCGGAGGGCGCACGGCCGGAGTGATGCTTGCGAGAGGAGGAGGAGTGCGTCGGGAAGTCATCCTCAACACTGTTGCAGCCGAAGCTGCAGGCGAGGAGGCGAGCCGCAGCCGCGTACGGCGGGAGCAAGCGGGAGCAAGTTCTGGTTCTAGGTTTTTCCTAGAATTAGACGTCTGGAGCAACGTCCAGACGACGGTGCGGACATTTGAGGAGAGAGCCTCGCGAATGTACGTTCCCTTTGCGGATAGGACCGTGCAGGCCGCTCCGCTGCTACCCTTCACATGGATATTTTGAGAAGATTTGGTTGTTGTGTGCAGGATTTGCTTCGGGAAGGTGCGGGACATGCCCTCCCACGCATTTCAGACGTCTGGGCGGCCTACCAGATGGTTGGAAGCACTTCCAGATGTCTAGAGAGGTGGTCGAACGATTGGAGTTGGGTCCAGACGGTCCAGAAGAGTTCCTAGACGTCTAGGGTGGACGCAGAGCTTGAGGTGCATTTCTGGACACTTTTGAGACGTCTGGAAGTTATTCCAGACATCTGATTTTGAGTCAGTAACCCTGTTTTGACCCGTTTAGGGTTCGTTTGAGGTCCGTTTTATGCAAATAAGATACTGGTATTTTCCTTGCAATTTCCTCTACTTGTCAGAAGGCTTTCTTTACTGTTCTGAAAGTTTCCTTGTGATTTCTCCTTGTTATAGGATTTCGTTCCATTGTGGGTTTGGGGTTTGCTGAGGCACTTGAGCCTGTCGTTCGAGCCCCCAATACTCCTGGGTTGACTGGTAGAGTGGCTTCCCCTAATTTAAATACAAACCTGAATGTATGTGTGGAATGAATGATTAGAAACTAGAATATGGCATGAATCCTAGGATGAGAAGCACTTGAAAGGTATGCATGTTTGAATTGCAGTCTTGAATGAGTAGATAGAAACAACTGCCTGTTAATGAATAAGCGCTGCCTGTAAAATATGAATTAACTGTGTTAGTGAAACAGTTGCATGTAATCTTACCTGTTGTATATGTTAAAAATATACCACAAGCTACATGTGTATAATCTGAGAATGGAAATGTGAATGATAGAAATACGAGCTGCATGTGAAAAGTCTGAGAATGGAAATGTGAACGGTAGAAATACGAGTTGCATGTGTAGAACTTGAGAATGAGAATATAAATGATGAAACTTGGTATGGAATGGCATGAGAAACATGAGCATGAACCCTACGGGGAAATTAGGAGTAGAGCTTCTGGAAATGAATGGAATGGATCTGGGAATGTGAGTGGGGAAGTGTGCTGGCCCTTGAGCACGTAGTACCAAGGAGAGTGACTGTACCCTGTTTAGTGTAGAGCGAAGCTAGCCGCCCTTGGGTTGGGACCCGAGGTTAGGATTGGCCACTCTGCACCGACTTCTTGGCCCTCGTGTATACTATAACGGGGAGAGCTACTAGTGTAGGGAGAGAGCTAGCCACCCTACACCGACTTGTTAGGCCCACTGAGCAAACCAGGGTAGTCAGGCGAAGGTGCGCGAATTGTGGAGGGGCGAGACCCCTGTTTGGTTCTTAGGGGCTAGACCCCTATTACTGAGAGAGCTAGGCCCTATACTATTCCGTACTGTACTTTGGGGTGCACCCATTAACGAAAACGACTGACCGCGTGCCAGTGCAGGGTAGCTACCCGTGCGCTTATCGCATGTGCCATAGTCACCATTACGTCTGTCCGTGACCTTGGGGTGGTTGACTGGGTGTAGGACCACCACGGGGGACTCTCCCGACCAGGAGAACTTCACGTGCGACTTCTACTCTTCGGAAAATACTGCAATCAAGATCATTCCCACGAGGAACATTCGAGATCAAGAAAGAGATCTGTTAAATAACCAAGTGGTGAAAAAGAATAATTAGTTAAAGAAAGTAATTGAAAAACAACAGCTACCTGTCCACTTTTACTGCTTTAGTTAGTTGGTTGCTACTCTACTCAACGTTCGCTGACTTTGTGTACTCATAACCCTTTTCAGGTCCAGGTGTTGAGCATCTCGAGTCTCAGGCTGCAGAGGGCGCTGGCCCAATAGAGTCCAGTAGCAATAGCTTCTTTTTGTAGTACCTTTTGTGGTAGTGAGTTCAGACTCCTGTACTTTAAGTTTTGTACCTTCCGGGCATTCAGGCCCAAGACCTTGCCCAGCTGATATGGGAGATAGTTTGAGAGGAGCTCCACCTGCCTCCACGGGTGCCTCTCCCTGGGGACGTAGAGGGGGAGTCCTCTGTAGGACCACGAGATCGACGCAGCGCTGGACGTGGGGAAGGGGGTGGTCCTCCACCACCCCCACCGCACTCTGACACTTCCGAGCACGAGCCCTCCCTGCCTTGAGGAGTGCCCGTTTCCCCACTACAGGGACATTATGAGCTTTTCGGACAGTTCCGGAAGCTGAAGCCCCCCTCCTTCAAGGGGGATGAGGACCCAACTGAGGTGGAGGACTAGCTCGAGCAGATCGAGAAGGTGTTTGACACCCTTCTCCCCCCTGCAGAGTGCCGCGTGGCCTTTGCCATGTACCAGCTGGAGTGCGCGGCACACAGTTGGTGGAGGGCAATCAGAGGTCAGGAGAGGGCAGAGCCGACGTGGGACCAGTTTGTCACCCTCTTCTGCTAGTAGTACTTCCCGCAGACGTGGCAGGATCAGAGGAGGCGGGAGTTCCACACTCTCCGCCAGGGGAGGATGACTGTTAGCGCGTATCGTATGCATTTTCTGGAGCTGTCCCGTTTCGCTACGACAGCTGTGACTACTGAGGAGGAGCGCTTGTGGAGGTTCACTGAGGGGCTCCGACTTGCCATGCCGGAAAGGTGGGTTGTTCGACGACGGGTTTGAGTGGATGATAAGGCGAATGGAGAGAGGGGTTTTGAAGAGGGTGGATAGGTGAAGGTTGTGGGCTTGTCGGCGAGGTGGATGGAGGTGTGTGGCGGTGGAAACACCTCGCCGGAGGATTGGCCGGAGAGGAGGACGAAGAGGGTGAATGGCGGCGTCGAGGGTCGAATTGAATGATAGAAGAGAGGAAGAGGATGTAGAGGGGAAGGAGGAGTTAGAAGACCTAGTATTAGGGACGAAAGAGGTAGGGTGGCGTCGGCTGTGGTTGGCCGACGCCGTGGACGAAAGGTTTTCTGATGAGCGAGACGGCGAGGATGAAGGGGCTAGGGCACCTTTGAGTTGGTTGTCAAGAGGCGGAGGAAGTTAGGGATGGACTCGCTCCCAATTTGGCCGTTGGGAGACCGTAGGATGACAGAGGGAGATGCTCGCTGGAACTAGGTCAGAGGAGGTCGAAGGTATGGTTAAGGAGAGCTTTTTGGCCTTAAAACTAGCTGCCCCCCACGGTCGTGCTTTGGGAATCTTTTTATAGGGCTCAGGAGGGGGTTTTTAGCTTCGAAGCTATTGAGACACTGAATCGGGTTTTAAAAGTATTGCGTTGTAGTATAGCCAAGAAAGCGTTCAAAACAAATATAATTTTATTACTAGAATTTGAAGTCTGAGGTCGAACACAGGGAGCAAATTGGTATTTAGAAATCAATATCACAATTCAGAATTTAAAAGAATATGCATTAATATCGGTATCAAAGTGTAAAAATATGGGAGTAAATGGCGATGTAGATCACAAAATACTAAAGAACTCAATGTATATGAATTAAACTCAAATTGGATGTCTGATTTGTAAATCAGATGACTTAAACTGATGCTACAGTGCTCCTTCTGATTTCTTCTTTCTCTGCTTCTCTTCTACGGCTCTTCTTCTTGCTTCCTTCTTCTGCTTCTCTTCTGCGACTCTTCTTCTTTCTTCCTTCTTTTGCTTCCACTCTTTCTCTTCTTTCTCTACTACTTCCTCTTCTCTTTCTTTCTCTTTGTCTTTAGCTTACTCTGTCTTCTCCTCCCTTCTTCTTCTTCTTTGGCTTTTTCTTCTTCTTCCTCTGACTTCTACCTTCTCTTCTTTCTCTTTCTCGATCTTTTTGCCTTTTGCCTTCCTTCAGCTTCTTCCTTCTCTACCTTTCTCTTCTGCGGCTCTTCTTCTTTCTTCCTTAGCTTCTCCTTCTCTTCAGCCTATAGCAAAACCTACCCGTACCCGCGCGCAACTCTTCTCTCTTTCCCTTTTAGGTTTCGCTCTCCCAGAGCCACAGTTATTCGGGTATTTGGGTCGGGTAGGTACTTGGGACCAGGCCCACCGGCGTGAGATGGTGGGTGAGGAGTGCAGGTCAAGTCAGGTCAGCCAGGTCTGCGTGGGCAGTGCCGCGGACGAGACCGGGTCGGATCGGGTGAGAGGGGCCTCATCCCGTGGATCTGAGGTGAACAAATGCAGGCACAAAATCAACTCATGCGGGTGCACGGCCTTAGGACTTTTCAAAGTGGGACTATCCACGCAGCCTTCTCTTCGCGTGCCTGCAGTAGAAGTAGTCTTTCAATTGCAGCAGTTGCTACGTCCTTCGACTGGAACTGAAAGCCTGGAGTCGTGTGCGAGAGTCTTCCGTGCAACCTGGGACAGGGGCCTGGAACTGGCAAAGCCTGGAGCGACCTCAAGCTTGGTCACCAATGGCGGATGATGCATGTACCTGAAATCACAAAGACGACCTCGTGGCCACGTTAAATCGCTTAGGAAGCGTCGTCGAGGCACGATGAATGTGCTGGGCTGGTTGACGTGGCGTGGGGACTCCTGTGCAAGTGTGCCTAGGTCACACTGTGTGCGAAGGTGTGGGTGTGTTCGGGGAAGTGTGTGAGTGGAGTGGTGTGTGAAGTGGGGGGAAGTGTTAAGTGGAGTGAGGGGAAGCTTATGGGCATGTTGGGAAGAGGTGGGATGGCCTGTAGAGGTGGAGCGGCCTCGCCGGAGGTGGTGGTCAGAGATGAAGGAGATGAGGGTGATGGAGGTCGGCAGTGGTCGATTTTGGGAAATAGAGAGTGGAGAAGAATGTAGAGGGTGAAGAGGACTTATCTAGGGTGATAGTTGTTGAAGGGGAGACGAAGATGCCGTCGGACGTGTACTGCCAATGCCGGAGACGAAGGCGCTCAGAGAGAGACGGTTAGCGAGGATGAAGGGCAGACAAGGGCATTGGCGGGTGCTACGTGACGCGGACGAAAGCAAGGAGGAAGAGCTTGCCACTGGTATTGTGGTAAAATGACGAAAGAGAGTAGGGATGGTCGCCGGAGCTTGACGAGTGAGTCGGCCGGAGGAGGAGAGAAGAATTTGAGAGGGTCTCCAGTCGAATTCAAACTTGGGGAATGCGGTTGGATCTGGGGCTTCTTAAATAGATCTCTGGAGGGGGATTTGTGCTTGGAAGCCAAGCTTCCAAGCAAGGCATGCTTGTCGGAGAAGGAAACTCAAAAGAGACTCAAATCTCTTATGCATTCGCATGAGAGATTAGGAAGAAATTAGGGCATCAAACTGGGTTCACATTGGAGGGATTTTCTCAGAGAATCTCCCTTCAAATTTTGAAGGGGATTCTTTGAGCAATCAGGGAGAAACCACTTTCCAAAGCTCACCGGAGTAGGATTCCTCTGCTATAATGGCGGAGGGACCTAATTATGAAAATGATGAAGAAGTTAGGGGCCTTTTGCAAAGGTTTTTGAAAGATAGGGGTACAAATGTAATCAGGCTGGACCTTTTTGCAAACTAGGTCAAGGCAAACTCAACTTGGGTTCAAATTTTGGTACAAACCTAATTTGGACCTAAAGAATCCAATGGTAAAGTTTGATTTTGGGTTTGACTACGTTTGATTAGGAAATTTATGCAAAAACCCAATTTAGGGTAAATATTTGTCTAAGACCCCATTCTAGGTCAAGATGGGTTCTAATGGCCAATTTAAAGGTTCTCAACCCTAGAAAATATTTTTCTATGATTTTTAGAGGGTTTAAGTGAATTTTATCCTGACCATAACCTTGGTTAATCAAGTGGGTCTGTTTTAGGGTTTCAAGAAATCATTTAATTCCCAGAACTCACACGAATCCTTTTCTATCTGATTCAACCTCATTTATTATCTTATTAAGACCCTTTGACCTTTGTTTAGCCCTTGAGAAAATCCCTTGTTGTAATGCATTGGTAAAATTACAATTTTACCCTTAATTTCTTATTTTTCTCTCAGAAAGATTATGCAGTGAATTAGGTCATTCAGTTGGTTATGTAGGAGCTTTTATTCTCTTTA
This sequence comes from Thalassia testudinum, assembly GCA_037157565.1. Lineage (NCBI taxonomy): Eukaryota > Viridiplantae > Streptophyta > Magnoliopsida > Alismatales > Hydrocharitaceae > Thalassia > Thalassia testudinum. Next base: position 156,972,507 of record JAZHRO010000073.1, read on the forward strand.
TTGGGTCAAAATGAGCTAGCTAGGGCTCATAATGGTGTTCCCATCAGAAGCCAAGCTTCCAAGCTAGGAATTGTCGTCGGAGTAGGAAACCCATTTGTTCCATGAGTTTGCATTAGGATTTGGGCAAGAATTGGAGCCCAAGACGCGGCTTAAATTGTAGGGAAATCTGTTAAGAATCTCCCTTCCAATTTTGGAAGGGATTCGCCAGTCAATCAGGGAGAAATCCCTAGTCGAAGGTCGCCGGAGTAGGATTCCTTCGCGATAATGGCAGAGGGACCTATTTGCAAAGAGTGATGACAAAGATAGGAGCCTTTTTATAAGGAATTCGAAAGTTAGGGGTCTGAATAAGATAGAAAGAGTTTGACTGGATCAAAATGCAAAATTGGTCAAGATGATCTCAGATTGAGTCAAAATTTTGGTACAAACCTAATTTGAACCCAAGGAATCCAATGGTGAAGTTAGATTTAAATTTTGACCAATTTTGACTGGGTAATTTATGTAAAAACCCAAATTAGGGCAAATATCTGTCTGAGACTCTATTTTGGGTCAAGACGTGTTTTGCTGGTCAAATTGAAGGTTCCAAACCCTAGAGAATATTTTTATATTTATTTTAGAGGGTTTAGGTGAATTTATCCTGATTAGAATTTCAGTTAATTAAGCGGGTCTGCTTTTAGGGTTTCAAAAAGCCATTTAATTCTCAAAACACGTGCAAACCCTTTTTGTCTATTCTAACCCACTTGTTAGACTTTTAGGACCATTTTACCCTCAATTACCCCTTGGGAAAACCCGTGACTGTATTGCATTCATGATGTGATGGTAAAATTATAGTTTTAACCCTGTTTTCTTGTATTTCCCTCCGAATGGTTATGTAGTAACTTATGGCTCTCTGGTAGTTATGTAGGAGCATTTATTGACTAAATTGGGTCAAAATGAGCTAGTTATGGCTCATGATGGTGTTCCCATTAATTCCCAAGATAGGTTAACGGCTATAATATCTCACAAAGTGATTTTGGGTCAGTCGAGGCTCAACGGTCAGATATCAGAAGTTTGGGGTCCTCTACGGACGCCTGATAGAAGCCTAACGGTTATTTTCCTCAACGGTAACTTTGTTAGCCAATGTTCCATTAATTGGACTTCTATCACAACCATCAGACATATTCTGAGACATCTCGACTAAGGTCTGGATGTCTGATTTCAATAGACAGAACCTACTAAGTCCAGCCTAAGTTATTAGACGTCTGAGTCAACAGTCAGACATCTTAAAAGTCACTATCAAATGTCTGATTTCCATATTAGACGTCTGGTTAGGCTGTTGAACCCTATTTAGGTTTCCTAAGTTCTCTACAGAAAACCTAAGTATCCTAGGGTTGTGCAGGTATTTCTAGGACTACTTTGAGGGTACTTTGAGGCTCTTTAACATGCTACTAAGAGATAAAATAAAGAGCAACAAAAAAACAAAGTACAAATTACAATGAACAAGAATGAAAATCTATCCTATTCTTCATCTCCTTCCTTCTTCAACCTTTTGCTCCTCGCGAAGCTCCTCCTCTTCCGTCAAGCTCCTCCAATCCGCCATGGATGCGAGTTCGAACTTTGTCTAAACACGTATCCATTTGCAATTAACCTGAAATCTAAGACTTCAAATGCAAATGTTAAATAACACGTGTTTTGTTATCATCAAAATAAATGATCGTGGTGCTCTAGTGCCAACAATCTCCCCCTTTTTGCTGATGAAAAAATCATATATAAGTTCTCTCCTTTTTTGACATTATCAAAAAGGTATTATAATTTTTTATTATCTTAAACTCCCCTTTAAAACATGCTCTTCTAATTTCATCTTTTCAAAAATACAAGATAGCTATGTTATTACCTCCCCATTTCTAAAGGCAATATAGCTATGTTATTTTTAAAACTCCCCCTTAAAGATGGACAATTAGCTTCATCAATTTTTGACTCCCCCTATCTAGATGCTATAAATTAAAAGATAGGGTAAAGAATTTACCTCACCTACCATGGCCAATAAAATGGCCCAAATGGAGGTGGATGCCAAATTAGATGGGGTCTTGTTATGACCCAGTTCCCGAATCCCTATAAGACCCGAGACCGGCTCAACTCGACTAATCCCAAGACCCAGTCGTCCAACAAGAAATAACAAAAGAGTAGGAAAATAAACCATACTCACTATGCAAGGTAATTAATAGTAAAAGCGTACAAGCAGTAAAAGAAATAAAAGCTGCTAAACAGTACATACCACCACCACAACAGGAAAGTAGAATAAAAGAACAGTAACAGGAACAGTAAACAAAGTCTGAAACTCACTAATAGAAAGGAAGTACTATAATAGTAAGAAACTACTGCTGGGCTCGACTGGGTCCAGCACCCTCTGTAGCCGGTGACTCGGGCTACTCAACTCCTGGACCTGTAAAGGGTTATGAGTAAAACGAAGTCAGCGAACACTGAGTAGAGTGGTAACCAAACTATCTAAAGCAGTAAAAGCTAACAGGTAAATTTATCTTTTCCAATTATTTTATTTTACAAGTAATTCCTTTTCACCCATTGGTTTACTTTCAGATTTCTTTCTTGATCTCGCATGTTCCTCGTGGGAACGATCTTGATTGCAGTCTTTTCCGAAGATTAGAAGGCACACGTGGTGTTCTCCTAGCCGGGAGAGTCCCCCGTGGTAATCCTACACCCAGTCAACCACACCGAGGTCACAGACAGACGTAGCGGTGACTACGGCACGCGCGATAAGTGCATGGGTAGCTACCCCACACTAGCATGCGATCAGTCGTTTCCGCTAGTAAGTACGCCCAAAGTACAGCACAGAATATTATAGGGCCTAACCCTCTCAGCAACAGGGGTCTAGCCCCTCAGAACCAAACAGGGATCTCACCCCTCCACAATCCGCGCACCCTCGTCTGACTACCCCAGTTTGCCTAGTGGGCCTAACAAGTCGGTGTAGGGTGGTTAGCTGAACCTTGGATCCTGTAGGGTGGCTAGCTCCTTCCCTACACTAGTAGCTCTCCTCGGTACAGTATACGCGAGGGCCAACAGAAGTCTGTGTAAAGTGGCCAATCCTAACCCAGAGTCCCAACCCAAGGGTGGTTAGCTCCGCTCTACACTAAAAAGGGGACAGTCGCTCTCCTTAGTACCGTGTACTTAAGGGCCAGCACACTTCCCACTCACATTTCCAGACCTTTCCATTCATCCACAAGAGCTTTACTCCTAACTCCCCGTAGGGTTCATGCTCATATTCACCATATTATTCCATACTAGGTTTCATCATTCACAATTCCATTCTCGTATTGTACACATGCAACTCGTATTTCCACAATTTACATATGCAATAAGTGATATCATAGGTAACTATTTAGTTATCACATGCATTTCATATTCTAACAGGCAGCTCGTATTTATTAACAGGCAATTGTTTATAATTCAGCTCATTCATTTATGATTGCAATCCCAATCACGCATACAAATAGTGCAGCTATTTCTTGTCCTAGGATTCATGCCACATCTTAGATTTCTAATTATCTAATTATCATGACTGCATTCATGTTTTATAAATAAAATAGGGGGAAACCACTCTACTAGACAATCCGGGAGTACTGGGGGCTCGAACTGCAGACTCACGTGCCTCTGCAAGCCCCAGACACGTAAGAGGTCGAAGTCCTATACCAAGGAACATATCACAATGGAACATTCAGAACAGTATATAAAGGTTTCTAATAAGTATAGGAACTCACAAGGAAACCACAAATATTTCGTTTGCGTAAAATGGACCCCGATTGGATCCTAAATAGGTAAAAAAAAATAGAATTGCAGAACCAAATCAGACATCTAGAACTAAGTCCCGACGTCTTAAAAGTCACCAGAGTCTCACCTCAAGTTCCTGCGTCGACCTCAGATGTCCAGAACTTCTACACAACCGTCTGGACCCAACTCCAGACGTCCAACCTATCCTTCGGTCGTCTGGTAAGCTGTCTAGACGTCCGAAAAGCGTGGGAGGGCATGTTGCATGCCTTCCCAAAGCTGCTCCTGCGCACGTCAGAGCAGCCAACACCTTTTTAGCCCAACAAAATGTCTCTGCGGTGCGGCCTGCATGGCCATAACCATGAGAAGGACGTACCTACGCGAAAACCTGCTTTTAGACATCCCGTGTCGTCACCAGACGTTCAGCCCGTCATCTGGAAGGCACTTCGGACGTCTGATACTGGAAAAACTCCAATATCAGGATGAGCTCCCACTCCTCTCGCCGTGCTTCGTCACAGCTTCTCCCTCTTGGCTGCAGCTTTGGCCGCTGCAGGAAGTCGAGGACGTTTCCCCGACGCTCTCCTCCTCCCACACGCGTCGCAACGGCCGTGCAACCCACCGTCGAGCTCCTACGAAGCTCGCGAGCTCAACCTCCTCCTCGCTCTTGCTCCCTCTTTCATGCACGCCTCCCTCACGACAGTGAAGGGGGAAGGAAGGTGGTGGTGATGGAGTGGAGAGGAGAGGAAGGGGGCACTTATATAGGCAAGGGTTAGGGTTCAGTGAGGGGGGATGAGAAAAAGAAGAGAGAGAAGGAAAGTTGTCTGCGCACCGCCAGCACGTTGAACCAACTTCGCGTACAGATTTTTCAATTTCCAGACGTCTGGGAAGGGGTCCAGATGTTTGGCCAGAAGTTTGACTGACAGTCCAGACATCTTAAAAGGCTCAAAACAGAATAGGTCTTTACAGGTCCCCATTCGTAGCTTGGAGGTCCGGGCATTGGCGCCGGTCTCCAATTAAGTGGTCGACGTGCGGCGATTCGATCATTTGTTCACCGTCTCGTCGGTCTTCTCGTCCTCCTCCTTGGTCTACTCCTTGGTCCTCCCAACTCGAGTTGACCGTTCTTCATCTTGTGGGTCCAATCTTGGATGTTGAAATCTTTGTAACATACAAAACAAGATTCTATTTGTCTCTTCGGTATCTAAGTCAATTTGGATCCGGATCTATTAGTGGGTCTCCTTGATGGAGATCCTTTCTCAACCTTAGTGCTAGACAGATTATCTACTTTATTTATCAATTTGTTAGAATTTTCCCTAAGGCATGCAATTTCTTTTCCTATAATATGCATCTTGGTTTTTAAACTAGAAACTTCTAATTTTAAATTAGTGTTCTCCTCAATCAATTTGCTAATTTCAATGATTAGGTTGTGATTTTCTAATGACAAATCATCATCTTTAGGACTAGAACTACTTTCTAAGTCCTTAAGTTTTATTTCTAACCCATCATTTTCAGATTTTGAAAAGCTAAGTTTCTTTTTCATGCTTTTGTTTTCTACTTTAAGTGACTTACTAATTTCAAATAACTCATCAAATGCATCTTGTAGTTCAGATTTTACCTCATTGTCGAAGTCGCTTTCACTATCTCCTGCCATGGTCATGAAACCCATGCAAGCGGTTTCATTCTTCTTTTCGGGATTTTCTTCTTCTTCTTCTTCTTCTTCTTCTTCTAAGCTCGAGTCGTCCCAAGTTGCTTGGAACACCTTCATATACTTCTTCTCATTCTCCTTCTCTCTCTTGAGAAGAGGGCACTCAGGTTGAAGATGACCCTTTTCGTTGCAGTGATAGTAATGTCTCGAGTTTTCTTTTTCCTTCTCCTTTTCTTTCTTTGATTCCCTACAAAACTTGGAAGACTTTTTAAGTAAAAATTTAAAATCTTCGACATCAGAACTTACCTTGCTATCTGACGCGGCTCTGAATGCGAGGGTCTTCTTCGATTTTGGCTTCGGTGTATCCTTCTTCTTTTGCTTTAGCTTTGTCTCGTAGGCCATTAGATTGCCTAGGAGATCCTCCATGTTGAGCTCCTCTGCCTCGTTCGCCTCCTCGATGGCGGTAACCTTTTGCTCCCATTCCGGTCCAAGGGAACGAAGAAGCTTCCCTTGAAGCTCCCCCTTGATGAAGGTCTTTCTTAAAGCTTTCAAATTATTTACTATGAGAGTGAACCTAGTGTTCATCTCACTCAAAGTTTCGTTAGTCTTCATAGAAAAGGATTCAAATTCTTGAAAAAGTAAGTTGAGTTTATAAGACTTTACCTTAGAGGTACCCTCGTGAGTTACCTTGAGTGTGTGCCAAATCTCGTATGTGGTGGCATATTGCGAGATTTTGTTGATCTCCTCCGAGCTGAGCGCGCAGTAGAGGGCATTCATGGTCTTCGCGTTTAGAGAGCTCCCGAATCTGTTGCTGCGAGTATCCCACGGCGGGTCTCTCCAGGATGTTGAAGGGGGTCTCACATCGGGCCCAGAATATGAAGTCGTTGGCTTGAAGCCATGTCTTCATCCGCAGCTTCCAGTACGGGTAGTTGTTCCCGTCAAAGAATGGCAGTCTAGTGGTAGAATGGCCCTCCAGAATCCTTATCGTAGAGATGCTTCCCTCAATGATCTTCTTGCCTAGTTGTTACACCAAAAAGCAAGAACCTGCTCTGATACCAATTGTAATTCCCTATGAGAGGGGATGAGATATGCATGACATAAAAAATGAAGAATTAAAATAAATAACAATCTTATAAAAGCAATCACACAAAGGTAGAAGTGATTTTTAGGTGGAAACTCAAACCAGGTAAAAACCACCACCTAACCGTTTCGAGTTAGGATTTCCCGATTGACAAAGTCGATCAAATTCACTAAAATGAAATATTTAAAATGAGGGTAGTTCAACCTTAGTACAACCACGCTACTTAATACCCAATGGTAGCGTACCTTAAAACCACCCCTCTTCACGAGGAGTATTTTATCTCTCGATGGAGATGGAAATTCACAAAGCGAATACCCAACACAAGCAAAGATAAAATATAATATAACCTATAGAGCCACAAAGTATATGGCTAAATCTGGCTACTATAGGTAAGAGAACTTCCCTTTGTTGGGAGTGCATCGACTTGACGCGGATGCGTAAACCACACGACGGTGCTTCGTCGCTCTCATAATCGCGGAGGGAGAGCAGGTACGTAACTGGATTGAAGCTCTCTAGATGTAGAATAAAGGCTTGGAGAGCTAGATCTTCTTAACATCAAAAAGACACAATATAGTATGAAAGTGTATTGCTTGGTGTGTCTTCACAAGGAAAGGGTCCTCCTTTATTTATAGAGGGCCTAGGAAGGCTTTGGAAGGCCTTAGAAGGCTTCCATAGCTGTTGGGGTTGAACCCAAGGCAAAACAGGCTGTAATTAGAATCATTTATGATTCTGACATGGTCATCAGACATCTGGTCTAGGTATCAGACGTTTGGAAAACTTGCATAATACGTTTGGGAACTAAGTCAGACATCTGATTCTAGGAGGATTTCCTTCCTGACTTGGTTTAGACCTAAACATGGTTCTAGTGTAACGTCATCAAACGACATACAGGACGTCTGGCACTAGGTCTGGACGTCTAGAAACATATTGTACTGCGGGAATGGATTCCTAAGATAGGTTAACAGCTAGAATATCTCAGAAAGTGATTTTGGGTCAGTCAAAGCTCAACGGTCAGATATCAGATGTCTGGGGTCCTCTACGGACGCCTGATAGAAGCCTAACATTTATTTTCCTCAACGCTAACTTTATTAGCCAACATTCCATTAATTGGACGTCTGGCACAACCATCAGATGCCTTCTAAGATGTCTCGACAAAGGTCTGGATGTCTGATTTCAACAGATAAAACCTACTATGTCTAGCCTAAGTTATTGGACGTTTGAGTCGACAGTTAAACGTCTTAAAAGTCACTATCAGACATCTAATTTCCAGATTAGACATCTGATTAGGCTGTCAGAACTCTATTTAGGTTTCCTAAGTTCTCTATGGAAAACCTAAGTATCCTAGGGTTGTGAAATTGTTCCTAGGACTACTTTGAGGGTATTTTGAGGCTCTTTAACATGCTACTAAGAGATAAAATAAAGAGTAACAAAAGAACAAAGTACAAATTGCAATGAACAAGAATGGAAATCTACCCTATTTTTCATCTCCTTCCTTTTTCAACCTTTCACTCCTCGCGAAGCTCCTCTTCCTCCATCAAGCTCCTCCAATCCGCCATGGATGCGAGCTCGAACTTTGTCTAAACATGTCTCCATTTGCAATTAACCTGAAATTTAAGACTTCAAATGCAAATGTTAAATAACGCGTATTTTGTTATCATCAAAATAAACGATCGTAGTGCTCTAGCACCAACACTGGAGCTTTAGGATTAGGAGTTGAGGGTGGAAAGGACCTATTTATGAAGAAGAGGATAAAGTTGGGGGGCTATTTGTAAGAAATTCAAAAGCTAAGGGGCCATGTGAAATAAATAAAATCAGACTTGGACCAAAGTGCAAACTAGGTTAAAACAATCTCAGATTGGGCCCAAATTTTGATACAAATTTAATTTAGACCTAAGGAATTCAATGGTGAAGTTGGATTTTGATTTTTACCTAGTTTGACTGGGTAATTTATGCAAAAACTCAAATTAGGGCAAATGTTTATATGAGATTCTGTTTTAGGTCAAAGCAAGTTCTGATGGTCAATTTAAAGATTCCAAACCCTAGAGAATATGTTTCTATGATTTTTAGAGGGTTTAGGTGTTTTTTATCCTAATCGAAACCTTAGTTAGTTAAGCGATCTGTTTTTAGGATTTCAAATGTCCATGAATTCCTATATCGCGTGAGAACCCGTTTCATTCTGTATGAACCCTCTTAATAGATTCTAAAGCACCTAAGAAAACCCGTGGTTATTCTATTTTTGTGATAGAATGGTAAATTTGTAGAAATAACCCTATATTCTTATCTTCTTCTCAGATCAATGTTTTGTGCCCTTATGACCTTCCGAAAGATGTGTAGGAACTTTTATTGACCTACTCAAATCAAACTAAGCTAGTTATGGCTCATGATGGTGTTCCCATCATTGATGCCTCACAAGTTTGAAACCATTGAAAAGTTAAAAGAGTATCAAGCATTGGTTGAGAACCAAACAGGTATAAGAATCAAAGCAATTTGATCAAATCGAGGAGGTGAGTACCTTTATAAGGAATTCAAGGAATACCTCAAAGAGAAAGGAATTATCTCCGAACTCGCACCCACTTGTATGCCATAATTGAATGATGTTTCTGAAAGATGCAACCATTCCTTGTTGGACACGGTACGACCTATAATGAGTAAAGTGGCAAGAACTTCCACTTTACTTTTGAGGATATGTGTTGGAGGTAGCGGCATATATACCGAATAGGATTCCAACTAGATCTATCACTAAAACTCCATGTGTGGCATAGGAGGAAGCCAAGTGTCGAGCACTTATGCATTTGGAGTTGTATGGTGATTGCGTAGCAATCATAGGTCTTAATCAACCTCATTAATGTTAGAACCTAGCTTAATTTGTAAATATTGCATTCATATCATACATATCATGCATTGCATCATTTCATATAGAATAAGATGAGATTATCTTGCTATTTAATGTTTTTGTTGCTATTTGCAGCTAATAAGATCCAAATAAAGCCAGGATGTGAGATAGAGTGGAATAAAGTGAGAAAGAGAAGAAGAAAGAAGAAGAAGCTTGATCTAGACAAGAGGAGTGAGGAGGATAGACTTATCCCTACCCTTAGAAACCCTAGGGCAGCTGAAAGAGTGATCTTTGTTTTCATTGAAAACTTTAACATAAAATGATGTGTCGTTGTATTTAATCGCGTGGTAGAAAATCGCTTTTCAAAACATTTTAATTTTCAGAATCTAACCACGAATAGTTAGGTCATCTCCACAGGGAGGAATTAGCCTATTTAAACTAGTAAATAGTGTCTCGTTTATTTGGGAAACTCAATGGGTGTGCATGCTAATTCGTGCGATTCTTTTTTTCACATAACTGCTCATTTTAAGCAATTAATCAAGAATGTAGGTGTTTAGATGCAAAATCACCACCATATAATATTTTGTCAACAAGTGATCTTGATACTGGTAAATACTGTAAATACTGATTTCTAGAATATAACTTGTTTACCATAATATCTATGCATTAAATCATTCATGTGAGATAGAAGTAGAAGGAGGACTATACAAATTTACCTCAATAATGTAATGCCTAAAATAAATGAATAGGAACTTCCGCAATGGCATTTAACATAAATATTAATTGAGGTATTACTATAGCAAAACAGCAGATTTTGTTCCCCTCGTGTGCACGTGGAGAAGGTGCGGCTGGTTGTAAGAGTCGTCGGAGGAGCTGGGTCGGAGGAGAGGAACGCTTCGGTGGTGGTGCGGCGGCGAGTGGTCACCGGAGGTCGTCGGTGGATGGAGAAGATGGCATTAGTGATGGGTCCTAAGGAGGCCGTGCGTAGGCGTCAGCTGGTGGTGTGAAGCAGAGGGGAGCAACGGTGGAGTGAGGGCGTCTCAATAGTGGTGTCGGCGACGAGAACGAAGACCAGAGGGGGCCGCATGGTGTGGGTCAGGCTGGTGACTGATGGGTTCTTTAGGTGGAGTTGCAGGCAGCTTGTTGGGAGGAAGAAGAAAAAGAGGATTGCTGGCGGTGCACACATGCCTGCGCATGCGAAGAGCGCGGGCACGCTGGCTGGAGCGAGAGTGAGCGGTGCAGAGCGTGCGCTGGCTGCGTGCGCAGCTGTGGCTGCCTTAGGTCCTTCCTGCCAGTGGAGAAGAATATGCGCAAGCAGGCTGGGTGGTGGTGCGCGGGCGTGCACACAGTGCGCGCAGGGCTAGTTGTGCGCGCCTTAGGCTGCATACGCACACGGTTGGAGAGCGGTATCTGCTGTGTGCGCACGTGGGTTGGAGATGGGTAGCGTGTGGTGAGGGCGATGAGAGGCTGGCGGTGCATAGAGACCACGGTGGTGGAGATGGAGGATAGTTCCCCACCAGGGGGAAGGCGGATCAGACCCTCTCCTCGGTGGAGGCGGCTTCTTTTTGAACCAAACTATCCTCCTTTTCCTTCGGCCGCAAGTATCTCCAACTACTCGCGACGATCGTGAGTGGTTGGAACGGTAGATAAGCACAGGCGGTTTCTTCTTCAGACGTCTAACTGGGGCATCAGACGTCTTAAAAAAAATTATAATGCCACGAATTTGTGACAGTAATTCCAAACGTCCAATCCAAATCGTAGACGTCTTATATAAGTAAAAATTAGCTCCTGATTCTTGTACCTAACCTGCATTTATCAAATAAATTATATTATCATAACATATGCTATTAAATGTAAAATTGAAGCATAAAATTAAATGCAGGCCAAGGTGAATTGCCATATAACTCCTAATTAATTAACAACTAAGAACAAATAATTAAATAGTACTTAAGCTAAATAATAGTCCACAAAAGTGGACTTATCAGCAGCCTTCCTAAACGCAAAACCACTTCCATTAGGACATCTTGGCCTTAGAACCTAAAACATGGATAACACTATCCATGTTCCTATCCACATTATCCTTATCTTTAACCTGCACTTAGGATAACCTAAACCTACTATCCCAAAACTTGGATAACACTATACACAATGTTATCCGACTATCCAGGTTCCTAAACCTCCTATTCCCAACCCAATTAAAGTAGCCCATACCTAATTAGGTACACCTACAGTTGATTGGGTGCACTTGAACCCAATTAGATCCACCCAAGATCTAATTGACTCATACCTACCCATAATAGTCTAATTAGGCTCAGTAGAACCTAATTAGACTTGACCTAGACCCAATTAGGTTCACTCCTCTCCAATTAGACTCACCTAAGCCTAATTAGGTCCACACCCACCTAATTTAGGTCGACCCAACCTAGATTTACCAAAAGCCATACACTTCATGTAACATCCCAAAATCTAAGTTTCGAGTCATTTCAAGGTGATCTGGGTCAATTTGAACCTACAAACCCAGTTGTGGTTCAGTGCTGGTGTCGGCACTCCTTGAATTACTAAAAAATGCGTATTTCGAGTCAACCTTTATCCAAATGTTGTCAAAAGAGTGCCACATATGGCACCATTAGATTCCTCTCGTCGCAACCTTTCTGGTGATGCTTGTTTCGTGTGAATCCAACGTGTATAACTCTAGTTATGGCTAAAACAAGTCAATAATGACTTAAATGTAAAGTAGACCCAACCTAGGGGTATTTTGGGTATTTCACCCTAGTAAACCTATTTGCAACAACCTTTGGGTCCTTAGATTGTCATTAAGCTCTCAACCTCTTAATTAAGAGAAAAAAAGAGAGGGAAGGCCTTAAGACTTTCCTTTTCAAAAATTTTAAAAATTCTTTTCGAGGGCCTAAGCATGATTCCGGAAGGTGCGGGCTTCCCACCGTAATTTTCACAAAACATGGCTGCAACATGGGCAACGTACGACGTGCAGGAGACGTGTAGCGGCAGCACGCACGAGAAAGCGACGCGTTGTGGGTGCGCATATGCGGATTCGCGTAGGATAGCGCAAAGGCGAGCGTGGGGGGGTGTATCTCTGATGCGTGTTGAGATCAACGGCCATGAGTGAGCACGACCGAACCAGCGGTTGACGCGTGGTGAGGGTTTAGCCAACGATGCCATTGTGGGTTTGCTTGGGCTGGCTGGTCCGTTTGGGTTCAGCGACCCCCTCTCACTATTTCGTCTGGTTCAAGGTCTTCCTTTCCTTGAATTTCAACAAATAAGGTACGGTTGGAGTTGTATTGATGCATATTACACGTTGGTATAATTTATTTTCACTTTTGAGTTCAGTTCCTTTAGTGAAAAATCAGAAAAGTAATTAGGCGTTTGCGAACCTATTTCTGGTCCGTTGAACCAGGTCTTACTCCTAGTGTGTGTGTGGATATCGAGGAGGGTGTGGAGACTGTCCCTAGGCCCTGTGTGCATGGTTCGAAGTCACCATGATCCGCCGGTAACATTAGGTAGAGTAGTCTACCCTTCTCTCAATTCCGTCTGATTTTAGGGTATCTGTAGACTTGTGCAATTCTTTACGTGTACTGCCTTGGTTGGGCATGGACCTCCTTTTTGCTGAGTTGGAACCCCTTTGGTGTTTTTCCCTGATTTATGGTCTCTTTAGTGAGAAATATTATAAATGATTAAGATTTAATGATCACATGAACCCTTGTTATCGCATGTATGAAACGAATTATGTTTTCCGTGAAACAAGTTCTATTGTCTTCAGTAGTTTCTAAATAATATGAGATAATTGTCATGAACTGAAAAACTACCTGTAAATGGATAGGTTGGACTATAATGAGGATATCTGTTAATCCTGGAATTAGTAATATGAAATTGCTAAGGATTTTCTGAATTGACAAAAATAAGAGATACAGTTATCTGGAATTGATTATATAATCAACACAACAAATATGTCGGGAATTAAAATGATATGATAACTGGTTTTAGCCCCGCTACTCGCCAGAGCTTAGCTGTAGCTTTGGTCTTTCAGATCAATTTCAGGGGTTGGTTAGAGAGTTACTGGCCTCCCTACGACTCTTTGATTAGGCTTAGCGACCAACTGGGATAGCGGGATGTAGGGCTCGATGTTTGGTTCTTTCTTGGCCGGAGGGTGGGTCATTGGCTATCTGTGGCTCGGTGTACGTAGCGCTTGTATGTGTTCATGCTATACGATGTAGCTGCCACTTCTTTTCGCAATGACCCCAGGGTGATAAAGTGTGGCGACTCGATAGGTATAAGCAGTCTTCCCGGCCAGGAGGATGGCTTATACTAATCTTGCATCGTAGGAAGTTATGCGAGATCGTTTCATGCCCCGAGATGTCGATTTACGGATTGTGAACTATAAGAATATGGGCAAGGTACATGAACGGAATTAGCTAAAAAATAAAATATAAGCAGATGAATTGTTGATATAGTGCCCTTTTACTATACTCCTGTTACTATTACCATTTGTTTCATTATCTACTATACTCAGTTTTCACTGACATATAGTTTCAAGTTCCATATTCAAGTGTTGCTGACCAGTCGGGTGTAGCGGCTATCGTCGATCAAACTTCTGTGGAATCGGGTCCACCTGAGGAGCCAGTTTGTACTGAGCTAGTTGCTCGTAGTAGTAGGTTATTTCCGTTGTTAGACTTTATTTTCCTGCCTTTTCAATGATCGTAGGAGACTCTCCTTACTTTCTATTTTATGATGAAATTTTATTGTCAACACTTTAGTTTTCTTTCATTTAATGCATCATGAATGAATGTTGGTTGTTAATGTTTTATGGCTATGTGTTGGGTAACTGCGATATTGTGGGGTTTGTGCTAGTTGGTAGCACACAATGACCCGGGTTTCGTCACTTGGCGGGACTTGGGTCATCACACTTCACTCTACAAAATTTAAACACACACTTTTCTAAATCAAGACCTTCCTATTCTACCCAACCTAATTGCCGCCTACCACTTTTAGTTCCACTAAAAGTGGTGACCAAAGGATCCCACCTTCAAAACTTGCGACACCCAATCCTACCAAAACAAACCCTTTCCATTTAAAAACCCAAAAACAATCTCACACCCTCTACCTCTCAAGTGCGACCTCTTCCTCCTCCCTTCCTCCAAAGGCCGTCCACTCCTTCCAAAGCCCTAAGGCCACCACCTTCCTTCCTCTCCTCTTCAAGGGTGCTCCTCCTCAAAGGCACCATGGATGGCTAAGAAGAAGGAACTTCAAGGAAGGCACACATGCCACTCTTCCCCTCCTTCAGTTGGTGTGGAGTCTTCTTTCAAGAGGGGACTTCCTCTTCATGTCTTCCTCTCTTTTTGTAAGGCTTGAGAGGACCTTCTCCAAGGGGTCTTCAAGGATGGCTAGATAGAAGAAGGGCCCTCCACCCTCTCGTCTTCTCTTGGGTGTGCTCCTCTAATCCCTATAGAGAGGACGTCCTTCTCCTCCTCTCCTGGACGACCACAAGGTTCCTCATACCTTGCTTGGCCATCCACTTATTTAGAATGCTTTATCATTTTGTTTGTTCATTTTTATATTGATTAATGATGTTCAAAATTTGTGATAGATAGTAGTTTCAGTTATGTTGATTCAATGCTTGAGATTGATAGATGTGCATTTCTATATTGTTTTTACCCTCTTCCTTAGCCATTAGAAATGTCCACTTTAGGTTCAACATATGCACACACATCATGGCCTTCAGCTAGATGCATGTAGGTTTTATGGTTTTGCTTAGGTAGTTCTCGTATTCAATTTCATTTTTTCAATAATCAAAAACATCAAAGAAATCGCAAAAGCAAAAAGACCAAAAAAATTAGGCCACCGCAGGCCTAGTCATGACAGAATGAGATGACGTTATTGATCTCATTGTCAGGAATGCATCTCTGGATTACCTGATCATTGCCAATACGGAAGAGATATGGTTCCTCCCAAATGTAGTACTTGGCATTGGCAATGAACTTGTCCCACCTGGAAGTTGCCCAATCTGGCGGGGCTTTCCCCGTAACCAAGTAGTTTACCATGTCAGCAAACTAGGGAAGTTCGTTAAAGGCCAACAGATGTTCATCTGGAAAATGGTTGGTAATAGGTCCGGATGGGTCAATGACCAAAGAAGGAAGGCAAGACAAATGGTCAGCTACCATGTTCTGCTTTCCTGCTTTGTCACGAATTTCAAGGTCGAATTCTTTCAACAGCAAGATCCATCGAATTAATCTCGATTTTGCGTCCTTTTTCGTGAGTAAGTGCCTCACTGCGGTGTGATTCGAGTATATGATGACATGGGAACCCAAGAGGTATGATCTAAATTTTTCAAGGCCAAATACGACAGCCAGCAGCTCTTTCTCCGTAATTGTATAGTTACGCTGAGCCTCATCTAATGTCTTGCTGGCGGAATATATGACCATAGGTTTTTCGTCGATTTTCTGCCCTAGCATCGCTCCCACTACGTAGTCAAATGCATCGCACATGATCTTAAAGGGTTGAGACCAATCAGGGGATTATAGGATTGGTGGGTGACTTGGTCACGTAGGATCTCAAATGCATGAATGCATTCACTTGTCATCTCGAAAGGCATGTCTTTTGAGAGGAGGTTGGTCAAGGGGCGCACGATTTTGGAAAAATCAGAGATAAATCAGCGATAGAAACCCACGTGCCTCAAGAATGACCTAATATCTTTGATCGAGTTTGGTACAGGGAGTTTGGAAATCAAATTAACCTTGGCCCGGTCCACTTGAATACCCCTCTCAGAAATAAGATGTCTTAGGACGATGCCTTCTGGAACCATAAAGTGGCGCTTTTCCCAGGAAAGCACAAGGTTCACATTAATGCATCTTTTGAGGATTTGGACCAGATGTAGGAGGCACTCATCAAAAGATTCACCAAATACCGAGAAGTCATCCATGAAGACTTTAAGGTATTTACCTACCATGTCAAAGAATATGGCTAACATGCACCACTGAAAGGTGGTAGGTGCATTGCATAGCCCGAAAGGCATCTTACGGAATGCGTATGTACCATAGGGGCAGTTAAAGGTGGTCTTTTCCTGATCCTCTGGATGAATGGCCACCTGATTGTATCCGGAGTACCCATCTAAGAAACAAAAGAATTGATTTCCCACTAATTTATCGAGAATCTGATCAATAAATGGTAGTGGGAAATGATCTTTCTTCGTGGAGGCATTTAGTCTTCGGTAATCAATGCAAACTCTCCATGAATTTGCAATGCGGATTAGGATGGTTTCTCCATATTCATTCGTGATCACGGTGAGCCTTGCCTTCTTAGGCACAACCTGGATTGGGCTCACCCAACAGCTGTCAGAGATTGGGTAGATGATCCCAGCATCTAACCACTTGATGATCTCCTTTTTCACGACTTCTTGCAAATTTGAATTGAGTCTTCTCTGCATCTCTCAGGATGGTAGTGATCCCTCTTATGTGTAGATATGATGTGTGCAATATGAGGGACTGATACCTGTCAGATCATCGAGAGTCCAACTAATGACTTTCCAATGCTGTTGGAGAACAGAAATCAGCTTTGTTTCCTGATCAGATGTGAGTCGAGAATTGATGATCATAGGAAACGTTTGATTAGAACCCAGGAAGATGTATTTTCGATGATCGGGAAGAGGTTTCAACTCCATGACTGAGTTATCAGCAGCAGAAGGTGGTTCAGGATGGGCCTCAGAAGATAAGTAGGGAGCTGTGGGTAGATCTAGGTCAGTGCTAGACTCCTCTATTTGTGAGATGTGATTTGCTTGGGATTGTGGATCAAGGTCAATCAAGTTTTCTTCTAGAAGTGGATCCTCAATCATAGAACCGATGTCACATACTTTCTCTATTGCCCTACAATTAATTCCTTTCCGGGCCTTGAATATATCAATTTTTAATGTCTTATTCCCAAATTTTAACACAATCTGGCCCTCTTCATAGTTGATGTTTGCCCAAGATGTAGCTAAGAACGGTCTCCCTAGAATGATTGGTGTATTCTTCAAATTTTCAGGAGTATCCATATCTAATACAATAAAGTCCACTAGGAAGTAGAAATCACAAATCCGAACCAGAACATCCTCGAGAATTCCTCTGGGTGACTTGATTGGTCAATATGCTAAATTGTAAAGTCACTTCTGTCGGTTTGAGCTCAGTTTCCTCGAAATGGTCTAGTAGGGATATAGGTATCAAGTTTATGGAGGCTCCTAAATCCAATAATGCACGATCAAACTCTAAATCACCAATTTTGCAGGAGATCAAAGGGATGCCATGATCTTTTACTTTTTGCGGGAGCTTGCTCAAAATGATTGAGCTGACCTGCTCAAACAATACGATCGGACTGCCGTCTTTGGTTCATGGCTTATGCTTAGGTGTACACAAATCCTTCAGAAATCTCGCATATGCTGGTACGTGGCGGATTACATCCATCAAGGGGATGTTAATCTGAACTTGCTCAAAGAGCTTGATCAGATCTTCCTCAAGTGCCACGGGTTTGGGTTTCCTCTTTCCTTTAGTCAAGGCCTCAGGAAATGGAACCTCTGCAGGTTCCTCTAGAATTGGTTCAGGCTCTAGATCTGGGATAGGAGTGTCTTGGATAACCAACCTAGGGTTAGGTTCTGAACTACCAGGCTTAGAGTGGCTTGGATAAGGTGAATCCTGAGTTGTCTTGCCACTATAGGTGGTAACAGAATTTAATCCTGCCTAGTTTTGGTTTGGAGTAGGTAAAAGTGGTGGTTGTTGCTGATATCCCGAGTATGATGTTGAAGCCTCCATCCCGTCAAGTGATGGAGCAGAAGGGGCCTGATAGACAAAGTGAGCTTGGCCCTGATTCGGGTTCATAACGTACCTCTGTTTTGGCACGTTATTCGGATTTGGTAGAGGTTGAGGAGTGCACCAGGCAGGCGAGAATTTGCCATCTGTGAGAGCTGATTATGGACCTCTGTGATCTTGTCCTTATGCTGTTTCTACATAACTGCATTCGTCTTTTGAATGTCAGCCAGGGTTTGAAGGATTAAAGACATTTGATCTTCCCATGTCGGCCCAGATTGGTAATTCAGATTGGGCCTAGGCTAAATAGGCTGATATGGGCACGAAGCTTGTGGTCAGGGCCGAAATTGAGATCTTGGATTTTGATTGTTCCCTGACCATGCAAAGTTAGGATGATTTCTCCATTTAAGGTTATAAGTGTTAGAGAATGGATCATTCTAGATGGCGTTGAGGTCCTCGCAGGTTTGAGGAACCCCAGAGAAGTCAAAATACGAGGGTTCAGGTTCTCCCAACTTGAGCAGGAAGTTCCAAAGTGTCCTCTGAAATCGGGATCAGATGGGGGTGAATCTGGGTTCATCCCCTGAGAAGAGTGGTGATAAATGTTATGCATAGCCTCCTTAGCAGAGGGTGGTTGTGCAAACGAGTTTTGCTGTGCTGAGGTGGCTCTTTGCAAGTGTCAAGTCAATTTGTCCACCTTTTTTTCAATGGTTGAGACCTTATCCAAATGACTGTCTATCAACTCCAGATCGACGGATGTGGAAAGGCCTTGGGTCTTATGTGCCCCCTGGGTTTTTGTCAATGCATGAGCAGTCGTCATGTCGAACATGCCCATGGATTCATTATTGATGGAGTTCTCACACATATTCTCTAGGATCTCCCACACGGTGTCCTCATGTTGACCCATGATGTTGTCTCCACAGGTCGCATTGTCGAATAATCTGATATCTTCATGGAGTCCTTGGTAAAAAGACTGGACTTGTTCCCATTTAGGAACTTCGTGAAGAGAGCATTTTCGCATGAGATCCAAAAAACAATCCCATGCCTCATGAAGTGGTTATTTCACATTCTGAGTAAAGTGCGTGATCTAGTGCCTCAAAGCATCTGTCCGACCAACGAGGAAAAACTTCTTCAGAAATTCGGATTGAAGTTCAACCCATGTGTTGATTGGACGATTTAGGGTTTGGTACCAGTGGGCAGCCTTGTCCATGAGGGAGAAGGAAAACATCTTCATGAGCAAGATTTAGCCCCAATGTGGAGTAAGGCAAGGTTGCCCTATTAGCCCTCTGATTTTTAACCTTGTGGTGGATACTTTGGCTAGATTTGCCTGCAAACTGGCTGTGGATGGTTTTATAAGGGGGTATTCATTGTCTAATCATAGGGCTCTAGCCCCTATACTTCAATATGCTGATGATACTATTTTTCTTATGGAAGGGGGGAAGAGAGAAGCACAGGCTCTGTTACATATGGTAAAAATTTTTGAAGAGGTTTCTGGTCTCAGATTGAATGGAAGTAAATCCTCCCTGGTCTGTTTTAGGATGAATAGTGGGTTACAGAATGAGATCTCCACCATTCTTGGTACACCTGTGGTTCCACTGTCGATTAAATATCTGGGTCTGCCATTGAAATGTTCTAAGATGAAGAAAGCAGATTGGTCTTTCCTCTTTGAAAAGGTAGTTACGAAATTGGAGGGATGGAGCAGTAGATACTTATCAAAAGGGGGAGGTATATATTACTGAATTCTGTTACCACTTTGATTCCTGTTTTCTTTTGCTCTGTCCTTAGAGCTCCGAACTCTATTTGGAAAAAGCTGAAGGTGATGCGAAAAAGATTTTTTTGGAAAGGGGCCTCTCATCAAGGGGCCTTTTTTCAACCCTTGAAGTGGGAATCAATTTGCAAACCAAAGAAGATGGGAGGTATGTGTGTTAGATCCCTTAAAGAATTCAATGAAGCGTTACTATTGAAGTGGGTTGTTCGGTTGCTGCAGGGAGAAAAAAAAATATGGACAGAAATTATCCAGGACAGTTATGGGAGTACCAATGATGAGATAAATCGTCTTAACCCACGTAAACCGTCCCCCTTTTGGTCTTCTGTGGTGCGTGCCCTGAAGGATAATTTGAATTTTTTCAAATCAGTTTTAGGTGATGGAAAAAGCTTCAAGTTTTGGCTGGAAAATTGGGTACATGGAGGGACATTTAAAGACAGGTTCCCCTTTGCTTATGCTGCGGCTGCAAATAAAAATGCGGTGGTGGCCGATTATTGGGATGTGGATTCGAAGTAGTGGTTGTTAAATAATGGTGGGTGGAATAATCATGAAACAAGAACTCATGTAGAGAATGAACGTCTCATGCAAGAGCTTGCTGCTTTCAAACCCATGCCTCATGAATATGACACATACAAATGGGAAGGTAATTTTTCTACTGCAGTTGCTTATGAAAGATTGATAATGTCCTCCAGGATGGCGAAAGATGAAGAAATGGGGAAAAAGCTATGGAAGTTGAAAATACCACTAAAGTTACAAATTTTCTTATGGCTTTGCAGGAGGGATGGATTGATTACTGGAGATCTGAGGAACAAAAGGATGGGGACCCCCACCCAGTTTTGTTATTTATGTGGGATGCATAATGATTCTAGCATTCATATCTTTTCTTCATGTGCGATCACCGATTATGTATGGAGGAGAGTATGCAACGAGTCCTTACCCACTTGGGGGAATTTGTGGTGCTGTCTTGTGGATGGGAATAAGTCTTATATACATATGGTGGCTGTGTTATGGGCTGTATGGAGGGCTAGAAATGAGTGTGTTTTTTAGGAGACCCTAGTGTATGTGGAAAATATTGTAAATTTATGCTGGAGTCTCATACAGCATTGAGGGTCGAACTTGTAAATATTTTTTATTATCAATAATAGCTCTCCTGGTTTGCTATTGGTGATTCAATAGCATTCCTTTCTTTCTCAAAAAAAAGATGTCTCGATCTTGAGCATTTGTCCCAAAGGTCTGGGTCAGATGCTTGAGTTGTTTGGTATGCTGGAAGGGATGGTCAGAGTTCAGCCCATGAAATTCAGGGATAGCATGAATCATGTTGGGCTTGAGTTCAGTATCAGGTCCTCCAACCGGGATTTGAACTCTAGGTTTGATTGCTATCGCAGTGGGATTGTAATGATCTCGCATCATAGGACGCTGCCGTGGATTCATGAAAGCATGGAATAGATCGTTGAGGCACTGAAGTTGATTCTGGAGATTGTTTTCTTCTTCTACTGGGTGTTCCATGATTATGTATGAAGGAGATCTACGCTCAGATGAATCAGAAGAGATATCGATCTGGTCGGGAGGTAGCACAAGCAAGTGAGTCGAGGCTTGACCTCGATGAGAGTGAATAGCTAATGGAGGCCTCAAGGGTGGTCTTAAGGACCTCCTCCCGAACATGCACTAGTAGAGTTGATGAGGGACAAAATATCTGACGGACCCAATCGAGGCACCCAAATATGCTTGGATGACTAAGGAGGTTCGAGGCAGATGATACCTCTTGATAGAAAGTCGCTCACCTGAGAAATAATTGGGCAGCCAGGAAGGGAGAGTCCCGCAAAGACCCCTACACGGTAGAGCGTCCCCACAGGTTATAGGGTTTCCCCTACTCAACCTTCCTTGTCACCGCGGATCCAAATAGACCGAAGTCTACCAAATTTTAAATATGAATTGAGGTGCTTAGAATTCCACTTGAACTTTAGAGTTGATTTGTGCTTGGTGACTTAATTTGAAGATTGGTTGACCCACAAGGTGGATCAACTTCACCTAACCTATCCTTGTTATTAGGTCCCAAATTTAAGATTCAAGTGAATGATTAGAGCTTGATTTTAGGTCTCCTTGATTAGGTAATTTCAAGCAAGCGCTTAGGTAGCACATGATGCGGGAAAATCAATTCTTGTTACTTCAGGCACGTGTGTTTCCCAACCCTAAGATGAAAACTGTAATTTGGCTCATTCAGGTCCAATCAATTTCTTTCAAATTTGGCACCTAGGGCTCAATCAAGAAGGTGAGTAGCCCTAAGTGCCTTAAATGCCTATTAGGTGCAAGAATCTTGGAGAGGGTTTTCTAAATAGATTAAATTAGGCAACTTAGAAGTGATTAATTCTAAATAAGGAATCCAATTTGACCTAATTGATTTTTCCTTTTTTAATCCTTTCAAAATAGGGGTTTACAAAGAAGGAAATGAAATTACTTGTCCCTGGAGTGGTTGTCGTGCGGCTAATCTTCTCTTGTGTCCCTTACACAGCCACAATAAATCAGATCAAGCAAGTTATATTCAAACCAGAAATTGTAATCAGTGAAACTGAACCACGCGTTGCTCCTCGATAATGACGCCAAAATGTTATTCGCAAAATCATCGAATCTAAGGAAATGCATTGTAGTATAGTCGAGAAATCGCGATAAACTCTTAAATTTATAATCTTGAGAAAGTACAAGGTCATTCGCAGGGAGCAACAAATGGCAATTCAATCTCACATATTACAATTCTAGGTAAAATATAAGCTCTTATAACTAGAAGAGTAATAAAAAATGATGTCAATAGAATCAAGTAACAATATGCAAAATGATTAGGGTAAAATAGTGATTTGAATTACCAAATTACCCTGCAATGTTAAGCTTCATAATTTACTCAAATATCAAAATCATATAAGTCAAGAATATCTCAATTTAAGAACTAGCAGAACCAATGTGCTAGACGACAGAGATGAAGCCTAGACTGCTTAAGTGATACCCAGCTACAGTGTGCCTTTAAGATGCTCAAGGGCCTCTTCCTTCTTCTCTTCAAGCCTCAAGGGAGAGGCACAACATAGCACAGCAGTGGTACGAAGCCTCCAAATTAGCTAAGTGTTGAGAGTTAGAGAGCAAGGCAACCCCCCTTTTCTCTCTCTCTCTCTCTCTCTCTCTCTTCTCAACCCGAGTAATCAGGTTCCTAATTGGGCAACTGGATCTGGACCTGGGCCAAACTCGCCTGCGTGAATGGCGGGCAAGGCGTGTGTGCGCTGAGCGCGTGGCTGAGGGACCTGACCCTCGTGTCTTGGGCGAGGGGTCGGGAACACAAGTTCCTCTTATTTAGCATAGGCATCTCTTCCTTTTACGATGTGGGACTATCCCATAGGGTTGCATCGTGTGCGAGCTACAGCAGAAGAGTCGTCGAATTAGGGGTGCTGGAGGTGTGCCTTCACTCGATTGGAGGCCTGGAGTGCTTCCTGGAGCTGGGCCGCAACGCCTGGACGTGTTGGCGAGGAAGAACACCACTGGAAGACGTCAAACGGAGTCGGAGAAGACGATGGTGGCTTGAAATGAAGAATATGGCCTCTCGGCCACGATAAAGCAGTTCAAGAATTTCATCGTAGTGCAGCGAGTGCAGTGACGGTGTTTTCGTGGAGGAGAGGTGCCTGTGGTGGTGTGGCGAAGTTAGCGAAGGTGTGTGAAGGAGGTGGTGTTCTGTGGATGGATGCAGTGGGTGAAGTGTGAAATTTTTTGAGGGGTTTTGTTGTGGAAGGTCTGGCAAATCTCATGGAAGTGGCGGCGAGTTGTTTGGTGCAGTGGAGCGAGTGGAGGCCTTCACTGGAGCTTGGCCGGAGCAGAGGGAGATGAAGGTGGTGTGGGTGGTGCAGTGGTCGTGCATGAAATGTAAGTGAGGGAAAAGAATGTAGAGGGAGAGAGGAAGGTTAGAGGTACTTAGGGACAAGATAGAGGGGTAGAGAGCTACGGTTGTGTCTTGATCGAAGCCGAAGAAGACGGAAAGGGTGGCGAGTCGGCGACGACGATGGAGATAGGGGAAATGCTCTCTCTTTGGCCGAAGAGACGTGCGAGGAGATGAGGAGGATGGTCGGCCGTCCAATTTGATGGTTGGATGATAAAAAAAGGGAGATCAAAGGAGGTTGTCGGAGCGATGCTTCAAGGTGGCCGGAGAAGAAGAAAGGGTTTTTCCGACTCAAAACTTCACTAAGGAGGTGAGGCAATCCTTAAGGGTCCTTTATAGGCCTTCAAGCAAGCTCACAAGCTTGGAAACATGCTTGAAAGGCTCATTTTTTCAGGAAGAAGATTCTTGGAAATAGAGGATTCACGTGAGCTTCTTGGGCGATTTTAGGATCTAGAATTAGGTTTAGTTGTTTAGGGATGTCATCAAGATCATCCCTTCCAATTTTGGGGAGGTATCCCTGATTGAAGCTCGGTACCTTTGGATTCACACTTATCATGGAGACAAGGACCCATTTGAAGAAAATGAAAAGAAGTTAGGGGGCTTTTTATAAGGATTTCGAAAGTTGGGGGTATGAATGAGAAAGAAAGAGTCTGAATGGACCAAAATGCAAACTAGGTCTAAATGATATCTGATTGAGCCCAAATTTTGGTAAAAATCTAATTTAGACTCAAGGAATCTGATGGTGAAGTCAGATTTTAGTTTTAACCAAGTTTGACTGGGTAATTTATGCAGAAATCTAAATTAGGGTAACTTCCTATCTGAGACTTTATTTTAGGTCAAAATGGGTTCAGATGGTCAAACAGAGGGTACCAAACCTTATAGAACATTTTCTATGATTTTTAGAAAGTTTAGGTGAATTTTATCCTAACCAGAACCTCTGTTAATTAAGCGGGTCTAAAATTAGTGTTTCGGATGTCCATTAATCCTCGAAATGCATGAAAAACCCATTTCTGTTTGAACGGACTCTCTTATTAGACTTTTATGAACAAATGACCTTTAATTAGCCCCTTGGGAAGCCCATGGTTGTTCTGTACTTATGAAATGCAGTTAAAATTGCAGAAATAACCCTATGCTCTTCTCTTTTTCTTAAAACAGAATAGTGTGCACATATGACCCTCTGATGGTTATGTAGGAGCTTTTATCAACTTTATCAGATCAAAATGGGCTAGTTAGGACTCATGATGGTGTTCCCATCACTATTTCCATTCTTAAATCCATTCAAATTTTGCTAGCCATAACTACATACCATGACATTTGGCAGGTGGATGTCAGGACTGCTTTTGTAACAACTCGAGTCTAATTGAGAAAAACTAGCCTCAACAACTTGTTGGGTGAAAGAGCGATCTCTGTTTTCGATAAAAACTTTACCATGAAATGACGTGTCGTTGTATGTAATCACGTGGTAGAAAATCGCTTTTCAAAATATTTTAATTCTCAGAATCTAACCACGAAAATAGTTAGGTTGTCTCCACAGGGAGGAATTAGCCTATCGAATTAGTAAGTGGTGACTCTTTAATTCGGGAATCTCAATGGGTGCGTCTATTCTTTAGTGCAACTTGTTAGCTTCATGATTCTCATTCTAAGCAATTGATTAAAATTGTAGGGGTCTATATGCAAAATTACCACAATATAATACTCTGTTAACTAATGATCTTGGTAATGATAATCAACGTAACTACTAATTTCCCATAAAAGAGACCTTTTTCATTACAATCAATATCCTAATCATGCACAATTGCAATCATATGTAATTCAAATAAACTGAAGGGATGTCCATGCAATTCTACCTTAATATAATAATAAGATAAATAAGTTAATATTGTTTCCACAATGGCATTATTCATAATTACTAATTGCAACCTTTACTGTAGCAAAACAGGGGATTACTTCCCCTCGTGCTCGTGCGAAGAGGAGACGGCGGACAGTGTGGTCGCTGGTGATGGGTCTCTGAGGTGCGGCCTTTGCAATGGTGGTGATGCGGTGGCTGGACGGAGGAGGAAGAGAACGCCGGCAACGGGCATTGTGCGCACGCGCGTGGGCTGTTGTGGCCTGCGTGGAAGCGTGGAAGGGGTTGGCGTGCTGCGTGGAGGTCCCCGGTGGCGTTGGCGGTGAAGATGGTGATCAACGGTGGTGGCTGCGTCGAGGGGGGGCCCGGTAGTTTTGGGTTCTTTCAAGAGATTGCAGGTGGTGGTGGAAAGAAGAAAAGGAAGAAGAAGAGGAAGAAGAAGAAGAAGCTGCACGCACTCGGCTGGAGCGCCGCTTCTCTGGTGTGCGTGGAGCGACGCAGCGCGCGCGGTCTGCAGGTGCGTGAGGGAGTAGCGCATGCGGTCTGGCTGCACGT
The DNA here is from genome assembly GCA_037157565.1 of Thalassia testudinum. Classification (NCBI taxonomy): domain Eukaryota; kingdom Viridiplantae; phylum Streptophyta; class Magnoliopsida; order Alismatales; family Hydrocharitaceae; genus Thalassia; species Thalassia testudinum. The sequence goes on from JAZHRO010000073.1 coordinate 156,998,675, forward strand.
GGTGAGGCTGCATGGTGTTGTTGCGCGTTGAGGCTGCATGGTGAGGGGGTGCGGTGAGGGGGCGCGCGCGTGCGCGGCTATGGCAGGATGGCATGGTGAAGGCAACGGTGAGCGGCTGTCACCACGCTCACTGCCACCTAGGTGGATGAAGAGGTGGCCGCAATGTTGAAGTTCTCTTTTGATGGCCACAGTGCACGCATGTTGCACGGTGTAAGCTTCTATCACAGTGGTGGAGATGGAGAGATAGTCCCCGCCAGGGGGAAGGGAATGATGATCTCTCTGCCTATATACGGTGAGTTCTTTTATAAACCTTCTACCATTGACTCTCCTCTGAGCTGTTGCATTTCTAGAGGGCTCGGCATTCTCCAACAGCTTAACAGCAATAGCGAGGCGGTGGGGAAACGATGTGTTGAGGCCGACGAGGAGGTTGCGCGTCATGGAGGTAGATACAGCTAAGTTGTGGTGCATATTGTCAACATCATCAGACGTCCAGAGTAAGCTTCGAATGTCTTAAAAATGAGATTTGGCTGTGCTTGATTCCTGCAATGCATATAATTATTTATAATATCAGATAAACTTTACAAATATAAATTATAATGCATGCATTTATTTTATAATCAAATACAAATATTAATATACTCTAAAATGTAGTAACTAACCAACCTAGTCTAGCAATTAGTCCAATAAATTGGACTCATCATTGGGCATGGACCCCATAAACCCAAACAACCACCCAAAATGCTTAAGCTCAATGATGTGTACACATCTAATTAGCCTAAAATGTCTATTTATGTATGTTCCAAGGTCAATGTAAGTATCATGCATTGTAAATATTGCATAACATGTATCATCATGCATTTAGGTTAATTTGTACAAATTATATAGCAATTCGCCTCTTATTATGATAAGGGGACAGTGCGACATCTTTTTGGGACCTCAGATTGAATATCCAACCGTACGGATCTAATCAGGGCGACGATCAAAGTCCAACACCTCCAAGATCGCCCTGATCGGACCTCCGTAGCATTAGATGCAGTCTGAGGAAGATCGAGGCCAAGGGGCAAGGTGGTGAAAATCTAGAGTTCATATGACAAATCCAATTGCACATATGGGTTCGGATCGACAATCGCAACCCAACGGTGCAAAAATCAACCCAATTCGACATATGTGGCACTATCTACAAGCATTGAAAAAATTAACGGCCCAGATGGCTCCACGTGGCACCATCCATGCTGCCCACAACCACCAGCCTGCTCATTATTTGTGCCATCAGATCTCGACTGTTGGGTCAAGATCCAACGGTTGAGGGAGTGCGGGCATAAAAGCATCTCCACGACAATCCATGGAGATAGCACAATGTAGAATGCCTTCACGAGCAACTTAGAGGCACGCATTCGAGCCTCCATTGGCGGAATTAATTCGTTGAAGATGCCAGCACGTGAAATTCGACCGTGCGATCGAGATCGGGCGATTGGGGTGTGGCCACGTGGGCGTATCCGACGCGGTGGATGAGAACGACATACATATGAGCGTGATCACGCGTGATCGTACGCGGAGGTGTTAACGTGTTCTGAAGGCGAGATGGCGTGTGATTCGAATCACTCATCGATGATCCAATGATGAAGCGTGATGCCTCTTCAACGTTGGTAACGCACGTGTGAATTAATGCCGCCTTCACGCAGTGTGATCAAGATTGGATGCTCCTCCTCTCTCTGTGCACCTTCACTGACGTTTAGCTTGAGTGACGAATATGTGTGTCACTAAAGACTTGTATTTAATTTTTAAGATGTGAAGTGCCCCTTTTGCCCCCATGTCCTCAACTATAAATAGGACCCTACGCCCCACATATTTCTTCATCCCTTCTTCTCTCAACCTCCCAGAGAGATAAGAACAACGTTCTCAAGCTCGCTCTAATGCTCCCAAGCTACAAGAAGCTCCGCTAGTGTTAAAAAATAAAAAATTTCCTCTTCTCATCCCCCCTTCGCTGAGCTCTTGCTAACCATCCTCTTGCCTCTGTTCCGAAAGTGAATCCCATGACGTCGACGCCCTACTTCATCCCCGATTTTTCCAGGTTTGCCCTCTGTCCTTCGTCTTTGCTCTCTTTCTTCCAGGTGTTGTTCATCCGATTCGTCCTCCAAGCAGCAGTCGAGGAGGATAATTTCCCATCCTCTATCTTTTTATCGCTTTCTAGTATAAATTTTTAGCTTTCTAATTGTAGAAATTAATTGTAAGTGACATTATCTTAGTTATAAAATTGCTATTCTCTCTCTATTGTTTATATTTCAAGTAGTTTAGCTGCCATAGTGAATGTTCCCTTTATAAAAAGAATTACAAAAAAAAATATAATTACAGATTTAGAATCGACATAGCCTCCCTGTGTTCGACCCGGGACTCACCAGAGTTTTGGTAAAAATTATCTGATTGGCAGATTTTTACGCAATTACAATGATAGGTTTTTAACTCAAACTTTTACGTGTATAAAATCTCGATAATCACTCAAGTTAACAAGTAGTAATTCCCAATGCTCATATATCTCACCACTCACTTTTATGAGTTTACGATGTGAGATTATCTTTGGAGGTGTTACAACCTCCTCCACTTGAAATCCTAATGTCCTCGTTAGGGTTCGATACTCCTATTAATAGTGGCGACTGCGCCTCATAACGCAATCTTTGGTTGTTCCAAGGGCAGCTTTTTCCTCCTACTAGAGGGAGTTTGCTTTGCTACCATTAATAACGACCTAAGTCTAGATCCGAGTCTAATTGAGAAAAACCAGCCTTGACAACTTGTTGGGCATGGGTCCCATAAACCCAAACAACCACCCAAAATGCTTAAGCCCAAGTTGACAAGTAGTAATTCTCAATACTCATATATCTCACCACTCACCTTCGTGAGTTTACGATGTGGGACTATCTTTCGAGGTGTTACAACCTCCTCCACTTGAAATCCTGACATCTTCATCAAGCTTCAATACTCTCAGTATGATGGGAACACCATCATGAGCCATAACTAGCTCAGTTTGATCTGATAAAGTCAATAAAAGTTCCTACATATCCATCAGAAGGTCTTAAGGGCACAAAACATTGATTTGACAAAAAGACAAGAATATAGGGTTATTTCTGCAAATATATCATTCTATCACAAAAACAGAATAACCACGTGTTCTCTCAGGGGTTGAACAAAGGTCAAATTGTCTTAAGAGTCTAATAAGTGGGTTAGAACAGATAGAAAAGGGTTTACATGCGTTATAGGAATTAATGGACATCTAAAACCCTAAAAATAGACCCGCTTAATCTACTGAGGTTCTGGTCAGAATAAAATTTACCTAAATCCTCTAAAAATCATATAAAATATTCTTTAGGGTTTGATGCCTTCAATTTGACTATTGGAACCCATCTTGACCTAAAATAGAGTCTCAGGCAGATATTTGCCCTAATTTGGGTAATTACATAATTTACCCAGTCAAACTAGGTCAAAGCTAAAATCCAACTTCTCCATTGGATTCCTTAGGTCCAAATTAGGTTTGTACCAAAATTTGGGCCCAATCTGAGATTGTTTTGACCTAGTTTGCACTTTGGTCCAAGTCTGATTTTCTTTATTTCACATGGCCCCTTAGATTTTGAATTTATTACAAAGAGATCCCTATCTTTATCATCATTTTCTTCAAATAGGTCCCTACCGCCATGAAATCCTAATCTTACAACTCCGACAAGCTTGTTTTGGCATGTTCTCCTTGATTCCTTAACGAATCCCTTTCAGATTTGAAAGGGAAGTTCGTCAAGGAATTCCTTTCCTTTTGAGCCAGATCCTAAGCCCTACAACCTTCCCAATCTCTCATGTGAACGCATGAAAAATTCGGTATCATAAAGATTTCCAACTCCGACGAACATTCCAAGCTTGGGAAGCTTGCTTCCCAAGTTCAAAGCACCCTCCAGAGGCCTATAAAAGAATCCCCAGATCAAATCGAGTTCCCCAAGCTTGATTTTGGCTTGGAACACCCTCAATTCCTCCCTCCTATTCTGGCCGAAAGGCTCCTCAAGCTCCAACGACCTCCTCTGTCTTCATCCTCGTCCGTTCGCAATACCGGCGACGAATTTGTCTCCCTTAGCTTCCTCTGCATCGCGCATTACCAGCCGGCGCCTCTATCTCCTTCATCCTCACCGTTCCTCTCCCACCGGAGTCACCTTCTTCCCCGGTGCCGACCACACCGCAATCGACGTCGCCTCTACTCCCTGTTGTCTGCTAACAACCTAGATAAGTTCCCTAACTCCTCTACTTCATTCACACACCAACCACACTTCGCTTCGACCACCGTATCCATCGCACGCTCCCCATCTTCCACCTCGCCGGCGTACCTCCGGCGAGTTTGCACGGCCACTACGCTCCACTAAATTGGCCGCCGTTCATCCTACACCTCCTCCTCGACCCAAGGAGCAAAAGCCCTAACTTAGTTAGGTCGATTGCCCCCCTAACTACCCACCGAACAACCCACTGTTCTTCGGCCTAATCCGCCTCCGCCAGCCATCTTCGACCCCTCTCGCAGCATGCCACTGCCACCAATTCATTTGCTGCATCTTCGTGATCCTACTGAGATTCTCTGACAAGGCCATACTTTGCGTTTCAGGTTTGCTGACCAGTGTCGCCATTACCAAAGAGCTTTAAGCACGCTTTGAAGCTTGCTTCCCAGTCGAAGGCCCCAGGTGCACCCTTCAGGAGATGTGGATACTTCTCAGGTCCATCTCCAGGCATCCAATTGGAAGCAGCATATGCTCCTACAATTCCAATTGAGAGACCACTGTGTTGCCAGCCACGTGAAGACAAGGGTGGGATTTAATCCTACCTCGGAAGCACATGAAGCAACGCGCACGCATAAGTTGATTTTGTGTTGTAGGCATATCGCCTCAACACACGGGGGTGAGGTTCCTGCTCACTTGGCACCACCTTGCCCGTGACACTGCTCACACGAGCCTGGCGCTGAACCAACCTGCCTAAACCCTGTTCACACCTCGGCTGCGATCACGCACGCAACCTTGGTCCCAGGTACGCTTAGATCAAAATCCGATTGTCCGAGGCTCTGGGAGAGCGGATCCCAGAGAGAGAAGGAAAGAGAGAGCGCAAGGGTAGGGGAGGTTTTGCTCTGAAGACCAACGGCTGACACTTAGCCATTTGAAGAAGAAACCCTTCCCCTTGTGCGAGAAGAGAAGGAAGGAGAAGAAGCCAGAGAAGAGAAAGAAGAGAAGAGTCAAGGCATAGAAAGAGAAGAAAAGGAGCAGAAGGAGAAAGAAGAAGAGCAGTACCTTTGAGTGAGTTAAGCCATCTGATCGGCTGAGCAGACATCTGAGATTCAACAGAAGTGCACTGTGTACTTATCCTATGTGGATTTAAATTGATTGATACTATTGAGAAATTTGATATTATTGGGAGGGGTAATTGGTGATTAAAATCACCATTTTACCTCATTCTTTTTGCACTATTGACATTTGCTTTCATTATATAGCATTATTATTTGGAGTTCTATTATAAATTGCTTATATTGCGTTTGAATTGCAATCTTGAGAATTATTTTGCTAATTGCTCCTTATGTTCGACCTCAAACTTCCATTCGAGTATAAATTCTATTTGTTTTTCACACTAATTCAATTTATACTGCAACACATTGAATTTAAAATCCGATTTAGAGCGATTAACACAGTAGTAGTGGCGGCTTCGCTTCATGGCGCACTCTTTAGCCATCTCAATGGCAGCCCTTTCCTCCTACTGGAGGGAGTTTGTCTCTGATACCATTAATAACGACTCAAGTCTATACCCGAGTCTAATTAAGAAAAACTGACCTTGACAACTTGTTGGGCATGGGCCCTATAAACCCAAACAACCATCCAAAATGCTTAAGTCTAAGTTGACAAGTAGTAATTCCCAATACTCATATATCCCAGCACTCACTTTCATGAGTTTACATTGTGAGACTATATTTAGAGGTGTTACATATTTCCTCAATGGCTTCCTTGAGGAAGACATCTATATATGGAGCAACTTGAAGGTCACCTAGTAGATGGCAAGGAAAGAAAGGTGTGCAAGCTAAAGAAGTTTATCTATGGACTTAAGCGGGCTTCTTGTAGTTAAAACATCAAATTTATTGAGACCATGAATAGTTATGGATTCTACCAAAATCATGATGTGCCATGTGCCTACAAGAAGGCTAGTGGAAGTGTTATCACCTTTCTGGTGTTGTACGTGGATGGCATGCTACTCAGTAGGAATGATGTAGGAATGTTATCCTGTGCTAAACTTTGATTATCACAAAACTTCGAGATGAAGGATCTCAGGGAAGCCTTTTATATCTTAGGTTTGAAGATATTCTTAAACAGAGAAAAGAGAATACTAGGGTTGGGATTATCACAGTAAGGGTACATAACTAAGCTCTTAGAGAGATTCTGCATGGATAACTCCAAGAAAGGCTTTTTACCCTTTTAGACATGGGGTTTCCTTGTCAAAGGGAATGCCTTCTCAAACAGTTCATGAGAAGAAAGCCATGGATGGATGTTTATATGCTTCTACTATGGGCAGTCCAAGGTACACCATGTTGTGTACACTACTAGACATCTGTCACATAGTGGGAGTGGTAAGTCATTACCAATCCAACCCAGGACTAGAACACTTGACTGCTATCAAGAACATTCTTAAATACACGAGAAGGACAAAAGACTACTACCAAGTCCTTGGAGATGGGGATCTACAAGTGTTAAAGTACAACTATGTCAAGGGTTGTTTTCTTGTTAAATGATGATTCTGTGAGCTGGAAAATCAAGAAGCAGGCAAATCGCGACTAATTCAGCAATGGAAGTCGAATACATCTTGCATTTGATACTACGAAGGAGGCAATGTGAATATGCAAGTTTGTTGAGGAACTTAGCGCTATTCCCTCGATACAGTCACCAATCTTACGTTATGCAATAACACGGGTGCCATTGCGTAGGTGAAGGAGCCTTATTCTCACTAGAAGATCTAGGATATTGAGAGAAAGTATCATATCATTCGAGAGATTTCCAAACATGGAGATGTGATTATCAAGAAGGTGGCCTCCATGGATAACGTTGTTGATCCACTGACCAAAGCCTTGACTAAAAAGTCATTTGATTGGCACATATGTAGTATGGGTTGGGGTTGAAAGAGGTTTTGGAATGGCTCTGAGGGCAAGTAGGAGTCTATTGCCTTTTGCATGCCCTAGGCGAGCATTTGAAGTATTGTAATATGATTACATTCTTCATCTGAATAAAAGAATTTGTTTAATTTCATTAAATGAATTGGGTCCCTTTAGTACAAAGAGGGTGACGTATTTAGTCAAATCAAATAAACCTAATGAGTATTGATTCAAAGATCTGAATAGTTTAGAGGATTCGATAACACATCAGGAAACCATTTGATTCTATCATGTGTTTCTAGTTTGAGTTGGGAGGGTAACCTTCTCTAGAGGTCGTCACCTGATTGATGTTCTTAAATGGAGATTCAAGAACTGCCACGTGGGTTAAGTTAAGGAGTTAACATGATGAAATAGGAGATAGCGGAAGTCCTTCTCTAACACAGTAATGGATAAGGTGTCATGCCCCAAAACTCAAACCCCAAAATGAGGGTCGGAGTCCTGAGGGACAGAAAGGAAAGAGGTGTTGGTTTATTTAATTTGGGTTGTACCTAACTAAGTCAAGCTAAAAAGAGTTCCATTTACGACATAAAATGGAAGAAAGTACGGAAAGAATGACACATAATTGATACAGGAAAGCAATAATGAAAACATAATTTGTTGTAAACTAAGGCTTAAAAATAAATGTACTTGTCAACAGAGCATGCACAAACTTGTGCAGTGACAAATTCTGTACGTCGATGACCCGCGACGACAGCCTGAAAGTAGGTCACAAAGTGGGGATGAGCCAATTGGCTTAGCAGGGAACAATTATTTACTGTATCTCAACCAAATAGGATAGTGTACAATTTCGTTTGTTGGTTAGTTCCTAGCCCAAACCCACACCTTAGGTTCTAGTTTCCCGAACCCTACCTGGCACGACCAAACACCTTGGCCTAGCAACCCATTAACAATCCACCCAAGTTCTTCCTTACATTTGGTATAATAATTTATTCTCTGACTCGCCTCAATGATCTGATTTCGGGAATCATCCCTCTCTACTAGAGGAGATTGAGATGCATCCTTTCCTTTAAATTCCAGCCCGGTAGTCTTACCCTGGCTAGGGGTGAGGCTAGTCGGCTGTTAATCCTCTAGAAAGGCATGCCTGTTCTCGATGTATCAAAAACGTTGCTGACTTCAGTTAAAGGAGTCAGGCCTCTTGGGAGATACCCAGGCCTATGGCTTGTGATCATGGAACACAAGCCCAATCTATGTCCAACAAGGACCAGTCACAGAAAAAACCAAATCATTATCGCAGGATTAGCCAAAATTTCCGAGCCATACCAATGCTCTTGCTAGGAGTAGCTCCTCATAGGAGCGCAGTCCTCGGGTGTGCCCTCTCAATCCTCTGTCGGGCGAGATCTCAACCAATCCATCTTAGTACCTCGGCCTCTCCGCACATGCGAGCACCTAGTGAGCCTCTTGCTCGAGTACCTTCACATCGAGTCGGGTTCGAGTAAATACAAGTACTAAACACTAATGATAGCCCCAAGCTTTGTCACCAAACCTAGGAACCTTTCTTGTTCCGAGGCAGATCTCCTTGGTAGCCTCTTGCTACCACAACAGCTCGGGTCTTTTACCCGAGCAGTGAACCCGTGGTTCACCAAGTCTAAGGGTGCTGCCTTACGAGCTCACCTAGTTGACTTACCATCTCTTTGATTTCATTTGAGTTTTGTGACCGAAACTCAATCCTAAGGACCTAGTGGATCTCTTGGGTCTTACTCAAGACCTTAGGATCCAAGCACTTCCTCTTAGTAGACTTGGAACGAGTCATAGATGTCATCTCATGAGATTCAAGCCATTACGTAGTTAATTTAGATTGCTTTTAATGTGTTTACGGAGCTTCATGCTCAAATTATAGGTGTGCACACACACACACCCATCCATCTGCTTCACCCGTCTAGGGTCTAATTGCATTTTTCCCATTCATCCCTATCCATTGGGGTACCTGCTAGACTCCCAATTAGGTTCTAACATTACATGAGATTTCTGATATCAAAATCACATAGTCTCAAGAAAATTATTACATTTAACAAAGTATCAAACATTAGGGACCTGCTCCCTATCATTAGTGCACTCAAACAGCATTCATCTATTATCAGGTAATCCTGACCTATCGCTAGGTCAAGATGCTTGTCCAAACCAAGACTACAAAACCTGCCTTTTGCTCGAAACCTGGGTTCTGCACCCCCAAGATCCTCTGTAATCAAGACCACCAGCACACGCACATGTCTGTAATACGAACCAAAGAGATCCCTAATCTCAAAGTTCGTATCTCAGCCCTCCTTCAGGTTAAGCCAATTTTATCCTTCTTTAGAGTTCAATGATGAAGAACAAGTACATCAGTACCGGTCCTACCCTTAGGTCTGTGAAGTACCAGTATCGATACTAAGCTTTAGTACCGGTACTGTGCACCCATAGCACAACCTCCCACAGGCTGGCCAGTAATGGTCCTAGACCCTAGTACCGGAACTAGGCAACCCCAATACAATTTCCAACCCCAGCTAGTACTGGTACCGAATGCCGACGTCGATACCAGGCACCAACCATACCTTTCCAAATGATCTAGCCCGTACCAGTATTGAGCATCGGTACCGGTACCGGGCACCCTCTGTCATGGCTACTGAACCCATCCAATGTCGGTACGGGTCACGAATATCGATACTAGGTGCCCTCAGCACTTGACTTAAGTTCCATTTCTAGCTTATGCTAAGCCAACTAATACCGTCATAGGTTACTAATATCAGTACTAGGATTCTCTAGCATCAAGTTCCAAACCTTAAACCCCCTATTCAACTCCTCATATTTTATTATTACCAAGGTTCTTGATAGAACCCACACTCTATTATCCTAGAGTTATGCTTATTCGCTAATTGGAGTTTCTATACCCTTTCCACATTTCACATTAAGCCTTGTTTAAAATCACACATCTGGGCTCGTGGATATCCTAACAACATGGCCTCATGCATCATACCTACCTTCACTCCATTTCTCATCAGGACTAATCATCGTAAGTCCAGATTATACCCAAAATCCAAGTTGCTAACATTAGACACTAACATGGATTAATACCTTCCATTCCTAGCACTAGATAAGGATTTAGCTAATCATTTTAAGTTCCCAGCCCACGTGGGGGAATTCCACACACAAAAAGACCACATGTATCTTATCGGATGTCCAGCACAAGTGTCAGGCATCCAAAAATGCATCATAAGATGTCTAATACACAACCCGGACGTCCGGAGATAAAATACCCAGGAGACCTGTCCCAAGCCAATAGTATTGGACGTCCAAACTCTTCCCTGGATGTCCAGAGACTAGTCTGGACATCTAAGTATAAGAATAGACATCCAACAATGGCTTCACACCAAAAGCCACAAATAGTGACAAACGACCGTTTGATTCCTTGTCTAGACGTCCAAACGAGCACATTGGATGTTCTGATGCAATGTCAAACGTCCAAATGTTAAGGGCTTAGTCCTTGAAACTGCAATCGAGTTGCAGGGACGCCTAACCAGGGGATCAGATGTTAGGACTAGGGCTATCAGATGTCTAATGAATTTGTCAGATGTCTGATAACCCCCAGAACCAAATCCCAGGTTCTAGCCAGTACCAGTACTGGGCACCAGAGTTATTTATCTTTTAGCTCAGCCAGTACCGGTACTAAACACCAATACCTTTACTAGGCACAACCGGCCTATACCAACATAACCCAGCCAATACCGGTACTAAACACCAGTACCGGTACTTGGTAGCCCAATTCACTGGCTGAAGTCATCCAATACTGGTACTGGTGATCAGTACCAATACTAGGTGCTTTTAGTTCCCATTTCAGTGCATTACATTGTGGTGCTAGGTCAACTAGTATCGGTATTGGTTACCGATACCGGTACTAGGTGCTTCCCGCACTTAGTTCAACATATCAAAACACCCAGTTAACCCTAATCCAAACCACCATTTATGTCTACAACTCGGAATCAATGGTAAACACATAAAACCACATGAATTTATAGACCTCAATATCAATTTCAACCCACAATGGAAACCCTCCATTTGGCATTCCCAAGATTTAACCCATAACTAAGGCATAACCCAACCGTTATCACAAGCAACATGGAAGTTTTAACCAAAACAAACCTGTTTGGCTACTTCTAGTCGTGGGAACAAGGGGATGAAACAAGAGAATAAACCCCACCTTAGTTGGAGCTCCTTTCTCTTCTCCTAATCGTAGCAGCAAAATTAACAGTAGCAATGGTAGCTGCTACAACAACAGCACCACCTCCTTTCCTTTCTTCTTCTCCTTTCTTTCACGCAGCTGCAGCAGCAACCACAATAGCAATAGTAGTAGCTACAACAACAGTTGCAGTAGCAGCTCTCCTCCTCTTCCTTCCCTTCTCCTCCTCATTGCAGCAGCAGTAGCAATCGGTAGGGAGGAGGGGGATGAGGGAGCACCGGCTGAGGAGAAGGAATCGACTGAGGGGGAGAAGGAAGAGAAAATGGGATTTTCTCTCTCTCTCTTTTAAAATCTCTCTCTCTTAAATAAGGGTTGTATATTTTGCATCCAAGCCCTTCAGCTTCATACTTGAGCCTTAAGAAAGGCCTCCAAACATGTTTTCCTTGCAAATGGCCCCCTCAACTTTTCATTTATTAACATGTTGTTAATGATTTAGGGGATTTGTTTAATTCCAAGGCTAATAATCACTAAATTAGGTTCCCTAAACCCTTAATCTCACATTAAGCAACCAATTAAGGTTGTTAATTAGCCTATTAAGAGTATTACAAATTCAGGGCATTACATAAGACGAATCCTTTGACCTGAGACAGATATGTCTCTATTCACAAATATGTGCATTTGGTGGACCATTAGTAAGCTCTTTTGAAGGGTTGCTTGGCATGCATTCAAGGAACAAAACAAGGGGTCAATTCGAGATCACGAATCGTTCACAGATATTGTCTGAGATCGTCTCTCCACAACACAATGGGTCTCATTTGCCTGTCGCGAAGAGGGAGTCCAAATAATTGCCAAGACTTATTTTAGGAGGCACTGCATGTGGGGTGATGTACCATGCTACTTACGAAGGTATAAATTTTTTATAATTGTGGAAAGTTGAAATAGGAGGAAAATAGGTATTCCCATGTCATTCCGATTTAAGGTGTTTTATTTATGTTTTCGATTCTTAATTGGATTTTAGCATCGATCTGATCTTGTGACTCGAAAAATTTTAAAATGCCTATTTTTACACTTCTGTGATGCCTTAGGTCAATCTGATTGAACCCTACACATTTCACAAAACTTTACATCAATGTAAAGGGACTTCTAAATTATAGATATTACATCAAAATAACACAACTCACTCACAATTGCTCCACTTTGTGTCCCACTATGATCTCATCATATCATTCCACAATCAAACCATAAAAAAATTACAGAAAAACTCGACACACAGAATCAACACCACATTACATGTCAAGGGATGCAATTTCCAATTCCCATATGATTGCTAATTGTTGAACGTCAGAGGACTACGCTATCGGATTTGGTTTTGAAAACCTGTCGTTGTAGTTTGAATAGCGAAGAACTCGAGTTCAACAAATAAAATTTATACTGGAATAGAAATCCCGGGTCGAACTCAGGGAGGCTACGTCGATCAAGATTTGCAATTATATTCTTTTTACATTTTTGTTTAAAAAGCGGAGTAATCACAATGAAATGAAATAACTATAGACAGTAAGAGAGAGAGAAAACATCCACTTAAAGTTGCAAAATATTTGTACAACTAAGAAAGCGGGAAATTACACTAGAAAGCAGGAAAATTATTACAACTAGAAAGTAGGAAAATTCTACTCTAGAAAGAAAGAAAAAGGAATGGGAGAGATAAGTTATCCTCCTCGACGATCGCTTGGAGGACGAGCCAGACGAGACAACGCCTGGAAGACGAGGAATGGAGCGGGAAGAAGGAGGTCGAAGCAGGAGGAATGGGAACAAGGTAGCACGTCGTCGTCGTCATGGGATCCGCTTCCGAAATGGGGGCGAAAAATTGATTTTATCTCTTGAGGAGCATCCTGGGTGTGAGACAAGCTTCTCTTGAGCTTTAGAGAGGGAGAGAAGAGAAGAAAGGGATGAGAAATTCGTATGAAGGGGGTCTCCTTTTATAGTTGCAAGGAGTGGGGGCATTTTGGACATTTTAATTTTAAAATCATTAATATGGGACCTTTAGTGACGGATAAATCCGTCACTAAAGGCCTGAACGTGGTCTTCGTGTGTGCGTGCTGTACACCTCCTCGCCTCTGCATCCTTCAAAGCACGCGGATGTCGCACGCTCACAGCCGTCTAATCAAGAGATTTGATGGCTTAAACCATCCTCGCCCGCACCGCGCGCCCACGTGCAATCACACGTCAGTGCCACGCGTCTGATCGCGCGTGGGCGCTATCGCTTGCGTTGCACTGTCCGATCCTCATCGTGCGGCCCCGCTCGCTTGTCCGCCCCACGTGCCCGCTTCGATTTAAGGCGTTGCGCGGCTCGAACGTGCGACCGCTCTTCTCGCGAAGGCACTCAACCGCTGTGCTACGCCTTCTCTTTAGGCAAGCGGGCAATTTTGTGCGCGCGGTTTCGCGACCATTGGATGAGCATCCAATGGTCGAGATCGAGCAAGCAGGTGAAGAAGGAAAGGCAACTGTGGGTCCTTGGGGTCGGTTGGGCGGCTGAGATGGTGCCACTTGGCGCCATCCTAGCCGTCCATCTTCTGAGTGATATAGATGGTGCCACAGGTGTCAGATTGGATTAATTTTTGCGTCGTTAGGCTGCGATCGTTGATTCGAATCCATCTGTGCAATCGGATTTGTCGTCTGAGGTGTGGATTAACACCATCTTGGCCCTTATCTTTAGGGTTCCTTGATCTTTATCTGGTGCTACGGATGTCCGATTAGGGTAATCTTGGAGTCGTTGAACTCCAATCGTCACCCTAATCAGATCCGTACAGTTGGATCTTCGATCCGAGGCCCTGATAAAAAGTCACCCTATCCCTGACCATAAAAAGGAGATAATTACTGTACAATTTATACAAGTTGATCTAAATGCATGATTATGCATTTTATGCACTATTTACAATGTATGATGCTAATGTGACACTAATAACATGCATTAATAGACATTTTAGGTTAATCAGATGTATGCACATTACACCCCCATAACTATCTTTTGCTAGTCCCTAGCAAAAACTACATGCTATTTATAAAAGAATTAGGTTGGATTACTTAGGCATAAGTTATTTTTAACATTAAGAAATTCTTTTACTTAGGATCTGAACTTTCAAAAATACAACAGCACCGGGGTATCTACCAAAATGTAGACCGCCTCAAGCCCTCGCCTTATTCAAAGAAAATTTTCTTTTTCTCTTTTTCTTCTTTTCTTCTTTTCTTTTTTTTGATTTTTGAGTTTAGGGTTAAAGAGTGGCTTTCTACGGCCATTCAACTCACCCAAGATTTGATGAGAACCCTAAGTTCTAAGCATCTTATTGTGAATGTGATAGACTCGTTAATCGGCAATTAGAACAGACTTCAGATTTCTACGCCTCTAGGTGACCTTAAAAAAAAAAAGAATTCTACCTAAAGGTGTATGTTTACGACCGGTAGCTTTCTCCCTACTTTTATTTTTATGGGGTCAACACAAGGGTGAATCCAGTGTATATCTCCTCGGTTTATTCTACTTCTCCGCTTCGTCCTAAGTGTTTTGGGAATTTTTAGTGCATTTCTTGAGCTGGGTTCTGGACAACCAGTCGATGAGCTGTTACCACTGACAACTTGCCAGCCATACTCGTGCAGCAAAGTGTGGCTTATTGCTTTTATTTTCTTTTTCTTTTTTCCTTTTCTTTTTCTTTTCTTTTTGACTTTTTTTTTTAAAAAAAGTAGGTGGCTTCCCTGGTCTAAGATTTACCTAAAGGCAGTAAGAAGAGAATGGTCCAGTGACTAGGCTTTGGACAACCTACCTATGGGCTGTTACCCATGATAACTTGCCAGCCAAATCACCCTAGAAGGTTCATTAGCTACCCAATTTCTGTTAAAACTGCCGATCAACAAGTTAGTGAAAAGATAGTGTGTAGATGCTTTAGACTTAAAGTTCCCTCAAATCAAAGGGCGGGTTGATAAGTCGTGTACTTGTCACCCAAACTTATTTAATCAAATTACAATAAAATTCAAGATGGTGAGGACTCAAAAAATAAATCCACATTTTAGTGGATACCTGGGCTGATTAAGCCCAAAGGCCTGAATGGTCTTTGTGTTCAGATCCTAATGTAATATTTCCTAAGATTGAAAAGTCCTAATGTCCAAGTATTCCTTCCTAATTCAATTTTTCTTTTTTATGTATATATAAGAAGAGAAATAGAATTTACAAGAATTTCACAGAGCTGACAAAATGATCCAAAAATGAATCCACCCCCCCATTCCTAGCTGATGCAATGTCCACATTTAGAAAAAGAGACATGAAAGGAATGGTAGAGTACGGAAGATATCACCTGAATATGAAGCTCGGGTCAGCTCTAAGTCATATGTACAACTGCTGAGTTTAATGCCGTCAGCTAGGCAAAGTCCAGCCAAAGAAGTCACAACACGACTAGAGCAACTATGTCTGAGATGGGTTCTGGAAGAGTACGGTCAATAACATGCTTCAGGTGTTGACTGTTGACTTTGAATGAATTACCTGTCTTTGGGTTAAAGATCTGAACAGCTCCGTTTGGAAAAATCTGGTCAATAATGAACGGGTCGTTCCATTTTGGCCTAAGTTTGCTGGGAAAGAGCTTAAGTCGAGAATCGAATAACCAGACCTTCTGGTTCGGCTCAAAGCTCTTGCGGGAAATCAATTGGTCATGTAGAGCTTTGGTCTGAGCCTTGTAGATCTTGGCATTCTCATATGCATCATTTCTAAGCTCCTCCAACTCAGATAGTTGGAGTTTCCTGGTCTTCCCAGCTAAACTCAGATCTAAATTACACTGCTTGATTGCCTAGAATGCCCTATGTTCAATCTCTACGGGTAAATGGCATGCCTTTCCATACATTAGACGAAATGGAGACATGCCGATGGGCATTTTATACGCCATACGGTAGGCCCAAAGAGCGTCCTTAAGCTTTTGAGTCTAGTCTTTGCGATCAAGCCTAACCGTTTTCTGCAGAATATTCTTGATTTCCTAATTGGAGATCTCAGCCTGTCCATTTGTCTGGGGATGGTAAGGTGTGGAGATTCGATGATTAACCCCATATTTAGCTAACAAATTACGAAACTAGGCATTAGTAAAATGAGTGCCACCATCACTGATGATGGCCCTCGGAATCCCGAACCTGCTGAAGATGTTCTTCTTGACAAAATTGATGACCACCTTGTGGTCATTAGTTCGGGTGGGAATCGCCTCAATCCATTTGGACACGTAATCAATAGCGACGAGAATGTACTGATGTCCAAATGAAGGAAGGAAGGGTCCCATGAAATCGATGCCCTAAACGTCGAAGATTTCGACAGGAAGAATTGGGTTTAGGGGCATCATATCTCTCTTAGTTATTCTCTTGAGTGCCTGGCATCGGGAACATGACCTTGAGAAATCCTAGGCATCCTTGAATAAAGACGACCAATAGAATCCAGATTGCAAAATTTTTGCAGCTATCCTTTTCCTGGAGAAATGTCTACCACACGTAGATGCATGGCAGAACTCGAGTATACTGTTGAATTCGTTCTCCGGAACCCATCGACGAATAATTTGATCAGAGCCGATGCGGTATAGTTCAGGGTTCTCCTAGAAGTAATATTTGGCCTCAGATTTGAGTATATCTCGTTGTTTCCTGGTCCAATCCTAGGAGATTTGACCAACGGCCAAATAATTAACAATGTCAGCAAACCACAGGGTTTGGACGCCTGAATCTGTAAGAATGGTTTCGTCCGAAAAGGTATCAGCAATCGGGATGCCCGGACGAGAAGAATCACTCAGAAGTCTCGACAAATGATCCACCACCACATTTTGTACCCCAGATTTATCCTTGATTTCAAGATCAAATTTTTTAAGTAGAAGAATCCAACGAATAAGCCAGGTTTTGGCATCCTTTTTGGCCAAGAGATGTCTTAAGGCCAAGTGGTCGGTATAAATAATGACATGAGATCCTAAGAGATAAGCCTTGAATTTCTCTAAAGCAAAGACTACAGCTAGTAATCCCTTCTCAGTAATAGTGTAATTCCTCTGGGCCTCGTCTAGAGTTTTACTAGCGTAGTAGATGACAGAGGGCTTCTTATCAACTTTCTAACCCAAAACAGCCCCGACTGCGTAATCAGAAGCGTCGGTCATTATCTCAAAAGGGGCTATCCAAACTGGTGGTTGCAACACTAGAGCACAAGGGACTACCGTTTTGAGAAAATCAAATGCCTTACGGCATGATTCGTCGAAATCAAACGGTGTTTCTTTGGCGAGAAGATTGCTCAGAGGAAGAGAAACCTTTGAAAAGTCCTTGATGAATCTTCTATAGAATCCCACATGACCAAGAAATGATCGAATTTATTTAACAGATGTGGGAGGAGGAAGTTTAGCGATAGCATCAACCTTAGCTTTATCCACTTCAATTCCCCGTTCAGAGATTACATGACCCAAGACGATGCCTTCTTGTGTCATGAAATGACTCTTTTCCCAGCTAAGGATCAATCTTGTTTTGATGCATCATTTAAGAATCATTTCAAGATTATCTAGACAAGAGTCAAATGATTCTCCAAAAACAGAGAAATCATCCATGAAGACTTCCATAAACTCTCCCACCATGTTAGAGAATATGACCAGCATACACCCTTGAAAAGTCGCAGGTGCATTGCATAAATCGAAGGGCATCCTACGGAAAGCAAAGGTTCCGTAGGGGCAGGTGAAAGTAGTTTTTTCCTGATCCTCGGGATGGATAGGAACTTGGTTGTATCCCGAGTAGCCATCAAGAAAATAAAAGTATTTTTGCCCGGCTAATCTTTCCAAGATTTGATCAATGAAAGGCAGAGGGAAATGATCATTTTTCGTGGTCATGTTCAGCTTCCTGTAATTAATACAAACCCTCCAAGAGGAAGCTAAACGAGTTGTGACAGATTCTCCTTTCTCATTAGTCACAACGGTAATCCTGGCTTTCTTGGGAACAATCTGCACGGGACTTACCCAAGGATTATCAAAGATCAGATAAATGATTCCTGCATCGAGCCACTTAATAATCTCCTTATTGACCACTTCTCGCATATTTAGATTTAATCTCCTCTGCATATGACAAGAAGGACGGGATCCATCTTCCAAAAATATTCTATGATTGCAGTAAGATGGCTCGATCCCCGTAAGGTCATGAATGGTCCAACCAATTGCCTCCTTATGTTCCTTCAGGACCTTAATCAGTTTAATCTCCTGCTCCTTTATTAATTTAGCATTGATAATCACAGGGAGCATCTTGTGTGGTTCTAAAAACTGATATTTCAGATTCTCAGGCAATGGTTTCAGCTCAAGCTGGGGCGGGCTGATGATTGAAGGTAAGGAAGACGCTGATGACTCATCAAGAGGAAGAGGTTGAGAGTGAACAAAATCAATAACCATTTCAGAAGATGGCGAGTCTGCCATAGAGGGTTGCAGGTCCAATTCATCATCAAAGGAGGAACTTTCAAATGCAGAAACCATCATACAAGTTTCAATATTATCATCCTCAAGTTCCTCAATAAATCCATAATCCTCAAATTTATTTATCGCCTTAAAAATATCCAATTTCATTCGTTGATCCCCAAAGGCAATTTCCATGCTACTGCTTCCACAGTTAATGTTGGCCTTAGCGGTAGCCAGGAAAGGACGCCCCAGATGATGGGCGTGTTCCTTAGATTTTCAAGTACATCCATGTCAAGGATAAGGAAATATATAGGAAAATAGAAGTCCTTAACCTTAACAATAACATTTTCAATAACGCCTCATAGATTTTTGATCGAACGGTCCGCTAACTGCAGCGTTACTGAAGTCAGCCGAAGTTCACCTAATCCAAACTTCTCGTAAAGAGAAGTCGGAATTAGGTTGATGGATGCACCCAGATCCAGCAGTGCTCTATCAAAAGTGTAATCTCCGATGACACAAGAAATCAATGAAGCACCTGGATCTCTCTTTTTCTGAGGGAGGTGGTGCGGGATAACAGAACAGCCTGCTTGGAGAGTACAACCTTCCTTGGAACAGATTCTCTTGACTTACGCTTTTGTGTACATAAATCCTTTAAAAATCTCGCGTAAGTCGGTATATGCTTGATAGCATCGAGGAGCAGGATATTGATCTCGACATTCTTGAAAATATTCAGAAGCTCTTCATTACTAACAACAGACTTCTTCTTCCTTGATCTGATCAAGGCTTCAGGAAAAGGAACATGAGTCAGATCTTTGGAATCAGGTTCCTGAGCCTTGATTTCTTCTCTAGAGTTCTCTCTCCTCAGGTTCTTCAGGATTCGGTAAATCAGAACAGTGTGGTTGTGGATCCTGAGTTTGTTTACCACTCCTCAAAGTAACAGAATTTACAGATGCATACGAGTTTGGGTCTTGGGGAGGGTTAGGAAAGATTGGAGGGGCTTCATTAACCAAGAATCGTTGATTTTCAGAAGAAGAAGAGGAAGGACCCTGCTCAACCACTTGAGCATGTGCATGTGGGTCCCTCTGATTTCCGTACCCATGGGCTTGATTGCCCAGGTTCAGGATATCTCGCGGGTTGGGTATGAGTTGTGATGGTAGAAATCCAGGTTGACGAGAGTTAGCTATGAGCTCGGTTTGCAAGTTGTCCAACGAGGTTTTCATTTGCTGCATGAGTTGGAGCATGGATCCTTGCATCTCTACCATTTGTCGGTTCAAATCAACCTGCCTTACGGGTTGACGGGCATTCCAAGCTGGCTGATTGACCTGATTCAGGGGCAACTGAGTATAAACATGACCCTGACCCATTGTTCGTTGCGGAGCATAGTTGCTGGGTCAGAATTGGGTTTGCTGCCCTGGGTTTTTCCAGGAGAAGTTAGGGTGGTTTCTCCAACCCGGATTATAAGCATTGGAGTAGGGGTTGGATCTAACATTCTCCTGTACAGCACAAACATCCTCATAGGGTGAGGATGGAGAGAAAGAAAGGGAAGGATCAAAGAAACTGGGATCAAAGGCCCCAGTTTGGAACCCGTAGGGCTCCGAATAATGCTGGCTCGTAGGTTGAGCTGCATCAAGTTGATTCATGAACTCCCGTCCAGAAGGAGCTCGCGACGAATGGAATCCCGAATTTTGGGATTGAGTGGATCGAGAGTTGTTCATTGAATTTCCAGTCATCCACTCCTCCATTCTCTTAGCAACCAAGTCCACCTTATCAAGTTTATTACAAATCAATTCCATATCGAATGAATGAGAGTCGTGGACTTCATTAACATTCGATCTAGGCTGCTGGGACCGGTTAAAAGTATCCATGGAGGCATGATTAATCGAATTCTGGCTCATTTCCTCAAACAAATCGTGTGCGTTATCTGCATCTTTGTTGAGGAAATTGCCTCCGCAAGAAGCGTCCACGTGATTTCTGAGTTGCTCAGTCAACCCGTGGTAGAATATCTTCACGAGTTGCCATTTCAACACCTCGTGGTGTGGACACCTCTACAATAGGTCCTAGAATCGCTCCCAGGCCACATGAAACTGCTCCCTCAGCCGCTGGGTAAAGGTAGTGATTGCCCGTCTCAAAGCATTGGTACATCTAACAGGGAAGAATTTATTCAGAAAGGTCTATTTCAACTCATTCCAAGTTGCAATTGGTCTTCCTATAGTCCTATACCAACGAGCGGCTTTATCCCTAAGAGAGTCGGGGAAGAGCCTCATGATCATTTACTCTTCATTCACGTTTTGTTCCTTAGTGGTCTGGACCAAAGTGGTCAAATCCTCCAAGTGCTGAAATGGGTCTTCAGAGCCAAGCCATGAAAATGTTTGATTAGGTTTAATACCTGGGGTTTGATTTCTATGTCTCCAGCAGGAATCTGGACGTTGGGACGTTCCCCGTAATTCGAAGGATCATAAAAATCCTTCAAGGGCTGAGCACCCTGCATTCTCTGGAACCATTCTTGCATTCTCTGCATTTGTTCTAGCTGCCTTCGAGATTCCTCCTGTAGATCCCGAGGCAGAGGAGGCTGTTGATCGACCATGGGATCAATTTGGCCAAAATCCAATCTACGCCTCCTAGAAGACTCTAGTGGTCCTTCCAATCGGGGATTCAATGACCTTCTTCCCAGCATAAACTAGGAAAAGGTCAAAAGGACTAGGGATAAGAACCCTGCAGCACAACAAAACAAGCCTGGTAGCCTAAGGATCTACAAACTCCCAGAACCGACCTTAATATTATAAATGATTTACTCTACTTGTGTCTACTCAATCCAACCAATTAGAAGGAAGGACTGGGGAGAAAGTTCTTCCTTCGGCTTGCGCCTCCGATTCCTAGTGTACCCCCCAGTCGCAGTCGTTTGATGCTACTCCCCTAGCTAGACATCAAATTGATCAGTACAAGTAGGTTAATCATAAACAATCTCAGACTAGGCTCCGAAGAGTGAATTAGTCCTTAAGGACAATGTCTACTCGATTTTATTGAGGCCTGGGATTGTAGTGCTTATGGAATGTGATGGGTCCTTAAAATGGGTTGTGCCCTTAATGACTAATTGAGTATGTGTAAGTGCATGCACAACAAGGATTTTCAAGCAAGATTATTTGTGATGAGTAGATTTTAATGTTCAAATCTTGCTTAAGTAGCTTTTAGGGTTTAGAATTAGGTTGATTTCAATCAAGTTTGAGGCAAACCAGCTTTTCAAGCACGAGTGAAGATTGCTTTCCTTTAAAATCAAAAATAAAGTAGAGTGACTGGTATGAACCTAGATTGAAAACCCTAAGAGGAAGCTACTTGGTGAGTTGATTTTAGGTTGAGTGGTGCGGCCCAAACAACTCAAACAATTGGCCACAATTGCACCACTGGGTTAGGCACACAAAAATGATTAACCTAGAATGATTTCTACTCTTTTATGTGTTGATTTGTGTGTACCGGTTCCACAGATCAGAATCTGATTGAGTAGAAGAAAATCAAGTAGGTTAAGTGCCTTGAATGTAGGTGTATGTTGTGTGTATGTTGAAAATTACCCTACAAAATTATCTTTTTGTTCTTTTTTTATGTAAACGAGGGTAAAATGTGAGTGTGAGTGGAAATCCAAACAATCAAACTAATCCTATGATTTATGCAAACACCTAGCTTAATTGGAATTTGAATTTAATGTGATGAAATGAAATCTATGGAGGGGGGAAGAATGGGGAACACTGTTGGGCTCGTCCTTCGGGTTTTAATGATGTATTCGTTGTAGTATTATGAAAGATGATTATCACTTTAATTTATTTATTACTCGAGATTTTATAATATCCCGAGGTCGAACTCAGGGAGCACACGTCATTCTAGAAACATATGAATTCACAATTGACTATATATTATTTTACAAAAAATTTAAGTGAGAGAGAGAATGAGCAAAAACTCCTTTTCTTCTTCTTCTTCTCTTTTCCTTTCCTTCTTTCTCTTGTCTTCTTCTTCTCTTTCTCTTACTGTGCCTTCTCTTCTTCAGTCGGCTTCTGTGCCTTCTTCTTTCTTCTTCTCCTCTACTGCAGCTTCTCCTTCTTTCTTCTCTTTTTCTCTGGCCCTCCCCTCTCCTTCAGCTCTGTTTCTATAGTGCTTTGGCTTCTTCTTCTTCTCCTTCCTTGGCTCTGCTTGGCTTCAGCTTTTCTTCTTCTGCTGCTTCTCTTTTCCCTTTCTCGTTTTCCTCTGTGAAGCTTCCTTCCTTCTTTTTCTTCTTTCCGCTACGTCTTCTTCTCCTTCTTCTTTCTTCAGCAGCTCCTTCCTTCTTCTCTTCTGCTCTGCTCCTCCTTTTTTCCTCTTTTTCTCTGCTGCTGGAGTTTTTCGGCTAAGTCCTCGCAGCTCCTCTTCTTCTCCGTCTTCTTTCCCACCTGTTCCTTGCAAACACGAGTGCAAAACCTACCCCTACCCTCCCAGCACGTCTCTCTCTCTCTCTGAATCTCTCTTTGGTATGCTCTCCCAAAGCCGGGTAATCAGGTCGGTTGCGTACCCGGGTCCAGGTGCACTGGCGTGGGTGTGGTGCGCAAGGAGTGCACAGATCAGGGTAATCGGGTCGCGGGTCAGGTCTACGTGGGCAGTGCTGCGGACGAGACCCGGTGAGTGAGGGTGAGGGACCTCACCCTAGTGCTTCGAGGCGATAAGCCAGGAGCACTTTTTCAATTTACGTGTGGGCGCGCGCCCACACATTTTCGAGGTGGGACTAAAGTCCCACCTTCGTTTCGTGCGTCTGCAGGCAGGAGGCGTGGGCGATTTGGGGCAGCAGCCGAGGCTTACGACCCCAATTGACGTCTTGAGTGCGTGCGTGAAAGTCTTTCGCGTGACCTAGGCTACAGACCTGGAGCTGAAGAGGCTTGGAGCTGCTTGCAAGCTTGCTCCAAGCTTCTCGTCAATGGCGGCGAGGGTACGAGACCTGAAACCACCAATACGGCCTTGCAGCCCTGTCAGAACACTTGGTGAGCTTCGCCAGAGTACGGCGAAGACAGTACGGGGGTCGGCATGGCGTGGGGAGGCCGAAGTGCGCGTGCCTAGGGCACACTGTGTGCGTGAGAGTGGGTGTGTTCGGGGGGTGTTCTGGAGGTGTGGCGTGGTGAGTGGAGTGTGGATTTAGTGTCAGTGAGGTGTCGCGGTGCTTAAGGGGTGATTGGCGAGGCGGATGGAGGAGTGGAGGGCGGGGATGCCTCAACGGAGGGCGGCCAAAGATGGAGAAGGTGGCGATGGACAGTGGTGGTCAGTGGGTGGAAATAGAAAATTAAAAAGGGGGAAATAAAAGAGAGAGTAAGGGGAAGAGTTTCACTTACTTAACTGACGAAAGGGGGGGGGGAGGCACTCGGCACGTGCCTGCCGACGCCGAAGATGAAGATGCCCAGAGGGGGTAATGGCGATGAGGAGGGGATCTGGAAGGTGCCAGCTGGTGCGGCCTGGCGCGGGAGGACGAGGCAGAGTGAACTCTGCTACAGTTGTGGAAGTAGAGCGATGAGGGGGAGGGGGAAGGATCGCTGGAAGCGTCGGGCTATTCGGCCGAAGTGAGAAGGGACGAGTTTGGGGGAATTTTCTGGCCAAAACCAGCTTGAGATGACCGGAGAGCCCTGCCGTCCCTTTTATAGTAGCTGGCGGTAGGAGAATCTCGAGGAGAGATCGTGGAGAGCTTGCCAGAGTTGGCCGGAGATGGAGACCCATTCCTCTCGCGCGTTCGCACAAGAGGAGTGGGCAATGGCAGGACATGGGAGGGGGTCCCTGCGAAAGAGGACGACGTAGGGAACCCCCCTTTCATTTCTGAGAGCGGCCCCCATACCCTGCGCGGCGCCATCCTCAGCGCAAGGTCGCCGAAGGTATGGACAGCTGCGTGGGGTGACAGAGGGACTGTTTTGTAAAGAAAGAAAGACAAACTGGGGGGCAAAATGCAAGGGTTCAAAAAGGTAAGGGTCGAAAAGTAATTCAAGAGGACAAATTTATAAAGTAGGTCAAGATGGCCTTCCCTTATGTCCAAATTTTGGTAGAAACCTAATTTGGACCTAAGGAATCTAATGGTGAAGTTTGATTTTAGGTTTGACCACGTTTGATTGATCAATTTGCACAAAAACCCAAATTAGGTCAAAAATTGGGTATAGTTCTCAATTTAGATCAAGATAGGTTCTACTGGTCAAATTGAAGGTTATAAACCCTAGAGGATGTTTTTCCATGAATTTTAGAGGGTTTATTTGACTTTTATCTTGACAGAAACTTCGTGAATTAAAGCGGGTTTATTTTTAGGGTTATAGAATGTCATTTAATTCCTAGAAGTTGCTATAACCCTTTTCGGATCAGGTCATCCCACTTTCTTTCTTATTAAGCCCATTTGACCTATGTTCAGACCCTTAGACACCCTGTTTGTGTACTGCATTGGTAAAATTACAGTTTTACCTCTTGTGAATTATTTTATTCTTAAATTTAGAATTCTCTGATTTAGGCTTTTCCTTAGGTTTTGTAGGAGCTTTTGTACACTTATTTAGATCAAAATGTGCTAGTTAAGGTTCATGATGAGGCTCTCATCATACCCCCATGCCTAGCTTTTGCTAGTCCCTTAGCAAAATTTTAAGGTTTTAACCCTTGTTCTAGACCATGAATTTCTTATCAAGTTTAGATAAGTGTTTTTCCTCTTGTATCCTTGATTAGGTCAGAATACCAATCATAGGCCTAAAAGGTACTCTAGTACCAATCAAGATCCAGATCTGTCTAGCTTTAGCTTCAGTTCTTATCAAAGGTTTTTAAGGCCTACAGGAACTAACTCAAAGTTTATTGGACTCTGTGGTTAAAGCACCCGTGCCTGAGATATTTTTAGCCTTGGTTCAGTTTGCAGTGCGTTTTGTAAGAGAGAGAGACAGAAGATTTATATGTTTGGAGAGTTTTCTCTGTCTTTTCTTTTTTAATTCTAGGTTAGGATTAGCTTCACAACACGATCTGTATCGGATTCCTTGCCCCATCATCAATCCTCAAGGGTCCCTGGCAATCGATGCTTCAAGATAGCACCTCCCATGGTAACCCCCAGAACCCTGGCTTTCGAGATTTTGAGATAATCCCATCCATGGTGTTCCGTGGTCAAATTCAGACCCTGGCAATTGACACTTCGTGATAATGCCATCCATGGAATCTGAATCGGTAGAGTGCTTACATGCCCCCAGTAGGATATATCTTAAGCGACAAGCATCGAGGAGATGATATGTTGTTAGGCATCTTCAAGGGGAATTTCCCACCTCTCCGCGTCGGGAACTCGTCCAAATCAACTTGTGTTGATCGACTGCTCCTAATCTAGGTGACTTTTTAGAACATTTAAAATGCTTCTGCGTGATTTTGATACTTATGCTTACTGAACTAGACTGTGCGTGTGAATTTGGGTGCTTAGGTTACTGAGTCCCGTAAACTAAAAGTCAGTCAACGAGGTCGAATACTCCCTAAGCCTTGGACCTAATCCTTAAGCTTTTCATTTTCCTCAACCTCTTGAGGAGTATCTAGATCTTAATGGGTACTAAGAGTCTATCCAAGAATGCCTAAGGTTTGCGTTCTTACTAATCTTGTTGTGCACTTTCCTTTTTCTTTTCCTTAATGTGGTCTAGAACTTAGGTTAAATTCCTTAATTTCTTACTAATGACTATCCTTTTTTTCTTTTTCATTTTATACTCCTTTTTATCATTTAGCTCTTTTTCTCCTCCTTTTGTAAAATCCACAAGAGTCCTTCCTCCTTTCAAATTTTTTTTTTTTATGTTGAAACCTTTTCTTATGAATTTTTATTCATTTTGCACTTTCATACCCCCCATGCCTAAGATTTGCAATGTCCTCATTGTAAATTAGGAGGGTTTTTATTTAGCTTGGTTCATCATTAGGACAGGTATTTTGGTGAGTGGATGGGTTGGGGCGACTGTTGCGAACGATTTCTAATCTCAGGTAAGGGTACCTGAGGTGAAGTTGGCCGTCCTAAAGGATGAACCTGAAGTGCAGAGAAATGTCAGAAAAGGTTTCAGGTTTTTCAAAAGAATGATGGGTTGCCTCCCGTTAAGTGCTAAATTCGACGCCTTCAATCGAGCAGGAAATGGGATGGAGAGGGGATGGTTAAATCAGCGAAGTGATGAGAACCTCATCATGAAACCTAACTAGCACAATTTAATCTAAATAAGTGCGAAGAAGCTCCTACAAAACCTAAAGAGAGTCTTAACTCAGAGAATTCTGAGTTAAAAAATAAGATAAATCATAAGGGGTAAAACTGTAATTTTACCAATGCAATGTGCAAACAGGGTAATCAAGGGTCTAAACATAGGTCAAATGAGCTTAATAAGGAGGGAAGTGGGATGATCTGATCTGAAAAGGATTATAGCAACTTCTAGGAATTAAATGACATTTTGTAACCCTAAAATAAATCCACTTTAATTCACGAGGTTCGAGGAAGGATAAAAATCAAATAAACTTTCTAAAATTCATGAAAAAATATTCCCTAGGGTTTAGAACCTTCAATTTGGCCTTTGCAACCTATTTTGACTTAAAATGAGAACCATGCCCAAATTATGACCTAATTTGGGTTTTTGTACAAATTGACTGGTCAAACATGGTCCAACCCAAAATCAAATTTCACCATTAAAATCTTTAGGTTCAAATTAGGATGGTATTAAAATTTGGGCCTAAGAAAAGACCATCTTGACCGACTTTACAAATTGGTCCTCTTAATTTACTTTTAGACCCTTATCTTTTGAAACCCTTGCGATCGGCCCCCTATCTTTCTCGTTGTTCTTTGCAGAATGGTCCCCCTGCCATTTCTGCGCAGCGCCATACCTCCAGCGACCTTGCGCGGAGGATGCAAGGCGCCCGTCCTCAGGAACTAGCGGGGGGTTCCCTACATCGTCCTCTGTCGCAGGGACCCTCCCCTGACCTCTGCAACCGGCCATGCCTCTCGTGCGAACGCACGAAAGGCATGAGTGCCCATTTCCGACCATCTCCAGCGAGCACGGCACGTCGCCTCCTCGGTCCCCTCTCCTCGCCAATGCCTTTATAAGGAGCGGCAGGGTCTGCCATCTCCTTTAAGCTACTTCTGGCGGAGAAAAACCCTCGATTTCGTCTATCCCCTCTCCAGTCAGAGTGCCCTAGATTCCGGCGATCCTCCCTCCTCCTCCTCGTCGCTCTGCTACCATACCTGCAGCAGAGCCCACTCTACCTCGTCTTCCCGCGCCAGGCCGCACCAGCTGGCGTCCTCAGATCTCCTCTTCGTCGTCGATAACCCCCTCCCAGGCACCTTCAGCCCCAGCTTCGGCAGGCACGAGCCAGACGCCTTCCTCTCTCTCTTCGTCGACTAAGTAGGTAGGAACCTCCCCCTTACCCTTCTCTCTCTTTTCCCTTATTTAATTAGCATTTCAGACCCCTCGACGGCCACTTCCACCCCCATCTGCTCCATCTCCGGTCGCCATCTCCGGTGAGGTCGCTCCACCTCCACAGACCATTTCACCCCTCGCTGACAAGCCCAGAAGCTCCCCCTCACTCCACTCAAATGTTTCCCCCACTCCATTCACGCCCTTCACCGCCCGACCACCCCCCGAACACACCCACTTCCGCACACACAATCTGCCCTAGGCACACTGACACAGGCGCTCTTGCACCTCACCGACCCTCGCATTGCCTTCGCCACACTCTGGCGAGGCTCCCTGCGTTGTCTGATGTGGCCGCGAGGCTGTCTTTGTGATTTCAGGTCTCCGCCTCCTCGCCGCCATTAACTAGCTGCTGAAGCTTCTTCGCAGGCAGCTCCAGGACCCCTCCAGCCCAGGCGTGAGCCCCAGGCAATGCGGGGTGCTTCCGCGAGCCTTCGCTACTGCCCCAATTGGCAGCGCAGCTTCTTGCCTGCGGGAGCGCAGACTGGAGGTGGGACATTAGTCCCACCTCGTAAGTGTGTGGCCCCGGGCCCACACTTAAATTGATTTTGTGAATTAAGCTATTCGCCTTCGATACACAGGGGTCAGGTCCCTCGCCCACGCACGCAGCGCGCCACGCGCTCACACCTGCCCTCGTCGTGCTCATGCCCCGCGGGTCTGGGCCGAATCCGACTACACGACCAAGCACTCCTCACCCACCACCGCACGCCGGTGGGCCTGGTCTCGGGTGCGCAACCCGAACCCAATTACCAGGCTCTGGGAGAGCTTTCCCAAAGAGAGATTCAAAGAGAAAGAGAGACGCGGGGAAGGGGTAGGGGTAGGTTTTGCACTGATAGTTGTAGGTGCGCGCAGGGAAGAAGGAAAAAGAAGGAAGAAGCAGGCGAAGGAAGAAGAAGAGAGGAGGAGCGGCTGAAGAAGAAAGGAAGGAGAGGAGCTGAAGGAGAAGAAAAGGAGCCGCACTGTAACAAATGCATAGTTAAGCCATCTGAGCACCGAGTCAGACGTCGGAGGCGTAGCAGCCAAAGCAGAAGAAGGCAGGCTAAAGAAGAAAGAAAGAAGACGCAAAGAAGAAGAAGAAAAGAAGGAAGAAGAAAGGAATACTTAGCAGCTGAAAGAAATCAGAGAGAAGGCAGAAGCCTCTGCAGCCGCAAGGAAGAAGAGAAGAAAATCAGAGAGGAAGAAAGGAGAAAGAGAAAGGGTCACCGCAGTCGCAGCAAAGAAAAGAAGAGAGAAGAAGGCAGATTGAAGAAGAGAAGAATCAGCTGAAAGAGAAGAAGAAAAGAGAAGAGCAAGAGAGAAGAAGAAGAAGCCAAAAAAAAAAGAGAACTTTTGCCCCCTCTCTCTCTCTTATTATTTTTAACATAATTGTGAACCTTTATGTTTCTAAAATTATAGTTGCTCCCTGAGTTCGACCTCAGGAAACTTGTCATTCCGAGTAATAAATTGTATTAAATTTGTAATTGTTTTGTCATATACCACAACGACTATAAATAACCATAAAGACGAATCGGGCAACCACGGAGTCTTGTAAGACAAACACCTTGATTAAGAGCCTGGTTGGTCTAACCAGGTGCCTGTTCAGATCAGTAGGCTGATGATGCAGCCAAACCCAATCAATCTGGTGGGTTGAAAAATGCAGATCAAGAGGTGTGGAACGCACCATATACTATGAAGCTCGGACAGATGTGGAAGTGTGAATGCGGGGTTTGGCTGAGTCGAATCAGCCTGGTCAGAGTAGGGATCTGCAAAATAATCAGTGAATGACGCGGAACCCCTACAGGGATGATTAGAGAATGATGGAGCATGGTCTTTAGTCTGATCAATGTCCGGTACCCGGTGTATGTGAGGAGCATCTAAAAACGACTTAGTAGGAGGGGAATCAAAATAGAAATTGAGTCCAGTTGCAAGTCGGGGTTGAAGATGGGCTTTGATTGGTTCTGTATGTGTAGAAGAGGTGGCTTCAATGAGAATTGGGTATGAGGGCTCTTCTAGAAATGAATGACTGGTGGTCTCCTATAGAGAGTCCTCTGGGTAACTATCAAATGCCTGAAGAGTGTTTATAGGATGAAGGAATTCCAAATTGAGAAAAGATTTGAAATCTGGGTTACAATCACTCTTGGCATTTTCTGATTTTGGTTCCTGAGGATCGAAAAGGAATGATTCTATGCCATTGAAATCAGTGATCTCAGGAATTGGGACCTCAAAGTCAGAGTTGAAGGATGAGTCATGTGAGTTGAGGTCGTATCTTATCTTGGTGTATTCAGGAAGCAAAGTCTCTCCGAGATCAAGTTTTGAATGAGATTCAAGATCATGAATTCTACCACAGAATGAATCATATGATGTGGATTCAGCAGCCTGACTGGGGTTTAGCCTATATGTCAATTCTGAGTTTAAAAAGGTGTTCTTTCTAGGCTCAAGTTCCATGCTGGTAGGACAGACCTAATTGAAACCCCACTCATCCAACTCCTCGGTTTTAGTATCGTAAATTGTCATGACTTTCGGAAAGTCGATCTGATTTTCTGAGGAAATTAGAGAGGGATATTCATCAAATAGAGGCCCAAAATCGTATTCTTTATTGAAAATTTGATCTTCATCATGCAAGGCCTCGTAATCTTCCCAATAAGTTTCAGATCCAGATTCTAGGCTTAAGATGTGGGTGGAATTACTAAAATCTAAGTCTGAATAACCTTCGAGGGTCACTTTATCAGAATAAGGGGCGGGATTTACACCCTTAAGAGGTTCAATTCTAATCTCATTATTGCAGGAGTCTTGGAATTCTAAGCTTGGTGATTCATGGTCTAGGGTTGGCTCGACATTTTGTTCTCCTACAATTTCCCAACCTAATTCAATGTTGTCTTCTATCTAGGTTGGGAATCCACAACCACTTTAAGCCTCAATCCCTAGATCTAGGAAACCGGATTGATCCTTAATACTATTCCAAGATGGTTCATCCTCTGTTTGTGGTATATACGGGTATTTTTGGTTGATAGTTTGTTCCAGTAATCTCATCATCTCTGCCCATTTTTCAAGAGCATCTTGGTGTTGTTCCCAAAGTACAGGATTTGTCATGCATTAAAGGTATTCAGATTTGTGTAATTTTTCTATCTTAATATATCCTGTTATGAGTATGTCTCGGGTTGATCCTTTTGTGGCTTCTATCAACAGAATTTGGGCACGGTTTATGATCATGGTTGTGGTTGTTGGGACATCAACTTGAATGTTCTCTATCGGTGTTGAGGTTTTGTATTAAATTTCATAGAACTCAAGGGCATCCTCAATCATCCTATCTCTCATGGATCTTTGTGATTCAGGTTTCTTGAGGGGTAATCCTAAGTAACTAAGCTGCATATTTAGATTGGGTGGTGGAATCAAGATGTAGAATCAAGTTGTGCCATGATGGAAGAAGAGAAAGAACTAGGTTCTGAATCAGAAGTGGAGGGGTTGTTGCATAAACAAGGGAGTTGAGGCTTGGCCTCGAGGAGAGTAAATTACTAGAGGAGGTTTCAAGGACCTCCTACCAAACATGCACTGATGGATTAGACGAGTTTAGTCGGTGCTGGACCCAATCAAGACACCCAAAATGTTGGGTGACTATAGAGGTTTGGGGCGGATGGTACCCCTTAATCAGAAGGTCGTCCACCTGAGAATTACCTAGGCAGCCAGAGAGGGTGAGTCCCGCGAAGACCCCTACACAGTAGAGCACCCCCACGGGTTACAGGGTTTCCCCCACCTGACCTCTCTTGTCACTGAGATTCTAGGTAGACCAGAATGGGGACCTTGACCTCTTAAGTCTAGCACTTTTAATTAGGATCAAGGTGCTTAGGGTTTCACTTGAACTTTAACCTTTTGAGTGCAAAGAGTGACCTAATTTAAAGGTTGGTTGATCCAAGGGATCAACTTCACCTATTAGTTCCTTTGAGAGCTTATTAGGTCCTGTCTTTTAAGGTTCAAGTGATTTAAGAGCCGAATTGCTTAGGGTTTCTCTTGATAGATGTTTTCAAGCAATGGCTTGGGCACACTTCTTTTGGGAATTCTCAATTCTTGATTAGAAAGTGTCTCTAAAACCCTAGCGTTGAGTCTTAAGTTGGCTCCAATTGGTCTAGTTAGTTGTCTCAAGATTAGGTAATTAGGGCTCAAGCAAGAAGGTTTTAGCCCTAAATACCTTTAGTGGATGTACAGATAGAATGTGTTAAAATTTGAA
Source organism: Thalassia testudinum (assembly GCA_037157565.1). Taxonomy (NCBI): domain Eukaryota; kingdom Viridiplantae; phylum Streptophyta; class Magnoliopsida; order Alismatales; family Hydrocharitaceae; genus Thalassia; species Thalassia testudinum. The sequence continues at coordinate 157,031,067 of JAZHRO010000073.1, forward strand.
AACAGGAAAATTCTATGATTTACTAGGTATGGACGACAGGTTATTCCTAAATTGCTCTTTCTTTTTTTTCTTTTTCTTTTTCTTCCTCTTTAGAATTTTGAGGGGCTTAAAAGAGAGGATAGAAAATTACCTATCCCTTGGCGTGGTTGTTGTGAGGCTGCTTGCTCCTTCTTGATTTCCTGTGCCTTCACAACAAAAGAGAAGAGCTCAAGTCAGTAGTAAATCCAAAAATTGTGAATAAATAGCTTTTAGAATGGCCGTTGCTCAGCAACGATGCCAAAAGAGTGTTAGGCTCGTCCTTCGGGTTTTAATGATATATTTGTTGTAGTATTATGAAAAACGATTATCACTTTAATTTATTTATTACTCGAGATTTTAAAATATCTCGAGGTCGAACTCAAGGAGCACATGTCATTCTAGAAACATATGAATTCACAATTGACTATATATTGTTTTACAAAAAATTTAAGAGAGAGAGAGAATGAGCAAAAACTCCTTTTCTTTTTCTTCTTCTTCTTCTCTTTTCCTTTCCTTCTTTCTCTTACTGTGCCTTCTCTTCTTCAGTCGGCTTCTGTGCCTTCTTCTTTCTTCTTCTCCTCTGCTGCAGCTTCTCCTTCTTTCTTCTCTTTTTCTCTAGCCCTCCCCTCTCCTTCAGCTCTGTTTCTATAGTGCTTTGGCTTCTTCTTCTTCTCCTTCCTTGGCTCTACTTGGCTTCAGCTTTTCTTCTTCTTCTGCTTGTCTTTTTCCTTTCTCATTTTCCTCTGTGAAGCTTCCTTCCTTCTTTTTCTTCTTTCCGTTGCGTCTTCTTCTCCTTCTTTCGTTAGCAGCTCCTTCCTTCTCTTCTGCTCCGCTCCTCCTCCTTTTTTCCTCTTTTTCTCTGCTGCTGGAGTTTTTCAGCTAAGTCCTCGCCGCTCCTCTTCTTCTCCGTCTTCTTTCCCACCTATTCCCTGCAAACACGAGTGAAAACCTACCCCTACCCTCCCCGCACGTCTCTCTCTCTCTCTCTGAATCTCTCTTCGGTACGCTCTCCCAGAGCCAGGTAATCGGGTCGGTCGCGCACCCAGGTTCAGGTGCACCGGCTTGGGTGTGGTGTGCGAGGAGTGCACGGATCAGGGTAATCGGGTCGCGGGTCAGGTCCGCGTGGGCAATGCCGCGGACGAGACCCAGTGAGTGAGGGCGAGGGACCTCACCCCGTGCTTCGAGGCGATAAGCCAGGAGCACTTTTTCAATTTATGTGTGGGTGCGCGCCCACACACTTCCGAGGTGGGACTAAAGTCCCACCTTCGTTTCGTGCGTTTGCAGGCATGAGGCTGGGCGATTTGGGGCAGCAGCCAAGGCTTACGACCCCAATTGAGGTCCTGAGTGCATGCGTGAAAGTCTTTCGCGCGACCTTGGCAGCTGACCTGGAGCTGAAGAGGCTTGGAGCTGCTTGCAAGCATGCTCCAAGCTTCTCGCCAATGGTGGCGAGGGTGCGAGACCTGAAACCACCAGTATGGCCTTGCGGCCCTGTCAGAACACTTGGTGAGGTTCGCCAGAGCACGGCGAAGACAGTACGGGGGTCGGCGTGGCGTGGGGAGGCCAGAGTGCGCGTGCCTAGGGAACACTGTGTGTGTGAGAGTGGGTGTGTTCGGGGGGTGTTCTAGAGGTGTGGTGTGGTGAGTGGAGTGCGGATTTAGTGTCAGTGAGGTGTCGTGGTGCTTAAGGGGTGATTGGTGAGGCGGATGGAGGAGTGGAGAGGCGGGGATGCCTCGCCGAAGGGCGGCCGGAGATGGAGAAGGTGGCGATGGACAGTGGTGGTCGGTGGGTGGAAATAGCAAATTAAAAAGGGGGAAATAAAAGAGAGAGTAAGGGGAAGAGTTTCACCTACTTAATTGACGAAAAAGGGGGGGAGGAAGCGCTCGGCGTGTGCCTACCGACCTGGAGACGAAGATGCCCAGAGGGGGGTAACGGCGACGAGGAGGGGATCTGGAAGGCGCCGGCTGGTGCGGCCTGGCGCGGGAGGACGAGGCGGAGTGAACTCTACTGTAGGTGTGGTAGTAGAGCGATGAGGGGGAGGGGGAAGGGTAGCCAGAAGCGTCGGGCTGTTTGGCCGGAGTGAGAAGGGACGAGTTTGGGGGAATTCTCTGGCCAAAATGAGCTTGAGACGACTGGAGAGCCCTACTGTCCCTTTTATAGTAGCTGGAGATAGGAGAATCTCGAGGAGAGATAGTGGAGAGCTTGCCAGAGTTGGCCGGAGATGGAGACCCATTCCTCTCGCGCGTTCGCACGAGAGTGGGCAATGGCAGGACATGGGAGGGGGTCCCTACGAAAGAGGACGACCCATACCCTGCGCGGCGCCATCCTCCGCGCAAGGTCGCCGGAGGTATGGGCGGCTGCATGGGGTGTCAAAGGGACCGTTCTGTAAAGAAAGAAAGACAAACTGGGGGGCAAAATGCAAGGGTTCAAAAAGATAAGGGTCGAAAAGTAATTCAAGAGGACAAATTTGTAAAGTAGGTCAAGATGGCCTTCCCTTATGTCCAAATTTTGGTAGAAACCTAATTTGGACCTAAGGAATCTAACTGTGAAGTTTGATTTTAAGTTTGACCACGTTTGATTGATCAATTTACACAAAAACCTAAATTAGGTCAAAAATTGGGTATGATTCTCAATTTAGATCAAGATAGGTTCTATTGGTCAAATTGAAGGTTCTAAACCCTAGAGGATGTTTTTCCATGAATTTTAGAGGGTTTATTTGACTTTTATCTTGACAGAAACTTCGTGAATTAAAGTGGGTTTATTTTTAGGGTTATAGAATGTCATTTAATTCCTAGAAGTTGCATAACCCTTTTCGGATCAGGTCATCCCACTTTCTTTCTTATTAAGCCCATTTGACCTATGTTCAGACCCTTAGACACCCTGTTTGTGTACTACGTTGGTAAAATTATAGTTTTACCTCTTGTGAATTATTTTATTCTTAAATTTAGAATTCTCTGATTTAGGCTTTTCCTTAGGTTTTGTAGGAGCTTTTGTACACTTATTTAGATCAAAATGTGCTAGTTAGGGTTCATGATGAGGCTCTCATCAAACACTTACAGTCATCTTCAACTGCACTTTACTCCGATCTACCGCTTGACAATTCCCTGATAGAGGTATCTGCAAAACAATAGACACAAGAGAAAGCAAGTTAAAAGGTAGTAAAGTGCGTGAAATGCGAAAAGAAGATCGGAAAATCGTTGCCTCCCCAGCAACGGCGCCAAAATGTTGAACATCAGAGGACTACGCTATCGGATTTGGTTTTGAAAACTTGTCGTCGTAGTTTGAATAGTGAAGAACTCAGGTTCAACAAATAAAATTTATACCGAAATAGAAATCCTGGGTCGAACTCAGGGAGGCTACGTCGATTAAGATTCGCAATTATATTCTTTTTACATTTTTGTTTAAAAAGTGGAGTAATCACAATGAAATGAAATAACTATAGACAGTAAGAGAGAGAGAGAAAACATCCACTTAAAGTTGCAAAATGTTTGTACAACTAAGAAAGCGGGAAATTACACTAGAAAGAAGGAAAATTATTACAACTAGAAACAGGAAAATTCTACTCTAGAAAGAAAGAAAAAGGAATGGGAGAGAGAAGTTATCCTCCTTGACGATCGCTTGGAGGACGAGCTGGACGAGACAACGCCTGGAAGACGAGGAACGGAGCGGGAAGAAGGAGGTCGAAGCAGGAGGAACTGGAACGAGGCAGCACGTCGTCGTCATCGCGGGATCCGCTTCTAGAATGGGGGCGAAAAATTAATTTTATCTCTTGAGGAGCATCCCGGGTGTGGGACAAGCTTCTCTTGAGCTTTAGAGAGGGAGAGAAGAGAAGGAAGGGATGAGAAATTCGTATGGAGGGGGTCTTCATTTATAGTTGCAAGGAGTGGGGGCATTTTGGACATTTTAATTTTAAAATCATTAATATGGGATCCTTAGTGACGGATAAATTCAAAACTAAAGGCCTGAATGTGGCCTTCGTGTCCACGCGCCTCCTCTCCTCCACGTCCATAAACGCACGTGCACGTCCGCGCGCCCGCACCACGTGCCTGCGTGCGATCACGTGTCAACGTCGCGCATCTAATCGCGCGTGGGCACTATCGCTCGCGTAGCGTCGTCCGATCCTCATTGTGCGGCCCCGCTCGCTCGCCCACTCCACACACCCGCTTCAATTTAAGGCATAGCGCAGCTCGAACGCGCAATTGCTCTTCTCGCTAAGGCACTCGAAGGGGCATTGTGCGACCCCTTCTCTTTAGACAAGCACATGGTTTTGTGCGCACGGTTTCGCAACCGTTGGATGAGCATCCAACGGTTGAGATTGAGTGGGCAGGTGAAGAAGGAAAGGCAGCTGCGGGTCCTTGGGGCCGGTTGGGCGGCTGAGATGGCGCCACGTGTTGCCATCCTGGCCGTCCATCTTCTGAGTGATGTAGATGGTGCCACAGGTGTCGGATTGGATCGATTTTCACGTCGTTTGGTTACGATCGTCAATCCGAATCCATCCATGCGGTCGGATTTGTCGTCTAAGGTGCGAATTAACACCATCTTGGCCCTTGATCTTTAGGGTTCCTCGATCTCTATCTAGTGCTACGGATGTCCGATTAGGGCGATCTTGGAGTCGTTGAACCCTAATCGTCACCCTGATCAAATCCATACGGTTGGATCTTCGATCTGAGGCCCCGATAAAAAGTCGCCCTATCCCTGATCATAAAAAGGAGACAATTACTGTATAATTTATACAACTTAATCTAAATGCATGATTATGCATATTATGCACTATTTACAATATATGATGCTAATGTGACACTAATAACATGCATTAATAGACATTTTAGGTTAATCAGATGTATGCACATCACTAATTAATCAAGTGAGAGTGGTTGGTTATTAACTAATATATAACCTTAATTTGAGATTCAAAGGAATGTTTGTGGGTATCTTAATGTCTTGAAAACTTTTTAATCTAGAAATAATCTCATTCAATTTATTTGGATTTTGAAAGAAAAGAAAACTTCTTCCTACCTATTACTACGAGGTTCATATCCAATATTCATCAAGCACAAGAGATCAAAGCATAAAATGAACTTCCAAAACCAATCATGGCCTCTAAAGAACAAACGAGTATTCTCCAATACTCGTTTCAAATTCTTCAGTAATGGTCAGAATTGAATTTGATTTAATTCCAGATTAGGTCATGCATTAAAACATGCAAAATCAATTTGCAGTACTTGCCAGTTGACCAAAAACAAAGTTTAGTAGACCAACCATTGAAGTGTCGGTCAACCAACGAGACCATTAGTCGAGCGGCCGACTTGTACTCCTAACAGAATAGAAATCAAGAAACAATTTCCTTTATGTATTGATCGTCTGAAATGTCAGTTAGTCAATCCATATGTAATATTAGTCAATTGATAAGGGTCAATTAATTGACATCAACTGTCGTGAGTGTTTTATTGCCTGATCACATCTAGAATTCACAATTTTACAATAAAAACCTATGTAAGGCTTTAAAAATCCTAAATTTGTAATGCAAATTAACCAAGGTTTTGATATCACTGAAGGAGAACGATCTGCCTATGGCATTGTAAAAGTGTGGAAAAAATGTTGTCAAAAATTTTAATTCGAAATTCAATTCGATGCTTGAAAATTGAAGAACTAGGAATCAAACAACTAGAAAATTGGAACCACATGGGAAAAACTATTTTCTTGTTCTAGGAGTCCCTATGAGTGCAGAGTTTATACCTTCATGGTGCCATAGAATAGTATAACACATGTAGTGCATCCTCGAATGTGTCCCAACGAAGACTTGAAATCTTCTTCTTGGTGGGTGGATGGAACCTTGAGGTTGAGAAACTCAATAAGGTTGATATTGGTCGCTCTGAGGCTTACAATGGCTAGTCTGACGCCTAAGAAGAGCTCATGAGGGCGCGAAAGACAAAGATAATGTCATGCCATCATTGGTTAAAATTATGCATTGAGTCTTGGAATAATGCTAAGGCACAAAAGGCTCAGGTGCGATTTTTTTGGGATCCAAAAGAATGTCAGATGCGTTAAATGCAAATCTGACCTTTATCACGTGAATGGTGCATGTGGAGTAGGACCCTTAGCAGGGGTGCTTGCGAGTGGCACAATGCCTAGGATCTAGAGACCACAGATACATGCAAAAATTACGAGGCCATTTAATGATATTGCATCAAAGATGATTCGACATTTGATAATGATTACCTCCATTATTAGAGTATTAAACGGTTGCTAATTTGGCGCAATTTTGAATCTTGTCTTGGTGTGATTTACTATGCATGAATCATCATCCTACAAGTTTAAAAATGGGGGGTGAGGCAAGTACAAGTAAATTCATCCACCTTCATTGTAATAAATATTTTCGAGACCTACCAGCAAGAGTTTACGCATGAGGCTTGTCGTCTACTCATTGTTGCGACATCATGTCAGGGATTGGAGGGAAAGGTTAGTCTTCTTCTTCCTTTGTCGGTGGTCTTTCTGTAAATTTTTTAGGTCTTTACACCCCCCTTCTAAGATTACAAGTAGGTCTGTACTCAAGTCATTTCTAGAAACCCACAACCTGGGCTAGGCAAGTTTTGAGTTGGTGGGTGATAACACTGCATATGGGGGTGATAATTCTATTAAATAAGGCCCATCTTAAGAATAAAAGGCACAACATAAGTAGAATGGGAGCATTGCATGCATCATATATCAAGATTGCTTATAAAACTGTATTAATGGCCATTTGTGTAAGCACTTGTCAAAGCATATCTTAGATGAGCAATCGGATCGCATGGATGGATTCAGAACAACAAACGGAGTCCAACGGACTCAAGATCGGCCAAATCCGACATCTGGAGCTCCTACAATGGGCCCAAGAAGTTCTGACCATTGATCTGATGATCAACGGCCCTCGTTGCAGTACGTCACCCCTGTCTCACTGCACGTCGCTTCCTCCTTCAGATGAGATCAAATCTCGACCATCGATCTTCAATCAGACAGCCGAGAACCGCGCACCCGCCGCTATCGCCGCGACAAAGTAGCGGGCGTGGCGCAACGGTGAGCGCGCACGCCCACATGCAGGCAACGCGGGTTCGAGCTATGCGATGCGAGGAATTGAAGACGAAGAAGTGCGCAGCGAAATTGGGTCGCCCGATCAATAGCGGGCGGCTGAGATCGCGCCACGCGACGCACCCTCAGACAGCGAGCTCCCACACGCGCGCGCACATCGGGCGACGACACCCGCACCCACGCGCGCCCGAGGCAAGATCCAAGCGCCCAAGGGAGGATGTCAGCCGTCCGATCTTTGATTGGACGGCTCTCACGCAGCGGCCACGGATCAGGTGCGAAGAAGAACGGCATGGGTGTGTGACCGGCAAGCTGGAGGGCTTCACCGACGCTTTTGGAAGGGTTTTAGCGACATCTCGAACGTCGCTAAAGCCCCTTCTTCTTTTAAAAAGCCCTTCTCTCTATTTAAACCCCCTCCAACCACTCATTCAAGGCATTCACTTCCCTTGCAACTACTCTACCTCTCTCCTAGCTAGCTTTAGGCCCTCTTGTAATCACCGGAGATGACGAGCCGCCGACGGAACCTTCTCCACCGCCGTGGCTACCTCGCTGCTCTCCCCCTCTCTCTCTTCCTCTCTTTTAAGCCTTCCTTTACTTATGTTTAAGCATGTATCTAATGTTGTAATCTGTGAATTAAAGCTGCATGATTAATGAAGTTACTTTCCGTTCAGTGTTTACTTTATTTCCTGCTTAAGTTGCATGATCAAGCAAAGAAACGACTCTAACCCTAATCTCTCTCTCTCTTTCTCTATCTCTCTCTTGCTTTTCAACCGCACCTTTTGCAAGCAAAACTCTGCAATTTCCATGACAACAAGTGATAAGAAAAATCCAATTTTCACGCCTCCTTGAGACCGACACTCGGACTCATCTCCGTTTCTTTACTTTAAAACTGGCGTTGCAAGTGCGACTATAACGACACTTCTTAACACACACGCACGAGTGCACGCCAGTTTTTGGCGCCGTTGCCGGGGAGGCAACGGATTTGTTTTGTCGCTTCCATTCCACATCCATTCTCATATCGTCTAATGCCCTGTTTTCCTTTTTACTTGATGGTTGCATGAATTCGACGCTTAGACGACGAAGCGATGCATCCCACAACGGTAACAAGGGAGTAGGCACAACAAGGACCGATAGTGAGTCATCCTTCACTCATGATTGTTTGCTTGCGTGAAAAACTAAAAAAATTTGTATAAATTGAAAAAAAATTGGCGTGGTGTATGATTGCTTGACCCACATCCTTAACACATTACCCCACAAAAAATGTACACTCTAACATTCTGAATAAATTCTTGGAGTGTTCTTTTCTCTTTTTGAGTGGTGTTTGCGAAGCCACCGTGAGTTGACTTGGGCCGCACCACTCAACCCTAAAACAGACTCATTTAATAAAAGCTGCATGATCATTAGGATGAGTACATTAGGGTTTTAGAATCTCTACAGAATAAAAGGAAATCTACTTTCACCGAATTATGTGCAGAACTTGACGTGCCCACTGGAACTTGTTTGAAAACATTAAAACACGTAAACCCTAAAAGACACTAAAGTAAGGATGAAACACTAAAAGACACCACATCTTAATCCTTGCTTGAAAACCATGTTTTGATAAAAGCACACACATTGAAAGTGGAAAATTAAGAGGCACCACCCCAATCAACGCCTCATCACATAACCTTAGCACAAGCACTATCCTAGCCCTTTAAAACCAAGTAGACATGCCCTAGGTAGGACTGAGTTAAGTCTCGAAAGGTGAGGTTTTGTTCGCTGGGCACTTGACTTTCATTCCCTTGGTAAAATCTGGTGACTAGGCTGCGGGGCAGTGTCAAACGACCGCGATTGTGGGGTCTACGGAATCGGAGGCGCAAGCCAAAGGAAGAACCTTCCCTGCAATCCCCTCGTAATCAGCCTGGCCAGATTAGCCTTGGGAAGGGGAGTCCAGTGCTTACGGACGTAATCACCCTTTTTGAGATTTCTAGGTCTCCTAAGAAATACACCATAAGGACTAGGCTTGTTTGCTTGATTAAACACATTTCTCTCATCTGTCGCTCTCCGCATCCCCTCCTGTTCTTCTCTAGTTTATGCACAGGAGATGCTCACTGCATCCCGAGTTATTTGTTTTGGGGCAGGAATCTAGGCGACGTAATTCTGTTAGGAACATGGCTGAACCTAAGGTAGGTGAGGCTGAGGATCAACCCCCACCAGACACAATGGCCATCATCCAAGCCCAAATTAATGCAAACCATCGGCTTCAGCAACAACAAATCCACACCATCATGCAAGCCATACAACGGTTACAGAACCCACAAGAACAACCACCACCACCTTTCCAAGGCGTACAAGGGCAACCACCACTCGATATGCCACAATTTCAGGATCAGCCGAGGCCCCTCCGCGATTTCTATAATCCCTCCGCTATTAAAGTCAAGCCACACCTTAGAATCCCCGAAGGGGGAGATGATTTTAAGCTGAAACCGAATGTCTTAAGTCTGATCCAGAGCCACTTTCATGAAAGCTCAAATGAGGACCCCTTCCAGCATCTAGAAGATCTCGACCGCATAGCACGAACTGTGAAACCTAGGAACATTAGCCTTGACATTGTTCTAATCAATATGTTTCCCTTCTCGTTAAGAGACAAGGCTTCTCGCTAGCTTAGAACCCTAGGTAGACCCATCACCACTTGGGAAGAACTGAGGCATGCATTTTTAAAGAAATTCTTCCCATAGGAAAGACCAATGCCCTCAGAAGAGCTATTACTACCTTTACACTCCAGGGTGGGGAACAGTTCCATGAGGCGTGGGAAAGATTCAATGAACTCTTAAGGAAATGCCCACACCACGAAGTACCAAGGTAGCAATTGGTCCAGATTTTTTACCACGGTCTAGACAGAAACCTACGGAACTTCGTCGATGCCTCATGCGAGGGAACTTCCTGAACAAGGATGAGGAGATCACGTTTGAGCTCTTTGAGTTTATGAGCGAGAATTCGCTCAATAATGCCTCCATGACCCAGTTCAACAGATCCAGTCAACCCCGTGGTGGGATTTATGAGGTACAAGCAAATTCTGGAATGGTTGACATGGACATCATTGCCAAAAAACTAGATCGGGTGGAATTGGTGGACAAAAAGATTGATGAGCTACTGAACCAGACCAGGAACCCCTTACAGACCTTCTCCCGAGCAAAAGGAGCACATAATGTTGACCTGGTCCAGCCCTTAACCCAACTGAACCTAGAACAACCCCTGACCATGTTCCAGGGAGGGACCTTTGCTCCCTCAACCCTTGATTACTCTCTTCCCTCTCCATCAACATCGGCTATCCTTGAAGATGTACAAGCTGTCCAAGGTTATGCGAAACCTGACCCTTTCTCCAACACTTACAACACTAGCTGGCGTAACCACCCGAACTTTGGTTAGACAAACCAGAAACCACCGCAATTCCAAAACCAGCCCAGGCCAAACCAGCAGCCACACTTGCCCCCTATCAGTAAGGACCACTAGTTAGACCCCAATATAATCAGAATAGGGCTGCCCCTCCCCCACAAAACCAAATGGACACCCTAATAAAGATGATGGCTGACATGAACTAGAATCATCAGGAGGAAATGGCCTTGGTAAAGGGACAGTTAAGCCAACTCTTGGACTGTAAACAGCAAGGATCCCTACCTTCCCAGCCACAACCGAACCCGCGAAACATAATTAATAGAGGCCCTAATTCGCAAGGGTTCCAAAGCAATCCCGGGTAGGCTCACATGGTCCAGCTAGCCCCGCAAACATCCCCTGGGTTTGGCACTTCTTTGTCCTCGTCTTCTCAAGGATCAACCCATGGCCCCAATGCCTCTGCGAATGCGGCGACCTTGAGAAGCGGCACCAAAACCCAGGATCCCAAATGGCCGACTCTCCGTGAGACTTCACCCGCTGAAATACCCAACTCAGAAGAGGCACCAACCAAGGACCCAGAAATAGACCCAATCCACATTCAGACACCCTACCCTGAGGCCTTGGAAACAATCAAGAAAAAGAAGAATGTTATGGAAACTGAGGAGCTTTTGGAGATCTTTAAGCAAGTACAGATTAATATTCCGCTCCTCAAAGCTGTCAAACACATCCCGGCTCACACCAAGTTTTTAAAGGATGACTGTATACCTAAACGTAAGCCAAGACCTCAAGCACCTAGGAAGGTTGTGCTCTCCGAACAAGTAAGTTCCGTAATATTAAGCAACCTTCCGCTCAAGCGAACTGACCCAGGAGAGCCCCTGATTTCCTGCAATATCGAGGACATGACATTTGATAGAGCGCTCTTGGACTTAGGTGCTTCTATCAATCTGATTCCAACAACCCTGTACCAACAATTTGGTTTCGGAGAGTTGACACCAACACCTGTCACCATCCAGCTGACTGATAGATCAGTGAAAACCCCAAAGGGAGTTGTCGAGGACGTGATTGTACGAGTCAAGGACTTCTATTTCCCGGTCGACTTTTTGGTGCTCGACATGGAAGTCCCTGAAAAATTACAGAATGCACCCATAATCTTAGGTAGACCTTTCTTAGCTACGGCTAAGGCAAACATTGATTGTGACACGGGATGTATGGAAATCGCCTTCGGAGATAGGAAAATGCAAGTGGATATCTTCCAGGTGACAAAGTCTTTTGATTGCGATTGAGTTGAGGAACATGATCCCGTGGAAACTCTGATCGAGGAATGCCTCACCCTTAGTTCTGTATCAAACCACCAAACCCGTAATGACTGTTCTGACCCGTCACCATCACTACCCGTGGACCTCTGTAAGGCTGAGTACCATCACACGACACCATTTGAGGAGATCGATGTTGATCAACTCCCGCCCTTTCCCTTTCCATCAACTGTGGTTCCACCCGCACCTGAACTTAAGCCATTGCCCGAGAATCTCAAGTATGTCTTCCTTGAACTTGACCAGACCTTCCCGAAGATTATTAATTCTCATCTAACCAAGGATCAGGAACTCAGGTTGACTGCGACCCTTTCAGAACATCGGGCCGCCATTGGTTGGACCATTTCTGACTTAGGAGGAATTAGCCCCACTTATTGCACTTATAAGATTTACCTGGAAGATGGGGCACGACCCTCCCGCCAGATGCAGAGATGGTTAAACCTAAACATGCGGGAGGTCATTAAGAAAGAAATTATCAAATGGCTTGATGCTGACATCATCTATCCTATCTCCGATAGCCCCTGGGTGAGCCCCACTTAAGTGGTTCCAAAGAAAGTTGGGCTCACCGTTGTCACCAATGATCATGGCGAATCCATCCCCACCCGCACCACCACCTCATGGCGGGTGTGTATTGATTATAGGAAGCTTAATGAAGCCACTAAGAAGGATCATTTTCCCTTGCCATTCATTGACCAAATCCTTGAAAAATTGGCAGGGCAGAAGTATTTTTGCTTCCTGGATGGATATTCAGGAAATAACCAAGTTGCAATTGCTCCGGAGGATCAAGAAAAGACCACATTCACTTGCCCGTATGGCACGTTTGCATTCCGTCGAATGCCGTTCGGGTTATGCAACGCACCTGCGACCTTCCAGCGTTGCATGCTAGCCATTTTTTCAGAAATGGTGGGTGAATACTTAGAGGTCTTTATGGATGATTTCTCTGTATTCGGGAATTCATTCGACCATTGTCTGAGCAACTTGGAGAAAATCCCAAAATGATGTATTGAGGTTAATCTGGTGTTAAGTTGGGAAAAGAGCCATTTTATGATTCAAGAAGGAATTATCCTCGGTCACATCGTATCGCATAGGGGCATCGAGGTAGATTGGGCTAAGGTTGATTTGATTTCCAAACTCCCTCCACCTAGCTCGGTCTGACAGATTCGCTCATTCCTAGGACATGTTGGCTTCTACCGAAGGTTCATTAAAGACTTTTCCAAGCTTTCCAAACCCTTGACCGACCTTCTAGCCAACGACGCCATATTCCACATGTCTTCTGATTGCATCTAGGCTTATCACACCCTTAGGGACTTAGTCTCCATAGCACCTGTACTTCAGCCCCCGGACTGGTCCCAGGACTTTGAGATTATGTGTGATGCATCAGATTTTGCCATAGGCGTTGTCCTGGGACAAAGGCAAGACAAGAAGCCCGTGGTGATCTACTACACGAGCAAAACGTTGGACGAGGCCCAACGAAATTATATGGTTACAGAGAAAGAGTTGCTCGCTGTAGTCTTTGGACTTGAAAAGTTCCGATCATACTTGTTGAGATCCCACGTGACTGTTTACATTGACCATTCAGCCATCCGGCACCTGTTGGCCAAGAAGGACGCAAAGCCCAGGCTCATCAAATGGATCCTGCTTTTGCGAGAATTTGACCTGGAAATCCGTGACAAGGCCGGATCGAAGAATGTGGTGGTTGACCACTTGTCTAGACTTCATCCAGACCACATTGGACCCTCCCTACCTCTATCTAACGCCTTCCCTGATGAACACATTCTGGCTGTGCAAGACAAGAGAATGCCATGGTATGCTGACTACGTCAACTACCTAGTTGTAGGACAAACCCCGCACAGCTGGTCCAGACAGCAACGAGATAGGTTCTTAGCTGAGGCCAAGCAATATTTCTGGGATGATCCCATGTTGTTTCGCCTCTGTGCCGACCAGATCATCAGGAGGTGTATCCCCGAGAATGAAGTCTAGAGTGTGCTTTCCTTCCGTCATGACCAGGCTTGTGGTGGCCACTTCTCTGGAAAGAAAATGGCTGCAAAGGTTCTGCAGTCTGGATTTTACTGGCCGTCCCTATTTAAGGACGCACACAACTTTGCCAAGACTTGCTCACGTTGCCAAACGCTGGGGACCATGACCAAGAAAGATATGATGCCCCTCTAGCCCATTTTGATTGTCAAAATCTTCGACGTTTGGGGTATCGATTTTATGGGCCCCTTTCCACCATCCAACGGCTTCGAGTACATCCTAGTCTCAGTAGACTATGTTTCTAAATGGATTGAAGCCATCGCCACCCGCCGATGCGATCACAAGACTGTCATGGACTTTGTTAAGCAGAACATCTTTTCCCGGTTTGAAATACCCAAGGCCATGATCAGTGATGGTGGAAGTCATTTTATCCATTCCCAATTCCGTGCCCTACTTAGAAAATACGGGGTGAACCACCGCATTGCTACCCCATATCATCTGCAAACAAATGGGCAGACCGAGGTCTCAAATAGACAAATCAAGAATATTTTACAGAAGACTGTGAGACATGATAGGAAAGACTGGTCCACACGACTAGATGATGCCCTGTGGGCATACAGGACCGCTTTCAAGACCCCGATAGGCATGTCACCTTATCTCCTGGTCTTTGGCAAAGCCTGCCATCTTCCTGTCGAATTGGAACACTGGGCTTACTGGGCTATCAAGCAATGTAACATGGATTCCTAGTTAGCTGGTGCGCAGAGGACGCTCCAATTATCTGAGCTCGAAGAAATTTGTCGAGACGCTTTTGAGAATAGTTGACTATATAAGGAGAAAATGAAAGCCGTCCATGACCGACTCATTCATAAAAAAACCTTTGAGCCTAACCAGCAAGTTTGGCTGTTTGACGCTCGCCTAAAACTCTTCCCGGGGAAACTCAGGTCCAAATGGACAGGACCATTTCGGGTGATTAAGCCTTACTCTAATGGGGCGGTTGAAAGCGCTGATCCTAACACTGGGCACACTTTTACAGTTAATGGTCAAAGATTAAAGCACTTCCTGGCCCAGGTTCCCCCAAAGGAGAGTGTCACCCTCATTGAGGGATGACATGAAGCACCACCCAGCTGGAGGCGTTAAACTCAGCGCTTCCTTGGAGGCAACCCAGAGGATTCAGACTGATCTGGTATTTTACGTCACTCAGGTACTATCTTTTTGAACCCCTTTGCATCCATGTATTTGCCAATGAGGGCATTGTCCAACTTAAGCATGGGGGGGTGGTAAATTGCACAATCCTGAGCTCATTTAATCAGTCTGAATAAAATAAAATTTTAAAAAAAATGAATTTAGTAAGGAACTTAGCCATTAGAAACTTGTCAATAGTGAGAAATAATACAAAAAGAACTTAAACACTTAGACTTTTCATGCCTTCAGGCTTAATTAGCCCTGGTGTCCGTTAAAATATGGATTTAGCTTCGAATCCTTGCAACCTTAAGCTATTTTAATCCACCTACTAAATAAGGTGATAAGTATACGACTTATCAACTCACCCTCTAACTCAGAAAAACTGGGTCTAAGCATCTGCACACATTTTTGCACGGACTCACTCCTCGGAGATTTTGACAGAAATTGGGTAGCTAATGAACTCTCTAGGGTGGTATGGCTGGCAAGTTGTCGTGGGTAACAGCCCATTGGTAGGTTGTCCAGAACCCAGCCACGGGACCATTTCTTCTTCATTGCCTCTAGGTACATTTGAGATCAAGGAAGCCACCTACGAGAAAAAAAAAAGGAGAAGAAAAGAAAATAAACCACACTTCACCGCACGAGTATGGCTGGAAAGTGATCGTGGGTAACAGCCCATTGGTCGGTTGTCTAGAACCCAGCTCAATAACTGCACAAAAAGAACCAAAACACTTAAGGAAGAAGCGGGGAAGTAATACAAGCTGGGGAGATATATACTGGAAAAATCCTTGTGTTGACCCCAATTAAAACAAACGTAGGGAGAAAGCTACCAATCGAACAAAAACACCTTCAGGCAAATATATCTCCTCTTTCGGTCACCTAGGGGCGTAGAAACCCGAAGTCTGTCTAAATTACCGTTGAGTAAGTCTATCACGACCTTCACACCAAGATGCTTAGCACTTAGGGTTTTGACCGAGTTTTGGGTGGGTTGGGTAGCCGTAAAAAGTTACCAACCCACGCTGAATTCCAAAAAAAAAAAATTCTAAAAATATATATATACATATACATAAACATATGTATAGTTATATACATTAAAGCACGGATTCGGGCGATTCGTATTTTGGCAGACACTCGGGCACTGCTTAGTCTTTGTAGATTAAGATCTTAGTATATTTCCTCCTATTGACAAGTGATGAAGTGTCTAAGCAATTACTTCTTAAATTTTGAAAGAAAATAAAGGCTAGAATAAACCTTGCTAGGGACTAGCAAGGAGTAAGCATGGGGGTATGATAACACTGCATATGGGGGTGATAATTCTATTAAATAGGACCCATCTTAAGAATAAAAGGCACAACATAAGTAGAATGGGAGCATTGCATGCATCATATACCAAGATTGCTTATAAAACTGTATTAATGGCCATTTGTGTAAGCACTTGTCAAAGCAGGCCTTAGATGAGCAATCGGACTGCACGGATGGATTTAGAACGACGAACGGAGTCCAACGGACTCAAGCTTGGCCATATTCGACATCCGGATCTCCTACAATGGTCCCAAGAAGTTCTGACCGTTGATCTGATGGTCAACGGCCCTCGTTGCACCACGTCACCCCTCGCTCACCGTGCGTCGCTTCCTCCTTCAGCTGAGATCAAATCTCGGCCGTCGATCTTCGATCGGACGGCCGAGAACCGCGCACCCACTGCTATCGCCGCGACAAAGTAGCGGGCGTGGCGCAGCGGTGAGCGCGCACGCCTGCACGCAGGCGATGCGGGTTCGAGCTGCGCGGCACGAGGAATTGAAGACGAAGAAGCGCGCGGCAAAATTGGGTCGCCCGATCAGCAGTGGGCAACCGAGATCGCGCCACGTGGCGCGCCCTCAGATAGCGAGCACCCACGCCCGCGTGCACGCCAGGTGACGACCCTTGCGCGCATGCGCACCCGAGGCGCGATCCAAGCGTACCCAAGGGAGGATCTCAGTCGTCCGATCGAAGATCGAACGGCTCTCACACAGCGGCCACGGATCAAGCGCGAAGAAGAACGGTGCGGGCGTGTGACCGGTGGGCTGGAGGGCTTCACCGACGCACTGGCCCAGACGTCGCTAAAGCCCCTTCTTCTTTTAGAAAGCCCTTCTCCCTATTTAAACCCCCTCCAATCACTCATTCAAGGCATTCACTTCCCTTGAAACTACTCTACCCCTCTCCTAGCTACCTTTAGACCCTCTTGTAATCGCCAGAGACGACGAGCCGCCGACGGAACCTTCTCCACCGTCGTGGCTGCCTCGCCGCTCTCCCCCCTCTCTCTCTCTTCCTCTCTTTTAAGCCTTCCTTTACTTATGTTTAAGCATGTATCTAATGTTGTAATCTGTGAACTAAAGCTGCATGATTAATTAAGTTACTTTCCATTCAGTGTTTACTTTATTTCTTGCTTAAGTTGCATGATCAAGCAAAGAAACGACTCTAACCCTAATCTCTCTCTCGCTTTTCAACCGCACCTTTCGCAAGCAAAACTCCGCAATTTCCGTGACAACAAGTGATAAGAAAAATCCGATCTTCACGCCTCCCTGAGACCGACACTCGGACTCATCTCTGTTTCTTTACTTTAAAATCGGCGTTGCAAGTGCGACTATAACGACACTTCTTAACACACATGCACGAGCACACGCCAGTGGGGCATTACGTCCAACTTTGTTCTTTGTGCTCCGATGATTCCTTCATTATTTGTAATTATGCCATTAAGCATGACCTTAGGATTCCCTTGAACTCTTTTGTTACTTCTTTCTATCTTTTTATTAGCTAGCTCTATCACAATTGAGTTTGAATTGCTGGTCGGTTTTGAATGCCTTCGTTGCTATTTGTTTTCACTTAAGGATTGTTCCCTGTCTTAACTTCTATCTCCTATATGGGCTGATGTCTCTGAAGGTGAAGAAGGACAAAAACCCATCTAGCACTTGCTCTCTGTATAGTCGTCATATGGGGTATAGGCTTTGTGATGCTTAGTGCATCCCCATGGGAAGCACTGGTATTATTTGCGAAGAATAAAGATGATATAACTTTATGTCGATTACAAGCAACTGAATCAGGTCACCATCAAGAATAAGTACTTGTTGCTTCACATTGATGATCTATACGACTAACTGAGGGACGCCATGATGTTTTCCAAGATTCGGTTATCATTAATTGAGGATCAGGGAGATTGGCATCTATAAGACAACCTTCAAGACTTGTTATGGGCATTGAGTTCTTGGTGATGCTGTTTAGGCAGATGAATGCACCTGTTGCTTTGATGGACTTGATAAATCGTGTTTTTAGGTCATATTTTCACTAGTTTGTGGCTGTGTTCATCGATGATGTGTTAGTCTATTCTGGTGACAGATCTCAGCACGAGCAGTACCTTCGCCTAATTTTGGACACTCTGAGGCAACATAGACTATACGCCAAGTATAACAAATGTGAGTTTTGGCTGAGAAAGGTTACCTTCTTAGGGCAATGAGAAAAAGAAGTGTGTTTAAATTTCAATTGGGTGAAAACATACATGTCCGCACACGCTTTGCTAGGCCAAAGTTCATTGAAGGTGCGATTGAATATGTGGAATATTTTATACGTGCCTTATGTTTATTGCTTGTTGGACGACTTGGGTAGAAATCCTCGATCCAATCCGATTCCCATTCGGATTCGAGTTAGGTCGAGTTATAACAAAATGGTATTTGAGCCAAACTCCTTCTAGTAGTAAGAAAGGGCTCCCCTTGAGATAGCCAAAGAGTGAATCATGAGATGGAGTCATCACTACTAATGGGAGTAGATTAACCGATTGAATCTCTATAGGGACATCAAATTTCAAGTGGGGGAGGTTGTAACACCCCAAAAGATAGTCTTACATAGTAAACTCGTGAAAGCAAGTAGTGAGATATAAGGATTGAGAATTACTACTTGACAATTTGGGCTTAAACATTTTGGATAGGTGATTCAGATCCATTGGACCTATACCCAACAAGTTGTTAAGGCCAGTTTTTTTTATTAGACTCGAGTCTAGGCTTGAGTCGTTATAGCTGAAACCTTAGATCCATAAAGGAAGGTCAAAAGTGAAGGTATTTCTTTGGATCCCTACTAATGCTAAGGTATGGAAGCATAGGGAGCAAATATGATTAGATACCCCAGTAACCCATGCTATAAATGATGAGCATTCACCATTGGTCCACACATATGAGGGGCTAGATAGAACATGAAAGACTCTCCACCAAGGAAGTGTAGTTGGAAGAATGGAAGTAAAAGGAATCCAAGGGACTGCACAAATGGTGGAGCATTTTTTTAAGTAGATATAACGTGCAAAGCATTAGAAGCACAACACAATTTGTAGCATCAACGCTACAAGTTATTGAGGTAATAACATTGATTACGGGTCTAAAGCCCTTAATAGCATCAGTTCTTGGGTTCATAGAATCCATCCTACATTATAATGTCGATGCTTTTGTCCTTATGTGGCAAAAAATTAATAATATTGAATTTATAACACTAATGTTATAAGTGTTGTAAGTTATGTAACTCAAGTGCCATAACATTGATGATATGCGTGTAAGATCCATAATAACATTAATTCTATGGAGCTTTAGAACTTGTTTAGCACAACAACATTAACTCTTTCACCTTCTTATGATACAAGTTTGCGGTATTGGGTTTGCGCCAATTCTATAAGTCTAGTAAGTTTCACAGCTCATGATGGATCAATGTTACCATGTTCTAATATCCATGTTGTAGGATCTAAAGAACACAAGCACACTAAAAGGGGGGGATAAATAGTGTCATAAACAAAATATTGCAAATTAAAACAAACCACAAAAAATAGTACACCAAATATATGGTGGTTCCCCTCACTTAAGTACTCCACTACCTAAGTCTCCCGATTTAGGATTTTTAACCCGATTCCCTCAACCCGAAGAGAATCAATTTACTATAAACTGAGGTAATTAACAAGTTACCTCAACCCAATTACAAGATCAGATAGAAACAAAAAACTATAGGTGTAAGCAAGAAACAAATTAGCTTACAACTAAATTCCTAAGTCTCCAACAAGAATTAGCTTAATAGATAGTTGATATATCAATCTAGCAAAAAACACTAAAGTGAAAAAGTGATTTTACAAGGAAGAACGAATTCTCCAGAAAAATCTTGTTGCAAAGCGAGAATCTCCTTAAAGAAAAAATGCAACAAGCCAATAACCCTTGCAGCTAGAATTGAGAAATGTAGAAATTTGAGCAAGGAGAATTCTTATGCTTGTGTTGTGTGCAAATGACACACAAAAGGTGTTTATATAGGCCACTAAATACCTCTCCTACGATTACTAGTCGTTAGAGGCAAAATGAGAAAATTAGAGGTAGGGTTAATTGCTAAATAGCCATTTAGATTAGGCAAAATGGTTAGTTGATACCAGTACTGATTACTCACAGTAAACCAGCAGCCAGCCCAACAAAGCCTGGGTACCAGTACTCATCATAGGTACCGGTACTTAGTGCTTACAGTTGAGTACCAACTAAGTTACCAGGTACTGGTACTCATGATAAGTACCGGAACTTATGACTCACAGATTTGAGTCATGTTAAAAATTGTGACCAACATGTACCGGTACTGGTTATTAGTACCGGTACTTGTAAGATCCAAGTACTACTCATGTCTACAAACTGTGAGCATCATGAGTACCGGTACTTGTTCACAATTTGGGACTAGGACCCAAACCTGTGCCCAGCATGTACCGGTACTAATGAACAGTACCGGTACTTGCAACAAGTACCTTAAATAAATTTTATTAATCAATCTTAGTGCCATTTGAATGCAAATATACAATTAATAAATCAAATAAATGATTTTAGTTTTTCAAACGAATGATAGAACGTAAGTATGATACCTAATTACCTCTATTTTGATTTTAACTCCTAAATTAATTTTTCTTGTTAGGAGACATACAAAAATCTAAATTGCAACATATAAAATCAGTATAAAATCAATCTTCATTCTTCATGCCATCTACACTTTTTTTGTACTTCCTAAATCCTGTGATTTCCTGTAAATGACACTTCATAAACTTATTAGTTTTAGAACAGTTTTGTTGACATCAAAACATAAAAGAGAAGTGGAACTAGGTTCCAACAATCTCCTCCTTTTTGGTGTTGACAAAATAATAGAAATACCCATATTTAAAATAATAGAAACCCCATAAGAGAATGAATACAAAAAACTTCACTAGGAGTGAAACCTCCCCCTCAAACTAAGCTTCCTTATTTTAAATATGATGTATTTTCCATTTCTCCCCCTTTTTGTCAATCAAACAAAAAAGTATAACCATATGCATAGACAATGACCAAGCATGGGAAAAGAATGTATAGAAACAAAATGAAAACTTTCAAGCAACATCATAAAAGTCATACATCATAAAGAGCATGAACTTAAACATCAACATATTTGAAAGTCATAACAACCAAGGAAACATATTTAAAAAGTCTCATACAATAAGATGTAGACTAAACTAATTTTGAGGTCATTTTTTGATATACTTTTGAACATGTCCACTGCTATTTCCATCATCATCATCATCATCAGCTTCTTCATCTTCATCATCTTCATCTTCACTTTCGGCATAAGAGATCTCTTCATCTTCATCTTCTTCTTCTTCTTCATTAGCATGAAGGATAGGTTCTTCTTCCGCCATTGGAGAGGAAACATGAGATGGGTCTTGAAAATGCTTTTGCCGTCTCTCACTATATTCTTTGGGTGCTTTTGGTTGAGTACGCTTCCGTTGCTTAGGATGTTGAGTGGAAGAAGCAAAACGAGAGGACTCAATAGAAAGTGAAAGATCATGGAACTTGCGTTCCATGTGACGAAAAACAAAATTGAGATTTGTAAGATTTTAACCAATATAATTGAAGGTGTTAATCATATTAGAATTGGTTCCAAACACATGAGACAAATTTACCCAAGGCATTTCAGCTTTGGGATATGGATAGGTTATAGGAACAAATGCTGATGATGGGTTAGGAACTTGATGAGAAGAAGATTAAGCATTTAGATCAACTTGATCTTCTTCTTATCATCACTTGATGATTCCTCTCTAGCAGGCTTTATTCCCATTTTCCGAAGTGTGGACCACTTGAAGTAAACCACTTTTCTAAGTGGAGTAAAGTTAGAGAGATCAATTCTACTCTTGATAAGTGTATGAGATACAAGAATATCAAGAGGTAGAGTTGAAGCACTGTAATGAGGTCTTAGGAAATAGATGAATACCATGTTCCAATTAACAGAAAAACTTGTGATAATAGCATAGATTAAGGTTAAAATATCTACATGAATTTTATGGAATCTTGAGTACTTGGCCCTTAAATTCCATGCTAAAATTCTGAATAAAACTCTAGCAAATAAGGTCATGTTAGGGGCAACCAAGGCTTTTCCCTGACAGTTAGGGAGCAAAAGTGTTTCATGAATTTGTGAAGTGAATTTTTCCTTAAAAGTATTGAAAGCATGACCTTCATACGGACATTGTGTTATGGTGGACAGGAATTTTGGTGTAACACAGGGAGCAAGTGACAATTTAATACTCAAGATCACAATCAAAGATATAAGAATTTGCAATCAAGACTTAAGAGTAATGAAGGGCAAAAAGAAGTGGTTAAAATGGTGATTTAAATCAACAAATTAACCCTACAATTTAACCACAATTATCTCAAATGTTTGCATAGTATCAACCACAATCAATTCACGCAAGATGGGTAAGCAATAGATCCTGAAAGGCTTGGATATGTGAAGTCAGACGGTAGATTTGGGTGCTCAAATGCCTTAACAGAGACAAAGGCCTCTTCTTCTTTCTTCTTTAAGCCTCAGGGAGAGGCTTCTCTCTTCTCTTCCTCTTCCTTCTCTTCTTCTTCCCTTAGCTTTAGAGAAGGCGCAGCACAGGACTTAGCACGCCAGTAGAGGCAAAGGCCTCTTAAGATCTCACAAGAATCAAGAGGAGGGCGGCAAAGCAGAACTCCCCCCCCTCTCCTCTCCTTTTTCTCTTCTTCCTCTCTCAGAATTAGCAAACCAGACCAGACCCAAGTAACCGGGTAATCGAACCAATCCCAGACCCGCGGGCCGTGAGCGTAAGCGAGGGCGTGCAAGGGGACCTCACCCCGTGCTTACTGAGGCAATGAGGCTATAGCAGAAATTCCTCTTATGCGCCTGTGCCACTTTGTCAGCAAACAAGGTAGGACTAAAGTCCCACCCTTTCTTCACATGCGTTGCTGTAGTGATGATGCCTCAAATTGGAGCAGTTGTAGGTGCTGATGACCCCAGTCAAGGACTAGGGAAGGGTCCTGAGACCACTCCGCGTGAACTGGGGCAGAAATTTGGAGTGGATGTGGTCAGAAGACTGAAGGCATATTTAGTGAGTCGGGGCGGTGGTGGAGCTCCTGTGGAAGATTTGCAAGCACAAGAACGGCCTCACAGCCACATCAAATATGCTCAAGAGGATCGCCTGAGATGGTGAACGTGATGGTGGTCTTGGTGTTGCGCGGGAGTGAGTGAAGAGGTCAGACGACCTCAAGATGACAGTGAGGTGAGTGTGGAGTTCGATAGGTGATTAGGGTGAGCGATAGGCAAATTTAGGTTAGGGATTTAGTTCGTGGAGTTGTGGCGAAGCTGATGGGGGTGGTAGTGGCGAGTTTCGAGTAGTGTGGCGGTGTGTAGGCGTCATCGGAGGCAGAGAAGATGACGACATTGAGGGAGAAGTGGTGGTTGTGCATGTGTTGCGAGAGTGGGAAAATAGTGTAGAGAGAGAAAGGGAGAGATAGAGAGACTTAGGGATGCGGTAGAGAGGCAGAGGGCTCCGGTGTTGGTCAACCGGAGCCAGAGAAGGAAGTGGAGGCGGCGAAGCGGCGACGATGAATCAAATGGAGGAATGCCCTCTCTTTGGCTTGGGAGGGTTGAAAGGAAGAGAGGAAGAACTTAGGCCATCCAATTTGATGGTTGGACGGCCAAAGGAGAGGGATCTAGGGAGGTCACCAGAGCAAAGATGTTTGGTGGTCGAAGAGGGTAGATTCGGGTGATTTGGTTTACCAAAACTTGTTGAAAAGCTAGGCTGTGAGTCAGGGGTTCTTTTATAGGCCATAGGAAGCCCTTCCAAGTTTGGAAAGAAGCTTCCAATCTCGGAAGGTTTTTGTGAAATAGGATACTCGAACCTTTGAAAGGTTCGCATGGCCTTTTAGGAAAGACTTAGAGCCCAAGGAATGGCTCCAATAGAAGGTAACTTCCCAAGGAATCCCCGTATCAATTTTAAGAGAGATTGATTGAGAATCGAGCGAGAAATCCTCGCTCGAAACTCGACGGTGAAGGTTTAACCTTCCAAAAATGGCACAGGGACCTATTTGTGAATAAAAATAAGTTGGGGGCTATTTGTAAGGATTTTGAAAGTTAAGGGCATATGTGTGATATACAAGAATCAGACAGGACCAATATGAAAACTAGGTCAAGACAGTCTTAGATTAGGCCCAAATTTTGGTACAAACCTAATTTGGACCTAAGGAATCTAATGGTGAAGTTAGATTTTAGTTTTGACCAAGTTTGACTGGATAATTTATGCAAAAATCCAAATTAGGGAAAATATCAGTCTTAAACTCTGTTTTTGGTTAAGACAGGTTCTGATTGTCAAATTGAAGGTACCAAACCCTAGAGAATATTTTTCTATGAATTTTAGAGGGTTTATGTAAATTTTATCCTAACCAAAACCTCAGTCAATAAAGCGAGTCTATTTTTAGGTTTCAAATGTCATTTAATTCCCAAAACACGCGAAAATCCTTTTTCTATCTGTATGAACCCACTTATTGGATATTTAATTACCCCCTGGGAAAACTTGTGGTTGTACTGCATTCATGATATGATGGTAAAATTATAGTTTTAACCCTGATTTCTTGTCTTTCTCTCAAAATGAATTTGTAGTGAATTAGGTCTCTCTGTCAGTTATGTAGGAGCATTTATTCCTTGATAATAACTAAATTGAGAAAGTTATGGCTCATGATGGTATTCACATCAATCATCAACAGATCATTAGTACCAGTACTTGCTGTCAAAAGCAAGCTCTGCTACACCCAACAAGTACCAGTATCGATGATGGGTATCGGTACCATTTGGTACCCAATGAAAAATATAATGCAGCAGCAGGAGTGATTGTTGGAATCAAAAAAGCAAGGTATAGAATGAATAAGATCTACTAAGGGAAGAAGAGAATACTTTGAATCCTTGAGTAGAGACTTGGAGGAGATCCTTCTTCTTTTTGGCTAGGGTTTGGAGAAGTTCTTGAAAAGAATGGGAACTAGATTTAGAGAGAGACAAGTGTTTGCACTTGTCCTCTTTTATATGGGATGGGTCATGTGCAAGTCCCATGATCACTTAAGTGGTTGAGAAAATGTTAATGAACAACATAGGTATTGAAAAATAATGTAATCAATATCCCAAGTTAAGCAACCATATTGCAAGCAACACCTTGATATTTCCATAAATATGGAAATATTACAGTATACCCTTTTTTAACAAAAGTAGATAATTTACAATTAGGCCCTTAGGGATTTTTATAATTACAAATAAGTTATAAAGCAATCAATCGGCCGACGCCTTAAGCCGGAAGGTGCATGCCCACTTGGCCAGCTTGCAGGCTCAGAGTTGGAGACTCATGGAGGAGGTGGGCAGTTGGCGACCCTGGGAGTATGGGGGTATTGCGGAACATTGACAGTGATGCGGCAAGCGCAACCAGAGCTGATAGATCGCATCATTACAGGACAGATGGCCGATTCGTACTTACAGCACTGCGAGACAGGGTATTGACAGGGGACCAGGAGACTTTTCCTTCTCAGATGAGAGACTACTCATGAGGGGACGCCTATGTATTCCTAGAGACGAGGAGCTATTGAGAGAGAGCTCCTGACTGAGGCGCACGGGTCCTGGTTCACCATACATCCCGGAAATACAAAGATGTATCATGATCTGCGACGTGACTTCTGGTGGAGAGGGATGAAATGGGATGTTGGTGAGTTTATCCAACAGTGCTTGGTATGCTAGCAGGTGAAGGCTGAGCATTAGAGGCCTATAGGGCCGTTACAGCCACTTCCTGTACCAGAGTGGAAGTGTGAGAGCATCACCATGGATTTGGTGGTGGGTCTACCAATTACCCAACGAGGACAAGACGCAGTTTGGGTGATAGTAGACCGGTTGACGAAAACAGCACAGTTCCTGCCGATCCAAATCACCTTTGGGCCAGCATAGCTAGCAGAGAGATACATCAAAGATGTGGTGAGTCTGCACAGAGTCCCTCAAGATTGTATCCGAAAGGCATACTTGTTTCACCTCCCAATTCTAGGCAAAGTTTCAGTAGGCATTAGGGACTCGTTTGAGGTTCAGTATCGCCTACCACCCCCAGACTGATGGGCAGTCAGAGCGCACCATACAGACACTTGAAGACCTCCTACGTGCTTGTGTACTATATTGGAGAGGCTCCTGGGAGGAGCATTTGCCCCTAGCAGAGTTTGCATACAATAACAGCTATCATTCGAGCATTGGCATGGTGCCTTACGAGGCTCTGTACGGGAGGAAGTGTATCGCACCCTTGAGTTGAGTTGAGGTGGGGACCAAGTGGGAGGTTGGCCCCAGGCTAATCTGGTAGAGTCAAGAGGTGATAGAGCAGATCCACAAACGACTCCGCACTATCAGGAGCAGGCAGAAGTGCTACGCCAATAGGAAGAGCAGAGAGGTGTAATTCAAGGTTAGGGATCACGTCTTCCTCCGTGTTTCGCCCATGAAGGGCTTGCAGCGTTTTGGGGTGAAAGGGAAGCTTGTGCTAAGGTTTGTGGGACCCTTTGAGGTCTTGGAATGGGTTGGACTCGTTGCTTACCAACTTGCCCTTCCTCCCAAGCTTTTTGTAGTGCATGACGTGTTCCATGTGTTCAACCTTAGGAAGTACATCACCGATCCCAGCCATGTTATGAGCCATGAGAGTGTCGAGGTGGGAGACGACCTGATCTATCCCAAGAGGCCAATACAGATATTAGACAGAGCCGTCCGAAGTCTAAGACAGAAGTATCACTGGTGAAAGTCCTATGGAAAAGCCAGCGATACGAAGAGGCCACTTGGGAGCTTGAGGCGGCAATGCAAGAGCAGTACCCAAAGCTTTTTGAGGATACGTGATGGGAACACCATCATGAGCCCTAACTATCTCATTTTGACCTAAAAAAGAGAACAAAAGTTCCTACATAACCAAATGAAGGGCCTAACTCAAGGAATAATCAGTTTGAGAGAAAAGCAAGAAACAAAGGGTAAAACTACAATTTTACCATTGCAGTGCAACATCAGGATTTCTCAGGGGCTAAACATAGATCAAATGATCTTAACAAGATAAAAAGTTGGTTGGTTCAATCAGAAAAGGGTTAATGTGAGCTGGGAATTAAATGACATCCTGTAACCCTAAAACAGACCCACTTAATTCAACAAGGTTCTGGTCAGGATAAAATTCACCTAAATCATCTAAAATTCATATAAAAATATCCTTTAGGGTTTAGAACCTTCAATTTAGCCTTTAGAACTTATTTTGACCTAAATAGGGGTCCTAGCTAATTATTTGCCCTAAATTGGGTTTTTGTGTAAAATGCCTAATCAAACATGGTCAAACCTAAAATCCAACTTCACCATTAGATTTCTTAGGTCAAAATTAGGTTTATACCAAAATGTGTACCTAAGGGGAGTTCACCTTGACCTATTTTGCAAAACAGTCCAACCTAGTTACTTTTAGACCCCTAGCTTTTGAAAACCTTGCAGATACCCCCCTATCTTCCTCGTCATTCTTTGCAATTAAGTCCCTCCACCATTACAGCAGAGGAGTCCTACTCCGACAAGGATTCAAGAGGGGATTTCTCCTTGATTCCTCAGAGACTCCCTCTCAAATTTGAAAGGGAGATTCTCTGAGGAATTCCCGATCATCTGAACGCAATTTCAAGCCCTAATTGTCACCCAATCTCTCATGAAAACGCATGAGAGATGTAAGTATCTCTTTCAATCCTATTCCGACGAGGATGCTCGTGCTTGGAAGCTTGCCTTCCAAGCACAAGGCCCTCTGCCAGAGTCTATAAAAGGTCCCCCTGGTCCGGCCGTCCATTCTCAACTTGGTTTGGCTGGAGACAACCCTCCAATTTCGTCTCTTCTCCTCCAGCCAAACATCCAGCGAGCTCCGTGACCCATTCCTCCTCCCCTCGTCGCTCTGCCACAATACCAGTGGTAGAGTTGTCTCCGCCTCATTCTTCCGCGTCGCGCCATACCTGTGCACGTGCCTGCATCCTCTTTGTCGTCACCGTCCCCGTCCACTGGAATCTTCATCTCCGGCGGCGGTAGGTACGCACCGACCGCCATCTCTCCCCCCTTCATCTTTAAACTAGGCTAGATCTCTTCCCCTCTCTCTTATCGTTATTTTCCCCCTCTATTTCTATTTTCAACCCTCGACCACCTCAGACCACCACCATCGTCTCCACCTTCGGCAGACCACCGGCGAGGTGCCTCTGTCATTCCACTCACCCACACGCCTCACCAACTAGCTCAGAAGCTCCGCCACCTTCCACTGATCACTTTGCCCCTCTCCATTGACCACCACAACCTCCACACAATCCCCCTGAACAAACCCATCACCACGGCCACAGACCGACCTAGGCACACATGCCTAGGCCACCCCGCGCCACGCCACCCACCGAGTCACCTTCGCTGTGTCATGACAAAGCCCCCTGTGTGATTTAATGAGGCCGCAAGGTCATTTTCCTTGAGAGCAGGTTCTGACCCCAGCCACCATTGAAGCAGCTGTGAAGCTTGCTCGCATCCTCCACTCTAGGCACCAAGCATCAGGTTCCCAGTTCCAGGAGGGGCGGAATTGTCACACGAACCCCTTACACCTAGCACTTGACTTCCTAGACCACTGCAGTCACTGCAATTGAGGGTGAGCTCCTACGGGTGAGCATGCGAAGCGGGTGGGACATTTAGTCCCACCTCAGTAACTTTGGAAGAGGCTGTGCGGTATAAGATGAATTTGTGTCAGGGGCTTATCGCCTCCTAACACAGGGTAAGGTCTCCTCGCCCACTCATGCCTCGTTCGCGATACACCACTCCGCGGACCTGGCTGACCTAGTAGCCCAACCCGATTACCCAGCACTCCTCGCGTATCACCCACGTCGGTGTGCCTGGACCCGGGTGCGCTAACCCGACCCGTATACCTGAGAATGGCTCTAGGAGAGTGAGCCTAAGAGAGAAAAGAGAGAGAGCGATCGTGGGGGAAGGTAGGGGTAGGTTTTGCACTTGCTTGCAGGGAAAGGAAGAAGAAAGAAAGGCGAAGCTAGGGAAAGCCAAAGGTGCAGCTAAGAAGGAGGAGGAGGAAGCTGAAGGAGGAAGATGAAGAAGGAAAAGCTAAGGGCAGGAGGAGCTGCAGACGAAGCTGAGGATCTGAAGGCAAAGTTGAAGAAAGAGGAAGAAGGAACTAAGGGCTAAAAGACAGAAGAAGCTGCAGAGAAGAAGAAGAAGGAAGGAAAAGGCACGGCTGAGGAAAAGACAAATCTGAAGGCCAAGAAAAAAGGAGATCAAAAGCCAAGGCAAAGAAGCTAAGGGCAGAGAAAGCAAAGAAGGAAGGAGAAGGCAGGAAGAAAAGAGAAGCCAAAGAAGGAACAAACGACAAAGGTGAGGCCAAAGCCAAAGAAAGAAGGAAGAAATGAAGAGAAAGAAAGAAAGAAAGAAGAAGAAGAAGAGGGCTCGGTTGAAGTCAGAAAAAGAGAAAGAGACAAGAAAAGAAGAGAAAGAGAAGAAGCAAAAGAAGAGTCAAACCTTTTTAAGACGTCCAATTCTATAATTAGACATCCAATTTCTCTTCTATGAAATATTTTTATTAGTCATATACTCCTGCTTTACATTATGAATTAGGTTTTTGAGTAATTTTATGTGTTCAAATTGCATCTATTTTTTAGATTAGTATATGAATTTTATTTGCTCCTTGTGTTCGACCTCAGACTTAAAATTCGAGTAATAAAATTTATTTATTTTCAAGGCGATTTCAACTATACTACGACACATCGTTTACTTTAAACACCGATTTTGCCTTATCAACAGTACGTCTCTTTGGATCTACTTTGATCCTCTTTAAGTTTGTTATGCGCATTTACGCTTCTTTTTCCACACCCTACTTGGCTCAAGTTTTAGGGATGAAACTTCCTTTAAGTTTGTTATGTTGAAATGACCCACCGCTCTTGGGTTGGATAAGACGTCTAGTATATTCATCAGATGTCTGTTCAGACATCTGGATAGATGGTCGGACGTCTGACAGTAGGGAAAACCATACATGTTTTTGCCTTTCGCACGCACACGACACGCATACTCCCCTCTTTCCTCACCCAAACCCTAATCACCAACTATATAAACCCCCACACCCACGCCACCCTCTCCATCACCATCAGCACCGCCTCCATCTTTTCCCTCCTGCCGGCAGCCACCTTCCTCCCAGCCTCCAATGCAGCGAGTGGATAGGAAGAAGAGAGACGGGACACGAAGGAGGAGAAGAGGGGAGCGAGAGCGTAGGAGGAGCTTCGGGGAGCTCGAGGAGCCACGGACAAAGGAGCCGCAGAAGCCGAGGGAGTCGTGCGAGGAGGAGCTCACGAAGGGGAGCTTCGCAGCCTCCTGAAGTTGCTGGCATAGTAGCTGCAGGAGATGCAAAGGAGTCCACGCGAAGAAGAAGCTTGCGGGACGGTTCTACGTACTGGATATTTTCCAGTATCAGACGTCTAAAGCAACTCCCAAACGTCTAGAGTAGCAGAGGGACGTTCGGAGCTGAAGCCGGACGTCTGAAAGCACGCTTAGTGCCAAGGTACATGTTTCTGCATAGTTTCTGGCCATGCAGGCCTTGTCGTAGGGTGGCTTAGCCATTCCTGGCTCTGCACATGCGTACGCAAGTGCAGAGCGTTGGAAAGGCGCACGGTACGCCCTTCGAGGTACTTTTGGATGTCTGGACACATCGCCAGACGTCTGACTATACCCCTAGACGACCGGAAGGAGAGTCCAATGTCTAGGACTTCCCTCAAACGATTGCAGAGGGGTTCGGATGTCTGAGGAAGCCATAGGAAAGAAAGGGTGAGTTCTGATGTTGTTATGACCCGATTTCCGAATCCCTACAGGACCCGAGACCGGCTTGACTCGACTATCCCAAGACCCAGTTGTCCAATAAGAAATAACCAAAAAGTAGGAAAGTAAACCACATTCACGGTGCTAAGTAACTAACAGTAAAAGAGTACAAGCAGTAAAGGAAATAAAAGCTGCTAACAGTACATATCACCACTACAACAGTAAAGTAGAACAAAGTACAGAAACAGTAACAACAGTCTAACTCACTAGCAGAAAGAAAGTACAACCACAACAGGAACTACTGCTGGGCTCGACTAGGCCCAGCACCCTCTGCAGTCGGTGACTCGAGTTGCTCAACACCTAGACCTGAAAAGGGTTACGAGAAAACAGAGTCAGCGAACGCTGAGTAGAGTGGTAACCAAACTAACTAAAGCAGTAAAGGCTAACAGGTAAATTTATCTTTTCCAGTTATTTTATTTTACTAGTCATTTCCTTTTACCCATTGGTTTACTTTCAGATCTCTTTCTTGATCTCGAATATTCCTCCTGGGAACGATCTTGATTGCAGTCTTTTCCGAAGAGTAGAAGGCACACGGGTGCTCTCCTGGTCGGGAGAGTCCCCCGTGCTGAACCTACACCTAGTCAACCACCTCGAGGTCACGAATAGACGTAGCGGTGACTACGGCACACGCGATAAGCACACGGGTAGCTACCCCGCACTAGCACACGGTCAGTCATTTCCGCTAGCGGGTATGCCCAAAGTACAGCACGGAACAGTATAAGACCTAGCCCTCTCAGTAACAGGAGTCTAGCCCCTCAGAACCAAACAGGGGTCTCGCCCCTCCACAGTTCGCGCACCCTCGTCTGACTACCCCGGTTTGCCCAGTGGGCCTAACAAGTTGGTGTAGGGTGGCTAGCTGAACCCCGGGCCCCATGAGGTGGCTAGCTCTCTCCCTACACTAGTAGCTCTCCCCGGTATAGTGTACACGAGGCCAAAGAAGTCGGTGTAGAGTGGCCAATCCTAACCCCGGGTCCCAACCCAAGGGCGGCTAGCTCTGCTTTATACTAAACAAGGGACAGTCGCTCTCCTTGGTACCACGTACTCAAGGGCCAGTGCACTTCCCACTCACATTTCCAGATCCATTCCATTTATTCACAGGAGCTCTACTCCTAATTCCCCGTAGGGTTCATGCTTGTATTCACCATGTTGTTCCATACCAGGTTTCATCATTCACATTTCCATTCTCATATTATACACATGCAGCTCGTATTTCCATCATTTAACATATACAACAAGTAATGCCACAGGTAACTGTTTAACTAGCACAGGCATTTCATAGTTCACAGGTACCTCATATTTATTAACAGGCAGTTATTTACATTTCTATTCATTCATTTATGACTGCAATCTCAAACACACATATAAACAATGCAAGTACTTCTCGTCCTAAGATTCATGCCACATCCTAGGTTTCTAGTTATCCAATTTCACATATGCAGTTACGATTTATAATTAAAACGGGGGAAACCACTCTACTAGATAATCCGGGAGTACTGAGGGCTCGAACGACAGGCTCAGGTGCCTCTGCAGGCCCCGAACATGCAACAGATCGAAATTCTATACCAAAGAACATAACACAACGGAATGTTCAGGACAGTATAAAAGGCCTTCTAACAAGTAGAGGAACTCACAAGGAATCCACAGATATCTCATTTGCGTAAAACGGACCTCAAAAAGACCCTAAACGGGTCAAAAACAGAACTGCAGACCTAAATCAGACGTCTAGCACAAGGTCCAAATGTCTTAAAAGTAACCAGAGTCTCACCTCAGCTTCCTGCGTCGACTTCAGACGTCTAGAACCCCTTCTTGACCATCTGGACCTAGCTCCAGACATCCGACCTCTCCTCCAGTCGTCTGGGAGTGCTTCTAGTCGTCTGGTAAGCTGTCCAAATGTCCAAAACGCGTGGGAGGGCGTGCCCCGTGCCTTCCTGAAGCAATCCCTGCACGTGACAGAACGAATCACCCCCTTTTAGGCATGCAGATCATAGCTGCGGTGCGGTCTGCATGGCCGTAACCACAAGAGGAACGTACCTTCACGAAGCTCTGCTTTCAGACATCCGGTGTCGTCACTAGACATCCAACCCGTCGTCTGGACGACTCGCCAGACGTCTGATTCTGGGAAAAATCCCAGAACCAGACCGACCTCCTACTCCTCTCGCCATGCGCAGCTGCGGCCTCTCCTCCTTGTTTGCAGCTCCAGTTGCAGCAAGGTGTCGGGGACGTCTCCCCCAATGCGCTCCTCCTCCCACACGCACCGCTTTGGCGATGCGTCCCCCGACGAGCTCCCACGAGCTCGCTAACACAAGCTCTTCCTTCTCTCTTCATGTCGCCTCTCCTCCTAGCTCCCGCGCCCTCTCTTGCACTCGCCCCTCTCGCTGCAGTGGAGAGGAAGGAAGCAAGGTGGTTGTGGAGTGGGGAAGAAAGGAAGGGGGAGAGGGGTTATATAGGTAGCGGGGTTAGGGTTCGCGTGGAGGAGAGAAGAGGGAGAGAGAAAAGAGTGATACTGTCTGCGTGCAGCCTGCGCGTAGACTCAAAGTTACGTACAAAATTTTCAATTTCTAGACGTCAGAGAAGGGCTCCAGACGTCTGACTGACCGTCCAAACGTCTTAAAAGGCTCAGAACAAAATGGGTCTTTACATCATAACAAACTTAAAGGAAGTTTCGTCCCCGAAACTTGAGCTAGCTAGGGTGCGGAAAAGGAAATATACACGCATAACAAACTTAAAGAGAACCGAAGCTGGTCCGAAAAGACGTACCCTCAAAAAGCTCCGGGTACCATTCTCGCATCGTCGCCTCAGGCTCCCAGGTAACCTCCTCGTACCACTGGCTCCTCCACAAGACCTTCACCAGGGGTACTTGCTTCCGTCTCAAACTCCGAACAGCTCTGCCTAGTATCTGCACTGGTCTCTCGGGGTAGGTCAAGTCGGCACACACCTCGACACTCTAGTGGCTTAGAACATGACTGGAATTGGCGACGTACTTCCTAAGGTTGGACACGTGGAACACGTCGTGCACACCGAAAAGCTAGGGAGGAAGGGCAAGCCAGTAAGCAACGGGTCCTACCCACTCCAGGACCTCAAAGGGCCCCATAAACCTCAGCGCAAGCTTCCCTTTCACCCTAAAACGTTGCAGGCCCTTCATGGGCGAAACGCGAAGAAAGACGTGGTCCCCAACCTCGAACTGTACCTCTCTGCGCTTTCGATCGGCATAACTCTTCTATCTGCTCCTAACAGTGCGAAGTCGTCTGTGAATCTATTCTATCACCTCCTGACTCTACCGGATCAGCCTGGGGCCAACCTCTCACTTGGTCCCCACCTCAACCCAACTCAAGGGCACAGTACACCTCCGTCCGTACAGAGCCTCATAGGGTGCCATGTCGATACTCGAGTGGTAGCTGTTATTATATGCAAACTCTGTCAGGGGTAAGTGCTCCTCTCAAGAGCCCCTCCAGTCTAGTACACAGGCACGTAAAAAGTCTTCAAGTGTCTGTATTGTGCGCTCTAACTGTCTGTCTGTCTACAGGTGGTACGCCGTACTAAACCTCAACCGTGTCCCCAAAGCCTGCTGAAACTCAACCTAAAACTGGGAAGTGAAACGGGTATCCCGGTCGGATACAATCTCACACGGAACTCCGTGCAGACGTACCACATCACGAATATACCTCTCTGCTAGCTGCGCTAGTCCCAAGGTGACTTGGATCGGCAAGAAACGTGTCATCTTCGTCAATCTGTCTACAATCACCGAGACTACATTGTGTCCTCGCTGGGTAACGGGTAAGCCCACCACCAAGTCCATGGTGATGCTCTCCCGCTTCCACTCTGGCATAGGAAGTGGCTGCAACGACCCTGCAGGTCTCTGATGCTCCGCCTACACCTGCTGCCACACCAAATACTGCTGCACGAACTCACCTACATCCCACTTCATCCCTCTCCACCAAAAGTCACGTCTCAGATCATGATACATCTTCGTGTTCCTGGGATGTATGGTGAACCTGAACCCGTGCGCCTCAGTCAGGAGCTCTCTCAACAACTCCTCGTCCCGGGGAACGCACAAACGTCCTCTCATGCGTAGCACCTCGTCTGTAAAAGAGAAGTCTCCTGGGTTCCCTGACAGTACTTTGTCTCGCAACGATTGAAGGTACAGATCTGTCATCTGCCCTGTGATGATACGATCTATCAGCTCTGGTCTCGTCTACCGTGTCACCGTCACTTCCCTAGAATGCCCCTGTAACTGTAGGGGTCACCAACTGCCCAACTCCTCCAGGAGTTTCCAACTCTATGCATGTAAACTGGCCAAGTGAGCGGGCACCTTCCAGCTCAAGGCGCCAGCCACCATGTTGGCCTTCCCCGGATGGTAGGAGATGCTACCGTCATAGTCCTTCAAGAGCTCTAACCAACGTCTCTGTCTCATGTTAAGCTCCTTTTGATCAAACAAGTACCTGAGGCTCTTATGATCCGTGAAAATCTCAAAGGTCTCACCGTAAAGGTAGTGCCTCCACGTCTTCTACACGATGACAATAGCTGCCAACTCTAAGTCATGGGTAGGGTAGCTATGCTCATGGGGCTTCAGTTGCCGCGAAGCGTAAGCGACAACGTGACCCCACTGCATGAGCACACCCCCTAACCCCTGCAATGAAGCATCCGTGTAAACAACAAAATCGCCACTGCTATCTGAGATGGTAAGCACAGGAGCCGAAGTCAGCCTCTCCTTCAACTCCTGAAAACACGCCTCACAAGCATCTGTCCAAGCAAAGGGCATGTCCTCCGAGTCAACTAAGTCATAGGATGCGCAATCTACGAGAAACCTCTGATAAACCGCCTGCAGTAACCAGCCAGTCCAAAGAAACTGCGTATCTCTGTCACTAAACGTGGCCTCTCCCACCTGAGTACTGCGTCAACCTTAACTGGATCCACAGCCAAGCCATCCCCTGAAATCACATGGCCCAAGAAGGTCACCTGTCTCAACCAAAACTCGCACTTGTTATATTTGGCATACTGCCTGCGCCGTCTCAAAGTGTCCAGAACCATCCGCAAGTGTTGTCTGTGCCGTGCCTGATCCCGTGAGTAAACGAGCACATCATCAATAAATACCACCACAAATTGATCCAGATACGGTCTGAACACCCGGTTCATCAAATCCATGAAGGCAGCGGGGGCATTGGTCAGCCCAAACGGCATCACCAAAAACTCGTAGTGTTCGTACCAGGTGTGGAAACCTGTCTTGGAGACGTCGATCTCCCTGATCCTCAACTAGTGGTAGCCTGATCTCAGATCTATCTTAGAGAATACCGTGGCACCTCGCAACTGGTCAAATAGATCATCAATCCTCGGCAGTGGATACCTGTTCTTGATGGTGACCCTATTCAGCTGTCCGTAGTCAACACAAAGGCGTAGGGTACCATCCTTCTTCTTCATAAATAATACAAGGGCTCCCGACAGGGATGCACTGGGCCTCACAAAGCCCTTCTCCAACAGGTCCTACAGCTATGACTTGAGCTTTCGCAGCTCAAGTGGTGCCATCGATACGGTGCTGTAGAAATGGGGCTGGTCCCCGGTACCGGTGAGATCTCAAACTTGATCTCACACTCAGGCGATAGTCCTGGTAGCTCCTCTGGAAACACGTCAGGGTACTCTCTGACCACCGAGATGCTCTGAAAGTCTGCCACGGGGCTGGGCTCTGTCACCACACAGGCTAGAAAGCCCTCACACCCTTGGCCCAAAAGTCTCGCTGCCCGAAGCGCAGAAATGCAGCTGAAACCTCCGTCCACCGGCTGTCCATGAAACTCAAAGGAAGCATCTCCGGTATGGAGAAGACGATCTTCCTCCCAAAATAGTCCACCAAGGCATGGTAAGCAGACAGCCAATCCATCCCCAGAATCACGCCAAAATCCTCCATCGGTATCACGATCAGGTCAGCAGGGAGGCTGTGTCCCACAATGTTGACCTCCTTGTCTGTGTAGACCTCCTCAGCTACAAACAGCTGACCACTCGGACCTCTAATCGCAAACGGATCCTCTAACAACATGTAGTCACGTCCTAAACTGATAGCAAAACTTGTAGCGACAAAAGTGTGTGTGGCGTTGGAATCAAAAAGTACGTAAACTAATCTGCCAAAAACTGTAACCATACCTGCCATCACTGATCCTGATGCCCTGGCGTCTCTGTGTGTCAGGGCGTTGATACGCCCCTCAGCTCTCGGTGCAGAAGAAGCAGCCACACTCTGCGTCGGACGGGCAGGCGCTAGCCGGTACCCTCCCCGTGACTGCTGTCCTCCCCCACGCGCCTGGGAACCATGACCACCTGCTCGGCCTCCAGCGCTCGATGTGGGGAGCATCTGCTGCACTCCAGCCCTAGACAGGCAGTCCCTTTTGACGTGGCCCGGCTGGCCACACTGGTAGCAAAGGGGGACTCGACTCCCTCCCTCGGTAGGTGAAACGTGGGGTTTTACCGGGTTTGTTGGTTTTGTTATAACGTTGTAGTAAAGCCGGTTATTACCAGCATTTCAAATAAAAATTTTTTTACTCGGAAAATGAAAGAGTTCCCGAGGTCGAACTCAGGGAGCAAGTCGTATTCTAGAGATATACATGTTTCTTTTACAAAATAAAGAGAGAGGGAAAGAATTTGTTGTGATGTTCTTCTTTCTTTCTCTTTCTTCAGATCTCCTTCTTCTTCTTCCTTGGTTTCTGCTATGGTGATAATCTTCTTCTGCAATGGTGATGCTCTTCTTCTTCTTCCTGCTGTTTCTGCGTTGGTGATGTTTTTCTTTCTTCAGAGCTCCTTGTTCTTCTTCTTCTTTGGTTTTCTGCCTTGACCTCTCTTCTTCTTCTTCTGCAATCGTGGTGATGCTCTTCTTCTTCTTCTTCCTGCTTTGGCCGTTGCTCTTCCTTCTTCTTCAGCCTGCCTTCTGTGTTGCTCTAGCTGCTGACTTTCTGTCGTCTGACCCGGTGCTTCGACGACTTAACTGAGCATTTGCTACAGTGCAGCTCCTTCTTCTTCGCCTGCGCTTCTTCTTCCGCGGGTCTTCTTCTTCTTCTTTGGCCTGCACACTTCAGAGTTTTTCGTCAAGAGGCAAAACCTACTCTACCCCCCTCCCCCGCGTCTCTCTTTCTCTCTGAAACCACTCTTGGGAAAGCTCTCCCAGAGCTACCGGGTAATCGGGTTCGGGTCAGGCCCGGGTCCAGGCCCACCGGCGTGCGGTGGTGGGCGAGGAGTGCAGGTCGGTTTAATCGGGTCGGGCCAGGTCCGCGGAGCGTGGTCACGGACGAGGCCGGGTCGGGTGAGAGGGACCTCACCCCGTGGTCAGGAGGCAGACAGCATAAGGCACTTTTTGCCTTTATGCGTCCGCGCGCCTCCGAGAAGTTCCGAGGTGGGACTAAATGTCCCACCCCAATTGAGCGCCCGTCGCGGAGGGAGCAGTGGGCGATCGTGTCTTCACGCGCGGCCTTCGCCCCATCTGCGAGCCTGGGACGTTTCGCGGGGACTCCCCGCGCAACCTGGGAGTCGAACCTGGGCGAAGGCATGCCTGCACCTGCAGGTGAAGGAGCTCTGCCTGCTCAGTAATGGCGACGGCGGGCGAGTCACCTGGTCACAGAAGAACGGCCTCTCGGCCAAATCAGACAGGCGGGGGACCTTCGCCGTGGCACGGCGAAGGTGGTCAGGGGGTCTGCAGGGGGCGAAATGGAGCCAACAGGTCGTCCTAGGTCAAACTGTGAGCAAAGAAGTGGGTGTGTTCGGTGGATCTGCAGAGGGTGTTTGGTGGGAAGTGGAGGAGCGGAAGAGGATCAGGGTGAGGAGGCGGAGGTTCTGCGGTGGTCGGCGAGCTGTGTGGGTCGCTGAGGTGATGGGAGCGGCTCGCCGGAGGGTGGTCGGAGGCGGAGAGGGTGAGGGTGAACTGGAGCGGTCGAGGGTTTAATCAAATAAAAGACAGTGAGGAAAAGAAAGAGGGGGAGGTGGGGAGGAGTTCTGACCTAGCTATGGAGACGAAAGGGGCCGAGACAGGGCGACAGTCGTATCGACTGTCGCCGGAGAAGAAGATGCCCAGGGGAAGGGGCGGCGGCGAGCAGAGGGCTGGAGAGGCGCCAGCTGGGTGCGGCGTGGCGCGGGAAGAGCAGGGGAGGAAGTCTCTGCTGCTGGTATTGCGGCAGAGCGAAGAGGTGGAGGGGGAGGAAGCCGCCGGAGCTGGTGAGCGTCTGCCGGAGGAAGAAGAGAAGAAAGCTGGGGGTTTTCTCCGTCAGATCCAGGCTGCCCTGGTCGGTGGAGCAGCGGGGGGTATTTATAGGGATGAAACAGGGAGGAAGGCGGAGGGAGACGACGTGTCTCCCTCGGCGGAGAATGGTCGGACACGAACCCATACCGTCCGTGCGTTCGCACGGCCGGTATGGGGGGCTACAATGACCAGGGGGGTGCCCCTGCGACGGCTGACGACGCAGGGCACCCCCGGTTTACTTGCCAGGTCCGCGACCTTACCCTGCGCGGCGCCATGCTCCGCGCAAGGTCGCCGGAGCATGGTGCTGGCAGGGTTATGCAGGAGGGACCTGATTGCAAAGAACGAAGGAGAGTTAGGGGCCAAAATGCGAGGGTTCAAAAGTTGAGGGCCAAAGAGTAAATATATGAGGACCAAAGTGTGAAGTCGGTCAAGGAGGTTCCTTCTTAGGCTCAAGTTTTTATACATGACTAATTAGGACCTAAGGAATCTGATGGTGAATTTCATTTTCATATTAAACCTTGTTTGACCGGTCAATTTGCGTAAAGACCCAAATTAAGTTATTAATTGGGCATGGTTCTCAATGTAGGTCAAAATGGGTTCTAAAGGCCAAATTGAAGGTTCTAAACCCTAGAGATTATTTTTCTATGAATTTTAGAGGGTTTATTCTATTTTTACTTTGCCTCGAACCTTGTGAATTGAAGTGGGTTGTTTTAGGGTTACAGATTATCATTTGGTTCCTTGGAAGTGCTGTAGCCCTTGCTAGATCATCTCATCCCACTTTTATTCTTATTAAGCTGTTTTGACCTGTGTTTGGGCCCAGAATTACCCTGTATGCAGATTATACTGGTAAAATTGCACTTTTGCCCCTTATGACTGGTTTTCTTCTCAAACTCAGAATTCTCTGAGTTAAGCCTTTCCTTGAGATATGTAGGAGCTTTTATCCTTTGTATTAGGTCAAAATGAGCTAGTTATGGCTCATGATGAGGTTCTCATCAGTAGGTCCCTGCTGACAGCTGGGTGGGGGTCCAGTGCTGACAGCTGGCCCCTATTAGGGGCCCCCAAAGGCCACTGACGGCCCCTCAAAATGAGACAGCTCTCCCGAGGGCGCCGCGTGCCTCCTCTCTCGTCGACCCTATGAGTACTCTGGCTAGTAGGGCCTCTCCCGTCCACTGTCGGTGTCTCGAGCGGTTGGGTTGGTCTCCTCGTACGTCATAACTGCCTCCACCACTCTCAAGAAAGTGGGAAACTTCAGAGGCTTGACATACCCCTGAATGGCAGGCCGGAGCCCCTCAGTGAACCTCCACAAGCGCTCCTCCTCCGTAGCTACAACTGTCGCAGCAAAACGTGACAGCTCCAGGAAGCGTGTGCGGTACGCGTTAATAGTCATCGTCCCCTGGCAAAGAGTGTGGAACTCCCACCTCCTTTGGTCCTGCCAAGTATGCGGGAAGTACTGCTCGCAGAAGAGGGTCACGAACTGGTCCCACGTCGACTCTCCCCTCTCCTGGCCTCTGACTACCCTCCAACACCTGTATGCCACACTCTCCATCTGGTACGTGGCAAAGGCCACGCGGCACTCCGCAGGGGGGAGAAGGGTGTCAAACACCTTCTCAATCTGCTCCAGCCAGTCCTCTACCTTAGACGGGTCATCATCCCCCTTGAAGGAGGGGGACTTCAACTTCCGAAGATGTCCTAAAAGATCACAGTGCAGCTGCAGTGGGGGAACGGGCACGCCTCTAGGAAGGGAGGGCTCGTGCTCAGAAGTGTTAGAGTGCGGTGGGGGTGTTGGAGGACCACCCCCTCCCCCTTGTCCAGCGCTGCATCGGTCTCTCGGCCCCACACAGGACTCTCCCTCCACATCCCCAAGGAGGGGCGCCCGAGGAGGCGAGTGGAGCTCTTCTCGTACTATGTCTCGTATCAACTGAGCGAGGTCCTAGGCCTGAACGCCCGAGAGAAGTGGCTGGTCAACTGGCACCTTGGGCCTGGCACATCCGCCCCTCCAACCTCGTCCACAGCTGCATCCGTGGCCTGCCTCAAGAACTCTGCGTCGAGGCATCTCCTGCAAGGAGATGCGGAAGACAGAATAAAAAGAAGTCAACTCTAACAGACTTCAGCAAAATAAACTCAGGATGGATGTCAAGTGGTACGTTGTAGTGGTTACTCTAGTTACATGCATGTGAATTGGTTATTCTCAAGCTAGTTGGTTCATTTCTCGAGACAACCTTGCTCTGATACCATCTTGTTACAACCATGTTCCCGAATCCCTACAGTACCCGAGATCGACTCGACTCGACTAATCCCAAGACCCAGTTGTCCAACAAGAAATAACCAAAAAGTAGGAAAGTAAACTACATTCACTATGCTAAGTAACTAATAGTAAAAGAGTACAAGTAGTAAAGGAAATAAAAGCTGTTAACAGTACATATCACCACCACAACAGTAAAGTAGAACAAAGTATAGAAACAGAAATGGTAACAACAGTCTAACTCACTAGCAGAAAGAAAGTACAACCACAACAGAAACTACTGCTGGGCTCGACTGGGCCCAGCACCCTTCGCAGCCGGTGACTCGGGCTGCTCAACACCTAGACCTGGAAAGGGTTACAAGTAAACAGAGTCAGCGAATGCTGAGTAGAGTGGTAACTAAACTAACTAAAGCAGTAAAGGCTAACAGGTATATTTATCTTTTCCAGTTATTTTATTTTACTAGTCATTTCCTTTTACACATTGGGTTACTTTCAGATTTCTTTCTTGATCTCGAATGTTCCTCATGGGAACGATCTTGATTACAGTCTTTTCCGAAGAGTAGAAGGCACACGTGGTGCTCTCCTGGCCAAGAGAGTCCCCCGTGGTGATCCTACACCTAGTCAACAACCCCGAGGTCACGGACAGACGTAGCGATGACTACGGCACACACGATAAGTGCATAGGTAGCTACTCCGCACTGACAAGCCATCAGTCGTTCCACTAGCGAGTACCCCCAAAGTACAGTACAGAACAGTATATGGCCTAGCCCTATCAG
Source organism: Thalassia testudinum (assembly GCA_037157565.1). Taxonomy (NCBI): domain Eukaryota; kingdom Viridiplantae; phylum Streptophyta; class Magnoliopsida; order Alismatales; family Hydrocharitaceae; genus Thalassia; species Thalassia testudinum. Next base: position 157,073,403 of record JAZHRO010000073.1, read on the forward strand.
TAACAGGGGTCTAGCCCCTCAAAACCAAACAGGGGTCTCGCCCCTCCACAGTTCGCGCACCCTCATCTGACTACCCCGGTTTGCCCAGTGGGCCTAACAAGTTGGTGTAGGGTGGCTAGCTGAACCCCAGGCCCCGTGGGGTGGCTAGCTCTCTCCCTACACTAGTAGCTCTCCCCAGTACAATGTACGCGAGGGCCAAAGAAGTCGGTGTAGAGTGGCCAATCCTAACCCCGGGTCCCAACCCAAGGGCGGCTAGCTCTACTCTACACTAAACAGGGGACAGTCACTCTCCTTGGTACCACGTACTCAAGGGCCAGCACACTTCCCACTCACATTTCCAGATCCATTCCATTTATCCACAGGAACTCTACTCCTAATTCCCCGTAGGGTTCATGCTCGTATTCACCATGTTGTTCCATACCATGTTTCATCATTCACATTTCCATTCTCATATTATACACATGCAGCTCGTATTTCCATCATTTAACATATAAAACAAGTAATGTCACAGGTAACTGTTTAACTAGCACAGGCATTTCATATTTCACAGGCACCTCATATTTATTAACAGGCAGTTATTTACATTTCTATTCATTCATTTATGACTACAATCTCAAACACATATATAAACAGTGCAAGTACTTCTTGTCCTAAGATTCATGCCACATCCTAGGTTTCTAGTTATCCAATTTCACATATGCAGTTATGATTTATAATTAAAACAGGGGAAACTACTCTACTAGATAATCCGAGAGTACTGAGGGCTCGAACGACAGGCTCACGTGCCTCTGCAGGCCCCGAACACACAACAGATCGAAATTCTATACCAAGGAACATAACACAACGGAATGTTCAGGATAGTATAAAAGGCCTTCTAACAAGTAGAGGAACTCGCAAGGAATCCACAGATATCTCATTTGCGTAAAACGGACCTCAAATGGACCCTAAACGGGTCAAAAACAGAACTGCAGACCCAAATCAGACGTCTAGCACAAGGTCCAGACGTCTTAAAAGTAACCAGAGTCTCACCTCAGGTTCTTGTGTTGACTTCAGACGTCCAGAACCCCTTCTTGACCGTCTGGACCCAGCTCCAGACATCCGACCTCTCCTCCAGTCGTCTGGGAGTGCTTCCGGTCGTCTGGTAAGCTGTTCAGACGTTCGAAATGCGTGGGAGGGTGTGCCCTGTGCCTTCCCGAAGTAATCCCTACGTGCGATAGAATGAATCACCCCTTTTTAGCCACATAGATCGTAGCTGTGGTGCGGCCTGCATGGCCGTAACCATAAGAGGAACATACCTTCGTGAAGCTTTTCTTTCAGATGTCCGGTGTCATCACCAGACGTCCAACCCGTCATCTGGACGACTCGCCAGATGTCTGATTCTGGGAAAAATCCCAGAACCAGATCGACCTCTTGCTCCTCTCGCCGCGCGCAGCTGCGGCCTCTCCTCCTCGTCTGCAGCTCCGTCTACAGCAAGGTGTCGGGGACGTCTCCCCTAACGCGTTCCTCCTCTCGCACGCGCCGCTCCGGTGGTGCGTCCCCCGACGAGCTCCCACGAGCTCGCGAACACAAGCTCTTCCTCCTCTCTTCACGCCGCCTCTCCTCCTTGCTCCCACGCCCTCTCTCACGCTCGCCCCTCTCGCTGCAGTGGATAGGAAGGAAGGTGGCTATGGTGGAGTGGGGAAGAGAGGAAGGGGGGAGAGGGGTTATATAGGTAGCGAGGTTAGAGTTCGGGTGGAGGAGAGAAGAGGGAGAGAGAAAAGAGTGATACTGTCTATGCGAAGCCCACGCGCAGACGCGAAGTTACGTACAAAATTTTCAATTTCCAAACGTCTGGGAAGAGGTCTAGACGTCTGACTGACCATCCAGACATCTTAAAAGGCTCAGAACAGAATGAGTCTTTACAGACGTCTTTTAAGACGTTTGGGCCTAGTACTAGGCGTTTGATTTTGGACAATATGCGTGTTTTTGGCCAATTTAGAGCCCAAATAGAATTGGATTTTCGCAATCAAAGTATCGTTGTTTTCTACTTGAGTTTCTCTACGAGTTAGTGTCACTTGTATACAATTTTGGACTCGTTTGATGTGGCTGGTCAATTGTATAGGTTTCCAGTCAGTTGAGTACGCGGGACCCGTAGAGGCAACAGGACCTGCGATTCTCGCCCCCATTCCTCCCGTGTTTCCTGGTAGAGTGGTTTGCTCCATTATCAAGATTTAATAAACTAAGTGCATGTTTAGAACAACTTAATTGAACCCTAGGGCGTGAAATAAACTCTAGGGCGAAAACGAACGAATGTTGCTTGAGCTACAGTACCTTCCTTGAGATTCATGCTAAACCAAATTGCTAGCAAATGTATTAGTTTATTGATGTGATGCTTTCTTTAGAAAACACGAGCTGCCTGTTATACGAATGAAACCCGTAACGTGAATAGTGAGACCTGAATGTTGGAAAATGGAATGAAAGGAATACAAGCATGAACCGTACAGGGAAATTAGGAGAAGAACTCCTATATATGGGTAGGACTTAGTAAGTAGACGGGAAGTGAGCTGGCCCTTATGTACGCAGTACCAAGGAGAGCAACTGTCCCTTTAGTGTAGAGGGGAGCTAGCTGCCCCTTTGGGTTGAGACCTGAGGTTAGGCCTAGTCTCTCTACACCGACTTCTATTTGGCCCTTGTGTACGTGGTACAAAGGTGAGCTACTTAGTGTAAGGAGGGAGCTAGCCGCCCCACAGGGCCCGGAGTTAGGACTAGCCGCCCTACACCAACTCTTGTTAGGCCCACTAGGCAAACCGGGATAATCAGACGATGGTATGCGGACTGTGGAGGGGCAAGACCTCTGTTCTAAGAGGGCAAGGTCCTATACTGTTTCATGTTGTACCTTTAGGCGTACCCACTAGCGGAAACGACTAACCGCGTGACAATGTGGGATAACTACCCATGCGCCTATTGCGCTTGCTGTAGCTACCGCTATGTCGCGACCATGACCTTGGGGTGGTTGACTAGGTGTAGGATTACCACGGGGGACTCTCCCAGCTAGGAGAGCACCACGTGTACCTCCTACATCATGGAAAAGACTGCAATCAAGATTGTTCCACTGAGAAACAGGCCAGATCAAGAAATGATTAGATGAATAAAGGAGCAAACAAATTAGAACTACTTGGTTGAGTTAAATGAAAATGGATAATTAAATAAATTGCTTGTCTTAATTACATGAAAATGGATGAATTACCACTCTACTCAGCGTTCACTGACTCTAAAAATTTTATAACCTTGTTCAGGTCAGGGAGTTGAGCAACCAGCACCCCCGGCTATAGAGGGAGCTAGGCCCAGTCGAGCCTAGCTTTAGCTGTTGACGTTTGTCGTTCCTTTACTCTTCTTTTTGTAGTAGTGAGTATTTTTTCATATGTAATACTGTTCAGTTACTTTTCCGTTGTACTTTCCGCTGATGTTGTTGTGATGACATGAAATATTATGAGACATTTTCGTTCTGTTTCCTTTACTGTCTCCGTATTATTTTCTGCTTAGTTACATTATACTTGTGGTTGTGGTATATTTTGCTGCTTTTGGTTATTTCTTGTTGGACGACTAGGTCTTGGGATTAGTCAAGGTAGGTCGATCTCCGATCTTATAAGGATCTGGGATCGGGTCATAACACTCATCAAAGTCAATTCCCTCCTGTTGGTTATAGCCTTGAGCTACGAGTCTAACCTTATTCCTGATTACTGAACCAGATTCATCCAATTTATTTTGGAACACCCACTTGGTTCCAATAATGGAATTACCCTCAGGAGCAGGTACCAAGTCCCATACATTGTTTCTTGTAAATTGGAGTAGCTTCTCCTGCATAGTTACAACCCAAGACTCATCTTTTAATGCCTCATCAACTTTCTTGGGTTCAAGTTGAGAAACAAAAGCATTAAGGACAAAATTAGCCCTAAAATGAGATCGGGTTTTTACACCTTGTTCAATGTCACCTATAATTTGATCTTGAGGGTGATCCTTGTGGTGTACCTATTCTTTTGGAAGATTATATATATTTCGTGTATCTTCCATTTTTGATACATTGATAAGGGGGTATCCTTATCAACAAACTATAGTTGATTTGGTTCTGGTTCTCCTAAAGTTGTTTCATCAAATGAAACATGCAGGGATTCCTCTACAACAAAAGTCCTTTTATTAAAGACTCGATAAGCTTTACTTCTTATTGAATAGCCAATAAAGATGCCTTCATCACCTTTAGCATCAAACTTATCAAGTCGATCTCGGGTGTTTAATAAATAACATCGACTTCCAAACACCCTAAAATATGAAATTCTATGAGACTTCTCATAATATAGCTCATATGGAGTTTTCTTAATAATAGGCCTTAAAATAGTTCTATTAAGAACATTACATGTCGTATTAATGGCTTCAGCCTAGAAATATTTTCGAAGCCCAGACTCTAATAGCAAAGTTCGAGCGCATTCTTGTAGAGTGTAATTCTTACGTTCTACAACACCATTTTGAGATGGTGCCCGGCGAAATGAAAATTCATGGGATATGCCAAAATTAACAAACAAACTTGAAAATTTTTCATTTTCAAATTCACCCCTATGATCAGTCCTAAGTTTAAGAATTGAAGATGATTTTTCCTTTTGTAGTCTTCAAGCAAGACTTAGGAATGAGTCAAATGAGTCATCCTTATGTTTCAAGAAGATGACCTAAGTAAACCTTGAGAAGTCATCAACAATAACTAGCCAAAATTTTGATCAATTTGGGCTCTCAAATAGTGTTGGCCCAAATAGACCAAGGTGTAACAATTCTAAAGGACGTGTAGTTGAAACTAAGTCTTTTGATTTAAAAGAAGCCTTGTGCATTTTTCCGAGTTCACAAGATTTGCACAATGCATCCTTTTTATAAATTAGTTTGGATAGGCCCCTTACTAATTTTTGGCTATTGTATTTAAGTGTTTGTGATTTGTGTGACCTAGCCTACAGTGCCATAAATCCACCTCAACATAAGTGGCAAGTAGACATTTCACATATTTCTCTTGTGAAAAATGAAGAGCATAGATATTTTCATATCTAAAACCTTCAATCAAAATTATATTAGTTCCTTCTTTTAGTATTTTAAATCCAATTTTTGTAAATAATACATCACAACTATTATCACATGTTTAACTAACACTAAGCAAGTTATGTTTTAAATTCTCTACTAAAAGTACATTTCATACCTGCTTAAATAAATTACCTATTATACCTTCACCAATAGTGCGACAACGTTTGTTGTCACCCAACTTGACATGTCCTCCATCTTGAATTCTCGTCCATTTGATAAAGAGGTCGGAATGTCCCGCCATCTGCTTAGAACACTCACTATCTAAGATCCACTTATCTTTCTTGATCTGCAAAATAATTTAATAAATCTGGTTTAGGTACCCATTTTCTTTTGAGTCCTTGATAGTTAGTTCCCTTCAAATCCTTAGATTTATAGATCACTTTTGTGTTAGATCTATAATTCTTGGGATTTTTGACCTTTTGGTAAATCCATGCATGCCTAAGTGCATGTGATTTATTTTGTGTGTTTATTTTACCATGAAATTTTACTTTTAATGCATTACAAAATTCAGTATTCAATCTAGTAGTTGTTTCAAGATTATTTAAGATTCCCTCAAAATGCTCATAAATATCCTCTAATTCTACTATCTTTGCATGAAATTGTGAATTAGTATCTTTTGTCATACCTAACACTATTTCTAAACATGATTTTTCTATTTCTAAGGTCTTATAGTTAGTATGCAAAACTTATTTTCCTTTTTAATTAACCTAGCTTTGTAATACAAATCTTCATATGCTTGCAATAATTCATTAAAAGTGATTTCAGAATCTACCTCGTTTTCCGAGCTGTTGTAGTTTGCCATCAAACACAGATGAGCAACTTCATTTTCCTCGGATTCTTCAGAAGAGGATTTGATAAACATCAGTTTATCATCATTCTTATGCCTTAAAATAGATATAGCTCTTAGGATTTTAACTCCGCGAATGGGTTTTTGGGATGCATTAGGCATAAATTAGGTTAGGCATGCATTACACATCTTGTTGTCTTTCTGATGTGTTTGTTTGAATGTTAAGGTTAAAAGGATAATGAGATCCTCAGAACCCTAGCACTCAAAAAGGCAACTAGTGAAGGAGAAGCTTAAACCAGCTAGGACTCAACCTGATCCAACTCATCATAGCTGGATACCAGCTAACTTGAATTAGGGTTAGCTCATCCTAGCTCCATTTAGCTCATTTCAGCTGAATGGTAGCCCAAGATAGCTCATCTTAGCTCACCCTAGCTCAAGTCATCTCAGATCCAGCTCAACTTAGTTGAGTTTAGCTCATCTCAACTCCCATCAGTTCACTGGGAGCTCTAGCTAACTCAGCTGAGTTGACTGAAGTCCACCTCAGCTTAGGTCTAGCTACCTCCAGCTCTACTCAACTCAAGCCAACTAAAGATGACTTCACCATAGCTCAAGTTAGCTCAAGTCTAGCTCCCAGGAACTCCACTTAGCTCAACTTAGTTGAGCTAAGCTACATTAACTACTTCATCTAGCTAGGCCCTCCCTAGGAAGATCAAACCCAGCTTACCTCAGCATCTTTCAGTAGAAGCCAGCTTACTTTAGCTTTGGTCAGCAACTAGCAAAGAACTAGCAAGCTAAGCCAGCTAAAGTAGCTCCTTACTATTCTCTTCAGCAGCCACTAGCTCCTATGTAGCTCCAGACAGCTCTCCTTCAGCTCCTCTACTCAAAACCCTACTTCCTCCTACCTCTCCTCTACTCATCAGCTTAGCTAGCTTTGCTAAGTTCTCCACTCCTTGGTCATCCACCTTAGCTAACCCTAACTCTACCTACATAACCTTCCACTCCAAGTCCACCTAAGCTCCACCTAAGCTACCTAGTCCACTCCACTCTTAGCGCCAACCTAGTTATCCCTTCACCCCATCACCACCACCAAAAGACACCTTATTCTTGGTGCCAAAAACCACCCTAACCACCCCTCTCCTTTGGCACCAAAAAACCACCCACATCCTAACCCTACACCTACCCCTACAACCCATCCTAGCGACCCACCTACCCACCTTCTAGAACCCCCCTTAGGTGGCGCCAAACCATGGCATCCCTCCATGGTTGGCGCCAACTCTAAGTGCCCTTCCATGGGCATAACCACCCATAACCATCACCCATAAAACCCCTTCACTTGGCGCCATCCATCCTACACCCTAGGATCCCCATAACCACCACTAACCACCTCCTAAAACCCATCCTAGCCCTACACATAATCCCCACGCCGACCACCCTTCTCCACCTCTATAGAAACCCTCCTAACCACCACCAAAAATTCATCCTCCCATTAGTGTTAACTCTACCCCAAGCTCACCTATAAGTCACGACCAAGAAGAAGAAGGAAGGAAGAAGATTAAGGAGGCTATCCCTTGCCTCCTTGGTGCCTTCTTCCTCTCCACTCGTCTCCTTATGTCATACCAAGAGGAGGAGGCTCTCTACATCAAGGAGGATGGCCAGGCATTGGAGGAGAAACTAGGGCGGTGCACACCCACCCTTGGAGGAGAGAATTGAGGTGGAGAGCATCCACCTTGGAGGAGCTAAGGCACGCCCCCCTTGGGCTTGCCAAGAGGAGACCATACCTTGGATTCAAGTAGAAGGAGAAGGAGGAGCTCTTTTCAACTACGGGAGCAGCTGCAATTTGAGCAAGAGCTTCACCCTCTTCACCATCAACATCCAGGATTTTCGTTTTATTTATTTTTCAATTTCATTATTTGTAGTAGAAGCTTTCCTCTACTGTTGTAAAACAAAAATCCATTTTTTATAAAGTTGCTTTTCTAAATTGGTGCACCTTCTTCTTTACTTTAGTTTTGTTTTAGCACTTTCACACCCTCTTTCCAATTATCTTAGGCCTCCACTTGTCTAGGGTGAGCTTGGGAAGAGGTCATTCTTGTCACCTAGTTGCCAAAATAAGATTAGCCTTTTTCCCACCATCAACTTCGCGTAATTGTCGTTATTTCAAAATCAAACAAAAATTATATATTCAAAAATATAAAAAGAAAGTTGATTTCTATTTCAAGTAAGAGATTGATATTTGCAAGAATTTGCTTCCTTGGATGACCCTAGATACTTTACTATCTAGGTTATAAAATTTAAAAGTGAATTAATTTTTGTGCGTTGTAACAACTAAAACCCTAATTTTACAAACCACGCAAAAATCCGATCAGGATTCCATGTTAGAATCACTATCATCCCAAGTAGCTTTATAATCTTTTCTTGAGATCTTCTTCTTACGATCAACTTCTTTGTCTTTCTTTTTTTCTTCCATTTTCTTCTTAATCATTGGACAATCTTTTTGTACGTGTCCCTTTTTCTTGCATTCAAAACAAACTATGCCATTTGAAAATTTATTTACTCTTTTACCTTGCTTTTGGATGAATTGTCAAAATCTTCTTGTTAGAAGGGCAAGCTCTTCTTCTTCGTCGAAGTCGAAGTCTTCGAGATCTGAGTCTTCCTTTAGAGCTTTGAAAATAAGCTCTTTCTTCTTACTTACTGATTTCTCCTTATTTTTCTTCATGTTCTCCAGTTGAACTTCATATGCCATAAGGCTTCCAATCAAATCATCAAGAGAAAGAACCAAAAGGTCCTTTGCCTCTTGAATCACTGTTGACTCTGGAGACCAGTCACTTGTAAGAGATTTTAAAATCTTTCTTACAAGTTGTTCTTCAATGAATTTTACTCCTAAATTCTTCATGGGGTTGACTATATCTCCAAATCTTGTGTACATCACCTTGATAGTTTCACCTTTCTCCATCTTGAAATACTCATAGCTTTCTTTTATAATAGATATGCGTGTTTCTTTTACCTTGTTAGTACTTTCGTAAGTGACTTGCAGTGTGTTCCATATCTCGTATGCAGACTTGCAAGACGAGATACGGTTGAACTCCTTTGATAATGCACAATACAGTACGTTCATTGCCTTCGCGTTGCTCACTAATCTACCGTCCATGCCACTCCTTCTTGCGACTTCGGATTTGAGTATCTCTCTTGAATGAGGGTCCACAACTCCTCATCCATCACCTTATGGAAGACTTGCATCCTCCTCTTCCAGTACCCATAGTCCGTCCCATCGAAATAGGGAGGATGTGGATAATTGGCCTTCGATGTGCTTAGTTGATTATGCCATAGCGAGTAAGATTTTTTACTTCTTCTCGCAACTTGCTCTAATACCACCTGTAAAATCTAAAAGACACAAGTACACTAGAATGGGTGATAAATAGTGTGATAAACAAAATATTGCAAATTAAAACAAACCACAGAAAATAGTACACCAAATATATAGTGGTTCCCCTCACTTGGGTACTCCACTACCTAAGTCTCCTGACATAGAATTTTTAACCCGATTCCCTTAACCCGGAGGAAATCAATTTACTATAAACTAAGGTAATTAATGGGTTACCTCAACTCAATTACAAGATCACAGAAAAAAAAGTACAGGTGTAAGCAATAAACAAATTAGCTTACAACTAAATTCCTAAGTCTCCAACAAGAATTAGCTTAATAGATAGTTGATATATCAATCTAGTGAAAAACATTGAAGTGAAAAAGTGATTTTACGAGGAAGAACGAATTCGCAAGAAAAATCTTATAGTAAAGTGAAAATCTCCTTGAAGAAAAAATGCAACAAGCCAATAACCCTTGCAGCTATAATTGATAAATTTAAAAATTTGAGCAAGGAGAATTCTTATGCTTGTGTTGTGTGCAAATGACACACAAAAGGTGTTTATATAGGCCACTAAACACTTCTCCTACGATTACTAGCCATTATGGGCAAAATGGGAAAATTAAAGATACGATTAATTGCTAAATAGCTATTCAGATTAAGCCTAATGGTTAATTGGTACCGGTATTGATTACTCACAATAAACCAGTAGCCAGCTTAACAAAGCCTGGGTATCGGTACTCATCATAGGTACCGGTACTCAATGCTTACAGTTGAGTACCAACTAAGTCACCAGGTATTGGTACTCATGATAAGTACTAGTACTTGTGACTCACATATTTGAGTCATGTTAAAAACTGTGACTTACATGTACCGGTATTGATTATTAGTACTAATACTTGTAAGATCCAGGCACTATCCATGTCTACAAACTGTGAGCATCATGAGTATCAGTACTTGTTGTTCACAATTTGGGATCATGGCCTAAACCTGTGCCCAGCATGTATCGGTACTGATGAACGGTACTGATACTGGCAACAAGTACCTTAAATAAAATTTATTAATCAATCTTAGTGTCATTTGAATGCAAATATACGATTAATAAATCAAATAAACGATTTTAGTTTTTCGAACGAATGATAGAACGTGAGTATGATACTTAATTAACCCTATTTTGATTTTAACTTCTAAATTAATTTTTCTTGTTAGGAGGCATACAAAAATCTAAATTACAACATATAAAATCAGTTTAAAATCAATCTTCATTCTTCATGCCATCCACACTTCTTCCGTACTTCTTAAATCCTGTGATTTCCTGTAAATGATACTTCATAAACTTATTAGTTTTAGAACAGTTTTGTTAACACCAAAACATAAAAGAGTAGTGAAACTAGGTTCCAACACATGTTAACACTATAATAGTGATCATATCATCCTTATGTATGACAAATTGGTAATAATGTGTCTTTTTTTTCACTGCATTAGCCATGTTTTATGTTACATCGATGCTTTTTAATCTCATAACATTGATGACATAGCATCAATGCTCTTATCATTCGACTTATTTAATAATATGGATAGTGGAGAATGCTTTCCATTATTTACTTTGTTTCATCTATCACTTTTCCTTTAATCTTCACATTATTTTCTCTTTTCTTTATTATATTCTTCGTCTCAGTTCCTTTTTCCTTCACTAGCTTTGTTGTTGTATTTTCTTATGATTTTTTGATTATTTAAAGATTTTAACTCTGCAATTAATGTGTTTACCACTATTCTTAGGTAAAGATGATAGATTATATCTAAATATCTTTTAAATATTTTAAATTTAGTCGGTGACTATTAACGATATCTACGTAATACACTCATATATTTTAATATTTAAAAATTATCTTAAATTTAATTTTTTCAGGAAGTGATTTAAGATGAGGTTGAATGATTGCTGCAACAAGTGAATTTCCTCCGTATCTGTCGTACACAGCCTTCTTCCTATCATGAAGAGGGGGGGGCGTGTCAGAAGTGGACTCTCGTCACTCTCCCATTGTCCTGCATCATACGTGTGGACCAGGGAAGATATAGACGGTACGGCGATTGGCCTCCACTAACCATCTCGCTTCTTACACGCGCAACACCACGCGGGTGTATACATGTGTGTTCACGTGTCGTCGTATATCCATTCCTCCCAAGGCCCTCCTTTGCCCTCGCTCCAACTCAACGACAAGCACCTCCGGTCGCACTCCACGTTTTCAACCTCGATCCATCGCCGCCCCCTCTCTAGATCCCTTCCCTTCCCTTCCTCTTGACTCGATTGCTCGCGTCTTGATCGCGGATCCGTTCATGTTCCAAGAGCAGTTGCTACTGTCGTGATTCCTGATCCATATCGGCTTGGGCAGCCGATGCTACCGGTAAAAAGAATGGAATAGGTTTTGGCGAATTATCGATTATGTTTTCTTTATTTTTGCTTTGTGTGTGTAAAGATTGTTCTGAAGATTTCTTGGCGGACAGGGAGGGTGTTTTTGTAAATGAGACAGAAATTATGATCTGTTGGAGCAAAAAAGTGGTCGCTTTTTTTTTGCCGTTTTTGGTGAGCACAGTTGATGGACCTGTTGAGAGGGGTGTTCTGATTTAGCGTTTTTTGGTTAATATGTGATCGACGTCGAATGGACTCGTGTGTGAGCGGTTTGCTATTCTGAAAAGGCCGGTTCTCCATTTTTCGTCTTCTTGTTAGTTAGGGATCCTTGAGCGCAGTTGAAGGAGCTGTCGAAAGTAGTAGATATTTAGGTTTTTTGAAAATCATATAGCCGTTAGAATTTTTTAGGCTCAGTTGAATGCTTTGAAGAGATTGGAATGATTGATTTGTTCCAGAGAGGTGGATTTGAGAAAACGGTAAATCTGTCGTCGATCCAGTGGCACATCAATGGAGAGCAGGATTCCAAGCTCGAAGTAACTGGATTTGTGATAGACCTTGAATTGTTATTGATTCATTTGTACTCTAGAGATTCGAAGCAAATAAACTTTCAGGTTTCTCTCTTCTCACTCCTCGAGAGTGAGGTGTTGATGGGTGCTCTGTTGGTTATGGTACTTGAGGAGAGGGTGGTTTTGTAGTGACTGGTAACCAGGGTTCTAAGGTCTCACAGCTAGAAGTGATATGAGTGGTGTATGATTTTAACACGGGTTTGGCTGACACCAGTTGAAACTAGTGTTAGATAAACTCGTGTTAAAGTTGCTAAACCCGGGTTAGCAAATAGGAGGTTAAGTAGTTAAGTAAACGGATGTTAAACTCCCCTTTTGAGGGGTTAACCCCCCAAGTAAACTAAGCCCTAAAGATTAGAATATGTTGTTCTGGAACTTATTCATTAACATCAACTTCAAGGTCTTTAAATTGAACTTCAGTATATTGGTGCCTAGGCAATTAAGAGCATGTTAGCACAACGGTCACAGTTACAAGTAATTGCAGTAGGTTTTAAGTGTCGCAAAACAGACAAGTCTTCTTTTCATTGAATAATGCTTCTCATTTATGCTTAACCAATTTCGTTTTTATTTGTATCATGATGAGCGTGGTTTGGATTTATTTTGCAGGTTTGCGGAGTGATGGATTTCTTTTCTATCAATCACAACATTAGCGTGCAGCGCACAAAGCTGTCTCTAAGTCTTCTTCTGGTTGTTTTTGTAATTAATATTCGAAGGACACTGTCGGGATCTGAATATTTGATTGGGCTTGGCAGTTATGACATCACAGGCCCTGCAGCCAATGTTAACATGATGGGCTATGCCAATACAGAGCAGATAGCATCAGGAGTGCACTTTAGGTTGCGGGCTCGTGCATTTATCGTGGCAGAGCCTAATGGAAAGCGCCTTGCATTTGTTAACTTGGATGCATGCATGGGATCTCAGATAGTCACAATCAATGTTCTTGAGAGACTGAAGGCTAGGTCAAGAACTCTACTTTATTAATTCCTTGAAAAGTTCCCATTAATGTCAATAATAATTATTATTATTGTTAACGTGCGTGGTTCTCAGTGGACATCATAATATAGTGGTTTATCAGTATGTTTTGAGATATTCTTTGAGATAATTGGCAATACCATTTTGAAAATTCTTACAAATGTATCTATTAAAAAGAGCTCTGCAAAAGTATACATTCTCTAAAGGGTTTCTTTATGTGAATATTTTGTATAAGATCAGTTGTCTTAATGCTTTGTAGTTTTTATTTTTTAATTTAGGTGTATATTCTCATCACATTGACTGCCTAATTCTTCTCCATTTCAAATAACCTCGAAAAAGAATTTTCGTCTGTCTTGTCTGTGCATCCTCTGATATTAAACTTAAACTTGCTAAGCCTTTTTATGATGAAATCCAAAGCCCTTGGCCTTTGCATATTAGTGTAGATGGGTGATAAATACTCTTCTAGGTCCAAAGAGCTAAGGAATGCTCGACCTATACTTGGTCGTTCCTTGCCAATTGAGAGTCATCAGTATGAGTGGGACCTATACATACATACATAAACACATAGAGGTTCATTTATTGTACATTTGGACAACAATTTTACTTGGAGTTTGTGGCGCTTGGGCACATCATGAGATCTAAAGAAAGGAAGTATAGTTTGAGATTAAATCAGTTTCACATCTGAAGACTTCCCTAAAAAAAATCACATCTGAAATCAGACTGCAGCTTCTTTCTGCATTAGATTTATGAACATCATCACAGACCTCACTAGTTGCATCTAATCTGGATGCTCGTCTCCTTATCATAGAAGGATATGCTCTTGGAGCCTTAGATCTATTTCACTAGGGAGAGTGGTGTTAGGAGTGGATCTCCTCATCTTGTTGTCTTTCTGATGCAAATTAGTCTATAAATTAAAAAAATTATCTTTTTGTCTAGAAGTTTGTCTTATTGCACATCATTCTAGTTGTTTCAGTTATTTGCAATCAGTCCTCAGGAGTTTCCTGAAATTGCAGTTTAGCATTTGAGTTTTAGAAAATCATGTTTAATTCAAAACTTCATGTATTTTATAATTTAGTCCAGTCAGTTTTTACATGTATTCTAGTACAAAGTTTGCTGAGTTCATGTATGATCTGAACTTTGTGAAAATTGTCGTCTTGATTCAGCTGTAGTCTGCCTGGTGTTTTAGCCCTTGATCTTACTCAACCAAGTTTAATGTGGGTTTTCAGGGAATCCTCTTGTCCTGTGAGTCTCGTGTTTGTTGTATCTTAACGCGCTGATGCGGTGATGCCCTCGTTCAATTGCATTCAATTTTTTTAGTCTTTTTTTTTAAATTCTGGACTTTGGGACCTCTTAAATAGAATATTGAATTGCAGCCCGCAGGTGTCCTTGTTCAACCTGACTCGCAGATAAAGGTCTTTGTGCGCACAGAGGAAGTGGGAGAGGATTGTTCAAGATCGGAAATGAGGACAGTTGGGGACAATGATGAGGAGTTGGGCCGCTGCAGGCTGAGACAAAGATGGTTGGCGTGCGTGGCTTGAGTCGAGGTGATCAAATTGCGAGGTTGAGGTGGCTGGGGCCATGAGGTCAGAGGTAGGGCATATGGATGAGGCGGGTGGCAATTGTGGTTGTAGGAGGGAGGTCTGGTAAGGTTGGGGTAGCTGGTTTCATATTTGTTGGTAGGTGGCGCATGGGGGTTGCAGTGGTGATTTCACAATCAAGGAGAGGGTCAGGTGGTAGTAGGAGCGAGTGGTGGCAAGAGGATTCGACAGTGGACAGATTTGGTGGTTGTTGATGGCTACATTGGCTGGTGTCATCATTGAAGCCTCACGCGTAGGGCTGAGCACAAGTTGGTGACAAGGGGCAGCATATTGGAGTGGAGGTTCGGTGGTGGCACTTATGGGTTCTACTGCTTGTGGGAGAAGAAAGAAGAGAACAGGAGAAGGAAAAACAAGAGAGAAGAGAGGAGAAAAGAGGAATCATGTGGGATGCTTTGGGAGTTGGAAAAAGGGAGAGAGGAAGGGGAAGGAGGGAGAGAAATTGAGGGGAGATTTTTTTTTTAATTCAACTAATCAATCCATCCTTACAAAATTGGTGCCACCACTTTTCATGGAGGAAGGACCTGTAAACCTATTAGAATCCCATTGCTAATAGGAGTTTAAACAAAAGGAAATAAATAGAAAATTACAATAACATCCCAACAGAACCCCAAAATGACATGAATACACAAAACCCCTTAAATTTTTCATAAAACATGCTGCATCAACCCCTTTGACTTTGGAAAACTCACTCTTGCGAGTTTGTTGCACTAACTTGGAACTAGAGGTGTTGATGGTTGCAACTTCATGTATAGTATATCCCATAAGTGAGGTAGCAATACATTGGGAAGGGTGGCCTTGAACATCGATGGACTTGGATCAATGTTCTCGAGGGTCGAGACTTTAGTCTTTCCTTTTCATGGATGGTGGCTCTTGCAAGTTTCTTGCACTAACTTGGAACTAGAGGTGTTGATGGTTGCAACTTCATGTATAGTATATCCCATAAGCGAGGTAGCAATACATTGGGAAGGGTGGCCTTGAACATCGATGGACTTGGATCAATGTTCTCGAGGGTCGAGATTTTAGTCTTTCCTTTTCACGAATGGTGGAAGCAAATATGCCGGATATTGGTAGGGATATTTTTTGTATCAAATCATAATACTCTTTGCATGTTTCATCACTTGATAAGGGACCACATTCCCTTAGATAGTTTTAGGATGAATTGGTTTGTAGGTATCAATCTCGATGGAAGAGAACGCAGATGGAAAGGCTTCCATTGCTAGAGCAATTTTGAAACCTTGGAAGGATTTGTTTAGAGATTGTGATTATGACCATCGACTTTTATAATCTCTTCTGGAGAGGAAATAATATATGTTAAAAGTGCGGCATGGTACTTAAAGGATTGAGAGCTATTTGTTGAAGGGTTGTCGTGTTCAATGATTAGAAATAGGCCAACGGTGTCCCCATTGACAATCACTTCATATTAGTCTTCACTCTGAACACATGGAACAACCTTCTCGAGAGAGTTGCCGAGATTAATATAGCTAGCAAGAGTTCCCAAGTCGTTTGGATACGCATCGTAAATAGGCAATAGGAGTTCCTTTGCTTCATTTGGCACGAAGTTAGCATTGATGACATGGGCATTTGGACATTCACCTTCTCGATGACCCCTCTAAAAGCATCAAAAGCCAGTGATTAGATTCATATTAGGTTAGGGCCTAATAATGCCAATGTTGGTGTTGACAAGTTGAGTATTAGAAGTGGACACCCTACTATCAAGCATTGGCTAGTTGTTAGGGCTTGGGTAGACGAGGAGACTTCTCTTGGTACTCTAGAACTTGCTGAAGCCAAAGTAGATGTGACATGGGAAATAGTTACGGCTAGCATAGGTCAACGACTAGTCAATCATGCCAACTTAGTTTATGCCTAAATTGCACAATCATATTGTCAACAGACCTACAATCACACATATATAGCTTGTGCTGGATGTTAAGCCTTAGACCATAGATATATTGAGTGATGAATTGGTCATTGATCTTGTTGAAGTTGTTTCGAGCCACTAGTATCTAGAATTTATCCTTGTAGCCTTAAACGATCTTGGTCATGAGGTCTAAAGTCGGTGATATAAGTTCTAACAATACTCCAAAGGCAAGAATTTTTCCTACAACTTCATTTTGGTTCTTGTATGGATGCGTGCCTTACACTTGCATTCTTGATCTTCTTGGATGCGATTCCACCAGAGCAGAATAGATCCCTTCATCTTGAAGGTGACGAATTTGATCTTGCAGTGACTTGACAAGTCTTTCCATTTGAAAAAGTATGCCAAGCGGTCAAGATAGTCAAGGAAAACGTTAGGGTAGAGGTGACACTCGAATTTGGGCATCTCGATTTGGATGCCTCAGTCCCACCGGGTATCTTGATGTGGTTGTGCAATGTAAGATCCTCGCTTTCTATGCTATCTTCTAAAGGGGAACAAGTTGTCACTAACGAGGTTGGGGATTTTGGGGAGGAGTTTCTTCACGTTCTCCATTATTCCTTCATCTACATCAATTGGTATCAAAGTCAAAGGATCCAAATTGACATAAATGAGAATGAGTTTTTCAAGTTGGTTCTCTATTACAAGAACCTCTTGAACATGCCCAACCTCCAACCTCTTGCTATGATGCCCCCCCTTTGTCTTCCCTCGTCACCACACACTCTCCTTGTGCATCGCATATGTCACCCTTCTCCATTGGTGATTCCTTCTTCCTTGTTGGGACTTCATTGCTACACATCTTTGCTCCACCACCAATTCTACCTCTTCCCTACTTGCCTTGCCTACCACATGCTTTCTTCGCCCTTGGCTTCTTCCAATTATATCATCACCATCTCACCACCAACCTATTGGCACTTGACTCCATCTTCGCTCCATGCGCCAACAACACCTGCACTATTGCAGTCACATCATCACCTTGCTGCGCTTACTTCCATTATGGCTACCTCGATGCTCAATTAGCAGTCACCATAATCATTGCATCATCCATCAAAGCCTCTGTTGGAGTTGCCGCTGCTACCTCCATGCTCTACCATTGAATAACATTCACATGAAACCCAAAACTCTCAAAAAGTTATGCCAATCAACTCATTAGGAGTCGAGTTTTTCCAGTGGAGAGAACTACCAACATGAGTCTTTTCTTTAAGGGCATGGATGCAAATAGCTAATTTTATTTTTTTATTATTTTTCTTTTAGGGTAAGTTCAGTTTGTTAAGTGTCTTTAGTTATCACCTTGTTTAGGATTTTCTTTTTTTTTTATTTGCAGATTATCCCTTTGTTTTGGGAAAGTTTCTTATATTTTCTTTATTTAGGTTGTTATAGCAAATTATTCTTTTTATTTGGGATAAATTGAGTCATTTTTTATCATTTAGGTTGTTAAAGCCCTTACATGAAAGTGGTAGATGTGATTTAGAAGGATAGAGTTGAATAAAAAATATTGTAACCGAAGTTCATTGTTGTGAAAGATTTCCATATGAGCGAGAGGGAAAGCGAGAAGGGGTTCGCAAGGCGAAAGGAGGGTGAGGAGGGGAGAGGTGACTCTGGCTGGACAGAGGTAAGGAGGTTGCGGAGGGGAGAGGAGCCGGTGAGATGCTTCAAGTGCCTCGGGAGGGGGCATGTGGTGGCAGGCTGCAGAGACCCAGTGAGGTGCCTGCGCTGTGGCGGTCTGGGGCATCGGAGGTCGGGCTACGAGCTCCGTGGGCCGGGCGGCAGGGTCTCTTCGAGGAGGGCGGGGATGCCTCCATCCCCCCCGGAGGGGGCGCCTCTTGTGGAGGTTGAGGCGCCATGGTCGGAGGAGATTGGGGCGTTGGAAGGGAGGCTAGCGTCGGCTTTGGTGGCGGTGGTGCTGGAGGGGGAGGTGGATGTGGGAGCTCTGAGAAGAGCGGTCGCAGCCTTCTTGGGGAGTGGCGGGGGGTCCTTTGGGGTGGCTTCCCTCAGGAGTGGGTGCTTGGTGCTGTTGGGACTCAGTCGGGAGGAGCTGCGACGTCTGACCTTCAAGGTGTTGTGGTGTGGTCAGGGAGTGGTGCGGTGTAGTTGACCGGTAAGGTCGGATGGCGCGTTGGAAGAGCAACTGCCGGTTGGCGCGAGGCAGAAGGTGCGGATTAAGGGGGTTCCCCTCTTCCTTCGCACAGTGGAGGTGGCGGCGGCGGTGGTTGCTCCTTTTGCGAGGCTCCGAAGTTGCGAAGGCGTGGGCCTAAGGTCAGTGGACCTGTCGCAATTCGGAGCGTGGGTGGAGATGAAGCCGAGGCAACAACTTGTGGAGAGGATGATCCTCAGATGGGGGAGCTCCTCTTGGCTGGTTCGCGTCTTGCGGGGATTCGGTAGACCTAGATCCTTCGTTGAGGCGGTGGTTGGCGATGCGGCGGCGGTGCCTGGAGGGGGAGGTGGCAAGCAAGCGGACAAGGGGCGGGCTGCTTTTGGGAAGCCCGAAGGTCGCGGCGAGGATGGCGCGGCGGTTACAATCCCCGTGGCGCGATCTGAGGCAGGTGAAAGGGTGGGGATTTCGGAGGGGTTTGTGGAGGAGTCTGCGGCGCTGAGGGAGGATGACTCTGCTGAGGTGGCCTCGAGACTTGTGGTGTGCGGTCATGACGAACCCGGGTCGGGCGGGTTGGACCTGATTACGAGAGGCGATGGACTCGGTGGAGATGTCGGTTCGAATCACACCTCGCGAGCAGATTCGAGACTTCGAGCCAATGAAGCTGGCGGACCGGAGGCTACGATTGGAGGCCCACGATGCGTCCCCGACAGACGAGACTGGGCAATGTGGTGCAGTGTGGTTGGTAAGGTAGGGCGCAAGCGGAGATGGCAGTCGAGGTTGCCTGGGCCACAGCGGCTTACTTACAGGTCGCGGTGGTCCTACTGAAGGGGGTGCGCTGCGACGGCTTCAACTGAGAGCGTGATTGGGGAGGGTCAACGTCGGAGGCGGGTGGAGCTGGGCGTCGCTCCGCCTTCCGAAGGACAGGGCGAGGTGTCGACGGTGGGCTTGGCAAGGGGCGGAGGCAGGGCGAGGGTTGTTTTGGGGGTTTCTGTTGTTGAGGAGGGACAGCGGGCGGTGGGAGCTGGTGGAGGCGTTGGGGCGTTCGAGGACGCGGTGAAGATGCGAGGGGCTGATGCGGTAGTTGAGTGGCCTGTGGAGGGGACCTTGTCGTAGGGGGAGGCGCAGGCACTGGCTGCGGACAGGGGGGAGGCTGCGGGGCAGGGTGGACCGGGGGGCGACAGTGTGGGGAGCTCGCTTGGTCAGTATGTGGTGATGGAGGGAGAGGTGGATGAGGTGGTTGCGGAGATGGGGTTTAGGCGGTCGACACAAGGAGTTTCCCGGGGCTTTACATGACTAAGGTCCTGTCATGAAATGTGAGGGGACTGAATGACCCGTCGAGGCGGGTGGCTCTGCGGGGGTATGTTTAGAGGTGGGGGTCTGACGTGATCTTTCTCCAGGAGACGAAGTGGGGGAGCTGTGATGAGAGGCTGTGGAGGGAGGTGGGGGGAAGTGGATTTGGGGGGTTCTTGGCCCTGGATGCGGTTGGAAGTGCATGTGGAATTGTTGTGGGGTGGAAGGATGATGCTTTCTCCTTGCAAGACTCGTTGGTTGGGTCCCATGTTGTCACTGTCAGGTTACAGAGGCGGTGGGATAATACGTGTACGCTCTTTTCTTCGGTTTATGGTCCAACGGAGGGTTGGAGGAGGCATGTTTTGTGGGAGGATCTGAACCAAGTTGCAACAGCATTTCAGGGCATGCCTAGGTTGATAGGTGGCGATTTTAATGTCACTTTGCTGGCAGAGGATAGATCAGATGGCCGTGGGGGTATGGACCAAGGTTCTGAGGCGTTTGTGGGCTTTGTTGCAGAGCAGGGGTTGGTTGACATGCCACCTTCGTCCTGTCTTTTCACCTGGAGGAGTTCTGGAGGACAGCGATCTCGGATCGATAGATTTTTCGCCTCAACGATGATGGCAGAGTTGTTCCCGATGGCGAAGGTTAGATCCCTGGAGCGGCCATTCTCGGATCACACTCCCTTGTTGTGGGCATCGAATGAGGAATGAAGGCATGGTACGTATTTTAAGTTTGACCAGGCATGGCTCCTCGAAGAGGGGTTCAGGGGGGTGGTAGAGGAGCGGTGGAGGTCGGTTCATGTGGATGGTTCGGCGGCTGTCAGATTGGAAGCTAAGCTACGGGATTTGAGATCCTTCCTGAAGATCCATAAGAAGTAGATTAGGGAGGAACGTAGGAGAGAGGAAGCTCTCGGTGAGATTGCACTATTGGACGTGGTGGAGGATGTTGGTCTCCTTTCTGACGTTGACAAGGTTAGCAGAGCGAGGCAGCTACAGGTGATACAAGAGCAAGACCGGAAGGTGGAGATGGAGTGGAAGGTGAAGTCCAGGCAGAGGTGGCTGAAGGAAGGCGATTCCAACACTCGATTTTTTCATATGGTTGCATCAGGAAGGAGGAGGAGGAACTTGATTGACAGGTTGGTGGTGGATGGGGAGGAGTTTGTGGGAAGAGAGATGGTGGGGGGGCAGCTGCGAGGTACTTTAGAGAGTTTACCGGGAGAAGCCATGGGGGAAGGTGGAGATGGTTGGGGTCTGAGGTACCGCGGATCGGGGATACAGAAGCCAATTTCTTGACGGATCCGTTTGAGGAGGATGAGGTCCACAAGGTAATCTGGGGGCTGAACGCTGATGGTTGTCTGGGGCCGGACGGTTTTCCGGTTGCCTTCTATAAGGAGTTCTGGCCGGTGGTGAAGGAGGATGTGATGCCGGTTGTGCAAGAGTTTAGAGCTGGAAATTCGGATTTCAATAGGTTGAACAAGTTCTACATGTTCCTGTTGCCAAAGGAGGGTGCTGAGGAGATCCAGGAGTACAGACCGATAGCCCTCTCGAATGCTATCTAACTGATTGTGGCGAAGCTCTCGGCGAATAGATTGAGAACCCTAGCTGGGATTATAGACCCGGTGCAAATGACTTTTGTCCCCGGCAGAAACATTTTGGAAGGTTATGTGTTGGCCTCGGAGATCCCGTTGCCCTGGAAGAGAAGAAGGCTTTCCTGTGGAAAGTTGATTTCAGTAAGGCTTATGACTCGGTTCAGTGGTCGTTTCTTTAGGCGTCCTTGGTGAAGAGGGGCTTCCCGTTGGTGTGGATTGACTAGATGAAGAGATGTGTCACCACGACGTCTTTCTCGATTTATCAATGGAAACCTGGCAGGGGGTTGGATTCAGCCGAGGAGGGGGGTGAGGCAAGGGTGTCCTTTGGCCCCGATGCTTTTTGTGATTGCAGCGGATGCACTTGCGAGGGCGGCTAAGAGGTCGTGTAAGAGGAACTTGGTAAAGGGTTTCTCCTTGAGAGATGGGACAAGTATCCCGTTACTGCAGTATGCGGATGATATGATTTTCTTCATTGAAGGCGGGGAAGCAGAAGCCAGGAGAATGGGGATTTTACTCTTCTTGTTTGGTGAGGCCTCGAGACTACAGATCAACCTGTCTAAATCTGATTTTGTCGCCTTCAATTTGACTGAGGCGGAGGCGAGGGGTGTAGCTTGGGTCTTGGCACAGAGCAGGTGAAGCTTCCGATCAGATATTTGGGTTTACCGTTGACGGATGGCAGGATTCTGGTGAAAGACTGGGCTCTCCTGGTGGAGAGACTGGAGGGGAGATTGGAAGGGTGGGCGTCCAGGCTTCTGTCAAGGGGTGGAAGGTTGGTGTTGCTCAAGGCGGTTCTGGCAACGATGCCGTCGTATTTCACTTCTATCTTAAAGATGCCTCGACAGGTTGTCGTAAGGATAGAGAGGCTTATGAGGAATTTCTTCTGGTCCAACCAGGGGACGAGTGGACCTGGTGCTAGGTTGGTTGCATGGGAGGTCTGCAGGCCGGTGGAGGAGGGGGGACGTAGGGTGAGGGACCTGGGGAGGTCTAGTGACAGCCTGTTAGTGAAATGGGTGGGGAGCCTCTTGGAGTGTAGGGAGGACTTGGTGGGCAAGGTATTCGGGATGGCTTATGGTGGCCCGGTGCGGTGGGATCTCCTGATATCTCCGCTGAGGAATGCTTCTCATTTTTTGAAAGGTTTGTCGGTGGTGGCTCCTAGGGTGCAGAACTGTTTTGTTCCTGTGGTGGGAACGGGGGAGATTTTCAGGTTCTGGCAGGATGATTGGACGGGGCAAGGCGTGCTTGCTAGAAGATTTCCGAGATTGTTTGCTTTGTCCCAAAACAAAGAGGCGTCAGTGGCCGAGGTGTGGGAAGGTGGGTGGTGCCCATGCTTTGTAGGAAACCTTTCAGATGCGAGAACTCATGATTTCCAGAGATTGCTTGAAGAGTTAGAAGAGCTGCAACCGACTTCCGGTACGGATATGTTTGGCTGGGATGAAGGTGATTTCTCGATAGGGGCTGCCTACAGGAGACTGTCCACTGGAGACTCCACAGTTGAGTTGGATCTGGTGAGGGATTGCTGACAGATTTGGAAGGCCGCATGTCCTTTAAAGGTCAAGATTTTTGTCTGGCTACTTAGGAGGAGAAGGCTTATGACCAAGGTTTGGAGGGCGAGGTGGGCTCCTGGAGAGAGTAAAGTTTGCCCTTTGTGTGGAGGTGGGGGGAAAGAGATTGACCACCTTTTTTTCACCTGCCTGTTTGTGGTACAGATATGGAGCTGGGTGGGAGCAGGGTGGTGGGAATGCCGATCTTTTGAAGATTTTTGGCACAGCTTCAGAGGTGGAGGGGGTGATGTTGGATGGATTGTCTTCCGCACAAAGAAGGAGAGGGTCAGGCCGTTGGCGGTGTTATGGGGCATTTGGTTGGGTAGGAATGCTGTGGTCTTCAGAGGCCAGAGGTCTTATGTGGAGAATTTTGTAGAGTCTGTTATTTTTTTGTTTAATCTTTGGAGTGGGTCCTTGTGAGTGAGGGACCTTGGGGTCTGCCCTTTGTATTGACGGTGGCTGTTGATTCTATAATTTATATATTTAGGTAGTTATCACTCTGGATAATTACCATTTTCTTTTTCAAAAAAAAAAAAAATTGTAACCCTTATGGTGTATCCTCCTTTCCCTTCTCCATCTCCAAGCATATCTTTGCACCTTCCCTTCAAAAATCCCAAGGCATGTTACCCTTTTTCTTCTTCCACTCCATCACTTTCTTGATCCGCCATACTTTCTCTGGTTGCATCACGTGCTTTTGTTTTTTGTTTTTTTAAGGAAAAAGGGAGGCAAAGAACAAAAAGAGTGAACAAATGGAAAAAAGGAAAAAGAAAAGGAAAAGGAGGGAAGAAAAAAAAAGTTCTGGGGATTTTTTTAAAGAATACCACTGCCTTTTAATTTCTTCTCCCAACTTGTTAGATATCTCTATATATCCAACAAGTATGAGAGAAAGAGGGAGAATTTTATTTCTATCACCTCTTGTTGACACAAGGGGTTTGCCTACCACCATTCTTACTATATGAAAGAATCCATATGAGACAAATTCACTGTTCTTCATGTCTCATAATGGAATAGACGTGCCCTAATTAAGTCCATGTATGAGAGAGGTGAGGTCCCTAAGTAGGATAGACCAACTCTCTCATAGGTCTTTGTATGGGAGGGACCCGCTCTCTAAGTCTTCACATAGGAGAAATATATTCTCTTTGAGATTTTTGTATGCCAGAGACTCTACTTTGGGATAGATGTCTTTTTCCATCTCCTTTTCAAACTCTAGTTGGAGATGGATGTTTTTTTTCCTATATCCACTCTTTACTTGAAGGAGAAATGCAGCAGAAGATCATTTTCAACAATCTCCAGTCTTCAACTCAATTAAAGACATCTCTATCCTCAACCCATTCATTTGATTTCATGTTGATCTGCCAAACAGCCTGCCTACCTAGTCCTTCCACCCGAGTTATGTTGAGGAGATGGGTTTTCTATTCTATATAACATGCTACAAGTTGGTAAGCTCTAGTTTGAGGAGTCATCTTGAGAGTTCTATGTATTAGTGCTGATGAGTAATTGGATCCTCTAGATTCAATCAATCAATGAGTGCTTGGTTTATATGTAGTCAGACCTTGCTAGTTGAGAGAGTTTTGGGTGCAATTGGGGCCTATATGTTTGTGACCATACATTGTTGGCTTCTTTGAAAACAATTAATAAATGTCCAGGCCTTTAACAGTTATCCCATGATTGGTATGCTACAATGCTTTGTTTATATTCATTATCATCAACAACCTCCAAGGCCTATCTCTAGTGTTCTTGTTCCTTACCAACTCCATCCGTTGTTACTCCTATTGGCACTATGTCATCTTTAGAGACCAAGTTATGTGTTCTTGTTCCTTATCTTCTATGTGTTTCACTAGCTCATCGTTAATTAAAATAAAGATGTTAATCCTTGAAAGTGATACTTGGGATGGTTAGCATTGCTATTAGAGTAGTTTGTCATGCCAATAGGAGACTTCAAACAAGTTATGGCTCCAACGTTATGCATTTTAAAGGGTTGATATGTAACTCATGCTTCTCTTATGTAAAATTCTCTAGAAAACGTCTTTTGAACATTATTGTTGAGAGTATTAGGAAAGAGTCCTAGTTTATTTAAGTTAGTCTATTTAGTTAAGTTTGAAAGTCCTGAGTCCTATTTTGGTATTCTTGTTTCTATTTCCTATTCTTATTGAGTTTGTTATGTAATTTGTTATCCAACTCTCTATATAAAGGAGTTTAGGGTTCTCTTTTCAATAACAAGAGAAATTATTTTTTTCAACAATTATCATAAGCTTTCTCCAATCAATAGCAATCAACCTTCTTGTTTGCCTGGAGTTCCACCTTGGAATGTGGAGACCCTCATTTACAGAGTTGGTAGACATGAAATGTAACAAGTTTTCTTTTGCACCTGACTGTCATGTTAGAGCCTTGCCTCAATCTCCTTGTGGTTATCCTCTTTGAAGCTTCATTATCCAATTCATTTACCAATATTTCTATATTTTGTGGAGTTTTGAATGTTCCCTTTGTTCTTGTATACACATCATTATACTTTTCTTGTTCCTTCAGATATCTTGCTTGTTCAAATGGTAATAAATAAATCAGCAGGCACTGGGAGATCTTTAGCATTACCATTAAGATCCACCTACACCAAGGTTTTGCTTTTTCTATACCAGGTGCAGCACTTGGATAGAGGGAAGATGGTTTTTGTGTTGATCACAGCCTGATTTAAAATTTAATTAGTTCTTAAACTGTAACTCCCAGTGCTTTTGATTAAATTATAAAAACTTGGACTGTAGTGGTAGAGTGGAGGACTGCAGTACACAATGCTATTCAGATATCCTTTGGTTGCTGGTTCGAAATGGGCAGGTTGGACAAATTGATTATGGTAATCCTCTCATTGAAGAAAGAAAAAAAAAACAAAAATAATTTCTTTTGAAACATGAAGCCTAATAGTGTGCAAATTGGATTTTGGGAGATAAGCTACTATCGATTTACTTTTGCAGATTAAACATCGGCATTAGTTCTTATTCTGTGAATTAGCCCTTTCTCCTTTAATTTGCCCTGAATGTTGACACACATATTTCTCTCCTATGAATTATGAAAATTCCTTCTGAACTATTTTTCTTGCCTTTCATTCATTTCTATTAACAAGCTATTCTTCTTTTTTGACTACTTCACATACCTTGATATTTTTCAATCAGTTATCCATGCCAGCACCTGTATTGTTACAGTTCACCTTCCTTTCTGCAGATATGGTGGATTATATAATGAGAAAAATGTGGCCATCAGTGGTACTCACACTCATGCAGGGCCAGGAGGTTATCTTCAATATGTTATATATATTGTGACCTCCCTAGGATTTGTTCGGCAGTCATTTGATGTTATTGTTGATGGCATTGAGAAAAGCATTATACAAGCTCATGAGAGTCTTCGCCCTGGATCAATGTTTTTGAACACTGGTATTGATTAACTACATTCCAGCCTATACATGAGTAGATTATAGAATATAGAATATAAATATGAAATGTGATCAATTCATGAAAAATTTCAAAATTACCGTTGGTTGTGGACTTGTCATTGTTTACTCATATGCCCTTTTGGACCCTATATATACCTTTTTTTTAGGGAATGGATTATAACTTCTTTTTTATTTTGTTTTTTTCTCTCACTCTCTGCTTTTCTGCCTTCCTGATTTCCAAAATTTTTGTTTATTAGACTACTAGTCCATCAATCAGCATTTCCCTGATATTTTGGTTTTGGATTGTAAAATATTGTATGATAACACCACTATTAAAAACCTTATTCTATTGAGTAGAGTCACTTGTATGGATTCTTTGTTCCTATTTCACACCTGAAAATGTTGCAAATATTTGGCAAGATATAGAGATAAGGGGGCACGGAAAATCTATCATTATAGGCATGATCAGGTATGAGAACTACAGATATATCACAATGCGATGCATGAAAAAGAATATAGGAAATCACAACCCTTGTGAAATTGGTGATCCAACATTATGATACAATGAACTAAAGGCACATTCTTAATTATGAGGTTTTGGCTACTCGGAGTGCAGTTCTCTCTACACACTAAAAATTTCAAAATGAGTTTAAAATGTTCTTTAATCCCCTGTGCAGTCGGTCTCTGTTTTTACTTTTAAAAAATAAATAGTTCTTTAAGCCTTGGGTACATACTTAGGTACCGTTTGGAATGAGCAATACGACCCATTATCCCCCATTTGGCAAACCCAGTTCTGGAGTTAACAGAAACTTGAGATAAGCTTTATTATTCCAACATTTCCTTATTCCAACTGATCGAGATTTGAGTGGTATGAATTAATCCCTCTATCTTATTGCTGATGCGACTTCAATTCTACTTATTTATTCCCTTGATTGAAACCAAACTCTACTTTTAAATTCATTATTTAATTTCACTTGCCATCCAAACATAAGAAGTGGAATAAAACCACTTATTTCTTATTACTCTGTCCAGGCCATGCCTTAGGATTCATCATCTTGAAGATGGTCCTTGTCAACCCTGGGAGAGGGGCATAGTTTGCCAACAGTACTATATTAACAGCATCTCAAAAATGTGTTGTATCTATATTTCAAGGTCCAATTTCAAACTCATGCTGGAACTTTCATTGTTGATTTTTTTTAGAAGTACTCGCAATAATCTATAGGCAGATTATTGATCAATCATACCACTTTTGTCACAACCCAAACTCTCAGAGCATCATCAAGAGTCAAGACCACAATTCTACTGTTGCCAAGCAATTAACTATGGGGGTATTAGTCCATGTTAACCACAATACAGAAAAGCTTGACGCAACATAATCTATCTCATAACTAAAGGAGAGTACGTGAGCTCTCATGGCTCCACGTCACCCCCATCCCCACCCCACCCAACATCTCTCTCTCCCACTCCCTTCCTTGTTATCTCACGTGGATCCCCCATCCCCACCTCTCCCATGTCCCTGGCCCCTATTTCTCCAAGTTAGGCCCAAAACTTTGGCTCAAAGCCCAACTTAAAGTTTGCTTTATTAGCAATCTATATCATTATCTGTATTGGTTGTGGACACCATGTATACACAAGTGTCATGAGTTTTTTTCTTGGAGGTTTAGGATATTAATGCAAAGCTTATATTTAGATCTAGGCATTAAGCTGGGTACTCAACTGACTTGTAGATACAAATGCAAATGGATTTGATATTTGTTGTTCGTATCCAAATATGGTCAAATGAATGAAAATGGATTTGATATTTGCTCATTATATTCAATTATGGTCAGATTCGAATATTTACATTTGGATGTTTGTCAAATTTGCCACAGGTTTTGGATAATGAATTTGAAATTTTGCGATATAGATTTAGATGTCTTGTGCTGAAATTTGGGTAAGATTCAAAATTCGATATTCGATAGATTTTACTTATTGTTAAAAAAAATTAAAATAAGGATCTCACGGAAAAATTCCCACTTTTTCCCATTGTTTAAAAAATTTTACTCGTAATGACCAAAAAAATCCCACAAAAAATTTCTTTCCCTTTAAAACAAATCCACGAAAAAAATCCTCACTTTTCCCTTAAAACAAATTCCACAATTAGCTCTACCATTATATACTTTTACTCCAAAATCAACCAGATGATTATCGGTTGAGGAAAATCATGTGAAACTCCTACATTTTTGATAAAATTTTGACAATAATCCCATAGTTTATATTATTATTAATCATCAAATTCATTGCAAACAAAAGTTGCATTATAGATCGAATTTCATTAAAGTGAGCTTTTTAAATGTTTAGTCAAATCATTTCTTATAGTTAGGTATATCAAAACTTCACGAACTTTTGCAACGAAGTGAGGGTATTATCACTAGTTTACATTATTATAAAGGTTCAAGGTACAACGGAAACGAAGCCACACACACACACACAAAATAATAATAACAAGATTTGAGCATATGGCTTTTCATTCTTGTGTTCTATGCCTCCTCGATTAAGCTTCTTATCTTTTCTTTTTTTTTTCGGAGTAAATAATCCCAACAAAAAGGTTTAGCAAAAACTCAGTAGGGAAATCCTTCTCTCTCTTAATATGTTGATGCTTCTATACTTATTCTCAAGGTAAGAAGAATATGATAGAGAACCATGGTGGCCCCTTCTGCAAGTATGGCAAGTTGGCCATTGGTAAATTCATAGCAAGCCATGTATGGCACTGCTTACTGTCCCATTGCATAACTCTAGGCTGTCTAAGACAGTTTTATTGGCTTGAAAAATAGGGTTCATGAATATCCAATTATACAAATATGCTACACATTTCTTTTTGCTTACTATTATTTTGCCTATTATTATAGAGAAACCCAAGAAACTTTCTATGGGTATGGAGGCTTGGTGGTTGGCAGTTGATTTGTGGATAGGACATGCATAATTCTATCCACTATGCCATTGCAGTCCCTTGAATAGTAATAATAATGGTCTGGTGGCTTGCAAGGAGAGAGACTAAACAAAAATAATATGGTCTCAAAAATAGTTCTGGGAATTTACTAATATAAAGACATTTGATAATTTGACTGGTAGGGTGGCATTTTCCTAAATGAGATGCCAATCATGATTCTGCCGCTATGGAAAGTGCAGGTGCTTGTAAAAACATTATGAATTGTCTTCATCTTTTTATCTAGAATGATCCAGAGAACATGGACTCCAGTAATTTATGCTTTATGAGAGGTGATAAGATCAGGCCGTTGCCCCCGCAGAGGAATTGAACCTGCAAGAACATGCATCCAAAAGGTCCAGACACGACCCAGGGGGTTCAGGCTTCGTCTCCAATGACATCATCCCCACAATTGCTTCAGATTCGAACTCTGGAAGATCAATAGACACTTTGGAAAATGAAAAGAAGCTAATGTAAGATTGTGCTTGTTCATTGTTTCTGGCATATCGAAAGGCATGACTTAAAGATGTCTTCTTGGACTATTGGAATCTCCCACCTTGTGGATTGTTGGGGCTAGTACAGGACTGCTGCAGAAGCAATTCAATTTCTATGTATTCTTGAGTTTCCTTCCCTCTTCTTGTACTTCCAATTTTACCTGGTATTTCTCTCTTGAGACATAGTGTTCTTTTAGGGGCGAACTTGTCATTAAACTCTTGCTTTCTGCATGCTTGATTTGACCTTGGGTTTGTGTGTGGATCTTGTTGGCTGTTCGCTCCAGGCCCATACATTATGGAAATTGTTGTGAGGAGCCATAATATGTATAGGTGTGTAACAGATTGTTTGTTAAACTGGTTATACCATACATGTATTATTATTATTATTGTTAGGAAATTAATCAAAGATAAAATTTAGTTATCTTTTCTATTTGTTAGGAAATAAATCATATGACATTTAGTTGTCTTTTCTATTTTTAGTCATAGTTATTTTTAATAAAGTATAATTGTGGTTTCCTTTTTGCCCTCAATCTATAAAAAGAGAGCCGAGGACTCTTTTTTCATATCAACCAACTTCATTTTTTTCCTCAGATCTTTACATAGTATCAGAGGTAGGATTAGGAGAGAAGCCCTAGAGAGGGGAGGGGGGTCTTTGGCGGCACTGTCGGCCTTTGGCGAGCCACCATAGAGGCCCCTTCTCTCCACATCAATCTCCTCCTCTCTTTTCTTCCATTGATCTTCTCTCCTTTTCTCAATGTTGAAGCCTACCAACAACAGTTGCAACGACAACTGAAGATCATCACCACCACCACTAATTGTTGCTTTGATCATTGTCGACCTTCACATCGTCATGTAGATGGAATGCTCTCACGCACCTAGAGTGTTTTGGGTGGGCTCTTGGGGCATAGGAGCAATGACAGCGAGGTGACCTTATGCATGCTCGAAGAAACCAAGCATGGTACGTCGGTTTGCGGGGTGTAGGAGTAATGGCACCCGTGTGACCTTATGTGCACTCAAGAAGATCAAGCCTCATCATCTTCAGACTCTTGGACGTGGGAGGAGCAACACCTAAATTACAGTCATGATTTCTCATGTATCTAACATCTTATGCGAGACATACAAGTAGAAACATGACAAGTTGATGCGGATGTCGAAGCTGATTATTTTATCTTCTATTACCTTCGATTATCGTCGGTCTGCGCCATTATGAACGTCTACAGGATCTATGTCTTCGCCGTCTCTCGCATTTCGACTTGCGGAGGAGTGTTAGGAAATAAATCAGAGATGACATTTAGTTATTTTTTCTATTTGTTAGGAAATAACTTAGAGATGACATTTAGTTGTCTTTTTTATTTGCACTCAGTTTTTTTAGTAAAGTGTAACTTTGGTTTCCTTATTTGCGCTTGCCCTCTATTTATAAAACAGGAGCCAAGGACTTTTTTAATATCAATCAAGTTCATTTTTTCCCTCAAATTTCCACTATTATTATTATTATTTGAAAGGAGAAAGGTGGTTATCCGGTTGATAACCACCCAGCAAATATATTAATCAAAGGCCAAGCAAAGCAGTGATAATTACATAGATGTTTCCTAGAAATTAACTAGGGTAGAAACACATGAGATCAAATTTTCTAGGTAGGGATGTTGCCTTTTAAAAATAGTTGCATTTCTTCCAAGCTAGATGTCCCAGAGCACTGCCGAAACATTTGCCTTTTTTTTCTTCGTCTTGAAAGTGTTTGGTCTCCTAGCAAGATTCCTACTACTAGAGGATCTTCGAAATTTAGCTTGACTAGTGCATGTTATCCAAGGAAAGTGGAAATGCCCAGCACCTGTGCAGAGAACAAGTGGTCAATGCCCTCATCCGCCACATGGCACAGTGGACACACCTTGTCTGTGTCTACTACCTATCTAGCTCTCCAAACCCTTGTTATCAACCTTCCTCTTCTGAATAACCACACAAAAATCTTTATCTTCAAGGGACATGAAGTTGACCAAATCTGCCTGCAATCCCTAAGAAAATTAGCATTTGTCACCGCCCCTCCAGTACCTAGTCTACCATATGTCTTCTTGACAATGAACTCTCCCCCATCCTACATGAAAGCATCTAGTCCACCCTCAAGTTGGTAACCATCCAACTCCTGCCATAGCGACTAGAGTTCTTGAATCCTCTGATCAAAATGGTTTCTCACAAAAGTGGGATTTCAAGAACCCTCCTAACAATCAATGACCTTCGCTTGTTGGCCTGTAGCCAGCGTAAATAATTTAGGGAACCAATCCTTAAGTTTTCCTTGTCCCATCCAATCATCTAGCCAAAAAAGAAAGGAGTCACCGATGCCTACCACAGGAGAGAAGAAATTCTATACCTTAGGCATCACCAATGACATGCCCTTAAGGAAATGAGAGACTCCAAACTGAGGTGAGTCGAAAAAGTCCCAACTTCTTCCAACTAAATCCTGTTTGTGCCCTAAAAGTCTGGCAATCCATTTTGTTAGAAGATTGTCATTCATTTTCCACAGATCTTTAACTCCCAATCCTTCTCCCAAGCAACTATCCTAACTCCTTTCCCAACAGCGCCAAATTTATTCCAAAGAAGTCTCTCATCAAAGCATAACATAGAAGTAAAATCAGAGGGCATTGATGTTAATGCTGCCTTCAATAGAATCAGTCTTCCACCCCTAGATATGACCTTAGAAGCCCAACCCGATAGCCTTCTCTCCAACCTTTCAATCAAAGGCTTCCATTCTTGCAAAGATACCTGCTTATCGGAGTGTAGTAATCTTAAATAAGAGATTGGTGAGTACCCCATTGGTGTGTGTAACTTCATGCTACAAGCATTGGTCATGTGTAGACATATGAAACAACATAAAAATAGATTTAGATTTCCAAGAGAATATGTACTCTCCCTGCATCATTTTCAGAGCATTTCACAAAAAAAGGTGTCATCTGCATATTGTAATACTTGGACTTGACTTTCACTTCTTGCAGAAAAACCTTTAAATAGGTTTTTGTCACTAGCTCTGGCCATAGATCTTGCCAAGGCATCTGCCACTAACACGAAATGCATTGAAGCCAAAGGGCATCCTTGTTTGACCCATTTTTTTGGTTGAATCATCCACCCAACGGATTGCCATTGATGAGAATGGAGAATGAAGTCGTCGTTACACACCGCTTTACTCAATCCTCCCATCGAGGAAGAAACCCACTTTTGATAAGGAAAACTCATATGAAAGACCACTGAACTGAGTCATAAACCTTACTAAAGTCAACCTTGCAAAGGAAAGCCTTCTTCCTCATCCTTCTGCAGAATGCCAAGATCTCTGAAGCAATAACAAATCCATCTTGAATATTCTGGCTAGGAACAAATGCAGTTTGTATAGGTGCAACAATTTCTCCCAAAACACCTCTCAATTTGTTCTCAAGGACCTTTGCGACAATAAGATGGCATTGGACAACGCAATAGGCCTGTATTCCTCAACAGCCTCCGCACCTTCCTTTTTCGGAAGGAAAAACGTGTAGAATTTATTTTATTTTATTTTATTTTATTTAAAAGGGAAAGGATGGTTATCCACATGATAACGACCCAAGACGTGTAGAATTTATTAATTCTATTAAATCCCTAATTACCAGTAACAATCTCATATATCACCTGCATAACGTCATCCTTAATGAGATACCGGAATTCCTTATAAAAATGAACAAGGAATCCATCTAGACCAGGATATGCATTTGCATTTAACCCCCAAACATTCTTCCTAACTTCCTCCTCTGTGAAAGATGTAATAATCTTGTTTGCCTTTTGCCCTATAATCATTGGGATATTTGTCCCTAACCACCTCCACTACACTCATCCTTCCTGTGAAATCTTTGAAGTAATCAGTAGCCACCCTTCCCACTGTCTCCCACCACAATAGTTAGTAGCATTTACCCTCATCTTGTCAATCCAATTTCTTCGTCTCTTACCAAAAGCCATCAAATGGAAGTATTTATTGTTCAAGTCCCCCTCTTTCAGTTAGCTTTGCCTGGACTTAGTTTTCCACTCAACCTCTATCTTCTTGTCTTCCAATTGCACTGTATGCAAGTGCGCCAACCTAGTGCACTGTCCTTCCTTTGATAAGATCCCCATATCATCTACCCTGTCTAAACAAGCGATCTCTACTAAGGCTTCATTCTTCTTACTATTTCTCTTCTTTTATTTGCTTTCTATATGTCCTCAGAAATGTCCTCATTCAATGTAATTTGCCCTCTAACTTAACCGTCGTAGATCCATCCATCCAATGGGATCTCCACTTCTCCACCTACCTTCTAAATCCCTCCTTTAGGAGCTAAGACCTATCAAATTTGAAATAAGTCTTGCATCTTCATTCCTCATTTGACTGTCACATAAAAGGCGTATGGTATGAAAATGGTCTTTCCAATAGTCAAACATCTACCAAGGGAACAACTTGAACTAATTCCACATAAGCAAAGAACATGTCAATTCGAGACATCTACCCCACAAAACTCCTTCATGCGAATGCACACGAATTGGGCACTAGATCTACCAAACCATGCATTGAAACGAAATTTGCAAAAGCCTCTGATCCTTGATCTCTCCCCCCTGCCATCCGGTTTGTCTTCCTCAAGCAAAGTGACATTGAAGTCTCCTTCTATGAGCAAGGGGAAACCTTGAAATTTCTCAGTCACCTGAGTCAGATCTTCCCATAGCCTTGTGCGTGCTCTATCATTATTAGGGCCATAAAATGCAAACACAACCAGATTCATGTTGTCCTGTTGCCTCATTGAATGCACTGACAACGCATGGGTACCCATTAAAGATTCTTCGAGGCAAAACTCATCCTTCGCACTTCCCACAATAATCCCTCCAAATCTTCTAATTGCATTTATAGCACATTACCCCTCTAACTGATTGCCACCAATCTCCCTCCAAATCTGACTGGAAATTTGCTTTAATTGGGTTTCTTGAAGCAAAACCACTCCTGACCCCTAAGATTGGAGGGGTAACCTTTAAGTGTTGACCGTCTAGGGGGTGTCATTTAGCCTCCTCACATTCCAAGAGAGGACCTTCATCATTAAGCAACAAAATGAGACTCCCCACCTGTGTGCTTGAAGCTCACTACTTTAACAATGTGCGCATACACTGTTAGATCTTCATTATCACCTTCCCTCCTTGCATGGATCATGTGATCACCAACAACCGATGTAGCATTCAAATCTTAACCCAAGACCCCTCCTGCTCCACACTGTTGATTTGCTTCGCCTAACACCCTTTCTCATCATTGAATCCTGACGATGTACCCCTACTAAGAAGGTCATCTCCTTCCTCGACCTCCCATTGAAGGTCCAATGAGGACGGTAAAGGAGTTTGGGTTGTGGGTGACAAGGTTTCCATCTTGCAAGGGTTAGAGGTGATGCGATTCGCTCCTCTCGAAATGTATTCCCATCCTTCGTCGCTTCTCCATCGTCAACAGTGTTGTCGCCATTCGAGCTCCTCACACACGGAGTCGGGTGCAAGTGGTCAAAGACGTGGGAGGGAGACAAAAAGATAAGGGTGCGAGTAGTATTTGGATCCTAAAGCTCACCATTATCGAATCTAAAGGTGTATCCGCTTCTCCCTCGAACCGCATTAGCTTGGTCATGACTCAAGTGACTCAAAATGCCATCTTCATTTGAAATTCTCAT
Organism: Thalassia testudinum; assembly: GCA_037157565.1. NCBI lineage: Eukaryota > Viridiplantae > Streptophyta > Magnoliopsida > Alismatales > Hydrocharitaceae > Thalassia > Thalassia testudinum. The sequence continues at coordinate 157,109,163 of JAZHRO010000073.1, forward strand.
GACATCAGAGGCAATAGGAGTAGGAATATTGCCAACCTCTTCGATTTCCACACCAAAATCAACGCATCCTCCCTTAATCTTGGGTGCCACCACAATTAGGGTAGACCTTGCTCTCTCCCCGCCATCATCTCCTCAACCATTCACCTTCCAAATTTGCTTTAGTTGCGTCGAGGCGGCGCCGCCACCCCATGCCTTCCCGGCGACCTTACAGGCAATTGGCCTTCAAGCATCCTCTGCAAGGACCTGGGCATAGGTTCTATCCTTTTCAAGCTACTCATTGTCCACTACCCACGACGCACCGCAAAAGCAGAGCATAACCTTATTAAGAACCTCATGTCAAGGATTAGTTGGGCGGTCACACAAAGTTGTGACAAGTCTCCTACAAAACGAAGGCCGAAACAAGCTTTGAGTAACGTGGATAGCGCAAGCACTACCTTCGCCACTTCCAATGTTCTCAAGTGCATGGGAATCCCCGAGATGGCCACCTCTATCTCCGCCTTCCATGTGGTCTCTCAGAGTTTGCTCCATCATGAGACAATGGCCATTGCCACCGCACGCACCCATCACCAATCTTGATGATGGTAAATAGTAGCTGCCTCACTTCAGCTTCTTAGATCCCACCGCTACCATTGATGTTCATCCTTGGGCCTAGGAACCTCATCATGGACTCCTTGGCCTCTACTACACCAACCTCCCAAAGGTCGCACCTAAGGTGACCATGGCGCTTCAACTTCCACCAAAGGGGCCCCTTGGGGGGGTTGTCTAAGCCTGTCACCCTTCCTCACCTCCATCAAGATCATCTCATGACAATGTACTCTACGTGGCCAAAGACTTCACACCTTAAGCATCGCATAGGGTCTCTACAATCCCCTATGAGGTGACCCCAACCAAGACATTTGAAGCACTAAGGCCTCTCTTGACTCCTTCGCCTCTCCCTCCAGTGGTTGATGGCCACCCAATCACCATCGCCCCCTAGCATCTCTCTCAGCTCTCTGTCACTCATTTTCTCCACTCTCGAGTCTTCATACATGTATTATTACTTTGCCTATTTGGGAGGAGCAACAATCTGCACAGGTATGCAACAGGTTGTTTCTCAAGCTGGCTATTCCATACGCATATTATTACTCTGCCTATTTGAGTGAGTCTTCTGACTGGTTTACATCTTTAACAAATAGCCACGTAATAGCAATATATCATATTATCTTTAATATGGAGGTATTGCTATGATCTTTCATTTTAAGTGTGTTTTTCAGCTACACCCAACAATTATTTGGTAGGCTTTTTTGGAATGGGATGACTAGGTATTTGCTACCATAAATAAATTTGAGTTTTTAATTGGTAATACCGACAGCAGTATTCTATAAAGATTCAATGGAGCCTAGACAAAAGACATGAATTCAGGTGTCCAAATGATATTTGAAAAGTTTCATCTTTTTATATGTGGTTATCGTGTGGATAACCACCCTTCCCCTTTTCAAAAAAAAAAAAAATATCATCTTTTTATCTCGAACAAGTAGTAAGACATTGATTTTATTATTCACAATTCAAATCAGGGAATTATATAAAAAGCCTCTGTCCTACAACATGCACAAGTCTATCGAAAAAGAGCCTGGATTGTTGACTAAATGGAAAAGTTCCATTCCATATTAATTTGAGCATTCTAGATTAAACCATAGGGATAACAGATAAATCAAAAAGTGCACTTCATAAAACTAATTACTCCAAGAATGGAAATTCTCTTTTCTAGACTTGTTTTACCATTCATATCTGATTTTTAATCTTCTGTCAATGCTACTTGAATTTCTTCAAAACATATCGTTTAATTTTTTTTTAAGCACGCTTTCATTTCCTTGCCACCCCATCTAACTCTTACTTGCTGTATGTAAGGGATTGTATTGTATTTCATTTCACTCATTTATTGAGTGAAAATGTAGGGCATTTTCATCAGACTAGCCTCCTCAGTTCATCAAACTACATTTTTTATCATGCTTGTTTTAGGATCATGATGAAATGATTGACATTGAGGTGCATATATTTTGAGGACATAATACTTAGGGTGAAATCTGTTAGCAGATGATTCCTCCTTAATTAAACTCAAGTTGAATTTCTCCCATTTTCTGGTGAAAGAAGATGGTATAAATACTTATTTTCTTTACATTGACAATATGAAATATTTGGTCCATAAACCTAAACTTTTCATGGTGTAAACTGTAAATTTGCATTGTGTAGCTTCCATGAGCAACATTAGGAGCATGTGCATGGTAGGTAGCTAACAGGAAACTTGCAGAAGAGCCATTCAAGTAAACAAAAGACTGAAATATATGAGCCCTCACAAGCATGATAGAATGCTGTATACATCAAGTTGGAGAATAGATGTCAGTTGTGCGCTGCTTGGAAAGCAATGTTATTTGGTTTGTTATGGTGATATACTTGGCAAAAGAGTGCAAGTAGATATCTAATATGCAGTTCAGTCGTTGTGTAACCACATTGCTATCAAAGACAGAGTCTCTCAGTGTGCTTTGTGTAGGTGTTCTAATAGAATTGAATCTCACTGAGTCTGCCCATATCTAGATTCAATTCAATAAGACGAATTCAAATTTTATTCGACTTTCTTTCAAATCAAAAAATCTGGATACAAATTCTATCTGATAAGTTCTGATATTCAATTTTGATTCATTAATTATTAAGGATTCCTTAGTTTCATTTTATATCTAGATTCATTATTTTGTTAGTTTGAAATTAATTCATTGAATTCTGGTTTACCGGCTTATTAGTTCATTCTTTATAAGTTTGATTTATGCTTGAAATTGATTTTTCTTACTGTGGTTTTTTTTTTTTTTTTGAAAAGTTCTTCCTGTGGAGTATTGATATAAGCAATTAGTGACAAACAGGCCTTCTAATGATTATCTCATATTGATTAACGATGTGTTTGCTGGGAATCGGTTGAGTTTAATTTCTATAAGGTTGAGGAGGGGGCATGGACCAAGGAGAAGGGAATTGGAGTGGGGGCATCAGATTCGAGACTTGGTGAAATATGGAAATTAGAAGTTGGAAACAGCATAGAACAAGGAACGGGAGGTGGGTCATGGACTCGCATTGAATGAATTGGGAGTTATTCCTTTCTTTCCTTTTTTTTTTTAAATTAAGTTGGTTAATTAATTTTATATTATCGTTTGCTTTTTGGATGGGAAAAAGATACTAGATACATACATACTTATATAGAGGAAACTTCATTGAACAACATATAGAATCTTTTCGAATTGAATCTAAGAAAAATAATATTCAACTTCTTAAGCTACCAAATTCAGTTATTGGGTTTGTAAACAATCCATTTATTCTGATTGAGTTTTTAAAGATTTTGTTGAATTAAAATATAATCAGAGCTGAATAGTTTGGTCCGTCCTTTTCCAAAAAAAAAAAAGGTTTGATTAGCAGCTCTAGTTTTGTGACTTACGGAAGGCACGACCATTGGCTAGAAAATTGAGACATCATCATGATATACAGGTAGAGGGAGTTAGAAATCAACTCCAAGATTTCTCAGCAAGGGCGACATCCAGATTGACATGAACCAGTGATCTACAGCTTGATTCTTTGACTTGTCCTATAGGCTGAAGACGATTATTTCTTTCCTTTCTATTTTTTTGTAAATGCAAATATTGCACCTTGAAAAGCACAAAAATGCACCAATTGTTGTGCAAATTGTCTTAATCATTAGAGAAGTCACACACCTCTCAATGTTTGTCCTTAAACAGCGCTTCTCTGGTTGTGGAAGATTTCTGATATCCTGATATCTGATGGTTTGCAGGAAGTGTGTAAACTGGCTAGTTGAATCAATTACTTAAATGATACCAGGCTTAAACATGTCAAAGAACATCTCCAAACACAGTTTGGTATGGTCTTGTACACATGAAAGCAACACTGTAAAACCATTTGGCAAGGTTCACATGAAAACAAATTGGCAAGGTTCACCTGGAAGGTCACATTTTGCAAAAGGATTGACTTATCCTGGCAGTGTAAAATGGCAACAATTAGAAGCATGGAGTTTAGAGGAAACAAGGTTGAGACGTGATCTGCAACGTGGTTTTCAACATGTATGAAAACCTAAGAATATGTTGCGCTGTGGTATCATGTATGACAAGTCGAGACAGTTGTTTCAATGTAGTTTCAGAAGGCAACATGCCAACCTAGTCTACACTTGGGGTCTTATTTCTCAACTTGGAGAACCTAGGGATCTATCTACAATCACCACACTAGAAAGATTACAAGAACACATCCTCGTACAATTATTTGGATACAGCAATAATGTGTCAGCCCCTGAAATATTTATAATTCTACTTAGATGGTGGAAAATAACCTTCTGCTCAAACTTAAGAAATACAAACCAAAGAGTGTGTTATTTCAGTTAATGGTGATTTATACTCAAATTCTACACTCAACTGTCTCCTCTTTCATGGTGATTTCTACCCAGATGTTTGTGTATCTAATCTTCTAGTAAAAATTATTACTACTATTACCGTTTGCTTATAAATCTGTCTTTACAGGTGAACTCCTTGATGCTGGTATAAATCGCAGCCCTAGTGCTTATCTAAACAATCCAGCTGAAGAACGCAAGCGCTATAAATATAATGTAGACAAAGATATGACCCTTTTGAAATTTGTAGATAATGAATGGGGTCCAATTGGCAGTTTTAATTGGTTCACAACTCATGGAACTTCTATGAGCCGTACTAACTCATTGATAAGTGGTGATAATAAAGGAGCTGCTGCTCGCTTTATGGAGGATTGGGCACAAGAAAGCACCATTCAGCAAGAAATTAAAAGATATCTCCCCGATTTGCCTAGGCCCCTTGGCAATTTTAATGAATTTCTTCGAAGAGTCTCAAATGTGATTTCAATGCCACATGAACACTGTAAGTTTTTGGAGTGTTAGGATTTACTATTTGTATACTAAGTCCTATAAATTCACTTATACTCTTAAGTCATCTGCTTGCCACAAAGATGGTAAATTATCACAGCTTGCTTCATCCTTTGAGGCCGAAAATGGGAGTGAAGTTACACGATTCCTTAGTCTCTCAAAACGGGTTCGCAGTAATCAACAACCGGTTGACAGACCGAATTTTGTTTCTGCGTTTGTTCAATCAAATTGTGGTGATGTTAGTCCAAATGTATTGGGAGCATTCTGCACAGACACTGGACTTCCATGTGATTTCAACCATAGCACATGTAATGGGAAGAATGAATTGTGTTATGGGCGTGGGCCAGGGTAATTGCTAGTTTTGTTTAGTTATATTTGTTGATTTCTTGTTGAATGCTGGCAATTTTAAAGATAATATTTTGACATGTCAGGTACCCAGATGAATTTGAAAGTACACGCATAATTGGCAACAGGCAATTTAGAAAAGCTGTTGAACTTTTCGACTCTGCATCTGAGAAGCTCGAAGGGAAAGTTGATTATCGTCATGCATATATTGATTTCTCTCAGCTTGAGGTTGAGCTTCCTTCTGGTAATGGTACATATATTGTGAAAACGTGCCCAGCTGCTATGGGATTTTCATTTGCTGCTGGAACCACCGACGGTCCTGGAGCTTTTGACTTCATTCAAGGAGATGACCAGGTCTATTTCTTCTCAGCTTTTGGGTTGTCAAGGTCTTTGTCGAGAAAGTTAGCTTTATCTACTAAATTACTTATTTGACTCATATCAGGGCAATGCTTTCTGGAAATTGGTGAGGGATGTATTAAAAGAGCCAGGGAAGAAGCAGATTGCTTGCCAGAGTCCTAAGCCAATCTTATTGGACACTGGAGAGATGGATGAGCCATATGCCTGGGCAGTGAGTTTATGACCCTGCTCTCCTTTCAATAGTCATTTCTACTGTTCTTTGGGATTGAGTTTAATAACTTCGATCAACTGTCTTCTCTGCTATGCGAACTTAGAAACTCTATTCTTGCCTACTTATACGATCAACCGTTACCTTTTCTTAGCCTTCAGTGCTTCCAGTTCAGATACTGCGGGTTGGTCAGCTAGTTATCCTGAGTGTGCCTGGAGGTAACCTTCATTTCTTTGATCCACAAACAGAAGCTCAAAAGTATAGGCTGCATGGAACTGCCTACAGCCTGTGCGCATGCTATTTGGTTTTAATTTTACGTGTTAGCATTCTGTTATCAAATGTCATTCAACTGTTCTTATCTGCTCACAAGTGTCTGGCTTTTGTTCCAGAATTTACTACAATGGCTGGGAGGCGACTGCGGGAAGCTGTGAAATCGGTACTTACTAGCGGTGGCAATGGAGAATTTAGTAATGTCCATGTTGTTATTGCAGGCTTGACAAATGCATATTCTCAATATATCACAACCTTCGAAGAGTACCAGATTCAAAGATATGAGGTTCCTACTTATATATTACAGTAAATTTAAGATATGCCTTTTTGCTAAATGTGGTTTTAATCTTGGAGAACTGTTCTCGGTGTCTCTGTGTGTGCACACGTATGCATGTGAAGCGGGGGGGGGGGGGGGGGTTGTGGGAAGGGGTGGTTGTGGAGGAAGTGGGGGAGGGTGCAACTAGGACTATCAAGTGGACTCGAACTCGCCTAATCCAACTTGAACCTAACCCACATAATGGACTTGAACCTGATTAATTTAAATGGGTCAAAACCCATCTAACCCGTTTAAGCATACAGGTTCTGTTCGGTTTGGTTTGGATTCCACAAAACCGCCTAAGTTGTTTGGCCTTCTTAAAATAATAACAAAAAAATCCCATACTACAACCCTAACCCATCTGACCTGCCTGACCCATATAATAAATGGATTGCGTTGGGTCCACTTAGCCTTAGGCAGGTCAAGTTTGGTTTTCATCTGATAGTCCCATTTAATACACGGGTCAAACCTGACCTGAACTGTCTATTAACAGGTTTGGCCTAAACAGGTTAGATCCAACCCTACCCGATCCATTTGACAGCCCTACGTGCGACAACCCTTCTAGCAAGCCTAAGGTTCAAATCTGTGAAATGAACCAACATGATATTTGATTGGATAAGGAGCAAGCCGATTTGTGAGTGAGATAAGGGTCATTAGGTGGGATTAGTTGAATGGTGCCCAATGGTTATTTTCGTGGGTTGCGGTCTGTCTCTACAAGCATACTACTTTCCTACTGAAACTCCTAACACATCGAAACTGCTACTTATCCAACGAAAAAGTAAAACTAATAAATAAAGAAGCATATTTTTTATTCATACTTACAACAGAACAACTCACCTATTATACCAATGAAATACAGGCCAGATAAATGCAGCATTTCAGGCCCCACAATGATGCGAGTTACAATTACAGTAACATTACCAAGAAGGCAGGGTGGAAAGATGAGTCTTTTGTAAAATATTAGCAAGGAAAGCTAGCCTTCTCAAAAAATTTACAGCCAGTAGTGGCCTTTTAATCCTCAACCATATTCAGTTCTTTGCATTTGCTATTTACTCTCTGCATGGAGTTTACTGGTTAAAGCATGTTTTTAGTTGAAGTTACACTTTGATTCCTCCATTACCTCAAATATAAGACCTACTCTTTTGAGTCCATTTTGATTTTTGAATTTTTCTTCTTTCTTCCAGGGTGCCTCTACATTATATGGTCCCCACACACTGAGCGGCTACATTCAGGAGTTTAAAAATCTCGCTGAATCTCTTATCACTGGCAAAACCATTCCTCCAGGCCCCCAGCCCCCTGATCTACTAGATAAACAAATTAGCTTACTCCCCCCTGTCATTCTGGATTCAACCCCATTAGGCAGCAAGTTTGGCGATGTCAGCATTGATGTTCCAAAGAACTCTACTTTCAAGAGGGGTGGCACTGTTACTGTTACTTTCTTGTCAGCTTGCCCCAGGAATGACCTCCTAACTGAGGGCACATTTGCTCTGGTTGAGAGATTAGATGGAGAAGAAATGTGGGTCCCTGCCTACGATGATGACGACTTCTGCTTGCGCTTCAAGTGGTCTAGACCCTTTCCCTTAAGCACACGAAGTTATGCAACGATTGAGTGGAGAATCCCTGAAACTGCAGTGACAGGTGTGTACAGATTCCGGCATTTTGGGGCCTCGAAAAGCTTGTTGGGTTCCATAAGCCACTTCACAGGTGCTTCAAGTGCCTTTGTAGTGGTCTAAGAAACATGGAGACTTTTCAGTTTCTCCTCCTTTGGCCTTACCCAGGTGCTTTTCTAGGTTTTCTTTAGGTCGCTGTGTTCTATTTTGTACTCTTTCTTGTGACCCCAATGCATATGTAACTACTTACGCATGCTTGAATTATCTATTGTAAAAGTGATTATCTCGATGAGCTTCAAGTTGTAGTAAAACTTGGTGAAATTTCGACAATCTTTGGACAATGAGGTTTTAACGTAACAATATCTCTTTTTGAAAGGGGAAATTAGCTTTTGAAATGTTTGTGCAGCATGGGGTTTTACTTTCAGAACGGCAACTCTAGCGACCTTTTGTACTCTGCTGTTGAATTGCTAGTGTGAAGTTTCTTGATGGTATTACATTCTTTTCTCACATTCTCACCCTTGCCGTCATTAGTGATTCCCTGCCATGTACTTATGTGTGATGCAATGCAGGGCCTTCATACAACATGCTATTGATTATAGCTGATATGAAATAATGGCAACTGGATCATTGGTTTTGCGGTATCTGGATATTACTATCATGTTATAAGTGTATTACCGCACAATCCATGCCCTGATGGTTCAAAACTTTGGGACTCATTAGTCATGATGCAACTGTGAAGGAATGGTAGCTGTATTTTTTAAGGTAAATAATTGCCTATTTCAGAAGAAAAGGGCAGGTTATAGCTTAACCTAGATGTTAAGACCTTTGGTTCATTACAAATCATGAAAAGGTATTATAAGATGCCTAATGGTGTTGCAAAAGCCTCAAATTGGCGTGTTGCAACATAAAGGAAAACTAAAACGTCAAGAAGGCAACTACAAGCCTGTCATAGGAAGCGTGCCAAAGAGGGCAACTAGAGAAACATAGGAAGGCAAGCTGAGCTGGGTTAGTTGGAGTAGGTTTTTAGGTTCAACTCCTAGGGATGTCAATAGAACAAGTTTGGATCTGATTTTGATAATACCAAATCTTTTCTTGATTAAAAACCCCATTTTCTATACACACCTCATTTACTTAGAGGGAAAATCTGCTACAAACCCATTTCTAAACATCCTAATTAAGAGTCTTAAACAAAATTTATATAAGAACTATCAATGCTTATTGACAAGCAACTAAAGAAAGGTACATTTTCATGTTATAAATGAGACTTGCTTTATCGTGTAAGGGTTAATTTACTGGGTGGATAAGAATTACTTGTGAAAGGAAATTATGTTAGGACACAAAATTTAGCAAGACATAAGTAATACACCTAATTAGGTGTACGAGTTTAGGGTACCATGTCCTATATCCGAACTTAGATTTAATCAAGAATGATTTAGCAAATTCAAAGGTTGGGTGACATCTCTATTAACTCCCATAAGGGCAAGTTTTTGAGGAATTCAGTGCCTCATAAACAGGTGCTAAGAAGTGGCTAGAGACGTGCTAAGGAAACTAAGGTAACGTAGATAAAGGTGGCTAGCATCACGGGCACGTGGAAATAGCAAAGGCTGCTGTAAGGGCTACTTTTAGAGTTAGGAAAATGAAATTAAAAAATATAAAATTAGTGTTAATCTATAATTGTATTTATTTATAGAGTGGTGTTAACATCAGTTTGTGTTTACTTGAATTGGTGTTAAGTTGTGATATTGATCTTTGTGGCATTTACTTGGTAGTGGTGTTAAGAATATGAAACATAAAGGTTGTTTACATTGCGGGTTGTATTCCACCTGATAAAAACTTGCGAACACGGGATATCTCATGTTAGTGTTTACATGTAACTCAGGATAATTTTGTGAGGGTATTTACGTGAATAGAGGATAAGGTGGGAATAAGCTAGGATTGCAAGGGATTTGGGCATGAGATAATTCGTCCCTCACTCATACCCGATTTTAAGGCAAAACACGGGTTTACTTATTCCTCTTCGTAAACACGGGATATCCCGCAAAAACGTGGAATACCCCACGACGTAAATGGGCCCTAAAGGTTATCAGAGATATGAGTGGTGTACGATTTTAACACAGGTTTGGCTAACACCAGTTGAACTGTTGTTAGACAAATCCATGTTAAAATGACTAAACCTGGGTTAGTAAATGGAGGTTAAGTAATCAAGTAAACGGAAGTTAATCCATCAAGTAAACTAAGCCTAAGAGTTACTTTATGTAGAGAGTTAGCTAACTTGGGTTTCAAGTTAGAAACATGAGTTAACTCCAATTTATGTTTACTTGAAAAGAGAGGTTAACTATTTTAGGTGTTATTAAATGGGAGTTAACGTGTATACAAAGGACACATGCAAGAAGAGGAAATGTGGGTTAACTTAACACTCGAGAAAATCAATGTTATAACTCCAATTTGTGTTTAATTGAAAAGAAAAGTTAACCATTTTAGGTGCTTTTAAATGGGAGTTAACGTGTATACAAAGAACACATGCAAGAAAAGGAAATGTGGGTTAACTAAACATTCGAGAAAATCAGTGTTATAGGAAACCCAAGTTCAACTAAATCAAGTGGAAAACAAGGGTTAACCCCTTCTTTTTAGGGGTGAACTCCCAAGGTAAATCAGGCCTATGGGTGGAGGTAAATGGCAAAGCTCTCTAGCAATATGGAAAGCCATCAAGGTAGACGGAGGTCATCTGGTAGATTTAAAGTGATCGAGGAAAATTGTAGGGCAAGATCAATTAGCCACCACGAGGTAGACCAAAGCATAAAGAGCTTCCCCTGCAACTTAATCCGTTGCATGCCTCCAACAACTTCCAGCAAATGAAGGATGCACTCCAACACACCTGATGAGTAACGATAGGGTGAGTTCTCACAAAGGTAGAGTGAAATGACGGAAGGAACTTGCAACAAGGCAACGTAGGAGCTCGGAGAAAACATTATGACAGACATAAAGAGTGATCTAGACATAGGTTGTTGGAGCATGAAGCATGCGATTTGATGGAGCCCTCGTTACAAAGCCACTGGACAAGCAGTCTCAAAAGTGTGAACAAAGAGGTGTACAAGGAGGTATGACATGAGGCAACTTTTACGTGAACATTAAAAAAGGAAGAGGAAGGGGAGAAGAAGCTTTCCAACCCAAGGGCCAACATACGAAGCTTTATATGTGGAGGTAGTGGGGAGCTTGCAAACCCTTGCAAAAGTCACCAGGCAATTTTCTTTAGGAACAGAGTTAAGGAGGTGATAAAAATAGGAATAACGATGGGCATGATACAACAAATGACTCTGTACATCCTTTTTTCGAATTCTTAACAGCACGTCCAATAACCCATCAAAAATAGGTCAAAAGATAGGTGATGGTTCTAGAGCTGTTGACACGTTCTTTTCTTTCTAACTTAATCCCTTCATTAAAATGGGGAAGAAAGTGAATACCTTGGGAAAACAGCCCTAAAATGATGAGGGAGAGGAGGGGAACACCACACTCTCACAGAGGGACTTAACATCCCAAATGGGAAACTCAACACCCCAATAGGGACTAAATTGAGACAAAACAGTAAAACAAAAGAAAAAACAAGCAACATAGTGGAAGGACGGTGCCCAATCCATGTAGTTTTCCAACTAAGCTTCAAGCTTTCATAACAATCTATGCTATTGAAACATTGACAATCTACACGAGAAATCGAGCAAAGGAAAATTGGTTTGGATCTCAATCATGTTGGGTACAATTCTTTGCACAGACCTATAACAAGATAAGGGAAGTTGCAAGGAAAAAAAGTTGGCTGCAGTTGTGCAGATTCTCAAGCAAGTTGTACCCGTGGCCATTAACCCAAATCCCTTGAACCAACTCCTTGCCTCTACCCAATCTCCTACACTAATTGCCCACCACTGATTCATATTTAGATGAGATGGAACATTCAAACCAAGATCACACACTTGGTCAAATCCCTATCCTCACACCTTGGATAAGATTCATAGTTGATATACAAGCAAGACCACCCTCTCCCAATCAGATCCTTGCTTTGTGGTTTGCAGAAAATATGGAAGCTTAGGATCAACAATGCCAAAACTAAAACAAAGGTGAGGCTAGCCCTATCAACCCTAACCAAATTGATCCTCTCCCATGCAAATCCAGTTAGGCCTGGTAAGGAGAAAAAGGAAATAAAGAGCCAAGGATGGATCTACCATCCAAGACCATGAGGAACTCACGGTTGGCAAGCAAAGGAGAGGGCTCAAGAGCAAAGCATTAAGCCTAGGGCAAGATAACTTAGGCTAAGGCTCCCTTCGTGCAAGAGAGGTAGACGATGAAGGATGCAGAGGAGAGGTCTCGACCTGCACATTCACCAACCAAAGGCCTGGTAGTGGTGCCATGGTGAAGCATCTAGAGGTTTTTGGAGAGGAGAGGCACCATTCTAATCTCTCCAAGGTGACGATCTTGTTTCTGACCATCGACGTGAATAAGTTATTGATATTTTCAATTAACTCAAGCGATCCACCTTTCCTTTAGAGATGCATTCATTTTCACTCGTGTAAAGTTTGGATGGATGCACATCCTTAAAACGGCAGATCCTTCTGAACGTTAAATATTCCAACTGGACGATTGCATTGTATTCGCAAAATGGATGTATTGCATTGTATTCGCAAAATGGATGTACTTCAAAATTATTGAACATCTGCTATCCCTTATTTCTAAATTACACCACCTAAAAAAGTAAAGTTGATTGCAATAATTTTAGCAATAACATTAGTTGACTTTTGAGGCATCACAGACAAAACCCTTTCTAAAAGATGCCAGTCTGCTAATCCCTGACAGATTTTGATCACTAAGATACAAAAGCTTAAAAGTGATTTAATTCAATAGAAATTGACGGTTTACCTTGTAATTTTAAGTGATGAGCCATTTTTCACTCTATGAACAATAAAAGAAAAACTTATGACTTTGCAAAACAAATAGTAATCAAGAATCTAGGATGCATCATGATATATTATTAGGACAAATAACCCATCAATATTCGAATAAAATTTCAGGCAAACATGCAAAGCAAAATAACAATCATACTAAACGCACGGTCATTGATTCTGAAACAAAATCCCCAGATATTCTAATCACAAACAATAATTACCGCCAAACCGAAGCTCACAGCATTGATCTAAAATCAAACACATTAATCCAGAGACAAGTTCAGAGTATTAAATCCCCTAAAAAGGCTCCGAATAAGTTGATTGTATCAATCACTATCATAACCATTGGAATCTATACATTTGCAATCACATGATCCCATTGGAATCTATACATTTGCAATCACATGATCCCATGTGAACTAGAAGGCAAGAAAATTCAACTTACTTAAATTATCTTGTTTAATTTGTTATGATTAGAAATATATTTTTCCTCTTATAAAAGACTATTAGATTTAAAAAATAAGATTAACCTATGCATACAAAGGGACTAAATCTCATTATTTTTATTTAGATTCTATTATGATAAAACTCCAAGTTTCAATTTCTTTACATTTATCATGCAATTCGAACTAATAAATCAAACAATTCACAGTCCACTTCCAACAAATCCTAACTTAACTTGAATTCGGATATGGAATCCTAAGCTAAGAGCATTCCAATTTAAAATTGCATATCTATGCCAGATAAGCAAAGCATAAAACAAAGAAATCTTGGCACTGAAGTGATGAGAAATAGCTTGAAGAGATGCAACTTTCAAGGATACCATTACAACCACAGGTGAGACAAATATAAAAACAAGCGAGGCCTGCCAAGTATCTAGACAAAGCTTAGGTTTCATGTTTTACGTCAGCCTTCATATCCTCATCATCTTCAATCTTGGGAGCCAAGTAAAATCTAATGTAACCCATTTCTGCAATTTTGTATTCCACAACTACAGGCAGCTCAGATGAGAGACTTATTGTGACTGTCTCTGACAGAGGAGTCGCCTTAGTGAAGGAGTTCATGTATCGCAATGCAAAAGTCAATGACACAGGCTGGTGCATCTCTATGACAGTCGCTTCCTCAGGCTGCATTAAACATGCACATCAATGCTCAACTGGTAACAAACATATTCAAACAAGGAAACAATATAGAAGATTTCTTGATCATTAGATTAGTCTGACATATAAGCATTTGACTAATAATATCATGATATAAAATCATTCTTAACAATACTACAAGACTTTCATAGAAGGACAAGATTAGATCAGAATATAAAGCTGAACTCCCACGTCATTAAGACAGACATAAAATTCTTCTCTCTGGCTTTCATATCAGGTGCTGCAATAAGCAGCCTTGATTCAAACCTAACATCTAATATAACAGTTAATGTTAATCACATTCCCAGAATATATTTGTTGTGCTTGAAATACTCAAAATCAACTTAGTACAGAATATAAAGAAAAACACAATCCACAGATAACTGGTTTATGAGCAAAACCACAAACAAGTAGCCATTTAAAGTTAAACACAGTAGTTGCCACTTCTTTCTAGATGCTTACACAGCAAGATGTGAACATGAAACACTTAGACCTGGAAAGAACAATCAGAACTTAAAAAAAGAAGGCATACCTTGTCAACAGTTGTGTTCTGCCTGCAGACAATATTTGCCGCTCCAATATCTCCTCTTGTAGAGAACTTGACACCTTCTTTTGTGACAGAAATCACAACTGTAAATCCCAGAAGAGAGGAACATGAGTAAGCCTGACAGAACCAGCCATTTTACGTTAAGACATTCAAGAATCAGGTCAGGATCAGAAACCTGTGTCACCAATGCTGGCAAGATCCTTGCAGATCCTTGCAAACTCAGAAGAAGGCATTCGAACAATGGCATGGTACTCAGCATCGGGGATGCCCAGATGCTCACTGTCTATGTCCATCAGCTTCATCTCAAAATCAGAGATTTTATCTTGATCTGATGCCACCAATAACAATTAAAGATGATAAGCATCATCATCCATCAACAAAAATTAGAAAAAAATTCAACAAAAATAAAAATAAAAATTCAATATCCCCATAACACCACCAGGTTAGCACTCCATTCACCATACCAGTAAATTAACAAACACCCCTAGCAAGATGATCAATAAAACATGAAATTCTTTTTCACAACTTCAACATACCCTTCTAGTTACTCCAACCCTCTAACCAGTCATGAACTCAGGTGAGGGAATAACCTACAGTTTTTGGCTCAAGCATTTGGAATAATGGCTAACCATTCCACTTCAGTCCCTATAGCTGCAAGGCAAAGAATGTTCAAAAAACCAAGCAGAAGACAGTAATTCTCTTGCCTCAATCATGCCCAAACGCTCCAGGAATTACCATTACTAACTCAAAACTCTTGGCAGCACTGGCATCAATCACAACATTGAGTGCAACATCTCCATACTCACCTTGGCCACAAGCTCAGAGGTTCACCCACAACATTTGTTTTCCTTATTTATGCATCTTAACAACTCAGTTTAGAAGTGGTATTCCAATCAACCAACTTCAAGGCAGTTAAATAACCACATTCAAATCATAATTGGCCTTAATCATTAGTGACCAAGCAATAACAATAATCTCCGCCAAGCCACTCAAACAAGCAACTCTCAGCCAACTAAAACACTCCAAGAAACGTAAAGAAAAATGTTTGTAGTGGCACGTAAGATGAACAAGTAGATGCCACAAGCAGACAATTCAGCATTAAGGTAAAACCTACAGCCTTACCAATAAATTTCAACTTCTCTCAGCAGAAAAAGTCGAAATGAAGCTCACACGATTATCCTGAAAATTCCAACTCGGCACCACACATAAGCCCCAAAATTCCAACTTATATGCAAAGAAGAGCAAAACCCCCACATACCGCACTACAGATTGGCATAACCCACTTCATCAAGAAAATACGTTTCGAAACTCTTGCCGCTCACAGTCCCTAAAAATCCATTTTTTACCCCAAACGAGAAAGTAGTAAAACACGATCGAAAATACAGATCGCCGTAACCATTCCGTAAAAATAAAAAGCCTTTCGCAACTATTACGACAAGCAAACCCTAAAAATCCAATCTTTGCCTCAAAAAAAGGAAGAAAAACACAAAACAGAACTAAGCTCTCGATCGACATATTGATACCGCATGGTCGAGAAAATGCATTTCGGAACCCTTACCGCATCACACGAACCCTAAAAAGACCTATCTTTTTCACACGCACATGCACATAAGAGAGAGGGAGAGAGAAAGAAAACTGAACTAAACCAAAAGACTAAACTTGGGAAGGAAGAAACCCTAGAAAGAGGAAGATGGGGGAGGAGAAGAGGGGACGGACTCGGGCTCTCGAACATGAAGGTGACGGTGTCGGTGCCGTCGTCAGCCTTGATGGTGATGATGTCGTCATTTCCGGCGCATCTCAGCATCTTGGAGAGGTTGCTGAGGTTCATCCCCATCGAGACGTTGCGGTCGCACCGGTAGTGCTCGAACCCCTCGGAGCGGAGGAGGAGCGCCACCAGCGCCACGTGGCTCGAGTCCATCGCCTGCAGGGAGAACCCCGTCGCCGAGCAGTCGAAGTTGGCGTCGTTCACCAGGTCCTTTATCGCCTCCATCACCTTCTTCAGCAGCGACCCCTGCACCAACCTCAGCTCCAACATTCTCGCAATCTATAGCACCGCTACTCTACTCTACCGTCGATTGAGAAGGAATGATCGATC
The DNA here is from genome assembly GCA_037157565.1 of Thalassia testudinum. Classification (NCBI taxonomy): domain Eukaryota; kingdom Viridiplantae; phylum Streptophyta; class Magnoliopsida; order Alismatales; family Hydrocharitaceae; genus Thalassia; species Thalassia testudinum. The sequence goes on from JAZHRO010000073.1 coordinate 157,125,893, forward strand.
GGTCGGAGGAAACCCTAGTGAGCTCCGCTACAGGTGGAGAGGAATGGGAGAGAGGTGTGGTGGAAGTCGTTTATATCCCATCATAAATCGTGAGGGGTGGGGGGGAAGAGGGAAAACCGAAAAGTTGGGGTTTTCCTTTTTTCCGCGGGAGTTGGGCGGGAAATGGAGGGGTCTTTGGCGCGGTTGGAACGGTGGGTTTCGGGCTCCTTCCATCCAATCGAGGATTTGCGGGGAGTGTAAATTAGGGTAATTAGGAACGTGGAATAACTGGAGGAACTATTTTTTATTTTGTGTCTCGCGTCTCGCGGGAAGTAAAAAAATTAAAATTATATTAAAATGTTATCATCTAAAATTTTATTATATTGTCGGATGTATTTTGAATTTTAATCCGTGTATTTTAATTTTTATCAATAAAAAAATATTAATTTAAAATTAAAATATCCAACACATTGTAAAGTATAATTTCTACGTATCTTAATTTTTAAATGAAGAAAAATAAAAAATATTAATTAAAAAATAAAAATACATCACTGCATGTTACACGTGAAAAATTAAAAATATTAAGTAAAAATTAAAATACATGATATGTTGAGAAATAGTTGTCTAATTTAGGAAGAATTTTTTTTTTTTACCTATCCTCTCTACAGATAAATTTTTTTTTATCTATGCTGCCTTTGCCCATGAAATCTTTAAAAAAAAGTCAGTTGCTATCGCTGCCAAAAAATTGAAAAAGATAAAAAGGGTGACCTACTGGCTGTTGCCACTTAAAAACGCTCGTTGCTGCCGGTGCCGCCCTCTCTCTCTCTCTCTCTCTCTCTCTCTCTCTCTCTCCCGCGGATTCGTACCCATGAATCAAAAAAGTCCAAAAATAAATAAACAATAAGCCAGTTGCCACCGGCGGAAAGTTTATTAGATGCATTCGGGAAATGTAAAAGTTTACTTATAATTGATAATGTGGTTCTAATTTGTATTTTATTAATGTAAGAAAAAAAGCTCATATGTAATGAGATCTACTATTATAAAAATTAATAATAAATTATTTTTATAGGATATATGATTATATAAAATTATTTTATATTTTTAAAATAATTTTATACATGTATAAAGTAAGATTAAATCGTTACAATCTTATTTTAAATTATTTTACATTGATATAATCTTACTTTGAATTATTTTACATTTATGTAATATTATTTTGTACGAATATAATATTTTTTTACACCGGTGAAAAGTAAGATTACACCTTATTTTTAACTACTTTGTATCGTTGTAATATTATTTTGTATGAGTACAAAATAAGATTGTACATTATTTTGAATTACTTTGTATCGATGATATATTATTTTACGCAGGTGTAATATTTTTTTACACAGGTGTAAATTAAGATTACACCTTACTTTAAACTAATTTAAATCGGTATAAAATTATTTTACATAGGTGTAATATTTTTTTGCACGAGTACAAAGTAAGATTAAATTCTAAGGGTTTCTTCACGCATGATAAGTGATTTTACATTTGAAATGTAATTTTTCACCTTACGATTTAACCCTAAATCCTAAAGCAAAAAATCACTTCTCATACGTAAAATCACTTTCTATAAACCTAAATCCTAAACTCATAAGTCAAAATCACTTTAGACAAGTGAAACTATCATTGGAATAATTTTACACCGATCCAAAATTAGATTACACCAGTGTAAAGATACCTTATAATAATTTATCATCAGTGCAAAATTTTTTATCACCTGTACATTTTAAGTTAAAGTGGTGTGGAAATTTTTTAAAATGTGATGAAGACTACCACGTAATAAACTTTACGTTCTTTTATTTCTTTACATAAATATCAATTATCAAGTGTGCCAATATTCTTAACGTTGTGTAAAATACAAAAGTTATACCTCACGTTACTTTTTAATTCAAAATCTACGTTTCCCTAATTTTTGACAAAAAAAAAAACCCCAACACCCCCTCTCTTTCTCAGATGTCACAATGAATCAAAGTCCAAAGGGGGAAAAAAGTAAAGAAACGATACAAGAAATTAATATTTATATATCTCCTTAATACCTTTTTATATGTATAAAAGATCACCAAAAAGTAAAATAAGTAAGCCTTATTTGATATGGGATATTATTACGAAAATAAAAATTAAAAATAATAAGAATAAAGAAATTAAAATTTTGTTGGATAAAGAAAATAAGTTTGTGGAATAAATAAAAGAAAAAAAGAAGAGTTAAATAGATAATGAAATAAGTGAGTCAATTTATTTAAATGTTTAGTGAGTTAAAATTATTTCACAGAGAGGATGAAATAATTTTACTTCGAAGTAAATTTACTTAACCTAATGTAAATAAGAGGTGATGAGAACCTCATCATTAACCCTAACTAACACAATTTAATCCAAATAAGTATAAAAAAGCTCCTACAAAACCTAAAGAGAAGCTTAACTCAGAGAATTATGAGTTAAAGAACAAAATAAATCATAAGGGGTAAAACTATAATTTCACCAATGCAGTGTGCAAACAGGATAATTAAGGGTCCAAACACAGGTCAAACGAGCATAATAAGGAAGAAAGTGGGATGATCTGATCTGAAAAGTGTTATAGCAATTTCTAGGAATTAAATGACATTCTGTAACCTTAAAACAAATCCACTTTAATTCACGAGGTTCGAGGCAAAGTAAAAATCAACTAAACCCTCTAAAATTCATGGAAAAATATTCCTTAGGGTTTAGAACCTTCAATTTGGCCTTTACAATCTATTTTGACCTAAAATGAGAACCATACCAAATTTATAACTTAATTTAGGTTTTTATGCAAATTGATTGATCAAACATGGTCCAACCTAAAATCAAATTTCACCATTAAAATCCTTAGGTTCAAATTAGTCTGGTATAAAAATTTGGGCCTAAAATAAGACTATCTTGACCGACTTTACATATTGGTCTTCTTAATTTACTTTCTGACCCTTATCTTTTGAAACCCTTACGTTTAGCCCCTATCTTCTCATCGTTCTTTGCAGAACGGTCCCCCTGCCATTTCTGCGCAACACCATACCTCCGGCGACCTTGCGCGGAGGATGGCGCCACGCAGGGCAGGGCGTCCGTCCTCAGGAACAAGCGGGGGGTTCCCTGCATCATCCTCTGTTGCAGGTGTTGGTACTAGAGCACCACGATCATTTGTTTTGATGATAACAAAACACGTGTTATTTAACATTTGCACTTGGAGTCTTAGATTTCAGGTCAATTGCAAATGTAGACGTGATTAGACGGAATTCGAGCTCGCATCCAGGATGGATTGGAGGAACTTGATGGAAAACAGAGGAGATTCGCGAGGAGCGATGGCTTGAAGAAGGAAGGAGATGAAGAATATGATAGACTTCCTTCTCTTGTACTCTTTGTATTTTTCGTTTCTTTTGTTGCTCTTTATTTTTGTCACTTAGATTCATGTTAAAGAACCTCAAAGTACCCTAACAGTAGTCCTAGGAACACCGGCACAACCCTAGGATACTTAGGTTTTCTGTAGAGAACTTAGAAAACCAATAAAGGGTTCAAACAGCATTTCCAGACGTCTAATTCCAAAATCAGACGTCTGATAAAGTGTTTTAAGACGTCTGACTGTTGATTCAGACGTCTGATAACATTTAGGCTAGACAAGTTAGTTCTGTTTGATGAAATCAGACGTCCAGACCTTAGACCAGACGTCTGATGACTTTGCCAGACGTGCAATTAGTGGACCGTTGGCTCTCTTAGCAAACACTCGAGGATATGACCGTTAAAGCCTTTCCAGACGTCCTTAAGTCCTTCCAGACGTCTGATAATTGACCGTTTTGCCTCGACTGACCTGAAAATCTTTTCTCAGAGATTTTCTAGCCGTTGCAAATCCATTCCCACGAAAAAGTAGGTTTCCAGACGTCCTGTCTGTCGTCTGATGGACTTGCGCTAGAACCCTGTTTAGATCTGATTCAAGTCAGGAAGGAACCCGCACGAAATCAGACGTCTGACCTTGAAATCAGACGTCTTAAAGTGGTCTTCCATACGTCTGATGCCAGAATCAGACGTCTGATAACCCTGTCAGTGCAATGATTGTTCCTGATTTCGAGTTGATTCACTTGGGCTTTGCACCCAACGGCTATGGAGCCTTTCCTAAGCCATCCAAAGCCTTCCTAAGGCATCTATAAATAGAGGGGAACCTCTTGCACACTCATACACACCTAGAAACACAAGACACACCCAAGCAACATACTTTCTACCATTTTGTGCCTCTCTTGCTCTCAAAGCTCTAGTTCTTCATCTAGAGAGCATCAAGCCTTCGCGCACCCGCTCTCCCACCGTAGTTCACGAGAGCGACGTAGCGCCGTCGTGTTGTTCACGCATCCGCGTCGCCGACGCACTCCTTGCAAAGGAGAGTTTCTTAATTCCTATAGAAGCTTAGGTTTAAAATTACTTTGTTGGCTCTATAGGATTATTTGTTATTTTATCTTTGTTATTTGGTTGGGTATTCGTTTTGCGAATTCCCGTCTCCTTCGTGGGACAAAATCCTTCTCATGGAGAGAAGGGGTTGAGGAACGCTACCCTCGCACTTGTAGCGTGGTTGTAATTGAAGTTGAATCACCCTCGTTTAAACTGATTCTAGCTGCTACTCTCGTCTATAGTTCTAATATTTCGTCGTAGTATAGTATAGATGAGCGGTTACCAGTTTAATACAATTTGTTACTCAGAAAATAAAAGTTTTCCCAAGGTCGAACTCAGGGAGCAAACTGTATTCTAGAAGTACAAAGTTTCTATTACAAAAATGAAAGAAAGAGAGAGAGAGAGAGGGATTTGTCTTGTTGGCTTTTTCTTCTTCTCTTCTTTCTCTTGTCTTTGTCTTCTTCTCTTCTCTTCTCTTTGGTTCTTCAGTCTTCTTCCTTCTTTCTTTTTCTTTGTCTTCTTCACTTCTCTTCTCTTTGGTTCTTCAGTCTTCTTCCTTCTTCTTTCTTTTTCTTCCAAGCTTCTTCTCTTTCTCCTCGTGTTCTGCTTCTCTCTTCTTTGTCTTCTTTCTTCTGTTCTTCTGGGCGTCATCTGATTTTTCAATCAGACGACTTAAGTAGCCTCTGCTACAATGCGTCCTCCTTCTTTCTTCTTCTTCTTCTTTGCCTTTCTTCTGCTTTGCTTCAAGCAGCCACGGCTCTGGCTGCTCCTTCCTTCTTTCTTCTTCCTCTGTGGTCTGCCTTCTCTTCTTCTTCTGTGCCTGCACACTCACAGTTGGGTCAGGGCAAAAACCTACTCTACCCTCCCCTGCATCTCTCTCTCAGAATTCACTCATACGATAGCTCTCCCAGAGCTGCCGGGTATTCGAGTATGAGTCACGCCCGGATCCAGGCCCACCGGCTTGCGGTGGTGGGCGAGGAGTGCAGGTCGGGTAAACGGGTCGGGCCAGGTCTGCGGGGGGGTGGTCGCGGACGAGGCCGGGTGAGCGGGTGAGAGGGACCTCACCCCGTGTGCTGAGGCGATAAGCCTATAACACTTTTTGCATTTATGCGGGTGCGCTGCTTCAGAGTCTTCCGAGGTGGGACTAAATGTCCCACCCCAATTGGGCGCTTGCAGCTGAGAAAGCTGCAGGCAATCGCGGCTGTGCACGGGGCTCTCACCCCAGCTGCAGGCCTGGGCAGGTGCGTGAGGGCGAACCGCGCATCCTGGCGAGTCAGACCTGGGTGAAGGGAGGCTGCAGCTGCAGGCGGAAGAAGCTCCACCTGCTCACTAATGGTGGCGGAGGGCGGGTGACCTGTTCACAGCAATACGGCCTCTTGGCCTAGTCAGAAGGTGCATGGAGCTTCTCCAGAGTGCGGCAAAGCTTGTGCAAGTGGTGGCGAGGCGTGGGGTGGCGTGCAAGGGCTGCCCTAGGTCAGACTGTGGCTGGGGGAATGGGTTTGTTCGGGGGGTCTTTAGGCAGCGAACGACAGGGAGTAAAGGGGTGGAAGTGGTTCAGCGTGAAGAGGAGGAGGTTTTGGGTCGGTCGGCGAGTCGTGTGGGGTGGTGGAATGATGGGAGCGAGTCGCGGGAGGTTGGCCGGAGATGGAGAAGGTGAGGGTGATTAGGCGCGGTCGAAGGGTTGTTGAGCAAATTGAAGTAGGGAAAAGAAAGAGGAGAGGAAAGGAAAGAACAGTACCTACTTGGAGGGACAAGAGGGGAATGGAGCAGGGCGACAGTCATATCAACTGTCGCCGGAGAAGAAGATGCCCAGAGAGAGGGGGCGGCGGCGAGGAGAGAGTAGGAGAGCGCGCGCTGGGTACGGCGCGGCGCGGGAAGAGCAGGCGAAGGCGGCTCTGCTGCTGGTAATGCGGCAGAGCGACGAGGAGGAGGAAGAACCGCCGGAGCTGGAGGGCTTCTGCCGGAGTGGGAAGAGAGGAAGGAGGGGGGATGTTTCTCCGTCAGATCCGAGCTGCTGAGTGCTGCAGAGGGAGGTGGCTTTTATAGAGGCGAAATCAGAGAGGAGGGCGGAGGGAGACGACGTGCCTCCCTCGCCGGAGGACGCCGGAGATGGAGACCCGGAAGGTATGGGCAGCCGCAGAGACCATGGAGGTGTCCCTGCGACAGCACAAGTCGCAGGGAACCCCCGGTTGTCTTGGCAGAGGGCCTCCCTCACCCTGCGCGGCGCCATGCTCCACGCAAAGTCGCCGGAGCATGGCGCTGCTCAGGGTTTTGCAGGGAGGACCCAAATGCAAAGAACAAAGTAGAATTAGGGGCCAAAATGCGAGGGTTTCAAAAGTTGAGGGCCAAAAAGTAATAAATGAGGACCAAAATGTAAAGTTAGTCAAGAAGGTCTCTTCTTAGGTTCAAGCTTTTATACATGACTAACTAGGACCTAAGGATTCTGATGGTGAATTTTATTTTTAGATCAGACCTTGTTTGGCCAGTCAATTTATGTAAAAATCCAAATTAAGTCATTAATTGGGCATGGTTCTCAATGTAGGTCAAAATGGATTCCTAAGGCCAAATTGAAGGTTCTAAGCCCTAGAGATTATTTTTCTATGAATTTTAGAGGGTTTAGTCAATTTTTTTCTTTGCCTCGAACCTCGTGAATTGAAGTGGGTCTGTTCTTAAGGTTACACAATGTCATTTAATTCCTTGGAGTTGTTGTAGCTCTTATTGGATCAATTCATCCCACTTTTCTTCTTATTAGGTTGGTTTGACCTATGTTTGGACCCTAAGTTACTCTATTTTCAGATTGAGTTCGTGAAATTGCATTTTTACCCCTTAGTTTCTGTTTTCTTCACAAACTCAGAATTTCTCTGAGTCAAGCCTTTCTATAGTTATGTAGGAGCTTTTTCTTGCAAATATGGGTTAGATGGTGCTAGTTTAGGGTTTATGATGAGGTTCTCATCAGATTCGTTTATTGGATTTTGATCAACTTGGTTGATCGAAAAATCCTAACTCGAGAGGGTTAGGTGGTGGTTTTCACCCGGTTTGGGTTTCCACCTAAAAATCTTTGTGTACTTTGTGTAATTGCTTATTTTGTGAGATTGTTTATATTTCAATTCCGCATTTTTTAAGTCACGCTGATCTCACCCCCTCCGAGTAGGGAATTACAATTGGTATCAGAGTAGGTTCTTGCGAGATCGGAGTAACACCCGGCAAGAAGATCATGGAGGGGAGCACATCCGCAATCCGAATCTCCGAGGGGCAGTCCACATCCCATCCGCCATTCTTCGACGGGAGCAACTACCCCTACTAGAAGCTGCGGATGAAGACTTGGCTTCAAGACAATGACTTTACGATTTGGGCCAGGTGCGAGATGCCATTTGAGATCCTAGAAAAACCCACGGGAGGATACTCGCAACAACAAATTCGTGAACTCTCTTTGAACGCGAAGACCATGAACGCCCTCTACTGCGCGCTTAGCTCGGAGGAGTTCAATAGAATCTCGCAATGTGCCACCGCATACGAGATTTGGCACACACTTGAGGTAACTCACGAAGGTACCTCTAAGGTAAAAACCTCTAAAATTAATTTACTTTCTCAAGAATTTGAATCTTTTTCAATGAAATCTAACGAATCTTTAAGTGAGATGAACACTAGGTTCACTCTCATTGTAAATAACTTGAAAGCTTTAGGGAAGACTTTCATTAAGGAGGAGCTTCAAGGGAAGCTTCTTCGTTCCCTTGGACCAGAATAGGAACAGAAAGTCACCGCCATCGAGGAGGCAAACGAAGTGGAAGAGCTCAACATGGAAGATCTCCTAGGCAATCTAATGGCCTACGAGACAAAGTTGAAGCAGAAGAAGAAGGATACACCGAAGCCTAAACCAAAAAAGATTCTCGCCTTCAGAGTCGCGTCGGATAGCGAGGTAAGTTCCGACGACGAAGACTTTAGAATTTTACTTAAAAAAATTTTCCAAGTTTTGTAGGGAATTAAAGAAAGAGAAAAAGGAGAAGAAGGAAAGTCCGAGACGTTGCTACCACTGCAACGAGAAAGGGTACCTGTAACGACCCGATTCCCGAGTCCCTACGAGACACGAGAACCGGACCGACTCGACTAATCCCAAGACCCAGTCGTCCAACGAGGAAGTAACCAAAAGACAGTAAAATAAACCACATTCAGCATGAATATAACTAACAGTAAGAAAGTACAGCAGTAAGGAAAGAAACTACTACAGTAGGCACCACCACAACAGTAAAACAACATTTATCATATAACAAAAACTGCAGGTAAAGAAGGTACAGCGGAAACAAAAACTACTCACTAGAACAGAAACAAAAAGGGGTACAAAGCTGTGGTAACTCTACTGGACCCTACTCAGCCCAGCGTCCTCTGCAACCGCCGACCCTGGCTGCTCAACACCTGGTCCTGAAAAAGGTAACGAGTGTAACACGTCAGCAAAACGCTGAGTAGAGTGGCAAACTAACTAAAGGCAACAGTAGAGTGTACAGTAGCTGTTATGTTCTATTACTTCCTTTATTCACATCTTTCAATTTTTCTTACTATTTCATTTATTTCTCAGATCCTTTACTTGATCTCGGATGTCCTCGTGGGACGATCTTGATTGCAGTCTTTTCCAAAAGTAGAAGTAGCACGTGGTGCTCTCCTGGCCGGGAGAGTCCCCCGTGGTGATCCTACCCTCAGTCAACCACCCTAAGGTCACTGACAGACGTAACGGTGACTACGGCACGCGCGATAAACGCGCAGGTAGCTAGCCCGCACTGGCACGCGGTCAGTCGTTTCCGTTAACGGGTGCGCCCAAAGCACAGCACGGAACCAGGGTAGAGCCCTCTCAGTAACAGGGGTCCAACCCCTCCACAGTAACCAAACCGGGGCCTTGCCCCTCCACAGTCCGCGCACCCTCGCCTGACTACCCTGGTTTGCCCTAGTGGGCCTAACAAGTCGGTGAAGGAGGCTAGCAGAACCCCGGGGCCCGTGGGGTAGCTAGTACTCTCCTAACACTACTAGCTCTCCTCGGTACTACGTACACGAGGGCCAACAAGTCGGTACAGAGCGGCCAATCCTAACCCCGGGTCCCTGGGGCGGCTGGCCCCACTCTGCACTAAACAGGTACAGGTACTTCCCTTGGTACTGCGTACCCAAGAGACAGTACAAACTACATCTCAGTTCCATTCCTTTTTCTTTTCAGGAGTTCCACTCCTAATTTCCCGTAGGATTCCAGCTCTTTATTTCAGAACATCATATGTTTCACTTTCCAGATTCACGTTCTCAAATTCCATGATCTCAAACATGTTTCTTTGTTCATAACAGGCAGCTGTTAATTAAATTCACAGGCAGCTTTATATATTCCTTTCCATTTTTCCAAGACTGCAGTAATATACATTCCACTAGTTTTTCCATCCTAGGATTCATGCCATATCCTAGGATCTATCATACAATCTAGTTTTCCGGCCCTAGGATTCATGCAACACCTAGGAGCTATCATTCCATATATTTCTCATTCCTAGGATTCATGCAATGCCCTAGGTTCTAGTCATGGTTCCATACTTTAACAGATTTTATTAATACTTAAAGCCACTCTACCAGGTACAACGGGAGTAATGGGGGCGTGATCGGGAATCCCGCGCGCCTCCGCGACTCTCAAGACTGCAACCGAACGAGGTCCTATCACAAGGATCAAACACAAGGAGTGTCTCAAAACAGTGTATAGCTACTGTAGGCGGGTAGAGGAATTAATTCTGAAACGAACGCAACTCGAATAGCGGAAAACGGAGCCCAAACGGGCCCTAAACGGGTCGAGAAAGACGATACTGTGCAAAATCAGACGTCTGGAACTCCTTCCAGACGTCTTAAACGGTGGATCAGAGAATTACCTGTTCGGCTTGGTTCCCCGGACGTCCAGAAGTCTGCGGGGACGTCTGCCTAGATCCAAGACGTCCGATGGTCCCTCCGGACGTCTGGAGGTCACTCCCGCCGTCTGGTACAACTTCCAGACGTCTGATTCGCAAAGGATGACGAATCAGCGAACCTGCGCACAGCCAACCCCCCTCCCTCAGTACGGTCAGTCGACAAGAAGGAAGAAGAAAGCGGAAACTCACCTTTCAGACGTCTGTATGATCTCACAGACGTCGACCTTGCCGTCTGGATATCAATCCAGACGTCTGATTCTGGAAAATTTTCCAGAAACAGAGCCCTGCTCGGCCTCCGCTCGCGACGCCGCCCGCGTCGCACCTCGCGCGTCCGCTGCTCCGCCCGCAGCAGGTCCCTCTCCGCGACGCTCTGCGCCCCCTGCGCCCTCCGCCGGCCGGCCAAGCCGCTCCTGGCGAGCTCGCCCTCACGGCATAGCCCCGCCCTCGCACGCCGCAGCTCCTCCGCGCTTACTGCGGCTGCCGCTGCCGCTGCGCCCTCGCGTCCGCTCGCTCTCGCGCACAGGTAGGAGAAGAAGGAGGAAGATGGTGGAGACGGGAGGGGAGGCGCGCCCCCCTTTTAACGCCGCGCGGAGAGGAGAGAGAAGGCGGTCGCAGCCGCCTGCAGCCGCAGAGAAAGAGGGTAGAATCGCAGGTCTGCGCGCACAGGCGCGCAGACGAATATCCCGTGCGAGCATAACTGTTCGCCAGACGTCTGTAAACTATCCCGGACGTCTGGTCAGACGTCTGGATGTGATCCCAGACGTCTGGGCCACCTCCCAGACGTCTTAAAAGGCGTCTGGGGCACGCGCTCGTTACAATATAACAAACTCAAAGGAAGTTTCGTCCCCGAAACTTGCGCCAACTAGGGTGCGGGAAGAAGATGTCCAAATAACCATAACAAACTCAAAGAGGACCGAAGCCGGTCCGAAAAGACGTACCCGCGAAAAGCTCCGGGTACTGCTCCCGCATTGCCGCCTCAGGCTCCCAGGTAGCTTCCTCGTACCGCTGGCTCCTCCACAAAACCTTTACCAGGGGTACTTGCTTTCGTCTCAACCTGCGGACTGCTCGGTCTAGGATCTGTACTGGCCGCTCGGGGTAGGTCAGGTCGTCGCTCACCTCGACGCTCTCGTGACTCAGTACGTGGCTAGGATCGGCTACGTACTTCCTGAGGTTGGACACGTGGAACACGTCGTGCACACCAGAAAGCTGCGGGGGAAGGGCAAGTCTGTAAGCAACGGGTCCAACCCGCTCCAGGACCTCAAAGGGCCCCACGAACCTCGGCGCGAGCTTCCCTCTCACCCCAAACCGCTGTAAGCCCTTCATGGGCGAAACACGAAGAAAGACGTGGTCCCCAACCTCGAACTGCACCTCTCTGCGTCTGCGATCTGCGTAGCTCTTCTGTATGCTCCTGACAGTGCGGAGTCGTCTATGGATCTGCTCAACTACCTCCTGACTCTGCTGGATCAACCTGGGGCCAACCTCCCACTTAGTCCCCACCTCAACCCAACTCAAGGGTGCCGTGCATTTCCGTCCGTACAGAGCCTCGTAGGGAGCCATGCCGATGCTCGAGTGATAACTGTTGTTGTATGCAAACTCCGCCAGGGGCAGGTGCTCCTCCCAAGAGCCCCTCCAGTCTAGTACACAGGCACGCAAAAGGTCCTCAAGTGTCTGTATCGTGCGTTCCGACTGTCCGTCCGTCTGGGGGTGGTAAGCCGTGCTAAACCTCAACCTCGTCCCCAAAGCCTGCTGAAACTCAGCCCAAAACTGGGACGTAAAGCGGGTATCCCGGTCGGATACGATCTCCCGCGGAACTCCGTGTAGTCGCACCACATCACGGATATACCTCTCTGCCAACTGTGTTGGTCCCAAAGTGACTCGGATCGGCAAGAATCGTGCCGTCTTCGTCAATCTATCCACTATTACCCAGACTGCGTCGTGTCCTCGCTGGGTAACAGGTAAGCCCACCACTAAGTCCATGGTGATGCTCTCCCACTTCCACTCTGGCACTGGAAGCGGCTGAAGCGGCCTTGCAGGCCTCTGATGCTCGGCTTTCACCTGCTGGCACACTAAGCACTGCTGCACTAACTCACCCACATCCCGCTTCATCCCTCTCCACCAGAACTCGCGTCTCAAGTCATGGTACATTTTCGTGTTTCCGGGATGTATGGTGAATCTGGAACCGTGTGCCTCAGTCAGGAGTTCTCTCAACAGCTCCTCGTCTCTGGGGACGCACAGCCGTCCCCTCAAGCGTAACACCTGGTCTGTGAAAGAGAAGTCCCCTGGGTCCCCTGACAGTACTCTGTCGCGCAAAGACTGCAAGTACGGATCGGCCATCTGTCCCGTGATGATGCGGTCTATCAACTCTGGCCTGGTCTGCCGTGTCACCGTCACTGCCCCATAGTACCCTCGTAACTCTAGAGGTCGCCAACTGCCCACCTCCTCCAAAAGGCTCCAACTCTGTGACTGTAGACTGGCCAAGCGTGCGGGCGCCTTACGGCTCAAGGCGTCAGCCACCACATTGGCCTTTCCCGGGTGGTAGGAGATGCTGCAGTCGTAGTCCTTCAGGAGCTCCAACCAACGTCTCTGTCTCATGTTGAGCTCCTTCTGGTCAAAAAGATATCTGAGGCTCTTGTGATCTGTAAAAATCTCGAAGGTCTCACCGTACAAGTAGTGCCTCCATGTCTTCAGCGCGAAGACAACAGCTGCCAACTCTAGATCGTGGGTAGGATAGGTATGCTCATGGGGCTTCAGTTGCCGCGAAGCGTAAGCGACCACGTGGCCCCTCTGCATGAGCACACCTCCTAACCCCTGCAATGAAGCGTCCGTGTACACAACGAACCCGCCACTACTGTCAGGGATGGTGAGCACGGGAGCCGAGGTCAACCTCTCCTTCAGCTCCAGAAAACACGCCTCACAGGCGTCTGTCCAAGCGAAAGGCACATCCTTCCGAGTCAACTGTGTCATAGGACGTGCAATCTGGGAAAACCCTCTGATGAACCGTCTGTAGTAACCTGTCAGCCCCAGGAAACTGCGAATCTCAGTGACTGAACGCGGTCTCTCCCACCTGAGCACTGCCTCGACCTTGGCGGGATCCACCGCCAGGCCGTCTCCAGAGATCACATGACCCAAAAAGGTCACCTCCCTCAACCAGAACTCGCACTTGCTGTATTTGGCGTACAGCCTGCGTCGTCTCAGAGTGTCCAGAACCATCCGCAAGTGCTGTCCGTGCTGCGTCCGATCTCTAGAATAGATGAGTACATCATCTATGAAAACCACCACAAACTGGTCCAAGCACGGTCTAAACACCCGGTTCATCAGGTCCATGAAAGCAGCGGGGGCATTGGTCAGCCCAAACGGCATGACCAAAAACTCGTAGTGTCCGTACCGGGTGCGGAAAGCTGTCTTGGAGACGTCGGTCTCCCTGATTCTCAACTGGTGGTATCCAGACCTCAAGTCGATCTTGGAAAACACCGTGGCACCCCGCAACTGGTCAAACAAATCGTCGATCCTCGGCAGCGGATATCTGTTCTTGATGGTGACCCTATTCAGCTGTCGGTAGTCCACACAAAGGCGTAGGGTCCCATCCTTCTTCTTCACAAACAGTACCGGGGCTCCCCAGGGAGACGCACTGGGCCTCACGAAACCTTTCTCCAAAAGGTCCTGCAACTGGGACTTGAGCTCTCGCAGCTCAAGCGGTGCCATTCTGTATGGCGCGGTGGAGATGGGGCTGGTCCCTGGTACTAGTGAGATCTCAAACTCGATCTCACGCTCGGGCGGTAGTCCTGGTAACTCGTCTGGAAACACGTCAGGGTACTCTCTGACCACCGGGATGCTCTGGAAGTCTGCCACGGGGCTGTGCTCTGCCACCACACAAGCTAGGAAGCCCTCACACCCCTGGCTCAAAAGTCTCGCCGCCCGAAGTGTCGAAATGCACCTGAAACCTCCGTCCACTGGCTGCCCGTGAAACTCGAAAGGAGGCAACTCCGGAATGGAGAAGACAATCTTCCTCTCAAAACAGTCTACCAAGGCGTGGTAAGCGGACAGCCAATCCATCCCCAGAATCACTCCAAAGTCCTCCAGTGCTCTGCGCAGGAAGTATCTGCTGACCTCCTACCCTAGATGGGCAGTCCCTCCTGACGTGGCCCGGCTGGCCACACTGGTAGCAGAGGGGAACCCGACTCCCGCCCTCAGTGAGTCCCTGCTGTCGGCTAGGCGGGGGTCCGGTGCTGGCGACTGGCCCCTGTCGAGGGCCCCCAAAGGCCACTGATGGCCCTGCACAACGTGACGGCTCTCCTGCGGACGCCACGTGTCTCCGTTGAGTTCTCCTAACACGCCTAGTGTGGAGACGGAAATCTCGTTCCACCACTAACTCCCCTGTCGTACGCTCGGAAGGGGGAGGGGGTGGCGACGTGGGTGGAAGCTGAAATTCTTCTCGAACCACCTCTCGAATCAGTTGGACGAGGTCCCGAGACGGTATACTCAGGAGAAGAGGAGGGGTAGTATGTATTCCAAACCCGACACATCTGTTCCCCGGGCCCTGACCTCGGCCGCGCCTGCGGCCCACCCTCCTAGCTCCACAACGCGGCATCTCCTACAATGGAGACGCGAAACAAAACGGAAACGTCAAAACAGACGGTACCTAACAAACTTCTAAGAGCTCATGTCAAGAGATATGTTGTGGTGGCTACTCTAGCTATAAACATGTGAATTGGTTATTTTCCAGTCAGTTGATTCACTTCTCGGGACGACCTTGCTCTGATACCATCTTGTAACGACCCAATTCCCGAGTCCCTACGAGACACGAGAACCGGACCGACTCGACTAATCCCAAGACCCAGTCGTCCAAAGAGGAAGTAACCAAAAGACAGTAAAATAAACCACATTCAGCATGAATATAACTAACAGTAAGAAAGTACAGCAGTAAGGAAAGAAACTACTACAGTAGGCACCACCACAACAGTAAAACAACATTTATCATATAACAAAAACTGCAGGTAAAGAAGGTACAGCGGAAACAAAAACTACTCACTAGAACAGAAACAAAAAGGGGTACAAAGCTATGGTAACTCTACTGGACCCTACTCAGCCCAGCGTCCTCTGCAACCGCCGACCCTGGCTGCTCAACACCTGGTCCTGAAAAAGGTAACGAGTGTAACACGTCAGCAAAACGCTGAGTAGAGTGGCAAACTAACTAAAGGCAACAGTAGAGTGTACAGTAGCTGTTATGTTCTATTACTTCCTTTATTCACATCTTTCAATTTTTCTTACTATTTCATTTATTTCTCAGATCCTTTACTTGATCTCGGATGTCCTCGTGGGACGATCTTGATTGCAGTCTTTTCCAAAAGTAGAAGTAGCACGTGGTGCTCTCCTGGCCGGGAGAGTCCCCCGTGGTGATCCTACCCTCAGTCAACCACCCCAAGGTCACTGACAGATGTAACGGTGACTACGGCACGCGCGATAAACGCGCAGGTAGCTAGCCCGCACTGGCACGCGGTCAGTCGTTTCCGTTAACGGGTGCGCCCAAAGCACAGCACGGAACCAGGGTAGAGCCCTCTCAGTAACAGGGGTCCAACCCCTCCACAGTAACCAAACCGGGGCCTTGCCCCTCCACAGTCCGCGCACCCTCGCCTGACTACCCTGGTTTGCCCTAGTGGGCCTAACAAGTCGGTGAAGGAGGCTAGCAGAACCCCGGGGCCCGTGGGGTAGCTAGTACTCTCCTAACACTACTACCTCTCCTCGGTACTACGTACACGAGGGCCAACAAGTCGGTACAGAGCGGCCAATCCTAACCCCGGGTCCCTGGGGCGGCTGGCCCCACTCTGCACTAAACAGGTACAGGTACTTCCCTTGGTACTGCGTACCCAAGAGACAGTACAAACTACATCTCAGTTCCATTCCTTTTTCTTTCCAGGAGTTCCACTCCTAATTTCCCGTAGGGTTCCAGCTCTTTATTTCAGAACATCATATGTTTCACTTTCCAGATTCACGTTCTCAAATTCCATGATCTCAAACATGTTTCTTTGTTCATAACAGGTAGCTGTTAATTAAATTCACAGGCAGCTTTATATATTCCTTTCCATTTTTCCAAGACTACAGTAATATACATTCCACTAGTTTTTCCATCCTAGGATTCATGCCATATCCTAGGATCTATCATACAATCTAGTTTTCCGGCCCTAGGATTCATGCAACACCTAGGAGCTATCATTCCATATATTTCTCATTCCTAGGATTCATGCAATGCCCTAGGTTCTAGTTATGGTTCCATACTTTAACAGATTTTATTAATACTTAAAGCCACTCTACCAGGTACAACGGGAGTAATGGGGGCGTGATCGGGAATCCCGCGCGCCTCCGCGACTCTCAAGACTGCAACCGAACGAGGTCCTATCACAAGGATCAAACACAAGGAGTGTCTCAAAACAGTGTATAGCTACTGTAGGCGGGTAGAGGAATTAATTCTGAAACGAACGCAACTCGAATCGCGGAAAACGGAGCCCAAACGGGCCCTAAACGGGTCGAGAAAGACGATACTGTGCAAAATCAGACGTCTGGAACTCCTTCCAGACGTCTTAAACGGTGGATCAGAGAATTACCTGTTCGGCTTGGTTCCCCGGACGTCCAGAAGTCTGCGGGGACGTCTGCCTAGATCCAAGACGTCCGATGGTCCCTCCGGACGTCTGGAGGTCACTCCCGCCGTCTGGTACAACTTCCAGACGTCTGATTCGCAAAGGATGACGAATCAGCGAACCTGCGCACAGCCAACCCCCCTCCCTCAGTACGGTCAGTCGACAAGAAGGAAGAAGAAAGCGGAAACTCACCTTTCAGACGTCTGTATGATCTCACAGACGTCGACCTTGCCGTCTGGATATCAATCCAGACGTCTGATTCTGGAAAATTTTCCAGAAACAGAGCCCTGCTCGGCCTCCGCTCGCGACGCCGCCCGCGTCGCACCTCGCGCGTCCGCTGCTCCGCCTGCAGCAGGTCCCTCTCCGCGACGCTCTGCGCCCCCTGCGCCCTCCGCCGGCCGGCCAAGCCGCTCCTGGCGAGCTCGCCCTCACGGCAGAGCCCCGCCCTCGCACGCCGCAGCTCCTCCGCGCTTACTGCGGCTGCCGCTGCCGCTGCGCCCTCGCGTCCGCTCGCTCTCGCGCACAGGCAGGAGAAGAAGGAGGAAGATGGTGGAGACGGGAGGGGAGGCGCGCCCCCCTTTTAACGTCGCGCGGAGAGGAGAGAGAAGGCGGTCGCAGCCGCCTGCAGCCGCAGAGAAAGAGGGCAGAATCGCAGGTCTGCGTGCACAGGCGCGCAGACGAATATCCCGTGCGAGCATAACTGTTCGCCAGACGTCTGTAAACTATCCCGGACGTCTGGTCAGACGTCTGGATGTGATCCCAGACGTCTTGACAGACGTCTGGGCCACCTCCCAGACGTCTTAAAAGGCGTCTGGGGCACGCGCTCGTTACAGTACCTACAACCAGAGTGCCCTCTTATCAAAAAGGAGAAGAAGAAGGAAAAGGAAAAGAGATCTAAGAAGAAGGCATTCCAAGCCACTTGGGATGATTCCAGCTCGGAGGAAGAAGAAGAAGAAAAGTCCATAGAAGAAGAAACCGCTTGCTTCGGTTTCATGGCCAGAGGAAGCGATAGCGAAAGCGACTCAGACAACGAGGTAAGTTACGACTTACAAGAAGCTTTTAATGAACTTTTTGAAGTTAGTAAAGCACTTAAGATAGAAAATAAAAGCATGAAAAAGAATCTTAGTTTTCTTAGAAGTGAAAATGACAGGTTAGAAGTAAAACTTAAGGATCTAGAAGCTAGTCCTAAAAATGATAACCTATTATTAGAAAATCATAACCTCATCAGTGAAAATAATAAATTGATTGAGGAAAATGTTAGTCTAAAAATAGAAATTTCTGATTTAAAGACTAAGATGAATATTATAGAAAAGGAAATTGCATGTCTTAGGGAAAACTCTAACAAATTAATCAACAAAGTAGATGATTTATATAGCCCTAAGATTGAGAAAGGATCTCCATCAAGGAGACCCGCTAACAGATCCGGATCCAAGCTCACTTGGATACCGAAGAAAAATTTGGAATCTTGTTTTGTAGGGTTCAGAGATAACTACAACACGAAGGACTGGACCTACAAGCTCAAGGCTGGTCAACTCGAGTTGGGAGAACCAAGGAGTAGACCAAGGAGGAGAACAAGAAGACCGACAAGACGGCGAACAATTGATGGACCTGCTGCACATCGACCACCAGACTGGAGACCGGCGCCAATGCCCGGGCCTCCAAGCTACGGATGGGAGCCCCATCCGATGTGGCATCCACCACCACCATTCGGGCCATTTTATTGGCCATAGTAGGTGAGGTAAAATCCTTTACCTTATCCTTTTATCATAAGCATTTAGATAGGGGGAGCAAAAAAATTATAAGCTAATTGTCAATTTTTAAGGGAAAAATATAAAGTAGCTAAATTTCCTTTAGAAAGGGGGAGAAAAATAATAGCTATCTTGTTGTTATAAAAAAAAAAGGGGGGAGGACATTACCTTTGTTAAAAGAAATTTATAGAAGAGCATGTTTTAAGGGGGAGTTATAGAAAATTTAAAATCAATCAAACCTTTTTGATAATGTCAAAAAGGGGGAGGATTTTTTGCATTATTATTTATGGTTTTGTCATCATCAAAAAGAGGGAGCTTGTTGGTGCTAGAGCACCACGATCATTTATTTTGATGATAATAAAACACATGTTATTTAACATTTGCACTTGGAGTCTTAGATTTCAGGTCAATTGCAAATGTAGACGTGATTAGACGGAATTCGAGCTCGCATCCAGGATGGATTGGAGGAGCTTGATGGAAAACAGAGGAGATTCGCGAGGAGCGATGGCTTGAAGAAGGAAGGAGATGAAGAATAAGATAGACTTCCTTCTCTTGTATTCTTTATATTTTTCGTTTCTTTTGTTGCTCTTTATTTTTGTCACTTAGATTCATGTTAAAGAGCCTCAAAGTACCCTAACAGTAGTCCAAGGAACACCGGCACAACCCTAAGATACTTAGGTTTTCTGTAGAGAACTTAGAAAACCAATATAGGGTTCAAACAGCATTTCCAGACATCTAATTCCAAAATCAGACGTCTGATAAAGTGTTTTAAGATGTCTGACTGTTGATTCAGACGTCTGATAACATTTAGGCTGGATAAGTTAGTTCTGTCTGATGAAATCAGACGTCCAGACCTTAGACCAGACGTCTTACGAGACGTCTGATGACTTTGCCAGATGTCTAATTAGTGGACCGTTGGCTCTCTTAGCAAACACTCGAGGATATGACCGTTAGAGCCTTTCCAGACGTCCTTAAGACCTTCCAGACGTCTGATAATTGATCGTTTTGCCTCGACTGACCCGAAAATCTCTTCTCAAAGATTTTCTAGCCGTTGCAAATCCATTCCTACGAAAAAGTAGGTTTCCAGACGTCCAAACATAGTGCCATACGTCATGTCTGTCGTCTGATGGACTTGCGCTAGAACCCTGTTTAGATCTGATTCAAGTCAGGAAGGAACCCGCACGAAATCAGATGTCTGACCTTGAAATCAGACGTCTTAAAGTGGTCTTCCAGACGTTTGATGCCAGAATCAGACGTCTGATAACCCTGTCAGTGTAATGATTGTTCCTGATTTCGGGTTGATTCACTTGGGCTTTGCACCCAATGGCTATGGAGCCTTTCTTAAGCCATCCAAAGCCTTCCTAAGGCATCTATAAATAGAGGGGAACCTCTTGCACACTCATACACACCTAGAAACACAAGACACACCCAAGCAACATACTTTCTACCATTTTGTGTCTCTCTTGCTCTCAAAGCTCTAGTTCTTCATCTAGAGAGCATCAAGCCTTCGCGCACCCGCTCTCCCGCCGTAGTTCATGAGAGCGACGTAGCACCGTCGTGTTGTTCACACATCTGCGTCGCCGACGCACTCCTTGCAAAGGGGATTTTCTTAATTCCTATAGAAGCTTAGGTTTAAAATTACTTTGTTGGCTCTATAGGATTATTTGTTATTTTATCTTTGTTATTTGGTTGGGTATTCGCTTTGCGAATTCCCGTCTCCTTCGTGGGACAAAATCCTTCTCGTGGAGAGAAGGGGTTAAGGAACGCTACCCTCGCACTTGTAGCATGGTTGTAATTGAGGTTGAATCACCCTCGTTTAAAGTGATTCGTTTAGTGGATTTTGATCAACTTGATTGATCGAAAAATCCTAACTCGAGAGGGTTAGGTGGTGGTTTTCACCCAGTTTGGGTTTCCACCTAAAAATCTTTGTGTACTTTGTGTAATTGCTTATTTTGTGAGATTGTTTATATTTCAATTCTGCATTTTTTAAGTCACGCTGATCTCACCCCCTCCGAGTAGGGAATTACAGTAAGGACCCTCCCCTGACCTCTGCAACCGACCGTGCCTTTTGTTTGAACGCATGAAAGGCATGGGTATCCATTTCCAGCCACACTCCAGCGAGGGCGGCACGTCGCCTCCTCGATCTCCTCTCCTCGCCAGTGCCTATTTAAGGAGCGGCAAGGTCTGCCGTCTCCTTCAAGCTCCTTCTAGCGGAGAAGCACCCTAGATTTCGTCCTTCCCCTCTCCGATCAGAACGCCCGAGCTTCCAGCGATCCTCCCTCCTCCTTCTCGTCGCTTTGCTGCCATACCTGCTGCAGAGCCTACTCTGCTTCGTCGTCCCGCGCCAAGCCGTACCAGCTAGCGTCCTCCGATCTCCTCTTCGTCGCCGATAACCACCTCCTGGGCATCTTCGTCCTCAGCTCCGGCAGGCACGAGCCGGACACCTCCCTCTCCCCCTTCGTCGACTAAGTAGGTAGGAATTTTCCTCTCTCTCCCCCTTACATTTTCCCCTTCCTGATTTACCACTTGAACCCCCCAACTGCCACTTCCACCCTCATCTGCTCCATCTCCGATCGTCATCTCTGGCAAGGTCACTCCACCTCCACAGACCACCTTACCCCTCGCCGACAAGCCCAGAAGCTCCCCCTCACTCCACTCAACCGTTTCCCCCACTCCATACACCGCCATTCACCGCCCGACCACCCCCCGAACAAACCCACTTCCGCACACACAGTCTGACCTAGGCACACGGCCACAGGCGCCCCCACGCCTCGCCGACCCTCGCACTGCCTTCGCCGCCCTCTGGTGAAGCTCCCTACGTTATCTGATGTGGCCAAGAGGCCGTCCTTGTGTTTTCAAGTCTACGCCTCCTTGCCGCCATTGAAGAGCTGCTGAAGCTCCTTCGCAAGTAGCTCCAGGACGTTTCCAGCCCAGGCACGCGCTCCAGGCAGCGCAGGTTGGTTCCACGAGCATGCCCAGGCTTGCAATTGGGGGTGCGAACGTTCGACGTTGCCCAATTGGCAGCGTCTTCTCGCCTGCAGGCGCGCAGATTGGAGGTGGGACTTTAGTCCCACCTCATAAGTGTGTGGCCTCGCGCCCAACTTAAATTGCAAAAGTGTATAGGGTTGTTTGCCTTCGATACACAGGGGTCAGGTCCCTCACCCGCACGCAGCGCGTCATGCGCTCGCCTGCCCTCGCTCGCGCTCACGCCCCACGAGTCTGGGCCGAATCCGACTACCCGACCAAGCACTCCTCACCCACCACCGCACGCCGGTGGCCCTGATCCCGGGCGCGCACCCCGAACCCGATTACTCGACTCTGGGAGAGCTTTCTTAAAGAGAGATTCAGAGAGAAAGAGAGACGCGGGGAAGGGGTAGGGGTAGGTTTTGCACTGATCATTGTGTGTGCGCGCAAGGAAGAAGGAAAAAGAAGAAGAAGCAGGCGAAGGAAGAAGAAGAGAGGAGGAGCAGCTAAAAGACTTAGCCGCACTGTAGCAAATGCATAGTTAAGTCGTCTGAGCACCGGGTTAGACAACGGAAGGTCAGCAACCAGAGAAGAAAGAAGAAGAAGACAGGAAGGAGAAAGAAAAGAAAGAAGAGGAACGGCCAGAGCAGAAGAAGAAAAGAAAAGAAGGAAGAAGAAAAGAAGACTTAGCAGCTGAAGGCAGAAGCCCTATAGCCGCAAGAAAGAAAAGAAGAGGAAAGAAGGCAGATTGAAGGAAGAGAAGAAGCAGCTGCAAGAGAAGAAGAAAAGAGAAGAGAAAGAGAGAAGAAGAAGAAGCCAACAAAAGAGAACTTTTGCTCCCTCTCTCTCTATCTTTTAATTTTTGTAAAATCTTATATTGTGAATTTATGTTTCTAGAATTATAATTGCTCTATGAGTTCGACCTCGGGAAACTTGTTATTCCGAGTAAAAAAATTTGTATTAAACTGGTAACTATTTTGTCATATACTACAACGAATATAAATAAAGACAGAAGATACGCCACCAAGAGGTAGATTAAGTAATGTGTTAAATACTTAATCTGTCAATTAAACACCCCTAAAGGATTTTGATATTTGGTCAAATTTATTGTCTTGACAAAAGAATTAAAAATTTATCCAATTCCATCGAACAAATAACACGTATGGGAATTTAGGGATTTTGATGTTTGGTTGGCTTCGATGTTTTGTCAAGAAATTGAATGGTTGTATTTCATCTTTGTTGTGTGATTAGTGGAATAAGTACGTAGAATAAGATAGTTTTATTATTTAAAATCTGGAAATTAGCTGAGTTACCGGAAGAAACAACGAGATTAATGTGATTCCACCGCGAGAGAGGAATTGGGCTATTCTTACAATGAGGCATCACTTTTGGAATTGCATCGTTCCAGAATCAAGAGCCCCAAATGCGGAATCAAATCCACCAATCCATTCAACAAACGTGACTTAGGTGTACAAACGGGTCACACTTGGTTCTGATGTTGAGACAATTTTCAACAACTCATTTTGACTAATTGGTAATGGATGGCAAGTGCAGATCTGGAGGGATTCTTGGCTTCAAAATTGGGACGCTCCCATTTCCCCCACTCATGCTTAACAATCATACTCTCCACCTTGTTGTTGGAAACATGAAATAATTACTAGTTATTTTGTGGATGACGTGCAGCCACAAATTTTTCAGACCAAGATTACCAGGGGGTTCAATGATGAGCTAGTTTGGAAGTCAAATACCAAGGGAAAATTTACTGTTAAATTTGCATATAGAACGCTTCTAACAGATGATGACCATTCCCAAATGGAAGACATCATTTACTGCAGAGCCATATGGAAAAATAAACTCTTACCACCAAGAGTTAAGCTTTTTATATGGAGATTCGTAAAGAATGCACTCCCCTTAGGTAAATTGATCTAGCAGAGAATTCCCCAATATCAAGAACTTTACCCATTACGTAACACATATTTGGAATCCAAGTCACGCCTTTTGCCCATTGCCATTTTGCCCGTGCGATGTGGTTTCAGCTTGGCTTCCAGATGGACAGATTGGATATGGATCTCCCCAAATTTATTTTCACTCACCTTACAAAAGATGATTACACATTTAGATTCTCCTGCCAATTGTTACATAAAATTTGGCTTGCAAGATGCAAGGCTAAACACTTGGGTGCCCCCCCTCATCTAGTCATCCTATTTCAGAAGTGTTCAGCAAACATGATTCAGTCCCAGCAGCAGCAAACCACCCAACGAGTTACCCTTCCTATTCCTGAAGCTGAAATCATTATTCCAATTGATGGCTCATACACCAACTGCAAAGCTACAATGGCCGTCGTTTGTTTACTTCTTGGGAACATATTCATGGCGACTGAGGTGCGACAGGTCAGTGCTAAGGGTCCTCAAGAGGCTAAGCTATATGCTATTGCTTGCCCATGTACTTGCTACTTCTTGTAATTAGAAAGGGTTGGGGGGGAGCTGGTGTAGTTCCAACCCTCCAAACCCCATTTGTGCTTATGTCGCTACTGCTGAGTAATGAAACATCTAAGTAATGCTCAGCAATTAAAAAAAAAGAAGGTTCCGCTGTTAGAGCCTATTGTTTGTCTAGCCGAGTGGCTTAGGCGATGAACCAATTAAGGTTAGGGAGGACCATATCGAAGAAGATCATCGTAACCTAATAGTTGGATGGGATGAAACATAACCAAATTATATAAAATTAAAGGTTACGATAGTCAATTCTTAAATAAATCAAAATATCAATTTAAATAAATCAAAAGGTCAGCTTAGCTCCGCACCTGATTTTGTCTTGAAAGTAAACATGCATTCATGCGATATTTCTATGTATATGGTTTGTTATTTGCATGTTCGCGATGGTGAATTCCTTGCAAGTTCGGAATCTTTTCGGTTTGCAGTATGGAAAGGAATGAGTGGCGCTTGGTCGGGCTTATGTTAACGAGTTGGATGATATGATCTAAAAAGATAATTGTCTATAATTAGAGTTTGGTCAAGTCCTTTTAGAATAGAGTGCTTGACTCAAAAGCAATCACATAATAATATAAGAGGTTGTTTGCCCAATTTTACTCGAAATTGTGTATGTCTAGAGAGAGTGTTTAACTCTCAAGTTTCACTATTTGAATAAGGTGAATACAGAACACGAAAACTCTCTATCCCTCTCTTAGGATATCCTAGGTTTATATAGGCTACGTCATTTCTGATCGTGAGTGTCGTGGGTTCTCAACCTATGATTCGATGATCTAATCAATAAGGAGGACATGATCTGTAACTACCGCACCCACCTACATATTGAGGGAAAATAACTCAATGATTCACCTTTGGGCAACTAGACTGGACATGTAGGTAAAGGTTCATTGGGTACGACTTAGGATAGTTAGACTTATAAGGTTGCCAAGTAAGTGGGTAAAGATTCACCAGATCTAACTTCAGGTAGCTGAACTCGTTAGCTTGCTAAGCAGGCAAGTAATGACCAACTGGATCCGACTTCAGGTAGTTGGACCCGTCAACTTGCCAGGCATATGAACTTGGGTCACGAATTTTATTTTCTTCTCGAGGCCTCACACCTCAGACCCTATCGAAAAGATTTTTCTTCCATTGTCAAAGTCATTTTGAAGTTACGTAGGAGAAAGCTAAATATATAGAGCAAAATGTAAACCTAGTTTCTTGCTTAAGGCCCATTGTCTCCAACACATTGGGCCCTTTCATCCCCCTCCCTCCCTGTACCGATCCCCCATTCAATTCTAGGCAAATGCTAGCGCACGCTTTGCAACTTTCAAATAGATTTTAGGCACAAAACTACTCACGACCAAGTGCTTGATGGCATGCACTCAAGCATTTAAAAACTTTAAATAAAGGGCGGTTTGGCAGGTTTTCGATCTTATAGACATTGATACATAAAAGCTTATGTTCCTCACCTACGAACTAATTATAAAATAAAATATAAATTAAATTTCACTCTTTTAAAATTTAATTTTAAATAAAATATTATTTATAATATTAAAATATCATCGATGATTTTTTAATATAATCAATATAATACCATCAAATACTCTCACTAATGTCCACTTTTCAAATATCAATATAATATAATCAATTTTTTGCATGAATTTTTAGTAGCCTTGCATTTTATGTAAATATCTCCATAGTTGAGTTTCAGCCAGACATTTGTTGTTTATTGCGAAAAACATGAAAAAGAGGAAATTTGAAAAAATTCTTTCCTTCAATGTTGAAACTCTTGTCTTTGTATATTCCTTCGCTTATATCCATTACAACTCTAGCCATCGTACAAGTTTCCTTTTGTGAATGGGACGAGATGCACGATAGACGTGGAATAAAACACGTGTCAACACCAACACATATTTAAACACAGCAACTCTCAACATATATTTAAATATACTTAACATATAGTTATTGTATAGTATTAAGGTATCCTACTCTCATATCACGATAATAAATACTACCTATTGATATTATATTAACATTTCAATCATGTTTATCTCATTATTTATCTTATTACACAATAAAATACCTTACCCAACTTATCACTGCCCAAAACTTATCCCACGACTAAACACCACTTTATTGTTTTTGATCTCAACCTATACATCAATGTTGTAACTAATTAACTTTAATCTTAGCATGATTTGCTTGTATATGATTAGCTTATACTAATGGAGGCATAATTGTGAAATCCAACGGACTCTGCAAAAGCATATTTATAATTATGAAAAACCTACGTGCATATATTAATATGAAATATTTACCTAGTCCTCTATACAGGTAGAGTGTAACATAATATTTTAAGAAAAATGTTTTGTACACTCGAAAACTCTCCAAAAAAAACCCACCCATTACTATCTAAGCCATCCATCAGGTTCATGAGACAACTTATTACCCTTGATAGATAGCTCAGATTTGATCGGTGGATTTTTAGGTGAATTTGTGGGTGTGTCTACTAGTTAAAATGTATTTGCATTCTTATTCTATAAGAAAATTAAATTACGCATTACTTTCCTTTCCTCTCTATCTTTGAGTGAAAAATAACTTCTATCAATTTTCTTTGGACACTGGTCCGTGGACTGTGTCCTAGATGCATATTCCCCTCTCCACACCATACATCTCTCTCCATGCTAAGCGCACGCCTTCTCCAAAATTTTCAATTGGAAACTGGCCATTAGTTTCTTAATCATACAAAGAAGAGGCTTTTCTAGTTGCAATCTCTTTGCATCATCGAGAGTAGATTTTCACTCACATGAAGCTGACATTAAGGACTTCTTCACAGCATCACCATTGCAATTTCTTTCTCGCAGCATCGTTTTATTTTTGTGCTATGGCATGAAAATATATTTTGCTAGCCATATTTTGTGCTTTATCCTAAGTGATGCAGCACAAATTTGGAGATAATGACCCAGAATTAGGAATCAATGCAACTGAGTAAATCAAAGCATTGCAAGGTTCCATAGAAAAGTGTACAAGAGCAACGAGGGGTAGTAATATTGAAAAGTTTCATTTTCTCTAAGGTGGAAGAAGAGGATTATAGCGTATAGTCCTATTTGACATGATTTTAAATGAGTGACATGATTTTAAATGAAATTTTTATCTTATATGTCGATCATAACCGCTACAATGTATAGGTGATGTAAAAATTTTATTATTAACCCATTACATCTATCATTATTCATCACATCTACCTCTCACAAATCCTACATAATCCTACTAACTTTATTACATCCATTATATTTACCTCTCACTAACATCCTCTCAAAACAAATAAAAATAAAAATCAATAATAACATATCAACTCAACTATCACATCGACACTCACTAACCCTCTTCTTATCCATTCATTTATCCCTTCTCAAAATTTTCTAAACTTTACTAAATCTTAGACTTTACCTACACCAAACACACCTACATATTTTTGTGCGGTTCAACTTATGCTATGTTTTCTATGCCATCACTAGCTTGTTTTTCGGTACAAATCAATTATCAATTTTCATGCTGTTATTTACTCTGCATTATCTGTCGACGTCTAGCTCTTCCTACTCTCCTCTTCAGCCACCAATGACGCTGCCCACAACAATGTTTCCATCAGACGCTAATAGCAGCAACACCTACGTCATTCCATCACATTCTAAAAACACCATCCCACCGTAGGGGGAACTTTTGATGCTCAGTAGGCAAGTTAAGTAAGTTGACCCACATTAATTTATCACTTAATCCACCTCTTATTTACTCTAAATTAAGAAAAGTTAACCTCATACATACAAACTTATTTTATCTCCTCCGTAAAATAACTTTAATCAATTTAAATATCCAAACATTAAAATCTACTTATTTCACCACTCATTTTCTGTTCCTTTACCAAACACCACCTAAGAGGCACACGTTGCTACCACATATTTCTTTCCAATTGGAAGAACAAGTCCAAAGAACTCCCGGGGAACATTCTGTTACATTCAAGTCTTGCAAGTAGTATATTAAATAATTCATGTTTCACGGAGATACAACTGTCATACAAGAAGCAAACAACCTGGCGGGACAAATATAGAAGATTTCAACTGGCCGTTGCCCAATCCTGAATCAAAAGAAGCAAGCTGAGGGATGTAAACTCATTTGAACAGCTATTGGAGGTTTTAATTAGGCAGAAGAATTATTGACATCAGATCCGGGGGCTGCAGAAGCCGCAGACCTCTTAACCGATGCGCATTTTATCAAATGATTGTAGCTCCCTTTCTCCTTGAAGAGCTGGGAGAAATGGTGCTTGCAATACAGAATGCCTTCAAGAGCTGCGTAGTTTGACGGGGTGATCGAGCAACCACCATGAGAGCATTTGAAGCAGGACTTGTGATATGATTGCCCTTCGACTGTCACCTGAAAAGGGGGTCAGCACAAAAATGAAGTCGAACCAGATGTAACAATGGCATTTACCATTGGGTAAGCACAACAATTCAAGGGTAGAAGACTGAAAGCAAATGGTTGAACTGCTACAAAATGTGGGACAAAGCACGCAGGTGCAAGTCTAGATCCTCCCAGGCTTGATCAGAGTGTGAGGCAGAAATCAAAACACTCAGCAGGAGCTTATCAACAGTCCAACTGATCAAAATTTTCACAATAAACCAGGTAGAAGTAACTCAAATCAGGTGTACTAGGGAGTACAGCAATATTTACGTTTAAAAGTGCACCCCTTCTCAGTCTAATAGCCAAACAATCACCCCGGGTGTTTTCTTTCACATTCATTGGAATCTTAGCTTGAATGGGAAATTACACCAACCTGATAACCTATGAATCCTGCATTCGCTATATGGAATGTGCCAAGCCCTTTTCCATGAAAAAGGTTGTAGATGAAGAGAGGTCTTAAATCTGACGCATGGTGATGTGTGCAGATGGACTGGCCTCATATTCGAAATAATATCAGCGAATAGCAGCATTTACTACTATTTTTCTCATGTATGATCATGTCCAGTTTCTGTGATGAAGAAATTCTTGGAAAAGTTCATTTCTTAAAAAATGTTTTAGAGATAACTAATCAATTTCCATCTTGCCTTAGTTGCTGAAATCTTGTCCAAGTAGACACTTTTTTCAAATTTCTTATGAACCTCTTCTAATTCCAAGAGAAATCAAATATTCTTCTCAATAAGTTAATCATGGTGTCAACCATTCTTCTACTATGCATCAAAAAGAGATCCTCACAAGCTCAATTGATTCTGTTAAAAAAAATAACTTAGTGATTTTTTGTTATATTGAAAATGAGGCCTTGATCCTTTTTATATAGCGAGAAGGCTTAAATATAGAAGAAAATTTCAATAACTTGCTAAAATTAAAAAAAACTAAAATAGAAGACAATAACTTACTAAAAATAATGAGTAAAATAACACACCCAATATATCTTTAATTTTATTTCCTAACACTCTCCCTCATGTTGGGACGTAGATGTCAACAAGTCTCAACTTGTCACACAGAAAGTCATGTCTCTTCTTCTTAAGGGCCTTAGTGAGAATGTCTGCTAAATTGTAGCTCTATGGAGATATATGGTGTGCTAATCGTCCCTTCTATGATTGCATTTCGGAAGAAATGGCAATATACCTTGACGTGTTTAATGCGCTCATGGAAAATCGACTTGGATGCTATACATGTCACTGACTAATTATCACAATATAGGAGAATTGGTAGCTGCACCTCTACACCTAGATCCCATAGGAAACTCACAACCTACATAATCTCACATGTGGCATGAACCGTGACACGATATTCACCCTTAGCACTGGAACGGGCAACCACACTTTGTTCCTTGCTCTGCCAAGAAACAAGGTTTCCACCAAGATATAGAGCATATCCTGAGGTAGTGTGGCACTCGCATGTACCAACTAGCTACATTGACAATGAAGCTAATATCCGATCAGGTGATATCAAGTACAGAAGTCGACCAACTAAACTGCGATATCCAAAGACATCATCATTAGGAGAATCACCTTCTTCAGCACTATGAACTTGTCGCGCCTTAACATGAATCCTAGAGGGCTTGACTCCCAGTAAGCCAACCTCCTCAAGTATCTGGAGGGTATATGGTCTCTGAGATAGTGACAAATGAAACCCCATCTGAACAACCTCAAACTTGAGTATTGTAGGTCTCCAAGGTCTTTGTTACAAAGGTGGACCGTAGGAAAACCTTGATCTGACGGATACCTTCCTTATTGTCATCGGTCAACACCATGTCATCGACATAAACAACTAAAATAACAACTCTACTTGTAGATGCATCTCCCATCCTCCAAATAAAAATAAAATGATCGAAGGATGATTGCATAAGTCAATCCTTTGAATCTCTGAACTTAAACACTTAAACCATGCCCTCATACTTTGTTTCAGACCATAGGTGACCTTCCTCAGATGACTTGATGCCACGTGTATAGCTCACGTGACTTTTTTTTTCCTTAAACTCTAGCATGCCCCCTTAAGTTGAGGCTAGAGAGAGTGGAGACTTAGACTAGATAATTTTCCTTCTCCCATTTCTTCTTTTTAGTTGCATCTCTCATCTCAAATGCCTCCTCGAGCAACATGGATCTCTAAATCT
Organism: Thalassia testudinum; assembly: GCA_037157565.1. NCBI lineage: Eukaryota > Viridiplantae > Streptophyta > Magnoliopsida > Alismatales > Hydrocharitaceae > Thalassia > Thalassia testudinum. The sequence goes on from JAZHRO010000073.1 coordinate 157,156,655, forward strand.
GCCATTATTTCTATATAGAAGGTTGAAAGCAATCTTTGTGCATCTTTTCTACATCTAAGAGCCAAGCACTTATCTTGATGTTCCCCGATGTGCTAGAGGGCTCCACACACACCCTCAATCCGAATTGGTGTCGTCACTCCTACACCCTGCGAGCCAGTGTAAGGTGCTCGATTCCTCCAAGCATGTATAAGGTCACTAGAAAAAAGGGTGAAGAAGTCGATGCAGAGCTTGAAGAGATGGAGATCTCCTTCCATCCATACGTGGAGTCTTAGCTAGCCAGGAAAACCCACTCTAATACCATGATAAGAAAATCAACTTAGTAATTTTTTGTTGTATTGAAAAGGAGGTCTTGATGCTTTTTACATAAAGAGAGGGTTTAAGCATACAAGGAAACCGCAATAACTTGCCTGCTAAAAATAACAAACACTAAAATAAAAGGCAATAACTTACGTATTAAAAATAACAAGACTAAAATAGAAGAACACCAAACATATCTCTAATTTGATTTTCTAAGGCGTTCGATTTCTTCAGGAATGTATAAGGTCATTAAAAAAAAGGTGAACAAGTCGATGTAGAACTTGAAGAGGTGGAGATCTCCTTCCATCCACGCGTGGAGTCTTAACTAGCCGGGAAAGCCCGTTCTAATACCATGTTAAGAAAATCAACTTTGTGATTTTTTGTTGTATTGAAAATGAGGTCTTGATGCTCTTTATATGGAGAGAGAGCTTGAGCATACAACGAAACCGCAATAACCTACCTGCTAAAAATAACAAAGACTAAAAGAAAAGGCAATAACTTACCTACTAAAAATAACAAGTACTAAAATAGAAGAACACCCAATATATCTCTAATTTTATTTCCTAACTGATTCATTAAGATTCAATGATAAACTTTTACTAGTTCCATCCCACTCTAACATTAAAACTTTTCGCATTATTTCACCCCTTTTTCAGTTGCATACATGCTTGCAACTTTTCCACATAACCTTTTCATGGTGACAACACCAATGAATACTTAATCATAGATTAATCAACCTTTTCAACAAGCATTGCCATTTTCTGGCCTTTTTTTTTTTTTGGCTACAGCTGCCATAGTCCTAATGTCTCCATGCATTGATCTCTTACTTCATAAGGTGTGGCACACGATCATTCAATACAACTTGAGTCTTAGCATTGAAAAGTCTTTGCAGTTGGTCTTTCCACGTATTCCATGAGCCCCCAGTTCTGCCCAGCAGTGTTCACGGGAGAATTTATTGGATCTTCCAAGAAAAGATGACAAGAAAAAGATAACTAAGAAAGGAGGAAGAGAAGGAGAGATAATCCAATCTTATGAGAGATCCCATTTAAAGGCTTGGTTCTGGTTTTTGTTGGTGAAAAGGTATAGACATATCCTTGTGCAAGAACAAAGACAATGAACAAAATTTTGCAGACTGCAAGGGCATGAAGTTGATAGGTTATACATTGAAGTTTTGGCAGATGGTACTGAAAAAGGAATTGGCAAGTTTCTATCATAACAAACTACTACTTTGGTTTAATGCAGGGTAGATCTATAGTTGAGAGGATACTACTAATCAAGGAGCCAGGAAGTTCTTGTACATGGCTTATACAGATTTGAGATAACAACAATAATAGCAAATTCCTTTCATACACTAAATGGCATCGGCTACATGGATCCTTTGACTCCACCTAGATCTATTCTAAGCAGTTTCTAGGCTTAAGTTAAATCATTGAAATTATATTTAATAATTTCCTTCCAACATCTCTTTAATCTTCCTCACCCCCACCCCCTCCTAGGAGGTTCAATGTCCAACACCTCACATCTCCTAGCTAGGGAATTTAGTGACCTTTTCTACAAATTTTCAAACAACCTTAAACTTGTCTCTGTCATTATATCCTTTGTTAGTGCCACCCCAAACACCTTTTTTTCGGAACATATTGTGAATATTTTTGCAAAAAATATGAATTCTACACTCAGAAATTGTGCGAGGACCTATATCCGATCATAGCCTATTATGATATTAGTTTTGGTATGCACCAAGAATCAAATTTGAGCACTTTCCTCTTTGCTTTGGTAATAACTATAACTTCATGAGTCATTTTTTCATGTAATATTCTGTTGGTAGAAGTAATAAGAAGGGTGCTTGTCGTAGGGTAAAGACTGAATTTACAAAATGCAAGTTTTCTCTCATAAAAGATAAATATAGATAAGGGTAAAAATTGGAGTGTACTACATATCGATATTTAAATGCTCCAGGTCAGTTTTCTGATAAGCTAGAGGATTTGATACAGATGTTGGCCAACCAAAATGACGAGGAGCACCATGTGGATTAGAATATGCCATTAAAATTAAACCTTCTCCCACATTAAGTATGGTTTGATACATGGATTCTTTGCCTAAGATTTAAATACCAAAAGCCAATATCATACATGATAGTGTCTTTCTAACACTTTCTTACTCTTCCCCTATCCTCTTCTTAAACTCAAAATCCAATTTCTCACTTCTTCAGACTGATACATCAAAAGGCCCTTCTCACTAAATGTTTGCACTACTTTAACTAGATCCATCTTGTCTCATCCTCAATTAGTGCCATACCAACCTTTTATTTAATGACTTTTCAATCCTTGCATGGAGACATGTCCACCTCAGCATCTTCATGTCTACTACAGATTTTTTCCATGCACACTTACAATTGACAACCAACATTTTGATCCAGATAGCATGTCGGGCCCTTTTGTTGTCCTATAGTACTTATCTTAAGTTTGCCAGGAATCTTCTTATCATGTAAAACATGTGCAACTTCTTTCCACTTCAACCAACCTGCATTAATTTTAGGTGTGATAACCCTATCAATTCCTTCATCTTGCTAAATGATTGATTTCAGGTATTTGAAGACCTCTTTCTTCCAAATGGAATGTGCCCCATTTTTACCTGTGTCCATCCTATGTGTCCTCCAATTCTACCGTTGCATTCAATTTACTCTTCCGTTGTCCTACTTACACAAAGCAATAAACCGGTAATATGGCCAAGTATTGGGCTATTTTAAACATATTTAAAGTATAATCACTCTTTAAGTTGCACAAAAGCCTAAGAAAGAACTCAAAAGAGGCAGAGAAAGCAAATGCAGTGTAGGGTGTCATTACAGGTATGTCTTTCCCTTTTATAAGCATGCAAAGGCTCAATCCTTAATTGCTTCTCTGCTACATGAAATGCAATGAGTTCTTTCAAGGTGGTGGCAGAGCTTCACAAGGAATCAAATTGAGGAAGCAACCCACTCGAGCATTCTTTAATATCGAATGATAAGGGTTAATCCTTTAAGTGTCACAAAGGACTAAAAAAAATCTTGGTGGAAGAGATTCTCCAGCAGTGACATGAACAATAAGTCGGGACAAAGTTGCTCTAGTTGAGCCATGACCAGCCAAGAGGAGAACACAAACTAGCTGCAAGCTTGATATTACTGGTGATTGCAGTCTTAATATACCAATTTGATTTGTATATGAACATTGATGTTTGGTAATAGCAACACCTCAACAACATGCACATTTGTTTGGACATCACAACCTCATACCAGCATAAATTGAATACCTATGGTGGTGTTATATGAGTCTACATACAAGTAACTCATAGATGGAAATTGAAGGGTTGGAAATCTTTCTAGGATGAGGATAAGATATACAGCTAGAGAGTGAAAGATCAATGATGTCATGATGACCTTTATGTTGGAAAGCACACAAATATAACTATAGTTAAGTACAAGCTTATGAATAGGGACATGACCATATTCACATAGGCAAAAAGGCAAAACAAAGCTATGACATGTAATGGAGAAGTAAATGGGATAATCACGCATAGCCCAAATGAAACCATAATAAAATTGAACCCTCAAAATGTATCCTTGCCCGCATAAACCTGAGGATTATATTATTTACACTAAAAAAGATAATTATCAGGATCTAATCAAGTCACAAATTTTTTGCAAGTCCAACACCAATTAAGACAAAACTAAGTATCCATTCTTGCACATTCCCAATCCTTGCACAAGTGTAGTGCTACCTGTAAAGAATTGGCATGGGAATAAGCTAGCAAAGCATTGAAGATTTGTGTCTCTCAACTTGTTCATAAGCATTTTAGGCGATTTCTTTGGAATCTGAATCCAAATCGAATAAGTTGTCAAAAGACAATTTTTTGGACTCGTTAGACTCAAGACTCAACCTAGGTTGTTAGTACTATTCCTAATTTAATTTAGAATAAAAAAATATGATCTTACAATGTGCAACAGTGCAAGCACTGAATTGTTGTTTCATTTAGGCTCCATTTGGCAGGAGGTTCTGCCATGGGATAAAGGCCCGGTCAAAGGATTATAAGAGGAAGTCGATGGAATTAATTCGGAAGTCAAAGCATATAACTTATTCTACTCCATCAATCAATATCAACGTCAAACTATCTCAATACATCACATCAACATCACTATACAATAAAACATATCTACTTCAACATAACATATCTATTAAAATATATTTATTATATCACATCAACTCACTCATACCTATCTCAAAATATTAAAAAATCATTCACCAACATCACATCATAGTCCTAATCATATTATCCCACTACTTATTCTTATACCACCAACCAAACACCCCTCAACTTATCCCTACAGTACTTTATCCCAGTATAAGCTTTATCCTCCTACCAAATGTAACCTTAAAGAAAAGGAAAGTTATATAATATCAGGGATCCAATCAAATAATAGACACAAAATCTTTAAGCATTCAATCACGTGGAATTGAGGCAAACTGTGTTACTTCTGGCTTTGCTATGTCCAAATAATAATTCCAGGTGTACTTTAAAGATGAAAATAACAAAACAAAGGAAAAGCCTTTCAGGAAAGATCAAGAAGAAAAAGCAATAAAAAAAAAAAAAAGCAACATATATAGCCACTGTAAGCATAAAGTGCCATATACTTTTTTTATAGGAATAAATATTGAGTGTTAGAGCAACATAGCACCTTTTCTAGTGGATAAGCCGTCTTCCCACAGGTTGCACATTTTTCCTGTGTGCCAGAAAACATTCCAGCAGCTTTGCTCGGAGTTCTCATCTAAAATGACATATAAGTCAATCATAAAAATAATTGCACATTTTCAAATTCTCTAGTCTATATCCAAGATCAAGGTGTTGTGTTACCAGAACTGGTGTTGACTTCTCGGCAGACTTAGCGGCTGTAACGGGGCAAAACAATTGTTAGTTGACCCATTAATCTGTAGCCCACTGATAAAAAGATCAACAAAGCCCCTTAAATAGAGACTCACGTGATTGGAAATTCTTGTTAAAATTTCCAGCTTCCTTGTAAAGTTGATCAAAATGTGGCCTGCAGTATACGACACCGTCCATGGAAGAATAATTACTCAGCTGCAAAAGAAGAAGTTTAAAGTAAAGCAATAAAAGGGCAATTACTAGACTCTTTTTGGCTTTTTCATTGTGCATTGTTTGTGGAGAATTGATTACAAACAAAACTGGAACTAATTTATTTTATTGGTTTGTTTCATCAAGTCAAGAGATGAGGATGAAAATACGTAATCAGATCAAACAGTCAAGAACAATTGTTGCAAATTAATATTTGTTTGACCAATTCCTCCTTGTGAAGATATAGTTAGTTAGATTTAAGCTGACCTTAGGACACCAATGATTAACAGTAGTTTTTTTTTTTGGAAAAGAATTAATAGAAAAACGTAAAATGACACATCCAATGAAAAGTAATGAAAGGCGTTAATCAAGATGATAAAGTGAAATGGCACGTCCACTAAAAGGTAAAGAAAGTTAGTAACGAAGACCACCATATAAAGAATAATATACAAATCCCAGGCAACAACAATCAAACAATTCAAGATGATTGTCATGTTTGCATCATTCCTTCCTGATAAAACATAAAGAATGCCCCTTAAACACACCATAGTAGACACCATCACACACATTGATCAAAAGTTAAAGTGATTCATGCCCGATAAACATTTGCCAGCTTATAAAAATTGAATGGCATGGTCAAGGAGGGGGGAAAAATAATTGTTCTACAAAGTTCTTCCGAAACAACAGCATATACGCCCACAGTATTCCATTCCCTCGAAACTCCAATATCATATGAATTTCTACCTCCATGAGGACATTTCAACCTTACACCATTTAGATATGAAATTCCATGCTTGCATCACCAACATCCTTGCTTCAAATGCCACACTAAATAGAAACGACGCTCACCTCTTTTTGTGTTTGAACCCAAGAAATAACTTAAAACAAGCAAAATCCAAACAGACATGAAACTGTATATATAAACATTGACATATCGCAGACACTTGGTCCCAAATCCGCCTCCTAACCAAATGTCTGTCTCATTGTGCCATGCCAACGATTCGGTGGCAACCACAATTGACCAACTCCGGGAGCTCCAACACGAACCTGATACCTACTCTCAAGTCCTCGATCGACTCCCCTATCCTTCCGCAAAGCCACGCCAAAGATTATAAATATACATCATCAACCCAAAAATGCCACACCCCCTACTTCTTGAACCCAGATCTCTAGTACCTCCATCTCTCCCACCTCTTCTAAGTATCCACATCCTAACTCTAAGATCCCACAGTGCTGTTTGGTGGGCAGATTAAATCCACTTAACCCCCAACTGGGTGAGTTTACGCTGGCACACATCTGACCCGAGTTAAGCGCAAATTTGCTCCACCCTCTCCGTGGAATAAGGCCTAACCCGCCTATTATCCCAAACACCAAAAAATCTACTTATTCCTCCATTCTGTTCCACTCTTCTCCGATTCCTCTATTTATTCCACAAACTTATTCCCTGTACCAAACGCTTCCTCGATTAGCAGAAAACCCGAGAATTCCATACGCTCTCAGGTAAATCTCGCATCACATGCACGCAAGCACAGGGCACACTCTTTCGGTCGTTTGAGTTAGGCCGCGAGTTACCCGGTCGAGCATCTTGGGATCAACGGGTTAACCGCCAGCAATTCGCGCAATTGGAGCGCGTTTTTTCATCACGCCGTCTTTCGTGAACCGAAACGGTCGATAACGCTCAAACAAACAAGAAGAGGTCTTAGCAGCCAAACCGAACCGAGATGGAAAAGGATAGATTGGAGAGGAAGAGTAGCATACCTTAAGGGTGCCCCTGCAGTGGTGGCACCTGAAGCACGACTTGTGGTAGATGGATCCGTCGGCGTTGAGCCGATCCATGAGGTACACCGTCTTCTCGCACGCCTTGCACTTCTGCACCGTCCCTCCGAAAGACAGAGACATGACTCCCGTCCGTCCTCGTCTCTCCTTCGTTGGGTAGGGATTGTAATGGTGTGATAGATAGGAAGAGAGATGGTTGCTGTTGTGACTTGGGGAGCTCTCAACACCAGATCTCCGAGAGCAGCAGCAGCTGCAGCTAAGAGGGGTAGGGGAAGGGGAAGGGGAAGGAGGAGTTGGAGGGAGGCGATGGTGAATCTGATTGTGGAGGGGAGGGGATACAGATAATTTGGTGGGGGCGCGTTGGGTCCATTATGTTTGGCCTGATTGGAGGGAGCTCGGAAAAGGGTCCCACACGTGGGTGGGTGAGTGGGTGGGGTTGGGGTTGTCCCAGTCACACCTCTCCCTCTCTCTCCTTCCTTCTTGTTTGGTTCGGCCGTGATGGGAGTGGACCGGCGAAGGCCGGTCAAAACATGGAATATTGGTCGAGCGGCAGGCAAGTCACGGTCGCCGGCTCGATTTTTAGAGGATTTTACATATATCTCCTCCGGAACAATCGATAATTGTGTATACGTTCCTGATTTTGTTTTTTTTCGTGCGCGCCATGAAGCTTTGCGGAGAGTTTTTCCCCCCTTTTTCTTTTTTTTTAGGAATTCTTACACATATGTTACCGTAATTTTTATATACTATGTATATACTCACGTATTCTTTATTATTACAAAAATAATCCTTATATTTTTTCTTTGTCAACATAAATGCTTCTAAGTTAACCATTGTTAGTTTAAACTATAACAATTGTTAACTAAAGAGTCATTTATGTTAACGGAAAGAATATGTGAAAGATATTTTGTGATGACAAAGAATTCCTTAAATTACATAAAAATGAGTCGCTTCTCTACCCAAGTTCACTTTTTTTATTGTTAAAAGGGGTCTCATTCCATATTTTGAGGGTTATTCTTTCATTCAACCTACACATTTCACCTTTTTAAAAATCATATGCATTATATTAATTTCATTTCCAGCCAATTGCACATTTCAAGCCACTTGCATATTTCGTTCAGGTGAAATAAAATGAATGTATTGCATAGGATTTTGAAAGGTAAAATGTATAAGTTAAATAGAATAATAACTTTTTAAATAGAGGATGTGACCCCCTCTAATAGTAAAAAAAGTGAACGTTGATAAAGAAATAGCTCTTTTTTATGCAATTCAGATGATTCTTTATTATTATAGAAATATCTCTCACATATTTTCTCTGTTAAAATAAATGCCCCTCAGTTGTTAATGGTCATTGATGATGGGTAAAAATCACCTTCGGATCCACAACTCCACGCGTAACAGGAGATCCGGTTATCCGAAGACAGAATAGACAGGCCAGACTAAGGCCTAGGCCCGTCCAAGCTACTAGAAGATTCAGTGCAGCCAAGACCAAAATCATGACATGATGGAAATGACCACTTACAACCTGACAACTGACATATAGCCTGACAAATGTACCAAGGATTACCAGGCTAAGAGTCTTCCCGTGTTATAAATAATGAGGAGCAGCACCCAAGTGAAAGGAGTCACGAGGGAGAGAAATCCTGTAATCTTATAAGCTCTAGTGCATAGTTGGGAGCATAATCCTCTCCCCAGACGTGCACCCCTTGTGATGGAACTAGGTCACCAATTTCTATTGTCTCCCTTGCGATTATTTGAGGCTCATCAGGTCAAGCCTTCTATAACGAACGCGCGCTTCAGACATCTTTTAAGACGTCTGGGAAGTGGCCCAGACGTCTGACCAGACGTCTGGAACCACTTCCAGACGTCTGGGAATCGGTTTGTTGTTGGCACGCGCGATGCGTCTGCGCGCCTGAGCGCACAGACCTGCGAAAATTCCCTCTCTTTTTCCCTCTCCCTCCTGCGCCCTCTGTCGCGCTCTCTCTCTCCTCCTCACGTGGCCTTAAAAGGCCACGCCCTCCCCCTCACTCCCGTCACCTCCGCCCCCTTCCTCTTCTCCTTCCAGTCGGTGCGCGAGAGCGAGCGCGAGTGAGCAGCGGCGGCGACAGCCGCGGCGGGTGCGGGAGGAGGTGCTGCGCGGGGGAGGAGGCGTCGGTCATGAGGGCTCGAGCCTACCGGGGCAGCGGGAGTCGGCCGGCGGGGGCTCAGCAGGTGCGGAGCGACGCGGGAGGACTGCTGCAGCTCGAGCAGCAGGCGGACGAGATGCGGCGCGGCCGGGCGTCGCGAGCGGAGGGCGAGTTGCGCCCTGGTTCTGGAAACTTTTCCAGAATCAGAAGTCTGGGCTGATAGCCAGACGACGGGCACGATGTCTGGAAGACTGTCCCGACATCTGAAAGGTGAGTTATTTCCGTCTCCTTCCTTTTCTTCGACTGACCGTACTAAGAGAGAGAGATGGGTACGCACAGGTTCTGAAATTCGCATCCAACGCGAATCAGACGTCTAGCTACAGTGCCAGACGACTGGAGAGACTTACAGACGTCCGGAGTGACCATCGGACGTCTGGGAACTAGGCCAGACGCCCCCGCAGGCTTCTGGACGTCTGAGAGACCACGCAGAGCAAGGTAACCCCTGATCCACTTTTTAAGACGTCTGGAATAAGTTCCAGACGTCTGATTTTGCACTGTTTCGTCGTTTTCGACCCGTTTAGGACCCGTTCGGGTTCCGTTTTCTGCGTTTCGAGTTGCGTTCTTTTCGGAATTACATCCTCTACCCGTCTACAGTAGTTGTATACTGTTTTGAGAAATTCCTTGTGTTTGATCCTTGTGATAAGACCCCGTTCCGTTGCAGTCTCGGGGGTTGCGAAGGCACGCGGAATTCCCGACCACGCCCCCAGTTCGCCTGTTGTAACCGGTAGAGTGGCTTTAAGTATAATCTGTTAAACTATGAAACCATAAATAGAACCTAGGACATTGCATGAATCCTAGGAATGAGAAATAGATTGAATGGTAGATCCTAGGGTGTTGCATGAATCCTAGGGCTGGAAAACTAGATTGTATGATAGATCCTAGGATATGGCATGAATCCTAGGACGGGAAAACTAGTGGAATGTATGAATACTGCAGTCTTGGAAAATGTGAAAAAGAAATAATAGCTGCCTGTGAATTGAATTAACAGCTGTCTGTTATGAATAAATAAACGTGATTGAGAATATGGATTGCAAGAATGTGAAACTGGAAAGTGAAAGCTGGATGTTCTGAGTTAAAAGAGCTGGAACCCTACGGGGAATTAGGAGTAGAACTCCTGGAAAGTGAATGGAATAGAATTGGGGAAGTGAGCTGGCCCTTGAGTACGGAGTACCAAGGAGAGCGACTGTCCCCCAGTTTACTGCAGAGCGGAGCCAGCCGCCCCAGGGACCCGGGGTTAGGACTGGCCACTCTGTACCGACTTGCTGGCCCTCGTGTACGTAGTACCGAGGAGAGCTACTAGTGTAGGGAGGTACTAGCTACCCCACGGGTCCCGGGGTTCTGCTAGCCTCCTACACCGACTTGTTAAGCCCACTGGGGCAAATCAGGGTAGTCAGGCGAGGGTGCGCGGACTGTGGAGGGGCAAGGCCCCTGTTTGGTTACTGTGGAGGGGTTGGACCCCTATTACTGAGAGGGCTCTGCCCTGTACTGGTTCCGTGCTGTGCTTTGGGCGCACCCGTTAACGGAAACGACTGACCGCGTGCCAGTGCGGGTTAGCTACCCGTGCGTTTACCGCGCGTGCCGTAGTCACCGTTACGTCTGTCAGTGACCTTGGGGTGGTTGACTGAGAGTAGGATCACCACGGGGGACTCTCCCGGCCAGGAGAGCACCACGTGCTACTTCTACTGTTCGGAAAAGACTACAATCAAGATCGTTCCCACGAGGAACATTCGAGATCAAGTGAAGGATCTGAGAAATAGATAAATTGTGAAATAATAGAAAGACGTAAATAAAGGAAGAAAGAAAATTAAAACAGCTACTGTACACTTTACTGTTGCTTTAGTTTAGCTGCCACTCTACTCATCGTTTTGCTGACGTGTTACACTCGTTACCTTTCAGGACCAGGTGTTAAGTAGCCAGGGTCGGCAGCTACAGAGGATGCTGGGCTGAGTAGGGTCCAGTAAAGTTACCACTATTCTCTTGTACCTCTTTTTGGTTCCACTGTAGTAAGTAGTTCTTGTTTCCGCTGTACTTTTCTTTACCTGCAGTTCATATTATGTTATGAATGTTGTTCTACTGTTGTGGTGGTACATACTGTAGTAGTTTCTTTCCTTACTGCTGTATTTTCTTACTGTTAGTTATATTCATGTTGAATGTGATTTATTTTACTGCTCTTTTGGTTACTTCCTCGTTGGACGACCAGGTCTTGGGTTTAGTCGAGTCGGTCCGGTTCTCGTGTCTCGTAGGGACTCGGGAATCGGGTCGTTACACCTTCCCATCACGAAGGAGGCTCGACCACATCCTAAAATGACCCTTCCTAAGGGTTGTTTGGCGTTTCCAAAATTTTTAGGGGTTTTCTATGCAATTTTAACCCCCTGGGTTTTCGTTGGTGGATGTGAAAGGAAAAGGAGAACTTACAGGGGGTGTCCCCGTAATTTTCTCATCTCCATCGTACACCACCCCCTCCCCCCTCACGCCACCCCATCCCTCAATGACGACACCTCACCCCTCCACCGTACCTCACACCATCTCCCCCATTCCTCCCCACTCCTCCCCATTCCACCCATACTCCACGCCATTCCCTCCCCCATGCCCTGAACTCCATAAAAACCCCCCTCCTCCATTCGTTCCCACACAATAGCTGAGCGAGAGAAGGAGAGGGAGGGCAGAAGATCGTAGGAGCCCGAAGGAGAGGAGTGCGTGTGGGAGAGGAGGGGGGAAGCGGCAGGAGAAGCTGCTGCTGCGAGGGTCGCTGCTGTTGCAGCAGACGCAGGGGAGAGAGAGAGCTCGCAAATGGTTCTGCGGAGTTATTTTTCCGTAGAATCAGACGTCTGGAGAGACCATCAAACGTCTGTCCAGACGTCCAGAGGTAATACCAGACGTCTAATAATGCGCGATTTTCATTTATTTTTCTTCCTGACAAGTATGACCGTGTGTACGTATGTCAGGGGTTGGGGAGGTGTGTCGATACAAGACTAAGGCGGTTTCAGACGTTCGGGAGTATCTCCAGACGTCTGAAGACACCCTCAAACGTCTGCACGAAGTTCCTGACATCTGAAAAAGGCACCTCGAGCAATGTGAGTCTCTGAGTTCGTTTAAGTCGTCTGGGACTCTTCCCAAACGTCTGATTTTGGTAAGAGTTGGTGTTTTTGAGCCCCTTCAAGGTCCAAACGTAGTCGGATTTCCGCAAACGAAACGTCGTTGGTTTCCGTTCGAGTTTCTCTACATAATGATATAGTGTCTATGCAGTTTTGAGCTCGTTTGACTTATCGGTCCATGTTGTAGGTCTCCAGTCCATAGAATATATGGGACCTGCGGAGACATCAGGAACTACCATACAAGCTCCCATTCCACCCGGTTAACCGATAGAGTAGTTTTCTCTAATCCCAGAATTAATAATTGAATTGCATGCTTTAGAATTATTTGATTGAACTCTAGGTTGTGAGATGAACCCTAAGGCCGAAAGAGATGAATGCATGCTACTTTAGATATATTCGATTGAACCCTAGGTTGTGAAATGAACACTAGGGCTGGAAGAAATGCATGTGTAGCTAATGAATGAATGAGTTACCGTGATAAATCATGAGCTGCCTGTACTACCTGTAATGAACCATGAATACATACCTATACTGAATAATCGATTGTGAAATCTTGAGTTTCCTATTATGCATTTAATGAATCAGATATGGAAATGAGAAAGTCTATGTATGAACCCTGCAGGGAATTTAGGAAGAAACCAAGAATACTGTAGTACAGAAAACGTGATGGTTTTGGAACATGTTGCCTACGGGCGGCTGTTCGGACTTGGTTAAAGGATGTGAGATGTCCCTCATGTACGTGATACCGAGGAGAGCAACTATCCTTTTAGAGTAGAGGGGAGTTTGCCGCCCCTTGGGTTGAGACCTGGGATTGGGTTTAGCCACTCTACGTCGAATCCTATTTAACCCTCACGTACGTGGTACCGGGATAAGCTACTTAGTGTAGGGGGGAGCTAGCCACCCCATGGGGCCCGAGGTTAGGTATGGCTACCCTACATCGACTCTTGTTAGGCCGCTAGGTAAACTGGGGTAGTCGGACGAGGGTACGCAAACTTTGAAGGGGCGAGACCCCTGTTTTGTTCTGAGGGGCGAGACCCCTATTCTGAGAGGGCAAGGCCCTATGTTGTTCCGTGCTGTACGTTTAGGCGTACTCGCTAGCGGAAACGACTGACCGTGTGCCAATGCGGGGTAGCTACCCGTGCGCTTATCACGCGTGCCATAGTCACTGTTATGTCGCGACTGTGACTTCGAGGTAGTAGATCGGTGTAGGACTACGACGGGGGACTCTCCCAGCCAGGAGAGTGTCACTTGTACATCCTGCATCGTGGAAAAACTACAAGCAAGATCGTTCCCTTAGGGAACAAGAAGATTGAGCAATATCATGGAACCTGATTAGCATACTCGACTTGGAAACACACAAACCGAAGAATTAGAAATAAATGAAAATAAATAACCAAAAATTGAATGTTTAGCTAATTACCGTTTTAATTATGTTGTATGTAATTAACTTAACCATCACTATACTCAGCGTTAATTGACTTCGGATTTTGTAACCATGTTCAGGTTAGGGATTCGAGCAGTTAGAGCCACCAGCTGCTGAAGGCGCTGAGCCTAGTCGAGCCCAGCTATAGTTTCCTTTCTTTAGTTTCGCTACAGAGAGTTTTTGTTGTAGTATCTGTAGCTTGTTGTTATATTCAGTTATGTTTCTACCAGTTCCTTGTTGTGATGGCTATATTGGTAACTGTGCTTTTCCGTTGTATTCTGTAAAAATCTAGTGGTTTGTTATTCTCTTTCTTTTATTATCAGTTATATATTTTCTTCTTAGTTACATTACTCGTGTGGTTGTGGAATGATTATGCGTTTAGTTATTTCTCATTGGACAACTGGGTCTTGGGGTTCGTCGAGGCGAGCCGTTCTTGGGTTCTGTAGGGAGCCAGGAACGGGTCGTGACACATCCTTCCAACGATGGAGGTCTCGTGGCTATGCGACATTTCCCCCTTCTATAAATCCTTTGATGGTTAAAGGAAGCTTCTAAGGCCCATCAAATGGCGTCGTCTTTGGGAAACATCGACAAAAGTGCCATGCTCTTCTAAGCAATCAGTCGTCGGGAGACCATGCTCCCCCAACATCCTACCTTGATCTTCCTGATCAAAGGGTCCTCTCGATGGTCCAAAACCACTCGCGGCCGCTCCCTCACAAGGAGACCTGACCGAAGTCCGATGTCTCTATGTCCTGTCAACACCCTTGATGCACTAATCCTAATAAAGGGAAGCGGGTACGCTCCGGCCGACCGCTCAAGGCCCCAAAGCAAACCCCCCTCCTCGAGACACGGGCCAGGGAGGGGTGATATGAAGCGGAAGCCGACGGCCTTGGGTTTATGCCCCTGTGCGTACCCTTTGCCCACTCGTAAGGAAGGTAGTGGCAGCCTCTCGCTAGAGGTGTTCAAGGTGACAGTTGAGGCCCGACAAGGAGGGATGGTGAACCCCAGCAGTGCCCTTGGGAGCCACCCTCGGATGATGTTGGTGCCCAGCTGCCCTGATAGAAGTCTTGCCAGGCACTCTCGATTGCGTTTGCCTGGCACGACCCACCAATGGTCCATTGACTAGCAAGCCGACCGGGTTGCCGGCTTCCTAAGGCTGGGAAGCAAGTCCTAGGTGCATTTTGCTGAGAAATGAAAGACTAGGGACTACCTTAAGAGGCCATTAGAAGCTGGACAGCGGAAGATTGAGTCCTTTCAATCCTACCTGGGTTAGTTCAAGGCTTAGTGCTTCAAGGGTGACAGGCCCCATGAGGCAACAGCCGCCCAGCACTCCGAGTCGAGCCGTTTGACTCGACGGCCTGGGCACAACGTCAACGATCATGCGCCGGAGAGTCCAGTGGAGCTCTGAACAAAGCCATCAAGGCTACAGAGCGAGGTAACTCCTCCCGTTCCCACAATCGATCGACCAAGGGACGTGACAGCAACGTCAGGAGTACCCTAGCGCTTGATCGCGGAAGCGGCTGCTTCCGCAAGCGAGGGGTCACCTTTTCCAAAATAGCAACCAACCCACTAAGGGTCTCTAGTACGAACCTTAATAGAAAACAAGGGAGTTCCTTGGGAAATGCACTCCCCTAGCCATGAATCAGGCCGACGTACTCGAGGTCAGCCAGCTCACAAGTAAGGACCCACTGCCCCTAAGCTTCACAAAAAAAAAAGAAAGCTCGCTCGAGGTCTCGCCGTGAGCGCCTCAAGGCCCAAAGCCAAGTAGCCAAAGGACTGCTGGGATCTGTGCGACCAAGTTGAGCCTCAATGTAAGAACCTAGCTTGCCCCTTCAGGCAAATCCACAACAAAGAAGGTGTGGCAAACATAGCGAGAGCTCGGAAGACCACCCTGAGGAAAAGCCCCGGTAACAGCGAACGGCTAATACGATCTTCCTTGCGGACCGAGGGCAGGCTGGTTGACACCCTGCCTGACTAGGCCAGCAATGTCACCCTGGCTCCCCTCCAAACAGAACATTGCCATTAAGTCCTAGCAGCGGTATTCACGTCACCCGAGGTCCTCACCCCCTGTTGCCTGAACATATCAGCGCAAGGATTGGGGAAATCTTCGAGGTTGACGCCACCCCAGGCCAGCGACTGATGAGAGACTCATCATATCTCTTAATTATCATTAATTAGCTATTTTCCCTAGCTAATTACCTAAGAATACATTAAATACATGGTTAATTATACTATAGGGGTTAAAATACCAAGGACCTGCAAAATAAGTTAAAAATATAAAATTAAAGATTAATTAATCTTAATAATAATTTAATTAATAATTTGGACTCAAAATAATAATAATTGGCTATATAATAAATATTTTAATTAACTTAATTAATTTAATGACCTAAGTATGTAATTAACTTAATTCAACTAATCATTTAAATAAATATAGCTAAAAAGGTCAAAAATGTAATTTCAAGACATAAATATAATATTTACCTAATTTATAATAATATATTAAAAGTTGAAAAAGAAATAAATTAAAATGAAACTTAAAAGTCACTATTTATGTTTAAGTCCCTAACTTTCATTTCAAGTGAGTCCTTTTTATTTTCAATCTGGTCCTTTTTATTACAAAAATACCCCTACGAACATTTACCTTCTTCAACCCTTCTTCACTGTGGACGGCCAAGAGTGTCCAGTGTTCGGTGTCCGTACCTCGCGATCACCGCCAATCCCACGTTATAAAGCCTGCGCCATTGCTGTCCAACTTCCTCTCACCGCCCTCTTTCCATCCAACGAACCGAATCACTCTCTAATCCTATTTAGACTAGGTGACTAAACTCACCGACGTCATAGACAACACTAGTGGTTATGATGAACCTAGACGCTATTTCATCCCAATACAATCCCCTTGACCCTCTCCTCCACCTATAATACCCCTGACCACCACCAATCTACATTAGCGACCCTCTACCCTCTTCTCCCACTGTGGTCGTTCCTAGGCTATTCGTCTACAAACTCTGGCGACTTCCACCTTCTTCCTTTGATCTTCTTCGAGGAGATCAACCATCCGCTCTTCTCCACTATCCTTTGCCACGTCTACAAACAAGGCTGTGTCGTCATCCACTTCCTCTTCACGTCGTTCTTTGTTTCCGCCGGAGCTCTGCTCTCCCCCTTTATTTCCTTGTCCGTTATGGACTTCAATGGAGATCTCTGACCTCCCTTGCATTCAAGGAATTGTAGGTAATCTTAGTAATAAGTGTTTCCCCTCAATCAATTGAGTGAGAGGGCATATCCTGAGTTCATGCGAACTCAGGATGCATCTTGTACATGTTTCTTGAGTAATTCATGTGAATCATTATTGATTGCATTAGTTGTTGAGTTCTTGAGGTTCATCATGACCTCAGGAGCATCTTGATGTCCTCCTTTTGGTGTTTTGAGGAGATTTGATCTCTAGCATCTGAAAATGGCCTTCATCGAAGCTCCGACGAGCTCCGACGACCTCAATTAGAGGTTAAGACCTCAGAACAAAGTGAGAAGCTCCAGAATGTAATATTTGGACTAGAGAAACATAATCCACCTGTTGGACTTGTGTTTTAATGATAATTCCTCTTTGTTGATCGTCATCTTCTCCGTTTCCGGTGAAGTTGGAGAGCCATGTTTGATGTAGTTTAGCACCTAGGAATTGATCCTAAAGCATGTGCAGACATTTAGAATTCTAAGAACACACTCAATTAGGTCTGAGGATCTCTAGAATTGTTTGACAATCAAACCACCTTATAGCTCAACTAGCGAAGCCTGATAGCACAGTAGAATGCTCAAAATTTGATTTTAAGGTGTTGAATCCATTCCTTAAATTGAATACAATATATTTACACTTTCAATTTGATCTGAATTGCTCTAATTTAGAAAGTCAAAATTTGACTTCCATTGGTCAACTTGTATCTCTTCTTGAGGAATTAATGTCTGAATCTTACAATTGAAAGCAGAATTGAGCTTTTGTGATGGTTTAGAATTTGTAGGAACTGATTTGAGGAGTTTCATATAGTTTCTAAGAAGATTTCCATTTCTTTGTGTTTTGGGTTATTTCTGGAACCCAAAGCCGTTCATTGTGTTCTTGACGAGATTCAAAGCCAAATCATTCCCAGAACATTACAAATCTTCTCTCAAATCAACCCAAATCTCTTTTGAGTACTTTAATCTCTCTTTCGAGCGATTTCATCTTGACTTCCATGATCTGTACAAAACATTTCAAGCCTCAAAAGCTTTAAGAGCTTCTAAAGCTCCTTCTCAGCTCAAAACTCCTGCAGACCATGCGAAATGCATTCTCAAGCCCTTCTAAACTCTTAATTGATAGGTATCTCCTCTTCGTAGGTCAATTGACCTAAGATTTCACACTGGAGCACGTTCTAGCCATGGCAACAGTGTCGTGTTCTCCCTGCGATAGCATGGATCAATTGAGATTCAAACATTAAATTGGCGTTGAAATTGTGTAGCTGAGTCAGATAGCTTTTGATTGAGCTATTGTACGCTCAATTTGGTACACTGAGTCGGCCGGAATCACCATTCAAAGTAGCTGGCCAAAACACGCTGTAGTGAAGAGGAGTGGTTGAAGTTGATCCCACCTCGGAAGATGGAGTGCCACATTACTATAGAAGGCATTTTCGCACCCAGCGCTTCAATCGTCAAGTGCTGGGCAAGAAATTCCTATATCCTCTGAGCATCTAATCTTAAGCACGTGCATGCACGTGCATGTGTGTGCTTGTATGCGTGTGGGCCCGGGTGGCCATGAGCTTTGGTGGGTTGGATATGGCCCCAATACTGTGCAAAACTAAAATGGCTAAAATCCACACCTAATAAAACTAGGACTAGGTCGTTAGTAGTGGTAGATCTGATCCACATGGACCGTTAATCTTGCGAAAGGGCCCAGTCCTCCCATTAAACCATTTTTAGTTTAAGTGTAAAAAATGTGGGTTTAAGGGCTTGAAATGGCTAAGTGTGGAGAAGAGTTATGCACAGTGAGGACTTAAGAGAAGGGAGAGCGAGATGCATGAGCAAAGGGCGTGAGCTAAGTGAAGAAAGAGAAAATTAAAGAAATAATTAGGAGAAAAGGCTGAGAGTTAATTGATTAAAAAGTGTTTAAGCTTTTCAATGTATACAAGGCATTCATTCTATATTATAATTCTTTTTATGCCTTATTTTGTAAACACTTGTTGTAATTTTCTTTTGCTACTCAATGTAAAAATCTTTCATGTACATTTCCTTTCATATAATGGAATAGTTTCAAGTTTTAATTGTTAAATTTCATGTGCAATTGTTCATGTGTTTATCATATGACTTAATTATAGACTTAATTAGTAAAGTAATTAGTAATTTTATGCTTTAAGAATAAAAATGGTGAAATAATTAAAGCTTATGCCTCCCAGTGAATGACCTGGACTCAACCAGTTGAAAGAATAAAAATATAAAATGTTAGGTTATCTTGATCTCATACTATAATCAATGACAATGATTTAACAAATCAAGTTAACCTAAGTCAATTCTTTACATGATTAATTAAGCCTAATAATCTTAATTAACTATGTTGAGAATTGAACGACCAGTGACCCACTCCTTCCAGGGCAGCTCCCCTAAGCACCTTCCCCTAATCTTCGGTATGGCGAGGAAGGCATAATCGAACAAGCAGTGCCTTAGTTAATTGCCTTCCTGCATGATCCAGCGAGGTGCCTGAGCTTACCTCCGTGACACTCCTCCTAGTGGGGCAGCTCCAACCCAAGCCCTTCGAGGAATACACCCCCTCGGCCGTGAACCAAGCGGGAGTATTGTAAGCACCACAAGGCTCGTAGACACACTATCAAGAGATGCCCGGACCTACACGACCGAACGGGGTGGAAGCACGGACCACCTCATCAAGCAAAATGGGGCCCAAGGTCGAGCGCCCACCAAAGGCCAAACAAATCGGCACCTCCATAACACCTTCCCCACCCCTTAGCAGGGGGTTGAAGGGACATTGTCAAGAAAGCAAAGTCCCGGCTGTTCGCCCCTTCTGGAAGAACACATAGACCCATTTTTGACAATGCCCCTATTGGCAAGTCGGTCGCAGTCCAGAAAGTAACGCCCCTCCCTCCACCGACCGTTCTGGTCGTGGACCTTTGGCAACCATGGGGAATGGCCAAAGGGAGAGGTTCTCCCTCCTCCGCCTGATCGCAACGAGGACGGGCACCTTAAGCAGGTGGCCACACTTACAGTGGCCAGGTTGACAGTAGCACTGGACAACCTCATCAGCTAACAACCAACATGCGCCCACCGTCAAACCCTCTCAGTGCATTCCCGATCTCCTCAAAAAGTAGAAACAACGCAAGGGAGCAAGGCAACCTAGTGCGGACTCCTAAGGGTTTGAAATGACCCGTTGCCTTTTTAGTCGAATAAGATGTCTGGAGTTTCGATCAGACATGTGTCCAGACGTCTGGACACATGCCCGGACGTCTGAAAGTAAGAATTTTCGTACGTCACTTTGAGCTCTGCATGCGGGCGTCGTGTAGAAGCTCTCTCTCCTTGCACCCTCATCCCCCTAAACCCTAACTCCCCTCCTATTTAAACCCCCCTCCTCTTCTTCTCACCCTCTCACCACCAGTCACCACCACCTCCAGCATCTCCTGCGTGGCTGTGGCAATACAAGACGAGAGTGATGAGAGGGGGCGAGCGAGGGAGAACGAGAGAGAGGAAGGAAGAGAGTGTGGAATGTCGGAGGACCTTCAGGAGCTCGACAGAGCTCGCACGACTGGCAGTGGGCGTGTGCGTGAGGAGGAAGAGCTCGGGGAGGCGGCCTCCCGGCCCTCTGCAGCTGCTGAAGCTGCTGCGGCGCGTTGCAGACGATGGTGCGAGGTGAGAAGCATCGTGGAGCAGGTTCTGGTACTGGAAGTTTCCAATATCAGATGTCTGGGTTATCGTCCATATGACTGGCGAGGCACCAGGATGTTCGGAGCTGAAGTCAGATGTCTGAAGGCATAATATCCCAAGGTACGTACCTCCCTACGCTATTTTCCAGCATGCAGATTGTAGCGCAGGAGGTGTTGGGTTAAAATAGGGTCTATGCTCTGCATGCAAGCGCAGAGCATCGAGAAGGAGCAGAGTGTGCACTTCAAGGTGATTTTGGACGTCTAACTACATCGCCAGACGTCCGACGGCCCTTCCAGAAGACTGGAAGGAGGGTGAGACATCTAGAGCTGCCCCCAGATGGTCGTAGAGGGACCCAAACGTCTGAGATTGCCATAGGAAACACGAGGTGAGATCTGACGTCTTCTAAAATGTCTAAGACTAGTCTCAAACGTCTGATTTTGGTCAGTAACCGTGTTTTTGGCCCGTCTAGGGCCCAAACGGAATTGGATTTCCGCAAACTAAGTACCATTGTTTTCCACTCGAGTTCCTCTACGTGTTTGTTGAGTATTTACTGTTTTGACCTCATCTATTGTAAATTAGTCACTGGTACAGGTTACCAATCGGTGGCATGTTCGGGGCCCGCGAAGACGAAGAGATCTGCGGCACAGGCCCCCATTCCTCCCATGATACCCGGTAGAGTGGTTTAATTCAGTTGTTAATGTTAAATAAGAATGTACTTGGTTGGAATAACCGGATTGAACTCTAGGATATGGAATGAATCCTATGGTAGAAATGTATGAGCCCATTGAGCTGTTTACTTGTGTGCAAGATAAAATAAATTGATAGCAAATGACATTAGTGTAATTATTAGATGCATGTTAAAATACAAGTTGCCTGTATATGAATGAGAAAGTGAACTGCAAAACCACAAGTTGCATATATGTGATTGAGAATTAAATTATGAAAATACGAGTTGCCTGTATATGGATGAGGAACGAGTTATGAAACACAAGATTTGAATCTGAATAAATGAGATGAATATGAGCATGAACCCTACCGGGAATTAGGAGTAGAACTCCTATGTATGAAAGGAATTTGTAATGTAGATGGGAAGTATGCTCGCCCTTGTGTACGTAGTACCAAGGAGAGAAACTTTCCCTTTTTTAATGTAGAGCGGAGCTAGCCTCCCTTGGGTTGAGACCCGGGGTTAGGATTGGCCACTCTACACCGACTCCTGTTGGCCCTCACGTACGTGGTACCGAGGTGTGCTACTAGTGTAGGGAGGAAGCTAGCCACCCTACACCGACTTTATTAAGCCTTCTAGGAAAATCGGGGCAGTCGGACAAGGGTACGTAGACTGTGGAGGGGCGAGACCCCTAGTTGGTTTTGAGGGGCAAGACCCCTGTTTTGAGAGGGAAAAGCCCTATATTGTTCCATGCTGTACTTTGGGCATACCCACTAGCGGAAACAATTGACCGCGTGTCAGTGCGGGGTAGCTACCCGTGCGCTTATCACGTGTGCCATAGTCACCGCTACATCTCGACAGTGACCTCGAGATGGTTGATCGGGTGTAGGACTACCACGGGAGACTCTCCCGGCCAGGAGAGCACCACGTATACCTTCTACTCCACGGAAAAGACTGCAATCAAGATCGTTCCCACGAGGAACATGCAAGATCAAGAAATACTTAGATACTTTGAGAAATAGATGAACCGGAAATACATAAATGAGATAAATAGAAATGAGAATAAAACATGCTTGTTGTTTTTACTTTACTTACACTTAAATAATGTAAACACCACTCTACTAAGCGTTCGCTGACTCCGTCTTTTTGTAACACTGTTTAGGACCAGGAGTTTAGGAGCCCGAGTTTTCGGCTGCAGAGGGAGCTAGGCCCAGCCGAGCCTAGCAGTAGTTGTTTCTTTTCCAGTTCTTTGTTTCTGCTGTAGTTGTGAGTACTAGACTTTAAATTGCTATTCTCGTTACTTTCTGTTTCCTGTTATTGTTGTGGTGGCATGTACTACTATTTTGAAATTGTTGTTCTACTTTCTTTACTGCTTCGTTCTTTCCTTCTGCTTAGTTATATTGCATGTGTGAATGTGGTTTATTTCCTGCTTTTGGTTATTTCTCATTGGACGACTAGGTCTTGGGATTAGTCGAGGCGAGCCGATCTCGAGTCCTGTAGGGATTCGAGAACCAGGTCGTAACAAGGTTGAGCCAAAGCGACCCAGAATGCCTAGGCAAAAAAAAAAAAAAAGAGGAAGCCAAGTCCAGGCAACCTGGCTGACCTACCTGCGACCTCGGAATCACAACCAGGCCCTTCGATTATGGCTATGCTTCTTTTTTCCCCACTCCCCACAACGCTAGCTAGCTCGTAGAAGACGGAGGAAGTTTAGATGCCCTCCAAACCTCGCGTTCCTATAACGACAGAGCCACCTTTTAAGGTGGACGGTCGCCTGATGAGAACCTCATCATGAACCCTAACTAGCACATTTTGACCTAATAAATTGAACAGAAGCTCCTACATAACCTAAGGGAAGGCATAAATCAGGGAATTATTAATTTGAGAATAAAACATTATACAAGGGGTAAAATTGTAATTTTACCATTGCAGTGCATGAACGGGATTTCTAAGGGTCTAAACACAGGTCAAGTGGACTTAATAAGAGAAAAAGTGGGATGGTTTGGTCAGAAAAGGGTTATGACAAAATCTGGGAATTAAATGACATTCTATAACCCTAAAACAAATCCACTTTAATTCACGAGGTTCCAGGCAAGATAAAAATCAACTAAACCCTCTAAAATTCATGGAAAAATATCATCTAGGGTTTAGAACCTTCAATTTGGTCGTGGAAACCTGTTTTGACCTAGATTGAGGATCATACCCAATTTTTTGACCTAATTTGGATTTTTGTGCAAAATGTCCAGTCAAACGTGGTCAAATCTAAAATCTAACTTCACCATTGTATTCCTTAGGTCCTAATTAGGTTAATACCAAAATTTGGACCTAAGGAAAGGTTGTCTTGACCCACTTTACAATTTAGTCCTCAAAATTACTTTCAGACCCTCAACTTTTTGAAACTTTTACAGTTGCCCCCGTAGCTTTCCTATCATTTTCTTCAAACAGGTCCTTCTGCCACCCGCTGTGCAGGCCATACCTCCGGCAACTTTGCACGGAGGATGGCGTAACGCATGCATGGGGAGTCGGCCCCAGATTTGAAAGGGAGACTCTCTGCAAAGTCCCCTACCGCATGGGCCGACTCCTATGCCCTGTCGACCGCCATACCTCTTGTGCGAACACACGAGAGGTATGGGTCTCCGTCTGCCACGTCTCTGGCGAGACTTTTCCTGCCACTCTCGCGAGCTTCCCGGCCAGCTCTCGCCTATTTAAGGAGCGGCACCCTCTGTCGCATTCCTCAAGCTTCGTTTGGCCCAAGATCTCCCCTCCTATTCGTCTCTCACCAACTCCGGCGAACTGCTAGAGCTTCCGGCACATTCCCTCTCCTCTCTTGTCACTCTACCACCATACCAGTGCCCTCCAGCCCCTCTTCCTCATCGTCGTTCTCTCCCCCTAGCGCCTTCGTCTCCGGCGATGGCAGCATCGGCAGCTCGCCACCTCCACATCCCTCCTTCACTTTGGACCCACACCTAAGTCCCTCTCACCCCTTCTATCAATTTGCTATTCAAACCCCTCGACAACCGTAAGCCACCACCACCTCCTCCACCTCTGGCAGATCACCGGCGAGGTGTCTCCGTTACTCCCCCATACCCATCCACCTCGCCAGACCCCTCAAAAGCATCACCTCCACCCACTGATCACCTTGGGACCCTCCACTAACTGCGCCACCCACTGTCGCCTCCCCCTGAACAGACCCACTCACACAGACTCAGACTGACCTAAGCATGCACGCCTAGGTCACTCTGAGCCACACCAACCCCCGCAGTATCTTCTCTATGCTTTGGCGAAGCTCACCGAGCGTTCTGACAGAGCCGCAAGGCCATATTCTCAATTTCAGGTCCCGAGCCCTCGCCACCATTAACGAGCAAGCTTCAAGCTTGCTCGCAAGCTTGCTCCGGCACCCGTGTCCCAGGTTGGAGTCTTAGGCTGCACGGAAGAGCCTCGCGCACGGTTCCAGGCCCTCAATTGAAGACGCAAGCCTCACGTCTTGCTGCAATTGGAAGGGCACCCTCTGCTGCGGGCGTGCGAGAAAGGAGGACCGCAGATAATCCCACCTCGGGCGTTTTCAAGTGCCCCACGACACATAAAGGGAAAAAGTGACTAAGGCTTATCGCCTCAGTCACACGGGGTGAGGTCCCTCTCACCCGCTCACCTGGCCTCGTTCGCGACCACCCCCCGCAGACCTAACTCGACCCTTTTACCTAAGCTGCGCACACCTCGCCCACCACCGCATGTCGGTGGGCCTGGTCTCGGGCACGTTACTCGACCCACATACCCGAGTAGGCTTTAGGAGAGCGAACCCTGGAGTAGAGAGAGAGAGATGCAGGGAGGGTAGGGGTTAGGTTTTGCCTAACCATATGCCTGTGCAGGGAACTAAAGAAGAAGAAGAAGGAAGAAGAGAAAGCACAAGAAGCAAGGAAGGAGCGGCTGAGGACTTAGTCGCACCAAGGAGCTGAAGCGAACTGAAGAAGAAGGAGACGCAGCTCAAGAAAGAAGAAGAAGAAGAAAGGAAAGGAAGAAAAAGAAGAAAGAGCAGGAGCTGAAGCAGAAGAAGAGGAAGAGCTGAAGCCAAAGGAGGAAGCTGCAGCCGGAGAGAATAGAAGAGGAAAAGGCCTAGGAGGAGAAGAGCAACAGCAGGAAAGAAGAACCCGTGCATTGTAGCAAGTAGCTACTTAAGGCGTCTGATTCCTAGCATCAGACGTCTGGAGACAAAAAGAAGAAGAGAAAGAGAGAAGAAGAAAAAGAGAAGAAACATTTTATTTCTCTCTAGTTCCTTTTGTGAAATAGTGTATTATTGTAAATTGTGATTTTCTACGCTTCTAAAATCAAGCTTGCTCCCTGAGTTCGACCTCGGAGAATTTTTGTATTCGAGTAATAAAATAAAATCACACTGATCGTTACACGACCACCGCCAAATACCCCCCATGAGCATACCCCCCACCACGAAGAGGGCAACCCTATCAACACTAGCAATCAATAATCAATCTTGTCATAGAATAAGACTTACTCCCCGCATAGACTAGCCATTGCTCACGGGAAGGTGGTGCTCATGTCACACCATTACCCGGGTAGCCGCCTCTTAAGGCCGACAGGCTACCTCTTAAGGTCGGCATGAACTCGGGCGAACACGCCTGGCGTTCCCTTAAATGGCCGCCTCTTAAGGCCGATACCCCACCTCTTAGGTCGGTAAGAACTCGGGCAGATGCGCCTGGCGTTTTCTTATATGGTCGCCTCTTAAGGTTAGTGCGCTACCTCTTAAGGTCGGTAGGAACTCCGGTGGATGTGCCTGGCATTCCCTTATATGGCTGCCTCTTAAGGCCGGCACACCACCTCTTAAGGTCGACAGGAACTCGAGCAGATGTGCCTTGTGTTCCCTTAAATGGCCACCTCTTAAGGTCGGCATGCCACCTCTTTAGGTGGGCAGGAACTCAGGCGGACGCACTTGGCGTTCCCTTAGATGGTCACCTCTTAAGGCCGACACGCTACCTCTTAAGGTCGACAGGAACTTTAGCGGGCGTGCCTGGCTCTCTCTTATATGGCCACCTCTTAAGGCTGGCATACCACCTCTTAAGGGTGGCAGGAACTCTGGCGGATGCGCCTCGCGTTCCCTGAGGTCGTTGCCTCTTAAGGCCAGTGAGCCACCTTAGAAAAACTGGCATGAATTCTGGCAAAAAACACCAACAGGCCAAAAGAAGCAAGGGTATTCATGTCCCACTTTCTAAGAAATGTAACATCGCCTCCCAGGGCCAACAAGAACTCAAGCTCCCACACCCTAAAATTCCGTACATGTTGATGCTGCCTCCTAAGGCTAGCTAAGAACATAGGCAAATACGCCTCATTTCACCTTGTAGAGATGGTAAAAGAATCATATGATGAAGGTGCCTTGACCACTCATAGCTTCCCCGCTTAGACAGAAAGCTGGGTACCACCCACTAGCAGAGCTGCTGCATCCTCAATAAGCACCTCAAGTTTTGCCTCAAGGTCTTTAGACAGCGCAGCATCGCCTTACAGTGACGACAGGAGCTTGGGCCCTTACGCTTCAAGTTCCACCTCATGAGACGACAACACACACTCAGACCTCCAGCAATAAGAATCTGAGTGCCCGCATTTAACTCTCGTTACCACCTCCCAAGGTTGGCCCTCGTTCATTGTCACCTCCTAAGGGTGGCTCTCGCTCGTTACCACCTCTTAAGGTCAGCTCTCGCTCACCTCCTAAGGTTGGCCCTCTTGAAGGTCCTCTCACGCTTCCCCCGTTCTCTAAAAATATGCTAGGGGAACAGACAATAGGCCAAGGTGCAGTGGTATTACACCCTGTGTCGACACCAAACAGTCCCTTACCCACACGTGACAAGGATGGACCTGGTAACAGAACCGACGCATTCAAAATGATCGAACAGGCAACAATCGGCTGCGCAACTCAATGTTATCCTGACGACACTATCCAGCTCATCCAGGCGAAGGTCTCACCTATTTAGGCAAACGAGTCTCAATCGAGCCGCTATAAGAGACCAAGGATAAACCCCCCACGTCAGGCGTGGCAGTGACCTCGAACAAGGCACACGCGTATGCTTCACTAACAAAGCCTACCCTGAATTCCCTTACCAAGCTTAGGCACTGAAAAACTCCTACAACGGGCACTTCTACAAAGCCTCCATAGGGGACTCACGGTGAATACTGCTAAAATCAGCCTACTCCAATCAACGAATTTCCTACGAAGTATAAGCAAAGGTACGAAGAGCTCCGAAGGCCCTAAGTCTCCAACACAGAAGACAGGCAGACTTTGACAAAGTCCAAACAACCATGATCCTTTAGTCCTTGAGAAAAAGGAAAGAGCCTGGGCAGCATCGACAAGTCCAAGTGCCCTCCCCACTCCTCCCTAAAAACCTTACGCTAGTAACCCACCGACAACAACCAACTCCGGAATCGGCTATTCCGAAATTTGCAATAGACAGGGGCATTTCCCCTAAAAGCCGGCTAGCCAAGCGGAAACCCCCCCCCCCCCCCCCCCCCCCCCACCCTCCACGCTACAGCATAAGGGAATCATCTCAAGCAAAGGGACTCAAGGCAACCGCTCCCAGCTTGACTATTCCAGGGATCCTGACTAAAGCACCAATCTCAAACTGCATGTGCAAAAGTGTTAAATACCATTAAGCCCAACACCACTTCCCACCTAGAGAATTAGCACCACTTCCGGCATTCTCCCGACAACCTTGTCTCCAAGAGGGACCATGCGGATAGCACCCACCCCTCTCAAGAAGTAAGTTGCGGCTAAGACACTGGTACCCCTTATAGCCGACACAACCATCCCATGTGTCGGGCAGGGACAAAGCGAATAGCCGGGGCACGGGGTATGCAAGAAGGCTCCCACAGGTCGCATGCGTACCTTCAGCCAGGTGAATAACATAACTACCTGACCACTACAGTGGCTAACCTTCCCTACAAACACCCCCTTGGGGCCTGCCAGAAAGAAGCTGAGCTAAAGTGACAAAACGAGCCTCTATGCCAAGCCATTTGAGCAAAAAATCAGAACACCCCACAATAGGGATCGAACCGAAACTCGTGAAAGCAGTCCACACAACTCTTGCGAGTAACAAATCCTAAGCGACAAGCTCGCCTCTCAAACTTGGCATATGAGCAGTTCATCACAACAAGCATAGCAAAAAAAAAAAAGAAAGCTGATAGGGGGAAAAAATGAATAAGAAGTTTCTTCCTTTTATAAGAAATGTCAACTCGTACATTCCCAGGGATAATTGTATCCGGCTACTTACAGCTAAAAAGAGACAAGCTAGTACAAAGATAATGATAACGCCGTTCATCAAGACTCAATGGCTTTGCCCCAAGTCTTTGAGCTTGCCCACCTTAGGCAACAATAGTGATAGTGCAGCGTCAAGACTGGCAGACCCTACAGCCTTTGGCGAATGATGAGAACCTCATCATGAGCCATAACTAGCTCATTTTGACCCAATACAAAGGATAAAAGCTCCTACATAACTCAAGGAAAGGCTTAACTCAGAGAATTCTGAGTTTAAGGAGAAAACAAGTCATAAGGGGTAAAAATGCAATTTTACCAGTATAATCTGCATTCAGGGTAATTCAGGGTCCAAACATAGGTCAAAGCAACTTAATAAGAATAAAAGTGGGATGAGATGATCTAGCAATGGCTACAGAAATTCCAAGGAACTAAATGATAATCTGTAACCCTAAAACAAACCCACTTCAATTCACGAGGTTCAAGGCAAAGTAAAAATGGAATAAACCCTCTAAAATTCATAGAAAAATAATCTCTAGGGTTTAGAACCTTCAATTTGACCTTAGGAACCCATCTTGACCTACATTGAGAACCATACCCAATTAATAACTTAATTTGGGTTTTTGCATAAATTGACCAGTCAAACAAGGTTTAATCTAGAAATAAAATTCACCATCAGATTCCTTAGGTCCTAATTAGTCATGTATAAAAACTTGAGCCTAAGAAGAAACCTCCTTGACCAACTTTACACTTTGGTCCTCATATATTTACTTTTTGGCCCTCAACTTTTGAACCCTCGCATTTTGGCCCCTAACTTTCCTTCGTTCTTTGCGTTCAGGTCCCCCCCTGCAAAACCTGCCAGCACCATGCTCCGGCGACCTTGCGCGGAGCATGGCGCCGCGCAGGGTGAGGGGGAGAGCCTGGCAAGTAAACCGGGGGTGCCCTGCGTCGTCAGCCGTCGCAGGGACACCCCCTGGTCGCTGTAACCCACCATGCCGCCCGTGCGAACGCACGGACGGTATGGGTTTCCATCTCCGGCGTCCTCCGGCGAGGGAGACACGTCGTCTCCCTCCGCCTTCCTCCCTGATTCGGTCCCTATAAATACCCCCGTCGCTCCACCGTTCTTCCCAGCTCGGATCTGACGGAGAAAACCCCCAACTTTCCTCTCTTCTCACTCCGGCGGTTCTTCCTCCTCCTCCTCTTCGCTCTGCCGCAATACCAGCAGCAAAGACTTCTTCCCCTGCTCTTCCCGCGCCACGCCGCACCCAGCTGGCGCCTCTCCGGCCCTCTGCTCGCCGCCGCCCCTTCCCCCGGGCATCTTCTTCTCCGGCGACAGTCGATACGACTGTCGCCCTGCTCCGGCCCCTTTCGTCTCCGTAGCTAGGTCAGAACTTCTCCCCATCTACCCCTCTTTCTTTTCCTCACTGTCTTTTATTTGATTAAACCCTCGACCGCTCCTGTCCACCGTCACCCCCTTCGTCTCCGGCCAAACTCCGGCGAGCCGCTCCCATCACCCCAGCAACCCACACGGCTCGCCGACCACCGCAGAACCTCCGCCTCCTCACCCTGATCAACCCCCGCCCTTCCACTTCCCCCACATCACCCTCTGCAACCCCACCGAACAAACCCATCTTCCGACCCACAGTCCGACCTAGGGCGCCCTTGCACGCTGCCCCACGCCTCGCCACCACCCACACGAGCTTCGCCGCACTCTGGCGAAGCTCCCGGCACCTTCTGATTAGGCCGAGAGGCCGTTTTGCTGTGAACAGGTCACCCGACCTCCGCCGCCATTGCCGTGCAGAAGGAGCGGCTTCCGCCTGCAGCTGCAGGCGCGCCACGCCCAGATTCGACTCCCAGGCCTTGCGAGGCATTTCGACAAAGCGTCAGGCTGCAGCTGAAGCGAAGCCCTCGCGCGAAGGCCTCGCGTAACGCCGCGATTACCAGCTGTCTCCTCCGCGTGGGCGCCAACTCGGGGTGGGACATTTAGTCCCACCTCGGAAATCTCTGAAGAGGCGCAGCGGTATAAAGTGAAAAAGTGCTGGTGGCTTATTGCCTCAGCACACGGGGTGAGGTCCCCTTCACCCGCCCGGTTACCCGGTCTCGTCCGCGCTCACGCCCCGCGGACCTGGCCCGACCCGACTTAGACTGACCTGCACTCCTCGCCCACCACGCACGCCGGTGGGCCTGGACCCGGGCGCGACCCGTACTCGGCTACCTGGCAGCTCTGGGAGAGCTATCCTATGAGCGGATTCTGTGAGAGAGAGACGCGGGGGGAGGGTAGAGATAGGTTTTGCCCCTCTCTCTGATCAAGCTGTGTAAGTGTGCAGGCACAGGTGAAGAAGAAGGACCGCGGAAGAAGAAGAAAGCTAAGGGAGACACTGTAGCAACAAGCGGTTTAAGTCGTCTGATTGGAAAATCAGACGACGTCCTGAAGGGAAAAGAAGAAAGAAGGAGAGACGACATCCTGACAGGTAAAAGAAAAGAAGAAAGAAGAAGATCTGAAGAACAAAAGAACAAGGAAGAACAACAGAAGAAGAAGAACAAAAGAACAAGGAAGAACAACACAGGTGAAGAAGAGGACCACAAGGAGATAAACACAAAAGAAGAACAGGAAGAACAAAAGCTAAAGAGGAGAAAGACAAAGAGAAAGAAAAGAAGAAAAGAAGAAGAACTCAAACTTTCATCTCTCTCCCTCTCTCTTTATTTTTTTTGTAATAGAACATGTATATCTCTAGAATACAACTTGCTCCCTGAGTTCGACCTCGGGAACTCTCTTTTATTTTCCGAGTAAAAAAATTTATATATTTGAAATGATGGCAATAACTGGCTATACTACAACGCTATAACAATAAAACCCGGTTATCTCTCGAAGCCAACGTTCCATTTGGCGCCGTTGCCGGGGAGCAACGGCTATTCTAGAGGTAAACATTCCTGTTTCTCTTTTTAATTTCTGATAATCTCCCCTCTTTTGTGCAGCTACAGGAAATCAAGAAGACAAGCAACCGCACGACAACCACTCCGAGGACAGGTAAATTTTTCCTCTCGCTATTAACCCCTAAACTCTAAAGAGGAAGAAAAGAAAAGAACAAGCAATATAGGGCTAACCTGTCTTCCATACTTAGTAACCATAAAGAGTTGCATGTTTTCAACTCATTAATCCTGCACACTATTAAGGGTATTTAAGGGCTAACGCATTCTTGCTTGAGCCCTAATTACCCAACAAAGAACTAACTGGACCAAGTAGAGCCAACATAAGATTCAACATTAGGGTTTTAGAGACACACTACTTAAATCAAGAATGGAGAAAATCCAAAAGAAGTGTGCCTAAACCATTGATTGAAAATACCTATTCAAAGAAAACCTAAAACAATTGGCTCTCTAAACACTTGAACCCTAAAAGACAAAACCTAAAAGCTCTCAAAGAAAACAAGAGGTAACGTTGACCCCTTGGGTCAACCAACCTTAAATTAGGTCACTCTTTGCACATAAAAGACTAAAGTTCAAGTGAAACCTTAAGCACCCTGATCTTAAAATTGGTAGACTTAAGAGGTCAAGATCCCCATTCTGGTCTACCTGGAACCGCAGTGACAAGAGAGGTCGGGTGGGGGAAACCCTGTAACCCGTGGGGACGCTCTACCGTGTAGGGGTCTTCGCGGGACTCTCCCTCTCTGGCTGCCCAGGTAATTCTCAGGTGGACGATCTTTCTGATCAAGGGGTCCATCTGCCCCGCACCTCTATAGTCACCCAACACATTTTTGGGTGTCTTGATTGGGTCCAGCACCTTCTAAACTTACCTCTTCCAACAGTGCATGTACGGAAGGAGGTCCTTAAGACCACCCTTAAGACCTCCTTTAGAAATTCGCTCTCGTCAAGGCCAAGCCTCGACGCCCGTGTTTGTGCAGCAACACCCTCACATTATTCTCTCTTCTGATTCAGAACCAAGTTCTTCTTCTTCCCCCATCATGGCTCAGCCAGTTGAGGAAGAAAATAATCTGGAACACCAGCTCCAGCGACTCAATGACCTCTTCCAAAACTTCGTGCACCCACCACAGCGTCCTATGATGCGGGACCACTACAATCCTGCTGCGGTGGCCATTGAGCCTCGAGTTAGAATCCCGACTGGAGGACCTGATTCCGAATTAAAGCCCAACATGATTCATGTTATACCTAAATTCCATGGGCTTAATTCCGAAGATCCCTTCCAGCACATCAAACAGCTAAAGCATCTGGCCCACACTTTTGGATCAGATGCGCAAAATCGGGATATTCTTCTCATGAAGATGTTCTCCTTTTCTCTTATGGACAAGGCCGCCCATTGGTATCAAACTCAGACCCGGCCGATCAACACTTGGGAAGAACTTCAATCCGAGTTTTTGAAAAAGTTTTTTCCCGTTGGTCGGACCAACGCCTTGCGCCATCAGATTACACACTTCACTCAACAATCAGGAGAACCTCTCCATGAGGCATGGGATCGTTTTCAGGATCTCATGAGAAAGTGCCCCCATCACGGAGTTCCTAAATGGGAACAAGTCCAATCTTTTTACCAGGGACTCCGTGAGGACATCCGCCTTTTCGTCAATGCAACTTGCGGAGGAAACATCATGGGTCAACATGAAGACACCGTATGGGAGATTCTCGAAAACATGTGCGAGAACTCCATCAACAATGACTCCATGGGATTATTCGACAGGACGAATACCCGCGCAGCGACGAATCTTAAGGGAGCACATGAGACGCAGGGCCTGTCCGCATCAGTCGACCTGGAATTAATGGCCAGTCGATTGGACAAGGTCTCAATCATTGAAAAGAAGGTGGATGAGCTGACTCAGCACTTGCAGCAAGCCACCTCCGCGCGTAACTCCTTTGCACAACCTCCTTCCACACAGGAGACTGTGCAAAACATCCTCCACCGATCTTCCCCTAGGATGGATCCATATCCATCCCCATCTGATTCTTGGATCGGAGGATCATCCAATCCTTTCTACACCAGCCGGGGGAACTCCATTCCCCCTTTCCCTGATTCTCAGGAGGTTCCTCAGATCTGCGAGGACCTCAACGCCATCCAGAACGACCCATTCTCCAACACTTACAACCCTGGATGGCGAAACCATCCCAATTTTCAGTGGGCGGGAAATTCCCAAACCCAAAGACCACCTTTTCAGTCCCGCCCACAGCCCTCTCGTCATTACCAGCCGCCTCAGCCTCGGCCCAACCCTACTTATCCATCAGGGCCAAATCAGGATCAAATGTCCTTAATCCTTCAGACTCTGGCTGACATTCAAAAAACGAATGCGGCTATTCAAAAACAGCACAAGGACGAACTTACAGAAGTTAAAACTCAACTGGCCCAATTGGCAAAATCTCGCCAGCCAGGCACACTCCCTTCCCAACCCCTTCCTAACCCAAATAACATGCCAACCCAGAAGCGCGTTATGAATCCAAATTTAGGCCACGCACAATGGATTTATCAGGCCCCTACTGCTCCATCTCCAGACGAGATGGAGGCTTCAACTTCTTATGCGGGATTTCAGCAGCAGCCACCCCTCCTACAAAACCCAAACCAAAATCAGGCCGGATTAAATTCTGTAACAACACGTAGTGGTAAAACAACTCAAGACCCGCATTATCCAAACCACTCCAAGCCTGATAACTATGACCCTAGGATAGTTATCCAAGATACCACTGTCCCAGATCCACAACCTGGACCTATCCTAGAAGAACCAACCAAGATCCCGTTTCCCGAGGCCTTGACCAAGGGAAAGAAGACCACCAAACCCGTGGCCCCTGAGGAGGACCTGGTCAAGCTCTTTGAGCAGGTCCACATAAACATCCCCTTGATGGATGCAATCTGCCACGTACCAGCTTACGCACGATTTCTAAAGAATATATGTACACCCCAGCGTAAGCCGCAAACCAAGGGAGGGAGCCCAATTGTTCTGTCAGAACAAGCCAGCTCTGTAATCCTCAGTAGACTCCCACCCAAGGCAAAAGATCCTGGTACTCCCCTGATTTCCTGCAAGATAGGTGGTACCCAATTTGATAGAGCATTGTTAGACTTGGGTGCATCCATAAACCTGATACCCACATCCTTACTTGACCATCTAGAAGAATCTGAGCTAAAACCAACCGAGGTGACATTACAATTAGCAGATCGATCTATAAAGTCACCAAAATGGATTCTCGAGGATGTTATCGTAAGAGTGCGGGATTTCTATTTTCCAGTGGACTTTATAGTCTTAGATATGGATGCACCTGAGAACCCTAGGGATACACCAATCATTCTAGGGAGACCTTTCTTGGCTACTGCTAGAGCCAACATCAGCTGTGAGGAGGGCCAAATAGAGCTTAAGTTTGGAGATCAAACACTGAAAATTGATATATTTAAGGCCCAACAAGGAATTAATTGCGGCGTCATCGAACAAATTTGTGACATCAGGACCTTGGTTGATGAATCACACTTCCAGGATGACACGATTATGCCTCATCAACCACAGAAGGATCTTGACCCGCAAACAGAGGAGTCGAATCCAGATATGAATAACCCAGTAACTCCCACCCTCGAACCTCACATCTATACTAAACCACCCGCTGCTGCTGATAACCCCATCCTCGAACTGAAACCCCTTCCTGCTCACTTGAAATACATCTTTTTGGGTTCTAATCAGACCCTTCCTGTGATTATCAATTCCAACCTCAGTCCTGAACAGGAATCCCGTCTGATTGTTGTCCTCCAGCAACATCGCAGAGCCATCGGGTGGACTCTCGATGATTTGACTGGAATAAGTCCCTCTTATTGTACTCATCATATCTATTCAGAAGAGGGCACATGACCTTCTCGTGAAATGCAGAGATGCTTAAACCCCAATCTGCAGGAGGTCGTGAAAAAGGAGATCATCAAGTGGTTAGATGCCGGAATCATCTACCCGATCTCCGATAGTCGTTGGGTGAGCCCAATTCAGGTCGTGCCCAAGAAGGTAGGACTCACCACTATAACGACTGAGACCGGAGAAATCATTCCTACCCGATTAGCCAACTCGTGGAGAGTCTGTATAGATTACCGCCGACTCAATTCCTCCACGAAGAAGGACCATTTCCCACTACCCTTCATTGATCAAATTCTCGAAAAACTTGCGGGAAATAGGTTCTTCTGCTTTCTTGACGGGTACTCCGGTTATAACCAGGTGGCAATCCATCCTGAGGACCAAGAAAAGACCACATTCACCTGCCCCTTCGGAACATACGCTTTCCGAAGGATGCCTTTCGGTCTTTGCAATGCACCCGCTACTTTTCAGCGATGCATGCTTGCCATATTCTTAGATATGGTAGGTGATTATCTGGAAGTCTTCATGGATGACTTTTCAGTTTTCGGAGCATCATTCGACGATTGCCTCCAACACTTGGTCCAGATACTCAGGCGGTGCATCGATGTGAATTTGGTTCTTTCCTGGGAAAAGAGCCATTTCATGGTGCCTGAGGGAATTGTCCTGGGACACTCAATTTCGGAGAAAGGTATCCAAGTGGATCGAGCTAAGGTTAATCTGATTTCTCACCTTCCTATGCCTAGCTCGATCAGGGACATCCGTTCCTTTTTAGGGCATGTCGGTTTTTATCGACGATTTATCCCTGATTTTTCAAAAATCGCACGCCCCCTGACCACTCTTCTCTCCAAGGATGTTCCTTTCGAAATTTCCAAGGAATGCACTCAAGCATTTGCCAAGCCCCGATCCTACAGTCCCCTGATTGGTCTCAACCCTTTGAGATCATGTGCGATGCATCCGACTTCGCTGTAGGAGCGGTTTTGGGGCAGAAAATTGACAGGAAACCTGTGGTCATTTACTACGCCAGCAAAACACTCGATGAGGCTCAGCGTAACTATACGGTTACTGAGAAAGAGCTGCTAGCTGTAGTATTTGCCCTAGAAAAGTTCAGATCGTACCTTCTGGGTTCCCGTGTCATCATATACTCGGATCACACAGCTGTGAGGCATCTCCTTGCAAAGAAGGACGCGAAACCTCGATTAATCCGATGGATCTTGCTGTTGCAAGAATTTGACCTTGAGATTCGCGACAAAGCGGGAAAGAAAAATGTGGTAGCTGATCACTTGTCCCGTCTTCCTTCTGAAATAATTGACCCTCCCGGACCCATCACTGAGCATTTTCCCGATGAGCACATGCTGACTATTGGTACTAGCCTTCCATGGTTTGCTAATGTAGTAAATTACTTGGCATCTCATCAGATCCCGTCCGATTGGCCGAAGGCCAAGAAAGACAAATTACGCTCCGATGCCAAGTATTACATTTGGGAAGACCCGTACCTCTTCCGAATAGGTGCCGATCAGATCATCCGGAGATGTGTCCCGGAAGGGGAATTCAACAATATCCTCTCTTTCTGCCATGACCAGGCATGCGGTGGCCATTTCGCCGGGCATAAAACCGCATCAAAAGTCCTCCAGTGCGGCTTTTACTGGCCCACACTGTTCAAAGACACATACAATCACTGCAAGGTATGCAGTCGTTGGCAGACTTTGGGCAACATGAGCCATCGCGACATGATGCCTATGCAACCGATTCTAGTATGCGAAATCTTTGATGTTTGGGGGATTGATTTTATGGGCCCCTTTCCTGTTTCGGATGGTTTCGAATACATTCTGTTGGCTGTGGACTACGTGTCCAAATGGATCGAAGCCATACCGACCCGAACCTGTGATCACAAAATCGTTCTCAAATTCATTCATCAACACATTTTCTCAAGGTTCGGGATTCCTCGTGCAATAATCTCTGATGGGGGGACCCATTTCACAAATGCTCAGTTTAGGTCACTGATGACCAAATACGGGGTGTCTCACCGAATCTCTACTCCTTACCACCCCCAAACTAATGGTCTAGCTGAGCTGTCTAATCGGGAGATCAAGAAAATCCTGCAAGTCACTGTTCGACCTGACAGGAAGGACTGGTCGTCCCGACTTTCGGAAGCATTGTGGGCCTATAGGACCGCCCACAAGACCCAATTGGGCATGTCTCCCTTTAGGCTGGTGTACGGAAAGGCATGCCACCTTCCCGTAGAACTGGAGCATAAAGCCTATTGGGTAGTACGAAACTGTAATCTAGATCTTTCCAAGGCTGGGACCCACAGAAAACTCCAAATCAGCGAGATCGATGAATTACGCCTAGACGCGTACGAGAACTCGCAAATCTACAAGGAGCGGGTTAAAGCCTTCCACGACAAACACATCTCGAGAAAGATCTTTCATCCTGGTCAAAAGGTCCTACTCTTTGATGCCCGACTAAAACTCTTCCCAGGAAAACTGAGATCCAAGTGGGTCGGACCATATTTGGTCCGACAGGTTTTTGGAAATGGAGCAATCGAAATCAGTCCACTCAGCCACGATTCTGAACCTTTCATCGTGAACGGTCAGAGACTCAAGCCGTTCATTGATGTAACTTCTACTGATTTGGCTGAAGCATCTTATATCCTCCTTTCCCCTTGAGCTTATTGCGCCCAGCCGATGGCGTAAAACTCAGCGCTTAACGGGAGGCAGCCCGTCATTCTCTTTGAAAACCTGAAACTTGTTCTGACACCTTTTTACACTTGAGGTTCACCCTTGTAGACAGCCGACCTCACCTCAGATGCTTGCATCTGGGATTAGAAATCGTCCGCAAAAATTCAACCCGACCCATCCACTCATCCAAATTTCTGTCTTAAGGAATGAACTAAGTTAAATAAAAACCCCCTAGGTTACAATGAGGACATTGCAAATCTTAGGCATGGGGGCGTATGAAAGTGCAAAACTTGTAAGAAAAGGTTTCAAACAAAAAATTCACATATGCCAAAAACACCATAAAAATTAAAAATTTTTTCGAAAAAGAATAAAAGGAGAAGGAAATTTTGTGAAGGAGAAGGAGAAGAGAAACAAAATGAAAAAGGAGCACAAAATTATAAGAAAAGGTGATAGTCATTAGTAAGGAACTAAGGAATTAACCTAAGTTCTAGACCTCATTCAAGAAAATAACTGAAAAGTGCATAATGAGATTAGTAAGAACACAAACCTTAGGCATTCTTGAATAGACTCTTAGTACCCATTAAGATCTAGACACTCCTCAAGAGGTTGAGGAAAATGAAAATCTGAAGTATTAGGTCTAAGGCTTAGGGAGTATTTGGCCTCGTTAACTAATTTTTGGTTTACGGGACTCAGTAACCTAAGCACCCTAACCTCACACACAGCCTGGTTCAGTAAGCGTAAAAATCAAAATCACGCAGAAGCGTCGTAAAATTCTGAAAAGAACACCTTGAATAGGAGCGGCCGATCGACACAAGTTGATTTGGACGAGTTCCCAGCGCGGAGAGGCCGGAAATCCCCTCGAAGATGCGTAACAAAATATCATCTCCTCGGTGCCTGTCTCTTAGGATATTTACATATCCTACTGGGGGCATGTAAGCACTCTGCTGATTCAGATTCCATGGATGGCATTATCTCGAAGTGTCAATTGCCAGGGTCTGGATTCGGCCACGGAACACCATGGATGGGATTATCTCGAAATCTCAATAGCCAGGATTCCGGGGGTTGCCATGGGCGGTGCTATCTCGAAGCATCGATTGCCAGGAACCCTTGAGGATTGATGATGGGAGCAAGGAATCTGATACAGACCTGTTGAAAAGCCAATCCTAGGCTAGAACTAAAAAGAAAAAGAGAGAGAAAACTCTCGAAACAGAATAACTTTCTATCTCTCTCTTACAAAACGCACTGCGAACTGAGCCAGGGCTAAAATCATTTCAAGCACGGGTGCTTTAACCACAAAGTCCAATAAACCTTAGGTTAATTCTTGTGGGCCTTAAAAACCTTTGCTAAAGACTGAGGCTAAAGCTAGACAGATTTGGATCTTGATTGGTACTAGAGTACCTTTTAGGCCTATGGTCAGCATTCTAACCTAATCTAAGCTCAAATGAAAAAGCACTTATCTGAAGCTATTAAGAACTTAATGGTCTAGAACAAGGATTGAAACCTTAAGTTTTTTTGCTAAGGGACTAGCAAAAGCTAGGCATGGGGGTATGATGAGAACCTCATCATGAGCCATAACTAGCTCATTTTGACCCAATACAAAGGATAAAAGCTCCTACATAACTCAAGGAAAGGCTTAACTCAGAGAATTCTGAGTTTAAGGAGAAAACAAGTCATAAGGGGTAAAAATGTAATTTTACCAGTATAATCTGCATTCAGGGTAATTCAGGGTCTAAACATAGGTCAAAGCAACTTAATAAGAATAAAAGTGGGATGAGATGATCTAGCAAGGGCTACAGAAATTCCAAGGAACTAAATGATAATCTGTAACCCTAAAACAAACCCACTTCAATTCACGAGGTTCAAGGCAAAGCAAAAATGGAATAAACCCTCTAAAATTCATATAAAAATAATCTCTAGGGTTTAGAACCTTCAATTTGACCTTAGGAACCCATCTTGACCTACATTGAGAACCATACCCAATTAATAACTTAATTTGGGTTTTTGCGTAAATTGACCAGTCAAACAAGGTTTAATCTAGAAATAAAATTCACCATCAGATTCCTTAGGTCCTAATTAGTCATGTATAAAAACTTGAGCCTAAGAAGAAACCTTCTTGACCAACTTTACACTTTGGTCCTCATATATTTACTTTTTGGCCCTCAACTTTTGAACCCTCGCATTTTGGCCCCTAACTCTCCTTCGTTCTTTGCGTTCAGGTCCCCCCTGCAAAACCTGCCAGCACCATGCTCCGGCGACCTTGCGCGGAGCATGGCGCCGTGCAGGGTGAGGGGGAGAGCCTGGCAAGTAAACCGGGGGTGCCCTGCGTTGTCAGTAGTCGCAGGGACACCCCCCTGGTCGCTGTAACCCACCATGCCGGCCGTGCGAACGCACGGACGGTATGGGTTTCCATCTCCGGCGTCCTCCGGCGAGGGAGACACGTCGTCTCCCTCCGCCTTCCTCCCTGATTCGGTCCCTATAAATACCCTCGTCGCTCCACCGTTCTTCCCAGCTCGGATCTGACGGAGAAAACCCCCAACTTTCCTCTCTTCTCACTCCGGCGGTTCTTCCTCCTCCTCCTCTTCGCTCTGCCGCAATACCAGCAGCAAAGACTTCTTCCCCTGCTCTTCCCGCACCCAGCTGGCGCCTCTCCGGCCCTCTGCTCGCCGCCGCCCCTTCCCCCGGGCATCTTCTTCTCCAGCGACAGTCGATACGACTGTCGCCCTGCTCCGGCCTCTTTCGTCTCCGTAGCTAGGTCAGAACTTCTCCCCATCTCCCCCTCTTTCTTTTCCTCACTGTCTTTTATTTGATTAAACCCTCGACCGCTCCTGTCCACCGTCACCCCCTTCGTCTCCGGCCAAACTCCGGCGAGCTGCTCCCATCACCCCAGCAACCCACACGGCTCGCCGACCACCGCAGAACCTCCGCCTCCTCACCCTGATCAACCCCCGCCCTTCCACTTCCCCCACATCACCCTCTGCAACCCCACCGAACAAACCCATCTTCCGACCCACAGTCCGACCTAGGGCAGCCCTTGCACGCCGCCCCACGCCTCGCCACCACCCACACGAGCTTCGCCGCACTCTGGCGAAGCTCCCGGCACCTTCTGATTAGGCCGAGAGGCCGTTTTGCTGTGAACAGGTCACCCGACCTCCGCCGCCATTGCTGTGCAGAAGGAGCTGCTTCCGCCTGCAGCTGCAGGCGCGCCACGCCCAGATTCGACTCCCAGGCCTTGCGAGGCATTTCGACAAAGCGTCAGGCTGCAGCTGAAGCGAAGCCCTCGCGCGAAGGCCTTGCGTAACGCCGCGATTACCAGCTGTCTCCTCCGCGTGGGCGCCAACTCGGGGTGGGACATTTAGTCCCACCTCGGAAATCTCTGAAGAGGCGCAGCGGTATAAAGTGAAAAAGTGCTGGTGGCTTATTGCCTCAGCACACGGGGTGAGGTCCCCTTCACCCGCCCGGTTACCCGGTCTCGTCCGCGCTCACGCCCCGCGGACCTGGCCCGACCCGACTTAGACTGACCTGCACTCCTCGCCCACCACGCACGCCGGTGGGCCTGGACCCGGGCGCGACCCGTACCCGGCTACCCGGCAGCTCTGGGAGAGCTATCCTATGAGCGGATTCTGTGAGAGAGAGACGCGGGGGGAGGGTAGAGATAGGTTTTGCCCCTCTCTCTGATCAAGCTGTGTAAGTGTGCAGGCACAGGTGAAGAAGAAGGACCGCGGAAGAAGAAGAAAGCTAAGGGAGACACTGTAGCAACAAGCGGTTTAAGTCGTCTGATTGGAAAATCAGACGACGTCCTGAAGGGAAAAGAAGAAAGAAGGAGAGACGACGTCCTGACAGGTAAAAGAAAAGAAGAAAGAAGAAGATCTGAAGAACA
Source organism: Thalassia testudinum (assembly GCA_037157565.1). NCBI lineage: Eukaryota > Viridiplantae > Streptophyta > Magnoliopsida > Alismatales > Hydrocharitaceae > Thalassia > Thalassia testudinum. The sequence continues at coordinate 157,198,700 of JAZHRO010000073.1, forward strand.
AAAGAACAAGGAAGAACAGCAGAAGAAGAAGAACAAAAGAACAAGGAAGAACAACACAGGTGAAGAAGAGGACCACAAGGAGATAAACACAAAAGAAGAACAGGAAGAACAAAAGCTAAAGAGGAGAAAGATAAAGAGAAAGAAAAGAAGAAGAACTCAAACTTTCATCTCTCTCCCTCTCTCTTTATTTTTTTTGTAATAGAACATGTATATCTCTAGAATACAACTTGCTCCCTGAGTTCGACCTCGGGAACTCTCTTTTATTTTCTGAGTAAAAAAATTTATATATTTGAAATGATGGCAATAACTGGCTATACTACAAAGCTATAACAATAAAACCTAGTTATCTCTCGAAGCCAACGTTCCAGCGGACCTGCCTTAGATGACTCCTCGGTGAAAACCAGTCTCTTCCTGTCTAGTGCCTCTTGCCCATGTCCCTAGGGAATCCCCAGGCAAAGCAACTTGAAGGTGTGGAGTACCCTCCAATCTATCAGTGAGGTATCCCACCTAGTTGATACCATAAGGCCTCCAGCAAGCCATTCCATCAGGGATAACCAGTTGAGCTCAACTGCATAGGTAGGCGTTGCGGGCGCCATCTGACCAAAAGCACCCACTCCTACCAGCGCCTCCATTGAGCTCTACCCCATATTTGGCCGGGCAAATACACTCCTACAAGAGGAGCTACCGGTGACAGCAGCTCCCGCTTCCCCATCGTAGAATCACCAAGGGAGCCGAGCAAGGTGGCAAAAGTAATAAGCCTCCGCAAAGGAGCAACCTTCACACAAACCCCCAGCGGCGCATCCGCAACCCAACATCCAGTGGGTTCTCCACACGAACCCAAAGGGGGAAGCACCCCCAGTGGGATATCCTCCGCCTCATCCCTGCCTGGGTCCAAAAGGGTGAACGCAGCTGACTCCCTCTCAACTAACATCCCGTCGAGCTCCCCTAGCAGACACTTTGAGGGAGCCTATTCCGCCTCCCCTTTGCTGCCGACCTTCCTCCTAGTGAACTCTCTGAACATAAGGAGAGACCTTCTTCTCACCACGACCCAGGCCTCTCCCCCACATGAGATGGGTCCTGTAACAAGAAAGCCTGTTGCGACGTCTAAAATCATCCAGCAGGGAAAACCCCTAAGAGCTTGCGCCAAGAAACAAAATAGAATAACCAAACAAGAAAGGAGGAAGGCAGCTTAAAAAGCAACCTTTTTCTATGTAGAACGATAAAGCCCCAACCCACCAACACTGCAACAGGTGTATCAACTGCAGAAAATACTCGAGGCCCTCATCTTAGCCCATGAGATAAGCGGGGGCACCAAGAGGGGCTTCCCCCCATCCGAAGAACCACACAAAATTGCCCTTCGGATGACTTCGCCGAACATGCAGAGGTTCGATGACGAGGTTTTATCGAAAGAGTGAACTAGATAAATGTTCCTCGACACAATAGACAAATCCCTCAAACACAGTAAAAAGGATGCGGGGTCGTAAACTATGACCCACCGCGGAGCCCAATTTGTAACCCCCTCCCCACAGTCTTATGAGGGTGGTGACGTCGTTCCACCCCCCCCACAGGTCGCACATTTTCAAGGAACAAAATCCCTTAAGATACGGCATGGGTTTCGTAGCATCTTGAACACATTAATAAAACCATCGGTCAAGGACTCCACGTGTTATAACACATTGGGCATATGGACTGACGCTACAAAAGCATCAATCGCCTTATTGAATGGGCACGACATTTGAGGCCAAGACATCTCATGTCAATAAAAAGTAATGCCCCCCCCCCCGACGAGCTACGCAACAAAACAGTCAATGAAGTGCCGCCTCTTAAGGCCAGCACGAACTCGGGCTCATATACCCCATGCCCAGCTAAGTGCTGACTCTTAAAGTCGGCACAAACTCGGGCTCATATGCCCTACGTTCCACAAAGTGCCGCCTCCTAAGGCTACCACGAACCAGGACTTAGACGCCCCATGTTTAAATCCAATAACGCTTTGCCTCTTAAGGTTGGCGAGAACCCAGGCTCATGAGTCTAGCAATCCAATGGATCAGACACTGCCTCTCAAGGGCGACTGAGTCCATAGCCAACGCACCTGCGTTCCCCCATAACCATGTCTCCACCTTCGCTGGCAAAGAGTCGAAAAAAAATTTCCTCACACCTGACCACCTACAGTCAGGAAGAGACAGAAGCACACCACCCACACTCGTCTACAACAATTCAGCAACTCCATCATCGTGACAAATGTCCTTCCTGCTTCATCCTAAGCAGGCCGAACATTTGGGCATTGTCCGCCATGGAGTTTTAAATGCTATAACTACTCTCTCAGTAGCTTACACTAGCTAGAGAGTGGGGGCATATGATGAGGGGAAAAAATTACCCTCCGATCCTAAATTCCGCATGTAACAAGAGATCCGGTTACTCAAAGATAGAATTGATAGGTAGGTCCGGCACCACTCGACTCGCGTGCGACTTGTCGGACTAGGGCCTAGACCCATCTAAACTGCTAGATGATTCAGCGCAACCAACGCCAGAACACGACATGATGGAAATGACCACCTATAACCTGACAACAAACATGTAGCCTAACAAATGTACCAAGGATTAGTATACTGGGAGTCTTCCTATGTTATAAATAGTGAGGAGCGACCTCCCGTGTTATAATTTATATTATTATTAATCATCAATTTTAATGTAAATAAAAGTTGAATTATAGATTAAACTCCATTAGAGTGAACTTTTTGAATATTTAGTTAAATTATATACTATAATTAGATATATAAAAGTCTCCCAAAATTAAGTATGGGTATATCACTAGTTTATATAATAAGAGAAAAAAATACAAGAATATATGTGTAATATTTAAATATTACATTCGTAAAGTCATGTTTATAATATAGGAGGTTTTTTTTTTTTTTTGTAAAATCAAATCTTTCATTAAAGGGGAAGAACCCGATATGAGATACATGTCAGAGAGGGGAAGGGAGAGACAGAGAATTCTCACCCATGAAGGGGAAAATACACCCCGTAGAAGCTGGGGGATGCAAGAACAAAAAAACAAGATAAGAAACAAAAGAAAAAGAAAATGCATCCCATGACCAGGAATCGGATGACCTCTCGAAGGAGGGTAACCCCACGCTTGTAGAAATAGCAATGCACCAACGAGAAAATTCTTGAAGATCGTGCAACAAGTGTCTCTAGTAGGCGTCAAAAAACTCGACCATAAAAGCTCGGGGTCCCATGTGGTCCCCAACAAAAACACCTAAGCTAAAAAATAAGAAAAAAGAAATGATCAACCATCAATAATGAAACAACAAGCCACAGCTGCAATGTGGGGCGCACGTCAGTCGGACACACGTCAGCCAATGCACTCCAGTTGAACATCGACCGGACTCATGTCGGCCGCACGCATGTCGGTCAAGCACCACTCCAAAGCCGGCAGTGAATGCTGCACACCGCCACCACCAACTCATGACACTTCGCACGTCGATGAAGCCTCGCAACCGAGAAGATCCTCGCCGAAGCACCCCAGTACCAATCGATCGACGATCAGAGAAGCACATTTGTTACACCTTGAGCAAGAAGTTCACACCTCCGCAACACCGCCGATCGCAGCTGCTCGCCGTAGCCACCCTCGAATTGGCTACTACCTGCCACTAGGGGCCATGCATGTCGTTGATGTCGAAAATGAAGAGAGAAGTTGAAGGAAGAAAGCAGACAGGAGCAGGAGGAGGGGGGCTTCTTCTCCGATCTGGGAGAGCTGATATCCTTTGCATAGCTGCATGCCCTTGGAATTGAGTTTCAATGGAAATTTTGGTTGCTTTTTCGAAAATGGGTCGAAATGTAGACACGCTTTTTCCTTTCTAGTGTCTTAGACATTCAAACTATGAGTTATTTGCTCCCTGAATCAACTAGACCACTCTTTTACCCTTCTGTAGTATTCTAATTGGATCTCAACCATAAGAAGGACACGATCTTATTTAACGTCAACTTCAATAAACTTGGGCTAAAATATGGTTAATATGTAAGCTTGAATTGTTGATGGTATAAGTATGATATAAAAGCAAGTTTACTAAGAGTATATACATAAATGTGTCTTTGTATGTGTTACGACCCGATCTAGCCCTACATGAGAATCGGGTTGGACTGCGTCATTTTCCCAAGACCTGACTCTCCAACAAGAAATAAACCAAAATCACAATATTTTCACACATGCACTATAACAAGAAAATAATTAAATGACAGAAGGAAAAGAAACAAAGTTCATGCACTAGCATCCATTTCAAGAGACAAAAGTAGCATTCTAAGATAGCCATCACAATAAATGAAAAGAGCGAAAAAAACAAAAACTGGTAGTTTCGAATCTAAATACTCACTACAGCAGGAAGGTAACATGGTCTAAACTACACTATGGCTGGGCATGACTAGGCCCAACAACGTCACCTCTGGCAACCTGTGGAGCTGGCTACTCACTCCCATGACCTGAGTACAAATAGTAGGCATTAGCAAAAAGTTGAGTATAGTGGCAGGAATAAGATAAGCATGTAAACAAAAATGAAAGGAAAAAGAAATAGTTATGCAGGCACTTAATATATTTTAAAGGTCCGGCTTGTTTATGTTTGTTATATGTCAAGTTATAGTCGTTATAGTAATAAGACAGCTACCAGGTTATCATTACAAAAAATTTTTACTCGGAAATGATTTTCTCGAGGTCGAACTCAGGGAGCTACTGGAATCCTAGAAATACAAAGGTTCTCTATTAGATTACAAAAATAAGAGAGAGAGAGAGAGAGAGAGAGAAAGAGAGAGAGAGGGAGCTTGTCTTGGCTTCTTCTTCTTCTCTTCTCCTTTTCCTTCTCCTTCTTTCAACTGCTCTTCTTTTCTTCTTCTTTCTCTTCTCTGCTCACGGCTGCGTCTTCTCTCTTCTTTTCTTCTTCAGAGTTCTTCTTCTTCTTCTTCTATCCTTTCTTTGTTCTTCTCTTTCTTTCTTTTTCTTCTCTTGCTTTATCTCCTCTGGCCGCTGCTCAACCGTCGTCTGATGCAGCGGTCAGACGACTTAACTGTAGGTTTGCTACAGTGCTTCTCTTCTTCTGTTTCTTCTCTCTTGCTTCTTCTATGCTTCTTCTTCTTCCTCTCTGCCCTGAGCAGCTAAGGCTTCGACCGCCTTCCTCCCTTCTCCTTCTGCTCCTGCACTCTCACATAAGGATTAGAAAGCAAAACCTACCCCTACCCTTCCCCACGTCTCTCTCTTTCTCAGATTTCTCTCATAGGATCGCTCTCCCAGAGCCGGGTATTCGGGTACGGGTATCGCGCCAGGACCAGGCCCACTGGCGTGCGGTGGTGGGCGAGGAGTGAACGGGTTAGGGTAATCGGATCCGGCCCAGACCCGCGGGGTGTGAGCGCGGGCGAGGGCGAGCGCGTGGTGCGCGGCGTACGTGAGGGACCTGACCCCTGTGTTCGAAGGAGATAAGCCTACAACACTTTTTCCCTTTATTTGGCTGCGGCACTTCCAGAACTTCCGAGGTGGGACTAAATGTCCCACCCAAATTGGAGCCCGCAGCTGAGGAAGCTGCAAGCAATTGCTGCAGCATGCGAGGCCTTTGCCCCAGCTGCAGGCCTGGGACGCTTCGCGGAGACAAGCTGCGCGTCCTGGGGCGTGAGCCTGGGCGAGAGAGCACCTGCAGCTGCAGGTGCTGGAGCTTCAGAAGCTCGGTAATGGTGGTGAAGGGTCGTCGACCTGAAAACAAGAATACGACCTCTCGGCCCAATCAGAGGATGCAAGGAGCTTCACCGGAGTGCGGCGAAGGCAGTGTGGGTGGTGGCAAGGTGTGAGGCGACGTATGGTGGTAGCCCTAGGTTGGACTGTGGCCGGAGAGATGGGTCTGTTCGGGGGGTCGTCGGGTGGCGTCTGGCAGTGGATGGAAAGGGGGGATTTGTTGATTGGAGTGAGGGGAAGCTTTTAGGATAGTTGGCAAGGGGTGAGAAGGTCTGTGGAGGTGGGATGAGCTCGCCGGAGGGGGTGGTCGGAGACGGAGCAGGAGGAGGTGGGAGTCGTGTGCGGTGAGGCAAAAAGATAAATTGAGAGAGGGAAAATGTAAAGGAGGAGGAGAGGAAGGTATTTACCTAGGTTTTGGACGAAGGGGGAGGGCAAAGCCACCGGCTCATACCTGCCGGAGCTGGGGAAGAAAGGGCCCTGGAGGAGAAGTGCGGCGATGAGGAAGCAGGCGGAGGGTGCCGGCAGGTGCAGCACAGCACAGCACGAGAGGGCTAGGAGAACCCTGCTGCAGGTAAGGCGGCAGAGTGACAAGGAGGGAGTCGCCGGAAGTTGCGGGCCGTCTGACGGAGGAGGGGATGAAGTGGGGGGTTGTTCTCTGTCAAAGAGAGCTTGCAGGAACCGGTAGGGGGTGCCAATTCTTATAAAGGGGCTGACGTAGAAGGAGGCGCAGGCTGGTGACATGCCAGCCTCACCGGAGTGTGGTCGGAAAGGTGACTGATGAAAACCTTGTCATAAACCCTAAACTGGCACCATCTAACCTTGATTTGCAAGAAAAAACTCCTACATAACCTATAGAAAGGCTTGACTCAGAGAATTCTGAGTTTGTGAAGAAAACAGGAACTAAGGGGTAAAAATGTAATTTCACCAACACAATCTGTAAACAGGGTAACTTAGGGTCCAAACGTAGGTCAAACTGACCTAATAAGAAGGAAAGTGGGATGAGTTGATCTAACTAGGGCTACAGCAACTCCAATGAATTAAATGACATCCTGTAACCCTAAAACAAACCCACTTCAATTCACGAGGTTCGAGGCAAATAAAAAATCGAATAAACCCTCTAAAATTCATAGAAAAATAATCTCTAGGGTTTAGAACCTTCAATTTGGCCTTGGGAACCCACTTTGACCTACATTGAGAACCATGCCCAATTAATGATTTAATTTAGGTTTTTATGTAAATTGACGGGTCAAACAAGGTCTAATCTAGAAATAAATTTCACCATTAGAATCCTTAGGTCACATTTACTCATGCATAAAAACTTGAGCCTAAGAAGAGACCTTCTTGACCGACTTTGCATTTTGGTCCTCATCTATTACTTTTTGACCCTCAACTTTGGAAACCCTCACATTTTGGCCCCTAAATCTTCTTTGTTCTTTGCATTTAGGTCCTCCCTGCAAAACCCTGAGCAACGCCATGCTCCGGCGACTTTGCGCGGAGCATGGCGCCGCGCAGGGTGAGGGAGGCCCTCTACCCTGTCAACCAGGGGTTCCCTGCGACGTCTGCTGTCGCAGGGACACCTCCATGGTCTCTGCGACGACCCATACCTTCCGTGCGAACGCGCGGAAGGTATGGGTCCCTACTCCGGCCGTCCTCTGGCGAGGGAGGCACGTCGTCTCCCTCCGCCCACCTCTCCGCTTTCGCCTCTATAAAAGCAGCCTCCGCCTCCTGAAGAGAGTAAGCTATTTCTGACAGAGAATACCCCCCCCCCCCCACTTCCTCCTCTCCAGCTCCGACAGGCGGCCTGCAGCTTCCGGCGACCATCTCGTCCTCCTCCTCGTCGCTCTGCTGCCTTACCTGCAGCAGGGTTCCCCTAACCCTCTCGTCTGTGTCGCGCTGCACCCGCCGACACTCTCCGCTTGCCTCCTCGTCGCCGTTCTCCCCTTTCAGTGCCCTTTCTTCCTCAGCTCCGGCAGGTACGAGCCGGTGCTTCCGCCTTCCCTTCTTCGTCCAGAGCTTAGGTAAACGCTTCCCCTTCTCCTCCTCTCAACTTTCCCCCTGTCAATTTGTACTTTTGCACCCCCACACGCAACCTCCACCTCCACCTGCTCCATCTCCGACCACCCCCTCCGGCGAGACCATCCCACTCCACAGACCCCCTTACTCCTCGCCAATCACCTCAGAAGCTTCCCCTCACTCCACTCCACAGCTTCGCCCCCTTCATTTCCTGCCACACATCACCTGAAGACCCCCCAAACAGACCCATTCTCCCGGCCACAGTCTGACCTAGGGCTGCCCCTGCACTCCGCCCCACGCCTCGCCACCACTCGCACGAGCTTCGCCACACTCCGGCGAAGCTCCCTGCACCTTCTGACTAGGCCGAGAGGCCGTATTTCTGTGATCAAGTCACCCGTCCTCCGCCGCCATTGCTGAGCAAGTGGAGCTTCTTTCACCTGCAGCTGCAGGTTCACCCTCGCCCAGGCTTGCACTCCAGGATGCGCGGCTTGCCCCCGCGAAGCTTCCCAGGCCTGCAGCTGGGGTGAAAGCCTCGCACACGGTTGCAATTGCCTGCAACTTCCTCAGCTGCAGGTGCCAATTTGGGGTGGGACATTTAGTCCCACCTCGGTAGTTCTGGACGCGCTGCAGCCGCATAAATTGTAAAAGTGCTGTAAGCTTATCGCCTCAGTTACACGGGGTGAGGTCCCTCTCACCCGCTTACCCGGCCTCGTCCTCGACCAGCCCCCGCGGACCTGGCCCGACCCATATACCCGACCTGCACTCCTCGCCCACCACCGCACACCGGTGGGCCTGGACCCGGGCGCGACCCGTACCCGAATACCCGACGGCTCTGGGAGAGCGATCCTACGAGTGAAATATGAGAGAGAGAGACGCGGGGGAGGGTAGAGTTAGGTTTTTGCCCTCTGACCAAGCTGTGTGAGTGTGCAGGTGAAGAAGAAGAAGAGAAAGCAGACAGCAGGAGAGGAAGGAGAAGATAAAGAAGAAAGAAGCAGCCAAAGCCTTGGCTGCTCGAAGCAAAGTAGAAGAAGAAGGACTGCAAGAAGAAGAAGAAAAAGAAGAAAGACACAGAAGAGAGAAACAGGAGGACGCACTGTAGCAGAAGCTACTTAAGTCGTCTGATTGAAAAATCAAACGACGCTCTGAAGAGAAAGAGAGCAGGCACCGCAAAGAAGGAAAAAGAAGAAGAAAAGAAGGAAAGAAGAAGAGGTGCCGTAGCAGAAAGAAAAAGAACAGGAGAAGACAAAGAACTGAAGAAGAAGAAAGAAAGAAGAAGAACAGAAAAGAAAGAAAGAAAAGAAGAAGAACAAAGGAACTGAAGAGAAGAGAAGAAAAGGAAGAAGAGGACAAAGACAAGAGAAAAAAGAGAAGAAGAAAAAGCCAAGAGCCCAATCTCTCTCTCTCTCTCTCTCTCTCTCTCACTTTTGTAATAGAAACATTGTACTTCTAGAATTATCATTTTCTCCCTGAGTTCGACCTCGAGAAAACTTTCTATTTCCGAGTAACAAATTGTATTAAACTGGTAACCGTTTCTCTATACTATACTACGACGAAATCCTAGACCGAGAAAACGACGTCAGCAGTTTTTGGCGCCGTTGTCGGGGAGCAACGGCTATTCTAAAAGTTATAAAATTTCTATTTATAAGTTTCTAATAAGCTCTTCTCTCTGTTGTGCAGGTACAGAAAGAAAACGACACAGCCGCACCACAGCCACTCCAAGGACAGGTAACTTCCTATTAAACCCTAAAATTTTAAAGAGGAAAAACAAAGAAAAAATAGGTATAATCTGTCTTTCATACATAGTAATAGCTGCATAATCTCAAAAACCACTATTCCTGCACACAATCTTAAAGGTAATTAAGGGCTAACACCTTCTTGCTTGAGCCCTAATTGCCCAACAAGGAGTTAAATGGACCAAGTTGAGCCAACATAAGGTCAAACATTAGGATTTCAGAGACACACCCCTTAATCAAGAATTGAGAAAATCCAAAAGAGGTGTGCCCAAGCCATTGATTGAAAATAATTAATAAGAAAAATCCTAAACAATTGGCTCTCTCTAAACACTTGAACCCTAAAACAAGGCCTAAATTCTCAAGGGAACCACTAGGTGAAGTTGACCCCTAGGGTCAACCAACCTTCAAATTAGGCCACCTTGTTCACAAAAACACCTAAGAGTTCAAGTGAAACCTTAAGCACCTTGATCTTAAAGTAAAAGAGGTAGACTTAAGAAGTCAAGATCCCCATTCTGGTCTACCTGGAACCGCAGTGACAAGAGAGGTCGGGTGGGGGAAACCCTATAACCCGTGGGGACGCTCTATCGTGTAGGGGTCTTCGTGGTACTCACCCTCTCTGGCTGCCAAGGTAATTCTCAGGTGGACGATCTTTCTGATCAAGGGGTCCATCTGCCCCGCACCTCTATAGTCACCCAACACATTTTTGGGTGTCTTGATTGGGTCCAGCACCTGCTAAACTCATCTGTTCCAGCAGTGCATGAACGGTAGGAGATCCTTAAGACCACCCTTAAGATCTCCTTTAGGAATTCACTCTCGTCAAGGCCAAGCCTCGACGCCCGTGTTTGAGCAGCAACCCTACCCCATCATTCTCTCATCTGATTCTGAACCAAGCTCTTCTTCTTCCCCCATCATGGCTCAGCCAGTTGAGGAAGAAAACAATCTGGAGCACCAGCTCCAGCGACTCAACGACCTCTTCCAAAACTTTGTGCACCCACCGCAGCGTCCTATGATGCGGGACCATTATAATCCTGCTGCAGTGGCCATCGAGCCTCGAGTCAGAATCCCGACTGGAGGACCTGATTCCGAATTGAAGCCCAACATGATTCATGCTATACCTAAATTCCATGGGCTTAATTCCGAAGATCCCTTCCAGCACATCAAGCAGCTAAACCATCTGGCCCAAATTTTTGGGTCAGATGAGCAAAATCAAGATATCTTCTCATGAAGATGTTCTCCTTTTCTCTTATGGACAAGGCCGCTCATTGGTATCAAACTCAGACCCGGCCGATCAACACTTGGGAAGAACTTCAGTCCGAGTTTTTGAAAAGGTTCTTTCCCGTTGGTCGGACCAACGCCTTGCGCCATCAGATTACTCACTTCACTCAACAAATAGGGGAACCTCTCCATGAGGCATGGGATCGTTTTCAAGATCTCATGAGAAAGTGCCCCCATCAAGGAGTTCCTAAATGGGAACAGGTCCAATCTTTTTACCAGGGACTTCGTGAGGACATTCGTCTTTTCGTCAATGCAACCTGCGGAGGAAATATCATGGGTCAACATGAGGACACCGTGTGGGAGATTCTCGAAAACATGTGTGAGAACTCCATCAACAATGACTCCATGGGATTATTCGACAGGACGAATACCCGCGCATCGACGAATCTTAGGGGAGCACATGAGATGCAGGGCCTGTCCACATCAGTCAACTTGGAATTAATGGCCAGTCGATTGGACAAGGTCTCGATCATTGAAAAGAAGGTGGATGAGCTGACTCAGCACCTGCAGCGAGCCACCTCTGCGCATAACCCCTTTGCACAGCCTCCCTCCACAAGGGAAACTGTGCAAAACATTCTCCATCGATGTTCTCCTAGGATGGATCCATATCCACCATCTGATTCTCTGACTGGAGGTCCATCCGATCCTTTCTATACCAGCCCAGGGAATTCCATCCCCTCTTTCTCTGACTCTCTGGAGGTTCCTCAGACCTGCGAGGACCTCAACGCCATCCAGAATGACCCGTTCTCCAACACCTATAACCCTGGGTGGCGAAACCATCCCAATTTTCAGTGGGCGGGAAACTCCCAAACCCAAAGACCACCCTTTCAGCCCCGCCCACAACCCCCTCGTCCTTACTAGCCGCCTCAGCCTCGACCCAACCCTACTTATCCATCAGGGCCAAATCCGGATCAAATGTCCCTTATCCTTCAAACTTTGGCTGACATTCAGAGAACGAAAGCGGCTATTCAAAAGCAACACAAGGACGAACTTACAGAGGTCCGAAACCAATTGGTCCAGTTGGCAAACTCTCGCCAGCTAGGCACTCTTCCTTCCCAACCTCTTCCTAACCCGAATAAAGTGCCAACACACCGGCGCGTTATGAACCCAAACCCGGGCCAAGCCCATATGATTTATCAGGCCCCTATGTTCCTTCATCCGACGGGATAGAGGCTTCCACTTCTTTTGCAGGTTACCAGCAGCAACCTATCTTACCCAATCCCAACCAAAACCAGGCAGGACTTAATTCCGTAACAACCCGTAGTGGTAAGGAAACCCAAGACGCACCTCATCCAAACCACTCCAAGCCTGGTAGCGATCCCAAGCCTAGGACAGTAATCCAGGATGTTCTTACCCCTATCCCAGATCCAAGACCTGGACCTATCCTAGAAGAACCAACCAAGATCCCGTTTCCCGAGGCTTTGACCAAGGGAAAGAAGACCACCAAGCCCGTGGCACTTGAGGAGGACCTGGCCAAGCTTTTTGAGCAGGTCCACATAAACATCCCCTTGATGGATGCAATCCGCCATGTACTGGCTTACGCACGATTTTTAAAGAATGTGTGTACACCCCAGCGTAAGCCACGAACCAAGAGTGGGAGTCCAATTGTTCTGTCAGAGCAAGCCAGCTCTGTTATCCTAAGTAGACTTCCACCTAAGGCAAAAGATCCTGGTACTCCCCTGATTTCCTACAAGATAGGTGATACCCAATTTGATAGAGCCTTGCTAGACTTGGGTGCATCCATAAATCTGATACCCACATCCTTACTCAACCATCTTGAAGAATCTGAGCTAAAACCAACCGAGGTGACATTACAATTAGCAGATCGATCTATAAAGTCACCAAAAGGGATTCTCGAGGATGTTATTGTGAGGATACAAGATTTCTACTTTCCTGTAGACTTCATAGTCTTAGACATGGACGTACCTGAGAACCCTAGGGATACACCAATCATTTTAGGGAGACCTTTCTTGGCTACTGCTAGAGCCAACATTAGCTGTGAGGAGGGCCAAATAGAGCTCAAATTTGGGAATCAAACCCTGAAAATTGATATATTTAAGGCCCAACAAGGAATCAATTGTGGTGTCATCGAACAGATTTGTGATATTAGGGCTTTGGTTGATGAAACACACTTCCAGAATGACCTGATTATACCTCATCAACCACAGAAAGATCTTGACCCGCAAACAGAGGAGTCGAATCCAGATATAAACAACCCAGTAACTCCTACCCTTGAACCTCACGTCTATACTGAACCACCCGCCACTGCTGATAACCCTATCCTTGAGTTGAAGCCCCTTCCTGCTCACTTAAAATACATCTTTTTGGGTTCTAATCAGACCCTCCCTGTGATTATCAATTCCAACCTCAATCCCGAACAGGAATCCCGTCTGATTACTATCCTCTAGCAACATCGCAGAGCCATCGGGTGGACTCTCGATGATTTGACTGGAATAAGTCCCTCTTATTGTACTCACCATATCTATTCAGAAGAGGGTGCACGACCTTCTCGTGAAATGCAGAGACGTTGAACCCTAATCTGCAGGAGGTCGTAAAGAAGGAGATCATCAAGTGGTTAGATGCCGGAATCATCTACCCGATCTCCGATAGTCGTTGGGTGAGCCCGATTCAAGTTGTGCCTAAGAAGGCAGGACTCACCACTATAACGACTGAAATCGGAGAAATCATTCCTACCCGATTAGCCAACGCATGAAGAGTCTGTATAAATTACCGCCGACTCAATTCCTCCACGAAGAAGGATCATTTCCCACTACCTTTCATTGATCAAATTCTTGAGAAACTAGCTTGAAATAGGTTCTTCTACTTTCTTGACAGGTACTTCGGTTACAACCAGGTGGCAATCCATCCTGAGGACCAAGAAAAGACCACGTTCACCTGCCCCTTCGTAACATACGCTTTTCAAAGGATGCCTTTCGGTCTTTACAATGCACTCGCTACCTTTCAGCGGTGCATGCTTGCCATATTCTCAGATATGGTGGGTGATTATCTGGAAGTCTTCATGGATGACTTTTCAGTCTTTGGAGAATCTTTTGACGATTGCCTCCAACACTTGGTCCAAATACTCAGGCGGTGCATTGAGGTGAATTTGGTTCTTTCTTGGGAAAAGAGCCATTTCATGGTGCCTGAGGGAATTGTCCTGGGACACTTAATTTCAGAAAAAGGCATCCAAGTGTATCAAGCTAAGGTTGATATGATCTCTCTCCTTCCTATGCCTGGCTCGATCAGGGACATCTGTTCTTTTTTGAGGCACGTTGGTTTTTACCATCGTTTCATTCCGGATTTCTCGAAAATCATGCACCCCTTGACTTCTCTTCTCTCTAAGGATGTACCCTTTGAAATCTCCAAGGAATGCACACTAGCCTTTGAAAACCTGCGTGACCGAGTCACCCAGGCACCTATCCTTCAATCCCCTGACTGGTCTCAACCCTTTGAGATCATGTGCGATGCATCTGATTTCGCTGTAGGAGCGGTCCTGGGGCAGAAAGCTGACGAGAAACCTGTGGTCATCTACTACGCTAGCAAGACACTTGACGAGGCTCAGCGTAACTATATGGTTACGGAGAAAGAGCTACTAGCCGTAGTATTTGCCCTTGAAAAGTTCCGATCGTATCTCCTGGGTTCCCATGTCATCATCAACTCGGATCACACGGCTATAAGGCATCTCCTTGCCAAGAAGGACGCGAAGCCTCGACTAATTTGTTGGATCTTGCTATTGCAAGAATTCGATCTTGAGATTCGCGACAAGGCGGGAAGGCAGAATGTGGTAGCCGACCATCTGTCCCGTCTTCCTTCTGAGATTATCAACCCTTCCGGACCCATCACGGAGCATTTTCCTGATGAGCACCTGCTGACTATCGGTACTAGACTTCCATGGTTTGCTGATATAGTAAACTACTTAGCATCTCATCAGACCCCGTCTGATTGGTCGAAGGTCAAGAAAGACAAATTGCATTCTGATACCAAGTATTACATCTAGGAAGACCCGTACCTTTTCCGCATAGGTGCTGATCAAATCATCCGGAGATGTGTCCCGGAGGAGGAATTCAATAATATCCTCTCTTTCTGCCATGATCAGGCATGCGGTGGTCATTTCTCTGGGCATAAAATCGCATCAAAAGTCCTTCAGTGTGGCTTTTACTGGTCCACGCTGTTCAAAGATGCATACAGTCATTGCAAGGCATGCAGTCGTTGCCAAACTTTGGGCAACATGAGCCGTAGCAACATGATGCCTTTGCAGCCGATTCTCGTATGCTAAATCTTTGATGTTTGGGGGATTGATTTTATGGGCCCCTGATGTAAACACATTTACACTACTTAAAATGTCTATTTATGCATGTTCTTAAGCATAGGATTGCATTTCATGATATAAATATTGCATTACATGCATCATCTTGCATTTAGAGTAGTTTGAATAAAATGGAGGTTAATTGTCTCCTTTTATGTGCTTGGACAGGGCAAATATTTTATCGGGGCCTCGGATCAAAGATCCAACCGTATGGATATGATCAGGGCGACGATTGGAGTTCAACGACTCCAAGATCGCCCTAATCAGGCATCCGTAGCATCAGATAGAGACCGGGGAACCCTAGAAGATCAAGGGCCAGGATGGTGTAAATCCGCACTTCAGATGGAAAATCCGACCACACGGATGAATTCGGATCGACGATCGCAGCCGAACGACACAAAAATCGAGTCAATCCGACATCCGTGGCACCATCTACAACTTCCAGAAGATGGACGGCCAAGATGGCGCCACGTGGCGCCATCCCAGCCGCCCAATCGGCCGCAGGAGTCTTGTGAAGACCGCGCACCGTCTCCTCTCCGCCGTTGGATCTCAATCCAACGGCTGTGGACGCATCGTTTTAAAAGCATCCGCGCGACCATTTGGGCGAGGCAGCGCAGCGGTCCAGCGCCTTATCGCGAGGCGCTGGTGCGCGTTCGAGCCTCGCCAAGCGATTTCTGAGGCGGGCGGGCGCGCTCCAATTGACCGTACGATCGCGATCCAACGGCCGCGCGCGCCCGATAGCGCCGACGCGCAATTGGACGCTCTGGTGAACGCGCGATCGTACGCGCAGGCGGGCGGGCGGCAGCGGTGAAGGCGCGATTTTAAGCCGTCCGATCTCGCGATCGGACGGCTGAAAATCAAGCGGCGTGCGTAGGCGTTACGCGCGCGGCCAGCCGAGCGGGCGCGCGTGGGCGCGGCGGCGACGGCGACGGCGGGGCTTTAGCGACGGTTTTATCCGTCACTAAAGACCCCTTATTTATTATTTTGAAGATGTAATGTCCCTTTTGCCCCCACTCCTTGCAACTATAAAAGGAGACCCCCTCCATACGAAATTTTCATCCCTTCCTTCTCCTCTCTACCTCTCCAAAGCTCAAGAGAAGCTTGTCCCACACCCGGGATGCTTCTCGCGAGATAAAGTCCAAATTTTCGTCCCCCTTCGGAAGTGGATCCCGCGACGACGACGGCGTGCTGCTTCGTTCCCGTTCTTCTGCTTCGTCCTCCTTCGTCCCGCTTCGCTCTCCTTCGTCCAGGCGTCGTCCTGTCCGGCTCGTCCTCCAAGCGACCGTCGAGGAGGATTCTCTCTCCCTATTCTTTTTACTGCTTTCTAGTATAGATTTACTGCTTTCTAGAGTAGTCTATTCGTCCTCCGAGCGATCGTCGAGGAGGACATTTCTCCCTCCATTCTTTTAATGCTTTCTAGAGTAATTGTTCTATTTTTTTTTTAGTTGTAACGAAAGAACTCTTTTATGATAAATTCATTGTCTATTCTACATCTCATTTTGATTTCCATGTATAGTATTCTTTCTCTCTCTTACTCCCTCTCTCTCTTTTATTTGTTGTAGATACTTAGATAGTTTAAATTGAATTTCTTCGTGACAAAATAAAAAGAAACGCGAAGTTTTTAAATCAAACGTTCCCCTCCCTGTGTTCGACCCGGAATTTTAATTTCGGTATAAATTTTATTTGTTGAACACGAATCCTTCGCTTTCGAACTACAACGACGGGTTTTCCAAAACCGAACACGTTAGCGTAGGTTCGTAAATACGTCCAACATTTTGGCGCCGTTGCCGGGGAGGCAACGATTTCCAATCTTTTCTTCGCATTTCTTGCACTTTATTTGTTTTCTAACTAAGCTTTCTCTTGTGTCTATTGTTCTACAGAGACCTCCATCAAGGAATCAACAAGCGGTAGACTGGAGTAAAGTGCAGTTGAAGACAACTGTAAGTGCTCCCCCATTCTTTCCCCCTCCATAGATTTCATTCGGCACATTAAATCCAAATTTCAATTAACCTAGGTGTTTGCATAAATCCTAGGTATAGTTTGGTTGTTTGGATTTCTACTCACACTCATTTCACCCTCATTCATAAAAAAAGAAATAATAACAAAAAGATAATTTTGTGGGGTAACTTTCAACAAACACACAACACACACCCACATTCAAGGCACTTGATTAACTTGATTTGTTTTCTACTCAACCGGGTTCTGATCTGTGGAACCGGTACACACAGAGCAACACATAACAGAGTAGAAATCATTCTAGGTTAACCATCTTTGAGTGCCTAACTTAGTGGTGCAATTGTGGCCAATTGTTTGAGTTGTTTGGGCCGCACCACTTTATTTAAAACCAACTCATCAAGTAGCTCCTCCTTAGGGTTTTCAATCTAGGTATATTCTAGGCACTCCGCTTTCTTTCTGATTTTAAAGGAAAACTATCTTCACCCGTGTTTTACAACTTGGTTTGCCTAGAAATTTGATTGCAATTCACCTAATTTGAAACCCTAAAAGCTACTTAAGCAGGATTTGAACATTAAAATTCACACATTATAAATAATCTTGCTTGAAAACCCTGGTTGTGCACGCACTTACACAAATTTCAATCAATCATTAAGGGCACAACCCATTGTAAGAGCCCATCACATTCCATAAGCACCACAATCCCAGGCTGTAATAAAATTGAGTAGACGTTGGCCCTAAGGTTTGATTCGCTCTTCAAGGCCTAGTCTGATATTGTTTTTGATTAACCTACTTGTACTGATTAATCTGATGTCTAGCTAGGGGAGTAGCGTCAAACGACCGCAGCTGGGGGGTACACTAGGAACCGGAGGCGAAAGCCAAAGGAAGAACCTTCTCCCCAGTCCCTCCTTCTAACTGGTTGGATTATACAGACGCAAGTAGAGTAAATCAGTTACAGTCTTAAGGCTGGTGTTGGGAGTCAGTAGATCCTTAGGCTACCTCACTTAAGGACAGCCTTGTTTTGTTGTACTGCAGGGTCCCTATCCCCGGTCCTTCCGACCTACTCCTAGTTTATGCTGGGAAGACGGTCATTGAATCCCCGATTAGAAGGACCATTAGAACATTCTAGGAGGCGCAAGTTAGATTTTGGTCAATTTGATCCCATGGCCGAACAACAGCCTCTTCTGCCTGGAAATCCACAGGAAGAATTTCGAAGGCAGCTGGAACAAATGCAGAGAATGCAAGAATGGTTCCAGAGAATGCAAGGCGTTCAGCCCTTGAAGGATTTTTATGATCCTTCAAATTACGGGGAACGTCCCGGCGTCCAGATTCCAGCCGGTGACGTAGAAATCAAGCCCCAGGTGTTAAGCCTGATTAAACATTATCATGGGCTTGGCTCCGAAGATCCGTTTCAACACTTGGAGGACTTGACTACTTTGGTCCAGACCACCAAGTCTCGAAACGTAAACGAGGAGCAAATGATCATGAGGCTCTTCCCTCACTCTCTTAGGGATAAGGCCGCGCATTGGTATAGGACAATAGGAAGACCAATTACAACTTGGAATGAGTTGAAATCGGCCTTTCTGAAGAAATTTTTCCCAGTCGGTCGTACCAATGCTTTGAGACGGGCAATCACTACTTTTACCCAGCGGCCGGGGGAGCAGTTTCATGTGGCCTGGGAGCGATTCCAGGACTTATTGCGGAGGTGTCCACACCACGAGGTGCCGAAATGGCAACTCGTGCAGATTTTTTATCATGGGTTGACTGAGCAACTCAGAAACCATGTGGATGCTTCTTGCAGAGGCAATTTCCTTAATAAAGATGCAGATAGTGCACATGATTTATTTGAGGAAATGAGTGAGAATTCAATAAATCATGCCTCCATGGATACTTTTAACTGGTCCCAACAACCCAGATCAAATGTCAATGAAGTCCATGACTCTCATTCATTTGATATGGAATTGATTTGTAACAAACTTGACAAAGTGGACTTGGTTGCTAAAAGAATGGAAGAGTGGATGGCTGGCAATTCTATGAACAACTCTCAATCCACTCAATCCCAAAATTCGGGATTCCATTCTTCACGAGCTCTTTCTGGACGGGAGTTCGTGAATCAACTTGATGCGACTCAACCTATGAGTCAGCATTTTTCGGAACCCCATGGGTTCCCAACTGGGGCCTTTGATCCCAGTTTTTCTAATCCTTCCTTTTCTTTCTCTCCATCCTCACTTTATGAGGATGTCTGTGCTGTACAAGAGAATGTTAGATCCAACCCCTACTCGAATACCTATAATCCAGGTTGGAGAAACCACCCTAACTTCTCTTGGAAAAATCCGGGGCAACAGACCCAATTCCAACCCAGCAATTATGCTCCGCAACGACTAATGGGTCAGGGTCAAGTATATACTCAGTTGCCTCCGAATCAGGTCAATCAGCCAGCTTGGAATGCCCGTCAACCCGCAGGGCAGGCTGATTTGAACCATCAAATAGTAGAGATGCAAGGATCTATGCTCCAGCTCATGCAGCAAATGAAAAACTCACTGGACAACTTGCAATCCGGGCTCATTGCTAACTCTCGCCAACCCGGATCTCTACCATCCCAACCCGTACCCAACCCACGAAACATTACGAATTCGGGCAATCAAGCCCAAGGGTACGGAAATCAGAGGGACCCACAAGCGCATGCTCAGGTGGTTGAGCAGGGTTCCTCGTCTTCTTCTTCTGGAAATCAACAATTCATGGTCAATCAAGCCCCTCCAATCTTTCCTAACCCTCCTCAAGACCCAAATTCTTACGCTTCTGCAAATTCTGTCACTTTGAGAAGTGGTAAGAAGACTCAGGATCCACAACCACATTATTCTAATCTTTTGAATTTCTGAAGAATCTGAGGAGAGAGAAGAGAATTCTAAAGGAGAAATCAAGGCTCAGGAATCCGATTCCAAAGATCTGACTCGTGTTCCTTTTCCTGAAGCCTTAACCAAAGCAAAGAAGAAGAAGTCTGTTGATAGCAATGAGGAGCTTCTGAATTTATTTAAGAATGTTGAGATCAATATCCCGCTCCTTGATGCTATCAAGCACATACCGACTTACGCAAGATTTTTAAAGGAATTATGTACACAAAAGCGTAAGTCGAGAGAATCTGTTCCGAGGAAGGTGGTACTCTCCGAGCATGCTAGTTCTGTTATCCTGCACTACCTCCCTCAGAAAAAGAGAGATCCTGGTGCTCCTTTGATTTCTTGCGTTATCGGAGATTACACATTTGATAGAGCACTTTTGGATCTCGGTGCATCCATCAACCTAATTCCGACTTCTCTTTACGAGAAGTTTGGGTTAGGCGAACTTCGGCCAACTTCAGTAACGCTACAGTTAGCGGATCGTTCGGTCACAAACCCGCGAGGCGTTATTGAAGATGTTATAGTTAAGGTCAAGGATTTCTATTTTCCTGTAGATTTCCTTGTCCTTGACATGGATGTACCAGATAATCTAAGGAACACGCCCATCATTCTGGGGCGTCCGTTCCTAGCTACCGCAAAGGCCAACATTAATTGTGAAAGCGGTAGCATGGAAATCGCCTTTGGGGACCAACGTATGAAATTAGATATTTTTAAGGCGATCAATAAATTTGAGGATTGTGGAGTTATTGAGGAACTTGATGAGGATAATGTTAATATTGAAACTTGTTTGACAGTTTCTTCAATTGAAAGTTCCTCTTTGGTTGATGAATTTGACCCGCAACCCTCTGACTTAACATCTTCGGAAGAGGTTACTGATTTTGTCCACTCACAACCTCTCCCTCTTGTTGAATCTTCAGCATCTACCCGACCATCAATCATCACCCCACCCCAGCTCGAATTGAAACCATTGCCCGAGAATTTGAAATATCAATTTTTAGGACCTCAGAATACGCTCCCTGTGATTATCAGTGCTAAATTGACAAAGGAGCAAGAGATTAAATTGATTAAGGTCCTAAAGGAACATAAGGAGGCAATTGGTTGGACCATTCATGACCTTAGGGGGATTGAGCCATCTTACTGCAATCATAGAATATTCTTGGAAGATGGATCCCGCCCTTCTCGCCAGATGCAGAGGAGATTGAATCCAAATATGCGAGAAGTGGTCAAAAAGGAAATCATCAAGTGGCTCGATGCAGGAATTATTTATCCAATCTCTGACAGTCCCTGGGTAAGTCCCATTCAGATTGTTCCAAAGAAAGCCGGGATTACTGTTGTGACTAATGAGAAAGGAGAATCTGTCACAACTCGTTCAGCTTCATCTTGGAGAGTTTGTATTGATTACAGGAAGCTGAACACTGCCACTAAAAAGGATCATTTTCCCCTGCCCTTCATTGATCAAATCCTGGAAAAGTTAGCCGGGCAGAAGTACTTCTGTTTTCTTGATGGCTACTCGGGATACAACCAAGTTCCTATCCATCCCGAGGATCAGGAAAAAACTACTTTCACCTGTCCCTACGGAACCTTTGCTTTTCGTAGGATGCCTTTTGGGTTATGCAATGCACCTGCGACTTTTCAAAGGTGTATGCTAGCCATATTTTCCGACATGGTGGGAGAGTTTATGGAAGTCTTCATGGATGATTTCTCCGTTTTCGGAGAATCATTTGACTCTTGTTTGGTTAATTTGGAAATGATTCTTAAGCGATGTATCAAGACACGATTGGTCCTTAGCTGGGAAAAGAGTCATTTCATGACCCAAGAGGGCATCGTTTTGGGTCATGTAATCTCTGAACGGGGAATTGAAGTGGACAAAGCTAAGGTTGATGCTATCGCTAAACTTCCTCCTCCCACATCAGTTAAACAAATCAGATCATTTCTTGGCCATGTGGGATTTTATCGAAGATTCATCAAGGACTTCTCGAAGGTTGCCCGCCCTTTGAGCAATCTTCTTGCCAAAGAAACACCGTTCGTTTTTGACGAATCATGCCAAAAGGCATTTGATTTCCTAAAAACGGCGGTCACCTGTGCGCCAATTTTGCAACCACCTATTTGGACAACCCCATTTGAGATCATGATCGATGCTTCTGATTACGCGGTCGGGGCTGTCCTGGGTCAGAAAATTGATCGAAAGCCCTTTGTCATTTACTACGCTAGTAAAACTTTGGATGAAGCCCAGAGGAATTACACTGTTACTGAAAAGGAATTACTCGCTGTAGTATTTGCGTTGGAAAAATTCAGGGCTTATCTCTTGGGGTCTCATGTTATTGTTTATACCGACCACTCGGCCTTGAGACATCTCTTGGCTAAAAAGGATGCTAAACCCCGGCTTATTCGTTGGGTTCTTCTTCTTCAAGAATTTGATCTTGAAATCAAGGATAAAACCGGGGTACAAAATGTGGTGGCGGATCATTTGTCGAGACTCCTAGGTGATTCTTCTTGTCCGGACATTCCGATTGCTGACACTTTTCCGGACGAAACCATTCTTACAGTTTTAGGTGTCCACACCCCATGGTTTGCTGACATTATTAACTATTTGGCCGTTGGTCAAATCCCCCAGGATTGGACCAAGCAACAACGGGATAGACTCAAATCTGAGGCCAAATACTACTTTTGGGAGGACCCTGAACTGTATCGCATCGGCTCTGATCAGATTATTCGCCGATGCATACCGGAGAATGAATTCAACAGTATACTTGAGTTCTGCCATGCATCTGGGTGTGGTGGACATTTCTCCGGGAAAAAGACGGCTGCAAAAATTTTGCAATCTGGCTTCTATTGGCCGTCTTTATTCAAGGATGCCCAGGATTTCTCACAGTCATGCCCTCGATGCCAGGCACTCGGAAGCATAACTAAGAGAGACATGATGCCCTTAAACCCTATTCTTCCTGTCGAAATTTTCGATGTTTGGGGCATTGATTTCATGGGACCCTTTATCCCTTCATTTGGACATCAGTACATTCTTGTCGCTGTTGATTATGTGTCTAAATGGATTGAGGCAATTCCCACCCGAACCAATGACCACAAGGTGGTCATCAACTTTGTCAAGAAAAATATCTTCAATAGATTCGGGATTCCGAGGGCTATCATCAGTGATGGTGGCACTCATTTTACTAATGCCCAATTCCGGAGTTTATTGGCCAAATACGGGGTTAATCATCGAATTTCCACACCTTACCATCCCCAAACGAATGGACAAGCCGAGATCTCTAATCGAGAGATCAAGAACATTCTGCAAAAAACGGTTAGGCCCGATCGCAAGGATTGGACTCAAAAGCTTGAGGACGCTCTTTGGGCCTACCGTACGGCGTATAAAACACCTATCGGCATGTCTCCATTCCGTCTGGTGTATGGAAAGGCGTGTCATCTACCCGTAGAGATTGAACACAGGGCATTCTGGGCAATCAAACAATGCAATCTAGATCTAAATCTAGCTGGGAAGACCAGGAAACTCCAACTATCTGAGTTGGAGGAGCTTAGAAATGATGCTTATGAGAATGCCAAGATCTACAAGGCTCGGACCAAAGCTCTACATGATCAAATGATTTCCCGCAAGAGCTTTGAGCCAAACCAGAAGGTCTGGTTATTCGATTTTAAACTTAAGCTCTTTCCTGGTAAACTTAGATCTAAATGGAGTGGCCCATTCATAATTGATCAGATTTTTCTAAATGGTGCCGTTCAGATTTCTGACCCAAAGACAGGTAACACCTTTAAAGTCAACGGTCAACGTCTGAAGCCTGTTGTTGACCATAATCTTCCAGAACCCGTTTCAGACTCTGTTGCTCTAGCCATTCTGTGACTTCTTTGGCTGGACTTCGCCTAGCTGACGGCATTAAACTCAGCAGTTGTACATATAACACAAGGCTGATACGAGCTTCATATCCAGGTGACATCTTTCATATTCTACCCTTTCTTTCATGTCTCTTTTTCAATGAGGACATTGCATCAGCTAGGCATGGGGAGGTGGATTCATTTTTGAATTAGTTGGTCAGCTTTGTGAAATCCATATAAATTGCTCTCTTTCTAAAAAAAAAAAAAAAAAGGAAGGATTAGTTGGACATTAGGACTTTTCAATCCTAAGAAATTTTACATTAGGATCTGAACACAAAGACCCCTCAGGTCTTTGGACTTAATTAGCCTATGTATCTACTAAAATGTGGATTTGTCTTTGAGTTCTCGCCATCTTAATTCTATTATAATTGGAATAAATAAGTTTGGGTGATAAGTACACGACTTGTCAACCCACCCTCTGATTTAAGAGAATTTTGAGTTTTAAGCATCTACACACTTTCTTTGCACTGACTCGTTGCTCGGCAATTTTAATGGAAATTGGGTAGCTAATGAACCTTCTAGGGTGATATGGCTGGCAAGTTATCGAGGGTAACAGCCCATAGGTAGGTTGTCCAGAGCCCAGTCACTGGACCTTTCTCTTTTTGCTGCCTTTAGGTAAATCTTAGACCAGGGAAGCCACCTACTTAAAAAAAAAAAAAAAATCAAAAAGGAGAAAAGAACAAAAAGAAATAAGCCACACTTCGCCGCACGAGTATGGCTGGCAAGTTGTCGGTGGTAACAGCTCATCGACCGGTTGTCTAGAACCCAGCTCAGAAAATGCACTAAAAATTCCCAAAACACTTAGGAAGAAGCGGAGAAGTAGAATAAACCGGGGAGATATACACTGGATTCACCCTTGTGTTGACCCCGTTAAAAAAAAAAAAATAAAAATAAAAGTAGGGAGAAAGCTACCGGTTGTAAAGATACACCTTTAGGCAGAATTCTTTTTGAGGTCACCTAGAGGCGTAGAAATCCGAAGTCCGTTCTAATTGCCGGTCAACGAGTCTATCACAATCACAATAAGATGCTTAAAACTTAGGGTTCTCATCAAATCTTGGGTGAGTTGAATGGCCGTAGAAAGCCACTCTTAAACCCTAAAATTTGAAAATCCAAAAAAAAAAAAAAAGAGTAAAAACAGAAAAAGAAATTTTTCTTTGAATAAGGCGAGGCTTGAGGCGGTCTGCATTTTGGCTGATACCCGGGCACTGTTGTGTCTTTGAAAGGTCAGTTCTTAAGTAGACAATTTCTTAATGATTGAAAATAACTCAGGTCCAAATAATCTAACCTAATTCTTTTATAAATAGCATATAGTTTTTGCTAGGGACTAGCAAAAGATAGGCATGGGGGTATGATGTAAACACACTTACACTACTTAAAATGTCTATTTATGCATGTTCTTAAGCATAGGATTGCATTTCATGATATAAATATTGCATTACATGCATCATCTTGCATTTAGAGTAGTTTGAATAAAATGGAGGTTAATTGTCTCCTTTTATGTGCTTGGACAGGGCAAATATTTTATCGGGGCCTCGGATCAAAGATCCAACCGTATGGATATGATCAGGGCGACGATTGGAGTTCAACGACTCCAAGATCGCCCTAATCAGGCATCCGTAGCATCAATTAGAGACCGGGGAACCCTAGAAGATCAAGGGCCAGGATGGTGTAAATCCGCACTTCAGATGGAAAATCCGACCACACGGATGAATTCGGATCGACGATCGCAGCCGAACGACACAAAAATCGAGTCAATCCGACATCCGTGGCACCATCTACAACTTCCAGAAGATGGACGGCCAAGATGGCGCCACGTGGCGCCATCCCAGCCGCCCAATAGGCCGCAGGAGTCTTGTGAAGACCGCGCACCGTCTCCTCTCCGCCATTGGATCTCAATCCAACGGCTGTGGACGCATCGTTTTAAAAGCATTCGCGCGACCATTTGGGCGAGGCAGCGCAGCGGTCCAGCGCCTTATCGCGAGGCGCTGGTGCGCGTTCGAGCCTCGCCAAGCGATTTCTGAGGCGGGCGGGCGCGCTCCAATTGACCGCACGATCGCGATCCAACGGCCGCGCGCGCCCGATAGCGTCGACGCGCAATTGGACGCTCTGGTGAACGCGCGATCGTACGCGCAGGCGGGCGGGCAGCAGCGGTGAAGGCGCGATTTTAAGCCGTCCGATCTCGCGATCGGACGGCTGAAAATCAAGCGGCGTGCGTAGGCGTTACGCGCGCGGCCAGCCGAGCGGGCGCGCGTGGGCGCGGCGGCGACGGCGACGGCGGGGCTTTAGCGACGGTTTTATCCGTCACTAAAGACCCCTTATTTATTATTTTGAAGATGTAATGTCCCTTTTGCCCCCACTCCTTGCAACTATAAAAGGAGACCCCCTCCATACGAAATTTTCATCCCTTCCTTCTCCTCTCTACCTCTCCAAAGCTCAAGAGAAGCTTGTCCCACACCCGGGATGCTTCTCGCGAGATAAAGTCCAAATTTTCGTCCCCCTTCGGAAGTGGATCCCGCGACGACGACGGCGTGCTGCTTCGTTCCCGTTCTTCTGCTTCGTCCTCCTTCATCCCGCTTCGTTCTCCTTCGTCCAGGCGTCGTCCCGTCCGGCTCGTCCTCCAAGCGACCGTCGAGGAGGATTCTCTCTCCCTATTCTTTTTACTGCTTTCTAGTATAGATTTACTGCTTTCTAGAGTAGTCTATTCGTCCTCCGAGCGATCGTCGAGGAGGACATTTCTCCCTCCATTCTTTTAATGCTTTCTAGAGTAATTGTTCTATTTTTTTTTAGTTGTAACGAAAGAACTCTTTTATGATAAATTCCTTGTCTATTCTACATCTCATTTTGATTTCCATGTATAGTATTCTTTCTCTCTCTTACTCCCTCTCTCTCTCTTATTTGTTGTAGATACTTAGATAGTTTAAATTGAATTTCTTCGTGACAAAATAAAAAGAAACGCGAAGTTTTTAAATCAAACGTTCGCCTCCCTGTGTTCGACCCGGAATTTTAATTTCGGTATAAATTTTATTTGTTGAACACGAATCCTTCGCTTTCGAACTACAACGACAGGTTTTCCAAAACCGAACACGTTAGCGTAGGTTCGTAAATACGTTCAACAGCCCCTTTCCTATTTCGGATGGTTTCGAATACATTTTGCTTGCTGTGGACTACGTGTCCAAATGGATCGAAGCCATACCGACCCGAACCTGTGACCACAAGATTGTTCTCAAATTCATTCATCAAAACATTTTCTCAAGGTTCAGGATTCCCCGTGCTATAATCTCTGATGGGGGGACCCATTTCACAAATGCTCAGTTTAGGTCACTGATGACCAAATACGGGGTGTCTCACCGAATCTCTACTCCTTACCACCCCCAAACTAATGGTCTAGTTGAGCTGTCAAATCGGGAGATTAAGAAAATCCTGCAGGTCACTGTTCGGCCTGACAGGAAGGACTGGTCGTCTCGACTTCCGGAAGCATTGTGGGCCTATAAGATCGCCCACAAAACCTAATTAGGCATGTCTCCCTTTAGACTGGTGTACGGAGAGGCATGTCACCTTCCCATAGAACTGGAGCATAAAGCCTATTGGGCAGTACGGAACTGCAATCTAGATCTTTCGAAGGTTGGAACCCACAGAAAACTCCAAATCAGCGAGATCGATGAATTACGCCTAGACGCATATGAGAACTCACGAATCTACAAGGAGCGGGTTAAAGCCTTCCATGACAAGCATATCTCGAGAAAGATCTTTCACCCTGGTCAAAAGGTCCTACTCTTTGATGCCCGACTCAAACTTTTCCCAGGAAAGACGCGATCCAAGTGGGTCGGACCATATTTAGTCCGACAGGTTTTTGGAAATGGAGCCATCGAAATCAGTCCGCTCAGCCACGATTCCGAACCCTTCATCGTGAACGGTCACAGACTCAAGCCGTTCATTGATGTGACTTCTACTGATTTGGCTGAATCATCTTATATCCTCCATTCCCCTTGAGCTTATTGCGTCCAGCCGATGGCGTAAAACTCAGCGCTTAACGGGAGGCAGCCCGTCATTTTCCTAAAAATCTAAAACCTTTTTCACTTTTGTGCACTTAAGGTTCGCCCTTATAGACAGCCGACTCCACCTCAGATGCTTGCATCTGGGATTAGAAATCGTCCGCAGAATTCATCCCGACCCATTCACTCATTAAAACATCTATCTTAAGGAATGAACTAAGTAAATAAAAATCCCGTAAGTCACAATGAGGATATTGCAAACCTTAGGCATGGGGGGGTATAAAAGTGCAAAACTTGTAAAAAAAGGTTTTAAAATAAAAAAATTCACATATGCCAAAAACACCATAAAAATTTAAAAAAAAATTTCAAAAAAGAATAAAAAGAATAAGAGGAGAAAGGAAATTTTGTGGGAAAAAAGAAACAAAATGAAAAGGAGCACAAAAATGAAAGAAAAGAGTAATAGTCCTTAGTAAGAAACTAAGGAATTGACCTAAGTTCTAGACCTTATTCAAGAAAAGAAATGAAAAGTGCATGGTGAGATTAGTAAGAACGCAAACTTTAGGCATTCTTAGATAGACTCTTAGTACCCATTAAGATCTAGACAGTCCTCAAGAGGTTGAGGAAAATGAAAAGCTTAAGTATTAGGTCCAAGGCTTAGGGAGTATTTGACCTCATTAACTAACTTCTGGTTTACGGGACTCAGTAACCTAAGCACCCCAACCCCACACACAGCACTGGTTCAGTAAGCGTAAAAATCAAAATCACGCAGAAGCGTCACAAAATTCTGAAAAATACACCTAGAATAGGAGCGGCCGATTAACACAAGTTGATTTGGATAAGTTCCCAGCGCGGAGAGGCGGGAAATCCCCTCAAAGATGCGTAACAAAATATCATCTCCTCGGTGCTTGTCTCTTAGGATATTTGCATATCCTACTGGGGGCATGTAAGCACTCTGCTGGTTCAGATTCCATGGATGGCATTATCACGAAGTGTCAATTGCCAGGGTCTGAATTCGGCCACGGAACACCATGGATGGGATTATCTCGAAATCTCAATAGCCAGGGTTCCGGGGGTTTCCATGGGCGGTGCTATCTCGAAGCATCGATTGCTAGGAGCCCTTAAGGATTGATGATGGGAGCAAAGGAATCTGATACAAACCGTGTTGAAAAGCCAATCCTAGGCTAGAACTAAAAAGAAAAAGAGAGAGAAAACTCTCCAAACAGAAAAACTTTCTATCTCTCTCTTACAAAATGCACTGCGAACTGAACCAGGGCTACAATCATTTCAAGCACAGGTGCTTTAACCACAAAGTCCAATAAACCTTAGGTTAGTTCTTGTGGGCCTTAAAAACCTTTGCCAAAGACTGAGGCTGAGGCTAGACAGATCTGGATCTTGATAGGTACTAGAGTACCTTTTAGGCCTATGGTTAGCATTCTAACCTAATCTAAGTTCAAATGAAAAAGCACTCATCTAAAGTTGTTAAAAACATCATGGTCTAGAACAAAGGTTAAAACCTTAGGTTTTTGCTAAGGGACTAGCAAAAGCTAGGCATGGGGGTGTGATGAGAACCTCGTCATAAACCCTAAACTGGCACCATCAAACCTTGATTTGCAAGAAAAAGCTCCTACATAACCTATAGAAAGGCTTGACTCAGAGAATTCTGAGTTTGTGAAGAAAACATGAACTAAGGGGTAAAAATGTAATTTCACCAACACAATCTGTAAACAGGGTAACTTAGGGTCCAAACGTAGGTCAAACTGACCTAATAAGAAGGAAAGTGGGATGAGTTGATCTAACTAGGGCTACAGCAACTCCAAGGAATTAAATGACATCCTGTAACCCTAAAACAAACCCACTTCAATTCACGAGGTTCGAGGCAAAGAAAAAATCGAATAAACCCTCTAAAATTCCTAAAAAAATAATCTCTAGGGTTTAGAACCTTCAATTTGTCCTTGGGAACCCACTTTGACCTACATTGAGAACCATGCCCAATTAATGATTTAATTTGGGTTTTTATGTAAATTGACCGGTCAAATAAGGTCTGATCTAGAAATAAATTTCACCATTAGAATCCTTAGGTCACATTTAGTCATGCATAAAAACTTGAGCCTAAGAAGAGACCTTCTTGACCGACTTTGCATTTTGGTCCTCATCTATTACTTTTTGACCCTCAACTTTTGAAACCCTCACATTTTGGCCCCTTAGTCTTCTTTGTTCTTTGCATTTAGGTCCTCCCTGCAAAACCCTGAGCAGCACCATGCTCCGGCGACTTTACGCGGAGCATGGCGTCGTGCAAGGTGAGGGAGGCCCTCTACCCTGTCAACCGGGGGTTCCCTGCGACGTCTGCTGTCGCAGGGACACCTCCATGGTCTCTGCGACGACCCATACCTTTCGTGCGAACGCGCGGAAGGTATGGGTCCCTACTCCGGCCGTCCTCTGGCGAGAGAGGCACGTCACCTCCCTCCGCCCACCTCTCCGCTTTCGCCTCTATAAAAGCCGCCTCTGCCTGCTGAAGAGAGTAAGCTGTTTCTGATAGAGAATACCCCCCCCACTTCCTCCTCTCCAGCTCCGACAGATGGCCTACAGCTTCCGGCGACCATCTCCTCCTCCTCCTCGTCGCTCTGCTGCCTTACCTGCAGCAGGGTTCCCCTAACCCTCTCGTCTGTGTCGCGCTGCACCCGCCGACACTCTCCGCCTGCCTCCTCGTCGCCGTTCTCCCCTTTCAGGGCCCTTTCTTCCTTAGCTCCGGCAGGTACGAGCCGGTGCTTCCGCCTTCCCCTCCTCGTCCAGAGCTTAGGTAAACGCTTCCCCTTCTCCTCCTCTCAACTTTCCCCTTGTCAATTTGTACTTTCGCACCCCCACACGCAACCTCCACCTCCACCTGCTCCATCTCCGACCACCCCCTCCGGCGAGACCATCCCCCTCCACAGACCCCCTTACTCCTCGCCAATCACCTCAGAAGCTTCCCCTCACTCCACTACACATCTTTGCCCCCTTCATTTCCTGCCACACATCACCTGAAGACCCCCCAAACAGACCCATTCTCCCTGCCACAGTCCGACCTAGGGCTGCCCCTGCACTCCGCCCCACGCCTCGCCACCACCCGCACGAGCTTCACCGCACTCCGGCGAAGCTCCTTGCACCTTCTGACTAGGCCGAGAGGCCGTATTTCTGTGATCAGGTCACCCGTCCTCGGCCGCCATTGCTGAGCAGGTGGAGCTTCTTTCACCTGCAGCTGCAGGTTCGCCCTCGCCCAGGCTTGCACTCCAGGACGCGCGGCTTGCCCCCGCGAAGCTTCCCAGGCCTGCAGCTGGGGTGAAACCTCGCACACGGCCGCAATTGCCTGTAGCTTCCTCAGCTGCAGGCGCCAATTTGGGGTGGGACATTTAGTCCCACCTCGGTAGTTCTGGACGCACTGCAGTCGCATAAATTGTAAAAGTGTTGTAAGCTTATCGCCTCAGTTACATGGGGTGAGGTCCCTCTCACCTGCTTACCCGGCCTCATCCGCGACCACCTCTCGCGGACCTGGCCCGACCCGTATACCCGAGCTGCACTCCTCGCCCACCACTGCACGTCGGTGGGCCTGGACCCGGTCGCGACCCGTACCCGAATACCTGGCGGCTCTGGGAGAGCGATCCTACGAGTGAAATCTGAGAGAGAGAGACGCAGGGGAGTGTAGAGTGAGGTTTTTGCCCTCTGACCAAGCTGTGTGAGTGTGCAGGTGAAGAAGAAGAAGAGAAAGCAGACCGCAGGAGAGGAAGGAGAAGATAAAGAAGAAAGAAGCAGCCAAAGCCTTGGCTGCTTGAAGCAAAGCAGAAGAAGAAGGACTGCAAGAAGAAGAAGAAAAAGAAGAAAGACACAGAAGAGAGAAACAGGAGGACGCACTGTAGCAGAAGCTACTTAAGTCGTCTGATTGAAAAATCAAACGACGCTTTGAAGAGAAAGAGAGCAGGCACCGCAAAGAAGGAAAAAGAAGAAGAAAAGAAGGAAAGAAGAAGAGGTGCCGTAGCAGAAAGAAAAAGAACAGGAGAAGACAAAGAACTGAAGAAGAAGAAGAAGAAGAAAGAAAGAAGAAGAAGAAGAACAGAAAAGAAAGAAAGAAAAGAAGAAGAACAAAGGAACTGAAGAGAAGAGAAGAAATGGAAGAAGAGGACAAAGACGAGAGAAAAAAGAGAAGAAGAAAAAGCCAAGAGCCCAATCTCTCTCTCTCTCTCTCTCACTTTTGTAATAGAAACATTGTACTTCTAGAATTATCATTTGCTCCCTGAGTTCGACCTCGGGAAAACTTTCTATTTCCGAGTAACAAATTGTATTAAACTGGTAACCGTTTCTCTATACTTTACTACGACGAAATCCTAGACCGAGAAAACGAAGTCACCAGTGACCCATACCTTCCACGCGTTCGCACGGAAAGTATGGGAGCCAACAGAGAGCATGACCGAGTCCCTGCGACAGAGGACGTCGCAGGGAACCCCGCGTCTGCTTTGCAGGGCGGTCACCCCTCTCTGCGCGGCGCCATGCTCTGCGCAAAGTCGCCGGAGCATGGTGCTGCGCAGAGTTTTGCAGGAGGGACCATTCTGCAAAGAACGAAGAAAAAATTGGGGGCCAAAATGTAAGGGTTTCGAAAGATAAGGGTCAAAAATTAAATGAAAAGGATAAAATTGCAAAGTCGGTCATGGAGGTCTCCTTTTAGGCTCAAGTTTTTATACAAGACTAATTTGAACCTAAGGATTTTAATGGTGAATTTTATTTCTAGGTTGGACCATGTTTGATCGGCCAATTTACGTAAAAACCCAGATTAAGTCATTAATTGGGCAAGGTTCTCTTTGTAGGTCAAAATGGGTTTCTAAGGCCAAATTGAAGGTTCTAAACCCTAGAGCTTATTTTTTTATGAATTTTAGAGGATTTAGTTAATTTTTATCTTACCTCGAACCTCGTGAATTAAAGTAGGTTTGTTTTAGGGTTACAAAATGTTATTTAATTTCCTAAAGTTGCTATAACCCTTTTTAGATCAGACCATCCCACTTTCCTTCTTATTAGGCTTATTTGACCTGTGTTTGGACTCTTAATTACCCTGTTTGCAAAGTGCATTGGTGAAATTACAGTTTTACCCCTTATGATTTATTTTCTTCTTAAACTCAAAATTCTCTGAGTTAAGCCTTTCTTTGGGTTATGTAGGAGCTTTTTCTTATATATCTGGGTTAGATTGTGCTAGTTAGGGTTCATGATGAGGTTCTCATCAGTAGGAATAAGATAAGCATGTAAACAAAAATGAAAGGAAAAAGAAACAGTTATACAGGCACTTAATATATTTTAAAGGTCTGTTAACTACTTGTTATTTGATTCCAATGCATACTAGCATAGGGTCATACTTCCTCCTTATTCACATATTCCCTAGTGAAATGATCTTGTTGCGGTATCTTCGCGATGCAGGCTGCACACGTGACGCTCTCCTGACCGAGATAGCACCCCATGTTCATTCTACACCTAGTTTACCACCCCGAGGTCATGGTCGCAACGTAGTGGTGACCACACTACGTGTGATAAACGCATAGGGGGCTACTCCGTACTGGCACACAGTCAGTCATTTTCGTTAACGGGTATGCGCTAAACCGTATAATACAGAACAGAGCAGGAGCCGCGTTCCTCACAAATCTGCGTACCATTGCCCAACTATCCTGGTTGGCCCCATGAGCCCAACAGGAGTTGACATAGGAAGGTCGTACCTACCCCAAGTCCCTACCTGGGTAAGTCAACTCCCCCCCCACACAACAGGATAGTTAGCTATCCTCGGTATATGTACAGTCGAGGGCCAACTTGTCCCCACAACTAAACCCAACCTGATAGGCCATCGACCGTTCTCTTATATTTCCATCTCATTTGTGGACCCGCAAGCAATCCTTACTCATTTACATCACTAGCTTATCCTACGATTCAGGTATCCTTACCTGGACACTACTTAGTTAAAGCATTATAACTTCATATTTTGAAATTCATAACAATAGAAACTATCTAGAGCTCTCCTTAAGATTCAAGTAAACCCCTAATCTAGTTGGTGACACATACTGACATTTGAAATAAAATAATTAAATTAAGCATGCGATATGATTAGGGAGTGCATTGAGTTTTTCTTCTTAAGGTTTAGATATAAAAACCCTAGTGGGGTTACTATAAAGGTTACTTGGTAGTCATTTCACATGATTCAGATCGAGTGCCAACCATGTGCGTACATAAAATGGGCTAAAGATGATATGACCCAACTAGGGTCTAATCCACGCCAAATGCATAATACCCAATAATTAGAGATAACAAGAGTGAACAACAACTACCCACATTGGCCATTAGTCATGGTGAGACGTAAACTAAACTTAATTATGTAAGGAGATAATGAACGAGACCACTCTACCTAGGTTTTACAAGAGATATGGTGATGTGCTAGGCCTACCCGATGCCTCAATAGGCACTGATCTCCCTCTGGAGTCGTATCAATCCCGAGTGCCAAGCCTAAGGCATCAATAGTTCAAAACGAGGGTATTAGGTTTTACTCAATTTTTCAGAGCCCATAACATACTCAAACAGTAATGGAAAGCATTTACACACGTAGAAAATTTAATTATCTTTCCAACGATGCCTTGTTTGAGCAATTCTGAGTCCGATAGACACTTGAACCGACGTCTGGAAGCTCATTGGTCCACTTAGCCTGACTCAGTCACCAGTTCAGCTGAACCGATCGCGAACTGCGCTTTATCTCACACGTAGGGCCGCCACGTGACATGTGCTCACATGTCCAGACACAAGGCCATGGATCACCACCGCGTTCTTGCTCTCTCCTCTGTTGGATTATTTCCTCACTATCCGCGCTCGCGTAGGTCTCCATGCACCTGGGAGCTCGTGCGCTCCTCACCTCGTCACGCATGCGTAAACAAGGTACGAGGATGATGCTGCAGCCTCGCCCAGCAAGCCGTGTAGCCTCGCCCACCAAACCACCTCGCGCAGCATGCCCTTATGGTCCACGCACTTTCTACTAGCTCCATGTGGCCGCCTCGCCTGCTGAACCATGTCTAGCTCCTTTGTAGAGCATGCGAGTGTGAGAAATTGGGGTGGGAAAGCTCTTGCACCCCTCTCTCCCTCTTCCTCTCTCTCTAGTTTGGTTGGAAGAGAAAAAAATGACGCGTTGCCTAAGGTCGTGGGATCAGGAAAAATTAAAGATCCCCCCCCCCCCCCTCACACAATATTTTCATTTTTCGTGTGGAGTCCCCGAATTCAAATTGTGGGGGTGCAAAATTTGCAAACCACCACCCTCCTTCAAGAGGAAAACCATACTAGGTCCTTAAATGGGTTTCGTGGTTGCATAATTTGCACTAAAGTCCCCAGAGTTTTTAGGAAAACTCCCCAAAGTCATTGGATAGTGTAATTTACACAGAAAATGCGATAAAACCCTCAGAGTTCAGAAAATGATAAAATGACCCCTCGATACTCATTTTGACACGTGCCAATTATAGTAACCACTTCAGAGGATTTAGAATTTTACAAAACAACCCTCAGGTCATTGCAGTATGTAAATTCCTTGATATTCTTGATGTTATAAGATTTCCTCTTGGAGTGAGGTGGGTTGTAAGCTTTCTTTGGCTTTGTTTGTGATTGTAGGGTTTAACTTTCCACAAATGAAATCATGTTTGATAGTTTGTTTTAGTATTGCTTCAGTTGTTTGGTCTATGCTGACTCATTTTCTAAGAACTTATTATGCTTTTGATAAGTTATCAATTGACCTTCTTATAAAATACATGAACCACCGTTAAGTGTCTCACTATCTTTTTATCTTCTATGGGTTCTACATCATTTATTTTCTTGATAATCACATTATATATCCAACTAATTAGTGAGGAGAGTGCGCCCATACAAAAAATAGCTGATGAAGACCCCTCCACCTTCCCTCTCTTGCGTTCGTTTGTTCATTCTTCTTCATTTTTTGATAAAGGTAAGCCTTTATCCTTAATTTAGTTAATCATCCCGTAATTTAGTAGATCATTACACTACTCAAATGGCATTGCAATTGATCTTCACTTGCCAATACACTTTTCCTTCTAAGAAAGTCAAGTTTGAAGGAGAAGCGACGTGCTTTTGTAACTTTTTACTAAAACAGATGCAACAATTATCCCATCTTATAATTTATTATTTCCTTTGCAACTCCACGTGTACATGGACCTATTGCCAAGATCCTTGTATTTTTTACATATTCCGTCACAATTTAAATATAATTCCAATAATTTCTATAAAAAATGAAAAAGAATCTCATTTTGAATACACACATGCATATTCTTTCCTACCCTTTCCATCCACAGAATCATTATACATATCATAATATTTGTATTTATTATGGCATCAACATTATATTGTAACTTAATGTATAGCGTCAGTTACAAAATTTTATATCACAAGTATTGCATTAGTCTTACATTTAAAGTGTTATAGTGTCACAACCCAATTTCCTAATTATTATAACATTAGAGAGTTCGGAGATCTAACAATTATTGCGATCTTATATCGATTACTATCCATTAACATAAATAATAATCTTATTTAGATAAAAGAAATCAATCATCTAACTATTATCACGGTAGTAACAAGTTTTATTACAATACGAAGCAACTTGAAATAAAAGCATACTAAAAATAATATTGCAACAAGAAGTAAGGGTATGCATATTACCTTCAAAACAACAGCTAACACATCTTTCCACCGGTCACCAATCTTGTGTTGGTGTAAGGGCATCACAATCATTGATTTTAATGATAACAAAATACTTGTTATTGATATTTACATTTAAGTTTAAGATTTCAGGATTATTGCAAATGAAAGCAAGTGTGAGGACTTCAAGATCACAGAGGAATAAAGGAACTTAATGGTTGAACAAAAGCATCAAGGAGCATGAAGATGATGGAGCTTCGCATGGAGCGAAAGCTTGAAGATATGAAAAATATGATAGGTGGCTTCTTTCATGTATTTGTATTTATATTTGTGCTTTTTATTTTTCCTTAAAAATGTTGTAAGAACTGAAAAGTACATTACCTTAGTTTTAGGAACAACTTCCCATCACTAGGACACTTAAGCAAACTTAGAAAACCAAACTACGTATCAGACAGCTTAATCATACATCCAATATGGATATCAGATGTCTGATCTTAGACTTTAAGTCATCTGACCCTTATGGCCAGACGTTCAAACATTTAGGCTGGAAGTAATGTTTGTGACCATTGTCCTTAGACATCTTAGAAGACATCTGAGGTTCTTCCCAGATGTTCAAAAATAGGATTGTTGGACTGTCAGAGCAAAATCTTCGAGGATCACCTTACGATTATTTTAATATTACTTTTAATATGTCCGTAGCTCTGTCCAGACATTTGATAAAGAGACATTAGATAAAATTTGGCCCAAATCATGTTTTGTTAGACCCATTTGGTCGTTGGCTTCTCAGGAAATTAATTCCTGCAGAGCACCCTTGCCATCAAACATCCAGACCATCTATCGAATGTCTACTCCATTGTTTGACCCTTAAGATTTAGAGCCCTATTTAGATCTGGTCTAAAATAGGAACAAACTCACACAAATTTAGATGTCCAATTTCTTATCTAAACGTCTTACAATAACACCCAAGACATTTGGCCATTAAACACAAGAACCCGTTTCCATCTGATTCATTCTAGGAACACTGACTCTTCAAATCAAATGACCAAGAATAGTATTAGATGACTGATAAGACGTTTGACTCTAATATCAGATGTTTGATCCTGCTATCAGTGCAATTATGAGCCTGATCTGATTTTGACTTAATCTTCTTTGCAATCAACCCCAATGGCTATAAGGACCTTCTAAAATCTTCCTAAGAGTTTCTAAGCCCTCTATATATATGAGAGGACCTTCACTTGACAAAAAAATACACCTGAGAGAATACTTCCCACAATTCTAGCGATAAAGAAAGATCAAAGAAGAAGGTGCCACTGCAACTCCTTGCCATCAAGAGCGTCGATCCGCTGTGTGGAATCACGCCTACACACTTCCATTTCAGGGAAGATTTCTTGCCTATAGCAGCATAGTTAGATCCTTTACTATTTGAGCTCTATAGGTTTTGTATTTTCCATTTCTTTTGTAGTTGGGTATTCACGTGGTGAATTCCCGTCTCCTTTGTGAGACAAAATACTCTTCGCAAAGAAGAGGGATTTGAGCTACGCTACCCTCGGGTTAAAGTAACGTGGTTGTATTGAAGTTGAACTACCCTCGATCAAGTAGTTCGGATAGTAGATTTGGTTGACTTAGTCGACCGGGAAATCCTAAGTTGAAAGGCTTAGGTGGCGATTTTTACCCGGGTTGAGTTTTTACTTAAAAATACTTGTCACATTTGTGGTGAATGCTATTTGTGTGATTGGATTGATTTTTATTTTTGCATATTTTATATACTATACTATGTACCCCCTCTCTAGTGTAATTTCATCTTGTGCATGCCATCCACTCCATTGCTAGAGTTGTTATTCTCTACAAGGGAGAAAACAAGGAATGTGCTAAATTGTAGTAGAGGAAAAAGAAGCTAAAGTAAGTGGGAAATGTAAGGCTAAACTTTAAAAACTAACTAAAGTTTTCATTTCCTATTTAATTCTATTATCTTGGTTTTAACCCATATTCCCATGAGTCTTGTATCGTTTAACCACAATTCTTGGGTTTTACAAAATACTTGTAGTGTTTTAGAAGTGACAATAAGCCTAAGTGATTAGCTTGAGCACCACTACGCTAGTAGACCTTTAGAATCTCCATGCCTATTTATCCTAACACATGATCTGACCTAATTGGATGTAGTTCAAAAGGTCATCACCTCCTCTAGCATGTACCATGCCTTGAAACTATGGTTTAGCCATTTATAGATAGACATACATAGGTGCTAGAATCCAAAAATTATGCTTAGATAATCAAGGGATTACGCCCCATGCATGAGTGGTCTATTCATAAATTTGATCTTGGTTCAACCTAAATCTAGTTTTCAACCTAATCCCAAGGTTGTCAAGCTTTATACAATCATTGGAAATCTTAATTAAACCATCATAGCTAACTATACTGATTCGATTTCCATGTCTTAAAGTCCTGGTCGGTTACCAAACTCTAGGAGCTAGCTGCCTAGTTTTTGCTAGTCTTTAGCAAATTCAAGCAATAACCCAGCTCTTCAAGTGGACTAGCCAACCAAATCGGTCTTCCTTTAGAAACATGTTAAGTTTAGACTTTAGACCTAAGGTTCCCGAGTAGTTGCTAAGTTACAAACTAGGTCAGCTAAGGACGAGTTGCAGGCACAGGTTTCTTTGATTTCTAGCTCTACCCTAGGGTTTATTGGTCCTAGAGATTAAAGCATTTGTGCATGTGCATTAGTTTGATTTATTTGAGGTTGGTATGATTGCCAACTTAGAAAGAGAGTAAGAAGGATTTTTTTTTTGTAATATATATTTTTGTATTTGATTCCTCTAAGTCTAACCTTGGATCAACTATCAACACGGTCTGTGTCAGATTCATTATTCTCATCACCGAATCTTGAAGGGTGCTTAGCTTTCGATGCTTCGAGATAGCACTGCCCATAGCGACCCTAAGAACTCCTGGCAATCGACACTTCGAGATAGGGCCGCCCATGGTACCTGAATTGCACAATGCGCTTACATGCCCCTAGTAGGATGGACATACTAAGAGACAAGCGCTGAGGTGACATATTATCATTGCATCATCAAGTTGAGTATATACTCCACCTCTCTTGCGGCAAGAACTTTTCCAATGAAATTGTGTTTTCAAGCTTCTCCTAAGTCAGAACTAAGAGAACCAAATTTTCTTTAGGAAATGAATTAAGGTGATCACTATTTACACAAGACCAAGTGTGTGTGAAATGTGGATGCTTAGGTTACGAGGACCCGTAAATCAAAAGATAGAAAAAGACACCAGGTACTACCCAACCTTTAACTCAATCCATAGCTTTCCTTCCTCAACCTCTTGAGGAGTGGTCCGCAACTTAACTCCTACTTAAGTTTTTTAGTCCACAAAGGACCCTAAGGGTCTAAAGCTAGTAGCTCAACTTAGCTTTTAATGTCAGACACCTAGATTCAACTTAGTCTAACCTAAAGTTATGGTCTTATGCCTAAGAATGCAGGGCCCAGCCAGTTAAACTCAATTTAATTATATGCCTAAATGCATTTTTTTTTAATCAATGCAAATGTATGCAATGTAGAATGTTTAAGTAAATGTATGAATGCACTATGTATAAATCTATGTATATCCCCAAGTATACTCCCCTATGCCTAAAATCTGCAATGGCCCCATTACATAGAAGGATATTACCTGGGTCAGAGATGGATTGTTGCTATTTTCTTAGCAGTTGAGTAGCCAAAGAACCTGCAAGTCAGGTTCCAAAACCAAAGAAATAAGCCCTAAAAATGAGCAAAGTAATGCTGGCCTAGAAAACACGTAACCTAGGATGTTGGCGAGCTGATGATGAATCCCCATAGCAAATGCTCGCCCAACCATGATTGGAATAAAATCTTCCCAGGTCACCAGAGGAGGTTCTAAAGGATAAACTGGCATAACAACCTCCAAAGGGATAGGGGAAGGATGACAAGGATCCTCCAAAAGGAATGGAGAAGGAATGGTGTAGAAATAAACCCCCAGGGTAATGGATTGACCATAGAAAGCATCAATCCATACCCGGTACCCCACTACAAGAGATATTGGTCTGTTAAGCCCCCCAGTCAAAACAATAGTGAGCATGTCTTTAAGCCAAGGATCGCCTAGGGTGTCCAAGTTTCGAGGTTGCAAGATGGTCATAAGATCTAGGTTGGGTTTAGTTGGCTCAGTGTCTATCCTTAACAATCTTTCCAATTCCTAAATTGCATCCCTAGCATCCCTTGTACTATCACAAGTATCTACCTGCACTTCATCAGTGATCATTTCAACGTATGGAGTCAACATTTCGCCTTCAGACATAGGCTAATCAGAGGGTGACTCTGAATCAAATGAAGGCAGGTTGGAAGCAATAGATGTAGGGATTATCCTCTCAATGTCATCCCCGGGTTCCTGTTCTTTATTAAAATCCTCCTCGGAGTCCAAATGTGAATCCACATAAATCTTAGAAGTTGCTTCCACATTTTCCATTATTTGATCTTCGTGAGGAAGAGTATCATCAATGAGTGTACTAATGAAACCTGATTTGATCAACATAGTGACATCTTCGGGAGCTAATTCTTCAAATAAGACATAATCACCCTTAATGTCACTCCAAATTCTAAGTTTAGGTTCCTTACATAATTCATCCACCTTAATTGTCAATTCATCATTCACCCGAGGTTTAAATTCATTTAACATTTTCGCAGATCCCTTGGGGCACTCTATCTGGGGTAAAATGTTCCTAATTGTATCATCAGACTCCTCAGATAGGTGAATTTCTTCAGGATTAGGTTCCCTAAGGGTGAGCTTGAGTTCCATCTCATGATCAGAATGGAGAGTAGGATTAACAACTTGACTTTGGCCCACTTCATCAAATGTGACGAAAATACTATCATCTGGGTCGAGGTCTTCCAATGGTACCATCATTCCCTTCTTTTGACTCCAATATAATTCAGGTGGATACTCATCCTGATCATCATCTTCCTCGAGTTGCCACCTTTCTTCATCCAATGTATAGCTACTTTCATACATATCCTCCTCCCACTTAAGGCGTGGACCTCTCAAGGACGTGTCATCTAGCAGGGAGGTGTCAAAATCAATCCTCGAAAAATAGCTATTCTCTCTTACAAAATCCCCAAAATTCCCCTCCAACTTAGGGTGTGGCTCTCCCACAAGAGATGCATCTAGCATAGAAGGGTGCACGTCATCCTCAATGGGGTAGATTGGGTGCCTAATTTCTTCTTTTTCTTGTTGGCCTACTCTCGAAGATTCTCCTAATAATTCAATAATTTCGTCTTGCATTTTCTGTATTTCCATCTTCAAGGAGGAGAGGTCATCATTACTATTAAGAGAGAAGTCAGGCTCAGGCTTATAGTTCCTAGGAGTTTCTGTCCAACCATTATAATCATTCAGGGAGGGTGGGTTGGGTATTTGTATGGTGTGTGGGATATTGAGCAAGGTAAATCCCGTTCCTAGGTTTTGCTCACTGATTTGGGGCTTAACCAGGCCAATACTCCTATAATAAGAGTAAAAAGGATCCCACCGGTTGTCATTTTGTCCATCAAAAGATGGACCATCGCGGCGTATGGGATCAAAGATCACAGAGTGGGGGTAAGGGTGTGGGTAATATGTGAAAGGATGAAAGTCAATGTGGTCCATTCTAACTCACACCACAATCGGATTCCCCAATCAAACACAAATCAGAGGACTTTTTAGGTCTTCAATCAGTTAGGCTTTTGAGATTTAAGTCCACTTGTCGGTGACAAATCAAGTTATCTAAACAGTTACACACCTACTTGTCGACCTACGATACGCCTAAGAAGACCTAAGTGGGATTTAGGTGATCCCCCCTAAAGCTCAAAAAGTTTAGTTACCACCAAACACGGCAAAGAGAGATGCAAGTAGGGTCAAGCCCTTCCTTTGAAGCGTTGCTTTTGCGGTGCTTCTTAACTACCCTCAATCCGCAAGGTTTGGAGGCAACTTCACCTTTGACCTAAAGTTTGGGTTACTTTAGACCCCAGTAACAGGAAGCTCTAGTCCTAGTGGTTCCAAACCTAAGGAGTGTCTAAAAGCGTGCCTCGGTGAACAAGATCAAGTGTGCATACACCGCAAAAGATTTTGAAATTTGAATCGCAAGTCAAGTTTGAAAATCAAGTCCTTGGTTTTTAAATGTCTCTCCTTTAATTAGTCCTTTTTTCAAAAAATTAAATGTGACCACTTGTTAGATCTATTCAATATAGATTAGGTGGTCTTGAAATTAATCCAAATGCATTTGCGTGATAGGTAGAAATGATACCTAATTCCAGCATTCTTCATGCAATATGCAAGATGGAAAATGAGATCTAGATGCTACTCATTCAATCCTAAATAATTCGACCTAAGGGCAGGCAGCTCATTTTTTTTTTTAGCTACCTCTGCACAAACAAATAAAGGATAAACAACCCACAAAAGAAAACCTAGATCTAAAGAAAAGGGGAACATGCTTCGGAAAAATTACCCACGCAGGGGCCTAAAAGAAGGTCAGGGAACAAACCCCTCAACTGTACCCTAGAACAAGGGTCTCAAACCAAATGTGCAAGGAAAATTAAGTTTAAAGTCTAAATCCTAGTCTAATCAAATCAAAGACTAAATGTCTGAAGATGATCGTCACGTCCTCGTCCTTCCTCTCCTGGAAATTTGGTTCCTTGCAAGGTGGCTCGAACATTTTCTCCTCTGGTGACGTCAGGGGTCACCTCTCACGATGGCTGGTGTGATGGCGAGTCATAGAATGTGTGTCGCAAAACATCGGCACTCACACCAGAACAAAAAGTTCCAAAGTTAAATATGCTTTTGAAATTTAAATCAATGTGAACAAATGAATGAATGCGATTTTATTAAGCCTGTTGCCTTCCCGACAATGGCGCCATTTGAAAAGACGATTTTCGCTTAACAAGATGATAGTTAAAATGATTTGTCGTTGTATTTCTAAGTGGTGGAAAATCGATTAATCAAAGTATTGAATTGAAATTAACTACTCACAGGAGAGCGGGTCATATCCACAGAGAGGCAATGTCTATTACAAACTCCCACAAATCAAAAATAGATGTTCATGATTAATTTCACAAAGAAATCGAACCAAAATCACCTTTCAAATGAGAAAACAAGGTATGACTGAAAGAGCGATCTTTATTTTCAATAAAAACTTTGGCATGAAATGACGTGTCATTGTATTTAATCGCGTGGTAGAAAATCATTTTTCAAAACATTTTAATTCTTAGAATCTAACCACGAAAATAGTTAGGCCGTCTCCTCAGAGAAGAATTAGCCTATTTAAACTAGTGAATCATGTCTTGTTTATTCGGAAATCTCAATTTGTATGCATACTAACTGGTGCATATATTTTCAACATAATTTTTTGATTTAAAGAATTAATCAATAATGTAAGGGTGCACATGCAAAATCACCACCAATGAAATATCAGGTAAAATAGTGATATTGATACAGGTAAATCTGTAAATATTAATTTCCTACAAGATAGAGCCTGTTCACCATATCTAATATCCCATATTCAATATCATTCATGAGTAGAATTCAGCCATAAGTAATTAATCAAAAGTAGAGGGATATTCATGCAATTCGATGCAATATATTAAATGAGGAAAATAAGTGAATAGTGCATT
This sequence comes from Thalassia testudinum, assembly GCA_037157565.1. Lineage (NCBI taxonomy): Eukaryota > Viridiplantae > Streptophyta > Magnoliopsida > Alismatales > Hydrocharitaceae > Thalassia > Thalassia testudinum. The sequence goes on from JAZHRO010000073.1 coordinate 157,242,801, forward strand.
CGACAATGGCATATGTTGTAAATTTTAATGTGGCCTTCACTGTAGCAAAACAGGCGATTACTTTCCCTCGTGCTCACGTGAAGAGGAGGGGATGGCAGACCGTGCAGAGCTCAGTGGAGTTTGCATGCGACGAGGGTTACGCGTGGGCGGTGACGGTGCGTCGAACGGTGGCCGGCGGTCTCACCGGCGCCGGCGACGAGGACAACCGGTGGCGATGGTGACGGTACGTCGACGTGTGCAGGTGGCTACTGACCTTCAGAGGGTGTGGCCTAACTCGTGAAGGTGCGGTGAGCCCATTGGAGGCGTTGGTACAAAGCTTCGTGGCCTTAAACGTTTGCTGCATGGGGAGGGTCTGCTTGGAGCTTTAGGTTCTTCCAGTTGGTGGAGAAGGAGAAGACGAAGATGGCTACTAGCGGCGCATGCATGCATGCGCACACGAGGAGTGCGGGTGGCTGCTGCGCGGAGGTGGACGGGTGCGCGCACTTCGGCTGCGCATGCACGCAGCTGCAGCGCAGGCTTCGCTTGCTGCTGGTGCACGTGGAAGGTGATGCGTTGAGTTCTTCTTCGAGTGACAGAGGAAGGTGGGCGAGGAAGAAGAAAATGAAAAGGAAGAGTAGTTGCCAGGAGGTTGAGGATGGCTATGTTGGAGGAGGTGTAATAGGTCATGCGGGTGGCTATGGTGAGAGGATGATGGGTCATCATTGGATTGGGTTGGTGGTGGTGGATGTGGAGTTGGGTTCACGCCGAGGGTGAAAAAGGGAAGAAGGTGTTGGTGCTAGAGCACCACGATCATTTGTTTTGATGATAACAAAACACGTGTCATTTAACATTTGCACTTGGAGTATTAGATTTCAGGTCAATTGCAAATGGAGACGTGATTAGATAGAGTTCGAGCTCGCATCCAGGATGGATTGGAGGAGCTTGATGGAGAACAGAGGAGATTCGCGAGGAGCGATGGATTGAAGAAGGAAGGAGATGAAGAATAGGATAGATTTCCTTCTCTTGTACTTTTTGTATTTTTCATTTCTTTTGTTGCTCTTTATTTTTGTTACTTAGATTCATGTTAAAGAGTCTCAAAGTACCCTAGCAGTAGTCCTAGGAACATCGGCACAACCCTAGGACACTTAGGTTTTCTGTAGAAAACTTAGAAAACCAATATAGGGTTCAAACAGCATTTCCAGACGTCTAATTCAAAAATCAGACGTCTGATAATATGTTTTAAGACGTCTGCCTGTTGATTCAGACGTCTGATAACAATTAGGTTGGACGTAGTTCTGTCTGATGAAAATCAGACGTCCAGACCTCTGACCAGACGTCTTAGAAGACGTTTGATGATTTCGCCAGACGTCCAATTAGTGGACCGTTAGGCTGGCTTACCAAACACTGAAGATCTGACCGGTAGAGCCTTATCAGACGTCCTTAGGCCTTTCCAGACGTCTGATAAATGACTGTTTTGCCTCAGCTGACCCAAAATCTCTTCTCAGAGATTTTCTAGCCGTTGCACTCTCTTGGAAATCCATTCCCATGAAAAAGTAGGTTTCCAGACGTCCAGACATAGTACCAGACATCCTGTATGTCGTCTGATGGACTTGCACTAGAACCCTGTTTAGATCTGATCCAAGTCAGGAAGAACCCGCCTAAAATCAGACGTCTGATGTTGTTCCCAGATGTCTTAAAGTGATTTTCCAGATGTCTGATGCCAGGATCAGACGTCTGATAACCTTGTCAGTGCAATCATTGTTCCTGATTTCGGCTTGATTCTCTTGGGCTTTGCACCCAACGGCTATGGAAGCTTTCCAAAGCCTTCCAAAGCTTTCCTAAGGCCTCTATAAATATAGAGGAACCTCTTGCACACAAACACACACCTAGATACACAAGACACACCCAAGCAACATACTTTCTACTCTTTTGTGTCCTAAAGAAGCTCTTGCTCTCCAAGCTCAAGTTCTACTTCTTGAGAGCATCAAGCCTTCGTGCACCCGCTCTCCCGCCGTAGTTCACGAGAGCGACGTTGCGCCGTCGCGTGGCTCACGCACCCGCGTCATCGATCCGACGCACTCCTTGCAAAGGGAAGCATCTTAATTCCTATAGAAGCTAGGTTTAAATTACTTTGTTGGCTCTATAGGATTGTTGTTTATTTTATCTTTGTTATTTGGTTGGGTATTCGCTTTGCGAATTCCCGTCTCCGTCGTGAGACAAAATCCTTCTCGTGAAGAGAAGGGGTTTGAGGTACGCTACCTTCGTATAAAGTAGCGTGGATGTAATTGAGGTTGAATCACCCTCGTTTAAGTGATTCGGTTAGTGGATTTGATCAACTTGGTTGATCGAAAAATTCTAACTCGAGAGGGTTAGGTGGTGGTTTTCACCCGGTTTGGGTTTCCACCTAAAAATAATTGTGTACCTTGTGCAATTGTTTATTTTGTGAGATTGATATATATTTTATTCCGCATTTTATTACGTCACCCCCTCCTCGTAGAGACAGAATCCACAATTGGTATCAGAGCAGGTTCTTGCTGTTTCGGCGTCACAACCCGGCAAGAAGATAATGGAGGAGAGCATATCCGCAATCAAAATCTTCGAAGGGCAGTCCATCGTCCAACCACCCTATTTCGATGGGAGGGACTTCGGATATTAGAAGTTGAGGATGAAGACATGGCTCCAAGCCACTGAGTTCGAGATATGGAGATGTTGCGAAACCCCATATGAGATCCCGAAGCGACCCCAAGGAGGCTACTCGCAGTTGCAGATTCGAGAGCTTTTACTTAACGCAAAGGCAATGAATGCCCTGTATTGCGCGTTGAGTCCGAAAGAGTTCGAGCAAATCCAAGAGTGCACTACCGCCCACGAGATATGGAGGAAGTTAGAAGGCACTCATGAAGAGATGAGCTCGGAGGAAGAAGAATCGGAGAAAAAGAATGAAACTGCTTGCATGGGTTTCATGGCAATCGGAGAAAGCGACATCGACAGCGAAAGCGGAAGCGACTCCGACAACGAGGTAAATTTCGATTTACAAGAAGCTTTTAATGAACTATTTGATGTTAATAAATCATTAAGAATAGAAAACAAAAGCATTAAAAAGAACCTTAGTTTTCTTAAAAATGAAAATGATAGGTTAGAAAAATAACTTAAGGACATATAAGCTAGTCCTAAAAATGATAACCTATTATTAGAAAATCATAACCTCATCAATGAAAATAATAAGTTGATTGAGGAAAATGATAGTCTAAAGTTAGAAATCTGTGATTTAAAGACTAAGATGCATACTATAGAAAAAGAAATCGCATGTCTTAGGGAAAACTCTAACAAATTAATTAACAAAGTAGATAATTTTTATAGCCCTAAGGTTGAGAAAGGATCTCCATCAAGGAGACCCGCTAACAGATCCGGATCCAAGCTCACTTGGATACCGAAGAAAGAATTAGAATCTTATTTTGTAGGTTTCAGGGATGACTACAACACAAAGGACTGGACCTACAAGCTCAAAGCTGGTCAACTCAAGTTGGGAGAACCAAGGAGTAGACCAAGGAGGAGAACGAGAAGACCGACGAGACGGTGAACAAACGATGGACCCGCTGCACGTCAACCACCAGACTAGAGACCGGCACCGATGCTTAGGCCTCCAAGCTACGGATGGGAGCCCCATCCGATGTGGCATCCACCACCACCATTTGGGCCATTTTATTGGCCACGGTAGGTGAGGTAAAACCATTTACCCTATCTTTTTATCATAAGCATTTAGATAGGGGGAGCTAAAAAATTATGAGCTAATTGTCAATTTTTAAGGGGGAGATGCAAGTTAGCTAAATTTCCTTTAGTAAGGGGGAGAAAAATAACAGCTATCTTGTTGTTACAAAAAGAGGGAGGACATTACTCTTGTTTAAAAGAAATTCATAGAAGAGCATGTTTTAAGGGGGAGTTATAGGAAATTTAAACCGTTTTGATAATGTCAAAAAGTGGGAGGATTTTTTTTACATTATTATTTATTGTTTTGTCATCATCAAAAAGGGGGAGATTGTTGGTGCTAGAGCACCACGATCATTTGTTTTGATGATAACAAAACACGTGTCATTTGACATTTGCACTTGAAGTATTAGATTTCAGGTCAATTGCAAATGAAGACGTGATTAGATATAGTTCGAGCTCGCATCCAGGACGGATTGGAGGAGCTTGATGGAGAACAGAGGAGATTCACGAGGAGCGATGGATTGAAGAAGGAAGGAGATGAAAAATAAGATAGATTTCCTTCTCTTGTACTTTTTGTATTTTTCATTTCTTTTGTTGCTCTTTATTTTTGTTACTTAGATTCATGTTAAAGAGCCTCAAAGTACCCTAACAGTAGTCCTAGGAATACCGGCACAACCCTAGGACACTTAGGTTTTCTGTAGAAAACTTAGAAAACCAATATAGGGTTCAAACAGCATTTCCAGACGTCTAATTCAAAAATCAGACGTCTAATAATATGTTTTAAGACATCTAACTGTTGATTCAGACGTCTGATAACAATTAGGCTAGATGTCGTTCTGTCTGATGAAAATCAGACGTCCAGACCTCTGACCAGACGTCTTAGAAGACGTCTGATGATTTCGCCAGACGTCCAATTAGTGGACCGTTAGGCTGGCTTACCAAACACTAAGATCTAACCGTTAGAGCCTTATCAGACGTCCTTAGGCCTTTCCAGATGTCTGATAAATGACCGTTTTGCCTTGGCTGGCCCAAATCTCTCCTCAGAGATTTTCTAGCTGTTGCACTCTCTTGGAAATCCATTCCCACGAAAAAGTAGGTTTCCAGACGTCCAGACATAGTACCAGACGTCCTGTATGTCGTCTGATGGACTTGCACTAGAACCTTGTTAAGATCTGATCCAAGTTAGGAAGAAACCCGCCTAAAATCAGACGTCTGATGTTGTTCCCAGACGTCTTAGAGGGATCTTCTATACGTTTGATGCCAGGATCAGACGTCTGATAACCCTGTCAATGCAATCATTGTTCCTGATTTCGGCCTGATTCTCTTGGGCTTTGCACCCAATGGCTATGGAAGCTTTCCAAAGTCTTCCAAAGCTTTCCTAAGGCCTCTATAAATAGAGAGGAACCTCTTGCACACAAACACACACCTAGATACACAAGACACACCCAAGCAACACACTTTCTACTCTTTTGTGTCCTAAAGAAGCTCTTGCTCTCCAAGCTTAAGTTCTACATCTTGAGAGCATCAAGCCTTCGCACACCCGCTCTCCCGCAGTAGTTCACGAGAGCGACGTTGCGCCATCGCACGGCTCACGCACCCGCATCATCGATCTGACGCACTCCTTGCAAAGGGAAGCATCTTAATTCCTATAGAAGCTAGGTTTAAATTACTTTGTTGGCTCTATATGATTGTTGTTTATTTTATCTTTGTTATTTGGTTGGGTATTCGCTTTGCGAATTCCCGTCTCCTTCGTGAGACAAAATCCTTCTCGTGAAGAGAAGGGGTTTGAGGTACGCTACCCTCGTATAAAGTAGCGTGGTTGTAATTGAGGTTGAATCACCCTTGTTTAAGTGATTCGGTTAGTGGATTTGATCAACTTGGTTGATCGGAAAATCCTAACTCGAGAGGGTTAGGTGGTGGTTTTCACCCGGTTTAGGTTTCCACCTAAAAATAATTGTGTACCTTGTGCAATTGTTTATTTTGTGAGATTGGTATATATTTTATTCCGCATTTTATTACGTCACCCCCTCATAGGGACGGAATCTACAGAAGGAAGGAGAGGATGACGATGATTTTAGGCGACGGTGCTGGTAGTGGTGGAGGCATGCACGCAGTCACTGTGCATGCCTCAAAGTCGATGAAGGCACGGTGGGTTGAAGGGAACGGTGGAGAACGTCTATGCCACAGTGTACGCCACAGCCACGGTGTATGCCTGATAACGGCGTTGTGACTAGGTTTGTTGTTTTGTTATAGAAATTACGTTGTAGTACAGATAGTCATTGCCATTATTACAATTTTTACTCGAAAATGAAAGTTCTCCCGAGGTCGAACTCAGGGAGCAAGTTGTATTCTAGAGGTACGAAGTTTCTATTACAAAAAAAATAAAGAGAGAGAGAGATTTGTCTTGTTGGCTTCTTCTTCTCTTCTTTCTCGTTTGTCTTCTTTTCTCTTCTCTTTGAGTCTTCAGTTTTCTTCCTTCTTATTCTTGCTCTGTTCTTCTCTTCTTGTTTTCAACTTGCCTTCTCTTCTGTTCTTCTTCTTCTTCTCTTTCTTTTTCTTCTCATTCTTCTTTCTGTCCGTCTCTTTCTTTTTCTTCTCCCTTGCGGTCCTGTTCTTCTTTTCTTCTCCTTCTTCTTTGCCTTCAGAGCGTCGTCTGATTTTTTAATCAGACGACTTAAGTAGCTGCTGCTACAGTACGTCTTTTCTTGTTCTTTCCTCCGTGGCTTTCTTCTTATTCTTCTTCTCGCAGTCCTTCTTCTTCTTCTCGCAGTCCTTCTTCTTCCTGCCTTCTCTTCTTCTTCACCTGTGCCTGCACACTCAAAGTTCAATCAGAGGGCAAAACCTACTCTACCCTCCCCCGCGTCTCTCTCTCTCAGAATCCACTCATAGGATAGCTCTCCCAGAGCTGCCGGGTAGTCGGGTACGCGGGTCACGCCCGGGTCCAGGCCCACCGGCGTGCGGTGGTGGGAGAGGAGTGCAGGACGGGTAAACTGGTTGGGCCAGGTCCGTGGGGCGTGGTTGCGGACGAGGTCGGCTCGAGCGGGTGAGAGGGACCTCACCCCGTGCTCAGGAGGCAAAGAGCCTAAGGCACTTTTTGCCTTTATGTGGGTGTGGACCTTTCAAAAGTTCCGAGGTGGGACTAAATGTCCCACCCCAATTGGGCACCAGCCGCTGAGGGAGCTGCAGGCAGATGCAGTAGCTGCGGGGCTTTCTCCCCAACTGCACAAGCCTGGGCGACTGCGTGGCTGCGAACCGCGCGTCCTGGCGAGTCGAACCTGGGCGAAGCACGCCTGCAGCTGCAGGCGAGAAAGAGCTTCACCGGCTCAGCAATGGCGACAGAGGGCGAGCAACCTGTCCATAGAAGAACGGCCTCTCGGCCTAATCAGACAAGCGGAGAACCTTCGCCGTGGCACGGAGAAGGCGGTGTGGGTCTGGCAAGCCGTGGGGCGGAGCGTAGGGGCTGCCCTAGGTCAAACTGTAGCGCAGGAAATGGGTTTGTTCGGGGGGTCTGCAGGTGGCGAGTGGCGGGAAATGGTAGGGCGGAAGTTGATCAGGGTGAGGAGGCGGAGGTTTTGTGAGGGTCGGCGAGTCGTGTGGGGTGGTGGGATGACGGGAGCGAGTCGCCGGAGTTTGGCCGGAGATGGGGAAGGTGAGGGCGATTAGGCGCGGTCGAGGGGTGGTTATGCAAATTACAGCAAGGAAAAGAAAGAGGGGAGGAAGAGGAAAGATTGTACCTACTCGGAGGGACGAGGGGGGGTCGGAGCTGGGTGACAGTCGTATCGACTGTCGCCGGAGAAGAAGGTGCCCAGAGAGAGAGGGCGGCGGCGAGGAGATAGCGGGAGAGCGCGCGCTGGGTACGGCGCGACGCGGGAAGAGGAGGTGAAGGCAGCCCTGCTGGTGGTAGTGCGGTAGAGCGACGAGGAGGAGGAACCGCCGGAGTGAGGGGGCCTCTGTCGGAGTGGGAAGAGAGGAAGGGGGGGATTTCTCCGTCAGAACCGAGCTGCCGAGAGCGGCAGAGCGTCGGGGATTTTTATAGAGGCAGAAACAGAGAGGAGGGCGGAGGGAGACGACGTGCCTCCCTCGCTGGAGGACACCGGAGATGGAGACCCATACCGTCCGTGCGTTCGCACGGGCGGTATGGGCGATTGCAGCGATCAGGGGGGTGTTCCTGCGACGGCTGACGTCGCAGGGAACCCCTGGTTGACTTGGTAGGGGGTCCCCCTCACCCTGCACGGCGCCATGCCTCGCGCAAGGTCGCCGGAGCATGGTGCTGCTCAGGGTTTTGCAGGGAGGACCCAAATGCAAAGAATGAAGAAGAGTTAGGGGCCAAAATGCGAGGGTTTCAAAAGTTGAGGGTCAAAAGGTAATGAATGAGAACCAAAATGCAAAGTCGGTCAAGAAGGTCTCTTCTTAGGCTCAAGTTTTTATGCATGACTAAATGGGGCCTAAGGATTCTAATGGTGAATTTTATTTCTAGATCAGACCTTGTTTGACCGATCAATTTACGTAAAAACCCAAATTAAGTCATTAATTAGGCATGGTTCTCAATGTAGGTCAAAGTGGGTTCCTAAGGCCAAATTGAAGGTTCTAAACCCTAGAGATTATTTTTATACTAATTGTAGAGGGTTTAGTAGATTTTTTTCTTTACCTCGAACCTCGTGAATTAAGTGGGTTTGTTTTAAGGTTACAGATTGTCATTTAATTCCTTGGAGTTGCTGTAGCCCTTATCAGATCAGATCATCCCACTTCCCTTATTATTAGGTTTGTTTGACCTGTGTTTGGACCCTGAATTACCCTGCTTGCAAATTGTGCTGGTAAAATTACATTTTTACCCCTTAGTTTCTGTTTTCTTCTTAAACTCAGAATTCTCTGAGTTAAGCCTTTCCTTGAGTTATGTAGGAGCTTTTATCCTTTGTATTAGGTCAAAATGAGCTAGTTATGGCTCATGATGAGGTTCTCATCATACCCCCATGCCTAGCTTTTGCTAGTCCCTTAGCAAAAAACTTAAGGTTTCAACCTTTGTTCTAGACCATGGAGTTCTTAATAGCTTTAAATAAGTGCTTTTTCCTTTGAACTCAGATTAGGTTAGAATGCTGACCATAGGCCTAAAAGGTACTCTAGTACCAATCAAGATCCAGATCTGTCTAGCCTCAGCCTCAGTCCTTAGCAAAGGTTTTTAAGGCCTACAAGAACTAACTTAAGGTCTATTGGACTTTGTGGTTAAAGCACCCGTGCTTGGAATGATTTTAGCCCTGGCTCAATTCGCAGTGCGTTTTGTAAGAGAGAGAGGTAGAAAATTTTTCTATTTTGGAGAGTTTTCTCTCTCTTTTTCTTTTTAATTCTAGCTTATGATTGGATTTTCAACACGGTCTGTATCAGATTCCTTGCCCCCATCATCAATCCTCAAGGGTTCCTGGCAATCGATGCTTCGAGATAGCACCGCCCATGGCAACCCCCGAAACCCTGGCTATTGAGATTTCGAGATAATCCCATCCATGGTGTTCCGTGGCTGAGTCCAGACCCTGGCAATTGACACTTCGTGATAATGCCATCCATGGAATTTGAACCAGCAGAGTGCTTACATGCCCCCAGTAGGATATGCAAATATCCTAAGAGACAAGCACCGAGGAGATGATATTTTGTTACGCATCTTCGAGGGGATTTCCCGCCTCTCTGCGCTGGGAACTCGTCTAAATCAACTTGTGTTGATCGGCCGCTCCTACTCTAGGTGTACTTTTCAGAATTTTTCGACGCTTCTGCGTGATTTTGATTTTTACGCTTACTGAACCAGGCTGTGTGTGAGGTTAGGGTGCTTAGGTTACTGAGCCCCGTAAGCCAAAAGTTAGCTAACGAGGCCAAATACTTCCTAAGCCTTAGACCTAATATTTCAGCTTTTCATTTTCCTCAACCTCTTGAGGAGTGTCCAGATCTTAATGGGTACTAAGAGTCTATCCAAGAATGCCTAAGGTTTGTATTCTTACTAATCCCTTTGTGCACTTTTCAGTTCTTTTCTTGAATGAGGTCTAGAATTTAAGTTAATTCCTTAGTTTCTTACTAATGACTACTTTTTTCTCATAATTTTGTGCTCCTTTTTCATTTTGTTTCTTTTTCTCCTCCCACAAAATTTCCTTCTCCTTTTATTCTCCTTCGAATTTTTTTTTTAATTTTTATGGTGTTTTTGGCATATGTAAATTTTTTGTTTGAAACCTTTTCTTACAAGTTTTGCACTATCATACCCCCCCATGCCTAAGATTTGCAATGTCCTCATTGTAACCTAGGGGGTTTTTATTCAACTTAGTTCATTCCTTAAGACAGAATGCGGATGATTTCTAATCCCAGATGCAAGCATCTGAGGTGGGGTCGGCTGTCTACAAGGGTGAACCTTAAGTGCAAAAAGGTGTTAGAAAAAGGTTTCGGATTTTTAGGAAAAAGACGGGTTGCCTCCCGTTAAGCGCTGAGTTTTACGCCATCGGCTGGGCGCAATAAGCTCAAGGGGAATGGAGGATATAAGATGCTTCAGCCAAATCAATAGACGTCACATCAATGAACGGCTTGAGTCTCTGACCGTCACGATGAAAGGTTCGGAATCGTGGCTGGGCGGACTGATTTCGATAGCTCCATTTCTAAAAACTTGTCGGACTAAATATGGTCCGACCCACTTGGATCGCAGCTTTCCCGGGAAAAGTTTAAGTCGGGCATCAAAGAGTAGGACCTTCTGACCAGGATGAAAGATTTTTCTCGAGATATGCTTGTCGTGGAAGGCTTTAACCCGCTCCTTGTAGATTCGCGAGCTCTCATATGCGTCTAGGAGTAATTCATCGATCTCGCTGATTTGAAGTTTTCTGTGGGTTCCAGCCTTTGAAAAATCTAGATTACAGTTCCGTACTGCCCAATAGGCTTTATGCTCCAATTCTACAGGAAGGTGACACGCCTTCCCGTACACCAGTCTAATGGGAGACATGACTAAGTAGGTTTTGTGGGCGGTCCTATAGGCCCACAATGCTTCCGGAAGTTGGGATGACCAGTCCTTCCTGTCAGGCCGAACAGTGACTTGCAGGATTTTCTTGATCTCCCGATTAGACAGCTCAGCTAAACCATTGGTTTGGGGGTGGTAAGGAGTAGAGATTCGGTGAGACACCCCATATTTGGTCATCAGTGACCTAAACTGAGCATTTGTGAAATGGGTCCCCCCATCAGAGATTATAGCACGAGGAATCCCGAACCTTGAGAAAATGTTTTGATGAATGAATTTGAGAACGATTTTGTGATCACAGGTTCGGGTCGGTATGGCTTCAATCCATTTGGACACGTCGTCCACAGCCAACAGAATGTATTCGAAACCATCCGAAGCAGGAAAGGGGCCCATAAAATCAATCCCCCAAACATCAAAGATTTCGCATACGAGAATCAGCTGCATAGGCATCATGTCGCGATGGCTCATGTTGCCCAAAGTCTGGCAATGACTGCACGCCTTGCAGTGATTGTACGCGTCTTTGAATAGTGTGGGCCAGTAAAAGCGTCACTGGAGGACTTTTGATGCGGTTTTATGCCCAGAGAAATGGCCACTGCATGCCTGGTCATGGCAGAAAGAGAGGATATTGTTGAATTCCTCTTCCGGGACACATCTTCGGATGATCTGATCAGCACCTATGCGGAAGAGGTACGGGTCTTCCCAAATGTAATACTTGACATCAGAGCGCAATTTGTCTTTCTTGCCCTTCGGCCAATCAGACGAGATCTGATGAGATTCCAAGTAATTTACTATATTAGCAAACCATGGAAGGCTAGTATCAATAGTCAGCAGGTGCTCATCGGGAAAATGCTCTGTGATGGGTCCGGACGGGTCAATTATTTCAGAAGGAAGGCGGGACAAGTGATCGGCTACCACATTTTGCTTTCCCGCTTTGTCGCGAATCTCAAGGTCAAATTCTTGCAACAGCAAGATCCATCGGATTAATCAAGGTTTCGCGTCCTTCTCTGCAAGGAGATGCCTCACAGCTGTGTGATCCGAGTAAATGATGACATGGGAACCCAGAAGATACGATCGAAACTTTTCAAGGGCAAATACCACGGCTAGCAGCTCTTTCTCCATAACTGTATAGTTACGCTAAGCCTCGTCAAGTGTCTTACTAGCGTAGTAGATGACCACGGGTTTCCCATCAGCTTTTTGCCCCAGGACTGCTCCTACAGCGAAATCAGACGCATCGCACATGATCTCAAAGGGTTGAGACCAATCAGGGGACTGCAGGATCGGGGCCTGGGTGACTCGGTCACGAAGGGCCTCAAATGCTTGAGTGCATTCCTTGGAAATTTCGAAAGGTACATCCTTGGAAAGAAGAGTGGTCAAGGGGCACGCGATTTTTGAGAAATCAGGGATAAATCGACGGTAAAAATCGACGTGCCCCAAAAAAGATCGGATGTCCTTGATCGAGCTAGGCATAGAAAGGCGAGAGATCAAATCAACCTTAGCTCGGTCCACTTGGATGTCTTTTTCCGAGATTGAGTGTCCCAGGACAATTCCCTCAGGCACCATGAAATGGCTCTTTTCCCAGGAAAGAACCAAATTCACCTGAATGCATCGCCTGAGTATTTGGACCAAGTGTTGGAGGCAATCATCAAAAGATTCTCCAAAAACTGAAAAGTCATCCATGAAGACTTCCAGAAAATCACTTACCATATCTGAGAATATGGCAAGCATGCACCGCTGAAAGGTAGCGGGTGCATTGCAAAGATCGAAAGGCATCCTTCGGAAAGCGTAAGTTCCGAAGGGGCAGGTGAACGTGGTCTTTTCTTGGTCCTCAGGATGGATTGCCACCTGGTTATAACCGGAGTACCCGTCAAGAAAGCAGAAGAACCTATTTCCTGCTAGTTTCTCGAGAATTTGATCAATGAAAGGTAGTGGGAAATGATCCTTCTTCTTGGAGGCATTGAGTCGGCGGTAATCTATACAGACTCTCCACGCATTGGCTAATCGGGTAGGAATGATTTCTTCGGTCTCAGTCGTTATGGTGGTGAGTCCTGCTTTCTTGGGCACGACCTGAATTGGGCTCACCCAACGACTATCGGAGATCGGGTAGATGATCCCGGCATCTAACCACTTGATGATCTCCTTTTTCACGACCTCCTGTAGATTGGGGTTCAAGCATCTCTGCATTTCACGAGAAGGTCGTGCGCCCTCTTCTGAATAGATATGATGAGTACAATAAGAGGGACTTATTCCAGTCAAATCATCGAGAGTCCACCCGATGGCTCTGCGATGTTGCTGGAGGACAGCAATCAGACGGGATTCCTGTTCGGGATTGAGGTTGGAATTGATAATCACAGGAAGGGTCTGATTAGAACCCAAAAAGATGTATTTCAAGTGAGCAGGAAGTGGCTTCAGTTCGAGGGTGGGGTTACCAGCAGCAGCGGGTGGTTCAGTATAGATGTGAGGTTCAAGGGTGGGAGTTGCTGGGTTGTTTATATCTAGATTTGAGTCCTTAGTTTGCGGGTCATGATCTTTCTGCAGTTGATGAGGTATAATCAGGCCATTCTGAAAGTGTGTTTCATCAACCAAAGGCCTAACGTCACAAACTTGTTCAATGACACCGCAATTGATTCCTTGTTGGGCCTTAAATATATCAATTTTCAGAGTTTGATTCCCAAATTTGAGCTCTATTTGGCCCTCCTCACAGCTAATGTTGGCTCTCGTAGTAGCCAAGAAAGGTCTCCCTAAAATGATTGGTGTATCCTTAGGGTTTTCAGGTGCATCCATGTCTAAGACTATAAAGTCTACAGGAAAATAGAAATCCCGCACTCTCACAATAACATCCTCGAGAATCCCTTTTGGTGACTTTATAGATCGATTTGCTAATTGTAATGTTACCTCGGTTGATTTTAACTCAGGTTCTTCTAGATGGTCAAGTAAGGATGTGGGTATCAGATTTATGGATGCGCCCAAGTCTAGCAAAGCTCTATCAAATTGGGTATCACCTATCTTGCAGGAAATCAGGGGAGTACCAAGGTCTTTAGCCTTGGGTGGGAGTCTGCTTAGGATTACAGATCTAGCTTGCTCTGACAGAACAATTGGACTCCCGCTCTTGGTTCGCGGCTTACGTTGGGGCGTACACACATTCTCTAAGAATCGTGCGTAAGCCGATACGGGGTGGATTGCATCCATCAAGGGGATGTTTATGTGGACCTGCTCAAAGATCTTGACCAGGTCCTCCTCAGGTGCCACGGGCTTGGTGGTCTTCTTTCCCTTGGTCAAGGCCTCGGGAAATGGGATCTTGGTTTGTTCTTCTAGGATAGGTCCAGGTGTTGGATCTGGGATAGGGATGGGAATGTCCTGGATTACTGTCCTAGGCTCGGGATCACTACCAGGCTTGGAGTGGTTTGGATGAGGTGGGTCTTGGGTTTCCTTACCACTACGGGTTGTTACGGAATTAAGTCCTGCCTGGTTTTGGTTGGGATTGGGTAAGATGGGTTGCTGCTGGTAACTTGCAAAAGAGGTGGAGGCCTCTATCCCGTCTGGTGAAGGAACAGAGGGGGCCTGATAAATCATATGGGCATGGCCCGGGTTTGGGTTCATAACGTGCCGCTGGGTTGGCGCGTTATTTGGATTAGGAAGAGGTTGGGAAGGAAGTGTGCCTGGCTGGCGAGAATTTGCCAACTAGGCCAATTGGTTTCGGACCTCTGTAATCTCGTCCTTGTGTTGCTTTTGAATAGCCGCATTCGTTCTTTGAATGTCAGCCAGAGTCTGAAGGATCAGGGACATTGGATCCTGATTTGGCCCTGATGGATAAGTAGGGTTGGGCCGAGGCTGAGGCGGCTTGTAAGGACGAGGGGGTTGTGGGTGGGGTTGAAAGAGTGGTCTTTGGGTTTGGGAATTTCCCTCCCACTAAAAGTTGGGATGGTTTCGCCATCCAGGGTTATAGGTGTTGGAGAACGGGTTGTTCTGGATGGCGTTGAGGTCCTCGCAGGTCTGAGGAACCTCCAGAGAGTCAGAGAAAGAGGGAATGGAATTCCCTGGGTTGGTATAGAGAGGATCGGATGGACCTCTGGTTAGAGAATCAGATGGTGGATATGGATCCATCCTAGGAGAGGATTGATGGAGAATATTTTGCACAGTTTCCCTTGTGGAAGGAGGCTGTGCAAAGGGGTTATGTGCAGAGGTGGCTTGCTGTAGGTGCTGAGTCAGTTCATCCACCTTCTTTTCAATAATCGAGACCTTGTCCAATCGACTGGCCATTAATTCCAGGTCGACTGATGCGGACAGGCCCTGCGTCTCATGTGCTCCCCTAAGATTCGTCGATGCGCGGGTATTCGGCCTGTCGAATAATCCCATGGAGTCATTCTTGATGAAGTTCTCGCACATGTTTTCGAGAATCTCCCACACGGTGTCCTCATGTTGACCCATGATATTTCCTCCGCAGGTTGCATTGACGAAAAGACGGATATCCTCACGGAGTCCCTGGTAAAAAGATTGGACCTGTTCCCATTTAGGAACTCCGTGATGGGGGCACTTTCTCATGAGATCCTGAAAATGATCCCATGCCTCATGGAGAGGTTCCCCTGATTGCTGAGTGAAGTGAGTAATCTGATGGCGCAAGGCGTTGGTCCGACCAACGGGAAAGAACTTTTTCAAAAACTCGGATTGAAGTTCTTCCCAAGTGTTGATCGGCCGGGTCTGAGTCTGATACCAATGGGTGGCCTTGTCCATAAGAGAAAAGGAGAATATCTTCATGAGAAGAATATCCCGATTTTGCACATCTGACCCAAAAGTTTGGGCCAGATGTTTTAGTTGTTTGATATGCTGGAAGGGATCTTCGGAATTAAGCCCATGGAATTTAGGTATAGCATGAATCATGTTGGGCTTCAATTCGGAATCAGGTCCTCCAGTCGGGATTCTGACCCGAGGCTCAATGGCCACCGCAGCAGGATTGTAGTGGTCTCGCATCATAGGACGCTGCGGTGGGTGCACGAAGTTTTGGAAGAGGTCATTGAGTCGCTGGAGCTGATGCTCCAGATTGTTTTCTTCCTCAACTGGCTGAGACATGATGGGGGAAGAAGAAGAACTTGGTTCTGAATCAGAAGAGAGAATAATGTGAGGGGGTTGCTGTACAAACGCGGGCGTCGAGGCTTGGCCTTGACGAGAGTGAATTTCTAAAGGAGGTCTTAAGGGTGGTCTTAAGGACCTCCTACCGTACATGCATTGCTGGAAGAGATGAGTTCAGAAGGTGCTGGACCCAATCAAGACACCCAAAAATGTGTTGGGTGACTATAGAGGTGCGGGGCAGATGGACCCCTTGATCAGAAAGATCGTCCACCTGAGAATTACCTGGGCAGCCAGAGAGGGTGAGTCCCGCAAAGACCCCTACACGGTAGAGCGTCCCCACGGGTTATAGGGTTTCCCCTACCCGACCTCTCTTGTCACTGCGGTTCCAGGTAGACCAGAATGGGGATCTTGACCTCTTAAGTCTACCAATTTTAGTTTAAGATCAGGGTGCTTAAGGTTTCACTTGAACTCTTAGGTGTTTTTGTGAACAAAGTGGCCCAATTCTAAGGTTGGTTGACCCAGGGGGTCGACTTCACCTCTTGTTCTTTTGAGAGATTTTGGGTCCTTTCTTTTTAGGGTTCAAATGTTTAGAGAGCCATTTGCTTAGGGTTTCTCTTGTGTAGATTTTTTTCAAACAAGATTTAGGTACACCTCTTTTTGGGAAGATCTTTTCTTTGTTAATAGAAGGTGTGTCTCTAAAAACCCTAGCTTTTGACCTTATGTTGGCTCTACTTGGTCCATTTAACTCTTTGTTTGGGTAATTAGGGCTCAGGCAAGGATGTGTTAGCCCCTAATCACCTTTAAAACTGTGTGCAGGAATAATAGTTTTTGAGAATACACCGCTATTACTATGTATAAAGACAGGCTATGCCTATTTCTTTTCTTTTTCTTTAAAATTTTAGGGTTTAATAGGAAGTTACCTGTCCTTGGAGTGGCTGTGGTGCGGCTACGTCTTTTTGTTTCTTTCTGTACCTGCACAAAAGAGAGGAGAGATTATTAGAAACTTACAAATAGAAATTTTATTACCTCTAGAATAGCAAGTTACCTGTCCTTGGAGTGGCTGTGGTGCGGCTACGTCTTTTTGTTTCTTTCTGTACCTGCACAAAAGAGAGGAGAGATTATTAGAAACTTACAAATAGAAATTTTATTACCTCTAGAATAGCCGTTGCTCCCCGGCAACGGCGCCAAGTGATAACGGCGTTGTGACTAGGTTTTGTTATTTTGTTATAGAAATTACGTTGTAGTATAGATAGTCATTGCCATTATTACAATTTTTACTCGGAAATGAAAGTTCTCCTGAGGTCGAACTCAAGGAGCCAATTGTATTCTAGAGGTACGAAGTTTCTATTACAAAAAAAATAAAGAGAGAGAGAGAGAGATTTGTCTTGTTGGTTTCTTCTTCTTCTCTTCTTTCTCGTCTGTCTTCTTTTCTCTTCTCTTTGAGTCTTCAGTTTTCTTCCTTCTTATTCTTGCTCTGTTCTTCTCTTCTTGTTTTCAACTTGCCTTCTCTTCTGTTCTTCTTCTTCTTCTCTTTCTTTTTCTTCTCGTTCTTCTTTATGTCTGTCTCTTTCTTTTTCTTCTCGTTCTTCTTTCTGTCCGTCTCTTTCTTTTTCTTCTCCCTTGCGGTCCTGTTCTTCTTTTCTTCTCCTTCTTCTTTGCCTTCAGAGCGTCGTCTGATTTTTCAATCAAACGACTTAAGTAGCTGCTGCTACAATACGTCTTTTCTTGTTCTTTCCTCCGTGGCTTTCTTCTTCTTCTTCTTCTCGCAATCCTTCTTCTTCCTGCCTTCTCTTCTTCTTCACCTGTGCCTGCACACTCAAAGTTCGATCAGAGGGCAAAACCTACTCTACCCTCCCCCGCGTCTCTCTCTCTCAGAATCCACTCATAGGATAACTCTCCCAGAGCTGCTGGGTAGTCGGGTACGCAGGTCGCGCCCGGGTCCAGGCCCACAGGCGTGCGGTGGTGGGCGAGGAGTACAGGACGGGTAAACGGGTCGGGCCAGGTCCGCGGGGCGTGGTCGCGGACGAGGCCGGCTCGAGCGGGTGAGAGGGACCTCACCCCATGCTCAGGAGGCAAAGAGCCTAAGGCACCTTTTGCCTTTATGTGGGTGTGGACCTCTCAAAAGTTCTGAGGTGGGACTAAATGTCCCACCCCAATTGGGCACCCGCCGCTGAGGGAGCTGCAGGCAGATGCAGCAGCTGCGGGGCTTTCTCCCCAACTGCACAGGCCTGGGCGACTGCGTGGCTGCGAACCGCGCGTCCTGGCGAGTCGAACCTGGGCGAAGCACGCCTGTAGCTACAGGCGAGAAAGAGCTTCACCGGCTCAGCAATGGCGACAGAGGGCGAGCAACCTGTCCACAGAAGAACGGCCTCTCGGCCTAATCAGACAAGCGGAGAACCTTCGCCGTGGCGCGGCGAAGGCGGTGTGGGTCTGGCAAGCCGTGGGGTGGAGTGTAGGGGTTGCCCTAGGTCAAACTGTAGCGCGGGAAATGGGTTCGTTCGGGGGGTCTGCAGGTGGCGAGTGGTGGGAAATGGTAGGGCGGAAGTTGATCAGGGTGAGGAGGCGGAGGTTCTGTGAGGGTCGGCGAGTCGTGTGGGGTGGTGGAATGACGGGTGCGAGTCGCCGGAGTTTGGCCGGAGATGGGGAAGGTGAGGGCGATTAGGCGCGGTCGAGGGGTGGTTATGCAAATTACAGTAAGGAAGAGAAAGAGGGGAGGAAGAGGAAAGATTGTACCTACTTGGAGGGACGAGGGGGGGCCGGAGCAGGGCGACAGTCGTATCGACTGTCGCCGGAGAAGAAGGTGCCCAGAGAGAGAGGGCGGCGGCGAGGAGATAGTGGGAAAGCGCGCTGGGTACGGCGCGACGCGGGAAGAGGAGGTGAAGGCAGCCCTGCTGCTGGTAGTGCGGCAGAGCGACGAGGAGGAGGAGGAGGAACCGTCGGAGCGAGGGGGCCTCTGTCAGAGTGGGAAGAGAGGAAAGGGGGGGGATTTCTCCGTCAGAACCGAGCTGCCGAGAGCAGCAGAGCGTTGGGGGTTTTTATAGAGGCAGAAACAGAGAAGAGGGCGGAGGGAGACGACGTGCCTCCCTTGCCGGAGGACACCGGAGATGGAGACCCATACCGTCCGTGCGTTCGCACGGGCGGTATGGGCGATTGCAGCGATCAAGGGGGTGTTCCTGCGACGGCTGACGTCGCAGGGAACCCCTGGTTGACTTAGCAGGGGGTCCCCCTCACCCTGCGCGGCGCCATGCCTCGCGCAAGGTCGCCGGAGCATGGTGCTGCTCAGGGTTTTGCAGGGAGGACCCAAATGCAAAGAATGAAGAAGAGTTAGGGGCCAAAATGCGAGGGTTTCAAAAGTTGAGGGTCAAAAGGTAATGAATGAGGACCAAAATGCAAAGTCGGTCAAGAAGGTCTCTTCTTAGGCTCAAGTTTTTATGCATGACTAAATGGGGCCTAACGATTCTAATGGTGAATTTTATTTCTAGATCAGACCTTGTTTAACCGATCAATTTACGTAAAAACCCAAATTAAGTCATTAATTGGGCATGGTTCTCAATGTAGGTCAAAATGGGTTCCTAAGGCCAAATTGAAAGTTCTAAACCCTAGAGATTATTTTTCTACTAATTGTAGAGGGTTTAGTAGATTTTTTTCTTTACCTCGAACCTCGTGAATTGAAGTGGGTTTGTTTTAAGGTTACAGATTGTCATTTAATTCCTTGGAGGTGCTGTAGCCCTTATCAGATCAGATCATCCCACTTCTCTTCTTATTAGGTTTGTTTGACCTGTGTTTGGACCCTGAATTACCCTGCTTGCAGATTGTGCTGGTAAAATTACATTTTTACCCCTTCGTTTCTATTTTCTTCTTAAACTCAGAATTCTCTGAGTTAAGCCTTTCCTTGAGTTATGTAGGAGCTTTTATCTTTTGTATTAGGTCAAAATGAGCTAGTTATGGCTCATGATGAGGTTCTCATCAATGCCCTCGGTGCACGGTGGAGAATGATCCCCGTAGGGAGGGGAAGAAGATGATGCTCCTCTTCATTAGCGCATACTCTTTTTTTAAAATATCTGCGGCCGACTTCTACAACCACTCGCGGAGATTGAGAGTGGTTGGAACAGAAGGATAAGTCCTGTTCGTTACGCGTCAGATGTCTAATAAAACTATCAGACGTCTTAAAATGTTTGGTTGGCAAGGAGTCCACGCTGTAGGTTCCAAATGTCCAGATCAGATTCCAGATGTCTTAAAATGGGATTTTGGATGCCTGACTGTTGCCTTCAAGTGTCTTGCAACTAGCCTGCATCCACAAATAATTATCATAACATATCATATAAAATTGATGCATAAGATGATACACAGACTATGTTAAATTCCCCCTTAATTCCTAATAAAAAATTAACTAAGAATGACTAATTAAAGAGTATTTAGGCCAAATAATGGTCCACAAAAGTGGACTTATCAATGACCATGTTGATATTGCATTTTTGTTGAAAGTTGAGGGTGTTCTCATAAATGTTAAATAATATTTAATTAATAAAAATAAAAATCAAATTGTGGCAATGGCATTAAATGTAATAAGAAATGAAACCTGAAATAGAGGATTTCTTCATGGCCTTGCTGCACGTGAAGGAGGCCATGGCTGGAGGCGAGGTTTAGGGTGGAGGATAAGTCGATTGAGGGCTTCTTGATGACAATCGCGGCACAGTGAATGGTGGCTGGCGGCGGTCAGAGTTGTAGCCAGTGAGGAGGAAGTTGCCGGCGGTGGCAGGTGTGCGTAGCCTGCTGGAGGGCTTGTTGCAGGCGTGGGCGAGTTCCTAAGGGCGAGGTGAGGTCGATAGCGTTGACAGAACAAAGTTTCGTGGCCGGACGAGGCGACTGCGTGTGGAGATGGACGGCCAGTGTTAGGTTCTTCTTGAAGAAGAAGAACAGTGTTGAAATGAAGAGGTGCGAGAAGGGTGGCATGCACGGGTGTGTTGCTATGCGTGCATGGGAGGCGTTAGCACGCTGCTGGCTGTTGCACGCGGAGGCGCGCACACGAGGAGTGGCGTGTGCGAGGAGCTAGTTGAGGATGCGCGTGCAGCTACTGCACGCGGAGGCGTAGTGCGCGTGCATGGCTAGGGCTCGAGCAGCGCACTCGGTTGTGCAAGTAGGCCGACGGCGAGGAGGCGTACGTGGAGGCGCTGTGTGCGTGGTCTAGAGGCGAGTGGTGCGCCGGAGTGGTGCTGGTGGGCACGGTGAAGGTGTGGCAGTGTTGGGTTCTTTTGAGGTGAAAAGAAATAGAGGAAGAAGATGAATAGTGGCG
Source organism: Thalassia testudinum (assembly GCA_037157565.1). Taxonomy (NCBI): domain Eukaryota; kingdom Viridiplantae; phylum Streptophyta; class Magnoliopsida; order Alismatales; family Hydrocharitaceae; genus Thalassia; species Thalassia testudinum. The sequence continues at coordinate 157,263,815 of JAZHRO010000073.1, forward strand.
TTGAGTTGGTGATTGTGGTGGTGGTGGTGCTGATGTTGAAACTAGTGAAGCACGATGATGGTTGGGTGGCCGTCGAAGACACACATGCACGATGTTGGCACGAGTCCACCGGCTTGGTGCGGCGAGCTGTCACCACGTTGGCCCACGATGTGGTGTAGCTCGGCTGTGGAGACCACGGTGGTGAGGTGGGGCCAGGTCTCCATGAGCATGGTAGCATCTCCCCCTCTCTTGTAACCTTCTACAATTCAAATGGAGGAGCGATGGAGATCCGCTTCTTCCGGGTCTTCAATGGTGGCCAGCGAATCCCTTGTGCCGTTAATGAAGAAGAGAATAAATAAATAAATAAATAAATAAATGATGGGTTATTTATGTGCAAACCCTTAACTTCTATGTTAAACCAAAATAATGCATGTAATACACCTAATTACATGCCATTCTAAGTCAATTCCAAATGTATTTAATTATGAATGCAATGCATGAATTATGTAATTAAGTCAAAAATATAAATTTATCTATTTACATCATATTGTACGCTATTTGTATGTCAATATTAATCTAATGTTTAAACATTTAAGTAACTAATTAGCCCACAAATATGGACTTATCACTAGCAAAACATATCACTAATTGATTATGCATAGCTAATAGCTGGTTATGTAAGGTCAGAAATATTTAAATGACCATTCTCCATGATTGGCCTTTAAGAGCATACTACTATCACATGCGTAGGTAGCTTCAACTTTTGACTAGTGGCTATGCATACAATTTGGGATCTTCTTATCCCCCAACCAACTAGATCTATGGATTGATTAGCCAATTATGACTCTAGCCCACCTTATTACATATTCCAAAATCAAATGAAATCTCTATAATTCTATAGTTTCTTATTTCTAGTTTCTTAGTTGACCTTCAAGGAGTATGTTTAGATGTTTCTAAAGCTCAAGTAGACCATATAACTTCATGAAATCAATCAATTTTGAGCAAAGCATGGCATTCTCTCTAAAATGATAAAACACAAATCAATTTGTCTCCACCCAACATAGGCAAGGAAGAGGTCAATTGGCCAACTTTCAAAGGAGTTAAAAGCTCACAATTCACTTGAAAAACTCAATTTTATAAACAACATAAGGAAGATCTTCTCGAGGCAATCATATTTACTTAACCAAATACTCTCTTCAAGCACTTGAACTTGCTTGGAATATAATAAAATAAATAGAAGCTAGACGAAGTGCTCCAACATGATATGCACATTGTGATGCAAGAACATGCATATGTCTATTTCTCAACAAACCCTATTACTATATGAAAAGCAAACTTGCGAATCAGTTTTAACAACACAAATTTTCATGATCCAAAAATCCAAATTGTTGAAACTGTTGGTGCAAGAGCACCTCAATCGCTAATTTTGATGATAACAAAACACTTGTTATTTAACATTTGCATTGAGTTTAAGATTTCAAGATAAATGCAAATGGATTCAACTGTGAAGGAGTTCAAGCTCGTGTCCATGGCGAATTGGAGGAGCTTGATGGAGGAGATGGAGCTTCGCTTTGAGCAAGAGCTCGAAGATTCATGAAGATGAAGAATAGGACTTAGATTTATTTTGAATGTCCAACTTATTCATGTATTTGTTTCTTTATGTTCTTTGCTTTTTATTTCTTAGATGATTGTTAAAAATCCCTAAAGTAACATACCATAGTCCTAGGATCACTTACACAACCCTGAGATACTTAGACAATCTCTAACAAACTCGAAAAATCAATATAGAAATTAGACAGCTTGATCAAACGTCCAATCTGGACATCAGACGTCTGATCTTGACTTTTAAGACGCCTGACTTTTTGACCAAACGTTCAAAACACTTAGGCTGGAAACCTATTCTCTGTTTACCACCTTCAAACGTCTAGGCCATAGTCCAGACATCTTACATGACGTCTGAAGACCTTGCTAGACGCCCAACAATAGGGTTGTTGTACTGTCAACCCATTATCATAGAAGATTTATTCTTAATGAGACTTACATCAACTTTCAGACGTCCGTAGATGATGGGAACATCATCATGAGCCATAACTAACTCAATATGATCTGATTAAGTCATTAAATGCTCCTACATAATCGCCAGAGGATTGTAATTCATTGCATAATCATTCTGAGGGAAAGGCGAGAAACCAAGGTTAAAACTATAATTTTACCATCATATCATGAATGCAATACAACCACGGATTTTCCCAAGGGTTAATTAAGAGTCAAATGATTCTAAAAGGCTAACAAGTGGGTTAAGATAGACAGAAAATGATTTTTGCATGTTTTGAGAATTAAATGATTTCTGAAACCCTAAAAATAAATCTGCTTAATTAAATGAGGTTCTGGTCAGGATAAAATTCAAATAAATCCTTTAAAATTCATATAAAAATATTCTCTAGGATTTGGTACCTTCAATTTGACCATCATAACCCGTCTTAATCCAATATAGAGACTTAAACACACATTTGCCCTAATTTAGGTTTTTGCATAAATTATCCAGTCAAACGTGGTCAAAACCAAAATCCAACTTCACCATTGGATTTCTTAGGTCTAAATTAGGTTTGTACCAAAATTTGGACCCAATCTGAGCTTGTCTTGACCTAGTTTGTAACTTGGTCTTGTCTGATCACACATATGCCCTTAACTTTCAAAATCCTTACAAAAAGGCCCCTAACTTTGTCATCATCTTGGAAAATAGGTCCCTAGCGCCATTAAAGGCATCCTCGAGCTTCACCGTTGAGATCGAGAGAGAATTTCTCACTTGATTCTCAATCAATCAGTCCCAAAATAGATACTCAGATTCTTGACGAAGTTGCCTTCCATTTGAGCCACATCTTGGGCTCGAAGACTTGCCCAAAGTGCCATGCGAATCATTTGAAAATTGTGTTTCTATCTCTTGCGAAGCTTTCCAAGCTTGGGAGATTGAGTCTCAAGCTCCGTTCGCCCTCTGATGACCTATAAAAGACTCCCCAGATAAGGCCGAGGAGCCCATGCTCGAATTCGACCTAGAACACCTCCAATTCCTCTCTTCTTTCTCGGCCGAAGTGCTCCTCAACATCCGATGACCTCCTCCGTCTCTATTCCTCATCCATTCGCAATACCGGCGACGGAGCTATCTTCCTCTTCTTCCGTGTCAAGCCGTACCTGCCGACGCCCCTTTCGCCGTCTTCCTCGCCGTTTCCTACCCACCGAAGCTCATTCCTTCTCCGACGTCGGCCATATCGCAACCGGGGCCATCTCCGCCTCTCTTCGTCTAATACATGGTTCATTTGACTCCTTAGCTTCTCTACTTCACATCAGTACCTCCAACACTCCGCTTCGACCCTCGCACAATCGTCTGTGACTCCATCTTCCATCTCGTCGACATACCTCCGACGAGCTCCAGTGGCCACTACAGACCACCTACACCGCCGCTTCCATGCTTCACACCTTTGCCTCATCACGACAATCAAAAGCTCACACTCACTAAGAGCTATTGATCCCCCTACAGTGCCATCGAACACACACGCCTTCACCCGCACTCATGGCCTTCGCCCGAAGGTTCTCAACCGCGCCATTGCACCTAAACACCTGCACTGCACTCGTCGTCACCCGGTGAAGCTTTTGAAATCCTCTGACGCAGCCATGAGGCCCTTTTTGTGACTTTCAGGTGCCGGCTCCCATCGCCATTAACGAACCTCCTTCGAAGCAAGCTTCAACGCTCGTTCCTTGCTTGCAGCTCTAGGTCTTAACTCCAGGCTTAGTGGAATCTATTTAGGGAAGCCTCCAAGTCCTCAATTGAGGATCTCCACAGCTACAGCTTGCCAATTTGACATATCTCCTCAACAGCAGTTGTACGCGAGAACGAAGCAGGACATAGTCCCACATCGGAAGTTTACAAGTGGTTGCAGTGACTTAAATTGATTTTGTGATACAGGCTTGTTGCGTCAGACACAAGGGGTGAGGTCCCTCACACCCCTCACGCTCCTCGTTCGCGACATTGCCCCTACGGACCTCGCGCAGACCCGATTACCCACCTACGCTATCCACTCTTCGCTTACCACCCACTGCCGGTGAGCCTGAACTCGGGTGCGCTCTAGGTCCGATTACCCAAATACCCGGTACTGTTGAAGGCTCTGGGAGAGCGTGACCCAAGGAGAGAAAGGGAGAGAGCGTGCAAGGGTTAGGGGGGTTTTTGCTCTTTGGAGAAGTTGGCTAAACACTTAGCCAAATTTGAGACCCTTTCCCCCTCTGCATGAAGAAGAGAAGCAGTGAAGGAAGAGAAGGAAAAGAGCAGAGAAAAGAAGAGGAACAGAAGAAGAACAACAGAAGAGTCTGTGAAGAAGAAGAAGGAAAGTAGTTGAAGGAGAGAAGCAGAGAAGAAAAAGAAAGAAGACAGAGTCGAAGAAGAAAGAGAAGAGAGACAAGCACAGAGAAAGAGAAGAAGAAATCAGAAGAGAGATCACTGTTCATCAGACGTTTAAGACGTCTAACCATTCAATCAGACGGTTGACTTGAGTTTATTTCTACATAGCTATTGAGTTCCATTTAATATTATTGTAGGGAGTAATTGGTGATTCAAATCACCATTTTACTCCATTCTTTTTGCAGTTTGACACTTGATATTATTGCCACATTATTCTGAATCAATTTCTGATCATAATTTCTTATCTCTGTTGTTTAAAATTGCAATATTAAGAATCGAATTCCTACTTGCTCCTAGCGAACGACCTCATACTTTTCGAGTATAAATTTTATTTATTTTTCTTGAGATTTTGACTATATTGCAATGCAACGATTTAAAACCCAATTTCAAGCGATTAACAGTAGAGAATCCCAGACGCCTGATAAATAGACGTTAGGCTAAGATCTGACCAAAATCACTTTTGTCAGACCACATAGCCGTTTGAGCCTTGGAAAATCAATTCCCACAGAAAATCCTCTTTCCAGACGTCCAGGCACATTGACATACGTTCGACCTGTCGTCTATGCAACACACTCTAGATCCTTATTTCGATCTTGTGAAAACAGGAAGAAACCCATCGTAGAGTTAGATGTTCGATTATATTCCCAGACGTCTTAAACTACACTCTTAGACGTCCATCTTGATTCAACACCGTCTAGATAATCAACCCTTCTAGATCAAACGACTAACCATTAGATCAGACGATGACCCAAACGTCTAACAATAAGACTAGACGTTTGATAACCCTGTTAGAATCATAAATAACCTTGATTTCGGTGGGATTTTGGACCACTCTCTTGAGCCTTGTTCCCAATGGCTAAAAAGGCTTCCAAGACCTTCCAAAGTCTTCTTAGGAGCTCTATAAATAGAGGAGCACCCTTTCTAAGCAAAACACACCTTAAGAAACTACCTCCATACCTTTTGTGTCCAAGAAGAGAAAGATCAAAGAAGTGCTCTTGCTCTCAAAGCTTCCAATCAAGAGCGTCGTTACTCTACGCAATCATGCCTACGCACTTCCTATTAAGGGGAGATTTCTTGCCTATAGTAGCATAGCATTATATTCATTTTTTGGCTCTATAGGTATTTGCCTTTTCTTTTATTTTGGTTGGGTATTCGCTTTATAAATTCCTGTCTCCTTCGCGAGACAAAATACTCCTTGTGGAGAGAAGGGTTTGAGGTACACTACCCTCGTGTAAGTAGTGTGGTTATAAGAGGTTAAGTCACCCTTGTTTAAGTGACTTGGTTAGTGAATTTGATCGATTAGGTTGATTGGGAAATCCTAAGTCGAGAGGCTTAGGTGATGGTTTTTTCCCAGGTTTGGGTTTCCACCTAAATATCTTTGTGTGTTTGTGAGATTGCAATTTTGTGTTATTGTCGTATTATATTTTTGCATCTTATTTTCGTACCGCACATCTCACCCCCTTCGTCAGGAAATTAAAATTAGTATCAGAGTAGGTTTCACGATATCGGCATAACAACCTGGCGATGATCAAATCATAGAGGGAAGCATTACCACGATGAGACACGTGGAGGAGCAGTCTACCATCCGACCGCCCTACTTCGACGGGAGCAACTATGACTATTGGAAGTTGAGGATGAGGATGTGACTTCAAGACACCGTCTTTGCATTATGGGGACGATGCGAAACTCCATTCGAAGTCTCAACAAGACCCGAAGGAGGTTACTTGCAGCAACAGACCCATGAGCTCTGTTAATTGCTCTGAAATGGGTTTAAAAATTATCACGTTATAGTATAGATCGAATCAACGTGAAAAACAAATAAAATTTATTACTCGAATGAAAGTCCAAGGTCAAACACAGGGAGCAAATAGAAATTCACACACTAATCTTGATTAACAAATAAATGAGCACAAGAACTAAATAATGATATTCAATAAATACTAATCTGTCACGTTAGATATTCAATGAATTCTCATATATCTTGAGGCAATAAAAAAGTAGATAAGCTAAAACAATGGTGATTTAAATCACCAATTACTCTCTGAGCATATATATATATATATCAAGCATTCAATTAATTTAAATATCTCAACAGTAATTCCAAATCAATCGAGCCTCAAATCAGACGTCGGGTCTGATGACCAGATGACTTAACCAACAAGTGATACAGTGCTTCCTTAGCATTGTTCTTCTTCTTCCTCTTCTCTTTTTCTCCTTCTACTTATCTTCAACCTCTTCTCCTCTTCTTCCTTCTTCATGCACAGAGGGAGGCAAAACCCCCTGCCTATCTTCTTCACTCTCAGATTTGGTTAAGTGTCACAGAGAGCAAAACCCCCTACCCCCGCTCTCTCTCTCTCTCTCTCTCCTTCTCTCTTTAGGATTTGCCCTCTGATGAGAGATGTTGGAACCTTGTTTCACATCTTGTTTTGGTGTTAACAAAATTATTATAAATTAATGTTTGAAATTAAGTTCTTTTCAGATTTAAGTGAAGATTAAGGCAAATAGGAAATGATGGAGGCTTATTGAAAAGGAGATCATGATAAGAAGGAGGCAAGATGACAAGGAAGAATCAAGGAGGAGAAGATCATCTTCGACCTTTAGTGTTTCTAGTTTAGATTTTTTATTTATAGATTGTATATGCTTCTTAACAAAGGAATATAACTTAGATAGTAAAAATAATTAGAGATAAATTAAGATTAATATTGCGATTATTTTCAAAGAACGTAATTGATTAAATCACTTAAAAAAGGTACTTGTTGACCCACAAGTACCAGTACTAAAGTTTAGTACCGGTACATGTGAGTTACAGGTTTAGGTTTTCTCAAGAAACAAACCTGTACCCAGCGAGTACCGGTACTCATGATCAATACCGGTACTGGAGGTAACGAGTACCGGTACTAACCATGAGTACCAGTACAAGTGGGTTACAGATTTGTGTTAGGAGTTTGAAACCCAAATCTAGAAGCAACGGGTATCGGTACTCATACTTTAGTACCAGTACCAAGTAGCCGTTGGCTCAAAACTGAACCGCTAGAAAATTAATTTTGGTTATATGAACGTTGGGATTTAAACCCCAACGTCTAGTAGACGAATCCTTAAGGTTCTAAACTCTATAAATAAACCCTTAGACCCTTAGTTTACATATGAGAAATAGAGAAGAAAAATTCTAGAGCTATATTTCATATTCTCACAATATTTTGAAGAAGGAATAGTTTGCTGCTATTAATTTCTCTACGCTTTTGCAAACACTTCGACGTGATTTCTTCACGCATTGTCAAGGCATTGACGCTCATTCTAGGCTCTCAAATCAGTAACATTATATTTCCATTTGTTGAGAGGCTTAGGAACTTAGTTGTAAGATCTTTCTTTCTTACACCTGTATTTCATTTGTTCTTGAGCATTTGCTCGTTGGGTTGTAACAAACCCGTTTTTGTACTTGGGTTGAGGTAACCCATTAATTACCTCGGTTTAGTAAATTGATTCTCTCGGGGTTGAGAGAATCGAGTTAAAAACCCTAAGCTGGGAGGCTTAAATAGTGGAGTACCCAAGGGAGGGGAACCACTATACATATTGTGCCATTTTTCTATGGTTTGATTGATTGTGCAAGTTGTCTTGTTATTACTGATTTTGTGTTTGAGTTTTTGTGCGCATAGCCATATATCCTATCTTTAAATCTTATAAGTGGTATCAGAGTGAGGTTGCGAGAAGACGTAACAAATCAACTCATAATTGCATCTACATCAAGGCTCAACGAAGGACAGTCTTGTACCCGTCTTCCCTATTTTGATGGGATGGACTATGGGTATTAGAAGAGGAGGATGCAAGTCTTTCTCAAAGCCATGGATGAAGATCCGTGGACTCTCATTCAAGAGAGGTACATGGATCCGGAATCGCTGGAAGGAGTTGAATGGACAGCTGAGCAAAAGAAAAAGATTGCGAGAAACGCAAAGGCCATGAATGCACTCTATTGTGCGTTATCAAGGGAAGAGTTCAATCGGATCTTTGCATGCGAGTCCGCCTACGATATTTGGAATACTTTGCAAATCACCTACGAAGGTACAAGCAAGGTAAAAGAAACACGTATTTCTATTTTAACAGAGAATTATGAGTGTTTCAGGATGGAAAAAGGAGAAACAATCAAGGACATGTACACAAGGTTTGAAGAGATCGTGAATCCAATGAAAAATCTAAGAGTCAAGCTGAAAGAGGAGCAGCTTATAAGAAAGGTCTTGAGATCACTTACAAGCGATTGGTCTCCAAAGACCACAACGATCCAAGAGGCAAAGGATCTATCCACTCTCCCCTTGGATGATCTAATTGGAAGCCTCATGGCATATGAAGTCCAATTGGAGAATATCAAGAAGAACGAAGAGAAGGCGAAAAGCAAGAAGAAAAGAATTGCTTTTAGAGCAATCAAGGAGGACTCAGACTCAACAACATCAGAATCCGAAGACGAGGAGATGGAAATGCTTACTAGGAAATTCTATAAATTCCTCAAGAAATAAGGTAAGCAAGTAAATAAAATTTCTTCTAATATCATTTGTTATGAGTGCAAGAAGAAGGGCCACTTGCGAAAGGATTGCCCCTTAAACAAGAAGAAGGGGGACAATAGGAAAGAAGAAAAGGAGCTCAAGAAGAAGAAGAAGAAGAAGAAAGCATTTAAAGCAACATGGGATGAGAGTGATTCCGGCATGGACACCGACTCTAGTAAATTTGATAACGACGAGATCGCACATCTTTGCTTGGTAGCAACTATGGAAGACACGAATAATGAGGTAAACCTTGATTTCTCTTTTGAAGAATTATTAGAAGCATATGAAGAATTATATCATAAAGCAAGATTATTTAAAAAGGAAAATAAGATTTTAAAAATAATTATCAAACATTAGAAATAGATAAATCATGTTTAGAAACAGAATTAGAAATGTCAAAAGAGACTAACAATCAGTTGCATGCAAAGATAGTAGAATTAGAAGATATTTAGGAGCACTTTGAAGGTACTTTAAATAATCTCAAAACAACAACTAGGTTAAATAATGAATTTCGTGAAGCTATAAAATCAAAATTTCAGAGTAAAAAGGAATACACATATTAAATCACATGCACCTAGGCATGCATGGATGTATCAAAAGGCTAAAAATCCCAAGAATTATAGATCTAACACTAAAAAGTCTATAAATCTCAGGATTTAAAATGTACTAACTCTAAAGGACTCACAAGAAAATGGGTACCTAGAAAAGATATTTGTTTTGCAGAAGTAAATCAAAGTAATCAATGAGTGTTCAAGGTACATAACGGAACACTTCAACCTTTCTATAGGTTGAATGAAGACCAAGAATGTTGGACAAGAGATGCTTGGTATCCATAAGCTCCATTTTACTATTGGTAAATTTTATGGTATGATATTTCTTCATTTTTTTGTGATTGACAAAAAGGGGGAGAAAGATAGAGGTAAAATAGTAATATTTTTAGGGGGAGCATATATTGAGGGGGAGGATTTAATTTAAAATTTTTTTTCCTTCATATAATATTGTTAAAAATTATTTTTATTCTTATAATTATCTATTTGCAAGATAGTTTTGTCAACACCAAAAAGGGGGAGATTGTTGGAACCTTGTTCCACATCTTATTTTGGTGTTAACAAAATTATTATAAACTAATGTTTGCAATTAAGTTTTTTTCAGATTTAGGTGAAGATTAAGACAAACAGGAAATGATGGAGACTTGATGAAAAGGAGAAGATCATGATAAGAAGGAGGCAAGATGACAAGGAAGAATCAAGGAGGAGAAGATCATCTTCGACCTGTAGTGTTTCTAATTTAGATTTTTTATTTATAGATTGTATATGCCTCTTAACAAAGGAGTATAACTTAGATCGTAACAATAATTAGAGGTAAATTAGGATTAATATTGCGATTATTTTCAAATAACGCAATTGATTAAATCACTTAAAAAAGGTAATTGTTAACCCACAAGTACTAGTACTAAAGTTTAGTACCAGTACATGTGAGTTATAGGTTTGGGTTTTCTCAAGAAACAAACCTGTACCCCGCGAGTATCGGTACTCATGATCAATATCGGTACTGGAGGTAACGAGTACCGGTACTAATCATGAGTACCGGTACAAGTGGGTTACAGATTTGTGTTAAGAGTTTGAAACCCAAATCTAGAAGCAATGAGTACTGGTACCCACACTTTAGTACCGGTATCAAGTAACCGTTGGCTCAAAACTGAACCACTAGAAAATTAATTTTGGCTATATGAACGTTGGGATTTAAACCCCAACGTTTAGTAGACGAATCCTTGAGGTTCTAAACTCTATAAATAAACCCTTATACCGTTAGTTTACATATGAGAAATAGAGAAGAAAAATTCTAGAGCTATATTTCATATTCTCACAATATTTTGAAGAAGAAGGAATAGTTTGCTGCTATCAATTTCTCTACGCTTTTGCAAACACTTCGACGTGATTTCTTCACGCATTGTCAAGGCATTGACGCTCATTCTAGGCTCTCAAATCAGTAACATTATATTTACATTTGTTGAGAGGTTTAGGAACTTAGTTCTAAGATCTTTATTTCTTACACCTGTATTTTATTTGTTCTTGAGCATTTGCTTGTTGGGTTGTAACAAACCCGTTTTTATACTTGGGTTGAGGTAACTTGTTAATTACCTCGATTTAGTAAATTGACTCTCTTAGGGTTGAGAGAATCAGGTTAAAAATCCTAAGTTGGGAGGCTTAGGTAGTGGAGTACCTAAGGGAGGGGAACCACTATACATATTGTGCCATTTTTCTGTGGTTTGATTGATTGTGCAAATTGTCTTGTTATTAATGATTTTGTGTTTGAGTTTTTATGCGCATAACCATATATCCTATCTTTAGATCTTACAAGAGACTCATCATGATCTCTAATTACCCCTAATTAACTAGTCCCTAGTTAATTGGCTAAGGATGAGTATATATGGGTTAATTATAAAATAAGGGATATATAGTGAAGGACCTTAAAATAAGTTAAAAATAATATTTTATCATTCAATTAATATTATTAACAATTTGATTGATAATTAGACTCGAGATCTTATCAATCATTCCTTTAATTAATCAGTTAATTAACTTAAACATAATGTATATCTAAGTATATAATAACTTAAGTATCTTTATTTAATTTAATTAATTAACCTGAAAAGGTTAAAACTGTAAATTCAAGGTATAAACATAATAATTACCTTATTTATAATCATATATAAAAAGTTGAAAAAGATCTAAGTTAAAATAAACCTTTAAAACCTGAGTTTACATTTAGATCCTTATTATTCATTTCAATCGGGTCCTTAATTTTCATATAGGTCCTTAGATTTTATCGCACAAAGGTCCCTATCTTCTTCTTCTTCTTCTTCTTCTTCCTTCAGCCGGTTGGACGGCTGACGACAGAGAGTGTTTCCACCACTCGATCACCACACATCCGACGTCGTTCCACCTTCTCCAAGCTCCTGGAGCTTGTGCTCACCATTCCATTCTCATCCATCGGTCTGGATGATTCTTTAATCCTAATTTTAGGTGGGAGTTAACCTCACTGTCATCAGAGGGGACACCAGTGGTTAACCTCTCCTAGCTTCCCCTTCATGCAAACTCCGCTGCCCTCTTCATCACCGTCAACTATAAATAGACCCCCACCCCCTCGATTTCTATAAGTTGGCTCCCTTCCCTCTTCTATCATTGAGCCAACCCAATAGGCTATTTGTCTGCAACTCCGGTGATCTTCCACATCATCCTTCGACTTCCTCCATCCATCCTGATCAGCTTAGGAACTTCGCCGAGGTCAGCCGCACCTCTGGACAAAGGCGACGACCAAGGAGATCCTCTGCTCCATTCAAATTCGCCCACCGGAGATCTTCCTCATACCCTCTGATTTCGTCCTCCATCATAAGCCATCGACGGAGTCCCTTTGACCCCTTCGTCCAGGTAATAACAGGTAGGAGTAGGAGTAGGAGTAGTCTAAGTAGTTAGTTAGTTAGTTTAGCTTAATGTAAATTTCAGAGTTTGTCTTCCTCAACTCCGGCAAGCTCCTTGAGCTTGCTGGAGCTCTTGTTTTGTCTTTTGAATTCGCTGATCACCTTCTTCTATCACTCATGATCAATTCCAAATCATTTAAACATTAATTCTATCACTGATTCGCCTAATTCATATCCACCTCTGTCAATTACTACTGCTGTCCATGGCGGCAGTAGCTAAGCTTAGGTTCACATTCATAGGATCCTCCATCACTTACTCATCATCTAAGGATCCTAATTATTATCTTAATTTGATTAAATACTATACATAACTTAAAAACCTAATTCTATTTAAGCTCCTGAGATCGCCGTCAATGGAGGCTCAGGAGTAGTTAAAACTTCAAATTAATTATTTATGATTGCAATTACATTTAGACTTGTCTCAACCACTTATTTGAGTGGGAGACTAAGTCTTGAGCCTCAACCAATTCAGATTCTTTAAAAATGGAATTCACTGTTAAATCTTAATTTTAATGATCAATTGAAGAATTTAACTTGATCCTGAGGTTCCTTACAACCTCAAGACCATTTTCAAATAAAAAATGGCACGATTCACTTCTCTGTGCATGATTTTGAATTTTTCTGGACTCACTGGAGCTCCGGCGAGCTCCGACGAATCATTTTTTAGCTTTAGCCTATAGAATTTGTTGAGAAGCTCCAAATTGATATGATATTGATTACTAAGTAGTTTGAGGTCTTTAATTTGGGATTTTAACATCTGAAGCTACACATTAGGTTTCATCTTCTCCAACTCCGGTGGAGTTAGAGAAGCCTGACAGAAGACCAAGAGCCACACTTGATGGGTCTAGAAGCTTCAGTGCAGTGCACTGAAGCCATTCATGTCCTTGAACATTGTAACAACTTCCCAAACCTTCTGACGAACAATACACTTTTAGAGTCTAGGCAATGAGCCTGGAACCCTAGTTTTTAAGGCTAATTCATCTGTTTAAGAAGTTGAATGATTTCCTGAGGCTGTTAGGATTCTATTCTAGGCTCCAATTGCTTGCAAGAAGGCATTAATTAGAAAGTCAAATTTTAAGCTTTTCAGTCAAACCTGAGGAGGAAATTCTGATTCTAAGCTCGATCTAAGGAATTGAGGAGTTAGAATGGATTCTGAGATTCAGTTGAATGATTTGAGAATGATTTTGAAGAGCTCAGACTTGTTATTTTGTTGGAATCAACAACCTGCCAGTTTGGGTTATTTTCGAACCCAAACTAATGGCAGTGACGTTTGGATGAGATTTGATCTCAAATTCTACCCAGATCAATTTGTTTTAACCCTTAGAACTTGTTGAAATCGATCAGAAATGTCCTTAAGTGTCTATTGCACATTTCAGAGTTGAAAATTTTATTCTTTGAAGCTTTCAGAGAAGCTTGAGACTTCTCTGCGGTTTCAGAAGCTTTAAGAGCTTCAGGATCCACTTCTACAGATGCGGAATTACCTGCAGAGTTAGCTCAGACCCTTAGATAAGCTAGAAAAACCATCATGTTGACACAGTAAGTATAATCTCTATTTCCAGGCAATTAATAACCCGTAGGAACCCCCTAACTTCACCTTTCAAATTGAAGAGGAAAACATCCTCTAAACCTAAAATTGACCCTGTAATCTTGTAGAGCCACCTTAGAGCTTTCCATCAGGCTTTGTTTCTCTTGATTTGGAGCTCTGAGTAGGGAGAAATGTTCACTTGAAGTCGGGTCTGGAGGGGGAAAACAATGTCCCACATTGGAAGATTCTGAGCACGCGCATAGGTATAAAAGGATTTTGTGTTTAATGCTCACCAGTCGTCAAGCGCTCGGCTCGAACTGAACCTCTGACCATTCTGAGCATTGTGTGTGTGTGCGGGCGTGTGCGCCTGCGGGTGTACGCTTGAGTGGGCGTATGTGCGATGTGCCCTGGGAGGCGATTGAGCCGGTTCGGCTCAAGAAAGAAGAAAACCAAAAATGAACCATAATCAAATTAGGTGAGGACCAAGTAGGGTCTGGTCCCACCCTCACAAGGGTGCTGTGTATCCTCGAAACGACCTCGCTGCAAACCTTAAACCAATTTTTGGTTGAAGGAAATACCCGGTTCAACTGAAAGAAATGAAGGAATGAAGAAGCTGAGGAGGCTAAGTGTTGAAGGAGAAAGTAAGGGCTGAAGGAAGCAGGTGTTGGACAAGGGAAAGAAAGGTAAAGGGAGAAAGGAGAAGAGCAGACAGGCGCTAAGGAAATACTGAAGAAGAAGAATAAGGGAGAAGAAGAAGGTAGGAAAGGAAGGGAAAGAAGAGAAGAAAGAAAGAGCTCGAGAGAAAAAGAGAGAAAGAGAAAAATAAATGTAAATAAAATAAAAGGAAAAAGATAAGAGAAGAAGAAGCTATGGAAGAGATAAAAGAAAGAAAGAAGAAAGGCTGAAGAGAAAATAAAGAATTTCTTTTGTTATATTTTTAATTTTTCTTTTGCTTTTAATTGTAATAAGGCATATGTTGAATGTATAAACTTTTATTTTCGTTTAATCATTTGAAATAAATGTTGTAAATGAAATTTCATATGGGATTTTGTATGTTACTTCAAATTAAATCAATTTTTACAAAATTCATGTTTCTATAATTAACTTAAATATACCTCCTATACTTATAAAGAAAAATAAAAGTTAATTAGTAAATTTAGAATGAATTATACCTCCCAACGAACGACTTGGACTCAACCAGTTAAAAAATTCTTAAATGTTAGGTTAATTCGACCCTATACTACTAAATGACACAATTTCCAGTTAACATAAGTGACTTTTCTCTACTCATAATTAAGTAAAATTAACTTAATTAACTAAGTTGAGGGAAGAAACGATCACCCTCCCAAGGCCACAACGGGTTATCGGGTATTCGAGTAGAGCACACCCGGGACCAAGGCTGTCGGCAGTGAGTGGTAGTCGAGGAGTGCTTAGGTTAGGTGGGTAATCAGATCAACGCCAGACCCGTTAATCAGTGTCACGGGCGAGGTGCATGTGAGGCGCATGCGGGGACCTCACCTCTTGTGTGCTTGTTGAGGTGATAAGCCCTTAGCACAAAATCAATATATGCGCTGTGGCGCGGCTATTAGTGCCCGATGTGGGATTATCCCATCGGGATTCTTTTGTGTGTAGCTGCGAGGGATGGCACCTTCGATTGCAGTTGTAGGGGTTTCAATGTCTCCAATTAGCAGCCTAGGCGCTCTCCTCAGAGTAAGCCACATTGCCTGGAACTTCACCTGGACTCGTGGTAACAAGAGACCTTCTTCAAGCTCCTCGATGGAGCACTATTAATGGCGACGAGGGAGAATACCTAAAAGCATAAACACGGCCTCACAGCCCAATTAAACAAGCTCAGGAGCTTCGCCGTAGAGCATGGAGTGCATTGGTGGTGTTTTTGTGGCTTGTGGAGATGTATGGTGGTCGGTCGAAGTCAAGGAAGGAAATCGGTGATGGGTGTGTTCGGGGGAAGTGTTGCATGAGTGAATGGAGAGATAAGGAGAGGGCATTTGTGTGGAAGGATAAGGCGAAGGTTATGCGGTGGTCGATGAGGCGGATGGTGGGGTGTAGCAATGGAATCACTTCGCCGGAGGAGCAGTCGGAGATGGGGAAGATGGAGGTGTGTCACGGTGTCGAGGGGTTGTTTTGGGGTTTTTAGGTATAAAATTAAACTAAAGACCTAGGGGAACTAATCTAACCCTAATTTAATGGCCGAAAGAGGGATAATGGCACCAGCGTAGGAAGGCTGGCGCCAGGGAAGAAGATGCTCCGGTGATGGGGACGACGATGACGATGGGGACAGAGGGGCATCCGTTGGTATAGCGTGATGTGGAGGAAGGTAGGGAAGACAAATCTGCCACTGGTATTGTGGTCAGACGAAGAGTGAAGATGGAGGAGGTCGCCGAAGCTTGAGGAGCTTTTCGGCCAGACAAGGAGAGAGGAATTGAAGGTGTTCCCGGCCGAAATCAAGCTTGAGGAACTCGGCCTGATTTGAGGGATCTTTTATAGGCCTCTGGAGGGTGTTTTGAGCTTGGGAAGCAAGCTTCCCAAGCTTGAAATGTCACCGGAGTTGGAATTCTCTAGGATACCCGAATCTCTCATGCGTTCACATGAGAGATTGGGAAAGTTTTAGGGCTTAGGAATTGGTTCAAAAGGAAGGGAATTCCTTGACAAAGTTCTCTTTCAAATCTGAGAGGGATTTCTGAAGGGATCAAAGAGAACATGCCAATTTAAGTTCATCGGAGTTTGTAGGATTAGGATTCAAGGCGGTAGGGACCTTTTTGTGAAGAAGACAAAAATGCAAACTTGGTCAAGATGATCTTAGATTGGGCCCAAATTTTGTTGTAATCCAAATTTTGACCCAAGGAATCCAATGGTGAAGTTAGATTTAAGTTTTAACATCATTTTACTGGGTAATTTATGCAAAAACCTAAATGAGGGCAAATGTCTGCCTAGAACTCTATTTTGGGTCACACTAGGTTCAATGGTCAAATCAAGCGTACCAAACCCTAGAGAATATTTTTCTATGAATTTTAGAGGATTTAGGTGAATTTTATCCTGACCAGAACCTCAGTTATTTAAGTGGGTCTGTTTTTAGGATTTCAGATGTCCATTAATTTCTATAACGCGCGAAAATCATTTTCTGTCTATTATAACCCACTTGTTAGATTCTTAAGACCATTTGACCATTAATTAACCCCTGAGAAAACCCGTGGTTGTTCTGCATTCAAGATATGATGGTAAAATTATAATTTTAACCCTATTTTCTTGTCTCTCTCAGAATGATTATGTAATAAATTATGGCCTTCTAATGGTTATGTAGGAGTATTTAATGACTTAATCAGATCAAATTGAGTTAGTTATAGCTCATGATGGTGTTCCCATCAAGCTCTCTCAACACGAAAGCTATAAATTCGTTGTATTGTGCATTGAGCCCATAGTAGTTTAACCATATCCCGCAATGAGCCATCGCATACGAGATTTGGCATACACTTGAAGTAACTCATGAAGGTACATCAAAGGTAAAATCCACTAAAATTAATATTTTATCTCAAGAATTTGAATCTTTTTCCATGAAAACTAATGAACCGTTAAGTGAGATGTATACTAGGTTCACTCTTATAATGAACAATCTTAAAGCTTTGGATAAAACTTTTATTAAGGGGGAGCTTTAAGGAAAGCTTCTTCATTTCCTTTGACCAGAATGGGAACAAAAGGTCACAGCTATCGAAGATGCGAATGAAGTTGAGGAGTTCAACATGGAAGATCTCTTAGAAAATCTCATGGCCTATGAGAGAAAGATGAAGCAGAAGAAGGACACACTGGAGCCAAAACCAAGAAAGAGTTTGGCTTTCAAAGTCGCATCAGACAGTGAGGTAAGTTCTTACAACGAAGACTGTAGAATTTTGCTTAAAAAATTCTCTAAGTTTTGCAAAAACTCAAAGAAAGAGAAGAAGAGAAGAAGGAAAGAGATAACTCGGTGCGTTGCTATCATTGCAACAAAAAAGGGCATCTTCGACTTGAATTCCCTCTCTTTAAGAAGGAGAAGAAGGGGAAGGAGAAGAGATACAAGAAAAAGGCATTCCAAGCTACTTAGGATGACTCGACCTCAGAGGAGGAAGAAGAGGAGAATCCCTAGAA
Source organism: Thalassia testudinum (assembly GCA_037157565.1). Classification (NCBI taxonomy): domain Eukaryota; kingdom Viridiplantae; phylum Streptophyta; class Magnoliopsida; order Alismatales; family Hydrocharitaceae; genus Thalassia; species Thalassia testudinum. Next base: position 157,281,919 of record JAZHRO010000073.1, read on the forward strand.
CAAAAATGAAGTCGCTTGCATGGGTTTCATGGCCATTGCGAGTGATAATGAGGATGAAAATAACAACAAGGAGGTAAGTTCTATTAATGAATTACAAGATGCATTTGAAGAACTATATGAGCTTAGTAAGTCATTGAAAATAGAAAATAAGAGTATGAAAAGGAATCTTAGTTTCTTAAATATGAAAATGAAAGGTTAGAGATTCAAATTAAAGATCTAGAAATTAGTTTTAGTCATAACATTCCTGAAAAGGATAATTTATTGCTAGATAATTATAACCTAATCAATGAAAATAGTAAATTGATTGAAGAAAATACTAGTTTAAAAATGAAAATTTCAGATTTAAAAATCAAGATGCATGCTATGGAAAAAGTACTTACATGTCTTAGGAAAATTTTCAAAAATTTGATGAGTAGGGTAGATAGTTTTTCTAATAAAAAAACTAGTCAAAAGGTTGAGAAAGGATCTCCTTCAAAGAGACTCGCTAACAAATCTGGATTCAAATTGACTTGGATATCGAAAAGAGAACTTGAAACTTATTTTGTAGGTTACACAGAAGACTTCAATATCAAGGATTGGACTTATAAGATGAAGAATGGTCAACTCAAATTGGGAGTTGTTTAGATCGGTGAATCGACATTTAAAAATGTCGCATTGTAATATAGCCGAAAAAGTGTTCAAAATAAATACAATTTTATTACTCGAATTTTAAAGTCCGAGGTCGAACAAAGAGAGCAAATTGGGGTTTAAAAATCAAGATTACAATTAAAAGAATATGCAATAATGTCAATATCACAATGCAAAAATATAGGAGTAGATGTGTAGCACGAAATATTCAAGAACTCAATTATAAATAAAAAAAATGAGAATTTCTTCTCTCTCTCTGATTTTCTTCTCCTTCTGATTTTGCTTTGGCGAGCTCTTCCTTCCTTTGTCTTCTCCTTTCTTCTTCTGATTTTGCCTTGGCTTCTCTCTTCCTCAGCTTAGCCTTTCTGTTGGCTTCCTCTTCCTTCTTCTCTTCCTTTGGCTTTTCTCTCTCTCTCTGCCGGCTTCCTTCTTCTTTGGCTTTGCCTTACTACCCTCAGCTTCTTCGGCGGCGAGGATGAAGGGGAGGCAGGGGCGTCGGCGGGTGCTGCGCGATGCGGATGAGCGTGAGGAAGAGGAACCTGCCTCCGATATTGTGGCTAGGTGACGAGGGAGAGTAGGAGAGGTTGTCGGAGCTTGATGGGCAAGTCTACTAGAGGAGGAGAGACGAATTTGAGGGGGTTCTCCGGCTAATTTCAAGCTTAGGTGAGTCGGGGCGAACTGGGGTGTCTTAAATAGGTCCTGGAGGTTGATTTTGTGCTTGGAAGCCAAGCTTCCAAGTAAGGTAAAGTCGTCGGTGATGGCAACTCGAAAGAGACCCGAATCTCTCATGCATTCGCATGAGAGATTGGGTACCAAGTAAGGCCTCAAATTGGGTTCACATTGGAGGGGATTTCTCATAGAATCTCCCTTCCAATTTTGAAGGGGATTCTTTGAGAGATCAAGGAGAAATCACCTTCTCAAGTTCGCCGGAGTAGGATTTCTCCGCAATAATGGTGGAAGGACCTAATTGCAAAAGAATGATGAAGAAACTAGGGGATCAAATGTAAGAGTTTTTGAAAGATAGGGGTAGAAATGTAATCAGGTTGGACCTATTTGCAAAGTAGGTCAAGATGAGTTCCCCTTAGGTCCAAATTTTGGTAGAAACCTAATTTGGACATAAAGAAACCAATGGTGAAGTTGGATTTTGGGTTTGACCATGTTTGACTAAAAAATTTACACAAAAACCCAATTTAGGGTAAATATTTGTCTGAGACCCCATTCTAGGTCAAAATGGATTCCAATGGCCAAATTGAAAGTTTTAAATCCTAGAGAATATTTTTATATGATTTTTAGAGGGTTTAGGTGAATTTTATCCTGACCAGAACCTTGTTTAATCAAGTGGGTTTGTTTTAGGGTTACTAGAAGTCATTTAATTCCCAGAACTCATACGAATCCTTTTCTGTCTGATTCAACCCACTTATTATCTTGTTAAGACCATTTAACCTGTGTTTAGCCCTTGAGAAAATCCGTTGTTGTACTACAATGGTAAAATTACAGTTTTACCCCTTGTTTCTTGCTTTTCTCTCAGGAAGATTATTCAGTAAATTAGGACCTCCAGTTGGTTATGTAGGAACTTTTGTTCTTTCTTATGGGTCAAAATGGGCTAGTTAGGGCTGATGATGGTGTTCCCATCAAAAGGACCAAGGAATAGACCAAAGAAAAAAATGAGAAGACCAATGAGAAGACTGGTAAGTGATCGAACCACCACGTGTCATCCAATCGGGTGGAGACCGACACCGATGCCTGAACCCCCAAGTTTTGGATGGGAACCCCATCAATTTCGGCATCCACCTCAAGGGCCATTTTATTGGCCATGGTAAGTGATGAGAACCTCGTCATAAATCCTAAAATGGCACCATCTAACCTTGATTCGCAAGAAAAGGCTCCTACATAACCTATAGAAAGGCTTGACATATAGAATTCTGAGTTTGTGAAGAAAATAGGAACTAAGGGGTAAAAATGCAATTTCACCAACACAATCTGTAAACAGGGTAACTTAGGGTCCAAACGTAGGTCAAACTGACCTAATAAGAAGGAAAGTGGGATGAGTTGATCTAACTAGGGCTACAGCAACTCCAAGGAATTAAATGACATCCTATAATCCTAAAATAAATCCACTTCAATTCACGAGGTTCGAGGCAAATAAAAAATTGACTAAACCCTCTAAAATTCATAGAAAAATAATCTCTAGGGTTTAGAACCTTCAATTTGGCCTTGGGAACCCACTTTGACCTACATTGAGAATCATGCCCAATTAATGATTTAATTTAGGTTTTTATGTAAATTGACCGGTCAAACAAGGTCTGATATAGAACTAAATTTCACCATTAGAATCCTTAGGTCACATTTAGTCATGCATAAAAACTTGAGCCTAAGAAGAGACCTTCTTGACCGACTTTGCATTTTGGTCCTCATCTATTACTTTTTGACCCTCAACTTTTGAAACCCTCACATTTTGGCCCCTAATTCTTCTTCTTTCTTTGCATTTAGGTCCTCCCTGCAAAACCCTGAGCAGCGCCATGCTCTGGCGACTTTGCGTGGAGCATGGCACCGCGCAGGGTGAGGGAGGCCCTCTGCCCTGTCAACCGGGGGTTCCCTGCGACGTCTGCTGTCGCGGGGACACCTCCATGGTCTCTGCGGTGACCCATACCTTCCGTGCGAACGCGCGGAAGATATGGGTCCCTACTTCGGCCGTCCTCCGGCGAGGGAGGCACGTCGCCTCCTTCCACCCACCTCTCCACTTTCGCCTCTATAAAAGCCGCCTCCGCCTGCTGAAGAGAGTAAGCTGTTTCTGACAGAGAATACCCCCCCACTTCCTCCTCTCCAGCTCCGACAGACGGCCTGCAGCTTCCGACGACCATCTCCTCCTCCTCCTCGTCGCTCTGCTGCCTTACCTGCAGCAGGGTTCCCCTAACCCTCTCGTCTATGTCGCGCTGCACCCGCCGACACTCTCCGCCTGCCTCCACGTCGCCGTTCTCCCCTTTCAGGGCCCTTTCTTCCTCAGCTCTGGTAGGTACGAGCCGGTGCTTCCGCCTTCCCCTCTTCGTCCAGAGCTTAGGTAAATGCTTCCCCTTCTCCTCCTCTCAACTTTCCCCCTGTCAAATTGTACTTTCGCACCCCCACACTCAACCTCCACCTGCTCCGTCTCCGACCACCCCCTCCGGTGAGACCATCCCACTGCCACAGACCCCCTTACTCCTCGCCAATCACCTCAGAAGCTTCCCCTCACTCCACTCCACAGCTTCGCCCCCTTCATTTCCTGCCACACATCACCTGAAGACCCCCCAAACAGACCCATTCTCCCGGCCACAGTCTGACCTAGGGTTGCCCCTGCACTTCGCCCCACGCCTTGCCACCACCCGCACGAGCTTCGCTGCACTCCGGCGAAGCTCCCTGCACCTTCTAACTAGGCCGAGAGGTCGTATTTCTGTGATCAGGTCACCCGTCCTCCGCCGCCATTGCTGAGCAGGTGGAGCTTCTTTCACCTGCAGCTACAGGTTCGCCCTCGCTTAGGCTTGCACTCCAGGATGCACGGCTTGCCCACGCGAAGCTTCCCAGGCCTGCAGCTGGGGTGAAAGCCTCGCACACGGCCGCAATTTCCTGCAGCTTCCTTAGCTGCAGGTGCCAATTTGGGGTGGGACATTTAGTCCCACCTCGGTAGTTCTGGACGCGCTGCAACCGCATAAATTGTAAAAGTGTTGTAAGCTTATCGCCTTAGTTACACGGGGTGAGGTCCCTCTCACCCGCTTACCCAGCCTCGTCCGCGACCACCCCCCGCGGACCTGGCCCGACCCGTATACCCGACCTGCACTCCTCGCCCACCACCGCACGCCGGTGGGCCTGGACCCGGGCGCGACCCGTACCCGAATACCCAGTGGCTCTGGGAGAGCGATCCTACGAGTGAAATCTAAGAGAGAGAGACGCGGGGGAGGGTAGAGTTAGGTTTTTGCCCTCTGACCAAGCTGTGTGAGTGTGCAGGTGAAGAAGAAGAAGAGAAAGCAGACCGCAGAAGAGGAAGGAGAAGATAAAGAAGAATGAAGCAGCCAAAGCCTTGGCTGCTCGAAGCAAAGCAAAAGAAGAAGGACTGCAAGAAGAAGAAGAAAAAGAAGAAAGACACAGAAGAGAGAAACTGGAGGATGCACTGTAGCAGAAGCTACTTAAGTCGTCTGATTGAAAAATCAGACGACGCTCTGAAGAGAAAGAGAGCAGGCACCACAAAGAAGGAAAAAGAAGAAAAGAAGAAGGAAAGAAGAAGAGGTGCCGCAGCAGAAAGAAAAAGAACAGGAGAAGACAAAGAGCTGAAGAAGAAGAAAGAAAGAAGAAGAAGAACAGAAAAGAAAGAAAGAAAAGAAGAAGAACAAAGGAACTGAAGAGAAGAGAAGAAAAGGAAGAAGAGGACAAAGACGAGAGAAAAAAGAGAAGAAGAAAAAGCCAAGAGCCCAATCTCTCTCTCTCTCTCTCACTTTTGTAATAGAAACATTGTACTTCTAGAATTATCATTTACTCCCTGAGTTCGACCTCGGGAAAACTTTCTATTTCCGAGTAACAAATTGTATTAAACTAGTAACCGTTTCTCTATATTATACTGCGACGAAATCCTAGACCGAGAAAACGACATCACCAGTAAGTAATGTGCACTCTTAACTCTATTTGATATTTTATATAGCATCTAGATAGGGGGAGTTAAAAACTTATATGCTATATGTCCATTATTAAAGGGGAGAATGATTTCCTTCATTTAGATAGGAGGAGATCTTAAAAGATAAACATAGCTATATTTCCATTAGAAGGGGAGAGTTAATGGATAAAATAAATAGCTACCTTGTTATGTCAAAAAGAGTGAATTGTAAGAGCATGCATTGAAGAGGAGTATAGGATAACTATTTAAAATTTATTAAACCTTTTTTATAATGCCGAAAAGGGAGAGAATCTTATGGATTATTATTTGTGATTTTTTCATCATCAAAAAGGGGGAGATTATTGGTGCAAGAGTATCTCGATCATTGATTTTGATGATAACAAAACACTTGTTATTTAACATTTGTATTAAGTTTAAGATTTCAGGATAAATGCAAATGGATTCAAGTGTGAAGGAGTTCAAGCTCATGTCCATGGCAGATTGGAGGAACTTGATGGAAGAGATAGAGCTTTGCTTGGAGCGAGAGCTTGGAGATTCATAAAGGTGAAGAATATGACTTAGATTTATTTTGAATGTCCATCTTGTTCACGTATTTGTCTCTTTATGTTCTTTGCTTTTTACTTCTTAGATGATTGTTAAAGAGTCCCAAAGTAACATATCATAGTCCTATGATCACTTACACAACCCTAAGATACTTAGACAATCTTTGACAAGCTCGGAAAATCAATATAGATATTAGACAGCCTAATCAGATGTCCAATCTGGACATCAGACGTCTGACTTTTTGACCAAACGTCCAAAACACTTAGGCTGAAAACCTATTCTCTGTCTACCACCTTCAGACGTCCAGTCCATAGTCCAGATGTCTTATAAGACACATGAAGACCTTGCTAGACGTCCAATACTAGGACCGTTAGACTATCAACTCATTATCTTAGAAGATTAATTCTTAATTAGACTTACATCTACTTTTGGATGTTCGTAGAGAATCCTAGAAATCTGATAAATAAACATTAGGTTAAGATCTGATCCAAATCACTTTTGTCAGAACACATAACCATTTGAGCCTCAGGAAATCAATTCCTGCAGAGAATCCTCTTTCCAGATGTTTAAACACATTGACAGACGTTCGACCTGTCATCTGTGCAACACACTCTAGATTCTTGTTTTGATCTTGTGAAAACAGGAAGACATCCATCTTAGAGTTAGATGTTTGAACAATCAATTTTCGCTTAAGAAAATAAGTTGTCGAAGTAGAAATTGAGCGGTGAAAAATCAATCATCAATAATTAAAATAAACCAATCACAGAAGAACAAGTCATATCCATAGGGAGGAACGACTGCAATAAATTCACGAGTATAGAGCCATCATGTTTGCAGAAACATTCGCAAAATTAATTTAATGGATTTGCTGCTCTGAATGTCACTTTCAATTTCCTAAGAAGTTCAAGGCTATTTATGCAAATTTCACATCAGAAATCAATATCCTAAAAATATGTAGATGATGCATGTGTAGTGGCAAAGTATGTAATTTTTAATTGCATGCCATTCTGAATCCAATTTCAATGTAAAATGAGATGAATAACAATAACTGAACAAATATGAGAAAGAATAAGTATGGTACCACAATTTCACCTCAATTTAATAATCAAAGAAGATTAAAAAAAAAAAGAGTTTTTGCAATGGAATTGATCATAATTTCTAATTGCATATGGACTGTAACAAAACAGGGGAGAATTCCCCTTGGCGTGTGTAAGAAGAGGAAGGGTTAGCTGAAGGAGAGATGCCCAGGGAAGGTCGAGCACGCTGAGAGCTTCGTGATGGTGATCGTGACATCGACGGAGACGGCCGGACGGCGAGTCGTTGGTCGCCGACGGTGGGTTCCTCCGCGGATGCACGGAGGCTGTCATGGTCAGCTCTGAAGTCGTGGCCACACTCGTGAGGGCACGGTGAGTTCGTTGGGGTCGATGGCGTGGCGAACGGAGGTCTGTGGTGGTGGCTACAAGTTGAGGGAGCTCGCTAGCTTTGGGTTCTCTTCTCTGTTGGAGAAGACAAAGAAGAAGGAGGGCGATGGCTCGGCTGCATGCAAGGAAGGCGTTGCACGCACGCGAGGACTGTGGCGCGAGTGTGCACACACGAGCTAGGAGGGTGTGCTCTGTTGCTGTCGTGAGTGGAGAAGGGGGCGTGGTGGGCATTGATGATGGTGATGGAGGGGATGTTGTTGGTGATCTAGTGCGTGGGATGTGTTAGTGGTGATGGGTTCTCATGGGAGTGGCACCGTGTGACCGACGAGAGGAAGAAGGAGAGGGGTTGGAGCACGCCTCAGGCCATGGTGCACATTGGGTGCACAGTGCAGACCTTGCTTCACGGTGGAGAGGGTAGATAGGATCCCAGTGGAGCAGCCTCTTTTTAAAACCTCTCCATCTATTTCTCTGCAATCGCCAACTTCTCCAACCACTTGGCGAAGATCACGAGTGGTTGGAATAGAAGATAAGTTTTGGCCGTACTTTATCAGATGTCCGATCAACAGTTCAGACGTCTTAAAAAGTGTGGATCACAGTGAGTCCACAATGGAGGTTCTCAGACATCCAAATTAATCTCCAGATGTCTTATAGAATGTCTAAATAATGTCTTCATGCTTCTTGCACCTAACTTGCATCCACCAAATGATTATCTTATCATATCAACTGTTATTAAATGTAAAAATTGGTATATAAGATTTTACACAGAGTAAGGTGAATTCCCATTTAACTCCTACCCAATTAACAACTAAGAACAACTAATTAAAGAGTATTTAGGCTAAATAATGATCTACTAAAGTGGACTTATCAATATTCGATTATATTCGCAGACGTCTTAAACTACACTCTTAGACGTCCATCTTGATTCAACATCGTCCAGATAATCGATCCTTCTAGATCTGACAATCGACCATTAGATCAGACGATGACCCAGACGTCTAACAATAAAACTAGATGTCTGATAATCCTGTCAGAATCATAAATGACCCTGATTTCGATGGGATTTTTGACCACTCTCTTGAGCCTTGTTTCCAACAGATACAAGAGGCTTCCAAGGTCTTCCAAAATCTTCTTAGAACCTCTATAAATAGAGGAGCACCCTTCTTAAGTAAAACACACCTTAAGAAACTACTTCCATACCTTTTGTATCTAAGAAGAGAAATATCAAAGAAGAAGTACTTTTGCTCTCAAAGTTTCCAATCAAGTGCCCTGTTACTCTGCGCAATCACACCTACGCACTTCCTATTAAGGAGAGATTTCTTGCCTATGATAGCATAGCTTTATATTCACTTTGTGGCTCTATAGGTATTTGTTTTTCCTTTTGTTTTGGTTGACTATTCACTTTGTGAATTCCTGTCTCCTTCCCAAGAGACAATACTCCTCGTGAAGATGAGAGTTTGAAATACACTACCCTCACGTAAGTAGTGTGGTTGTAAGAGGTTAAGTCACCATCGTTTAAGTGACTTGATTAGTGGATTTGATCGATTAGTTAGATCGGGAAATCATAAGTCGAGAGACTTAGGTAGTAGTTTTTATCTATGTTTAGGTTTTCACCTAAATATCTTTGTGTACTTGTAAGATTACATTTTTGTATGATTGTCGTATTATATTTCTGTATCTTATTTTCATATCGCATATCTCACCCTCTCCATCCAGAAATTACATAAACATCTTTGGTTCTTCAATATGTTAGAAGTTTACTTTTCATGCCCTTGTTGAGTTACATCGTTGTAGCACCTTACTACTTTATTAGGCAAGTTTTACTGGACTTAAACTAATTTTATCATGGACAATTGGCAACCACTAACAAGCTATCTAAAAGATCGCTTTTTATTAACATTGAAGACTACTTGTTGGCACACGTTACAAAATAGATGGTCTATCGAGTTAATTAGACTATGTGGCTGCAACGGCAACTCGTTCATTTATGCGTGTCGTGGAACATATCCATGACACAACATAAGACTAAATAATATTATAAAATTTCAAACATGTCTACCGCTGATTCACTATTGATGATATCATGATGAACTTCAACATCCCTAATTGCCTACATCTCATGCTCCATTAATTTATTCGAAAGTTGAATTTCTCATACCTCTAGTAATTTCTAGTCTTATTGATGATATTATACTAAAGCTTGTACTGTTGGCGGTAGGTCCATGGCAACCTTCATGGAGCCATATACACACCATGAAAGATCTGCGCTAATTCATAACTACACATCGTTCATGAAATACAAAATTATCCAAATAATATCACCTTGTATCTTGTGCCAAGTGCTATCGAAGGTGCATTCGTAAAACGATTACAAAACTGTGTAGTATGGTTAAAAAGTAAGAAATCGGAGCCCGTGTGAGAAGGTGCTGCATCCTAAAATATTTTTCTTAGGCGCTTGACACTCGGTAAACAATAAGAATGAGATTATCATGGATTGGTGCATCCAGAGAGAAGGAAGATGTAACGACGTGGGCTTAGATTTGAGTTCAATTAAAAAAAATTAATTTTAATAATTTATTAGGTGCGGACTCATAAATCTTAAAAATATTTAAATGATTTAAATTTAAATTATCAAGTAATAATCCTCCATTATTATATCCTATAATTTATTTTCATAAATTTACAATGTAATATTATCTTTAAGGATATTATAAATTTTTTATTTAAAATCCTGACATCTTCGTCAAAATTTGATACTTTCAAAAATAATGACGCATTCATCTTATAACATACTCTTTGATCATCCCAAAATATTAGATGCTTATATTTCACCACTTATTTTGAATAAATTTATGACATAGAGCTATCTTCAAGATAATTACAGAGGTACTAAATAATATGCTTATGCCATAGTTGTTACTTGATAGAAATTACTACAGTCTACAGAAAATGCTTAAGCATAATAAATCTAAATAATCAATCAAAATACGTAAATATAAATTGTTAAGTGATGATCTCAATATGTAAAGTAATAACAAAGTAGAGCTTATGAGAGAATATGTTTTTTCTAAATAGGTGTCAAAATATCCTAAAACAAATTTTCTCATGTGCTTTTCAATCGCTAACTAGCAAGCATAAAATTACCAACATGAAATGCTTTGAAGAGCAGGTGTTAGAAAATATGTCAGTCGTTAAGTTGTTCTCTTATAACACATCCCGAAGTAAGCTTGGCAAGCATTCCAAGCACTTTTCACTTGTAAACACTTGGGCAATGAGATTTTGAAAAGTAGTTATTACACGATATTTGTGCTATTTAAGCATAGTTATAGAGGTGATAACATGGTTCATCTGGTGGGGGATCTAACCTCAACTCCACATTCTCCAAGTGATTACGTACAAATGATCCATCCACAAAGTTGGATTGCACCTAGGAAGATGAATCATTGTTGTTCATTTTGTGTTTTAATGCGATGATAGTTGCTAAGAGGAATACGTGACATGGGCATCATTCTCAAGCATAGTAGGTTAATGCATGTAAATAGGAAACTTTACCATAGAGCAGTACCCTCTGCTTGTGTTTCGCGTGGAAGGCTATTTTCCACCTTATTCCTCCTTCATAAAAAGCTTTCTTAATGGGATGATGAGGTACATAGAGGCATTAGATGCTTGTGATCATACATTGGCCTTGTGAGCAAGTGGATTTCGATGTGGGCAGAGCATGTGAAATTCAATGGTAGGAAATGGAGAGTGGTTCGAGTAGTTGTGGTGGTAGGACATGCAGTTGGTCGGAGTAGGCACACTGGTAAAGGTGCATCAAACAACTCACCTCTCGCTCCCCTTTTCTCTTTTCTCTTGCAAAAAGCCTCGTTGTGTCCGTACGGGGCTCCGATCAGCTACTTGGGGCTGATCGGAGCCCCCTCTCTTGTCGACTCTCCTTCTCTCCCCTTCAGAACCCTACATGTGCTACAAGAGTGATATGCACAGCATGTAGCAGTCGGGTGCAGGCTTGACGATAGTGGACGCAACGGTAGCTTGGCTAGCATGTGCGGGAAGTTTCTTCTCCGTCACAGCTTGTTCACTACGTTCGGTGGCCTTTGCATCTTCATTTGTCGCCTCTATCGCGAGTTGTGACGCAAGCTACGGCCCTGTCCATGCACAAGGCGACGCGTGCAATGGTGTGCGCGACAACATGCGGCGACAAAGGGCCTGGTCCAGCGATGTCGTTATCATTGCTTGGTTGGGTGTCGTTGCATGGTGTTGGTTGGTTTCATTTTGCGTGTAGGTAGTGTGGCATGGCGACTTGCTTGTTGTTGTTCATTTGTAGATGGTTTATTTCATTCTTTTTCTTTTTTAGTGTAGTTGTTTTTGTTAGAAACCACGTATAATCCTGTACTTTTATGACTGAGATTCTGACATCTATCGGTGATCGAATTCAACCTTTAAATTGATAAATTTTAATTATCTTGTTAATATAAACTTCTAAATTTTAATTAACACTTTGAGGTATGTACAGCCGTAAAATCACCCTCCTCCGTGACATCCTCTAATTCCCAATCTTACGACGTACTTTTTTTCTTTTTTTTTCCATGTTTCTTATCTCATTTTTCTACTCTACGTTCCTTTATTTCCACCAAGTGCATCTCCTCCTTACTATTATTTCTCTCTTTGCGTGTCCATTTGCATGGAGTTCTTCTCCGGTAATGAAAATATTTTTAATAAAAAAAAAAGTTGCGTTGGCACTAGGGTGCGGGGATGGTACATCAACCTTGTCAGGAAGTGGGTTACGTAGGGGTACAGCATGCTTAGTAGATGTGATGGCTATCACGCCTCATCACCTCGTAGTAAATTGGAAATTAGGTTAACAAGTATAATTTACTTAGGATTCTCAATTAACGGATGTTTAATGTTGAGAAGTAGTCTATTTTTCTAATTTCTTTTCAATGTCACAAAACAGAAATTTCCATGTTTGACAGCATAAAATATATATATTATAATTTTGACTTTAAAATATTGCACATATATGTAAATTATGGTTTGTACTTTAAATGCATGGTCGTCGATGTTTAAAGCAAAGAAATAGAAAAAGTTATTTTTCAATGAATCTTAATTTGAAAGTTTTATTAAAAATTTATACATTTCTATAATAAAGGCTCTCAGAATCATATCAAAATGATTTATATGTTGTCAATGGATGGTGATATAAAAAGGAGATGCAGCAACATATTTCATGAGATTTATATGAAATTTTAATACTCAAGAAGATGTCTCTGTATTTCTCTATAAATCTTACAAAAAAAGCAAATGAAAATTTTTGCTGCATACGGTTAGTCCCATATGATTTTTGATGGTTGCTTGGTGCTTTGCACAATTCTTCATCTAGGGGGTGTTTGATATGTGGAAATACCATCAATTTTGACTTTAATTTTGTGTTTGGCACCTGTAATTCCAGAATTGCACCATTCCAGAATTAAGGCCATAATTCCGAGTTTCGACAATTCCTCCACCCCCTTTGAATTATCTAATTCCACTTATTAATTTAACCTACTCATTCTATTCAACTAATTTTCTCCTTGTTCAACTAACTTCTTTCACCAAACAAACACCCCAAGTGAAGTAAAACTCCCTAATTCCTTTAACAAGACAACAAACCCAACAACCTATTTCTAATTTTTATTACTTCTAATAATTCCCCTTACTAAACAGCACCCTAGAGTTCTTTTGTTGTTTGACAATGCCTAGGTTGAACTCTATGCCAAAGCCTCACCTAACGAGCTTGGCTCCAAAGATTAGAGGTCCCCTACATGGTAGCAAGGTGTGAGTTGCCACCCCCTTGTCATTGGTTGTGATTCCTACCTCATTTCATCATGTCCACTCAGTTCTTCCTCTCAATATTCTCCTCCACCTCTTCCTTCTCGTAAGGGTACCTCATATTCCCACTTTGGCCAAGAACTTGTTCCCTTCCTGTGGCTACTCCATTGTGCCATGGTAAATTCAAGAAATACTAGCTTTTGTTCCATCATTGTACGGTTGCACAAATGTTGCACTGGATTGTGGGAAACAAGATTAATGTCTCGAGTGATTTCTCTTGATATTAGCCAGACTTTGCAAGTTGAGCTACTAGATGTGGCATGGCATTGTTGGGAGGAGGTCAATTTTAGTTTTATTTCCCTTTGGAGCATGGTGATGTCGATGTCAGTGGAAGTTGATTTTGGCTATATTGGCATTTAGGGTTTTCTAATAAGGTCAGCATTACTTGTGGAACCTAATTTGACTAGGAGATGGTAACAAATTGATGCGAGGGAGGGTGCTTTTTCAAAGTCTCTTGGATCAAGGACAAGAGCCATTTGAGAGTTTGGGTTAAAGTTTAGAGGTTCCAGGTGCTCAAAATATGCCTGCTAGAACTGTGGCCTCCTTTTTATTTTCGATCTGGGGAACAATGTGAGATTCAATACTCACACGTGATTTAGAATTAGAGTGGCTAGTTCCAACATCTGGCTTTCATTGGCATATCATTTTTATGGATTGAGCAGATCGAAAGGAGTTGCTTTTGGTGGTATAGTTGTTATCAAAGAGCATAAAGTAATAGTTGGAGATCTACATTTTGTTGCTAAGAGATTGACCTTTGTTGGCACATTCTTTGTCTTTCTTCCCTTTTTCATTTTTGTTGTTATTTCTTGTTTCGGTTGAAATATTTATTGTTATGCCTCCTTATGGTTGAACCCCCCTTGTAAGTGTTGGTGCTAGAGCACCACGATCATTTGTTTTGATGATAACAAAACACGTGTTATTTAACATTTGCAATTTGAGTCCTAGATTTCAGGTCAATTGCAAATGTGGACGTGTTTAGACGGAGTTCGAGCTCGCATCCAGGACGGATTGGAGGAGCTTGACGGAAAACAGAGGAGGTTCACGTGGAGCGACAGATTGAAGATAGAAGACAAGAAGAATATGATAGATTCTTTTTAATCCTTTCTTGTATCTCTTGTCTTTATTTTCTTGCTCTTTTTATTTTCCTTAGAAAATTATGTTAAAGAGCCTCAAAAAACCCTAACAGTAGTCCTAGGAATACCGGCACAACCCTAGGATACTTAGGTTTTCTGTAGAATACTTAGAAAACCAATATAGGGTTCAAACAGCACTTCCAGACGTCTAATTCCCAAATCAGACGTCTGATAAAGTATTTTAAGACGTCTGACTGTTGTTTCAGACGTCTGATATCTGTTAGGCTGGGATAGCTAGTTCTGTCTGATGAAATCAGACGTCTAGACATTATACGAGACGTCTTAGGAGACGTCTAATGGACTTGCCAGACGTCCAGATAGTGAACCGTTGGCTAGCTTAGCACGCGCTCAAGATTATGACCGTTAGAGCCTTATCAGACGTCCTTAGGCCTTTCCAGACGTCTGATAAATGACCGTTTTGCCTCGGCTGACCCAAAATCTCTTCTCAGAGATTTTCTAGCCGTTGCAACGTTTGGAAATCAATTCCCACAGTAGAAGTAGGTTTCCAGACGTCCAGACATAGTTCCAGACGTCCTGTATGTCGTCTGATGGACTTGCGCAAAAACCCTGTTTAGATCTAATCCAAGTCAGGGAGAGACCCGCCCAAAATCAGACGTCTGACCTTGGAATCAGACGTCTTAAAGTGGCCTTCCAGACGTCTGATGCAAGAGTTAGACGTCTGATAACCCTGTCAAATGTAATCATTGTCCTAATTTCGGCCTGATTCTCTTGGACTTTGTTCCCAATGGCTATAGAACCTTTCCTAAGCCTTCCAAAGCCTTCCTAAGGCCTCTATAAATAGAGGGGAGCCTTTACACACCTAGAGACACTAAGAAAGACACAAGATACACACTTGGATACACTTAGCTACACACTTTCACTCTTTTGTGTCCAGAAAAGATCTTGCTCTCCAAGCTTAAGCTCCATTCCCTTGAGAGCATCAAACCTTCGCGCACCCGCTCTCCCGTCGTTGTTCACGAGAGCAACATTGCGCCGTTGCGTGGCTCACGCACCCGCGTCATCGTCGACGCACTCCTTGCAAAGGGGAGTTTCCTAATTCCTATAGAATTTTAGGTTTATTACTTTGTTGGCTCTATAGGTTTGTTGTTTATTTTATCTTTGTCTTTTGGTTGGGTATTCGCTTTGTGAATTCCCGTCTCCTTCGTGGGACAAAATCCTTCTCGTGGAGAGAAGGGGTTGAGGAACGCTACCCTCGTACCTGTAGCGTGGTTGTACTGAGGTTGAATCACCCTCGTTTTAAAGTGATTCGGTTAGTGGATTTGATCAACTAGGTTGATCGGAAAATCCTAACTCGAGAGGGTTAGGTGGTGGTTTTCACCCGATTTGGGTTTCCACCTTAAAATTACTTGTGTACTTGTGCGATTGATTTTTTTTGTGAGATTGCTTTATATTTTATTTCCGCATTTTTTACGTCACCCCTCCTTCGAAGGGAAATTTCAGTAAGGTGTAATTGAGTTCGCCTTCCCTTAGAGGTGTTGAGCTTCCTTTTGCTTCTCCTTGTTTAAGGCTATATCCCATTGTTTTTCTTTTCCTTTCTTTTTCTCCCATAGATGACACTAATAGTAATAGTATAATTGCATGTAACTAATCAAGATTCTAGTGGTACAAATTGTTAAGAGTTTGTTAGGAAGTGTTGACTCTATGTTAATGGTTACCTCATCTCTTGTCTATAAAAGGACTTGTGTATAACCTGTAAAGGCAATAGAAATCATTTCTAGTTTTCCATATCTGTTAAGATGGTATCAGAGCCATCCTAACAGCCGATACATCAAATTCCATAATAGAGCTTTGCAAGTCCAAATCAGAGATGATCGAAACTGCTTTGAGGTGGATTGGTGCTCGTTTCCAGCAGGTGCTTGCCTATCTTCATCAGATTAACTTAGTTCTTTGCAACATCTTGGTGATCTTAAGAAGAATCGAGGCAAGACAAGAGGAAGCCAGTGGCGATCTTCAAGTACTCCTGCTTCAAAATATAAAAGTTTAATGCTATTCTTCATATTAATCTTGTTACGGCCCGAACCCAACCCCTCGTGCAATCCAAAAACGGTTCGCCTCGACTAACCCCAAGACCCAGTCGTCTAACGAGAAACAAACCAAATGCAAGGATAAATATTTCCACAACCACACATGCAATGAACTAAGCAAATAAGAGAAAGGCATCAATGGAAAGTAGAACAGAGTTCACACATAACCACACTCTACCAGCGAAAAAATAAAGTTTGCTAACTAGCCATCACAACATAAGTAGAAAGGACATAAACACCAACAGGTTCTAACATATTAAAAGTACTCACTACAGTAAACAGGGCCTCTGAAACAAAAACTGAGAAAGGACTGGACTATTGCTGGGCTTAGCTGAGCCCAGCACCCTCTACAGCAGGTGGTGCTGGTTGCTCAACTCCCTGACCTAATAGATATACATATATATTTTGTCAGCTAATGCTAAGTAGAGTGGCATACAAGACATTTAATGCATAGAAAGAAAGCAATAAACCATTTATACATCTTACAATTACTCGTTGTTATCTAGTTTCCTGCATATATGTGTCTAGTTATTCGTGTATTCTAGTAAAGGTTCACATCATCATTTAATCCACATGTTTCATAAGGGAATGATCTTCATGTAGTTTTCCCCACGATGTGGAATGCACACGTGGCACTCTCCTAGCCGAGAGAGTACTCCACGGTAGTCCTACACCCGGTCTACCACCTCGAGGTCATGGTTGCGACGTAGCGGTGACTACTAATCGTTTAATTCCTCAACATAGTTAATTAAGTTATTTAGACTTAATTAATCGCATGAGAAGGTAACTTAGGTTAACTTGATTTAATATTAATTGTATAGTATAGGGTCAAGTTAACCTAACATTTTAGAGTTTTAATTCTTTTTAACTGGTTGAGTCTAGGTCGTTCACTGGAAGGCATAACTTATCTTAGTTCACCATTAATTCCTAAACATAAATTACTAGTTACTTAATCAATCAGAATTATAACTAAAATATTTTTAAGTACATGAATATTGCATAAAAGATGTTTACTTAAAAGCATGCAACATTCCATTAAGAAAGAACATATTTACATATGTGATTTTTTTTTATTAAAAATCAAGTAAACATGTTTATTACATCCATTACAACTAATTATAAAAGATTAAGACAAGAAAATGTTATACAAATGAATACAAATGCCTTGTTACATCAATTAAGCTAAAAATATTAAAAGAAGACATTATTACATTGAAAAATAAGAATTAAAAATCACAAGTTTCTTTTTATTTTTTTTCTTCTTTTCCGCAATTCTTTCTCTCTTATTTTTCTTTCTCTCTTCTTCTTCTTCCTCTAAACCCTCTCTGTACTCTCTTCTTTAATTCTCTCATTTTAGCTTCTTTTATTTCCTATACTGTGCATGATATAATCCACACTTAGCCGATTCTCTGATCCTTAACCCATTTTTTAACTCTCATAATCCAAAGATTTGGTTAATGGGTAGCCCGGCCTTTTGAAGATACACAGCACCCACAAGGGACGGGACCAAACCCTACTGAACCGAGCTTAGTTCGTTAATTAGGTAGATTTTTCATAGTTTTGTCTCAATGTACAGTCCCAGCCTCCCAAGCCCACATCCACGCCCACTCACAGGCCCACGCACACAAGCATACGCCTGCACACGCACACACACATCCGCACAGGCATGCGCA
This sequence comes from Thalassia testudinum, assembly GCA_037157565.1. Classification (NCBI taxonomy): domain Eukaryota; kingdom Viridiplantae; phylum Streptophyta; class Magnoliopsida; order Alismatales; family Hydrocharitaceae; genus Thalassia; species Thalassia testudinum. The sequence continues at coordinate 157,299,865 of JAZHRO010000073.1, forward strand.
CATGCACGCGCTCGCACCCAAGCCAATTCTCTTTATGTCCAGCGCTGACGACCGAAATGTCATTGGCACTTTTTCATAATATAGCAAGGGGTGTGCTCACTCGTAACCGATGTGGGACTATTATTGTCCCTTCCAGGCTAAACTTCTGTAGAAGATTCCTACTGATTGGATGGGTCAAATCGAGCATTTCAAAGCTCGATCGAAAGCTCTAAGGATAATCTAAAGGATTATAACACCAATTTGGTGTTCTAATCAATTCTAGCCCTTCAATTTGGAAGGTGAATATGGGAGGTTTTCTTGGTAGAAATGGCCTACAAAAAGGAAACTTAGATCTAATGATCTTCAGGAGGATGTCTGACCTCCAAGTGAGGTCTGAACCATCTTCAGTAGATGGTTCCGCATCTAATGATGAAGAAAGGGAACTCAGTATCGCTTCAGGAAGAGGAAGAAGCTCAAGAACTTCTAACAGGAGCTTTAGAGCTCCATTTTGAGTTCTGAACAACTAGATGGAGAATGGAAGACCTCTGGAATAGAATCAAACAACCTCAACAAGTTGTAAAGATTCAATCTGGTTGGAATTAGCGTTTGAATTTCACCAAAAAATCAAAAACCACAGTAATGAGTTCAAATGAACCTAAACTGACAGTAACTTGAATTCTCACTAATTCCTTAATTAAACTTAATGAAATCAATTCTATTACACTCCAAATCATTCCAGAAAGCATTTCAATTGATTAAACCATAAGATTAATCATTAAATCCTTGATTTGGACCTGGAGTTGACCAGATTGGACTTAGAATTGACTTTCTGCTCTAAGCTTCCGTAGATCAAATTGAAGCCTTGAATCAACTTAATTTCTCATCAGGAATTGTTCTAAGACTTCAAAACCAAATTTTGATCAGATCTACTGTAAATTCAATCATCGCTGCCTGAGGTCAGAATGAGGTTTGTTCGGTGGAAGATCCTAAGAGATTCCAGAGCCATCAAAGATCAAGATCTTCTTCTACAAGTTCTTCTCAAGCTTTTGGATCAAATTTTAAGACCTAAACCTCGTCAGAGCTGTCTCTCCAACTCCGCCGGAGTTGGAGAAGACAGAGATCAATAAGGAGCTCTAGACCTCAAAATGCAATATAAATCATCAATTCCTAATCCTTAAGCCTTATAGATGTATTCTAGAGCTTCTCAGGTCAAATCATGGGCTGAAGCTCAAAAATGACTCGTCGGAGCTCCAGTGAGTCTAGTTCTGAGATACAGAGTTGAAAATCTTAGAAAATGAGGCCATTATTGACCTGTGGAGATTCCTAGGACTTAGACAGATCCTAAGATCTCCTCAATTGGCTCAGAGAATAATCAGTACACAAGATTATTCAAGGAATTCAAGGATTGAGCATTCTGAGTTCGACAGAACTCAGCATGCTTCCTCTCACTCAATTGAGTGAGGAGAAGAGTTCTGTATGGTGAGGCGATATTAATGGACTAATTAATTAGGTGATTATCTCATCTCTGAGCCGCCATTGACAATGAGCTCAGAGAGGAGGTGGAATTTAGGCATTTTTAATAGGATGCTCTAGAGGAGCAATTAAGCGGTTGGTGAGGTTCCTTAGGCGTTAGGGAAGTCATGAAGAACCTCAATTGAAAGTGAATTAGGTTCTGGACACCTCACCATGGACAATGAGGTATCCAGGTGAGTGTGACTAGAATTAGGTGAATAAGTGATTAATTAGGATGGTTCTGAGGTTAATTAGGGTCCTAAGGCAATGGTCTGATGATGATAGACCCTAATTGAGTGTGAAACAGCTTCGGAGACCTCCACCATGGACAGTGGAGGTCGCCGGTGACAGTGATGTGGTTTAGGCGGTTTAGGTGGTATTTGTGAGTGAAGATGGAAATGGATTTTGGAGAGATAAAGAGAGTATCTTTTTAGCCATTTAAGACGTCTGGAGATTCAGTTAGACGTTTGGACTCGTTTCCAGACGTCTAAAAGTGAAATTTTTCATACTGCACTTTGCGTTCTGCGCACGGAAGACGTGTAGAGGTTGTTCCCTCTCTCTCACCCACACCCCGCAAACCCTACTTCCCCTCCTATTTATACCCCTCCCTTCTCTCCTCTCCTCCTCACACCACAGTCACCACCTCCTCCAGCACCTTCTGTGTAGTAGTGGTGAGGGTGGATGAGAGAGGCGAGAGGGGAGCGAGCGAGGGAGAGCGAGAGAGAGGAAGGAGGAGAGCGTGGAAGGTTGGAGGACCTTCGGGAGCTCGACGAAGCTCGCACGGCCGGCGGCGGGTGCGTACGCGCTTGGAGGACCCTGGTGGGGAGCTGCTCAAGCTCTTGCACCTGCTGGAGCTGCCGCTGCGGCGAAGGACGAGCGTGGCGAGCGGCATGAAGAGGTTCTGGTATTGAAAGTTTTCCAGTATCAGATGTCTGGCGTGACGTCCAAACGACTGGTGACGTGCTTTTGTGCGTGTGTGCTAAGGAGTGTCGTTATAGTCGCACTTGCAACGTCGGTTTTAAAATAATTAAACGGAGGTGAGTCCGAGAGTCGGTCTCAGGGAGGCATGGAAATCGGATTTTTGCTTATCACTTGTTGTCACGGAAAGTGCGGAGTTTTGCTTGCGAAAGATGCGATTTTGAAAAGCGAGAGAGGGAGATAGAGAGAGAGAGAGTTTAGGGTTAGAAAATTCTTTGCTTGATCATTCAACTTGAACGGAAATTAAAATGACAATTGAACGGAAAATAACTTCATTAATCATGCATTTGTAGTTCATAGCTTACAACATTAAATACATGCTTCAACAAAAGTAATAGAAAGCTTAAAAGAGAGAGAGTGTGTGTGTGTGTGTGTGGAGAGCGATGAGGTAGCCACGGCGGTGGAGGAGGCTCCGTCGGTGGCTCGTCGTCTCCGGCGATTACAAGAGGGCCTAAAGCTAGCTAAGAGAGGGGTGGAGTAGTTGCAAGGGGAGTGAATGCCTTGAATGGTGGTTGGAGGGGGTTTAAATAGAGTTAAGGGCTTCCTAAAAGAAGAAGGGGATTTAGCAACATCTAGAGCATCGCTAAAACCGCTTCCAAAAGCATCTATGAAGCCCTCTCGCCGCTGGTCAGCTGCCTGCCTCGTTCCTTCTCCTCGCGCGATCCACGGCCGCTGAACGAGAGCCATCTGATCAAAGATCAGACGGCTGAGAGTCTTCCTCGCCTGCACTGGGATCGCGCCTCGGGCGCGGGTGTGCATGCGCGTCTCCGTCTGGCGTGTGCGCGCGCGTGGACGCTCGTGAGCTGCGGTCGCGCCGCGTGGCAAGATCCCGACGGCCCGCTGTTGATCGGGCGGCCCAATTTCTCCGCGCTCGTCGCCCGTCTTCAAATCCCGCTCCGCGCAGCTCGAACGCGTGTCGCGTGGGTGCGGGTGTGCACGCTCACCGTTGCGCCACGCCCGCGCTTTGTCGCGGCGACCGCGGGCGCGAGGGTCTCGGCCGTTCGATCGAAGATCGACGGTCGAGATCTGATCTTGGCTTGATGAAGGCGCGACGCACGGTGGGGCAGGCCGACGTGGCGCAATCTAGGCCGTTGATCTCCAGATCAACGGTCAAAACTTCTTGGGCCCATTGTAGGAGCTTCGGATGTCGGATTTGGCCGATCTTGAGTCTGTTGGACTCCGTTCGTCGTTCTGAATCCATCCATGCGGTCCGATTGCTCATCTGAGGCCTGCTTTGACAAATGCTTACACAAATGGCCATTAATGCAATTTATAAGCAATCTTGGTACATGATGTATGCAATGCTCCTATTCTACTTATGTTGTGCCTTTTATTCTAAAGATGGGCCATATTCAACATAATTATCACCCCCTTATGTAGTGTTATCAACTGGCGAGGGACCCAGACATCCGAAGCTGGGGCCGGACATCTGAAAGTGGGATATCGTGAGGTACGTATCTTCCTGTGCCATGCAAATCATAGCACAGGAGATGTCGGCTGACCATGCCTGCATTTTCGTACGTAGATGCAGCTTTGGGAAAGTGCACGATACATTTTCCCATGCACTCTTGGACGTCTGATCACATCACCAAATGTCTAGAGGTGCTTCCAGATGACTGGAGACCTTGTCCGACGTCTGGAACTGTCCTCAGACGGTAGCAAAGGAGGTCTGGACGTCTGATCAGCACAGGAATCGCAAGGTGAGTTTTGATGTCTTTTAAGACGTCTGGGATTAATCCCAGATGTCTGATTTTGATCAGAAACCGCGCTTTTGGCCTGTTTAAGTCCCAAACGGAATCAGATTTCTGCAAAGAAGTACTGTTGTTTTCTACTCGAGTTCCTCTACGTATTCGTGTGAGTACCTACTGCTTTGAGCTTGTCTAATGTACATTGGTCGCTGGTACAGGTTACCAGCTAGTGGCGTGTTCAGGGCCCGCAGAGATGACGAGATCTGCTGCACAGGCCCCCATTCCTCCCATGATACCCGGTAGAGTGGTTTAACTCAGTTGTTAATATTTAAATAAGAATGTACTTAGTTGGAATAGTAGATTGAACTCTAGGATATGGAATGAACCCTAGGGTAGAAATGAATGAGCCTGTTTGAGCTGTACTATTTACTTGAATGCATGGTTAAGATAAATTGCTAGCGAATGCCTTTAATATAATTATGAGATGCATGTTAAAATACGAGCTGCCTGTATGTAATTGAGAAATTTCATGTGAAACCACAAGTTGCATGTTTTTGAGAATGGAATTATGGAAACACGAGCTGCCTGTCTATAGATGAGGAACGAATTTTGAAACATGAGATCTGGATCTGGATAAATGAGGTGAACATGAGCATGAACCCTGCGGGGAATTAGGAGTAGAACTCCTGTGGATAAATGGAATCTGGAATGTAGACAAGAAGTGTACTGGCTCTTGTGTACGTGGTACCAAGGAGTGCAACTATCCCCTTTTAGTGTAGGGCAGAGCTAGCCTCCCTTAGGTTGAGGCTCGGGGTTAGGATTGGCCACTCTACACCGACTCCTGTTGGCCCTCACATACGTGGTACCGAGGCGAGCTACTAGTGTAGGGAGGGAGCTAGCCATCCCACGAGGCCCGAGGTTCAGCTAGCCACACTACACTGACTTTGTTAGGCCCTCTGAGCAAACTGGGGTAGTCAGACGAGGGTGTGCGGACTGTGGAGGGGCGAGACCCTTATTCTGAGAGGGCAAGGCCCTATACTATTCCGTGCTGTACTTTGGGCGTACCCATTAGTGGAAACGACTAACCGTGTGTTAGTGCGGGGTAGCTACCCATGCACTTATCACGTGTGCCATAGTCACCACTACGTCTTGACAGTGACCTTGAGGTGGTTGAGTGGGTGTAGGACTACCACGGGGGACTCTCCTGACCATGAGTGAACCATGTGTACCTTCTACTCTACGAAAAAGACTGCAATCAAGATTGTTCCCACAAGGAACGTGCAAGATCAAGAAATACCTGAATATTTTGAGAAATGGATGAAACAGAAACACATAAATGAGATAAATAGAAATGAAGAATAAATCTGTTCTTGTTTTTACTATACTTGTACTTAAATAATACAAACAACCACTTTACTCAGCGTTCGCTGACTTTGTCTTTTTATAACACTGTTCAGGACCAAAAGTAGAGCAGTTTGAGTTTCCGGCTGTAGAGGGTGCTGGGCCCAGCCGAGCCCAACCGTAGTTCGTTCTTTCAATACTTTCTTTTCCTCTACTATTGTAATAAGTAATGGATACCTAGTTTACTATTCCTGCTACTTTTGTTTCCTTTTCGCTTTCTGTTGTTGTTGTGGTGCATGTACTGAGACAGTTGTTCTACTTTCTTTACTGCTTTGTACTTTTCTTTTTCTTAGTTATATTGCATGTGTGAATGTGATTTATTTTCCTACTTTTGGTTATTTCTTGTTTAATGACTAGGTCTTGGGATGAGTCGAGGCGAGCCGATCTCGGGTCCTGTAGGGATCCGGGAATCAGGTCGTAACAAGATGGTATCAGAGCAAGGTCATCTTGACAAATGAACCAATTAGCTTGAGAATAACCACTCGCGTGCATATAACTAGGATAGCCACCACAACGTATCACTTTGATTTTCATTTCTGAGTCTTTTTTTCTATGTAATTCAATATCGTTGACACTCTTGTTCTATCTTTCACGTCTCCTTGCAGGAGATGCCTTGTCGGGGAGTTCTCGAGGCAGGCTGTGGTCATGGCCGTGGACAAGGTAGGAGGGGCGGACGTGCCGGACCTGAGGTACCAGTTGACCCACCTCTTCTCCCGAGCGTTCAGGCCCAGGATCTCGCCTAGCTGATCGAGACATCGTGCGAGAGGAGCTTCACCAGCCTCCACGGGCACCTCTCCCTGAGGACGTGGAAGGGGAGTCCTCGATGGGACAGAGAGACTGTTGCAGCGCCGAACGAGCAGGAGGGGAGGGGGTGGTCCTCCACTACCCCCACCGCACTCTGACACTTCCGACCACGATCCCTCCTTGCCTGGAGGCGTGCTCGTTCCCCCACTACAGCTACACCATGAGCTTTTCGGACAGTTCTGAAAGCTAAAACCCCCCTCCTTCAAGGGGGATGAGGACCTGTCTAAGGTAGAGGACTGGCTGGAGCAGATAGAGAAGGTATTCGACACACTTCGCCCTCCTGCAAAGTGCCGCGTGGTCTTTGCCACGTTCCAGCTAGAGAGCGCAGCACATAGGTGGTGGAGGGCAATCAGAGGCCAGGAGGGGAGAAAGCCGACGTGGGACTAGTTCGTGCCTCTCTTTTGTGAGCAGTACTTTCCGCAGAACTGGCAGGACCAGAGGAGGCGGGAGTTCCACACTTTCCGTCACGGGACGATGACGATTAGCGTGTACTGCATGTGTTTTCTGGAGCCGTCGCGTTTCGCCTCGACAGTTGTGTCTACCTAGGAGGAGCGCCTGTGGAGGTTTACTGAGGGGCTTCGACCTGCTATTTGGGGGTATGTCAAACCCCTGAAGTTGCCCACTTTCTCGTGTGGTTGAGGCAACCATGACTTACGAGGAGACCAACCTGGCTGCGCGAGACATTGATAGCGGACGGAAGAGGCCCTACCAACCAGAGTACTCTCAGGGCCATTGGGAGAGGAGGCACACGACACCCGTAGGAGAGCCGTCTCGTTTTGCAGGGCCATCAGTGGCCTTTGGGGGCCCCAGACAGGGGCCAGTTGCCAGCATCGGACCCCCGGCCAACCGCCAGCAAGGACCTACGAAGGGAGGAGGTCGTGTACCCCTCTGCTACCAGCGTGGCCAACCGGGCCACATTAAGAGGGACTGCCCATTTAGGGCCAAAGCACAGCAGATGCTCCTTGCATCGAGCGTTGGAGGCCAAGCTGGTGGTCGTGGTCACCAGGTGTGTGGGGGAGGGCAGTAGTCACGAGGAGGGTACCGACCAGCTATTGCCCGCTTGACCTAGAGTGTAGCTGCTTTGTCCGCACCGAGGGCTGAGGGGCGTGTCAATGCCTTGACACACAGAGACGCCAAGGCTTCGGGTTCAATGGTAGCAGGTATGGTTACTGTTTCTGGTAGATTAGTGTACGTACTTTTTGATTTCGGTGCCACGCACTCCTTCGTCGCTACGAGTTTTGCCGTCAGTTTGAGGCAAGGCAGTGTACTATTAGAGGATCCGTTTGTGATCAGAGGGTCAGGTGGCCAGTTGTTTATAGCCGAGGAGGTCTACACGGACTGCGAGGTCAGTATAGGGGGACATAGCCTCCCTGCTGACCTGATTGTGATACAGATTGAGGATTTTGGCGTGATCTTAAGGATGGACTGGCTGTCCGCCTATCACGCCCTGGTGGACTGTTTTGGGAAGATCATCTTCTCCATACCGGAGTTGCCTCCCTTTGAGTTTCACGGACAGCCAGTGGACGGAGGTTTTAGGTGCATCTCTGCACTTTGGGTGGCGAGGCTTTTGAGCCAGGGGTGTGAGGGCTTCTTAGCCTGTGTAGTGGTAGAGCCTAGCCGCGTGGCTGACTTTCAGAGTATTCCGGTGGTCTGCGAGTACCCCGACGTCTTTCCAAAGGAGCTGCTAGGACTACCGCCTGAGCGTAAGATTGAGTTTGAGATCTCACTAGTACCAGGGACCAGCCCCATGTCTACGGCACCGTACGGATGGCACCGCTTGAGCTATGAGAGCTCAAGTCACAGCTACAGGACCTGTTGGAGAAGGGCTTTGTGAGGCCCAGTGCGTCCCCGTGGGGAGCCTCTGTGCTGTTTGTGAAGAAGAAGGATGGTACCCTGCGACTTTGTGTCGACTACCGACAGCTGAATAGCGTCACCATCAAGAATAAGTATCTGCTGCCGAGGATTGACGACCTCTTCGACCAGTTGCGAGATGCCACAGTGTTCTCCAAGATAGATCTGAGGTCGAGCTACCACCAGTTGAGAATCAGGGAGACCGACGTCTCCAAGACAGCTTTCTGTACTTGGTACGTCACTGAGAGTTCCTGATCATGTTGTTTGGGCTGACTAATGCCCCCGCTGCTTTTATGGATTTGATGAACCGAGTATTCAGGCCATACTTAGACCAGTTTGTGGTGGTGTTCATCGACAATGTGCTCGTTTACTCACGGGATCAGGTGTAGCATGAACAGCATTTACGTATGATCCTGGATATCTTGAGGCAATGTAAGTTGTATGCCAAGTATAGCAAGTGCGAATTTTGGTTGAGGCAGGTGAGTTTCTTGGGCCACGTGATTTCAGGGGATGGTTTGGCTGTGGATCCAGCCAAGGTTGAGGCCGTACTCAAGTAGGAGAGGCCACGCACAGTGACAGAGATATGTAGCTTTTTGGGACTGGCAGGTTACTATCGACTATTTATCAGAGGATTCTCTCAGATTATGCGTCCTATGACCCAGCTGACCCAGAAGGACGTGCCCTTTGCCTGGACAGATGAATGCGAGGCATGTTTTCAAGAGTTGAAGGAGAAACTAACTTCAGCTCCTGTGCTTACCATTTCAGACAGTAGTGGCGATTTTGTGGTTTGCACCGATGCTTCGTTGCAGGGGTTAGGGGGTGTGCTCATGCAGAGGGGTCACATGGTCGCGTACGCTTCACGGCAACTAAAGCCCGATGAGCATAGCTACCCTACCCATGACTTAGAGCTGGCAGCTGTTGTCTTTGCGCTGAAGACATGGATGCACTACCTTTAAGGTGAGACTTTCGAGATTTTCATGGATCATAAGAGCCTCAGGTGCTTGTTTGACTAGAAGGAGCTTAACATGAGACATTGATGTTGGTTAGAGCTCCTGAAGGACTACGACTGTAGCATCTCTTACCACCCAAGGAAGGCCAATGTGGTGGCTAACGCCCTGAGCCGGAAGGAGCCTGCCCACTTGGCTAGTTTACAGGCACAAAGTTGGAGACTTATGGAGGAGTTGGGTAGTTGGCGACCACGTGAGTCACAGGGGTATTGTGGGACAGTGATAGTGACGTAGCAGACGCGACCATAGCTGATAGATCGCATCATCACAGGGCAGATGACAGATCCGTACTTACAGACACTGCAAGACAGGGTGTTAACAGGGGACCCAGGAGACTTTTCCTTTCCATACGAGATACTGTGCATGAGGGGGCATTTATGCATTCCTAGGGATGAGGAGTTGTTGAGAGAGCTCCTGATTGAGGCACACGGGTCCAGGTTCACCATACATCCTGGGAACACAAAGATGTATCATGACTTGAGACGCGACTTTTGGTGGAGAGGGATGAAGCGGGATGTTGGTGAGTTTGTGCAGTAGTGCTTGGTATGTTAGCAGGTGAAGACCGAGCATAAGAGGCCTGCAGGGCCGTTGCAGCCACTTCCTGTGCTAGAGTGGAAGTGGGAGAGATCACCATGGACTTGGTGATGGGTCTACCAGTTACCCAGCGGGGACACAATGCAATCTAGGTGATAGTAGACAAGTTGACGAAAATGGCGCATTTCCTGCTGATCCGAGTCATCTTTGGACTAGCATAGTTAGCAGAGAGATACATCTGAGATGTGGTCCGCTTGCACGGAGTTCCACATGAGATTGTATCCGACATGGATACTCGTTTTACTTCTCAGTTCTGGGCTGAGTTTCAGCAGGCTTTGGGGACACATTTGATGTTTAGTACCACTTACCACACCTAGACGGACGGACAGTCAAAGCGCACAATACAGACACTTGAGGACCTTTTGCGTGCCTGTGTGCTAGACTGGAAAGGCTCCTGGAAGGAGCATTTACCCCTGGGAGAGCATCATGCACTTTAATAATTTAAACTACATGAGTAGAGGGGACCACTCTACCAAAGTATATGGGAGATATGGGGGCACAAACGGTGGATCCTGATGTATCAGAGGGTCCCGTGTGCAGTACGGACTGGAGACCTATTCCAAACAGTTGATCACACCAATCATTAACATTATTGACCATTATGTCAAACAAGCTCAAAACAGTATGGATATGACCCTAATACATAGGAAATTTCGAAAGAAAACGAACGGTACTTTATTTGCGCAAAACCGACTTCGTTTGAGCCCTGAACCGACCCAAACATGCACACCCTGACCAAAATCAGACGTCTGGGAAGAGTCCCAGACGTCTTAGACGAGCGTAGGATCTCACCTTGTGCTCTTGCGCCTGTCCCCATCATCTGCTTCCACTCACAGCCGTCTGAGAGTGTCTCCAGACATCTGGGGGAGCTGTCTGACGCTGCTTTCAGACATCCTAAAGTGCCTCGAACATCGCGCAAACACACCTTCCCAACGTCTCTAGCACCTCGACACTCTGCGTTCTTACCAGACGTCCGACGACCCCTCCAAACGTCTAATAAATGTTGCAGACGTCTGAATCTATGGAAATAATGCTCGTAGAGCCTCCCGTCGCCTTCCCTTTGCCTCCCGCACACCCTCCTCTCCTCCGATCTCCTCCTGCTCCTCATTCTCCCTCTCCTTCTCCCTCTTCACATAGGCTACATGGAAAATGAAGGAGAAGGTGGGGGGGAATGTGTGTGTTGGGGGTTTAAGAGAGTGGAGGAGGGGGTGTTTTATGGGTGTGTGAGGGATGGGGGGTATGGTGGCATGGGTGGGGGTATGGTGGTACGATGGCATGGGTGTGGGTATGGGGTGCAAGAAAATTGCACTAAACCCCCTTCAAACTAAAAAAACTCCGCATGGGATCCTTTTGGTGCGTAGAAATTACGATAAGGCCCCTAAAGTTCGTAAAAATTCCAAACGACCCTTGGGAAGGGTCATTTCAGTCTTGATTCTTCTTTAAGTGCTACACAACTAAGGTACTATGTCTTCTTTTTCCAACTCATCTTCTTCCTTGGCATCACCTGGGGTTTTCTTCGACCCCAATCTAGTTGTGCCCACTGCTATCACGCACAACATACCACGCAAGCTAAATATAACAAATTACTTTCTATGGAAGGCTCAGTTTCTTCCAATCTTATATGCATATGATCTTTTTGGATTTGTGGATGGATCTATTCCTAAGCTAGAACGGTTTGTTCTAAAAACTGAAACTGGAGAGCTCAGTTCAAACAATGCATATTCATCTTGGTTACGTAAGGATCAGTTGATCCTTAGTTGGCTCATCTCCTATGTTTCTAAGGAGATCAGACAACAGATAGTGAACATTTGTTCTCAAGAGGTTTGACGCGTCTTAGAAAGTTACTTTACAATTCAATCACGTGCTAGCTACTTCCAGTATAGGTCTGAACTCATTTCCCTAAAGAAAGGTGATTCATCTGTTATGGAATTTGTAAACAAATCTAAGGCATTAGCCTCCAATCTTGCCTCGTCTGGAAAGTAAATGTCTGAAGAAGATCTAATACTAACAATTCTCAATGGCCCTGTCTTTGAATTTGATTCTGTTATTATAAGCATAACAGGACGATTTAACAGATTAATATATGACGAAGTGATTGGTTTATTGCTTGCACAAGAACATCTGATTCAACAAAATCAACCTAAAATTGAATTGACAATAAATCAAGCAATTCGTGGAGGTCAAAATTTTTGTGAATGAAAGTCCTACAGAGGTCGTGGTCATTCTAACAATTTCCCTTCAAATCAAGGTGGTCGAAGCAAGAATAATTTTTCCTCTAATCAAGGAGGAAGAGGAGGTTCTACATCTAATATTCAATGTCAAATTTGTTGTCATTATAACCACATTGCTTTAGTCTATTATGACAGATTTAATCATGCCACTTCAGCAAGCTCATATCCTCAAGTTCAGGTTGTTGAAGCTATAAATTGTGATTCTCAGCCATGGTACCCAGGCTCAGGAGCAACCAATCATGTTACCAACTCTCTGAGTAATCTAGACATTTCAACTGAATATAAAGAACAAGATGAAGTTATCTTCAGAAATGGGGAAGGTTTGTCCATTTCAAATATCGATTTTAAACTATTTAATACTACTTGTCCTCTTTTTCTACGTGATGTGCTTCATATACCTTAAGTTAATAAGAACCTCTTATCCATTTATAAATTTACCAACGACAATTCATGCTACTTCAAAATTTATCCTGATTCTCTTGTTATAAAGGATCTTTGAACAAAGGAGGTTTTACTTCGAGGAAAAGCTAAAAGAGGACTTTGTCAAGTATGGATTCCAAAAATAAAATTTAGACCTATCCAGCAACTACGTTTTTCATCCTCAGGCTCCAATAAACAAATTTACTTTGCCAAGAAAGTTGGTATACAAACTTGGTGATGGTAATGCTCCATAACTAGCTTTAAGTAGTCTTAATTAAGTGACAAATGCTCCTACATAATCACCTGAGAGCCATAATTCCATGTATATCCATTCTGAGAAGAAAATATTAAAACATGGTTAATTCTGCAGTTTTAACATCATATCATGAATGCAGAGTAACCATGGGATTTGTCAGGGGTTAGTTGAAGGTCTAATGAGCATTAAAGTCCAATAAAAGGGTCTACACAGACAAAAATGAGGTTTCACGCGTTTCGAGAACCACAACAGCACCTAAAACCTAATATCAGACTCACCTGAGTTGAAGAAGTTCCAGTCAGGATAAAATTCATATAAACCTCCTAAAATTCATATAAAAATATGATGAGAGGTTTAATACCCTTTATTTGACCATCTTAACCTATCTTGACCTTGAACAGAGTCTCAGACGGAATTTTACCCAAATTTGGGTTTTTGAGCAAATTTCTTAGTTAAAATTGGTCAAAACTCAAATCCAACTTCACCACTAGATTCCTTGAGTCCACATTAGGTTTATACCAAAATTTGGGCCCAATCAAAGTCCATCTTGATGTAGTTTGCATTTTAGTCTATTAAATCTCTATTTCTTTTAGACATGACCTTAACTTTCAAAATCTTTGCAGAAAAGCCCCTAACTTCCTTGTCTTCTTCACAGAACAGTTCCTGCTGCCATTGGAGGTCAAATCGACCTTCAACTGACCTTTGACCACATCAAAAAGGCATCAGATCATCACCAAATCCCACCAAATTTGGTAGGATTGGTGTTTAGATGACGAGGATCAATTTTATCAAGATCTTGGGCTTTGATTCACTACAAAGAGACCGTGCAAAGCCCACAAAATTCATGGGTTCCTTGTGACCTAATTCCCAAAGCAATCAGAACTCTTTCCTTATCAAGAGCTTGGCTAGGAGATCTATAAAAGCTCCTAAACTTCATGTCAATCTCCTTAGCTCGATTTTGGCCTTAATTCTTCAAATATTTCTCCCCCCAACCACCTCCATCGTAGCTCTGGTGACACCTTCTCCAACTTCCTCTCCCGCTGCCACATACCATAGGCAGCGAGAATCTCCTTCGCTACTTCCTCCGCTCCTCGCAATATGAGCAAGAGCTCTCTAAACCCTTCGTCCTCGTCATTCTCCCTCACCGAAGGCTTCACCATCTCTGGCGTCAGCCAATCAAAGCCTGCGCCTCTCCCTCCCTTTCGACCGTTAGCTAGGATCCCAAACTCTCTCTTTCTCCCTCTCTAGACTAGGTTTAGGTCCTCTTCTTATTTCGACCACCAAATCACCTCGCTCCCTAGTCATCTTCTTCCTCTCTGGCCGCGCTCTGACGAGGTCGCACGCCCTCCACAGACCACCAACCACTCCACCAACACTCTTGAAACCTCCGCCACTCCACATTTACTAAACCCCTCAAGAAATTGAGCGTTCCACACTCCCAAAACCTCCATTGAAGTCCACCTCCTTCGCACACCATCTCCGACTCCGTCAGCCCTCCACATGCCACCATACATCACAAGAACACCACCATCACCTTCGCCACCGTTTGACAATGCTAATGGACCTACTAATTGGGGCTTAAGGCCTGTATTCGTGAATTTTAGGTCTTTGCCGAACATCCACCGCTGCCCATGTCTTGTTCGATCACAGCAGCACTTCTCCATCCATCCAACACCTTGTTGTTGCCTTCTCCTAACATGGCTCTAGGTTCTGAAGCAAGTTCAGGTGACAATCAAGGTAGGACGAGCTCCAGCTGCCTTGATTTGGCGCACAATTCACTTGCAGCTGCACGCGGAGGACATGCAAATCTTTAGTCCCACATCATGTGAAACAGAGTTAGTGGCCACGCATAAATTGATTTCTTGTTCTTTGCTATTCGCCCAAGACACTGGGGGGTTGGGTCCCCCTCTCACTTAGCCCTCACTCCTCTCTCACCCGCACACCCGGTGAGCCTGGACGTGGTACTATTTATGACCTGATTATCTGCCTAATGCTCTGATTGCCCGGTTATAAGAGAAGAAAGGAATTTGTGAGGAGGGGGGAGGGTTTTGCTTCACGTTGGAACACTTCGGGGCACGTGCTAAAGGCTTTGATACTTAGCCTCCGAGGAAGGGTGTTCGCCCTTGTGCTGTGCTTGAGAAGGAGTCTTGTGCCTTGAGAGCCTTGGCACCATTATGTGCCTTATTGTAGTGCTGTGCCTTGATGGTTAAGTTGTCTGGTCATCAAACTTGACGTCTACTTTGATTCAAAACACTATGGCATTATTCATCTTATACTGTAAGCTTAGCTGACATGGATTAATGGTTAAAACTACTATTAGATTATTTGAATAATTTGATACTTGGGATACATGCTTAATTAAGAGAATAATTGGTGATTTAAATCACCATTGTTTTTCTTCTCTCTCTTCTTATCCCATGAATCCTTGAGATGCATTGATTTATATTTGAATATTATTTCCGAGCATTTTATTCATTGAAATATCTTTATTGTGTTTAATTAATTGTGCTCATCATTCCTGAATTGAGATTAGTGTCGTAAATTTCATATTTACTCCATGCAAACGATCTCGAACTCCAATTTGATTATGAGATTTATAAATTTAAGTGTTTGTTGTGCGATTTAAGGAGTGTACTACGATGACCATTTCATAAATCTCCTCATTTGTGCTACAACACTTGGCATGAAAGACTTGGTCATGCAAAATTTTCTCTTGTTCAAAGAATTCTTAGGAATAACAAGATGAATGTTTCATCTATAAAATGTCCCTCTTCATGTACTGCATGTATGAAAGCAAAGGCTTGTAAAATACCTTTATATACTACTGATAATAAGGCTTCTATAGCATTTGATGTCATACATTCTGATGTTTGGACCTCTCTAATATTAGCTAATGATGCTACAAAATACATTGTGACATTTATTGATGAATATTCAAAATATACTTGGTTGTTTCCTCTCAAACAAAAATCAAATTATTTTAGCATATTTCTACAGTTTCATAGTTATGCTCAAACTCAGTTTAATGCCTCTATCAAAGTAGTACACTCGGATTGGGGTGGAGAATATCAAAAAGCACATAAATGGCTTCTTGAACATGGCATTCATCATAGGGTATCTGCTCCATATACTCCAGAGAAAAATGGATTGGCTGAACGTAAAATTCAACATTTGATTGAAATGGCTCTAGCATTAGTTCATCATGGTTCTATTCCTATCAGATTTTGGTATTCTATTGTCTATACTTCAACACATATAATAAATTCTCTACCCATGGCTATCAGTGATTGGAAAAGTCCTTATTAGACAACTATTTCTTCATAAGCTGGATTACTCTTTCTTTTGGGTTTTTGGCTGTTCTTGTTATCTGTTATTGCGGTCATATAACAAACATAAATGGGAACCTACTTGAAAACTACATACATTTCGTGGGTACAACCCCTTTCATAAAGCATACAAGTTCTTGGATATGGAGACCTCCAAAATAATAGTTGCCACACACATTTGTTTTTGATGAGTCATAATTTCCATTTTCCAAACTATCTTCTCCTGATTCCATGCAAAAATCTGAAATTTCACCACAAACACTTACAATTAATATACCTACTTCAATTTTCACAACTTCTAATTTAGCACCTACGATTGACTCATCACCAAACATTCCAGCCCCATGTGTTACGACCCGAACTCGGCTCCTCATGGAACCTGGGAATAACTCTTCTTGACTAATCCCAAGACCCAGTCGTCCATCAAGAAATAAGCCAAATGCAAAAATATAATATTCCACACATACAATATAGCTAAGCATTAATTAAAGATAGCAAACGTAACAGTAGTCTCAAATAAACATCTCACCACAGGCGAAAATAGAGTTTATTAACCAGCCATCACAACAAAAATAGAAAGACATATAACAACATTACATGTTCCAAATGTACTAAAAAGAAATACTCACTAAAGTAGTAAGACAACGTATCCAAAGCGGAAATGGAAAACTGGAATAGACTACGACTAGGCTAGACTAGGCCCAGCTCCCTCCGCAGCCAGTGATGTTGACTACTCACCTTCCTGACCTGAACGTAGTGGCAAACGTCAGCAAAATGCTGAGTAGAGTGGTAAACTTAAGAACATATAAGGCATTTAACTGTTACAAGTAGTAAACTATTTACACAGTTTCAGTTATTCATACAGTTAACGTCAGGTTCCATTCATAATCACTAGTTGTTTAGTATTTAGGCATTATAGTAAAGGTCTATGTCATCACTTGATTCACATGTTCCCTATGGGAACGATCTTGCTGTAGTTTTCTCGCGATGTAGGACACACACATGGCACTCTCTTGGCCGAGAGAGTATCCTGTGGTAGTCCTACACACCAGGGTCATGGTTGCGACGTAGTGGTGACTACGGCACGCGCGATAGATGCACGGGTAGCTATCCCATATTGACATGAGATTAGTCCTTTTTGCTAGCAGGTACTCTCTAACGTACAACATAGAACAGAACAGGGTCCCGCCCCTCACCAGTCTGTGTACCCTTGCCCGACTATCCCGCTTTGCCTAGTGGGCCCAACAAAAGTCGATGTAGGGAGGCCATTCCTATCCCGGGTCACAACCCAAGGGAAGGCTAGCTCTCCCCCTACACAAAAGTGACAGTAGCTCTCCTCGGTACCACGTACACGAGGGCCAGCTCACTTTTTGTACCCAAGTCCAACAAATAGTCATGCCTGTATAGGCGAGATTATTCCATCATATATCAGAATTTCCATGTCACAATAGTTTAGCTACTTTTCTAGTTCCCCATAGGGTTGTACATAATACTTGTCTCACACAATCAAGTGCATGCATCTCTATTCACAATCAAATTTCAATCATGGAAATAAGCAGTTCGTGATATAACAATAAAAGCATTTAGCTACATCGTTTGAGTTTCTATTTTCTTACAATGTGGAAATGATCATCATGCAAATTTAAGTTGTGTCAATCAAGGTTCATGTACTGAACGTAAACATACATCATTCTCAATCCTTAGGGTTTACTTCATAACTTAGATTTTAGACGGAAAACTCTGGTTTTGACATTCACTTAACCAAACCAATGAAAAAGAGTAGAGGAAGACCACTCTACCAAGGGGTACGGGTGATATGGGGGCATGAGCGACGTATCCTGCTGCCTCTGCAGGTCCCGTGTACACCATGGGATGGAGGTCTACACCAAATTGTCGGTCAAACCAGGCATTAATTTCGTTGATTAACATTTCAGCACGTCAAACAGGCTCAAAACAATGTGGAAACAACTTTAAAATGTAGGAAATTCAAAAAGGTTTCCAACGATACCTTAATTGTGCGATTCTGACCTTGTTTGGGCCCTGAACTGGCCCAAACACTCCTCGTGGTTCACCTGAACCGAACCAGGTGAGCTGGTCTGGCTGGACCGGCCACCTGTTAGCCACAATAGTGCGCCCTGACCAAAATTAGATGTCTGGAGTGAGACCCAGACGTCTTAAACCCGCATAGAATCCTACCTCGCGCTCTTGCTCCTCCTGTCATCTGCTACCCTTTATGGTCGTTTGAGGGTGTTATCGAACGTCTGGCACTTCGCCCGATCGTCTAGGAGTGCAACTGGACGTCTGACACCACCTTCAGACATTCAAAAGCACCTCGATTGCTAAACCATCATGTCTTCCCAATGCCTCTCGCCCCTATGCAGACCTACGAAGCTACAAATCACACGCTACAACAACTAGGGAGCGCACACACACGACGCAGACTCCTCGGGCAGAGCTTACCTCGGTACTATGCACGTTTCCAGACATCCAGAGCGTTTCTTGGACGTCTGCGGAGCCCTCCAACCATCTGCAAAGCATCGCAGACGTCTGATAATCGCAGAAATGCCCCCAATCTCCACGCGCAGGACCTCTTACAGCGTAACTCCTCCTTGGGCCTCGCACTGCAGTAGCTAC
Source organism: Thalassia testudinum (assembly GCA_037157565.1). Taxonomy (NCBI): domain Eukaryota; kingdom Viridiplantae; phylum Streptophyta; class Magnoliopsida; order Alismatales; family Hydrocharitaceae; genus Thalassia; species Thalassia testudinum. The sequence goes on from JAZHRO010000073.1 coordinate 157,318,546, forward strand.
AACACATCCTCTCCTTGCTGCTCTCTCCTCCCGCACACACTCCCCTCCCCCTCACGTTCTTCCTCTCTCTCTCTCTCTCTCTCTCTCTCTCTCTCTCTCTCTCTCTCTCAGCCTCCACCCTCTCCTACCGTTTACTCCTTCTCCCACTGGTTGTAGGGAAACGAAAGGAAGGAGGTAGGTGCACTGCTCGAGACAAGAAATGGAGGGTAGGGTTGCGATTTCCGAGGTGGATTTTGAGGTTCTAAAGGGGAGGGGGTAGGCTTTTGGGGGGTGCGTAGGGTGGTGCGGGGTCAGGAAAGTTTCACCTAGCCCTGCAGGACAATTTCTGGGGATGTTAGAATTGCGCTAAACCCTTCCAAAAGCCAAAAATACTCTGCACGGGATCTTTTTGGTGGGCAGAAAATTGCAACAAGACCTCTAAGGTTCAGGAAAAGCCAAATGACCTCTTAGGAGAGGTCATTTCACCATGTGTCTCCATTAATCCTAAAAATCATATTTCCTTATCACCACCAAATACTGCTCAACCTATTACACGTCTATCTGACACACATAAAACAAATTAAGAAACTTCCCTACCTTCCACGTCGCTGACATTATCAGAAACTCAACCTTCGAAGCTCCATGCATACCAAAGCAAACAGGTCGCACTCATGCTATGACCACCTGCTCTCATAATGGAATTTACAAAAAGAAAGTTTTTCAGGCTTCTTGCTTATCTGATAGTGAACCTACGTGCTATTCTCAAGCACAAAAATTCCAATGTTGGATAAAAGCAATGAATGAGGAATTCTTAGCTCTTTTGAAGAATAACCCTTGGAAATTAGTTCCAAGGCCTCCAAATACCAATATTATTGGATGCAAATGGATTTATCGCATAAAATACAAAATCAATGGTTCTATCGATCAGTTTAAAGTTCGATTGGTTGCAAAGGGATATACTTAGCAACAAGGAATTGATTTTTCTGATACTTTTAGTCCAGTTATTAAAATAACAATTGTACAATTGCTACTTGCATTAGCTATTGCTAATTAATGGTGTCTACAACAATTAGACATTCACAATGCCTTTTTACATGGGATCTTGAAGAAACAATTTTTATGGAACAACCCTAAGGGTTTATACAACCAGATTTTTCAACTCATGTTTGTCAGCTCAATAAATCCTTATATGGACTTAAAACAAGCACCTCGTGCCTGATTTAAGAAATTGACCTCATTTCTTCTTGAGTATGGCTTTGTTGGTTCAAAAATTGATTCATCCTTATTCATTTTAAAACAAAAAGAAGGCACCCTCTACATATTAATATATGTAGATGACATACTTGTCATATCTTTAACTTTGTTATTAGATAAGTTTTTGCAAGCACTAAAGATCACCTTTTTAGTTCGGGATCTTGGAGTTCCCTCATATTTTCTTGGTGTAGAGATTATTGCAAATTCTCAAGGTATATATCTATCTTAGCAAAAATACATAACAGATATTCTTCACAATCCTCATATTAATGATGCCAAAGGAGTTCCTACGCTAATGACATCAGATGCAGCAGTCAATTTCTTAAAACATTTTGGAACTCCATTACAGGATCTGTTTCTTTTCAGACATATTTTGGGCAAACTTCGATATCTTCTTTTTACAAGGCCTGATCTGACTTTTGTAGTTCATAAACTATCACAAGTTATGTATTGTCCTTCTAACAAGCATTTTGAGTTGCTTAAATGAGTTGTGAGGTACTTAAAGGGACAACAACTCATCCTTACTCTATCCCTCAACATTTGCCAAAAACATTACTATATTTTCTGATGCTGATTAGGCGTCTAACTTGGATGATTCGAAGTCAACAACAAGTTACATTATTTTCTTTGGATCAACCTTAGTTTCATGGGCTTCTAAAATGTAACAAATTGTTGCTCGTTCAAGCACAGAGGTAGAATATCGTGCCTTAGCAAATGCCACTGTCGAGGTCACCTAGCTACAAGCTTTACTTCAAAAAAATTGGTGTTTTTCTTCTAGAGTCCCCAACTTTATTTTGTGACAACATTGGAGCTATATACTTTACAACAAATACATTGTTTCACGTTAGGACTAAGCACATCGAAATAGACTTCCATTTTGTTTGTGATAAAATCGCTTGGAAAGATTTACATGTTGCTTTTGTTCAATCAAAAGAACAACTTGCAGATTTTTTAACTAAGCCACCGTGAAGGATTCAATTTCTTCACTTTCGAGACAAATTAAAGCTCTTTGAAAGACCTTAAATTTGAGAGGGGGTAACAGTAATAGTACAACTACATGTAACAAATCAATATTCTTGTGGTACAAATTGTTAAGAATTTGTTAGAAACTGGTGACTCTATGTTAATGGTCACCTCATCTCTTGTCTATAAAAGAACTCGTATATAACCTGTAGGGCAATAGAAATCATTTCTAATTTTTCATATCCTTAAAGAGACACAACATTTCTCCAATTTTTTTTGGATGGGTTTCTCAATTTGTCATCATACCTTCGGAAGTGGAAGGAATCACGATGGCCATTCCATCTAAATCTTTAGAAATTGCTCATCGTTAGAATAGATTCATAGATTGAGTTGGCTTATCCTTTGTAAATTGATATGTTTGCGTCTACTTTTTATTTTGCTATTGATCGGGTCCAAGGAACCTAATCGAAGGAAAAAAAAAAAAAAAAAAAGAAAAGGAACCTAGCAACAATGAATATCTTTTAAAGTAATCAATACTTCCAAAAAAGTGTTGACATTGGCACGTCTCTATTCACGATTGATTGAAATGATTGTTATTCTTTAATTTGGATAGAATCTACATGATAATCATACGGATTTTAATGTTGAGATTGGATTTTCGGGTTGGCCGAGAAAAGTTCATTAAGGTTTATTATATTACAAAATATAACTTTTGAAATAATGGGACAAAGGGCTACGGGAGGGAAGGAGGAGGGGCCGATGGAGGGAAGAGAGCCACGCCATCGTTGGAGGGAGAGGATGCCAGATGAAAAGAGAGGGAGTGAGGTCGTCAAACGAAGGGAGAGCGAGAGGATGCCAAAGTTTGAGGAGATGAGTCGCTTTAGGAGAGGAAAGTGTGAGGTACTGAGGTGAGGTTGTGAGGGAGAGCAGATGTGTGATGTGTGGGCCCAATAATTTTTCTTGGGTTTCTTCCATTTTGGATCGGGTCAGGCATAATCTTGAAACTTTTTTAAAAATTAAGATCGAGGCTTGACCCATTTAAAATTCAAGTGTAGATTAGGTTGAGATTTTTTAGGTTGAATTTGTATTAACTCAACTTAATGCTCCACTTTAGTTAGGTATAAAATAGATATTAAAATTTCAAACCCTATTAGTCATTATAGAAATCCACTTCCATACAACATAAGATCTTAGTAGTCTATATTAAATTCTAAGATCATTTATAAATCATGAATTAGAAATACTCTCATATCTATATTTAGCCATTTATGAAAAAGATGATATTCTTTCGGTGTTTGATTAGTAATATTTATTATCTGTTGTAATTGTATTCACCTCATTTATTTGAATGGAGTACCTACAAAATGTTAAAAAAAGAAAAAGAATAATTTTTGAAAAGGATAGTGATGAGATCTAATTTTGGATGGCACATTACATTTCATTGAACCTCAATATGATTTTTAGTCAATTGTGTGTCTCAATATGATTACTTAGGTCTCTTTTGATAAAGGAAATAAGTTTGTGAATTAAGTAGAAGAATAAGAAAAAAATAAAATAAATGAGTTAATCTGTTTGGATATTTTGACATATTAAAATTATTCTACAAGAAGGTAGAATAACTTTAATCTATATTAAATCAACTTAACCCACCGTAAACTTCAACCATGGTAAATGATATATTAAAATTTAACACGTCGAACAAATACTACCTTAGAGTAACCAATATAGTGAATTTGCAATCCTCAAGTGGAGTTTTAATTTCGAATAACGTAACAAGAGAGAGGAGGATGTGTAGGGCTAGGGAGGGGGGGGTGAGGGAAGATGAGAGGAGGGGAATGAACACACCCATGTGTAGAGGGGATGATGGCAATTTCCCTTCATTACTTAAGCGACAGGGTGAGCAAATGTTACGACCTGATCGCGACCCTCTGGGAACCCGGAAACGGCTTGCCTCGACTAACCCTAAGGCCCAGTCGTCCAACGAAAAACTAACCCATATGCACGAAACCAACATAAACCACGCATGAAAGTAACTAGAAGTAATTAAAGGAAGCAACGAAAGTAACTAGAGCTCAAAAAGACATAAACATAATCCGAAAACTAGCCATCACAATAATAAAAGTTCACACCATCGAGTTCAACATGAAATAGAAGCACTCACTACAGTAGAAAAGGCTGAAAGAGAACTAGTACTGGAAGCTAAGGCTAAGCTCGACTGGGCCTAGCACCCTCTGCAACCGATGGTGTTGGCTGCTCGACTCTCTGACCTGTACATAGTTATATATGACGGGGGTCAACTTACGCTGAATAGAGTGGTATATACAACAGTTATATCATTTAAGCAGTAAAGGAAAACCACATATATACATGTAATCATCTAATTATCCAATCAACAGTTAATTTAACAACTAGTGTTTGTGAGTTAGTTTTCTAGCAAAAGGTCCACAATGTCTCTCAATCTTCCTGTTCCTTAAGGGAACTATCTTGATTATAGTTTTCCCGCGATGTAAGATGTACACGTGGCACTCTCCTGGCCGAGAGAGCACCCCATGGTAGTCTTACGCCCGGTCTACCACCCCGAGGTCACGGTCGCGACGTAGCGGTGACTACGGCACGTGCGATAAGCGCACGGGTAGCTACCTCACACTGGCATGCGGTCAGTCGTTTCCGCTAGCGGGTTCGCCCAAAAGTACAACACGGAACAACATAGGGCCTTGCCTTCTCTGAATAGGGGTCTCGCCCCTCCACAGTTTGCGTACCCTCATCCGCCTATCCTGATTTGCCTAGTGGGCTTGTTATGACCCGATTCCCAAATCCCTACAGGACCCAAGATCAGCTCGTCTCGACTAATCCCAAGACCAAGTCGTCCAACGAGAAATAACCAAAAGTAGGAAATAAACCACATTCACACATGTAATATAACTAAGCATAAGGAAAAATGAGATGTAAAGGAACAATAGAGGTAAAGTTTCAACAAAGTAATATATGCCATCACAACAACAATAGCGGAGAAGAAGACAGAAAATAATAGGAATAGTAAAATAGATGACTAGTACTCACTACAATAGTAGAAAACTAAAGAGCTAGAAAGAAACGACTACGACTGGGCTCGGCTGGGCCAGCACCCTCTGCAGCCGGAAACTCAGGCTGCTCAACTCTTGGTCCTAAACAGGGTTACGAAAAGATAGAGTCAGCGAATGCTAAGTGCTTACGCGACGAGATCGTATTTTAAAAAGACATTCGTTGTAGTGTTGTTTGAAATCATTGTATAAACAAATAACAATTTTATTACTTGAAAGTTAGAATTTCTGAGGTCAAACTCAAGGAGCAAATTGGTATTTTAGAAGCTTAAGAGCATAATTCTCAAAAAAGCAATAACCAATTTAATCACAATTAAGAAATAATGTCAATGTAGAAATAAGGCCTAAAAATTGGACGGCTGATAAAATATCAGACGTCTTAAAAATTCACGCTATAGTGATTTATATGTGATTTTGGCCTTCTGTGTCTTCTCTTTCTCTCTTCTTTCTCTTTCTCTTTCTCTTTGCTCTGCGGCTGGACTTCTTCTTCTTCTTTGCTACTTTATCTTTCCTTGTCTTTTTCTTCTTCTGCTCGGCCGCTCTTGTTTCTTTCTTTCTCCTACCTTTGCTTTCTTTCTTCCTTATCTTCTTTGTCTTCCTATGACTAAGTCCCTGCCTCTCTTCGTTTCCTTCTTCAGCTACCTTCTTTTTCTTCTCTTCCTCTGTTGCTCCTCAGCCTTGAGTTCTCCTTCCTTCTCTTTTCTTCTTCAACTGCACCTTTCCTTCCTTCTTCTTTAAGCACCTACCCTTAGTTTTCCTTTGAGCCCTTCTCCTTCAACTGCTCCTCTTCTTCTTCCCTGTGCACACACACAGACGCAAAACCTAACCCCTACCCTCCCCGCGTCTCTCTCTCTCTTTTTCTCTCTTAGGTTCACTCTCTCAGAGCCAATCGGGTATACGGGTCGGGTCAAGCGCGCCCGGGTCCAGGCTCACCGGCGTGTGTGGTGGACGAGGAGTGCATGGGTAGTCGGGTCGGATACCAGGTCCGCAAGGCGTGTGCCGCGGACGAGGAGTGGTGGGCGAGTGAGACCTTACCTCGTGTCAGGAGGCGCTAAGCCCCTGGCACTTTTGCAATTTATGCCGCTTCACTTGCTCAAAGACTTCCGAGATGGGACTAAATGTCCCACCCGCTTCTCGCACGCACCCGCAGCAGGTCATCACTCAATCACAGAGGCTGCAAGTGCTTTGGCCTCCAATTATTGGGCGTGAATTGTTCGTGAAGAGTGCCCGCGCGTCTAGGACCTGGAATTCTGATGCCTAAAGCTGAAGATGAAGCTTGCAAGCTTCTTCAAGCTTGCTCTAATGGCGGTCAAGGCACCTGTACTTGTCAACAAGAAAACGACCTCACGGCCTTATCAGATCACTCAGAAAGCTTCATCGTGACGCGGCGAAGGTGGCCCGGTGGTTGGCGTGGCACGGAGCGACCTGGGAGTGCGTGCTTAGGTCGTTCTGTGGCTGTGGAGTTGGGTGTGTTCAGGGGAAGTGTGTGAAGGGTGTGGTGGTTAATGGAGAGGGGGAAAATGATCAGTGAGATGTGGTGATGCTTTGGAGGTGGCTGGCGAGGTGGGTGGGTGCGTGGAATGGCTGGAGCACCTCGCAGTTGGTCAGCCAGAGGTGGAGAAGGTGACAGTGGTATGTGAGCGTCGGGACGTGAAATTAGAAATAGATGAAGGGAAAAGAAAGAGCAAAGGGAGATGACTTATCTGCGAGTGGATAGACGAAGGGGGTGTGGAGGAGGTGGATGGCTCGTATGTGCCATCGCCGGAGACGAAGACCCAAAGAGAGAGAGAGAGATGGTGACGACGAGGAGGTCGGAGAGACGTGCGCTGGTGCGGCACAACGCGGAGGAACGAGGCGGAGATGACTCTGCCACTGGTACGGTGGCAGAGCGATGAGAAGAGGGAGGGAGAGCTGCTAGAGCTTGTGGGTTACTTGGTCGGAGAGGGAAAAGAGCAATTCTAGGGAATTCTTCGGCCAAATCAAGCTTGCTTCATGCGGAGGGATCTGGGCTTGCTTATAAAGGCACGGGCAGAAGGTCAGGTGCAAGGTGGCGGCCAAAAGTCTTCGCCGAAGGCATGGCCGGAGGTGATACCCATACCTCTCGAGTGTTCGCACGAGAGGTATTGGGCGATTCAGGGCATGGGGAACTGTTCAAGCGGTAGAGGGTTTCGTAGAGGACTCCCCTTTCAAATCTGGGAGTAGCTCCTTGGGGAAACAAGGAGAAAATCGCCTCGAAACCTCGTCGGAGGTATGGGTCCCTGCTACAATGGCAGAGGGACCTGAATGTATAAAGTGACAACAAAGTTGAGGGGGTTCTTTGCAAGGGTTTCCAAAAGTTAGGGGCCAAAATGTAATTAGGTGGACTATTTTGCAAAGTAGGTCAAGATGATCTTCCCTTAGGTTCAAATTTTGGTACAAATCTAATTTGGACTTAAGGAATCCAATGGTGAAGTTATATTTTAGGTTTGACCACGTTTAACTGGATATTTTGCATAAAAACCCAAATTAGGTCAAATATTATGCTTGGACCCCATTCTAGGTCAAAACAGGTTCCAAAGGCCAAATTAAAGGTTATAAACCCTAGGGGATATTTTTCCATGAATTTTAAAGGGTTTATTTGATTTTTATCCTACCTGGAACCTTGTGAATTTAAGTGGATTTATTTTAGGGTTACAGAATGTCATTTAATTCTTAAATTTCACAATAACCTTTTTCTGACTGAACCATCCCACTTTTTCTCTTATTAAATCCAATTGACTTATGTTTAGACCCTGAGAAATCCTGTTGATGTATTGCAATGGTGAAATTGCAATTTTACCCTTTGTTTCATGTATTCTTTTCAGATCAGTAATCTCTTGAGTTAGGCCTTCCTTTAGGTTATGTAGGAGCTTTTGTTCACTTTATTAAGTCAAAATAAGCTAGTTAGGGCTCATGATGAGGTTTTCATCATACCCTCATGCCTAGCTTTTGCTAATCCCTTAACAAAAATTTAAGGTTTTAACTTCTGTTCTAGACCATGAATTTCTTTCACTAGTTATGATAAGTGCTTTTTCTTCTGTGATTAGGTTAGAATGCTGACAATAGGCCTATAGGTACTCTAGTACCAACCAAGATCCGGACATGACCAACTTTAGCCTCGATCCTCCGCGAAGGTTTTTAAGGCCCGCAGGAACTATCCTAAGGTTCATTGGACTCCGTAGTTAAAGCACCCATGCTTGAGACATATTTTAGCCTTGGCTCAATTTGTAGTGTGATTTTTTAAGAGAGAGACAGAGGATTTATTTGTTTGGAGAGTTTTCTCTCTCTTTTCTTTTTATTTCTAGCTTCGGATTGGCTTCTCAACACGGTCTGTATCGGATTTCTCGTCCCCATCATCAATCCTCAAAGGTTCCTGGCAATTGATGCTTCGTGATAGCACCTCCTGTTACGAACGCACGCTTCAGACGCCTTTTAAGACGTCTGGGAGGTGGCCCAGACGTCTGACCAGACGTCTGGAAGTGGTTCCAGACGTCTGGGAATCGGTTATTTTTGGCACGCGACGCGCAGACCTGCGTACGCTCTCTCTCCCTCTCTTTTTCCCTCTCCTGCGGCCGCAGACCCACCCTGTCCGCTCTCTCTCTCCTCCTCATGCGGCCTTAAAAGGCCACGCCCTCTCCCTCACTCCCATCACCTCCGCCCCCTTCCTCTTCTCCTTCCAGCCAGTGCGCGAGAGCGAGCGCGAGTGAGCGGCGACAGCGACAGTCGTGGTGAGCGTGGGAGGAGGTGCTGCGCGTGGAAGAGGCGCCCGGCCGTGAGGTCGAGCTCGCCGGGGCTACTAGGGCCGACCGGCGAGGGGCACAGCAGGCGCGGAGCTACGCGGGGGGGGGACTGCTGCAGTTTGAGCAGCAGGCGGACGAGACGCGGCGCGGCCGGGCGTCGCGAGTGGAGGGCGAGTCGCGCCCTGATTCTGGAATTTTCTCCAGAATCAGACGTCTGGGCTAACAACCAGACGGTGTGGAGGACGTCTGAAGGACTGTTCAGATGTCTGAAAGGTGAGTTATTCCGTCTTCTTCCTCTTCTTTGACTGACCGTACTAAGAGAGAGAGGAAATGGGTACATGCAGGTTCTGAGATTCGCATCCAACGCGAATCAGACGTCTGGCTGTAGTGCCAGACAACGGGAACGACTTCTAGACGTCCGGGGTGACCATCGAACGTCTGGGAACTAGGCCAGACGCCCCCGCAGGCTTCTGGACGTTTGAGAGCCCACGCAGAGCAAGGTAACCCCTGATCCACTTTTTAAGACGTCTGGAATAAGTTCCAGACGTCTGATTTTGCACTGTTTCGTCGTTTTCGACCCGTTTAGGGCCCGTTCGGGGTCCGTTTTCCGCATTTCGAGTTGCGTGCTTTTCGGAATTACATCATCTACTCGTCTACAGTAGCTGTATACTATTTTGAGAAATTTCTTGTGTTTGATCCTTGTGATAGGACCCCGTTCCGTTGCAGTCTCGGGGGTTGCAGAGGCACGCGGGATTCCCGACCACTCCCCCAGTTCGCCTGTTGTAACCGGTAGAGTGGCTTTAAGTATAATATGTTAAATTATGAAATCATAAATAGAACCTAGGACATTGCATGAATCCTAGGAATGAGAAATAGATTGAATGGTAGATCCTAGGGTGTTGCATGAATCCTAGGGCTGGAAAACTAGATTGTATGATAGATCCTAGGATATGGCATGAATCCTAGGACGGGAAAACTAGTGGAATGTATGAATACTGCAGTCTTGGAAAATGTGGAAAGGGATTAATAGCTGCCTGTGAATTAAATTAACAGCTGCCTGCTATGAATAAATAAACGTGATTGAGAACATGGATTGTATGAACGTGAAACTGGAAAGGTGAAACCTGATTGTGTTGAGTTAAAAGAGCTGGAACCCTACGGGGAATTAGGAGTAGAACTCCTGGAAGAGGAATGGAATAGAATTGGGGAAGTGAGCTGGCTCTTGAGTATGGAGTACCAAGGAGAGCGACTGTCCCCCTGTTTAGTGCAGAGCGGAGCTAGCTGCCCCAGGGACCCGGGGTTAGGACTGGCCACTCTGTACCGACTTGCTGGCCCTCGTGTACGTAGTACCGAGGAGAGCTACTAGTGTAGAGAGGTACTAGCTACCCCACGGGCCCCGGGGTTCTGCTAGCCTCCTACACCGACTTGTTAGGCCCACTGGGACAAACCAGGGTAGTCAGGCGAGGGTGCGCGGAATGTGGAGGGGCAAGGCCCCTGATTGGTTACTGTGGAGGGGTTAGACCCCTGTTACTGAGAGGGCTCTGCCATGTACTGGTTCCGCGCTGTGCTTTGGGCGCACCCGTTAACGGAAACGACTGACCGCGTGCCAGTGCGGGGTAGCTACCCATGTGTTTATCGCGCATGCTGTAGTCACCGTTACGTCTGTCAGCGACCTTGGGGTGGTTGACTGAGAGTAGGATCACCATGGGGGACTCTCCCGGCCAGGAGAGCACCACGTGTTACTTCTACTTTTCGGAAAAGACTGCAATCAAGATCATTCCCATGAGGAACATTCGAGATCAAGTGAATGATCTGAGAAATAGATAAATTGTGAAACAATAGAAAGACGTAAATAAAGGAAGAAAGAAAATAAAACAGCTACTGTACACTTTACTGCTTCTTTAGTTTTAGCTGCCACCCTACTCAGCGTTTCGTTGTACTTTTCTTTACCTGCAGTTCCATATTATGTTATGAATGTTGTTCTACTGTTGTTGTGGTATATACTGTAGTGGTTTCTTTCCTTACTGCTGTATTTTCTTACTGTTAGTTATATTCATGCTGATTGTGGTTTATTTTACTGCTCTTTTGGTTACTTACTCGTTGGACGACTAGGTCTTGGGATTAGTTGAGTCGGTCCGGTTCTCGTGTCTCGTAGGGACTCGGGAATCGGGTCGTTACACCGCCCATGGTAACCCCTAGAACCCTGATTTTCGAGATTTCGAGATAATCCCGCCCATGGCGTTTCGTGGCTGAATCCAGACCCTGGCAATTGACATTGTGTGATAATGTCACCCATGGTATCTGAACCAGCAGAGTGCTTACATGCCCCCGGTAGGATATGTAAATATCCTAAGAGACAAGTGCCGAGGAGATGATATGTTGTTACGCACTTCGAGGGGAATTTCCAGCCTCTCCGCACCGGGAACTCATCCAAATTAACTTGTGTTGATCGGCCTCTCCTAATCTAGGCAACATTTTCAGGACATTAAAATGCTTTTACGTGATTTTGATAGTTATGCGCAATGAACCAGACTGTGTGTGAATTAGGGTGCTTAGGTTGCTGAGTCTCGCAAACCGAAGGTCAGTTAACGAGGCCAAATACTCCCTAAGCCTTAGACCTAATACTTAAGCTTTGCATTCTCTTCAACCTCTTGAGGATTATCCAAATCTTAGCGGATACTAAGAGTCTAGCCAAAAAGGTCTAAGGTTAGTGATGAGAACATCATCATGAACCCTAACTAGCTCAATTTAATCCAAATAAGTATGAGAAAGCTCCTACAAAACCCAAAGAAAGGCTTAACTCAAAGAATTCTGAGTTTAAGAAGAAAACAAGTCATGAGGGGTAAAACTGTAATTTTACCAACGCAGTTTGCAAGCAGGGTAATTAAGGATCCAAACACGGGTCAAACAAGCCTAATAAGAAGGAAAGTGGGATGATCTGATCCAAAAAGGGTTATAGCAACTTCAAGAAATTAAATGACATTCTGTAACCCTAAAATAAATCCACTTCAATTCACGAGGTTCGAGGTAGGATAAAAATCAACTAAACCCTCTAAAATTCATAGAAAAATAATATCTAGGATTTAGAACCTTCAATTTGACCTTAGAAACCCATTTTGACCTACAAGAGAACTAGGCCCAATTAATGACTTAATCTAGGTTTTTACATAAATTGGCCAGTCAAACATGGTCCAACCTAGAAATAAAATTCACCATTAAAATCCTTAGGTTCAAATTAGTAATGTATAAAAACTTGAGCCTAAGAAGAGACCTCCTTGACCGACTTTGCAATTTGGTCCTCTTTATTTACTTTTTGACCCTTATCTTTCGAAACCCTTGCATTTTGGCCCCTAACTTTCTCGTCGTTCTTTGCAGAATGGTCCCTCCTGCAAAACTCTACGCAGCACCATGCTCCGGCGACTTTGCGCGGAGCATGGCGCTGCGTAGAGAGAGGTGACCGCCCTGCAAAACAGACGCGGGGTTCCCTGCGACGTCCTCTATCGCAGGGACCCGGCCATGCTGCCTGCCGACCACCATACCTTCCATGCGAACGTTTGGAAGGTATGGGTCTCGTCTTCGACCACGCTACGGCGAGGCTGGCACGTCGCCAACCTGCGCCTCCTTCTCCGCCATCCCCTTTATAAGAACCAGCACCCCCTACCGGTTCTGGAAAGCTCTCTTTGACAGAGAACAACCCTCCACTTCATCCTCTCCTCCTCCGTCAGACGGCCCGCAGCTTCCGGCGACTCTCTCCTCTTCCTCCTTGTCGCTCTGCCGCCTTTCCTGCAGCAGGGTTCCCCTTACCCTCTCGTCTGCGCCGTGCTGTACTCGCCGGCGCCCTCCGCCTGCTTCCTCGTCGCCGCACTCCTCTCCAGGGCCTCTTCTTCCCCAGCTCCGGCAGGTACGAGCCGGTGGCTCCGCCCTCCCCCTTCGTCCAAAACCTAGGTAAAAAGCTTCCTCTTCTCCTTTAAATTTCCCCTCTGTCAATTTATCTTTTCGCTCCACCACACACAACTTCCAACTCCGCCTGCTCCGTCTCCGACCACCCTCTCCAGCGAGCTCATCCCACCTCCACAGACCTTCTCACCCCTCTCCGAACCTCAGAAGCTTCCCCTCACTCCACTCAACAGCTTCCCCCTTTCCATTCCCTGCCACACGCCACCTAACGACCCCCCGAACAAACCCATTTCTCCGACCACAGTCCGACCTAGGGCTGCCACCATACGCCGCCTCACGCCTCGCCACCACCCGCATTGGCTTCGTCGCACTCCGGCGAAGCTCCCTGCATACTCTGTGTAACGACCCGATTCCCGAGTCCCTACGAGGCACGAGAACCGGACCGACTCGACTAATCCCAAGACCTAGTCGTCCAACGAGGAAGTAACCAAAAGAGCAGTAAAATAAACCACATTCAACATGAAATATAACTAGCAGTAACAAAATACAGCAATAAGAAAAAGAACTACTACAGCATGTACCACCACAATAGTAGAACAACATTTATAACATAACATGAACTACAAGTAAAGAAAAGTACGGGGGGTAACAAGAACTACTCACTACAGTGGAACAAAAGGGGTACAAAAGAACTGTGGTAAGTCTACTGGACCTTACTCGGCCCAGCGTCCTCTGCAGCCGCTGACCCTGGCGGCTCAACACCTGGTCCTAAAAAGTAACGAATGTAACACGTCAGCGAAACGCTGAGTAGAGTGGCAGCTAAAACTAAAGAAGCAGTAAAGTGTACAGTAGCTGTTTTATTTTCTTTCTTCCTTTATTTACGTCTTTCTATTGTTTCACAATTTATCTATTTCTCAGATCCTTCACTTGATCTCGAATGTTCCTCGTGGGAACGATCTTGATTGCAGTCTTTTCCGAAAAGTAGAAGTAACACGTGGTGCTCTCCTGGCCGGGAGAGTCCCCCATGGTGATCCTACTCTCAGTCAACCACCCCAAGGTCGCTGACAGACGTAACGGTGACTACGGCACGCGCGATAAACACACGGGTAGCTACCCCGCACTGGCACGCGGTCAGTCGTTTCCGTTAACGGGTGCGCCCAAAGCACAGCACGGAGCCAGTATAGGGCAGAGCCCTCTCAATAACAAGGGTCCAGCCCCTCCACAGTAACCAAATAGGGGTCTTGCCCCTCCACAGTCCGCACACCCTCGCCTGACTACCCTGGTTCACCCAATGGGCCTAACAAGTCGGTGTAGGTGAGCAAGCAGCACCCCGGGGCCCGTGGGGTAGCTAGTACTCGCTCTACACTAGTAGCTCTCCTCGGAACTGTGTACACGAGGGCCAAAAGTCGGTACAAAGTGGCCAGACCTAACCCCGAGTCCCTGGGGCGGCTGGCTCTGCTCTGTACTAAAAAGGTAACAGGTGCTTCCCCTGGCACGACGTACCCAAGAGACAACACACCTCCATGTCTTTCCTTCTCAGTTCCATTTCATTCTCTTTCCAGGATTTCTACTCCTAATTCTCCGTAGGGTTCCAGCTCTTTTAACTCAGCACATTCAGGTTTCACCCTTTCAGTTTCACGTTCATACAACCCATATTCTCAATCATGTTCATTTATTCATAACAGGCAGCTGTTAAATCAATTTACAGGCAGCTATTATTTCCTTTCCACATTTTCCAAGACTGCAATATCTATATTCATATCACTAGTTTTCTAGTCCTAGGATTCATGCCGTATCCTAGGATCTATCATTCAATCTAGTTTTCCAGCCCTAGGATTCATGCAATACCCTAGGATCTATCATTCAATCTAGTTTCTCATTCCTAGGATTCAGGCAATGCCCTAGGTTCTATTAATTGTTCCATAATTGTAACAAATTATGTTAATAATTTTTAAAGCCACTCTACCAGCTACAACGGGAGTACTGAAGGCGTGGTCGGAAATCCTGCGCGCCTCCGCAACCCCCGGGACTGCAATGGAACGGGGTCCTATCACAAGGATCAAACACAAGGAGTTTCTCATAACAGTATATAATTACTGTAAACAGGTAGAGGATTTTATTCTGGAAAGAACGCAACTCAAAACGCGGAAAACGGACTCCGAACGGGCCCTAAACGGGTCGAAAACGACGAAACAGTCCAAAATCAGACGTTCAATAGTGAGAAATAAATTAATTTAAAAAAAAAATGAATTTAGGAAGAAAACTTAGGCATTAGAAACTTGTCAATAGTAAGAAATAATACAAAAGGAACTTAAACACTTAGACTTTTCAGGCCTTCAGGCTTAATTAGCCCTGGTGTCCATTAAAATATGGATTTAGCGGCGAATCCTTGCAACTTTAAGCTATTCTAATCCACCTACTAAATAAGGTAATAAGTATGCGACTTATCAACTCACCCCCTAACTCAGGAAAACTTTGAGTCTAAGCATCTGCACACATTTTTCCACAGACTCACTTCTCGGAGATTTTGACAGAAATTGGGTAGCTAATAAACTCTCTAGGGTGTTATGGGTGGCAAGTTGTCGTGTGTAACAGCCCATTAGCAGGTTGTCCAGAATCCAGCCACAGGCCATTTCTTTTTCGCTGCCTCTAGGTACATCTGAAATCAGGGAAGCCACCTACGAAAAAAAAAAAATAAAAAAAAGGGGGGACGGGGGGGGGGGGGGGGGGGGGGGAAGAAGAAAAGAAAATAAACCACACTTCACCGCACAAGTATGGCTGGCAAGTGATCGTGGGTAACAGCCCATTGGTCGGTTGTCTAGAGCCCAGCTTAATAATTGCACAAAAAAGACCAAAACACCTAAGGAAGAAGCGGGGAAGTAGTATAAGCAGGGGAGATATACACTGGAAAATCCTTATGTTGACCCCAAGTAAAACGAACGTAGGGAGAAAGCTACCAATCGAACAAATACACCTCCAGGCAAAAATATTTTCTTTTTCGGTCACCTAGAGGCGTAGAAACTCGAAGTCTGTCTCAATTACCATTGAGTCTATCACAACATTCACACCAAGATGCTTAGCACTTATGGTTTTGACCGAGTTTTGGGTAGGTTGGGTAGCTGTAAAAAGTTACCAACCCACACTGAATTCCGAAAAAAAATTCTAAGAAAATATACATACGTATACATATGTACATTAAAGCAAGGATTCGGCCGATTCGTATTTTGGCAGACACTCGGGCGCTGCTTAGTCTTTGTAGATTAAGATCTTCGTATATTTCCTCTTATTGACAAGTAACGAAGTGCCTAAGCAATTACTTCTTGAATTCTCCAAGGAAATAAAGGCTAGAATAAACCTTGCTAGGGACTAGCAAGGAGTAAGCATGGGGGTATGATAACACCACACAAGGGGGTAGTAATTAGGTTGAATATGGCCCATCTTTAGAATAAAAGGCACAACATAAGTAGAATAAGAGCATTGCATGCATCAAGTACCAAGATTGCTTATAAACTGTATTAATGGCCATTTGTGTAAAGCATTTGTCAAAGCAGGCCTCAGATGAGCAATCGGACCGCACGGATGGATTCAAAACGACAAACGGAGTCCAACGGACTCAAGATCGGCCAAATCCGACATCCGGAGCTCCCACAATGGGCCCAAGAAATTCTGACCGTTGATCTGGAGATCAACAGCCCAGAGAGAGCCACGTCGCCCTGCCCCCACTGCTTGCACACCCTCAAGCCGTCCAAAGACGAATCTCGGCCGTTGATCTTCGATCGAACGGCCGAGATTGGCGCGCTTGCCCGCGGTCGCAGTGACAAAGCGTGGGCGTGGCCCAACGGTTAGCGCGCACGCTCGCATAGCCGCGACGCGCGTTCGAGCCGCGAGGAGCGGGATTTGAAGGCGGGCGAAGGGTGTGGAAAAATTGGGTCGCTCGATTAGCATCGGGCGGCCACGATCTCGCCACGCAGCGTACGAGCGCCCACACGCGTGCGCACGCCAGGCGGAAATGCGCGCGCACACGCGCGCCCAAGGCGCGATCTTAGTGCGGGTGCAGAAGGCTCTTAGCAGTCCGATCTTCAATCGGACGGCTCTCGTTCAGCGGCCATGGATCGCGCGAAGAGGAAGACCAGGGCGGGCGGCTGACCGGCGGCGAGAGGGCTACACCGACGCTTTTGGAAGCGATTTTAGCGACGCTCTGGATGTCGCTAAAGCCCCTTCTTCTTTTAGGAAGCCATTAACTCTATTTAAACCCCCTCCTACCACCATTCAAGATATACTCTCCCACTTGCAACTACTCCACTCCTCTCCTAGCTAGTTTTAGGCACTCTTGTAATCGCCGGAGACGACGAGCCGCCGACGGAGCCTCCTCCACCGCCGTGGCTGCCTCGTCGCTCTCCACTCTCTCTCTACCTCTCTCTCTCTCTCTCTTTTAAGCTTTCATTTACTCTTGTTAAAGCATGTATTTAATGTTGTAAGCTATGAACTATGAATGCATGTTTAATGAAATTATTTTTCGTTCAATCGCCATTTTAATTTCTGTTCAAAGTGCATGATCAAAACTAAGAGCTTTCTAACCCTAAACTCTCTCTCTATCTCTCGCTTTTCAAAACCGTCTCTTTCGCAAGCAAAACTCCACTTTTTTCGTGACAACAAGTGGTAAACAAAATCCGATTTCCACGCCTCCCTGAGACCGACACTCGGACTCACCTCCGTTTACTTCTTTTAAAACCGACGTATCAAGTGCGACTATAACGACACCTCTTAACACATACGCACTACGGTACGTCAGTTTTTGGCGCTGTTACGAACGCGTGCCCCAGACGTATTTTAAGACGCCTTGGAGGTGACCCAGACGTCGGACCAGACGTCTGGGATCAAATCCAGACGTCTGACCAGACGTCTGGGATCGTTTCCAGACGTCTGGAAAATAGTTTTTTTTCGCACGAAAGATTCGTCTGCACGCCTGTGCGCGCAGACCCGCGATTCCCCTCTCTCTCTTTTTTCCCTCTCTCTCTGCGGCGGCAGACCTGCCGCGCTCTCTCTCCCTCCTCCTCGCGCGGCCTTAAAAGGGCACGCCTCCCCTCCCATCTCCACCGTCTCCTCCTTCTTCTCCTTCAGCCAGTGAGCGTGAGCGCGAGGGCGGCAGCGGCGGCCGCAGTGAGCGCGAAGGAGGTGCGGCGTGCGAGGGCGAGCTCGCCGGAGCGGCTTGGCCGGCCGGCCGAGGGCGCAGGGGGCGCGGAACGACGCGGAGAGGGACCTGCTGCAGTCTGAGCAGCAGGCGCACGAGGTGCGACGCGGGCGGCGTCGCGAGCAGAGGCCGAGTAGCGCCGTGATTCTGGAAAAATTTCCAGAATCAGACGTCTGGGTTGATAGGCAGACGGCGAGGACGACGTCTGGTAGCTCATACAGACGTCTAAAAGGTGTGTATTCCGCTTTCTTCTTCCTTCTTGTCGACCGACCGTACTAAGGGAGGGAGTTGGCTGTGCGCAGGTTCGCTGATTCGCCATCCTTTGCGAATCAGACGTCTGGAAGTTGTACCAGACGGCGGGAGTGACCTCCAGACGTCCAGGGTGACCATCGGACGTCTGGGAGCTAGGACAGACGTCCCCGTAGATTTCTGGACGCCTAGGAAACCACGTTGGACAGGTAATTCTCTGATCCACTCTTTAAGACGTCTGGAAGAAGTTCCAGACGTCTGATATTGCACAGTATCGTCTTTTTCGACCCGTTTAGGGCCCGTTCGGGCTCCGTTTTCCGCGATTTGAGTTGCGTTCTTTTCAGAATTAATTCCTATACCCGTCTACAGTAGCTATACACTGTTTTGAGATACTCCTTGTGTTTGATCCTTGTGATAGGATCTCGTTCAGTTGCAGTCTTGAGAGTCGCGGAGGCACGCGGGATTCCCGATCACGCCCCCATTACTCCCGTTGTACCTGGTAGAGTGGCTTAAGTTTATTATTAAAATCTGTTAAAGTATGGAACCATAACTAGAATCTAGGATATTGCATGAATCCTAGGAATGAGAAATGTATGGAATGATAGCTCCTAGGTGATGCATGAATCCTAGGGCTGGAAAACTAGTTGTATGCTAGATCCTAGGATGTGGCATGAACCCTAGGATGGAAAAAACTAGTGGAATGTATAATACTGCAGTCTTGGAAAAATGGAAAGGAATATAAAGCTGCCTGTAAATTGAATTAACAGCTGTCTGTTATGAATAAAGAAACATGATTGAGATCATAGATTGTGAGAACGTGAAACTGGAAAGTGAAACATATGATGTTCTGAGATAAAGAGCTGGAACCCTACGGGGAATTAGGAGTGGAACTCCTGGAAAGAAAAAGGAATGGAACTGAGATGTAGTTTGTACTGTCTCTTGGGTACACAGTACCAAGGGAAGTACCTGTACCTGTTTAGTGCAGAGTGGGGCCAGCCACCCCAGGGACCCGGGGTTAGGATTGGCCACTCTGTACCGACTTGTTGGCCCTCGTGTACGTAGTACCGAGGAGAGCTACTAGTGTTAGGAGAGTACTAGCTACCCCACGGGCCCCGGGGTTCTGCTAGCCTCCTTCACCGACTTGTTAGGCCCACTAGGGCAAACCAGGGTAGTCAGGCGAGGGTGCGCGGACTGTGGAGGGGCAAGGCCCCGGTTTGGTTACTGTGGAGGGGTTGGTCCCCTGATACTGAGAGGGCTCTGCCCTGGTTCCGTGCTGTGCTTTGGGCGCACCCGTTAATGGAAACGACTGACCGCGTGCCAGTGCGGGCTAGCTACCTGTGCGTTTATCGCGCGTGCCGTAGTCACCGTTACGTCTGTCAGTGACCTTGGGGTGGTTGACTGAGGGTAGGATCACCACGGGGGACTCTCCCGGCCAGGAGAGCACCACGTGCTACTTCTACTTTTGGAAAAGACTGCAATCAAGATCGTTCCCACGAGGACATTCGAGATCAAGTAAAGGATCTGAGAAATAAATGAAATAGTGAGAAAAATTGAAAGATGTGAATAAAGGAAGTAATAGAACATAACAACTACTGTACACTCTACTGTTGCCTTTAGTTAGTTTGCCTCTCTACTCAGCGTTTTGCTGACGTGTTACACTCGTTACCTTTTTCAGGACCAGGTGTTGAGCAGCCAGGGTCGGCGGCTGCAGAGGACGCTGGGCCGAGTAGGGTCCAGTAGAGTTTACCACAGTCTTTTGTACCTCTTTTGTTTCTGTTCTAGTGAGTAGTTTTTGTTTCCGCTGTACTTTCTTTACCTGCAGTTCTTGTTATATGATAAATGTTGTTCTACTGTTGTGGTGGTATCTACTGTAGTAGTTTCTTTCCTTACTGCTGTACTTCCTTACTGTTAGTTATATTCAAGCTGAATGTGGTTTATTTTACTGCTCTTTTGGTTACTTCCTCGTTGGACGACTAGGTCTTGGGATTAGTCGAGTCGGTCCGGTTCTCGTGTCTCGTAGGGACTCGGGAACCGGGTCGTTACAGGTGCCGTTGCCGGGGAGGCAACGGATTTGTTTTATCACCTCCATTCCACATTCATTCTCACATCGTCTAATGCCCTATTTTCCTTTTTACTTGACGGTTAAAGGAATTCGGCGCATGGACGGCGAAGCGACGCATTCCACGACGGTAGCAAGGGAGTAGGCACCTCGAGGACCGATAGTGAGTAATCTCTCTCTCATTGTTTGCTTGCGTGAAAAAGTTAAAAAAAAATGTAAAAAAAACTGAAAAAATTGGCATGGTGAATGATTGCTTGACCCACATTCTTAACACATCACCCTACAAAAAAATGTACACTCTAATATGCTGAATAAATTCTTAGAGTGTTCTTTTCTTTCTTGAGTGGTGTTTGCAAAGCCACCATGAGTTGACCTGGGCCGCACCACTCAACCCTAAAACTGATTCATCTAATAGAAGCTGCATGATCATTAGGATGAGTACACTAGGGTTTTAGAGCCTCTACAAAATAAAAAAGAAATCTACTTTTAGCAAATTGTGTGCAGAACTTGATGTGCCCACTGAAACTTGGCTGAAAACACTAAGACACGTCAACCCTAAAAAGTACTAAAGTAAGGATGAAACATTAAAAGACACCACATCTTAATAAATTCTTGCTTGAAAACCTTGTTTTGCTAGAAGCACATACTTTGAAAGTGGAAAATTAAGAGGCACCACCCCAATCAACGCCTCATCACATCACCTTAAGCACAAGCACTATCCTAACCCTTTAAAACTGAGTAGACGTGCCTTAGGCAGGACTGAGTTAAGTCTCAAAAGGTGAGGTTTTGTTTGCTAGGCACTTGGCTTTCATTCCCTTGGTAGAATCTGGTGACTAGGCTGCGAGGCAGTGTCAAACGACCGCGGTTGTGGGGTCTATGGAACTGGAGGCGCAAGCCAAAGGAAGAACCTTCCCTGCAATCAACCTGGCCAGATTAACCTCGGGAAGGGGAGTCCAGTGCTTACGGACTTAATCAACCTTTGTGAAATTTCTAGGTCTTCTAAGGAATACACCATAAGGACTAGGCTTGTTTGCTTGGTTGAGGACACAACTCTCTCGCATCTGTTCTTCCCACATCCCTCCATTTCTTCCAAACCATGGATTTCAATGCCTATCCATCTTACCCAAACTACCCCCAACAGGATTTGTATGCTAACCCAAGTGGACCATACCCACAGCCTACTTGGGCTAACCAACCACCAAGTTGGGGGTACAACCTTGAATATCCCTCTTGGCCCAACTATGACCAAACCACACCAACCTCTTATTGGAATACAACCAACATAGCCACCCAAGGGTACGATTCAAATCATGGGGCTCCATATCTCGATTGTCCTCACGATGCCTCCTCATTTAGGTCCGACCCGCTCTACTGTGATAGGACCAACACTTTAGGAGAACACCAAGAACCCTACCTATCTCAGGATAATAACCAAGAAAGGTCATCTGAATTCAACAACCTTTCCTACTTGACCTTTGGATTAGAAGGAGTTCTAGACAAATGGAAATCAGAAAATGATCAGAAATCTAGGCAAGCCCAAGATCATCAACCTTTGATTTGGTCCCCTGATGAACAATCTGACTGGGAGGAGGACTTAGAACCTCAACTATTCTGGAGTAGGACCAAATAGAGAATGGTTCCTCTTGAAGAACTGGACCCTGAACATGATAGAATAGAGGACCCACCCAAGAACCTAAACACCAATATGGATTCTGATCCACAACCTCAACCATACTCTCTTAACCTGGATTTCAAGGAGGAAATCCAAAGGACACCAAATGGCACCATGTCAATTCTTGATAACCCCCAATTAGAACTACACAGACAAAATCAAGAATTGGTTAAAGGGCAACATGCCATGTTGGAGTTGTTCCAACAATTGGGGGAAGAAGGCCAAAGAAAGCTGTTGCACACAACGCCATTCATGGAATTCATAAAGCAAGGACCTACCATGATCAATTGGACTACACCCAGTCATCCTGATTTGGTTCAGTCCACCATTGATACCCCTCAGGAGTTGGACAGCTCAGTGGATAAGGACAATAAGGATTCCTTGGAACACAATTTGGGGAGCATTGAGAACAAACATCAAGAGGAAACTGAGAAGGTGAGGGGAGAGGCCTTGGAATCTGAATCTAATCGGCCCAAGATAAGTAATCCGGTGGGAGTAACAGCCAATGTCGGAGATGGAGAATGGAGTTACAATTTCAAAGAAATTGATTATGAATCGGTTAGAATCCCCATCACAAATTTGGAGGAGGGCCGAGAGAAAGAATATGATCTAGAGGATGAAATTGACCCTACCTCTAATGTAATCCCAAACAGTGAATCTGATACAGAGGAGGTTGAAGAAAATATTCTTGAGATCAAGGGCTTGGAGGAAATGAGCAATGAAACCATAGTTGCGGGAGAGATGGATTCATCTTTGGAGAGAGGCCTCATGCTTGGTTGTAGGGCTCAGTATGAAACTCTGGACTTTGTTACCTGCCCTACCAGAATGAGAATCCCGCAACCGGAATGCACTGGAATTGATACACTTTCGATGGATTACAATTTTATGGGGACACAAGCTGAATATAAAACCTACATCTTTAGTGTCTGGCGTGTCATATTTGGGGTGCGTTCATCCACAACAACTTGTTTGCATGCCCACAAACTAAGAGAGGTTCTGACACGGGCATGCATGATACAGAATTCCCGCCCCTTAGGAACGGGACTCCACCACAACCTTATTCGCATCTGTGGAGTTCTGATTTTGGGTCTGATTAATTTTGAACATATCTCCTTGACCCAAACCATTCCTATTTGTGCACTGCCCAGCTGGAGGCGTTAAACTCAGCGCTTCCTAGGAGGCAACCCAGAGGATTCAGACTGATCTGGTAGTTTACGTCACTCAGGTACTATTTTTTTGAACCCTTGTGCATCCATTTATCTGTCAATGAGGACATTGTCCAACTTAAGCATGGGGAGATGGTAAATTGTATAATCCTGAGCTTAATTAATCAGTCTGAATGAATAAATTAATTTTAAAAAAAAATGAATTTAGGAAAAAAACTTAGGCATTAGAAACTTGTCAATAGTGAGAAATAATACAAAAGGAACTTAAACACTTAGACTTTTCAGGCCTTCAGGCTTAATTAGCCTTGGTGTCCATTAAAATATGGATTTAGCGGCGAATCCTTGCAACTTTAAGATATTCTAATCCACCTACTAAATAAGGTAATAAGTATACGACTTATCAACTCACCCCCTAACTCAGGAAAACTTTGAGTCTAAGCATCTGCACACATTTTTGCACAGACTCACTTCTCGGAGATTTTGACAGAAATTGGGTAGCTAATGAACTCTCTAGGGTGGTATGGCTGGCAAGTTGTCGTGGGTAACAGCCATTGGTAGGTTGTCCAGAATCCAGCCACAGGCCATTTCTTTTTCGCTGCCTCTAGGTACATTTGAGATCAGGGAAGCCACCTACGAAAAAATAAAAAATAAAAAAAAGGGGGGAGGGGGGGGCGGGGCGGGGGGGAAGAAGAAAAGAAAATAAACCACACTTCACCGCACAAGTATGGCTGGCAAGTGATCGTGGGTAACAGCCCATTGGTCGGTTGTCCAGAGCCCAGCTTAATAATTGCACAAAAAAGACCAAAACACCTAAGGAAGAAGCGGGGAAGTAGTATAAGCCGGGGAGATATACACTGGAAAATCCTTGTGTTGACCCCAAGTAAAACGAACGTAGGGAGAAAGCTACCAATCGAACAAATACACCTTCAGGCAAAAATATTTTCTTTTTCGGTCACCTAGAAGCATAGAAACTCGAAGTCTGTCTCAATTACCATTGAGTCTATCACAACATTCACACCAAGATGCTTAGCACTTAGGGTTTTGACTGAGTTTTGGGTAGGTTGGGTAGCCGTAAAAAGTTACCAACCCACACTGAATTCCGAAAAAAAATTCTAAGAAAATATACATACGTATACATATGTACATTAAAGCAAGGATTCGGGCGATTCGTATTTTGGCAGACACTCGGGAGCTGCTTAGTCTTTGTAGATTAAGATCTTCGTATATTTCCTCTTATTGACAAGTAACGAAGTGCCTAAGCAATTACTTCTTGAATTCTCCAAGGAAATAAAGGCTAGAATAAACCTTGCTAGGGACTAGCAAGGAGTAAGCATGGGGGTATGATAACACCACACAAGGGGGCAGTAATTAGGTTGAATATGGCCCATCTTTAGAATAAAAGGCACAACATAAGTAGAATAGGAGCATTGCAAGCATCAAGTACCAAGATTGCTTATAAACTGTATTAATGGCCATTTGTGTAAAGCATTTGTCAAAGCAGGCCTCAGATGAGCAATCGGACCGCACGGATGGATTCAAAACGACAAACGGAGTCCAACGGACTCAAGATCGACCAAATCCGACATCCGGAGCTCCCACAATGGGCCCAAGAAATTCTGACCGTTGATCTGGAGATCAACGGCCCAGAGAGCGCCACGTCGCCCCGCCCCCATCGCTTGCACACCCTCAAGCTGGCCAAAGACGAATCTCGGCTGTTGATCTTCGATCGAACGGCCGAGATTGGCGCGCTTGCCCGCGGTCGCCGTGACAAAGCGTGGGCGTGGAGAAACGGTTAGCGCGCACGCCCGCATAGCCGCGAGGAGCGGGATTTGAAGGCGGGCGAAGGGTGTGGAAAAATTGGGCCGCTCGATCAGCAGCGGGCGGCCACGATCTCGCCACGCAGCGCGACCGCAGCGCATGAGCGCCCACACGCGTGCGCACGCCAGGCAGAAACGCGCGCGCACACGCGCGCCCAAGGCGCGATCTTAGCGCGGGTGCAGAAGGCTCTTAGCAATCTGATCTTCGATCGGACGGCTCTCGTTCAGCGGCCACGGATCGCGCGAAGAGGAAGACCGGGGCGGGCGGCTGACTGGCGGCGAGAGGGCTACACCGACGCTTTTGGAAGCGGTTTTAGCGACACTATGGATGTCGCTAAAGCCCCTTCTTCTTTTAGGAAGCCCTTAACTCTATTTAAACCCCCTCCTACCACCATTCAAGATATATTCTCCCACTTGCAACTACTCCACTCCTCTCTTAGCTAGTTTTAGGCACTCTTGTAATCGCCGGAGACGACGAGCCGCCGACGGAGCCTCCTCCACCGCCGTGGCTACCTCGTCGCTCTCCACTCTCTCTCTACCTCTCTCTCTCTCTCTCTTTTAAGCTTTCATTTACTCTTGTTAAAGAATGTATTTAATGTTGTAAGCTATGAACTATGAATGCATGTTTAATGAAATTATTTTTCGTTCAATCGTCATTTTAATTTCTGTTCAAAGTGCATGATCAAAACCAAGAGCTTTCTAACCCTAAACTCTCTCTCTATCTCTCGCTTTTCAAAATCGTCTCTTTCGCAAGCAAAACTCTACCTTTTTCGTGACAAGTGGTAAACAAAATCCGATTTCCACGCCTCCCTGAGACCGACACTCGGACTCACCTCCGTTTACTTCTTTTAAAACCGACGTATCAAGTGTGACTATAACGACACCTTTTAACACATACGCACTACGGCACGTCAGTACGCCTAAAGTACATCACGGAACAGTATAAGGCCTTGCCCTCTCAGAGCAAGGGTCTCACCCCTTCACAGTCTGCGTACTCTCGTCCGACTACCACAGTTTTCCCAGAGGGCCTAAAAAGTCGGTGTAGGTTGGCTAGTCCAAACCCCGGGACCCGTGGGGTGGCTAGCTCCCTCCCTACACTAGCAGCACATTTCGGTACTACGTACGCGAGGGCTAAGCAGGAGTCGGTGTAGAGTGACCAGTCCTACCCTGGGTCTCAACCCAAGGGGTGGCTGGCTCCCCCTCTACACTAAAAGGGATAGTTTCTCTCCTTGGTACCATGTACGCAAGGGCTAGCTCACTTCCCATCTACATATCAGATTCCTTTCATACATAGGAGTTCTACTCCTAATTCTCAGTAGGGTTCATGCTCATATTCATCTCATTATCAATATCAGAATGACATTATCCAATTATCAATTTTCCATCACATACAGACAGCTCGTGTTTTCATGTCTAAAACAGTATCTCATAATTACATTAATACCATTGCTAATAATTTATTTAACATGCACTCAAGTAAATAGTATAGCTCAAAACATGCTCATACATTTTTTACCCTAGGGTTCATTCCACATCCTAGAGTTTGGTCCAATTATTCCAAACAAGCACATTCTTATTTAAATATTAACAACTGAATTAAACCACTCTACCGAGTATCACGGGAGGAATGAGGGACCTGCATCGTAGATCTCGTTGTCTCTGTGAGCCCCGAACACGCCACTGACTAGTAACAAGTACTAGCGACTAATTCACATCAGACGTGTCAAAAATAGTAGGTATTTAACACTAACATGTAGAGAAACTCGAGTGGAAAATAACGGTACTTTGTTTGTGGAAATTTGATTTCGTTTGGGCCTTGAACGGGCTAAAAACACGGTTACTATTCAAAATCAGACATCTGGGACTAGTCCTAGACGTCTTAAAAGACATTAGATCTTACCTCTCACTTCCTGCGACTGCCTTAGATGTCCAGACTCCTCTGCAATCGTTTGAGGAGAGTTCCAGACATCTGACCTTCCTTCTAGTCGTCTGGAAGTGCCGTCGGACGTCTGGCTATGTGGTCTGACGTCCAAAAGTGCTTGGAAAGGCGCATCGCGCACCTTTTCAACGCTCTGCACCTGCACATGAAAATCACAGACCTATTTTCAGCCAAACATTCCTGCACTACGATCTGCATGGCGGAAAGTCGCGCATGAAACACGTACCTCCATACGAAAAAATATGCATTCAGATGTCCAGCTTCAGCTTCGAAAATCTGGTTGACGTCCCAAACGTCTGATACTGAAAAACCAATATCCAGAACTCCCTGTACAGCTCGCGCTGCTCGTGCCTTCGCCCTCAAACGATGCAGCGGTAGCTCCAGCAATTGCAGGAGCTTCAGAAGCTCCTTGTCGGCGTCCTCCTCTCTCCCATGAACTCCTCCTCGAGCTCCCGCGGCCGTCGTCCCTCTCCCCCGCTCTCCTCTCACTCCCTCGCACTCTCTCGCTCTCGCTCTTCCCCGTTCTCCCTCATCGGCTCTTCTCCTTCCTCGCCGCATCGAGTCATTTCAGGGCCTAAGAAGAGTCGATGTAGGAGGATCAGTCCTAACCTCGGACCCTGTGGGGTGGCTAGCTCCCTCCTACACTAAGTACAGTAGCTCTCCTCGGTACCGTGTATGCGAAGGCCAGCTACTTTCCATACCAAAGGGATAATCACTCTCGTCGGTACCATGTACGCGAGGGCCAGCTCACTTCCCTTCGACATCCGATATTTATTCCGTACATGTAAGTTCATCTTCTAACTCCCCTTAGAGTTTGTGCATAGGAATTTCTTACTTTCGTACAGTACACATGACTCTATTCATATCATGATAAATTTAGGGTATAATAGGCAGCTCATTATTTCACAATTTGATACTTATCTCATCAATCAAGCTAAATAGAATACAACATGTATTTCAGTTCAAGTCCTGTAATGACCCGGTTCCTGAGTCCCTACGAGACACGAGAACCGGACCGACTCGACTAATCCCAAGACCTAGTCGTCCAACGAGGAAGTAACCAAAAGAGCTGTAAAATAAACCACATTCAGCATGAATATAACTAACAGTAAGGAAGTACAGCAGTAAGGAAAGAAACTACTACAGTAGATACCACCACAACAGTAGAACAACATTTATCATATAACAAGAACTGCAGGTAAAGAAAGTACAGCGGAAACAAAAAAAACTACTCAGTAGAACAGAAGCAAAAGAGGTACAAAAGACTGTGGTAAACTCTACTGGACCCTACTCGGCCCAGCGTCCTCTGCAGCCGCCGACCCTGGCTGCTCAACACCTGGTCCTGAAAAAGGTAACGAGTGTAACACGTCAGCAAAACGCTGAGTAGAGTGGCAAACTAACTAAAGACAACAGTAGAGTGTACAGTAGCTATTATGTTCTATTACTTCCTTTATTCACAACTTTTAATTTTCTCACTATTTCATTTATTTCTCAGATCCTTTACTTGATCTCGAATGTCCTCGTGGGAACGATCTTGATTGCAGTCTTTTCCAAAAGTAGAAGTAGCACGTGGTGCTCTCCTGGCCGGGAGAGTCCCCCGTGGTGATCCTACCCTCAGTCAACCACCCCAAGGTCACTGACAGACGTAAAGGTGACTACGGCACGCGCGATAAACGCACAGGTAGCTAGCCCGCACTGGCACGCGGTCAGTCGTTTCCGTTAACGGGTGCGCCCAAAGCACAGCACGGAACCAGGGCAGAGCCCTCTCAGTATCAGGGGACCAACCCCTCCACAGTAACCAAACCGGGGCCTTGCCCCTCCACAGTCCGCGCACCCTCGCCTGACTACCCTGGTTTGCCCTAGTGGGCCTAACAAGTCGGTGAAGGAGGCTAGCAGAACCCCGGGGCCCGTGGGGTAGCTAGTACTCTCCTAACACTAGTAGCTCTCCTCGGTACTACGTACACGAGGGCCAACAAGTCGGTACAGAGTGGCCAATCCTAACCCCGGGTCCCTGGGGTGGCTGGCCCCACTCTGCACTAAACAGGTACTGGTACTTCCCTTGGTACTGCGTACCCAAGAGACGGTACAACTACATCACAGTTCCATTCCTTTTTCTTTCCAGGAGTTCCACTCCTAATTCCCCATAGGGTTCCAGCTCTTTATCTTAGAACATCATATGTTTCACTTTCCAGTTTCACGTTCTCACAATCCAGGATCTCAATCATGTTTCTTTATTCATAACAGGCAGCTGTTAATTCAATTTACAGGCAGCTTTATATTCCTTTCCATTTTTCCAAGACTGCAGTATTATACATTCCACTAGTCTTTTCCATCCTAGGGTTCATGCCACATCCTAGGATCTAGCATACAACTAGTTTTCCAGCCCTAGGATTCATGCATCACCTAGGAGCTATCATTCCATACATTTCTCATTCCTAGGATTCATGCAATGTCCTAGATTCTAGTTATGGTTCCATACTTTAACATATTTTAATAATAAACTTAAGCCACTCTACCAGGTACAACGGGAGTAATGGGGGCGTGATCGGGAATCCCGCGTGCCTCCGCGACTCTCAAGACTGCAACTGAACGAGGTCCTATCACAAGGATCAAACACAAGGAGTATCTCAAAACAGTGTATAGCTACTGTAGACGGGTAGAGGAATTAATTCTGAAAAGAGCGCAACTCGAATCGCGGAAAACGGAGCCCGAACGGGCCCTAAACGGGTCGAAAAAGACGATATTGTGCAAAATCAGACGTCTGGAACTTCTTCCAGACGTCTTAAACAGTGGATCAGAGAATTACCTGTTCAGCGTGGTTTCCCAGACGTCCAGAAGTCTGCGGAGACGTCTGTCCTAGCTCCCAGACGTCCGATGGTCACCCCGGACGTCTGGAGGTCACTCCCGCCGTCTGGTACAACTTCCAGACATCTGATTCGCAAAGGATGGCGAATCAGCGAGCCTGCGCACAGCCAACTGCCTCCCTCAGTACGGTCAGTCGACAGGAAGGAAGAAGAAAGCGGAATACACACCTTTCAGACGTCTGTATGAGCTACCAGACGTTGTCCTCGCCGTCTGCCTATCAACCCAGACGTCTGATTCTGGAAATTTTTCCAGAATCAGGGCGCTACTCGGCCTCCGCTCGCGACGCCGCCCGCGTCGCACCTCGCGCGTCTGCTGGTCAGACCGCAGCAGGTCCCTCTCCGCATCGCTCCGCGCCCCTTGCGCCCTCCGCCGGTCGGCCAAGCCGCTCCGGCGAGCTCGCCCTCACGGCAGAGCTCCGCTCTCGCACGCCGCACCTCCTCCGCGTTCACTGCGGCCGCCGCTGCCGCCCTCGCACTCGCGCTCACGCTCCACTCACTGGCTAAAGGAGAAGGAGGAGACGGTGGAGACGGGAGGGGAGGCGTGCCCTTTTAAGGCCACGCGAGGAGGAGGGAGAGACGCAGCAGAGCGTCTGCAGCCGCAGAGAATATCGGATATTCGCGGGCCTGCTCGCTGAGGCGCGCAGACGAAGACTCGTGCCAGAATAACTGATTTTCAGACGTCTGGGATCGTTTCCAGACGTCTGGTCAGACATCTGGCACACCTCCCAGATATCTTAAAAGACGTCTGGGGCACGTGCTCGTTACAAGTCCTAATTCAACGAATGTAAACAGGCAACTCGTAATTTAACATATTTACGAAACATTACCACAATTTAACATTCACAGCATGTATAATTATTCATTTTTTTTTTCTATCTCAGCACTAGGGTTCATTGTACATCCTAGGGTTCAACCAATTAGTTATAAATAACATGCACTTTCATCATTTAATTCACAAGGGATAGTAAAGACCACTCTACCAGAGTAACCGGGAGGTGTGGGGGCATGAATAGCAGATCGCGTAGCCTCTGCGGGTCCCATGCACACCACGGACGGGCATCCTATTAACACGGACGGTCAGACCTACCATTTCAATATTTCTCAAAACAGGAAAAATAGTTCAAAATAGCTACAACAAAGCTCCACCACATGGGAATTTCCGATAGGAAACCAATGGTAACTTATTTATGAAAAATTGACTTCGTTTGGGTCCTGAATCAGCCCAAACACTCTTCCCGATTCACTTGAACCAGATCAGGTAGGCGGTCCAACTGGACCGATCGCCTGGTGCCTGAATCCATCAAATCAGACTAAAATCAGACATCTAGGAGAGGTCCCACACGTCTTAAACGGCAATAGGAAGCTCACCTTGTGTTCTGTGTGAAGGCCAAACGTCTGGAACCCCTCACGGTCGTCTTGGGGTCTTTCCAGATGTCTGTCATAATGCCCGAACGTCTGAGTCAGGTATCAGATGTCTATAGAGGTGTCCAGGCATCCTAAAGTGTCTGGAAAGCTACACCTGCGCCTCTTCCCGACGACTCTGCAGGCGCACAGGCTCGTACGGTCAAGTGGCAAATCACACAGGGTTAGGACTTTATCATTTGAAAACCTCCTCTTTGGACGTCTATCTAGTGGTACAGACGTCTGATATGCGAAGAACTCCTCCTAGGGTTCTTCCCCCTGCCCTATGCCGCGCACAGACAACCCTCAACGCATTTAGCTCTACAGTGGGTTAAGGGGAGACGGTACGAAATGTATAGACCTTGAGTAGGGCATTACCTTCGATTTTTGTGCAGGATCAGACATCTGGATGCGGCTTCGAACGTCCGATAAGACGTCTGAGGGTCCTCTTAGATGTCTGATTCTGCAGGAAAAAGGACTCCCTAAACCGTTTGTGCTTACTCGCTCCCACCTCACGCAGGAGCTTCAACAGCAGCTAGCTCCCAACTCGCTCCTAGTTCCTCACGAACTCCTCCTTGCAACCAAGCTTCAACAACTTCTCCACGGGAACTCGAGCTCCGGTAGCTTAGCTCCTTGCACGGTAGAGGAGACATGAGAAGAAAGGAGGAGGAAGGTGTAGCCGCAGGGAGGAAACGTGGGGAGAGGTAGGGCTCGACTTCCAAGGGAGGGGGAAGGTTTTATAGGTTTTAGCCTAAGGTTAGGGTTTAGGGGAGGGGTGGTGTGCATGGGGTATGGTTGTGGGCCCAGGGAAATTGCACAAAGTATCTCCCAAAATTTCAAAATTTTCCTCACGTCCTTCCACTAAATAGCTAGGGGTTTAAAACTTGTAACGTAACTCCTATAGTTTCTAAAAAAAACTTACCGACTCTTGGAAAGAATCATTTTAGGAAATATTTAGTTGGGCTACCTTTTGTACGAGGAAAAATAGAGAAATCTAATGAAAACCTTACCAAGCTAACAAATCCTATGAATTGTATGAAAATTTTTTATGAGAGTATTTTTTCCTTCACTTTTACATGTATTTTTCAGTGTAAGAGCCTCCTCCGGATGCCCCCTTTCCAATGTTAAAACAACATGCACCATTATTTTTCATGTCAATAAAAAAAACTTAATTATTGCCAACTAGAATGTGATTCAACGATAGGAACTCTTCACTTTAATTTAAATTTTTATTCTTATATTACTTAAAAGATTGATGGGTAGGATAAAATCAATTTCCCTCTGATTTATCAAACTAAATTCCAGGCTATTAAAAACAAAATCTTAAGCATCACGAGAAAAGGATCAAGCGGTAGGCGCCATGGATAAGCTAGAGGGGTATCCTTTTGTCAAACTCGCGTCTCTCTGTACTGGAACCGCAAAAAGGGAAAATTACGGGAGACTCTGTCGCAAAGTTCCCCTCCCCCCTCTCCGATAAATAACGGCAAAACCCTAACCACCGGATCTCAGAGGAGGCGCTGAGGCACGGGAAGGCTCTGCGCTGGAGGGTTTGGCCCCTTCCTCTTGCCGATGATCCCTCCTCTGTCCTTTTCAGCCCTTCACGTGGTGGTGGTGGTGGTGGTGGTGGTGGTGGTGGTGATCTGTTGCTTTTGTTGTTGTTGTTGTTGCTGCTGCTTCTTCTTCTTCTATTGCTGCTGGCTCTCTCTCTCTCTCTCTCTCTCTCTCACACACACACACACACACTCTCACATATGTGCAGTGATGATTCGTCAAGAGAGCGAGATTTGCTGAATCTCTCAGAAAAGGGTTTAGGGTTAGGATTTTCGCAATAAAATGGCGAGGCTACCTGGACGGCCACCCCCTTTAAAGGTTAGGCAACCGGTAGCAGCCATTGCATGATGCACATATCTATTTGCCTCTCTTCCCTGAAGCATCAAACGGCGAATCTGAGCACACCTTCAGTTAGCATCTTCTTCCTCCATCTTTAAGACATTTCTAGTATCGTGTGAGTTTTATTTTTCCTCTGAGTGTTACCATGGTCTCCGTGAGGAAGATAGACCTTTTGATAGGAAGTGCCGTATGACACTTTTACCAAGCAGCTGCTTTGTCCTTGAGAACTCCACCTTTCCATCTTCTTCTCCCCTTCGATCATCATGTTTCGCTCGCAAGATCCCATTTGGGTATCTGTGTTGAGTCGTAACGTGTTGTGGAGGACGTGGAGATGGATGGCGGCACGTCTTGGACGTTGCTGTGTGGGTGATTTGAAATGGGTCTCTGAGGGATCATACCTTGTGTATTATTATTCTTATTGTTATTTTTGTGCAGTTTGTTTGATATCTGGTTTGCCTGAATGCCACGTTGCCATGAAAAAAGGTTTGATTCCAAGGGATTGGCAATGCTATGTTCGGGCAGAAATTAATCTCCGTTTTGGGGCGTTTGGCATTTGATAGGAACCTGTGGATTCATCATGATCCATGTGTCCATGGGGCCGTTTTGTGCGATTACATTTCTTAACTAATGTTGGTGTTGTGTTCTCTTTCCAATTTGATTCTTTTTGTGATTCTGTTGGGTGGGGCTGATGATGATTTAAACTTAAAATAACGTTGGAATTACCGACTGATCCTTTCATTTGATGTCAATCTGTTGCTTCCTGAGGTCCCCTCGTTTTTGTTTTCCGTTTGGTATCCTTTTTTTTTTTTAAACTGCACATCGTATTTGCAAGTAAGTAGTGCACTCTTCAATTGCTTGTGTTCTTAATAATTTTTGTTTTGTTTATTTTCTCATACCCTTCTTGGGCCTTTGATGTCTATGAATTGTCCGTACCATCTGAGATCGGGGTGCTCTTTCTCCCTGTTAATTTGATGAGAGCGTTTTCCCAACCTTCCTGAGGCCGAAGGGTTCGCGATTAACCCGCTCGTCTATTTGAACGCAAGAAGGGTCTGTTATTTTTTCTGTTTGGTTTCTTTAGAGGCAATCAATTAGAGTCTCTGATGCGCCTTGATTCCAATGGCGCCTTCAGCGCTTTACGTTGCCGAGAGTGATGTGGGGTTATAGATTCTGGCAATTGCCACTCGCTCCCGTGGTTTTTGCATTCAGACGCTCCGACATCCATAAGCTTTGGAAGTTTTTCATTTTAAAGTTGTAGATTGTGTTGAATTTTTCTCATCAACCTCTGATTTTTACCTAAATGTGATTTTTAACTAGGGTTCTTTTCCTGAAGTTTGCTTCTTGAGTGAAATTTTAGTCCTAGTTTACTAAGGTACTTCTCAAATTTTTCGTACACATCTGTCTTTATTAATTTTAATTTAGGTTGTTTTATTGGGGATTATGTGTGATCTTAGGTTATTACGTTCGAAATTAATTTTGATCTTTGGTTGAGTTATTCGATTGTTGGTGCATGTCTTTGAGAATAGTTACGGTGGTGTTTTGTCGTATCTGAGTGTCGGGGGTTCGGAAGGTTTGTTTTGTTTTTTTGATTTTTTCTGTTCTACGAGACGTCTCTTGTATTGGGTTGTGTTCTCTTAATAAAAAGTTTTATGTTAAAAAAATATTAATTTTAATGGGGGTTAGACAAATTCAACTTAAAAATCGTACATTTTTTATATGCCAAAAAGTTTGCATTAATTTAATCCAGTATGAATGGACGTTAACTTCACTTTCCTGATCTCTCAAAGTAAATTAGTCCTTGATGATTAAACATGTGGAGTGCGAATGTTTCTTGACGTAAATTTCTTACTTCTCAAGATAAGTCTTGTAAATGTAAAATGCATGCGTCGTTATTTGAGTAAATGCTTGTTGAGGCATCAGGTTTATCTGTTTGCCAATTGGCTGCTTAAATCCGAAACTTCCTAAGCAAGATGGTCAGTTGAGTTCGCGAAAGCGATACGCAGAAATTTGGGCATTTTCCGAAGGATCAATTGGGTGAGAGCTATCTCAAAATAATTCCACAAGGGTTAGCGATAGCGACGTGGATGCAAATGCTACACGGTAGAGCACGATGCATTGGAAACGATACGAGATGAATGTGAAATACATTATAGCGATCGGTGTTTACTGCTGTTGTCAAATGTGACTTGTTTAGCAAACGTCTCAGTGTAGAAGAGAACAACAATATTGTGTTTGTACAAGGTTGTAATTTTCTCTGTCTTTGACCGATTTGTATGCGACGGTATAGATCGTATGCCTACCAATATATTTCATTTTCTAGGCGTTATAATATATTAACGAAAGAGTAAGGAAAGAAAAATTAGACAATGAACAAGATAACCGCTTCCCCTTTATTGGATGACCGGTATCTTGCGATTTGTAAGCTTTTACGTGTGGATTGCCAAGGGGTTGTCATTACTGATATGTAATAATACTGATCATGATAACGGAGTTGTAGTTTGAACGTATATTTTAACAATGTTCCTAACCGACCACAGCATGTCAAATAGCCCTCGACCCCAACCAGATAGGGGGAGTATCAAACAAAAAAAAGGGAAAGGATGGTGAGCGGGTTTCATCTCTAAAGGTATCTTTAAGGTTAACGAGGATGGGGGGTAAGATTTTACGGGGTGTCTTTTTGGCAGCAAGATTATCTTGTAGTTACACAGGTTATTTTGGTGGGTTAATTTGTGATTGCGTGGAAAATTTTTAGGTTAACTTCACGGTAATATCAGGATAATTTGATTTGAGTTAAATCTTCTTAATGAGGTAAATTTCTTTTTCATCAAATAAGATTAATTCATATTTTCTTGGATTATATGTCTTATGAAATTAGGTCGTAAGGGTTAGTTTACAGGAGTGGTTAATCGCAAAGAGAGTTAATATCTGTTAAGGTGGTTGCTTAATTTGCAGTCGGTGTTAAACCTGTGCATCACCTATGCCTTTTATATTGATAACTTTATTATGAATTAAATATGGTAAGAGTTAACGTCCTAATCTAACATCAATTCAAGTTAAAGTAAATTTGAATAATACATAATTTGTAAGGATTGCTGAAGTAGCGCTACGGTATTTTTCACTATGCTATGAGGTGTTCTTCAATAAAACTTGTTGACAGCCTATGCAAATTAAGGGGGCCTTTCTAGGAACACATTTTCTGCAAAAGGCTCCTGAAGCATTACAACAAACGTCCGATAGTCTCCAAGCAAAAGCTATATCCCGACCAACATCGAATGGTAAGATGGATGGGAGGAAGTTGGTTGAGGATGTTGTTAACAAAGAACCTTGCTCAAGGTGAACAAGGTTGTGTACTTAGGGATTAGAGTGCAAAGTCCACGTGATGTGGGGTGGATGGAGGGGCCTGGCTGGTAAGGGGCCCGTCAGAGCCCCCAAGAAGGTGTCATTTGGAGAAGGTCTAGGGTTTTGGGGTAGGATGGAGGTGTTTTTGGGGAGGATGGGGTTCTAGGTGTTTGGAGTGTTGCACGGTTGGTTCTTAGTTTTAAGATGTCTCAATTTTGCTAAAAATTATGGCTTATGTTGGCTTGTCAGCTCATCACTTGAGAATATGATTTAGCCTCTCCCTCATTTTGTAGCTTGGCAAGATACAAGATAAGGGGTTAGCATGGTGGTGGTGTTTTGCATTGGCATCCAAAAGGCATCGATCACTATGTTTATATTCTCAAAAAATGAAAAGTTACATCAATTTTAACTTGGGAGTCTACCTTCATGGCATCAATGAACATGTTGGGGACGTGTAGGCACAGGAAGGAGCTTAGGAGGTGATAATAATAGGGAGATGGAAGAAATTAATAGGTTCCTCATAATACCTATGCTATGGTCATGCTTTTTTCTCTTCGTTGATACCATGGGTCCTGATCTGACAATGTTATGTGGTGTAAGTGATGCTATAAAGTGATTTGATTGTATTTATTGGTTATACTGTGGAAGATAAAGTGGAGTGTAAATAATTTGTAGAAAGAATTAGTTTTAAGATTGTGAAATTCAATGTGCAATTCGTGGTGAAGTCTTTAGATAACCTTCGCTCTAACACCTACTTGTAACTGTCGCAACTCATGCCCTCTCTCATGATCTTTTTTGAAGTTGCCCCTCTCCCAATGTAAATTAATATAAGCTTGAAAAAAGAATCCCAAATCTCTTATCTACCATCCTAAGGTCAAAAAAGTCTTTTGCCAACTTATCCTTCATCCTAACCTTCAAATCAAAGTAAACACTACCCTTTCACATCATAAGTTAACTATCATCGCTATCCTCTATTCAATAAACACAAGTGCTGGTTAACCCTTGTTTGGAATGAAATAGAAACAAGTGTTGACCCTTATTGTAACCTAGCTAGTCTGGGTTAGCTAACTTGCATTGTATACTAGTCCTTCATGTGTAGCATTTTTTACAACTTCTTTCCATTGTGAGTAGGGTTTTGTTCCTCGATCAAGGTTGGGTCTCTTCTCCGATCCTTATTGTTACGAACACGCGGCTTCAAACGTTTTTAAGACGTCTGGGAGGTGTCCTAGACGTCTGGGATGCAGTTATTTTCGGCACGCGTGTTTCGTCTGCGCGCCTGAGCGCGCAGATCTGCGAGCATCTCTCTCTCCCTCTTTTTCCCTCTCTCCTGCGCCCTCTGTCCCGCTCTCTCTCTCCTTGCGCGGCCTTAAAAGGCCACACCCTCGCCCTCACTCCCGTCACCTCCACCCTTCCTCTTCTCCTTCCAGCCGGCGCGCGAGAGCGAGCGCGAGTGAGCAGCGGCAGCGATAGCCGCGGTGAGTGTGGGAGGAGGTGTTGCGCGTGGGAAGAGGCGCTCAGCCGTGAGGGCGAGCTCGCCGGGGCTGCTAGGGCCGGCCGGCGGGGGAAGCAGCGGACGCGGGGTGACATGGGAGGCCTGCTGCGGCTCGAGCAGCAGGCGGATGAGTCGCGGCGCAGGCGAGCATTGCGAGAGGAGGGCGAGTGGCACCCTGGTTCTGGAATTTTCTCCAGAATCAGACGTCTTGGCTAACAACCAGACGGCTGGGAGGACGTCTGGAGGACTGTCCAGACGTCTGAAAGGTGAGTTATTCCGTCTTTCTTCCTCTTCTTCGACTGACCGTACTAAGAGAGATAGGAAATGGGTACGCGCAGGTTCTGAGATTCGCATCCAACGCGAATCAGACGTCTGGCTGCAGTGCCAAACGACGGGAATGACTTCCAGACATCCGGGGTGACCATCGGACGTCTAGGAACTAGGCCAGACGTCCCCGCAGGCTTTTGGACGTCTGAGAGACCACGCAGAGCAAAGGTAACCTCTGATCCACTTTTTAAGGCGTCTGGAAGAGGTTCCAGACGTCTGATTTTGCACTGTTGATTTTGCACTGTTTTGTCTTTTTCGACCCGTTTAGGGTCCGTTCGGAGTCCGTTTTCCACGTTTCGAGTTGCGTGCTTTTCGGAATTACACCCTCTACCCGTCTACAGTAGTTGTATACTGTTTTGAGAAACTCCTTGTGTTTGATCCTTGTGATAGGACCCCGTTCCGTTGCAGTCTTGGGGGTTGCGGAGGCACGCGGGATTCGCGACCACGCCCCTTGTACTCCTGTTGTAACCGGTAGAGTGGCTTTTAAGTTTATTAGTATAAGCTGTTAATTATGGAACCATAAATAAAACCTAAGACATTGCATGAATCCTAGGAATGAGAAACTAGAATGAATGGTAGATCCTAGGGTGTTGCATTAATCCTAGGGTTGGAAAACTAGATTGTATGATAGATCCTAGGGTATGGCACGAATCGTAGGATGGGAAGAACTAGTGGATTGTATGAATAAATGCAGTCTTAGAAAATGTGGAAGGAAATAATAGGTACCTGTAAATTGGTTTAACAGCTGCCTGTTATGAATAAATGAGCATGTCTGGGAATATGGGATGTATGAATGTGAAACTAGGAAGGTGAAACCTAAATGTGCTGAGTTAAAAGAACTGGAACCCTACGGGGAATTAGGAGTGGAACTCCTGGAAAGAGGAAGGAATGGAACTAAGAAAGAAAGACGTGGTAGTGTGCTGTCTATTGTGTACGTAGTACCAAGGGAAGTACCTGTACCTGTTTAGTGCAGAGCGAAGCCAGCCGCCCCAGGGACCCGGGGTTAGGACTGGCCACTTTGTACTGACTTGATGGCCCTCGTGTACGTAGTACCGAGGAGAGCTACTAGTGTAGGGAGGTACTAGCTACCCCACGGGCCCCAGCGTTCTGCTAGCCTCCTACACCGACTTGTTAGGCCCACTGGGCAAACCAAGGTAGTCAGGCGAGGGTGCGCGGACTGTGGAGGGGCAAGGCCCCTGTTTGGTTACTGTGGAGGGGTTGGACCCCTGTTACTGAGAGGGCTCTGCCATGTACTGGTTCCGTGCTATGCTTTGGGCACATTCGTTAATGGAAACGACTGACCGCTTGCCAGTGAGGGTTAGCTACCTGTGCGTTTATCGCGTGTGTCGTAGTCACCGTTACGCCAGTCCGTGACCTTGGGGTGGTTGACTAAGAGTAGGATCACCACGGGAGACTCTCCCGGCAAGGAGAGCACCACGTGGTACTTCTACTATTCGGAAAAGACTGCAATCAAGATCATTCCCACGAGGAACATTCGAGATCAAGTGAAGGATCTGAGAAATAGATAAATTGTGGGAAAATAGAAAGACGCAATTAAAGAAAGTAACAGAACATAACAACTATTGTACACTCTACTGTTTCTTTTATTTTAGTTGCCACTCTATTCAGCGTTTTGCCGACGTGTTACACTCGTTACCTTTCAGGACCAGGTGTTGAGCAGCCAGGGTCAGCGGCTGCAGAGGACGCTGGGCCGAGTAGGGTCCAGTAGAGTTACCACTGTTCTCTTGTCCCTCTTTTTGGTTCCACTGTAGTGAGTAGTTCTTATTATCGCTGTACTTTTCTTTACCTGCAGTTTCATATTATGTTATGAATGTTGTTCTACTGTTGTGGTGGTATATACTGTAGTGGTTTCTTTCCTTACTGTTGTATTTTCTTACTGTTAGTTATATTAATGCTGAATGTGGTTTATTTTACTGCTCTTTTGGTTACTTCCTCGTTGGACGACCAGGTCTTGGGATTAGTCGAGTCGGTCCGGTTCTCGTGTCTCGTAGGGACTCGGGAATCGGGTCGTTACAAGATGGTATCAGAGCAAGGTCGTCCCGAGAAGTGAATCAACTGACTGGAAAATAAGCAATTCACATGTCTATAACTAGAATCGCCACCACAACATATCTTTTGACATGAACTCTTAGATGTTTTCGTTTGGTACTGTTCCGTAATGACGTATTTCGTTTGTTTTGCATCTCCTTGTAGGAGATGCCTCGTCGCGGGACTGGCGAGACTGGCCGCAGGCGCGGCCGAGGACGAGGTCGGCGAGGTGGGCGTGCCGTTGTCGACGTTTAGGTGGACCAGCCACCACTCCCGGGCATTTAGGCCCAGGACCTCGCCCGACTGATATGGGACATTGTACGAGAGGGGCTCCACCCACCGCCCCGAGCGCCTCCTCTTGGAGCTGCTGTGGGGGAGTCCTCTGTGGGACCACACGACGGACACGGCGCTGGACACGGGGGAGGGGATGGGCCGCTGCCGCTCCCACCTTCCTTCGACACTTCTGTGCATGAGGCACCTTCGCCTGGAGATGCACCAGCACCTCCACTGCAGCGCCACTTTGAGCTTTCCGGACAGTTCCGGAAGCTGAAGCCCCCCTCTTTCAAGGGGGATGAGGACCCGACCGAGGCAGAGGACTGGCTTAAGCAGCTGGAGAAGATCTTCGACACCCTTCGCCCCCCGGTGGAGTGCGGCGTGGCCTTTGCCACGTACCAGCTGGAGAGTGCGGCACACAGGTGGTGGAGGGCGGTCCGGGGACAGGAGAGGGACGAGCCGACCTGGGATCGGTTCGTCACCCTCTTCTGCGAGCAGTACTTTCCCCAGACGTGGCAGGACCAGAGGAGGCGGGAGTTCCACACCCTTCGCCAAGGAACGATGACTATGAGCGCGTACCGCACGCATTTCTTGGAGCTATCCCGCTTTGCAGCGACAGCAGTAGCCACAGAGGAGGACCGCCTTTGGAGGTTCACCGAGGGGCTCCGGCCTGCGATTAGGGGGTATGTCAAACCCCTGAAGCTGCCTACGTTTTCAAGGGTGGTAGAGGCAGCTATGACTTATGAGGAGACCAACCCGTCCGCGCGAGACACTGACGGCGGGCGAAAGAGGCCCTTTCAGCCGGACTTTTCACAGGGCCGGCGAGAGAGGAGACCCGTGGCGTTCGCAGGAGAGCCGTCACGTTTTGTAGGGCCATCAGTGCCTTTGGGGGCCCTCGACAGGGGCCAGTCGCCAGCACCGGACCCCTGCCCAACCGACAGCAGGGACCCACTGAGGGCGGGAGTCGGGTTCCCCTCTGTTACCAGTGTGGCCAGTCGGGCCACATCAGGAGGGACTGCCCGTCTATGGCAAGAGGTCATCAGATACTCCCCGCGCAGAGCACTGGAGGGCGCCAGGAGGCCGCGGTTCCCAGGCACGAGGAGGAGGACAGCAGTCACGAGGAGGGTACCGGCCAGCACCTGCCCGTCCGACGCAGAGTGTGGCTGCTTCGTCCGCACCTGGAGCTTAGGGGCGCATCAACGCCCTGACACACAGGGATGCCAGAGCTTCGGGCTCGGTAGTGGTAGGTATGGTTTCAGTTTCCAGCGGATTCGTTTACACACTTTTCGATTCCGGCGCTACGCACTCGTTTGTCGCAGCCAGTTTCGCAGTTAGTTTGGGCCAGGATTATACGCTGTTAGAGAATCTGTTCGTAATCAGAGGTTCGAGTGGTCAGCTGTTTGTAGCAGAGGAGGTGTACACGGATTGCGAGGTCAGTGTCGGGGGACATAGCATGCCAGCTGACCTGATTATGATACAGATGGAGGACTTTGGAGTGATTCTGGGGATGGACTGGCTGTCCGCTTACCACGCCTTGGTAGACTGTTTTGAGAGGAAGATTGTCTTCTCCATGCCGGAGTTGCCTTCGTTCGAGTTTCACGGACAGCCAGTGGACGGAGGCTTCAGGTGCATTTCGGCACTTCGGGCGGCGAGACTTTTGAGCTAGGGGTGTGAGAGCTTCCTAGCTTGTGTGGTGGCAGAGCCCAACCCTGTGGCAGACTTCCAGAGTATCCCGGTGGTCAGAGAGTACCCTGGCGTGTTTCCAGATGAGTTACCAGGACTACCGTCCGAGCGTGAGATCGAGTTTGAGATCTCACTAGTACCAGGAACCAGCCCCATCTCCATCACGCCATACAGGATGGCACCACTTGAGCTACGAGAGCTCAAGTCTCAATTGCAGGACCTTTTGGAGAAAGGTACTATTTGTGAAGAAGAAGGATGGTACCCTACGCCTTTGTGTGTGCTATCGGCAGCTGAATAGTGTCACCATCAAGAACAGATATCCGCTACCGAGGATCAACGACTTGTTTGACCAATTGCGGGGTGCCACGGTGTTCTCCAAGATCGACTTGAGGTCGAGATACCACCAGTTGAGGATCAGGGAGACCGACGTCTCCAAGACAGCTTTCCGCACCCGGTACGGACACTACGAGTTTTTGGTCATGCCGTTTAGGCTGACCAATGCCCCCGCTACCTTCATGAATCTGATGAACCGGGTGTTTAGACCGTACTTGGACCAGTTCGTAGTGGTTTTCATCGATGATGTACTCATCTATTCTAGGGATCAGACGCAGCACGGACAGCACTTGTGGATGGTTCTGGACACTCTGAAATGACGTAGGCTGTACGCCAAATACAGCAAGTGCGAGTTCTGGTTGAGGGAGGTGACCTTCTTAGGTCATGTGATCTCTGGAGACGGCTTGGCGGTGGGCCCAGCCAAGGTCGAGGCAGTACTCAGGTGGGAGAGACTGCGTTCAGTCACTGAGATTCGTAGTTTC
Source organism: Thalassia testudinum (assembly GCA_037157565.1). Classification (NCBI taxonomy): domain Eukaryota; kingdom Viridiplantae; phylum Streptophyta; class Magnoliopsida; order Alismatales; family Hydrocharitaceae; genus Thalassia; species Thalassia testudinum. The sequence goes on from JAZHRO010000073.1 coordinate 157,361,700, forward strand.
CTGGGACTGGCAGGCTACTACAGACAATTCATCAGAGGTTTTTCACAGATTGCGCGTCCTATGACACAGTTGACCCAGAAGGACGTGCCCTTCGCTTGGACAGACGCCTGTGAGGCATGTTTTCTGGAGCTGAAGGAGAGGTTGACCTCGGCTCCCGTGCTCACCATCCCTGACAGTAGTGGCGGGTTCGTTGTGTACACGGACGCCTCCTTGCAGGGGTTAGGAGGTGTGCTCATGCAGAGGGGTCACGTTGTCACTTACGCTTCGCGGCAACTGAAGCCCCATGAGCATACCTGCCCTACCCACGACCTAGAGTTGGCAGCGGTTGTCTTCGCGCTGAAGACCTGGAGGCACTACTTGTACGGTGAGACCTTCGAGATTTTCACGGATCACAGGAGCCTCAGATACCTTTTTGATCAGAAGGAGCTTAACATGAGACAGAGACGTTGATTGGAGCTCCTGAAGGACTAAGACTGCAGCATCTCCTACCACCCGGGAAAGGCCAATGTGGTGGTTGACGCCTTGAGCCGTAAGGCGCCTGCACACTTGGCCAGTTTACAGTTACAGAGTTGGAGCCTTTTGGAGGAGGTGGGTAGTTGGCGACCCCTGGAGTTACGGGGGCACTGTGGGGCAGTGACGGTGACACGACAGACTAGGCCAGAGCTGATAGACCGCATCATCACAGGACAGATGGCCGATCTGTACTTGCAGTCCTTTCGCGACAGAGTACTGTCAGAAGACCCAGGGGACTTCTCTTTCACAGACCAGGTGCTGCGCCTGAGGGGACGGTTGTGCGTTCCCAGAGACGAGGAGCTGTTGAGAGAGTTCCTGACTGAGGCACACGGTTCCAGGTTCACCATACATTCCGGAAACACGAAGATGTACCACGACTTGAGACGCGAGTTTTGGTGGAGGGGGATGAAGCGGGATGTGGGTGAATTCGTGCAGCAGTACTTAGTGTGCCAGCAGGTGAAAGCCGAGCATCAGAGGCCTGCAGGGTCGCTACAGCTGCTTCCACTGCCAGAGTGGAAGTGGGAGAGCATCACCATGGACTTGGTGGTGGGCTTACCTGTTACCCAGCGAGGGCACGATGCTGTCTGGGTAATTGTGGATAGACTGACGACAACGGCACGATTCCTACCGATCCAAGTCACTTTGGGACCAGCATAATTGGCAGAGAGGTACATCCGCGACGTGGTACGACTACACGGAGTTCCGCAGGAGATCGTATCCGATCGGGATACCCGCTTTACGTCCCAGTTTTGGGCTGAGTTTCAGCAGGCCCTGGGGACGCGGTTGAGGTTTAGTACAGCTTACCACCCCCAGACGGACGGATAGTCCGAACGCACGATACAGACACTTGAGGACCTTTTGCGTGCCTGTGTGCTGGACTGGAGGGGCTCTTGGGAGGAACACCTGCCCCTGGCGGAGTTTGCATACAACAACAGTTACCACTCGAGCATCGGTATGGCTCCCTACGGGGCTTTGTACGGACGGAGGTGTACAGCACCCTTGAGTTGGGTTGAGGTGGGGACCAAGTGGGAGGTTGGCCCCAGGTTGATCCGGCAGAGTCAGGTGGTAGTCGAGCAAGTCCATAGGCGACTCCGCACTGTCAGGAGCAGACAGAAGAGCTACGCAGATCGGAGACGCAGAGTGTAACGACCCGGTTCCCGAGTCCCTACGAGACACGAGAACCGGACTGACTCGACTAATCCCAAGACCTAGTCGTCCAACGAGGAAGTAACCAAAAGACAGTAAAATAAACCACATTCAGCATGAATATAACTAACAGTAAGAAAGTACAGCAGTAAGGAAAGAAACTACTACAGTAGGTACCACCACAACAGTAAAACAACATTTATCATATAACAAGAACTGCAGGTAAAGAAGGTACAGCGGAAACAAAAACTACTCACTAGAACAGAAACAAAAGAGGTACAAAAGGCTGTGGTAACTCTACTGGACCCTACTCGGCCCAGCGTCCTCTGCAGCCGCCGACCCTGGCTACTCAACACCTGGTCCTGAAAAAGGTAACGAGTGTAACACGTCAGCAAAACGCTGAGTAGAGTGGCAAACTAACTAAAGGCAACAGTAGAGTATACAGTAGCTGTTATGTTCTATTACTTCCTTTATTCACATCTTTCAATTTTTCTCACTATTTCATTTATTTCTCAGATCCTTTACTTGATCTCGAATGTCCTTGTGGGAACGATCTTGATTGCAGTCTTTTCCAAAAGTAGAAGTAGCACGTGGTGCTCTCCTGGCCGGGAGAGTCCCCCGTGGTGATCCTACCCTCAGTCAACCACCCCAAGGTCACTGACAGACGTAACGGTGACTACGGCACGCGCGATAAACGCACAGGTAGCTAGCCCGCACTGGCACGCGGTCAGTCGTTTCCGTTAACGGGTGCGCCCAAAGCACAGCACGGAACCAGGGCAGAGCCCTCTCAGTAACAGGGTTCTAACCCCTCCACAGTAACCAAACCGGGGCCTTACCCCTCCACAGTCCGCGCACCTCGCCTGACTACCCTGGTTTGCCCTAGTGGGCCTAACAAGTCGGTGAAGGAGGCTAGCAGAACCCCGGGGCCCGTGGGGTAGCTAGTACTCTCCTAACACTACTAGCTCTCCTCGGTACTACGTACACGAGGGCCAACAAGTCGGTACAGAGTGGCCAGTCCTAACCCCCGGGTCCCTGGGGTGGCTAGCTCAGCTCTGTACTAAACAGGGGGACAGTCGCTATCCTTGGTACTCCGTACTCAAGGGCCAGCTCACTTCCCCAATTCTATTCCATTCGCTTTCCAGGAGTTCTACTCCTACTTCCCCGTAGGGTTCTAGAACATCTTATGTCTTACTTTCCAGTTTCACGTTCTTACAAACCATGATCCCAATCATGTTTCTTTATTCATAACAGGCAGCTGTGAATTCAATTTACAGGCAGCTTCATATATTCCTTTCCATTTTTCCAAGACTGCATTATTATACATTCCACTAGTTTTTCCATCCTAGGATTCATGCCATATCCTAGGGTCTATCATACAATCTAGTTTTCCGGCCCTAGGATTCATGCAACACCTAGGAACTATCATTCCATATATTTCTCATTCCTAGGATTCATGCAATGTCCTAGGTTCTAGTTATGGTTTCATACTTTAACAAATTTTATTAATACTTAAAGCCACTCTACCAGGTACAACGGGAGTAATGGGGGCGTGATCGGGAATCCCGCGTGCCTCCGCGACTCTCAAGACTGCAACCGAACGAGGTCCTATCACAAGGATCAAACACAAGGAGTGTCTCAAAACAGTGTATAGCTACTGTAGACGGGTAGAGGAATTACTTCTGAGAAGAACGCAACTCGAATCGCGGAAAACGGAGCCCGAACGGGCCCTAAACGGGTCGAAAAAGACGATACTGTGCAAAATCAGACGTCTGGAACTCCTTCCAGACGTCTTAAAAAGTGGATCAGAGAATTACCTGTTCAGCGTGGTTTCCCAGACGTCCAGAAGTCTGCGGGGACGTCTGTCCTATACCCCAGACGTCCGATGGTCCATACGGACGTCTGTAGGTCACTCCCGCCGTCTGGTACAACTTCCAGACGTCTGATTCACAAAGGATGGCGAATCAGCGAACCTGCGCACAGCCAACCCCCTCCCTCAGTACGGTCAGTCGACAAGAAGGAAGAAGGCGGAAACTCACCTTTCAGACGTCTGTATGATCTTATAGACGTCGACCTTGCCGTCTGGCTATCAATCCAGACGTCTGATTCTGGAAATTTTTCCAGAATCAGGACCCTGGTCGGCCTCCGCTCGCGACGCCGCCCGCGTCGCACCTCGCGCTCCTGCTGCTCAGACCGCAGCAGGTCCCTCTCCGCGTCGCTCTGCGCCCCCTGCGCCCTCCGCCGGCCGGCCAAGCCGCTCCGGCGAGCTCGCCCTCGCACGCCGTACCTCCGCGCTCACTGCGGCCGTCGCTGCCGCCCTCGCGTCCGCTCGCTCTCGCGCACAGGAAGGAGAAGAAGGAGACGGTGGAGGCGGGAGGGGAGGCGTGGCCCTTTTAAGGCCGCGTGAGGAGGAGAGAGGAGGTGGCAGGCGCCTGCAGCCGCAGAGAGAAAAAGAGGGAATATGCGGTCTGCGCGCTCAGGCGCGCAGGCGACTCGCGTGTGTCGAAAATAACGGATTTCCAGACGTCTTGAAACTATCCCAGACGTCTTATCAGACGTCTGGTTGTGATCCCAGACGTCTGGTACGACGTCTGGGGCACACATTCGTTACACAGAGAGGTGCAGTTCAAGGTTGGGGATCACGTCTTTCTTCGTGTTTCACCCATGAAGGGCCTGCAGCGGTTTGGGGTGAGAGGGAAGCTCGCGCTGAGGTTTGTGGGGCCCTTTGAGGTCCTGGAGCGGGTTGGACTCGTTGTTTACATGCTTGCCCTCCCCCCGCAACTTTCTGGTGTGCACGACGTGTTCCACGTGTCCAACCTCAGGAAGTACGTAGCCGATCCCAGTCACGTACTGAGTCACGAGAGCGTCGAGGTGGGCGACGACCTGACCTACCTCGAGCAGCCAGTGCAGATTCTAGACCGAGCTGTCCGCAGTTTGAGACGAAAGCAAGTACCCCTGGTAAAGGTTTTGTGGAGGAGCCAGCGGTACGAGGAGGCTACCTGGGAGCCTGAGGCTGAAATGCGGGAGTGATACCCGGAACTCTTCGCGGGTACGTCTTTTCGGACCGGCTTCGGTCCTCTTTGAGTTTGTTATGGTTATTTTGACGTCTTTCCCGCACCCTAGTTAGCGCAAGTTTCGGGGACGAAACTTCCTTTGAGTTTGTTATATTGTTACGAACGCACGGCTTCAGATGTTTTTAAGACGTTTGGGAGGTGTCCCAGACGTCTGACCAGACGTCTGGAACCCCTCCCAGACGTCTGGGATGCGGTTATTTTCGGCACGCGTGTTTCGTCTGCGCGCCTGAGCGCGCAGACCTGCGAGCATCTCTCTCTTCCTCTTTTTCCCTCTCCCTCCTACGCCCTCTGTCCTGCTCTCTCTCTCCTCCTCGTGCGGCCTTAAAAGGCCACGCCCTCCCCTCACTCCCGTCACCTTCACCCTTCCTCTTCTCCTTCCAGCCGGTGCGCGAGAGCGAGCGCGAGTGAGCAGCGGCAGCGACAACGGTGAGCATGGGAGGAGGTGCTGCGCGTGGGAAGAGGCGCTTGGCCGTGAGGGCGAGCTCGCCGGGGCTGCTAGGGCCGGCCGGCGGGGGAAGCATCGGACGCGGGGTGACGCGGGAGGCCTGCTGCGGCTCGAGCAACAGGCGGACGAGTCGCGGCGCGGGCGATCGTCGCGAGCGGAGGGCGAGTGGCGCCCTGGTTCTGGAATTTTCTCCAGAATCAGACGTTTGGCCTAACAACCAGACCGCTGGGAGGACGTCTGGAGGACTGTCCAAACATCTAAAAAGTGAGTTATTCCGTCTTTCTTCCTCTTCTTCGACTGACCGTACTAAGAGAGAGAGGAAATGGGTACGCGCAGGCTCTGAGATTCGCATCCAACGCGAATCAGACGTCTGGCTGCAGTGCCAGACAACGGGAACGACTTCCAGACGTCCGGGGTGACCATCGGACGTCTGGGAACTAGGCCAGACGCCCCCGCAGACTTCTGGACGTCTGAGAGACCACGCAGAGCAAAGGTAACCTCTGATCCACTTTTTAAGACGTCTGGAACCTCTTCCAGACATCTGATTTTGCACTGTTTCGTCGTTTTCGACCCGTTTGGGGCCCGTTCGAAGTCCGTTTTTCGTGTTTCGAGTTGCGTGCTTTTCGAAATTACACCCTCTACTCGTCTACAGTAGTTGTATACTATTTTGAGAAACTCCTTGTGTTTGATCTTTGTGATAGGACCCCGTTCTGTTGCGGTCTTGGGGGTTGCGGAGGCATGCGGGATTCCCGACCACGCCCCTTGTACTCCTGTTGTAACCAGTAGAGTGGCTTTTAAGTTTATTAATATAATCTGTTAATTATGGAACCATAAATAGAACCTAGGACATTGCATGAATCCTAGGAATGAGAAACTAGAATGAATGGTAGATCCTAGGGTGTTTCATGAATCCTAGGGCTAGAAAACTAGATTGTATGATAGATCCTAGGGTATGGCATGAATCCTAGGATGGGAAGAACTAGTGGATTGTATGAATAAATGCAGTCTTGGAAAATGTGGAAAAAAAATAATAGCTACCTGTAAATTGGTTTAACAGCTGCCTGTTATGAATAAATGAGCATGTCTGGGAATATGGGATGTATGAATGTGAAACTAGGAAGGTGAAACCTGAATGTGCTGAGTTAAAAGAACTGGAACCTTACGGGGAATTTAGAGTGGAACTCCTGGAAAGAGGAAGGAATGGAACTGAGAAAGAAAGACGTGGTAGTGTGTTGTCTCTTGGATACGTAGTACCAAGGGAAGTACCTGTACCTGTTTAGTGCAGAGCGGAGCCAATCGCCCCAGGGATCCGGGGTTAGGACTGGCCACTGTGTATCGACTTGCTAGCCCTCGTGTACGTAGTACCGAGGAGAGCTACTAGTGTAGGGAGGTACTAGCTACCCCACGGGTCCTGGGGTTCTGCTAGCCTACTACACCGACTTGTTAGGCCCACTGGGCAAACCAGGGTAGTCAGGCGAGGGTGTGCGGACTATGGAGGGGCAAGGCTCCTGTTTGGTTACTGTGGAGGGGTTGGACCCCTGTTACTGAGAGGGCTCTGCCTGTACTGGTTCCGTGCTGTGCTTTGGGCGCATTCGTTAATGGAAACGACTGACTGCGTGCCAGTGAGGGTTAGCTACCTGTGCGCTTATCGCGCGTGCCGTAGTCACCGTTACGCATGTCCGTGACCTTGGGGTGGTTGATTGAGAGTAGGATCACCACAGGGGACTCTCCCAGCCAGGAGAGCACCACGTGCTACATCTACTGTTCGGAAAAGACTGCAATCAAGATAATTCCCACGAGGAACATTCGAGATTAAGTGAAGAATCTGAGAAATAGATAAATTGTGGGAAAATAGAAGGACGCAATTAAAGAAAGTAATAGAACATAACAGCTATTGTACACTCTACTGTTTCTTTTGTTTTAGTTGCCACTCTACTCAGCGTTTTGCCGACGTGTTACACTCGTTACCTTTCAGGACTAGGTGTTGAGCAGTCAGGGTCAGCGGCTGCAGAAGACGCTGGGCCGAGTAGGGTCCAGTAGAGTTACCACTGTTCTCTTATCCCTCTTTTTGGTTCCACTGTAGTGAGTAGTTCTTGTTACCGCTGTACTTTTCTTTACCTGCAGTTTCATATTATGTTATGAATGTTGTTCTACTATTGTGATGGTATATACTGTAGTGGTTTCTTTCCTTACTGCTGTATTTTCTTACTGTCAGTTATATTAATGCTGAATGTGGTTTATTTTACTGCTCTTTTGGTTACTTCCTCGTTGGATGACCAGGTTTTGGGATTAGTCGAGTCGGTCCGGTTCTCGTGTCTCGTAGGGACTCGGGAATCGAGTTGTTACACTTATCCTCTTGCCTTAGGTCTCATAATGTTTGCTTTCTTGTTTATGAACTTGAGTCTTGCTCATAAAGAAAGAGAAACAAACTATGCACATGCATGTAACGTAACTAAAAGTTGTTAAGAGGTATGTGACTTTAAAATTTCTAGTTGAACTTGCAACTGATGGCATCCATCTACTGGATTTAAATAGATGACTTAAATAAAATTGGGTTTGCCTTTGAGGTAATGTATCGAGAAGCTACCAAATAAATACATGTAAAGAAAAAAAGGAACCCCACAAAATAAATGGATTTGGACATCCAAAGCTAAAGTTGACAACTATTAGACAACTTAGGTCAATCTTGATTTTAAACTTGATGGGGCCTTGTGGTCTCCAATAAGTTGTTGAAAGAATCGACTGGCAAGACATATGATCAATCCTTGAACAAAATAACTTTTGTAAAATTTAGAGGTTTGAGTGCAATGTAACAAATTCTAAGAAGGGGATGGAAAGGGGGACATTGATATCAAAATAACTTATAATCGGGATAAGTTGTCTGAAAAATGAATATGATTAATATTTTTGATTATGTGTTGATTAAGATTGACAGTATTCAAATACAAATGTAGGCATCATATTATCATATTTACTCAAAGGTAACTAAGAGTTAACACAACTTGGATGATCTCATCAGTAGTAGTGGAATCTGGATGCTAGGCATTTGGTTGATGATTAAATGAATTTATGTCAAGATTAAATAAAATTTAATAAAAAATAAACTTATTTTATTCACTGCATGGAATAATTTTAAGTTATAAAAATATAAAAAAAATTAACCCACCATTTATTACACTCGTGCTAAAAAAACTTATTTTTCTTGCCAAAGGGACGTTGAGCATCCCGAGGTAAAAAAAAGATCAACGCAGACGCACCCTGTAGAATGCCAGAGGAGGCTCTCTCCGTTCAACCTCAGTGTTTCCGGACCTTCCCCGCAAAAGGAGATACTGCTGGGGATGCCACTGCAAATTTTCTCGGATTCCCTTCCCCAAGCCCCAGTTCCTTCCCAAATAAATTGCGGCAGATCGTGGTAAAAAGAACTCCGATGGGGCGTTGAGGCGGGGGGAAGGATCTGCGTGGAAGGGTTTGGCCCCTTCCCTCTGCCGATGATCCTTCGTCTCCCTCTCTTCAGCCCTTCACTTGATGATGATGACGATGATGACGACGATGCCTTTCTTCCTCCTCCTCCTCCTCCTACTACTACTGCTACTCCCCTTCTTCTCTCTCTCTCTCTCTCTTTTCCACGTGCGTGCATACAGACATACATATATATATATATATACACATACACACACATATACACATGCAGTGATGATTCGCCTAAACAGCGAGATCCTCTGAGGCTCTCACGGAAGGGTTTGGGGTTAGGGTTTTCTGCAATAGAATGGCGAGGCTACGTGGACGGCCTTCCCCTTTCAAGGTTAGGCAACCGGTAGCAGCCATTGCATGATGTACGTATTTAATTGCCAATCTTATCGAACGGCGAATCTGAGCATTCTTCCAAGATCCCTCATTTTTCTCTCTCTGTTTTTTTTTTTTTTTTATTTGGAGATCCTTCGTGGGTTTTTTTGTTCCGAGTGTGGTGTGATGGACCCAATGAGGAAGATAGACCTTTTAATAGGAAGTGCCGTATGACACTTCTACCAAGCAGTTGCTTTGCCCTCGGCCACCTTTCGATCTCCACCCACTTCGATCATAATGCTCCACTCGCAAGATGCCATTTTGGTACCTCGGCTAATTGGTGATGTGTTTTTGGATGGCATGTCTTGGATGTGGCTGTGTGGGTGATTTGAAATGGGTCTCTGAGTGTTCTTGCTATTTTTCTTATTCTTACTATTTAGTTTAGTTTAGTTTAGTTTACTTTGTTAGCTGTGTTTTATGCTGCTTTGGTTCTTTTTTGTGAGTGTAATTGATGTGGTTGATGATAATGTAAGTTTTTATAATGACGTTGGAATTACCGGCTGAATTGCTTCGTTTGATGTCGATCTCTTTCTCCCCGAGGTCTCGTTTGCTTGAGCATCTCTTCTCACTCTTTAAGTTTTGGTCATGGTTGGAAGTGTTCGCTGACACCGGTATTTGATGAATAACCTGCCACCAATTTGTTCTTTATGTTGGTGGGAATGCTGTAACAAATTGGCAGGTTCATGGATTTCCTTTGTCTCTGCAGGAAACACGACTGCTTTTGTATATATTTTCTCCTAATCGAGAAAAGTAATCATTTATGCTTTTGTATGATTTATGAAAGTTTCTGGTTGATGCACCTCTGGATGGTGGGCATGGAAAATCATGGGATGAGCTTTGGGTGTGGTATGTTAATTGGGTTTGGGTTCCGGATTTGTATAATTTTCAGATATCCTTTGAACAGTCAGTGTAAAGCATTTCCTGTCTTTCCCAAATAATTAATATTGAAAGAAATTACTCCTCCCACAGGCTTTCAGTGTTCAGTGGCGGTAGGATGAGATCAAAGATACGAATTTTGTGCGAGTTATGGTCAAATATGTTTCGACGAAGGAATCTTCCCAAGGGATTCTGCACTAGTTTAGGAATGTATATCTTGTCGATCTCGTAACGAAGCTTGTTTAAAGCTTTTATTAGATGCTTGGCAACTTGTAGCTTGAGGTCTTTTCGCCCCCTGATGAGTCAATGGAAGGTACCCCTCATAGAGGAGGCCCATTCGGATTCCAACAGCCCCATCGTAAACAGAACAGGAGATTGTTATTTTTTGTGGTCCCTTCGTGCACCAAATTTTTTTGGAATTCTTTGGACCCTTGGGTTCCCTCTATATTTTCTATCCAAATTTATGATGTGAATTTTTAATGTTAATTTTTGCACAAAATTTTCTAGCATAAATACTTAAGGTTCGAAATGGTTGGTAACTTTCTTGAAATTTTAGAGTTGTGCAGGCTTTTTTATTTCTGGTCTGCATCTAAGTTTGTTTTGAGATTTTGTTCTCTATTATAAAAATATAAAAAAAATATGAATATTTTAAAATATTCTATTTATGGATGGCATGGAAGATCTTTATGATTTTACTTGAATTTATTTATTTGAGTTTTATTTATTTTTAAGAGTTTAAAATCAATTAAATGATAGTAATTTAGCATACCGTGAATTTATCATTTGCGAACTCTTGAGATCAAAGATCATGGTCAAAGTAGCTTGAGAGGTTGAGTTGAATCCGTGTTCGAGGTGATCAAATTACTCGCGCAACTGTGGCCTAACCTTGTCAAGCACAAGATCAAGAGTCCGTCTAGCTTTGAAGCCAGGCTTTTGTCGATTTCGCCTCTGTGATAATTAGGCAGATGGACTGGAGTTGTTTTTGGTGATGCGGTTGTTATGTAGCTGTTGGGGGTCTAGTTTGTAGCTTGCTAATTGAGTTTTGTGTATGTTTTTCTATCCTGTTTGTTTCTTTGTTTCGTTCATCTTGACTTGTATGCTATTTTATTTCTCCTTGGTCTTTCACCAGTTATCTATTACCTTCCTCATACCTCCTGATACCTATTTAAAGGCCCATGCCTTGCTACCTTCATAGGCTCCCATATAGGTTAAATCCTCAAGTCTCATTTCTCCATGCCTCCCCCACTTTCTCCTAAATTCAAGCCCCCCTCCACCTAGTCTCTCCACCTACTTCCGTATTGCCTCTGCATTCGTTGACCGGTCTACTATTTTGGCCTTGGTTATCATCATCTTTGAGTTCACCTTCATTACTCCTGTTGTCTCCCTTCCCTTCCCCTAGATGCTTAGCTTGATATCAACTTGTAGAAGATCCAGTGGAGGTGCACTAAAGAAGCTTTGGAGATTTCAAGGAGGTAGAGAAGTTGATGCTGGCTGAACGTAGTAGTATGGTCGAAGGATGTCGAGGATAAAAGGTAATTTAGTTGGTAAGAAGATAAAATTTAATTTTCTCATTGAAGCTTTATTCGGTTTAACAATAACTTTAGCTTAGGGGCATCATGTCAGGGCAAACAAAGTAAAATGACGTTTTAACATGCTGGTTGACTCCTGCAGTGTTTCCCGTGCAACTGCAAGTCCAGTTGTTCCTCTCTGCAGGGAATAGCTCCTGAACTTTTACTTTTTTTCAGCTACTTGGTAGGTCGTACCACTACCTACAGAAGAGCAAGGTCATGGGGGTCAACGAAAAATTTGCTGTGATGCGTGCTCGAGTATTTCTTCGATCCGTTGTTAAGCCACTAACCTTATGAACCCCTCACAATCTTCACTGCAAAATGCTACTAGTGAAGGTCACCATGCGTATCCAAATGATAGCTGCAAACTTCTCGTATGATTAACGATAGCATGTAAAAAGCGTTGAGGTTGCATTTGACCGTAAGAGAATTCGAGATGCTTAGCCCTATCACGAGATAAGTGATGTGCCAAGTATAATGATTATTATATTGTTACTTGTATTTTTCTTTTTACGCATGACCTTGAAAACATTCTCGTGTTGAACATTTTGCTTAAAATAGCAAAGGCATCTGCATCTCCACTAAAATACCTAACCTGCTTCAATTTCACATTATTATTAATAAAAATTGGCAAGGGCGACAACAATAATAATTATTTTTTTACTTGTTAATTACTCTATAAATCATCAACAATCGTGACCAGATTTAATTGGAACTTGGAATAAACCTTAAAATGAAGACCCGTGCCGAACTCAAAAAATTCACATTTGGAGCAGACCGAGATTTTTTGGATCAAGTTACATACAACTCCGAATTCTCTTGTCTGTGAACTTGGCGAAGCTATTTCCTCATTTGTAAAGAAGCTCCACCTTGTAGAAACGTTGATTCGGTATATTCATTCCCCACTAACCAAACAGACCGAAATTTCTGGAAGAACTTGGGCATCAGAACCTTCCCTTGAATGTCTAGCCCAATGTCACCTAAAGTGTAACAGGACGTAAGCCATCTGGCAGAAAAATGTAAAAGCAGGGGCCTCAGGCAGCAACATGTTGGAACAGGTTGGAATTCAACATGTTGGCATCAAATGAATCAATCAGTCGGTAATTCCAACGCTACTAGTACATACATCCTCATCGGCCCCATGCATCCAAGCTCGCAAGAAGAACCAAAACAGTAGACAACAAAATACCAACATCAACTTGGAAATGTAATCGCACAAAACGGCCCCATGTATGCTTCCTATGAGTCCACAAGTTCCTATCTAAGATGCGATAACACCCCCAAAAAACAGAGCCACTCCTCTTTCCAAACATAGCATCAATTTTTTTCATGTCAACGTGGCATTCAAGCAAACTAGGTATTAAATAAACTAGTTCTAATAATAATAATAATAATAAAACAAGGTAAGGACCCTCGAAGACCCATTTCAAATTACCCACACAGCCTCATCACGTACCATCCATCTCCACGATCTCAACAACACGTTTTTTTCTCTCTTTTTCTAGAGTGAAAAGTAGAGTTCATTGCAACCTCAAAGTAAACAAGGGATTTCTGGTGGCAATCAAAAACCAAATACACCGGTATCAATACATAACCTAGCAAGATTGTGAGGGCAAATTATATCCATCCTAGGAACTTTGCACAAAAGAGACATCCGGAAGTTGTTGCAGTAGGGACTGAAATTTAAGGATGATGTGCTTCGCTCTCCATTGAGGTTGCACGAAATTTAGTATTTGACTGACGGGGCTGACAGCGTCGCTGACAATTGTTCCCGCTTCCACAGCCAAATTCAAGGCCAAGGCGAGGCCTTTATTCTCATGAACTTCTGCCTCGAAGGGATCCGAAGTGTATATCCTTACTGCAGCAATAATGTCTTTACTGCCATCAATTGCAACTGCTGCCGCACAAGAGGAGTCTGTTACTGCAGCATCAACGATCACAATAACTCCATCAGACTTACCGTCATTCCATTCATATCAGGATGCTCACTGCTGGCAGTAGTTGCACTGGTGGGAATTTTAAGGGCAGGTTGATAGAATTAGCCATATCATCCGCTCTAAGAAGAGTTACCTTGAGTAAAATAAATTTATGTAATAAGTTGAAGGAGTGAAATAAATGATGAAATAAATAAATTAATATATTTAAATATTTTGATATATTAAAATTATTTTACAAAGAAGATAGAATATTTTTATCTCATGTTAAATCTACTTAAATCAATGTAATATTTAATTCATCAACCAATTACAGCCTTAAGGTTTAAACTCTATCCCCCAAGACAGAATTCACTCACATCTTTGAAGTCATATCGTATGATGCAAATAAAAGGGAAGGCAGTCATTCATTTGCAATTTTGTACACATGCTTGACATATACATACACTCGTCCATCCACGAACCAAGTAGCATATCAGCTCTTATTCCCAATGAGAACCAAATTGCTCTTGCCACGTGGCAGTTGGAAAACAAATGATTTTAGTCCTCTGTTTCAGCATGACAATAATTGCAGAGAGGGCCAACCTGTATGTTCCTTGCTGCCAATAGAGCTTTAGTAGGAAGGGAATTACTGGCTGCTCTCCAAAGAAAAACTTTCGTACGTTGAGCTAAGAACTTAGTGGGCCAAACCTTTTTGGAGAAAGATTTAATATCATCAGGAAATACTTGGTCTGCTGCTTGTATAATCACCTCTTGATAAGTTGATTTGACTGAAAATAAGCCCCTTGGATGTGGCGCCCAAATCAATGAGTCTTGCCGGTTTAAGTGTATCGGGCATGCGAAGAATTTTTTGCATCATTTCAACTTCAAAATGGGAGTGAAGTTTGTGAGCGTCCCATTACCTGTCAGGAGTGATAAGCTGATCAAGAGATGGGCAATAGTTATATTTTCCATATTGAGTGGCAATGTGGAATTCCTACCAAGCAGCCGGTTGTTCCTCCAAACATTTATCTTTTTCCCATTTCCCACCAACCAGTGAAGGCTGTGTTAAATCTGGGCCGTTGCTTTCATAAAGGGAGGATCAGACTTTTTGGAAGTACAGAGCTCTAATATAGGACTGCCAAAGCCCTTGCCCTTCGGCCAGCAGTCTCCATCTCATTTTCATAAGGAATGCCAGATTTGAGAAGTTAGGCTCTCGAAATCCCAGCCCTCCCAAGTGCTTACGAATAGCAATAGAAGACCAGGAAGTAGCAAAAAATGCTTGTTATTATCAAAAAAAAAAAACCCCACCAGAAGTCTCGTGCAATCTTAACTATTTGCGCACATAACTTCTCAGAGAACAAAATGGAGAACATAAGATAAGAGGGAATAGATAACAGAGAGGATTGAATGAGCACTCCTCTACCCTGCCTGATACAAGGTCCCCCCTTTCCAACCCGCCAGCTTCTTGTGACATTTGGAAATTATCGTATCGCTCAGTTTTTTCTGCCTCATCCTATCCGGCAGCAGACAACCTAAGTAGTTCTCGTCGTTGGTCATTTCAGCAACCCCAAGCTCATCGGTAAATGTTACGACACAACAAAGACGCAAAAATGGCATCTTGCGAGCTAAAAATGATGATCGAAGGGAAGAAGAAGATGGAAAGGTGGGGTTCTCAAGGACGAAGCAGCTGCTTCGTAAAAGTGTCATACGGCACTTCCCATCAAAAGGTCTACCTTCCTCACCGAGACCATCGTGTAACACTCAGAGAAAAAAAGAGGAATCACACGAAATTAGAAATATATTAAAAAGGGAAGAAGAAGATGGTGACTGAAGGTGTGCTCAGATTCGCCGTTTGATGAATGAGGGAAGATAGGCGAAAACATATGTGCATCATGCAATGGCTGCTACCGGTTGCTTAACCTTGAAAGGGTAGAAGGCCATCCGGGTAGCCTCGCCATTCTATTAAACCCCAACCCTAAACCCTTTCTTGAGAGCCTCAGAGGATCGATCTCGCTCTCCTGGCGAATCATCACTGCACGTATATATGTATGTATGCATATGCATATGTGTGTGTGCGTGCGTGCGCGCACGCGCGAGAAAGAAAGAAAGAAAGAAAGAAACAAAGCAGCAGCAACAGCAGAAGAAGAAGAAGATCACTACCACCATCACCACCACCGTGTGAAGCGCTGAAAGGGAGAGGTGAGGGATCATCGGCAGAGGTAAGGGGCCAAACCCTTCGACGCAGGGCCTTCCCTTACCTCAACGCCTCACCGGAGATCCGCTTGTTAGGGTTTTGCCGCTTGCTTGGGGATGGTGGGGCCGTTGTGGAGGGCAACTTGCGTGGAGTCTACGGTAGGTTTTTGCCTTTTCCGGAGCGGGTTCCAAAAAAGTGTTTCTTAGACAAAAAGATCCTTCTCCGGCGAATGCACGGCACCTCCGTCGCATTCGTTTTGTTGCGTTTTTATTTTCGGAATCAAACATTTTATTAAAAGGGAAAAATCAGATACAATAGATTTATCTCGTAGGAGAAGGGAGAGATAGAAAATCTTTACCTATGAGGTACAAATATGTCGTGTAGAATGGGGGGAGGGATGTAAGAATCAAAAAAACAAGACAAGAAAAATGGAAAAAGAAAATGCATCCGGAGATCAGGAATTGGATGATTTTTTAGATAAGGACGATCCTACACTTATAGATACGTTAAAGTGTTATTGAGATAAAATTTGAAGAACACACTTAACGAGAAAGTCGAAATATATCAATCTGAATGTCGAATTTGACCTCTGATTTGTATCAGAAATTCGATCA
Source organism: Thalassia testudinum (assembly GCA_037157565.1). Lineage (NCBI taxonomy): Eukaryota > Viridiplantae > Streptophyta > Magnoliopsida > Alismatales > Hydrocharitaceae > Thalassia > Thalassia testudinum. The sequence goes on from JAZHRO010000073.1 coordinate 157,377,886, forward strand.
TAAAAAGTCCTGGATCACATGTGATCCCCTACAAAATTCAACCACACTAAAAAAATAAAAAGAAAAAGAATAGATCTGTCCAACAATAACGAACAAGAACAACCAACCTCTATACCAAGCAACTGACAAGCAAACCAATACATGCCCAGAATCATCGTACACCGGTCGAGCAGACTTGCACTTCACTGCCTCAAACAACATTACTCATGAGTACACTATTAAACTGGTCTTCCCAACATCCAATAATCAGGCGAAATATGAGGCGATGCTAGTTGGCATCCGGGTGGCCAAATAAAGAGGTGTCTCCTTGCTGGAGGTCTACATGGATTTCCAGGTGGTCGCCAATTAAGTTAACGATGAGTATCAAGCTAGGGATCCAAACATGATCATGTATGTCGACAAGGTCAAGAGGGAGCTGTTGGACTTCAAGACTGTATTGATCAGGTTGGTACCTCGATCAGACAAGCGCCTAGCGGATGCATTGGGTTGCTTGGCTTCAGCAATTCCTCTTTAACAAAGGGAGGATATTTGTCTCCAAACTTTGAAGGAGCCAACAATGCTTGCTCCTAAGATGTTCACAATAGAGCAATCCCCATCATGGATGACGCCTATCATCATCTACCTAAACACTGGTGAGTTGCCCTTAAGGGAACCACGGCCCAAGGCATTCCACCTGAAAGCCTCTATATACATCCTGATAGACGAACAATTGTATAAGCAAGGGTTTTCCACCCCGTTGTTGCACTGCCTTACAAAAGAGAAGGCATCTCAAGCTCTCTAAGAAGCTCATGGTCACATTTGCGGGAACCATGAAGGGTATAAGCCTCTCTTGGCCTGGCTATTCTAGGTGGGATATTTCTGGTCCAAGATGAAGCAGCAATGTAAATAGTTTGTGTGCAAGTGTGACAAGTATTAGCTGTTTGCTACCTTGCACCACTTATCGGCTGGAAAGTTAATGCCTATCATGCCACCCATTCTCTTTGCAAAGTGGGGCATGGATTTTGAAATGACCCGTTGTCTTTTTGGTCGGATAAGATGTCTGGACATAGCCTCGGATGTTTGAAAGTTGGAAATTTCGTACATTTCTTTGCACTCTGCGCACGAGCGGCGCACACCGCTTCTCTCTCCCTTAAATCCTAACCCCCTTCTATTTAAGCCTCCTTCTCACCACCCTCACCCCCTCACCACCAGCCACCACCTTCATCTTTCCTCCCTCCCCTCCTTGCAGCCGCGGCGAGGAGCGAGGGTCGGTGAGGGAGAGCGAGAGGGAGAGAGAGGAAGAGCGTGAGAGGAGGACCAAGGTCGGTGGACCTTCGGTGGAAGCTTGGTAGAGCTCGGAGGGGCTCGGGGAGGTAGCCTCCTGACCCTCTGCAGTCGCGGGAGGGACTACGGAAGCTCTTGCGGGCAAGCTCTTGAAGGAGACAGCTCACTGGAGAGGTTCTGATATTGGGATTTTTTCCAATATCAGACGTCTGGAGCATCGACCAGACGTCTGTGGCGGCAGCAAGACGTCCGTGTCTGGGGCCGGATGTTTGAAAGCACGTGTAGTGCTAAGGTACATGCTTTTGCGTGGTTACAGCCATGCAGGCCTCATCGCAAAGATCTGTCTGGCCTGATTTGGGTCTACGGCTCTCGTACGCAAGTAAAGGTCGTTGGAAAGGCACGCGGGGCATTTTTCCCGGCACTTTTGGATGTCTGATTGTAACGACCCGGTTCCCGAGTCCCTATGAGACACGAGAACCGGACCGACTCAACTAATCCCAAGACCTAGTTGTCCAACGAGGAAGTAACCAAAAGAGTAGTAAAATGAACCACATTCAGTATGAATATAACTAACAGTAAGAAATTACAGCAGTAAGGAAAGAAACTACCACAGTATGTACCACCACAACAGTAGAACAACATTCATAATATAATTTGAACTGCAGGTAAAGAAAGTACAGCGGAAACAAGAACTACTCACTACAACGTAACAAAAAGAGGTACAAGAGACAGTGGTAACTCTACTGGACCCTACTCGGCCCAGTATCCTTTGCAGCCGCTGACCCTGGCTGCTCAACACCTGGTCCTGAAAAAGGTAACGAGTGTAACACGTCAGCAAAACGCTGAGTAGAGTGGCAACTAAACTAAAGACAACAGTAGAGTGTACAGTAGCTGTTATGTTCGATTACTTTCTTTATTCACATCTTTCATTTGTCTCACTATTTCATTTATTCCCCAGATCTTTTTCTTGGTCTCGAATGTTCCTCGTGGGAACGATCTTGATTGCAGTCTTTTCCAAAAAGTAGAAGTAGCACGTGGTGCTCTCCTGGCCGGGAGAGTCCCCCGTGGTGATCCTACCCTCAGTCAACCACCCCAAGGTCACTGACAAACGTAACGGTGACTACGGCACGCGCGATAAACGCACAGGTAGCTAACCCGTACTGGCACGCGGTCAGTCGTTTCCGTTAACGGGTGCGCCCAAAGCACAGCACGAAACCATTCCAGGGCAGAGCCCTCTCAGTAACAGGGGTCCAACCCCTCCACAGTAACCAAACCGGGGCCTTGCCCCTCCACAGTCCGCGCACCCTCACCTGACTACCCTGGTTTGCCCCAGCGGGCCTAACAAGTCGGTGTGGGAGGCTAGCAGAACCCCGGGGCCCGTGGGGTAGCTAGTACCTCCCTACACTAGTAGCTCTCCTCGGTACTACGTACGCGAGGGCCAGCAAGTCGGTACAGAGTAGCCAGTCCTAACCCCGGGTCCCTGGGGCGGCTGGCTCCGCTCTGCACTAAACAGGGGGACAGTCGCTCTCCTTGGTACTCCGTACTCAAGGGCCAACTCACTTCCCCAATACTATTCCATTCATTTTCCAGGAGTTCTACTCCTACTTCCTCGTAGGGTTCCATCCTTTTTACTCAAACATCCAGGTTTCACTTTCCAGTTTCACATTCTTACAATCCATGTTCTCAACCACGTTATTTATTCACAACAGGCAGCTGTTAATTCAAATTACAGGCAGCTTTATATCTCTTTCCATTTTCCAAGACTGCAGTATTGTACATTCCACTAGTTTTCCCATCCTAGGATTTATGCCATATCCTAGGATCTATCATACAATCTAGTTTTCCAGCCCTAGGATTCATGCAACACCTAGGAGCTATCATTCCATCTATTTCTCATTCCTAGGATTCATGCAATGTCCTAGGTTCTATTTATGGTTCCATAATTTAACAGATTTTATTAATAACTTAAAGCCACTCTACCAGGTACAACGGGAGAAATGGGGGCGTGGTCGGGAATCCCGCGTGCCTCCGCGACCCCCGAGACTGCAACAGAACGGGGTCCTATCACAAGGATCAAACACAAGGAGTGTCTCAAAACAGTGTATAGCTACTGTAGACGGGTAGAGGAATTAATTCTGAAAAGAACGCAACTCGAATCGCGGAAAACGGAACTCGAACGGGCCCTAAACGGGTCAAAAATGACGACACTGTGCGAAATCAGACGTCTAGAACTTCTTCCAGACGTCTTAAAAAGTGGATCAGAGAATTACCTTGTTCAGCGTGGTTTCCCAGACGTCCAGAAGTCTGCGGGGACGTCTGGCCTAGCTCCCAGACGTCCGATGGTCACCCCGGACGTCTGGAGGTCGCTTCCGCCGTCTGGTACTACTGCCAGACGTCTGATTCGCGATGGATGGTGAATCACCGAGCCTGCGCACACCCATCTCCCTCCCTCAGTACGGTCAGTCGACAGGAAGGAAGAAGGAGACGGAAAACTCACCTTTCAGACGTCTGGATGGTCTTCCAGACGTCGCCCTCGCCGTCTGGCTATCAACCCAGACGTTTGATTCTGGAAATTTTTCCAGAATCAGGGCGCCACTCGGCCTTCGCTCGCGACGCCGCCCGCGTCGCACCTCGCGCGCCTGCTGCTTAGACCGCAGCAGTCCCCCTCCGCGTCGCTCCGCGCCCCCTGCGCCCTCCGTCGGCCGGCCCTAGCAGCCCCGGCGAGCTCGTCCTCACGGCAGAGCTTCGCTCTCGCACGCAGCACCTCCTCCGCGCTCACTGCAGCCGCCGCTGCCGCCCTCGCGCTCGCGCTCACGCTCACTGGCTGAAGGAGAAGAGGGAGGAGACGATGGTGACGGAAGTGAGGGGAGGCGTGGCCTTTTAAGGTCGTGCGAGGAGGAGAGAGGACAGGGCAGGGCGTCTGCAGCCGCAGGGAATAAACGAATATGCGGGTCTGCGCGCTAAGGCGCACAGACGACCCGCGCGTGTGGAAGATAACGGATTTCCAGACGTATGGAAACGATCCCAGACGTCTGGTCCGACATCTGGGCCACCTCCCAGACGTCTTAAAAGACGTCTGGGGCATGCGTTCGTTACACTGATCATGTCGCTAAACGTCCGAAGGTCCTTCTAGACGACCGAAAGGAGGATCCGACGTCTGGAACTCACCTCAGACAATCGCAGAGGGCTTCGGACGTCTGAGGATACCGTAAGAGACACAAGGTAAGATCTGACGTCTTTTAAGACGTCTGGGATTATTCTCAGATGTCTAATTTTGAACAGTAGGCATGTTTTTGACCTGTTTAGGGTTTGATCGAGGTCCGTTTTACGCAAACAAAATACCTGTACTTCCCTCTCGAGTTCCTCTACATACCGGAGTCTGTTATACACTGTTCTGAACTCTCCCTTTGTGATGTATCCCCTGGTATAGGGTTTCAGCCTATTGCGCGTTTGAGGCTCGCAGAGACGTCTGGGTCTATGGTTCAAGCCCCCATTACTCCCGTGTTTCCTGGTAGATTGGTTTAACTCAGTCATTAATATTTAAATAAGAATGTGCTTGGTTGAAATAGTCGGATTGAACTCTAGGATATGGAATGAACCCTAGGGTAGAAATGAATGAGCCTGTTTGAGCTGTATTGTTTACTTGAAATGTATGGTTAAGATAAATTGCTAGAAAATGCCTTTAACATAATTACGAGATGCATGCAAAAATACGAGCTACCTGTATATAACTGAGAAATTGCTTGTGAAACCACCAGTTGCATGTTTTTGAGAATTGAATTATGGAAATATGAGCTTCCTGTATATGGATGTAAAGACCTGTCCTATTTTTAGACTTTTAAGACGTCTGGAGTGTCAGTCAGACGTCTGTCAAGACGTTTGGAAGTTAATTTTTTGTACGCCTTCTGCATTCTACGTGCAGGTGGCGTGTAAAACTCTTTTCTCTCTTTCTCTTTCCTCCTCCCTCCCCGTGTAGAACCCTAACCGCGACCTTATAAAAGGCCACTCCCTTCCTCTCCTCCCCACTCCACCACTACCACCACACCCCACTTCCAGTGACGTAAGCAAGGGTGCGCGAGAGGGAGCGTGAGAGTGAGGAGGAGGGTGAGTGAGAAGGAGGAGAAGGCCGAGGTCAAGAGCTTCGTGGAAGCTCGTCGGAGGCTCGCACGGCCACCGTGGCGCATGCGGGAGGAGGGCGTTGGAGCATCATCCTCGACCACCTGCAATAGCTGGAGCTGTGGCGGAGCGTGGGGAAATGGGGTGGAGCACGGTAAGAAACGCAGATGCGCAGTCTGATACTGGAATTTTTCCAGTATCAGACGTCCGGAGTGTCTTTCGAATGACCGGATGGACGTCTGGCATCAACACCAGACGTCTGAAAGCATCTGTATCGCGAAGGTACATTTTCTTCACGGTTACGGCCATGCAGGCCGCGCCGCAGACGATCCTATTGGGTTAAAATAGGGTGCTGCTTTGTCGTGCGTAGGAGCAGCCTTGGGAAGGTGCGCGGAACGCCTTTCCATGCACTTTCGGACGTCTGGACAGCTTATAAAACAACTGCAGGATTGGTCAGATGTCTGAAACTGCTTTCAGACGGTCGCGGGGGAGTCCTGGACATCTGAGGTCACTGCAAGAGCTTGAGGTGAGTCTCTGTGACTTTTAAGATGTTTGGACTTGTTTCTAGACATCTGATTTTGGTCTGCAGACATGTTTTGACCCGTTTGGGGTCCGATTGGGATCCGTTTTACGCAAAGTATGTGTGATTTCCTTGTGAGTTCCTCTATGTATTAGAAACCTTTATACACTATTCTAAACCTTCTGTTGTGATGTGTTCCTTGGTATAAGACTTCGATCTGCTACGTGTCGGGGGCTCGCTGAGGCGCCTGGGTTTACGGTTCGAGCCCCCAGTACTCCCGGATTGTCTGGTAGAGTGGTCCACCCCTGTTATATTTATTAAATATGAATGCATCTATGAAAACTAGTCAACTGGAAACCTACGATGTAGCATGAACCCTAGGACAGAGAAATTGTTGAACCAATTATTCTGCGTAATTGTAATTGTATATATATGAATGAGCTAAATTGTTAGCAACTGCCTGTAAATAAGTATGAGCTGCCTATTAGAATATGAGCTACCTGAGATAACTAAACAGTTACTGATAAACGCCAGTTTATCATCATTCTTATGCATTAAAACAAACCTAGCTTTAAGGATTTTACTCCTCAAACGGGTTTTTGGGCTGCATTTAGGCATAAATTAGGTTAGGCATGCATTGCATTTTTTATTATCTTTTTGATATGTTTTTTTGAGTGTTAGGGATGAACAGATATACAGATCCCTAAAACCTTAGCACTCAAGAAGGCAAATGGTGAAGGAGAAGCTCAGACTAGCTGGAACTTAGCTTGATCCAGCTCACCACAGCTGGAACCTAGCTCACTTGAACTAGGGATAGCTCATCCCAGCTCTATTCAGCTAATCTCAGCTGAATGGCAGCTCAAGAGAGTTCATCTTAGCTCACTCTAGCCCAAGTCAGCTCAGATCAAGCTCAACCTAGTTGAGTTTAGCTCATTTTAGCTCCCACAAGTCCACAAGGAGCTCTAGCTAGCTCAGCTGAGTTGACTGGAGTTCACCCCAGCTTAAATCCAGTTACATCCAGCTCTACTCAACTCTAGCCAGCTGAAGAAGAACTCATCTCAACTCAGGAAGCTCAAGTCCAGTTCCCAGGGACTCAGCTTAGCTCAACTCAGTTGAGCTAAGCTACCTTAGCTGCCTCAACTAGCTTGATCCTCCTTGGGAGCACCAGACCTAGCTCACCTCAGCTCATTGTGGTAGAAGCCAGCTCACTTTAGCTTGGCTTACCAGCTAGCAAAGAACTAGCAAGCTAAGCCAGCTAGAGTAGCTCTATGCCAGCCTCTTCAGCAGCAGCCAGCTCAAGTTCCAGCTCCAGACTTCTCCTCCTCAGCTCCTCTCTTCAAACCCTAGCTCCAATACCTCCTCCTCTACTCCTCCATTAGCTAAGCTAGCTTAGCTTAGCTTAGGTTAGCTATTCTCCAACTTCGTTGGCTTGTACCACCCCAAAAACCCACCTAACAACTCCACCCAACTAGCTCCACCTAAGCTCCACATAAGCTAACCTACTTAGCGCCAACCTAGCATACCCACCACCTCCAAAAGACACCTAAAAGTGGTGCCAAAACCACCCTAACTACCCCCTTGTTGGCGCCACTTTTCCCTCCAAAAATCCCCTTCATCTCCACCGCACATCTCCCCTTAAACCCATCTCCACCCTCCACATAACCCCTCCTTCTAGAACCTTTCTTGGAGCCACCTAAGACCACCTTCTAGAAGCTATTTTGGCACCAACTTCAAGGGGTGCCACCACCCATAACCACCCCCTAGATGTCCCTTGGGTTGGCGCCAATTGTCCTTAGCCATAGGATCCCCAACCACCTCCATCTCTCCATCTTAGCCCTCTATTCCAAGAGTCACCTTAGCCCCCTTCCTACTCTATAAAAACCCACCACCTACCACCATTTGAGAGCAACCTCTATTAGTGTATTTTGCTACCTATACCACCTACACCTACGACCAAGAAGAAGGAGTAGAGAAGAAGATTAAAGGGGCACATCACCACCCACTCTCTTCAACTTGGGCCGTGCCAAGGAGAAGGACTTCTCTACTTCAAGGAGGATGGCCAGGCAAAGGATAAGGACCTAGGGTGGACGTCCACCCTTGGAGAGAAGCTTAGGGCACGCCCCCTTAGGGCTTGCTTTGGAGGACATCACCTTGGCGGAGCATAGCAAGAAAGGAGTTGGAGGGCTCTTTTCAAGCTTGGGAGCTACCAAGCTTGGAGCAAGAAGCCCTCTTTTTCACCATCTATCTAGAGGATTTGTGTTTTCTTTTATTTATTGTAATTTTTCTAGTAATAGAAGCATTCATCTACTAGGCTTTTTTTTTTTGTAAAATACTTTTTCATTAATCTAGTTACCTTCTTTGCAATTTCTTTAGTTGCATTTTTTTAATTGCTTTGTTTTTAGCATTCTTCACTCCCTCTCCCTAATTATTCTAGGCCTCCACTTGCCTAGAGTGAGCTTAGGGAGAGGCTCTACTTACCACTTTAGAAGTAGTATATTGAGTTGAAGTGTAAGTCACTTTCCCACCACAATTTCGCATGTTGCCTTAATTTCAAAAACATAAAAATGATATATTGAAAAAGATCAAAAAGAAAGTTGAGATTTATGTTCCAAGCAAGAGAATTAATTTTGCAAACATATTGCCTCCTTGGACGACCCTAGATACCCCACTATCTAGGATATAAATTTAAAAGCGAAAGCGGATTTACGTGTTGCAACGACACTAAATTACCTAATTAACAAACCGCGTATTTTCGCTATCAGTTACCTGTGATATTACTTGTTGCATGTATTAAATTGTGGAAATATGAGCTACCTGTGTATAAACAAGAATTGAATTGTGAATGATGAAATAGGGATTGGAATAATATGGTAAAGATGAGCATGAACCCTTCGGGGAGTTAGGAGTAGAGCTCCTGTGGTTAGATGGAAAAGTTTGGAATGTGAACGAGAAGTGTGCTGGCCCTTGAGTATGTGGTACTAAGGAGAGCGACTATCTCCTTTTAGTGTAGAGCGGAGCTAGCAGCCCTTGGGTTGGGACTCGGGGTTGGGATTGGCCACTCTACACCGACTTCTGTTGGCCCTCACGTACACAGTACCGAGGCGAGCTACTAGTGTAGGGAGGGAGCTAGCTACCCCACGGGACCTGGGGTTTAGTTAGCCACCCTACATCGACTTGTTAGGCCCTCTAGGCAAACCGGGGTAGTTAGATGAGGGTATGTGGACTGTGGAGGGGCGAGACCCCTATTTGGTTCTGAGGGGCTAGACCCCTGTTTCTGAGAGGGCTAAGCCCTATACTGTTCCGTGTTGTACTTTGGGCATACCCGCTAGCAGAAACGACTGACCGCGTGTCAGTGCGGGGTAGCTACCCGTGTGTTTATCACGCTTGCCGTAGTCATCGCTACGTCTCGACAGTGACCTTGGGGTGGTTGATTGGGTGTAGAACTACCACGGGGGACTCTCCTGGCCAGGAGAGCACCACATGTACCTTCTACTCTATGAAAAAGACTGCAATCAAGATCATTCCCACGAGGAACATGCAAGAACAAGAAATATCTGGATACTTTGAGAAATGGATGAAACAGAAACACATAAATGAGATAAACAGAAATGGGAATTAAATATGTTATTTTTAATGTACTTGTACTTAAATAATATAAACACCACTCTACTCAGTGTTTGCTGACTCTGTCTTTTCATAACACTGTTCAAGACCAAGAGTTGAGCAGCCCAAGTTTTCAGATGCAGAGGGTGCTGGGCCTAGCCGAGCCCAACCGTAGTGGTTTTTTCAGCACTTTCTTTTCCTCTACTGTTGTAGTAAGTAATGTATACCTAGTTTACTGTTCTTGCTACTTCTGTTTCCTCTCCACTTTCTGCTGTTATTGTGGTGGCATGTACTGAGACAGTTGTTTTACTTTCTTTACTATGTACTTTTCTCCTACTTAGTTATATTGCATGTCTGAATGTGTTTTATTTTCCTGCTTTTGGTTATTTCTTGTTGGACGACTAGGACTTGGGATTAGTCGAGACGAGTCGGTCTCGGGTCCTGTAGGGATCCGGGAATCGGGTTGTAACAGATTTCATATGCCCTTTTACGCCAGCTCCAACTCAAAAAAGGTTCATACTAGTGGCAGTGGACTACTTCTCTAAGTGGGTCGAGGTTGAAGCCATGCTACTTGACAGCCGATAGAGTTGTTTCCTTTATTCGAAAAAATGTCATAGCTTGGTATGGGATACCTTAACACATTGTTGTAGACAATGGCAGCAAGTTCTCTTGTAAAAAATTTGAAGAATTTTGCAATAGTTGGAATATTTGCTTATGTTTCATGTTCGTGGGCCATCACCAAGCAAACGAACAGGAGGAGGTAATCAACGGTACCATCATCTCAGCACTGAAGCGCTGACTAGATCCAACCAAAGGGGGATGGGCAGACGAGCTGCTGGATGTCCTATAGGGCTATAGGGCGTGCCAAAGGACTTTCACAGGTCATACACCATTCAGCCTGGTGTACGGTATGGAAGCTCGGCTACTTATAGAGACGATCCTCCTGACTTATTAGACACAACTCTATAATCCTGCCTCCAATGACGACCAAGTCTGCCTTGCATTGGACCTTGTGTGTTATGACCTGGTTCTCGGATCCCTACAGGACCTGAGACCGGCTCGCCTTGACTAATCCCAAGACCTAGTCGTCCAACAAGAAATAACCAAAAGCAGGAAAATAAACCACATTCACACATGCAATATAACTAAGTAGAAGAAAAGTACAAAGCAGTAAAGAAAGTAGAACAACTGTCTCAAACATAGTACATGTCACCACATCAACAATAGTGGAAAGAAAATAGAAAGTAACAGAAACAGTAGCTCAAGGGTCCAGTACTCACAACTACAGTAATAACTAAAGAGCTGGAAAGAAAAACAACTATAGTTGGGCTCGGCTGGGCCCAGTACCCTTTGCAACTGGAAACTTGGGCTGCTCAACTCTTGGTCTTGAACAGGGTTATGAAAAGACAGAGTCAGCGAACGCTGAGTAGATTGGTGTTTACATTATTTATGTGCGAGTACAGTAAAAACAACAAACAGGTTGATTTCTCATCTCTATTTATCTCATTTATGTGTTTCTGGTTCATTTATTTCTCAAAGTATCCAGGTATTTCGTGATCTTGCAGGTTTCTCGTGGGAACGATCTTGATTGCAATCTTTTCCGTAGAGTAGAAGGTACACGTGGTGCTCTCTTGGCCGAGAGAGTCTCCCGTGGTAGTCCTACATCCAGTCAACCACCTCGAGGTCACTGTTGAGACGTAGTGATGACTTCGGCATGGGTGACAAGCGCACGGGTAGCTACCTCACACTGAGACGCGGTCAGTCGCTTCCACTAGCGGGTACGCCCAAAGTACAGCACGGAACAGTATAAGACCTTGTCCTCTCAGAATAGGGGTCTCGCCCCTCCACAATCCACGTACCCTCTCTTGACTACCCCGATTTGCCCAGTGGGCCTAACAAAGTCAGTGTAGGGTGTCTAGCTTAACCCTGGGTCCCATGGGGTGGTTAGCTCCCTCCATACACTAGTAGCATGCCTCGGTACCACATACGCGAGGGCTTACAAGAGTCGGTGTAGAGTGGGCAATCCTAATCCCGGGTCTTAACCCAAGGAAGGCTAGCTTCGCTCTACACTAAAAGAACCACTGTGCTCCTTGGTACTACGTACATAAGGGCCAACTCACTTCTCGTCTGCATTTCCAAATCCCTTTCATACACAGGAGTTTTACTCCTAATTCCCCGTAGGGTTCATGCTTATATTCATCTCATTTATCCAGGTCCAGATCTCATGTTTCATAATCCGTTCCTCATCCATATACAGGCAGCTCGTGTTTCATAATTCAATTCTCAATAACATGTAACTTGTGGTTTCACAGGAAATTTCTCAATTACATACAGGCAGTTCGTATTTTAACATGCATCTTGTAATTATATTAAAGGTATCTGCTAGCAATTTATCTTAACCATGTATTCAAGTAAACACTATAGCTCAAACAGGCTCATTCATTTCTACCCTAGGGTTCATTCTACATCCTAGAGTGTAATCCAACAATTCCAACCAAGTACATTCTTATTTAAATATTAACAACTGAATTAAACCACTCTACCAGGTATCACAGGAGGAATGGGGGCCTATGCTGCAAATCTCGTCGTCTCCGCAGGCCCCGAACACACCACTGGCTGGTAACCTGTACTCGCAACCAATGTACATTAGACGAGCTCAAAACAGTAGATACTCAACACGAATACGTAGAGGAACTCAAGTGAAAAACAACGGTACTTCGTTTGTAGAAATCCGATTCCGTTTGGGCCTTAAACAGGTAAAAACGCGGTTACTGATCAAAATCAGACGTCTGTGACTAATCCCAGATGTCTTAAAAGATGTCAGAACTCACCTTGTGTTTCCTGTGGTTGATCAAACGTCCAGACTCCCTCTGCGACCATCTGGGGGCAACTTCAGACGTTGAACAAGGTCTCCGGTGGTCTGGAAGTACTTTCGAATGTCTGGTGACGTGATCAGATGTCCAGAAGTACTTGGCAAAGTGCTCCACGCACCTTCGCAAAGCCTGCCCTGCGTACGAAAATGCAGGCACGGCTTTAGCCCAACAACTATTGCATTGAGATCTTCTGCATGGCTGAAATTAGCGTAGGAACGTACGTACCTCGCGTAATATGTGCTTTCAGACGTCCGGCCTCAACTCCGAACGTCCTGGTGCCTCGCCAGTCGTCTGGTCTTCACTCCAGACATCTGATACTGGAAACTTCCCGTATCAGAACTTCTTCACGCCGCTCGCTTCACTCGCTTTCTGCCCGCAGTGGTAGCTTCAGCAGCTCCTTGTCGAGGTCCTCCTCTCTCCTACAAGCTCCTCGCACTCCACCGAGCTCCTGCGGTCGTCTTCCTCCTCCCCCACTCTCACTCCCTCGCACTCTCTCACTCTTGCTTTTCCCCGCTCTCCCTTTGCCAGCTCCTCTCTTCCTCGCCACGGCTGTAGCAGCAGGGATGGGAGGGGAACGTGGCTGTCGCAGAGAAGGTGGAGGTGGCGGTGGCTTGAGTGGCGTGAGGAGGAGAGGAGAGGATAAGGGGGGGGGGGGGGTTTATGTAGAGGGAAGTTAAGGTTAGTGGGGTTGAAGGGGGGGAGAGAGAGAGAGCGGCCTCTACGTGCCGCTCGCGCGTAGAGCGCAAAGCGCAGTACGAAAATCTCACTTTCAGACGTCCGAGCACGTGTCCAGGCGTCTGTACAGACGTCTGATTGAAACTCCAGACGTCTTATTCGGCTAAAAATGTAACAGGTCATTACATTGTGGATGAGCTAAGGGAGGAAGCATCTGAAGCACACTGAAGTACAAAGAAGCCACTGCGATCGGCTATAACAGGTAGGTGTACAAGTGGAAGTTCTCAGAAGGAGACTTAGTCTTACGCAAGAGTGAAGTCTCCATGCCAAGTCATTCGAGTGAAAAGCTAGACATCCTATCGGAGGGATCATATAAAATTTGTAAGAATAGTTTAGGTGACTTTTACGAATTACAAACCCTAGCTGGCAAAGCAATCCCTTGTACTTGGCATGCGAGTAATTTACGCTTGTATCATGTATAGAAATAAAAGATAATGAAAATAAAAACTTTTCTTTTCATTTCATTTAAAGTGTTGTTTGTTACATTCCCTAGGACCATCACTTCTGGTTGGTCCACAAAGAAGAAAGGAGAAAAAGTTGACAAAGGGAAACACAAAAACAACAGCAACACTATTTTTGAAGACTCGGTGACTTCATTCCCAGTCTTCAAAGATATTTGCTCTAGGCATTGAAGGTGGTGACGAGACGGTGCAAGGAGGGTTGATTGGCCAAATAGGCGATTTTGCAGCTCCTGATGGACCCGGCTTGGGTGCCTTCACTTCAGGAATCGGGCTTCCCGACTGATCCGCAAGCCCCAGCTGGTCCATAGGTGACTCTATAGGAGTCTTGTATACAATACGACCGTCAGCTTTTTGACGGTCAAACTCAGACAAGCAGTGGTACATGGATTAGTTGCATAGCTCCTCCACTGAAGTGTGCTTGCACTCAAGAAGGGATTGCATCACTGCCAGGGTATGCTTCCTGATCTCCCTTGAGATCGCCTCTCGGTTCTCCTTCATAGACGGGCTAGAGGCTAAGAACGTCAACAACATCCGAGGATCAAGCTCCAGCTAGGCAGTACGCTCCAACTTGAGCACCTTCTTGCCCTTATCCTTCGTGAGCTACTGGGCCTTGGCAAGGTCATCTCTCAGGGTCTCCACAGCTGCCTCTGCCCTCTCTCGACTTCCTGACAGATCAACAAGCTTGTCGATGGTCATGTTTAGGTGAAGGAATTCTTCTTGGAGAGTCGCCTCATACCCCTCCACGGCTAAGGAGTGTTCAGCCCTCAGTACCTGCACTTTCTCCTTTAGTGAAAGAATGTTGGTGCAGGAGGTCTGCAAGCGCTCGGACAAGTCTCGCACAACCACGACTTCAGTCTTGCGTGCTATGACGAGACTTTCCTCCATCTTCCCACCAAGGTACGCAAACTTTCTCAAGCCTTGGTGGGCCTGCTTCAGCTCCTCCTACAAGTAGACCACTTGATTAGCCTCCAGTTGCTGCTGTGAATGGAGCTTACGGCTGGCCTCCTCCGTTGCCTTCTCTGCCCTCTCTCGGGCGGCAGTGGCCCCCCTAATAAGGCAGACAAAATTCCTTTGCTCCACCTTGGCTGTCACAACCCATTTGGCAGCCATATCAGCCGCCTTAGTGGTGCCGCTAGGCCCAGCGATGTCCGAAGGAGCCTCGCCGTGTGGGACAAAAGCAGCCCCAAGAGCTTCAGCTTGTCAAAGACCACAGACAAAGGTGTGTGAGGGAAAAGTTTCTCACCAAAGGAGAAATAAAAGACAAGTGAGAGAAGCTTACCACATGGAGGTAATAGAAGAACATGTGGTTGAAATTCATACCTCCTGGTTGGGAGGTAGCCTAAAACACAGCATCTTGCAGGTGCCGGAGCACCTGCCTTTCCATGTTAGGAGTGCTACCTGAAGTGCCCACCTGAGCCGGTGCCACCCGACTGGGTATGGGGTCTTCAAGAGCCCCCTTTAGTATGGATCCCCTAACAGATTTGACTGTTTGGCCGATCATCCTAGGACCTCCCTGGATAGAGGGGTCCACCAATACTCTCGCCCCCGTCATGCTCCGCTTGCAGCATGGCTGTGCAAATACCTTGCCACTCAGGAAACCACCGATGATAGCCACCTCCTACGCCAACTTGGTGAAGGTGCCGATAGAGTCGGATGGGGCAATAGAGACACTGGTGCTCCCCGCCTGAGAGACCTTTGCCGGGGCCTGGGGTGGGGAGTCAACGAGGATAAACCTTTCGGGTGATCCAGGTAGGCCAGAAGGGATAGACAAGTTCACTGGGGCATCCTCCACCTCAGCTCTACTTGGACTCAGAGGAGCAGACGCTGCCGACTCCCCTGAAAGAGGCTTAGCGGCAGGCCCTCTCTTCAAGTGCTTCAGCGGGACCTCGCTAGTCTTCTCTTTGCTTCCCTCCTCCCTCTTCAACTTCTTAGAGCGGGAGGATTAGCTCCCCTCACCCTGCTCCACAGGCCTCTCCTCCCCATGATGGGACCTATGGTGGGAGGAATCGTTAACTCGACACCTGGGAGTGTCCGGTTGAGCAAACCATCGAAAGGCTGCAACGAAAAAGCCAAGTAGTTAAGTAATAGGTGGAGGTAGTACGCGCTCTAAATCTATTGCCTCCCCCTACTTACATGGCGTAGGATAGGAATTTGCGACCCACGACAGAGCCTCTTGAACGTCTTCCCGCTTGCATTCTAAGCGAGCAATTGGCCCAAAGCTTATAATTTTGTCTGCGTTTGACTATGGAGACGGATCAAGCTCCTCAGGCCTTGGTGGTAGGTCCCTATTAGGCGGGCCTTGCCAAGTATAAGGAACTCTGTGACCCTCAATTTTGGAAATAAAGAAAAAATGATGAACTTGCCCCTTCAAACTGTCGGGTAGACTAATTATCCAGTATTTGGTATGTCGACTGTACAATGTGTAGGTGCCTGATGGGGGCTTTCCCTTCTTCACTTTGAGGGGCATGAGCCTAAAAAGTAGGTGGAACAGACCCAGCCAGGGAACAATCTTCAGATGAAAATAAATAGCGATAAAGGCATTCAGAACTAGCCAACAATTGAGGCTAAGTCATACGGGGGCCAGGTGGTAGAAAGAGATGAAGGAAGTCAAAAAAGGGTTCAAAGGTATCCAGAGACCATGTTCTATAGCGTATTTACAGATGAGGAATGAATCCTTAGACTCGTTGGAGCACAGGTGGGTCTAGGATCCACAAGGATGAAACGAAACTCCCCCAAGTCCGTTATTATCTAGGAATGCCTTAGTGGTGGATCGACTACAAAAATTAGAAGAAAAATTGTATAGTTTCCTCGTCTAAGGCGAGATGCCGGACGAGGAGGAAGCAGACTTATCCTTGCTTGCGAGCCTAGACATGACCATGCTTTTGACACTCGTCTGAAAAGGATGCTCTGATGACAAGACCTTCTCACGATTCGCCAGAGAAGAAGACTCATAGACTGATCATGAGTCGCACTACTATAGCAAGAGGGTAACTGGAGCATTAATTATGTCCCACCCCTTATTTATAACCCCTCGTTACGGGCAGTTCCCCCCTTATGGGGCGCGGATTTCGAAAAAATGAAATCCCGCTAGATGTGGTGTAGATTTCAAAAGATCCTACCAAAACACAAAGATACCTAGGTAATCATTACATGTATTAAATGCCCGTGCGCGCATATCTTACGCCATAGTAATAGTGGTCACATCGCTGACAAATGCAATATTTGAGGCTCTTACACCTCATCATGATGGCAATTAATGCCGGTCTTGTCATGCAATGAGACAAAGATCAATCCCATAGTGATTGGCCATCACTCATGGAAGGTGGCGCATACATCACATTCACACTAGGGAAGGTAGCTTCTTAAGGCCAACAGGAACTTAGGCAGGTGCACCTTCATTCCCTTCAATACAAGCAGCCTCTTAAGGCTGACAGAAACTTAGGCGGATGTGCCTACATTCCCTTCAATACAACGCCACCTCTTGATGCCTGCAGGAACTTAGGTGGCTGCGTTTACGTTCCCTTCAATACAACACTGCCTCTTCAAAGGCTAGTAGGAACTCAGGCAGACATGCCAACATTCCCTTTATTCCAACATCGCCTCTTTAAGACTAGCAGGAACTCAGGCTAACGCGCCCATGTTCCCTTTACCTACTCATGACCTCTTAAGGCAGTAGAAAGACAAGCGGAACACGCAAATGTTCTCCTTCATTAGTACATGTTGACCTCTTAAGGTCAACAGAAACCCAAGCAGGATACACCCACAATCCACGCATATTTCAATAGTCATGCATTACATGATTAAAGGCACCTTAGCCACCTAAACTTACAACTTCCGCTTCATGGTAAATGCCTTCCTTGCTTGAATGAAAATAGTGTTGGTGCTAGAGCACCACGATTGTTTATTTTGATGATAACAAAACACGTGTCATTTAACATTTGCACTTGAAGTCTTAGATTTCAGGTTAATTGCAAATGGAGACATGGTTAGACGGAGTTCGAGCTCGCATCCATGGCGGATTGGAGGAGCTTGATGGAGAATAGAGGAGCTTCGCGAGGAGAGATAGCTTGAATAAGGAAGGAGATGAAGAATAAGATATATTTCCTTTCCTTTATACTATGTATTTTTGTTTCTTTTGTTTCTCTTTATTTTGTTTCTTAGATTCATGTTAAAGAGCCTCAAAGAATCCTAACAGAAGTCCTAGGAAGACTTGCACAACCCTAGGATACTTAGGTTTTCTGTAGAGAATTTAGAAAACCAAAATAGGGTTCAGACAGCCTTATCAGACGTCTAATCTGAAAATTAGATGTCTGATAATGACTTTTAAGATGTCTGACTGTTGACTTAGACGTCGATAATATTTAGGTTGGACTTAGTTAGTTCTATCTGATGAAATCAGACGTCCAGACTTAGTCCAGACGTCTTAGGAGACGTTTGATGCTTTTGCCAGGCGTCCAATTAGTGGACCGTTGGCTTCCTTAGCAAACATTAAGGAAATGACTGTTAGCCTCGTATCAGACATCCGTAGAGGATTCCAGATGTCTGATACATGACCGTTTTGCCTCGGTTGACCCAACATCTCTTCTCAGAGATTTTCTAGCCGTTGTACTCCCTTGGAAATCCATTTCCACAGAAAAATAGGTTTCCAAATGTCCAGACCTTGTGCTAGACGTCCTGTGTGTCGTCTGATGGACTTTCACTAGAACCCTGTTTCGATCTGATTCAAGTCAGGAAGGAAACCCACTTAAAATCAGACATCTGACTTAGTTTCCAGACATCTTAAATGGGTTTTCTAGACGTTTGATGCCAGGACCAGACGTGTGATGACCCTGTTAGAATCATGATTAATTCTGACTACGGCCTGATTTTCTTTGGATTTGTACCAAACAGCTATGGAAGCCTTCCAAGACCTTCCAAAGACTTCCTAGGGCCTCTATAAATATAGGAGGACCCCTTGGCTTGAAAGATACACCAAGCAACACACTTTCACATCATTTTGTGCCTTTTGATCTTAAGAAGAAAGCTCTAGCTCTCCAAGCCTAGTTCTACATCTAGAGAGCTTCATCCCTTTGTGCACCCGCTCTCCTTTTGCGATTACAAGAGTGACAAAGCACCACCACGAGGTTTACGCATCTGCGTCGTTACTTCGACGCACTTCCACCAAAGGGAAGTTTCCTAACTCCTATAGAAGCTAGGTGTTAATACTTGTGGCTCTATAGGATTCTTACACTTTTATTGTTCTTTGTTTTGAGTATTCGCTTTGCGAATTTTCGTCTCCATCGAAGGACAAAATCCTTCTTGTGAACAGGAGGGGTTGAGGAATGCTACCCTCTCACTTGTAGCGTGGTTGTACTTGAGGTTGAACTACCCTCATTGAAGTAGTTCGTATAGTGGATTTGATCGACTAGATTGATCGGAAAATCCTAACTCGAGAGGGTTAGGTGGTGATTTTCACTCGGGTTGGGTTTCCATCTAAAAAAACTTGTGTCTAATTGTGTGATTGTTCATTTCGTGAGATTGTCTATTTTAATTCCGCATTTTTTACGTCATGCTGATCTCACCGCCTCCAAGTAAGGAAATTACAAATAGCCGGGAAAGCATTTGGGGGCATCGCCTATTAAACGTCGCCGTGTCGCAATTTAAAAAGATATTAGCTGTAGTATATTTGAAATCATTGCGAAAATGATTATCAAATTTATTTACTCGAAATTAAAAAATATTCTGAGGTCGAACTCAGGGAGCAAATTAGTATTTTAGAAGCAAAATCACAATCTCAAATTTTACTTGAAAGATGTTCAATAATAATGCAATGTAGATAAATGCTAGAGAGGAAAATGTAAAAAGAAATAAATTCTTTTTTCTTTTTTTTTCTTTTCTTCCTTCTTCTCTTTTCTCTTTCTTTTTCTTTGCTTTCTTTCTTCTTTCTCCTTTCTCTATCTTTCCTTTCTCAGACGTCTGATTCTGTGAATCGGACGCCTTAACTGACGACTGCTACAATGCCTTTACTTTGATTCTTTCTTCAGCCGAGCCTTCTTCTTTCTTCCTTCTCCTTGGCTTCTGCTTCTCTGTCTTTGGCCTTCTTCTTCCTTGGCTCCTTTGCTGCTACAGTTTCCTTCCTCCTCTGGCCTTAGCTTCCTCTTTCTTCTCTGCGGCTGCCTCCTTGTCTTCTTCTTCTTCTTTCTTCTGCTCCTACTTCTCTCCATTGCTTTCTCTCTTCCTTCTCTTCTTCTGCTTCTCTCTGCTGTGCCTCCTCTTTCTTCTTCCCTACGCACATAGAGGCAAAACCTAACCCCTACCCTCCCCGCGTCTCTATTTCGCTCTTAGAACAACTCTCCCAGAGCCTTCTCAGGTTATCAGGTCAGGTATGCGTGCCCGGGACTAGGCCCACCAGCGTGCAGTGGTGGGCGAGGAGTGCACGGGTAGTTGGGTTGAGAACCAGGTCCGCAGAGGTATGGGTCGCGGACGAGGCATGGTGGGCGAGGGGACCTCACCCCGTGTCAGGAGGCGGTAAGCCCCTGACACAATTACAATTTATTCCACCCCTCCTGCTTCAAAGCTTTCGAGGTGGGACTAAATGTCCTACCTTCTTCTCGCGCGTGCCCGCAGCAGGTGATGCTCTCGATTGCAGCAGATGCAGTGCCTTAGGACTCCAATTGCTGGCGTGAAGGGTTCGCGGAGGGAGACTGCGCACTTGGGACACTTCACCTGGAGCGGAGAGACCTGGAGGATCTCCCAAGCAAGCTCCTTGCTGCGTCAATGGCGGTGGAGACCCTCGACACCTGTCAACAGGCAAATGGCCTTGCTGCCTCGTCAGAACACATGGGAAGCCTCGCTGAGGTATGGCGAGTGTGCTGCGGTGGTCGGGGTGGCGAGGGAGTGCCTGTGTGAGCGTGCCTAGGGCTTACTGTGGTTGTGTAAGTGGGTGTGTTCGGGGGGCGTGTTGGGAGCGTGTGGCGGTGAATGGAGAGGGGGGAAATGATCAGTGGAAAGTGGCAGAGCTTCTGAGGGGTTTGGCCAGGTGGATGGAGGCGTGGAGCGGTGGGCACACCTCGTTGGTGATTTGGTCGGAGGTGGGAACGATGGTGGTGGTAATGGCAGTCGAAAATAGAAATTGATAAGGGGGGAATGAAGAGGGGAGAAATTGGAGCATATCTGAGGGATTTGGAGTGAAGGGGGGAGGCGGAGGGCGAGCAGTGCGTGTGTTCCGTCACTGGAGATGAAGGCCCTGAGATGGAGAGGTGGCGACGACGAGGGGGTTAGAGGGGTCGTGCGGGTACAACTTGATGCGGAGGAGTGAGGCGGAGATGGCTCTGCCACTGGTACGGTGGCAGAGCGACGAGAAGAGGCAGGGAGAGTCGCCGGAGCTTGCGGGCAGATGGCCGGAGGAGGAGGAGACGAAATTGGGGGGTTATCTCTAGCCAAAACAGACTTCGGAGGTGCGGAATGATCCGGGCTTCCTTAAATAGGCATGGGCAGGAGGTCATTTGCAAGGAGGCTACCAAAAAGTTGTCGCCGGAGGCATGGCCGGAGGGGAACCCATACCTCTCGAGCATTCGCATGAGAGGTATGGGGCGATTTAGGGTATGGGAGCTGCTCATGTGGTAGGGGGCTTCGCAGAGAGCTCCCCTTTCAAATCTGGGAGTAGCTCCCCATGGAAATGAGGAGGAAACCTCCTCGCAAAGTCACCGGCGATATGGGTCCCTGCTTCAATGGTAGAGGGACCAAAATGAAGAAAGTGATGAAAAGTTGAGGGGGGTATTTGCAAGGGTTTTTAAAAGTTAGGGGCCAAAATGTAATTGGGTGGCCTAATTTGCAAAGTAGGTCAAGATGACCTTCCCTTAAGTCCAAATTTTAGTAAAAACCTAATTTGGACCTAAATAATCCAATGGTGAAGTTAGATTTTAGGTTTGACCACGTTTGACTAGATATTTTGCACAAAAATCTAAATTAGGTCAAATATTGGGCATGGATCCCAATTTAGGTTAAACAGGTTCCAAAGGCCAAATTGAGGGTTCTAAGCCCTAGGATATATTTTTCCATGAATTTTAGAGGGTTTAGTTGATTTTTATCCTGCCTGAAACCTTATGAATTAAAGTGGATTTATTTTAGGGTTACAGAATATCATTTAATTCTTAAATTTAATAATAACCCTTATCTGACTGAACCATCCCACTTTTTCCCTTATTAAGTGCAATTGACCTATATCTAGACCCTCAGAAATCCCGTTGATGCACTGCAATGGTAAAATTACAGTTTTACCCCTTGTTTCATGTTTTCTTCTCGGATTAGTGTTTCCTTAAATTAAGCCTTTCTGTTGGTTATGTAGGAGCCTTTGTTCACTTTATTAGGTCAAAATATGCTAGTTGAGGCTCATGATGAGGTTCTTATCATACCCCCATGCCTAGCTTTTGCTAGTCCTTTAGCAAAATTTTATGGTTTTAACTTTTGTTCTAGACCATGAGTTTCTTTCACCAATTATGATAAATGCTTTTTCTTCTTTGATTAGGTCAGAATGCCGACAATGAGCCTAAAGGTACTCTAATACCAACCAAGATTCGGACCTGACTAGCTTTAGCCTCAGTCCTCCGTGAAGGTTTTTAAGGCCTATAGGAACTACCCTAAGGTTCATTGGACTCCATGGTTAAAGCACCCGTGCTGGAGACATATTTTAGCCTTGGTTCAGTTTGCAGTGCGTTTTTGTAAGAGAGAGACAGAGGATTTATTTGTTTGGAGAGTTTTCTCTCTCTTTTCTTTTTATTTCTAGCTTCGGATTGGCTTCTCAACATGATCTATATTGGATTCCTCGTCCCATTCATCAATCCTCAAAGATCCCTAGCAATCGATGCTTTGTGATAGCACCGCCCATGGTAACCCCCAGAACCCTGGTTTTCGAGATTTCGAGATAATCCCGCCCATGACGTTCCATGGCTGAATCCAAACCCTAGTGATTGACATTTTGTGATAATGCCATCCATGGTATCTGAACCAGTAGAGTGCTTACATGCCACAATAGGATATGTAAATATTCTAAGAGATAAGTACAGAGGAGACGATATGTTGTTACGCATCTTCGAGGGGAATTTCCCACCTCTCAACGCTGGGAACTCATCTAAATCAATTTGTGTTGATCGGCCGCTCCTAATCTAGGCAACATTTTCAGAATATTAAAACGCTTCTACATGATTTTAATAGTTATGCGCACTGAACCAAATTGTGTGTGAATTGGGGTGCTTAGGTTACAGAGTCCCGTAAATCGAAGGTCAGTTAACGATGCCGAATACTCCCTAAGCCTTAGATCTAATACTTAAGCTTTGCATTCTCCTCAACCTCTTGAGGATTATCCAGATCTTAGCAGGTACTAAGAGTCTAGCCAAAAAGGCCTAAGGTCAGCGTTCCTACTAATCTCTTTTTGTCTCTTTAGCACTTTTTCTTGACTTTTCTTGATGTGGTCTAGAACTTCGGTTAATCCCTTAATTTCTTACTAATGACTATTTCTTTCTTTTTCATTTTTATGCTCCTTTAACATTTTGCTCTTTTTCTCCTCCTGTTTTGTATAGCCCACAAAAAATTTTCTCTCCTTTTCTCAGTTCTTTTTTAGATGATATGTGATTTTTTTGTTGAAGCCTTTTCTTGATATGAGTTTTCATACATTTTGCACTTTCATACCCCCCCCCATGCCTAAGATTTGCAATGTCCCCATTGTAAATTAGGTGGGTTTGTATTTAGCTTGGTTCATTCATTAGGGCAGGTGTTGGGTGAGTGAACGGGTCGAGGTGACTGTTGCGGACGATTTTCAGACTCAGGTACGGGTACCTGAGGTGGAGTCAACTGTCCTAAAGGGTGAATCCTAAAGTGCAATATGAATTCAGCAAGGAAATGTTAGGAAAGGTTTCGGGTTTTTCAAAGAATGACGGGTTGCCTCCCGTTAAGCGCTAAATTCGATGCCTTCAGTCGAGCGGGAAATGGGATGGAGAAGGAATGGTTAAATCAGTGGAGTTTTGTATAACAAGCACCTTGATTAACAACCTAGTTGGTCCAACCAGGTGCTTGTTCAGATTAGTAGGCTGATGATGCAGCCCAAACCCAATCAATATGGTGGGTCAATAAATGTAGATCAAGAGGTGTGGAACCCATCATATACTATGAAGCTCGGACAGATGTGGAAGTGTGAATGCGGGGTTTGGATGAGTTGAATCAGCCTGGTCAGAGGAGGGATCCGTAAAATAATCAGTGAATGGCACGGAAACCCTACAGGGGTGATCAGAGAATGATGGAGCATGGTCTTTAGTCTGATCAATGTCCAAAACCCGGTATAGATGTGGAGTTGAATCGTCTGCAATCGGCTCAGTAAGAGGGGAATTAGAATAGAAATTGAGTTCGATTGCAGGTCGGGGTTGAAAATGTGTTTTGATTGGTTCTGTATGTTCGGAAGAGGTGGCTTTAATAAGAATTGTGTATGAGGGCTCTTCTAGAAATGAATGATAGGTGGTCTCCTGTAGAGAGTCCTTTGGGTAGTTATCAAATGCGAAAGTGAATGCCTGAAGAGTGTCTATAGGATGACGGAAATCTGAATCGAGAAAAGATTCAAATTCTGGGTTACAATCACTCTCGGCATTTTCTGGTTTTGGTTCCTGAGGATCGAAAAGAATTGATTCCATGACATTGGAACCTGAACTTAAATCAGTGATCTCGGGAACTGGGACCTCAGAGTCGGAGTCGGAGAATGAGTCATGTGAGCTGAGGTCGTAGATGGGCTTGGTGTATTCAGGAAGCAGAGTCTCTCCGAAATTATAGTCAAATTCGAAATCGTCGGAGAGTTTGCGAAAATCAAGTTCTAAATGAGATTCAAGATCATGAATTCTACCACAGAATAAATCACGTGATGTGGATTTAGCAATTTGACTGGGGTCTAGCCTATATGTCAATTCTGAGCTTAAAAAGATGTTCTCACTAGGCTCAAGTTCCAAGCTGGTAGGACAGACCCAATTGACACCCCACTCGTCCAACTCCTGGGTTTCTGTATTGTAAATTGGCTTGATTTCCAGAAAATCGATCTGATTTCCTGAGGAAGTTGGAGAGGGATATTCATAAAATAGAGGCCCGGAATCATACTCTTTATTGAAAATTTGATCTTCATCATACAGGGCCTCGTAATCTTTCCAATAAGTTTCAGATCCTGATTCTAGGTTTAGGATGTGGGTTGAATTACTGGAATCTAAGTCCGAATAACCTTCGAGGTTCACTTTATCAAAATAAGGGGCAGGTTTTACACCCTCAAAAGGTTCAGTTCTAATCTCATTATTGTAGAAGTCTTAGAATTCTAAGCTTGGTGATTCATGGTCTAGGGTTGGCTCAACATTGTGTTCTCCTGCAATTTCCCCACCTAATTCAATATTTGGCATGTTGTCTTTTATCTAGGTTGGGAATCCACAACTACTCTTTGCCTCAATCCCGAGATCAGGGAAACAGGATTGATCCTCAATACTGTTCCAAGATGGTTCATCCTTTGTTTGCGGCATATACGAGTATTTCTGGTCGATAGTTTTTTTCAGTAATCTCATCATCTCCTCCCGTTTTTCAAGATCATCTTAGTGTTGTTTCCAAAGTACAGAATTTTTCATGCATTGAAGGTATTCAAAATTGTGCAATTTTTCTATCTCAATGTATCCTATTATAAGCATGTCTTGAGTTGATCCTTTTGTGACTTCAGTCAATAATATTTAGGCACAGTTTATGATGAAGGTTGTAGTTGTTGGGACATCAACCTGAATGTTTTCTATTGGCGTTGAGGTTTTGTATTCAATTTTATAGAATTCAAGGACATCCTCAACCATCCTATCTCTCATGGATCTTTGTGATTCAGGTTTCTTGAAGGGTAATCCTAAGTAACTAGGCTGTATATTTGGATCAGGTGGTGAAATCAAGATGTAAAATCAGAATTTTGCTGTAGAATCAAGTGCCATGATGGAAGAAGAACTTGGTTCTGAATCAGAGGAAAGGTCTATGTGGTGGGGTTGTTGCACAAACAAAGCTACCGAGTCTTGGCCTCGGGGAGAGTGGATTCAAAAGGAGGTTTCAAGGACTTCCTACCAAACATGCACCGAAGGATTGGATAAGATTAGAATGTGCTGGACCTAATTGAGACACCCAAAATATGTTGGGTGACTATAGAGGTTCGGGGCGAATGATACCTGATGAGAGCCTCATCATGAACCCTAACTAGCACAATTTGGTTTAAATAAGTGTGAAAAAGCTCCTACAAAACCTAAAGAAAAGCCTAACTCAGAGAATTCTTAATTGAAGAATAAAATAAGTATAAGGGGTAAAACTATAATTTTACCAATGCAGCACACAAACAGGGTGTCTAAGGATCTAAACACAGGTCAAATGAGCTTAATAAGGAAGGAAGCAGGATGTTCTGATCTGAAAAGCATTATAACAACTTTTAGGAATAAAATGACATTCTATAACCTTAAAAACAAACTTGCTTTAATTCATGAGGTTCTAAGCAGGATAAAAATCACCTAAATCCTCTAAAATTCATGGAAAAATACTCCATAGGGTTTAGAACCTTCAATTTATCCTTTGCAACATATTTTGACCTAAATTAAGAACCATGCCCAAATTTTGACCTAATTTGGGTTTTTGTGCAAATTGATCAGTCAAACGGGGTCAAACCTAAAATCAAATTACACCATGGAATTCCTTAGGTTCAAATTAGGTTGGTACAAAAATTTGGGTCTAAGAGAAGACCATCTTGACCAACTTTACAAATTGGTCCTCTTGAATTACTTTTTGACCCTTATCTTTTTAAATCCTTGCATTTGGCCCCCTATCTTCTCCTTTGTTCTTTGCAAAATGGTCCTTCCTGCCACCCCACACAGGCACCATACCTCCGGCGACCTTGCACGGAGGATGGCGCCACGCAAGGGTGGGGACCGCCCTTAGGAACGAACGGGGGTTCCCTGCATCGTCCTTTGTCGCAGGGACCCTCCCCTTTGACCTGCGGTTGCCCATGCCTCTCGTGCGAATGCACGAAAGGCATGGGTATCCATTTCCGACCATCTCCGGCGAGCTCCCCACGTTGCTCCCTCGAGACCCTCTCCTTGCCAGCACCTTTATAAGGAGCGATAGGGGCAGCCGTCTCCTTCAAGCTAGCTTTGGCCGAAGAAAACCCCCTATTTCGTCTCCTCTCACTCCGGTCAGACAACCCCAGCTTCCGGCGATCTTTCCTCCTCCTCGTCGCTCTGCTGCCATACCTACAGTAGAACTCACTCTGCCTCGTCTTCCCACGCCAGGCCGCACCAGCTGGCGCCTTCAGATCCCCTCCTCGTCGCCGTTACCCCCCTTCAGGGCATCTTCGTCCCCAGCTCCGGCAGGCATGCGTCGGGCGCCCCTCTCTCCCTCTTCGTCAATTAAGTAGGTAGAAACCTTCCTCTTATTCTCCCCTTGATTTTCCCCTCTCAAATTGGCACTTTAGACCCCTCGACTGCCACTACCACCTCCATCTACTCCACCTCCGGCCACCATCTCCGGCGAGGTCGCTCCACCTCCATAGGCCATTCCACCCCTCGCCGACAAGCCCAGAAGCTCCCCCTCACTCCACTCAAGCATTTCCCCTACTCCATTCACCGCCCTTCACCTTCAGACCACCCCTCGAACATACCCACCTGCACCTCTACAATGTGCCCTAGGCACACGGCTATAGCCACTTTCCCGCCACGATGACCCTTGCACCACCTTCGCCATACTCCGGCGAAGCTTCCTAAGCTGTCTGAAGTGGCTGTGAGGCCATCTTCGTGCTTTCAGGTCTCGGCCCCCTCGACGCCATTGACGGACAGCAGGAGCTGCTTAGCAAGCAGCTCCAGGTCCCTTCAGCACTAGGTGAAGGCCCCAGGCAACGCATGACACTTCCACGAGGGTGCCCAGGCCTTCAATTGGGGTCGCGAGCCTTCACTGCTACCTTACTTGCCAGCAGCTTCTCGCCTGCGGGTGAGCGGAGCAGAGGTGGGACTTTAGTCCCACCTCGGAAGTGTGTGGGCGCATGCCCACACATAAATTGAAAAGGTGATATCATCTGGTCGCCTCCGAATACACACGGGGTGAGGTCCCTCACCTATACACCGCCCTCGTCCGTGAGCTCATCACACGGATCAGGCGCGACCCGACCCGACACCCTCCTGTGCACTCCTCGCGCACCACCCACGCTGGTGCACCTGGACCCGGGCACGCGACTCGACCGGATAACCCGGCTTTGGGAGAGCGTACCCAAGAGAGATTCAGAGAGAGAGAGACGTGGGGGTCGGGTAGGGTAGGTTTTGCGCTGAGCTTGTGTATATGTGCAGGGAACAAGTGAGGGAGGAAGAAGCAAGGTGCTGCTGAAGAGAAGAAGGAAGGAAGGAAGAAAGAAAAAAGAAGAGGAAGAGCAGCAGCTGGGACTTAGCCGCAGAGAAAAAGAAAAGAGAAGGAAGGAAGGAGAGAAGTAGAAGAAAAGAAGATAGCAGGGGCACTATAGCAACAACACAGTTAAGGCATCTGATTTCTGAATCAGACGTCGGAAAGAAAGGAAGGAGTAAAGTAGAAGAGAAGAGCAGAGGAAAGGCCAGAGAAAAAGAAAGAGAAAAGAGAATGAAGGAGCCTCTGCAGAAAAGAAGAAGACGCAGAAGAAAGAAGAGAAGCAAAGAAGAAGAGAAGAAGAAGGAAGAAGAAAGGACATAGCCAGCTGAAGAAAGAAGAAGCCTCTGCAGCAAAGAAAAAGAAAAAAGAAGAAAGAAGCCAGGCTGAGAACCGGTTGAAAAGAAGAGAGAAGAAGAAAAATCCAAGAAGAGAATTTTTGCTCTCTCTCTCTCCTTTATCTTAATTTTTGTAAAACAATATTGTGAATTCATATGCTTCTGGAATCATAGTTTGCTCCCTGAGTTCGACCTCGGGAAACTTTTAATTCCGAGTAATAAATTGTAAACTGGTAGCAGTTTTTTTTTACTATAGCGTCTATAATTTAAAACCAAAGCGACAAGCTAACCAATACCCCTTAGTCAGAAAGTTCGTCCACCTGAGAAATACCTGGGCAGCCAGAGAGGGAGAGTCCCACGAAGACCCCTACACAGTAGAGCGTCCCCACGGGTTATAGGGTTTCCCCTACCCAACCTCTCTTGTCACTGATATTCCAGGTAGACCAGAATGGGGACCTTGATCTCTTAAGTCTACCTCTTTTAGTTAAGATTAAGGTGCTTAGGGTTCCACTTGAACTTTAATCCTTTTGAGTGCAAAGTGACCTAATTTAAAGGTTGGTTGACCCAAAGGATCAACTTCACCTCTTTGTTCCTTTGAGAGCGTTTAGGTCCTTTCTTTTAGGGTTCAAGTAGATTAAGAGCCTGATTTGCTTAGGGTTTCTCTTGGTTAGGTCTTTTCAAACAAGGCTTAGGCACACCTCTTTTTGGAATTTTTTGCTTCTTTTCTTAGAAAAAGATGTGTCTCTAAAACCCTAGCTTGTAATCCTTAGGTTGGCTCTAGTTGGTCCAATTTAGTTGCCTCAGAAATGGGTATCTAGGGGTTCAATCAAGAAGGTTTTAACCCTAGTTACCTTAAGTGGATATGCAATTAGAAATGTGTTGAAATTAAAAATCAGGCAACTTTTGTGACTTACTAAATATAGAAACAGGTAGCCCTAGGTTGATTTTTCTTTGTTTTTCCTCTTTAGATTTTGAGGGGATTAAAAGAGAGGGCTAATAAGAGTTTACCTGTTCCCTGGTGTGGTTGTTGTGTAGCTGCTTTTCTTTCCTCGACTTTCCCTGCAACAAGCACAACAAAAGAGAGAAACTAAGTCAGTAGTGAATCAAAAATTGTGATTAAAGCTTCTAAAATGCCCGTTGCTCTCCGGCAATGGCGCCAAAAATAATCGTCACTGTGTCGCAGTTTAAAAAGATATTCGCTGTAGTATATTTGAAATCACTGCGAAAACGATTATCAATTTTATTTACTCGAAATTCAAAAATATTCCAAGGTCGAACTCAGGGAACAAATTGGTATTTTAGAAGCAAAATCACACTCTCAAATTTTACTTGAAAGATGTTCAATAATAATGCAATGTAGATAAATGATAGAGAGGAAAATGTAAAAAGAAATAAATTCTTTTTTCTTTTTTTTCTTTTCTTCCTTCTTCTCTTCTCTCTTTCTTTTTCTTTACTTTCTTTCTTCTTTCTCCTTTCTCTATCTTTCCTTTCTCAGAAGTCTGATTCTGTGAATCAGATGCCTTAACTGACGACTACTACAATGCCTTTACTTTGACTCTTTCTTCAGCCGAGCCTTCTTCTTCTTTCTTCCTTCGCCTTGGCTCCTTTGCTGCTATAGTTTCCTTCCTCCTCTGGCCTTAGCTTCCTCTTTCTTCTCTGCGGCTGCCTCCTTGGCTTCTTCTTCTTCTTCTTTCTTCTGCTCCTGCTTCTCTCCTTTGCTTTCTCTCTTCCTTCTCTTCTTCTGCTTCTCTCTGCTGTGCCTCCACCTTCTTCTTCTGCAGCTCTTTCTTCTTCTTCCCTGCACACACAGAGGCAAAACCTAACCCCTACCCTCCCTGCGTCTCTCTCTCTCTATTTCGCTCTCAGAACAGCTCTCCCAAAGCCTTCTTAGGTTATCAAGATGGGTATGCGTGCCCAGGACCAGGACCAGGACCACCGACGTGCGATGGTGGGCGAGGAGTGCGCGGGTAGTTGGGTCGAGAACCAGGTTCGCAAAGGTATGGGTCGCGGATGAGGTGTGGTGGGCGAGGGGACCTCACCCCGTGTCAGGAGGCGATAAGCCCCTGTTGAACGTATGAATTGCTACGCTAACGTATTTGGCTTTAAAACCTTGTCGTTGTAGCTTGAAAGCGAAGAACTCGTGTTCAACAAATAAAATTTATACCGAAATTGAAATTCTGGGTCGAACACAGGGAGGCGGATGTTTGATTTAAAAACTACGCATTTGATTTTATTTGTCACGAAGTAATTCAATTGATTAAAACTATCTAACTATTTACAATAAATAGAAGAGAGAGAGAATATTACAAACAGAAATCAAAACGAGATGTAGAATGAACAGGGAATTCATCATTGAAGAGATTGTTTATTTCACTAAACATTACAACTAAAAAGCAGAAAATAATTACACTAGAAAGCAGTAAATTTACTCTAAAAAGCATTAAAAGAATGGAGAGAGAAATATTCTCCTCGATGGTCGCTTAGAGGATGAGCAGAACTACTCTAGAAAGTAGTAAATCTATTCTAGAAAGCATTTAAAAGAATGGAGAAAGAAATATCCTCTTCAACGGTCTCTTGGAGGACGAGCTGGATGGAACGATGCTTGGACGAAGGAGGACGAAGCAGAAGAACGGGAACGGGGCAACACGTCGTCGTCGTCGCGGGATCCACTTCCGAAGGAGGAGGAAAATTTGACTTTATCTCGTGAGAAGCATCCCAGGTGTGGGACAAGCTTCTCTTGAGCTTTGGAGAGGGAGAGAAGAGAAGGAAGGGATGAGAATTTCGTGTGGAGGGGGTCTCCTTTTATAGTTGCAAGGAGTGAGGGCAATTTGGTCATTTAAATCTCAAAACATTAAATAAGAGGCCTTTAGTGACGGATAAAACCGTCGCTAAAGCCCCATCGTGGGCGTAGTGGGCGCTGCCCGCGCGGCTGCTTGCTTTCTTGCACGCTCAACGGACGCTCACGTCCGCTGAATCTCAGCTGTCCGATCGCGAGATCGGACGGCTTAAGTTGCACCTTCCCCGCTCCTCAACGCGCTCCCGCCCGCGTACGATCCTGCGTGAGGTGTGGAAGTGCGATAGCGCGTCGGCGCTATTGAGCGCACGCGGTTGTTGGATCGCAATCTGACGGTCGATTGAAGGCTCGCCCCCGCTCTAAATTCCGCTCACTGCGATTCGATCCCGCGCCAGTGCCTCGCGATAAGGCATTGAACCGCTGCACTACGCTGTCCAAATGGTCGTGTGGATGCAATCAAGCGTACGCATCCACAGCCGTTGGATCTTGATCCAACGGCGGGGAAGGGCGGATGCGGGAGCTTCAGTGGGTGCGTGCGGGCGATTGGGCGGTCGAGATGGCGCCACATGGTGCCATCTTGGCCGTCCATCTTCTGGATGATGTAGATGGTGCCACGGGTGTCGGATTGACTCGATTTTTATGTCGTTAGGCTGCGATCGTCGATCCAAATCCATTCGTGTAGTCGGATTTGTTGTTTGAAGTGCGGATTTACACCATCTTAACCCTTGATCTTCTAGGGTTTCCTGGTCACTATCTGATGCTACAGATGCCTGATTAGGACGATCTTGGAGTCGTTGAACTCCAATCGTCGCTCTGATCATATCTGTATGATTGGATTTTTGATTTGAGGCCCCAATAAAAAGTTTGCCCTATCCAAGCACATAAAAGGAGACAATTAACCTCCATTTATTCAAACTACTCTAAATGCAAGATGATGCATGTTATGCACTATTTATAGCATGCAATGCAATCCTATGCTTAAGAACATGCATAAATAGACATCTTAAGTAGCATGCCTATCTTTTTCTAGTCCCTAGCAGAAACTATATGCTATTTATAAAAGAATTAGGTTGGATTATTTGGGCATGAGTTATTTTCAATCATTAAGAAAATGTCTACCTAAGATCTGAACTTTCAAAGACACAACAGTGCCCAAGTATCTGCCAAAATGCAGACCGCCTCAAGCCCTCGCCTTATTCAAAGAAAAATTTCTTTTTCTCTTTTTCCTCTTTTCTAATTTTTTTGGATTTTCAAGTTTTAGGGTTTAAGAGTGGCTTTCTACGGCCATTCAACTCACCCAAGATTTGATGAGAATGCTAAGTTTTAAGCATCTTATTGTGAATGTGATAGACTCATTGACCGACAGTTAAAACGGACTTCGGATTTCTACGCCTCTAGGTGACCTCAAAAAGAATTATGCCTAAAGGTGTATCTTTACAACCGGTAGCTTTCTCCCTACTTTTATTTTTTACAGGGTCAACAAAAGGGTGAATCCAGTGTCCATCTTCTCCCCGGTTTATTCTACTTCTCCGCCTCTTCCTAATGTTTTGGGAATTTTCAGTGCATTTACTGAGCTGGGTTCTGGACAACCGGTCAATGAGCTGTTACCACCGACAACTTGCCAGCTATACTCGTGCGGCGAAGTGTGGCTTATTTCTTTTTCTTTTCTTTCTTCTTTTCTCTTTGATTTTTTTTTTTTAAGTAGGTGGCTTCCCTTGTCTAAGATTTACCTAAAGGCAGCAAAAAGAGAAAGGTCCAGTGACTGGGCTCTAGACAACCTACCTATGGGCTGTTACCCACGATAACTTGCCAGCCATATCACCTTAGAAGGTTCATTAAGTACCCAATTTCCGTTAGAATCGCCGAACAACGAGTTAGTGACAAGATAGTGTGTAGATGCTTAAGACTCAAAATTCCCTCAAATCAGAGGGCGGGTTGATAAGTCGTGTACTTATCACCCAAACTTATTTACTCCAATTAAAATAGAATTTAGGTTGGCGAGGACTCAAAAACAAATCCACATTTTAGTGGATACACAGGCTAATTAAGTCCAAAGACCTGAAGGGTCTTTGTGTTCAAATCATAATGTAGTATTTCCTAAGATTGAAAATTTTCTTAAACCCAAGTTCTCTTTCCTAATTCCAAATTTTTTTTAATAAAATAAAATGAATCTACAGAGCTGACAATTAAATTCAGAGATGAATATCCACCCCCCCATTCCTATCTAATGTAATGTCCTCATTGTATTAAAAAGACAAAATAGAGTGGAATAGCATAGAAAGCACATGAATTGCGTGAATGTCAGGTCCGCTCCGAGATGAAAACTAGAAAGAACTGTATATGTGCTGAATTTAGTGCCTTCAACTAGGCACACTATACAAAGAAGGGAAATGAAGAATTCATAGGTGCAGGTCAGAATCAGAATAAACAGAAGAATCTCCGACCTGTCAGCAGAGGTCCATAGATGTGGACCAGATTGTGGTGCAGACCCATACCTCATAATCGAGAATATCTTAGGTTCTGGATAAAAATTATCCATAACCTAAAATCTGTATGCAAGCGAGGTCGGGCCTGCGATTTATGAGGATGCAACCCAAGACCAAAAAGTCGGGTTATAGAGAATTGAAGTTCAAAAGGATAATCATTGAATGCATGCTTGGGTTGGACATCCTCAGAACAGATGTCGTAAGGGTTCTGGTTTGATGGTTTCAGCTTAAAAGGAACCCTTCGACTCAATCTTCTATTTCCTCCAAAGTTAACTTCCCAAATCAGAACTTCCCAACTCCTATCCTCCTCAATTAGAATGTTCAATTCTGAGACCTCTTGCATGTTAATCACCCCGTCTGAAATCTCCAAGTCTAAATGATGTGGCTGAATCAAAATTGACTTAGGTCTAATTATCTCAGAAATAGAATCATCAATAAGCTCAACGGGGTGTAACTGACAATCAGGGCATTGAATTGAATCCTCCAGAAAATGCGATTCTGGATCCGTAATGTGTGCCCTAATAAGATCAGTTTCCTCAGTTCTTGGGCTATCAAATGATTTTTCCAGATTTTTCAGGCCTAATCGTCTCACAAGAATCGTGCTCTGTAAACTCATGTGAGACTTTGCAAATTGAATCTTCACCATTAGAATCAAGATCCGTATTAATGTATGTCTCAAAATCATCTGTCACTTTCTGATCCATAGAGACATACGTTTCCTCGTACCCCGGCTCAGGGATCTCAGGTGAAGAAATTAGATCATCCTTAATTGGTTGCTTTAATTCAATCTGGTCAACCTCGTAACACGTGTCCCCCCCAATAGGTGCTAGAGCGGGTTCTGTCATTGGCTTTCCTGAAGGGAGTTCATCCTGGGAATCATCCCATGATTGAATCAAAGCGACCACGAATCTCATCCTCAATTTCGCTAATTTCCCAAGTAGAAACTCACTCGGGTTCTTATTCTTAACATCCTGGAGCCAATCCAACAAAGACTTGTTCAAATCATCAATCATTTCAATCAGGGGCTCCAATCTCTCAATGCAAGGTATTAGCTGAACTTCTAAAGATTGAATGATATTTCTCAAGTTAGCCAGAACCTTATCTTGAACCTAGTTACCCTGAACCAAATGAGTTGGTCCAGGGTTGGGCGAGTTTGGGGTCAAAGCAAGGGAATTAACGAATTGAGATTCGTTACACCCTTCCTGATAATAGGTCATTTCATATTGTTTAAAAAGTAGTGATGACCTATAGGCAGTGTAATCAGAGGATGGGTAAGGATCAATGTATCCTTCTTGATTGTAGATCGTATTAGGTTGTTCATGAAAGGTTGACGATCTAAAATCAATGTGGCTTTGAGAAGGATAGAAATTGCAATCATAGTGTTCAGGGTTAAACCCTAAACATGGAGGTTCGGAACTGTATCCCCAATCCGAGTTATCCCAACTAATTGATGGTTGATTACAGTACGAGTTGGGATAATCGTCATGTTGAGAATAATTCAAAACAGGAGGGAAAGAGCGAGAATGCGTGTAATATGTGGAAGGATTCATGAGAAGCTGGAGGAAGAAAGGCGCCCTGCAATACAAACAATCAAACCTGTCCTTAAGTGGGTTAGCCTACAGACCTACAGACTCTCAAAACCCATCTTGAGATAAAGGAACGATTTGATTTACTTCTGTCTATTCAATCCAACCAGTTAGAAGGAGGGACTGGGGAGAAGGTTCTTAATTCGGCTTGCACCTCCGGTTCCTAGTGTACCACCCAACTGTGATCATTTGATTCTGTTCCCCTAGCTAGACATCAGATTGAATAGTAGAAACAGACCAATAAAAAATAATCACATTCTAGGCTCTGAAGAGCGAGTCAAATTCTTAAGGTCAACGTCTACTCTATTTTATTTAGGGCTAGGTTTGAATGTGCTTTGGAATGTGATGGGCCCTTTAAATGGGTTATGTCCTTAATGATTGATTGATTTGTGTGTGCGTGCACAACCAGTGATTTTCAAGCAAGATTATTTTCAATGCAGTGAATTTTAGGATTCAAATCTTGCTTAGTAACTTTTAGGATTCAACTTTACGTGTTTTCAAATAAGTTTTGTTGGCACACCAGGTTTTTTGAAAGCACAGGTGAAGATATTTTCCTTTGAAGCTTAAAAAGAATGTGGAGTGCCTGGTAAATCCCTAAGAGTTGAACCTAAGTGGCAGCTACTTGATGAGTTGATTTAATTGAAGTGGTGCGACCCAATCAACTCAAACAATTGGCCTGTTGTACCACTTAATTAGGCACACAAGTGATTACCTAATCTGATTTCTACTCAATTATGTGTTTGGATGTGTGTACCGGCTCCAAAGATTGGTGTACCGGTTGAGTTTGAAAATCAGATGAGGTTGTGTATCTCTGTGAGATTTTTTTTAAAATTTTTCTCTTTCTTTTAATGTGGAGGTTGGGGCGGTTGTGTGTATCAAACAACAAACAATCTAACCTAGGAGTTTATAAGAACACCTAAGTTGATTGATGTTTGTCTTATTATGTGTTGAAATGAAATCTAATGGGTGGGAGGTGGGGGATAACTTACAAAATCTTCCACAGCACTTTACTCCAATCTTCCGCTTTTGCCTGTCTCGAAAGAGTACCTGCAATCACAATAAGAAAGGAGAGAAGTGAGGTAAATGATTTATAAGTTAGAAAATGCGAAGAAAAATCAAAGAGCGTCGCCTCCCCGGCAATGGCACCAAAATGTTGAACGTACGAATTGCTACGCTAACGTGTTTGGTTTTAAAACCTTGTCGTTGTGCTTGAAAGCGAAGAGCTCGTGTTCAACAAATAAAATTTATACACAAATTGAAATTCTGGGTCGAACACAGAGAGGCGGACGCTTGATTTAAAAACTACATGTTTGATTTTATTTGTCACGAAGTAATTCAATTGATTAAAACTATCTAACTATTTACAATAAATAGAAGAGAGAGAGAGAGTAAGAGAGAGAATATTACAAACAAAAATCAAAACGAGATGTAGAATGAACAGGGAATTCATCATTAAAGAGATTGGTTGTTTCACTAAACATTACAACTAGAAAGCAGAAAACAATTACACTAGAAACCAGTAAATTTACACTAAAAAGCATTAAAAGGATGGAGAGAGAAATATCCTCCTCGACGGTCGCTTAGAGGACGAGTAGAACTACTCTAGAAAGTAGTAAATCTATTCTAGAAAGCAGTTAAAAGAATGGAGAAAGAAATATCCTCCTCGACGGTTGCTTGGAGGACGAGCCGGAAGGGACGACGCCTGGAAAAAGGAGGATGAAGCAGGACGAAGGAGGATGAAGTAGAAGAACGGGAACGGGGCAGCACGTCGTCGTCGTCGCGGGATCCACTTCCGAAGGGGGACGAAAATTTGACTTTATCTCGCGAGAAGCATCCCGGGTGTGGGACAAGCTTCTCTTGAGCTTTGGAGAGGGAGAGAAGAGAAGGAAGGGATGAGAATTTCGTGTGGAGGGGGTCTCTTTTTATAGTTGCAAGGAGTGATGGCAATTTGGTCATTTAAATCTCAAAACATTAACTAAGGGGTCTTTAATGATGGATAAAATCGTCGCTAAAGCCCCATCGTGGGTGTAGTGGGCGCTGCCCGCACAACTGCTTGCTCTCTCGCGCGCTCAATGCACGCTCACGTTTGCTGAATCTCAGCCGTCCGATCGCGAGATCGGACGGCTTAAGTTGCACCTTCCCCGCTCCTCAACGCGCGCCCGCTCGCATACGATCCTGCGTGAGGTGTGGGCGTGC
Source organism: Thalassia testudinum (assembly GCA_037157565.1). NCBI lineage: Eukaryota > Viridiplantae > Streptophyta > Magnoliopsida > Alismatales > Hydrocharitaceae > Thalassia > Thalassia testudinum. The sequence goes on from JAZHRO010000073.1 coordinate 157,415,251, forward strand.
GATAGCACGTCGGCGCTATAGAGCGCACACGGCCGTTGGATCGCGATCTGACGATCGATTGAAGGCGCACCCCCGCTCCAAATTCCACTCGCTGCGACTCGATCCCGCGCCAGCACCTCACAACAAGGCGCTGAACCGCTGCGCTACGCTGTCCAAATGGACGCGCGGATGCAATCAAGCATACGCATCCACAGCCGTTGGATCTTGATCCAATGGCGGGGAAGGGCGGATACGGGAGCTTCAGTGGGTGCGTGCGGGCGATTGGGCAGCCGAGATGGCACCACGTGGCACCATCTTGGCCATCCATCTTCTGGATGATGTAGATGGTGCCACAGGTGTCGGATTGACTTGATTTTTGTGTCGTTAGGCTACGATCATCGATCCTAATCTATCCGTGCGGTCGGATTTGTCATTTGAAGTGCAGATTTACACCATCTTAGCCCTTAATCTTCTAGGATTCCCCGGTCACTATCTGATGTACAGATTCCTGATTAGGACGATCTTGGAGTTATTGAACTCCAATCATCGCCCTGATCATATCTGTACGGTTGGATCTTCGATCCGAGGCCCCGATAAAAAGTTTGCCCTGTCCAAGCGCATAAAAGGAGACAATTAATCTCCATTTATTCAAACTACTCTAAATGCAAGATGATGCATGTTATGCACTATTTATAGCATGCAATGTAATCCTATGCTTAAGAACATGCATAAATAGACATCTTAAGTAGTGTAAATGTGTTTACATCAGCCCCTTACACAATTACAATTTATTCCACCCCTCCCACTTCAAAGCTTTCGAGGTGGGACTAAATGTCCTACCTTCTTCTCGCGCGCGCCCACAGTAGGTGACGCGCTCGATTGCAGCAGATGCAGTGTGCCCTGGGTCTCCAATTGCCGGCGTGAAGAGTTCACTAAGGGAGCCTACGCACCTGGGACACTTCACCTGGAGCGGAGAGACCTGGAGGAGCTCCCAAGCAAGCTCGTTGCTGCGTCAATGGCGGTGGAGACCCTCGACACCTATCAACAGGCAAACGGCCTTGTGGCCTCGTCAGAACACATGGGAAGCCTCGCTGAGGTACGGTGAGTGTGCTGCGGTGGTCAGGGTGGCGTGGGAGCGCCTGTGTGAGCGTGCCTAGGGCTTACTGTGGCTATGTAAGTGGGTGTGTTTGGGGGCATGTTGGGAGCGTATGGCAGTGAATGGAGAGGGGGGAAATGATCAGTGGAAAGTGGAAGAGCTTCTGAGGGATTTGGCCAGGTGGATGGAGGCGTGGAGTGGCGGGCACACCTCGCCGGTGATCTGGTCGGAGGTGGGAACGATGGTGGTGGTAGTGGCAGTCGAGGGGTCAAAAATAGAAATTGATAAGGAAGAAATGAAGAGGGGAGAAAGAGGAGCATATTTGAGGGACTTGGAGTGAAGGGGGGAGGCAGAGGGCGAGTGGCGCGTGTGTGCCATCACCGGAGACGAAAGCCCTGAGATGGAGAGGCGACGATGACGAGGGGGTTAGAGGGGCTCGCACAGGTATGACTTGATGCGGAGGAGTGAGGCAGAGATGGCTCTGCCACTGGTACGATGGCAGAGCGACGAGAAGAGGGAAGGAGAGTCGTCGGAGCCTGCAAGCAGATGGTCGGAGGAGGAGACAAAATTGGGGGGTTATCTCTAGCCAAAACAGACTTCAGAGGTGCAGAATGATCTGGGCTTCCTTAAATAGGCACGGGTAGGAGGTCATTTGCAAGGAGGCGACCAAAAAGTCATTGTCGGAGGCATGGCCGAAGGGGAACCAATAGCTCTCGAGCATTCGCATGAGAGGTATGGGGCGATTCAGGGTATGGGGAGTTGCTCACGCGATAGGGGGCTTCGTAGAGAGCTCCCCTTTCAAATCTGGGAGCAGCTCCCCATGGAAATGAGGAGAAAACCTCCTCGCAAAGTCGCCGGCGGTATGGGTTCCTGCTGCAATGGTAGAGGGACCAAAATGAAGAAAGTGATGAAAAGTTGAGGGGGGGTATTTGCAAGGGTTTTCAAAAGTTAGGGGTCAAAATGTAATTGGGTGGACCAATTTGCAAAGTAGGTCAAGATGACCTTCCCTTAAATCCAAATTTTAGTACAAACCCAATTTGGACCTAAGGAATCCAATGGTGAAGTTGGATTTTAGGTTTGACCACGTTCGACTAGATATTTTGCACAAAAACCCAAATTAGGTCAAATATTGGGCATGGACCCCAATTTAGGTCAAAACAGGTTCCAAAGGCCAAGTTGAGGGTTCTAAACTCTAGGAGATATTTTTTCATGAATTTTAGAGGTTTAGTTGATTTTTGTCCTACTTTGACCCTTGTGAATTAAAGTCGATTTGTTTTAGGGTTACGGAATATCATTTAATTCTTAAATTTAACAATAACCCTTATTTGACTGAACCATCTCACTTTTTCTCTTATTAAGTCCAATTGACCTATATCTAGACCCTTAGAAATCTCGTTGATGCACTGCAATGGTAAAATTATAGTTTTACCCCTTGTTTCATGTTCTCTTCTCAGATTAGTGTTTCCTTGAATTAAGCCTTTCTCTTGGTCATGTAGGAGATTTTGTTCACTTTATTAGGTCAAAATATGCTAGTTAGGGCTCATGATGAGGTTCTCATCACCTACTGTGAAGTTTCCAGTGCTTTAACTACTCTCTCAGTAGCATCCGCTAGCTAGGGAGTGGGAGCATATGATGAGGGGCAAAAGGCACTCTCAGATTTAAAACTCTGTATAAAGCCCGAAAAAGGATTCGGCTCTCCAGATATAGAGTAAATAGGCGGATTCGGATCTGCCTTCATCTGGGTAGGTTCGGACAAGCTTGACTGATGAGAGACTTATCATGGCTCCTAATTATCATTAATTAACTAGTTTCTCTAGTTAATTAACTAACAATACATTAATTACAGAGTTAATTATATTATAGGGGTTAAAACACTAAGGACCTGCAAAATAAGTTAAAAACACTAAATTAAATATCAATAATAATAATAATTTAATTAATAGTTTGGACTTAATTAATAATCATTTAGATAGATATTTAATATTTAAACTAACTTAATTACTATTGTGAACTAAGTATGTAATTAACTTAATTAAATTAATCATTTAAATAAATATAGATAAAAAGGTCAAAAACTTAATTTCAAGGCATAAATATAATATTTACTTAATTTATAATTATATATAAAAAGTTGAAAAATAAATAAATTAAAATAAACCTTTAACCTCAATGTTTACATTTTAGTCCCTATCTTTCTTCTACTTTTGAGTCTTTTTTATTCAGTTAGGTCCTTTGATATTTACATTTATACCCCTATGAACAGTGTGTCTTCTTCTTCTTCTTCTTCTTCTTCGTCTTCACTGTGGACGGTCCATGATGTCTGGTGATCACACTTGCTGATCATCGTCTATCCAGTGTCTAAAAACCTTCGCCATTGTCACTCAGCTTGCTCTCACCTCTAGCTTTCCATCCAACGGACCAGATGTGCCGTGAATCCTATTTAGACTTGGTAGATAACCTCACTGGCGTTGAAGACGACGCTAGTTGTTTCTAGGAACCTAGACGATATCCTGTCTAGATACTTCCCCCCTAACTATCGCCGTCACCTAAAAATACCTCCTCACACCTCCGATTTCCATTGTCAACTCCCTACCCCCTTCCCCCACCATAGTCGATGATAGGCTATTTGTTTGAGCTCCGGCGTCTTCCTATCCCTATTCCCGAGCTGCATCGTCGAGGAGCGCTGCCTCTCTTACCCCCTCTTCCTCTCCTCCGCCTTGCCAACAGTGTTGGAGCACGCCATAGCTGTGAACCTCCTTGTTTCGGTCGATTGGAGTTACTTTTCTCACCAAAGTCTGATTTCACTCCCGTTCTCATCCTGCCAATGGTGAGATCCCTCTCCTTCTTCGTCAAGTAAGTAGCTTTAACCCGTAAGCGTAGGATTAGCTCTTTAATTAGGCGAGTAATGCCTAGGAGTAGGGGTAGTTAGCTTAGATTTAATGTCGTCTTCCTCTTCTTCGGCGAGCCAATTCCAACTCGTCGGATCTTCATTCATCTTATGGATCACCCGATCATCTTCCTCAACTACTCACGATCACATTCCACCTTCTCCCTTCTTAATTCTATCACCTAAACACCTAAGCCACTGCACACTCGTCGGAGTGCCTCCGCTGTCCATGGCGGAGGTCTTCGAGCTATTTCACAGTCACTTGGGACCCTTCATCACTAATCCATCACATTAAGACCCTGATCTACTCTTCAATTTCACTTATAGCCACCTATACACAAAGCGCCCAATTCACCCTCAACCTCTGAGCTTGCTGTCCATGGGGAGCTCAAAGGAGTTTATCCATTTAGTTCTTCACTTAAACACCATCGCCTCACCTTCTTAATCACTTCCTCTCACTCAATTGGGTGAATCAAGTCTGAGTTCATACGAACTCAGACTTGATTCATTGAGCATTCTTTAAGAAATAGGTGCATCTGATAATCAATTGCATTGATTGATATGATCTTGAGGTTCTTTGAAACCTTAGGAATCTTTTGAGACCATTCTTGGTCTGTTTAGTGGAAATTTGATCTCTTCTTATAAAAATCACGGTGTTCACTAGAGCTCTGTTGAGCTTCGGTGAACCAAATTAAGAGCCTTAGCCTTCCAAAGTCCTTAAGAAGCTCCAAATCACTTAAATGTGATCTTAGGATTAGATTTTAGTACATAGACTTGTGTTTAATTGATTTTAATCCTCTGTTGATCATTGTCTTCCTCAACTTCGGCAGAGTTGAGAAGAGGAGTTATTTGAGGTTTAAACCCCATAAATTAGTCTTGAAACATATGTAGACTTCAGAGAACCTACCCTAGGTATCAGTTAGGTTGAAGAACCTCTGGTTAGCTCTGTCGAACAACCTATCATTTGAGTTCAGGCAGCGAAGCTTGAGTAGCACATTTAGAGTGCTCAAACACATATTTAAGGTGATGAATAAGTTCCTTATATGAGATTTAATCCATCTAGGTCCTTAATTTGATCTGAGAAGTTGTAGAATTAACAGTCAACTTTCAAGCTTTTTTGATCAACCTTGATTCAATTCCATAGCTTTTGAGGTTAAAATTCATATCTTTGAATTGAAATGAGTTTTTGGGTTGATTTCAAATTCTTTAGAACAGATTTTGATGAAAATTATTGAGAATTTTATTAGATTTAACATCCTTCACAATTTTGGTTGTTTCTAGAATCCAAAGCTATTCTTGGTGTTTTTGCTGAGATTTGATTCTAAATCTTACTCAGATTTGTCATTCTTAATCCTCAGACTTGATTTAAATCTTTTCTTGAGGTTTTTAACTAGTTTCTGGGTCGATTTATACTTGAAATCAGTGCTTTGGGATTCAACGTGAAGCTCTAAAACTTTTGGAGCTTCTGAAGTTCCTTCACAGATCAATCTCTTTCCCAAGCCCTGCGAAATGCTATTACGAGCATTTCAATACTTTCAAATGAGATAAATTTCTTCTCTATAGGTTAATTGACCTAAAATTCTTCTTTTGAAGCATCTTCCGGGCACATGTGAAACAACCATGTTCAATCCGTGAATCTGTGGATCAAATCTGATCCAAACACCAAATTGGTGTTAAAATCATGTAATTAAGGTTAAGGGCTTTCCATCGAGCTTCTATGAGCTCGATCTGGTGAATTGAGCTGCTTGGAATCATCGTCTGAATATTACGCTTGTAGACACTATGAAGAAAAGGATTGATTGGAGATAGTCCCACCTTGGGAATGAAAGACGTATTGCCCTGGTATATTAAGAAATCGTGCACCTAGCGCTCCAATCATTAAGCGCTAGGTGCACATATCTCCTCTGACCCTTCTGACCATCTTAAGTGCATGCCAAGCACGTGTGTGCACACCTGTGTGTGGGTGTGAGCTTGTGAGCCTATTGGACCTGGTACTGTGCATATTTAAAATATTAAAATCCACCTAAATAAACTAGGCTTGGGCCTCGAGTAGGGTTTGGTCCCACCCTGTTACGACCCGATTCCTGGATCCCTACAGGACCCAAGACCGGTTGGCCTCGACTAATCCCAAGACCCAATTGTCCAACAAGAAATAACCAAAAGCAGGGAAGTAAACCACATTCACATATGCAATATAACTAAGCAGTAGAAACGTACAAAGCAGTAAAGGAAAGTAAAACTGCTGTTCCAATACATACCACCACAACAACAGAAAATAATGGAAACGAAAGCAACAGTAACTAGAAGTCTGAAACTCACTACAACAGGAAAAGGGGGTACAACAAAGAGTGCAGAAGACTACGGCTAGGCTCGATTGGGCCCAGCACCCTCCGCAGCCGGAAGCTCGGGCTGCTCAACTCCTGGACCTAAACAGTGTTATGAAAAGGACAGAGTCAGCGAACGCTGACTAGAGTGGTAACTATATTATCTAAAGCAGTAAAAGTAACAGGTTTAATTTCCTTTTCTAGTTATTTTATTTTACATGCATTTCCTTTTCATCCCTTTTCCTCAAACTTTCAGATTTTCTCGATCTTGCATGTTCCTCACAGGAACAATCTTGATTGCAGTCTTTCTCGAAGAGTAGAAGGTACACGTGGGGCTCTCATGGCTGGGAGAGTCCCCCGTGGTAGTCCTACACCCAGTCAACCACCTCGAGGTCACTGTCAAGACATAACGGTGACTACGGCATGCGTGATAAGTGCATGGGTAGCTACCCCGCACTGACATGCAGTTAGTCATTTCCGCTAGCGGGTACGCCTAAGGTACAACATGGAACAGTATAGAGCCTAGCCCTCTCAGAAACAAGGGTCTAGCCCCTTAGAACCAAACAGTGGTCTCTCCCCTCCACAGTCCACGCACCCTCATCTGACTACCCCGGTTTACCCAGAGAGCCTAACAAGTCGGTGTAGGGTGGCTAGCTGAACCCCGGGCCTCGTCGGGTGGCTAGCTCCCTCCCTACACTAGTAGCTCACCTCGGTACTGTGTACACGAGGGCCAACAGAAGTCGGTGTAGAGTGGCCAATCCTAACCCCAGGTCCCAACCCAAGGGCGGCTAGCTCTGCTCTACACAAAAAGGGGACAGTCGCTCTCCTTGGTACCATGTACTCAAGGGCCAGCACACTTCCCGTCTACTTTCCCAATTTTTCATTTAACCACAGGAGCTCTACTCCTAATTACCCGTAGGGTTCATGCTCATGTTTACCACATTATTCCGATTCAGATTCCACCATTCACAATTTAGTTCTCATTATATACAGGCAGCACATGTTTCCATAATTCAATACATGCAACTGATGGTTTCACAGGTAATTGTTCATTTATCTCAGGCAACTCATGCTTTAACAGGCAGCTCACAACTATATCACAGGCAATTGCTAGTAGTTTAATTTTATCATGTATACAAATACAATCATGCAGTAGAACAGGTTCATTCATTTCTCTGTCCTAGAGTTCATGACACATCTTAGGGGTTCCAGTTGGCTAATTTCACAAGCACATTCTTATTTAATATAGTTGACAGAAGTAGACCACTCTACCAGACAATCCGGGAGTAATGGGGGCTTGATCCGCAGACCCAGACGTTTCTGCGAACCCTAAACATGCAACAGGTTGAAACACTATACCAAGGAATACATCACAAAGGATGATTCAAAACAGTGTATAAAGGTTTCTAGTACATAAAGAAACTCGCAAGGAAACTATAGATACTTCATTTGCGTAAAATGGATCCCGATCAGACCCCAAACGGTCAAAATCGTGTCTACTGACCAAAATTAGATGTCTATGAACAAGTCCAGACATCTTAAAAGTTACAGAATCTCACCTCAAGTTCCTGCAGTGTCCTCAGACATCCAAGACTCCTCTACGACCGTTTGAAAGTAGTTCTAGACGTCGGACCAGTCCTCCGATTGTCTGGTGAGCTGATCAGATGTCCAAAAGTGCGTGGAGGGCGTTTCGCGCACCTTCTTAATGCTGCTCTTGTGTACGACAGAGCAGCCACCCCAAAATTAGATCGGCAAATCTTCTGCGATGCGGCCTGCATGGCCGTAACCGCGAAATGAACGTACCTTCGCGATAATGTGCTTTCAGACATCTGGTCTTGACTCCAGACGTCCAGATGCTCAGCTAGTCGTCCGGACTTCACTCCAGACGTCTGATACTGGAAAAAATCTAGTATCAGAACGTGCTTCCAGCGCTCCTCGCCGCGCTCCGCCGCAGCTCCAGCTGCTGCAGGTGGTCGAGGACGTCGCTCCGGACTCCCTCCTCCTCCCGCACGCGCCGCGATGGCCATGCGAGCTCCGACGATCTTCCATCGAAGCTCTTGATCTCGGCCTCCTCCTCCTTCTCCCGCACTCCCCTCCTCCTCGCTCTCACGCGCTCCCTCGCCTGTCTCCTCTCGCCGCTCCACCGCGTTCTGAAGGTGGAGATGGTGTGTGGAGTTGTAAAGACCCATTTTGTTCTGAGCCCTTTAAGACATTTGGATTGTCGGTCAGACGTCTGGTCAGACGTTTGGACCCTTTCCCAAATGGTACGTTCTGACGCTTTGTTCATCTTTATAGTTATGATAGTCGTTGTGGTATATAACAAAACGGTTACCAGTCTAATACAATTTATTACTCGGAATGAAGAGTTTCCCGAGGTCGAACTCAGGGAGCAAACCAAAATTCTAGAAGCATATAAATTCATAATATATAAGGTTTTACAAAAAATTAAGAGAGAGAGAGAAAAAGAAGGGGTGATTGGCTTCTTCTCTTTCTTCAGTCGACTCTCTTCTTTCTTCTTTTGTTCTTCTCTGCTTCTGTGGTTCCTCTTTCTCTTTTCTTCTCTCTTATTTTCTTTTTCTTCCTTTTGGGTCTTCTTCTTCCTTGCAGCTACAGAGGCTTCTGCCTTCTCTTTTTTCTTCAGCTGCTCAGTCTTTCTCCTTTCTTCCTCTCTGATTTTCTTCTCTCCTTTCTTCTTTTTCCTTTTTTCTTCTGCTCTGGCCCTTCCTCTTCTTTCTTTCTCTTCTTCTTCTCTACGTCTTCTTTCTTCTTCTTCTTCAGCAACTGTGGTTCTTCTCTCTTCTTCTTCAGCCTGCCTTCTTCTTTCTTCTTCTTCAGCAGCTGCGGTTCTTCTCTACTCTGGCTGCTGACCGTCCGACGTCTGATTCAGTGCTCAGACGGCTTAACTGCACGGTTGCTACAGTGCGGCTCCTCTTCTTTTCCTTCAGCTTCTTTTCTTCCTTTCTTCTTCTCTGCTTAGTCTTTCCTCTTTTCTTCTTTCCTGCGCACACATGCAAACATCAGCGCAAAACTTACCCCTACCCCTTCCTCGCGTCTCTCTCTCTGGATCTCTCTTTGGAAAGCTCTCCCAGAGTCGGGTAGTCGGGCCGGGTCACGCGCCTAGGTCTAGCCGCACCGGCGTGGGTGGTGCACGAGGAGTGCGCAGGAGTGTCAGGTCGGATCACGCCTGATCCGTGTGGTGAGCTCACGGACGAGGGCGGTGATAGGTGAGGGACCTCACCTATCACCGGACGAGGGCGGTGATAGGTGAGGGACCTCACCCCGTGTGTATCGGAGGCAATCGGCTTATATCACAAAAATAATTTAAGTGTGGGCATGAGGCCACACACTTACGAGGTGGGACTAAAGTCCCACCTCCGATCTCGGGCTCCCGTGGGAGAAGGCTTTGCGCAATTGGGGTAGCAACGAAGTCTCACGACCCCAATTGAGAACCTGGGCGTCCCTGCAGAAGTGCCCTGCGCTGCCTGGGGCCTGCGCCTGGGGCCGAAGAAGTCTGAAGCTGCCTGCGAAGCAGCTCCTGCTGCTCGTCAATGGTGGCGAGGAGGGTGAACCCTGAAATCACGAAGACAGCCTTACGGCCATGTCAGACAACGCAGGGAGCTTCGCCAGAAGAGGGCAAAGGCGGTGCGGGGGTCGGCGAGACACGAGCGTGCCTGTGGTCGCGCGCCTAGGGCACACTGCGTGCGTGAGAGTGGTTGTGTTCGGGGGGTGGTCTGGAGGTGTTAGGAAGTGAATGGAGGGCGGATTCGGTGTCAGTGAGATGTCGTGGAGCTCAATGGGTAGCTGGCGAGGCGGATGGAGCGTGGAGTGGCGAGAACGCCTCGCCGGAGAGCGGCCGGAGATGGGGAAGGTGGTGATGGACATTGGCGGTCGGTGGGTTAAACTGGTAAATTAAGAAGGGGGAAATAACAGGGAGAGAGAAAGGAAGGTTTCTACCTACCTAATTGACGAAGAGGGAGGGAGGTAGCGCTCGATGCGTACCTGCCGGCGCTGGGGACGAAGGTGCCCAGGAGGGGGTTATCGGCGACGAGGAGGAGATCTGAGGATGCCAGCTGGTGTGGCCTGGTGTGGGTCGAAGAGGCAGAGTGGGCTCTGCTGCAGGTATGGCAGCAGAGCGACGAGGAGGAGGAGGAGAGTTCACCGGAAGCTTGGGCAGTCTGACTGAAGAGAGAGGAGACGAAGGAGGGCGAGTTTCTCGGCTAGAACTAGCTTGCCTTGGACGGTAGCCCCTGCCGCTCCTTATAAAGGCGTTGGCGAGGAGAGCGGCCCGAGGGAACGATGTGCAGAGCACGTCGGAGATGGCTGGAGAAGGAGACCCATGCCTATCGTGCGTTCGCACGAGAGGCATGGGCGGTTGCAGGACACAGGGGAGGGTCCCTGCGATAGAGGACGACGCAGGGAACCTCCCGTTCGTTCCTGTGAATGGGCGCCATGCCCTACGCAGCGCCATCCTCCGCGCAAGGTCGCCGGAGGTATGGCACTGCTCAGAATGGCAGGGAGGACCGTTCTGCAAAGAATGACGAGAAAGATAGGGGCAATGTGTAAGGGTTTCAAAAGATAAGGGTCAAAAAGTAATTTAAGATGATCAATTTGTAAAGTCAGTCAAGATGGTCTTTTCTTAGGCTCAAATTTTTATACCAGCCTAATTTGAACCTAAGGATTTTAATGGTGAAATTTGATTTTAGGTTTGACCATGTTTGACCAGTCAATTTGTGCAAAAACCCAAATTAAGTCATAAATTAGGCATGGTTCTCATTTTAGGTCAAAATAAGTTGCAAAGGCCAAATTGAAGGTTCTAAATCCAAGGGAATATGTTTCCATGAATTTTAGAGGATTTAGTTGATTTTTATCCTACCTCGACCCTCGTGAATTAAAGTGGATTTATTTTAGGATTACAGAATGTCATTTAATTCCTATAAGTTGCTATAACCCTTTTCAGATCAGATCATCCCACTTCCCTCCTTATTAAGCTGATTTGACTAGTGTTTAGACCCTTAATTACCCTATTTGTTTATTGCATTGGTAAAATTGTAGTTTTACCCCTTATGATTTGTCTTATTCTTTAATTCAGAATTCTCTGAGTTAAGCTCCTCTTTAGGTTTTGTAGGAGCTTCTTCACACTTATTTAGATTAAATTGTGCTAGTTAGGGTTCATGATGAGGCTCTCATCATACCCCCATGCCTAGCTTTTGCTAGTCCCTTAGCAAAATTTTATGGTTTCAACCCTTATTCTAGACCATGAAGTTCTTATTGAGTTTAGATAAGTGTTTTTCTTTTGTAACCTTGATTAGGTCAGAGTGCCATCCATAGGCCTAAAAGGTACTCTAGTCCCAACCAAGATCCTGATCTATCTAGCCTTAGCCTCAGTCTTTAGCAAAGGTTTTTAAGGCCTACAAGAGCTAACCTAAGGCTTATTGGACTTTGTGGTTAAAGCACCCGTGCTTGGGATAATTTTAGCCCTGGTTCAGTTCGCAGTGCGTTTTGTAAGAAAGAGAGGTAGAAGATTTATATGTTTGGAGAGTTTTCTCTCTCTTTTTCTTTTTAATTCTAGCTTAGGATTGGCTTCTCAACACGGTCTGTATCAGATTCCTTATCCCCATCATCAATCCTCAAGGGTTCCTGGCAGTCGATATTTCGAGATAGCACCGCCCATGGTAACCCCCAAAACCCTGGCTTTTGAGATTTTGAGATAATCCCGTCCATGGTGTTCCGTGGCTGAATTTAGACCCTGGCAATTGACACTTCGTGATAATGCCATCCATGGAATCTGAACCAGCAGAGTGCTTACATGCCCCCAGTAGGATATGTAAATATCCTAAGAGACAAGCACCGAGGAGATGATATTTTGTTTCGCATCTTCGAGGGGAATTTCCCACCTCTCCGCACTGGGAACTCGTCCAAATCAACTTGTATTGATCGGCCGCTCCTACTCTAAGTGTCATTTTCAGAATTTTTGCAACGCTTCTGCGTGATTTTGATTTTTATGCTTACTGAACCAGGTTGTGTGTGAAATTTGGGTGCTTAGGTTACTGAGTCCCGTAAACCAAAAGTTAGTTAACGAGGCCAAATACTCCCTAAGCTTTGGACCTAATACTTAAGCTTTTCATTTTCTTCAACCTCTTGAGGAATATCTAGATCTTAATGGGTACTAAGAGTCTATCCAAGAATGCCTAAGGTTTGCGTTCTTGCTAATCTCACTGTGCACTTTCCATTTCTTTTCCAGAATGAGGTCTAGAACTTAGGTTAAATCCTTAATTTCTTACCAATGACTATCTTTTTTTTTCTTTCATTTTGTGCTCATTTTTATCATTTTATTCTTTTTCTCCTCCTCCTTTGTAGAGTCCACAAAATTTCTTTCCTCCTCTCATTTTATTATTTTTTTGATTTTTTTTTTAATTTTTATGGTGTTTTTGGCATATGTGAATTTTTTTGTTTAAACCTTTTCTTGTGAGTTTTACACTTTCATGTCCCCCTATGCCTAAGATTTGCAATGTCCTCATTGTAACTTAGAAGGGTTTTTATTTAACTTTGTTCATACATTAGGACAGATGTTTTGATGAGTGAATGGGTTGGGGTGACTGTTGCGAACGATTTCTAATCTCAGATGCAAGCACCTGAGGTGGAGTCGGCTGTCCTAAAGGGTGAACCTTAAGTGTGAAGAGGTGTCAGAAAAGGTTTTGGGTTTTTTCAAAAAGAAAGACGGGCTGCCTCCCGTTGAGCACTGAGTTTTACGCCATCGGCTGGGCGCAATATGCTCAGGGAAAATGGAGGATAAATGATGACTTAGCCAAATCTGTAGAGGTTACATCAATGAACGGTTTGAGTCTCTGACCGTTCAAGATGAAAGGTTCGGAATCATGGCTGAGCGGACTGATTTCGACGGCTTCATTTCCAAAAACTTGTCGGACAAGGTATGGTCCAACCTACTTGGATTGCAGTTTCCCAGGGAAGAGTTTGAGTCGGGAATCAAAGAGTAGGACCTTCTGACCAGGATGAAAGATCTTTCTAGATATGTGCTTGTCATGGAAGGCTTTAACCCGCTCTTTGTAGATTCGCGAGTTCTCGTACGCATCAAGGCGTAATTCATCGATCTCGCTTACCTGAAGCTTTCTGTGGGTTCTAGCCTTAGAAAGATCTAAATTACAGCTCCGTACTGCCCAGTAGGCTTTGTGCTCCAGTTCGATGGGAAGGTGACACGCCTTCCACTACACCAGTCTAAAAGGATACATGCCTAATTGGGTTTTGTGGGCGGTCCTATAAGCCCACAAAGCTTCCGGAAGTCGGGACGACCAGTCCTTCCTGTCAGGCCGAATAGTAACCTGCAGTATTTTCTTGATCTCCCGATTTGTTAGCTCAGCTGGACCATTAGTCTGGGGGTGGTAAGGAGTAGAAATTCGGTGAGACACCCCGTATTTGGTCATCAGTGACCTGAACTGAGTATTCGTAAAATGGGTCCCCTCGTCAGAGATGATTGCATGAGGAATCCCAAACCGTGAGAAGATATTGTGATGAATGAATTTGATAACGATTTTATGATCACAGGTTCGGGATGGTATGGCTTCGATCCATTTGGACACGTAGTCCATTGCCAGCAGAATGTACTCGAAGCCGTCCGAAATAGGAAAGGGGCCCATAAAATCAATCCCCCAAATATCGAAGATTTCGCATACGAGAATCGACTGCAAAGGCATCATGTCACGATGGCTCATGTTATCCAAAGTTTGGCAACGACTGCATGCCTTGCAATGATTGTATGCGTCCTTGAATAAAGTGGGCCAATAAAAGCCACACTGGGATTTTTGATGCGGTTTTGTGCCCAGAGAAGTGGCCGCCACATGCCTGGTCATGGCAGAAGGAGAGAATATCATTGATTTCACCCTCCGGGACACTTCGCCGGATGATTTGGTCAGCACCTATGTGGAAGAGGTACGGGTCTTCCCAGATGTAGTACTTGGCATCAGAGCGTAATTTGTCTTTCTTGGCCTTCGGCCAATCAAACGGGATCTGATGAGATGCCAAGTAGTTTAATATAGTAGCAAACCATGGAAGCCTAGTACCAATAGTCAGTAGGTGCTCATCAGCAAAATGCTCCGTGATGGGTCCAAAAGGGTTGATGATCTCAGAAGGAAGGCGAGACAAATGGTCAACTACCACGTTTTGTCTTCCCGCCTTGTCGCGAATCTCGAGGTTGAATTCTTGTAACAGCAAGATCCATCGGATTAGTCGACGCTTCGCGTCTTTCTTGGCAAGGAGATGCCTCACAGCTGTGTGATCCGAGTAGATGATGACGTGGGAACTCAGGAGATAGGATCGAAATTTTTCGAGGGCAAATACTACGGCAAGCAGCTCTTTCTCCGTAACTGTGTAGTTACGCTAAGCCTCGTCAAGTGTCTTGCTAGCATAGTAGATGACCACGGGTTTCCCGTCAACTTTCTGCCCCAGAACCGCTCCTACAGTGAAATCAGATGCATCGCACATGATCTCAAAGGGTTGAGACCAATCAGGGGACTGTAGGATCAGGGTCTGGGTGACTCGGTCACCAAGGTTCTCAAAGGCTTGAGTGCATTCCTTGGAGATCACAAAGGGTACATCCTTAGAGAGAAGAGTAGTCAGGGGGCGCATGATTTTTGAAAAATCAGGAATGAAACAACGGTAAAAACCAACGTGCCCTAGAAAAGAATGGATGTCCCTGATCGAGCTAGGCATAGGAAGCCGAGAAATTAGATCAACCTTTGCTCGATCCACTTGGATGCCTTTTTCAGAAATTAGATGTCCTAGGACGATCCCCTCAGGCACCATAAAATGGCTCTTTTCCCAGGAAAGAACCAAATTTACATCAATGCAACGCCTGAGTATATGAACCAAGTGCTGGAGGCAATCATCAAATGATGCCTCGAAAACTGTGAAGTCATCCATGAAGACTTCCAGATAATCACCTACCATATTAGAGAATATGGCAAGCGTGCACCGCTGAAAAGTCGCGGGTGCATTGCAGAGACCGAAAGGCATCCTTCGGAATGCGTATGTCCCGAAGGCGCAGGTGAACATGGTCTTCTCTTGGTCCTCAAGATGAATAGCCACTTGGTTATAACCGAAGTACCCGTCAAGAAAGCAGAAGAATCGATTTCCCGCTAATTTCTCGAGAATCTGATCAATGAAAGGTAGTGGGAAATGATCCTTCTTCGTGGAGGAATTGAATCTTCGGTAATCTATGCAGACTCTCCACGAGTTGACTATTCGAGTAGGTATGATTTCTCCGATTTCAGTCGTAATGGTGGTGAGCCCTGCCTTTTTAGGCACAACCTGAATTGGGCTCACCCAACGACTGTCGGAGATCGGGTAGATGATCCTTGCATCTAACCACTTAATGATCTCTTTTCTCATGACCTCTTGCAGATTGGGATTCAAACGTCTCTGTATCTCACGGGAAGGTCGTGTGCCCTCTTCAGAATAGATGCGGTGTGTGCAATAAGAGGGACTTATTCCAGTCAAGTCATCAAGAGTCCAACCAATGGCTCTGCGATGTTGCTGGAGAACAGCAATCAGACGGGATTCCTGATCAGGAGTGAGCTTGGAATTTATAATCACAGGAAAAGTCTGATTAGAACCCAAAAACATGTATTTCAAATGGTCGGGAAGGGGTTTTAGTTCAAGAATGGGGTTATCAGCAGCAGTGGGTGGTTCAGGGTGAATGTGAGGTTTAAGGATAGGAGTTATGGATTTGTCTGAATCAGGGTCTGACTCCTCTAATTGCGGTTCAAGATCTTCTTGTGGTTGATGAGGCATAATCAAGTTATTCTCAAATTGTGTTTCATCAACCAAAGCTCTAATATCACATATTTGTTCAATGACACCGTAATTGATTCCTTGTTGGGCCTTAAAGATATCAATTTTGAGGGTTTGATTCCCAAATTTCAGTTCTATTTGGCCTCCTCACAACTAATGTTGGCCCTAGCAGTGGCCAGGAAAGGTCTCCCTAGAATGATCGGTGTATCCCTAGGGTTTTCAGGTGTGTCCATGTCTAAGACTATGAAGTCTACAGGGAAATAGAAACTCGCACCTTTACAATAACATCCTCAAGAATCTCTTTAGGTGACTTTATAGATCGATCTGCTAACTGTAGCATCACCTCAGTCGATTTTAGCTCAGATTCTTCTAGGTGATTAAGTAAGGATGTGGGTATCAAATTTATGGAAGCACCCAAGTCTAGCAATGCTTTGTCGAACTGGGTTTCACCTATTTTGCATGGGGAGTTCCTGGGTCTTTTGCCTTGGGTGGGAGTCTGCTCAGGATTATAGAGCTGGCTTGCTCTGACAGTACAATTGGACTCCCACTCTTGGTTCGCGGCTTACGCTGAGGTGTACATATATTATTCAAGAATCGTGCGTAAGCCGGTACGTGGCGAATCACATCCATCAAGGGGATGTTTATTTGGACCTGCTCAAAGAGCTTGACCAGGTCCTCCTCAGGAGCCACGGATTTGGTTGTTTTCTTTCCCTTGGTCAATGTTCTCAACGATTTTGTGCGGATTTAAAGCGTATTACGTTGTAGTATAACCGACAAAACGTTTAAACAAATATAAAGAATTTTATTACTCGAACAACTAGAGTATCCGAGGTCGAACACGGGGAGCAATCTCAGTACTTTGTAAAACCAAAGAATACAACTGTTAAATTCAAATATAATTGATTCAAAGAGAGAATTTTAAAAAGGATTTGTGAAAAAAAAGTAGAATTGGACGTCTGATTTCTGTATCAGACGTCTTAAATGTGATCTCTCTTTCTCTCTTCTTCTCCTTTCTGCTTCTGTATCTTCCTTCTTCTCCTGCCTTGCCTTTCTTCTTTCTTCTTCTTTTTCTTCTGATCTCTTTGCAGTCTTCACTTGGCCTCTTCTTTGTTCTTCTCTCTCTTCTGCCTTGTCTTCCTTCTTCTTCTTGGCGAAGACTTCTCCTTTCACTGCTACACAGCCTCTTCTTTCTTCTCTTCCTGTTCTTCAGCTGCTAAGTGTTCGCTGCCTCGGTCACTTCTTCCTTCCTGCACACACCACACAGTAGCAAAAACCTACCCCCGTCCCTCTACCCAAGCGTCTCTCTTTTTTTTCAAGCAGTTCACTCAAGCACTCTCTCCCAGAGCCACACGGGTAGTCGGGTCGGATTCGCACCTGGGACTAGGCTCACCGTCAAGTGGTGATGCACGAGGAGTGCATAGGTTTAGGTCTGGTCGGATCCGCCAGATCCGCGACGTCAAGCCGCGGACGAGGCGTGTGGGGGCAGTAAGGGACCTCACCCCTGTGCTTACGGAGGCAGTAAGAAGAAAACACAAAAATAATTTATATGATGCCTGAGTTTTGCAATCCCACGATGTGGGACTATCTGGTCGGTCTTGCCTTCACGTGCGCCCGCAGAGCTTTTGTCACTCGATTTCCCAAGCTGATGGCTCCTCTGTGCGACTGGCTGGCCTCGTTCGCTTCGCGACCTTCGCGAGAGTCTGCTGCACCTGCAGCCTGGGAAGCCTGATGCCCGAAGCTGCTCCAAGCTCCCTACTGCTTCGGCTGTTAATGGCGGCCGGAGCGTACACCTGACATCCAACAGAACGGCCTATTGGCCCAATCGGAATAGCTGGAAACCTTCTCCGTAGCACGGTGAAGGCGGTGGGCGATGCTGCAGGTTGCAGGTCAGCCTAGGCGTGCGTGCCTAGGTCAACCTGTGGCCGGAGATGGTGGGTTGGTCGGGGGGTGCTTGTGGAGGTCTGGAGTGGCAGTGATGGGGTGGAATGGGTTCCTGGTGGTGAGGCAAAGCTCACGAGGGGGTTGGCGAGCCGTGTGGAGGGGCGGAGTGGTGTGGGCAGCTCACCGGAGGGCGGTCGGAGGCGAGAACGATGGAGGTGGTTAGGTACTGTCGAGGGGTAATCAAGTAAAATAGTAGGGGGAAAAGAGAGAGGAGAGGATGGAGAATGTATCTGGGGTTGTCTGGAAGGAAGGGAGGCGGTGGAGAGGACGGCTCGTAACTGCCGTTGTCGGGGAAGAAAGACCCTGAGGGAGGAAGCGGCGACGAAGATGAGGTCAGGAGCACGCGCGCGGGGTACAGCGCGACGCGGGAGGAAGAGGCGGAGAGGACTCTGCTGCTGGTATGGCAGCAGAGCGACAAGAAGGAGGGGAGGAGGTCGCCGGAGCTTGCGGGTCGTTTGGCCGGAGATGGGAGAGAGGGAATTTGGAGGGGATCTCCGTCAAAATCAAGCTTGGGTCCTGCGGCAGGGTCTGGGGGGTGTTTTATAGGTGCTGGCCACTCCTATCAGCGCGTGGAGAGCGCGCAATTAGGTCTGCCGGCTTGTCGGAGTTGGAAGGAAGGTGGATACCCAAATCTCTCGTGCGTTCGCACGAGAGATTGGGTTCACACTAGCGATTGTAATTGGCTTTAGAAGGAAGGGAATTCTTCAGAGAATCCCCCTTCCATCTCTGGGAGGGAATCTCTGAGGGATTAGAGAGCAATCCCTCTCTGAACCTCGTCGGAGCTCGGTTCTGCCCTAACAATGGTGGCAGGATCGGATTGCAAAGGGTGCGAAGAACTTGGGGGGCTCTTTGCAAGGATATTCAAAAGATAGGGACCTATTTGTGATTTGGGTGTACTAAATTGCAAAGTAGGTCAAGATGACCTCCCCTTAGGTCCAAATTTTGGTATAAACCTAATTTGGACCTAAGGAATCCAATGGAGAAGTTGGATTTCAGGTTTGACCTCGTTTGACTGGACATTTTGTGTAAAAACCTAAATTTGGTTACTTGAGGAGCTAGGACCCTAATCTAGGTCAGACTAGGTTCCAAAGGCCAAATTAAGTGTTCTAAACCCTAGAGGATGTTTTTCCATGATTTTTAGAGGGTTTACTCGATTTTTATCCTGACCGGAACCTTGTTAATTTAAGCGGGTCTGTTTTAGGGTTACCAAGTGTCATTTAATTCTTAGATTGCACATAAACCCATTTCTGATTGACTCAACCCTCTTTTTATCTTATTTGGACCATTTGACCTGTGTTTTGCTTCTGAGAAATCCCGTTTATGTACTGCAATGGTAAAATTGCAGTTTTAACCTTTATTTCATGTTTTCTTCTCAAAGCACTTGTTCCTTCAGTTAAGCCTTCTTCTAGGTTATGTAGGAGCTTTTATCTTCTTTATTGGGTCAAAATGAGATAGTTATGGCTCATGATGAGGCTCTCATCAATCAAGGCCTCGGGGAATGGAATCTTGGTTGGTTCCTCTAGGATAAGTCCAGGTCTTTAATCGGGGTCATGGATAGGAACGTCCTGGATTACTGTCCCAGGTTTTGGGTCACTACCAGGCTTGGAGTGGTCTGGATAAGGTGGATCTTGGGTCTCCTTACCACTGCAGGTGGTCATAGAATTCAATCTTGCCTGGTTCTGGTTAGGGTTCGATAGGATGGGTTGCTGCTGATAACTCGCATAAGAAGTTGAGGCCTCCATCTCGTCAGGTGAAGGAACAGAGGGGGCCTGATAAACCCTGTGTGCTTGGCCCGAGTTTGGGTTCATAACGCGCCGCTGGGTCGACACGTTATTAGGGTTAGGAAGAGGTTGAGAAGGAAGTGTGCCTGGTTGGCGAGAATTTGCCAACTGGGCCAGTTGGTTTCGAACCTCTGTGATTTCGTCCTTGTGTTGTTTCTGAATAGCCGCATTCGTTCTCTGAATGTCAGCCAGAGTCTGAAGGATGAGGGACATTTGGTCTTAGTTTGGCCCTGATGGATAAGTAGGGTTGGGCCGAGGCTGAGGCGGCTGGTAAGGACGAGGTGGTTGTGGACGGGGCTAAAAGGGTGGTCTTTGAGTTTGGGAATTTCTCGCCCACTAGAATTTGAGATGGTTTCGCCATCCAGGATTGTAGGTATTGGAAAATGGGTCATTCTGGATGGCCTTGAGGTCCTCGCAGGTCTGAGGAGCCTCTGAAGAGTCAGAGAATGGGGGAGTGGAATTCCCCCGGTTAGTATAGAAAGGGTCGGAGGTTCCTCCGATCCGAGAATCAGATGGGGGTGGATACGGATCCATCCCAGGAGAAGGTCGGTGGAGAATGTTTTGCACAGTCTCTAATGTGGAAGGAGGCTGTGCAAAGGAATTATGCGTAGAGGTGGCTCGCTACAAGTGCTGAGTCAGCTCATCTACCTTCTTCTCAATAATAGAGACCTTGTCCAATCGACTGGCCATCAATTCCAGGTCGACTGATGCGGATAGGCCCTGCGTCTCGTGTGCTCCCCTAAGGTTCGTCGATGCGCAGGTATTCGTCCTGTCAAATAATCCCATGGAGTCATTATTGATGGAGTTCTCGCACATATTTTCGAGAATCTCCCACACGGTGTCCTCATGCTGACCCATGATATTCCCTTCACAAGTTGCATTGACGAAAAGTCTAATATCCTCACGGAGTCCCTGGTAAAAAGACTGGACTTGTTCCCATTTAGGAACTCCGTGATGGGGGCACTTCCTCATGAGATCCTGAAAGCGATCCCATGCCTCATGGAGAGGTTCTCTCGTTTGTTGCGTGAAGTGGGTAATCTGATGGCGCAAGGCATTGGTCCGACCAACGGGGAAGAACTTCAAGAACTCGGACTAAAGTTCCTCCCAATTATTGATCGGCCGGGTCTGTGTTTGGTACCAATGGGCGGCCTTGTCCATAAGGGAGAAGGAGAACATCTTCATGAGGAGAATATCCCGATTTTGTGCATCTGACCCGAAAGTCTGGGCCAGATGCTTTAGCTGTTTAATGTGCTGGAAGGGGTCTTCAGAATTAAGCCAATGGAATTTAGGTATGGCATGAATCATGTTAGACTTTAGATCAGAATCAGGTCCTCCAGTCGGGATTCTGACTTGAGGTTCAATAGCCACTGCAGCAGGATTATAGTGATCCTGCATCATGGGACGCTGTGGTGGGTGCATGAAGTTCTGGAAGAGGTCATTGAGTCGCTGGAGCTGGTGCTCCAGATTGTTCTCTTCCTCAACTAGCTGAGCCATTGTGGAAGAAGAAGGTAAGTTGGGTTCGGAATCGGAGGAGAGGTTTATGTGAAGTGTTTGTTGCACAAACAAGGGCACCGAGGCTTGGCCTCGAGGAGAGTGAATTTCTAAAGGAGGTTTCAAGGACCTCCTACCAAACATACACTGATGGAGAGGATGAGTTTAGCAGGTGCTGGACCCAATTAAGACACCCAGAATGTTGGGTGACTATAGAGGTTCGGGGTAGATGGACCCCTTGATCAAAAGATCGTCCACATGAGAATTACCTGGGCAGCCAGAGAGGGAATGTCCCGCGAAGACCTCTACACGGTAGAGAGCCCCCATGGGTTATAGGGTTTCCCCTACCCGACCTCTCTTGTCACTGAGATTCCAGGTAGACCAGAATGGGGACCTTGACCTCTTAAGTTTACCACTTTTAGTTAGGATCAAGGTGCTTAGGTTTTCACTTGAACTTTATTCTTTTGAGTGTAAAGAGTGACCTAATTTAAAGGTTGGTTGATCCAAGGGATCAACTTCACCTATTAGTTCCTGTGAGAGCTTATTAGGTCTTGTCTTTTAAGGTTCAAGTGACTTAAGAGCCGGATTGCTTAGGGTTTCTCTTAATAGATGTTTTTAAGCAATGGCTTAGGCACACTTCTTTTAAGAATTTTCAATTCTTGATTAGAAAGCGTGTCTTCTAAAACCCTAGTTTTTGAGTCTTAGGTTGGCTCTAATTGGTCCAGTTAGTTGCCTCAAGATTAGGTAATTAGGGCTCAAGC
Source organism: Thalassia testudinum (assembly GCA_037157565.1). Lineage (NCBI taxonomy): Eukaryota > Viridiplantae > Streptophyta > Magnoliopsida > Alismatales > Hydrocharitaceae > Thalassia > Thalassia testudinum. The sequence continues at coordinate 157,437,315 of JAZHRO010000073.1, forward strand.
AAGAAGGTTTTAGCCCTAATTACGTTTAGTGGATGTACGGATATAATGTGTTGAAATTGAAAAACAGGCAACTCTTGTGATTTACTATGTATGAAAGACAGGTAATTCCTAGATTGTTTTTTCTTTTTTTTTCTTCCGTTTGAGAATTTTAGGGGCTTAAAAGAGAGAGGATAGAAAATTACCTGTCCCTTGGTGTGGTTGTTGTGCGGCTGCTTGTTCCTTCCTGATTTCCTGTGCCTGCACAACAAAAGAGAAGAGATTAAGCTAATAGTAGATCAGAAATTGTGAATTAATAGCTTCTAGAATGCCCGTTGCTCCCCGGCAACGGTGCCAAAAATTGGTACGTTCTGACGCTTTGTTCGTCTTTATAGTTATGATAGTCGTTGTGGTATAACAAAACGGTTACCAGTCTAATACAATTTATTACTCGGAATGAAGAGTTTCCCGAGGTCGAACTCAGGGAGCAAACCAAAATTCTAGAAGCATATAAATTCACAATATATAAGGTTTTACAAAAAATTAAGAGAGAGAGAATGAAAAAGAAGGGGTGATTGGCTTCTTCTCTTTCTTGAGCCGACTCTCTTCTTTCTTCTTCTTTCTTCTTTTCTTCTTCTCTGCTTCTGTGGTTCCTCTTTCTCTTTTCTTCTCTCTGATTTTCTTTTTTTTCCTTTTGGGTCTTCTTCTTCCTTGAGGCTACAGAGGCTTCTGCCTTCTCTTTTTTCTTCAGCTGCTAAGTCTTTCTCCTTTCTTCCTCTCTGATTTTCTTCTCTCCTTTCTTCTTCTTTTTCCTTTATTTCTTCTGCTCTGGCCCTTCCTCTTCTTTCTTTCTCTTCTTCCTGTCTTCTTCTTCTTCTTCTCTGTGTCTTCTTTCTTCTTCTTCAGCAACTATGGTTCTTCTCTGTTCTTCTTCAGCCTGCCTTCTTCTTTCTTCTTCTTCAGTAGCTGCGGTTCTTCTCTGCTCTGGCTGCTGACCGTCCGACGTCTGATTCAGTGCTCAGATGGCTTAACTGTGCGGTTGCTATAGTGCAGCTCCTCTTCTTTTCCTTCAGCTTCTTTTCTTCCTTTCTTCTTCTCTGCTTAGTCTTTCCTCTTTTCTTCTTTCCTGCACACACATGCAAACATCAGCGCAAAACCTACCCCTACCCCTTCCCCGTGTCTCTCTCTCTCTCTGGATCTCTCTTTGGAAAGCTCTCCCATAGCCGGGTAATCGGGTCGGGTCGCGCGCCCGGGTCCAGGCGCACCGGCGTGGGCGGTGCGCGAGGAGTGCGCAGGAGTGTCAGGTCGGATCGCACCTGATCCGTGTGGTGAGCTCACAGAAGAGGCCGGTGATAGGTGAGGGACCTCACCCCGTGTGTATCGGAGGCAATCGGCTCATATCACAAAAATAATTTAAGTGTGAGCGTGAGGTCACACACTTACGAGGTGGGACTAAAGTCCCACCTCCGATCTCGGGCGCCAGCGGGAGAAGGTTTTGCGCAATTGGGGCAGCAGCGAAGGCTCGCGACCCCAATTGAGAACCTGGGCGTCCCTGCGGAAGTGCCCCGCGCTGCCTGGGGCCTGCGCCTGGGGTCGAAGAAGTCTGGAGCTGCTTGCGAAGCAGCTCCTGTTGCTTGTCAATGGCGACGAGGAGGGTGAACCCTGAAATCACGAAGATGGCCTTACGGCCACGTCAGAAAATGCAGGGAGCTTCGCTAGAAGATGGCAAAGGCGGTGCGGGGGTCGGCGAGACGCGAGCGTGCTTGTGGCCGTGCGCCTAGGGCACACTGCGTGCGTGAGAGTGGGTGTGTTCGGGGGGTGGTCTGGAGGTGCCAGGAAGTGAATGGAGGGCGGATTCGGTGTCAGTGAGATGTCGCGGAGCTTAATGGGTAGCTGGCGAGGCGGATGAGGCGTGGAGTGGCGAGAATGCCTCGCCGGAGAGCGGCCAGAGATGGGGAAGGTGGTGATGGACAGTGGCGGTCGGTGGGTTAAACTGGTAAATTAAGAAGGGGGAAATAACAGGGAGAGAGAAGGGAAGGTTTCTACCTACCTAATTGATGAAGAGTGAGGGAGGTAGTGCTCGACGTGTACCTGCCGGCACTGGGGACGAAGGTGCCCAGGACGGGGTTATCGGCGACGAGGAGGAGATCTGAGGACGCCAGCTGGTGTGGCCTGGCGTGGGTCAAAGAGGCAGAGTGGGCTCTGCTGCAGGTATGGCAGCAGAGCGACGAGGAGGAGGAGGAGAGTTCACCGGAAGCTTGGGCAGTTTGATCGGAGAGAGAGGAGACGAAGGAGGGGGAGTTTCTCGGCCAGAACTAGCTTGCCTTAGACGGTAGCCCCTGCCGCTCCTTATAAAGGTGCTGGCGAGGAGAGCGGCCCGAGGGAATGACGTGTAGAGCACGTTGGAGATGGCTGGAGAAGGAGGCCCATGCCTTTCGTGCGTTCGCACGAGAGGCATGGGCGGTTACAGGGCATAGGGGAGGGTCCCTGCGACAGAGGACGACGCAAGGAACCTCCCGTTCGTTCCTGAGAATTGGCGCCATGCCCTGCGCGGCGCCATCCTCCGAGCAGGGTCGCCGGAGGTATGGCGCTGCTCAAAATAGCAGGGGGACCATTCTGCAAAGAACGACGAGAAAGATAGGGGGCAATGTGTAAGGGTTTCAAAAGATAAGGGTCAAAAAGTAATTCAAGAGGACCAATTTGTAAAGTCGGTCAAGATGATCTTTTCCTAGGCCCAAATTTTTATACCAGCCTAATTTGAACCTAAGGATTTTAATGGTGAAATTTGATTTTAGGTTTTACCATGTTTGACTGGCCAATCTGCGCAAAAATCCAAATTAGGTCATAAATTGGGCATGGTTCTCATTTTAGGTCAAAATAGGTTGCAAAGGCTAAATTGAAGGTTCTAAATCCTAGGGAATATTTTTTCATGAATTTTAGAGAGTTTAGTTGAATTTTAGAGGGTTACAGAATGTCATTTAATTCGTAGAAGTTGCTATAACCTTTTCAGATCAAATCATCCCACTTCCCTCCTTATTAAGCTTATTTGACCTGTGTTTAGACCCTTAATTACCCTGTTTGCGTACTGCATTGGTAAAATTGTAGTTTTACCCATTACGATTTGTCTCATTCTTTAATTCAGAATTCTCTGAGTTAAGCTTCTCTTTAGGTTTTGTAGGAGCTTCTTCACACTTATTTAGATTAAATTATGCTAGTTAGGGTTCATGATGAGGCTCTCATCACCAGATGTCTGGAAATTAAAAATTTGTAAGTAGCCTCGCATCTGCGTGCTGGTTGCACGCAGGTTGCCCTTTTTCCTCTCTTCTCTCTCTTCTTTCTTCCCTGCATAACCCTAGCACACCCTTATAAAACCCCTCTCCCCGCTTCCTCTCCTCCCCACTCCACCACAGCCACCTTCCTTCCTCTCCACTGTAGCGAGAGGGACGAGCACGAGAGAGGGCATGAGAGCGAGCGACAAGGAGGAGAGGTAGCGTGAGGAGAGGAGAAAGAGCTTGAGCTCGCGAGCTTGTGGGAGCTCGCCGGAGGATGCATGGACGGAGCGGCGCGTGTGGGAGGAGAAGCGCGTCGGGCGAGACGTCCCCGACACTTTCTGCAGCTGGAGTTGCAGGCGAGGGGGAGAGGCTGCGGCTGCGTGCAGCGAGGAGCAGGAGGTTGTTCTGATTCTGGGATTTTCCCAGAATCAGACGTCTGGCATGCTGTCCAGACGACAGGTTGGACATCTGGTGACGACATTAGACGATTGAAAGTAGTGTTCCGCGAAGGTATGTTCCTCTTGCGGTTACGGCCATGCAGGCCGCACCGCAGCTTCGATCTGCATGGCTAAAAGTGGATGATTTGCCTGTCACGTGCAGAGATAGCTTCGGGATAGCGTGGGGCATGCCCTTCCATGCATTTCGGATGTCTGGACAGCTTACCAGACGACCAGAAACACTTTCAGACGACTGGAGAAGAGGTCGGACATCTGGAGCTTGGTCTAGATGGTCAATAAGGGGTTCTGAACGTTTGAGGACGACGTAGGAACCTGAGGTGAGACTCTGGGTACTTTTAAGACATTTGGACCTTGTGCCAGACGTCTGATTTAGGTCTACAGTCCTGTTTTTGACCTGTTTAGGGTCCGTTTGAGGTTCGTTTTACGCAAATGAGATATCTGTGTTTCCTTGTGAGTTCATCTATGATGAGAACCTCATCATGAGCTTAACTAGATTATTTTGATCTAATAAAATGAACAAAAGCTCTTGCATAAACTAAAGGAAGGTCTAGTTAAGGGGATTACTGATCTGAAAAGAATACCTGAAGAATAGGGTAAAATTGTAATTTTACCATTGCAGTGCATCAACAGGATTTCTTAGGGTCTAGACATAGGTCAATTGGACTTAATAAGAGAAAAAGTGGGATTATTTAGTCAGAAAAGGGTTATTGTAAAATTTAAGAATTAAATGACATTTTGTAACCTTAAAATAAACCTACTTTAATTCACAAGGTTTCAGGTAGGATAAAAATCAACTAAACCCTCTAAAATTCATGGAAAAATATCCCCTAGGGTATAAAACCTTCAATTTGGCCTTTGGAACCTGTTTTGACCTAGATTGGGGTCCAAGCCCAATATTTGACCTAATCTGGGTTTTTATGCAAAATGCCTAGTCAAACGTGATCAAACCTAAAATCCAACTTCACCATTGGATTCCTTAATTCCAAATTAGGCTTGTACCAAAATTTGGACCTGAGGGAAGGTCATCTTGACCTACTTTGCAAAATGGTCCACCCAATTACATTCTGGCCCTTAACTTTTGGAAACCCTTGTAACTTTTCATCACTTTTTTCATTCAGGTCCCTCTGCCATTGCAGCAGGGACCCATACCTCCGACGAGGTTTCGAGGTGGTTTTCTCCTTGTTTCCCCAAGGAGCTACTCCCAAATTTGAAAGGGAAGCTCTCTGCGAAACCCCCTACCGCATAAGCAGCTCCCCATGCCCTGAATCGCCCCATACCTCTCGTGTGAACGCTTGAGAGGTATGGGCTTCACTCTGGTCATGCCTTCGGCGAAGACTTTTGGCCACCTCCTTGCGACTCTCCCTCTGCCTGTGCCTATATAAGAAGATCCAGATCCCTCCGCTTTGGGCAAGCTTGATTTGGCCGAAGATTCCCCCAAAAATTCGTCCTCCCTCACTTCTGGCCAACAGCCCGCAAGCTCCGGCGACATCTCCTCCCTCTTCTCGTTGCTCTGCCACCGTACCAGTGGTAGAGTCATCTCCGCCTCATTCTTCCGCATTGCGCCGCACCAGTGCACTCCTGCCTGACCTCCTCCTCGTCGTCGTTATCTCCACCTCAGGGTCATCTTCTTCGACAATGGCACATACACGCCGTTCGTCACCTCTGCCCCCCTTCTCTCCAAGTCCCTCAGTTAAGTTCCTCTCTCCCTACCTTTTATTTTCCATCCTTTTATTTCACAAACCACCCCTCGACTACCATTGTCCACCCTCATCTTCCCCATCTCCGGCTGACCTCCGGCGAGACACATCCATCACTCCGTGCACCCACATGCCTTGCCAACCACCTCACAAGCTCTGCCTCCGTCCACTGTCCACTTTCCACCCACTCATTGCCTGCCACACACGCTCCACGCCTCCACCGAACAACCCCACAAACACAGCCACAGAGAGACCTAGGCACGCATGCCTAGGCCACTTCGCGACCAGCCAACCACCGTCTCACCTTCGCCGTGACACGACGAAGCTCCCCAAGTGATTTGACAGGGCCACGAGGCTGTATTCATGAAGTGCAGGTTCAACCCTCTTCCGCCATTGACGACGGCGTGAAGGAGTTTGCTCGCAAGCTCCAGGTGTCAGGGTCCCAGGTGGAGCGGATTGGTGTCGCGAACTCACACAACCAGGAAATTGGCTTAGTAGGCGACCGAGGCTGTGGCAATTAGAGCAGGTCTCCTGTGGACGTGAGCTCTGAAGCGGGTGGGACATTTAGTCCCACCTCGTGAACTCAGAAGTGCAGAGAGAGCCTTAAATTGAATGTGTTTGTAGTTGTTTGCCACTAGTAACGGGGTGAGGTCCCACTCACTCTTCACGCCTCGTCGACGATGCACTCCCACGCAGATTTGGCACCCGACCCGATTACCTATCCGACGCACTCCTCGTGCATCGCACCCACGCCAGTGCGCCTGGACCCAGGTGCGCTTGACTTGACCCGATTACCCGACTCTGGGAGAGCATTCCTAAGAGTGAAATAGAGAGAGAGACGTGGGGGAGGGTAGGGGCTAGGGTTTTCTTCTGTGTGTGTGTGTAGGGAAGAAGAAGAGGAGCAGCTGAAGGAGAAGGAAGGACTTGGAGGCGCAGCTCAAGAAGAGAAAGAAGAAGAGGAACGTAGCTGCTGAAGAGAGAAGAAGAAAGAAGAAGGCACAGAAGAAGAAGATTGTAGAAGAAGGACTTAGCCAAGTAGAAGAAGAAGAAGAAGACTGCAGAGGCCACGGAAGAAGCTGAAGACGCAGCCAAAGCTTATGGCAAAGAAGAAGAAAGGGAAGACAAAAGAGCAGAAGAAGAAAAAGATGGAAGAAGAAGGAAGAGTGAGCACTGTAGCAATCACCAGATAAGCAGTCTGATTCATAGAATCAGACGTCTGAGAAATGAAAGACAAAGAAAGAAAGAAGGGAAAGGTACGGCCAAGAAGAGAAAGAAAAGGAAGAAAGAGAAGAAAGAAGCCATCAAGAGAATTTCCTTTTCCACTCTCTTTTTAGTTTCTTGATGGACTCTCATTTATATTGTTAAATACCATATTTATTGAGAATTGTGATTTCTGTTTCTAAAATACCAATTTGCTCCTTGAGTTTGACCTTGGATATTTTCATTTTCGAGTAATAAAATTGTTAATTGTTTATATAACGATTTCAAAGCACACTACAACAAATGTCTTTTTAAAACACGATCTCGTCGCGTAAACACTCTACATGTTAGAAGTCCTTTTATACTGTTCTAAACATTCCGTTGTGGTATGTCCCTTGGTATAGGACTTCGATCTGTTGCATGTTCGGGACCTGCAAAGGCACGTGAGCCTGTCATTCGAGCCCCCAATACTCCCGGATTATTTGGTAGAGTGGTTTCCCTTATTTAAATTATAAAACATGAATGCATATGTGAAACTGGATAAATAGAAACCTAGGATGTGGCATGAATCCTAGGACGAGAAGTACTTGCACTGTTTGTATGCGTGTTTGAGATTGCAGTCTTAAATGAATGAATAGAAATGTGAACAACTGCCTGTTAATAAACAAGAGCTACCTGTGAAATATGAAATGCCTGTGCTAGTTAGACAGATACCTGTGACATTTCTTGTTGTATATGCAAATTGTGGAAATACGAGCCACATGGGTAAAAATCTGAGAATGGAAATGTGAATGATGAAACCTGGTATGGAATAACATGGGGAATACGAGCATGAATCCTACGGAGAATTAGGAGTAGAGCTCCTGTGGATAAATGGAATGGATCTGGAAATGTGAGTGGGAAGTGTGATGGCCCTTGAGTACGTGGTACTAAGGAGAGCGATTGTCCCCTGTTTAGTGTAGAGCGGAGCTAGCCGCCCTTGGGTTGGGACCCAGGGTTAGGATTGGCCACTCTACACCGAGTTCTTTGGCCTTCGCATACACTGTATCGGGGAGAGCTACTAGTGTAGGGAGAGAGCTAGCCACCCCACGGCGCCCGGGGTTTAGCTAGCCACCCTACACCGACTTGTTAGGCCCACTGGGCAAATCGGGGTAGTCAGACGAGGGTGCGCGGACTGTGGAGGGGCAAGACCCCTGTTACTGAGAGGGCTAGGCCCTATACTGTTCCGTGCTGTACTTTGGGCGTACCCGCTAGCGGAAACGACTAACCGCGTGCCAGTGTAGGGTAGCTACCTGTGCGCTTATCGCGCGTGCCATAGTCACCGCTACGTCTGTCCGTGACCTCGGGGTGGTTGACTGGATGTAGGATCATCACGGGGGACTCTCTCGGCTAGGAGAGCACTACGTGTGCCTTTTACTCTTCGGAAAAGACTACAATCAAGATCGTTCCCACGAGGAACATGCGAGATCAAGAAAGAGATCTGAAAAGTAAACAAATGGGTGAAAAGGAATGACTTGTAAAATAAAATAATCAGAAAAGATAAATTACCTGTTAGCTTTTACTGCTTTAGTTAGTTTTGTTACCACTCTACTCAGCGTTCGCTGACTCTGTTTTTCCTGTACCCCTTTACAGGTCCAGGTGTTGAGTAGCCCGAGCCGCCAGCTGCAGAGGGTGCTGGGCCCAGTCGAGCCCAGCAATAGTTTCCTGTTATTTTATTTCCTTTTTGTTAGTGAGTTTAGACTCTTGTTACCGTTTATGTTTCTGTACCTTGTTTCTGCTTTATTGTTGTGGTGGTGATATGTACTGTTAGCAGCTTTTACTTCCTTTGCTGCTGTAGTCTTTTACTGTTAGTTACTTAGTATAGTGAATGTGGTTTACTTTCCTGCTTTTTGGTTATTTCTTGTTGGACGACTGGGACTTGGGATTAGTTGAGTCGAGCCGATTTCGTGTCCTGTAGGTATTCGGGAACCGGGTTGTGATAAGATGGTATCAGAGCAAGGTGGTCCCGAGAAATGAACCAACTAGCTTAAGAATAACCAATTCACATGCATGTAACTAGAGTAACCGCCACAACGTACCGCTTGACATCTGTTCTGAGTTCTTTTGCTGAAGTCTGTTAGAGTTGACTTCTTTTTGTTCTGTCTTCTGCATCTCCTTGCAGGAGATGCCTTGACATGGAGTCCTTGAGGCGGGTCGCGGACTCGGCCGTGGACGAGGTCGGAGGGGTGGACGTGCCGAGCCCGTGGTGCCAGTTGACCAGCCACTTCTCCCGAGCATTCAGGAGCAGGACCTCGCTCAGTTGATACGAGACATAGTACGAGAGGAGCTCCACCCGCCTCCACGGGTGCCTCTCCCTGGGGACGTCGAGGGGGAGTCCTCTGTGGGGCCGAAAGATCGACGTAGCGCTGGACGAGGGGGAGGGGTGGTCCTCCACCACTCCTACCGCACTCTGACACTTCTGAGCACGAGCCCTCCCTGCTTGGAGGCGTGCCCGTTCTCCCACTGCAGTTGCACTACGAGCTTTTCGGACAGTTCCGGAAGCTGAAGCCCCCCTCCTTTAAGGGGGATGAGGACCCACCTGAGCCAGAGAACTGGCTAGAGCAGATTGAGAAGGTGTTGGACACCCTTTGCCCCCTTGCTGAGTGTCGTGTGGCCTTTGCCACGTACCAGGTGGAGAGTGCGGCACACAGGTGGTGGAGGGCAGTTAGAGGCTTGGAGAGGGGAGAGCCGATGTGGGACCAGTTCGTGACCCTCTTCTGCGAGAAGTACTTCCCGCAGACTTGGTAGGACTAGAAGAGGCAGGAGTTCCACACTCTCCGCCAGGGGACGATGACTGTTAGCGCATACCGCACGTGCTTCTTGGAGCTGTCATGTTTCACTGCGACAGCTGTAGCTACTGAGGAGGAGCGCCTGCGGAGGTTCACTGAGGGGCTCCGGCCTGCCATTCGGGGGTATGTCAAACCCCTGAAGCTGCCCACCTTCTCTAGAGTGGTGGAGGCTGCTATGCCATACGAGGAAACCAACCCCACCGCACAAGACACCGGCAGCGGACGGAAAAGGCCCTACCAGCCAGAGTACTCACAGGGCCGATGAGAGAGGAGGCACGCAGCGCCCGCAGGAGAGTCGTTTCATTTTGCAGGGCTGTCAGTGGCCTTTGGGGGCCCCCGACAGGGGCCAGCTGTCAGCACTGGACCCCGACCCAGCCGTCAGCAGGGACCTACTTGTTGGTGCTAGAGCACCACGATCATTTATTTTGATGATAACAAAACACATGTTATTTAACATTTGCACTTGGAGTCTTAGATTTCAGGTCAATTGCAAATGTAGACGTGATTAGACGGAATTCGAGCTCGCATCCAGGACGGATTGGAGGAGCTTGATGGAGAACAGAGGAGATTCGCGAGGAGCGATAGATTGAAGATGGAAGGACAAGAAGAATATGATAGAATTCTATTTATTCCTTTCATGTACTTTTGTCTTTATTTTCTTGCTCTTTATTTCCTTAGAACATTATGTTAAAGAGCTTCAAAGTATACTAACAGTAGTCCTAGGAACACCGGCACAACCCTAGGATACTTAGGTTTTCTGTAGAGAACTTAGAAAACCAATATAGGGTTCAAACAACATTTCCAGACGTATAATTCCAAAATCAGACGTCTGATAATGTGTTTTAAGACGTCTGACTGTTGATTCAAACGTCTGATAACATTTAGGCTGGACATAGTTAGTTCTGTCTGATGAAATCAGACGTCCAGACCTTAGACCAGACGTCTTAGGAGACGTCTGATGACTTTGCCAGACGTCCAATTAGTAGACCGTTGGCTCTCTTAGCATACACTCAAGGATATGACCGTTAGAGCCTTATCAGACGTCCTTAAGCCCTTCCAGACGTCTGATAATTGACCGTTTTGCCTCGACTGACCCGAAAATCTCTTCTCAGAGATTTTCTAGCCGTTGCAAATCCATTCCCACAAAAAAGTAGGTTTCCAGATGTCCAGACATAGTGCCAGACGTCCTATATGTCGTCTGATGGACTCGCGTTAGAACCCTGTTCAGATCTGATTCAAGTCAGGAAGAGACCCGCCCAAAATCAGATGTCTGACCTTATTTTCAGACGTCTTAAAGTGGTCTTCCAGACGTCTGATGCCAGAATCAGACGTCTGATAACCCTGTCAGTGCAATGATTGTTCCTGATTTCGGGTTGATTCACTTGGGCTTTGCACCCAACGGCTATGGAGCCTTTCCGAAGCCATCCAAAGCCTTCCTAAGGCCTCTATAAATAGAGGGGAACCTCTTACACACCAACACACACCTAAGATACACAAGACACACCTTGCAATACACTTTCAAACCATTTTGTGTCTCTCTTGCTCTCCAAGCTCTAGTTCTTCATCTAGAGAGCATCAAGCCTCGCGCACCCGCTCTCCCGCCGTAGTTCACGAGAGCGACGTTGTGCCATCGTGTGGCTCACGCACTTGCATCATCGACTCGACGCACTCCTTGCAAAGGGGAGTTTCTTAATTCCTATAGAAGCTTAGGTTTAAAATTTCTTTGTTGGCTCCATAGGAATATTTGTTATTTTATCTTTGTTATTTGGTTGGGTATTCGCTTTGCGAATTCCCGTCTTCTTCGTGAGACAAAATCCTTCTCGTGTGAGAAGGGGTTGAGGAATGCTATCCTCGCACTTGTAGCGTGGTTGTAATTGAGGTTGAATCACCCTTGTTTAAGTGATTCGTTTAGTGGATTTTGATCAACTTGGTTGATCGGAAAATCCTAACTCGAGAGGATTAGGTGGTGGTTTTCACCCGGTTTGGATTTCCACCTAAAAATTATTGTGTACATTGTGTGTTTGTCTATTTTGTGAGATTGGTATTTTTTCAATTTCACATTTTTTACGTCACGCTGATCTTACCCCCTCCGAGTAGGGAAATTACACTACTGAGGGAGGGAGTCGAGTTCCCCTCTGCTACCAGTGTGGCCAGCCGGGCCACTTCAGGAGGGACTGCCCATCTAGGGCTTGAGCGCAATAGATGCTCCCCGCACCGAGCGCTAGAGGCCGAGCAGGTGGTCGTGGTTCCCAGGCGCGTGGGGGAGGACAACTATCGTGGGGAGGGTACCGGCCAGCCGCTACCCGTCCGACGCAGAGTGTGGCTACTTCTTCTGCACCGAGAGTTGAGGGGTGTATCAACGCCCTGACACACAGAGACGCTAGGGCATTAGGTTTAGTGATGGCAGGTATGGTTAAAATTTCCTGCAGATTAGTTTACATACTTTTTGATTCTGGCGCCACACACTCGTTTATTGTCGCGAGTTTTGCTGTCAGTTTGGGACAGGATTGTGTGTTGTTAGAGGATCCATTTGTGATCAGAGGTTCGGGTGGTCAGCTGTTTGTAGCTGAGGAGGTTTACACAGACTGTGAGGTCAGTATCGGGGGACATAGCCTCTCCGCTGACCTGATCGTGATTCCGATGGAGGATTTTGGCGTGATTCTGGGGATGGATTGGTTGTCCGCTTACCACGCCTTGGTGGACTGTTTTGAGAGGAAGATCGACTTCTCCTTACCGGAGATGCCTTCCTTTGAGTTTATCGGATAGCTGGTGGATGGAGGTTTCAGGTGCATTTCTACACTTCGGCCAGCGAGACTTTTGGGCCAGGGGTGTGAGAGCTTTCTAGCTTGTGTGGTGGCAGAGCCTAGCCCCGTGGCAGACTTTCAAAGCATCCGGTAGTCAGAGAGTACCCCGATGTGTTTCCAGAGGAGCTGCCAGGACTACCACCTGAGCGTGAGATCGAGTTTGAGATCTCACTGTTACCGGGGACCAGCCCCATTTCTACGGCACTGTATCGGATGGCACCACTTGAGCTGCGAGAGCTCAAGTCACAGTTGTAGGACTTATTGGAGAAGGGCTTTGTGAGGCCTAGTGCGTCCCCGTGGGGAGCCTCGGTGTTATTTGTGAAGAAGGATGGTACCCACGTCTTTGTGTCGACTACAGACAGCTGAATAGGGTCACCATCAAGAACAGGTATCCGTTGCCAAGGATTGATGATTTGTTTGACTAGTTACGAGGTGCCACGGTATTCTTCAAGATAGATTTGAGATCAGGCTACCACCAGTTGAGGATCAGGGAGACCGACGTCTCCAAGACTGCTTTCCGCACCCGGTACGGACACTACGAGTTTTTGGTCTTGCCGTTTGGGTTGACCAATGCCCCTGTTGCCTTCATGGATTTGATGAACCGGGTGTTCAGACCGTATCTAGATCAGTTTGTGGTGGTATTTATTGATGATGTGCTCGTTTACTCGCGGGATCAGGCACATCACGGACATCACTTGTGGATGGTTCTTGACACTTTGAGATGACGTAGGCTGTATGCCAAATACAGCAAGTGCGAGTTTTGGTTGAGGCAGGTGACCTTCTTGGATCATGTGATTTTAGGGGATGTTTTGGCTGTGGATCCAGCCAAGGTTAAGGCAGTACTCAGGTGGGAGAGGCCATGTACAGTGACAGGGATACGCACTTTCTTGGGACTGGCAGGTTACTACCGATAGTTTATCAGGGGTTTCTTGCAGATTGCACGTCTTATGACTCAGTTGACCTGGAAGGACGTGCCCTTTGCTTGGACAGCGCTTGTGAGGCGTGTTTTCAAGTGTTGAAGGAGAGGCTGACTTTGGCTCTTGTGCTTACCATCCCGGATAGCAGTGACGATTTTGTGGTCTATATAGACGCTTCGTTGCAAGGGTTGGGGGGTGTGCTCATGTAGTGGGGTCACGTTGTCGCTTACGCTTCGCGGCAACTGAAGCCCCATGAGCATAGCTACCATACCCATGACTTAGAGCTGGCAGCTGTTGTCTTCGGGCTGAAGACATGGAGGCACTACCTTTACAGTGAGACTTTTGAGATTTTCATGGATCATAAGAGCCTCAGGCACTTGTTTGATCAGAAGGAGCTTAATGTGAGATAGAGACGTTGGTTAGAGCTCCTGAAGGACTATGACTGCAACATCTCCTACCATTCGGGGAAGGCCAACATGGTGACTGACACCTTGAGCCGGAAGGTGCCCACCCACTTGGCTAGTTTGCAGGCACAGAATTGGAGACTGATGAAGGAGTTGGGCAGTTGGCGACCCTTAGAATTACAAGGGCTTTGTGGGGCAGTGACTGTGACACAACAGACGAGACCAAAGCTGATAGACCGCATCATCACAGGACAGATGACAGATCCGTACCTGTAGTCGTTGCGAGACAGAGTACTGTCAGGGAACCCAGGAGACTTCTCTTTTACAGACGAGGTGCTATGCATGAGGGGACGTTTGTGCGTTCCCAGGGATGAGGAGTTGTTGAGAGATCTCCTGACTGAGGCTCAAGGGTCTAAGTTCACCATACATCCCAGGAACATGAAGATGTATCATGATATGAGATGTGGCTTTTAGTGGAGAGGGATGAAGTGGGATGTAGGTGAGTTCGTGCAGCAGTGTTTGGTGTGCCAGCAGGTAAAGGCCAAGCATCAGAGGCCTGCAGGGTTGTTGCAGCCACTTCCTGTGCCAGAGTGGAAGTGGGAGAGCATCACCATGGACTTGGTGGTGGGCTTACCCGTTACCCAGCGAGGACACGATGCAGTCTAGGTGATCATAGATAGATTGACGAAGACGAAACGTTTCTTGCCGATCTAAGTCACCTTGGGACCAGAGAGGTATATTCGCGACGTGGTACGTCTGCACGGAGTTCCGCATGAGATTGTATTCGACCGGGATACCTGTTTTACTTCCCAGTTTTGGGCTGAGTTTCACCAAGCCTTGGAGACACGGTTGAGGTTCAGTACGGCATACCACCACCAGACGGACGAACAGTCAGAGCGCACGATACAGACACTTGAGGACCTTCTGCATACCTGTGTACTAGAATGGAGGGACTCTTGGGAGGAGCACTTACTCCTGGCAGAGTTTGCATATAATAACAACTATCACTCGATTATTGGCATGGCACCCTACGAGGCTCTGTACGGATGGAGGTGTACTGCGTCCTTGAGTTGAGTTGAGGTGGGGACCAAGTGGGAGGTTGGCCCCAGGCTGATCCGGTAGAGTTAGGAGGTGATAGAGCAGATTCACAGACGATTTCGCACTGTCAGGAGTAGATAGAAGAGTTATGCCGATTGGATGCGTAGAGAAGTGTAGTTCGAGGTTGGGGATCACGTCTTTCTTCGCGTTTCGCCCATGAAGGGCCTGCAGCGTTTTATGGTGAAAGGGAAGCTTGCGCCGAGGTTTGTGGGGCCCTTTGAGGTATTGGAGCAGGTAGGACCCGTTGCTTACCGGCTTGCCCTTCCTCCCCAGCTTTCTGGTGTGCATGACGTGTTCCACGTGTCCAACCTCAAGAAGTACGTCACCGATCCCAATCACGTTCTGAGCCACGAGAGTGTCGAGGTGGGTGATGACCTGACCTACCTCGAGAGACCAGTGTAAATACTAAACAGAGCCGTTCGGAATTTGAGACAAAAGCAGGTACCCCTGGTGAAGGTCTTGTGGAGGAGCCAGCGGTACGAGGAGGCTACCTCGAATTCTGAGGCAGCGATGCCAGAGCGATACCAGGAGCTTTTTGAGGGTACGTCTTTTTGGACCGGCTTCGGTCCTCTTTAAGTTATGCGTATATATTTCCTTTTCTGCACCATAGCTAGCTCAAGTTTCGGGGCTGAAACTTCCTTTAAGTTTGTTATGATGTAAAGACCCGTTCTGTTTTGAGCCCTTTAGGACGTTTGGACTGTCGGTCAGACATTTGGTCAGACGTCTGGACCCTTTTCCAGACGTCTGGAAATTGAAAATTTGTACATAGCCTCGTGTCTGCACGCTGGCTACACGCAGGCTGCCCTTTTTCCTCTCTTCTCTCTCTTCTTTCTTCCCCGCAGAACCCTAGCACACCCTTATAAAACCCCTCTCCCCCCTTCCTCCCCTCCCCACTCCACCACAACCACCTTCCTTCTTTCCTCTCCACTGCAGCGAGAGGGGCAAGCGCGAGAGAGGGCGCGAGAGCGAGCGACGAGGAGGAGAGGCGGCGTGAGGAGAGGAGGAAGAGCTTGAGCTCACGAGCTTGTGGGAGCTCGCCGGAGGACGCATGGCCGGAGTGACGCCTGCGGGAGGAGTGCGTCGGGGGAGACGTCCCCGACACTTTATTGTAGCCGGAGCTGCAGGCGAGGAGGAGAGGCCGCGGCTGCGTGCGGCGAGGAGGAGTAGGAGGTTGTTTTGATTCTGGGATTTTCCTAGAATCAGACGTCTGGAGTGCCGTCCAGACGACGAGTTGGACGTCTAGTGACGACATCGGACGTCTGAAAGTAGTGTTCCGCGAAGGTATGTTCCTCTTGTGATTACAGCCATGTCGGCCGCACCGCAACTTCGATTTGCATGGCTAAAAGTGGATGATTCACCTGTCGCGTGCAGAGATAGCTTCAGGATGATGCAGGGCACGCCCTTCCACGCGTTTTGGACGTCTGGACAGCTAACTAGACGATCGGAAGCACTTCCAGACGACTGGAGAAGAGGTCGGACGTCTGGAGCTGGGTCTAGATGGTCAAGAAGGGGTTTTGGACGTCTGAGGTCGACGCAGGAACCTGAGGTGAGACTCTGGATACCTTTAAGACATATGGACCTTGTGCCAGACGTCTGATTTAGGTCTGCAGTCATGTTTTTGACCCATTTAGGGTTCGTTTGAGGTCCGTTTTACGCAAATGATATATCTGTAGTTTCCTTGTGAGTTCCTTTACATGTTAGAAGTCCTTTTATACTATTCTAAACATTCCGTTGTGGTATGTCCCTTGGCATAGGACTTCGATCTGTTGTGTGTTCGGGGCCTGCAAAGGCACGTGAGCTTGCCGTTCGAGCCCCCAGTACTCCCGGATTGTCTGGTAGAGTGGTTTCCCTTGTTTAAATTATAAAACATGAATGCATATGTGAAACTGGATAACTAGAAACTTAGGATGTGGCATGAATCCTAGGACAAGAAGTACTTGCACTGTTTGTATGCATGTTTGAGATTGCAGTCTTAAATGAATGAATAGAAATGTGAACAATTGCCTGTTAATAAACAAGAGCTGCCTGCGAAATATGAAATGCCTGTGCTAGTTAGATAGATACCTGTGACATTTCTTGTTGTATATGCAAATTGTGGAATACGAGCTGCATGGGGTAAAAATCTGAGAATGAAAATGTGAATGATGAAACCTGGTATGGAATAACATGGGGAATACGAGCATGAACCCTACGGGGAATTAGGAGTAGAGCTCCTATGGATAAATGGAATGGATCTGGAAATGTGAGTGGGAAGTGTGCTAGCCATTGAGTACGTGGTACCAAGGAGAGCGACTGTCCCCTGCTTAGTGTAGAGCGGAGCTAGCCACCCTTGGGTTGGGACCCGGGGTTAGGATTGGCCACTCTACACCGACCTCTTTGGCCCTCGTGTACACTGTACCGGGGAGAGCTACTAATGTAGGGAGAGAGCTAGCCACCCCACGGTGCCCGGGGTTCAGCTAGTCACCCTACACTGACTTGTTAGGCCCACTGGGCAAACTGGGGTAGTTGAACGAGGGTGCGTGGACTGTGGAGGGGCAAGACCCCTATTTGGTTCTGAGGAGCTAGACCCCTGTTACTGAGAGGGTTAGGCCTTATACTGTTCCGTGCTGTACTTTGGGCATACCCGCTAGCGGAAACGATTGACCGCGTGCCAGTGTGAGGTAGCTACCCGTGCGCTTATCGCGCGTGCCATAGTCACCACTACGTCTGTCTGTGACCTCGGGGTGGTTGATTGAGTGTAGGATCACCATGGGGGACTCTCTCGGCCAGGAGAGCACTACATGTGCCTTTTACTCTTCGGAAAAGACTGCAATCAAGATCGTTACCACGAGGAACATGCGAGATTAAGAAAGAGATTTGAAAAGTAAACCAATGGGTGCAAAGGAATGACTTGTAAAATAAAATAATCAAAAAAGATAAATTATCTGTTAGCTTTTATTGCTTTAGTTAGTTTTGTTACCACTCTACTCAGCGTTCGCTGACTTCATTTTACCCATACCCCTTTATAGGTCTAGGAGTTGAGCAGCCCGAGCTGCCGGCTGCAGAAGGTGCTGGGCCCAATCGAGCCCAGCAGTAGTTTCTTGTTGTTTTACTTCCTTTTTGTTAGTGAGTTTAGACTGTTGTTACCGTTTATGTTTCTATACCTTGTTTCCGCTTTACTGTTGTGGTGGTGATATGTACTGTTAGCAGCTTTTACTTCCTTTACTGCTGTACTCTTTTACTGTTAATTACTTAGCATAGTGAATGCGGTTTACTTTCCTATTTTTTGGTTATTTCTTGTTCGATAACTAGGTCTTGGGATTAGTCGAGTCGAGCTGATCTCGTGTTCTGTAGGGATTCAGGAACCAGGTTGTGACAAGAGTGGAGAGGATAAGAGGGGAGGGTGGCCTTTTATGGAGGTCTTGGGTTTAGGGTTTGGGTAGGAGAAGAAAGGAGAGAGAGATGAAGTTCTGTGCGCCGCCTGCACGCAGAGCGCAGAGTCGTACAAAAATTTCATTTTGAGATGTCCGGGAAAGGGTCCAGATGTCCGACTGACACTACAGACGTCTTAAAAGGCTAAAAGTGGGACGGGTCTTTACACGCCCCTAGTGGGCACTGTGTATCCCTGAAAGAGCCTGAGCCATCCATTTAATAAATTTTTGTTAAGTGTTAAATGTGGGTTAAGGATTCAAAAAAAATGGCTAAGTGTGGAACAAGAGAATGCACAGTAAGAGAGAGAGAGTTTCATGAGCTAAGAGCCTGATGGATTAAAAGAGGGAGAAGCTGAGAACCAAAAGAGAAGAAGAGAGAGAGAGAGAAGCATGAACAGAGAAAATGAGTTAAGTAAGGAAGAATTGAATTGAGAGTGAATAAAAGAAGAGAGACATCCAAGTATTAAAAGAGAAGTCTAAAAATTACATTTAAGTCTTCTGATTGACTTGAGAGACGTCTGATGGAAAAAAAAAGTAAAGAGAAGGCTTATAGCTGAATTGAAATGAAGTGTTTGATGATTTTATTGAACAAAAGCATTTGTAATTAGTTGTAATCATTTTTTTATGCCTATTTTGTAAACACTTATAATAATCATTCATTTTTGCTATTCATTGTAAAAATCTTTTATGTACATTTCTTTACATATAATGGAATAGTTGCTTGATCTCACATTCAAATTTATGAGCAATTATTCATGTGCCTAACATATTTTGTAATTAATGTAGTAGTTAGTTATTTGTTAACTTAAATAATAAAAATGGTAAATTAAACTACATTTATTCCTCCCAGTGAATGACTTGGACTCAACCAGTTAAAAAGAAATAAAATCTAAAATGTTAGGTTAGCTTGACCCTATACTACAATCAACGACAATGATTTAACAACTCAGGTTAACCTAAGTCCATTCTTTACATGATTAATTAAGATTAATAACCTTAATTAACTATGTTGAGAATTTAATAGTTACCGACCTGCTCGAAGACCCGGCTTTATTGAAGTTGGAAAGGTGGTGGAAATGCCTATGATGCCCACGCTGGCAGTAATGATGGCATTACCAATGCCATAAATAGCATGACAATAGTCATGCCTTGACAGCGGATGTGCTGGAGGGTTCGATAAGACCGCTGAAGAAGATCTTATGTTGGTAGGGCCAATTTACAAATATCTGAACCCAAGCTTGGTCCATTGGCGGGCTAGGTGGGTCGAGTCGGTGGGTGCCCAACCCATTTCCTAGGTCTAGGTATGATTCCTCCTCATTGACCACTTCCCACTAACAATGGAAAATCCACTTGATGTGCTACTCTTGACTTATTTTTTCACTTGTGCAACTTACAGTGGAATGGATGCTTAGTGGCTGAGTCACCCCATTGTCGTAGTGGACACCTTGTCCAAATCTATTTGGTATAGTTTGAGGATGTCCAGATCTAGCCTTGGGGACCAAGCCATCCTCCTTATCAACTTCGACAATGTTGAGTAAGGTTTCCACATCTTTTTTGAGTGTATGACACAGGACGACTTTTGGGTGGAGTATGTCTCTTAGCCTTGTTGCGACCATGAAGCTACTCAAGTGATGAGATTGATGGTAAGATCTACAACTCTTGGAGTGCCAAATTGAGTTGCTTGAGTGAAGACTGCAAATTTGCCATGCTCGAGACATACTCTCCACAACCATGAGCTTCTTCATTTCCTTGATGGGCTCACTTCGAGCAATTCTAGATTCAAATTTCATTGAAGAACTCCTTTGGGGGTAGTTTAAGAAGGAGGATAATCCCTCTTTTTGAGGGTTATCCCCTGTTTATTTTAAGGGATAACTCAACCCTTCTTGGCTTTTTTATCTCGGGTTACCCTTGTTAAAAGAGGGGTTGAGATAACTCGCATTCTAACACTTGTTTGTAACTCTCGCGACTCATGCCCTCTCTCACGACCTTTTTCCGAAGTTGCCCCTCTCCTAATGTAAATTAATATAAGCTTTAAAAAAATAAGCCCAATTAACTTATCTACCATGCCAAAGGCAAAAAAGTCTTTTGTCAACTTATCCTCCATCTTAACCTTCAAATCCAGGTAAACATTGCCCTTTCACATCATAGGTTAAGTGTCATTCATATCCTCCATTCAGTAAATACAAACACATGCTAACTTCCATTTGGAATGAAATAGGAACAAGTGTTAACCCTTATTGTAACCTAGCTAGTCAGGGTTAGCTAGCCCACATCGTATACTAGACCTTGATTTGCAACATTTTCTACAACTTTCTTCTTTCCATTATGAGTAGGGTTTTGTTCCTTGATAAGGTTGGGTCACTTTGCATTGTCACTTCTCCTTTTCCTATGCTCTTTCCTTAAGTCTCATAATGTTTGCTTTCTTGTTTACGAACATAGGCCTTGCACGTAAAGAAAGGGAAAAAAACTATGCTCATGGATCATGAATGTAACTTAACTAAAAGTTGTTAAGAGACATGCGGCTTTCAAATGTCTAATTGAACTTGCAATCGATGACATCTATGTGCTAGATTTAAATGGATGACTTGAATAAAATAGGGTTTGCCTTCAAAGTAATGGACCAAGAAGTCACCAAATAAATACATGTAAAGAAAAAAAGGGATGCCACCAAATAAATGGATATGGACATCCAAAGCTAAAGTGGACCAATATTAGATGACTTGGGTTAGTTTTGATTGTAAACTTGATGGGGCCTCGTGCTCTCCAATAGGTCCTTGGAAGAATTGAGCGACAAGACAAATGCCCAATCTTTGAACAATACAACTTTTGTAAAATTTAGAGGCTTGAGTTTCACCATAACAAATTCTAGAAGGGGATGGAAAGGTAGACACTGATATCAAAATAACTTGTAATCAGGATAAGTTGATGGAGAGATAAGTATGATGTTTTTGACTGTGTGGTGATTAAGATTGGTTGTGTTCAAATACAAATCTGGACGTTATGCTATCAAATTATTCAAAGTCAACTAGGAGTTAACCTAACATCAAATTAATTATTTAATTCATCACTTAACCTACATTTCACTTACGTCCCTTCTCTTTAAAAAATCATTTTAAACTACCAAAATATTTTAAAAAATTAACTTATTCAACTCTTGCTTCATTTCTCAATTATTTCACTCCTCTCTATTTCTTCAATTACTCTACGAACTTATTTCCTCTGCCAAAGGTGCTTAAGCATCACAAGCGAAAAAAAAGATTAACGTTGACGCACCCTTATCTCCGTCCAACCTTCTTGCCTCCGCACCTTCCCCGCAGAAGGGGATGCTGCTGGGGACGCTACTGCAAATATTCCCGGCAACCCTTTACCCCTCCCCAGTTTTTTCCCAAAAAAATTGCGGCAAATCGTGGGAAGAAGAACTCCGATGAAGCGTTGAGGCGGGGCGAAGGATCTGCGTCGAAGGGTTTGGCCCCTTCCCTCTGCCGATGATCCCTCATCTACCTCTCTTCAGCCCTTCACTTGGTGGTGGTGATGATGACGAGGATGATGATGCTCCTCCTCCTCCTCCTCCTACTACTGCTACTACTCCCCTTCTCTCTCTCTCTCACACACACCCACATGGATGCATGCATACATACATATATATATACACACACACACACACACGCACGCACGCGCATGCAGTGATGATTCGCCTAAACAGCGAGATCCTCTGAGGCTCTCGCAGAAGGGTTTGGGGTTAGGGTTTTCTGCAATAGAATGGCGAGGCTATGTGGACGGCCTTCCCCTTTCAAGGTAAGGCAACCGGTAGCAGCCATTGCATGATGCACGTATTTATTTGCCAATCTTATCGAACGGCGAATCTGAGCATCCTTCCAATATCCCTCATTTTCCTCTTTCTATGTTTTTTTTTGAGTTCCTTTGTGGGATTTTTGTTCTGAGTGTGGTGTGATGGACCCGATGAGGAAGATAGACCTTTTGATAGGAAGTGCCGTATGACACTATTACCAAGCAGTTGCTTTGCCCTCGACCACCGTTCGATCTTCCACCACCTTTGATCATCATGCTCCACTCGCAAGATGCCATTTTGGTACCTCTGCTGAGTGGTGATGTTTTTTTTGGAGGTTGTGGAGATGGATGGTATGTCTTGGATGTGGCTGCGTGGGTGATTTGAGATGGGTCTCTGAGGGATCATACCTTGTGTATTATTATTCTTGTTATTATTTTGTTTAGTTTGTTTGATATCTGGTTTGCCTGAATGCCACGTTGCCATGAAAAAAGTTTGATTCCAAGGGATTGGCAATGCTATGTTTGGGCAGAAATTAATCTCCATTTAGGGGTGTTTCGCATTTGATAGGAACCTGTGGATTCGTCACGACCCATGTGTCCATGGGGCCGTTTTGTGCGATTACATTTCCAAACTAATGTTGGGTGTTGTGTTTTATGCTGCTTTGGTTCTTTTTTTTGTGAGTGTAATTGATGGGGCTGATGATGGTGCAAGTTTTTATAATGACGTTGGAATTGCCGGCTGAATTGCTTCGTTTGATGTCGATCCCTCCCTTGCTCCATGAGGTCCCGTTTGCTTGAGGATCTTTTCTCATTCCTTAATTTTTGGTTATTGTTGGAACTTGCAAGTGTTCGCTGACATCGGTATTTGGTGAATAACCTGTTTCCATTGGCAGTTTATGATGGTGGGAATGCTGTAATGGCTGCAAATTGGCAGTTTCACGGATTTCCTTTGTTTCCGTAGGAAACACAAGACTGCTTTGGGATATTTTTTCTGCTCACTGAGAAAGGTGATCTTCTATGCTTGTAAGATTTATGAAAGTTTCTGGTTAACGCACCTCTGGATGGCGGGCGTGGAAAATCGTGGGATGAGCTTTGGGTGTGGTATGTTAATTGGTTTTGGGTTCAGGATTTGTATAATTTTCGGATATCCTTTGTACGGTAGGTGTAAAGCATTAACTGTCTTTCCCAAATAATTAATATGGGAAGAAATTACTCCTCCCTTGGGTGGGGATGAGTACTGCGTTGGGTTCAAGCAGGTTGTGTTCGGTTCCATCTAAGCTCATTTAATAAGTGGATTAAAAAGAAAGTTTAAGGTTTGTTTTAAGATAAATTTTCTCGAGTCAAGTGTGATGGACTTGGGTAAAGTTGCGTCGATCTATATATTTATAGTTTAATTATTTATTTTATTTATTCGTGTAAAATAATATGTAAAATTTTACATCAATAATTATTTTAAAAATCTAAAAAATAATATAATTTTATATGAGTAAAAAATAATTTGTAAAGGATAATTATCTTTTTAAATTATATAAATAATGTGATTATTGTATTTATTTGTTGTGTGTTAAAAGATTTTTAAGTCAATTGTAAGTACATGTTCATCTAAAATAATTTAGCTATCTTGAATATTTAGCATATGCTAGAGATAATTAAAAAATAAAAGTACAATGTTATGCGGTAATTTAGATGTTTGGAAAAGGAGACTTGGGATTTTGTTGGTTAAAAAAATAGTAAGAGTAATTAGATGGTATAAATATGTATATGTATATAATATATGTTAATAAAATTGGATCAACATATTAAGTCCTAAGGTGACTCAATAAATGGGTTAAGTTGAATTTAGATCACCTAGGTTTAAGGTATAATTTATTTAATAGATAGGTAATATTTATAATTTAAATTGCATTTAGGTCGACTCAATCAAATTGGTCAAGTATGTTTTGACGAAGGATTCCGAGAGATTCTACGCTAGTTTAAAATGATCTTGCTGATCTCGAAACGAAGCTTTTCTTGTGGCAATGTTTAAGCTCTTCTTGGGTCGAGATTTTTTTTTTCCCCTGATGAGTCAAGGGAAGGTCCTACCCTTTAGAGGAGGCCCATTCCAATGCAAACGACAACCCCATTATAAACAAAGTAAGAAACTGTTAGTTTTTGAGGCCCCTTCGTGCACGAAATTGTTTGAAGTCCTCCCTGTTTGACGTCTTCGGTCCCTTGGTTGCCTTCTATATTTTCTTTAAAAATTTATTATCTGAATTCTAAATGTTATGTTTTGCACAATTTTGTAACATTATTTATTACGTTGTTTGGAATGGTTAGTAATTTTCTAAAAATTTGAGTTATGGAAGTTTTTTACTTTTAATCTGCATCTAAGTTCGTGTTATGTTGTCTAGTCTATCTTTAAGATTATGTTCTCTCTATTATAAAAATATCAAGAACTATGAATATTTAAAAACGTACTTGTTAAGGATAGTATGACAGATCTTTATGATTTGACTCAAACAGATTTAAGTCGGGTTTATTAATTTTTAGGAATTTAAAATTAATTAAATGATAGTAATTTAGCATACCCCCAAGTTATCATTTGCGAACCCTTCATATCAAACATCATGGTCAAAGTAGGTTAAGAGGTTGAATTGAATTGGTGTTCGTGGTGCTCAAATTACGCGCACAACTGTGGCCTACCCTTATTTTTGATCTTGGAAACCACGTGCTATACAAACTACGAACACAAGATCAAGATTCCGACTAGCTTTGAAGCCTGGTTTTTTTTTGTTGATTTCTCATTTGTGAGAATCAGGCAGATTGCCTGGAGTTGGTTTTGGTGATGAGGTTGTTATATGGCTGTTGTGGGTCTAGTCCGTAGCTTGGTAATCGAGTTTTGCGGAATTTTTTTCCCTACTGTTTGTCATTTTTTAGTTTCGGTCATTCTGTTTTCTATCCTATTTTGTTTCTCCTTGGTCCTCTCATTACGCCTCCTAATCCCATTTAAAGGCCCATGCCTTCCTTCCACCTTGGGCCCTGTATAGGTTAAATCCTCAAGTCTCCCTCCACCTTGACTCCAGGTCTCGCTTCACCTTGTTTCTCTACTTTCTCCTGTATTCCCTTTGCTTCACCTTGTCTCTTCACCATCTTCCAGTTCACCTTCAGCACTCTTGTTGTCTCCCTTCCCTTGCCCTAGATGCTTAGCTTGACATCAACTTGTTGAAGATCTAACGAAGGTGCACCAAAGAAGCTTTGGAAATTTCAAGGATGGTTGCTGAAAGTAGTAGTGTGGTAGGGGCATATAAGGACAAACAAAGTAAGATGACGTTTTGACATGCTGGTCGACTCCTGCAGGGTTTTACGTGCAACTGCAAGTCCAGTTGCTCGCTCCTCTTTGACGGGAAGAGCTCCTGAACTCAACTTTCTTTTTTTTTTTCACCTACTTGGTAGGTGGCACCAATACTTCGAGGAGCAGGCTCCGGTATTTCTTTGATCTATTGTTAAACACTAACCTCACGAACCCTTCACCATCTTCACTGCAAGAAACCCTCCTAATGCTACTAGCGAAGGTCACCATCCGCATCCAAATGGTAGGTGCAGACTTCTCATATGATTAACGATAGCATGTAAAAGCTTTGAGGTTGCATTTGATCGTAGGAGAATTCAAGATGCTTAACCTTATCATAAGATAAGTGATGAGTCAAGTATAATGATTACTATATTATAACTTGCAATTTTTTTTTAAGAAAATATTGTTGTGTTGAACATTTTACTCAAAATTGCAAAGGCATCTGCATCTCCACTAAAATATCTAACCTCCTTCAATTTCATATTATTATTAATAAAAATTGGCTATGCCACTGAAGAATTCTAACGGCAAAAGTAATAGTGATCACGGAAAAGTATCAAATCTCATTAACGTCATAGGTACAAATCCAAGCATGTTATAAAAGAGGAGGGTTCACCCCCCACGCCCCCCCCCCCCACCCCACCCCACAACACATTTGATTTAAATGAGACCCATCCTAAGGGGGTAATAAAGATATCTGCATGCAAGCATTTGGTAAGTGAAAGATAGAATTTAATTATTATTTTTTTACTTATTAATTACTCTACAAATCCCCACCCCACCCCCACAACACATTTGACTTAAATGAGACCCATCCTAAGGGGGTAATAAAGATATCTGCATGCAAGCATTTGGTAAGTGAGAGATAGAATTTAATTATTATTTTTTTACTTATTAATTACTCTACAAATCATCGACAATCGTGACCGGATTTAATTGAAACTTGGATAAACCTTAAAATGAAGACCCATGCTTAACTCAAAAAATTCACATTTGGAGCAGACCAAGAATTTTTGGATCAAGTTGTGAATTAAATTCAGACCAACCCGACCCAAGACTTCTACTAAATCAAGAGGCAATAATTACAACTCCCAATTCTCATGTCTGCGTTCTTGGTAAAGCTATTTGTTCATTTGTAAAGAAGCTCCACCTCGTAGAAACGTTGATTCGGTAGATTCATCCCCCTTACCCAAACAGACCAAAATTTCCGGATGAACTTGGGCATCAAAACCTTCCCTTGACTGTCACTAGCCCCATGTCACCTAAGGTAAAATAGGACGTAAGCTAACTGGCAGAAAAATGTAAAAGAAGGGACCTCAGGCAGCAACAGGTTGGCATCAAATGTAGCAATCAGTCGGTAATTCCAACATTATTATTACGTACATCCTCATCGGCCCCATGCATCAAAGCTCACAAGAATAACAAAATACCAACATCAACTTCGAAATGTAATAGCACAAAACGGCCCCATGTGTTCTTCCTACAAGTCCACAGGTTCCTATCAAAGATGCAATAACACCCCCAAATGCTCCTCTGCCCATACACAGCATCAATTTTTTTTCATGTCAACGAGGCATTCAAACAAATCAGATATTAAATAAATTAAAATTTAACAAAATAATAATAATAATAATAACAAAACAAGGTAAGGACCGTCAGACACCCATTTCAATCACCCACACAGCCACATCCTAAGACGTGCCATCTATCTCCACGACCTCAACAACACATGTTACGACTCCACAAAGATGCCAAAATGGCATCTTGCGAGCGAAACATGATGATCGACGGGGAGAAGATGGAAAGGTGGGGTTCTCAAGGACAAAGCAGCTGCTTCGTAAAAGTGTCATACGGCACTTCCTATCTAAAGGTCCATCTTCCTCACTGAGACCAAATTGAGGAAAAATAAAAATCATACGAGATTAGAAATATATTAAAAAGCGAAGAAGAAGATGGTAACTGAAGGTGTGCTCAGATTCGCCGTTTGACGCATGGGGTAAGATAGGCGAATAAATATGTGCATCATGCAATGGCTGCCACTGGTTGCCTAACCTTGAAAGGGTAGAAGGCCGTCCACGTAGCCTCGCCATTCTATTGCGGAAACCCCAACCCTAAACCCTTTCTTGAGAGCCTCAGAGGATCGATCTCGCTCTCCTGGCGAATCATCACTGCATGTATATATGTATGTATGCATATGTGTGTGTGTGTGTGGGCGCGCGTGCGCGCACGCGCGAGGAAGAGAAAGAGAGAGAGAAAGAAAGAAACAAAGCAGCAGCAGCAGGAGCAGCAGAAGAAGAAGAACATCACCACCACCACCGCCACCGCCACCGTGTGAAGGGCTGAAAAGGAGAGGTGAGGGATCATCGGCAGAGGGAAGGGGCCAAACCCTTCGACGCAGAGCCTTCCCTTACCTCAACGCCTCACCGGAGATCTGCTTGTTAGGGTTTCGGCGCAATTTATCTCCCCGGGGACGGTGGGGCCGTTGTGGAGGGAAACTTGCATGCAGTCTCCGGTAGATTTTTGCCTTTTGCAGAACGGGTTCCAAAAAAGTGTTTCTTTGACAAATAGGTCCTTCTCCGGCGGATGCAGGGCACCTCCGTCGCGTTCGTTTTGTTGTGAAGGCGAGTTTACGTTGGAAGTTAGGTAACCGGGGTTGAGGCGACTTACAAACAGAAATAATCCCAGTTGGTATTTATTTGAGGAAGGGGGGGATAACTTCTATCAGTGTTCCCTGAAGGAAGATTACGAGAGGAATGAGTCAGTTGTTAAGTTGTGATTTGACGAGGGGATTTACTTGGAAATGGGAGTTAGAGAAAAGAATATTCCCCCAAAAGAGGATTATCTTGGGCGTAAACAGACACCAAAGGGGTGTCTTTACCGTGGGGACTACCCACTGAATGGGGATTATCTTCTTTTGTTCTCGAGGCAAAGCATCTTAACTCCACTTAGTTTATCATATACCTGCTTATATTTCAATACATTATTCTTCTATGACATTCAATTGATCCAATACTTATCTCGCCACACGACCAAGCACCTATAACACTATCCAGTTTCTATCCACCATCAAATATCATAACTAAAGGCACATAGTAAGGTGGACTCTCAATTTTTTAGATTTGTTGTATATGATATGAAGCTATGCATCATGTCTCTTATAGCCAAACTAGTGTTCTACCTGCGTGTTGCATTGGGGGAAAAAAAAATAACCACATGTGAGTATCATTGCAAATTTGGGAGGAAGAAAATATTGTATGAAACATAATATAAAGAGAAGAAACTAAAACTCATTGAAAGTTATTGATAAGGAAAAAAAAATATGAATGTTGTACATAGATCAACTATGTGATATACATAAAAAAAAGAAAAAATCTATAATAGCACATATACATTGTAGAAGTATATAACAATTGTATATAAATTTTGAAAATGACAACTACTAAAGTTGAAGATTCTACCACCAATGTATATAATAAAAAGTTATCAATAGATAAGTATAAAAATAAAGCAAGAGAAAACTGAAAGCCTAATTCAAGATACCATCGATGCAGCAAATCTCATTGACACTCTTGGATCTCAGCTCCTCTGCATTCTCAATGTATACGAGAATGTTGAAAACCCTAAACCTTGATAAAAGAACAAAAAATATGCACTCTTGAGAGAACTTCAACACAACATGAATAAAACTGCCAATTAAAGTTGTACTTGGAAATAGGTAACCTAAAAACATTAGCACCTGGCTACTTATAATTTTTTTTTCTAGAGACACTACTATTGATAGCCAACACATAGATAAGGTCATGTCTGTATCTCATCCCATAAAAAAATTGAAAACAAAAACCTCCCTGTTCCATTATGTCACCAAGAAAACAGAAATGAAGCAAGATGGTGGCCATTGGTACAAATGAAAGTTTAGAGCTACACAGAGTTGGTAGTCATCTACTTTCAAGCACACTTTTTTCAGTATGCTTCTTAATTTTATAATTCACCACATCCATCAGGTTAGATTTTAATTAGACCGTCATATTTCCAACTTAAGCATAAAAAAACTTGACAGCTGCACTACAGGTTTCGGCCAGACAGCCAAACTTTCCAATTTAATTTGCTAAGATGGTAACCATCTTTTCCAACACTTTTTTCCAGCTTAATATGCTCCCAACTTTGCAACCCACTGCCTAAATTGGACAAACAGCAAATTAATATAATCGCAATAGTAGAAAATACACGTATCACAACCATATAGAATATGGTAGAATGATCATCTCTCTTTGAACAAAATGAATAAGGTTACCTCGAATCAATTATCTTGAGCAATTTACTTTAGAATTTTGATCCAAGAACCTGAGTAAATCGCAAAGGAATATGTTTAATGAGAAGGTGAAAATTAGCGTTGCCAAGTATTTGAAATCTACAATCATTTACATGAATTTTTTAAAACATCACAGTTCCAAAGGAGTTTAAAACCTAGCCCAGGATTAATTACGAACATGCTGCGTAGCGTTTGCGAGACAATGAAATACTTAGTTTATTTTAGAAAGAAAGAAGATCATGAGTATGGCATCTTGTGAAAGCATGCCTTCATCACCTGAAGGAAGCATCAAAGAGGTAGAAATCAAAGCAATCGGGACTATAATACCTGATCGGGAGATACATAATGGAAAATAGCTAATCGAATCGAAGCTTCAGGATCAACCCAAAGGTTGTGCCCCTGACCCTAGCCATTGTATCAATAGAAACAATAACATGTGAAGGCATCAAGCCTGAACCCTATTGCTCAAAGGGCAAAAGCTTGAAGAGATCGATGGAAGAGGGCTTTTCAATCATATTGAATATGTGGTAGACAGAAAATATCAAAGTGAATATTCAGGTCTTCAAATTTAAGGGGAAAAAAGGGGTCAAATCTAGTAGAATATGACTTCTAGAACAATATATAAAAAGTGAAGATTTCAATACGGAACCTAAAACAAATACAGTAGACATGTTAAACACAGACGATCCCAAGTATGGTAAAAAAGAATGGACATCTTCGAGAGGAAAAACATCGATCCATGCAAAGCCACTTGGAGGTTTTGATGGTGACATTGGAGAGGAAAGACACTGCAATCTCGATGGCAACTCCCTGACGGAGGCACGGGAGTGTCAAGCATTGAAAGCCCCAATAGCACCAACAACTTTTGGCGCAGCAAGCCTCAATGGTAAGACACCAGCTCTTAACACGATTACATCATACATATGCCATGTAATATTTGAAGGAAAAGGAAAAATCATATAAACGTAAGGAACATCACTTCATTGGAAAAAAAGAAATGTCTTTGTTATTGTTAACAAAATAAGGAACTGTGTTTTTTGTTTAGGCCGTGGCAGTGGGGGAGGAGGCTGCAGCTGCAACCGTCTTCCTTGTTTGGGCAGTGGTGGTGGGGAGGAGGCCGCAGCTGGAGGGGGTGGTGTGAATGGCCCATTTGTTGCTTCTTGAAGTTGTGATTTTATTCCCACAAATGGTCGAGAAGATGAGATTGTTAAGTATATTTGTTTCCAAACTCCAAGAGATCAAAACCAATTTTATAGATACAATTATTTGACAGTAATGTTTTTTCCAGCATTGTGCTTCATTGTGCTTTTCCAGCACTAGAGATTTTTTTCAGCACTATTAAGATGACCATTGTGCTTGTCTCTGTTACAGGAGGGGAAATACGCTCCAGTGCTTTCAACCATATTTAAAATGAACATCCAGTATTGATTAACTATTGCAAAATAAATTTCTGAGAGTACACCAAAAAGGTTGGGGGAAGCACAAACATCTTTCCGACCAAAGGAAAAGGCACCCATACTAAAAAACCTTTCACAGAACATCAGTGGATTGAACACAAGATGTGCTTCAACAAAAGCATTCTGTGCACCTATGTTTGCTGTGAACTTACCATCTTTATTTTAAAATGCATGGAAATGATCAAGTAAAAAAATATAATAATTTGAAATTTCAAAATGAAAATAACTATTGGAACGATACAGTCGTTGCAATTTACCACTCCAGTAACCTTTCAAGGGGTTAAAACCAGTCAGATATGTGGGTGTGGTAGTAACTAATATGAACTATTGATGGCAAAAAAACATACAAAGATGATTCCTATCTATAAGTAGATTATACATGCTTTGATACTATAACAGGAAATTTTTTATATGTGTTACAGATAATTGCTGTGACAGAAGATAGAAAGAATAAATAAGCAACATAAGCACAATGAGCCAAAGCTCTGCAGAAAACAAGAATTCTTAAAAACTCTTGCAAATTGCAATCGATTCTTTTCAAAAAAGAATTCTAATCAAATTTCATATCTACATTATGGTACAGGCTAAATTACCTTGTACAACCCAGAACCCCACATGCCAGCACAAGGAAGACCATCATCTGGCAGATCGTTGGGTGACCTCCTCACTCCCTCGTGTGCCTCCACAGCTACCTTCAGCTTGTCCTCATAATGTGCCTACAACTAAGCACCACAACTCCACATATGCCAGCACAAGGAAGACCATCATCTGCCAAATCGTTGGGTGACCTCCCCACCCGCTCGTGTGCCTCCACGACTGCCTTCAGCTTGTCCTCATAATGTGCCTACAACTAAGCACCTTTAGTTTCACATAAAGATCTCGAAGTTGAGGCTATTGTGTGTCCAAAATAAAATACCCACCTTCCTGATCTAGCACTTGCCCTGGCCATTGTGGATAAACTAAAAATTGACAACCAAGCACTCATTTGTTGTGATGAGAGATAAAGTAAGATCCAAGAAACTTCCCACCTGTGTATTCCTTTTTTTTTAAAAAAAAAGAGAGAATACTTGAGCAAATCTTCCTCCAAAGGCAAATACTGCATCGAATCACCGGATTCGTCAATTTGGATGGGACTTATTTCTTGATGTGGTCTACTACATTCCTCCAATGTATAATCTCCCCAAGGAAGAAGCACATACTTAGCCTGAAGCAAAGGAAACATGGCATTGCAAGCACATACCAAGGTAAAGGATTTGCTCGATTCTATATAGCAGGCTTCGAAAATTTTGGTAGGAGAAGTAAAATCATATAGAATCATTAAAGATGGACACTTTGCACATGAATCTTAACAAAGTACTTCCTGTAGCAAAAGAATTATCAACCACCCTGAAAATAATGGAAAACTGGGCAGTTACTTGTATGAAAGCAAACATAAAATTAGAAACAATCAGAGACATGATTGGTGCTGAAATCAATGAAGAACAAATGCATGCATTTTTTTTTTTATAGTTGGATGCTTCTTCTGTAAATTACTTAGGGTTTAGAGAGAAAAATAGCTTACCGAATAAGCAAGTTGTAAAATCTTACAGTGACTTTTAACAATCAATCATATCATTTTTTGGTGTCTTATATAATGAATACCTCCCTAAAAAATTACCAAAGGGTAACTCTGTCCATTTACTAACATGCAGATTTGCTTTTCTCCAAGAAAGAACATGATTAATATCTGGCAAAACTTTTAATTTCGTCAATGTTGTGTAACACCAAAACTATTACCATTAACTACAACTTAAAAGGTTGTAATCTAACGTAAAACTTCAAAGGGGATTTATAGTAGGAAATGGAAGCTATTTTGTATGCCAGACAAAGGTAAAAAAAATCACTTAATAGACTTCCATCAGTTATAATGACTCCCTCCTTGGTAACTTTCTTCGTGGCCTTTGTAATGAGTTCACCAATCTCTGGCTCTCCATTGGGGAACATGGTACCAACCTTCAAGGTGAAAGAAAAATCTAAAAATTAAGAACCAACCTATATCTCTCTCAAGACTATTTAGAGGAAGTCGTAGGGTAGAATCGGGGAACTAAAATACTCACAAGCTCAAAACAACCCCATATTTGAAGTGATCACATAGAACTCAATGTTATTTGTTGTGCCTATTAACAAAGCAAGGAAGAAGTTCTTACAAAATGATTTGGAAAAAGTTGCAAGAAGGTAAAACCAACAAATAACATCATGGCACTTGATTAAAAATAGTGGAGATGGGTTGTTCCATGATGATTGCACATGATTAAATCTTTTACCTTTGCATCCTTTGAGTTTTTTTTTTTAATATAATTTATGTAAACTGACACTTACCGATCACTCTTTATCCAAACAAATAACCAAAGACTTAGTCATTCATCTCACTTTGGCAACAATTCATGTAAAAAATCTCTCTCAATCCAATATAAAGCATTCTATACTTAGTTCCATTAATCACCAGTAATAAATTCCATTGAACCAGGACCCATAATCAAATAGGAACCAATTAACTAATCAAAAGAGAAGATCGCATTTTGCATAAATAGATTTGAGAACCGTGCAATTTCAGAATATTTGTATAGAAAATATGTGCAAGGGAGAAGGGTAAATTTTTGTGTAACGACTAACACGAAAAAACTAAAAGCTGACATACATCTTAGATTAGTCATAAAATTCCACCATTGATCCTACAAAACAACATGCAAGATATTGTTAGTAATAAAATAAAAACATAAGAAGAAAACTTGCTTTGCAAAAAAAACTACCATGAAAAAAACTCTCCCACTATAAGAGTGATTGAAGCCAAACTATCTCAGCAGTCGTATCTGCAATAGCCTGATACTTTACTTCAGTGGAGGATCGAGCAACATTTGATTGTTTCTTGGACATCCATGAAATAGGATTTGACCCAAAGAAAATGACGAAGCCTGTTGTTGATTTTCTATCAACTGTGCAACAAGCTTAATCGGCATTAGAGAATGCTCTAAGATGGGTATCAATGATTGAATCGTATTGTAGCCCCAATGATAGTGTTCCTTTAAATGTATCACAATAATCTTTTGAGACATTCAAAATGATTTTCTGTTGGCTGATGCATTTACCGTGATAACATGTTGATAGCAAAGGATATGTCAGGACGAGTTATGGTGGCATATTGAAGACTTCCAAGCAACTGACGATATATGGTGGGATTTGTTAGAGCAGGACTAAAAGTGGATTGTACCATAAAATTGAAATTGGCTGCCATAGGTGTTTTGATAGGTTTGAGGCCATCAAACTCGTGTTTGATTAGAATGTCTGCAAGATATTTTTGCTAACAAAGATGAATGCCTTGAACTATACGAGCAAGTTCAATTCCCAGAAAGTATGAAGGGAAGCCCAATTCACAAACAGGAAATTCTTTTTGTAGACTAGAAAGAACATGTTGCATAGAACTCTTGGCTGAGCTTATTAGAATAATGTCATCAACATATATTAGTAGATATACAACATGGTCTGGTGCATGATAGATGTATGGTGAAATGTCAGTTTTGGAGCTAGAAAATCCCAAAGAATGTATAAATTCAGTGAGACATTTGAACCATGCCCTGGGAGCTAGTTTTAGCCCATATAGGGGCTTGTTGATGTCAAAAATACGTGCTTTTGTAAAAATCAGGTTTTGTCGTTGAGACGCGTCTCTTCGCAATCAACTTTTACAATTTATAATACCTAGATAATGGAGTATATAGGGTTGTTCAAGGAGGCTAAATTGTTAATCACATGAATTGATTCTCTCTCTCACCTCTCAAATCTACACTTTTCTTTTTGTATTTTCAATTTTATTGTTTTTAGGATTTTAAAAAACAATCGAATATTTTGAAGTGAAGATAACTATGCTACAGACTACGCCTATCAACTAAAATTAAGTGACAAAAATGAAACCCTCTCTTCTAAACTCACCCTAGGCAAGTGTGCCTAGGGTAATTAAAAGAGAGTGTGTGTGCACTCAAACTACTGGAACAAGAAAAACACACTGCTAGAAAATAAGAAATTGGAAGGAAAATTGAAGACTTTGTATTGCTAGAAATTGGAGTACATGTAGAGGAATGCTTCTTGCAAAAATAATAAAACTACTAGCTAATACAAAAGAAAAAGTGGAAGATAAAGAAGAGAAGGAATCCTTTGGTAGAAGTTCTAGATGGCTCTTGCTACAAGTGTGGTTGCCCCACACTTGAAAAGAGTTCTCCTTAGCTTCTTCTTCTGGAAGTCCTCCTCCAAGTTGTCCTCCAAGGTGGGTGTCAACCACCTTAAGGTTCCTCCTTTGCCTGGTCGTCCCCTCTATGTAGAAGATCTCCTCCTTGGTGTGGCACAAGGGAGAAGGAGAGGAAGAAGTCACTGAGGGGTCAGGTAGGTTGCCCCTTTGATCTTCTTCTCTTCTTCTTCCTTGGAGTGGGATGTAGGTGGTTATGGGTGGATCTAAACTAAGGGAGAAGATGGGTGTGTGGTGGTGGTTAAGGGGGTTATTAATAGGAAGGGAGAGGGGTGGTTGGCGTGGGGATTAGGTGTAGAGCTATGATGGGCTTTAGGAGGTGGTTAGGTGATCCTATGGTGGAGGGTATTTGGAGCCACCTAAAGGGTTGCTATAGGGGTGGTTATGGGTGGCTAAGGGACACCTAAGGGTGGCGCCAACCTTGTTGGCTTCTAGAAGGTGGGTAGGTGGAGGGTTAGGATGGGTTGTAGGCTTAGGTGTGTGGTGGTGATGAGGGGGATTTTTGGAGGGAAAAGTGGCGCCACAAAGGGGTTAGTTATGGGCATTTTGGCGCCACTTTTGTGGTGCCTCTTGGTGGTGGAAACGGTTGAAGGAATGTGTAAGGTTGGCGCCAAACTGGAGTAGGACTAGGTAGCTTAGGTGGACTTAGGTTTAGGGTTGTTCGGTGGAGCTTATGTAGGTGGGTTTTAGGGTTAAGTTTTGGTGCCATGGAGGTGGACTAGCTAAGCTAAGCTAGCTTCATTAGTAGATCAGTAGTGAGAGGGGTAGAAGGAGCTAGGGTTTTGGAGGTGAGGAGCTGGAAGGAGCTACATTGGAGTTGGTGGTTGTTGAAGAGAACTGCAAGGAGCTACCTTAGCTGGCTTAGCTTGCTAGTTCTTTGCTAGCTTTCAAGCCAAGCTAAGATGAGTTGGCTTCTGTTGATATTGAAAGTTCTTCCCTACCAGGAGGGGTGACGTAATAAAATTGCGGAAATAAAAATATAAAGCAATCTCACAAAAATAAGCAATCGCACAATGTACACAGGTATTTTTAGGTGGAAACCCAAACCGGGTGAAAACCACCACCTAACCCTCTCGAGTTAGGATTTTCCGATCAACCAAGTTGATCAAAATCCACTAAACGAATCACTTTAAACGAGGGTGATTCAACCTCAGTACAACCACGCTACAAGTACGAGGGTAGCGTTCCTCAACCCCTTCTCTCCACGAGAAGGATTTTGTCCCACGAAGGAGATGGGAATTCGCAAAGCGAATACCCAACCAAAAGACAAAGATAAAAGAAACAATAGTCCTATAGAGCCAACAAAATAATTAAACCTAGTTTCTATAGGAAATAGGAAACTCCCCTTTGCAAGGAGTGTGTCGACGATGACGCGGTGCGTGTGCCACGCGATGGCGCTACGTCGCTCTCGTTAACAACGCCGGGAGAGCGGGTGCGCAACGGTTGAATGCTCTCAAGAAAATGGAGCTTGAGCTTGGAGAGCAAGAGAGTCTTTTCTTTGGACACAAAAGGTTTGAAAGTGTATTGCAAGGTGTGTGTCTTATTTTTCTAAGTGTGTCTCTTATTTTTTTGTGTTACAAAGGTTCCCCTCTATTTATAGAGGCCTTAGGAAGGCTTTAGAAGGCTTAGGAAAGGTTCTATATCCGTTGGGAACAAAGTCCAAGAGAATCAGCCCGAAATCAGGAACAATCATTGTTCTGACAGGCTTATCAGACGTCTAATTCTATCATCAGACGTCTGGAAGTTCACTATAAGACGTCTGATTAGAAGATCAAACGTCTGATTCTATGCGGGTTTCTCCCTGACTTGAATCAGATCTAAACAGGGTTTTTGTGCAAGTCCATCAGACGACATACAGGACGTCTGGCACTAAGTCTGGACGTCTGGAAACCTACTTTTACCGTGGGAATTGATTTCCAAACGTTGCAACGGCTAGAAAATCTCTGAGAAGAGATTTTGGGTCAGCCGAGGCAAAACGGTCATTTATCAGACGTCTGGGAAGACCTATGGACGTCTGATAAGGCTCTAACGGTCATATACTGCCGTGCTTGCTAAGTTAGCCAACGGTCCACTATCTGGACGTCTGGCAAATCCATCAGACGTCTTCTAAGACGTCTGGTCTAAGGTCTGGACGTCTGATTTCATCAGACAGAAAACTAAGTCCAGCCTAACAGTTATCAGACGTCTGAAACTACAGTCAGACGTCTTAAAATTCTTTATCAGACGTCTGATTTTGGTATTAGACGTCTGGAAATGCTTTTTGAGCCCTATATTGGTTTTCTAAGTATTCTACAGAAAACCTAAGTATCCTAGGGTTGTGCAGGTGTTCCTAGGACTACTTTTAGGGTACTTTGAGGCTCTTTAACATAATGTTCTAAGGAATCAAAAAGAGCAAGAAAATAAATACAAGAGATACATGAAAGGATAAAAAAGAATCTATCCTATTCTTCTTGTCTTCCATCTCCAATCTTTCGCTCCACGCGAACCTCCTCTGTTTTTCGTCAAGCTCTTCCAATCCGTCCTGGATGCGAGCTCGAACTCCGTCTAAATACGTCCACATTTGCAATTAACCTGAAATCTAGGACTCAAATTGCAAATGTTAAATAACACGTGTTTTGTTATCATCAAAACAAATGATCGTGGTGCTCTAGCACCAACAGATATAAGCTGAGATGAGCTGGGTCTGGTCTTCCTAGAGATTACCTAGCTAGCTGGAGTAGCTAGCTGATGACTCTACAAATAATATCATTAATTACATCATTCAAGAACATATGCGCACAAATATCACGATACAATGGGCTTGGGAGAATTTCATGCATATTGTGTTAAAATTGATTATAATTAATGTTTAATGACCTTATGTACAAGTTCGTATTGAAATAGGTATCAGATGAGCAATCGGACTGTATGAATGGATCTAGATCGACGAATGGAGTCCAACTAACTCAGAATCGCCTCAATCCAACCTCCGTAGCTCCCACAACAAGTCCAGGAAGTTCTGACCGTTGATCTACTGATCAACAGCCCAAAATGTGACACATGGTAGCTGCCCAAGTCTCCATCGTGCCCAACATCGATCCCGGCCGTTGGATGGGCTGGAAATTGGCCACATCGCCCCCTCACCGCATGCCTCATGATTTGAAGAGAAGCCCACATGAGATCCTGACCGTTGGGTCTCCATCCAACGGTCGACGCTGCGGGGACCCAAAACCATCCACGCGACAATCCGCGTGGATGGCGCAGTGGTCTGCGCCTCAACCCACTGTGTTGCGAGTGCACGTTCGAAGCCTCATGAGGGTGTGAATTCCCTGTGCGTGAGCAGCAGCGAAATTGAGTTGCCAAATCTCCATCGAGCGGTCGTGAAACGGCAACGTGGAATGCTCTCGTGCGTCGGATGCACGCAATGAAGTGATGCGCGATCCAACGTCGCATCACATGCGCCATCTAACGTGCACCTAAGGCGCGATCCTAAGTGCACGGCCACGTGCGATCTCGACTGTCGATCCTTGATCGAACGGCTGTGAGTGTGAGCATGCGGATTGCGTGCGATGGCGCTATGCATGCACGGTGACAGCGAGCACATGAGTTGGACTACAACGACACTTGCAGCTGGGCTACAACGATGTCCTTGCTATCGTTAATTGTGCAATACATATTTTGGCCACATTTCCTCCATTATAAATATCCCTAAGGACCCCCATTGCAAAGCATCTCTCAAAATCTACTACCAAGCACGTCCCCTACCTCCATAGAGCTTCAAAGCAAGGCCTTGGAGCTACTAAGCCACTAATGGAAGTCTCTCCACCGTTGTGTGCCTCGACGCCCTATTTTTAGTGCTTATTTTATTATTTCTTTAGCTTTATGTCCATGCTTTCTTTAAGCATTCTTCTAGCACAATTGTTCATAGTGTGAGACTTTGATGCTTACTGAATACATTAGTTTTTCATTGCTATCATTGTTGCCTCGTCTATCTAAAATAGATTTCATTCATTCCATCCATGATTCCAATATGACATTATTATATCTTAGTTAGCAATCGCCATTGTCATGAGTTTCTAACCCTACTCTCTCTCTCTCTCTCTCTCTCTCTCTCGCAAGCAAATCAAAATAGCCAACATGTGGAAATAAAATAAGACTCTGAATCCGATTTTCTATCTCCTCGAGATTGACACTTGAACTCACATTTCCATTTCTTCTTTTAAAATTGATGTCATAAATGCATGCTATCACGAACGAATTACACTTACACATGTTTCGACATCACTAGCTTAGGTCAAGTGGCTCAGCTCAACCAAGTTGAGTTGAGTTAAGTCTCCGGGAGCTGGACTTGACCTGGCATGAGCTGGTTAAAGTCATCTTCAGCTAACTAGGTCTACCTAGTTGATGGCAGTAGCTAGTCCTAGTCAGGTTGAGCTTCTAGTGAACTGTTCTGAGCTGGAGGAGCTGGGATCAGCTATCTTAAGCTAGTTTGAGCTGCCATCCAGTTAAGGTGAGCTGAATAGAGTTGAGGTAAACTAGTTAGAGCTACCATTCAACTGAGATGAGCTGAATGGAGCTAGGGATGAGTTAATCCAGCTAGAAGGAGCTAAGATTCAGCTGGGATGGGATGGATCTAATTGGAATCCAACTGATAGGAGCTTCTTCTTCATCTTCTACCTTCTTGGGTGCCATGGTATGCGAGATCTAACTTTCTATCTATCCCCAACACTCAAATAGATGTGTTAAAAATACAATAAAATGTAATGCATGCCTAACCTAGGTGAATGTCTAAATGCAGCCCAAAAATCTGTTTGCGGAGTTAAAACCCTAAGAGCTAGATCTGTTTTAGGGCATAAAAATGATGATAAATTGGCGTTTATCACTTATAGAGTTTGCAAACATAGTTTGGAAAATCTTGGTGTTGAAAGCCCTGCGGTTGGACCATAAGTATATCTTCATCAACGTGATCATGTAAAAAGGCATTTGCAATAATATCTAATTGAGTGATGAAACATTTGTTCATAGGTGCTGTGCTTAATAATAGACGTATAGTAGTAGGCTTTACAGCAGGACTAAAAATCTCAGCATATCAACACCCTCAATTTGATTGAATCCTTTTGCTACAAGCCGAGCTTTGTAGCAGTCAATAGTTCCATCGAGTTTTCTTTTAATGTGAAAAACCCATTTGTTACCAATAATATTCATGGAGGGGTGAGGAGGTACCAAAGAGTACCAAGTTTTGTTGGATTGTAATGCATTAAATTCTTCATGCATGGCATTTCTCTGGGATTATTTACAACCATGATGGCTCCTGCTCATTATATAAATGATGTAAATGTTTTGGCATGGGAATGGGATGTGTGGAGGCAAGATAAATTTTCTTCTTGACAATTCCATGCATGCAATGTGTTTCCATGACATGAGTCCTTTGAGGTATAGGTGCAGTAGGAATGGAATTGGAATGCGATTTGGTGGTGGGGAGAGATGTGAAGGAGGATCGGGGGTCTAGGGGGGCTGGATGATGGTGCTGATTGAGGTGAGGTATGTTGAGGCAGTGAGTTGGTGGGAAAAATATTGGTGGAATAGGGATAAGAGTTGTAGGGGGTGTATGTAAGGTTGGGCTTGTGGTGGGTTGGATGGAATGAAAAGGTAAATGGGATTCGTTAAATGTAACATGTCTAGAGATGATGATTTTATTTGTTAAGGGGTTAAGACAGTGGTAAGCTTTGTATGTTGGTGTGTATCCAAGAAATATATGTAGAGATGCTCGTGGTTGCAATTTATGATGGTTGTAAGGTCAAAGAAGTAGATAACAGGCACATCCATAGGTTCGTAGGAACTTGTAGTTAGGATCTACATGGAAAAGGATTTTGTGAGGTGGAATATTGTTTGTTACAGGGGTGGGGAGGTAATTTATTATCATGGCAGAAGTGTGAAAGGTTGTTGTCCAATATCGTAGAGGCACCTTTGCATGACTCATAATTGCAAGAGTAGTATTAGGTAAATGCCTGAATTTGCGCTTAGCTATTCCATTTTGCTCCAGTGCATATGGAGTGGAAATTCTTGTACTTACTCCATGTTGTTTGCACCAATGACGAATTAAATTATATTCACTACCATCATTAGAATGAAAAGCACAAATTGATGTTTGAAATTGCCGTTCTATATATGCCATAAATTGCAAAAACACTGGAAATACTTGGTCTTTAGTAGAAAGGGTATATACCCATACATGCTTACTGAAATCATCAATGAAGGAAACATAGTACTTGTGTCCTTGAAAAGATAAAACATAGGATGCCCGAACATCTAAGAAAATAAGTGCAAATGGAGTAGTGCTTACTGTATCAGTGCAAGGAAGATGAAAATGATGATGCTTAACCTGTGCACAGGCGTCACACAGTTTTATTATTGATGGAAACTGTTGGTAGCTGAAACTGATTGATAATATGTCTGATTGTTGCATTATTTGCATGGCCCAACCTAGTGTGCCATATAGAAACAAGTGCTTTTAAAATATTGACTGCGGGTGAATACATGCTAGTGGAAGAGGAAGTGTTTGAACAAAAGTTGGAAGGTAGCCATATTTGATATAAACCTCAAACAACATGCCCATTAATTAAGTAGAGGCTTTTTCGATTTTAGGTCCTTGACCACGAGGTGCCTTGGATAAATCTTAAAGTAACAGTGATTATCATTAGTAAATTTATGTATTGAAAGTAAATTCTTGGAGGTAGCTGGAACATGAAGAACATTTTTCATAGATAAAGATTTAAGTGAATGAGAAATATGCTTGGTACCGATGTTGGAGATGCCAGAAGTTTGGCCATTGCCAAAATAGACTTTATCAGAGTTAGAATAATCTTGAGCAAGGTCAAGATTAGTTAATTGTCAAGTGGTCTGTAGCATCGGAGTCAGCATGCCATATAGGTGTTGCAATATTTGCGTGAGGTGGATCATGTTGGTCATAGTGATAATAGCAATGAGTAGCAATGTGATTTGTTCGACCACAAATTTGACATGGATTGGTTGATGATGAAGTATAATGCCTTCCATGACCTTTGAAAAGTCGAAGCTATCCACTTCCTGGAGTAGTATGAGGAAACGAGTTTCCACGTCTAGGAGTAA
Source organism: Thalassia testudinum (assembly GCA_037157565.1). Taxonomy (NCBI): domain Eukaryota; kingdom Viridiplantae; phylum Streptophyta; class Magnoliopsida; order Alismatales; family Hydrocharitaceae; genus Thalassia; species Thalassia testudinum. The sequence continues at coordinate 157,479,645 of JAZHRO010000073.1, forward strand.
AATGAGGAGTAAAGCTGTTATTACCCCTACGATTTCCTCTAGAGCCACGTCCAGTAGTAGTGTGACACCCTACTTGATTTACCTCAATAAGCAGTTGAAAATGTTGGACATGCTACTCATGACTAATTAAAAGCCCAGCAACATCATCATAAGGAATCAAATTAGCTTGGCTAGAAATAACAATGATGATGGCTTCATATTCAAGACCTAAATTGCTCATATAGCAAGAATTAAATCATCCTTCGGAATTGATTTGCCACAGATGGCAAGAGTAGTACAAGTTCCTTTGCCTTATTAATATGGTCGGTCATAGAGAGATCACCCTTTTTTAGAGTATTTAATTGATAATGTTATTGCAATAGGCGTGAGTGTGATTATGTGGCAAAATAGTGGTCAAGAAAGACCCAACATCGCAAGCACACGTGAAATGAGACATTTGAGTGCAAATAGATTATGTGACAGAGGAGATCAACCAACTAAGCACCAATTGCTCTCTTCGTCGCCATTTTAGATAATCATCAGAAACTTTTGTAATAATACCAGCAGAATCATGCAAAAATTGGTCAGGAGGTGCATCAGTGCTTTCAACAATACCAATGAGGTCAAAGGCAGTGAGAATAGGTAGAAGTTGTGCACGCCACAATTGGTAATTGGAGGAATTCAGTTTGAAAGGGACTGAATTATGGATAGTTGCCGATGGTCCTCCAGAGGTGGAACTGGTGGAGAGGGTAGCAGACTCTCCTTGACTTGTTGTGGAGGATGAGGAGGCCATAGGATTAGATTAGATGAGCAATATCTCATCAAAAAGCTCTTGATACCATATTAGATATCATAACTAAAGGCACACAAAGAGGTGGACTCTCAATTTCTCAGATTTGTTGTACTATACATCATGCCTCTTATAGCCAAAAGGCACTGAAGATTGTTATTCAATAGACCAATGACAGAGAAGCATGTGGCAATGGTTGTTAGGTAGTTTTATGATTTGGCAAGAGGTGCTACAATATTTGTTAGAATCTGTCAGGGTCATTGGTGTTGTTGCACCTACTGCTGATATCCACCAACTTATTTTGATGGAAAGTTACCTCGACACTACATGCATGTTGGGTTTTCTTTCAATACCCTTAGGGGACATCTACCTTATGGCGCTGTTGACGGAGAGAGTTTCGCTTATTTATGATAGCAATAGAAGGATATGTCGTTGTAATTAATGTGGTGAAAATCTCTCAAACAAAGATTAACATAGATATAAATTTAAACCATAAAAAAGATGTTGCATCCACAGGGAGGAATATACCAATAAATTCACAAAATATTTTTTTTCCTTTGTACTTATTCAATCACGTGCTCAATCCGTGTTCAAATCTGATGTGAAATAAGGCGAAAAGAAGGAATACGTAATTATTTAGAAATGCAGGGGTATGAATGTAATTTTCCTTTCATGAAATAACTTGTACTGGCATGTAACATAGTCGTATTTCAAGACATGGGGCTTTCTCTTTTAGGTCATGTGAGTGTATGGATGAGATCTTATGCATTTATCAACATCACCATTTAAGAGTTAAGTGCATGAAAGAAATACTATAACATGTAAGGGCATGCATGCAATTTCACTCAAATATATTAATCCACTAAATAATGCAATAGGGTTTTTGGCAATGGCACAATTGGTAAATTTTAATATCACCAAAAACAAAGGAAATTTTCTCTCTCCTCTTTGCGTGCGTGAAGGCTTGGTGGCCAGCCGACCTAGGCCCGTCGGCGGGGCGCAGGAGAGAGGTGATCGTGACAGCGGGGGAAGCTCAGCCGGAGGTGGTGTGTGGCGGTCAGCTGGAGAGCTTGACGCTGGCTGAGCTTGCTGCAGGGGGGCTGTCGCCGCTGCTGCTGTCACGTGTGATCGCAAGGGCGCTGGAGGGGGCAGTGAGAGCACTGTGGCATTTGCAGGCAGTGCGGGTGTGGGCTGCTGGGCGCATAAGGGCGCTGGAGGCTGGGCGGTGAGAGCACTGTGGAGTCTGCGGTCACCTGCGTGTGGTTGCGGTGCGGCGCCTGCGGGTGATGACGATGGCGTGAGGCGCGCTATGTGCTTGCAGGGCTGATGAGGGTGCTATTGGGTGAAGCAGCGCTAGAGGACGCGCAAGGGTGCTGGTGAGGGTGCGCGAAGGTGCTGGAGGGGGAGTTGGTGCACAGTGCGTGCCGGTTGCACAGTGCATGCATGGGTCTCCCCAATCCCCTCCGCCTCTCCTCTATATCTCCTCTCTTCTGCCTCTCAAGGGATTTTCAAAATCCTTTTCTAAATACGGCCAGCACCTTTTTCATTTGTTGAGGGAGGTGTTGAGGCGGCGGTTTGTTGGGGGAAATTTATCCCCCCTTCCTTGTTCTTTTCTACCATCATTCCTACAACAACAAAACATAAAATAATTACATACTAAGTTATAAAATGCGATAAAATAGATAAAAACTCAAGTAATGATGCATGCACTTATTTAATGACCTAGTGTGATTATTAACAAACATACTATGTTAGAATTGAAGTACTTAGGCATAACAATAGTCCATTAAAATGGACTCATCACCTTACATCCCCTATTCAAAACTTGTCTTGCTGATGGTAGCACCATCATTGGTATTAATAAGCTTAAATTAACCTAACTACAGTATAAATGCTCTTAATTATTCATCTGAGGATCATAATTCCAACTGGAGTGAATTCGGGAGACATGATCAAGCCTCCTCGCATGATTTGGCGGAGCGTCTAGGATTGCTTCAACAAAGGCCTCCCTTGTCAGGGCAACCTCTAGCCCTTCGGAAATACATTCCCCTGGCCATGGACCAGGCAGAAGTCTCCACCGTGGTGCCCGTGATTGCTAGTGGTGCTCATCCCTGGCCTCTCGGCCGCATTAGCACGAAGGCCGAGGCAACCCTTGGGAGCGACATCATCCAAGACGGGTCAACAACCTACACGACTAACTTCCAGCCAGTGATTTAAATGCCAATGGCATGCCAGCGGCATGCCGTCGGCAAGGAGGCTTTTGAGAGGAGGGCGTGCTGATATGGTTAAGGTATTGATTTGCAGGCATGTTTGCGAAATAGCGATAATTTCGGTCGCATGCCGACAATTATCGCCGTTATGCCGACAAGTGCCACTGGAGGCAAGGTGGTCTGTGGGGGAGTTTGAAAATTCGAAATTCGAATGGGAGGGAGGGAATCTGGTCTGGCGGGAGTCCGAAATTTGAGGGAAGGTTGGGGGAGGGAGTTTGAAAATTCGAAATGGGAGGGAAGCCGGTGGAATCCGAGGGAAGACGAAGGCACACACACACACACTTCAACATGTCCTAATTTAGTCGTACGTGGGCTTCAAGAACATATCACACACATACACAAGTTCGGGTTTCAATATGTCATTTTTTACCTAACATGGCTTCACCATGTTGTTAACATGTCAACATTTATTTTTTTTGCAATTGATATCATTTTAATCACTTTTGTCTTTTTTGTCAGCAAGCCCTCGACGTGCCTTCAAAATGTCATTTTTTCGGGCCATCAAAATCATTGAAATCTACCATTGAAAAACTGGCATTTTCACGGCATGGCGTTGAAATCGACATTTCGAACCTTGCTTCCATTGGCAACACCTGTAGTGCTCCAAGATGCCTAGGCCGAGCTACCTTTCAAGCCACCCCTTTTGGGTCGGTGCACCCATAGCGCATCTACCACTTCGATGGAAATGCCTTCCTCTCCTCCCATCAGCCATTCCGGTCACGGACCTTTGGCAATCGAGAAAAGATGAGAGAGGAAGGGAACGACCCTCCTCCGACCAACTTGGACGAGGACGGGCACCTCAACCTGGTTACCACACTTAAGGTGGCTAGGTTGACGATAGCACTGGGTGGCCCAGTCGACAGACCACCGATGTACACCTGCCGCCAAATCCTCCTGATATGTGCCTGGCCTCCTCAAAGGGTGAGAACAACACGCGGAGGCGCGACGACCTGGAGCAAAGTCCTCAAGGTTGATCCAAAGCGACTCGAGAATCCCATACAAAGAAAGGAAAGGGGAACCAAGTCTGTGCAATCCAGCGAGGGGCAAACTTGGTTGATCTGCCAAGAGGCTTCACAATCATAGCCAGACTCTTCAGTCACGGCATTCCCTGCCTTCTCTTCTTTCCTCATAATGCAACCAAGCTCGTTGAGTGATGAGAGATTCATCATGAACCCTAACTAGCACAATTTAATCCAAATAAGTGTGAAGAAGCTCCTACAAAACCTAAAGAGAAGCTTAACTCAGAGAATTCTGAATTGAAGAGTAAAACAAATCATAAGGGGTAAAAATGTAATTTTACCAATGCAGTACACAAACAGGGTAATTAAGGGTCTAAACACAGGTCAAATAAGCTTAATAAGGAAAGAAGTGGGATAATCTGATCTGAAAAGGGCTATGGCAACTTCTAGAAATTAAATGACATTCTGTAACCTTAAAACAAATCCACTTTAATTCATGAGGTTTGAGGTAGGATAAAAATTAACTAAATCCTCTAAAATTCATGAAAAATATTCCCTACGATTTAGAACCGACAATTTGGCCTTTGCAACCTATTTTGACCTAAAATGAGAACCATGCCAAATTTATAACCTAATTTAGGTTTTTGCGTAAATTGATCAGTCAAACGTGGTCAAACCTAAAATAAAATTCACCATTAAAATCCTTAGGTTCAAATTAGGCTGGTATAAAAATTTGGGCCTAAGAAAAGACCATCTTGACCGACTTTACAAATCGATCATCTTGAATTACTTTTTGACCCTTATCTTTTGAAACCCTTGCACATTACCCCCTATATTTCTCGTCGTTCCTTGCAGAATGGTCCTCCCTGCCATTCTGAGCAGCGCCATACCTCCGGCGACCTTGCGCGGAGGATGGTGCCGCGCAGGGCATGGCGCCCGTTCTCAGGAATGAACGGGGGGTTCCCTGCATCGTCCTTTGTTGCAAGGACCCTCCCCTGTGTCGTGCATGGGTCTCCATCTCCGACCATCTCCGGCGAGCTCCGCACGTCGCTCCCTCCGGCACTCTCCCCGTCAGTGCCTTTATAAGGAGCGGCAGGGGCTACCATCCACCGGAAGCTATTTCTGGTGGAGAAAACCTCTCTCTTTCGTCTCCCCTCTCTCCGGTCAAATTGCCCTAGCTTCCGGCGAACTCCCCTCCTCCACCTCGTCGCTCTGCTGCCATACCTGCACCAGAGCCCACTCTGCCTCGTCGTCCTACGCCAAGCCGCACCAGCTGGCGTCCTCAGATCTCTTCCTCGTCGCTGTCACTCCTCCCCTAGGCACCTTCGTCCTCAGCTCCGGCAGGCACGCGCTGGGCAGTCTCCCTCTCCCTCTTCGTCGACTAAGTAGGTAGAAAATTTCTCCTTACTCTCCTCTCACTTTTCCCCTCTTGAATTAGTATTTTAAACCCCTTGACTGCCACGACCACCTTCATCTACTCCGCCTTCGGCCACCATCTCCGACGAGATCGCCCCACTTCCACAGACCTTTCCACCCCTCGACAACAATCCCAGAAGCTCCCCCTCACTCCACTCTAGAGATTCCCCTACTCCATTCATCAGCTTGCACATTCTGAGCACCCCCCGAACACACCCACTTCCGCGCACGCAGTTTGCCCTAGGTGCACGCCTACAGGCACTCTCACCACACGCCGCCCCTCGCACCGCCTTCGCCACACTCCGACGAAGCTCCCTGTGTTGTCTGACGTGGCCGGGAGGCCATCTTCGTGATTTCAGGGTTCACCCTCCTCACAGCCATTGAAGAGTTGCTGGAGCTTCTTCGCAGGCAGCTCCAGGTCTCTTCGACGCTAGGAGAGGGCTCCAGGCAACGCGGGGCAAGTCCGTGAAGGCACCCAGGTTCTCAATTAGGAGTGCGAAGCCTTCGCTGCTGCCCAATTGACGGCTGCTTCTCGCCTGCGGGCGAGTGGAGCGGAGGTGGGAATTTAGTCCCACCTCATAAGTGTAGGAGCGAGTGCCACCACTTAAATTGAAAAAGTGGTATAAGCTCTTCGCCTCCGATTACACACAGGGTGAGGTCCCTCACCTATCATCGGGTCTTGTCTGCGGTTTACCCATGTGGATCTGACCCGACCCGACACCCTCCTGTGCACTCCTCGCGCACCACCCACGCCGGTGCGCCTGGACCTGGGCACGCGACCCGACCCGATTACCTGGCTCTGGGAGAGCTTCCTAAAGAGAGATCCAGAGAGAGAGAGAGACGCGAGGAAGGGGTAGGGTAGGTTTTGCGCTGATATTTGCGTGTGTGCGCAGGAAAGAAGAAAGAAGAAGGAAGAAGCAGGCGAAGGAAGAAGATAGGAAGGAAAGAAGCTGAAGGAAAAGAAGAGGAGGTGCACTGTAGCAACCGAGCAGTTAAGTCGTCTGAGCGCTGAATCAAACGTCGGCGAAAAAGGAGAGTCAGCAGCAAGACAGGAAAGAAGAAGAAGGAGGGCTAGAGCAAAAGAAAGAAGAAGAAGAAGAAAGAGGAACCACAGGCTGAAGAAGAAGAAAGAAGTAGAGAAGAAGAAAAGAAGAAGGCAAGCTGAAGAAGAAGAAAGAAGAAACAGAGAAGAAGAAAAGAAGAATGAAGAAGAAAACAAGTTGAAGAGAAGAGCCAGCTGAAGAAAGAGAAGAAGAAAAAGCCAATTACCCTCTTTCTCTTTCTCTCTCTCTCTTATTTTTTGTAAAACCTTATATATATTGTGAATTTGTAGGCTTCTATAATTTTGGTTTGCTCCCTAAGTTCGACCTCGGGAAACTTTTCATTCTGGGTAATAAATTATTAGACTGGTAACTATTTTTGTTATATACCACAACGACTATAATAACCACATCAACAACAACGAACGAAGATCGGGTAACCATCGAGGTCAGGGGGGATCTCAATCCCTCCAAAGATCCAGGGGCAACAACCCCCTAGAGGGGCCAACACGCCCAAAAGCAGCCTCATAAGGCTATCAGGGACCATGGCATCCCCCTAAATCCCTGCAATGGCGAAATCACCCCTTGAGGGTGGTTGGTGTTGGATACCCCCTAAGTGCGCAATCCCCACCACGCAAGGAGCAATTCTGTAATTGCCAAACTCAACGTCTAAGGCCTCCACCCTATCACAACAGATAATAAGAGGCCCGACCTACCCTACCAGGGGTAGGGACTTATCCATCGCGATGGTCGACCACCGTTCACAAAAGGTGGCGCTCGCCCCACGCTCTCACACGGCAACTCACCTCGGGGGGATGGTAAGGACCATACATCGACCTTCCAGGCCACCTTTTAAGGTCGGCCCAAACTCGAACGAATGCGTCTGACGTTCCTTTTTATGCCTCCTCTTAAGGCTAGTAAATCACCTCTTAAGGTCGGCTCGAACTCGGATGGATGCGGCTATCATTCCTTATATTACTGCCTCTTAAGGCCGGCAGGCCACCTCTTAAGGTTGGCTCAAACTCGGATGGATGCGCCCGATGTTCCTTATGAAGCCATCTCTTAAGGCCGACAAGCCACCTCTTAAGGTCGGTTCGAACTCAGACGGACATGTTCGACGTTCCTTATATTGCCGCCTCTTAAGGCAGACAGACCACCTCTTAAGGTCAGCCCGAACTTAGACGGACGCGTCTGATGGTCCTTATGATGCTGCTTCTTAAGGCCCACAAGCCACCTCTTAAGGTTGGCTCGAACTCAGGTGGATGTGTCTGGCGTTCCTTATGTTGCCGCCACTTAAGGCCGGTAAATCACCTCTTAAGGGGGGCTCAAACTCGGATGACGTGCCCAACATTCCTTATGATGCCACCTCTTAAGGTCGGTAAGTCACCTCTTAAGGTCGGCTCGAACTCGGGTGGATGCGTTCGACGTTCCTCATGTTGCCGCCTCTTAAGGCCTACAAGCCACTTCTTAAGGTCGGCTCGAACTCAGACAGACACGTTCGACATTCCTTATATTACCACCTCTCAAGGTTAGCTCGAACTCGGACGGATGCGTCTGACGTTCCATATCTTGCCGCTTCTTAGGGCTAGCAGGGCCACCTCTTAAGGTCGGCTCGAACTCGGACGAATGTGTCCACCGTTCCATGTATTGCCACCTCTTAAGGCTGGCATGCCACCTCTTATGGTTGGCTTGAGCTCACACAGGCCCACCCGAAGTTCCTAATGTTGCTGCCTTATAAGGCTGGTGAGTCACCTCTTAAGGTTGGCTTGAACTCAAATGGACCCACCCGACGTTCCCTTACATCGCCACCTATTCAGGCTGGTAGGTCACCTCTCTAGGTTGGTTGGGGCTTGGATAGACCTACCCAACAATCCTGAAGATTGCTGCCTCTTAAGGCCGACAAAGCCACTCCTAATGGATGGCGTAGATTCAAGCAGAGGCACTCATGCCCCGCTTATCGACTGCTAGAATGCCATCCCTGGAGAACAACGGAACTAGGGCTCCCATGCCTCATGTTCCAGCAACTATGATGCCAGCTCCTCAGGCTAGTAAAGGCTCCAGCCCATGCGCCTTGAAGTTCCACACATCTCCCACTGGCAGAGTTTCAGCTGCTTCACCCTTAGTGGCTTTTACCCACCAAAGTGCATAGTGGGCATTTAGGCTGCCTCGCCTAATGACTGTCATAATGTTAACACAGTGAGATCGAGGTTTTAAAAGATTAAATGCTATTTGCGTCGTAATATAGGTGAAATCGCTTTGAAAACATATAAGAATTTTATTACTTGAATGTTGAGTCCGAGGTCGAACACAGGGAGCAAATGAAATTTATTCACTAATCTCAATAAATGTAATTTGAACACTTAAAGTTACTCAAAATATAATTCAAAATATAATGCATGAAGTTATGGATAAAAATGTAGCAAAAGAAGAGAAATTGGACGTCTGATTATAGAATCAGACATCTTAAAAAAGTATGCTTCCTCTCTTTCTCTACTCTTCTTCTTTGGCTCTTCTTTTCTTCTCTGGCTCTCTTTCTTGGCTTCCTTCTTCTTCATTCTACTTTGATTTCTCCTTCCTTCTTCTTCCTTCTTTTCTTTGCCTTTGCTTTCTCAGCCCTTGCCTTTTCTTTAGCTGCACCCTCTCTGCTACAGTGCCTTTGCTTTTCTTCTCCTTTGATTTCTCTTAACTTCCTCAGCTTCTTCCATAGCCTTTTCTTTAGCCACACCTTCTCTGCTACAGTGCTCGTCTTTCTTCCTTACCTTCTACCTTGATTTCTCCTTCCTTCTTCTTCCTTGATTTCTGCCTTTAGCTTTGCCTCTGTTTTTCCTCCTTGGCTTCCTTAGCTTTCCTTCTTCTCTGCGGCTGCACCTTCAACCTCCTCTTCCTTCTTCCTTTCCCTGCACACACGAGTGCAAAACCTACTCCTACCCTCCCCCGCGTACACTCTCTCTCTATGCTCTCTTGGGTTCTCTCTCCTAGAGCCAGCCAATCGGGTATTTGGGTCAGGTTACGTGCACCCAGGTCCAGGCGCACCGGCGTGGGTGGTGCGCGAGGAGTACTGGGTAAATGGGTCGAGCAGCCAGGTCCGTGAAGCATGGGTCGTGGACGAGGCAGGTGAGCGGGCGAGGGGACCTCACCCCGTGATATGAGGCAACCAGCAAGAAACACAAATTCAATTTATATGACTTACCGCACTCCTAACTTTCCGAGGTGGGACTAAAAGTCCCACTTGCTTTGCTCGCGCACCCACAAGAGGTTCTTCGCCTCATTGTTGCGGCTGGGTGCTCTCTCAAGACCGTTCTCTGTCTGGATGTGTTCGCGAGACTAACCCGTGTCACATGGACTTGGAAACTTGGAGCGATGCGGCTTGGAGCGAGCTTGCAAGCAAGCTTGCTCGTGCTTCAATGGCGGCAAGGGGGTGAACTTGCGATCACTCAATACGGCCTTGCGGCCTCATTAGACCACACGGGGAGCTTCACCGTGACACGGTGAAGGTGTCTAGGTGGGTGGGTGGCCGTGGGGCGGCCTAGGCATGCGTGCCTAGGTCGCTTTGTGGCCGTGGAAGTGGGTTTGGTCGGGGGGAAAGTGTGGAGGTGATGGCGGTCAATGGAGATGGGAAAAATGCTCAGTGGATGATGGCAGAGGTTATGAGGGGTCTGGCAAGGCGTGTAGAAGCGTGGAGTGATGGAAGCGCCTTCGCCGGTGGTTGGCCAGAGATGAAGATGGTGGTGGTTTGCGGCGTCGAGGGGATAAAAATAGAAATAAAGAACGGGAAAATAAGGAGAGGAGAGAAGGGAAGAGATTTAACCTAACTAAGTGGACGAAAGGGGGAAGGAGGGTGGCTGGCCGTACCTGCCACCGCCGGAGAAGAAGCTTCCAGTGGAGGGAGAACGGTGACGAGCTTTTGGCGCGTACGCGGGTATGGCGCGACGCGGAGGAAGGAGGTGAAGATGTCTCTGCCATTGGTACTGTGGCAGAGTGACGAGAAGAGGGAGGAGACATCACCAGATCATGTTGGACTCTTGGCCGGAGGAGAAGAGAAGAATTGAAGGGTTTACTCTGGCCAAACCAAGCTGAATCTGATCATCTGGGCCTGGGCCTTCTTTTATAGGCACCAGCAGAGTTCCTTGTGCTTGGAAGGCAAGATTCCAAGAGCAAGAATCCTCGCCGGAGTAGGAAATCCGTGAGATATACAAATCTCTCGAGCGTTCGCACGAGAGATTGGGTGCGAATCAGATCTAGGGATTGTGTTCAGATGATAGGGAATTCCTCAGAGAATCTCCCTTCCAAATTTGGGAGGAGATCTCTGAGGAATTGGGGAGAAATCCCCCTCAAATCCTTGCCAGAGTAAGACTCCTTCGATGTAATGGCGGAGGGACCTAAATGCAAAGAGTGGTGAGGAAGATAGGGGGGTCTGCACAAAGGTTTTCAAAAGTTAGGGGTCAAAATGTAATTAGGTAGACTATTTTGCAAAGTAGGTTAAGATGACCTCTCCTTAGGTCCAATTTTTGGTACAAACCTAATTTTGACCTAAAGAATCCAATGATAAAGTTGGATTTTAGGTTTGATCACGTTTGACTAGGCATTTTACACAAAAACCCAATTTAGGGTAAATAATTAGCTAGGACCCCTACTTAGGTCAAAATAGGTTCCAAAGGCCAATTTGAAGGTTCTAAAACCTAGGGGATATTTTTTCATGAATTTTAGAGGGTTTAGTTGATTTTTATCCTGACCAGAACCTTGTTGAATTAAGCGGGTATGTTTTAGGGTTACAACAAGTCATTTAATTCTCAGATTGCACACTAACCCTTTTCTGATTGAACCAACCCACTTTTTATCTTGTTTAGACCAATTGACCTATGTTTAGCCCCTGAGAAATCCCGTTGATGTATTGCAATTGTAAAATTACAGTTTTACCCTTTGTTTCATGTTTTCTTCTCATAACAGTTATTCCTTGAATTAGGCCTTTCTCTAGGTTATGTAGGAGCTTTTGTCCTCTTTTCTAGGTCAAAATGAGCTAGTTATGAAAGATGATGGTGTTCACATCACTAGCCACCAAGGTCGGAGGGAACTAGGACCCCTACGCCCTGCGTTCCAGACAACACAATGTCGCATAACACGAGCTTGGGCTCTTGCGCCCCAAGCCTCGCCTGGTGCGCCTTCGGACTTCTGGTAGAAGGAATCCGAGCGCCAACTCTTGGCTCTCGTTGCCATCTTCCAAGGTTGGCTCCCCTTCATTGCCACTCTCTAAGGAAGGCTCTTGTCGGCGGTCACCTTTAGGGGTCGATCCATGCAAAAATCCCCCTGCGCTTGCCCTATCCGAGGGCACAGCCAGGAGGGAAAACACTCGACGGTATCACACACCATGGCCACAATGACAAAATCGCCTCTCGTCCATAAACAATAAGGATGAGCCTAGCAGCAGAATGGCCGCGTCCAGAAAATGGCCAGGCCACTAACCGCCTTTGCGGACACAATTGGCCACCTGGCGACCAACTTCCAGGTCCTCGCCTCTGCAAAGAGGTCGAGGTAGCGGATCATGGTTCAACAACTGGGTTTGAGCTAACCCTTATAGGAATTTGGCCAGGCTCTTCAGCCTCAGCTACTTGATTATACCTTGACAACACTGTTTAGCTCATCCAAGCAAGGGATCTCCCAAGGGAAGCGGCGATCCTAAACAGGGCACGTGCACAAGCTCCACCAGCAAAGCCCGCCTTAGGGCTCCTTCATTAAGGATAGGTGCTTGAACGCTCCTTCAACGGTCACCTTTGCCCAACCCTCCATGTAGGACACGTAGTGAGTACCACCAAAATCCACCCTATCCTAACCAAGGGGTTTCCCAAGAGACCCAACTAGATGGCCCCCAGATAGAGGGGCATGTCCCAACATGAGCAACTCCAAGTTCCCCTGATCCTTAACAGAGGGACTTGGGTCAACATTGCCAAGGCGGCCTCAGCCCCTTCACCCCGGGGCACCAAGAAAAAGGGCCAAAGCAGCGTGAGCAGAGCTTGAGTACCTGCCAGACTCTGCCCTAACAAATCCCGACAGTAACCGACTCCGGAAGAACAAGCCATGGACCAGGGTGTCCCACTTGAAAGCCTCCAAGGCAAGTAGGGATCCTCCACCCCCTCCTTCTACCACCTCGTAAGGAAAGTCGTTCAAAGGCAAGGCAGTCGCGGCAACTACCCCTAGCCCAATTGCCTTGTAGGAAATAAGCACTACACACCAAGTAGCCTCGACGTAACCTCCCGTCTAAAGAAAGCATGCCACTCCCACCTACTAAGGGGACTACGTTTGCCCGCCCCATTATGCAAGGTGGGTGCGGCCAAGGCACTGATTCCACCCATGGTTCTGAGGCCCATCATTGCCTCTTAAGGTTGGCTGAGTCTTAGGCGAAAAAGAATGCTGGCTTCCTACGACAAATACCACCTCTTAAGACCGGTCGGAACCACGGCCGACATGCCTACATTCCCCCATAACAATGGCACCTCTTAAGGTCAGCTAAGGAGCCTTAGGGGCAAAAGAACACCAGGCTTAAGAAAAAATTCCTTACACCTGACCTCTTATGGTCAATAGAAAACATAGGCAGATCACCCAAGCGGTATTCACCCAAGTTCCCCTAACTAATAGTTGACCACCTATGGCCAACTAAAAAATAAGCAGTATATGCCTACATTCCCTAGCACACATGCACAATATCGCTAAAGGCACCTTGTTTGCCAGCATCCCGCAACTCCTCCTTCATGACAAATGTTTTACCTACTTCGTAATAATCGATACAACATTTGGGGCATCATCTACCGCAGAGTTTTGAGTACAATAACTACTTTCTCAGCGACTTTTGCTAGTTAGAGAGTGGGGGCATATGATGAGGGGAAAAAGTACCATCGGGTCAAAAACTCCGTGCGTAATCCAGCAGAAGATCCGCCTACCCGGTTACAGGGTAAGCAGGCGAGTCCGATCTTATCCGACCCACCTACGACCAACCGGACCTGGATCCACCCATCCAGCTAGAAGATTCAATGCATCTAAGGTCAAAACGACAGTAGTATAGATATGACTACCCATAATTTGATAGTGGACGAAGGTCCTGACAAAAGATATATCGGAGATCATGGAAAATATCCTACTTGGCTAGACTTTTCCCATGTTATAAATAGTGATGAGAGACCCTCGAGAGAAAGGGATAGGCAATCCATAAAATGCAATCTGAGAGAGAGGAACTCCGAGAGATTGTAATAACACCATTTCTAGTGGATTTTTTGGGAGCCTTACCCTCCCCGCAGACGTACATCTCTTGTGGTGGAATTGGATCACCAATCTCCTTATTTTCCTTTTGATGGATTGCTTGAGATTGCTTGTTTGTAGCTATATTACGTTTCCTACATCAATAAATTCTTTAATAATCATCGATGACCTTAACGGTGACTCCCGAAACCCATCAAATATAAATCAATGTCTTCTCCAAATGAAGCAAGCACTGACTAAATATGAAGGATGAAGATACGTTAGATGGCTCTCAGAAGACTAGAATTTGGTAGGAAATCTTATCTACTTTATATTGGCGAAACATTTCCTATGCTTTGAAGCTACGAGTCAATTTATGCATGTCCCACCAATGTTCATTTAAGAACAAGCTTTTGAATAGTATGCTAGTTAAAGAGGAATCTAGGGAAAAGAATTGTTGCATACTAGATGTCATGACCATAATGTTGAGGAGAACATTGCTGTAGACTTGGGAGGAAATGTAATAATTTAAAGTGGTAAGAAGCAAAGGGTGGTTCCACGGTCGAACAAAGAAGCTGCCATATAGAATGAAAGCCTTGTTTGTGCCTTGGAGGAATTTTAATCATTTGGAGGAGTAAAAAATAGATGGTGCCTGCGTTAAGACTGAATATAGAACGTTGGTTTTAGGAGTCATAGAGATGTTATAATACCTTTAAATAAATAATTTTAAATTGTAAACTCATAAGAATAAGTGGTGGGATATCATAATTAAAACTTATTACTTGTCAATTTGAGTTTAACTATTTTAGATGATTGTTTGGGTTTATAGGATCTATGTCTAATAAGTTGTTAAGGATAGCATTTTTCAATTACACTCGAGTCTAGGCTCGGGTTGTTACAAATGATATCAGAATCAAAATCCCTCGAGTAGAAGAAAAGGGTTACCTTTAAGACGACCATAGAGTGCACCATAAGGTGGAGCTACCGCTACTACTAGGAGTATCGAACCCTCGTAAAGACGTTAGGATTTCAAATAGAGGAGGTTGTAACACTTCAAAAAATAGTCTCATATAATAAACTCATGAAAATGAGTGGTGAGATATAAACATTGAGATTTATTATTTGTCAACTTAGGTTTTAAGTATTTTAGGTGATTATTTAAATTTATGAGATCAATGTCTAACAAATTATCAAGATCAATTTTTTTTCAATTAGAATCAAATTATTATAGATGTTATGACGAACATTCTTTTATTGAAATTGATCTCTAAGAAAAGATTCCCATGATATTTTATTATGATAATAAATTGACTATCAATCTTGCTAATAATCTACCGCTTTGTGTTGTACTAAGCACAAGAATTGGATAAGCATTTTATTTATTAGATAATTGATGCTAGATTGTTATGCTTACCTTATATGGAATCTAGTGATCAAGACGCAGACAAACTTCATTAAGGTAGGGAACCTCTTCGTTTGAAGAGATATGTGGTAAATTCATGCATATTTAGATAAACAGGTCTTAATGTTGAAACAACACGTCCCCTCATTTCCCCTTTCGTCTCAGTGAAAATAGTCCAAGATGTTGGTGGGAACTGGGATGCATGGCCCATGGGCTTCCATGGTTTTTCCTCTCCTTGTGGAGGATTCCTTATAAATGTTTGCAACTGATCCTTGATTGAGTTTGACTCTAAAAAAGATGAAAAAAAGGAAATGCAGTGTGAATCGTTTTTTAGATGTGTACTATCAAAATTAGAAATGTCTGGATAATCGCCTGGTGAAATTCTGCCTGCATTCAAAATCTTGTGATATTTATCATGAGTTGTAAGCAAAAGCATCAAATATCAAATGCACCTAAGTGTGAATTCTGTCAGGCGATAGCTAACTGTACATGTGTGTGTACAATAAAATATATACTTAGGTATAGAAAAATGATGTTTTTTTTTATCATATGACATTTTTTTTATCACATGACGTGTGGCTTTTTTTTAATAAGAAAAAATATTTTTTTGTACACTTTTATATATACTTCCATATTCATAGATAATTTCTTAATTCTGTCTAACATTTTACATGGGCTAATAATAATTTCTTACACACAAACTCACAATGGATCTCCCTTCGTTACCATGGCACCTACTTCAAAGTTTAAATCATTATTAGGATCTTCTTTATTTTTGCCCCCACCATGATTTTACTTTATAAGTTACTTTTAATAGTTTCATACCCAGTGCATCTTGGAACGCCATTAAAGAATTTATTTGCATAAGAAATGTAACATAACTACAAGAGAATAAAAATAAACAAGTAATCACATGCATACGATGATTATTGACCCAATTTCACCTCAAGGGTTGTACGTCTGGAGAGGAGATCTAACTCTCAATCTCCACTATTAGTGAAAAAATACATATCAGGTGGTAGGTTGAAAGCCCTGATTTGCTCCCCTTCGAGTGCGGGGTCCCCCTTACCATGTGTAGGTAGGGGCTATTTATAGAATACATGAGAGGGAGGTTGTTAAGAGATAGCTAGAGTTGTTGAGAGATATTATGGGAGTTGTTAAGAGATAAAACGTGGACTCGTAACCGCTTCATGGATCGCACCTCATCGTCTTCCCACGTGGACCAAGTCCAATCGATTCGATTGGTCTATTCACAAGCCGACTAGATGTATTACATCAGGGCAATTTTCGTCCCACATCAGATGCCCTCACTCTCATAGTCTGGCTGTGTCGACTAAGAGAGTAGACTTCTTTTTCTTTTTTGCTCTCACAGAGAGATTACCCTTGCCCCAAGCATCTATCTCTCGATATTGCCTTGGGTTAGGTGTTTCATCGCCCCCACTCGCCTCATGGGGATGGGTCACTTGAACCCAGCAGCTATCGTGCAGCCGCATTGGGGGATAGGTGCTTTAAAGTTTCCACTTTCGTTTTTCCCTCTTATTGAGGAGAGGGATGGCCTGACGAGTTTTCATGAAAAAATAGTTGATTAATAAAATATAAATCACACTAGAAGTGTGGGAATTTAGTTTCCAACTTTGAATTTGATCTTGACCCATTGTTCACGCTGGGGAGACTGGAGTGCATAAGTGCTCCCCGTGCCCTTAAGAGGTAGCCTCAATAGGATGCCAAGGTTCTTCGCACGTTGCCAACGCTCGCAAGGGGCTTAAGGTCTGCTTTAATTGGGGTACTCGTTGGCAACTTGTCCCATGCGGGTGTCATGCGCTTGGTGGGAACACTAGGGGGCTTTTCAATCTCGACGTATACCATTTCACAGGCAAGTGGGGAGATAAGTAGTATAGAGATAATATATATTTGTAAAGATGAACATTTATTTTATGAAATAGAAAAAAATTACTTATCTTTGCCTGGACCATCGTTTGGTTGTTGACTTACTAGCCTTATATATTCTCCTCCCATCCTTTTTTTCATTCATTAGGAGAAAAATAGATGGCCCAATATGAGGCAGGCGACCCTCGTTCCATACATGGGGAGGTCATCACTTGGTTTCATCTTTTTAAATCCCGTGCCAATGCAGTATAAGGGAAATAAGTGGTGATGTGAGATTAGTTCATTTATTCGTTGCTCTGATCTCCAATTATGGCCACGAAAGGGGCCACATGTGAGATCCTCCACATCCACTCCTTATGAGTCTCTTGATGACCCAGTCATTGCTCTCAGGCGGGAGAGCTTTGGTTGAGTGTGGGCATAATCAGCTGGAGATTGGTGGTGGGAGCAGTTGCCAGGCCAAGAGCGGAGAGATCTCGTCATGTCCTACTATGAGGTTGGAAGTAGTCGTTACCAGATGGCAGCCGACGGGGGGGGGGGGGGGGGGGGGGGGGGGAAGCGTCGACTGGGTGGCGTAGTCGAGTGGAGCTCCATGAAGGGGATGTCAGTGGCTAGGCGGGCAGTGGCCAAGGCTACAGAGGGAGTGGATGGGGGAGTCCACGAAGTCCAGGTAGGAGGAGCTGGCTGCACTGTTTCATAGGTGAGTGGTGCCATGGCAGGTGGGAGGAGCTAGGGCTCGAGCAACAGGGGCCAGTCAACCCTTGCTTTTAATAGTTGTCAGGAAACCTCGCCACCTAAGATCTAGCGGGAGGTATGAGACGAAATGGCCTCTTGTAGGGCTAGGCAGCTCTCTTGTTGAGGCCTTTTGAAGCCCTTGAATACTAAGGATTTCATGATTCAGGGAAAGCTCAAGTGGGCAAGATGTGTTCCTGGCTTCCATCTTTGTGCAGATGGTGGACGTTGGTGTCTTTTTGTTTTTATTATTTTGGAACTCCCTTTATCATTGTGGTCGGGAAGTACTTTGACGAGAGGCGATCCTCGCTATCAAGGAGAGCTGCCAAGAGGTATCTAGCGGAAGGATGACCCTCACTGTCGATAGTTGTTGGAAAGTGCTCCCCCTTATTTTTTTTTTAAGGTGGATTCACCTGTGGTAGGTGAGAGGAGCCGGTTGTGCCTTCTCGTAAGCAGAGAGGTCGAGGTGGGGCACTGTGGAGGTGTTGCCTTCCAGCAACTGGATACACCGAAGGGCATGACATTTTTGTTGATGTTCCCACAGACGACATCATTTGATGAGCCCCGGAAGGTCATCAAGGAATTTATTTGCATAGGAAACGCAACATAACCATAAAAGAGTAAAAATAAACAAGTAACCACATGCACACGACCATCGTTGACCCAGCACCTCAAGGGGTATACATTTGGGGAGAGGATTTAACCCTCAATCTTCACTATCGGTGGAAAAATACATATCAGGTAGTAAGCTGAAAGCCTTGACTTGCTCCCCTTCGGGTCCGGGGTCCCCTCTTACCATGTGTAGGTAGAGAGCCTACTTATAGAATATATGAGAGGGAGGTTATTAAGAGATATTATGGAAAGTTGTTAAGAGATAAAATGTGAACTCAAAATCACTCCATAGATTATACCTCCTTGTCTTCCGACGCGAATTGACTCTAAACGGATTCGACTAGTCTATCCACAAATCGATTAAACATATTATGGAAAGTTAATTTTCATCCCACATTATTAGCCAAAAGATCAGTAGGATTTGCTCTTCTGCTCCTGCATTTATCATGCAATCACAAATATGAAGTGATTGCAGTCAGGCAAGAGAGCATGCCTCGGAGTAAATCATTTCCATGCTCACCTGTTCCACGAGATATGAGTTGAGTTCCACGTGAGGGTAACAGTCACAAAAAGTAGACAACTGCTTCAAATTTCAAGTCGAAACCCTTTTTCAAGTAATTCATCCTAGCCGTTCCTTTCGGCAGCACATCCCTCTTCAAGAGCACATTCTCCTTATGAGATTTATGCCCTTTTCTTCTCAAGGGGAAGGGCGCGGATTTTGTCTTGACTTTTGACTCGGGCCAAACGTTTTTCAATTTACTTTAGGGTTCTTTGCTCAACTCCTGGTGAATGCTATAAAATAAAATTCAGGACCTTTGACAAAATGGCAATGAGAAGGTTTCTCATTAAGGGTAGATTAAGGAATGGAGCACAAAAGATCCAAGCTTTTCTGTTGGGTGCACAAAAGCAAGGACATCCAAGCTTTTCTTTTGGGTGAATTCTCGGTTAAAGTCAAGGAAGCTCACATTTTGGCACCGTTTATTTTGTAGGATATAATCATTTATGTCTTAGTTCAGTGAAACTTTATCTCAAGACAAGAGTTGAAAATTATGGATAAATTTATTATAGGAGAAGATGTGGGATAAATTTATCTCATCTCTTAGAAGATACTATCCTTGTCCATCCTTTTAAATATCTCTACTTATCCCATTATCCTATACATATCTTTTCCAAATAACAAAATTAATTTATTCCTCAATTCTATTATTTACAAAATTTATCTTTTAAAATTTATCTCGGAGGTCAATGAGTACGTTAGAGTTTGAGATTGGTTTCTCCCTACACGACAAATGAGAATTGGGGAATCAGCCATTGAACTTGTACGATGATGTGCATGGGACAAGGAAAGACAACCGCTTGCAAGCAGATCAGTATTTTGGTGAAGAAAGACAAAGACGCCGCAGAAATAAAATCCACGTACACTAGCGCTGTTCTGGCAAAGAAAGCCAGAGAATAAAACAAGATCTTTTAGGCAGTGTTTAGATGGTGGGTGTTAGTGAAACATACTTGGTAAAATTTAATCTGGGAGTATGATTGAATGCAGTAGGAAGTGATGAATACTTGGATAAATTTGATAGGTAAGTTGATTTGTTGTAAAATTTAATATTATTTTATTTAATTGAGGGTGGGGGTAAAGGGTAGATGCACGGAGTAAGCCGTCATATTATTTTATTTGATTTGACGGTGGGGGTAGATATGGTAGGTAAGTGGGAGATAAATAGGATGTATGATCGGTGAAAGTTTGACGGTGAAATAACGTGAATTTAGAATATCAAAATGCATCCTGTTACCATAGCACATAATGCTGCTACATGGGAAAGTACGCAAAAATCTGCACCCAAACAGGAGATTCTGATATACGCAGGTCCAAGTGGCTGAATTTTTTCATTTTTTCCCTTTTTTTTTCTATTTTAAATAAAGTCCTTGATTTTTTTTTCCTTTTGTTTGTGTTTTTTAAAGTTTTCTATATTCCTAACATCACCGGTAAAGGTCATGTGGCCCTGGACCTCACATTCCAGTTTATTTCTAATGTTCTACGAGTTGAGTTCGCCTTTGCTGTGCGTCAATAGGGTACAGAAATAGAAGTACTTGAGGTGAAACACAGAAGGAGAGGCATGGAGATCGGTGATACCATCCTTCGTCTGCTCGCACATAATATTTCCACCGTACATCCAACAACCTTATCATCAGTCAAAAGAACCTTGCGAATGGGAGGCTTATTAGTTACTACTGTCTCTCTCGTGACATGGAGGGTGGTTTCCTGCTTGCCTCTTTTTCTTTCTACTGTATTTGCTAAGTGGATCATCTTTAAGCTTTGCTTGACAAAAGAATCTGGAAGGCTTATATCCTGTTTTGTAGGGAGATTTGACAGGCTTCTATTACTGGGAAATTCGAAGAAATACCATGGAAAATATTGCCCTCATTCTGATTTCAGCCTTGGCACTTTTCCTTCATGCAGTAATTCATATTTGTGGGTTTCCATGCGAATAATGGAAATAAGTGCAATGATTCAAGTTGCACTTGTGATTTTTCTTTTTTCCCGCTTACTTGATGCTATTTGCCCTTGTGGTCTGGTTGGCCGTTGATTTACTCAACCAGCTCCATGTGGCTTCACATTTTATTAATTTCACCCTCGAAGGTTTGCTCCGGGCCATTATAATCTTTAATTTTGCATTTCATTCAACAACATTTACACCAGAAAATGCGCCTGAGATCAGTTCCAGAAACATTGACCTTCAAGGAATGCACTGTTTAAGTGTTTCAATGTAGCCATACCACATAGACAAGTAGGTTCACTTTGAAAGCTCAAGCCTTTTAGATGAATACACAGAAAGGAATAGATTAGACTTGCTGTCCCTCACAAGCAAGCCCCTGGAGAGAAGCCTACATAGCAACACAACCTGTGAAACCTGTGTTTAGGGTGTTAAAACAGGGATTAACCCCGTTTACTTGGCCTGTTAGCCCCTTCTGTGAAAATCCGTAATTTGGTGAGGTAATCCAGGTTCTCCAAAACCAGGATATGAGATGGTCATAACCTGTTAGTTGGGGTTTAACTCTACCATTTTTTTTGCCTGTCCTCCCCTTAAGACCACAGGTTAGTACCTGTTCAAGTAAATGAAAACGGGCTTTAACCTTTAATACTCAGTCAAGATGAAAAGGGGCTTATTACCATTTATACATTTGAAAACCTAGACTTTCTAACTTCTCATGTACACTAAGGATGATTGGCTGATTTTGATATCCATGAGGCTCAATGGTTGTCATCACTTACATATTCAAATTCTTTCCTCTTGCTAATGTCAGTGTTGTTTCTGCACAAGGTGTTCTACAGGTGAAGCAAAAGAGAAATAAGGAAGATCTACACAACCTCTAATGCTTTATATCCCACAAGAATTCGATCTCACAGCCCCGCTGGTGTATTAATTTTCCCTTACTTTTTTCCATTTCTCTTTCCGAGGTAATAATAGACACCAATCACCAACGTTCCTCTGATAACTGGGATTCCTTTTTGGCTGTAATAAACCACAAGCTCCCAGTTACGCTTGTGTTAACTTATGATCAAGATCACAAAATCAGCAATATGACAGATTTCTTCTTGAAAGGACATGACTGGAAACACGCGAATCGTTTTACAGGCTATTGGTGCACTATCTTGATTCTACCTTTAAAATATAGAAGACACAGATCATAGAGCCAAGTCCAACATCAGCTTAAAAAATGGGCACACATTTCTTTTCTAAAACTGGTTTTAACAGTAGAAGAATACCAAAAGGAACAAGCAACCATATGGAACTTTTGCTATATCTTACCTAACTGAAAATTGAACTAACTGGGAACCAATCTAGCGGCAGACCAACAATGAACATATATTCTTTCAATTGCTGAAGAGCAACATCAGTAAAGGAGTAGGACCACAGATGTACACACTCAATATCAAGGTACGGTATCTAAACATCGCTTAACTAAATTAGTGAATATCTAGACAACTTGATCAAGAAAAGAGTGAAAGGGGGAAACCTGATGTTCACGGCTCCATTCTTCCCTAACTCAATGCAATCGTGAGACACTCCGCAAGAAAGAGCGTGATCCATTGCGCTTCAATTTCCTTCCCCTGAGATTGCCATGCATTGGTGTCAGGTAGAACCTCAACAGCCCATTGCCTTCCTCAAGATGGCCATTGTGCTCCAACACCAAATCTTCTCCCCTCTTTGAACCATTGCTGCTCCACAACCTGCCAATGCCGTCGATCGAATGCCTCGAGCTCACATTACTATTGCTCCTGAACATCCTCCCACCATGTCCTTTCCTCCCCACCTCCCTCCACGACTCCATCAGCGACCGCTCCCTGCCATCACCACTCCCTCTCCGGTGCAACATACCCCACACACTCCAAGCCTTGCTCCATCTCGACGGCCTCCTTGGGTTCGAATACCCGAATTCCATCTGCGAATTACCCGCATTGTGAAACAACTCGTTGCCAACTGAAGTAGCAGATTCCCTCCCCAGCTTCGTCCCATTGTGGAACAACCACTCATTGCCAACTGCAGGAATCACCTTGGGATCGGAACTCCGCTGTCCCTCGTCAAGCTCAACCACCAGAGCTCCCCGCGACTTCTCCACGCTCCTCCGTGGCCTTTCGGCGTAGTACTCTCTTGTCTCCAATGCTCCACCTGGTGGTGCAATGCCCTTCTCTTCCGCAGGGATCATCCCATCCCACGAGAACCGACGACCATCTAAGGAGAACCTTGGTTCTATCTCGCAGGACCGACGTCCCATGTAGTGGTAGTCGGAGACCTCCGATTGGGTGTCCCATGGCTTCAGATGGGTCTTCTTCTTCTTCTTCTTCTTCTTCTTCTCGGAGGCCCTTTCGAGGAAATTAGGCGCTTTGGCGTTGTGGGTATCGCTGGGAAAAGTGGTGCCGCGGCAAAGGCGGCGCCTTTCGGGCTTTTCCTGCTTAGGGAAGGCTTTGGAGTTGTGGGTATCGAAGGTGGCAACGCAAAGGTCGTGGCTCTGGGGCTTCTCCTGCTTCTTTCTCCAGTTCCTGAGCTTCCTGGTGAGGGTCGACGCGGCGAGCCAGAGGCCTCCGGGGGGTTTCTTGGGAAGTGGGTCGGGATGGGCGAAGGGACTGGAGCGGTGGGTTTGTTGTGAGTGTGGGTTTGGGAGGGGGGTGCGGTGGGTGGTGTCGCAGGAGTTGCGGTGGGCGGAGGAGGAGGACTTGGATCGGCGAAGGAGGAGGGGTTGGTGCTGGTGGGTGGTGGGGGGGGGAAGGCGGGAGAGGCGGTCGCGGAGGCAGGAGGAGCAGAAGCCTGTGAAGGGGAGGTCAGGGTGGAGGTGGCAGGAGGTGGTGGAGGGGATTGGGGGAGGTGGAGGGGGAGGGTTGTGGTCGTGGTGGAGGGATGTTGGTCTACATGGTGGTAGGGGTTGGCTTGTTGTTGTTGCCGCTGCAGCTGCTGCTTTGATGATGGTCATGGCATCATGGTGGTGATTAAAACTGAGTGAGCAGTCTATGAGAAAAGAGGTAAGAGGGTCATGGAGTTAACTTGTTACAGTGGTGGTTGTCGATGGACTCTCTCCATGGACTTGCGAGGGAGAGGAAGCGGAGGAGGTTTAGGAAGGAAGGAAGGAACGAACGCGTGAGCAGAGGAAAGTAATGAGAGAGGACAGGAAGTGAGTGAAGTGATGTCTTTCCTTTTTATTTTTATTTTTATTTTTATTTTATTTATTTTTTCTTCCAATAAGCAGTAAATTTCATTGCCCAAATACGAAGGTAAAAGAATCCTAATAAAATAGTATATAACTATACTAAATTTTCTACAATATTCTCAGGAGTAAGGATAGGAGTGGTAGCTCGGTTGCTGTAAGTTTTCCTTTTTTCTTCGAAATATGTCAATGGTTGTTGTGAGTATTTCACCATCAGTGGATTGAAGGGAGTTGAAAATTGACTTCGCTTTCTTGGAGGTGTTGAGTCCTTGATATTCCAGAAAGTTATGAAAATTAGGCAAGGGAGGCACCCATCAATGCCACCCTGTCTAGCTATCTTTTTTTTCCTTTTCTTCTTGGGTTGCTGTCAAGCAATGTCTAACTTGATTTGATGCATCTTGAGTCAATCCTCAAAAGTGATGGGATTGGGTTGGGAGTTTTCTCTAGCACTATCAAGGGATGAATGACCTCCTACGTCAAGAGATGAAGAGGCACTATCAGTTGTAGAAGTTGTAGAGTTAGGAGGCACATCATTAAGATTGAAATTAAAATCATCTGACGACTGGCTAGGAGTGAAGTCTCTTATGTTCTCATTAAAGCAACATATTGGGGTTGTGGGACCCTCTGGTTCTCTCCAGTAATAAGATCAAGATGCGTCGTTTCAATTTCCAGCACCTGTTCACAAGCCAATGATCCCAGCACTTGTTCACCCACACATGGGTGCATACCCCATGCAAGTAGCATTTAAATTAGGGTGTGTCGATTCATCACTCGATGCTTGTACATGAGATGATATTCCATCTCCCAACGTGGTTGCATGCCCCATGTAGATAGAACATGGGGAAAGTGGAGGGAAAGAGTGACTGCTCCCCTTTCCCACCATCTTTGGTCACTCGTCTGTGTCTCTGACCTCTTGGCGACCACCCTCCTTCTTTGGGCACTTGAGATCATCGTTCCTGAACACCTTGTAGCGAGAACACTGATCTAACCTCATTTTGTATTGCCTATGTTTATAATTTGTTAACTCCCCACTCATCTTAGTCTGATTTCTGATGGGAACACCATCATAAGCCCTAACTAGCCAGTTTTGATCTTAAAAAGGTAATAAAAGCTTCTACATATCCATCAGAGGGTCCTAAATGCTTAATGTTCTGTTTTGAGAAGGAAAAATGAAACTAGGGTTATTTCCATAATTTTAACAATATTTCACAACTACAGAATAACCACAGGGTATTCCAAGGTCTAATTGAAGGTTAAATGGTTATAAATGTCTAAAAAGTAGGTTCATGCAGACAGAAACGGGTTTTCATGAGTTTTGAGAATTAAATGACATCTGAAACCCTAAAAATAGACCTACTTAATTAATCGAGTTTCTTGTCATAATAAAATTCACCTAAATCTTATAAAAATCATAGAAAAATATTCTATAAGGTTTGGTATGCTTGCTTTGACTATTGGAACCCATTTTGACCTAAAATAGAGTCTCAGATAGACAATTGCCCTATTTTAGGTTTCTACGTAATTTACCCAGTCAAACTTTGTCGAAACCTAAATCTGACTTCACCATCAGATTTCTTGGGTCAAAATTAGGTTAATACCAAAATTTGGACTCAATCAGAGATCACCTTGACCTAGTTTGCATTCCAAACCAAACAGACTATTTTTATCACACAATGACCCTTAACTTTTTGAATTCTTTACAAATAGGCCTCTAAGCTTCCCATCTTCTTCACAATTTGGCCCCTGCCACCATTGGTGTGAAGACATCGAGCTCCGACGAGATTCGAGCGAGATTTTCTCGCTTGATTCTCAATCAAACAATCTCAAATTTGAATCGGAGATTTCTTGTGAAATTCCCTTCCAAATGAGATCGGTCTTGGATCCCAACTCCTTCCCAATAGCTCAATGAACTCTTTGAAAGGAAGGGTATCCAGCTTGAGCGAAAAGCATGGAGTTCGCGAGCTTGTTTCCAAGCTTAGAACTCCGTTCTATGGCCTATAAATGATCCTACATCAAGTTCCCCACCTCCTTAGCAAGTTTTGGCGAGAGAATCCTCTTCCTCCTTCTCCAGGCACTTCCTCACCTTGCTCCGGCGACCTCTCTCCGCCTTCCTCTTCCAGCCATTCAACCATCAAATTGGACGACCGACCATCTTCCTCTCTTCATCGCGGTCGTCGCCAGCCAAAGCACGACTGCCATCTCTACCTCCTGCTTCGTTGTCGTCTCGTCGTCTTCACCTTCTTCTCCGACTCTAATCAAACACCACCAGAGCCTCCTGCCCACTATCCTCCTCTCTAAGCCTTAGTATCCCTTCCTCTCTCCCTACACTTTCTTTCGCCACACTCACAAACCACTCACACCCACTATACTGCCCACACCAACCCCATCTTCCCCACGGCGACGAGTTTGCCTGGCCACCACACTTCACAAAATTCATCACCACCACTTCTAGAAGCTTCACCTCGACTTCACCTACAAAAGCCCTAAACCTATTGATGGTTTTACTCACTCCATCACACCCCCGAACACCACCACCTACGCACCACCTTCCTAAGGTCGTTAGACTGCCACAAGCACTTTCACTCCACAAAAACACCACCACTGCACTCGTCGACATCCAGCCATCCTTCTGAGCTGCTCTGACATGGCCACGAGGCTATGTTTTCTATTTCAGGTACCTGTCATCGCTCTGTCACCGCAGTCATCTTCATCGTCGACCATCCTTCCCCGACCACATTCTTCCCTGCAAGCATCTCCTAAAGGCACGGACGACTCCCAGATGTCTTCCTAGGCACCCAATTACGGCTGCCAGTGCCTCTTTCACCATCAATTGGAAGCCCTTCTGCTGCTGCTTCATGCAAAGAAGGTTGTGGGAATTAGTCCCACATCGGACAGCGAAGATGCACCCGCAGCACATAAGAGGAAATCATGTCCTTACCCGGATGCGTCTGAGAGTACCAAGGTGAGGTCCCACTCACACGCTCCAGTGCACGTGCCCTTGCCCGCGCTCACGTCACGCGGGTCTGGGTGTGGGTTCGATTACCTAGATCTGTTCGGATTTCTGATAGAGAGGAGAAGAAAGAAAGAGAGAGGGGAAGGGGGGTTTTTGCCCTTTGTGCCTTTGCTCTCAACACTTAGTCTCTGAGAAGCTTTCGTGCCTCTATGCTGTGCTTGTGCCTCTCACTGAGGCTTGAAGAAGAAGAGAAGCCTTTGCCTCTATTGCTGGTTCTAGGCTACTGTTGCACCATTGAGATACTAATTGACGTGGAAATTGGTTGACATTCACTGTTCAAACATTTCAAATAATTGTGATTAAATTGTCTAGGGTTAATTTAGTGATTCAAATCATCATTTTAACCCATTATTTTTGCACATTGGTACTTGAATTATTGATATATCATTCTTGAATAGTTTTGAATCAAGTTTTGGTTGTAATTACTTATGTATTTTACTTAGAATTGTGATTTTGAGATTGATTTGCTACTTGCTTCCTGTGTTCGACCTCGAAGTTCAATTTGAGCATAAATTCTATTTGTTTTCGCGCTTTATCGACTATACTGTGACGTATCATTTTTAAAATCCCGATTGAGAGCGAACAACAATTTCATGAGCATGTTGCATGCACTAGCATAAATTGCATTTCAGGTAGGCTTGCATTATAATTTGCATAATTCTATATTTTTACACTGATTGATGATATTTGATGATCACAAGATTAAAGGCCAAGGAGAAAAAAAGAAGAAGGAATTGAAGAATTTAAGTTGAAGATTTGAACTCAAGAGACTTGCAAACCCTAAGAACTAGCTCAACTAAAATAATAAATAATTATGCACTGAGATTCAATGAGCTCCCCACTTCAATTGTTGTGCTCAAGCTCAAGCTTTGTTAGAAGCTCATCCATGCCTTTACATGGTTTGAAGAAGTTCCATGGAAAATTGATGCATGCTTGCCCTCGCAGGTCTCTTTAAGAGCTCTCCACAATTCTAATGATCATTCTATTTACTCTTTACGTCACCCAATGGGGGTTCTCCCATTCCAACACAATCATTAAAACCCAAATCATAAATCTAACAACCTTTTCATTAAAGCCTTCACACCACCCATTGTATCCACCTATTTCCTAGGCCTAAAAAAAATATATCCCCATATCCCATTATTGCAATCCCATTTTCTAGACCTAGGAACTCTCCACTCATAATACCTACCTCCATTTCAATACCTAGAAACCCTAATCCACACTTAATAGCGACAAACTCCATTTCCAAGGCTCCATTTTTCCCTCCACTTTTTGGTTCCAAAAAAATCCTAGGTCACTTCCATATAAGAGCCTTTCATCCAACTATTGGGGATGATCAAACCACATTTTCTATTGCCCATGAATATACTTTGCTAAGTTTCTGAGCCAATTAGGTTAAAAGCATTATCATACAACATCCATTTAGCATGTTTTGCATTTTAGATAGGCATGCATCTAATTTTGCATAATTTCTGTGATCTGCACTGATTAATGATATTTTGTGACCATAGGATTGAAGGTTGAGAAAAAGAGAGAGGAAGAAAGGATGAATTGAAGAAAATGAGTTGGAGCTTTGAACTTAGCAGTTTCACAAACTCCAGTCTCCAGCTCAACAAAGAAAAACAAACTATCCTACATCAGCAATAAATGAGCTCCACTTCATTTATTGAGCTTCAACTCCACTCCACCTAGAGCCACCTTTGCACATCCCCCATGGCATATTTAAGTCCCTCTCCTCAATTCCAACAAAGCCACCGTCATTCTGGATGCACATTTCACCACACCTACATCCCTCCACCAGTTAATAGCCACCCAACTGATTGCACAGCAAAAATACACAAGTAAATATGCCATCTTGTGTTATTTCCTAGCATTGCCCTTGCATCTTATGTAGCCCTACTTGCATTTATAAATATACACCTGCATGCATTTATAAAGAGGGGAAGAGAGTGAGAATAAATTCCATCCAATCCACTTTCATTATTAACATTTTCCTTGAGTGTGGCATTGCAATGTCACCATTTTTCATTTATTTATTTATTTTCTTTTTTTCTCTTTCTCATTTCATGTGGCTGCAGGGCATGGTGCGCGTACCTCTCCTCGCCACTCCTACCAGCAGCATGGGGAGAGGCGTGCTCTCCCTCTATAAAATTCCTTGCACTCTCCCTTGCTGTGGGGGCTAGCATCCACCTTCTTACAGAACAACCACCACCCTCAGACAACTGCTAGCTAACCTCCTTCCCTCACCCTCTCCATACATAGTTCCTCTTCTCACAAGTTGAGAAGAGGCACACCGTGTGCGGGAGAAAGCTCACAGTGGTCTCAGACCACCACTGTGAGTTCCACCATCGCCCAGCTCCGTCGTGATCAAGTAGGCGTGGTGGCTTCTTGCTTCATTTTTTTTATTTGCATTTTTCGTTTTGTGCTATTCTTCTCTTTCGCCATTAATGCAGAGCTCCAAGCTCTGAAGCTCCAGCACCTCCACGCGCCTCCAGTGCTCCAGCTGGTCACCGCTAGCCCCGCACAGACCGCTTGAGACTCATTTCCGCACACGCAGGCGCTTTACAGCGTCGGGCATGCGCTAAAACCTGCTCCAATCGATCGCTAGACCATGCGCGCACTGTAGCTCACTATAACGCGCGGTCTACGCGACACCATAGCCACCGGCAAGTTTCTCACTTAGCCGATGACTCTGCACTCTCTCTCCTCACCCGCACCTGCTCAGCCGGTCACCACATCCCCATCCTCAACGCTGTGCGTTGCACTCTGCAGCGCGCTGCGCATCACATGCCCATGCAGCAGTGCGCTGTGCCTCACACACCCGCATGCGCGCGTTCGCCTCAGCCTCTGTGCCTACGCACACACACACACTGATACACACACACACCTTGACACATACACACAGACACTCATACACTCACGCATACACACACACAGATATATATATATACACACACTCACATACTCTCACCCTTACATACATACATACATATATATACATATACATATACATATATATTTATATATATATATCCACTTACCCACATTCCTCTATACACATATTCACCTCACATATACTACCCATATTCCTGTGCACTCACCCCTCCACTGCGCATCATATCATGGGAATATTCTCACCAGTTGCCGATATTCCCCGATACCCGTGCAAAGCAAGCCCGTCCACCTTCACTCACACACATCCGCTCCACACTCCACGCGACACTTAGTCTTGTTGGTTGCGTCTTACTAGACGTAGACCAACGTGACATCGTGCTACATCCTATTCACATTTCCATCTACACCCCTATCTATATAACATCTATATAACTATACATATTCTATATCTACTATATATACATATATAGACATACTAAGCTAAGTATTCCTTTTCATTGCATTCTATTTTTGCTTTCAATTTGTCTTTTCTTTCTGCCACTAAAAAGACTAAAAAAAAGTATAAAATAGAAAAGATAAATCTTAATTTGCAGGCACATGGTCTCGCGTGTGGCAAGACATGACTCGTATTTTGGTGTATAGCCAAGGACCTATTTGAGGGTGTGCCTCAAGAACAAGATTATCGGAAAAAAAACCTAAAAATCAAGAAAACCAAAAACATAATAAACGCAAGGAAGAGATACGTTTTAGGAAAAGTGTAGAAACTTCGTAAATCTCCTAATCCCCGCCTCCTTGAGATCGACTCTGGACCTAAAAGTGATCAAGCTAAAATCAAGTAGGCCAGGCTAAAAATTTTGTGAAACTGGTGTAGACTCGATTTAGGTTAACTCACTATACTCATTTCGACATTAATATCACCATTTTAACAAAGCCTATTCGAGTACGCACCACGCTTTTCTGGCGCCATTGCCAGGGAGGTACTATTTAATGTAAGTCTCTACTCTCTTCTTTTGATTTTCTCATCTTCCACCCTTCTCTTCACGGGTGTTTTTGTTTGTTTATGTGCAGGTGTACCTGTTGCAAGGGGGAGGCACGCAAAGGAGGTCGGAGACGTGGGCAAATCCAAGGCGGGTGCAAGAACGTGAAGTCACCGGCACCTCATTGGAGCTTCACCCACATTGCTGAGGAGGTAAGTGTCGCCCTCTTAGTAACTTAGGTCATCTTTTCACCTTAAAAAAAAAAAAAAAAACCTAAGAACACTTCTTGGGAATTTCTTGGGGCAAGTGGGCTAAAACTACTTGTTGATTGTTTGCTATCACCCCCACCGCACCTTGATTTCCTGCAAACTTCAATAGCGAAAATCCAAGAATCTTGATTCTTGGATCTTTCAATGTGTGAATTTTTCTTTGAGGCAAGATAAAACTTGATTGATTGCCATCCTTCTTTGCCTCATTTATTCGCATTTCGGGATCACATTTTTTTGTGGGGAGACTTGGAATTGAGTTGATTCCAACCTCACAACAACTCTTCATTTGCCTTAGATTCGATCCCGAATCTATCAACCCCAACATTTTCATTTTTTACATCATTTGGTGGTTGAGCCTTGTGTAGATTATCATTTTAGTGATTGGGAGTACTTGAATTGAAGTGTTTTTGCTCCCTTTCACATTGAATTAAAATAGACTCATGCATCCACACTTAGAAATTTTCATCTAGGGAATCCTAGTGCATTTTAGCATGCATTAACTAATTCACATTGAAGAAGGGTTTGTTGGGCATAAAGAACTTGTGTTTTCTCGAAACCCAGAGATTCGTTGAATCAGTAATTAAGTGGAATCCTAAAATCCATACTACTTAAGGTTGAAATTCTAAAAGCCATTCACCATCTAAAACTCCAATTCGAAGAGATTTCCCCGTTGCATGCTTGATTTACACACTCTTAAAATCAACGCACTTGGGCATTACCCGTATACAACGCCCTTCACATTCCTGGAGCACTTGATCCTAAGCCTCTAAATTAAAACTGGTAGCAACTTGACCCCTATTAAGGATTGGAGGTCTACCCGTCTACATGCTGGTGGGGGTTCCCGCATGCTATCGAGTGTCTAAGACTGGGGCAAACGGCTTTTTAATCCGTCCCGGTGGTTCCGCGGTGCTCTCATTTGGTTTCGTAGGTAGTGATAGTAGGTAATTAGATATTTAGGTCTAAGGGCACATTGTAGAGGTTAGGAAATTGATTGCTTTGATTTGTCATTAAGTGTATCCTTACGATGTTATTTCTCTCATCCCCTTTCCCTTCTCATCTCCCCAATTCTTCCTGCGGTAGTGCATGTTTGGGAGGAGGTCACAAAACCCTGAATTGTTTGAATTGTCTGATAATTCTAGAAGGATAGAAACTGAATCGTCATCCTCCTCCACAAACATGGCTGCACGCCTGTTACGACCTGGTTCCTGAATTCCTACAGGACCCGAGATCGGCTCGCCTTGACTAATCCCAAGACCCAGTCGTCCAACAAGAAATAACCGAAAAGTAGGAAAATAAACCACATTCACTATGCAATGTAACTAACAGTAAAAGCGTACAAGCAGCAAAGGAAAGTAAAAGCTACTGGTTCAGTACATACTACCACAACAACAGGAAAGTAGAACAAAAGTAACAGTAACCGGAATAGTAAACAAAAGTCTGAAGCTCACTATAGCAAAAAGAGAGTACAACGACAATATGAAAAATTATGGCTGGGCTCGACTGAGCCAAGCACCCTCTGCAGTCAGTAGCTCAGGCTGCTCAACTCCTGGACTTGAACAGGGTTATGAGAAAACAGAGTCAGCGAATACTGAGTAGAGTGGTAACCAAACTATCTAAAGCAGTAAAACTAGTAGGTATATTTATCCTTTTCCAGTTATTTATTTTACAGGTAATTTCTTTTCACCCCATTGGTTTACTTTCATATTTCTTTCTTGATCTTGCATGTTCCTCGTGGGAACGATCTTGATTGTAGTCTTTTCCAAAGAGTAGCAGGTATACGCAATGCTCTCCTGGTCGGGAGAGTCCCCCGTGGTAGTCCTACACCCAGTCAACCACCCCGAGGTCACAGACAGAAGTAGCGGTGACTACGACACGAGCGATAAGCGCACGGGTTGCTACCCCGCACTAGCACGCGGTCAGTCATTTCCGCTAGCGGGTACGCCCAAAGTACAACACGAAACAGTATAGGGCCTAACCCTCTCAAAAATAGGGGTCTAGCCCCTCAGAACCAAATAGGGGTTTCGCCCCTCCACAATCCGCGCACCCTCATCTGACTACCTCGGTTTGCTCAGAGGGCCTAACAAGTTGGTGTAGGATGGCTAGCTGAACCTCGAACTTTGTGGGGTGGCTAGCTCCGTCCCTACATGTTACGAACGCGTGCCCCGGACGTATTTTAAGACGTCTGGGAGGTGGCCCAGACGTCTTACCAGACGTCTTGGATCACATCCAGACGCCTTGCCAGACGTCTGGGATGGTTTACAGACGTCTAAAAAACCGTTATCGTCCACACCCGCGAGTCGTCTGCGCGCCTGCGCGCGCAGACCGCATATTCGTTATTCCCTCTTTTTCTTCTGCGGCTGCAGACGCCTGCCGCGCCTTCTCTCTCTCCTCTCCGCGCGGCCTTAAAAGGGCCGCGCCTCCCCTCCCGTCTCCACCGTCTCCTTCTTCTTCTCCTTCCTGTGCACGAGAGCGAGCGAGCGCGAGGGCTGCAGCTTCGGCCGCAATGAGCGCAGAGGAGGCGCGGCGTGCGAGGGCGGAGCTCTGCAGTGAGGGCGAGCTCGCCGGAGCGGCTTGGCCGGCCGGCGGAGGGCGCAGGGGGCGCGGAACGACGCGGAGAGGGACCTGCTGCAGTCTGAGCAGCAGGAGAGCGAGGTGCGACGCGGGCGGCGTCGCGAGCAGAGTCCGGGTCGAGCCCTGATTCTGGAAAAATTTCCAGAATCAGACGTCTGGGTTGATAGGCAGACGGCGAGGACGATGTCTTGTAGCTCATACCGACGTCTGAAAGGTGTGTTTCCGCTTTCTTCTTCCTCCTGTCGACCGACCGTACTAAGGGAGGGAGTTGGCTGTGTGCAGGTTCGCTGATTCGCCATCCTTTGCGAATCAGACGTCTGGAAGTTGTACCAGACGGCGGGAGTGATCTCCAGACGTCCGGGGTGACCATCGGACGTCTGGGATCTAGGACAGACGTCCCCGCAGACTTCTGGACGTCTGGGAAACCACACTGAACAGGTAATTCTCTGATCCACTGTTTAAGACGTCTGGAAGAAGTTCCAGATGTCTGATTTTGCACAGTATCGTCTTTTCCGACCCGTTTAGGGCCCGTTCGGACTCCGTTTTCCACGATTCGAGTTGCTTTCTTTTCAGAATTAATTCCTCTACCCGTCTATAGTAGCTATACACTGTTTTGAGACACTCCTTGTGTTTGATCCTTGTGATAGGACCTCGTTCAGTTGCAGTCTTGAGAGTCGCGGAGGCACGCGGGATTCCCGATCACGCCCCCATTACTCTCGTTGTACCTGGTAGAGTGGCTTAAGTTTAAAATCTGTTAAAGTATGGAACCATAACTAGAATCCAGGACATTGCATGAATCCAGGACATTGCATGAATCCTAGGAATGAGAAATGTATGGAATGATAGCTCCTAGGTGATGCATGAATCCTAGGGCTGGAAAACTAGTTGTATGCTAGATCCTAGGATGTGGCATGAATCTTAGGATGGAAAAACTAGTGGAATGTATAATACTGCAGTCTTGGAAAAAATGGGAAGGAATATAAAGCTGCCTGTAAATTGAATTCACAGCTGCCTGTTATGAATAAAGAAACATGATTGGGATCATGGTTTGTAAGAACGTGAAACTGGAAAGTAAGACATAAGATGTTCCGGAACCCTACAGGGAAGTAGGAGTAGAACTCCTGGAAAGCGAATGGAATAGAATTGGGGAAGTGAGCTGGCCCTTGAGTACGGAGTACCAAGGAGAGCGACTGTCCCCCTGTTTAGTGCAGAGCTGAGCTAGCCGCCCCAGGGACCCGGGGGTTAGGACTGGCCACTCTGTACCAACTTGTTGGCCCTCATGTACGTAGTACCGAGGAGAGCTAGTAGTGTTAGGAGAGTACTAGCTACCTCACGGGCCCCGGGGTTCTGCTAGCCTCCTTCACCGACTTGTTAGGCCCACTAGGGCAAACCAAGGTAGTCAGGCGAGGGTGCGCGGACTGTGGAGGGGCAAGGCCCCGGTTTGGTTACTGTGGAGGGGTTGGACCCCTGTTACTGAGAGGGCTCTGCCCTGGTTCCGTACTGTGCTTTGGGCGCACCCGTTAACGGAAACGACTGACCGCGTGCCAGTGCGGGCTAGCTACCTGTGCGTTTATCGCGCGTGCCGTAGTCACCGTTACGTCTGTCAGTGACCTTGGGGTGGTTGACTGAGGGTAGGATCACCACGGGGGACTCTCCCGGCCAGGAGAGCACCACGTGCTACTTCTACTTTTGGAAAAGACTGCAATCAAGATCGTTCCCACGAGGACATTCGAGTCAAGTAAAGGATCTGAGAAACAAATGAAATAGTGAGAAAAATTGAAAGATGTGAATAAAGGAAGTAATAGAACATAACAGCTACTGTACACTCTACTGTTGCCTTTAGTTAGTTTGCCACTCTACTCAGCATTTTGCTGACGTGTTACACTCGTTACCTTTTTCAGGACCAGGTGTTGAGCAGCCAGGGTCGGCGGCTGCAGAGGACGCTGGGCCAAGTAGGGTCCAGTAGAGTTACCACAGTCTTTTGTACCTCTTTTGTTTCTGTTCTAGTGAGTAGTTTTTGTTTCCGCTGTACCTTCTTTACCTGCAGTTCTTGTTATATGATAAATGTTGTTTTACTGTTGTGGTGGTACCTACTGTAGTAGTTTCTTTCCTTACTGCTGTACTTTCTTACTGTTAGTTATATTCGTGCTGAATGTGGTTTATTTTACTGTCTTTTGGTTACTTCCTCGTTGGACGACTAGGTCTTGGGATTAGTCGAGTCGGTCCGGTTCTCGTGTCTCGTAGGGACTCGAGAACTGGGTCGTAACAAGATGGTATCAGAGCAAGGTCGTCCCGAGAAGTGAATCAACTGACTGGAAAATAACCAATTCACATGTTTATAGCTAGAGTAGCCACCACAACATATCTCTTGACATGAGCTCTTAGAAGTTTTGTTAGGTACCGTTTGTTTTGACGTTTTCGTTTTGTTCTGCGTCTCCTTGCAGGAGATGCCTCGTCGCGGGACTGGCGAGACTGGCCGCGGGCGCGGCCGAGGGCGAGGTCGGCGAGGTGGACGTGCTGTCGTTGACGTCTCGGTGGACCAGCCACCACTCCCTGGCATCCAGGCCCAGGACCTCGCCAAACTGATACGGGATATTGTACGAGAGGAGCTCCACCCACCGCCCCGAGCACCTCCTCCTGGGGTTGCAGAGGGGGAGTCCTCTGTGGGACCACGCGACGGACACGGCGCTGGACACGAGGGAGGGGATGGGCCCCTGCCACCCCCACCTTCCTCCGACAGTTCTGTACACGAGGCACCTTCGCCTGGAGGTGCACCAGCACCTCCCCTACAGCGCCACTTCGAGCTTTTCGGACAGTTCCGGAAGCTGAAGCCCCCCTCCTTCAAGGGGGATGAGGACCCGACCGAGGCAGAGGACTGGCTTGAGCAGCTGGAGAAGATCTTCGACACCCTTCGCCCCCCGGTGGAGTGCCGCGTGGCCTTTGCCACGTACCAGCTGGAGAGTGCGGCACACCGGTGGTGGAGGGCGGTCCGGGGACAGGAGAGGGACGAGCCGACGTGGGACCAGTTCGTCACCCTCTTCTGCGAGCAGTACTTTCCCCAGACGTGGCAGGACCAGAGGAGGCGGGAGTTCCACACTCTCCGCCAAGGGACGATGACTGTGAGCGCGTACCCTACGCGTTTCTTGGAGTTGTCCCGCTTTGCAGCGACAGCGGTAGCCACTGAGGAAGAGCGCCTTTGGAGGTTCACCGAGGGGCTCCGGCCTGCGATCCGGGGGTATGTCAAACCCCTGAAGCTGCCGACGTTTTCGAGGGTGGTAGAGGCAGCTATGACTTACGAGGAGACCAACCCGTCCGCGCGAGAGACCGACGGCGGGCGGAAGAGGCCCTTTCAGCCAGACTTCTCACAGGGCCGGCGAGAACGGAGACACGTGGCGTCTGCAGGAGAGCCGTCACGTTGTGCAGGGCCATCAGTGGCCTTTGGGGGCCCTTGACAGGGGCCAGTCGCCAGCACCGGACCCCCGCCTAGCCGACAGCCGGGACTCACTGAGGGCGGGAGTCGGGTTCCCCTCTGCTACCAGTGTGGTCAGCCGGGCCACGTCAGGAGGGACTTCCCATCTAGGGCAGGAGGTCAGCAGATACTTCCCGTGCAGAGCACTGGAGGGCGCGCAGGAGGCCGCGGTTCCCAGGCACGAGGAGGAGGACAGCAGTCGCGAGGAGGGTACCAGCCAACACCTACCCGTCCGACGCAGAGTGTGGCTGCTTCGTCCGCACCTAGAGCTGAGGGGCGTATCAACGCCCTAACACACAGGGACGCCAGAGCATCGGGATCCGTGGTAGCAGGTATGGTTTCAGTTTCTGGCAGACTCGTTTACACGCTTTTCGATTCCGACGCTACGCACTTGTTTGTCGCAGCCAGTTTCGCAGTTAGTTTGGACCAGGATTATACACTGTTAGAGAATCCGTTCGTAATCAGAGGTCCGAGTGGTCAGCTGTTTGTAGCTGAGGAGGTGTACACGGGTTGCGAGGTCAGCATCGGGGGACATAGCCTGCCAGCTGACCTGATTATGATACAAATGGAGGACTTTGGAGTGATTCTGGGGATGGATTGGCTGTCTGCTTACCACGCCTTGGTAGACTGTTTTGAGAGGAAGATTGTCTTCTCCATTCCGGAGTTGCCTTCTTTCGAGTTTCACGGGCAGCCAGTGGATGGAGGTTTCAGGTGCATTTCGGCACTTCGGGCAGCGAGACTTTTGAGCCAGGGGTGTGAGGGCTTCTTAGCCTGTGTGGTGGCAGAGCCCAGCCCTGTGGCAGACTTCCAGAGCATCCCGGTGGTCAGAGAGTTCCCCGACGTGTTTCCAGACGAGTTACCAGGACTACCGCCCGAGCGTGAGATCGAGTTTGAGATCTCACTAGTACCAGGGACCAGCCCCATCTCCACCGCGCCATACAGGATGGCACCGCTTGAGCTGCGAGAGCTCAAGTCCCAGTTGCAGGACCTTTTGGAGAAAGGTTTCGTGAGGCCCAGTGCGTCTCCCTGGGGAGCCCCGGTACTATTTGTGAAGAAGAAGGATGGGACCCTACGCTT
This sequence comes from Thalassia testudinum, assembly GCA_037157565.1. NCBI lineage: Eukaryota > Viridiplantae > Streptophyta > Magnoliopsida > Alismatales > Hydrocharitaceae > Thalassia > Thalassia testudinum. Next base: position 157,517,930 of record JAZHRO010000073.1, read on the forward strand.
TGTGTGGACTACCGACAGCTGAATAAGGTCACCATCAAGAACAGATATCCGCTGCCGAGGATCGACGATTTGTTTGACTAGTTGCGGGGTGCCACGGTGTTTTCCAAGATAGACTTGAGGTCTGGATACCACCAGTTGAGGATCAGGGAGACCGACGTCTCCAAGACAGCTTTCCGCACCCGGTACGGACACTACGAGTTTTTGGTCATGCCGTTTGGGCTGACCAATGCCCCCGCTGCTTTCATGGACCTGATGAACAGGGTGTTTAGACCGTACTTGGATCAGTTCGTGGTGGTTTTCATAGATGATGTGCTCATCTATTCTAGAGATCGAACGCAGCACGGACAGCACTTGCGGATGGTTCTGGACACTCTGAGACGACGCAGGCTGTACGCCAAATACAGCAAGTGAGAGTTCTGGTTGAGGGAGGTGACCTTCTTGGGTCATGTGATATCTGGTGACGGCCTGGCGGTGGACCCTGCCAAGGTCGAGGCAGTGCTCAGGTGGGGGAGACCGCGTTCAGTCACTGAGATTCGCAGTTTCCTGGGACTGGCAGGTTACTACAGACGGTTCATCAGGGGATTTTCATAGATTGCGCATCCTATGACACAGTTGACCCGGAAGGACGTGCCTTTCGCTTAGACAGACGCCTGTGAGGCGTGTTTTCTGGAGCTGAAGGAGAGGTTGACCTCGGCTCCCGTGCTCACCATCCCTGACAGTAGTGGCGGGTTCGTTGTGTACACAGACGCTTCCTTGCAGGGGTTAGGAGGTGTGCTCATGCAGAGGGGTCATGTTGTCGCTTACGCTTCGCGGCAACTGAAGCCCCATGAGCATACCTACCCTACCCACGACCTAGAGTTGGCAGCTGTTGTCTTCGCGCTGAAGACCTGGAGGCACTACTTGTACGGTGAGACCTTCGAGATTTTTACAGATCACAAGAGCCTCAGATATCTTTTTGACCAGAAGGAGCTCAACATGAGACAGACACGTTGGTTGGAGCTCCTGAAGGACTACGATTGCATCATCTCCTACCACCCGGGAAAGGCCAATGTGGTGGCTGACGCCTTGAGCCGTAAGGCGCCCGCACGCTTGACCAGTCTACAGTTACAGAGTTGGAGCCTTTTTGTAGGAGGTGGGCAGTTGGCGACCTCTAGAGTTACGAGGATACTGTGGGGCAGTGACGGTGACACGGCAGACCAGGCCAGAGCTGATAGACCGTATCATCACAGGACAGATGGCTGATCCGTACTTGCAGTAATTGCGCGACAGAGTACTATCAGGGGACCCAGGGGACTTCTCTTTCACAGACCAGGTGTTACGCTTGAGGGGACGATTGTGCGTTCCCAGAGACGAGGAGCTGTTGAGAGAGCTCCTGACTGAGGCACACGGTTCCAGATTCACCGTACATCCCGGAAACACGAAAATGTACCATGACTTGAGGCGCGAGTTCTGGTGGAGAGGGATGAGGCGGGATGTGGGTGAGTTCGTGCAGCAGTGCTTAGTGTGCTAGCAGGTGAAAGCCGAGCATCAGAGGCCTGCAGGGCCGCTTCAGCCGCTTCCAGTGCCAGAGTGGAAGTGGGAGAGCATCACCATGGACTTGGTGGTGGGCTTACCTGTTACCCAGCGGGGACACGACGCAGTCTGGGTAATAGTGGATAGATTGACGAAGACGGCGCGATTCTTGCCGATCCGAGTCACTTTGGGACCAGCACAGTTGGCAGAGAGGTATATCCGTGATGTGGTACGACTACACGGAGTTCCGCGGGAGATCGTATCCGACCGGGATACCCGCTTTACGTCCCAGTTTTGGGCTGAGTTTCAGCAGGCCTTGGGGACGAGGTTGAGGTTTAGCACGGCTTACCACCCCCAGACGGACGGACAGTCTGAGCGCACGATACAGACACTTGAGGACCTGTTGCGTGCCTGTGTACTGGACTGGAGGGGCTCTTGGGAGGAGCACCTGCCCCTGGTGGAGTTTGCATACAACAACAGTTATCACTCGAGCATCGGTATGGCTCCCTACGAGGCTCTATACGGACGGAAGTGTACGGCACCCTTGAGTTGGGTTGAGGTGGGGACCAAGTGGGAGGTTGGCCCCAGGTTGATCCGGCAGAGTCAGGAGGTAGTTGAGCAGATCCACAGACGACTCCGCACTGTCAGGAGCAGGCAGAAGAGCTACGCGGATCGCAGACGCAGAGAGGTGCAGTTCGAGGTTGGGGACCATGTCTTCCTTCGTGTTTCGCCCATGAAGGGCTTACAGCGGTTTGGGGTGAGAGGGAAGCTCACGCCGAGGTTCGTGGGGCCCTTTGAGGTCCTGGAGCGGGTTGGACCCGTTGCTTACAGACTTGCCCTCCCCCCGCAGCTTTCTGGTGTGCACGACGTGTTCCACGTGTCCAACCTCAGGAAGTACGTAGTCGATCCCAGCCACGTATTGAGTCACGAGAGCGTCGAGGTGAGCGACGACCTGACCTACCCCGAGCGGCCAGTGCAGATCCTAGACCGAGCCGTCCGCAGTTTGAGACGAAAGCAAGTACCCCTGGTAAAGGTTTTGTGGAGGAGCCAGCGGTACGAGGAGGCTACCTGGGAGCCTGAGGCGGCAATGCGGGAGCGGTACCCAGAGCTTTTCGCGGGTACGTCTTTTCGGACCGGGTTTGGTCCTCTTTGAGTTTGTTATGGTTATTTGGACGTCTTTTCCCGGACCCTAGTTGGCGCAAGTTTCGGGGACGAAACTTCCTTTGAGTTTGTTATATTGTTGCGAACACGTGCCCCGGACGTATTTTAAGACGTCTGGGAGGTGGCCCAGACGTCTTGGATCACATCCAGACGTCTTGCCAGACGTCTGGGATGGTTTACAGACGTCTGAAAAACCGTTATCGTCCACACCCGCGAGTCGTCTGCGCGCCTGCGCATGCAGACCGCATATTCGTTATTCCCTCTTTTTCTTCTGCGGCTGCAGACACCTGCCGCGCCTTCTCTCTCTCCTCTCCGCGCGGCCTTAAAAGGGCCGCGCCTCCCCTCCCGTCTCCATCGTCTCCTTCTTCTTCTCCTTCCTGTGCACGAGAGCGAGCGAGCGCGAGGGCTGCAGCTTCGGTCGCAGTGAGCGCGGAGGAGGCGCGGCGTGCGAGGGCGGAGCTCTGCCGTGAGGGCGAGCTCTCCGGAGAGGCTTGGCCGGCCGGCGGAGGGCGCAGGGGGCGCGGAATGACGCGGAGAGGGACCTGCTGCAGTCTGAGCAGCAGGAGAGCGAGGTGCGACGCAGTCCGCTCTGTACCGACTTGTTGGCCCTCGTGTACGTAGTACCGAGGAGAGCTAGTAGTGTTAGGAGAGTACTAGCTACCCCACGGGCCCCGGGGTTCTGCTAGCCTCCTTCACCGACTTGTTAGGCCCACTAGGGCAAACCAGGGTAGTCAGGCGAGGGTGCGTGGACTGTGGAGGGGCAAGGCCCCGGTTTGGTTATTGTGGAGGGGTTGGACCCCTGTTACTGAGAGGGCTCTACCCTGGTTCCGTGCTGTGCGTTGGGCGCACCCGTTAACGGAAACAACTGACTGCGTGCCAGTGCAGGCTAGCTACCTGTGCGTTTATCGCGTGTGCCGTAGTCACCGTTACATCTGTCAGTGACCTTGGGGTGGTTGACTGAGGGTAGGATCACCACGGGGGACTCTCCCGGCCAGGAGAGCACCACGTGCTACTTCTACTTTTGGAAAAGACTGCAATCAAGATCATTCCCACGAGGACATTCGAGATCAAGTAAAGGATCTGAGAAACAAATGAAATAGTGAGAAAAATTGAAAGATGTGAATAAAGGAAGTAATAGAACATAACAGCTACTGTACACTCTACTGTTGCCTTTAGTTAGTTTGCCACTCTACTCAGCGTTTTGCTGACGTGTTACACTCGTTACCTTTTTCAGGACCAGGTGTTGAGCAGCCAGGGTCGGCGGCTGCAGAGGACGCTGGGCCGAGTAGGGTCCAGTAGAGTTACCACAGTCTTTTGTACCTCTTTTGTTTCTGTTCTAGTGAGTAGTTTTTGTTTCCGCTATACCTTCTTTACCTGCAGTTCTTGTTATATGATAAATGTTGTTTTACTATTGTGGTGGTACCTACTGTAGTAGTTTCTTTCCTTACTGCTGTACTTTCTTACTGTTAGTTATATTCATGCTGAATGTGGTTTATTTTACTGTCTTTTGGTTACTTCCTCGTTGGACGACTAGGTCTTGGGATTAGTCGAGTCGGTCCGGTTCTCGTGTCTCGTAGGGACTCGGGAACCGGGTCGTAACACTACACTAGTAACTCGCCTCGGTACCGCGTACGTGAGGGCCAACAGAAGTCGGTGTAGAGTGGCCAATCCTAACCCCAGGTCTCAACCCAAGGGCGGCTAGCTCTGCTCTACACTAAAAGGGGACAGTCTCTCTCCTTGGTACCACGTACTCAAAGGTCAGCACACTTCCCGTCCACATTCCAGGCTTTTCCATCTATCCACAGGAGCTCTACTCCTAACTCCTCGTTGGGTTCATGCTCATGTTCACTATATTATTCCAATCCAGGTTTCATCATTCACATTTCGGTTCTCGTTTATACACATGCAACTCATATTTCCACAATTTAACACATGCAATAAGTGATATCACAGGTAACTGTTTAGTTATCTCAAGCAACTCATATTCTATCAGGCAGCTTGTATTCATTAACAGGCAGTTGCTAACAATTTAGCTCATTCATTTATACATACAATTTCAATTACGCAAACAAGCGGTTCACCCATTTCTCGTCCTAGGGTTCATGCCACATCCTAGGTTTCCAGTTGTCTACTTTTCATAGATGCATTCATATTTTATAAGTAGAACAGGGTGAACCACTTTACCAGACAATCCGGGAGTATTGGGGTTTAGAACTGTAGGCCCACGTGCCTCTGCAAGCCCCATACACGTAACAGGTCGAAGTCCTATACCAAGGAACACATCACAACGGAAGATTCAGAACAGTGTATAAATGCTTCTAACACGTAGAGGAATTCACAAGGAAACCACAGATATTTCATTTGCGTAAAACGGATCCCGATCGGACCCCAAACGGGTCAAAAATGCATCTGCAGACCCAAATCAGACGTCTGGAAACAAGTCCAGATGTCTTAAAAGTCACAGAGACTCACCTCAAGCTTCTATGATGATCTCAGACGTCCAGGACTCCGCCGCGACCGTCTAGAAGCAGTTCCAAACATCTGACCAGTCCTCCGGTCGTCTGGGAACGTCTCTGGTCGTCTGGTGAGCTGTCCAGACATCCAAATAATGTGGAAGGGCGTGCCGCGCACCTTCCCAAAGCTGCTCCTGCGCATGACAGAGTAGCACCTTCTTTTAGCCAAACAGATCACACCTGCGGTGCTGCCTGTATGGCTATAATCGCAAGGAAGATGTACCTTCATGATACACCTGCTTTTAGACGTCTAGTGTCGATGCCAGACGTCTAGCCAGTCGTCCAGAAGGCACTCTGGACGTCTGATACTGGAAAAACTCCAGTACCAGACCGTGCTCCTGCTCTTCTCGTTGCGCTCTGTTGCAGCTCCTTCCTCTCTGCTGCACCTCTGACTCCTGCAGAATGTTGGGGACAATGCCCCAACATTCTCCTCCTCCCGCATGCACCACGGTGACCGTGCGAACCTCCAACGAGCTTCCACGAAGCTCGCGACCTCGGCTTTCTCCTCTTCACTCCCGCTCCTCCTCGCCCTCGCTCTCTCTCTCGCGCGTGCCTCAGCTCACGGCAGTGGAGTGGAAGGTGGTGGCAGTGGTGGAGTGGAGAGGAGAGGAAGGGGGTCTCTTTTATAGCCGAGGGGTTAGGGTTTGGAGGGGGAAAAAGAAGGAAGGAGAGAGAAGAAGAGTCTACACGCCGCCTGCATGCAGACCACAAGGTGCGTACAGATTTTTCAATTTCCACACGTCCAGGAAGGGGTGCAGACATCTGGCCAGACGTTTGACTGATACTCTAGACGTCTTAAAAGGCTAAAATTCAGGATGGGTCTTTACACCAGAACAAACTTAAAGGAAGTTTCGTCTCTGAAACTTGAGCTAGCTAGGGTGCGGAAAAAGGATATAAAACGCATAACAAACTTAAAGAAGACTGAAGTCGGTCCGAAAAGACGTACCCTCAAAAAGGTCCGGGTACCGCTCTCGCATCGCCGCCTCAGGCTCCCAGGTAGCCTCCTCGTACCGCTGGCTTCTCCATAAAACCTTCACCAGGGGTACCTGCTTCCGTCTCAGACTCCGGACGACTCTGTTTAGTATCTGCGCTGGTCTCTCGGGGTAGGTCAGGTCGTCACCCACCTCAACACTCTCATGGCTCAGAACGTGACTGGGATCGGTGACATACTTCCTGAGGTTGGACATGTGGAACACGTCATGCACACCAGAAAGCTGGGGAGGAAGGGCAAGCTGGTAAGTGGTCGAGCTCGGATAGGTTGTGTTAATAGGGTGAAATTATCGTTGAAGTGAGTATAGTGGTTAACCTAAATCGAGCCTAACCATCTTTTTACAAATTTTAACCTGGCCTACTTAATTTTATCTTGGTCACTTTTAGGCCCAAGGTCGAATTCAGGGAGGCGGGAATTAGAGGTGAATAAGTTTCTACGCCTTTCCTACAACGAATCTCTTCCGTGCGTTTATTATGTTTTTTGTTCTTTTCTATTTAAGATTTTTTTGCTGATAATTTTGTTCTTGAGGTACACCCTCAAAATCAGGTCCTTGGCTTTGAGCCAATTTGTTCTTGGCTTTGAGCCAATTTAGGGTTCCAAAAAGTGATCTTGCTTTTTGCAAGACCGAGTACCTGTAAGACAAGGATTATCTTTTCTCTTTTACTCTTTTTTTTTATCTTTTTAATAGCAGGAAACAAAAGAGAAATAGAGGTTACTTGTAAAGAAATAAATATAGTCTATATATATACAGATATATATATAATATCTATATAGGGGTGGGGGTGGAAATGGCGTATAGCACGGTGTCGAGTTGGTCGACGTTTAGGAAGACGCAACCAACAGGACGAAGTGCCCCGTGGAGTGTAGGATGGATGTGTGGAAGTGTGCGCGGAGGCACTTTCTCTACGCGGGTATCGGGGAATATCAGCAACTGGTGCAGATATTCCCACGATATAACGTGTGGTGGGGGATATGAATGTATATATATATATATATGTATGTATGTATGTATGTATATAGATATATTAGTATAAGTATCTATGTATATAGATATATATATAGATATATATGTATGTATGTATTTATATCTATAGATATATATGTATATATATATATGTATATATGTATGTATATATGTATAAATATGTATATATATAAATATATATATATATATAGTTACGTATGTATGTATATATACTTATATGTCTCTATATATATATATATATGTATATCTATATATATATATATATATATATATATAAGATATATATGTATATGTATATAAGTATACATAGGTGTGTACAAGTGAGTGTGAGTGTACAAGTCAGTGTGTGTGTACGAGTGCGGTGTGTGTGTATGAGTGAGGGCATCTGCTGAAGCGTGTGGAAGAGGGAGTGTGAGTTAAGACGTCTGGCAGCCGCAAGCGTCGTCTGATGGCGCGGATGCATGCAGGCGCAGCTGCGGAAGGGCACGCGTGCATGCTAGAGGGAGCAGGCATGAGGGAGAGTGCAACGCAGCGCACTGCGGGCTAGAGTGGACGCGGACGAAGACGCGGGCACGAGCGCGGGCAGGTGCGGGCGCTTGAGCAAAAGCGGGTGCAGACGCGGGCGCGGGCGTGGACGCGGCGATGCGATGGAGGCGGTAGCTGCGCGGAGAGAGAGCACATGGTGACTGGATAAGTGAGAAACTTTTCGGTCACCGCACTATAGCTACAGTGCTGAGCAGAAACACGTGAACAGTAGCTACAGTGCCCACGCAACTCGAACAACCGGTTGCGGTCGGTTCTGCATGTGCGGGCGCGCTGAGGCGAGTCTGCACGTGCAGAAGGAGCTTGCGCCGGCTGCTGGCTTGCCTGCAGGGGCTTGCGCGTTGCGTGGAGGCTGTTGGTGCCGTGCTGAGCTTTGAAGCTTGAAGCTTCGGCAATGGCGGGAAGGGCTTGAACGGTGCAAACAGAGAGTGGAACCACCACACCCACCTGCTCTTGGATGAGCTGGGCGGTGGTGGGGCTCATAGTGGTTGTCATGGACCACTGTGACCCTACTCCTGCCCGCAACGCATCTCTTCAGTAGGAAGAGGTGCTGCGTATGGAGGGGAGAGGGGAGGGGATGGGTTGGAGAAGGTGTCTGCGGGTGTGTGTTGGACCAGGCTCCCTTCGCAAGGAAGAAGGCAGGGCTTTATAAAGGAGAAGGAGGTATGCCACGGCCATGCCCTGGGCTGTGCATGACCAGCCATGCGGCTGGCAGAGCATGCTGTGGCAGAGAATGACGCGAAGAAGAAGAAGCCCATGCCCTGAGCCGCGCGGAGAAGAAGTTCAAAGAAAAATAAAAATGAAGATGGTGAAATTGCGAGGCAGCACTTGAAGAAGATGTTAATTGCATGGCCAATTATTCACTCTCCTCCCCTCTCAAATAAATGCATGCAAGTATCTTTTTTTACAAATGCAACTGTGGCTACCTAATATGCAATGGCCATGCTAGGAAATAACACAAGATGACATTTTTATTGGTGCATTTTTGCTGTGCAACCATACCCCCATGCCTATCTTTTGCTAGCCCCTAGCAAAACATTTTGTATTGTATTTAGAAATGATCTTAAGCTGAAGATTTTCTTCTGAGGTGACATAGGTGTGTTTATTTGTTGGATATTGTGAAAATTAATTGCAGAGAAGACTACCAGTACATTAAGTCTTATGTGACATAAACCATCTCTCGACTAACCTGGACTCTTGATATTTAAACCTTAAGTACGATTTCCAGGACTCAAAAGGTTTTTGCTGTACTCGAAAGCTCAAGAAATTATGGTTTGTGCATAGTGAAGGATCAAGACTGACCAGATGAACATTAAGACTCAAGCCCAGGTTTTCACGAAAATTTAAGTACAGGTTGGTCCCAGTTTCAGCTCATGTCTTCGGATTGACCCTTAAAAAGTTGACAGAAAACTCAACCCTCATTTTTTTTCTTTTGTGGCTCAAAGAATATATGGTAAACACAGGGTATTTTTAACTTTGCCCTGAAATATTTTGAGGGAGAAGAATTTATAGATATTTGTGAGATATACTGACTTATTTACACTTTTTTTTTTTTTTGAAACACTTGTCAGTATATCTCTTACAACTTTATTTGGAGGAGCACACTTTTGTTTTGGTGGGAGAGTTCCTTTTTGGTGGAAAGAGTCTCTCCTAAACACAAGACTAAAGCTTGGGATAAAAAGTCTACCTGCGTACACAGGTAAGGACTCCACCTTCCCTAATGAACACTAGGGTTGGATCTTATGTTCACCTGGTCTTTCTTGATATGTGTAGTGTGAACCAAGATTACTTAGGCTCTCGAGTAGAAGCAAACCAACGTATCCTGTACCGGTGTCTCAGGTACAAGAATACGTCCTTAGTTAGGAGAGATTCCGATCTGTCTTGTCAATGCTCAAGTGAATTAAGCTGAGCCTGAGCGAATCAAGCTTCTGTGGCCTGGAAAGTCTTCAAAACAGTGGTTGAATATCCATAAATACTTATTGTATTTTTGTTTCAGCCTTCAGATCATTACTAAACACCTATTTTTTTATATATACATATTTATAGATAGATGGAGACTGCATGATACCATAAAATACCCAGATCCTATGGATGCCTATCCACCCCCCCATGCCAAACGATGCTATGTCCTCGTATGCATGCAGGGTAGGGTAGAGGAAGGACCAAAGATTGGGGAACGAGAGCTGAGGTGCAGGGTATACAGCAGGGTGGTAGGGTGGGTGGATGGTGGGTGGTGAAGTGAAAAGGTGCGAAGTGAAGTGTACGTGGCAGTGGCGGAGTGTTGTTGGGGTGCCTCCCAACGAGCGCTGAATTTAACGTCCCCAGCTGGACTCAGGATGAGGCACGACATTAGTTACCCTCCAGCAGGGCAACAGTTTCTCCAACGGGAGCAGGTTCATGAGTAAGATAAGGTTTTAAATGCTGCCCATTGACCGTAAATTTATGCCCAGATTTGAGATCTTCAATTTCCACGGCCCCATTTAGAAATGGTCTCGAGACCAGGAAAGGACTAGTCCATTTGGACTTCTATTTCCCAGGAAAGAATTTGAGCCAGGCGTTGTAGAGCTAAACTTGCTGAGATGGCTCAAATTCCTTCCGCCGAATATGGTTGTCGTGAAAAGCCTTAGTGCGTTGCTTGAAAGTTAAGGCAGAATCATAGGCTTCACGATGGAGCTCTTCTAGTTCTTAAAGTTGGAGTTTCCTTTCTCGACCACATAGGTCTGGGTCGAGGTTACATTGGCGAACCACCCAATAAGCGCGGTGCTCCAACTCCACGAGAAAGTGATAAGGCTTCCCGTAAACGATTCTATAAGAAGACATACCTAGGGGAGCCTTGAAAGCGGTCCGATACGCCCAAAGTTCGTCAATTAGCTTGTTGGACCAATCCTTACGGTCAGGCTGAACCGTTTTCTGGAGAATTTGCTTGATTTGTCGGTTTGACACCTCTGCCTGGTCGTTCGTTTGAGGATGATACGGAGATGCAATACGATGGTGGACTCCATATTTCCTCAGAAGTGCCCAAAAAGACGCATGGGTAAAGTGGCATCCTCCATCCAAGATAATGGCTCGAGGGATCCCAAAGCGCACAAAAATGTGGTCTTTGACGAATCGAGTGGATACAACATGGTCAGCATGGCACGTGGGAATAGCCTCGATCCATTTTGAAACATAATCAACAGCTACGAGGATGTATTCGAAGCTGTTGGAAGGAGGAAAGGGACCTATGAAATCAATTCCCCAAATGTCAAAAATTTCAACAGCTAGGATGGGTTGCAAGGGCATCATGTCATGATGTGACATTGACCCTAACGACTGGCACCTAGTGCAATGCTTGGCATAATTGTGTGCATCCTGGTAAAGGGAGGGCCAAAAGAAATCGCACTGCAACACCTTGGCTGCAGTTTTCCTCCCAGAGAAATGGCCTCCGCAGGCCTAATCGTGGCAGAAGGATAGCACACTGGGGATTTCGCTGTCAGGAATACAGCGACGGATGATCTGATCAGCACCTATTCGAAAAAGAAGTGGATTATCCCAGAAATAATACTTTGCTTCTGCCATGAGACGCTCGCGCTGGGTTTTAGGCCAGCCACGAAGAAGGGAACCAGAAGCAAGGTAATTGGCAATGTCGGCATACCAAGGTCCACTTGCCACATTAATTGCCAATAGGTGCTCATCGGGAAAAATCTCATTAATCGGCAGGGTAAGTCCAATGTGGTCAGGGTCTAGTCTCGAGAGATGATCGGCCACAACATTCTGGGCTCCGGCCTTATCGCGGATCTCAATGTCAAATTCTTGAAGCAGAAGGATCCACCAAATCAGTCTAAGCTTGGCATCCTTCTTGTGCATGAGATGGCGAATGGCTGCGTGATCAGAGAAAACAATAACATGTGAGCCTAGAAGGTAAGAGCAGAATTTCTCCAGCCCAAAGACGACCGCCAGTAGTTCTTTTTCAGTGGTAGTATAATTACACTGGGCCTCGTCCAATGTCTTACTGGCGTAGTACACCACGAAGGGGTGTCCATCACGTCTTTGTCCCAAGATGGCTCCGACTGCAAGGTCGGAAGCGTCACACATGAGTTCAAAGTCGAGGGACCAATCAGGTGGTTGGAGAACAGGGGTCTTGGTGACAGCATCACGCAGCTGCATGAATGCCCGTATGCAATCGGGGCCCATATCGAAGGGTACGTCAGTCGATAGGAGATGAGTTAATGGTCGAGAAATCTTGGAGAAGTCTTTGATGAATCTCCTATAGAAACCGACGTGTCCCAAGAAGGAGCAGATTTGTTTGGCAGAGCCAGGCACAGGTAAATCAGCAATTACATGAAGCTTAGCTTTGTCAACCTCGATACCCCTATCGGAGATGATATGCCCGAGAACAATTCCCTCGTGTACCATAAAATGACTTTTTTCCCAGGAAAGCACGAGGTTCACATCAATACATCTCCTACGGATACAGGTCAGGTTGGCAAGACAGTCATCAAAAGAGGGTCCAAAGACCGAAAAGTCATCCATGAAAACCTCGAGAAAGTCACCCACCATGTCATGGAATATCGCCAGCATACATCTCTAGAAAGTTGCTGGTGCGTTACAAAGTTCGAACGACATCCTTCTAAATGCGAAGGTGTCGAAGGGGCAGGTAAAGGTGATTTTCTCTTGATCCTGGGGGTCAATTGCCACCTTGTTATATCTTGAGAATCCATCCAGGAAACAGAAAAATTTATTTCCCGCTAACCGCTCCAGGATTTGGTCAATGAAAAGTAGTAAAAAGTGATCTTTCTTAGTTGCAGCATTGAGTTTCCTATAATCTACAGAGTGTGTGTAGGGATGGATTCGCCCCTATCATTGACACGGATGGTGAGTCTCGCCTTTTTGGGCACGACGTGGATTGGACTCACCCAGGGGCTATTGCTGATCGGGTAGATTATACCCGCATCCAACCACTTGATAATTTCCTTCTTAACGACCTCCCGCATGTTGGGGTTGAGACTTCGCTGCATCTCACGGGAAGGTCAAGCCTCCTCCTCCGTATATATACGGTGAGTGCAGTAGGAGGGGCTAATGCCAGTTAAGTCTGATAAAGACCATCCAATGGCTGCCTTGTGTTCCATAAGGACCTTTGTTAGTTTGCACTCTTGCTCCCCAGTCAATTTTGAACTAATGATTACGGGGAGTGTTTCATTTGGTCCCAAGAAGACATACTTAAGCATATTAGGCAGCTCTTTCAGCTCGGGAGTGGATGGTGAAAGATTTGGCATTTCTTGGGACGAGAGTGTCCTAAACGGATCAGAAGAAAATAATTCAGGAGGAAGAAGTTGGCCCTCAGATTGGCCAAAAAGAGGGGCATCTTGGATAGATGGATCCAAAAAGGGATAGCCCCAGTGAGCAGTATGTGGGCTCAAGGTCCCAATGTGGAGTTGCAGTTCCGCTTGATTTGGCTGGAAAGAAAGGGCAATCCAGTCTTCAAGAGTATGGACCGGCGGTATGTAACCCGAATATGACTCAGACCACGAGGTATGGGAAGCGAAGAAAACCTCGTCGGAAGTCTGGTCAGGAGAAGGTACGGGAATAGGGAGGGAAGGGGAAACGTCACGAGGTTTTCTGATACACGCGCTGACGGCCATGTCCTCGTCATACGTGTCATCCTCGATGCAATCACAATCAAAGTTCTTAGTTGCCTTGAAGATGTTAAGCTTGATCTTCTCAGATCCAACTGCAATCTCAATACAGCCCGACTCGCAGTCGATATGGGCGCGGGTTGTGGCCAAGAAAGGTCGACCAAGGATGATCGGACAATTAGAAAGTGAGCTAGGAACTTCCATATCCAAAACAAGAAAGTCAACAGGAAAAAAGAGACTGTTGACCCTAACCACCACGTCTTCCACCACACCCTTTAGAATTTTGACAAAACGATCTGCCAATTGTAACGTGACAGGGGTTGGTTTCAGATTTTCTAAGGCAAATTTCTCGAGCATGATGGTTGGTATAAGATTAATGGAAGATCCTAGATCAAGCAGGGCACGGTTAAAGTTGCAGCCTTGGATGCTACAGGAAATAAGCGGTGTGCCCGGATCTTTCTGCTTTGGTGGTAGATTTGACAGTATAGCACAACTTGCATGAGGTGAGAGAACCACCGGATTCCTTATTTTCTTTGACTGTCGCTTGGGTGTAGTGTAGTCTTTGAAAAATCGGGCGACATGTGGTCGATAGCCTCTAGCATGGGTACCTTGATTTCAACATCCCTGAATAAATTACACAGGTTATCAAAGGTTTGCGTATCCTTTTTCTTGCCTTTTGGCTCCCTCAGTAGAGCCTCAGGGAATGGGACTGATTCTGGCACCAGTTTGGGTGTATCATCCTCTCGCAAATGCGATGCGCATCCTGAATGAGAAGGCGATCAAGAAGATGGGCCAGGATCAGGTCGAGGTGGATCGACTGTCTGCTTACCGCTCCTCGTAGTAATCGCATTGGACGTCGCGGGTCCAGTGGGATCATAAGGTGGAGGAGGGTTCGCAATAGGGACATAAGAGTGAGGTGCTGCAGTGGGATTAGCCTGAAATCTCGGTGGAATGCTCGGAGCCTGCAGAATCTGATGAACCTTCCCCTGAGAAGGTCGTACATGTGGTTGAGGACCACGGGGCACGAATTTTCAAGGGCTGGGAATAGGTTGGGCTGGAAGAGTGCCCTGAGATCGAGTCGCCATGCGTAGTTGACTGATCTCAGCATTCTGCTGCGCTAATTGGTGCTGAAGAGAGGTCATGTTCTCTTCATGGCGCTTTGACATTTCCGTCATCATTCGCATCAATTTCTGAAGAGGACTTCAAGCGTGTTCTGTTTGCGGTATGCAAGGACCTGATGGCGGATTCGCCACAGGATTAGACTGGGCCCTTGGGATGACGGGTGCAGACGGTCGCATTGACCCACTCGCGGGATTTTGGCACTACGGGTTGCTGGACCATGCGAAGTTCGGATGATTTCGCCACCCTGGGTTATAAGTAGCAGAGAACGGGTTGTTTCCCAGGACGCAAGCATCTTCTAAACCAGAAGACGAGTCCGCATGTAAATACGCATCCGAGCACACGGAGGCTTGGTCCTCCGTGTCAAAATATTGGCTTGCAGAAGCCAGATCCACATGACTTACCGAATCGCTCGGTGCGACGCTCGGTAAGGAAGATCTTACGGGGTTTCTAGGGATAAGCCTGGTGTTGGAGGAATTAGGATTATGACGAAGTGGTGAAGTGGGGGTGTTTGCCATAGAACGGGTGGGATTGGCTAGAAGATCATCCAGCTTCTTGTGCATGACAAGGACTTCATCCAATTTTTGTGCGATGAGACTAAGATCAGTGGATGAATGGGAGGGTCCCGTGTCAACTTCGTGAACGTTACGGGGCAGGCTGGTACGATTAAAGGCGACAATGGAAGCATTGTTCATTGAGTTTTCATTCATGTTTTCAAATAATTCGAATGCTCCATTCTCATCTTTATTCATGAAATTTCCTCCGCAGAAAGCGTTTGCAATCTGCTCCAAAGTCTCATTTAGCCCATAATAGAAAATCTGGGCTATATGCCACTTAGGCAGACTGTAGTGCGGACACTTCCGGAGGAGGTCATTATACCTCTCCCAAGCCTCGTGAAACTGTTTGTCGTTTTGTTGCGTAAAGGAAGTTATAGCACGGCGAAGCTCATTGGTTCGTCCGATTGGGAAGAACTTCATGAGAAATGCTATTCGCATCTCTTCCCAAGAATGGATGGTTCTCCCAAGGGTGCGTAACCATTGCGATGCTTTATCCCACAACGAAAATGGGAACATTTTCATGAGGACTATTGGTAACCCGATGTTTCTCGGTTTAACAGTTTCAGCCAATCGGGTTAGGTCTTCCAAATGGAGAAAAGGATCTTCACTTGCAAGACCATGGAAGTGGAAGTTTATCAGGCAAATTATATTAGGTTTCAGTTCAAAATTGTCCCCACCCATGGGGACCCGAATTTGTCCTATGGTCTCTGTAGCAGTGGGATTCTGATAGGAGCTAAGAGACCTAGGCTCCTCCCGTTCGAGAGGGTTCTGCATCTCCTCCAAGGTTTCCTTAATGGCTTCAATTTGCTCATTATACATTTCCATTTGGGCTTGGAGGAGGGTTATGGGATCCATGGCTCCACCACCTGGTGGGTTTTGAGGGTGGTTTCCTCCCTCGGGATTTGGGGGTGAGTGTGCAGCCATGTTTGTGGAGGAGGATGACGATTCGGCTTCTATTCTTCTAAAATTATCAGACAATTCAAACAATTCAGGATTTTGTGACCTCCTCCCAAACATGCACTACCGCAGGAAGAATTGGGGGGATACGAAGGGAAAAGGAGATGAGAGAAATGACGCCACAAAGGTACACTTGATGATAATTCAAGACAATCAAAGTCCTAACCTCTACAGTGTGCCCTTAGACCTAAAGATCTAAGTTACCTACTATCACAACCTACGGAACTAAATGCGAGCACTGCGGAACCATCGGGCCAGATTGAAAGGCCGTTTGCCCCAGTCATAGACACCTGATAGCACGCGGGAACCCTCACCAGCACGTAAGCGCTACACGCAGGTAGTTAGACCTCCAATCCTTAATAAGGGTCAAGTTGCTACCAGTTTTAATTAGAGGCTTAGGATCAAGTGCTTCTAGAATGTGAAGGGCGTTGTTTACGGGTAATGCCCAAGTGCGTTGATTTTATAAAGTGTGTAAACGAAGCATGCAACGGGGAAATCTCCCCGAATTGAAGTTTTAATTGGTGAATGGTTTTTAGAATTCAGCCTTTAAGTAGTATGAATTTTAAGATTTCGCTAAATTACCAATTCAACCAATCTCCGGATTTTGAGAGAATACAAGTTTTTCTATGCCCAACAAACCCTTCTTCAATATGAGTTAGTTAATGCATGCTAAAAATGCAATGGGCTTTCCTAAGTGGAAATTTCTATGTGTGAATGCGCGAGTCAATTTTAAGTTAATGTGAAAGGGAGCCAAAGCACTTTAATTCAAGTGCTCCCAATCACCAGAATGATGTTCCACACATAAGGCTCAACCACAAGATAAAGAAAATCAAAGTGTTGGGTTTGAAGTATTCGGGATCAAATCTTAGGCACGTGAAAGGTCGTGGTGGGGTTGGATTTAATTCAATTCCAAGTCTCCCCACCAAAAATGTGATCTCGAATTGCGGATAAATGAGGCAAAGAGAGATGGCAATCAATCTATTTATTTTTGCCTCAAGGTATACTTCACACGGCGAAAGATTCAAGAATCAAGATTCTTGGATCTTCGCTATGCGAAGTTTGGCAGGAAATCCTGAGGCGGTGGGAGTGATGGCAAATAATCAAACAAGTGATTTTTAATCCACTTGCCCCAAGAGATCCCAAGAAGTTTTTTTTTTTTATTAAGGTGACAAGTTGACCTAAGTTGCTAAGAGAGAGAGACTTGCTTGTTCAGCAACGTGGGCGAAGCTCCAATGCAGTGTAGGCGACTTCTTGCTCTCATTCCCACCTTGGATCTGCCCACGTCTCCGACTTCCTCTGCTTGCCTCCTCCTTGCAACTGGTTCACCTGCACACCAGCAAACAAAAACACCTGTGAAGAGAAGGGTGTGAGAAGAGAAAACTAAAGGAATGGACCATGTAATTATAAAGAACTATGAGTGTTTGAACGTAATTTTGCCACAATATAATAATAACAAAAAAAAAATCAAATTGGTGGCAATGGCATTGAATGTAAATTTTAATTAGGGGGAAAACAGGGCTTTTTTCCTCTCTCCTCCTTACGAGAGAGGGAGAGCACCGCGGGGGTTGATGTGAGGATCAAGAGGACGGCGAGGTCGAGAGCTCTCCGGTGGTGGCAGTGTTGGCGACGCAGGTGGCCGGAGCTCCGGCCTGTTGAACAAGCAGGCGGAGGTGCTGCTGCAGGGCTTGCGCGCACTGGTGCGCCTGCAGATGGGCACTGGAGCGAGAGGCACGTGGGCGGAGAGGGCAGAGAGCGCCTACAACAGGGCGCACGATTGAGAGCGCCTATAACAGGGAGGCGCTGGAGATGGTGTGCGGTTGAGAGCGCCTGCAGCAGGGCACTGGAGATGGCGTGCGGTTGAGAATGCCTGCAGCAGGGCGCTGGAGATGTTGGCTGCGGGGAGGCGTGCCGGCGCGGTGCAGGCTGAAGGGCGTGCGGGCGCCTGCAGGCGCGGGTGGCTATGCGTCTGTGGGGTGAAGGCGGGCGGTGCAGGGATGTGCTGGAGGGTGGATGCTTGGTGCACAGTGCGCGCGGTGGGTCACAGGGTTCGCCCTTTCCTCGGTGAAGCAGTTCCCCGCAAGAGGGAAAAGATCCAGATTTCCAGTGCACGCTGCCTCTGCTCTTTTTAACTCCTCTCTCTCCCTGCGTGCGCCAATCAAGGGATTTGCAAATCCCTTTTCTGTTTTTGGCCGGCGGGCGTTGGACGAGATGGCCGGAGGAAAGGGAAAAGTTCCTTCGGTTGTTGGGGAAATTTGCTCCCCAACCCTTGCTCTTTCTGAATATAATACCTGCACATAAAAATAACAAAATCATTACATATTAAGTTATAGAATGTTATAAACATAAATCATGATGCGTGCAATTATTCTACAACTTAATTGTAATTATTAACACATCTACAAGGTACAATTAAAGGTACTTAGGCTTAATATTAGTCCATTAAAATTCGAACTGCCTGCTAGAAGCTGCATATCTATAGGACAATCATCTAGGACTGAATGAGCAGCATCTAGTTTATTTTTTTTATTGCATTGCATTCATACACTGCACGAAGAAAGCTGGAGTAAGGTACATCTTTTCTTGAGCATTAATTACTTGTCATGCATATGCATTGAACCTAAATCTAAGACCACTAAAATGCTTGAATCAAATTAATTCAGTGGTCACTTTAAACTAATTGGGACTGTTAAGAGGTTGGACTTTAAAATCTGTGATTAAAAATTGTGTGCAAAAGGATCCTGTTTGCGGAATTTCAAAAAAAAAAAAATCAAAACACGATCGTATGCTTGCACACTTGAGACACTATGCACCTCACACATAAGGTTACTAGATAAATTTCTACCTCTCCTCTTTTGCACCACAAGGGAAGTTAGTCGGAAATCAACAAGCCTATCCACCAAGTTACTTCGGTTCCTCGTGTGTGGGCTTGATTCAAGACTTCCATCCCTTGCGAGTAGGTTATAGGCACCAGCGAAGGTTGGCCTAGAAAGCGTAATTTTTGCAAAACTTGTTTGGCCACCAACTAAATATATAACTCTAAGACCTGCAATCTACTAAAAACAGATCCCGTTGAATTTGCATTTGCTGTGATAATAGGACTCTTTAGGAAGTTTTCTGCTGAATCTTAAGAAAGTTAAAATTGTTTTGTTTAAGGAAATGGATTACTCTTACTCCTATCATTCAGATTATCAGAGTCAATACTTCCCATCTTTTAATCAGGATCCCATGCTCCGAGCGTATCCATCCTTTGATGGGTACATTGATAATTCATGGGATCATTCTCATTCTTACCCTAGGAGTACTGGCTTGATAACTCCCACTTTTGAGCAGAGCCTAGGAGCGGGATTTTCCAATTCTGAAATCCCTACTTCCATGCAAACACCCAACCCTCACACCATTCATGATTTTCTGTATCGAGGTTGGACCGATACCCCTAGGCAACTAGAGCCTGAAATTGACTATCCTCCCTAACCTGATAATAGTAGCCTCTCCTCTTTTATGATAGAAATGCAAAAACAATAAAAGGAAATAATGGAATCAATGGGAGAGATGTTGAGGAATAGTCAACACTTAAATGAAGAAATAAGACAACTTTGCTACATGCTTCCCAATAATCTTGATCCCTGCCCAATAAACCATGATTATGAAAATAATTCTGAGGAACCTAATGACAATAGGGGTCCAATTTTAGGTAGCCATCACTTAGACTCTTCCAATGAGACACAGCTGTTGGTGCTAGAGCACCACGATCATTTGTTTTGATGATAACAAAATACGTGTTATTTAACATTTGCAATTTGAGTCCTAGATTTCAGGTCAATTGCAAATGAGGACGTGTTTAGACGGAGTTCGAGCTCGCATCCAGGACGGATTGGAAGAGCTTGACGGAAAACAGAGGAGGTTCGCGTGGAGCGAAAGATTGAAGATGGAAGGAAATGAAGAATAGGATAGATTCTTTTTTATCCTTTCATGTATCTCTTGTATTTATTTTCTTGCTCTTTTTGATTCCTTAGAACATTATGTTAAAGAGCCTCAAAGTACCCTAAAAGTAGTCCTAGGAACACCTGCACAACCCTAGGATACTTAGGTTTTCTGTAGAATACTTAGAAAACCAATATAGGGCTCAAACAGCATTTCCAGACGTCTAATCCCAAAATCAGACGTCTGATAAAGTATTTTAAGACGTCTGACTGTTGTTTCAGACGTCTGATAACTGTTAGGCTGGACATAGTTAGTTATGTCTGATGAAATCAGACGTCCAGACCTTAGACCAGACGTCTTAGGAGACGTCTGATGACTTTGCCAGACGTCCAATTAGTGGACCGTTGGCTGGCTTAGAAAACACTCAAGATTATGACCGTTAGAGCCTTATCAGACGTCCTTAGGACTTACCAGACGTCTGATAAATGACCGTTTTGCCTCGGCTGACCCAAAATCTCTTCTCAGAGATTTTCTAGCCGTTGCAACGTCTGGAAATCAATTCCCACAGTAAAAGTAGGTTTCCAGACGTCCAGACATAGTGCCAGACGTCCTGTATGTCGTCTGATGGACTTGCACAAAAACCCTGTTTAGATCTGATTCAAGTCAGGGAGAAACCCGCATAGAATCAGACGTCTGACCTTGGAATCAGACGTCTTAAAGTGGCCTTCCAGACGTCTGATGCCAGAGTTAGACGTCTGATAACCCTGTCAAATGCAATCATTGTCCTGATTTCGGCCTGATTCTCTTGGGCTTTGCACCCAACGGCTATGGAAGCTTTTCCAAGCCTTCCAAAGCCTTCCTAAGGCCTCTATAAATAGAGGGGAACCTTTGTAACACAAACACACAAGATACACACTTAGAAACACACATATACACACTAAGACACACACCTTGCAATACACTTTCAAACCTTTTGTGTCCAAAGAAAAGACTCTCTTGCTCTCCAAGCTCAAGATCCATTTTCTTGAGAGCATTCAAACCGTTGCGCACCCGCTCTCCCGGCGTTGTTAACGAGAGCGACGTAGCGCCATCGCGTGGCACACGCACCGCGTCATCGTCGACGCACTCCTTGCAAAGGGGAGTTTCCTATTTCCTATAGAAGCTAGGTTTAATTTTGTTGGCTCTATAGGACTGTTATTTTATTTTATCTTTGTATTTTGGTTGGGTATTCGCTTTGCGAATTCCCGTCTCCTTCGTGGGACAAAATCCTTCTCGTGGAGAGAAGGGGTTGAGGAACGCTACCCTCGTACTTGTAGCGTGGTTGTATTGAGGTTGAATCACCCTCGTTTAAAGTGATTCGGTTAGTGGATTTGATCAACTAGGTTGATCGGAAAATCCTAACTCGAGAGGGTTAGGTGGTGGTTTTCACCCGGTTTGGGTTTCCACCTAAAAATACCTGTGTACATTGTGCGATTGATTTTTGTGAGATTGCTTTATATTTTATTTCCGCATATTATTACGTCACCCCTCCTAGTAGGGAAACTTTCAACAGCCACTAGAGGATAATGATCATAGTGATTATCCACCTGAATTATATTGCATTCAAAAGCAAGGTAAGATGGTATCTCTTGAGGACCTTGATCCCAATGACGGTATTCTCCTTACCCCTACCAACCCAGGTCAAGGTTATATTGTTCCTATCACTTCCCCTCTTGATTATTTGGTGGAATCCCATTCTACTCTTAGTGAGCCTACTCCTGATCCTCCACTTAGGGAATCAACACCTACCATTCAATATTCTAAGGATTCAAATGCACCTAATGAAGGTGACCCTAAGGGAATAGAGGATGATCAATTCTGGTCTCAGGGATATGATGAGTCTAATTCTGAAGATGAGGATACCCTAATAGAGGAACCTGGATTGAAAATCTGGAGTGATTCACAGGAGAATTATTTATCATTTGAGGATTTACCTCCAAAGGGTAGAAATAATATGATTAAATCCATATTCCTCCTTTCTTTTAAGAGTTATCCTCCATCAAAACAGGAGTTGATATTAGAGGAGGATGAACAAAATAATGAGATGTCTATGGGAGACTCTCAGGGACAAAACACATCAATTAAGGATTTATACCCCGAGAAGAATGACGAATTCAATGATATAGACTTCCTCCAAAATATTAAGACTGATCCTCCTTTAGAAATAATTGAGGATACTGATCCAACTCCTAATGAATCACATATACACCCCGACAAATATTTCAGTGAACCAAATGAATCTGGGGATGAGCTGAATGATAATGATTCTTACATTTTGACATTGCCATCAAAAAGTTGTAATTTAGAGTCTACCCTTGATTCAAATATGACTCCGATCATTAATGCTAGGCAGGATAACTTGAAGTTGTCTACTACTATTAGGGAGTGTACACAATCTAAATCATTGTTGGAATTGGACCTAACGCCAACTAAGCCCTCATTGGACTTAACCATTACCTTCCAACACTACAAACAACCCTTATACTCCCTAACCGATCCTTGGCTCAAATCTCTGCTCATGTACATTCTTTCTGGAGAATATATCAGGCCAATACATCCTAGGGTAGAATGGCAAGTATGGATTGATGCTTGTGCTTTTACTCTCGCCATTCAAGGGTTTGAACTAATTATGTGTATATCTTTTAAAACCCATCCTGCTTTGGAGGATCCTTATTATCCTCCACTTATTCCATTTCGGGAGGCCGCTTTCATATTCCGTTTATTATTCCTAGACCTCCCAAGGTAGCCAACAAGATTTTCTGTTTTCATTTCTTCTGGCGAACATTTGGAATTCCATTGCATCATCAGTTCGCCAACATCCGTGGTTACCTGTTTTCTAGGCCTACACTATTACAAATATTTTTAGGGCCTAACTTTGTTTGTTTGGAACCAGACTTATAGGTTCCTTCTTAGTCTAGCTGTTGACAGAAAATGCAGCGCTTGTTGGGAGGCAACCCAGCAAACTGTGTCAGGTGATATTTTTCTTTTCTCCTCCTGTTTTAATTTTACAATGGGGACATTGTAGGATTTAGGCATGGGGGAGTGCATTTGCATTTTAGGAAGTATTTATGCATTTAGGTTAGTATAAAAAAAAAGAATTTGAGCTGAATGGGTTAGTCCCTAGCAAAATACGTTTGTTATTGGAGGTTCTTCTTCTGGAATTATTTCTTAAGTTTAGAATCCAGTGTATTTATTTCACGTGCACGTAGATTTGGTAATGGATCCTTGAGGAAAACCAAGGAGCATTTGTAAGTCTACTGAACCCTTGGACAGTTCATAGGGAGTCAGGCATACTATCTTCTAATAGATCTACCTCATATTTGTGAGAAGAAAGTAGAGAGATTACTGGTGCACTAAGTCTAGTGCAAGGACTCTTAAGTTTTAGATAATTAGATAATGATACTTCAGAGTTAGGCGTAGTTTTCACTCTCTGTTCCTGTGTATGTACTTTGAGTGAATTCCTGAGAGTCACCAAATAAGACAGATACACAGAGATTGAGTCTTAATAAAGCTATAACTATGGTGTATGATTACGACTGTCCTTCATAGAGTCCTCAACTGAAGGAGGGTAATAGTGTCAAAGGTCAGAAATACGCCTGTCCTATCCATTCCTTATCGGTGCCGAGAATAGGCACTTCTACCAAATAAGCCACATAACTTCCTCTTGACCATCATCATCCCTAATAATGCCTCATAAATAAAAGGCCATATCGTGTTGTGTTGATTGAAAAAGAAACAAAAACAAGAAGAAATAAAAAAAAAATAAAGAAAGAAAAAAAGAAAAAGAAGAAACAGAAAGAACAAAAAGAAGAGTCCAAGTGTATGATGTAACACTGTTTCTGAGTCAGCAAAACACCTATCGCGTTCCATCAAATAAGACCCATACCTACCTTCTAGTATTTCTGATTGCCTGAATATTGGTTGAGAACTTTAACTTATTTGTAGAGTTATTAGGACTTTAATTGAAGTGTGGATGCCATGTGAGGTTACTAAATAGTGAGTACAATTTCTAAATCTGGCGAGAGTTGTGATCTCAGAAAGAAAGAAAAGAGAGAGTGCCCAAGAACATCAAGAGAGCACAATTGTGTAGCCTCTCTCAGAGTTGACTTATCTAATAGTCTAGAGAGCTAGAGTTTGCAGTACTAAACTATATGTAGTACCAGTTGAGTGTGTGCCACCAAATACAAATCCATTCAACTTTATATCTCCTACCTAAGCCAAACACCGGGGTCAAATTATAGATTATCGTTTGCTTTATCCCCGAGGGAAGTAGTTGCCTACCTCAACAAAAATTTTTGCCAAGGGTGATGTACGAACTCCTAATGCGAATCGGCTCTTTCACTTGGATCTGTTACCTAGGCTATCAGCACTTCATATTTGTCTGGATTTCTAAAGCTTTGAAGTAAGAAAAGAAGAAATCTACTGATTACTTCTATTATTTTTCATTTTTGCTAGGGACTAGCAAATCTTAGGCATGGGGGTATTTGATGAGTCCATTTTAATGAACTAATATTAAGCCAAGTACCTTTAATCATACCTTGTAGATGTGTTAATAATTACAATTAAGTTGTAGAAGAATTGCACGCATCATGATTTATGTTTATAACATTCTATAACTTAATATGTAATGATTTTGTTATTTTTATGTGCAGGTATTATATTCAGAAAGAGCAAGGGTTGGGGAGCAAATTTCCCCAACAACCGGAGGAACTTTTCCCTTTCGTCTCCTCCAACACCTGCCAGCCAAAAATAGAAAAGGGATTTACAAATCCCTTGATTGGTGCACGCAGGGAGAGAGAGGAGTTAAAAAGAGCAGAGGCAGCGTGCACTGGAAATCTGGATCTTTTCCCCCTTGCGGGGAACTGCTTCACCGTGGAAAGGGCGAACCCTGTGACCCACGGCGCGCACTGTGCGCCAAGCATCCACCCTCCAGCTCATCCCTGCACCGCCCACCTTCACCCCACAGCCGCACAGCCACCTGCGCCTGCAGGCGCCCGCACGCCCTTCAGCCTGCACCACGCCCGCACGCCTCCCCGCAGCCAACATCTCCAGCGCCCTGCTGTAAGAGTTCTCAACCGCACTCCATCTCCAGCGCCCTGCTGCAGGTGCTCTCAACCGCACGCCATCTCTAGCGCCTCCCTGCTGCAAGCGCTCTCAACCGCGCGCCCTGCTGCAAGCGCTCTCTGCCCTCTCCGCCCGCGTGCCTCTCACTCTAGCGCCCATCTGCAGGCGCACCAGCGCACGCGTGCCCGCACACCAGCGTGCGTAAGCCCTGCAGCAGCACCTCCGCCTGCTCATTCAATAGGCCGAAGCTCCAGCCACCGCCTCCGGCCACCTACGTCGCCGCAACTGCCACCACCGGAGAGCTCTCGAACTTGCCGTCCTCCTGAGCCTCGCATCAACCCCCGTGGTGCTCTCCCTCTCTCGCAAGGAGGAGAGAGGAAAAAAGCCCTGTTTTCCACCTAATTAAAATTTACATTCAATGCCATTGCCAACAATTTGATTTTTTATTATTATTATATTATGGTAGAATTGCATTCAAACACTCATAGTTCTTTATAATTGCATGGTATTGACATTAACTAGTTTAAAGATTGATTTTGGACTTAACTTAAGTACTAATTGTCTTTAGTACACATCACGTGAAAACTGCATGAATTCATCCTAAATTTATTGAGGATTTCTGTGAGGGAAAATTGCACTTATACCCTTATCTTTTTAGGTTATTGTAAATCTACTTTTCTTCACATTTTAAATCCGATTTGAAAAGGGATTTCGCACTATCCGAAATAACATTAAATAATTAAGTATTGATTGCATCATTACCTCCTTGTGGACACGACCGGCTCTTCTGTGAGTGATTATTTTCATTATTTTTTTGATTATTCGATTTTTCCACCACTTAAATACTATAACGCTAAGCGAAAAGTCGTCTATCATATTTATATATATAGATATATATGTATATATATATGTATATATGTATAAATATGTATATATATATAAATAAATATATATATATATATATAAGATATATATTTATATGTATATAAGTATATATAGATGTGCACAAGTGAGTGTGAGTGTACAAGTCAGTGCGTGTGTACAAGTGTGGTGTGTGTGTATGAGTGAGGGCGTCTGCTGGAGAGTGTGGAAGTGGGAGTGTGAGTTAAGACGTCTGGCAGCCGCAGGCATCATCTGATGGCGTGGATGCACGCAGGCGCAGGCGCGCAAGGGCACGCGCGCTCGCTGGAGGGAGCAGGCGTGAGGGAGAGCGCAACGCAGCACGCTGCGGGCTGGAGTGGACGCGGACGAAGACGCAGGCGCTAGCGCGGGCAGGTGCGGGCGCTTGAGCAAAAGCGGGTGCAGACGTAGGCACGGACGCTGGAGCAGGCGCGGGCGTGGATGCGGCGACGGGCTGGAGGCGGTAGCGGCGTGGAGAGAGAGCGCGCGGTGACCGGATAAGTGAGAAACTTTCCGATCACCGCACTGTAGCTACAGTGCCGCACAGAAATGTGTGAACAGTAGCTACAGTGCCTATGCAGCTCGGACAACCGGTTGTGGCTGGTTCTGAATGCGCGGGTGGCGCTGGAGCGAGCCTACGCGTGCGTTAGGAGCTTGCACCGTGTTCGTACGCTTTTGTGCGGGTTATATTCAAAAGATAGGGACTAAATTGTGATTTGGGTGTACTAAATTGCAAAGTAGGTCAAGATGACCTCCCCTTAGGTCCAAATTTTAGTATAAACCTAATTTGGACCTAAGGAATCCAATGGTGAAGTTGGATTTTAGGTTTGACCTCGTTTGACTGGAGATTTTGCGTAAAAACCTAAATTAGGTCAATTAATGTGCTAGGACCCTGATCTAGGTCAAACTGGGTTCCAAAGGCCAAATTGAGTGTTCTAAATCCTAGAGGATATTTTTCCATGATTTTTAGAGGGTTTACTTGATTTTTATCCTGACCGAAACCTTGTTAATTTAAGTGGGTCTGTTTTAGGGTTACCAAATGTCATTTAATTCCTAGATTGCACATAAACCCATTTCTGATTGACTCAACCCACTTTTTATCTCATTTAGACCATTTGACATATGTTTTGCTTCTGAGAAATCCCGTTTATGTACTGCAATGGTAAAATTGCAGTTTTACCCTTTAATTCATGTTTTCTTCTCAGAGCACTTATTCCTTTATTTAGGCCTTCTTTTAGGTTATGTAGGAGCTTTTATCTTCTTTATTGGGTCAAAATGAGCTAGTTATGGCTCATGATGAGGCTCTCATCACACCGGCTGTTGGCTTGCACACGGGGGCTTGCGCGTTGCGTGGAGGCTGCTGGTGTCGTGCTGCTGCTGAGATTTGAAGCTTGAAGCTTCGGCAATGGTGGGAAGGGCTTGAATGGTGAAAACAGAGAGTGGAACCACCACGCCCACCTGCTCTTGGATGAGCTGGGCGGTGGTGGGGCTCATAGTGGTTGTCGTGGACCACTGTGAGCCTGCTCCTGCCCGCAACGTATCTCTTCAGTAGGAAGCGGTGCTGCGTATGGAGGGGAGAGTGGAGGGGATGGGTTGGAGAAGGTGTCTGCGGGTGTGTGTTGGACCAGGCTCCCTTCGCAAGGAAGAAGGCAGGGCTTTATAAAGGAGAAGGAGGTATGCCACGGCCATGCCCTGGGCTGTGCATGACCAGCCATGCGGCTGGCAGAGCATGCTGTGGCAGAGAATGACGAGAAGAAGAAGCCCATGCCCTGAGCCGCGCGGAGAAGAAGTTCAAAGCAAAATAAAAAATGAAGATGGTGAAATTGCGAGGCAGCACTTGAAGAAGATGTTAATTGCATGGCCAATTATTCACTCTCCTCCCCTCTCAAATAAATGCATGCAAGTATCTTTTTTTACAAATGCAACTGTGGCTACCTAATATGCAATGGCAATACTAGGAAATAACACAAGATGGCATTTTTATTGGTGTATTTTTGCTGTGCAATCAGTAAGTAATGGGTCTTATCTGCTCCAGGACCTCAAAGGGCCCCACAAACCTCGGCGTAAGCTTCTCCTTCACCCAAAACATTGGAAGCCCTTCATGGGCGAAACATGAAGAAAGACGTGATCCCCAACCTTGAACTGCACCTCTCTACGTTTTCGGTCAGCATAGCTCTTCTGCTTACTCCTGACAGTGCGAAGTCGTTTGTGGATCTACTCTATCACCTCCTGACTCTGTCGAATCAGCCTGGGGCCAACCTCCCACTTCTTCTCCACCTCAACCCAACTCAAGGGTGCAGTACACTTCCATCCATATAGAGCCTCATAAGGTGCCATGCCGATGCTCTAGTGATAACTATTATTATATGCAAACTATGCCAGGGGTAAGTGCTCCTCCCAAGAACCTCTCCAGTTTAGTACACAGGCACGCAAAAGGTCCTCAAGTGTCTGTATAGTGCACTCTGACTGTCTGTCCGTCTGGGGGTGGTACGCGGTACTGAACCTCAACCGTGTCCCCAAATCCTGCTGAAACTCAGCCCAAAACTAGAAAGTAAAATGAGTATCCCGGTCTGATACAATCTTACGCGGAACTCCGTGCAGGCGTACCACATCACGAATGTACCTCTCTACCAACTATGCTGGTCCCAAAGTGACTCGGATCGGCAAGAAACGTGCCGTCTTCGTCAACCCGTCCACTATCACCCAGACTGCGTCGTGTCCTCACTAGATAACGGGGAGACCCACCAACCCGTCCATGGTGATGCTCTCCCGCTTCTACTCTAGCATAGGAAGTGGCTACAATGGCCCAGCAGGCCTCTGGTGCTCGGCCTTCACTTGCTGGCACACCAAACACTACTATACGAACTCACCCACATCCCACTTCATCCCTCTCCATCACAAGTCGCGTCTTAGATCATGATACATCTTTGTGTTCCTGGGATGTATGGTGAATCTGGACCCATGCGCCTCCGTCAGGAGCTCTCTCAACAACTCCTCGTCCCTGGGAACGCACAAACGTCCCCTCATGCACAGCACCTCATCTATAAAAGAGAAGTCTCCTGGGTCCCCTGACAACACTCTGTCTCGCAACGTCTGTTGGTACGAATCTGTCATCTGTCCTGCGATGATGTGATCTATCAGCTCTGGTTGCATCTGTCGTGTTACCGTCACTACCCCACAATACCCCTGTGACTCTCGGGGTTGCCAACTGCCCAACTCCTCCATAAGTCTTAAACTCTGTGCCTATAAACTGGCCAAGTAGGCAGGCGCCTTCCGGCTCAAGGCGTCAGCCAACACGTTGGCCTTCCCCGGATGATAGGAGATGCTGCAATCATAGTCCTTCAAGATCTCTAACCAACATCTCTCTCTCATGTTAAGCTCCTTCTGATCAAACAAGTACCTGAGGCTCTTATGATCCGTAAAAATTTCAAAGGTCTCACCGTACAAGTAGTGCATCCATGTCTTCAGCGCGAAGACAACAACTGCTAGCTCTAAGTCATGGGTAGGGTAACTATACTCATGGGGCTTCAGTTGCTGCGAAGTGTAAGCGACAACGTGATCCCGCTGCATGAGCACACCCCCTAACCTTTGCAAAGAAGTGTCTGTGTAGACCACAAAACCACCACTACTATCTGGGATGGTAAGCATAGGAGCTGAAGTCGGTCTCTCCTTCAACTCCTAGAAACACACCTCACAAGCGTTTATCCAAGCAAAAGGCACGTCCTTCTGAGTCAACTAAGTCATAGGATGCGCAATCTGCAGGAATCTCCTGATAAACCACCGGTAGTAACTTGCCAGTCCCAAGAAGCTGCGTATCTCTGTCACTGTACGTGGCCTCTCCCACCTGAGTACGGCCTCAACCTTGGCTGGATCCACAGCCAAACCATTCCCTTAGATCACGTGGCCCAAGAAAGTCACCTACCTCAACCAAAACTCGCACTTGTTGTACTTGGCATACAGCCTGCGTCACCTCAAAGTATCCAGAATCATCCGTAGGTGTTGTCCGTGTTGTGCCTAATTCCGCGAGTAAACGAGCATGTCATCGATGAATACCACCAAAAACTGATCCAGATACAGTCTGAAAACCTGGTTCATCAAATCTATAAAAGCAGCAGGGCGTTGGTCAGCCCAAACGGCATGACCAAAAACTCGTAGTGTCCATACCGGGTGCGGAAAGCTATCTTGGAGACGTCGGTCTCCCTAATCCTCAACTGGAGGTAGCCTGACCTCAAATCTATCTTGGAGAATATTATGGGACCTCGCAACTGGTCAAAAAGGTCATCAATCCTTGGCAGCGGATACTTGTTCTTGATAGTGACCCTATTCAGCTGTATGTAGTCAACACAAAGTCGCAGGGTACTATCCTTCTTCTTCACAAACAACACAGGGGCTCCCCACGGGGATGCATTGGGCCTCACAAAGCCCTTCTCCAACAGGTCCTATAGCTGTGACTTGAGCTCTCGCAACTCAAGCGGTGCCATCCGGTACGATGCAGTAGAAATGGGGCTGGTCCCCAGTACTAGTGAGATCTCAAACTCGATCTCACTCTCGGGCGGTAGTCCTGCCAGCTCCTCTAGAAACACGTCAGGGTACTCACTAACCACCGGAATGCTCTGAAAGTTCGCCACGGGGCTAGGCTCTGCCACCACACAGGCTAGAAAGCTTTCACACCCCTGGCTCAAAAGTCTTGCTGCTCGAAGCGCAAATATGCACCTGAAACCTCCATCCATTGGCTGTCCGTGAAACTCAAAGGAAGGCATCTCCGATATGGAGAAGACGATCTTCCTCTCGAAATAGTCCACCAAGGTGTGGTAGGCGAACAACCAATCCATCCACAGAATCACACCTAAATCCTCCATCAGTATCACAATCAGGTCAACGGGGAGGCTTTTCCACTAGCGGAAACGAAACCGCGTGCCAGTGCAGGGTAGCTACCTGTGCACTTATCGTGCGTGCCGTAGTCACCGCTCCATCTGTCTGTGACCTCAGGGTGGTTGACTGGGTGTAGGACTACCACGGGGAACTCTCCCGATCAGGAGATTACCACGTGTACCTTCTACTCTTCAGAAAATACTGCAATCAAGATCGTTCCCACAAGGAACATGCAAGATCAAGAAAGAAATTTGAAAGTAAACCAATGGAGTGAAAAGAAATTACCTGTAAAATAAATAACTGGAAAAGGATAAATATACCTGCTAGTTTTTACTACTTTAGATAGTTTGGTTACCACTCTACTCAGCGTTCGCTGACTTCATTTTTTCATAACCCTGTTCAGGTCCAGGAGTTGAGCAGCTCGAGCTACCAGCTGCAGAGGGTGCTGGGCCCAGTCGAGCCCAGCCGTAGTTTTTCCATACTGCTGTTGTACTCTCTTTTTGCTATAGTGAGTTTCAGACTTTTGTTTACTGTTTCTGTTACTATTGCTTTTGTTCTATTTTCCTGTTGTTGTGGTGGTATGTACTGAACTGTAGCCTTTACTTTCCTTTACTGCTTGTACACTTTTACTGTTGGTTACATTACATAGTGAATGTGATTTATTTTCCTGCTTTTCAATTATTTCTTGTTGGACGCTAGGTCTTGGGATTAGTCGAGGCGAACCGGTCTCGAGTCCCGTAGGGATTCGGGAATCGGGTCGTAACAACGCCCACCCCCAAATCCCGAGGGAGGAAACCGCCCCCCTCCAATCCCACCAGGTGGTAGTGGAGTCATAGACCCCATAACCCACCTCCAAGCCCAAATGGAATTGTATAATGAACAGATTGAAGCCATTAGGGAAAGCTTGGAGGAAATCATAACTCTCCCAAACGAGAGGAGCCTAGGTCTCTTAGCTCTTATCAAAATCCCGCTGCTACAGAGACCATTGGGCAAATTCGGGTCCCATTGGGTGGGGACGATTTTGAATTAAAACCTAATGTCATTGGCCCAATTAAATTTCACTTCCATGGTCTTGCAAGTGAAGATCCCTTTCTTCATTTAGAAGACTTAACCTGATTAGCTGAAACTGTTAAACCAAGAAACATCGGGTTATCAATTATCCTCATGAAAATGTTCTCATTTTTGTTGCGGGACAAAGCATCGCAGTGATTGCGCACCCTTGGGAGAACCATCCATTCTTGGGAAGAGATGCGCATAGCATTTCTTAAGAAATTCTTCCCAATCGGGCGAACCAATGCGCTTCGCCTGGCTATAACTTCTTTCACGCAACAAAATGGTGAGCAGTTTCATGAGGTGTAGGAAAGATATAATGACCTCCTCCGGAAATGTCCACACCACAATCTGCCTAAGTGGCATGTAGCCCAGATCTTCTATTATGGGCTAAATGAAACTTTGAAGCAGATTGCAGATGCTTCCTGCGGAGGGAACTTTATGAATAAAGATGAGAATGGAGCATTTGAATTATTTGAGAACATGAGTGAAAACTCAATGAATAATGCCTCCATTGTCGCCTTTAATCGTACCAGCATACCTCGCAATGTTCACAAAGTTGACACGAGACCCTCTCATTCATCCACAGATCTTAACTTAATTGCATAAAAATTGGATGAAGTCTTCGTCATGCACAAGAAGCTGGACGAGCTTCTAGTCAATCCCGCCCGCTCTATGGCAAATACCTCCACTCCATCACTCTGTCACAACCTTAATCCATCCAATACCGGGCTGATTCCCAAGAATCTTGTGAGACCATCCTTACCAAGTAACGCGTCAAGAAATTTGGTAAGTAATGTGGACCTGGCTCCTGCAAGCCAATATTTTGACATGGAGAACCAAGCCTCCATGTGCTCGGATGCATATATGCATGCGGACTCATCTTCTGGCTTAGAAGACGTTTGTGCCCTGGGGAACAGCCCGTTCTCTGCTACTTATAACCTAGGGTGGCGAAATCATCCTAACTTCGCATGGTCCAGTAACCCGCAGCGCCAAAACCCTACGAGTGGGCCAATGCAACCGTCCGCACCCATCATCCCAAGGGCCCAGTATAATCTTGTGGCAAATCAGCAATCGGGTCCTTGCATACCTCAAACAGAACACACATCAAGTCCACTTGATAAATTGATGCGAATGATGATAGAAATGTCCAAGCGCCATGAAAAAAACATGACCTCTCTTCAGCACCAATTGGCATAGCAGAATGCTGAGATTAGTCAACTATGCATGACGACTCGATCTCAGGGCACTCTTCCAGCCCAACCTATTCCTAACCCGCGAAATTTTGTATCTCATGGTCGGCAACCACAGGTACGACTTTCTCAGGGGTAGGTTCATCAGATTCTACAAGCTCCGAGCACTCCACCAGGATTCCAGGCTAATCCTGCAGCAACACATCACCCTTATGTCCTTATTGCGAACCCTCCTCCACCCTATGATCCCACTGGACCGGCAACATCCAATGTGATTACAAGGAGTGGTAAGCAAACCGTCAATCTGCCTCGACCTGATCCTGGCCCATCTTCATCATCGCCCTCTCATTTGGAATGCACGTTGCATTCTCGTGAGGACAATACACCCAAATTGGTGCCAAAATTGGTCCCATTCCCTGAGGCTCTACTGAGGGAGCCAAAAGGAAAGAAAAAGGATACGCAGGTCTTTGATAACCTACGTAATTTATTCAGGGATGTTGAGATCAAAGTACCCCTGTTGGAGGCTATCGACCATATACCAACTATCGCCGGATTCTTCAAAGACTACACTACACCCAGGCGATAGTCAAAGAAAAAAAAGAATCCGGTGGTCCTCTCGCCTCATGCAAGTTGTGCTGTACTATCAAATCTACCACCGAAGTAGAAAGATCCGGGCACACTACTTATTTCATGTAGCATCCAAGGTTGCAATTTTAATCGTGCACTACTTGATCTAGGATCTTCCATCAATCTTATACCAACCATCATGCTCAAGAAATTTGCCTTAGGAAATCTGAAACCCACCCCTGTCACATTACAGTTGGCAAATCGTTCTGTCAAAATACCGAAGGGTGTGGTGGAAGACGTAATGGTTAGGGTCAACAGTCTCTGTTTTCCTGTTGACTTTCTTGTTTTGGATATGGAAGTTCCTAGCTCACTTTCTGATTATTCGGTCATCCTTGGTCGACCTTTCTTGGCCACAACCCGCACCCATATCGACTATGAGTCGGGTTGCATTGAGATCATTGTTGGCTCTGAGAAGCTCAAACTAAACATCTGCAAGGCCGCCAAGAATTTCGATTGCGATTACATCAAGGATGACACGTCTGACGAGGACATGGCCGACAGCGTGTGCATCGGACTAATAGGGACCTATTATGACTGTTGTGGATTACCTCTGAACACAGATCATCACCTAACTGATATATTGTGACGTTTCCCCATCCCTCTCCTTACCCTTACCTTCTCTTGAGTAGACTTCTGACGAGGTTTTCTCCACTTCCCATACCTCATGGTCTAACTCATATCCGGGCTGCTCACTTCCAGTCCACCCCCTTGAAGATTAGATTGCCCTTTCTTTCTCGCCAAATCAGGCGGACATGCCACTCCACACTAAGACCTTGAGCCCAAATACTGATCACTGGGGCTTTCCTTTCTTGGATCCATCAATCCAAGATGCCCCACTTCTTGGCCAATTTGAGGGCCAAGTTCTTTCTCCTGCCCTTCTTTCTTCTGATCTGCTTAGGACACTCTCGTCCAAAGAAAATGCCAAATCTTTCGCCATCCACTCTCGAACTGAAAGCATTGCCTAACACGCTTAAATATGCTTTTTTGGGATCAAATGGAACACTCCCTGTAATCATTAGTTCAAAATTGACCAGGAAGCAAGAGTGTAAGCTAACAAAGGTCCTTATGGAACACAAGGCAGCCATTGGATGGTCCTTATCTGACTTAACTGCCATTAGCCCCTCCTACTACACTCATCGTATATATATAGAGGAGGAGGCTCGACCTCCCCGCGAGATGCAGTGACATCTCAACCCTAACATGTGCGAGGTCGTTAAAAAGGAAATCTTTAAGTGGCTTGATGCGGGTATAATCTACCCAATCAGCGACAACCCCTGGGTGAGCCTGATTCATGTCGTGCCCAAAAAGGCAAGACTCACCATCCGTGTCAATGATAGGGGCGAATCCATCCCTACACGCACTTCTACATCTTAGAGAGTGTGTGTAGATTATAGGAAACTGAATGCTGCAACAAAGAAAGACCATTTTCCACTACCTTTTATTGACCAAATCCTGGAGCGGTGATGTAAACACATTTACACTACTTAAAATGTTTATTTATGCATGTTCTTAAGCATAGGATTGCATTTCATGATATAAATATTGCATAACATGCATCATCTTGCATTTAGAGTAGTTTGAATAAAATGGAGGTTAATTGTCTCCTTTTATGTGCTTGGACAGGGGAAACATTTTATCGGGGCCTCAGATCAAAGATCCAACCATATGGATGTGATCAGGGTGACGATTGGAGTTCAACAACTCCAAGATCGCCCTAATCGGGCATCCGTAGCATCAGATAGTGACCGGGGAATCCTAGAAGATCAAGGGCCAGGATGGTGTAAATCCATACTTCAAATGACAAATCCGACCGCACGGATGAATTCGGATCGACTATCGCAGCCCAACGACGCAAAAATCGAGTCAATTCGACATCCGTGGCACCATCTACAACTTCTAGAAGATGGACGGCCAAGATGGTGCCACGTGGCGTCATCTCGACCGCCCAAACGGCCGCATGCAACCTCTGAAGATCCCGCACCCGCTCGCTCTCCGCCGTTGGATCTTGATCCAACGGCTGCGGTCAGTCGCGCTTAAAAGCGTCCGCTCGACCATCCGCACCTCGTAGCGCAGCGGTCGATTGCGCTTACGCGAGTGGCGGGCACGAGTTCGAGCCGCAACGAAGGGCTGGAAGGCGCGGGCGATCGGGCGCGGGCGGGAGTTGGATCTTGATCGGATGGCCGCGCGTGCCCAATAGCGTTCAAGCGCGATTGAACGCGCGGCATGGACGCGTGATCGCACGCGGGCGGGCGCGCAGCGCAGTGGGTGAAGGCGCGACTTAAGCCGTCCGATCTCGCGATCAGACGGCTGAGGATCGCTGAACGTGCGCATGCATTGCGCGCGCGAGCAGCTGAGCAGGCGTGCGTGGGCGCAGGAGCTACGCCCATGTTAGGGGCTTTAGTGACGGATTTATCCGTCACTAAAGACCCCTCATTTATTATTTTAAAGTTGTAATGTCCATTTTACCCCCACTCCTTGCGACTATAAAAGGAGACCCCCTCCATATGAAATTCTCATCTCTTCCTTCTCTTCTCTACCCCTCCAAAGCTCAAGAGAAGCTTGTCCCACACCCGGGATACTTCTCACGAGATAAAGTCCAAATTTTCATCCCCCTTCGGAAGTGGATCCCACGACGATGA
This sequence comes from Thalassia testudinum, assembly GCA_037157565.1. Taxonomy (NCBI): domain Eukaryota; kingdom Viridiplantae; phylum Streptophyta; class Magnoliopsida; order Alismatales; family Hydrocharitaceae; genus Thalassia; species Thalassia testudinum. The sequence goes on from JAZHRO010000073.1 coordinate 157,554,188, forward strand.
TGGCGTGCTGCTCCGTTCCCGTTCTTCTGCTTCGTCCTCCTTCGTCCTACTTCGTTCTCCTTCATCCAGGCGTCATCCCGTCCGACTCGTCCTCCAAGCAACCGTCGAGGAGCCTTTCTCTCTCCCTATTTTTTTTACTGCTTTCTAGCATAGATTTACTGCTTTCTAGTGTAGTTTTGTTCGTCCTCCAAGCGACCGTCGAGGAGGACATTTCTCCCTCCATTCTTTTAATGCTTTCTAGAGTAAATTTATTGCTTTCTAGTGCAATTGTTTTATGCTTTCTAGTTGTAATGAACAAATCCCCCTAATGATAAATTCTCTGTTTATTCTACATCTCATTTTGATTTCTATGTGTAATATTCTCTCTCTCTCTTACCCTCTCTCTCTCTTCTATTTATTGTAACTAATTAGATAGTTTTAAATTGAATTACTTCGTGACAAATAAAAAGAAACGCGTAGTTTTTAAATCAAACGTCTACCTCCCTGTGTTCGACCTGGAATTTTCATTTCGGTATAATTTTATTTGTTGAACATGAATTCTTCGCTTTCAAGCTACAACGACAGGTTTTCTAAAACCAAACACGTTAGCGTAGCCATTCGTAGCGTTCAACAAGCGATTAGCGGGAAATAAATTTTTCTATTTCCTGGAAAGATTCTTTGGATATAACCAGGTGGCTATTGACCCCCGGGACCGAGGAAAGACCACCTTCACCTGCCCCTTTGGCACCTTCACATTTAGAAGGATGCCATTTGGACTTTGTAATGCGCCAGTAACTTTCCAGAGATGTATGCTGGCAATATTTCATGATATGGTGGGTGACTTTCTTGAGGTCTTCATGGACGACTTTTCGATCTTCGGACCTTCATTTGATGATTGTCTTGCCAACCTGACCCGCATCCTTCGGAGATGTATCGATGTGAACCTCTTGCTTTCTTGGGAGAAAAGTCATTTTATGGTACACGAGGGGATTGTTCTCGGTCACATCATCTCCGATAGGGGTATTGAGGTTGACAAAGCTAATATTGATGTGATTGTTGATTTACCTGTGCCTAGCTCTGTCGAGAAAATCCGCTCCTTCTTAGGACACGTTGGTTTCTATAAGAGATTCATCAAAGACTTCTCTAAGATTTCTAGACCTTTAACTCATCTCCTATCGACCGAAGTACCCTTTGATATGGGCCTTGACTGTATGCGAGCATTCACGCAACTACATGAGGCTATCACCAAGGCCCCTATTCTCCATCCACCTAATTGGTCCCTCGACTTTGAACTCATGTGTGACGCTTCCGACCTTGCAGTCGGAGCCATCTTGGGGATAGACACCCCTTCGTGGTGTACTACGCCAGTAAGACGTTGGATGAGGCCCAGCGTAATTATAGACTACTGAGAAAAAATTACTGGCGGTTGTCTTTCGGTGGAGAAATTCCGCTCTTACCTTCTGGGCTCACATTCACTGATCACGCGGCCATTCGTCATCTCATGCACAAAAAGGATGCCAAGCCTAGACTGATACGTTGGATCCTTTTACTCCAAGAATTTGACCTTGAGATCCGCGATAAGGTCGGAGCCCAGAATGTGGTTGCTGATCATCTCTTGAGATTGGACCCCGACCACATTGGACTTACCCTGCCGATTAATGAGGTTTTTCTCGATGAGCACCTAGTGGCAATTAATGTGGCAAGTGGACCTTGATATGCCGACATTGTCAATTACCTTGCTTCTAGCTCCCTTCCACGTGGCTAGCCTAAAAACCAGCGCGAGCGTCTCATTGCAGAAGCAAAATATTATTTCTGGGATAATCCACTACTTTTTCGAGTAGGTACTGACTAGATCATCCGCCATTGTATTCCTGACAATGAATTCCCCTGTGTGCTATCCTTCTGTCACGATCAGGCCTGCGGAGGCCATTTCTCTGGGAGGAAAACTGCAGCCAAGGTGTTGCAGTGCGGTTTCTTTTGGCCCTCCCTTCACCAGGATGCACACAATTATGCTAAACATTGCACTAGGTGCCAGTCGTTAGGGTCATTGTCACGTCATAACATGATGCCCTTGCAACCCATCCTAGCTGTTGAAATCTTTGACATCTGGGGAATTGATTTCATGGGTCTCTTTTCTCTTTCCAACAGCTTTGAGTACATCCTCGTTGCTGTTGATTATGTTTCGAAATGGATCGAGGCTATTCCCACGCGCCATGCTGACCATGTCATATCTACTTGATTTGTCAAAGATCACATTTTTGCACACTTTGGGATCCCTCGATCCATTATCTCTGATGGAGGAAGTCATTTTACCCATACTTCTTTTCGGGCACTTCTAAGAAAATATGGAGTCCACCATCGTATCGCATCTCCGTATCATCCTCAGACGAACGGCCAGGCTGAGGTGTCGAACCGACGAATCAAGCAAATTCTCCGGAAAACGGTTCGGCCTGACCGTAAGGATTGGTTCGACAAGTTGATTGATGCACTTTGGGCGTATCGGACTGCCTTCAAGGCTCCCCTTGGTATGTCTCCTTATAGAATTGTTTACGGGAAGCTTGTCATTTGCTCGTTGAGCTGGAGCGGTGCACTTATTGGGCGGTTCACCAATGTAACCTCGACTCAAACCTGTGTAGTCAAGAAAGGAAACTCCAACTCCAAGAGCTGGAAGAGCTCTGTTGTGAAGCCTATGATTCTGCCTTAACTTTCAAACATCGCACTAAGGCCTTTCACGACAGCCGAATTCGGCAGAAGGAATTTGAGCTATCTCAACAAGTTTGGCTTTATAATGCCCGACTCAAATTCTTTCCAGGGAAATTGAAGTCCAAATGGATTGGTTCCTACTTGGTCTCGAGACCATTTCCCAACGGGGCCGTCAAAATTGAAGATCCCAAATCTGAGCATAAATTTATGGTCAATGGGCAGTAATTAAAACCCTATCTTACTCATGAACCTACCCCCATTGGTGAAACTGTTACCCTGTTGGAGGGTAATTGACTTCATGCCTCACTTTGAGTCCAGCTGGGGACGTTAAATTCAGCACTCGTTGGGAGACACCCCAGCAACACTCCTCCACTATCGCTTACACTTCACTTCACTTTGCACTTCACTTTTCACTTCACCACCCACCCTACCACCTTGTTGTATATCTCGCACCTCAGCTCTTGTACCATGATCCTTTGACCTTGCTTTACCCTGCATGCATATAAGGACATAGCATCATTTGGCATGGGGGGGTGGATAGGCATCCATAGGATCTGGGTATTATATGAGTATCATGTAGCTTCTACATCTATTATACATATCCATCTATAGATATGTACGTAGCCTAATTCAAAAAAAAAAAAAAATCTAAAACCTAAAACAAAAATACAATAAGTGCTTATGGATATTCAACTGCTGTTTTGAAGACTTTCTAGGCCACAGAAGCTTGATTCGCTCAAGCTTGGCTTAATTACTTAGGCATTGATAAGATGGATCAGAATCTCTCTTAATTAAGGACGTATTCTTGTACCTAAGTCACCAGTACAGAATTCGTTGGTTTGCCTCTACTTGAGAGCCTAAGTAATCTTTGGTTCACACTACACATATCAAGAAAGACCAGGCGAACATAAGATTCAACCCTAGTGTTCATTAGGGAAGGTGGAGTCCTTACCTGTGTGCACAGGTAGACTTTTTATCCCAGTGGTTAGTCTTATGTTTAGGAGAAACCCTTTCCACCGAAAAAATACTCACCCACCAAATAAGTGAGCTCTTCCAAATAAAGTTGTAGGAGATCTACTGACACCTGTTTAAAAAAAAAAACTTACGAATAAGTCAGTATATCCTCTAAATGTCTGTAAATTCTTCTCCCCAAAAGTTCTCAAGGCACATTACAAATACCCTATTCTACCATAAATTCTTTGAGCCACAAAAACAATAACAGTGGGGTTGAGTTTTTCCATCATCTTTTTGAGAGTTAATCTAAAGACATGAGCTGAAGCTGGGACCAACCTGTACTTAAAAATTTGTGAAACCCTGGGCTTAAGCCTTAATATTCATCTGGTCGATTTTGATCCTTCATTATGCACAAACCATAATCTTTTAGCTCTCGAATACGGCAAAACCCTCGGAGTCCTGGAAATCGTACTTAAGGATTAAATATCAAGAGTCCTAGTTAGTCGAGAAATGGTCTATATCATGTAAGACTTGAAGTACTGGTAGTCCTCTCTACAATTGGTTCTCACAATATCCAACGGATAAACACATTCATGTTGCTTCAAAAGAATCTTCAGCTTAAGATCATTTCTAAACACAATACAAAATGTTTTGCTAGGGACTAGCAAAAGATAGGAATGGGGATATGATTACACAGCAAAAATACACTAGTAAATATGCCATCTTGTGTTATTTCGTAGCATTGCCCTTGCATCTTATGTAGCCCTACTTGCATTTGTAAATATACACCTGCGTGCATTTATAAAGAGGGGAAGAGAGTGAGAATAAATGGCCATCCAATCCACTTCCATTATTAACATTTTCCTTGAGTGTGGCATTGCAATTTCACCATTTTTTATTATTTATTTATTTATTTTCTTTTTTCTCTTTCTCATTTTATGCGGCTGTAGGGCATGGTGCGTGCACCTCTCCTCGCCACTCCTCCTGCCAGTAGCATGGGGAGAGGCGTGCTCTCCCTCTATAAAATTCCTTGCACTCTCCCTTGCTGTGGGGGTTGGCATCCACCTTCTTACAGAATAGCCACCACCCTCAGACAACCACTGGCCAACCTCCTTCCCTCTCCCTCTCCATACATAGTTCCTCTTCTCACAAGTTGAGAAGAGGCACACCGCGTGCGGGAGAAAGCTCACAGTGGTCTCAGACCACCACTGTGAGTTCCACCATCGCCCAGCTCCGTCGTGAGCAGGTGGGCATGGTGGCTTCTTGCTTCGTTTTTTTATTTGCATTTTTCGTTTTGTGCTGTTCTTCTCCTCCGCCATTAATGCAGAGCTCCAAGCTCTGAAGCTCCAGCACCTCCATGCACCTCCAGTGCTCCAGTCGGTCACCGCCAGCCCTGCGTAGACCGCTCGAGACTCATTTTCGTGCGTGCAGGCGCTCCATAGCATTGGGCGTGTGCCAAAACTTGCTCCAGCTGGTCGCCAGACCGTGCACGCACTGTAGCGCACTGTAGCACACGGTCTGCGTGACACTGTAGCCACCGGCAAGTTTCTCACTTAGCTGGTGGCTCTACGCTCTCTCTCCTCGCCCGCACCCGCTCCAGCCGGTCTTCGCGTCCCCACCCTCAGCGCTGTGCGCTAGGCTCTGTAGCACGTTGTGCATCACACGCTCACGTAGCAGTGCGCTGCGCCTCACACGCCCGCACGCATGCGTTCGCCTCAGCCTCTGTGCCCACGCACCTCTGCGCCTCCAAACGTCACCCCCGCGCAGCAGACGACTTAAACTGCTGCTCCTCCTCTAATGCACACACACACCCTGACACATACACATAGACACTCATACACTCACGCATACACACACATATATATATACACACACTCACATACTCTCACCCTTACATATATTTACATATACATAAATATACATACATATTTATATTTATATATATATATACAAATACACCTATATATACATACATACATATATATATATATATATATATATATATATATATATATATATATATATATATATCCACTTACCCACATTCCTCTATACACATATTCACCTCACATACACTACCCATATTCCCATGCACTCACCCCTCCATTGCGCATCATATCGCGGGAATATTCGCACTAGTTGCCGATATTCCCCGATACCCACGCCAAGCAACGCGTCCACCCTCACTCACACACATCCGCTCCACACTCCATGCGGCACTTAGTCTTGTTGGTTGCATTTTACTAGACGTGGACCAACGCGACATCGTGCTACATCCCATTCACATTTCCATCTACACCCTTATCTATATAACATCTATATAACTATACATATTCTATATCTACTATATATACATATATAGATATACTAAGCTAAGTATTCCTTTTCATTGCATTCTATTTTTACTTTCAATTTGTCTTTTCTTCCTGCTACTAAAAAGACAAAAAAAGTATAAAATAGAAAAGATAAATCTTGATTTGCAGGCACACAATCTCGCGTGTGGTGAGACAGGAATCGTTGTATTTTGGCGTATAGCCAAAGACCTACTTGAGGGTGTGTCTCAAGAACAAGATTATCGGAAAAAAACCTAAAAATCAAGAAAACCAAAAACATAATAAACGCAAGGAAGAGATACATTTTAGGAAAGACGTAGAAACTTCGCAAATCTCCTAATCCCCGCCTCCCTGAGATCGACCCTAGGCTTAAAAGTGATCAAGCTAAAATCAAGTAGGCCAAGCTAAAAATTTTGTGAAACTGGTGTAGACTCGATTTAGGTTAACTCACTATACTCATTTCAACATTAATATCACCATTTTAATAAAGCCTATTCGAGTATGCACCACCAACCCAATTCCAAGACCTCATCATTAATCTCAACACATCTACCCATAACTATAATAATTGGCACACCCCTCCCTCCTCTTTTTACCCCTCTCCACCTCTATATAAGGCCATCCATTCAACCATTCCAAACCATCTTTGGTAGTCCCATCTCTTGAGCATTAAGGGAGAAAGGGAGAGCCTAAGGACTACTTAAGCCCAAGATTTAGGCATTGAGAGGGAGTCACTCCATCACCCTTCAATTGCCAATCTACCGCCATTTCATTCCACCACCATCATCCCACGCCATCATCTTTGAGGAAATTGGGTTGGAGTTCTTCATCCACACCAAGGAGGAGTAGGGAGGAGTACGCCACCCTCTTTGAGGAAGCTTGCTTCTACGCTAAGGAGGAGAGGAGGACCATCATCATTTACACCATCATCCAAGCATCAGTTTTCATAAGCTTTCTTCTCTTTTAATTTCTTGCATATGTTTTTTTGATGGTCTTTTACTTCTGTAATCATTTTTTTGTTGAACTTGGAATATTATGGTAATGAAAGTTACATTTCTATTTTATTTTTGATTTTCTTGGTTGTGTGAATTTGCTTGGTAGTTGATTACAAGCATGGTGGGTGGCTTGTAATCAACTACCAAGCAAATTCACACGATCAATAAAATTAAAGATGAAACAGAAATGTAACTTTCATTACCATAATATTCCAAGTTCAACAAAAAAATGCTTACAAAAGTAAAAGACTACCAAAAAAAAAACATATGCAAGAAATTAAAAGAGAATAAAGCTTATGAAAGGAGATGCTTGGATGATGGTGTAGATGATGATGGTCCTCCTCTCCTCCTCGGCGTAGAAGCAAGCTTCCTCCAAGAGGGTGACATGCTCCTCTCTACTCCTCCTTGGTGTGGATGAAGAAGAACTCCAGCCCAATTTCCTCAAAGATGATGGCGTGGGATGATGGTGGTGGAATGAAATGGCGGTGGATTGGCAATTGAAGGGTGATGGAGTGACTCCCTTTCAATGCCTAAAATTTGGACTTAAGTAGTCCTTAGGCCCTCCCTTTTTCCCTTAGTAATCAAGAGATGGGATTGCCAAAGATGGTTTGGAATGGATGGCCTTATATAGAAGTGGAGAGGGGTAAAAAGGGAAGGAGAGAGGGGTGTCCCAACAATTATGGTTATGGGTAGATGTGTTGAGATTATATAGAAGTGGAGAGGGGTAAAAAGGGAAGGAGAGAGGGGTGTCCCAACAATTATGGTTATGGGTAGATGTGTTGAGATTAGTGATGAGGTCTTGGAATTGGGTTGGGTGGCTATTAATTGGTGGAGGGATCTAGGTGTGGTGAAATGTGCATCCATAATGAGGGTGGCTTTGTTGGAATTGAGGAGATGAATTTAAATCTACCATGGGGGATGTGCAAAGGTGGCTATAGGTGGAGTGGAGCTAGAGCTTAATAAATGAAGTGGAGCTCATTTATTGCTGATGTAAGATAGTTTGCTTTTGCTTTGTTAAGCTCGAGCCTGGAGTTTGTGAAACTCCTAAGTTCAAATCTCCAGCTCATTTTCTTTAATTTGTACTTTATTCCTCTCTCTTTTCCTCAACCTTCAATCATGTGGTCACAAAATATCATTAATCGATACAGATCACAGAAATTATGCAAAATTGGATGCATGCCTATCTAAAATGCAAAATGTGCTAAATGGATGTTGTATAATCATCCTTTTAACCTAATTAGATCAAAAACTCAGCAAAGTATATTCATGGGTAATAGAAAATGTAGTTTGATCAGGGGACATCTTTGGCATTGATTAGAATAGAAAGACACTTGGGAGGGATTAAACGCCTTAGGTCATCTATTAGGTAGTTAGGCTTGAGAAAGAGCAGTCCATCACCTTTCAAGTGCCTAACTTACCACCATATACCCATCACCTTCACCTACTTGCCTACTACTTAGAGGATATCTTGGGTTGCACGTAGGGCTAAGCAATGGGCTTGACCCTTCAGGGCCAACTTAGGCCCGACCCAGGCCCATTTAATTAAGAGGGTCCATGGGTCCGGCCCAGGCCCATTTAATTTGTAAAATCTTGGCCCAAGACCAAGCCTGGCCTAAAGTAAATGGGTTAGGGCCTAGTTGAGCCAGACCCATTTATTATTAAAAAAGAAGGATGAAGTATGCAATTTAGTAACTAAAAATTCTAAAAATAATTAAGAAAATTTGTATAACTTAATTCTAATTGATGGGAAATATGAAAGTATTAATTGTTAGAATAATAAACTGATTAAAACTATAAACTTTTAAATTTAGCATACTTGTAACTTTAATAATGTAATGAAGAAACTGAAAGTATTCGAAATAATATCAAAGAACTGGATAAAACTGCATTATTTACCAAGTTATCCATAATATTTACTATTTTAAAGTTTGAATACATTTCACATATAGGTTATTTGTGTATATATATAATACATATATGTATATATTTATATATGAACCTTAAACGAGTTAGGCCCTGAGCCAGGCCAAGCTTTGGCCAACCTAGGACCTGACCCTGACCCATTTAATTAATGGGCAAAAACCTTGGCCCAAGCTCGACCCTTGAAGTTATGGGCTTGGGCCTGGGTTGAACTTTGTGGGTTGGGCTAGGGCAGCCTGGCCCGATTCTTGACCCTAGGTGCATGCCTAAAGCTTGGAGGAGGTCCCCTACTTCCACGCTAAGGAGGAAGGAGGCCACGGGAGGAGGACGTGTACCACTGAGGATCATCTTCATCACCTAAGCTCTATCTTCATTCTCATAAACTTCCATTGATCTTATTTTACTTTTCTAGTAGCATGTTATTCAAATGACCCTTCCAAGGATCGTTGGGAATTTTTCCGGAAAATTAGGAACGTAAACGTGAAAACTTTGACTCTTTGAGCTGAGTGTGTGGTTTCTTCGGGAAGATGAGAGTTTGCGAGGGGGTGTCAAGCTATTTTTCCCCTCCCTCTCTCTCTCCTCACACACCCACTCACGCATACACACATGCACACCTCCTTCTTTCCCCCAAAACCCTAACCCACACCTTCTATTTAACCCCTTCACCCCATTCCATCTCCACACCACCACCTTCATCTTCTTCCCCCTGTTGGCGGCCAACTTCTTCCCCGCCCCCCTGTCGTAGTGAGTGGAGAAGGAGGAGAGGGATAGGACAAGAAGGAGAAGGAGAGAGGGAGAGAGTGTGTGCACGGGAGTGTGGATGAGGGAGAGAGGAGCACGGCCGTGAGCTGCGGGAGCTCGGGGAGCTTGGGTGCATGGCGAACGAGCACAAGCGGGGGAGCTTGCACGCGTGGGCACCTTGCTGTGGGTGCAACCGCGAGCGCCAGGGTTGTGCGGTCGGAGGAGCGGGAGTTGTGGGAGCTCGAAGGAGCTCATGCTGGAGGAGGCAAGCATGCACACGAGGAGGAGGGGCTCGTGGGGAGAGCCTCTCGACCCTCTACAGTTGCTGCTACCGTTGTAACGACCCGATTCCCGAGTCCCTACGAGACACGAGAATCGGACTGACTCGACTAATCCCAAGACCTAGTCGTCCAACGAGGAAGTAACCAAAAGAGCAGTAAAATAAACCACATTCAACATGAAATATAACTAGCAGTAACAAAATATAGCAGTAAGAAAAAGAACTACTACAGCATGTACCTCCACAATAGTAGAACAACATTTATAACATAACAAGAACTGCAAGTAAAGAAAAGTACAGAGTAACAAAAACTACTCACTACAGTGGAACAAAAAGGGCACAAAAGAACAGTGGTAACTCTACTGGACCCTACTCCGCCCAGCGTCCTCTGCAGCCGCTGACCCTGGCTGCTCAACACTTGGTCCTAAAAAGTAACGAGTGTAACACGTCAGCGAAACGTTGAGTAGAGTGGCAGCTAAACTAAAGAAATAGTAGAGTGTACAGTAGCTGTTATATTTTGTTACTTTCTTTTTTTGCGTCTTTCAATTATCTCACGATTTTATTTATTTCTCAGATCCTTCACTTGATCTCGAATGTTCCTCGTGGGAACGATCTTGATTGCAGTCTTTTCCGAACAGTAGAAGTAACACGTGGTGCTCTCCTGGCCGGGAGAGTCCCCCGTGGTGATCCTACTCTCAGTCAACCACCCCAAGGTCACTGACAGACGTAACGGTGACTACGGCACGCGCGGTAAACTCACGGGTACCTAACCCGCACTGGCACGCGGTCAGTCGTTTCCGTTAACGGGTGCGCCCAAAGTACAGCACGGAACCAGTATAGGGCAGAGCCCTCTCAGGGGTCCAACCCCTCCACAGTAACCAAACAGGGGCCTTGCCCCTCCACAGTCCACGCACCCTCGCCTGACTACCCTGGTTTGCCCCAGTGGGCCTAACAAGTCGGTGTAGGAGGCTAGCAAAACCCCGGGGCCCATGGGATAGCTAGTGCTCTCCCTACACTAGTAGCTCTCCTTGGTACTACGTACACGAGGGCCAGCAAGTCGGTACAAAGTGGCCAGACCTAACCCCGGGTCCCTGGGGCGGCTGGCTCCGCTCTGCACTAAACAGGTAACAGGTGCATCCCGTGGTACTACGTACCCAAGAGACAGCACACTACCACGTCTTTCTTTCTCAGTTCCATTTCATTCTCTTTCCAGGAGTTCTACTCCTAATTCCCCGTAGGGTTCCAGCTCTTTTAACTCAGCACATTTAGGTTTCACCTTTCCAGTTTCACGTTCATACAACCCATATTCTCAATCATGTTCATTTATTCATAACAGGCAGCTGTTAAATCAATTTACAGGTAGCTATTATTTCCTTTCTACATTTTCAAAGACTGCAATATGTATATTCATTTCTCTAGTTTTCCAGTCCTAGGATTCATGCCGTACCCTAGGATCTACCATTCAATCTAGTTTTCCAACCCTAGGATTCATGCAATGCCCTAGGTTCTATCATTAAATCTGGTTTCTCATTCTTAGGATTCATGCAATTCCCTAGGTTCTATTAATTGTTCCATATTTGTAACAAATTATGTTAATAATTCTTAAAGCCACTCTACCAGTTACAATGGGAGTACTGGGGGCGTGGTCGGGAATCCCGCGTGCCTCCGCAACCCCCAAGACTGAAATGGAACGGGGTCCTATCACAAGGATCAAACACAAGGAGTTTCTCAAAATAGTATATAACTACTGTAGACGGGTAGAGGATTTAATTCCGAAAAGAACGTAACTCGAAACGCAGAAAACAGACTCCGAACGGGCCCTAAACGGGCTGAAAATGACGAAACAGTGCAAAATCAGACGTCTGGAACCTCTTCCAGACGTCTTAAAATGAGGATCAGATGGTACCTTCGCTCTGTATAGTCTCTCAGACGTCTAGAAGCCTGCGAGGGTGTCTGGCCTAGTTCCCAGACGTCCGATGGTCACCCCGGACGTCTGGAAGTCTTTCTCGTCGTCTGGCACTGGAGCCAGACGTCTGATTCGCGTTGGATGGCGAATCTCAAAACCTGCACGTACCCATTCCTCGCTCTCAGTACGGACAGTCGAAGAAAAGGAGGAAGTACGAAAATAACTTACTTGCCAGACGTCTGGACAATACTCCAGACGTCTTCCCCGTCGTCTGGTTGGAATACCAGACGTTTGATTCTGGAAAAACTTCCAGAATCAGAGCTCAACGCGCTCTCCGCACGCGACGCACGGCCGCGCTGCGCCTCGTCTGCCTGCTGCTCGAGCTGCAGCAGACCTCCCGCATCACTCCGTGCCCGCTGCACCCCCGCCGGCCGGCTCTTGCTGCCCTGGCAAGCTCGAGCCCTCACGGCCGAGCGCCTCCTCCCTCATGCAGCACCTCCTCCCACACTCACCGCGGCTATCGCTGCCGCCGCTCGCTCACGCTCGCACTCGCTGGAAGAGGAAGAAGGAGGAGCAGAGGTGATGAGGGTGAGGGAGAGGGCGAGGCCTTTTAAAGCCGCGTGGGGGGAGGGAGAGAGAGGACGCAGACTGCGGTCGCAGGAGGAGAGGGAAAAAGAGCATCTGCAGGTCTGCGCGTGCAGGCGGGCAGACGAAATCCACCGTGCTGCAGAAATCGAATCCCAGATGTCTGGAAGGGGTTCCAGACGTCTGGTCAGACGTCTGGGCCACCTCCCAGACGTCTTAAAAGACGTCTTGAAGCCGCGTTCGTTACAACCGTGTTGCGAGCGGAGGCGCGAAAAGCAGGATTGCACGAGGAGTTCCTGGATACTAGATTTTTCGAGTATCAGACGTCTGGGGTATCTGCCAGACGTCTAAGCAATAGCAGACGTCCGAGGTTGGCGTCGGACGTCTGAAAACTCGCGGAGTGCTGAGGTAAGCATCCTAAACGTGCATGCATGCGCGTACGTTACGTATGTAACGTTGCACTGTTGAAGGTTTTAACCCACGAGTGCGTACGCAGGTACAAGCCTCGAAAAGGCGCGTAAGCACGCCCTTCGAGTTACCTTAGGACGTTTAGAGATGGTACCAAACGTCTGATGGCACCTCCAGACGACCGGAGGGAGTATCCGACATTTGGGATCACCCTCAGACGGTTGCAGAGGGGTTCGGACGTCTGAGGCAACCGCAAGGAAGCATGGTGAGGTTCTGAGCTCATTTAAGACGTCTGGGTCTAGTCCTAGATATTTGATTTTAGACAGTATGCTCATTTTTAGCTCGTTTAGGGCCCAAATGGAATCGGATTTCCTCAAACGAAGTACTGTTGTTTTCTGTTTGAGTTTCTCTACGTGTTAATGTCACTTGTATACAGTTTTGAACTCGTTTGATGTGATTGTTCATCTGTATAGGTCTCCAGCCAGTTGGGTACACGAGGCCCGCGGAGACGACAGGACCTGCGGCTCTGGCCCCCATTCCTCCCGTGTTTCCCAGTAGAGTGGTTACTTCAATATTAAGATTTAAATAATGAAGTGCATGTTAGAACAACTTGTTTGAACCTTAGGATGTGAAATGAACCCTAAGGCAGAAACGAACGAATATTGCTTGAGCTAAACCGTTTACTTGAGATGCATGTTAACCCTAATTGCTAGCAATTGTTAAATACTTGTCGTGATGCTCCTTCAGTTGTAAAAATTTGAGCTGCCTGTTATATGAATGAGAATAAGATGAACAACGAATTATGCATGTCGAGAAATAAAATGAAACAAATACATGCATGAACCCTACTGGGAACTAGGAGTAGAACTCCTGTATATAGAAAGAACCTTGTAAATAGACGGGAAGTAAGCTGACCCTTGTGTACCTGGTACCAAGGAGAGCAACTATCCCTTTAGTGTGGAGGGCAGTTAGCCACCCCTTTGGGTTGAGACCTGGGGTTAGGACTAGTCACTCTGCATCGACTTCTGTTTGGCCCTCATGCACATGGTACCGAGGTGAGCTATTTAGTGTAGGGAGGGAGCTAGCTGCCCCATGGGACCCGGGGTTAAGACTAGCCGCCCTACACCAACTCTTGTTAGGCCCACTAGGCAAATCGGGATAGTCGGACGAGGGTACGCGGACTGTGGAGGGGCGAGACCCTTGTTCTGAGAGGGTAAGGCCCTACGCTGTTCCGTATTGTACCTTTAGGCATACCCATTAGCGGAAATGACTGACCACGTGCCAGTGTGGGGTCACTACCCGTGTGCTTATTGCGCGTGTCGTAATCACCGCTACGTCGCGACCATGACCTCAGAGTGGTTGACTGGGTGTAAGACTACCACGGGGGACTCTCCCAGCCAGGAGAGCACCACGTGTACATCCTACATCACAGGAAAGACAGCAATCAAGATCGTCCCCTTGAGGGACAGTCAAGATCAAGAAATAACGAGATTCTTAAGAGAATAAACGAATTAGAACTACTTAGTTGAGCTAATTGGAATTGAATAATAAATTAGTTGCATGTCTTAAGTTAAATTGCATGTAAATGGTTTAGCTACCACTCTACTCAGCGTTAGCTGACTACAAAATTTTATAACCCTATTTAGGTCAGGGAGTTGAGCAGCCAGCAACACCGCTTTCAGAGGGAGCTGGGCCTAGTCGAGCCCAGCCTTAGCTATTGATGTTTTCTATTCCAACACGTCCTTTTGTTGTGGTAGTGAGTATTAATATCTGTAATACTATTTCTGTTATATTTCTGCTTTACTTTTCGCTGTTGTAGTTGTGATGGCCTATACTATTATGAGACATTTCGTTCTATTTCCTTTACTGTCCTGTATTATTTTCTTCTTAGTTACATTGTACTTGTGGTTGTAGAATATTTTCTGCTTTTGGTTATTTCTCGTTGGACGACTAGATCTTGGGATTAATCGAGATGGGCTGATCTCGGGTTCTGTAGGGATCTGAGATCAGGTCGTAACAGTTCTGTTGAGTCTCATTCTAGTTTAGTAGTGAGCTTGCCTTATCTTATGAGCTTTCTCGTTGTTACTCTCATCTCTTTGTGTTGTAAGCACTTAATTTGGAAGGGAATGAAAAACATGTTTCCTACTTGTATTTTCTTTTGATTCCCTTGGACGTGTGAGCTTGGTGTTTAATTACAAGCCACCCACCGTGGTGCTTGTGAGCTCACTCACCAACACCTATAGATTGATTTGAATAGATAACATCATCTCTCCTGACATTGATTTGTGACCATGTTTTCATTCCATACTCTTATCTCTAAAAGACAAAAAAAATTCAAAAGCGAAAAATACAAAAAGAAATAAAAGTTATTTCAAGGTTGATTTGAGACATCGAGCCTCCTAGGACGACCTTTATACTCTCTAGTTGTGGTTTATAAATTTTAAAAGTTGAATACTTGAGTTGTGATACAACAATTCAAACTCCATCTTTTATGAGAAGGGATTCGGATGGTTCAGTACTTGGCATGTAGACATATACTTGCCCATTTTCGCATTGGCTACTTTCTAAAAGGAAATTAAATGTGCACTTTAGAATGTCTTGAAAGCGAGATAACCTTGTAAGTGCCTCGAATGACGCAGGCATAAGCTAATATAAAGATGAGGAGGGTTGTACAAAGATGGAGGAGGAGGATGGCGAACTTAGGTTCTTCAAACCATTTGCATGTCATGAGAAGATGAAAAGGTATAGCATTACTACATTGATGCTACATCAGTGTCGATGCTAGCATAACATTGCAATGTAATCTACAACATTATAGCATGGATGTTATTGTGTTGATATGATAATGCATTACATTGTAGCATTTACACAACAATGCTATTATAGTTCTGGTGTTAGATTATGTATGCACATAGTGCAACAATATCGGTGTTATGAATAAGAAAGTGGAAACTTGTATGCAAGTATGCATTTGGGGAGATTTGTATCAAATTTTCCTAAAAGTTAAATTCTGGAGCTTTTCATTGGCAAGATTAGTTAAGACTCTAACTTCAATTACTCATCCACTAAATAATTCTATTTATTTTGGTGATGGTTGTTGGAGGGGCGAAGGGGGAGAATATATATAGAGGTAATTGTACTTTGAAGATAGAAGGAAAAAGATCTTTGGAGTTAAAAAGAGATCTAGGAAATGAAACTCAAGGAAATAAGTTATGCTTATGGTCTGAATTAATAGGAAAGTAAACAACTTATTTATAAAACTAATTTCCCCTTGATTTTATAGGAATTCCACCTTATTGTGGCGAGAAGGATGCCTTTTATATGATGAAGAAAATGATGAAATCCTGGAAAAGGAAAAAGAATTCTAGAAAGATGATGAAAATTACTTCGATGAAAGGAAAAAATTTTACTTTTTTATTCTCAAAATACCCCTCCCAACGAGAATTTACTTTTTAGTTGGACACCATTAGCGTGAATGGAGTGCCTGCTAAAATAATGGGAGAATTAGGGTTATTAAAAGAAATTTTGCCTCCTAAGACACTGTTTGTTTGCAGGAATTGAGTTTGAAGGATCGTAAATTGTGTAGATGGGATTGTGAGGTAATCCTGAGATTGTAGTTGTTTTGTATTTGTTTACACTTTTACATTAAATCAAGAGATTTGAGGAATTAATTGTCCGATTGGATAGTTAGAATATTTGTTGGTGGGATAGTACGGAGAAGACTCAATCCTCAGAGAAATGAAATCAAAGGATTACACAATCCCACCACTCCCCCCCCCCCCCCCCTCCAGATTGAATAATAACAGATTAGTGGGTTCAATCCTAAAATAACCTACTCCCTAAATTATCTAAACCAAACGTGAAATAAAATGTTCAATCCCACGAACCAAACGAAACCAAGACGGGCATAGATCGTGGGATTGTCTCGATCTTTTTCAATTTACTCTCAATCTCTCAACTCAAATACGGATAAGTCTACATGGTCGTAGAGCATTGTGATTTGAGCGATGATTTTTTGAGAGCATTTTTCACTCCCCATCTCAAGCCTCCGATTCCCACCGTCTGTTTCGGAGACAACGACAACAATAGGGGGAGCGACTTCTCTTTCCGGATGTGAGTCCTGTTTCAGACTTTGGTGGAGGGTGGGGGGGTGTGTCGATCTCTTCGTGGGATTTGACATATGTAGGGTATAAAATATTTCTCTTGGGATTTTTAGCTTCTATCCAAGGCAAGGCGTCATGCATATGCATGCGTTTTCTCGCAAAGGGGACCCACTAAACTTGAGTAACTTTAGCAAAAGAAGAATAGGATTTGATTACTTTTGAAATCATCTCAGAAGGCGTGGGAATAAAGTCTGTGACTCATGCTGGTGCATGCTGCAGTTTTTTTTTGCCTTCTTTTTCCCTTTTTTCTTTTTTCTTTTTATTCGGATTTTGCATGTGTGGTTGGTTCCTTTCGGAGGTAAAGAAGACTAAGCTAAAGATACGATGAAACTTACAATAAAATTCTCAGTCATGGCACAGGAAAAATGGTGCTATTTGCAGAACTAAAATTTCTATCGAATATCTCACAAAAGCCCCTCTAGTCGTTGGATACCCCAACAAAAAGACAGAGGCTGTACAGTCCGGAGGCAGGAGAGAGGTTCGTCTATTTCCCAGAACAAAAATTTGTGCTTTTATTAATATTATAAGTTAGAACACTATTGGCCGATGAACCCGAGGCTTCACCGCCGGAATATAACTTCGTACCATTTATGTTCTTTGAAGAGATGCACCTTGTTTTCTAAAAATCATTATTGTTCAAATTTTAGTCATTTACGTTTGGTTATATCCAAGTTCAAATCCCTTCTCTATCCAACATAGCGTACATGATGATATCCATATCTAAGCTAATCGATGGTATATTTGTGTACGGATGTGACTCGTAAATCACATATGAAATTCATAGCAGTAATTTCATGTCTTCCGAAAATCTTACATTCCGAATCCTTACTGAGAACCTCAACTTTGTTTTTGGTAAAGATTCACACCTAAACTACGATGTCAGAAAATTTGATACGAAAAGAACAGCTAATTCAATGTTAGGAAGCAGATTGATTATGCAAATTTTTACGTAAAATCTGGGGTTAATGTGCATAATCAAGAATCCAGATGCAATAATACTTCCAAAATACAATAACTTATATCTATTAAAATGAAAAATTTTGGTCAAGTTCTTACGGAATTTTCATGAAAATCAAATTCCTAAATATTAAAAATGAAATACATGAATGATGATTTTCCATTTGTCATAGATGACGATCGAAATTGATGCCTTATCAATTAAATCAATCAATTCAAGAGATGCAAGTTAAAATAGATGTAAATCGATCAAAATTAGATTATACTGGTTAATCTGATAATTGGAGTTGACTATTTTTTCAAGAGTTACAAAAAAAAAATGCATACAACTTCAAATTTTGAAAAGAAAGATTCAAAGACTCATGAGTTTTTTAAGGTTTGATCCTCAATTTTGATTATGTCTTCTATTTTTGTTTATCATTTATTAAAAATATGTTGATTTTAATATAAGTAGAATTTCAAAATAACTTTTCTTATTATATATCTTTATTAATTTTTATTGAACATCAATTTAATCTAGTTGGATTTAGTTTAACTAATATAAATTAATTCAAATATCTTATGATTTGATTTTTTTTAATTTTCTCACATGTTGATGTCATAATGATGTCATCACCGATTTAATTGATATATATTACTGATTAAATCATTTCAATATTTAAAATATTAAATTCCTCCAATCCTCAACGCATTATAAAGTAACATTTAAAATTATCTCTTAAACGACATTATCCATGAGCCCAAGAAAAGAGTGCTTGAGGAAGGCCAAAACAGGTAGTTGTTGAGAGAGAAGGTGTATGATGTAACCTCAAATTGGAGAATCTAAACTTATGATTGATGAGAGCAAGAGGGAAGTGCTTATAATTTGAGAGGGAGGTCTGGACATGTGACATGAAGATACTCTCTTACTTATATGAGATACTGATTTTTTTATGCGAGATCTTCGCTTCGGCACCATATCTCCCTTGGGGTTCGAAAGATACCAAATCCACCCTTACGTAGGAATGTAAATTTGGATTCCCGACTCGGACTTGATCCGATTGAAGCAGGTAAAACGTGATCCATATGGTTTTCAGATGGGTATGAACTTTGGTTTAAAAATCCAAACAAGTTTAGAAGTTCATCCATTTACGTGACTCATTTGCCTAATTCACTTGCTCATCTTATTTATTGGTATATTTTTTTAAATACATTATATCATACCCTTATTTTATAGATATATACTAGGATGAAAAATTAATATTTTATTATTTTAACGTGAACTCATGATTACCTATTTATAAATGATCAATACCACCAAATTTACTAATCTCTTATAATACGAATTATCATATGTTAAGCATAGCTTACATACAAAGGTAAATCTTGTAGCCTATCATAGACAATTAGATATCCGACGAGTTAAAAGAGATCCGAAGAGCAAGTGGATACGAGCATCGATATGAATTTAGATTTTCGTATCTGATGGATAAGTGGTAAAATATGGCTGAAAAATTTATAAACAAATATGAATATAGATGGTATTAAACCTTATGCGACCTTTTGCTTTGACACAGACAACATGAAAAACTAACCATATTAAATAAAGGTTACCAAGCGACGGGAAAATATCACCCACACCCAAAACCTTCGTGGATATGCGGCCTCGTCCAAATGTAACTGCCACCATGCTTTGATGAGGTGGGGCAAGTGCTCACGTGTGTCTGCTTTGTTTATAGGAGGGCCTCTGCTGCCCGTTGCCCAATGCCTTGGAGCAAAGCAAAACCCCACCACTGGAAAAGATGCATTAAAACCCTTAAATCTGCAGGGCACCAGGGAACACCGTTACCACCATCGCCATTATCACTAGATGGCTACAACTCAATATTATGGTGAGGGCAGCTCTCCCAGTTGTAAAGTGGGAAAAAGAAACCGGATATAATTAAAGCTTGCTACCTGATTGTAAGATACTAGGTACTCTGCAGATATGTATGGAAGAGTGATTTACATGCCCAGTTATTCTCGAATATCTTGAACTTCTCAATCTTACTTATATAGCTTTTTCTAGAAAGAGATACATATTTGATCAGGGATTGGCCAAAACATACAGCAGACTGAACCAGACCTTACTACAAGGTTCAAAGGGAAATTTTTTGAAGGAAAAGGATAACTCGTTTCACAAAACAACATCCAGCGCATTAATCTACATGGTTGGCATTCAAATTTATTGGAGCATGTTATTGGTGGAACTGCGTCAATTTGTATGAGTCTAGAGACTGATTATTTGACCCTTTTTTTTTTACAACGATAGAGGATCGAAACTGCCAAAAAAAAACAAAGAAAAGAAAAGAAAAGAAAATCTAGCATTACCATTATAACGAAAACAAGTACATCCAACCGGAGTGTCAGTTTTGGGAAATACTGCTCCAACGAAGAGGCTGTATTGCCTCCCAAATAATGAGAAATGGAACTTTTATATTCACAGTCATCAATAGACGAACACTGACCATGTTTTGGAGCAAAGCCCTTGCTTCAGAATCCCAATTCCCCAAGCTTTTCATTCCACACGGGTCCCTCTGGCACCTCAAAGCAGCTGAAAGGGACCTGTCAATTCCCTTCAGAAGGATGCCACCATCTGTGGTTGCATTCTACACCATCTCCAAGTAGAAGGCTGCCAGAAAAACAACTGGGGCCATATTGCTTACTGCATGAGAACAGGAATGAGAGGTGAAAACCAACCTCCGTGCTGCACCTTAAGAACTCTTTGCTGCTTTCTGAAAAAAGAAATGACATAGAGGGCAAGTAGTAAAAAGAAAAATAATGAATTGCATTGGCAGAAGGGACTCAACGAAATTATCCACTCCAAATTCCTCTGGAGAAGGCAGCTAATCTGCATTCACGGGGAAAGAATGAAACTTTTTTTTCAAAAAAACCTGTTGAGCAGGGCCTGGCAGTGCACGCACATAAACAAAGCTCGATGACTGGATCAATGAAAAATTTGTCCCATGCTTGCAGGAAAGCATGGCATATATAATGAAAAGCATTTATACAACAGAAACTAGAAGCTATGTTAATTTCATTCTTTTAACTCAGGATCCTTGTCATGTGAAGCTCCCCTTTTTTGGTTTTGGTTACAACACACATTACTGGATGTGAAACTTACAAGTTTCTATTATTTGCTAGGCACCTTCACATGAATTACATCTGTTATACAAGCCATACCAAAGAAAAAAAGATGTCAGTGTTCTCTGCGACCATAAAACTTTGAAATTTTTTCTATAATAAATGAATTGTATGAAATGTTTTTATTGCAAAGAATAGGAGGAGGAACTAGTCTTTCACAACTTCTGTTACACTACTCCCACAGAACAAAAAACAGCTAATACAACACAATTGATATTTGCAAGCAGCAAAAGTAGAACCCAGTACTTTGAGAAGTTCCAATTCTGTTAAGACTGTTATCTATCTAATCTTCTACAGCTTTTCCTGTCAATGTTGAAGTCAGTATTTCTTTGCTTGATAAAATTAACGAATCATCCAGAAAGAATCTTCACTTTGAGTCTTCAACCTTCTGTGTTGGAATACCTGAAAAGATTTTAAACTACCAATCGGAAGAAATTTTTCTTTAAAAAATTCAAAGATACCGAGTTCCATCTAAGGAGTTATATATTCTAGTTTAAGCATAAGCTAAGTATACAACAATAGCAAGATCAGAGATGAAGCGTTCAGAAAGAAAAGAATACCAGAATTAATTGATGAGAAAGTTGAAACAGTAACATATTGAAGGCACACAGAATAGAGCAGTATTTTATGTTTGTCTACGTCATAGCACAATGACAAGACATGTGCAGAGCCCTAGATAAATTTCACCTTCACTGGAACCCCAACATTCCTTATTTATCTATTGGCTTTTCCATCATTCAGCCATGCAAATAATGCACTTTGCAGATGGCAACTAGGATCACGAACAGTGTCAAGCATAACATCCGCCATCCAGGAACGGAATATGCTATGTTACAATCCCTTTAAGAAACATTACAACCTTATCATGCATTACCCATCGATAATTTATCTCTCAAACGTAGTAAAGATGTCAATCATATTCAATGCAAACAGACCCCATGTAAGAGAGTATTTTGTCATTTGTTTGTTTCTGCTTTTTTTCCCCTTCTACTAGTTTCTTGCCTAGAATGCAAATTCTTCAATCCTAATCCTAACCATCTATTTAGAGGGATTTAGGGTCTCTGAGGAAGGAATCCACTGTCATCACAGGGTGCAAAGTCCTCTTGTTGCGGAGGGTTTTCCATGCAAAGCCTCGTCTTTGTGGTCAATTCTTGTGCTTGATTTGCTTCTGCACAAGTAAATTGCTATGCCTAGCGGTTTGGGTGTAACATGGTTTCACGTGTAAAATGAATTCTTTCTTTGGTGCGAACAATTGGTCCCTTTAAATGTTACCGTAAAATAAAATGAAAGACACCTTATTCAAATTGAAATTGAAACCCTAACCTCTCTTATAGAGGAGGATGAAAGAATTACATGAGTCAACTAAAATAAGAAATGACAAAAAAAAAAAAAAAAGGGAATGAAAGGAGATCTAACACTCACCCTCAAGTTAGAGTGTAGACATCCTCTAAGCCTAACTTGTTACATAGAAACACGTCTCTTCTTTGTCAACGCCGTTGTAAATGTCTGGCTTAGAGGATACATGAGTAGCAATTTTGCCTTCCATCACTACATTCCGAGTGAAATGGCAGCTCACCTCAATATGTTTTATCCTCTCAAGGAAGACAAGATTTGATACAATGTATGTAGCTGACTTATTATCACAGAATATTGGAATGGACACTTCACTTGTACTCTAAGATCTACAAGGAAAGAGGTGACCCACATAACTTCACATGCAGTATGAGCCATAGCCCTATACTCAACCTCAGCACTAAAGCAGACCACTACTGTCTACTTTTTACTGTGCCATGAGACAAGATTATCCCCAAGGAATATGTCATATCCAGTGGTGGATCTTCTATCCTTAATAAACCTCACATAGTCAGCATCGGAATAGGAACAAAGATTTAGGTAACCATTGTTCTTGTACCATAACCCTTTTCTAGGGACCCCTTTAGATCCTTTAGTATCAAATGAACACCATGGCAATGACTGTAATATGGTTTATCCATAAGCTGACTCGCTTTGCTGACAACGAAGCTAATATCTGGGCAAGTGATAGTCAAGTATAGTATTTTGCCCACAATGCTCCTGTATCTATGTACATCATCAAAGAGTGGATCCTCAGTCTCCCCATATCGCTTCTTTTGCTCAACTAGAATAGTTAAGGGCTTTGTGCCAAGTAGTCTAGCCTCTTAAAGTATCAATTGGACGAAATGAGATGATTCTATTATTGAGCCCTACCTCTTCTTATATAATAAATAGGTGAAAAAGTTGCAGTACAACACTAGCAAGAAATAAAGAATAACAAAGAGCCCTTCATACAAAATGTGCATACGCTAACACCCCTCCTCAAGCTGGAGCATAAATATCTATCATGCTCAGCTTGGATACACAAAAATCAAACAAGGACCTGGCTAAAGACTTGGTAAAAGTATCTGCAATCTACTCCTTAGACATGACTGGCGTTGTATATAGTAGCTCCTTCTGAATAATATTTCTGGTGTAATGGCAATCAACCTCTACATGCTTCGTCCTCTCATGAAAAGCTGGGTTGTTGGCAATGAAGGAAGCTACTCTGTTATCACACTGCATCTCCATCAAGCTAGAAAACTGTACCTCCAAATCAGTGAGTAGGGACTTGATGCACATTATCTCCGCAGTCGTCTGAACCATTGCCCTATACTTAGACTCGACACTCAACCTAGCAACTATGCCTTGTTTCTTGCTTTTTCATGTGATCAGATTCCCTGCCAAAAAGGTGCAGAACCCCGTAGTGGATTTTCGATCCACGTGACAGCCAACGTAGTCTGCATCAAAGTAGCCAACCTAAGTCATAGAAGATCCCTTGGAGAAGAGAAGACCTTTTCCAGGAGTCTTCTTGATGTACCGGAGTGTCATTAATGCTGCATCTCAGTGCTGTCGTGTTGGCTTGGCCATAAACTGACTCAATCTCCCCACCGCAAAGGAGACATCGGGCCTCGCGATAGTTAGATATAGCAGCTTGCTTACAAGCTGCTTGTTCTGCCTACCGTCCACCAGCTATGCATCCTCATCATAAAGTAGCATCTTGGGATCCATAGGAATGTTGGCCGCCTTGGCCCCAAGCATGCCCACCTCCTGCAAAATATCCAACGCATACCTCCTTTGGGATAGGACTACGCTCTTCTTGCTCCGGGCAACCTTAATACCAAGAAAGTATTGTAGAGCCCCCAAATCTTTCATAATAAACTACTCCGCTAGAATGTGCTTAATCTCAGTGACACCCTGCACATCATCCCTTGTAACAATCAAGTCATCAACATACACAAGAAGCATCACAGTACCTCGTCCAGTTCTCCTAACAAAGAGAGAGAAATCAATCATCGATCTCCTGGATCTAGCTGCCTCTACAACCTAAGACAACCTTTGGAACCATGCTCTGGGACTCTGCTTGAGGTCGTAGATGGCCTTCCGCAGTCGGCATGCATGCTCCCCCTAAACTTCGAATCCAGGTGGCTACTACATGTAGACTTCCTCTTGGAGATCACCGTAGAGGAATACATTCTTCACGTCCAGCTGATGCAAGGGCCAATCTAGTTGGGCTGCCACTGCTACCAACACTCGTACTGTAGAAAGTCTGGCAACTGGTGAGAAGGTGTTAAAGAAGTCCATCTTATAGGTTTAGGTGAACCCCTTTGCCATGAGATGTATACCTCCATCTAGGTTGAACTTCATTATGAAAATCTATTGACAGCCGACAATCATAAGCCCCGCTTCAAAGTGGAGAGAGCTCCCAGGTCCCACGACCCCTAAGAGTAGCCATCTCGTCCTCCATGGCTACCCGCCATCTCAGATCAACCATGGTCTCGCGGTGAGTCGCTGGGATTTGAGTAGCAACCAGCGCCTGTGTGAAGCTTGCAAACCCGAGGCTTAAACTGTTAACAAGTGTCTTAGCTGTCGGGTAAGTAGTACAAGTCTGTGGCCTCTTCCGATCAGCTATCGGAAGAACCAAATCATCACCTGTCACATCACATGTCCTGTCCCTGTGATTAACATGTGGCAAACTTCCGTCAGTGTCTAAAGAACTCACTTGAGAATCCGATGGAGGCGAGGGGGCCCTCAAAAAGTAGTGTAAGGATGGGTATATGTCTGAAGTGGCTCAATCAAACGTGGAAAGGGAAGCGTAGAAGGTGGTGGTGGTGGTACAGTAGGGATAGGAATTTTAGGAAAACTCCTAAAGCAAATAGGTGTAAATGGCATGGGTGCCATATCACCCTCAGCAAGTAGATCAGCTGCAGATGTTGAAAAGAATGGTATCGCCTCATGAAAGGTAATGGTTGCTGAAACGAAATGCCGAGAAGTAGTCAGATCAAAACACCGCTACCTCTTCTGGGTCCGAGTGTACCCAAGAAAAACAATGTGTGAGCAACATTAAGCAAGTGGCGGTGCTTCCTCTTAGCAACACCATTCTGCTGAGAGGTGTGAGGGCAAGTGGTCTCATGCATAATGCCACAATTGGAAAAAAAATACGTAACTAAGTGGTACAAAATTCTAGGGCATTATCAGACTAAAAATGCTTCACAAAACATGAATGCTGAGTTTTTATTTCTTTGACAAACTTTTCAACAATTTGTCTAACATCGGACTTATTTTTCAAAAGAAACAGCTAAGAAATACGAGAAAAATCATCCACTAACACCAGATAATATCTGTTCCCAAGTTTATCAGGAATATGATTGGGACCCTAAGCATCCATGTGAATCAGATCAAACATAGCAATAGAGGAAACCGAAACAGATGTGGAAAAACTAGCCCTGTGATACTTGCCTATCTGATAAGCATCACAGGTGAGAGCAATAGTGGAGGGTATGTATGGCAGAACTCGTTTGAGACAATCAATAAGCAAGCGACCAAGGCGGTGATGCCACTAGAAAAGAGTCCTAGTAGAACCAAGGCCTTGGGTAGCAGAAGCAACAACAGTACGACTAAAACGGTACACCCCCCATTTCTCACGCCCTCCACCAATCGTCTTCCCACTGAACTTGTCCTACAAAACACAAGAAGACGCATCAAATATAACTCAGCAATTCAAACCTCGAATAATATTGCTAACAGATAACAAACTCAATGGAAAATCAGACACATAGAAAACATCTATCGGTCGCAAAGTCGGAGATAAAGACATTTCCCTTACCAACAAGTGGTGAGTCTCTCATTTGTCACATGTATAGTCCTGACTGGTGTAACTGTTGTAAACTGAGAAAAGGAACTCCTGTCGCCACACAGGTGCTTGGACTCACCAAAGTCAATCAACCAATCGCCAGGAGATAAAAAAGACGACATACCAGTCGTAGGTGCGTCAGAAGAGGAGGCAATGGCTGCAATGTCTGGAGGCTGAGAAGAGGACGCCTGAGTCAACTAAGCAATCTGTTGTCGTAGATTCTCAATCTCGGTACTGAGAGAACTGACATCAGGGTTTGAGGAGGCTCCATCAGTGACCTCGATTACATGATTGGCCACAGGTGGCCTACCATACTTCTGCCAGTATGTAGCCTCAGAGTGGCCCATCCTGCCACAGTAGGTACACGAAGACCAAGTACGTGTACCAGAAGGGTGTCCACGTCCACGTCGACAACCACGTACAGGGAGGGGAGAGCCCCTGCTACGTCTAGGGATCGTAGCCAATGCGAATGTCTGAGCACCAGAGTCGGAAGCGAAGGTGTGCACTGCTACTCTGCTAAGTATGTTGTAGGCTTCCCCCAGAGTATGAAGCTTAGGAGCAGTGAGGATCTGATCTTTGACTGCCATGTTCTCAGATCCAAGGCTTGCCAAGAAAAGGGAGATTGCCAACTATCTCTGGAAACTCCAGCAGGACTTACAGGCACACCCCGACAGATAGGAGTAATGCCTCTCCAGCATTCACTTCATGAGGGAATAGTATTGCGACAACATGCGTCCCTCCTGACGGAAGAAGAGGTCATAAAAGACCTGAAAAACGCATGCGGAGTTCTTGGCGTGTGAGTACGTCTCACATAAAGACTCCCACATCTTCGCCATCGAGTAGTACATGATCCCATCCCCTATTCGAGGAATAACTGCATAAGCCATGCACAAACCATGGCATTATCTTTGTTCCAGCTGGCATTCGTGCCGATCTTGCCAGTAGGCTCCAGATTCGTAAGAATATAACTTTTTCCATGATCCTTGATAGTCATAAGGTCTAGGACCACCGCGGGTAGTTGGTTTCATCTAACTTGACGATGGGACCGAAGAACGGATTTTTGAGTACCCCGATGTCCGAAAGAGAGTCTGACGTCACCTCAGAATGATATGAAGAAGCCATCTTCACAATCCGCAAGCCTCAATCTTCTATCATCAAAGAAACATCAATAGATTTGAAAACATACAATTTCATATCTGCATCTTCGACAGAAAGCCCCCTTGGATAAGCATTGGCCTAACCTGGGAGCGAGAACACCCGAGACGGCCCCAAGGGAACCTAGACTCCCTCTCCCTGCGACTACAAGGGATGTAGCCCTTAAAATAGGGCTACAAACATCTCACAGCCACTGCCGACCATACGCACGAGAATTGAGGCATCATTGGGTGCACTGCAAGAGCACTGCCGATCTCCTACGCCGCCGTTGAGCTCGCCATAAACCCTCGCCGCGCCTAAGCCAGTGCCACCTTGCTTTGTTGTTGCACGTGGATCAGTGTTGCAATGCAGTTGGGCTCCACACTCGTCGTTGCCCCCTCATGGAGGACGATGCACCGACGTGCAGAGAGAGCGAGAGAGATGGGATTTGGTGGTTAGGGTTTAGAGGTCTTGGGGGTGGAATACCTAGAGCCTCAATCTAAGACTGCTACTTTGATATCAAATTGGACGAAATGAGATGATTCTATTATTGAGCCCTACCTCTTCTTATATAATGAAGAGGTGGAAAAGTTACGGTACAATACCAGCAAGAAATAAAGCATAACAAAGAGCCCCTCATACAAAATGTGCATACGCTAACAGTATCTCAAGGACATCTTTCGTCGCGAGAATGCCATGCCACATTTGTCTCTGATTGCCTCAATCCCCAAGAAATATTGCAGCTCCCCTAGGTCTCTTGTAACAAAGACCTTATGTAAGAATGCTTGCACTATTATCTCTAGGTAGAACCATGTCATCAATGTATGTAGCAAGAATGACAATGCCAAAGGTAGTTCTGATGAAGATGTAGTATCAAATGTGGATCGTCTGAATCCAATCTGCATCACTTCATTGGTTAATTTGTCAAACCAAGCATGGGGACTTTGCTTAAGACCATATGTAGCCTTCTCTAGCTTACATAGATACTCCCCCTCAACCTTGTATCCACGAGGTTGTCACATATACACTTTTTGTTAATCATTGTAAAGGAAAGCGTTCTTGATGTCAATTTGATATAGTGGCCAGTTCTTATTAATAGCAACAGACATAATAACATGTATTGAAGCAACCCAAGCCACAAGAGATAAGGACTCAAAGTAGTCTACTCCATAAGTTTGCGTAAAACCCTTGGCTACCAGTTCTGCTTTTAACCTATCAATATTGCCATCTGTAAGATATTTGATTGTACAAGCTCACTTGCAATGGATAGCTTTAGCACCCTTTGGACATGGCACAAGCTCCTATGCGCCACCAGTAGTTAGAACCTCAATTTCTACATCCAGAGTTATCTTCCACTAAGGGTCTTGTGAAGCATCTAAATAGGTCCGTGGAATGCTAAGTAACACTTTAGAAAACTATTGTACAGAATGATCCAAATGTGTTGTCGTGAAATGGGAAACAAGATATAATCTACAAATACGAATTACTTTTCTCAAGGCAATTGGTCTCTCATCGACCTTACTTTGACTTTGTGTTCGTGAGGGCATGTAATTGTTATCATCAAGAACAACAACAGACATGGTAGGTAATAGAACAGTAGGAGGTTCCTTTTCTCACCTATGATATATTTGCAGTTGACGAGGAACAAGCTCAATATTGGTCCATTCCTTAGAAAAGAAAGGAACCTTCTTAAATAAGGTTACATCCGCAATAACAATATATTGTTGACTACTTGGGTCATAACACCTATCCCTTGTGAGTGCGGGAGTAACCACGAAATACATACTTAAGACTCGAGGGGATAGCTTGTCTTGTTGTCAAAAGGCATGTACAAAACATGTGCATCCAAAAACACAGAACAACAAAACAAAAGGTTGATCCACATTAGGATGCAGCAACTAGAATGGGATTTCCCCTTTCATGATAGATAAGGGGACTCGTTTAATCAGATATGTGCCCATGAGTATAGAGTCTCTCCAAACCTATTTTAGCACCTTCATGAAGAGAAGGGCCCTAGCAATGTCCAAGATATGTCGCAACTTCCACTCAGCAATGCCATTCTGCTAAGAGGTGTAGGCACATGATGTTTGATATGAGGTGTTGTTCATAATAAAGTATAACTCTAGCTTCTTTTGCATGAATTCTAGGAAATTATCACTGTAGAAGGTCTTAATGGAGGTTGAGTGGACATTCTATACCTCTACAAAGAATCGCTTCACTATGTGAAGGATCTCGAACTGATCCTACATAAAAAAATACCCAAGTAGATATGTTGTAATTATCAATAAACACAACAAAGTCTCTGTGGCCTACTGTTAAGACCCGTGCTGTTTGAGCCTTTTAAGATGTCTGGACTGTGGGTCAGACATCTGGTCAGACGTCTGGACACCTTCCCAGACGTCTGGAAATCGAAAATTTTGAGTATAAACTCGCATCTACGTGTGTGCTGCACGCAGACAGTACACTTCTCTCTCCTTCCACCCCAACGAAACCCTAAACCCACACCCTTATATAAAGCTCCCCTCCTCTCCCTCGTTCCACCCCACTTCCCAGCCACCTTCCCCCTTCCCTCCAGCGAGAGCAGCAGAGAGAGTGAGAGCGCAGGAGTGGCGTGAGAAGGAGAGGAGCAGTGTGAGAGGGAGAGGAGTTTAGCTTGCGAGCTCGCGTGGGAGCTCGCCGGTGAGCTCACGGCCGGAGCGGCGCATGCACAAGGTGGAGTGCGTCGGGAAGGTCCTCCCCGACACTGCTGCAGTCGGAGCAGCAGGCGAGAGGGCGCGGCGTGGCCACACGCGGTGCGAGAGAGCAAAAGCAGGTTCTGGTTCTGGGTTTTTTCCCAAAATCAGACGTCTAGAGCAACGCCCAGACAACGTAGACAACGTCTGGAGGAGGTTCCAGACGACTGAGTAGACTTTGCGAAGGTACGTCTTCTTTGTGGATACGGCCATGCAGGCCACTCCGCCAAGGTACTATTGCATGCCTTTTGAGCAGATTTGGTGGATTTCGTGCAGGCTTCGCTTCGGGAAGGTGCGGGACATGCCCTCCCATACATTTCGAACGTCTGGGCGACATACTAGACGACGGGAAGCACTTCTAGACATCCGGAGAGGTGGTCGGACGTCTGGAACTGGGTCCAGACGGTCCAGCGGAGTTCCTGGACGTCTGAGAAGTGGCGCAGGACTTGAGGTATGGCACTGGACACTTTTAAGACGTTTGGAAGTTGTTCTAGACGTCTGATTTGAGTCAGGAACACTGTTTTTAACCCATTTAGGGTCCGTTTGAAGTTCGTTTTCCGCAAATAAGATATCGATATTTTCCGTATGATTTCCTCTACTTGTTAGAAGACTTTCTATACTGTTCTGAGTATTCTCTTGTGATTGATCCTTATGATAGGACTTCGTTCCGTTGCGGATTCGGGGCTTGCTAAGACACGTGAGCCTGCCGTTCAAGCCCCCACTACTCCTGGGTTTACTGGTAGAGTGGCTTCCCTTAATTTAAATACAAACCTAAATGCATGTGTGGAATGAATAATTAGAACCTAGGATATGGCATGAATCCTAGGACTAGAAATACTGGAATGTCTATAATGAATGAATGGATTGCAATCTTGAATGAGTAGATAGAATGATAACAATTGCCTGTAAATGAATAACGGTTGCCTGCGAAATATGTAGTAATTGTGCTAGTTAATTGTTAAATGTAACTTTCCTGTCACACACGTGCAATGACATAATATGAGCTGCATGAATATAAATTTGGAAATGGAAAGGTGAATGTTGGAAACACTAGCTACCTGTGAATAACCTGAATATGGAAATGTGAATGATAGAATTACAATGTGCATGTGTATAACCTGAGAATGGAAATGAAAATAATGAAACCTAGTATGGAATAGCATTAGGCATTTGAACATGAACCCTATGGGGAGGTTAGGAGTAGAGCTCCTGAGAAATATATGGAATGGATATGGAAATGCTTTGGGAAGTGTGCTTGCCCTTGAGTACGTGGTACCAAGAGGAGCGCACGTTACCTCTTAGTGTAGAGGGGTGCTTGCCGAATTTCGGGTTGAGACCCGGGGTAGGTTTGGTCACTTTGCACCGACTCGATGGCCTTCGTGTACACTGCACCAGGGAAAGCTACTAGTGTAGGGAGAGGGTTAGCCACCCCACGGGACCCGGGGTTCAGCTAGCCGCCCTACACCAACTTGTTAGGCCCACTAGGCAAACCAAGGTAGTCAGGCGAAGGTGCGCGGACTGTGGAGGGCGAGACCCCTGTTTGGTTACTGAGAGGCGCTAGACCCCTGTTACTGAGAGGGCTAGACCCTATACTGGTTCTGTACTGTACTTTGGACGCACTCGCTAACGGAAATGACTGACCGCGTGCCAATGCGGGGTAGCTACCCGTACGCTTGTCGCGCGTGCCGTAGTCACCGTTGCGTCTGTCTGTGACCTTGGGGTGGTTGACTAGATGTAGGATCACCACGGGGGACTCTCCCGACCAGGAGAGCACCACGTGCGCCTTCTACTCTTCATAAAAGAGTGCAATCAAGATCGTTCCCACGAGGAACATTCGAAATCAAGAAAGAGATCTGATAAATACACCAACGAGAACAAAAGGGAATAACTTGTGAAATAATGAAAATTGGAAAACAGCAGCTACCTGTCCACTTTTACTGCTTTAGTTAGTTGGTTGCCACTATACTCAGCGTTCGCTGACTTCGTGTACTCACAACCCTTTTCAGGTCCAGGTATTGAACAGCCAGAGCCTACGGCTGCAGGGGGTGCTAGGCCCAGTAGAGCCCAGTAGTTATAGCTTTTTGTTGTACTCTTTTTCTGTTGTAGTGAGTAGTTCTTGCACATCTATACTCATACATTCTGTACCTTATATTCTTGTACCTGTTTACCTTTCTACTGTTGTGGTGGTGTGTACTGTAGTAGTTTTACTTCTTTACTGCTATACTTTTGTTACTGTTAGTTGCTTAGTATAGTGAATGTAGTTTATTTTCCTGCTTTTGGTTACTTTCTCATTAGACAACTGGGTCTTGGGATCAGTCGAGTCAGTCCGGTCTCATGTCCTGTAGGGATTCGGGAACCGGGTCGTAACACCTACAGTGCTAGTCATGCAAGACGATCCCTAAACATTGCAATAGATCAACTAAAAGAGTAATTTGCTGCGCTCTTCAATCTGTGGAGGAAGGGTAGATCGATGATGCTTACCCAATTGGCAAACCTCACAATCAAAGGTAGCACACGAGGGTAAATCCGAGAACATCTGGTGAAGCTTCCCAAAGGAGGGATGTCCAAGTCTATGATGCTCGAGGAAAGGATATGTGGAAATAGATGTCACTCCAACAAAATGAGTAGGAATATCAAGGTAATATAGTCTATCCCTTTCGTATCCTTCACCAATAATCTAGTTGGTCTGCTTGTCTTGGAAATAGCAGTGGTGCTCATCAGATATGACTCGACATTTGAGATCTTTACACAACTTGCTCATAGAAAGAAGGCTCATAGGAAACTCAAGTGCACAGTGAAATCTGAAAGCTGCAACCTAGAAGGAAAGTAAACAACTTTAACTGTAGTCATTGGAGAGTAGGGGCCATTGGCTAGCTTCACGGAGGTAACTACTTTGGTTAGTTGGGTCGCACATAAAGAACCAACATCACTTGTGAAATGAGTGGATGCACTTGAGTCAATCACTTGCTAGTAGTAGTAGATACCAAATTTGCCTGAGAAACATCTGCATATTTAAAGTCAACAAGAGCACGAGGACCATCATCACACGTGGTCAGATTGTCTCTAGTGCAAATCCATCTAAATAATAACCCTCCAAGAAGACAAAATACCAAGAAAAGGGTAACGGCGGGAAACGATCTAAATTAGTAGTGGGGAATGATCCCAAGCAGAAATTGGGAAACATTTCCCATTAGTAAATGAGGAGGAAGCCAAGTTGCTATGTTTGAGGTTAGACCAATCACAACCCACTAAAGATGTAGATATGAAGGAGCATATCACGAAGAATAGAGACTTGTCTCTGAAGAGGGGTAGGGAGCAACACTAAAAAAAATCTCGAGTTAGACTCTCATGCGCGAGACTACAGTGGGCATGCATGTGTTGCAACAGTTTGCACACCTCATGGTGTTGCGCACCTTGCTGTGCTACATTGTTGCACACGCTACTGCTGCCGTGCGCTACTGTAGCATTGGTGGTGCTCTTGCTACGAATGAAGTTCTTGTAGTATCAAGAATGTGGTGGTTTTAGCGAATTTACAGAGGAGAAATTTGTTAGTAGAAGAAAGAAGATGGTACAAGAATCAATAAGGTATCAAATCCTGGCCTAGGACTGCCGTTTGAACCACATGCGAGAGAATGAAAGACATCTTATTTAAATTGAAACCCTAGCTTATCTTATGGAGAAAGGAGGGATGAAAGAATTACATGAATAGTCCAAACTAAAATAAGAAATGACAAAAAAAAGATAAAGAATGAAAAGGGCTCTAACAATTATTACGGCAAACCAGTGGTGATCCAAGGCAATGCTAACAATTGCAAGGGTGCAGCTGCCACTGCAAGTGTTCACTTCAGTTTGGTCCAAAGAGAAACTCAACATCCTTACTGATCAAAGATTAAAGAAGAAATATTCATACCAAGTAAGTTATGACAACTTTCTTGCGAGGAATTGTTTGCCTGTCCAACATTTAGCCAAGGAACTTGGTCACTCTATCTTGTAAGTGGATTTTCCAAGAGCATCTTGCAATAGTTGTGTGAGGAAAGATACAAAAGTATGATGAGTCCCACATATTTAAGGTCTATAGTCTGATTTTCACAGACCAGCAAGAAGATCTAAGTTTTTTTTTTTTTGGAAAAAGAACATCTAAGTTTTTTTGTAGGGTACTTCTATAATGATATCTTTTGAAGAGTTGGATACACTCTGAACTCTGAAGATTGAGTTTTGCTTCTGGGTCTCAACTATTTTAATCACTGAGGTGCAGCCCGTAGTATTTTTCATCAATGAAAAAGAAGTCTCTGGGTCCTAATAAATGTCTAGAATATAATTTCAAATATTATCAAACTTAATTGCGGGTCCTTGAACAATCAGCTTAGAAGTGGAACCATCAGCTGGATCTCTGAAGGATCAGAATAAATGAATCAGCAAAAGATTCAGAATCAGGAAATATAGGAAATTGTCCAAAGCAGACAAGATGTTGTATGATCACAAGGAAATGGTCAGAAATCCCATGCACGAGGCAGATAAGTCTAAGCTAATGAAAGATTTCCCTGATCCTTGATTTGGTATAGATGTTAATGACCTGAAAAATCATTGAAAGAAACCCTGTTGCCCCTCTTTTTCTCCGATCGTGAAATCAGGAACAAGTCACCAGGCAAACAGAAAGAAAATTGGGTACCACTATGAGTGAATGCCTAATTGGCTAGGATTCAACCAGATAGAAGACGCTTGACAACCTAGAATTGGAAGGAGAGGGTCAATCAGATTGATTTGAGGAAACTGCATAGGTAAGAGGTGGACAGTAATTTTGTGAAGGTGGACTGAGGCACTAGAGCAAGTTGCTGAGGTGGCAGGCATCTTCATGTGCCTACTAGTATTACATAGCGTGCGTGCAAAGATGGTGACCCTTGACAAGTGCCTTTATAACAAAGCATTGTCTTTGTTGAGAATGACCTATGGTGAGATGCAGGAGGAAACATACTGAATGAGAAATGAACCTAGTGAGTGGAGATATCTAGATGAAGAATCTAGTTTCCTCCCATTTCAATACTGTGAGAAAGAGAAAGAATGATTGATTAGCACAAAACAGTCCTATATAAACAGAAATACTAAGGGAAACATTAGTTATCAGTTCCATACAAATATAATAAATGAGAAGCTTGCAAGTCACACCAACAAGTCAACAAGGAACTACTCTCAGAAAGAGTACAAAGTCTGATTAACGAAAAGTTTACATGGAAGATAAACGATAACCTTCAAGAAGAAGCAAGACAGAAATCTACTTGCCATGCAAAAACACTCCTATTTAAGTGCCTTCGAATTTAAGCCTTGATAAGTTCTCAAACTTTCAGACTTGCTTACATTGTTACTCCATACTTCTCTAGATCTATATGTCAATTCATGCAATAAGAAAATTACAAATTTGATGCCTTGAGGTGAAACAACCATTTGTTTGACATGTAAAATATAAGGAAATTCCATACTGGACTGAAAATTTTCAAATAAAGATCCTAAAAGCATTCAGAAATCAAAGCTCCAATAAAAGCTAAAGAGATGCTTGTAACTTCTATAATTCCTTTGCAATTGTAATTTAAAAATTAAAAAAATTCAGGTTACCTTCTTTCAGCCTATGCTAGAAGAAGCTCTTCATAAGACCTTTCACTCCATTTATCATCATCACTGTCTACAGCCTCAGTTGCCAATTTAGTTTGGAAGGTCATACGTCTAAGAACATGCACATTGAAGTAATAGCTTACAATATCTTGACTGGTTCTGGATGGGAAATACCTCAAAGCAGTGTACAAAAATGATTTACACTCTGTGACAGGGTTCTTCCTCACTAAATAATCAAATACAAGCTGCTCTTTCCAATTCCATGAATAAGAAACCTCTTCTCCCATGTTATTGAAGCCCATGAGATCGAAAGCCTCTCCTAGTTCAGATCTGAGCCCATTCCTTGTCATTCTTATATCATCTCTTATGGACATTACAGATCTTGAATGAGCATGAGGATACATTTTAAGACTGCTTCTGACCAATTCCTTTTTTGTTTCCCCATTATTGCCTTCTACTAGAGGCCATAACCTGGTGCCTAACCATTTAGAATCACTCAAATCTCTGGCATCGCTTTGACTTAGACTTCTGTCAGGGGAATGCATCCAAATCGGCACATCGGCCTGAAAGGAGCATCCAATGCGAGCTCGCTTTCTTCTGAAATTACCGTATCCACGTCTGGGCAATTCAGATCCCTTTCTTCTTTCTTTTTCTAACTTTAATGCTTCTTCCGTAACCTTAGATTTGACAACTAAATTATTTTTATCATGGCTACAAGAAGCTGATTTAGTGAATGAGTAATTGTTCTTGCTTGCACTCACACCTATTTTCTCACAGGAGGTACAGGCTAGTTGAGTTCCATTCTGTTGGTTGTCACTTTTCTGCCATTCAAAGGAAAAAGGAATACTCTATGAGCACAACCATTAAAGAAACTAGGCATTGAAAGAAAAGGCATAGGATGACTGTTTAATTCTGATTTGCAAACAAGCTGAAGACATGATTTTCAATTTGAAAAGGAAATATTAGAGTTGTGGAGATTTTGATAACTAGAAATCATTCATTCCAAAATCTCAAAGAAAAAAAATAGAGTTGAATCCTTTATATAGAGAATGATCAATCCTAATCCTAATCTTAAACATGGAAACAAATCAAATTCTAATTAATCAAAACATATCCCTACAATTTGGAAAGAAATAAATATAAAAAGAGATAATTCTACTTTCCTAAATTTTCTCTAACAAGAGTTAATAAGGATTACTTAAGGAGTGTCTTACTTCAGCAAATTGTACATAAATGAAATAGATAAGTTCATAAGTTTTAATTGAGATATACAAATATAACCATCAAGAATTATCAAAATGTAGAAAAAATTATGAGTATTTGCAACAATGAACTGTGTTATTTTAGTAAGCAAGCTCTAGCCCTCTTTATAAAGAGAGAGGACCTAAGGATAATAGGAAACATTAAAACTCTCTACCAAAACGGGAAAAACTAAAAATAGGAGAGGCAACTAATCCTAACAAATTTAATCCTAATCTATTTTATTCTTTAACGAAAAGGTTCTAATGAATCAGGGAACTCAGATCTTATGCGTATTGAGATTACCATCCAATATCTAGGGGGTTGACATGTCTTTATTTTGGGACAGATGACAGCAAGCATCCAAAGCCATCCAATCATATTGACCTGCCTAGCTCAAAAAAATCAGCGAATGCCTGCCAACTGGTAGATCGGGTATAATAGTGGCTTCATGGGCAATACGCAAGCCATGATCCCCAAGGAATGGTGAAACAGATCATCGACCCTGTCCCTAACAAGTAGCTACTTGGTGCCAAACTCTTGCCCTTCCTTGACAAGACATATAAATAAGCATCTAAAATAAGGCTATTACAATTTACAGCATTACATTACACATTGGTTTCTTCCCAATTACTAAAGCATTGAAGCGAGGACAGCTATGATAACATTATCTTTTGCATATAAGCCATGTTTATCATCTTGGGTAGACTTTAGCAGCCGGGTGAATCAGAATGATCCATTTTCTTCTCACCAAGTTTAGCGAAGAACTTCCCTCATAACCGATGATGTAGGCATCAGTATATATGTAATATGTGACCATTGGATTCTGCATGAATGATTGCTTCAAGCTTCATGTAGGATCATTTATAATTTTATAGAACCATTTTACTGATAAACACTCAAGACTTGAGAACAATTAGGTATTGTTCATTTTCACGGATTGTGTCATTTATGCTGCGTTTTGAATTTTTCAATCCCGGGTTACAACAATCCCAGGATAGAGCCCTCAATCCTGGTATCTGATTCCAGGGAGGAGGGTGGGATGAACTTATTCCGGGATTGTGTGAGAGAACACCCACACCTATCCCCCCAAACATCCCATGATTTGACCCATATTTCCCTC
Organism: Thalassia testudinum; assembly: GCA_037157565.1. Lineage (NCBI taxonomy): Eukaryota > Viridiplantae > Streptophyta > Magnoliopsida > Alismatales > Hydrocharitaceae > Thalassia > Thalassia testudinum. The sequence goes on from JAZHRO010000073.1 coordinate 157,592,291, forward strand.
AAAAACAAAAACTTCCCAATCCCATATTTATCCCGCAATCCCACCACTTAGAAAATTAATTCTTCAAAATCAATCCTTCAAAACAAACGATACCTTAAGAACAAGACTTACTGTTCTTCAGAAGTGCTCTTTGAAAAAAAGGAAATTGAACATGTGGAAACAACAAAGATGAGAAATAATGCACATTCCATTTTATTTTCAATGACAATATATTGCCAAATTGCAATAACAAATGCTGCTTTCGAAGCAAGGAGGAATATGTCAAAGGTGATTTTATGAGTGTTGTTTTCGATTGGTAGGGGCTCAAAGCAATTTCTGGGACAGGGTTTAGTAATACTTGATAGGTTTTTCAAATCAATTAAACTTTGTCTTCTACATAGGGTAGGAAATCTTCCCCTAGAAAAAGATGAATCCACCAACAACTCTAAATGACCACCAAATAAAATTGGCCTTGGGCTAATTGGGCATATTGTTTAGACTCAAAAAATGCATGAAATATAAGTAAATGCAAGAGATTGATGATGGACAAAGGTTTAGGAGTGCTATATGGAGTTACCATGTGAATGCATGGAGGCTGTCCCAATTCAGATGGGCATACAAGTAAACAATTACAGCTAGCAGTGACCTAGAGAAGTTTCATCTCTCACTTTTGCCTTATATTATTTCAATGTGGAGTCAAATAAGGACTGGATTGTGTTAAAGATATATTCCTTACTTCCTTTTTCCGACTTTGTCTATCCTATTTTCTTTGATTTTTGTGGATCCTAGCCTTATGAGCTTTAATTCTAAAACCTCCTCTATATAAAGGGCCATGTATCTTTCTTGATGATTAATGAACTTCGCTTTCATAATTATCAATGTGGTTTCGGAGTAGGTTTGATACTTTTGAAGTCTGCCAACCTTCACATTCTTCTCTGGCATCATGGTCCCTACAGCATCGACGCTACTATGTCCCCAACATATCTTGCTGGATCCCTTGCATCGCACTTGCTACCGACTAACTCCATAGTCATTGGCTCCTCTCTGTCTACTTACCACTCATTGCTACTGCTCTCTATAACAAGGCTGTGAATTTCATCGTTAATAATCCAACTTTTCATTAATGTACTTATCAAGAATTAACACAACGTGGAGCATGGAGGCTCTTTTTGGGCATGGAAAAATAGTCCACATGTGGTCTATCCATGCATGTGTGGTCTAGAGGCGTGGAGGAACTTCACCGGCTGGCTGGTGGCAAATGGTCGACCAAGGTGGCTGGCGGTTGAGAGAAGAAAGAGAGAGAGGAGAGGAACTTTGAATAGTTGGAAATATTTGTATTACTTAAAATAAAATATAAGGGAAGACTCTCTTTATATAGAGAGAACACATCCCAATATTTGGAAACAAAAGATCTTATCCATAATAAGAAAATATCTTATCTCTTAAAGAAAGATCTTATCTCTAATCAAAAATAAATCCCAACATATTTTCCTAAAAATACATTTACTAAAAATAACCAAACTTGCATCTTAAGCAAAAACACCAAAATTGGTCCTTGGACCATGACCGCTGGCCCCCTGTGGGCCCTTTATTGTGTGCCACGTGGCACTGCCACATGGCTTGGCCCATCTTTATTTCCCAACAGCACTAAACACGCAGAAGTTGATTGCTACTTTATTCTTGATGCTATGCTATAAGGATAGATTTGCACTCTATTCCTTCCATCTTCAAGACAAGTTCCTAACATATTTATGAAGGCCCTATCGAAGGCTCGGTTCATGGAGCATTTATCCAAGTTGGACATGTGAGATTTCTATGTTGAGCTCAAAGGGGAGTATTAAAGATATATTCCTTTCTTCCTTTTCCTTATTTTCTCTTTCCAATTTTCTAAAGTCCTAGGAGTTTGATCTCTGTGGAATCCTAGTCTTATGAAGAGTTTTAATCCTAAATTCTCTTCTGCATAAAGGAGAATGTACCTTTCTTGATGATCAATGAACTTCTCTTATGTAATTATCAATAGATTGCACATTGGAGACTTCATATTATGTTATAAAATTTGAAATTTCCTGTCAATTTCTTTCCTGTCCTGAAGAAATAAAAAAATAATTGCTAAATTCTAACTTGGATATACAAATAAAATCTAATTTGCAATGCTTGCCCTGAAATGATTGAAATTGGAGGGAATAAAGTTTTTAAGGATTTTCTCTGTCACTAGCAGGAGTGATTTGAAAGAATGCAACACATCCAATTTGGAAAGATCTTGGTGGATTCATTATATGATATCTGTATAATGCTTCGAAACCCTTATTTATTCATTAAGCATCATTTTAAAATGAGCAGCTAATTACAATCCAAGTTCCACTACCTATCCCATAAACCAACAGAATAGACCCCCTAAGTATCTCATTACGCAAATGGAATAGAATAAACCCTTCTTTTACAATACTTGAAAAACATGGGCTAAGACATGCTGGACTTTGAATTGAGATTTTGGATTTTAAAAAACTGTTGTTGACCATCAAAGGTAAAAGATAGCAACCAAGTTTCCTTTGATATGTTGCTCCTGCATTTTGAAGTCTAAAGGACATGACGATAGAAAAAGGTTCCTGATGGTAAAGGATGTCTTCTCACCTATTGGATTCAGTTATAGAAGATATGTGAATGCCAAAACAAGTTCATTTTCCACTAATCTAAATTTGTAAATTGTGGAGATTTTGATAACTAGAAATCATTCATTCCAAAATCTCGAAGAAAACAAATAGAGTTGATCCCTTTATATAGAGAAGGGTCAATCTTAATCTTGATCCTAATCTGAAATTGGAAACAAATCAAATTCTAATAAATCAAAACATATCCATACAATTTGGAAAGAGATAAACAAAGAAAGAGATAATTCTACTTTCTTAAATTACCTCTAACATCCCCCAAAGTTGAAGCATATAACACCCAACTTGTAGGAGTTGTGCAGTAGGAGAGCTCCCCTCATATGATGCAGTCCAAGGCTAGAGTAGGCAGGTAGGCATGTTGGCAAACAGGCACGTAGATACTTAAGCATGCAAATAAATCTTTAGGCATGTAGGCAATTGTCTCTTCATTGGTGAATACATAACTACTTTGGAGTTAGAACAAAAAACTGACTCTGAGACTTTTAGTCAAGAGACGATCCCAAGCACCATAGGGGAAACGATCCCAAGCACTGCAACTAATACAGGAAACGATCCTAAACTCTGATACTGATACGAGAGACAATCCTAAGCATTGATAATCACCTTACACTAGCAAAAATTCTTTATACAAAGACTACAAAAAATTGATGTAAAGCTTTTACAGATGGGGTTGAGTGCGTGGCTCAGTTACTCCACAACTCATTGGCACCTTCAACATTGATCATGTGGCTCGAGGCTTTAGTAGAGTCCTTCGAGCTAGTTATAGGTTAGGCAAAGAGGACTTTTGTGGCATCTATAATGGTCACAATTGCAACTGTTGTAGAAGAGGGTACTTCACCCTTTAGAAGATTCCTTAGGTAGTCCAATTGGGCTCGTGTGAAGGGCTGACTTGTTGGCCCAACACCTACCCACAACACATCCTTCTTAACAGCAAGATTTTTCCTTTTTCTTGAACGAAGCACCATCTGCCCTACTGGCAAGACTTGCAATGATGATGGCAAGAAGGAAGATGGAGTTGGGGGTGATGATGGCAACGACGGCCACAAGGGCGAAGCTTATGAGCCAACCCCACCTGCCCTTGATCTTCACGATCTCGTAGTTGATGAGATTAACCATGAGGATGTCGATGGTGATCATTTGCTGGAAGCCAATGTTCAACATGCCTCGAAGGTGTGTTGGTGCCATCTCCAACAAGTAGATCAGGATAGATTGATTGGCGAAATTGACGTTGATGCCGAGGAGGATCCTGACAATGATGAGCACGACAATGTTCTCGACGGCGTTGACAAGGTATGGACCACTTGTGGTTGAAGACCCTTGTCACTGTTGACGCGAAGGATGTGACGAGGTCCACTAAGTACAACGACGATGTAAAGGTGGTGAGGGGATGGTTGTTGAACTTGCAATGGTGGTCCTCGCCCTCTTTCTCCATGCGCCTAAACATCGATGGGAAGAACTTCTCCTGAAAGCAGTCCATCAACGTCACACCACTGAAAATGCTGATATCATATCTGAAGATGAGACCACTAGTGGTGGCAACAAGGCACATGAGGAGAATGAAGAGGGTCATTTTCTCTAGGTAGTCCTTCAGGCCACCCATGTCCGCGATGAACCCACTAGCCATGGTTAAAGAGAGAGATGTGTAGACGGAGAGAAGGGGTGGAGATCCCTAGGATCTTCCCGCTCTGATACCATGTGGAGATTTTGATAACTAGAAATCATTCATTCCAAAATCTCAAAGAAAACAAATAAATTTGATCCATTTATATAGAGAAGAATCAATCCTCATCCTAGGCCTAATCTTAAACATGGAAACAAATCAAATCCTAATAAATCAAAACATGTCCCTACAATTTGGAAAAAGATAAACATAGAAAAAGATAATTTTACTTTCCAAAATACTATTTCCTGAATTATCTCTAACATAAATCATAATTCGAATCCACTTAGGGATGGATTTGAACATTTTTGTACATTTGGAAATCTAAGCGACAAATTTCCATGGTCAAATAGAAACTTGCGGAATCTTTTTGACATTTTTTCACCACTTATGACACTAATTCTATCGGAAGTAAACCACTTCTAAGTTATTATGTGTTTTCTCAACTAAGGGAAATCAAAGGAAAGAAAAAAAAATGTTGCAGGACAGACCAAAATCAATCTAAACAACAATGATGGTCATCAAACAACATTTTTCAGGAGAAAAACAAGAAATTCCCTTTGCAATAGTTTCCTTATCTTTTGATGGTTGTCAAACAACACTTACCAGGAAAAAGGCAATACATTCATTCAAATAATTTCCTTAATTTTTCAACAGAATTACATGAAGGGAAGGTCCGATCATAAGGAAACCAGAATTACCAAAAGAGGCCAGTCATGTCCAACTATGGAAATGCTATCCATTTCCCGGTGTGCAAACACCTGGAAATCTCCTGATCACCAGAAATACATTTCCTTCCCATTAATTTCTTTTTGATTCCCACAGAGGATTCCCAATGAGACAATACATAGAGGTCCCTCTTTTTCCCATTATGTAACCAACATAAGTTGCACCTTTATATTCTATTAATTGTGACTTTAGATAGAAGCCCTCACTCTTTAATGTTCAACAAAGCACATTGTATGAATCATAAATCAGGTCATTGTAGATAAATCCTGTGATATACGCTGGTTTGGTTAGTAGAAAGAATTTAACAACTTCAAAGAGAAAGCTAATTTTGATCTTGCATATTTTATGAGATGGGAGAAAAAGCAATGATAATTGGCCATTGTGGACCATTAGTGAAGATAATTATTGATGTTAAATAGCCATCCTTTGACTTTTAAGATGTCTTGGTGGAACCCATAAAAACTATCCCATATCAAAAATAGAAAGGAATATTATGTTATGCTAAATCCTATATTCAAAATCTCATTGCTGAATGTTTAATCTTGAACTAGAAAAAGAGGAAAATAATTCTACTGGAAATACTATGTTATATAGCCCATGATTTTTACAAAATTTCAAATTCTTTTTGTACTCCAGCTATGATACCAAAATCCATACCGATTTCAGTTAATATGATTTGGCCTTCAACCACAATCCTGGATTGCAAATGAATTCCTTGTATATTTAACCTTAGAACTTCTGAATTCAGATTGGATTGGATCAATATGGTTTTGTTTGTTTTTGGAAAGGGATATCGTAACAATGATGGTGATATATCACTCATATGTCACATATTGTTGGGTTTGCATCTGCCAATCTCATTGGAATATCAACATTCCAAGATATTGGACAAACTATCATCAGATATCAATCTTGACAACTGATATCACTAGATGTCTGGGGAACTCCAAATAACCGATATCACTAGATGTCTGGGGAACTCCAAATATCAGTGACATGGCACCAATATCTGAGGATATAAGGTGATATTGAAGGGATTGCTTTTAGATCTTGGAGTTGGGATTCTTTGATGTTGTAAGGGCTTCTTCCACAAAGTTTTGAGTCCTTCCTTGCCTCAAATCAAAATCATGTCTTTGACTTCTTTACAGTTTAAATTCTATCCTGCTTTCTCCCATCTCTATTGTTTATATCCTAAATTTTTTTAGTAAAACTCTCATGTTGTTGACTTATTTGATAATTTCAAAGAATCCAAACTTCAATGTTGTTGGCTTATCTCATGATCACGGTTCATGGATCATGCCATCATACACTCAACAATCACGATTAACTAGCTTTAAAACATATTAGAAGTTGTGCATGGCTATAGTCCAAGGATGCATTTTGTTCTTACCTAGAGTATTCTACCTTCCTTTTGAAAAAACAGGTAGCATTCTAACTAAGATGGTATGATGAGTTGTCTTGTTATTTGTGAACTCATCAATTTATTTTTAATTTTTCCTTTTTAATGTTATGACTTATGAACTATCTTTGGTATCTTTTTTCTTTATGTTATTCAAAAGTTATAATTCTTGCCTTCATAGACATTTCTTCATGTATATAGTAAACTAATTTTGTAAAGTTTGAGATATTTTGGGCCATTTCAAACCATTTTGAACTGATTCGTGGATATTAGAGATGTACAGCAATGCATTTCCGACATGCTCCTTTTTTGACTGATATAGAGTTGACATTGATATTTGAAACCTAGTTCTAGTTTTTGATCCTTGACTTCTTGGTTACTTTCCTCCCCCTTAATTACCTCATGATGTACATTTTAGTGCACCGGCTAGTTTTGCATATCAGCTACCTTATACATGTGGTTTAAGGCATTGAAATGTGGATTCTTGGTAATTATCCAAGCCCAGAATCATGCTGTTCCATCCTCACCTTTTGTGTCCTATATCTAGGCTAGTGCTTTTTTTGGAAAGGGAAAGGAAGGTTTTACAAGGGCTATAAAACCCCCAAATTTCATTAATAGAAACGGGACTAACTACACCAAGACATGCAAAGGAAGGTATACAAACTCATGATGCTACCATCACACAACATCTCTCTTCTAATAACCTTACTCCGCGCAAGCCAGATGAACCACAACAAAATAAAAGCCTTTTTGAGACAATGAGCAGCATATGTAGTCCGAGATGTCAACTAGAACTCCTCATGCATGTTGAGTTCAAAATCCCAAGGGCAAAAACTGCTCCAAAATTCTTGGCTAAGGGATAGGAGAAAAATCACCGATTGATGTCCTTAGTTGCAAGACAAACACAAAAGAGATCATTATTAGGTGCTATTTTCTTCTGAAAGCTCTTGTGACTATTCTCTCTTCCTTCATGAACCAAAGAAAAAACATGACATTGAGTAGTATATATCTTCTATATTTTCCTGCAACCTGCTGCAACGGTACTATCATTTACAGGATGAGCCTCCATGAATTGCTGATATGCCTTCTTTACGGAAAATATGTCACGTTCACAGGTCCACCCATCCTTTCTACCGCCAAGTCTGACATCAAGATGAGCATGAAGGGTGAGAGTGCTCCTCCAATCCAGTGTCAGAATTTGAGGGTGGCAATGTAGGAGACTAGATACCATCTCGAAAGCAATTGGCCATTGTAGATTAGTGCAGTTTTTTCAACCAAATAAAACAGCATAATTATTGAATTGTTAATAACACAACTATTCTAGATATTGCATTTAAATATATTTTAGAGAACATAAAAGTTTCTTTGAAACTATTGTAGTCAGATCACTGGGAGAAAGGTTCCTTTAAATCAAAATCCATTGCAGCAACCTAAACAAGACCTTGGCTACTCCTTACTTTTTGTAGAATATCTAGATTGTCATTTTATTATCCTGAAATCATCATATAACTATTTGAAACACACCACTTACAATTTTACTAAATACGCTATTTACAATTCCAACCGAAGATTTTGCTATCCTCCATTTCACCCTTCCCCAAGTACTCAATGAATTTTGCATCCAAGTCATCTCTAGCCTTTACCTCAGAAGGTGATTTATCATAAATTTCCATTTTATATTAAATGTAAATGAGTCATTTGAAGTAGTCAATTTTTGTCAATTATCAAATCAGTATTTTGATATGTATTTCCAAGGCAAAAGCTTGTTCAGTTTGAATATTAACTTTCATGTATAACCATCAAACCAAAAGTGTCACTTTCCTTTAAATCATGATTTCCCTTATTTACCTTGGCATCACACCTCCATGGTGATTTAACTGTCAATTTGTGTTGGAATAGGCAGACTACACTATGATAGCAACTTTTCCCAAAAAGAAGTTATAACTGCATATTGATCTCTGCATAGGTTTACTGAAAATGCATATGGCACATGCCGAAATTCCAGGCTGTTGACTGCCAAGATCCTAGCATGGCTGGTTGTAAGATCAGTTGGATATGTGTTGGTGATCTGAGCAAGAATATGAATGCGAGGAAGATTATGAAAGCAACCTGAAGAGAATCACTCGCATACATTCTGAAAAAGGTTTTGGCTTTTTTTTGAAAGGAGAAAGAATGACTACACAAGATCAGTAGCCATTCACCAAATCTTCAAAATCAGCAGGATGTGGCAGAGACTATGATCCTACATTCCTCCCTGCCTTTTGATCCACATGAGCCAGAAGAGAAACCACCTTTTGTCAATTAAGGGAGAAAAATGTATCTGATTGACCCATCTCTGGTTCAAATTTTCCCAGAAAGGGAACATGAGAGGATAATTAATAGTCCTTATATCCGGATTATAAAAAAGAACATTTATCATCTAATTACAGGATCCACCTATACCCTATTGCAAGTCTTGTCTAAAGTTGGACCCTGTCAAAAACTTCCGATTAAAACTTGAATCTTTACAACTTCCATGAGTTGAAGAGGATCTCATACCCTAAGATCAAGGATGCAAAGAAGTAAGTGTGGGAAACTATTCTCGACTAAAGATTTTTGGTATTTGCGGAGGAATTGACCAATTATTAATATCTATCTTTCAAAGTTTAAACATAAAATAGGTAATTAAATACAAGAAAGTTAATAATAATAATAATAATAATAATAATAATAATAATAATAATAATTCCCAAACTATTATAGAAATATTCACGCGTGCCCCTGGAGCCATTTGCAACCTCATAATACCCCTAACTTACATAGACATCCTTAAACTTTGCTCTGATGTAGAGTGTGCACATCAAAATTACAGGGGTTCAAATAAAAGAAGGATATTTTCTGCTCAATACCCTATAAAATTTCAAACCTGACAATTTTGAGAACGTGGAAGGGATGAAATTTTATGGGATTCGAAGCAAAAAAACCCTCCTTATTGGTCCAACTTCATTGACTTTGATGGAGTCTCTATGGATGGATGTAGGCTCAAATGGAGCAATTTTTTATGGGTATCGATGTAAATAAGAAGGTAGAGGTATTTGTGTCATTGCAAATGATTCCAAAGGCATGCAATTAAAAGCCCCTTTCATTATGTAAGATTTGCTGCCTTTATGGCATATTTGAGGCAACAAAGAATTTGGAAGACTCTTACACTAAAAAATCAAGAGGAATATATTATACTCAAAGGAGTATAAATTTCTCTATAAAAATTAGCCAGTACCTCCACCGTTTCGAACTCAAACCTAGCTTTAAAAATTTCAACCATAGATGGTAGAACTGGGTTGGACCAAAGATTCACTTGGTCAAGCCAGGCAATGGTGTCATCAACTCTTCAAATTGGTTGGATTAAGTTGCTTTGTAGAAAGTGGTCCAAGTGCTTGGTTAAACTAGTTTTAACTAGAAATATGTACATATGTGCTCAACTAGAATATATACACATGTCCACACATATGGTCAAATGTATGTGTATATTTGTCCACGAATGGGTTATGTATATACATGCATACAAGTAGATACAATATCCCATTTTTTGTTGAAGTTTCGTATTATTCTCTTTGTTTTATTTTCCTATTTTATGTTCTATTTAAGTGGCCATATATAGTTTTCTCATCAGCCTTCTCTATACAAGAGAAGCTGAGGTTTGATAATAAAGCTATGCCATTCCATTCTTCTACATGGTGTATAAGAGGCAATGTTTATCAACCATGCAGTCATTGTAAGATAGTGAGTCATCACTCTTGGAGATGATGGAAGATGTTTGGGAAGCCAACATGGGCTTATCAAACTTCAATTGTCATAGACTAGCCAACTTCAGAGTCCTCCACATCTGTGCTCCTACTTTGATGCAGTGATTATCTGACTATAGTCGCTTGATGCATTATTGAGATTAACCCCTAGTTAAGCCATGTCAGAGCATTTTTCTGGATCTTTTGCTTCTGGATCATTTGCTCCTACTACTTTTATTATTGACTTTATAGAATTGTGGCGAATTTCTTTTCTAGTACATGATCCGTAGGTGGTAGATTCATGTGCATCTAACCCCTTGACAAGCACTATAGACGTATAAGTAGCATTTTCTCTTTATTATGTCAATTTTGGTATTTCTATTCTTCTCGAGGGCATAATTGTACTTTGTGCCCAAGTCTCTCCTATATAAAGAGTACTAGGTTCCATTAATGAAATAGTTAATGAAATAGAGCACCTCCTTCAATATGGAATCAGAGTGGAAGTTCTAGATTGGAGTTATCTACATCTTGGTTTCTTCTCTTTTCCTTTCTCTACCAAAGAAAATCTAGGTTTTCCTCTTCCTATTCTTGGCATTTGTGCTCCCTGCAGAAAGGGGGACACCTCTTTCATATCTTGATGGGGATTGTACCCTAGGGCAGACAAGCCCAACAACCCCATTAGGGCTCATGCACCATTCACCGATGACAGTAGGAGTTAACATGGTTGTTATTGCACCTCCAATGGTGTGCATAACACTAAGGGAAGGGGAGGGGGGGGCATATTGTCGTTCATCATCTGTAGCAAAGCTGGAAGACTTCAAATGCCGCTCCAAGAGTTGCTTGCAACATCAGGGACCTTTAGTGACATAGCAGCAGCGTTGCTAGGAATGCTGCAACATCACCCCAAAGAGAATTAGCCTTCCATTCACATTTACTAGGAAAAGGAAAGGCAAAGTTTGATTCACAAGCTCCTATTCAACCTCTATTATATGCTTTACACAAGAACATATGAAAGATAGAACTTCATTGACATGCACACGGACTTTTCATACAAACCCAACAACCAGAAGCCCTTAATTACATGTCTAGACAAGACTCCTCTCAAGCAAGGATAAGTTATTCTCTAAGGTAAAAGAAGGTGATGTGGCAATGATCAATGACTTCATCCATGTGAGATCATGACGGCCCATCTAGTATATCTTATTAAGTGAAGTTTTCCCCATAACAACATAGATATAACATTACCTATCTTCACTCACAAGCACACCGTCCCTACCAAGCACACTACGTAAGGTTCCTTTCAAGCAGTGGCAAGTTATTGCCTCTGGTAGAAGAAGATTATGCAACAATGATGATGCCTTCTTCTAAGTAAGATTATTTAGGCCTATATCCAAACCTATGACAAGAAGACATACCGCCAACCACCTACACTTTCATGCATACTGTTTCCATAAGATGAATTGGAGATACTGGATTTACAAGTCTACTTATTATGAAGATGCTGAAATTGATGGAGAGACTTCCTTCAAGGACCAAGATCCACTTACTAAAACCCTCTCGACCCTTTTATCTTTCACAAGACTTCACCCACCTCCCTCACATTCCTTCTTGCCTTATCTCCCATCATATATTAAGGATTGTTGAAATTCACAAGGCTTCAACCATAAATGTTTAGGAAGTAGGTCCTAACCACAAAAATTTTGACTTGAATTGGAGTTAAACTTTCATAGATACATGTGTTAAAGAAAATGAAGTCTTATTGAAATAAGGAACCCTAGCCCCTTACATAAAAGACCCAGCAGGACTATAAATTGACTAACAGGAATATAAAACCAACTAGGACTCTCAAACCTAAATTAAATAGACTCAACCTAATATAATTTGACTCGTAACTAACTAATACTCTAACACTCTCCCTTAAGTTGGAGGTAGATGACAATCAAGATCAACTTTCTATAAACAAAAAAACAAGACTCCTCCTTACAAAGGACATCTTCTGGATGAAGTAACAAGCAAGCAGTAGGAGACAATCCCAGACAGAAATAGTAGTAGAAAGGGAGATAATCCCAAGCAGTAGCAGCAATAGGCAAGAGACAATCTCCAACCGTAGCAGTAATAGGCAAGTGACGATCTCAAGCAGGTTGGGACACGATCCCAAATAGGTAGAACTAGTAGACAACAAGCAGTAGTAGGAGATGAGAGCCTCGCTCATATCCCCACCAGTCATTAAGGTCATCTGAATTTCCAGTAGGAGGAATGGATGCTCTAGAAGAACTCTAAAAGCTCGTGGCAACAACAGTAGTGGAGGAAAATGGCTTACTCCTTGGTAGAGTCCTCAAATGATTTGAATGCTTAGGAGTTCTGTATAGGAGATTGCTCTATGGTAGACTTAGGCATAGGAGTATCAACAATAGTCATTTGATTAGCCCAAGCAGGCTTCCCAAACTTCTCCCAACACTTCTCAGAAGGGTGACTCGTCCTTTTGCAATGAATGCAGAGAGAGTAGATACAACGACCTCGTTTGCGACTGCTAGAACGACCACCTCTCCCTCTAAAGGCAATAGGGGTAGAGGTGTTAGGAATAGCAATGGGAAGAGCAAGTGGTGCATCAACGTCAATCTTTTGAAGGAAATTGTAGGAAATTTCTAGATCAGGCATCGAGTTTGACTAATTAGTGTCATGGTGTAAGGCCATCCAGGAAGCGATAGATTTGCCATTTTGATTGTTTTGTAACCTGATTCTCACAACTGGCAAACTAGAACACAAGTTCCTCAAACAAGCCCTTTAAAGTAGTGAAACACTCAACCAAGGACATATCACCTTGGTTAGTATTCCAGATACAACTGCACATATTGGTAAGTCGTGAATTGCTCGTCTAAAGGGAGTATCTCTTCGCCAGAGTCTCCTAGATCTCCTTGGTTGTCTTCTTGTATAGCATGTTCACAACAATTTTCGAATCCATGTTATTCATCAGCCAGTTCATGACCAAATAGTTGCCCTTCTCCCACTTCTTGTATTTTGTGACATCCTTGGGATTCAGAGCTTTGTCAGTCAGTACATGCACCCGATCCTATCCCCCAACAAATATGTGGAATGCACTAGACCGGAAAACGTAGTTCAAGGATCCAGTTAACTTTGATCTTTGTTCCCTAAACTAGAACAGAGGTTGAGATCTTAGCCATAAAAGTCACAGTATTAGAGTTTGAGTCCTCTATGGGAGCATGAAGTAGATTACGTAGTCAAGTAGTTAGGCATGGATGCACCATCTCAAGCACAAAAGCGTACACTACGTATGCATAAGGTAGGAAAATCTAATTAGATCATGTGTGTGTGCAAGGCCCATGTAAAAATTGACCATAGAGAACAAATCTTGATCTAGGGGGTGTCTTGGACATAATTACGTCATGAAAAATGGGTTGAAAACCCTTACTCCAAACTGAAAAATGGCCTAGAACAACCAAAAGAGGGTTGTTTTGGCTAAGGAGTGGAACTCCGATGACCGACAGGGGTCCAGTAAGGGTCACCAGATAAGGGCCATGCCATGCGACCATTAACAACTGATCTTAGCCGGTAGTAGCTTCGGTAGTAGGCCCTTCAGTCCCTTGTTGTCCCTGCCGCTATCACTGAAGGAATTTTCCTGCCGTCGACAAGCACTAATGGCTGGAAGGAACTTCGCTAGAGGTGATGCATCAATGGGGTAACCCTTCTAGTGGATGACAACAGTGGGGAAACCTCTTGTTGGTGCTCTAGTGACCTCTTCTTCTCTGGTTGGGTACTTTTCAAAAGGAAGTTAGGGTTTTTGTTAGGAAATTAAGGTTTTCTAAATACTAAACCTACTTTAATACTATGTTAGAGAAAATGAAGAGTCTTATTGAACTTAACCCCTCTTATATAGAAAGCAGGGTTAGAAAAATTACATAAAAGACCCAATAGGACTATAATACTGACTAACAAGAATATAAAACTAACTAGTACTCTCAAACCTAAATTAAATAGATTCAACCTAATATAATTTGACTTATAACTAACTAATACTCTAATAATACACTTTTCAGTAATGGTCATTTTGCATTAAACTAAATTTTCCTTGCAACTTGTTTGCAATTAGGTCCAGATACAATTCTTCTATTTAGCAACTATGGGTGGTGCCGACTACTATGCCACCTCCTAACCATATGATACGAGTGGAAGGCCCTCAGGGAGGCACAACAAAACCCACTTTTGGTCCCAAAAGGTGGGTAAAAGGAGATGAAAGTACATGAGAGAGAGAGAATGAAAGAAGAGGAAGAAAGGAGAGAAAGGAAGTGTAGGGCAACTCATGATTAAGAGGTTACTTACTTATTCCCATGTTTCTTTCATGATTTAGGCTTTCTTCTTCTATCGAAAGGAAAATTCTTCTTTTTTTGCTTTTCTGTGGATGAGGGGTTGTTGTGTACTAACCCAAAGACATGGGCGGCACTATCATCCTCACATGCTTCCAAACCTAGGGCCCATATATGCCTGTCTACTAGGCCTTGTAAAGCTTTACCATTCCTAATGAGATGTTAGATGCACTAAAAGCAAGGTTTTTGGTAACTAATCCCAACTAATCTAGCAAGTTGTGGTAAGAGAATATAGTAGCATTGCTGTTTTGGTGAAATCTTGTTGTCTAAAGCTAAGTATAGGTCATTTACCACATTAGGTTCTAGAATCATTTACCAACTCTTGAGAGAGAGCCACTAAAGTCGAGGACATTTTTTTCCACTACACCTTGTTTTTTTTTGTTTAGCAAGTTGACTAAAGTTTTTTGCCATGTTTGCTCTCACTTGACCAAGTCCTAGCCTACTCCTTGCACTTGCTTGTTTGCTGATTTTTGTTTTGAGTTGGTACATAATTTTGCAGGAGTGATAGGAGCTAGAAAAAATGCACCATATAGTCTTATTCCATAGTTCTAAGAGGTGAAAAAATTACATAAGTTATCTTCAAAGAAATAGAAAATGCAACTCAAGAAATAACAAAGTAAACATAAATGACTTTAGACCGTAGGGGCTAACACCCCTACTCAAGTTGGAGCCTACATGCCAATCATACTTAGCTTGGAATAGCAAATATCAAATGATGCTCCTGGCAACGCCTTTGTAAAGATATCTATTGTCTGATCATCTGAGGAGACATGAGTGGTGTAGATGAGACCTTTCTTGATCAAGTCACGTGTATAGTGACAATCGACCTCCATGTGCTTGGTACTCTCGTGAAACATGGGATTGTTGGCAATGTAGGTCGCCATCTTGTTGTCACATCTCATCTCCAAAGTTATCTTAATAGGCATATGCAAGTCTACAAGAAGAGATCTCTCTAACATCATCTCTAAGACAGTATGTGCCATGGCCCTATCCTATAACTCGACATTGGACCTGGAGACAACAACATGTTTCTTACTCTTCCAGATCACTAGGTTTCTTGTCACATTGGTGCAAAAACCTATGGTAGACTTCTTATCTGCCAGACACCCTACATAATCAGCATCTGAGTAGGCTACCATACTCATAGAGGTTCTTCTGCTGAATAGAACCCCTCTTCCTAGTACTTTCTTTAGGTACCTCAGCACCATCATTGTAGCATCCCAATGGTGCCTAGTGGATCTGTTCATGAATTGACTGAGTTTTCTGATTGCAAGAGAAATATATGATTTAGTATTAGTCAGGTACAAGAGCTTGCCCACTCGCCCTCTGTACTGTATGTTGTCCACTGTCACAGCCTTCTCATCATATAGATGAGTCTTGGGATCTATAGGGATATTGTTTGGCTTTGCTCCCAACATGCCAGTCTCTTGCAACAAGTCAAGAGCATACTTCCTCTGGCAAAGTACTACACCTTTCTTACTGTGTGCCACCTGAATCCCAAGAGAGTATCTTCACGGTCCCAGGTCATTTATAACAAAACTCCCTACAAGGCATTCCTTGACCTTAGTGATGTCAGTCCCATCATCTCCCATGATAATCAAATCAACATATACTAGAAGTATCACCACATCCTTCTTTATTTACCTGACAAACGGGGAATGATTTAATGAAGATCTCTGGAAGACAATTATCTCAAGAACCTCTGAGAGCTTCTGGAACCAAGCCTTAAGACTTTACTTCAGGCCATATATAACCTTACGCAGTCTACAGACCCTAAAGCACCCCCCCTTAGTCTCATAACCTGATGGTTGCTGCATGTACACCTCATCATAAAGGAATGTGTTCTTTACATCCAACTGATAAAGAGGCCAGTCCTTCTAAACAACTACAGAAATGAGAATATGCATGGTTGGGAGTTAGGCCACAAAAGAGAAAGTATCAAAGAAGTTTACACCATAAGTTTGCATAAACCCCTTTGCTACAAGGCAAGCCTATTCTTGGCAACTGTCCTGTCGGAGTTGTACTTGATAGTAAACACCCATCGACACCCAACAATTGAAGCTCCTGCAAGCAGTTCGACAAGTTCCCATGTGCCATGGGAGTGGAGAGCAGCCATCTCATCCTCCATGGCCTGGTGTTACTTAGGATTAAGCATGGCTTGCTGATGACTACCAAGAATGGATGTGGTAGAGAGAGCACGACAGAACTTTCTATAGTCTCCTAAAAATGTAATGGGCACATGTGATATGAGATACCAGGCACAACTTTGTGGTGCCTTGCGAACTACAATGGGAAGACCAAGATCATCTGTTACAGGAGGCTTAGTCTCAACACTAAGTACAACCCCACTAGTATTGTCCTATAGACCCCTGTATCATCACTATGCACAGTCTCATCAGTGTGTAAATCACCTGTGCTCACCTAAGGCAGGAGAGGAGCTGGTGTAGAAGAAAAGGTTGCTTCTGGTAGGTAACGGGAAGCCTGTATGTGACCAGGGGTTGATGAAACCTCTTACGCTCAAAGAGTGATGACTCAAATGGTGACGACATAGAATCGGTGATCAAATCGCCTCTAAGGGCATAAAAGGAATAAGCATAGGTGCCTCAGTGACCTCAGAAGAGACACTTCTCCCAGTGGTGGAAAAGTAGGGAATGGATTTGTGGAAGGTGACATCTACACTAACAAAATGGCATCCTCCAACTGGATCATAACATCCATATCCCTTCCATGTCCTTGAATACACAAGAAAGATACACTTGACAACATAGGGAGCAAGGTTATCCTTACTACACACAAATGCAACACATCCGAAGACTCTGGATGATACTCTAAATAGATCACTGTCCGGAAATAAGATGGAATAAGGAACTTGCTCGTCAAGAACTGTAGAGGGCATTCAATTAATAAGATAACATGTATTTAACACTGCATCTTCCTAATATCTATCTGGTACATTATTCTAAATCAAGAGTGCCTGTGTAACATTTAGGATATGTCGATGCTTTCGTTCTACCACACCATTCTACTGAGACGAATGGGGACAACTCGTTTAATGAATAATGCCACAATCCTGATAAAAAGCATGAAAAGAGGTGGTGTAGAATTCCAAATCATTGTCCAATCTAATGACCTTTCACCTTCGCCTCATACTGATTATGGATTTCTGCCAGAAAGGAACAAATCATATCACCAGCTTCAGACTTTGCCTTCAACAAAAATATCTAAGTGAGACGAGAGAAATCATCCATGATCGCCAGATAGTATCTGTGATAGTATTGTGCCCTAGATGATCCAGAGTCCTACTGGGTCCCTAGATATCCATATGAAGCAACTAGAACAAGCTTGGGACCCCAGATGTTGACTCCTTAGGAAGGTACTCTTATGGTACTTCCCAAGTTGACACGCCTCACATTGGAAGGTGGTAGTGGGAGAAATCTGTGGCAACATCCTCCAAACTTTTGGTAGTTGGAGATGACCAAACCAAAGATGCCACAAGTAGCTGGAGACAACCCCTAATGGGAAAGAAACATGGCCTGCATAAAGCAACTATAGAAGATGATTGACTCCACCTTCCTTTCAGCCACATCCAATGGTGTGTCCAATGAGAACATCCTCATATGTAAGAGACACTGCATCAAATACTACACGACAGTTTAACTCTTTGGTGATTCAGCTAACTGAAAGCAGACTCAGTGGAAGTCAAAAGCTAAAAGAACATTCTCCAACTTCATGCGTAGAGTCGCACGAGCCTCCCCTAATCCCTTGTCACCCATCAGCAACAATACAATTTTTCTTGCTAGGACTGAGTGAATAGTGGAGAATTGTCTCGCATCACCATAAATGTGTTGAGACGTGTGCCTGAATCAACCAGGCAATCTACTTCTTTTGCTTAAGGCTGACACACAACTCCCACTTGAGGCACACCATGCTAACTAAATACACGAAGCAGTGTCTTATACTCACTCCTGGATATAGTGATAGTCTCATGTGACCCTTCTGTGGTAGCCAAGGCCTGATACTTAGCAGTAGTAACTCTCCTTTCCTCTGGTTCTGATAGAAGTAAAGTATGTGTCTTGTTACGACCGTCTATGGTCATCACACATGTTTATGACCATCGAGAGCAATTAATCCCATCTAATTTCACCATAGGACCATAGAAGTGGCTCTCGCACACCCCTAATGTCTCATCTACACCACTCATGTCTCCTTAGATGATCAGACAATAGATATCTTTACAAACGCATTGCCAGGAGCATCATTTGATATTTGTTGTTCCAAGCTAAGTATGATTGGCATTTAGGCTCCAACTTGAGGGGGGGTGTTAGCCCCTACGGTCTAGAGTCATTTATGTTTACTTTGTTATTTCTTGAAACGTGCTCCAACGTCACCTCAGACATTTTCTAATGTCATATCTACCTCAACCAGAACCATCCGACCTCCATGAACACATACTAGGAAAGAATTAGATCATCAAGTCTTCAGATCTGCTGGGCAATGCACATCTAGGCCCAAACCAGCAGATCACAGGGGGAGGGCGGCACTGCTGATCAGGGTGTTGTGCGGCAATCAACTCATCTGGGTGATGGGCAGCGCTACCAGATCTGCTGGCAGATCTGTTGGGCAGCACCGAGCTGTGGCACTACCAGATCAACTCAGATCTGGGTCATGGGCGGTGATCAACCCAGATCACCGAACTGCGGCACTACCAGATCAACTCAGATCTGCGTCATGGACAGTGATGAACTCGGATCTGGGTGTTGGGTGGCAGATCAACTCGGATCTGGGTGGGCAGCACTACCAGATCTGCTGGACACTGCTGCAAGCTTCAGATGAAGCTGCAGGCACTGTACAGATCTACAGGGAGCGCTGTTGCTGGTCTGGGGCTTCGCCAGTGGCAAGCTTCAGGCCAGTGACAGTGTTGGTGATGCTTGGATGGGGCCCGTTGGTAATGCTGTGACCAAGGGAGGCCTGCTCGCAAGGTGAGGAAGGCCCACTGACCAGCCAAGCAGGGCCAGCGGTGGAGGTGATGTTCCCCCAAGGCCTCGCTAGCGTTAGGTTTTTTTTTTTTTGATGGAGAAGGAGGTACGGGAATCAAGGTAGGTATCGGACCCCAACCCAGTACCACGGCTCTGATACCAAGTTATAAAAAATGAACTAGATAGTCTTATTTCATAGTCCTACCTCTTAATATATAGAGGTGGGAAAATTACATAAGTTCTCTTTAAAGAAATTGAAAATACTACAACTCAAGAAATAATAAAGTAAACATAAATAACTCTAGACCGTGGGGGCTAACATGAGTTGCTAAGCTAGAAGCAAGGGCTCTTCGGCAATATTGGTGGTAAAATGAGACAAGGTTGGGACAGCAAAAATTCCAGTGAATTGAGGAAGACCTCACTAGCAATAAGGGTGCAGTCATTCACTACAAGGCCATTGTATCACCACATTAAGCATCCCCCCTGCGCAATGTTGGATGTCTGTATCCCCATGATCTATAGAGGATCCATGAGTTAAATGAGATATTATGCTAAAGGAACTTTCCGTTGAAATAATAACAATAACAACTGACAAGTAAACTCTAATATGGATGATGATGGCCTATTTGTGCGTCTAACTCTTATTAAGTGTTTGAATCATCCTCCTCGCTCCTACCTAGGTGAAGCATGACCATTAAGGACGAAGAAAAGGAAGAGGGCTGCAAACATTATGTGTATAGGCACCTTGTTAGAAGGCTAGAGTAGAAGACGACTGAAGAATCTCAATATCTGACTAAATGATAAAACTTGAAATCCTCTACCAATCCATCATTTCCTCTCTAAAACAACTAATGCAGTCATCACCTCTCATGCCGTGGCCCTTTTTTTCACCTTGTGCAATCTTCCAGCATTTGGCTTTATATGCAGTGATGGACTCCCTTCCACCAGCTATCCTCTCGGCATGTTGACTCATCAACCTCCCACTTCTTTCACTAAATAACTCTCTTGAATCGATTCACCCCTCCTAATAACAACTTCTTAGCCCATCACCACCGGGAATCATATCCAAATATCATAGGACCAAATCTACAGACATTGTCATCCAAAGCTTTATCTTTGGGCTCACTTATGGATCTCACAAACAACCAGAACTTGTGACCCAAGACGGTGAAGCCTGAAGCCATGTAAAAAGCAAGCAAAATAAGGATTTGAAGGTAGTCATTCCCAATTTTTCATTCTTATCCTCCATTTTCCTAATCTTGAAAGCCTCCCAAGTTTTAGCGACATAATTGCAAGCCATTACCATTGTACCGCCATATTAATACATTTCACTGGTTGCATGATGCATTTATTACATTTGACTTTCTTGAGCGTCAAATAAATAAGGTGCTTTTAACATTTCAACCAATAAAATGATGAATTGCTTGGATTCCCTATCAGGGTATCACTGTTTGAGAATGGACCAAGTATCAATTTTCTTCCTATGTGCAACTTCCAGAAACTCCTTCCCTTTCTTAACTAAAAAGGCCTTTGATCACTTTCCTCAACAGCACGACAAAAATCTCCATACAATGCAACGAAGTGTTTTTTTTTTTGTCAAAAACACTAATTTTTCTATTTATATGTATGCTACCATCTTCAATATCAGTCATATCTGTATTATGTGTGGCTTAAGTTGTGCTCCAGAGATGATCATAAGAAATCACAATGGGATTCTTTTGCTAATTATGTTTTTGTCATGTATTGTCCATATATCCCAGTTCTTTAGTAGTGTTTGTTTGTCTACAATCACTTTCAATCTTCATTGCATCACTTCCACAAATACATTTGAAAGGTGGTTAGTTTTGGGTTTCATTTTTGTATTTCTGAAAAAATGGATGTTTGATAATTAAAATAATTAAGAAGTGAAATGAATTTTTGCTACTGTCATCTTATATGGTTCAAAGTTTGAGTTATATCTAAGGTGAAAATGCCCACAGCAAATCACGTGTTTTCATACCCCAGTTTGCTAAAGAAATAAGGAAGAAAGCAATTCAAACTTCACAACAAACTTATCAAGTTCATTCCTTTTAGATGCTATATCTTGAGGGCAAAGGGTTTTCTCCAGATGCATTATAGTAGTGTACGAGACAATGGCTTAGATTGCTTGCAACTCTGCATGTTCCACACAAGCAACTTACATGCTCATTTATATGAGATCACATAACAGAAGTAAATGCTTCCATTATTCCCTCTGTTAGCCTTCATCACCCCTTCGTCGATCATGAATTCTGTCTTTCTCGTGAGTCACAATATCCTCATGTATATGCTCCTTTGACATGATTGCCATGGCTTGACGAACAGTCTCCTTTTTCTTTAATAGCACTGTTCTAAAAGATGTTTGGTTGTGGAAAATCCCCTAATGAAATGGATCCAAAACAACTTACTCTTTGAAGGAGGCTAACCTAGAGTATGACATTTGCAAAGCTAGATGTCATCTCTCCTTTGGTTAATAGACTTCAATAGTGCTTTGACCTAGCAAGTTGGATTGGCAACTATTGATTTGGCTAGACCGTCTATTTCCCAAGGACAAGTAACCTAGGCTTCAAGCTTGCTTGACCTGAAGTCAAGTACTTAAGTCAATATTTCACTTTGACTTGGGTCTTCCAGAGTTTTAGACTCCCAAAGCTAATCATGGACCAAGTTGAAATCTGACTCTAACACATGTGTCTTAGCCAGATTTTTTCATTAGTCAGATTCTTTAGAGATCCGGATAAATTTGGAACTCTTATTTGCTCATTTTTCTTACTAGTTGTACTAGCAAAGCGAATAGCATCTCAAGTTGAGATTTACCTAAACTAGGTCAATTGAGGTTCACTATATTCCTGGTAAATTTCCCTTTTGATGAGCAACTATTTATTGAGTTGAGAACTTATGCTTTATCTGAAGCATCAACTCATACTAAGGTATATTTGATGCTAGGATCAATTCAACATCCTCCCCATGCCACCAGGAATTGAATCCTAGGTGACCCGATTGACTCCCTTTGAGCCTTCAACTAAGTCCAACTAGGGCATCTCATTTCCTTATGATTAGATATACTTTTTTAGAGAAAGTTAGACTTTTTGCCATATTGCAAGGTCAACTTTACTTTTTAAGTGAAGTCAACCTCCTAAAATTGAGTAGGGTCAAGTTGAAAAAGGATTTTACGAACTCCTCCCATTCATTTGATATTGGAAGTTAGGAATTATCTACCTCTTGGTACATTTTTTGCATTTAGTGGGGATGACGTGTAAATGGTGTCATTTGTTGTATTTAATCAGTGTATAGATCCTTTGTAATGCATGTCGGCCCATGTGTATCTCAGCTATGTGTTTCTAGCAAGGCTTAATGATAATTATTCTGCTGCACATTAGGAGAGGGCAGCCGTGTGTTTTGACGAAAGAGAGGAGTTCTCTCTAGTTGATTGTTTTAGGGTTTGAAAAAGAGGGGGGCGTATTTGCTTATTAAGTCCAATTGTTTTTCAGTTGATATTTTTAGTGTCTTGTCTTTGGGGCCTTTGTGTATAGCCCCTCAAGTTCTAAGTTTATTTTCTGTTTAAGTCCTTATATGTTGAGTGAAAGACACAAGAATTGAAGACGAGAGTCACCTCAAGATGTCAAAGTTCGAGCAGCACTCTTACACACCTCAAGAGAAACCAAGAGTCGACTAGCTCTGTAAGGGCGTACAAGAAAGGGCACCCAGGGTTGAAGACATGAAGAGCGAACTATTACATCAACGAGAGTAGATCTTCACTACCTTAAGAATCCAAGTCTTCGTCGTCTCTCGCGTCTCGACTTACGGGAGAGTGTTAGGAAATAAAATATTTGATTAGGTATTTACTATTTTTAGATTATAATGGGTTTCCGTGTATGCCCTTTGCCTCTCTATATAAAAGTGTTGGGCCTCTCTATTTGAAAATAATAAGAAATATTACCCCCTCAAAATTTTCCACACCGTAAGACCTGCCACGCTATATGTTTTGAATGTTGGGCCGTCAACTATACACATGATGTGCAAAAGATGTCTGTGGAAAGATGGATGTGCGGTCACAGAAGGAATGACCGTATTTCAAATGAGATGATTATTCGATATAAAGTTAGGGTAGGACCGATAGAGGATAAAATGAGAGAGGCACGTCTAAGGTGGTCTGGACATTTACAAAGTACACTAAATGCCCTAGTTAGGAGATGCAAGGAGCTCGGGGTTGAACCTGCTAAGAAGGGGGCGAGGAAGACCAAAGAAGTGTTAAAAAGAAACTATTAAGTATGATCTTAATTACTTCAATTTAAGCCCATAAATAGCTAAAAATATATCCAAGTGGAAGCAAAGAATCTATATAACAGATCCCACTTAGCATGGAAGAAGGCTCGACTGTTGTTGTTGTAGAAGATAACAAAAAGTGACAGAGGAAGAAGGATACTTGCTTTAGTGGAGTCGAAGGCAAAGAAAATGGTGAGCAAGGCTACTTATGAGAAGTTGGAGACATTGTAAGGCCCAAGAAGGATAAGGGAATGAGATGTGCATTTGCCTAAGCAAAAAATATGATATTGAAACAAGATTAAACAAAATAAGATTCCAGTTACTCTACGTTAGTATATAATTATTGTAGAATTACTTTGAATCCCTTCTGTTTTGAGATGCTTTATGATATTTGATCCCTCTAGCCAAATTGATGCCAATTTCTTGGTTGTTTTTCATGGCCTTTTCACTATATATGCTTTAAAGAGGGTTTTATTCCCTCTACACCGTTTCCTTCAATTTGAATACCTGTGCAATTTTATAGTAACCAAGGTATGTTAGGCTTCACCCTAGGTCTAATAAGGGGTATGAATCTATCAAGTTCTTCTCCTTAGGGCCAAAGTAGACCCTCCTCTACAGTAACCAAGGTATGCTAGGCTTCACCCTAGGTCTAATAAGGGGTATGAATCTATCAAGTTCTTCTCCTTAAGGCCAAAGTAGACCCTCCTCCAGCCTGGTGCATTCACCATCCAAATTCTATGTGAGCATTGCCAAATTTCTCTTTAGAGAGGCCAGTAACATAGAGAAAGAGATGACATTGAAGATTCAATCCAAGGAACCCATAGGCCTATCGAAGGTGCTTGATTGCAGACTCTAGAATGCACTATGATGGTCAATAGAAATCTTAGATAAAAATGGTGGGATGCCAACCTACTAATAATTGTGTTGAGTGTGGCGCAATGTGGAGGCGTGGAGGCTTCCTTGGTGTGGCAAAAATAGTCCACGTGAGAACTATTCCACGTTGGAACAGAGAGAGAGAGAGAGAGAGAGAGAGAGAGAGAGAGAGAGAGGGCAACAGTCGACGGTGAGAGAGGGCAAAGTCGACGGTGAGAGAGAGAGAGAGGAGAGGAGTTGGAGATATTGGAAGTATTGTTTTATTAACTCAAGGCTCAAAGGATTACAAAGACTCTTTTTATAGAAGAGAGAACATATCACAAATCCTTAAAACAAGAAACAAACCAAATCTAATCTCCTATTTTTAGAAAGACCAAATCCTAATTAACAAATCAAATCCTCTAAACAAACTTACTAAAACCAAATATTCCAAACTAAAAAACACTTAACTTGGACCATAAGAAAAAACCAAAACCACCCTCAAGGGCCAGTGCCCCTTTGGGTCCCTGATAGGTTGCCACGTGGCACTAGCACGTAGCTCTTTATTCCCAACACTCTCCCTCAAGTCAAGGCCAGGAGGATGACGACTTGTTGAACTTGGTGATGAGAATAGATGCCCCACCATTCTTCTTTTTCAAGCTCTGCGTTCTCAACTTTGTCGTTAGAAGAAGTCACGGTGTAACCTCTTGCGACCACCGGGGTCGTTACTTCTATGGCAACCTCAATAGTCATCGTGACGGCCGCCATTGTCTTCTCTTCTTTTTGTATCTTCTCAAGATTGGCAGATGTAAGCAAATCCTTACGTAAGGTGCTAGTAGCCCCATATAGAAACCTTTGCATCTTGCCTAGATCTTTAGAAAATGAACTCCTTGGATTAACCACTAGTCTTTTTGCAACCTGAGAAATCGTTGCTTCTTTTAGCAACATCGAAAGTCATTGCGTGGACTGTGGTATCCTCTTCTTGGAGTAGTAAACTAATGTGCGGCCATATATATAATATTTGACATCTTTTCTCTAGGAAAATCTTCTCTTTTGAAGGAGAGTAAAAAACCAGGTATAAAGTGTCGATATGAAGATCATAAACCATATTACTTGATAGATCTCCTCTGCTCTTTTCTAGGCCACGAACTCCACCATGTTTGTCGACAACGTGGCTTCAGTGGCGGATGTATCCATCATCTCCTCCAATCCACGATCCTCCCCCTACTCCGCGTAAGACGTTAGATGTCACAAGGAAGAGGATTCAGTGAGAATCCACACACGATTCCTTGAGCCTTGCACAAAGCACCAAGATCTTCCAAAGAATTAGATGGTGCTAACGAATTCCCACGTTGAAGGACGAAAGAAACCACATGTGTGGCCTAATTTGTTGATTCTAGAACTCATGCAGAAGTGCTCTTGTGCGTCAATCCTTCTCATGATCTTCTCTTCGAACGTGCACGCCAAAAGCGTAGACCGTAGGCTCTGATACCTTGTTGAGTTTGGCGCAACATGGAGGCATGGAGGCTTCATTGACATGGCAAAAATAGTCAACATGGAGACTATTCCACATTGGAATAGAGAGAGAGGACAGTAGTCAATGGTGAGAGAGAGAGAATTGTTTTATTAACTCAAGGTTCAAAGGATTATAAAGACTCTTTTTATAGAAGAGAAAACATATCACAATCCCTTAGAACAGAAAACAAACCAAATTTAATTTCCTATTTTTAGAAAGGCCAGATCTTAATTAACAAATCAAATCCTCTAAACAAACTTACTAAAGCCAAATATTCCAAACTAAAAAACATCTAACTTGGACCATAAGAAAACACCAAAATCATCCTTAAGGGCCAACGCCCCTTTGGGTCCCTGACAAGCTGCCACATGGCACTGCCACGTGGCTTGACCAACTGTCATGTGGTTCTTTATTCCCAACAAGTTGAAATGCCTGACCTGACTTTGTTTCTCTTCTCCATTGTGTCACAGTGCTTCTAGCACATGTATGCTGCAAGGCTCCAAGCACATCTAATCCACCGTAGGCAAGTTCATCAAACCAGGAAGTTAGACAAAGGCTGCACCATATGGGATAGAAGTGTAGGATACACAAAGTAGAGGTCATAATGCACTTAGGGTTGGGAGGAAACGCATGTCATGTGGGTGTGTTGCATTGCATTTGAATTTTGAAATAAAGAAATCATATTCAATAATGGTTGGACCGGTTTAACCCGTTCCTCTTGCAAAGCGGTTGGACCAGCAGTTGTATCAACTATAGCAGTAATTAGACAAAAGAAGTCTATTGAAATGATCAGCTGGTGCCTGATTCAACAGTCAAACCGGTAGGAAAGAGCGGTTCAGTACTGTTCTGAAAGCAATGAATTAGTCGTCATGAGTAAGTGATTATGCAGAAATCAGCACTTTATGACCTTGGCCTAACTGAGTATTTGTCTGAGTACTTACTGCAGCCATCTGACCATCCTATATACTCATCAAATCTCATTTCATAACTCTTAATCGAGATTGTTTTTTTAATCTAATTTGCAAAACCATGCTTAATTTCCAAATAAGAGAACAATAACTTTCGTAGCAAACTATTCAAATCCACATCTGCTGTAAGTGATAAGAGGTGAGAAAAACATATATCAAAAATGAAACCATCCATGTAAGAGTCCCCAACCAAAAACCAATTGACATGGCATAAAGACCCATAATTTATCGACCACCTGTTGATATCAACAGTCATACATCTTTTCAGAAAAAAAAATTCAACAATCATATAGGTATGATGACTTCTGCAGTAATTGACTCCACTCTCAACTTCCAAATCTAATCACAACGCAAAACTTAGATCCTTCATCTCTAACTATTCGCTTCCAACCCCTGCTACACCTCACATTACAGAAAGCCCATCTTCCCCAATTCATCATAAATGGATGATCAAGTTCAACATAAACCAGACTGAACAATCCCAATAATACAACTCCAGATGCAACCTCCCATTCTCATGCAATCAGCCACCCGCTTAACCACGAAAGCAAACATATATTCCCCATAATTAACCATAACCAAACAACAAAAATCATCCCCAACCACCACCCCACCTACTGCTCACCCTACTTAAAGAAAACCATTGTCAAAACAGAAACTCCTCGTCCAAACAACCTTAACAGCAACAACAGCAGCACGCGCCTTTGCGCGGGGGCATATCTATTCCATCAGAATCCAAAAAAAAAACAGAAACAAAAACAACAGAAAGGAGAAATAAGCAAAGATTTCGGAGATCATACCGAGATGGTCCTCTCGGAGGGGGAATCCTCCTCATCATCTCCACCTCTGTTCGCCTCCTCCCTCTCCTCCAAGGCGCCACCTTTCCTCACCCATAGGCCCCTCCTCCCGTCGAGGACCTCGTGCCAGCAGGCGAATCCCCACCGTCCGTCCCTCGATCTCTGGCCGTACACCTCGGCGGCCACCTCCCTGAGCCACGCCACGGCCTCGGCAGACCCCACGCTCCCCCTGCTCCTCCTCCTCTCCTCCTCCAGCCTTTCGTTAAGGAGCCTCCCCGCCACCTCCTGCACCACCCCATACCCCCCGCCTCCGCCGCACACCTCCACGATCCACTGCGTCAGATCGCCGGAGAACTCGACCGACACGACCCCCGGCGCCGAGCTCCGCACCAGCCTCACCGGCGCCCCGCCACCACCGCCGCCGGAGGCGTCGTCCTCCACCCCCGCGTGGAGGAAGTGTGGGCGGAGCACCGCCTCCAGCTGCGCCGACACGGCCCCATACGAGGAGGAGGTGGTGCCATGCGCTGGCGGAACCGCCCCAGCCATCGGATCTCGCGGCGATTAATAGCAACCGTCGATCGGGGATGCTTACGTGGCGGGGATTATCTGGGATTTTCTTTTCTTTTTCTGTTGTGGGGGAAAATAGAGGGGGGGGAATAGTAAGAATGCGAATATTTTGATTATTAGGGAAAATGGAGATTTGGGAGAAAGGGTGTTTTTGGTGAGTGAGAGAATCGATTATGTTGAGAGAAAATTTTGATTTGAAAGGGGGTATATGATGTTATTTATTATGAGGGGAAAGCGTGATTTTTGTATGCCTGAGAAGCTACGTCGGAATTTCTTTCCTACGGTTTGGTTTCTGTTGTTTAATCCGCGGACGGTGGTCGTAATTTAAGTTTTTTTTTTTTGTCTCTCCTTTTGAGAGATGTAAATATTAATTTCTTGATTTGTTGGGCAAGAGGCTGGTTGGTATACAATTGGATCATTCAAGTAGATTATGATCTTTCTATTTTTGTAATTTGGAATCGGAGGAAAGCATCTTATGGGATGATTTATGTTTTTTTTTTTTTTTTCTTTTTCTCTCTGTCCTCTTCTCAATGGTAAAGGGCAATATAATTGATTTTCAAGAAATCTAACGATCCAAATTTCCGTTGAGATGCGTTGCGAGTTTTACAATTGAAAAAAAAGGTTGTGTTATAATGATATGAAAATGCGCAGGGATTCCAATGGTTGTGCCTTATTCTGTGGATTTCAGAACATGTAATTAGTTGAGTGTACGATATTCTCAACTACTTGGTGGCGTCCTGCTGATTTGATCTCAGATTCCAAACTTCTACGACGGAACGAGCGGAGTCCGTCCTTTCCCTTTTTTGGGAAATTCCACATAATTGCCTATAAAGCTTTCATTTGATCGAACCCAATTCCTTTCGAATCATGCCTTTGAAATGGTGGGTTTTACTTTGTTATACCTTTTACGAGGGAAAAAAATTTTACAAATAAAAAGAAAACCTTTTCCTGAGAGTTTGACGGAAAAGAACATTGGAAAATTCAAACCAATACTGACTGACAATGGTGAAATCAAGACAAATATTTTGGAAATAAATGACCGGCGAAATGAAGACAAATATAGAAGTTCGAAAATGTGACATTTGTAAATTATATGTAAAATATAAATAAAATGCATCTTGTAACGCAAAAAGTAGAGATCGTATAGCATGTGCTGTTCGTACGCACATTTTCTCTACTTACATGATAAGCGGAATGCATCTATGTTTTCAGAACTCAGGTGGGATCGACGAGATGTATTTAAATATTTTCGATGGTTTTCAAAATCATCGGTAATATTTTATTAAAATATAAAAATTACTTGTAATATTTTGTGTAAATATAAAAATCTTTGCTAATATTTAATTTTAAAATTAAAAATCATTAATATATTTTAAAAATTATCAATAATATGTTATTTAAGTGTAAAACTCAAATGTTATATTTTAAATATTTTAAAAATCATCGTTGATATTTAAAGGATCACATATTTGATTTTAAGTGTAGAAATATCATGTGATATTTGAGTTTGGAGGAATGGACGCGGGGTGTTAGGCTTACCAAGCCTGCAAATCAGAAAGGATGGATGGTTACATATTTTATTGTTAATGGTCGTTGTAAAATATGTTAGAAGGTATACTTCTCCACTATCATCCTAAATTATAATTAAAAGGTCATTTTGATAAACAACAGAATGCCAATATATTTGTCAAGAAAAACCAAATAAAACTCGTCCGACGAAGTCACGAAGAACGGAGTTCGTGATGGTTTATGCTGCCTTTAATCTCAACTTTTTCGTAGAGTTTAGAAAAAACGAAAAAGAAAAAGCTGAGTGGAGATCTGTTCAACTTGTTGCAGAAGAGATAATCCGAACGCCTCTGATGACGTACAAATCTTAAAAGCCTCAATATGATTCTACATATGCTAACATACTCAATATGATTTTACTTACATGAGGATGTTGACGTGGTGGTGGTGGGGAACGACCGCAGAGGAGGTGAGAATTGGGGTCGTGATGGGTTGAATGGAGATGGTTCATCTCATGTTGATGTTGTTTATGGTGACTTAAAATACGTCGAACATTCGGATGGATAAAGAAAGATAAATAGATCTCGGACTAGCAGGAAGCGGTGGTATGGATTTTCGGACGCTAGCGTGGACTCATTTTTTTGAGAGGAATAAATATTTTATTAAGACGGAAAGAACACCACATAAAAAGATGCACTTTTATCGGGGAAAGGAGAGAAAGAAAGACTCATGTTAACAAGAGGGAAAGATTTCTTATGTGAAAATGGGGGAAAGAAAAAAAATAAAAATATATATATGAAAATAAAGTAAAAATAAAAATAAACGTCTAGTTGGATTCCTTTAAAATAAATAGAAAAATAATTCTATATTCGTTGATACGAAGAATCGTGTTAACTAGAAAATCAAATAAATTAACACTTGACTCATGTTAAAAATCTTGATCGTAATGGGCACGGATTCACAGGTAATCCCAAATAAAACAAAAATTATACTTAAAAAAACAAGGAAAAGAAAGATCACTCAACTTAAAAAATTTACATCCCCCACTACGACATTCTACCGCTTGCACCCACGAATCAACTGTCAACCACACCTCGACCACACAATTACCAACCTAAGGCCACATCTGCTATGACCACATGACAGATGATCACCGCCAATTAAAATGTGGATCCATATTGTAGTAGTTTTAGTAGTCATTTAATCTTATTAACCTAGTCTTAATTTTATGGTAAATAATTCTTAATTTACTTGGGAGGTTAATCCCTAAAAAAAGAGATTAATTTCTTTTTACTTAATATTTCATCTGTTAATCTGGATTTAACTATCTTAACACGGGTTTGTTTAACTGGTGTTACTTAAATTCTTGTTAAAATCATGCATCACTCGCATCTCTGATATCCCTTATATTTTATATACCTAACACTACTATCAAATAAACGTTACAAGGATTAACACTACTACTTAACATTAATTCAAATAAATACAAACTAATATTAACGTCACTTTACAATTACACACAATTACAAATTAACATTAATTTTGCATTTCTTTAACATCACCTTTTGAACCCTCTAGCTAAACTATCCCTCTTGAGATGGTTACATTGTAATCAGTAAAAGTTTCGGAATGATTAGGATTATCTCTGACGAAGACAACTCTCTTGAGATCTAAATACATGCTTCTATGGAATTACCCTTCCTAAGGGTCATTTGGCATTTCCGAAATTTTTAGAGGTTTTTGTGCAATTTTAACCCCTTTGGTTTTTGTTGTGGTTAAAGCAAGGAAAAAGAGAACTTACGAGGGTGCCCCCGTAATTTTCCCATCCCCATTCCCCTAACTCACCCTACACCATCCCCCTCACCCCTCACGCCAACCCATCCATCACCCACGACACCCCTCTCCCATACACCTTCCCCATTCCCCCCTTACCCCTCCACGCCTCACACCATCCTTCCCCCACTCCTTCCATCTCCATATAAATCCCCCGCTCGTCCTCCATCCATCCCACACCGTAGCTGAGAGGAGAGGAAGAGTAGGGAGCAGGAGGAGAAAGCGAAGAGCAGAGCAGACCAGAGGCCTGAGAGCAGAGGACTCGTGAGGGAGACGGGGAGGTGCTGCAATTTCTGCAGGAGAGAGAGCTCGCAAATGGTTCTGCGAAGTTATTTTTCCACAGAATCAGATGTCTGTAGAGACCATCAGACGTCTGTCCAGACGTTCAGAGATAATGCCAGATGTCTGATAGCGTGTAGTTTTCATTTATTTCTCTTCCTAACAAGTCTGACCGTGAGTACATATGTCAACACTTGGGGAGGCGCGTTGGTGCGAGGACTGAAGCGGTTTTAGATGTCCGAGAGTGTCTCCAGACGTTTGAAGACTCCCTCAGACGTCTGCACGGAGTTCCAGACGTCCGAAAAAGGCACCCCGAGCAAGGTGAGTCTCTGAGTTCATTTAAGACATCTGGGACTCTTTTCAGACGTCTAATTTTGGTCAGGGTTGGTGTTTTTGGGCCCGTTCAAGGCCCAAACAGAGTCGGATTTCTACAAACGAAACGTCGTTCAATTCTGTTTGGGTTTCTCTACGTAATGGTATAGTGTCTATGCAATTTTGAGTTTATTTAACCTATCGGTCTATGTTATAGGTCTCCAATCCGTAGAGTATACGGGACCTGCAGAGACGTCGAGAATTATCGTACGAGCCCCCCTTCCACCCGATTAAGTTGGTAGAGTGGTTTTCACCTTAATCCCGAAGTTAATAATTAAATTGTATGTATAGAATTATTTGAACCCGAGGTTGTGAGATGAACCTTAGGACTTAACAGAGACAAATGCATGCTACTTAGAATATATTCGATTGAACTCTGGGTTGTGAAATGAGCACTAGGGTTGGAAGAAATGCATGTGTAGCTAATGAATGAATGAGTTACCGTGATAAATCATGAGCTGCCTGTACTACCTGTAATGAATCATGTCATGAATGGAAATACATACCTATACTGAGTAATCGATGGTGAAATTTGAGTTGTATGTTCTACATGTAACGAACCAGATATGAAAATAAGAAAGTCCATGTACGAACCCTGCCGGGAATTTAGAAAGAAACCAAGAATACTGTAGTACGGAAAACCTGATGGTTTTGGAATATGTTGCCTACGGGTAGCTGTTCGGACTTGGTTAAGGGAAGTGAGCTGGCCCTCGTGTACATGGTGCCAAGGAGAGCAAATATCCCTTTAGAGTAGAGGGGAGCTAACCGCCCCTTGGGTTGAGAACCAAGGTTAGGATTGGCCACTCTACGACAACTCCTGTTCGGCCCTCGCGTACGTGGTACCGGGGTGAGCTACTTAGTGTAGGGGGGAGCTAGCTGCCCCATGGGGCCCGGGGTTAGCTTTGGCCACCCTACACAGACTCTTGTTAGGCCGCTGGCCAAACTGGGATAGTTGGACGAGGGTACGCGGACTGTGGAGGGGCGAGACCTCTATTCTGTTCTGAGGGGCGAGACCCCTGTTCTGAGAGGGCAAGTGAAATGACCCATTGCTCTTTTAGCCGAATAAGACGTCTGGAGTTTCAGTCAGACGTCTATCCAGAAGTCTGGACACATGCCGGACGTCTGAAAGTGGGAAATTCCGTACTTCGCTTTGTGCTCTACGAGCAGGCGGCGCGCAGAGGCTTCTCTCTCCTACACACCCCCACCACTAAACCCTAATGCCCCTCCTATTTAAACCCTCCCTTCTCACCACCCTCACCCACTCACCACCAGCCACCACCACCTCCAACGTCCCCCTTGAAGGTTCCCTACTTGGAGGGGTGACGTAATAAAATATGCGGAAATAAAAATAAAGCAATCTCACAAAAATCAATCGCACAATTACACAAGTAATTTTTAGGTGGAAACCCAAATCGGGTGAAAACCACCACCTAACCCTCTCGAGTTAGGATTTTCCGATCAACCAAGTTGATCAAAATCCACTAACCGAATCACTTTGAACGAGGGTGATTCAACCTCAATACAACCACGCTACAAGTACGAGGGTAGCGTTCCTCAACCCCTTCTCTCCACGAGAAGAATTTTGTCCCACGAAGGAGACGGGAATTCGCAAAGCGAATACCCAACCAAAATACAAAGATAAAATAAAATAACAGTCATATAGAGCCAACAAAATTAAACCTAGCTTCTATAGGAAATAGGAAACTTCCCTTTGCAAGGAGTGCGTCGACGATGACGCGGTGCGTGTGCCACGCGATGGCGCTACGTCGCTCTCGTTATCAACAGCGGGAGAGCGGGTGCGCAAACTGTTTGATGCTCTCAAGATGTAGAACTTGAGCTTGGAGAGCAAGAACTTCTTGGACACAAGAGTGTGAAAATGTGTAGCTAAGTGTATCCAAGTGTATTTCTAAGTGTCTCTTATGTGTTTTTGGTGTGTAAAGGCTCCCCTCTATTTATAGAGGCCTTAGGAAGGTTTTGGAAGGCTTAGAAAAGCTTCCATAGCCGTTGGGTGCAAAGCCCAAGAGAATCAGGCCGAAATCAGGACAATGATTGCATTTGACAGGGTTATCAGACGTCTAACTCTGGCATCAGACGTCTGGAAGGCCACTTTAAGACGTCTGATTCCAAGGTCAGACGTCTGATTCTATGCGGGTTTCTCCCTGACTTGAATCAGATCTAAACAGGGTTTTTGTGCAAGTCCATCAGACGACATACAGGACGTCTAGCACTAAGTCTGGACGTCTGGAAACCTACTTTTACTGTGGGAATTGATTTCCAAACGTTGCAACGGCTAGAAAATCTCTGAGAAGAGATTTTGGGTCAGCCGAGGCAAAACGGTCATTTATCAGACGTCTGGTAAGTCCTATGGATGTCTGATAAGGCTCTAACGGTCATAATCTTGAGTGTTTTCTAAGCCAGCCAACGGTCCACTATCTGGACGTCTGGCAAATCCATCAGACGTCTTCTAAGACGTCTGGTCTAAGGTCTGGACGTCTGATTTCATCTGACAGAAAACTAAGTCCAGCCTAACAGTTATCAGACGTCTGAAACAACAGTCAGACGTCTTAAAATTCTTTATCAGACGTCTGAGTTTGGAATTAGACGTCTGGAAATGCTGTTTGAGCCCTATATTGGTTTTCTAAGTATTCTACAGAAAACCTAAGTATCCTAGGGTTGTGCAGGTGTTCCTAGGACTACTTTTAGGGTACTTTGAGGCTCTTTAACATAATGTTCTAAGGAATAAAAAAGAGCAAGAAAGTAAATACAAGAGATACATGAAAGGATAAAAAAGAATCTATCCTATTCTTCTTGTCTTCCATCTCCAATCTTTCGCTCCACGCGAACCTCCTCTGTTTTCCGTCAAGCTCCTCCAATCCGTCCTGGATGCGAGCTTGAACTCCGTCTAAACACGTCCACATTTGCAATTGACCTGAAATCTAGGACTCAAATTGCAAATGTTAAATAACACGTGTTTTGTTATCATCAAAACAAATGATCGTGGTGCTCTAGCACCAACAATCTCCCCCTTTTTGATGATGACAAAACCGTAAATAATGCATAAAAAATCCTCCCCCTTTTTGACATTATCAAAAAGGTTTAATTGATTTTACATTTCCTATAACTCCCCCTTAAAACATGCTCTTCTATGAGTTTATTTTAACAAAGGTAATATTCTCCCCTTTTTGTAACAACAAGATAGCTATTATTTTTCTCCCCCTTACTAAAGGAAATTTAGCTACCTTATTTCTCCCCCTTAAAAATTGACAATTAGCTCATCATTTTTTAACTCCCCCTATCTAAATGCTTATGATAATAAGATAGGGTTAAGAATTTTTACCTCACCTACCATGGCCAATAAAATGGCCCGAATGGTGGTGGTGGATGCCACATCGGATGGGGCTCCCATCCGTAGCTTGGAGGCCCGGGCATCGGCGCCGGTCTCCAATCTGGTGGTCGACGTGCGGCGGGTCCGTCGTTTGTTCGCCGTCTCGTCGGTCTTCTTCTTCTCCTCCTTGGTCTACTCATTGGTTCTCCCAACTTAAGTTGACCAGCCTTGAGCTTGTAGGTCCAGTCCTTTATGTTGTAGTCATCCCTGAACCCTACAAAACAAGATTCTAATTTTTTCTTCGGTATCCAAGTGAGCTTGGATCTGGATTTGTTAAAAGGTCTCCTTGATGGAGATCCTTTCTCAACCTTAGGGCTATAAAACTTATCTACTTTGTTGATTAATCTGTTAGAATTTTCCCTAAGACATGCAATTTCTTTTTCTATAATGTTCATTTTAGTCTTTAAATCTGAAATTTCTAATTTTAGACTATTATTTTCCTCAATCAATTTAGTATTTTCATTGATTAAATTTTTATTTTCTAAAAGCAGGTTATTAGGACTAGAGCTACTTTCTAGGTCCCTAAGCTTTATTTCTAACCTATCATTTTCACTTCTAAGAAAACTAAGGTTCTTCTTCATGCTTTTGTTTTCTATTTTAAGTGATTTACTAATCTCGAATAATTCATTAAAAGCTTCTTGTAAATCAAAATTTACCTCGTCGTCGGAGTCACTTCCGCTTTCACTGTCGCTATTGGTTCCTTTGGCCATGAAACCAAAGCAAGCGGTTTCTTCTTTTTCTTCTTCCTCCGAGCTTGAATCGTCCCAAGTGGCTTGGAACGCCTTCTTTTTCTCCTTTTTGAGAAGAGGGCATTCTGGTCGCAGATGCCCTTTCCCGTTGTAGTGGTAGCAACGTCTCAGGCTTTCCTTCTTCTCCTTTTTCTTTTTCTTTAATTCCCTACAAAACTTGGAAAAATTTTTAAGTAAAATTCTAAAGTCTTCGTCGTCGGAACTTACCTCGCTATCCGACGCGGCTCTGAAGGCGAGAGTCTTCTTTGGTTTATGCTCCGGTGTATCCTTCTTCTTCTGCTTCAACTTAGTCTCGTAGGCCATCAGATTGCCTAGGAGATCTTCCATGTTGAGCTCCTCCATTTCGTTCACCTCCTCGATGGCGGTGACTTTCTATTCCCACTCCGGTCCAAGGGAACGAAGAAGCTTCCCTTGAAGCTCTCCCTTGATGAAAGTCTTTCCTAAAGCTTTCAAGTTATTTACAATGAGAGTGAACCTAGTGTTCATCTCACTTAAAGACTCGTTAGATTTCATTGAAAAAGATTCAAATTCTTGAGAAAGTAAATTAATTTTTGAGGTTTTTACCTTAGAGGTACCTTCATGAGTTACCTCGAGTGTGTGCCAAATCTCGTATGCGGTGGCGCACTGCGAGATTCTGTTGAACTCCTCCGGGCTGAGCGCGCAATACAACGCGTTCATTGTTTTCGCGTTGAGAGAGAGCTCTCGGATCTGCTGCTGTGAGTATCCTCTGGCGGGTTTCTCTGGGATGTCGAAGGGGATCTCGCACCTGGCCCAGACTGTGAAGTCGGTGGCTTGAAGCCACGTCTTCATCCGCAACTTCCAGTAGGGGTAGTTGCTCCCGTCGAAGAACGGCGGACGGGTTGTGGACTGCCCCTCGGAGATCCTGATTGCTGATGTGCTTCCCTCCATTTGATCTCTTGCCGGGTTATTACGCCGAAATAGCAAGACCTGCTCTGATACCAATTGAAGGTTCCCTACTTGGAGGGGTGACGTAATAAAATATGCGGAAATAAAAATAAAGCAATCTCACAAAAATCAATCGCACAATTACACAAGTAATTTTTAGGTGGAAACCCAAATCGGGTGAAAACCACCACCTAACCCTCTCGAGTTAGGATTTTCCGATCAACCAAGTTGATCAAAATCCACTAACCGAATCACTTTGAACGAGGGTGATTCAACCTCAATACAACCACGCTACAAGTACGAGGGTAGCGTTCCTCAACCCCTTCTCTCCACGAGAAGGATTTTGTCCCACGAAGGAGACGGGAATTCGCAAAGCGAATACCCAACCAAAATACAAAGATAAAAATAAAATAACAGTCCTATAGAGCCAACAAAATTAAACCTAGCTTCTATAGGAAATAGGAAACTTCCCTTTGCAAGGAGTGCGTCGACGATGACGCGGTGCGTGTGCCACGCGATGGCGCTACGTCGCTCTCGTTATCAACAGCGGGAGAGCGGGCGCGCAAACTGTTTGATGCTCTCAAGATGTAGAACTTGAGCTTGGAGAGCAAGAACTTCTTGGACACAAGAGTGTGAAAATGTGTAGCTAAGTGTATCCAAGTGTATTTCTAAGTGTCTCTTATGTGTTTTTGGTGTGTAAAGGCTCCCCTCTATTTATAGAGGCCTTAGGAAGGTTTTGGAAGGCTTAGAAAAGCTTCCATAGCCGTTGGGTGCAAAGCCCAAGAGAATCAGGCCGAAATCAGGACAATGATTGCATTTGACAGGGTTATCAGACGTCTAACTCTGGCATCAGACGTCTGGAAGGCCACTTTAAGACGTCTGATTCCAAGGTCAGACGTCTGATTCTATGCGGGTTTCTCCCTGACTTGAATCAGATCTAAACAGGGTTTTTGTGCAAGTCCATCAGACGACATACAGGACGTCTAGCACTAAGTCTGGACGTCTGGAAACCTACTTTTACTGTGGGAATTGATTTCCAAACGTTGCAACGGCTAGAAAATCTCTGAGAAGAGATTTTGGGTCAGCCGAGGCAAAACGGTCATTTATCAGACGTCTGGTAAGTCCTATGGACGTCTGATAAGGCTCTAACGGTCATAATCTTGAGTGTTTTCTAAGCCAGCCAACGGTCCACTATCTGGACGTCTGGCAAATCCATCAGACGTCTTCTAAGACGTCTGGTCTAAGGTCTGGACGTCTGATTTCATCTGACAGAAAACTAAGTCCAGCCTAACAGTTATCAGACGTCTGAAACAACAGTCAGACGTCTTAAAATTCTTTATCAGACGTCTGAGTTTGGAATTAGACGTCTGGAAATGCTGTTTGAGCCCTATATTGGTTTTCTAAGTATTCTACAGAAAACCTAAGTATCCTAGGGTTGTGCAGGTGTTCCTAGGACTACTTTTAGGGTACTTTGAGGCTCTTTAACATAATGTTCTAAGGAATAAAAAAGAGCAAGAAAGTAAATACAAGAGATACATGAAAGGATAAAAAAGAATCTATCCTATTCTTCTTGTCTTCCATCTCCAATCTTTCGCTCCACGCGAACCTCCTCTGTTTTCCGTCAAGCTCCTCCAATCTGTCCTGGATGCGAGCTTGAACTCCGTCTAAACACGTCCACATTTGCAATTGACCTGAAATCTAGGACTCAAATTGCAAATGTTAAATAACACGTGTTTTGTTATCATCAAAACAAATGATCGTGGTGCTCTAGCACCAACACCCCTGTGCGGCTACGGCGAGGGAGGACGAGAGGGACAAGAGAGAGGGCGAGCAAGGGAGAACGAGAGGGAGAGAGGAAGGAATTGTGTGAGAGAGGAGGAGAAGGTCGGAGGACCTTCGGGAGCTCGGTGGAGCTTGCACGGCCGGTAGCAAACGCATGCGCGAGGAGGAAGGGCTAGGGGAGGCGGCCTCCCAGGCCTCTGCAGCTGCTGCGGTGCGCTGCGAACGGAGTTGCGAGGAGAGAAGCGTCGTGGAGGAGGTTCTGGTACTGGAATTTTTCCAGTATTAGACGTCTGGGGTATCATCCAGATGAGGCACCTAGACGTCTAGAGCTGAAGCCGGACGTCTGAACGCACCTATTGCGCGAGGTACGTATCTTCCTACGCTACTTTCCGCCATGCAGGCTGTAGTGTAGGAAATGTTGGGTTAAAGTCGTGTCTGCGTTTTCGTACGCAGGTGAAGGCTTTGGGAAGGTGTGCAGTGTGCTTTCCCAAGTACTTTTGGACGTATGACCGCATCGCCAAACGTCCGACGGCCCTTCCAGACGACTAGAAGGAAGGTGAGACGTCTGGAGCTGGCCCCAAATGGTCGCGGAGGGATCTAAACGTCTGAGAATACCGCAGGAAGTGCAAGGTGAGATCTGACATCTTTTAAGACGTCTGGGACTAGTCCCAAACGTCTGATTTTGGTCTGTAACAGCATTTTTGGCCCGTTTAGGGCCCAAACGGAATCGATTTTCTGCAAACGAAGTACTGCTGTTTTCCACTTGAGTTCCTCTATGTGTTCGTGTTGAGTATCTACTGTTTTGACCTCGTCTAATGTAAACTAGTCGCTTGTACAGGTTACCAACCGATGGCGTGTTCGAGGCCCGCGAAGACGACGAGATCTGCGATGCAGACCCCCATTCCTCCCATGATACCTGGTAGAGTGGTTTAATTCAGTTGTTAATATTTAAATAAGAATGTACTTGGTTGGAATAATCGGATTGAACTCTAGGATGTGGAATGAAGACTAGGGTAGAAATGTATGAGCTTGTTTAAGCTGTACTGTTTACTTGAGTGCATGTTAAAATAAATTGCTAGCAAATGACATTAGTGTAATTATGAAATGCATGTTGGAATACGAGTTGCCTGTATGTGATGAGGAAGTGAACTATGAAACCACAAGTTGCATATATACGATTGAGAATTAAATTGTGAAAACACGAGCTGCCTGTATATGGATGAGGAACGAGTTATGAAATATGAGCATGAACCCTACGGAGAATTAAGAGGAAAACTCCTAGATATGGAAAGGAATTCCGTGTGTAGACGGAAGTGGGTTGGCCCTTGCGCACGTGGTACCAAGGAGCACAGTAGTTCTTTAGTGTAGAGCGGAGCTAGCTTCCCTTAAGTTAAGACCCGGGGGTAGGATTGGCCACTCTACACCGACTCTTGTAGGCCCTCGCGTATGTGGTACCAAGGCGTGCTACTAGTGTAAGGAGGGAGCAAGCCACCCCACGAGGCTCGAGGTTAAGCTAGCCACCCTACACCGACTTTGTTAGGCCCATTGGGCAAACTGGGGTAGTCGAACGAGGGTACGAGGACTGTGGAGGGGCAAGACCCCTATTTGGTTCTGAGGGACGAGACCCCTGTTCTAAGAGGGTGACATGCTACGGATGCGTTTGTTTAAAAGGGTTGTTATAGCTTGCGTTCACTACCTCGATTTTAAATGTAGAAACGGACGTGAGTCCGAGTGTCGAACACAGGGAGGCATGAAAATCGGATTTTTCTGTCACTTAGTGTCACGGAAATGGCGGGTTTTTGCTTACAAGAAAACGCGAGTAGGGAGAGAGAAAGAGAGAGAGAGTAGGGTTAAAGTTCTTTTAAGTCATGGCATTCATGCAACTTTAAACTAAAGAAGACTTGATAACAAGAGAGAGATAATAGCTAAATAGGGAACATCATCATTTAATCATGCAACTTTAAGTTTTACAAATACAAACATAGATGAATGTTTAAGTAAGATAAAGCTAAGCTAGAGAGAGAGAGGAAGAGGAAGAGGAGTCGACAAGGCGGCCACAGCGGTGGAGGTTGGCTTTGTCGGCGGTTCATCGACTTCGGCGTTTACAAAAGAGTGCTAAGGTGGCTAGGAGTGGGGTAGAACACTTGCAAAGGTATTGAATGCCTTCCATGGGTGGTTGGAAGGGGTTTATATAGGAAGAAGAGCTTTCTAAATGAAGAAGGGGCTTTAGCGACATTCGGGACGTCGCTAAAACCCTTCCCAAAACGTTTATGAAGCTTCTGCCTGCCAGTCCCATGTGTGCGCTGTGCTTCTTCTCTTCGCACCGCACCTGCAATCCTCGTGCGCGTGCTGTGGACCGTCTGATCGTAGATCGGACGGTCAAGATCGCTTGCAGGTCGCGCCTTTGGATTACGCCTACTAAGCTCGCACCCCACGCATCATCGCGAGCGTTTGGCATGAGCGTCTGCAATCATGCCGCATTGCTCGCTTCCACACCATTCGTTCACAGATGAGCGGCTGTAATCGCACGCCTCGCGATCGCTCTGAATTTGAAGTGCGGCGAGCGCCTCGAACATGCGCCTCCTGCACGTGTAGTGGGGGCGCGACCGTTGTGCTATGTGGCGTGGTTGGTTGCATTTTTCGATCATCCTCAGCCACTATCGACCGTTGGATGGAGAGCCAACGGTCAGATCTTTGTGTGCGCATGCTCACGAGTTACTGTTGAGGAGCTTAGGCATGCGGGCGAGGATGGTTTTCAACCGTCCGATCGGAGGGTCGGACGACTTAAAGTGATGTGTGGTGAGGAGCGGCGAGGGGCGCGCTCGGATGTCGCCACGTGGCGACTGTGTGGCCGTTGATCATCAGATCAACGGTCAGAACTTCTTGGGTCAATTGCAAGAGCTCCGGA
The DNA here is from genome assembly GCA_037157565.1 of Thalassia testudinum. NCBI lineage: Eukaryota > Viridiplantae > Streptophyta > Magnoliopsida > Alismatales > Hydrocharitaceae > Thalassia > Thalassia testudinum. Next base: position 157,634,544 of record JAZHRO010000073.1, read on the forward strand.
TGTCGGATTTGGTTGATTTTGAGTCCACTGGACTCCGTTCGTCGCTCTGAATCCATCTGTGTGGTTCGATTGCTCATCTGAGGCCTATTTTGACATGGACTTGCGTAAATGGCCATTAATACCAATTTATAGGCAATCTTAACATGCGATGTATGCAATGCTCCCATACCCCTTTCATGATGTGCTATTCATACATATTATCTTTAAGACGGACCCCATTTGGCAGAATTATCATCATAAAATGTAGTGTTATCATACTCCCATGCTTACTCCTTGCTAGTCCCTAGCAAGGTTCATTCTAGCCATTATTCCTAGTCAGAATTCAGGAAGTGATTACTTAGACATTTTGTTACTTATCAACAAGGGGAAATATACTACGAGCCTGATCTACAGAGACTATACAGCGCCCGAGTGTCTGCCAAAATATGAATCACCTGAATCCTCGCGTTAAGGCATATATATATTTTTTTCTTTTTCATCTTTTCTCATTTTAGATTTTTGGAGTTGAGAGTGTGTTGGTAACTTTTTATGGCTACCCAACCCACCCAAAACTCGAAAAAGACTCTAAATGCTAAGCATCTTGGTGGGAAGATCGTGATAAACTCACTCAACGGTAATTCAAACAGACTTCGGGTTTCTAAGCCCCTAGGTGACCAGAAAAGGAAGTATTTTCCTTGAAAGTGTATCTGTCTGATCGGTAGATTTCTCCCTACTTTTATTTTACTTGGGGTCAATACAAGGATTTTTTCAGTGTATATCTCCCCGGATTGCTCTACTTCCCCACTTCTTCCTTAAGTGTTTTGGGTCTTTTTGTGCATTTAATGAGCTGGACTCTGGATAACCGACCAATGGGCTGTTACCTACGATCACTTGCCAGTCATACTCGTGCGGTGAAGTGTGGCTTATTTTGTTCTTTTTCTTCTTTTTTTTTTCTTTTGTTGTTTAATAGGTGGCTTCCCTGATCTCAAATTTATCTAGAGGTAATAAAAAGAAAGTGGTCTTATGGCTGGGCTCTAAGCAATCGGCCAATGGGCTGTTACCCACGACAACTTGCCAGCCATACCACCCTAGAAGGTTCATTAGCTACCCAATTTCTGTCAGAATCTCTGAGTGAGTCAGTGTAAAAATGTGTGCAGATGCTTAGACTAAAAGTCCCTCTGAGTTAGAGGGCGAGTTGGTAAGTCGTATACTTATCACCTTATTTTATTGGTGAATTAGAATAAATTAAGGTTGCAAGGATTTGAAGCTAAATCTATATTTTAATGGACACCAGGGCTGATTAAGCCTGAAGGTCAGAAAAGTCTAAGTGTTCAGGTTCTTTTCGTATTATTTTCCACTTTTGACAAGTTCCTAATGCCTAAGTTTTTCTTCCTAAATTTATTTTTGATTTTATTTTATTTTATTCAGACTGATTAAATGAACTCAGAATCATGCAAATTACCACCCCCTCCATGCTTAAGTTGGACAATGTCCTCATTGACAAATACATGGTTGTAACAGGGGTTCAGAAAGATATTACCTGAGTGAAGTAAAATACCTAATCAGTTTAAATCTTCTGGGTTGCCTCCCAGGAAGCGCTGAGTTTAATGACTTCAGCTGGGCAGTGCTTCGTGTCATCCCTCAATGAGGGTGACAACCTCCTTTGGGGGAACCTGGGAGAGGAAGTGTTTCAATCTCTGACCATTGACTGTGAAAGTATGCCCAGTGTTTGGATCTGTGATTTCAACTGCCCCATTGGAGTAGGGTTTGACTACCCTATACGGTCCAGTCCACTTGGACCTGAGCTTCCCGAGAAAGAGTATAAGTCGGGCATCAAAGCGCCAGGCTTACTGATTAGGCTCGAAGGTTTTTCTGTGGATGAGTCGGTCATAGATAGCTTTCATCTTTTCCTTGTACAGCTGATTATTCTCAAAGGCGCCCCGACGAATCTCCTCGAGCTCGGAGAGTCCTCTGCGCACCGACTAACTGGGAATCCATGTTACATTACTTAATGGCCTAGTAAGCCCAGTGTTCCAACTCGACAGGAAGGTGACATGCTTTGCCAAAGATCACGCGATAAGGCGACATGCCTATCGGGGTCTTGAAAGCGGTCCGATATGCCCACAGGGCATCATCCAGTCATGTAGACCAGTCCTTCCTGTCAAGTCTTATGGTCTTCTGTAGAATGTTCTTGGTCTGCCTATTTGAGACCTCAGTCTACCCATTCATTTGCGGATGATACGGAGTGGCAATGCGGTGGGTAACCTCGTAGTTTCTGAGTAGGGCACGGAATTGGGTGTGGATAAAATGCCTTCCACCATCACTGATCATGGCCTTCGGTATTCCAAACCGAGAAAAGATGTTTTTCTTAACAAAGTCCATGACAGCCTTGTGATCGCAACGACAGGTGGTGACGGCTTCAATCCATTTGGAGACATAGTCTATAGAGACTAAGATGTACTCAAAGCCGTTGGATGGTGGAAAGGGGCCCATAAAATCAATTCCCCAAATGTCGAAGATCTCGACAATCAGAATGGGCTGGAGGGGCATCATATCTTTCTTGGTCATGGTCCCTAGAGTCTGGCAGTGAGGGCAGGTCTTAGCAAAGTTGTCTGCATCCTTGAATAATGAGGCCAGTAAAATCCGGACTGCAAAACTTTTGCAGCCGTCTTCTTCCCTGAAAGGTGGTCACCACAAGCTTGGTCGTGACAAATGGATAGCACACTTTGAACTTCATCCTCCAGGATACACCTCCTGATGATCTGGTTGGCACAGAGGCGAAACAGCATGGGATCATCCCAGAAATAGTACTTGGCTTCAGCCAAGAACTTATCCCGTTGCTGTCTGGACCAGCTGTGCGGGGTCTGTTCTACTACTAGGTAATTGACGAAGTCGGCATACCAAGGTAATTTTCTGTCTTGCACAGCCAGAATTTGCTCATCAAGAAAGGTGTCAGATAAGGGCAAGGAGGACCCAATGTGGTCCGGGTGGAGTCTGGGCAGGTGATCGGCCACAACATTCTTTGACCCGGCTTTGTCGCGAATTTCTAGGTCAAATTCCTGCAAGAGCAGGATCCATCTGATGATCCTGGGTTTCACATCCTTTTTAGCCAAAAAATGCCGGATGGCCGAGTGGTCCGTATAGATGGTCACGTGGGATCCTAGAAGGTAAGATCGGAACTTTTCAAGTCCAAAAATGACGGCAAGCAGTTCTTTTTCTATGAGCGTATAATTTTGTTGGGCCTCGTCCAATGTCTTGCTCGCGTAGTAGATCACCATGGGTTTCTCGTCTTGCCTCTGTCCCAGGACTGCACCTATGGAAAAGTCTAATGCATTACACATGATCTCAAAATCTTGGGACCAGCCCAGGGGCTGAAGTACGGGTGCGGTGGAGACTAAGCCTCTGAGGGTGTGATAAGCCTGGATGCAATCAGAGGTCATGTGGAATAGGGCGTCATTGGCCAGAAGGTCGGTCAAGGGTTTGGAGAGCTTGGAGAAGTCTTTGATGAATCTTTGGTAAAAGCCAACGTGTCTGAGGAACGAGTGGATTTGTTGGACTGAGCTAGGTGGGGAAAGTTTGGAAATTAAATCAACTTTAGCTCGGTCCACCTCAATGCCCCTATGCGAAATGATGTGACCAAGGACGATTCCTTCTTGAACCATGAAATTGCTCTTTTCCCAACTTAACACCAAATTAACCTCGATACATCGTTTCAGGATTTTCTCCAAGTTGCTCAGACAGTGGTCGAATGAATTCCTAAACACTGAGAAATCATCCATAAATACCTCCAGGTATTCACCCACCATCTCTGAAGAGATGGTTAGCATGCAACGCTGAAAGGTAGCAGGTGCGCTGCATAACCCGAACGGCATACGACGGAACATGAACGTGCCGTACGGGCAAGTGAATATGGTCTTCTCTTGATCTTCAGGAGCAATTGCGACTTGGTTATATCCTGAATATCCATCCAAGAAGCAAAAATACCTCTGCCCTGCCAATCGCTCGAGAATCTGATCAATGAATGGCAAGGGGAAATGATCTTTCCTAGTCACCTCATTGAGCTTCCTGTAATCAATACATGCCCGCCAAGCGGTGGTGGTGCGGGTGGGGATGTATTCGCCATGCTCATTGGTGACAATGGTGAGCCCGGCTTTCTTCGAAACCACTTGAGTGGAGCTCACCCAGGGGCTATTGGAGATGGGATAGATGATGTCGGCGTCAAGCCATTTGATAATTTCCTTTTTAACAACCTCCCGCATATTTGGATTTAACCGTCTCTACATCTGACGGGAGGGTCGCGTCCCATCTTCTAAGTAAATCTTGTGGGTAAAATAGGTGGGGCTAATTCCTCTCAAGTCTGAGATAGTCCAGCCAATGGCAGCCCTATGTTCTGATAAGGTCGCTGTCAACCTAAGTTCCTGATCCTTGGTTAGGTTGGCGTTGATAATCACTGGGAAGGTCTTGTCAGGTCCCAGGGAGACATACTTGAGATTCTCGGGTAGCGGCTTTAGTTCATGTGTGGGTGGAACAATGTTTGATGGAAAGGGGAAAGGTGGGAGTTGATCAACATCAATCTCCTCGAACGGTGCTGGTTGATGGTAATCAGCCCTACAAAGTCTGTGTGCACAGATGGTGACGGGTCAAAGCAATCATCACTGTTGGTGCTAGAGCACCACGATCATTTATTTTGATGATAACAAAACACGTGTCATTTAACATTTGCACTTGAAGTCTTAGATTTCAGGTTAATTACAAATGGTGACATGGTTAGACGGAGTTCAAGCTCGCATCCATAGCGGATTGGAGGAGCTTGACGGAGAACAGAGGAGCTTCACGAGGAGCAATGGCTTGAAGAAGAAGGTAGGAGATGAAGAATAGGATAGATTTCCTTTCCTTGTAATCTTCGTATTTTTTGTTTCTCTTTATTTTGTTACTTAGACTCATGTTAAAGAGCCTCAAAGAACCCTAACAGCAGTCCTAGGAACACCTGGAACACCTGCACAACCTTACGATACTTAGGTTTTCTGTAGAGAATTTAGAAAACAAAAATAAGACTCAAACAACCTTTTCAGACGTCTAATATGAAAATCAAACGTCTGATAAATACTTTTAAGGCGTCTGAATGTTGACTCAGACATCCGACTATATTTAGGCTGGACTTAGTTAGTTTTGTCTGATGAAATCAGACGTCCAGACCTTAGACCAGACGTCTTAGAAGATGTCTGATGACTTCGCCAGACGTCCAATTAGTGGACCGTTGGCTGCCTTAGTAGACACTGAATGATATGACCGTTAGAGCCTTATCAGACGTCCGTAAGTGTTCTCAGACGTCTGATAAATGACCGTTTTGCCTCGGTTGACCCAAAATCTCTTTTCAGAGATCTTATAGCCGTTGCAATCTCTTGGAAATCCATTCCCGTAGAAAAGTAGGTTTCCAGAGGTACAAACATAGTGCTAGACATCCTGTGTGTCGTCTAATGGACTTTCACTAGAACCCTGTTTCAATCTGAATCAAGTCAGGAAAGAAACCCACCTAAAATCTGACGTCTGACTTTGTTCCCAGACGTCTTAAACTAGTTTTCCCGAAGTCCGATGCCAGGATCAGACGTCTGATAATCCTATCAGTGTAATGATTAATCCTTATTTCAGCCTGATTTTTTTGGAGCTTGCACCCAACAGCCATGGAAGCCTTCCAAGGCCTTCCACAGCCTTCCTAGGACCTCTATAAATAGAGGAGAACCTTTGCCACTCAAACATACACCTAGACACACCAAGAACAAGCATTTCCACTCTTTTGTGTTCAAGAGAAGCTCTTACTCTCCAAGCTCAAGTTCTACATCTAGAGAGCATCAATCTTTTGCACACCCGCTCTCCCGCCGTAGTTCGTGAGAGCACCGTTGCGCCATCACGTAGTTCACGCATCCGCGTCGTCGATGCACTTCTGCAAAGGGAAGCATCCTAATTCTTATTGAAGCTTAGGTTAAGATTATCTTTGTTGGCTCTATAGGACTATTTGTAATTTTCTTTGTTATTTGGTTGGGTATTCGCTTTGCGAATTCCCGTCTCCTTCGTGAGGCAAAATCCTTCTCGTGAAGAGAAGGGGTTTGAGGTACGCTACCCTCATATAAAGTAGCATGGTTGTAATTGAGGTTGAATCACCCTCGTTTAACTGATTCGTTTAGTGGATTTGATCAACTTGGTTGATCGGAAAATCCTAACTTGAGAGGGTTAGGTGGTGGTTTTCACCCGATTTGGGTTTCCACCTAAAAACCTTTATGCCATTTGTGTGATTGATATTTTGTGAGATTGTTTTATATTATATTTTCGCACTTTATTGCGTCACCCCCTCCTACTAGGGAAACTACAATCACAAGATTGGGTCTGGTAGTCTGAGATAGAACTAAGGGTGAGGCATTCCTCGACCAAATGTTCCACGGGATCGTGTTCCTCGAGACAGTCGCAATCGAAAGTCTTGGTTGCCCGGAAGATATTCAACTGCATTTTCCTGTCTCCAAAGGCGATTTCCATACATCCCGTGTCACAATCGATGTTCACCTTAGTCGTAGCTAAGAAGGGTCTGCCTAAGATGATGGGTGTGTTCTATAGTTGTTCAGGGACTTCCATGTCGAGCACCAAGAAGTCGACCGAAAAATAGAAGTCCTTGACCCGCACAATCACGTCTTCGACAACCCCCTTTGGGGTCTTTACAGATCTATCGGCCAACTGGATGGTCACAGATGTGGACATCAATTCTTCGAATCCAAATTGGTGGTACAGGGTCGTCGGAATCAAATTAATGGAAGCACCTAAGTCCAGGAGCGCTTTATCAAATGTCATGTCCCCGATATTGCAGGATATCAGGGGTGTTCCTGGGTCAATTCGTTTGAGCGGAAGGTTGCTTGATATCACAGAACTTGCTTGCTCTGAGAGCACAACCTTCCTAGGTGCTTGAGGTCTCGTCTTATGTTTCGGTGTGCAAGCATCCTTCAGGAACTTAGCGTAAGCCGGAATGTGCTTGACGGCTTCGAGGAGTGGAATATTAATCTGAACCTTCTTAAAGATCTCCAAAAGCTCCTCATTCTCCATAACACTTTTCTTTTTCTTGATTGTCTCCAAGGCCTCGGGATATGGTGTCTGAATGTGAATAGGGTCTATTTCTGGGTCCTTGGGTTTGTCCTGCACTTCTTCAGAGTTAGGCATTTCAGGGGGTGAAGTCACGGGAGGAGTCAGCCAGTTGGGATCCTGGGTCTTGGTGCCGCTTCTCAAGGTCACCACATTTGCAGAGGCATTGGGACCATGGGTCGATCCTTGAGAAGACGAGGAAGAAGAAGCACCAAACCCAGGGGGTGTTTGTGGGGCTGGCTGGACCATGTGGGCCTACCCAAGATTGCCTTGGAACCCTTGCGAATTGGGGCCTCTGTTAATCACGTTTCACGGGTTTGATTGTGGCTGGGAAGGAAGGGATCCCTGTTGTTTATAATCCAACAACTGGCTTAACTGTCCCTTCACTAAAGCCATTTCCTCCGGTGTTTTTGGTTCATTTTAGCCACCATTTTTATCAGAGTGTCCATTTGGTTTTTTTGGGGAGGAGCTGCCCTATTTGGGTTATAAGGGGGTCTAACCGGTGGACCTTGCTAATAGGAGGGTGGGTTTGGCTGACGGTTTGGCCTGGGCCGGTTCTGGATTTGAGGTGGTTTCTGGTTTGTCCAAGCAAAGTTTGGGTGATTACGCCATCCGACGTTGTAGGTGTTGGAGAAGGGGTCAGGTTTGGAATAACCTTGGATAGCCTAGGCATCTTCAAAGATAGAAGGTGTCGAGGGAGAGGGAAGAGAGTAATCAGGGGTTGAGGGAGCAAAAGTTCCTCCCTGGAACATGGTTAAGGGTTGTTCCAGGTTCATCTGGCTTAGTGGCTGGACCAGGTCAACGTTGTGAGCTCCCTTTGCTAGGGAGAGGGTCTGTAGCGGGTTCTTGGTCTGATTCAGTAGTTCATCTATTTTTTTATCTACCAATTCCACTCGATCCAATTTCTTAGCAATGATATCCATGTCAACCGTTCTAGAATTTGCTTGTACCTCATAGATCCCACCACGGGGTTGACTGGATCGACTAAACTGGGTCATGGAAGCATTGTTGAGTGAATTTTCGCTCATAAACTCGAAGAGCTCAAACGCTCTCTCCTTGTCTTTATTCAGGAAGTTTCCCCCGCATGAGACATTGACAAAGTTCCGAAGGTTGCTGTCCAGACCGAGGTAGGAGATCTGGGCCAATTGCCACCTTGGTACTTCGTGATGTGGGCATTTCCTTAATAGTTCATTAAATCTCTCCCACGCCTCATGGAACTGTTCCCCTCCCTGGAGTGTAAAGGTGGTAATGGCTCTTCTGTGGGCATTGGTCTTTCCTATGGGGAAGAATTTCTTTAAGAATGCATGCCTCAGTTCTTCCCAGGTGGCGATGGGTCTTCCTAAATTCTAAGCCAGTGAGACGCTTTGTCTCCCAGTGAGAAGGGGAGCATCTTGATCAAAACCTTGTCTAGGCTAATGTTCCTGGGTTTTACAGTCCAGGCGATCCGATCAAGATCCTCTGGTGCTGGAAGGGGTCCTCATTTGAGCTTCCATGGAAGTGGCTCTGAATCAGGCTCAGGACATGTGGTTTCAGCTCAAAATCATCTCCCCCCTCGGGGATCCTAAGGTGTGGCTCAATCCGAATCGCAGAAGGATTGAAGTTGAGGGGGGGCCTAGGTTGGTCTTGGAATGGTGGTGGATCAAGTGGTGGTTGCCCTTGCGGGTCCTGGAAAGGTGGTAGTGGTTGCCCCTACGGGTTCTACAACCGGTGTATGGCTTGCATGATAGTGTGGATCTGTTGCTGCTGAAGCCAGTGGTTTGCGTTGATCAAGGCTTGGATGATGGTCATCGTATCTGGTGGAGGTTGGTCCTCAACCTCATCTACTCTAGGTTCGGCCATGTCTCTAGCAAGATCAAGTCTCCTGGATTCCCATCCTAAAACAAACAACTCGGGATGAAGTGATCATCTCCCGTGCATACACTAGAGAAAACAGGAGGGGATGCAAAGAGCGACAGATGCGAGAAGTGTGTGTGCACAACCAAGCAGGCAAGCTTAGTCCTTATAGTGTATTCCTTACGGGACCTAAAAATCTCCAAAGGAACAATCAAGTTTGTAGGCACGAGACCGCCCTTCCCAAAGCTAATCTAGCCAGGTTGATTACGAGGGGGTTGTGGCGAAGGTTCTTCCTTTGACTTGGGCCGTCGGTTCCGTAAACCCCACAACCGTGGTCGTTTGACACTTCCCCGCAGCCTAGTCACCAGATTCTACTAAGGGAATGAAGGCTAAGTGCCCAGCAAACAAAACCATGCCTCTTGAGACTTAACCCAGTCCTGCCTAGGACACGTCTACTCTGTTTTAATGGGGCTAGGATAGTGCTTATGCTTAGGTTATGTGATGAGGCGTTGATTGAGGTGGTGCCTCTTAGTTATCCAATTCGAGTGTGTGTGCTCCTATCAAAACATGATTTTCAAGCAAGGATTTAAGATGTGGTGTCTTTTAATGTTTGTCCTTTCTTTTGTGTCTTTTAGGGTTGGCGTGTCTTAATGTTTTTAGGTAAGTTTCAAGTGGGCACCTCAAGTTTTGCACACAATCGGTGAGAGTAGATTTCCTTTAATGTGAAGAGGCTCTAAAACTTTAATGTGCACATCCTAGTGTTCATGCAATTTCTACCAAATGAGTTGATTTTAGGGGTGAGTGGTACGGCCCAAGTCAAACCATGGTGGCTTCGCAAACACCACTCAAAGAAAAAGAATACTCCAAAAGGTTAGGTCTTTAAGAATGTCAGAATGTATTTTTTTTGTTGGGTGATGAGTTAAAGATGAGGATGAGATAATCATTCACCACGTCAATTTTTTTCTGATTTTAATTTTTTTTTTAGATTTTTTTAGGCAAGCAAACAACCATGGGTAGAGAACTACTCACAACCGGTCTTTTCTGTGGTTACCCCATCTCCACCGTCATGAGTTGCGCTCCTTCGCCGTCCAAGCGTTGAGTTTTTGCAACCATAAAGTAGAAGGAGAAAATGCGTTAGATGATGTGAGCATGGATGCGAAGTGGAAGTGACAAAATAAATCCGTTGCCTCCCCGGCAACGGCACCAAAAATCGATGTGCTATGGACGCGTTTGTTTAAAAGGGTCGTTGCAGCTTGCATTCGTTGCGTCAGTTTTAAATGAAGAAACGGACGTGAGTCCAAGTGTCGAACACAGGGAGGTATGAAAATCGAATTTTTCTGTCACTTAGTGTCACAGAAATGGCAGGTTTTTGCTTGCAAGAAAACGAGGGAGAAAAGCAAGTATGGAGAGAGAAAGAGAGAGAGAGTAGGGTTAGAGTTCTTTTCAGTCATGGCATTCATGCAACTTTAAACTAAAGAAGACTTGATAACAAGAGAGAGATAATAGCTAAATAGGGAATGTCATCATTTAATCATGCAACTTTGAGTTTTACAAATACAAACATAGATGAATGCTTAAGTAAGATAAAGCCAAGCTAGAGAGAGAGAGAAAGAGGAAGAGGAGTCGGCAAGGCGGCCACGGTGCTGGAGGTTGGCTCCGTCGGTGGCCCGTCGACTCCGACATTTACAAAAGAGTGCTAAGGAGGCTAGGAGTGGGGTAGAACACTTGCAAAGGTATTGAATGCCTTCCATGGGTGGTTGGAAGGGGCTTGCATAGGAAGAAGAGCTTTCTAAATGAAGAAGGGGCTTTAGCGACATCTGGGACGTCGCTAAAACCCTTCCCAAAAAGTCAGTGAAGCTTCTTCCCGCCAGTCCCATGCATGCACTGTGCTTCTTCTCTTTGCGCCGCGCCTGCAATCCTGGTGCGCGTGCTGTGGACGGTCGAGATCGCTTGCGGGTCATGCCATTGGATTGCACCTGCTGCGCTCGCGCCCCGCACGTCATCGCAGGCGTTTGGCGTGAGCGTCTGCGATCTCGCCACGTCGCTCTCTTACGCACTGTTCATTCACAGATGAGCAGCTGTAATCTCACACCTTGCGATCGCTCTAAATTTGAAGTGCGGCGGGCGCCTCGAACGTGCACCTCCTGCGCGTGTAGTGGGGGCACGACCGTTGTGCTATGTGGCATGGTTGGTTGCGTTCTTCGATCATCCTCTACCACTGCCGACTGTTGGGTGGAGATCCAACAGTCAGATCTTCGTGTGCGCGCGCTCGCGAGTTGCTGCTAAGGAGCTTAGGTGTGTGGGTGAGGATGGTTTTCAACCGTCCGATCGGAGGATCAGACGGCTTAAAGTGATGTGCGGTGAGGAGTGACGAGGGGCGTGCTCAGATGTCGCCACGTGGCGGTTGTGTGGCCATTGATCATCAAATCAACGATCAAAACTTCTTGGGTTAATTGCGAGAGCTTCGGATGTCGGATTTGGTTGATTTTGAGCTCATTGGACTCCATTCGTTGCTCTAAATCCATCCGTGTATGAGGCCTATTTTGACGTGGACTTGCGCAAACGGCCATTAATACTGGTTTATAAGCAATCTTAACATGCGATGTATGCAATGCTCCCATGCCCCTTTCATGATGTGTTATTCATGCATATTATCTTTAAGACCGACCCTGTTTGGCAGAATTATCATCGTAAAATGTAGTGTTATCAGAGGGCAAGGCCCTAACTATTCCGTGCTGTACTTTGGGTGTACCCACTAGCGGAAATGACTGACTGCGTGCCAGTGCAGGGTAAATACCTGTGCACTTATCACGCGTGCCATAATCACCGCTACGTCTCGACAATGACCTCGGGATGGTTGACTGGGTGTAGGACTACCGCGGGGGACTCTCTCGGTCAAGAGAGCACCACGTGTACCTTCTACTCCATAGAAAAGACTGCAATCAAGATCGTTCCCACGAGGAACAAGCAAGATCAAGAAATACTTGGACACTTTGAGAAATAGATGAGCCAAGAATACATAAATAAGATAAATAGAAATGAGAATAAAATCTGCTTGTTGTTTTTACTTTACCTGCGCATAAATGATGTAAACACCACTCTACTCAGCGTTCGCTGACTTCGTCTTTTCATAACCCCGTTCAAGACCAGGAGTTGAGCAGCCCAAGTTTCCAACTACAGAGGGAGCTAGGCCCAACTGAGACCAGCCGTAATAGTTTTCTTTCCAGCTTTTTGTTACTACTGTAGTTGTGAGTAATGGACTTTAAAATTTCTGTTCTCGTCACTTTCTGTTTTCTGTTGTTGTTGTGGTGGCATGTACTATTTTGAGACAGTTGTTCTACTTTTCTTTACTACTTCGTTCTTTCTTTCTGCTTAGGTATATTGCATGTGTGAATGTGGTTTATTTCCTTGCTTTTGGTTATTTCTCGTTGGATGACTAGGTCTTGGGATTAGTCAAGGCAAGCCGGTCTCGGGTCCTGTAGGGATCCAAGAACCGGGTCGTAACAGTAAGGCCCTGTGATGTTCCGTGTTGTACATTTGGGCGTGCCCGCTAGCGGAAATGACTGATCGCGTGCCAGTGCGAGGTAACTACCCGTGCGCTTATCGTGAGTACCGTAGTCACCGCTACGTCGCGACTGTGACCTTGGGGTAGTAGACCGGGTGTAGGACTACCACGGGGGACTCTCCCGGCCGGGAGAGTGCCACGTGTACATCCTACATCGCAGGAAAACTACAAGCAAGATTCCGGATTGCTATCGGTTTATGATAGCAATCCTCACTGATTCAAAAAAAAAAAACTACAAGCAAGATCGTTCCCTTAGGGAACAAGATTGAGCAATATCATGGAACCTGATTAGCGTACTCGACTCAGAAACACATAAACCAGAGAATTGGAAACTGATGAAAATAAATAATCGACAATTGAATCTTTAGCTGGTTACTGTTTAATTATGTTGCATGTAAATAACTTAACCACCACTCTACTCAACGTTAGCTGACTCTGGATTTTGTAACCATGTTTAGGTCAGGGATTCGAGCAGCTAGAGCCACCAGCTGCTGAGGGCGCTGGGCCCAGTCGAGCCCGCCATAGTTTCCTTTCTTTTTGTTTTGCTTCAGATAGTTTTATTGTGGTGAGTACCTGTAGCTTGTGGTTATATTCAGCTATATTGCTACCAGTTCCTTGTTGTGATAGCTATATTTGAAACAATACTTTTCCGTTATATCATGAAAAATCTAGTGGTCTGCTGTTCTCTTTCTTTTACTGTTAGTTATATATTTTTTGCTTAGTTACATTACTCGTGTGGTTGTGGAATGAGTATGCATTTGGTTATTTTTCATTGGATGACTGGGTCTTGGGGTTCGTCAAGGTGAGCTGTTCTTGGGTTCTGTAGGGAGCCAAGAATGGGTCGTGACAAGATGGTATTAGAGTAAGGTCATCCCGAGAAATGAACCAGATGGTCTGGAAGTAACCACGCTTGTACATGTAGCTAGAATAACCATCACAACGTATTATCTTGATTGTCACTTCCGAGTCTTATTTCCTGCTGTAATCAAGTGTCCTTGATCGTTTGGTCCTTTCTTCGATCTCCGTGTAGGAGATGCCTCGCCAGGGAACTCTTGAGGTAGGCTGTGGACGTGGTCATGGCCATAGGCGTGGTCGTAGGGGTGGACGAGCGATGGCCGAGGATGGGGTAGCTCCACCTCTCCTTCTGGGCATTCAGGCCCCGACCTTGCCCAGCTGATCTGGGATAGCATACGAGAGGAGCTCCAGCAGCCTCCTCCTCAACCACCTCTCCCTGGGGATGAGGAGGGGGAGTCCTCCATGAGGCAGGCGAGCTATCACGGCGTTGGGCGAGCTGGAGGTGGAAAGGGTGATCCTCCACCACCCCCACCTCCCTCAGACACTTTGGAGATGAGCTCTCCTTGCCGGGAGGCGCACCTGTTCTCCAGTTACGGCTCTACCATGAGATCTTTGGCCAGTTCAGGAAGCTGAAGCTCCCCTCCTTCAAGGGGGAGGAGAGCTCGTCTGAGGCAGAGGATTAGCTAAAGCAGATGGAGAAGATCTTCGACACACTCCATCCTCCTACAAAGTGTTGCATGGCCTTCGCCACATACCAGCTGGAGAGTGCAGCCCACAGGTGGTAGAGGGCGGTCAGAGGATAGGAGGGAGAGCCAGCGTAGGACCGGCTTGTGGTGCTCTCTTGCAAGTAATACTTCCCACAGACCTGGCAGGATCAGAGGAGGTGGGAGATCCACACTCTCCGCTAGGGGGATGATGGTTAGCGCGTACCATACGCATTTCCTAGAGCTGTCACTCTTCGCCCTGACTGTTGCGTCTACCGAGGAATGCCTGTGGAGGTTCACTGAGGGCCTCCGGCCTGCCATTCGAGGCTATGTGAAGCCTCTGAAGTTGCCTACTTTTTCCTCCGTAGTCGAGGCGGCCATGACCTAGAGGAGACCAACCTAGTCGTGCAAGAGAGGAGGCACACGGCACCCGCGGGGGAGTCATCCCGTGTTACGAACGGGCGCTCCAGACGTCTTTTAAGACGTCTGGGAGGTGGCCTAGACGTCGTACCAGACGTCTGGAATCACTTACAGACGTCTGACAAGATGTCTGGGATCATTTCCAGACGTCTGGAAATCAGTTATTTTGACACGCTACTATTCGTCTGCGCGCCTAAGCGCGCAGACCTGCATTTTCTCTCTCTCTCCCTCTTTTTCCCTCTCTCCTGCGGCCGCAGACGCCTCTGCCGCGTTCTCTCTCTCCTCCTCACGTGGCCTTAAAAGGGCCACGCCTCTCCCTCACTCCCGTCACCTCCGCCTCCTTCCTCTTCTCCTTCAGCCAGTGCGCGAGAGCGAGCGCGAGGGTGCAGCAGCAACGACAGCCGCGGTGAGCGTGGGAGGAGGTGCTGCGCATGGGAGAGGAGCTCAGCCGTGAGGGCGAGCTCACCGGAGCTGCTAGGGCCGGCCGGCGGGGGGCGTAGCGGGCGCGGAGTAACGCGGGAGGACTGCTGTGGCTCGAGCAGCAGGTGGAGCACTCGCAGCACGGCCGGGCGTCGCGAGCGGAGGGCGAGTGGCGCCCTGGTTCTGGAAAATTTTCCAGAATCAGACGTCTGTGCTTCTAGACAGACGACGGGAACGACGTCTGGAAGACTATCCAGACGTCTGAAAGGTGAGTTTTTCCGTCTCCTTCCTTCCCTTCGATTGACTGTACTAAGAGAGAGAGGAAATGGGTACGCGCAGGGTCGGAGGTTCGCATCCAACGAGAATCAGATGTCTGGCTGCAGTGCCAGACGACAGGAACGACTTCCAGACGTCCTGGGTGACCATCGGACGTCTGGGAACTAGGCCAGACGCCCCCGCACGCTTCTGGACGTCTGAGAGCCCACGCAGAGCGAGGTAATTCTCTGATCCACTTTTTAAGACGTCTGGAAGAAGTTCCGGACGTCTGATTTTGCACTGTTTCATCGTTTTCGACCCATTTCGGGCCCGTTCGGGCTCCGTTTTCCGCGTTTCAAGTTGCATTCTTTTCAGAATTACATCCTCTACCTGTCTACAGTAGCTGTATACTGTTTTGAGAACTTCCTTGTGTTTGATCCTTGTGATAGGACCCCGTTCCGTTGCAGTCTCGAGGGTTGCGGAGGCACGCGGGATTCCCGACCACGCCCCCAGTTCGCCTGTTGTAACCGGTAGAGTGGCTTTAAGTATAATCTGTTAAATTATGAAACCATAAATAGAACCTAGGACATTGCATGAATCCTAGGAATGAGAAATAGATTGAATGGTAGATTCCTAGGGTGTTGCATGAATCCTAGGGCTGGAAAACTAGATTGTATGATAGATCCTAGGATATGGCATGAATCCTAGGACGGGAAAACTAGTGGAATGTATGAATACTGCAGTCTTGGAAAATGTGGAAAGGAAATAATAGCTGCCTGTGAATTGAATTAACAGCTGCCTGTTATGAATAAATGAACATGATTAAGAATATGGGATGTATGAACGTGAAACTGGAATGGTGAAACTGGAATGTTCTGAGTTAAAGAGCTGGAACCCTACGGGGAATTAGGAGTAGAACTCCTGGAAAGTGAATGGAATAGAATTGGGGAAGTGAGCTGGCCCTTGAGTACGGAGTACCAAGGAGAGTGGCTGTCCCCCCTGTTTAGTGCAGAGCGGAGCCAGCCGCCCCAGGGACCTGGGGTTAGGACTGGCCACTCTGTACCGACTTGCTGGCCCTCGTGTACATAGTACCGAGGAGAGCTGCTAGTGTAGGGAGGTACTAACTACCCCACGGGCCCCGGGGTTCTACTAGCCTCCCACACCGACTTGTTAGGCCCACTGGGGCAAACCAGGGTAGTCAGGCGAGGGTGCGCGGACTGTGGAGGGGCAAGGCCCCTGTTTGGTTACTGTGGAGGGGTTGGACCCCTGTTACTGAGAGGTTTCTGCCATGTACTGGTTCCGTGTTGTGCTTTGGGCGCACCCGTTAACGGAAACGACTGACCGCGTGCCAGTGCGGGTTAGCTACCCGTGCGTTTACCACGCGTGCCGTAGTCACCGTTACGTCTGTCAGTGACCTTGGGGTGGTTGACTGAGAGTAGGATCACCATGGGGGACTCTCCCGGCCAGGAGAGCACCACGTGCTACTTCTACTGTTCGGAAAAGACTGCAATCAAGATCGTTCCCACGAGGAACATTCGAGATCAAGTGAAGGATCTGAGAAATAGATAAATTGTGAAACAATAGAAAGACGTAAATAAAGGAAGAAAGAAAATTAAACAGCTACTGTACACTTTACTGTTTCTTTAGTTTAGCTGCCACTCTACTCAGCGTTTTGCTGACGTGTTACACTCATTACCTTTCAGGACCAGGTGTTGAGCAGCCAGGGTCAGCGGCTGCAGAGGACGCTGGGCCGAGTAGGGTCCAGTAGAGTTACCACTGTTCTCTTGTACCTCTTTTTGTTCCGTTATAGTGAGTAGTTCTTGTTTTCGCTGTACTTTTCTTTACCTGCAGTTCATATTATGTTATGAATGTTGTTCTACTGTTGTGGTGGTATATACTGTAGTGGTTTCTTTCCTTACTGCTGTATTTCCTTACTGTTAGTTATGTTCATGCTGAATGTGGTTTATTTTACTGCTCTTTTGGTTACTTCCTCGTTGGACGACTAGGTCTTGGGATTAGTCGAGTCGGTCCGGTTCTCGTGTCTCGTGTGGGTCCACTAGGGACCTTTGGGGGCCCCAAATCGGGACCAGCCGATTGCAGTGGATCCTCGCCTAGCTGCCAGCAGGGATAACAGATAGAGGGACGAGGTCGCATTCCTCTCTGCTACTAGTGTGGCTAGCTGGGCCACATACGAAGGGACTGCCCATCTATGGCCAGAGCACAGCAGATGCTCCCAGCGCCAAGCACTGGAGGCTAATCTAGTAACCGCGGTTACCAAGCCCGAGGAGGAGGACAGCAGTCATGAGGAGGGTACCAGCCAGCTACTTCTCGCCCGGCCCAGAGCATGGCTGCTTCTTCTGCACCGAGGGCTGAGGGGCGTTTTACGCTCTAACTCACGAAGATGCTAGAGCTTCAAGATCCGTAGTGGCAGGTATGGTTATAGTTTCCGGCAAGCTCATTTACGTGTTTTCAATTTTGGTGCCACACACTCGTTTGTCTCTACAAGTTTTGCCGACAACTTAGGATCGGGCAGTGTACTATCAGAGGAGCCATTCCTGATTAGAGGCCCGGGTGGATAGGTATTTTCGTTGAGGATGTCTTCACTGATTGTGAGGTCAATATAGGGGGATACAGTCTTCCGATTAACCTGATCGTGATCCCGATGGAGGATTTCGACGTGATCCTAGGGATGAACTAGCTGGCTGCTTATCATGCCCTAGTAGACTGCTTTAGGAGGAAGATCGTCTTCTCCATACCAGAGTTGCCTTCCTTCGAGTTCTACGACCAACCAGTAGATGGAGGATTCAGGTGCATATTCACACTTCGGGCAACGAAGCTACTGAGCCAGGGGTGTGAGGGCTTCTTAGCTTGTGTCATAGCAGAGCCTAGCCCCGTGGTCAACTTGCAGAGTATTCCGGTGGTCTGTGAGTACCCCGACGTCTTTCCAGAGGAGCTGCCAGAACTGTCACCTAAGCGTGAGATCGAGTTTGAGACTCACTAGTTCCGGGGATCGACCCCATCTCTACTGCACCATACAGGATGGCCCCACTTGAGTTGCGAGAGCTCAAGTCTCAGTTACAGGATCTATTGGAGAAGGGCTTTGTGAGGTCCAGTGCATCCCCATGGGGAGCCCTTGTCCTGTTTATGAAGAAGAAGCATGGTACCCTTCAGCTATGCGTCGACTACAGACAGCTGAACTGGGTCATCATCAAGAACAAGTACCCATTGCCTCGTATTGATGACTTCTTCGACCAGCTGAGAGACGTCACGGTGTTCTCCAAGATAGATTTGAGGTCGGGTTACCATTAGTTAAGGATCAGGGAGACCGACATCTACAAGACAGCCTTCCGCACGCGGTATGGTCACTACAAGTTCTTGATCATGCCGTTTGGGCTGACCAATACCCTCGCTGCTTTCATGGATCTGATGAATCGTGTCTTCCAACCATACCTGGATCAATTCCTAGTAGTATTCATTGACGACGTGCTTGTCTACTCTCGGGATCAGGCACAGCATGGATAGCATATCCACGTGGTCCTGGACACTTTGAGACGACACAGGCTGTATGCCAAGTATAGCAAGTGCGAGTTCTGGTTGAGACAGGTTACTTTCTTGGGCCATGTGATCTCGGGAACGGGTTGGCGGTAGATCCAGCCAAGGTTGAGGTCGTCCTTAGGTGGGAGAGGCCATGTACAGTGATAGAGATACGCAGTTTCCTGGGACTAGCAGGCTACTACAGGCGGTTTATCCGAGGTTTCTCGTAGATCGCACGTCCTATGACTTAGTTGACCCCGAAAGACGTGCCCTTCACTTGGACAGACGAGTGTGAGTCATGCTTTCAGGAGCTGAAGGAGAGGCTGACTTTAGCTCTTGTACTCATCATCCCAGACAGCAGTGGCTGATTCATGGTCTACATCGACGCCTCGTTGTAGGGATTAAGTGGTGTGCTCATGCAGCGGGGCCACGTTATCGCTTACGCTTCGCAACAACTAAAGCCCCATGAGCACAACTACCCCACCCATGACTTGGAGTTGGCAGTTGTTGCCTTTGCACTGAAGACATGGAGGCACTACTTGTACGGGGAGACGTTTGAGATCTTTACTGATCATAAAGCCTCAGATACCTATTGGATCAGAAGGAGCTCAACATGAGACAGAGACGCTGGTTAGAGCTCTTGCAGGACTACGATTGCAACATCTCCTACCATCCAGGGAAGGCCAATGTGGTGGCAGACACTTTGAGCTGGAAGGCGCCCACCCACTTGGCTAGTCTACAGGCATAGAGTTGCAGACTCATGGAGGAGGTGAGTAGTTGGCGACCCCAGGAGTCATGAGGGTACAGCGGGGTAGTGACAGTGGCAAGGCAGGCACGACCAAAACTGATAGATCGTATCGTTACTAGACAGATGACGGATCTATACCTGCAGGCACTGCGAGATCGGTAATTGACAGGGAACCCAGGGGAGTTCGCTTTCATTGACGGGGTCCTGCGTATAAGGGGACGCTTGTGCGTTCCTAGAGACGAGGAGTTGTTGAGAGAACTCCTGACTGAGGCACACGGGTCCAGATTTACCATACATCCCAGGAACACGAAGATGTACCACAACCTACGACGTGATTTCTGGTGGAGGGGTATGAAGCAGGATGTTGGTAGTTTTGTTCAACAGTGCCTGGTATGCCAGCCGGTGCAAGCCGAGCACCAGAGGCCTGCAGGGCCGCTACAGCCACTTCCCGTGCCAGAGTAGAAGTGGGAGAGTGTTATTATGGATCTGGTAGTGGGATTACCTGTGACACAGAGAGGACATGATGCAGTCTGGGTGATAGTGGACAGATTGATGAAGACGATACGGTTTCTGCCGATCTGAGTCACTTTTGGACCAGCACAGTTGGCAGAGCGCTACATCCTAGACGTGGTGTGCCGTCACAGAGTCCCTTGCGAGATTATTTCAGACAGAGACACTCGTTTCACTTCCTAGTTCTGGGAGGAGTTTCAGCGGGCATTGGGGACTCGTCTGAGGTTCAATACAGCCTATCACCCATAGACCGACGAACAGTCGGAGCGCATCATTTAGACCCTTGAAGACCTCCTACGCGCTTGCATGCTAGACTAGAGAGGCTCCTGGGAGGAGCATTTGCCCCTGGCATAGTTTGCATACAACAACAGCTACCACTCGAGCATCGGCATGGCACCGTATGAGGCTCTGTATGGGAGGAGGTGTACTGCTCTCTTGAGTTGGGTTGAGGTGGGAACCAAGTGAGAAGTTGGTCCCAGGCTGATATGCCAGAGTCAGGAGGTAATCGAGCAAATCCACAGACAATTCCGTACTATCAGGAGCAGGCAGAAGAGCTACGTTGACCTAAAGCGTAGGGAGGTACAGTTAAAGGTTGGAGATCACGTCTTCCTCCGTGTTTCGCCCATGAAGGGCTTGCAGTGGTTTGGGGTGAGAGGGAAGCTCACGTCGAGGTTGAGGTCTTGGAGCGGGTAGGACCCGTTGCTTACCGGCTTGCCCTTCCTCCCCAGCTCGCTGGAGTGCACGACGTGTTCCACCTGTTCAACCTCAGAAAATACATCACCGACCCTAGCCATGTTCTAAGCCACAAGAACATCGAGGTGGGGAACGACCTGACCTACCCTGAGAGGCCAGTACAAATATTAGACAAAGCCGTCCGAAGTCTGAGACGGAAGGAGGTACCCCTGGTGAAGGTCTTGTGGAGGAGCTAGCAGTACGAGGCCACTTGGGAGCCTAAGGCGGCGATGCAAGAACAATACCCTAAGCTTTTCGAGGGTGCATCGTTTTTGACCTACTTTGATCCTCTTTAAGTTTGTTACACACATTTACATTTACTTTCCGCACCCTAGTTAGATTAGGTTTTCGGGACGAAACTTCCTTTAAGTTTGTTATGTTGAAATGACCTTTCCCAAGGGTTGGCATTTCCAAAATTTTTAGGGGTTTTTATGCAATTTTAACCCCCCTAGGTTTTTGTTGTGGTTAAGCGAGGAAAAAGATAACTTACGGGGGTGCCCCCGTAATTTTCCCATCCCCATTTCATTAACCCACCGTACACCATCCCCCTCACCCCTCATGCCACCCCATCCATCACCCACGACACCCTTCTCCCATACACCTTCCCCATTCCCCCCTTACCCCTCCACACTTCACACCATCCCACCCTCACGCCTTCCATCTCCATATAAACCCCCCGCTCCTCCATCCATCCCACACCGCAGTCGAGAGGAGAGGGAGAGCGGGAAGCAGAAGGAGAAAGCAGAGAGTAGAGGAGACCGGAGGCCTGAGAGTAGAGGGCTCGTGAGGGAGATAGGGAGGTGCTGCAGTTTCTGCGGGAGATAGAGCTCGCAAACGGTTCTGCGGAGTCATTTTTCCGTAGAATCAAACGTCTGTAGAGACCATCAGACGTCTGTCCAGGAGTCCAGAGGAAATGCCAGACGTCTGATAGCGTGTAGTTTTCATTTATTTCTCTTCCTAACAAGTCTGACAGTGCGTACGTATGTCAGGGCTTGGGGAGGCGCATCAGTGCTAGGACCGAGGAGGTTTCAGACATCCGGGAGTGTCTCTAGACTTTTGAAGACTCCCTCAGACGTCTGCACGGAGTTCCAGACATCTGAGAAAGGTGCCCCGAGCATGGTGAGTCTCTGAGTTTGTTCCTAGACGTCTGATTTTGGTTAGGCTTGGTATTTTTAGGCCCGTTAAGGGTCCAAACGGAGTCGGATTTCTGCAAACAAAACATCGTTGGATTCTGTTCGAGTTTCTCTGCATAATGATATAGTGTCTATGCAATTTTGAGCTCGTTTGACCTGTCGGTCCATGTTATAGGTCTCCAGTTCGTAGAGTATACGGGACGTACGGAGACGTCGGGAGTTACCGTATGAGCCCCCATTCCACTTGGTTAACCTAGTAGAGCGGTTTTCACCTTAATTCCAAAGTTAATAATTAAATGGCATGCATAGAATTATTTGAACCCTAGGTTGCGAGATGAACCCTAGGACATAACAAAGACAAATGCATGCTACTTAGAATATATTCAATTGAACCCTAGGTTGTGAAATGAACACTAGGGCTGGAAGAAATGCATGTGTAGCTAATGAATGAATGAGTTACCGTGATAAATCATGAGCTGCCTGTACTACCTGTAATGAACCATGTCATGAATGAAAATACATACCTGTACTGAGTAATCGATGGTGAAATTTGAGTTGCATGTTCTACATGTAACGAACCAGATATGGAAATAAGAAAGTCCATGTATGAATCCTATGGGGAATTTAGAAAGAAACCAAGTATACTGTAGTACAGGAAACCTAATGGCTTTGGAACATGTTGCTTACCGGTGGCTGTTCGGAATTGGTTAAGGGAAGTGAGCTGGCCCTCGTGTACGTGGTACTTGTGATTCCCTACTCGGAGGGGGTGAGATCAACGTTACTTAAAAAATGCGGAATTGAAAAAATACCAATCTCACAAAATAGAGAAACACACAATGTACACAATAATTTTTAGGTGGAAACCCAAATCGGGTGAAAATCACCACCTAACCCTCTCGAGTTAGGATTTTCCGATCAACCAACTTGATCAAATCTACTAAATGAATCACTTAAACGAGGGTGATCCAACCTCAATTACAACCACGCTACTTTATACGAGGATAGCGTACCTCAAACCCCTTCTCTTCACGAGAAGGATTTTGTCTCACAAAGGAGACGGGAATTCGCAAAACGAATACCCAACCAAATAACAAAGACAAAATAAACAACAATCCTATAGAGCCAACAAAGTAATTTAAACCTAGCTTCTATAGGAATTAGGAAACTCTCCTTTGCAAGGAGTGCGTCGGATCGATGACGCGGGTGCGTGAGCCATGCGACAGCGCAACGTCGCTCTCCTGAACTGCGGCGGGAGAGCGGGTGTGCAAAGACTTGATACTGTCAAGATGTGGAACTTCAGCTTGGAGAGCAAGAGCTTCTTTAGGACACAAAATAGTTTGAAAGTGTATTACAAAGTGTGTCTTGTGTATCCAGGTGTCTTTTGGTGTCTTTTTGTGTGTGTTTGTGTGCAAGAGGTTCCTCTCTATTTATAGAGGCCTTAGGAAGGCCTTGGAAGGCTTAGGAAAGGTTCCATAGCCATTGGGAGCAAAGCCTAAGAGAATCAGGCCGAAATCAGGAACAATGATTGCACTGGCAGACTTATCCGACGTCTGATCCTGGCATCAGACGTCTGGAAGATCACTTTAAGACGTCTGAAAATAAGGTCAGACATCTGATTTTGGGCGGGTCTCTTCCTGACTTGGATCAGATCTAAACAGGGTTCTAGTGCAAGTCCATCAGATGACATATAGGACACCTGGCACTATGTATGGACGTCTGGAAACCTACTTTTTCGTGGGAATGGATTTCCAAGAGAGTGCAATGGCTAGAAAATCTCTGAGAAGAGATTTTGGGTCAGCTGAGGCAAAACGGTCATCTATCAGACGTTTGGAAAGGCGTAAGGACGTCTGATAAGGCTCTAACGGTCATATGCTTGAGTGTTTGCAGAGCCAGCCAACGATCCACTAATTGGACGTCTGACAAAGTCATCAGACGTCTTCTAAGATGTCTGGTCTAAGGTCTGGACGTCTGATTTCATCAGAAAGAATTACTATGTCCAGCGTAATTGTTATCAGACGTCTGAATCAACAGTCAGACGTCTTAAAACATATTATCAGACGTCTGATTTTGAAATTAGACGTCTGGAAATGTTGTTTGAACCCTATATTGATTTTCTAAGTTTTCTACAGAAAACCTAAGTATCCTAGGGTTGTGCCGATGTTTCTAGGACTACTATTAGGGTACTTTGAGGCTCTTTAACAAGATTCTAAGTAACAAAAATAAAGAGCAATAAAAGTAACGAAAAATACAAGGAATACAAGAGAAGAAAATCTATCATATTCTTCATCTCCTTCCTTCTTCAATCTATCGCTTCTCGCGAATCTCCTCTGTTTTCCATCAAGCTCCTCCAATCCATCCTAGATGCAAGCTCGAACTCCGTCTGGTCACGTCTCCATTTGCAATTTGCCTGAAATCTAAGACTCCAAGTGCAAATGTTAAATGACACGTGTTTTGTTATCATCAAAATAAATGATCGTGGTGCTCTAGCACCAACAATCTCCCCCTTTTTGATGATGACAAAATCATAAATAATAATGCAAAAAATCCTCCTCCATTTTGACATTATCAAAAAGGTTTAATTGATTTCACATTTCCTATAACTCCCCCTTAAAACATGCTCTTCTATGAATTTCTTTTAAACAAGAGTAATGTTCTCCCTTTTTTCGTAACAACAAGATAGCTGTTTTTCTTCTCCCCCTTACTAAAGGAAATTTAGCTAACTTACATCTCCCCCTTAAAAATTGACAATTAGCTCATAATTTTTTAACTCCCCCTATCTAAATGCTTATGATAAGCAGATAGGGTAAAGAATTTTTACCTCACCTACCATAGCCAATAAAATGGCCCAAATGGTGGTGGTGGATGCCACATCGGATGGGGCTCCCATCCGTAGCTTGGAGGCCCAGGCATCGGCGCCGGTCTCCAGTTTGGCGGTCGACGTGCGGCGGGATCATTGTTTGTTCGCCGTCTCGTCGGTCTTCTAGTTCTCCTCCTTGGTCTACTCCTTGGTTCTCCTAACTCGAGTTGACCAGCCTTGAGCTTGTAGGTCCAGTCCTTCGTGTTGTAGTTATCCCTGAAACCTACAAAACAAGATTCCAAATCTTTCTTCGGTATCCAAGTGAGCTTGGATCCGGATCTGTTAGCGGGTCTCCTTGACAGAGATCCTTTCTCAACCTTAGGGCTATAAAAATTATCTACTTTGTTGATTAATTTGTTAGAGTTTTCCCTAAGACATGCGATTTCTTTTTCTATAATATCCATCTTAGTCTTTAAATCAGAAATTTCTATTTTTAAACTAACATTTTTCTCAATCAATTTATTATTTTTATTGATGAGGTTATGATTTTCTAATAATAGGTTATCATTTTTAGGACTAGCTTCTAGATCCTTAAGTTTAATTTCTAACCTATCATTTTCAGATTTAAGAAAACTAAGATTCTTTTTCATGCTTTTGTTTTCTATTTTTAGTGATTTACTAAGCTCATACAACTCATTAAAAGCATCTTGCAAATCAGAATTTACCTCATTATCTAAGTCGCTTCCGCTTTCGCTGTCGCTATCACTTCCTCTGGCCATGAAACCAAAGCAAGCGGTTTCTTCTTCTACAGACTTTTCTTCTTCCTCTTCCTCCGAGCTCGAATCGTCCCAAGTGGCTTGGAACGCCTTCTTCTTAGATTTCTTCTCTTTTTCCTTCTTCTTTTCCTTTTTGAGAAGAGGGCACTCTGGTCGTAGGTGCCCTTTCTCGTTGCAATGGTAACAACGTCTCAGGCTCTCCTTCTTCTCCTTCTTCTTTGATTCCCTACACAACTTGGAAAACTTTTTAAGTAAAATTTTAAAGTCTTCGTCGTTGGAACTTACCTCGCTATCCGATGCGACTCTGAAGGCGAGAGTCTTCTTCGGTTTAGGCTCCGGTGTATCCTTCTTCTTCTGCTTCAACTTTGTCTCGTAGGCCATTAGATTGCCTAGGAGATCTTCCCTGTTGAGCTCCTCCACTTCGTTCGCCTCCTCGATGGCGGTGACTTTCTGTTCCCACTCCAGTTCGAAGGAACGAAGAAGCTTCCCTTGAAGCTCCCCCTTGATGAAAGTCTTCCCTAATGCTTTCAAGTTATTTACAATGAGAGTGAACCTAGTGTTCATCTCACTTAAGGATTCGTTAGATTTCATGGAAAAAGCCTCAAACTCTTGTGAAAGTAAATTTATTTTAGAAGTTTTTACCTTAGAGGTACCTTCGTGAGTTACCTCAAGTGTGTGCCAAATCTTGTATGCGGTGGCGCATTGCGAGATTCTGTTGAACTCCTTCAAGCTGAGCGCGCAGTAAAGGGCGTTCATGGTCTTTACGTTTAAAGAGAGCTCACGAATTTGTTGTTGCGAGTAGCCTCCCACGGGTTTCTCTGGGATCTCAAATGGCGTCTCGCACCTAGCACAAATCGTGAAGTTATTGGCTTGAAGCCAAGTCTTCATCCGCAGCTTCCAGTAGAGGTAGTTGCTTCCGTCGAAGAACGGCGGACGGGTTGTGGACTGCCCTCGGAGATCCGAATTGCAGAACTACTCCCCTCCATGATCTTCGCCGGTGTGTAATACCGATAACGCGAAACCTGCTCTGATACCAATTGTAATTCCCTACTCGGAGGGGGTGAGATCAGCGTGACGTAAAAAATGCGGAATTGAAAAAATACCAATCTCACAAAATAGACAAACACACAATGTACACAATAATTTTTAGGTGGAAACCTAAACCGGGTGAAAACCACCACCTAACCCTCTCGAGTTAGGATTTTCCGATCAACCAAGTTGATCAAATCCACTAAACGAATCACTTAAACGAGGGTGATTCAACCTCAATTACAACCATGCTACTTTATACGAGGGTAGCGTACCTCAAACTCCTCTTCCCGAGAAGGATTTTGTCTCATGAAGGAGATGGGAATTCGCAAAGCGAATACCCAACCAAATAACAAAGACCAAATAAACAACAATCCTATAGAGCCAACAAAGTAATTTAAACCTAGCTTCTATAGGAATTAGGAAACTCCCCTTTGCAAAGAGTGCGTCCGATCGATGACGCGGGGCGTGAGCCACGCGACGGCGCAACGTCGCTCTCGTGAACTACGGCGGGAGAGCGGGTGTGCAAAGACTTGATGCTGTCAAGATGTGGAACTTGAGCTTGGAGAGCAAGAACTTCTTTAAGACACAAAGAGTTTGAAAGTGTATTACAAAGTGTGTCTTGTGTATCTAGGTGTCTTTTGGTGTCTTTTTGTGTGTGTTTGTGTGTAAGAGGTTCCTCTCTATTTATAAAGGCCTTAGGAAGGCTTTGGAAGGCTTAGGAAAGGTTCCATAGCCGTTGAGAGCAAAGCCCAAGAGAATCAGGCCGAAATCAGGAACAATGATTGCACTGACAGGCTTATCAGACGTCTGATCCTGGCATCAAACGTCTGGAAGATCACTTTAAGACGTCTGAAAATAAGGTCAGACGTCTGATTTCGGGCGGGTCTCTTCCTGACTTGCATCAGATCTAAACAGGGTTCTAGTGCAAGTCCATCAGATGACATATAGGACGTCTGACACTATGTATGGACATCTGGAAACCTACTTTTTCGTGGGAATGGATTTCCAAGAGACTGCAAAGGCTAGAAAATCTCTAAGAAGAGATTTTGGGTCGGCCGAGGCAAAACAGTCATCTATCAGACGTCTGGAAAGGCCTAAGGACGTCTGATAAGGCTCTAATGGTCATATGCTTGAGTGTTTGCAGAGCCAGCCAACGGTCCACTAATTGGACGTCTGGCAAAGTCATCAGACGTCTTCTAAGACGTCTGATCTAAGGTCTGGACGTCTGATTTCATCAGACAGAATTATTATGTCCAGCGTAATTGTTATCAGACGTCTAAATCAACAGTCAGACGTCTTAAAACATATTATCAGACGTCTGATTTTGAAATTAGACGTCTGGAAATGCTGTTTGAACCCTATATTGGTTTTCTAGGTTTGCTACAGAAAACCTAAGTATCCTAGGGTTGTGCCGGTGTTCCTGGGACTACTATTAGGGTACTTTGAGGCTCTTTAACAAGATTCTAAGTAACAAAAATAAAGAGCAACAAAAGAAACAAAAAATACAAGGAGTACAAGAGAAGGAAATCTATCCTATTCTTCATCTCCTGCCTTCTTCAATCTATCACTCCTCGCGATTCTCCTCTGTTTTCCATCAAGCTCCTCAAATCCATCCTGGATGCGAGCTCGAACTCCGTCTGGTCACGTCTCCATTTGCAATTTGCCTGAAATCTAAGACTTCAAGTGCAAATGTTAAATGACACGTGCTTTGTTATCATCAAAACAAATGATCGTGGTGCTCTAGCACCAACAGTACTGAGGAGAGCAAATATCCCTTAAGAGTAGAGGTGAGCTAGCTGCCCCTTGGGTTGAGAATCGGGGTTAGGATTGGCCACTATACGACGACTCTTGTTTGACCCTCGCGTACGTGGTACTGAGGTGAGCTACTTAGTGTAGGGGGGAGCTAGCCACCCCATGGGGTACAGGGTTAGGTTTGGCCACCCTACACCGACCCTTGTTAAGCCACTGGGTAAATCGAGATAGTCGGACGAGGGTACTCGGACAGTGGAGGGGCAATACCCCAATTCTGTTCTGAGGGGCGAGACCCTTGTTCTGAGAGGGCAAGGCCCAGTGCTGTTCCGTGCTGTACATGTGGGCATACCCGCTAGTGGAAACGATTGACCGCGTGCTAGTGTGGAGTAGCTACCCATGCGCTTATCACGCGTGCCATACTGTTACGAACGCGCTTTCAAGACGCCTTTTTAAGGCGTCTGGGAGGTGGCCCAGACGTCTGACCAGATGTCTTGGATTTAATTTCTGCGGCACGCAGGATTGCGTCTGCGTGCCTGCGCACGTAGACCTGCGAACGCCTCTTTTTCCCTCTCTCCTCCTGCAGGCGCAGGCTACGCTCCCTCTCTCTCTCTCTCTCTCTCCCCGCGCTGCCTTAAAAGGCCCTCGCCCTCTCCCTCACTCTCATCTCCTCGGCTTCCTTCTTCTTCTTCTAGCCGGTGCGAGAGCACGAGCACGAGCGAGCGACAGCCGCGGCGAGTTGCGGGAGGAGGTGTTGCTCGAGGGAGGAGAAGATCTACCGTGAGGGCTCGAGCTTGCTGGGGCAGCTAGAGCCGGCCGGCGGGGGAGCCGCGGGAGTGGAGCGTCACTGGAGGCCTGCTACAGCTCGAGCAGCAGGCGGACGAGGCGCAGCGCGGTCGTGCGTCACGTGCGGAGAGCGAGTCGAACTTTGGTTCTGGAAATTTTTCCAGAATCAGACGTCTGGGCTTCCAACCAGACGACGGTGAAGACGTCTGGATGACTGTCCAGACGTCAGGCAAGTAAGTTATTTTCATCCTTCGTCCTTTTCTGCGACCCGTTGTACTGAGAACGATGAGTGGGTACGTGCAGGTTCTGAGATTCGCCATCCAACGCGAATCAGACGTATGGCCGCAGTGCCAGACGACGGGAAGGACTTCCAGACGTCCGGGGTGACCATCGGACGTCTAGGAACTAGGCCAGATGCCCCCGCAGGCTTCTAGACGTCTGAGAGACTACGCAGAACAAAGGTACCATCTGACCCACATTTTAAGACGTCTGGAAGAGGTTCCAGACGTCTGATTTTGGACTGTTTCGTCGTTTTTGACCCGTTTAGGGCCCGTTCGGAGTCCGTTTTTCGCGTTTCGAGTTGCGTTCTTTTCGGAATAAAATCCTCTACCCGTTTACAGTAATTATATACTATTTTGAGAAACTCTTTGTGTTTGATCCTTGTGTTAGGACCCCATTCTATTGCAGTCTCGGGGGTTGCGGAGGCGCGCGGGATTTCCGACCACACCCCCAGTACTTCCGTTGTAGCTGGTAGAGTGGCTTTGGAAATTATTAACACAATTTGTTACAATTATGGAACAATTATTAGAACCTAGGGCATTGCATGAATCCTAGGAATGAGAAACCAGATTGAATGATAGATCCTAGGGTATTGCATAAATCCTAGGGCTGGAAAACTAGATTGAATGATAGATCCTAGGGTGCGACATGAATCCTAGGACTGGGAAACTAGTGAAATGAATATAGATATTGCAGTCTTGGAAACTGTGGAAAGGAAATAATAGCTGCCTGTAAATTGATTTAACAGCTGCCTGTTATGAATAAATGAACATGATTGAGAATATGGGTTGTATGAACGTGAAACTGAAAGGGTGAAACCTGAATGTGCTGAGTTAAAAGAGCTGGAACCCTACGGGGAGTTAGGAGTAGAACTCCTGGAAAGCAAATGAAATGGAACTGAGAAGGAAAGATGTGGAGGTGTGTTGTCTCTTGGGTACGTAGTGCCAGGGGAAGCACCTGTTACCTGCTTAGTGCAGAGCGGAGCCAGCCGTCCCAGGGACCCGGGGTTAGGTCTGGCCACTTTGTACCGACTTGTTGGCCCTCGTGTACACAGTACCGAGGAGAGCTACTAGTGTAGAGCGAGTACTAGCTACCCCATGGGCCCCGGGGTTCTGCTAGCTCACCTACATCGACTTGTTAGGCCCACTGGGCAAACCAGGGTAGTCAGGCGAGGGTGCACGGACTGTGGAGGGGCAAGGCCCCTGTTTGGTTACTGTGGAGGGGTTGGACCCCTGTTACTGAGTGGGCTTTTCCCTATATTGGTTCCGTGCTGTGCTTTGGGCACACCCGTTAACGGAAACGACTGACCGCGTGCCAGTGCGGGGTAGCTACCCGTGCGTTTACCGCGCATGCCGTAGTCACCGTTACGTCTATCAGTGACCTTGGGGTGGTTGACTGAGAGTAGGATCACCACGGGAGACTCTCCCGGCCAGGAGAGCACCACGTGTTACTTCTACTCTTCGGAAAAGACTGCAATCAAGATCGTTCCCACGAGGAACATTCGAGATCAAGTGAAGGATCTGAGAAATAGATAAATTGTGAAACAATAGAAAGACGTAAATAAAGGAAGAAAGAAAATAAAACAACTACTGTACACTTTACTGCTTCTTTAGTTTTAGCTGCCACTCTACTCACCGTTTCGCTGACGTGTTACACTCGTTACTTTTCAGGACCAGGTGTTGAGCAGCCAGGGTCAGCGGCTGCAGAGGACGCTGGGTCGAGTAGGGTCCAGTAGAGTTACCACTGTTCTTTTGTGCCCTTTTTGTTCCACTGTAGTGAGTAGTTCTTGTTACTCTCTGTACTTTTCTTTACTTGTAGTTCATGTTATGTTATAAATGTTGTTCTACTATTGTGGTGGTACATGCTGTAGTAGTTCTTTTTCTTACTGCTGTATTTTGTTACTGCTAGTTATATTTCATGTTGAATGTGGTTTATTTTACTGCTCTTTTGGTTACTTTCTCGTTGGACGACTAGGTCTTGGGATTAGTCGAGTCGGTCCGGTTCTCGTGTCTCATAGGGACTCGGGAATCGGGTCGTTACATGATGGTATCAGAGCAAGGTCGTCCCGAGAAGTGAATTAACTGACTAGAAAATAACCAATTCACATGTCTATAACTAGAGTAGCCACCACAACATATCTTTTGACATGAGCTCTTAGACGTTTCCGTTAGGTATCGTTCCATATTGACGTGTTCCGTTTTGTTTCGCATCTCCTTGTTGGAGATGCCTCGTCGCGGGACTGGTGAGGCGGGCCGCGGGCGTGGCCAAGGACGAGGTCGGCGAGGTGGGCATGCCGTTGCCGACGCCTCAGTGGGCCAGCCGCTACTCCCGAGCGTCCAGGCCCAGGACCTCGCCCAGCTGATATGGGACATTGTGCGAGAGGAGCTCCACCCACCGCCCCGAGCGCCTCCCCCTGGGGCTGCGGAGGGGGAGTCCTCTGTGGGACCACACGACGGACGCGGCGCTGGACACGGGGGAGGGGATGGGCCGCCGCTGCCCCCATCTTCCTCCGACCCTTCTGTGCACGAGGCACCTTTGCCTGGAGGTGCACCAGCATCCCCACTGCAGTGCCACTCCGAGCTCTTCGAACAGTTCCGGAAGCTGAAGGCCCCCTCCTTCAAGGGGGATGAGGACCCGACCGAGGCAGAGGACTGGCTCGAGTAGCTGGAGAAGATTTTCAACACCCTTCACCCCCCGGTGGAGCGCCGCGTGGCCTTTGCCACGTACCAGCTGGAGAGTGCGGCACACAGGTGGTGGAGGGCGGTCAGGGGACAGGAGAGGGACGAGCCGACCTGGGACCGGTTCTTCGCCCTCTTCTGCGAGCAGTACTTTCCCCAGACGTGGCAGGACCAGAGGAGGCGGGAGTTCCACACTCTCCGCCAAGGGACGATGACCATGAGCGCGTACCGCACGCGTTTCCTAGAGCTGTCCCGCTTTGCAGCGACAGCGGTAGCTACTGAGGAGGAGCACCTTTGGAGGTTCACCGAGGGGCTCCGGCCTGCGATTCGGGGGTATGTCAAACCCATGAAGCTGCCTACATTTTCGAGAGTGGTGGAGGTAGCCATGGCTTACGAGGAGACCTACCCGTCCGCGCGAGACACTGACGGCGGGCGAAAGGGGCCCTTTCAGCCAGACTTTTCATAGGGCCGACGAGAAAGGAGACACGTGGCATCCGCAGGAGAGCCGTCACGTTTTGCAGGGCCATCCGTGGCCTTTGGGGGCCCTCGACAGAGGCCAGTCGCCAGCACCGGACCCCCGCCTAGCCGACAGCAGGGACCCACTGAGGGCGGGAGTCGGGTTCCCCTCTGTTACCAGTGTGGCCAGTCGGGCCACGTCAGGAGGGACTGCCCTTCTAAGGCAGGAGGTCAGCAGATACTTCCCGCGCAGAGCACTGGAGGGCGCGCAGGAGGCCGAGGTTCCCAGGCGCGAGGAGGAGGACAGCAGTCACGAGGAGGGTATCGGCCAGCACCTGCCCGTCCGACGCAGATCGTGGCTGCTTCGTCCGCACCTAGAGCTGAGGGGCGTATCAACGCCCTGACACACAGGGATGCCAGAGCTTCGGGATCGGTGGTGCCAGGTATGGTTTCAGTTTCCGGCAGACTCGTTTACACACTTTTCGATTCCGGTGCTACGCACTCGTTTGTCGCAGCCAGTTTCGCAGTTAGTTTGGGCCAGGATTATACGCTGTTAGAGAAACCGTTCGTAATCAGAGGTCCGAGTGGTCAGCTGTTTGTAGCTGAGGAGGTGTACACGGATTGCGAGGTCAGCATCGGGGGACATAGCCTGCCAGCTGACCTGATTTTGATACAGATTGAGGACTTTGGCGTAATTCTAGGGATGGACTGGCTGTCCGCTTACCACGCCTTGGTGGACTGTTTTGAGAGGAAGATTGTCTTCTCCATGCCGGAGTTGCCTTCTTTCGAGTTTCATGGACAGCCAGTGGACGGAGGCTTCAGGTGCATTTTGGCACTTCAGGCGGCGAGACTTTTGAGCCAGGGGTGTGAGGGCTTCCTAGCTTGTGTGGTGGCAGAGCCCAGCCCTGTGGTAGACTTCCAGAGCATCCCGGTGGTCAGAGAGTACCCTGACGTGTTCCCAAACGAGTTACCAGGACTACCGCCCGAGCGTGAGATCGAGTTTGAGATCTCACTAGTACCAGGGACCAGCCCCATCTCCACCGCACCATATAGGGTGGCACCGCTTGAGCTACGAGAGCTCAAGTCTCAGTTGCAGGACCTTTTGGAGAAGGGTTTCGTGAGGCCCAATGCGTCTCCCTGGGGAGCCCCGGTACTGTTTGTGAAGAAGAAGGATGGTACCCTACTCCTTTGTGTGGACTACCGACAGCTGAATAGGGTCACCATCAAGAACAGATATCCGCTGCTGAGAATCAATGACTTGTTTGACCAGTTGCGGGGTGCCACGGTGTTCTCCAAGATCGACTTGAGGTCTGGATACCACCAATTGAGGATCAGGGAGGCAGACGTCTCCAAGACAGCTTTCCGCACCCGGTACGGACACTACGAGTTTTTGGTCATGCCGTTTGGGCTGACCAATGCCCCCGCTGCTTTCATGGACCTGATGAACCGGGTGTTTAGACCGTACTTGGACCAGTTTGTGGTGGTATTCATTGATGATGTACTCATCTATTCTCGAGATCGGACGCAGCACGGACAACACTTGCGGATGGTTCTGGACACTCTGAGACGACGTAGGCTGTACGCCAAATACAGCAAGTGCGAGTTCTGGTTGAGGGAGGTGACCTTCTTAGGTCATGTGATCTCTGGAGACGGCTTGGCAGTGGACCCAGCCAAGGTCGAGGCAGTGCTCAGGTGGGAGAGACCGCGTTCAGTCACTGAGATTCGCAGTTTCCTGGGACTGGCAGGCTACTACAGACGATTCATCAGATGCTTTTCACAGATTGTGCGTCCCATGACACAGTTGACCCGGAAGGACGTGCCCTTCACTTGGACAGATGCCTGTGAGGCGTGTTTTCAGGAGCTGAAGGAGAGGTTGACTTCGGCTCCTGTGCTCACCATCCCTGACAGTAGTGGCGGGTTCGTTGTGTACACGGACGCCTCCTTGCAGGGGTTAGGAGGTGTGCTCATGCAGAGGGGTCACGTTGTCGCTTACGCTTCGCGGCAACTGAAGCCCCATGAGCATACCTACCCTACCCACGACCTGGAGTTGGCAGCTGTCGTCTTCGCGCTGAAGACCTGGAGGCACTACTTGTACGGTGAGGCCTTCGAGATTTTCACACATCACAAGAGCCTCAAATACCTTTTTGATCAGAAGGAGCTCAACATGAGACAGAGACGTTGGTTGGAGCTCCTGAAGGACTACAACTGCAGCATTTCCTATCACCCTGGCAAGGCCAATGTGGTGGCTGACGCCTTGAGCCGGAAGGCGCCCACACACTTGGCCAGTTTACAGTTACAGAGTTGGAGCCTTTTGGAGGAGGTGGGCAGTTGGCGACCCCTAGAGACACGGGGGCACTGTGGAGCAGTGACTGTGACACGACAGATTAGGCCAGAGCTGTTAGACCGCATCATCACAGGACAGATGGCCGATCCGTACTTGCAGTCCTTGCGCGACAGAGTACTGTCAGGAGACCCAGTGGACTTCTCTTTCATAGACCAGGTGCTGCACCTAAGGGGACGATTGTGCGTTCCCAGGGACGAGGAGCTGTTGAGAGAGCTTCTGACTGAGGCACACGGTTCCAGGTTCACCATTCATCCCGGAAACATGAAGATGTACCACGACTTGAGACGGGAGTTTTGGTGGAGGGGGATGAAGCGGGATGTGGGTGAATTCGTGCAGCAATGCTTAGTGTGTCAGTAGGTGAAAGCCGAGCATCAGAGGCCTGCAGGGTCGCTACAGCCGCTTCCAGTGCCAGAGTGCTAGTGGTAGAGCATCACCATGGACTTGGTGGTGGGTTTACCTGTTACCCAACGAGGACACGACGCAGTCTGGGTAATTGTGGATCGACTGACGAAGACGGCACGATTCTTGCCGATCCGAGTCACTTTGGGACCAGCACAGTTGGCAGAGAGGTATATCCGCGATGTGGTACGACTACACGGAGTTCTGCGAGAAATCGTATCCGACCGGGATACCCGCTTTACGTCCCAGTTTTGGACTGAGTTTCAGCAGGCCCTGGGGACGTGGTTGAGGTTTAGTATAGCTTACCACCCCAGATGGACGGACAATCTGAGCGCACGATACAGACACTTGAGGACCTTTTGCGTGCCTGTGTACTGGACTGGAGGGGCTCTTGGGAGGAGCACCTGCCCCTGGCGGAGTTTGCATACAACAACAGCTATCACTCGAGCATCGGCATGGCTCCCTACGAGGCTCTATACGAACGGCGGTGTACGGCACCCTTGAGTTGGGTTGAGGTGGGGACCAAGTGGGAGGTTGGCCCCAGGTTGATCCAGTAGAGTCAAGAGGTAGTCGAGTAGATCCATAGGCGACTCCGCACTGTCAGGAGCAGACAGAAGAGCTACGCGGATCGGAGACGCAGAGAGGTGCAGTTTGAGGTTGGGTATCACGTCTTCCTTCGTGTTTCAACCATGAAGGGCCTGCAGCGATTTGGGGTGAGAGGGAAGCTCGCGCCGAGGTTCGTGGGGCCCTTTGAGGTCCTGGAGCGGGTTAGACCCGTTGCTTACAGACTTGCCCTCCCTCCACAGCTTTTTGGTGTACACGACGTGTTCCACGTGTCCAACCTCAGGAAGTACATAGCCGATCCCAATCATGTACTGAGTCACGAGAGCGTCAAGGTGGGCGACGACCTGACCTACCCCGAGCGGCCAGTGCAGCTTCTTGACCGAGCCGTTCGCAGTTTGAGACGAAAGCAAGTACCCCTGGTGAAGGTTTTGTGGAGGAGCCAGCGGTACGAGGAGGCTACCTGGGAGCCTAAGGCGGCAATGCGGGAGCAGTACCCGGAGCTCTTCGCGGGTACGTCTTTCGGACCGGCTTCGGTCCTCTGTGAGTTTGTTATGTTTCTATATGACGTTTTTCCCGCACCCTAATCAGCGCAAGTTTCGGGGACGAAACTTCCTTTGAGTTTGTTATATTGTTACGAACGCGCTTTCAAGAGGCCTTTTTAAGACGTCTGGGAGGTGGCCCAGACGTCTGGGATTTAATTTCTGCGGCACGCAAGATTGCGTCTGCGCACCTACGCGCGCAGACCTGCGAACGCCTCTTTTTCCCTCTCTCCTCCTGCAGGCGTAGGCTGCGCTCCCTCTCTCTCTCTCTCCCCACGTGGCCTTAAAAGGCCCTTGCCCTCTCCCTCACTCTCATCTCCTCGACTTCCTTCTTCTTCTTCTTTCAGCCTGTACGAGAGCGCGAGCCAGCGGCAGCCGCGGCGAGTTGCGAGAGGAGGTGTTGCGCGAGGGAGGAGAAGCTCGACCGTGAGGGCTCGAGCTTGCCGGGGCAGCTAGAGTCGGCCGACGGGGGAGCCGTGGGCGTGGAACGTCGCTGGAGGGCTGCTGCAGCTCAAGCAGCAGGCGGACGAGGCGCGGCGCGGCCGTGCGTCGCGGGCAGAGAGCGAGTCAAACTCTGATTTTGGAAATTTTTCCAGAATCAGACGTCTGGGCTTCCAACCAGACGACGGTGAAGACGTCTGGATGACTGTCCAGACGTCTGGCAAGTAAGTTATTTTCGTCCTTCGTCCTTTTCTGCGACCCGTTGTACTGAGAACGATGAGTGGGTACGTGCAGGTTCTGAGATTCGCCATCCAACGCGAATCAGACGTATGGCTGCAGTGCCAGACGACGGGAAGGACTTCCAGACGTCCGGGGTGACCATCGGACGTCTAGGAACTAGGCCAGATGCCCCCGCAGGCTTCTAGACGTCTGAGAGACTACGCAAAACAAAGGTACCATTTGACCCACATTTTAAGACGTCTGGAAGAGGTTCCAGACGTCTGATTTTGGACTGTTTCGTCATTTTCGACCCACTTAGGGCCCGTTCGGAGTCTGTTTTCCGCGTTTAGAGTTGGGTTCTTTTCGGAATAAAATCCTCTACCCATTTACAGTAATTATATACTGTTCTGAGAAAATCCTTGTGTTTGATCCTTGTGTTAGGACCCCGTGCCATTGCAGTCTCGGGGGTTGCGGAGGCGGCGAGATTTCCGACCACGCCCCCAATACTTCCGTTGTAGCTGGTAGAGTGGCTTTAGAAATTATTAACATAATTTGTTACAATTATGGAACAATTATTAGAACCTAGGGCATTGCATGAATCCTAGGAATGAGAAACCAGATTGAATGATAGATCCTAGGGTATTGCATAAATCCTAGGGCTGGAAAACTAGATTGAATGATAGATCCTGGGGTGCGGCATGAATCCTAGGACTGGGAAACTAGTGAAATGAATATAGATATTACAGTCTTGGAAACTGTGGAAAGGAAATAATAGCTGCCTGTAAATTGATTTAACAGCTGCCTGTTATGAATAA
The DNA here is from genome assembly GCA_037157565.1 of Thalassia testudinum. Classification (NCBI taxonomy): domain Eukaryota; kingdom Viridiplantae; phylum Streptophyta; class Magnoliopsida; order Alismatales; family Hydrocharitaceae; genus Thalassia; species Thalassia testudinum. The sequence goes on from JAZHRO010000073.1 coordinate 157,672,168, forward strand.
ATGAACATGATTGAGAATATGGGTTGTATGAACGTGAAACTGAAAGGGTGAAACCTGAATGTGCTGAGTTAAAAGAGCTGGAACCCTACGGGGAATTAGGAGTAGAACTCCTGGAAAGCGAATGAAATGGAACTGAGAAGGAAAGATGTGGAGGTGTGTTGTCTCTTGGGTACGTAGTGCCAGGGGAAGCACCTGTTACCTGCTTAGTGCAGAGCGGAGCCAGCCGCCCCAGGGACCCGGGGTTAGGTCTGGCCACTTTGTACCGACTTGTTGGCCCTCGTGTACACAGTACCGAGGAGAGCTACTAGTATAGAGCGAGTACTAGCTACCACACAGGCCCCGGGGTTCTGCTAGCTCACCTACATCGACTTGTTAGGCCCACTGGGCAAACCAGGGTAGTCAGGCGAGGGTGCGCGGACTGTGGAGGGGCAAGGCCCCTGTTTGGTTACTGTGGAGGGGTTGGACCCCTGTTACTGAGAGGGCTCTGCCCTATATTGGTTCCGTGCTGTGCTTTGAACGCACCTGTTAACGGAAACGACTGACCGCGTGCCAGTGCGGGGTAGCTACCCGTGCGTTTACCGCGCATGCCGTAGTCACCGTTACGTCTATCAGTGACCTTGGGGTGGTTGACTGAGAGTAGGATCACCACGGGAGACTCTCCCGGCCAGGAGAGCACCACGTGTTACTTCTACTCTTCGGAAAAGACTGCAATCAAGATCGTTCCCACGAGGAACATTCGAGATCAAGTGAAGGATCTGAGAAATAGATAAATTGTGGAACAATAGAAAGACGTAAATAAAGGAAGAAAGGAAATAAAATAGCTACTGTACACTTTACTGCTTCTTTAGTTTTAACTGCCACTCTACTCAGCATTTCGCTGACGTGTTACACTCGTTACTTTTCAGGACCAGGTGTTGAGCAGCCAGGGTCAGCAGCTGCAGAGGACGCTGGGTCGAGTAGGGTCCAGTAGAGTTACCACTGTTCTTTTGTGCCCTTTTTGTTCCACTGTAGTGAGTAGTTCTTGTTACTCTTTGTACTTTTCTTTACTTGTAGTTCATGTTATGTCATAAATGTTGTTCTACTGTTGTGATGGTACATGCTGTAGTAGTTCTTTTTCTTACTGTTGTATTTTGTTACTACCAGTTATATTTCATGTTGAATGTGGTTTATTTTACTGCTCTTTTGCTTACTTTCTCGTTGGATGACTAGGTCTTGGGATTAGTCGAGTCGGTCTGGTTCTCATGTCTCGTAGGGACTCGGGAATCGGGTCATTACACATAGTCACCACTACGTCGCGACTGTGATCTCGAGGTAGTAGACCGGGTGTAGGACTACCACGGGGGACTCTCCCGACAAGGAGAGTGCCACGTGTACGTCTTGCATCACGAGAAAACTACAAGCAAGATTGTTCCCTTAGGGAACAAGAAGATTGAGCAATATCATGGGATCTAATTAGCGTACTCGACCTAGAAACACATAAGCCAGAGAATTGGAAACTGTTGAAAATAAATAACCGACAATTGAATATTTAGCTGGTTACTATTTAATTATATTACATGTAAATAACTTAACCACCACTCTACTCAGCGTTAGCTGATTCCGGATTTTGTAACCATATTCAGGTCTAAGATTCGAGTAGCCAGAGCCACCGGTTGCTGAGGGTGCTAGGTCCAGTCGATCCCAACCATAGTTTCCTTTCTTTTGTTTCACTGTAGAGAGTTTTGTTATAGTGAGTACCTGTAACTTGTTGTTATATTCAGTTATATTACTACCAGTTTCCTGTTGTGATAGCTATATTTGTAACAATACTTTTCCACTGTATCATGAAAAATCTAGTGGTTTGTTGTTCTCTTTCTTTTACTGTCAGTTATATATTTTCTACTTAGTTACATTACTTATGTGGTTGTGGAATGAGTATGCATTTGGTTATTTCTCATTGGACGACTGAGTCTGGGGTTCGTCGAGACGAGCCGTTCTCAAGTTCTGTAGGGAGCTAAGAACGAGTCGTGACATTCTAGCTTCATTATACCCTCTATCTTTATATCATGAAATTGTTCCTTCTGTACTTGACTTTGATTCTTCACCTCAGAGGAATTTTCCTTGTGAGATGGAACTACGTGTTCTATGGGTGCTTAATCATGTTCGTTTGATCTTATATGTAAGGTTTGTTGTGAGATTTGTTATCATCCTCTATAGATAGTTTGGTTTAGTTGATTGATTTTCCTAGATGAAATTCACGTGATCAATTTTACCATTCACCATGATTTGTTGTATGTTTGGGCTTTTAACATATATTTCCATAGAAATGATTGATTATACATGCACACTTTTTTCATAAAAAAAAAATAAATATTTCATTTCAAGGGAAGTTTTTGATACAAACAGATGCACCCCAAAGGGAAAGGGAAAAGACAGAGAAATTTCACCCAAGAAGGGGGAAATATGTCTCGTGAAAATGAAGGAATACAAAACAAAAAACAAGACCAAGAAATAAAGGAGAAAAAAAATAAAAGTATCCCTAGATCAGGAATCGGATGAACTCTTGAAGGAGATCGACCCCATGCTCGTAGAACGGTTAAGCGTCAGCAAGATAGAATCTTGAAGATCGTGTTAACGAGCGACTGACTAAATCGACCCTTGACATACGTCGGAAAACCTAGTCGTGATAACCCTGGGTCACACTAACTCTACATTCGATGATGATAATTCCATCAACTGGGGTTAGTTTTAAGGATATATGCGCACTAATAATATGTCATGATGAGCATAGGAGCACTACATTCATTGCGATTTAAGATTGCCTATAAATCAATGTTTAACGACCATATGTACAAGTGCATGATGAAACAAGCCTCAGATGAGCAATCAGATTGCACAAATGAATTCAGATCGACGAATCGAGTCCAACAGACTCGAAATCACTCAAATCCAACATCCGGAGCTCCCTCGACTAGCCCAAGAAGTTATGGCCATTGATCTAAGGATCAACAACCCACAGGCGGCCATGTGGTAGCATCTAATGCACCCTCACCCGCAGCGCGCCCCTGGCTACATCACGCTCAGCAACTCGGCAGATCGGACGACTGAGAATCCACGACCCTCGCCCGCACGAACTCCTCACCCGCACGCTCTCGCAACCTCAGCTTCAGATCCTGACCGTTGGATTTCCATCCAATGGTCGATGCCTCCCTAAGCCTGACCTCGCTTTTGCGCAAAGCAACGCACGCAGCGCGTTGGTCCGCACCTCACCCGCGAGCGAGGAATGCAAGTTTGAGCTGCGACGGGATCCAATTGGCAGCAGGAGCGCGCGCAGGCGACATTCGGCTACTGATGCAAAAGCCGACGGTAAGGATCGCGCCATGTGGTGTAGCGGATGCGCCCGAGCGAGATGATGTGCGATCCTCAGCGCGCGTGCCCACGCAACTCTCGACCGTTCTATCGAACAGCTCACAATGCAATCACACGGATTGTGGGAGAAGAAGCATGCACGCCTACAACATTCCAGCGGGAGGAGGGGCTTCATCGACGTTTCTGGCATGGGTTTAGCGACGTCCCGTATGTCGCTAAAACCCTTAGTTTGGAAACCCCTTTTCCCTATATAAACCCCTTCAACTACCCCATTGAGAGGCATTGAATACACACACACCTTCCACCATACTCCTAGCTCCTTCCTAGCTTCACCAAGCATACGTCACACTCGCCAGAATTGTCAAGCCACCGACGGAGCCCTCCACAGCTGTGGCCTCCTTGCCTTCTCCTCTCTCTCTCTTTACCCTAGTTTCATATTGCTTTTGTTTAAGCTTTTAGCTATTATTGTATTTGCAAACAAACTCAAGTTACATGCTAAATGCTAATGTTGATGTTGTTTCTTACATAACTCTCACTTTGTGCAAATGAATGTCGTGATTTGAAGAAAATTTCTAACCCTACACACACTCTCTCTCTTTCTCGTTTTCTCACAAGTAAACCAAACTTCATGTGACAACTAAAAGCAACAAAGTAATCTAACTTTACGCCTCCTTGTGTTCGACACTTAGACTCATCAAATCCACATTCTAGATTAAAATCGACGTCGTGAACGCATACTATAACGACACAATTAAACAACCGCGTCTTGCGCACGTCACACACGTGATCCCCAACAAAAATAACTTAAACTATAAAAGAGAAAAAAGCATGGATCTACCAACAACAACGCACGACAAGAAAAACCTAATCGCCACCTGCTGAAGCCCTTTCCGCCGCTGCTGCACTATCCGGTCGATCACAAGGAAGAATCGCAGCCCACGCAATATGGAGGAAGGGAAAGCAAGGCCACCGGTCGTTATACGCGTCGAGCAAGAACCAACCATAGGCTAAAGCTCACGTCACCACGATGCATGAGAACAGCCGTTGCCAACCACTATCCCAACCACAGTCGGAGGTGACCCATTGGTCGTCGCATGCGTCGACCGAGGACTGACTGTTGGTTGAAGGTCTCACCACCGTGATGCATGAGAACAGTTGCTGCCGGCCACCAAAGGCTCTACATGTCGTGCACAAAGGTGAAGGGAAGATCCAGAGGGAGGGGAAGAAACTTCGGCGAGAGAGGAGGGCCCCGATCGGGATCTGTACAGATGCTGAAGGTCTTTTTCCTTTTTACATAACAAGAGGTAAGAGATTGCTGTGATACAAGTTTATTTTTTGACGATTATACATACACCTTTATCGATTGAAAGATTAGGTGGGGAGGGAAAGAAATGGGAATGGGAGGGTGTAATATAATTTTTATTTAGATAAAGGGTAGAAGATGGAGGATGAAAGTTGATGTTGTATTTTTAAAGATGTAAATAAAGAAAAAAAAAGAAAAAGGAGATGAAAGAATTTTAATATAATTTTATTAATATAAAATTTAGAATACTTCTAAGAATTTAGATGGTATCAAATGTGACATTTAAAACAAAACGATAACTAGTGTTTTTCATTTCTTCCCAATACATATGATTCGGGAAGGAAACAAATCTCCTATAAATTGTATTTTTAATCTCACGTTTCCTCCCCTCCTCCTCCGATGCATTCGAAAATCTCGTAACCAAACATGTTTTAACATCCATTTTATTTCTTCCCTTTCTATCTATGCTTGCGCCGATCTTTACATCTAAATATGGTCTTAATCTTTCAAATTTATACTTATACTCCTATAAAATCAATAACTTTTATTTAATACCCTTGAAATTCTACAGAAAAAGAGGGTCGTTACTTTTGTGGATGCACTGAAAATAAGATCTTTTCTCTCATATCCTAATTGTCAGAGAGCATCATCTTTGCCTTCAATCACCTCAACAAAAGACAACCTCGACACATCTAGATCTCCGTGACGAAACTCTCTCTCTTTTCGTTATCTTTTAATATTTTGATACTGTCTCACACTTTTTTTTGGGGACTGGGTTTTGAGTCAAACTATAATATTGACATAAATTAACTTAAATATAGTTATCTCAAACTTACACTAATGCGTACATAAAAATTATATCCTTGTTTGTTGAATTAATTAAACGAAAAATTATTTAGATAGGTATGAGATATATGTTAAATAAGGATGCCTTTCGGAACCTTTTATGGTTTACAACATAATACAACGTAGTATAAGGTAGAGTTTTAACAATGAAATGAAAAAGAAACTGCCATATTTGGCGAGAAAGTGCAGACGTTTTTAAACGAGGGTTGCTCTTGGTGGCCGAGGAAGGAGAAAAGTGGTCATCAAATAAGAAAGGTACAAGCAAAAAAAGATACGAGCATAAAAAATATAAAAATAAATATATTTTACAATGAGTTAACGTGACGCAATAGTATAAAATTATAATTAATTATTTTATATGAATACAAAATTATTATAAATCATTTTATATCGATTTAAAATTATTTTATAATTACTTTATTTGATATAAAATTATCTCAAATTATTTTATATCGATATAAATTGATGTATCACTTCGTCACATTATAAAATATACTTTACGAAACATTTTTATATATTTTAATAAAAAAATTAACATCAAAGAAAATCCTCAAATTCTATTCATGCTATAAGAAATATTTTAGAGAAGAAATTACACGAGTTTTGAGTAACAATGATAATATCCTAAGAAAATTATAAAGGAAAGATAGTTGTTTCTTGCCGTTCTATCTATTTTTTGAGTTAACAAAATTAAATTGTCAACAACTCATTAGAAGTGTTGGAAAAAATTCTAAAACCATTGCCTTTTCTCCATTGCCAACGTTCCTTTTGTTTTGGCAGGTGTCGGCCTTTGGTAACACATTATTTCCCAGCCAGAGAACTAGAACATGATTTCGAAATCCATTTGGCTATGTTTGGATTTTGAAACCAGCTATTCATTTAAGTTAGATTAAGAGAATTTGATCTACAGTAAATTTATTCTACCTTCATTTAAATTAAATTTAATTTGCCTAAATTTTAAAATATCAAATTTTACTTATTTTATTATTTTATTTTCCTTCTTTATTATTCCTTTATTTATTCTACAAACCTATTTTCTTGCCATAGACCACCTTATTTCAAAATACAATTAAAGTCACTTGGTATCACCTTCTCTAGCAGTTGCTTGTCTGGGTACTTCTGACGTTGTTGCACAATCATTTTTTAGTTAGAAAAAGTTCCAAACAAGTAAATCACTTTGAATGGTGGTGACATTCCAAGTCAATCCAATCAAATATCCAAGATCGCACGAGCATCGGTTAGGTATAAATAAGGAACAGAATGGAGTGAGAAAAATTAACCCCTATAAGCTGCAGGTTGGATTACAAAACAGCCAAGAATCTATCTAGAGCACAGCTAAGTCTAATGACATGGAAACTTTTTTGCCAAAATTCGTGAGTGAGAAAAAAGAAAAGATCCTCAATTTGAAACTCTAAAATACGCCCAACCTATTTAATTAAATCATTGGACGAGTGCCTCATTAATATTTACCCTGGTACATATATGATAGTGGGGATTGTCCTCCTTTATGTCGAAGGAAAGGTGGCATTGAACAATATTCCTACAAAATAGGGTAATACGTAAAAATTCTAATAAAGTATTATATAATTTTATTTAGTTGATAAATTAAGTAAATTTACATCAAATTAAATATTTAATTTATCATTTAACTCATCTTTCACTTACATCAAGTTAAGTGTGATTTAACCTAAAATAAATTTAATTTAATTTTTGTATAAACTAATTTGAACCTGTTAAAATATTTAAATAGATTACCTCATTTATTCAAATATTTATTTCACTCAATTTTTATTATTCTACTTATTTCACAAATTTACTTCACATATCTAATAAAATTTAAAAGAATTTTCCAATTAATTCAACACAGGATTTCCCACAAATATGCAATGAGGATCCAAATATTACATTTGTGACCGGTTGATTATAATAAGTATACATCTAAAAGAAGATTTCGCATTACATCTGTTGGCGAGTTAGGACTTCAAAATGCAAGTTGATATTTAAAGAAAACGTCTTTCATTTTAATCCGTCAGATCATTATTATAGGAAAAAAAGATTAAGAACAATAATTTTCTAGGGTTTATTCTACCTCTAAAATAATATTGAGAAAATATAAGAAAAGAAAAGAGAAGAGATAGAGACTTACAGATGAAGATGGAGGACCAAATGGAACCTTCTATGGCATTATCACCATCTCTTCCGCGTTGTTTTTGGTACAACTGATACTCTCACTTCCCTACTCGACACATTTTTATAGGACATAGGATTTGTCATAATATTGATCATGCTGCAATGAGAAGGTGCAGTGATGGGCAACCAAATGAATGCAGTGCATTTTAGATAGATTTCTAGCCATGTTTGGCCTGCCCACCTGACTGAATCCTAGCCGTCCATTATAATTAAGTTGGTCAAATCGACTCAAGTCAAGTGTAATTTAGCATGACAATGTCATTAGATGGACCAACTACCAACCCTTTCCTTTTACAAGAGCCTCTCGTGAATCCTTCTAAAGGGATGTTTGAATGCAACTGTGCTACAGTGCATTTCGGATAAAAATGTGACCTTTGGTCCGACTTACACCGTAATTTGAAAAGCTGTGATTAGAAAAAGAAGCTTCAGTCTGTTTTTGAAAATGTAGTTATAAAATATTATAGAAGTTACAGAAAAGTGGTAAATTGTGCTTGGCAAGTGGAATGTTACAGAAGCTATGATACATGATTTTCTAAGCACTCGAATGTTGCAATTAAAGCCGAAAGTGGTAAATTGTGTTTGACAAGTGGAACGTTACAGAAGCTATGATACATGATTTTCTAAGCACTCGAATGTTGCAATTAAAGCCATTAAAATAGTCCCTGAGGCTTGAATCAAGGTCTTCTTTTTCTTTTCTATTGGACTCCAACCACTAGGTCATTGCCTCCAATGAACTATCTTTTTGTTCCTTTTGATCTTTATCTTACACTAATCAAAAACTTAATTTTTTTGCATTAACTTTTGAATTCAACATACTAATGTTTTAAAATCAAACTAGTCATTAAGCCAACTAGGTGTTGATTTAATTTTTTTAGTGGTTCAATCGACGATTTGTACCGGTTGAACCAATGATGACGTTAGTACATGAAAAAATTAGAAAAAATCAAATGGTAAGATCTTTGATTTAGTTTGTATTGATTCAATAGGATTCAATCGGATTTAATCGGTATTAAATAAAAAATTAATGAAGATATATAGTAGGAAAATTTATTTTATAATTCTAATATAATAAAATTGATATATTTTTAGCAAATATTAAAAAAAATAAAAATTATAATTAAAATTGAAAGTTTAACTTTGAAGTACACATAGATCTTTGATCTTTATTTCTAAGTTCTAACCTCCCTTTGTTTTTTCAATTTTTTATCTCCTTAGAGAATGATCAAACTAAATGGTTAGTTTAAATGAAGTGGTCGGTTCGACTTGATTTTGACCTATTCATATCGATTTTAACTTTTATTGCTTGAATTGCTTAGTTCAATCGATAAGGTGATGATTTTTCATTGAATTGGTCGATTTAGTTTAATTTTTAAAATATTACAATAGACTTACCCATTCATCCAAATAATATATTTTAAGAGAATACACACTATAGGCCCCGAAACTAATGTTATGGCTTTCTTCTCTTCTAGTAGAATCGAATATGAAAATTCTTAAAATTTTACTTCAAACTCTTTCATGCAACAAAAGCATCATAGATGGTAAAGAAAATGTCTTCTTTTTCTAAGGATTTCAAATTGGTCCTCAGGTCTTGTTTGGTATGTGGAATTGGACCTCGAATTCTGCATTTGGTGAGTCTTATTTCAAAACCATGCGATACCAAATTTAGGCCCCCAATTCTGGGGTTTGGGAATTCCACCTTTCTTATGGAATTTACGAATCCCCCCCTCCCCCCGATAATCCCTCCATGTCAACTTTGATTCTGCATACTCCTCACCACCCCAAACCCTAATTCCTACCCTTCCCTCCATGAAGGGCTAACTGCATCCCACCCCAACTCTCCTATCCGCTCAAGCCCTTGGCTCAATGCAGCATCTTTGCTCTATGAATCCATATCGTGCTCCTTGTTCGATGGCTAAGGGTGATACACAAATGCCCCTTTGTTCTCCAAAGGGTGACAACATTATACTCCCGGCAGTGATGGGAGACTTTTTGTAGATATATTCCAAACCCTTATCAATCATCAATTTCCTTTTTTTTTCTAATTAGTTGCTTGTGTGTAATTTTTATGCGTTTGTGTTGAGGTGTTGATTATGATTTTTGGTTTCCAACAAGGATTCTTGTAATAAATCTAATTAGGGTTTTTGGATTTCCAACTTTGGGCTTTCAATAAAGGTGTTCCTAGGCTTCCTTCGCTATTAACTAACTCAAAGGTTCATTTGGTTCGTGCAATAAAGTCAATGGTAGGCAACAATAAACTCGATCTTTTATCTTGTGGGTGATGGGTTGGTCGATCATTGAGTGGTACATTTGTTGTGCCCTTGGTTGTTGATGCTGTGTTTTTAATAAGTTTCAGTAGTGTGGTCCCATCCCCTCTGCTTTAATAAAGCTACCCATGTAAATCCCTACGGGAGGGGGTGAGATATGCGGGATATATATAAAGTACGGAAGTAAATAGTATCAATCTCATACAAATAGACAATCACACAAATGCACAAGGAATTTTAAGTGGAAATCCAAACCTGGGTAAAAACCACCACCTAAGTCTTTCAACTTAGGATTTTCCAATCGACCTAGTCGATCAAATCCACTATTCAAGTCACTTCAATGAGGGTGACTTAACCTTTTACAACCACGCTACTATATACGGGGGTAGCATTCTTCAAACCTCTCATCTTCACAAGAAGTATTTAGTCTTGCGATGGAGACAGAAATTCACAAAGCGAATACCTAATTCAAAGACAATAAACTACAACGGTCCTATAGAGCCACAAAGTATAAGGTAAACCTAGCTACTATAGGTAATGAATACTTTCCTTTGGTGGAAGTGCGTTGGCTTGACGCGAATCCATGAAACTCGCGATGGCACAACGTCGCTCTCGTAATTGTAGGCAAGAGAGCGGGTTTGCAGCTGGGATGGTGCTCTCTAGAGGTAGAACTAAAGCTTGGAGAGCAAGATCACCTCTAATGATCAATTGGACACAATATGATGTGGAAATATTGTTCAAGGTGTGTGTTTACAAGGCAAGGGTACGCCTCTATTTATAAAAGGCCTATGAAGGTTTAGGAAGGCTGTGGAAGCCTTAGGTAGCCGTTGGGAATTATCCCAATGCAAATCAGGCTACAATCAGAATCATTAATGATACCGACAGGGTTATCAGATGTCTGGGAAAAGTATCAAACGTCTGGCCTAATATCAGACATCTAATTTCATGTAGGTTTTCTTCCTGACTTGAGTCAGACCTAAACAGGGTTCTAGTGTAAGTAGGTCAGACGATAGGTTGGACATCTGGCACAATGACTGGACGTTTGGAAACCTAAATTACTGCGGGAATAGATTTCCCAAGGCACAACGGCTAGATAACAAAAGATAAGTGATTTTGGCTCAATCGAGGCTAACGTTCACTTATCAGACATCTAAGGTCCTCTATAGACGTTTGATAGAACATCAAGGGTCGTTTCTCAATGATTATATTTCTAAGCCAACGTTCCACTAATTAGACGTCTAGTAAGGTCATCAGACATCTTCTAAGACGTCTGGACTAAGGGTTGGTTGTCTGAATTTGATAAACAGAGGCTACTAACTCTAGCCTAAGTGTTTAGACATCTGATTCAACATTCAGATATCTTAAAGTTCAATATCAGATGTTTGATTTTCAGATTGGATGTCTGATAAGGCTTTCTGAAGCCTATTCTGGTTTTATAAGTCCTTTATGAGAAACCTAAGTATCCTAGAGTTGTGCAAGGGTTCCTAGAACTACTGTTGGGTAACTTTGAGGCTCTTTAACAAATATTCTAAGATAGAAATAAAGAGCTAAAGAAACAAGAAAGGAAATACACGAAAAAGGAATCTATCTATCATATTCTTCATCTCCTTCCTTCTTCAAGCTTTCGCTCCAAGCGAAGGCTATTTCTCCATCAAGCTCCTCAATCCACCACGGATGCGAGCTCTTCACACTTGTATCCATTTGCAATTGACCTAAAATATTAGACTCAAAAGCAAATGTTAAATGATAAGTGTTTTGTTATCACCAAAATAAATAATCGTAGTGCCTTTGCACCAATAACCCCATGGTTGGTGCCCATTATTAGAACTTATCTTACTCGCGAGGTAGCATGTACCCTTGTGTGAAGATAAGATCCCTCTGTTCAGTGTGTTTTCCCATCCCCGATGAAGCCTGTGAGCCCTTAGTCTTATTGTAGACGGATCAATGCATCAATGTGGAGATAGTTATAGAGTCGGGTGAGGGGGTAGTGTAATGACCCGTTACACTTTTAGCCATTTAAGACATCTGGAGTTTCAGTCAGACGTCTGGACCTATTCCTGGACGTCCGAAAGTGAAATTTTCGTATTGCGCTTTTCCTCTCTCACCCACACCTCGCAAACCCTACTTCCCCTCCTATTATACCCCCCTCCTTTCTCCTCTCCTCTCCTCCTCACACCACCAGTTACCACCACCTTTAGATCTCCTGTGCGGTAGTGGCGAGGGCGAGCGAGGGAGAGCGAGAGGGAGGAAGGAGGAGAGCGTGGAAGGTCGGAGGACCTTCGGGAGCTCGACGGAGCTCGCATGGCCGGCGGCGGGTGCGTGTGCCCGTGGAGGACATCGGTGAGGAGCTGCCCAAGCTCTTGTAGTGGCTGGAGCTGCCGCCGCAGGAGGAGGCGCGAGCGGAGCAAGCTGCGAGGAGGTTCTGATACTGGAAGGTTTCCAATATCAGACGTCTGGCGTGACGACCGGATGACTGGCGAGGGACCTGGACGTCCGGAGTTAAGGTCGGACGTCTGAGAGCATGTATTGTGCAAGGTACATACGTTCCTGCGTTGATTTCCGCCATGCAAAAGATCTCAGCGTAGGAGTTGTGTCGGCTGATTGTGCCTGCATTTGCGTACGTAGGTGCAGCTTTGGGAAGGCACGCGGCACGCTTTTGCACGCACTTTTGGACGTCTGATCATATCACCAGACATCCAGAGGTGCTTCCAGACGACCGGAGACCTTGTCCGACATCTGGAACTATCCTCAGACGATCGCGGAGGAGGTCTGGATGTCTGATCGACCGCAGGAGACACAAGGTGAGTTTTGATGTCTTTTAAGACATCTGGGATTAGTCCCAGACATCTGATTTTGATTAGAAATAGCGTTTTTGTCCTGTTTAAGGCCCAAACAGAATCAGATTTCCGTAAATGAAGTACCGTTATTTTCTACTTGAGTTCCTCTACGTATTCGTGTTGAGTACCTACTGTTTTGAGCTTGTCTAATGTACATTGGTCGCTGGTACAGGTTATTAGCCGGTGGCGTGTTCGGGGCTCGTGGAGACAATGAGATCTGTGGCACAGGTCCCCATTCCTCCCGTGATACCCGGTAGAGTGGTTTAACTTAGTTATTAATATTTAAATAAGAATGTGCTTAGTTGAAATAGTCAGATGAAACTCTAGGATGTGGAATGAACCCTAGGGTAGAAAATGGATGAGTTGCACTATTTACTTGAATGCATGGTTCAGATAAATTGCTAGCAAACGCCTTTAATATAATTACGAGATGCATGTTGAAATGCGAACTGCTTGTATTTAATTGAGAAATTACCTGTGAAACCACCAGTTGCATGTTTTTAGAATTGAACTATGGAAACACGAGCTGCCTGTTTATGTATGAGGAACGAAATAGGAATCATGAGATCTGAATCTAGATAAATGAGGTGAACATGAGCATGAACCCTATGGGGAATTAGGAGTAGAACTCCTGTGGATGAATGGAATCTGGAATTATAGTCGGGAAGTGTGCTGGCCCTTGTGTGCGTGGTACTAAGGAGAACATCTGTCCACTTTTAATGTAGAGTAGAGCTTGCCTCCCTTGGGTTGAGACCCGGGGTTAGGATTGGCCACTCTACACCAACTCCTGTTGGCCCTCGCGTACGTGGTACTAAAGTGAGCTACTAGAGTAGGGAGGGAGCTAGCCACCCCACGGGGCTCGGGATTCAGCTAGCCACCCTACACCGACTTGTTAGGCCCTCTGGGCAAACCGGGGTAGTTAGATGAGGGTGTGCGGATTGTGGACGGGTGAGACCCTTGTTTGGTTCTGAGGGGCGAGACCCTTGTTCTGAGAGGGCAAGGCCCTATACTGTACCGTGCTGTACTTTGGGCGTACCCACTAGCAGAAACAACTGATCGCGTGTCAGTGCGGGGTAGCCACCTGTGTGCTTATCACGCGTGTCGTAATCACCGCTATGTCTTGACAGTGACCTCGAGGTTGTTGACTGGGTGTAGGACTACCACGGGGGACTCTCCCTGCCAGGAGAGCACCATGTGTACCTTCTACCCTACGGAAAAGATTGCAATCAAGATCGTTCCCACAACGAACATGCAAGATCAAGAAATATCTGGATACTTTGAGAGATGGATGAAACAAAAACATATAAATGAGATAAATAGAAGTGAGAATTAAATCTGTTGTTTTTACTATTCTTGTAGTTAAATAATATAAACACCACTCTACTTAGCGTTCGCTGACTCTGTCTTTTCATAACACTGTTCAGGACCAGGAGTTGAGCAGCCCGAGTTTCTGACTGCAGAGAGTACTGGGCCCAGCTGATCCCAGCCGTACTCGTTCTTTCAGCACTTTCTTTTTCTCTACTGTTGTAGTAAGTAATGGATACCTAGTTTACTATTTCTGCTATTCCTGTTTCCTTTCCACTTTCAGTTGTTGTTGTTGTTATTGTGGTGGCATGTACTGGGATAGTTGTTCTACTTTCTTTACTGCTTTGTACTTTTCTCCTACTTAGTTATATTGCATGTGTGAATGTGGTTTATTTTTCTGCTTTTGGTTATTTCTTGTTGGATGACTAGGTCTTGGGATTAGTCGAGGCGAGCCGGTCTCGGGTCCTGTAGGGATCCGGGAACTGGGATGTTACAAGATGGTATCAAAGCAAGGTCGTCTCGAGAAATGAACCAATTGGCTTGAGAATAACCACTCACGTGCATATAACTAGGATAGCCACCGCAAAGTATCGCTTTGATATTCGTCTCCGAGTCTTTTTCTCGATGTGATTCGGTATCGTTGACACTCTTGTTCTATCTTTCACGTCTCCTTGTAGGAGATGCCTCGTCGGGGAGTTCTCGAGGCAGGCCGTGGTCGTGACCATGGACGAGGTCAGAGGGGCGGACGTGCCGGACCTGAGGTACCAGTTGACCCACCTCTTCTCCAGGGCATTCAGGCCCAGGATCTCGCCCAGCTGATCAGAGACATCGTGTGAGAGGAGCTCCACCAGCCTCCACGAGCACCTCTCCTTGAGGACGTGGAGGGGGAGTCTTCAGTGGGATAGAGAGACCGTCGTAGGGCCGAACGAGCAGGAAGGGGAGGGGGTGGTCCTCCACCACCCCCACCGCACTCTGACACTTTCGAGCACGAGCCCTCCTTGCCTGGAGGCATGCCCGTTCCCCTACTACAGCTGCACCACGAGCTTTTCGGACAGTTCCAGAAGTTGAAGCCCCCCTCCTTCAAGGGGGATGAGGACCCGTCTGAGGCAGAGGACTGGTTGGAGCAAATAGAGAAGGTGTTCGATACCCTTCGCCCTCCCGCGGAGTGCTGCGTGGACTTTGCCACGTACTAGCTAGAGAGCGCAGCACACAGGTGGTGGAGGGCAATCAGAGGCCAGGAGGGGAGAGAGCCAACGTGGGTTCGTGGCTCTCTTCTGTGAGCAGTACTTTCCGTAGACCTGGCAGGACCAGAGGAGGCGGGAGTTCCACACTGTAACGACCCAATTCCCGAGTCCCTACGAGACACGAGAACCAGATCGACTCGACTAGTCCCAAGACCTAGTCGTCCAACGAGGAAGTAACCAAAAGAGTAGTAAAATAAACCACATTCAGCATGAATATAACTAGCAGTAACAAAAATACAGCAGTAAGAAAAGGAACTACTACAGCATGTACCACCACAACAGTAGAACAACATTTATAACATAACATGAACTACAAGTAAAGAAAAGTACAGAGAGCAACAAGAACTACTCACTACAGTGGAACAATAAGGGGTACAAAAGAACTGCGGTAACTCTACTGGACCCTACTCGGCCCAGCGTCCTCTGCAGCTGCTGACCCTGGCTACTCAACACCTGGTCCTGAAAAGTAACGAGTGTAACACGTTAGCGAAACGCTGAGTAGAGTGGCAACTAAAACTGAAGAAGCAGTAGAGTGTACAGTAGCTGTTATATTTTGTTACTTTCTTTATTTACGTCTTTCTATTATTTCACGATTTATTTATTTCTCAGATCCTTCACTTGATTTCGAATGTTCCTCGTGGGAACGATCTTGATTGCAGTCTTTTCCGAAAAGTAGAAGTAACACATGGTGCTCTCCTGGCCGGGAGAGTCCCCCGTGGTGGTCCTACCCTCAGTCAACCACCCCAAGGTCGCTGACAGACGTAACGGTGACTACGGCACGCGCGATAAACGCACGGGTAGCTACCCCGCACTGGCACGCGGTCAGTCGTTTCCGTTAACGGGTGCGCCCCAAAGCACAGCACGGAACCAGTATAGGGCAGAGCCCTCTCAGTAACAGGGGTCCAACCCCTCCACAGTCCGCACACCCTTGCCTGACTATCCTGGTTTGCCCAGTGGGCCTAACAAGTTGGTGTAGGAGGCTAGCAGAACCCCGGGGTCCGTGGGGTAGCTAGTGCTCTCCCTACACTAGTAGCTCTCCTCGGTACTTGATGAGAACCTCATCATGAGCCATAACTAGCTCATTTTGACCTAAACAAAGGATAAAAGCTCCTACATAACTCAAGGAAAGGCTTAACTCAGAGAGATTCTGAGTTCGCAAAGAAAACAGAAACTAAGGGGTAAAAATGCAATTTCACCAATCCAATCTAAAAATAGGGTAACTCAGGGTCCAAACATAGGTCAAAGCAACCTAATAAGAATAAAAGTGGGATGAGATGATTCAATAAGGGCTACAGCAACTCCAAGGAATTAAATGACATCCTGTAACCCTAAAAATAAACCCACTTAAAAACACGAGGTTCGAGGTAGAGAAAAAAAATCAACTAAACCCTCTAAAATTCATAGAAAAATAATCTCTAGGGTTTAGAACCTTCAATTTGGCCTTAGGAACCCATTTTGACCTACATTGAGAACCATGCCCATTTAACAACTTAATTTGGGTTTTTGCGTAAATTGACCAGTCAAACAAGGTTTAATCTGGAAATAAAATTCACCATCATAATCCTTAGGTCCAAATTAGTCATGTATAAAAACTTGAGCCTAAGAGGAAACCTTCTTGACCAACTTTACATTTTGGTCCTCATTTATTTACTTTTTGGCACTCAACTTTTGAACCCTCACATTTCTGCCCCTAACTCTCCTTCGTTCTTTGCATTCAGGCCCCTCCTGCCAAAACCTGACCAGCACCATGCTCCGGCGACCTTGCGCGGAGCATGGCGCCGCGCAGGGTAAGGGGGAGGGTCTGGCAAGACAACCGGGGGTGCCCTGCATCGTCAGCCGTCGCAGGAACACCCCCTGGTCGCTGCAACCCACCATACCGGCCGTGCGAACGCACGGACGGTATGGGTCTCCATCTCCGGCGTCCTCCGGCGAGGGAGACACGTCGTCTCCCTCCGCCCTCCTCTCTGTTTCGGCCCCTATAAATATCCCCCGTCGCTCCGCCATTCTAGGTAGCTCGGTCCTGACGGAGAAAGACCCCCACTTCCTCTCTTCCCACTCCGACAGGAAGCCCTCCAGCTCCGGCGGCCTCCCCCCTTCCTCCTCGTCGCTCTGCCGCACTACCAGCTGCAGGGTTGCTCTCCCTCGCTCTTCCCGCGCCACGCCGCACCCAGCTGGCGCCTCTCCGGCCATCTCCTCGCCGCAGCCCCTTCCCCTGGGCATCTTCTTCTCCGGCGATAGTTGATACGACTGCTGCCTTGCTCCAGCCCCTTTCGTCTCCGTAGCTAGGTCGGAACTTCTCCCCATCTCCCCCTCTTTCTTTTCCTCACTGTCTTTTATTTGATTAAACCCTCGACCGCTCCTGTCCACCGTCACCCCCTTCGTCTCCGGCCAAACTCCGGCGAGACTCCCCCATCGCTCCACAGCCCCATACGCCTCGCCGACCCTCACAGAACCTCCGCCTCCTCACCCTGATCAACCTCCACCCTTCCACTTCTCGCCACTCGCCCTCTGCAGACCCCCCGAACAAACCCACTTCTCCGCCCGCAGTTTGACCTAGAGCGACCCTCACGCTCCGCCCCGCCGCCTGCCAGATCCCCCACCACCTTCGCCATGCCACGACGAAGGTTCTCCGCGTATCTGATTAGGCCGAGAGGCCGTTCCTCTGTGGACAGGTATCTCGACCGCCGTCGCCATTGCTGCGTGGAAGGAGCACCTTCAACCTGCAGCTCCAGGTGTGATTTGCCCAGGTCGACTCCCAGGCTGCGCGGGGCACCTCCGCGAAGCGTCCCAGGCTTGCAGCAGGGGCAAAGGCCTCGCGTGCAACCGCGAACTCCTGCAGCGTCTTCAGCTGCGGGCGTCCAATTGGGGTGGGACATTTAGTCCCACCTCGGAAATCTTCAGAGGAGCGCGCCCGCATAAAGGCAAAAGGTGCCTTAGGTTCGTTGCCTCCTGAGCATGGGGTGAGGTCCCTCTCACTTACCCGCTCGACCCGGCCTCGTCCGCGACCACGCCCCGCGGACCTGGCCCGACCCGACTAAGCCCGACCTGCACTCCTCGCCCACCACGCACGCCGGTGGGCCTGGACCCGGGCACGACCCGTACCCGAATACCCGGTAGCTCTGGGAGAGCTTTCCTAAGAGCGGCTTCCGTGAGAGAGAAACGCGGGGGAGAGGGTAGAATTAGGTTTTGCCCCTCTGATCAAGCTATGCAAGTGTGCAGGCAGAGAAGAAGAAGAAGGACGGCCGCTGAACAGAGAAGGAGAAGAAGACTGAAGGAAGAAGAGCAGCCAGGGCTGTCCAAAGCAAAGGACGGCGGAAGAAGAGGAAGAAGAACTGAAGCAACACTGTAGCATCCGCGGGTTAAGTCGTCTGATTGGAAAATCAGACGACGTCCTGAAGACAGGTGAAGAAAGAAGAAAAGAAGAGAGACGGAGCAGCCAAGCAGAAGAAGAAGAGAAGCAAGAAGAAAAGAAGAAGAAGAGCATGAAAGGGAGATCTGAAGCAAGAAAAGAAGAACAGGAAGAACAAAAGCTAAAGAGAAGACAAAGAGAAAGAAAGAAGAAAAGAAGAAGCCAAACCTTCATCTCTCTCTCTCTCTTTATTTTTGTAATAGAACATGTATATCTCTAGAATACAACTTGCTCCCTGAGTTCGACCTCGGGAACTCTTTATTTTCCGAGTAAAAAATTATATATTAGCAGATGATGGCAATAACTATCTGTACTACAACGACTTAAGAAAAGCTAGTTGCTGCCACCGTCTCGCCAGTACTGCGTATGCGAGGGCCAGCAAGGTGGTGTACAGTGGCCAAACCCACCCCGGTCTCAACCTGAGGGCGGCAAGCTCCCCTTTACACTAAGAGGTAATGTGTGCTCTCTTTGGTACCACGTACCCAAGAGACAACACACTTCCACGTTTCATTTCCTCAGTTCCATTCATTCTCTTTCCAGGAGTTCTACTCCTAATTCCCCGTAGGGTTCCAGCTCCTTTAACTCAGCTCATTTAGGTTTCACCGTTTTAGTTTTACGTTCATACAACCCATGTTTTCCATCATGTTTATTTATTCATAACAGGCAGCGGTTAAACCAATTCATAACCAACCCCTACAGGCCTCTGATGCTTGGCTTTCACCTGCTGGCACACTAAACACTGCTGCACGAATTCACCTACATCCCGCTTCATCCCCCTCCACCAAAACTCGCGTCTCAAGTCATGGTACATCTTCGTGTTTCCGGGATGTATGGTGAACCTGGAACCGTGTGCCTCAGTCAGGAGCTCTCTCAACAACTCCTCGTCTCTGGGAACGCACAAACGTCCCCTCAGGCGCAGCACCTGGTCTGTGAAAGAGAAGTCCCCTGGGTCTCCTGACAGTACTCTGTCGTGCAAGGACTGCAAGTACGGGTCAGCCATCTGTCTTGTGATGATGCGATCTATCCGCTCTGGCCTCGTCTGTCGTGTCACAGTCATTGCCCCACAGTGACCCCGTAACTCTAGGGGTCGCCAACCTCCCATCTCCTCCAAAAGGCACCAACTCTGCACCTGTTAGCTGGCCAAGTGTGAGGGCGCCTTCCGGCTTAAGGCGTCAGCCACCACGTTAGCCTTTCCCGGGTGGTAGGAAATGCTGCAGTCATAGTCCTTCAGGAGCTCAAACCAACGTCTCTGTCTCATGTTGAGCTCCTTCTAATCAAATAGGTAACTGAGGCTCTTGTGATCTGTGAAAATCTCGAAGGTCTCACCGTACAAGTAGTGCCTCCAGGTCTTCAACGCGAAGACAACAGCTAACAGCTCCAGGTCGTGGGTAGGGTAGCTATGCTCATGGGGCTTCAGTTGCCGCGAAGCGTAAGTGACAATGTGACCCCTCTGCATGAGCACACCCCCTAACCCCTGCAAAGAGGCGTCCGTGTACACAACGAACCCGCCACTACTGTCTGGGATGGTGAGCACGGGAGCCAAAGTCAGCCTCTCCTTCAGCTCCTGAAAACACACCTCACAGGCGTCTGTCCAAGTGAAGGGCACGTCCTTCCAGGTTGACTGTGTCATAGGACATGCAATCTGTGAAAAACCCCTGATAAACTGCCTGTAGTAGCTTGCCAGTCCTAAGAAACTGCGAATCTCAGTAACTGTACGCGGTCTCTCCCACCTGAGCACTGCCTCGACCTTGGCTGGGTCCACTGCCAAGCCATCTCCAGAGATCACATGACCTAAGAAGGTCACCTCCCCCAACTAGAACTCGCACTTGCTGTATTTGTCGTACAGCCTACATCGTCTCAGTGTGTCTAGAACCATCTGCAAGTGCTGTCCGTGCTGCGTCTGATCTCGAGAATAGATGAGCACATCATCAATGAATACCACCACAAACTGGTCCAAGTACGGTCTAAACACCCGGTTCATCAAGTCCATGAAGGCAGTGGGGGCATTGGTCAGCCCAAACGGCATGAGCAGAAACTCGTAGTGTCCGTACCGGGTGCGGAAAGCTGTCTTGGAGACGTCTGCCTCCTTGATCCTCAACTGGTGGTATCCAAACCTCAAGTCGATCTTGGAGAATACCATGGCACCTCGTAGCTGGTCAAACAAGTCATCGATTCTCGGTAGCGGATATCTGTTTTTGATGGTGACCCTATTCAGCTGTCGGTAGTCCACACAAAGGCGTAGGGTACCATCCTTCTTCTTTACAAACAGTACTGGGGCTCCTCAGGGAGATGCGCTGGGCCACACAAAGCCCTTCTCCAAGAGATCCTGCAACTGAGACTTGAGCTCTCGTAGCTCAAGTGGTGCCATCCTGTATGGTGCGGTGGAGATGGGGCTGGTCCCTGGTACTAGTGAGATCTCAAACTCGATCTCACGCTCAGGCGGTAGTCTTGGCAACTCGTCTGGGAACACGTCAGGGTACTCTCTTACCACCGGGATACTCTGGAAGTCTGCCACAAGGCTGGGCTCTGCCACCACACAAGCTAGGAAGCCCTCACACCCCTGGCTCAAAAGTCTCGCCGCCCGAAGTGTAGAAATGCACCTGAAGCCTCCGTCCACTAGCTGACCGTGGAACTCGAAAGAAGGAAACTCTGGTATGGAGAAGACGATCCTTCTCTCAAAACAGTCCACCAAGGTATGGTAAGCGGACAGCCAGTCCATCCCCAGAATTACGCCAAAGTCCTCCATCTGTTTCATAATCAAGTCAGCGGGAAGGATATGTCCCCCAATACTGACCTTGCAACCCGTGTATACCTCCTCAGCTACAAACAGCTGACCACTCAGACCTCTGATCACGAACAGATCCTCTAACAACATATAATCTTGGCCCAAACTAACTGCGAAACTGGCTGCGACAAACGAGTGCATAGTGCCGGAATTGAAAAGCGTGTAAACGAGTCTGCTAGAAACTGAAACCATACCTGCCACCACTGATCCCGAAGCTCTGGCATCCCTATATGTCAGGGCGTTGATATGCCCCTCAGCCCTAGGTGCGGACGAAGCAGCCACACTCTGCGTCGGACGGGTAGCTGCTAGCCGATACCCTCCTCGTGACTGCTGTCCTCCTCCTCACGCCTGGAAACCGCGGCCTCCCACTCGCCCTCCAGTGCTCGTGCAGGAAGCATCTGCTGACCTCCTGCCCTAGACGGGCAGTCAATCCTGATGTAGCCCGGTGACAGCGAAAATACGCGGTTTGTTAATTAGGTCGTTGTAACGCGTAAATCCGCTTTCGCTCTTAAATTTATAATCCTAGATAGGGAAGTATCTAGGGTCGTCCAAGGAGGCAATATGGTTGCAAAATTGATTCTCTTGCTTGGAATATATCTCAACTTTCTTTTGGTAATTTTCAATATACCATTTTTTTTTGTTTTTGAACTAAGGCAACATGCGAAATTATGGCGGGAAAAGTGTTTACACTTCCAATTAAGTAAACTACTCTAAAGTGGCAAGTAGAGCCTCTTCCTAAGCTCACTCTAAGCAAGTGGGGGCCTAGAATAATTAGGGAGAGGAAGTGAAGAATGCTGAAAATAAGCAAATAGAAATGCAAACAAGATATGCGAAGAAGGCAACTAGATAATTGATAAAGTGTTTAACAAAAATGCCTAGTAGAGGAATGCTTCTACTACTAGATAATTGAAATAAAGAAAGAAAACACAAATCCTCTAAATAGATGGTGAAGAAGAGGGCTTCTTGCTCCAAGGTTGGTGGCTCCCAAGCTTGAAAAGAATCCTTCAACTCCTTCCTTGCAGTACTCCGCCAAGGTGATGACCTCCAAGGCAAGCCCTAAGGGGGCGTGCCCTAAGTTTCTCTCCAAGGGTGGACGTCCACCCTAAGCTTTTCTCCTTTGCCTGGCCGTCCTCCTTGAAGTAGGAGAGTCCTCCTCCTTGGTGTGGCCCAAGTTGAAGAGAGTGGGGAGAAGAAGGCACCAAAAGGGCTGGTGGTGTGCCCCTTTAATCTCCTTCTCTACTCCTTCTTCTTGGCCGTAGGTATAGGTGTTTTAGGTAGAAAATATACTAAGGGAGGATGCCCCCAAAATGGTGGTAGGTGGTGGGTTTTTATAGAATAGGAAGGGGGCTAAGGTGACCCTTGAAATGGAGGGCTAGGATGGAAGGAGGGAGGTGGTTAAGGATCCAATGGCCAAGGGTGTTTGGCGCCACCTTAAGGGACACCTAAGGGGTGGTTATGTGTGTTGACACCCCTTGATATTGGCGCCAAAATGGCTTCTAGAAGAGGGTCAAAGTTGGCGCCAAGAAGGATTCTAGAAGGGGGGTTAGGTGGATGGCTAGGATGGCTTATGTGGGTAGGTGTAGGGTGGATTAAGGGGCTGAAAGTGGCGCCAATATAGAGGTGGTTAGGGGTGGTTTTTGGCGCCAACTTGAAGTGTCTTTTGGTGGAGATAATGGGGTGAAGGGATGGCTAGGAGGTGGTGCCAACTTGAGTAGGGTAGCTAGCTTAGGTAGGCTTGAGTTGGTGGAGCTAGCTAGGGTTGATTTTGGAGGTAATGAATGGCCAAGGAGCTGGTTGTTAGCTTAGCTAAGCTAAGCTAAGCTAAGATAAGCTAAGCTAGCTTAGCTAAAGGTGGAGTAGAGGAGAAGGTGTTGGAGCTAGGGTTTGGAGGAAGGAGCTGAGGAGAAGAAGTCTGGAGCTGGAGCTGGAGCTGGCTGCTGCTGAAGAGGCTGGCATGGGGCTACTCTAGCTGGCTTAGCTTGCTAGTTCTTTGCTAGTTGCTAAGCCAAGCTAAAGTGAGCTAGCTTCTACCAAAATGAGCTAAGGTGAGTTGGGTCTGGTGCTCCCGGGGAGAATCAAGCTGGTTGAGGCAGCTAAGGTAGCTTAGCTCAACTGAGTTGAGCTAAGCTGAGTCCCTGTGAGCTGGACTTGAGCTTCCTGAGCTGGGATGAATTCTTCTTCAGCTGGTTGGAGCTGAGTGGAGCTGGATGTAGCTGGATCTGAGCTGGGGTGAACTCCTGTCAACTCAGCTGAGCTAGCTAGAGCTCCCTGTGAACTAGTGGGAGCTGAGGTGAGCTAGACTCAGCTAAGTTGAGCTGGATCTGAGCTGACTTGAGCTAGGGTGAGCTAAGGTGAACTCTCTTGAGCTGCCATCCAGCTGAGATTAGCTGAATGGAGCTGGGATGAGCTAACCCTAGTTCAAGTAAGCTAGGTTCCAGCTGCGGTGAGCTAGATCAAGCTGAGGTGAGCTGGATCAAGCTGAGGTGAGCTGGATTAGGCTGAGTTCCAGCTAGTCTGGGCTTCTCCTTCACCATTTGCCTTCTTGAGTGCTAGGGTTTTAGGGATCTGTGCATCTGTACATCCCTAACACTCACAAAAACTCATTAAAATGACAATAAAAAATGCAATGCATGCCTATCCTAATTTATGCCTAAATGCAGCCCAAAAACCCATTTGCAGAGTAAAATCCTAAGAGCTAGGTTAGTTTTAAAGCATAAAAATGATGATAAACTGGCGTTTATCACACCCCCATGCTTATCTTTTGCTAGTCTCTTAGCAAAACATTAATTTTTTTGGAAAACGGAATTTTTGGGAAATCTAATTTTTTTTTTTGACTTTTGAGGAGAAAAAGAGATTAAGGGACCTTGGTAGATTAAAACACAGGAGATACGGGATTTGTTGAAGATAAACATCAGGATTTATTTTTGGATCCAACCATTAGATAGAACGGGATCAATATATCCTCAGAAAATTCACAAATTAACCCCTTGTTAATTCAGATGACTTGAAATGTTTGTTTTTAGGATTTTTCTGGCTCGTGAATCTGATTCGCAACTTGCAAATTCCTTTAAAACCTTGTGTCTGTGCTTATGAAAAGCCAACCTTTATAAGGATGTGTTATTATTATTATTATTATTTATTTATTTATTTATTTTTTTCTCTCCCCCATACTTATTTTTAGCTTAGTCTTACAACAGATGTGTCGGTATCATCATTCCCGTTACCATTCCTCGAGGGGGCTCTGGCGCCAGTACTTCGGGATAGCACTGTCCATGACACCACCCAGGAGCTCACAACCCCAAAACACGATGCGGTGAAAAGGGGCGCTCCAAGCAAACTCAAGCTCTTGCTCCGACGCTATAGGTAGAGCACCGTCCAAGACACTTGAGCTGCTGAAATGCGCTTTAATGCTCTGTCTAAAGATATGAAATATAGATATAGAGCAGCACCGAGGCGGTAACATGTTGACATCATGTCCTCAAAGAAGGTTTTTTTTCCTTCTTCTCGACGGTGGGAACTCAAACCAATGATCTGCTTCAGACTTTTACTAAATCCAAACAAGGGAGTTTTTTCAAATTTTTAGTTATTTTTAAGTGTTGGCTTGTGTGTGAAAATTGACACAAGAAGTTTCTCAAGAACCACAGGTTTTTGAATCAAAAACTAAGTCAAATACTTTCCATATTACAAAATAGGATCAAGTCACCTGAACTATAATGAGTTCAGGTGGAATTTTAGAGAAGGATATCTGATCTAGTCTAAAATAGACCCTGGAATTCTAATGATCAGATCCATATCCTCATCCTTAGTTTGTTAAAGATTAAATCCCATTGTACCAGAAGTGAATTTTTCGACCGTAGTCCCGATTTCAAAATTTTTCCTCAAAAAGTTTTCAATATATATATATTTGTTTTTTTTTTTTGGGTATGCAAGCAGGAAATAAATTAAAGAAAATTGCATGTTTTTAGGTTTTAAACATCCTAAATCGATCGTAAAAATTAAAAACACCCCCACATGCTTAAGATATGCCATGTCCTCATGCATTAGGAGGGAAAAGGAATCACCTTAGTGAAGAACGGTCAGGTTTAGGATGAATAAAACCTGGAAAAAGAAGAAAAAAGGAAAGCAAGAAAATGATGGGTTACCTCCCATCCAGTGCTATCTTTTACGCCATTCAGCCGGGCGTGAAGGTATGCACAGAAGACGGAAAATCATGTAAATAATTGGACACTTGGATGCCCGCAAAAAAGGTGTCTTCGTCTAGATCCCTAGAAAATTGATTAGAAATAATATTGAGATCAAAGTGAGATGGAAATTGATAAGTGTGGCCCGAGTCTGGCCATGGTTTTAATTCAGGTTGGGTGCCAAACTCGGGCGGGGTTGGTGGCAGGTCCGTAAGAAAGGGGTCGGGGAAGGAATGGTGAGTTAGTGTGGAAAAAGTAGGTGCGTGAATAGTGGGTGGGTCAGGGGGGGTATCAGGAACAAATTTGGAGTCAAGATAAGTTTCCGGATCACAGATCTCGCCGACCACTGAGTTTGAATCAGAGTCCTCAAAAAAACTGTGGTCGGTAAGGGTATCTATTAACATTGTCTCCTCCACCATTTTAGAAATTTCAGTATCTGAGTCCTCATAGAAGTTATCATCATGGAATCTCCTGGAGATTTAAAAATATCTAAGGTGATAGTTTGGCCTGCACAGTTGATATCCATTTTGCCTGTGTGGCAATTGATATTTGCCTTTGCAGTAGCCAAAAAGGGGCGTCCAAGGATTATCGGGGAGTCCAGTAATGATTCGGGTGCCTCAATGTCAAGAACCAGAAAGTCTGCAGGGAAGACACAATTCTGGACCTTGACTAATACATCCTCAACAATCCCACGAGGTTTGATTGTAGATCGGTCGGCTAATTGCAGGGTAACCTCGACGGGTTTTAATTCACCGATCTGAAATTCTTCGAATAAACTTGTGGGAATAATATTTACAGAGGCACCAAGATCAAGGAGGGCGCGATTAAATGTAGTGTCATCAATAATTACAGAAATTAAAGGAGCCCCCGGATCTTTCATCTTAGGAGGCATCTTACTCTGTATGACAGAGCTTACTGTCTCTGAAAGATGCACCTGTCCTAGATTTTTAGCCTGCATTTTAGGAGTACAAATATCCTTCAAAAATTTAGCATAGGCAGGTATATATTTGATGGCATCTAGGAGAGGAATATTGATATGAACTTGCCCAAATAGCTCCATGAGTTCTTCTGTAGTGGGCTCAGATTTCTTTTTTTTGTTGGTGGTGGGGTAGAGAGCTTGTGGGAAAGGGACAGGAATCTTGTCTTGAGATTTTTGTTTTTCTTTTTCTTCCTGATGGGAAGGTGGGGAGTCAATTTGCACAGGTATCTTACCAGGTTCGTGTGAAGGCCCGGGGTCAGTGGTGGTTTTCCCACTCCTCAAAGTAACTGCATGTGCAGTCGGATTATTATTTGGAGGAGGTGGGGGGGCCTGTGATTGCAGGAACCTGGGCGGCTGCTGAGGTGGATTAGGAGGAGGCTGATTTGGATAATGTGGATTTCTGCCCATATAATGGTTCCCTTGGTGATTGGGATTGGGTATGGGTTGGGACGGAAGATGTCCTACAGGTCTTTGCGTGGGAGTAACCCCAATCTGATTGTTCAGATTTGTGATGTTGCGGGTTACTTCCGTCATTTTTGTTTGCATATCCTGCAGGGTCCGTAGCATCTGGGCATTGATATCTTGTTGGGATGGCCCAGGATGGAAATTTGGATTCTACCCATACCCATTAAAATGATATGGTTGGGAGGAAACTTGATTATTCCAGGAGTAGTTCGGGTAATTTTTCCAATTGGAAGAATTTTTAAAGGGCTCCTGGATGGCAGAAATATTTTGGGTGGGGTTAAGATCTGGATAATTGAAATTCCCCAGTGAATCATGGGCAACCTCAGAATAACCAGCAGGAGTGGTGTTGAGATTGTGCAAATTTTCTCTTCGTGGAAAGTTAGGTTGGGTTAGATGTGGTTGTGGAGCTTGAGTTGAAGTGGCTAGTCTTTCCTCAATTTTCTTTTGATTAATATGCATCTGGTCGAGTTTTTGAGCAATCAATTGAAGATCGTCTTGGGTGACAGGGATAGATTGAGTGCCTATTTCATGAACACCGAACTGCGGGTTTTGGGTTCTGCAAAATGTGTTCATGGAAGCTTGATTAAATGAGTTTTCACTCATTTCTTCGAACAGGTCATAGGCACTTTCTGCACCTTTATTTAAAAAGTTGCCGCCACACGAGGCGTCGACAAACTGTCGGATTTGATCTTCTAATCCATGATAGAAGATTTGCACGAGCTGCCATAAAGGAATCTCGTGGTGCGGGCAACTTCTTAAAAGGTCTTGAAATCTTTCCCAAGAATCATGGAAAGTTTCACCAGATTTTTGGTGAAAGGTCGTAATAGATCTTCGTAAGGAATTAGTACGACCTATGGGAAAGAATTTCTTGAGGAAGGCACTCTTGAGTTGAGGCCATGTTGTGATGGGTCGGCCAATGGTCCTGAACCAATAAGCGGCCTTATCTTTGAGAGATAATGGAAAAAGCCGCATCAGCCATATGTCTTCTTGCACATTTCGGGAACGGGTTGTCTGTGCAAGAAGAGTTAGTTCTTCAAGGTGGCTGAAAGGATCTTCCCTAGGAAGGCCATGAAAGTGTTTAATCAGGTTCAGGACGGCAGGCTTGATCTCAAAGTCCCCCTCCGGTATGACCACCCCTGGTCGTTCCTCATAATAAGACGGATCATAGAAATCTTTTAGAGGAACAACAGGCTGCTGACGGGGTGGTGGGTTTGGCCTTGGAT
This sequence comes from Thalassia testudinum, assembly GCA_037157565.1. Taxonomy (NCBI): domain Eukaryota; kingdom Viridiplantae; phylum Streptophyta; class Magnoliopsida; order Alismatales; family Hydrocharitaceae; genus Thalassia; species Thalassia testudinum. The sequence continues at coordinate 157,700,550 of JAZHRO010000073.1, forward strand.
TGGCTAGGTTTTGGATGTTCCTAATCAATGTTTGTTGATTGGAATTTAATTTATTAATCTGATCGGCCATCAATTTTAAAAGATCAGGTAGGGGGTCTTGATGTTGTGTGTGGGGCAACTCAAGATTGGGGAGCTCCAAGTGTGGAAAGTTACTGGTGGTTGGGTTTTGAGTGGAAGGGTTAGAATTAGGGTTAGAGGTGGGGTTAGAGGTAGACGTGGAAGGGTCAGTAGACCTATTTTGTTGTGTTTCCATTTTTTTAGGAGAAGACAGAAAAAGTGGTCTTTTTACGTGGGGGGCGAAATCAAATGGTCCTTCCAAGTGCGGATTTTGAGACCGTCGCCCGTGCATAAAATGGAAGAACGGGGAGGGGAGGAGAAGAGAAAGAGATGAGAGAAAGTGTGCAATCAAACAAACAAACTAGACCTAACTTAAATGTGACTCCCTAATAATAACCTAAGACTTGGTCTATATAGGAAATAAGTAGTCAATAGTGAATACCCGTTCTATCAACAAATCTAGCCAAGTTGCTTAAGGGGAGGTTTGGGCCCAAACGTTTCCCAGGGAAAACCCCAGGTGCTTGTACAAACCCGCGCCTGGTCGTTTGACACGGCCCCTCAGCCTGAACACCAGATACAGATGACAGAATTGGTACTAACTAAAGAAAACTTAAGACCTAAATAGCAAGCCTAAGTTGATAAAGCCTTAGGGGTCAAGTTGCTACAAATTTTAATTAGGTCTAGGATTCTATAGTGCACACGGAATGTGGAGGGCGTTTATTGGGTTGTTGCCCTGTTATTTGATTTTTTTGTGTGTGTGCAGGAATTGGAGAGTGGCTCCAATGAAAATCAAGTTGTCACACAATTTTTTTTTTTGTATTTTTATCTTTTAGGATTTGATTTAATTGAATGTATTTTAGGGTTTCTTTAGTTAACTTTTCAAACAAGTTTGAAAACCCACAATCAAAGGAAAACAAGTTGTATGGGTGATTGTATATTTCCTTTGAATTAATCCTCAAAAGAGAAAGAAAGAAACCCTAAGCCAATTATCCCTAAGACAGAAATTTAACTACCAATGAGTTATTTTTTAGGCTTTCAGAATTAAGTAGTGGTCCAAACAAGTCAAAAAACACCACTACTTTGAATAAAATCAAACAAGGATTCCAGAAAAGATTTTTGTAAGATTTTAGGAATTCGTTTGATAATTGTTTTGAATTTTTAATTGTACTGGTGTCAAAGTCCAGAAATAATACCTGTGGGTATTATGAACTTTTTAGTACTACCACCGACCTCAGAAAATTTTTATGATTTTATATGATATATAAAATTTCACAAGGATTCCAGCAAGCTCAATTTCCCAAAAATTGGATGAGTATAAAAATTCTGAAAATTCGCGGACAGTAGCAAAACAGGAAGATAAGAGGGTATGACCTCTCTGCAATCCACGAATTTTTAAAAATTAAATACAAACCCAATTGATTTGAAATTTGGAACAGATGTTCCTAACTTAATTGGGAATCACTCTATGAAATTTTATGATTTTAGGAGGCCTGGGGTGTTAGGAATCGATTTTTCAAGTCCGGAAAGAAATCTGGACCCGAAAAATAGAACACCAATACTTGCAATGGAGTGGTGTTAAAGAAGCATACAAGCAAACAATGGATTTTAAAATGCACCACTCCACTTAATTTAAGTGTTTAGGGTCCTGAAAGCCAAGTTTAATATATTTTTGGTAGTTTTAATTATTTATGTGACCAGAAAGAGGAACCAACCTGAATTTTCGCGGGAAGAAAAGGACCTTTGAGCTTTCTCTTCCAGATTCCCGCCTTCCCGCTGTAGTTCCTGCACACACAAAAGAAAGAAAGAGAAGGGGATGAGATCCACTTCAAGCAAGAGAAAATGAGTTAATGCAAAGCCGTGCCTCCCCGGCAGCGGTGCCAAAAAGTGACAGCGAAAATACGCGGTTTGTTAATTAGGTCGTTGTAACGCGTAAATCCGCTTTCGCTCTTAAATTTATAATCCTAGATAGGGAAGTATCTAGGGTCGTCCAAGGAGGCAATATGGTTGCAAAATTGATTCTCTTGCTTGGAATATATCTCAACTTTCTTTTGGTAATTTTCAATATACCATTTTTTTTTGTTTTTGAACTAAGGCAACATGCGAAATTATGGCGGGAAAAGTGTTTACACTTCCAATTAAGTAAACTACTCTAAAGTGGCAAGTAGAGCCTCTCCCTAAGCTCACTCTAAGCAAGTGGGGGCCTAGAATAATTAGGGAGAGGAAGTGAAGAATGCTGAAAATAAGCAAATAGAAATGCAAACAAGATATGCGAAGAAGGCAACTAGATAATTGATAAAGTGTTTAACAAAAATGCCTAGTAGAGGAATGCTTCTACTACTAGATAATTGAAATAAAGAAAGAAAACACAAATCCTCTAAATAGATGGTGAAGAAGAGGGCTTCTTGCTCCAAGGTTGGTGGCTCCCAAGCTTGAAAAGAATCCTTCAACTCCTTCCTTGCAGTACTCCGCCAAGGTGATGACCTCCAAGGCAAGCCCTAAGGGGGCGTGCCCTAAGTTTCTCTCCAAGGGTGGATGTCCACCCTAAGCTTTTCTCCTTTGCCTGGCCGTCCTCCTTGAAGTGGGAGAGTCCTCCTCCTTGGTGTGGCCCAAGTTGAAGAGAGTGGGGAGAAGAAGGCACCAAAAGGGCTGGTGGTGTGCCCCTTTAATCTCCTTCTCTACTCCTTGTTCTTGGCCGTAGGTATAGGTGTTTTAGGTAGAAAATATACTAAGGGAGGATGCCCCCAAAATGGTGGTAGGTGGTGGGTTTTTATAGAATAGGAAGGGGGCTAAGGTGACCCTTGAAATGGAGGGCTAGGATGGAAGGAGGGAGGTGGTTAAGGATCCAATGGCCAAGGGTGTTTGGCGCCACCTTAAGGGACACCTAAGGGGTGGTTATGTGTGTTGACACCCCTTGATATTGGCGCCAAAATGGCTTCTAGAAGAGGGTCTAAGTTGGCGCCAAGAAGGATTCTAGAAGGGGGGTTAGGTGGATGGCTAGGATGGCTTATGTGGGTAGGTGTAGGGTGGATTAAGGGGCTGAAAGTGGCGCCAATATAGAGGTGGTTAGGGGTGGTTTTTGGCGCCAACTTGAAGTGTCTTTTGGTGGAGATAATGGGGTGAAGGGATGGCTAGGAGGTGGTGCCAACTTGAGTAGGGTAGCTAGCTTAGGTAGGCTTGAGTTGGTGGAGCTAGCTAGGGTTGATTTTGGAGGTAATGAATGGCCAAGGAGCTGGTTGTTAGCTTAGCTAAGCTAAGCTAAGCTAAGATAAGCTAAGCTAGCTTAGCTAAAGGTGGAGTAGAGGAGAAGGTGTTGGAGCTAGGGTTTGGAGGAAGGAGCTGAGGAGAAGAAGTCTGGAGCTGGAGCTGGAGCTGGCTGCTGCTGAAGAGGCTGGCATGGGGCTACTCTAGCTGGCTTAGCTTGCTAGTTCTTTGCTAGTTGCTAAGCCAAGCTAAAGTGAGCTAGCTTCTACCAAAATGAGCTAAGGTGAGTTGGGTCTGGTGCTCCCGGGGAGAATCAAGCTGGTTGAGGCAGCTAAGGTAGCTTAGCTCAACTGAGTTGAGCTAAGCTGAGTCCCTGTGAGCTGGACTTGAGCTTCCTGAGCTGGGATGAATTCTTCTTCAGCTGGTTGGAGCTGAGTGGAGCTGGATGTAGCTGGATCTGAGCTGGGGTGAACTCCTGTCAACTCAGCTGAGCTAGCTAGAGCTCCCTGTAAACTAGTGGGAGCTGAGGTGAGCTAGACTCAGCTAAGTTGAGCTGGATCTGAGCTGACTTGAGCTAGGGTGAGCTAAGGTGAACTCTCTTGAGCTGCCATCCAGCTGAGATTAGCTGAATGGAGCTGGGATGAGCTAACCCTAGTTCAAGTAAGCTAGGTTCCAGCTGCGGTGAGCTAGATCAAGCTGAGGTGAGCTGGATCAAGCTGAGGTGAGCTGGATTAGGCTGAGTTCCAGCTAGTCTGGGCTTCTCCTTCACCATTTGCCTTCTTGAGTGCTAGGGTTTTAGGGATCTGTGCATCTGTACATCCCTAACACTCACAAAAACTCATTAAAATGACAATAAAAAATGCAATGCATGCCTATCCTAATTTATGCCTAAATGCAGCCCAAAAACCCGTTTGCAGAGTAAAATCCTAAGAGCTAGGTTAGTTTTAAAGCATAAAAATGATGATAAACTGGCGTTTATCACCCGGCTAGCCACACTGGTAGCAGAGGGGAACCCGACTCCCGCCCTGAGTGGGTCCCTGCTGTCGGTTGGGCGGGGTCCGGTGCTAGCAACTGGCCCTTGTCGAGGGCCCCAAAGGCCACTGATGGCCCAACAAAACGTGACGGCTCTCCTGCGGGCGCCACCCGTCTCCTCTCTCGCCGGCCCTGTGGAAAGTCTGGCTGGTAGGGCCTCTTCCGCCTGCTGTCAATGTCTCGTGCGAACGGGTTGGTCTCCTCGTAGGTCATAGCTGCCTCCACCACCCTCGAGAACGTAGGCAGCTTCAGTGGTTTGACATGCCCTCGAATCGCAAGCCGGAGCCCCTCGGTGAACCTCCAAAGGCACTCCTCCTCAGTGGCTACTGCTGTCGCTGCGAAGCGGGACAGCTCCAGAAAATGCGTGCGGTACGCGCTCACAGTCATCGTCCCCTGGCAAAGAGTGTGGAACTCCCGCCTCCTCTGGTCTTTCCACGTCTGGGGAAAGTACTACTCGCAGAAGAGGGTGACGAACCGGTCCTAGGTCGGCTTGTCCCTCTCCTGTCCCCTGACCTCCCTCCACCACCTGTGTGCCACACTCTCTAGCTGGTACGTGGCAAAGGCCACGCGGCACTCCACCAGGGGCGAAGGGTGTCGAAAATCTTCTCGATCTGCTCGAGCCAATCCTCTGCCTCGGTCAGGTCCTCATCCCCCTTGAAGGAGGGGGGCTTCAGCTTCCGGAACTACCCGAAAAGCTCGAAGTGGCGCTGCAATGGAGATGCTGGTGCAACTCCAGGCAAGGAAGCCTCGTGCACAGAAGTGTCGGAGGAAGGTGGGGGTGGTGGCGGTCCATCCCCTCCCCTGCGTCCAGCGCCACATCCGTCGCGTGGTCCCGCAGAGGACTCCCCCTCCACAGCCCCAGGGAGAGGTGCTCGGGGCGGCGGGTGGAGCTCCTCTCGCACTATGTCCTGTATCAGCTGGGCGAGGTCCTGGGCCTGAATGCCCGGGAGCAGTGGCTGGTCCACTAAGACGTCGATCGCAACACGCCCACCTCGCCGACCTCGTCCTCGGCCGTGCCCACAGCCCGCCTCGCTAGTCCCTCGTCAAGGCATCTCCTGCAAGGAGACGTGAAACAGAATGGAAACACGTCAATATAATGATATCTAACGAAGAAGTCTAAGAGCTTATGTCAAGAGAAACGTTGTGGTGGCTACTCTAGTTACAGACACGTGAATTGGTTATTTTCCAGTCAGTTGGTTCACTTCTCGGGACGACCTTGCTCTGATACCATCTTGTTACGACCCGATTCCCGAATCCCTATGAGACACGAGAATCGGACCGACTCGACTGATCCCAAGACCCAGTCGTCCAGCGAGAAAGTAACCAAGAGAGCAGTAAAATAAACCACATTCACCATGTATATAACTAGCAATAACAAAATACGGCAGTACAGAAAGAAAAACTACAGTATACACTACCACAACAGTAAAGAGAATAAACATGTACATAAACATGAAGCTTACAACAAAAGAGTACAGGGGTAACAGAACTACTCACTACAACGGAAGGAAAGGTACAGTGGGTACCACATAAGTAACACTACTGGGATCTACTAGGCCCAGCGCCCTCTGTAGCCGCTGACTCTGGCTGCTCAACACCTGGTCCTGAAAAGATAACAAAGGTGACACGTTAGCGAAACGCTGAGTAGAGTGGCAACTAAAAGCTAAGAAGTAGTAAGGTGGACAGTAGCTGTTATATTTTTAATTTCTTTCTTTATATTTTTCCCTTTATTCACTATTGATTTATTTCTCAGATCCTTCTCTTGATTTTGAATGTTCCTCGTGGGAATGATCTTGATTGCAGTCTTTTCCGTAAAGTAGAAGTAACACGTGGTGCTCTCCTTGCCAGGAGAGTCCCCCATGGTGGTCCTACCCTCAGTCAACCACCCCAAGGTCGCTGACAGACGTAACGGTGACTACGGCACGCGCGATAAACGCACGGGTAGTTACCCCGCACTAGCACACGGTCAGTCGTTTCCGTTAACGGGTGCGCCCAAAGCACAGCACGGAACCAGTATAGGGCAGAGCCCTCTCAGTAACAGGGGTTCAGCCCCTCCACAGTAACCAAACAGGGGTCTTGCCCCTCCACAGTCCACGCACCCTCGCCTGACTACCCTGGTTTGCCCAGTGGGCCTAACAAGTCGGTGTAAGAGGGCTAGCAGAACCCCGGGGCCCGTGGGGTAGTGCTCTCCCTACACTAGTAGCTCTCCTCAGTACTGTGTACACGAGGGCCAAAAGTCGGTACAAAGTGGCCAGACCTAACCCCGGGTCCCTGGGGTAGCTAGCTCCGCTCTGCACTAAATAGGGGGACAGTTGCTCTCCTTGGTACTCCGTACTCAAGGGCCAGCTCACTTCCCCAATTCCATTCTCTTTCCAAGAGTTCTACTCCTAACTCCCCGTAGGGTTCATGCTCTTTTAACTCAGCCAATTTAGGTTTCACCGTGCCAGCTTTATATCCATATAACCCATGTTCTCAACAGTAATTATTCATTCATAAACAGGCAGCTCTTAACCAATTTACAGACAGTTATCATTTCCTTTCTACTTTTCCAAGACTGCAATGTATATATTCAACTAGTTTTCCAGTCCTAGGATTCATGCCATACCCTAGGATCTATCATTCAATCTAGTTTCTTAGTCCTAGGATTTATGCAATACCCTAGGATCTATCATTCAATCTAATTTTTTTCAGCCCTAGGGTTCATGCAATGCCCTAGACTCTATTACTTATTTCACAATTGCATAATTTTTTATAAATAATTGAAAGGGCCATCTACCCGCAAAATCGGGAGTACTGGGGGCGTGGTCGGCAATCCCGCGTGCCTCCGCAACCCCTAGAGCCACAAAGGAATGGGGTCCTTGTTGGTGCTAGAGCACCACGATCATTTGTTTTGATGATAACAAAACGCGTGTCATTTAATATTTGCTCTTTGAGTCCTAGATTTCAGGTCAATCGCAAATGGATACGTGATTAGACAGAGTTCGAGCTCGCATCCAGGACGGATTGGAGGATCTCGATGGAGAGCAGAAGAGATTCGCGAGGAGCGATATATTGAAGATGGAAGGAAATGAAGAATATGATAGATTTCCTTCTTTTGTACTTGTTGTATTTTTCGTTTCTTTTGTTGCTCTTTATTTCCTTAGATAATTCATGTTAAAGAGCCTCAAAGTACCCTAACAGTAGTCCTAGGAACACCTGCACAACCCTAGGATATTTAGGTTTTCTGTAGAACACTTAGAAAATCAATATAGGGTTCAAACAGAGTTTCCAGATGTCTAATTCCCAAATCAGACGTTTGATAAAGTATTTTAAGACGTCTGACTGTTGTTTCAGACGTCTGATAACTGTTAAGCTGGACATAGTTAGTTCTGTCTGATGAAATCAGACGTCCAGACCTTAGACCAGACGTCTTAGGAGATGTTTGATGGATTTGCCAGACGTCCAATTAGTGGACCGTTGGCTGGCTTAGCAAACACTCAAGATTATGACCGTTAGAGCCTTATCAGACGTCCTTAGGCCTTTCCAGACGTCTGATAATTGACCGTTTTGCCTCGGCTGACCCAAAATCTCTTCTCAGAGATTTTCTAGCCGTTGCAACGTTTGGAAATCCATTCCCACAGAAAAAGTAGGTTTCCAGACATCCAGACATAGTGCCAAACGTCCTGTATGTCGTCTGATGGACTTGCACAAAAATCCTGTTTAGATCTGATCCAAGTTAGGAAGAGACCCGCCCAAAATCAGACGTCTGACCTTGGAATCAGACGTCTTAAAGTGAACTTCCAGACGTCTGATGCCAGAATTAGACGTCTGATAAGCCTGTCAGAACAATGATTGTTCCTGATTTCAGACTGATTCACTTGGGCTTTGTACCCAACGGCTATGGAAGCTTTTCTAAGCCTTCCAAAGCCTTCCTAAGGCCTCTATAAATAGAGGGGAGCCTTTACACACCTAAAAACACACATACACACTAAGAGAAACACAAGACACACTTAAGCAACATAGTTCCACTCTCTTGTGTCCTAGATAGCTCTTGCTCTCCAAGCTCAAGCTCCATTCTCTTGAGAGCATCAAGCTTTGCGCACCCGCTCTCCCGCCGTAGTTCACGAGAGCAAAGTTGCGCCGTCGTGTGGCACACGCACCACGTCATCAACTCGACGCACTCCTTGCAAAGGGGAGTTTCCTTATTCCTATAGAAGCTAGGTTTATAATTACTTTGTTGGCTCTATAGGACTTGTTGTTTCTTTTATCTTTGTTATTTGGTTGGGTATTCGCTTTGCGAATTCCCGTCTCCTTCGTAAGACAAAATCCTTCTTGGTATGGGTACTACAAGTTCTTGGTCATGCCGTTTGCGTTGACCAATGCCCCCGCTGCTTTTATGGATTTGATGAACCTTGTTTTCAGGTCGTACTTAGACCAATTTGTGGTGGTGTTCATCGATGACGTGCTCGTTTACTCACGGGATCAGGCGCAGCATAGACAGCATTTACGCATGATCCTGGACACCCTGAGGCGACGCAGGCTGTATGCCAAGTACAGCAAGTGCGAGTTTTGGTTGAGTCAGGTGACTTTCTTGGGCCACGTGATTTCAAGGGATGGTTTGGCTGTGGATCCAACCAAGGTTGAGGCCGTACCCAGGTGGGAGAGGGCACGCACAATGACAGAGATACGTAGCTTGTTGGGACTGACAGGTTACTATCGACGGTTTATCAGAGGATTCTTTCAGATTGCACGTCCTATGACCCAGCTGACTCGGAAGGACGTGCCCTTTGCTTAGACAGATGAGTGCAAGGCATGTTTTCAGGAGTTGAAGGAGAGACTGACTTCAGCTCCTGTGCTTACCATTCCAGATAGTAGTGACGGTTTTGTGGTTTACACCGACGCTTCGTTGTAGGGGTTAGGGGGTGTGCTCATGCAGTGCGGTCACGTTGTCACTTATGCCTCGCGGCAACTGAAGCCCCATGAGCATAGCTACCCTACCCATGACTTAGAGCTGGCAGTTGTTGTCTCCGCGCTAAAGACTTGGCGGCACTACCTTTATGATAAGACTTTCGAGATTTTCATGGATCACAAGAGCCTCAGGTACTTGTTTGACCAGAGGGAGCTTAACATGAGACAGAGACGTTGGTTAGAGCTCCTGAAGGACTACGACTGCAGCATTTCCTACCACCCAGGGAAGGCCAATGTGGTGGTTGACGCCTTGAGTTGGAAGGTGCTCGCCCACTTGGTCAGTTTACAAGCACGGAGTTGGAGACTTATGGAAGAGTTGGGCAGTTGACGACCCTGGGAGTCACAGGGATATTGTGGGAAAGTGACAGTGACACAGCAGACGCGACCAGAGCTGATAGACCACATCATTGTAGGACAGATGGTCGATCCGTACTTACAGATGCTGTGCGACAAGGTGTTGATAGGGGACCCAAGAGACTTTTCCTTTTCAGACGAGATATCGCGCATGAGGGGATGCTTATGCATTCATAAGGACAAGGAGTTGTTAAGAGAGCTCCTGCCTGAGGCGCACGGGTCCAGGTTCACCATACATCCCAGAAACATAAAGATGTACCATGATTTGAGATGCAACTTTTGGTGGAGAGGGATGAAGCGGGATGTTGGTGAATTTGTGCAGCAGTGTTTAGTGTGCTAGCAGGTGAAGGTCGAGCATCAGAGGCCTGCAGGGCCATTGCAGCCACTTCCTGTGCCAGAGTGGAAGTGGGAGAGCATCACCATGGACTTGGTGGTGGGTCTACCAGTTACCCAGCGAGGACACGATGCAGTCTGGGTGATAGTAGACAGGTTAACGAAGACGACTAGTTTCCTGCCGATCCGAGTCACCTTTGGACCAGCACAGTTAGCAGAGAGATACATATGAGATGTGGTGCGCCAGCACGGAGTTCCACGTGAGATTGTATCCGACAGGGATACTCGTTTTACTTCCCAATTCTGGGCTGAGTTTCAGCAGGCTTTGGGGACACGTTTGAGGTTCAGTACTGCTTACCACCCCTAGACGGACGGACAATCAGAGCGCACCATACAGACACTTGAGGACCTTTTTACGCGCCTGTGTACTAGACTGGAGAGGCTCCTAGGAGAAGCATTTACCCCTGGTAGAGTTTGCATACAATAACAGTTACCACTCGAGCATCAGCATGGCACCTTACGAGGCTCTGTATGGATGGAGGTGTACTGCACCCTTGAGTTGGGTCGAGGTGGGGACCAAGTGGGAGGTTGGTCCCAGGCTGATCTGGCAGAGTTAGGAGGTGATAGAGAAAATTCACAGACGACTTCGCACTGTTAGGAGCAGGTAGAAGAGTTACGCCGACCAGAAATGCAGAGAGTTGCAGCTCAATGTTGGGGATCACGTCTTTCTCCATGTGTTGCCCATGAAGGGCCTGCAGCGTTTTGGGGTGAAAGGGAAGCTTGCATCGAGGTTTGTGGGGCCCTTTGAGGTTTTGGAGCAGGTAGGACCCGTTGCTTACCAGCTTGTCCTTCCTCCCCAGCTTTCTGGAGTGCACAACGTGTTCCATGTATCCAACCTCAGGAAGTACGTTGCCAATCCCAGTCACGTTCTGAGCCACGAGAGCGTCGAGTTGGGTGACGACTTGACCTACCCCGAGAGACTGGTACAGATATTAGATAGAGCCGTCTAGAGTCTGAGATGGAAGCGGGTACCACTGGTGAAGGTCCTATGGAGAAGCTAACGGTACGAAGAGGCGACTTGGGAGCTTGAGGAGGCAATGCGAGAGTGGTACACGGATCTTTTTGAGGATACGCCTTTTCGGACCTACTTTGGTCCTCTTTAAGTTTGTTATGCATTTTTATGTTCCTTTTTCCGCACCCTAGCTAGCATCAAGTTTCGGGGACGAAACTTCCTTTAAGTTTGTTATGATGTAATGACCCGTTACACTTTTAGCCATTTAAGACGTCTGGAGTTTTAGTCAGACGTCTGGACCCGTTCTCGGAAGTTTGAAAGTGAAATTTTCGTACTGCGCTTTGCACGCGGGCGACGCGCAAAGGCCGTTCCCTCTCAGATGGTTGCAAAGGAGGTCTAGATGTATGATCAGCCGCAGGAGACACAAGGTGAGTTTTGACGTCTTTTAAGACGTCTGGGATTAGTCCCAGACGTCTGCTTTTGATCAGAAATCGCATTTTTGACCTATTTAAGGCCCAAACGGATTCAGATTTCCGTAAATGAAGTACCGTTGTTTTCTACTCGAGTTCCTCTACATATTCATGTTGAGTATGTACTATTTTGAGCTTGTCTAATGTACATTGGTTGCTGGTACAAGTTACCAGCTGGTGACGTGTTCAGGACCCGCAGAGACGACGAGATCTGCGGCACAGGCCCCCATTCCTACTGTGATACCCAGTAGAGTGGTTTGACTCAGTTATTAATATTTAAATAAGAATGTGCTTGTTTGAAATAGCCGGATGGAACTCTAGGATGTGGAATGAACCCTAGGGTAGAAAATGGATAAGTTGTATTGTTTACTTGAATGCATGGTTCTGATAAATTGCTAGCAAATGCCTTTAATGTAATTACGAGATGCAAGTTGAAATGCGAGCTGCTTGTATTTAATTGAGAGAACTATGGAAACACGAGCTGCCTGTTTATGGATGAGGAATGAAATAGGAATCATGAGATCTGAATCTGGATAAATGAGTTGAACACTAGCATGAACCCTACAGGGAATTAAGAGTAAAACTTCTGTGTATGAATGGAATCTGGAATTGTAGACAGGAAGTGTGCTGGCCCTTGTGTATGTGGTACTGATAAGAACCTCATCATGAACCCTAACCAGCACATTTTGACTTAATAAAATGAACAAAAGCTCCTACATAACCTAAAGGAAGGTCTAATTCAGGGAATTACCAATCTAAGGAGAGAACATGACACAAGGGGTAAAACTGCAATTTTACCATTGCAGTGCATCAGCGGGATTTCTAAGGGTCTATACATAGGTCAATTGAATTTAATGAGAAAAAAAGTGGGATGGTTTGGTTAGAAAAGGGTTATGGCGAAATCTAGGAATTAAATGACATTCTGTAACACTAAAATAAATCTACTTTAATTCATAAGGTTCCAAGCAAGATAAAAATCAACAAAATCCTCTAAAATTAATGGAAAAATATCCCCTAGGATTCAGAACCTTCAATATGGCTTTTGGAACCTATTTTGAACTAGATTGGGGTCCATACCCAATTTTTCACCTAATTTAGGTTTTTGTGCAAAATGTCCAATCAAACATGGTCAAACCTAAAATCCAACTTCACCATTGTATTCCTTAGGTCCAAATTAGGTTTATACCAAAATTTGGACCTAATGGAAGGTTGTCTTGACCCACTTTGCAATTTGGTCCTCAAAATTACTTTCTGACCCTCAACTCTTTAAAACCCTTACGATTACCCCCTCAGCTTCCTCGTCATTTTCTTCATTTCGGTCCCTCTACCATTCACAGAAGGGGCCATACCTTCGGCTACTTCGAGCGGAGAATTACGCCTCACCTACATGGGGAGCTGCCCTCAGATTTGAAAGGGGAGCTCATTGTGGAGCCTCCTACCACATGAGCTGCTCTTCGTCTCCGTCGCCGTACCAGATTGTGCCCTTTGACCCCCTTCCTCGTCACCGTCTTCTTCCCCTGGGTACCTTCGTCTCCAGCGACGGCAGGCACCAGCCGCTTGCCCTCTGCCTCCCCATTTCGCTTCTAACCTACCAAATAAGTTCCCCTTACTCCCCTCTTCATTTCCCATCTGATAATTTGTACTCTCGACCCCTCGACGCCACAGACCACCATCACCCTCTCCACCTCCGACCACCAACTCCGGTGAGGCCACTCCACCTCCACAGGCCGTTTCACCCCTCGCCGACCGGTCCCTAAGCTTCACCACCTCCCACTGATCACCTTTCGCCCTTCCACTGACCACCATACCCACTGGAACCTCCCCCCGAACACACCCACCTGCATTCACACAGTGTGCCCTAGGCACACACGCACAGGCACCCTCATGCCATGCTGACCCTCAGGCCATCTTCGCCATGTCACGGTGAAGCCTGCTGAGTGATTTGACATGGCCGCAAGGCCATTCTAGTGATTTCAGGGTCGTGGCCCCTTCCGCCATTGGTGCAGAAGCTTGAAGCTTGCTTGAAGGTTCGTTCAGGTCCCAGCACCCCAAGCCTCCAGGTCCAGAAGGCACGGACTCCCCTCGCGCACTCAACCAGGCCTTCAATTGGCGTCGGGGGCCATAGCTGCAGCTGCAATTGGATGCACCATCTGCTATTAGGCGCACGACAGGAAGGTGGGACGTTTAGTCCCACCTCGTGCGTTTTCGAGTGGGCACAGGTAAATAAATTGAAAAAGTGATTTAAGCTCTTCGCCTCAGTACATGGGGTGAGGTCCCTTGCCCACTCACGACCTCGTCCGCGACCCACGTCCCCGTGGACCTGGCCAGACCTGACTACTCGCGCACTCCTCGCCCACCACCGCATGCCGGTGGGCCTGGTCCCGGGCGCTCATACCCGATCCGATAACCTGGCTGGCTTTGGGAGAGTTGTGACCTAAGAGAGAAATAGAGAGAGAGAGAGAGACGTGGGGAGGGTAGGGGTAGGTTTTGCTTAACTGTGCCTCTGCAGGGAAGAAGAAGAAGGAGGAAGAGGAAGTAGAAGAAGAGGAAGAGGAAGCAGAAGAAGAAGAAGAAGAAGATGAAGAGAAGAAGAGGCCAACTGAAGAAGAGGAAGAAGCTGAGGACTTAGCCGTGCCAAGGAAGGAGCAGGAGCTGAAGAAGAAGGCAGAGGAAGGAGCACAATGAAGAAGGAAAGGAAGAAAAAGAAGAAGGAGGAGGCGCAGCTCAAGAGAGAAGAAGAAAGAGCCAAAGAGGAAGAGAAGAAAAGAGAGGGAGGGAGCTGCCGCAAAGAGGAAAGCAGAAAGGAAAGGAAGAGAAGAAAAAGCCAAGGAGAAGAAGTAGCCAAAGTCAGAGTAGCAGCAGCCAAAGAGAAGAAATAAAGAAGAAGAAGGCGTGCACTGTAGCAAACACCACTTAAGGCGTCTAATTCATAGAATCAGACGTTTAAAGGCAGAGAAAGAAGAAAAGAGAGAGAGCAAAGAAGAAAGAGAGAAGAGAAGAAAAATTCTATTTCCTTTTACTCTCTAATTTCTTTGTAAAACAGTACATTATTGAGAATTGTGATTTTTCTGTTTCTAAAGACCGAATTGCTCCCTTAGTTCGACCTCAGAATATTTTTAAATTTCGAGTAATAAATAAATTAAATTGATAATCATTTTTAGCAACATACTACAACGTATCTATCTTTTTAAAACACGCACTGCAAAAGTCGACCCATCAATTTTTGGTAACGTTGCCGGGGAGCAACGGGCACTTTAGAAACTTTAAATCACAATTTTTTTTATACTGACTTAATCTCTCTTTTGTTTGTTGCAGAAAAGGAACTCAAGAAAAAACAAGTAGCCGCACAGCAACCAGAGAACAGGTAACCTTCAATCCTCTCTTTTAAGCCCCTCATAATATAAAGAGAAAAAATAAAAGAAAAATCAATCTAGGGTTACCTGTCTTCCATACTTAGTAATTCACAAAGTTGCTTGATTTCTACTTTCAACACATCTTAACTGCATATCCACTTAAAGTAATTAAGACTAAAACCTTCTTGCTTGAGCCCTAGTTACCCATTTCTAGGGCAACTAACTGGACCAACTAGAGCCAACCTAGGATTCCAAGCTAGGGTTTTAGAGACACATCTCCTTCTAAGCAGAAAATTAAAAATTCCAAAAGAGGTGTGCCTAAGCCATTGTTTGAAAAGATCTATTCAAGAGAAACCCTAAGCAAATCAGGCTCTTAATCTACTTGAACCCTAAAAGAAAGGACCTAAGAAGCTCTCAAAGGAACAAAGAGGTGAAGTTGATCCTTTGGATCAATCAACCTTTAAATTAGGTCACTTTGCACTCAAAAGATTTAAAGTTCAAGTGGAACCCTAAGTACCTTGATCTTAACTAAAAGTGGTAGACTTAAGAGGTCAAGGTCCCCATTCTGGTCTACCTGGAATCTCAATGATAAGAGAGATCGGGTGGGGGAAACCCTGTAACCTATGGGGGCTCTCTACCGTGTAGAGGTCTTCGCGAGACTCACCCTCTCTGGCTGCCCAGATAATTCTCAGGTGGACGACCTTCTGATTAAGGGGTATCATCCGCAGCAAACCTCTATAGTCACCCAACATATTTTGGGTGTCTTGATTGGGTCCAACACGATCTAACTTCATCTAGTCTTTCAGTGCATGTTTGGTAGGAGGTCCTTGAAACCTCCTTTAGAAATCCACTCTTCCCGAGGCCAAGCCTCAGCACCCTTGTTTGTGCAACAACCCCTCCACATAGACCTTTCTTCTGATTCTGAACCTAGTTCTCCTTCCATCATGGCATAGCCTGTTGAAGAAGAAAATAATCTTGAGCACCAGCTTCAGCGACTTAATGACCTCTTCCAGAACTTCATGAACCCATCGCAGCAACCCATGATGCGAGATCACTATAATCCCGCTACGATGGCAATTGAGCCTCGAGTCAAAATTCCGGCTAGAGGACCTGATTATGAATTGAAGCCCAATAAGATTCATGTCATACTTAAATTCTATGGGCTTAACTCTAAAGATCCATTCCAGCATATCAAACAGCTCAAGCATCTGGCCTAGACCTTTGGGTCAGATGCGCAAAACTGGGATATCTTACTCATGAAGATGTTCTCTTTCTCCCTTATAGACAAGGCGACTCATTGGTATCAGACACAAACCCGTCCGATCAACACCTGGGATGAACTTCAGTCCGAATTCTTAAAGAAGTTCTTTCCCGTTGGTCGGACAAACGCCTTGTGCCACTAGATTACTCATTTCACTCAACAGACGGGAGAACCTCTTCATGAGGCATGGGATTGATTTGTGGATCTCATGAGAAAGTGCCCCCATCACGGAGTTCCTAAATGGGAACAAGTCCAGTCTTTTTACCAAGGACTCCGTGATTATATTAGATTATTCGTCAATGCAACTTGCGGAGGGAATATCATGGGTTAGCATGAGGATACCGTATGGGAGATTCTCGAAAATATGTGTGAGAACTCCATCAACAATGACTCCATGGGATTATTCGACCGGACAAATACCCGCGCATCGACGAATCTTAGGGGAGCACATGAGACACAGGGCTTGTCCACATCCGTCGAGTTGGAACTGATGGCCAGTCAGTTGGAGAAGGTCTCTATTATCGAGAAGAAGGTGGACGAGCTGACTCAGCATTTGCAGCAAGCCACCTCTGCACAGAACTCCTTCGCACAGCCGCCTCCCGCAAGGGAAACTGTGCAAAATATCTTCCACCGCTCTTCTCCAGGGATGGACCCGTATCCACCGCCATCTGACTCCAGGACCGGAGGGACCTCCGATCTGCTCTATTCTTGTCAGGGGAACTCTGATCCCCCATACCCTGACTTTCCTAAGGCTCCTCAGACCTGCGAGGACCTCAACGCCATCCGGAATGACCCATTTTCCAACACCTATAACCTTGGATGGCGAAACCATCCCAATTTCCAGTGGGTGGGAAATTCTCAGACCCAAATACCACCTTATCAACCCCGTCTACAAGCCCCTCGTCCTTATCAGCCGCCTCAGCCTCAACCCAACCCCCACCTATCAATCTGGGCCAAATCAAGACTAAATGTCCCTCATCCTCCAAACACTGGCTGACATTCAAAGATCGAATGCGGCTATCCAAAAACAGCATAAGGATGAGATCACAGAGGTCCGCAACCAACTCGCCCAGATGGCGAATTCCCGCCAACCGGGCACACTTCCTTCACAACCTCTGCCAAACCCTAATAACGTGCCGACCTAGAGGTGCGTTATGAACCCGAACCCAGGCCAAGAACACATGATTTATCAGGCCCCTTCCGTTCCATCACTTGACGGGATGGAAGCTTCAACATCCTATGCAGGTTATAAATAGCAGCCACCCATCTTACCAACCCCTAACCCAAACTAGGAAGGATTAAACTCTGTAACGACTCGTAGTTGTAAAGCAACCCAAGACCCACCTTATCCAAACCACTCCAAGCCTGGTAATGACCCAAGCCCTAGGATAGTTATCCAGGATGTCCCTGTCCCAGATCAAAAACCTGGACCGATTCTAGAGGAACCAACCAAGGTTCCATTTCTCGAGGCCTTGACCAAAGGAAAGAGGACAACCAAACCTGGGGCTCCCGAGGAGGACCTGATAAAGCTCTTTGAGCAGGTCTAGATAAGCATCCCCTTGATGGATGCAATCCACCACGTACCAACTTACGCATGATTCTTGAAAAATGTGTGTACACCCCAACGTAAGCCGCAAACCAAGAGTAGGAGTCCGATCGTACTGTCAGAGCAAGCCAGCTCTGTAATTTTGAGTAAACTCCCACCCAAGGCAAAAGACCCAGGCACTCCCCTGATCTTATGTAAGATTAGTGAAACCCAATTTGATAGAGCATTGTTAGACCTAGGTGCCTCTATAAACCTGATACCCACATCCTTGCTTAATCACCTTGAAGAATCCAAGCTTAAACCAACTGAGGTGACATTGCAGTTAGCTGATCGATCCATTAAGTGACCTAAGGGAGTTCTCGAGGATGTTATTGTTAGGGTGCATGATTTCTACTTCCTAGTAGACTTTATAGTTCTAGATATGGATGCACCTGAGAACCCAAGGGATACACCAGTTATACTAGGGAGACCTTTTCTAGCCACTACTAGGGCCAACATAAGATGTGAGGAGGGCTAAATAGAGCTGAAATTTGAAAACCAAACCCTTAAGATTGATATCTTTAAGGCCCAACAAGGGATTAATTGCGGTGTTGTAGAACAAATATGTGATATCAGAGCCGTGGTTGATGAATTGCATATTAAGGACAACCTAATTATCCCCAATCAACCACAAGAAGATCTAAACCCGCAATTAGAGGAGTCTGAACCTGATCTAGATACACCTATATCTCCTACCCTTATTCCTCACACCCACTCCAAACCACCCGTTGCTACTGATAATCCCGTCTTGGAACTCAAGCCCCTTCCCGATCATCTAAAATATGTCTTTTTGGGTTCCAATCAGACACTTCCTGTGATTATAAACTCTAGACTCACCCCTGATAAGGAATCCCGTCTGATTACAGTTCTCCAACAACATCGTAGAGCCATTGGTTGGACTCTCGATGATTTGACTGGAATAAGTCCCTCTTATTGCACACACCACATCTATTCCGAAGAGGGAGCACGACCTTCGCGTGAAATGGAGAGACGTCTGAACCCTAATCTACAGGAGGTCATGAAAAAGGAGATCATTAAGTGGTTAGATGCAGGGATCATCTACCCGATCTTTGATAGTCGCTGGGTGAGGCCAATCCAGGTTGTGCCTAAGAAGGCAGGGCTCACCACCATCACGACTGAAATCGGAGAGGTCATACCAACCCGTATAACTAACTCGTGGAGAGTCTGCATTGATTACCGAAGACTCAATTCCTCCACGAAGAAGGATCATTTCCCACTACCGTTTATTGATCAGATCCTTAAAAAACTAGTGGGAAATAGATTCTTCTGCTTTCTTGATGAGTACTCCGGTGACAACCAAGTGGCGATTCATCCAGAGGCCAAGAGAAGACCACGTTCACCTGCCCCTTCGGGACATATGCATTCCGAAGGATCCTTTCGGTCTCTACAATGCACCCACGACTTTTCAGCGGTGCATGCTTGCCGTATTCCCTGATATGGTAGGTGATTATCTGGAAGTCTTCATGGATGACTTCTCAGTATTTGGGGCATCATTTGACGGTTGCCTCCATCACTTGGTTCAAATACTCAAGCGATGTATTGATGTGAATTTGGTTATTTTATGGGAAAAGAGCCACTTCATAATGCCTAAGGGGATCGTCCTGGGACATCTGATTTCTGAGAGGGGCATCCAAGTGGATCGAGCTAAGGTCAACTTGATTTCCAAACTTCCTATGCCTAGCTCGATCAGGGACATCCGATCTTTTCTGGGGCACATCGATTTTTACTGTCGATTTATCCCTGATTTCTCGAAAATCGTGTGCCCCTTGACCACTCTTCTCTCCAAGGATGTACCTTTTGAAATTTCCAAGGAATGCACTCAAGCTTTTGAGATCTTTCGTGACTGAGTTACCCAAGCCCCGATCCTACAGTCCCCTGATTGGTCTCAACCCTTTAAGATCATGTGCGATGCATCTGACTTCGCTGTAAGAGTGGTTTTGGGGCAAAAGATTGATGGAAAACCCGTGGTCATCTACTACGCTAGCAAGACACTTGACGAGGCTCAGCGTAACTACACGGTTACGGAGAAAGAGCTGCTAGCTGTAGTATTTGCCCTTGAAATATTCAGATCTTATCTCCTGGGTTCCCACGTTATCATTTACTCGGATTACACAGCTGTGAGGCATCTCCTTGCGAAGAAGGATGCGAAACCTCAATTAATCCGATGGATCTTACTATTGCAAGAATTTGACCTCGAGATTCGCGACAAAGTAGGAAGACAAAACGTGGTAGTTGACCACTTGTCCCACCTTCCTTCTGAGATCATCGACCCTTTCGGACCCATTACGGAGCATTTTCCTGATGAGCACCTTCTGACTATTGGTACCGAGCTTCCATGGTTTGCTGATGTAGTAAACTATTTGGCATCACATTAGATTCCGTCTGATTGGCCGAAGGCCAAGAAAGACAAATTGCGCTCCGATGCCAAGTATTACATTTGGGAAGACCCGTACTTATTCCACATAGGTGCTGACCAAATTATCCGGTGATGTGTTCCGGAAGTTGAGATCAACGACATACTCTCTTTCTGCCATGACCAGGCATGCAGTGGCCATTTTTCTGGCTGCACAACCGCATCAAAAGTCCTCCAGTGTGGCTTTTATTGGCCAACAATCTTCAAGGACGCATACAATCACTGTAAGGCATGCAACCGTTGCCAAACTTTGAGTAACATGAGCCACCGCAACATGATGCCTTTACAGCCGATCCTCGTATGCGAGATTTTTTACATTTGGGGGATTGATTTTATGGGACCTTTCCCTATCTCGGATGGCTTCGAGTACATTTTACTCACTGTTGACTACGTGTCCAAATAGATCGAAGCCATTCCGACCCGAACTAGTGATCACAAGATCGTTATCAAATTCATTCACCAAAATATCTTCTCACAGTTCGGGATTACACGAGCAATCATTTTTTATGAAGGGACCCATTTCACTAACGCTCAATTCATGTCACTGATGACCAAACACAGGGTGTCACACCAAATCTCTACTCCTTACCACCCCCAAACTAATGGTCTAGCTGAGCTATCGAACCGGGAGATCAAGAAAATCCTCTAGATTACTGTTCGACCTGATAGGAAGGACTGGTCATCCCAGCTTCCGGAAGCTTTGTGGGCTTATAGGACCCCCCATAAGATCCAATTAGGCATGTCTCCTTTCAGACTGATGTACGGGAAGGCGTGTCACCCCCCCCCGTCGAAGTGGAGCATAAAGCCTATTGGGCAGTACGGAACTGCAACCTAGATCTTTCTAAGGTTGGAACCCATAGAAAGCTTCAGATAAGCGAGATTGATGAATTACGCCTCGATGTGTATGAAAACTCGCGAATCTACAAAGAGCGGGTTAAAGCCTTTCATGACAGGCACATATCTAGAAAGATCTTTCACCCTAGTCAGAAGGTCCTACTCTTTGATGCTTGACTAAAATTGTTCCCAGGAAAGCTGCGATCTAAGTGGGTCGGATCATATCTAGTCAGACAAATCTTTGGAAATGGAACCGTAGAGATCAGTCCACTTAGCCATGATTCCGAACCCTTTGTCGTGAACGGTCAGAGACTCAAACCGTTCATTGACATAACCAATACAGATTTAGCTGAGTCATCCTTTATCTTCCATTCTCCCTGAGCTCATTGCGCCCAGCCGATGGCGTAAAACTCAGCGCTTAACGAGAAGCAACCTGTCATTCTTTCGAAAACTCGAAACCTTTCCTAACATTTCCTTGCACTTTAGGTTCATCCTTTAGGACAGCCGACTCCACCTCAGGTACCCGAACCTGAGACTAGAAATCGTCCGCAACAGTCACCTTGACTCGTCCACTTACCCAACACCTGTCCTAATGAATGAACCAAGATGAATAAAAACCCACCTAATTTACAATGAGGACATTGCAAATCTTAGGCATGGAGGGTTATGAAAGTGCAAAATAAATGAAAACTCATAACAAGAAAAGGTTTTAGCAAAAGAATCACATATGTCAAAAACACCAAAACAATTTAAAAAAATTTTGAAACAACACCAAAAATTTTAAAAATTTTTTGAAAAAGAACAAAAAAACTGGAGAAGGGAAGAAATTTTTGTGGGCTTTACATAATCAAAAGGAGGAGGAGAAAAAGAGCAAAATGCTAAAAAGGAGCTCAAAATGAAAAAGAAAGAGATAGTCATTAGTAAAAGATTTAAGGAATTGACTGAAGTTTTAGACCACATTAAGAAAAGTAAAGAGAAAGTGCTAAAGAAACACAAAAAGATTAGTAAGAATGCTAACCTTAGGTCTTTTTGGTCAGACTCTTAGTACTCGTTAATGTTACGACCCGATTCTCGAATTCCTACGAGATACGAGAATCGGACCGACTCAACTGATCCCAAGACCTAGTTGTCCAACGAGAAAGTAACCAAAAAGCAGTAAAATAAACCACATTCACCATGCAAGTAACCAGCAGTAACAAAAGTACAGCAGTAAAGAAAAGAACTACTACAGTACACACCACCACAACAATAGAGAAATAAAAACAGGTACAGAAATATGAAGTTACAATAAAAGAGTATAAAGGTGTAACAGAAATACTCACTACTACAGAAAATGGGTACAACAAAAGTATAACTACTGGGCTCTACTAGGCCCAGCACCCTCCGCAGCCGTAGGCTCTGGCTGCTCAACTCCTGGTCCTGAAAAAGGTGAAATATGACACGTTAGCAAAACACTGAGTAGAGTGGCAACCAGCTAGCTAAGAAAAACAGTAAAGGTGGATAGGTAGCTGTTGTTTTTAATTTCGTTCTTTATTTATCTATTTACTCTTTCTTGATTTATTTCTCAGGTTTTTCTCTTGATCTCAAATGTTCCTCGTGGGAACGATCTTGATTGCTGTCTTTTTCAAAAAGTAGAAGTAGCACGTGGTGCTCTCCTGGCCGGGAGAGTCCCCCGTGGTGGTCCTACTCTCAGTCAATCACCCCAAGGTCGCTGACAGATGTAACGGTGACTACGGCACGCGCGATAAATGCACGGGTAGCTACCCCGCATTGGCACGCGGTCAGTCGTTTCCGTTAACGGGTGCGCCCAAAGCACAGCACGGAACCAGTATAGGGCAGAGCCCTCTCAGTAACAGGGGTCTAGCCCCTCCACAGTAACCAAACAAGGGTCTTGCCCCTCCACAGTCCGCGCACCCTCACCTGACTAGCCTGGTTTACCCAGTGGGCCTAAAAAGTCGGTGTAGGATGGCTAGCTGAACCCCCGGGCCCGTGGGGTGGCTAGCTCCCTCCCTACACTAGTAGCTCTCCCTGGTACGGTGTACGCGAGGGCCAAAAAGTCGGTACAATGTGGCCAGACCTAACCCCGGGTCCCTGGGGTGGCTAGCTCCACTTTGCACTAAACAGGGGGGACAGTCGCTCTCCTTGGTACTCCATACTCAAGGGCCAGCTCACTTCCCCGTCCACTTTCCCAGTTCTATTCTATTTATTTTCTAGGAGCTCTACTCCTAATTCCCCGTAGGGTTCATGCTCATATTTCTCTGGCCAAGACATACTAGGTTTCATTATTTCAGTTTTATTTGCATATAGCGCTTGTTTCCAACATTTAATCTTTCTTTTTCAATTTATATACAAGCAGCTCGAATTTAGTTTCCAAACAACAGGAGTTAATGTAGCAGTTACTAGCAACCGTACTCTACATTTCACAGGCAGCTGTTATCCAATTACAGGCAATTATCATTATTCTATCTACTTATCCAAGACTGCAATTCAAGTATTTAAGACATTCGTTTTAGTATTTTTGTTCCTAGGATTCATGCCACACCGTAGGATCTATCATTCAATCTAGTTTTCAGGTCCTAGGATTCATGCCACACCCTAGGATCTATCATTTAATCTAGTTTTGAGGTCTTAGGATTCATGCCATACCCTAGGATCTATCATTTAATCTAGTTTTCAGGTCCTAGGATTCATGCCATACCCTAGGATCTATCATTTAATCTAGGTTTTAGGTCTTAGGATTCATGCCATACCCTAGGATCTATCATTTATTTCAGAGATGCATTAATGTTTGTAATTAACTAAGGGGAGCCACTCTACCCGCAAAATCGGGAGTAATGGGGCGTGATCGACAGGTTCACGTGCCTCCGCAACCCCTAAAGTATTTCAAGGTCCTAACATAAGAATCAATCACAAGGAACCACTCAGAACAGAATAAAAGTATTTCAAACAAGTAGAGGAACTAATTCTGAGAAGAACGAAATCTTAAACGCGGAAATCGGACCTCGAACGGACCCTAAACAGGTCAAAAACGACAACTCTGACTCAAATCAGACGACTGAAACACCTTCCAGACGTCTTAAAAAGTGGTCCAGGTCATACCTCACTCTGCACTGCTCCTCAGAAGTCCAGGGATCCTATTGAATCGCCTGGACCCAATTCCAGACGTCCGACCACCTCTCCGGACGTCTGGAGACACTCTTTGTCGTCTGGTGCCGTGCCTAGACGTCTGAACAGCGTGGGAGGGCATGTCCCCGCGCCTTCCCGAAACAAAACCTGCACGCGCAACAAAAACCTCCTCAACACGACACGTCTCAGAACCTCGACGAAATGGCCTGCATGGCCGTATCCGCAAAAGGAGGTACAGGAGAAATTTCGTACCTCTCAGTCATCTGGAACTCCCTCCAGACGTCACCCGTGTCGTCTGGATGTAGGTCTAGACATCTGATTCTATGAAAAATTCCCAGAATCAGAACCTCCTCGTCTTCTTCCCGCTGCGTGCGGCCGCGCCGCGCTCGTCCGCCTGCTGCTTGAGTTGTAGCAGCACCGGGGGAACCTCCCCAGCACCACGCTCCTCCGCGCGCCCGCCAGCCAACCTCAATCTGCACCGGCGAGCTCTCTCTCTTTCTCGCGCGCTCTCTCTCCTCTTTCCCTCTCGCTACACCTCTCCCCTCCGCCACTCCACCCGGCAGCAGCGGCGACTCGCTCTCACTCCCGCTCTAGCGCTCGCACTGGAGGAAGGAGAAGACGGTGGGGTGGTGAACGAGGGAGAGGGGTATTTGAAGGCGTGGGAGGGGAAGAAAAGGCGTCTGCAGGTCGGCGGGTTTTAGTCTGCACGCGGCATGCTCGTAAACTCGCGATCGTACGCACGCAAAAATTTATTTCCAGACGTCTGGGAAGGCGTCCAGACGTCTGACCAGACATCTGGACCAACTCCCAGACGTCTTAAAGTGTTTTTGATGCCTCGGGTCTTAACAGTTAAGATCTGGATATTCCTCAAGAGGTTGAGGAAAATGCAAAGCTTAAGTAGTAGGTCTAAGACTTAGGGAGTATTCAGCCTCGTTAACTGACCTTCGGTTTGCGGGACTCGGTAACCTAAGCACCCCAATTCACACACAGTCTGGTTCAGTGAGCATAACTATCAAAATCACGCAGAAGCGTATTTAATATTCTGAAAATGTTACCTAGATTAGGAGCGGCCGATCAACATAAGTTGATTTATACTAGTTCTCTGCGCGAAGAGGTGGGAAATTCCCCTCGAAGATGCGTAACAACATATCATCTCCTTGGTGCTTGTCTCTTAGGATATTTACATATCCTACTGGGGGCATGTAAGCACTCTGCTGGTTCAGATACCATGGATGGCATTATCACGAAATATCAATTGCCAGGGTCTGAAATCGGTCACGGAAAGTCATGGGCGGGATTATCTCAAAATCTCGAAAACCAGGGTTCTGAGGGTTACCATGGGCAGTGCTATCATGAAACATCGAATGCCAGGGACCTTTGAGGATTGATGATGGGGACGAGGAATCCGATACATACTGTGTTGTGAAGCCAATTCGAAGCTAGAAATAAAAAGAAAAGAGAGAGAAAACTTTCCAAACAAATAAAACCTTTGTCTCTCTCTTCCAAAAACGTACTGCAAACTGAACCAAGGATAAAATTATGTCTCAAGCACTGGTGCTTTAACCACGGAGTCCAATAAACCTTAGGAAAGTTCCTGCGGGCCTTAAAAACCTTTGCTAAGGACTGAGGCTAAAGCTAGACAGGTTTGGATCTTGGTTGGTACTAGAGTACCTTTAGGCTCATTGTTGGCATTCTAACCTAATCAAAGAGAAAAGAGAAGAAAAAATACTTATCAAGAATGGTGAAAGGAACTCATAGTCTAGAACAGAGGTTAAAACCTTAAAATTTTGCTAAGGGACTAGCAAAAGCTAGGCATGGGGGTATGATGAGAACCTCATCATGAACCCTAACTAGCACATTTTGACCTAATAAAATGAATAAAAGCTCCTACATAACCTAAAGGAAGGCCTAATTCAGGGAATAACCAATCTGAGGAGAGAACATGACACAAGGGGTAAAACTGTAATTTTACCATTGCAGTGCATCAGCAGGATTTCTAAGGGTCTAGACATAGGTCAATTGGATTTAATAAGAAAAAAAGTGGGATGGTTTGGTCAGAAAAGGGTTATGACAAAATTTATGAATTAAATGATATTCTGTAACCCTAAAACAAATCCACTTTAATTCATAAGGTTCTAGGAAAGATAAATATCAAATAAACCCTCTAAAATTCATGGAAAAATATCCCCTAGGATTTATAACCTTCAATTTGACCTTTGGAACATGTTTTGCCCTAGATTGGGGTCCATACCCAATTTTTGACCTAATTTAGATTTTTGTGCAAAATGTCCAGTCAAATATGGTCAAACCTAAAATACAACTTCACCATTAGATTTCTTAGGTCAAAATTAGGTTTATACCAAAATTTGAACCTAAGGGAAGGTCGTCTTCACCTACTTTGCAATTTGGTCCTCAAAATTACTTTCTGACCCTCAGCTCTTTGAAACCCTTGCGATTACCCCCTCAGCTTCCTCATCGTTTTCTTCATTTCGGCCCCTCTGCCATTCGCAGAAGGGGCCATACCTCCGGCGACTTCGCACGGAGGATTACGCCTCACCTGCATGGGGAGCTGCCCTCAGATTTGAAAGGGGAGCTCCCTACCGCATGGGCTGCTCCCCATGCCCTGAAACCCACCACACCTCTCGTGCGAACGCACGAGAGGTATGGGTCTCCGAGCGGCCTTACCTTCGGTGTGACTTTCCTGCCGCCCTCGTGCGCCTTCCACTCGGCCTGTGCCTATTTAAGGAAGGGTACACCATGCCGCTTCCTCCAAGCTTAATTTGGCTTGAGATCCCCCTCCAATTCGTCTCCTCCTAACTCTAGCCAATTGTCCAGAGCTTCCGGCAACTCTTCCTCCCTCTCTCGTTGCTCTGCCACTGTACCAGTGGCAGAGCTAGCTCCGTCGTCCTCCGTCGCACCGCGTCGTACCAACGTGCGCCCTCCGACCCCCTTCCTTGTCGCTGTCTTCTTCCCCTAGGAACCTTCATCTCCGGCGACGGCAGGCACCAGTGATAACACCACGCAAGGGGGTAGTAATTAGGTTGAATATGGCCCATCTTTAGAATAAAAGGCACAACATAAAGTAGAATAGGAGCATTACATGCATCAAGTACCAAGATTGCTTATAAACTGTATTAATGGCCATTTGTGTAAAGCATTTGTCAAAGCAGGCCTCAGATGAGCAATCGGACCGCACGGATGGATTCAGGACGACGAACGGAGTCTAACGGACTCAAGATCGGCCAAATCCGACATCCGGAGCTCCCACAATGGGCTCAAGAAATCCTGACCGTTGATCTGGAGATCAACGGCCTAGAACGCGCCACGTCGCCCCGCCCCCGCCGCTCGCACGCCCCCAAGCCAGCCAAGGACGCATCTCGGCCGTTGATCTTCGATCGAACGGCCGAGATCCGCGCGCTCGCCCACGGTCGCCACGACAAAGCGCGGGCGTGGCGCAACGGTTAGCGCGCACGCCCGCGTCGCGGCGACGCGCGTTCGAATCGCGCGGAGCGGAAATCACTTGCGGGCGAAGGGCGCGGCAAAATTGAGCCGCGCGATTAGAAGCGAGCGGCTAGGATTGCGCCACGCGGCGCGACGACAGCGCCCCACCTCCCACGCGCGCGCGCACGCGCGCCCGAAGCGCGATCCTAGCGCAGGCGCGGGAGGATCTCAGCCGTCCGATCATCAATCGGACGGCTCTCGTTCGACATCCACGGATCGCGCCTGAAGAGAGAGAGGGGCGGGCGGCTGACCGGCGGCAGAAGGTCTTCACCGACGTATCTGGAAGCGGTTTTAGCGACGTTCTGGATGTCGCTAAAGCACATTCTTCTTTTAGGAAGCCCTTAACTCTATTTAAACCCCCTTCTACCACCATTCAAGGCATCCTCTCCCACTTGCAACTACTCCACTCCTCTCCTAGCTAGTCTTAGGCACTCTTGTAATCGCCGGAGACGACGAGCCGCCGACGGAGCCTCCTCCACCGCCGTGGCTGCCTCGTCGCTCTCCACTCTCTCTCTACCTCTCTCTCTTTTAAGCTTTCATTTACTTTTGTTGAAGCATGTATTTAATATTGTAAACCATGAACTATGAATGCATGTTTAATGAAATTATTTTCCATTTAGTTGCCATTTTAATTTCTATTTAAAGTGCATGATCAAAACCAAGAGCTTTCTAACCCTAAACTCTCTCTATCTCTCACTTTTCAAAATCGTCTCTTTCGCAAGCAAAACTCCGCCTTTTTCGTGACAACAAGTGGTAAACAAAATCCGATTTCCACGCCTCCCTGAGATCGACACTCGGACTCACCTCCGTTTACTTCTTTTAAAACCGACGTATCAAGTGCAACTATAACGACACCTCTTAACACACACGCACGAAGGCACGTCAACCAGCCGCTCGCCCTCTGCCTCCCCCTTTCTCTCCTAACCTACCAAATAAGTTCCCCTTACTCCTCTCTTCATTTCCCCTCTGATAATTTGTACTCTCGACCTCTTGACACCATAGACCACCTTCACCCTCTCCACCTCCGACCACCAACTCCGGTGAGGCATAGGCCGTTTCACCCCTTGCCGACCGGTCCCTAAGCTTCACCACCTCCCACTGATCACCTTTCGCCCTTCCACTAACTGCCATACCCACTGGAACCTCCCCTTGAACACACCCACTTGCACGCACACAGTGTGCCCTAGGCACACACGCACAAGTGCCCTCATGCCACGCTGACCCCCAGGCCATCTTCGCTGTGTCACGGCAAAGCCTGCTAAGTGATTTGACGTGGTCGCAGGGCTGTTCTTGTGATTTCAAGGTCGCGGCCCCTTCCGCCATTGGCTCAGAAGCTTGAAGCTCGCTTGAAGCTTCGTTCAGGTCCCAGCACCCCAGGCCTCCAGGTCCAGAAGGCGCGGACTCCCCTCGCGCACTCAACCAGGCTTTCAATTGTCATCGGGGGCATAGCTGCAACTGCAATTGGACTCACCATCTGCTGCTAGGCGCGCGACAGGAAGGTGGGACTAAATGTCCCACCTCGTGCGTTTTTTAGCAGGCGCGGGTAAATAAATTGAAAAGTGATTTAAGCTCTTCGCCTCAGTACATGGGGTGAGGTCCCTTGCCCACTCACGGCCTCGTCCGCGACCCACGCCCCTGCGGACCTGGCATGACCCGACTACCCGTGCACTCCTTGCCCACCACCGCACACCGGTGGGTCTGGTCCCGGGTGCGTATACTTGACCCGATAACCCGGCTAGCTCTGGGAGAGCTGTGACTTGAGAGAGAAATAGAGAGAGAGAGAGACGTGGGGAGGGTAGGGGTAGGTTTTGCTTAACCGTGCCTGTGCAAGGAAGAAGAAGAAAGAGGAAGAGGAAGCAAAAGAAGAGGAAGAGGAAGCAGAAGAAGAAGAAGAAGAAGAAGAAGAAGAAGAGGAAGAGAAGAAGAAGAGGCCAACTGAAGAAGAGGAAGAAGTTGAGGACTTAGCCGTGCTAAGGAAGAAGGAGCAGGAGCTGAAGAAGAAGGCAGAGGAAGGAGCACAGTGTAGAAGGAAAGGAAGAAAAAGGAGGAGGCACAGCTCAAGAGAGAAGAAGAAAGAGCCAAAGAGGAAGAGAAGAAAAGAGGAGGGAGCTGCCGCAGAGAGGAAAGCCAAGCAGAAAGGAAAGGAAGAGAAGAAGAAGAAGCAGCCAAAGTCAGAGCAACAGCAGCCAAAGAGAGGAAAGGAAGAAGAAGAAGAAGAAGGCGTGCACTGTAGCAAACACCACTTAAGGCATTTGATTCACAAAATCAGACGTCTAAAGATAGAGAAAGAAGAAAAGAGAGAGCAAAGAAGAAAGAGAGAAGAGAAGAAAAATTCTATTTCCTTTTACTCTCTAGTTTTTTGGTAAAACAATACACTATTGGGAATTGTGATTTTTCTGTTTCTAAAGATTGAATTGCTCCTTGAGTTCTACCTCGAAATATTTTTAAATTTCGAGTAATAAATAAATTAAATTGATAATCATTTTTCGCAACATACTACAACGTATCTATCTTTTTAAAACACGCATTGCGAAAGTTGACCCATCAGGTACCAAGAAGAGTAACTGTCCCATTTTAGTGTAGAGCGAAGCTAGCCTCCTTGGGTTGAGACCCGGGGTTAGGATTGGCCACTCTACACCGACTCCGGTTGGCCCTCGCGTACGTGGTACCGAGGCGAGCTACTAGTGTAGGGAGGGAGTTAGCCACCCTATGGGGCCTGGGGTTCAGCTAGCCACCCTACACCGACTTGTTAGGCCCTTTGGGCAAACCAAGGTAGTCAGACGAGGGTGCGCGGACTCTAGAGGGGTGAAACCCCTGTTTGGTTCTAAGGGGCGAAACCCCTATTTTGAGAGGGTAAGGCCCTATACTGTTCTGTGATGTACTTTGGGCGTACCCGTTAACGGAAATGACTGATCGCATGTAAGTGCGGGGTAGCTACCCATGCACTTATCACGCGTGCCGTAATGATCGCTACGTCTTGATAGTGACCTCGGGGTGGTTGACTGGGTGTAGGACTACCACAGGGGACTCTTTCAGCTAGGAGAGTACCACGTGTACCTTTAACTGTACGGAAAAGACTACAATTAAGATCGTTCCCACAAGGAACATGTAAGATCAAGAAATATTTGGATACTTTGAGAGATCGATGAAACATAAACATATAAATGAGATAAATAGAAATGAGAATTAAATCTGTTGTTTTTACTGTTCTTGTACTTAAATAATATAAACACCACTCTACTCAGCGTTCGCTGACTCTGTCTTTTCATAACACTATTCAGGACTAGGAGTTGAGCAGCCCAAGTTTCCAGCTGCAAAGGATGCTAGGCCCAGCCGAGCCCAGCTGTAGTTGTTCTTTCAACACTTTCTTTTTCTCTACTATTGTAATAAGTAATTGATACCTAGTTTATTGTTTCTGCTATTCTTGTTTCCTTTCCGCTTTCAGTTGTTGTTGTTGTTGTGGCATGTATTGAGACAGTTATTCTACTTTCTTTACTACTTTGTACTTTTCTCCTACTTAGTTATATTGCATGTGTGAATGTAGTTTATTTTCCTGCTTTTGGTTATTTCTTGTTGGATGACTAGGTCTTGGGATTTATTGAGGCAAGTTGATCTCGGATCCTGTAGGGATTCGGGAATCGGGTCGTAAAAGGTAGCAATGACATAAGGCCCTAGAGTGGTTGTTGTTGGCCATCCTGTGGGTGGTTATAGACTTGTTGACCATCCTATGGGAGTCGAGCGAGATGGACGTCTGAGATTAGAGGCAATGCTGGAAGGAGGTGGAGGACGAGGAGGGGCTGTGGAAGAGGTCATCTTCTAGCAAGATTGGATCTTTCTCATGGAGGAAGAAGTCAATGATGGAGGAAGAGGAGTACAGGGAGGAGGAAGGAAGGGAGACGAGGAGTTTGAATAAATAAAAAGATAAAAATATGAAGGTATATATAAATTTTTTTATTTTTTTAAAATTTTATAACATTTTTTATTGGATTTAGCAGAGCAGGAGTATACAATCTTAACAGAGTAATTTTATAAAAATATATATACAAATATTAAGTACATGAATGTATATACATCTTATTAAAAATTTACAGAGATATATATATAAAAACCTCTAAAATTTATCTAATTTTAGTGTCTAACCAAAGTGGTTCATTATCCGTTTGTGTAGCTGAATCATTAAAATAACTGTAAGGCTATATTTGGATGAGTAATGAAGGGCTGAACATGACAAGAACAAAATGGATTGTGTATAATGGTATACGTGATTTACAATAAACACCATCTCGTATCATTACGTACAACATATTAATGTACCTATGGTGATCAAGCGAAGCATGATCTCGAGAGAGGCGACTATATATATGCAAGGCATTGCATAGCCATCGAGCGGGAGATTAGAGCGTGGCATGAGGGATCAGGTGGACATCAACGGTAAGGGTAAGTTGCGGCACGACAAAGGGCATTGAGGGGTAAGGAGGGGGGAAACAACTAATGTTTATGAGAAAATTTTGATGATCCTCCTACCTTTATCTGACACGTATATTATATTTTTTAAATATATTTTCATCTTGCCGAGTTCAAGCTCTCTTTGAGCGGAGTCCAACTTGTTTTGGGCTCGTCCCGATGACTTAATTATCATGCCTAAATTTTTATTCATGCTCAATTTAACTTGGCTACTTATGAACTTCTATCGAGACAATCCTGAGTTAAACCTATCAGACTTGAGCCTTTTGACAGCCTTAGTATCTATTACATTTAACCTTTATCCACTATATGTTTTTCATAAAAAAAGAAGAAGAAGAAAAAAATATAACTCCATATCAAATTTAAACAAATAAATTACAACCTTCTGTGCTTAAATCATATTAAAACCTACTACTTGTTCCATGAAACCATTACCATTTACAATTAATCTTTCCTAAAATTAGATTACTAATGCATCCAAATGCAGCCTAACTGTTAACTTTTAAGGATACATTTACTGGCTATTAACCGTCGGGGGACAACACAGAGAATATAAATCATAAAGGGTGCTGCGATAGGTTTTTTGGATTTCTGCATTAATTAGCTCCATGAAAATTGCAAGCTCTCTTAAAATATATAATTTCCCAACTACGTGGTTTATTTTCGAGTTAAGCAGAATTCAATCATTTACAGATGAGCCGACGTGGATTAATTACTATCAAGGAAAATTGTTTTAACATGCTATTTGTTAGCATAGCAATACAGTAAGATTTTTTCACTCTCTAAATTACCAACGGCCATATATATTAGCGTTCACTCACCAATTACTCATCAGTAATGACCTACTTATTAATTGAGTACTTCCATCAAAGGCATTCACCAAAAAAAAAAAAAAAGCAGAAGAAGCATCGAAAAGGAAAATCCAATCACTTGATTAGAAGCTCCTCATATATTGCCATTTTTCCACCCGCAATATTCAAAAATCCCCACTAGCCGTTGCACATTTCCAACTATACACTCTCCTCTCACTCCTTTTTAACACATGAAACGAATCAAATCTTGCAATATCAAGGAAAATCTAGCAAGTGGGTGAGGATCTACGAATCACAGGAAAAGAAATCTAGTTGGGATTTCTTGGAAGATCTCCCTCTAGATTATCGTGTACGTGCAATATGTCAGGTAGTAGTTATCCTTCTACACGCTGTGCAGCCTGCAGATACCTAAGGAGGAGGTGTACAGAGGACTGTGTGTTGGCTCCCTACTTCCCAGCGAATCACCATGAAAGATTTGCCTGCGTCCACAGGATCTTCGGTGCTGGAAATGTTAGCAGGACGTTGCAGGTATGGATATTAATTATCACATCATGATATACTCCTAAGCTAAGTCATACAAGTCATATATATGTGTGTACGTGTACAACCCTCAAAACTTTATACTCTATTTTCTTTCCTTTTCTTGTAAATTTTCGTTTCCGTAGTCGGATTATTTAGTATGAAAAATCACGCGAATCCTACTCTTTCTTTTTTCTGGTGCAAAACCGATTCTATCAAGTTACCTTTTCTTCAACGTTAAGTTACAGACGTCGAAGAAAGCCTGTATTAGACAGTGACGAGAAATGTCGATTAAGTCAAGTATATTGCGACGTTTATTTTTCCGTCAGGAATAGCCTATACATCTGGTTGCATTGTAATTGCAACAATTTATCAAAATTTCGATTGTCAGGAAACCTGAACCTCAAACTACGTACCCATTGGTGATCATGAAGCCAATCAATTCATGCACGTCATATCGAATGCATCTAATTAGTAGGAGTCATGAAAGTGATACTCTTTGTTCGTTAACTTGGACTAAGTAAGAAGGCTTTTGCCCTGCAGCAACTCCCGGAGCAGCTGCGCGCACAAGCAGCAGAATCCATCACCTATGAAGCATACTTGCGCGTGCAGTATCCCGTGCACGGCTGCGTGGGCATCATACATACGCTATACCAGCAAATACAAATCTGTGAACGGGAACTTGCTGAGACTCGCGCTCAAATCGCGATGCTAACGTCGCAATTGCCGCCACATCCTAACCCTCAACTAATTCATCAGAATCAGGAACAAGGAGTGACAGACGAACAACAATACATAATGGAGCTAAGCGTTAACCATGGAACATCCCTCCAAGAAGGGCAAGTTGATGATCAACCATTCCTAGATATGCCCTCCCAGTTTCCAGATTTGCTATGATCTCTTTTTGTGGGAGTTCACTCTCTCCAAAGCACGTGGATTTTGAAATAAGAAGAAAATTGTCCATCACCTCCACTCTACCTTCACATTTCGACGTCGTTTTTGCTGCTGGTATTACATTGAAATCAAGCTTATCACGACTGGTGGGTTGATTGTCAACCTCGATCCGACCACTTTTTACCCATTAGCATGGTACGTCAACAATGTCAGCAGTGTTTTATTATTCTTAGTACGTGATACAGGTTTACCTGCAACTGAATTGATATGTTGGGTGCTTTTTTGTGTTTTATGAGTTATTTTTAAAATTTTCCTCTCTTGAGAGGAAGTTATGTACCTTCCCCCTCTCAGAGGAGAGCAGAAGATGTCTTTTCTTCCTTATCTTTTCTTCCTTGACTTTTGATGCCACGACTTATATTATTTTTTAATAAAAAATTTTATTTCAGATTAGAAAAAAAACAAGAATAAAGCTGTCACCTGCGAGTCTCTCGAGTAGGGAAGGAAAGATAAGAGGGAGAAATTAAGGAAGAAAAAGAACAGAAAAAGCAAATTCATGTTTATTTATACGTTAGTTTGGTCAGAGGATGTTTTTTAGTTTTTTTCTTTCTTTCTTGTTTTTCGATTTTCACGCCTTAAAGAGTTGATCAGAAGGGTTGCAGATAGTTGGACGCGGATATGGATTGTATGCACCGCATCTTATTCATTTTTGAGTGAGGGATGATTTACTTGGGGCGTTTTCCACACCCCATCTCAAGTAGGGATGAAAGTAGGATGGGTTTGGGTCACATTCAACTAAATTTATGTCTGTATTTATTTATAAAATTTATATTTATATCTTACTTATTTATTTATTAGATACAAAAATTTAAATTCATATCTATACTAATCTATCCATCAGGTAATTATTTACCTATTAGGTACCCATTGATAAATTAAACCTACAATTAAATCATGTCAAATTAGAATCAAAATAAAAAAAAATCTATAATATAATTTATTAATTGTTTATTTTTAGAAAATTCTTAATATAAGAGCTCGGATTACTCTAATTTTATTGATATTCATTATAATTATTACAAAAAGAGTTTTTCAAGATGAAAAAATCAAAAATAAAAATACAAAAAAAAGATTAAATATTAGAACCTTTTAAATAAAAAATCTTCATCTCCAAAATAAATATTTAATGGAAGTTTTAGAAGTATTACTAACTTTCAAAATCATGAAAAGAATAATAAAGATTAAGGGTGGAAGAATAAGGGACTTAGGGTAGTATTGATATAAGTCTCAAGGAAATAGAAATTTTATTCAGATATTTGAGTAGTATAATTGAATATAGATTCATACCTATACATATACTTAAATTTAGTCAGATCTTTTAGATAAAATTCATACTTGAACTCGATCAGATTTATTTTTAGGAACATGACGTAAAAATTTCTATTTTTTTCGGAGTGACTTACATTTTTTTTCTTACAATAAAGTTCATAGTATTTAATAGGTCTTTTTGGTGCTTTATGAATTATCTTATCCCGAGACAGGTAGCTGATCCTAGATAGGGAAAACGGATATTCGATGGATGATGACCGAAACTTGACAAGTTAATGGGTGCAGAATTTGGATGCACTATACGAGTAAACAAGTAGTAGGTTTCTAAGCAGCGATTGGCTTATTAAGGTTAGAATTATTTACTTTCCAACTTTTCTTTATAAACCAATAGCAAAATTTTTGACGGAACCTAATTAACTCGCAATATTTGTTGTATTTGTTATATCCGTTTATGAGTGTAAAAATTCTACGAGGATTTGTGTAATGTGTGGAGGTATAAATGTAAAATTAAAAAAAATCTTATTTTTTGGTTCGATGGGATTAACTTAGATTAAGGATTATTTATTTATTTTTTTTAATTTTTTACATCATTTTAACATAAATATCATATCAATATTGTAATCATTTTTCATTCTCATTTTTAATATTAAAAAGATACTCATTATATCTTTCACTTTTACTTTTAATAATAAATAAATAACTATTAATATTCTTCACTCCTACTTATACTACTAAATAAATATCCACTAATATTACATAAATATAAAAATTATTTTAACCATATACTTAACCCTATCTTTATTTCATCATTTAAATAAATACTATTTTCACTTATTTCATTTTAATCCTTCTTAACCTATCACCAAATACACCCTTAAACTAAGACAAGGTTCCACGATGACAACTGTCATATCTTGCCCACGTTCTTCCTGTTTATGATTGCTAAAAAATATATGATCTTTTTATGAAAATACCACTTAAATTAATGTCTTTCTAGTTTGAATTGACAAACATTAAGTCGTTCTTTCCTTTTTTTCCTCCTCCTTTAGCCTCCTCCAAATGTCATGATCACCACTACCATGAAAGCAACAACAGCAGCAGTAGCAACAACTTCCATTCGATGTCCTCTACGGCCACACCCCCATCGACGTTGCCACAGCACCACCCAAGCACTTAGGTGGGAGGAGGTGGAGGACATGGAGGTGAGCATGCAAGTGGAAGGAGGGTGGAGGTGAGAGGGAGTAGGTGAGAGGTAGGTCATATGAGGAGCAAGGAGGAAAAGATCAAAGAAAGAGGAGAGAGAAGCAACTTGTAAATATAAACATTGCCATCGACGGGGAAGAGGTCAAGATAAAAGGAGGGAAGGCTCACATCAGTAATAAATTTAGTCATTTGATATATTTCAAAAAATAGATTAAATCATCACTATTCATCCATTTTCCTTTACGATTAACACTTTCAACTTTAGTTAACTTTTACCTAACCGTATAATCAATGGACTAACACAAAGATAACATGTACGTTAACTATGTAAATTTTACAACGACAATGATAATAATATTTACGATCTAATAATAAAAAAATAATTTCAACGACATACGTGTGACAACTCCTCCTAAAGTTACGCATCAATTGCGCATGTGAAACTTTCCCTGTCACGGTCCCACCACATGGCATCTCCCGCGGCACCACGGCTCTGCATCCGACCACGATGTTTCAATCTCTTCGCCTTCCTTCTTCTCGACAGCCATCGCCTTCAACGTGGACGAGCCCAAGACCACCCATTTAAGCTTCTTCTCCCGCTACGTACATCCACGGCGGCCGCAACAACATTGCCATCCGCACTGTTAGGCCTAGTTTATTCGGGGCCTCACTACTCAAAAGGGAGCTTTAAAAAGGAAGTTAATTTTTTTTATTTGATTATTTAATTTTTTATTCATTAATTTAGATTTAGTCATTTTAATGTAAATTTTTTTAACATCAATTTCAACTGATATTTATTAAATCCATATTCAAATTATATACCAATCATATCTCTAATATCCCTCATATTTTATATATATCTAATATCACTTTCAAATAAATATCATAATAATAATTTAATATTAATTCAAGTAAATATATTCTTAACATTACTTTCCTAAATTCTTTGATAAATTAACCCTCGGGTCCAATGCGTACTCGTCGAGGAAAATAGCTCTCACCACTTTGAGGAAGATCCCAGTGACGGCCGAAAGCAGGAGGTTCCAGATGGAGCATCCATGCAACAGGTGGTGCCTCCATTGGCAATGTCTCTGCATATGGGAAAGCGGGGGACCATGTGGAGAGCACCCGTGAGTGGGACAGCAGCGCCAGCGTACTCCCAGGTGGTAGATCGAGGCAGCACGAAGAACGTCACATGGGATGGTGAGAGGTGGTGGCTGGCAGGCGTCGCGGAAGGAGGTGGTGCAATGGGTTCTTCCCCATACGTGTAAGATGAAACAAGGAAGAAGAGGAGCCGCTTAATAAAATATTTTCCTTTTACACGCAGGGATGTAAAAGTTACATTTTTGTAGTTATAAATTTTGATTAGTACATCTAGGTCCCCACAAAGATATTTGTATTAATGCATTAGTTTAACGTCCATAACCTTGTCACCAAAATCAAGGTCACGTGTTTAAATTCAATTGCATTCTTTTTTTTGTTTTTTCAATTTGAGGTGTAATTCTAGTGTTGGCGATCGAGTTTTGTCGCGGTATTTTGTCAAGACTTGCGTGTTTAGTCATGGATGTAAAATATTTTTATCCTATGCTGAAGCTTTTGTAAACTCAACCTGATCATGATTTGATCTAACCTAACTTAATATGGACGGAATGGGTAAAATTTAACCTAAACTTGGCCAAGTTTGGATATATATTTTATTCAAAAAATTCAACCCAACATACGTATAAAACTATACTTGATTACTTAACCTAAGTATCAAATAAAAATTTTAATTACGTAAAATAAATAAGTCTCACCTTAAATTTATTTTTCTCCCAACCTTAATTTCTTTCATTATGTTGAAGGTTAAAAATAATTTTAAAATTTCTATTATTTCAGAGGTGGAGATCTTTTATTTAAAATATATTTATATCATTTCTCTTTATATTTTTTATCTTTTGTTTCCGATATATTCATTTTGACTTTATGATTTTTATCTTTTATTTCTGATATATTCATTTTGAAGGACTTCTTTTTTGAAATAAATGAAATTAGCATAACTTGAATTATTATGTTATGTTTCAATCATGTTAAAAATAAATAATTAAAGAATTATATTATAATTTTTTTTTAAGATCCTTAACTGTAATTTGATAAGATTTGATTTTAAGAATAATTTATAATTAAACATCAATGAATAAATAGATATTTGATGGATATATATGGATATTGATATTAATTTAGATTTTTATACTCAACAGATAAATGAACAGAATATAGTGATAAATTTTATAAATACGTATGATATAAACTAAACTAATATGAACCTAGCCCGTTTGCCTCCCTAAACACGGGTACCCAACACGCTTGTCAGAGACTTGCAAAATGTCGAAAGCCTCCCCCTTTCAGGGCATTCAAGTTTTTCAAACACGCAAAACAAGTCAAAAGAAGCTACGTATGTTATTTGCTGTTGGAAAACGTGAAGCTGAGTATATTATTTCCTTTCTCAGAGATCTTTTGCTAACTATTATGCTACCTTACCTGATTTTATTATCCCAAACAGCAGAACATCAACGACCACAAAATTTCACAAGAACATGCTCCCGAAGAAGACGCTTTATTGCATAATCCAGATCAATGAAACTATTTTGCTGTAAAATCAACTATCTTGCTATGAAATCAACGACATGCTAGTTCAGCTGCACCTTCTGAAACAAATTTACAAGCTTAAGACTTCCTTGAAGCCATAATAGATACTTACCTTGATTACCAATCTTAAGAGCAGAGTTTGGTTTGCCAGCAAAAGAGGCGAGGCAAGCCATGGTATTCATCCACAAAGACCATTCAATGCTTCTGCATGCCCACTTGGGTGCCACCCCTGATGCCGGTCGACGTTAGACTTGCTGGACCAACCTCCTCGTTTTCCCCATTGGTTGTCTTCTTGTACGTGTACCACTTTGCAATCAGAAGGTAGACCAAGAAGTTCACCACACTTAGAATCGCCAGCAAGTAGTAGAAGTAATCCAGTTTACCAACGTTCAGATTGTCTGGTATCCAGCCAGGATTCCTGTTCCTGGTCGTCGTTTTGGTCACAATTGTCACGAGGAGAGTGCTGAGATAATTACCGAGGGAAACGGTTGTCAGCGACAATGCTGAGCACATGCTCCTCATTGCATCTGGTGCCTGGTCGTAGAAAAACTCGATCTGCCCGACGAAAGTGAAAACTTCTGCCGCACCGATAATGAAGTACTGCGGCACCTGCCAGAAGATGGACATGGGCACCTGCTTGGCATTGTAAAGGTTGTGCCTCTTGACCATGTTGAGCCTCACTACCTCCAGAAGGCCGGCAGCAACCATCGCGAATACGGAGATGACGAGACCAATCCCCATGCGTGTCAGCTGGGTGAATCCCCTCTCTCGGCCGGTGGACTTCCTCACTATGGGGACGATGACACAGTCATAGATGGGGACCCAGATAATCACGCTGATGGTGTCGAAGATGGTAAGAGATGCCGAGGGTATCTTGAAGTTTGGCCCCATGTGAGGGTCGAGGGTGTTTCCCTGGAGGACGAACATGGTGCTCATCTGGCCATAGACCGTTGAGAAGATGATGCCACTGGCCCATATCGGGAGAAGGCGTACGACTGCTTTCAGCTCCTCCACTTG
This sequence comes from Thalassia testudinum, assembly GCA_037157565.1. Taxonomy (NCBI): domain Eukaryota; kingdom Viridiplantae; phylum Streptophyta; class Magnoliopsida; order Alismatales; family Hydrocharitaceae; genus Thalassia; species Thalassia testudinum. The sequence goes on from JAZHRO010000073.1 coordinate 157,740,913, forward strand.
CGTGACCGTGCAAAGGCTCCATGGGCTCACGTGGCCTTTGGTCAGGTCGTCGTATTCGGTCACCACTGCTGCTTTGTCAAGGAAGCTGATTGCAAATGTATTTGAGGAACACATCAGCACATATTATAGACGTTGATTTTATTGCATGCATATCTGATCTTTAGCAATAACTGGTGGCAATCGATTTCGGACACTGAAAATTATCTTATGGACACATCCATATCTCAATGTTGTATTCAACAATACACTACCCAAGTAGAAGAATAATGTTTAAATTCAAGGGGCAGAGATATGTCTTTTTTATTTCATAAAAATAAACATGTTAAGATATTTTGTATCACAAATGTAGCATGTTTTAGCTGTTTTCCGGGCCTAGAAGTAATCAAATGACTACAAATGAGGATTAGGGTTATCCAAAAGATGGATGTAAAAGATAATGAGAATTAAAGCAATATCAGCAAATGGCACTAATATTTAAGAAAGCAAATGATCAACGTGACTGAGAAGCAACCTGAACGAAGGGCAGTCTAAGAGATCAAGGACAAACTATTAGTGATATATGTGATGAAACCAAAGATGAGATGCCCCGTGGCTCACCTGAATTGATCTGTGTGCTCCAGTTTACGGCTACCCTGTATAGCTGACTCCTTATCAGGAATCTCGTAGAGAAGGCTTTTGTTGCTAGGCACCTTTACTTTAATCTTTTTGAATGATGCAACAAGAACTTGAGCAATCCTGGTTAAGGGGCCCCCCCCAGGTTTCTGATGCCGATATAGACGAGTACCCAAGATGAAACTGACAACAGCAATTGCCATTGCAACAGCTGGAATTCCAAACCCCCAGCCCCATCCAATGTTCATTTGTATATATACCAAAACAGAAGAAGCAACAAGGGCTCCAATATTGATTGAGAAATAAAACCAGTTGAAAAAGGAGCTCTTGCTTTTCTTCTCATCTTCATCGTTTTCATCAAATTGGTCAGCCCCAAATGATGAGACAGAAGGCTTAATCCCTCCTGTGCCAATAGCAATCAGATAGAGAGCCATGAAAAAGACTGCGCTTTGACCGTGACTAGGATGGCAAACACCATTGGTGCAAGAAGGCTTTAAGCTTTTATCCGTAGCAGATAATGTTAACAATGTCAATCCCTGCAAGCAAACAAAATTAAAGAATGTTCCATTCAATGTCAGGCGGCAGTTATCCTAAAAGAGCCTAATGGGAGGATTCTTACAGATATATAGATCAGCATGAAACTGGAAATGGTCCAATATCTTCCAATATAAGCATCAGCTATGAAAGCTCCAAGCAGAGGCATGAGGTAACAAGTACCAGACCAATTTGTCACATTATTGGCAGCTGTAGCATTTCCTTGATTGAGTCGATCTGTCATATAGTTCACAAGATTGGTGCCCATCCCATAATAGGCCAATCTCTCACAGCACTCATTTGCTGGAAAGGAAAAATGAGCCAAAGTTCAAATTACTAGAATCACTAATACATATTTTGGCATTTACAAAAAGATAAATAAAGTGATTACTGTTTAAACTAAGTTGACATTAGGTGATAATGTCATACCAAGGATGAAGGGGCAAGCTCTCCAATTTCCAGTTTCCTTCTTGACAGCAGGGTTGCCACGTAAGTCAGTAGTTCCATCTTTAGTGTGTCTGTCTTCTTCCACAGATCCCATGAAGATGGCTATTCGAAAATGCCCTTTGTGATAGCTCAGTATGTGATAGCTATTGCCAACGTAAACAGATGACACCAACAATGAATCTATACTTTTTCAGATTTGATGACATAATCCATTTGAAAAACCTTACTCCAGAGGTTGAAATTTTATAACTGAAAATATACAACATGATCAGGATAAGCAACTCTAAAATCAAAGCTGTAAAGACGTTAAAAACTCCTTAATCGCCCGAGGCAAGAGACGACAAAAAGGCAATCGTCTGGTTGAATTGAAGCAACAAGTCTTTTTCTTTTTTAAAATATTGAATATGACTAAATAACTCATATGGTAGCATCGACTTTCATAAGAATCATGCGATAACATCATTTAAGTGAAAGGAAAAACAATCATCCTATCATATTTAAGTAACAATAACACATTTACATTATCATGTAATGTGTTCATATATATGGTATATGTATAAATACAAACCAAAACATATGTTATATGTATCCACCAAAAACAAGATAGGGACATATATGATATATACCATATTTAACAGACTATTATATATACTACATTTAACGGACTTAATATCATAACTTATGCATATATTGTTATGTATTGTTAGATACTCTCAGACAATAACTATGTATATAACATATACCATTAAACTAACATATATCAAAATTTTAATTACAAACTCACAATAACGTATGTATATAACTTATACATATGCCATATCAGAGAAACAATAGTCTAATCTAGTAAGATATATCAAAGAAAAAGATAAATTTAAGAGTATACTAAAGCTGTTAATAACACATATATATAGAATAATATATAACACTAACAGATATAATATGCATAACTTAAGACTAAAGAAGTCTTGTGGCCTTTAGGAGTAGGGCGACAAGGCGCATGGCAACCTAGGTAATCAAGGCAATGATCGGGAGCCTAGATAAAGCCCCTTGCTTGGGACAACTCTAAGGCAACCTTTAGCTTTCTCGCCTAGCCCAGTAGGCCTAGTAGTTGACACAATAGCCTTGATAGCATTGTCTAACACTAATAAGCATAGTCATATTTTGCAAGCAATTCAAGAAAAAAGTCTAAAGATTGACCATAGTGAGAAACTAATTAACTTTTTAAATCCAACTTAAGGGGAAGGGGAGCATGTGTCCCTTGTTGAAGAAAACAAACGTCAAGGTTTATCTTGATCTAATAGATTGTAACGTTAAAGTTCACTTTAATTATGAATACAAGCAACTTGTAAAATGCATAAAAAGGAATATAAACATAAATGTTCCCTCAATATTCTCAAAATTTATTGGCGAAATGCTTTAAATGACTTTAGAAGATCTTATCAAGTTGTGCAAGAAAGGAAAGTTGGAGCATCTCGACAAGATGCAAGACGTTTTCCTAAATGAACTACATGTCAAGAATTCATTCAGGGATGTATACAATTTAAATGAGCAAAAGAGATGGAACAAAGATTACAAGTAGAAAAAAGAAATACAGATATGGTGATTAGGGATCAAGTTCATATAGATAGAGTAATTAGGGATCAAGCTCTACTTTGTATTCTCTTCCAAAAACATTTTAAAATTCTATTATACTTTGAAATGGTTGAGATTGGGTTCTCCCATATTCACATTCATTTAATGGAGACAAACGTCCTAATTCTTTTTTTTATATATAAGAACAGGGATGTTCACTCAAGGATAGTGATCATGGAGAGTCTTAACTGGGGGCTCTGGGATAAAGGTAAAGGTCTGCTTCATCCCAGTTTCTGACTGTGGCTTCCAAAACCTCTTTTCTATCTAATAATTCTACTCAGTTTTAGATGTATAAAAAACATAAGGAAAAGGAGGTCAAAAATACACCATTTTTGTTTCTAATCTGCCAATATGGGTTGCTCCTCCTCAAATTAAAGAAACAAGAGGTACTTCTCCAAAATAACAACTATTAGAAACCATTATTGATTGCCCCTCTAATTCCACCTTGAAGTCATAAACGTTGTTTCCTCTGCCATACATAATGGCATGAATTGTAGCCGCGGCATTGAAAGGGCATATTTTAGAATATATATTGTAAGAGATAAACACAGATATGCCAAGTAATATAGCGACATTATGAACAGGCAAAAAACACTTTGGGTCATCCAAATAATGAACAACCAAAATCGGTAGAAAAGGAAAGATTCCAAGCTCTATGTTAGCATAGAGAAGAAATGCAGTTCATGGATCCCGTCAGCTATGACGGAGTAGAGTGTAGACAATGTCTGCTGGGATGGGAAAACTTCTGTGGTGAAGAGAGGAGAAAGAAGTAGAAAATGGGAAGAGTCAAAGTTTCTATTCCAAAATAATGAATGTATTTTTTTTACAAATAAAACTTGTGCTTCTTCTAAGAAAAAATTTCTTCACTACTTAGATAATTGATCTGATTCTTACAATCTGTCCTACTTTCTTACCCTTGTAAAGATACAAACCAGATAAATTATAGTACATGAATTGACTCCAAAATTATTGGATTGAGAATGACCCAAACAGCCCAAATTGAATTACAATTAACTTAACGATAATATGAGGATATATCATTATCATCTAAGCACCAAACCTTTTGCAGTTGAGGCAGAAGGTGGCCACTGCAAGACAAATCATTTACACTTGCTTTATATCTTCATGCAATTACAAGTGCCAAAAGAATTCAAAAGTATCTTTTATACTTTATAGAGCTATTTCCCGCTCATTGCCTATTGCCAGACATGTGACCAACCAATCTTTTTCCTTTTCAAAAGTGAAAGGATGATTGATTATCCAGATTCATTACAAGATAAAAGATTTGTTCAGTAAACTGAAATAATTAATTTATATTTTTGCCGACAAGGAGCATTAGATCAAACAGATTCCCAACAAGACATAAAACAGAAGATCGGCGATCCTTTTCCACAAGCACAAACTACTAAAGAGACACATTAAGCTCAATTTGGCTACAATTACCACAAAAAAGAAGATGCAACACTTAGAAGAAATGGCACTGAAGAAAAAGGTCATCAGCAAAAACCAAGAAGCTCTCTAACTTTCTTTGCAATTCAACAAATCAAATAATACGCTGAATAAGCAATTCATCCCCGACTATTGAATCAATGCTGAGAACCAACATGGGCACACTCAAAAAGAAAACAAACATCACGTAAAGTATGTTTCATGATTTTTTTTTTTTTGAAAGGAGGTATGTTTCATGGATTATATTGTCCTCTCCTCAATAACTATCCCGACTACCAAAAATTCTCCTCAAGATATAATCTGAATTTTTCTATTCACTCAGTCCTTGTTACTACAAGCTTCATAAATGGAGTAATAATCAAAACTGGACATCTAGAAAAGCACACGGATTCAATAGTTCTTTAACCATTAAAAAAGAAGAAAAAATCAATAGGAACATGAAGGCAAAGAGGAAAACAAAGTACTTGTACCCCATAGTGTTTTTCCCTCACATCCTCCACTGTCCGGTGCACGACCAAAGAGACATCTATGGTTTCCTGCTCCATCTCTCACCTTTAAAAAGTGGGAACGGCAGGCAGGTCCCCAGTTTGAGTCCCGACTAACCTAGAGAGATAAGTTTGCGGGCTATTCATCCCCCGCCCAGGATGAGCGTTATCATCTTTTTAATAATTTAAATGCAAGCTTCTCCACCAGCTGTCCTCCCCACTCTTCTTAAATTTGCTCTTACCAGCAAGACCACTCCATGTATACTGCATCTTTCTCCAAAAGAAACGGACTACTGCTGTGTCCATATGACACCCACGCGTAAACCCAAAACAGAAAGCCAGATGGGTAACAGCCAAAAAGCAAAGAATAAAAGAGGAATTTGATAAATGACCCAATAACCTAACGTGTATGAACACATTCACCATTAACAACCCATACGTACCCATATAAGAAGAATCAAGGGTCTCCAAAACAGCCTGCACTAACGCCTACCCAAATAAAGAAAGACATCTCGATGTAATATCGCGCCCTTAAAAGCCACTGAAAGCACCCGCTCAAAATCATGAAGCGAAGCTAACCCACTTGGAAAAATCCAACTTTGGCACCAACCCAAATCGTGGTTCGGATTTATAAGGAGAACCCACTTGTCAAGATCCAAATTTGACACCAACCCAAATCGCGTTTCGGATTCAAATGGAGAACCCACACGTCAAAATCCAATTTTGACATCGACCCAAATCGTATTATCAAATAAAAGCCACGCAAAGCAACACAGAACACCTTCACAATTCGAAAGATTGAAACTTTTGAGTTCACGGTGGAGGGAGAAGACGCATCACCTGTGAAAGGATCTCTGACGCTAGCAAACCACAAGGCTCTCGGCGCAGAAAAATGCGAACACCAACGAGTTGGAAGCGCTCTCCCTCCGCTCTCGAGTGAAGTGTTGTGTTTGTGGGAATGAGAAGAAAGCGGTGACAGAGAACTTCTCGCGCTTCCCTTTCGTCGGAAACGTCGACACGAGCGCTTTCGCTTTCGGGAATATCAGGGATATTTTAGGGCTATTTTTCTTTGGGTCAAGAGAGTGGTGTTAAAAAAATACGTGAAATTAGTATTTACTTTTATTTTTATTTACCTATAAAGAGGTGTTAGTATTAATTTTTTATTTATTTAAATTAATGTTAAGGTGTGATATTTACTTTAACTAATATTAACATTAGATTCCGGAAAGTAAAATTTAGATACGTAGAAGTAAGTAAATTCACTCTTGCTTTAGTAATACATCTTAAAACTAATGTTAGAAGAATATATGTTAAAATTCAAAAATAAGTGTTAAGATAATATAGGTTAACCCTTTAGGTAAATTAACCCTTATTAATGCTCTCTAGGTGTAACTTTTATTAGGGTCATAGGATTTTGACTCGAGGAGTGTCCATACCCATTTAATGATTGCATTAAGTTTGGACCATTAGGTATAAGAAAATCATGCATGTTGGTCCCAAGTTTTGTTGTTTATGATAACTAGTCAATTGAATTCGCCCTTTGTTGTTGGAAAAATAGAATTATGGATTTCAATTTTAACAAAATTATTTAACTTAATTATATCATGGTGATTATCATCACCCTTATGGAAAATCTAGTTATTACCAACAACTCATTTATTTAGCATTTGCTTGTCTTTCTTTGTGTAAAGCTAAGGTTAACACATAATTTTGATTCATAGAATAGCAAACCTATAAAATGGCTATATTTTTCATTTTCTAAAATGGATGTAAAAGAGAGAAAACTTAATCCATGTAAACAATTTCCTATGTGTTATGTAATGATGTGAATTATAATATACTAATATTATAGTAACACATCATTTTGAATTATAGAATAGCAAACCTATAAAATGGCTATATTTATCATTTTCTAAAATGGATGTAAAAGAAAGAAAGCTCAATCCATGTGAACAATTTCCTATGTGTTATGTAATATGTGAATTATAATATGTTGGTGCAAGGACATCACGATCGTTGATTTTGATAATAACAAAATACTTGTTATTTGACATTTGCATTTTTAGTGATTAAGTTTTAGGATTAATACAAATGAAGGTAAGCCTAAGGAGCTTGTTCTTGGATAAAAGCATCAAGAAGCATAGAGAAATATGGAGGAGATGGAGCTTCACGTGGATCGAAAGCTTGAAGATGAAGAACATGATAGAAGTCTTTTTATACATGTATTTATTTGTTTGCTCTTTATTTTCTTAGAATTATTGTAAAGAGACTAAAAAGTACAACACCTTAGTCCTAAGAATACCTTCCCATCTCTATGACATTTAGACAAACTTAGAAAATCAAAATATGCTTCAAAGAGCCTGATAAAGACATCCAATATGGACATCAGACGTCTGATATGTGACTTTAAGTTGTCTGACATTTTGGCCAAACATTCGAATACTTAGGTTGGAAATTAATAGTCTATGCATTTCCATTTAGACATTCTACCCTTAGTCCAGATGTCTTACAAGACGTCTGATGACCTTGCTAAACGTCCAACAAGAGAATCGTTAGACATTAGCCTTGCAAGCGGACTTAGGATAATTTAGCATTTATTTCCAGACATCCGTAGAGCCGTCCAGACATCTAATAAAGAGACATTAGGCCTAATCTGACCTGCATGAAGATTTGTTAGACGTTATAACCGTTATGCTTCGGGAAATCAATTTCCACAGAGAATCCTTAGATCATACATCCGATAGTTTTGTCAGACGTCTAATATGTTGTCTGACCTTGTTACACAACAACCCTGTTTAGATCTGGTTCAAAATAGGAACAAACTCGCCTATACTTAAATGTCTAATAAAATTACTAGACGTCCTATAATAGCACATCAGAGATCCACCTAGAACCCTGTTCGATCCAATAGAATCAGGAACTTTGACCCTTTAAATCAAACATCCAAAATTGTTATCAGACATCTGACCAGATGTATGAACCTAAAATTAGAGTCTGATAACTGCGTCAGACTCATTAGGACTCTGATTTGATTTTGATTTCGACCCAAATCTCCTTGGAATCTTTCCTAATGGCTATCTAAGCTTTCCTAAGCTTTCTAAAGGCTTCCTAGGGCCTCTATAAATAGAGAAGGACCCTTCCTTGGCTTAGATGTGCCTAAGACACCTTTTTATACTACTTCAACCATATTTGTGTCATTGAAGAGAAGATCCAAGTGTTAGAAATGCCCTTGCTCTCCCGTCTACACAATCTAAATCCGAGAGCACCAATCCGCTACGTACTTCACTTCTATCTAAGGGAAGTTCTCTAAACCTATAGGAGCTTATTATAACTCTACCTATTTGGGCTCTAGAGGATTGTTGTAATTTTGTTTTGTTTGTGGTTGGGTATTCGCTTGGCGAATTCCCGTTTCCTTCGTGAGACAAAATACTCTTTGTGAAGAAGAGTGGTTTTGAGGTATGCTATCCTCGGGTGAAAATAATGTGGTTGTATTTGAGGTTGCATCACCCTCATTTAAGTGACACGTAGTGGATTTGATTGACTCGATCAACCGAGAAATCTTAAGTCGAGAGGCTTAAGTGATGATTTTTACTTAGGTTAAATTTTTACCTAAAAATACTTGTCTCATTTGTGTTGAATGATATTTATGTGATTGATTATAATTTTATTTTCACCTATTTTATATACCGTACTATTCACCCCTCTGATATGAAATTTGGTAATATATATACTAATATTATAGTTCTCACGTCATTGCCTTCTCCAACAACTTTATTATAGGTTAAATAGATGTAGAGAAAACATAAAAAAAAAATAGAAAAACATTCCAAACATACTTTCTTTCAAACATTTTTGCCTTGTAATTTAAAATGCAGGTATCTCATTACAGGACACTCATCAATGGGTTTCTTAAGAATCCGTATGATTTATCAATTCTTTTAAAAAATAAGATATTATTTCCATTCTTTAGGTAATATTTTCTTTCCATACTCTATATTAAAAAGATAGATGTTACTTGTTAATATAATTTAAAATTTTGCAACCTTATTCGATTAGGAAAAATACTTTTGATAAATAAAATATGACGTTTCAACCGTTGCTCTTAATTTGATATGTCATTTTATGATTTCAAAAATATCTCGTCGTGTCCTACTTTATTTCAAGAAAGCACTAAACATCAATTTAATAATTACGTTGATTTTGTTCACAAATGACATTTAGTTATCAAGTGTTTTATGCCAACACATCACATTCTCCAACAACTACAGCTTTCGCAAGTAGGTACTTGACAGACTTACCCTTCATTTTTTGTATAAGGTATAGATTTGAGAGAGTCGAAGTGGGTTACTTGAGAGAATGGAGGATGATATAAAAGATTGGTGTAAAATCGAGAACGAGAAGGGTCATGTGACAAGATGATGCAAACACGTGGGAGAAAAAGGTGAGGAGCACCCTGTATTAGATTATATACTAGTGTGTTTGACTCCACGCTGGGACTAATTAGGAAAAATAAAATAGAAAGAAAGAGAGTTATCACACGTATAGTAATACAATTAAATTCACCTTTCAGATATATGAAAATTACTTGTAAAAATAAGTTACACAAAAATACATAATTTACATTTTAAGATTATAGTTAAATGAAAAATAGTTGTTAGGATCATGTGATGCATGCTCACACGAAATGTATAATTTATATTTTAAGATTATTGTTAAATAAGATATAGGTTTTAGGATTAGATGGTGCATGCCACTCCTTTTTTTTTTTTTTTCTCATCACCTTTAATTTAATGAAAGAAAAGAAGAAAAATGTCAATTGCAAATTTTAATCATACAATATTTACATGCGACCGAGTGAGAGGGGGAGGGGGGGAGAGAGAGAGAGAGAGAGAGTATGTGTGGGGAGCAGGGGGAGGGGATAGATTTTAATTAGAGAGGAAGGCAGAGTGTGGGGGGCGTTGGAAGAGAGAGAGGGAGAGAGAGCAGGGAGTGGGAGAGGAGCGGGGAACGGGAGGGGAGTGGGAGGGGCAGGGGGAGAGGTTGCGACGTGTGAGGGGAAAACTCCTTTTAGTATAAAGGAAAAGATAGCAAGGGAGATGAATTATTTTAAGTGGGGGGGGGGGGGAGGGTGACACCTGCCACGCTCAAATCCTCCTTTAGGCATTGCAGGTTTGGCCCATATAAGTTGCGTTTGGGTCGATTTACCCTAGGTTGGTTACAGATGGAAACATCCCTCACTGGAGTGACCGAAACCCTAGCATTGCCCTCTGCGGCCGCATCGGGTGGATGAGCGATTGATCGATGACGTTATGATGGTCAGCATGGTTGGGGGCATTTCATCGCAGCGGTTGCACCATCGATGGGATGGTGAAATGTTGCAATTTTACCATCGCTCACGGGTTGTGTTCGTGTGATGGAATCGTTTTCACCTTTGCGAAGGCTTTTGCTTTTGTTGGTGGTAATGTCCCTGCACGATTCCGTCCTCAGTCCATAAGCGATCGCTGTCGGTTGTCTTGCTGTGGATGAAGGCATCTACCAACCAGCTTTTACAACCTTCGCTGGTAGGTGAAGCCTTTAAACCATTGCTCATCAGTCCCCCCTTCTTGTATCCTTTGGTCGATGTATTCTCGTGGGTGGCCAGTTGCCCTGTCTCTTCATGGCATCCTCGCAATCGTTGGGTTCCCACGTCTCGAGCATCGGTTGGGGCAGATGGAGGTGAATCCAAAGTGCTTTGAGGAGGAGATGGCCTATAAGAGGAACCTTGAGCGGCAAGCTTGTGCACTTGCCCTTGTCCTTTTAATCTTCCTCCTCGAGCAAGAGGGCGAAGACGATCAGAAGTCATTTTCCGAGGAGGAGGAGTCAAGGGCAAAGACGATTAGAAGTCATCTTCTGAGGAGGAGGAGTCAAGTCTTGTATTGGTCATATTAATCTTGTTTTCCAAACTTTGCATGTAGGAATGGGAACGTTATGATGATATTGGTCTCTGATTTGTAGGTGGTGACTTGCCAGAAGGCATGTCACTTGAGGCAAATCAATTGGCAGTGAGGTCTATTTTCCTACCCTGATATTCTTCTATACTTGACATGTGATAGCAATGGTGATGTATAACTGTGATCATGGTTGTCATATCTTCTTGGTTAGATGGCTATGTTATTTTATAAAATGTTATGATTAGTTTGCTTTTGAAGCAGCATGTTTGCTGATAGTGTGGAAGCAATTGTTATTGTTGATATTATGTTGTTTAATTGATATGAGATTATTTCATGTCTCCTTACTGAACGCATGTATATGCATTAACATAGATTGTGCATAAGTTATTTTTATCTACACCCAGGTTTCAGCCATATTATGAATAGAGATGTTGCTTGACAATAAATTCAAATCCCATATATTTTTAATTGGAGTACATGATAACTCACAATGCTTAACAATAAGTACCTTAAATGACTAACCTTGATGAAACACTTGACTAATTGCAATATATTACACATGTGCAACCTAGGCAGAAAAGTTATATCTTTACCTTTTTTCTCTTTGTTAATAGTCAATATGCATATGTATGAAGATCTATATTGGATTATGTAGTGTTGGTTAATTTAGGAGGCCAGGCTTCATTTCATTGTAGTTTAATCCACCCAATAAAGAAGTGTAGTATATGATGGTAGGATTCACTACTAGAAATATGTGATATGCCGTCGGTTCCTCACCGTCGATTTATAAAACCGACAGCAATAATATTTTTACTGTTGCTTATTAAAATAAGCGACGGCGAAGGCCTATAATCAACCAATCGCAGGTTGAAGAAAAGCGATTGGGCGCGCGGCTGTCATTAATAGTCATCGTTGCTTTAGTAACTGACGGCAATACTAGTTTTACTGTTGCTTATTAAAATAAGCGACGGTGAATGCCTATACTCTACCGATCGTCGGTTGAAGAAAAGCGATCTGGCGTGCAGCTGTCATTAATATTCGACGTCGCTTTAGTAACTGACGACAAATATATTTTTTTATCAGTTGATGTAATAAATGACGGTAAAGGAATGTATTCGTCTGTCCTAAATCCATTTCCGCAGTGATTTCTCTATCCAGACGTCCGACATATTGTCAGACGTTTGACCTATCGTCTAGGCAACTTATCTAGAACCCTGTTTCGATCTTGTGAAAACAGGAAGGAAATAATCTTAGTATTAGACGTTTGACACTTTTTCCAGACGTCTTATAATTGACACTTTGCCGTTGGTTATATGAAAAAGCGACAAAAAAAATTTAGGGTTTAGGTGCCATTTCCAAATTTTGGGCGCAGTTCAATTCATCTTTTTCCGTCGGTTGTTAATATAACCGACGGTATAGGTTCTTAAATCTATTACTGTGCTGTGGCCCACTGTTCATCTTCGTCCTCCAAACCCTCGCCCATCCACCCCTCACGTAGGTCCTCGCACCACCCCCTTGCACTGAGCACCTCCACGTGGTCCTCCTCACGTTGCCCCCTCCTCCTTAGGTGAATCCCCATCCTCGTCGTCGTCATCCCCCCCTCCTTCTCCTCCTCCTCCTCCTCTGCATGCCACTCCCCTCCTCCTTTGCTGCTGCTCACCCTGCTCCTCCTCGTCCTTTGCTGCTCCTCGCCCTCCTCCTTCGCCAACGACCTCACCCTCCTCCTCTGCTAGCGCCCTCGCCCTCCTCCTCCTCCAGCACCGTTGTCCTCCTCCTCCCCAGCCCGACGACGCCTTCCTCCTCCTCTTCTATTTTAGTTCTGACCCATCCTCCTCCTCCTCCTCCTCCTGTGCCCCCTTCCTCCCCGGTTCCTCCCCCTCCTCCTCCGCAGCTCCTCACCTTCCTCCTCCTCAACCAGCAGCCTCATCCTCCTCCTCCCTGGCTCACCGGCATCGCCATCCTCCTCCTGACCGTCCCCTCCTCCTCAGCTCCCCCCCTCCTGCTCCACTTCCTTAGCAGGCCCCCCCTCCTCCTCCTAACTCCTTACAAATCTAGAGCATCATAGATTTAATGTATGTAGTCAAGGTATCATAGTTGAATACATGCCAATGAGGTTAATTTGCTTATATCTTGCTGAAGGTAAACCTTCTTTTCCTGAAAATAATGAAGAGTTAGTCATGGTGTAATGCTTCAAGCATAAGTTCTAATCGACTAAGGATAACTACTTCAAATCAAATTTGCTCCTTTCAATCTTGAAAATGTATGGAGTTGTCGTTTGAAGTGCTTAAGCTCTACTTTAGAGGTGCCAATGAGGTTTGAAATGTCTTGAATCTTGTGTCTTATTACCATATTTGAGGGGTAAGGCTTGCCAAGGTTGTATGGGATGATGATTGGATCCTTTCTATTGCTCAAGCAAAATGAAAAGTGAACCTTTTTGCTTTAATTTGATATTTCAAACTACTTGATTCCTTTCTCTTTGATGCCCTTTGTTTTTTAGCAGATTGGATTTGCATAGGGAATGCTTTACACCGAGAAGGTGCCATTGTAATGTTATAGTTATTCTTTCCATCAGCTTAGATTGAATTTTGAAGGCTTTGATTTCATGTCTCAACTTTATAAAGCCCTTGTTCTAACCAAATAGGGGTTCCTCCTATCCTCCTCCTGACCACCCCTCTCCACCTCCTCTCCGTCCTGCTAACCCCTTCCTCCTCCTCGTATCACCCTCCTCCTTGTCCTCCTACTACCGACCCCCTCCTCCTTAGTTTGGGTAAGGGTTAGGATTTTATGATTTGTTAAGAGTTTAAGTCAAGGTTAGGGTTTTCGCTTGCTGTTGCGCTTAGTTTGCATGTTTAGTTTGGGTTAGGGTTTAGGATTATAATTAGAATTTATTACTTAATTAATTTTACTTTTGAAATTGCAAGTTATCAGTGTTGGGTACACTTGGAGTCTTTAGTAGTTTGAGGTATATATATATACATTCAATCTTTCTAATTTAATTGAATGACTTTTTAGTTTTTTGGTAAATTTTTTTAATGTTTAAATTAGTTATTATTTAGATACATACACTTGCTAAAGAAGATTTATGCACGCGAGGCCAAACATTAAATATTCTAACCCCTAGGGTAAAAGTCCTCCGAGTCAAAATGTGTCCAAATTACTCACCTGTCGAGACTTATGATCATGTTATACGGACAATGCAGGAAGTGTATGTATACCTCACTTACATGCATGATGTGTTGTCTTTGTAGCATGCCATAAGATTCGATTGACTTTAGTTTGGTAAAGTACCGAATTAAAGAAGGTCCTTAAATATTTAATCACAACTTAGGTTTGCTCATTACATATAACCTTGTGCAGTAAAATTTCGGTTGCTTCTTCCTACTCTTCTCTGGTATATCAACTAATGTTATCTAGTTTCCTATGATGCCATTAATTGGGTGTTAAAGGAAATCTAGCTAAGGTTAGTATGGGGAGGTATACTGGAAAAGTGCGTGGAGATGCTGTTGAAATTTCACCGCACTAAGGTTACGTGTAATGTGTAAACCTAAGTTGTGATTAAATATTTGAGGATGTGCTATAAGTAAAAATCTTAATCAAGATATACATCATTCGATCCTTTCCCTTCCTAATAAGTGATTTGTTTACATTAAATTTTAGGTTACAATGGATAAATCTTGGATTGAATTGCAGGGTTCAAATTACACCAGATATAAGGATGGAGTAATTTCATTCCTGGATTGGGCCTTTGATGGCGATAGGAAGATATTTAGGCGAGGAAGTCAATTTGAGAATATCTTCTACCCATGCAGAATATGTTTGAATGGTTCATTGCATGATCGTAATACTGTGCTCAAGCACTGCATTTGTAATGGGTGGTGGCAGCATTACACTACTTGGGTAGCTCATGGAGAGGAGTTCACTGAGAAAGCCATAAACAATGAGAACACTGTTGACGAAGAGATCGACAAGGAAATTAGTGATAGCAGCGGTGAAGAAATACAAGACATGTTGAACGAGATGAGAGCAGGAGAGGATATAAATATATATGTGGAAGATCCATTCAGTTGTGATCCGTTCTATGATGCTGTTAAGGCGGTTGAGGATCCTATTGCTCCTGGTGTTACGAAAATGTCCAAGTTGTTATTTTTGTTGAACATGTTTCAACTGAAGGTTATGAATAGAGCTAGTGCTAAATTCATCTCAGAAATACTTCAGTTTATTACAGAGATGTTGAATAACCCTAATGGTTTTCCAACTTCATGCTATGAGGCAAGGAAACAGATTCGTAAGCTTGGTTTGGACTATCAGAAGATTGATGCATGTCCGAATGACTGCATTCTTTTTAGAAATGAATTCACAAACTTAAGTAACTGTCCCGAATGTGGACTTCAGAGATATATGGAATGTCAAAATGAAAGCAAAAGGAGACAACCTTAGAAGGTTCTTCGTTACTTCCCACTGACACCTAGGCTTCAACGCCTTTTTATATCAACTAAAACTGCACGGTGGATGACATGGCATCAGGATTGTAAATCTCAAGATGGAAGAATACATCATCCTACTGATTCAGAGGAGTGGAAGATATTTGACGAAAGAAACAATTCATTCGCTTCAGAAGCAAGGAACGTGCGGTTGAGTCTTGCAAGCGATGGATTCAATCCATTTAAGAGTATGTACCCGTCATACTCTATATGGCCAGTGGTAATGGTCACTTATAACTTACCTCCCTAGTTGTGTATGAGATTGTCATTCATGGTTCTAACCCTATTAATCCCCAGTCCAAAGCAACCAGGAAATGCAATAAATATTTATCTCCAGCCACTAATCGATGAACTGAAATAGTTGTGGTTCACTGGTGTGAAGACGTATGATGCAAAAAAGAAAGAATTTTACAATATGCATGTAGCATTGTTGTGGACTATAAATAACTTCCCGGCGTACGCAAATTTGTTAAGTTGGAGCACTAAAGAAAGCTTGCTTGCCCAGCCTGTATGGAAGACACTCATCACCTATGACTGCCAGAAAGTAAGAAGTTCTGTTACTTAGGATATCGCAGATTTCTATCTATTGAACACAGATGGCGAACATCACAGTTCAAGAGTAAATTTAATGGCAGGACATGTCTGTATTCAAAGAAAAATCCAAAAAGTAAACTTAGTATAAATTCTATCAGGTTGCTGGGTCAAGTTATAATGGAGAAATTACAAGAAATGGGTGAGATACGGTTGGGTCGACCATTCAAACAAGACTAGACGGCCTCAAGGAATTCTAGATTTCGAAAGAAAAGCATTTTCTTTTTTAGAGCTGCCATACTGGAAAGATCTTAGAATACGTCATAATTTAGATGTTATGCACATCAAAAAGAATGTGATGGATAATATCTTAGATGTATTAAATCTGACCGATGATCCAAAAGACATGGTCAAAATAAGAAAAGACATGAAAACTTTGGGGATACATCCAGAGCTGCATATTCATGAGGATGATGGCTACTTCCCATCTGCTATTTATAGCTTGAATCAAGACCAACAGAGTAGACTGCTCTCCTTCTTAAAGAAAATTCGGGTGCCAGATGGATTTTCCTCATAGCTTTCCCATTGTGTGAATGAAGCGCAGAAAAAGATATCTGGCTTCAAAAGTCATGACTCACATGTTTATATGCAAGTATTATTTCCACTAGCGATACGGGGAATACTACCAGAACCAGTTGTTAATTCATTCATAGAAATGAACAGGTTTTTCAAAGCTATTTGTTCGAAGACGCTACAAAATGATATGCTGGAATACTGGGATAAACAAATAGTCATTACTCTCTATAAGATGGGACAGATTCTTCTCCCAGCCTTCTTCAATGTAATGGTTCATCTCACGCTGCATCTTGCAAATGAAGCGAGAATCGGTGGACCTATACAATTTAGATGGATATATCTTATGGAGCGGTTTTCGAAAAAGCTTAAAGATTATGTTTTGAACAAGGCAAAGCCGGAATGATCAATTGTAGAAGGCTATCTTGTGGAAGAGTGTATTAATTTTACGTCCATGTATATGAATGAAATAGACAACTGCTTTAATAAACTTCAAAGAAATTATGAGGGGGAATACAATGACATTGATGAAGAATGTTTGTCAATTTTTGATATTAGAGGAAGGTCGTTCCTTCATACAGAGTATAAGGCTATTTCAGAAAATGACAAATGTTGCACTCATCTATATATTTTAAAACAAATTTCTGAAATTGATCCATTTTTGGGATTTGAACGATTACCTCTTTCTAAGACAAACGAATTTCGCTTCTTAGATTGGTTTAAAGAACGGATTCATCAATTGAAAGAGGATAAGGACCTACGATGGATACCAAATTTTGATGTAATTGCTTATTCAACATTACATCATGCACATTACCACTCTGAGTATATAATAAATGGGTTCAGGTTTATACTAATCCCTTCAGGTTTTGATATAGCATTCAATCTCCTACTGTTTCCTTCTACAAATTGTCCTTTTGGGACTCCATTGGCTTGTGCTCTATCAATGATTTCTTTTTGTACAGGGTGTTATTATGGTAACTCTAGATGCTGGCCCTGTGGTAGCAGGCATTTGACAATCTAATTAGCCAGATAGGATTTCTTTACGGTCATCAGAAAATAAAGTAATAAAATGCACTCATCTCCATCACTCATGGTTGATGCTTATGATATAGTTTAAATGAATGTGATGTCACTCATGGGTTTGTTTTATGATATAGTTTAAATGAATGGGATGCTCTTGATCTCATCAAGACTGTATATCATGTCTTTTTTTTATTAACTGCATTGTTTATTTGAATGGATGTCGGGTGTACCCACTTATGATTTATCTTTACACTTTTTTTTATGTGGGGTGTGCCTACTTTAATATAAATATGCAGGTTTTTAGAGAAAACTCCAAATTTAAGGGGAAATTCCGTCGAAATTTTTAAATTTTCTTTTTTGTTTTGTAATAGATGTTAACATAAAAGGTTAGTAATAATTTTTTTACTTTGTTTCATTTCTGTTTAAATGATTTTTTTTATGTTTAGCAAACTTTTTTCATTAATGATTTATATATTAGTGATTTTTAACTATATTAATTATTACATTTTTACTTGTTATCGATGAAGTTGTTTAAGAAAAAATCTAAAAGAAATGGTCCTCCTGAGACACAGCCCTCCACACAGCTTGATTCGTCTCCTCAGGCTCAGCCACCCCCACCACAGCAGGCTCAGCCACCTCTTCGACAGCAGCTTCAGCCACCCCCTAGTCACATTTCGTACGACCCAGGGAGATGGCACGTTTACTACATGCGGGGGGGAGGGAAAGGGGAAGGAGATTGCTCAGACCTTCCCAAACCGAGCAAAGGATGATCCAGATTATAGAGGATCAAATGAGGTTGAGCAGGAGGAGGACGGGGAGGAGTCGGGAGAGGAGGGAGAGGAGGAGGGCGAGGAGGCGGAGGATGAGATGATGGGGAGTACGTCCCCAATTCATGTCGACCCCTCACTGACGGGCTCAAGTTTTGGTAAGAAATCATATACCTTTAAGAATTAAATTATATACCTTCAAAAATATATAATAAATATGATTAATGTTTATGCAGGTAGACTAAGAAGAAGACGGGGGAAGACAAAAAATCTAGATCTCTAGCGTATCCCCGAGAGCGCCAGATTAACGATTAGGCTTAGATCCACAGGGGAGGCGGAGAATTACCTGGGCTTTATCGGTTGAGTGGGAGTAATTGTTAAGTCCATTGTGCCCATTTTCTACTTCGACTGGAGGAAGGTGCTTGCAGAACTGAAGAGGCAGTTGATCTGTCAGTTGGAGGTAATTTCATTTACAAAAGTTATTTATTTTATAATTTTATCTTAAATTTATTTTAAAGTAACATTGACATATTTTTTTAAAATTAATGTAGCAAAGTTACGATTGGGGTGACGACCCAATGTCTCCCGATACATCCTTAAGCACGCCGCAAAAATGCACAGGGATTGGAGGATGGAAACTAAGAGAAATGTAAGAGTTTTTAAATATTTACATTTTTATTATATACATGATATCTTATATTATTTCTAACAATTTATATTTCGTATTTAGTTTTTCTCGAACATGAGATCACTAGAAGAAGCAATGGAGAATTATCCTCCTGATGTCATGCCTGAAGATTGGAAGAAGGCATGCGAGCATTGGATGAATCCAAAGACGGAGGTTAGTAAACGATTAAAAATTATTCTATTAATTTCATATATCTTAAATTCATAAAAATATTATTATGTATGTCTACAGGAGAAAGCACAAAAAATAAGGCTAATAGGGCTAAAGCTTCACCACAGACCCATTGTTTGGGTCTAAGGAGCATCGAGACAATTAGAAGCCGTTATGTAAGTATTGAAATTACTTTTTAATTAAATATTACTTAATGTTTAAGTTATTTTAACCTAATTGTATCATTTTTATTATTTCAGTCCGCTGCACATGATGGGATGGAAATGACTAGAATGGAAATCTACGAGGTCTCCCACAGTAAGGCTGCAACTGAGGGTGCTCGTAAGTGGATTCATCAGTCATACTAGGAGAAACACGTAAGTTTCCTGAACTCAAAAAATTTATAACTTTGTATATATATTATAATAATATTATGTAATGCATTTAGGATCAAATGGTACAATTAGTACATCCCCCCGCTGACGAGGCCTCCAACAGCGTCCAGTAGCCTTTGGATGCAAAGGAGGTATTTAGGAGAGTGATGCCACCAGACCACAGTGATTTCGTTAGTAGTGCGGGGAGGGCATATTCGTTATCCACCTGGTGTGGGAGGAAAGGTGTTGTCTCATCTAGTGTTGTCGATCAGCTGCATCAAAAGATCGACAAACTACAGAGACGAGATGAGGAGAGAGAGAAGAGAGAGGTAGAGATGAAGAATAAGATAAATGCGATGGATGATAAGCTTCAGCAACTTATAGCCCTTATTCATAATAAGGGTTAGTTAGAGCATCCATCTTCTATGGATCCTCGTAGCAGCAGACGAGATGATGACGACTCCATAGGTGGTGGAGGTAGCATTGGGGCAGCTGTATTTTGATTTCTATGCATTTGTTTTTCTTTTGTTTTTCATGTAATCCTTTTTATGTAAATATCTCTTTTTCAAACTTTTAATGTACTATATTTTATATTTATGAAATATAAATTTTTGTTCATTTGCATTACTTGTTTTTTTATAAAAGCATAACTAGAATTTAGGGTTTAGTAGTTAGTTTCCATCCGCTAGTAGTTAAAAAAAAAAAAACCCATACATTTGCTGTCGCTTATCAATATAAGCGACGAAAAAAATATTTTCCCAATCGCACGTATGCCGTCGCTTACTCAAATAAGTGACGACATATCTGCGATGGGGAAAATATTTTTTCCGTCACTTATATGAATAAGCGACGGCATTTAGGGTTGAATAAAATTGCTATTGTAATGTTATACCGATGGTTCTCAGAATAAGCGACGGTAATAGTATTTTTCCTATCGCTTCTATAACCGACGGTAAAGGTTATTAAACAACGACATAAATAGAAAAAGGATGCGTAATGGCGAGAAGAAGTGGCTGACATATATCGTCAATTATTCAATAATCGACAGCATTTGGTTTTGCCGTCGGTTGTTGTAACAAGCGCGTGCCCCAGACGTCTTTTAAGACGTCTGGGAGGTGGCCCAGACGTCTGTAAAGACGTCTGGGATCACATCCAGACGTCTGACCAGACGTCCGGGATAGTTTACAGACGTCTGGCGAACAGTTATGCTCGCACGGGATATTCGTCTGCGCGCCTGTGCGCGCAGACCTGCGATCCTGCATCTTCTCTGCGGCTGCAGGCGACTGCGACCGTCTCTCCCTCCTCTCCGCGCGGCGTTAAAAGGGGGAGGGGGCGCGCCTCCCCTCCCGTCTCCACCATCTTCCTCCTTCTCTCCTGCCTGTGCGCGAGAGCGAGCGGACGCGAGGGCGCAGCGGCAGCGGCGGCCGCAGTAGGCGCGGAGGAGCTGCGGCGTGCGAGGGCGGGGCTCTGCCGTGAGGGCGAGCTCGCCGGGAGCGGCTTGGCCGGCCGGCGGAGGGCGCAGGGGGCGCAGAGCGTCGCGGAGAGGGACCTGCTGCGGGCGGAGCAGCGGACGCGCGAGGTACGGCGCGGGCGGCGTCGCGAGCGGAGGCCGAGCAAGGTTCTGATTCTGGAAAAATCTCCAGAATCAGACGTCTGGACTGATATCCAGACGGCAAGGTCGACGTCTGTGAGATCATACAGACGTCTGAAAGGTGAGTTCCGCTTTCTCCTTCTTTTTTGTCGACTGACCGTACTGAGGGAGGAGGGTTGGCTGTGCGCAGGAGTTCGGATTCGTCATCCTTTGTGAATCAGACGTCTGGAAGTTGTACCAGACGGCGGGAGTGACTTCCAGACGTCCGGAGAGACCATCGGACGTCTGGGATCTAGGAGAGACGTCCTCACAGACTTCTGGACGTCCGGGGAACCAAGCCGAACAGGTAATTCTCTGATCCACCGTTTAAGACGTCTGGAAGGAGTTCCAGACGTCTGATTTTGCACAGTATTGTCTTTCTCGACCCGTTTAGGGCCCGTTTGGGCTCCGCTTTCCACGATTCGAGTTGCGTTCGTTTCAGAATTTATTCCTCTACCCGCCTACAGTAGCTTTACACTGTTTTGAGACACTCCTTGTGTTTGATCCTTGTGATAGGACCTCGTTCGGTTGCCGTCTTGAGAGTCGCGGAGGCACGCGGGATTCCCGACCACGCCCCCATTACTCCCGTTGTACCTGGTAGAGTGGTTTTAAGTATAAATAAAATCTGTTAAAGTATGGAACCATAACTAGAACCTAGGGCATTGCATGAATCCTAGGAATGAGAAATATATGGAATGATAGCTCCTAGGTGTTGCATGAATCCTAGGGCCGGAAAACTAGATTGTATGATAGATCCTAGGATATGGCATGAATCCTAGGATGGAAAAAAAACTAGTGGAATGTACATTACTGCAGTCTTGGAAAAATGGAAAGGAATATATAAAGCTGCCTGTAAATTTAATTAACAGCTTCCTGTTATGCATAAAGAATCATGTTGAGATCATGGAATGTGAGAACGAGAATCTGGAAAGTGAAACATATGATGTTCTGAGATAAAGAGCTGGAACCCTACGGGGAATTAGGAGTGGAACTCCTGGAAAGAAAAGGAATGGAACTGAGATGTAGTTTGTACTGTCTCTTGGGTACGTAGTACCAAGGGAAGTACCTGTACCTGTTTTAGTGCAGAGTGGGGCCAGCCGCCCCAGGGACCCGGGGTTAGGATTGGCCGCTCTGTACCGACTTGTTGGCCCTCGTGTACGTAGTACCGAGGAGAGCTAGTAGTGTTAGGAGAGTACTAGCTACCCCACGGGCCCCGGGGTTCTGCTAGCCTCCTTCACCGACTTGTTAGGCCCACTAGGGCAAACCAGGGTAGTCAGGCGAGGGTGCGCGGACTGTGGAGGGGCAAGGCCCCGGTTTGGTTACTGTGGAGGGGTTGGACCCCTGTTACTGAGAGGGCTCTGCCCTGGTTCCGTGCTGTGCTTTGGGCGCACCCGTTAACGGAAACGACTGACCGCGTGCCAGTACGGGCTAGCTACCTGTGCGTTTATCGCGCGTGCCGTAGTCACCGTTACGTCTGTCAGTGACCTTGGGGTGGTTGACTGAGGGTAGGATCACCACGGGGGACTCTCCCGGCCAGGAGAGCACCACGTGCTACTTCTACTGTTGGAAAAGACTGCAATCAAGATCGTCCCACGAGGACATTCGAGATCAAGTAAAGGATCTGAGAAGTAAATGAAATAGTGAGAAAAATTGAAAGATGTAAATAAAGGAAGTAATAGAACATAACAGCTACTGTACACTCTACTGTTGCCTTTAGTTAGTTTGCCACTCTACTCAGCGTTTTGCTGACGTGTTACACTCGTTACCTTTTTCAGGACCAGGTGTTGAGCAGCCAGGGTCGGCGGCTGCAGAGGACGCTGGGCCGAGTAGGGTCCAGTAGAGTTGCCACAGCTTTGTACCTTCTTTTGTTTCTGTTCTAGTGAGTAGTTTTGTTTCCGCCGTACCTTCTTTACCTGCAGTTTTTGTTATATGATAAATGTTGTTTTACTGTTGTGGTGGTGCCTACTGTAGTAGTTTCTTTCCTTACTGCTGTACTTTCTTACTGTTAGTTATATTCATGCTGAATGTGGTTTATTTTACTGTCTTTTGGTTACTTCCTCGTTGGACGACTGGGTCTTGGGATTAGTCGAGTCGGTCCGGTTCTCGTGTCTCGTAGGGACTCGGGAACCGGGTCGTTACAGTTGTAAAACAACGTTGAAAGCTCTAATCCGTCCAATGGTCATACATTATTTCCACGTCGGATTATCCTGGTAACCAACAACAAATCTAAACAGTGATGGTATTAACAGCGTCGCTTATTGCCGTCGGTTATATAGGAATTTCCGTCGATTTTGAACCGACGGCAAAAGTCATGTATGTAGTAGTGATTGTACATAGTAATGAGATAAACCAAAGGATTGAAATGGATTTTATTTTGTTTGTGTTAGTAGGATTTAGATTTCTTGGGCTAGTAGCTCAAGAGGATTTGAGTGTCTACTTTCAGATTCACTTTAATGGTTTCTTATGACCTGCATCCCTGAAGGCTTGGCAGTTAATTGAAATTTCCCCTTTGCTTGTAATTCGTTAACTCCTTTCTCCATTTACCTTATGTATATGCTTCTTCATATAATATTGCTTGATATTATTTTGCATACGTTTGCAGGGACCATCCATTTAAATTATGGGCAACGATGAAAGTGACAACGATAAATATATCATTTTTCATTTAGATGGAGACATGCAGTACAATTTGGTTGGATAGCGGGGAATATGTCCTCGTAACACTAAGTTGTAGGATGGCTTGGTTGCAAACTACTTTTGGCTTACAAAAAATTGTTGGCAAACCATGTTGCGACAACCTTACCCAATGCATGTGCTCTGAATGACTTTAGATTGAAATAAATGTAGCGAACTAAGCCCATTCACTTACAATGACCAACAAAATTCGAGCTCCCATCCGAAAAACATAAATGGTAAGCATGCATTCATGGAGAAGATATACTATGTCTTAATTGAATTTGCCGGCTACTTCTCTTTATACATTCTAATAATTTTTGTCACATAGGATTACATACTTATTCAAATCTAATGCAGTAGAAGTATAAAGGGTACTACAACGGCAGCTAAGCCAATTATAATTATTTATGTTTAAATGATTTACATTTCCATTCACAATTAATTCATTTATGCTTTCTTGCATGTTGTTGATAACGTTGATAACAACACTGAAATAGCCAGAAGATAGAGAAGACTTACTGCTTCAAACAATCAATGTAAAACTAGGCAAGACTTACTGCTTTCACATACATAATGTGGGTGTTTTTATACTAGTTTGAACTTCAAAATCTACAACTAAAATGCTATCAGCAAAAGATAGACAAGAATATGAGAAGAAGCTCTTGCTTTGATTGGGTCTGGTCAATTGTGTAGATTTACTGCTTTCACGTACATTGTGCTCCTACCAGATGTTTTGTTGTCTACATTGGCCCAGCAAAACAATAACTATTATCCTATTTTGCAAACCTCAGGTATAATCGACTTTTTGTGACAATTGTCAAACAATCATAATAAAGCGCTATTATTGGATTTTTATCCCCGACAACGGCGCCAAAAAATATGATTGTTGACGATCGGTTCGCACTAAAAAGGGGTTTAAAAATGTTGTTGTAGTATATGTCACAAATGCAAACCGATGTTGCGTCAATTTTATTTATTTACTTAATTTTTTACTGATTTATTCTAAGTCATTCACTGGGAGGCAGTTATTGATATATATCACTCTCCAAATCTAAAAATATTCTTTAATTCCAAAAATTTTGATTTTATTTACAAAAATGAATGAGTCAATCAAATAATTGTATGAGTTAGTTAATTATGTACAAAGGAATGAATTAAAATATATTACAATGCTTGAAAATAGTTATACATAAAAAAGCATCAAAACTATGTATAATTACTCTATGTTAATTATTTACAACTAATATAGATAATACCTAAATATAGGTACAAAAATAATTAATAATATCCACTATACTAAATCATTATAACATATTAATATCTATAGTAACATATATAATATATACAGTAACATATATAAGTGTCGCTAAAACCTTAGTAAAATTATATACATAACATAAGGTAAAACAATTATTTATACTAACATATATAGGTATGTACAGTAATGGATGCAACTGTCACTAAAGCTCTAAGTGATATATATATACATATAGGAGTTCAAACAACACTACTACCTATACTCTATTTATATTACACATATATGCTATATACATATATATTACAGTATATGTAATTTATTTATTTACTTATTTTATTTAATTACATAATATGTATTTTTACAGTACATACATTATACACGCACATATATAAACACGCATAGACAAACAATACACACACAAATGCACAGGGGCTCTTTAACACTTAGCGAAATTTTCTAACTCATTCTCCTCTCTTCTCTTTCTTTCTTAACACTTACGGCTTACTCTCTCAGACTGGTTCGGTTCAACTTCAACCCAAAAATTGGGTTTAATGGGTGAGCGGCCTTTTTTAGGGATATGCAGCACCCATTTCTAAGTGGGACCATACCTCTACTAGAGCCACCCTAGTTTTCTTAATTAGATGCATTATTTTGGATTCAAGCACATTAATGGGCCCAATTAGGCCCACGCACAATGCATGGCCCTTTGCCCATGCACCACACATATTCAATAGTATCTCATGCTCAAGTCAGATCGAGGGAGAGGTATGGTTATGTGAGGGTGCCCGGCGCCTGATGACTGAAGAGGGCAGAACACAAAAACAATTTGTAGTGCTACGGGACTTCTTACGCTACTGATGTGGCGTTATCTTAGCGCCCTTCAGGAGCTGCAGCAATGCATGAATTCGTCCCAATTTGCTGATTTTGGCCCTCGATTTGAGGGCCATAATTTATTTTAAATTAAAAATAAATTATACTATTGTAAAGCCCTTACATAGGGCTACATAATTATGTAATTAATTTACAAAAATAAGTTAGTTTATTATATAATAAAATTAGGTAAAATTTACTAATTATACACATCAAGTTAGAGTTGAATTAGTTAATTAAAGTATAACTTAGTTAATTAATCATACAATTGA
Organism: Thalassia testudinum; assembly: GCA_037157565.1. Classification (NCBI taxonomy): domain Eukaryota; kingdom Viridiplantae; phylum Streptophyta; class Magnoliopsida; order Alismatales; family Hydrocharitaceae; genus Thalassia; species Thalassia testudinum. Next base: position 157,767,298 of record JAZHRO010000073.1, read on the forward strand.
ATTTATACAAAGTAATATACATAATAAATTATTTATTACAGATTTTTATTATATTTTAGAAGCTTTATTTTAATTTATTTACAATTAAATATTAGTTTAATCTAATTTTTCATATAAATAAACTATAAATACTATAATACAATATAAATACGATATAAATAAGTTGAAAATACTTAGTATAATATATTACAAGTATATAATATAGATTATCTCAGTATTAACTTAAATAACTAATTTATTGTATTTTAACTTAATAAATTACCTAATTAACTTAATAACTTAATTCTTTTCTGTAAATATATAATTTAATTAAATTACAGGTATTATATGGTACATAATACATATATACATATGTGTGTACAATATGGGATACAATTTTGTACATATAAATATGTTTATAAAATTACTTAGTTATTATGCATTAAAGTTATATAATTAATATATAATTTTATAATTAAGTTATATATACAATAAGTTATTATAAATACTTAATTTACTATATAGAATACATATATAAGTTATTTATAGATATTTTTTACATATTGTATACTATATACATATAGCTCAGGTTTAAATTAATATATACAAGTATATACATAGTATATATGGTATTTTTGAGAGTTCTTGGGTATTTTCTGATTTTATGGGTTATATATATAGTAGGGATAGGGGATGAGAGAGAAAGAGTGAGATGAGAGAGTTGTTTTTGGTGTTTTTAAAGTTAAGTTTTTTTATTAAGTTCCAAGGTATACTGAACCGTCGGCTGGTATGTTCTACCAGGCCGAGGGTTCAGATTACCTTAAAACTTTGCATACACTTAATAAAATACATTATCTTACTGAAGATAGGTTTATTTTATTTTTTTGAAATTTTTATATGATTTTTATTTGTATACAAATTTCACCAATTTTAGGCCTTGAATGGTGTTGGAAGTGAAAACCTAAGGCCTTGAATTGGAGTCTAAGTGCTGGAAATGTGGTATAGACATTTAAGATCATCCAACACACTATATGAAATATGTATGGTAGTTAAGCATGATTTTAACTTCAGATTTCATTAATATTCTCATTTGGATAGTTAATTCAAGAAATAATAAATAGCTAATAAAAGAATATAATACTTGAAATCAAAGCATCCAAATCAAATTTCTAAGTTATATCCATACATGAATGCTTGATACAGATAATTCCTACACTACAAAATAGGTCAGCTCCATTTCAACTTCACATCCTAGTTGAATTCCAATCAATCAGTGGCTGTGCTGCACATGACAGCAGCTAATTGCTGCTCAAATTTGGATTGCTGCACAATAGATTAGCAGCTGAACTACAGTTGCTATTCTCAATTAAAATCAGATGATGAAATCATTGGTTAGACATCTTAAAACCAAGTGCATCAGATGATGAAATCATTGGTCTTAAAATCAGTGTCCTATGATTGGCATTCTGACCTAATCAAGGATACAAGAGAAAAAGCACTTATCTAAACTTAATAAGAAATTCATGATCTAGAACAAAGGTTAAAACCTTAAAATTTTGCTAAGGGACTAGCAAAAGCTAGGCATGGGGATATGATGAGAGCCTCATCATGAATCCTAACTAGCACAATTTGATCTAATGGAAAAGCTCCTATAAAATCTAAAGAAAAGACTAACTCAGAGAATTCTAAATTGAAGAATAAAATAAGTCATAAGGGATAAAACTGTAATTTTACCAATGCAGTGCACAATTAGGGTGTCTAAGGGTCTGAATACAGGTCAAATGGGCTTAATAAGAAAGAAAGTGGGATAGCCTAAGCTGAAAAGGGTTATAGTAACTTTTAGGAATTAAATGGCATTCTGTAACACTAAAAATAAATCTACTTTAATTCACGAGGTTCTAGGTAGGATAAAAATCAATTAAACCCTCTAAAATTCATGGAAAAATATTTCCTAGGGTTTAGAACCTTCAATTTGGCCTTTGCAACCTATTTTGACCTAAATTGAGAACCATGCCCAAATTTTGACCTAGCTTGGGTTTTTGTGCAAATTGACTGGTCAAACATGGTCAAACCTAAAATCAAATTACACCATTGAATTCCTTAGGTCCAAATTAGGTTGGTACAAAAATTTGAACCTAAGGGAAGGCCACCTTGACCTACTTTACAAATTGGTCCTCTTGAATTACTTTTCGACCCTTATCTTTTTGAACCCTTACTTTTTGCCCCCCAACTTCTCTTTCGTTCTTTACAGAATAGTCCCTCTGCCACCCCACGTAGGCGCCCATACCTCCGGCGACTTTGTGCGGAGGATGGCGCTGCGCAGGGTATGGGGGCTGCTCTCAGGAACGAAAAGGGGGTTCCCTGCGTCGTCCTCTTTCGCAAGAACCCCCTGCCATGGCCTGCTAGTGTCCACGCCTCTCATGCGAACGCACGAAAGGCATGGGTCTCCATCTTCGGCCAACTCCGGCATGCTTTCCACGATCGATCCTCGAGAATCTCCTCCCACCAGCTGCTATAAAAGGAGCGGCAGGGTCCTCCGGTCAGGATAAGCTCGACTTGGCCGGAATTCCACCTCAATTTCCTCTTTTTCTCCTCTGGACAAGGGGTCTAGTGAGCTCCGGTGAACCCTCCTACTCTTCTTCGTCGCTCTACCACAAAACCAGTGGCAGAACTGTCCTCCCCATCCTCCTCTACGTCGCGCAACACCCGCGCGAGCCGCCCTAGCCCCATCGTCGCCGCCGTCTTCCTCCACTGGACGCTTTCTTCTCCGGCGACAGCAAGTACTGCCAGCCGCCTTCTCACCCCCTTCGTCCCTTTAGTTAGGTTAGAACTGCTCTTCTCTATCTCCTCTCTCATTTCCCTCATCTTATTTCACCAAACGCTCCTCGATCGCCACTGTTCACCACCATCTTCTTCATCTCCGGCCACCCTCCGGCGAGATGCTCCCATCACTCCGCAGCCCCACACATCTCGCCGACCACCGCATAACCTCCGCAGCACCTCACTGAACGTCCCCCGCTCATCCACAGACTGTCTACGCCTCCACAACTACCCCCCGATCAAACCCATCTAGCTGGCCACAAAGCGACCTAGGCATGCATGCCTAGGCCACTTCGCGGCCTGCCACCTACCGCCTTACCTTCACCGTGACACGGCAAAGGTGCTCCTGTGGTCTGATTAAGCCACAAGGCTCTTTTTGTGTCAGGCAGGTTTCACGCTCCAGTCGCCATTAACGGTGACTCGAGGAAGCTGCACGCTTGCTCCAGCCTGCAATGCTCCAGGATCCCAAGTCCAGCTAACTCGGGGAGGTCTCGCGAAGTCATTTGTCCCACCAAATGGTGCCGCGAAGCCTGCAGTGCTGCAATTGGAGAACGCTCTCCTGCGGGTGCGTGCGAAAGAACGGTGGAACAATAGTCCCACCTCGGTAAGTTGTAAGGCGCGTGAGTAGTTTATATTGATTTTGTGATATTAGCCAATCGCCTCCGAATACACATGGGGTGAGGTCCCTCACCTAAACACCGCCCTCGTCCGTGAGCTCATCTCACGGATTTAGCGCAACTCGACCCGACACCCTCTTGAGCACTCTTTGCGCACCACACCCACGCCGATGCGGCTGAACCCGGGCGTGCTACCCGACCCGTTTACCCGGCTCTAGGAGAGCATGCTGAAGAGCGATATACAGAGAGAGAGAGACGTGGGTGTGGGTAGAAAGGGGTAGGTTTTTCTCCTCTTTGGTTTGTGCAGGGAAGGAACTGAAGAAGGAAGCAGGGACTTGGCCGCTGCAAGCGAAGGAAAAGAAGGAAGGACGCAGAGGAAAAAGAGAAAGGCAAGGCAGAGGGAAGAAGCGAAGCCAAAGAGAAGAGGAACTGAAGAAGAAACAAAAAAAGAGAAAGGGAAGGTAGAGGGAAGAAGCGAAGCCAAAGAGAAGAGGAACTGAACAAGAAATAAAGAAAGAGAAAGACAAGTAGAAGAAGAAGAAGAAAAGGCAAGGCCAAAGAGAAGAGAAGCAAGGGAACTGAAGAAGAAGAAGAAAGGAGAAGGAAGGAGAGGAGTAGGAGAAGCCAGAGAAGCCAAGAGGAAGAAAGAAAAGAAGGAGAGGCTAATCAGATAAGGCGTCTGATTTCTGAATTAGACGTCGGAAAGAAAGGAAGGAGCGGAGCAGAAGAGAAGAGAGGAGGACGGGCCAGAGAAAAAGAAAGAGAAAAGAGAAGGAGGGAGCCTTTGCAGCAAAGAAGAAGAATACGCAGAAGAAAGAAGGAGAAGAGAAGGAAAAGAGAAAAGAAGCAATTTTTGCTCTCTCTCTCCTTTGTCTTAATTTTTGTAAAATAATATATATTGTGAATTCATATGCTTCTAGAATCATAGTTTGCTCCTTGAGTTTGACCTCGGGAAACCTTTAATTCCGAGTAATAAATTGTAAACTGGTGATAGCTTTTCGTGATATACTACAATGCCTAGGACTTTAAAATAACACGAAACCCCAGCGCAACCACTAGGGCATGGGCGGTGGGGATGAGAAGAGAGGCGCACGTGAAGCTTCAAATGAAATTGCGACCATTGGATGAGATCTGGGGCAAGGGGTGATCACACGCGCCGAAGCACGCGAAGGTTCGATTAGAGCTGAGCCGTCAGATCAAGAGATCAAGCAATGAATAGTTGAGGTCAATCGTGTTCTTGAGCCGCTACAATGGAAGTGCAGTCATAGCTCTTTTGGTGTTTTTGCGGACAAGCCCTTTAGAGCGAAAGGGTAGAAGTTTTATGGCAAGGCCCATAAGTGGCGAAAACACATCAGAGCAGTCCCTAGGGTTTGCAAAAAGGTCCCTAGTAGTTAATAAGTCGATCCCTAGAAGGTTTTTGATGAGAACATCATCATGAGCCATAACTAGCTCAATTTAGTCATTATCAAGGAATAAATGCTCCTACATAACCACCAGAAGACTGTAATTCATTGCAAATCCATTCTGAGGGAAAGATAAGAAAACAGAGTTAAAACTATAATTTTACCATCATATCTTGAATGCCGAATAACCACAGGTTTTCTCAGGGGTTAATTAACAGTCAAATGGCCTTAAATGTCCAACAAGTGGGTTAATACAGACAAAAAAGGGTTTTCACGTGTTTTGAGAATTAAATGACTTCTGAAATCCAAAAATAAACCTTCTTAATTAACTGAGGTTTAGGCAAGATAAAATTCACCTAAACACTCTAAAATTCATATAAAAATATTCTGTAGGGTTTGGTACCTTCAATTTGACCATCAGAACCCGTCTTGACCCAAAATAATCCCAGACAGACATTTGCCTTAATTTAGGTTTTTGCACAAATTACTAGTCAAATAAGTTCAAAACCTAAATCTAACTTCACCATTGGATTCCTTGGGTCCAAATTAGGTTTGTACCAATATTTGGGCCCAATCTGAGATCATCTTGACCATGTTTGCATTTTAGTCCAGTCACACTCTTTTTATCTCATTCAGATCCTTAGCCTTTTGAATTCCTTGCAAATGGCCGCCTAACTTTATCATCGTCTTCACAAAAAGGTCCCTGCCACCATGAATCCTATTTCTACAACTCCGGTGACCTTTGATTGAAGAGAACTCCTTCTCTGATCAATCAATCCCTTCCAAAATTGGAAGGGAGATTTCTTGAGGAGTCCTCTTTCCATTGAATCCGTCTATGAGCCCTAAAATTTTCTCAATATCTCATGCGAACGCATAAGAGATTTGGGTATCTTAAAATCTCCTACTCCAGCGAACATTCCTAGCTTGGAAGCTTGGCTTCCAAGCTCAAATTGACCTCCTAAACCCTATATAAGCACGCCCAGGGCTCCGCCAACTTCTCAGACTTGATTCCGGCCGTGAAATCCCCATATTCCTCCTTCCTCTTCCAGCCACAAAGCTCTGCAAGCTCCGGTGACTCCTTCTGACCTCCTTTGTCATCCGTCCACAATACCAGTGCCCGGATTCCCTTCCTCTCTCTCGTCCGCTCTTAGCCGTACCAGCAGGAGCCCCCTTCCCATCGTCGTCGCCATTCCTCCCCTACCAGAGAATTCATCTTCTCCGTTGTTGACGTGCCAAAACTGGTGTGGATCTCCCCCTTTCATCCGTTAGAGTAGCTAGTTAGGTTTAGTTAGCATCATAGGTTAGTATTCCCTCTCTCTATCCTCATTCCAAGCCTCGACTCGACACACTCATCCTCATCTTCTCCGTGACCGACGACCACTCCGGTGAGGAGATTCCATTGCTACACAACTCCATCCGCCTCACCGACCACCTCATAACCTTCACCGTGCTCCACTCTTCAAAACCCCTCTCTCCATGCACTTTCTCATCCACCCAAACCCGCTGTCGACCAACCCATCTTTCCGTCGCCATTCCCGACTCCGACCGACCACTACACACCTCCATAAGCCACAAAAACACCACTGATGCACTCCACACCCTACGGCGAAGCTTCTGAGCTTATTTAATTGGGCCGCAAGGCCGTATTCTGATTTTTAGGTATTCGCCTTTGTTGCCATTAACAACGCCCCTTCGAGGAGCTTGAAGAAGGTTTCTTGTTGCTGCAAGCTCCAGGCAGTGCGGCTTAGTCTCAGGAGAACACCCAGGTCGTCAATTGGGAGCATTGAGTGCTTCCCTGACCTCGATTGAAGGCGCCATCCACTGCAGCTGCACGCAAAGGAGAAGGACTGGATAGTGCCACATCGCAACGCTTATATTGATTTTATGCTGAAGGCTTATTGCCTCAGCAAGCACAAGTGGTGAGGTCCCCGTGTGCGCCCCTCACGTGCCTTGCCCGTGACACCTTACACAGGGATCTGGTCGACCTGATAACCTGCCTGACCTAAGCACTCCTCTCTCACCACCCACGTCGGTGAGCCTAGTCCTGGGTATGCTCTACCCGTATACCCGATTACCCTAACTATGGCCCTGGGAGGGCGGATCCCAAAGAGAGGAAGAGAGCGTGGGGTAGGGGAGGGTTTTGCCCTGTGCGACACTTAGCCAAATCTGAGAGTGCCTCCCTTGTGCGTAAGAAGAAAGAAGAGGAGGAGAAGGAAGAAGGCTCATGCGTAAAGAAGAGAAGAAAGGAGAAGAGCAGCTAAAGAAGGAAAGCTAAAGAAGAAGAAAGGAGAAAAGCAGAAGTAGAGAAGGAGAGAAGAGAAAGGAGAAGAAGAACAATGCTAGGGAAGCACTGTAGCATCTGATGGTTAAGTCGTCTGGTCATCAGACCCAACATCTAATTTGAGGCTTGATACTGTGAAAGCTTGATTTAAAATTACTGTTGAGAAATTTACATTGATTGAATGCTTGATATATATGCTTAGAGAATAATTGATGATTTAAATTACCATTATTTTAGCTTCTCTACCTTTTTATTACCTCAAAATACATGAGAATTCATTGAATATCTAATGTGACATATTAGTATTTATTGAATATCATTTTGTGGTATAAATTCTTGTGCTCATTTATATTATTGAGATTAGTGTGTGAATTCCTATTTGCTTCCTATGTTCGACCTCGGACTTTCATTCGAGTTACAAATCTTATCTATTTTTCGCGTTGTTTCAAACTGTACTGCAACGCATTGATTTTAAAACTTTATTCAGAGTGATTAACAGTTTTAAACGTAAAGAGAATGTTATGACCTGGGGACCTATATGTAATCTAATAAATACGAGGTCCTAATGATATCCAAATGCAAGTAAGTTTTTATTGAAGCTCAATTGAACATTAAGGAAGTTAATTTCACTTTTGATTTGAAGTTTTGAACTCAATTATGTATTCAATTTGCAATTGAATCATCATTTTACATTAATGAATAGAATATATCATTTAATGACCTAATTTCGCATTTTTAACACAGATTTGATGTTTTAGGTCCTTTTCACTATTTCCCACCTTAACCCTTTTCATATGTTAATTCAGTAGTGTTTAACCTAGTTTTTAGCTTAACTTGGGCATTTAGTTATAATGAGGCACAACTCATCAAGGTACCGATGCCCTGATCATGTGAATCTTGCTGAATTTTTACTTAATCTCATATCAGTAGATTACACATCTGCTGAAAATGGGGAGTCTTCCCAGAAAAGGATTAATGACCTTGTGGAGACATTTGCAAATAGCACACCAATCACTCCAACCATAGCTCCACTCATAAACCAGGAAGGTCCTACATTCCCCAAGGATAGTGGCACTTGGGCTTGTGAAGATAGATATGGAACTTCTCTGCTGTTGGGGTTGAAGGTGAACCTTTGAAGATAGATCTGGAACTTTATGGATCAATAATCTCTCAGGGAAGTAAAACAAATGTTAGTTTGAGAAATATAACTTGTACGATCTAGAAGGAAAAGAAAGGTTGGTGGAAGTGCCTCCTAAAATATGAAGAAATGACTCCACCATATATCAAGGTGGATTGGAGCAAGTGGTGTGATGAGGATGGACAAGAGTCAGACACGACTGATTCAAATGATGATTATTCTAAGGAAAATGAAGATGATGAAGACAATAATGATGGACTTCTATATCTCCCAGACCTAGAGAAAGCCAGAGGAAAGTAAGCGATGATTAACTATCAGGCTGAATACGAAGCTGTGGGATATAATTGAGAGTTGAAATTTTGTTGTTGTGGACTACTATTATGATGTATTTTTTTCATTGCTCTTAAGTGTAATTTCTTCACAATATTGTAACAATTACTTTGTATTTAAATTTTGATAAAATTTGTGCCTTATGTCAAAGTTCAATTTTGTTCATGTTATATGTATTACAAAAATTAAGAAGATTTTTGTTATAACGACCATCCACCTGTTGTCAATGCAAATTGTCATTTCTTTTGTCAAAGCAATATCCTTTTAAGATTCGCGAAATATTACATAACATACACTAGTAGAAAAAACACTGTTCGCGATGGAAATTCTCAACCGTTCAAGTAATGGTCGAGATAAAAGTATTCTCGACCATTATAAGTGTAACGATTGCCAAAAGTCCAGTCATTAGCTTTCTTACTTGCAAAACAGTCGGGATGGTTGAGACCACTCTCGACCGTTATAAACGGTCGAGAATAATAATTTACTTGACCGTTGTTACATTAACGGTCGAGGATAAACGCAATCCTCGACCATGGAATATATAACGGTCGAGAAAGTCAAGTATAATTAAGTCATCTGGTTAAGACCATTGTTGATCGGTTATAACGATCTAGAATATCTTTATTTTCGACCGTTTCCATATTAATGGTTGAGGATAGTCTCATCGAAAATTGTAGCGGCAAAAAGATAATTTTCGAATGCATTCCTCGACCGTTGAATCTTGAACGGTCGAGAAAAAATAGACAAAATATTCAGTGCGACCCCGACTCCTTCCCCTTCCTTTCTTCCCCTTCCTTCAGCAGAAACCCACAGCGTTGCCCTAGTGAAACCCATAGCGCTGCCGACTTTCTCCGCCAACTCTGAGGGCCCTCCTCTCGCCGACGACCCACCCACCCCATGTCATCTTGCGACCCCACCCCTCAGTAAGTGCTCCTCGCCCCTCCTTCCCTTCCTCGTTCCACCGCGCCACCATGGCAACCACCGGAACCACCGTGACCACCTTCCCTTCCTCGTGCCACTGCCACCACCATGACCACCTCACCACCACCTCGTCGACCACCACCCCCACCTCCACAACCGCTTGCTCGCCACCACCCCCACCTCCACGGTCGACCGCCGCCACCACCACCTTAGGCCACGACCACTTTAGGCACCACCACCACCACCTCCTCCTGCCACCAGTACCACCACCTCCTCCTCCTCCTCCTCCCACCACCATCACCCCAATTTCCCCCCTTAGGATTAGAAATTTAATTTTAGGTTAATTTAATTTTTTTTATATACTACTTAGGTTAGAAATTTAATTATGAATGCAATTTAACTACATACTTCATTTAATTATGTAAAGAGTTGAGAAATTTAGTTATGAATGTTGTAATGGGTTTGATCGAGTGAATGGGGTTTTTACCTATTTGATTGGAATAATGGCGATGGGCTTAAGATGTTGTAATTGAATTTTTATTATTTATTGAGCTTACGCCTAATTTTAATGTTGGATATTGTTTTTCTTCTTTTCCTGGTAGCCATGGCGAAGAAAATCCAATACATAGATTGGAGGCCATGGCAACAACGAAATGGCTTTTGGATCAATAGTGTGCAAGCTAGTTGGAGAATCAGATCATTACGGCGACCATAGATCAAATGCCCACTTGGGCAATATTTGAATTCAATCCAAAGTGTTTCAATGTGTTATTCAAAGATTGATTGATGTTTGAAATGTTATAACAGAGGTCTGAGATTGATTTGAGTTGAATTTACTCTATGATTTGATTTATTCTTTCAAGCTATCTATAGCTTAAGGAATAGATTAAATTAGAGTTTTTAAGATCGATAAGGCTGTAATTTGATTCTCATTGAGTTCCAAGTGTTTTTCTGAATACATGCGGCACTTAGTAATGAGAACTATATGTTTTGAAGTTGATCTGAGTACCTGAGTTGTCCTTATTTCCTTGCTGTCTATAGTGAGAATAGTAGGATTAATCAAGATTTTCTGATACTCAATGAGCATTGAATTAATCTATGAAAGTTGTAAATCATTTAAGGAGCAAATGCAATGACTTGGAATGAGATTTTTACTGAATTGGGTGCGATTAGAAATTTATTGGTTTTGCTACTCAGTTCTGATGGGATTTATGAGTTCTAGCCATTCATTCAATGTGCTGAGGTTTTGGTTAATGTTCAAATATGATGCATAAGGATTCTTGAGATTATAAATGTGTTTTTGATGAAGAATTGGAACTTTAAATCAGAATGAGATGGTATGATTCATGTTTGGACAGTACCAGTCACTTCATGACCACATTGACTGTCATAAGTAGTTACATGTTGAAATGACGCTGGTCATGTGTTTTTACTAACTGAACTGAACTGCATGTTTGAATTGTATTCCCAAATTGTTTGAATTATTTGATATTTATGTTTGATTATGAAATTTTTATTACAACTTTGTAAATACACACACTTGCACAAATTTAGATGCATGGTATGACAAATAATAGGAATTCTAACCCCTAGGCAATAGGTTGTGGGAGGGATATAATTGTGTCAAAATATTAGCCCGTCAAGACTTATGATCATGTTATACAGACAATACAGAGTGTGTGTATACTCATGTACATGCACGATGCGTTGTCTTTATAACATGCTATAAGTGTCGTCGTCCTTTGTTCAGAGAAGTTCTGAACAAAGGGGGGTCCTTGAAGATTTGATCACAACTTAGGGTTACTTCTTGTAAGTAGCTAGTGTTTGGAGAAATTTCGGTTGCATTTTCTCCCTCTTCTCTAGTTTACCAACTAATCTTAGCTCTGTTCCCAAAGCACCCTTTAGTGGGGGCTATTGGGGATGTTGTTAAGGTTAGTCTTGGGGGGTATACTGGAGAAGTGCGGGGAAATGCTGCCGAAATTTCTACAAACACTGGTTGCATGTAAGAAGTAATGTTGTGATCAAATCTTCAAGGATGGGCTATCAAGTGAAAATCTTCTTAAAATACGCATTTCTTCTTTATTCTAGTATGGCTTATGAATGATCTAAAAATACACATTCTTACCTTATTTGAGTCCAACTTATGAGTGGTTGTCTTTTACATTTAGGATAATTATCATGGATAAGTCATGGATCAATACGAGGAATTCGAATTACCATGACTACAAGAGTGGAGTGATTTTGTTTCTGGAGTGGGCATTTCATGATGATAGGAAGACATTTAGACGAGGTGAATTCTTTCAGCTGATTTTATGCCCATGTAGATAGTGTTTGAATGGGTTTTTCCATGACCGAGACATAGTTTTGGAGCATGTAATATGTAATAGTTGGTGGCAACATTATGTAAATTTAACAGCTCATGGTGAACAAATGAGAGAAGTTAGGAATGAGACAATTGAAGCCTTTGAAGGAAATGATGATAATCAAGGAGATGAATTGGATGAAATGTTACATGATATGAGAGCAACAAACCATGAGGATGCAAATGATGATGAGACATTACCAGAATGTAATGAGTTGTACGATGCAGTCAAGGCAGCAGAAGATCCAATTGCTCTTGGAATTACGTCAATGTCGAAGTTGTCATTCTTTTTGAAATTGTTTCAGATGAGAGTGATGAATAGAGCCACAACGAAATTAATGTCTGAGGTTCTGGAATTCATTAGAGATCTGTTGAATAATCCTACTGAATATCCTAAGTCATGGTATGATGCAAAGAAGCAGATACGTGGGCTCGAACTGAAATGCGAGAAGATTGATGCCTTTCCTAATGACTGTGTCCTATACAGAAATGGGTACTCAGGGTTGACTAACTGTCCTGTATGTGGTGAGGAGAGATATAAGGTAGGTAAGTCAACAAACATAGGCGGGAAGAAACAGCCAAAGAAGGTTCTCCGTTATTTTCCGTTGATCCCTAGGCTACAACGCTTATTCATTTCCAGTAAAACAGCAAAACTGATGTTGTGGCATTATGATAATAAAATGAAAGACGAACGCATCCGTCATTCAACAGATTCTGATGAGTGGAACAGATTTAACGAGAATCACGCATTATTTGCAAAGGAGGCACGAAATGTGAGACTAGGTCTTGCAAGCGATGGATTCAATCCATTCAAAAGCATGTATCCATCATATTCCATATGGCCAGTGGTCATGGTAATTTACAACTTACCCTCATGGCTATGCATGCGATCTTCATTCATGATGTTGACACTCCTTATCCCAGGACCTAAGCAACCACGAAATGCAATAGATGTTTATCTTCAGCCAATGATTGATGAATTGAAAGTGTTGTAGTATAGTGGTGTTCAAACATATGACGTAGACAAGAAACAATTCTTCCAGTTGCACGCAACATTACTGTGGACAATCAATGATTTTCCAACATATGCGAATTTGTCAGGATGGAGTATGAAGGGGAAGTTCGCCTGTCTAATCTGTATGGATGATACTCATCACTTTAGATTGCCTGAAAGCAAGAAGTTTTGTTACTTAAGGCACCACAGGTTTTTACCTATTGAATACAGATGGCGAACGTCACAATTCAAGGACAGATTTGATGGTAAAGCATGTTGGCATTCGTCAAGGAATCCGAAGAATAAACTCAGTACAAATTCTATTAGGTTGTCGGGGATGAAAATCATGGAGATATTGCAACAGCTCGGAGAAATGCGTTTGGGTCATCTTTTCAAGAATGACTTGGCTTCCTTGCGACACTTAGGGTTTAGGAAGAAAAGCATATTTTTTATGGAGCTTCCATATTGGAAGGATTTGACAGTGCAACACAATTTAGATGCTATGCATATCGAAAAGAATGTAATGGACAACATTCTTGATGTATTAAACCTAACAGACAACCCGAAGGATACAGTTTAATCAAGGAATGATATGAAAATTTTGAGTATTCATCCTGAGTTGCACATTGAAGAAGGAGGGTCTCACTTTCCAGAAGCTATATACAGTCTTACTGGAGAGCAGAGGCAAAGGATTTTCTCATTCCTTAAAGACATTCGGGTTCCAGATAAGTATTCATCGCAACTTTCATGTTGCGTAAATGAAGCGCAAAAGAAGATTTATGGGTTAAAAAGTCATGATTCTCATGTGTATATGCAAATCTTATTCCTACTAACGATACATGGGGTGATGCCTGATCCTGTAGTTGATTCTTTGACGGAGATGAGTAGATATTTTAAAGTTATCTGTTCAAAGACATTAGATACCGAATTGCTAAACTATTGGGATAAACAAATTGTAATCACACTTTGTAAAATGGAGCAGATTTTCTCACCTTGATTTTTCGACGTTATCGTTCATGTCACGCTTCATCTTTCAGATGAAGAGAGAATTGCTAAACCCATGCAATATAGATGGATGTATCCAATTGAATGATATTTAAAGAAATTGAAAGATTATGTCTTGAATAACGCTAAACCAGAAGGGTCAATTATTGAAGGCCATCTTGTAGAAGAATGTATTAACTTCTGTGCCATGTACATGAATGAAATAGACAATAGATTTAGTCGTCTTGAACAAAACTATGAAGGAGAATTTAATGGTAATGATGAAGATTGTCTATCCATATTTAACATTGGAGGAAGGTCGATCCTACGAGCGGAGGTTAAGCCCATATCGAAAATGAACTGACGTTTGACACACTTGTACATTCTGAAGCAAATTCCAGACATGGATGAAATTTACAATGAATTCAAAGAATCATTTGATACATTTACACACGACTTACAGTTCCTTCATTGGTTCAAGGATCGTGTAAATAAACTGAAAGAAAATGGGGATCCACGGTGGGTACAGGATTTTGATGTAATTGCTGATACACCTTTGACATACGGACGTTACCATTCCAGATGCATAATTAACGATTTTAGATTCAGAGTACGATCCATTGATGATGCGAAGGCCACACAACAGGTGGGAGTTCTTGTCAATTGTGACTTAAGCACTAGTCGTGATTGGTATTATGGCCAAATTGAAGAGATTGTGGAAATGAGTTTCATGTTTGACCGTAAGGTGGTTCTTTTTAAGTGTGATTGGTTTGATGTTTTTAAAGAAGGCATTGGATTCAAAATCGATAAGAAACATGGATTCTTTAGCTTAAATAAAAACAGTCGCATCCTTCAATCATCAGAACCATTCACACTAGCTTGTCAAGTAGCACAAGTATTTTACATGGCTGATAATAGCAGAAAGGGGTGGATTATACTAATTAGAGCTCAACCATGTGAACAATACGATGTGTGAAAAGACCTACACCCAGATGTTGAATCTGAATCATATCAACAAAACCCACAAAGTGAAGGGCTTGCCCCTGGTGCTACTGACATTGATATATAAGGTAAATTGTCAAAAGTATTAATTCATAACCATGAATATAAATAAATTATGAAATTCCTAGTTTATTTTGTTGAAATTGCGTTTAAATTATTTTATCTTTTATTAAAGGTTACGTTCATTTATATATCAAAACTGAAATTTTTTTTATTGACTTCTCATATAGGTTATTCGCATTCTCCTACTGTTTGTGCACCGACTGTTTCCATTTCGTCACTATGGTGAGTTTCTTACTACTTTTTTCTTAAAATGCTATTATCATGTTAGATGTGGGGTGTGCCCACTTAGGTTTATTTTAAGAGTGGGGCGTGCCCACTTACGTTCATTTTTTGTGTGGAGTGTGCCCACTTATATTTATTTTCTTTTTGTGGGGTGTACCCACTTAGATTTATTTCTTGTGTGGAATGATGCTTTTTTTTTGTATCTTGAATGTTTTATGTTGAAGAAAGAGGAGAAGAAAGAGGAGAGGAAATAAGAAGGGGAGGGTAATTAAAGAAGGAAGAGAGAAAGAGAAGGGGAGGTAAGGGAGAAAGGGAGAAAGAGAAGGGGAGGGTAAGGGAAGGGGAAAGAGGAGAAGAAAAAGGAGAGGAAATAAGAAGGGAAGGGTAACTAAGGAGAAAAGGAGAAAGAGAAGGGGAGGGTAATTAAGGAAGGAAGAGAGAAAGAGAAGGGGAGGTAAGGGAGAAAGGGAGAAAGAGAAGGGGAGGGTAAGGGAAGGGGAAAGAGGAGAGGAAATAAGAAGGGGACGGTAACTAAGGAAGAAAGAGAGAAAGAAAAGGGGAGGTTAAGGAGAAAGGGAGAAAGAGAAGGGGAGGGTAAGGGAAGGGGAAAGAGGAGAAGAAAGAGGAGGGGAAATAAGAAGGGGAGGGTAACTAAGGAACAAAGGGAGGAAGAGAAGGAGAAGAGGAAGGGGAGGTTACGGAGAAAGGGAGAAAGAGAAGGAGAAGAAAGAGGAATGGGAGGGTAAGGGAAGGGGAAACGGAATAGGAGAAAGAGGAAGGGGAGGGAAACGGAGAAAAGGAAGGTTATTTCATTAATATATGCTCATTTCATTTTCAATTATTTGTATACTTATTTCATATAGGATTTTTGAAATATCACAACATATAAGGGAAATGTTGCATAATTTTTTTAAAAAATATCTGATTATTTGTGATGTTTTTACACAGGTTATTTTCAAGGAAAAGGCTAATAGGAGGAGCAGGGAGGAGACTTAGGCCTCCCAGTAGCCTGAGGCCTCCCCACAGCGACCTGAGGCCCCCCGCCAGCAACCTCAACCTCAGGCTCACCGTCAGCATCCTCAGCCTCAACCCCAGGCACCTCGCCAGCAGTTTTTGAGGCCTGGAGATGTAGCTCGATATTTTTAGAGTCAGGGGAAGGGAGGTAGGGGGAAGGGAAGAGTTCGATGCCTCCTCTGATGAATCTCCCAATGGAGGATTCTAACTACGAGGAGGATGCACCCGCCGATGAGGAGGATAGTACTTTATTTGATGAGGAGAACGCTAGATTGGATGATCAGCCAGAGAAGACGGCTAACCCAGATCCTTCTCAGATTGGATGTTCTACACCACCACCACCCGCCCGCAGTTTAGGTATGAATTTAAGGTTTGGTAAATGTTATATTCTCAAATTTTTTTCTTTGTTATTTAATTTTATGTTATAATTCTGTCTTATAGGTGCACGAAGGGGGAGAGGTCCCACGTGGAACAGGGACTTAGAGAGAATTCCGCATGGGGCTTGCATTTCAATGTGGATCACACCAGAAGGGGAAGCAGTGGACTATCCTCCATTCGTCAGCAGATTGGGTACGCTAACGACGGCAATCATCCCACTGTCCCACTTCAATTGGAGGAAGGTGCCAAACGAGTTGAAAAGGCAGCTCATTCGAGAGTCAGAGGTAATTGGTAAAAACTAATAACTTTTGTAAATTGCTTTATATAAGTGTAAATTATGTAACAATTTCTGTTCTCTTTCTAATGTGTGCCACGTTCGAATGGGACGATGATCAAAACATCCCCAAATATATCCTTAGGCATGCAGCGAAGATTCATAAAGATCGGAGACTGGAGATGAAGAATAAAGTAAAAGATAAATTTTAACTGTATTTCTTTATTTCCTTTATCACTATTTAAATATTATTTCTAACATTAAAATTATATTTTTTAGTATTATAAGAATAAGAATCATGATAAGGCATTACATAATGTGTCTCTTTTGATACAACCGCATATTTGGAAGGAAGCATGCGAGCATTGGCATGATCCAGCGACACAGGTAAAAGTATTTCATATATTATCATTTATTTAAACATTTTATAAGTTAATAAATTATACCTTCATTTTCAGGAGTAAGCCAAGAAAAGTAAGGAAAATAGGGTTAAGGCTCCACTGAAGGCCCATGTCCTGGGTAGGAGGAGCATAGATGGGATAAAATCTATATACGTAAGTATCTTTAATTAATATTTTCTTTTAAACCTTACAAAAATTGCTAATTTATTAAAATTAACTGTTTCAAATTATTGTTGTCTACCATGCATTAAGGTGCTCAACTTTATCGGGTGGGGAGTATATGAGGCCACTCATAGCAAGATGAGCGAAGAGGAAAATAGAGAGTGGCTTCATGACACATACCAACAGAGACACGTAAGTTGAAAAAATATAATACTTTTATTTTATTTCGTAATTATATAATTAAATGAAATTACTTAACGTAATTCAATATCTTTCACGATAATATGATCAACTTAATGCATCCTCCTTAAGACATAAACTCCAGTACAATTCAGTAGTCACTGACAGTAGAGGAGACCTACCGGATCATCATGCCACTTGAGCATGGTGGGTATGTCTAGAGTGCAGGGAGGAGTGAGATTGTCTCGGGGTGGTATGGGAGAAGGGGAGCACCATCCTCTTCAGTTGAGGTGCAGGAGATGAGGATGAAAATTATGGCATTATGCCGCAAAGACGAGGAGAAGGACCACCGGATTGAGGAGTTGACGACATTGGTCAGGGATAACGCGATGCAAACCAAGGAATCCAACAAGACCATCAAGGAGCTCCTTGCATTACTTCAGAAGGGTGGAATTGATCACCCATCCTTTCATCAGTATAGAGATCGTCGTGATGACGATGATTTAGGTGGTAGCGGTGTTGGAGGCATTGGTGCCACAGCATAATTGTATTTTTTATATATATTACCATTTGTAATGAACTTTGTATACGTTATTTTTATTTATAAAATTTTAATTTTCATTTCTTCTATTTTTTTTTAAATGCATAAATTTTTAAGTTGTGTGATTGATTTATACTCTTAATAGGACATTATTTACAGGTCTTTCACATAAATTAAATATATTTTAAAAAAATTTCCTTATTATTCTCAATCGTTATTTAAATATGGTCGACAATTGTTAATATTATCGACTGTTAAAATGGTCGCTAATTTGACTTTCCCGATTGTAATAAAATAATCGTCGCTAATAGTTAACATTCTCGACTGTTTAAAATGGTCTATAAAATGAGTTTTCTCGACCGTTACTCAATAACCGTCGTAAAAAATTAACATTGTTGACCGTCCGTAAATCGACTAAAATATCATTATTTTTTACTGTTATTAACAAACGGTTGGAAATACGCTCTTACTCGACTGTCTAAATAACGGTCGAGGTAAATACTTTTGCCGACGTGGACATTAAACGGTCGGAAAAGAGCGTTATCGATCGTTGAAAACTGACGAGAGAACTAACCAAACGTCGAGTGAGGTGCACCTTTTTTTCGACCATATTGTTCAAGAACGGTCGAGAAAATCCAATCGCGACTGTATATTCCTTGACCCTTTTTCTTGATGGTTAGTTAAACATTGGCGACCGTTATTAACGATCGAGAATACTCGATATTCTTGTAGTGATAAATGATCTCTTGTATTTGAGAAGAAACGCTGATGATTAACAATCACATCATTTCATTCAAAAGGCAATGATTAATACTTCAACTTTCATCGCACATCTCATATTCATACACTTCTAACTTCAACTAATGTAACAACTTCAACATTTCATTACTATTACAAACATACATTTCTTTCTAATTATCCATCTCAAGGAAAGGGCAAAAGGGTCCAAATTTAAGTTCTCAACTACTTTCCATTTGATTTGATTAAATAACTAACAATTTATCCCACCAAAACTACTTACTACCCAACACTACCATCCCACCAAATGGAGGATACATACAATTTATCCCTTACCCTAACCCAATGTACTACCAAACACCAAAATCAATTTATCCCTCACTTTTCATTCTATCCCTTATACAACATAATTTATTCCTCGAAAATTATCCTGCAATCCAAACAATACCGTAGTTTACAAGTAAAGATATAGATTACAAGGGATGATGGAAAAGCTCGGTAAATACTCATAGATGAAAAATTATTTTTTAAGTGAAAAATCATTTTTCATAGGTAAAAAATCACATTCCAGGTGAAAAATCATTTACCGCCGAAAGGCAAAATACATTGGTGTACTTTCATTTCAATAGGTGTTTTTTTATTTTCAATCGATTGAAAATTATTTTCAATTTAATATATTTGAGTTCGCCTAATTTTCAATCGGTTGATTCTCATTTTCAACCTGTTGATTTTTACTTTGAACCGATTGATTTTGATTGCGTATTGTAAAATACATTACAATGTACATTTCCGTATTCAAACCTTATGTGCCTTAAAACATAGTTGGCAGCTTGTAATTAATTTTCCTCTTACATTCATGTATGTGCAACTGATAAATTCAATCAACCAAAGTTCACAAAGTTGCTAGATATTTTTTATATAAATACCTATTTCACGCTTGTGCCAATAGGTTTCAAATTTTAGCAAAATTACCATGAAGTTATTCAATTCCAGAGTTTTGTGCAAACTCCCAAGATGACTAAGATATTATTTTCCGTGTGAAGTTTGAACATCATGGGAAAAAAAAGCGAGAAAAGTTTCACCAAAATCTTGACACAACACCATCGTGAGATTTATGTGTTTTGTACCCAAGGGGATCGAATTAAGATAGAACAGAGGTTAGTTTCGATATTGGAAAACGGCTGGTGTGTGTGTGTGTGGACGTGCTGGTTTGAAGAGGGTATCTACATTTTAACATATATATATATATATATATATATATATATATATATGTGTGTGTGTGTGTGTGTGTGTGTGTTAGGAGTGTGTAGGTGATTTGTACGTAAATTATGTGTATGTGTAGTAATATTTCTTAATATGAGTAATGTTTTGGATTAAATTCACTCTATATGAATATGTTATGTACTAAATTTGAAGTTAATCCGACATTCCTAATACATATATCAAAGGAGGCTCATTTTTTATATCTAAGTGTCATGAAATTTGATCATGTTGGATGTATGTGGTAGGAGTATCAAATTGAGTTCAAATTTGATGTATAACATATTCATATGAAATGACCTTAATCTTCAAATTTTCAATCTAAAACATTACTCGTAGTAAAAGATATTATCGCACTTGCACATAACTTACGAGCAAGTCACTTGCACGCTTCCTTTTCCCATATATATATATATATAGGGAACAAGAAATGTGTAGGTGATCTATACATAAGTTACATGCAGGTAGGGCAATATCTTTCATTACGAGTAATGTTTTAGATTGAAAATTTGAAAATTTAGATCACTACCTATAAACATGTTATACACCAAATTTAAAGTTAATTCGACACTCTTAGCACATGCATCCAACATGATAAAATTTTGTGATACTTATGTTGTAAAAAATGAGCTCCTTTGATGTATGTGCTATGAGTGTCATATTAGTTTTAAATTTGAAATAACATGTTCATATAGAATGATCTCAATTTTTTAATTTTCAAATCAAAATATTACATATGATGAGAGATATTGTTACATCAATACGTAACTTATGCGTAGATCATGTGTACCAACTCTCTCTCTCTCACACACAGATATATATGTGTGTATATACAGGAAAAATATCTAAAGAGTAATGTGTTCATAAACACCATAATAAGCACCAAATCCTCACCGTCCAATTCATTTACATCAGTGCTGAAACAACAAAATCACTCCCTGCATCATATAGCGTGATTTTGATGATTTTCTAATTAGTATCCCCAATTAAATCACTTTTTTTTTTTGTAGTCATCCAACTACGTTATATTTGATAATAATTTTGTTGTACATGTAAATTTATATAGTTATCCACCGATATTAATAACATAATCATTTTTCATGATTTTCATTTGATTATCATGCTTTATATTACAATTTAAGCATAAATGTGTACAGTATTACTTTTATATTACATTAATTTTCTATTCTCGTTTTCTTCCACGTATTTAGCATTAATTACAATATTTAATATACAACCACGTTATTAATTACATAAATTATATTACCATGTTAACTTCTATTTTAATAATCTAATTAATCTCTAAATCATGATAATGATTATTGCTTATAATATATCTTTATATTTATTATAACTTACATGTTTCCATTATAATGATAAAGATTTTTTTGTTACAATAATTTCATTTTTTATTACAACATGTATATTAAATTGTTACAATATTTTTTTTATTACTTACCTTACGTTATTTTTATCAAACAAATATTAAATTATGGGATGTTGTTGTTGCAGTTATTTTATGTATTAGAGATTTGTTATTGTATTGGAAGTGTAATCACATTCTAAATATAATATATGATATTAGATTGTATTATTTTTAATTTTTATTTTTATGTATTCTATATTATATTATTAATTTAATATTTTTAAAATCTCCCATTTGTCATATAATTACCCTCGTAAACATCTAAAACATGACTATGTGTTTGTTAAAACTTACATTATTTCTATTATAATGTCCAAGCTATTTAATTACAATCATCTTTTAACTCATATTACAACTCATATACTAATTTGTTACGATGCCTTTTTCATTTTAATACCTACGACACATTATTTTTTATTAACAAATCACATGGTATGCATGGTGTTCACTTTAATTATAGTATATATATACTATTGATTAGATTTGTTTTCACGTTTTCAAGGAACATTTAATTATTTGCTCAACGAAATCTTTTTGTTTTGAGTTTCAAATCAAAATCATCAATGTTTCAAATGATGGTATTCATCTTTTCCGTGAAATTATAATCAAACGTTTATTATCTCATGTTCATTTGTGGCTTTTTAAGCATTGTGTTCTCTGGATAGGACCTTTATATATATATATATATATATATAACCTATCTAGAGAGTACTGTGCTCAAAAATATCAAAAAACGTACTAAATAATAGCCATTTGATTTTAATCATGTGATGGCATAACTATCACCAACTGTAACGACACAGACCGATTGTATGTTACCAAAAATATCACTGCGGCGACTCCTTTGTCTTACGGAAGACTTCCCGTCCACATCCTCAGGAGGAGGCAGCGGAGGAGGTGGTTGCTGCTGAAACTCCTTCCACACAATGTCTCATATCAGTTGAGCAATGTCTTGGGCCTAGATGCCCTGGAGGAGTGGTGGAGTGACCCCTACCTCAGGTCTGACACATTCGCCCCCACGACCACGCCCACGGTCACACCCGCGACTTACCCCATGAGCTACATGACGAGGCATCTCTGAATGGGAGAATTTTTGCTTTGCAGAAATATATGTTAAAAAAATACGTCGTCGCAGAAAAATCGCGTGGTGGAAAATCCCGAACAAAAACATTTATCAATAAAACTAACCACGAAGAGTTAGGTCGTATCCATAGGGAGGAACGAATGCAATAAATTCACAAGTATGTAGCCATCATGTTCGCAGAAACATTTGCTAAATCAATTCAATGAATATGCTATACTGAAGGTAACTTTCAATTTCATGAGAAGTTAAGGGCTATTTATGTAAATTTTACGTCAGAAATCAAGCTCCCAAAAAAATGTAGATGATGCATGTGTAGTGGCAGAGTATGTAATTTTTAATTGCATGCAAATCTAAATCCAATTTCAATGTGAAATGATGTGCATAACAGGAGCCAATTAAATATGAGAGAGCATAAGTGCAATGTCGCAATTTCACTACAATAATTTAATCCAGCAAAATAATTGAATAGTTCTCCATAATGGCATATTTAGTAAATTTTAAAATAACCCAAAATAGGGAATTTTTTCCCTTTGATCTCATGTGAGAAAGAGGGAACGACTGGCCGTGAGAAGCTCGGAGGAGGTTGGTGTTGTCAAGAGCTTTGCGTCGGGGGTCGCACCAAGGAGAACTGTGGCCGGAGCTCTCATCGGTGACTAGGAGGGCCGACGGCGATGGCAGGCATCCACGACTGTGCCCGGGTGGTGGATGGCTCGTCTGAGGGCGTGGAAGCACTCGTGAGGGTGAGAGAACCTTGGCGTCGACGATGCGGAGCTTCGAGGCCGGAGTCGATGGCTACGGGGAGTAGGATCGATAGTTTGTTTGGGTTCTTTTCACTTTGTTGACGGAGAAGGAGAAGAGGGAGCCGGCTGTGGCGCATGGGTGTACACGTGCGTGAAGGCACGCATAAGGGCGCGATGGCTGGTTGATGAGTTGCTACTCATTATAGCTAAATCGCTTAAGTTAAGCTAGAAACTAGGTTAAACACTATCAAATTAACACATAAAAAGGGTTAAGCGTGGAAAATAGAGAAAAAGGCCTAAAATATCAATTTTGTGCTAAAAATGCATAATTAGGTCATTAAATGAGATATTCTATTAAAGAAGGTTAAATAGTGATCCAAGTATAAATTGAACACACAAATGAATTTGAAAGTTCAAATCAAAAGTGTAATTAACTTCCTAAATGTTCAATTAAGCTTCAATAAAAACTTGGGTACATTTAGACATCACTAGGGCCTTGCAATCAAGGATTCACATCTAAATCCTTCATATATCATATTTTGTTCATCAGAAAACCTCTAAGGACCCATTTGATACCCGCAGGGACCTATTTGCAACATTCTAAGGACTGCTCTAATAGCTTTCCTTACCACTAATGGGCCTCTCTGTAATTTTTCTACCCCTTCGTGCAGGGGCTTCTAGCGCAATTTCACCAAAAGACCCAGCACCACCTAAAGCTCCTCGTGCCACTGTTTACCGTGAAGAACTCCAGCAATCCCAATCGTCCAATCTTTGTTCCCACGATCTGATGGCTCATTTTCATTGGAGGCTTCACGCGAATCGGTGCATAGCTTCACCCCTATCCCTAGATCCCATCTAATGGCCGCAATTTGATTTAATCTTGCGCGCGCTCCTCTCCTCACATCAAGACCGCCCTCGCCCTAATAGCCTAATTCCATCGCAAGGTGACCTGATTCACTCTCACTCTACTTAAGCACCTCCATTGATCGTGTGTGCACTATCGACCTCCTCTCCTACTTTCCTGAGGCGATCCCTTCGTCCTCTCCAGTTTCTCCTCTCCACCCGACCCTATTCTAGTGCCATGAGCAAAGGAATTTCATCTTCTCCGACTCTCCTCATCGCTAAGGACCGCATAGCACCTAAGGGCGACCTTGAGTCCCACTAGTGGACTTTCAATCTGCTGGAGATCCTCCCTCCTTCGTCGCTGCAACCACCAGCTGCAGATCTTCCCAACAGGTCCATTCTTCCATTTAGATTAGGATTTACTTCTTTCTAGATTAGCTATATTGTTAATTAGAGTAGTTTATCAATAGAATTTAGATGTAGATTAGCTCTGATCTGCTGATGCGTGATTGTTAGAGTAAATTAGGAGTAGAGATAGAATAGATCCCGCATCTCCTCTGATCAATTCAGATCAGAGGAGAAGAATCCACCACCATTCACTGATCATTGACTCCCCCCCTCATGTTTTCACTTCGCATTCTGATTTTCCTAAGTTTTTAATCCGCAATCCACCCATCCATTAGAGTCAAATCCTCATCTCATTGCTCTCAAGCTTTGAGATGAGGATTTGAGCTCAAAAACCATCTAGGGGTCTCCCATCCATTTCAGACTTTCCACAAAGACCCCTGATCTTGATTTAAAATGGAATTAGCTTGCTTGATCTGATTTTAGTGTGGTTTTTCAAAGCAAGATGGTGAGATTTTGATCAAATTGGATTTTGAATGGGTTTTGATCAAGTGAATCGATATATTCTTGAGTGGATTTGTACATGGCCATGAATCTGAGATGAGGCTAATGATGAATTTTCCTCAGATGAGCTATGATCAAATTTGTCATGAGTGTGAGTCTATGGTTTTGAATGTATGGTAGAGCCTAGGAAAATCAACTTTGTTGATTGGAGGCTCTGCCCAAAATTTTCTACCATTTTTGAGAATTTGATTTTTAGCTAAGGGATTCTTAATATCCCTTAAGGTTTTAAACATTTGGGATTCAAGTTAGTAGTTTAATGGACTGATGTGATCCCTTCCTTCATGTTGTCTATAGCATAAGGGAGAGATCAAATTAGTGATTTCTCTGATTTGAATCAGGGATCAAGGTTTAAAGTTTTCTTGAGTGAGGATTCAGTGTTTTAAAATGATTTTTAGATGAGAATTCAAGGTCTCATCAGATTTTCTGAAGCGTTTAGTGTGAGTTTTGAATCTCAAACTTCACATGGTAAAATGCTGCATAGCAGCAACATTTTCGTTGGATTAAATTCCAATCTAATTCCATTATCTTTGTTGTCTATGACAAAGATAAGGGATTAGACTTGGTCAATTTAGCAGCTACTGAAATCCCCATTTCAGAGTTGCTGGGAATGCATTTCTCTAACTGAACTCCTCATTCAGATTTGCTGATTGGTGTTTAGATGCACTGCAGCAACCAATTGAATGGTTTTAAGCCATCTGAACTAAGTGTTAGATGCTACCGCTGCAGTTGCTGTTGCCGTAGCTGGATAGTAGGCTAAATCAATAAGGTAGTGGCTAAGATTGAAATGTTAAATGGTTGATCTATGTTGTAATGTGTAGTTTACTTTGTAACAAGCTTTCATGTACTGATAGTATTAAATTCAACTTGAATTGCTTGTAATCATGTATATAAATTCCTGTGCCAGCCATAAACTTGTAATTCAATTATCCAAAATCAAAATTAATGGAAATCCAAGTTGAATTTCATGCTTAACTACTTGCACTTTTTCCATATCATGTGTTGAGCATAATTGAGGCAGTTCACTGCCTATCCAGCCACTAGAAAGCCATCTAGGGCCTTAGGTTCTTATTGAAAACCTTTTTTAGGCCTAGAATGAACTCCCTTTGTAAATAAATAAAAATATTATAAAAAACTCTAAAAAAATAAAATAAACCTGTCTTAGTGAATATTAGATATATTTTTAAGTAAATACCAGATTTCATGGTATTATAAACCCCCAACTTGATAAAATATATCAGCCGACGGTTTAGTCTACTTTAAAACTTAATAAAAATCCCATAACATAAAAATACCAAAAATAGTCTATTCTTCTCATCCATTTCTTTCCCTCTCACCCCCTACCTCTATAAAACATATAAAACCCATAAAAAGTGAAAAAACTCTAAAAATACCTGAAAAAATAACCTTGTATACTATGTTTATACACGTAAATATAAGCTTTATACTAAGTTTTAAATGTATACACTGTACAATAGATATATAATATGTACATATAACTTATATATATACTATATAATGTAACTTAAATATTTAAGATAACTTAAATTATATATAACTTATTTATATGATTATTTATTAATTATATTAACTTATATGTACTATACTCTAAGTAAATTAATAAAACCCCATAAATAAACATATTTAAGAATGATATTGTACATACGTATTTATATGTATATTATGTAAATAATGAACCCTGTACCATAATTTAATTATGTACATAGAATAAATAATTAATTTAATAAGTTACTAGCTAAGTTATTAGATTAAATTAAAATAAATTAGTAATTTAAGTTATAACTGAACTAACTTATATTGTATATTTCTATTATTATATTTTAAGTGAATTAAACTAATTTAACTATATTTATAATGTATTATATTATTTATACTTAATTTATACGAATAACACCCTGAAATCACTTATTTAAATGCAAATAAACCAAAATAAATCATGTAAAATACAATAAAAATCTATAATAAATACTTTAATATGTATATTACTACTGTAATAGGTCAATTAGACCATTAAATAAGTATTTTATACATTAATTAAGAAATAAACTTAAAAATCAGTATGTATAAAGTGTAAACTTTAGGTAATTTATTTATATAGTAAACATAATTAATTTTGTGAATAAATTATATAATTAAGTATCCCTTTGTAAATACTTTGTAACCCTATAATTTATTTTTAAATTAAAATAAATTATGACCCTCAAATCGAGGGCCAAAATCAAGCCAACAGAACACACCCACTGGAAGCAGCCGTGCCTGAAGAGGTGCAACTTTAGCGCCACACCGGGCATTTTAGCCCTCTCGGCGCCACTTAAATTGTTTTTGTTATCTCTCCCCTTCAGTCGTCATGGGCGCTGGGCACCTGAAACACGTCCCCTTATCCCCTAAGCATACTCTGGCATTGGCTTTGGTCTGTGATGTGAGAACAGTGTGTGGTGTGTGGTTGGAAGCCATACACTGTGCGAGGGCTTGAACGAGCCCATTAATGAGCATAAAACATGATTAAGAGGCCTAATTAACAAATTAGGGCAGTTTTTAGTAGAGGTCTGGTCCCACCCAAGAGGGTGCTATGTATTCCTCGAAAAGGCTGCCTGCAAACTAATAAACCTAATTTTTGAATTAAGTAAGGCCTAATGATGTGCATTCATCTGATTAACCTAACATGTCTATTAATGCACGTTCTTAGTGTCACATTAGCATTATACATTGTAAATAGTGCATAATATGCATAATCATGCATTTAGATCAAGTTGTATAAATTATATAGTAATTGTCTCCTTTTATGGTCAGGAACAAGGCAACTTTTTTAATCGAGGCCTCGGATCGAAGATCCAACCGTACGGATCTGATCAGGGCGACGATTGGAGTTCAATGACTTCAAGATCGCCCTAATTGAACATCTATAGCACTTGATAGAGATCGAGGAACCCTAAAGAGTAAGGGCCAAGATGGTGTTAATCTGCACCTTAGACGACAAATCCGACCGCACGGATGGGTTCGGATCGATGATCGCAGCCTAACGGTGAGAAAAGCGATCCAATCCGACACTCTTGGCACCATCTATAACACTCAGAAGATGGACGACCTAGATGGTGCCACGTGGAGCCATCATAGCCGCCCAACACCGGCCGCAGCTCTTCTTCTTCACCCGCTTGACAAATCTAAGCCGTTGGATGCCCATCCAATGGCCAAGAATGTGCCACGCCATCGCTCATCCAGCGCTCTCCTCATTTGAAGGTGCAAGCAACGCTTGATCTCGACTGTCGGATGAAGATCCGACGACCGAGATCGGCCTTGCGCAAATTCCTTAACGCGCCTCAATCGCACGCGTAGCGCAACAGTTAAGGCATTGCGGAGGTGGATGGTAAGGGTTCGAATCGCGGGCATAGCGCTTTGGTGGGGACCCAGATAGGTTGTGTTAATATGGTGAAATTAGCGTTGAAGTGAGTATAGTGGTTAACCTAAATCGAGCCTAACCATCTTTTTACAAAATTTTTAACCTGGCCTACTTGATTTTATCTTGGTCACTTTTAGGCCCAGGGTCGAACTCAGGGAGGCGAGAATTAGAGGCGAATAAGTTTCTATGCCTTTCCTACAACGAATCTCTTCCGTGCGTTTATTATGTTTTTGGTGTTTTTCTATTTAAGATTTTTTTTTCTGATAATTTTGTCGTTAAGGTACACCCTCAAAATCAGGTCCTTGGCTTAGAGCCAAATTGTTCTTAGCTTTGAGCCAAATTAAGGTTCCAAAAACGGGTCTTGCTATTCGCAAGACCGAGTACCTGCAAGACAAGAATTATCTTTTCTCTTTTACTATTTTTTTTATCTTTTTAATAGTAGGAAACAAAAGGGAAATAGAAACAAGATAAATATAGTCTACATATATATAGATATATATATATTATATATAGTGGTGGGGGTGAAGGTGGAAATGACGTGTAGCATGGTGTCGAGTTGATCGACGTCTAGGAAGACGCAACCAATAGGACGAAGTGCCGCGTAGAGTGTTGGATGGATGGGTGGAAGTGTGTGCAGAGACGCTTTCTGTATGCGGGTATTGGGGAATATCAGCAACTGGTGCAGATATTCCCGCGATATAATGCGTGGTAGGTGATATGAATGTAAGTATATCTTTATATGTATGTATATAGATAGGGTTGTAATTATATAGGTGTATATGTAGTTATATATATATATGTATATATATATATATATATATATATAGATATGTAAATATATATATAGATGTATATATATATATATGTATTTATAACTAGATATATATATATAAAACTATATAGATATAGATATATATATATATATAGTAATATATGTATATATGTATATATATGTATTTATATCTATAGATATATATATGTATATATGTATGTATAGATGTATATATATATGTGTATAAATATATGTGTGTGTGTGTGTGTGTGTATATATATATATATATATATATATATATATATATATGTATGTATATATATTTATATTTAGTTGTATAGGTAATAATATGTATATAAAAAATATATATATAAATATATATATATATAAGTATATATATAGGTGTGTACAAGTGAGTGTGTGTATGTACACGTGAGTGTGTACAAGTGTGGTGTGTGTGTGTGTGTCTGCTGGAGAGTGAGAGAGTGGCTGCGAGAGAGGGCGCTGGACAGTTAAGGCGTTTGGAGGCTGCAACCGACGTCTGGTGATGCGCGCAGTCATGCGCAGGCGCAGGCGCGCAAGGGTGCGCGCGCACGCTGGGGGGAGCGGGCGTGAGGCTGCAGCGTAGCGCACTGCGTAGCGCAATGCACTGCGCTACGCGTTGGAGTGGGCGAAGAAGCGGGCGTGAGCGCGGATGGGCACGGGCACTAGAGCAGACGCTGCGGGAGCGAGCGTACGCAAGAGCAGGCGCGCGCTACGGGCTGGAGGCGGTCGCGGTGTGGAGAGAGAGTGCGCAGTGACCGGATAAGTGAGAAACTTTCCAGTCACCGCACTGTAGCTACAGTGTTCTGTAGAAACGCGTGAACAGAAGCTATAGTGCTCACGCGGCTCGGACAACCGGTTGCAGCCGGTTCTACATGCGCGGGTGCGCTGGAGCGGGCCTGCGCGCGTGGAAGGAGTTGGCACTGGTTGTTGGCGTGCGCGCGGAAGCTTGTGCACTGCGTGGAGCTGCTGGTGCCGTGCTGCTTTTACTGCTAAGCTTCAGAGCTCGGGGCTACGGCAATGGCGTGAGGGCTTTGAGCAGTGGAAGCAGAGAAAGAACCCACCATGCCCACCTGCTTTTGGATGAACTGGGCGGTGGTGGAGCTCGCAGTGGTGTTCGTGGGACCACTGTGAGCTGCTCCTACCCGCAGCATATCTCTTCAATAGAAAGAGGTGCTGTGTATGGAGGGGAAAGGGGGAGGAGATGGCCTGGAGGTGAAGGTTGCTGCTGTGTTGTATATGGACCAGGCTCCGTCTGCAAGGAAGCGGGCAGTGCCTTTTTAAAGGAGATGGAGGCAAGCTTAGCCATGCCCTGGGCTGCGCATGACTAGCCATGCGGCTGACAGAGCATGCTGTGGTAGAGAATGGCGCAAAGAAGAAGCAGCCATGCCCTACAGCCGCGCGGGGAAGAAGATTTCGAAAGAAATAAAGAAGGTGTAACCCTTGAGGAATACGTTAATTATAAGGCCAATTATTCACTTTCCTCCCCTCTCAAATAAATGCATGCATGTGTCAATTTTTACAAATGCAACTATGGCTGCCTAATATGCAATGGTAATGCTAGGAAATAGCACAAGATGGCATTTTTATTGGTGTATTTTTTCTGTGCAATCACGCTTCTCCTTGCAAGTGGGCGCGTGATTGGAGTCGCGCAATGCGTATCGAACGACGCTGATTGACCGATAGCGCCCACGTGCGATCAGATGCACGGTGCAAATGCGCAATCGCACGCGGGTGTGCGGCACGGGCGTAGGCAGTTTAAGCCATCCGATCTCTTGATTGGACGGCTGAGCGCGCGCGAACATGCATGGGCATTGAAGAGCATGGAGACGAGGGGGCACATGAGCGGTGCGCATGTCTGCCACGTTCAGGCCTTTAGTGACGGATAAATTCGTCACTAAAGGTCTTGAATTAATGTTTTTTCATGTTGTAATGTCCAAAATGCCTTCACTCCTTGCAACTATAAAAGGAGACCCCTACCATATGGATTTCTCATCCCTTCCTTCTCCTTTCTCCCTCTCCAAAGCCTAAGAGAAGCTTGTCCCACACCTGGGATGCTCCTCAAGAACTAAAACCAAGTTTTCGCCCCCGTTCTGGAAGCAGATCCTGCGATGACAACAACGTGCTGCCTCGTTCCCGTTCATCCTACTTTGTCCTCCTTCTTCGCACTTCGTTCCTCGTCTTCTAGGTGTTGTTCCATCCAGCTCGTCTTCCAAGCGATCGTCAAGGAGGATAACTTCTCTCCCATTCTTTTTACTGCTTTCTAGAGTAGAATTTTCCTGCTTTCTAGTTGTAATAATTTCTCGCTTTCTAGTGTAATCATTTCTTATTTTCTTAGTTGTAAAAACTTTTTGCAATATCAAGTGAATGTTCTCTCTCTCTGTCTTATTGTCTATATTGTTCCATTGTGATTATTTCGCCCTTTAAAAAAAAATGTAAAAATATAATTGCGAATTTTGATTGACGTATCCTCCCTGAGTTTGACCCGGAATTTCTTTATAGATTTTTCGGTATAAATTTTATTTTTTAAACGGATTTCTTCACTACTCGAACTACAAAGACAAGTTTTCAAAACCAACTCCGATAGCATAGTCATCCGTCATTCAACATTTTGGCACTGTTGCCGAGGAGGCAATGATTTTCCGATCTTCTTTTCGCATTTTACGCACTTTACTGTCTTCTAACTTGCTTTCTCTTGTGTCTATTGTTTTGCAGATACCTCTATCAGGGAATCGTCAAGCGATAGATCGAAGTAAAGTGCAGTTGAAGACTACTGTAAGTACTCCCCATTCTTCCCCCTCCATAGATTTCATTTCATCACATTAAATTCAAATTTCAATTAACCTAGGTGTTTGCATAAATCCTAGGATTAATTTAGTTGTTTGGATTTCCACTCACATTCATTTCATCCTCGCATATAAAAAAAAATAAAAAGATATTTTTGTAGGGTAATTCAACATACACTCACATTCAAGGCACTTAACCTAATTGATTTTCTTCTACTCAATCGGATTCTGATCTGTGGAACCGGTACACATAAATCAACACATAAAAGAGTAGAAATCATTCTACGTTAATCATTTTTGTGTGCCTAATTTAGTGGTGCAATTGTGGCCAATTGTTTGAGTTGTTTGGGCTGCAACACTCAACATAAAATCAACTCACCAAGTAGCTTCCTCTTAGGGTTTTCAATCTAGGTTCATACCAGGCACTCTACTTTATTTCTGATTTTAAAAAGGAAAGTGGTCGTGGTTAAAACCGACCGGTTCGATTATGTTTTATTACTCAAATATGGAAAATCTTCGAGGTCTAACTCATGGAGCAAAACTTGATTCTAGAAACGTAGAAAATCACAATTTACAATAGATACTATTTTACAAAAAAGGATTAAAGAAAGGAAAAGTCTGTTCTTTTCTTCTCTCTTTCTTCTTTTGTCTTCCTTTCTCTCTCTCTTTTCAGACGTCTGACTCCAAGGGTTAGACGCCTTAAATGCCACTTGCTACAGTGCTTTGCCTTTTCTTTTCAGCTACCACTGCTGCTGGTTCTTCTTCTTCCTCTTGGCTTCTTCTTTTCTGTTGAGCTACGCCTCCTCCTTCTTCTTTTCCTTCCTTTCTTTCTGCCCTGTGCCTCTGCTCTCTCTTTTCTTCTCTTCCTGCTTTAGCTACTTGGTGCGGCTAAGTCTCAGTTGTGCCTCTTGCTTTCTTCTTTCTTCTTTCTCCTTCTGCCTCAGCTTCTCTGTGGCTACAGTGCCATCTTCTTCTTCCTCCTTTGCTTCCTTTGCTGCTCCAAGTCCTTTACCCTTTCTCTTTGGTTGCAGCTACCTTTCTGCGGCTAAGTCCTCATTGCTCCTTCTCCTTTGCTTCCTCTTCTGCTCCTTGCACAAGCGTCTGGTTAGGCAAAACCTAACCCCTACCCTCCCCGCATCTCTCTCTCTCTATTTCACTCTAGGCTTCACTCTCCCAGAGCCTTAATCGGGTATGCAGGTCGGGTAATGCGCCCGGGACCAGGCGCACCGGAGTGGATGGTGCGCGAGGTGTGCATAGGCAGGGTATTCGGGTCGGGCCAGGTCCGTGGGGGAAGTGTCGCGGACGAGGCGTGGCGAGTGAGGGTGAGGGACCTCACCCCTGTGTCTCTTTAGGCGATAAGCCTAAAACACAATTTCAATTTATGTTACCCGCTGCACTCTCGCGTTCATGAGGTGGGACTAAATGTCCCACTCGCTTCTCGCACGCGCCCGCAGCAGGTCGTCACCCAATTGTAGATGCAGCTGAGGCCCTTGATGCCAAGTGAAGGCCTGGATGCATTCGCAAGGGGATTCCACGCCTTCTAGACCTGGAGGCCTGGGTTCTGGGTCCTACGCGAAGCTTCAAGAAAGCTTTAGCTCTTGCGCTAATGGCAGAAGACGTGTGCTAATGGCGGTCCTACGCGAGGCGAGGGTTGGCTGGCCACGGGGTTGCCTAGGCATGCGTGCCTAGGTCGCTCTGTGGCCGTGGAGGTGGGTTAGGTCGGTGGAAGTGTGGGGCGATGCTGGCGGCTAGTGAATGTGTGGAAGGTGATCAGTGGATTGTGGTAGAGCTCGTGGGGTGACTGGCGAGGCGTGTGGAGGTGTGACGCGATGGCTGCTCCTTGCTGGTGGTCTGCTGGAGGTGGAGAAGGTGGCGGTGGACAGTGGCGCAAAAGAGTTGAAAGTGCAAAATTAGAGAGGGGAAATGAAGAGGGGAGAGAGGACAAGAGTTGTCACCTACTTAACAGACGAAAGGAGGGAGGAGGCGGCGAGCAGCTGTGCTGCCGTCGCCGGAGACGAAGGCGTCCAGGGGAAGAGTCGGCGACGAGGAAGAGGGGTTAAAGGGCGCCTGCTGGTACGACAAGATGCGACGGAAGATGGCGGAGAAACCCTGCCACTGGTATGGTTGCAGGGCGACGAGAGAGGAGGAGGGTCTCCGGAGCCTACGGGCGAATGGCCGGAGGAGGAGGAGATGAAATTTGAGGGTTTTCTTCGGCCAAAACAGGCTTGAAGGAAGCGGTAGGGGTTGTTATTCCTTAAATAGGTGTTGGCAGAGAGAGAGTCGTAAGGAGGAGATGGGGGTACCTCGCCGGAGGTATTGCCGGAAAAAGACCCATACCTCTCGAGTGTTCGCACGAGAGGTATGGTGGCCGACAGGGCATGGGAGCGGACCCATGCTGTAGGGGATAACGCAAGGAGTCTCCCCTTCAAATCTGGGGCCGGCTCCCCAGGCCTGTGTGGCGCCATCCTCCGTGCAAAGTCGCCGGAGGTATGGCCTGCGCAGGCGGGTGGCAGAGGGACCCGTTTGAAGAAAATGACGGGAAAGCTAGGGGGGCATATGCAAGATTCCAAAAAGCTAAGGGTCAAAAAGTAATTGTTGAGGACCGTTTTGTAAAGTGGGTCAAGGAGACCTTTCCTTAGGTCCAAATTTTGGTATAAACCTAATTTGAACCTAAGAAATCCAATGGTGAGGTTGGATTTTAGGTTTGACCATGTTTGACCGAACATTTTGCACAAAAACCTAAATTAGGTCAAAAATTGGGTATGATTCTCAATCTAGGTCAAGATAGGTTCCAATGGCCAAATTGAAGGTTCTAAACCCTAGGGGATAATTTTTTGTGGATTTTAAAGGATTTAATTGATTTTTATCTTGCCTGAAACTTTGAAAATTAAAGTGGGCTTGTTTTAAGGTTACAGAATGTTATTTAATTCTCAGATTTTGTCATAACCCTTTCCTGATCAAACCATCCCACTTTTTCTCTTATTAAGCCCATTGGACCTGTGTCTAGATCCTTAGAAATCCCGTTCATGCACTGCAATGGAAAAATTACAGTTTTACCCCTTGTGTATTATTTTATTCTCATATTTGCAATTCCTTGATTTAGGCTTTCCCTTAGGTTTTGTAGGAGCTTTTGTTCAATTTATTAGGTCAAAATGTGCTAGCTAGGGTTCAGGATGAGGTTCTCATCAGAAAGCAATCTTCACCCATGCTTGAAAACCTGGTTTGCCTCAAACTTGATTGAATTCAACCTAATTCTAAACCCTAAAAGCTACATAAGCAAGATTTGAACATTAAAATCTGCTCATCACAAATAATCTTGCTTGAAAACCCTGGTTGTGCACACACTTACACATGCTCAATTGATCATTAAGGGCACAACCCATTTTAAGGTCCTACCACATTCCATAAGCACTACAATCCCAGGCCTTAATAAAATCGAGTAGACATTAGCCTTAAGGACTGATTCACTTTTTGGGGCCTAGTCTGAGATTGTTTACGATTAACCTACTTGTACTGATTAATCTGATGTCTAGCTAGGGGAGTAGCGTCAAATGACTGCAGCTGGGGGGTACACTAGGAATCGGAGGCGTAAGTCGAAGGAAAAACCTTTTCCCAAGTCCCTCCTTCTAACTAGTTGGATTGAGTGGACACAAGTAGAGTAAATCATTTATAATCTGAAGGCAGGTTCTGAGAGTCTGTAGATCCTTAGGCTACCCCACTTAAGGACAGACTTGTTTTGTTGTGCTGTAGGGTTCTTATCCCCAGTCCTTCCGACCATTTCTTAGTTTATGTTGGGAAGAAGGTCATTGAATCTTCGATTGGAAGGACCACTAGAGTTTTCTAGGAGGCGTAGATTGGATTTTGGCCAAATTGATCCCATGGCTGATCAACAGCCTCCTCTACCGTAGGATCCACAGGAGGTATTTCGAAAGCAGCTGGAACAAATGCAGAGAATGTAAGAATGGTTCCAGAGAATGCAAGGCGCTCAGCCCTTGAAGGATTTTTATGATCCTTCAAATTACGGGGAACGTCCTAGCGTCCAGATTCCTACTAGAGATGTAGAAATCAAGACCCAGGTGTTAAGCCTGATCAAACATTTCCATGGGTTTGGCTCTGAAGACCTGTTTCAACACTTGGAGAACTTAACCACTTTGGTCCAGACTACCAAGGCACGAAACGTGAATGAGGATCAAATGATCATAAGGCTCTTCCCCCACTCTCTTAGGGATAAAGCCGCTCATTGGTACAGGACTATAGGAAGACCAATTGCAACTTGGAATGAGTTGAAATCGGCCTTTCTGAAGAAATTCCTCCCTGTCGGACGTACCAATGCTTTGAGATAAGCAATTACTACCTTTACCCAATGGCTGAGGGAGTAGTTTCATGTTGCCTGGGAGCGATTCTAGGACCTATTGCGGAGGTGTCCACACCACGAGGTGTTGAAATGGCAACTCATGCAGATTTTCTACCACGAGTTGACTGAACAACTCAGAAATCACGTGGACGCTTCTTGCAGAGGCAATTTTCCTCAACAAAGACGCAAATAGCGCGCATGATTTGTTTGAGGAGATGAGCGAGAATTCGATCAATCATGCCTCCATGGATACTTTTAACCGGTCCCAGCAGCCTGATCGAATGTTAATGAAGTCAACGACTCTCATTCATTCAATATAGAATTGATTTGTAATAAACTTGATAAGTGGACTTGGTTGCTAAGAGAATGGAGGAGTGGATGGTTGAAAACTCAATGAACAACTCTCGATCCACTCAATCCCAGAATTCAGGATTCCATTCATTGCGAGCTCCTTCTGGACGAGAGTTCGTGAATCAACTTGATGCAACTCAACCTGCGAGCCAGCATTATTCGGAACCCCACGGGTTCCAAACTGGGGCCTTTGATCCCAGTTTCTCTAATCCTTCCCTTTCTTTCTCTCCATCCTCACCCTATGAGGATGTTTGTGCAGTACAGGAGAATGTTAGATCCAACCCCTACTCCAATGCTTATAATCCGGGTTGGAGAAACCACCCTAACTTCTCCTGGAAAAACCCTGGATAGCAGACCCAATTCCGACCCAGCAACTATGCTCCACAACGACCAATGGGTCAGGGTCATGTTTACACTTAGTTGCCCCCGAATCAGGTCAATCAGCCAGCTTGGAACACCCGTCAACCGACAAATGATAGAGATGAAAGGATCTATGCTCCAGCTCATGCAGCAAATGAAAACCTCGTTGGACAACTTGCAAACCGGGCTCATAGCTAATTCTCATCAACCCGGATCTCTACTATCTCAACCCGTACCCAACCCACGTAATATCCTGAATCCGGGCAATCAAGCCCATGGGTACGGGAATCAGAGGGACCCACATGCACAAGCTTAGGTGGTTGAGCAGGGTCCTTCCTCTTCTTCTTCTTCTTCCGTAAATCAATGATTTTTGGCTAATGAAGCCCCTCCAATCTTTTCTATCCCTCCCCAAGACCCAAACCCATATGCATCTGTTAATTCTGTTACCTTGAGTAGTGGTAAACAAACTCAGGATCCACAACCACATTGTTCTGATTTACCGAATCCTGAAGAACCTGAGGAAAGAAAGGAGAACTCTGAAGAAGAAATTAAGGCTCAGGAACCTGATTTCGAAGATCCGACTCATGTTCCTTTTCCTGAGGCCTTGATCAGATCAAAGAAGAAGAAGTCTGTTGATAGTAATGACGAGCTTCCGAATATTTTCAAGAATGTCGAGATCAATATCCTGCTCCTTGACGCTATCAAACATATACTGGCTTACGTGAAATTTTTAAAGGATTTATGTACATAGAAGTGTAAGTCGAGAGAATCTGTTCTGAGGAAGGTGGTACTCTCCGAGCAGGCTAGTTCTATTATCCTGCACGACCTCTCTCAGAAAAAGAGAGATCCAGGTACTCCTTTGATTTCTTGTGTCATTGGAAATTACACTTTTGATAGAGTACTGCTAGATCTGGGTGCATCCATCAACCTAATTCTGACTTCTCTTTATGAGAAGTTTGGATTAGGTGAACTTCGGTCGACTTTAGTAACGCTACAGTTAGCGGACTGTTCGATTACAAATCCACAAGGCGTTATTGAAGATGCTATTATTAAGGTTAAGGAATTCTATTTTTCTGTAGATTTCCTTGTCCTTGACATAGATGTACCTGAAAATCTAAGGAACATGCCCATCATTCTGGGGCATTCGTTCCTGGCTACCACAAGGCCAACATTAACTGTGAAAGCGGTAGCATGGAAATCGCCTTTGAGGATCAAAGAATGAAATTGGATATTTTTAAGGTGATTAATAAATTCAAGGATTGTGGATTTATTGAGGAACTTAAGGACGATAATATGAATATTGAGACTTGTATGATGGTTTCTGCATTTGAAAGTTCCTCCTTTGATGACGAATTGGACCCGCAACCCTCTATGGCAAACTCACCATCTTCTGAAGAGGTTTTTGATTTTGTTAACTCTCAACCTCTTCCTCTTGATGAGTCTTCATCAGCATCTTCCTTACCTTCAATCATCAACCCACCCCAGCTTGAACTGAAACCATTGCTTGAGAATCTGAAATATCAGCTTTTAGGACCACATAAGACGCTCCCTATGATTATCAGTGCTAAATTAACAAAGGAGCAGGAGATTAAACTAATTAAGGTCCTGAAGGAACATGAGGAGGCAATTGGTTGGACTATTCATGACCTTAGGGGGATCGAGCCATCTTATTGCAATCACAGAATATTTTTGGAAGATGGATCCCGCCCTTCTCGCCAGATGCAGAGGAGATTAAATCTAAATATGCGAGAAGTGGTCAAGAAGGAGATTATTAAGTGGCTCGGTGCAGGAATCATTCATCCGATCTCTGATAGACCTTGGGTAAGTCCCGTGCAGATTGTTTCCAAGAAAGCTGGGATTACCTTTGTGACTAATGAGAAAGGAGAATCTGTCACAACTCGTTTAGCTTCCTCTTGGAGGATTTGTATCAATTACGGGAAGCTGAACACGACCATGAAAAAGGATCATTTCCTTCTACCTTTCATTGATCAAATCTTGGAAAGATTAACCGGGTAGAAGTACTGTTTCCTTGATGGTTACTCGGGATACAATCAAGTTCCTATCCATCCTGAGGATCAGGAAAAAATGACTTTCACCTATCCCTATGGAACCTTTGCTTTCTGTAGGATGACATTCGGCTTATGCAATGCACCTATGACTTTTCAAAGGTGTATGTTGGCTATATTCTCTGACATGGTGGGAGAGTTTATGAAAGTTTTCATGGACAATTTCTCTATTTTTGGAGAATTGTTTGACTCTTGTCTAGCTAATCTTGAATGATTTTTAAATGATGCATCAAAACAAGACTGGTCCTTAGCTCGGAAAAGAGTCATTTCATGACACAAGAAGGCATCATCTTGGGTCATGTAATCTCTGAACGTGGAATCGAAGTGGATAAAGCTAAGGTTGATGCAATCGCCAAACTTTCTCCTCCCACTTCTGTTAAACAAATTCGATCATTTCTTGGTCATGTGGAATTCTACAGGAGATTCATCAAGGACTTTTCAAAGGTTGCTCATTCTCTGAGCAATTTTCTCGCCAAAGAAATGCCGTTTGATTTCGATGAATCATGCCGTAAGGCATTTGATTTTCTTAAAATGGCAGTCACTTGTGCTCCGGTGTTGCAACCACCGGTTTGGACAACCCCTTTTGAGGTCATGATCGACGCTTCTGATTACGTGGTCGGGGCTGTTTTGGGTCAGAAAGTTGATACGAAGCCCTCTGTCATCTACTACGCTAATAAAACTCTGGACGAGGCCCAGAGGAATTACACCGTTACTGAGAAGGAATTACTAGCCGTAGTATTTGCTTTGGAGAAATTTAGGGCTTATCTCTTAGGGTCATACATCATCATATATACCGACCACTCAGCCTTGAGACATCTCTTGGCTAAAAAGGATGCCAAACCCCGGCTTATTCGTTGGATTCTTCTGCTTCAAGAATTTGATCTTGAAATCAAGGATAAATCCAGGGTATAGAATGTGGTGGCAATTCATCTGTCAAGACTTTTGAGTGATTCTTCTTGTCTGGACATTCCGATTACTGATACTTTTCCGGACGAAACTATCCTTACAGTTTCAAGTGTCCAAACCCTGTGGTTTGCCGACATTGTTAATTATTTGGCCGTTGGTCAAATCCCCCAGGATTGGACTAAGCAACAACGGGATAGACTCAAATCTGAGGCCAAATATTACTTCTGGGAGGATCCTGAATTGTACCGCATCGGCTTTGATCAAATTATTCGCCGATGTGTTCCGGAGAACGAATTCAACAGTATACTCAAGTTCTACCATGCATCTTCGTGTGGTGGACATTTCTCCGAGAAAAAGACGGCTGTAAAAATTTTACAATATGGATTCTATTGGCCATCTTTATTCAAGGATGCCCAGGAATTCTCGAGGTCGTGCTCCCGATGCCAGGCACTTGGGAGCATAACTAAGTGAGATATGATGCCCCTAAACCTGATTCTTCCTGTCGAAATCTTCGACATTTGGGGCATCGATTTCAAGGGACCCTTCCTCCTTTCATTTGGACATCAATACATTCTCGTCGCTATTGATTATGTGTCCAAATGGATCGAGGCGATTCCCACCCGAACCAATGACCACAAGGTGGTCATCGATTTTGTCAAGAAGAACATCTTCAGCAGGTTTGGGATTCCGAGGGCCATCATCAGTGATGGTGGCACTCATTTCACTAATGCCCAGTTCCGTAATTTGTTGGCAAAATACAGGGTTAATCACCGAATCTCCACACCTTATCATCTCCAGACGAATGGACAGGCCGAGATCTTCAATTGGAAGATTAAGAATATTTTGCAGAAAATGGTTAGGCCTGATCGCAAAGACTGGACTCAAAAGCTTGAGGATGCTCTTTGGGCCTACCGTACGGCGTATAAAACACCCATCGGTATGTCTCCATTTCGGCTAGTGTTTGGAAAGGCGTGTCATTTACCCATAGAAATTGAACATAAGGCATTCTGGGCAATCAAGCAGTGCAATCTAGATATGAGTTTAGCCGGGAAGACCAGGAAACTCCAACTATCTGAGTTTGAGGAGCTTAGAAATGATGCATATGAGAATGCCAAGATCTACAAAGCTCGGACCAAAGCTCTACATGACCAATTGATTTCCCGCAAGAGCTTTGAGCCGAACCAGAAGGTCTGGCTATTCGATTCTCAACTTAAGCTCTTTTTAGACAAACTTAGGTCGAAATGGAACGACCCGTTCATTATTGACTAGATATTTCCAAATGGAGCTATTCAGATCTCTGACCTGAAGATGGGTAATTCATTCAAAGTCAACGATCAATGTCTGAAGCCCGTTATTGATTGTACTATTCCAGAACCCATCTTAGACACGATTGCTCTAGTCATGTTGTGACTTCTTTGGCTGGACTTCGCCTAGTTGACGGCATTAAACTCAGCAGTCGTACAATCTGACTCAGAGCTGACCTGAGCTTCATATTCAGGTGATATCAACAGCACTCTACCCTTCCTTTCATGTCTTTTATTCTCAATGTGGACATTGCATCAGTTAGGCATGGGGGACTGGATTCATTTCTGAATCATTTTGTCAGCTCTTGAAATCCTTGTAAATTCCATTTCTCTTCTTATATATACATAAAAAAAAATTGAATTAGGTAAGAATACTTGGACATTAGGACCTTTCAATCTTAGGAAATATTACAATAGGATTTGTATACTAAGACCCTTCAGGTCTTTGGGCTTAATCAGCCCGGGTATCCACTAAAATGTGGATTTATTTTTCGAGTCCTCGCCATGCTAAATTTTATTTTAATTTGATTAAATAAGTTTGGATGATAAGTACACGACTTATCAACCTGTCCTCTGATTTGAGGGAACTTTAAGTTTAAGCATCTACACACTATCTCGTCATTGACTCGTTGTTCGATGGTTTTAACGAAAATTGGGTAGCTAATGAACCTTCTAGGGTGATATGGCTGGTAAGTTATCGTGGGTAACAGCCCATAGGTAAGTTGTCCAGGGCCCAGTCACTGGACCACTCTTTTCTTGCTGCCTTTAAGTAAATCTTAGACCAGGGAAGCCACCTACTTACAAAGAAAAAGAAAGTTAGAAAAAAAAGAAAAGAAAAAGAAAAAGAAAAAGGAGAAAAGAAAGAAAAAAAAGAAATAAGCCACACTTCGCCACACGAGTATGGTTAGCAAGTTGTCGGTGGTAATAGCTCATCGACCGGTTATCCAGAACCCAACTCAAGAAATGCACTAAAAATTCCCAAAACACTTAAGAAGAAGAGGAGAAGTAGAATAAGCCAAGGAGATATACACTGGACTCACCCTTGTGTTGACCCCATAAAAATAAAAGTAGGGAAAAAGCTACCGGTCGTAAAGATACACCTTTAGCAGAACTCTCTTTTTAAGATCACCTAGAGGCATAGAAACCCAAAGTTCATTCTAATTGCCGATCAACGAGTCTATCACATTCACAATAAGATGCTTAGAACTTAGGGTTCTCATCAAATCTTGGGTGAGTTGAGTGGTCGTAGAAAGCCACTCTTTAACCTTAAACTAAAAAATAAAAAAATTAGAAAAGAAGAAAAAGAGAAAAAGAGAATTTTCTTTGAATAAGCCGAGGGCTTGAGGCGGTCTGCATTTTGGCAGATACCCGGGCGCTGTTGTGTCTTTGAAAGTTCAGATCCTATGTAAAAATTTCTTAATGTTGAAAACGATTTTTGCCTGAGTAATCCAACTTAATTCTTTTATAAATAGCATGTAGTTTTTGCTAGGGACTCGCAAATGATAGGCATGGGGGTGTGATGTGCATACATCTGATTAACCTAAAATGTCTATTAATGCATGTTCTTAGTACCATATTAGCATCATGCATTGTAAATATTGCATAACATACATAATTACACATTTAGGTCAAGTTGTATAAATTGTATAGTAATTATCTCCTTTTATGGTCAGGGATAGGGTGACTTTTTTAATTGGGGCCTTGGATCGAAGATCCAACCGTACGGATTTGATCAAGGCGACGATTGGAGTTCAACGACTCCAAGATCGCCCTAATCGGACATCGTAGCACCTGATAGAGATCGAGGAACCCTAAAGAGAAAGGGCCAAGATGGTGTTAATCTGCACCTCAGACGATAAATCCGACTGCACGAATGGGTTCAGATCAACGATCGTAGCCTAACAGCGCAAAAATCGGTCCAATCCAATACCCGTGGCACCATCTACAACACTCAGAAAATGGACGGCCTAGATGGCACCACGTGGCACCATCATAGCTACCTAGCATCAGCCGCAGCTCTTCTTCTTCACCCGCTTGACAAATCTCAGCCATTGGATGCCCATCCAACGGCCGAGAACGCGCCACGCCATCGCTCATCCAGCACTCTCCTCATCTGAAGGTGCAAGCAACGCTTGATCTCGACCGTCGGATGAAGATCCAACGGCCGAGATCAGCCGTGCTCAAATTCCTCAACGCACCTCAACCACACACGTAGCGCAGCGGTTAAGGCGCTACGGAGGTGGATGGCGCAGGTTCGAATCGCGGGCGCAACGCTCTCCTTGCAAGTGGGCATGCGATTGGAGCTGCGCGATGCGCATCTAACAGCGTTGATTGACTGATAGTGCCCACGCACGATCAGACGCACGATGCAAACGCGCGATCGCACGAGGGTGCGCGGTGTGAGCGTAGGCAGTTTAAGCCATCCGATCTCTTGATCGGACAGCTGAGCGAGCGCGAACATGCGTGGGCATTGAAGAGCGCGGAGGCGAGGGGGCACATGAGCGGTGCGCATGTCGGCCACATTCAGACCTTTAGTGATGGATAAATCCGTCACTAAAGGTCCTGAATTATTATTTTTTCATGTTGTAATGTCCAAAATGCCCCCACTCCTTGCAACTATAAAAGGAGACCCCTACCATACGGATTTCTCATCCCTTCCTTCTCCTCTCTCCCTCTCCAAAGCTCAAGAGAAGCTTGTTCCACACCCAGAATGCTCCTCAAAAGCTAAAACCAAGTTTTCGCTCCCATTCAGGAAGTGGATCTTGCAACGACGATAACGTGCTGCCTCGTTCCCGTTCCTCCTACTTCGTCCTCCTTCCTGCTTCGTTCCTCGTCTTCCAAGCATTGTCTCGTTCGACTCGTCCTCCAACTGATCATCAAGGAGGATAACTGCTCTCTCCCATTCTTTTTACTGCTTTCTAGAGTAGAATTTTCCTACTTTCTAGTTGTAATAATTTCTCACTTTCTAGTGTAATCATTTCTTATTTTCTTAGTTGTAAAAATATTTTGCAATATCAAGTGAATGTTCTCTCTCTCT
Organism: Thalassia testudinum; assembly: GCA_037157565.1. NCBI lineage: Eukaryota > Viridiplantae > Streptophyta > Magnoliopsida > Alismatales > Hydrocharitaceae > Thalassia > Thalassia testudinum. The sequence continues at coordinate 157,811,757 of JAZHRO010000073.1, forward strand.
CTCTTATTGTCTATATTGATTCCATTCCATTGTGATTATTCCTCCCTTTAAACAAAAATGCAAAAATATAATTGCAAATTTTGTTCGACGTAGCCTCCCTGAGTTCGGCCTGGAATTTCCTTATAGATTTTTCGGTATAAATTTTATTTGTTGAACGGATTTCTTCGCTACTCTAACTACAATGACAAGTTTTCAAAACCAACTCCGATAGCGTAGTCATCCGTCATTCAACACCTAATATGGGGATTAAGAAGAGTGAATGAGTGAAACTTAAAAATGGCTAAGTGTTAAAATTAAAGAGAGAATGGGAGTCGTGATTAAAAAGAGAGCAGAAGAAAGAACGAAGATGTATATATATATAAGTATACTGTAAATAACAAGTATATGTATATTAAAAGTATACGTAGTATAGGTAATGTTTGAGCTATATATGTACATAAATAACATAATAGCTTTATTGACAGAATTATCTGTCACTGTAGATAGAATAAGTGTCAGTATAGACCCTAGTTTTTACCTTAGATTCTAGACATAGTTTTTCTAGGGTTTAGCGACATTTATATATGTTACTGTACATATTATATATGTTATTGTGTATATTAATATATTAAGTTAGTATAGTGTATATTATTACTTATTATTGTATATATATGTAAGTATTAGTATTATAAGTTATAAATAGATAGTGTATAGTATATATGTATAGTGTTTGATGCTTGTTTGTATATTTGTGTTTGCAAGCATTTCAATACATTCTTTTGTACATAAATTAGCTTAATTCTTTCCTTCATTAATTCATTTATTTATGATTATACATAAAATTGATCCTTTTGGAATTAAAGAATTATATTGGACTTAGAGAGTGATGTATATCAATAATTGCCTCCCAGTGAATGACCTGGAATAAACCAGTAAAAGTTATGTAATTAAATAAAATTGACTCGATAATGGTTTGTATTTGTGACATATACTACAATAAGGATGATTTTTTATACGGATCGCAATCATGCTTCGATCGTTCGATTACTGGTGTGTGCATGGGAGTGCGCAAGGCTGCCACGGTGCACGCGGAGGTGGCTGGTGGTCGTGCTCTGCTATGGGCGGGCTATCGTGCTCGAGGGAACGCACAACTGTGGTGGTGCGCCTTTCGTCGCCAACAGTGGTGCTGATGGCGCACGCGCAAGGGCATGCGAGGGAGTGCGGGAGGAGGTCAGCGCCAGAGTGGCTACTACTGTGGAGGACTGTTGCACGCGAGGGACAAGCACGATGGTTGCTATGGGCATTGGCTAGCTGTGCATGGCTGTGAGCATCGAGGGCACGGAGGTGCTTGTTGTTGCCCACGCCAGGAGAGTAGAGGACACGAAGAGGCTTCTGATGATGGTGCTTCGACGACGGGAGTTGGCCAAAGCAGGCCGCCGGAGAAGTGATCGCCGGCGGAGGTGGCATCCATGGTCTTGCATGGACTGTGGGGAGAGCGCCTGAAGGTGTGGGCGAGTTCGTGGCATTGAGGCGAATGCAGGGAAGTTGACGACACGGAGAACGGTGTCCAGACAAGGTGGCTGTGTGGAGGTGTTTGACGTCGGTGATGGGTTCCTTCAGGGGTGTCTGGAGGTTGAAGATGAAGATGAAGATGAAGAAGAAGTGGATGGGAGTGATGATGGTGGACTTGGTTTAGAGGGTGTGCGGGCTTGGTGCTGTCACCATCGAGCCGTTGAAGAGGATGTTGTGGCGGTCATTGGAGGGTGGGCAATGGTGCGCGGGGGATGGAGAGGAACGAAGTACGCAACGGCCATAGTGCAAGCCCCAAATGACCATCGTCCTGTTGGCGGAAGAAGTCCCCCCTCTTATTGTGCACAGGGGAGACCGAGTCAGCGCGTTCTGTAGGAAGTTAGAGAAAAAAGAAACAAATTGGGTTATTTATAAAAATAATCCAAAATAATGCATGAAATGCATGTCATTATAATTGAATGTATGAATATGCATGCAAGCCCCTTTTTTTATAAACTAATCTATTTATATATTAAAGTATGCTATGTACATGCAAACATTAATCTAGTAATTAGGCATTTAAGTATTTACTTAGCCCACAATTGTGGTCTCATCAAATGCCCCCATGCCTAGTTTTTACTAGTCCCGAGCAAAAGTGAAAAATAATGGAAGTAACCAAAAGATTTCTTCTTTCCCTATTCCAAACATTTAGAGATTCAGACAAATGTGAAGTGATAGTAGCTTAGGTAACAGATCCAAGTGAAAAGTCAACTTACATTTGTAGTTTGCACTTAGCCCTTAATAAATTCTATCGGGATAGGCAACTACTTCCCTCGGGGATAAAGCAGAAATGATCTATAATTTGGCCCCGACTTTTTGGCTTAGGTGGGAGATACTGAGTTAAATGGGTTTATATTTGGTGGCTCACATTCATCTGGTGCTACTTGTAGTCTAGTACTATAGACTTGATCGGAATTTTGCCCGATTTGTAAAATTAGGGTTTTATCGTTGTAACACACAAAAACCAAGTCACTTTTAAAATTTGTAACCTAGATAGGAGAGTATCTAGAGTCGCCAAGGAGGCAACTATTTGATAAATCAATCTCTTGCTTGGAAATGCAGAAATCACCTTTCTTTTTGGTCTTTTCAAATATATATGTATTTTTTTTAGGTTTTTGAAATAAAGGGGCAATCGCAAGATGGTGGTAGAAAAAAACTAAATCTAATTTAACTACTAGGTGACAAGAAAGACCTCTTCTCAAGCTCACCCTAGGCGCGTGAAGGCCTAGGATAATTGACAAGAGGGAGTGAAAGTGCTAAAGAAAAAAAACTAAAGTAAGAAGAAACTACACCAAATAGAAAAGGCAACTTAATATTAAGCGGATTTCTATTTTACAAAAGTAGAGGAAAGCTTCTACTATGAAAAGTAAGACTACAAAAATTAAAACACAAATCCTAGATGATGATGGTGAAGAGGGAATGCTCCTTGCTCTAACTGCGGTTGCTCCTGCAATTAAAAAGGGTCCTCCTCTTTTTCTTGAACCAGAGATAGTCTCCTCCTAGCAAGCCCAAGGGGGGTGTGCTTGACTCCTCCAAGGTGGATGGAATTCCACATTCAAAGGCTTCTCCTAAGGTGGCGTGGACCACCTTTGATTCCTCCTCCAAGGGTGATAGTATACCACCCTCAAATCCTCCACTTCCTAAGGTAGGCGTGTACCCTAGGTTGTCCTCCAATGCCTGGCTTCCTTCCTTAGTTGGCGTGGGCACAAGAGAGAAGAGAAGAGGGGAAGGTACCAAGGGGACAGAGTATCCCCTTAATCTTCTTCTTCTTCTCTTGACCTTCTATGTAGGTGGAAATATGGGTAGAAAATTGTAACCAAGGGTGAAGATTTAATGGTGGTGGTAGGGGGTTTATATAGGAATGGTAGGGGGATATGGGTGGTTATTGGATGGATGGCTATGATGGGGGTTAGATGGTGGTTATAGGATCCTAGGGCTAGGGTTGTTGGTGCCAAAATAGAGGGGTACTTGGTGGTTGGTGCCAACCTTAAGTGTTAGCTAGGGTTAAGGGTTTGGCTAGGTGTGTAGGGTGGAGATGGAGTTATATGGTGGTGGTTATGTGATGGAGGGAGGGGATAATTTGGCGCCATTTGTAAGGTTGTGTTAGGTGGTGGTTAGGATGTTGGCGGTAACTCTTTTAGGGTTAAGGGTTAAGGTTGGCGTGGAGGTGAATGAAGGGTTAGGATGAGGCCTTTAGGTGGTGGTTATATGGTGGAGGGTGTAGGTTGTTTGGCGCCACATGAAGGGTTGCATGGAGGTTAGATTTAGGTGGAGTTGGCGCCATTTTAGGTGGGTAAAAAGGGAGTTAGGTGGCACCACTTTAAGGTTTCTAGAAGCGGGTAATGTGTAGGGTTTAGATGTGTATATAGGGTGAGGTGTAAGGCTAGGATGGAGACTCATGTTGGCACCAAAATGAAGGGATGTCTAGGACTTTTTGGTGCCAACATTAAGGGGTGTCTAAGGTGGTGGTTATGGTGGGTTGGCACCAAAAGGGAATGGGTTAGGTTAGGGTTAGTTATGGTTAAGGTGGCGGAGTGGAAGGCCATGGATTTTTAGGTAGAGCTGGAGCTTAGCTAAGCTAGCTAAGCTAGATTAGCTAGTAGAGTAGAGGTGGAGGAGCTAGGGTTTTATGGAGGAGAGTTAGAGAAGAGTATACTAGAGCTGATGGCAGCTATGTTGGAGCTGGTTTTGCTGAGGTAGCTTGAAGGGGAGCTCAACTACTGAGCTTTAGGTACTTAGTTTTTGTGAAAGTAGCAAAGCTTGTGTAGTTGAGCTTAGTTGAGCTGGCTTCAGCCTAGCTGGAGCTACGTTGAGCTGGGACTGCCTCTGGTGAGGACTCTAGAGCTAGCTATTGTGAGCTGGCTGGAGATGAGCTGAGCTGAGCTTGAGCTGAGGTGGACTGAGCTTGAGTTGAGGTGGAATCATGTGAACCTAGTTGAGCTAGCTGGAGCTCCCAGAGAGCTGATGGGAGCTGAGATGAACTAGACTCAGCTAGGTTGAGCTGAGGTGAACTCCAGTCAACTTAGTTGAGCTAGCTAGAGCTCCCTTTGAACTAAAGGGAGTTGAGATGAGTTAGACTCAGCTAAGTTGAGCTAGATCTAAGTTGACCTGAGCTAGGGTGAGCTAAGATGAGCTCTCTTGAGCTACCATTTAGCTAAGGTGAGCTGAATGGAGCTGAATGGAGCTAACCTTTGTCTAAAGGAGCTAGTATCCAGCCATGATGAGATGGAATTAGCTGAGTCCTAGCTTGATTGAGCTTCCTCTTCAACAGTTGCCTTCCCGAGTGCTAATGTTTTAGGGATCAGACTTTCTGCTTATCCTTAACACTTACAAAAACACATTAAAAATACAACAAAAAGCGCAATGCATGCCTAACCTAATTAATGCCTAAATGCAGCCAAAGACCCATTTGCGGAGCAAAACCCTAAGAGCTAGGTTTGTTTTAATGCATAAGAATGATGATAAACTGGCGTTTATCAAGACTCTAGATCTCTAAACTATCAAACAAGTCAACCCATAGAAAGGCTAAACACTGTGCTCTCTTTGCGTTCTATTGTGCTCACTCACTCTCTTTTCTTTTTCTTTTTCTCTCTTTTTTTTTTTGAGATCGCATATTTTACCATATTTTATAATTGTACTTGATGATTGGTGGCCTCACATGGCATTCACACTTCAATTAAAGTCCTAATAAACGTACAACTAAGTTAGAAGTCCTCAGCCAGTATTCGGGCAATCAAAAATACTGAAAGGCAAGTATAGATCATATTTGGTGGATCGCAATGGGTGTTTTTATTGCTGCCTCAAAAACATCGACACATAATGAAAAATGACACGAAGATAAGATTATAAACTTGAACTCTTTTCTTTTTCTTTTTCTCTCTCTCTCTTCTTTTTTTTCTAAATATAAATGTTTATTTTTTTTCTTTTTTTTTCTTTTGTTGTTTTTTTTAACTACTAACACAAAACGATGCATACTTTTATTTATGAGATATTATTAAGGATGATGATGGTTAAGAGGATATTGTGTAACTTATTTGGTGGAAGTGCCTACGCTCAACACCGGGAAGGAATGGATAGGTGAAATGACCCGTTGCCCTTTTGGGTTGTTTAAGACGTCTGGATGAGCCATCAAACGTTTGTCCAGACGTCTGGATGGAGGGTCGGACGTATGAAAGTAGAAGAACTGTACCTTGCTTTCTTTTCCGTGCACGCGCTGCACGCGTATCCCCCTCTCTCCTTACCCCAAACCCTAACCCTTTACCTATTTAAACCCCCACCCCTATGCCACTCCTTCCATCCCCACCAGCCACCACCTTCATCATTCTTTCCTGTCGACTGCCCCCTTCCTTCCAGCCACCAGCACGGCGAGTGGAGAGGAAAAAGAGAGACAAGACGTGGAGGAGGAGAGGGGAGCGAGAGTGTGGGAGGAGCTCAACAGGAGGAGCTCGCGAGGGAGCGGCAGGAGCTCAGAGGAGCTTGTGTGGGAGGAGTCGAGGGCACAGATGAGGAGGAGGAGCTTGCGAGCGGAAGCCTTGGCCTCCTGCAGCCGCTAGAGGCACTGCTGCAGTCCTGTGGACGAGCTCGCGAAGGAGATAGCCCGCGGGAGAGTTCTGCATGCTGGATATTTTCCAGTATCAGACGTCTAGAGCATCTCCCACACGTCTGGAGTAGCAGAAGGACGTCTGGAGATTAAGCCGGACGTCTGAAAGCACGCTCAGTGCCAAGGTACATGCTTCTGTGTGGTTTATGGCCATGCAGGCCTTACCGCAGGGAGTTGTCTAGCCTTTTTTTAGCTTTGCACGTGTGTACGCAGGGGGTAGGGCGTTGGAAAGACGTGGGGTGTGCCCTTCGAGGTGTTTTGGACGTCTGGACACGTCGCTAGACGTCTAACCGTACCTCTAGATGACTGGAAGGAGAGCCCGACATCTGGAACTCACCTCAGAGGATTGTGGAAGGGTCCGGACATCGAAGGTAGTCGCAGGAAACCCAGGGTGAGTAGTGACGTCTTTTAAGACGTCTGGGACTAGTCCCAGATGTCTGATTTTTGACAGTGTGTGTTTTTTGGCTCGTTTAGGGCCCAAACGGAATTGGATTTCCACAAACGAACTACTGTTGTTTTTCACTTGAGTTCCTCTATGGGTTAGTGTCACTTGAATGCAGTTTTGGTCTTATTTGATGTGGTGGTCAATTGTATAGGTCTCCAGCCAATTGAGTACGCGGGACCTGATGAAAACCTCATCATGAACCCTAACTAGCACAATCTAACCTAGATATGCGAGAAAAAGCTCCTACATAACTCATAGAAAGGCTTGACTCAGAGAATTCTGAGTTTGTGAAGAAAATAGGTCATAAGGGGTAAAAATGCAATTTCACCAACACAATCAGTAAACAGGGTAACTCAGGGTCCAAACATAGGTCAAACTAACCTAATAAGACGGAAAGTGGGATGATTTGATCCAACAAGGGCTACAGCAACTCCAAGGAATTAAATGACATTCTGTAACCCTAAAACAAACCCACTTCAATTCACGAGGTTCGAGGCAAAGTAAAAATCAACTAAACCCTCTAAAATTCATAGAAAAATAATCTCTAGGGTTTAGAACCTTCAATTTGACCTTGGGAGCCCATTTTGACCTACATTGAGAACCATGCCCAATTAATGATTTAATTTGGATCTTTACGTAAATTGGCTGGTCAAACAAGGTCTGATCTAGAAATAAAATTTACCATTAGAATCCTTAGGTCCCATTTAGTCATGCATAAAAACTTGAGCCTAAGAAGAGACCTTCTTGATCGACTTTGCATTTTGGTCATCATCTATTACTTTTTAACCCTCAACTTTCAAAACCCTCGCACTTTGGCCCCTAGGTTCTTCGTCGTTCTTTGCACTTAGGTCCCCCTGCAAATCTCTGAGCAGTACCATGCTCTGGCGACTTTGTGCGGAGCATGGCGTCGCGCAGGGTGAGGGAGGCCCTCTGCCAGTTGAACCGGGTGTTCCCTGCGACGTCTGCTGTCGCAGGGACACCGCCATGACCTCTGCCATCGCCCACACCTTCCGTGCGAACGCGCGGAAGGTATGGGTTGTAACCCCGACCATTCTCCGGTGACGGAGGCACGTCGCCTCCCTGCGCCTACCCCTTCGCCTTCGCCTTTATAAGGACCGTCGTCGCCAGCCGACGGGGGCAGCTCGGTCCTGACGGAGAAAAACCCCCATTTTTTCCTCTCTTCCCACTCCGGCAGAAACCCACCAGCTCCGGCGGCTCCTCCTCCTCCGTCTCGTCGCTCTGCTGCAATACCAGCAGCAGAGCCACCTTCGCCCGCTCTTCCCGCGTCGCGTTGTACCCAGCGCGCGCCCCCCCGCTCTCTTCCTCGCCGCCGCCCTCTCCCTCTGGGTATTTTCTTCTCCGGCGACAGTCGATACGACTGCTGCCCTGCTCTGGCCCCTTCATCCCTGTAACTAGGTCAGAACTATTCCCCATCTCCCCCTCTTTCTTTTCCCCACTGTCTTTCGTTCGATTAAACCCTCGACCGCTCCTGTCCACCGTCACCTTCTTCGTCTCCGGCCACCCTCCGGCGAGACGCTCCCATCGCTCCGCCGCCCCACACGCCTCACCGACCCTCGCATAACCTCCACCTCATCACGCTGAACAACCTCCGCCCACCCACTACCGCTCTACACCCACTCATCGCTCCCCCGAACACACCCACACCTCCGGACACATGGCGACCTAGGCAAGCACGCCTAGGCCGCCCCACGACCTGCTGCACCTCGCACCACCTTCTCCGTGCCACGGTGAAGGTCCCCCGCTGATCTGATTAGGCTGAGAGGCCCTTTTCGTATCTGGCAGTTTTGACACCCGGCCGCCATTGACGCTGTGTTGAAGCAGCTCCACGCACGCTCCAGGCTTCAGAACTCCAGGGCTCCAGGTGCTGCGAAGTCGGGAGGGTAGTACGAAGGCAGCTAACCCAGCAATCGACGCGAATAGAGCCTACAGCTGAGGAAGTGAAGCTGCGGTCTCCTGTGGGCACGCGCGAGAAGAGCGCTGAAGATAGTCCCACATCGTGAGTTTACTAAACCCCGCAGCAGTACAAATTGAATTTGTGTTTTCTACTGATCGCCTCTGAAAGCACTGGGGTGAGGTCCTGCACCCACTCACCCGCCCGGTCCGCGAGCTCACCACGTGGATCCGGTGGACCCGACCCAACACTACTTGCGCACTCCTCGTGTACCATACACGCCGGTAAGCCTGGACACGGGTACGAAACCCGACCCGATTACCCGCGGCTCTGGGAGAGCATCCTGCGAGTGCTTTACAGAGAGAGAGATACGTGCGGGTAGAGGGACAGGGTAGGTTTTGCTCTTTGTGCAGGGACAGGGTGCGAGAAGAAGAAGGAAGAAGAAGGAAGAAGAAAAAGAAGATAAAGAAAGAAGAAGACTGCGAGAAGAAAGAAAGAAGAAGAAGCACAAAGGAAGCACTGTAGCAGACAACACTTAAGCCGTCTGATTGAGAAATCAGACGATAGATGAAGCTCTACAGACAAAGCAAAGAAGAAGAAAAAGAAAAGAAAAGGTGCCGTAGCTGAAAGCAGAAAGAAGAAGGAAGAAAGAAGAAGAAGAAAAGAAAAGAAGATAAAGAAAGAAGAAGAAGAACTGAAGAAGATCAAGAAGATAAAGAAGAGAAAAAGAAGACAAGCAAAGAGAGAAAGAAGAGAAGAAGAAAAAGCCAAGAAACAAAATCTACCTCTCTCTCTCTCTTATTTTTGTAATTGTACTTCTAGAATTCTAGTAGCTCCCTGAGTTCGACCTCGGAAGAAAAATATTTCTGAGTAAAATTGAAATAGTGGCAATGACGACAAACTGTAGATATTTTATCTGTACCACAACGACATTTCTATAACAAACAAAAAAAAACCTAGCTTCGGTCCCACTGCCACCAGGACCCACAGAGGCGACGGGATCTGCAATTCAAGCTCCCATTTCTCCTGTGTTTTCTGGTAGAGTGGTTTTACATTAATATTATGATTTAATAAATGAACTGCATGTTTAGAATAAATTGAATGAACCCTAGGGCAGGAAAAAATGAGTATGGTTTGAGCTACACTATTTACTTGAGATACATGTAGAACCCTAGGATAAGAATGAACCCTAGGGTAGGAACAAATGAGTATGGTTGAGCTACACTATTTACTTGAGATGCATGTGAAACTTTAAATGCTAGCAAATGTATTGGTTATTTTAATGTGACACCATGTTAGTTAGAAAATCATGAGCTACCTATTTTAAGAATGGAACCGGTAATGTAAATAGAGAGATTTGAAAGTTTAGGGTATGAAATGAAAGGAATACTAACATGAACCCTACAGGGAATTAAGAGGAGAACTCCTGTAGACGGGAAGTGAGCTAGCCCTTGTGTACGTAGTACCAAGGAGAACAGCTATCCCTTTAGTGTAGAAGGGTAATAGCCACCCGTTGGGTTGAGCCCATGGGTCAGGACTAGTCACTCTACATCGACTTTGTTTGGCCCTCGTGTACGTGGTATCAAGGTGAGCTATTTAGTGTAGGAGGGAGCTAGCTGCCCCAAGGGGCCCAGGGTTAGGACTAGCAGCCCTACACCGACTCTTATTAGGCCCACTAGGTAAATCGGGATAGTCAGACGATGGTATGCGGACTGTGGAGGGGCGAGACCCTTGTTCTGTCCTGAGGGGCGAGACCCTTATTCTGAGAGGGCAAGGCCTTGTACTATTTCGTGCTGTACCTTTTGGCATACTTGCTAGCGGAAATGACTGACCGCGTGCTAGTGCGGGATAGCTACCCGCGCGCTTATCACGCGTGCCGTAGTCACCGCTACGTCGCGATCATAACCTCGGGGTGGTTGACTGGGTGTAAGACTACCACGGGGGACTCTTCCGGCCAGGAGAGCACCACGTGTATCTCCTACATCGTGGAAAAGACTGCAATCAAGATCGTTCCCGTGAGAAACAGGCCAGATCAAGAAATGATTTAAGTGAATAAAGGAACAACAAATTAGAAGTACTTAGTTGAAATAAATGAAAATGGATAATTACTTAATTGCATTAATTAATTGCTTGTCTTAATTACATGTAAATGGCTAAATTACCACTCTATTTAGCGTTTGCTGACTCTGAAAATTTTATAACCTTGTTCAGGTCAGGAAGTTGAGTAGCCAGCACCACCGGCAGCAGAGGGAGCTAGCCCCAGTCGAGCCCAGCCTTAGCTACATTTTATTACTGTTACCCTAGCTTCTTTTGTAGTGGTGAGTATTTTGTTCTATATAATACTGTTTCAGTTACTTTTCCGCTGTACTTTTCTCTGTCGTAGTTGTGATGGCCTGTAATATTGATAGACTATTCGCTCTGCTTCTTTTACTGTCTCTTGATTTTTCTTTCTTCGTAGTTACATTGCATGTGTGGCTGTGAATTATTTCCTGCTTTTGGTTATTTCTCGTTAGATGACTAAGTCATGGGATTAGTCGAGGCGGGCCAGCCTTGGGTCCTGTAGGGATCTGGGATCGGGTTGTAACAATAGGACAAGTGCATTTCTGACCTTTGATGCTACTACCCTCTTTTATCCAAGGATTCTACGAAGGATGGTCATAATCATCTACCATAGTCATAGTTTTATTAGGACTCAATATCTGTGTATCTGTCTTATTTGGTGACTCTCAAGAATTCACATAATGTTCGCACGCAAGAACAGAGAGCGAAAACTATGTCTAACTCTGAGGTATCATCATCTAATTATCCAGAACTTTAGAGTCCTTGCACTAGACCTAGTGCACCAATAGTCTCACTACTTTCTTCTCACAAATACTAGGTGGATCTAATAGAAGATAGTATGCCTGCTCCCTTCAAACTATCCAAGGATTCAGCAGACTAAAAATATTTATTGGTTTTCTTAAAATATCCATTACCCAGTCTACATGCAAGTGAAGTAACTGCACTGAATTCTAAACTTAGAAATAATTTAAGAAGAAAATCTTCAATGAAACCTCCTTGATAAAAGCTTCTGCTAGGGAGTAACCAATTTATCTCAAGAAAATAAAAGAATTTTTTTTTTCGAACTAATGCACCTATCCTATATGCATGCAAATATTTATAAATGCTATAAACATCCTCAGGTTATACCTCCCATGCCTAAGATTGACAATGTCCTCATTGGAAAAATAAAGACAGAAGAATATCACCTGAGGAGAGTGGGAGGAGCTAAGGCTCCTCAAGCTGAAGTGCGTCCAAAACTTGGCCATCTGAGAGAGTAACATAAGGTTTAAGTCGTTGGCCATTTACCTTAAAGCTTGCACCAGAAGTAGGGTTCCGAATTTCTACTACTCCATGAGGGAAGGTGTTGATAACAACGTACGGTCCATCCCAATGGGACTTGAGCTTTCCTGGAAATAATTTAAGTTTGGAATTGAAAAGCCAGACCCACTAGTTAGGCTCAAAGGTCTTTCTAATAATGTGCTTATCATGGAAGATCTTTATACGTTGCTTGTAAGCTTGAGAAGTTTTATAGGCTTCATTACGAAGCTCCTCAAGCTCACTTAACTCCAGCATGCGTGCCTTTCCCGCTTTATCTAGATTTAAGTTAACCTTTTTAATAGCCCAATAAGCTTTGTGTTGTATTTCAATGGGAAGGTGACACGCTTTTCCGTAGACAAAACGAAAAGGAGACATGCCCAAGGGAGTTTTATATGATGTTCTATAGGCCCAAAGAGCATCTTTTAATTTTTTTGACCAATCCTTACGGTTGGGCCTAACAGTTTTTTCTAAAATTCGTTTAATCTCCCTATTAGATACTTCAACTTATTCACTCGTTTGGGGATGGTAAGGTGTGACTATCATGTGGTTGACTCCCAAATTTTGGAGTAGTCTTGTGAAGTGCACATTCTTGAAGTGAGGTCCTCCATCATTTATGATCGTCCTTGGGCACTGTTCGTCACTCTGAAATGGGTTCTAAAACCGTCGTGTTGCAGTATAGATTGAATCAGTGTGAAAAACAAATAATATTTATAACTCGAATGAAAGTGCGAGGTCGTTCACTGGGAGCAAGTAGGAATTCAGTTCTAAAAATTACAATTTAAAATAATAGAGATACGAAATTGTAATCAGAAATTGATTCAGAATAATGTAGCAATAAGATCAAGTATCAGACTGTAAAAAGAATGGAGTAAAATGGTAATTTGAGCCACCAATTACTCCCTACAATAATGGCAAATAGAACTCAATAGTTATATATGAAATGATCTTAGTCGTTTAAATATTTAATGAGACGTCTTAAACGTCTGATGATCTGATTTCTTCTTCTGTTGTGGCTCTTCTTCTTTTGCTGCTCTCTCTTGTGCGGCTCCTCTTCTTTTCTTCTTCTTTCTTTCTCTGCTCTTCATCTTCACGTAGAGGGGGAAGGATCCTCAGTTTTGGCTAAGTGTCAACCAATCCTTCTTAGAGCAAAACCCCCCTGCCCCCGCGCACTATCCTCTCTTTCTCTCCTTGGGTCACGCTCTCCCAGAGCCTCCAACAGTACCGGGTTATCGGGTTTTTAGACCTAGAGTGCACCCGGGTCCAGGGCTGTGGGCGTGGATTGCAGCCGAGGAGTGCTTAGGTTAGGCGGGTTACTGGGTCGGCCAAACCCGCAAGTGAGGTGTTGTGGGTGAGGCGTGTGAGGGAGCATGCGGGGACCTCACCCCTTGTGTGTGCTGAGGCAAATAGCTAATGTGACAAATTCACTTTATGTAGGTGCGAGCACTCTTCAGCTTCCGAGGTGGGACTAAAGTCCCACCCTTCCTTTGCACACCGTAGTAGCAAGATCTCTCCGTCTGATTGCGCCTGCTGCTGGGGGTATTCCCTTCAATTGGAGACCTGGCCGCGTTCCTTGAGCAAAGCTGCAGCGCCTAGGACTTCACCTGGGTGTCGTGATGCCTGGAGCAAGGCTTCAAGCTTCGCTCGAAGCTTCGGCAATGGCGGCGATGACCTGTTACCTGAAACTCAAGAAAAAGGGCCTTACGACTGCGTCAAATGGTTCAGCAAGATCGCCGTGGCATGGCGAGTGTGACGGTGGCGGTGGCATGCTATGAGAGGGTGTATGGTGGTGTGTGGAGGTCGAAGATGGTGATGCTGTAGTAGGTAGGTCATCGGGGTGTTAGGATGAGTAATAGGAGAGGAGATGTTAGGGTTTTTGTGCGGTGGAGCATAGTGGAGCTTAGGGAGGTGATAGCGGTGTGATTCGTGCAGTGCGGTGGTGAGTAGGCGTCACCAGAGCTTTGCCAGAGGCGGAGAAGATGAAGTGTAGGGGGGGCGGTTGGTGGTTGTGCATGTGTTGTAAAGGTGGAAAAATAGTATAGAGAGGGAAAGGGAGAGATAAAGGGACTTAAGGATGCAATTGAGAGGCGGAAGGCTCCAGTGTTGGTCGATTGGAGCCGAAGAAGGAGGAAGAAAAAATGAGGCGGTGACGGCGATGCAGACGGAGGAACGCCCTCCCTTTGGCTAGGGAGGGTCGCAATGAAGAAAGGAAGAGATTGGGCTGTCCAATTTGATGGTTGGACAGCCGGAGGAGGGAGATCCAGAGAGGTCATCGGAGCAGGGTTTTTTGGTGGTCAGAGGAAGGGAATTGAGGTGATTTGGCTCCCAAAAACTTGCTGAAAAATTGCGCAAGGCCTCGAAGGTGCTTATATAGGGCTTAAGAGGAGGTTCCAAGCTTGGAAACAAACTTGGAAACCTTGGAGTTTACATAAATGAATGATACCCATTCCTTCTAAAGGTTCGCATGAGCTTTTGGGAAGGAGTTGGGATCCTTGAATGGGCTCATTTGGAAGGAAATTTTCCAAGGAATCTGTGTTTCAAATCTAAGATTGATTGATTGAGAATTGAGTGAGAAATCCTCTCTTGAAACTCGATGGTGAAGGTTTAACCTTCCAAAAATGGAGCGGGAACCTGCTTGTGAAGAAGACAAAGAAGTTGGGGGGCTATTTGTAAGAGAATTCAAAAGTCAAGGGTCTGAATGAGATAGAAAGAGTCTGATTGGACCAAAATGCAACTTAGTCAAGATGATCTCAGATTGAGCCCAAATTTTAGTACAAACCTACTTTGGATCCAAGGAATCCAATGGTGAAGTTAGATTTAGTTTTTGACTACATTTGACTAGGTAATTTATGCAAAAACTCAAATTAGGGTAAATGTCTATCTGAGACTCTATTTTGGTTCAAGACGGGTTCTGATGGTCAAATTGAAGGTTTCAAACCCTAAAGAATATTTTTATATAAATTTTAGAGGGTTTAAGTAAATTTTATCCTAACCAGAACCTTAGTTAATTAAGCGGGTCTATTTTTAGAGTTTCAAAAGTCATTCAATTCTCAAAACACGTGAAAACCCTTTTCTGTCTGTTTTAACCCACTTGTTAGCCTTTTAGGATCATTTGACCTTTAATTAACCCCTGAGAAAACTTGTGGTTGTTCTGCAATTGAGATATGCTATTAAAACTGTAGTTTTACCCCTATTTTCTTGTCTTTGTCTCCGAATGATTATACAATGAATTACAGTCCTCCAGCAGTTATGTAGGAGCATTTACTAACTTAATTAGATCAAACTGAGCTAGTTATGCCTTATGATGGTGTCCCTATCAGGCACCCGTACTGAGAAATGATATTAGCCCTAACGAAGTCCAAGACCACAGAATGGTCATTGGTCCGTGTAGGTATGGCTTCTATCCATTTCGATACATAGTCCACAGCCACAAGGATGTATGCATATCCGAAGGACACAGGAAAGGGATCCATGAAGTTGATGCCCCAAATGTCGAAGATCTAAATAGGGAGAATAGGTTGTTGGGGCATCTCATCCCTTTTTCCGATGGTTCTCGTATGCTGGCAAAGTAGACATGCACCCACATATGTATGTACATTTCGGAATAATGTGGGCCACCAAAAGCCAGACTGAAGAACCTTCTAGGTAGTCTTTCTTCCACTAAAATGCCCTCCACAGTGGAGTTCATGGCAGAAACTCAGAACACTCCTTTGTTTTTTGTTAGGGACACAACGGCGAAAAAGCTGGTCAGGGCCTATTCTAAAAAGCTCAGGCTCTTCCTAGTGATAAAATTTAGCGTTGTCAAGAAACCTGTCTCGCTTCTGCTTGTCCCAAGTACTGGGGGTTATGCTCGTGACTAGATAGTTCACTATGTCAGCGAACCAAGGAATTTTGGCCTCTACAGCCATCAGAGACTCATCAAAAAAAGTCTCTTGGATACTGCCAGCAGGGGTTGATGCCTTAATAGGGATCCTGGACAGATGATCTGTTACCACATTCTCAACTCCTTTCTTATCTTTAATTTCCAGGTCAAACTCCTGGAGTAGCAGAATCCAACGAATCAAATGAGGTTTGGTGTCCTGTTTAGCAAGAAGATGCTTTAAAGTAGAATGATCAATGAACACCACAACCTTGGATCCTAATAAATAAGATCGAAACTTTTCTAAAGCAAACACTACAACAAGAAGTTCCTTTTCAGTGACTGTGTAGTTTTGCTGAGGATTCATAAGGGTCTTGCGGCATAATGCAAAACATGAGGTTTTCCATCAACCCTTTGACCTAAGATCACTCCCACTGTGAAATCAGAAGCATTGCACATTAGCTCAAATGGGAGGGTCCGATCTGGTGCTTGGAGAATCGACGCGGCATAATGCAAAACATGAGGTCCACGCTTTCTTCAAGACTTGGAAAGCCTCGCCACATTTGTCATCAAATTTGAAGGAAACGTCCTTCGCAAACAAGTCGCAGAGTGGCTTAGAGATTTACTGAAATCTCTAATGAAGCACCTGTAGAATCCAGCATGGCCAAGAAAAGATCTAACTTGACGAACATTGGTGGGCGATGGAAGCTTAGAGATGGAATCAATTTTGGCGGTATCCACCTTTAATCCTCTCTCGAAAACTACATGCCCCAAAACAATGCTCTGTTGGACCATAAAGTGGCTTTTCTCTTAGCTAAGCACCAGCTTTGCCTCTTCGCAATGGGTTAAGACTTTATCAAGGTGCGAAAGGCATAGGTCAAACGATGAGTCATAAATGGAGAAATCGTCCATGAAAATCTCTACAAACTCATCGATTATATCAAAAAAAGATAGCCATCATACAACATTGTAAAGTGGCATGAGCATTACATAACCCGAATGGCATTCGGCGAAACGCAAATGTGCCATACGGATTCATGAAGGTGGTACACTCTTGATCGTCAAGAAAGACGACTATCTGATTATACCCAGAGTACCCATCAAGGAAACAGAAGCACTTGTTCCCTGCCAGACGTTCCAAAATCTGATCGATAAATGGTAAGGGGAAATGGTCTTTCTGGGTAGCCGTGTTCTAATGGTGATAATCAATGCAAACCCTCCAGCCAGTTGAGGGTCTAGTAATCACCAACTCTCCTTGGTCGTTTTCTTCCACAATGATTCCTGCCTTTTTGGGCACCACATGTATAGGATTGACCCATCTACTGTCTGAAATGAGATAGATAATTCCAGCATCCAGCCATTTCAGAATCTCCTTTTTGACAACCTTTCACATATTGGGGTTAAGCCTTCTCTACATGTCTTGAAAGGACTTTACGAACTCATCCATATATATATGATGCATGTAGAAGGAAGGATTAACACCCTTAATATCAACTATCAACCAAGAAATTATTTCCTTGTGCCTTTGTAAACACTCAAGCAGAGCTCCCTCCTATGATTCAGATAATGCAGCTGAGAAAATAATGGGGAACGTGTCGTTAGGGCCAAGGAAAGCATACTTCAATGTGCATGGGAGGGGTTTCAGCTCCAACTTAGGAGCCTTTTGGATTGAGGGTTTAAGTTGAGATGCCCCCACCTTAGGTAGTGGATCTACCTTCAGGGTCCAGGGTGGTGACAGAGACTCTGTGTGTATTCTCAACAACTCTTCCAAATTGGCTATATCCTCTTCAGTTTCTTTAATAGTCAGAGGATGGTCTTTAGATATGACCTTTTAAAGGGGATCATTACATAAGAGTGTTGGAGTAGTCTCCTTAATGATTTCATCAACTACCTCAATCTGGGAACAATCTTCAAATCTAGATTGCTTGTAGGTATCAAAAGCATTCAACTGGATCTTCTTGTTCCCAAAGCCCATTTTAAGTGCCCCTGATCTACAATTGATAGAGGCGTTAGCTATGGCCAAGAAGGGGCGTCCCAAGATAATGGACGGCTTGGTGGGCTTATTGGATGGGTCAGTGTCAAGTACAAGAAAATCAACCAGGAAGAAGTCCTCCACTCTCACCAAGACATCTTCCAGCAATCCCTGCGGTGTCTTAAGTGACCTGTCTGCGACTTGGAGGATTATTGGACTAGGCTTTAAATCACCTCCTCCCAAAAGGTCATAGACAAAGCTTAGTAAAATGTTCACCCCTATGCCCAGATCGAGCAGAGCCTCATCAATGTGTTGGCTACCTATAACCACTAAAATATACGGGGCCTCTAGGTCTTTCATTTTGGGGGGTGTTCCATGTTGGAGCATCGAGCTAACATAGTCAGGTAGGATGACCTTAGCTTGGACCTGTCTCCTAGATTGACGTTTCTGGGTGCACAGGTCCTTCAGAAACTTGGCATAGGATGGATCTGTTTAATAGCATCCAATAAAGGCAAGTTGATGTTGACTTGTCTAAAAGTGACCATAATCTCATCCGTCCTATCCTTGGCTCCAGTTGAGCCAATAGAAGATTCCCCAGGAGCAAATAGGCGCTCAAGATAGGGCACCCTCGGCTTCTAGGTAGAGGGGTCGTCATGTTGGGAAAGGGGTGGCGGAATGATGACATCCTCGGGGTGAGTGATTTCAAGTGAGGAAGAGCAGTGTGGCTCTTACTCGGTGGAGATAGAAGTCGGGTCTAGTATAGGAGGGGAATCTTGAGAGGTGACCGTAGGAGTGCTATCAGGCTTGTCGATTTTCTTTCCACTCCTCAGCACGGTCACAACTTCGGCGTGCTCCCTGAATATGACCCCCTTACCCTTTGGGTTCTCCTCAGAAGAGCTAGGCAATTTCCCCGGATCCCGTTGCCTAACTGCCTCAGTAAGATGACCAATTTGGGATTGCATATTAGTGATCATCTTATTCTGAGATTGGATGACCATATTCTGATGCTCTTGCTTCACTTTCATCATGCCTTTTAGTTCATCCATCTCAGAAGGCTTATTCTAAGGATGGTTTGCATAGGATGGATGGTATATAGGTTGGGGAGGTTGGGGTCTTGCATTCCCTAAGTTAGAAGCATCACCTTGTTTTCATGAAAAGTTTGGATGGTTCTGCCACCCTGGATTATAGGTATTGGAATAAGGGTTATTAGGAGGAGGTAGGCGGAAACCTTGGGCCGCGTTCAGGTCGGTCTGAATCAACTTAGGGAATTGATTTGCCTGGTGGCACTCCACAATGGTGTGCGTCGTGCTTTGGCAAATGGAGCATTCACTTGAAGCCTAAAAGATAGAGGCTGCTTGCTGGTTCATGCCAGGGTTTGCTAAAAGCCTATCAAAATTTTTGTTCAATAATTGAATCTGATAAGCCAAATCTTGAGTAGCCCTAGCTTCATGGGCCTCTATCTTCCTTTGCAAGATTGATGGTTGTCTTTCTTGATAGGAAGAGGACATGTGTAGGGAATTATCACTTAATGTTTCAAATAATTCTCAGGCTTTATCCTTAGTTTTAGTCATGAAGGTGTTGGTGCTAGAGCACCACGATCATTTGTTTTGATGATAACAAAACACGTGTTATTTAACATTTGCAATTTGAGTCCTAGATTTCAGGTCAATTGCAAATGTGGACGTGTTTAGACGGAACTCGAGCTCGCATCCAGGATGGATTGGAGGAGCTTGACGGAAAACAGAGGAGGTTCGCGTGGAGCGATAGATTGAAGATGGAAGGAAATGAAGAATAGGATAGATTTCCTTCTTTTGTACTTGTTGTATTTTTCGATTCTTTTGTTGCTCTTTATTTCCTTAGATATTTCATGTTAAAGAGCCTCAAAGAACCCTAACAGTAGTCCTAGGAACACCGGCACAACCCTAGGATACTTAGGTTTTCTGTAGAATACTTAGAAAACCAATATAGGGTTCAAACAGCACTTCCAGACGTCTGATAAAGTATTTTAAGACGTCTGACTGTTGTTTCAGACATCTGATAACTGTTAGGTTGGACATAGTTGGTTCTGTCTGATGAAATCAGACGTCCAGACCTTAGCCCAGACGTCTTAGGAGACGTCTGATGACTTTGCCAGACGTCCAATTAGTGGACCGTTGGCTGGCTTACCAAACACTCAAGAATATGACCGTTAGAGCCTTATCAGACGTCCTTAGGCCTTTCCAGACATCTGATAAATGACCGTTTTGCCTCGGCTGACCCAAAATCTCTTCTCAGAGATTTTCTAGCCGTTGCAACGTTTGGAAATCAATTCCCACAGTAAAAGTAGGTTTCCAGACGTCCAGACATAGTGCCAGATGTCCTGTATGTCGTCTGATGGACTTGCACAAGAACCTTGTTTAGATCTGATCCAAGTCAGGGAGAGACCCGCATAGAATCAGACGTCTGACATTGAAATCAGACGTCTTAAAGTGAACTTCCAGACGTCTGATGCTAGAATTAGACGTCTGATAAGCCTGTCAGAACAATGATTGTTCCTGATTTTGGGCTGATTCACTTGGGCTTTGTACCCAACGGCTATAGAAGCTTTTCTAAGCCTTCCAAAGCCTTCCTAAGGCCTCTATAAATAGAGGGGAGCCTTTACACACCAAAAGATACAAGACACACACCTAGAGAGACCAAGATACACAAGAAACAAGTTGTATTACACTTTCCACTCTCTTGTGTCCTAGCTAGCTCTTGCTCTCCAAGCTCAAGCACCATTCTCTTGAGAGCATCAAGCTGTTGCGCACCCGCTCTCCCGCCGTAGTTCACGAGAGCGAAGTTGCGCCGTCGCGTGGCTCACGCACCGCGTCATCGTCGACGCACTCCTAGCAAAGGGGAGTTTCCTTATTCCTATAGAAGCTAGGTTCTTAATTACTTTGTTGGCTCTATAGGACTTGTTGTTTTCTTTTATCTTTGTTATTTTGTTGGGTATTCGCTTTGCGAATTCCCGTCTCCTTCGTGGGACAAAATCCTTATCGTGGAGAGAAGGGGTTGAGGAACGCTACCCTCGTACTTGTAGCATGGTTGTAACTGAGGTTGAATCACCCTCATTTTAAAGTGATTCGGTTAGTGGATTTGATCAACTAGGTTAATCGGAAAATCCTAACTCGAGAGGGTTAGGTGGTGGTTTTCACCCGGTTTGGGTTTCCACCTAAAAATACCTGTGTACATTTTGCGATTGATTATTTGTGATATTGCTTTATATATTCAATTCCGCAATTTTATTACGTCACCCCTCTTCCAAGGGAATTTCAGAAGGTTCCTACATAGGCTGCATCGATGATTTGCCTGTGCCTTTCAGATAATCCATTATAGAACCTTTCAACCAATTGCCATCTTGGCACCTGATGGTGGGGACATAACCTAAGGAGGTCATTAAAGCACTCCCAAGTCTCATGAAATTTCTCCCCTTCCTGTTGAGTAAAACCCATAATCTCTCTTCTGTAATGGTTGGTCTTACTTATAGGAAAGTACTTTTTCAAAAATTCTCCCTTGAGGGTGGCCCGATCATCTTCCCTTGCATCGAGGGTATGATACCAGTGCTTGGCCTTATCCTTAAGGGAGAAAGGAAATAGAGTCCTCATCAAGGCTTCATCAGTAAAGCTCTAGAGCTTTACCATGGAACAGACCTCGGTGAATTCCTCAAGATGCCTGTAGGGATCTTCCCTAGCAGTATTATAGAAAGAGGGGAGTAAAGATATGGTGCTGCTCTTGATTTCATAAGGATTATCCACTCCAGGTCTTTAAATAGGTAGGGCTTGGAAGGAAATAGTCTCTCAAGGTTCTTTGCTTTTCACCAACCCTAATCTCTTCTTCAGGTCTTTCTTCTACCATTTTTCTTCTTTCTTGGTTGGCTTTTCTAATAATTCTCTCCAGTTCTGGGTTGAAAATAAGACTATTTCTAAGAGAACACCTACCAAGCATACACCAAGCAAACATAAGGAAACAAGTTTTTTGTTGATTTAAAGTACTTGAAGTCCTCTTCTAACTCTTCAGCTTGGCCAAGTAGAGTCAAGGCAGTGTTTCTCTGTTCCCAAGTAAGTGGTATAAGAGAAATAAGGCACTTGAGATTCCTGGTCAATATCTATTAAGGAAGTTGAGGTCACATTTAGTTCTTTTAGGTGATCAATCAAGTTGTCAATCAATTACACACCCTAAATTGACCTTTGAGTGCCCTAGAGACGTACACTTTGTTGCAATGATATTCTCAAATGCTCAAGTAAAAAGGTACTCCAAGGATGGAACCAAGGGATGCAAGTAGGGTGAACCCTTCCTTTGAGGCTATGGGTTAGCGGTGCCTCTTAACTACCCTTGAATTCCTTTAAAGGGTGTCCCCCTCCTTAGAGTATCAAATCACTAGAGCAAAAGTTAATACCACCATCATAAAGCGAGATAGGAGGGTTTGCACCGATAAAGAGATCGATGCCTATAGCCTTAAGGGTCCAAGTCCTAGTGTAGTGCCTATAGTGCGTGTTTAGTGCAGGAAGTGTGCATTACACCGCAAAAAATTGATTTTGTTTTGAAAATCGCAAACAAATTAAACACTTCCTATATATTTTACCTTTCTTTCAAGAAATAATGTGACCACTTGATTAATCTTTTCAAGTCAATTTTAGTGGTCTTCTTTAATTATGTCTAAATGCAATGTGTGTGCAGATAACTGATGCAAAAAGATAGAAAATATGTACCTTGCTCCAGCACTCTACAATGCAAAAATGCACGCAATGCAATAAGAAAAATCTAGATGCTGCTCAAGCACTCCTAGATGATCGACCTATGGATATGCAGCTTCTATCAGGCAGCTCAAATTTTTTTTCTTTTTTTTCACTAAATAAATGCGTAATCAAAAGAAACTATCTAAAAATAAACTTAGAATCTAAAGAACTGGGGACACTCCCCCAGAAACTAGCCCAAAATTAGAAGGGCGAGAAAACATATACTAAATTAATTCTATTAGTCTAAATATAAACTAATGTCTAATGACTAAATCAGGAAAGGCTTCTTCGTACGCCTTCACGTGCATAGGGTCAACGCCCACAGACTCCTGTTGCTGTCCTCCAAGTGGCGTCAAGGTCCAATAAAACGAGCGTTCACTGCATGCTCCTCCCTCCAAGAATGTACCTCTCATAGAAGAATAGGGAATGGTCAGATAAATGCGCACCTCAAAATAATTAGAAGTAAACCAGGTGAACCTATTGCGTCTGTTACTTCCTCAACAATGGTGCCATTTGAATGGGAGAAGTTTTGCTTTGCAGAAATATGTCAAAAAAATACGTCGTCGCAGTAAAATTACGTGGTGGAAAATCTTGAACAAAAGTATTTATCAATAAAACTAACCACAAAGAGTTAGGTTGTATCCACAGGAAGGAACGAATGCAATAAATTCATGGGTATGTAGCCATCATGTTCGCAGAAACATTCGCTAAATCAATTCAATGAATATGTTGCTTTGAATGTAACTTTCAATTTCATGAGAAGGGCTATTTATGCAAATGTCATGTCATAAATCAAGCTCCCAAAAATAGGTAGATGATGCATGTGCAGTGGCAAAGTATGTAATTTTTAATTGCATGCAAATCTGAATCCAATTTCAATGTGAAATGATGTGCCTAACAGGAGCCAATTAAATACAAGAAAGAATGAGTGCAATGTCACAATTTCACCACAATAATTTAATCCAGCAAAATAATTGAATAGTTCTCCACAATGGCGCACTTAGTAAATTTTAATATAACCGAAAACAGGGGAATTTTCCTTTTGATCTCACACGAGAGAGGGAACAACTGGCTGTAAGAAGCTTGGAGGAGGTTGGCATTGTCAAGAGCTTCGTGTCGGGGGTCGCACCGAGGAGAACTGTGGTCGGAGCTCTTGCTGGCGACGAGGAGGGTGAGCGGCGGTGGCGGGTGTCCATGGCTATGCGCGGGTGCTGGATGGCTCCTTTGAGGTCATGGAAGCACTCGTGAGGATGAGGAGAGCACGTTGGCGTCGACGGTGCGAAGCTTCAAGGTCGGAGTTGATGGCTACGAGGAGGACCAGCAGTTTGTTTGGGTTCTTTTCACTCTGTTGACGGAGAAGAAGGAGAAGAGGGAGTTGTCTATGGCGTGCGGGCATGCACGGCATGAAGGCACGCATAAGGGCACGGTGGTCGGTGTGCACGCAGGCATGTGCAAGGCTGCTGCGGTGCACATGGAGGTGGCTGGTGGCCATGCTCTGCTATGGGCGGGTTATCATGCCCGAGGGAGCGCATGACTGTGGTGGTGCACCTTAGGTCGCCGGCAGTGGTGTGGATGGCGCGGGTGCATGGGCACGTGAGGGTAGTGCACGAGGAGGTCAACACTGAAGTGGCTGCTGCTGTGGATGACTATTGCCCACGAGGGACACACGCGATGGTTGCTGTGGGCGTTGACTAGCCGTGCGTGACTGTGAGCACAGAGGGCGTGGAGGTGCTTGTTGTTGCCCACGCTAGGAGAGGAGTAGAGGACGCGGAGAGGCTTCCGATGATGGTGCTTCAACTGCGGAGGTGGCCGGAGCCGGCCACCGGAGAAGAAGAGATCGCTGGCAGAGGTGGCGTCCATGGTCTTGATTGCACTGCGGGGAGTGCCTGAAGGTGTGGGCAAGTTTGTGGCGTTGAGCTGAGTGCGGGGAAGTCGATGGCACGGAGAACGACGTCCGAACGAGGTGGCTGCATGGAAGTGTTTGACACCGGTGATGGGTTCCTTCGGGGGTGTCTGGAGCTTGAAGATGAAGATGAAGATGAAGAAGAAGCGGATGGGCGTGATGATGGTGGACTTGGTTTAGAGGGCGTGCGGGCTTGGTGCTATCACCACCAAGCCGTCGAAGAGGATATCGTGGCGGTCAACGAAGGGCGGGCGATGGTGCGTGTGGGATGGAGAAGAACGGAGTACGCAACGACCACAGTGCAAGCCCCAAATGACCACCGTCTTGTTGCGGAAGAAGTCCGCCCTTTTATTGTGCACGGGGGAGAGCAAGTTAGCCATCTTGTTGAGAGAGGCTTGGAGAGGCGTTGCGAGAGGCTCGAGGAGGCCGTCGCGAGAAGCTCGGGGAGGCAATTGTGAATTCTGCAGGAAGTTAAAGAAAAAAGAAACAAATTGGATTATTTATAAAAATAATCCAAAATAATGCATGAAATGTATGTCATTATAATGGAATGTATGAATATGCATGCAAGCCCCTTTTTTTATAAACTAATCTATTTATATATTAAAGTATGCTATGTACATGCAAACATTAATCCAGTAATTAGTCATTTAAGTATTTACTTAGCCCACAATTGTAGTCTCATCAATCTCCTACAAGGAGATGGAAGAAAACAAAGATTGTTAATGACACAAAGCTAAAATATGACTCAAAAGTGAAGATCAAGATAACACGTTGTGATGGCTATCCTAACTATATGCACATGAGTGGTTATTTCTTGATGATAACGACATCATCAGTCATAACTAGCTTTAATTAGTCATAATCAACAGACAAATGCTCCTACATAACCGCCGAAGACCCATAATTCAGTGCATATTCATTCTAAGAGAAATGCATTAAATCAGGGTAAATATGTAGTTTTAACATCATATCCTAAATGCAAAACAACCATGGGATTTTCCAGGGGTTAAATAAAAGTTAAATGGTCATAAATGTCTAATAAGAGGATCCGTGCAGACAGAAATTGATTTTCGTGCATTTCAAGAATTAATGGACATCCGAAATCCTAATTTTAGACCTGCTTAAATAAATGAGGTTTTAGTTAGGATAAAATTCACCTAAACATTCTAAAAATCATAAAAAAATATTCTATAAGGTTTGGTATATTTGATTTTACTATTAGAACTCATTTTGACCTAAAATAGAGTCTCAGATAGGAAGTTGCCTTAATTTGGGTTTCTACGTAAATTACCTAGTCAAACTTGGTCAAAAAACAAAATCTGACTTCATCATCAGATTTCTTGGGTCCAAATTAGGTTTTTACCAAAATTTGGGCCCAATTAGAGATCATCTTGTCCTAGTTTGCATTCTAGTCCAGTCTTACTCTTTTTCTCTCAAATAAACCGTAGCTTTTGAAATCCATGCGAACAGCCCCCTAAATTTGTCATATTCTTCATGTTTAGGTCCCTGTCTCCATTACCATGTGAACACACCTGTGGCCGACCTTCAATCAAGGAGTTCTCCCTGATTTCATGCTCAATCCCTTTCAAAATTGGAAAGAGAACTCCTGAGAATATCCCTTTCAATCTGAACCACGCGTTGGGCTCTGATTTGTGCCCAAATCCTAACGTAAATCAATTTAAACATAGGGTTTCCTACTTCTTGAAGCTTACGAGCTTCCAAGCTTGGTTTCCAAGCTTGGAATGCCCTTCTAAGCCCAATAAAAGATCCCCTGAGGACAAACCGTCCTCCTTAGCTTGGTCTCCTTCCCTTCTCCCCGACCTCCGTCTCCACCAACTCTGGCAACCCTCTTCGACTACCTTCTTCACCATCCACCATGTACAATAGGTGGCGATTCCTTCTTCCTCTCGTTCTTCTGCGTGTCGCAATACCAACAAGCGTCGCCTAAGCACCCTCGTCGTCGTCGCTTCCCCCACCGGAGAGTTCGCCTTCCACGGTGCTGGCCATACCATACCCGATGCCATTTCTCTCCTTTCGTCCGTTAGATTAGGTTAGTTAGACTCCCCTTTCCCTCTACATTCTTTCCCTCTCCTTATCCTTAAGTTTAGCACTTGACGCCATCGTTCGCCCTCTATCTTCCCCATCTTCGGCTGCCCTTCGGCAAGGTCTCTTCGTCGCTCCACCACACCACACGCCTCGCCAACACCCTCAAAACCTCCGCCACACCTCACCACACCAGACCCTCATCCTTATTATCCTTCATCCTTATTATGGTTTTCACACACTTACACGACCCCTCGAACATACCCATCGCCGACCACCTTCTTCGCGTTTGCCCCACCTCCACAGACCTTCTCACGCTGCGCTACGACCACCGTCACCTTTGCTTAGCCCAAGCGAAGCTCTTGAGGTATTCCAATGTGGTCGTAAGGTCGTATCTTTTATTTTTGGTCCTCGCCGGTGCTACGTCGTCACCGCCATCTTCTTCGGCTTGTTCATCGAGCCGCGACCACATTCTTCATCCAATCCACCCTAGGTAGTGTGGATTCACTCCAGGTTCATGCCTAAGTCCTCAATTAAGGATCCCAGCTGCAGCACTATGCCAATTGAATGAAGCCTTCACCTGCTGCTGCTGTTCGTACGCGAAGAGAAAGAACAGTGGGTTTAGTCCCACATCGGATGCGGAAGAGTGCATTAGCATGCTTAAGTTGTTTTGGTGTCTTAAGCTATTCGCCCAA
The DNA here is from genome assembly GCA_037157565.1 of Thalassia testudinum. Taxonomy (NCBI): domain Eukaryota; kingdom Viridiplantae; phylum Streptophyta; class Magnoliopsida; order Alismatales; family Hydrocharitaceae; genus Thalassia; species Thalassia testudinum. Next base: position 157,838,851 of record JAZHRO010000073.1, read on the forward strand.
GAACATGGAGGTTTGGTCCCCTTACCCGCACACCCGCTACCCGCCTAAGCCTCACTCCTCGCCTGCGACACCACGCATGCAAGACTGGACCTGATACTTCTTAACCCAAATACTCGATTATGACCCAGTTATTTGAGAGAGAAGAGGGGAGGGTCTTGCTCTCCAAAGTATACCCTTGTGAGTGCACTCTCAACACTTAGCCGCTTGGAGGAGATTGGTTCCCTTGAAGCTGTGAAGGAAAAGAAGGAGAAGAGTTTTTGAAGAAGGGAAGGCTCAGAATAAGAAGAGAAGGAGAGGGCTCGAGAAGAAAGCAGAAGAAGAAAAGAAGGAAAAGAAGGAAAGCAGAAGAAGAAGAGAGAAGAAACAAAGAAAAAGGCTTTAAGAAGCCTGATAATTTAAGTCATCTGATCCACATGCCAGACGTCTTATCACTGTAGCAATTGTTGGGTTATTTGGTTTAATTGAGATATCTGACATGCATGACTGATTAGGACTAATAATTGGTGATTTAAATCACCATTATTTTATCGTAGGTTTCTTTTTGTCATGTTGAACTCTTGAAGTACTCATGTTTGCCATTGAATATAAGATTTGAGTAGTTATTATGCATTGAATATCTTATTGTGCTTAATTTCCTATGTTCATTTATATTTTGATTAACATTAACGCTTGAATTCTACATTTGCTCTCTATGTTCGACCTCAGACTTCAATTTAGATTTCGAGTAATAAATTCTATCTGTTGTTTGAGAGCGATTTGTCGATTATACTACAACGCATTTCCTAAACTTGATGAAAAGCTTGACAACACTTTCGGGACATTCGATTTACTTCTCAGGATGACCTTACTCTGATACCATCTTGTTACGACCCGAACCTGGCTACTCACGGAACCTGGGAACGGTTTGCCTTGACTAATCTCATGACTCAGTCGTTCATTGAGAAATAGACCAAATAGATGTATATATAACATTCCACACATGTACCGTAGCTAAGAATTCAATGAAAGACGGAAAGTAGAACAATAGTCTTAAATAGACATCACGTCACATAAGAAAAGTAGAGTTCACAATCTAGCCATCACAACTGTAATAGAAAGACAGAAGGTAGATCTACTAGTTCTAAACATGAAAAAAAATACTCACAACCGCAGAAAGAATAGTATCTCAGAAGCTGAAATAGAAAACTGGAACAGACTATAGTTGGGCTCGACTAGGCCCAGCCCCCTCCGCAGCTGGTGGTGCTGGCTGCTCACCTCCCTGACTTGAACATAGTGGCAAACGTCAGCAAAATACTGAGTAGAGTGGCAAGCAATACAAGTATCTAATGCAATAAAAATATAAAAGTAGTAAAACAATTCATGCACTTGTCATCATTCACACATGTAATGTCTGTTTCTAATCATAAGCACTAGTTGTTTAGTGTTCAGGCATTGTAGCAAAGATCCATGTTAGCCCTTGGTTCACATGTTCCTTAATTGAATGATCTTGTTGCAATTCTCCTGAGATGCAAGAAGTGTACGAGGTGTTCTCCTGGTCGAGAGAGTACTCCGTCTTAGTCCTACACCCGGTCTACCACCTCGGGGTCATGGTCGCGACGTAACGGTGACTACGGCATGCGTGATAAACGCATGGGTAGCTATTCCACACTAGCACGCGGTCAGTCCTTTCCACTAGCGGATACGCTCTAACGTACAACACAGAACAAAATGGGGCCACGCCCCTTACTAGTCTGCGTACCTTTGCCCGACTATCCCAGTTAGCCTAGTAGGCCCAACAGGAGTTGATGTAGGGAGGCCATTCCTAACCTAGGTCCCGACCCAAGGGAAGGCTAGCTCTTTCCCTATACAAAAGTGACAGTAGCTCTCCTCGATACTACGTATACGAGGGCCAGCTCACTTTTTGTACCCAAGTCCAACCAACAGTCATGCCTGTATTGGTGAGATTATTTCATTATACATCAGAGTTTCCATGTCACACCAATTTAGTTACTTTTCTAGTTCCCCATAGAATTCGTTCATAGTACTCGTCTGTTGTGAACCGTAAAGTGCATTTTTGATAAGAAAAAGCATCATAGTATAGTGCGCAATACGATCAACAAAAATAATTTACAAGGATAAAAAGACTTGAGTCCCGGTCGTTCGTCTCTGGGAGGCATTTATGGAAATGCAGATTTGTAATCGATCTCACTCTCTCTACTTATTCAAAATCGCCTGTCGATTTATGTTAAGTTCGTATTGATGCAAAACATATTGTTGCTAGAATAATAAAAATTGAAAACATGCAACTTTAATCACACTAAAAGATAATCAGGCACATGGTGATTTTCAACATATATATATATAAAGATGATGATAACAGAGTTGCAGAGCACCAGTAGCGGAATGCTTGTACAGAGAATGTAAAAACTAACAGCTATCAGAAAACGACTGCATACATGAATCTACAGGGGATTATGCATGCATCATTCGGGGAGAAGTAAGGAGCTACACTACTAAGCAGTAAATAAAGCATTAAATCTATGAAGAACTATAATCTATTCTAGCAGAACTAAAGGCATTCAAAGGTGGGCTTCGATGGCCTTTGACTTGGTTGAGAGGAGGAGGGGCGGCCAATGGTGCTTAGGTCGGCCCTTGGAGAAAGGTTGAGGAGGTGATCCAACATCTTGGCGTGGAGATGGTGGTGGCCATGGTGAAGCAACTCATGAAGGTGGAGTGGAGGTGGAATGTAGCTAAGCTAAATGGAAGCCAAGAGTGAATGGGTGCAAATGGCCACCCCTTAGGTCTTTTTATAGACCTAAGGGAAGCTCTCTAGAGAATTATGGAATTCTCTAGAGAGGCCTATGGTGGGAGCTCGTGGGGGAGAGAGAGAGAGAGAGAGAGAGAGAGGATGGATGGTGGTTTTTAGATCCACCAAATGTGGATCTAAAAATTGAATGGCTCTTGCTGCTAATTTCAGCAACCAAGGCAACAACACATGGTAGAGAGTTTTAGAGAACTCTAAGCTAGGTATTTTCGTGTGGATGGTGTGTGTGGGTCGAAACTTAGGTGGCTAGGTTGATTAAGTTAGGTTCTAGTGGGTTTAGGTTGAGGTAGGTCTCAAATTAGGGTTGTAAACCCTAATTCACTAAGGTAAAGTGTAATTAAACTTAATACAAGTTTAATTGGGTGTGTGAAAACTTAATTGAGAGTAATAACTCAATTAAGTCAGGTCTAGGTCAATTGGACTCTCACTAAGTCCAATTGTATAGTGTGTGCTGAGATCAGGGCTCAATTGGACTCAATGAGTCCAATTGAATAGGCTGATGGAATTGACTAAGATCCAAGTTAATTAGGTTTAGTGAGAACCTAATTAGGTCCTTAGGGCACCTTAATTTAGGTTCCTAGGGTGTTAAAATTAGGTTTAGGGACCTAGAAATCCAAGATCAAGGCTTGAATTCCAAAATAGGAACTGGAGGATAGTATCAAACGTCTAACAAAGTTGTCAGATGTCTTATAGTGAAAAATCAGAAGTCCAGACTTATTGTCTGTGTTGGTGCTAGAGCACCACGATCGTTTATTTTGATTATAACAAAACATGTGTCTTTTAACATTTGCATTTGAGTTCTAGTTTTCAGGTTAAATCGCAAATAGAGATAAGTGTTTAGACGGAGTTCTAACTCGCATCCATGGCTGATGGAGGAGCTGGACAGAGGCGGAGGTGCTTCGTGAGAAGTAAAAGCTTGAAGATGGAAGGACAAGAAGAATATGATAGATTTCTGTTTATCTTTTTTTATGTACTTTTGTCTTTATATTCTTGCTCTTTTTGTTTCTTAGAATATCTGTTAAAGAGCCTCAAAGGATCCTTAAAGTAGTCCTAAGAACACCTGCACTACCCTAGGATACTTAAGACATTTGACTATTGACTCAGACATCCGATTATTTAGGCTGGACTTAGTTCTGTTTAATGAAATCAGGCGTCCAGACCTTAGTTTAGACGTCTTAGGAGACGTCTGATGCCTTTGCCAGACGTCCAATTAGTGGACCATTGGATCCCTTAGCAAACGTTGAGGAAATGACCGTTAGCCTCGTATCAGACGTCCATAGAGGACCTCAGACGTCTGATGCATGACCGTTTTGCCTCGACTGACCTAAAATCTTTCTTCAGAGATTTTATAGTTGTTAGAATCGTTGATAATCTATTTCCAGAGAACAAATGGGTTTCCAGACGTCCAGACGTTGTGCCAGACGTCCTATGTGTCGTCTGATAGCCATACACTATAAACCCATTTAGTTCTGATTCAAGTCAGGAAGAAAACCTGCCTAAAATCAGATGTCTGACTTAGTTCCCAGACATCTTAAACGGGTTTTCCAGACATCTGATGCCAGGACCAGACGTCTTATGACCCTGTCAGAATCATGATTAATTCTAACTACGGCCTGTTTTGCCTTGGGTTCAACCCCAACGCCTATGGAAGCCTTCCAAGGCCTTCCAAAGCCTTCCTAGACCCTCTATAACTAGAGGAGGACCCCTTGGCTTGTAAGATACACCAAGCAACACACTTTCACATCATTTTGTGTTTTTTGATCTTAAGAAAAAAGCTCTAGCCCTCCAAGTCTAGTTCTACATCTAGAGAGCTTGATTCCTGTGCACCCGCTCTCCCGCCGACGTTACGAGAGCATTGCTATGCCAAAGCGTGGTTCACGCACCCACGTCAATCCAACACATTTCCACCAAAGGGAAGTTTCCTAACTCCTATAGAAGCTAGGTTTAAATATTTGAGGCTCTATAGGATTGTTGTACATTTTATTGTCTTTGGTTCGGTATTCGCTTTGCGAATTCCCGTCTCCTTCGCGAGACAAATTCCTTCTTGTGAAGAGAAGGGGTGTTGAGGAACACTACCCTCGGTCTAAGTAGTGTGGTTGTATTTGAGGTTCAGTCACCCTCGTTCAAGTGACTGGGTTTAGTGGATTTGATCGACTAGGTCGATCGGAAAATCCTAACTCGAGAGGGTTAGGTGGTGGTTTTCACCCGGTTTGGGTTTTCACCTAAAAATACTTGTGCCAATTGTGCGATTGTTCATTTTTGTGAGATTGTCTATTTTAATTCTGCACTTTATATTACGTCACGCATATCTCACCCCCTCCAACTAGGGAATTATAGTCCGGATGTCCAATCAAAGTTAAGAGGCTTTCTAGGTTCTGTCTTGGGTATTCTACAGAAATTGGACGTCTGACCAAGTGTCTAGACGTCCAATAACACTGCAGAAGTGGGTTTAAGGTATGCAGGAGTTGGTTAGGGGTTCTAGACGTCCTATAACTCATCTGGACATCCAGATAGAGGTTGGAATTAGAATTTATGGTCTCCTAGGGTGCGGGGACCTAATCTAAGGGTGGCTAAGGCTTGGGGAAGCTTCTAGGCTGTCCTAGGGCTAGGATGGACCTAAGTTCTTCACAATTTATTACTTTATTCCTACTTAATAGAATAGCATACCTCAACCCCTTACATTATTGTCTACTACTTCTAATCTTGGTCTTCTGCTTCAGCTCTGCTGCAACACCAATTATTCTTTATTCTTCAGATCCAGCTTTAAATCTAGCTTCAGATTTAGTTTCTGATCAACTTATTACCTGCAATTGACATAATGCACCTAATTAGTACATTAAAACATTATTTTATGCATAGCTAGAAGAAAGCAGTAAAGATGCAAATAATGCTTATGCATGCATGAATTATCCTAACTTATGCTAAGTCCTAACCTAATTTAGGTTAATTAAGACCTATGATTGCTGCACAATCATACCCCCATGCCTAAATCTTCCTAGTCCCTAGCAAATGCAAGACTAGGTTATTCATAGAAGGGTCCCTAAGTGTTGACGCGGTTAGATCATGTTTTAACAGTCAGTTGCGTCGTAGTATAGGTGATCAAGCATTGTCAACAAATAAAAATTTATTACTTGAAAACCTAAGTATCCGAGGTCGAACACAGGGAGCAATTGAAATTTATTACTAATCTCAAGAATATAATTGAACACTTAATTACTCAAAACTTAATTCAAAATATAGAAATGCATGAGTTTAAAAGTCAATTGTGGCAAAAAGAAGGAATTTGGATGTCTAATCATGGGATCAAACATCTTAAAAATATGTTTTCTCCTCTATCTGCTTCTTGTTCTTCTTTGGCCATGTACTTCTGATTTTCTTCCTTTCTTCTTTGTGCTTCTTCTTCCTTGTTTCTTCACTGCAGTTCTCTTGCCTTGCTTCTTTCTTCTTATTTTCCTCTGTCTTCTGCCTTGCCTCTCTTCTGTAGTTTCTTTCTCCTTTTCTCTGCAGGTCTTCTTCTTCTTCTTTCCTTGGCTTCAGCTTCTCTGCTTCTTCTGCTTGTCTTTCCCTTTCTTAATTATTTCTTCTTCCTTCTTCAGTTCCTCTTCTCTTTGGCTTCGCCCCTTCCCTTTGCCTTGCCTTTCTCTTTTTCCTCTGCGAAGGCTTCCTTCCTTCTTTTTCTTTTCCTTCGCTTGCAGCGGCTAAGTCCCTACTTTCTTCTTCCATTCCTTCCCTGCACAAACCAAAGAGAGCAAAACCTACCAATCTACCCACCACCCGTGTCTCTCTCTCTCTCTATATCACTCTTCAGAACACTCTCCCAGAGCCAGGTAATCGGGTCAAGTCGCGCGCCCAGGTCCAGGTGCACCGGCGTGGGTGTGGTGCGCGAGGAGTGCTCAGGAGGGTATCGTGTCTGGTCACCAGATCCGTGTGATGAGCTCACGGACGAGGTGCTGTGTATAGGTGAGGGACCTCACCCCATGTGTTATTGGAGGCAACCAGCCGATAGCATAAAATCAATTTAAACTACTCACGCACTTTATGCTTTACCGAGGTGGAATTATTGTTCACCGCTCTTTCTCGCGAACCCGCAGCAAACCGTTCTCCAATTGCAGCAGCTGCAGGTCTCGCAGCGCTACTTGTTGGAACAACTGGATGCGCAAGACCTCCCCGAGTTTGCTGGACCTGGAATCCCGAAGTACTGCAGCCTGGGACGAGCTTGCAACCTCCTCGAGCCGTCGCTAATGGCGGCTGGAGCTCGAAACCTACCTGACACAAAAAGGGCCTTGCGGCTCAATTAGACCACAGGGGGACCTTCGCTGTGTCACGGTGAAGGTGAGGCAGTAGGTGGCAGGCCGCGGGATGGCCAAGGCATGTGTGCCTAGGTCGCTCTATGGCCGGACGGATGGGTTTGGTCAGGGGGCAGTTGTGGTGGTGTAGAGGTTCTGTGGATGAGTGGAGGATGTTTAGTGGCGTGTGGCGGAGGTTATGCGGTGGTTGGCGAGACGTGTGGGGCTGTAGAGTGACGGGAGCGTCTCGCCGGAGGGTGGCCAGAGATGAGGAAGATGGCGGTGGACAGCGGTGGTCGAGGAGCGTTTGGTGAAATAAGATGAGTGAAATGAAAGAGGGGATAGAGATGAACAGTTCTAACCTAACTAAGTGGATGAAGGGGGCGAGAGGGCGGCTGGCAGTACCTGCTGTTGCTGGAGAAGAAAGCGTCCAGTGGAGCAAGACGGTGGCAACGACGGAGCTAAGGAAGCGTGCACGGGTGTTGCGTGACGCGAAGGAGGATGAGGAGGATAGCTCTGCCACTGGTTTTGTGGCAGAGCGACGAGGAAGAGGAGGGGGGCTCGTCGGATTTTGCTGGACCCCTTGGCCGGAGGAGAAGAAGAGGAAATCGAGGTGGAATTCTGGCCAAGTCGAGCTGAGGAGGTGCGGCCAGAGTTGGGGGTTAATTTATAGGCACAGGCAGAAACTCCTGTGCTTGGAAGACAAGCTTCCAAGCACGGGAATCCTCACTGGAGATGGAAACGGTTAAGAGACCCAAATCTCTCGTGCGTTCGCACGAGAGATTGGGTGCAAATCAGGGATCAGGATTGAGTTCAGATGGAAGGGAATTCCTCAGAGAATCTCCCTTCCAAATCTGGGAGATCTCTGAAGAATCAGAGAGTATTCCCTCTCTATTCCTCGCAAGAGTAGGATTTCTCCCCAATAATGGCGGAGGGACCTGCTTGTAAGAGTGGCGAGGAAGTTAGGGGGATTTTGCAATGGCTTTCAAAAGATATGGACCAAAATGTAATTGGGTGTACTAATTTGTAAAGTAGGTCAAGATGACCTCCCCTTGGGTCCAAATTTTGGTACAAACCTAATTTGGACCTAAGGAATCCAATGGTGAAGTTGGATTTTAGGTTTGACCACGTTTGATTGGATATTTTATGCAAAAACCTAAATTAAGTCAATTGATGAGCTAGGACCCTAATCTAGGTCAAACTAGGTTCCAAAGGCCAAATTGAATGTTCTAAACCCTAGGGGATATTTTTCCATGAATTTTAGAGGGCTTACTTGATTTTTGTCCTGACCGAAACCTTGTTGAATTAAGCGGGTCTGTTTTAGGGTTATAAGATGTCATTTAATTCCTGGTTTGCACATAAACCCATTTCTGATTGAACCAACCCACTTTTTATCTTATTCAGATTTGACCTATGTTTTGTCTCTAAGAAATCCTGTTTATGTACTGCAATGGTAAAATTATAGTTTTACCCTTTATTTCATGTTTTCTTCTCAGAACACTTATTCCTTCAATTGAGCCTTCTTCTAAGTTATGCATGAGCTTTTATTCTCTTTATTAGGTCAAAATGAGCTAGTTATGGCTCATGATAAGGCTCTCATCACTAAGGGATTGATTATTTTATCAATTGTATGCCTAGAGATTTTTCTCCTTTGTGTTTTCATCCTATGCTCTAGAAATCCAGACAATCGTAAAAGTGTAGCTATGTAGCTTTTACAACGGATTCGAGTGAAAAACTAATTCACCTCTAAAGCCTGTACTTGACCCCTAGTAAAAATTCTAGCGGGATAGGAGGACTTCTTCCCTCAGGGCATTCAAGATATTCTATGAATTCCACCCGACTTTAAGCTTTGGTAGAGAATCTTAGAGGGAAAAGATTATATATTTGGTAGCTCACTCTCAATTGGTGCTATATAGAAATTAGTACTTCAGAATCTAGATTCCTAAATTATTAAGTAACTCAACTCAGAGAAAGACGAGAAAAACTATGCTCCCTTTTGGTTCCTTTATATTCATTCTCTCTCTTTTCTTTTCTTTTCTTTCTTCTTTTATAGCTCACAATCTCACCAGATTCTCACGTATGACTTGTGTTTAGTGTTCTCACTTGGCATTAACACTTTAATTGGAATTCCTCAACTAGTATTCGGGCGGTTAGAAACACAGAAAGATAGGTTAAGGCCTTAATTGGTGGATCTTAAATTTATTTGGTGGTATTACTTCAATGCAACTGAAATAAACACTAAATATTCACTCTCTTTTTTTCTTTGTTTTTTCTTCGTTTCTAATTTTTTTCAATGTTTCTTTCTTTTCACCATCATTTTTTTTCCCTCTCTATTTTTTTTGTTTTCAACACAACTCAACAAGCACACATCCATGAACTTTATTGAGGAGGCATTATTAGGGATTGGTAGTACTCAGGAGACATTGGGTGGCTTATTTGGTGGAGCTGCCTACTCATGACACCGGGAGAGAGACGAATAGGATGGAGTATTTCTGACCTTTACATCAATACCCTCCTTCAGCCGAGGATTCTGTAAAGAATAGTCGTAACCATTCACCTTATCCCTAGTTTTATGAAAATTCGGTCTCCACGTATTTGCCTTATTTGGTAGCTCTCAAAATTCACACAAAATGTATACGCAGGAACCAAGAGCGAAAACTATGCCTTATTTCTAAGTATCATCACCTAATTATCTAGGATTTCGGATTCCTTGCACTAATCTTAGAGCACCAGTACACTCTACTCTCATCTCACACTATTTGGTGGATTTTTGGAAGAAAATCTACCTGACTCCCAAAACATTGTCCAGGGGTTCAGGAGAAGAAGCACTGCTTCTCCTCGACAGACTAAAGATGTTTATCAGCCTTCACTGTGAATCCATTGGAAATTCTACGTGTGTGTGAAAAATTGTACTGGATTTCATATTATAGGAATCAACTAGAGGATAAAATCCCTAATGCATTCTCTTAATAAGATAATCTTATTCATGGATGCACTATATGCTATAAACAAGTAACCTCTTATATTCGTACTTCATGAAATTTCCCTTATCGGGTTACATTCAGCATAACCCTAAATTTAGAACATGAGGTGTTACAACTCGGTTCCCAAATCCCTACAGGATACGAGACCGGACCGACTCAATTGATCCCAAGACCCAGTCGTCCAACGAGAAAGTAACCAACAAGCAGGAAAGCAAACCACATTCACTATGCTAAGCAACTAACAGTAACAAAAGTACAGCACTGAAGAAGTAAAACTACTACAGTATACACCACCACAACAGTAGAAAAGTAAATGAGTACAGGAATATAATGTATAAAATGTAAGAGTATAGAAGTACAATAAACTACTCACTAAAACAGAAAAGGAGTACAACAAGAAGCTACAACTACTGAGCTGTACTGGGCCCAGCACCCTCTGCAGCCGTAGGCTCTGGCTGCTCAACACCTGGACCTGAAAAGGGGTTATGAGTACAAAACGTTAGCGAACGCTGAGTAGAGTGGCAACCAACTAACTAAAGCAGTAAAAGTGGACAGGTAGCTATTATTTTTCAATTACTTTCTTTAACTAATTATTCTTTTTCATCACTTGGTTTATTTATTAGGTCTCTTGATCTCGAATGTTCCTCATGGGAATGATCTTGATTGTAGTCTTTTCCGAAGAGTAGAAGGCACATGTGGTGCTCTCCTGGCCGGGAGAGTCCCCTGTGGTGATCATATACCCAATCAACCACCCCAAGGTCACGGACAGACGTAACGGTGACTACGGCACGCGCGATAAGCGCACGGGTAGCTATCCCGCACTGGCACGCAGTCAATCGTTTCCGTTAACAGGTGTGCCAAAAGCACAGCACAGAACCAGTATAGGGCCTAGCCCTCACAATAACAGGGGTCTAGCCCCTAAGAACTAAGCAAGGGTCTTGCCCCTCCACAGTCCGCGCACCCTCACCTGACTACCCTGGTTTGCCTAATGGGCTTAACAAGTCGATGTAGGGTGGCTAGCTAAACCTCGGGTCCCGTGGGGTGGCTAGCTCTTACCCTACACTAGTAGCTCTCCCCGGTGCAGTGTATGCGAGGGTCAAGAAGTCGGTACAGAGTGGCCAATCCTAACCCTGGGTCCCAACCCAAGGGTGGCTAGCTCCGCTTTGCACTAAACAGGGGGACAGTCGCTCTCCTTGGTACTCCGTACTCAAGGGCCAGCTCACTTCCCCACTCACATTCCCAGTTCCATTCCATTTATTTCCAAGAGCTCTACTCCTAATAACCCATAGGGTTCATGCTCATATTCATCATGTCATTCCATACCAGGTTTCATCATCTTTATTTCCATTCTTAGGTTATACACATGCAACTTGTAATTCTATTGTTCACATTTTCATATTCAGGTTATTCACAGGTAGATCGTGCTTCCAACATTCACCTTTCCATTTCCAAATTATACACATGTATCTCATATTATGTCATTTCACGTGTGCGAAAGAAAAGTTACATACAACAGTTATTTAGCATAAGCACTACATATTTCGCAGGCAACTGTTATTCATTTACAGGCAATTATTATCATTCTATCTACTCATTCAAGACTGCAATCCGTTCATTCAATACAAACATTCCAGTATTTCTAGTCCTAGGATTCATGCCATACCTTAGGATCTAATCATTCATTCCACACATGCACTCAGGTTTGTATTTAAATTAGGGGAAGCCACTCTACTAGTAAACCTAGGAGTAGTGGGGGCTTGAACGGCAGGCTCACGTGCCTCAGCAAGCCTCGAACCCGCAACAGAAACAAGTCCTATCACAAGGATCAATCACAAGAGAATACTCAAAACAGTATAGAAAGTATTCCAACAAGTAGGGGAATTCATACAGGAAACATCGGTACCTTAATTACGGAAAATGGACCTCAAACGAACCCTAAACGGGTCAAAAACAATGTTCCTGTACCAAATCAGACGTCTGGAACAACTTCTAGATGTCTTAAAAGTGTCCAGTGCCATACCTCAAGTCCTGCGCCACTCCTCAGACGTCTAGGAACTCCGTTGGACCGTCTGGACCCAGTTCCAGACGTCCGACCACCTCTTCGGACGTCTGAAAGCGCTTCCCGTCATTTGGTATGTCGCCTAGACATCTGAAATGCATAGGAGGGCGTGTCCCTCACCTTCTCGAAGCGAAGCCTGCACGAAATCCACCAAATCTCCTCAAAAAGGCATGCAACAGTGCCTCGACGGAGTGGCCTGCATGGCCGTATCCGCCAAGAAGATGTACCTTCGCGAAGTCTACTCAGTCGTCTGGAACCTATTCCAGACGTCGGCTACGTCATCTAGACATCGCTCCAGACGTCTGATTCTGGGAAAAACCCAAAACCAGCACCTGCTTCCACCCTCTCGCGCCGTCCGTGGCCTCGCCGTGCCCTCTCACCTGCTGCTCAGGCTGCAGGAGTGTCGGGGAGCACCTCCCCAACGCACTCCTCTGCCTTGCGCACGCACCACTCTGGCCGTGAGCTCACCGGCGAGCTCGCAAGCTAAACTCCTCTCCCTCTCACGCTGCTCCTCCTCTCCTTCTCACGCCACTCCCGCGCTCTCACTCGCTCTGCTGCTCTCGCTGGAGGGAAGGAGGAAGGTGGTTGGGAAGTGGGGTGGAACAAGGGGGAGGATGGGGGCTTTATATAAGGGTGTGGGTTTAGGGTTTCATCGGGGCGGAAGGAGAGAGAAGAAGGAAAACGGTAGGAGTGTACTATCTACGCGCACGGGTTTGGGAAGGTGTCTAGACGTGAGCTCGTACTCAAAATTTTTGATTTCCAAACGTCTGGGAAAGTGTCCAAACATCTGACCCACAGTCCAGACGTCTTAAAAAGGTCAAATAGCATGGGTCTTAACATCATAACAAACTCAAAGGAAGTTTCATCCCCGAAACTTGAGCTATCTAGGACGCGAAAAAAGAATAACATACGCATAACAAACTCAAAGAGGACTGAAGCCAGTCTGAAAAGACGTGCCCTTAAAAATCTCTGAGTACCGCTCTCGCATCGCTGCCTCAAGCTCCCAGGTAGCTCCTCGTACCTCCGACTCCTCCACAAGACCTTCACCAGGGGTACGTGCTTCCGTCTCAAACTCCAAACGGCTCTGTCTAGTATCTACACTGGTCGCTCGGGGTAGGCCAGGTCGTCACCCACCTCGACACTCTCATGGCTCAGAACATGACTGGGATCGACGACGTACTTCCTGAGGTTGGACACGTGGAATACGTTGTGCATAATAGAAAGTTGGGGAGGAACGGCAAGCCTGTAAGCAACGGGTCCAACCCGCTCCAGGACCTCAAAGGGCGCAACAAACCTCGACGTGAGCTTCCCTTTCACCCTAAAATGCTGCAAGCCCTTCATGGGCAAAACACGAAGGAAGACGTGATCCCCAACCTCATACTGCACCTCTCTGCGCTTCCGATCGGCATAGCTCTTCTGTCTGCTCCTGACAGTGCGGAGCCGTTTGTGAATCTGCTCAACCACCTCCTGACTCTGCCGGATCAGCCTGGGGCCAACCTCCTACTTGGTCCCCACCTTAACCCAACTTAAGGGTGTAGTATACCTCCGTTCGTACAGAGCCTCGTAGGGTGCCATGCCGATGTTCGAGAGATAGCTGTTATTATATGCAAACTCTGCCAGGGGCAAGTGCTCCTCCCAAGAGCCCCTTCAGTCCAGTACATAGGCACGCAAAAGGTCCTCAAGCGTTTGTATCGTGCGCTCCGACTGTCCATCCGTCTAGGGGTGGTATGCCGTGCTGAACTTCAACCATGTCCCTAAAGCCTGCTAAAACTCAGCCCAAAACTGGGACGTAAAATAGGTATCCTGGTCGGATACAATCTCCCGTGGAACTCCGTGCAGACGTACCACGTCACGGATATACCTCTCTGCTAACAGTACTGGTCCCAAGGTGACTCGGATCGGCAAGAAACGTGTCGTCTTCGTCAATCTGTCTATAATCACCTAGACTGCGTCGTGTCCTCGCTAGGTAACAGGCAAACCAACCACCAAGTCCATGTGATGCTCTCCCACTTCCACTCTAGCACTGGAAGTGGCTGCAACGGCCCTATAGGCCTCTGATGCTAAGCCTTCACTTGCTGGCACACCAAACACTGCTGTACGAACTCTCCTACATCCCACTTCATTCCCCTCCACCAAAAGTTACGTCTCAGATTATGATACATCTTTGTCATCCCACCATACGCCCCCATTACTCTTGGGTTTACTGGTAGAGTGGCTTCCCCTAGTTTAATTACAAACATGAATGCATATGTGGAATGAATGTTAGATCCTAGGGTATGGCATGAGTCTTAGGACTAGAAACACTGGAATAATTGTATGGAATGTATGAATTGCAGTCTTGGATGAGTAATTAGAACAATAACAATTACCTGTATATGGATAACAGTTGCCTATGAAATGTAGAGTACTGTTGTTAGCAACTATTGCAAGTAAATTTCTGTTATTTACGATTAAATACGAGCTGCCTGTATATGAAGTGGAATTGGAAGATTGAATGTTGGAAACACGAGCTACCTGCGAATAAACCTGGAAATGTGAACAATAAAGTTATATGCTACACATGTAGAACCTGAGAAATGGAAATAGAAATGATGAAACCTAGTATGGTTTGGCCTGAGAAACATGAGCATGAACCCTACGGGGAATTAGGAGTAGAGCTCCTGGAAATAAATGGAATGGAACTGGAAATGTGAATGGGGAAGTGAGCTGGCCCTTGAGTACAGAGTACCAAGGAGAGCGACTGTCCCCCTGTTCAGTGTAGAGCAGAGCTAGCCGCCCTAGGGTTGGGACCCAGGGTTAGGATTGGCCACTTTGTACCGACTTTTTGGCCCTCGCGTACATAGTACTGGGGAGAGCTATTAATGTAGGGAGAGAGCTAGCCACCCCACGGGACCCGGGGTTCAGCTGGCTGTCCTACACCGACTTGTTAGGCCCACTGGGTAAACCAGGGTAGTCAGGCAAGGGTGCGAGGACTGTGGAGGGGCGTGACCCCTGTTTGGTTCTTAGGGGCTAGACCCCTGTTACTGAGAGGGCTATGCCCTATACTGGTTCCGTGCTGTGCTTTGGGCGCACCCGTTAACGGAAACGACTGACCGCATGCCAGTACGGGGTAGCTACCTGTGTGTTTATCGCGCGTGCTGTAATCACCGTTACGTCTGTCAGTGACCTTGGGGTGGTTGACTGAGTGTAGGACCACCACGGGGGACTCACCCGACTAGGAGAGCACCACGTGCTACTTCTACTCTTAGGAAAATACTGTAATCAAGATCGTTCCCATGAGGAACATTCGAGATCAAGAAAGAGACCTGATAAATAAACCAAGTGACGAAAGAAAGAATAATTAGTTAAATAAAGAAAGAAATTGAAAACAACAGCAATCTGTCCACCTTTACTACTTTAGTTAGCTGGTTGCCACTCTACTCAGTGTTCGCTGATTTTTGTACTCATAACCTTTTTCAGGTCCAGGTGTTGAGCAACCAGAGCCTACGGTAACAGATGGTGCTGGGCCCAGTAGAGCTCAGTAGTTGTACCTTTTTATTGTACCCCATTTCCGTTGTAGTGAGTAATTTTGTTACACTTCTGTACTCTTTTATTGTAAACCTTGTACTCCTATACCTGTTTTAATTTCCTACTGTTGTGGTGGTGTGTATTGTAGTAGTTTACTTCTTTACTGTTGTACTTTTGTTACTGTTAGTTGCTTGCATGGTGAATGTGATTTATTTTACTGCTTTTTGGTTACTTGCTCGTTGGACGACTGAGTCTTGGGATTAGTCGAGTGATGAGTGGCTACTCATCATAGCTAAAAGGCTGAATTTAAGCTAGACACTAAGTAAAACAATATCAAATTAACAGATAAAAAGGGTTAAGTGTGGGAATTAAAGAAAAAGACCCAAAACCTTTACTCTGTGTTAAAACTTCATAATTAGGTTACAAAAGTGAGATATTCTGAAAGCAAAAGAACAAATGATGATCCATGCATCAATTGAACACATAAACAAGTTTGAAAGGCCAAATCAGAAGTAAAATCAATGTCTTAAATGTTCAATTAAGCACATATAAAAATTTGAAGGCATTTGGACATCATTTAGGTTTTGAAATAGGTAGTTTACATTTAGGTCCTTCATGCATTACATTCCTACCCTTAAAAACTCCTCTTTGGACCTACTTGCAAGCAGCAGGGACCCTTTTGTAAGACTGCAGGGCCCTTCCAGTTATTGTTCTTCTCACTTATGGGCCTGCATGCAATATTTCTACCCTTTCGTTCAAGGGTCTGTCTGCAAAATTTCCTTCATTTCAACGAGAAGCCTGTGCTCTTCACGCGCACTGTAGCACGTGAAGAACACAACCATTCTTAGCTATCCTTCACTCTTCAGATCTTGATCTGCGGTTGGATTCAAATGGAACTTTCGCGTGATTCAGCGTGTGCGTTCACCTCTCTTCCCAGATCTCATCTGACGGTCAGATCTCACTCTCTGCTCATCGCGCGCTCCGCCCATCACATCCTCACCGCCGGCCGCAAGTTGATTATCTTCACCTGCGTGGTGATTTCAGCCACTGAGCATGCTACTTAAGCACCTCAGTGGTGTCGCGCGCAAGGGATCGCTCCCTCCTACACCTCTTAGCGATCAATTCGTCCACTCCAGTCTCTCCTCCCCATCCAACCTCTGATTTCACAGCCACCAGCTGTAAAATCATCGCCTGCTCTCAACACTCCTCGTCGCTAAGGACTTCGTAGCACTTGAGGACGACCCTGGAGCCTCACTAGCAGACTCTTCCCTTCGCTGGAGTCACCTTCAGATCTGAAATTGGCATCACAAGCACCTTTGGGGCTTCTCACTCACCCCATCTTTGATCACAAAAGCCCCTTGATTTTGGGTTAAATTCTTCAGTTTGTCAGATTTATTTTCAACATGGATTTTAAGGAATTTTTGCTTTCTGAATTTCATTGCCAAATCTGACAGATTGAAGAGGATTGGAATTTCTTGTTGGCAAGGACTCTGAGAGGTTTTCTGGTGACAGAAACCAACTCAGAAGAGCCATCCATTAATCTGTTTTGATAAGCCTTGAATGCATTGGATGCAAGTTAGATCTGAGGATAATTACTGTGGTAATTTGAAGTCTGATCTTGCATTCATAAGTTTTCTTGTGGGTGTCTGATTTGTATGGTGATTTCCTAACCTAAGGAGTTCTCCATACTCCTTAAGGTTGCAAGAAACTGGGATTGGATTTAATGATTTTAATTGACTGAGTTAAGTCTTCCTTCATGCTGTCTATAGCATTAGGAAGAGCTAATTCAGTGTTATTTGTGGTTTTAATCTGAAATGATGTTTTTGATGAGAGTTTTTGGGCATTTGAATTGAGACATTGTGTGATTTTCGTTAGAATTTAAACCCCTGTCATATTTGGGATTCACCTATCTACTTTTTAGTTGGTTTTTATTGTTTTTAATCCCAATGCACAGTGAATTGCTGCATCTTGCAGCTACATATTCCCCTCTTCTCTAAATTCCCCTCTTCTCTAAATTCCCTCCTCATCTGTAGAACTTATCTTCCTCTTCAAATGGACTAACTGCAGCAGCAGTTAGCCCATTTGACAGTGGCTTAAGCCACTGCTAAAGAAGCGCTGAATTCCTACACATTCCCCTCTTCTTGACCCCATTTGACAGTGGCTTAAAACACTGCTGATTTAAAACACAAAGAAAAATTCTGAATTGAGGATTCTCTCCTCAGTTAACTTCTTGTTTCTTTCTCCCACTGCTGTAGGATTCTTAAAACCTACTGCAATGAGAAAAGTAAGAAAGGCAAAATCTAAAAAACCTGGCTTCTAAAAACATTGACCACTCTGAACATATTCTCCTCTTCTTCACCCTCTTTGACAGTGGCTTAAGCCACTGTTAGACATGAAAATTGAACTCAATCAATCTTTTTTTTTTCTCATCCTCTAACTGAGATCTAGCTATAATTATACTTAAATCTAATACTGTATATATATATATACTAACTATAACTTTAACATACATAATAACGATGTAAAGTATGTATATATCTACTAAAGTATAAGTGTACATAATTAATCACCTCTTGAATAGTATATATACATATAAATTAGATAAATTAGTAATTTAGAGTTATAACTAAGTTAAGTGAATATGTAGACTTAGGTTGATGTATATAGTAAGTAATTTAAGCTAGTAAAGTATAGTTATATCTATTTTAGATTACTGTATTTAGTTTTTAAGCTAAACAGCTAAAAAGTTGCTACTTTAACATAAATAAAACATAAATAATTTTGTAAAAATATAATAAAAATATGTATAAAATACTTAAGTATGTAATTTAAATCTGTATAAGGTCAATTAGACCATTTAGTAACTAATTTATAAGTAATTAAGTAATTAAGCACCTAAATCAGCTTGTACAAATAGCCTACTTTAATTAATTTATTTGTATAGTAAACTCAATTAAAATTCAAAATTAATTAAACAATTATGTAGTATTATGTAAATACTTTATTGTCCATATTTTATTTTATTTTATTTTATAATTTATGGCCCTCAAATCGAGGGCCAAATTCGCCTCCAGGTGTAGCTGCGCCCGATTTCCAGGGCAGATGTGGCGCTGGAATAGTGCCACATTGTGCCCTGCAAATCGCGCACAGCACTATAATATGAATTCGTTCCTCTATTAGCCAGTCGTCACGGGCGCCGGGCGCCCGAAACACTGAATACCTTACCAGATCCGATTACCATTTGAGCATACTATTAAGCATTCTGTCTGAGCATTGTGATGAGTTTGCGAATGTGTGTGGGGCTGGGGGCCCGAGCTAGAGTGTGTGCGAAGTATGGTTGAGGCCCTGCGCCGAGTTTGAAATCGTAATTAAGCCACCTAATGAAGATTAGGGCGTGCTTAGTAGAGGTCTGGTCCCACCCTCTGGGTGCAGCGTATCCCTCGAAAAGCGTGCCCGCAAATTAAAACACATTTTAAACTACTTAATAAAAGCTAATGATGGTTACCTAATCCCCTCCCCACCGCAGCTTCTGAAATGTGTTAAGACAGAAACGCAAAAGAAGAAGAAGAATAGAAGAGTTAACACAGAAATAAAACAAAAGAGTAGAGGAACAGAGACTTAGTATACATACAGAAAAAGATAAAAGACGTATACATATGTAAATACAAATACAATGAAAAGATAAACATATATATGTATACATAGTATAGCTTATTATTTGTATAAGTAAACCTATATAATTACTAACAGAATAAAATGACACTGTAAACGTCGCTAAAGACCTCAGTTTTCCCTCCTTAGGTTGTATATAGTGTTTTCTGAGATTTAGCGACGCTTATGTCTGTCACTAAAACTGCTGTATATGTTACTTTAGATAACAGACTAGTAAGTTAAGCGAGCATACTTTGACATCCTAATGTATTATGTACTATCATATTAGTATTAATACTATAACTTGTAAATACATAGTTTAGAGTGAAGTAATAGATTGTTTGATGCTTGTTTATAGTTAGTATTTGCAAGCATTTCTTAGTAATTAGATGCAAAATACACATTCATTCATTCTTTATTAAAATGTAAAATTTCTTTTTGGAATTAGAAGATAATTTTGAGATCAAAGAGTAACCGATGTAATTCAATAAATTACCTCCCAGTGAACGACCTGGAACAAAACCAGTAAAAATTAGATAAGTAAATAATGACAATGGTTGTAATGACTAGTACTCACCCTAACTCACCACTATGACACTCTTAGTGTTACATTACTACAACACACACATTAACAACCATTCATTATATCATCGAGTCGATTCGATCTCGTGTCCTGTAGGGATTCGGAAACGGGGTCGTAACAAGTAAGGTCGTCCCGAGAAGTGAACCAACTAGCTGGAAAATAACCAATTCATGTGCTCGTAACTAGAGTAACCACCACAATGTACCCTTTGACATCTGTTCTGAGGTTCTTTCATTGAATGTCGATTAGAATTGACGACTTTTTTGTTCTGTGTTCGCGTCTCCTTGCAAGAGATGCCTCGACGAGGGGGCAACGAGGTGGGCCGCGGACGCGGTCGAGGACGAGGTCGGAGGGGCGGGGGCGTTGAGCCCGACGCCTCAGTGGACCAGCCACTACTCCCGGGCATTCAGGCCCAGGACCTCGCTCAGCTAATACGAGAAATCGTACGAGAGGAGCTTCACCCGCCTCCACGAACGCCTCTCCCTGGGGCTGCGGAGGGAGAGTCCTCTGTGGGACCACGAGACAGACACGGCGCTGGACGTGGCGGAGGGGGGTGGCCCTCCACCGCCCCCACCTTCCTCCGGCACTTCCGAGCACGAGGCCTCCTTACCTGGAGGCATACCAGTTTCTCCACTTCAGCGCCATTACGAGCTTTTCGGACAGTTCCGGAAGTTGAAGCCCTCCTCCTTCAAGGGGGATGAGGACCTAACCGAGGCAGAGGACTGGCTCGAGCAGATCGAGAAGGTGTTTGACACCCTTTTCCCCCTGTGGAGTGCCGCGTGGCCTTTGCCACATACCAGCTGGAGAGCTCGGCACACAGGTGGTGGAGGGCAGTCAGAGGTTAAGAGAGGGCCGAGCCGACTTGGGACAAGTTTGTCACCCTATTCTACGAGCAGTACTTCCCCCAGACGTGGCAGGACCAAAGGAGGCGGGAGTTCCACACTCTCCACCAGGGGACAATGACCGTGAGCGCGTATCGCACGCGTTTTCTGGAGCTGTCTCGTTTCGTCGTGACAGCTGTGGTTACTGAGGAGGAGCACCTTTGGAGGTTTACCAAGGGGCTTCGACCTGCTATTCGGGGGTATGTCAAACCCCTGAAGCTGCCCACATTCTCGAGGGTGGTGGAGGCATCCATGACATATGAGGAGACCAACCCGTCTGCCCATGACACTGGCAGCGGATGGAAGAGGCCCTACCAGTTAGACTACTCACAGGGTTGATGAGAGAGGAGGCACGTGGCGCCTGCAGGAGAGCCATCACGCTTTGCAGGGCCGTCAGTGGCCTTTGGAGGCCCCCAACAGGGGCCAGCTGCCAGCACCGGACCCTTGCCCAGCTGTCAGTAGGGACCCACTGAGGGCGGGAATCGAGTTCCCCTTTGCTACTAGTGTGGCCAGTCGGGCCACATCAGCAGGGACTGCCCGTCTAGGGCTAGAGGTCAGCAGATGCTCCCCGCGTCGAGCATTGGAGGACGAGCAGGAGGCCGCAGTTCCCAAGCGCGAGGGGGAGGACAGCAGTCGCGGGGAGGGTACTGGCCAGTGGCTGACCGTCCGACGCAGAGTGTGGTTGCTTCATCTGCACCTAGGGCTGAGGGGCGTATCAACGTCCTGACACACAGAGACGCCAGAGCTTCAGGTTCAGTGGTGGCAGGTATGGTTACAGTTTCCGGTAGACTAGTTTTCATGCTTTTTGATTCCGGCGCCACGCACTCGTTTGTCGCTGCCAGTTTTACTGTTAGTTTGGGACAGGATTATGTGTTGTTAGAGGATCCGTTTGTGATCAGAGGTCCGGGTGGTCAGTTGTTTGTAGTTGAGGAGGTTTACACAGGTTGTGAGGTCAGTGTTGGGGGACATAACCTCCCCGCTGATCTGATTGTGATACAGATGGAGGACTTTGGCGTGATTCTGGGGATGGACTGGCTGTCCGCTGACCACAACTTGGTGGACTGTTTTAAGAGGAAGATCGTCTTCTCCATACCGGAGTTGCCTTCTTTTGAGTTTCATGGACAGCCAGTGGACGGAGGCTTCAGGTGCATTTCTGCACTTTGGGCAGCGAGACTTTTGGGCAAGGGGTGTGAGGGCTTCCTAGCTTGTGTGGTGGCAGAGCCCAGCCTTGTGGCAGACCTTCAGAGTATCCCAGTGGTCAGAGAGTACCCCAATGTGTTCCAAGATGAGTTGCTAGGACTACCGCCCGAGCATGAGATCGAGTTTGAGATCTCACTGGTACCGGGGACCAGCCCCATTTCTACAGCGCCTTATAGGATGGCACCACTTGAGCTACGAGAGCTCAAGTCCCAGTTGCAGGACCTTCCGAAGAAGGGCTTTGTGAGGCCCAATGCGTCTCCGTGGGGAGCTCCGGTATTGTTTGTGAAGAAGAAAGACGGTACCCTACGCCTTTGTGTGGACTACAGACAGCTGAATAGGGTTACCATCAAGAACAAGTATCCACTGCCAAGGATTGATGACTTGTTTGACCAGTTGCGAGGTGCCACGGTATTCTCCAAGATAGACTTGAGGTCTGGGTACCACCAGTTGAGGATCAAGGAGACAGACGTCTCCAAGACAGCTTTCCGCACCCGGTACGGACACTACAAGTTTTTGGTCATGCCGTTTGGGCTGACCAACGCCTCCGCTGCCTTCATGGATTTGATGAACCAGGTGTTCATACCGTATCTGGATCAGTTTGTGGTGGTATTTATTGATGATGTGCTCATCTACTCTCGGGATCAGGCGCAGTACAGACATCACTTGCAGATGATTTTGGACACACCAAGACGACGTAAGCTATATGCCAAATACAGCAAGTGTGAGTTCTGGTTGAGGGAGGTGACCTTCTTAGGTCATGTGATCTCCGGGGATGGCTTGGCTGTGGACCCAGCCAAGGTTGAGGCAGTGCTCAGGTGGGAGAGACCACTTACAGTGACAGAGATCCGCAGTTTCTTGGGACTGGCAGGTTACTACAGGCGGCTTATCAGGGGTTTCTCGTAGATTGCACATCCTATGACACAGCTGACCCGGAATGATGTGCCCTTTTCTTGGACAGATGCTTGTGAGGCATGCTTTCAGGAGCTGAAGGAGAGGCTGACTTCGGCTCCCGTGCTTATCATCCCAGACAATAGTGGCGGGTTCGTTGTGTACACAGACGCCTCTTTGCAGGGATTAGGAGGTGTGCTCATGCAGAGGGGTCACATTGTTGCTTATGCTTCGCGGCAACTGAAGCCCCATGAGCATAGCTACCCTACCCATGACCAGAAGCTGGCAGCTATCATCTTCACGCTGAAGACTTGGAGGCACTACCTGTACGGTGTGACCTTTGAGATTTTCACAGATCATAAGAGCCTCAAATACTTGTTTGATCAGAAGGAGCTCAACATGAGATAGAGACGTTGGTTAGAGCTCCTGAAGGACTATGACTGCAACATTTCTTACCATCCAGGGAAGGCCAATGTGGTGGCTGATGACTTGAGCCGGAAGGCGCGTGCCCACTTGGCTAGTTTACAGGTGTAGAGTTGGAGCCTCATTTAAAAGATGGGCAATTGGCAACCCCTAGAGTTACTGGGGCACTATGGGGCAGTGACTGTGACTCGACAGACGAGGCCAGAGCTGATAGATCGCATCATCACAGGACAGATGGCCGACCCGTACTTGTAGTCGTTGTGTGACAGAGTACTGTCAGGGAACCCTAGGAACTTCTCCTTTATAGACGAGGTGCTGCGCATGAGGGGACGTTTGTGCATTCCCAGGGACGAGGAGCTGTTGAGAGAGCTCTTGACTGAGGCACACGATTTCAGGTTCACCATACATCCCGGAAACACAAAGATGTATCATGATTTGAAACGTGACTTTTGGTGGAGGGGAATGAAGCGGGATGTAGGTGAATTCATGCAGTAGTGTTTAGTGTGCCAGCAGGTGAAGGCCGAGCATCAGAGGCCTGCAGGGCCGTTGCAGCCACTTCCAATGCTTGAGTGGAAGTGGGAGAGCATCACCATGGACTTGGTGGTGGGCTTGCCCGTTACCCAGCGAGGGCACGACGCAGTCTAGGTGATCGTAGACAAATTGACGAAGACAACACGTTTCTTGCCGATCCGAGTCACTTTGGGACCAGCACAATTGGCATAAAGGTATATCCGCGACGTGGTATGTCTGCACGGAGTTCTGCGAGATTGTATCCGATCAGGATACCCGCGTTACGTCCCAGTTTTGGGCTGAGTTTCAGCAGGCCTTGGGGACACGGTTGAGGTTCAGTACATCATACCACCCCCAGACGGACGGACAGTCAGAGCGCACCATACAGACGCTTAAGGACCTTTTGTGTGCTTGTGTACTGGACTGGAGGGGCTTTTGGGAGGAGCACTTGCCCCTGGCAGAGTTTGCATATAATAACAGCTATCACTCGAGCATTTGCATGGCACCCTACGAGGCTCTGTACGGACGGAGGTGTACTGCACCCTTGAGTTGGGATGAGGTGGGGACCAAGTGGGAGGTTGGCCCCAGGCTGATCCGACAGAGTCAGGAGGTGATCGAGCAGATTCACAGGCGACTCCGCACTGTCAGGAGCAGACAGAATAGCTATGTAGATCAGAAATGCAGAGAGGTATAGTTTGAGGTTGGGGTTCACATCTTCCTTCGCGTTTCTCCCATGAAGGGCCTGCAGCGGTTTAGGGTGAGAGGGAAGCTCACGTCGAGGTTTGTGGGACCCTTTGAGATCCTGGAGCGGGTTGGACCCATTGCTTATAGGCTTGCCCTTCATCCCTAGCTTTCTGGTGTGCATGACATGTTCCACGTGTCCAACATCAGGAAGTACGTCGCCGATCCCAGTCACGTTCTGAGCCACGAGAGCGTTGAGGTGGGTGACGACCTGACCTACCCCGAGCGGCCAGTGCAGATACTCGATAGAGCCGTCCGAAGTCTGAGACGAAAGCAGGTACCCCTGGTGAAGGTCTTGTGGAGGAGCCAGCGGTACGAGGAGGTGCCTGGGAGCCTGAGGCAGCGATGCGAGAGCGATACTCGGAGCTCTTTGAGGTTACGTCTTTTCGGATCGGCTTCGGTCCTCTTTGAGTTTGTTATGCGTATGTTATTCTTTTTCCACACCTTAGCTAACACAAGTTTCGGGGACGAAACCTCCTTTGAGTTTGTTATGTTGTTAAGACCCATACTATTAAAGCCCTTTAACATGTCTAGGAGTTAGGTCAGACGTCTGGAAATCAATTTTCTGTGCACGTCCTCGAGTCTGCTCGCGTGCTGCGTGCAGACTGTGTGCAGCCGCATTTCTTCTCTCTCCTCTCGTCGATGAACCCTGACCTCACCCTTATAAAACCCCCCTCCTCTCCCTCACTCCACCCCACTTCCATCCACCCTTCTTCTTCCCCAGCGAGAGCGGTGAGCAGCAGGCAGCGCGCGGCGAGCGTGAGCGGTGTGGGAGGAGAGGAGTAGCGAGGGGGAA
Source organism: Thalassia testudinum (assembly GCA_037157565.1). Lineage (NCBI taxonomy): Eukaryota > Viridiplantae > Streptophyta > Magnoliopsida > Alismatales > Hydrocharitaceae > Thalassia > Thalassia testudinum. The sequence goes on from JAZHRO010000073.1 coordinate 157,864,163, forward strand.
GAGAGGAGAGCGCACGAGCACACGAGAGAGGTCGCCAGAGAAGCTCACGGCCGATCGGGCATGCGCAAGGCGAAGAGTTGTGCTGGGGAGGTTCTCCCCGACACTGCTGCAGCCAGAGCAGCGGGCGAGCGAGCGCAGCGCAGCCGCGCACGGCACGAAGAAGACAAAGGCAGCTTCTGGTTCTGGGATTTTCCCAGAATTAGATGTCTGGATCTACATCCAGACGACGTAGACGACGTCTGGAGGAGGCTCCATACGACTGAGAGGTAAATCCCGCGACCTACACCTCCCTTTGCGGATACAGTCATGCAGGCCATTCCGTCGAGGCACTATTATGTGCCGTATTGAGCAACTAGAGCCTACGGCTGTAGAGGGTGCTGGGCCCAGTAGAGCCCAGTAGTTGTACCTTTTTGTTGTACCCCGTTTCCGTTGTAGTGAGTAATTTTGTTACACTTCTGTACTCTTTTATTGTAAACCTTATATTCCTGTACCTGTTTTAATTTCCTACTGTTGCGGTGGTGTGTACTGTAGTTATTTACTTCTTTACTGCTGTACTTTTGTTACTGTTAGTTGCTTGCATGGTGAATGTGGTTTATTTTACTGCTTTTTGGTTACTTGCTCGTTGGACGACTGGGTCTTGGGATCAGTTGAGTTGGTCCGGTCTCGTGTCCTGTAGGGATTCGGGAACCAGGTCGTAACACGTGGCTCCTTGCAACTGGTCAAACAAGTCATCAATCCTCAACAGCAGATACCTGTTCTTGGTGGTGACCCTATTCAACTGTCTGTAGTCTACACAAAGGCGTAGGATACCATCCTTCTTCTCCACAAATAATACCGAGGCTCCCCACGAAGATGCACCGGGCCTCACAAAGCCCTTCTCAAGAAGGTCCTGCAACTGGGACTTGAGCTCTCCCAGCTCAAGTGGTGCCATCCTGTAAGGTGCTGTAGAAATGGGGCTGGTCCCTGGTACCAGTGAGATCTCAAACTCAATCTCACGCTCAGGCGGTAGTCCTGGCAGCTCCTCTGGAAACACGTCGGGGTACTCTATTACTACCGGGATACTTTAAAAGTCTGCCACGGGGCTGGGCTCTACCACTACACATGCTAGAAAGCTCTCACCCCTTGGCCCAAAAGTCTCGCCGCCCGAAGTGCAGAAATGCACCTGAAGCCTCCGTCCACTGGCTGTCCGTGAAACTCAAAAGAAGGCATCTCCGGTATGAAGAAGGCGATCTTCCTCTCAAAATAGTCCACCAAAGTGTGGTAAGCGGACAGCCAGTCCATCCCCAGAATCATGCCAAAGTCTTCCATCGGTATCACAATCAGATCAGTAGGGAGGCTGTGTCCCCCAACATTGACCTCACAGCCTGTGTAAACCTCCTCAGCTACAAACAGCTGACCTCCCAGACTTCTGATCACAAACGGATCCTCTAACAACACACAGTCCTGTCCCAAACTAATAGCAAAACTGACAGTAACAAACGAGTGTGTGGTGCCTCAATCAAAAAGTGTGTAAACTAGTTTGCCGGAAACTGTAACCATCCCTGCCACCACTGAACCTGAAGCTCTGGTGTCTCTTTGTGTCAGGGAGTTAATATGCCCCTCAGCTCTCGATGCGGAAGAAGCAGCCACACTCTGCGTCGGACGGGTAACCGCTGGTTGATACCCTCCTCGTGACTACTGACCTCCCCCACGCGTCTAGGAACCACGGCCTCCTGCTCGTCCTCCAGCGTTTGGTGCGGGGAGCATCTGCTGACCTCCAGCCCTAGACTGGCAGTCCCTCCTGATGTGGCCCGACTAGCCACACTGGTAGCAAAGGGGAATTTAACTCCCGCCCACAGTAGGTCCCTACTGATGGCTGGGCGGGGGTCCAGTGCTGGCAGTTAGCCTCTATCGGGGGCCCCCAAAGGCCACCGACGGCCCCGCAAAGCGTGACGGCTCTCCTGCGGGCGCTGCGTGCCTCCTCTCTCGCCGGCCCTCAAAGTAGTCTGGCTGGTAGGGCCTCTTCCATTTGCTGTCAATGTCACATGTGGCCGGGTTGGTCTCCTCATATGTCATAGCTACCTCCACCACTCTCAAGAACGTAGGCAGCTTCAGGGGTTTGACATACCCCCGAATAGCAGGCCGGAGCCCCTCGGTGAACCTCCACAGGTGCTCCTCCTCAATAGCTACAGCTATCGCGACAAAACGAGATAGCTCCAGAAAATGCGCGCGATACACACTCACGGTCATCGTCCCCTAGCAGAGAGTGTGGAACTCCTGCCTCCTCTGATCTTGCCACGTCTGGGGAAAGATTGCTTGCAGAAGAGGGTGACAAACTGGTCCCATGTCGGCTCGGCCCTCTCTTGACCTCTGACCGCCCCCCACCACCTGTGTTCCGCACTCTCCAACTGGTACATGGTAAAGGCCGCGCTACACTCTGCAGGGGGGCAAAGGGTGTCAAACACCTTCTCGATTTGCTCGAGCCAGCCTTCGACCTCGGTCGGGTCCTCATCCCCCTTGATGCAGGGGGCTTCAGCTTCCGGAACTATCCAAAAAGCTCGTAATGGCACTGAAGTGGGGAAACTGGTACGCCTCCAGGTAGGGAGGTCTCGTGCTCAGAAGTGTCAGAGGACGATGGGGGCGGTGGAGGACCACCCCCTCCCCCACGTCCAGCGCTGGGTCTGTCTCGCGGTCCCACAGAGGACTCCCCCTCCACGTCCCCAAGGAGAGGCGCCCGTGGAGGCGGGTGGAGCTCCTCTTGCACAATCTCCTGTATCAGCTGGGCAAGGTCCTGGGCCTGAACACCCGGAAGTAGTAGCTAATCCACTGAGATGTCGGGCTCAACACGTCCGCCCCTCTGACCTCGTCCTCGACCGCGTTCGCGACCGGCCTCAATGACTCCACGTCGAGGCATCTCTTACAAGGAAATGTGAACATAGAACAGGAAGACGTCAATTCCAACGGACATTCAGCAAAAGAACCTCAGAACAGATGTCAAAAGCTACGCTGTGGTAGTTACTCTAGTTACAAGCACGTGAATTGGTTATTCTCAAGCTAGTTGGTTCACTTCTTGGGACGACCTTGCTCTGATACCATTTTGTTACGACCCGGTTTCCGAATCCCTACAGGACACGAGACCGGACCGACTTGACAGATCCCAAGACCCAATCGTCCAACAAGAAAGTAACCAAAAAGCAAGAAAGTAAACCACATTCACTATGCTAAGCAACTAACAGCAACAAAAGTACAGCAGTAAAGAAGTAAAACAACTACAGTACACACCACCACAAGAGTAGAAAAGTAAACGGGTATAAGAATATAATGTACAAAATGTAAGAGTACAGAAATGCAATAAACTACTTACTACAATAGAAAAGGAGTACAATAAGAAGCTACAACTACTGAGCTCTACTGGGCCCAGCACCTTCTGCAGCTGTAGGCTCTGGCTGCTCAACACCTGGACCTGAAAAGGGGTTATGAGTACAAAACATCAGCGAACGCTGAGTAGAGTGGCAACCAACTAACTAAAGCAGTAAAAGTGGACAGGTAGCTGTTGTTCTTCAATTACTTTCTTTAACTAATTTTTTTTTCATCACTTGGTTTATTTATCAGGTCTCTTTCTTGATCTCGAATGTTCCTCGTGGGAACGATCTTGATTGCAGTCTTTTTCGAAGAGTAGAAGGCACACGTGGTGCTCTCCTGGCCAAGAGAGTCCCCAGTGGTGATCCTACACCCAGTCAACCGCCCCAAGGTCACGGACAGACGTAACAGTGACTACGGAATGCGCGATAAGTGCACGGGTAGCTACCCCGCATTGCCACGCGATCAGTCATTTCCATTAGTGAGTGCGCCCAAACCACATCATGGAACCAGTATAGGGCTTAGCCCTCACAATAACAGGGGTCTAGCACATAAGAACCAAATAGGGGTCTTGCCCCTCCACAGCCCACGCACCCTCGCCTGACTACCCTGGTTTGCCCAGTAGGCCTAACAAGTCGGTGTAGGACGGCTAACTGAACCCCGGGCCCCGTGGGGTGGCTAGCTCTCTCCTTACACTAGTAGCTCTCCCCGATACAATGTACGCGAGAGCCAAGAAGTCGGTACAGAGTGGCCAATCCTAACCTTGGGTCCCAACCCAAGGACAGCTAGCTCCGCTTTGCACTAAACAGGGGGACAGTCGCTCTCCTTGGTACTCCATACTCAAGGGCCAGCTCACTTCCCCACTCACATCCCAAGTTCCATTCCATTTATTTTCAGGAGCTCTACTTCTAATACCCCGTAGGGTTCATGCTCATATTCCTCATGTCATTCCATACCAGGTTTCATCATCTCTATTTCCATTCTTAGGTTATACACATGCAACTTGTAATTCTATTATTCACATTTCCATATTCAGGCTATTCACAGGTAGATTGTGTTTCCAACATTCACCTTTCCATTTCCAAATTATATGCATGCAGCTCATATTATGCCATTTCATGTGTGCGATAGAAAAGTTACATACAACAGTTATTTAACACAAGCACTACATATTTCGCAGGCAACTTGTATTCATTTACAGGAAATTGTTATCATTTTATCTACTCATTCAAGACTGCAATCCATTCATTCAATACAAACATTCCAGTATTTCTAGTCCTAGGATTCATGCCATACCCTAGGATCTAATCATTCATTCCACACATGCACTCAGGTTTGTATTTAAATTAGGGGAAGCCACTCTACCAGTAAACCCAGGAGTAGTGGAGGCTTAAACGGCAAGCTCACGTGCCTCAGCAAGCCCCGAACCTGCAATGGAAACAAGTCATATCATAAGAATCAATCATAAGAGAATACTCAGAACAGTATAGAAAGTATTCCAACAAGTAGGGGAATCCATACGGGAAACATCGGTATCTTAATTGCAGAAAATGGACCTCAAACGAACCCTAAATGGGCCAAAAACAGTGTTCCTGACCCAAATCAGACGTCTGGAACAACTTCCAGACTTCTTAAAAGTGTCCAGTGCCATACCTCAAGTCCTGCGCCACTCTTCAGACGTTCAGGAACTCCGCTGGACCGTTTGGACCCAAGTCCAAACGTCCGACCACCTCGACGGATGTCTGGAAGCGCTTCTCGTCATCCGGTATGTCGCCCAGACGTCCGAAATGCGTGGGATGGCGTGCCCTGCGCCTTCCCAAAGCGAAGCCTGCACAAAATCCACCAAATCTCCTTAAAAAGGCATGCAACAGTGCCTCGGCGGAGTGCCTGCATGGCCGTATCCGCCAAGAAGACGTACCTTCGTGATGTCTACTCCTCAATCGTCTGGAACCTCCTCCATACGTCAGCTACGTCGTCTAGATGTCGCTCCAGATGTCTAATTCTGGGAAAAACCCAGAACCAGCACCTGCTTCCGCCCTCTCACATCGCGTGTGGCCGCGCCGCGCCCTCTCGCCTCTTGCTCCGGCTGCAGCAGTGTCGGGGAGCACCTCCCCGACGCACTCCTCCACCTTGCGCACGCGCCGCTCCGGCCGTGAGCTCATTGGCGAGCTCCCACGTGAGCTCGCAGGCTAAACTTTTCTCCCTCTCACGCTGCTCCTCCTCTCCTTACGCCACTCCCGCTCTCTCACTCGCTCTGCTGCACTCGCTGGAGGGAAGGAGGAAGGTTGCTGGGAAGTGGGGTGGAACGAGGGAGAGGAGGGGGGCTTTATATAAGGGTGTGGTTTTAGGGTTTCGTCGGGGCGGAAGGAGAGAGAAGAAGAAGGAAAACGACAGGAGTGTACTGTCTGCGCAGATGCGAGCTCATACTTAAAATTTTTGATTTCCAAATGTCTAGGAAGGTGTCCAGATGTCTAACCAGACGTCTGACCCATAGTCCAGATGTCTTAAAAGGCTCAAACAGCACGAGTCTTAACATGAGGTGAGCGTATGAGTTGGAAATGGCAGTTGCGGACGATTTCTAGCTCCAATGCAAGCATTGGAGGTGGAGTTGGTTGTTCTTATATTTAGGATCCTAAAGTATGTTTGACATGCAGCTCCGAGGTTTTCTTAAATGTTGGTATAAAAATTTTCTGTTTTATCATATCTACCCGCCCATGCCTATGTTCTTACATGTCCTCATGCATGAATATAAAAGAAAATGAATATAGTAGGGAGTAAGTGGGTAGAGATCACCTGGAATTGCTCCTAAAATTTGAACGTTCAGCATCGGCCAACCTGATAGTATGCAATATGCGAAAAGGAAATATGCTAAAAGAAAAAAAAATGCTATGCATAAAGCGAGTATGTATAAGGTGATGGATGAATGTGGGGTAGATGCTAAGTTTAACACCTCCAACTGGGTGAAAACTCAATCAAATGTATCAGTTCTAGCATAGGAGCCAGTCAAGATTAAGAGAAAGATGATGCTCGTATGCTCCTAGAATCAGTGGTCTGGAGATGCGAACCAGCTGATTGTGCACCCCTATTGTTACGACCCGGTTCCCAAATCCCTACAGGATACAAGATCGGCTCAACTTGACTAATCCCAAGACTCAATCGTCCAACAAGAAATAACCAAAAAGTCGGAAGTAAACCACATTCACCATGCTAAGTAACTAACAGTAAAAGAGTACAAGCAGTAAAGGAAATAAAAGTTGCCAATAGTACATATCACCACCACAACAATAAAGTAGAACAAAGTACAGAACAAAAAGAGTAACGACAGTCTAACTCACTAGCAAAAAGGAAGTACAACAACAACAACAGGAACTACTGCTGGGCTCGACTGGGTCCAGCACCCTCTGCAGCTGGTGACTCGGGCTGCTCAACTCCTGGACCTGTAAAGGGGTACGAGTAAAACGGAGTCAGTGAATAACCAACTAACTAAAGCAGTAAAGGCTAACAGGTAAATTTATCTTTCTAATTATTTGTTTTACAAGTCATTCTTTTTCACCCATTGGTTTACTTTTCAGATCTCTTTCTTAATCTCGTATGTTCCTCATGGGAACGTTCTTAATTGCAGTCTTTTCCGAAGAGTAGAAGGTACACGTGGTGCTCTCCTGGCCGGGAGAGTCCCCCGTGGTAATCCTACACTCAGTCAACCACCCCGAGGTCACAGACAGACGTAGCGGTGACTACGGCACGCGCAATAAGCGCACGGGTAGCTACCCCACACTAGCACGCGGTCAGTAGTTTCCGCTAGCATGTATGCCCAAAGTACAGCACGGAATAGTATAGGGCTTAGCCCTCTCAGTAATAGGGGTCTAGCCCCTCAAAATCAAATAGGGGTCTCGCCCCTCCACAGTCCGTGCACCCTCGTCTGACTACCCCGGTTTGCTCAGTAGGCCTAACAAGTCGATGTAGGGTGGCTAGCTGAACCCTGGGCCCCGTGGGGTGGCTAGCTCTTTCCCTACAATAGTAGCTCTCCCCGGTACAGTGTACGCGAGGACTAACAGAAGTCGGTGTAAAGTGGCCAATCTTAACCCCCGGGTCCCAACCCAAGAGCGGCTAGCTCTGTTCTACACTAAACAGGGGGCAGTCACTCTCCTTGGTACCACGTACTCAAGGGCCAGCACACTTCCCACCCACATTTCCAGATCCATTCCATTTATCCATAGGAGCTCTACTCCTAATTCCCCGTAGGGTTCATGCTCGTATTCACCATGTTGTTCCATACTAGGTTTTATCATTCACATTTCCATTCTCATATTATACACATACAGCTCGTATTTCCATCATTTAGCATATACAACAAGTAATGTCACAGGTAACTGTTTAACTAGCACATGCATTTCATATTTCACAGGCAGCTCTTATTTATTAACAGGCAGTTATTAACATCTCTATTCATTCATTTAAGACTGCAATCTCAACATGCATTCAAATAGTGCAAGTACTTCTCGTCCTAGGATTCATACCACATCCTAGGTTTCTAGTTATCCAATTTCACATATGCATTTGTGATTCATAATTAAAACAGGGGAAACCACTCTATTAGACAATTCGGAAGTACTAGGGGCTCGAACGGCAGGCTCACGTGCCTCTGCAGGTCCTGAACATGCAACAGATTGAAGTCCTATACCAAGGGACATACCACAACGGAATGTTCAGAACAGTATATAAAGCTTTCTAACATGTATAGGAACTCATAAGGAATCTACAGATATCTTGTTTGTGTAAAACGGACCTCAAACGGATCCTAAATGGGTCAAAAACAAAACTGCAGACCTAAATCAGATGTTTGGCACAAGCTCCAGACGTCTTAAAAGTAACCAGAGTCTCACCTCAGGTTCCTACGTCGACTTCAGTTATCCAGAACCCCTAGTTGACCATCTGGACCCAACTCCAGATGTCTAACCTCTACTCTAGTCATCTGGGAGTGCCTCCGATCATCTGGAAAGCTATCCAGATGTCCGAAATGCGTGGGAGGGCGTGCCCCACGCCTTCCCGAAGCTATCCCTGCACGCGACAGGCGAATCACCTATATTTAGCCACGCAGATCGTAGTTGCGGTGCGACCTGCATGGCCGTAACCGCAAGAGGAATGTACCTTTGCGAAGTTCTGCTTTTAGACATCCGGTGCTGTCACCAAACGTCCAACTCGTCGTTTGGATGACACAACAAACGTCTGATTCTGGGAAAAATCCAGAACCAGACCGACCTCCTGCTCCTTTCACCGCGTGCGGCAGCAGCCTCTCCTCCTCGCTTGCAGCTCCGGCTGCAGCAAAGTGTCGGGGACATCTCCCCCGACGTGCTCCTCCCACACGTGCCGCTCCAACAGTGCGTCCTCCGGCGAGCTCCCACGAGCTCACAGGCTCAAGCTCTTCCTCCTCTCTTCACACCGCCTCTCCTCCTGATCACTCGCTCTCGCACCCTCTCTTGCACTCGCCCCTCTCGTTGTAGTGGAGAGGAAGAAGGAAGGTGGTGGCGGTGGAGTGGGGAAGAGAGGAAGGGGGGAGAGGGGTTATATAGGTAGTGGGGTTAGGGTTCAGGTGGAGGAGAGAAGAGGGAGAGAGAAAAGAGCGATACTGTCTGCGCGTAGCCCACACTCAGACGCGAAGTTACGTACAGAATTTTCAATTTCCAAACATCTGGGAAGGGGTCCAGACATCTGACCGACAGTCCAAACATCTTAAAAGGCTTAGAACATAATGGGTCTTTACACCTACTCCAAAATGTCTAGCTATAAGAAAGTGTAGAGTAGTGGTGGAAAATAGAGGATAATTAGAGGGGGGATCATGATGTTGATTCAGCTGATTTATCATATCCCATAATTCAGCAGGAAGTTGCTGAGGGAGTAGATCAAAATATATCTCAAAACCAGAATCTGAGTCATAGGGATCCTCATAACGATAATTGATATCAAAGATCATGCCCTCTCTAGTCTCTGGCTCATATGGGGGTATCCGTGGAAGTAGAAAATCAGTGGGGAGGTCACTAAAATCCTCGTCAGGAATTACTTCATCCTCATCAGTACTCATCTCCGATTCATCGGAGGTTGACTCTTCAGGCTTGGAGTTGAGCCGTCCATTAGATTGACTAGGATGATAGGTGGGTCCCCAGTTCATTTTGCTCAAAGCTTCACCCTCATATGAGTTGGGCTCCTCAGTAATTCCTACCTCAGGTAGCATATTTATTTCTTCATTCAAGTCATCCATAGCTACTTCTGGTCTTCGGATGTCAGGATCAGGGATAGAAAGTGTCATCTCAGAATCTCTAATATCCGAATTAGGTATGTAGGTGAAAGAAGAAGAGTATAGATCAGAAGATGTTGGCCCTAGCACAGGTTCACCTACAAGGGGAAGTGGCCTAGACTGATCAGTAGTGTCACATGTAATGTTTGCCTGAAGATCCATATCCTCAAATGGATCTACTTCCCTTATCACGGTTGGGTTATCCAACCCAAGAGGTATCTCCCAGGATTCAGGATAATCCGATTGTGGCTCAGTCCTGGAGATATCAGTCCTTTCCTCCTCAGTTTCCTGAATGAAGTTCTCAGACGAACCCATTCTGAATATTTCCTGCTCCTATCTCATATCCAAGCTAGATTCTTCTTCCCCTGAATTATCTTCCAGCATCTACTCCTGAGAATCTCCTGTGTGTTCGTTCAGCGTAATCATTTCAGATTCTTCGAGGTCTTCAAGGCTACTTTCCACTTGATATCTCAAAAGCAGTAGTTCTTGAGTTTCTCGATTTTTCCAATTAGCCTTGTTATCCCTGCTATTCCCTGAAGAAGCTCCATCACAGCTTGTTGATACGGAATCCAGCTTTGTCTTTGGTTCGACTCAGTGATAGCTTGGATTTCGTGTAGATAGGATGCGGCCTTTTCCTTAACGCTAGCTATAGCTCTCTGTATTCTATAATGCGATTGCATATGCACTGGTAGCTCTTCAGGGGTTCCAGGGGGTGAATCATGTCTACCCATATTCCATGGGTGAGAAGCAGGAGTATGAAATCCATATCCTGGGTTATAAGATGCGGTCCTTTGAGGAGCCGAATAGTACAGGTCATAATGTTCTGGGTTAGGATATGGGTTGACCATTTCGGTAAGCTGAGGAGAAGGATCAGGCGAAGTGAAAAGTCATCTTCGCCACCTTGGGTTTCGATCCCAAGGTTGAGCTGATTCAGTGACCTAAGCTCTCAGATAAGCTCGTGGGTTCAGCTCTTCTGGATCCTGATTAGGTCCAAATCCAAGGTTAGCCATTGCGGCTAAGCAAATAGAAGAAGAGGGTGGGAGAGAAGATGGCCCAGGCGAAGTGACTCACCTCCTTGGGAGCAACTCCCAAGGTCCAACTAGTCGAGGTTTGAGTGACCTCCTTCCTCGCATACACCACCCAACCCTTGCGTTGGTGCAACCAGCCAGACAAGGCTAAGGCTCTGTCAATCCGATGGTCCTTATGAATTAGAAGACTAGATTTTTCATTTTAAGTTCGAATTCCTGAAGAAAAATTCATCGTGCAACCAACTGGAAGTGATTCCCGCCTCTCAAGTTAACCCAGCCAGTCTAGTTACGAGGGGACTAAGGGGAAGGTTCTTCCTTCGACTCACGCCTCTAGTTCCGTTACCCCTTAGCCGCGGTCATTTGATACTACCCCGCAGACTTAGTCACCAGGTTTGGCAAGAGAGATTGAAAACACCCAATAGTATGACAACGAATTCAGGTTACTTACACATTTTAAAATTAATTTTAGCCCGTTTTTCTTCAGTTGGGGTTTGTGATGAGTGGCCTACAAGGTGACCAAGCTCACTGGCTATATGCTAGACTTGACTAAGTCAAGGTTAGCCCAAATGTGATCTCTAGATTGTAACCCTAAAGGTGCAACTTAGGGTTCATGCAATTCTAGGGTTTTTTGTTTTCTTCTTTTTAGTAGACCACGAAATAAAAATACTTCTCTAGCAAAAATTGGAATCCAAATAAGTTGAAATTTTGTAAGTAGATTCCTTTTTCAATTTTCTTTTCATAGAATATTTTTTTGTAAATTTTTACTATTTCAACTGAATTTCTAGAGATTTTTGAATGTCAGGGTGTTAGATTTGGAATTTTGATCCCTGACCGATTTTTCAAATTGAAATAGTACCACATGACTTTCAAAAATTCGAAAAAAATATGAAAATTAAAGCCAATGAGATCAGCTTTCAAATCCCACCATTTTAGTCAAAACAGATTCGCAGATTGCTGAGAATTACTTTTGGAATTTTGAAAATTTTTAAATCTTGGTCAATTTGACCCCCTTGCATTTCATGAATTTTTAAAAATTTTGTACTTGGAATTTTTTTAAATAAATGGTATCATTTGAAAGATGGTTTGAAAATGAAGGTTTAGCCTAGATTTTAGAATTTTTTGTTAACTAATTTTTCGGCAATTGAATTTTTAAATCAGAATTTGAAGTCTAACCGAAAATTAGAGGGTGGTGGGAAATCTTTTAAAAGGTGTTTGAATTTAAAATTCAAACTTTCCACCAAAATTTTTTTTTTCAAAAAAAAATTTTGAATTTTTTTTCAAAAAAAAATTTTGAATTTTTTTTTTCAAGAAAGATTTTCAATTTTTTTTTGCTTTGTCAAAACTATCCTAGGATTTAGAAAGAAACATAATCTAACTACCTAGATTTTTTTCTTTGGTTTTTTTCTTTTCCAAGAAAATAAATAGGCTTTTTTTTTCAAATAATCTAACCTAGGGTTCATAAAGGGAAATCCTAATCTAAGATGAGATATGCACTTGATTTTTGTTTTAATCTGCACTCGTTGCGTGTGCAGATTCTCATTTTTCATGTTTTCCTACACATCAAAAGACAAGAAGAGGAAGATTTGTTAGTGATAGCTCAAAAGATTAAAATAAAAAATGGCGTTGCCTCCCCCGCAACGACGCCATTTTGTTGGGAAATCGTAAAGCGCATTTTTGATAAGAAAAAGCATCGTAGTATAGTGCGCAATATGATCAACAAAAATAATTTATAAGGATAACGAGATTTGAGTCCTGGTCGTTCGTCTCTAGGAGGCATTTATGGAAATGCAGATTTGAAATCGATCTTGCTCGCTCTACTTATTCAAAATCGCATGTCGATTTATGCTAAGTTCGTATTAATGTAAGACATGTTGTTGCCAGAATATTAGAAATTGAAAACATGCAACTCTAATCACACCAAAAGATGATAATCAGGCACATGGTGATTTTCAACATATATATATAAAGATGATGATAACATAGTTGCAGAGCACCGGTAGCGAAATGCTTGTACAGAGAATGTAAAAACTAACAGCTATCAGAAAACGACTGCATACATGAATCTATAGGGGATTATACATGCATCATTGGGGGAGAAGTAAGGAGATACATTACTAAGCAGTAAATAAAGCATTAAATCTATGAAAAACTATAATCTAGTCTAGCAGAACTAAGGGCATTCAAAGGTGGGCTTCGATGGCCTTTGACTTGGTTGAGAGGAGGAGGGGCGGCCAATGGTGCTTAGGTCGGCCCTTGGAGAAAGGTTGAGGTGGTGATCCGACATCTTGGCGTGGAGATGGTGGTGGCCATGGTGAAACAACTCGTGAAGGTGGAGTGGAGGTGGAATGTAGCTAAGCTAAATGGAAGCCAAGAGTGAATGGGTGCAAATAGCCACCCCTTAGGTCTTTTTATAAATCGAAGGGAAGCTCTCTAGAGAATTATGGAATTATCTAGAGAGGCCTGTGGTGGGAGCTCGTGAGAGAGTGAGAGAGAGAGGATGGATGGTGGTTTTTAGATCCACCAAATGTGGATCTAAAAATTGAATGGCTCTTGGTTGCTAATTTTAGCAACCAAGGCAACAATACATGGTAGAGAGTTCTAGAGAACTCTAAGCTAGGAATTTTCGTGTGGATGGTGTGTGTGGGTGTGTGTGGGTCGAAACTTAGGTGGCTAGGTTGATTAGGTTAGGTTCTAGTGGGTTTAGGTAAAGGTAGGTCTCAAATTAGGGTTGTAAATCCTAATTCACTAAGGTAAACTGCAATTAAACTTAATACAAGTTTAATTGGGTGTGTGAAAACTTAATTGAGAGTAAAACAACTCAATTAAGTCAGGTCTAGGTCAATTGGACTCTTACTAAGTCCAATTGGATAGTGTGTGCTGAGGTCAGGACTCAATTGGACTCAATGAGTCTAATTGAATAGGCTGATGGAATTGACTAAGATTCAAGTCAATTAGGTTTAGTGAAGTCCTAATTAGGTCCTTAGGGAGGTCTAGAGGTGATGTACTAGGGTTAGGGCACCTTAATTTAGGTTCTTAGGGGGTTATAATTAGGTTTAAGGACCTAGAAATCCAAGATCAAGGCTTGAATTCCAAAATCAGAACTGGAGGATAGTATCAGACGTCTAATAAAGTTGTCAGACAACTTATAGTGAAAAATCAGAAGTCCAGACTTATTGTCTGGACGTCCAATCAGAGTCAAGAGGGTTTCTAGGTTCTGTCTTGGATATTCTGCAGAAATTGGACGTCTGACCAAGTGTCTGGACATCTAATAACACTGCAGAAGTGGGTTTAAGGTGTGCGGGAGTTGGCTAAGGGTTCTGGATATCCTATAACTCATTTGGACATCTAGATAGAGGTTGGAATTAGGGTTTTAAGGTTTCCTAGGGTGCGGTGACCTAATATAAGGGTGGCTAATGCTTGGGAAAGCTTCTAGGCTGTCCTAAGGCTAGGATGGACCTAAGTTCTTCACAATTTATTACTTTATTCCTACTTAATAGAATAGCATACCTCAACTCCTTACATTATTGTCTACTACTTCTAATCTAGGTCTTCTGCTCCAGCTCTGCTGCAACACTAATTATTTTTTATTCTTTAGATCCAGCTTTAGATCCTGCTCCAGATCTAGCTTTTGATCAGCTTATTATTTGCAATTGACAAAATGCACCTAATCAGTACATTATAGCATTATTTTATGCATAACTAAAAGAAAGCAGTAAAGATACAAATAATGCTTATGCATGCATGAATTATCCTAACTTATGCTAAGTCCTAGCCTAATTTAGGTCAATTAAGACCTATGATTGCTGTGCAATCATCGTCTCACGCCAACAAGTTGCATGTATCTCTATTCACATTCAGGTTTCAATCGTGGAAATAGGTAATTCGTAATATAACAGTAAAAGCATTTAACTACATAGTTCGAGTTACCATTCTCTCATAATGTGGACATGATCATCATGCATATTTAAGTTATGTCAATCAAGGTTCATTTACTGAACTTAAACATTCATCATTCTCAATCATAGGGTTCATTTCATGACTTAGATTTCAGGCAGAGACCTCTAGTTTAACATTCACTTAATAAAATCAATCAAAGTAGTAGAGAAAGACCACTCTACCAACGGGTACGGGTGATATGGGGACACGAGCGGCAAATCTCGTCACCTCCGTAGGTCCCGTGCGCACTACAAACTTGGGGCCTACACCAAATCGTCGGTCAAACCAGGCATTCATTTCGTTGCCTGACATTTCAGCATGTAAAATAATCCTAAAACAGTGTAGGGACAGTTCTTAAATGTAGGAAATTCAGAAAACTTTTCAATGATACCATGTTTGCGCGATTCCGGATCCATTTGGGCCCTGAACCGGCCCAGAACCCCTTTTTGGTTCGCCTGAACCAAACTAGGTGGGCTGGTCTGGCTGAACCGGCCACCTGCCCGTAGCAGATGCACGCACAGATCACTATCAGACGTTTGGGGTGAGTCCCAGACGTCTTATCTGTGCGTAGAAACTCGCCTAAAGCTTCTACTTCTGTTCTCGTCGTCTACCACCTCTTACAACCATCTGGGGATGAAGCCAGACGTCTGACACCTCCTTCAGACGTCCGAAAGCACCTCGATCGCCGAGTTTGTGTGCCTTTCCAACACCCTTCTCCCCTGCGCGGCTTGCCTCCTCACACGAGCTCGAGTCTCGAGCCCGGATGCGATGCAGATGCCTCAGATAGGGCCCTACCTCTGGTTCTGCGTGTGCCCATACATCTGGAGTGCGCCCCGGCCATCCACAAAGGCTCTTAGCTGTTTGCAGGTCGTCACGAACGTCTGACGACCGTAGGAAATGCGCCTAACCCCTACGTGCAGCACCTCCTCACAGCGCACGCTGCCTTGTCTGCTGTGCAGCACCTTGAGCCTCGTGCAACAGCAGTAAAGCTCTCCCTCTCTCTGCTTCCCTCTCCCTCTGTAACGAACGCGTGCCCCGGACGTATTTTAAGACGTCTGGGAGGTGGCCCAGACGTCTGACCAGACGTCTGGGATCACATCCAGACGTCTTGCCAGACGTCTGGGATGGTTTACAGACGTCTGAAAAACCGTTATCGTCCACACCCGCGAGTCATCTGCGCGCCTGTGCGCGCAGACCGCATATTCGTTATTCCCTCTTTTCTTCTGCGGCTGCAGACGCCTGCCGCGCCTTCTCTCTCTCCTCTCCGCGCGGCCTTAAAAGGGCCACGCCTCCCCTCCCGTCTCCACCGTCTCCTTCTTCTTCTCCTTCCTGTGCACGAGAGCGAGCAAGCGCGAGGGCTGCAGCGGCGGCCGCAGTGAGCGCGGAGGAGACGCGGCGTGCGAGGGCGGAGCTCTACCGTGAGGGTGAGCTCGCCGGAGCGGCTTGGCCGGCCGGCGGAGGGCGCAGGGGGCGCGGAATGACGCAGAGAGGGACCTGCTGCAGTCTGAGCAGCAGGAGCGCGAGGTGCGACGCGGGCGGCGTCGCGAGCAGAGTCCGAGTCGCTCCCTGATTCTGGAAAAATTTCCAGAATCAGACGTCTGGGTTGATAGAGAGACGGCGAGGACGACGTCTGGTAGCTCATACCGACGTCTGAAAGGTGTTTTTCGCTTTCTTCTTCCTTCCTGTCGACCGACCGTACTGAGGGAGGCAGTTGGCTGTGCGCAGGTTCGCTGATTCACCATCTTTTGCGAATCAGACGTCTGGAAGTTGTACCAGAAGGCGGGAGTGACCTCCAGACGTTCGGGGTGACCATCGGACGTCTGGGAGCTAGGACAGACGTCCCCGCAGACTTCTGGACGTCTGGGAAACCACACTGAACAGGTAATTCTCTGATCCACTGTTTAAGACGTCAGGAAGAAGTTCCAGACATCTGATTTTGCACAGTATCGTCTTTTTCAACCCGTTTAGGGGCCGTTCGGGCTCCGTTTTCCGCGATTCGAGTTGCGTTCTTTTCAGAATTAATTTCTATACCCGTCTACAGTAACTATACACTATTTTGAGACACTCCTTGTGTTTTGATCCTTGTGATAGGACCTCGTTCAGTTGCAGTCTTGGGAGTCGCGGAGGCACGCGGGATTCCCGATCACGCCCCCATTACTCCCGTTGTACCTGGTAGAGTGGCTTAAGTTTACTATTAAAATATGTTAAAGTATGGAACCATAACTAGAATCTAGGACATTGCATGAATCCTAGGAATGAGAAATGTATGGAATGATAGCTCCTAGGTGATGCATGAATCCTAGGGCTGGAAAACTAGTTGTATGCTAGATCCTAGGATGTGACATGAACCCTAGGATGGAAAAACTAGTAGAATGTATAATACTGCAGTCTTGGAAAAATGGAAAGGAATATAAAGCTGCCTGTAAATTGAATTAACAGCTGCCTGTTATGAATAAAGAAACATGATTGAGATCATGGATTGTGAGAACGTGAACTGGAAAGTGAAACATATGATGTTCTGAGATAAAGAGCTGGAACCCTACGGGGAATTAGGAATGGAACTCCTGGAAAGAAAAAGGAATGGAACTGAGATGTAGTTTGTACTGTCTCTTGGGTACGCAGTACCAAGGGAAGTACCTGTACCTGTTTAGTGCAGAGTGGGGCCAGCCACCCCAGGGACCCGGGGTTAGGATTGGCCGCTCTGTACCGACTTGTTGGCCCTCGTGTACGTAGTACCGCGGAGAGCTACTAGTGTTAGGAGAGTACTAGCTACCCCACGGGCCCCGGGGTTCTGCTAGCCTCCTTCACCGACTTGTTAGGCCCACTAGGACAAACCAGGGTAGTCAGGCGAGGGTGCGCGGACTGTGGAGGGGCAAGGCCCCGGTTTGGTTACTGTGGAGGGGTTGGACCCCTGTTACTGAGAGGACTCTGCCCTGGTTCCGTGCTGTGCTTGGGCGCACCCGTTAACGGAAACGACTGACCGCGTGCTAGTGCAGGCTAGCTACCTGTGCGTTTATCGCGCGTGTCGTAGTCACCGTTATGTCTGTCAGTGGCCTTGGGGTGGTTGACTGAGGGTAGGATCACCACGAGGGACTCTCCCGGCCAGGAGAGCACCACGTGCTACTTCTACTTTTGGAAAAGACTGTAATCAAGATCGTCCCACGAGGACATTCGAGATCAAGTAAAGGATCTAAGAAATAAATGAAATAGTGAGAAAAATTGAAAGATGTGAATAAAGGAAGTAATAGAACATAACAGCTACTGTATACTCTACTGATGCCTTTAGTTAGTTTGCCACTCTACTCAGCGTTTTGCTGACGTGTTACACTCGTTACCTTTTTCAGGACCAGGTGTTGAGCAGCCAGGGTCGGCGGCTGCTGAGGACGCTGGGCCAAGTAGGGTCCAGTAGAGTTTACCACAGTCTTTTGTACCTCTTTTGTTTCGATTCTAGTGAGTAGTTTTTGTTTCCGCTGTACTTTCTTTACCTGCAGTTCTTGTTATATGATAAATGTTGTTCTACTGTTGTGGCGGTATCTACTATAGTAGTTTCTTTCCTTACTGCTGTACTTTCTTACTGTTAGTTATATACATGCTGAATGTGGTTTATTTTACTGCTCTTTTGGTTACTTCCTCGTTAGACGAGTAGGTCTTGGGATTAGTCGAGTCGGTCCGGTTCTCGTGTCTCGTAGAGACTCGGGAACCGGGTCGTTACACCCTCTAACTCTCTTCTCCCACTTTCCCTCACTCTCTGTCTCTCTCTCTCATCGAGTGCTAGAGGAAGATGGAGGAGTGATACCGCTGCGAAGGAATGAGAGGATGTGGAAATCGAGGAAGGGTTTTAAGGGTTTTAAAGGGTAGCGATAAGGTTTTAGGGTGGGGTCGGGGAAAATTTCACTTGACTCCATAGAACAATTTTCGGGGTGTAAAATTTTGCGTAACACCCCTCCAAGAGTCACAATATTCTGCACGGTGTCTACTTGATGCGTGAAAATTTACGACAAGGCCCCTAACGTGTAGGAAAAGCCAAATGACTCTTAGAAAGGGTCATTTCATACAAATAATACAATGTGTTAGAGTTGTAATGCAATTGTGGCTATAAAAAAATGTAGGTAACGGAGGTTTTCGAACATTGTAATACAATTTGTAATAGGTTGTAACTTATATCAAATGTGCATTTAAAGAAACTTGCTTTGTAATACACAATACTTGTTTGTGTGGTGATTAGTGCAACACCAAACAAACTGCCCGAGATTAGTGTGAGATGATTGTAAGATGGTTATAAAAAAACTTAACAATAAAAATACCATAAAAGCTCATTAATTAACAAAACTAAAAATTAAAACCACTAAAACTATACCTAGCGATTTCATCAAGCAAAGAGAAGATCGTATAGTCATAAATTGATATTTTTTTTATGCTTTTGAGTATTGTATTATATATATATATAAAGTCTTGGAGCATCAATGCAATATATATTTTTTTAATGTAAACTTTTTATTGAAGGGAAGAATCTGTTACAAAAGACGTGCTCCAAAGGAGAATGAAGAGACAGAGTCGGGTAGAATGAAAAAACTCAAAAATAAAAAATGAGACAAAAAAATTAAGGAGAAAAAAAAATACTTCAAAATCGAGAATCGGATGTCTTAAAAAAACAAAAAAAAAATGATCCCTTACTCCTAAATACGAAGGAACTAACGAAATAAATCTCAAACAAACATATTAATATAATCGAATAAATCAACTAAAAAATAAAATCAAACTCAACCGTGAAAACCCAAGATCACGCGTCAATGCAACATCAATGTTCAATAAAGGCATACAGTCAAAATACCAATGTTGATAATAGGCAAGCATCTAAAATACCAAGTTGATAATAGGTGAGGGATACTAACTTCTTGGCTGTTTACAAAGACTGAACATCATAATCATGATAAGGAGTACCACCACCACCAGTCTCCCGTTTGATGTTGACTACCTCCACCCGAGTATGACGTGCGTGCACGTCTTCTTCACGCTTTCGTGTCAACTATTGGAAAAAGTGAAACGATTGCCCCCAAGTCATTACTCCTGCAAATACTTCCATTTGATCAAAGAATGGGAACATTATAAGTATTCCATTAGTTATGTATCAAGGTTCCAACAAAAAGACTGATATGCATCACAAATCTCAGGTTTCACGGGGAAAGAATTGGAGCGGACGGTGCGACGCTAAGAAAAAGGGGAACTCGCTTTGGGAAACAATGTATTAATAGCTTATATGTCATGGGAAGGCTACTACTAATGGAGTCCCTTTCGATGGGCCTCGCAAGTCACATTTTATCTCCTTCCCAAAAGTTGGATGGTGGAGACGAGGAGTTTGAATTTTGAATTTTGACTTGTGATAGGACTCGGGGAAACCATTGTCCCTGAAAAAATGTTATCCGAGATGCCCACTTGCGGATAATGATTACTATGCTTCAATTTATATGTACTTATGCATTCACCTATTCTGATAAGGAAAATAAATTTACAGAATAAATTTAAAAAAAATAAAATAAATGATGAAATAAATCAGTTAATTTATTTAGATATTTTGATAAGTTAAAATTATTATAAAGAGAGTAGAATAATTTTATGTTAGATTAAGTTCATTTAATTCGATATAAATAAGGAGTGAGTTAAGTGACAAATTAAATATTTAATCTATCAATCAAATGTATCTTTAAGGGTTCAAACAATCATCCCTACGATTGAATTCAGTAGTGTGGATCTAATAGCTCAACACTACTCTTCCATGTCTCGCCAAGTCTTTACCATTTTCCTAATCAGATGATGATTACACTCTCATTACATGTATGTTTAATTAAGTCTCTTGACAACTCTTTCAGCCACGAGATGAGACTTATTTCGAGATAACATATTGTAGGGATAAAACGATCGATGATATTGATTGATATTAATGAATATTTATTTTATATTAAGATATGAATGTGAATTGGTTGATGTGATATTGTAAATGTAATTCAACGAATATATTATATTGGAGTTAATATATTTTAATATATATTGATATTGATGTGATATAATAAAATGATATATAAAAATGTTAATTGAATTAACATAGTTGACTAAAGATTAGAAAAGCCATTACTTCTTACACTCACGACTACACATACAAATATGATGTGAACATACTCCCATGCATGTAAAGTACATATAAACTAGTTGGTAGTTCATGCTCTACCATGAGAGCATAATTTGTATAATGAATCCTTTCCTACTAAAACCCTCTTTCACCGTAAAGAATCACAAAAGTAGGTAGTAAGCAAATATGACATATAAAGAACCTCCCATATGCTTCTTTAAGAAAGTTTACATTTATTCAGCTTTTAATTTTTTTAGCTTCAAGAAATGTGCTAATTTGTTTATCAATATTTAACAATAGGTATGTGTAGTCTTGGATAAAAGAGATAGGCAACGATTATATAGTAGAGCAAAATTCTTCATATTTACCACTCAAGTAAGACTTAGGCACCTAAATTCCTATCAGAATCTTATAATCTTAAGTTTATTAAGAAGTAATAATCTTCTATTTAAGAAAGTCCAAATCATATAAATAAAAGAGATTAACCTTTCCACCAAGGAGGCTCTCATTTGCATTCATAAGTTCAACAAACCTCTCTCCCACTAATTCTCGAGACTCCATCGTGTAAGGGTTATTATGCCTAATAAAATCAATCCTGTCAAGTAACATGCAAGAATTACTATGCATAATAACCTTTGAAATAAGAAAAATCATGAGAAACATATGAGAAAAATAGATCCATAACCTCAAGGAAGCATCAAAGAGATCAAAATTTGAAAAAATATCAATCAAATGGAAGCTTCAAAATCCACCTTTGAGGTTGCTCCTTTGATTTGAATAGAAGCAATATCATGTAAAAGCATCAATCCTGAGCCCTACCACTCAAAGGGTAAAAGATCGAAGAGATCAACGGGAGAGGGCTTGCAATCATATTAAATATGTGGTGGGCAAAAACTATCTAACTAAATATTCAGCTCTTTATTTTTAACAATCGCAGAATAAAAAAAAAGAAAAAGTGTGAGTGACAACGAAGTGCTCATTGAATTGAGGGCCCTTTTTTGATGGACAAATAGATAAAAATGAAAATATAGTACTATATATATACTTCGACAATCACAAGGTTCATTTGAAATGTAAGAAGAGGTTGCACTGCTATCAAGAAAAGATCTTCACCCAGACAAATCAATCCTCCCTTGTCTGATATAATTTAAATTCTACGAGTAATAACAGTAAATGGGAGAAGATATCATTTCGATCCCAAACTCCCACATAATTATAAATACAAGTATCTTTCCCTTCTCACCACCACCACCACCACGACAACCACAGGGACAAGAATAGTCCCCATCCTATGGCACTTCAATTCTATGTACCTATAGATAGATTTACTCTTTGCATTATATTTATGCTGCAAGCATTGGTATATTTCATGGAAATATTGCATTAATATGAGTTCATTTTTGCACACGTGTTTGTAGATATTTTAATATGCCATTGAGGCTTAGAGATCATATCTACAGTGTCCTCACCAGCGGATCCAGATGACCTACGATCGAATTGACACACCTACGATCCATGAACTCAAATAAACCCAAACAGAGTTCCGATCATGAAGAAAAGGCTAATGATGATCACGTAAAATTATCAACTCCAAGTTCATCCACGGTCTTAAAAAATAGAAAGAGGAAAAGAATGGTCAAAATCCAAAAAGGCAGAAGACTTTTGCCTATAATCCGTAAAAAATTCTAACGTTTTGTAAAATAAGAATTTTTTTATAAAAGAAAAAATATTTGATGTATACAATAATGTACACACTTTTATATCCTTCATTCATTACCCTTGTAAAAGACCATAATGAACGATAAGCATTACTTAACCCTCATGCCGTTCCCTTTTAAAGCATGGTTATCTGATTTCTAACATCAGTGCAATGGACAATTTCTACTCAATGCATTGGTGTTTATTAGTATTAAGGATTGAAAGAAACAAAAGAATGACTTCGTGATGGATGTGTAACTAAACCCATGGTAATGTTTATAGATAAATTCACATAGGCAAATGGGGCCAAAAAGCATATACGAATACACTCATGCATATAACATACATATAAATGTGTACATATTCATATGTAAATACCTGATGGACATGTGTTTGTTGCGTGTGATAGGGAAGGGGAAGCGACTGAAGACATTGTTCTTGACATGGGGTTCGGTTATTTGCAGTGTCATACAAAATTAAAATTTGGATAAGCACTTTTCAATGAAAAACTCCTGATCTTGATTAATAAAAATAGGTATGGTTATTCAATTAGGTTTTTATATGCGGTACTTGTTCAAAATTTGCCCTCCTTACGGGAGAAATTAGCCATCTCCAGTTAAATCAGAAGACGATTATAAATGATAGCATACTGTGATTCTAGGAAACTTCCTAGCAATATAAACTTTTTCTAATGCATATAAAAGGTTATGTTGCAGCGAACTTTATCACAACATGGTTAAAATTTCATCTTTATCCACATGTGCTTGTAGCATTGTCCGCTGATTGCATGTTTGAATATTACAAGGTTCAGCTGATACGATAACCAATTTGCATATAATTCGATTTTCTAGAAGTGTTTTATCGTCAAATATTTACTTTTTCCCGACGGAATTTACTGATTGTAGCACGACATGGAAGTGAGCAGCCCTGATAAATAAAGACGAATATGATGGACAAAATTAAACAAAACTAAAAGGAATGTTAGCTCGACTAAATTCTGAACAAAATATTGAATAAAAATTATTTTGATTTACTTTGATTCGACCCTGACCTATGGCTACCATTGAAAATGACCAGCCTCATGCATTGTGTAGATATTCGATTCGTCTGATTTTCTTTTGATGAAAAGATGCTTCCATTCAGATTTTAAGTCGCGTCTGCGTAGATTTGTTTTTTTTGTTTTCTTTTCAAAGAAAGGGTAATATATTAACAGCCTTCTAAGTTACAAGGTACGTGCGGATAAAATCATAACCCATGGATGGTTGGTTAAAAAAAAAAAAAGTAAAAGAGTGTGACTGAGTGATTATCTTACTCGGTCAAAGTCATGCCAACATGTTGTTGGTGAAAGTAGCGGTGAGGTAATTTCAGAATAGGCAAACAGGATGTGCAAAATGCCTACAAAAAAGAGGAAAAAGACATCTTACGGAAGCCCTAATTCAAGATGATAGTTTGCTCCTATAAAGACTTATTCTGTTTTGAACTTTTTAAGATGTTTGGATTGTCAGTCAGACGTCTGGATTCCTTCCTAGACGTTTGGAAATTGAAAACCTGTACGCGCGGTTGCTTTCTGCACGCTGACAGCGTGCAGTTCGTTCTCTCTCCTCTCTTCTTTTTCTCACCCTTCCAAACCCTAACCCATTGCCTATATAAGAGCCCCCCTTCCTCTCCTCTCCACTCCACCACCACCACCTTACTCCCCACTCCACTACCATGAGGAGGCACGCGAGAGAGAGGGAGCGAGAGCGAGGAGGAGGAGAGGAAGTGAAGAGAAGGAGGAGGTCGAGCTCGCATAATCGTGGAGGCTCGCCGGAGTGTTGCACGGCCGCCGCGGTGCATGCGGGAGGAGGAGAGCGTTGGGATGTCATCCCCGACTTCTTACAGCAGGCAAAGCTGCAGTAGAGCAGGAGGAGCCGCGGTGGAGCGCGGCGAGAGAAGTGGGAGTGCGGTCTAATATTGGAGTTTTTCCAGTATCAGACATTCGGAGTGCCTTTCGGATGACGGGCCGGATGTCTGGTGACGACACCGGACGTCTGAAAGCGGGTATTCGCACAGGTACGTCCTTCTCGCGGTTACAGCCATACAGGCCGCACCGCAAAGATGATTTGCTGGGCTAAAAAGGGTTGTGCTGCTCTGTCGTGCGTAGGAGCAGCTTTGGGAAGACGTGTGACACACCCTCCCATGCTTTTCGGACGTCTGAACAGCTTACTAGACGACCTGAGGCATTCCTAGGCGACCAGAGGACTAGTCAAACGTCTGGAACTGGGTCCAGACGGTCGCGGAGGAGTCCTGGACATCTGAAGTCATCACAGGAGCCTGAGGTGAGACTCTATTGACATTTAAGACGTCTGGACTTTATCCCAGACGTTTGATTTGGGTTTGCAGACATGTTTTTGACCCGTTTAGGGTCTGATCGGGATCCGTTTTACGCGAACGAAATATCTGTGGTTTCCTTGTAAGTTCCTCTACATGTTAGAAACTTTTATATACTGTTTTGAACATTACGTTGTGATATGTTCCTTGGTATAGGACTTTGACCTGTTGCGTGTCTAGGGCTTGCAGAGGCACGTGGGCCTGCAGTTTGAGCCCCCAGTACTCTCGGATTATTTGGAAGAGTGGTTTCCCCTTTTTCTAATTATAAAACATGAATGCAGTCATGAAAATTAGATAACTAGAAACCTAGGATGTGGTATAAATCTTAGGACGAGAAATAGTTGCACTGTTAATAAATACGAGTTGCTTGCTAGAATATAAAATGTCTGAGATAATTAAACAGTTACTTGTGATATCTCTTGTGCATGTGTTAAATTGTGGAAATACGAGCTGTATGTGTATAATACGAATGGAATGGTGAATGATGAAAACTGGTATGGAATGATATGGTGAATATGAGTATGAACCCTACGGGGAGTTAAGAGTAGAGCTCCTATGGATGGATGGAAAGACCTGGAAATGTGGATGGGAAGTGTACAGGCCCTTGAGTACGTGGTACCAAGGAGAGAGACTGTCCCCTTTTAGTGTAGAGCGGAGCTAGCCACCCTTGGGTTGGGACCCGAGGTTAGGATTGGTCACTCTACACCGACTTCTTTTGGCCCTTGCGTACACGGTATTAGGGAGAGCTACTAGTGTTGGGGGGGAGCTAGCTACCCCATGGGGCCTGGGGTTCAGCTAGCCACCCTACACCGACTTGTTAGGCCCACTGGGCAAACTGAGGTAGTCAGACGAGGGTGCGCGGATTGTGGAGGGATAAGACCCCTGTTTCTGAGAGGGCTAGGCCCTATACTGTTCCATGCTGTACTTTGGACGTACCCGCTAGCGGAAATAACGGACCGCGTGCCAGTGCGGGGTAGCTACCCGTGCGCTTATCACTAGTGCCGTAGTCACCGCTAAGTCTGTTTATGACCTCGGGGTGGTTGATTGGGTGTAGGATTACCATGGGTGTAACGACCCGGTTCCCGAGTCCCTACGAGACACGAGAACCGGACCGACTCGACTAATCCCAAGACCCAGTCATCCAACGAGGAAGTAACCAAAAGACAGTAAAATAAACCACATTCAGCATGAATATAACTAACAGTAAGAAAGTACAGCAGTAAGGAAAGAAACTACTACAGTAGGCACCACCACAACAGTAAAACAACATTTATCATATAACAAAAACTGCGGGTAAAGAAGGTACAGCGGAAACAAAACTACTCACTAGAACAGAAACAAAAAGAAGGTACAAAGCTGTGGTAACTCTACTGGACCCTACTCGGCCCAGCGTCCTCTGCAGCCGCCGACCCTGGCTGCTCAACACCTGGTCCTGAAAAAGGTAACGAGTGTAACACGTCAGCAAAACGCTGAGTAGAGTGGCAAACTAACTAAAGGCAACAGTAGAGTGTACAGTAGCTATTATATTCTATTACTTCCTTTATTTACATCTTTCAATTTTTCTCACTATTTCATTTATTTCTCAGATCCTTTACTTGATCTCGAATGTCCTCGTGGGACGATCTTGATTGCAGTCTTTTCCAAAAGTAGAAGTAGCACGTGGTGCTCTCCTGGCTGGGAGAGTCCCCCGTGGTGATCCTACCCTCAGTCAACCACCCCAAGGTCACTGACAGACGTAACGGTGACTACGGCACGCGCGATAAACGCACAGGTAGCTAGCCCGCACTGGCACGCGGTCAGTCGTTTCCGTTAACGGGTGCGCCCAAAGCACAGCACGGAACCAGGGCAGAGCCCTCTCAGTAACAGGGGTCCAACCCCTCCACAGTAACCAAACCGGGGCCTTGCCCCTCCATAGTCCGCGCACCCTCGCCTGACTACCCTGGTTTGCCCTAGTGGGCCTAACAGTCGGTGAAGGAGGCTAGCAGAACCCCGGGGCCCGTGGGGTAGCTAGTACTCTCCTAACACTACTAGCTCTCCTCGGTACTACGTACACGAGGGCCAACAAGTCGGTACAGAGCGGCCAAGCCTAACCCCGGGTCCCTGGGGCGGCTGGCCCCACTCTGGACTAAACAGGTACAGGTACTTCCCTTGGTACTGCGTACCCAAGAGACAGTACAACTACATCTCAGTTCCATTCCCTTTTCCTTTCCAGGAGTTCCACTCCTAATTCCCCGTAGGGTTCCAGCTCTTTATCTCAGAACATCATATGTTTCACTTTCCAGATTCACGTTCTCAAAATCCATGATCTCAAACATGTTTCTTTATTCATAACAGGCAGCTGTTAATTAAATTTACAGGCAGCTTTATATATTCCTTTCCATTTTTCCAAGACTGCAGTAATATACATTCCACTAGTTTTTCCATCCTAGGATTCATACCATATCCTAGGATCTATCATACAATCTAGTTTTCCGGCCCTAGGATTCATGCAACACCTAGGAGCTATCATTCCATATATTTCTCATTCCTAGGATTCATGCAATGCCCTAGGTTCTAGTTATGGTTCCATACTTTAACAGATTTTATTAATACTTAAAACCACTCTACCAGGTACAACGGGAGTAATGGGGGCGTGATCGGGAATCCCACGCGCCTCCGCGACTCTCAAGACTGCAACCGAACGAGGTCCTATCACAAGGATCAAACACAAGGAGTGTCTCAAAACAATGTATAGCTACTGTAGGCGGGTAGAGGAATTAATTCTGAAACGAACGCAACTCGAATCACGGAAAACGGAGCCCAAACGGGCCCTAAACGGGTCGAGAAAGACGATACTGTGCAAAATCAGACGTCTGGAACTCCCTCCAGACGTCTTAAACGGTGGATCAGAGAATTACCTGCTCAGCGTGGTTTCCCAGACGTCCAGAAGTCTGCAAGGACGTCTTTCCTAGATCCCAGACGTCCGATGGTCACTTTGGACGTCTGGAGGTCACTCCCGCCGTCTGGTACAACTTCCAGACGTCTGATTCGCAAAGGATGACGAATCAGAACACCTGCGCACAGCCAACCCCCCCTCAGTACGGTCAGTCGACAAAAAGGAAGAAGAAAGCGGAACTCACCTTTCAGACGTCTGTATGATCTCACAGACGTCGACCTTGCCGTCTGGATATCAATCCAGACGTCTGATTCTGGAAATTTTTCCAGAATCAGAGCCCTGCTCGGCCTCCGCTCGCGACGCCGCCCGCGTCGCACCTCGCGCGTACGCTGCTCCGCCCGCAGCAGGACCCTCTCCGCGACGCTCTGCGCCCCCCTGCGCCCTCCGCCGGCCGGCCAAGCCGCTCCTGGCGAGCTCGCCCTCACGGCAGAGCCCCGCCCTCGCTCGCCGCAGCTCCTCCGCGCTCACTGCGGCTGCGACTGCCGCTGCGCCCTCGCGTCCGCTCGCTCTCGCGCACAGGCAGGAGAAGAAGGAGGAAGATGGTGGAGACGGGAGGGGAGGCGCGCCCCCCCCTTTTAACGCCGCGCGGAGAGGAGAGAGAAGGCGGTCGCAGCCGCCTGCAGCCGTAGAGAAAGAGGGCAGAACGCAGGTCTGCACGCACAGGCGCGCAGACGAATATCCTGTGCGAGCATAACTGCTCGCCAGACGTCTGTAAACTATCCCGGACGTCTGGTCAGACGTCTGGATGTGATCCCAGACATCTCGACAGACGTCTGGGCCACCTCCCAGACGTCTTAAAAGGCGTCTGGGGCACGCGCTCGTTACAATGGGGGACTCTCCCGGCCAGGAGAGCTCCACGTGTGCCTTCTACTCTTCGGAAAAGGCTGTAATCAAGATCGTTCCCACGAGGAACATACGAGATCAAGAAAGAAATCTGAAAGTAAATAATGAGGTGAAAAAGGAATTACTTGTAAAATGAAATAATTGGAAAAGATAAATTTACCTGGTAGCTTTTACTGCTTTAACTAGTCTAGTTACCACTCTACTAAGCGTTCGCTGACTCCGTTTTTCTCATAACCCTTTACAGGTCCAGGAGTTGAGCAGCCCGAGTTACTGACTGCAGAGGATGCTGGGCTCAGTCGAGCTTAGCAGTAGTTTGCTTACTGTTGTCGTACTCTCTTTCTGTTAGTGAGTTTCAGACTTTGTTTACTGTTCCAGCTACTGTTACTTTTGTTCTAATTTCCTGTTGTTGTGGTGGTATGTACTAACTAGCAGCTTTTATTTCCTTTACTGCTTGTACGCTTTTACTGTTAGTTACATTGCATAATAAATGT
This sequence comes from Thalassia testudinum, assembly GCA_037157565.1. Lineage (NCBI taxonomy): Eukaryota > Viridiplantae > Streptophyta > Magnoliopsida > Alismatales > Hydrocharitaceae > Thalassia > Thalassia testudinum. The sequence continues at coordinate 157,893,219 of JAZHRO010000073.1, forward strand.
GGTTTATTTTCCTACTTTTTGATTATTTCTTGTTGGACGACTGGGTCTTGGGATTAGTCGAGTCGAGTCGATCTCGGGTCCTGTAAGGATTGGGAAACCGGGTCGTAACAGCTCCCCTCTACTTTTCGAGATTGATATCAGAGCCTCTACGACTCATTGAGTCGCCGCTGATCTCGCGGTGACTCCGAGGGTCACCAATCTCGCCATGAGTTGCGAGGGTCGCCACTCTCGCTAGTGGATTAGCTTCCCTAAAGCTTTGTCGTTCTTAATGCTGTTAATCTCCAATCTCCATAGCGCTCCGATCACCCTCGCAGCCTCTCACCACCACGATCCCATTCACAGCAAAGAGAGCGGCATTGCATCTCAAAAACTCTAGGGTTATTGAAATATGGCAAAAAAATTGACTGCATCTGAACTGACCAAGTTAGAGAAGCTTAATGGTGTCAACTATGACATGTGGAGTAGGAAAATACAGTATGATCTGATGCATGATAATTTATATGGCCTGATAGATACCCTTGCTCCTAAGCTTTCGGAAAATCCCACTGATGTGGAAAAAGTTGCCCATCAAAAAGCCTATGAGCAGTGGGAGAAAAATGACAAGAAGGCACAAGGTTTTATGTTGATACACATGGAGGATGACTTGATAAAGGTCTTTGAGAATCATAAATGTACATATGATTTATAGAAATCCATTAAAGAGAAATATGATTCCAAAACAGAAGTGAACGTGCAACTTCTTTTGCGTAAGTACAGTACATGCAAAATGAAGGAGTTAGAGAATGTCATTGAGTATGTCAACAAGATGATTGTAATGACCGAGGATTTGAAAGTTGCAAGAATAGAAATTCCTGAGAAAATGCAGGTGGCCACAATACTGAACAGTTTGCCACCATCATTCGATATGGCTGCCACCACTTTGAGATTGAACAACATCATAAAGAATGTGACTGACTTGTCTACGCAATTGGCGATTGAACAAGACTTGGCTACCAGAAGGAAGAAATTAGAAGTATTTGAAGTCGAACAGGAGGAAGCACATGTTGTTCGACATAAGAAGAACCTTGGTTCCTATAAAGCGCAGTTTAAAGGAAACCAGCAACGACGCAGAAAAGGACCGCGCAGATCATGCCATAACTGCAGGAAGTTTGGCCACTTCAAGGCCAATTGTCCTCAGGGAAAGAAACAGGGCCAAACTAAGGGCTTGGAAATTAAAGGCAACAAACATAAATTTGTTGGTGAGGAAGAGTGTAACTCTGTCACGACTAACTGTGAAGGCTAGTGGGTGGACTTTGGTGCCACTCAACATATTGTAAAGACCAAGGAAGGCCTGATTGACCTCAAAGAATTAAAGAAAAGAGAGTAGTGAATCTACATGGGTAACAACATTTATCTAGATGTCAAGGGTGTTGGGACCTATAAGCTTGATCTTGGAGAAAGCGTGATGATTCTCCTGGATGTGTTCTATGCTCCTGGGATTCGGAGGAACCTTATTTCTATGTCTACTCTTATTAAAAAGAAATTAGAAGTTAGATTCTACAATAATTGTGTTTCTATTGGTAGAGATAGAAAAGTTTTCACTGTGAGTAATTTGTATCAGAACATGATCTTTTATGTATTCTTGTTTCTAGTGATTCAATAAGGAAGGATTTGAATTATTCCTTGTGTTTATTATTTGATTTTGATTTGTGGCACATGAAATTGGAGCATCCAGGAAATAATAAAATTCAATATGCTGCCTAATATAACAGGAGCAAGAGCATTGCCTTGTGAACATTGCTTGACTGGAAAAATGACTAAGAAACCTTTTTCTAAGGGTCAAAGGTCAAAAGAATTATTAGAGCTTATTCATTTTGATATATATGGTCCACTAAGTGTTAAAACACATGGTAACAAGGAATATTTCATAACCTTTATAGATGATTATTCTGGATATTCGTTCATATATCTCTTGGAAAGAAAAGATGAAGCTTTTGAATGCTTTAAGAAATATAAGATGGAAGTAGAAACAAAATTAGGAAGATCTATTAAGGTGTTAAGGATAGATAGAAGTGGTAAATTTAATTCAAGAGAGTTTAATGATTGCTGCATTCATGTAGCCATTGTTAGACAAACGACAATGCGATATATGCCACAACAAAATGGTGTGGCAGAAAGAAAAAATCAAACATTGATGAGTGTAGTTAGGTGCATGCTCTCTCATTCTAGACTCCCAAAGAATTTTTGGGGTGAAGTAGTGCTAACTGCAAATTATATACAAACTAGGATTCCCACCAAATCTGTGGAATCTACACCTTATGAGATATGGAATGGAAGAAAGCCACAATTGAATCACCTCAGAAAATGAGGGTGTGAAGCACATGTCTTGATCCTAAATCAATTTAGAGATAAGCTTGATTTTAAGATAATAAAGTGCATATTTATAGGTTATTACGATAAGTCCAAAGGATACAGGTTTTTCCACAATAAAAGAGGTCTTGTTAAGAGTCATGATGCTACTTTTCTAGAAAATAAAGAAGAAAAATAGTAGGAAAAGGAGGAATTGGAACCTCTACTTATCTTGAATGATGATGATGTCAACTCTGAAATAGATCCAATTGAAAGGGATGATGGTGTTCATCCAAAAGTGGAAAATGAATCTATGAATGATGATATACCTATGGAGTCTGTGGGTGAGTCTAGTCAACCCACAAGAATAACTGGCAACAGGAGACCTAGAACGCAACCTCCATGGATGAGTAAATATCATTGTACCCATGCGAGGTTTCGTGATACATCATTGATGAGGATGTTTCGGATTGTATGGAACCATTGTCTTTTGATGAAGCAATGGCTTCACTCGAGTCAAAATCATGGATGACTGTCATGAAGGATGAACTTGGCTCAATTGAGAAAAATGATGTTTGAGAATTATGTGACCTACAGGTAGGAAGGAAGTTTATAGGGTGTAAATGGGTCTTCAAGAAAAAGTACCGAGTTGATGGTACTATTGATTAATTCATGGAAAGGTTGCTTGCCAAGAGATATACACAGAAAGCTGGAATTGATTTTCAAGAAACATATTCTCCGGTAGCCAAGTTTGCATCAATTAGGTTGATTTTGGCTTTGGTTGCATATATGGATTTGGAATTATTCCAAATAGATGTAAAACTACCTTTCTCAATGGAGAATTGAGAGAAGATATTTATATGCAACAACCTGATGGTTTTAAGGTAGAAGGTAACGAAAACATAGCTTACAAATTGATAAAGTCTCTATATGGTTTGAAATAATCTTCACGACAGTAGTATCTCAAATTTCATAATACTATTATTCAGTCTGGGTTTGTGGCTAACAAATTGGATAATTGTGTATATGTCATGCATAGTTGGAGCAAGTTTATAATCTTGTCATCGTATGTGGATGACATATTACTTACTAGAAATGACATAGAGATGTTGAATGACATGAAACAAAAATTGAGCATTGAATTTGAGATGGACATGGGAGAAGCATCTTATGTCCTTAGAATTCAGATCATTAGATATAGAAACTCAAGAGCATTGAGTTTGGATCAAGAAAATATTTTCATACGGTACTAAAAAGATTTAGAATGCAAAATTATACTCCTGCCCTTACTTCACTTGTTATGGGAAAATGATTAAGTAAAAGCCAATGCCTGTGCAAAGGACAAGAGTCGTTAAATGTCCCATATGCACAAGCGGTAGGAAGTTTAATGTATGCAATGATGTGTACTAGACCCAACTTGGCTTACCCCGTAAGCCTAGTAAATAGATATCAATGTAATCCAGGACCAGCACATTGGAAAGCTGTTAAAAGGATTATGAGATATCTAAAAGGTACTATAAGTTTGAGATTGGTATATCAGGCTGAATCACCTGAGGTGAATGATTACTCTGATGCAAATTTCTGGGGTGATGTTGATGATAGAAAATCTACATCTGGTTATCTTTTCATGTTTGGTGGTGTTGTTATTTCTCGGGATAGCAAGAAACAAGGATGTGTGTCAAGGCATACACAAGAAGTTGAATACATTGCATGCAGCATAGCCACCACACATGCAGTTTGGATCAGACGTTTCCTTAATGACTTGAGCCTTGGATTGGTGAAAAAATTATTGGAAATGTTTTGTGATAATCAAGCAGCGATAAGCTTGATTAATAGCGGGGCAAATAGTTCTAAAGGGAAACATATAGAGATTTAGTATCACTATATTCGAGATATAGTAGAATGACAAAAAATTAAGGTAAGTTATATACCTACCAGTAATATGCTTGCGGATTCCTTAACTAAGGGTATACTAGTAGGAACTTACATTAAACACGTTAATTTAATGGGACTTAGGAATATTTGAGTTAAATGAGAGGTTGTAAAGACTCGTTCTATTTGAGCCTCTTAAGACGTCTAGACTGGTAGTCAGACGTCTGGACCCCTTCCCAGACAGTTGGAAATTGAAAAATCTATATGTGAAATTGGTTCTGCAAGCAGCTGGTTGTCGCTAGGGTTTCGTGTTATTTTAAAGTCCTAGGTGTTGTAATATATCACGAAAAGCTATCACCAGTTTACAATTTATTACTCGAAATTAAAAGTTTCCCGAGGTCAAACTCAAGGAGCACACGTCATTCTAGAAACATAATTTCACAATTCTGTTACAAAAAGAATAAAAGAGAGAGAGTAAGTGAGCAAAAGTTCTCTTTTTGGCTTTTTCTTCATCTCTCTTCTTTTCTTTCAGCCTATTTTCTTCTTCAGCCTATCTTCTTCTTTCTTCTTCTTTTTCTTTGCTGCAGCTGCCTCCTCTTTCTTTCTTTCTTCGACTGCTGTGTCCTTCTTCTTTGCTGCAGAGGCTCCTTCCTTCTCTTTTCTCTTTCTTTTTCTCTGGCCCATCCTCCTTTCTTCTCTTCTGCACCGCTCCTTCCTTTCTTCTCCTTTCTGTTCCGACGTCTGATTCAGAAATCAGATGTCTTATCTGATCAGCCTCTCCTTCTTTTCTTTCCTCTTGGCTTCTCTGGCTTCTTTTGCTCCTCTCCTTCCTTCCTTCTCCTTTCTTCTTCTTTGCGGCTAAGTCCCAGTGCTGCTCTTCCTCTTCTTCTTTCATCTTTCTTCTCTTCAGCAGCTCCTTGCTTCTTCCTTCCTCACCAGTTCCCTGCACACACACACAAGCTCAGCGCAAAACCTACCCTACCCTCTTCCCGCGTCTCTCTCTCTCTAAATCTCTCTTTGGTACGCTCTCCCAGAGCCAGGTAATCGGGTCGGGTCGTGTGCACAGGAGTAGGGATAGTCGGGTCAGGTCAGGTCCGCGTGGGAAGAGCCGTGGACGAGACCCGGGTGATAGGTGAGGAGGGACCTCACCCCAGTGATTCGAGGCGAAATGCCTAGAGCACGTTTTCAATTTATGTGTGGGTGTGCACCCACACACTTCCGAGGTGGGACTAAAGTCCCACCTCCGCTCCGCGCACTTGCAGGCAAGAAGCTGCGAGCAATTGGGGCAGCAGTTGTAACGAGCGCGTGGCCCAGACGTCTTTTAAGACGTCTGGGAGGTGGCCCAGACGTCTGTAAAGACGTCTGGGATCACATCCGGACGTCTGACCAGACGTCCGGGATAGTTTACAGACGTCTGGCGAACAGTTATGCTCGCACGGGATATTCGTCTACGCGCCTGTGCGCGCAGACCTGCGATCCTGCATCTTCTCTGCGGCTGCAGGCGACTGCGACCGTCTCTCTCTCCTCTCCGCGCGGCGTTAAAAGGGGGGGGGGGGGCGCGCCTTCCCTCCCGTCTCCACCATCCTCCTCCTTCTCTCCTACCTGTGCGCGAGAGCGAGCGGACGCGAGGGCGCAGCGGCAGCGGCGGCCGCAGTAGGCGCGGAGGAGCTGCGGCGTGCGAGGGCGGGGCTCTGCCGTGAGGGCGAGCTCGCCGGGAGCGGCTTGGCCGGCCGACGGAGGGCGCAGGGGGCGCAGAGCGTCGCGGAGAGGGACCTGCTGCGGGCGGAGCAGCGGACGCGCGAGGTGCGACGCGGGCGGCGTCGCGAGCGGAGGCCGAGCAAGGTTCTGGTTCTGGAAAAATTTCCAGAATCAGACGTCTGGATTGATATCCAGACGGCAAGGTCGACGTCTGTGAGATCATACAGACGTCTGAAAGGTGAGTTTCCGCTTTCTCCTTCTTTTTGTCGACTGACCGTACTGAGGGAGGAGGGTTGGCTGTGCGCAGGTGTTCGGATTCGTCATCCTTTGCGAATCAGACGTCTGGAAGTTGTACCAGACGGCGGGAGTGACCTCCAGACGTCCGGAGAGACCATCGGACGTCTGGGATCTAGGAGAGACGTCCCCACAGACTTCTGGACGTCCGGGGAACCAAGCCGAACAGGTAATTCTCTGATCCACCGTTTAAGACGTCTGGAAGGAGTTCCAGACGTCTGATTTTGCACAGTATTGTCTTTCTCGACCCGTTTAGGACCCATTTGGGCTCCGTTTTCCACGATTCGAGTTGCGTTCGTTTCAGAATTTATTCCTCTACCCGCCTACAGTAGCTATACACTGTTTTGAGACTCTCCTTGTGTTTGATCCTTGTGATAGGACCTCATTCGGTTGCAGTCTTGAGAGTCGCGGAGGCGCGCGGGATTCCCGACCACGCCCCCATTACTTCCGTTGTACCTGGTAGAGTGGTTTCAAGTATTAATAAAATCTGTTAAAGTATGGAACCATAACTAGAACCTAGGGCATCGCATGAATCCTAGGGCCGGAAAACTAGATTGTATGATAGATCCTAGGATATGGCATGAATCCTAGGATGGAAAAACTAGTGGAATGTATATTACTGCAGTCTTGGAAAAAAAAATGGAAAGGAATATATATAAAGCTGCCTGTAAATTTAATTAACAGCTGCCTGTTATGCATAAAGAATCATGTTGAGATCATGGAATGTGAGAACGGGAATCTGGAAAGTGAAACATATGATGTTCTGAGATAAAGAGCTGGAACCCTACGGGGAATTAGGAGTGGAACTCCTGGAAAGAAAAGGAATGGAACTGAGATGTAGTTTGTACTGTCTCTTGGGTACGCAGTACCAAGGGAAGTACCTGTACCTGTTTTAGTGCAGAGTGGGGCCAGCCGCCCCAGGGACCCGGGGTTAGGCTTGGCCGCTCTGTACCGACTTGTTGGCCCTCGTGTACGTAGTACCGAGGAGAGCTAGTAGTGTTAGGAGAGTACTAGCTACCCCACGGGCCCCGGGGTTCTGCTAGCCTCCTTCACCGACTTGTTAGGCCCACTAGGGCAAACCAGGGTAGTCAGGCGAGGGTGCGCGGACTGTGGAGGGGCAAGGCCCCGGTTTGGTTACTGTGGAGGGGTTGGACCCCTGTTACTGAGAGGGCTCTGCCCTGGTTCCGTGCTGTGCTTTGGGCGCACCCGTTAACGGAAACGACTGACCGCGTGCCAGTACGGGCTAGCTACCTGTGCGTTTATCGCGCGTGCCGTAGTCACCGTTACGTCTGTCAGTGACCTTGGGGTGGTTGACTGAGGGTAGGATCACCACGGGGGACTCTCCCGGCCAGGAGAGCACCACGTGCTACTTCTACTTTTGGAAAAGACTGCAATCAAGATCGTCCCACGAGGACATCCGAGATCAAGTAAAGGATCTGAGAAGTAAATGAAATAGTGAGAAAAATTGAAAGATGTAAATAAAAGGAAGTAATAGAACATAACAGCTACTGTACACTCTACTGTTGCCTTTAGTTAGTTTGCCACTCTACTCAGCGTTTTGCTGACGTGTTACACTCGTTACCTTTTTCAGGACCAGGTGTTGAGCAGCCAGGGTCGGCGGCTGCAGAGGACGCTGGGCCAAGTAGGGTCCAGTAGAGTTACCACAGCTTTGTACCTTCTTTTGTTTCTGTTCTAGTGAGTAGTTTTGTTTCCGCTGTACCTTCCTTACCTGCAGTTTTTGTTATATGATAAATGTTGTTTTACTGTTGTGGTGGTGCCTACTGTAGTAGTTTCTTTCCTTACTGCTGTACTTTCTTACTGTTAGTTATATTCATGCTGAATGTGGTTTATTTTACTGTCTTTTGGTTACTTCCTCGTTGGACGACTAGGTCTTGGGATTAGTCGAGTCGGTCCGGTTCTCGTGTCTCGTAGGGACTCGGGAACCGGGTCGTTACAAGATGGTATCAGAGCAAGGTCGTCCCGAGAAGTGAATCAACTGACTGGAAAATAACCAATTCACATGTTTATAGCTAGAGTAGCCACCACAACATATCTCTTGACTTGAGCTCTTAGAAGTGTTGTTAGGTACCGTCTGTTTTGACGTTTCCGTTTTGTTTCGCGTCTCCTTGCAGGAGATGCCTCGTCGTGGGACTGGCGAGACTGGCCGCGGGCACGGCCGAGGGCGAGGTCGGCGAGGTGGACGTGCTGTCGTTGACGTCTCGGTGGACCAGCCACCACTCCCTGGCATCCAGGCCCAGGACCTCGCCAGACTGATACGGGATATTGTACGAGAGGAGCTCCACCCACCGCCCCGAGCACCTCCTCCTGGGGTTGCAGAGGGGGAGTCCTCTGTGGGGCCACGCGACGGACGCGGCGCTGGACACGAGGGAGGGGATGGGCCCCTGCCGCCCCCACCTTCCTCCGACACTTCTGTACACGAGACACCTTCGCCTGGAGGTGCACCAGCACCTCCCCTACAGCACCACTTCGAGCTTTTCGGACAGTTCCGGAAGCTGAAGCCCCCCTCCTTCAAGGGGGATGAGGACCCGACCGAGGCAGAGGACTGGCTTGAGCAGCTGGAGAAGATCTTCGACACCCTTCGCCCCCCGGTGGAGTGCCGCGTGGCCTTTGCCACGTACCAGCTGGAGAGTGCGGCACACCGGTGGTGGAGGGCGGTCCGGGGACAGGAGAGGGACGAGCCGACGTGGGACCAGTTCGTCACCCTCTTCTGCGAGTAGTACTTTCCCCAGACGTGGCAGGACCAGAGGAGGCGGGAGTTCCACACTCTCCGCCAAGGGACGATGACCGTGAGCGCGTACCGCACGCGTTTCTTGGAGCTGTCCCGCTTTGCAGCGACAGCGGTAGCCACTGAGGAGGAGCGCCTTTGGAGGTTCACCGAGGGGCTCCGGCCTGCGATCCGGGGGTATGTCAAACCCCTGAAGCTGCCGACGTTTTCGAGGGTGGTAGAGGCAGCCATGACTTACGAGGAGACCAACCCGTCCGCGCGAGAGACCGACGGCGGGCGGAAGAGGCCCTTTCAGCCAGACTTCTCACAGGGCCGGCGAGAACGGAGACACGTGGCGTCCGCAGGAGAGCCGTCACGTTGTGCAGGGCCATCAGTGGCCTTTGGGGGCCCTCGACAGGGGCCAGTCGCCAGCACCGGACCCCCGCCTAGCCGACAGCAGGGACTCACTGAGGGCGGGAGTCGGGTTCCCCTCTGCTACCAGTGTGGCCAGCCGGGCCACGTCAGGAGGGACTGCCCATCTAGGGCAGGAGGTCAGCAGATACTTCCCGCGCAGAGCACTGGAGGGCGCGCAGGAGGCCGCGGTTTCCAGGCGCGAGGAGGAGGACCGCAGTCGCGAGGAGGGTACCGGCCAACACCTACCCGTCCGACGCAGAGTGTGGCTGCTTCGTCCGCACCTAGAGCCGAGGGGCGTATCAACGCCCTAACACACAGGGACGCCAGAGCTTCGGGATCCGTGGTAGCAGGTATGGTTTCAGTTTCTGGCAGACTCGTTTACACGCTTTTCGATTCCGGCGCTACGCACTCGTTTGTCGCAGACAGTTTCGCAGTTAGTTTGGACCAGGATTATACATTGTTAGAGAACCCGTTCGTAATCAGAGGTCCGAGTGGTCAGCTGTTTGTAGCTGAGGAGGTGTACACGGGTTGCGGGGTCAGCATCGGGGGACACAGCCTGCCAGCTGACCTGATTATGATACAGATGGAGGACTTTGGGGTGATCCTGGGGATGGATTGGCTGTCCGCTTACCACGCCTTGGTAGACTGCTTTGAGAGGAAGATTGTCTTCTCCATTCCGGAGTTGCCTTCCTTCGAGTTTCACGGGCAGCCAGTGGACGGAGGTTTCAGGTGCATTTCGGCACTTCGGGCGGCGAGACTTTTGAGCCAGGGGTGTGAGGGCTTCTTAGCTTGTGTGGTGGCAGAGCACAGCCCCGTGGCAGACTTCCAGAGCATCCCGGTGGTCAGAGTGTACCCCGACGTGTTTCCAGACGAGTTACCAGGACTACCGCCCGAGCGTGAGATCGAGTTTGAGATCTCACTAGTACCAGGGACCAGCCCCATCTCCACCGCGCCATACAGGATGGCACCGCTTGAGCTGCGAGAGCTCAAGTCTCAGTTGCAGGACCTTTTGGAGAAGGGTTTCGTGAGGCCCAGTGCGTCTCCCTGGGGAGCCCCGGTACTGTTTGTGAAGAAGAAGGATGGGACCCTACGCCTTTGTGTGGACTACCGACAGCTGAATACGGTCACCATCAAGAACAGATATCCGCTGCCGAGGATTGACGATTTGTTTGACCAGTTGCAGGGTGCCACGGTGTATTCCAAGATCGACTTGAGGTCTGGATACCACCAGTTGAGGATCAGGGAGACCGACGTCTCCAAGACAGCTTTCCGCACCCGGTACGGACACTACGAGTTTTTGGTCATGCCGTTTGGGCTGACCAATGCCCCCGCTGCTTTCATGGACCTGATGAACCGGGTGTTCAGACCGTACTTGGACCAGTTTGTGGTGGTTTTCATAGATGATGTACTCATCTATTCTAGAGATTGGACGCAGCACGGACAACACTTGCGGATGGTTCTGGACACTCTGAGACGACGCAGGCTGTACGCCAAATACAGCAAGTGCGAGTTCTGGTTGAGGGAGGTGACCTTTTTGGGTCATGTGATCTCTGGAGACGGCCTGGCGGTGGATCCCGCCAAGGTCGAGGCAGTGCTCAGGTGGGAGAGACCGCGTTCAGTCACTGAGATTCGCAGTTTCCTGGGACTGGCAGGTTACTACAGACGGTTCATCAGAGGGTTTTCGCAGATTGCACGTCCTATGACACAGTTGACTCGGAAGGATGTGCCTTTCACTTGGACAGACGCCTGTGAGGCGTGTTTTCTGGAGCTGAAGGAGAGGTTGACCTCGGCTCCCGTGCTCACCATTCCTGACAGTAGTGGCGGGTTCGTTGTGTACACGGACGCTTCCTTGCAGGGGTTAGGAGGTGTGCTCATGCAGAGGGGTCACGTGGTCGCTTACGCTTCGCGGCAACTGAAGCCCCATGAGCATACCTACCCTACCCACGACCTAGAGTTGGCAGCTGTTGTCTTCGCGCTGAAGTCATGGAGGCACTACTTGTACGGTGAGACCTTCGAGATTTTTACAGATCACAAGAGCCTCAGATATCTTTTTGACCAGAAGGAGCTCAACATGAGACAGAGACGTTGGTTGGAGCTCCTGAAGGACTACGACTGCAGCATCTCCTACCACCCGGGAAAGGCCAATGTGGTGGCTGACTCCTTGAGCCGTAAGGCGCCCGCACGCTTGGCCAGTCTACAGTTACAGAGTTGGAGCCTTTTGGAGGAGGTGGGCAGTTGGCGACCTCTAGAGTTACGAGGGTACTGTGGGGCAGTGACGGTGACACGGCAGACCAGACCAAAGTTGATAGACCGCATCATCACGGGACAGATGGCCGATCCGTACTTGCAGTCTTTGCGCGACAGAGTACTGTCAGGGGACCCAGGGGACTTCTCTTTCACAGACCAGGTGTTACGCTTGAGGGGACGGCTGTGCATCCCCAGAGACGAGGAGCTGTTGAGAGAGCTCCTGACTGAGGCACACGGTTCCAGATTCACCATACATCCTGGAAACACGAAAATGTACCATGACTTGAGACGCGAGTTCTGGTGGAGAGGGATGAAGCGGGATGTGGGTGAGTTCGTGCAGCAGTGCTTAGTGTGCCAGCAGGTGAAAGCCGAGCATCAGAGGCCTGCAGGGCCGCTTCAGCCGCTTCCAGTGCCAGAGTGGAAGTGGGAGAGCATCACCATGGACTTGGTGGTGGGCTTACCTGTTACCCAGCGAGGACACGACGCGGTCTGGGTAATAGTGGATAGGTTGACGAAGACGGCACGATTCTTGCCGATCCGAGTCACTTTGGGACCAGCACAGTTGGCAGAGAGGTATATCCGTGATGTGGTGCGACTACACGGAGTTCCGCGGGAGATCGTATCCGACCGGGATACCCGCTTTACGTCCCAGTTTTGGGCTGAGTTTCAGCAGGCTTTGGGGACGAGGTTGAGGTTTAGCACGGCTTACCACCCCCAGACGGACGGACAGTCGGAACGCACGATACAGACACTTGAGGACCTTTTGCGTGCCTGTGTACTAGACTGGAGGGGCTCTTGGGAGGAGCACCTGCCCCTGGCGGAGTTTGCATACAACAACAGTTATCACTCGAGCATCGGCATGGCTCCCTACGAGGCTTTGTACGGACGGAAATGCACGGCACCCTTGAGTTGGGTTGAGGTGGGGACCAAGTGGGAGGTTGGCCCCAGGTTGATCCGGCAGAGTCAGGAGGTAGTTGAGCAGATCCACAGACGACTCCGCACTGTCAGGAGCAGACAGAAGAGCTACGCAGATCGCAGACGCAGAGAGGTGCAGTTCGAGGTCGGGGACCACGTCTTTCTTCGTGTTTCGCCCATGAAGGGCTTACAGCGGTTTGGGGTGAGAGGGAAGCTCGCGCCGAGGTTCGTGGGGCCCTTCGAGGTCCTGGAGCGGGTTGGACCCGTTGCTTACAGACTTGCCCTTCCCCCGCAGCTTTCTGGTGTGCACGACGTGTTCCACGTGTCCAACCTCAGGAAGTACGTAGCCGATCCCAGCCACGTACTGAGTCACGAGAGCGTCGAGGTGAGCGACGACCTGACCTACCCCGAGCGGCCAGTGCAGATCCTAGACCGAGCCGTCCGCAGGTTGAGACGAAAGCAAGTACCCCTGGTAAAGGTTTTGTGGAGGAGCCAGCGGTACGAGGAGGCTACCTGGGAGCCTGAGGCGGCAATGCGGGAGCGGTACCCAGAGCTTTTCGCGGGTACGTCTTTTCAGACCGGCTTCGGTCCTCTTTGAGTTTGTTATGGTTATTTGGACATCCTTTTTCCGCACCCTAGTTGGCGCAAGTTTCGGGGACGAAACTTCCTTTGAGTTTGTTATATTGTAACGAGCGCGTGGCCCAGACGTCTTTTAAGACGTCTGGGAGGTGGCCCAGACGTCTGTAAAGACGTCTGGGATCACATCCGGACGTCTGACCAGACGTCCGGGATAGTTTACAGACGTCTGGCGAACAGTTATGCTCGCACGGGATATTCGTCTGCGCGCCTGTGCGCGCAGACCTGCGATCCTGCATCTTCTCTGCGGCTGCAGGCGACTGCGACCGTCTCTCTCTCCTCTCCGCGCGGCGTTAAAAGGGGGGGGCGCGCCTTCCCTCCCGTCTCCACCATCCTCCTCCTTCTCTCCTACCTGTGCGCGAGAGCGAGCGGACGCGAGGGCGCAGCGGCAGCGGCGGACGCGAGGGCGCAGCGGCAGCGGCGGCCGCAGTAGGCGCGGAGGAGCTGCGGCGTGCGAGGGCGGGGCTCTGCCGTGAGGGCGAGCTCGCTGGGAGCGGCTTGGCCGGCCGGCGGAGGGCGCAGGGGGCGCAGAGCGTCGCGGAGAGCGACCTGCTGCGGGCGGAGCAGCGGACGCGCGAGGTGCGACGTGGGCGGCGTCGCGAGTGGAGGCCGAGCAAGGTTCTGGTTCTGGAAAAATTTCCAGAATCAGACGTCTGGATTGATATCCAGACGGCAAGGTCGACGTCTGTGAGATCATACAGACGTCTGAAAGGTGAGTTTCCGCTTTCTCCTTCTTTTTGTCGACTGACCGTACTGAGGGAGGAGGGTTGGCTGTGCGCAGGTGTTCGGATTCGTCATCCTTTGCGAATCAGACGTCTGGAAGTTGTACCAGACGGCGGGAGTGACCTCCAGACGTCCGGAGAGACCATCGAACGTCTGGGATCTAGGAGAGACCTCCCCACAGACTTCTGGACGTCCGGGGAACCAAGCCGAACAGGTAATTCTCTGATCCACCGTTTAAGACGTCTGGAAGGAGTTCCAGACGTCTGATTTTGCACAGTATTGTCTTTCTCGACCCGTTTAGGGCCCGTTTGGGCTCCGTTTTCCACGATTCGAGTTGCGTTCGTTTCAGAATTTATTCCTCTACCCGCCTACAGTAGCTATACACTGTTTTGAGACTCTCCTTGTGTTTGATCCTTGTGATAGGACCTCGTTCGGTTGCAGTCTTGAGAGTCGCGGAGGCGCGCGGGATTCCCGACCACGCCCCCATTACTTCCGTTGTACCTGGTAGAGTGGTTTCAAGTATTAATAAAATCTATTAAAGTATGGAACCATAACTAGAACCTAGGGCATCGCATGAATCCTAGGGCCGGAAAACTAGATTGTATGATAGATCCTAGGATATGGCATGAATCCTAGGATGGAAAAACTAGTGGAATGTATATTACTGCAGTCTTGGAAAAAAAAATGGAAAGGAATATATATAAAGCTGCCTGTAAGTTTAATTAACAGCTGCCTGTTATGCATAAAGAATCATGTTGAGATCATGGAATGTGAGAACGGGAATCTGGAAAGTGAAACATATGATGTTCTGAGATAAAGAGCTGGAACCCTACGGGGAATTAGGAGTGGAACTCCTGGAAAGAAAAGGAATGGAACTGAGATGTAGTTTGTACTGTCTCTTGGGTACCTAGTACCAAGGGAAGTACCTGTACCTGTTTTAGTGCAGAGTGGGGCCAGCCGCCCCAGGGACCCGGGGTTAGGCTTGGCCGCTCTGTACCGACTTGTTGGCCCTCGTGTACGTAGTACCGAGGAGAGCTAGTAGTGTTAGGAGAGTACTAGCTACCCCACGGGCCCCGGGGTTCTGCTAGCCTCCTTCACCGACTTGTTAGGCCCACTAGGGCAAACCAGGGTAGTCAGGCGAGGGTGCGCGGACTGTGGAGGGGCAAGGCCCCGGTTTGGTTACTGTGGAGGGGTTGGACCCCTGTTACTGAGAGGGCTCTGCCCTGGTTCCGTGCTGTGCTTTGGGCGCACCCGTTAACGGAAACGACTGACCGCGTGCCAGTACGGGCTAGCTACCTGTGCGTTTATCGCGCGTGCCGTAGTCACCGTTACGTCTGTCAGTGACCTTGGGGTGGTTGACTGAGGGTAGGATCACCACGGGGGACTCTCCCGGCCAGGAGAGCACCACGTGCTACTTCTACTTTTGGAAAATACTGCAATCAAGATCGTCCCACGAGGACATCCGAGATCAAGTAAAGGATCTGAGAAGTAAATGAAATAGTGAGAAAAATTGAAAGATGTAAATAAAAGGAAGTAATAGAACATAACAGCTACTGTACACTCTACTGTTGCCTTTAGTTAGTTTGCCACTCTACTCAGCGTTTTGCTGACGTGTTACACTCGTTACCTTTTTCAGGACCAGGTGTTGAGCAGCCAGGGTCGGCGGCTGCAGAGGACGCTGGGCCAAGTAGGGTCCAGTAGAGTTACCACAGCTTTGTACCTTCTTTTGTTTCTGTTCTAGTGAGTAGTTTTGTTTCCGCTGTACCTTCCTTACCTGCAGTTTTTGTTATATGATAAATGTTGTTTTACTGTTGTGGTGGTGCCTACTGTAGTAGTTTCTTTCCTTACTGCTGTACTTTCTTACTGTTAGTTATATTCATGCTGAATGTGGTTTATTTTACTGTCTTTTGGTTACTTCCTCGTTGGACGACTAGGTCTTGGGATTAGTCGAGTCGGTCCGGTTCTCGTGTCTCGTAGGGACTCGGGAACCGGGTCGTTACAGCAGTGAAGGCGTGCAACCCCAATTGAGAACCTGGGCACACTCGCGGAAGTGTTCCGCGTTGCCTGGGGCCTGCGCCTGGTGCTGAAGGAGCCTGGAGCTGGTCGCTAAGCAGCTCCTGCTGTTCATCAATGGCGGCGAGGGGGGCGAGACCTGAAAGCACTAAAACGGCCTCACGGCCATGTCAGACAACTTAGGAAGCTTCGCCAGAGTACGGTGAAGGCGATGCGGGGGTCGGCATGGCGGGAAAGTGCCTGTGGCCGTGTGCCTAGGGCACACTGCAGAGGTGCAGGTGGGTGTGTTCGAGGGGTGGTCTAGAGGTGCAAGGTGGTGAATGGAGTGGGGGAAATGCTTGAGTGGAGTGAGGGGAAGCTTATGGGCTTGTCGGCGAGGGGTGGGATAGCCTGTGAAGGTGGAGCGACCTCGCCGGAGTTGGTGGCCGGAGGTGGAGCAGATGGAGGTGGTAGTGGCAGTTGAGGGGTTAAAAATGACAATTTAAGAGGGGAAAATTAAGAGGAGAGTAAGAGGAAGGTTTCTACCTACTTAATTAACGAAGAGGAAAAGAGGGGGCGCCCGACGCGTGCCTGCCAGAGTTGGGGACGAAGGTGCCCAGAAGGGGGGTAACGGCGACGAGGATGGGATCTGGAGGCGCCAGCTGGTGCGGCCTGGCATGGGAAGACGAGGACGAGCAGACTCTGCTGCAAGTGTGGTAGCAGAGCGACGAAGAGGGGGAGGAAAGATCGCCGAAAGCTTGGGTTATCTGACCGGAGTAAGAGGAGACGAAGTATGGGGGTGTTCTTCGGCTAAAACGAGCTTGCCAGAAACGGCTGCCCTTGCTGCTTCTTATAGAGGTGCTAGCGAGGAGAGGATCTCGCCGGAGAATGGTCGAAAAGCAGACCCATGCCTTTCGTGCATTCGCACGAGATGCATGAGCAGCTGCAGGTCAAAGGGGAGGGTCCCTGCGAAAGAAGACGACGTAGGGAACCCCCCTTTTGTTCCTGAGAGCGACCCCCATACCCTGCGCGTTGCCATCCTCCGCGCAAGGTCGCCGAAGGTATGGCACCTGCGTGGGGTTGCAGGAGGGGCCATTCTGCAAAGAACGAAAGAGAAGATAGGGGGCTAAATGCAAGGGTTTAAAAAGATAAGGGTCAAAAAGTAATTCAAGAGGACCAATTTGTAAAGTCGGTCAAGATGGTCTTCTCTTAGGCCCAAATTTTTGTACCGACCTAATTTGAACCTAAGAAATTCAATGGTATAATTTGATTTTAGGTTTGACCTCGTTTGACCGATCAATTTACGTAAAAATCCAAATTAGGTCAAAATTTGGGCATGGTTCTTAATTTAGGTCAAGATAGGTTACAAAGGCCAAATTGAAGGTTCTAAATCCTAGAGAATATTTTTCCATGAATTTTAGAGGGTTTAGTTGATTTTTATCCTGCCTAGAACCTCGTTAATTAAAGCGAGTTTATTTTTAGGGTTATAGAATGTCATTTAATTCCTAGAAGTTGCTATAACCCTTTTCGGCTCAGGATAACCCACTTTCTTTCTTATTAAGCCCATTTGACCTGTATTCAGACCCTTAGACACCCTGATTGTGCATTGCATTGGTAAAATTACAGTTTTACCTCTTATGACTTATTTTATTCTTCAATTTAGAATCTCTGAGTTAGGCTTTTCTTTAGATTTTGTAGGAGCTTTTTCACACTTATTTAGATCAAATTATGCTAGTTAGGGTTCATGATGAGGTTCTCATCATACCCCCATGCTTAACTTTTGCTAGTCCCTTCAAAATTTAAGGTTTTAACCTTTGTTCTAGACCATGAATTTCTTATCAAGTTTAGATAAGTGCTTTTTCTCTTGTATCCTTGATTAGGTTAGAATGTCAATCATAGGCCTAAAAGGTACTCTAGTACCAACCAAGATCCAGATCTGTCTAGCTTTAGCCTTAGTCTTTAGCAAAGGTTTTTAAGGCCTACAGGAACTAACCTAAGGTTTATTAGACTTTGTGGTTAAAGCACCCATGCTTGAGATAATTTTAGCCCTGGTTCAGTTCACAGTGCATTTTGTAAGAGAGAGACAGAAGATTTATATGTTTGGAGATTTTTCTCTCTCTTTTTCTTTTTAATTCTAAGTTAGGATTGGCTTCACAACACGATTTGTATCGGATTCCTTGTCCCCATCATCAATCCTCAAGGGTTCCTGGCAGTCGATGCTTCAAGATAGCACCGCCCATGGTAACCCCCAGAACCTTGGCTTTCGAGATTTCGGGATAATCTCGTACATGGTGTTCCGTGGCCGAATTCAGACCTTGGCAATTGACACTTCGTGATAATGCCATCCATGAAATTTGAACCAGTAGAGTACTTACATGCCCCCAGTAGGATATGTAAATATCCTAAGAGACAAGCACCGAGGAGATGATATTTTGTTACTCATCTTCGAGGGGAATTTCCCACCTCTCCGCGCTGGGAACTCGTCCAAATCAACTTGTGTTGATCGGCCGCTCCTACTCTAGGTGACTTTTTAGAAGATTTTGAAAGGCTTCTGCGTGATTTTGATACTTATGCTTACTGAACCATACTATGTGTGAAATTGAGTGCTTAGGTTACTGAGTCCCGTAAACCAAAAGTCAGTTACCGAGGCCAAATACTCCCTAAGCCTTAGACCTAATACTTAAGCTTTTCATTTTCCTCAACCTCTTGAGGAATATCTAGATCTTAATGAGTACTAAGAGTCTATCCAAGAATGCCTAAGGTCTGCATTCTTACTAATCTTGTTGTGCACTTTCCTTTTTCTTTTCTTAATGTGGTCCAGAACTTAGGTTAATTCATTAATTTCTTGCTAATGACTATCACTTTGTTTCATTTTGTGCTCCTTTTTTTTCATTTTATTCTTTTTCTCCTCCTCCTTTGTAAGGTCCACAAAAATTTCTTTCCTCATCTCATTTTATTATTCTTTTTCCAAAAAAATTTTAATTTTTATGGTGTTTTAGGCATATGTGTATTTTTTTTGTTTAAAACTTTTTCTTACGAGTTTTGCACTTACATACCCCCCATGCATAAGATTTGCAATGTCCTCATTGTAACTTAGGAGGGTTTTTATTTAGCTTAATACATACATTAGGACAGGTATTTTGGTGAGTAGATGGGTCGGGGTGACTGTTGCGTACGATTTCTAATCTCAAATGCAAGCACCTGAGGTGGAGTCGGCTGTCCTAAAGGATGAACCTTAAGTGCGAAGAGGTGTCAGAAAAGGTTTCGGGCTTTTTTTCAAAAAGAATGATGGGCTGCCTCCCGTTAAGCGCTGAGTTTTATGTCATCGGCTGGGCGCAATATGTTCAGGGAGAATGGAGGATAAATGATGACTCAGCCAAATCTGTAGAGGTTACATCGATGAACGATTTGAGTCTCTGACCGTTCACGATGAAAGGTTCGGAATCGTGGCTGAGCGGACTGATTTCGATGGCTCCATTTCCAAAAACCTGTCGGACAAGATATGGTCTGACCGACTTGGATCGCAGTTTCCCAGGGAAGAGTTTGAGTCGGGTATCGAAGAGTAGGACCTTCTGACCAGGATGAAAGATCTTTCTAGATATGTGCTTGTCATGGAAGGCTTTAACCCGCTCTTTGTAGATTCGCGAGTTCTCGTATGCATCAAGGCGTAATTCATCTATCTCACTTATCTGAAGCTTTCTGTGGGTTCCAGCCTTAGAAAGATCTAAATTACAGTTCCATACTGCCCAATAGGCTTTGTGCTTTAGTTCGACGAGAAGGTGACACGCCTTCCCATACACCAGTCTAAAAGGAGACATGCCTAATTGGGTCTTGTGGGTGGTCCTATAAGCCCACAAAGCTTCCGAAAGTCGGGATGACCAGTCCTTCCTGTTAGGTCGAACAGTGACCTGCAGGATTTTCTTGATCTCCCGATTTGATAGCTCAGCTAGACCATTAGTCTAGGGGTGGTAAGGAGTAGAGATTCGGTGAGACACCCCGTATTTGGTCATCAGTGACCTGAACTGAGCATTGGTGAAATGGGTCCCTCCGTCAGAGATGATTGCAGGAGGAATCCCGAACTGTGAGAAGATATTCTGATGAAAGTATTTGATAACGATCTTATGATCACAAGTTCGGGTCGGAATGGCTTCGATCCATTTGGACACGTAGTCCACAGCAAGCAGAATGTACTCGAAGCTGTCCAAAACAGGGAAGGGGCCCATAAAATCAATCCCCCAAATATCGAAGATTTTGCATACGAGAATCGGCTGCAAAGGCATCATGTCGCGATGGCTCATGTTGCCCAAAGTTTGCCAACGAATGCATGCCTTGCAGTGAATGTATTCTACCTTCAATAAAGTGGGCTAATAAAAGTCACACTAAAGGATTTTTGATGCGGTTTTGTGCCCAAAGAAGTGGCCACTGTATGCCTGGTCATGGCAGAAGGAGAGAATATCATTGATTTTGCCCTCCGGGACACATCTCCGGATGATTTGGTCAGCACCTATACAAAAAAGGTACGAGTCTTCCCAGATGTAGTACTTGGCATCAGAGCGCAACTTGTCTTTCTTGGCCTTCGGCCAATCAGACAGAATCTGATGAGATGCCAAGTAGTTTACTATATCAGCAAACCATGGAAGCCTAGTATCAATAGTCAGTAGGTGCTCATCAGGAAAATGCTCTGTGATGGGTCTAGAAGGGTTGATGATCTCAGAAGGAAGGCGAGACAAGTGGTCAGCTACCATGTTCTGTCTTCCCGCCTTGTCGCGAATCTCGAGGTCGAATTCTTGTAACAACAAGATCCATCGGATTAATCGAGGCTTCGCATCCTTCTTGGCAAGGAGATGCTTCACAGCTGTGTGATCCGAGTAGATTATGAATTGGGAACCCAGGAGATAGGATTGAAATTTTTTGAGGGCAAATACTACGACTAGCAGCACTTTCTCCGTAACTGTATAGTTACGCTGAGCCTTGTCAAGTGTTTTGCTAGCGCAGTAGATGACCACAAGTTTCCCGTCAACTTTCTGCCCCAGAACTGCTCTTACAGCGAAATCAGATGCATCGCACATGATTTCAAAGGGTTGAGACCAATCAAGGGACTGTAGGATCGGGGCCTGGGTGACTCGGTCACGAAGGTTCTCAAAAGCTTGAGTGCATTCCTTGGAAATCTCAAAGGGTACATCCTTGGAGAGAAGAGTAGTCAGGGGGTGTGCGATTTTCAAGAAATCAGGGATGAAACGACGGTAAAAATCGACGTGCCCCAGAAAAGAACAGATGTCCCTGATCGAGCTAGGCATAGGAAGTCGAGAAATCAGATCGACCTTGGCTCGATCCACTTGGATGCCTTTCTATGAAATTAAGTGACCTAGGACGATCCCCTCAGGCACCATAAAGTGGCTCTTTTCCTAGGAAGAACCAGATTTACGTCGATGCAACACCTGAGTATATGAACCAAGTGCTGGAGGCAATCATCAAATGATGCCCCGAAAACTGAGAAGTCATCCATGAAGACTTCCAGATGATCACCTACCATATCAGAGAATATGGCAAGCATGCACCGCTGAAAAGTCGTGGGTGCATTGCAGAGATCGAAAGGCATCCTTCGGAACGCATACGTCCCAAAGGGGCAGGTGAGCGTGTTCTCTTGGTCCTCAGGATGAATTGCCACTTGGTTATAACCGGAGTACCCGTCAAGAAAGCAAAAGAATCTATTTCCCGCTAACTTCTCGAGAATTTGATCAATGAATGGTAGTGGGAAATGATCCTTCTTCGTGGAGGAATTGAGTCTTCGGTAATCTATGCAGACTCTCCATGAGTTGACTATTCGGGTAGGTATGACCTCTTCGGTTTCAGTCGTAATGGTGGTGAGCCTTGCCATTTTAGGCACAACCTGGATTGGACTCACCCAACGACTGTTGGAGATCGGGTAGATGATCCCTGCATCTAACCACTTAATGATCTCCTTTTTCACGACCTCCTGCATATTGGGATTCAAACGTCTTTGCATCTCACGGGAAGGTCATGCGCCCTCTTCAGAATAGATACGGTGGGTGCAATAAGAGGGACTTATTCCAGTCAAGTCATTGAGAGTCCAACTAATGGCTCTGCGATGTTGCTGGAGAACAACAATCAGACGGGATCCTGATCAGGAGTGAGCTTGGAATTTATAATCATAGGAAATGTCTGATTAGAACCCAGAAAGATGTATTTTAAATGATCGGGAAGGGGTTTGAGTTCAAGGATGGGGTTATCAGCAGTACAAGGTGGTTCAGAGTGAGTGTGAGGTACAAGGATAGGAGTTATGGGTTTGTCTGAATCAGGGTTTGACTCCTCTAATTGCGGTTCAGATCTTCTTGTGGTTGATGAGGTATAATCAGGTTATTCTCAAATTGTGTTTCATCAACCAAAGTTCTGACATCACAGATTTGTTCAATGACACCGCAATTAATCTCTTGTTGGGCCTTAAAGATATCAATTTTTAGGGTTTGATTTCCAAATTTCAGTTCTATTTGGCCCTCCTCACAACTAATGTTGGCCCTTGCAGTGGCCAGAAAAGGTCTCCCTAGGATGATCGGTGTATCCCTTAGGTTTTCGGTGCATCCATATGTAAGACTATGAAGTCCATAGGGAAGTAAAAATCCCACACTCTTATAATAACATCCTCAAGAATCCCTTTTGGTGACTTGATAGATCGATCTGCTAACTGTAGTGTCACCTTAGTCGGTTTTAGCTCAGATTCTTCTAGGTGGTTGAGTAAGGATGTGGGTATCAAGTTTATGGAAGCACCTAAGTCTAACAATGCTCTGTCGAACTAGATTTTACCTATCTTGCTTGAAATCAGGGGAGTGCCTAGGTCTTTTTCCTTGGGTGGGAGTCTACTCAGGATTACAGAGCTGGCTTGCTCTGACATTACAATTGGACTCCCACTCTTGGTTCTCGCCTTACGCTAAGGTGTACACACATTTTTCAAAAATCATGTGTAAGCCGGTACGTGGCGGATCGCATCCACCAAGGGGATGTTTATTTGGACCTGCTCAAAAAGCTTAACCAGGTCCTCCTTAGGAGCCACGGATTTTGTTGTCCTTTTTCCCTTGGTCAAGGCCTCGGGAAATGGAACCTTGGTTGGTTCCTCTAGGATAGGTCCAGGTCTTTGATCTGGGACAGGGATAGGAACGTCCTGGCTTACTGTCCTAGGGTTTGGGTCACTACCAGGCTTGGAGTGGTCTGGATAAGGTGGATCTTGGGTCTCCTTACCACTACAGGTGGTTACAGAATTCAGCCCTGCCTGGTTCTGGTTAGGAATTGGTAAGATGGGTTGCTGCTACTGGTAACCTGCATAGGAAGTTGAAGTCTCCATCCCGTCAGGTGAAGGAATAGAGGGGGCTTGATAAACCATATGTGCTTGGCCCGGGTTTGGGTTCATAACGCACCGCTGGGTTGGCACGCTATTAGGGTTAGGAAGAGGCTGAGAAGGAAGTGTGCCTGGTTGGCGAGAATTTGCTAACTGGGCCAGTTGGTTTAGAACCTCTGTGATTTCGTCCTTGTGTTGTTTTTGAATAGCCGCATTCGTTCTCTGAATGTCAGCCAAAGTTTGGAGGATGAGGGACATTTGGTCTTGGTTTGGCCCGGATGGATAAGTAGGGTTGGGCCGAGGCTGAGGCGGCTGGTAAGAACGAGGTGCTTGTGGACGGGGCTGAAAGGGTGGTCATGGATTCTAGGAATTCCTCGCCCACTGGAAGTTTGGATGGTTTCTCCATCCAGGATTGTAGGTGATGAGAACCTCATCATGAGCCATAACTAGCTCATTTTGACCTAATACAGAGAATAAAAGCTCCTACATAACCTTAGAAAGGCTTGGCTCAGAGAGATTCTGAGTTTGCAAAGAAAACATAAACTGAGGGGTAAAAATGCAATTTCACCAATCCGATCTGAAAATAGGGTAACTCAGGGTCCAAACATAGGTCAAAACAACCTAATAAGAAGAAAAGTGGGATGAGATGACTCAATAAGGGCTACAGCAACTCCAAAGAATTAAATGACAGCCTGTAACCCTAAAAACAAACCCACTTCAATTCACGTGGTTTGAGGCAAGGTAAAAATCAAATAAATCCTCTAAAATTCATAGAAAAATAATATCTAGGGCTTAGGACGTTCAATTTGGCCTTAGGAACCCATTTTGACCTACATTGAGAACCAAGCCCAATTAACAACTTAATTTGGGTTTTTACGTAAATTGATCGATCAAACAAGGTTTAATCTAGAAATAAAATTCACCATCAGAATCCTTATGTCCTAATTAGTCATGTATAAAAACTTGGGCCTAAGAAGAAACCTTCGTGACCAACTTTACACTTTGGTCCTCATATATTTACTTTTTGGCCCTCAACTTTTGAACCCTCACATTTTGGCCCCTAACTCTCCTTCATTCTTTGCGTTTAGGTCCCTCCTGCAAAACCTACGCAGCACCATGCTCCGGCGACCTTGCGCGGAGCATGGCGCTGCGCAAGGTGAGGGAGGGGCCCTGGCAAGTCAATGGGGGGTACCCTGCGTCGTCAACCACCGCAGGGACACCCCCTGAGTACTGCGACCGCCCATACCGCCCGTGCGAACGCACGGACGGTATGGGTCTCCTTCCTCCGGCGTCCTCCGACGAGGGAGACACGTCGTCTCCCTCCGCCCTCCTCTCTGATTCCGCCCCTATAAATACCCCCGTCGCTCCGCCGTTCTTCCCAGCTCGGGTTTGACGGATACACCCCCCTCAATTCCTCCCTTCCCACTCCGACAGACGCCCCCTTGCTCCGGCGACCTCCTCTCCTCCTCCTCCTCGTCGCCCTGCCGCACTACCAGCAGCAGGGTTACCTTCCCTCGATCTTTCCGCGTCACGCCGCACCCAGCTGGCGCCTCTCCGGTCCCTTCCTCGCCGCCGCCCCTTCCTCTGGGCAATTTCTTCTCCGGCGACAGTCGATACGACTGTCGCCTGCGCCAACCCCTCTTCGTCCAGCTTAATAGGTAAAACTTCTCTTCTTCCTCCCCTCTTTCTTTTCCATACTGAAACCCTCACTGTCGGCCCCGATTTCCCACCGATCACCCTCACCTTCTCCACCTCCGGCCAAACTCCGGCGACCCGCTCCCATCGCTCCAGCACCTCACACGGCTCGCCGACCTGTGCATAACCTCCGCCTCCTCACCCTGATCCTCTTCCGCCCTTCCACTGCCCACCAAACGCCCTCTGCAGACCCACCAAACACACCCACTTCTTCGCCCGCAGTTTGACCTAGGGCGACCAGTTTGCTCCTCCACGCCCCCTGCAGACCCTCTGACCACCTTCGCCGTGCCACGGCGAAGGTCCCCCGCCTATCTGATTAGGCCGAGAGGCCGTTCTTCTGTGACCAGGTGACTCGCCCGCCATCGCCATTACTGAGCAGGCAGAGCTCCTTCACCTGCAGGTGCAGGCACGCCTTCGCCCAGGTTCGACTCCCAGGTTGCGCGGGGCATCTCCGCGAAGCGTCCCAGGCTCGTAGTTGGGGCGAAGGCCTCGCGTGACGCCACGATTGCTCGCTACTCCCTCTGCTGCGGGCGCTCAATTGGGGTGGGACATTTAGTCCCACCTCGGAACTTTTCAGAGGCGCGCAGGCGCATAAAGGCAAAAAGTGCCTTATGCTGTTCGCCTCCTGACCACGGGGTGAGGTCCCTCTCACCCGACCCGGCCTCGTCCGTGATCACGCTCCGCGGACCTGGCCCGACCCGATTAACCCGACTTGCACTCCTCGCCCACCACCGCACGCCGGTGGGCCTGGACCCAGGTGCGACTCGTACCCGATTACCCGGTTGCTCTGGGAGAGCTGTCCTAAGAGCGAACTCAGAGAGAAAGAGACGCGCGGGGGAGGGGGTAGAGTAGGTTTTGCCCTCTGACTCTGAACTACTCTTGAGCGTGTAGGCACAGGTGAAGAAGAAGGAAGCTAAGGGAGACACTGTAGCAACAAGCGGTTTAAGTCGTCTGATTTTCAAATCAGACGACGTCCTGAAGACAGGTGAAGGCAAAGAAAAAGAAGGAAGGCGAGGCAGAGGAAAGAGAGGAACACCGAGAAGCCAAGTGAAGACTCTGCAGAGATCAGAAGACAAAGAAGAAGAAGAAAAGAGAGGAACACAGAGAAGCCAAGTGTAGAAACAGAAAGCAGAAGAAGAGAAGCAAGAAGAAAAGAAGAAGAAGAGCACGGGAGGAAGATCTGAAGCAAGAAAAGAAGAAACAAAGAAAATAAAAAGAAGAAACAGACAGGATCGTCCAACCAAGAAATAGAGGAAGAACACGAAGGACAAAAGCCAAAAAGGAGAGAAGACAAAGAGGAAGAAAGAAGAGAAGAAGAAGAAGCAAAACTTTCATCTCTCTCTCTCTCTTTATTTTTGTAACAGAACATGTATATCTCTAGATACGACTTGCTCCCTGAGTTCGACCTCGGGAGAACTGTATTTTCCGAGTAACAAATATTAGCAAATGATGGCAATAACTATATGTACTACAACGACTTAATAAAAGCTAGTTGCTGCCACCGTTAGCCAGTAGGTATTGGAAAATGGGTCATTCTGGATGGCGTTGAGGTCCTCGCAGGTCTGAGGAGCCTCAGAAAAGTCAGAGAATGGGGGAGTGGAATTCTCCTGGCTAGTATAGAAAGGGTCGGAGGTTCCTCCGATCCGAGAGTCAGATGGGGGTGGATACGAGTCCACCCCAGGAGAAGGTCGGTGGAAAATGTTCTGCACAGTCTCCCGTGCGGAAGGAGGCTGTGCAAAGGAATTCTGCGCAGAGGTGGCTCGCTGCAAGTGCTGAGTCAGCTCATCCACCTTCTTCTCAATAATAGAGACCTTGTCCAATCGACTGACCATCAATTCCAGGTCGACTGATGCGGACAGGCACTGCGTTTCATGTGCTCCCTTAAGGTTCGTCGATGCGCGGGTATTCGTCCTGTCGAATAGTCCCATGGAGTCATTTTTGATGGAGTTCTCTCACATATTCTCGAGAATCTCCCACATGGTGTCTTCATGTTGACCCATGATATTCCCTCCGCAAGTTGCATTGACAAACAGTCTAATATCCTCACAGAATCCTGGTAAAAAGATTGGACTTGTTCCCATTTAGGAACTTCGTGATGGGGGCACTTTCTCATGAGATCCTAAAAATGATCCCATGCCTCATGAAGAGGTTCTCCCGTCTGTTGCGTGAAGTGATTAATCTGATGGCGCAAGGAATTGGTCTGACCAATGGGGAAGAACTTCTTCAGGAACTCGGACTGAAGTTCCTCCCAATTGTTGATCGGCCGGGTCTGTGTTTGATACCAATGGGCGGCCTTGTCCATAAGGGAGAAAGAGAATATCCCAATTTTGCGCATCTGACCCGAAAGTCTAGGCCAGATGCTTTAGCTGTTTAATGTGCTGGAAGGGGTCTTCAAAATTAAGCCCATGGAATTTAGGTATGGCATAAATCATGTTGGGCTTCAGTTCAGAATCAGGTCCTCTAGTCGGGATTCTGACTCGAGGCTCAATAGCCACCGTAGCGGGATTATAGTGATCTCGCATCATGGGACGCTGCAGTGGGTACATGAAGTTCTGGAAGAGGTCATTGAGTCACTGAAGTTGGTGCTCCAGATTGTTCTCTTCCTCAACTGGCTGAGCCATTGTGGAAGAAGGTGAGTTGGGTTCGGAATTAGAGGAGAGGTCTATGTGAGGTGTTGGTTACACAAACAAGGGCATCGAGGCTCAGCCTCGGGGAAAGTGAATTTCTAAAGGAGGTTTCAAGGACCTCCTACCAAACATACACTGATGGAGTGGATGAGTTTAGCAGGTGCTAGGCCCAATCAAGACACCCAAAATGTTGGGTGACTATAGAGGTTCGGGGCGGATGGACCCCTTGATCAGAAGGTCGTCCACCTGAGAATTACCTGGGCAGCCAGAGAGGGTGAGTCCCGCGAAGACCCCTACACGGTAAAGTGCCCCTACGGGTTACAGGGTTTCCCCTACCCGACCTCTCTTGTCACTGTGATTCCAGGTAGACCAGAATGGAGACCTTGACCTCTTAAGTCTACCACTTTTAGTTAGGATCAAAGTGCTTAGGGTTTTCACTTGAACTTTAACCTTTTGAGTGCAAAGAGTGACCTAAGTTAAAGGTTGGTTGATCCAAGGGATCAACTTCACCAATTAGTTCCTTTGAGAACTTATTAGGTCTTGTCTTTTAGGGTTCAAGTAACTTAAGAGCCGGATTATTTAGGGTTTCTCTTAATAGTTGTTTTCAAGCAATGGCTTGGGTACACTTCTTTTGGGAATTTTCCATTCTTGCTTAGAAAAGTGTGTCTCTAAAACCCTAGCTTTGAATCTTATATTGGCTCTAATTAGTCCAGTTAGTTGCCTCTAGATTGGGTAATTAGGGCTCAAGCAAGAAGGTTTTAGCCCTAACTACCTTTAATGGATGTACAGATAAAGTATGTTGAAATTTGAAAATAGGAAACTTTGGTGTTTTACTACGTATGAAAGATAGGTTATTCCTAAATTGCTTTTTTTCTTTTTCTTCTTCTTTAGAATTTAGGGGTTTAAATGAGAGGATAGAAAATTACCTGTCCTTGGTGTGGTTGTTGTGCGGCTGCTTGTTTTCCACTTGATTTCATGTGCCTGCACAACAAAAGAGAAGAGATTAGTCAATAGGAAATAAAAAATTGTGAATCAATAGCTTCTAGAATGGCCATTGCTCCCCAGCAACGGTGCCAAAAACTATCTCGCGCTTAGGAGTGCACAAGAGTAGGGATAGTCGGGTCGGGTCAGGTTCGCATGGGAAGAGCTGCGGACGAGACCCAGGTGATAGGTGAGGAGGGACCTCACCCCAGTGATTTGAGGCGAAATGCCTAGAGCACTTTTTCAATTTATGTGTGGGCGTGCGCCCACACACTTCCGAGGTAGGACTAAAGTCCCACCTCCGCTCCGCGCACCTGCAGGCAGGAAGCTGCGAGCAATTGGGGTAACAGCGAAGGCGTGCGACCTCAATTGAGAACCTGGGCACACTCACGGAAGTGTTCCGCATTGCCTGGGGCCTACGCTTGGTGCTGAAGGGGCCTGGAGCTGCTCGCTAAGCAACTCTTGCTATTCGTCAATGGCGGAGAGGGAGGCGAGACCTGAAAGCACTAAAATGGCCTCACGGCCATGTCAGATAGCTCAGGAAGCTTCGCCAAAGTACGGCGAAGGCGATGCAGGGGTCGGCGTGGCGGGAAAGTGCCTGTGGCCGTGTGCCTAGGGCACACTGCAAAGGTGTAGGTGGGTGTGTTTGAGGGGTGGTCTGGAGGTGCGGGGTGGTGAATGGAGTGGGGGAAATGCTTGAGTGGAGTGAGGGGAAGCTTATGGGCTTGTCGGCGAGGGGTGGGATGACCTGTGGAGGTGGAGCGACCTCGCCGGAGTTGGTGGCCGGAGGTGGAGCAGATGGAGGTGGTAGTGGCAGTCGAGGGGTTAAAAATGCCAATTTAAGAGGGGAAAATTAAGAGGAGAGTAAGAGGAAGGTTTCTACCTACTTAATTGACGAAGATGGAAAGAGGGGGCACCCGGCACGTGCCTGCCAGAGCTGGAGACTAAGGTGCCCAGAAGGGGGTAACGGCGACGAGGAGGGGATCTGGAGGCACCAGCTGGTGCGACCTGGCATGGGAAGACGAGGACGAGCAGACTCTGCTGCGGGTGTGGCAGCAGAGCGGCGAAGAGGGGGAGGAAAGATCGTTGGAAGCTTGGGTTGTCTAACCAGAGTGAGAGGAGACGAAGTATGGGGGTGTTCTTCGGCCAAAACGAGCTTACCAGAAACGGCTGCCCCTGCTGCTTCTTATAGAGGTGCTGGCGAGGAGAGGATCTCAAGGGGGCGACGTGGGGAGCTCGCCGGAGAATGGTCGAAAAGCAGACCCATGCCTTTCGTGCATTCGCACGAGAGGCATGGGCAGCTGCAAGTCAAAGGGGAGGGTCCCTGAGAAAGAGGACGACGTAGGGAACCCCCTTTTCGTTCCTGAGAGAGGCCCCCATACCCTGCGCGGCGCCATCCTCCGCACAAGGTCACCGAAGGTATGGCACCTACGTGGGGTGGCAGATGGGGCCGTTCTGCAAAGAACGAAAGAGAAGATAGGGGGCTAAATGCAAGGGTTTAAAAAGATAAGGGTCAAAAAGTAATTCAAGAGGACCAATTTGTAAAGTCGGTCAAGATGGTCTTCTCTTAGGCCCAAATTTTTGTACCAACCTAGTTTGAACCTAATAAATTCAATGGTGTAATTTGATTTAAGTTTGACCACGTTTGACCGATCAATTTGCGTAAAAACCCAAATTAGGTCAAAATTTAGGCATAGTTCCCAATTTAGGTCAAGATAGGTTGCAAAGGCCAAATTGAAGGTTCTAAACCCTAGGGAATATTTTTCCATGAATTTTAGAGGATTTATTTATTTTTTATTTTACCTAGAACCTCGTGAATTAAAGCAGGTTTATTTTTAGGGTTACAGAATGTCATTTAATTCCTAAAAGTTGCTATAACCCTTTTCGACTCAGGCTAACCCACTTTCTTTCTTATTAAGCCCATTTGACCTGTATTCAGACCCTTAGACACCCTGATTGTGCACTGCATTGGTAAAATTACAGTTTTACCCCTGATGACTTGTTTTATTCTTCAATTTAGAATTCTCTGGGTTAGGCTTTTCTTTAGGTTTTGTAGGAGCTTTTTCACACTTATTTAGATCAAATTATGCCAGTTAGGGTTCATGATGAGATTCTCATCAGCAGCCAATGTGCAGACCTCTTTTCTTCTCTCTCTTCTTCTCTTCTCTCCCTCACCGAACCCTAACCCATTCCCTATATATGAGCCCTCTCCCCCTTCCTCTCTTCTCCACTCCACCACCACCACCTTCCTTCCTCTCCATTGCCGTGAGAGAGACAAGCGAGAGAGAGGGAGCGAGAGCAAGGAGTGAGGAGGAGTGGCGTGAAGAGAGGGAGGAGGTTGAGCTTGCGAGCTCGGAGAGGCTTGCAGGAGTGCGCACGGCCGCCGCGGCATGTGCGCGAGGACTACATCGAGGAGACGTCCTAGAATTCCTACAGCGGCCAGAGTTGCAGCCGAGAGGGAGGAGTCACGGCGGAGCGTGGCGAGAGGAGTGGGAGCTCGCTCTGATATTGGAATTTTTCCAGTATCATACGTCTGAAGTGCCTTCCAGACGACGGGCCGGACGTCTGGTGACGACACCAGACGTTTGAAAGTGGGTTTTCGGGTAGGTGCATCCTTCTTGCGGTTATGGCCATGCAGGCTGCACCGCAGAGACGATTTGTTTGGCTAAATAGGGTTGCGCTGCTCTGTCGTGCGCAAAAGCAGCTTTGGGAAGTCGTGCGGCATGCCCTCCCATGCATTTCGGACGTTTGGACAGCTTACTAGATGACCGGAGGCATTCCCAAATGACTGGAGGATAGGTTGGACGTCTGGAGCTGAGTCCAGACGGTCAAGTAGGAGTCCTGGACATCTAAGGTCGACACAGGGACTTGAGGTGAGACTCTGGTGACTTTTAAGATGTCTGGACTTTGTTCCAAACGTCTAATTTGGTTCTGCAGTTCTATTTTTGACCCGTTTAGAGTCTGATCGGGGTCAGTTTTACGCAAATGTGATATCTATGGTTTCCTTGTGAGTTTCTCTACATGTTAGAAATCCTTATATACTATTCTGAACGTTTTGTTGTGATGTGTTCCTTGGTATAGGACTTCGACCTGTTACGTGTCTGGGGCTTGTAGAGGCACGTGAGTCTACCGTTCGAGACCCCAGTATCCCCGGATTGTCTGGTAGAGTGGTTTCCCCTATTCTACTTGTAAAATATTAATGCATCTATGAAATTTAGATAACTAGAACCCTAGGATGTGGCATGAATCCTAGGATGAGAAATAGTTGTATTGTTTGTATGCGTGTTTGAGATTGCAGTCATTAATGAATGAACTGAATTGTAAACAATTGCTTGTTAATAAATACGAGCTGCCTGTAGAATATGAAATGCCTAAGATAACTAAACAGTTACCTGTGATATCACTTGTTATATATGTTAATTTGTGAAAATACGAGCTGCATGTGTATAATACGAGAATGAAAATTGTGAATGATGAAACCTAGTATGGTATAACATGGTGAATATGAGCATGAACCCTACGGGGAATTAGG
This sequence comes from Thalassia testudinum, assembly GCA_037157565.1. NCBI lineage: Eukaryota > Viridiplantae > Streptophyta > Magnoliopsida > Alismatales > Hydrocharitaceae > Thalassia > Thalassia testudinum. The sequence continues at coordinate 157,925,249 of JAZHRO010000073.1, forward strand.
ATTAGAGCTCCTGTGGATGAATGGAAGGATCTGGAAATGTGAGTGGGAAGTGTGCTGGCCCCTAAGTACGTGGTACCAAGGAGAGCGACTATCCCCTGGTTAGTGTAGAGCAGAGCTAGCCGCCCTTGCGTTGGGACCTGGGGTTAGGATTGACCACTTTACACCGACTTCTGTGGCCCTCGCGTATATTATACCAGGGAGAGCTACTAATGTAGGGAGGGAGCTAACCACTCCATGGGGCCCGGGGTTCAGCTAACCACCCTACACTGACTTGTTAGGCCCATTGGGCAAACTGGGGTAGTCAGACGAGGGTGCGCGGACTGTGGAGGGGCGAGACCCCTGCTTGGTTCTGAGGGGCTAGACCTCTATTGCTGAGAGGGCTACGCCCTATACTATTCCGTATTGTACTTTGGGCGTACCCATTAGCGGAAACGACTGACTGCGTGCTAGTGCAGGGTAGCTCCCATGCGCCTATTGCGCGTGCCGTAGTCACCTCTACGTCTGTCTGTGACCTTAGGGTGGTTGACTAGGTGTAGAATTACCACGGGGGACTCTCCCGGCCAGAAGAGCAGCACGTGTGCCTTGTGCTCCTCGGAAAAGACTGCAATCAAGATCGTTCCCACAAGGAACATGCGAGATCAAGAAAGAAATTTGAAAGTAAACCAATGGATGAAAAGGAATTACTTGTAAATAAAATAATTGGAAAAGAAAAATTTACCTGTTAGCTTTTACTACTTTAGATAGTCTGTTACCACTCTACTCAGCGTTCGCTGATTCCATTTTCTCATAACCCTTTACAGGTCCAAGAGTTGAGCAGCCCGAGTCATCGGCTGCAGAGGGTGTTGGACCCAATCGAGCCCAGCAGTAGTTTCTTACTGTTGTAATACTTCTTTTCTATTAGTGAGTTTCAGACTTTGTTTTACTGTTCCTGTTACTGTATTTTTGTTCTACTTTCCTGTTGTGGTGGTGGTATGTACTGTTCAACAGCCTTTACTTCCTTTACTGCTTGTACGTTTTTACTGTTAATTACCTTGCATAGTGGATGTGGTTTATTTTCCTGCTTTTCAGTTATTTCTTGTTGGACAACTGGGTCTCAGGATTAGTCGAGTAAAGCCAGTCTCAGGTCCTGTAGGGATTCAGGAACCAGGTCGTCACAAGATGGTATCAGAGCAAGGTCGTCCCGAGAAATGAACCAACTAACTTGAGAATAATCAATTCATGTGCATGTAACTAGAGTAACCACCACAATGTACCGCTTGACATATGTTCTGAGTTCCTTTCGCTGAAATCCGTTAGAGTTGACTTCTTTTGTTCTATCTTCCGCGTCTCCTTGCAGGAGATGCCTCGTCATGGAGTTCTTGAGGCGGGCCGCGGACGCGACCATGGACGAGGTCGGAGGGGCGGATGTATCGGGCTCGAGGTGCCAGTTGACCCGCCACTTCTCCCGGATGTTCAGGCTCAGGACCTCGCTCAGTTGATCTGAGACATAGTACGAGAGGAGCTCCACCAGCCTCCACGGGCGCCTCTCCCTGGGGACGTGGAGGGGGAGTCCTCTATGGGATTGAGAGATCGATGCAGTGCTGGACGAGCAAGAGGGGGAGGGGGTGGTCTTCCACCATCCCCACTGCACTTTGACACTTCTGAGCACGAGCCCGCCCTGCCTAGAGGCGTGCTCGTTCCCCCAGTACAACTGCACTACGAGCTTTTCAGACAGTTCCAGAAGCTGAAGCCCCCCTCCTTCAAGGGGGATGAGGACTTGTCTGAGGCAGAGGACTGGCTAGAGCAGATTGAGAAGGTGTTTGATATCCTTCGCCCCCTGCAGAGTGTCGCGTGGCCTTTGCCACGTACCAGTTGGAGAGTGCGGCACACAGGTGGTGGAGGGCAGTCAGAGGCCAGGAGAGGGGAGAGCCGACGTGGGACCAGTTCGTGACCCTCTTTTGGGAGCAGTACTTGCTGCAGACTTGGCAGGACCAAAGGAGGCAGGAGTTCCACACTCTCCGCCAGGGGACGTTGACTGTTAGCGCGTACCGCACGCGCTTCCTAGAGCTATCATGTTTTGCTGCAACAGTTGTAGCTACGGAGGAAGAGCGCCTGTGGAGGTTCACTGAGGGGCTTCGGCCTACTATTCGGGGGTATGTCAAGCCTATAACGACCCGATTCCCGAATCCCTACGAGACACGAGAATTGGACCGACTCGACTAATCCCAAGACCTAGTCGTCCAATGAGAAGTAACCAAAAGAACAGTAAAATAAACCACATTCACCATGTATATAACTAGCAGTAACAAAATACAGCAGTAAAGAAAGGAAAAACTACAGTATGCACCACCACAACAGAAGGAAAATATACATGTACATCACATAAAATTTTCAATAAAGAAAGTACAGGGAGTAACAAAAAAAACTACTCACTAAGTGGAAGAAAAGTACAGGAAGTACTACAGGTAACCCTACTGGACCCTACTAGGCCCAGTTTCCTCTGCAGCCGCTGACTCTGGCTGCTCAACACCTGGTCCTGAAAAAAGTAACGAGGGTGACACGTTAGCGAAACGCTGAGTAGAGTGGCAACTAAAGCTAAGGAAGCAGCAGAGTGTACAGTAGCTGTTATATTTTACTTTCTTTATTTATGTCTTTCTATTTATTCACTATTGATTTATTTCTCAGATCCTTCTCTTGATCTTGAATGTTCCTCGTGGGAACGATCTTGATTGCAGTCTTTTCCGAAAAGTAGAAGTAACACGTGGTGCTCTCCTGGCCGGGAGAGTCCCCCGTGGTGGTCCTACCCTCAGTCAACCACCCCAAGGTCATTGACAGACGTAACGGTGACTACGGCATGCGCGATAAGCGCACGGGTAGCTACCCCGCACTGGCACGCGGTTAGTCGTTTCCGTTAACGGGTGCGCCCAGAGCACAGCACAGAACCAGTATAGGGCAGAGCCCTCTCAGTAACAGGGGTCCAACCCCTCCACAGTCCGCGCACCCTCACCTGACTACCCTGGTTTGCCTAGTGGGCCTAACAAGTCGGTGTAGGAGAGCTAGCAGAACCCCGGGACCCGAGGGCCAGCAAGTCGGTGTAGAGTGGCCAAACGCACCCCGGTCTCAACCTGAGGGCGGCAAGCTCCCCTCTACACTAAGAGGTAATACGTGCTCTCTTTAGTTCCACGTACCCAAGAGACAACACACTTCTGCGTTTACTTTCTCAGTTCCATTCCATTCTCTTTCCAGGAGTTCTACTCCTAATTCCCCATAGGGTTCATGTTCTTTTTGTTTGGCCATTTTGGGTTTCACCGTTCCAACTTTATATTTATATAACCCATGTTCTTAATTGTATTTATTCATTCATAACAGGCAGCTGTTAATCAATTTACAGGCAGTTATCATTTCCTTTCTACCTTTCCAAGACTGCAATATTTATATATTCAACTAGTTTTCTCATCCTAGGATTCATGCCGTACCCTAGGATCTATCATTCAAATCTAGTTTTCCAATCCTAGGATTCGTGCAATACCCTAGGATCTATCATTCAATCTAATTTCTCAGTCCTAGGGTTCATGCAATGCCTTAGACTCTATTAATTGTTTCATAATTGTAACAAATTTTGTTAAATAAATTAAAAAGCCAGTCTACCAGCGAAATCGGGAGTACTGGGGGCGTGGTCGGCAATCCCGCACGCCTCCGCAACCCCAAGACTGCAATGGAATGGGGTCCTAACACAAGGATCAATCACAAGGAGTTTCTCAAAATAGTGTACAATTATTGTAAACGGATAGAGGAATTAATTCTGGAAAGAATGCAACTCGAAATGCGGAAAACAGACTCCAAACGGGCCCTAAACGGGTAAAAATGATGAATCTGTCCAAAATCAGACGTCTGGAACCTCTTCCAAACGTCTTAAAAGGTGGATCAGGTCGTACCTCAGTCTGCGCAGTCCTTCAGACGTCTAGAAGCCCACTGGAACGTCTAGCCTTGGTTTCCAGACGCTCGATTGTCACCCCGGACGTCTGGAGGTTCTCTCCGTCGTCTGGCACTGTGGCCAGACGTCTAATTCACGTGGGATGGCGAGCCCTTGCACCCTCCCGAGCAGAACCTGCGCACACACACACACCAGCTCTCAGCACGACGAAGCGCAGAACGCGGCTGACGGCTACATGGCCGTACACGCGTAAAAAAGGAGAAGATAAGAAATATCGTACCTGTCACACGTCGGGACTGTCCTCTAGACGTCTTTAGCGTCGTCTGGACGTAAGTCCAGACGTCTGATTCTGGGAAATTTTCCTAGAATCAGGACCTGGTTCGCTCTCCGCCCGCGACGCACGGTCGTGCCGCGGCCCGTCCGCCTGCTGCACGAGTTGCAGCAACCCCTCCGCGACACCCCACGCCCACCGCTCCCCCGCCGGCCGGCTCTAGCTACCTCGGCAAGCTCGCACCCTCGCGGTCGAGCTTCTTCCTTCCACTCGCAACCCTCCCCGCATGCTTGCCGCAGCCGCTCACTCGCTCGCTCGCGCTCTCGCTGGCAGGGAGAAGGGGAAGAGAGAGGCGGAGGAGATGAGGGTGAGGGAGAGGGCGAGGGTTTATATATAAGGCAGCACAGGGAGAGAGAGAAGAGAAGCGACGCGTCTGCAGGAAGAGAGAGGGAAAAGAAGACGAAGGCGGCGGGTGCAGTCTGCGCGCGCACGCGCGCAGACGCAACCTGGTACGCCGAAAAAATTTATTACCAAACGTCTGGGAAGGGTTCCAGACGTCTGGACAGACGTCTGGGCCACTTCCCAGACGTCTTAAAATCCGTCTGATGCCACGTTCGTAACAATATAACAAACTCAAAGGAAGTTTCGTCCCCGAAACTTGCGCTAACTAGGGTGCGGGAAAGAACAACATATATACATAACAAACTCAAAGAGGACCGAAGCTGGTCCGAAGAGACATACCCGCGAAAAGCTCCGGGTACCGCTCCCGCATCGCCGCCTTAGGCTCCCAGGTAGCCTCCTCGTACCGCTGGCTCCTCCACAAAACCTTCACCAGGGGTACTTGCTTTCATCTCAACCTGCGGACGGCTCTGTCAAGAATTTGTACTGACCGCTCGGGGTAGGTCAGGTCGTCGCTCACCTTGACGCTCTCGTGACTCAAGACGTGACTGGGATCGGCGACGTACTTCCTAAGGTTGGACACGTGGAACACGTCGTGCACACCAAAAAGCTGAGGAGGGAGGGCAAGCCTGTAAGAAACTGGTCCAACCTGCTCCAGGACCTCAAAGGGCCCCACGAACCTCGACGCGAGCTTCCCTCTCACCCCAAACCGCTGCAGGCCCTTCATGGGCGAAACACGAAGGAAGACGTGGTCCCCAACCTCAAACTGCACCTCTCTGCGTCTCCGATCTGCGTAGCTCTTCTGCCTGCTCCTGACAGTGCGGAGTGGCTTGTGAATCTGCTCGACTTTCTCCTGACTCTGCCGGATCAGTCTGGGGCCAACTTCCCACTTGGTCCCCACCTCAACCCAACTCAAGGATGCCGTACATCTCCGTCCGTACAAAGCCTCGTAGGGTGCCATGCCGATGCTCGAGTGATAACTGTTGTTGTATGCAAACTCCGCCAGGGGAAAGTGCTCCTCCCAAGAGCCCCTCCAGTCCAGTACACAAGCACGCAAAAGGTCCTCAAGTGTCTGTATCGTGCGCTCAGACTGTCCGTCCATCTGGGGGTGGTAAGCTGTACTGAATCTCAACCGCGTCCCCAGGGCCTGCTGAAACTCTGCCCAAAACTGGGCCGTAAAGCGGGTATCCCGGTCGGATACGATCTTCAGCAGAACTCCGTGTAGACGTACCACGTCGCGGATATACCTCTCTGCCAACTGAGCTGGTCCCAAAGTGACTCGGATCGGCAAGAATCGGGCCGTCTTCGTCAGTATATCAACAATTACCCAGACTGCGTCGTGTCCTCGCTGGGTAACAGGCAAGCCCACCACCAAGTCCATGGTGATGCTCTCCCTCTTCCACTCTGGCACTGGAAGTGGCTGTAGCGGCCTTGCAGGTCTCTGATGCTCGGCTTTCACCTGCTGGCACACAAAACACTGCTGCACGAATTCACCCACATCCCTCTTCATCCCCCTCCACCAAAACTCGCGTCTCAAGTCATGGTACATCTTCGTGTTTCCGGGATGTATGGTGAATCTGGAACCGTGTGCCTCGGTCAGGAGCTCTCTCAACAGCTCCTCGTCTCTGGGAACGCACAGACGTCCCCTTAGGCGCAACACCTGGTCTGTGAAAGAGAAGTCCCTCGGGTCTCCTGACAGTACTCTGTCGCGCAAAGACTGCAAGTATGGGTCTGCCATCTGTCCTATGATGATGTGATCTATCAGCTATGGCCTCGTCTGTCGTGTCACAGTCACTGCCCCACAGTGCCCCCGTAACTCTAGGGGTCGCCAACTGCCCATCTCCTCCAAAAGGCTCCAACTCTGTATCTGTAAATTGGCCAAGTGTGCGGGCGCCTTCCGACTCAAGGCGTCCGCCACCACGTTGGCCTTTCCCGGGTGGTAGGAAATGCTGCAGTCATAGTCCTTCAGGAGCTCCAACCAACGTCTCTGTCTCATGTTGAGCTCCTTCTGATCAAAGAGGTATCTGAGGCTCTTGTGATCTGTGAAAATCTCGAAGGTCTCACCGTACAAGTAGTGCCTCCAGGTCTTCAGCGCGAAGACAACAGCTGCCAGCTCCAGGTCATGGGTAGGGTAGCTATGCTCATGGGGCTTCAGTTTTCGCGAAGCGTAAGCGACAACGTGACCCCCCTGCATGAGCACACCCCCCAACCCCTGCAAGGAGGCATCCGTGTACACAACGAACCCGCCACTACTGTCGGGGATGGTGAGCACGGGAGCCAAAGTCAGCCTCTCCTTCAGCTCCTGAAAACACGCCTCACAGGCGTCTGTCCAAGTGAAGGGCACGTCCTTCCGGGTAAACTGTGTCATAGGACGTGCAATATGTGAAAAGCCCCTGATAAATCGTCTGTAATAGCCTGCCAGTCCCAAGAAACTACGGATCTCAGTAACCGTACGCGGTCTCTCCCACCTGAGCACTACCTCGACCTTGGCTGGGTCCACTGCCAAGCCATCCCCAGAGATCACATGACCTAATAAGGTCACCTCCCTCAACCAGAACTCGCACTTGCTGTATTTGGCATACAGCCTACGTCGTCTCAGTGTGTCCAGAACCATCCGCAAGTGCTGTCTGTGATGCGTCTGATCTCGAGAATAGATGAGCACATCATCAATGAATACCACCACAAACTGGTCCAAGTACGGTCTAAACACCCGGTTCATCAGGTCCATGAAGGCAGCGGGGACATTGGTCAGCCCAAACGGCATGACCAAAAACTCGTAGTGTCCATACCGGGTGCGAAAAGCTGTCTTGGAGACGTTTGCCTCCTTGATCCTCAACTGGTGGTATCTAGACCTCAAGTCGATCTTGGAGAATATCGTGGCACCTCGCAACTGGTCAAACAAGTCGTCGATCCTCGGCAGCGGATATCTGTTCTTGATGGTGACCCTATTTAGCTGTCGATAGTCCACGCAAAGGCGTAGGGTACCATCCTTCTTCTTTACAAACAGTACCGGGGCTCCCCATGGAGACACACTAGGCCTCACAATGCCCTTCTCCAAAAGATCCTGCAACTGAGACTTGAGCTCTCGCAGCTCAAGCGGTGCCATCCTGTACGGTGCGGTTGAGATGGGGCTGGTCCCTGGTACTAGTGAGACCTCAAACTCGATCTCCCACTCGGGCGGTAGTCCTGGAAACTCGTCTGGGAAAACATCAGGGTATTCTCTAACCACCGGTATACTCTAGAAGTCTGCCACAGGGCTGGGCTCTGCCACCACTCAAGCTAGGAAGCCCTCACACCCCTGGCTCAAAAGTCTCACTGCCCGAAGTGCAGAAATGCACCTGAAGCCTCCGTCCACTGGCTGACCGTGGAACTCGAAAGAAGGCAGCTCCGGTATGGAGAAGATGATCTTCCTCTCAAAACAGTCCACCAAAGCGTGGTAAGCGGACAGCCAGTCCATCCCCAGAATCATGGCAAAGTCCTCCATCTGTATCATAATCAAGTCAGCGGGAAGGCTATGTCCCCCAATACTGACCTCGCAACCCATGTACATCTCCTCAGCTACAAACAGCTGACCACTCGGACCTCTGATCACAAACGGATCCTTTAACAGCATGTAGTCCTGGCCCAAACTAACTGTGAAACTGGCTGCGATAAACGAGTGCGTAGTGCCGGAATCGAAAAGCGTGTAAACGAGTCTGCCGGAAACTGAAACCATACCTACCACCACTGATCCCGAAGCTCTGGCATCCCTGTGTGTCAGGGCATTGATACGCTCCTCAGCCCTAGGTGCGGACGAAGCAGCCACACTCTGCGTCGGACGGGTTGCTGCTGGCCGGTACCCTCCTCGTGACTGCTGTCCTCCTCCTCGCGCCTGGAACCCGCCGCCTCCTGCTCGCCCTCCAGTGCTCGGCGCGAGAAGTATCTGCTGACCTCCTGCCCTGACGGGCAGTCCCTCCTGATGTGGCCCGGCTGACCACACTGGTAGCAGAGGGGAACCTGACTCCCGCCCTCAGTGGGTCCCTACTATCGGCGGGGCGGGGGTCCGGTGCTGGCAACTGGCCCTTGTCGAGGGCCCCCAAAGGCCTCTGATGGCCCTGCAAAACATGACGGCTCTCCTACGGACGTCACGTGTCTCCTCTCTCGCCGGCCCTGTGAAAAGTCTGGCTGGTAGGGCCCGCTGTCGGCATCTCGCGCGGACGGGTTGGTCTCCTCATAGGTCATAGCTGCCTCCACCACCCTCGAGAACGTAGGCAGCTTCAGGGGTTTGACATACCCCCGAATCGCAGGCCGGAGCCCCTCGGTGAACCTCCAAAGGCACTCCTCCTCAGTGGCTACGACTGTCGCGGAGAAGCGGGACAGCTCCAGAAAACGCGTGTGGTACGCGCTCACGGTCATCGTCCCCTGGCGGAGAGTGTGGAACTCCCACCTTCTCTGGTCCTGCCACGTCTGGGGAAAGTATTGCTCGCAGAAGAGGGTGACAAACCGGTCCCAGGTCGGCTCGTCCCTCTCCTGTCCCTTGACCGCCCTCCACCACCTGTGTGCCGCACTCTCCAGCTGGTACGTGGCAAAGGCCACGCGACACTCCACCGGGGGGCGAAGGGTGTCGAAAACCTTCTCGATCTACTCGAGCCAGTCCTCCGCCTCGGTCGGGTCCTCATCCCCCTTGAAGGAGGGGGGCTTCAGCTTCCAGAACTGCCCGAAAAGCTCGAAGTGGCGCTGTAGTGGAGATGCTGGTGCACCTCCAAGTAAAGGTGCCTCATGCACAGAAGTGTCGGAGGAAGGTGGGGGCGGTGGCGGCCCATCCCCTCCCCTACGTCCAGCGCCACGCCCGTCGCGCGACCCCACAGAGGACTCCCCCTCCACAGCCCCAGGGGGAGGCGCTCGGGGTGGTGGGTGGAGCTCCTCTCGCACTATATCCCGTATCAGCTGGGCGAGATCCTGGGCTTGAATGGCCGGGAGCAGTGGTTGGTCTACTAAGACGTCGGCTGCAACACACCCACCTCGCCGACCTCATCCTCGGCCGCGCCCGCGGCCTGCCTCTCTAGTCCCTCGTCGAGGCATCTCTTGCAAGGAGACGCGAAACAGAACGGAAAACACGTCAATATGGAACGATATCTATCGAAGGAGTCTAAGAGCTAATACCAAAAGAACGTTGTGGTGGCTACTCTAGTTATAGACACGTGAATTTGGTTATTTTCCAGTCAGTTGGTTTACTTCTCGGGATGACCTTGCTCTGATACCATCTTGTAATGACCCGATTCCCAAATCCCTACGAGACATGAGAATCAGACCAACTCGATTAATCCCAAGACCCAGTCGTCCAATGAGAAGTAACCAAAAGAACAGTAAAATAAACCACATTTACCATGTATATAACTAGCAGTAACAAAATATAGCAGTAAAGAAAGGAAAAACTATACTATGCACCACCACAACAGAAGGGAAATATACATGTACATCACATAAAATTTTTAATAAAGAAAGTACAGGGAGTAACAAAAAAAAAACTACTCACTACAATGGAAGAAAAGTACAGGAAGTACTACAGGTAACCCTACTGGACCCTACTAGGCCCAGCGTCCTCTGCAGTCGCTGACTCTAGCTGCTCAACACCTGGTCCTGAAAAAAGTAACGAGGGTGACACGTCAGCGAAATGCTGAGTAGAGTGGCAACTAAAGCTAAGGAAGCAGTAGAGTGTACAGTAGCTGTTATATTTTACTTTCTTTATTTATGTCTTTCTATTTATTCACTATTGATTTATTTATCAGATCCTTCTCTTGATCTTGAATGTTCCTCGTGGGAATGATCTTGATTGCAGTCTTTTCCGAAAAGTAGAAGTAACACGTGGTGCTCTTCTGGCCGGGAGAGTCCCCCGTGGTGGTCCTACCCTCAGTCAACCACCCCAAGGTCGCTGACAGACGTAACGGTGACTACGGCACGCACGATAAGCGCACGGGTAGCTACCCCGCACTGGCACGCGGTCAATCGTTTCCGTTAACGGGTGCGCCCAAAGCACAGCACAGAACCAGTATAGGGAAGACCCCTCTCAGTAACAGGGGTCCAACCCCTCGACAGTCCGCGCACCCTCGCCTGACTACCCTGGTTTGCCTAGTGAGCCTAACAAGTCGGTGTAGGAGAGCTAGCAGAACCCCGGGGCCCGTGGGGCAGCTAGTGCTCTCCCTACACAGTAGCTCTCCTCGGTACTACGTACGCGAGGGCCAGCAAGTCGGTGTAAAGTGGCCAAACCCACCCCGGTCTCAACCTGAGGGCGGCAAGCTCCCCTCTACACTAAGAGGTAATACGTGCTCTCTTTGGTTCCACGTACCCAAGAGACAACACACTTCCGCATTTACTTTCTCAGTTCCATTCCATTCTCTTTCCAGGAGTTCTACTCCTAATTCCCCATAAGGTTCATGTTCTTTTTGTTTGGCCATTTTGGGTTTCACAGTTCCAACTTTATATTTATATAACACATGTTCTTAATCGTATTTATTCATTCATAACAGGTAGCTGTTAATCAATTTACAGGCAGTTATCATTTCCATTCTACCTTTCCAAGATTGCAATATTTATATATTCAACTAGTTTTCCCGTCCTAGGATTCATGCCGTACCCTAGGATCTATCATTCAATCTAATTTCTTAGTCCTAGGGTTCATGCAATGCCCTAGACTCTATTAATTGTTTCATAATTGTAACAAATTTTGTTAAATAAATTAAAAAGCCACTCTACCAGCAAAACTGGGAGTACTGGGGGCGTGGTCGGCAATCCCGCACGCCTCCGCAACCCCCAAGACTGCAACGGAACGGGATCCTAACACAAGGATCAATCACAAGGAGTTTCTCATAACAGTATACAATTACTGTAATGGATAGAGGAATTAATTCTGGAAAGAACGCAACTCGAAACGTGGAAAACGGACTCCGAACGGGCCCTAAACGGGTCAAAAACGACGAATCTGTCCAAAATCAGACGTTTGAAATGTCTTCCAGACGTCTTAAAAGGTGGATCAGGTTGTACCTCAGTCTACGCAGTCCTTCAGATGTCCAGAAGCCCGCTGGAACGTCTGGCCTTGCTTTCCAGACGTTCGATTGTCACCCCAAACGTCTGGAGGTTCTCTCCGTCGTCTGGCACTGTGGCCAGACGTCTAATTCACATGGGATGGCGAGCCCTCGTGCCCTCCCAAGGAGAGCCTGTGCGCACACACACACACCTGCTCTCAGCACGACGAAGCGTAGAAGAACGCGGCCGACGACTGCATGGTCGTACATGCGTAAAAAAGAAGATAAGAAATATCGTACCTGTCAGACGTCGGGACTGTCCTCCAGACGTCTTTGGCGTCGTCTGGACGTAAGTCCAGACGTCTGATTCTGGAAAATTTTCCCAGAATCAGGACTTGGTTCACTCTCCCCCCGCGACGCACGAACGCGCCGCGCCCCGTCCACCTGCTGCCCGAGCTGCAGCAGCCCCTCCGCGACACCCCATGCCCGCCGCTCCCCCGCCGGCTGGCTCTAGCTGCCTCGGCAAGCTCGCACCCTCCTAGTCAAGCTTCTTCCTTCCTCTCACAACCCTCCTTCCCGCACGCTCGCCGCGGCCGCTGCTGCCGCGGCCGCTAACTCGCTTGCTCGCGCTCTCGCTAACAGGGAGAAGGGGAAGAGAAAGGCGGAGGAGATGAGGGTGAGGGAGAGGGCGAGGGTTTATATATAAGGCAGCGTAGGGAGAGAGAGAAGAGAAGCGACGTGTCTGTAGGAAGAGAGAGGAAAAAGAAGACGAAGGCGGCGGGCACAGTCTGCGCGCGCACGTGCGCAGATGCAACCCGGTACACCGAAAAAATTTATTACCAGACGTCTGGGAAGGGTTCCAAACATCTGGACAGATGTCTGGGCCACTTCCCAGATGTCTTAAAATCCGTCTGATGCCACGTTCGTAACAAAGCCCCTGAAGTTGCCCACCTTTTCGAGAGTGGTGGAGGTAGCCATGACGTATAAAGAGACCAACCCGACCACGCGAGACACCGACAGCGGATGGAAGAGGCCCTACTAGCCAGAGTACTCACAGGGCTGATGAGAGAGGAGGTACGCGGCACCTGCGGGAGAGCCATCTCGTTTTGCGGGGCCGTCAATGGCCTTTGGGGGCCCCTAACAGGGGCCAGCTGTCAACACTGGACCCCCGCCCAGCTGTCAGCAGGGACCTACCGAGGGAGGGAGTCGAGTCCCCGTTTGCTACCAGTGTGGCCAGCGGGGCCACATCAGGAGGGACTGCCCATCTAGGGCTGGAGCGCAGCAGATGCTCCCCGCACCGAACGCTGGAGGCCGAGCAGGTGGTCGTGGTTCCCAGGTACGTGGGGGAGGGCAGCAATCACGGGGAGGGTACCGACCAGTGGCTACTCGCTCGACTTAGAGTGTGGCTGCTTCTTCTGCACCAAGAGCTGAGGGGCGTATCAACGCCCTGACACACAGAGACGCCAAGGCATCCGGTTCAGTGGTGGCAGGTATGATTACCATTTCCGGCAGATTAGTTTACATGCTTTTTGATTCCGGCGCCACACACTCTTTTGTCGATGCGAGTTTTGCTATCAGTTTGGGACAGGTCTACGTGTTGTTAGAGCATTCGTTTGTGATCAAAGGTCTAGGTGATCAGCTGTTTGTAGCTGAGGAGGTCTACGTAGACTGCGAGGTCGGTATTAGGGGACACAACCTCCCTGCTAACTTGATTATGATACCGATGGAGGATTTTAGCATGTTTCTGGGGATGGATTGGTTGTCCGCTTACCATACCTTGGTTGACTGTTTCGGGAGTAAGATTGTCTTCTCTATACCGGAGATAACTTCCTTTGAGTTTCACGGACAGCCGGTGGACAGAGGTTTCAAGTGCATATCTCTGCTTCAGGTAGCGAGACTTTTGAGCCAGGAGTGTGAGGGCTTTCTAGCCTATGTGGTGGCCGAGCCCAACCCCGTGGCAGACTTTCAGAGCATCTCGGTGGTTAGAGAGTACCCCGACGTGTTCCCAGAGGAGCTGCCAGGACTACCGCCTAAGTGTGAGATTGAGTTGGAGATCTCACTCGTACCAGGGACTTGCCCCATTTCTACTGCACTGTATCGGATGGCACCACTTGAGCTGTGAGAGCTCAAGTCACAGCTACAGGACCTGTTGGAGAAGGGCTTTGTGAGGCCCAATGCGTCCCCGTGGGGAGCCCTTGTTTTGTTTGTGAAGAAAAAGGATGGTACCCTGCGCCTTTGTGTTGACTATAGACAGCTGAATAGGGTCACCATCAAGAACAAGTATCCGCTACCGAGGATTAATGATCTGTTTGACTAGTTGCGAGGTGTTACAGTATTCTCCAAGATAGATCTGAGATCAGGCTACCACCAGTTGAGAATTAAGGAGATCGACGTCTCCAAGACAGCTTTCCGCATCCAGTATGGACACTACGAGTTTTTGGTCATGCCGTTTGGGCTAGCCAACGCCCCTGCTGCCTTTATGGATTTGATTAACCGGGTTTTCAGACCGTATCTGGATCAGTTTGTGGTGGTATTTATCGATGATGTACTCGTCTACTCACGGGATCAGGCACAACATGGACAACATTTACGGATGGTTCTGGACACTCTGAGAAGACGCAAGCTGTATGCCAAATACATCAAGTGCGAGTTTTGGTTGAGGCAAGTGACTTTCTTGGGCCATGTGATCTCATTTGATGGTTTGGCTGTGAATCCAGCCAAGGTTGAGGCCGTACTCAGGTGGGAGAGGCCACGTACAGTGATAGAGATATGCAGCTTCTTGGGACTGGCAGGTTACTACCGACGGTTTATCAGGGGTTTCTCGCAGATTGCGCATCCTATAACTCAGTTGACCCAGAAAGACGTGCCCTTTGCTTGGACAGATGCTTGTGAGGGGTGTTTCCAAGAGTTGAAAAAGAGACTGACTTCAGCTCCTGTGCTTACCATCCCAGATAGCAGTGGCGGTTCTGTGGTCTACACGGATGCTTCGTTGTCGGTGTTAGGGGGTGTGCTCATGCAGCGGGGTCACGTTGTCGTTTACTCTTCGCGGCAACTGAAGCCTGATGAGCATAGCTACCCTACCCATGACTTAGAGCTGGCAGCTGTTGTCTTCGTGTTGAAGACATGGAGGCACTACCTTTACAGTGAGACCTTTAAGATTTTCACGGATCATAAGAGCCACAGGTACTTGTTCGATCAGAAGGAGCTTAACATGAGACAGAGACGTTGGTTAGAGCTCCTGAAGGACTATGACTGTAGCATCTCCTACCATCCAGGGAAGGCCAATGTAGTAGCTGACGCCTTGAGCCGAAAGGCGCTTGCCCACTTGGCCAGTTTACAGGCACAGAGTTGGAGACTCATGGAGGAGTTGGGCAGTTGGCGACCCCGAGAGTCACAGGGGTATTGTGGGGCTGTGACGATGACACGATAGACGAGACCAGAGCTGATAGACCACATCATTACACGACAGATGAAAGATCCATACCTACGGTCGTTGCGAGACAGAGTGCTGTCAAGGGACTCAGAAGACTTCTCTTTTACAAACAAGGTGCTGCATATGAGGGGACGTTTGTGTGTTCCCAGGGATGAGGAGTTGCTGAGAGAGCTCCTGACTGAGGCGCACGAAGATGTATCATGATCTAAGACGTGACTTTTGGTGGAGAGGGATGAAACGGGATGTGGGTGAGTTCATGCAGCAGTGTTTGGTGTGCCAGCAGGTGAAGGCCGAGCATCAGAGGCTTGCAGGGCTGTTGCAGCCATTTCCTGTGCCAGAGTGGAAGTGGGAGAGCATCACCATAGACTTGGTGGTGGGTTTACCTGTTACCCAGTGAGGACACGACGCAGTCTGGGTGATAGTGGACAGGTTGACGAAGACGACACGTTTCCTACCGATCCGAGCCACTTTAGGACCAGCATAGTTGGTAGAGAGGTACATTCGTGATGTGGTATGTCTGCACGGAGTTCTATGTAAGATTGTATCTGACTGGGATACCTGTTTTACTTCCCAATTTTGGGCTAAGTTTCAACAGGCTTTGGGGACACGGTTGAGGTTCAGTACGGCGTACCACCCCCAGACGGACGGACAGTCAAAGCGCACTATACAGTCACTTGAGGACCTTTTCACGCCTGTGTACTAGACTGGAGGGGCTCTTGGGAGGAGCACTTACCCATGGCAAAGTTTGCATATAATAACAGCTATCACTCGAGCATTGGCATGACACCCTACGAGGCTCTATACGGACAAAGGTGTACTGTGCCCTTGAGTTGGGTTGAGGTGGGGACCAAGTGGGAGGTTGGTCCCAGGTTGATCCGGTAAAATCAGGAGGTGATAGAACAGATCCACAAACGACATCGTATTGTCGGGAGCATGCAGAAGAGTTATGCTGACCAGAAGCGCAGAGAGGTGCAGTTCGAGATTGGGGATCACGTCTTTCTTCGCGTTTCGCCATGAAGGGCCTGCAGCGTTTTGGGGTGAACGGGAAGCTTGCATCAAGGTTTGTGGGGCCCTTTGAGGTCCTGGAGTGGGTAGGACCCATTGCTTATTGGCTTGCCCTTCCTCCCCAGCTTTCTGGTGTGCACGACGTGTTCCACATGTCCAACCTCAGGAAGTACGTCGCAGATCCCAGTCACGTTCTGAGCCACGAGAGTGTCAAGGTGAGCGACAACCTGACCTACCCTGAGCGACCAGTGCAGATACTAAACAGAGCCGTCCGGAGTTTGAGACGAAAACAGGTACCCCTGGTGAAGGTCTTGTGGAGGAGCCAGCGGTACGAGGAGGATACCTGGGAGCTTGAGGCAGCGATGTGAGAGCGGTACTTGGAGCTTTTTGAGGGTACGTCTTTTCGGACCGACTTCGATCCTCTTTAAGTTTGTTATGCGTTTATATTTCTCTTTCCGCACCCTATCTAGCTCAAGTTTCAGGGACGAAACTTCTTTTAAGTTTGTTATGACGTAAAGACCTATTCTGTTTGAGCCTTTTAAGACATCTGGACTGGCAGTTAGACGTCTGGTCAGACGTCTGGACCCCTTCCCAGACGTCTGGAAATTGAAAAATCTATATGCGAAATTGGTTCTGCGTGCAGCCAGTGCACAGACCTCTTTTCTTCTCTCTCTTCTTCTCTTCTCTCCCTCACCGAACCCTAACCCACTCCCTATATAAGAGCCCTCTCCCCCTTCCTTTCTTCTCCACTCCACCACCACCACCTTCCTTCCTCTCCACTTCCATGAGAGAGATGAGCGAGAGGGAGGGAGCAAGAGCGAGGAGTGAGGAGGAGGAGCGGCTTGAAGAGAGGGAGGAGGTTGAGCTTGCGAGCTCGAGAGGCTCGCCGGAGTGTGCACGGCTACCGTGGCGCGTGTGGGAGGAGTGCATCGGGGAGCCATCCCCAACTTCCTGCAGCGGCCAGAGTTGCAGCGAGAGGGAGGAGCCGTGGTGGAGCGCGGCGAGAGGAGCAGGATCTCGCTCTGATACTGGATTTTTTCCAGTATCAAATGTCCGGAGTGCCATCCAGACGACGGGCTGGATGTCTAGTGACGACATCGGACGTCTGAAAGTGGGTTTTCGCGTAGGTACGTCCTTCTTGCGGTTACAACCATGCAGGCCGCACCACAAAGCTGATTTGTTTGGCTAAACAGGGTTGCGCTACTCTATCGTGCGTAGGAGCAGCTTTGGGAAGACATGCGACATACCCTCCCGCACATTTCGGATGTCTGGACAGCTTACCAGACAGCCAGAGGCATTCCCAGATGATTAGAGGATAGGTCGGACGTTTGGAGCTGAGTCTAGACGGTCAAGTAGGAGTCTTAGACATCTGAGGTCGACACAGGGACTTGAGGTGAGACTCTGGTGACTTTTAAGACGTCTGAACTTTGTTCCAGATGTCTGATTTAGTTCTACAGTTCTGTTTTTGACCCGTTTAGGGTTCGATCAGGGTCCATTTTACGCAAACGAGATATCTGTGGTTTCCTTATGAGTTTCTCTACATGTTAGAAATCCTTATATACTATTCTGAACGTTCTGTTATGATGTGTTCCTTGGTATAGGACTTCGACTTGTTACGTATCTGGGGCTTGTAGAGGCACGTGAGTCTACCGTTCGAGCCCCCAGTTCTCCCGGATTGTCTGGCAGAGTGGTTTCCCCCTATTCTACTTATAAAATATTAATGCATATATGAAATTTAGATAACTAGAACCCTAGGATGTGGCATGAATCCTAGGACGAGAAATAGTTGTACTGTTTGTATGCGTGTTTAAGATTGCAGTCATAAATGAATGAGCTGAATTGTAAACAACTGTCTGTTAATAAATACGAGCTACCTGTAGAATATGAAATGCCTAAGATAACTAAATAGTTACCTGTGATATCACTTGTTGTATATGTTAATTTGTGGAAATACGAGCTGCATGTGTATAATACGAGAATGGAAATTGTGAATGATGAAACCTGGTATGGTATAATATGGTGAATATGAGCATGAACCCTACGAGGAATTAGGAGTAGAGCTCCTGTAGATGAATGGAAGGATCTGAAAATGTGAGTAAGAAGTGTGCTGGCCCTTGAGTACGTGGTACCAAGGAGAGCGAATGTCCCCTTTTTAGTGTAGAGCGGAGCTAGCCGTCGTTGGGTTGGGACCCGGGGTTAGGATTGGCCACTCTACACTGACTTCTGTTGCCCTCGCGTACACTGTACTGGGGAGAGCTACTAGTGTAGGGAGGGAGCTAGCCATCCCATGGGGCCCAGGGTTCAGCTAGCCACCCTACACCGACTTGTTAGGTCCACTGGGCAAACCAAGGTAGTCAGACAAGGGTGCATGGACTATAGAGGGGTGAGACCCCTGTTTGGTTCTGAGGGGCTAGACCCCTATTGCTGAGAGGGCTAGGCCCTATACTGTTTTGTATTGTACTTTAGGCGTACCTGCTAGTAGAAACGACTGATCGCGTGCCAGTGCGGGATGGCTACTCGTACGCTTATCGCGCGTGCCGTAGTCACCACTATGTTTGTCTGTGACCTCGGGTTGGTTGACTGGGTGTAGGATTACCACGGGGGACTCTCGGCTAGAAGAGTACCACGTGTGCTTTCTACTCCTCGGAAAAGACTACAATCAAGATCGTTCCTACGAGGAACATGCGAGATTAAGAAAGAAATCTGAAAGTAAACTAATGGATGAAAAGGAATTACTTGTAAATAAAATAATTGGAAAAGATAAATTTACCTGTTAGCTTTTACTGCTTTAGATAGTTTGATTACCACTCTACTTAACATTCGCTGATTCTGTTTTCTCATAACCCTTTACAGGTCCAGGAGTTGAGCAGCCCGAGTCACCGACTGCAGAGGGTGCTGGACCCAGTCGAGCCCAGCAGTAGTTTGTTACTATTGTAGTACTTCCTTTCTGTTAGTGAGTTTTAGACTTTGTTTTACTGTTCCTGTTACTATTCTTTTGTTCTATTTTCTTGTTGTGGTGGTGGTATGTACTATTCAGCAGCCTTTACTTCCTTTACTGCTTGTACGTTTTTACTGTTAGTTACCTTCCATAGTGGATGTGGTTTATTTTCCTGCCTTTCGGTTATTTCTTGTTGGACGACTGAATCTTGGGATTAGTCGAGTCGAACCGGTTTCGGATTTTGTAGGGATTCGGGAACCGGATCGTAGCAAAGGTATTCATGAATAATAAACCTTTTATAGTATCTTCAAAAAATATACACACCTTACGAATAGTGGGAGTGTTGCATGATCACATTGGTCAAGTGGGAGATATTGGTTAAAAAGAAAAAAAAAGGTTGGAAGAGCGTGACCTAGTGGTCATCTTACTCGGTCAAGACCGTGCCAATACGTTGTTGGTGAAACTTGAGGCGAGGTGATTTCAGAATGGGCTAACGAGACGTGCAAAATGCCTACAAAAGAGAGGAAGAAGGCATCTTACGAAAGTCCCGATCTAGGAAGACAATCTACTCCCCTCTACTTCTCGAGATCGACATGCTGTTTCAAATAGAACCTAGCAAGCTTGTGTGCTAGGTTAACTAATAGCCTATGTACCTTTGACAAAGTAAAGGATTCATTTGATCTCAACATAGACGTACACCTTTACATCACATACCTTATCTTCCATTCAGGTTATGTCTTAGACTTTTACTTGACTAACTGGATTGATGACATCATAGATATCCTCCAGTAACCTAAGATTTATTGCCATTTCAAGGCCATTGTAAGAATGATGAGAAAATGATGCCCTCTACATTGATTTCATTTGATTATTTTAGATGGATATATAAATGATAAGAAAATGATGATATCCGAACCAACAAATCTTTTTAACAAATGCTCAAGTACGGAATAGGATGTTTCTAGAGGGGGGGAGGGGGTAAACGGGGACAATTAAACAAGTAAATTTAAAAGTAAATATCTTACGTAAAAATTAACGTAAGTATTGATGTGTGATCGGATCCATCATTACTTAAAAGACCTCCATCATTTTAAATAAAAAATATGTAAGTATAAAATCAAGAACACACATGTACAAATCATTAAAATTACATTTAAAATTATTTTACATAAATATAAAATTATCAAAAAAATAATTTGACATGGATACATTTTTGGTTAAAATAAAAAAACTCTACTGTCCCAACCAACTTAGAAAGTAGTGACTTTATTAAATATGATGGGATCCATCATTTAACAAAAACTTACGTTATTTGTTTTTATTCCTTTACAAAATCAGTCACATTTTATATTTCTCCTCATTTTAACTTTATCTTTTTTTTTCTTTTATTTGAAAATGAGGTATTCTACGAGGAAGAACCACGTATAACACGACGCAGCCCAATTAAACAGGAAAGAGAGACGAGACCGAACGCCCTGGTAGGAAGGAGATGGCTGCTCCTCGTGGTAGGAAAAACTCACTCCTATGCGAAGGAGACGAAATCACAACAAAATAAAAAAAAATAAAGAAACGGAAAAATACAGAAAGGCTTCCGGCGTAAGGGAGATCAACCAAGCTATATTATTGTTTTTTAAAATAGAAAAAGCCTACATCTATAAAAAGAGAGAGAGCTGAAAAAAAAAAAAAAAGGAAAGGATCAGAATAGACAGGTTATTTTAAAATCTTACCTCTGATCCCGTATTTACTCCATCACGGTCAACGTCACATGCGGTACCAGTCCAAGGAAGGTTGTTGCCTTTCTCCTCGACTCTTTCGACTACCCTACTTTCGTATTTATAAAACTCATCTTCTACCACTTCCTACAGCAACTTGGTTTCCCCGACAGTTTCCCTCTATCTCTTATTATTTTCCTCCAAAATTCCAAACCTTTAGATTAATGCTACATGGAAACTCTACGCATGACAACAATTAAAAGCTATATTGGCCTCTCCGGTAAAAAGTTTGAGTAACGGAGAGGATTCGTCCCCGACAAACGATAGGCTGCGTATCCCTCTTCTCGTTGAACAAAACATATGCCTCGTTGTGAGTCTCCTACCACAGTTTGCTGCATGGTTCTTCCCTAGCACGACTTGGCTGAAATGTGGATCAAAACCGTAACGAATAGTTTGGCGAGGAGGATAATTTATAAAAAATAGGAGTTAATTTTATTTGGTAGAATTGATATTTTGATGGAAATTAAGAGAATTTAACATTGGATAAGTTACTCTTAGATTGATGTAAAATTTTTTTTTTTGTGAGTTATCTTATATATTTTTATATATTAATTTAAAATTTTTTCAAACAATTACAAATTAATCTATTAAAATAATTTTTATAAATTTCAAATAAAAATAAAAGATAATTTAATTATACATAATTATCCCATAAAACCTACCCATGCAAACTAACTCTAACATTTCGTTCGCACTGGATAATGTCGATGTCAATTTGTCTAAAAATGAAAGATAATTTCTTCTACATAAAATTATGAATAATAGAAAAACACATCCCTTTCCATATCCCAAGCTACGCCCCCCTCCCTCACCGAATCGGGGGCATCACTCCCGAAACAGACTTCACCCCCCTCATTTATCCGCTTATCGAAATTCAACGGAGGAGAAAGTCACCACGTGATCGAACGTACGTCCCCCCGCTGCCCTAAAATTATCTTGAGAAATTCATCGCTCTTCTGAGATCCGTCTCATACTTCCCGCACTTTCAAATATTTCATGACTTGACGTGATATTCCTTGATGTCGATATATCTACAGAATTTGCGTGGACAGTTGCTGTTTTATTTATTTATTTATTTATTTTATTTTTTATTATTTTATTTTTTATGTATTATATCTATTTTAAATTTTATTTTTTTCAATTATCTTCTTTTCTTATAATTTCTATTAAAAATTAATATTAAATATACTTTTACAAAAAATATGAAATAATTATATATAAAATCAGCAGTATAAAATTGAGACATCAATTGTTTGATGTATTTTAATTTTTTATTAAATTATTTTTAATTAATTGAAAATTAAGATATCAGATAATATATTTTATAATATACGATTGGTTGATTTTTTATTAAATAAAAATTAAGATATACCGATCGAAAATTTATTGATAAAAAATTATATTAAATTTATATATGATTAACATTTACACTCTTATATCATAGGTTAAAAAATTAATTATATTTGATTTCACGAATACAAAATGCGTTTATTTCTTCTATATTCGTTGACATGAGTGTAGTTGATTCTGCCAAGGGTAAGAATTTCACTCGTTCATAAAAGAAAAAAAATTCACGCTCCATTGTTAAGCGTAAGCAAATTTGAGAATGGAACAATCTTTATGCACACAATCTTTATACAGTGACGGTAGCAATTACTTTTTATCACTATTTACTTAATTTTGAAAAAACTTTGATTTCATCTCATCTTCGTCCTCCCTCTCTCTCTCTCTCTCCCGCTTCAACACACCCTCTCTGTCTTATTTAGGATGGGTCAAAAAATAAAATCAAAATTTTAATCATGCAATTTTGGATAAAGTAAGATAAATGTTGGATAGAATTTTAAACGTCTCCATTTAGTAAATTAAATATGTCAATTTATTTTAATTTTTACTCGATGTATCTTAATTTTTTTATCAAAATATATCGATTGAAAAATAAAATATATCAATTGAAAAATAAATAAATATTTTTACTCAATAAAATACATTGATGTATTTTAATTTTTTACTAAAAATATCGATTTAAAATCAAAATATATTAATATATTTTAATTTTTCATCGAAATATAACATTTGAAAATTTAAATACACAGATATATTTTTATTTTTAATTGATATGTCTTATTTTGCATCAAAACCGATGCATTTACATTTTTCTATCAATTTTTATTCGATTGAATATTATATGTTAATTAGTTTATATCCAATTTAAGTCGAAATTGATTCATATTCAATATTTATAACATATGATAAAAAAATTATATATATCATATATCTAAATTTGAATTGGTATTCTATGTTGTAAACTAAATATAAGTAATATGAATGCTTAAATGCAAATCTATTCATATCCAATTTTTATAAAATATGATAAAAAAATTATAATATGATGAAAAATTATGTCTAATGTATATCTAAATCTGGGTAAGTATTCCAAATTATAAAGTAAATATGAGTAATATGAATGTTTCTATTCAAATCATATTTGATCCAATCTCATCATTGCATGCATGTAAAACCACTGAAGCAATTGGAAGCCACCAAGCATGCCAATGCACCATCTTTCTTTTTTGAAAGGCAATTGATTAGCCACTTTGTGTGAGTGCCTAAACGACATGAAGAGAATGTAAATTTTTTTTTTTTTCACTTCAATTCGCCTTACCTTACAAGATGGATAACTTTAGAGACCTAATTATCTTTCTTTACTATAATCCACCTTAAAGGAGGGTAATTTTATTACAAGCCTATATTGAGCCTAGAAGGATTTGCGAATTAATCGCATAGAACATTTCAATAATTCAAGCATAATCTACCAATGTGTTCCCTTCATATCTATCTATCTATCTATCTACCTGTTACGACCCAATCCCAGATCTCTATAGGATCCGAGATCGGTCCGCCTCGACCAATTCCAAGACCTAGTCGTCTAACAAGAAATAACCAAAAGGAGGAAATAATTCACACCCACACATGCAATGTAACTAAGCAGAAAAATAATCAAGAGATAGTAAAAGAAACAGAGAAAATAATCTATCAATGTTATAGGCCATCACAACTACGATAAAGGAAAGTACAGCGGAAAAGTACTGAAACAATATTACATAGAACATAATACTCACTATTACAATAGAAGCTAGGGAAACAATAAGAAAATGTAGCTAAGACTGGGCTCGACTAGGCCCAGCTCCCTCTGCAGTCGGTGGTGCTGGCTACTCAACTCCCTGACTTGAACAAGGTTATAAAATTTCTGGAGTCAGCGAACGCTGAGTAGAGTGGTAATTTAGCCATTTACATGTAATTAAGCCAAGCAATTAATTAATACAATAAAGTAACTATCCATTTTCATTTAGTTCAATCAAGTACTTCTAATTTGTTGTTCGTTTATTCACTTAAATCATTTCTTGATCTAGCTTGTTCCTCACGGGAATGATCTTGATTGCAGCCTTTTCCATGATGTAGGAGGTACACGTGGTGCTCTCCTGGTCGGGAGAATCCCCCGTGGTAGTCCTACCCCCAGTCAACCACCTCGAGGTCATGGTCGCGACCTAACGGTAACTACGGCACGCGTGATAAGCACGTGGGTAGCTATCCCGCACTAGCACGCGATCAGTTGTTTCCACTAGCAGGTATGCCTAAAGGTACAGCACGGAACAGTACAGGGTCTTGCCCTCTCAGAACAGGGGTCTCGCCCTTCCATAGTCCGCGTACCCTTGTCTAATGGCTCGGTCCTTTGTCGCTATGGTAAGTACAGTCGTTGGAGTATATGACAAGAACAGTTACCAGTTTAATACAATTTATCACTCGGAATGACAAGTTTCCCAAGGTCGAACTCAGGGAGCAACTATAATTCTAGAAGCCTATGAATTCTCAATATATATGGTTTTACAAAAATTAAGCGAGAGAGAAAGAAGGGGTGATTGGCTTCGACTCTCTTCTTTCTTCTTCTTCTCTGCTTCTGTGGTTCCTCTTTCTTTTTCTCCTTTCTTCCTCTCTGATTTTCTTCTCTTCCTCTTCCTTGCGGCTGCAGAGGCTACTGCCTTCTCATTGATTTCCTTCAGCTGCTAAGTCTTCCTCCTTTCTTCATTTCTGGTTTTCTTCTTTCTGCTTTTCTTCTTTCTGCTTTTCTTTTGCTCTGGCCGCTGACCTTCCGTCGTCTGACTCGATGCTCAGACGGCTTAACTGTGCATTTGCTACAGTGTGGCTCTTCTTCTTTTCCTTCAGCTCCTCTCCTTCCTTTCTTTTTCAGCAGCTGCTCAGTGCGGCTAAGTCTTCAGCCGCTCCTCCTCCTCTCTTCTTCTTCCTTCGCCTGCTTCTTCCTTCTTTTTCCTTCTTCCCTACGCGCACACACAATTATCAGTGCAAAACCTACCCCTACCCCTTCCCTGCGTCTCTCTCTATCTCTATTTCTCTCTCAAAGGTTCGCTCCCAGAGCATTCGCGGGTATACGAGTCGGGTAACGCGCCCGGGACCAGGCCCACCGACATGCGGTGGTGGGTGAGGAGTGCTTGGTCAGGTAGTCGGGTTCGGCCCAGGCCCGCGGGGCGTGAGCGCGGGCGAGGGCAGGTGCAAGCGCGTGGCGCGCTGCGTGCGTGGGTGAGGGACCTGACCCTTGTGTATCAAAGGCGAACAGCTAAAGTCACCTTTTCAATTTAAGTGTGGGCGCGAGGCCACACACTTAGGAGGTGGGACTAAAGTCCCACCTCTGCTCCGCGTGCCCGCAGGCGAGAAGGCACTGGCAATTGGGGTAGCAGCGAAGGCTCGCGACCCCAATTGTGAACCTGGGCACGTTCGCGGAAGCACCTCGCATTTCCTAGAGCTCACGCCTGGGCTGGAGGAGTCCTGGAGCTGCCTGCGAAGAAGCTTCAGCAGCTCGTCAATGGCGGCGTGGGGGTGGAGACCTGAAATCACAAAGATGGCCTCACGGCCACATCAGACAACGTAGGGAGCGTCACCGAAGTGTGGCGAAAGCAGTGCGAGGGTCGGTGAGGCATGAGAGCGCCTGTGTCCGTGTGCCTAGGGCAGACTGTGTGTGCGGAAGTGGGTGTGTTCGGGGGGTGGTCGGGAGGTGAAGGGTGGTGAATGGAGTGGGGGAAACTCTTGAGTGGAGTGAGGGGGAGCTTCTGGGCTTGTCGGCGAGGGGTGAAATGGCCTGTGAAGGTGGAGCGACGTCGCCGGAGATGGTGGCCGGAGGTGAAGCAGATGGGGGTGATAGTGGCAGTTGAGGGGTCTGAAATGCTAATTGAATGAGGGAAAAGTGAAAGGAGAGTAAGGGGAAGATTCCTACCTACTTAGTCGATGAAGAGGGAGTGGAAGACATCCGACTCGTGCCTGCCGGAGCTGGGGACGAAGGTGCCCAGGAGGGGGTTATTGGCGATGAGGAGGAGATCTGAAGGCGCCAGCTGGTGCGGCCTGGCGTGGGAAGACGGGGCAGAGTAGGCTCTGCTACAGGTATGGCAGCAGAGCAACGAGGAGGAGGAAGGAGGATCGCCGGAAGCTAGGGCACTTTGACTGGAGAGGGGAGAGATTAAATCGAGGGTTTCTCTCCGCCAGAAGTAGCTTGAAGGAGACGGTAAACCCTGCCGCTCCTTATAAAGGCACTGGCGAGGAGAGGGGACCGAGGAGGCGACGTGCCGTGCTCACTGGAGATGGCCGGAAATGGACACCCATGCCTTTCATGCATTTGCACGAGAGGCATGGCTGGTTGCAGGGGTCATGGGAGGGTCCCTGCGACAGAGGATGACGCAGGGAACCTCCCGTTCGTTCCTGAGAACGGGCGCCATGCCCTGCACGGCGCCATCCTCCACGCAAGGTCGCCGGAGGTATGACGCTGCTCAGAAATGGCATGGAGGACCATTCTGCAAAGAACGATGAGAAAGATAGGGGGTCATTTGCAAGGGTTTCAAAAGATAAGGGTCAAAAAGTAATTTAAGAAGATCAATTTGTAAAGTCGGTCAAGATGGTCTTTTCTTAGGCCCAAATTTTTATACCAGCCTAATTTGAACCTAAGGATTTTAATGGTGAAATTTTATTTTAGGTTGGACCATGTTTGACCGGTCAATTTGTACAAATACCCAAATTAAGTCATAAATTGGGCATGGTTCTCATTTTAGGTCAAAATAGGTTGCAAAGGCCAAATTGAAGGTTCTAAATCCTAGAGAATATTTTTCCATGAATTTTAGGGGTTTAGTTTATTTTTATCCTGCCTCGAACCTCGTGAATTAAAGTGGATTTATTTTAGGATTACAGAATGTCATTTAATTCTTAGAAGTTGCTATAACCCTTTTTAGATCAGATCATCCCACTTCCCTCCTTATTAAGCTCATTTGACCTTCGTTTAGACCCTTAATTACCCTGTTTGCACACTGCATTGGTAGAATTACAGTTTTACCCCTTATGATTTGTCTTATTCTTTAACTCAGAATTCTCTGAGTTAAGCCTCTCTTTAGGTTTTGTAGGAGCATCTTCACACTTATTTAGATTAAATTGTGCTAGTTAGGGTTCATGATGAGGTTCTCATCATACCCCCATGCCTAGCTTTTGCTAGTCCCTTAGCAAAAATTTTAAGGTTTCAACCCTTGTTCTAGACCATGAAGTTCTTAATGAGTTTAGATAAGTGCTTTTTTTTTTGTAACCTTGATTAGGTTAGAATGCCAACCATAGGCCTAAAAGGTACTCTAGTACCAACCAAGATCCAGATCTGTCTAGCCTTAGCCTCAGTCCTTAGCAAAGATTTTTAAGGCCTACAAGAGCTAACCTAAGGCTTATTGGACTTTGTGGTTAAAGCACCAGTGCTTGAGATAATTTTAGCCCTGGTTCAGTTCGCAGTGCGTTTTGTAAAAAAGTGAGGTAGAAGATTTATATGTTTGGAGAGTTTTCTCTCTCTTTTTATTTTTAATTCTAGCTTAGGATTGGCTTCTCAACACAGTATGTATCAGATTCCTTGTCCCCATCATCAATCCTCAAGGGTTCCTGGTAGTCGATGCTTCGAGATAGCACTGCCCATGGCTACCCCCAGAACCCTGGCTTTTGAGATTTCGAGATAATTCCATCCATGGCATTCCGTGGCCGAATTCAGACCCTGGCAATTGACACTTCGTGATAATGCCATCCATAGAATCTGAACCGGCAGAGTGCTTACATGGCCCTAGTAGGATATGTAAATATCCTAAGAGACAAGCACCGAGGAGATGATATGTTGTTACGCATCTTCGAGGGGAATTTCCAACCTCTCCGCGCTGGGAACTCGTCCAAATCAACTTGTGTTGATCGGCCGCTCCTACTCTAGGTGTCATTTTCAGAATTTTTACAACGCTTCTGCGTGATTTTGATTTTTATGCTTACTGAACTAGGTTGTGTGTGAAGTTAGGGTGCTTAGGTTACTGAGTCCCGTAAACCAAAAGTTAGTTAACGAGGCCAAATACTCCCTAAGCCTTGGACCTAATATTTAAGATTTTCATTTTCCTCAACCTCTTGAGGAATGTCTAGATCTTAATGGGTACTAAGAGTCTATCCAAGAATGCTTAAGGTTTGCGTTCTTACTAATCTCACTGTGCACTTTCCTTTCCTTTTCCTGAATGAGGTCTAGAACTTAGGTTAACTCCTTAATTTCTTACTAATGACTATCTCTTTTCTTTCATTTTGTGCTCCTTCTTTTGATCATTTTGTTCTTTTTCTCCTCTTTTGTAGAGTCCACAAAATTTCTTTCCTCCTCTCAATTTTTTTTTATGGTATTTTTGGCATATGTGAATTTTTTGTTTAAACCTTTTCTTGTGAGTTTTGCACTTTCATGCCCCCCCATGCCTAAGATTTGCAATGTCCTCATTGTAACTTAGGAGGGTTTGTATTTAACTTAGTTTATGTATTAGGACAGATGTTTTGATGAGTGAATGGGTCGGGATGACTGTTGCGGACGATTTCTAGTTTTAGATGCAAGCACCTGAGGTGGAGTCGGCTATCCTAAAGGTTGAACCTTAAGTGCGAAAAAGGTGTCGGGAAAGGTTTCGGGTTTTTTCAAAAAGAATGACGGGCTGCCTCCCGTTGAGCGCTGATTTTTACACCATCGGCTGGGCGCAATATGCTCAGGGAAAATGGAGGATAAATGATGATTCAGCCAAATCTGTAAAGGTTACATCAATGAACGGTTTGAGTCTTTGACCGTTCACGATGAAAGGCTCGGAATCATGGCTGAGCAGACTGATTTCTACGGCTCCATTTCCAAAAACCTGTCGGACAAGGTATGGTTCGACCTACTTGGATCACAGTTTCCCAGGGAAGAGTTTGAGTCGGGCATCAAAGAGTAGGACCTTCTGACTAGGATGAAAGATATTTCTGGATATGTGCTTGTCATGGAAGGCTTTAACCTGCTCTTTGTAGATTCACGAGTTCTCATACGCATCAATACGTAACTCATCGATCTCACTTATCTGAAGCTTTCTGTGGGTTCCAGCCTTAGAAAGATCTAAATTACAGCTCCGTACTGCCCAATAGGCTTTGTGCTCCAATTCGACGGGAAGGTGACACACCTTCCCGTACACCAGTCTAAAAGGAGACATGCCTAATTGGGTTTTGTGGGCGGTCCTATAAGCCCACAAAGCTTCCGAAAGTCGGGACGACCAGTCCTTCCTGTCAGGGCGAACAGTAACCTGCAGGATTTCTTGATCTCCCGATTTGATAGCTCAGCTAGACCATTAGTCTAGGGTTGATAAGGAGTGTAGATTCAGTGAGACACCCCGTATTTGGTTATCAGTGACCTGAACTGAGCGTTCGTAAAATGGGTTCCCCTTTCAGAGATGATTGCACGAGGAATCCCAAACCGTGAAAAGATATTGTGATGAATGAATTTGATAACGATTTTATGATCACAAGTTTGAGTCGGTATGGCTTCGATCCATTTGGACACGTAGTCCACAGCCAGCAGAATGTACTCGAAGCCATCTGAAATAGGAAAGGGGCCCATAAAATCAATCCCCCAAATATCGAAGATTTCACATACGAGAATCGACTGCAAAGGCATCATGTCGCGATGGCTCATGTTGCCCAAAGTTTGACAACGACTGCATGCCTTGCAGTGATTGTATGCGTCCTTGAATAAAGTGGGCTAATAAAAGCCACACTGGAGGATTTTTGATGCGGTTTTGTGCCCAGAGAAGTGGCCACCGCATGCCTGGTCATGGCAGAAGGAGAGAATATCATTGATTTCACCTTCTGGGATACATCGCTGGATGATTTGGTCAGCACCTATGCGAAAGAGGTACGGATCTTCCCAGATGTAGTACTTGGCATCAGAGCGCAATTTGTCTTTCTTGGCCTTCGACCAATCAGACGGGATCTGATGAGATGCCAAGTAGTTTACTATATTAGCAAACCATGGAAGTCTAGTATCAATAGTCAGTAGGTGCTCATCAGGTAAATGCTCCGTGATGGGTCCAGAAGGGTTGATGATCTCAGAAGGAAGGCGAGACAAATGGTCAGCTACCACGTTTTATCTTCCTGCCTTGTCACGAATCTCGAGGTCAAATTCTTGCAACAGCAAGATCCATCGGATTAGTCAGGGCTTTGCATCCTTCTTGGCAATGAGATGCCTCACAGCCGTCTGATCCGAGTAGATGACGTGGGAACCGAGGAGATAGGATCGAAATTTTTCGAGGGCAAATACTACGGCTAGCAGCTCTTTTTTCGTAACTGTATAGTTACGCTGAGCCTCGTCAAGTGTCTTGCTAGTGTAGTAGATGACCACGGGTTTCCCGTTAACTTTCTGCCCCAGAACCGCTCCTACAGCGAAATCAGATGCATCGCACATGATCTCAAAGGGTTGAGACCAATCAGGGGATTGTAAGATCGGGGCCTGGGTGACTCGGTCATGGTGGTTTTCAAAGGCTTGAGTGCATTCCTTGGAGATCTCAAAGGGTACATCCTTAGAAAGAAGAGTAGTCAGGGGGCGCGCGATTTTCAAAAAGTTAGGAATGAAACGACGGTAAAAATCGACGTGCCCTAGAAAAGAATGGATGTCCCTAATCCAGCTAGGCATAAGAAGTCGAGAAATCAGATCGACCTTGGCTTGATCCACTTGGATGCCTTTCTCTGAAATTAAGTGACCTAGGATGATCCCCTCAGGCACCATAAAGTGGCTCTTTTCCTAGGAAAGAACCAAATTTACGTCGATGCAACGCCTGAGTATATGAACCAAGTGCTGGAGGCAATCATCAAATGATGCCCCAAAAACTGAGAAGTCATCCATGAAGACTTCCAGATAATCACCTACCATATCAGAGAATATGGCAAGCATGCACTACTGAAAAGTCGCGGGTGCATTGCAGAGATCGAAAGGCATCCTTCGGAATGCGTAATTCCCGAAGGGGCAGGTGAACGTGGTCTTCTCTTGGTCCTCAGGATGAATAGCTACCTAGTTATAACCAGAGTACCCGTCAAGAAAGCAGAAGAATCGATTTCCCGCTAATTTCTCGAGAATCTGATCAATGAATGGTAGTGGGAAATGATCCTTCTTCATGGAGGAATTGAGTCGTCAGTAATCTATGCAGACTCTCCACGAGTTGGCTATTTGGGTAGGTATGATCTCTCCAGTTTCAGTTGTAATGGTGGTGAGCCCTGCCTTTTTAGGCACAACCTAAATTGGGCTCACCTAACTACTGTCGGAGATCGGGTAGATGATCCCTGCATCTAACCACTTAATGATCTCCTTTTTCACAACCTCCTGCAGATTGGGATTCAAACGCCTCTACATCTCACGGGAAGGTCGTGAGCCCTCTTCTGAATAAATACGGTGTGTGCAATAAGAGGGACTTATTCCAGTCAAGTCATCGAGAGTCCAACCAATGGCTCTGCGATGTTGCTGGAGAACAGCAATCAGACGGGATTCCTGATCAGGAGTAAGCTTGCAATTTATAATCACAGGAAAAGTCTGATTAGAACCCAAAAAGATGTATTTCAAATGATCGGGAAGGGGTTTTAGTTCAAGGATGGGGTTATCAGCAGTAGCGGGTGGTTCAGGGTAAGTGTGAGGTTCAAAGATAGGAGTTATGGGTTTGTCTAAATCAGGGTCTGTCTCCTCTAATTGCGGTTCAAGATCTTTCTTTGGTTGATGAGGCATAATCAGGTTATTCGCAAATTGTGTTTCATCAACCAAAGCTCTAATATCACAGATTTGTTCAATGACACTGCAATTGATTCCTTGTTGGGCCTTAAAGATATCAATTTTGAGAGTCTGATTCCTAAATTTCAGTTCTATTTGGCCCTCCTCACAACTGATGTTGGCTCTAGCAATGGCCAGGAAAGGTCTCCTGATAACACCACACAAGGGGATAGTAATTAGGTTGAATATGGCCCATCTTTAGAATAAAAGGCGCAACATAAAGTAGAATAGGAGCATTGCATGCATCAAGTACCAAGATTGCTTATAAACTGTATTAATGGCCATTTGTGTAAAGCATTTGTCAAAGCAGGCCTCAGATGAGCAATCAGACCGCACGGATGGATTCAGAATGATGAACGGAGTCCAATGGACTCAAGATCGGCCAAATCTGACATCTGGAGCTCCCACAATGGGCCCAAGAAATTCTGACCGTTGATCTGGAGATCAACGGCCTAGAGAAAGCCACGTCGCCCCGCCCCCACCGCTGGCACACCCCCAAGCGGTGCCGTTGATCTTCGATCGAACGGCCGAGATCCGCGCGCTCGCCCGCGGTCGCTGCGACAAAGCCCGGGCGTGGCGCAACGGTTAGCGCGCACGCCTGCATCGCCACGACGCACGTTCGAGCCGCGCGGAGCAGAAATCGAAGGCGAGCGAAGGGCGCGGCAAAATTGGGCCGCCCAATCAACAGCGGGCGGCCAGGATAGCGCCACGCGGCGCGACGACAGCTCCCTAGCGCCCATGCGCGCGCTCGAGGCGCGATCTCAGCGTGGGCGCCGAAGGATCTCAGCCGTTCGATCTTCGATCGGACGGCTCTCGATCAGCGGCCACGGATCGCGCGGAGAAGAAGATCGGGGCGGGCAGCTGACCGGCGGTAAGAGGGCTTCACCGACATTTATAGAAGCGATTTTAGCGACGCTCTGGATGTCGCTAAAGCCCATTCTTCTTTTAGGAAGCCGTTAACTCTATTTAAACCCCTTCTACCACCATTCAATGCATACTCTCCCACTTGCAACTACTCCACTCCTCTCCTAGCTAGTTTTAGGCACTCTTGTAATCGCCGAAGACGACGAGCCGCCGACGGAGCCTCCTCCACCGCCGTGGCTGCCTCATCGCTCTCCACTCTCTCTCTACCTCTCTCTCTCTCTCTTTTAGGCTTTCATTTACTTTTGTTGAAGCATGTATTTAATGTTGTAAACTATGAACTATGAATGCATGTTTAATGAAATTATTTTTCGTTCAGTCGCCATTTTAATTTCTGTTTAAAGTGCATGATCAAAACTAAGAGCTTTCTAACCCTAAACTCTCTCTCTCGCTCTCGCTTTTCAAAACCGTCTCTTTCGCAAGCAAAACTCCGCCTTTTTCGTGACAACAAGTGATAAACAAAATTTGATTTCCACGCCTCCCTGAGACCGACACTCGGACTCACCTCCGTTTACTTCTTTTAAAATCGACGTATCAAGTGCGACTATAACGACACCTCTTAACACACACGCACTACGGCACGTCATCTCCCTAGAATGATCGGTGTATCCCTAGGGTTTTCAGGTGCGTCCATGTCTAAGACTATGAAGTCTACAGGGAAATAGAAATCCCGCACTCTTACAATAACATCCTCAAGAATCCCTTTAGGTGACTTTATAGATTGATTTGCTAGCTGGAGTGTCACCTCAGTCGATTTTAGCTCGGATTCTTCTAGGTGGTTAAGTAAGGATGTGGGTATCAAATTTATGGAAGCACCCAAGTCTAGCAATGCTCTGTCGAACTGGGTTTCACCTATTTTTCATGAAATCAGGGGAGTACCTGGATCTTTTGCCTTGGGTGGGAGTCTGCTCAGGATTACAGAGCTGGCTTGCTTTGACAGTACAATTGGACTCCTACTTTTGGTTCGCAGCTTACGCTGAGGTGTACATACATTCTTCAAGAATCGTGCGTAAGCCGGCACGTGGCGAATTGCATCCATCTAGAGGATGTTTATTTGGACCTGCTCAAAGAGCTTGACCAAGTCCTCCTCAGGTGCCACGGGTTTGGTTGTCTTCTTTCCTTTGGTCAAGGCCTTGGGAAATGGAACCTTGGTTGGTTCTTCTAGGATAGGTCCAGGTCATTGATCGGGGACAGGGATAGGAATGTCCTGGATTACTGTCCTAGGTTTTGGGTCACTAGCAGGCTTGGAGTGGTCTGGATAAGGTGGATCTTGGGTCTCGTTACCACTGCGGGTGGTCACAGAATTCAGTCCTGCCTGGTTCTGGTTAGGGTTTGATAGGATGGGTTGCTGCTGATAACTCGCATAAGAAGTTGAAGCCTCCATCCCGTCAGGTGAAGGGACACAGGGGGCCTGATAAATCATGTGTGCTTGGCCCGGGTTTGGGTTCATAACGCGCCGCTGGGTTGGCACGTTATTAGGGTTAGGAAGAGGTTGAGAAGGAAGTGTGCCTGGTTGGCGAGAATTTGCCAACTGGGCCAGTTGGTTTGGAACCTCTGTAATTTCGTCCTTGTGTTGCTTCAAAATAGCTGCATTCGTTCTCTGAATGTCAGCCAGAGTCTAAAGGATGAGGGACATTTGGTCTTGGTTTGGCCCTGACGGATAAGTAGGGTTGGGCCGAGGCTGAGACGGTTGGTAAGGACGAGGTGGTTGTGGACGGGGCTGAAAGGGTGGTCTTTGAGTTTGGGAATTTCCCGTCCACTGGAAGTTGGGATGGTTTCGCCATCCAGGATTGTAGGTATTGGAAAATGGGTCATTCTGGATGGCGTTGAGGTCCTCGCAGGTCTGAGGAACCTCTGAAGAGTCAGAGAATGGGGGAGTGGAATTCCCCTAGCTAGTATAGAAAGGGTCAGAGGGTCCTCCGACCCAAGAATCAGATGGGGGTGGATATGGTTCCATCCCAGGAGAAGGTTGGTGGAGAATGTTTTGCATAGTCTCCCGTGTGGAAGGAGGCTGTGCAAAGGAATTATGCGCAGAGGTGGCTCGCTGCAAGTGCTGAGTCAGCTCATCCACCTTCTTCTCAATAATAGAGACCTTGTCCAATCGACTGGCCATCAATTCCAGGTCGACTGATGCAGACAGGCCCTGCGTCTCGTGTGCTCCCCTAAGGTTCGTCGATGCGTGGGTATTCGTCCTGTCGAATAATCCCATGGAGTCATTATTGATGGAGTTCTCGCACATATTTTCGAGAATCTCCCACATAGTGTCCTCATGCTGACCCATGATATTCCCTCCGCAAGTTGCATTAACGAAAAGCCTAATATCTTCACGGAGTCCCTAGTAAAAAGACAGGACTTGTTCCCATTTAGGAACTCCGTGAAGGGGCACTTCCTCATGAGATCCTGAAAGCGATCCCATGCCTCATGGAGAGGTTCTCCTGTTTGTTGCGTGAAGTGGGTAATCTGATGGCGCAAGGCATTGGTCCGACCAACGGGAAAGAACTTCTTCAAGAACTCAGACTGAAGTTCCTCCCAATTGTTGATCGGCCGGGTCTGTGTTTGGTACCAATGGGCGGCCTTGTCCATAAGGGAGAAGGAGAACATTTTCATGAGGTGAATATCCTGATTTTATGCATCTGACCCAAAAGTCTGGGCCAGATGCTTTAGCTGTTTAATGTGCTAGAAAGGGTCTTCAGAATTAAGCCCATGAAATTTAGGTATGGCATGAATCATGTTGGGCTTTAGTTCAAAATTAGGTCCTCCAATCGGGATTCTGACTCGAGGCTCAATAGCCACCGCAGTAGGATTATAATGATCTCACATCATGGGACGCTGCGGTGGGTGCATGAAGTTCTGGAAGAGGTCATTGAGTCGCTAGAGCTGGTGGTCCAGATTGTTCTCTTCCTCAACTGGCTGAGCCCTTGTGGAAGAAGAAGGTGAGTTGGGTTCGGAGTCGGAGGAGAGGTCTATGTGAAGTGTTGGTTGCACAAAAAAGGGCCCCGAGGCTCAGCCTTGAGGAGAGTGAATTTCTAAAGGAGGTTTCAAGGACCTCCTACCAAACATACACCGATGGAGAGGATGAGTTTAGCAGGTGCTGGACCCAATCAAGACACTCAGAATGTTGGGTGACTATAGAGGTTCGGGGCAGATGGACCCCTTGATAAAAAGATCATCCACCTGAGAATTACCTAGGCAGCTAGAGAGGGTGAGTCCCGCGAAGACCCCTACACGGTAGAGAGCCCCCACGGGTTACAGGGTTTCCCCCACCCGACCTCTCTTGTCACTGACATTCCAGGTAGACCAGAATGGGGACCTTGACCTCTTAAGTCTACCACTTTTAGTTAGGATCAAGGTGCTTAGGTTTTCACTTGAACTTTAGCCTTTTGAGTGCAAAGAGTGACCTAAGTTTAAGGCTGGTTGACCCAAGGGGTCAACTTCACCTATTAATACCTTTGAGAGCTTATTAGGTCTTTGTCTTTTAGGGTTCAAGTGTTTTTAAGAGCCAAATTTCTTAGGGTTTCTCAAAATAGGTGCTTTCAAACAATGGCTTGGGCATACTTCTTTTGGGAATTCTCAATTCTTGCTTAGAAAGTGTGTCTCTAAAATCCTAATTTTGAATCTTATATTGGCTCTACTTGGTCCAGTTGGCTTCCTTTAGATTGGGTAATTAGGGCTCAAGCAAGAAGGTGTTAGCCCTAAATACCCTTAATGGATGTACAGATATACTGTGTTGAAATTGAAAACAAGCAGTTTTGATGATTTACTAAGTATGGAAGACATGTTATGCCTAAATTGCTTTTTCTTTCTATTTTTTCTTCCTCTTTAGAATTTAGGGGTTAAAATGAGAGGATAGAAAATTACCTGTCCTAGGTGTGGTTGTTGTGTGGCTGCTTGTTGTCCTCTTGATTTCCTGTGCCTGCACAACAAAAGAGAAGAGATCAATAGAGACTCAAAAATTGTGAATTAATAGCTTTTAGAATAGCCGTTGCTCCGCAGCATCGGTGCCAAAAACTGGCTCGGTCCTTTGCCGCTATGGTAAGTACAATCGTTGGAGTATATGACAAGAACAGTTACCAGTTTAATACAATTTATTACTCGGAATGACAAGTTTCCCGAGGTCAAACTCAGGGAGCAACTATAATTCTAGAAGCCTATGAATTCTCAATATATAAGGTTTTACAAAAATTAAGAGAGAGAGAAAGAAGGGGTGATTGGCTTAAACTCTCTTCTTTCTTCTTCTCTACTTCTGTGGTTCCCCTTTCTCTTTCTCCTTTCTTCCTCTCTGATTTTCTTCTCTTCCTCTTCCTTGCGGCTGTAGAGGCTACTGCCTTCTCTTTGATTTCCTTCAGCTGCTAAGTCTTCCTCCTTTCTTCATTTCTGGTTTTCTTCTTTTTGCTTTTCTTCTGCTCTGGCCGCTGACCTTCCGTCGTCTGACTCGGTGCTCAGACGGCTTAACTGTGCGTTTGCTACAGTGCGGCTCTTCTTCTTTTCCTTCAGCTCCTCTCCTTCCTTTCTTTTTCAGCAGTTGCTCAGTGCGGCTAAGTCTTTAGCCGCTCCTCCTCCTCTCTTCTTCTTCCTTCGCCTGCTTCTTCCTTCTTTTTCCTTCTTCCCTGCGTGCACACATAATTATCAGTGCAAAACCTACCCCTACCCCTTCCCCGCGTCTCT
Organism: Thalassia testudinum; assembly: GCA_037157565.1. Taxonomy (NCBI): domain Eukaryota; kingdom Viridiplantae; phylum Streptophyta; class Magnoliopsida; order Alismatales; family Hydrocharitaceae; genus Thalassia; species Thalassia testudinum. The sequence goes on from JAZHRO010000073.1 coordinate 157,962,716, forward strand.
CACTCTCTCTATTTCTCTCTCAAAGGTTCGCTCCCAGAGCATTCGTGGGTATTCGGGTCGGGTAACGTGCCCGGGACCAGGCCCACCGGCGTGCGATGGTGGGAGAGGAGTGCTTGGTCGAGTAGTTGGGTTCGGCCCAGGCTCGCGGGGTGTGAGCGCGGGCGAGGGCGGGTGCGAGCACGTGGCGCACTGCTTGCGTGGGTGAGGGACCTGACCCTTGTGTATCAAAGGTGAACAGCTAAAGTCACTTTTTCAATTTAAGTGTGGGCGCGAGGCCACACACTTACGAGGTGGGACTAAAGTCCCACATCTGCTCCGCGCGCCCGCAGGCGAGAAGGCGCTGGCAATTGGGGTAGCAGCGAAGGCTCGCGACCCCAATTGTGAACCTGGGCACGTTCGCGGAAGCACCTCGCATTGCCTAGAGCTCACGCCTGGGCTGGAGGAGTCCTGGAGCTGCCTGCGAAGAAGCTTCAGCAATGGTGGCGTGGGGGTGGAGACCTGAAATCACAAAGATGGCCTCACGGCCACATCAGACAATGTAGGGAGCCTCGCTGGAGTATGGCGAAGGCAGTGCAAGGGTCAGTGAGGCGTGAGAGCGCCTGTGTCCGTGTGCCTAGGGCAGACTGTGTGTGCGGAAGTGGGTGTGTTCGGGGGGTGGTCAGGAGGTGAAGGGTGGTGAATGGAGTGGGGGAAACGCTTGAGTGGAGTGAGGGGGAGCTTCTGGGCTTGTCGACGAGGGGTGAAATGGCCTGTGAAGGTGGAGCGACGTCGCCGGAGATGGTGGCCGGAGGTGAAGTAGATGGGGGTGATAGTGGCAGTTGAGGGGTCTGAAATGCTAATTGAATGAGGGAAAAGTGAAAGGAGAGTAAGGGGAAGATTCCTACCTACTTAGTCGACGAAGAAGGAGAGGAAGACGTCCGACTCGTGCCTGCCGGAGCTGGGGACGAAGGTGCCCAGGAGGGGGTTATCGGCGACAAGGAGGAGATCTGAGGGCTCCAGCTGGTGCGGCCTGGCGTGGGAAGACGGGGCAGAGTAGGCTCTGCTGCAGGTATGGCAGCAGAGCGACGAGGAGGAGGAACGAGGATCGTTGGAAGCTAGGGAACTCTGACCAGAGAGGGGAGAGACGAAATCGAGGGTTTTTCTCCGCCAGAAGTAGCTTGAAGGAGACGGCAGACCCTGCCGCTCCTTATAAAGGCACTGGTGAGGAGAGGGGACCGAGGAGGCGATGTGCCGTGCTCGCCGGAGATGACCGGAAATGGACACCCATGCTTTTCGTGCATTCGCACGAGAGGCATGGCCGGTTGCAGGGGTCATGGGAGGGTCCCTGCGACAGAGGACGACGTAAGGAACCTCCTGTTCGTTCTTGAGAACGGGCGCCATGCCCTACGCGGCGCCATCCTCTGCGCAAGGTTGTCGGAGGTATGGCGATGCTCAAAAATGGCAGGGAGGACCGTTCTGCAAAGAACGACGAGAAAGATAGGGGTCCATTTGCAAGGGTTTCAAAAGATAAGGGTCAAAAAGTAATTTAAGAGGACCAATTTGTAAAGTCGGTCAAGATGATCTTTTCTTAGGCCCAAAATTTTATACCAGCCTAATTTGAACCTAAGGATTTTAATGGTGAAATTTGATTTTAGGTTGGACCATGTTTGACAGGTCAATTTTCACAAAAACCCAAATTAAGTCATAAATTGGGCATGGTTCTCATTTTAGGTCAAAATAGGTTGCAAAGGCCAAATTGAAGGTTATAAATCCTAGGGAATATTTTCCCATGAATTTTAGAGGGTTTAGTTAATTTTTATCCTGCCTCGAACCTCGTGAATTAAAGTGGATTTATTTTAGGATTACAGAATATCATTTAATTCCTAGAAGTTGCTATAACCCTTTTCAGATTAGATCATCCCACTTTCCTCTTTATTAAGCTCATTTGACCTTCGTTTAGACCCTTAATTACCCTGTTTGCACACTGCATTGGAAAAATTATAGTTTTTCCCCTTATGATTTGTCATATTCTTTAACTCAGAATTATCTGAGTTAAGCCTCTCTTTAGGTTTTGTAGGAGCTTCTTCACACTTATTTAGATTAAATTGTGCTAGTTAGGGCTCATGATGAGGTTCTCATCGTCTAACTATCCCGATTTGCCCAGTGGGCCTAACAAGAGTCGGTGTAGGGCAACTAGTCCTAACCCGAGTCCCCTAGGGCGGCTAGCTCCCTCCCTACACTAAGTAGCTCATGACGTGGTCTCGTGCGTGTGTGTTAAGAGGTGTCGTTATAGTTGCACTTGATACGTCGATTTTAAAAGAAGTAAACGGAGGTGAGTCCGAGTGTTGATCTCAGGGAGGCGTGGAAATCGGATTTTGTTTACCACTTGTCACGAAAAAGGCGGAGTTTTGCTTGCGAAAGGGACGATTTTGAAACGTGAGAGATAGAGAGAGTTTAGGGTTAGAAAGCTCTTGGTTTCGATCATGCACTTTAAACAGAAATTAAAATGGCGACTAAATGGAAAATAATTTCATTAAACATGCATTCATAGTTCATGGTTTACAACATTAAATACATGCTTCAACAAAAGTAAATGAAAGCTTAAAAGAGAGAGAGAGAGAGAGGTAGAGAGAGAGTGGAGAGCGACGAGGTAGCCACGGCAGTAGAGGAGGCTCCGTCAGCGGCTCGTCGTCTCCGGCGATTACAAGAGTGCCTAAAACTAGCTAGGAGAGGAGTGGAGTAGTTGCAAGTGGGAGAGTATGCCTTGAATGGTGGTAGAAGGGGGTTTAAATAGTGTTAAGGGCTTCCTAAAAGAAGAATGTGCTTTAGCGACATCCAGATCGTCGCTAAAACCGCTTCCAGATACGTCGGTGAAGCCCTCCTGCTGCCGGTCAGCTGCCCGCCCCTCTCTCTCTCCAAGCGCGATCCGTGGACGTTGAACAAGAGCCGTCCGATCGAAGATCGGACGGCTGAGATCCTCCCGCGCCCGCACTGAGATCGTGACTCGGGCGCGCGTGCGCGCGCGCGTTTCCGCCCGGCGTGCGCGCGCGCGTTTCCGCCCGGCGTGCGCGCGCGCGTTTCCGCCCGGCGTGCGCGCGCGCGTGGGCGCTCGGGAGCTGTCATCGCGCCGCGTGGCGCGATCTTGGCCACCCGCTGCTGATAGGGAGGCCCAATTTTTCCGCGCCCTTCGCTCGCGCTTGATTTCCGCTCCGCGCGATTCGAACGCGCGTCACTGCGATGCGGGCGTGCGCACTAGCCGTTGCGCCATGCCCGCGCTTTGTCGCGGCGACCTCGGGCGAGCGCGCGGATCTCGACCGTTCGATCAAAGATCAACGGCCGAGATTCGTCCTTGGCTGGCTTGAGGGCTTGCGAGCGGTGGGGCCGGGGCGACGTGGCGCTTTCTGGGCCGTTGATCTCCAGATCAACGGTCAGAATTTCTTGGGCCCATTGTGGGAGCTCCGGATGTCGGATTTGGCCGATCTTGAGTCCGTTGGACTCCGTTCGTCGTTCTGAATCCATCCGTGTGGTCCGATTGCTCATCTGAGGCCTGCTTTGACACATGCTTTACACAAATGGCCATTAATGCAGTTTATAAGCAATCTTGGTACTTGATGCATGCAATGCTCCTATTCTACTTTATGTTGTGCCTTTTATTCTAAAGATGGGCCATATTCAACCTAATTACTACCCTCTTGCGTGGTGTTATCATACCCCCATGCTTACTCCTTGATAGTTCCTAGCAAGGTTTATTCTAACCTTTATTTCTTTGGAGAATTCAAGAAGTAATTGCTTAGGCACTTCGTTACTCGTCAATAAGAGGAAATATACGAAGATCTTAATATACAAAGACTAAGCAGCACCCGGGTGTCTTCCAAAATACGAATCGCCTGAATCCTTGCTTTGTATATATAACTATACATATGTATACGTATATATCTATATATGTCTTTTTAGAATTTTCGGAATTTAGTGTGGGTTGGTAACTTTTTACCGCTACCCAACCCACCCAAAACTCGATTAAAACCCTAAGTGCTAAGCATCTTGGTGTGAATGTTGTGATAGACTCACTTAACGATAATTGAGACAGACTTCGAGTTTCTATGCCTCTAGGTGACCGGAAAAGAAAATAAATTTTTGCCTGAAGGTGTATTTGTTCGATTAGTAGCTTTCTCCCTACGTTCATTTTACTTGGGGTCAACACAAGGATTTTCCAGTGTATATCTCCCCGGCTTGTACTACTTCCCCGCTTCGTCCTTAGGTGTTTTGATCTTTTTTGTGCAATTATTGAGCTGGGCTCTGGACAACCGACCAATGGGCTGTTACCCACGATCACTTGCCAGCCATACTTGTGCGGTGAAGTGTGGTTTATTTTTTATTTTTTTCGTAGGTGGCTTCCCTAATCTCAAATGTACCTAGAGGTAGCGAAAAAGAAATGGCCTGTGGCTGGGTTCTGGACAACCTGCCAATGGGCTGTTACCCACGACAACTTGCTAGCCATACCACCCTAGAGAGTTCATTAGCTACCCAATTTCTGTCAAAATCTCCGAGAAGTGAGTCTGTGCAAAAATGTGTGTAGATGCTTAGACTCAAAGTTTTCCTGAGTTAGAGGGTGAGTTGATAAGTCGTATACTTATTACCTTATTTATTAGGTGGATTAGAATAGCTTAAAGTTGGAAGGATTCGCCGCTAAATCCATATTTTAATGGACACCAGGGCTGATTAAGCCTGAAGGCCTGAAAAGTCTAAGTGTTTAAGTTCTTTTTGTATTATTTCTCACCATTGACAAGTTTCTAATGCCTAAATTTTTCTTCCTAAATTCAATTTTTTTTTTAATCAATTAATTTATTCATTCAGACAGAGTAATTAAGCTCAGGATTATGCAATTTACCATCCCCCCCATGCTTAAGTTGGACAATGTCCTCATTGGCAGATGCATGGATGCAGAAGGGTTCAAAAAGATAGTACCTGAGTGACGTAAACTACCAGATCAGTCTGAATCCACTGGGTTGCCTCCCAGGAAGCGCTGAGTTTAACGCCTCCAGCTGGGTGGTGCACAAACAGGAATGGCTTGGGTCAAGAAGATATGTTCAAAATTAACCAGACCCAAGATCAGAAGTCCACAGATGCAAATAAGGTTGTGGTGGAGTCCCATTCCTAAGGGGCGGGAATTCTGTAACAGATATATCATGCATGCCCGTGTCAGATCCTCTCTTAGTTTGTGGGCATGCAAACAAGTTGCTGTGGATGAATGCACCCCAAATATGACATGCCAGACACTAAAGATGTAGGTCTCATATTCAGCTTGTGTCCCCATAAAATTGTAATCCATTGAAAGTGTATCCATTCTAGTGCATTCGGGTTGCGGGATTTTTATTCTGGTAGGGCAAGTAACAAAGTCCAGAGTTTCATACTGAGCCCTACAACCAAGCATGAGTCCTCTCTTCAAAGACGAATCCATCTCTTCCGCAACTATGGTTTCATTGCTCATTCCCTCCAAGCCCTTGATCTCAAGAATATTTTCTTCAACCTCCTTTGTATCAGATTCACTGTTTGGGGTTGCATTAGAGGTAGGGTCAATTTCATCCTCTAGATCATATTCTTTCTCTCGGCCCTCCTCCAAATTTGTGATGGGGTTTCCAACCGATTCATAATCAATTTCTTTGAAATTGTAACTCCATTCTCCATCTCTGACGTTTGTTGCTACTCCCATCGGATTACTTGTCTTGGGCTGATTAAATTCAGATTCCAAGGCCTCTCCCCTCACGTTCTCAGTTTCCTCCTGATGTTTGTTCTCAATGCTCCCCAAATTATGTTCCAAGGAATCCTTATTGTCCTTATCCAGTGAGCTGTCCAACTCCTGAGGGGTATCAATGGTGGACTGAACCAAATCAGGATGACTGGGTGTAGTCCAATTGATCATGGTAGGTCCTTGCTTTATGAATTCCATGAATGGTGTTGTGTGCAACAGCTTTCTTTGGCCTTCTTCCCCCAACTGTTGGAACAACTCCAACATGGCATGTTGCCCTTTAACCAATTCTTGATTCTGTCTGTGTAGTTCTAACTGGAGGTTATCAAGAATTGACATGGTGTCATTTGGTGTCCTTTGGATTTCCTCCTTGAAATCCAGGTTAAGAGAGTATGGTTGAGGTTGTGGATCAGAATCCATATTGGTGTTTAGGTTCTTGGGTGGGTCCTCTATTCTATCATGTTCGGGGTCCAGTTCTTCAAGAGGAACCATTCTCTGTTTGGTCCTACTCCAGAATAGTTGAGGTTCTAAGTCCTCCTCCCAGTCAGATTCTTCATCAGGGGACCAAATCAAAGGTTGATGATCCTGGGCTTGCCTAGATTTCTGATCATTTTCTGATTTCCATTTGTCTAGAACTCCTTCTAATCCAAAGGTCAAGTAGGCAAGGTTGTTGAATTCAGATGACCTTTCTTGGTTATTATCCTGAGATGGGTAGGGTTCTTGGTGTTCTCCTAAAGTGTAGGTCCTATCACAGTAGAGCAGGTCGGACCTAAATGAGGAGGCATCGTGAGGACAATCGAGATATAGAGCCCCATGATTTGAATCGTACCCTTGGGTGGCTATGTTGGTTGTATTCCAATAAGAGGTTGGTGCGGTTTGGTCATAGTTGGGCCAAGAGGGATATTCAAGGTTGTACCCTCAACTTGGTGGTTGGTTAGCCCAAGTAGGCTGCGAGTATGGTCCACTTGGGCTAGCATACGAATCCTGTTGGGGGTAGTTTGGGTAAGATGGATAGGCATTGAAATCCATGGTTTGGAAGAAATGGAGGGATGTGGGAAGAACAGATGCGAGAGTTGTGTCCTCAACCAAGCAAACATGCCTAGTCCTTATGGTGTATTCCTTAGAAGACTTAGAAATCTCGCAAAGGGTGATTAAGTCCGTAAACACTGGACTCCCCTTCCCGAGGTTAATCTGGCCAGGTTGATTACGAGGGGATTGCAGGGAAGGTTCTTCCTTTGGCTTGCGCCTCCGGTTCCATAGACCCCACAACCGCGGTCGTTTGACACTGCCCCGCAGCCTAGTCACCAGATTCTACCAAGGGAATGAAAGCCAAGTGCCTAGCGAACAAAACCTCACCTTTTGAGACTTAACTCAGTCCTGCCTAGGGCACGTCTACTCATTTTTAAAGGGCTAGGATAGTGCTTGTGCTTAGGGTGATGTGATGAGGCGTTGATTGGGGTGGTGCCTCTTAATTTTCCACTTTCAAAGTGTGTGCTTCTAGCAAAACATGGTTTTCAAGCAAGGATTTGTTAGGATGTGGTGTCTTTTAGTGTTTCATCCTTACTTTAGTATTTTTTAGGGTTGACGTGTCTTAATGTTTTCAAACAAGTTTCAGTGGGCACGTCAAGTTCTGCACACAATTTGATGAAAGTAGATTTCCTTTTTCTTCTGTAGAGGCTCTAAAACCCTAGTGTATTCATCCTAATGATCATGCATCTTCTATTAGATGAGTCAGTTTTAGGGTTGAGTGGTGCGGCCCAGGTCAACTCATGGTGGCTTCACAAACACCACTCAAGAAAGAAAAGAACACTCCAAGAATTTATTCAGCATTTTAGAGTGTACATTTTTTTGTAGGGTGATGTGTTAAGAATGTGGGTCAAGCAATCATTCACCACGCCAAGTTTTTTAGTTTTTTACAATTTTTTTTTAGCTTTTTCATGCAAGCAAACAATGAGAGACAGGTTACTCACTATCAGTCCTCGAGGCGCCTACTCCCTTGCTACCATCGTGGAATGCGTCGCTTCGCAGTCCATGCGTCGAATTCCTGCAACCGTCAAGTAAAAAGGAAAATAGGGCATTAGACGATGTGAGAATGAGTGTGGAATGGAGGTGATAAAACAAATCCGTTGCCTCCTCGGCAACGGCGCCAAAAACTGACGTGGTCTCGTGTGTGTGTTAAGAGGTGTCGTTATAGTTGCACTTGATACGTCGATTTTAAAAGAAGTAAATGGAGGTGAGTCCGAGTGTCGATCTCAGGGAGGCGTGGAAATCGGATTTTGGTTACCACTTGTTGTCACGAAAAAGGCGGAGTTTTGCTTGCGAAAGAGACGATTTTGAAAAGCGAGAGATAGAGAGAGAGTTTAGGGTTAGAAAGCTCTTGGTTTTGATCATGCACTTTAAGCAGAAATTAAAATGGCGACTAAATGGAAAATAATTTCATTAAACATGCATTCATAGTTCATGATTTACAACATTAAATACATGCTTCAACAAAAGTAAATGAAAGCTTAAAAGAGAGAGAGAGAGAGGTAGAGAGAGAGTGGAGAGCGACGAGGCAGCCACGGTGGTGGAGGAGGCTCCGTCGGCGGCTCGTCCTCTCCGGCGATTACAAGAGTGCCTAAAACTAGCTAGGAGAGGAGTGGAGTAGTTGCAAGTGGGAGAGTATGCCTTGAATGGTGGTAGAAGGGGGTTTAAATAGAGTTAAGGGCTTCCTAAAAGAAGAATGTGCTTTAGCGACATCCAGAACGTCGCTAAAACCGCTTCCAGATACGTCGGTGAAGCCCTCCTGCCGCCGGTCAGCTGCCCGCCCCTCTCTCTCTCCAAGCACGATCTGTGGACGTTGAACGAGAGCCATCCGATCGAAGATCGGACGGTTGAGATCCTCCCACGCCCGCGCTGAGATCGCGCCTCGGGCGCGCGTGCGCGCGCGCGTGGGCGCTCGGGAGCTGTCATCGCGCCGCGTGGCGCGATCCTGGCCGCCCGCTGCTGATCGGGCGGCCCAATTTTTCCGCGCCCTTCGCTCACGCTTGATTTCCGCTCCGCGCGATTCGAACGCGCGTCGCTGCGATGCGGGCGTGCGCGCTAGCCGTTGCGCCACGCCCGCGCTTTCTCGAGGCGACCGCGGGCGAGCGCGCGGATCTTGACCGTTCAATCGAAGATCAACGGCCGAGATTCGTCCTTGGCTGGCTTGAGGGCGTGCGAACGGTGGGGCCGGGGCGACGTGGCTCTTTCTGGGCCGTTGATCTCCAGATCAACGGTCAGAATTTCTTGGGCCCATTGTGGGAGCTCCGGATGTCGGATTTGGCCGATCTTGAGTCCGTTGGACTCCCTTCGTCGTTCTGAATCCATTCGTGTGGTCCGATTGCTCATCTGAGGCCTGCTTTGACACATGCTTTACACAAATGGCCATTAATGCAGTTTATAAGCAATCTTGGTACTTGATGCATGCAATGCTCCTATTCTACTTTATGTTGTGCCTTTTATTCTAAAGATGGGCCATATTCAACCTAATTACTACCCCCTTGCGTGGTGTTATCAGCTCACCTCGGTACCATGTACACGAGGGCTAAATAGAGTCGGTGTAGAGTGACTAGACTTGACCCCGGGACTCAACCCAACAAGCAGCTAGTACTCCTCTACAATAAAGGGACAGTTGCTCTCCTTGGTACCACGTACACAAGAGCCAGCTCACTTCCCGTCTACAAGAGTTCTCCTTCTAATTCCCCGTAAGGTTCATGCTGGTATTCCTTTCGTTTCATATTCCAAACTTCCAGGTTTCTCTATTTACATTACCGATTCCATTCTTAAAATAGGTAGCTCGTGATTTTCTAACCGATAAGGCATCACATTAAAATAACCAATACATTTACTAGTATTTAAAGTTTTACATGAATCTCAAGTAAATAGTGTAGCTCAACCATACTCATACGTTCCTGCCCTAGGGTTCATTCTCATCTTAGGGTTCTACATGTATCTCAAGTCAATAATGTAGCTCAACCCATACTCATTTGTTCCTGCCCTAGGGTTCATTCTCATCCTAGGGTTCATTCAAGTTATTTTAAACATGTTTTTCATTTGTTTAAATCATAACATCAATGTAACCACTCTATCGGAAAACACGAGAGGAATGGGGGCTCGGATCGCAGATCCCGTTGCCTCCGTGGGTCCCGTGTACTCGACTAGCTGGAGACCTATACAATTGACCACCACATCAAACGAGTTCAAAACTGTATACAAGTGACACTAACTTGTAGAGGAACTAAAGCGAAAAATAACGGTGGTTCATTTGCGGAAATCCGATTCCGTTTGGGCCCTAAACGGGTAAAAAATACGCACACTGTCCAAAATCAGACGTCTGGGACTAGTCTCAGACGTTTTAAAAGACTTCAGTACTCACCCTGGATTTCCTACTGCTTCCTCAAACGTTCGGATCCTTTCGCGATCGTCTGAGGTGAGTTCCAGACGTTGGATTCTCCCTCCGGTTGTCTAGAGGTACGGTTAGACATTTGGCGATGTGTCCATAAGTCCAAAAAAACCTCGAAGGGCACACCCCGCTCCTTTCCAATGCTTTGCCCCCTGCGTACGTACGTGCAGACCTAAAAATGGCTGGACAAACTCCTACGATATAGCCTGTGTTACAACCCAGTTCTCGGATACCTATAGGACCTGAGACCAGCTCACCTTGACTAATCCCAAGACCTAGTCGTCTAACAAGAAATAACCAAAGGTAGGAAAATAAACGACATTCACACATGCAATATAACTAAGCAGAATAAAAGAGCGAAGTAGTAAAGAAAGTAGAACAACTGTCTCAAAATATAGTACATGTCACCACAACAACAATAGAAAACGAAACGGAAACAGAAAGTAAGAGAAACAGTAAACTAAGTGTCCATTACTCACTACACTAGTAGGAAAGCGAAAGAGCTGAAAGAACAACTACGGCTGGGCTCGGCTGGGCCCAGCACCCTCTGCAGCCAGAAACTCGGGCTACTCAACTCCTGGTCCTGAATAGGGTTACGAAAAGACAGAGTCAGCGAATGCTGAGTAGAGTGGTGTTTACATTATTTAAGTGCAAGTACAGTAAAAACAACAACAGATTTATTTCTTATTTCTATTTATCTCATTTATGTGTATCTGTTTCATCTATTTCTCAATGTATCCAGGTATTTCTTGTTCTTGCATGTTCCTCGTGAAAACGATCTTGATTGCAGTTTTTTCCGTAGGGTAGAGGGTACACGTGGTGCTCTCTTGGCCGGGAGAGTCCCCTGTGGTAGTCCTACACCTAGTCAACCACCCCGAGGTCACTGTCAAGACGTAGCGGTGACTACGGCATGAGTGATAAGCGCACGGGTAGCTACCCCACACTGACACGCGGTCAGTCGTTTCTACTAGCGGGTACGCCCAAAGTACAGCACGGAATAGTATAGGGCCTTGCCCTCTCAGAATAGGGGTCTCGCCCCCCAAAACCAAACAGGGGTCTCGCCCCTTCACAGTTCGTGCACCCTCGTCTGACTACCCTAGTTTGCCCAGAAGGCCTAACAAAGTCGGTGTAGGGTGGCTCGCTGAACCCCGAGCCCCGTGGGGTGGCTAGCACCCTCTCCACACTAGTAGCTTGCCTCGATTCCACGTACGCGACGGCTAACAGGAGTCGATGTAGAGTGGCCAATCCTAACCTCGGGTCTCAACCCAGCGGAGGCTAGCTCCGCTCTACACTAAAAAGGGACAGTTGCTCTCCTTGGTATCGCATACACAAGGGCCAGCACACTTCCCGTCTATATTCCACATTTCCTTTCATCCATAGGAGTTCTACTCCTTATTTCCTGTAGGGTTCATGCTCATATTCATCTCATTTATCCAGGTCCAGATCTCATGTCTCATAATTCGTTCCTCATCCATATACAGGCAGCTCGTGTTTTCATGATTCATTTCTCAATAACATGCAACTTGCTTCACAGGCAATTTCTCAATTGCATATAGGCAACTCATATTTTAACATGTATCTCATAATTATATTAAAGGCATTTGCTAGCAATTTATCTTAACCGTGCATTCAAGTAAATAGTACAGCCCAAACAGGCTCATTCATTTCTACCCTAGGGTTCATTCCATATCCTAGAGTTCAATTCTACAATTCCAACCAAGTGCATTCTTATTTAAATATTAACAACTGAGTTAAACCACTCTACCGAGTATCACGGGAGGAATGGGGGCCTGTGCCGCAGATCTCGTCGTCTCCACGGGCCCCGAACATGCTACCGGCTGGTAACTTGTACCAGCGACCAATGTACATTAGACGAGCTCAAAATAGTAGATACTCAACACGAATACGTAGAGGAACTCAAGTGGAAAACGATGGTACTTCATTTGCGGAAATCCGATTCCGTTTGGGCCTTAAACAGGTCAAAAATGTGGTTACTGATCAAAATCAGATGCCTAGGACTAATCCCAGACATCTTAAAAAATGTCAAAAACTCACATTGTATTTCCTGCGGCTGATCAGATGTCCAGACTCCCTCTGCAACCATTTGGGGATAGTTCCAAATGTCGAACAAGGTCTCTAGTTGTCTGGAAGCACCTCCAGACGTCTGGTGATGTGATCAGATGTCCAAAAGTGCTTGAGAAAGTGCACCCCCTGCCTTCCCAAAGCTTGCCCTATGTACGAAAATGCAGGCATGGTTTCAGTCCAACAACTCCTGCGCTGAGAACTTCTGCATGGCGGAAATCAGCGCAGGAATGTATGTACCTCGCATGATACGTGCTTTCAAACATTTGACCTTAGCTCCAGATGTCTAGGTGCATCGCTAGTCGTCTGGACTTCACAACAGACGTCTGATACTAGAAAACTTCTAGTATCAGAACCTCCTCGCAGCTCGCTCTGCTCACACCTCCACTCGCGGCGGTAGCTCCAAACGTTGCAGGGGCTTAAGCAGCTCCTCGCCGACGTCCTCTTCTCTCCTACGAGCTCCTCCTCGAGCTCCACCGAGATCCCACGGTCATCTTCCTCCTCCTCCCGCTCTCACTCCCTCGCACTCTCTCGCTCCTCCCTGCTCTCCCCTCTCCATTGGATCTCCTTCCTTTCCGTAGCTGCAATAAAGGCGGAGGGGAACGTGGCTGGCAGGAGAAGGTGGAGGTGACGGTGGTTGAGTGGTGTGAGGAGGAGAGGATGTAGATTCCCTACTAGGAGGGGGTGACGTAATAAATTGCGGAATAGAATATAAACAATCTCACAAAAAATTCAATCACACAATGTACACAATTATTTTTAGGTGGAAACCCAAATCGGGTGAAAACCACTACCTAACCCTCTCGAGTTAGGATTTTCCGATCAACCAAGTTGATCAAATCCACTAAACGAATCACTTAAACAAGGGTGATTCAACCTCAATTACAACCACGCTACTTTATACGAGGATAGCGTACCTCTAACCCCTTCTCTTCACTAGAAGGATTTTGTCCCATGAAGGAGACGGGAATTTGCAAAGCGAATACCCAACCAAAGAACAAAGATAAATAACAACAATCCTATAGAGCCAACAAAGTAATATTTAACCTAAGCTTCTATAGGAATTAAGATGCTTCCCTTTGCAAGGAGTGCGTTGAATCGATGACGCGGGTGCGTGAGCTACACGACGGTGCAACGTCGCTCTCGTGAACTACGGCGGGAGAGTGGGTGCGCAAAGGCTTGATGCTCTCAAGATGAAGAACTTGAGCTTGGAGAGCATGAGCTATTTTTTGGGACACAAAAGAGTACAAGTATGTTGCTTGGGTGTGTCTTGGTGTGTTTTGAGTGTCAAAGGCTCCCCTCTATTTATAGAGGCCTTAGGAAGGCTTTGGAAAGCTTTCATAGCCGTTGGGTGCAAAGTCCAAGAGAATCAGGTCGAAATCAGGAACAATGATTACACTGACATGGTTATCAGACGTCTGATCCTTGCATCAAACATCTGGAAGATCAGTTTAAGACGTTTGGGATCAAAGTCAGACGTTTGATTTTAGACGGGTTTCTTCCTGACTTGAATCAGATCTAAACAGGGTTCTAGTGCAAGTCCATCAGACGACATACAGGACGTCTGGCACTATGTCTGGACGTCTAGAAACCTACTTTTTTGCGGGAATGGATTTCCAAGAGAGTGCAACGGCTAGAAAATCTCTGAGAAGAGATTTTTGGGTCAGCCGAGGTAAAACGGTCATTTATCATACGTCTGGAAAGGCTTAAGGACGTCTGATAAGGCTCTAACGGTCATATCTTCAGTGTTTGTTAAGCCAGCCAACGGTCCACTAATTGGACGTCTGGCAAAAACATCAGACGTCTTCTAAGACGTCTGGACTAAGGTCTGGATGTCTGATTTCATCAGACAGAACTAAATAGGTCCAACCTAAATGTTATCGGACGTCTGAGTCAACAGTCAGACGTCTTAAAACTCATTATCAGACGTTTGATTTTAGGATTAGACGTCTGGAAAGGCTGTTTGAACCCTATATTGGTTTTCTTAGTTTTCTATAGAAAACCTAAGTATCCTAGGGTTGTGCCGGTGTTCCTAGGACTACTGTTGGGGTACTTTGAGGCTCTTTAACATGATGTTCTAAGGAATAAAAAGAGCAAGGAAATAAAGACAAAAGTACATGAAAGAAATAAACAGAATTCTATCATATTCTTCTTATCCTTCCATCTTCAATCTATCGCTCCTCACGAATCTCCTCTGTTTGCCATCAAGTTCTCCAATCCATCCTGGGTGCGAGCTCGAACTCCGTCTAATCACATCTTCATTTGCAATTTGACCTGAAATCTAAGACTCCAAGTGCAAATGTTAAATGACACGTGTTTTGTTATCATCAAAACAACCGATCGCAGTGCTCTAGCACCAACAGAGGAGAGAAGGGAGGGGGTTTATATAGGAGAGGGGTTAGGGTTTGTAAAGACCAGTTCTGATTTGAGCCTTTTAAGACGTCTGGATTGTCGGTCAGATGTCTGGCTAGATGTCTGGACCCCTTCATGGATGTCTGGAAATTGAAAAATTTGTACACACTTTTGGTTCTACGCACAGGTAGTGCGCAACCCTTCTCTCTCTCTGCCCTTTCTTCTCCTTTTCCCCTGTCAAACCCTAACCCTCCAGCCTATAAAAGAGGCCCTTCTCCTCTCCTCTTCACTCCACCACAACCACCATCCTCCCTACTCCACTGCCGAGAGCTGAGGCTCGCGAGAAAGAGAGAGCGAGAGCGAGGAAGAGGAACGGGCATGAGGAGAAGGAGAAGGCTGAGGTTGCGAGCTTTGGGGAAGCTCGTCGGAGGTTTGCACGGCCACCACAGCGCGTGCGGGAGGAGAGCATTGGGGCATTGTCCCCGACATTCTGTAGCGGTTGGAGTTGCAGCGGAGTGCGGCAAGAGAAGCGGGAGCGTAGTCTGGTACTGGAGTTTTTCCAGTATCAGACATCCGGAGTGCCTTCCAGACGACAGGCTGGATGACTGGCGACGACATCGGACGTCTAAAAGCGGGTTTATCGTGAAGGTACGTCTTCCTCGCAGTTACGACCATGCAGGCTGCACTGCAGTGTGATTTGCTAGGTTAAACATGGTGCGCTGCTCTGTCGTGTGCAGGAGCAGCTTTGGGAAGGCACGCGGCACGCCCTTCCACGCTTTTCGGATGTCTGGACAGCTGACCAGATGACTGCAGATGTTCCCAGACAGCCAGAGTACTAGCCATACGTCTGGAACTGAGTCCAGACGGTCGTAAAGGAGTCCTGGACATCTGAGATCATCACAGGAACTTGAGGTGAGTCTCTATGACTTTAAGATGTTTGGACTTGTTTACAGACATCTGATTTGGGTCTGCAGACATGTTTTTGACCTGTTTAGGGTCTGATTGGAACCCGTTTTACGCGAACGAAATATCTGTGATTTCCTTGTGAGTTCCTCTACATATTAGAAACCTTTATATACTATTCTGAGTGTTCCATTGTGATGTATTCCTTGGTATAGGACTTCGATCTGTTGCGTGTTTGGGGCTTGCAGAGGCACGTGGACCTGCAGTTTGAGCCCCCAGTACTCCCGAATTGTCTGGTAGAGTGGTCCACCCCTGTTCTATTTATAAAATATGAATGCATCTATGATAATTAGATAACTAGAAACCTAGGATGTGGCATGAATCCTAGGACGAGAAATAGTTGCACTATTTGTGTGCGTGATTGAGATTGTATTTATAAATGAATGAGCTGAATTGTTAGCAACTGTCTGTTAATGAATATGAGCTGCTTGAGATAACTAAATAGTTACCTGTGATATCGCTTGTTGCATGTGTTTAATTGTGGAAATATGAGCTGCATGTGTATAATACGAGAACAGAATTGTGAAAGATGAAACCTGGTTTAGAATAATGTGGTGAATATGAGCATGAACCCTACAGGGAGTTAGGAGTAGCGCTCCTGTGGATGAATGGAAAGACCTGGAAATGTGGACAAGAAGTGTGCTGGCCCTTGAGTACGTGGTACCAAGGAGAGCGACTGTCTCCTTTTAGTGTAGAGCAGAGCTTGCCGCCCTTGGGTTGGGAACCGGGGTTAGGATTGGCTACTCTACACTGACTTCTGTTGGCCCTCGCGTACGTGGTACCGAGGTGAGCTACTAGTGTAGGGAGGGAGCTAGCCACCCCACGGGGCCCGGGGTTCAGCTAGCCACCCTACACCGACCTGTTAAGCCCTCTGGGCAAACCGAGGTAGTCAGACGAGGGTGCGCGGACTGTGGAGGGATGAGACCCCTGTTTGGTTCTGAGGGGCGAGACCCCTGTTTCTAAGAGGGCTAGGCCCTATACTATTCCGTGATGTACTTTGGGTGTACCCACTAGCGGAAACAACTGACTGCATGTCAGTGCGGGATAGCTACCCGTGCGCTTATCGCACGTGCCGTAGTCACCGCTACGTCTGTCTATGACCTCGGGGTGGTTGACTGGGTGTAGGGCTACCACAGGAGACTCTCTCGGCTAGGAGAGCACCACGTGTACCTTCTACTCTTCGGAAAAGATTACAATCAAGATCATTACCACGAGGAACATGCGAGATCAAGAAGGAAATCTGAAAGTAAACCAATGGGGTGAAAAGAAATTACTTGTAAAATAAATAACTGGAAAAGATAAATTTACCTGCTATCTTTTACTACTTTAGATAGTCTGGTTACCACTCTACTCAACGTTCGCTGACTCCGTTATCTCATAACCCTTTATAGGTCTAGGAGTTGAGCAGCTCAAGTTACCGGTTGTAGATGGTGCTGGGTCTAGTCGAGTCCGGCAGTAGTTTTTGTACTGTGGTAGTACTTTCTTTTCTACTAGTGAGTTTCAAACTTTTGTTTATTGTTCCTGTTACTGTACTTTTGCTCTACTTCCTGTTGTTGTGGTGATATGTACTGACTAGCAGCTTTTGCTTCGTTTACTGCTTGTGCGTTTTAACTGTTAGTTACATTGCATAGTGAATGTGGTTTATTTTCCTACTTTTCGATTATTTCTTGTTGGACGACTAGGTTTTAGGATTAGTCGAGTCGAGTCGGTCTCAGGTCCTGTAGGGATTCGGGAACCGGGCTGTAACAAGATGGTATCAGAGCCCACAGGCACCTCTCCCTGAGGACGTGGAGGGGGAGTCCTCTGTGGGAATGAGAGATCGCTGTAGCGTGGGACGAGCAGAAGGGGGAGGGGATGGTCCTCTGATGAGAGCCTCATTATGAGTCCTAACTAGCTCATTTTGATCCAAGAAAGAGAATAAAAGCTCCTGCATAACTTAGAAGAAGGCTTAATTGGAGGAATAAGTGTTATGAGAAGAAATCATGAAATAAAGGGTAAAACTATAATTTTATCATTGCAGTACATAAATGGAATTTCTCAGAGACAAAACATAGGTCAAATGGTCTAAATAAGATAAAAAGTGGGTTGATTCAATCAGAAATGGGTTCATGTTCAATTCAGGAATTAAATGGCATCTGGTAACCCAAAAATAGACCCGCTTAATTCAAAAAGGTTTCGATCAGGATAAAAATCAATTAAACCCTCTAAACTTCATGGAAAAATATCCCCTAGGGTTTAGAACATTCAATTTGGCCTTTGGAACCAAGTTTGACCTAGATTGGGATCCTAGCTCATCAATTGACCTAATTTAGGTTTTTACCCAAAATATCCAGTAAAACATGGTCAAACATAAAATCCAACTTTACCATTGGATTCTTTAGGTCCAAATTAGGTTTATACCAAAATTTTGACCTAAGGGGAGGTCATCTTGACCTACTTTGCAAATTAGTACACCCAATTACATTTTGACCCTTATCTTTTGAAAATCATTACATAAACCCCCCTAGCTTCCTGCCACTCTTGCAAACAGGTTCCTCCACCATTAATGGGGAGGAATCCTTGTCTGGCGAGGAAGGGAGGGGGGATACTCCCTGATCCCTCAGAGATCTTCTCCCAGAATTGGAAGGGAGATTCTCTGAGGAATCCCCTTCCATCTGAGCTCAATCACAATCTTTGGTTTTTGTCCAATCTCTCGTGCGAATGCACGAAATATTTGAGATCCCAATTACCTTCCTTCTCCGGCGAGACGATGGTGGCTGAAGGCTTGCCCTCCACGCACCAGAAGCTCGGCCAGTGCTTATAAAAGGACCCCCGACCATCTATGAATGGCTCAGACTTGTTTTGGCCATAGAACCCTCCAAACTTCATCTCTCCTCTCTCTGGCCAAGAAGCCTACAAGGTCTGACGATTCTTCCTCCTCCTTCTCGTCGCTCTACTACCATACCAGCAGCAGAGTTCACTCCGCCTCATCCTCCTACGTCGCGCTGCACGAAGTGTACGCCCCCTGACCTCCTCCTCGTCGCCATTATCTCCCTCAGGGCCGTCTTCTCCGACGATGGCACAAACAAGCCGTCTGTCTCTGCTGCCCCCCTTTCACTCCCAACAATCTAGATAAGTTCCCCATCTTCCACTCTTTCATTTTCCTCATTTTTTTTCACATAATCGCCCCTCGACCGTCACTGTCCACTACCACCTTCCTCATCTCTGGCTACCCTCCGGCGAGACGCTCCCATCACTCCGCAGCCCCACACGTCTCGCCAACCACCGCATAACCTCCGCCATACTTCACTAAATATCCTCCACTCATCCACAGGTCGCCTACACCGCTACAACCGCCCCCCGACCAAACCCATCCGTCCGGCCACAGAGCGACCTAGGCACGCACGCCTAGGCCACCCCGCAGCCTACCACCTACTACCTCACCTTTGCCGTGCCACGACGAAGGTGCCCCTGTGGTCTAATTGAGCCGCAAGGCCCTTTTTTTGTCAGGCAGGTTTCAAGCTCCAGCCGCCATTAGCGGTGACGTGAGGAGGTTGCACGCTTGCTCCAGGTTGAAGAACTTCAGGATTTCAGGTGCAGCAAACTCGGGGAGGTCTTGCGCATCCAGTTGTTCCAGCAAGTGACGCCGTGAGACTTGCAGTTGCTGCAATTGGAGGCACGGTTTGCTACGGGTGCGCGAG
Source organism: Thalassia testudinum (assembly GCA_037157565.1). NCBI lineage: Eukaryota > Viridiplantae > Streptophyta > Magnoliopsida > Alismatales > Hydrocharitaceae > Thalassia > Thalassia testudinum. Next base: position 157,981,941 of record JAZHRO010000073.1, read on the forward strand.
AAAGAGCGGTGAGCATTAGTCCCACCTCGGTAAGTCACAAACCGCGTAAGTACTTTATATTGATTATGTGCTATTGCTGGGATGCCTCGAATACACTGGGGTGAGATCCCTCCTCACCTATCCATGCACCTCGTCCGTGACTTCATCCCACGGATCTGGTGCCCCGACCCGACTACCCCCTTCCTGAGCACTCGTCGCGCACCACACCCACGCCGGTGCGCCTGGACCCGGGCCCGTGACCTGACTCGATAACCTGGCTCTGGGAGAGCGTACTGAAGAGAGATTCAGAGAGAGAGAGAGAGAGAGACGTGCGGGAAGGGTAGGGGAGTAGGTTTTGTTGCGTGGTGCTTGTGTGCAGGAAGCAGGGACTTAGCCGCTGCAAGCGAAGGAAAAGAAGAAGGAAGGATGCTCTGCAGAGGAAAGAGAAAGGCAAGGCAGAAGAGAAGAAGCGAAGCCAAAGAGAAGAGGAACTGAAGCAGGAAGAAGAAAGAGATCAAGGGGCAGACAAAGAAGCAAGAAAACAAGGAAGAAGAGGAAGAAAAAGAAGAAGGCAACAACCCAAGAAGAGGCAAGCCAGGACTTGGCCGTAAGAAGAGAATCAAGAAGAGAAGGAAAAAGAAGAGGAGCAGAAGCAGCTAAGGAAGAAAAAGAAAAGAAGCAACTAGAGCTGCAGCAGAGCAAATCACCAACAGAAAAGAAGAATTTGAGAAATACTTTAAGACGTCTGATGCAATATCAGACGTCCATTCTTTTTTGAGCAATTTCTTTCTATATCATTCTCATGTCACTTCTATTGAACTAGTCATTTCTTCTTATTTAAAAGTTGTGTTCTCAAGTTTTGGAATACTTAGATTGCTCCCTGTGTTCGACCTTGGATACTCTAATTTTCGAGTTATAAATTTTTAGTTGTTTTCGCGAAAAGTTCGTCTATATTACAACGCAATATTTGTTAAAACACGATCTAGCCGCGTTAACATTTTGGCGCCATTACCGGGGAGCAACGGGCACTTCTAAAGCTTTTGATCACAACTTCTGATCCAATATGGACTTAATTCCTCTCTTTTGTTGTGCTTGTCTCAGGGAAAGTAGAGAAAAGAAGAGCAGCTGCACAACAGCCACACGAAGGAATAGGTAATTTTCATTAGCCCTCTCTCTTAACCCCCTCAAAGTCTGAAAAGGAACAAAGAAGAATCAACCTAGGGCTACCTATTTCATACTTAGTAATTTATCAAAGTTGCCTGATTTTCATTTCAATACATCTTGAACTGCTCATCCAACTAAGGTAACTAGGGCTAAAACTTTCTGGATTGAGCCCTAGATATCAAATTTTGAGGCAACTAAATTGGACCAACTAGAGCCAACCTAAGGAATGCAAAGCTAGGGTTTTTAGAGACACATCTCTTAAACAAAGAAAAAAGTTTTTCCAAAAAAAGGTGTGCCTGAACCTTGTTTGAAAAGATCTATACAAGAGAAACCCTAAGCAAATCAGGCTTTTAAATCCATTTGAACCCTAAAAGAAAGGACCCAAAAGCTCTCAAAGGAACAAGAGGTGAAGTTGATCCTTTAGGTCAACGAACCTTAAAATTAGGTCACTTTTCACTCAAAAGACCTAAAATTTCAAGTGGAACCTTAAGCACCTTGATCTTAAAGTAAAAAAGGTAGACTTAAGAGGTCAAGGTCCCCATTCTGGTCTACCTAAAATCTCAGTGACAAGAGAGGTCAGGTGGGGCAAAACCCTGTAACTCGTGGGGACGCTCTACCGTGTAGGGGTCTTTGCGGGACTCTCCCTCTCTAGCTGCCCAGGTACTTCTCAAGTGGATGACCTTTCTAATGAAGGGGTATCATCCGCCCCGAACCTCTATAGTCACCCAACAATTTTTGGGTGTTTCGATTGGATCCAGCACCTTCTAATCTCATCACATCCTTCGGTGCATGTTCGGTAGGAGGTCCTTAAGACCATCCTTCAGACCTCCTTTAGAAATTCACTCTCGTCGAGACCAAGACTCGATGCCCTTGTTTGTGCAGCAACCCCACCACATAAATCTTGCATCTGATTCAGAACCAAGTTCTCCTTCTTCTCCCATCATGGCACAACCCATTGAAGAAGAGAACAACCTTGAGCACCAACTTCAACGCCTGAATGATCTCTTTCAAAACTTTATAAATCCACCACAGTGACCAATGATGCGAGATCACTATAATCCCGCTGCGGTGGCGATCGAACCTCGAGTCTGAATCCCAGTTGGAGGTCCTGATCTGAACTGAAGCCCAATATGATTCATGCCATACCAAAGTTTCATGAGCTTAACTCCGAGGATCCATTCCAACACATTAAACAACTCAAGCATCTAGCCCAGACCTTCGGGTCAGATCCACAAAACTAGGATATCCTACTCATGAAAATGTTTTCTTTCTCCCTCCTGGACAAGGTCGCCCATTGGTATCAAACTCAGACCTGTCCGATCAACACATGGGAGGAACTTCATTCCGAATTCTTGAAAAAGTTCTTCCCCGTTGGCTGAACGAATGCCTTGCGCCACCAGATCACCCATTTCACTCAACAACCAGGAGAACCTCTTCACGAAGCATGGGACCGATTTTTAGATCTCATGCGAAAGTGCCCTCATCACGGAGTTCCTAAATGGGAATAAGTCCAGTCTTTTTACCAGGGACTCCGTGAAGACATTCGATTATTCGTCAATGCAACGTGCGGAGGAAACATCATGGGTCAACATGAGGACACGGAGTGGGAGATTCTCAAAAACATGTGCGAGAACTCCATTAATAATGACTCCATGGGCTTATTCGACAGGACGAATGCCCACGCATCGACGAATCTGAGAGGGGCACATGAGACGCAGGACCTGTCCACATCCGTCGACTTGGAACTGATGGCTAGTCGGTTGGATAAGGTTTCTATCATAGAAAAGAAGGTGGACGAGCTAACTTGACATTTGCAGCGAGCCACCTCTGCGCAGAACTCTTTTGCACGACCACCTCTGGCGAGGGAAACTGTGCAAAACATCTACCACCAATCTGCTAAGGGGATGGACCCGTATCCACCCCCGTCTGACTCTCGGATCGGAGTGACCTCCGATCCATTCTACTCGAGTTGGGGGAACTCTGAACCCTCATATTCTGACTTTCCTGAGGTTCCTCAGACTTGCGAGGACCTCAACGCCATCCAGAATGACCCATTCTCCAATACCTACAACCCTGGATGGTGAAATCATCCCAACTTTCAGTGGACGGGAAATTCTCAGACTCAAAGACCACCGTATCAGCCCCATCCACAAGCCCCTAGACTATATCAGCCGCCTCAGCCTCGGCCCAATCCCACCTACCAATCCGGGCAAAACCAGGATCAAATGACTCTTATCCTTCAAGCACTGGCTGACATTCAAAAGACGAATGCGGCAATGCAAAAACAGCACAAGGACGAGATCACAGAGGTTCGCAACCAACTGGCCCAGATGGCAAATTCCCGCCAACCTGGTACCCTTCCTTCTCAACCTCTGCTAAATCCAAATAACGTGCTGACCCAGAGGCGCGTTATGAACCCAAATTTAGTCCATGCACATTTGATTTATTAGGCCCCTGCTGCTCCATCACCAGACGGGATGGAAGCTTCAACATCTTATGCGGGATTTCAGCAGCAGCCACCCCTCTTACCAAACCCAAACCAAAATCAGGCCGGATTAAACTCTGTAACAACACGTAGTGGTAAAACAACCTAAGACCCACATTATCCGAACCACTCCAAGCCTGGTAGTAGCATAGACCCTCGGATAGCTATCCAAGATACCACTGTCCCAGATCAAGAACCTGGACCTATTCTAGAGGAACCAACTAGGATTCCATTTCCTGAGGCCTTGACCAAAGGAAAAAGGATAACCAAACCCGTGGCCCCCGAGGAGGATCTGGTCAAGCTCTTTGAACAGGTCCAAATAAGCATCCCCTTGATGGATGCAATTCTCCACGTACCGGCTTATGCAAGATTCTTGAAAGATGTATGTACGCCTAAACATAAGCCGCGAACCAAGGATGGGAATCCGATCGTACTGTCAGAGCAAGCCAGCTCGGTCATCTTGAGTAAACTCCCACCCAAAGCTAATGATCCAGGAACCCCCCTGATTTCTTATAAAATTGGTGAAACCCAATTTGACAGAGCCTTACTAGATCTAAGTGCCTCCATAAATCTAATACCCACATCCCTTCTTGACCACCTTGAAGAGTCCGAACTTAAACCAACTGAGGTGACGTTGCAGTTAGCCGATTGATCCATCAAGTCACCTAAAGGAATACTCGAGGATGTCATTGTTAGGGTACGGGATTTCTACGTCCCGGTGGACTTCATAGTCCTGGACATGGACGCACCTGAGAACCCAAGGGACACACCAATCATATTAGGGAGACCTTTTTTGGCCACTGCTAGGGCCAACATAAACTACGAAGAGGAACAGATAGAATTAAAATTTGGGAATCAAACTCTGAAGATTGACATTTTTAAGGCCCAACAAGGGATTAATTGCGGGGTTATAGAGCAAAAATGTGATATCAGAGCCATGGTTGATGAATCTCATACAGAGGACAACCTGATTATCCCTGATCAACCACTAGAAGATCAAAACCTGCCAACAGAGGAGTGCGAACATGATCTAAACACACCTATGACTCTGACCCTTGTTCTTGATACAAACCCTGAACCACCCGCTGCTGCTGACAATCCTGTCATGGAACTCAAGCCCCTTCCCGAGCATCTGAAGTACGTCTTTTTGGGTTCCAATCAAACGTTTCCTGTGATTATCAACATTCGACTCACACTTGACCAGGAACATTGTTTGATTTCTGTTCTCCAGCAACATCGTAAAGCCATTGGATGGACTCTTGATGTTTTGATTGGCATAAGCCCTTCGTACTGCACACATTGAATCTACACAGAAGAAGGCGCACGACCTTCAAGAGAAATGCAGAGACGCTTAAACCCTAACCTGCAGGAGGTCGTGAAAAAGGAGATCATAAAGTGGTTAGATGCAGGGATCATCTACCCGATCTTCGACAGTCGTTGGGTGAGTCCAATACAGGTGGTGCCTAAAAAGGTCGGACTTACCATCATCAAGACTGAAACCGGAGAAGTCATTCCTACCTGAATAGCTAACTCGTGGAGAGTCTGCATTGATTACAGAAGACTCAATTCCTCCACGAAGAAGGACCATTTCCCACTACCGTTTATTGATCAGATCCTCGAGAAACTAGCGGGAAATAGGTTCTTCTCCTTTCTTGACGGGTACTCCGGTTACAACCAGGTGGCAATCCATCCAGAAGACCAAGAAAAGACCACATTCACCTGCCCCTTCGGGATGTACGCATTTTGAAGGATGCCTTTCGGTCTCTGCAATGCACCTGTAACCTTTTAGCGGTGCATGCTTGCCATATTCTCAGATATAGTAGGTGATTATCTGGAAGTCTTCATGGATGACTTTTCAGTTTTTGGAGCATCATTTGACGATTGCCTCCAACACTTGGTCCAAATACGCAGGCGATGCATCGATGTGAATTTGGTTTTTTCCTGGGAAAAGAGCCATTTCATGGTGCCTAAGGGAATTGTCCTGGGACATCTAATCTCGGAGAAAGGCATCCAAGTAGATCGAGCTAAGGTTAACCTGATTTCCAAGCTCCCTATGCCTAGCTCGATTAAGGACATCCGATCTTTTTTGGGGCACGTCAGTTTTTACCGTCGATTTATCCCTAATTTTTCAAAAATCGCGCGCCCCCTGACTACTCTTCTCTCCAAGGATGTGCCTTGTGAAATTTCCAAGGAATGCACTCAAGCATTTGAGATCCTTCGTGACCAAGTCACCCAAGCCCCGATCCTACAGTCCCCTGATTAGTCTCAACCCTTTGAGATCATGTGCGATGCATCTGACTTCGCTGTAGGAGCAGTTTTGGGGCAGAAAATTGACGGGAAACCCGTGGTCATTTACTACGCTAGCAAAACACTGGACGAGGCTCAGCGTAACTACACGGTTACTGAGAAAGAGCTGCTAGCTGTAGTATTTTCCCTAGAAAAATTCAGATCATACCTTCTGGGTTCCTATGTTATCATATACTCAGATCACACAGCTGTGATGCATCTCCTTGCAAAGAAGGATGCGAAACCTCAATTAATTTGATGGATCTTGTTGTTGCAAGAATTTGACCTTGAGATTCGCGAAAAAGCGGGAAAGCAAAATGTGGTAGCTGATCACTTGTCCCACCTTCCTTCTGAAATAATTGACCCTTCCGGACCCATCACAGAATACTTTCCTGATGAGCACCTCCTGACTATCAATACAGGCCTTCCATGGTTCGCAGATATAGTGAATTACTTGGCATCACATCAGATTTTGTCCGATTGGCCGAAGGCCAAGAAGGACAAATTGCATTCTGATGCCAAGTATTACCTATGGGAAGACCCGTATCTATTCTGCATTGGTGCTGATCAGATAATTCGATGGTGTGTCGTGGAAGTAGAAATCAAAGACATACTCTCCTTTTGCCATGACTAGGCATGCGGTGGACATTTCTCAGGGCATAAAACCGCATCAAAAGTCCTCCCATGTGGCTTTTACTGGCCCACAATTTTCAAGGATGCATACAATCACTGTAAGGCATGTGCCCATTGCCAAACCTTGGGCAACATGAGCCATCGAGACATGATGCCTCTACAGCCGATCCTGGTATGTGAAATTTTTGACATCTTGGGGATTGATTTCATGGGACCCTTCCCGATCTCGGATGGCTTCGAATACATCTTACTCGCCGTTGACTATGTGTCCAAGTGGATAGAAGCCATTTCGACCCGAACCAATAATCATAAGGTTGTTATCAAATTCATTCATAAAAACATCTTCTCAAGGTTCGGGATTCCACGAGCAATAATTTCCGACGGAGGGACCCATTTCACAAACTCTCAGTTCAGGTCACTAATGACCAAATACGGGGGGTCACATCGAATCTCTACTCCTTACCACCCCCAAACTAATGGTTTAGTTGAGCTATCAAACCGAGAGATCAAGAAAATCCTTCAGGTTACAGTTCGACCTGACAAAAAAGATTGGTCTTCTCGGCTTCCGGAAGCATTGTGGGCCTATAGGACCGCTCACAAGACCCAATTAGGAATGTCTCCCTTCAGACTGGTGTACGGGAAGGAATGTCACCTCCCTATCGAATTGGAGCATAAAGCCTATTGGGCAGTACGGAATTGTAATTTAGATCTTTCTAAGGCTGGAACCCACAGAAGGCTTCAAATAAGCGAGATCGATGAATTATGCCACGACGCGTATGAGAACTCGAGAATTTACAAAGAACGGGTTAAAGCTTTTCACAACAAACACATTTCTAGAAAGATCTTTCATCCTGGTCAGAAGGTTTTACTCTTTGATGCCCGACTCAAATTATTCCCAGGAAAGCTACGATCTAAGTGGGTCGGACCCTACTTAGTCCGACAAATCTTTGGGAATGGAGCCTTTGAAATCAGCCCACTCAGCCATGATTCCAAACCCTTTGTTGTGAACGGTCAGAGACTCAAACCGTTCATTGACATGACCGATACAAATTTGGCTGAGTCATCCTTTACCCTCCATTCCCCTTGAGCTCATTGCGCCTAGCCGATGGCGTAAAACTCAGCACTTAACGGGAGGCAACCCGTCATTCTTTGAAAAACCTGAAACCTTTTCCGACATTCTACGCGGAATTCATATTGCACTTTAGGGTTCATCCATTAGAACAACCGACTTCACCTCAAGTACCCCTACCCGAGATTAAAAATTGTTCGCAACAAGTCACTTCGACCTGTTCACTCACCCAACACCTGCCCTAATGCATGAACTAAGCTGAAATCGAACCTACCTAATCTACAATGGGGACATTGCAAATCTTAGGCATGGGGGGGTATGAAAGTGCAAAATGTCAGGAAAATTCATATCAAGAAAGGGTTTCAATTCAAAAAAAAAAGAAAAAACTTGGAAAAAAAAGAAGAAATAAGGAGGGGGGAGAAACAATTCGAGCCATACAAAATGAGAGGAGGAAAAGAGCAAAATGCCAAAAAAGGAGCACAAAATGAAAAAGAAAAAGAAATAGTCATTAGTAAAAGATTCAGGGATTAATTGAAGTTCTAGACCAGATCAAGAAAAGAGAAAAATAAAAGAGAAGTGCTAAGGAGACATAACAAGAGATTAGCGGAAATGCTGGTCTTAGGCCTCTTGGGCTAGATTCTTTAGCTTAAAAATTCACGTATCCACTAAAATCTAGATAATCCTCAAGTGGTTGGGGAAAATGCGAAGTTTAAGTATTAGGTCTAAGGTTTAGGAAGTATTCGGCCTCATTAACTGACCTTCGATTTGCGGGATTCGGTAACCTAAGTACCCCAATTCACACACAGTCTGGTTTAGTGTGCATAAATATCCAAGTCACCTAGATTAGGAGCGGCCGATCAACACAAGTTGATTTGGACAAGTTCCCGACGCGGAGAGGCGGGAAATTCCCCTCGAAGATGTGTAACAACATATCATCTCCTCGGTGCTTATCTCTTAGGATATTTAAATATCCTACTGGGGGCATGTAAGCACTCTGTTGGTTCAGATATCATGGGCGGCATTATCACGAAATGTCGATAGCCAGGGTCTGAATTCAGCCATGGAACGCCATGGGTGGGATTATCTCAAAATCTTGAAAGCCAGGGTTCTGGGGGTTTCCATGGGCGGTGGTATCTCGAAGCATCGATAGCTAGGGACCCTTGAGGATTTATGATTGGGACGAGGAATCCAATACAGACCATGTTGAGAAGCCAATCCGAAGCTAGAAATAAGAAGAAAAGAGAGAGAAAACTCTCCAAACAAATAAATCTTATGCCTCTCTCTTACAAAAATGCACTGCAAACTGAACCTAGGCTAAAAATGTCTCAAGCACGGGTGCTTTAACTACGGAGTCCAACAAAACCTAGGTTAGTTTCTGCGAGACTTAAAAACCTTTGCGGAGGACTGAGGTTAAAGCGGGTCAGGTCCGGATTTTGGTTGATACTTGAGTACCTCTAGGCCTATTGTTGGCATTCTGACCTAATCACAAAAGAAAAAGAAAAGCACTTATCATAACTGATGACAGACACTCAGGGTCTAGAACAGAAGTTAAAACCTTGAAATTTTGCTAAGAAACTAGCAAAAGCTAAGCATGGGGGTATGATAAAAGCCTCATCATGAGCCCTAACTAGCTCATTTTGATCCAAGAAAGAGAATGAAAGCTCCTGCATAACTTAGAAGAATGCTTAATTGGAGGAATAAGTGTTCTGAGAAGAAATCATGAAATAAAGGGTAAAACTATAATTTTACCATTGCAGTACATAAACAGGATTTATCAAAGATAAAACACAGGTCCAATGGTCTAGATAAGATAAAAAGTGTGTTGATTCAATTAGAAATGGGTTTATGTGCAATTTAGGAATTAAATGACATCTGGTAACCTTAAAATAAACTTGCTTAATTCAACAAGGTTTTGGTCAGGATAAAAATCAATTAAATCTTCTAAAATTCATGGAAAAATATCCCCTAGGGCTTATAACATTCAATTTGTCCTTTGGAACCTAGTTTGACCTAGATTGGGGTCCTACCTCATCAATTCACCTAATTTGGGTTTTTACGCAAAATGTCCAGTAAAACGTGGTCAAACCTAAAATCCAACTTCACCATTGGATTTTTTATGTCAAAATTAGGTTTTTACCAAAATTTGGACCTAAGGGGAGGTCATCTTGACCTACTTTGCAAATTAGTACACCCAATTACATTTTGACCCTTATCTTTTGAAAATCATTACATAAACCCCCCTAGCTTCCTCGCCACTCTTGCAAACAGGTCCCTACACCATTAATGGGGAGGAATCCTTCTCCGGCGAGGAAGGGAGGGGGGAACTCCCTAATCCCTCAGAGATCTCCCAGAATTGGAAAGGAGATTCTCTGAGGAATCCCCTTCCATCTGAGCTCAATCACAATCTTTTTCTCCGGCGAGACGACGGTGGCTGAAGGCTTGCCCTCCACGCACCAGAAGCTCGGCCAGCGCTTATAAAAGGACCCTCGACCCTCTGCGAATGGTTCAGAATTGTTTTGGTCGTAGAACCCTCCAAACATCATCTCTCCTCTCTCTGGCCAAGAAGCCCGCAAGCTCCGACGATTCTTCCTCCTCCTTCTCGTCGCTCTACTGCCATACCAGCAGCAGAGTTCACTTTGCCTCATCCTCCCGCGTTGCGCAGCACCAAGCGCACGCCCCCCTGACCTCCTCCTCGTTGCCGTTATCTCCCTCAGGGTTGTCTTCTCCGACGACGACACAAACGAGGCGTCTGTCTCCGCTGCCCCCTTTTCACTCCCAACAATCCAGATAAGTTCCCCCATCTTCCACTCTTTCATTTTCCTCACTTTATTTCACATAACCGCCCCTCGACAGTCACTGTCCACTGCCACCTTCCTCAAGTCCAGCTACCCTCCAACGAGATGCTCCCATCACTCCGCAGGCCCACACGTCTTGCCAACCACCGCATAACCTTCGCCATACTTCACTGAATATCCTCCACTCATCCACAGGTCGCCTACATCGCCACAACCGCCCCCCGACCAAACCCATCCATCCGACCACAGAGCGACCTAGGCACGCACGCCTAGGCCGCCCTGCGGCCTACCACCTACTACCTCACCTTCGCCGTGCCACGACGAAGGTGCCCCTGTGGTCTAATTGAGCCGCAAGGCCCTTTTTGTGTCAGGTAGGTTTCAAGCTCCAGCCGCCATTAGCGGTGACGCGAGGAGGTTGCACGCTTGCTCCAGGTTGAAGAACTTCAGGATTTCAGGTGCAGCAAACTCGGGGAGGTCTTGCGGACCCAGTTGTTCCAGCAAGTGACGCCGCGAGACCTGCAGTTGCTGCAATTGGAGGCACGGTCTGCCATGGGTGCGCGAGAAAGAGCGGTGAGCATTAGTCCCACCTCGGTAAGTCACAAACCGCGTGAGTACTTTATATTGATTATGTGCTATTGCTGGGTTGCCTCGAATACACTGGGGTGAGGTCACTCCTCACCTATCCACGCACCTCGTCCGCGACTTCATCCCACGGATCTGGTGCCCCGACCCAACTACCCCCTTCCTGAGCACTCGTCGTGCACCACACCCACGCCGGTGCGCCTGGACCTGGGCCCGTGACCTGACTCGATAACCTGGCTCTGGGAGAGCGTACTGAAGAGAGATTCAGAGAGAGAGAGAGAGACGTGCGGGAAGGGTAGGGGAATAGGTTTTGTTGCGTGGTGCTTGTGTGCAGGAAGCAGGGACTTAGCCGCTGCAAGCGAAGGAAAAGAAGAAGGAAGGAAGCTCTGCAAAGGAAAAAGAAAGGCAAGGCAGAAAAGAAGAAGCGAAGCCAAAGAGAAGAGGAACTGAAGCAGGAAGAAGAAAGAGATCAAGGGGCAGACAAAGAAGCAAGAAAACAAAGGAAGAAGAGGAAGAAAAAGAAGAAGGCAACAACCCAAGAAGAGGTAAGCCAGGACTTGGCCATAAGAAGAGAATCAAGAAGAGAAGGAAAAAGAAGAGGAGCAGAAGCAGCTAAGGAAGAAAAAGAAAAGAAGCAACCAGAGCTGCAGCAGAGCAAATCACCAACAAAAAAGAAGAATTTGAGAAATACTTTAAGACGTCTGATGCAATATCAGACGCCCATTCTTTTTTGAGCAATTTCTTTCTATATCATTCTCATGTCACTTCTATTGAACTAGTCATTTCTTCTTATTTAAAAGTTGTGTTCTCAAGTTTTGAAATACTCAGATTGCTCCCTGTGTTAGACCTCGGATACTTTGATTTTCGAGTTATAAATTTTTATTTATTTTCGCGGAAAGTTCGTCTATATTACAACACAATATTTGTTAAAACATGATCTAGCCGCGTTAACATCCTTCACCACCGCCACCGCACTCTGACACTTTTGAGCATGAGCCCTCCTTGCCTGGAGGTGTGCCCGTTCCCCCACTGCAGTTGCACCACGTGCTTTTCGGATAGTTCCAGAAGCTGAAGCCCCCTCCTTCAAGGGGATGAGGACCCGTCTGAGATAGAGGACTGGCTGGAGCAGATAAAGAAGGTGTTTGACACCCTTCTTCCCTTTGCAGAGTGCCGCGTGGCCTTTGCCATGTACCAGTTAGAGAGTGCAACACACAGGTGGTGGAGGCAGTCAGAGGCCAGGAGAGGGGAGAGCCGACGTGGGACCAGTTCGTGACCCTCTTCTACGAGAAATACTTCTCGCAGACTTGGCAGGACCAGAGGAGGCGGGAGTTCCACACTCTCCTCCAGGGGACGATGACCGTTAGTGCGTATCGCATGCGCTTCCTGAAGCTGTCACGTTTTGTTGCGACAGCCGTAGCTACAGAGGAGGAGCGCTTGTGGAGGTTCACTGAGGGGCTCAGGCCTGCTATTCGGGGGTATGCCGAGCCCCTGAAGCTACCCACCTTCTCGAGAGTGGTGGAGGCAACCATGACGTACGAGGAGACCAACTCGGCTGTGCGTGACATCGACAGTGGATGGAAGAGGCCCTACCAGCCAGAGTACTTACAGGGCCGACGAGAGAGGAGGCACGTCGCACCCGCGAGAGAGCCGTCTCATTTTGCGAGGCTGTTAGTGGCCTTTGGGGGCCCCCGATAGGGGCCAGCTGTCAGCATTAGACCCCCACCCAGCCGTCAGCAGGGACCTACCGAGGGAGAGAGTCGAGTCCCCCTCTGCTACCAGTGTGTCTAGCCGGGCCACATCAGGAGGGACTACCCGTCTAAGGCTGGAGCACAGCAGATGCTCCCCGCACCGAGAGCTGGAGGCCGAGCTAGTGGTCGTGGTCCCTAGGCGCATGGGGGAGGGCAGCAGTTATGGGGAGGGTACCGACCAGCGGCTACTCGCCCAACTCAGAGTGTGGCTGCTTCTTCTGCACCGAGAGTTGAGGGGCGTATCAATGCCCTGACACACCAAGATTCCAGGGCATCCAGTTCAGTGGTGGCAGGTATGGTTACCGTTTTCGGCAGATTAGTTTATGTGCTATTTGATTTCGACGCCACACACTCTTTTGTCACTGCGAGTTTTGCTGTCAGTCTGGGACAGGACTGTGTGTTGTTAGAGGATTCGTTTGTGATTAGAGGCCCAAGTGGCCAGCTATTTGTAGCTGAGGAGGTCTACACGGACTGTGAGGTCAGTATTGGGGGACACAACCTCCCCGCTGACCTGATTATGATACTGATGGAGGATTTTGGCGTGATTCTGGGGATGGATTGGCTGTCCGCTTACCACACCTTGGTGGACTGTTTCGAGAGGAAGATCGTCTTCTCCATAACGGAGATGCCTTCCTTTGAGTTTCACGGACAGCTGGTGGACGGAGGTTTCAGGTGCATATCTGCACTTCGGGTAGCGAGACTTTTGAGCCAGGGGTGTGAGGGCTTTCTAGCCTGTGTGGTGGCGGAGCCCAGCCCTGTGGTGGACTTTCAGAGCATTCCGGTGGTTAGTGAGTACCTCGACGTATTTCCAGAGGAGCCACCAGGACTACCGCCCGAGCGTGAGATCGAGTTTGAGATCTCACTGGTGTTGGGGACTAGCCCCATTTCTACTGCACCGTACTGGATGGCATCACTTGAGTTGCGAGAGCACAAGTCACAGCTATAGGACCTATTGGAGAAGGGCTTTGTGAGGCCCAGTGCGTCGCCATAAGGAGCCCCTGTGTTGTTTGTGAAGAAGAAGGATGGTACCCTGCGACTTTGTGTTGACTACAGATAGCTGAATAGGGTCACAATCAAGACAAGTATCCACTGCCGAGGATTGATGATCTTTTTGACCAGTTGCAAGGTGCCACAGTATTCTCCAAGATAGATTTGAGATCTGGCTACCACCAGTTGAGGATCAGGGAGACCGATGTCTCCAAGATAGCTTTCTGCACCCGATATGGACACTATGAATTTTTAGTCATGCTAGTTGGGCTGACCAACGCCCCCGCTACTTTTATGGATTTGATGAACCGGGTTTTCAGACCATCCTAGATCAGTTTGTGGTGGTATTTATCGATGACGTGCTCGTTTACTCGTGGGATCAGGAATAGCACGGACAACACCTACGGATGATTCTGGACACTTTGAGACGGTGCAGGTTATATGCCAAGTACAGCAAGTGTGAGTTCTGGTTGAGGCAGGTGACTTTCTTGAGCCATGTGATCTCAGGTAATGGTTTGGCTGTGGATCCAGCTAAGGTTGAGGCCGTACTTAGGTGGGAGAGGCCACGTACAGTGACAGAGATACGCAGCTTCTTGGGACTGGCAGGTCACTACCAGAAGTTTATTAGGGGATTCTCATAGATTACGCATCCTAAGACTTAGTTGACCTAGAAGGATGTGCCCTTTACCTGGACAGATGCTTGTGAGGCTTGTTTTCAGGAGTTGAAGGAGAGACTGACTTCAGCTCTTGCGCTTACCATCCCATATAGCAGTGGTGGTTTTGTGGTCTACACAGACGCTTCGTTGCAGGGGTTAGGGGGTGTGCTCATGCAGCGGGGTCACATTGTCACTTACGCTTCACAGTAACTGAAGTCCCATGAGCATAGCTACCCTACCCATGACTTAAAGCTGGTAGCTATTGTCTTCGTGTTGAAAACATGGAGGCACTACCTTTACGGTGAGACCTTTGAGATTTTCACAGATCATAAGAGCCTTAGGTACTTCCTTGATCAGAAGGAGCTTAACATGAGACAGAGTTGTTGGTTAGAGCTCCTGAAGGACTATGACTGTAGCATCTCCTACCATCCGGGGAGGGTCAACGTAGTGGCTGATGCCTTGAGCCGGAAGGTGCCCGCCCACTTGGCCAGTCTACAGGCACAGAGTAGGAGACTTATGGAGGAGTTGGACAGTTGGCGACCCCGAGAGTCATAGGGGTATTGTGGGGCAGTGATGGTTTCACGACAGGCGTGACTAGAGCTGATAGATCGCATCATCGCAGGACAGATGGTAGACCCGTACTTATAGGCGTTGCGAGACAGAGTGCTGTCGGGGGACCCAGGAGACTACACTTTTACAGATGAGGTACTGTCGTGAGGGGGCCTTTGTGCGTTCCCAGGGACTAGGAGTTGTTGAGAGAGCTCTTGACGGAGGCGGATGGGTCCAAATTCACCATACATCCCAGGAACACAAAGATGTATCATGATCTAAGATGCGACTTTTGGTGGAGAGGGATGAAGCGGGATGTGGGTGAGTTCGTGCAATAGTGTTTGGTGTGCCAGTAGGTGAAGGTCGAGCATCAGAGGCCTGTAGGGCCGTTGCAGCCACTTCCTGTGCCAGAGTGGAAGTGGGAGAGCATTACCATGGACTTTGTGGTGGGTCTACCCGTTACCAAGCGAGGACACGATGCAGTCTGGGTGATAGTGGACAGGTTGACGAAGACGGCACGTTTCCTGCCGATTCGAGTCACTTTGGGACTAGCACAGTTGGCAGAGAGGTACATTTGTGATGTGGTACGCCTGCACGGAGTTCCGCGTAAGATTGTATCTGACCAGGATGCCCGTTTTGCTTCCCTGTTCTGGGCTGAGTTCCAACAGGCTTTGGGGACACGGTTGAGGTTCAGTACCACGTACCACCCCCAAACGGACGGACAGTCAGAGTGCACTATATAGAAACTTGAGGACCTTTTGCGTGCCTATGTACTAGACTGGAGAGGCTCTTGGGAGGAGCACTTTCCCCTGGCGGACTTTCCATATAATAACAGTTATCACTCGAGCATCGACATGGCACCTTACGAGGCTCTGTACGGACGGAGGTGTACTGCACCCTTGAGTTGGGTTGAGGTGGGGACCAAGTGGGAGGTTGGCCCCAGGCTGATCCAGAAGAGTCAGGAGGTGATAGAGCAGCTTCACAAATGACTCCGCACTGTCAGGAGCAGGCAAAAGAGTTATGCTGACCGGAAACGCAGAGAGGTGCAATTCGAGGTTGGGGATCACGTCTTTCTTCGTGTTTCGCCCGTGAAGGGCCTGCAGCGTTTTGGGGTGAAGGGGAAACTTGAGCCGAGGTTTGTGGGGCCCTTTGAGGTCCTGGAGTGGGTAGGACCCGTTGCTTACCGGCTTGCCCTTCCTCCCCAGCTTTCTGGCATGCACGACGTGTTCCACGTGTCCAACCTCAGGAAGTACGCCACCGATCTCAGTCATGTTCTGAGCCACGAGAGTGTCGAGGTGGGTGACGACCTGACCTACCCTGAGAGACCGGTGCAGATACTAAACAGAGCCATCCGGAGTCTGAGACGGAAGCAGGTACCCTTGGTGAAGGTTTTGTGGAGGAGCCAGTGGTATGAGGAGGCTACCTAGGGGCCTGAGGCGGCGATGCCAAAGCAGTACTCGGAGCTTTTTGAGGGTATGTCTTTTCGGACCGACTTTGGTCCTCTTTAAGTTTGTTATGCATTTTTATTCCTTTTTCGCACCCTAGCTAGCTCAAGTTTCGGGGATGAAACTTCCTTTAAGTTTGTTATGATGTAAAGACCTGTTCTGATTTGAGCCTTTTAAGACGTCTGGATTGTCGGTCAGACGTCTGGCCAGATGTCTGGACCCCTTCCTGGTTGTCTAGAAATTGAAAAATCTGTACGCACTTTTGGTTTTGCGCACAGGCAACACGCAGCTCTTCTCTCTCTCTCTCTCTCCTTTCTTCTCCTTTTCCCCTGTCGAACCCTAACCCTCTAGCCTATAAAAGAGGCCCTTCTCCTCTCCTTTTCACTCCACCATAACCACCATCCTCCCCACTCCACCGCCGAGAGCTGAGGTGCGTGAGAGAGAGAGAGAGAAAGCGAGAGCGAGGAAGAGGAGCAGGCATGAGGAGGAGGAGAAGGCTGAGGTCGCAAACTTCGGGGAAGCTCGCTAGAGGTTTACATGGCCACCGCAGCGTGTGCGGGAGGAGGAGAGTGTCGGGGCGTCGTCCCCAACATTCTGCAGCGGTCGGAGCTGTAGCGGAGCGGGAGGAACCGTGGCGAAGCGCGGCGAGAGAAGCGGGACCACGGTCTGGTACTGGAGTTTTCCAGTATCAGACGTCTGGAGTGCCTTCCGGATGATGGACTGGATGTCTAGCGATGACACCAGACGTCTGAAAGCAGGTTTATTGCAAAGGTACGTCTTCCTCGTGGTTACGGCCATGCAAGCCGCATCGCAGTGTGATTTGCTTGGCTAAAGATGGTGCGCTACTCTGTCGTGCGTAGGAGCAGCTTTGGGAAGGTGCGCGGCATGCCCTCCCACGCTTTTTGGACGTCTGGACAGCTGACCAGACGACTGGAGACGTTTCCAGACGACCGGAGGACTAGCCAGACATCTGGAACTGAGTCCAGACGGTCGCGGAGGAGTCCTAGATGTCTGAGATCATCACAAGAACTTGAGGTGAGTCTCTATGACTTTTAAGACGTCTGGACTTGTTTCCAGACGTCTGATTTGGGTCTATAGACACGTTTTTGACCCGTTTAGGGTCCAATCGGGATCCGTTTTACGCGAACGAAATATCTGTGGTTTCCTTGTGAGTTCCTCTACATATTATAAACCTTTATATACTATTTTGAACGTTGCGTTGTGATGTGTTCCTCGGTATAGGACTTCGATCTGTTGCATGTCTGGGGCTTGTAGAGGTACGTGGGCCTGCAGTTCGAGTTCCCAGTACTCCTGGGTTGTCTGGTAGAGTGGTCCACCCCTGCTCTATTTATAAAATATGAATTCATCTATGATAATTAGATAATTGGAAACCTAGGATGTGGCATAAATCCTAGGACGAGAAATACTTGCACTGTTTGTGTGCGTGATTGAGATTGTATTTATAAATGAATGAGCTGAATTGTTAGCAACTGCCTGTTAATGAATATGAGATGCCTATTAGAATATGAGCTGCCTGAGATAACTAAACAATTACCTGTGATATCGCTTGTTGCATGTGTTTAATTGTGAAAATACGAGCTGCATGTGTATAATACGAGAACGGAATTGTGAAAGATGAAACCTGGTTTGGAATAATGTGGTGAATATGAGCATGAACCCTACGGGGAGTTTGGAGTAGAGCTCCTGTAGATGATTGGAAAGACCTAGAAATGTGGACAGGAAGTGTGCTGGTCCTTGAGTATGTGGTACCAAGGAGAGCGACTGTCCCCTTTTAGTATAGAGCAGAGCTAGCCGCCCTTGGGTTGGGACCCGGGGTTAGGATTGGCCACTCTACACCGACTTTTGTTGGCCCTCACGTACGCGGTACAGAGGTGAGCTACTAGTGTAGGGAGGGAGCTAGCCACCCCACGGGGTCCGGGGTTCAGCTAGCCACCCTACACTGACTTGTTAGGCCCTCTGGGCAAACCGGGATAGTCAGACGAGGGTGCGTGGATTGTAAAGGGGCGAGACCCCAGTTTGGTTCTGAGGGGCGAAACCCTTGTTTCTGAGAGGGCTAGGCCCTATACTGTTCCGTGCTGTACTTTGGGCGTACCCGCTAGCAGAAATGACTTACCGCGTGCCAGTGCGGGGTAGCTACCCGTGCGCTTATAGCTCGTGCCGTAGTCACCGCTACGTCTGTCTGTGACCTCGGGGTGGTTGACTGGGTGTAGGACTACCACAGGAGACTCTTCTGGCCAGGAGAGTACCACGTATACCTTCTACTCTTCGGAAAAGACTGTAATCAAGATCTTTCCTACGAGGAACATGCGAGATCAAAAAAGAAATCTGAAAGTAAACCAATGGGGTGAAAAGAAATTACTTATAAAATAAATAATTAGAAAAGATAAATTTACCTGCTATCTTTTACTGCTTTAGATAGTCTGGTTACCACTCTACTCAGCGTTCGCTAACTCCATTTTCTCATAACCCTTTACAGGTCCCGGAGTTGAGCAGCCTGAGTAATCGGCTGCAGAGGGTGCTGGGCCCAGTCGAGCCCAGCAGTAGTTTTTGTACTGTGGTTGTACTTTCTTTTCTGTTAGTGAGTTTCAGACTTTTGTTTACTATTTCTGTTACTGTACTTTTTTTTTACTTCCTGTTGTTGTGGTGGTATGTACTACTAGCAACTTTTACTTCCTTTACTACTTGTACACTTTTACTGTTAGTTGCATTGCATAGTGAATGTGGTTTATTTTCCTACTTTTCGGTTATTTCTTGTTGGACGACTGGGTCTTGGGATTAGTCAAGTCGAGTCAGTCTCAGATTCTGTAGGGATTCGGGAATCGGGTCGTAACAGGGTTCATGGGGTGAAGGAGAGAGAGAGGGAGCAGCCTCTGCCCGTCGCCTGCACGCAGAGCGCAAAGCGCAGTACGAAAAAACTCACTTTCAGACGTCCAGGCACGTGTCCAGACGTCTGGACAAATGTCTGGTTGAAACTCCAGACGCTTTATCTGGCTTAAATTGTAATAGGTCATTACAGCCTACTTGGCCGGAAATAGTACAGAAGCACGTACCTTAGTACTACGTGTGCTTTCAAACATCCGACTTCTGCTCCGGATGTCCCCCTGCCACTCCAGATGTCTAGGAGGTGCTCTAGACATCTGATACTGAAAAATATCCAGTACGTAGAACTCTCACGAGCCTTTTCCTCCGCGCGGCCCCTCCGCTCCACCTGTAGCTGCTACTCCAGTGGCTTCAGGAGGCCGTGAAGCCCACCTTCGCGAGCTCCTCCTCCTCGCGTGCATCCTCGACTCCTCCCATACGAGCTCCTCCGAGCTCCCACGGCTCCCTTGCGAGCTCCTCCCATGCTCTTGCTCCCCTCTTCTCCTCCTCTGCGTCTCGTCTCTCTCTCTTCTTCCTCTCCACTCGCCGCGCTGGGAGGAAGGGAGGAAGGTGGCAGCCAGCAGGAGGGAAAGATGGAGGTGGTGGCTGGTGAAGATGGGGAGAGTGGCATGGGTGTGGGGTTTAAATAGGCAAAGGTTAGGGTTTCAGGTGAGGAGAGAGAGAGGTGTGTGCATGTGTGAGTGCACGGAAAATGAATACAATGTATGGTTCTTTACTTTCAAATGTCTGACCCTCTATCCAGATGTCTGGACAGACATCTTAAACAACCCAAAAGAATAGCGAGTTATTTTACCACCCTATAAGAAAAAAATCCTTTCTTTACATTTATCTCTTAAATATCCAAATAACTATAATATAATCTTAATGTCTAATCAAACCGTAGATCATCAAAATTTTTTGATTTACCAAAAAGAATGGAGGCATTCTATTTATCTATATATCTATAATGTATATGAAAATCATTATTTTTCTAAATTAACATGCGTGTTGAGTATGTTATTTTTATTAGACTTATATTTGATGATAGATAAAAAAATTTCTGCAATCTAGATTAGGATTTGAGATTTTTTTTTTGAATTGCAACGATCTTTTAAGTGGTAAAATTTTGATGTAATTTTAAGCTTTACATGCTCACTGCAAAACACAAGCTAAAAATTAGTAAATTATAATTATCTCATGAGCAAACTCGACCATCGAAAAATGGAGATGGAATCGTCCTATTGATTAAAATGAGCAATCCTAAGGGAAGTATTAATAACCTTACTCCTACAAAAAAAATAAAAGATATTATAAATATTAAAATGCCAACAGATGATACTTTTACTGCCTACGAGAGAATAACACAAATTTAAAATCCAAAAGCTCCGTTTGACACGGTATTAAAATGGGATATTATTACGTATGTCAACACTGGTTGCTGCAGTAAATGAGCAATATCAAGTATTTGTGATAGTCGCATCATTTTTCATTAGTACTCATATCATATCAATTTATTAAATGACATTTATCTCTATTATTCTCTCTTAATATAAATAAAAATAAAATTTAATTATAACATATTCACTCACTTATCACACATCTATCTCATGTATTAACCTACTTCTAATAAAAATAAAAATTAATAACAATGTAACTCCCACCATCACATCTACTTCTTATTAACCTATCACTTACCGCTACTACTCTTAAACCTTACAACTCCATAAAATTTACCCAATCCTAAACTTTAAACCTTTACCAAATATGAAAAAAAAAATACTTTCATATCTCATTAGACATTAGAATAACTCAAGAATTATCTCAAAATCAGAAAAATATCTAAAAAATAAATTTCAAAGTCAGAGAAATTTAACTTAATCCATTTTATTAAATCAATATTAACGCCTATTACAATATAATATTTTCAAATTATTTCATTACATCACATTAATATCAATATATTAAAATATATTCACTCAAATATAATATACCATTGAAAATATATTTATTATATTATATTAATCTACTCACATTTATATTATAATATTAAAAATTCAACATCATATTAATATATTAATTATTTTTATTCTATTATTTATCTCATTTTTTTGAAATAAATATCCTTTCCAACTTATTTTTCTACAGTTTTATTTTGAGATGGAAGTTAACTCGCTACCGCAGCATGAATGCACAGACAATTCTAGGCTCGAACTTTTGTAACCCTGACAAAAGACAACCTCGCGACGTTTATACGTCTTTCAAGTTTCTTTGAGATAACTCACTTGGTAAGATCTCAAAATTATCTTGGTAGAAAATGTAAATTTAAGTTTTAAATATTACCTCAAATAATAGGAGGAAAGAGATAACTCACTTCTCCTCGATAAGAGGAGGCTTATTATCTTTTTTATTTATCTTTCAAGATTACTTATTGCTCGGGGTGCAAAGGATCGATCATTCGTGGGAATTTAATATACTTAGTTCGATAGCAAATTAGAATCCGCGTTTCTTTCTTTGGGAAATTTTAATAAGTGGCGAATTTAATATCCGAAAAGCAAATTAGAATTCGTACCACTTCATTTGAATATTTATTTTCTTACACAACACGAGACCAAACCCTAGCCATTGATTTTCAACGATATGTGTAGAGAAGTGTTTTTTTTTTACGCTTTTTTAGCACATGTGGAGAAGTTTCCCTAGCATTCATTATTTGCATTAACCATGGATATATTTCTATCTACAGGAATATTTTCTGTACCTTTTGGAGAATATGAAGACTCAGCTCCTTTGAGCATTGTTCGAGAGATATACCGTATATTCATGGGGATATAGGTAAAATAAATTCTTTAAAGAAGGATTTAACTTATTCTACCTCATCAAATTAATATCAATAACTATACATTAAAGTATGTCATTTTGAGATTATCTCATTACATGACAATAACTTCAATATATATTAAAATATATCTAGCTACTATAACATAATAACTCGATTTAATATATTCACTATATCAATTTCATACTTATATCATAATATTAAGAAATTTTTATATAGATGTCACTGAAAACATACTTTTCAAAATTACTTTAAATGCCACCGAAAAAGTCGCATCATTTTGGTAAGGGATTTTTTCGTAAATACTATTGAAATCTTTTGAAATTACTTAAATGTCATTTAATTTACTATATTTACAGATATACCATTGAAAAATTAGTATGCTTTCATAATTGTCATTTTACTAACCATAACCATTAAATTTAACAATTTTGAACTAAATGTAATAAAAAATTATTTTTTAGTCTCTAAACTTTTTTTATCCTCAAATTATATTTTTTTAATTTTTACTCCCTCCTTCCCCCTTCCCCTCACCAGTTCACCTTTCTTACTCCTCACCTCTCCAACCCCACTCTTCAACCTCCGACCACCTCTTTTGCCCCCTTTCTTTAACCACCTACTCCTAAGGTGACAACCCTGCCCTCGCCCTCTATCGTTTTCTTGCTATCTGTAGTAGCACCCTTCTTCAACTTTTCGCCATCCGTGATGACACCCTTCTTGGTCTTGTGGTCGAAGAGTGCCTAAAGATGTTGTGGTGGTGGTGGTAAGCTTCAGGGACCTCCTTTTTGATGTCAGCTTGGGAGGAGGAGGTGGTAGTTGGAGAGAGAGGCAAAAAAGGTGGTCAGAGGTTGGAGAGTGAGGGTGGAGGAGGTGGTTAGAGGTGAGGAAAAAGTGAGGTGAATTGACGAAAGGAGGGGGTGAAAATTAAAAAGTAAAATTTGAGGATTAAAAACAAATTCGAGGATTAAAAAACAATTTTTAAGGATTAAACAAATTTTTTTTATTGTATTTCGGTTCAAAATCGTTAAGTTTAACGGTTATGGCTAATAGAGTGGTAAATACGAAAATGATGCTATTTTTTCAATGGCATATCTGTAAATATATTGATTTAAATGGCATTTAAGTAATTTCAAAAGATTTTAGTTACATTCACGTAAAAATCCCTTTTTGTAATTAACACTATGTTAGTTAGTACCGTTAAACTTAATAGTAGAGGTGAACCCAAAAGTAATGAAAATTTATATTTTTTATCCCCGATTCTTATTTTTTTTTCTCCCCTACCATCTTCCCCTCCCCTTCCTCACTTCTATCCTCCCTCCACCTTCCCTTACCATGCCTTGCTAGGCAGGAATGAAACTACTGCACCTCATTAGATGTCAAGTCTCCCGACATCTTGCCACACCTTGTCAAACCTCATCAGAACAAAGGTAGGAATGATGCTTATCCCTCATTACTCTCTCCCTGTCGATCTCACTTTCATCACTCTCTCCCCTTCTCTCACCCTTGATGCCCTTCTGTTATGACCTGAATGTTGGCGCTAGAGCACCACGATCATTTATTTTGATGATAACAAAACACGTGTTATTTAACATTTGCACTTGGAGTCTTAGATTTCAGGTCAATTGCAAATGTAGACGTGATTAGACGGAATTCGAGCTCGCATCCAGGACGGATTGGAGGAGCTTGATGGAGAACAGAGGAGATTCGCGAGGAGCGATAGATTGAAGATGGAAAGACAAGAAGAATAGGATAGAATTCTTTTTATTCCTTTCATGTACATTTGTCGTTATTTTCTTGCTCTTTATTTCCTTAGAAAATTATGTTAAAGAGCCTCAAAGTACTCTAACAGTAGTCCTAGGAACACCGACACAACCCTAGGATACTTGGGTTTTCTGTAGAGAACTTAGAAAACCAATATAGGGTTTAAACAACATTTCCAGACGTCTAATTCCCAAATCAGACGTCTGATAAAGTGTTTTAAGACATCTGACTGTTGATTCAGACGTCTGATAACATTTAGGCTGGACATAGTTAGTTCTGTCTGATGAAATTAGACGTCTAGACCTTAGACCAGACGTCTTAGGAGATGTCTGATGACTTTGCCAGACGTCTAATTAGTGGACCGTTGGCTGGCTTAATAAACACACAAGGATATGACCGTTAGAGCCTTATCAGACGTCCTTAGGCCTTTCCAGACGTCTGATAAATGACCGTTTTGCCTCGGCTGACCCAAAATCTCTTCTCAGAGATTTCCTAGCCGTTGCAATTTCTTGGAAATCCATTCTCACGAAAAAGTAGGTTTCCAGACGTCCAGACATAGTGCCAGACGTCCTGTATGTCGTCTGATGACCTTGCGCTAGAACCCTGTTTAAATCTGATCCAAGTCAGGAAGAGACCCACCTAAATTCAGACGTCTGACCTTATTTTCAGACGTCTTAAAGTGATCTTCCAGACGTCTGATGCTATAATTAGACGTCTGATAAGCCTGTTGATCGAAAAATCCTAACTCGAGAGGGTTAGGTGGTGGTTTTCACCCGATTTGGGTTTTCACCTAAAAATCTTTGTGTACTTTGTGTGATTCTATTTTGTGAGATTGTTTATATTTAATTCCGCAATTATTACGTCACCCCCTCCTGGTAGGGAATTTCACTGAAATCCAATTTTGAACCCATTTATTGATTAAGCACATTAAGATGACCCTATCAATACTTTTTAGGTGAGATTTTAGTTGGCATAATCCAAAAGCAAGAAAATACAAGGTTTGGTCAAACCTGGTCATATATGATACCATTGGATTCTTTTTGTCATAAGCTTTCTAACGATTCCTATTTCAAGAAAATCTGAGTTGTGTAGCAAAAGTTATGTATGAAACACATTAAACAAGGATGTAAGCGCACGTAAATTGAAATAGAGGAACATTTTGGTCCAATCGGGCTTTTCTTGTGACCTAGCTAAACCCTAACATTATAAATACATGCCTTAGGGTTCCATGCCATCGTCCTATCATTTTCCATGTTGAAATCTCATGTAAAATTGCAAGAAAACTCGAGAGAGGTCAAGAAGAAAGAGAAATCCTCTCTTTCTCTTTCATGCGTGCAAGAGTAGGGCCCACAGTTGATGCATGATATCAGGCGACGCAGAGTGGTGTGGTGACAATGCGTAAGGAGTGTATGCAAGGAGAGGGAAATCACGCGACTTCGCTCCCATGGAGGAAGACAGATGCAGCACGTATGATCGTGTGTGTTCTCGTGGACATTACTGATTGTGCTATAATGGCAATCCCAAAGGTGCACAAGTTGTGAATCAGGAGCTGCCACATGGCGGTGGGCACAAAAAGGGGGAACAACGATTTCGCTCGCCTGAACTAGAATAGATAAAGTGGGTCTAGGATCCTCTCAATTTCTTTGATTAGTTTGAGGCCTTTCCTGACCTTGATTTTCAACAAATAATGTACTATTGAAATTATATCACGTGTACTACACGTTGGTGAATCCCTTTTTCCTTTATGAATATTGTTTTATACGTTAAAATTTAAGAGAGTGTTCTAACGTATTTAGGACTCTGACTTAGAGCATGCACAGACTTTGAGGAGTGCTTGACTTGCATCCCTAGACCTTTAGCGTACATTTTGGAGTTACTGTAACCCCCGATGACATTAGGTTGGGTATCACTCTTTTCCTCTTTGTATGTTGATTCCTTATGATTAATTTTGATGCGTGAATGTGATTCTTGACATGCATGTGTTCTTAACTCCTTTTACTAAGTATTGGTTGTTAGATTATGATCTAGTATATATATGGACTTGTATATGAACATATTAATATAATCATACAACATAAACTTTAAGGACTCTCATTAATTCATACCCATTTGTAAAGTGATCAGCTAATGATATTAAGTTAATATGGGTATGAAATGCAAAAGAGAAAGTGTGGTAATTAAACTTATTTGTGTAGAGACCTAATTGTAATTAGAATTTCCTTGATGGGAGGATATGCTAATTACTCTTTTTGTAATTAGTAGGAAAATTGCTATTTACTATGAGGGTTATGGTCTCCAAGGGAACCACTAAGATTATTCTCTAAGGTTCAACACCCATCTTGACCTAGAGGAGCAGAGAGAAAAGTGAGACTGAACGGTGTGTGGAGTTCTGTTCTCCTTAATAGCTGCTCTCAATCTAGAAAGGTGAAAGTGAGATCCCTTGGAAAATCCATATAGTAGCCCAGGTTGTTTTTCAATCATGATGAGTGCAGGTATATATTCAAAACGTGGATAGATTCTTTTACATATGTGGATATCGCACGTTTTGTTAGATCATGTGCATGTAAGTTTTATATATTAGATCCATTCTAGAGTTTGCATGTCATGTTATTTTCATGTTTATATGCGATTCAAATTTACCAAGTTTGATTAATATATTCTCAGTTTTACTACTCTAAGTTTGCTTAATAATGAGTATCTGGTTAATTTGCTTAAACTTATATTGATAGAAGTCAAATATCATAAACAAAAGATTAACTTAAGTCTATTGAGTTAAAATTTAATTCCTAACTCTTAGGTTTTGTTTTCTTAAAACACTTTGTATTCTAAGTTTGGGTTAAGAATAGTTACAAAGAAGAAGAGATTTTTGAGATTCTAATTTCTAATAAAATTTCTGTTAAGAACATTGTTTTTAAGTGTGTTTTGAAAATGTTATAAGTATAAGTCTAAGTAAGAAAATTTTCACAAAATGCTCTGTATATTAATTATTTATATTAAATCTAAAAAATTCTCTGACCTAAGCTTTCCTCTACATGGTTCTTATTAAACCCAAGTGCTTTAAATCATTATAGTCTTAGTTAATTTTGCTAGGGACTAGCAAAACTAATGGTCAACTTTTCGCTTAGCATTATAGTATTTAAGTGGTGGAAAAATCGACTAATCAAAAATAATGAAATTAACCACTCACAGAAGAGCGGGTCGTGTCCACAGGGAGGCAATGATGTAATCAATACGTTAATTATTTAATGTTATTTCAGATAGTGCGAAATCCCTTTTCAAATTGGACTTAAAATGTAAAGGAAAGTAGATTTGCAATAACTTAAAAAGTTAAGGGTGTAAGTGCAGTTTTCCCTCACAGAAAATCCTCAATAAATTTAGGATGAATTAGTGCAATTTTCATGTGATGTGTACTAAAGACGATTAATACTTAAATCAGGTCCAAAATCAATCTTTAAACTAGCCAATATTAATACCATGCAATTAGAAAGAACTGTGAGTGCTTGAATACAATTCTGCCACAATATAATAATAATAAAAAAAATGAAATTGGTGGTAATGCCATTGAATGTAATTTCTAATTCCAACAAAAACAGAGCTTTCTTCCTCTCTCCTCCTCGCGAGAAAGAGAGAGAACCGCCGGGGTCAATGCAGGGCTCAAGAGGACGGCGAGGTCAAGAGCTTTCCGACGGTGGCAGCGGCGGCGGCGGAGGTGGCCGGAGGCGGCCGACTGGCAGAGGAGATGAGGACCGGTGAAGGTTGCTGTAGTGGTCGCGGTTGTGGCGCGGTTCTACTCGTGCGGGCGCGGCGGTCTGTAGTTAGCGCCTGTGGGTGCGGTGCGCGGGCGAGCGGTGCCGCGCCTGCTGATGGCCGTGCGGGCGCTGTGGCCTGCAGATGGGCGATGTGGCCGCTACGGGTGTTGTGGGGTGAAGGCGGGTAGAGAGCACCTGCTGTTGAGGGTGCGCTGAACTGCAGGAAGGAGGAGGCGTTGGTTCTGGAGAGGGCGGAGCGGGCAGAGGCGCTGCAGGGCATGAGTGCCTGCAGCGTTGGAGCGGTGGGGCGCACTGGATGGTGCGTTGCAGAGGCTGGCGTGCTGGAGATGAGGGGCGCGCTGGTGCACGTGGGAAGGGTTGAGGCGCGAGAGATGGCCAGCGGGTGCCTGCGGTCTGCTTGTAGGAAGGAGGCGCGCGGGCGGGTTGTGGACAGGCTGATGGTGCAGTGCCTGCAAGCACTTGGTGCGGCGGGGGCGACAGGTGATGAGGGGTGCTGGTGGCAGGAAGAGGCGCACGGGCGGAGGCGTGCACACTGGTGAAGGTTTTTTCCTGCAAGGGGGAAGAGGACACAGTGCACGCTGCTGGATCACAGGGTTCGCCTTTTCCACGGTGAAGCAGTTCCCCGCGAGGGGAAAAGATGGATCCTCCTCTCTCCTCGCCTCCTCTCTTTAACTCCTCCCTTGCGCGTGAGTTCAGGGATTTTCCCAAATCCCCGGTCACTGTTGTTGAGAAAGGAGGCGGAAGAGAAGATCACCCAAATGTCCAGCAGTGGGGGGGGGGGGGGGGGAAGAGTTGCGGCTGTCTGGGGAAATTATCCCCCCACCCTTGCCCTTTGTGTATTTTATTACCTGCATATAAAAACAATAAAATCATTAAGTTATAGAATGTTATAACTTAAATCATGAGGTGTACAATTATTCTATAACTTAATTACCATTATTAACATACCTAAACTATACGATTAAATATTCTTAGGCTTATTATTAGTCTATTTTAATGGACTCATCAAAAACCTTGGCTTGGGGGTATGATGAGAAGCTCATCATGATCTCTAATTACACCTTATTAACTAGTCTTCCTAGTTAATTAGCTAATAATATGTCAATATATGGGTTAATTATTAAATAAGGGATATATAGTAAAGGACCTTAAAATAAGTTTAAAATGCTATTTTATCATCCAATTAATATTATTAATAATTTAAGCAATAATTGGACTCGAAATATTACTAATCATTCATCTAATTAATACATTAACTAACTTAAGCATAATATATATACCTAAGTATGTAATAACTTATGTAACATTACTTAATTAAATAAATTAATCTAAAAAGGTCAAAAATTTAAATTCAAGGTCTAAATAAAATAATTACCTTATTTACAATCATATATAAGAAGTTGAAAAAGATCTAAATTAAAATAAGCCGAGAAAACCTGAGTTTACATTTTGGTCCTTACATTCATTCCAATCGGGTCCTTATTTTCTATTTAGGTCCTTAAGTTTTATCGCAGCCACCTCCCTAACTTCTTCTTCTCTTCAATCGATTGAACGGCTGACGACTGAAGGTGCTGCCACCGCACAATCACCACCCATCCGACGTCATTTCTTCTTCTCCAAGCTCCTGGAGCTTGCGCTCACCATCCCATCTTCATCCATTGGTCTGGATGACACTTTTATCCTAATTTAGGGTTGGAGATAACTTCACCGTCATCGAAGAAGACGTTGGTGGTTATCCTCCTCCTAGCCTCAATCACGTCCAAATTCCACCTCCTTCGTCGCAGTCAACTATAAATACCCCCTGACCCCCCTGATTTCGTCCAAGTTGTCTCCCTTCCCTCTTCTTCACTGCTGCCAACTCGATAGGCTATTCCCTTCGTAACTTCGGCAACCTTCCACCACATAATCCGACTTCCTCCATCCATCTTTATTGGCTTTGGAACTCCGCCGAGGTCAGCTGCGTCTCTGGACACAGGCGCTGACTAAGGAGATCCTCTGCTTCACCTCACAATCGCCGTCGGAGATCTTCCAACTACCCTCTGATTTCACTCCTCTGTCATGCGCCGTCGACGGAGATCCTCCGATCCCTTCGTCCAGGTAACAGTAAGATGAGAGTAGTAGCAGGAGTAGAATAGTTTAGATAGTTAGTTAGGTAGGTTAGTTAGTTGTAATGTCAGATTTTAAAGTTCATCTTCCTCGACTCTGGCGAGTTCCTTGAGCTTGGCAGAGCCTTAATTTTGTCTTTTGAAACCGCTAATCATCCATGATCATTTCTATCACAATTAATTCCTTATTTGATCATCAATTCGCCTAATCCACTTCCACCACCATCGACTACTTCTGCTGTCCATGGCAGCAGTAGTTGACCTAATCTCCACCTCCATTAGATCCTCCATCATCTATTCATCACTAAAGGATCTTAATTATCACTATAATTTGATTAAATACCACATATAATGTAAACACCTAATTCTATTTAAGCTCCGGAGCTCGCTGTCAATGACGGCTCAGGAGTAGTTAAAACCTTAAATTAACTATATATTTATGATCGCAATCACTCATTGACTTGTCTTGACCACTCAATTGAGTGGGAAATCAAGTCCTGAGCCTCAACCAACTCAGATTTCATAAGAAATGAATTTACTGTTAAATCTTAATTATAATGAGTAAATGAAGAAATTAATGTGATCCTAAGGTTCCTTGTAACCTCAAGAATCTTTTCAAGTAAAAAATGGCACTTTCTCTTTTTGTGCACAATTTGCACCTTTTTTGGACTCGCCGGAGCTCCGGCGAGTCAAAACTATTCTTCAGCCTATAGAACTCAACAAGAAGCTCTAGAATGGTGAAATATGGATCACTGGTCATTTTGAGGTCATTTATTTGGGATTTTAATATCTGGAGTGGTAGTTAGGAGTTCGTCTTCTCCAACTCCGGTGGAGTTGGAGAATTCTGTTAGAAAGCTTAAAGATGCATTTAATGGATTTATAAGCTTCAGTGTAATGCACTGAAGTCATTCCTAGCCTTAGATCTCTGTAACAACCTTTGATTCACTCTGACGAACAGACCACTTTTGTAGTTCAGGCGACGGGCCTGAAACCTTGAATTCCTAAGTCAAACATCTATTCAGAGGTCTGAGTAGGTTTCTGAGAAGAGATTTTAGGCTTTAATTACTTGAGGAAAGACTTAAAATGGAAAGTCAAATCTGAAGGCTTTCCAGTCAAACCCGAGCTTGATACTTTGATTCTGAGTTCAATCTATTGAATTGAGGAGCATGAATTGATTCTAAGACTTATTTGAACGATTTTAAAGTGAATTGGATGAGCTCTGTGGGTTAATTTATTTGGATTTCAAATACTACCATTTTGGGTTGTTTTTGAACCCAAGCTGTTGGCAGTGAAATTTTGTTGAGATTCGATTGCGATTTCTACCCAGATGAGTTTGTAACAACTCCTAGAAGTTGTTTCTATCGATTAAACATGACTGCAGATGTCTATTAGGTCTTTCTTAAGTCTAATTACATTCTCTAAAGCTTTCAGAGAAGCTTTGACCTTCTCTATGTTTCCTGAAGCTTTCAAGAGTTCAAAACCCACATGTGAAGTTGCGGAATACTCTATAGAACCTATTTAGTACCTTAACTAGGAGCTAAAGCCCAGTCTGAGGACTTTTTAACATCAATTCCATTTCCAGGTCAAAATACTCGTAGAAAACCTACAAATTCGACCTTAAAATCGAAGAGGAAATCTTCCCCTTAACATTAAATTGACATTGTAATCCTATAGAGAAACTCAAGAGCTTTCCAACAAGCTTTTGTTTGCTTGAATTGGAGCTCTGAGCTAGGAGTTATCCCCATTTGAAGTTCGCTCTGGAAGGGGGAAACATAGTCCCACATCGAGAAACCATGAGCGATCGCCTTGGTATAAAACGTTTTTGTGCAAAGGGCATTTCAGTCGTCAGCGCTCGGTGCACGGATACAAATGGACATTTGACCTGAGCATGTGTGTGTGTGTGGACGCTTGTGTGCCTGCGAGTGTGCGCCTGTGTGGGCATGCAGATGTGTGGTCCTGGGAGGGCAAGGCTTAGGAGGCAGTAAGCCGGTTTGGCTCGAAACTTGAACCGGAAATAAATCGAACCATAATCAAACCAGGTGAGGAATTAGTAGGGTCTGGTCCCACCCTGAAAAGGGTGCTGCATATCCCCGAAAAGTCTGAGCTGCAAATAATAAACCAATTTTTTGGTTGAAGAAGAGAAACCTAGTTCAACTGAAAGTGAAGGAAGCTAAGTAGTACAGAAGGAAATATGTGAAGGAAGAAAGGCTAAGGTTCAGAAGGATAAGGTTAGGGAATAAGGTTAAGTGCTGAAGGAAAGAAAGAAGGTTAAGAGAAGGAAAGGAAACTAAGGGAGCTCGCAGAGGCAAAGGAAGAGGCTGAGCAGGCAATAGAAGAAGGAAGGCAGAGAAGAAAAGAATAAAGAGAAAAGATAAAGAGAAGATAAAGAGAAATAAGAGAAAGAAAGAAAGAAGAAAAGAGAGAGAGGCTAAAGAAATAAAGAAAAAAATTATTTTTCTTGTATTATTTTCAATTTCTTTTTGCTTTTAAATGTTGTAATTAGAAGAACTCTTTATTGCCTTAATTCATTTGAAATAACTTGGAAATTAACATGTTTACTTACTAATAAAGTAGATCATTTGAGTAAATATATTTTCATATGGAATTTTGCATATTTCTTAAATTTAAATCATTTTGTAAAATTTATGTTATTAAAATTAACTTAATTAAACCTCTTATGAATTGTTTTAAATAGCTTGGTGAATTCTAAGTAATATATACCTCACAGCGAACGACCTGTACTCAACCAATTAAAAGTAAAAAAAAATCTAAAATGTTAGGTTAACTTGATCCTATACTACTCAATCGACACAAATTCGAGTTAACCTAAGTTACTTTCTTCTACACTTAATTAAGTAAAATTAACTTAATTAACTGTGTTGAGAGAGAGCATACCATTTTAATGGCATCGTTGTTGGGGAGGCAACCTTTTAATTCACCAAAATATTTCCTGGTTTAATTGTGTAAAAATCATTTTGGTGCCATAGGAGGTATTTGTAATTATAATTTTACTGTTTTTAGTGTTTTTGTTTTAATTAGTTTTGTTTTATTTTAGTTTTCTGTCTTCTTTTCAAGTTTACCTTTACAGGTAATCTCAGGAGGAAGGCGGGTTTCTGTTTTTGCTGTTTTCGTTATAAATACCACTGTAAGTATTTCTTTTCTTAGTCTCTAGCTTAGTTTCAATTGTTGCATTTAGATAAAAATTAAAAAATACAAAAATACATCATTTCTGACTAGCAGCAGCATATTATAGGCATACACTCTTAGGAGTGCATTCTATCTACTAGTATTTTCTTTTGATTTGACTTGGGAATTTTTACTGTTTTTCTCGCATTAGCGGAAAAACGCGAAAAAAGTCACTTAGATCCCCATCCTGGAATTAATAAACAAGACCACATATATTTTTGAAAAGACTTAAAAAGTGGTCACTTTAATTCTTTCAATATATTTTTGAAAAGATTAAGTAAAAAAAGAGGAAAATAAAAATTGTGACTTAATCTGATTGCAGAATGCATGCGGATTTTTCTATCACTATCGTCTGTTGCATGCTATTGCGCACACAGCGCGATCACTAGAGTCACACGAGTCTGAATTTTCTATCTCTCCTCTTTACACCTCTTAGGGCTTTGGTTGAAGATCAACAAGTCTGTCTCACTACTAGAGCCCCGAGGAGCCAGTAGTGAGCGATCTCGATCCTAGACCTTAGACCTTTGAGCCTTAAGGATACACACTAGCGTAGACACGAGATTAGGACGCGTATTATGATACTATTACTATACTTGTTTGCGTCCAAATTATTTTTGCGTTTCTTAGGAATCTCTTCTTTCCTTTGAAAGAAGAGCAAAACCTATGTATTTCGTGCTGTTTTGCAGGTTTTTGTGCCGTTGTTTTTTCTGTGGTATGAGTGTGCCTTTGCACATTTTTTTCATTTTATGGACGGGAGGCGATCCTCGCATCCATCTCTTGTAACTTCTTTGACAGGTAATCCTAGACCGGTTGCAAATAAGCAACCATTGATTTTCTCGTCAGATCTGTCTAACTCTTTGGAACAAATGCAAAATCAAAATCCCGAGATCCCTTCTTCTTCTAGTTTGGGGGAGATGCCACCTTTTGATGTTCATGAGGCGCTCCTGAACCAGAACCTTAGGATGCTTGAGCAAACTAGACAAATTAACTTATTAACAACAGCCCTAAACAATCTACAAACTCTTCAAACCCGTCCTCCACCTTAACCTGAGGCGGGTTTTGACCGTCCTGATTTACCGATCAATCGTCCAAGGCCTCTACTCAGAGATTACTACAATCCATCTAATGCACAAGTAGAGCCTAATGTTAGGATTCCTATTAGGGAGAATGATCCTGAATTAAAGCCGAATATTATAGGTCTAATCCTTCATTTTCACGGATTTGCATCCGAGGATCCATTTCAACATATCGAAGATCTAAAGAATCTATCTCAAACTCTTGAACCTCGAAATCAAAATAAGGAAATCCTACTTATGAACATGTTCTCTTTTAGCCTTAAAGACAAAGCAGCTTATTGGTATAGAACGATTGCAAGATCAATCTCAACTTGGACTGAACTTGAATCCTCATTCTTGAAGAAATTCTTTCCTATTGGTCGAACTACTGCTTTAAGGCAAGTCATTACTACTTTCAATCAAAACCAAGGAGAATCAATTCATGAGGCGTGGGAATGCTTTCATGAATTGCAAAGGAAATGCCTACATCATGACATCCCTCGTTGGCAACTAATGCATATCTTCTACTATGGTTTGCAACAGAGCATTTGCAATCTAGTCGATGCCTCTTGTAGAGGGAACTTTCTAAATCACGACACAGAATTCGCTTCAGAATTATTTAAAGGGATGGCGGAAAACTCGATCAATAACGCATTTATGTCGCAATTCACGTAGGGCACAAACACGACTCATCAGAATCCGCACAAGGGCATTCACGAGATCGGTACTCCATCCAGTTCAAAGGATTTGGAAATAATTGCAGAGAAACTAGACAAAGTAGATATCGTAGCAAAGCATCTCGACGAGGTCAGAAATACGATGAAAACTCTTACGCCTCTACTTGCTACACAAAATCCCGCGTATTCACCTATTTTGCAAATTCCTATGGGGAGGGAATTTGTGAATAATCTGGATTCTAGAGATCCATTTTCCTTGGGTTTTCTATCTACTCCTACACCAACCCAAGGAGGGACCTTTGTCCCACAATCTTACCCATCCTTTTCCCCACCCTTACCTTTTGCAGAAAACACACCTTATCCTCTAGATTTAAATGCTATTCAGGGATACACACCAAAATCAAACCCATATTCAAATTCCTATAATCCTGGATCGCGTAATCACCCCAATTTCTCTTGGTTTGACCTTTCACAAAGACCATCATATCCAACTCAGACCAGGCAAAACCCGCCTACATTGTCGTTTCAGCAACATAATGCGAGGCCATTTTATGCGAGTTTGCAAAACCCCGTAGGGCCAAATAGAGATTCACAACTAGACCAAATTTTGAGAGCTATGACTGAGAGCCAGCGACAATATGCTGTGGCTCTTGCTGAAGTCCAACGACAATGTTCAGCAGAATTGGTTGATCTTAAGGGCCAAATCACACAGTTAGCTGAATCTCGTCAGCTAGGGGCCCTTCCATCTCAGCCAATTCCAAACCCTAGGAATATCCAGCAGAGACAACACCCAGGAGTTCAAAATCCGAATCAGGGACATGTCCATCTCCTTAATCAATTACCCCTAAATCCAAATCTGAATCAAAATCCGAATCCACCCTCTTCTAATCATGATTTTGAGTATCTTAATCAACAACAATCACTTTCAAATCAACCTTTAATCAATAATTCATCTTTCCAAAATCAACAAGCATCTTCTTCTTCATCAGCTTCTTCTCATGTGGGTATTAACTCTATTACAACCCGCCGTGGAACTTCCACTAGGGATCCAGTTTATCCAAGGAACCTATCCCAAGACCCTAGTACATCTAGAACGACCCCTGTTTCTACACCTGGAAGAGGTGCAGAACCCGATCCTGCAATTCCCGCTAATTCACGAGATTTGAGAAATACCTCAGTAGAACAGGAAATCCACGCCCCATTCCCTGAAACTTTGAAGAAGACTAGGAAACAAAAATAACCTGTTACATTAGATGAAGATTTGATTAAGATTTTTGAACAGGTACACATTAATATCCCACTCCTAGATGCTATCAAACACATTCCGACTTACGCGAGATTTCTTAAGGAACTGTGTACTCCTAAGCGTAAGTCGAAGAAAGGAAGCACTGTGGTACTTTCAGAGCATGTGAGCTCTATAATTTCAAGTACGCTTCCTTTGAAAAAGAAAGACCCAAGATCTCCATTTATTTCTTATATAATTGGGGGTCAGTGTTTTGATAGAGTCCTAGATTTAGGAGCATCTATTAACCTCATTCCTTTATTTTTGGTAAAACATTTCAAAATAGAAAACCTTAAGTCTACCAATGTGACTTTACAATTAGCTGATACATCTATTAAGTCACCTAAAGGAATATTGGAGGATGTAATTGTAAGAGTTTGGGATTTTTACTTCCCTATAGATTTTATTGTCCTTGATATGGAAGTACCCGAACACATTAAAGACACCCCAATCATCTTAGGGAGACCCTTTTTGGCTACTGCAAAGGCCAACATTGATTTTGAATTTGGAAAGATTGAATTGAAATTTGGGGAGAAAATAATTTAGTTAGATATATTTAGAGCTTCTAGTGGATTGGATTGTGAATGGATTGAGGAAATAAAATCTATTGCAGCTTTTGAGGATGACATTAGTTCCTTATAATTAGAGAGCACACCTTTTTATATCCCATACCCTCAAAGCAATGAAATCCTTTTACTAGAATCTTTAGTCAATCCTGAATCTGAATCTGAATCATCTAACTCACTTCTCACAATCGAAAATCCCGCCCCAAATCCTGCTGTTGATTCTACTCCTGTGCTAGAATTGAAACCATTACCTGACAATCTTAAATATGTCTATCTCGAATCTGATCAAACATATCCTATAATTATCAACTCTCATCTTTCTAAATCACAAGAATCTAAATTGATCAAGGTTCTTCGAGATCACAAGAAGGCAATTGGGTGGACTCTACATGATCTCACCAAGATTAGCCCCAATTTCTGTACTCATCGCATCTATATCGAAGATGGGGCACGACCTTCAAGAGAAGCTCAAAGACATCTAAATCCGAATTTAAAGGAGGTCGTTAAGAAAGAAATAATCAAGTGGCTTGATGCTAACATTATCTATCCTATATCTGATAGCCCTTGGGTGAGTCCAATTCAAGTGGTACCTAAAAAGGCAGGACTCACCGTAATTAAGACTGAATCTGGAGAAACATTCCCACACGAATTGCAAATTCGTGGCAGGTTTGTATTGATTATCGTAAGCTAAATATTGTTACAATGAACGACCATTTTCCTTTGCCATTCATTGATCAAATCCTTAAGAGATTAGTTGGTAATAGGTTCTTCTGCTTTCTAGATGGTTACTCCAGATATAATAAAGTAGCAATTTATCCTGAAGATCAAGAGAAAATGACTTTCACCTGCCCTTTCGTAACCTTTGCTTTCCGAAGAATGCCATTTGGGCTTTGCAACGCACCCGCGACTTTTCAGCGTTGCATGTTAGCGATTTTTACCGAAATGGTGGGTGAATATGTGGAAGTTTTTATGGATGATTTTTCAGTCTTTGGGGAGACATTTGATATTTGCTTGGATAATTTGTCAAAGGTTCTTAAGAGATGTATTGAAGTAAACCTTGTCCTTAGTTGGGAGAAAAGCCATTTCATGATTCCAGAGGGCATCGTACTTGGCCACCTCGTGTCTGAGCGAGGTATCCAAGTAGATCGAGCTAAGATCAATCAAATTGCAAATCTTCCAATTCCTGACTCGATCAAAGGCATTAGATCATTTCTCGGGCATGTGGGATTTTATAGGAGATTTATACTTGATTTTTCGAAAATTACCTGACCACTCACAAACCTCCTCATAAAGGATGCTACTTTTGAGATGAGTGAGGAGTGTATCTCAACATTTGAAACTTTGAGAGATAGAGTTACACATGCTCCAATTTTGCAACCACCTAATTGGGATTTACCATTCGAAATCATGTGCAATGCATCAGATTATGCAATAGGAGCTATTTTGGGACAGAAAATTGAGAAGAATCCAGTAGTAATTTACTATGCTAGTTATACTTTGAATGAGACACAAAGGAATTACACAGTTATAGAGGAGTAACTAGCAATAGTATTTGGATTAGAAAAGTTTAGATCTTATATACTCGGATCTCAAATCATTGTATACTCTGATCACTCAGCTATCCGACACCTTCTATCCAAGAAGGACACGAAACCTAGGTTGATCAGATGGATCTTACTTTTGCAAGAATTTGATCTAGAAATTCGTGACAAGGCGGGTCGACAGAATGTTGTTGCCGACCATCTTTCTCGCCTTCCTTCTGATACAATTGAATCATCTCCTCCAATTACTGAGCACTTTCCTGATGAACATCTTTTGACTATATCCTTAGATCTTCCTTGGTATGCAGACATTGTTAATTATTCGGTTACACATCAATTCCTGCTAGACTGGGATGGGAATCGCAAATCACGACTCAAAGTAGAAGCTGATGTAAACACATTTACACTACTTAAAATGTCTATTTACACATGTTCTTAAGCATAGGATTGCATTTCATGATATAAATATTGCATAACATGCATCATCTTGCATTTAGAGTAGTTTAAATAAAATGGAGGTTAATTATCTCCTTTTATGTGCTTGGATAGGGCAAATATTTTATCGGGGCCTCGGATCAAAGATCCAACCATATGGATGTGATCAGGGCGACGATTGGAGTTCAACGACTCCAAGATCACCCTAATCAGGCATCCGTAGCATCATATAGTGACTGGGGAACCCTAAAAGATCAAGGGCCAGGATGGTGTAAATCTACACTTCAGATGACAAATCCAACTGCACGGATGAATTTGGATCGACGATCGCAGCCCAACGACACAAAAATCGAGTCAATCCGACATCCGTGGCACCATCTACAACTTCCAGAAGATGGACGGCCAAGATGTCACCACGTGGCGCCATCTCGGTTGCCCAAACGGTCGCTTACATTCTATGAAGCCCAGCACCCGCTCGATCTCCACCGTTGGATCTTGATCCAACGGCTATGGTCAGCCGCGCCTAAAAGCGTCCGCTCGACCATCCGCGCCCCGTAGCGCAGTGGTCGAGCACGCTTACGCGAGCAGCGGGCGCGGGTTCGAGCCGCAGCAGAGGGCTAGAAGGCGCAGGCGATTGAGCGCGGGCGGGCGTTGGATCTTGATCGGACGGTCGTGCACGCCCGATAGCGTTCACGCACGATTGAAC
Organism: Thalassia testudinum; assembly: GCA_037157565.1. NCBI lineage: Eukaryota > Viridiplantae > Streptophyta > Magnoliopsida > Alismatales > Hydrocharitaceae > Thalassia > Thalassia testudinum. The sequence goes on from JAZHRO010000073.1 coordinate 158,021,116, forward strand.
GCGTGGCGTCATGCAGCATCGTACGCGCGGGAGGGCGCACAGCACAGCGGGTGAAGGTGTGACTTAAGCCGTCCGATCTCGCGATCGGATGGCTGAGACTCAGCGGACGTGCGCAGGCATTGCGCGCGCGAGCCGCCCAAGAAGGAGGCTTTAGTGACGGATTTATCCATCACTAAAGACCCCTCATTTATTATTTTAAAGTTGTAATGTGCATTTTGCCCCCACTCCTTGCAACTATAAAAGGAGACCCCCTCCTTACGAAATTCTCATCCCTTCCTTCTCTTCTCTACCCCTCCAAAGTTCAAAAGAAGCTTGTCCCACACCCAGGATGCTTCTCGCGAGATAAAGTCCAAATTTTCGTCCCCCTTCGGAAGTGGATCCCGCGACGACGACGGCGTGCTGCTCTGTTCCCGTTCTTTTTCTTCGTCCTCCTTCGTCCAGGCGTCGTCCCGTCCGACTCATCCTCCAAGCAACCGTCGAGGAGGATTTCTCTCTCCCTATTCTTTTTACTGCTTTCTAGTATAGATTTACTACTTTCTAGTGTAGTTTTGCTCGTCCTCCAAGCAATCGTCGAGGAGGACATTTCTCCCTCCATTCTTTTAATGCTTTCTAGAGTAAATTTGTCGCTTTCTAGAGTAATTGTTTTATGCTTTGTAGTTGTAAGAGTGAAATGAATAATCTCCTTAATAATAAATTCCTTGTTTATTCTACATCTCATTTAGATTTCTCTGTGTAATATTCTCTTTCTCTCTTACTCTCTCTTTCTCTTCTATTTATTGTAAATAATTAGATAGTTTTAAATTGAATTATTCCGTGACAAATAAAAAGAAACGTGTAGTTTTTAAATCAAACGTCCACCTCCCTGTGTTCGACTCAGAATTTTAATTTTGGTATAAATTTTATTTGTTGAACACGAATTCTTCGCTTTCAAGCTACAACGACAGGTTTTCCAAAATAGAACACGTTAGCGTAGCAATTCGTGTGTCCAACATTTTGGCGCCGTTGCCGGAGAGCAATTCGTACATCTCAACATTTTGGCGCCGTTGCCAGAGAGCAATTCGTACATCTCAACATTTTGGCACCGTTGCCGGGGAGGCAACGCTCTTTGATTTCTCTTCGCGTTTTGTAACTTATAAATCATTTACCTCACTTTTCTCCTTTCTTATTGTAATTGCAGGTACTCTTTTGAGACGAGCAAAAGTGGTAGATTAAAGTAAAGGGCTGTGGAAGGTTTTGTAAGTTATCCCCCATTCTTTCCCCCTCCATAGATTTCATTCGCCACATTGAATCCAAATTCCAACTAACTTAGGTGTTTACATAAATCCTAGGAATAGTTTGGTTGTTTGGATTCTCACTCACATTCATTCCACCTTCATTTATATAAAAAAAATAAAAATAAATAAAAAGATAATTTTGTGGGGCAATTTTCAACAAACACACAACGTACACCCACATTCAAAGGCATTTAACCGAATTGATTTGTTTCTACTCAACTGGATTCTGATCTGTGGAACCGATACACATAAAGCAACACATAAAAGAGTAGAAATCATTCTAGGTTAACCATCTTTGTGTGCCTAACTTAGTGGTGCATTTGTGGCCAATTGTTTGAGTTGATTGGGCCGCACCACTTCAAAGAAAATAAACTCATCAAGTAGTTGCCAATTAGGTTCAACTCTTAGGGATTTACCAGGCACTCCACATTCTTTTTAAGCTTTAAAGGAAAACATCTTCACCTGTGCTTGCAAAACCTGGTGTGCCAATGAAACTTGTTTAAAAACACCTAAAGTTGAATCCTAAAAGCTACTAAGCAAGATTTGAACCTTAAAATTCACCACCTCAAAAATAATCTTGCTTGAAAACCACTGGTTATGCACGCACACACAAATCAATCAATCATTATGGGCACAACCCATTTAAAGGGCCAATTACATTCCAAAGCACATTCAAACCTAGCCCTAAATAAAACAGAGTAGATTTTGGCCTTAAGGATTGAACTCGCTCTTCAGAACTCAGAACGAGATTATTTTCGATTAGTCTATTTCTACTATTCAATCTGATGTCTAGCTAGGGGAGTAGAGTCAAACGATCGCGGCTAGGGGGTGCACTAGGAACTGGAGGCGCAAGCCGAAGGAAGAACCTTCTCCCCAGTCCTTCCTTCTAACTGGTTGGATTGAACAGACGAAAGTAGATCAAATCATTCCTTTATCTCAAGATGGGTTTTGAGAGTCTGTAGGTCTTTAGGCTAACCCATTTAAGGACAGGTTTGATTGTTTGTATTGCAGGGCACCTTTCTTCCTCCTGTGTCTCATGAATCCTTCCACATATTTCACGCATTCCCGCACTTTCCCTCCTGTTGTGAATTATCCTCAACATGACGATTATCCCAACTCGTACTATAATCAACCATCAGTCAGTTGGGATAATTCAGATTGGGGATACAATTTCGGACCCCCATTTTTAGGGTCTAACCTTGAACACTTTGGTTCTGATTTCTATCCTTCTCAGAGCTACATCGATTATAGATCGTCTTCCTTTCATGCACAACCTAATACGATCTACAATTAAGAAGGATACACCGATCCTTACCCATCCTCTGATTTCACTGCCTTTAGGTCATCACCATCTTTTCAACAATCTGAAATGACCTATTATCAGGAAGGGTATAACGAATCTCAATTTGTTAATTCCCCTGCATTGAGCCCAAACTTGCCCAACCCTGAACCAACTCATTTGGTTCAGGTTAACCAGGTTCAAGATAAGGTTCTGGCTAACTTGAGGAATATCATTCAATCTTTAGAAGTTTAGCCAATACCTTGCATTGAGAGATTGGAGCCCCTGATTGAAATGATTGATGATTTAAATAAATCTTTGTTGGATTGGCTCCAGGACGTTAAGGATAAGAACCCGGGTGTGTTTCTACTTGGGAAATTAGCGAAATTGAGGATGAGATTCGTGGTTGCTTTGATTCAATCTTGGGATGATTCCCAGGATGAACCCTCTTTAGGAAAGCCAATGACAAAACCTGCTCAGGCACCTGTTGAGGGGGACATGTGTTATGACCAAATTGAATTAAAGAGACCAATTAAGGAAGATCTGATTTCTTCACCTGAGATCCTTGAGTCGGGTTACGAGGAAACGTAGATCTCCTTGGAATAGAAAATGACAAATGATTTTGGGATATACATTGATACGGATCCTGATTTCTTTGATGGTGAAGATTCAAGTTACGAAGTCTCACGCGAGTTTTCTGAACACGATTTTTGTGAGACGATTGGGCCTGAGGAATCTGATAGATCATTTGATAGCCCAATAACTGAGGAAACTGATCTTATTAGGGCACACATTATGGATCCAGAATCGCAGTTTCTAGAGGATTCAATTCAATGCCCTGATTGTCAGTTACACCCCGTTGAGCTTATTGATGATTCTAATTCTGAGATAATTAGACCCAAGTCAATTTTGATTCTGCCACATCATTTAGACTTGGAGATTTCAGATGGGGTGATTAATATACAAGAGGTCCTGGAATTTGGTATGCTGAATGAGGAGGATAGGAGCTGGGAAGTTTTGATTTGTGAAGTTAATTTTGGAGGAAATGGAAGATTGAGTCGAAGGGTTCCTTTTAAGTTGAAACTATCAAATCAGAACCCTTACGACATTTGTTTCGAGGATGCCAAACTCAAGCACACATTCAACGATTATCCTTTTGAGCTTCAATTCTCTGTAACCCGACTTTTTGGTCTTGGGTTGCATCCTCATAAATCGCAGGCCCGACCCTACTTGCATTCTGATTTTAGGTTTTGGGTTCTTTTTATCCAGAACCTAAGATATTCTCGATTATGGGGGATGGGTCTACACCACAATCTGGTCCACTTCTGTGGATCTCTTTTGATAGGTCAGAGGATTCTTCTGTTTATTTTAATTCTGACCTACACTTGTGAATTCTTCATTTCTTTTCTTTGTATAGTGTGCCTAGCTGAAGGCACTAAACTCAGCACATATACAGTTCTTTTTCGTTTTCATCTCGGAGCGGACTTGACATTCACACAATTCAGGTGCTTTCTACGCTTTTCCACTCTGTTTTATGTCTTTTTAATACAATGAGGACATTGCATTAGATAGGCATGGGGGGGTGGATATTTATCTCTGAATTCATTCGTCAGCTCCATAGATTTGCTTTATTTTCTTTTATATATATAAAAAAAAATATTTCGAAATTAGGAAAGAGAATTTGAGTTTAAGAAAATTTTCAATCTTAGGAAATACTACATTATGATTTGAACACAAAAACCCTTCAGGTCTTTGGACTTAATCAGCCCATGTATCCACTAAAATGTGGATTTGTCTTTTGAGTCCTCGCCATCTTAATTCTATCGTAATTAGAGTAAATAAGTTTGGGTGATAAGTACACGACTTATCATCCCGCCCTCTGATTTGAGGGAATTTTGAGTCTTAAGCATCTACACACTTTCTTTGCACTGACTTGTTGTTCGACGATTTTAACGGAAATTAGGTAGCTAATGAACCTTCTAGGGTGATATGGCTGGCAAGTTATCGTGGGTAACAACCCATAGGTAGGTTGTCCAGAGCCCAATCACTGGACCTTTCTCTTTTTCCTGCCCTTAGGTAAATCTTAGATCAGGGAAGCCACCTACTTTAAAAAAAAAAAATCAAAAAGAAAAGAAGAAAAGAAAAAAAGAAATAAGCTACACTTTGTCGCACGAGTATGGCTGGCAAGTTGTCGGTGGTAACAGCTCATCGATCGGTTGTCCAGAACCCAGCTCAGTAAAGGCACTAAAAATTTCCAAAACACTTAGGAAGAAGCGGAGAAGTAGAATAAACCATGGAGATATACACTGGATTCACCCTTGTGTTGACCCCGTAAAAAAATAAAAGTAGGGAGAAAGCTACCGGTTGTAAAGATACACCTTTAGGCAGAAGTCTTTTTGAGGTCACCTAGAGGCGTAGAAATCCGAAGTCCGTTTTAATTACCGATCAACGAGTCTATCACAATCACAATAAGATGCTTAAAACTTAGGATTCTCATCAAATCTTGGGTGAGTTGAATGGCCGTAGAAAGCCACTCTTAAACCCTAAAATTTGAAAATTCAAAAAAAAAAATAGAAAAGAGTAAAAAGAGAAAAAGAATTTTTCTTTGAATAAGGCGAGGCTTGAGGTGGTTTGCATTTTGGCTGATACTCGGGCACTGTTGTGTCTTTGAAAGTTCAGTTCCTAAGTAGACAATTTCTTAATGATTGAAAATAACTCAGGTCCAAATAATCCAACCTAATTCTTTTATAAATAGCATATAGTTTTTGCTAGGGACTAGCAAAAGATTGGCATGGGGGTATGATGTAAACACATTTACACTACTTAAAATATCTATTTATGCATATTCTTAAGCATAGGATTGCATTTCATGATATAAATATTGCATAACATGCATCATCTTGCATTTAGAGTAGTTTGAATAAAATGGAGGTTAATTGTCTCCTTTTATGTGCTTGGACAGGGTAAACATTTTATCGGGGCCTCGGATCAAAGATCCAACCGTATGGATGTGATCATGGCGACGATTGGAGTTCAACATCCAAGATCGCCCTAATCAGGCATCCGTAGAATCAGATAGTGATCGGGGAACCCTAGAAGATCAAGGGCCAGGATGGTATAAATCTACACTTCAGATGACAAATCCAACTACACGGATGAATTCGGATCGACGATCGCAGCCCAACGACACAAAAATTGAGTTAATCCGACATCTGTGGCACCATATACAACTTCCAGAAGATGGACGGCCAAGATGGTGCCACGTGGCGCCATCTCGGTCGCCTAAACGGCCGCTTACATTCTATGAAGCCCCGCACCCACTCGCTCTCCGTCGTTGGATCTTAATCTAATAGCTGTGGTTAGCCGCGCCTAAAAGCGTCTGCTCGACCATCCGTGCCCCGTAGCGCAGCGGTCGAGCACGCTTACGCAAGCGGCAGGCGCGGGTTCGAGCCGCAGTAGAGGGCTGGAAGGCGCGGGCGATTGAGCGCGGGCGGGCGTTGGATCTTGATCGGATGGTCGTGCATGCCCGATAGCGTTCACGCACGATTGAACACGTGGCGTCACGCAGCATCGTACGTGCGGGAGGGCGCACAACACAGCAGGTGAAGGTGTGACTTAAGCCGTCCGATCTCGCGATCGGATGGCTGAGACTCAGCGGACGTGCGCAGGCGTTGCGCGCGCGAGCCGCCCACGAAAAAGGCTTTAGTGACGGATTTACCCGTCACTAAAGACCCTTCATTTATTATTTTAAAGTTGTAATGTGCATTTTGCCCCCACTCCTTGCAACTATAAAAGGAGACCCCCTCCTTACGAAATTCTCATCCCTTCCTTCTCTTCTCTACCCCTCCAAAGTTCAAAAGAAGCTTGTCCCACACCCAGGATGCTTCTCACGAGATAAAGTCCAAATTTTCGTCCCCCTTCGGAAGTGGATCCCGCGACGACGACGGCGTGTTGCTCCGTTCCCGTTCTTTTTCTTCATCCTCCTTCGTCCAGGCGTCGTCCCGTCCGACTCATCCTCCAAGCAACCGTCGAGGAGGATTTCTCTCTCCCTATTCTTTTTACTGCTTTCTAGTATAGATTTACTACTTTCTAGTGTAGTTTTGCTCGTCCTCCAAGCAATCGTCGAGGAGGACATTTCTCCCTCCATTCTTTTAATGCTTTCTAGAGTAAATTTATCGCTTTCTAGAGTAATTGTTTTATGCTTTGTAGTTGTAAGAGTGAAATGAACAATCTCCTTAATAATAAATTCCTTGTTTATTCTACATCTCATTTTGATTTCTCTGTGTAATATTCTCTTTCTCTCTTACTTTCTCTCTCTCTCTCTCTTCTATTTATTATAAATAATTAGATAGTTTTAAATTGAATTATCTGTGACAAATAAAAAGAAATGCATAGTTTTTAAATCAAACGTCTGCCTCCCTGTGTTTGACTCGGAATTTTAATTTCGGTATAAATTTTATTTGTTGAACACGAATTGTTCACTTTCAAGCTACAACGACAGGTTTTCCAAAATCGAACACGTTAGCGATTCGATTCGCACGTTTCAACAGAAGCCAAATACTATTTCTGGGAAGATCCGTATCTTTTTCGACTCTGTAATGATCAAATCATCAGGCGTTGTGTCACTCCTTCTGAGATTGATTCTATCCTATCTTTTTGTCATGACCAGGCCTGTGGTGGTCACTTTTCTAGTAGAAAGACCACTGCGAAAATTTTGCAATGCGGGTTTTATTGGCCCACGTTATTTGCTGATTCACAGACTTATTGTAAAGCATGTAGTTGCTACCAAACTCTTGGTGGCATGCCACGAAAAGACATGATGCCTCTAAACCTGATTATAGTCTGTGAAATCTTGATATCTGGGGCATAGACTTTATGGGTCCGTTTCCGTCCTCTTTTATCTTCTACTACATTTTACTTGCTGTTGATTATGTTTCCTGTTGGATTGAAGCCATACCCACATGCACAAATGATCATCGAGTTGTCATTCCTTTTATACAAAATCATATTATCGCTCGTTTTGGGATACCTCATACTATTATTTCTGACGACGGTTCCCATTTTATTAATGCCCAGTTTAGAACTCTACTTAGAAAATATGGGGTTACACATCATATTTCTACACCTTATCATCCCCAGACTAATGGGCAAATCGAGGTCTCTAATCAGGAGATCAAAAAGATCCTTCAAATGACAATCCGACCCAATAGGAAGGTTTGGTCTTCTCGTTTACATGAGGCTTTGTGGGCTTATAGGACTGCCCACAAAACACTAATAGGCATGTCACCATACAGACTTGTTTATGGGAAACCCTGTCATCTTCCCGTAGAAGTTGAACACAAGGCCTATTGGGCAATTAAAGCCTGTAATTTAGACCTCGCGAAGGCTGGTGAACATCGTAGGTTGAAGCTTAGTGAACTTGAGGAATTGCATCATAATTCCTATGAGAGTTCAAAGCTATATAAGGAAAAACTTAAAGCCTTCCACAATGGATTTATTTCCCGCAAATCCTTTACACCTGGTCAGAAGGTGTTGCTGCTTGATGCCTGTTTAAAGCTCTTCCCTGAAAAACTTAGGTCTAAATGGCATGGGCCATTTATTGTTGTTAGAGTCTTCGACAATGGAGCTATCGAAATCACTGAACCCAACAAAGATCAACCCTTCGAAGTTAATGGTCAACATTTAAAACCTTTCTTGGAATCACATCCTCTGGGTCTTGTTGGAGAATGTTACAGGATCCACTAGGGTTTACTACCATCCATCCAATCTTGTACATAGCTGTTTCCTGCTTTCTACTTTTTCTTTCTTATACACTTTCTTTGATTTTTCACTTCATATTATACTGATTACCTACATTTAGTCCGACTGACCACTCTGACCTTTGGTTAGACTTGATATCGTCCGCACAAAGATCTTTGATCTCCTTTATCTGACTCCTTCCATCACCCTATACTAAATGGAGTGTAATATCTTCTTTCCCTTCTTATAATAAGGACATTGTAAAATTTTGGCTTGGGAGTGTGTGAAGTGAAATTTTCACTTAAAGTGTATGTGTAAATAAAAGATAAAAAAAACACATAAAAATTAAATATCCACGAAATTAAAAAAAATAGAAATACCAAAAATTATAAAAACTTCAAAATCAAAAACTTCATAAAAATTTGAAAAATTTTGAAAAAAAATCATAAAAATTGGAAAATTTTATAAACATAAAAACAAAAATATATAAATACAAAAACTTGAAAAATGAAAATTTATAAAAATAATAAGAGGGGTATATTCATCTAGAATAAAGAAGAAAAGAAGAAGAAAAAATATATATATTTATATTAAGAGCTTAATTTTTCTTTTAGGTCAGAAATAAAAAATATATAAAATACATATAGAGTATTTAAGAGCATTAAATTCTTATTTAGATTCTTACTTAAAACATTTAGTAAAAGACACACTTATGTTTTAAAAAATCTTTTAAACAAGATTTTATTTGAATTAGAATCTTTAAATCTTTTAAGCTTTGTTTTTCTATTCTTACCTTGAATTAAGAAGCTAAGTTGTATTAAGTTTTAAACTTAAGTTTTGGGATTAAATTGTAACTTTCTAATCAAATAGATTAAGTAATCCTTTTGCTTTTTGAAAATTTGATTTTATCATTAAGTTAAGTAAAAGCCCAGATGTTCAGAGTTAATTAAATAGAGAGATAGTAGAATTTTAGTTTACAAGTCTTTCAGGCTAAAGACATATAACTAGACTTGGTAAATTTTGTCTTGATAGATCCTATAAGAGGAAACTAAGAATTTAAAGAGCCTGAGAGTGAAGGGCTTTGTTGTCCAAGCTCTAGTTTGATAGCTAAGTAACCTAAACATCTAAATTCACACACATAGAATTGTCTTGTTGGCATCTGAGACTGCGAAAACACAGAGGTTAAGAGATTGATTCTGAATCCTCTTTAGTCCAAGGATTTCCGTGGGGTGGTTCTTGAAAGGGTGAAGGATGTGCCACTCACAGAGAAAAAGGATTTGGAGAATAATGTTAGTAAGAAAAATGAGAAGGGGGAGAAAAAGAAAAAAAAAAAAACACCCTGCAGTTAAGTGCCTTATTACAAATGGGTACTTATGTAGCTTTTCCACATAAAAATAAAGTATCTCAGTACAAATGGATTGTATCCTTCCTTCCATTAAATAAAAGAACACCTCGCTACATATGGGTGTTCTAACCTATAGAAAAAAGTTGAAAAAAAATATATGGAGATAAAAAAATTAGGAATAAGAGATCCAGTGGTCCACCAGGGAGATATACACAAAAAGTGTTGACCTTGGGATAGAAAACTGGTGAGGAGAAAGCAACCAACTTGAGTAAGGCCAAGCCAAAGGCTTGAATTGGAATAATCTGGATTGGAAATTGATGTCTTAAGATCTGGATTTTTGTAACTTTGGATGCCTTTAGGACAACTCTCTTCACAAAACATAGATGTTTTAAAATCATAGCTATTGAACCTTGGTATTGGGCAATGAAGCCTAAGAAATTGGGTTTTGAGGATTTGCAGTTGAGACCTAAAGGAGAAGAATTGACAAAATCCTAGGTCTAGAAGATGTTCTTAGTACTGTAGGCTAGTAGATTAGAGTTTTACTACTCTAAGTTTGATTAATAATGAGTATCTGGTTAATTTGCTTAAACTTATATTAATAGAAGCCAAATATCATAAATAAAGGATTAACTTAAGTCTATTGAGTTAAAATTTAATTCCCAATTCTTAGGTTTTGTTTTCTTAAAACACTTTGTATTCTAAGTTTGGGTTAAGAATAGTTACAAAGAAGAAGAGATTTTTGAGAATTCTAATTTCTAATAAAATTCCTTTTAAGAACATTGTTTTTAAGTGTGTTTTGAAAATGTTTTAAGTATAAGTCTAAGTAAGAAAATTTTCACAAAATGCTCTGTATATTAATTATTTATATTAAATCTAAAAAATTCTCTGACCTAAGCTTTCCTCTGCATGGTTCTTATTTATATTAATTTAAACCCAAGTGCTTTAAATCATCATATTCTTAGTTAATTTTGCTAGGGACTAGCAAAACCTTGGCTTGGGGGTATGATGAGAAGCTCATCATGATCTCTAATTACCCCTAATTAACTAGTCTTCCTAGTTAATTAGCTAAGAATATGTGAATATATGGGTTAATTATTAAATAAGGGATATATAGTAAAGGACCTTAAAATAAGTTAAAAATGCTATTTTATCATACAATTAATATTATTAATAATTTAAGTAATAATTGGACTTGAAATATTACTAATCATTCATCTAATTAATACATTAACTAACTTAAGCATAATATATATACCTAGGTATGTAATAACTTATGTAACATTACTTAATTAAATAAATTAATCTAAAAAGGCAAAAAATGTAAATTCAAGTCTAAATATAATAATTACCTTATTTACAATCATATATAAAAAGTTGAAAAAGATCTAAATTAAAATAAGCTTTAAAAACCTGAGTTTACATTTTGGTCCTTACATTTCATTCCAATCGGGTCCTTATTTTCTATTTAGGTCCTTAAGTTTTATCGCAGCCATGTCCCTGACTTCTTCTTCTTCTTCTCTTCAATCGATTGAACGACTGACGACTGAAGGTGCTGCCATCGCACGATCACTGCCCATCCGACGTCATTTCTTCTTCTCCAAGCTCCTGGAGCTTGCGCTCACCATCCCATCTTCATCCATTGGTCTGGATGACACTTTTATCTTAATTTAGGGTTGGAGATAACTTCACCATCGTCGGAGAAGACGCCGGTGGTTATCCTCCTCCTAGCCTCAATCACGTCCAGATTCCACCTCCATCGTCGTCGTCGACTATAAATACCCCCTGACCCCCCTGATTTCTTCCAAGTTGGCTCCCTTTCCTCTTCTTCACTGTAGCTAAGTTCAATAGGCTATTCCCTTCGTAACTCCGGCAACCTTCCACCACATAATTTGATTTCCTCCATCCATCTTTATTGGCTTTGGAACTCCGTTGAGGTCAGCCACGTCTCTGGACATAGGCGCTGACTAAGGAGATCCTCTGCTTCACCTCACAATCGCCGTCGGAGATCTTCCAACTACCCTCTGATTTCACTCCTCCGTCATGAACCGTCGACGGAGATCCTCTGACCCCTTCGTCCAGGTAACAGTGAGATAGGAGTAGGAGTAGGAGTAGAATAGTTTAGATAGTTAGTTAGGTAGGTTAGTTAGTTGTAATGCCAGATTTTAAAGTTCATCTTCCTCGACTCCGGCGAGTTCCTTGAGCTTGCCAGAGCCTTAATTTGTCTTTTGAAACTGCTGATTATCTTCCTCTATCTTCCACGATCATTTCTATCACAATTAATTCCTTATTTGATCATCAATTCGCCTAATCCACTTCCACCTCCATTGACTACTTCTGCTGTCCATGGCAGTAGTAGTTGACCTAATCTCCACCTCCATTAGATCCTCCATCATCTATTCATCACTAAAGGATCTTAATTATCACTATAATTTGATTAAATACCACATATAATGTAAACGCCTAATTCTATTTAAGCTCATGAGCTCACTGTCAATGGTGGCTCAGGAGTAGTTAAAACCTAAAATTAACTATATATTTATGATCGCAATTACTCTTTGACTTGTCTTGACCACTCAATTGAGTGGGAAATCAAGTCCTGAGCCTCAACCAACTCGGATTTCATAAGAAACGAATTTACTGTTAAATCTTAATTCTAATGAGTAAATGAAGAAATTAATGTGATCCTAAGGTTCCTTGTAACCTCAAGAATCTTTTCAAGTAAAAAATGGCACACTTTCTCTTTTTGTGCATAATTTGCACCTTTTTTGGACTCGCCGGAGCTCTGGCGAGTCAAAACTATTCTTCAGCCTATAGAACTCAACAGGAAGCTCTAAAATGGTGAAATATGGATCACTGATCATTTTGAGGTCATTTATTTGAGATTTTAATATCTGGAGTGGTAGTTAGGAGTTCATCTTCTCCAACTTCGACAAAGTTGGAGAAGTCTGTTAGAAAGCTTAAAGATGCATTTAATGGATTTATAAGCTTCAGTGCAATGCACTGAAGTCATTCCTAGCCTTAGATCTCTGTAACAACCTTTGATTCACTCTAACGAACAGACCACTTTTGTAGTTCAGGCGACGAGCTTGAAACCCTGAATTCCTAAGTCAAACATCTATTCAGAGGTCTGAGCAGGTTTCTGAGAAGAGATTTTAGGCTTTAATTACTCGAGGAAAGACTTAAAACAGAAAGTCAAATCTGAAGGCTTTCCAGTCAAACCCAAGCTTGATACTTTGATTCTGAGTTCAATTTGTTGAATTGAGGAGCTTGAATTGATTTTGAGACTTATTTGAACGATTTTAAAGTGAATTGGATGAGCTCTGTAGGTTAATTCATTTGGATTTCAAATACTACCATTTTGGGTTCTTTTTGAACCCAAGCTGTTGGCAGTGAATTTTTGTTGAGATTCGATTGTGATTTCTACCCAGATGAGTTTGTAACAACTCCTAAAAGTTATTTCTATCGATTAAACATGACTGCAGATGTCTATTAGGTCTTTCTTAAGTCTAATTACATTCTCTGAAGCTTTCAGAGAAGCTTCGACCTTCTCTGTGTTTCCTGAAGCTTTCAAGAGTTCAAAACCCACATCTGAAGTTGCGGAATACTCTATAGAACCTATTTAGTGCCTTAACTAGGAGCTAAAGCCCAGTCTGAGGACTTTTTAACATTAATTCCATTTCCAGGTCAAAATACCTGTAGAAAACCTATAAATTCACCCTTCAAATCGAAGAGGAAATATTTCCCTTAACATTAAATTGACACCGTAATCCTATAGAGCAACTCAAGAGCTTTCCACCAAGCTTTTGTTTGCTTGAATTGGAGCTCTGAGCTAGGAGTTATCCCCATTTTAAGTTCACTCTGGAAGGGGGAAACATAGTCCCACATCGAGAAACCACGAGCGGCCGCCTTGGTATAAAACGTTTTTGTGCAAAGGGCATTGCAGTCGTCAGCGCTCGGTACACGGATACAAATGGACATTTGACCTGAGCATGTGTGTGTGTGTGTGTGGATGCTTGTGTGCCTGCGAGTGTGCACCTGTGTGGGCGTGCAGATGTGTGGTCCTGGGAGGGCGAGGCCTGGGAGGCAGTGAGCCGGTTTGGCTCGAAACTTGAACCGGAAATAAATCGAACCATAATCAAACCAGGTGAGGACTTAGTATGGTCTGGTCCCACCCTGAAAAGGGTGCTGCGTATCCCTGAAAAGTTTGAGCTACAAACAATAAACCAATTTTTTGGTTGAAGAAGAGAAACCCAGTTCAACTGAAAGTGAAGGAAGCCAAGTAGTACTGAAGGAAATATGTGAAGGAAGAAAGGCTAAGGTTCAGAAGGCTAAGGTTAGAGAATAAGGTTAAGTGCTGAAGGAAAGAAAGAAGGTTAAGAGAAGGAAAGGAAGCTAAGGGAGCTCGCAGAGGCAAAGGAAGAGGCTGAGCAGGCAATAGAAGAAAGAAGGCAGAGAAGAAAAGAATAAAGAGAAAAGATAAAGAGAAGATAAAGAGAGAGAGAGGATGAAGAAATAAAGAAAAGAAATTATTTTTCTTGTATTATTTTCAATTTCTTTTTGCTTTTAAATGTTGTATTAGAAGAACTCTTTATTGCCTTAATTCATTTGAAATAACTTGGAAATTAACATGTTTACTCGCTAATAAAGTCGATCATTTGAGTAAATATGTTTTCATATGAAATTTTGCATATTTATTAAATTTAAATCATTTTGTAAAATTCATGTTATTAAAATTAACTTAATTAAATCTCCTCTGAATTATTTTAAATAGCTTGGTGAATTCTAAGTAATATATACCTCACAACGAACGACCTGGACTCAACCAGTTAAAAGTAAAAAAAAATCTAAAATGTTAGGTTAACTTGACCCTATACTACTCAACTGACACAAATTCGAGTTAACCTAAGTTACTTTCTTCTACACTTAATTAAGCAAAATTAACTTAATTAACTGTGTTAAGAGAGAGCATACCACAATACTGGTCACTGATACCGGTACTAGCAGGTTACAAGTGGCGTATACAGTACTTAACCAGTACCGGTACTCCTCATGAGTACGAGTACTTGTTGAGACCAGTTGTTTCCTGGAGAGATACCAGTACTCTATGAGTATCAGTACTCAACACAAGTATCGATACATAGTGAGTATTGGATGAGTACTCATCTGGACATGGGTTCTAAACTGTAACCCATGTGTATCGGTACTTGGCATCAGTACCGATACTCATTGGGATACAGAACTCATAACTGTAACTTCATGATACCGATATCGGTTTACCGGTACCGGTACCCAGCTAATATAAAAGTTCAGTTGAGTTAAGTTGTGGCACATGTCTATCCTAAGTTAGAGGTGGATTATTTACAGTTAAGCCCTTAAGGGTTTAAGGAACTTTCCAACATTGGTGTCCCATTTTGAGATATGTCGTGTTCTTATTTGGGCACTTAAATAAATTCATCTAGATGGCTAAAATTTCAATGCTTTTGATGGAAAATGATAGTTGTGGGCATTAATAACTAAATCAAGTGATACCTGTGATGATGTGCTTGTGACTAACTTATAATTTTCAAGTATGATTATTGTTTAAAAATCTATCTTATAATGTTTGTAATTCCAATAAACAATCTGGATGGGTATCCTGAATGAATCTTAGAAGCAAATGATTACTAACATATGTAGCATGTCGATTGACTAATTATGATTCTTAAATATCTAGTCATAACGAATAAGGACATTGAAAACTATAGATTATCTGAATGATTGATATCTCTGTAATCTGATAAATAATTCAATATGTACTAGTGGAGGTATGGTACATAAATGTAATTGGTCAATGATTGACATAGCCGAACTTGTGGAAACTCATGAGAATGGTTAGATAATTAGTTTTGTGCCTGGTATCAACGACACGACCGGCTATACTTTATTGAGAGGTAGAGACCGATTCAGGGAGTAGGCTAGCCTCCCTGAGACTTTTTGTTAGGTTTTTTACCCAACCAGGTAGCTAGGTGAGATAGTGTATGTATCGTTTACTACGAGAGGCTTGTTATTGTTTTCTTCCATACCCTATAGTGGAGATGACTGGTTATGCGTCAGTGCGAAGTAGCATCCCATATGCGTATCACATGAGCTCGTAGTCATCACTTCACCTAGGCTAGGATCTCAGGGCGATTGACTAAGTAGTGGGATAGGTGTGAGTCATTCTCCTGGCCAAGAGAGTGTCTCATATCTACCTTGTTGGTTGGAATATCTAGTTCCTCGTGCATCTTTCGAGGAATTGGATTTTGGCTTGGTGATGACTAGGAAGTAAAAAGGCATAGATAACCTAAAAGCTTGAGTAATAAATGAGCAATTAAAGAATCGATATAAATATGTACTCGTTCTTTGGTTCTTGTGGTTTATCTCTAGGTCATATAGACATTATGTCTTGTTTTGCTACTCTACTCAGCTTTTGCTGACCTTTTTATTTGGACTCCATACTCAGGGTTGGTGAGCAGCAGCTAAATCCCATGGCAATGGAAGGCGACGATGCTAATCCAAGTTCTGCATCATAGTTATTCGATAGCATCTCTTAGTTAGTGATAGTTGATTCCTTCTTTTTGTTGCATTTGGTTTTATTTTTGTGAGACATGTTTTCATTTCCATTATATAATGGCTATGAATGATGATTGAACCCTTTAGAGACTTTTTATTTCTACTCTATTCTCATTTATGCTTTATATTGTGATGTTTTACGTTGTGCATGCATTTGTTTTATATTTATATGTTGGATGACCATGGAGAAATTGACTTAGGTCTCTACTAGGGTGGGGGTTCAAGTCGTAACACCTTCTCTCACTCTTGAGTGAAATTGCATACCTCAAGCTTTGCATCGCCATGGCCTGCAACCCCTCCTTTCACTTGTCCCTCCACCCCCCCCACTCTCCCTCTCCTTAGCTTAAGTCCAACCTCAACCCCTTTAGCTAGCTCCCCCTTCTTTGCACCCCTCTCCTTATGCATTGAGTTCTTCCCCTCCTCCTCCCCCTCCTCTCACCTCTACCTCTAGCCCCACATCAGCAACTTCACCTTCATACGATCAGAGCAACTGTCGGCGACTTCACTAAAGCTTGAGGCTACTTGGGAGCTTGACCTTAGAGAACTTGGAGGAGGGGCAATCGACAATGAGGTTGCTCTCCTCATCTCCTTGCGGCGATCTACGAGTCCTAGTGGGTAAGTTAGCTGTAGTAGGTGGTGCAACCTTCTGGAGGAGATTGAGGAAGGGGCTATAGGGTTTGAGGTTGTGATGTTGGCATTGGAGGTGCAGAGGGTAGTGGGGGACGGAGGGGGTAGTGGAGGTTGTGACTGGAGGAGGAGACTATCGGGGTTATGGTGGTTGTCAATGGGAGGAGGAGGGGATGCAAGGAGGTCTAACCCATTCAACGGGGTGTGATGAGGGAAGGTGGAGGAAGGAGGTGAGGAGGGGGAGGGGGAAAAGGTTGGGGGGAGAGAAAAAAAAAATCGATTGTAAAAAAAAAGTTTCATTACTATTGGGTCCACTGTTGTTAAGTTTAATGGTGCTAACAAATAGAGTGGCAATTATAAAAATAATATGACTTTTTAAATGACATTTAAAGAAATATTAGGAAGTAAATGGTAAAAAAGTAATTTTTGATGTTGTCAATGGCATTTATGTAAAAAATTCTATATATTAAAATATCACCCACTAACATTACATTATCATATCACTCATTTCTATTCGACTACCTATCCCATCCCCTTAAAGAAACACCCAACAAAACTTAACTGTAATGAGTCGTTACATTTTTAGCCGAATAAGACATCTGGAGTTTCAGTCAGACATCTGGATACGTGTCCAGACATCTGAAAGTGAGATTTTTGTACTGCGCTTTGTACTCTGCGCGCGGGCAGTGCGTAGAGGCCGCTCTCTCTCTCCTTCACCCCCCACCGAACTTTAACACCCCTCTATATAAACCCCCTCCCTTCCCCTCTCCTCTCCTCCTCACACCACTCAAGCCACCGCCACCTCCACCTTTTGTGACGGTCGTTCCCCTCCGTCTCTGCTGCAGCTGCGACGAGGAAGGAGAGCCACCGGCGAGGGAAAGCGGGGAGGAGTGAGAGTGAGAGAGTGCGAGGGAGTGAGAGCGGGGAGGAGGGAGACGACTGCGGGAGCTCGGTGGAGCTCGAGGAGGAGCTCTTGCGAGATAGGAGAAACCGGTGAGGAGTTGCTCAAGCTCCTGTAGTGGCTGGAGCATCTCTGCGGGCGGAGGTGCGAGTGGAGCAAGCTGCGAGGAGGTTCTGATATTGGATGTTTTCCAGTATCAAACATCTGGAGTGAAGTCCAGACGACTGGCGAGGCACCTGGACGTCCGGAGCTAAGGCCGGACGTTTGAAAGCACGTATCGCGTGAGGTATGTACGTTCCTGTGCTGATTTCCGCCATGTAGAAGATCTCAGCGCAGGAGTTGTTGGGCTGAAACCGTGCCTGCATTTTTGTACGCAAAGTAGGCTTTGAGAAGGCGCGTGGTGCACTTTCCCAAGTACATTTGGACGTCTGATCACTTCGCCAGACATCCGGAGGTGCTTCTAGATACCGGAGACCTCGTTCGACGTCTGGAGCTGCCCCCAGAGTGTTGCAGAGGGAGTCTGGACGTCTGATCAGCTGCAGGGACACATAAGGTGTGCTCTGACGTCTTTTAAGATGTCTGAGATTAGTTCTAGACATCTGATTTTGATCAGCAACCGCATTTTTAGCCTGTTTAAGGCCCAAACGGAATCGGATTTCTGCAAACGAAGTATCGTTATTTTCCACTCAAGTTCCTCTACGTGTTCATGCTAAGTATCTACTATTTTGAGCTCGTCTAATGTACATTGGTCGATGTTACAGGTTACCAGCCAGTGGCATGTTCGAGGCTCGTGGAGACGACGAGATCTGCGGTATAGGCCCCCATTCCTCCCATGATACCCGGTAGAGTGGTTTAATTCAGTTATTAATATTTAAATAAGAATGCACTTTGTTGGAATAGTCGGATTGAACTCTAGGATGTGGAATGAACCCTAGGTAGAAATGAATGAGCCTGTTTGAGCTGTACTGTTTACTCGAATGCATGGTTAAGATAAATTGCTAGCAAATGCCTTTAGTATAATTACGAGATGCATATTAAAATACGAGTTGCCTATATGTAAATGAGAATTGAACTGTGAAACCACAAGTTGCATGTTATGATTGAGAATTGAATTATGGAAACACGAGCTGCCTATATATGGATAAGGAACGAGTTATGAAACATGAGATCTGGATCTGGATAAATGAGATGAATATTAGCACGAACCCTACAGGGAATTAGGAGTAGAACTCCTGTGGATAAACGAAATCTGGAATGTAGATGGGAAGTGTGCTGGCCCTTGTGTACACGGTACCAAGGAGAGCAACTGTCCCTTTTAGTGTAGAGCGGAGTTAGCCTCCCTTGGGTTGAGACCCGAGCTTAGGATTGGCCACTCTACACCGACTTCTGTGGCCCTCGCATATGTGGTACTGAGGTGTGCTACTAGTATAGGGAAGGAGCTAGCCACCCCACAGGGCCCGGGGTTCAGCTAGCCACCCTACACCGACTTTGTTAGGCCCTTTGGTTAAATTAGGGTAGTCAGACGAGGGTGCGCGGACTGTAGAGGGGCGAGACCCCTGTTCTGAGAGGGCAAGGCCCTATACTATTCCGTGCTGTACTTTGGGCCTACCTGCTAGTGGAAATGACAGACCGCGTGTCAGTGTGGGGTAGCTACCCGTGCGCTTATCACGCGTGCCGTAGTCACCGCTACATCTTGACAGTGACCTCGGGGTGGTTAACTCGGTGTAGGACTACCACAGGGGACTCTCCCAGCCAGGAGAGCACCACGTGTACCTTCTACTCTACGGAAAAGACTGCAATCAAGATTGTTCCCACGAGGAACATGCAAGATCAAGAAATACTTGGACATTCTGAGAAATAGATGGAATAGAAACACTTAAATGTGATAAATAGAAAAGAGAAATAAACCTGTTGTTGTTTTTATTGTACTTGTACTTAAATAATGTAAACACCACTCTACTCAGCGTTCGCTGACTCTGTCTTTTCATAACACTGTTCAGAACCAGGAGTTGAGCAGCCTAAGTTCCGGCTGCAGAGGGTGCTGGGCCCAGTCAAGCCCAGCCATTGTTGTTTTTCAACTATTTCATTTTCTACTGCTGTAGTGAGTAAGGGACATATGCTTTACTATTCCTGCTACTTCCTGTTCCTTTACACTTTCTATTATTGTTGTGGTGGCATGTACTATATTTTGAGACAGTTGTTCTACTTTCTTTACTGCTTCGTACTTTCCTTCTGCTTAGTTATATTTCATGTGTGAATGTGATTTATTTTCCTGCTTTTGGTTATTTCTTGTTGGACGACTAGGTCTTGGGATTGGTCGAGGCGAGTCGAACTCGGGTCTTGTAGGGATCCGGGAACCGGGTCGTAACAAAATGGTATCAGAGCAAGGTCGTCCCGAGAAATGAACCAACTGGCTTGAGAGTAACCACTCACGTGCATATAACTAGGATAGCCACCACAATGTATCGCTTGATATTCATTTCCGAGTCTTTTCTTGATGTAATCTAATATCATTGACACTCTTGTTCTATCTCTTGCGTCTCCTTGCAGGAGATGCCTTATCGGGGAGTTCCTGAGGTAGGCCATGGTCGTGGCCGTGGACGAGGTCGGAGGGGCGGACGTGCTGGACCTGAGGTGCCAGTTGACCTACCTCTTCTCCCAGGCGTTCAGGCTCAGGAACTCGCCCCGCTGATCAAAGACATCGTGCGAGAAGAGCTCCACCAACCTCACGAGCACCTCTCCCTGAGGACGTGGAGGGGGAGTCCTCGATGGGATAGAGAGACAGTCGTAGCGTCGAACGAGCAGGAGGAGGAGGGGGTGGTCCTCCACCACCCCCACCACACTCTGACACTTCCGACCACGAGCCCTCCTTGCCTGGAGGCATGCCCGTTCCCCCACTGCAACTACACCACGAGCTTTTCGGACAGTTCCGGAAGCTGAAGCTCCCTGCTTCAAGGGGGATGTGTTATGACCTGATTCCCGAATCCCTACAAAACCTGAGACTGGCTCGACTCGACTAATCCCAAGACCCAGTCATCCAACAAGAAATAACCAAAAGGCAGGAAAGTAAACCACATTCACTATGCTAAGTAACTAACAGTAAAAGAGTACAAGCAGTAAAGGAAATAAAAGCTGCTAATAGCACATATCACCACCACAACAGTAAAGTAGAACAAAGTATAGAAACAGAAATGGTAACAACAGTCTAACTCACTAGCAAAAAGGAAGTACAACAACAATAGGAACTACTACTGGGCTCGATTGGACCCAGCACCCTCTGCAGCCGGTGACTCGGGCTGCTCAACACCTGAACCTGAAAAGGGCTATGAGTAAACGGAGTTAGCGAACACTGAGTAGAGTGGTAACCAACTAACTAAAGCAGCAAGAGCTAACAGGTAAAATTTATCTTTCCTCTTTATTTTATTTTACAAGTCATTTCTTTCCACCCATTGGTTTACTTTCAGATCTTGTATGTTCCTCGTAGGAATGATCTTGATTGCAGTCTTTTCCGAAGAGTAGAAGGCACACGTGGTGCTCTCCTGGTCGGGAGAGTCCCCCGTGATGATCCTACACCCACTCAACCATCCTGAGGTCATGGACAGACGTAGCAGTGACTACGGCACGCGCAATAAGTGCACGGGTAGCTACCCCTCACTGGCACGCGGACAGTCGTTTCCGCTAGCGGGTATGGCCAAAGTACAGCATGGAACAGTAAAGGGCCTAGCCCTCTCAGTAACAGGGGTCTCGCCCCTTAGAACCAAATAGGGGTCTCGCCCCTCCACAGTTCGCGCACCCTCGTCTGACTACCCCGGTTTGCCCAGTGGGCCTAACAAGTCAGTGTAGGGTGTCTAGCTCTCTCCCTACACTAGTAGCTCTCCCCGGTACAGTGTACGCGAGGGCCAAAGAAGTCGGTGTAAAGTGGCCAATCCTAACCCCGTGTCCCAACCCAAGGGCGGCTAGCTCCGCTCTACACTAAACAGGGGACAGTCACTCTCCTTGGTACCACGTACTCAAGGGCCAGCACACTTCCCACTCACATTTTCAGATCCATTCCATTTATCCACAGGAGCTCTACTCCTACTTCCCCATAGGGTTCATGCTCGTATAAACCATGTTGTTCTATACCAGGTTTCATCATTCACATTTCCATTCTCATGTTATACACATGGAGCTCGTATTTCCACAATTCAACATATACAAGTAATGTCACAGGTAACTGTTTAACTAGCACAGGCATTTCATATTTCACAGGCAGCTTGCATGTATTAATAGGCAGTTATTTACATTTCTATTCATTCATTTATGACTGCAATCTCAAACACGCATACAAACAGTGCAAGTATTTCTCACCCTAGTATTCATGCCACATCCTAGGTTTCTAGTTATCCAATTTCACATATGCATTCATGTTTTATAATTAAAATAGGCAAACCACTATACTAGACAATCCGAGAGTACTGGGGGCTCGAACGGCAGACTCACGTGCCTCTACAAGCCCTGAACACGCAACTGATCGAAGTCCTATACCAAGGAACATACCACAATGGAACATTCATAACAGTATATAAAGCTTTCTAACATGTAAAGGAACTCACAAAGAAATCAGAGATATCTTGCTTGCATAAAGCTGACCTTAAACAGACCTTAAACGAGTCAAAAACAGAACTGCAGACCTAAATCAGACGTCTAGCACAAGGTCTAGACGTCTCAAAATTCACCAGGGTCTCACCTCAGGTTCCTGCGTCAACTTCAGACATCTAGAACCCCTACTTGACCGTCTGGGCCCAACTTTAGACGTCCGTCCTCCCCTCCAGTCATTTGGTAAGTTGTCCAGACGTCCGAAACGCATCGGAGGGAGTGCCCCGAGCCTTGCCGAAGCTATCCCTGCACGTGACATATGATATCTTCCTCTTTTAGCCACGCAGATCGACGTTGCGGTGCAACTTGCTTAGCCATAACTGCAAGAGGAACGTACCTTCGCGAAGCTCTGCTTTCAGACGTCCGATGTCATCACCAGACGTCCAACCCGTCGTCTGGACGACACACTAGACGTCTGATTCTGGGAAAAACCTAGAACCAGATCGACCTCCTGCTCCTCTCGCCGCACGCAGCCGTGGCCTCTCCTCGTCTGCAACTGCGGCTGCAACAGAGTGTCGAGGACGTCCTCCCCAATGTGCTCCTCCTCTCGTACGCGCCGCTCTAGCCGTGCGTCCTCCAGCGAGCTCCCACGAGCTCGCGAACACAAGCTCCTCTTTCTCTCTTCATGCCTCCTCTCCTCCTCGCTCCTCGCTCTCATGCTCTCTCTCGCGCTCGTCCCTCTCGCTGTAGTGGGGAGGATGGAAGGAAGGTGGTGGTGGAGTGGAGAGGATAGGAAGGGGGGAGAGGGGTCTTATATAAGGGAGTAGCTAGGGTTCGGTGGAGGAGAAAGAAGAGAGAGAGAAGAGAGAAAAGTTGTCTGCGCGCAGCCAGCATGTAGACGCGACTCTACGTACAAAATTTTTAATTTCCAGATGTTTGGGAAGGGGTCCAAACGTCTGACCAGACATCTGACTGATAGTCTAGACATCTTAAAAGGCTCAGAATAGAACGGGTCTTTACAAGATGAGGACCCGTTTGAGGCAAAGGACTGGCTGGAGCAGATAAAGATGGTGTTCGACACTCTTCGCCCTCCCGCGGAGTGCCATGTGGCCTTTGTCACGTACCAGCTAGAGAGCGCAGCACACAGGTGGTGGAGGGCAGTTAGAGGCCAACAGGAGAGAGAGCCGACGTGGGACCAGTTCGTAACTCTCTTCTGCAAGCAATACTTTCCGCATACTTGGCAGGACTAGAGGCGGTGGGAGTTCCACACTCTCCGCCAGGGGACATTGACGATTAGCGTGTATTGCACACGTTTTCTGGAGCTGTCTCGTTTTGCCTCGACAGCTGTGTCTACTGAGGAGGAGCGCCTGTAGTGTAACGATCCGATTCCCAAGTCCCTACGAGGCATGAGAACCGGACCAACTCGACTAATCCCAAGACCCAGTCGTCCAACGAGGAAGTAACCAAAAGAGCAGTAAAATAAACCACATTCAGCATGAATATAACTAACAGTAAGGAAATACAGCAGTAAGGAAAGAAACCACTACAGTATATACCACCACAACAGTAGAACAACATTCATAACATAATATGAACTGCAGGTAAAGAAAAGTACAGCGGAAACAAGAACGACTCACTATAACGGAACAAAAAGAGGTACAAGAGAACAGTGGTAACTCTACTGGACCCTAGTCGGCCCAGTGTCCTCTACAGCCGTTGACCCTGGCTGCTCAACACTTGGTCCTGAAAGGTAACGAGTGTAACACCTCAGCAAAACGCTGAGTAGAGTGGCAGCTAAACTAAAGAAACAGTAAAGTGTGCAGTAGCTGTTTTAAATTTTCTTTCTTCCTTTATTTACGTCTTTCTATTGTTTCACAATTTATCTATTTCTCAGATCCTTCACTTGATCTCGAATGTTCCTCGTGGGAACGATCTTGATTGCAGTCTTTTCCGAACAGTAGAAGTAGCACGTGGTGCTCTCCTGGTCGGGAGAGTCCCCCGTGGTGATCCTACTCTCAGTCAACCACCCCAAGGTCACTGACAGACGTAACGGTGACTACGGCACGCGCGGTAAACGCACAGGTAGCTAACCCACACTGGCACGCGGTCAGTCGTTTCCATTAACAGGTGCGCCCAAAGCACAGCACGGAACTAGTACAGGGCAGAGCCCTCTCAGTAACAGGGGTCCAACCCCTCCACAGTAACCAAACAGGGGGCTTGCCCCTCCACAGTCCGCGCACCCTCGCCTGACTACCCTGGTTTGCCCCAGTGGGCCTAACAAGTCGGTGTGGGAGGCTAGCAGAACCCCGGGGCCCGTGGGGTAGCTAGTACCTCCCTACACTTGTAGCTCTCCTTGGTACTACGTACACGAGGGCCAGCAAGTCGGTACAAAGTGGCCAGTCCTAACCCCGGGTCCCTGGGGCGGCTGGCTCCGCTCTGCACTAAACAGGGGGGACAGTCGCTCTCCTTGGTACTTCGTACTGAAGGGCCAGCTCACTTCCCCAATTCTATTCCATTCACTTCCCAGGAGTTCTACTCCTAATTCCCCGTAGGGTTCCAACTCTTTTAACTCAGAACATCCAGGTTTCACTTTCCAGTTTCACGTTCTTACAATCCATATTCTCAATCACGTTTATTTATTCATAACAGGCAGCTGTTAATTCAATTCACAGGTAGCTAGTATTTCCTTTCCACATTTTCCAAGACTGTAGTATTCATACATTCCACTAGTTTTCCCATCCTAGGATTCATGCCATATCCTAGGATCTATCATATAATCTAGTTTTCCAGCCCTAGGATCCATGCAACACCCTAGGAATCTACCATTCAATCTATTTCTCATTCCTAGGATTCATGCAATGTCCTAGGTTCTATTTATGGTTTCATAATTTAACAGATTATAGTTAAAGCCACTCTACCGGTTACAACAGGCGAACTGGGGGCGTGGTCGGGAATCCCGCGTGCCTCCGCAACCCCCGGGACTGCAACGGAACGGGGTCCTATCACAAGAATCAAACACAAGGAGTGTCTCAAAACAGTGTATAGCTACTGTAGACGGGTAGAGGATTTAATTCCGAAAAGGACGCAACTCGAAATGCGGAAAACGGAACCCGAACGGGCCCTAAACGGAACCCGAACTCGAAATAGTGCAAAATCAGACGTCTGGAACATCTTCCAGACGTCTTAAAAGTGGATCAGGAATTACCTTGCTCTGCGTGGGCTCTCAGACGTCCAGAAGCCTGCGGGGGCATCTGGCCTTGTTTCCAGACGTCCGATGGTCACCCAGGACGTCTGGAAGTCGTTCCCGCCGTCTGGCACTGCAGCCAGACGTCTGATTCGCGTTGGATGCGAATCTCCTACCCTGTGCGTACCCATTTCCTCTCTCTCTTAGTACGGTCAATCGAAGAAAACGAAGAAGACGGAATAACTCACCTTTCAGACGTCTGGATAGTATTCCAGACGTTGTTCCCGTCGTCTGGCTATCAGCCCGGACGTCTGATTCTGGAAAAGTTTCCAGAACCAGGACGCAACTCGCCCTCCGCTCGCGACGCCCGGCAGCGTCGTGCCTCGTGATCCTGCTGCTCGAGCCGCAGCAATCCCCCCCCGCGTCGCCTCGCGCCCGCTGCGCCCCCCGCCGGCCGGCCCTAGCAGCCCCGGCGAGCTCGCCCTCACGGCCGAGCGCCTCTCCCACGCGCAGCACCTCCTCCCACGCTCATCGCGGCTGTCGCTGCCGCTGCACCCTCGCGCTCGCTCTCGCGCACTGGCTGAAGGAGAAGAGGAAGGAGGCGGAGGTGACGGGAGTGAGGGAGAGGCGTGGCCCTTTTAAGGCCGCGCGAGGAGGAGAGAGAGAATGCGGCAGAGGCGTCTGCGGCCGCAGGAGAGAGGGAAAAAGAGGGAGAGAGAGAGAAAACGCAGGTCTGCGCACTCAGGCGCGCAGACGAACAGTAGCGTGCCAAAATAATCGATTTCCAGACGTCTGAAAATGATCCCAGACGTCTGGTCCGACGTCTGTAAGTGATTCCAGACGTCTGGTACGACGTCTAGGCCACCTCCCAGACGTCTTAAAAGACGTCTGGAGCGCCCGTTCGTAACATGTAGAGGTTTACTGAAGGGCTCCAACCTACTATTCGGGGGTATGTCAAACCCTTGAAGCTACCCACTTTCTTTCGTGTGGTTGAGGCAGCCATGACTTATGAGGAGACCAACCTGGCCGCGCAAGACATTGACAGCGGACGAAAGAGGCCCTACCAGCCAGAGTACTCTCAGGGCCATTGGGAGCGGAGGCACACGGCACCCGCAGGAGAGCTGTCTCATTTTTTGGGGCCATCGGTGGCCTTTGGGGGCCCCAGACAGGGGCCAGTTGCCAGAAGCGGACCCTGCCCAGTCACTAACAGGGACCTACGGAGGGAGGAGGTCATGTACTCTGCTACTAGTATGGCCAGTTGGGCCACATCAGGAGGGACTGCCCATCTAGGGCTGGAGCACAGCAGATGCTCCCCACACCGAGTGCTGGAGGTCGAGCTGGGGGTCGTGGTCATCGGGTGCGTGGGGGAGGGCATCAGTCATGAGGAGGGTACCGGCCAGCTGCTGCTTGCCTGACCCAGAGTGTAGCTACTCCGTCTGCATCAAGGGTTGAGGGGCGTATCAACGCCTTGACACACAGAGATGCCAAGGCTTCAAGTTCAGTGGTGGCAGGTATGGTTATTGTTTCTGGCAGATTAATGTACGTACTTTTTGATTCCGGTGCCACACACTCCTTCGTCGCTACGAGTTTTGCTGTCAGTTTGAGGCAGGAGTGTGTACTGTTAGAGGATCCGTTTGTGATAAGAGGCCCAGGTGGCTAGTTGTTTGTAGCCGAAGAGGTTTACACGGAGTGCGAGGTCAGTATAAGGGGACACAGCCTCCCTGCTGACCTAATTGTGATATAGATGGAGGATTGCGATGTGATCCTAAGGATGGACTGGTTGTCTGCCTATCACGCCTTGGTGGACTGTTTCGGGAGGAAGATCATCTTCTCCATACTGGAGTTGCCTCCCTTTGAGTTTCACGGACAGTTGGTGGATAGAGGTTTCAGGTGCATCTCTATGCTTTGGGCGCCCAGGCTTTTGAGGCAGGGGTGTGAGGGCTTTTCGGCCTGTGTAGTGGTAGAGCATAGCCCCGTGGCTGACTTTCAGAGTATCTCAGTGGTTTGCGAGTACCCTGACGTTTTTCCAAAGGAGCTACCAGGACTACCGCCTGAGCGTGAGATCGAGTTTGAGATCTCACTGGTATCCGGGACCAGCCCCATTTTTACTGCATCGTACCGAATGGCATCGGTTGAGCTGCGAGAGCTCAAGTCACAGCTACAGGACCTGTTGGAGAAGGGCTTTGTGAGGAATAGTGTGTCCCCGTGGGGAGCCCCTGTGCTATTTGTGAAGAAGAAGGACGGTACCTTGCGACTTTGTGTCGACTACCGATAGTTGAATAGGGTCACCATCAAGAACAAGTATCCGCTACCGAGGATTGATGACCTCTTCCACCAGCTACGAGATGCCACAGTGTTCTCCAAGATAGATCTGAGGTCGGGTTACCACCAGTTGAGGATCAGGGAGACCGACGTCTCTAAGATCGCTTTTCGTACCCGGTATGGGCACTACGAGTTCTTGGTCATGCTGTTTGGGCTGACCAATGCCCTCGCTACCTTTATGGATTTGATGAACCGTGTTTTCAGGCCGTACTTAGACCAGTTTGTGGTGGTGTTCATCGACGATGTACTCGTTTACTCACGGGATCAGGCGCAGCATGGACAACATTTATGCATGATCCTGGATACCTTGAGGTGACGCAGGCTGTATGCCAAGTACAGCAAGTGCAAGTTTTGGTTGAGGTAGGCGACTTTCTTGGGCCACGTGATTTCAGGGGATGGTTTGGCTGTGGATCCAGCCAAGGTTGAGGCCGTACTCAGGTGGGAGAGACCACGCACAGTGACAGAGATACGCAGCTTCTTGGGACTGGCAGGTTACTATCGGTGATTTATTAGAGGATTCTCTCAGATTGGGTGTCCTATGACCAAGTTGACTCGGAAGGACATGCCCTTTGCCTGGATAGATGAGTGCGAGGCATGTTTTCAGGAGTTGAAGGAGAGACTGACTTCAGCTCCTATGCATACCATTCCAGACAGCAATGGCGGTTTTGTGGTTTACACCAACGCTTCGTTGCAGGGGTTAGGGGGTATGCTCATGCAGTGGGGTCACGTTGTCGCTTACACTTCGCGACAACTGAAGCCCCATGAGCATAGCTACCTTATCCATGACTTAGAGCTAGCAGCAGTTGTCTTCGTGCTGAAGACATGAAGGCACTACCTTTACGGTGAGACTTTAGAGATTTTCACATATCATAAAAGCCTCAGGTACTTGTTTGACCAGAAGAGCTTAACATGAGATAGAGACATTGGTTAGAGCTCTTGAAGGACTACGACTACAGCATCTCCTACCACCTAGGGAGGGCCAATGTGGTGGCTGACGCCTTGAGTCGGAAGGTGCCCGCCCACTTGGCCAGTTTACAGGCACAAAGTTAGAGACTCATGGAGGAGTTGGGCAGTTGGCGACCTCGGGAGTCATAGGGGTATTGTGGGACAATGACAGTGACGTGGCAGACGTGACCAGAGCTGATAGACCACATCATCGCAGGGTAGATGGTTGATCCGTACTTACAGATGTTGCGAGATAGGGTGTTGACAGGGGACCCAAGAGACTTTTCCTTTTCAGACGAGATACTGCGCATGAGGGGACGCTTATGCGTTCCTAGGGACGAGGAGTTGTTGAGAGAGATTCTGGCTGAGGCGTACGGTCCAGGTTCACCATACATCCCAGGAACACAAAGATGCACCATGACTTGAGATGCAACTTTCAATGGAGAGGGATGAAGCGGATGTTGGTGTGTTTGTGAAGCAGTGTTTGGTATGCCAGCAGGTGATGGACGAGCATCAGAGGCCTGCAGGGCCATTGCAGCCACTTCCTGTGCTAGAGTGGAAGTGGGAGAGCATCACCATGGACTTGGTGGAGGGTCTACCAGTTACCCAGCAGGGGCACGACTTAGTCTGGGTGATAGTAGACAGGTTGACGAAGACGTCGCATTTCCTACCGATTCGAGTCACCTTTGGACCAGCACAGTTAGTAGAGAGATACATCCAAGATGTGGTGCGCCTGCACGGAGTCCCATGTGAGATTGTCTCTGACAAGGATACTCATTTTACTTCCCAGTTTTGAGCCGAGTTTCAGCAGGCCTTGGGGATGCGTTTGAGGTTCAGTATCTCTTACCATCCCCAGATGGATGGACAGTCAGAGCGCACCATTTAGACACTTGTGGACCTTTTTGTGCACCTGTGTACTAGACTAGAGAGGCTCCTGGGAGTTGCATTTTCCCCTAGCAGAGTTTGCGTACAATAACAGTTACCACTCGAGCATTGACATGGCACCTTACGAGGCTTTGTACGGACGGAGGTGTACTGCACCCTTGAGTTGGGTCGAGGTGGGGAACAAGTGGGAGGTTGGTCCTAGGCTGATCCGACAGAGTCAGGAGGTGATAGAGTAGATTCACAAACAACTCTGCATTGTCAGGAGTAGGTAGAAGAGCTACGCTGACCGGAGACACAAAGAGGTGCAGTTCGAGGTTGGGGATCACGTTTTCCTCCGTGTCTCGCCCATGAAGGGCCTGCAGTGTTCTGGGGTGAAAGGGAAGCTTGCGTCGAGGTTTGTGGGGCCCTTTGAGGTCCTGAAGTGGATAGAATCCGTTGCTTACTGGCTTACCCTTCCTCCCTATTTGGGAGTCGTAGAGCGCATTTTGATAGGAAAAGCGTCGTAGTATAGTGCGCAATACGATCAAACAAAAATATTTATAAAAAGATAACGAGTTTTTGAGTCCCGGTCGTTTGTCTCTAGGAGGCGTTTGTTTAATTCTGAAATCGATCTTTTCGCTCTACTTGTTTATAGTCGCATGGCGATTTATGGTTATTACATATTTAAACACGACATGCTTAGTTACAATAGATGATAATGAAAAGCAGGAAATTTTAATCACACGAAATATTTTGCAATCAATAAGCTCCTGGTGATTTTCAACACATAGACATATATATATATAGAAAATTTTCTTTCATTCATTCAAGAGAGTGTTTGCAACATGGAATTTAGAGGAAAGCTTATAAAGGAAAGCTTGAAAAACACAAATCTAGCTAGTAGAAAATGATCGCATACAGGAATCTATAGGGGGATTTTGCATGCATCATTAGGGGAGAATAAGAGCTACACTACTAAGCAGTAAATGAAAGCAGTAAAACTATGAAGAGCTAAGTTACTAATCTAGCAGAAAAGAAGGGCATTCAGAGGTGGGCTCCGATGGCCTTTTAGTGGTTGAGAGGAGAATGAGGGGCAGCCAATGGTGCTTAGGCCGACCCTTGGAGAGAGGTTGGGGAGATGATCCAACATCCTGGCGTGGAGATGGTGGCCTTCATGGTGGTGCTCCTCGTGGAGGTGGAGTGGAGATGAAAGTGGCTAGCCTAAGTGGAATGAATGCCAAGGAAATGGATGGGTGTAAATGGTCACCCCTTAGGTTTTTTTATAGACCTAAGGGAGTCTCTCTAGAGAAGTGTGGAACTCTCTAGAGAGAGTCCCAAGAGTGGCCGGCCAAGAGAGAGAGAGGTGGTTCTTAGATCCACCATTTGTGGATCTAAGACTTGAATGGCTCTCGGTCGCTAAATTTCGCAACCAAGAGTGGCGCCACTTGAAGAGAGTTCTAGAGAACTCTAGATGTGTGGGAGTGCATGAATGGGTGTGTGTGTGTGGTCGTGCCCTAGGTGGCTAAGAGGTCTAGGTTTGGTCCTAAGGGGTTTGGGTAGTTGTATGCCTTGAATTAGGGTTGCAAACCCTAATTGCTAAGGGGAAATTGTAATTAAACTTAACCCAAGTTTAATTGAATGAGTGTGAACCTAATTAAGAGTGAAATAACTCAATTAGGTTGGGCTTAAGTCAATTGGACTCTCACTAAGTCCAATTGGACTTGTGTGGGTTGAGATCTGAGCTCAATTAGACTCAATGAGTCCAATTAACTTAGGTAATGGTAATTGACTATGATCTAAGTCAATTGGGTTTGGTGAGGACCTAGTTAGGTCCTTAGGGAGGTCTAGAGGTGGTGTACTAGGGTTAGGGTACCTTAATTTAGGTTCCTATGGGGTTGGAATTGGGTCTAGGGAGCTAGAGATCCAAGATCAAGGCATGAATCTCAAAACAGGAATTGGAGAGCAGTTCCAGACGTCCAAAAATGGAATCAGACGTCTTATACTCAAAAATCAAAAGTTCAGACTTCAATTCTGGACGTCCAATCTGAGTCAGGGGGAATTCTAGGTTTTATTTTGGGTATTCTGTAGAAATTGAACATCTGACAGAGTGTTTGGACGTCCAATAACACTGCAGAAGTGGGTTTGAGGTATGCGGGAGTTGGCTAAGGGTTCTGGACGTCCTATAATTCATCTGGACGTCCAGATAAAGGTTGGAATTAGGGTTTTAAGGTTTCCTAGGGTACGGTGACCTAATCTAAGGGTGGCTAAGGCTTGGGGAAGTCTCTAGGCTATCCTAGGGCTAGGATGAACCTAAGCTCTTCACATTTTACTGCTTTATTTCTACTTAATAGAATAGCATACCTTAACTCCCTTACATCATTATTCCCTATATCTAATCTAAGTCTTCTGGTTCAGTCCTGCTGCAACACCCATTATTCCTGATCTAGCTTTAGATCCAGCTCCAGATCCAGCTCCAGATGTAGCTTCTGATCAGCTTATTGCCTACAATTGACATAATGCATTTAATCAGCACATTATAACATTATTTTATGCATATCTAAAGTAAAGCAGTAAAGATGCAGATAATGCTTATGAACACATGAATTACCCCAACTTATGCTAAGTTCTAGCCTAATTTAGGTTAATTAAAACCTATGATTCCTGCGCAATCACTCCCCAGCTTTCTGAAGTGCACGACGTGTTCCACATGTCCAACCTCAGGAAGTACATCGCCGATCCCAGTCATGTTCTGAGCCACGAGAGCATCGAGGCGGGTGACGACTTGACCTACCCCGAGAGACCAGTACAGATTCTAGACAGAGCCGTTTGGAGTCTGAGATGGAAGCAGGTATCACTGGTGAAGGTCCTATGGAGAACCTAACGGTACGAGGAGGTGACTTGGGAGCTTGAGGCAGCGATGCGAGAGTGGTACTAGGACCATTTTGAGGGTACGTCTTTTTGGACCTACTTCGGTCCTCTTTAAGTTTGTTATGTGTTTTTACATTCCTTTCCTGCACCCTAGCTAGCTCAAGTTTTGAGGACGAAACTTCCTTTAAGTTTGTTATGATGTAATGACCCATTACATTTTTAGTCGGATAAGATGCCTGGAGTTTCAGTCAGACGTCTGTCCAGACGTTTGGACACGTGCTCGGACGTCTGAAAGTGAGATTTTTGTACTGCGCTTTGCGCTCTATGTGCAGGCGGTGCGCAGAGGTTGCTCTCTCTCTCCTTCACCCCCCACCGAACCCTAACACCCCTCTATATAAACCCCCTCCCTTACCCTCTCCTCTCCTCCTCACACCACTCAAGCCACCGCCACCTCCACCTTCTCCTGCGATGGTCATTCCCCTCCGTCTCTACTGCAGCCGCGACGAGGAAGGAGAGCCACCGACGAGGGAAAGCGGGGAGGAGCAAGAGCGAGAGAGTGCAAGGGAGTGAGAGTGGGGGTGGAGGGATACGACCGCGGGAGCTCGGTGGAGCTCGAAGAGGAGCTCTTGGGAGATAGGAGCCGGTGAGGAGCTGCTCAAGCTCCTGCAGCGACTGGAGTTGCCGTTGCGGGCGGAGGTGTGAGCGGAGGGAGCTGCGAGGAGGTTCTGATACTGGAAGTTTTCTAGTATCAGACGTCTAGAGTGAAGTCCAGACGACTGGTGAGGCACCTGGATGTCCGAAGCTGACGTCTGAAAGCATGTATCGTGCGAGGTACGTACGTTCCTATGTTGATTTCCGCTATGCAGAAGACCTCAGAGCAGGAGTTATTGGGATGAAACCATGCCTGCATTTTTGCATGTAAGGCAAGCTTTGGGAAGGCGCACGGTGTGCTTTCCCAAGTACTTTTGGACATTTGATCACTTCGCTAGACGTCCGGAGGTACTTCCAGACGACCGAAGACCTTGTTCGATGTCTGGTGCTGCCCCCAGATGACTACAGAGGCAGTCTGGACATCTGATCAGCCACAGGAAATAGAAGGTGAGTTCTGACGTCTTTTACGACGTCTGGGATTAGTTCCAGACGTCTGATTTTGATCAGTAACCACATTTTTGGCCTATTTAAAGCCCAAACGGAATCAAATTTCCGCAAACGAAGTACCGTTGTTTTCTACTCGAGTTCCTGTACAAGTTTATGTTGAGTATCTACTATTTTGAGCTCGTCTAATGTACATTGGTAGCTGGTATAGGTTACTAGCTAGTGGCGTGTTCGGGGCCCGCGGAGACGACGAGATTTACGGTACGGTCCCCATTCCTCCCGTGATACCCGGTAGAATGGTTTAATTCAGTTATTAATATTTAAATAAGAATGCACTTGGTTGGAATAGTCGGATTGAACTCTAGGATGTAGAATGAACCCTAGGGTAGGAATGAATGAGCCTGTTTGAGCTGTAC
This sequence comes from Thalassia testudinum, assembly GCA_037157565.1. NCBI lineage: Eukaryota > Viridiplantae > Streptophyta > Magnoliopsida > Alismatales > Hydrocharitaceae > Thalassia > Thalassia testudinum. Next base: position 158,055,144 of record JAZHRO010000073.1, read on the forward strand.
TATTTACTCGAATGCATGTTAAGATAAATTGCTAGCAAATTCCTTTAGTATAATTATGAGATGCATGTTTAAATACAAGCTGCCTATATGTAAATAACAATTGAACTGCGAAACCACAAGTTGCATGTTATGATTGAGAATTGAATTATGAAAACATGAGTTGCCTGTATATGGATGAGGAACGAGTTATGAAACATGAGATTTGGACCTGGATAAATGAGATGAATATGAGCACGAACCCTACAGGGAATTAGGAGTAGAACTCTTATGGATAAACAAAATCTGGAATGTAGGCGGGAAGTGTGCTGGCCCTTATGTATACGGTAGCAACGAGAGCAACTGTCCCTTTTAGTGTAGAGCAGACCTAGCCTCCCTTGGGTTGAGACTCAGGGCTAGGATTGGCCACTCTACACCGACTCCTGTGGCCCTCGCGTACGTGGTACTGAGGTGTGCTACTAGTGTAGGGAGGGAGCTAGCCACCCCACGGGGCCCGAGGTTCAGCTAGCCACCCTACATCGACTTTGTTAGGCCCTTTGGTTAAACTGGGGCAGTCAAACGTGGGTGCGCGAACTGTGGAGAGGCAAGACCCCTGTTTGGTTCTGAGGGGTGTTGAAGCTACGGGTTACTACGCTATTGTATTTGGTTTTGAAAATTTGTCGTTATAGTTTGAAAGCGAAGAACTCGTGTTCAACAAATAAAATTTATACCGGAATAGAAATCCCAAGTCAAACTCAGGGAGGTGGATATTTGATTAGAAATACACGTTTGTTTTATGTGTCACGTAGCAGAATAAATGATTGGAAACTATCTATCTATTTACAATAAATAAAAGAGAGAGAGAGAGAGAATATTACAAACGAAAGCAAAAAGGGATGTAGAATAAACATGGATTTCATTATCAAAAAGTTGTTCGATACACTACTCATTACGATTAGAAAGCAAAAAATGATTACACTAGAAAGCAGCAAATCTACTCTAGAAAGCAGTAAAAAGAATGAAGAGAGAGATATCCTCCTCGACAATCGCTTGAAGGATGAGCCAGACGGGACGACGCCTGAAAGACGAGGAACGGAGCAGGAAGAAGGAGGACAAAGCGAGAAGAACGGGAATGGGCAGCACGCCATCGTCATCGCGGGATCCGCTTCTGAAATGGGGGCGAAAATTTGACTTTATCTCTTGAGAAGCATCCTGGGTGTGGGACAAGCTTCCCTTGAGCTTTGGCGAGGGAGATGCATCCCCACCGTGCCTCATCTGTGTGCGCAACCGCATGCAATCCCGCGTCTTCGCCGTGTGTCTGATGGCGCGTGGGCTCTATCGGGTGTGCACAGCTGCTCAATCGCGATCATCCACTCCTTACGCCTGCTTGCCCTCGCCTGCTCCTTGCGGCTCGAACCCGCGCCCAACTGCGAGCGAGTGCTTTATCCACTATGCTACGCGCATGGATGGGCGGGTGGAGTGTCTTCGTGGCGCGTGCCCTGGACCGTTGGATTGAGATCCAACGGTCAAGAATGCTTATTCAAATGGCCTTTAGAAGTTGAGGGCAGCCAGTTGGGCTGCCGAGATCGTGCCACGTGACGCCATCTTGGCCGTCCATCTTCTAGATGATGTAGATGGTGCCACGAGTATCGGATTGGGTCGATTTTCGTGCCGTTAGGCTGCGATCGTCGATCCGAATCCATCCGTACGATTGGATTTGTCGTCTAAAGTGTGGATTCACACCATCTTGGCCCTTGATCTTCTAGGGTTCCTCGGTCTCTATCTGATGCTACAGATGTCTGATTAGGACGATCTTGGAGTTGTTGAACTCCAATCGTCGCCCTGATCAGATCCGTACGGTTGGATCTTCGATCTGAGGCCCCAATAAATAGTTGCCCTGGCCCTGAACATAAAAGGAGACAATTAACCTCCATTTTATTCAAACTAATCTAAATGCAAGATGATGCATGCTATGCAATATTTATAGTATGTAATGCAATTCTATGCTTAAGAACATGCATAAATAGACATTTTATGTAATATAAACATGTTTACATCACACCCCCATGCCTATCTTTTGTTAATCCCTAGCAAAAATTATATGCTATTTATAAAAGAATTAGGTTGGATTATTTGGGCATAAGTTATTTTCAACATTAAGAAAATGTTTACTTAGGATCTAAACTTTCAAAGACACAACAGTGTCCGGGTATTTGCCAAAATGAAGACCGCCTCAAGCCCTCACCTTATTCAAAGACAAATTTCTTTTTCTCTTTTTCTTCTTTTCTAATTTTTTTGATTTTTTTTGAGTTTAGGGTTTAAGAGTGGCATTCTACAGCCATTCAACCCACCCTAGATTTGGTGAGAACCCTAAGTTCTAAGCATCTTATTGTGAATGTGATAGACTCGTTGATTGGCAATTAGAACAGACTTCGGATTTCTACGCCTCTAAGTGACCTTAAAAAGAGAGTTCTGCCTAAAGGTGTATCTTTACAACCGGTAGCTTTCACCCTACTTTTAGTTTTATGGGGTCAACACAAAGGTGAATCCAGTGTATATCTCCCCAGTTTATTCTATTTCTCTACTTCTTCCTATGTGTTTTGGGAATTTTAGGTGCATTTCTTGAGCTGGGTTCTGGACAATCGGTCGATAAGCTGTTACCACCGACAACTTGCCAGCCATACTTGTGCGACGAAGTGTGGCTTATTTCTTTTTTTTTCCTTTCTCCTTTTCTTTTTTACTTTTTTTTTCTTTTTTTTTTAAGTAGGTGGCTTCCTTGGTCTAAGATTTACCTAAAAGTTGCAAGAAGAGAATGATCCAGTGACTGGGCTCTGGATAACCTACCTATGGGCTGTTACCCACGATAACTTGCCAGCCATATCGCCCTAGAAGGTTCATTAGCTGCCTAATTTCTGTTAAAATCGTCGAATAACGAGTCAGTGACAAGATAGTATGTAAATGCTTTAGACTTAAGGTTCTCTCAAATCAGAGGGCGGGTTGATAAGTCGTATAGTTATCACCCAAACTTATTTACTCAAATTAAAATAGAATTCAGGTTGGCGAGGACTCGAAAAATAAATCCTCATTTTAGTGGATACAAAGGCTGATTAAGCCCAAGGACCTGAAGGGTCTTTGTGTTCAGATCCTAATATAATATTTCCTAAGATTGAAAATTTTCTTAAGCCCAAGTTCTCTTTCCTAATTCCATAATTTTTTTTAAATATAAATAAAAGAAGATAAAATGAATCTATGGAGCTAACGAATTAATTCAGAGATGAATATCCACCCCCCATGCCTATCTAATGCAATATCCTCATTGTATTAAAAAGACATAAAACAGAGTGGAATAGAGTAGAAAGCACCTGTATTGCGTGAATGACGGGTCCGCTCCGAGATAAAGAAAAACTGTATACGTGCTAAATTTAGAGCCTTTAGCTAGGCACACTATACAAAGAAGAGAAATAAAGAATTCACAGGAGCAAGTCAGAATCAGAATAAAAAGATGAAATCTCTGACCTACCAGCAGATGTCCACAAATGTGGACCAGATTGTGGTGCAGACCCATACCCCATAATCGAGAATATCTAAGGTTCTGGATAGAAATTACCCAAAACCTAAAATCAGTATGCAAGCGGGGTCGGGCCTACAATTTATGAGGATGCAACCCAAGACCAAAAAGTCGGGTTATAGAGAATTCGATATCAAAAGGATAATCAATGAATGTGTGCTTGGGTTGGACATCCTCAGAACAAATGTCGTAAGGGTCCTGGTTTGATGGTTTCAGATGAATTGGAACCCCTAGACTTGGTCTTCTACTTCCTCTGGAGTTTTCTTCCTAAATCAAAATTTCTCAACTCTTATCCTCCTCATTCAGAATGTCAAATTCTGGGACCTCTTGCATATCAATTACCCCATCTAAAATTTCCAAGTCTAAAAGATGCGATTGAATCAAAATTGACTTGGTTCTAATAATCTCAAAAACAGAATCGTCAATAAGCTCAATGGGGTGTAACTGACAATCAGGGCATTGGATTGAATCCTCTAGAAAATATGATTTTGGATCCGTAATGTGAGCCCTAATAAGATCAATTTGTTCAGTGATTGGGCTATCAAATGATCTATCAGATTCCTGAGGCCCAATCGTCTCACAGAAATCGTGTTCTGTAAACTAGCGTGAGACTTTGCAAACTGAATCTTCACCATCAGAATCAAAGAAATCAAAATCTGTATTAATGTATGTCCCAAAATCATCTGTCACTTTCTGATCCATGGAGACATACGTTCCCTCGTACCCTGGCTCAAGGATCTTAGGTGAAGAAATTAGATCATCCTTAATTGGTTGCTCTAATTCAATCTGGTCAGCATCGTAACGCGTGTCCCCCCTAATAGGTGTCTGAGCGGGTTCTGACATGGGCTCTCCTGAAAGGGGTTCATCCTAGGAATCATCCCACGATTGATCTAAAGCAACCACAAATCTCATTCTCAATTTCGATAACTTCCCAAGTGAAAACTCACCCTGGTTCTTATCCTTAACATCCTGGAGCCAATGCAACAAATACTTGTTGAAATCATCAATCATCTCAATCAGGGGCTCCAATTTTCAATGCAAGGTATTGGCTGAACTTCTAAAGATTATATGATATTCCTCAAATTAGCCAGAACCTTATCTTGAACCTGGTTACCCTGAACTAAATGACTTGTTTCAGGGTTGGGCGGGTTTGGGTTCAGTACAGAGGAGTTAACGAATTGAGATTCATGATACCCTTCCTGATAATAGGTCATTTCGGATTGTTTAAAAGGTGGTGATGACAAAAGGCAGTGTAATCAGAGGATGAGTAAGGATCAGTGTATCCTCCTTGACTGTAGATCAAATTAGGTTGTCCATGAAAGGGTGGTGATCTATAATCGATGTAGCTCTGAGAAGGATAGAAATCACAATTATGGTGTTCAGGGTTAGACGCTAAACACGGAGGTCCAGAACTGTATCCCCAATCTGAGTTATCCCAACTAACTAATGGTTGATTATAGTACGAGTCGGGATAATCATCATGTTGAGAATAACTCATAACAGGAGGGAAAGAGTGGGAATAAAATGTTGAAGGATTCATGATAGACGGGAGGAAGAAAGGCGTCCTGCAATACAAGCAATCAATCCTGTCTTTAAGTGGGCTAGCCTAAAGACCTACAGACCCCCAGAACCCGTCTTGAGATAAAGAAATGATTTGATCTACTTTTGTCTGTTCAGTCCAACCAGTTAAAAGGAGGGACTGGGGAGAAGGTTCTTCCTTCGACTTGTGCCTCCGGTTCCTAGTGTACCCCCCAGCCGCGATTGTTTGATTCTGCTCCCCTAGCTAGACATTAGATTGAACAGCAGAAACAGACTAATTGAAAATAATCTCGTTCTGGGCTCCGAAGAGTGAGTCAAATCCTTAAGGCCAACGTCTACTCTGTTTTAATTAGGGCTAGGTTTGAATGTGCTTTGGAATGTGATGGACCCTTTATCTGGGTTGTGCCCTTAATGATTGATTGATGTGTGTGTGCGTGCACAACCAGTGGTTTTCAAGCAAGATTATTTTTGATGCGGTGAATTTTAGGGTTCAAACCTTGCTTAGTAGCTTTTAGGATTTAACTTTAGGTATTTTCAAACAAGTTTTATTGGCACACCAGGTTTTGAAAGCACAGGTGAAGATGTTTTCCTTTAAACTTAAAAGAATGTGGAGTGCCTGGTAAATCCCTAAGAGTTGAACCTATGCGGAAGCTACTTGATGAGTTAATTTTAATTGAAGTGGTGCGACCCAATCAACTCAAACAATTGGCTTATTGCACCACTTAATTAAACACACAAGTGATTACCTAATCTGATTTCTACTCAATTATGTGTTTGGATGTGTGTATCGGTTTCAAAGATCGGTTTACCGGTTGAATTTGAAAATCAAATGAGGTTGTGTACCTCTGTGAGATTTTTTTTTTTCTCTTTTAAATGTGGAGGTTGAGACGAGTGTAGGTGTCAAACAAACAAACAAAACTAACCTTAGAGTTTATAAGAACACTTAGGTTGATTGATGTTTGTATTATTATGTGGTGGAATGAAAACTAATGGGTGGGAGGTGGGGAAAAACTTACAGAACATTCAACAGCACTTTGCTCTAATATACCGCTTTTGCTCGTCTCAAAAGAGTACCTGCAATCACAGTAAGAAAGGAGAGAAGTGAGGTAAATGATTCGTAAGTTGGAAAACACGAAAAAAAAATCAAAGAGCGTCGCCTCCCTGGCAACGGCACCAAAATGTTGAAGCTACGGGTTACTACGCTATCGTATTTGGTTTTAAAAATTGGTCATTGTAGTTTGAAAGCGAAGAACTCGTGTTCAACAAATAAAATTTATATTAGAATAGAAATCCCGGGTCGAACTCAGGGAGGCGAACGTCTGACTAGAAATACATGTTTGTTTTATTTGTCACGAAGCAGAATAACTGATTGGAAACTATCTATCTATTTACAATAAATAGAAGAGAGAGAGTGAGAATATTACAAACAAAAGCAAAAAGGGATGTAGAATAAACATGGATTTCATTATCAAAAAGTTGTTCGATACACTACTCATTACGATTAGAAAGCGGAAAATGATTACACTAGAAAGTAGTAAAAAGAATGGAGAGAAGGATATCCTCCTCGACGATCGCTTGGAGGATGAGCCAGACGGGACGATGCCTGGAAGATGGGGAACGAAGTGGGAAGAATGGGAACGGGGCAGCACGTCGTCGTCGTCGTGGGATCCGCTCCGAAATGGGGGTGAAAATTTGACTTTATCTCTTAAGAAGCATCACAGGTGTGGGACAAGCTTCCCTTGAGCTTTGGAGAGGGAGAGAAGAGAAAGAAGGGATGACAATTTCGTATGGAGGAGGTCTCCTTTTATAGTTGCAAGGAGTGAGGGCAATTTGGTCTTTTTAAGTTGAAAATCATTAACTCAGGACCTTTAGTGACGGATAAATCCGTCACTATGGGCATAGTGGGGCAGCGCGCGCGCGCCCGCTCGCCTCCTCTCTTTAAACGCATGCCCACGATCTTCAAATCTAAGTCGTTCGATCATGAGATTGAACGACTGAGATGCATCCCCACCGCGCCTCATCTGTGCACGCAACCTCGTGCAATCCCGCGTCTTTGTCGCACGTCCGATGGTGCGTGGGATCTATCGGGCGCGCACAGCTGCTCGATCGCGATCGTGCGCTCCTCACGCCTACTCGCCTGCTCCCCCTTCGCCTACTCCTCGCCGCTCGAACCCGCGCCCAACCGCGAGCGAGCGCTTTATCCACTACGCTGCATGCGTGGATGGGCGGGTGGAGCATCTTCGTGGTGCATGGCATGGGTCGCTGGGTTGAGATCCAACGGTCGAGATCGCTTCTTCAAACGGCCTTCAAAAGTTGATGGTGGCCGAGATGGCTCCACGTGGTGCCATCTTGGCCGTCCATCTTCTGGATGATGTAGATGGTGCCACAAGTATCGGATTGAGTCGATTTTCACGTTGTTAGGTTGCGATTGTCGATCCGAATCCATCCATGTGGTTGGATTTATCGTTTGAAGTGTGGATTCACACCATCTTAGCCCTTGATCTTCTATGGTTCCTCGGCCTCTATCAGATGCTACGGATATCCGATTAGGGCAATCTTGGAGTCGTTGAACTCGAATCATTGCCCTGATCAGATCCGTACGTTTGGATCTTCGATCCGAGACCCCGATAAATAGTTGCCCTGTCCCTGAACATAAAAGGAGACAATTAACCTTCGTTTTATTCAAACTAATCTAAATGCAAGATGATGCATGCTATGCAATATTTATAGTATGTAATGCAATTCTATGCTTAAGAACATGCATAAATAGACATTTTATGTAATATAAATATGTTTACATCAAGGGGTAGGACCCCTATTCTAAGAGGGCAAGGCCCTATACTATTCTGTGCTGTACTTTGGATGTACCCGCTAGCGGAAATGACGGACTGCGTGTCAGTGAGGGGTAGCTGCCCGTGTGCTTATCACGCGTGCTGTAGTCACCGCTACGTCTTGAGAGTGACCTCGGGGTGGTTGACTGGGTGTAGGACTACCACGGGGGACTCTCCCAGCCAGGAGAGCACCATGTGTACCTTCTACTCTACGGAAAAGATTGCAATCAAGATCGTTCCCACGAGGAACATGCAAGATCAAGAAATACTTGGACATTCTGAGAAATAGATGGAACAGAAACACTTAAATGAGATAAATAGAAATGAGAAATAAACCTATTGTTATTTTTACTGTACTTGTACTTAAATAATGTAAACACCACTCTACTCAACGTTCGCTGACTCTGTCTTTTCATAACACTGTTCTGGACCAAGAGTTGAGCAGCTTGAGTTTCCAGTCGCAGAGGGTGCTGGGCCCAGCCAAGCCCAGCCATAGTTGTTTTTCAGCTCTTTCATTTTCTACTACTGTAGTAAGGGACATATGCTTTACTATTCCTGCTACTTCTTGTTCCTTTACGCTTTCTGTTGTTGTTGTGGTGGCATGTACTATATTTTGAGACAGTTGTTCTACTTTCTTTACTGCTTCGTACTTTCCTTCTGCTTAGTTATATTTTATATGTGAATGTGGTTTATTTTCCTACTTTTGGTTATTTCTTGTTGGACGACTAGGTCTTGGGATTAGTCGAGGCGAGTCGGACTTGGGTCCTATAGGGATCCAGGAACCGAGTCGTAACATTAACCCTCACCTATTCTATCTTGGGACAAACTTTTCCCTCATCCAAATGTAGCCTTAAAGGGAAATATGTATTTGTGCATTTTTCAAGGACTACTCATTAGGTATGACTACGAGCAAGTGGGTACGGAGGTGAGAGTGAAACTGAAGAGTGAATGCAATCAAATTGAATGCTCTTCATGTATGAAAGACAAATCCCTCCACGTCTTCCTTCTACATCAATGAAAATAAAGCTGAAATCTTGGAACTTATGCATGATTTTCTCCATCCTCTTCTCTTTGACATGGGTTTTGAAAATGAAACAGAAAGAAGGGGATGTGGATTTGAGGTGACTTGAGAGGTTACAAATTGTAGAGGGACTCCCTAAACCCCTGAAGTTCCAAACCAAGCAAATTATTAGCCCTCGGGCAACTAATATAGGTCAGCTGCCATGCCCTCATCCATAATAATAACTAATTGACTTTCTGTTACATGTAATCAAAAAATCATAAGAATGCACTATTGTTGAATTTTTTATCCCCGGCAACGGCACCAAACATATGATCGCTTACTACCGATTCATACAAAAGGGTCGTTGTTGTAGTATATGTCACAAATACAAATTGTTGTCGCGTCAATTTTATTTATTTATTTAATTTTTACAAGTTCATTCTAGGTTGTTCACTGGGAGATAGTTATTGATGTACATCACTCTCTAAATCCAATAATATTCTTTATTTCCAAAAAAAATTGATTTTTATATACAAATATGAATGAATGAATCAATGAATAAAAGAATGAGTCAATTGTATACAAATTAACGAATTACAATGCTTGCAAACATTTATATACAAATAAGCATTAAAAACTATAATTTAATACTTTATATTATTTATTTATAACTTATATTAGTAATACTTATGTATATATACAATAATAAGTCATAATATATACTATACTAACTTAACTTAATATACTAACATATACTATAATGTATGTACAACAACATATATAATCATCGGTAAAACATTAGAAAAACTATCTACAAATGCTAAGGTAAAAATAAGGATTATAGTAACGTTTATTCTATCTACAATGGCATATTAGTTTGTCACTAAAGCTATTCTTTATTTATATACATAATAGCTCAAACACATTACTTATACTACGAGTACTTCTTATTTACATATGCTATATATATATATATACTATATACTTATACATATATTTACATATACTATATATTATATATATACATATACTACACAGGCATGCACACAGAGCACCTTTCCACACTTAGTCTCTCAGGCTTGTTCTTTCTCTCTTTATTGACCTAGCCGCACACTTCTTATACTTAGAGGCTTCCACTTGTTAAGCACCTTAATTACCTTACTAATGGCAAAATTATGTTAATTAATTGGCAGGTGACCTTTTCGAGCAATACACAGCACCCTTATTGGGTGGGACCATACCTCTACTAAGAGCTGCCCTAATTTCTTAAGTAGGCGCATTAATCTCGAATTTTGCTCGTTAATGGGCCTAATTAGGGCCACACATAGTGCACGGCTCTCAGCCCATGCACCACACACACACGTCTTAAATCAAATGCCAAACTCAAATCATGCTCAGATATATGAAAGGTATATGTGTTTGGGTGTCCGACGCCCGTGATGACTGGGCGATGGAGGGGACAAAAACAATATAAAGAGGTGCAGGCACACCTCAGCCACCGATGTGGCACCAAATAGCACCCCTTCAGGCACTGGAATCTCAGTGTGCAGATGTCCTGATTTGGTAGATTTGACCCTCAATTTGAGGGCCATAATTTATTATAAATAAAAAATAAATTATAGGGTTAAAAAGTACATACATAGGGATACTTAATTATATAATTTATTTTAAAAATGAATTATATTTACTATATAAATAAATTAGCTAAAGTTTACAATTTATACATGTTAAATTAAGGTTTAATTTATGTAACGACCTGGTTCCCGAGCCCCTACGAGACACGAGAACCGGACCGACTCAACTAATCTCAAGACCTAGTCGTCCAACCAGGAAGTAACCAAAAGAGCAGTAAAATAAACCACATTCAACATGAATATAACTAACAGTAAGAAAATACAGCAACAAGGAAAGAAACTACTACAGTATATACCACCACAACAGTAGAACAACATTCATACTAAATATGAACTGCAGGTAAAGAAAAGTACAGTGGAAACAAGAACTACTCACTATAATAGAACAAAAAGAGGTACAAGAAACAGTGGTAACTCTACTGGACCCTACTCGGCCCAGCGTCCTCTGCAGCCGCTGACCCTGGCTGCTCAACACCTGGTCCTGAAAGGTAACGAGTGTAACACGTCAGCAAACGCTGAGTAGAGTGGCAACTAAAACTAAAGAAACAGTAGAGTGTACAGTAGCTGTTAAGTTCTGTTACTTTCTTTATTTAAGTCTTTCAATTATCTCACGATTTATCTATTTCTCAGATCTTTCACTTGATCTCGAATGGGGGCGTGATCGGGTAGCTAACCCACACTGGCACGTGGTCAGTCATTTCCGTTAATGGGTGCGCCCAAAGCACAGCATGGAACCAGTACAGGGCAGAGCCCTCTCAGTAATAGGGGTCCAACCCCTCCACAGTAACCAAACAGGGGCCTTGCCCCTCCACAGTCCGCGCACCCTCGCCTGACTACCCTGGTTTGCCCCAGTGGGCCTAACAAGTCGGTGTGGGAGGCTAGCAGAACCCCGGGGCCCGTGGGGTAGCTAGTACCTCCCTACATTAGTAGCTCTCCTCGGTACTACGTACACGAGGGCCAGCAAGGCGGTACAGAGTGGCCAGTTCTAACCTCGGGTCCTTGGGGCGGCTGGCTCCGCTCTACACTAAACAGGGGGACAGTCGCTCTCCTTGGTACTCCATACTCAAGGGCCAGCTCACTTCCCCAATTCTATTCCATTCACTTTCCAGGAGTTCTACTCCTACTTCCCCTTAGGGTTCCATCTCAGAACGTCTAAGTTTCACCTTCCAGTTTCACGTTATCACAATCCATGTTCTCAAACACGTTTATTTATTCAACAGGCAGCTGTTAATTCAATTACAGGCAGCTATTTGTTCCTTTCCATTTTTTCAAGACTGCAGTATTCATCTGTTCCACTAGTTTTCCCGTCCTAGGATTCATGCCGTATCCTAGGATCTATCATACAATCTAGTTTTCCAGCCCTAGGATTCATGCAACACCTAGGATCTATCATTCAATCTGTTTTCCATTCCTAGGATTCATGCAACACCTAGGATCTATCATTCAATCTGTTTTCCATTCCTACGATTCATGCAATGTCCTAAGTTCTATTTATGATTCCACAATTTAACAAGTTATACTTAAAAGCCACTCTACCAGGTACAACGGGAGTAATGGGGGCGTGATCGAGAATCCCGCGTGCCTCCGCGACCCCCAAGACTGCAACGGAACGAGCTCCTATCACAAGGATCAAACACAAGGAGTGTCTCAAAACAGTGTATAGCTACTATAGACGGGTAGAGGATTTAATTTCGGAAAGAACGCAACTCGAAATGCGGAAAACGGAACCCGAACGGGCCCTCAACGGGTCGAAAACGATGACACTGTGCAAAATCAGACGTCTGGAACTTCTTCCAGACGTCTTAAAAAGTGGATCAGAGAATTACCTTGTTCTGCGTGGTTTCTCAGACGTCCAGAAGCCTGCAGGGACGTCTGGCCTAGTTCCCAGACGTCCGATGGTCACCCCGGACGTCTGGAGGTCGCTCCCGCCGTCTGGTACTACAACCAGACGTCTGATTCGCGTTGGATGGCGAATCACCGAGCCTACGCGCACCCAACTCTCTCTCTCAGTACGGTCAGTCGACAGGAAGGAAGAAGACAGAAGAACTCACCTTTCAGACGTCTGGATGGTCTTCCAGACGTCGCCTCCGCCGTCTGGCTATCAGCCCAGACGTCTGATTCTGGAAATGTTTCCAGAATCAGGCCGCGACTCGCCCTCCGCTCGCGACGCCGCGCCTCGTCGCACCTCGTGTGCCTGCTGCTCGGACCGCAGCAGTCCCCCCCCGCGTCATCCCGCGCCCGCTGCGCTCGCCGCCAGCCGACCCTGGCAGCCCCGGCGAGCTCGCAATCACGGCTGAGCGCCGCTCTCGCACGCAGCACCTCCTCCGCGCTCACTGCGGCCACCACTGCCGCTGCAACCTCGCGCTCGCTCTCGCGCTCACTCTCGCGCTCACTCTCGCACACCTGGAGCTGAAGAAGAAGAGGAAGGAGACGGTGGTGACGGAAACGAGGGGAGGCGTGGCCTTTTAAGGCCGCACGAGGAGGAGAGAGAAGAGGTGCGGCAGGGGAATCTGCAGCCGCAGAGGGAAGAAAAGCTAATATGCAGGTCTACGCGCTCAGGCGCGCAGACGACCCGCGCGTGTCAAAGATAACCAATTTCCAGACGTCTGGAAACGATCCCAGACGTCTGGTCAGACATCTGGAAGTGACCCCAGACGTCTGGTCCAACGTCTGGAAGTGACCCCAGACGTCTGGTCCGACGTCTGGGTCACCTCCCAGACGTCTTAAAAGACGTCTGGGGCGTCCGTTCTTTACAATTTACTAATTACAGTATAAATTAGTTAATTAATGATCAAATTGACTTATTACAGTAGTAATATACATATTAAAGTATTTATTATAGATTTTTATTATATTTTACACTTTTTATTTTAATTTATTTACAATTAAATATGTGATTTCAGGTTATTATACATATAAATAGTATAATACTTTATAAATATAATTAAATTAGTTTAAATTATTTAAAATACTATAGTACAAATATACAATATAAGTTAGTTCAATAATAACTTAAATTAATAATTTAATTTAATTTAATTTAATAACTTAGCTAATAACTATTAAATTAATTATTTATTATATATATAATTAAATTACTTTGCAGGTATTATATGATACATTATATATACATAATTATGTATGTACAATATTACTTATAAATAAGTTAATTTATTAGGGTTTCTATAATTATGTAACTTATAGTACATATAAGTTAATATAATTAATAGATAATTATATAAATAAGTTATATACATATTAATTTATCTTAAATACTTAACTTATGCTATAGAGTACATACATAAGTTATATATACATATTTTGTACATATTTTAATTATTTACATAGATAGCTTAATATATAGCTTATATATACATGTATTTACATAGTATACATGGTGTTTTTAGGTATTGTTCTAGTTTTTCTAATTGTTATGGGTTTTGTGAGTTTTACAGAGGTATGGGGTGAGAGAGAAAGAGAGAGATGAGAAAAATAGAGTATGTTTGTATTTTTTAGGTTTGAAGTATTTTATTAAGTCTAAAGGCATACTGAACTCTCGGATGGTATGTTCTACCAAGCTGGAGGTTTAGATGACTTTGAAACTTGGCATACACCTAGAAATATACTGTATCCTACTCACTATACCTTTATTTTATATTTTTTAAAATTTTTATGGTATTTTATTTATTTACAAAGTGAGTTCATTCTAAGCCTTCAAGAGATGTTTCTATTAGAACCTAAGGCCTAATATGGGGATATGAGATCTGAACAAGCAATGGGGACATTCAGATATGTTCAATCAAATAAACATAGTTTTCACTCAATTTTTCCATTAATTGCAAATTTGGACAGTTATGCCTGACATATAGCAGACAAGGAATGTTTAAAAACAATTACAAGCCAACCAAATAAGATTAAATGCAAATATCATTACATGGAAGCTTGTCTACAATATATACAATAGTACAAAGCATATCAGCCATATAAAACTCAAATTTCCACCTACTACCCTAATGATTTTTAGCCCAATAGTGGATAGCTGCAACAGCAGTAGCAACAACAAAAGCAGCAGCAGCAACTGCAGCATCAGGTGTAGCTCATAGCCATCCAAGGCACTGCCCAAACATCTTAAAATCTTTACCAAGATTGCTGCACCCTCAAAATCTCAATTTTAGTAGTTCTGCTCATCAAATTTAGTTTGAAAACACCCAAGATCAGACTTAGTGAAGTCTGATCTGGGATGTTTTAATGTCTAAATCAGGGTATAATTCTTATCTTAGATCTCTTTAAAATTAGGGAAGAAGATCTGAAATCAATGTTCATAAAAATAAGTTTGCAAACTCCTTTGAAACCATTTCAAATCTTGTTCCAAAAATCCGTTAAAATCCCAAGCACACCTCCAATATAAAATTAGGAAAGTAGATATATGGAGGGTAAAATGTCACCCCAATTGGGCTTTTGCTTTGGGTCTTATGGTGATTTCTCCACTTAATCTCCTTGAACATCATTGATAGGTGTTCAAGGTGATTACATGAATAGATCAAGACCCATTGGGTCCTTGTCCAATCTTAAATCAGGAAGACTAATTCTCCTTAATAGAACTCTCCAACATAGAGCTTAATTCAGGTGTATGCTCATTGACATATCAAAATTCAAATCCAAAGCTCAAAAATCATTAGAATCCTTGCAAAACACTTCATCAAGCCCATAAAATCCTCAAACAACTTGATTAAATCCAATGAAGCTCAAAATCAATTTCAAATCACTGATTTGAACAATTAAAACTATTTTCAAGCAAAATCGAGCCAATTGAGTTTATGAACAAGATCAGGGGGTCTTTGTGAATTTCGAAATGAGTGGGAGACCCCCCAAATGGTTTTTAGGCGCAAATTCAAATCTAGAAGCCAAGGCTTCAAATTTGAATTTGACCTTGATGGATGGGTGGATGATGACTAAAATTATGAGGGAAAATCATAAGCGATTCATGAAATGATGAGAGTTGTATGTGTCAAAATGGCGATGGAAAAACACCTCTCTGATCTGAATTGATCAGAGAGGGTGAAGTGGATCTACACTAATCTACTCCTAACCTAAACTAAACAATCATCAGATCAATGCATGCTATCATCTAATTCTACTCCTACTGATCTAACACTAAATTTAGTTAAAAAGCAATAAATCTATGCTAATTCTACTCCTATAAAACATTGAAAATCTATCTAATTGGGACGAAGATGTCTAAGGTCAGCCGTCGGTGGCTGGTGACAACGAATGGAGAGAGAAGACCAGCAGCTGATGAAGATGTCTCAGGTCCACCACCTGGTCAGCTGGTGGAGATTGAAAGGAGGGAGGAAGACCTTGCTTTGTTATAGCCGTCCTGAAGAAATGGGGTTGAAGAGGAGCTACTGGTGTGGACGAAGGGATCGGCTCATGGAGGAGGGAGTCGATAGCACACATGCAATCAGGGGAACTGCTTCAGTAGGCTTGATCAATGATTCTATTCACCGCACAATGGAAATAAGCAATTAGGGCTTAGGCGGTGGAGATGAGACGAGAGAGTGCATGTGAGGTTTAAATCAAATCCTAGCTGCTAGATGGGATCTAGGAAAGGTGGTGAAGCTACACGCCAAATCGCACAAAACTTCCAAAGGATCTAGGCCACAAGATCGAGGAATCAAGGATGGATGGCCATGATTGCTGGTGTTCTTCAGGTGCTATAGTGAGCACTCACGCCGCAGGTGTGTTGGGAGATTTGTAGGAACAACCCAAGTAGCGAAACAGTAGAAAAATATCACCAAGGTCCATAAGTGGTAAAGAATCATATTAGAGTAGTCCCTAGGATTTTCAAATAGGTCCCTATAGTTATCAAAATAGTCCTTGGAAGGTTTTGAAATGAATAAAATGTTATGTATGGAGGACTTAAATGTGAAACCATAATTGCCAGGTCCTAACGATGTCCAAATGCAACCAAGTTTTTACTGAAGCTCAATTGAACATATTAGAAGTTAATTTCACTTTTGATTTGAACTTTTTGACTCAAATGTTTGTTCAATTTGCGAATGGATCATCATTTTACATTTATTAATAGAATATCTCACTAAATGACCTAATTATGCAATTTTAGCATGAAATTGATGTTTTTGGTCATTTTTCTCTATTTGCCACACTTAACCCTTTTCATGTGTCAATTTGATAGTGTTTAACCTAGTTTCTAACCTGGGTATTTTAGCTATGATGAGTGAGAAGTCAATTTTCGCTTTCGAATAATGTTATTAAGATGATTTATCGTTGTAGGATTAAAGTGGTGGAAAATCGCTTAACAAAATAATTAAAATTAAAATTAAACCACTCACAGGAGAGCGGGTCGTATCCATAGGGAGGCAATGACTTATTTAAACTCGCTATTAGGTAGAAATCAAGTTCACTAAAATATTCGTCAACTCAAACAACGCCTATGTAGCTCTGAATGTAAACCTTAAATTTATGGAGAAGTCAAGGGGTGTTAATGTAATTTTTACGTAAGAAAATTATCCATTTGCAAGGGTATGCCATGTACTTTCACTTGCATGCACACTAAAATGTAATTCAAACTTAAATACAATGCACATAGAGATGAATAAGGCTTAACAATTCTCTTGAAGCATAAGCATGAAGGCATAAATTCACCACAATAAAATAATGATAAATCAAAAATCATTTTTGTGGCAATGGCATGAAATGTAAATACTAATACCACCATAAACAGAGGATTGTACCTCTCACATCGCGCATGGGAGAGAGGTTCATTCGAGGAACTCTTCTGGGAGTAGGTTGGCCGGAGTGAGGGCTTCGCAATGGTGGCGATGGCAGGTTGCGAGACGGCCGGAGTTGGCCGGACAGAGGAGAGAAGCGGCGACATTGGTGGAGGTTGCTGCTGCCGGCCGCGCTTACTGCAGGCGCGAGGAGGCTACGCGCGGTGGTTGAGGTAGGCGTGCACACGCTTGCTGCGGTGGAGGTGCAGTGCATGTAGGTGGTATGGTGCAGAAGATGAAGTGCGCTGGCAAGACTGAGGCGCGGGAAGGAGTGGTTGCAACTCTTTGCGCTGCAGTGGGTGTGGCGAGGATTTTGGGTTCTTTTTGGTGGAGTGGAGGAAAAACAGAGAATGGGGAAGAAGATGGAGGTGGTTGCTGGTGATGGTTGATGACGGTGGTTGCGTGGCCTTCAGGCACATGCTTGCAGTGAGTTGCACAAGCCACTGATGGCGCGGCGGTTTGTCACCCTGCCTACCCGTGGTGGAGTGGTCTTGTGCTCACGGTGGGAGGCCGGTGGTGTGGAATGAGGAAGCTCTAAGCTCTGCACAGAGGTGGTTGGAATGGTGGTGGCCCCCCTTGAATGGCAACCCTTCCTCCTCTTTTGTAGCCACAACTACAAAGATTTGAAATTAAAAAGGCCACCGTTGAGTCAATGCTGATGTGCAGGAGGAGGAGGCGGAGACGGAGCAGTTACCTACAAAGGAGAAGAGGAAAGTGATATCTCCTCATGCATTCAGGGAAAATTGATTTTAGATTGATAACGACAGAAAAAGTGAGAGTGCATAGATAATATGGAAATTGACAAATAATGAGTAATTAAAGAATTAACCTAAATAAGTGCCCATTATTCTGGATTCTTGTAGTCTTCCCAAGTTCTTATTAATATTTCCTTTACTTTGCTATTCTACTTAGCTTTTGCTGACTTTCCTATTTGGACTCTGTACTTAGATTTTGGTGAGCAGTGGCTAGGTCCCATAGCTACGGGAGGAGACAATGTGGGTCGAACTTCTGCACTATAGTCAATTGGTAGGACCTCTTAGTGATAGGTGGCTCTTTTCTTTATGTTACATTTAGTACTATTTTCTTTAGATGAATTCTCTTTTCCCTTATATGATGGCTATGGATGATGATTAATGTTAAAGATTTATTCTAATTCAGATTCTTTCTTCTTTAATATATGCTCTATATATATATGATGTTGTGCCTTATGCATGTATTTGATTATATCTCGAATGACCATGATCTTGGGAGATTTTAAAAATCAACTCGAGTCCCTACTATGGTGGGTGTTCGGGTCATAACAATTGGGAAGAGACTTCAACTTCTTAGGAGGAGAGTTAGAATCCTCTAGCATCCCTGCCCAAAAAAGAGATCTTTTAATATTCATCTTACTTTGCTTTTCTTGCGTCCTCTTCTGCCAAGATTCTTTTTGAAGACTTCATAAACATCTTCTTAGGACAGTTGGAAAAGGTTGGGGTCTTAATAGGATAAGGTTGAAGATTCATGGGAGATGGACATTAGGAAGGTATATCTGAGTTAGATATAAAGTTGGAAGGAAGATCATTTTTGGTGGAGAGGCCAAATTTAGTGGAGATGTCAATGTTAGAGAGGGCATGTGGGGGAGAGGACAAGGTCTGTGGAGAAGCAGTAGAGGAACTTGTAGGCTCTGGGTTATTTTGGGCTTGCGGAGTTGGATCAATGGGTTTAGTGGAATTAGGCAGCATAAATGACTCAATCCCTGCAAACAAATAGTGCCTAAGTTTGGATCGTTGTAATCGATGACCATGGGGGAGGGAGGACTGGAGTCCACAATTGTAGGAAGAGTAGCTGGTAATTGATTACAAGTAGGAAAAGGAAATTCTTCTCTAGAAGCTCGTAGGGAGCCATTGAATCTAAACTCTATTTTTTCCAGAGCTCTTTGCTTCATTCCAAAGGTTTTGAAGTCCCCAGTCTTTGGCATTGCTTTCAAGAGCTTCAAACAATCCTTTTTTGTGTCTTAGGAGACCACAATAATAACAATAACATGACAACCTTTCATATTTGATTGGGACTGTAATATTTGCACCATTGAGAGCCTAGAAAGTGGCTTATTTCTTTAGTTCAAAAACATTGATATCAACCTCCACCTTGACAAACTTGCCTCTGTTTCAACTCAAATCTAAATCTCGAACCAATAAAGAAACTCCAATTTTCATCAAAGTCATCTTAATTCTGTATTCAATTGGGAGATTAAGGATACACTGATGGCTTTTTGTTTGGTTGATCACTCACATTAAAAGGATGAACTATCTTCTGAGGCGGCTTACTGATGGGAACACCATCATGAGCCATAACTAGCTTAGTTTGGTTTGATTAAGTCAATAAAAGCTCCTACATATCCATCAGAAGGTCTTAAGGGCACAAAACATTGATTTGAGAAGAAGATAAGAATACAGGGTTATTTCTGCAAATTTACCATTCTATCACAAAAACAGAATAACCATGGGTTTTCTAAGGGGTTGAACAAAGGTCAAATGATCTTAAGAGACTAATAAGTGGGTTAGAACAGATAGAAAAAGGTTTTCATGCATTACAGGAATTAATGGACATCTGAAACCCTAAAAATAGACTCGCTTAATCTAATGAGGTTCTAGTCAAGATAAAATTCACTTAAACCCTCTAAAAATCATAGAAAAATATTCTCTAGGGCTTGGTACCTTCAATTTGACCATTGTAACCCATCTTGACCTAAAATAGATTCTTAGACAGACATTTTTCCTAATTGGATAATTATGCAAATTGCCCAATCAAACTAGGTCAAAACCAAAATACAACTTCACCATTGGATTTCTTACGTCTAAATTAGGTTTGTACCAAAATTTGAGTCCAATCTAAGATTGTTTCAACCTAGTTTGCACTTTGGTCCAAGTCTGATTTTCTTTATTTAACATGAGCCCTTAGCTTTTAAAATTCTTACAAAAAGGTCTCTATCTTTATCATCATTTTATTCAAATAGGTCCCTGCTGCCATGAATCCTAATCCTATAACTCCGGCGAGCTTGTTTTGGTATGTTCTCCCTGATTCCTTGATAAATCCCTCTCAGATTTAGAAGGGAAGTTCGTCAAGGAATTCCCTTCCTTTTGAGCTAGATCCTAAGCCCTAAAAACTTCCCAATCTCTCATGTGAATACATGAGAGATTCGGGTATATTTCTACTTCCTCATCTGGCGAACATTCCAAGCTTGGGAAGCTTGCTTCCCCAGCTTAAGACACCCCCCACAGGCCTATAAAAGACTCCCTAGATCAGACCGAAGATCCCAAGCTCGATTTTGGTCAGAAACTCCTCATAATTCCTCCTTCCTCTTCTGGCTGAAAGACTCCTCGAGCTCCGGTGATCTCCTCCGTCTTCATTGCTCGTCCGTTCGCAATACCGGCGACAAATTTACCTCCCTCACCTTCCTCCGTGTCGTGCAATACCAGTCGATGTTCCTATCTCCTTCGTCCTCGCTGTCCAAACCCCACCGGAGTCACCTTTGTCTCTGGCACCGGCCATACCGCAACCAACACCAACTCTGATCCCCATTGTCCTCTACCTATCGCTATCGACTCCTCAACTTCTCCACGTCACAACAGCACCTCCGACACTTCATTTCAACCACTGCTACGCCTTCGACCACCTTCACCTTCTTCTGCTCTGGCCACATCTCCGGCGAAGCACCTCCACCTCTCCACACCTCCATCCGCTTCACCACCGACTCCAAAAGCTTCGCCGTGTCCCAGAGAGCAAAAGCCCTCTGGTTATTAAGGCTATTGGCCTCTCCTCAGTGCCACCGAACACCCCACCTTCATACAGCCATCTCCGTTACTATCCGACCTCCACCCTCACTCGTACCACGCGTTGCACCCACCACTGTACTCGCCACTCCACGACGAACCTACTGATCTCAATGATGCGACTGTAAGGCCCTTTTTTTTGAGTTTAAGGTCTCCAGATACCACGCCATTACCGCGCAGCCTTGAGCGAAGCTTGAAGCCTTCTCCAGCTATTGCAAGTCCTAGGTGAAGCCTTCAGGTGACGCGATACATCTCCAGGAAGGTCTCCAGGTCCTCAATTGAGGATCTCTACAGCTGCAACTCCCTCAATTGGACTCATCATCCATTGCAGCTGCACGCAGAAGACAAGGGTGGGATGAGTCCCACATCGGGCACTAACAGACGCGCGGCACCGCATAAGAGGATTTTGTGCTTACAGCTTATCGCCTTAGCACGCACAGGGGGTGAGGTCCCTGCACACCCCTTCACCTGTGCCTCGCCTGTGACCCATCCTCTGTGGGCTTGCCACAAACTCGACCAACCTAAGCCTTGTTCACTCCTCGACTGCGATATCACACCTGCAACCCTAGTCCCAAGTACGCTTAGACCCGAATCCGATTACCCGAGGGTCTGGGAGAGTAGATCCCAGAGAGAGAAAGAAAGATAGTGCGTGGGGCAAGGGTTTTGCTCTGAGGTTCAACGGCTGATAGTTAGCCTTTTGAAGAAGGAACCCTCCCCCTTGTGCATGAAGAGAAGGAAGAAGAAGAGCAGTACCTCTGAGATTCAGTAGAAGTGCACTGTGCACTTATCCTACGTAGAATTAAATTGATTATTACTATTGAAATATTTGATATTATTGTGAGGGGTAATTGGTGATTCAAATTGCCATTTTCCCCCATTCTTTTTGCATGACATTCGCTTTCATTTATATATCATTACTGCTTGGAATTCTGTTATAAATTGCTCATATATTTGCTTGAATTGCAATCTTGAGAATTAGTTTGCCAATTGCTCCCTGTGTTCGACCTCGGACTTCCATTCGAGTATAAATTTTATTTGTTTTTCGCATTGATTCAATCTATACTACAACGCGTTGATTTTTAAATCTGATTCAGAGCGACTAACACTTACCCTTTTTGAGAAGATTTTCAAACTCCTGCAAAAGCTTTAACTCCTCTTGATCCATGGCAAGAAAAGGAGACTCCACTATAAGGAACACAAGATACCATAACCTCTCCCTACTTAGAGTAGAACTGGGGTGAGGGCAAGGCTGAACATTCACATATCATTCATCTAGAAAGATATAAAGGTTCTTGTCAAAGTGAAGAAGAGATAGTTTCCTTATTACAAGCTCAAAAATAAACCAAAAATTACAATTAGAAGGTTGAGGAGGTCTAACTCATAATAACTAAAATGCCAAAGTTAGGCTAGAAATTAGGTTAAACACTACCATATTAACATAATAAATGGGTTAAGTGTGAGAATTAATGAAAATGACCTAAAACATCAAAAATGTGTTAAAAATGCATAATTAGGTCATATTTGGAATATTCTATACATAAAACACACTTGGATGCTCTAAATGCCAATTGAACACCAATTTGAACATGAAAGTACAAATCAATGGTTGAATTATGTTCCAACATGTTCAATTAACATGCCATAAAAATAACAATGCATTTGGACATCATTTGGACCTTGAAATCATTGCATTACACTTAGGTCCTTTATTTATTCACATTTCATGCATTTAAGAGTCGTAGGGACCTATTTGATATCCGTTAGGGATTGCTCTGTCATGGAACTTACCACTTACGGGTCCCTTTGCAATTGTCATACCGTTTCAGTTGTTGGGTCTTGGTGTAAAAACACCAAAACACCTGTAGCTGACCTGCTCTTCAGCTGCTTTTCCAAGAAGAACATGGCAACCCTCAGTCGTCCATTACTTCCTCAATCAGATTAATGGTCGATTTAGCTCGCACCTAGTGGAGCCGGTGCACACACCTTTGTGCCTAAACCTAGATCTTATCCTATGGTGGCTTTTCATCTAAACCCTAAACCGATCTATGGGATGGGATCTGATTTCAGTGGTGAAGCCTTCCCCAGGCATACCCAGAAGGTCAACTCAGATCTTTCGAGTTTGGGTCATAATTCGCCATATAGAACAAGGTTGTGAAGACAAAAGCAATGGGTGAAGCACCAATCCCGAGGGAGCCGAGCAATAAATAGACCTGACTGACCCTGGGAAGGGAAAGCTGTCGGTTCTTTTGCCACCCGGGCAGGTTAGATAGATTCAGTGTATAGAGGCTTATAGATATATTGTTATTAATACCTTAGGCTTGTTTTGAGTTTTGAAATCCCTCTAAATAAAGCTACAAGTATACCCAAGGGAAAGTGAGGTATCTAACCCTACACCAACAATGCTTCTATGTCGATTTGGATATCTTCTTAAACTAGAAGCATGAGACAACAATACAAACCCCACGGGAGAACCCAACCCAAAATATAACATTCATTCCATTCTTATTAATCTAACAAACTGACAAACACCAGGGTTACTTTGGATACCTTTATATACATAGTAGTCCACACGCGTGCACACGCACACATGTGTACTTATACGTAATTAACTCGTTCCCATTACGTTTCACTCGTTATCCATCCTGAATGGATTGCGTATTGTAATGGTCGAATGTAGCGTCTGAATCAAAATCTTGGATCGATAAGCTGCCGGAGAAATACCAAGGAGCTGGGCAACATAGGGACATAGCTTTGTACGGGACCTGTCCGAGCCGGTCATCCTAGGCAGTGTAAGATCGTTGCTTTCGAAGATCTTAGAGTGCTAAGTATCCTCTAGTATGGGAGGATAATGACATTCACTCTCACTTTCTCTTCGACATCAAAGTGTCCCTAATTCCTATTTTAGAAGCAACCCTAAGCTCCCGCGATTGCTATCAGCTCCCTCCCCCTTGAGCTGATCAATCGTCCATCCCTCCAGCTCTTGTTCCCCTTCCTCGACCACCAGTGACAATGGTGGTGTCTTCGCTCTCACTTCGTCACTACAATAATCCACTGTGGATCCAAGGATCCCATTCTCTCCGTGTTGAAGGCAGAAAACTACGCGTTCGAAGTTGGATTCGAAAACTTGTCGTTGTAGTTCAAGTCGCGAAGAAATCCGTTCAACAGATAAAATTTATATCAAAAATCCATAAAGAAGTTCCGGGTCAAACACAGGGAGGCTACGTCGATCTCAAAATCCATAATTATATTTTTTTGTATTTTTGTTTGAAGATGAAATAATAACAATGGAATCGCTATAGATAATAAGAGAGAGAGAGAGAACAATCACTTGGTATTTAAATAATGCTTTTACAACTAAGAAAGCGGGAAATAATTACACAAGAAAGTGGGAAGTTGTTACAACTAGAAAGCAAGAAATTCTACTTTAGAAAGCGGTAAAAGAAGGGAGAGAGATGTTATCCTCCTTGACGAATGCTTGGAGGACGAGTTGGACGGAGGTGACATCAGGAAGACGAAGGACGGGGAGGGAAGAAGGAGGATGAAGTCAGAAGAACGGGAAGAGGTAGCACGTCGTCGTCGTCGCGGGATCCACTTCTGGAACGGAGGTGAAAACTTGGATTTAGCTCTTGAGGAGCATCCCAGGTGTGGGATAAGCTTCTCTTAAGATTTGGAGAGGAAGAGAGGAGAAGGAAGGGATGAGAAATTCGTAGGGTAGGGGTCTCCTTCTATAGTTGCAAGGATTGGGGGCATTTTGATCATTACAATATCAAAAACATTACTATGGGACCTTCAGTGACGGACTTAAACGTCACTAAAGGTCCATCGTTGGCGACGTGTGCACGCACTGCACATGCTCGCTCCTCTTCCGCACCTATAATGCCCACGCACATTTGGCCAATATCAACCGTTTGATCATGAGATCGGACGGTCGAGATCTTGCCTCAACGCTCGTTCAAAATGCCTCTGCCGTGCACTCGCGTGCGATGAGGCGTGTAGACGCACGCCATCGCATGCGTACGCGATCAAAGAATCCTCTACGCACCACTTTTCCTCCCCTCGTCTGCTCGATCTTCATCTGACGGCCAAATCGCGCCCGTGCCCATTTGGATTGAGGCACTCAGCACGACTCAAACGTGCGACCGCTGCGCTGAGGCCTCAACTTTGTCGTGCGGAGGAATTAGGCAGACGCGATTGTGGCCGTTGGATGGGCATCCAACGGTGGAGATTCGTCAAGCGGGTGAAGAAGAAAAGCAGAGGCGGGTCCTTGGGGCCGGTTGGGCAGCTGTGATGGTGCCACATGGCGCCATCTTGGTCATTCATCTTCTGTGTGTTGTAGATGGTGCCACGAGTATCGGATTTGACTGATTTTAACGCCGTTAGGCTGCGATCATCGATTTGAACCCATCCGTGAGGTCGGATTTGTCATCTAAAGTGCGGATTGGTACCATCTTGGCCCTTGATCTTTAGGGTTCTTCGATCTCTATCTGGTGCTACGGATGTCCGATCAGGACGATCTTGGAGTCGTTGAACTCCAATCGTCTCTCTGATTAGATCTGTATAGTTGGATCTTCGATCCGAGGCCCTGATTAAAAATTGCCTTGTCCCTTACCATAAAAGTGTTGGTGCTAGAGCACCACGATCATTTGTTTTGATGATAACAAAACACGTGTTATTTAACATTTGCAATTTGAGTCCTAGATTTCAGGTCAATTGCAAATGTGGACGTGTTTAGACGGAGTTCGAGCTCGCATCCAGGACGGATTGGAGGAGCTTGACGGAAAACAGAGGAGGTTCGCGTGGAGCGACAGATTGAAGATGGAAGACAAGAAGAATAGGATAGATTCTTTTTTATCCTTTCATGTATCTCTTGTCTTTATTTTCTTGCTCTTTTTGATTCCTTAGAACATTATGTTAAAGAGCCTCAAAGTACCCTAAAAGTAGTCCTAGGAACACTTGCACAACCCTAGGATACTTAGGTTTTCTGTAGAATACTTAGAAAACCAATATAGGGTTCAAACAGACTTTCCAGACGTCTAATTCCGAAATCAGACGTCTGATAATGTATTTTAAGACGTCTGACTGTTGTTTCAGACGTCTGATAACTGTTAGGCTGGACATAGTTAGTTCTGTCTGATGAAATCAGACGTCCAAACCATAGTCCAGACGTCTTAGAAGACGTCTGATGAATTTGCCAGACGTCCAATTAGTGGACCGTTGGCTGCCTTAGCAAACAGTCAAGAATATGACCGTTAGAGTCTTATCAGACGTCCATAGGACTTTCCAGACGTCTGATAAATGACCGTTTTGCCTCGACTGACCCAAAATCTCTTCTCAGAGATTTTCTAGCTGTTGCAACGTTTGGAAATCAATTCCCACAGTAAAAGTAGGTTTCCAGACGTCCAGACATAGTGCCAGACGTCCTATATGTCGTCTAATGGACTTGCGTAAAAACCCTGTTTAGATCTGATCCAAGTCAGGGAGAGACCCGCCCAAAATCAGACGTCTGACCGTTTAATCAGACGTCTTAAAGTGAACTTCCAGACGTCTGATGCTAGAATTAGACGTCTGATAAGCCTGTCAGAACAATGATTGTTCCTGATTTCGGGCTGATTCACTTGGGCTTTGTACCCAACGGCTATGGAAGCCTTTCCAAGCCTTCCAAAGCCTTCCTAAGGCCTCTATAAATAGAGGGGAGCCTTTGACACATAAGAGACACTTAGAAAAACACAAGATACACCTAGAGAGACCAAGATACACAAGAAACAATTTGTATTACACCTCCCACTCTCTTGTGTCCTAGCTAGCTCTTGCTCTCCAAGCTCAAGCACCATTCTCTTGAGAGCATCAAGCTGTTGCGCACCCGCTCTCCCGCCGTAGTTCACGAGAGTGAAGTTGCGCCGTCGCGTGGCTCACGCACCGCGTCATCGTCGACGCACTCCTTGCAAAGGGGAGTTTCCTAAATCCTATAGAAGCATAGGTTTATTACTTTGTTGGCTCTATAGGTTTGTTGTTTTATTTTACCTTTGTAATTTGGTTGGGTATTCGCTTTGCGAATTCCCGTCTCCTTCGTGGGACAAAATCCTTCTCGTGGAGAGAAGGGGTTGAGGAACGCTACCCTCGTACTTGTAGCGTGGTTGTATTGAGGTTGAATCACCCTCGTTTTAAGTGATTTGGTTTAGTGGATTTTGATCAACTAGGTTGATCGGAAAATCCTAACTCGAGAGGGTTAGGTGGTGGTTTTCACCCGGTTTGGGTTTCCACCTAAAAATTCCTGTGTACATTTTGTGATTGCTTATTTTTGTGAGATTGTTTATATTTTCAATTCCGCATTTTTTTGTCACACTGATCTCACCCCTCCAAGTAGGGAAATTTCAATTGGTATCAGAGCAGGTCTCGCGTTATCGGCGTTACAAACCGGCGAGGATCTAGACATGGAGGGAAAAGCATTCGTGTGCACCGAAGGACACGATACCTCGCGACCACCATACTTTGCAGGTATAGATTTCATTTATTGGAAAAATCGTATGACTATGTGGTTGCAGGCCTACGACTTCCGGGTGTGGGAAAAATGCGAATCCGCATTTTTGATTCCCAAGAAACCCGCAAAAGGTTACTCAGAAGATCAGGTTCAGAATCTCAACCTCAACGCAAAGGCAATGAATGCCTTATATTGCGCGTTGAGTCTGAAGGAGTTCGAGAAAATCCAAGAGTGCACCACCGCCCACGAAATATGGAGGAGGTTGGAAGGCACTCATGAGGAGACGAGCTCGGAAGAAGATCTTGGTGAGAAGGAAACCACGTGCCTTGGTTTCATGGCAGTCGAAGAAAGTGACAACGACAGCGACGACAGCGACAATGAGGTAAACTCGGATTTACAAGAAGCTTTTAATGAACTATTTGAGATTAGTAAATCACTTAAAATAGAAAACAAAAGCATGAAAAAGAATCTTAGCTTTCTTAAATCTGAAAATGATAGGTTAGAAATAAAACTTAAGGATCTAGAAGCTAATCCTAGAATTGATAACCTATTATTAGAAAATCAAGACCTCATCAATGAAAATAATAAATTGATTGAGGAAAATGACAGTCTAAAAATAGAAATTTCCGATTTAAAGACTAAAATGAATACTATAGAAAAAGAAATCGCATGTCTTAGGGAAAACTCCAACAAACTAATCAACAAAGTAGATGATTTATATAGCCCTAAGATTGAGAAAGGATCTCCATCAAGGAGACCCGCTAACAGATCCGGATCCAAGCCCACTTGGATACCGAAAAAAGAATTAGAATCTTGTTTTGTAGGATTCAGGGATAATTACAACATAAGGGACTGGACCTACAAGCTCAAGGCTGGTCAACTCAAATTGGGAGAACCAAGGAGTAGACCAAGGAGGAGAACAAGAAGACCGACGAGACGGCGAGCAAACAACGGACCCGCCGCACGTCGACCACCAGATTGGAGACCGGCGCCAATGCCCGGGCCTCCAAGCTACGGATGGGAGCCCCATCCGATGTGGCATCCACCACCACCATTCGGGCCATTTTATTGGCCATGGTAGGTGAGGTAAAATTCTTAACCCTATCTTTTTATAAGCATTTAGATAGGGGGAGTTAAAAATGATGAGCTAATTGTCAATTTTTAAGGGGGAGATGCAAGTTAGCTAAATTTCCTTTAGTAAGGGGGAGAAAAATAATAGCTATCTTGTTGTTACAAAAAGGGGGAGAATATCACCTTTGTTAAAATAAACTCATAGAAGAGCATGTTTTAAGGGGGAGTTATAGGAAATATAAAATCAATTAAACCTTTTTGATAATGTCAAAAAGGGGGAGGATTTTATGCATTATTATTTACGGTTTTGTCATCATCAAAAAGGGGGAGATTGTTGGTGCTAGAGCACCACGATCATTTGTTTTGATGATAACAAAACACGTGTTATTTAACATTTGCAATTTGAGTCCTAGATTTCAGGTCAATTGCAAATGTGGACGTGTTTAGACGGAGTTCGAGCTCGCATCCAGGACGGATTGGAGGAGCTTGACGGAAAACAGAGGAGGTTCGCGTGGAGCGACAGATTGAAGATGGAAGACAAGAAGAATAGGATAGATTCTTTTTTATCCTTTCATGTATCTCTTGTCTTTATTTTCTTGCTCTTTTTGATTCCTTAGAACATTATGTTAAAGAGCCTCAAAGTACCCTAAAAGTAGTCCTAGGAACACTTGCACAACCCTAGGATACTTAGGTTTTCTGTAGAATACTTAGAAAACCAATATAGGGTTCAAACAGACTTTCCAGACGTCTAATTCCGAAATCAGACGTCTGATAATGTATTTTAAGACGTCTGACTGTTGTTTCAGACGTCTGATAACTGTTAGGCTGGACATAGTTAGTTCTGTCTGATGAAATCAGACGTCCAAACCATAGTCCAGACGTCTTAGAAGACGTCTGATGAATTTGCCAGACGTCCAATTAGTGGACCGTTGGCTGCCTTAGCAAACAGTCAAGAATATGACCGTTAGAGTCTTATCAGACGTCCATAGGACTTTCCAGACGTCTGATAAATGACCGTTTTGCCTCGGCTGACCCAAAATCTCTTCTCAGAGATTTTCTAGTCGTTGCAACGTTTGGAAATCAATTCCCACAGTAAAAGTAGGTTTCCAGACGTCCAGACATAGTGCCAGACGTCCTGTATGTCGTCTGATGGACTTGCGTAAAAACCCTGTTTAGATCTGATCCAAGTCAGGGAGAGACCCGCCCAAAATCAGACGTCTGACCGTTTAATCAGACGTCTTAAAGTGAACTTCCAGACGTCTGATGTTAGAATTAGACGTCTGATAAGCCTGTCAGAACAATGATTGTTCCTGATTTCGGGCTGATTCACTTGGGCTTTGTACCCAACGGCTATGGAAGCCTTTCCAAGCCTTCCAAAGCCTTCCTAAGGCCTCTATAAATAGAGGGGAGCCTTTGACACATAAGAGACACTTAGAAAAACACAAGATACACCTAGAGAGACCAAGATACACAAGAAACAATTTGTATTACACCTCCCACTCTCTTGTGTCCTAGCTAGCTCTTGCTCTCCAAGCTCAAGCACCATTCTCTTGAGAGCATCAAGCTGTTGCGCACCCGCTCTCCCGTCGTAGTTCACGAGAGTGAAGTTGCGCCGTCGCGTGGCTCACGCACCGCATCATCGTCAACGCACTCCTTGCAAAGGGGAGTTTCCTAAATCCTATAGAAGCGTAGGTTTATTACTTTGTTGGCTCTATAGGTTTGTTGTTTTATTTTACCTTTGTAATTTGGTTGGGTATTTGCTTTGCGAATTCCCGTCTCCTTCGTGGGACAAAATCCTTCTCGTGGAGAGAAGGGGTTGAGGAACGCTACCCTCGTACTTGTAGCGTGGTTGTATTGAGGTTGAATCACCCTCATTTTAAGTGATTCGGTTTAGTGGATTTTGATCAATTAGGTTGATCGGAAAATCCTAACTCGAGAGGGTTAGGTGGTGGTTTTCACCCGGTTTGGGTTTCCACCTAAAAATTCCTGTGTACATTTTGTGATTGCTTATTTTTGTGAGATTGTTTATATTTTCAATTCCGCATTTTTTTGTCACACTGATCTCACCCCTCCAAGTAGGGAAATTTCAAAAAGGAGACAATTACTATACAATTTATACAACTTGACCTAAATGCATAATTATGTATGTTATGCAATATTTACAATACATGATGCTAATATGGTACTAAGAACATGCATTAAAAGATATTTTATGTTAATCAGATGTATCCACATCACACCCCCATGCCTATCTTTGCTAGTCCCTAGCAAAACAACATACTATTTATAAAAGAATTAGGTTGGATTACTCGAGCACAAATCATTTTCAACATTAAGAAATTTTTACTTAGGACCTGAACTTTCAAAGACACAACAGCGCTCGGGTATCTGCCAAAATGCAGACCGCCTCAAGCCCTCGCCTTATTCAAAGAAAGATCTCTTTTTCTCTTTTTCTTCTCTTCTAATTTTTTTTTGGATTTTTGGGTTTAGGGCTACAGAGTGGCTTTCTATGGCCACTCAACCCACCCAAGATTTGATGAGAACCCTAAGTTCTAAGCATCTTTTTGTAAATGTGATAGACTAGTTGATCGGCAATAAGAACGGACTTCAGGTTTCTACGCCCCTAGGTGACCTTAAAAAGAGTTATGCCTAAAGGTGTATCTATACGACCGGTAGCTTTCTTCCTACTTTTATTTCTTTTATGGGGTCAAAACAAGGGTGAATCTAATGTATATCTTCCCGGCTTATTCTACTTCTCCACTTCTTCCTAGGTGTTTTAGGAATTTTTAGGTGCATTTCTTGAGCTGGGATCTGGACAACCAGTCAATGAGCTATTACCACTAACAACTTGCCAACCATACTCATGCGGCGAAGTGTGGCTTATTTCTTTTGTTTCTTTTGTTTCTTTTCTCCTTTTTCTTTTTCTTTTTCTTTTTGGACTTTCTTTTTCTTTTTTTTTTTTAAGTAGGTGGCTTCCCTAGTCTAAGATTTACCTAAAGGCAGTAAAAAGAGAGTGGTCCTATGACTGGGTTCTGGACAACCTACCTATGGGCTGTTACCCATGATAACTTGCCAACCATATCACCCTAGAAGGTTCATTAGCTACCTAATTTCCATTAAAACCGTCGAACAACGAGTCAATGACGAATAGTGTGTAGATGTTTAGACTTAAAGTTCCCTCAATTAGAAGGCGGGTTGATAAGTCATGTATTTTTCACCTAAACTTATTTAATTAAATTAAAATAGAATTCAGGATGGTGAGGACTCGATAAACAAGTCCATATTTTAGTGAATACTCATGCTGATTATGCCCAAAGACCTAAAGGGTCTTAGGTTCAGATCCTACTGTAATATTTTCCAAGATTGAAAGGTCCTAATGTCCAAGTATTCCTTCCTAATTCAAATTTTTTTTAATAAATAAATCAAAATAAAACAAAAAGAATCTACGGAGCTGACAAAATAATTCAGTGATGAATATCTATCCCCCATGCCTATCTAATGCAACGTCCTCATTGTATTAAAAAGATATGAAAAAGTGGAGTAGAGTAGAAAGCACCTAAATTACGTGAATAACAAGTCCGCTCTGAGATAAAAAGAACCTATATATGTGCTGAAGTTAGTGCCTTTAGCAAGGCACCCTATACAAATAAAAAAGAAATAAAGTATTCACAGGTGCAAGTTAGAATTAGAATAAAAAGATTCACCTGAAGACCTGCCAGCAGATGTCCACAGATGTGGACTAGATTGTGATGAAGACCCATATCCCATAGTCGAGTATATCTAAGGTTCTGGATGAAAATTACCCAGAACCTGAGATGCAAGTGGGGTCGAGCCTACGATTTGTGAGGATGCACCCCAAGACCAAAAAGTCGGATAACAGAGAGATCAAACTCAAAAGGATAATCAATGAATGTTTGCTTGGGTTGAACATCCTCTGAGAAGATGTCATAAGGGTCTCGATAGAAAGGTGATTTTAGACAAATTGGAACCCTTAGACTCGATCTTTTGCTTCCTCCCGAATTTACTTCCCATATCATCATTTTCCACTTTCGATCCTTTGCAATCAGGATTTCAAATTCCGGGACCTCCTGCATATTAATTACCCTGTTTGAATTTTTCAAGTCTAAAAGATGTAACTGAATCAGAATGGACTTGGGTTTAGTGACTTCAAAGTCAAAATCGTCAATAAACTCTATGGGGTGTGATTGAGTATCAGGGCTATGAATTGAATCCTTCAAAACAGGATCTAAATCTACCATGCGAGCCCCAACAGGATCAAATTCCTCAATTTTAGGGCCATCAAATGATTTATCGAATTCCTCTAGCCCAGTTATCTCACTAAAATCATGTTCTGTAAACTCATGTGGGACTTCACATAACCATTCTTCACCTTCAGAATCAAAGAAATCTGAATCCGTATTAATGTATGTCCCAAAATTATTAATCACTTTCTGATTCATAAAGACATACATTTCTAGTGAAGAAATCAAATCATCCCTATTTGATTGCTCTAAAACAACTTGGTCAAACCCGATCTTGTAACACATGTCCCCCCCAACTGGTGCCTGAGCGGGTTCTGACATTAGTTCTCCTAAAGGGGGTTCATCCTGGGAATCATTCCAAGATTGAACTAAAGCAAGCATAAATCTCATCCTCAATTTCGATAATTTCCCAAGTAAAAACTCACCCGGGCCCTTATCCTTAATATCCTGGAGCCAATCCAACAGATACTTGTTCAGATCTTCAATTATTTCAATCAGAGGCTCCAATTCTTCAGTGCAAGGTGTTGGCTGAGCTTCTAAAGATTGTATGGTGTTCCTCAAGTTAGCTAATACCTTTTCTTGGACCTGGTTAACCTGAACCACATGGTTTGGTTCAGGGTGGGGTGGGTTTGGGTTTAGTGCAGGGGAGTTAACGAATTGAGGATCTTGATACCTTCCCTGATAATAAGTCATTCCAGGTTGCTCATAAGGTGGTGATGACCTAAAGGCAATGTATTCAGGGAAGGGGTAAGGATCAGTGTATCCTTCTTGATTGTAGATCATATTAGGTTGTTCAAATGAGGGCGATGATTTAACATCAGTGTAGCTTGAAGAAGGATAAGAATCAAAATCATGGTCCGAAACTATATTCCCAATCAAGATTATCCTAACTAGAAGATGAATGAGAATAAGTCTGGTTGGAATAATAATCATTTTGGGAATAAGATGTATTAGGAGGATAAGAATGGGAAAGTGTGTGGAATATGGAAGGATCCATGACAGAACAAGAAGAAAGGTGCCCTGCAATACAAACAAACAAACCTATCCTTAAGTGGACTAGCCTAAAGACCTACAGACTCCTAGAACCCATCTTAAGATAAAGAATCGATTTGATCTACTTCTTTCTAGTCAATCCAACCAGTTAGAGGGAGGGACTAGGGAGAAGGTTCTTCCTTTGTCTTGAGGCTCAGGTTCCTAGTGTACTCCCCAGTTGCGATCATTTGATTCTTCTCCCCTAGCTAGACATCAGATTGAATGGTAGAAACAGACTAATTGAAAATAATCTCGGTCTAGGCTCCGAAGAGCGAGTCCAATCCTTAAGGCCAATGTCTACTCTGTTTTAATGAAGGTTAGGTTTGAATGTGCTTTGGAATGTGATGGGCCCTTTATCTGGGTTGTGCCCTTAATGATTGATTGATATGTGTGTGCGTGCACAACTAGTGGTTTTCAAGTAAAATTATTTTTGGATGTGGTAAATTTTAGGGTTCAATTCTTGCTTAATAGCTTTTAGGATTCAACTTTAGGTATATTCAATCAAGTTTAGTTGGCACACTAGGTTTTAAAAGCACAGGTGAAGATGTTTTCCTTTGAAACTTAAAAGAATGTAGAGTGCCTGGTAAATCCCTAAAAGTTAAACCTATGTGGCAGCTACTTGATGAGTTGATTTTAGTTGAAGTGGTGCAGCCCAAACAACTCAAACAATTAGCCTAAATTGCACCACTGAGTTAGGCACACAAAATGGTTAACCTAGAATGATTTCTACTCTTTTATATGTTGATTTGCGTGTATCGGTTCCACAGATCAGAATCCGATTGAGTAGATGAAAATCAATTAGGTTAAGTGCCTTGAATGTGGGTGTATGTAGTGTGTATGTTGATTTACCCCACAAGAAATACTTCTTGTTGATTATTTTATATATGAGGGTGAGATGAATGTGAGTGGAAATCCAAGCAACCAAACTAACCCTAGTATTTGTGTAAACACCTAGGTTAATTGGAGTTTGAATTAATGTTGTGAAATGAAATCTATGGAGGGGGTAAAATGGGGAGCACTTACAGTCATCTTCAACTGCACTTTACTCCGATCAACCGCTTGAAGATTTCCTAATGAGGTATCTGCAAAACAATAGACAAGAGATAAAGCAAGTTAGAAAACAGTATAGTGTGCGAAATGCGGAAAGAAGATCGAAAAATCATTGCCTCCCTGGCAACAACGCCAAAATGTTGAAGGCGAAAAACTACGCGTTCGGAGTTGGATTCGAAAACCCATCATTGTAGTTCGAGTCGCGAAGAAATCCGTTCAACAGATAAAATTTATACCGAAAATCCGTAAAGAAGTTCCGGGTCGAACACAGGGAGGCTACATCGATCTCAAAATCTGTAATTATATTTTTTTGTATTTTTGTTTGAAGACGAAATAATCACAATGGAATCGCTATAGACAATAAGAGAGAGAGAGAGAACAATCACTTGGTATTTAAATAATTTTTTTACAACTAAGAAAGCGGAAAATAATTACACTAGAAAGCGGAAAATTGTTTCAACTAGAAAGTAGGAAATTCTACTCTAGAAAGAGGTAAAAGAAGGGAGAGAGATGTTATCCTCCTCGACAAATGCTTGGAGGACGAGACGGATGGAGGTGACGCTTGGAAGACAGAGGACGAGGAGGGAAGAAGGAGGACGAAGTCAGAAGAACGGGAACGAGGCAGCACGTCGTCGTCATCACGGGATCCACTTCCGGAACGGGGGCGAAAACTTGGATTTAGCTCTTGAGGAGCATCCCAGGTGTGGGATAAGCTTCTCTTAAGCTTTAGAGAGGAAGAGAGGAGAAGGAAGGGATGAGAAATTCGTAGGGTAGGGGTCTCCTTTTATAGTTGCAAGGATTGGGGGTATTTTGGTCATTACAATATCAAAAACATTAATATGGGACCTTTAGTGACGGACTTAAACGTCACTAAAGGTACGATGTGGGCGACGTGTGCGCGCGCCTGCTCCTCTTCCGCGCCTATAACGCCCACGCACGTTTGGGAGACATCAGTTGTCCGATCGTGAGATCGGATGGTCGACATCTTGCCTCACAGTGCTTGTTTAAAATGCCTTTGCCCCGCGCCCACGTGCGATGAGGCGTGCAGACGCGCGTCATCGCGTGCATATGCGATCAAAGAATCCTCCGCGAGCCACGTCTCCTCCCCTCGGCCACCCAATCTTCATCTGACGATTGAATCACGCCCGCGCCCACGCTCATCTAGATTGAGGCGCTCAACGTGGTTCGAACGCGCGACCCCTGCGTCGTCCATAGGGACGCGACCGCTACGTTGAGGCCTCAACTTTGTTGCGCGAAGGAATTAGGTGCGCGCGATTGTGGCCGTTGAATGGGCATCCAACGGTGGAGATTCGTCGAGCGGGTGAAGAAGAAAAGTAGAGGCAGGTCCTTGGGGCCGGTTGGGCAGCTGAAATGGTGCCATATGGAGCCATCTTGGCTGTCCATCTTCTATGAGTTGTAGACGGTGCCACGAGTGTCGGATTGGACTGATTTTTGTGCCGTTAGGCTGTGATCATCAATTCGAACCCATCCGTGTGATCGAATTTGTCGTCTGAAGTGCGAATTGATACCATCTTGGCCCTTGATCTTTAGGGTTCCTCGGTCTCTATCTGGTGCTACGGATGTCCGATCAGGGCGATCTTGGAGTCATTGAACTCCAATCGTAGCTCTAATTAGATCCGTATGGTTGGATCTTCGATCCAATGCCCTGATTAAAATTCGCCCTGTCCCTTACCATAAAAGGAGACAATTACTATACAATTTATACAACTTGACCTAAATGCATGATTATGCATGTTATGCAATCTTACAATGCATGATGCTAATATGGTACTAAGAACATGCATTAATAGACATTTGAGGTTAATCAGATGTATGCACATCACTTCGCTGGAGGTTCCTCCCATTTCATTGTTGCAGTGACCAGCTGCAACCTAGGATCCCTTTTATCCTTGTAGTTCAGGATCTTAATTGCTTTCCTAGTGTAGATTTACAGCTTTTTAGATTAGTTTAATTGCTTTCTAGTGTAGTTTAGGTAGTATAGATCATGGTCCACTAATTAATTGTGTTAGATTAGGAGTAGATTAATATAGTGTTAGATCTTCACTGATCCACCCTCTCTGATTAATTCCAATCAGAGAGGATGATTCATTCATCCACTTCAATTCATATCCTTCCCCATCATCTCATGATCACCTTCTTTAGCTCTCTCGACGTTTTTATTCACAATTCACCTACTCCATTAGAACACCTATTAGATCTGAAGCTCAGTAGCTATTAGGTCTAATAGGGCGTCAAACCACTTGAGGGCTATTTCATTTACTTCATCTAATCACAATAGCCCTCTCCATGCTCAGAATTGTGATAATTTGATTAATTAAGTTTGATTTGAATTGTGATCTGATTGAGAAATTTTTAGATGCAATCATGTTTTTATCAGCTCTAATTGATCAAATTGAGCTAACATTTCTTAAATTGGATTTAATGTGAATGATCTGAGCTCTTTTAATGTGAGTCTTATTGCCTGATTGAGTCGCACCTAAATTTTAGCTTACATACTATTTTTCTCTTCACTGAGAGAGCGGAGACCTATGAAAATCCAAGCATGGATTTGAGGTTTCTGTGGTGATCTATCTAATCTTAGAGGATTGCCCAAAACACTTATACACCAATCTATGGTGTGCAGGTCTTCTAGGTGATCAAATCATCATGGTGATTCAAGATTAATTGCCCACCTAGGTGACAACCACATTCAATTTGATTTGTTTTAATCTGCATTTCATAGATTGAATGTAATTTGAGATGTCTCAATGAAGCTCTGAATATTTTTTTTAAGTGATTTAGATTCCTTTTTCTGATCACTTTACTTCATGCTATTTATAGCATAAGGGAAGAGATCGATTAGCGTTTCTAAAGCTCTTGAGGTATTGGATATGATTTTGCATGATTCCGGATCTTTAGATGAGTATTTGAGACGATTTAATAAGAAGTTTTGATGATTTGAATGGGATTTGAAGTGTTCATCAGCATAACCCAAATCTAAGGGTAATCTGATACCTGATATTTCAATTTGAGTTCTGATGGTTTGGATGGGATTCTAAAATGATTTTTCACATTCTAAGATTTTACTGGAGTGATTTCATTGAGTTCTTGAATTCTAAAATCAAGATCTGAAATGTTTTTGACAGTTAGATAGTGGTTATTGAGATTTCTAGCTGAAGTTCTAAATGGATTTCAAGTTAATTTAAATTGTGGATTTTAGTCAGTTTTGAAGAATTTGAAGATTGTGATGGAATTGCTAGATGGATGTTGTATAAGACATGGTTTGAGAAGTTTTGAATCGCATTTAATCAAATTTGGAATGGTCTGATTAATTCCTTGATAGTAGTAGCAGCTGGCTTTGCTGGGATGGCAATCAGGCCAGCTTGAGGCTAGTTTTGACTTAGTTCTAAAATCTAAGAGTTTTCTAATGAACTGTAATGTAGGAATGTGATATGAGAAGCATTCAAGTACTATTGTTTGATTTTAATTTAATCAGTAACATTGTAAAATTTTCTAGAATCTTTTGTCAACAAAAGTTGATCCTGTTATCTGTCTAATTGGAGTTCTATATTGGTTTTAATGATTAAATCATGTTTTTATGCTTGAATATGATTTGAATAGATATATGGAAGTGTTTAAAGTCCTTATCTTCTTTTCCAGACTTTTTGACTGAAGTTTAGAGGCTTTGGTTTCATTTCTAACTCTTCTTCAAGCTTCATTTAGCCCAACTTGTAAATAGCATGTGGTAGCGGTGTTAAACCGACCGGTTTGATTTCATTTTATTACTCGAATACCAAAAATTCTCCGAGGTCGAACTCAAGGAGCAAGCTCGATTCTAGAAGCGTAGAAAATCACAATTTATAATATACTGTTTTATAAAAAGATTAAAGAGAGGAAATAAAAATTTGTCTCTTCTCTTTTCTTCTCTCTTTCTTCTTTTGTCCTCCTTTCTTTCTATCTTCAGACGTCTAACTCCATGAATCAGACGCCTTAAGTAGCCACTTGCTACAGTGCTTGTGCTCTCCTTCTTCTTTCTTTCAGTTGCTATTGCTGCCGCTTCTTCTTCTTCTTGGCTTCTTCCTTTTCTCTTCTTTTAGCTGCTTGGCCTTCCTCTCTGCGGCAGCTTCTTCTTCTTTTCCCTTTCGCTCTGTCTCTACCTTCTCCTTCTTTTGTTGGCTTCCTGCTCTTCTTCTTGGCTTCTTTTTCTTCTTTCTTGAGCTTGCTTCTCCTCTTCCTCTTCTCCTGCTTCAGCTTCTTGGTGTGGCTAAGTCCTCGGCCGTTCCTTCCTTCCTTCCTTCTTCTCCTTCAGTTCCCTACACAGGCATATGGTTAGGCAAAACCTAACCCCTACCCTCCCCGCGTCTCTCTCTCTCTATTTCACTCCAGGGTTCGCTCTCCCAGATACTATTCGGGTATGCGGGTCGGGTGATGCGCCCGGGACCAGGCCCACCGGCGTGTGGTGGTGGGCGAGGTGTGCACAGGTTGGGTAATTGGGTCGGGCCAAGTCCACGGGGGGTGGTCGTGGACGAGGCTGAGTGAGCGGGTGAGAGGGACCTCACCCCGTGTGACTGAGACGATAAGCCTCAATCACTTTTACAATTTATGCGGGTGCGCGGCGTCAGCAGCTACCGATGTGGGACTATCCACGCCCCTCCCTTCTCGCGAGCCTGTAGCAGGGGGTGCCCTTCCAATTGCAGCAAGATGCGAGGCTTGTGGCTTCAATTGGGGACCTGGGACCATGCGCGAAGCTCTTCCGCGCATCCTGGGACTCCAACATGGGACACGGGTGCCTAGAGTGAGCCTGCGAGCAAGCTCAAAGCCTGCTCGTTAACGGCGATGAAGGCTGGAGACCTGAAATCAGCAAAACAGCCACGTGGCCCTGTCAGAACGTTTAGCAGGCTTTGCCAGAGCACGGCGAAGTAACTGCAGTGGTCAGCGTGGCAAAGAGCGACCTAGGCGTGCATGCCCAGGTCGGTCTGAGTTCGTGTGAATGGGTTTGTTAGGGGGTGGGCGACAATGGTTGGCGCGGTGAATGAAGGGTCACAGGGTGATCGTGGGTGGAGGTGATGCTTACGGATCGGTTGGCAAGGGGTGGATCTATCTATGGTGGTGAAATGACCTCGCCGGAGTTGACGGCAAGAGGTGGAGATGGTGAAGGTGGACAGTGGTGTAGAGGGGTCGAAATAACAAATTGACAGAGGGGAATTAAAGAGAAGGGTAAGAGGGACTTAGCTGGTAGGTCAGGAGTGAATGAAGGAGGAGAAGGTGGCGAGCGGCTAGTACTGCCATCGGCGGAGACGAAGGTGCCCAGGGGAAGAGACGGCGACGAGGAAGAGGGGCTGGAGGGTGCCCGCTGGTACGGCGTGGCGCGGCGGAAGACAGCGGAGGCAACCCTGCCACTGGTATGGTGGCAGGGTGACGAGAAAGGGGGAGGAGAGTCACCGAAGCCTGTGGGAAAATCACCGAAGCCTGTGGGAAAATGGCCGAAGGAGGAGGAGACGAAATTGGGGGGTTATCTTTGGCCAGAAAATGCTTGAAGGATGCGGCAGAGGGTGCCACTCCTTAAATAGGCGTCGGCCAGCCGCGAAGCGCGCAAAAGAGGCGGGAAAAACCCCGCCAGAGATGTGGGCAGACGGAGACCCATACCTCTCACGCGTTCGCACAAGAGGTATGTGTAAGTTCCCTACTAGGAGGGGTGACATAATAAAATGCGGAAATAAATATGAACAATATCACAGAATAGACAACCACACAAAGTACACAAAGATTTTTAGGTGGAAACCCAAACCGGGTGAAAACCAGCACCTAACCCTCTCGAGTTAGGATTTTCCGATCAACCTAGTTGATCAAATCCACTAACCGAATCACTTTAAAATGAGGGTGATTCAACCTCAGTACAACCACGCTACAAGTACGAGGGTAGCGTTCCTCAACCCCTTCTCTCCACGAGAAGGATTTTGTCCCCCGAAGGAGACGGGAATTCGCAAAGCGAATACCCAACCAAATAACAAAGATAAAATAAACAACAAACCTATAGAGCCAACAAAGTAATAAACCTAAGCTTCTATAGGAATTAGGAAACTCCCCTTTGCAAGGAGTGCGTCGACGATGACGCGGGTGCGTGAGCCACGCAACGGTGCAATGTCGCTCTCGTGAACAACGGCGGGAGAGCGGGTGCGCGAAGGCTTGATGCTCTCAAGGGAATGGAGCTTAAGCTTGGAGAGCAAGATCTTTTCTGGACACAAAAGAGTGTGAAAGTGTGTAGCTAAGTCTATCCAAGTGTGTATATGTGTATCTAGGTGTGTGTTCTTAGTGTATAAAGGCTCCCCTCTATTTATAGAGGTCTTAGGAAGGCTTTGGAAGGCTTAGAAAAGGTTCCATAGCCGTTGGGTGCAAAGCCCAAGAGAATCAGGCCGAAATCAGGACAATGATTGCGCTTGACAGGGTAATCAGACGTCTAACTCTGGCATCAGACGTTTGGAAGGCCACTTTAAGACGTCTGATTCCAAGGTCAGACGTCTGATTTTTTGCGAGTCTCTTCCTGACTTGGATCAGATCTAAACAGGGTTTTTGTGCAAATCCATCAGACGACATACAGGACATCTGGTACTATGTAT
The DNA here is from genome assembly GCA_037157565.1 of Thalassia testudinum. Taxonomy (NCBI): domain Eukaryota; kingdom Viridiplantae; phylum Streptophyta; class Magnoliopsida; order Alismatales; family Hydrocharitaceae; genus Thalassia; species Thalassia testudinum. The sequence goes on from JAZHRO010000073.1 coordinate 158,096,808, forward strand.
GGACGTCTTGAAACCTACTTTTACTGTGGGAATTGATTTCCAAACGTTGCAACGGCTAGAAAATCTCTGAGAAGAGATTTTGGGTCAGCCGAGGCAAAACGGTCATTTATCAGACGTCTGGAAAGGCCTAAGGACGTCTGATAAGGCTCTAACGGTCATATTCTGCAGTGCTTGCTAAGCTAGCCAACGGTCCACTATCTGGACATCTGGCAAGTCCATCAGACGTCTCCTAAGACGTCTGGTCTAAGGTCTGGACGTCTGATTTCATCAGACAGAACTAGCTATATCCAGCCTAACAGATATCAGATGTCTGAAACAACAATCAGACATCTTAAAATACTTTATCAGACGTCTGATTTGGGAATTAGACGTCTGGAAGTGCTGTTTGAACCCTATATTGATTTTCTAAGTGTTCTACAGAAAACCTAAGTATCCTAGGGTTGTGCAGGTGTTCCTAGGACTACTATTAGGGTACTTTGAGGCTCTTTAACATAATATTCTAAGGAAAATAAAAAGAGCAAGAAAATAAAGACAAGAGATACAAGAAAGGATTAAAAATAATCTATCCTATTCTTCTTATCTTCTATCTTCAATCTGTCACTCCACGCGAACCTCCTTTGTTTTCCGTCAAGCTCCTCCAATCCGTCCTGGATGCGAGCTCGAACTCCGTTTAAGCACGTCTACATTTGCAATTGACCTGAAATCTAGGACTCAAATTGCAAATGTTAAATAACACGTGTTTTGTTATCATCAAAATAAATGATCGTGGTGCTCTAGCACCAAAAGTATGGCAACCGACAGGGCATGAGAGCCGGCCCATGTGGCAGGAGACAATGCAGGGAGTCTCCCTTTCAAATCTGGGGCCAGCTCCCCATACATGCACGGTGCCATCCTCCATGCAAAGTCGTCAGAGGTATGGCCTACGCATGCGGGTGGTAGAGGGACCCGATTGAAGAAGACGATGGGAAAGATAGGGGGGTCTTTGCAAGATTTCAAAAAGTTAAGGGTCAAAAAGTAATTATTGAGGACCATTTTATAAAGTTGGTCAAGACGATCTTCCCTTAGGTTAAAATTTTGATATAAACCTAATTTGGACCTAAGGAATCTAATGGTGAAATTGGATTTTAGGTTTGACCATGTTTGACTAGACATTTTGCACAAAAATCCAAATTAGGTCAAAAATTGGGTATGATTCTTAATCTAGGTCAAGATAGGTTCCAACGGCCAAATTAAAAGTTCTAAACTCTAGGGGATGTTTTTTCATTAATTTTATAGGGTTTAATTAATTTTTATCTTTCCTGAAACTTCGTGAATTAAAATGGATTTATTTTAGGGTTACAGAATGTCATTTAATTCCCAGATTTTGTCATAACCCTTTTCTGACCAAATCATCCCACTTTTTCTCTTATTAAGTCAACTTGACCTGTGTCTAGACCCTTAGAAATCCCATTCATGTAATGCAATGGTAAAATTGCAATTTTACCCCTTATGTAATGTTTTATTTTCTACTCAACAATTCCCTGATTTAGGCCTTCCCTTAGGTTTTGTAGGAGCTTTTGTTCAATTTATTAGGTCAAAAAATGCTAGTTAGGATTCATGATGAGATTCTCATCATACCCCTATGCCTAGCTTTTCCTACTTCCGTAGCAAAAATTTAAGGTTTCAACCTCTATTCTAGACCATGAATTCCTTTCATCAAATTTGATAAGTGCTTTTTTCTCTTGTCTCCTTGATTAGGTCAGAATATCAACCATGGGCCTAAAAGGTACTCTAGTACCAACCAAGATCCAAATCTGTCTAGCTTTGGCCTCAGTCCTTAGCTAAGGTTTTTAAGGCCCACAAGAACTACCCTAAGGTTTATTGGACTCCGTGGTTAAAGCACCCATGCTTGAGACATTTTTAGCCCTGGTTCAGTTTATAGTGTGTTTTGTAAGAGGGTTTATTTGTTTGGAGAGTTTTCTCTCTTTTCTTTTTAATTCTAGCTTAGGATTGGCTTCACAACACGGTTTGTATCGGATTCCTCGTCCCCATCATCAATCCTTAAAGGTTCCTAGCAGTCGATGCTTTAAGATAGCACTGCCCATGGTAACCCTCAGAACCCTGGCTTTCGAGATTTTGAGATAATCCCACCCATGGTGTTCCATGGCCGAATTCAGACCCTGGCAATTGACATTTCGTGATAATGCCATCTATGGAATCTGAACCAGCAGAGTGCTTACGTGCCCCCAGTAGGATATGTAAATATCCTAAGAGACAAGCACCGAGGAGATGATATGTTGTTACGCATCTTCGAGGGGAATTTCCCACCTCTCCGTGCTGGGAACTCGTCCAAATCAACTTGTGTTGATCGGCTGCTCCTAATCTAGGTGACATTTTCAGAACATTTGGAATGCTTCTGCGTGATTTTGATATTTATGCTCACTGAACCAGACTGTGTGTGAATTTGGGTGCTTAGGTTACTGAGTCCCGTAAATCGAAGGTCAGTTAACGAGGTTGAATACTCCCTAGGCCTTAGACCTAATACTTAAGCTTTTCATTTTCCTCAACCTCTTGAGGAATATCTAGATCTTAATGGGTACTAAGAGTCTAGTCCAAGAAGGCCTAAGTTTAGCATTCTTACTAATCTTCTTGTGTTTCTTTAGCACTTTCTCTTTGCTTTTCTTTTAATGTGGTCTAGAACTTTGGTTAATTCCTTAATTTCTTACTAATGACTATCTCTTCTTTTTCATTTTGTGCTCCTTTTTAGTATTTTGCTCTTTTCCTCCTCCTCCTTTTGTAAAGCTCACCAAAAAGTGCTTCCCTCCTAATTTTTTTGTTCTTTTTCAAAAAAAATTTTAATTTTTTTTTGGTGTTTTTGACACATGTGAATTTTTTGTTGAAACCTTTTCTTATTATGAATTTTTATTGCACTTTCATACCCCCCATGCCTAAGGTTTGCAATGTCCTCAATTTTCATTAGGTGGGTTTTTTATTTGGCTTGGTTCATGCATTAGGACAGATATTTGGTGTGTGGATGGGTCAAGGTGACTGTTGCGAATGATTTCTTATCTCAGGTACGGGTACCTGAGGTGGAGTCGGCTGTCCTAAAGGATGAACCCTAAAGTGCAAAGAAATATCAAGAATGGTTTCACGTTTTCAAAATGATGGATTGCCTTTCGTTAAGCGCTGAGTTTTACGCCATTGACTGGGCGCAATGAGTTCAGGGAGAATGGAGGATAAATGATGACACAGCCAAATCTATATTGGTGCGTCAATGAATGGTTTGAGTCTCTGACCATTCACGACGAAGGGTTCGGAATCATGGCTGAGCGGATTTATCTTGACGGCTCCATTTCCAAAAATCTGTCGGACAAGATATGGTCCGATCCACTTGGATCGCAGCTTCCCAGGGAACAATTTAAGTCGGGCATCGAAGAGTAGGACCTTCTGACCAAGGTGAAAGATCTTTCTAGATATGTGCTTGTCATGAAAGGCTTTAACACGCTCTTTGTAGATTCGCTAGTTTTCATACGCATCAAGGCGTAATTATCAATCTCGCTTATCTGAAGCTTTCTGTGGGTTCCAGCCTTAGAAAGATCTAGGTTGCAGTTCCGTATTGCCCAATAGGCTTTGTGCTCTAGTTCGACGGGGAGGTGCCATACCTTCCCGTACACCAGTCTAAAAGGGGACATGCCTAGTTGGGTCTTGTGGGCGGTCCTATAACCCCACAAAGCTTCCGGAAGTTGGGATGACCAGTCCTTCCTGTTAGGTCGAACAGTAACCTGAAGGATTTTCTTGATCTCCTAATTTAATAGCTCAACTAGACCATTAGTCTGGGGGTGATAAGGAGTAGAGATTCGGTGCGACACCCCGTATTTGGTCATCAGTGACCTGAACTGAGCGTTAGAAAAATAGGTCCCTCCATCAGAGATGACAGCTCGAGGAATCCCGAACCGTGAGAAGATATTCTGATGAATGAATTTGATGACGATTTTGTGATCACTGGTCCGGGTCGGAATGGCTTCGATCCATTTGGACACGTAGTCAACAACGAGTAAAATGTACTCGAAGCCGTCCGAGATAGGGAAGGGGCCCATAAAATCTATCCCCCAAATATCAAAAATCTCGCATTATGAGAATCGACTATAAAGGCATCATGTCGCGATGGCTCATGTTGCCCAATGTTTGGCAGCAACTGCATGCTTTACAGTGACTGTATGCATCCTTGAAGATAGAGGGCCAGTAAAAGCCACACTGGAGGATTTTTTATGCAGTTTTATGCCCAGAAAAATGGCCACCGTATGCCTGGTCATGGTAGAAAGAGAGTATGTCATTGATTTCGACCTCTGAGATACATAGCCAGATAATTTGGTCAGCACCTATGCGGAATAAGTACGGGTCTTCCCAGATGTAGCACTTGGCATCGGAGCTCAATTTGCCTTTCTTGGCCTTCGGCCAATCAGACGGGATATGGTGTGATACCAAGTAGTTTACTATATCAGAAACCATGGAAGCCTGGTACCAATAGTCAAGAGGTGCTCATAAGGAAAATGCTCCGTGATGGGTCCAGAAGGTTTGATGATCTCAGAAGGAAGGCAGGACAAGTGGTCAGCTATCACGTTCTGTCTTCCTGCCTTGTTGCAAAGCTCGAGGTCAAATTCTTGCAACAGCAAGATCCATCAGATTAATCGAGGCTTCGCGTCCTTCTTCACAAGGAGGTGCCTCACAGCTGTGTGATCTGAGTAGATTATAACATGGGAGCCCAAGAGATAAGATCTGAATTTTTCAAGGGCAAATACTACAGCTAGCAGCTCTTTCTCAGTAATCGTGTAGTTACACTGAGCCTCATCAAGTGTCTTACTAGCATAGTAGATGACCACGGGTTTCCCATCAATCTTCTACCCCAGAACCGCTCCTACAGCGAAGTCAGATGCATCGCACATGATCTCAAAGGGTTGAGATCAATCAGGGGACTGTAGGATCGGGGCTTGGGTGACTCGGTCACGAAGGATCTCAAAAGCTTGAGTGCATTCCTTGGAAATCTCAAAGGGTACATCCTTGGAGAGAAGAGTGATCAGGGGGCGCACGATTTTTGAGAAATCAGGGATGAAACGATGGTAAAAATTGACATGCCCCAAAAAAGATCGGATGTCCCTGATCGAGCTAGGCATAGGAAGTTTAGAAATCAGGTTAACCTTGGCTCGATCCACTTGGATGCCTCTCTCAGAAATTAAGTATCCCAGGACGATCCCCTCAAGCACCATAAAGTGGCTCTTTTCCCAGCAAAGAACCAGATTTTCGTCTATGCATCGCCTGAGTATGTGAACCAAGTGCTGGAGGCAATCGTCAAATGATGCCCCAAAAACTGAGAAGTCATCCATGAAGACTTCCAGATAATCACCTACCATATCAGAGAATATGGCAAGCATGCACCGCTGGAAAGTCGCAGGTGCATTGCAGAGATCGAAAGGCATCCTTCGGAATGCGTATGTCCCAAAGGGGCAGGTGAACGTGGTCTTCTCTTGGTCCTCTAGATGAATCGCTACTTGGTTGTAACCGGAGTACCCGTCAAGAAAGCAAAAGAATTTATTTCCCGCTAGCTTTTCGAGAATTTTATCAATAAACGGTAGTGGGAAATGATCCTTCTTTGTGGAGGAATTGAGTCTTCGGTAATATATGCAGACTCTCCACGAGTTGGCTATACGGGTAGGTATGACCTCTCCGGTCTCAATCATGATAGTGGAGAGCCCCGCCTTCTTAGGCACAACCTGGATTGGGCTTACGCAGTGATTGTCGGAGATCGGGTAGATGATCCCTGCATCTAACCACTTAATGATCTCCTTTTTCACGACCTCCTGCAGATTGGGGTTCAGACGTCTCTGCATCTCACGTGAAGGTCGTGCGCCCTCTTCAGAATAGATGCGGTGTGTGCAATAAGAGGGACTTATTCCAGTCAAATCATCGAGAGTCCAACTAATGGCTCTGCAGTGTTGCTGGAGAACAGCAATCAGACGGGATTCCTGAATAGGTGTGAGTCTGGAATTTATAATCATCGAAAATGTCTGATTGGAACCCAAAAAGACATATTTCAAATGTTCGGGAAGGGACTTGAGTTCTAGAACGGGGTTATCAGCAGCAGTGGGTGGGTCAGAGTGGGTGTGGGGAACAAAGGTAGGAGTTATGGGTTTGTCTAAATCAGGTTCTGACTCCTCTAATTGCAATTTTAGATCTTCTTGTGGTTGATAGGGATAATCATGTTGTCCTCAATTTGTGGTTCATCAACCACGTCTCTAATGTCACAAATTTGCTCTATCACACCATAATTAATCCCTTGTTGGGCCTTAAAGATATCAATCTTGAGAGTCTGATTCCCAAATTTCAGCTCTATTTGGCCCTCTTCACAACTTATGTTGGCCCTTGCAGTGGCCAGAAAAGGTCTCTCTAGTATGATTGGTGTATCCCTTGGATTCTCAGGTGCGTCCATGTCTAGAACTATAAAATCTACAGGGAAGTAGAAATCCCGCACCCTAACAATAACATCCTCAAGAATTCCCTTAGGTGACTTAATGGATCGATCAACTAACTGCAATGTCACCTCAGTCGGTTTCAATTCAGATTCTTCTAAGTGGTTAAGGAGGGATGTAGGTATCAGGTTTATGGAGGCACCTAGGTCTAATAATGCTCTATCAAACTGGGTTTCACCAATCTTACATGAAATCAGGGGAGTGCCTGGGTCTTTTGCCTTGGGTAGGAGTTTACTTAGGATCATAGAGCTGACTTGCTCTAATAGTACAATCAGACTCCCACTCTTGGTTCACGGCTTACGCTGGGGTGTACACATGTTTTTCAAGAATCGTGCGTAAGTCGGTACGTGGCAGATTGCATCCATCAAGAGGATGTTTATTTGGATTTGCTCAAAGAGCTTGATCAGGTCCTCCTCAGGAGCCACGGGTTTAGCTATCCTCTTTCCCTTGGTCAAGGCCTTAGGAAATGGAACCTTAGTTGGTTCCTCTAGGATAGGTCCAGGTTTTTATTCTGGGATAGGGATAGGAACATCCTGGATAACTATCCTAGGGTTTGGGTCACTACTAGGTTTGGAGTGGTCTGGATAAAGTGGGTCTTGGGTTGCTTTACCATAACAGGTTGTCACAGAATTTAGTCATGCCTGGTTCTGGTTGGGGGTTGGTAAGATGGGCTGCTGTTGTTGGTAACCCGCATGAGAGGTTGATGCTTCCATACCGTCAAGTGATGGAACAGAAGCGGCCTGATAGATCAAGTGTGCTTGGCCTGGGTATGGTGTTACAACCCGATTCTCGAATCCCTACAGGACACGAGAATCGGACCAACTTGACTGATCCTAAGACCCAGTCGTCCAACAAGAAAGTAACCAAAAAGCAGTAAAATAAGCCACATTCACCATGCAAGCAACTAACAGTAACAAAAGTACAGTAGTAAAGAAAAGAACTACCACAGTACACACCACCACAATAGTAGAGAAATTAAGACAGGTACATAATATGAAGTTTACAATAAAAGAGTACAAAAGTGTAACAAAATACTCACTACTACAAAAACGGATACAACACAAGTACAACTACTAGGCTCTACTAGGCCCAACACCCTCTGCAGCCGTGGGCTCTGGCTGCTCAACACCTGGTCCTGAAAAAGGTGGTAAGTACGACACGTCAGCGAAACACTGAGTAGAGTGGCAACCAGCTAGCTAAGAAAGACAGTAAAGGTGGATAAGTAGCAGTTGTTTTTAATTTCTTTCTTTATTTATCTATTTACTCTTTCTTAGTTTATTTCTCAGGTCTTTCTCTTGATCTCTAATGTTCCTCGTGGGAACAATCTTGATTGCAGTCTTTTCCGAAAAGTAGAAGTAGCACGTGGTACTCTCCTGGCCGGGAGAGTCCCCCGTGGTGGTCCTACCCTCAGTCATCCACCCCAAGGTCGCTGACAGGCGTAACGGTGACTACGGCACGTGCGATAAATGCACGGGTAGCTACCCCGCACTAGCACGCGATCAGTCATTTCCGTTAACGGGTGTGCCCAAAGCACAGCACGGAACCAGTATAGGGCAGAGCCCTCTCAGTAACAGGGGTCTAGCCCCTCCACACTAACCAAAAAGGGGCCTCGCACCTCCACATTCCACGCACCCTTGCCTGACTACCCTGGTTTGCCCAGTGGGCCTAACAAGTCGGTGTAGGACGGCTAACTGAACCCCGAGCCCTGTGGGGTGGCTAGCTCTCTCCCTACACTAGTAGCTCTCCCCGGTACTATGTACGTGAGGGCCACAAAGTCGGTACAAAGTGGCCAGTCCTAACCCCAGGTCCCAAACCTAGGGCGACTAGCTCCGCTTTGGACTAAACAGGGGGATAGTCGCTCTCCTTGGTACTCCATACTCAAGGGCCAGCTCACTTCCCCATTCACATTTCCAGTTCCATTCTATTTATTTCCAGGAGCTCTACTCCTAATTCCCTGTAGGGTTCATGCTTATGTTTCTCAGGCCAAGCCATACTATGTTTCATCATTTCAGGTTTATTCGCAGATAGCAGGTGTTTCCAACATCCAATCTTTCTTTTCCAATTTACACAGGTAGCTAGTATTTATTTATAAATAACAGGAATTACGTGTAACAATACTCTACATTTCACAGGCAGCTGTTATCCAATTACAGTCAATTATTATTATTCTATCTACTCATCCAAGACAGCAATTCAGGCATTTAATACAATCGTTCCAGAGGTTCTAGTCCTAAGATTTATGCCATACCCTAGGATCTATCATTTATTCTAGTTTTCAGGTCCTAGGATTCATGCCATACCTTAGGATCTATCATTTATTTCAGATACGCATTTATGTTTGTAATTAACTAAGGGAAGCCACTCCACCCGCAAAATCGGGAGTAATGGGGGCTCGATCGGTGGGTCCGCGTGCCTCTGCAAACCCTAAGTCCGCAACAAAATGATGTCCTAACATAAGGATCAATCACAAGGAACCACTCAGAATAGGATAAAAGTATTTCAAACAAGTAGAGGAACTTATTCTGAGAAAAACAGAATCTTAAACGCGAAAATCGGACCTCGAATGGACCCTAAACGGGTCAGAAACGATAACTCTGACTCAAATCAGATGTTTGGAACATCTTCCAGACGTCTTAAAAAGGGGTCCAGGTCATACCTCACTCTATGCTGTTCCTCAGACGTCCAGGGGTCCTGCTGAACCATCTGGACCTAGTTCCAGACATCTGACCACCTCTCCAAACGTTTGGAGATGCTCTCCGCCGTCTGGTGACTCGCCTAGACATCTGAATCGCATGGGAGGGTGTGTCCCGCACCTTCCCATAGCGAAACCTGCACATACACACAAAACTTCCTCAGCAAGGCACGCGACAGAGCTTCAGCGGAACGGCCTGCATGGCCGTATCCGCAAAAAGAAAGGCATAGGCACAGTACGTACCTATCAGTCGTCTGGAGCTTCTTCTAGACGTCGTCCACGTCGTCTGGGTGTAGGTCCAGACGTCTGATTCTGGGAAAATTCCCAGAATCAGAACCTCCTCCGTCTTCTTCCCGCTGCGCGTGGTCGCGCCATGCTCGTCCGCCCGCTGCCCGAGCTGCAGCAGCACCGGGGAAACCTCCCCAGTACAACGCTCCTCCGCGCGCACGCCAGCTGACCTCGAGCTGCTTTGGCGAGCTCTCTCTCTCACAGCTCGCGCACTCTCTTCTCTTCCCTCTCGCTTCTCTTCTCCCCTCCTCCACTACACCCGGTTGCAGCTGCCACGCTCGCTCTCACTCTCGCTGGAGGAAGGAGGAGATGGATGGGGTGGGGTGGCATAAGGGAGAAGAGGGGGGTATTTGTAGGTGTTGGGGGAAGGTTCCTGCAGGTCGGCGAGGGGAGACAAAAAGAAGAGGGCGGCAGGGTTTCAGTCTGCGCGCAGACTCGCGATTGTACGCATGCAAAAATTAATTTCCAGACGTCTGGACCAACTCCTAGACGTCTTAAAGTGTTTTGATGTCATGGGTCTTAACAACATAACAAACTCAAAGGAAGTTTCACCCCGAAACTTGTGCTAACTAGGGTACAGAAAAGTACAATATACACATAACAAACTCAAGAAGGACCAAAGTCGGTCCGAAAAGACGTACCCTCAAAGAGCTCTGGGTACCGCTCTCGCATCGTCGCCTCAGGCTCCCAGGTAGCCCCCTCGTACCGCTGGCTCCTCCACAAGACCTTCACCAGGGGTACTTGCTTCCATCTCAGACTCCGGACGGCTCTGTCGAGAATCTACACTGGCCGCTCGGGGTAGGTCAGGTCGTCACCCACCTCGATGCTCTCGTGGCTCAGAACGTGACTGGGATCGGCGATGTACTTCCTGAGGTTGGACATGTGGAACACGTCGTGCACACCAGAAAGCTAGGGAGGAAGGGCAAGCCTATTCAGCTGGTCAAACAAGTCGTCAATCCTCAGCAGCGGATACCTGTTCTTAATGGTAACCCTATTCAGCTGTCGGTAGTCCACACAAAGGCGTAGGGTACCATCCTTCTTCTTCACGAACAATACCGGGGCTCCCCACGGAGACGCACTGGGCCTCACAAAGCCCTTCTCCAGAAGGTCCTGCAACTGAGACTTGAGCTCTCACAGCTCAAGTGGTGCCATCCTGTATGGTGCTGTAGAGATGGGGCTAGTCCCCAGCACCAGTGAGATCTCAAACTTGATCTCACGCTCGGGCAGTAGTCCTGGCAACTCATCTGGGAACACGTCGGGGTACTCTCTGACCACCGGGATACTCTGGAGGTCTGCCACAGGGTTGGGCTCCGCCACCACACAAGCTAGGAAGCCCTCACACCCCTGGCCCAAAAGTCTCGCCGCCCGAAGTGCAGAAATGCACCTGAAGCCTCCGTCCACTGGCTGCCCATGGAACTCGAAAGAAGGCAACTCCGGTATGGAGAAGACGATCTACCTCTCAAAACAGTCCACTAAGGCGTGGTAGGCGGACAGCTAGTCAATCCCCAAAATCACGCCAAAGTCCTTCATCTGTATAATAATCAGGTCAGCGGGAAGGCTGTGTCCCCCAACACTGACCTCACAATCCGTGTAAACCTCCTCAGCTACGAACAACCGACCACCTGGACCTCTGATCACAAACGGATCCTCTAACACACAGTCCTGCCCCAAACTAACAGCAAAACTGGTAGCGAGAAATGAGTGCGTGGCGCCGGAATCAAAAAACGTGTAAACTAGTCTGCCGGAAACTGAAACCATACCTGCCACCACTAATCCTGAAGCTCTGGCATCCTTGTGTGTCAGGGCGTTGATACGCCCCTCAGTCCTAGGTGCGGACGAAGCAGCGACACTCTGAGTCGGACAGGTAGCCGCTAGCCGGTACCCTCCCCGCGACTGTTATCCTCCTCCTCACACCTGGAAACCGTGGCCTCCTACTCGCCCTCCAGTGCTCGGCACGGGGAGCATCTGTTTACCTCCAGCCTTGGACGGGCAGTCCCTCCTGATGTGGCCTGGCTGGCCACACTGGTAGCAAAGGAGGACTCGACTCCCGCCCTCAGTGGGTCCTTGCTGACGGCTGGGCGGGGGTCTAGTGCTGGTAGCTGTCCCCTGTCGAGGGCCCCCAAAGGCCACTGACGGCCCCGCAAAGCGTGACGACTCTCCTGCGGGCACCATGTGCCTCCTCTCTCGTCGGCCCTGTGAGAAGTCTGGCTGGTAGGGCCTCTTTCGCCCGCTGTCAGTGTCACATGCGAACGGGTTGGTCTCTTCATAAGTCATAGCTGCCTCCACCACCCTCGAGAACGTAGGCAGCTTCAGGGGTTTGATATACCCCCGAATAGCAGACTGGAGCCCCTTGGTGAACCTCCAAAGGCGTTCCTCCTCGGTAGCCACAGTTGTCGCTGCGAAATGAGACAGCTCCAGGAAAAGCGTGCGGTACGCGCTCACGGTCATCGTCCCCTTGCGGAGAGTGTGGAACTCCCGCCTCCTCTGGTCCTGCCATGTCTGGGGGAAGTACTGCTCGCAGAAGAGGGTGAAGAACTGGTCCCAAGTCGGCTCGTCCCTCTCTTGACCTCTGACCGCCCTCCACCACCTGTGCGCCGGGCTCTCCAGCTGGTACGTGGCAAAGGCCACGCGGTACTTCACAGGGGGGCGAAGGGTGTCAAATACCTTCTCGATCTGCTCGAGCCAGTCCTTCGCCTCGGTCGGGTCCTCATCCCCCTTGAAGGAGTGGGGCTTCAGCTTCCGGAACTGTCCGAAAAGCTCATAGTGAAGTTTAAAGTGGAGAAGCTGGTACGCCTCCAGGTAAAGAGGCCTCGTGTTCAGAAGTGCCAGAGGAAGGTGGGGGTGGTGGAGGCCAACCGTCTCCCCCTCATCCAACGCCATGTCCGTCTCGTGGTCCCACAGAGGACTCCCCCTCCGCAGCCCCAGGGAGAGGCGCTCGTGGCGGTGGGTGAAGCTCCTCTCGCACGATCTCCCCTATCAGCTGGGCGAGGTCCTGGGCCTGAATGCCTGGGAGCAATGGCTGGTCCACTGAGGTGTCGTGCTCAATGCACCCGCCCCTCCGACCTCATCCTCGGCCGTGTTCGCGACCCACCTCGCTACCTCCTCGTCGAGGCATCTCCTGCAAGGAGATGCGAATACAGGACAAAAAAGACGTCAATACCAATCGAAATTCAATGAAGAAACCCTAGAACTGATGTCAAAAGATACGTTGTGGTGGTTACTATAGTTACAAGCACGTGAATTGGTTATTTTCCGACTAGTTGGTTCACTTCTCGGGACGACCTTGCTTTGATACCATCTTGTTACAACCCAATTCCCGAATCCCTACAGGACACGAGAATTGGACCGACTCGACTAATCCCAAGATCCAGTCATCCAACGAGAAAGTAACCAAAAAGCAGTAAAATAAGCCACATTCACCATGCAAGCAACTAACAATAACAAAAGTACAGTAGTAAAGAAAAGAACTACCACAGTACACACCACCACAACAGTAGAGAAATTAAAACAGGTACAGAATATGAAGTTTACAATAAAAGAGTACAAAAGTGTAACAAAATACTCACTACTATAGAAACGGGTACAACACAAGTACAACTACTGGGCTCTACTAGGCCCAGCACCCTCTGCAGCCGTGGGCTCTGGCTGCTCAACACCTGGTCCTGAAAAAGGTGGTAAGTACGACACGTCAGCGAAACGCTGAGTAGAGTGGCAACCAGCTAGCTAAGAAAGACAGTAAAGGTGGACAAGTAGCTGTAGTAGCTGTTGTTTTTAATTTCTTTCTTTATTTATCTATTTACTCTTTCTTGGTTTATTTCTCAGGTCTTTCTCTTAATCTCGAATGTTCCTCGTGGGAACGATCTTGATTGTAGTTTTTTCCGAAAAGTAGAAGTATCACGTGGTACTCTCCTGGCCGGGAGAGTCCCCCGTGGTGGTCCTACCCTCAGTCAACCACCCTAAGGTCACTGACAAGCGTAACGGTGACTACGGCACGTGCAATAAATGCACGGGTAGCTACCCCGCACTAGCATGCGATTAGTTGTTTCCCTTAACGGGTGCGCCCAAGCATAGCACGGAACTAATATAGGGTAGAGCCCTCTCAGTAACAGGGGTCTAGCCCCTCCACAGTCCGCGCACCCTCGCCTAACTACCCTGGTTTGTCCAGTGGGCTTAACAAGTCGGTGTAGGATGGCTAGCTGAACCCCAGGTCCTGTGGGGTGGCTAGCTCTCTCCCTACACTAGTAGCTCTCCTCGGTACTGTGTATGCGAGGGCCACAGAGTCGGTACAAAGTGGCCAGTCCTAACCCCGGGTCCCAAACCTAGGGCGGCTAGCTCTTCTCTGCACTAAACAGGGGGACAGACGCTCTCCTTGGTACTCCGTATGTAACGACCCGGTTCCCGAGTCCCTACGAGACACGAGAACCGGACCGACTCGACTAATCCCAAGACCTAGTCGTCCAACGAGGAAGTAACCAAAAGACAGTAAAATAAACCACATTCAGCATGAATATAACTAATAGTAAGAAAGTACAGCAGTAAGGAAAGAAACTACTACAGTAGGTACCACCACAACAGTAAAACAACATTTATCATATAACAAGAACTGCAGGTAAAGAAGGTACAGTGGAAACAAAAACTACTCACTAGAACAGAAACGAAAGAGGTACAAAAGGCTGTGGTAACTCTACTGGACCCTACTCGGCCCAGCGTCCTCTGCAGCCGCCGACCCTGGCTGCTCAACACCTGGTCCTGAAAAAGGTAACGAGTGTAACACGTCAGCAAAACGCTGAGTAGAGTGGCAAACTAACTAAAGGCAACAGTAGAGTGTACAGTAGCTGTTATGTTCTATTACTTCCTTTATTCGCATCTTTCAATTTTTCTCACTATTTCATTTATTTCTCAGGTCCTTTACTTGATCTCGAATGTCCTCGTGGGAACGATCTTGATTGCAGTCTTTTCCAAAAGTAGAAGTAGCACGTGGTGCTCTCCTGGCCAGGAGAGTCCCCCGTGGTGATCCTACCCTCATTCAACCACCCCAAGGTCACTGACAGACGTAACGGTGACTACGGCACGCGCGATAAACGCACAGGTAGCTAGCCCGCACTGGCACGCGGTCAGTCGTTTCCGTTAACGGGTGCGCCCAAAGCACAGCACGGAACCAGGGCAGAGCCCTCTCAGTAACAGGGGTCCAACCCCTCCACAGTAACCAAACCGGGGCCTTGCCCCTCCACAGTCCGCGCACCCTCGCCTGACTACCCTGGTTTGCCCTAGTGGGCCTAACAAGTCGGTGAAGGAGGCTAGCAGAACCCCGGGGCCCGTGGGGTAGCTAGTACTCTCCTAACACTACTAGCTCTCCTCGGTACTACGTACACGAGGGCCAACAAGTCGGTACAGAGCGGCCAATCCTAACCCCGGGTCCCTGGGGCGGCTGGCCCCACTCTGCACTAAACAGGTACAGGTACTTCCCTTGGTACTGCGTACCCAAGAGACAGTACAAACTACATCTCAGTTCCATTCCTTTTTCTTTCCAGGAGTTCCACTCCTAATTCCCCGTAGGGTTCCAGCTCTTTATCTCAGAACATCATATGTTTCACTTTCCAGATTCACGTTCTCAAAATCCATGGTCTCAAACATGTTTCTTTATTCATAATAGGTAGCTGTTAATTCAAATTACAGGCAGCTTTATATTCCTTTCCATTTTTCCAAGACTGCACTATTATACATTCTACTAGTTTTCCCATCCTAAGATTCATGCCACATCCTAGGATCTAGCATACAACTAGTTTTCCAGCCCTAGGATTCATGCATCACCTAGGAGCTATCATTCCATACATTTCTCATTCCTAGGATTCATGCAATGTCCTAGCTTCTAGTTATGGTTCCATACTTTAACAGATTTTATTTATAAACTTAAGCCACTCTACCAGGTACAACGGGAGTAATGGGGGCGTGATCGGGAATCCCGCGTGCCTCCGCGACTCTTAAGACTGCAACTAAATGAGGTCCTATCACAAGGATCAAACACAGGGAGTGTCTCAAAACAGTGTATAGCTACTGTAGACGAGTAGAGGAATTAATTCTGAAAAGAACGCAACTCGAAATGCGGAAAACGGAGCCCAAACGGGCCCTAACGGGTCGAGAAAGACGATACTGTGCAAAATCAGACGTCTGGAACTCCTTCCAGACGTCTTAAACGGTGGATCAGAGAATTACCTGTTCAGCGTGGTTTCCCAGACGTCCAGAAGTCTGCGGGGACGTCTGTCCTATACCCCAGACGTCCGATGGTCCACACGGACGTCTGTAGGTCACTCCCGCCATCTGGTACGACTTCCCGACGTCTGATTCGCAAAGGATGGCGAATCAGCGAACCTGCGCACAGCCAACCCCCCTCCCTCAGTACGGTCAGTCGACAAGAAGGAAGAAGAAAGCGGAAACTCACCTTTCAGACGTCTATATGATCTTACAGACGTCGACCTTGCCGTCTGGCTATCAACCCAGACGTCCGATTCTGGAAATTTTTCCAGAATCAGAACCCTGCTCGGCCTCCGCTCGCGACGCCGCCCGCGTCGTACGTCGCGCGTCTGCTGCTCAGCCCGCAGCAGGTCCCTCTCTGCGTCGCTCCGCGCCCCCTGCGCCCTCCGTCGGCCGGCCAAGTCGCTCCGGCGAGCTCGCCCTCACGGCAGAGCTCCGCCCTCGCACGCGGCACCTCCGCGCTCACTGCGGCCGCCGCTGCCGCCCTCGCGTCCGCTCGCTCTCGCGCACAGGAAGAAGAAGGAGGAGACGATGGAGACGGGAGGGGAGGCGCGCCCCTTTTAACGCCGCGCAGAGAGGAGAGAGAGAAGGCGGCAGGCCGCCTGCAGCCGCAAAGAAAAGAAGGAATATGCGGTCTGCGCGCTCAGGCGCGTAGGCGACTCGCGTGTGTCGAAAATAACGGATTTCAGGACGTCCGGAAACGATCCCAGATGCCTGTTCAGACGTCTGTATGTGATCCCAGACGTCTGGACCGACGTCTGGGGCACGCATTCGTAACAATATAACAAACTCAAAGGAAGTTTCATCCCCGAAACTTGCGCCAACTAGGGTCTGGGAAAAGACGTACCCGCGAAAAGCTCTGGTTACCGCTCCCGTATTGCCGCCTCAAGCTCCCAGGTAGCCTCCTCGTACCGCTGGCTCCTCCACAAAACCTTTACCAGGGGTACTTGCTTTCGTCTCAACCTGCGGACGGCTCGGTCTAGGATCTGCACTGGCCGCTCGGGGTAGGTCAGGTCGTCGCTCACCTCGACGCTCTCGTGACTCAGTACGTGGCTGGGATCGGCTACGTACTTCCTGAGGTTGGACACGTGGAACACGTCGTGCACACCAGAAAGCTGAGGGGGAAGGGCAAGTCTGTAAGCAACGGGTCCAACCCGCTCCAGGACCTCAAAGGGCCCCACGAACCTCGGCGCGAGCTTCCCTCTCACCCCAAACCGCTGTAAGCCCTTCATGGGCGAAACACGAAGAAAGACGTGGTCCCCAACCTCGAACTGCACCTCTCTGCGTCTGCGATCCGCGTAGCTCTTCTGTCTGCTCCTGACAGTGCGGAGTCGTCTGTGGATCTGCTCCACTACCTCCTGACTCTGCCGGATCAACCTGGGGCCAACCTCCCACTTGGTCCCCACCTCAACCCAACTCAAGGGTGCCGTACACTTCCGTCCGTACAGAGCCTCGTAGGGAGCCATGCCGATGCTCGAGTGATAACTGTTGTTGTATGCAAACTCCGCCAGGGGCAGGTGCTCCTCCCAAGAGCCCCTCCAGTCCAGTACACAGGCACGCAAAAGGTCCTCAAGTGTCTGTATCGTGCGCTCAGACTGTCCGTCCGTCTGGGGGTGGTAAGCCGTGCTAAACCTCAACCTCGTCCCCAAGGCCTGCTGAAACTCAGCCCAAAACTGGGACGTAAAGCGGGTATCCCGGTCGGATACGATCTCCCGCGGAACTCCGTGTAGTCGCACCACATCACGGATATACCTCTCTGCCAACTGTGCTGGTCCCAAAGTGACTCGGATCGGCAAGAATCGTGCCGTCTTCGTCAATCTATCCACTATTACCCAGACTGCGTCGTGTCCCCGCTGGGTAACAGGTAAGCCCACCACCAAGTCCATGGTGATGCTCTCCCACTTCCACTCTGGCACTGGAAGCGGCTGAAGCGGCCCTGCAGGCCTCTGATGCTCAGCTTTCACCTGCTGGCACACTAAGCACTGCTGCACGAACTCACCCACATCCCGCTTCATCCCTCTCCACCAAAACTCGCGTCTCAAGTCATGGTACATTTTCGTGTTTCCGGGATGTATGGTGAATCTGGAACCGTGTGCCTCAGTCAGGAGCTCTCTCAACAGCTCCTCGTCTCTGGGAATGCACAACCGTCCCCTCAAGCGTAGTACCTGGTCTGTGAAAGAGAAGTCCCCTGGGTCCCCTGATAGTACTCTGTCGCGCAAAGACTGCAAGTACGGATCGGCCATCTGTCCCGTGATGATGCGGTCTATCAACTCTGGCCTGGTCTGCCATGTCACCATCACTGCCCCACAGTACCCTCGTAACTCTAGAGGTCGCCAACTGCCCACCTCCTCCAAAAGGCTCCAACTCTGTAACTGTAGACTGGCCAAGCGTGCGGGCGCCTTACGGCTCAAGGCGTCAGCCACCACATTGGCCTTTCCCGGGTGGTAGGAGATGCTGCAGTCGTAGTCCTTCAGGAGCTCCAACCAACGTCTCTGTCTCATGTTGAGCTCCTTCTGGTCAAAAAGATATCTGAGGCTCTTGTGATCTGTAAAAATCTCGAAGGTCTCACCGTACAAGTAGTGCCTCCATGTCTTCAGCGTGAAGACAACAGCTGCCAACTCTAGATCGTGGGTAGGGTAGGTATGCTCATGGGGCTTCAGTTGCCGCGAAGTGTAAGCGACCACGTGACCCCTCTGCATGAGCACACCCCCTAACCCCTGCAAGGAAGCGTCCGTGTACACAACGAACCCGCCACTACTGTCAGGGATGGTGAGCACGGGAGCCGAGGTCAACCTCTCCTTCAGCTCCAGAAAATACGCCTCACAGGCGTCTGTCCAAGCGAAAGGCACGTCCTTCCGGGTCAACTGTGTCATAGGACGCGCAATCTGTGAAAATCCTCTGATGAACCGTCTGTAGTAACCTGCCAGTCCCAGGAAACTGCGAATCTCAGTGACTGAACGAGGTCTCTCCCACCTGAGCACTGCCTCGACCTTGGCGGGGTCCACCGCCAGGCCGTCTCCAGAGATCACATGACCCAAAAAGGTCACCTCCCTCAACCAGAACTCACACTTGCTGTATTTGGCGTACAGCCTGCGTCGTCTCAGAGTGTCTAGAACCATCCGCAAGTGCTGTCCGTGCTGCGTCCGATCTCTAGAATAGATGAGTACATCATCTATGAAAACCACCACAAACTGGTCCAAGTACGGTCTAAACACCCGGTTCATCAGGTCCATGAAAGCAGCGGGGGCATTGGTCAGCCCAAACGGCATGACCAAAAACTCGTAGTGTCCGTACCGGGTGCGGAAAGCTGTCTTGGAGACGTCGGTCTCCCTGATCCTCAATTGGTGGTATCCAGACCTCAAGTCGATCTTGGAAAACACCGTGGCACCCCGCAACTGGTCAAACAAATCGTCAATCCTCGGCAGCGGATATCTGTTCTTGATGGTGACCCTATTCAGCTGTCGGTAGTCCACACAAAGGCGTAGGGTCCCATCCTTCTTCTTCACAAACAATACCAGAGCTCCCCAGGGAGACGCACTGGGCCTCACGAAACCTTTCTCCAAAAGGTCCTGCAACTGGGACTTGAGCTCTCGCAGCTCAAGCGGTGCCATTCTGTATGGCGCGGTGGAGATGGGGCTGGTCCCTGGTACTAGTGAGATCTCAAACTCGATCTCACGCTCGGGCGGTAGTCCTGGTAACTCGTCTGGGAACACGTCGGAGAACTCTCTGACCACCGGGATGCTCTGGAAGTCTGCCACGGGGCTGTGCTCTGCCACCACACAAGCTAGGAAGCCCTCACACCCCTAGCTCAAAAGTCTCGCCGCCCGAAGTGCCGAAATGCACCTGAAACCTCTGTCCACTGGCTGCCCGTGAAACTCGAAAGAAGGCAACTCCGGAATGGAGAAGACAATCTTCCTCTCAAAACAGTCTACCAAGGCGTGGTAAGCGGACAGCCAATCCATCCCCAGAATCACTCCAAAGTCCTCCATCTGTATCATAATCAGGTCAGCTGGCAGGCTATGTCCCCCGATGCTGACCTCGCAACCCATGTACACCCCCTCAGCTACAAACAACTGACCACTCGGACCTCTGATTACGAACGGATTCTCTAACAGTGTATAATCCTGGTCCAAACTAACTGCGAAACTGGCTGCGACAAACGAGTGCGTAGCGCCGGAATCGAAAAGCGTGTAAACGAGTCTGCCAGAAACTGAAACCATACCTGCTACCACGGATCCCGAAGCTCTGGCGTCCCTGTGTGTTAGGGCGTTGATACGCCCCTCAGCTCTAGGTGCGAACGAAGCAGCCACACTCTGCGTCGGACGGGTAGGTGCTGGCCGGTACCCTCCTCGCGACTGCAGTCCTCCTCCTCGTGCCTGGGAACCGCGGCCTCCTGCACGCCCTCCAGTGCTCTGCACGGGAAGTATCTGCTGACCTCCTGCCCTAGATGGGCAGTCCCTCCTGACGTGGCCCGGCTGGCCACACTGGTAGCAGAGGGGAACCTGACTCCCGCCCTCAGTGAGTCCCTGCTGTCGGCTAGGCGGGGGTCCGGTGCTGGCGACTGGCCCCTGTCGAGGGCCCCCAAAGGCCACTGATGGCCCTGCACAACGTGACGGCTCTCCTGCGGACGTCACGTGTCTCCGTTCTCGCCGGCCCTGTGAGAAGTCTGGCTGAAAGGGCCTCTTCCGCCCACCGTCAATCTCTCGCGCGGACGGGTTGGTCTCCTCGTAAGTCATAGCTGCCTCTACCACCCTCGAAAACGTCGGCAGCTTCAGGGGTTTGACATACCCCCGGATCACAGGCTGGAGCCCCTCGGTGAACCTCCAAAGGCGCTCCTCCTCAGTGGCTACCGCTGTCGCTGCAAAGCGGGACAGCTCTAAGAAACGCGTGCGGTACGCGCTCACGGTCATCGTCCCTTGGCGGAGAGTGTGGAACTCCCGCCTCCTCTGGTCCTGCCATGTCTGGGGAAAGTACTGCTCGCAGAAGAGGGTGACGAACTGGTCCCACGTCGGCTCATCCCTCTCCTGTCCCCGGACCGCCCTCCACCACCTGTGTGCCACACTCTCCAGCTGGTACGTGGCAAAGGCCACGCGGCACTCCACCGGGGGGCGAAGGGTGTCGAAGATCTTCTCCAGCTGCTCAAGCCAGTCCTCTGCCTCGGTCGGGTCCTCATCCCCCTTGAAGGAGGGGGGCTTCAGCTTCCGGAACTGTCCGAAAAGCTCGAAGTGGCGCTGTAGGGGAGGTGCTGGTGCACCTCCAGGCGAAGGTGCCTCGTGTACAGAAGTGTCGGAGGAAGGTGGGGGCGGCAGGGGCCCATCCCCTCCCTCGTGTCCAGCGCCGAGTCCGTCGCGTGGTCCCACAGAGGACTCCCCTTCTGCAACCCCAGGAGGAGGTGCTCGGGGCGGTGGGTGGAGCTCCTCTCGTACAATATCCCGTATCAGTCTGGCGAGGTCCTGGGCCTGGACGCCAGGGAGTGGTGGCTGGTCCACCGAGACGTCAACGACAGCACGTCCACCTCGCCGACCTCGCCCTCGGCCGCGCCCGCGGCCAGTCTCGCCAGTCCCGCGACGAGGCATCTCCTGCAAGGAGACGCGAAACAAAACGGAAACGTCAAAACAAACTGTACCTAACAAAACTTCTAAGAGCTCATGTCAAGAGATATGTTGTGGTGGCTACTCTAGCTATAAACATCTGAATTGGTTATTTTCCAGTCAGTTGATTCACTTCTCGGGACGACCTTGCTCTGATACCTCTTGTAACGACCCGGTTCCCGAGTCCCTACGAGACACGAGAACCGGACCGACTCGACTAATCCCAAGACCTAGTCGTCCAACGAGGAAGTAACCAAAAGACAGTAAAATAAACCACATTCAGCATGAATATAACTAACAGTAAGAAAGTACAGCAGTAAGGAAAGAAACTACTACAGTAGGTACCACCACAACAGTAAAACAACATTTATCATATAACAAGAACTGCAGGTAAAGAAGGTACAGCGGAAACAAAAACTACTCACTAGAACAGAAACGAAAGAGGTACAAAAGGCTGTGGTAACTCTACTGGACCCTACTCGGCCCAGCGTCCTCTGCAGCCGCTGACCCTGGCTGCTCAACACCTGGTCCTGAAAAAGGTAACGAGTGTAACACGTCAGCAAAACGCTGAGTAGAGTGGCAAACTAACTAAAGGCAACAGTAGAGTGTACAGTAGCTATTATGTTCTATTACTTCCTTTATTCGCATCTTTCAATTTTTCTCACTATTTCATTTATTTCTCAGGTCCTTTACTTGATCTCGAATGTCCTCGTGGGAACGATCTTGATTGCAGTCTTTTCCAAAAGTAGAAGTATCACGTGGTGCTCTCCTGGCCGGGAGAGTCCCCCGTGGTGATCCTACCCTCAGTCAACCACCCCAAGGTCACTGACAGACGTAACGGTGACTACGGCACGCGTGATAAACGCACAGGTAGCTAGCCCGCACTGGCACGCGGTCAGTCGTTTCCATTAACGGGTGCGCCCAAAGCACAGCACGGAACCAGGGCAGAGCCCTCTCAGTAACAGGGGTCCAACCCCTCCACAGTAACCAAACCGGGGCCTTGCCCCTCCACAGTCCGTGCACCCTCGCCTGACTACCCTGGTTTGCCCTAGTGGGCCTAACAAGTCGGTGAAAGAGGCTAGCAGAACCCCGGGGCCCGTGGGGTAGCTAGTACTCTCCTAACACTACTAGCTCTCCTCGGTACTACGTACACGAGGGCCAACAAGTCGGTACAGAGCGGCCAATCCTAACCCCGGGTCCCTGGGGCGGCTGGCCCCACTCTGCACTAAACAGGTACAGGTACTTCCCTTGGTACTGCGTACCCAAGAGACAGTACAAAATACATCTCAGTTCCATTCCTTTTTCTTTCCAGGAGTTCCACTCCTAATTCCCCGTAGGGTTCCAGCTCTTTATCTCAGAACATCATATGTTTCACTTTCCAGATTCACGTTCTCAAAATCCATGATCTCAAACATGTTTCTTTATTCATAACAGGCAGCTGTTAATTCAAATTACAGGCAGCTTTATATTCCTTTCCATTTTTCCAAGACTGCAGTATTATACATTCCACTAGTTTTTCCATCCTAAGATTCATGCCACATCCTAGGATCTAGCATACAACTAGTTTTCCAGCCCTAGGATTCATGCATCACCTAGGAGCTATCATTCCATACATTTCTCATTCCTAGGATTCATGCAATGTCCTAGCTTCTAGTTATGGTTCCATACTTTAACAGATTTTATTTATAAACTTAAGCCACTCTACCAGGTACAACGGGAGTAATGGGGGCGTGATCGGGAATCCCGCGTGCCTCCGCGACTCTCAAGACTACAACTGAACGAGGTCCTATCACAAGGATCAAACACAGGGAGTGTCTCAAAACAGTGTATAGCTACTGTAGACGAGTAGAGGAATTAATTCTGAAAAGAACGCAACTCGAAATGCGGAAAACGGAGCCCAAACGGGCCCTAACGGGTCGAGAAAGACGATACTGTGCAAAATCAGACGTCTAGAACTCCTTCCAGAAGTCTTAAACGGTGGATCAGAGAATTACCTGTTCAGCGTGGTTTCCCAGACGTCCAGAAGTCTGCGGGGACGTCTGTCCTATACCCCAGACGTCCGATGGTCCACACGGACGTCTGTAGGTCACTCCCGCCGTCTGGTACGACTTCCCGACGTCTGATTCGCAAAGGATGGCGAATCAGCGAACCTGCGCACAGCCAACCCCCCTCCCTCAGTACGGTCAGTCGACAAGAAGGAAGAAGAAAGCGGAAACTCACCTTTCATACGTCTATATGATCTTACAGACGTCGACCTTGCCGTCTGGCTATCAACCCAGACGTCTGATTCTGGAAATTTTTCCAGAATCAGAACCTTGCTCGGCCTCCGCTCGCGACGCCGCCCGCGTCGCACCTCGCGCGTCTGCTGCTCAGCCCGCAGCAGGTCCCTCCCCGCGTCGCTCCGCGCCCCCTGCGCCCTCCGTCGGTCGGCCAAGCCGCTCCGGCGAGCTCGCCCTCACGGCAGAGCTCCGCCCTCGCACGCCGCACCTCCGCGCTCACTGCGGCCGCCGCTGCCGCCCTCACGTCCGCTCGCTCTCGCGCACAGGAAGAAGAAGGAGGAGACGGCGGAGACGGGAGGGGAGGCACGCCCCTTTTAACGCCGCGCAGAGAGGAGAGAGAGAAGGCGGCAGGCCGCCTGCAGCCGCAGAGAAAAGAGGGAATATGCGGTCTGCGCGCTTAGGCGCGCAGGCGACTCGCGTGTGTCGAAAATAACGGATTTCAGGACGTCTGGAAACGATCCCAGACGTCTGTTCAGACGTCTGTATGTGATCCCAGACGTCTGGACCGACGTCTGGGCCTCCTCCCAAACGTCTTAAAAGACGTCTGGGGCACGCATTCGTAACACCGTACTCAAGGGCCAGCTTACTTCCCCATTCACATTTCCAGTTCCATTCTATTTATTTCCAGGAGCTCTACTCCTAATTCCCCGTAGGGTTCATGCTTATGTTTCTCAGGCCAAGCCATACTATGTTTCATCATTTCAGGTTTATTCGCAGATAGCACGTGTTTCCAACATCCAATCTTTCTTTTCCAATTTATACACAGGCAGCTAGTATTTATTTGCAAACAACAGGAATTACATGTTACAGTACTCTACATTTCACAGGCAGCTGTTATGCAATTACAAGCATTTAATACAATCGTTCCATAGTTTCTAGTCCTAGGATTCATGTCATACCCTAGGATCTATCATTCAATCTAGTTTTCAGGTCCTAGGATTCATGCCATACCCTAGGATCTATCATTTATTCTAGTTTTCAGGTCCTAGGATTCATGCCATACCCTAGGATCTATCATTTATTTCAGATATGCATTTATGTTTGTAATTAACTAAGGGAAGCCACTCTACCTGCAAAATCGGGAGTAATGGGGGCTCGATCGGCGGGTCCACGTGCCTCCGCAACCCCCAAGTCCGCAACAGAACAATGTCCTAGCATAAAGATTAATCACATGGAACTACTCATAACAGGGTAAAAGTATTTCAAATAAGTAGAGGAACTTATTCCGAGAAGAACGGAATCCTAAACGCGGAAATCGGACCTCGAACGGACCCTAAACGGGTCAAAAATGATAACTCTGACTCAAATCAGACGTCTAGAACATCTTCCAGACGTCTTAAAAAGGGGTCAGGTCATACCTCACTCTGTGCTATTCCTCAGACGTCCAGGGGTCCTGCTGAACCGTCTGGACCTAGTTCTAGATGTTCAACCACCTCTCCGGACATCTGGAGACGCTCTCCGCCGTCTGGTGACTTGCCTAGATGTCTGAATCGCGTGGGAGGACGTGTCCCGTGCCTTCCCGAAGCGAAACCTGCACTCGCACGCAAAACTCCCTCAGCAAGGCACGAGACAGAGCTTCAGCGGAATGGCCTGCATGGCCATATCCACAAAAAGGAAGGCATAGGCACAGTACGTACCTATCAGTCGTCTGGAGCTTCTTCCAGACGTCGTCCACGTCGTCTGGATGTAGGTCCAGACGTCTGATTCTAGGAAAATTCCCAGAATCAGAACCTACTCCATCTTCTTCCCGCTACGCGCGGCCGCGCCGCGCTCGTCCGCCCGTTGCCCGAGCTGCAGCAGCACCGGGGAAACCTCCCCAACATAATGCTCCTCCGCGTGCACGCCAGCCGACCTTGAGCTGCTCCGACGAGCTCTCTCTCTCACGGTTTGCGCACTCTCTTCTCTTCCCTCTCACTACTCTTCTCCCCTCCGCCACTGCACCCGGCTACAGCTGCCGTGCTCGCTCTCACTCTCACTCTCGCGCTGGAGGAAGGAGGAGACAGATGGGGTGGGGTGGCGTGAGGGAGAAGAGGGGGGTATTTGTAGGCGTTGGGGGAAGGTTTCTGCAGGTCGGCGAGGGGAGAGAAAAAGAAGAACGCGGCGGGGTTTCAATCTGCGCGCAGACTTGCTATCGTACGCATGCAAAAATTAATTTCCAAGCGTCTGGGAAGGCGTCCAGACGTCTAGCCAGATGTTTGGACCAACTTCCAGACGTCTTAAAATGTTTTGATGTCACGGGTCTTAACATTCGGGTTCAAAACGCCTTGCTGGGTCAGCACATTATTCGGGTTAGGCAGAGGTTGAGAAAGAAGTGTGCCCGGTTGGCAAGAATTTACCAACTATGCGAGTTGGTTGCGGACCTCTGTGATTTCGTCCTTGTGTTGTTTCTGGATAGCCACATTCGTTCTTTGAATGTTAGCCAGAGTATGGAGGATGAGGGACATTTGGTCTTGGTTGGGCTCGGATGGATAAGTGGGGTTGGGCCGAGGCTGAGGCGACTGATAAGGACGTGGGGCTTGTAGACGGGGTTGAAAGGGTGGTCTTGGGCTCTGAGAATTTCCCACCCACTGGAAATTAGGATGGTTTCTCCATCCAGGGTTATAGGTGTTGGAAAATGGGTTATTCTGGATGACGTTGAGGTCCTCGCAGGTCTGAGGAGCCTCAGGAAAGTTGGAAAATGGGGGAGTAGAGTTCCCCTGGCAAGAATAGAAAGGATCAGAGGCCCCTCCGATCCTAGAATCAGATGGGGGTGGATATGGATCCATCCCAAGAGAAGGTCGGTGGAAAATGTTTTGCATAGTTTCCTTTGCGGGAGGTGGCTGTGCGAAGGAGTTCTACGCAGAGGTGGCTTGCTACAAGTGCTGAGTCAGCTTGTCCACCTTCTTCTCAATAATTGAGACCTTGTCCAACCGACTGGCCATTAATTCCAAGTCGACAGATGCGAACAGGCCCTGCACCACATGTGCTCCCCTAAGGTTCATCGCTGCACGGGTATTCGTCCGGTCGAATAATCCCATGGAGTCATTGTTGATGGAATTCTCGCACATATTCTCAAGAATCTCCCACACGGTGTCTTCATGTTGACCCATGATATTTCCTCCGCAAGTTACATTGACGAACAATCTAATATCTTCACAGAGTCCCTGGTAAAAGACTGGACTTGTTCCCATTTAGAAACTCCATGATGGGGGCACTTTCTCATGAGATCCTGGAATCGATCCCATGTCTCATTAAGAGGTTCTCTCATCTGCTGCATGAAGTGAGTAATCTGATGGCGCAAGGCATTTGTCCGACCAATGGGAAAGAACTTCAAAAACTCAGACTGAAGTTCTTCCCAAGTGTTGATCGGGCGGGTCTGTGTCTGATACTAATGAGCTGCCTTGTCCATAAGGGAGAAAGAGAACATCTTCATGAGTAAGATATCCCAATTTTGTGCATCTGACCCGAAGGTCTGGGCCAGATGCTTAAGCTGTTTGATATGCTGGAAGGGATCTTCAGAGTTAAGCCCATAGAATTTAGGTATGGCATGAATCATATTGGGCTTCAATTCAGAATCAAGTGCTCCAGTCGGGATTCTGACTCGAGGCTCAATTGCCACAGTAGCGGGATTATAGTGATCTCGCATCACGGGGTGCTACAGTGGGTTCATGAAATTATGGAAGAGATCATTAAGACGCTGGAGCTGGTGCTCAAGACTATTCTCTTCTTCAACAGGCTGAGCCATGATGGAAGAAGAAGGGGAACTAGGTTCAGAATCAGAAGAGAGGTCTATGTGGAGTGGTTGTCGCACAAACAAGGGTACCAGGGCTTAGCCTCGAGGAGAGTGCATTTCTAGAGGAGGTTTCAAGGACCTCCTACCAAACATGCACTGATGGACTGGATGAGGTTAGAATGTGTTGGACCCAATCAAGACACCCAAAATATGTTGGGTGACTATAGAGGTTCGAGGTGGATGATACCCCTTGATCGGAAGGTCGTCCACCTGAGAATTACCTGGGCAGCCAGAGAGGTTGTGTCCCGCGAAGACCTTTACACGGTAGAGCGCCCCCACTGGTTACAGGTTTCCCCCACCCGACCTCTCTTGTCACTGAGATTCCAGGTAGACCAAAATAGGGACCTTGACTTCCTAAGTCTACCACTTTTAATTAAGATCAAGGTGCTTAGGGTTTCACTTGAACTTTAAGTCTTTTGTGTGCAAAAAGTGACCTAATTTAAAGGTTGGTTGATCCAAGGGATCAACTTCACCTTTTTGTTCCTGTGAGAGCTTATTAGGTCCTTTCTTTTAGTGTTCAAGTGAATTAAGATCCAGATTTCTTAGGGTTCCTCTTAATAGATCTTTTCAAGCAATGGTTTAGGCACACCTCCTTTTGGAATTTTCAATTCTTGATTAGAAGATGTGTCTCTAAAACCCTAGCTTAGAATCCTAGGTTGGCTCTAGTTGGTCCAATTAGTTGCCTCAGAAATGGGTAACTAGGGCTGAAGCAAGAAGGTTTTAGCCCTAGCTACCTTAAGAAGATATGCAGAAAAAATGTGTTGAAATTTAAAAACAGGCAACTCCATGAATTACTATGTATAGAAGATAGGTAGCCCTAGATTGATTTTTTTCTTTCCTTTTTCCTCTTTAGAATGTGGGGGTTTAAGAGAGAGGGGATTGAGGGTTACCTGTCCTCTGGTGTGTTTGTTGTGCGGCTGCTTTGTTCTTCCTTCCTTTCCTGCACAACAAAAGAGAGATTAAATTAGTATAAAATCAGAAATTGTGATTTTGAAGCTTCTAAAATGCCCGTTGCTCCCTGATTGCACGGCAAAAATATACCTGCAATTGTGCCGTCTTGTGCTATTTCCTAGCATTACCAATGCATATTAGGTCTCCATAGTCGCATTGTAAAAATACACGCGTGCATGCATTTAATTGAGAGGGGAGGAGAATAAAATAAGTGGCCTTGCAATTAACATTTTTCCTCAAGTGCATCTTTGCAAATTCACCATCTTTCTATTTTTTATTTCACTTGATTTTGAAATCTTCCCCGCGGCTGCATGGAACAACACCTTCCTCCTCACGCCATTCCCTGCTTAGGCCCTTTCCCTACGCCAGCCTCTCCCTGCCATGAGCCATGCATGAGCATGCACAGCTAGGGCATGGCTGTGCATACTCTCCTCTTCCTCTATAAAATAGCCACGGCTCCTCCTTTGCAAAAGCCAGCCTGGTCCACGAGAAAAAAAAAAACCAAAAAAAAACACTTTGCAGACCTTCTTCTCTAGGCCACCATCTCCTCCCTCTCCCTCCATACGTCGGCCCTCCTCCTCTGAGGAGACACCTGGCGGACATGAGACAATCACTGTGGTGCACACCCACCACAGTGAGACCACCACCGCCCAGCTCATCAAGGAGCCGGTGGGAGTGGGGTCTTCTTTTCCATGTTTCTTCATTTCCAGCACTTCAGCCATTGTCGCAGGCTTCAAGGTCTGAAGCTCCGCGGCAGCAGCAGCAAGGCGGTAGCAGCTGCCCCAGCCTTTTCAAGGTGGCAACAGGCCACCCTCACTTCCACGCGCGCCTGCAAGCACCCTCGCCTCCAGCTTCTTCGCGCAAGCGCCCTGTCGCGCTCTCTCTTCCGCAACCGGCCACCGCACACTACTACAGTGGCCGGCCAAGCTTCACCGCACACCAGCTGCACCCGCAAGCCTCAGCGCAAGCAGTAGGTTGCCCTCGCCCTCCACCGCGCACGCCAGTAGCCCTCTCCGCGCGCTCTGTCTTGACAAGCCACCAGCCGGAGCCACTCCTCCGCGCGCGGTGAGCCGTCCGCACTCACAGCACCTGCAGCAGGCGGTTGCGCGGCTCGCCCGGCCACTGTAGCCACTGTTCATGCCAGTCAGCACGACACTGTGGCTACAGTGGGGTGACCGATGAGTTTCTCACTTAACCGGTCACCCGGCAAGCTGCTACCGCCGTTCTCCCGCGCACGCGTTCAGTCCCGCGCCCGCTCTAGTGCCTGCCTGCGCGTCTGCGTGCGTCCGCGTCGCCCACACCCACCCGCTCCCTTCGCCCGCGTACACCTCTCCACGCCACTCCCTCCAGCGCACTCCTCTCTGTGTGCATACACGCCTATGCATGCGTGTGTGGACCAGACGACGCTCCACAGCCTCAGACAGCTTAACCTGCCTCTTCTTCACAGTAGCGCTCTCTCTCTCCTACTCTCTCTCTCTCTCTCTCTCTTTCTCTCTTTCTCACAACACTCTCTCTTTACCGACGCTTACACACATACACTTACACTTTCATACACACACACACCTATACACTATTATATACATATATATATATATATATATATATATATATATATATATATATATATATATACGTATACATATATATATTGATATATATACATATATATATATTTACATACCTAGATTTATATACATATACATATATAACTACATATATATACCTATATATTTATAACCATATATATATTTTTTTTTTCAC
This sequence comes from Thalassia testudinum, assembly GCA_037157565.1. NCBI lineage: Eukaryota > Viridiplantae > Streptophyta > Magnoliopsida > Alismatales > Hydrocharitaceae > Thalassia > Thalassia testudinum. The sequence goes on from JAZHRO010000073.1 coordinate 158,126,897, forward strand.
ATTACTTATCATACGTGGTATCGCAAGAATATCTGCACCAGTTGCTGATATTCCCCGATACACGCATGCAAAAAGCGTGGTCACACACATCTTCCACCATCCATCCTACACTCCACGCGGCACCTCGTCCTGTTGGTTGCGTCTTTCTAGACGACGATCGACTCGACACCGTGCTACACTCCATCTCCACCCCCACCCCTTTATATATATAATATATACCTATATATATATTATATTTATTTTATTTCTGTTTTGCTTTCCTATAGATATATATATATACATATATATCTATACTATATTTACTTTATTTCTATTTCTCTTGCATGCCCATAAAAAGATAAAAAATATATATATATAAAAGAGAAAAGATAATCTTTGACTTGCACGTATTCCGTCTTGCGAATAGCAAGATCCGTTTTGGAACCCTGATTTGACTCAAAGCCAAGAACTTAATTTTGAGGGTGTGCCTCAAGGACAAAGATTACCAGAAAAAAATCTAAATAAAAAAAATACCAAAAACACAATAAACGAACGGAAGAGATTCGTTGTAGGAAAGGCGTAGAAACTTGACTTGTACCCCACTTCCCTGAGTTCGACCCTGGGCCTAAAAGTGACCAAGATAAAATCAAGTAGGCCAGGTTAAAAATTTTGTAAAGAGATGATTAGGTTCGATTTAGGTTAACCACTATACACACTTCAACGATAAAATCATAATATTAACAACCTAACTGGGTCCGACACCACTCCCCGGCAACGGCGTCAAAAACTGGTAGCGGTGTTAAATCGACCGGTTTGATTTTATTTTATTACTCGAATACCAAAAATTCTCCGAGGTCGAACTCAAGGAGCAAGCTCGATTCTAGAAGCGTAGAAAATCATAATTTACAATATACTGTTTTACAAAAAGATTAAAGAGAGGAAATAAAAATTTGTCTCTTCTCTTTTCTTCTCTCTTTCTTCTTTTGTCCTCCTTTCTTTCTGTCTTCAGACATCTAACTCCATGGATCAGACGCCTTAAGTAGCCACTTGCTACAGTGCTTGTGGTCTCCTTCTTCTTTCTTTCAGCTGCTGCTGCTGCTTCTTCTTCTTCTTGGCTTCTTCTTTTTCTCTTCTTTTAGCTGCTTGGCCTTCCTCTCTGCAGTAGCTTCTTCTTCTTCTTTTCCCTTTCGCTCTGTCTCTGCCTTCTCCTTCTTTTGTTGGCTTCCTGCTCTTCTTTTTGGCTTCTTCTTCTTCTTCCTTGAGCTTGCTTCTCCTCTTCCTCTTCTCCTGCTTCAGCTTCTTGGTGCGACTAAGTCCTTGGCCGCTCCTTCCTTCTTCTCCTTCATTTCCCTGCACAGGCATATGGTTAGGCAAACCCTAACCCCTACCCTCCCCGCATCTCTCTCTCTCTATTTCACTCCAGGGTTCCTTCTCCCAGAGCCTATTCGGGTATGCGGGTCGGGTGATGCGCCCGGGACCAGGCCCACCGGCGTGTGGTGGTGGGCGAGGTGTGCACAGGTTGGGTAATCGGGTCGGGCCAGGTCCACGGGGGGTGGTCGTGGACGAGGCTGGGTGAGCGGGTGAGAGGGACCTCACCCCGTGTGACTGAGACGATAAGCCTCAATCACTTTTACAATTTATGCGGGTGCGCGGCGTCAGCAGCTACCGATGTGGGACTATCCGTGCCCCTCCCTTCTCGCGAGCCTGTAGCAGGGGGTGCCCTTCCAATTGCAGCAAGATGCGAGGCTTGTGGCTTCAATTGGGGACCTGGGACCGTGCGCGAAGCTCTTCCGTGCAACTTGGGACTCCAACCTAGGACACAGGTGCCTGGAGCGAGCCTGCGAGCAAGCTCGAAGCTTGCTCGTTAATGGCGACGAAGCCCGGAGACCTGAAATCAGCAAAACGGCCTCGTGGCCTTGTCAGAACGTTTGGCAGGCTTCGCCAGAGCACGGCGAAGTTACTATAGTGGTTAGCATGGCACAGAGCGACCTAAGCGTGCGTGCCCAGGTCGGTCTGAGTTCATGGAATGGATTTGTTCGGGGGGAGGCAACAATGGTTGGCGTGGTGAATGAAGGGTCGCAGGGTGATCAGTGGGTGGAGGTGATGCTCGGGGATCGGTTGGCGAGGGCTGGATCTGTCTGTGGTGGTGAAATGACCTCGTCGGAGTTGATGGCCAGAGGTGGAGATGGTGAAGGTGGACAGTGGTGTAGAGGGGTTGAAACAACAAATTGATAGAGGGGAATTAAAGAGAAGGGTAAGAGGGACTTAGCTGGTAGGTCAGGAGTGAACAGAGGAGGCGGAGTTGGCGAGCGGCTGGTACTGCCGTCGCCAGAGACGAAGGCGCCCAGGGGAAGAGATGGTGACAAGGAAGAGGGGTTGGAGGGCACCCGCTGGTATGGCACGGCACGGTGGAAGACGGCGGAGGCAACCCTACCACTGGTATGGTGGAAGGGCGACGAGAGAGGGGGAGGAGAGTCACCGGAGCCCGTGGGCAGATGGCTGGAGGAGGAGGAGACGAAATTGGGGAGTTATCTCTGGCCAAAACAGGCTTGAAGGATGTGGCAGAGGGTGCCACTCCATAAATAGGCATCAGCCAGCCGCAAAGTGCGCAAAAGAGGCAAGAAAAACCCTGTCGAAGACGTGGGAAAATGGAGACCTATACCTCTTGCGCGTTCACATGAGAGGTATGGTGGCCAACAGGGCATGGGAGCCGACCCATGTGGCAAGGGACAATGCAAGGAGTCTCCCTTTCAAATCTGGGGCCGGCTCCCCATGCATGGCGGCGCCATCCTTCGTGTAAAGTCGCCGGAGGTATGGCTTACGCATGTGGGTGACAGAGGGACCTGATTGAAGAAGACGACGGGAAAGATAGGGGTTTTTTTGCAAGGTTTCAAAAAGCTAAGGGTCAAAAATATTTATTGAGGACCATTTTGTAAAGTGGGTCAAGACGATCTTCTCTTAGGTCCAAATTTTGGCATAAACCTAATTTGGACCTAAGGAATCCAATGGTGAAGATGGATTTTAGGTTTGACCATGTTTGACTAAACATTTTGCACAAAAATCCAAATTAGGTCAAAATTAAGTATGGTTCTCAATCTAGGTCAAGATAGGTTCCAACGGCCAAATTAAAGGTTTTAGACCCTAGGGAATGTTTTTTCATAAATTTTAGAAGATTTAATTGATTTTTATCTTTCCTGGAACTTCGTGAATTAAAGTGGGTTTATTTTAGGGTTATAGAATGTCATTTAATTCCCAGATTTTGTCATAATCATTTTCTGACCAAATCATCCCAATTTTTCTCTTATTAAGTCCACTTGATCTGTGTTTAGACCCTTAGAAATCCCGTTCATGTACTATAATGGTAAAATTACAGTTTTACCCCTTGTGTAATGTTTTATTTTTTACTCAACAATTCTTTGATTTAGGCCTTCCCTTAGGTTTTGTAGGGGCTTTTGTTCAATTTATTAGGTCAAAAAATGCTAGTTAGGGTTCATGATAAAGTTCTCATCAGCATGAAAAATCCAAAAATATTGTAAATAAATAAAATAAATGTGTCTTGAGTTAGCTTAGGTTTAGTTTTAAGTGTTACAGTCCTTACGTTTAGGTTTCAGAGTCTCTTAAACATACTAGTAGAAGTCCTAGTCTTTTTTGGTTTAAAAATAAAAGAAAACACACAAAAAAAACAAAAAGAGTCCTCTTTTTCTCTTCTCACCTTTCCTCCCTCTTCCCCTATATCTATAAATCATAAAAGTAAAATAAAAATATAAAAAACTTCAAAAAGCCATAAAAATACCTTGTATATAGTATTTATACTTGTATATAATATAATATTAAGTTAATTGTATATAGAAACTTATATATCTATAATGTATATAAATAACTTATATATTTATTATATTCACTTAAGTAAGTATTTATGTTAAGTTATACAGTATATATTATAATTATATAATTATGTATTTATTTATTTATATTATATGTACATAAGCCATGTATAATTGTAAATAACTATTTCTCAAAAAATAATTGTAAATAACTAAGTATATACTTATAATTATAATTATAACTGTATATATAACTTAAAGTAATTATATTGTACAATAACATACCTTTATATTTATTTATTTATCTTAACATTGTATATAATTATGTTCATAAGTTAGTTAGGTATATTAGTAAGTTAAAATAATTTAAATTAATAAATTAAGGAATTATTGAAATAAAGTATCTTTTATTCTTGCATACTATAATTTAAAATAATTTTAGTATTTTTATAACCTATTTATACTGTAGAATAGTATTTATACTATATATATATGTATATCTATGTAAATAGTGTATTTAATTATGTATAAATTGAAATAAATCCATAAAAATAAATTAAAAATCTGTAATAATAAGTTAGTGATGTATATTAACTAATTTATAAGTCAATTGAACAATTAATTTATTAATTTATACTTTAATTAATGAATTAAACAATAAACCAATATGTAATTTTCACTAACTTCAACAAAATTTTAAATATATTTATATGTTTAATTATTGTAAATAAACTATACCAATGGAAAGCCTTATGTATAGGCTTCATGTATATATAATTTAATTTTAAAATAATTAAGTATTTAGTAACTAAATTTAGGCCTTAAGTTGGCCAAAATCCAAGCTGGCGTAGCCAATTTTGGTGCCAAAGAAAGTCCCACATCGTGGGTTGATGCACACCCGCGCCCCTTTACAATGAAATGCACTGATGACCTTCTTGGTTGTCAGCGTTGGACGCATAGAGTGTGTGGGTGTGAGTGAACATATTGGTGGGCTAGGAGCCAAGTTGACCTGAATGGGTCAAGGTCTGAATGTGGGCTTGTATGGGCCCAAAACTATACACGAATCAACCTAATAAATACAAGGGCCCAAGATTAGCAGTGGTTGATTCATTCCTTGTGTGCTGTAGATCCTGTGAACGGTTGGGCCAGCAAATCCCTAATTTTTGGTTAAGTATAGACTAACTAAGGTTAAGTTAAGGTTAAAATAGCTAAATGTTAAAGAGGTGTGTATGTGTAGTGTTAGAGTTAGTGTTGCGTGAGTTAAGTGTTTAATATGTGCTGTGTGCGTTAATAATGTGGTTTTTGCCGTACTGTTTGTATATATGTTTTTAAGGTTTTTAGTGATGTTTATAGACGTCAGTGTAGATAGTTATATATGTTAGTATAATATATAGTATATGTTAGTGTTTATATTCTTTTTTTGTCTATATTGAGACATTACTTAGATAGAATTGTACATAACTAACCTAGATTAGTTCATATTGCTTTTTAATGTCTTTCTACTTGTTTATATGTTTGAGGCATTGTCATTAACACTAATTAATTCATTATTATACATAATTGACTTAGATTAGTTCATTCTTTACTTCTTTCATTCATTTGTATATAAACTTAACATTGTTGGAATAAAATATGATTTTTGGATAATAGAGAGTGATGTATATTAATAACTACTTTTCAGTGAATGACCTTAAATAAAATCAATAAAAATTGTATATAAATAAAATGACATCCATCTGGATTGCAACTATACTACAACGCATTAATTAACCATAACTAACAAGCAATCCAGAAGGTACATCATTTTTTGGTGCCGTTGCTAAGGATTCAAACCTGATAATGGTGTGATTTTATGATGTGTTGTATAGATTTTCGATCAAAGGCCCACAAAGATTCAAAATAGTAGTGAAGCACAGATTAGTAAGAGTTAGGGTTTGGGTTGGGCAACTTCCATGCCAAAAGAAGGTTCATTGAAGGTGTTAATCACAACTTGTTGATGGAAATCCCACCAACTTGTTTGGAAGACTTGAAACATTAAATAGTTAATTTGAACAAAGTATTGAGCGTAGAAGTTCACTAGGTATCATTGGTTGTACATAGATAAAAGAAGTAAGCTAGAAAAATGATTAGCTTTAAGAAGTCATTAAGATACATATAATCCGTATCGACAACTTGCATACAAGTTATTTTTTTTTCCTTGAAAATACGATTACAAAATTAAAGTGTTGTACCAAACAAAATATTTAGGATTAAAGGGTAAGTGGAATTTGTATCTAAATCTAGAGAATCAAGATGTTTTTCACAAGTAAAGATCTCCCTAGTTCTAGAAGAAAAGGAGCATTTGTTGTATGAAAGGACAATGCTTCACAAAATGGATGTTGGTTTCATCCGCTTGTGTATAAAGGTAGTAAGATGGTTAAGCAAGAACTCCCCTTGAAAGGGACTCTTGGGTTGCAGCTTGTTATTTCCAAATAGCCAGAACAATAAAGAAGTTCTAGGTGGATGGAACCTCTTTCAAATGTTAAGTGAGATTATGGGTCTTACTTTGCTATCAGCTAGTAAGTTATCGATTTTTTTTTACCAAAAATGGAACCATTTTTTGGTAGTTTTTGTGCTATAGTTTACCTTTGTATTACCCCCTCCACCACCACCATCATGAACCTCTAATAACAACACTTCACTCTATGACATCTCCATTGGAAGCACTTTTATGTCTTCTCTAACACCATTGCACCCTTATTAGCCATCACTATACCCTCATCATCAAACCACCATTGCCACTCGTGTCGACGCCATCACTTCAACAGGTGTCACCACTACTACAACAGGCACCATAATTATCACATCTTCATGAACACCACAATCATTCCTATGATTAAGGGGGAAGGTGACGAATGATTCACAATGGAGAGGATCACGATTAAGAGGTGATTCAATAAAGGAAGGGTAGTTGAGAAACATAACTAGCATAGCTTTTGAATTAGAGGAGGATGGTAGGTGAAAGCATCTAAGCTATCATAAAAGGAGTCCTCTGTTGTCTCTCTCTCTTTCTCATTCATAATTTGCAACTTGTTTGTTTAGAGATATATACATGTGTGAAATTCATATGTAATAGTATAATCATTCAAGTTATGCCATTATTGATTGTTGGATCATCCATGGACTTCGCTAAGTCAAGGTAATATACATCAAATGGATAGTTGGGGTAGTCTATCTAAGTCGAATTTAATAAGAACCCATAATGAACCTTTGATTATCCTTATTGTAGTGTCGTCCCTCAAAAGTGTCACTTGTTAGCTCCTCTCACCTTAAGCACTATGCTTTATCCTCCTCTAGCACCACTACCTTATAACATCATTAAAGTATCCAATTGTGATTCTAGAGTTTCATGAAATCTTATGATATCATTTGAAAAACAAATCAAGAAAGAGGGAAAAAAAATATTTTAAGATAACCTTTTTGAAACTTACTAGAGCTTAAGGTCAAAACAAGGAATTACGTTTAAATGGTTTTTTTTCTTAAAAAAAAAAGGTAGCATTAGGAAGAGAAATGAGGTTTGAGAAATTACATGAGTACAAGCTCATTCCAAAATAACTAACACTTTTTGTTTGGTTACTGAATAAGATAACATAAAAGAGTAAATTTAAAAAGGTATCTAGTTTAAAGAATAAAAGGTAATTATGAGTTAGGTGATTATATTTCTTGTTACTTGAAAGAGTAAATAAGTGTTATTTGCATCACATCAAGAAATAAAAAGTGCAATAAACTTATTCCACCTCGTACATAAGATAAACCTATTTTAGAATTGAGGGGCTTATTTAAAAATTTTTTAATTCTATATTAGTCCTGCAACAAGGAATAAGAGACCATTTACTTTTAGGAATATGCACAATTACTCTTTGTATGAAAACACATATCTCAAGGTAACTTACAACAAGCACTCTTATTTCGAGTTAAACTTACTCCACCCTACAGGTGGAATGGTAAACTTAATCCCTTTATTTCTTTGATGTGATGTTGCTTACCTTTTATTTGTTTGGCATGGCATAAAATACAATCAACCAAACCATAGTTTCATCTTATCTCTTAAATAAGATATCATTCTAAACTTATTCCTTAATTTGACACCTATTTCAATTCAAACGAAAAAACCTACTTGTCCTTCACTCATTTCTCATAAGACATTTATCCTTTAGTTTCCTATCTCTTTTGTCAAACAATATCTAGTGGTTTTATAAAGTATACTATATACCACATCATGGAGTAGATAAATCATGAGTTGAATCAAGGGAATAACCTAATTATGGAATTTGAGGACTTAGCATGAAATAACTTTATCCTAGAACATCTTCAAATTGAACAAGGAATTATAGAAATTATTCCTTTAAACAAACAATACCTATGATTTCTCCATGTAAATCTATCTCCAAGGACTAAAGTTTTGCTTAATACACCTATAGGTATCAGCGATCTCGCAAGACTGTGGGAGGTAATGAAAAGGAAAGATATCCCAATATGTGGGTGTGCTGACGAGGGACATAATCTAAAGTTCAAAATATTACCTACAATTCACTTGTCCTTCAAAAGAAATTGCAAGCTTGAGTTCAAGCATAATTTAACTTGTTTCTAGAAGAAACAAACTTATTTGTAAGGGAGTATGGTCTGCAATGTCACATCAAAAATATGAAACATATAGGGACGTAATTTTTCATGGAGGAAATTATTATCAAGGAAATCATTGGTCTTTATTCACCAACAAGTGGGGAGACATAGTTTGTTGATTGAATGCTTTAATTAAAATCCAGCTAAGAAGCTTAAAAAAATGTATGATTTCCTTCTTGACTGCGGAAATTGGATTTTCTTATTCCATTGTAAAAACATTTCCCATCTTTTCTGATAGTCAATGCAATTGATTTTTGATTCAATTCACTCTCAGACTCAGCAGGAAGGTAGGAAGGACGAATTAATTCTATGTACATATATAAAAGCAAAAGGGGAGGCCATAGACACCAGAGCTCGACTGAGATGCTGTAAAGAAATCGCCTTTAGAAGATTTGGTTCCACACCTCTCCTCCCCTCCCCCCTTCTGGCTTCTCCTCAAATCTTTGCCTCCTGTTCTTCTCACCATCTAAGCCATCTGATCCCTTTCTTCAATCTCGAACTCAGACTCCACAGATGGGTATGTGCTTTTTGTGGTTTCCACTCATCTAATTAACCTCCCCAATTCTATCTGAAAGTGATTTTTTACTTCGAAATTAGCTGTTTGGAGATGTTGGTTTCCTTTAAATTGGCCAAATTTGTTCCGTAGAGGCATCAAACTCTCTACTTTTAGGTCGATTCCTTCTCTTTTATAGCTTAAGCTTAATGGGCCTTCTCTGAATTGCTCTCTGAATGGTTCCATGCTGTTCTTCTTGTCGTTAAAGGTGGGAGTTGAACCTATGGATATGCTGTGATGGAAATGACGAGTGTGGGGATGGAGATCTTGTTACCAAGCTCGTATCTTCCCAGTGGGAATTGGGTTCTCCCCCAGAGTAAGAGAGGGTGTTGGTCTCTGGAGGAGAACAAGGTCTTTGAGAGGGCCCTGGCAATTTATGATAAGGAGACCCCTGATAGATGGCACAGGGTGGCTGAGATGATCCCTGGGAAGACGGTGGAGGACGTGCGCAGGCATTACAGGGACCTGGAGGAGGACGTGAGCCATATCGAGGCCGGTTTAGTCCCTATCCCCGGTTACAGCTCTTCGTCGTTCATGGTGGAGTGGGGCAACCACCAGGCGTTCGACAGAATGGCCCAGCTCGTCGGCGGGAGGAGGCCGGGCCCTCGGGGACCCGATCAGGAGAGGAAGAAGGGTGTCCCATGGACAGAGGAAGAGCACAGGTCTTAATTCCTTAAGCAATGTGGTCTATCTGTCTCGAGTTTGCTAGTTAAGCGATCAAAGCAATCACCATGATTCCCGCAACTCTCTTAGAAATTTACTTTCTTGTTCCTTATGTCTTCTTGGATGACTAATGATATGTCAGTTTGTTAACCTGTTTAAATTTTGCTGATGTTGATTTGGTGCAACTCGTAATTTGCAGGCTGTTTCTGATGGGCCTCAAGAAATATGGCAAAGGGGATTGGAGGAACATATCGAGGAATTTCGTCATGACGAGGACCCCGACGCAAGTGGCAAGCCATGCTCAGAAGTACTTCCTTAGGCTGAGTGCTGGAGGCAAGGACAAGAGGAGGTCCAGCATACATGACATAACGACCGACTGTCTGACGGATGAACGATCCCCTTCACCCTCCCAATTGCCTGTGTCTGCGCATTCCACTACAGTTGTGTCTCCTGAGCCACCGGAATCGGTGTGTAGCAATTCAAATCAACCCAAGGAGCAGATGCAGTTTCCAATGCAGTGGCAATAGCATGGACAAATGGTGATTTAGTTCGGTGACTCTTATCATGAAGGAATCGATTCGTATGGTGCGAAACATGGAGACCTACACTCATCTAGTTGAATGGATCGGGAAACTAATGGGAAATGCTAAAAAAGCGCATTCAGTTTGAATGAATCACGCTAATTTCCATCCTCATCCACAATAAAATTTTCAGATTTGTTCTCCAAACATGCATGCATGGTATATCCATATGTAATTCTTGGGCTTATGTGAATATGTCAGTTGGGAAACTTTATAGTCCCATTTGTTGCATTTATTGGATGATATTTATTACCCTAAACTGGCTTTAATCCAAAGAAGTTGGGCTTCTAAATCTGAAGTTGTCAGAAACATTCACTACAGAAATTGTGGAGTGTAGACAGCTAATATGGTTATTAGGCAAAGCTCTCTGCACGTTTTCACGCATGGAAGAATGACATTTAATTAACAACCATTCTTTTAGTTTGAGGAAACGGAAAACCACTATGAACTTTAGCTTGCGTGTAAGGATTAACACGATAACAGGGCCTTCCGTATCCAAAAATGTGTCTTTGCCTTTTAGTTTGTGTGTAATCTATAGATTGCAATAATGAGCAGGACAAACAAATGTCTGCTTTGCTATTGACTGGACTTAACTACGTCGCAAGACATGATATTTAGGAATCATCTTTACAGTTGTTTTTGTCACGACAAATATAAGTCTATGTCTCATGCTTGTTGCTTTGATTGGTACTAAAGACTTTGTAAATACTTCCTGATTTTCTCTACTTACATGTATAGCAGTTGATTTTATCCATTGATGTTGGAAATGACTACAATTCTTCAAGAACAAGTTCCATCAAATGGCTTGAGCAAGGAATGTTCTCTCTGACCCGCTGAGTCACTGATCCTTCAAGCTACATCTGTGGAAATTTCTTTTGTCCCCTCTGAAATATAGATTTGTTTTGAAGGGGATGTTTGTGGTGCTCATGCTTCCTGGAAATTTTTTGATTACTCTTTCCGCTTTGGGATGGTCCCTTGAAAACAGAAAGCAGAATCAATGTCTCAAGTCCTTTGCAATTTTGGAAACAACAGCAACTTTTCTTGTCAGAGTTGAATGCATGGCTCAAGCAAAGGAAATTCATCCTTAGCTGCTGAGTCAGATGCCACTGTTTTAAGCTCGTTGTCTGATCCCTTCCCATAATTGCCATATACACCAAGACCGCATTTCTTTGTAGGTCAGCATCTCATGCTCCCACGCTCTGTCTTTATCTATCAATCTAGTAGTATTATAAAGCTCAAAAAGGCTTCTTGAAGGGTTCTCTTGAAAAGTGTTGCACTTCTGCATTGAAAATCTAATGCTTGATCTCAGAAAAGAGAAACAATGATTCTCTTAGGGGTTCTTGTTGATTATTTTGATGACCCTGAACTTCCAAAGTAGGGCAAAGTACATGTCTGCAATGTTCAAATCATTGAGTAAAGCATGGATGAACTTTGATGATTATTTATAGATGGTGCTGGGACAGATATGGTTGTAATACACAATAATAATGTCAGGTCGTAAGCCCAAGGATTGAGTGGTAGGTTAGAGGATGGAGAATTATTGCGTGAAAACATGCACTTATGCATTTAGGTGGCCGATTTCTGTCCATCAAGCCAATATTCGACAAGTTGTTAAGATTAGTTTTCTTCAATTGCACTCAGGCTTATGCCTGAGTAGTTATATAATGATAGTTAAAGGGGAAAATGGGATTAAATTACATGACCACTTGGTACAGATTGAGAATTCTTGCAAATAAACTATCTGCTTTGTTCTTTGGGATTGTTTCCCCATTTATAAAATTCCACAACAGCTGGCTCGTATTGAGGTGGGCGGTTAAGTACGTGTGAGTTAATGTGCCTCTTCTTTGACTGTAATTTACGCGGTTATTTGGCATGTGTATCTTGGGAATGTTGTAATTTATTGGGTTTTTAAGAAACGGAAGGGAGTGGGACCTGCAAGGAGGGAGGGAAGGGGGCTGTGGGGGTGTGCATGGCTTTTTTTTTCTTTTGAGCATGTGCCTCTACTGTCAAAGCCTAAACCACTTGCTCACTAGGGTATGGTTGAATGGTGGGGACTCGTAATTTTAATAGGAGAGACCCAGGTTAGAGTTTCCATCCCTGCATTCGTGGAGGATTAGTGTGTGGGGGATGGCTAATTCCTCCCAAGTTTGCCCAATTGGCTTTTGGGTCATTAAGAAAAGAAAGTCTAAGCCACTTGGAGGCTAATGATTTTATGATGTACTTTAAAGTGGGCTTCCTTTGGCAATTGCCACACTCAGGTGGGAAGCCTATCCCTAATTGTCAAAGAAGATCCTTTCAACTACATGCTCCAATATTCTTCATTTGCTACTTGCCTAGCCATTCCCAAAGCCTCCAGAGCATAGCACTCATCATTGAAGACCTCGTTATAATATGGCAATTGGCATTAAATTATGCATCTTGGTCTTTCCGATGGCTACCTGACTGTTTTTTTTGTGGCTGAAGCTGTCAATGTTGTGGCTGTGTCTGCCAACAATGTCAAGTGACTGACCAGAACATGTGAGCACAATCTTGGTCCCACCATGAAGAGAAATCTCCAGTGCCAACATAGACAAGATTGTCACCAACATTCAGAACTAGAGAATGCTTCCTCACTTCTACCAGGATAGTTTTGTAGGCAAGATACTAATCTAAGTATGCCCTCCATCTCCAGAAGTCTATCTTGATATGTTTTTGATCTTATTGCAGGTTAAGCATTCTCCTTGACCTGGATGATAACCTTATCCTGGATAATCAGCACCAATATCCACCTTTCCTGCAATAGGATTCATCCCTTATGCTTATCCCTCGAAACTTATTCCTTGAAATGGGCTCCTGGGTAAGCAGAGTCTCCAGCCCACAGGCTCTTGTTTGCAAGTTGGCATTGGAAAGCAACAAGTGAGTTGTCACCACTTTATTCTGGTCTCTGGTTGGTTGATCTGATCTGCCAATGAAGGGTTGGGGTCTTGAAGCCACACATACATGCACCCAACAACTTTATGCTCTCAGGTATCTTGTCCTCACTTTACTACAAGATTCTGTTCAGATTCCAAGTTGCAAATGGAAAATAGGGAATCATGTGGTGGTCTTCCAGCAACGTAGCATTCGATAAAGTTGGCTTCCCCTTGCATTATTTTTGTTGGACTTCTTTAAAAAAATTACTATTGAGGAAGGTTGGCAAGGCCACAAGAAAATGAGAACAAGAAAGAGATTAAGCACAAATAGAACGTAGAAATTAACATGGAAAACCCCTTGAAGTGTAAAAATCACTTGCAAAAGAAATGGTTTCGCTATGGGAAGATGAGATGAAAATTGATGAGGGAGGAAAAGTTCGACCTTATTAGATGAAAATCCATGAAGCCTTCAACCTAAATAGACATAGGTCCAAGCCCAAAATCAAGCAGACAAGCCCAACTTGTGTCAATCAGAAACCCCCGCTTGGATCTACCAAGTAAAATGGAAAGCATCCCAAACAACCCTGTCCAAATTTGCCCAAGTTGGGTGGAAACCTCCTAGGTAGGCTCGCTCGGACCACTCGGACCACCCAGTCAACCTGGTCACCAAGCTTGTGAAGTGCTCGGGCAATGTAGCCAAATTAAGTGGCTAAGTAAAGCATTGGTTACAGAATCGAAGCAACAACGTCGAAGTTCACCCAACCAAACCTTCCTTTTGATCTTCTTTTTGCATATTTTGTCATTTGATTATGGCTTATATGTCAAGCATAACATACAACATGCTCTGCATCGCTTCTACAAAGGTTGCACTTTGGATGGTAGGATAGGCCTAAAAAAGACTAACAGTTGAGTATAGATTGTCTCACAATCCTGATGCACGATGCACGTACCTCCTTGAGGAGGTAATTCGAGAGGGCTCCCTAAGGGGATGCGTGCCTCATACCCTATAAAAGAAAAGTTTGCATTTGAGAGGAGTCATCTCGATTGGGTCATCTTGTATTAAAAAAAATTTCACAAATATTGAAATAGTGTAAATTCTAAGGGTCAGAACTCCTCCGCCACACATACACCTTTCTTTGTGGCCAATTTCGGAGTGCTAGCATGATTGGATTTTTCCCCATTCTTTAGCTTATCGTCAAAATCACGTCCCTAGACCTCAATCAAGGAGTCATATTTGAACATTGTTTTGGGGTTTGAACAAACAAATTGAACTTAATTTAGATAAATTGTTGATTTTTTGTTCCAGTCACGACGTTGCTTCATGCAGTTGTGCGCGTCCATGTACGTTGGAGAAATAAATTTAAGATAAGTAAAAAAATAAAATGAAAAAAACTAAGAAGAAGTCAATACAGGCTGTCACGAAACATGCTAAGCAGCTCATGACAGCTCAGATACAATTCATGATCTCCATGTTGAATTGGTAGAAGGAGAAGAAAGAAAGAATGATGTAGAGAGCAATTGATGGTGAAGATCGATTTTCATGAGGTATCCCTGTTAAGACGTGTTTAGGGTCTGCGCTGGGCCAGGCCATGGGCCGACCCAACTAAGCCGACTATTAAGAAGAGCTTGACCCAAACATGACCCGACCTGGTCAATTGGCCGCAATGTCAGACCCATTGGTCCATATTTTTTTGTCAAATTTTTTGAAAATATTTTGATTTTCAACCTAAAAAGTTAAAATTTATCTAAAAAACATATCTTATAAATTGAATAAAAGAAAAAAGAGAAAAAAAGCATATCTAAGTAAAAAATAAAAAATCCAATTTTTAAATTATAACATGTAACATATATCTATATAAAATCAAAGTGATAATTTTAAAACACCTATTTTAATAGAAGACTACCATATTCATTATTTTGTTGTTAACCATGAGATTGCTATCTCCGTTAAGAACATGGGTTTTGGGAGGTAGTGTAAAATGGGGGGAGAAAGTTTTCGTCGGAGGTGGTTCAAACACACTAAATCTAAACCGAGCAAGTCAGGCTAGGTTCACAATGCCAAATCCAAGCTTGACGCATGACTAATTGGGCCACACCTTGGGCTGAGTCAAGTTGGGTTGAAAGAAAATTTCTTGAGCCTAAACTTAACCCATGAGCGAGCCGAGTAGGTGGTGGACCAGCCCATTGGTCAGATCTAAGCACAACCAACTTCTAAGTCGTCGTAAGGATTATGCAAGGCTGCATTTGACACTAGAATAAGCTATAACTGAAATGGTCTCACGTGAAGGGTCATGTCAACCACTCCTTGCTTCTAGAGAGAGGAGGGCTCCCTTCTCTGTAGAAGCTAGGGATTCTATCCCCTCCTCCAAGTAAGTTCTCCTTATTGTAACCCACCGATGTCGATCGAAGACCCCCTCTCCTTACGATCGCCCTCCAACGCTCACCTTCCGCCCACCTTTGTCACGTGTCAAAGACTTGGTGATGGATCCGCCTCGATTATGTTCGATTCTTCCATGGTTGCCTCCATCCGATGTTCTCATTGCTAGTGGGATCGATGTCGACGACTTTATTCCGATCTCCGTTGGTGGCCTCGCCTTCACCTTTATGTTCCCTTGGAGTCAATCTTCGATTTTGGCCTATGTTCTATGCCGTGCATATAACAACCAAGTATTTGATTTACTCATTTTCGACCTCTGACTCACCAGATACTCATTAACGCCTTCGGTGACGTTATCGTATCTATTGATGTAGAGTAATTTTTCAGGGTTGTACCGAAGATCTTGCAAAACTTCATTCTTTTCTCTTTTTTTGTAGTTTTTATTTTAACTTTTTTTTCTAATTTTGTATACTTCGTGTTCAGAGTTTTTCACTGCATATCTTTCCTCTCTCTTTTGAGGGAACATTTTGACTTTCTTTCTCTCTTGCTTTTAGGGGTTGTGCCTTTATATCTTCTTCATTCACATTAATGAAAAAATATTTCAAAAAATAAAGTTATAAGTGAAATAAAGTGGCAGCTAAAATGCTTATTAAGTTATTTAATTGTTTAGCAGAATAAGTGGCTAGGTGAATGCCTTAGTTACTAAAGTAGAAATGATCATAATGTTTTTTCCCCCTATTGAAACTTGAAAACATGCTCTCATGGAGAATTTCCATTGACAACCTTAAACCCAACTTTATCTCTCAGCATAACAATTGGTTCCGTAAAGAATAAACCCTTCAAAAGGGGATAATCTATATAGGGTTACATGGAGTTATCTTGTAGCAAAAATGGGGTCTATGATCAAACAGAAGAATGATGTTGACATGTTAATATCTACCAAAAAAAAAAAGAAGAAGAAGAGGGAAAAAACGTTTTCCTGAGTACAATATATTGGTTTCAAGAATCCATAATTGGATAGCCGTGATAGTTGACTCTCATCTTTCACGGTTCAAAATTATTTTTGTCCACGGGATTAATCTAATAAAAAAGAAAATCACGACTAACACAGCCATCGTGGTCCACGAACATTCCTAGTCAAGTTACATGCAATGCAGCTTAGGATGAGAGAATATTTCGATTGAAAAAATGTGCGAGAGATTACGATCACAAAAATATAATGGGTTTATATATATAATTGGGTAAACTTTCGATAAATGTATATACTTTTATAATTTTTATATTTATGTATATATCTCTATAAAGTCACTCCATTAAGATCGTATGTCTCTGCTTCGTTAAATTCAACGAAAAATATCATGAAAAAATTAAAAAAAAAGAAAAATTTATATATTCATCCATATATTCATCGCACTCTTACCCCTTGCCCCAAGTAACCCAACTCCCCCCTCCAACTAACTCCTCTCACCCTATGTGCCCTCCGTCCTATTTCCTTTCCATCCCATTCTCCTCGCGGCCTCGCCCTCTCCTCACAGCACCCATCATTCCTCCCACGTGCCGCCATGATCGACTTGGACCCATCTTCCCTCATCCTCTTCGATCTCCTCTCCCACACCTCCTCCTTCCTCCTCCTTAATGCCTTCCCCAAGAAGGCGATCCCCTCCCACCCCTCAAGGAGGAAGAAGCCCACTGCCAAGCCCCCGAACGACGATGCTCCCTCCCTATGCCCCCTAGCCAAACGCTTTTTGCCCTTCCTTTCCCATGCCCTAACGCTCCTCCCCTTCGCCCTCTGTAGTCACCTTAATGACCCCGAAGACACCTCGCCGACGACGCCACGGAGCTCTTTAGCGACTATCGAATCGCTCTCAACTTCTTGTGGTGCATCGCGTTGTGCCTCTCCGAGAAGCCCCACCGGTTGCTGTTGCATCAGATGCGATTGGTGCGCGAGTAGGAGGACTGGCGCCGGTACGGCGAGGCGGAGGAGGAGGCAACAATACCAGTACTTGTTTGGATATAGAACTCATATCTGGACTAGTATCGATACTCAGTATATGTGATATCGGTGCTGGTATATCAGTATCGATACCCAATCAGTATTAAGTCCAGTTGAGAGAAGTTATTGTATAGGTCCATCCTAAGTTAGAGGAAGGTTAATTTCAGTTAAACTCCTAAGAGTTTAAAGAATTCTAACAAGTGATATCAGAGCCAACCCACTCTCTACTTAGTATAATTAAGCTCAGTCTAATTAATAAGATATATTGTTCTTTGGTAACCCAGTTGAAGTAGTATCTCACCAAAGTGAGCTCTCCTGTGAATATTGGGATTATCCAAGAATAGTAAAAGGTTGAATGGGCATTAGTAGGTGGGTGTTCATTGGCCTAAAGGAAAGTGCACACTCATTGAATTGTCACTCATTTGTGTAGGAGTATTGATGTGTTGGTTATTAGGTTTTCTGGGTAGTCGTTGAATCGACCCAAAGGAAGGTTCATGACTGATTTAGAGTTGAACCAACAATCATTACTCACCACACCATGCCTTTAATTACAAGTCAATCTTTTGTCCAAAGATGAGATTTTTTGATGGAGTTAACTAAGACATGTGATGGGTTTAAATATTAAATTATTCATACTAACTTCATGCATATGGTAACTGATCTTTTGTTATTTCTATAAATTTTTCAGATATGTCCTCTGCTAATATTATGCTACCTTGAATTCAATTCCCATGCTTAATGGCTCCAATTTCAAGTCTTGGAAAGAGAACTTATTAATAGTTCTTGGAGTAATGGGCTTGGATTTGGCGATTAGAATTGATTCCCCTACTATTAATGAAACGAGTACTTCTGATCCAAAGAAGGAAAATAAGTGGTGGGATAGGTCTAATCGTATTAGTATCATGATTATGAAAAAGGCCATCCTTGAGGTATTTAGGGACACAATGTCAGATGACATTGTTACAACTAAGGAATTCCTTGCCGATATTGAAAAGAAATTTGTCAAGAATAAAAAGACAGAAATTGATATGCTTTTACCAAATCTCATTTCAATGAAGTACAAGGGAAAAGGTAACATTCATGAGTATATAATGGAAATGTCCCACATAGCTTCAAAATTGAAAGCATTGAAGCTTGATCTCTCAGAGGACTTGCTAGTGCAATTGGTATTGATCTCTCTTCCACCCTCATTCAACCAATTTAAGGTGAGCTATAATTGCCGGAAAGAGACTTGGTCTCTAAATGAACTCATCTCACACTGCATGTAAGAGGAATAGAGAATGAAGCATGGTAGGGTTGAAAGTGCTCATGTTGCCTCTTCCTCGAGTAACAAAGGCAAGGGGAAAAGGAGGAAACCAGATGCTGCGGATACAGCCTCCCTAAAGAAGCAGAAAGTGAAGACTACCGAGTTTTCTAAATCAGGATGCTTCTTCTGTGGGGTTGAGGGGTACTAGAAGAAATATTGTACCAATTATCGCGCTTGGCGTGTGAAGAAAGGTACACTTCACAATTTGGTTTGTACAAAGGGTAATTTGGTTTCGTTACCAAGTCACACTTGTGGGTAGATTCAGGTGCCACTACTCACATTAGTGTGTTTTTGCAAGGCTACCTGAATTACCAAAAGCCAAATGAAGCTGAGCAGCTCATTTACGTTGGGGATGAGAATCCAGTACAAGTTGAAGCAATAGGAACTTTTAAATTATTAATGAAAACTATATTATATTTGAATTTACAAAATACTTTTGTTGTACCGTCCTTCAGACGTAACTTAGTTTCAGTTTTTGTTCTTGATAAACTAAGATATTTGTATAATTTTGGAGGATGAAAAGTAAACATTTTCTATGATTCAAAATTAGTTTGTTATGGTTTTATTTCAATTCATGATAATCTATATTGTTTAGATACTATTGCTTCCTTTCATGAAACCTTCCTTGTACACGCGGTATGAAAAGGAAACACATGAATGAGAACTGCACTAATTTGTGGCACAAAAGATTAGGACACATCTCTAGACAGAGATTGGAAGGACTCGTGTCAAATGAGATTTTGGTCCCCTTAGATTTCACAAATTTTAATTTGTGCAAAGAATGCATTAAAGGGAAACAAACCAATTTTAGAAAATTTTAAGCCAAAAGGTCCTTAGGCATCTTGGATTTGATACATATAGATGCCTGTGGGTCATTTCCTACGCCTACGTGGAATGGCCAACAGTACTTTATCACTTTCACATATAACCATTCTAGACATGGCTTTATTTATTTAATTCATGAAAATGCTCAGTCATTAGACATGTTCAAGAATTACAAAGCTGAAGTTGAAAATCAGCTTGACAGAAAAGATTAAATCTATTGGATCTGACCGTGGTGGTGAATACTACGGTAGATATGATAGATCTGGTGAATAACATCCAGGACCTTTTGCCAAATTCCTAGTGGAATGCGGTATCGTCCCTCAGTATACCGTGCTAGGGTCACCTACTATGAATAGTGTATCTGAGAGACGAAATAGAGCGCTTAAGGATATGGTAATGAGTATGATTGCTCATTCTACTTTACCAGATTCTCTATGGGGTGAGGCACTTAAGACTGCAACATATTTTCTGAATCGAGTCCCCATTAAAGCAACTAATAAAGCCCCATATGAGCTCCGCCCAGTCTTAAGCATTTTCATAGGTGGGGATGTTCAGCTGAGGCAATATATTATAGGCCTAATGAAAAGAAACTGGAATGTAGGACTATTAGTTGCTATTTTATAGGATACTTGGAAATATCAAGAGGATATAAATTTGTGATCCCACTAATAAGGTTATTTTTGAATCTGGAAATGCTAAGTTCTTTGAAGATATTGAAGTTGTTAAAGAAATCAGAGCTAAAGATTTTGCCTTTGATGAGGAACATGTAAATGTTCCTATGAGAGATATTCTAGTGGTTGAGGATCTAGTTATTCATGAACCTCAAAATATCTCTGAGGAAGATAATATTTTGGATGTAGCTTCTGAAGAACAACTTTATATCTCTCATTATAATGTGGCTTTGAGGAGATCCACTAGAGTTAGAAGAAATGCAATTTCGGATGATTATATTATATTTCTTCAAGAGCATGATGTAGACATTGGTGTGATGGAAGATGACCCAATCACCGTCCATCAAGCAATTGAAAACGTAAATGCTCAAAAATGGATTGATGTCATGAAAGAGGAAATTAAGTCAATGTCTGATAATGGGGTATGGGATATTGGTCCTCTTCTTGAGGGTGTGAAATCCGTTGGTTGCAAATGGATTTTTAAACCAAACGGATTCGAAAGGAAAGTTGGAACGATACAAAGCTTGCCTTGTTGCAAAAGGTTTTACCCAAAAGGAAAGAATTGACTACAAGGAGACTTTTGCTCCTATTTCCTCTAACGATTCACTTAGAATAATCTTGGCATTGGTGGTGCATTTTGACATTGAGTTACATCAAATGGATGTTAAAATTGTCTTTCTCAATTGTGATATTGAGGAAACCATTTATATGGTCAACTCGAGCACTTTGTGATGGGTGACCCAAAAAGAATGGTATGTAGATTAAGAAAATCCATTTGTGGACTCAAACAAGCTTCCAGACAGCAGTATTTCAAGTTTCATTAAGTAATTGTCTCATTCGATTTTGAGGCAAATTTAGGTGATGAATGTATATACCACAAGTTTAGTAGGAGCAAATATATCTTCTTGGTCTTTATGTGGATGATATTCTTCTTGCCACTAATGATAGAAGTGTTCTTCATGATACCAAGAAATTTCTTGTCAAATATTTTGACATGAAAGATCTTGGAGATGCTTCATTTGTGTTAGGAATTAAAATATGTCAAGATCATTCTCGCCATATTCTAGGTTTATCCCAAAGAAGAAGCTCCGTAGAGAAGATACTTAAAAGGTTTGGGATACAGGATTGCAGACCTTTAGACACTCCAGTGGCAAAGGGAGACAAGTTTAGTCTCTAACAATGCTGCGATGATGATTTTGAAAAATGGGAGATGCATTCAGTATCTTATGCATCAACCGTTGGGAGCATAATGTATGCTCAAGTCTGTACTCGACCATACTTGGCTTACTTTATTGGGATGTTAGGAAGGTATTTAAGTAATCCTAGTAGAGAACATTGGAGAGTAGCCAAGAGGGTATTCAGATATTTACAGAAAACAAAGGATTTCATGATTACCTATCGAATGTTGGATCGGCTTGAGGTTATCGGATATACTGACTCCGATTTTGCTGGATGCCAAGATAGCAAAAAGTCTACTTCGGGTTATGTTTTTCTGCTAGCTAATGGTGCGATTTCTTGGAAGAGTGCGAAACAATCTCTTATTGCCTCTTCTACCATGGCAGCAGAATTTATTACATGTTATGAGGCATCCAACCATGTCGTATGATTGTGCAATTTTGTCACCGAGCTGCGCATTGTTGATGTTATTGAAAAGCCACTTAGAATGTATTGTGATAACCAATCCACAGTTCTATACTCTAATAACAACAGGAGCTCCTTCAAATCGAAGCATATTGAGATCAAGTTCCTTGTTATTAAAAAAAGAATTCAAAATAGACAGTTGTCTATTTAGCATATTGGCACAGACTCCATGATTGCGGATCCACTTACCAAAGGAATTTCACCTATGATGTTTCAAAAACACAGTTTCTATGGGTGTAATTTCCTTACAGAAATTTCAGCTTTAGTGGGAGTTTTGTTTAAATGCTCATTATAATAGACAAACTTCGATATTTTAGTATTTCAGTTATTCGGTTATTCAGTTATGTATAAAGTTTTGTAAAGCTTCATTTCTATAGAAATAACAAAACTTATCAGTTTATTCATATGTCCATTCTAAATCTATGGTTATGATTTCGGTATTTTCTAAGTGATCTCAATTCGAAGGATCAGTTGGAAATAGACATGTTACTTATCACATTGCATGTAATTTCCATGTTGCACATCCACACATTTTCTGGTTACAATTTACACTAGTGATTGTAATCGATGTTGGTTGAGTTGCGGTAATTGTAACAAAAGCTACCTTGATTTTATTACTAGGATGATTGGTAGATCAGATAGTTTAAAGATATGCATTTCAATTATGACAACCAAGTGAGCTTAAAATTCAATTTTTTCGATGTTGTTTGATTAGCATGTTACATATACAATCCAAGTGGGAGATTGTTAGATTATGATCTAATATATATATATGGACTTGTATATGAACATATGAATATAATCATACAACATACACTTTAAGGACTATCATTAATTTATGCCCATTTGTAAAGTGATCAGCTAATGATATTAAGTTAATATGGGTATGAAATGCAAAAAAAAAAGTGTGGTAATTAAACTTATATGTGTAGAGACTTAATTGTAATTAGAATTTCCTTGATGAGAGGATATGCTAATTACCCATTTAGCAATTAGTGGATAATTGCTATTTACTATGGGGGTTATGGTCCCCAAGGGAACCACCAATATTCTCGAAGGTTCAACACCCATCTTGACCTAGAGGAGTAAAGAGAAAAGTGTGACTGAACGGTGTGTGGACTTCTGTTCTCCTCAATAGCTGCTCTCAATCTAGAAAGGTAAAAGTAGGATTCCTTAGAAGATCCATAGAACAACCTAGGTTGTTTTCAATCACGATGAGTGCAGGTATACATTCTAAACGTGGATAGATTCTTTTACATATGTGTATATCACACGTTTTGCTAGAACATGTGCATGTTAGTTTTATATATTAGATTCGTTCTAGAGTTTGGATGTCATGTTATTTTCATGTTTATATGTGATTCAAATGGGCATATGTAACAACCATTGGAATCGCAGATTTAAAGATCAAAAGGAGATGTTTCATATTCTTAGAAAAACTTGAAATATGTTCTGTAACCGTCGTAAGTACCAGTACTTATGTTAAGTACCGGTATATACACAATATCATCTTGGGCCATTAAGTGTACTGTAGGTTGCTAGTATTGGTACTCTTCATGAGTACCGGTACATGAAAGCTACATATCAGCTTCAGGTCATCCTAAGTCCAAAACTGGGACTTACATGTACCGGTACTCATCATGAGTATCGGTACACATAAGTCCCAGGTCAGGTTTTGGACTTTAAGTCATCAGAATTTGTAACTCACAAATATCGGTACTGGTCATCAGTACTAGTACTGGTAGGCTACAAGTGGTGTATCCAGTACCCAACAAGTATCGATACTCTTTATGAGTACAAGTACTCGTTGAGATCAGTTCTTTTCTAGAGTGATACCAGTCTTCACTGAGTATCGATACTCAACATGTGTAACGACCCGGTTCCCGAGTCCCTACGAGACACGAGAACCGGACCGACTCGACTAATCCCAAGACCCAGTCGTCCAACGAGGAAGTAACCAAAAGACAGTAAAATAAACCACATTCAGCATGAATATAACTAACAGTAAGAAAGTACAGCAGTAAGGAAAGAAACTACTACAGTAGGCACCACCACAACAGTAAAACAACATTTATCATATAACAAAAACTGCAGGTAAAGAAGGTACAGCGGAAACAAAACTACTCACTAGAACAGAAACAAAAAGAAGGTACAAAGCTGTGGTAACTCTACTGGACCCTACTCGGCCCAGCGTCCTCTGCAGCCGCCGACCCTGGCTGCTCAACACCTGGTCCTGAAAAAGGTAACGAGTGTAACACGTCAGCAAAACGCTGAGTAGAGTGGCAAACTAACTAAAGGCAACAGTAGAGTGTACAGTAGCTGTTATGTTCTATTACTTCCTTTTATTTACATCTTTCAATTTTTCTCACTATTTCATTTACTTCTCAGATCCTTTACTTGATCTCGGATGTCCTCGTGGGACGATCTTGATTGCAGTCTTTTCCAAAAGTAGAAGTAGCACGTGGTGCTCTCCTGGCCGGGAGAGTCCCCCGTGGTGATCCTACCCTCAGTCAACCACCCCAAGGTCACTGACAGACGTAACGGTGACTACGGCACGCGTGATAAACGCACAGGTAGCTAACCCGTACTGGCACGCGGTCAGTCGTTTCCGTTAACGGGTGCGCCCAAAGCACAGCACGGAACCAGGGCAGAGCCCTCTCAGTAACAGGGGTCCAACCCCTCCACAGTAGCCAAACCGGGGCCTTGCCCCTCCACAGTCTGCGCACCCTCGCCTGACTACCCTGGTTTGCCCTAGTGGGCCTAACAAGTCGGTGAAGGAGGCTAGCAGAACCCCGGGGCCCGTGGGGTAGCTAGTACTCTCCTAACACTACTAGCTCTCCTCGGTACTACGTACACGAGGGCCAACAAGTCGGTACAGAGCGGCCAAGCCTAACCCCGGGTCCCTGGGGCGGCTGGCCCCACTCTGCACTAAAACAGGTACAGGTACTTCCCTTGGTACTGCGTACCCAAGAGACAGTACAAACTACATCTCAGTTCCATTCCTTTTCTTTCCAGGAGTTCCACTCCTAATTCCCCGTAGGGTTCCAGCCCTTTATCTCAGAACATCATATGTTTCACTTTCCAGATTCACGTTCTCAATTTCCATGATCTCAAACATGTTTCTTTGTTCATAACCGGCAGCTGTTAATTAATTTCACAGGCAGCTTATATATTCCTTTCCATTTTTCCAAGACTGCAGTAATATACATTCCACTAGTTTTTCCATCCTAGGATTCATGCCATATCCTAGGATCTATCATACAATCTAGTTTTCCGGCCCTAGGATTCATGCAACACCTAGGAGCTATCATTCCATACATTTCTCATTCCTAGGATTCATGCAATGCCCTAAGTTCTAGTTATGGTTCCATACTTTAACAGATTTTATTAATACTTAAAACCACTCTACCAGGTACAACGGGAGTAATGGGGGCGTGGTCAGGAATCCCGCGCGCCTCCGCGACTCTCAAGACTGCAACCGAACGAGGTCCTATCACAAGGATCAAACACAAGGAGTGTCTCAAAACAGTGTATAGCTACTGTAGGCGGGTAGAGGAATAAATTCTGAAACGAACGTAACTCGAATCGCGGAAAACGGAGCCCAAACGGGCCCTAAACGGGTCGAGAAAGACGATACTGTGCAAAATCAGACGTCTGGAACTCCTTCCAGACGTCTTAAACGGTGGATCAGAGAATTACCTGTTCGGCTTGGTTCCCCGGACGTCCAGAAGTCTGTGGGGACGTCTCTCCTAGATCCCAGACGTCCGATGGTCACTACGGACGTCTGGAGGTCGCTCCCGCCGTCTGGTACAACTTCCAGACGTCTGATTCGCAAAGGATGACGAATCAGAACACCTGCGCACAGCCAACCCCCCTCCCTCAGTACGGTCAGTCGACAAAAGAAGAAGAAAGCGGAAACTCACCTTTCAGACGTCTGTATGATCTCACAGACGTCGACCTTGCCGTCTGGATATCAATCCAGACGTCTGATTCTGGAAATTTTTCCAGAATTAGAACCTTGCTCGGCCTCTGCTCGCGACGCCGCCCGCGTCGCACCTCGCGCGTACGCTGCTCCGCCCGCAGCAGGTCCCTCTCCGCGACGCTCTGCGCCCCCTGCGCCCTCCGCCGGCCGGCCAAGCCGCTCCCGGCGAGCTCGCCCTCACGGCAGAGCCCCGCCCTCGCACGCCGCAGCTCCTCCGTGCCTACTGCGGCTGCCGCTGCCGCTGCGCCCTCGCGTCCGCTCGCTCTCGCGCACAGGCAGGAGAGAAGGAGGAAGATGGTGGAGACGGGAGGGGAGGCGCGCCCCCCCCCTTTTAACGCCGCGCGGAGAGGAGAGAGAGGCGGTCGCAGTCGCCTGCAGCCGTAGAGAAGGATGCAGGATCGCAGGTCTGCGCGCACAGGCGCGCAGACGAATATCCCGTGCGAGCATAACTGTTCGCCAGACGTCTGTAAACTATCCCGGACGTCTGGTCAGACGTCTGGATGTGATCCCAGACGTCTGGTCCGACGTCTGGGCCACCTCCCAGATGTCTTAAAAGGCGTCTGGGGCACGCGTTCGTTACAATATAACAAACTCAAAGGAAGTTTCGTCCCCGAAACTTGCGCCAACTAGGGTGCGGGAAAAAGATGTCCAACTAACCATAACAAACTCAAAGAGGACCGAAGCCGGTCCGAAAAGACGTACCCGCGAAAAGCTCCGGGTACCGCTCCCGCATTGCCGCCTCAGGCTCCCAGGTAGCCTCCTCGTACCGCTGGCTCCTCCACAAAACCTTTACCAGGGGTACTTGCTTTCGTCTCAACCTGCGGACGGCTCGGTCTAGGATCTGCACTGGCCGCTCGGGGTAGGTCAGGTCGTCGCTCACCTCGACGCTCTCGTGACTCAGTACGTGGCTGGGATCGGCTACGTACTTCCTGAGGTTGGACACGTGGAACACGTCGTGCACACCAGAAAGCTGCGGGGGAAGGGCAAGTCTGTAAGCAACGGGTCCAACCCGCTCCAGGACCTCAAAGGGCCCCACGAACCTCGGCGCGAGCTTCCCTCTCACCCCAAACCGCTGTAAGCCCTTCATGGGTGAAACACGAAGGATGACGTGGTCCCCAACCTCGAACTGCACCTCTCTGCGTCTGCGATCTGCGTAGCTCTTCTGTCTGCTCCTGACAGTGCGGAGTCGTCTGTGGATCTGCTCAACTACCTCCTGACTCTGCCGGATCAACCTGGGGCCAACCTCCCACTTGGTCCCCACCTCAACCCAACTCAAGGGTGCCGTGCATTTCCGTCCGTACAGAGCCTCGTAGGGAGCCATGCCGATGCTCGAGTGATAACTGTTGTTGTATGCAAACTCTGCCAGGGGCAGGTGCTCCTCCCAAGAGCCCCTCCAGTCTAGTACACAGGCACGCAAAAGATCCTCAAGTGTCTGTATCGTGCGTTCCGACTGTCCGTCCGTCTGGGGGTGGTAAGCCGTGCTAAACCTCAACCTCGTCCCCAAAGCCTGCTGAAACTCAGCCCAAAACTGGGACGTAAAGCGGGTATCCCGGTCGGATACGATCTCCCGCGGAACTCCGTGTAGTCGCACCACATCACGGATATACCTCTCTGCCAACTGTGCTGGTCCCAAAGTGACTCGGATCGGCAAGAATCGTGCCGTCTTCGTCAACCTATCCACTATTACCCAGACCGCGTCGTGTCCTCGCTGGGTAACAGGTAAGCCCACCACCAAGTCCATGGTGATGCTCTCCCACTTCTACTCTGGCACTGGAAGCGGCTGAAGCGGCCCTGCAGGCCTCTGATGCTCGGCTTTCACCTGCTGGCACACTAAGCACTGCTGCACGAACTCACCCACATCCCGCTTCATCCCTCTCCACCAGAACTCGCGTCTCAAGTCATGGTACATTTTCGTGTTTCCAGGATGTATGGTGAATCTGGAACCGTGTGCCTCAGTCAGGAGCTCTCTCAACAGCTCCTCGTCTCTGGGGACGCACAGCCGTCCCCTCAAGCGTAACACCTGGTCTGTGAAAGAGAAGTCCCCTGGGTCCCCTGACAGTACTCTGTCGCGCAAAGACTGCAAGTACGGATCGGCCATATGTCCCGTGATGATGCGGTCTATCAACTCTGGTCTGGTCTGCCGTGTCACCGTCACTGCCCCACAGTACCCTCGTAACTCTAGAGGTCGCCAACTGCCCACCTCCTCCAAAAGGCTCCAACTCTGTAACTGTAGACTGGCCAAGCGTGCGGGCACCTTACGGCTCAAGGCGTCAGCCACCACATTGGCCTTTCCCGGGTGGTAGGAGATGCTGCAGTCGTAGTCCTTCAGGAGTTCCAACCAACGTCTCTGTCTCATGTTGAGCTCCTTCTGGTCAAAAAGATATCTGAGGCTCTTGTGATCTGTAAAAATCTCGAAGGTCTCACCGTACAAGTAGTGCCTCCATGTCTTCAGCGCGAAGACAACAGCTGCCAACTCTAGATCGTGGGTAGGGTAGGTATGCTCATGGGGCTTCAGTTGCCGCGAAGCGTAAGCGACCACGTGACCCCTCTGCATGAGCACACCTCCTAACCCCTGCAAGGAAGCGTCCGTGTACACAACGAACCCGCCACTACTGCCAGGGATGGTGAGCACGGGAGCCGAGGTCAACCTCTCCTTCAGCTCCAGAAAACACGCCTCACAGGCGTCTGTCCAAGCGAAAGGCACATCCTTCCGAGTCAACTGTGTCATAGGACGTGCAATCTGCGAAAACCCTCTGATGAACCGTCTGTAGTAACCTGCCAGTCCCAGGAAACTGCGAATCTCAGTGACTGAACGCGGTCTCTCCCACCTGAGCACTGCCTCGACCTTGGCGGGATCCACCACCAGGCCGTCTCCAGAGATCACATGACCCAAAAAGGTCACCTCCCTCAACCAGAACTCGCACTTGCTGTATTTGGCGTACAGCCTGCGTCGTCTCAGAGTGTCCAGAACCATCCGCAAGTGCTGTCCGTGCTGCGTCCGATCTCTAGAATAGATGAGTACATCATCTATGAAAACCACCACAAACTGGTCCAAGTACGGTCTGAACACCCGGTTCATCAGGTCCATGAAAGCAGCGGGGGCATTGGTCAGCCCAAACGGCATGACCAAAAACTCGTAGTGTCCGTACCGGGTGCGGAAAGCTGTCTTGGAGACGTCGGTCTCCCTAATCCTCAACTGGTGGTATCCAGACCTCAAGTCGATCTTGGAAAACACCGTGGCACCCCGCAACTGGTCAAACAAATCGTCAAACCTCGGTAGCGGATATCTGTTCTTGATGGTGACCCTATTCAGCTGTCGGTAATCCACACAAAGGCGTAGGGTCCCATCCTTCTTCTTCACAAACAGTACCGGGGCTCCCCAGGGAGACGCACTGGGCCTCACGAAACCCTTCTCCAAAAGGTCCTGCAACTGAGACTTGAGCTCTCGCAGCTCAAGCGGTGCCATCCTGTATGGCGCGGTGGAGATGGGGCTGGTCCCTGGTACTAGTGAGATCTCAAACTCGATCTCACGCTCGGGCGGTAGTCCTGGTAACTCGTCTGGAAACACGTCGGGGTACTCTCTGACCATCGGGATGCTCTGGAAGTCTGCCACGGGGCTGTGCTCTGCCACCACACAAGCTAAGAAGCCCTCACACCCCTGGCTCAAAAGTCTCGCCGCCCGAAGTGCCGAAATGCACCTGAAACCTCCGTCCACTGGCTGCCCGTGAAACTCGAAGGAAGGCAACTCCGGAATGGAGAAGACAATCTTCCTCTCAAAGCAGTCTACCAAGGCGTGGTAAGCGGACAGCCAATCCATCCCCAGGATCACCCCAAAGTCCTCCATCTGTATCATAATCAGGTCAGCTGGCAGGCTGTGTCCCCCGATGCTGACCCCGCAACCCGTGTACACCTCCTCAGCTACAAACAGCTGACCACTCGGACCTCTGATTACGAACGGGTTCTCTAACAACGTATAATCCTGGTCCAAACTAACTGCGAAACTGTCTGCGACAAACGAGTGCGTAGCGCCGGAATCGAAAAGCGTGTAAACGAGTCTGCCAGAAACTGAAACCATACCTGCTACCACGGATCCCGAAGCTCTGGCGTCCCTGTGTGTTAGGGCGTTGATACGCCCCTCAGCTCTAGGGGCGGACGAAGCAGCCACACTCTGCGTCGGACGGGTAGGTGCTGGCCGGTACCCTCCTCGCGACTGCGGTCCTCCTCCTCGCGCCTGGAAACCGCAGCCTCCTGCGCGCCCTCCAGTGCTCTGCGCGGGAAGTATCTGCTGACCTCCTGCCCTAGATGGGCAGTCCCTCCTGACGTGGCCCGGCTGGCCACACTGGTAGCAGAGGGGAACCCGACTCCCGCCCTCAGTGAGTCCCTGCTGTCGGCTAGGCGGGGGTCCGGTGCTGGCGACTGGCCCCTGTCGAGGGCCCCCAAAGGCCACTGATGGCCCTGCACAACGTGACGGCTCTCCTGCGGACGCCACGTGTCTCCGTTCTCGCCGGCCCTGTGAGAAGTCTGGCTGAAAGGGCCTCTTCCGCCCGCCGTCGGTCTCTCGCGCGGACGGGTTGGTCTCCTCGTAAGTCATGGCTGCCTCTACCACCCTTGAAAACGTCGGCAGCTTCAGGGGTTTGACATACCCCCGGATCGCAGGCCGGAGCCCCTCGGTGAACCTCCAAAGGCGCTCCTCCTCAGTGGCTACCGCTGTCGCTGCAAAGCGGGACAGCTCCAAGAAACGCGTGCGGTACGCGCTCACGGTCATCGTCCCTTGGCGGAGAGTGTGGAACTCCCGCCTCCTCTGGTCCTGCCACGTCTGGGGAAAGTACTGCTCGCAGAAGAGGGTGACGAACTGGTCCCACGTCGGCTCGTCCCTCTCCTGTCCCCGGACCGCCCTCCACCACCGGTGTGCCGCACTCTCCAGCTGGTACGTGGCAAAGGCCACGCGGCACTCCACCGGGGGGCGAAGGGTGTCGAAGATCTTCTCCAGCTGCTCAAGCCAGTCCTCTGCCTCGGTCGGGTCCTCATCCCCCTTGAAGGAGGGGGGCTTCAGCTTCCGGAACTGTCCGAAAAGCTCGAAGTGGTGCTGTAGGGGAGGTGCTGGTGCACCTCCAGGCGAAGGTGCCTCGTGTACAGAAGTGTCGGAGGAAGGTGGGGGCGGCAGGGGCCCATCCCCTCCCTCGTGTCCAGCACCGCGTCCGTCGCGTGGCCCCACAGAGGACTCCCCCTCTGCAACCCCAGGAGGAGGTGCTCGGGGCGGTGGGTGGAGCTCCTCTCGTACAATATCCCGTATCAGTCTGGCGAGGTCCTGGGCCTGAATGCCAGGGAGTGGTGGCTGGTCCACCGAGACGTCAACGACAGCACGTCCACCTCGCCAACCTCGCCCTCGGCTGCGCCCGCGGCCAGTCTCGCCAGTCCCACGACGAGGCATCTCCTGCAAGGAGACGCGAAACAAAACGGAAACGTCAAAACAGACGGTACCTAACAACACTTCTAAGAGCTCATGTCAAGAGATATGTTGTGGTGGCTACTCTAGCTATAAACATGTGAATTGGTTATTTTCCAGTCAGTTGATTCACTTCTCGAGACGACCTTGCTCTGATACCATCTTGTAACGACCCGGTTCCCGAGTCCCTACGAGACACGAGAACCGGACCGACTCGACTAATCCCAAGACTCAGTCGTCCAACGAGGAAGTAACCAAAAGACAGTAAAATAAACCACATTCAGCATGAATATAACTAACAGTAAGAAAGTACAGCCGTAAGGAAAGAAACTACTACAGTAGGCACCACCACAACAGTAAAACAACATTTATCATATAACAAAAACTGCAGGTAAAGAAGGTACAGCGGAAACAAAACTACTCACTAGAACAGAAACAAAAAGAAGGTACAAAGCTGTGGTAACTCTACTGGACCCTACTCGGCCCAGCGTCCTCTGCAGCCGCCGACCCTGGCTGCTCAACACCTGGTCCTGAAAAAGATAACGAGTGTAACACGTCAGCAAAACGCTGAGTAAAGTGGCAAACTAACTAAAGGCAACAGTAGAGTGTACAGTAGCTGTTATGTTCTATTACTTCCTTTTATTTACATCTTTCAATTTTTCTCACTATTTCATTTACTTCTCAGATCCTTTACTTGATCTCGGATGTCCTCGTGGGACGATCTTGATTGCAGTCTTTTCCAAAAGTAGAAGTAGCACGTGGTGCTCTCCTGGCCGGGAGAGTCCCCCGTGGTGATCCTACCCTCAGTCAACCACCCCAAGGTCACTGACAGACGTAACGGTGACTACGGCACGCGCGATAAACGCACAGGTAGCTAACCTGTACTGGCACGCGGTCAGTCGTTTCCGTTAACGGGTGCGCCCAAAGCACAGCACGGAACCAGGGCAGAGCCCTCTCAGTAACAGGGGTCCAACCCCTCCACAGTAACCAAACCGGGGCCTTGCCCCTCCACAGTCTGCGCACCCTCGCCTGACTACCCTGGTTTGCCCTAGTGGGCCTAACAAGTCGGTGAAGGAGGCTAGCAGAACCCCGGGGCCCGTGGGGTAGCTAGTACTCTCCTAACACTACTAGCTCTCCTCGGTACTACGTACACGAGGGCCAACAAGTCGGTACAGAGCGGCCAAGCCTAACCCCGGGTCCCTGGGGCGGCTGGCCCCACTCTGCACTAAAACAGGTACAGGTACTTCCCTTGGTACTGCGTACCCAAGAGACAGTACAAACTACATCTCAGTTCCATTCCTTTTCTTTCCAGGAGTTCCACTCCTAATTCCCCGTAGGGTTCCAGCCCTTTATCTCAGAACATCATATGTTTCACTTTCCAGATTCACGTTCTCAATTTCCATGATCTCAAACATGTTTCTTTGTTCATAACCGGCAGCTGTTAATTAATTTCACAGGCAGCTTATATATTCCTTTCCATTTTTCCAAGACTGCAGTAATATACATTCCACTAGTTTTTCCATCCTAGGATTCATGCCATATCCTAGGATCTATCATACAATCTAGTTTTCCGGCCCTAGGATTCATGCAACACCTAGGAGCTATCATTCCATACATTTCTCATTCCTAGGATTCATGCAATGCCCTAGGTTCTAGTTATGGTTCCATACTTTAACAGATTTTATTAATACTTAAAACCACTCTACCAGGTACAACGGGAGTAATGGGGGCGTGGTCAGGAATCCCGCGCGCCTCCGCGACTCTCAAGACTGCAACCGAACGAGGTCCTATCACAAGGATCAAACACAAGGAGTGTCTCAAAACAGTGTATAGCTACTGTAGGCGGGTAGAGGAATAAATTCTGAAACGAACGCAACTCGAATCGCGGAAAACGGAGCCCAAACGGGCCCTAAACGGGTCGAGAAAGACGATACTGTGCAAAATCAGACGTCTGGAACTCCTTCCAGACGTCTTAAACGGTGGATCAGAGAATTACCTGTTCGGCTTGGTTCCCCGGACGTCCAGAAGTCTGTGGGGATGTCTCTCCTAGATCCCAGACGTCCGATGGTCACTACGGACGTCTGGAGGTCGCTCCCGCCGTCTGGTACAACTTCCAGACGTCTGATTCGCAAAGGATGACGAATCAGAACACCTGCGCACAGCCAACCCCCCTCCCTCAGTACGGTCAGTCGACAAAAGAAGAAGAAAGCGGAAACTCACCTTTCAGACGTCTGTATGATCTCACAGACGTCGACCTTGCCGTCTGGATATCAATCCAGACGTCTGATTCTGGAAATTTTTCCAGAATTAGAACCTTGCTCGGCCTCTGCTCGCGACGCCGCCCGCGTCGCACCTCGCGCGTACGCTGCTCCGCCCGCAGCAGGTCCCTCTCCGCGACGCTCTGCGCCCCCTGCGCCCTCCGCCGGCCGGCCAAGCCGCTCCCGGCGAGCTCGCCCTCACGGCAGAGCCCCGCCCTCGCACGCCGCAGCTCCTCCGCGCCTACTGCGGCTGCCGCTGCCGCTGCGCCCTCGCGTCCGCTCGCTCTCGCGCACAGGCAGGAGAGAAGGAGGAAGATGGTGGAGACGGGAGGGGAGGCGCGCCCCCCCTTTTAACGCCGCGCGGAGAGGAGAGAGAGGCGGTCGCAGTCGCCTGCAGCCGTAGAGAAGGATGCAGGATCGCAGGTCTGCGCGCACAGGCGCGCAGACGAATATCCCGTGCGAGCATAACTGTTCGCCAGACGTCTGTAAACTATCCCGGACGTCTGGTCAGACGTCTGGATGTGATCCCAGACGTCTGGTCCGACGTCTGGGCCACCTCCCAGATGTCTTAAAAGGCGTCTGGGGCACGCGTTCGTTACAATATAACAAACTCAAAGGAAGTTTCGTCCCCGAAACTTGCGCCAACTAGGGTGCGGGAAAAAGATGTCCAACTAACCATAACAAACTCAAAGAGGACCGAAGCCGGTCCGAAAAGACGTACCCGCGAAAAGCTCCGGGTACCGCTCCCGCATTGCCGCCTCAGGCTCCCAGGTAGCCTCCTCGTACCGCTGGCTCCTCCACAAAACCTTTACCAGGGGTACTTGCTTTCGTCTCAACCTGCGGACGGCTCGGTCTAGGATCTGCACTGGCCGCTCGGGGTAGGTCAGGTCGTCGCTCACCTCGACGCTCTCGTGACTCAGTACGTGGCTGGGATCGGCTACGTACTTCCTGAGGTTGGACACGTGGAACACGTCGTGCACACCAGAAAGCTGCGGGGGAAGGGCAAGTCTGTAAGCAACGGGTCCAACCCGCTCCAGGACCTCAAAGGGCCCCACGAACCTCGGCGCGAGCTTCCCTCTCACCCCAAACCGCTGTAAGCCCTTCATGGGTGAAACACGAAGGATGACGTGGTCCCCAACCTCGAACTGCACCTCTCTGCGTCTGCGATCTGCATAGCTCTTCTGTCTGCTCCTGACAGTGCGGAGTCGTCTGTGGATCTGCTCAACTACCTCCTGACTCTGCCGGATCAACCTGGGGCCAACCTCCCACTTGGTCCCCACCTCAACCCAACTCAAGGGTGCCGTGCATTTCCGTCCGTACAGAGCCTCGTAGGGAGCCATGCCGATGCTCGAGTGATAACTGTTGTTGTATGCAAACTCCGCCAGGGGCAGGTGCTCCTCCCAAGAGCCCCTCCAGTCTAGTACACAAGCACGCAAAAGGTCCTCAAGTGTCTGTATCGTGCGTTCCGACTGTCCGTCCGTCTGGGGGTGGTAAGCCGTGCTAAACCTCAACCTCGTCCCCAAAGCCTGCTGAAACTCAGCCCAAAACTGGGACGTAAAGCGGGTATCCCGGTCGGATACGATCTCCCGCGGAACTCCGTATAGTCGCACCACATCACGGATATACCTCTCTGCCAACTGTGCTGGTCCCAAAGTGACTCGGATCGGCAAGAATCGTGCCGTCTTCGTCAACCTATCCACTATTACCTGCATCTCAAGTCATGGTACATTTTCGTGTTTCCGGGATGTATGATGAATCTGGAACCGTGTGCCTCAGTCAGGAGCTCTCTCAACAGCTCCTCGTCTCTGGGGACGCACAACCGTCCCCTCAAGCATAACACCTGGTCTGTGAAAGAGAAGTCCCCTGGGTCCCCTGATAGTACTCTGTCGCGCAAAGACTGCAAGTACGGATCGGCCATCTGTCCCGTGATGATGCGGTCTATCAACTCTGGCCTGGTCTGCCGTGTCACCGTCACTGCCCCACAGTACCCTTGTAACTCTAGAGGTCGCCAACTGCCCACCTCCTCCAAAAGGCTCCAACTCTGTAACTGTAGACTGGCCAAGCGTGCGGGCGCCTTACGGCTCAAGGCGTCAGCCACCACATTGGCCTTTCCCGGGTGGTAGGATATGCTGCAGTCGTAGTCCTTCAGGAGCTCCAACCAACGTCTCTGTCTCATGTTGAGCTCCTTCTAGTCAAAAAGATATCTGAGGCTCTTGTGATCTGTAAAAATCTCGAAGGTCTCACCATACAAGTAGTGCCTCCATGTCTTCAGCGCGAAGACAACAGCTGCCAACTCTAGATCGTGGGTAGGGTAGGTATGCTCATGGGGCTTCAGTTGCCGCGAAGCGTAAGCGACCACGTGACCCCTCTGCATGAGCACACCTCCTAACCCCTGCAAGGAAGCGTCCGTGTACACAACGAACCTGCCACTAATGTGAGGGATGGTGAGCACGGGAGCCGAGGTCAACCTCTCCTTCAGCTCCAGAAAACACGCCTCACAGGCGTCTGTCCAAGCGAAAGGCACATCCTTCCGAGTCAACTGTGTCATAGGACGCGCAATCTGTGAAAATCCTCTGCTGAACCGTCTGTAGTAACATGCCAGTCCCAGGAAACTGCGAATCTCAGTGACTGAACGCGGTCTCTCCCACCTGAGCACTGCCTCGACCTTGGCGGGGTCCACCGCCAGGCCGTCTCCAGAGATCACATGACCCAAAAAGGTCACCTCCCTCAACCAGAACTCGCACTTGCTGTATTTGGCGTACAACCTGCGTCGTCTCAGAGTGTCCAGAACCATCCGCAAGTGCTGTCCGTGCTGCGTCCGATCTCAAGAATAGATGAGTACATCATCTATGAAAACCACCACAAACTGGTCCAAGTACGGTCCAAACACCCGGTTCATCAGGTCCATGAAAGCAGCGGGGGCATTGGTCAGCCCAAACGGCATGACCAAAAACTCGTAGTGTCCGTACCGGGTGCGGAAAGCTGTCTTGGAGACGTCGGTCTCCCTGATCCTCAACTGGTGGTATCCAGACCTCAAGTCGATCTTGGAAAACACCGTGGCACCCCGCAACTGGTCAAACAAATCGTCGATCCTCGGCAGCGGATATCTGTTCTTGATGGTGACCCTATTCAGCTGTCGGTAGTCCACACAAAGGCGTAGGGTCCCATCCTTCTTCTTCACAAACAGTACCGGGGCTCCCCAGGGAGACGCACTGGGCCTCACGAAACCTTTCTCCAAAAGGTCCTGCAACTGGGACTTGAGCTCTCGCAGCTCAAGCGGTGCCATTCTGTATGGCGCGGTGGAGATGGGGCAGGTCCCTGGTACTAGTGAGATCTCAAACTCGATCTCACGCTCGGGCGGTAGTCCTGGTAACTCGTCTGGAAACACGTCGGGGTACTCTCTGACCACCGGGATGCTCTGGAAGTCTGCCACGGGGCTGGGCTCTGCCACCACACAAGCTAGGAAGCCCTCACACCCCTGGCTCAAAAGTCTCGCCGCCCGAAGTGCCGAAATGCACCTGAAACCTCCGTCCACTGGCTGCCCGTGAAACTCGAAAGAAGGCAACTCCGGAATGGAGAAGACAATCTTCCTCTCAAAACAGTCTACCAAGGCGTGGTAAGCGGACAGCCAATCCATCCCCAGAATCACTCCAAAGTCCTCCATCTGTATCATAATCAAGTCGGCTGGCAGGCTATGTCCCCCGATGCTGACCCCGCAACCCGTGTACACCTCCTCAGCTACAAACAGCTGACCACTCGGACCTCTGATTACGAACGGATTCTCTAACAGTGTATAATCCTGGTCCAAACTAACTGCGAAACTGGTTGCGACAAACGAGTGCGTAGCGCCTGAATCGAAAAGCGTGTAAACGAGTCTGCCAGAAACTGAAACCATACCTGCTACCACGGATCCCGAAGCTCTGGCGTCCCTGTGTGTTAGGGCGTTGATACGCCCCTCAGCTCTAGGTGCGGACGAAGCAGCCACACTCTGCGTCGGACGGGTAGGTGCTGGCCGGTACCCTCCTCGCGACTGCCGTCCTCCTCCTCGTGCCTGGGGACCGCGGCCTCCTGCACGCCCTCCAGTGCTCTGCACGGGAAGTATCTGCTGACCTCCTGCCCTAGATGGGCAGTCCCTCCTGACGTGGCCCGGCTGGCCACACTGGTAGTAGAGGGGAACCCGACTCCCGCCCTCAGTGAGTCCCTGCTGTCGGCTAGGCAGGGGTCCGGTGCTGGCGACTGACCCCTGTCGAGGGCCCCCAAAGGCCACTGATGGCCCTACACAGCGTGACAGCTCTCCTGCGGACGCCACGTGTCTCCGTTCTCGCCGGCCCTGTGAGAAGTCTGGCTGAAAGGGCCTCTTCCGCCCGCCATCGGTCTCTCGCGCGGACAGGTTGGTCTCCTCGTAAGTCATAGCTGCCTCTACCACCCTCGAAAACGTCGGCAGCTTCAGGGGTTTGACATACCCCCGGATCGCAGGCCGGAGCCCCTCGGTGAACCTCCAAAGGCGCTCCTCCTCAGTGGCTTCCACTGTCGCTGCAAAGCGGGACAGCTCCAAGAAACGTGTGCGGTACGCGCTCACGGTCATCGTCCCCTGGCGGAGAGTGTGGAACTCCCGCCTCCTCTGGTCCTGTCACGTCTGGGGAAAGTACTGCTCGCAGAAGAGGGTGACGAACTGGTCCCACGTCGGCTCGTCCCTCTCCTGACCCCGGACCGCCCTCCACCACCGGTGTGCCGCACTCTCCAGCTGGTACGTGGCAAAGGCCACGCAGCACTCCACCGGGGGGCGAAGGGTGTCGAAGATCTTCTCCAGCTGCTCAAGCCAGTCCTCTGCCTCGGTCGGGTCCTCATCCCCCTTGAAGGAGGGGGGCTTCAGCTTCCGGAACTGTTCGAAAAGCTCGAAGTGGCGCTGTAGGGGAGGTGCTGGTACACCTCCAGGCGAAGGTGCCTCGTGTACAGAAGTGTCGGAGGAAGGTGGGGGCGGCAGGGGCCCATCCCCTCCCTCGTGTCCAGCGCCGTGTCCGTCGCGTGGTCCCACAGAGGACTCCCCCTCTGCAACCCCAGGAGGAGGTGCTCGGGGCGGTGGGTGGAGCTCCCCTCGTACAATATCTCGAATCAGTCTGGCGAGGCCCTGGGCCTGGATGCCAGGGAGTGGTGGCTGGTCCACCGAGACGTCAACGACAGCACGTCCACCTCGCCGACCTCGTCCTCGGCCGCGCTCGCGGCCAGTCTCGCCAGTCCCACGACGAGGCATCTCCTGCAAGGAGACGCGAAACAAAACGGAAACGTCAAACAGACGGCACCTAACGAAACTTCTAAGAGCTCATGTCAAGAGATATGTTGTGGTGGCTACTCTAGCTATAAACATGTGAATTGGTTATTTTCCAGTCAGTTGATTCACTTCTCGGGATGACCTTGCTCTGATACCATCTTGTAACGACCCGGTTCCCGAGTCCCTACGAGACACAAGAACTGGACCGACTCGACTAATCCCAAGACCTAGTCGTCCAACGAGGAAGTAACCAAAAGACAGTAAAATAAACCACATTCAGCATGAATATAACTAACAGTAAGAAAGTACAGCAGTAAGGAAAGAAACTACTACAGTAGGTACCACCACAACAGTAAAACAGCATTTATCATATAACAAGAACTGCAGGTAAAGAAGGTACAGCGGAAACAAAACTACTCACTAGAACAGAAACAAAAGAGGTACAAAAGGCTGTGGTAACTCTACTAGACCCTACTCGGCCCAGCGTCCTCTGCAGCCGCCGACCCTGGCTGCTCAACACCTGGTCCTGAAAAAGGTAACGAGTGTAACACGTCAGCAAAACGCTGAGTAGAGTGGCAAACTAACTAAAGGCAACAGTAGAGTGTACAGTAGCTGTTATGTTCTATTACTTCCTTTATTCACATCTTTCAATTTTTCTCACTATTTCATTTATTTCTCAGATCCTTTACTTGATCTCGAATGTCCTCGTGGGAACGATCTTGATTGTAGTCTTTTCCAAAAGTAGAAGTAGCACGTGGTGCTCTCCTGGCCACGAGAGTCCCCCGTGGTGATCCTACCCTCAGTCAACCACCCCAAGGTCACTGACAGACGTAACGGTGA
This sequence comes from Thalassia testudinum, assembly GCA_037157565.1. NCBI lineage: Eukaryota > Viridiplantae > Streptophyta > Magnoliopsida > Alismatales > Hydrocharitaceae > Thalassia > Thalassia testudinum. The sequence goes on from JAZHRO010000073.1 coordinate 158,166,658, forward strand.
CTACGGCACGCGCGATAAACGCACAGGTAGCTAGCCCGCACTGGCACGCGGTCAGTCGTTTCCGTTAACGGGTGTGCCCAAAGCACAGCACGGAACCAGGGCAGAGCCCTCTCAGTAACAGGGGTCCAACCCCTCCACAGTAACCAAACCGGGGCCTTGCCCCTCCACAGTCCACGCACCCTCGCCTGACTACCCTGGTTTGCCCTAGTGGGCCTAACAAGTCGGTGAAGGAGGCTAGCAGAACCCCGGGGCCCGTGGGGTAGCTAGTACTCTCCTAACACTACTAGCTCTCCTCGGTACTACGTACACGAGGGCCAACAAGTCGGTACAGAGCGGCCAATTCTAACCCCGGGTCCCTGGGGCGGCTGGCCCCACTCTGCACTAAACAGGTACAGGTACTTCCCTTGGTACTGCGTACCCAAGAGACAGTACAAACTACATCTCAGTTTCCATTCCTTTTGCTTTCCAGGAGTTCCACTCCTAGTTGAAAGTTCCCTTCGAGGAGGGGTGACGTAAAAATATGCGGAAATAAAAATATAAAGCAATCTCACAAAAATCAATCACAAAATGTACACAGGTATTTTTAGGTGGAAACCCAAACCGGGTGAAAACCACCACCTAACCCTCTCGAGTTAAGATTTTCCGATCAACCAAGTTGATCAAAATCCACTAAACGAATCACTTTAAACGAGGGTGATTCAACCTCAGTACAACCACGCTACAAGTACGAGGGTAGCGTTCCTCAACCCCTTCTCTCCACGAGAAGGATTTTGTCCCACGAAGGAGACGGGAATTCGCAAAGCGAATACCCAACCAAAATACAAAGATAAAATAAAACAACAGTCCTATAGAGCCAATAAAATTAAACCTAGCTTCTATAGGAAATAGGAAGCTCCCCTTTGCAAGGAGTGCGTCGACGATGACGCGGTGCGTGTGCCACGCGATGGCGCTACGTCGCTCTCGTTATCAATGCCGGGAGAGTGGGTGCGCAACGGTTGAATGCTCTCAAGAAAATGGAGCTTGAGCTTGGAGAGCAAGAGAGTCTTTTCTTTGGACACAAAAGGTTTGAAAGTGTATTGCAAGGTGTGTGTCTTAGTGTGTATATCTTGTGTTTTTCTAAGTGTATTTGTGTTGCAAGGGTTCCCCTCTATTTATAGTGGCCTTAGGAAGGCTTTGGAAGTCTTGGAAAAGCTTCCATAGCCGTTGGGTGCAAAGCCCAAGAGAATCAGGCCGAAATCAGGACAATGATTGCATTTGACAGGGTTATCAGACGTCTAACTCTGGCATCAGACGTCTGGAAGGCCACTTTAAGACGTCTGATCTCAAGGTCAGACGTATGATTCTATGCGGGTTTCTCCCTGACTTGAATCAGATCTAAACAGGGTTTTTGTGCAAGTCCATCAGACGACATACAGGACGTCTGGTACTATGTCTGGACGTCTGGAAACCTACTTTTACTGTGGGAATTGATTTCCAAACGTTGCAACGGCTAGAAAATCTCTGAGAAGAGATTTTGGGACAGCCGAGGCAAAACGGTCATTTATCAGACGTCTGGTAAGTCCTATGGACGTCTGATAAGGCTCTAACGGTCATAATCTTGAGTGTTTTCTAAGCCAGCCAACGGTCCACTAATTGGACGTCTGGCAAAGTCATCAGACGTCTCCTAAGACGTCTGGTCTAAGGTCTGGACGTCTGATTTCATCAGACAGAACTAACTATGTCCAGCCTAACAGTTATCAGACGTCTGAAACAACAGTCAGGCGTCTTAAAATTCTTTATCAGACGTCTGATTTGTGAGTTAGACGTCTGGAAGTGCTGTTTGAACCCTATATTGGTTTTCTAAGTATTCTACAGAAAACCTAAGTATCCTAGGGTTGTGCAGGTGTTCCTAGGACTACTTTTAGGGTACTTTGAGGCTCTTTAACATAATGTTCTAAGGAATCAAAAAGAGCAAGAAAATAAATACAAGAGATACATGAAAGGATAAAAAAGAATCTATCCTATTCTTCTTGTCTTCCATCTCCAATCTTTCGCTCCACGCGAACCTCCTTTGTTTTCCATCAAGCTCCTCCAATCCGTCCTGGATGCGAGCTCGAACTCCGTCTAAACACGTCTTCATTTGCAATTGACCTGAAATCTAGGACTCAAATTGCAAATGTTAAATAACACGTGTTTTGTTATCATCAAAACAAATGATCGTGGAGCTCTAGCACCAACACTAATTCCCCGTAGGGTTCCAGCTATTTATCTCAGAACATCATATGTTTCACTTTCCAGATTCACGTTCTCAAAAATCCATGATCTCAATCATGTTTCTTTATTCATAACAGACAGCTATTAATTCAAATTACAGACAGCTTTATATTCCTTTCCATTTTTCCAAGACTGCAGTATTATACATTCCACTAGTTTTTTCATCCTAGGATTCATGCCATATCCTATGATCTATCATACAATCTAGTTTTCTGGCCCTAGGATTCATGCAACACCTAGGAGCTATCATTCCATATATTTCTCATTCCTAGGATTCATGCAATGTCCTAGGTTCTAGTTATGGTTCCATACTTTAACAGATTTTAATAATAACTTAAGCCACTCTACCAGGTACAACGGGAGTAATGGGGGCGTGATCGGAAATCCCGCGCGCCTCCGCGACTCTCAAGACTGCAACCGAACGAGGTCCTATCACAAGGATTAAACACAAGGAGTGTCTCAAAATAGTGTATAGCTACTGTAGACGAGTAGAGGAATTAATTCTGAAAAGAACGCAACTCGAATCGCGGAAAACGGAGCTCGAACGGGCCGTAAACGGGTCGAAAAAGATGATACTGTGCAAAATCAGATGTCTGGAACTCCTTCCAGACGTCTTAAAAAGTGGATCAGAGAATTACCTGTTCAGCGTGGTTTCCCAGACGTCCAGAAGTCTGCGGGGACGTCTGCCCTAGATCCCAGACGTCCGATGGTCCCTCAGGACGTCTGGAGGTCACTCCCGCCGTCTGGTACAACTTACAGACGTCTGATTCGCAAAGGATGGCGAATCAGCGAACCTGCGCACATCCAACCCCCTCCCTCAGTACGGTCAGTCGACAAGAAGGAAGAAGAAGGCGGAAACTCACCTTTCAGACGTCTGTATGATCTTACAGACGTCGACCTTGTCGTCTGGCTATCAATCCAGACGTCTGATTCTGGAAATTTTTCCAGAATCAGGACCCTGCTCGGCCTCCGCTCGCGACGCCGCCCGCGTCGCGCCTCGCGCTCCTGCTGCTCAGACCGCAGCAGGTCCCTCTCCGCGTCGCTCCGCGCCCCCTGCGCCCTCCGCCAGCCAGCCAAGCCGCTCCGGCGAGCTCGCCCCCACGGCAGAGCTCCGCCCTCGCACGCCGCACCTCCTCCGCGCTCACTGCGGCTGCCGCTGCCGCCCTCGCGCTCGCTCGCTCTCGCGCATAGGAAGGAGAAGAAGGAGGAGACGGTGGAGACGGGAGGGGAGGCGTGGCCCTTTTAAGGCCGCGCGAGGAGGAGAGAGAAGGTGGTCGCAGCGCGCCTGCAGCCGCAGAGAGAGAGAGAGAGAGAGGAATCGCAGGTCTGCGCGCACAGGCGCGCAGACGAATCTCCCGTGCGAACATAACTGTTCTCCAGACGTCTGGAAACGATCCCGGACGTCTGGTCAGACGTCTGGATGTGATCCCAGACGTCTGGTCCGACGTCTGGGCCACCTCCCAGACGTCTTAAAAGGCGTCTGGGGCACGCGTTCGTTACACTCCCCTTGGAGGGGTTCGATTGGGATGCGGCGTCTTCACACCCTAGTGACCTCGACTGATCGCCTGAGGCCCCCAAGCTGGACCCCCCTTCCTCGAGACGCGGACCAGTGGAGAGGAACCAAGAGCCGAATCCAGCGGTCCCAAATATACACCCCTACGTGTACCACCTATCTGCTCGAGAAAGAGAAAATGGAGGTCCCCCGTTGGAAGCGCTTGGAGAGCTAGCAGTGGCCAAGCATGGAAGGACAGTGGACCCTAGCTCATGCACCACTCCCTTAGGAGCTACCCTTAGGATAATCCGACGCTTGACCGCCCTAAGAGGAAATCCCACCAGGTGCCCCCAGCAGTGCCTGCCCAGTGAGGGCTCACATGCGGATTGTTGCCCGACCCATTGGATAGCTCCTCTGACGGTGTGAAGAGTAGGTCCTGGAAGTGCTTCGCTAAGCATTTAGGGACCAGGGACAACCCTAAGAGGTTGTCAGAAGTTGAGCGGTGGAGGACTGAGCCCACCTGATCTTACTCGGGTTAGATTGAGGCTCAGCACTCTGAGTGATAGAGGCCCCATGAGGCAACAATCCCTTGGCGCCCAGAGTCGGGCCATTCGGTTCGCGAGCACGGGCACGACGCCCTTGACTGCACGCCAAAATACCCAACGAGAGACCACAAAGTGAGTTGACTCCTCCTGTGGATCGGCTAAGAAGTGCAGCGGTGATGACAACCCCGCTGAAGGAGAGAATACCCTCGGATAGGCACGCCCCCGCACCCGCCTGTGAATAAGGTTCTTTCCACAAGTGAAGGGCCGCCTCTCCCAAGGTAATAGCCAGCCCCTGGAGGGCCGCAATTGCGGGCCACGTTGCATAAAGGAGTTCCTCAAGGAGCGTACTCCCTTGGCCATGCACCAAGTGGACGTGTTTGAGGGGAATTGATCCATCGAAGGTCACCGAGGCAGACCCTGCCACGCTGAGGAGGAGCCCTCAGGAGAACGCAACCCCCTGGCCATGAACCAGGCAGGCGTGCTAAAAGGGACCAGCCTACTAGCTAGGACCCATTATCCCAAGGCTCCATCGAGCGAAAGGATAGGAGGCCTGCAAAGTGCCTGAGGGACCACCCCAAGAAGGAGCCTGACGACTGCAGGTAGCCGATGCAACCTTCCAGGAAAAACTGAGAGTTAGGCAACCTAGCGCCCTGCCCCAGCAGACAGGCGGTGTTGCTCTGGCTCCCTGCTTGACGGACATCGCCACTAAGTTCTGACGGTGACACTCGTACCTCCCGAGGTCCTCTCCTCCTAATGCCTAAGCACATCAACTTAGGGTTTAAGGTAACCTCGGGCCGACGTCACCCCAGGCATCCAAGCCCCTCCTTCTGAGTCAGCTCTCTCCAAGTAGCTCCCTCTCGACTTTCATCTAGGCAAGGAGGATATGACTAAGTCCCCCTGCAAGATCTGGCGGACCATCTAGGTTTGTCATGGCAAGAGTCTGCCCCCTTCGAGGTAGCACCGAGCCCTTTGAAAAACATGCTCCCTTTGCCGTGGACCAAGCGAAAGTCACCGCCGCAGTACCTGCAATGGTCTGAGGTCTCCACCTCCGGCATCCCGAGCACATCAGCGCACAGGCTGAGGCAACCTTCGGGAGCGGTAACGCCCAAAACGGGTCCACAGCCCACCAAACTAACTTCCAATGGTAATGTCCGCAACGCTCCAAGATGCTTAGGCCGAGTTGCCTTCCAAGCTACCCTTGCTGGAGGTGTGCTCGTAGCACATCCATCGCTCCGGTGAAAATGCCTTCCTTTCGATCATAGAACTTTGGCAATCAAGGAAAAGGGAGAGGGGAAGGGAATGGCCCTTCTTCAACCAATTTGGAAGGAGACGGGCACCTCAGCCAGGTTGCAATACCTAAGGCGGCCAGGTTGACAATAGAATCAGGTGGCTCGGCCGGTTAACCACCGGTATGTGACCGTTGCTAGGCCCTCCCGTTACATGCCTAACTCCCTTAGAGGATAAGCATCAGACGCGGAGGAACTGCAACCTGGCTGATGAGTGGTTACTCATCATAGTTAAAAAGCTGAAGTTAAGCTAGACAATGGGTTAAACAACATCAAATTAACAGATAAAAAGGGTTAAGTGTGGGAATCAAAGAAAAAAGACCTAAAACCTTGATTCTGTATTAAAATTGCATAATTAGGTCATAAAACGAGATATTCTGAAGATAAAGGTCAAATGGTGATCCAAGCGTTAGTTGAACACATAAACAAGTTTAAAAGTCCAAATCAAAAGTACAATTAATTTCTTAAATGTTCAATTAAGCACATATAAAAATTTGAAGGCATTTAGACATCATTAAGGCCTTGAAACATAGAGTTTACACTTAGGTCCTTCATGCATCACGTTCTCTTCTCTAGAAATCCCTTTTGGACCTATTTGCAACCTGTAGGGACCCCTTTGAAAGCTCTCAGGGTCCATCGTGTCACAATTCCCTTCACTTATGGGCCTGCGTATAAATTTTCTACCCCTTCGTGAAGGGGTTCCCCCTGCAATTTTTCCAAAATTACGAGATCCACCTGCTATTCTTTGCACGCACCGTAGCGCGCAAAGAACAAGGCAGATCTCGACCGTCCGTTCTCTCGTGATTTTGATCTGTGGCTTGATTTGAATCGAAGCTTCGCACAAAGCAGCGCGTGCGCTCACCCTTCTCCCCAGATCCCATCTGACGGTCAGTTTTTGAGTTGGCTCACCGCGCACCCCTCTCCTCTCATCCTTGCCGCCAGTTGCTTCATCGACTATCTTCACCTGCGCGGTGATCTAAGCCATTGAGTTTGCTACTTAAGCACCTCAGTGGTTGCGTGTGCAAAGGATCGCTCTCTCCTACATCTCTTAGCGATTATTCATCCACTCCAGCCTCTCCTCCCCATCAATTCCCTGATTTCACAAGCACCGGCTGTGAAATCACCGACTTCTATTCGACCTCCTCGTCGCTAAGGACCACGTAGCACCTGAGGATGACCTAGAAGCTTCACTAGCAAGCTTTTCCTCCGTTGGAGTCATCTCCTCCTCTTCTTCCTCCTTAGCCACCGGCTAAGGACCCATAGGTCCCATTCTTTCTGTTAGAGTAGATTTAATATTTTGCAGTTTAGTTGTAACTGTAGTTAAGTAGATTAGCAATAGAATTAGAGTTGTAGTGTTTAATTCAATCGTTTTGTTAGATTAGCTGTAGCAATAGAAGTAGCATAGAGTCACCCCCCCTCACCTCCTCTAATCATTCCAGATCAGAGGGGATGATTCACACTGCCATTTTTCATAAGATTTCTCTCTCTTCATATTTTCCATATCGCTTCTGATTCCTGCGATTTATTTCTCGCAAATCACCCACTCATCTGACCTAATTTCAGATCTGATTATCTTCTGATATCAGATCTGAAATTGGTGTCAAAAACCATGTTAGGGGTTTCTCACTCATCTCATGTTTTGTCACAAAGCCCTTGATCTGGGCTAAAAAGTGATCAATTTGTCGGATTTGTCATTAATTCAGATTTCAAAGATTTTTACTCAATTGGATTTTGAATGCTTTGATCTTACAAACTGAGGAGTTTGATTCTTATTCATTGATTGGCAAGGAATCTGAGATGTTTCTATTGTCAGAATTTATCTCAGAAGAGCCATAATCTGATCTAAGTTTTTATAAGGATTTTTATGCATTGAATGCATGATAGAGCTAAGGAAAATCACTTTGGTGATTTGAGGTTCTATCTTGTATGCATGAGCTGTTTGTTAGAGGCAATGATGATTGTCAACCTAAGGAGTTCTCAATACTCCTAAAGGTTCCAGAATCTGGGATTTGAATTTACGATTTAAATTGACTAATTTAACTCCTTCTACATGCTGTCTATAGCATTAGAAAGAGTTAGATTAGCTTTTCTTCTGATTTGATTTGATGAGATTTTTATTGACAAAGGTTCTTGAGTTTGAGTTGTAATATTGAGTGTTTTTTATGAGAAGTGAAACCCTTGTCAGAGGGGGTTGAGGGAATTTCTAAGTTAGGCTTTATGTGTTTTAATCCGAGATTCATAGCAAGTTGCTGCAATTGCAGCTATATTCCCTTTCTTGCTACAGACCTGATTTCATTCCAGATGGAGTAACTGTAGCAGCAGTTAAGTCGTCTGGAATTCAATCTGGTTTGATGCATTGGTTGGAGTCAGCAGCTTCAGCTACTGTTGATGTTTGTTGCTACTACGATTGTTGTTCATTGCAGCTACTGTTGTGATGCTGCTGCTGCTGCTGGGTTGAGTTCTATCAGTAGCTGATATGAATTCTAGGACAGTAGGTCTTAGGTTTAGTTGTTGAAATATCTGATTGATGTGTAAAGTTGTATTTAACTGTTACACAAGCTTTCCTGTATTATAATTGAGTTTTAACATCCTTTGAATGCTTGTAATTCTGTTTTAAATCCTTTGTTAGTTAACTGTTAAGCCTGACTGTCCTTTAAGTGAAACTAGTTGAAATATACATTGATTTGCATGGTTTATTTCATATGTCTCTTCTATATATTATACTGACTATATTCAAGGCAGTTCATTTGCTTTTTTTTAGACTCCTTAGGATCCATTCTAGGCCTTAACACATTTAGAAAACCCTTCTTAGGCCTAGAATGTGCTTTATTGGTAAATACATAAAAACTAAAACTCTAAAAAAAATAAAATAAAACTGTCTGATTGAAGATCAGATAGTTTTCTATCTACATACCAAGTTTCATGGTATACAGAACCCCCGACTTGGCATAATTTGCCAATCGACGGATCTATATACCATGGAACTTAATAAAAGAAGTTAAACCTAAAAACACTAAAACATCTCTTTCTCCTCATCCAATTCTTTCCCTCTCATCTCTTACCTCCATAACATGTATAAAAATAATAAAAAGTGAAAAATTCCAAAAATACCCAAAAATACTTTGTATATTAAGTATATTCTTGTAAATATAAGCTTTATATTAAGTTATATATGTAAATAGATAAAATATGTATATAAACTGTACAAATAACTTATGTATATACTGTATACTGTAAATTAAGTATTTAAGTTAGATTATACTGTGTATATCTTAATTATATAACTATTTATTAATTAAACTAGCTTATATGTACTCTTAGACTATATAAATTAGTAAACATTATAAATAACAATATTAAGTTATAATATTGTATATACATATTTATATGTAGATTATAAACATATTAAACCCTGTACCTTAATTTAATTCTTTATATACAATAAATAATTAATTTATTAAGTTAATAGTTAAGTTATTAGATTAAATTAAAATAAATTAGTAATTTAAAGTTAGAACTAAGTTAACTGATACTTTATATTTAGACTAATGTATTTTAAGTAATTTAAGCTAATTTATATCGTATTATATTATTTAAACTTAATTTATAAATAAAATAGTTCAAAATCTGCTATTTAAATGTAAATAAAATGAAAATCAAATCTGTAAAATATAATAAAAATGCTTATAAAATACTTTAACAAGTATACTAACCTTGTATAAGGTCAATTTGACCATATAATAAATAATTTATACGTAATTAAGAAACAAAACCTAAAATTTAGTATGTATAAATCGTATACTTTAGCTAATTTATTTATATAGTAAATATAATTAAAATTTCAAATTAATTATACAATTATATAGTATTATATAAAGACTTTATTTTCACATAATTTATTTTTAATATTTAATAAATTATGGCCCTCGAATCGAGGGCCAAAATCGCTTTAGCCGCTCTGCCGCTTGGAATTTCTGCGCTGCGCTTGCACCCAGATAGTCCCACATCATGGGTAGGCAAGTGCACGCAGCGCCTTATTAAGAATTTGTTGCATAGGACGATTAGTTGTCACGGGCACTGGGTGCCCGAGCAACCGATCATACTATCTTACTGAGCATAATTGAGCATTTCTGTGGGGCCGGGGGCCCGAGTGTATGTGCGGGCTGTGAAGCCCACTGGTTTGAGCATAGTAACTCGTAATTAAGCGGCCTAATGACAAATTAGGGTGCACTTAGTAGAGGTTTGGTCCCACCCTCTGGGTGATGTGTATCCCTCGAAAAATATGCCCGCAAATTAAACAAATTTTTGATTAAGTTAGGGCCTTAAGGACACTGTCAGAACACTTAAGTGTTAAATGCCTAAGTATCACCAAAAACATAAGAGTGAAATTACAAGAAGAATAAAAAGAGAGAAGTATGTATATGTATAGTATAAACAGAGACCGTATAAATGGTATTCGTAATTAAATATGTATAAGATACTAAAGTGTATATATATACACATAGTATAGCTATTTACATATATATATATATATATAACTTCATACCTTTACTAACAAAATAAAATGTCGTTGTATGTGAAATAACCATTGCTATAGACCCTGGTTTCCCTCTTTTAGTTTGTGTATAGTTTTTCTGGGGTCCAGTAACGTTTGCATCTGTCATTATAGCTATTATATGTGTTACTATATATGTCAGCATAATAAGTTAAATTAGTATGCTATGTAATATGAGTTGGTAGTGTATATTTATGTAAGTATTAGTAATATAACTTATAAATAGATAATATATTCCATACCTATGTATTGTTTGATGCTTGTTTGTAATTAATTTTTGCAAGCATTTTAATTGATTCTTTGTACACAATTAAATCAAGCATTCATTCATTTATTCCTTATTGGACATAAAATTTCTTTTTCTGGAATTAAAGGATAATTTTGGACTTAGAGAGTGATGTAAATCAATAACTACCTCCAAGTGAACGACCTGGAATAAAATCAGTAAAAAATTAGTCAATTAAATAATAATGGTCGTAATGATGGTTGGTATTTCCTACAATTCACTACAACGATAACTATGATATTTTCATCACCATAACCAATCCATCAAAATTACTACTCCATCACTATTATTTTTGGCGCCGTTGCCAGGGAGCAACTCTCTTTACGCCAAAATTACTCTTTAATTCTTGTATATAGAAATTTTTGATTTCATTTCACTCAAATCTATTGATTGTACATAATTATTTTCCTCCATTGATTAATTCGTTATTGTGTATACATTCTTTTATTCTTTTACTAATCATTTATTATTTTTCCACAGCACTTGAGGAAGAGGGGGAGCAGCATCACCTTCCAGGTGGAGGTCGTCTTCTTGGTGGAACCGTTGTGCTCCTGACCCAACGTCTAGGCGAAGTGTGTCCTCAAGGTAGATGTAGGAGTAGTATAATAATAGTGTAGTATAGTTTAGTTAGATTTAGGTATATTAACTAGGCCCAATTGTTAGTCATAAGTTGTGAGAGCCTATTCTCACACATTCATTATAATAACTGTGGACTTTTTGGACTTCGTTTCTTCTATCTCTTAGACTCATCTCTCATCAATAAGGTTTTCCATCGCGATTTCCCGAATTGATTTCTTTCTTTGTTTTTGTTTGTTGCATTTTTCAAAAAAGAAAAAGAAAATCAATCAAAAAGATCTCATCCTTATCTAGCAGCAGCATATCCTTAGACACCCATTTTTGGTTGCATATTTCTGCTAGATATCAATTCAAAGTCAAATTTGCATATTGAAGATTGCTGGAGTCAGGTACGTATTCCTTACTTTTCTCCAACTCCTGTCATAAGTGCATTTGACTTTAAATTAAAGAAGACCATTTGTTGTATTCAATGGATTAAAAAGCGAGACAAGCAGCATAGAAATCACTTCATAATCACTTGAACTAAATCAAACGGAGATATTAACTCTGAGTGAAACCTTAACTGAGATTTTATCGCCTTGTGTTGATTTCTATCGTGCACACAACACGATCACTTAAGATCACAACACACGGGTTTCTACCTCATCTCCTTCTGCAACCACAGGATCTAGATTCGCACACTAAGTCTTATCCAGATTCCCAGTGGATTTTAGAAGCCTGCACATCGCTAGGTTTATTTTAGGACACGTACAATTGTTTGAAACAATTGCTTGCGTACGATATAATTTTGCGTAGCAGCCTCTATGTAAAAAAATTTTGATTTATCTCGCTTGCTTGGCCTCTTGAGTCGATTAAGATTTGATTGGGATTTTCCACTTTTTGTGAACTTAGCTAAAATTTTGCTTTTCCATTGAGTTGTGATGGATTGAATTAAACGTGTTTTTAAAAAAAACAGAAGACCATCTCAATGGAAGGTAGGAGATCCCAGAACCTAGAACTAGTACTCCCCTTAGGTACTGATACCCAAGTTATTGCATCTACTTATTTGCCTTCCACTTCCAATCCCATACCTCCCGAGTCTCAAACTCCTATTCACTATTCCACTCACCAAGAGGATGATCATGAGTCATCACAATTCGAAGATTTTGAAGAACTTCCTCCACACCTAATTGCACATCCTCCACCACCACAACCACTTATCCATAGGTTCCAACCTCCACCATATCCTAATCTTCCTAACCCACCCCCGGAGAGAGGACCTATGCTTCATCTTCAACACCTGTTCGAAACACAATTACAAATGAATACCTTAACTCAACAGGTGCAACAGCTTGCTCAAGCTGTTAATCTTTTAGCTAACCCCCAACCACAACCACCTCAACCTAGAAATCCTCAAGCACCACCCCAACCTCGTAGACCTCAACTACAGGATTACTATAATCCCGCAGTTGCTCAACCGATGCCTGTGGTACGTTATCTTGATGGGGGTCGTGCTACTGAACTAAAGCCAAACATTATAGCACTCATTCCTCACTTCCATGGACTCACTTCTGAGGACCATTTTCAGCATTTAGAGGAGCTGAAGAATCTTGCCCAAACTCTGGGTCCGCAAGGACATGATCAGCACACGCTTTTAATGAAAATGTTCTCCTTTTCATTGAAAGATAAGGCAGCCTTTTGGTTTATAACACTTGCACGGACTACACCTATAGATTCCTGGGCTTCTTTAGAACATGAGTTCTTAAAGAAGTACTTTCCTGTAGGCCGCACTAATGCCTTAAGTCATGCCATCACTACATTCACTCAGAATTCAGGAGAACAAATGCACGAGGCTTGGGAGAGATTCCACGAGCTTCTAAGAAAATGTCCCCACCATGGTGTCCCACGCTGGCAACAAGTCTAGATCTTCTACCATGGGCTCCATGATGACACACGGAATTTTGTAGATGCTGCTTGTGGAGGCAATTTTCTGTGTCGGGACGAGGACTCAGCCTTTGAGCTCTTAGAATGTATGGCCGAAAATTCTATTAATAATGCTTCGATGAGCATGTTTAATAGAAAGTCCTCACATTCCCACCCACATACGAGAGTACACGAAGCCCAATCCAGTAGCAAAGACTTAGAGATAGTGGCTAGCCAACTGGATAAAGTGGGCTTAATCGAGAAGAAAGTAGATGAAGTATGGAAATTTCTCTCAAAACCTTCATCATCTTGTTCTCAGTCACCAGCACAAAACACTTCTTCTCAGTTTCCCACAGGGAGGGAAACTGTGAATAATCTTTTTGTGACACAATCTGCATTACCGGATTTTCCATTTTCATATCCTTCACCGGTTGGAGGAACCTTTGTTCCTCCCTACACTAACTTCCCTGCACCGTTTGGAGCTTCAGAGAAGCTCCATGCCATTCACAATGACCCTTTTTCACAAACATACAACCCTGGATGGCGCAATCATCCAAATTTCTCGTGGTCGGGAAATTCACAGAGATATCCTTTTCAACATCCTTCCCCACCACCACAGCACAACCCAATCCGAGCACCACCTCCACAATCACGTGGATATCCACCGTGTGCCTACCAGCAACCCCAACCCAGGCCCACCCAATACTCTCAACCTGGGCCTACACGAGATGACCAGTTGGGGTCTATCAAGAAAGCTCTGGCTGATATGCGACAACAGAATATTGCTATGCAACAGAGACAGGATGCGGCCTTAACTGAGATGAGAGCCCAGATATCACACTTGACGGAGTCCCGTCAACCACATTCACTCCCATCTCAAGCACAACCCAACCCTAGGAACATACCTGCCCAGAGGTATGTTCAACCTAGACCGGCAGTGCAAGGTCAAGCACATGTCATTTCACAACCCTTGCATGACACTGAACTTTTCACAGACCCAAATTCTTCTTTTGTACAAACTCAACCACCTCTGTTACCTAACACCGATTTACTGTCTACATCTAGGGCCAAACTAAATGCCATAGTCACTAGGAGTGGTAAAAGCACAATAGATCCACCTATTCCTACTGCTTCTACTTCTACTTCCACTCCTCCATTTCCTACTTCTCCTTTACCTAGGACTGAACCTCTTACCACCACTTTTGTACCTTTTCCTGAAGCTTTAAAGAAGGAGAAAGGAAAGAAAAAGACCTGTGTGGCACCTGAGAAGGATTTGCTTAAGCTCTTTGAGCAAGTCCACATAAACATCCCCTTGTTGGATGCGATTCGCCACATACCTCTTTACGCTAAGTTTTTAAAAGACCTATGCACACCTAAGCATAAAGCAAGGATTCAAAAAGGGAGTAGTCCAATCATCCTCTTGGAACAAGCCAGTTCCATTATCTCCAGTACCCTCCCTACTAAGATGAAAGATCCAGGCACCCCTCTCCTATCCTGCATGATAGGTAACACCACATTTAACAGAGCACTACTAAACTTAGGTGCTTCCATAAATCTTATCCCAACCTCTCTACTAACACATTTTGAGGTTGGCAATCTGAAGCCAACCGAGGTGTCCCTGCAATTAGCTGACAGATCAGTTAAGACACCTCAGGGAGTGTTGGAAGATGTTATAGTGCGGGTCAAGGATTTTTACTTTCTTGTAGACTTTATAGTCCTTAGCATGGAAGTACCTGAGGATGTATATGCGAGCTGTGAAGCCCACTGGTTTGAGCATGGTAACTCATAATTAAGCAGCCTAATGACAAATTAGGACGTGCTTAGTAGAGGTTTGGTCCCACCCTCTGGGTGATGTGTATCCCTCGAAAAGTATGCCCGCAAATTAAACAAATTTTTGATTAAGTTAGGGCCTTAAGGACACTGTCATAACACTTAAGTGTTAAATGCCTAAGTATCACCGAAAACATAAGAAGAGTGAAATTAACAGAAGAATAAAAAGAGAGAAGTATGTATATGTATAGTATAAACAGAGACCGTATAAATGGTATTCGTAATTAAATATGTATTAGATAACTAAAGTGTATATATATACACGTAGTATAGCTATTTACATATATATATATATATATATAACTTCATACCTTTACTAACAAAATAAAATGTCGTTGTATGTGAAATAACCGTTGCTATAGACCCTGGTTTCCCTCTTTTAGTTTGTGTATAGTTTTTCTAGGGTCCAGCGACGTTTGCATCTGTCACTATAGCTATTATATGTGTTACTAAATATGTCAGCATAGTAAGTTAAATTAGTATGCTATGTAATATGAGTTGGTAGTGTATATTTATGTAAGTATTAGTAATATAACTTATAAATAGATAATATATTCCATACCTGTGTATTGTTTGATGCTTGTTTGTAATTAATTTTTGTAAGCATTTTAATTGATTCTTTGTACACAATTAAACCAAGCATTCATTCATTCATTCTTTGTTGGACATAAAATTTCTTTTTCTAGAATTAAAGGATAATTTTGGACTTAGAGAGTGATGTAAATCAATAACTATCTCCCAGTGAACGACATGGAATAAAACTAGTAAAAATTAGTTAATTAAATAATAGTGGTCGTAATGATGGTTGGTATTTCCTACAATTCACTACAACGATAACTATGATATTTTCATCACCATAACCAATCCATCAAAATTACTACTCCATCACTATTATTTTTGGCGCCATTGCCGGGGAGCAACTTTCTTTACGCCAAAATTACTCTTTAATTCTTTTTGTATATAGAAATTTTTGATTCCATTTCATTCAAATCTATTGATTGTACATAATTATTTTCCTCAATTGATTAATTCGTTATTGTGTATACATTCTTTTATTCTTTTACTAATCATTTGTTATTTTTCCACAGCACTTGAGGAGGAGGGGGAGCAGCATCACCTTCCAGGTGGAGGTCGTCTTCTTGGTGGAACCGTTGCGCTCCTGACCTGACGTCCAGGTGGAGTGTGTCCTCAAAGTAGATGTAGGAGTAGTATAATAATAGTGTAGTATAGTTTAGTTAGATTTAGGTATATTAACTAGGCCCAATTGTTAGTCATAAGTTGTGAGAGCCTGTTCTCACACATTCATTATAATAACTGTGGACTTTCTGGACTTCATTTTTTCTATCTCTTAGACTCATCTCTCATCGATACGATTTTCCATCACGATTTCCTGAATCGATTTCTTTCTTTGTTTTTGTTTGTTGCATTTTTCAAAAAAGAAAAAGAAAATCAATCAAAAAAATCTCATCCTTATCTAGCAGCAGCATATCCTTAGGCACCCATTTTTGGTTGCATATTTCTGCTAGATTTCAATTCAAAGTCAAATTTGCATATTGAAGATTGCTAGAGTCAGGTACATATTCCTTACTTTTCTCCAACTCCTGTCATAAGTGCATTTGACTTTAAATTAAAGAAGACCATTTGTTGTATTGAATGGATTAAAAAGAAAGACAAGCAGCATAGAAATCACTTCATAGTCACTTGAACTAAATCAAAAGGAGATATTAACTCTGAGTGAAACCTTGACTGAGATTTTATCGCCTTGTGTTGATTGCTATCGTGCACACAACATGATCACTTAAGATCACAACACACGGGTTTCTACCTCATCTCCTTCTGCAACCACAGGATCTAGATTCGCACGCTAAGTCTTATTCAGATTCCCAGTGGATTTTAGAAGTCTGCACATCGCTAGGTTTATTTTAGGACACGTACAATTGTTTGAAACAATTGCTTGCGTACGATATAATTTTGCGTAGCAGCCTCTATGTAAAAAAATTTTGATTTATCTCGCTTGCTTGGCCTTTTGAGTCAATTAAGATTTGATTGGGATTTTCCACTTTTTGTGAACTTAGCTAAAATTTTGCTTTTCCATTGAGTTGTGACGGATTGAATTAAACGTGTTTTCAAAAAAAAAAAAAAAACCATCTCAATGGAAGGTAGGAGATCCCATAACCCAGAACTAGTACTCCCCTTAGGTACTGATACCCAAGCTATTGCATCCACTTCTTTGCCTTCCACTTCCAATCCCTTACCTCCAGAGTCTCAAACTCCTATTCACTATTCCACTCACCAAGAGGATGATCATGAGTCATCACAATTCGAAGATTTTGAAGAACTTCCTCCACACCTAATTGCACATCCTCCACCACCGCGACCACATATCCATAGGTTCCAACCTCCACCATATCCTAATCTTCCTAACCCACCCCTGGAGAGAGGACCTATGCCTCATCTTCAACACCTATTCGAAACACAATTACAAATGAATACCTTAACTCAACAGGTGCAACAGCTTGCTCAAGCTGTTAATCTTTTAGCTAACCCCCAACCACAACCACCTCAACCTAGAAATCCTCAAGCACCACCCCAACCTCGTAGACCTCAACTACGGGATTACTATAATCCCGCCTATAATCCCGCAGTTGCTCAACCGATGCTTGTGGTACGTTATCCTGATGGGGGTCATGCTGCTGAACTGAAGCCAAACATTATAGCACTCATTCCTCACTTCCATGGACTCGCTTCTGAGGACCCTTTTCAGCATTTAGAGGAGCTAAAGAATCTTACCCAAACTCTTGGTTCGCAAGGACATGATCAGCACACGCTTTTAATGAAAATGTTCTTCTTTTCATTGAAAGATAAGGTAGACTTTTGGTTTAGAACACTTGCACGGACTACACCTATAGATTCCTTGGCTTCTTTAGAACATGAGTTCTTAAAGAAGTACTTTCCTGTAGGCCGCACTAATGCCTTAAGGCATGCCATCACTACATTCACTCAGAATTTAGGAGAACAAATGCACGAGGCTTAGGAGAGATTCCACGAGCTTCTAAGAAAATGTCCCCACCATGGTGTCCCACGCTAGCAACAGGTCCAAATCTTCTACCATGGGCTCCATGATGACACACGGAATTTTGTAGATGCCGCTTGTGGAGGCAATTTCCTGTGTCAGGACGAGGACTCAGCCTTTGAGCTCTTAGAATGTATGGCCGAAAATTCTATTAATAATGCTTCGATGAGCATGTTTAATAGAAAGTCCTCACATTCCCACCCACATACGGGGGTACACGAAGCCCAATCCAGTAGCAGAGACTTAGAGATAGTGGCTAGCCAACTGAATAAAGTGGGCTTAATCGAGAAGAAAGTAGATGAAGTATGGAAATTTCTCTCAAAACCTTCATCATCTTGTCCTCAGTCACCAGCACAAAACACTTCTTCTCAATTTCCCACAGGGAGGGAAACTGTGAATAATCTTTTTGTGACACAATCTGCATTACCGGATTTTCCATTTTCATATCCTTCACCGGTTGGAGGAACCTTTGTTCCTCCCTACACTGACTTCCCTGCATCGTCTGGAGCTTCGGAGGAGCTCCATGCCATTCACAATGACCCTTTTTCAAAAACATCCAACCCTGGATGGCGCAATCATCCAAATTTCTCATGGTCGGGAAATTCACAGAGATATCCTTTTCAACAACCTTCTGCACCACCACAGCACAACCCGATCCGAGCACCACCTCCACAATCACATGGATATCCACCGTGTGCCTACCAGCAACCCCAACCCAGGCCCACCCAATACTCTCAACCTGGGCCTACACGAGATGACCAGTTGGGGTCTATCATGAAAGCTCTGGCTGATATGCGATAACAGAATATTGCTATGCAACAGAGACAGGATGCGGCCTTAACTGAGATGAGAGCCCAGCTATTACACTTGACAGAGTCCCGTCAACCACATTCACTCCCATCTCAAGCACAATCCAACCCTAGGAACATACCTGCCCAGAGGTATGTTCAACCTAGACCGGCAGTGCAAGGTCAAGCACATATCATTTCACAACCCTTGCACGACACTGAACTTTTCACAGACCCAAATTCTTCTTTTGTACAAACTCAACCACCTCTGCTACCTAACACCGATTTACCATCTACATCTAGGGCCAAACTAAATGCCATAGTCACTAGGAGTGGTAAAAGCACAATAGATCCACCTATTCCTACTGCTTCTGCTTCTACTTCCACTCCTCCATTTCCTACTTCTCCTTTACCTAGGACTGAACCTCTTGTCACCACTTCTGTACCTTTTCCTGAAGCTTTAAAGAAGAAAGGAAAGAAAAAGACCTGTGTGGCACCTGAGGAGGATTTGCTTAAGCTCTTTGAGCAAGTCCACATAAACATTCCCTTGTTGGATGCGATTCGCCACATACCTCTTTACGCTAAGTTTTTAAAAGACCTATGTACACCTAAGCGTAAAGCAAGGATTCAAAAAGGGAGTAGTCCAATCATCCTCTCGGAACAAGCCAGTTCCATTATCTCCAGTACCCTCCCTACTAAGATGAAAGATCCAGGCACCCCTCTCCTATCCTACATGATAGGTAACATCACATTTAACAGAGCACTACTAGACTTAGGTGCATCCATAAATCTTATCCCAACCTCTCTACTAACACATTTTGAGGTTGGCAATCTGAAGCCAATCGAGGTGTCCCTGCAATTAGCTGACAGATCAGTTAAGACACCTCAAGGAGTGTTGGAAGATGTTATAGTGCGAGTCAAGGATTTTTACTTTCTTGTAGACTTTATAGTCTTTGACATGGAAGTACCTGAGGATGTATGTGCGAGCTGTGAAGCCCACTAGTTTGAGCATGGTAACTCGTAATTAAGCGACCTAATGACAAATTAGGACATGCTTAGTAGAGGTTTGGTCCCACCTTCTGGGTGATGTGTATCCCTCTAAAAGAATGCTCGCAAATTAAACAAATTTTTTATTAAGTTAAGGCCTTAAGGACACTGTCATAACACTTAAGTGTTAAATGCCTAAGTATCACCGAAAACATAAGAGTGAAATTACAAGAAGAATAAAAAGAGAGAAGTATGTATAAGTATAGTATAAACAGAGATCGTATAAATGGTATTCGTAATTAAATATGTATAAGATAACTAAAGTGTATATATATACACGTAGTATAGCTATTTACATATATATATATATATATATATATATATATATATATATATATATATATATATATATATATATAACTTCATACCTTTACCAACAAAATAAAATGTCGTTGTATGTGAAATAACCGTAGCTACAAACCCTGGTTTCCCTTTTTTAGTTTGTGTATAGTTTTTCTGGGGTCCAGCGACGTTTTCATCTGTCACTATAGCTATTATATGTGTTACTATATATGTCAGCATAGTAAGTTAAATTAGTATGCTATGTAATATGAGTTGGTAGTGTATATTTATGTAAGTATTAGTAATATAACTTATAAATAGATAATATAGAATATACCTATGTATTGTTTGATGCTTGTTTGTAATTAATTTTTGCAAGCATTTTAATTGATTCTTTGTACACAATTAAACCAAGCATTCATTCATTCATTCTTTGTTGGACATAAAATTTCTTTTTTTGGAATTAAAGGATAATTTTGGACTTAAAGAGTGATGTAAATCAATAACTACCTCCCAGTGAACGACCTGGAATAAAATCAGTAAAAATTAGTTAATTAAATAATAATGATCGTAATGATGGTTGGTATTTCCTACAATTCACTACAACGATAACTATGATATTTTCATCATCATAACCAATCCATCAAAATTACTACTCCACTATTACCGACGCAAGACCCCCAGAATAGAGGCGAAGTAACTCGAGAAGCTCGTGCGAAGAAGGGAAAGGGGAGCCAAGTTCGTGCAATTCAGCAAGGGGCTAACCTGGCTGATCTACCAAGCGACTTCAGGGTCAGACTCTTCATTCACAGCATTCCCTGCTTCCTGCTCTTCCCTTACGAACACATCCGAGCTCGTCAAGGGTTGGAAGGGGGACCTCAATCTCTCCAAAAGTCCAAAGGCTACGACCCCCCCCCCCCCCCCCCCCCGAGTGGCCAAAGCACCCAAAAGCAATCTCCTAAGGCCATCGGAAACCATGGCATCCCCCCTGTGTCCCGACAATGGAAAGACCACCCCTCAAGGGTGGTCGGCACGGAAAATCCCTTACGTGCGTAATTCCTGCCGCACGATGAGCGATCCCATCATCCCCAAAATCGGCACTTGAGGCCTCTATCCTACCATGCCAGTAGTAAGAGGCCTGACCTATCTCAGCAAGGGCAGGGCCTTACCCCTTGCGACGGATGGCCACCGCTCCCAGAGGGTGGTGACCGCCCCTTGCTCTCATTTGGTGACTCACCTCCGGAGGATGGTCGGGACAAAATTTCGACCAAGAAAGCCACCTCTTAAGGTTGGCAAGAACTCGAGCGGATGTGTTCGACGTTTCATGTATTGATACCTCTTAAGGTCGACAAGAACTTGAACGGATGCGCCCAACCTTTCATGTATTGTTGCCTCTTCAGGTTGGCGACCTCTTAAGGTTGGCGAGAACTAAGACAGATGCATCTGACGCTCCACATATTGCTGCCTCTTCAGGCTGGCAAGCCAACTCTTAAGGTCAGCAAGAACTCGGATGGATGCGTTTGACGTTCCACATATTGTCGCCTATTCAGGACAGCAAGCCACCTCTTAAGGTCGGCAAGAACTCGGATGAATGCGTTCGAGGTTTCATGTATTGCCGCCTCTTCAGGCAGACAAGCCACCTCTTAAGGTTGGTGAGAACTCGGACAGACGAATTCAACATTCCACATATTGCTGCCTCTTCAAGCCAGCAAGCCACCTCTTAAGGTCGGCAAAAACTCAGACGGACGCATCCGACGCTCCATTTATTCCCGCCTTTTCAGGCTAGCAAGCCACCTCTTAAGGTCGGCGAGAACTCGGACAAATGTATCCAACGTTCCACATATTCTCACCTCTTTAGGCTTGCAAGCCACCTCTTAAGGTTGGCGAGAATTCGGACGGGCACGTCCGACGTTCCATCTATTGCCACCACTTTAGGCTAGTAAGCCACCTCTTCAGGTTAGTGAGAATTCAGATGGAGGCGTTCGATGTTCCATGTACTGCCGCCTCTTCAGGTTGACACAAACCCAGACGGACGCGTTCAATGTCCTTTATCTTTCCACCTCACAAGGTCAGTGCGAATTTGGGCGAACCCTCCAAACGCTTTCTTATACTATCACCTATCCAGGCTGGCAGGTCATCTCCCCAAGTTTGGCCAGGGGTTGGACGAACCCACCCCCAGACCCTGGAAATTGCCACCTCTTATTACTAGCACAGCCACCCTCGATGGCTGGTGTGAATCCAGACTGAGGCACTTGCACCCCATTTACTGGCTACCAAAATGTCGTATACGAAAAATGGCAAAACTAGGGCTTTCACGCCCTACGTTCCAACGGCTAAGACACCAACTCCCTAGGTTGGTAAGGACTCGTGCCCATGCACCTTGAAGTTCCACACATTGCCTGTGGGCAGAACCTTGACCACTCCACCCTTAGAGTCATCTGCCTACTGGAGCGAATGGTGAGGGTTCGGGCCATCTCGCCCAACGGCCGCCATACTGGCCACCAAAAGCCAAGTTAGGACCTTAGGACCTTGTGTCGCCAACACCCATAACATGAGCTTGAACCCCTGCGCTCCAAGCCCTTCCTAGCGTGCTTCTGGATCTCCGCCAGCAAGAGTCTGAGTGCCCGCTCTCGGCTCTCGTCGCCACCATCCAAGGTCAGCCTCGCTTCATGGCCACCTTCTACGAAAGGCTCCAAGTAACGGTCACTCTCAAGGATCAACCCATGCAAAAATCCCCTTACACCTGCCCTCTTTGGGGGCACGACCAAACGAGTATACACCCGGCAGTATCACACTCCGTGGCTGCAACGACAAAATTGCCCCTCATTCACATGTGATAAGAGTGGGCCTGACGGCAGAATGGTTGTACCTAGAAAACTGCCAAATAGCTAACCGCCTTTGCGAATAGGGTGGGCCACCCGGCAACCAACTTCCGAGTCCTCACCTTTGCAAAGAGGCTGAGGTGATGGATCGCAGTTCAACAACTGGGTCCGAGTCACCCTTTACAGGATTTTGGCCGAGTTCTTCAACCTCGGCTACTCGATCCCCTCATCCAGGCAAGGGATCCGCCTACTCAGGCGACCATTATCCAGCCCCAAGGCCAAGGCCGAGGCTCGGAACACTCTCAAAGTTGGCTCCTCGGGATGCCTGGGATGGGCAAGACTCTAAAGAAAATTGGCGGCCCTAAAATAGTGCATGCCCGTAAGCCCCTTCGGCAGACCCCACCTTAGGGCTCCCTCATCAAGGATGGGCACCCAGGCGCTCCTGCATCAGATGTAGGTTCCCGGCCCTACCAGAAGGGGGTGACGTAATAATTACGGAAATAAAATAAACAATCTTCACAAAATAAGCAATCACACAAGTACACAAGAATTTTTAGGTGGAAACCTAAACCGGGTGAAAACCACCACCTAACCCTCTCGAGTTAGGATTTTCCGATCAACCAAGTTGATCAAAATCCACTAAACCGAATCACTTTAAACGAGGGTGATTCAACCTCAATACAACCATGCTACTTAGACGAGGGTAGCGTACCTCAACCCCTTCTCTCCACGAGAAGGATTTTGTCTCGCGAAGGAGACAGGAATTCGCAAAGCGAATACCCAACCAAATAACAAAGATAAAATAAACAAGTAATCCTATAGAGCCAACAAAGTAATTATAAACCTAGCTTCTATAGGAATTAGGAAACTCCCCTTTGCAAGGAGTGCGTCGAGTTGATGACGCGGTGCGTGAGCCACGCGACGGCGCAACTTCGCTCTTGTGAACAACGGCGGGAGAGCGGGTGCGCAACAGCTTGATGCTCTCAAGAGAATGGAGCTTGAGCTTGGAGAGCAAGAGCTAGCTAGGACACAAGAGAGTGGAAAGTGTAATACAAATTGTTTCTTGTGTATCTTGGTGTCTCTAGGTGTTTCTTAGTGTGTGTATGTGTTGCAAAGGTTCCCCTCTATTTATAGAGGCCTTAGGAAGGCTTTGGAAGGCTTAGGAAGGGTTCTATAGCCGTTGGGAACAAAGCCTAAGATAATCAGCCCGAAATCAGGAACAATCATTGCTCTGACAGGCTTATCAGATGTCTAATTCTGGCATCAGACGTCTGGAAGTTCACTTTAAGACGTCTGATTCCAAGGTCAGACGTCTGATTTTGGGCGGGTCTCTTCCTGACTTGGATCAGATCTAAACAGGATTTTTGTGCAAGTCCATCAGACAACATATAGGACGTCTGGCACTGTGTCTGGACGTCTGGAAACCTACTTTTTCTGTGGGAATGGATTTCCAAACGTTGCAACGGCTAGAAAATCTCTGAGAAGAGATTTTGGGTCAGCCGAGGCAAAACGGTCAATTATCAGACGTCTGGACAGTCCTATGGACGTCTGATAAGGCTCTAACGGTCATATCCTTGAGTGTATGGTAAGCCAGCCAACGGTCCACTAATTGGACGTCTGGCAAATCCATTAGACGTCTGGTCTAAGGTCTGGACGTCTGATTTCATCAGACAGAACTAACTATGTCCAACCTAATAGTTATCAGACGTCTGAATCAACAGTCAGACGTCTTAAAACACTTTATCAGATGCCTGATTTGAGAATTAGACGTCTGGAAGTGCTGTTTGAACCCTATATTGGTTTTCTAAGTGTTCTACAGAAAACCTAAGTATCCTAGGGTTGTGCAGGTGTTCCTCGGACTACTGTTAGGGTACTTTGAGGCTCTTTAACATGAATTATCTAAGGAAATAAAGAGCAACAAAAGAAACGAAAAATACAACAAGTACAAAAGAAGGAAATCTATCCTATTCTTCATTTCCTTCCATATTTAATATATCGCTCCTCGCGAATCTCTTCTGTTCTCCATCAAGCTCCTCCAATCCGTCCTGGATGAGAGCTTGAACTCCATCTAATCACGTATCCATTTGCGATTGACCTAAAATCTAGGACTCAAAGTGCAAATGTTAAATAACACGTGTTTTGTTATCATCAAAACAAATGATCGTGGTGCTCTAGCACCAACAATCTCCCCATTTTTGATGATGACAAAATCATAAATAGTAATGCAAAAAATCCTCTCCCTTTTTGACATTATCAAAAAGGTTTAATTGATTTTACATTTCCTATAACTCTCCCTTAAAACATGCTCTTCTATAAATTTCTTTTGACAAAGGTAATGCCTCCCCCTTTTTTTATAACAACAAGATAGCTATTATTTTTCTCCCCCTTTCTAAAGGAAATTTAGCTACCTTATATCTCCCCCTTAAAAATTGACAATTAGCTTATAATTTTTTAACTCCCCCTATCTAAATGCTTATGATAAAAGGATAGGGTAAGGGGTTTTACCTCACCTACCATGGCCAATAAAATGGGCCAAATGGTGGTGGTGGATGCCACATCGGATGGAGCTCCCATCCGTAGCTTGGAGGCCCGGGCATTGGCGCCGGTCTCCAATCTGGTGGTCGACGTGCGGCGGGTCCGTTGCTTGTTCGCCATCTTGTCGGTCTTCCTGTTCTCCTCGTTGGTCTACTCCTTGGTTCTCCCAACTTGAGTTGACCAGCTTTGAGTTTGTAGGTCCAGTCATTTGTGTTGTAATTATCCCTGAACCCTACAAAACAAGATTCCAAATTTTTCTTCGGTATCCAAGTGAGCTTGGATCCGGATCTGTTAGCGGGTCTCCTTGATGGAGATCCTTTCTCAATCTTAGGGCTATAAAAATTATCTACTTTGTTGATTAATTTGTTAGAGTTTTCCCTAAGACATGCAATTTCTTTTTCTATAGTATGCATCTTAGTCTGTAAGTCAGAAATTTCTAACTTTAAACTATCATTTTTTTCAATCAATTTATTATTTTCGTTGATGAGTTTATGATTTTCTAATAATGAGTTATCATTTTTAGGACTAGTTTCTATGTCCTTAAGTTGTTTTTCTAACCTATCATTTTCATTTTTAAGAAAACTAAGGTTCTTTTTAATGTTATTATTTTCTCATTTTAGTGATTTACTAACTTCAAAAAGTTCATTAAAAGCTTCTTGTAGATCGAGATTTACCTCGTTGTCGGAAACGCTTCCGCTTTCGCTGTCGCTATTGCTTTCTCTGGCCATGAAACCAAAGCAAGCGGTTTCCTCCTTCTCGAGATCTTCTTCCGAGCTCGTCTCCTCATGAGTGCCTTCCAACCTCCTCCATATCTCGTGGGCGGTGGTGCACTCTTGGATTTGTTCGAATTCCTTCGGACTCAACGCGCAATACAAGGCATTCATTGCCTTTGCGTTGAGTGAAAGCTCTCGAATCTGCAGTTGCGAGTAGCCTCCTTGGGGTTGCTTCGGGATCTCGTATGGGGTTTCGCAGCATCCCCATATCTCGAACTCAGTGGCTTGGAGCCACGTCTTCATCCTCAACTTTCAATATCCGAAGTCCCTCCCGTCGAAATAGGGTGGTTGGACGGTGGACTGCCCTTCGGAGATTCTGATTGCGGCTATGCTTCCCTCCATGATCTTCTTGCCGGGTGTTACTCCGATCTTGCAAGAACCTGCTCTGATACCAAATGTAGGTTCCCGGCCCTACCAGGAGGGGGTGACGTAATAATTGCGGAAATAAAATAAACAATCTTCACAAAATAAGCAATCACACAAGTACACAAGAATTTTTAGGTGGAAACCTAAACCGGGTGAAAACCACCACCTAACCCTCTCGAGTTAGGATTTTCCGATCAACCAAGTTGATCAAAATCCACTAAACCGAATCACTTTAAACGAGGGTGATTCAACCTCAATACAACCACGCTACTTAGACGAGGGTAGCGTACCTCAACCCCTTCTCTCCACGAGAAGGATTTTGTCTCGCGAAGGAGACAGGAATTCGCAAAGCGAATACCCAACCAAATAACAAAGATAAAATAAACAAGTAATCCTATAGAGCCAACAAAGTAATTATAAACCTAACTTCTATAGGAATTAGGAAACTCCCCTTTGCAAGAAGTGCGTCGAGTTGATGACGCGGTGCGTGAGCCACGCGACGGCGCAACTTCGCTCTTGTGAACAACGGCGGGAGAGCGGGTGCGCAACAGCTTGATGCTCTCAAGAGAATGGAGCTTGAGCTTGGAGAGCAAGAGCTAGCTAGGACACAAGAGAGTGGAAAGTGTAATACAAATTGTTTCTTGTGTATCTTGGTGTCTCTAGGTGTTTCTTAGTGTGTGTATGTGTTGCAAAGGCTCCCCTCTATTTATAGAGGCCTTAGGAAGGCTTTGGAAGGCTTAGGAAGGGTTCTATAGCCGTTGGGAACAAAGCCTAAGATAATCAGCCCGAAATCAGGAACAATCATTGCTCTGACAGGCTTATCAGATGTCTAATTCTGGCATCAGACGTCTAGAAGTTCACTTTAAGACGTCTGATTCCAAGGTCAGACGTCTGATTTTGGGCGGGTCTCTTCCTGACTTGGATCAGATCTAAACAGGATTTTTGTGCAAGTCCATCAGACGACATATAGGACGTCTGGCACTATGTCTGGACGTCTGGAAACCTACTTTTTCTGTGGGAATGGATTTCTAAACGTTGCAACGGCTAGAAAATCTCTGAGAAGAGATTTTGGGTCAGCCGAGGCAAAACGGTCAATTATCAGACGTCTGGACAGTCCTATGGACGTCTGATAAGGCTCTAACGGTCATATCCTTGAGTGTATGGTAAGCCAACCAACGGTCCACTAATTGGACGTCTGGCAAATCCATTAGACGTCTGGTCTAAGGTCTGGACGTCTGATTTCATCAGACAAAACTAACTATGTCCAACCTAATAGTTATCAGACGTCTGAATCAACAGTCAGACGTCTTAAAACACTTTATCAGATGCCTGATTTGAGAATTAGACGTCTGGAAGTGCTGTTTGAACCCTATATTGGTTTTCTAAGTGTTCTACAGAAAACCTAAGTATCCTAGGGTTGTGCAGGTGTTCCTCGGACTACTGTTAGGGTACTTTGAGGCTCTTTAACATGAATTATCTAAGGAAATAAAGAGCAACAAAAGAAACGAAAAATACAACAAGTACAAAAGAAGGAAATCTATCATATTCTTCATTTCCTTCCATCTTTAATATATCTCTCCTCGCGAATCTCTTCTGTTCTCCATCAAGCTCCTCCAATCCGTCCTGGATGCGAGCTCGAACTCCATCTAATCACGTATCCATTTGCGATTGACCTGAAATCTAGGACTCAAAGTGCAAATGTTAAATAACATGTGTTTTGTTATCATCAAAACAAATGATTGTGGTGCTCTAGCACCAACATCAGATACTTCTGCCCAATCCCCACGTAGGACATGCAGCAAGCACCGCTAGAGACGGACCTATCCCAACCAAGGGGTTTCCCGGGAGACTTCACTGAACACCCCCCAGATAAGGTGCATGTCTTAAGAAGAGGAGCCCTGACTCCCCACGATCCTCAACAAAGGGACAGAGGGACAACATCGCCAAAGTGACCATAGCCCCTTGGCCCTCGGCCACCTGGATAGAATGGCCCGAGCGACACAGACGGAGCTAGAGCACCCTCTTAACTCAACCCTAGGCAAACCCCGTCAAACGGCGACTGATTGTGAGGAGTACACGAAGAATTAGGGCGTCTCGCTCAAAAGTCGCCAAGGCAAGTAAGGACTCTCTGCCCCCTCCTACCACCCCGCAAGGAAAGTCATCCTACGAGAATGGTGGAACCAGGGCCCCGCACGCCACGTTCTAGCGACTACGATGCCAGCCCCTCAGGCCGGTAAGGACTCGGGCCCATGCATCCCAAGGTTTAACACACCACCCACTAACAGAAGTCTTGACCATCCCACCTTTAGAGGCATCTGCCCACCAAAACGAATGGCGAGGGTTTGGGCTACCTCGACCAACAACCGCTATACTGGAAAATGGTGAGGGAGCGAGACCCTAGCGCCTCGTCTCCTAGGTGACACAACGCCGCATACTGACATGAGCATGGGCTCCTACACCTTGAGGCCACCTTCCCTTCAGGCCACCTCCCAAGGTCGGCCCTCCCTCTTGGCCACCCCTTAAGAAAGGCCCTCGTAAGCAATCGACCCTCGGAGGAATGTGCAATGGACCAAGGTGTCCCGCTTGAAAAGTCAACAAGGCAAGCTGAGACTCTCCACCCCCTCTCGTCGTCGCCTCGCAAGGAGAGTTGGCATTAAAGGCAAGGCATTCATAGCGAACACCCTTAGCCCAACTGCCCTATGGAGAATAAGCACTATACACCAAGTAGCCTCGGTGCGACCTCTTGCCTACAGGGAGCATGCCACTCCCGCCTACTAAGGGGACCACATTTGCCCGGCCCATCACACAAGTGGGGTGCAGCCAAGGCACTGATTCCACCTATGACCGACACAGTTACCCTCTGTACCATGAGAAGACAAGTGGATAAGACGCCAGGCGAGTAGCCAAACCTTGAAAGCCACAAGAGGATCCCCAAGGGTCACCCGCCTACACCATCATAGGCGCAAGCCATATGCGCCTGAACGCTACCTCGAATAGCCATCTCCACGAGCATCTCATTCAGTCTCACCAGTAATCAGTCGGGAGAAAGTAATACGACAAGCTTCTATGCTAAGTTGTTCAAGCGAACAAAAGGGATCAAGCTAAAACTCGTAAAACGTGGTTCACATGACCCGTGCGAGCAACAAAATTCAAGGCAGAAAAATAGTTCCTTGCACTTGGCATACGAGTAGTTCTCGATACAAGGAATGAAGAAGTCTCTTTACAACAAACATAGATTGTTTCATTCCTCGGATTATTGTCTCCGACTAAATTACAGCTGGCAAAAGGAAAATTAGTATAAAGAAAAGAACGACCCCAGTCATCACGACTCAACGATCTCGCCCTAGGTATTCGACCCTACCTACCTTCATTAACACGGGTGATAGTGCGGCGTCAAGACTGGCAGATCCTATAGCTTAAGATAGTCCCTTGACGAAGAGTAATATTTTCCCGGCTAGCACCGCCGACCCAGGCGAGGTGAACTCCCCATCAGTCCCATCTACAGAGGAAAGATGGTTGACTAAGGAGCCCCGTAGGCGAAGCGACAAGTCTGGGCGGGCTAAAACGGCAGCATCAAGCAAGCGTAACGACTCAGTCGTGCGGGCTACCCTCCTACATATTAGTGAGGTACCCCATGTAGTCGAAGCCGTAAGGCCTCCAGCAGGCCATTCATGGGGAATAGCCAGTTGAGCTCAACTGCCTAGGTGAACACTACACCCATCCCTAGTAGCGAGCCCTACCCCACTTCTGCCCAAGCAGATGCACTCCCACAAGAGGAGCCCTCGACAGCAGCAGGCCCTGCTTCACCTTCATGGAGTCGTAGAGGGAATAAAGTAGCACTGGAGAAGCATCAGCCTCCATGAAGGAGCATAGCTTCCCTTGGGCACCGAGCGGCACCCCTGCAACCCAGTGTCCAGCAAGTTCTCCACACCAGCCCAGAAGGAGAGGCGCAACCACATCTCTCTCCCAACGAACGCCCTACTAGATTCACCCTGTGGGCTCCTTGGGAGAGCCTACCCCGCCCCTTCTCGTTTCTCCCCTTGCTTCTGCTTGAACTCCTCAAGAGTAGGAGGACCGCTCCTTCTCACCTCGCCAAATAGGCCTCCCCCACACAAGATGGGTACCCTACCGAGAGAGGCCGCCGTGGCACCCCATATCGCCCGGTGAAGAAAGCCCCTAGAAGCTTGAGCCAGAAAATAAGGTAAAATGAGCACGCAGAGGGGACGCCAAGCCACACCAAGCATATCCAAAGATAAGAGCCCTTATCTCAATCCCATGCGTTGAACGGGGGCATAACAAGGGGCTCACACTCATCCAAAGAGCTACACACAACCACTCTTTGGCCACTCCACCAAACACGCAAAAGTTCGATGACAAAGCTATACCCAAGGAATGAACGAGTCACAAGCATTCCTCCCCACGACTCTTAAGTCCCTCAAGCGCGACCAAAGACGATGAAAGGCAGTGAAGTAAGGCCCACATTGGGCCTCTATTTATAGCCCAACCTCACGAACTCCCGACGGCGGTAACGTCTTTCTACCCCCCTGTGGATTGCCAATTCCCAAGGAACTAAATCTCCCAAGATAAGGCATTAATCCTGTAGTTGCATAACCGCACCCATAAACCTACCTCTCAATCACCCCACGTGTTATTACACAACGGACATTCAAAAAGCCTTTCATGCCTTTCCAAAAAGACACGACGCTTTAGGCCACGACCTATCACAGCAACAACAGCTAATGCCATCCTTAGGTCGGCACAAGCTCAGGATGATACACCGCATGCCCAAATTCTACCGCCTCCCAAGGCCGGCATGAGCTCAGGATGATACACCGCACGCCCAAATTCTGCTGCCTCCCAAGGCCGGCATGAGCTCGGGATGATACACTGCACGCCCAAATTCTACTGCCTCCCAAGGCTGACACGAGCTCAGGTTGATAAGCCCCACGCCCAAATTCTGCCACCTCCCAAGGCAAGCATCAGTTCGAGCTGATACGCCCCACGTCCAAATTCTGCTGCCTCCCAAGGCCGACATGGGCTCAGGCTGATACGTACCACACCCAAATTCTGCCACCTCCCAAGGTCGGCATCGACTCGGGCTCATACGCTTCACGCCCAAATAGTGCTACCTCCTAAGGCTGGTATGGGCTCGGACTAATACACCCCACAACCAAATTCTATTGCCTCTTAAGGCTGGTATAAGTCGCAACTCATTAGCCCCAACATCAGCAATCACTGCCTCACAAGGCCAGCTCGAACTCGAGATAGGTCGCCTCCTAAGGCTGACTTAATCCCAAGTAGATATGCCACACGTTCAAGCGACGTCGCCTCCTAAGGCCAACGCGAACTCAGGCACATACGCCCCTAACGAGGGACCTCTTCCAACTAACTGAAAGCAGGTGAAGGCCACCTAACTCAATCATAAATGTTTCCCCCATTGCAATATAACTAGAAGAACATCTGGGGGCATCACCTACCATGGAGTTTTGGTCACTCTCACTACTCTTTCAGCAGTTCACACTAACTAGAGAGTGTGGGCATATGATGAGGGGAAAAAAATGCCCTCAAATCCAAAACTCCGCACATGATCCAACAGAGGATCCGGCTACCCGGATATAGGGTATACAAGCGGAACCGGCACCCCGTCCTGCCTAAGACCAACCGGATCCCAATCGGCACCAACCTAGCCTACCAAAAGATTTAGCACAGTAAGGGAAAAAGATATGATAAGATGACCCTGACCACCTATGCCTTGACAACATACAAGTAGCCTGGCAGTAGGGGTACTAAGAGCCATTGAGTGCAGATTCCCCCCCCCCTCCCAACCCCCGGTGTTAAGGCCTCCTCATCGAGAGAGGGAGAGAAATCATGTAATACAATGTATACTCAAAATCCTAGTGCATAGTTGGGAGCTCCGTCCTCCCCCTAGACGTTCACCCCTTACGGTGGAACTGGGTCACCAAGTCCCTATTCTCCTCTATGTATGCTTGTTGATCACCATTCTACTCCCCTGTGCGACAGATGATAATGGCTAAGTAGTGCCTCCTACGCTTACAAATCTTTTGGTGGTGTGATATGGCTACGGTGCTTTAATTCACAACATTAGGTTCTTTATGAAGTGTAGAATCCGATTCTAGGTTGAAAATTCAGATCAAGGGTCACACATACCCAACCCAATTATAATGAGCAAAACCCAATCAATTTATAAATATGGGTATAAGTTTTAAGTAGCAAATCTGTTTAGGCACGAGTATGGGTATAGGTTTGTTCTTTACCCATTTACCTGATCAGGCTGAGCCAATTCAAATAAACCCTGAATTTGCATTTCCACATCTTTTCGAGCCACAAAACATCTGGTAGGCTCCACATCTACTGATTCACCCCCATCAACCCACCAGATTGATTGGGTTTGGTCCGCATCATCAGCCTGTTGATCTAAATAAGTACCTGGTTGGACTAACCAGACTACTCATCAAGATGCTTGTTCTATAAAATTCCTCCAATCTGACTACCCCTTCTCCTTGATCACCTTCTGTTCGGCTGAAGGCATTGAATGTAGCACTTAACGAGAAGCAACTCGTCATTCTAAAAACCCGAGACCCTTTTGATCATCCCTTTGAGCTACACTTCTATTGCACTTTAGAGTTCAACTTTAGAATAGCTGACTCTACTTTTGGTACTGGTATCAAGCTTGAAATCATCCGCAACAGTCATCCCAACCTATTCACTCACCCATCGACCCTGTTTTAAACCTTAAACCAAGCTGAATTTGTACCCACCTGGTTTACAATGAGGACATTGCAAAACTTAGGCATGGGGGGTGTTAAAGTACAAAATAAATGGAAATTCAATTCTCTGAGGGGTTCTCACAAAAGTACATATTGATAAAAAAATAGAGAAAGGGGAGGAGAATTTTGTGAAATGATTGAAAATATTTTTTTAGGAGGAAAAGAAAAGGAAATACAAATGCCAAAAGGAGCAAAATCAGTGACAAAAATTGATAGTCCTAGTAATTGATTATGGGATCTACTTAAGTTCTAGACCAAATCAAAACAAGAATTAAGTCCTGAAGTGCTAGAGATAAGGAGATTAATAAGATTGCTAATCTTAGGCCTCTTGGGCATGTTTTAGGGCTTAAACACTGACGTATTCGTTAAGATCTGGATTAGTCCTCAAGAGGTTGAGGAAAGTACGAAGCTGATGTATTAAGTCTATGACTTAGGGATTATTCAACCACATTGCCTGCCCTTTGGTTTGTGGGACTTGGTAACCTAAGCACCCAAAATCCACGCACCAGTTTGGTTCAAGGTGCTTAATGAAGAAATAATGCCAAAAGTGTTCTACTATGAAAAAATCATCCTGAAGATCTGACTTAGGAGCAGCTCCAAGACACAAGTTGATTGGACGAGTTCCCGACGCGGAGAGGTGGAATGAAAAAGACTCCCCTCGAAGATGCGTAATAACATACCGTCTCCGCTGTGCTTGTCTCCTAGAATATCTAAATATCCTACCAGGAGCATGCAAGCAACTTGTGCTGGTTCAGGTGCCATGGTGAGATTATCCCAAAATGTCTATTGCCGGGGCTTGAATTTAGCTCTAGGACATCATGGGCGACACTATCTCGAAGTTTCGAAAGCCAGGGTTCTAGGGGTTGGCATGGGCGATGCTATCTCAAATCATCGAAAGCCAGGAACCCTTCGAGGATTGATGGTGGGGATAAGGAATCCGATACAGACTGGGTTTAGGGCTAATCCGATGGATTTAGGAAAATATAAAAAGAAAAGGGAGAAAACTCTCAAAATGAAAAATCCTTCTCCATCTCTCTCTTATCAAAATGCACTAGCAAACTAAACTTGGACTCGATACATCTAGTACAAATGCTTTAACTGTTGTGGTCAATGAATCTCTAGGCAGCCTTTATGGGCCTTAGAAACCTTCACGACAGGCCCAAGGTTGAAGTTGGTCAGGTCTGGATCTTAGCTGGCACTTAAGTACCTCTTAGCCTATTATTGGTATTCTAATCTAATTTCCATAGAGTGGCACAAATCAGGCATCTAAACATCAGAAACATTGTTTAGAGACCAAGTTCTTTACATGAGATTTTGTTAGGGACTAGCAAAAGTTAGGCATGGAGATATGATGGTAACACCATCATTCACCATAACTAACTTGATTTAGTAAGAATCAAGAGATAAATGCTCCTGAATGATCGCCTGAGGATAGTAATTCCACTTAGATCTGTTTTGAGGAGAAAACAATAGGGTTAATTCTGCATAACAAATGCAGAGTAATCATGGGGTCAACTAGGGGTTAATCAGAGGTCATTCGAGCATTAAAGATCAAAAAGTGGGTCCACACAGATAGAAACATAGTTTTACGCATTTCAAGAACCAAAATAGTACACAAAACCCTAATTCTTAACCCCACTTGAATTGAAGGGGTTCTGGTTAGGATAAAATTCATCTAAACCACCTAAAATTTATATAAAAATATTCTAAGAGGTTTTTTACTCTTGGTTTGACCATCTAAACCTATTTTGACCTAGAACAAAGTTTCAGACGGGATTCTACCCTGATTTGGGCTTCTATGCAATTTACCTAATCAAACATGGTCAAAACTAAAATCCAAGTTCACCATTAGATTCCATAGGTCCAAATTAGGTTAAGAGCAAAATTTGAGTCCAATCAGAGTCCATCTTGACCTACTTTGCATTCTAGTCCCTAAGATCTTTATCCTTCACAGTTAAGCCCCTAGGTTTCGATTTTGTTGCAGCCCGGTCCGTAGCCTTTGTCATATTCTTCGCAATAAGCCCCCTGCCACCTGACTTCAACTCAGAATCCTAAATCCAAACTCTACCGGCTATGATTCGACAAGATCTCCAAAAGATCTTCACCAAATCCCACCAAAATTGGTGGGATTGGTGTTCAGACCATGAGAGGTTGTTTGAATGTGATCTTAAGCCAAGATTTGAAGCGTGGAGCTCGAATGAAGCTCCAGAAATCCATTAGAAATCTCAAACTAAATCGTGATGAATTAACGATGAAACTTCCTAAATTGAGCACGTTAGAGCTCTATAAGAGTTACCCTAGGTCCCAGTGTGTTTGGCAATCGAGTTTAGGCCATAATCCACCCTTCTTCTCCAGCCATTCTCCGGCTTGACTTTGACGATACTCACGCCCTCCCTCTTCCGTGCCTGCATCCGACCACAGAGCAGCACCAAACTCCTCCCCAAGCTCCTCTGACCCTAGCCTACCACTGCTAGGGCCCTTCCCCCTTCCTCATCGTTGTTCCACCTCATCAGAGAGTTCTTCATCCACGGCGCCAGCGAGGCAAGCCACCATGGATTCTTTCCCCCTTTCGTCCCTTATATTAGGTCTATCACTCCCTCTCCCTCTCTAGACTAGGCTTAGACCCGTAGGACCCCAATTCGATCGTCGTATCATGCTCTCCCCCTCCGTCTTCTCTGCCTCTGGCCATGCCTTTGACATGGTCACGCGACCTCCACACACCACCAAACGCCTCACCAACACCTTCATAAGCTTCCACTCGCCTCTACGAACAAAACCCCTCAACTAATTGAAGTTTTCGCTCACCTACACTCCTCCTCAAAGAACCCATTACACAGTCGTCCTCACCAACCTCAATTGACCTCCACACTCACCAATCACCAAATTAACTTTGCTACCACCATTGCCACTTCACGGCGGAGATTTTGAGCTCTTTAATTGGGGTTCTTCACCCGTGTTCATGTTTTCTGGTATTCAGTCGAAGCTCTGCCACCGCCATTGTCTTCCTCGAAGTCATTCGCCTCTCTCCGACTGCCATCCATCCTGATACAACGTCCACTCGACGTGGCTTTACCTCACGAGGGCATCTGACCACTAATCGAAGAAAGCAACGAAGCAGCAGTTGCAATTGTTCGGAGGAAGTTCGTGGCTTCAAGCGAAGAGAGTGTCTTAGTTTTAGTCCCAGATCGAAGACTGACAAGCTCACAAAGGCATATAACATGCATCTTGTGCGTAATCCGGCTGCCTAGCACACAGGGGGTCAAGTCCCCCATGCACGTGCTGTACACTCCTCACCCGCTATTCACGCCAGTGGGTCTGGACCCAACCCCGATTCGATTACCCGATTAGCAACCCAATTAGGAGAGATTATGAGGATAAGGGGAGGTTTTATACTATTCATGCCTCGAAATTGGTGCATATACGCCTGACACTTAGGCAATTTTAGAGGTTGTGCTTTGTGGGTGTTGTGGTCACTTAAGGCATCTGACCTTAGGGTCTAATGTTTGATTTGGGTACTGTTGATATATTTAAGGCTTGAATTTGACATTTGGTTGATGTGGCAAATGGTTGAGAAACCACTGTAATAAAATTGATTTCATTGAGATGTGCTTGAATGTAAGGATTAAGTGGTGATTCAAATCACCATTTTTAGGGTTTTTAATAAATTTTTATCCCATTATTTTCTAAGATACAATTGAACATCATTTTGAGTAAATTTCTATTATTCATTGAATATCTTATTGTGCTCATTGTTATTAATTGCGATTAGTGTAAGAATTCCAAATTTGCTCCCTGCGAACGACCTCGGACTCATTTTCTGTTTATCGAGCTTGTAAATTTAAATGTTGTTCGATTTTTGTCACTATACTATGACGCTATACTTTAACGACGACTTTCGTGCATCAATAGTCCCAAACCACTAATCCTGCTTCCATCCAGACGTTGGTGCTCTGCTAGGTGAGCTACTACCGGAAGCATCAATGTTGTTCATGTGTAATTGGTGGACTTATGGAGGAGTTGGACATCTGAAGACGGATTTCCAATCACCGATTTGCCATTGTGGATTGATTATGACCTTTGTGAGGGACCCCATGACGGCAATGAATTATACTTGTGCAAGAGACATACGTTTCATTACATATTGCACAAGTTTGTCTTAGTTATTGTTGTTTTTAAAGTATAGCAACGACTTATATAAACGATTCTTTGTTAGTTATGTGACTACGAGATTACCGTGAGTTATTTTTTGAAGACACCAAACCTGCTTAAGTTACAGTTGAAGGCAATGTCGAAAATGCTTGGAAATGCGTTGGAGTTGTTGACGAAGATAATGACGGAGAAGAAAGACCTTGCAAGTTCAAGTTAGCAACATGAATGATAAAAACAATTACCTCACCAACTGTGCTACGAAGTTAGAGTTGAGGAACATCAAGAAGAGGATGTTCATAGAGATGAACAACAATGGTGAGGACCTGGTGGAGGATAGCCCCCCACCTTCTCATTGCAGCTCCACCCAGGCATCGGCGACTGCTGCTGCAACTGCTGGATCAGTCTCTGCTGGTCTACTGCCAGCATTTAGCTAGTGATGTTGTTGATGCCTTTAGCATATGAACTTGCCTCTATGATGCCTTTGGTAGATCATTACATTCCTGGGATGTTTTGGGGCATATGCGTTTCGATCTTTTTGTAATGTGTTTTAAATGTAGTAGGAGCTAGTGAGAAATGATCTTAAGTATGACTGTGATATTGTATCAAAAATGGCAATTATTGTTAGGCTTGGTGGTGGAAGCATCAACTATGAAAGGTGTGCATACCCATCTTTTTGTATTGGAATATTTTTGTAGATGAAATGAAAGTAGATGCTGTTGGCATACAACCTTGCATGTGGATTTGGACGATAAAGTAGACTTTTGTTTCGATGCTGTTGGCAGTGAATGCATGATGAGGAGTTATGTTTGAAATTCTTTTGACATTAATATGTTGCATGGTGTGTAATTTATTGTTGATGCCAACGGCATCGACAGTTGGTAAATATTTGATGAACATTGTAATGAAGTAAATGACGTTGAACTGATGAAGAGTACATTTAGGTTGCAAAAGATGTGGATGGCAAACTCACGTCAATATAATCAATGCATTACATTGATGTTGATGTGTTGATGTAATGGGGATACCTAGCATGAAGAAAAGAATTATGTATTCATGACAGTGCTGGTGGCATTAATGTTGAAAGGAGTGTTATTGGCAGCATTAATGTATAGTGCCGACGGCATTACGAAGGGATTTATTTTTCACTTAGTAAATGACGCATACATTTAAATTAGTTTAGTAACCGCAGGGGCAATGACGGTTGGGGATTTAAAATTCAAATGCAAAAGAATTGTTGTGTAATAGAAAAATGGAATGGTGTAAGAAAGTGGGGGAAACCACACATACTTGCGGTTACTAAATAAACTACAATGCAAAATCTCATTTAATGCTAAATGTTAGACGTTGTCTGAAGGAGTGAGCCCTTTACACAAAGGCAATGTACCTTTTTTAGCAAAGTGAACGAATGGCAGGCACACCCACCAAGAAGAAAGCTGAAGCGACCAAAGAAGGAGCAAGAAGATTCAATAGGGTCTTTAAGCGCAAACGTCAAGGTAAGTTGTTGGCACAGGTCAAAACCCAAATCGTATATCTGAATCATTAATTTGGAAAGCCTAACTTGTCACTTCCGTATGGTAGGACATTAGGTTTCTACGAAAAGCACCTCCCATCGAGAAACACGTCTCCAATGGAGGGAAGGAGTGAGCATGTAAGCACAGAGGACGAATTCAGCACAAGGCTAGTTGAGGCTGAAGCTGCAATACCATCAACTGGGACTGTGAGGCAGGGAGTGAGAGGGGAGATAGCACAAAGCATGAGGGGATAATGGAATCGAAGGAGGCATCTGAGGTCGAACACGCTGGTTGAGCAAAGGAGGGGGCTTCTACATTTGATGAAGGAAAGTGTAATTCGCCAAGCAACGAGCCCATCGTGTCTGCGACAGCTGAGATTGCTACTGGTAGCATTGAAGAAACCACAAAGTAGGAGGGGATAATGAAATTGAGGGTGGCATCTAAGGTTGAATACAACAGCCGAGCGAAGGAGGGGGCTTCTACATCTGATGAAGATTTTTGCGATTCACCAAGCAACGAGTATTACGACCCGATTCTTGAATCCCTACAGGACTCGAGACCGGCTCGACTTGACTAATCCCAAGACCCAGTCGTCTAACGAAAAATAATCAAAAAGCAGGAAAGTAAACCACATTCACTATACTAACCATCTAACAGTAAAAGAGTACAGTAGTAAAGAAAGTAAAAGCTACTACAGTACATGTACTACCACAACAGTAGAACAGTAACAAGGTACAGGAACATAAAGTTACAGGAAAGTAAAGGTACAGAACGTAAAAGTACAAAAGTATGAACTCACTACTACAAAAGGTACAACAACAGAGAACTACAACTACTGGACTCTACTGGGCCCAGCACCCTCTGCAGCCGTAGACTCGAGCTGCTCAACACCTGGACCTGAAAAGGGTTATGAGTACACAAAGTCAGCAAACATTGAGTAGAGTGGCAACCAACTAACTAAAGTAGTAAAAGTGAACAGGTAGCTGTTTATTCCATTTACTTTATTTCACAATTTATTCCTTTTCACCCCTTGGTTTATTTATCAGATCTCTTTCTTGATCTCGAATGTTCCTCGTGGGAACGATCTTGATTACAATCTTTTCCGAAGAGTAGAAGTCGCACGTGGTGCTCTCCTGGCCAGGAGAGTCCCCCGTGGTGGTCCTACACCCAGTCAACCACCCCAAGGTCACGGACAGACGTAATAGTGACTACAGCACACGTGATAAGTACACGGGTAGCTACCCCACACTGGCACGTGATCAGTTGTTTCCGTTAACGGGTGTGCCCAAGTACATCACGGAATAGTATAGGGCCTAGCCCTCTCAGTAACAGGGGTCTCGCCCCTCCACAGTCCACGCACCCTCGCCTGACTACCCTGGTTTGCCCAGTGGGCCTAACAAGTCAGTGTAGGGTGGCTAGCTGAACCCAGTGCCCCGTGGGGTGGCTAGCTCTCTCCCTACGCTAGTAGCTCTCCCCGGTACGGTGTACACGAAGGCCAAGAAGTTGGTGCAGAGTAGCCAATCCTAACCCTGGGTCCCGACCCAAGGGTGGCTAGCTCCGCTCTACACTAAATAGGGGACAGTCACTCTCCTTGGTACTACGTACTCAAGGGCCAGCACACTTCCCCACTCACATTTCCAAATCCATTCCATATGTTCCTCAACCCAGGAGTAATAGACCTGGAAATGTGAGTGGGGAAGTGTGCTGGCTCTTGAGTACGTAGTACCAAGGAGAGCGACTGTCCCCTGTTTAGTGTAGAGTGGAGCTAGACACCCTTGGGTCGAGACCCAGGGTTAGGATTGGCCACTCTGCACCGACTTCTTGACCCTCGTGTACACCATACCAGAGAGAGCTACTAATGTAGGGAGAGAGCTAGCCACCCCACGAGGCATGGGGTTCAGCTAGCCACCCTACACCGACTTGTTAGGCCCACTGGGCAAACCAAGGTAGTCAAGTGAGGGTGCACGGACTGTGGAGGGGCGAGACCCTATTTGGTTCTTAGGGGCTAGACCCCTGTTACTGAGAGGGCTAGGCCTTATACTGTTCCGTGCTGTACTTGGACACACCCGTTAACGGAAACGACTGACCACATGCCAGTGTGGGGTAGCTACCCGTGAGCTTATCGCGCGTGCTGTAGTCACCGTTACGTCTGTCCGTGACCTTGGGGTGGTTGACTGGGTGTAGGACCACCACGGGGGACTCGAGAGCACCACGTGCAACTTCTATTCTTTGGAAAAGACTGCAATCAAGATCGTTCCCATGAGAAACATTCGAGATCAAGAAAGAGATCTGATAAATAAACCAATGGGTGAAAAGGAATAAATTGGGAAATAAAGTAAATGGAATAAACAGCTACCTGTTCATTTTTATTGCTTTAGTTAGTTGGTTGCCACTCTACTCAGCGTTCGCTGACTTTGTGTACTCATAACCCTTTTCAGGTCCAGGTGTTGAGCAGCCCGAGTCTACGGCTGTAGAGGGTGCTGGGCCCAGTAGAGCCCAGTAGCTGTAGTTCTCTGTTGTTGTACCTTTTGTAGTAGTGAGTTCAGACTCTTATACTTTTACGTTCTGTACCTTTACTTTCCTGTAACTTTATGTTCCTGTACCTTGTTACTGTTCTACTGTTGTGGTGGTGACATGTACTGTAGTAGCTTTTACTTTCTTTACTGCTATACTCTTTTACTGTTAGTTGATTAGCATAGTGAATGTGGTTTACTTTCCTGCTTTTTGGTTATTTCTCGTTGGACAACTGGATCTTGGGATTAGTCGAGTCGAGTCGGTCTCGAATCCTGTAGGGATTTGGGAACCGGGTCATAACAACGAGCCTATCGTGCCAGAGGCAGATCAAATTACTACTAACGGCATTAAAGAAATCGATGTCAAACACAATATTCAACATTCTATACCACAAGGACCTTCAAGTGTAAGCTATTAAGAAATTTTCTCTTTTGTAGGGTTTTTGTAGGGATTTTTCGGATTTGTTGGTTAGGGTTCAGGAGGAATTTTTTTCCTACAGTAAAATAATGAACATGATGGAATCTTTCACTTTTTATTATTGTATTTGCAAACCGCAGGGCAGTGCTAGTTAGTGGTTTTCATGTTATCTTACGAATATAAATTTACATATTGTAGTAAGCCATGATGATGTAGA
This sequence comes from Thalassia testudinum, assembly GCA_037157565.1. NCBI lineage: Eukaryota > Viridiplantae > Streptophyta > Magnoliopsida > Alismatales > Hydrocharitaceae > Thalassia > Thalassia testudinum. Next base: position 158,208,665 of record JAZHRO010000073.1, read on the forward strand.
AGGAGGGGAAGTGTTGATGTCTGATGATGAACACTTTAAAAGGAGACATAAGAAGGAGGCTAAGAAGAAGAAGAAGAAATGGGTAGGGAAGGAGAAAAGCGTTGAAGTTCCAACTCATCATATTTAGGGAAATGAAGAAGAAGAAGAGGAAGATAAATAAACTGGAGGGAGAGCAAGCTGCTGAAGGAGAGGAGAAGGCATTGAAAAAGAGAGTCAGGTAGGGAGGCAGCAGGGGGAGAGTGAAGGTAATTTGCAAACCATTGCTAGCTGCTCGAGGAAGTTCGGTCGAGGTGGTAGTGGAGGAAAGGTTTTGACTTGACTGATGATGTTGGTAGCAATTTTGATGCTATTGGCAACGATGATGGCACTGATGAAGATGCTCAAGATAGGTCAAAATCAAGGGTCCAACAAAGAGGTAATAGGAGGAGGAGAAAGGAGGAGTGGGAGGAGGATGAGGATTATGAGGAGGAAGTTGAAAAAAAGGAAAAAGAGAGGAAAGTTGATGACGATTGGTAGAAGCTGAATGCACGATGTTTATACAAAAATTTTAAAGATGTGTTCGTGAAGCAATGCCCACTTCATCTACAACAGTCCTTCATGGCAACATCATTTGCAATACTTGCGTGATGCAAGTATCCGCCGAAGGACATTCAGACTTATTATTAGTTGGTAATGTGCTACAAGAAGAGTACAAAATCTTTCCAAATAGGTAGGAGGAACTTGAAGTTCCTTCCTAAGCATGTCACATAGATTACCGGGCTTAGCTTACATGGTGAAGATGTGAAGTTTGAATTGAAGATGAATGAGGGTCTAGATTTCATTAAGAAGCATTTTCCAAACGATAAGTTAACCGTGGTTAATGCGAAGTTGGCACTAGACAGGCTACTTAACAATGAAAATGATGCTAAGAACATGGAGCAGATAAGGAAGGAGCAGTTGCAAATCCTATTTATTATTTGTTTTAATTTATTCCTATTTCCACATGGAAATCACAACATTTATAGGGGGTTATTCATTATGTGATGAGGGTACAAGAGTTAGGAAGATATACTTGGGTACGGATTATTCATGAACACATCCACTCCTCGTTCAACTATACCAAGAGCAATGTGGAGGAGGGTTGAAACATAGGTTATCTAAAAGGATGCACGCCATTGATGCCAGTAAGTCTGTTAATTTAGTACTATGATATTCAATTATTTTAATTTTGGAAAGTTGTGAATCCTAGAACAATAACTTCATTTCTAACTAATGCAGTTGTGGTTGTATGAACGACTCGATATTTTGAGTCCAAAAGATATCAACGCATACCCGTTATTGAGAAAGTGGAACTGGAACACGGCTGTATCTGAGGTTTTGAGGAGGAAGAAATTGTCACTGATGACATTGGGTAGGAGGGATTTCAATGTCAAACCTTTTGAAATTCCAGATGTAGTAGGGAGAGATGAGAGAGGCCAAGGTGGGGATACGACACAGATGTAGGAGGCATATGCAAATGTTGTTGAGGAAACGTCGATGGCATCAGATCATATGCCAATGGCATCTACAGAGGATGTTGAGGAAAAGCGGAAGGCCCCTGATGCAAGGTTGATGAATTTGGAAGAAGCAAGGCGTATTAAAGACTCTATTCATTGGGCATTAGAAGAAAATGAGGTCATTGAGCAAATGAGAAAGGAGTTGGCTGAGAAGCATGAAGAAATCCTAAAGCTTCAAGCAAAGGTGAAGCACCTTGAGGAGGAATATAAAAACATACAAGAACAAATGGAGAAGTTGCTAATCGAAAGGGGAGAGTTAAATAAGGTATATAAGATTTTGTTAACTATACTTAGAATTGTTCCATGCTTTGTATATGTTGAGCTTATTGTCCCCTATAATGTAGGTAGCAAACGAGGAGAATGCTGCAGAATCAAAGGCAACTAGAAGAAGCAATGAAAGGAATGAAGAAAAGACTAGGGTGGCCGGGTCACCATCAATCGTAAGAATTAGTTCAAGTACAAATGACCCGTCAGTGTCACTAAATTGTCAGAAGGGATGAAGGGCTACTGGAATCAACAGAAATAATGGATGAAAATTTATCCATCAAGGAAAACAGTGCGGCAAGGGTAGAGGAAGAGGAAATGGGAAAGGAGAAAGCAGTAGAAGAAACATTAATGGAATCACCAACCCCCATTAAAAGAGCACATGATCTCTTATGAGGAGGCAAAATTGAGGACATCTCTAACTTCAACCTGAAGCTAACTGCAACCATGGATGAGTTGCAAAAGGAGGCAGAGAGGAAACGTAATGCAGAAGGCTCCTCACATGTAGCTTGAAAGATGTAATGAAGCTCTAGTCGTGGAGCATTCAATGGTGGTATGTCAAGAGTTGAAGTCCACCGTCGCATTAGAAAGCAAGTTCACTCAAGGTCACCAGAAAGTTACACTAATAACATTAGAACTCTCCTAGTACGAGTATCGATCCGACCTATTGGGCTGTAGATCCTCAGAAAAGCAAGTTCGCCAATATAGAACCTAAATTTTGGCCTAAGTGAGAAGTGAGAAGGTCTAAAATTACCTAAGTGTTGTGAGATATCTAAAGAACTTGAAGGAGAGTGAATGCCGATAGTATTACAAAGCGAGAATATCATCGAAGTGGATGCTAGCAGCATCATCAACGCTGATGCCGGCAGCATTACAAAAGCGACCAAACATATGCACGTAGATAACTCTAATTAACATATTTCAGTAGTAGATTACAATTTAAGCAATTGAAGTTACATAAACTAACAAGAATGGTCTAAGAGAAATGATTAAAGCAACTTCCCAAATAAACTAAGCATTCCAATAAGTGAGGCCTAGGTATTGACCAAATTCAGGAGGCACATATGGGGAACTATTTATTTCGCTCTCCTATGTGAAAACAACATCTCCATTAGACACACATTCAGTACGGCCAGATGTAACATTAGTATTTTGAAGCTTCCTAACGAACTTTGCTTGAGCCTTTTCTCTAGCAAATTTCCTCCTCTTTTTAGGAGGCCTTCCTACATGCCTCACTTATTGGGGATTTAGGATATTAGGAGTTTCCATAAATTCATTCAACCCCTGTAATGGCAGTGGATGAATGTTAGCAAAGAGCAATCATATAACGAGAAGTAATCAAATGTTATGACCAAAACTCACTTCCGTTTTGCTACGAATGTGATCCAAGGTAATATGCAAAGATTGAATTGTTAAATTGTAGGTGAATGTAGAACGTAAAGCAAAATCTGAAAAAAATCATGCATTTAGCACAAACATCCTCGTAACGATCAATTGAGTCATCATGCAGGCTACTGTTTGAAATGTGGAACTATAACCTCCCAATTGTCATCTCTTTCTTCCACCTGTCTAAAATATAATGTTCAGGTACTCTATCTACACCTCTCTCTTTGAAAATAAAAAGGCAATGCCGACAAAGTAAACCACGAGTTTCCTATGATTTGCAAGAGCAGCGAATCTTCAAATTGGAAGGGGATAATGATACTAGGTAATTTATCTTCAAATTGAATGGTGTGTTATCTTCATTAAGAACACATTGTCTCTCTAGAACATCAAAGTTCTCGACTGATTGCACAACAATACAATCAATCCTTATGCAATATATAATAGCGGACATCTCTTTTTGGAATTTCTTGAAAATACCTAGAGTATATATCTCTGACATTTGATACTCCATGTACAACTCTAAAATTAACTTAGGCTTCTTATGGATACTCTCAAAATCAGTTTTGGCTTCCTTCTCATACTTTGCTTTTAAAGCTAGCTCATACTGAGAGACAAAGACACGAAGAGTTATCTTTGAGTTTACAAATCCATCAAAGAACGCATTCATACTCTCAGAACACTGCGTTGTCGTCATCTCGGTCCAAAAATGGTTACTTACAAATGCTGGAACCCACAATTTATGGATTGTATACATCCGTGACATCCATATACTATCATGTAAGTTATTCTTCTAGACCAATTCCATCAATCTACTCTCAAATTCTTAAATTGAATTGGATTGATTGACAATTTTCTTGATCTCATCTCCAATACGACAAGCATTGTCAAATATATGTGACAATTTCTGCATTATATGCCACAGGCATAATCGATGTTTTATATTTGGAAAAGCAATAGCTATGGCATTTATTATCGCTTGACATTGATCAGTCACAAACACTTTGGGGTGGACACCTGCACTTTTTTAAAGAGGTAACTAAATCAATGTTAACAAAGAGAAAATGTATGATAAAAGCATACACTGTAAACAGAAGATGAGCGTGCGATGCTGACAACATCAATGGAAGATGTCGTTGGCATCCATTGTTACTACTGCCAACATCATCATATATGATGATTGGACATGGAGTGTTAGTGACATCGATACAAATGCTAACTATAGTAAAGAGATTTAATATAGCATACAGTACAAATATTTGACAGGTATCTATTATTAGTAAAAGAAATAAATATAGTGCCTATCTATGTATGTTAGAAGTATGTATTATTCCAGATACAATATTAAGATGATGCTGTCAGCATTCTTGGTGGTAACAACTACCACGTGTGGTGCATAGATATGTTGTCAGCAACCGCAGTAAATGTCATAGGCATCCACGAGAGGACTTTCCGCAAACCTGTTGTAAACATAAATGACTATGGCATAGGCATCAAAATGGATGATACAGTCATGGAGACGTGAGTTGTATAGTTGAGTAAAGTATACATACCTCCCATACATTGCAACCATACACAAAAAATATCAAAGGAATGAATCAGTTGTCTCTTCGCAAAGCAAACCACATCCAAGAAGAATGGAATTTCCATGATGATTAACACCAATAAATGGTGCAAATGGCATCTCATATTTATTTGTAAAATATGTTGTATCAAAGGTGACAACATTACCAAAAAAACCTATATGCAAGTCGAGAATGATTGTTGCCCAAAAAATATTTCGTAGATGACCATTATCGTCAAAATCCATAATATAGAAGAAATCTAAATTTTTTGACTACATCGCCACGAAGTAATCATGCAATGCCTTCACATCACCCTCCCCCATCCTTAACACCCTAAACTCCCTTAATGCATTAAGTGCATCACTCTCTGTAAATGGGACATTCTCATAATTGTCATATTCTGTAACAAATGAGGATATTGTCTTAGCTAACGGAATACCTACCCAATCATTTAAGCCTATATGCTGCTTATGTAGGTCAAGAACTCTCCTCTTACAAGATAGAAATCGCAACTGCGATGCATGTAACAATGGATGGTTATGTTCATTCATGAAAGCAGAAACATGATACTGCATATCAAGCAATTGACGAAATGACAACTTCTCGGTACATCCACTTTTGGATGTTAGCTTCTTCCTATAAAGCACATCAGCAGGATTTGTTGGTCCCCCCCAAACTTGTAGCATGCAAGTGTTCCACGTGTAAGTACACTATTGTTATAAGAAGTGTTTTTCTTGATAACACCAAATCCATGAACATCAACATAAGATACATAGGCATTGTAAAGCTCGTCATAGGTAGCAAATGAAGAACCAACTGTGATATCAATGAAGACCCGATTTGCATCAACATTCACGAGTGCATTCTCTGTAGAAAGTCCCTTTCCTTCAACATGAAAATGATAGAAAATGAAAAATAAGACTGAGAAAAGTAAGAATTTAAGGTAGGCAAATTTTACATTCTTACCTAATATCCTTGACGACGATTCTTTGTCAATGAAAATCATTACGACAATATTGATGTTTATGAGATGCCGACGATATACGGTTGCATTAGAATGAGACATATGTGAAGAACTTCTCTTCAAGAAGAATGCTCCATTACACCGAAGGACATGAAAAGAAGACTTACATCTTTCACGATTATAGCAATGTTGCTAAAAAGGAAAGTCCTGCAGACTTGCCAACCAATCACTTACATGCAACCATGCATGGCAATGGGTCAAACCTAACGTGGATTGTAGACCTGACAGTAGCGAGGAACAGTAGCTAATAAAAGCCGCTACTGTGGGGACGCTAGCAGGGATGCTGCACGTAGCTGACGACATGCCAAGTCATCAACATCTTGCAAACACGTCATCCGAGTATGATTTTAGGTATATGGAAGAATACCCCTCCCGTTTTTCTATATAATATAAATATAACACAAATATGATTTCATGTCACTAACTTTCTTAGATTTCCATGCTAAGAATGATTTTCTAATAATTTTTAATGTGTACGGTTGCGGTTACTTTTATGTGGAAATTATTTCCTCAAAATTAACATCATTTAAATATAAATATTTAATTAGTGGTTAATCATATAGATATTAAACTTACAAATAGATATGAGTGTGGATGTACTCAAATTCAAGCTAAATCACCAACTTCCTTAATGATGGTTTTGGAATAAGTGAGGATACTCGATGGCTAAATGGATACTTGATCAACAAATGACTTTGGGTAAAACTTTTGATTTAGAAATTTGATAGACAAATGGATAGAGTACGGATATCAAATTAATGGGTATGGGTTTGAGCTTGCATAAAGCCCAACCCAAACTTAACCCATTCCATTTACATTCCTAAGAATGATTTGAACATGTCTAAGCTGATGTTTTCATCAATTTAAGATAAGAATGTTTGGTGCCTGAAAATGGAAAAGCAAATAGATCAACAAATCTTCAAAAAAGTCAAACTCCATTGTTCACTCAAAACAATTCTATACATCTGATTCTCCAACTAACTTGGTCTACAGAGAAATCTCTCGAGCACAAGCAGATATTACAGCAAGGTGAATGGAAGATTCCTACAGAAGATAGACCATCGATTATCTAAAACAAAAGAAATTAGCTATGGTGCAGACGAGGTAAGTGGTGAGGAAACAGACATCCAGCCAGCAAATCTTCAAAGAAGCCAAACACTGGACATGGGAGAGAAAGGAGTCTTCCAGCAACAACTTGGGGACCCTAACTCAGTTTTAAGGAATTCATCATCTTTCACCTCGCAACATATCCAGCTTATTGCAAAAATTATGTGCACCTTCTTACCATACGATGATGGAATGGAAGGATGCAGTGTGTAGGAATAACCTCCATCTTCCAGAAAAAGCAGCAACCAAATGTAAAGCCACAGGGTGGCTCAAAGAAGCGTAGCAAAGCAGGAGCAAGGACATTTACACTAACTAGAGGGGATGCAGGGGGATGACACTTTTAGGGAAATCATTTCTCTTACCCGCAAGGGAATAATAAGCAAGTATTTGAGCAGGCTGCTCCATGATGACTGCTTGCCCTTGCCCACCAGTATCATACGATACTGTTCTTGGTGGAATGAATTCGATGTTCCAGAAAGGACGGACCATCCCCAAGAGATCTCTTCCAGTATCAGAGGCATTGTACCCTTGAACCCAAAGGTATCTTAATGATTTTAGATGCAATGCTGCCAAAGCTAAGGCACGCTCACTGAAGCAGCAGCACCTGAGTTCCAGTTTCTGCAGGCTTGGGCAACCTTTTGAGAACTCAAGAAGCCCATAATCACTCTCCCCAACATAGCCAAGCAACATCCACCTAACATTGTCGCTGTATTTTCCAATATAGTGCAGGCCAACATCTGTCAGACCTCCCTGCCTTAGGTATAGAGCAAATCTCCGCATCTTGGTGCATCCTTTAAGCAGAACCCGGACACCATTGTCAAGTGGCAGGTCGGTTATGTGTTCTTCTCTCTCGAGTAAGACCAGACGAAAATCAGAAAGATTCTTGCTGTATGTACCAAACGACTCCAAAGCCGCATTTGTTATGTCGGAGACATAGACAGCTAAATATTCAAGCTCCAGGCAGCCTTGGGCTAAGGCAGACAACCCTCTCTGGGAGACCATTCCTTGTTCATCCTCGAGGCCCTGTTCATCCTCTCCTCTCTCTATTCTCAGCCTTTGTAGTTTTTTGCATTTTTGAGCCACAGTTTCTAGCCCCCTGTCACCGATGACATTCCTCACCTGTGACCCACATTCGAACGAGAACCAAGATTTAAAAGGCGAAAACATTGTGAAAAGAAAACAGAAAGCAGGTTGCAAAAGATACCTCCAGAATTTCAAGGTTAGGGCACTGTTGAAGCAATTGGCAGTGGTCATCTGTACTTAGACACGTATACTGAAGGTCAAGCTTCCTTAGTGCAGCAGCAAATGGAAATATTACGTGCATCTCATTTGTTGCCATGTAGCTAAGCCCCCCAATGCAACATATCCTGGGTGGGAATGACATCTTCTCATACCTTCTAAAATCACCAGCCTGCTCATTGAAACAACCTCCAGCAAATTCTTCCAGCAATTTTGCTTCACGGAAGAACCCCAGCAGGTCTGAGATATCACATTCACTTATTTTTAGTGATATCAAATGTTTGCAATTCTTGGCAATCAACTCCAGGTGCTCGCTGGAGACATGCTTAAGTTCTGTCATGTAAAAATTCAACATCTCAAGCACAGGATTGTGCAATGCTAGCTCATGCAACCACTGGCCATCATGCTCAGTGATAACACTTTCTTCCATAACTAGGGTCCTTAGGCATCTGGAATACATTAGAGAGAAAAAGGAGCCAAACAAAACTCATCAGTCATCCAGGAATTACTTGTATCAAGTAAAGACACCACAAATGTGCAGCTTCAGAACCAACAAAAAATTCTGTGCTGCATAATAATCTAAGCCTAGAACGCTCAAGAGGGAATTGAACCTGTATACCATCGAAGCATCCAACTAATGAAATCACAAGACAGATCTTTTTGTTTACCACGTTAGATAACACAGCAGCAGTAAAGAATAAGACATTTGATGGTGAAAAATTTATCCTACAATAAACACCAATCATCTGTCTTTAAGACAAGCATCTTAATCTACCAAATATCTTTCAATGTATTGCAGAGAAATCAGGAAAAATATGGTTCATGCTGCCACGTCGTAAGATGTAAACAAGACTCTCCCTAAAACTCAACTCATAGAAGTAGTCCTAAAAGACATGCTATTTATAGTGATATCAGTATATGATGGAAATAAAACATAAAGAAAATATCAGCCCATCCTAACTTAAACACTCCTTGGCCGTAATTCACAATTTATAATTTATACAATTTTGTTATCTATTTTATCTGTATCTGAATGCCTACTACCCCTATAATTTTAAAAAGTCAACTATAACTATCAACCATGTGGTTTATCTTGTGAAGATAATAAATTATCTATCAAGCTTGCAAAAGGAGCCTTAAACTTGACAGTTCTTGCACAAGTGTGGAAGGAAATCAAGTTCAAGGTGAAGCAGGTAGATAAGCTTCATTAATGAGCATGCAACAACAAGTAATTCCTGTTTCTTCTCTCAAGTTTAATTAAATATGCTTGGCTGATTAAATAGATTCCCGCCTCAATAAAACACACACACACACACACACCACACACATATATAGGAGAATTTTCCAATGAGCCTAAAGGCTCAACTAAGCTATTTGAGTCAACCTTTTTCAACTATTAGATTTGCATCCCATGATTCTATGTAAAACAACCTTCTTTTAAGGAAAACCACTTACCCTCGGTGGATTTAAATGGTAGGTTATGCATTATCCCTTTTTTTCGGAAGTTGTGAAAGGTGGTTGTCTCTTTTTCATTTTTGCTCCGGCACTTTTGATGCTACTTAAATGTGTGCTACCTCTTGCATCGACCTTTGTGTTTTATATGTCATCCATGTTCTTTCTGTATTGGAAAAAGTGTAATCCACATTTTGAAAATGAAGGTAATGAACTTTCTAAATTATCTAATAAATAAAGCTATGTTTTTTTTAATGACTATATAATTTTCTATTTTGTAAAATATGATTAAGATTTTCTAAGCTATTGCATTAACTATATAAAATAATTCTGTAAATTTTGTAAAATAACTATATTATGCCTGTAAAGCATATTGCCATGTTTTTAAGATGGATAGGTAACATCTATAGAATTCTTTATTTTACAAAAGTTGCATGATATCATTACATGCAATATACAACATGCTTACATTTCGTGACTTTGCATTTACAAATAATATTTCTCAATCTTTTTTTTTTTTGTAGTTGCTATGCATCACGTCAATGTTTGTAGAACCCAACCCCCCTCCCAATGATGCAAATTTTAAAAATTGCAAATCACTTTATACATTTGTAATCTCTTGACATTTACATTGTAAATAAAAATGTATTTATTGTAAATAAAAGTGGAGAGGCTTGTAACATCACGAGTGTTATCTTATAAATGCTTGTGGTACATTTTGCAATAAAATTAGGATATTATGTCATTAACTCGATCTAAAAATGATATATCTTTGTAATTTTGTAGAGTATATTTGTAATTGTCAAGATTTGTGTAAGTAGGAGCATGGAGGCTCCTTGTGCATTGGAAAATAGTCCTACGTGGACTATGTGGCACGTAAATCAAGAAGGGACAGCTTAGTGGTCGACAACCCTATGTGGTTGGCGCAGGAGGCCGACTACCTTGATGGTGACCAGCAATGGTGTTGTTGAAGAAGAGAGAGGAAGTAGAATAGGAAATATTATTATTAACTCAAGAGATTATAAAGAGAGAAGGCTCTCTTTTACGGAGAGTACATATCCCTATTCTTAGAAACTAAAAATTAAATCAAATCACAATTTCTTTTCCTAAAACACATTTACTAAAAATTAAAAACTTGGCTCTTAAGCAAAGAACTTCAACTTAGGTTCGAGAACCCATGATCGACTGCCCTATTGGGCTCTTCAGATGCCGCCACGTGGACTTTTCACGTGGCCTGCTAACTGCCACGTGAACAATCCACGTGGTTCTTTATTCTACATTCCAACACTCCCCTTCAAGTCGAAGGTCGGGAGGCCGACAACTTGGTCTTCAACTTGTAAGGCTAGACAGCTCACCACTCTTCTTCTTCGAGAGCCATGCTCTTGGTCTTCCCCTTTGACATGTAGACGATGTAGCCTTTTGCAACCTTCGAAGTCGTTGCCTCTGTGACAACCAGAGTAGTTGTCGCTATGGTGGCCGTCGTCTTGCCTTCTCGAAGTAAAGCTCGTAGCTTTTTGAGGTCTTCATAAGTTAGGGAGTCCACTCGTGAGGTACTAGTAGCCCCACGTGATAGTCTCCCGAACTACTCCCAGTACATGTCTTGCAGATGGTTGCTTCGTCTGCAGTGCTGACACTTCAGATAGAGGTGGAAAGACCCACATCCACGTCCTCATCCACGCCCTACACTTGCTTCAGGAATAGCAGCTATGAAGTTTTCGCCTTTTGCCAGGTCTCCATCCTCGACGTTCTCTATCTTGATAAGATGGCAGAAAATGGTCTCAAGATCCATCCTCCCGTCAGAAGCCAGAATATGATTTCGACCAGCTCTATAATGGAGATGCAACCTCGATAGAAACTTGGCGGATTACAAGACTGTCCGAGTCTCCCCCCGCTTGTCACAACATAGTGGCTTGTAGATCTCCAACTCCTCAAACAGTACCTCCATCTTCTCATAATATTTTATTTAGGAGAGCTTGCCTTGACTAGCTATCCAAATGTGAGTATAAAGGTTAGTAATACATGTATTGCTTGAGGTTTGGGCATACCTTTTCTTGAAGGCCATCTAAATCTCATATACGCTTTTTTTGTAGAGCATGTTTGAGGCGATGGATGGGTCCATCGAATTTATGGGCCAGTTCATGACAACATAATTCTCCTTCTCGAGCTTCTTATCGTCCTTCACCTTTAGTGGCTACTCAAGGAGAATGCTAAGTTTCTCTAGGCCTCCAACAAATATCTTTAAGATGTGAGCCCACAAGACATAGTTAAATGCGCCACTAGGCTTGATGGTTGTCCCGGAGACAATCACCTTGCTTTCTCCTGGACCAAGCATGACATCTCCGACTGTTGTGGCTGACTCCGTCATCTTCCCTAGTCTTCTTTCTCCACGTAAAGTGCTGGATTTGTCGAAGACTTTCTAGATGCAGATATCACCAACATGTAGTCAAATATCCCACACGCACAAGGGCCTAGACTAAAGACTCTGATACCATATCAAAATTTGTGCAAGTAGGAGCGTAGAGGCTCATTGTGCATGGGAAAATAGTCCCACATGGACTACGTGACACGCAACTCAAGAAGGGGCAACCTGTGCAGGAGGCCAGCTACCTTATTGATGATGGCCGACGGTGGTGGTGTTGAAGAAGAGAGAGGGAGTGAAGTAGAAGAATAAGAAATATTGTTATTGACTTGAGATTACAAAGAGGGACGGCTCTCTTTTATAAAGAGTATATATCCCTACTCTTGAAAACTAAAGATCTTATCCCATCAGAAAAGATCTGATCTCTCTAATTAAATCAGATCACAATTTCTTTTCCTAAAACACATTTACTAAAAATTGAAAACTTGACTCTTAAGCAAAAGACTCCAACTTGGGTTATAGAACCCATGAGTAACCTTGTTATGCGAATTGTAACCTTAAGAATCTCCACGTCCTTAGTGCCATTTTGTTTTCTATTGATACTTTCTGATTACAATTTTGTACCCTTCTGAGTTTTGTTAAAATCCTTGTTTAAATTTGTTTAAATATTGGATATACTTCATGTGGGAATCTCCACCTTTCTAGAGGATAAGATTAAGTTGTTTACAAAACAACTGTGAATGCTTTACAAAACCACTACAACAATTAGTGGTTCTATTGCTAACCTTTAGATCTTAATCCAAAAGCTCCTATTTCTTGGCTTAAATTTCTTATTTGAGCCTTTAGGCTCATTGGATTATATATAAACAGTCAGACAACCAAATTACCAAGATTGGCCAAATGCAATAGAGAATAAACAAATATCCATTTTCAGAAGGAAAAGGGAAAAGCAAATATCATCTTTGGATTTGCAATTTACAATGATACTATAAAAAAAGATAGAACAAGACAGGACAAGTGTAAAAAAATTTGCATGCTTATTTTATTTATGGCTACAAGCAACGCTATGCACTCTATCAAACCACATGGTTGGCAATTCGGTTCTCTTTCTTGAAGACTTAAATAGCGTACATGCATAGCTTGCCAGCCTTTTTGCGGATTGTACTGGTTGGGAAGAAATAGATAATATTGAGCTATAGAAGCAGGCCAAAGAATCTGGCCTACAGAAAACTCGTCGGAGAAGGTTATTTGTGAATGATATAGCTGGTGAATAAATAAGATGCTACAAGAGAATGAACATTCAATCTCAAATTTCAAATAAAATGCACAGCTCAATTAGATACTTGTAAGGAAATCTTAGTTTAACATCAGATTCCAGACAACATTGGGTGTCAACCTCTGGTATGATTCAAAGCAGTGAATGGTTTTCTGGTAGGGTCCTTGCGTGTTAAACTGAATTATGTGGTATGTCTGCACATTCTTGGAAGTCCCTAATCATTTTAGGTGTAAGTGAAACCAAGTGGCAAACACTTGCAGCTGATGATTCATTGATATCAATTGGTTTTTAAAGTGGTATAGTGATTAAAATACCAAAATTAAAAGGAAGATGGAATCGAATGGAATGGGGTCATGATAAGGAAATCAAATGAATTGTAATTCCACATTCTAGAAGGGAAATGGTTGGGGAGGGTTCTACAATGTCATAAAGATGGCTTTGATGACCCATTTTGATTCCTTAAGTGGGATGGGGATGGAACAAGGAGTGTTGTCCTTCAACTAATTCTTACACAAGGCAACCTTTTGAAGGAGAGGAAATGATGATTATTTTCATTTATACAGTTCATGGACGAGACTCCTTGTTCTCTAGGGAAGATATAAGGTCTCAAGCTTAATATTAATTTATTAAGGTCATAAAATCTGAGACCATGAAATCAATTTGGTAGAGATGGAAAAGACTGTATTAGTGTGATCGGGCATCATAGTAGTTAGAGCAAAAGATACATCCTTGAGAGACTCAGACTGAAAATGTAGTTAAAGGAAGAAATTTAAGTATCAAGTTAATTTCAGAGAGAGAAAAAACCTTATTGGGATGGGAGAATCAGTATTTTCATATGGAGGCTCTTCGTGTTGAATTCATTTGATGGTAACCGTTCAATAATTGCTTCCAAGATAGTAAAACCAGTCTACCCAGATGTTTAATCCCATTTGGCTGCAGACCAACTCAAATATTGATGGTTGTCCTTGTAGTCAGTTGGGCCAATTAATCAGCCACTTGTTCAATTAGTTGACCGATTAATCACCCAACTGCTGTTGAGGCAATTACCCCAAGCAATCAGGTGACCATGTGAGGCAAGCTTACAGCTTGTTGGCTGGAAAATGTCCAAGGCGACGGGCTTGAAACAGGGATTGCTTCATTGCCTTGTTTGTCACCAGAGGTTCCTGTCACCACATCACTCACCTTCCAATTCAGTTACTTGATTGTTTCCTTTCCCATCTTGTTAGAGTGGAGTTTTATGTGTGTGTTTATACACAAAGTTTAAAAAAAAGAGGAGACCCGAATGCTCTCTCTTCCCCGTCTCTTCTCTTCCTGCCACCTGTTGCTCCAGCTGAAATCTATAGCATGTCATCCAGTATCATACCTATAATATTACATGTTGCCTGATATTTATGTAGTATGTAATCGTTATATAATATATGTTATCATAAAGTAATATATATCCTTTTCAAAAAACAAAAGTAATATATATGTCAACTACTCTGCTACCATAATGTGTTAGTGTACAATCATATATATATATATATATATTGGAGAGGTGTACAGTCATATATTATACATGTTATCGTTATACATTTCTTATTCTGATGATTGACATGTGCAAAAGGACATTTGAGAAGATCAATCTTTTTTTGTTCCTTGGAATAGCATCATTATACATCCTAATCAAAGCTGATGCCAACATATTAGCTAATTAAGCATATTCAATTTTTTTTAAACTTGTTTTAATTTAATCAAGCTACCGCCTTTTTATCATCTATCGCCTTGGGTGACTTAGGATCTTGTCACCTTGCAATCACCTATTGCCTTGATAGCTTCGGACCCCAATCCCACTGCAACTACAATACCCACACTGTCCAAATAGATATATTTGTGTTAACATGTATTTTGAGGGGATTTATGATATTTTTTATTTTTTTTTTATGCTTATATAATTTACCTAGCTTCTCTCTTATATTAAAGAGAGGCTAGGGTTTCTTAATTGAATAAGATATTTTCATTTCCCTTCAAATGGTATCAAAGTAGCGATCCTAGACCATTGGTCTAATATCCCACCAAATATGATGATTCAATCACCAACAACTTGGTGATTTAGGAAGATTTTCGACAAAGGGAAGGTCACCGACAGCAACACCACGGAGAGCCCCAGCAATGCGCTGCCACTCTTGTTCCTTATCCTGCGGCCTGCATTATCATCGATGCTGCTGCCAAGGGCCACCGAATGGCCTGCATAATGTCATTGGCCTAGCTGTGGTCGTTGAAGCAACATCATGTGTTCGTGGGAAGGTCGAAGCCGATGCTTGCTTGTCTTTTGGGATGGTGATGCACCCTCTCTCACCACTTATGATGAAGTCTTTCTTAATTGTCATGATGAGTCTTCTCTCACGCAAGTTGAGTACCTTTTGCATAAGAATATGGCAAAAATCACATCAGCGTGGGGTTGCTTATTTCGCTCATAAGGGGTCGAGGAGGAGCGTTATAAGGCCCGAACTTTAGATCATTGATTCGGGAGCTTCGATCCATCTCACTAGGAGTGTAGACAAGTTGAAGAATCCTTCCAGGTTATGTGGAATCCAAGAGGTTAGAGTTGTTAATGGTGCAACCTCTCCGATTATTGTAGTTGAAGAATTCCAAGGATCTCCTACTTTGAGGATAGGAGACATGCATTGTGCTCCAGAGTTTCCCATAAGCTTACTGTCGGCCAGCAAAATATGCAAGGAACTCTAGTGTCGAGTTGTGTTTGATGGCAGACATTATTACTTCCAAGATAGATGCACCAATGAGATTATTGGTGGCTGGATAGAGAGATGGCCTCTATTATATGAATGCACCAACATCTTTCACTGGGTTAGTGCTCATTGCTAGTGACCCGTAGGCTTTAGCACCGAAAGCTCGATCAATCTTCAATTGGGAAGATGCATCAAATGTTACCTTGAGATACCAAATTCACCAACACTGGAGTGTAAGGATTACCAGTTGGGAAAGCACCACAAGAGCACTTTTCCTTAGTGACATGATGGGGTAACAGCTGCACCGTTTGACTTGGTTCAGTGTGATGTGTGGGGACCAGTAAGAGTACCGAATATAGAAGGGCATAAGTACTATGCAGTATTTGTTGATGATCATAGCCGCACCACCTGGGTCTTTTTGATGAAGGCCAAATAAGAGATCCCACAAGTGGCTCAAAGGTTCTTTATAAAGGTCAGGATACAATAGTCCTCTATTATTAGAGTCTTCCAAAGTGGCAATGCCTTGGAGTTTGTTTAGAGAGAGATGCACGAATTCTTTAGTGCTCATGGGAGCATTCATCAGAGCTCTTGCACTCACACATCTTAATAGAATGGCATGGCAAAGCATAAGTTGAGGCATCTTTTAGACATTTTCCAAGTGCCCAGACAGTTTTGGGGGGGCTGTTGTACTTACTGTAGTATACTTGATTAACAAGGTACCCTCTTTTGTACTCAAGGGACAAACCCTTTGCGTTGCCCCTCCAGGTCTTTAGGAGCACATGTTTTGTCCAGGCGCATGGGAATGAAGATAAGTTTTCTCCTAAGGCAGTAAAGTGCATTTTTCTGGGCTACTCATGGATCTAGAAGAAATACAGATGTTATGATCCGATTCACAGACACTACATAGTGATTACTGATGTGACATTCTTTGAAAAGATACCTTACTACCCTGAGGAGAGTGCTAGCATAGAGTTAGCGCCTAGGGAGACTCAAGTTTATTATCGATGTCCAGTTAGCTCTTCTACAATTCCTCAAGATCCTGCTCCTACTTCTACTCCTGCGATTCTTCTTGGGTCCACTTCTAATGATGAGATGCCCATTACATTGAGAAAATCTTATCGCTCATGCACGTTATATCCAATGTCACATTACACTGAGACTTCTCACCTCACAGGGGAGATTAGGCAGTTTGCATCCGCCATTACTACTACAGTCATTCCCAGAGACTATAGTCAGGTCTCCTCTGATCCTCGGTGGCCTGCAACCATGGATGAGGAAATGTAGCTACTTCAGTTTAGAGGGATGTGGGAACCAATGCCTCATCCTCCAGATGCTACTGTTGTGGACTGTCGTTGGGTGTACACCATCAAGTATCAGGCGAATGGTACTATTAATAGATACAAGGGCCGGTTAGTTGCCAAAGGTTTTACACAGACATATGGTATTAACTACATGGAGACTTTCTCTCCAATAGCCCGCATTTCATCCATCTGAATTATCATCTCTATTGCAATTAACCGAAGATGGTCGTTGCACCAATTAGATATTAAGAATGCCTTCTTGTATAGTAATTTAACAAAGGCGGTCTACATGAGACAACTGCCAGGGTACAACATTGAGGGGGAGCATGTTTGCCGTTTAAGGAAGGCCATCTATAGCCTGAAACAGAGTCCTAGGACATGGTTTGCATGCCTTAGCTCCGAGATTCAAAAGATTAGGGTCATGCGGTTATCTTCAGACCACTATATTTTTATCCAAAGGGCAGGTGATACTTCTACTAGCAGAGTTGTTATCCTAGCAATCTACGTAAATGATATTGTCTTGATAGGAGATGATGAGGATAACATTCGTCAAGCCAAGGCATTCCTGAATTCCACCTTTGTGATCAAGGACCTTGGAGATCTATGATAATTCCTTGGG
The DNA here is from genome assembly GCA_037157565.1 of Thalassia testudinum. NCBI lineage: Eukaryota > Viridiplantae > Streptophyta > Magnoliopsida > Alismatales > Hydrocharitaceae > Thalassia > Thalassia testudinum. The sequence goes on from JAZHRO010000073.1 coordinate 158,226,518, forward strand.
ATTGAGGTTGTCAGGCAGGGACCACACTTGTCATTGTTGCAAAGGAAGTACACCTTACAGATAATTGAGGATGCTGGTCTATTTGGGGCCAAGCCATCTGGTATCCCTGTTGGGGCACAACAGGCTTCTAGCCTAAACAAGGATGATCCTTTGTATAAGGATGTGACTAGATATTGAAGTTTAGTAGGACAACTGCTGTATCTAATTGTTACTTGACCTGGTATTAGCTTTGCAGTTTATAAAGCTAGCCAACATATGCAGACACCTCACTACAACCATTGGAGTGAGATGTGCCTCATTCTAAGGGACCTCAAGGGCAGTCCTGGTTAAGGGCTCTACTATAGACATAACAGGTCTATGGATGTCTATGCATATTTAGATGTAGATTATGCAGGATCCATAGAGGATTGTTGTTCCACTTCGGGATATGTGTTAGCTCCTACGGTCTAGTTATGTTCTTTTAGTTATTTCATGATTTGATGCATTTTCTTGTTTCCTTGAGGTCATCTTATATAATATTTTCACCTCTATATATTGAGAGGTAGGGTTATGGAATAGGACTATCTGATTCATATGTTCTAACTTAATATCAGACCAGCAATCCTAAACTGATGTCTGTACCCTCCTTTCCACTTCTGGTTATGTGTTAGACCCTACGATCTAGTTATGTTCTTTTAGTTATTTCTTGATTTGATGTATTTTTTTGTTTCCTTGAGGTCATCTTATGTAATTTTCCCATCTTTATATATTGAGAGGTAAAGTTATGGAATAAGACTATCTGATTTATATGTTATAGCTTAATATCATAGCAACAATTCTAAATCGATGTATGTACCCTCCTTGATTCTTATACCCCCTTCTCCACCCAAAAAAAAGGAAAGAAAACCTAACTCTTGAAGGAGGCAAGTCGGTGCCACCACCACCACCAACCATCTGCTTAACCGAGTGTCGCACTACTACCGCCTCCTATTCCCATCACTGTAGCCCACAATGTTGCCCACAGCTCTTCTTGTGCCCCCGTTAATGTTGCCAAAGTCAGTGGGCCACACTGCACCCCACAACAACGCCTTTAGCAGCCATCAACGCTGCCTTAATGCTCATCTACACCACCTAGCATTTGATCAACAACCATATGCAACACCTTAACTGACACCTACAGTCGTCGGGACCAGAGCCACCGGCAACGACCCTAAGCGTCACCCAACCACCTAGAGCATCGCCAAGGCCTTGTGAGCACCGTCAGTGGCTTCTGCGAGCTCCCCTACCTTCGTTGAGTCTTCCAACGCCACCATTGTGTGGTGCTGAAGGTCCATCAATGCCTCCTCTTGAGGTATCAGGTGACTGCCAATGTTGCTGGTGGTGTTGACCCTGATCCACAACAACCTTAATGGCCTCTCCTTTTCTGCAGTGAATTGGCACAAATCTACATCGTATAGTTCTAAGTTGCAGGGATTTTAGTCCTATTATGATGGTCTAATTTTCTCTCTCTCATATCCGTGGATATTTGGTGGTTCTAGTTGAAGTAGATATGATGTCAGAAAATCTATCTCAAGTGACATCAGAAAGTGTTTCTGAATTAGGGGTGTACGAGAGTCCCCTTTGTGATCCTATGTTGAAGTTAGATGGGATTGATTGCTCTCGATGATCACAGAGAAGTGTAATGACCAAAGAAGGTCATGATAAGAAGCATAATGTGCTTCGACTAGAACTACAGGAGAAGAAAGATTCTACTGCTGAGTGTCAGGCCTTTGCTACATCAGTAGGGGCATATGAGACTATTATTGTTTCCAAGAGTGAGTATGAAACATTACTTCAAGTATTCCATCAGCATGGTACATTTGAAGTAGGAGTAGCTTGTCAGCCACTACCAAAGGAGGTGAATTGGCTTGCTGACTCAGGAGCATCTTGACACATTTGTGGTGATGTGAGACAATTTACAACTATCCATCCAATCCTATTAGGCAAGGCTGTGTAGGTTGCTGATGGGCAACATTCTCCCATATCTGATCAGGGGGAGGTTCATGTGACTCTGCACATGAAGTTGGAGAATGTTCTTCTGGCCCTTAATTTCCCATTGAGTCGGATTACAAAAAAGTTGAACTGTAGAGCAATCTTTAATGCAGTTTCTCAAACATTTGAGAATGTTCTTATAGGATGCACGATTGGGTGTGGTCGTGAAGAAAAAGGAGTCCACATCTTTTACAATCACCCTATGCAGTTCATGTTTCTCTCTCATGAGGAGTGCCTCCAACTATTTGTGGCATCTTCTATTTGTTCATCTCCCACTGCCGAACTCCAGAGGATGTTACCACAGATTCCTTCTAATATTACCTTTCATTGTGAGGCATGTCAACTCGGGAACCATCATAGGAGTACCTTCCCAAGAAGTAAACACCGATGTCTCAAGCATTGTTCTAGTTGCTTCATCTGGACATCTGGGGACCTAGCAGAACCCCGGATAGATTAGGGCACCAATTCTATTTGGCAATTGTTGATGATTTCTCTTGACTCACTTGGCTATTTCTGTTGAAAGCCAAGTCTGAAGCTGATTCGTGCACTTCTAACAAAGATCTAGAATCAATATGAGGTGAACGCGAAGATCATCAAATCTAACATTGTTGTGGAGTTCTGCACCACTTCTCTACGTGCTTTTTATCGAGATCATGGCATTATCCATCAAACAAGTTGTCCTCATACATCTCAGTAGAATGGTGTGGTAGAACGAAAGCATCGGCATATCCTTGATGCTGCATGAACACTCTTGATTCAAAATAGTGTATCAGATAGATATTGAGGGCATACAATGTTGATTGCATGCTATCTTATTAATCAAATGCCCTCTACAATTCTTGACGAGCAAGTTCCTTATTCCATCTTATTTTTAGATAGCAATCTATTTAAGGTACCACCCTGGGTCTTCGAATGCGTTGCACTTGTGCATATTCGTGGACTCGATAGGAATAAGCTTGCTCCCAGTGTTGTCAAGTATCTTTCTTAGGCATTTGAGGACACAAAAGGGATACAGATGTTATCATCCTGTTGGAGGATGCCACTATGTTAGTGCAGATGTCACCTTCCACGAATCAATTCCATATTTTCTACTGCTGGGAGGTGTCTTTCTCTTGAGGTTATTGAGGTACCTATGCCTATTCCTCTTATGCCATTGAAGGTGATTTCGATCACTGAGTTTGTGCCATCACTATCAAAGCCACCACTCTCTGAGCCAGAGAGATTTCGCGATCCCCCGGTCACATACAGGCATCCCATTACCTATCGGAAGCAATTCTCTTCTACGCCTGCTCCAACCCAAGCTCAAATGACTACAGGAGATTCACATACTGATGAGATAGTGCATAGTGATGACGTAAGGGGTCCACATGACGACAATGGTGAGGCTATACCTAGTGCTAAGATGAAGTCTCCTTTGCCAAATGATCTTGACCTTCCCATTACAGTTCACAAGGCACCACGAAGTTGTGCTCGATATCTTAAATCAAATGCCATGTCCACTAAGTTACGAAAAGCCTATGGTAAGGTCTTCCATGATCTTTCTGCCACGTCTATTCCTGCTAGCCATCAGCAAACCATACTTGATCCGAAGTAGCGCCAAGCCATAGAGGACAAGATGGCCGCTCTTCGCTCCCGTGGCACATAAAAACTTGCCAACCTGCCTACTAGAGCTTCAGTTGTAAGGTGTCGATGGGTGTTTACCATTGAATACGACCCCGACTGGACAAGTGCCAAGCATAAGGCCCACCTTGTAGTAAAGAGGTTTACACAAACCTATTGCGTAGGCTTCTTTGATACTTTTTCCCCTATGGCCCAACTCCCGACAATGTACATCCGCATGTAGCTATTCAAAAGGACTGGCCTCTTCATCAGCTTGATGTAAAGAATGCGTTCCTTTATAATGATTTACAAGAGGTGTGCATGCAACAACCACCAGGTTATGAGACCCAAGGGGAGTATTCGAGGGTTTATAGACTGCGGAAGGCTATATATGGCTTGAAACAAAGCATCAGAACTTAGTTCCATAAGCTCACAGATGTTGTTGAGACAATTGACTTCTAGATATCCTCATCAGATCATTCCCTGTTTGTCAAGAAAACAAAGAAGGGCATGGTGGCACTTCTAGTATATGTTGATGATTTGATTATCATAAGGGATGATGGCACTAGCATCATTAAGGTCAAGAAATGCGTTGCATGAAATTTTGTTATAGACCTGAGGCCACTGAAGTACTTTCTTGGGACTGAAGTGGCACGCAGTAAGAAGAGTGCAGTACTTTCCCAGAGGAAGTACGCCCTTGATTTGTTGCAGGAGACTAGCATGCTGGGAGAAAAGTCAGCCAATATCCCTACGGATCCTAAAACTCATCTGTACGATGAGAAGGCTGAGGTAGTGAGCAATAGGCAGTATAGAGGGCTAGTGGACAAGCTCTTGTATCTAACTATTACCAGACCAGATATTTCCCTGACAGTCAGGAAATCGAGTCAGTTTATGAATAGACCTATTAGGCAGCATTAGGATGCTGCAATGATGGTGCTGATGTACCTAAAAAAAGCAGCAGGAAGAGGGGTTCTATTCACCAAAGGAACATCTATGAGTGTGGTAGCATACTCAAATGCTGAATATGCAGGGTGTCTGGCAGATAGAAAGTCTACTATAGATTTCTACACTAATGTGGCAGAAAACCTAATGACTTGGAAGAGCAATAAACAAGCTGTTGTCTCCAGATCTAGTGCCAAGTCAGACTACATGATCATGGTACATACTACCTTAGATATGATGTGGGTAAGATCTATTCTAGTAGACTTGCATATATCAGTTACTACACCTATGGAGATGACATGTGACAACAGGACCACGACCTATATTGCCAACAATCCCATAATTCACGAGAGGATTAAGCACGTAGAGGTCAACTGCCACTATACACATGACTTGATTCAGAGAGGCCTCATTTACACCACCCATGTCTCCTTAGATGACCAAACAACAGATATCTTCAAGAAGACATTGCCACGAGCATCATTTGATACTTGTTTTAAGCTAAGCATAATTGACATCTACGCTCCAGCTTAAGAGAGAATGTTAGTCCCTACGGTCTAGTTATTTCCTGATTTATGTATTTTCTTAAGGTTATCTTATGTTATTTTCCCACCTCTATATTTTGAAGGTAGGGTTATGAAATAAGACTAATTGATTCATTTGTTCTAACTGTATTTTGTGTTCCTTGGTGGAAATCTTGTTTCTTGGCGAAGCAAGAAACAGTGTGATTGCCAATTCTAGTACTAAGGTGGAGTATCGTGCCATAACCCATGCTACATTTGAGATCATGTGGGTCTCGAGGTTTCTATAGGACCTAGGTGTGTAAATTAAGGCACTTGTTTCTGCTTTATTGTGACAATAAGTTAGTAATATACATTGCATCCAATCCAATCTTTCACGAACAGACGAAGCATATTAGAGTGGATTGTCATTTCATCCAGAATGCAGTTATAGAGGGCAAGATTGGCACCCCTATGTTTCTTTAGAGTTATAGGTAGCCGATATCCTCACCAAAGCACTCAAGAGGAAGTGACATGAGTTTCTATGTAACAAGTTGGGACTAATAGACATCTACACCCCAATTTGAGGAGTGTTTATATGTATTTTGGGGGGTTTTATGATGTTTTTTATCCTTTGTTGGACGCTTATGTAATTTACCCAGCTTCTCTCTTTTATAAGAAAAGGCTAGGATTTCTTGATTGAATAAAATCTTTTCATTTTCTTTCATAATTTGCATGTTATGTAAGTCAAAGGAAATGAGTTTCTTGCATTCCAATGAAACCCTATCTCTCAATATAAAAAGAGAGGGGAAAATTACATGACACTCCAGAGGAAATAAGACTATAGAAATAGTAAGAAACAAAAAGAAAACAAATAATAGATCAAAAGCGCTTAACACTCCCCCTCAAGTTGAAGCATAGATGTCAATCATGCTGAACATGAAACAACAAATATCAAAGGACGATCATAGCAATAGCTTGGTAAAGGTATCTATTCTCTAGTCATATATAAAGAGATCTCCTACTCTATAACAGTTGCTACTTCTGCTATAGTCACCTTCTACTCCTCCGACCTACTGCCTGCTCCTACTCTTGTAGTCTACTGTTTGCTACTCTGGATGTTTACATTGGGGGGGAGTTGTGTAATAAGTTAGGCATTGCACGCTCCAATTTAGGGGGAATGTTAAATAATAAATTAGTTAGATATTTTATGGTCAAATCAGTTGGGATTGGGTGTTCTACTACTTTTAGTTTTTCTTATTTTTGGTAAATGAGTTTTTATGTCTTACGGTGTTTCCTTGTTTACCTAAGCCCTCTCTTTACATAAAGAGGGCTAAGGCTTTCTTGATAGAACAACCACAACTAAGTAGATCTTTTTCAACATGGTGAATGACAAGATCATATATAGAAATGTTTGAGGCAAAAAAAATTCATGCTTGAAATGCCCGCCTTAATGTTCATGAAGAAACATTAAATAAGGAAACATATAGAATAAACCTCTTCTGCTGGACTACTGGGAAATATTTGACAAGAACAATGGATATATTATTGGTGATCATACTCTCTCATCAAACTGAGCATCATTCCCAAATCAAGTCTGGCAGTGCTCGAAAAGAGTTGCCAATTTCTATGCACTTAGCATAATTACTAACCGAAGCGAAATGAAGAATGAAGGCTCTAGATATGGTGCCAATCTAATGCTCCTTGTACACAGTGATCACCTATATGCTTGCATATAGGTAATTGGTGCCTAAAGTGAACTGAGGGCATGATACTCACATGTCTACCAGACACGTAAGTGCACACATACTCACATAATATATACACAAGTATAAGAGTGTATATATTTGTATGTACATACATCCACCTTCATAAAACATATATGAATGGTCAGACCAGAATTCCATGGAAATGATTGCATGAAGAAATGAGGAAAAGCAAATAGCATATAGGGACACAATATCAACAAGATTGTGCCTAAAGTGAACTGAGGGCATGATACTCACATGTCTACCAGACACGTAAGTGCACACATACTCACATAATATATACACAAGTATAAGAGTGTATATATTTGTATGTACATACATCCACCTTCATAAAACATATATGAATGGTCAGACCAGAATTCCATGGAAATGATTGCATGAAGAAATGAGGAAAAGCAAATAGCATATAGGGACACAATATCAACAAGATTCTCACTAAGTTAAATGCAACATCAATCCCTGGACAATGGTGGCATGCTGTATTTCTCAATATTGAGCATCTTCTCAAAGAAAAAAAAAATCTCAATATTGCACAATAAAGGAGCAAAAACAGTAATCAGGGAAAAGTACAAGTCTCTAATGAGACTCTGGATCCATTAGCTAATATATAGCTGCACAAGACCAAAGTTTAACTACATGTCATTTTCTCTACTAATCTACCGCATGATTGATTCCTCTTTCCCAACAAAATCCATCACACCTCAATCCTGCCAATACCCACTTCGCATCCCTTAAGCTGTCAATTTTCCACTGGTACTTCAATTGCCAGTAGTTTAGTATGTCCAGTGTTTTGCAATACTAAAACAAGGACAGCTGCCACAACCCAACATCATTCAGCTAGAGACACATGAATGGGCACTCCACTGCCATAAAAACATTTGGCAAAAACTGAACTCTTAAAATATCCAAACAAGTGGTCTTTTAGGCCTAGTTTACGGTGGGGATTAACCCTTCTTTTTGGAGGTTAACCCCTGTTTACTATAGGGGATAACCCAACCCCTCTTTGGATACTTAACACCGGTTATCCCAACCTGGGATCGATGGGGGGTTGGCATAACCCGCGATATAACCCTTGTTTTCGCTCTCCGTGTTGCACCCTCTCATGATCTGCATATGCCGAAAATGCCCCTCTCGCATTCTCTGTTAGATTCCCTCTCCCGAGTGATGGCACGGAAATGAAACAAGCAGATATCCAGCGAGGCATTAAGGTAAGGGAAGGCTTTGAGTCGAAGGCTTTGACCCCTTCCCTCTGTCGACGATCCTTCACCTCTCCCTTTCAGCCCTTTACACGACAATGGTGACGGTGGTGATGGTGGTGATCTTCTTCTGCTGCTTGTAGAATCCATGTGCCCATGGTTCACGATAATAGAAAGTGTCATATGACACTTTTACCGAGCAGTTGCTTTGTCCTTGAGAACCCCACCTTTCCATCTTCTGGTTTGGCAGCAACACCCATCAGTGTCAGCCATCATCACGTCGAGCACCCGCCTTACACTGCACCGCCACCATCATCAAACTCCCCACATGTCGCAAGACCCAACACCGCCCACAGCTCCACCTCTGTGGTTCTCCAACGTGTAACACCTCCAATGCCTATCCCCAGGACATTAGTTTGAATGAAGCGGTTGAGGATTGCAATCGAGGACAATGGTTTTCTTTATATATATATATATTGCTGCAATTGCTCGCAGATCCTCTCTCTTTCTCTCTTCTATGTTAGATTATTTAAAAAATATAAATTAATTGTAAATAACAATGTCATTATGTCTACTAAGCACATTATTAAATATAACAAATGAAAATAATGACATTCCTATACTTTATTTCTACATAATATCTCCCACATTAAACTAAGATAAACTTAAAAAAATAACCCCAACTAACTTACCTACCATATAAGGGCAAATATGTCTTCTGCCACCTTATCCCACATTCTTCTAACTCACATTCCTAAGTAAACACCCTCCTTTCATGTCATAGGATAACCCTCATTCATAACCTCCATTCAGTAAATACAAACCGAGGTTAACCCCCATTTGCAAGTAAACAAAAATAGGAGTTAACCCTTGTTGCAACTTAGCTAACCCGTGTCATAAACTAGCCCTTAGGCTAAAAAAAACTAGGCCTTACGTTATCATGGCCATACATAGGATTGTGATCCACAAATCAGGCTAACCTAACATTATGTGCTCTCATTAAGCACAAGTTTTGAAATCATGATATACAAGGCCCTTGCTTTAATGGATATGATGGTGTAAATCCTTACACTCATCCATAGGTGGGTGTTTGTGTGTGCATACACTTTTTGAGAAGTGTTACTTGTTTGTGTCTATACTAGAAAAATAAAATATGCATACATTGCACAAAAATCTATTACGAGATTGCCTAATCTATTTCAACATAATCTATAAATATAACTAAAGGAAGGTGCTGCCTCCCATTACATCTACATGTGTTCGTCTTCTCTCACTGCACCTTGTCAATTCTTTTTACGCCTCCTCCATCCATTTTTCCTCACCACGTCTCTGCACCCTTCCCTCCTCACCATTTATATCCCCACTAAATACCCACCACCCATGTATATCTATTATTTATTATCTATTTAATAAGTCTATTCTAAAAGGGAGTTCCTCAAGCCCAACTGTCCTTTGAAGAACCACTTCTTGCATTCAGTTTCCACAATCCTGTAGAACCACTTCCCATATCATGCGAAATTCACTTCTCGCAACTTTTCCCTATTTGATTTTTCTCCACTTCAAACTTCCTCCAACACGCTTGATGAGATTTACTCATCCTCAGGCCACATGTTCCCCACCTCACCTAATGCTCCACACATATGTAGTTTCCTTTTCCTCCCACCTCTCTCCTCGACGACCCTCTTCACAATTTGTGGTCTTCTTATTCCCAAAATGGAGATTTCTCATTGTGATGCTTTTTCCCACCACATGGATTCCCCACACTACTTACGAAGGGAAGGTGCAAAACCCCTCCTTCTTCCACATACTCCCCACCAACACACGTATCTCTCACCCTCTCCCCCGTCTCTCCCTACTACCACCTCATAACCTCCACCAACATCTCTCTCTCTCTCTCTCTCTCTCTCTCTCTCTCTCAAGTAAGATTTTTAACATATATATATTATATAATATTAATATATGTTTGTGAGTTTTGTCAATGATTGCTTTGATCAAAAAATGATTAGCAATCTACATTTATACTAATATCTATGCTATATAAAAATAGTTAAAAAATATCCATGTAAGCCTAAGTTTTTTCTTTTTCCAACTCTACTCATTAATGCTAGATGGGAAATGAAGATTAACATAAAAGTGATGGATTAAAACTACCTAGCCGTGGTACTTTAAGCAACTTATCTAAATCAATGTGCAACATTATTTCCTGCACATCCCTTTAAATTACCACCTTGCCATACCTTCCATCTCTTATTCATACACTACTTTTTCCTATTCATCCTACCCATTTCTTTTTTTCCACTCATTCTTAAATGGCCACACCCCAAATATTTTTTACCTTGACTCTTTATGACTTTGCTTTATATACAATCTTATAGATTTTGTATTTCGTGGATGTACTCTTGAAAATCTTATCAAATAAATAACATATACATCTTTGAAATTTCAACAAAATAACTGTTAAAGAAATTTATTCTTAATTTCATTTAGATGAATAATGGACGTAAGAAAACAACACCCTGAATTTTTACTCATCAAAATGATTAAATTACGGATTTATGGAATCCTGCAGTGAAGCGCTACATTAGTAAACTAGTAAGATCATAAGATAAGGTTCCATGAAGGTCATAGATCAAGTTGATAGAAACAACCTGGTCAACAAATATCCAGCTTGTTGAAAGAAAGAGAAAGAACGAAAGAAAATCAAAATCAACTTGGTTTCGACACTTAAATCATCATACAAGAAATCCAAGATAATAGAGATGGATCGATCTTGTTGGAGAATGTGTAGTCGATTTACCATATCCTGGGTTGTGAAGTACTAGAGTGTGTGGTGGCCTATAAACAAGCATATACACCCTACTTGTTTCTTTGAGAAGAATACAAAAATATCAACCCTATCAAGACCTTCTCCTATGGTTTTCTCCTTACTCTTCGTGAGTGAGGTTTCCATGTAAACCCAAGCATTTTTTATGTGATGCTTTTGATATCTTGTTATCATGCTTTCACTTTTCATATTATTCAACTTGGTATCAAAGCAAGTCGTTCTTGAATTTATGCTCATTATTTGTCATTATTCTTGAATTACTTTTCTCCATATTCCATTCTTCTTTATGTGCTCTTGGAGAATTTGATGTGATCTCAATGACCTCAAGCCACTCCAGGCGGCGAGGGCAATGGCAACATGGCTGGAGAAGGCGGAGATGACGCGACAATGATGGTGGTGATGACACTGCTTGAGGAGGATCCCGCGAAGGAACCCCAAGTAGTAGCTTGGCGTGGTCCTTCCTCACAAGAAGTGTAAAAAGAAAAAAAAGAAGCAAGGCAACGCCCATGGCAGCACGCGTGCAAGGCTATGTGCAAGGAGGTGAGAAGGAAGGATCAATCTTGCTTCCGATTGGTGACATCATCGAAGTCGACCACGATGGCGTGGTACATGCAGGCAGCACGGTGGCCAGTCATGGTGATGGTGCTGCTGCGGTACTCTCCGAAAGAAAGAGCGAAGTGGGGATCAAATCAAAGCGAGAGAAGATGAGGGCACTAAGGTTGTAGACGAAGCTCCATGACCCCTAACGGCAAGCTCTAGCGGCAAGCTTTGGTGGTTGCGATTGGCTATGCGAGCTCCAACGACGCTTTAGGTTCCTTTCGAACCTATGGAGAAGAAGGTGAAGTGCTTTTACCTTGTTGCCCACTGTGTTGTGAAAAAAAAATAAAAAAGGAGGGGAAGAGAGATTAGAGGAAAAAAAAAGAAGAGGAACGAAAATTTTAGGGAATAAAAAAAGAGAGAGAACAGAAAAAAAAATAAAAAAAGGAAAAAATATATAAAAAAAGAAAAGAAAGAAATATGATGATTATGTTTAAGAGAAGGGGAGAAGCTCTTCTTTAGTCTTATTTTGTCTTCGCTATGTTTATTTTCTTCTCCTATACAAGTATGGGAGAAAGGGAGAGTATGGATGCTATTATAGTCATCACCCATTTAGGAGCCCCTTTGTTGCAGATTATCATATGAGAAACTACAACTCTAGGAGGTCCAGAGTTTCGAGGTCTCTTAGAGAGTGAGATCCAGTTTCGAGGTTCTCAGAGGAATGGCTCATATCAGGTTTCTATGTGAGAGATCCAATTTTGTGGACTCCAAAAGGGTGATTCAGTTTTGAGATCTTCAGAGGAAGATTCATATCAGGGATACTGAATGGGAAGTCACCAACACCAATTAAGATCTCCAAAGGAGAGACCCTTAGAACCAGCTACAATAGTTCATCCAGCAGCTCCAGACCTATCGCTTATGTGTCGTCATTAGCACACTTGCCTACAAGCAAGAACTAGTTGAGAGAGTTGTGTTCTGTTATATAGAGTGGGATTTTGTTGTTTTACAAGCTGAGCATTTCATGCTCAGCTTGAGAGGGAGTGTTAGAGAATGTGTGGTTGGTTTATTACCACATCATGAGATGTAGAGTGTTAGAATGTGTGGCGGCGTATAAATAAGCATGTACCCCCCACTTGTTCCTTTGAGAAGAATATAGAGATATCTGTCTTATCGGAGTCTTCTCCTGTGATTTTCTCCCCGCTCTTTGTGAGTAGAGTTTCCACGTAAACCAAAATATTCTTTATGTGATTTTTTTGATATCTTATTATTATGCTTCCACTTTTCATATTATTCAACTTATCTAAATGCAAATACAGACTTCTCAGTAAAATATATATGATGGATCCAAATAACATGCTTAAATATTTATAGGTAATTGAAGCTTGTATAAATGCCTATGCCAAATCAATAGAAAGTGATCCTCTTTTATCCTAGGAATCCAATTTCCCAAGGTTCTAGGAATTCAATTTCCCAAGGTGCCCCCTGTCGTTCTACATCACTTCCATGCCTCACACCCAATCACGACCACCTTTTATATGTGCATGCTCAGCAAATTCTTTCTCAGGAAAAAAATAAGATAAACTATTCATGAAATATAAATATCTGCAATATCATCTAAAAGAAGTGTGCAGCACCAATCCTTTGACAGTTCAACAGCAGCAGCATCGGCACCATTATTTGTATCCTACTATATCCGTAAGTGTGTGTGTGCACTTGTGTGTAGCTAGTCAAGAAGAAATAAAGCTCCCTAACAGAAAGAAATAACCAAAGAAAATAAAAAATCAACTTGGTTTTGACACTTGGATCAAATCAGAGCAAGAACAACAACAACAATGACAACCAAATCCTTTCCCACACTAAGTGAAGTCAGCTATATAAATTCTTTACCTCCACACAGATCGATTTTGAGCCATTTCAGGACTACAAGACAAGAACAGAAAAAAACAAATGCAAAAGGCAAACTTATATTCAAAATACATAAGATGGATCCAGAAAACTTGCACAAATACTTATAGATAATATAAGCTAGCTTGCATAAAATGTATATCTGAGCTCCAATATACCAAAAATGTGTTCGTCTTCATTCACAGGAATTCAATTTTCCAAGACACCCACCTGTCATCCAATCACTTCCAGTCATGGCATCTTCTATATCTTAACCCTCAACAAATTCTTTCCAAGGAAACCAGCAAGACGCAGTATCATGCCAAAAAAGGCCCACAACCGTCTGCAATATCACACCAGTTTGCAGCACCGATCCCTTTACAGACGTCCATCAGCACCACATCCACAACATCATTCACTTCCTACCATATCAGCATAGTCTAACCCCTCAGCCACCACCATCACCCGTCACGACTCTGAGAAACACAAAAAGGTACAAGCACCACTCCCCCTCAATCACCAGATACTCCAATCCCCAAAATAGCAAAGCCAGCAATACCATCACAGCAGAACCCATACATATGCATACATATATATATCCAACTACCAACGCCATTAAAACCACCCACCACACCCACACCACAAAACAGAGCCAACCGCATACACAACATCCGCATACTCACAAAGAATGCAAGCGACTCCCAAACAACCACACACAAGCGAAGTTTGTTAACACATTAACCGCCACGCTCACAGGTGGAAAGAGCACAAGCAGAACTAACAACAATAACAACCACTGCGTTTTTCTCAAATATATAACGGAAATTCCACCAAGTAGGCTTGAGATTGGGACGAATCAGAAACATATAAACGCATGAATAATTAGTTATATATACCTGCAGGAGCGAGCGAGCTGGCTTAAGGCGTGGGTGGAGAAGCCGGAGCACTTGTCGAGCTTGAGGGAGAGGAGCATGTGGCCCCTCGCCCGGACGAGGACGTCGACGTCCTCGTCCTTGATGATCATCCTGCGGAAGTGGATGTGCTTGAGGCAGTTGAAGGACTCGGCGATGTCCGCGATCCAGGGCCCCGCGTAGCCGCCCCAGTCCTCGGGTATGAGGTTGAACATGGCGGCGCGGGGCTTCCCCTTGAGCTTGACCTCCTCCAGGCTCGGGAAGCGCCGCTTGAGCCTGGTCGGGGTCGCGGAGTAGCAGAGCGCGATGGTGACGTGCTTGCGGGTGAGGGCGTCCACCTGCCACCACTTCCTGCACACCAGGGAGACGGCGTCGCGGTCGCGGGGGTCGTCTATGTAGTTCATCACGCACTCCAGGGCCACGTCCGAGATGCCCAAGCTCGGCAGCCGCCTCAGGCCACCGCGCTCCATCGCCCCCACTCCCACCGCGCCCCCGAGCCGATCTCACCTGTGGCCGCGCGGCATTGATTAGGGAAGAGAAGAAGGCGCGCTTCGGATCTCGAGGTGGTGGTGGTGGTGGCGGTGGACGGAGAGAGGGAGAGCGAGGGGGATTCTTGGAGAGTTCTAGGGGTTAGCTAGAGAGAAAATGGAGAAACTTGTGGTGGGGTCGTATTTATAGGATGGTGGTTGGTACACGCCGCTGTGTACACATGACTCCGACGACCACCAACAGATGATGTAGGTTCCAACTGTCGGTAAAAGGAGGTGGGGTCCACTGCTGTGTATTCAGGACCCCACTACCCTCTACCAATAGGAGGTGTAGCTTCCAGCTGCCGGTATAGGAAGGCTCGGATCCCGTATACACTGCAGTATGCAGAGGGGTGTCCCACAAGTTTTGCGTATTTATCTTGTCGTCCCGGGACAGGTGGAAGGGGGGTGTGGGCGACGGCAGAGGTGTGTGCCCCCCCGACGGCGTCCGTTTTCTCTCACGGGGGGTTTGTTTCTTTAGGGCCCCTGTAGTTTTCCGATACTGTATTTCAGGCACTGTGTTAAGTCTTTTTCCTTTTTCTTTTTTGCTTCCTTCGATGTCCCCGTCTTGCCAGCGGCTTCGGTGACGTGGGAGTAGATTCGTGGGAAAATTAACTAGAAACCAAATCGAACGCGATGGCCGAAGCTGACCGAACCAGAAAATTTATTTTTTATTTTATAACCGGTTCGATTAGCTGTTAATTGTTTTCGAAAAACGAATTTCCAATTCGGTTGTCGGTTTGCCAGTCGCAGGAGAACGGAATTGAATCGAATTCAAGATGGATGATGCTTGAAATCGATTGTAACAAGCAAGTTCAAACACTATCGGTTTCTTACTTAGATTGGTTCGATTTTGATTTTTAACTTCGAAATGATCGAATTTTTTATTTGATTTGAAAAATTCATGCGAAAATCAGGGTTGACCTGAAGTTGCACGGTCAGGAGAAATTGTTGGCGAGTGTTGTTCAATGGTGTATAAAGTTGTGTATATAATGGGATATAAAATTGTTTCTCAAATATATTTTTTTGTTTAATATTTTTTTGCTCTCCTTTTTAAGAAATGGGGATTGTGGATTCTAGCTACGTGGTGTGGGTAAGTTGGGATGGGTTTCTCCTGTAGTGAGTGAGGATGATTTGTGTAGTTAAAGTAGCGAGAGTTGGCGATAGAAGTGAGGAATTTAGGTTTCGTTTGTTTCGCGTGTTAAGTGTTTAGTATGTTACTTATAGCAGGTTAAGTAGACTTAAGTTACATTGAGTGTATAGACATAAAATGCAAAAAAGGATAGTATGATATTTAAAGTAAATGTGCAAATATCTATTAGTGATTAAGACTTCCTTGATGGGTATAAGTGAAAATCACCCATGTAATTAGTGTGAATAATTACATATTATTAAGGGGGTTATGGTCCCCAAGAGAACCACCATCAAACCTGTGGAACATTCCCATCGTGACCTAAGGTGCAAAAGGAGAGAGAACAACAGAGAAAGAGATAAGACTCTTTCTTCAAGGAGTTCTCAATCAAGTTTGTGGTGGTGGGATCTCTTAGAAGACCATCCTCATGTCTTGCAGCCCTTTCTTCACCAGAAAGGATGAAGACGGGTTTCTCTATGTTTGTTTCAATAGATAGCATGTTCATGTTGTTTAACTTTCAAAGGAAGGTGATATGTCTATGCATGTTTACATAGAAATGCCACAGATTTACATGTTAAATTTACTATCTTATTAACAGGCTGTTAAACATTTCATTTTATATTTATATATCTGTTAGTAATATCTAGGATCAGCAAATATTAGGTTAGACCTTTCCTCTTCCCAGAATACTCAAAACATATCTCATAACTACAACTAGTACCAGTACTTCACCATGGGTACTATTACGAACAGGGCATCAGGTGTCGTTTAAGACGTCTGGGAAGTGGCCCAGACGTCTGGAAGCCTTCCCAGACATATGGTATTAAATTTTTTTGGCGTACGGGTTCACGTCTGCAGGCATGCGTGCATAGACTGAACTCGCCTCCCTCCTTCTTCTCTTTCCTCTCCTTCCCTGCAGGCGCCGCTTTTCCTCCTTCTCTCTCCCCGCGGCTGCCTTATAAAAACACTTCCCCTCTCCCTCACCCTTACTCCACTGCCTTCTTCTTCTTCTTCTCCCTGTCTGCGAGAGAGCACGCGGGCGAGATCAGCAGCAACGACTGCTGCAGGTGTGTGGGAAGGAGGAGCCGTTGCGAGAGGAAGAAGGAGCTCGACCGCGAGGGTGCTAGCTTGCCGGGGCAGCTAGAGCCGGCCGACAGGAGAGCAGTAAGCGTGGGGTGCCGCGAAGGAGCTGCTGCAACTTAGGCAACAGGCGGATGCGGCGTGGCACGGCCGTGCACTACAGGCGGAGAGCGAAAAGGGTCCTGATTCTGGGAAAATTTCCCAGAATCAGACGTCTTTACTTACGTCCAGACGACACATAAGACGTCTGGAGGAAGGACCAGACGTCTGACAGGTACAATATTTGTTATCTTCTCCTTCTTTCGCCTGTACGGCCATGTAGCCGTTCGCCGAGTTCTTCTACACCCCTTCGTGATGAGAGCGAGTGTGTGAGTGTGCAGGATTTGTTCGGGAGGGCGCGAGGGCTCGCCATCCCACATAGATCAAACGTCTGGGCACAGCACTAGACGACGGGCAGGGCCTCCAGACGTCCGAGGTGAAAATCGGACGTCTAGAAACTAAGTCCAGACGGTCGAGCCAGCTTCTGAACGTCTGAAGGACTGTGCAGACCAAGGTATGACCTAAGCGACCTTTTAAGACGTCTGGAAGAAGTTCCAGACGTCTTATTTTGGACAGACTCGTCGTTTTTTAACCATTTAAGGTCCGTTCGGAGTCCGTTTTCCGCATTTCAAGTTCCGTTCTTCCCAGATTTATTTCCTCTACCGGTTTACAGTAATTGTATACTACTCTGAGTAGCTCCTTGTCTTTGATCCTTGTATTAGGACCCCGTTCCATTGCGGCTCTGGGGGTTGCGGAGGCATGCGGGATTGCCGACCACGCCCTTAGTACTTCCAATTTTGCGGGTAGAGTGGCCTTTCAATTAATTATCAAAAATTATGCAATTGTGAAATAATTAATAGAGTTTAGGGCATTGCATGAACCCTAGGGCTGAAAAATTAGATTGAGTGATAGATCCTAGGGTATTGCATGAATCCTAGAACTGGAAAACTAGATTGAATGATAGATCCTAGGGTATGGCATTGTAACGACCCGGTTCCCGAGTCCCTACGAGACACGAGAACCGGACCGACTCGACTAATCCCAAGACCCAGTCGTCCAACGAGGAAGTAACCAAAAGACAGTAAAATAAACCACATTCAGCATGAATATAACTAACAGTAAGAAAGTACAGCAGTAAGGAAAGAAAGTACTACGGTAGGTACCACCACAACAGTAAAACAACATTTATCATATAACAAGAACTGCAGGTAAAGAAGGTACAGCGGAAACAAAAACTACTCACTAGAACAGAAACAAAAGGGGTACAAAAGCTGTGGTAACTCTACTGGACCCTACTCGGCCCAGCGTCATCTGCAGCCGCCGACCCTGGCTGCTCAACACCTGGTCCTGAAAAAGGTAACGAGTGTAACACGTCAGCAAAACGCTGAGTAGAGTGGCAAGCTAACTAAAGGAAACAGTAGAGTGTACAGTAGCTGTTATGTTCTATTACTTCCTTTATTCACATCTTTCAATTTTTCTCACTATTTCATTTATTTCTCAGATCCTTTACTTGATCTCGAATGTCCTCGTGGGAACGATCTTGATTGCAATCTTTTCCAAAAGTAGAAGTAGCACGTGGTGCTCTCCTGGCCGGGAGAGTCCCCCGTGGTGATCCTACCCTCAGTCAACCACCCCAAGGTCACTGACAGACGTAACGGTGACTACGGCACGCGTGATAAACGCACAGGTAGCTAGCCCGCACTGGCACGCGGTCAGTCGTTTCCGTTAACGGGTGCGCCCAAAGCACAGCACGGAACCAGGGCAGAGCCCTCTCAGTAACAGGGGTCCAACCCCTCCACAGTAACCAAACCGGGGCCTTGCCCCTCCACAGTCCGCGCACCCTCACCTGACTACCCTGGTTTGCCCTAATGGGCCTAACAAGTCGGTGAAGGAGGCTAGCAGAACCCCGGGGCCCGTGGGGTAGCTAGTACTCTCCTAACACTAGTAGCTCTCCTCGGTACTACGTACACGAGGGCCAACAAGTCAGTACAGAGCGGCCAATCCTAACCCCGGGTCCCTGGGGCGGCTGGTCCCACTCTGCACTAAACAGGTACAGGTACTTCCCTTGGTACTGCGTACCCAAGAGACAGTACAAACTACATCTCAGTTCCATTCCTTTTTCCTTCCAGGAGTTCCACTCCTAATTCCCCGTAGGGTTCCATCCTTTAATCTCAGAACATCATATGTTTCACTTTCCAGATTCACGTTCTCAAGATCCATGATCTCAAACATGTTTCTTTATTCATAACAGGCAGCTGTTAATTAAATTTACAGGCAGCTTTATATATTCCTTTCCATTTTTCCAAGACTGAAGTAATATACATTCCACTAGTTTTTCCATCCTAGGATTCATGCCATATCCTAGGATCTATCATACAATCTAGTTTTCCGGCCCTAGGATTCATGCAATGCCCTAGGTTCTAGTTATGGTTCCATACTTTAATAGATTTTATTAATACTTAAAGCCACTCTACCAGGTACAACGGGAGTAATGGGGGCGTGATCGGGAATCCCGCGCGCCTCCGCGACTCTCAAGACTGCAACCGAATGAGGTCCTATCACAAGGATCAAACACAAGGAGTATCTCAAAACAGTGTATAGCTACTGTAGACGAGTAGAGGAATTAATTCTGAAAAAAATGCAACTCGAATCGCGGAAAACGGAGCCCAAACGGGCCCTAAACGGGTCGAAAAAGACGATACTGTGCAAAATCAGACGTCTGGAACTCCCTCCAGACGTCTTAAATGGTGGATCAGAGAATTACCTATTCAGCTTGGTTCCCCGGACGTCCAGAAGTCTGCGAGGACGTCTGTCCTAGACCCCAGACGTCCAATGGTCCCTTAGGACGTCTGGAGGTCACTCCCGCTGTCTGGTACAACTTCCAGACGTCTGATTCGCAAAGGATGACGAATCAGCGAACCTGCGCACAGCCAACCCCCCTCCCTCAGTACGTTCAGTCGACAAGAAAGAAGAAGAAAGCGGAAACTCACCTTTCAGACGTCTGTATGATCTTACAGACGTCGACCTTGCCGTCTGGCTATCAACCTAGACGTCTGATTCTGGAAATTTTTCCAGAATCAGAACCCTGCTCGGCCTCCGCTCGCGACGCCGCCCGCGACGCTCCGCGCCCCCTGCGACCTCCGCCGGCCGGCCAAGCCGCTCCGGCGAGCTCGCCCTCACGGCAGAGCCCCGCCCTCGCACGCCGCAGCTCCTCCGCGCTCACTGCGGCTGCCGCTGCCGCCCTCGCGTCCGCTCGCTCTCGCGCACAGGAAGGAGAAGAAGGAGGAGACGGTGGAGACGGGAGGGGAGGCGCACCCTTTTAAGGCCGCGCGAGGAGGAGAGAGAAGGCAGTCGCAGCGCGCCTGCAGCCGCAGAGAGAGAGAGAGGAATCGCAGGTCTGCGCGCACAGGCGCGCAGACGAATCTCCCGTGCAAACATAACTGTTCTCCAGACGTCTGTAAATGATCCCGGACGTCTGGTCAGACGTCTGGATGTTATCCCAGACGTCTGGTCCGACGTCTGGGCCACCTCCCAGACGTCTTAAAAGGCGTCTGGGGCACGCGTTCGTTACAATATAACAAACTCAAAGGAAGTTTCGTCCCTGAAACTTGCGCCAACTAGGGTGCGGGAAAAAGATGTCCAAATAACCATAACAAACTCAAAGAGGACCGAAGCCGGTCCGAAAAGACGTACCCGCGAAAAGCTCCGGGTACCGCTCCCGCATTGCTGCCTCAGGCTCCCAGGTAGCCTCCTCGTACCGCTGGCTCCTCCACAAAACCTTTACCAGGGGTACTTGCTTTCGTCTCAACCTGCGGACGGCTCGGTCTAGGATCTGCACTGGCCGCTCGGGGTAGGTCAGGTCGTCGCTCACCTCGACGCTCTCGTGACTCAGTATGTGGCTGGGATCGGCTACGTACTTCCTGAGGTTGGACACGTGGAACACGTCGTGCACACCAGAAAGCTGCGGGGGAAGGGCAAGTCTGTAAGCAACGGGTCCAACCCGCTCCAGGACCTCAAAGGGCCCCACGAACCTCGGCGCGAGCTTCCCTCTCACCCCAAACCGCTGTAAGCCCTTCATGGGCGAAACACGAAGAAAGACGTGGTCCCCAACCTCGAACTGCACCTCTCTGCGTTTGCGATCTGCGTAGCTCTTCTGTCTGTTCCTGACAGTGCGGAGTCGTCTGTGGATCTGCTCAACTACCTCCTGACTCTGTCGGATTAACCTGGGGCCAACCTCCCACTTGGTCCCCACCTCAACCCAACTCAAGGGTGCCGTGCATTTCCGTCCGTACAAAGCCTCGTAGGGAGCCATGCCGATGCTCGAGTGATAACTGTTGTTGTATGCAAACTCCGCCAGGGGCAGGTGCTCCTCCCAAGAGCCCCTCCAGTCTAGTACACAGGCACGCAAAAGGTCCTCAAGTGTCTGTATCGTGCGTTCCGACTGTCCGTCCGTCTGGGGGTGGTAAGCCGTGCTAAACCTCAACCTCGTCCCCAAAGCCTGCTGAAACTCAGCCCAAAACTGGGACGTAAAGCGGGTATCCCAGTCGGATACGATCTCCCGCGGAACTCCGTGTAGTCGCACCACATCACGGATATACCTCTCTGCCAACTGTGCTGGTCCCAAAGTGACTCGGATCGGCAAGAATCGTGCCGTCTTCGTCAATCTATCCACTATTACCCAGACTGCGTCGTGTCCTCGCTGGGTAACAGGTAAGCCCACCACCAAGTCCATGGTGATGCTCTCCCACTTCCACTCTAGCACTGGAAGCGGCTGAAGCGGCCCTGCAGGCCTCTGATGCTCGGCTTTCACCTGCTGGCACACTAAGCACTGCTGCACGAACTCACCCACATCCCGCTTCATCCCTCTCCACCAGAACTCGCGTCTCAAGTCATGGTACATTTTCGTGTTTCCGGGATGTATGGTGAATCTGGAACCGTGTGCCTCAGTCAGGAGTTCTCTCAACAGCTCCTCGTCTCTGGGGACGCACAACCGTCCCCTCAAGCATAACACCTGGTCTGTGAAAGAGAAGTCCCCTGGGTCCCCTGATAGTACTCTGTCGCGCAAAGACTGCAAGTACGGATCGTCCATCTGTCCCGTGATGATGCGGTCTATCAACTCTGGCCTGGTCTGCCGTGTCACCGTCACTGCCCCACAGTACCCTCGTAACTCTAGAGGTCGCCAACTGCCCACCTCCTCCAAAAGGCTCCAACTCTGTAACTGTAGACTGGCCAAGCGTGCGGGCGCCTTACGGCTCAAGGCGTCAGCCACCACATTGGCCTTTCCCGGGTGGTAGGAGATGCTGCAGTCGTAGTCCTTCAGGAGCTCCAACCAACGTCTCTGTCTCATGTTGAGCTCCTTCTGGTCAAAAAGATATCTGAGGCTCTTGTGATCTATAAAAATCTCGAAGGTCTCACCGTACAAGTAGTGCCTCCATGTCTTCAGCGCGAAGACAACAGCTGCCAACTCTAGATCGTGGGTAGGGTAGGTATGCTCATGGGGCTTCAGTTGCCGCGAAGCGTAAGCGACCACGTGACCCCTCTGCATGAGCACACCTCCTAACCCCTGCAAGGAAGCGTCCGTGTAGACAACGAACCCGCCACTACTGTCAGGGATGGTGAGCACGGGAGCCGAGGTCAACCTCTCCTTCAGCTCCAGAAAACACGCCTCACAGGCGTCTGTCCAAGCGAAAGGCACATCCTTCCGGGTCAACTGTGTCATAGGACGTGCAATCTGCGAAAACCCTCTGATGAACCGTCTGTAGTAACCTGCCAGTCCCAGGAAACTGCGAATCTCAGTGACTGAACGCGGTCTCTCCCACCTGAGCACTGCCTCGACCTTGGCGGGATCCACCGCCAGGCCGTCTCCAGAGATCACATGACCCAAAAAGGTTACCTCCCTCAACCAGAACTCGCACTTGCTGTATTTGGCGTACAGCCTGCGTCGTCTCAGAGTGTCCAGAACCATCCGCAAGTGCTGTCCGTGCTGCGTCCGATCTCTAGAATAGATGAGTACATCATCTATGAAAACCACCATAAACTGGTCCAAGTACGGTCTAAACACCCAGTTCATCAGGTCCATGAAAGCAGCGGGGGCATTGGTCAGCCCAAACGGCATGACCAAAAACTCGTAGTGTTCGTACCGGGTGCGGAAAGCTGTCTTGGAGACGTCGGTCTCCCTGATCCTCAACTGGTGGTATCCAGACCTCAAGTCGATCTTGGAAAACACCGTGGCACCCCGCAACTGGTCAAACAAATCGTCAATCCTCGGCAGCGGATATCTGTTCTTGATGGTGACCCTATTCAGCTGTCGGTAGTCCACACAAAGGCGTAGGGTCCCATCCTTCTTCTTCACAAACAGTACCGGGGCTCCCCAGGGAGACGCACTGGGCCTCACGAAACCTTTCTCCAAAAGGTCCTGCAACTGAGACTTGAGCTCTCGCAGCTCAAGCGGTGCCATCCTGTATGGCGCGGTGGAGATGGGGCTGGTCCCTGGTACTAGTGAGATCTCAAACTCGATCTCACGCTCGGGCGGTAGTCCTGGTAACTCGTCTGGAAACACGTCGGGGTACTCTCTGACCACCGGGATGCTCTGGAAGTCTGCCACGGGGCTGTGCTCTGCCACCACACAAGCTAGGAAGCCCTCACACCCCTGGCTCAAAAGTCTCGCCGCCCGAAGTGCCGAAATGCACCTGAAACCTCCGTCCACTGGCTGCCCGTGAAACTCGAAGGAAGGCAACTCTGGAATGGAGAAGACAATCTTCCTCTCAAAACAGTCTACCAAGGCGTGGTAAGCGGACAGCCAATCCATCCCCAGAATCACTCCAAAGTCCTCCATCTGTATCATAATCAGGTCAGCTGGCAGGCTATGTCCCCCGATGCTGACCCCGCAACCCGTGTACACCTCCTCAGCTACAAACAGCTGACCACTCAGACCTCTGATTACGAACGGATTCTCTAACAGTGTATAATCCTGGTCCAAACTAACTGCGAAACTGGCTGCGACAAACGAGTACGTAGCGCCAGAATCGAAAAGCGTGTAAACGAGCCTGCCAGAAACTGAAACCATACCTGCTACCACGGATCCCGATGCTCTGGCGTCCCTGTGTGTTAGGGCGTTGATACGCCCCTCAGCTCTAGGTGCGGACGAAGCAGCCACACTCTGCGTCGGACGGGTAGGTGCTGGCCGGTACCCTCCTCGCGACTGCGATCCTCCTCCTCGCGCCTGGGAACCGCGGCCTCCTGCGCGCCCTCCAGTGCTCTGCGCGGGAAGTATCTGCTGACCTCCTGCCCTAGATGGGTAGTCCCTCCTGACGTGGCCCGGCTGGCCACACTGGTAGCAGAGGGGAACCCGACTCCCGCCCTCAGTGAGTCTCTGCTGTCGGCTAGGCGGGGGTCCGGTGCTGGCGACTGGCCCCTGTCGAAGGCCCCCAAAAGCCACTGATGGCCCTGCACAACGTGACGGCTCTCCTGCGGACGCCACGTGTCTCCGTTCTCGCCGGCCCTGTGAGAAGTCTGGCTGAAAGGGCCTCTTCCGCCCGCCGTCGGTCTCTCGCGCGGACGGGTTGGTCTCCTTGTAAGTCATAGCTGCCTCTACCACTCTCGAAAACGTCGGCAGCTTCAGGGGTTTGACATACCCCCGGATCGCAGGCCGGAGCCCCTCGGTGAACCTCCAAAGGCGCTCCTCCTCAGTGGCTACCACTGTCGCTGCAAAGCGGGACAGCTCCAAGAAACGCGTGCGGTACGCGCTCACGGTCATCGTCCCTTGGCGAAGAGTGTGGAACTCCCGCCTCCTCTGGTCCTGCCATGTCTGGGGAAAGTACTGCTCGCAGAAGAGGGTGACGAACTGGTCCCACGTCGGCTCGTCCCTCTCCTGACCCCGGACCGCCCTCCACCACCGGTGTGCCGCACTCTCCAGCTGGTACGTGGCAAAGGCCACGCGGCACTCCACCGGGGGGTGAAGAGTGTCGAAGATCTTCTCCAGCTGCTCAAGCCAGTCCTCTGCCTCGGTCGGGTCCTCATCCCCCTTGAAGGAGGGGGGCTTCAGCTTCCGGAACTGTCCGAAAAGCTCGAAGTGGCGCTGTAGGGGAGGTGCTGGTGCACCTCCAGGCGAAGGTACCTCGTGTACAGAAGTGTCGGAGGAAGGTGGGGGTGGCAGGGGCCCATCCCCTCCCTTGTGTCCAGCGCCGCGTCCGTCGCGTGGTCCCACAGAGGACTCCCCCTCTGCAACCCCAGGAGGAGGTACTCGGGGCGGTGGGTGGAGCTCCTCTCGTACAATATCCCGTATCAGTCTGGTGAGGTCCTGGGCCTGGATGCCAGGGAGTGGTGGCTGGTACACCGAGACGTCAACGACAGCACGTCCACCTCGCCGACCCCGCCCTCGGCCGCGCCCGCGGCCAGTCTCGCCAGTCCCACGACGAGGCATCTCCTGCAAGGAGAAGCGAAACAAAACGGAAACGTCAAAACAAACGGTACCTAACAAAACTTCTAAGAGCTCAAGTCAAGATATATGTTGTGGTGGCTACTCTAGCTATAAACATGTGAATTGGTTATTTTCCAGTCAGTTGATTCACTTCTCGGGACGACCTTGCTCTGATACCATCTTGTAACGACCCGGTTCCCGAGTCCCTACGAGACACGAGAACCGGACCGACTCGACTAATCCCAAGACCCAGTCGTCCAACGAGGAAGTAACCAAAAGACAGTAAAATAAACCACATTCAGCATGAATATAACTAACAGTAAGAAAGTACAGCAGTAAGGAAAGAAAGTACTACGGTAGGTACCACCACAACAGTAAAACAACATTTATCATATAACAAGAACTGCAGGTAAAGAAGGTACAGCGGAAACAAAAACTACTCACTAGAACAGAAACAAAAGGGGTACAAAAGCTGTGGTAACTCTACTGGACCCTACTCGGCCCAGCGTCCTCTGCAGCCACCGACCCTGGCTGCTCAACACCTGGTCCTGAAAAAGGTAACGAGTGTAACACGTCAGCAAAACGCTGAGTAGAGTGGCAAACTAACTAAAGGAAACAGTAGAGTGTACAGTAGCTGTTATGTCCTATTACTTCCTTTATTCACATCTTTCAATTTTTCTCACTATTTCATTTATTTCTCAGATCCTTTACTTGATCTCGAATGTCCTCGTGGGAACGATCTTGATTGCAATCTTTTCCAAAAGTAGAAGTAGCACGTGGTGCTCTCCTGGCCGGGAGAGTCCCCCGTGGTGATCCTACCCTCAGTCAACCACCCCAAGGTCACTGACAGACGTAACGGTGACTACGGCACGCGCGATAAACGCACAGGTAGCTAGCCCGCACTGGCACGCGGTCAGTCGTTTCCGTTAACGGGTGCGCCCAAAGCACAGCATGGAACCAGGGCAGAGCCCTCTCAGTAACAGGGGTCC
Source organism: Thalassia testudinum (assembly GCA_037157565.1). NCBI lineage: Eukaryota > Viridiplantae > Streptophyta > Magnoliopsida > Alismatales > Hydrocharitaceae > Thalassia > Thalassia testudinum. The sequence goes on from JAZHRO010000073.1 coordinate 158,252,876, forward strand.
AACCCCTCCACAGTAACCAAACCGGGGCCTTGCCCCTCCACAGTCCGCGCACCCTCACCTGACTACCCTGGTTTGCCCTAATGGGCCTAACAAGTCGGTGAAGGAGGCTAGCAGAACCCCGGGGCCCGTGGGGTAGCTAGTACTCTCCTAACACTAGTAGCTCTCCTCGGTACTACGTACACGAGGGCCAACAAGTCGGTACAGAGCGGCCAATCCTAACCCCGGGTCCCTGGGGCGGCTGGTCCCACTCTGCACTAAACAGGTACAGGTACTTCCCTTGGTACTGCGTACCCAAGAGACAGTACAAACTACATCTCAGTTCCATTCCTTTTTCCTTCCAGGAGTTCCACTCCTAATTCCCCGTAGGGTTCCATCCTTTAATCTCAGAACATCATATGTTTCACTTTCCAGATTCACGTTCTCAAGATCCATGATCTCAAACATGTTTCTTTATTCATAACAGGCAGCTGTTAATTAAATTTACAGGCAGCTTTATATAGTCCTTTCCATTTTTCCAAGACTGAAGTAATATACATTCCACTAGTTTTTCCATCCTAGGATTCATGCCATATCCTAGGATCTATCATACAATCTAGTTTTCCGGCCCTAGGATTCATGCAATGCCCTAGGTTCTAGTTATGGTTCCATACTTTAACAGATTTTATTAATACTTAAAGCCACTCTACCAGGTACAACGGGAGTAATGGGGGCATGATCGGGAATCCCGCGCGCCTCTGCGACTCTCAAGACTGCAACCGAATGAGGTCCTATCACAGGGATCACACACAAGGAGTGTCTCAAAACAGTGTATAGCTACTGTAGACGAGTAGAGGAATTAATTCTGAAAAAAACGCAACTCGAATCGCGGAAAACGGAGCCCAAACGGGCCCTAAACGGGTCGAAAAAGACGATACTGTGCAAAATCAGACGTCTGGAACTCCCTCCAGACGTCTTAAACGGTGGATCAGAGAATTACCTGTTCAGCTTGGTTCCCCGGACGTCCAGAAGTCTGCGGGGACGTCTGCCCTAGACCCCAGACGTCTGATGGTCCCTCAGGACGTCTGGAGGTCACTCCCGCCGTCTGGTACAACTTCCAGACGTCTGATTCGCAAAGGATGACGAATCAGCGAACCTGCGCACAGCCAACCCCCCTCCCTCAGTACGGTCAGTCGACAAGAAAGAAGAAGAAAGCGGAAACTCACCTTTCAGACGTCTGTATGATCTTACAGACGTCGACCTTGCCGTCTGGCTATCAACCCAGACGTCTGATTCTGGAAATTTTTCCAGAATCAGAACCCTGCTCGGCCTCCGCTCGCGACGCCGCCCGCGTCGCACCTCGCGCGTCTGCTGCTCAGCCCGCAGCAGGTCCCTCTCCGCGACGCTCCGCGCCCCCTGCGCCCTCCGCCGGCCGGCCAAGCCGCTCCGGCGAGCTCGCCCTCACGGCAGAGCCCCGCCCTCGCACGCCGCAGCTCCTCCGCGCTCACTGCGGCTGCCGCTGCCGCCCTCGCGTCCGCTCGCTCTCGAGCACAGGAAGGAGAAGAAGGAGGAGACGGTGGAGATGGGAGGGGAGGCGCGCCCTTTTAAGGCCGCGCGAGGAGGAGAGAGAAGGCGGTCGCAGCGCGCCTGCAGCCGCAGAGAGAGAGACAGAGAGGAGTCGCAGGTCTGCGCGCACAGGCGCGCAGACGAATCTCCTGTGCGAACATAACTGTTCTCCAGATGTCTGTAAACGATCCCGGACGTCTGGTCAGACGTCTGGATGTTATCCCAGACGTCTGGTCCGACGTCTGGGCCACCTCCCAGACGTCTTAAAAGGCGTCTGGGGCACGCGTTCGTTACAGGCATAAATCTTAGGACTGGAAAACTAGTTGAATATATAAACATTGCAGTCTTGGAAAAGTAGAAAGGAATGATAACTGCCTGCAAATTGGTTAACAGCTGCCTAGTTATGAATGAATAATTACGATTGAGAGCATGGGTTATATGGATATAAAGCTGGAACGGTGAAACCTAAATTGGCTGAGTTAAAAGAGCATGAACCCTACGGGGAATTATTAGTAGGACTCCTGGAAAGTGAATGGAATAGAATTGGGGAAGTGAGCTGGCCCTTGAGTACGGAGTACCAAGGAGAGCAACTGTCCCCCTGTTTAGTGCAGAGCGGAGCTAGCCGCCCCAGGGACCCGGGGTTAGGTCTGGCCACTTTGTACCGACTTTTGACCCTCGTGTACACAGTACCGAGGAGAGCTACTAGTGTAGGGAGAGCACTAGCTACCCCACGGGCACCGGGGTTCTGCTAGCCCTCCTACACCGACTTGTTAGGCCCACTGGGCAAAACAGGGTAGTCAGGCGAGGGTGCGCGGACTGTGGAGGGGCAAGACCCCTGTTTGGTTACTGTGGAGGGGTTGGACCCCTATTACTGAGAGGGCTCTGCCCTATACTGGTTCCGTACTGTGCTTTGGGCGCACCCGTTAACGAAAACGACTGACCGCATGCCAGTGCGGGGTAGCTACCTGTGCGCTTATCGCGCGTGCCGTAGTCACCGTTACATCTGTCAGCAACCTTGGGGTGGTTGACTGAGGGTAGGACCACCACGGGGGACTCTCCCTGCTAGGAGAGCACCACGTGTTACTTCTACTTTTCGGAAAAGACTGTAATCAAGATTGTTCCTACGAGAAACATTCGAGATCAAGAGAAGGATCTGAGAAGTAATTCAATAGTGAATAAATGGAAAAAGATTAAAGCAAGAAATTATAAATATAACAGCTACTGTCCACCTTACTGCTTCTTAGCTTTTAGTTGCCACTCTACTTAGCATTTTGCTGACGTGTCACCTTTGTACCATTTCAGGATCAGGTGTTGAGCAGCCAGAGTCGGCGGCTGCAGAGGGCGCTAGGCCTAGTAGAGCCCAGTAGTGTCACTTGTAGTACCCATTGTACTTTTTTTGCTGTTGTTGTGAGTAGTTTCTGTTACCCATGTACTCTTTTCATTGCAAGCTTCATGTTTATGTACATGTTTAATTCTCTACTGTTGTGGTGGTGTATACTGTAGTATTTCTTTTCTTTACTGCTGTATTTTGTTACTGCTAATTATATACATGGTGAATGTGGTTTATTTTACTACTCTTTTGGTTACTTTCTCGTTGGACGACTGGGTCTTGGGATCAGTCGAGTCGGTCCGATTCTCGTATCTCGTAGGGATTCGGGAATCGGGTTGTTACAGGTACTAGTACTCAGGCATTATGAAATGGGAACTACCTACGTCTCCGACCTCCTCTGCATGTCTCCTCCTTGCAACAGGTACACCTGCACACAAACAAACAAAACACCCATGAAGAGAAGGGTGGGAGAAGAGAAAATCAAAGGAAGAGAGTAGAAACTTATTTCAAATAGCGCCTCCCTGGCAAGGGCGCCAGAAAAGCGTGGTTCGAACTCGAATAGGTCTTATTAATATGGTGATATTATCGTTGAAATTAGTATAGTGAGTTAACCTAAATCGAGTTTACACCAGCTTCACAAAATTTTTAACCTGGCCTACTTGATTTTATCTTAGTCACTTTTAGGCCCAAGGTCAATCTCAGGGAGGCAGGGATTAGGAGATCAAGGAGTTTCTACAGCTTTCCTAAAACGTATCTCTTCCTTGCGTTTATTATGTTTTTTATTTTTCTACTTTTAAGATTTTTTTGATAATGTTGTTCTTGAGGCACACTCTCAAAAATGAAATCTTTGGCCTTGAGCCAAATGGTCCTTGGCTAGAAGCCAACTTAGGGTTCCAAAATCGATCTTGTTACTCACAAGATCAAGTACCTGCAAGACAAAAATTATCTTTTCTCTTTTATACTTTTTTTTGGTCTTTCTTAATAGTAAGAAATAAAAAACAAATGAAAGAAGACTAAATTGCAAGGAAAGAAATGAAAAGAAATACTTAGCTTAATATATATATAGTAGATATAGAATATATATATATAGTGATCGTGTTTTTGCGCGGTTTGTTAATTTAAGATTTTAAGTCGTTGCAACTCACAAAAATGGATTCGCTTTTAAATTTATATTCCTAGATAGGGGAGTATCTAGGGCGTCCAAAGAAGCTAAATGTTTGCAAAATTAAAATCCCTTACTTAAAGATGGAACTCAACTTTCTTTTTGGTGTTTTATATATATGATTTTTTTTGTTTTGAAATAATGAGAACAAGGCGGGTTTGTTGATAGCAAGAACATTCTCTATACGAATCCACTACACTACTATTATAGTGACAAGTAGAACCTCTCCCTAAGCTCACTCTAGGCACGTGGAGCCCTAGAGTAATTAGGGAAATGGAGTGAAAAAGGTTAAACAAGAATTCTACAAGACTATGCAACAAAAAGATTAAATAAGGCAACTTTGATTAAAAGAGAGAGTGTTTTACAAAAAACCCTAGTAGATGAATGCTTCTACTACTAGATAATTGCAACAAAGAAAATAAAACACAAATCTTCCTGAATTGTTGGTGAAGAGGGGAAGCTCCTTGCTCCAAGCTTAGTGGCTCCTAGGCTTGAAAAGGGCTCCTCCTTCTCCTTCCTTGAAAATGGTGTCCTCCAAGGTGGTAGCTACCACCTTTAATTCTCCTCCTCCAAGGGTGGACGTCCACCCTAGGTTCTTCTCCTTTGCCTGGCCGTCCTCCTTGAAGTGGAAAGCTCCTCCTCCTTGGCGTAGCCCAAGTTGAAGAGAGTGGGGAGAAGAAGGCACCAAAGGGGCTGGTGATGTGCCCCTTTAATCTTCTTCTCTACTCCTTCTTCTTGGCCGTAGGTATAGGTGGATGTAGGTGGAAGTAAACACTAATGGAGGATGGTTTGAATGGTGGTGGGTAGTGGTCTTTTTATAGGGTAGGATGAGGGGTTAAGGTGACTCCTGAAATGGAGGGCTAAGATGGGAAGATGGAGGTGGTTAGGTGATCCTAGGGTTAAGGATGGTTGGCTCCACCTAAGGGGTGTAAGGGGGGTAGTTATGGGTGGCCAAGGGACACCTAAAAGTGGCGCCAACCATGGAGAGGTGCCATGGGTTGGCACCAACTTCTAGGCTTCTAGAAGGGGGTTGAGGTGGATGGTGGAGATGGCTTGGAGGGGTTATGTGTAGGGTGGATATGGGGGTTGAGGTTGGCGCCAAAAGGGAGGTAGTTTGGTGGTTAGTTGAGGGGTGAAAGGTGGTGAAGAGGTGGCTCCAACTTTGAGTAGAGGTGGAGCTAGCTTAAGTAGGCTTAGGTGGACTTGGAGTGGTAGGTTATGTAGGTGGAGTTAGGGTTAGGTTTTTGGTGCCATGGAAGTGAATGCTAGCTAAGCTAAGCTAAGCTAAGCTAGCTTAGCTAGCTATAGAGTAGAGGAATATGCTTGTGGAGCTTAGGGTTTGAGGAGAGGAGCTGAGGAGGAGAAGCTTGGAGCTGAACTGGAGCTGGCAGCTGCTGAAGAGGGTGGCATGGAGCTACTCTAGCTGGCTTAGCTTGCTAGTTCTTTGTTAATTGCTAAGCCAAGCTAAAGTAAGCTGGCTTCTACCATAATGAGCTGAGGTGAGTTGGGTCTGGTGCTCCCAGGGAGGATCAAGCTGGTTGAGGCAGCTAAGGTAGCTTAGCTCAACTAAGTTGAGCTAAGCTGAGTCCCCAGGAGCTGGACTTAAGCTTCCTGAGCTGGGATGAATTCATCTTCAACTGGCTGGAGTCGAGTGGAGCTAGATGCAGCTGGAACTGAGCTGGAGTGAACTCCAGTCAACTTGGCTGAGCTAGCTAGAGCTCTGTTACGAATGGGCGCTCCAGACGTCTTTTAAGACATCTGGGAGGTGGCCCAGACGTCGTGCCAGACGTCTGGAATCACTTACAGACGTCGACTAGACGTCTGGGCTGAGTTTCAGCAGGCCTTGGGGACGCGGTTGAGGTTTAGTACGGCTTACCACCCCCAGATGGACGAACAATCTGAGCGCACGATACAGACACTTGAGGACCTTTTGCGTGCCTGTGTACTGGACTGGAGGGGCTCTTGGGAGGAGCACCTGCCCCTGGCGGAGTTTGCATACAACAACAGTTATCACTCGAGCATCGGCATGGCTCCCTACGAGGCTCTGTACGGACGGAAGTGTATGGCACCCTTGAGTTGGGTTGAGGTCGGGACCAAGTGGGAGGTTGGCCCCAGGTTGATCCGGCAGAGTCAAGAGGTAGTCGAGCAGATCCACAAGCGACTCCGCACTGTCAAGAGCAGACAGAAGAGCTACGCGGATCGGAGACGCAGAGAGGTGCAGTTTGAGGTTGGGGACCACGTCTTTCTTCGTGTTTCGCCCATGAAGGGCCTGCAGCGGTTTGGGGTGAGAGGGAAGCTCGGGCCGAGGTTTTTGGGGCCCTTTGAGGTCCTAGAGCAGGTTGGACCCATTGCTTACAGGCTTGCCCTCCCCCCGCAACTTTCTGGTGTGCACAGCGTGTTCCACGTGTCCAACCTCAGGAAGTACGTAGCCGATCCCAATCACATACTGAGTCACGAGAGCGTCGAGGTGGGCGACGACCTGACCTACCCCGAGCGGCCAGTACAGATTCTAGACCGTGCCGTCCGCAGTTTGAGACGAAAGCAAGTACGCCTGGTAAAGGTTTTGTGGTGGAGCAAGCGGTACGAGGAGGCTACCTGGGAGCCTGAGGCGGCAATGCGGGAGCGGTACCCGGAACTCTTCGTGGGTACGTCTTTTCAGACCGGCTTCGGTCCTCTTTGAGTTTGTTATGGTTTTTATGACGTTTTCCCGCACCCTAGTTAGCGCAAGTTTCGGGGAGGAAACTTCCTTTGAGTTTGTTATATTGTTACGAACGGGCGCTCCAGACGTCTTTTAAGACGTCTGGGAGGTGGCCCAGACGTCTGGAATCACTTACAGACGTCTGACCAGACGTCTGAGATCATTTCCAGACGTCTGGAAATCGGTTATTTTGGCACGCTGCTGTTCGTCTGCGCGCCTGAGCGCGCAGACCTGCATTTTCTCTCTCTCTCCCTCTTTTTCCCTCTCTCCTGCGGCCGCAGACGGCTCTGCCGCATTCTCTCTCTCCTCCTCGCGCGGCCTTAAAAGGGCCACGCCTCTCCCTCACTCCCGTCACCTCCGCCTCCTTCCTCTTCTCCTTCAGCCAATGCACGAGAGCGTGGGCGAGAGCGAGCGCGAGGGTGCAGCGGCGGCGGCGACAATTGCGGTAGGTGCGGGAGGAGGTGCTGCGCAGGGGAGGAAGCGCTCGACCGTGAGGGCGAGCTCGCCGGGGTTGCTAGGACCGGCCGCGGGGGGCGCAGCGGGCACGGAGCGACGCGGGAGGACTGCTGCGGCTCGAGCAGCAGGCGGAGCACTTGCAGCGCGGCCGTGCGTCGCAAGCAGAGGGCGAGCGGTGCCCTGGTTCTGGAAAATTTTCCAGAATCAGACGTCTGTGCTTCTAGCCAGACGACTGGAACGACGTCTGGAAGACTGTCCAGACGTCTGAAAGGTGAGTTCTTCCGTCTTCTTCTTTCGCTTCGATTGACCGTACTGAGAGAGAGAGGAAATGGGTACGCGCAGGGTCGGAGATTCGCATCCAACGCGAATCAGACGTCTGGCTCCAGTGCCAGACGGCGGGAACGACTTCCAGACGTCCTGGGTGACCATCGGACGTCTGGGAACTAGGCCAGACGCCCCTGCAGGCTTCTAGAAGTCTGAGAGCCCACGCAGAGCAAGGTAATTCCCTGATCCACTTTTTAAGACGTCTGGAAGAAGTTCCAGACGTCTGATTTTACACTGTTTCATCGTTTTCGACCCGTTTCGGGCCCGTTCGGGCTCCGTTTTCCGCATTTCGAGTTGCGTTCTTTTCGGAATTACATCCTCTACCTGTCTACAGTAGCTGTATACTATTTTGAGAAGTTCCTTGTGTTTCATCCTTGTGATAGGACCCCATTCCGTTGCAGTCTCGGGGGTTGCGGAGGCACGCGGGATTCCCGACCACGCCCCCAGTTCGCCTGTTGTAACAGGTAGAGTGGCTTTAAGTATAATCTGTTAAATTATGAAACCATAAATAGAACCTAGGACATTGCATGAATCCTAGGAATGAGAAATAGATTGAGTGGCAGATTCCTAGGGTGTTGCATGAATCCTAGGGCTGGAAAACTAGATTGTATGATAGATCCTAGGATATGGCATGAATCCTAGGACGGGAAAACTAGTGGAATGTATGAATACTGCAGTCTTGGAAAATGTGGAAAGGAAATAATAGCTTCCTGTGAATTGAATTAACAGCTGCCTGTTATGAATAAATGAACATGATTAAGAGTATGGGATGTATGAACGTGAAACTGGAATGGTGAAACTGGAATGTCCTGAGTTAAAGAGCTGGAACCCTACGGGGAATTAGAAGTAGAACTCCTGGAAAGTGAATGGAATAGAATTGGGGAAGTGAGCTGGCCCTTGAGTACGGAGTACCAAGGAGAGCGACTGTCCCCCCTGTTTAGTGCAGAGCGGAGCCAGCCGCCCCAGGGACCCGGGGTTAGGACTGGCCACTCTGTACCGACTTGCTGGCCCTCGTGTACGTAGTACAGAGGAGAGCTACTAGTGTAGGGAGGTACTAGCTACCCCACGGGCCCCGGGGTTCTGCTAGCCTCCCACACCGACTTGTTAGGCCCACTGGGGCAAACCAGGGTAGTCAGGCGAGGGTGCGCGGACTGTGGAGGGGCAAGGCCCCTGTTTGGTTACTGTGGAGGGGTTGGACCCCTGTTACTGAGAGGGCTCTGCCCTATACTCGTTCCGTGCTGTGCTTTGGGCACACCCGTTAACGGAAATGATTGACCGCGTGCCAGTGCGGGTTAGCTACCCGTGCGTTTACCGCGCGTGCCGTAGTCACCGTTACGTCTGTCAGTGACCTCGGGGTGGTTGACTGAGAGTAGGATCACCACGGGGGACTCTCCCGATCAGGAGAGCACCACGTGCTACTTCTACTGTTCGGAAAAGACTGCAATCAGGATCGTTCCCACGAGGAACATTCGAGATCAAGTGAAGGATCTGAGAAATAGATAAATTGTGAAACAATAGAAAGATGTAAATAAAGGAAGAAAGAAAATTTAAAATAGCTACTGTACACTTTACTGTTTCTTTAGTTTAGCTGCCACTCTACTCAGCGTTTTGCTGACGTGTTACACTCGTTACCTTTCAGGATCAGGTGTTGAGCAGCCAGGGTCAGCGGCTGCAGAGGACGCTGGGCCGAGTAGGGTCCAGTAGAGTTACCACTGTTCTCTTGTACCTCTTTTTGTTCCGTTATAGTGAGTAGTTCTTGTTTCCGCTATACTTTTCTTTACCTGCAGTTCATATTATGTTATGAATGTTGTTCTACTGTTGTGGTGGTATATACTGTAGTGGTTTCTTTCCTTATTGCTGTATTTCCTTGCTGTTAGTTATATTCATGCTGAATGTGGTTTATTTTACTGCTCTTTTGGTTACTTCCTTGTTGGACGACTAGGTCTTAGGATTAGTCGAGTCGGTCCAGTTCTCGTGTCTCGTAGGGACTTGGGAATCGGGTCGTTACAAGATGGTATCAGAGCAAGGTCGTCCCGAGAAGTGAATCAACTGACTGGAAAATAACCAATTCACATGTCTATAACTAGAGTAGCCACCACAACATATCTTTTGACATGAGCTCTTAGACATTTCCGTTCGGTATCGTTCCATAGTGACGTGTTCTATTTTGTTTCGCGTCTCCTTGCAGGAGATGCCTCGTTGTGGGACCAGTGAGGCGGGCCGCGGGCACGGCCGAGGACGAGGTCAGCGAGGTGGGCGTGCCGTTGCCGACATCCCAGTGGACCAGCCACTACTCCCGGGCGTCCAGGCCCAGGACCTCGCCCGACTGATACGAGACATTGTACGTGAGGAGCTCCACCCACCGCCCCGAGCACCTCACCCTGGGGTTGCGGAGGGGGAGTCCTCTGTGGGACCACTCGACGGACGCGACGCTAGACACGGGGGAGGGGATGGGCCGCCGCAGCCCCCACCTTCCTCCGATACTTCCGTGCATGAGGCACCTTCGCCTGGAGGTGCACCAGCACCTCCCCTACAGCGCCACTTCGAGCTCTTCGGGCAGTTCCGGAAGCTGAAGCCCCCCTCCTTCAAGGGGGATGAGGACCCGACCGAGGCAGAGGACTAGCTTGAGCAGATAGAGAAGATTTTCGACACCCTTCGCCCCCCGGTGGAGTGCCGCGTGGCCTTTGCCACGTACCAGCTGGAGAGTACGGCACACAGGTGGTGGAGGACGGTCCGGGGACAGGAGAGGGACGAGTCGACCTGGGACCGGTTCGTCGCCCTCTTCTGCGAGCAGTACTTCCCCCAGACGTGGCAGGACCAGAGGAGGCAGGAGTTCCACACTCTCCGCCAAGGGACGATGACCGTGAGCGCGTACCGCACGCGTTTCCTGAAGCTGTCCCGCTTTGCAGTGACAGTGGTAGCTACTGAGGAGGAGCGCCTTTGGAGGTTCACCGAGGGGCTCCGGCCTGTGATTCAGGGGTATGTCAAACCCCTGAAGCTGCCTACGTTTTCGAGGGTGGTGGAGGCAGCTATGACTTACGAGGAGACCAACCCGTCCACGCGAGACACTGGCGGCGGGTGGAAGAGGCCCTTTCATCCAGACCTTTCAAAGGGTCGGCGAGAGAGGAGACACGTGGCATCCGCAGGAGAACCGTCACGTTTTACAGGGCCATCAGTGGCCTTTGGGGGCCCTCGACAGGGGCCAGTCGCCAGCACCGGACCCCCGCCCAGCCGACAGCAGGGACTCACTGAGGGCGGGAGTCGGGTTCCCCTCTGTTACCAGTGTGGCTAGCCGGGCCACATCAGGAGGGACTGCCCGTCTAGGGCGGGAGGTCAGCAGATACTTCCTGCGCAGAGCACTGGAGGGCACGCAGGAGGCCGCGATTCCCAGGCGCGACGAGGAGGATAGCAGTCGCGAGGAGGGTACCGGCCAGCACCTACTCGTCCGACGCAGAGTGTGGCTACTTTTTCCGCACCTAGAGCTGAGGAACGTATCAATGCCCTAACACACAAGGACGCCAAAGCTTCGGGATCGGTGGTAGCAGGTATGGTTTCAGTTTCCGGCAGACTTGTTTACACGCTTTTCGATTCCAGCGCTACGCACTCGTTTGTCGCAACCAGTTTCGCAGTTAGTTTGGACCGGGATTATACACTGTTAGAGAATCCGTTCGTAATCAGAGGTCCGAGTGGTCAGCTGTTTGTAGCTGAGGAGGTGTACACGGATTGCGAGGTCAGCGTCGGGGGACATAGCCTGCCAGCTGACCTGATTATGTTACAGATGGAGGACTTTGGAGTGATTCTGGGGATGGATTGGCTGTCCGCTTACCACGCCTTGGTGGACTGTTTTGAGAGGAAGATCATCTTCTCCATTCCGGAATTGCCTTCTTTTGAGTTTCACGGACAGCCAGTGGACGGAGGTTTCAGGTACATTTCAGCACTTCGGGCGACGAGACTTTTGAGCCAGGGGTGTGAGGGTTTCCTAGCTTGTGTGGTGGCAGAACCCAGCCCTGTGGCAGACTTCCATAGCATCCCGATGGTCAGAGAGTACCCTGACGTGTTTCCAGACGAGTTACCAGGACTACCGCCCGAGCGTGAGATCGAGTTTGAGATCTCACTAGTACCAGGGACCTGCCCCATCTCCACCGCGCCATACAGGATGGCACCGCTTGAGCTACGAGAGCTCAAGTCTCAGTTACAGGACCTTTTGGAGAAAGGTTTCGTGAGGCCCAGTGCGTCTCCCTGGGGAGCCCCGGTACTGTTTGTGAAGAAGAAGGATGTTACCCTACGCCTTTGTGTGGACTACCGACAGCTGAATAGGGTCACCATCAAGAACAGATATCCGCTGCCGAGGATCGACGACTTGTTTGACCAATTGCGGGGTGCCACGGTGTTTTCCAAGATCGACTTGAGGTCTGGATACCACCAGTTGAGGATCAGGGAGACCGACGTCTCCAAGACAGCTTTCCGCACCCGGTACGGACACTATGAGTTTTTGGTCATGCCGTTTGGGCTGACCAATGCCCCCGCTGCTTTCATGGATCTGATGAACCGGGTGTTTAGACCGTACTTGGACTAGTTCATGGTGGTTTTCATAGACGATGTACTTGTCTATTCTAGAGATCGGACGCAGCATGGACAGCATTTGCGGATGGTTCTGGACACTCTGAGATGACGCGGGCTGTACGCCAAGTACAGCAAGTGCGAGTTCTGGTTGAGGGAGGTGACCTTCTTAGGTAATGTGATCTCTGGAGACGGCTTGGCGGTGGACCCAGCCAAGGTCGAGGCAATACTCAGGTGGGAGAGACCGCGTTCAGTCACTGAGATTCGCAGTTTCCTGGGACTGGCAGGCTACTACAGACGATTCATCAGAGGATTTTCACAGATTGCGCGTCCTATGACACAGTTGACCCGGAAGGACGTGCCCTTCGCTTGGACAGATGCCTGTGAGGTGTGTTTTCTGGAGCTGAAGGAGAGGTTGACCTCGGCTCCCGTGCTCACCGTCCCTGACAGTAGTATCGGGTTCGTTGTGTACACGGACGCCTCCTTGCAGGGGTTAGGAGGTGTGCTCATGCAGAGGGGTCACGTTGTCGCTTACGCTTCGCGACAACTGAAGCCCCATGAGCATACCTACCCTACCCACGACCTAGAGTTGGCAGCTGTTGTCTTCGCGCTGAAGACTTGGAGGCACTGCTTGTACGGTGAGACCTTCGAAATTTTCACAGATCACAAGAGCCTCAGATACCTTTTTGATCAGAAGGAGCTCAACATGAGACAGAGACGTTGGTTGGAGCTCCTGAAGGACTACGACTGCAGCATCTCCTACCACCCGGGAAAGGCCAATGTGGTGGCTGACGCCTTGAGCCGTAAGGCTCCCGCACACTTGGCCAGTCTACAATTACAGAGTTGGAGCCTTTTGAAGGAGGTGGGCAGTTGGCGACCTCTAGAGTTACGAGGGTACTGTGGGGCAGTGACGGTGACACGGCAGACTAGGCCAGAGCTGATAGACCGCATCATCACAGGACAGATGGCCGATCCATACTTGCAGTCCTTGCGCGACAGAGTACTGTCGAGAGACCCGGGGGGACTTCTCTTTCACAGACCAGGTGCTGCGCTTGAGGGGACGGTTGTGCGTTCCCAGAGACGAGGAGCTGTTGAGAGAGCTCCTGACTGAGGCACACGGTTCCAGATTCACCATACATCCCGGAAACACGAAGATGTACCACGACTTGAGACGTGAGTTTTGGTGGAGGGGGATGAAGCGGGATGTGAGTGAATTCGTGCAGCAGTGCTTAGTGTGCCAGCAGGTGAAAGTCGAGCATCAGAGGCCTGCAGGGCCGCTACAACTACTTCCAATGCCAGAGTGGAAGTGGGAGAGCATCACCATGGACTTGGTGGTGGGCGTACCTGTTACCCAATGGGGACACGACGCAGTCTGGGTAATAGTGGATAGACTGATGAAGACGGCGTGATTCTTGCCGATCTGAGTCACTTTGGGACAAGCACAGTTGGCAAAGAGGTATATCCGTGATGTGGTACGACTACACGGAGTTCCGCGGGAGATCGTATCCGACCGGGATACCCGCTTTACGTCCCAATTTTGGGCTGAGTTTCAGCAGGCCTTGGGGACGCGGTTGAGGTTTAGTACGGCTTACCACCCCCAGACGGACGAACAGTCTGAGCGCACGATACAGACACTTGAGGACCTTTTGCGTGCCTGTGTTCTGGACTGGAGGGGCTCTTGGGAGGAGCACCTGCCCCTGGCGGAGTTTGCATACAACAACAGTTATCACTCGAGCATCGGCATGGCTCCCTACGAGGCTCTGTACGGACGGAAGTGTACGGCACCCTTGAGTTGGGTTGAGGTCGGGACCAAGTGGGAGGTTGGCCCCAGGTTGATCCGGCAGAGTCAGGAGGTAGTCGAGCAGATCCACAAGCGACTCCGCACTGTCAGGAGCAGACAGAAGAGCTACGCGGATCGGAGACGCAGAGAGGTGCAGTTTGAGGTTGGGGACCACGTCTTTCTTCGTGTTTCGCCCATGAAGGGCCTGCAGCGGTTTGGGGTGAGAGGGAAGCTCGGGTCGAGGTTTGTGGGGCCCTTTGAGGTCTTGGAGCGGGTTGGACCCGTTGCTTACAGGCTTGCCCTCCCCCCGCAGCTTTCTGGTGTGCACAACGTGTTCCACGTGTCCAACCTCAGGAAGTACGTAGCCGATCCCAGTCACGTACTGAGTCACGAGAGCGTCGAGGTGGGCGACGACCTGACCTACCCCGAGCGGCCAGTGCAGATTCTAGACCGTGCCGTCCGCAGTTTGAGACGAAAGCAAGTACCCCTGGTAAAGGTTTTGTGGTGGAGCCAGCGGTACGAGGAGGCTACCTGGGAGCCTGAGGCGGCAATGCGGGAGCGGTACCCGAAACTCTTCGCGGGTACGTCGCGAGCGGAGGGCGAGCGGCGCCCTGGTTCTGGAAAATTTTCCAGAATCAGACGTCTGTGCTTCTAGCCAGACGACTGGAACGACGTCTGGAAGACTGTCCAGACGTCTGAAAGGTGAGTTCTTCCGTCTTCTTCTTTCCCTTCGATTGACCGTACTAAGAGAGTGAGGAAATGGGTACGCGCAGGGTCGGAGATTCGCATCCAACGCGAATCAGACGTCTGGCTCCAGTGCCAGACGGTGGGAACGACTTCTAGACGTCCTGGGTGACCATCGGACGTCTGGGAACTAGGCCAGACGCCCCCGCAGGCTTCTGGACGTCTGAGAGCCCACGCAGAGCGAGGTAATTCCCTGATCCACTTTTTAAGACGTCTGGAAGAAGTTCCAGACGTCTGATTTTACACTGTTTCATCGTTTTTGACCCATTTCGGGCCCGTTCGGGCTTCGTTTTCCGCATTTCGAGTTGCGTTCTTTTCGGAATTACATCCTCTACCTGTCTACAGTAGCTGTATACTATTTTGAGAAGTTCCTTGTGTTTCATCCTTGTGATAGGACCCCATTCCGTTGCAGTCTCGGGGGTTGCGGAGGCACGCGGGATTCCCGACCACGCCCCCAGTTCGCCTGTTGTAACAGGTAGAGTGGCTTTAAGTATAATCTGTTAAATTATGAAACCATAAATAGAACCTAGGACATTGCATGAATCCTAGGAATGAGAAATAGATTGAGTGGCAGATTCCTAGGGTGTTGCATGAATCCTAGGGCTGGAAAACTAGATTGTATGATAGATCCTAGGATATGGCATGAATCCTAGGACGGGAAAACTAGTGGAATGTATGAATACTGCAGTCTTGGAAAATGTGGAAAGGAAATAATAGCTTCCTGTGAATTGAATTAACAGCTGCCTGTTATGAATAAATGAACATGATTAAGAGTATGGGATGTATGAACGTGAAACTGGAATGGTGAAACTGGAATGTCCTGAGTTAAAGAGCTGGAACCCTACGGGGAATTAGAAGTAGAACTCCTGGAAAGTGAATGGAATAGAATTGGGGAAGTGAGCTGGCCCTTGAGTACGGAGTACCAAGGAGAGCGACTGTCCCCCCTGTTTAGTGCAGAGCGGAGCCAGCCGCCCCAGGGACCCGGGGTTAGGACTGGCCACTCTGTACCGACTTGCTGGCCCTCGTGTACGTAGTACAGAGGAGAGCTACTAGTGTAGGGAGGTACTAGCTACCCCACGGGCCCCGGGGTTCTGCTAGCCTCCCACACCGACTTGTTAGGCCCACTGGGGCAAACCAGGGTAGTCAGGCGAGGGTGCGCAGACTGTGGAGGGGCAAGGCCCCTGTTTGGTTACTGTGGAGGGGTTGGACCCCTGTTATTGAGAGGGCTCTGCCCTGTACTGGTTCCGTGCTGTGCTTTGGGTGCACCCGTTAACGGAAACGATTGACCGCGTGCCAGTGCGGGTTAGCTACCCGTGCGTTTACCGCGCGTGCCGTAGTCACCGTTACGTCTGTCAGTGACCTCGGGGTGGTTGACTGAGAGTAGGATCACCACGGGGGACTCTCCCGGCCAGGAGAGCACCACGTGCTACTTCTACTGTTCGGAAAAGACTGCAATCAAGATCGTTCTCACGAGGAACATTTGAGATCAAGTGAAGGATCTGAGAAATAGATAAATTGTGAAACAATAGAAAGACGTAAATAAAGGAAGAAAGAAAATTTAAAATAGCCACTGTACACTTTACTGTTTCTTTAGTTTAGCTGCCACTCTACTCAGCGTTTTGCTGACGTGTTACACTCGTTACCTTTCAGGACCAGGTGTTGAGCAGCCAGGGTCAGCGGCTGCAGAGGACGCTGGGCCGAGTAGGGTCCAGTAGAGTTACCACTGTTCTCTTGTACCTCTTTTTGTTCCGTTATAGTGAATAGTTCTTGTTTCCGCTGTACTTTTCTTTACTTGCAGTTCATATTATGTTATGAATGTTGTTCTACTGTTGTGGTGGTATATACTGTAGTGGTTTCTTTCCTTACTGCTGTATTTCCTTACTGTTAGTTATATTCATGCTGAATGTGGTTTATTTTACTGCTCTTTTGGTTACTTCCTCGTTGGACGACTAGGTCTTAGGATTAGTCGAGTCGGTCCGGTTCTCGTGTCTCGTAGGGACTTGGGAATCGGGTCGTTACAAGCTCCGTGTGGACTAGTGGGAGCTGAGATGAGCTAGACTCAACTAAGTTGAGCTGGATCTGAGCTGACCTGAGCTAGAGTGAGCTAAGATGAGTTCTCTTGAGCTGTCATTCAACTGAGATTAGCTGAATGGAGCTGGGATGAGCTAACCCTAATCCAAGTGAGCTAGGTTCCAACTGTGGTGAGCTGGATCAAGTTGAGTTTCAGTTAGTCTGAGCTCCTCCTTCACCATTTGCCTTCTTGAGTGCTAGGGTTTTAGAGATCTATATATCTGTTCATCCCTAACACTCACAAAAACATATCAAAAAGATAATAAAAAATGCAATGCATGCCTAACCTAATTAATGCCTAAATGTAGCCCAAAAACCCGTTTGCGGAGTAAAATCCTAAGAGGTAGATTTGTTTTAATGCATAAGAATGATGATAAACTGGCATTTATCATATAGTTATATTATATAGATAGGGGTGGAGGTGGAAATGGAGATGGAATGTAGCATGGTATCCAGTGGGTCCACGTCTAGCAAGACGCAACCAACAAGACTAAGTGACGCATGGAGTGTGGAACGGGTGTGTGTGAGTGTGGCTGGAAGTGCTTGCTTTGCACGAGTATCGGGAAATATCCACAACTGATGCGAATATTCCTGTGATATGATGCACGGTGAAAGGGTGAGTGCACGGGTATGTGGGTAGTGAATGTGTATGGGAAAGTACGGATATGTGGATATATGAATATATATATGTATATATATATGTATCTATAACTATATGTGTGTGTGTATGTATATATATGTATGTATGTATGTATGTGTGTGTGTGTGTGTATTTATTTATTTATTTAGGTATATGTAAGGTTGAGAGTGTGTGAATATGTATATGTGTGTGTGTGTTTGTATGCGTGTGAGTGTGTGAGTGTCTGTGAGGGTGAGTGTGAGAGAGTGAGAGTGAGGGTGAGCGCCTGCTGTGTGTGAGTGTGGAGGAGGTGATTAAGTTGTCTGGGGTCAGCTGCCGACGTCTGGGCGCGTAGGAGCGGAGAGGGTGAGACGCAACGCACAAGGGCTGCGCAGCGCTGAGGGACGCACGGGCGTGCGGGCACGTGGGTGCGTGGGCGCGGCGACCAGCTGGAGCAGGTGACGTGAGGAGAGAGAGAGCGAATTGCCACCGGATAAGTGAGAAACTTTCTAGTGGCTATAGTGTCGCGCAGACCGCACGTGAATAGTGCGCGGGTGCAGGTGACCGGCTGAGGGGGTTTCAACCAGCGGGGGCATGAAGAAGGGCTAGGACACACGTACGGCACGTGGAAGGGAGACCTTGAGGTGCGCGGAGGCGTGTGAAGGGCCACGACGAGCGCATGGTGGCTGAAGGAGAGCTTCAGAGCTTGAAGCTCAATAATGGCGAAGGAGAAGAAACTAAAAACAAAAAAACGAAAAAGGAAGAAAATGCAAACAAAAAAGACAAACAAGAATCCACGACGCCCACCTGCTTACGACGGAGCTGGGCGGTGGTGGAGCTCACAGTGGTGGTCTGAGACCACTGTGAACTCTCTCCTGCACACAGTGTACCTCTTCTCAACTTGTGAGAAGAGGTGCTGTGTATGGCGAAGGAGAGGGAGAGAGAGTGCCGGCGGGCGTGTGTGATGTTGTGTGTGTTGTGTGCGCAGGTCTGAGGGTGGAGACAGGTGTATTTGTGGGTGGAGACCGACTGAGGCGACAGGGGAAGGTGCATGAAGTTTTATAGAAGGCGTGCACGCCTCTCACCGTGCTGCAGCAGGGTAGGGTGCATGGAGACGTGCACAGCAGCAGATTGAATAAGAAAATGATAATGGCAAAATTGCAATGCAACACACAACGAAGATGTTAATTATAGAAGTGGATTGAATGGTTATTTATTTTCACTCTCTTCTCCTCTTTATAAATGCATGCAAGTGTATATTTACAAATGCAAGTATGGCTACATAAGATGCATGAGTAATGCTAGGAAATAACATAAGCTGGCATATTTATTGGCGTAACTTGCTGTGCAATCATACCCCCATGCCTATCTTTTGCTAGTCCCTAGTAAAACATTTGTATTGTGTTTAGAAATGATCTTAAGCTGAAGATTTTTTCTAAAGCAACATTAATGTGTTTATCAGTTGGATATTATGAGAACTAATTGCAGAGAAGACTACCAGTACTTAAGTCTTACATGATATAGATCATCTCTCAATTAACCTGGACTCTTGATATTTAAACCTTAAGTATGATTTCTAGGACTCAGAGGGTTTTGTCGTACTCGAGAGCTAAGAGATTATAGTTTGTTCATATTGAAGGATCAAGATCGACTAGATGAACATTAAGACTCAAGCCCAGGGTTTCACAAATTTTTAAGTACAGGTTGGTCCTACCTTCAGCTCATGTCTTCAGATTAACCCTTAAAAAGATGATGGAAAAACTCAACCCCACTTTTATTATTTTTGTGGCTCAAAGAATATATGGTAGAACAGGGTATTTGTAATGTGCCCTGAAAATCTTTTGGAGAGAAGAATTTACAAACATTTGGAAGATATACTGACTTATTTGCAAGATTTTTTTTTTTTTTAAACAAGTGTCAGAATATCTCCTACAACTTAATTTGGAAGAGCACATTTATTTGGTGAGTGAGTACTTCTTTTTGGTCACAAGAGTTTCTCCTAAACACAAGACTAAAGACTGGGATAAAAAGTTTACCTGTGCGCACAGGTAATGACTCCACCTTCCCTAATGAACACTATGGTTGAATCTTATGTTCACCTGGTCTTTCTCGATATGTGTAGTGTGAACCAAGATTACTTAGACTCTCAAGTAGAGGCAAACCAACGAATCATGTACTGGTGACTCAGGTACAAGAATACGTCCTAAGTTAGGAGAGATTCTAATCTATCTTATCAATGGTCAAGTGAATTAAACCAAGCCTGAGTGAGTCAAGCTTTTGTAACCCAGAAAGTCTTCAAAGCAGAGGTTGAATATTCATAAACACTTATTGTATTTTTATTTCAACTTTCATATCATTGCTAAACACTTTACACACATTTTCTTTTTTTTTTCTTTAATTAGGCTATGTACATATTTATAGATGGATATGTATAATGGATGCAAGGATGCCCATCCACCCCCATGCCAAATGATGCCATGCCCTCATATGCATGCAGGGTTAAAGGGTCTTGGTACGAGAGCTGAGGTGTGAGGTATACAGCAGGGTGGTATCATGGGTGGATGGTGGGTGGTGAAGTGAAAAGTGAAGTGCGAAATGAAGTGAAATGAAATGCGTAGGCGAAAGTGTAGTGTTGCTGGGGTGCCTTCCAATGAGCACTGAATTTAACATCCCTAGCTGGACCCAGAGTGAGGCACGAAGTCAGTTACCCTCCAGTAGGGCAACAGTTTCACCAATAGGTGCAGGTTCATGAGTAAGAAAGAGTTTTAACCGCTGCCCATTGACCGTAAATTTATGCTCAGATCTGGGATTTTCAATTTCGACAACCCCATTGGGAAATGGTCTCGAGACCAAGTAGGGACCAGTCCATTTGGACTTTAATTTCCTTGGAAAGAATTTGAGTCGGGCATTGTAAAGCTAAACTTGCTGAGATGGCTTCCTTCCGTCGGATGCAACTATCGTGAAAGGCCTTAGTGCATTGTTTGAAAGTTAAGGCAGAATCCTAGGCCTCACGACGGAGCTCTTCCAGCTCCTGGAGTTGGAGTTTCCTTTCTTGACCACACAGGTCTGGGTTGATGTTACATTGGCAAATCGCCCAATAAGCGCGGTGCTCCAGCTTCACGAGCAAATGACAAGGCTTCCTGTAAACAATTCTATAAGGAGACATACCAAGGGGAGCCTTGTAGGTGGTCCGATACGCCCAAAGTGAGTCAATCAGCTTGTCGAACCAATCCTTATGGTCAAGCCGAACCGTTTTCTGGAGAATATGCTTGATTTGCCGGTTCGATCCTGGCCGTTCGTCTGAGGACGATACGGAGATGCGATACAATGGTGGACTCCATATTTCCTCAGAAGTTTCCGAAAAGAAACATGGGTAAAATGACTTCCTCCATCATAGATAATGGCTCGAGGGATCCCAAAGCGCACAAAAGTGTGGTCTTTGACAAATCAAGTAGATATGACATGGTTAGCATAGCACGTGGGAATAGTCTCGATCCATTTTGAAACATAGTCAACAGCAACGAGGATATACTCAAAGCCGTTGGAAGGAGGAAAGGGATCCATGAAATCGATTCCCCATATGTCAAAGATTTCAATAGCTAGGATGGGTTGCAATGGCATCAAGTCTTGACGTGACATTGACCCTAGCGATTGGCACCTAGTGCACCGTTTAGCATAATTGTGTGCATCCTGGTGAAGGGAGGGCCAAAAGAAACTGCACTGCAATACCTTGGCTGCAGTTTTCCTCCCAGAGAAATGGCCTCCGCAGGCCTGATCGTGATAGAAGGATAACACACTTGGGACCTCGCTGTCAGGAATATAGCGACGGATGATCTGATCAGCACCTACTCGAAAAAGTAGTGGGTTATCCCAAAAATAGTACTTTGCTTCTGTGATGAGACGCTCGCACTGGTTTTTAGGCCAGCCACGTGGAAGGGAGCCAAAAGTAAGGTAATTGGCAATGTCAGCATACCAAGGTCCACTTGCCACATTAATTGCCAGTAGGTGCTCATCGGGAAAAACCTCATTAATTGGCAGGGTAAGTCCAATGTGGTCAGGATCTAGTCTTGAGAGATGATCAGCAACAACATTCTGGGCTCTGGCCTTATCGCGGATCTCAAGGTTAAATTCTTGGAGCAAAAGGATCCAACGAATCAGTCTAGGCTTGGCATCCTTCTTGTGCATGAGATGACGAATGGCTGCGTGATCAGTGAATACAGTAACGTGCGAGGCCAGAAGTAAGAGTGGATTTCTCCGGCCCAGAGACGACTGCCAGTAGCTCTTTCTCAGTAGTCATATAATTACGCTGGGCCTCATGCAGCGTCTTACTGCCATAGTACACCACGAAGGGGTGTCTATCGCGTCTTTGTCCTAGGATGGCTCCAACTGCAAGGTCGGAAGCGTCACACATGAGTTCAAAGTCGAGGGGCCAATCAGGTGGCTGGAGAACAGGGGCCTTGGTGACAGCATCACGCAATTGCGTGAATGCTTGTATACATTCGGGGCCCATATCAAAGGGTACGTCGGTCGATAGGAGATGAGTTAAAGGTCTAGAAATCTTGGAGAAGTCTTTGATGAATCTCCTATAGAAACTGATGTGTCCTAAGAAGGATCGGAGTTGCCGGATAGAGCTAGGCATAGGTAAATCAGCAATCACATCAAGCTTAGCTCTGTCCACGTCAATACCCCTATCGGAGATGATGTGATCGAGAACAATCCCCTCGTGTACCATAAAATGACTTTTCTCACAAGAAAGCACGAGATTTACATCAATACATCTCCGAAGGATGCGGGTTAGGTTGGCTAGACAATCATCAAATGAAGGTCCGAAGGCCGAAAAGTCATCCATGAAGACCTCAAGAAAGTCACCCACCATATCATTAAATATCGGAAGCATGGAAAGTTGCTGGTGCGTTAGAAAGTTTGAATGGCATCCTTCTAAATGCGAAGGTGCCAAAGGGGCAGGTAAAGGTAGTTTTCTCTTAATCCCGGGGGTCAATAGCCACCTAGTTATATCTAGAGAATCCATCCAGGAAACAGAAAAATTTATTTCTTTCTAACCACTCCAGGATTTGGTCAATAAGAGGTAGCGAAGAATGGTCTTTCTTTGTTGCAACATTTTGTTTCCCATAATCTACACGCACTCTCCAAGATGTAGGAGTGCGTGTAGGGATGGATTTGCCCTTGTCATTGACACGAATGGTGAGTCTCGCCTTTTTGGGCACGACATGAATTAGGCTCACCCAGGGGTTGTCGCTGATCGGGTAGATTATACCCGCATCTAACCACTTAATGATTTCCTTTCTAACAACTTCTCACATGTTAGGGTTGAGACATCGCTGCATCTTGCGGGAAGGTCGAGCCTCCTCCTCCGTATATATACGATGAGTGCAGTAGGAGAGGCTAATGCCAGTTAAGTCAGATAAGGACCATCCAATGGCTGCCTTGTGTTCCATGAGGATCTTCATTAGCTTGCATTCTTGCTCCATGGTCAGTTTTGAACTAATAATTACGAGGAGCGTTTCATTTGGTCCCAGAAAGCATATTTAAGCGTGTCAGGCAGTGCTTTCAACTCAGGAGTGGATGGTGAATGATCTGGCATTTCTTGGGACGAGAGTGTCCCAAAAGGATTAGAAGAAAGAAGGGCAAGAGAAAGAAGTTGGCCCTCAAATTGGCCAAGAAGAGGGGCATCTTGGATTGGTGGATCCAAGAAAGGAGAGCCCCAGTGATCAGCATTTGGGCTCAAGGTCCTAGTGTGGAGTTGCATTTCCGCCTGATTTGGTGGGAAGGAAAGGGCAATCCGGTCTTCAAGAGGGTGGAACGGTTGTGAGTAGCCCAGATATGACTCAGATCACGAGGTGAGAGAAGTGGAGAAAACCTCGTCAGAAGTTTGGTCAGGAGAAGGTATGGGTACGGGGAGGGATGGGGAACATCATAGTATAAGTCTGCCAGGTGATGGTCTATGTCTAGGGGCAATCCACAGCAGTCAGAATAGGTCCCTATTAGTCAGATACATGCGTTAACGGCCATGTCCTCGTCAGACATGTCATCCTCGATGCAATCGCAATCAAAGTTCTTGGTGTCCTTGAAAATGTTTAGCTTGAGCTTCTCAGAGCCAACGACGATCTTAATGCAACCCGACTCACAATCAATATGGGCGCGGGCAGTCACCAAGAAAGGTTGACCAAGGATGATCAGACAATCAGAAAGTAAATTGGGAACTTCCATATCCAAAATAAGAAAGTCAACAGGAAAATAGAGACTGTTGACCCTAACCACCACGTCTTCCATCACACCTTTCGAGATTTTGACAGCACGATCTGCCAACTACAATGTGACAGGGGTGGGTTTCAGATTTCCTAAGGCAAATTTCTCGAGCATGATGGTTGGTATAAGATTGATGGAAGATCCTAGATCAAGTAGAGCATGGTTAAAATTCCAGCCTTGGATACTACATGAAATAAGTGGTGTGCCCGAATCTTTCTACTTTGGTGGTAGATTTGACAGTATAGCACAACTCACGTGAGGCGAGAGAACCATCGGATTCTTTGTTTTCTTTGACTGTCGCCTGGGTGTAGTGTAGTCTTTGAAGAATCGAACGACAGTTGGTATGTGGTCGATAGCCTCTAACAGGGGTACTTTGATCTCAACATCCTTGCATAAATTACGTAGGTTATCAAAGGCTTACGCATGCTTTTTCTTGCCTTTTGGCTCCCTCAGTAGAGCCTCAAGGAATGGAACCGATTCTGGCACCAGTTTGGGCATATCGTCCTCACGAGAATGTGGTGCGCATCCCGAATGAGAGGGCGATGAAGAAGATAGGCCAGGATCAGGTCGAGGCGGATCAACAGTTTGCTTAACCCTCCTCGTAGTAATTGCATTGGACGTTGCGGGTCCAGTGGGATCATAAGGTGAAGGAGGGTTCACAATAGGGACATAAGGGTGATGTGCTACTGCGGGATTAACCTGGAATCCTGGTGGAGTGCTCGGAACTTACAGAATCTGATGAACCTGTCCCTGAGAAGGTCGTGCCTGTGGTTGCGGACCACGAGGTACAAAATTTCGCAGGTTAGGGACAGGTTGGGCTGGAAGAGTGCCCTGAGATCGAGTCATCATGCATAGTTGACTGATCTTAGCATTCTGCAGCAACAATTGGTGCTAAAGAGAGGTCATGTTTTCTTCATGGTGCTTGGACATTTCTGTCATCATTCGCATCAATTTATCAAGAGGACTTGATGCGTGTTCTGTTTGAGGTACGTAAGGACCTGATGGTAGATTTGCCACAGGATTATACTAGGCCCTTGGGATGACGGGTACAGACAGTCGCATTGGTCCACCCACAGGGTTTTGGTGTTACGAGTTATTGGACCATGCGAAGTTAGGATGATTTCGCCACCCTGGGTTATAAGTAGCAAAGAACGGGTTGTTCCCCAGGGCACAAGCATCTTCTAAACCAGAAGACGAGTCCACATGTGTATATTCATCCAAGCACATGGAGGCTTGGTCCTCCGTGTCAAAATACTGGCTCGCAGAAGCCAAGTCCACATTGCTTACCAAATCGCGTGGTGCGATACTCAGTAAGGAAGGTCTCCCAGGATTCTTGGGAATCAACCTGGCATTGGAAGGATTAAGGTTGTGACAGAGTGATGGTGTGGAGGTGTTTGCCATAGAGCGGGTAGGGTTGGCCAGAAGCTCGTCCAGCTTCTTGTGCACGATGTAGACTTCATCCAATTTTTGTGCAATTAAGTTAAGATATGTGGATGAATGGGAGGATCTCGTGTCAACTTCGTGAACATTGCGGGGCATGCTGGTACAATTAAAGGCGACAATGGAGGCATTGTTCATTGAGTTTTCACTCATGTTCTCAAACAATTCAAATGCTCTAGTCTCGTCTTTATTCATAAAATTCCCCCTGCAGGAAGCGTTTGCAATCTGCTTCAAAGTTTCATTTAGCCCATAATAGAAGATATAAGCTACATGTCACTTAGGCAGACCGTGGTGTGGACATTTCATAAGGAGGTCATTACACCTTTCCTACGCCTCATGAAACTGCTCGCCGTTTTGTTGCGTGAAAGAAGTAATAGTACGTCGAAGCGCATTGGTACTCCCGATTGGGAAAAATTTCTTAAGAAATGCTGTACGCATCTCTTCTCAAGTTCGGAGAGGTGTCCCAATGGTGCGCAACCATTACACTGCTTTGTCCCGCAATGAAAACGGGAACATTTTCATGGGGACGATACGCAGCTCAATATTTCTTGCTTTAATTGTTTCAGCTAAACGGCTTAAGTCCTCCAAGTGAGGAAAAGGGTCTTCACTGACCAATCCATGGTAATGGAAGTTAATTACGCTGATTACGTTTGGTTTTAGTTGGAAATCCTCCCCACCCACAGGGACATGAATATGCCCACAGGTTTCTGTAGCAGCAGGATTCTGATAAGAGCTAAGAGACCTAAGCTCCTTCCATTCGGGAGGGTTCTGCATTTCCTCCAAGGATTCCCTAATGGCTTCAATCTGCTCATTATACAATTCCATTTGGGCCTGGAGGTAGGTTAATGGGTCAATGGCTCCTCCACCACCTGGTGGGATTGGAGGGGGGTGGTTTCCTCCCTCGGGATTTGGGGGTGGGAGTGTAGCCATGTTTGTGGAGGAGAATGATGATTCACCAGTTTCTACCCTTCTAGAATTATCAGACAATTCAAACAATTCAGGATTTTGTGACCTCCTCCCAAACATGCACTACCGCAGGAAGAATTGGGGAGATGAGAAGGGAAAGGGGGATGAGAGAAACAACACCATAAGGGTACACTTGATGACAAATCAAAGCAATCAATTTACTAACCTCTACGATGTGCCCTTAGACCTAAAGATCTAAGTTACCTACTATCACAACCTACGAAACCAAATGAGATCACCACGGAACCACCGAGCCAAATTGAAAGGTCGTTTGCCCCAGTCTTAGACACCCGATAGCACGCGGGAACCCACACTAGCACGTAGGCGCTACACGTAGGTAGTTAGACCTCCAATCCTTAAGAGGGGTCAAGTTGCTACCAGTTTTAATTTAGAGGCTTAGTATCAAGCGCTCAAGGAATGTGAAAGGTGTTGCATACGAGTAATGCACAAGTGCGTCGATTTTAAGAGTATGTAAATCAAGCATACAATGGGGAAATCTCCCCGAATTAAAGTTTTAGATGGTGAATGGCTTTTAGAATTTCAACCTCAAGTAGCATGGATTTTATGATTCCACTGGATTACCAATTCAACCAATCTCCGAGTTTTCAGAAAATACAAGTTTTCTATGCCCAACAAACCCTTCTTCTATGTGAACTAGTTAATGCATACTAAAAATGCAATGGGCTTCCCTAGATGAAAATTTCTAAGTGTGGATGCACAAGTCAATTTTAGCTTAATGTGAGAGGGAGCCAACGCACTCAATTCAAGTGCTCCCAATCACTAAAATGATAATCCACACAAGGCTCAACCACCAAATGATGTAAAGAAAATGAAAATGTTGGGGTTGAAATATTCAGGATCGAATATAAGGCAGATGTAAAGTCGTGATGGGGTTGGAATCAACTCAATTCCAATAATCTCCACCAAAAAAAAGTGATCCCGAAATGCTAATAAATGAGGTAAGGAAGGATGGCAATCACTCAATTTTTATCTTGCCTCTAAGAAGACTTCACACAACGAAAAAGGCAAGAATCAAGATTCTTGGATTTTCGTTATGCGAAGTTTGCGGGATATGTAATGACTCGTCACACTTTTAGCCTTTTAAGATGTTTGGAATCTCAGTCAGACATCTGGACCCTTTCCCGGACGTTTAAAAATGAAATTTTTGGACGCACACTGCGCTCTACGCGCGGGTGGCACGCAGAACCCTCTTCTCCTCTCTCCCTTCCTTTTCTTCCCCAAACCCTAAACCCCATGCCGTCTATATAAGCCACCCCCTCCTATCTCCTCTCCACTCCACACACCAGCCACCACCACCACCTTCAGTGCTATGCGGGAGTGACGAGAGGGGGCGAGTAAGGGAGACTGCAAGGAGGCGAGCGGCGGAGAGCGCGGGAGGAGGAGGAGGCCGAGGTCGGAGGAGCTTCGGTGGAAGCTCGACGGAGCTTGCACGGCCGCCGCGGGTGCGTGCGAGAGGAGAGAACTCAGGGAGGCGGCCTCCCGGCACTCTGCAGCGACTGGAGCTGCAGTGATGCAAGGCGGAGCGAGCGGAGAGCACTGGAAGGAGTTCCTGATTCTGGAAGTTTTCTAGTATCAGACGTCTGGAGTGGAGTCCAGATGGCTAACGGGGTACCTGGACGTCTGGAGTGGAGTCCAGATGTGGCGTGAACCCTATGATAGAGAAATGAATGAATCGTTTGAGCTGTATGATGTACTTGCCTGCATAATTAAGATAAACTGCTAGCAATTTCCTGTATTATAATTGTGAGTTGCTTGTTAAATTATAAGTTTCCTGTAATTAATGGAAAATTACCTGTGAAATCATCAGTTGTATGTATCGAATTATGGAAACATGAGCTGCCTGTATATGGATGAGAAATGAATTGTAAAAGGTGAAATCTGGTTCGGAATAAATGAGGTGAATATGAGCATGAACCCTACAGGAAATTAGGAATAGAACTCCTGTGACTAGACGGAAACCTGGAAGGTAGACTGGAAGTGTGCTGGCCCTTGAGTACATGCTACCAAGGAGAGCAACTGTCCCCTTTTTGTGTAGAGCGGAGCTAGCCTCCCTTGGGTTGAGACTCGGGGTTAGGATTAGCTACTCTACACCGACTCCTGTTAGCCCTCAAGTATGTGGTACCAAGGTGAGCTACTAGTGTATGGAGGGAGCTAACCACTCCACGAGGCCCAGGGTTCAGCTAACCACCCTACACCGACTTGTTAGGAGCTCTGGGCAAACCAGGGTAGTTAGAGGAGGGTGCGCGAACTGTGGAGGGGCGAGATCCCTATTTAATTTTGAGGGGAGAGACCCCTATTCTGAGAGGGCAAGGCCCTATACTGTTTCGTGCTATACTTGGGCGTACCCACTAGCGGAAACGACTGACCGAGTGTCAGTGCGGGGTAGCTACCCATGCACTTATTACGTATGCCGTAGTCACCACTACATCTTAACAGTGACCTCGGGGTGGTTGACTGGGTGTAGGACTACCATGGGAGACTCTCTCGGCCAGGAGAGCACCATGTGTACCTTCTACTCTACGGAAAAGACTGTAATCAAGATCGTTCCCATGAGGAACATGCAAGATCAAGAATATCTGGATGTTTGAGAGAAATGAGTGAAATGGAAATACATATAAAACGGATAAATAGAGATGAGAATTAAACATGTTGCTTTTGACTATTTTTATATAACATAGATACCACTCTACTCAGCGTTCGCTGACTCTGTCTTTTCATAATACTGTTCATGACCAGGAGTTGAGCAGCCTGAAATTTTGACTGCGGAGGGTGCTGGGCCCAGTCGAGCCCAGCTGTAGTTTTTCAGCACTTCCTTTTCGTTCCTTTACTATTGTATTAAGTATTAGACCTTTAGTTACTGTTTGTCTCTACTGTTTACTTTGCTTTCCATTGTTTTTGTTGTTGTGGTGATATATACTGAAACAGCAGATTTGCTTTCCTTTACTGCTTTGTACATTTCTTCTGCTTAGTTATATTGCATACGTGAATGTGGTTTACTTTCCTGCTTTTTGTTATTTCTTGTTGGACAACTGGTTCTTGGGATTAGTCGAGGCGTGCCAAACTCGAGTCCTGTAGGGATCCGGGAATCGAGTCATAATAGGAAATCAAGGGGCGGTGGGTGTGGTAGCAAACAATCAACAAGTGGGTTTTAGTCCACTTGCCCTAAGAAATTCCCAAGAAGTGTTTTTAGGTTTTTGGAATTTTTAGATTTTTTTCTATGTTCTTTCAAGGTGACAAGATGACCTAAGTTACTACGAGGAAGACACCTACCTCCTCAGCAACGTGGGCAAAGCTCCAATTGCAGTGCCGGTGATTTCATGCTCTCGCACCTACCTTCGATTTGCCCACGTCTCCGACCTCCTCTGCGTGTCTCCTCCTTACAACAGGTACACATGCACACAAACAAACAAAACACCCATGAAGAAAAGGCTGGGAGAAGAGAAAATCAAAGGAAGAGAATAGAAACTTACTTCAAATAGCGCCTCCCTGGCAATGGTGCCAAAAAAGAGTGGTTTGAACTTGAATAGGTCTTATTAATATGGTGATATTATAGTTGAAATTAGTATAGTGAGTTAACCTAAATTGAGTCTACACCAACTTCACAAAAGTTTTAACCTGGCCTACTTGATTTTATCTTGATCACTTTTAGGCCCAGGGTCGATCTCAAGGAGGCGGGGATTAGGAGATCAAGGAGTTTCTACGCCTTTCTTAAAACGTATCTCTTCCTTACGTTTATTATATTTTCGATTTTTCTACTTTTAAGATTTTTGTGTGATAATGTTGTTCTTAAGGCACACCCTCAAAAAGGAAGTCCTTGGCCTTGAGCCAAATGATCCTTCGCTAGAAGCTAACTTAGGGTTCCAAAATCGATCTTGTTACTCACAAGATCAAGTATCTGCAAGACAAGAATTATCTTTTCTCTTTTATACTTTTTTTTTGGTCTTTTTTAATAGCAAGAAATAAAAGACAAATGAAAGCAGACTAAGTTGCAAGGAAAGAAATGAAAAGTAATACTTAGCTTAATATATTTATGTCTATATATATAGTATATATATATATAGTTATATTATATAGATAAGGGTAGAGGTGAAAATGAAGATGGAATGTAGCACGGTGTCAAGTAGGTCCACGTCTAGCAAGACGCAACCAACAAAACTAAGTGCCACGTGGAGTGTAGAGCATGTGTGTGTGAGTGTGGGTGGAAGCACTTGCTTTGCACGAGTATCGGGAAATATCCACAACTGGTGCGAATGTTCCTGCAATACGATGTGCGATGAAAGGGTGAGTGCACAAGTATGTGGGTAGTGAATGTGTGTATGGGAAAATGCAGATATGTGGATATATGAATATATATATGTATCTATAACTATATATATTTATATATATGTGTATATGTGTATATATTTATGTATATACAGGCATATGTGAGGATGAGAGTGTGTGAATATATATATGTGTGAGTATCTGTGAGGGTGAGTGTGAGAGAGTGAGAGTGAGGGTGAGCGCCTGCTGTGTGTGAGTATGGAGGAGGCGGTTAAGCCATCTAGGGTCAGCTGCTGACGTCTGGGTGCGCAGGCGCGCGGGTGTAGAGGTGAGCGCGTGCGTGCGCAGAGAGGGTGAGACGCAGTGCACAAGGGCTGCATAGCGCTGAGGGACGCACGAGCGTGCGGTCATGCAGGCGCGTGGGCACTACGACCGGCTGGAGCAGGTGACACGAGGAGAGAGAGTGACTTGCCACCAGATAAGTGAGAAACTTTCCGGTGGCTACGCTGACAGAGAGCGTGAACAGTGTGCGTGGGTGCGGGTGATCGGCTGTGGGGGTTTCGACGAGTGGGGGCGTAAAGAAGGCCTAGGACGAGCGCACGGCACGCAGAAAGGAGACGCTGAGGTGCGCAGAGGCACGCGGAGGGCCACGACGAGCGCATAGTGGTTGAAGGTGAGCTTCAGAGCTTGAAGCTCAATAATGGCAAGGGAGAAGAAATTGAAAACAAAAAAATGAAAAAGGAAGAAAATGTAAACAAAAAAGACAAATAAAAATCCACCATGCCCACCTGCACACAACGGAGTAGGGCAGTGGTGGAGCTCACAGTGGTGGTTTGAGACCACTGTGAACTCTCTCCTGCACATAGTGTACCTCTTCTCAACTTGTGAGAAGAGGTGCTGTGTATGGAGAAGGAGAGGGAGAGAGCGCCAGCAGCTGTGTGTGATGTTATGTGTGTTGTTTGCACAGGTCTAAGGGTGGAGTATCTGTGGGTGGAGACCGGTTGAGGTGGCAGGGGAAGGTGCATGAAGTTTTATAGAAGGCGTGCATGCCTCTCACCATGCTGCAGCAGGGTAGGGTGCATGGAGACGTGCATAGTAGCCGATTGAATAAGAAAATGAAAATGGCAAAATTGTAATGCAACACACAACGAAGATGTTAATTATAGAAGTGGATTGAATAGCCATTTATTCTCACTCTCTTCTCCTCTTTATAAATGCATGTAAGTGTATATTTACAATTGCAAATATGACTACATAAGATGCATGGGTAATGCTAGGAAATAACATAAGCTGGCATATTTATTGGTGTAACTTGCTGTGAAATCAGGTATCCACTAAAATGTGGATTTGTTTATCGAGTTCTCGCCATCCTGAATTCTATTTTAATTTTATTAAATAAGTTTCGGTGATAAGTACACGACTTATCAACCCACCCTCTGATTTGAGGGAACTTTAAGTCTAACCATCTACACACTATTCGTCACTAACTCGTTGTTCGGCGGTTTTAACGGAAATTGGGTAGCTAATGAACCTTCTAAGGTGGTATGGCTGGCAAGTTATCGTGGGTAACAGCCCATAGGTAGGTTGTCCAGAGCCCAGCCACTAGGCCATTCTTTTCCTACTACCTTTAGGTAAATCTTAGACTAGGGAAGCCACCTACTTAAAAAGAAAAAGAAAGTTCAAAAAGAAAAGAAAAAGAAAAGGAGAAAAGAAAGAAAAAGAAACAAAAAGAAATAAGCCACACTTCACCGCACAAGTATGACTGGCAAGTTATCGTGGGTAACAACCCATTGGTAGGTTGTCCAGATCCCAACTCAAGAAATGCACTTAAAAATTCCTAAAACACTTAGGAAGAAGCGGAGTAGTAGAATAAGCCAGGGAGATATACACTGGATTCACCCTTGTGCTGACCCCATAAAAAATAAAAGTAGGGAGAAAGCTACCGGTTGTATAAATACACCTCTAGGCAGAACTCTTTTTAAGGTCACCTACAGGTATAAAAACCCAAAGTTTGTTCTGATTGCTGATCAATGAGTCTATCACATTCATAAAAAGATGCTTAGAACTTAGGGTTCTCATCAAGTCTTGGGTGGGTTGAATGGCCGTAGAAAGCCACTCTATAACCCTAAACTCAAAAATCCAAAAAAAAATTAGAAGAGAAGAAAAAGAGATCTTTCTTTGAATAAGGCGAGGGCTTGAGGCGATCTGCATTTTGGTAGATACCCGGGCACTGTTGTGTCTTTGAAAGTTCAGGTCCTAAGTAAAAATTTCTTAAGGTTGAAAATGATTTATACCTGAGTAATCCAACCTAATTCTTTTATAAATATCATGTAGTTTTTGCTAGGAACTAGCAAAAGATAGGCATGGGGGTGTGATGTGCATACATCTAAATAGCAAAAAATGTCTGTTAATGCATGTTCCTAGTGTCACATTAGTATCATACATTGTAAATATTACATAACATGCATAATCATGTATTTAGGTCAAGTTGTATAAATTGTGTAGTAATTGTCTCCTTTTATGGTCAAGGAAAGGGCGATTCTTAATCAAGGCCTCGGATCAAAGATCCAACTGTACAGATCTTATCAGGGCAATGATTGGAGTTCAACGACTCTAAGATCGCCCTAATCGGACATCCGTAGCACCAGATAGAGGCCAAGGAACCCTAAAGATCAAGGGCCAAGATGATGCCAATCCACACCTCAGACAAAAAATCCGACTGCACGAATGGGTTCGGATCGATGATCGCAGCCTAACAGCGTGAAAATCGGCTCAATCCGACATCTGTGGCACCATATACAACATGCAAAAGATGGACGGCCAAGATGGTGCCACGTGGTGCCATCCCTGCCACCCAATCGGCCCTCAGAACTGCCGCTGCATCTCCAAAGGGCTTCCAACACGTGATCTGAGTCGTTGGATCTTGATCCAACGGCCGCAAGCATGCGCACCTGAAATCACAACCGTGACAAAGTCATCACCGCAACACAGCGGTCGAGCGCGAGCACGCAACGCGCGTTCGACTCTACATCCGCAGTGCGCGGGGGAATAATCACCATCGTGCGATCGGCTGCAGGTGGCGCGGATCAGCCAATAGCATGCACGTGCGATCTGATGCACAACGTGCACACCCAATCGCACACTAGCGTGCAATAAAGGCACAGATGAAGGCACGCGAGGAGAAATCTAAGCCGTCCGATCGCTAAGATTTGAAAGAGGTGCGCGGGTGTTTTGGGCGCAGAAGGCAGGGAGGCGCGTGCACATTGGCCACGATCATACCTTTAGTGACAGATAAATCCATCACTAAAGACCTGATATTAATGATTTGAGATGAAATGACCCATTTGCCCCCTCCAATCTACACCTATATATAGCCCTCTGACCTCCACTTCTTCTTCATCCCTTCCTTCTCCTCTCTTCCTCTCCAAAGCTTAAGAGAAGCTTGTCTCACACCCGGGATACTCCTCAAGAGCTAAATCCAAGCTTTCGCCCCCATTTCGAAAGTGGATCTGTAAAGACCCATTCCATCCTAAGCCTTTTAAGATGTTTGGACTATCGGTCAGACGTCTGGACCCCTTCCCAGACGTCTGGAAATCAAAATTTTGGTACGAGCCATCGCGTCTGTGCGTAGGTTACGTGCAAACAATACCTCTCTTCTCTCTCTTTCCCTCTTCTCTCCTCCATCCAAACCCTAATGCGCCTTATAAAAGTCCCTCTACCCCTTCCTCTCTTCCCCACTTCACCCCAGCCACCTTCTTCTCTTCCTCTCCACCACAGCGAGAGGAGCGAGCGCGAGAGCGGCGACGAGGAGGAGAGGCGGTGTGAGGAGAGGAGGAAGAGCTTGAGCTCGCGAGCTCATGAGGACTCACCGAAGGATGCACAGCCGGAGTAGCGCGTGTGGGAGGAGGAGCGCGTTGGGGGAGATGTCCCCGACACTTGCTGCAGCCGGAGCTGCAGACGAGGAGGCGAGGCCTCGGCTACGCGTGGCGAGGGAGAGAAGCAGGTCGCTCTGATTCTGGGATTTTTCCAAAATCAGACGTCTGGCGTGACATCCAAACGACGGGGTGGACATCTGGTGACTACACCGGACTTCTGAAAATAACTTTCTGCGAAGGTATGTTCCTTTTGCGGATACGGCCATGCAGGCTGCACCACAGCCTCGATCTGCATGGATAAAAGCGGTGGATTTTGTTAGTTGCATGCAGAGATAGCTTCGGGAAGGCACAGGACACGCCCTCCCATGCGATTCGGACGTCTGGATAGCTTACCAGACGATCGGAAGCACTCCTAGACATTCGGAGGAGAGGTCGGACGTTTGGAGCTGGGTTCAGACGGTCTAAAAGAGGTTCTTGACGTCTAAGGTCGACGCAGAAGCCTAAGGTGAGTTCTGGTTACTTTTAAGACGTCTGATTTAGGTCTGCAGTCTTGTTTTTGACCTGTTTAGGGTATGTTCGAGGTTCGTTTTACGCAAGCAAGATATCGATGTTTTCCTTGTGAGTTCCTCTACTTGTTAGAAGACCTTTTATACTGTTCTGAATGATCCATTGTGGTATGTTCCTTATTATAGGACTTCGATCAGTAGTGGGTTCGGGGCTTGCTGAGACACGTGAGCTTGCCATTCGAGCCCCCGATACTCCCGGGTTGTCTGGTCGAGTGGCCTTCCCCTAATTTAATTATAAAACCTGAATGCATATGTGGATTGGATAATTATAAACCTAGGATATGGTATGAATCCTAGGACGAGAAGTACTTGCACTATTTGTATGCGTGTTGAAATTGTAGTCTTAAATGAATGAATAGAAATGTTAACAACTGCCTGTTAATAAACAAGAGCTGCCTGTGAAATATGAAATACCTGTGCTAGTTAAACAGTTACATGTGACATTACCTGTTGTATATGTTAAATGATGGAAATACGAGTTGCATGTGTATAACCTGAAAATGGAAATGTGAATGATGAAACCTGGTATGGAATGGCATGAGAAATACGAGTATGAACCCTACGGGGAATTAGGAGTAGAGCTCCTGGGAATAAATGGAATGGATCTGGTAATGTGAGTGGGAAGTGTGCTGGCCCTTGAGTATGTGATACCAAGGAGAGCGACTGTCCCCTATTTAGTGTAGAGCGGAGCTAGTCGCCCTTGGGTTGGGACCCGGGGTTAGGATTGGCTACTCTACACCGACTTCTTGGCTCTCGCGTACACTGTATTGGGGAGAGCTAGCCACCCAACGGGGCCCGGGGTTCAGCTAGTCACCCTACACCGACTTGTTAAGCCCACTGGGAAAATCATGGTAGTCAGACGAGGGTGCGCTGGCTGTGGAGGGACAAGACCCCTGTTACTGAGAGGGCTAGGCCCTATGCTGTTTTGTGCTGTACTTTGGACGTACCCGTTAGTGAAAACGACTGACCACGTTCCAATGCGGGGTAGCTACCTGTGCACTTATCGTGCATGCCGTAGTCACCGCTATGTCTGTCCGTGACCTTGGGGTGGTTGACTGGGTGTTGGATCACCACAGAGGACTCTCCCGGCCAGGAGAGCACCACGTGTGCCTTCTACTCTTCGAAAAAGATTGCAATTAAGATCGTTCCCATGAGGAACATTCTAGATCAAGAAAGAGATCTGAAAAATAAACCAATGGGTGAAAAGGAATAACATGTGAAATAAAGTAATTGGAATAGATAGTTTACCTATTAGCTTTTACTGCTTTAGTTAGTTGATTGCCACTCTACTCAGCGTTCGCTGACTTTATTTACTCATAACCCTTTTCAAGTTCAAGTGTTGAGCAACCTGAGTCACTGGCTGCAGAGGGTGCTGGGCCCAGTCGAGCCCAGTAGTAGTCTTGCTGTTGTAGTACTTTTTTTTGTTAGTGAGTTCAGACTCTTGTTACCGTTTTCGTTTCTGTACTTTGTTTCCATTTTACTGTTGTTGTGGTGATATGTACTGTTAGCAGCTTTCACTTCTTTTACTCCTTGTACTCTTTTACTGTTAGTTACTTAACATAGTGAATGTGGTTTACCTTCCTACTTTTTGGTTATTTCTTGTTGGACGACTGGGTTTTGGGATTAGTTGAGTCGAGTCGATCTCGTGTCCTGTAGGGATTCGGGAATCAAGTCGTAACAGGATCCCGCGACAATGACGACGTGCTGCCTCATTCACATTCTTCCAACTTCGTCCTCCTTCTTCCTGCCTCGTCCTCCATTTTCCAGGCGTCGCCTCCATCCGGCTTGTCCTCCAAGCATTCATCAAGGAGGATAACATCTCTCTCCCTTCTTTTATCGCTTTCTAGAGTAGAATTTCCCGCTTTCTAGTTGTAACAGTTTCCTGCTTTCTAGTGTAATCATTTCCTGCTTTCTTAGTTGTAAAAACATTATTCAAATACCAAGTGATTGCTCTCTCCTTCTATCTCTCTTATTGTTTATATCGATTCCATTGTAATTATTTCATCTTTTAAACAAAATACAATTACGGATTTTGAGATTGCCGTAGCCTCCCTGTGTTTGACTCGGAACTTCTTTACAGATTTTCGGTATAAATTTTATATGTTGAACGGATTTCTTCACAACTCAAACTACGACGACGGGTTTTCAAATCCAACTGAGAATGCGTAGTTTTCCGCTCTCAACAATTAGCCAATCCAACCCAGATTCTATGCCCACACATTATCCAACGGAATATCACAACTTCTTGACAACAATGGACAATGGACTTTTGGACTCCCCATCCAAATGGAACAATGACAGCCAAATCTGCATACAAGGCACTAATGGAGGATGGATACAAAGGGACTGATGCTCAAAGAAGCCAATGCCAACTTTTGTGGAACAACAAAAAACTACAACCAAAAGTAAAACAATTCATAGGGAAGCTAATCTCAACCTGCCTCCCCAGTGGTCAACGACTTGCAAATATAATACCGGGCTATAACAATCTCTGTCCCATGTGTGAATCTGCATTTGAAACTGAGAAGCATTAATTTATGGATTGTTGCTTTGCTAGGGTGCTATGGTTTGCAATTGGCATAAGAACACATGATATTGAATTACAGCCAAGGGAATTACTTTTCCAAATCCTCAGTCATCATGAATGCCCCTTTGTAGAAGCTTACAGCATATTGTATAATATATGGCTTGCTAGATGCAATAAAAAAACACCAAGGCAAAGAACCTCAGTTGATGCACATTATTAAAAAAATTAACTATAACGCCTGTATAGGTGTTGAGAGAGGAGCCAGCTAGATGTCTGAAAGAGGAGGTAATTTGCAAACAACATGATGTTGATATTACAATTCAGGTGGACACTGCTTTTAAAGATGGGAGAGCTGTAGTGGCTTATGTCTGTTTGCTGAATGAGAACATATTTTTTAATGAAATTGCCTTTGAAACAAAGGACACCTCACCTGAGGAAGCAAAGTGCAATCGAAGTAAGGGTGGACCTTGCAGACACTTATGGATGCTATAAAGTGCAGATCTTCAATTACTGTGCAAATGTTGTTCACATGATTTTGGGTCTGATAAATCCAATATGGAGGAAAAAACCATCAATCCTCACGTGCAAACATCTCATCCATGCCTCTAGTAATGTATATCTTGTTAATGTCTCTAGAGATCATGTTATTGTTGCTGATACTTCAGCAAAGAATTGCTTTAGGAGTAGGACCATAGGAGAATGGTGTAATACAGTCCCACCCTCTATTATTACTCATCTACTAAACTAATGAATACTACCTTTGGGCATTTGCTTAAGGAAAAAAAAAAAAGTTAATGGATCTCGATTCCAACATCACTGGGTCCTTTTGCTTCCCAACCAAAGTGGTTGAACATTTTACAATAGTCTCTAAGTTTAGATATTGTCTCTCGTTCTACGGAGCCGTCAAATTTACGCTTTAAAAGGTGGTTCGTTATCTTTTTCTCTATTTGTAATCTTTGAGTGTGATTGTCATTTTCTCCGCCATGGTCTTATGAATGGTTGTGATTCTAAGATTGGGCAAAATTACTCTTGCAAGCATTTATTTATAGTTATAGGAGATTAGAGGATCTAAACCTATAAAAACAAATGGTTAGCGGTAGTTATTAGATGGTTTTAGTGGAAGGTAAGAAAGGAAGGAAATTCCTCTAGATAATTACACCCTTACTTTTCCATCCTTGTGAATGTCAACATATTGTACATTTCTCAACTTCTTGCTCAGTTCAATTCCTCATAAGTGAGCTTGAAGAACCTAACATCTATATCCAACTTATCATTCACCTCCAAAAAAAAAAAAAAAAGCCACATCCTTCAAACACATGCTAACTAGCACTTTCTGATCCACACAAAGATCTTATCCGTGAGATCTTGCCCATTTATAGAGGAGAATGAGACAGAACCAGAGCGTGGATGAGAAGAAATATTTGTTTCTCACTTTCCCACATTCCTTCCCTATTTTTTCAATTTATCTACCTAAAAGTTTACAACTTTTGTCAATAACGACTATACTAGCTTGTCTTTCAACCAAAGGACTAGATGTCACAATTTACATGCCATATATTTTTCACGATAGATAAATTTTTATTTTTCAACTGACTAAAATTTATTCTAAATAAAAAATTATAATATAGGATATCTAGTAGATGATGATAGAATAGGTTGTTTGGAAAACTCGCAAGGAATTATGCACACGGTACGAAAATCGTATAATAAAATTTTTCTTCCATATATAATATTGAAGCCTTCTTATACTTTACGAAAACTAAATGGCATCCAAAGCGCGAACAATTTATTGTAAGGAATAATGTATGGAGTAGAAAGGGACATTTGATGAAGAAAGCCCAAAAATACACGTGCAAATTTCAAGACAGGGACATTTTTCTTTACATACAGTTTGGCACCGTTGCCTTCTTAAATTGTTGCATTATTTTAGTTGTTTTGACGAAACGATTGCTTGTAATATAGGTCATGGTATATTTTAAGTAAGAGGATAACACCACTTTATTATTCTTTCATCCATTTGCATCTGATCTAACAACTTGGGAAGCCTAATAATTTTTAATTGAAATAAATTGATAATTACTAAAAATGTAAGTAATTGCCACAATAAGGTAATTTGGTTATAGGCATTTTAGAAAATAGGATACGAGTCTTCACGTCTACGTTATCTTAAGGATTGATATGGGAGAGATAATCAATTCCTTAATTTGGCCAATTGAACTTTTTGTCATGGAAAAAAAACACAAAAGAAGTGCCAACTAATTAGATTAATACATGATAATCTGGTCAGAACTTAAAGATTATGAGACAAAACCATAAAAAAAAATTGAATATTTGCTTATCCAGGATGCCTGTTGCTTTTTTTTTTTCTTTGTCCTAAGAAGAGGAGATTACCAAAGTAAATTTGTAAATGGGCATACAAAGCAAATTTCTAATTCTTGAAATATACAATACAACTTCTAGATTTCATAATTCTAATGCACCTAATTTGAAAACATCCTAATCCAAATATTCCAAGAAGGTCATACCTTGCATCTTACTATCTTAAAGAGAAACTTTGATAGAAGGCAATCAATGAGCCTAAGGAGCTTTGACCGGAGGCAATCGATGAACCTAAGTAACAATCAAAATCATTTTCTAGATGATGGTAGGGTCAAAAGATTAGGACAAGGATAGAAGTCAGTAATCGTATATTATCAATTGGATGACATTGAAAGCAATTATCAAGGAAGCAAGAAGAACAAATTGCTCAAGCTAAACTAACTTGCTAGAAGTTGTATGAAGCATAAAGCTATATGTTATTGTCAACATTGCTTATCCCTAATGGAGTACGAAATATGTGCATGAATTATGAGTCCTGGTGAATGGTTTTGTCAATGCATAGACTAACTGCCATAGTTGGTTATGAATAGACATAGTTGGCTATTCAAGCCTAATAAGGGTGGTTGAATCTTCAAAATAATGGCTTAAACCTAGCTCTATGAATAGTGATGTATACAAATCCATTTAGGTTAAAATGTCTATTTGTGTATGTTTCTAAGCTTATAGATGCATTCCTTATTATAAATATTAGAAAAAAAATATTGCATAGCATGCAACATTCTGCATTTAGAATAAATTATATAAATTATAAGGTAATTTTCTTCTTTTTATGGGCAGGAGAGAAGGAGATTTATTTCGAGGTCTCGAATTGATAGTCCAACTATACAAATCTGATCAGGACAACAATCGGAGTCCAATGCCTCCAAAATCGTTATGATCGGAGTCCCGTAGCATCTTATGCTATTCAAGGAAGGTCAACGACTAAGGGGCTGGGTGGCACAATTCAGAGCTTCAAACAATAAATCTAATCTCACAGATGGATTCAGATTGACGATCATAGCTCAACGGCGTGAAAATCGATCCAATCCAACATCTGTGGCATCACCTACGAGCCAAAGAAGGTGGACGGTCCAGATGGTGCCATGTGGCACCATCCAGACCACCCATCACCACTGCCTACCCTCCCCTTTCATAGCTGCCTTTAATCTCAACACTTGGGATTCTTTAATGCAACGGTGGGTGGAGGCACTCCCAAACGGAGGGAATGGGTTCTAATCGCCCTGCTCCTCAAATCTTCCACGTAGGCGGGAGCGACTAAATAGAGCCACTTGATTTAGATCCAATGGTGACGATGAAGCCACATGGTAGCACAGATCGATGCAGATGCGACTGGGCGGGAAACGCACTTACAGACGCACGCGTGATCACATGTGCTGGAGCGTGATCTGAGGCCCGTGGGCGCACAAAATCCAAGCCCTTCGATGGCCATCCGACAGTCCATCTCTCTTTGTGGGGACAATTGCGACCTTCGGGTCTTCACCGACGTTTTAAATGTCGTTGTTGACCTGTACCATCTTTAGCCTACTCTCCTCCACTATAAAAAGCCTTCACCCCCCTCTATTCATCATCATCTCTTCCTCTTCTTCCAACACCTCCTCCAAAGCTCTAAGGAGCTAGTCTCAAGCCTAGGATGCTCCTTAAAGTAGAAAAGTAAAATATTTTCTTGCTTCTCACCCCCTTTGTGGAGCATCCCGTGGCCATCCTCTCACCCCGATCTGGAAGTAGATCCTTGCCGCAACGCCATCCTGCCCCGCCCTCCATCCTCCGATTTCGTTCTTCTTCGTCCAGCCTCTCACTACCTTCATCTAAGCACTGTCAAGGCAAGTCATCCTCCAAGCAGCTATTGAGGGAGATTCTTCTCACCTCTCTCTATCTTGTATCGCTTTTCTAGTGTAGTTGTAATTTCTTCCTTTATTATCTGTAGTAAACTTTGGTTAGATAAATATTGATATTCTCTCTCTCTCTCTTATTTTGCAAGAAAATTAGCTAGATATTATCGACCTGATCTCTTGCTTTATAAAAATATCACAAAAATCACAAAAGATAAAAACACCAAAAACAAATACAAGCAAACATGGATTTTTACAAAACCAAACGTTCGCCTCCCCGTATTGGACCTAGAGCTCACCTTGAGCTTCGATTATAACTTTTATCTAATAGGGAATTTCTACGCACTACAACGACGGGTTTTTAACTCAAACTTTTTGCGTACAAAATCTCATTGATCATTTTGGCACTGTTGCCGGGGAGGTAACGCTCTTTGGTTTTTCCTACGTTTTCTGCCTTAAATTTTTACCTCACTTGGCCCCTTTCTTTCTGTGATTACAGGTACCCTTCCAAGGCAAGCCAAAGTAGAATAGATTAGAGTAAAGTGTAGATAGAAGGTTCTGTAAGTATATTCCTCCACCCCCACCCACTAAATTTCATTTCACTACCTAATAACTCAAACCCTGATTAACCTAGGAGTTTGCATAAACCCTAGGTTAGTCCTGGTTGTTTGATTGTCAGTTCACTCACCTCACCTACTCGCATAAATTAAAAATACAAAAAAATACTCTTCTTTTCTTGTGGGATTAAGCTAAAAGTTACACACCTTATACACCCACACACCCAAGGCACCTCACTTTGATTTGATTTAATCACTTAACCGGGAATCCGACCTAAGGACCCAGTACACCTACAGGACTTATACATATAAGTGATTACAAATAGATTAAGCTAATTACCCTTATGTGCCTTAATAGGTGGTGCATCAGGCCACTTGTCTGAATTGTTTAGGCCACACCACTTTAATTAAAATTTGATTCATTCAACAGCTTGCTCTCTAGGGTTGATTTTTAAGGTTGAACCAAGCACTCCATATTATTTTTTATTTTAAAGGAATATATCATCACTGGTGCTTTCAAAACTTGGTGCACCTCCTGAACTTGATCGAATATACCTAAAGATTAAACCTTATAAGCTACTAAGCAAGATTTAAACTTTAAAATCAACCTCATCTTTAATAATCTTGCTAGAAAACCATTAGTTGTGCATGCACACACATTGAAACTAATCTTTAATGGCGCAACCCATCTAAAGGGTCCATCACAATCTAAGAGCACAATCATCCCAAGTCTAATTAAAACTGAGTAGACGTTGGCCTTAAGGATTAACTCGCTCTTTGGGGCTCTAACTAAGATTTTTTTGATTAATCTGCTTCTATCGGCCCATCTGATGTCTAGTTAGGGGAGTAGTGTCAAACGATCGCGGTTGGAGGGTATCAAAGGATCCGAAGGCCTAAGCCAAAGGAAGAGCCTTCTCCCCAATCCCTCCCTCTAACTGGTTGGATTGACCGGATATAAGTAGACCAAATCTTTTCTTTCATCTCAAGGTGGGTTTTGAGAGTCTGTAGGTCTTTAAGTTACCTACCTAATGACAGGTTTGGTTTGATTGTACTGCAAGGCATCTTCCTTTCCTTTGTTTTAGCTCCTACTTTGCCATGGATCCTTCCACATCCTACTCACATTTCCACTCCTACCCTCCTACCACCACTTATCCCCAAGATGATTACTATCCCGACTCAACTTATGACTACCCATCCCCTAGTCGAGATAACTTTGATTGGGGATATGATTCCGGACCTCATTGTCTATGGCCTAACCCTGAACAACAAGATTGTGATTATTATCCTTCTCACGCCTACACCAAGTATAGATCTTCACCCTTTGATGAACAACCCAACATGATCCATATTGAAAAAGGATATGATGATTATAACACCTACCCTCCCCTTGATTATGCTGAACATAGGTCAGTACCCTTCTTTGAACAACCCTAAATGACCTATTATCAGGGAGGACCCCTAGAACCATAATATCTTGACTCCCCTAGATTTAACCCAAACCCATCCAACCCTGAACCGAATCATTTGGTTGAGGTGAACTAGGTCCAAGATAGGGTGCTGGCTAACTTTAGGAACACCTTACGATCTTTGGAAACTCAGCCAACACCCTGCATGGAAGCATTAGAGCCTATGATCAAAATGATTGATGAGATTTATAGTTCTTTATTGGATTGTCTCCAAGATGTTGATGATAAGGGCCTAGGTGAGTTTTTACTTAGGAAATTGTCAAGATTGAGGATGAAATTCATGGTTACCCTAGTGCAATCTTGAAATGATTTTTAGAATGAAGCCCCTTCAAGAGAGCCAATGTTTGAACCTGCTTAGGCACATGTCGATGGGGACACATTTTATTATAATTCCCTACTTGGAGGGGGTGAGATATGCATGACGTAAAAAATGCGGAATAAAGTAAATAACAATCTCAAAAGAAGCAATCACACAAGACACAAGTAATTTTTAGGTGGAAGCCCAAATCGGGTGAAAACCACCACCTAACCCTCTCGAGTTAGGATTTCCCGATCGACAAAGTCGATCAAATCCACTAAACCCAGTCACTTGAACGAGGGTGGCTAAACCTCAACTACAACAACACTACTTAGACCGAGGGTAGTGTACCTCAAAACCCCTTCTCTTCACAAGAAGGATTTTCTCTCACGAAGGAGACGGGAATTCGCAATGTGAATACCTAACCAAATAACAAAGTAAAGATTACAACAACCTATAGAGCCACAAAATAAACCTAGCTACTATAGGTAAAGAGACTTCCCTTTGCTTGGAAGTGCGTCTGCTTGACGTGGGTGAGTGAACCATGCTTTGGCACAACAGCGCTCTCGTAACATTGGCGGGAGAGCGAGTGCATAGTAGGACGAAGCTCTTAGGTGTGGAATGAGTGCTTGGAGAGCTAGAGCTTCTTCTATTTATTGGACACAAAATTGTGGAAAATGTGTTGCTTGGTGTGTCTTTTGTATATTTTGCAAGCCAAGGGGTCCTCCTCTATTTATAGAGGGCCTAGGAAGGCTTTGGAAGGCCTTAGAAGGCTTCCATAGCCGTTGGGGTTGAACCCAAGGCA
The DNA here is from genome assembly GCA_037157565.1 of Thalassia testudinum. Lineage (NCBI taxonomy): Eukaryota > Viridiplantae > Streptophyta > Magnoliopsida > Alismatales > Hydrocharitaceae > Thalassia > Thalassia testudinum. The sequence goes on from JAZHRO010000073.1 coordinate 158,297,420, forward strand.
AAACAGGCTGTAATCAAAATCAATCATGATTCTGATAGGGTCATTAGACATTTGGTCTGGGTATCAGACGTCTGGAAAACCTGTTTAAGACGTCTGGGAACTAAGTCAGACGTCTGATTCTAGGCGGGTTTCCTTCCTGACTTGATTCAGACCTAAACAGGGTTCTAGTGTACGGCCATCAGATGACATATAGTGCTGGTTGCTGCCTTATTTCGTCGTGATGGTTATTTATGGTTTACAATTGTTATAGTATATGACAAAACAGCTACCAGATTACTACAAATTTTTACTCGGAATAACAAGTTTTCCCGAGGTCAAACTCAGGGAGGAACTAGAATTCTAGAAGCATAAATATTCACAATTTTGTTATAAAAATAATAAGAGAGAGAGAGAGAGAGTTTTGTTGGCTTCTTCTTTTTCTCTCTTTTCTTCTTCTTGGTCGTTTCTCTTCTTCTTGAGAATCTGATCAATGAAAAGCAATGGGAAATGATCCTTCTTCGTGGAGGAATTGAGTCACCGGTAATCTATGCAGACTCTCCACGAGTTGGCTAATTGGATAGGTATGACTTCTCCGATTTCAGTCGTAATGGTGGTGAGCCTTGCCTTTTTAGGCACAACCTGAATTGGGCTCACCCAACGACTGTCGGAATTCGGGTAGATGATCCCTGCATCTAACCACTTGATGATCTCCTTTTTCACGACCTCCTGCAGATTGGGGTTTAATCGTCTCTGCATTTCACGGGAAGGTCGTGCACCCTCTTCTGAATAAATATGGTGTGTACAATAAGAGGGACTTATTCCAATCAAGTCATCGAGAGTCCATCCAATGGCTCTACGATGTTGCTGGAGAACAGTAATTAGACGGGTTTCCTAATCAGGAGTGAGCTTGGAATTTATAATCACAGGAAAAGTCTGATTAGAACCCAAGAAGATGTATTTCAAATGATCGGGAAGGGGTTTTAGTTCAAGGATGGGGTTATCAGTAGCAGCGGGTGGTTCAGGGTAAGTGTGAGGTTCAAGGATAGGAGTTATGGGTTTGTCTAAATCAGGGTCTGACTCCTCTAATTGCGGTTCAAGATCCTTTTGTGGTTGATGAGGCATAATCAGGTTATCATCAAAATGTGTTTCATCAACTAGAGCCTTGATATCATAGATTTGTTCAATGACACCGCAATTGATTCCTTGTTGGGCCTTAAAGGTATCAATTTTTAGGGTTTGATTTCCAAATTTCAGCTCTATTTGGCCCTCCTCACAACTAATGTTGGCTCTAGCAGTAGCTAGGAAGGGTCTCCCTAGAATGATCGGTGTATCCCTAGGGTTTTCAGGTGCGTCCATGTCTAAGACTATAACGTCTACAGGGAAATAGAAATCCTGCACTCTTACAATAACATCCTTAAGAATCCCTTTAGGTGACTTTATAGATTGATCCGCTAATTGTAGTGTCACCTCAGTTGGTTTTAGGTCAGATTCTTCTAGGTGTTTAAGTAAGGATGTGGGTATCAGATTTATGGAAGCACCCAAGTCTAGCAATGCTCTGTCAAACTGGGTTTCACCTATTTTGCAGGAAATCAGGGGAGTACCTGGATCTTTTGCCTTGGGTGAGAGTCTGCTTAGGATTACAGAGCTGGCTTGCTCTGACAGTACAATTAAACTCCCACTCTTGGTTCGCGGCTTACGCCGAGGTGTACACACATTCTTCAAGAATCGTGCGTAAGCCGGTACGTGGCGAATCGCATCCATCAAGGGGATGTTTATTTGGACCTGCTCAAAGAGCTTGACCAGGTCCTCCCCTGGTGCAACGGGTTTTGTTGTCTTCTTTCCCTTGGTCAAGGCCTCGGGAAATGGAACCTTGGTTGGTTCTTCTAGGATAGGTCCAGGTCTTTGATCTGGGACAGGGATAGGAACGTCCTGGATTACTATCCTAGGGTTTGGATCACTACCAGGCTTGGAGTGGTTTGGATAGGGTGGATCTTGGGTCTCTTTACCACTACGGGTCGTTACGGAATTTAGTCCTGCGTGGTTTTGGTTAGGGTTTGATAGGATGGGTTGCTGCTGATAACTTGCATAAGAGGTGGAAGCCTCCATCCCGTCAGGTGAAGGAACAGAGGGGGCCTGATAAATCATGTGTGCTTGGCCTGGGTTTGGGTTCATAACGCGCCGCTGGGTTGGCACGTTATTAGGGTTAGGAAGTGGTTGGGAAGGAAGTGTGCCCGGTTGGCGAGAATTTGCTAACTGGGCCAGTTGGTTTCGAACCTCTGTAAGTTCGTCCTTGTGTTGCTTCTGAATAGCCGCATTCATTCTTTGAATGTCAGCCAGAGTCTAAAGGATGAGGGACATTTGGTCTTGATTTGGCCCTGATGGATAAGTAGGGTTGGGCGGAGGCTGAGATGGCTGGTAAGGACGAGGTGGTTGTGGACGGGGCTGAAAGGGTGGTCTTTGAGTTTAGGAATTTCCCGTCCACTGGAAGTTGGGATGGTTTCGCCATCCAAGATTGTAGGTGTTGGAGAATGAGTCATTCTGGATGGCGTTGAGGTCCTCGCAGGTCTGAGGAACCTCCAAAGAGTTAGAGAATGAGGGAATAGAATTCCCCTGGCTAGTATAGAAAGGATCGGAGGATCCTCCGATCCGAGAATCAGATGGGGGTGGATATGGATCCATCCCAGGAGAAGGTTGGTGGAGAGTGTTTTGCACAGTCTCCCGTGTGGAAGGAGGCTGTGCAAAAGAATTATGCACAGAGGTGGCTCACTGCAAGTGCTGAGTCAGCTCGTCCACCTTCTTCTCAATTATAGAGACCTTGTCCAATCGACTGGCCATCAATTCCAGGTCGACTGATGCGGACAGGCCCTGCGTCTCATGTTCTCCCCTAAGGTTCGTTGATGCGCGGGTATTCGTCCTGTTGAATAATCCCATGGAGTCATTATTGATGGAGTTCTCGCACATATTTTCGAGAATCTCCCACATGGTGTCCTCATGCTGACCCATGATATTCTCTCCACAAGTTGCATTGACGAAAAGCCTAATATCTTCACGGAGTCCCTGGTAAAAAGACTGGACTTGTTCCCATTTAGGAACTCTGTGATGGGGGCACTTTCTCATGAGATCCTGAAAGCAATCCCATGCCTCATGAAGAGGTTCTCTCGATTGTTGCGTGAAGTGGGTAATCTGATGGCGCAAGGCATTGGTCCGACCAACGGGAAAGAACTTCAAAAACTCGGACTGAAGTTCCTCCCAATTGTTGATCGGCCGGGTCTGTGTTTGGTACCAATGAGTGGCCTTGTTCATAAGGGAGAAGGAGAACATCTTCATAAGGAGAATATCCCAATTTTGCGCATCTGACCCAAAAGTCTGGGCTAGATGCTTTAGCTGTTTGATGTGCTGGAAGGGGTCTTCAGAATTAAACCCATAAAATTTAGGTATGGCATAAATCATATTGGATTTTAATTCAGAATTAGGTCCTCCAATTGGGATTCTGACTCAAGGCTCAATAGCCACCGCAGTAGGATTATAATGGTCCCGCATCATAGGACGCTGCGGTGGGTGCACAAAGTTCTGGAAGAGGTCATTGAGTCACCGGAGCTGGTGCTCTAGATTGTTCTCTTCCTCAACTGGCTGAGCCATTGTGGAAGAAGAAGGTGAGTTGGGTTCGGAGTCAGAGGAGAGGTCTATGTGAAGTGTTGTTTGCTCAAACAAGGGCACTGAGGCTCGACCTCGAGGAGAGTGAATTTCTAAAGGAGGTTTCAAGGACCTCCTACCAAATATACACTGATGGAGAAGATGAGTTTAGCAGGTGCTGGACCCAATCAAGACACTTAAAATGTTGGGTGGCTATAGAGGTGAGGGACAAATGGACCCCTTGATCAAAAGATCGTCCACCTGAGAATTACCTGGGCAACTAGAGAGGGTGAGTCCCGCGAAGACCCCTACACGGTAGAGCTTCCCCACGGGTTATAGGGTTTCCCCTACTCGACCTCTCTTGTCACTGAGATTCCAGGTAGACCAGAATGTGGATCTTGACTTCTTAAGTCTACCACTTTTAATCAAGATCAATGTGCTTAGGTTTTCACTTGAACTTTACCTTTTGAGTGTAAGGAGTGACCTAAGTTGAAGGTTGGTTGACCCAAGGGGTCAACTTCACCTATTAGTTCCTTTGAGAGCTTATTAGGTCTTGTCTTTTAGGGTTCAAGTGTCTTTAAAGAGTCAAATTGCTTACAGTTTCTTTGAATAAGTATTTTCAATCAATGGCTTAGGCACACTTTTTTTGGGATTTCTCAATTCTTGCTTAAGAAGTGTGTCTCTAAAACCCTAATGTTAAATCTTATGTTGGCTCTACTTGGTCCAGTTAGCTCCTTGTTGGGTAATTAGGGCTCAGGCAAGAAGGTGTTAGCCCTTAAATACCCTTAATAGTGTGTGCAGAAATAGTGAGTTGAAATTGAAAACATGCAGCTTTGATGATTTACTCGGTATGGAAGATAGGTTATACCTATATTGCTTGTTCTTTCTTTTTCTTCCTCTTTAGAATTGAGGGGTTAAAGTGAGAGGATAGAAAATTACCTGTCCTTGGAGTGGTTGTTGTGCGGCTGCTTATCTTCTTGATTTCCTGTGCCTGCACACAAAAGAGAAGAGATTAGTAGAAACTCAAAAATAGAGATCTTATGGCTTCTAGAATAGCCGTTGCTCCCCGGCAACGGCGCCAAAATAGTGCTGGTTGCTGCCTTGTTTCGTCGTGATGGTTATTTATGGTTTACAATCGTTATAGTATATGACAAAACAACTACCAGATTACTACAAATTTTTACTCGGAATAACAAGTTTTCCCGAGGTCGAACTCAGGGAGCAACTAGAATTCTAGAAGCATAAATATTCACAATTTTGTTAAAAAAATAATAAGAGAGAAAGAGAGAGTTTTGTTGGCTTCTTCTTTTTCTCTCTTTTCTTCTTCTTGGCTGTTCCTCTTCTTCTTCGTCTTCTTCTTTCTTCTTTTCTTCCTGCCTTCCTCTTTCTTCTTTAGCCTGCGGCTGTGGTGATCTTCTTCTTCTTTCTCCTCTCTTTCTTTCTTTCTTTCAGCTGCAGAGTCATCCTTTCTTCTCAGCCTGCCTTGTTCTTTCTCTTCTCTGCTTCCTTCTTTCTTTTCTTCTCTTTTCTTGTGGCTGTGTCTTCTTTCTTCTTTTTCTTCCTTCTTCTCTGCTTCTGCTCCTTTTCTTTTCCTCTTCTTTCTCTCTGGCCGCTGCCCTTTCGTCATCTGACTTGATGCTTATACGACTTAACTGTGGGTTTGCTACAGTGCGACTTCTTCTCTTCTTCTTCAGCTCCTCTCCTTCCTTTCTTCTTCAGCTGCTCAGTGCGGCTAAGGCTTCGGCCGCTCCTCCTCTCTTCTTCTTCCTTCTTTCTTTCTTTCCTACGTGCACACACAGTGGTCAGTGCAAAACCTACCCTTACCCCTTCCCCACGTCTCTCTCTTTCTCAGAATCTCTCTTAGGACTGCTCTCCCAGAGCTGGGTAATCGGGTTCAGGTAGCGTGCCCGGGACCAGGCCCACCGACGTGCGGTGGTGGGCGAGGAGTGCTTGGTCGGGTAGCGGATCCGGCCTAGACCCGTGGGGCGTGAGCACGGGCGAGGGCGAGCGAGCGCGTGGCGCGCTGCGTGCGGGTGAGAGGGACCTGACCCCTGTGTATCGAAGGCAACCAGCCCGATGCACTTTTGCAATTTAAGTGTGGGCGCTTGGCCACATACTTCCGAGGTGGGACTAAAATCCCACCTCAAGATCTCGCACCTACGGCTGAGGAAGCTGCTGCCAATTGGGGCAGCTACGAGGCTCGCGACCCAATTGCAGCCCTGGGCGTATTCGCAGAAGCAATCCGCACTGCCTGGGATGCGTGCCTGGGCTGGAGAATGCCTGGAGCTGCGAGCGAAGGAGTTGCAGCAGCTTAACAATGGCAGCGAGGGGGCTCTGACCTGAAAGCACAATGACGGCCTCTCGGCCACATCAAAAAATGTGGGAAGCTTCACTGGAGTGAGGCGAAGGCAGTGCGGTGGTCGGCGAGGTGCGAGAGCCCCGTGGAGGTGGACCTAGGTCAGAATGTGCACATGGAAATGGGTCTGTTCGGGGGGTGGTCGGGCTGTGAGTGGCGGTGTATGGAGTGGGGTGAACGGTTGAGTGGAGTGAGGGGGATCTTCTGGGCTGGTCGGCGAGGGGTGAGGAAGTCTGTGGAAGTGGGATGGCCTCGCCGGAGAAGGCGACTAGAGATGGGGAAGATAGAGTTGGACAGTGGCGGTCGGGGGGTTGAAATGGCAAATTAGACAGGGGAAAATACAAGGGAGAGAGAGAGGAAACTTTTTACCTATTTACTCGACGAAGGGGGAGAGGGAAGCGTCTGGCTCGTGCCTGCCGGAGCTGAGGACGAAGATGCCCAGGAGGAGGGTATCGATGACGAGGAGGCGGTCTGAGGGCGCCAGCTGGTACGGCCTGGCGCGGACGAAAGGGCAGAGTAAACTCTGCTGCAGGTAGGGCAGCAGAGCGACGAGGAGGAGGGGATTGCTGAAAGCTCGGGCGCTCTGACCGGAGGAGGAAGAGATGAAGTGCGAGGTATTTCTCCGCCAGAGGAAGCTTGAAGGAGTCGGTAGACCTTGCCGCTCCTTATAAAGGCCTTGGCGTGGAGAGGGGACCGAGGTGGCGACGTGCCAGCCTCACCGGAGAGTGGCCGGAGAGGATACCCATGCCTTTCGTGCGTTCGCATGAGAGGAAGGTTGATGGTAGAGGGCAGGGGAGGGTCCCTGTGATAGAGGACGTCACAAGAAACCCCCCGTCTGTTCTAGAGGACGGCTGCCCTGCCCTGCGCGGCGCCATCCTCCGTGCAAGGTCGCCGGAGGCATGGCGCTGTGCAGAAGTGGTAGAGAGGACCGTTCTTCAAAGAACGACGAGAAGTTGAGGGCCTAAACGTAAGGGTTTCAAAAGATAAGGGTCAAAAAGTAAATTAAGAGGACCAATTTGTAAAGTTGGTCAAGATGGTCTTTTCTTAGGCTCAAGCTTTTATACTATACTAATTTGAACCTAAGAATTTTAATGGTGAATTTTGATTTTAGGTTGGACCATGTTTGACTAGTCAATTTGCGTAGAAACCCAAATTAAGTCATTAATTAGGCATGGTTCTCATTTTAGGTCAAAATAGGTTTCAAAGGTCAAATTGAAGGTTCTAAACCTTAGGGGATATTTTTCTATGAATTTTAGAGGGTTTAGTTGATTTTTATCCTACCTCAAACCTCATGAATTAAAGTGGATTTGTTTTAGGGTTACAGAATGTCATTTAATTCCTAGAAGTTGTTATAACCCTTTTCAGATCAGATCATCCCACTTCCATTCTTATTAAGCTTGTTTGACCTATGTTTGGACCCTTAATTATCCTGTTTACATACGGCATTGGTGAAATTGCAGTTTTACCCCTGATGATTTATTTTATCCTTTAACTCAGAATTCTTTGAGTTAAGCCTCTCTTTGGGTTTTGTAGGAGCTTTTTCACACATATTTAGATTAGATTGTGCTAGTTAGGGTTCATGATGAGGTTCTCATCAACATACAGGACGTCTGTCACTGTGTTTGGACATCTGAAAACCTATTTGTTCTACGGGAATGGATTCCTAAGAAGGGCAATGGCTAGAAAATCTCTCAAAAGAGATTTTGGGTCAGTCAAGGAAAAACAGTCACATATCAGACATCTGGGGTCCTCTACGGATGTTTGATATAAGGCTAACGGTCATTTCCCTTAGCGATTACATAGCCAGCCAACGTTCCACTAATTGGACGTCTGGCACAACCATTAGACGTCTTCTAAGATGTCTGGACTAAGATCTGGACGTCTGATTTCATTAGACAAAACTTACAGATTCCAGTCTAAGTTATTAGATGTCTGAGTCAACAGTCAGATGTTTTACAAGTCATTATCAGACATTTGATTTCCAGATTAGACGTCTGATTAGGCCGTCAGAACCCTATTTTGATTTTCTAAGTTCTCTGCAGAAAACCTAAGTATCTTAGGGTAGTGCAAGTGTTCCTAGGACTACTTTAGGGGTTCTTTGAGGCTCTTTAACAAATGTCTAGACACAAAGAATAAGAAGTAAAACAAAGAAACAAAATTACATAGAACAAGATAAAGGAAAATCTATCATATTCTTGTCTTCACGCTTCTTCAGGCTATCGCTCCTCGTGAAGCTCCTCTATTCTCCGTCAAGCTCCTTCAATCCGCCATGGATGTGAGCTCAAATTCCGTCTAAACATGTCTCCATTTGCAATTAACGTAAAATCTAAGGCTTCAAGTGCAAATGTTAAATAACATGTATTTTGTTATCATCAAAATAAACGATCGTGATGCTCTAGACCGGGGATGACCAAGTTGGTTTAGAGCAACTGATTGAGGATGATGTGATTTTATCACTCGAGATCCTCAAGCCAGGAACAAAGAAAAATGTCTCCATGGACCAGGAAATGATAAATAATTTTGAGACATATATAAATGAGGATCAAGAATTCTTTGACTTTGAGATTGAAGAATCTTTAGATGAAGTCTCACTTGAGTTTAAGGAAGATGATTTTAGTGAGACAAACGCACAAAAGGAACTTGATCAATCGTTTGATGACCCTATAATTAAGGAATTTGATTCAGTTTGGGGCTAACTTGGAGGATAAAAATCTTGATTTGATGGAAGATTCAATTAATAGCCCCATTCCTCAACCACACCCCGAAGAATATAATGATGATCTTGAAGTCACCAAACCCAAGTCAATTCTGATTCAACCATGATTTTTGGACTTGGGTAAATCACATGGGGTGAATAATATGCTAGAGGTCCTAAAAACTGAACACTTGATTTTAGAGGAGAGGAGTTTGGAAGTTAAATTATGGAATTTCGAGGGAAATGGAACTTTGGATCTAAGGGTTCCTGTTGACCTGAAACCACCAACCTTCTACCAGGACCCTTATGATATTTTCAACCGTGAGGATGTGCAACCCCAGCTCAGATTATTTGATTATCTTTTTGAGCTGAACCTTAAGTGGACAACCAAACTTATTGAACCAGATCTACCTATTGTCCACCATTTTAGACTTGAGTTGCACACCACAAAATCACAGGCCTAGCTCTGCAAGCACAACAATCTTTGATTCTGAGTGATTTTCATCTAGAACCTTAGAACCACTCAACCCTAGGGCATGGGTCTGCACCATAATCTAGTCCACATCTGTGGACATCTTCTGCTGGCGGGTTTGAAGATAAATCTTTTAATTTTGATGGTGGGAACACCATCATGATCCATAACTAGCTCAACTTAGTTATTATCAAGTAATAAATGCTCCTACATAACTACCAGAGAGCCCTAATTCATTGCATAATCATTCTGAGAGAAATAATGAAATCAGGGTTAAAACTGTAATTTTATCATCATATCTTGAATGCAGAACAACCATAGATTTTCTCAGGGGTTAGATAAAGGTTTAATGGTCTTAAAAGTCTAACAAGTGGGTTAGAACAGACAGAAAAGAGTTTTCACGAGTTTTGAAAATTAAATAACATCTGAAACCCTAAAAATAGACCTACTTAATTAACTGAGGTTTTGGTCAGGATAAAATTCACCTAAACCCTCTAAAATTCATATAAAAATATTTTCTAGGATTTGGTACCTTCAATTTGACCATCAGAACCCGTCTTAACCCAAAACAAAGCCCTAGACAGACATTTGCCCTAATTTGGGTTTTTGGGTTTTTGCATAAATTACCTTATCAAAAGAGGTCAAAACCTAAATCTAACTTCACCATTGGATTCATTGGGCCAAAATTAGGTTTTTACCAAAATTTGGGCCCAATTTGAGATCATCTTGACTAGGTTTGTATTTTGGTCTAGTCACTCTTTTTATCTCAATCAGATCCGTAGCTTTTTGAATTACTTACAAATGGCCGCCTAACTTTATCATAGTGTTCACAGAAAGGTCCCTGCCACCAAGAATCCTAATCCTACAAACTCTGGAGACCTTAAAATGGCATGTTCTCCTTGATTCCTTGACGAATCACTCTTAAATTTGAAAGGGAAGTTCGTCAAGGAATTCCCTTCCTTTTGTACTAATTATCAAACTCCAGATCTTGCCCAATCTCTTATGCGAATCCTTCAAAGAGATGGGTCTCCTATTTTGGTGAACATTCCTAGCTTGGAAGCTTGGCTTCCAAGCTTAAATCGACCTTCTAAGCCCTATATAAGCATGCCCAGGGCTTGGCCAACTTCTCAAACTTGATTCCGGCCGTGAAATCCCCATATTCCTCCTTCCTCTTCTGGCCGCGAAGCTCTGCAAGCTCCGATGACTCCTCCTGACCTCCTTCGTCGTCCATCCACAACACCAGTGGCCAGATTCCCTTCCTCTCTCTCGTCCACTCTTAGCCGTACCAGAAGGAGCTCCCTTTCCCGTCGTCGTTGCCATTCCTCCCCTACAGGAGAGTTCTCTGTCGCCAGTATGCCAAAACCAGCGTGAATCTCCCCCCTTTCGTCCATTAGAGTAGCTAGTTAGGTTTAGTTAGCATCATAGGTTAGTATTCCTTCTCTCTATCCTCATTTCAACCCCCAACTCGACACGCTCACCCTTGTCTTCTCCGTGTCCGACGATCACTCTGGCAAGGTGGTTCCAATGCTATACAACTCCATTCGTCTCGCCGGCCACCTCAAAACCTTCACCTCATCCTCCCGCACAAAATCCCTCTCCTTATCTCTCCATTCACACTCCCAATGCTTCCCCCGAACAAACCCACCTTCGCCGACCTATTCCGTCACCGTCCGACCACCTTACACACTCTCGTGCCACGCTGTGCATGCCACCACGTTCGCCGTGCTACAACGAATCTATTGAACCATCTGATGAGATCGCAAGGTCATGTTCTTCATTTCAGGTTCACCACCACCATCGCCATTACCGTGAAGCTTCAAGCAAGGCTTCAAGCTCGCTCCAGGATGCAGTCACTCTAGGTGCTTGCTCCAGGCTACTCGGATTCGTTCCACATCTGTGTCCAGGTCATCTGAATTATACAAATTATACACTGATTATAGTGTAGGCTTGAATCACTGAATTACAAAATGAGCATTATACAAATTACAAACTCCTACTAAAGCTGAAATTTCTGTAAGGACATAAGACCCATAGAAGCTACATGTTCATGGAACACTTGGGTGTTATTCCTTTGGTAAGCAGATCCGCAACCATGGAGTCTGTATCGATGTGCTCTATAGACAGTTGTCCATTCTGTATCCTTTCTTTAGCTACTAGGAACTTGATCTCAATGCGCTTCGATTTGAAGGAGCTCCTATTGTTATTAGAGTAGAGGACTACGGATTGATTATCACAAAACATTTGTAATGGCCTGTCAACGCCATCTACTATGCACAGCCCCGATATAAAATTCTGCAGCTATACTCCATGATTGGATGATTCATAGCATGCTATGAATTCTGCTGCCATAGTGGAAGATGCAATAAGAGACTATTTTGCACTCTTCCAAGAGATGGCACCATTGGCAAGCAGAAATATATATCCTGAAGTAGACTTTCTGCTAGCTTGGCACCCGGCAAAATCTGAGTCAGTAGAACCACAGATCTAAAGCTTTTTTGACCTCCTGAAGGTGAGCATAAAGTTCTGTGTCTTCTGCAAATATATCAGTACTCTCTTGGTTGCTCTCCAATGATCTTTTCCTGGGTTTGCTAGGTATCTTCCCAACATGCCTATAATGTATGCCAAGTATGGTATAGTACAGACTTGGGCATACATTATACTGCCAACGGCAGATGCATAAGGAACTATTTGCATCTCCCGTTTGTCCAAATCACTTAAGGGGCACTGGTTGAGACTAAACTTGTCTCCCTTAGCCACGGAGTGTCCAGTGGCTTACAATCTTACATGCCATACCTTTTGAATACCTTATCTATATAGCTACTTTGGGATAAACCAAGAATATGGAGAGAATGAGCTCGACATATTTCAATCCCTAATACAAATGAAGCAGCTCCAAGATCTTTCATGTCAAAGTGTTTGGCAAGAAATTTCTTGGTGTCTAAGAGGATACTCATATCATTAGTAGCAAGCAAAATATCATCAACATACAGGACCAAGAAGATATATCTGCTCCCACTAAATTTATGGTATATGCATTCATTAGCCAGATTCTCCTCAAAACCAAATGAGAGAATCACTTAATGAAATTTAAAATACCATTGTCTGGATGCCTGTTTGAGTCCATAGATGGATTTCCTTAATTTGCAAACCATACTCTTTGGATCACCCCTAATAAAATGTTCAGGCTAAACCATGTAAATGGTTTCCTCAATGTCACCATTAAGGAATTGTAATGACCCGATTCCCGAGTCCCTACGGGACACGAGAACCGGACCGACTCGACTAAACCCAAGACCTGGTCGTCCAACGAGGAAGTAACCAAAAGAGCAGTAAAATAAACCACATTCAACATGAATATAACTAACAGTAAGAAAATACAGCAGTAAGGAAAGAAACCACTACAGTATGTACCACCACAACAGTAGAACAACATTCATAACATAATATGAACTGTAGGTAAAGAAAAGTACAGCAGAAACAAGAACTACTCACTACAGTGGAACCAAAAAGAGGTACAAGAGAACAGTGGTAACTCTACTGGACCCTACTCGGCCCAGCGTCCTCTGCAGCCGCTGACCCTGGCTGCTCAACACCTGGTCCTGAAAGGTAACGAGTGTAACACATCAGCAAAACGCTGAGTAGAGTGGCAGCTAAACTAAAGAAACAGTAAAGTGTACAGTAGCTGTTTTAATTTTCTTTCTTCCTTTATTTACGTCTTTCTATTGTTTCACAATTTATCTATTTCTTAGATCCTTCACTTAATCTCGAATGTTCCTCGTGGGAACGATCTTGATTGCAGTCTTTTCCGAACAGTAGAAGTAACACGTGGTGCTCTTCTGGCCGGGAGAGTCCCCCGTGGTGATCCTACTCTCAGTCAACAACCCCAAGGTCACTGACAGACGTAACGGTAACTACGGCACGCGCGGTAAACGCACGGGTAGCTAACCCGCACTGGCATACGGTCAGTCGTTTCAGTTAACGGGTGCACCCAAAGCACAGCACGGAACCAGTACAGAGCAGAGCCCTCTCAGTAACAGGGGTCCAACCCCTCTACAGTAACCAAACAGGGGCCTTGCCCCTCCACAGTCCACGCACCCTCGCCTGACTACCCTGGTTTACCCCAGTGGGCCTAACAAGTCGGTGTAGGAGGCTAGCAGAACCCCGGGGCCCGTGGGGTAGCTAGTACCTCCCTACACTAGTATCTCTCCTCGGTACTACGTACACGAGGGCTAGCAAGTCGGTACAGAGTGGCTAGTCCTAACCCCGGGTCCCTGGGGCGGCTGGCTCCGCTCTGCACTAAACAGGGGGACAGTCGCTCTCCTTGGTACTCCGTACTCAAGGGCCAGCTCACTTCCCCAATTCTATTCCATTCACTTTCCAGGAGTTCTACTCCTAATTCCCCGTAGGGTTCCAGCTCTTTTAACTCAGAACATCTAGGTTTCACTTTCCAGTTTCACGTTCTTACAATCCATATTCTCAATCACGTTTATTTATTCATAGCAGGCAGCTGTTAATTCAATTCACAGGCAGCTATTATTTCCTTTCCACATTTTCCAAGACTGCAGTATTCATATATTCCACTAGTTTTTCCCATCTTAGGATTCATGCCATACCCTAGGATCTATCATACAATCTAGTTTTCCAGCCCTAGGATTCATGCAACACCCTATGATGTAAACACATTTACACTACTTAAAATGTCTATTTATGCATGTTCTTAAGCATAAGATTGCATTTCATGATATAAATATTGCATTACATGCATCATCTTGCATTTAGAGTAGTTTGAATAAAATGGAGGTTAATTGTCTCCTTTTATGTGCTTGGACAGGGCAAATATTTTATCGGGGCCTCGGATCAAAGATCCAACCGTATGGATATGATCAGGGCGACGATTGGAGTTCAACGACTCCAAGATCGCCCTAATCAGGCATCCGTAGCATCAGATAGAGACCGGGGAACCCTAGAAGATCAAGGGCCAGGATGGTGTAAATCCGCACTTCAGATGGAAAATCCGACCACACGGATGAATTCGGATCGACGATCGCAGTCGAACGACACAAAAATCGAGTCAATCCGACATCCGTGGCACCATCTACAACTTCCAGAAGATGGACGGCCAAGATGGCGCCACGTGGCGCCATCCCAGCCGCCCAATCGGCCGCAGGAGTCCTGTGAAGTCCGCGCAACGTCTCCTCTCCGCCGTTGGATCTCGATCCAACGGCTGCGGTCGCGCGCGTTTAAAAACGTCCGCGCGACCATTTCGCCCGCGTAGCGCAGCGGCGACGCAGCTGCGGGCGAAGCGGAGGTCGCGGGTTCGAGCCGCGGAGAGGGGGTTGAAGGCGCGGGCGAGCGGGCGCGCACGAGCGTCGGATGAAGATCCAACGGCCGCGCGCGCCCGATAGCGCCGACGCGCAATTGGACGCTCTGGTGGGCGCGCGATCGCACGCGAGCGGCGCGCTCGGCAGCGGGCGCGGACGCGATCTAAGCCGTCCGATCTCGCGATCGGACGGCTGAGACGACGCGGACGTGCGTCTGCGTTACGCGCGCAGGCCAGCCGAGCGGGCGCGCGTGGGTGCGGCGGCGACGGCGACGGCGGGGCTTTAGCGACGGTTTTATCCGTCACTAAAGACCCCTTATTTATTATTTTGAAGATGTAATGTCCATTTTGCCCCCACTCCTTGCAACTATAAAAGGAGACCCCCTCCATACGAAATTTTGATCCCTTCCTTCTCCTCTCTACCTCTCCAAAGCTCAAGAGAAGCTTGTCCCACACCCGGGATGCTTCTCGCGAGATAAAGTCCAAATTTTCGTCCCCCTTCGGAAGTGGATCCCGCGACGACGACGGCGTGCTGCTTCGTTCCCATTCTTCTGCTTCGTCCTCCTTCGTCCCGCTTCGTTCTCCTTCGTCCAGGCGTCGTCCCGTCCGGCTCGTCCTCCAAGCAACCGTCGAGGAGGATTTCTCTCTCCCTATTCTTTTTACTGCTTTCTAGTATAGATTTACTGCTTTCTAGAGTAGACTATTCGTCCTCCGAGCGATCGTCGAGGAGGACATTTCTCCCTCCATTCTTTTAATGCTTTCTAGAGTAATTGTTTTATATTTTCTAGTTGTAACGAATGAACTCTTTTATGATTAATTTCTTGTCTATTCTACATCTCATTTTAATTTCCATGTGTAGTATTCTTTCTCTCTCTCTTACTCCCTCTCTCTCTTTTATTTGTTGTAGATACTTAGATAGTTTAAATTGAATTTCTTGGTGACAAAATAAAAAGAAACGCAGAGTTTTTAAATCAAACGTTCGCCTCCCTGTGTTCGACCCGGAATTCTTATTTCGGTATAAATTTTATTTGTTGAACACGAATCCTTCGCTTTCGAACTACAACGACGGGTTTTTCCAAAACCAAACACGTTAGCATAGATTCTCTCGCTCAACATTTTGGCGCCGTTGCCGGGGAGGCAACGCTCTTTGATTTCTCTTCGCGTTTTGTAACTTACAAATCATTTACCTCACTTTTCTCCTTTCTTATTGTAATTGCAGGTACTCTTTTGAGACAGGCAAAAGCGGTAGATCAGAGTAAAGTACTGTGGAAGGTTTTGTAAGTTACCCCCCACCTCCCACCCATTAGATTTCATTTCATCACATAATAATTCAAACATCAATCAACCTAGGTGTTCTTATAAACTCTAAGGTTAGATTGTTTGTTGTTTGACATCCATACTCACTCCAACCCCCACATTAAAAAAAAAGAAAAAAATAAAAAAATCTCACAGAGGTACACAACCTCATCTGATTTTCTAACTCAACCGGTAAACCAATCTTAGGAGCCGGTACACACATCCAAACACATAATTGAGTAAGAAATCAGATTAGGTAATCATTTGTGTGCCTAATTAGGTGGTGCATCAGGCCAGTTGTTTGAGTTGTTTGGGCCGCACCACTTCAAATAAAATCAACTCATCTAGTAGCTGCCAATTAGGTTCAACTCTTAGGGATCTACCAGGCACTCCACATTCTTTTTAAACTTTAAAGGAAAATATCTTCACCTGTGCTTGCAAAACCTGGTGTGCCAATGAAACTTGATTGAAAACACCTAAAGTTGAATCCTAAAAGCTACTAAGCAAGATTTGAACCTTAAAATTCACCACATCAAAAATAATCTTGCTTGAAAACCACTGGTTGTGCACGCACACACAAAGCAATCAATCATTAAGGGCACAACCCATTTAAAGGGCCCATCACATTCCAAAGCACATTCAAACCTAGCCCTAAATAAAACAGAGTAGACGTTGGCCTTAAGGATTGGACTCGCTCTTCAGAACTCAGAACGAGATTATTTTCGATTAGTCTGTTTCTACTGTTCAATCTGATGTCTAGCTAGGGGAGCAGAGTCAAACGATCGCGGCTGGGGGGTACACTAGGAACCGGAGGCGCAAGCCGAAGGAAGAACCTTCTCCCCAGTCCCTCCTTCTAACTGGTTGGATTGAACAGACAGAAGTAGATCAAATCGTTCCTTTATCTCAAGACGGGTTTTGAGAGTCTGTAGGTCTGTAGGCTAACCCATTTAAGGACAGGTTTGATTGTTTGTATTGCAGGGCACCTTTCTTCCTCCCGTATCTCATGAATCCTTCCACATATTTCACGCATTCCCGCTCTTTCCCTCCTGTTGTAAATTATCCTCAACATGACGATTATCCCAACTCGTATTGTAATCGACCATCAGTTAGTTGGGATAATTCGGATTGGGGATACAATTCCGGACCCCCGTGTTTAGGGTCTAACCCTGAACACTTTGATTCTCAATTCTATCCTTCTCAGGGTTGCATCGATTATAGATCGTCCTCCTTTCATGAACAACCTAATGCGATCTACAATCAAGAAGGATACACTGATCCTTACCCATCCTCTGATTTCACTGCCTTTAGGTCATCTCCATCTTTTGAACAATCTGAAATGACCTATTATCAAGATGGGTATAACGAATCTCAATTCGTTAATTCCTCTACATTGATGTCAAACCCGCCCAACCCTGAACCAACTCATTTGGTTCAGGTTAATCAGGTTCAAGATAAGGTTCTGGCTAACTTGAGGAATATCATTCAATCTTTAGAAGTTCAGCCAATATCTTGCATTGAGAGATTGGAGCCCCTGATTGAAATGATTGATGATTTAAACAAGTCTTTGTTGGATTGGCTCCAGGATGTTAAGGATAAGAACCCGGGTGAGTTTTTACTTGGGAAATTAGCGAAATTGAGGATGAGATTCGTGGTTGCTTTGATTCAATCTTGGAATAATTCCCAGGATGAACTCTCTTCAGGAAAGCCAATGACAGAACCCGCTCAGGCACCTGTTGGGGGGAACACGTGTTACGAAGCTGACCAGATTGAATTAAAGCAACCAATTAAGGATGATCTGATTTCTTCACCTGAGATCCCTGAGCCGGGTTACGAGAAAATGTATGTCTCCTGGGAACACAAAGTGACAACTGATTTTGGGACATACATTGATACGGATCCTGATTTCTTTGATGGTGAAGATTCAAGTTGCGAAGTCTCACACGAGTTTTCAAATCACGATTTTTGTGAGACGATTGGGCCTGAGGAATCTGATAGATCATTTGATAGCCCAATAACTGAGGAAACTGATCTTATTAGGGCACACGATACAGATCCAGAATCGCATTTTCTGGAGGAATTAATTCAATGCCCTGATTATCAGTTACACCCTGTTGAGCTTATTGATGATTCTAATTCTGAGATAATTAGACCCAAGTCAATTTTGATTTTGCCACATCATCTAGACTTGGAGATTTCAGACGGGGTGATGAATATACAAGAGGTCATGGAATTTGATATGCCGAATGAGGAGGATAGGAGCTGGGAAATTCTGATTTGGGAAGTCAATTTTGGAGGAAATGGAAGATTGAGTCGAAGGGTTCCTTTTAAACTGAAACCATCAAATCAGAACCCTTACGACATTTGTTTCGAGGATGTCAAACTCAAGCACACATTTAACGATTATCCTTTTGAGCTTCAATTCTCTGTAACCCGACATTTTGACCTTGGGTTGCATCCTCACGAATCGCAGGCCCGACCCCGCTTGCATTTTGATTTTAAGTTTTGGGTAATTTTTATCCAGAACCTAAGATATTCTCGATTATGGGGTGTGGGTCTGCACCACAATCTGGTCCACATCTGTGGACCTCTGTTGACAGGTCAGAGGATTCTTCTGTTTATTCTAATTCTGACCTGCACATGTGAATTCTTCATTTCTTTTCTTTGTATAGTGTGCCTAGCTGAAGGCACTAAACTCAGCACATATACAGTTCTTTTTCATTTTCATCTCGGAGCGGACCCGATATCCACGCAATTCAGGTGCTTTCTACGCTTTTCCACTCTGTTTTATGTCTTTTCAATACAATGAGGACATTGCATTAGATAGGCATGGGGGGGTGGATATTTATCTTTGAATTCATTCGTCAGCTCCGTAGATTTGTTTTATTATTAAAAAAAAAAAAAATCGAAATTAGGAAAGAGAATTTGGGTTTAAGAAAATTTTCGATCTTAAGAAATACTATATTATGGTTTGAACACAAAGACCCTTCAGGTCTTTGGACTTAATCAGCCTATGTATCCACTAAAATGTGGATTTGTTTTTCGAGTTCTCGCCAACCTGAATTTTATTATAATTGGAGTAAATAAGTTTGGGTGATAAGTACACGACTTATCAACCCGCCCTCTGATGTGAGGGAATTTTGAGTCTTAAGCATCTACACACTTTCTTTGCACTGACTCGTTGTTTGGCGATTTTAACGGAAATTGGGTAGCTAATGAACCTTCTAGGGTGATATGGCTGGCAAGTTATCGTGGGTAACAGCCCATAGGTAGGTTGTCCAGAGCCCAGTCACTGGACCTTTCTCTTTTTGCTGCCTTTAGGTAAATCTTAGACCAGGGAAGCCACCTACTTAAAAAAAAAAAAAAAAAAAAAATCAAAAAGGAGAAAAGAACAAAAAGAAATAAGCCACACTTCGCCGCACGAGTATGGCTGGCAAGTTGTCGGTGGTAACAGCTCATCGACCGGTTGTCCAGAACCCAGCTCAGAAAATGCACTAAAAATTCCCAAAACACTTAGGAAGAAGCGGAGAAGTAGAATAAACCGGGGAGATATACACTGGATTCACCCTTGTGTTGACCCCGTTAAAAAATAAAAGTAGGGAGAAAGCTACCGGTTGTAAAGATACACCTTTAGGCAGAATTCTTTTTGAGGTCACCTAGAGGCGTAGAAATCCGAAGTCCGTTTTAATTGCCGGTCAACGAGTCTATCACATCACAATAAGATGCTTAAAACTTAGGGTTCTCATCAAATCTTGGGTGAGTTGAATGGCCGTAGAAAGCCACTCTTAAACCCTAAAACTTGAAAATCTAAAAAAAAAAAAAAAGAGTAAAAACAGAAAAAGAAATTTTTCTTTGAATAAGGCGAGGCTTGAGGCGGTCTGCATTTTGGCTGATACCCGGGCACTGTTGTGTCTTTGAAAGTTCAGTTCTTAAGTAGACAATTTCTTAATGATTGAAAATAACTCAGGTCCAAATAATCTAACCTAATTCTTTTATAAATAGCATATAGTTTTTGCTAGGGACTAGCAAAAGATAGGCATGGGGGTATGATGTAAACACATTTACACTACTTAAAATGTCTATTTATGCATGTTCTTAAGCATAAGATTGCATTTCATGATATAAATATTGCATTACATGCATCATCTTGCATTTAGAGTAGTTGGATAAAATGGAGGTTAATTGTCTCCTTTTATGTGCTTGGACAGGGCAAATATTTTATCGGGGCCTCGGATCAAAGATCCAACCGTATGGATATGATCAGGGCGACGATTGGAGTTCAACGACTCCAAGATCGCCCTAATCAGGCATCCGTAGCATCAGATAGAGACCGGGGAACCCTAGAAGATCAAGGGCCAGGATGGTGTAAATCCGCACTTCAGATGGAAAATCCGACCACACGGATGAATTCGGATCGACGATCGCAGTCGAACGACACAAAAATCGAGTCAATCCGACATCCGTGGCACCATCTACAACTTCCAGAAGATGGACGGCCAAGATGGCGCCACGTGGCGCCATCCCAGCCGCCCAATCGGCCGCAGGAGTCCTGTGAAGTCCGCGCAACGTCTCCTCTCCGCCGTTGGATCTCGATCCAACGGCTGCGGTCGCGCGCGTTCAAAAACGTCCGCGCGACCATTTCGCCCGCGTAGCGCAGCGGCGACGCAGCTGCGGGCGAAGCGGAGGTCGCGGGTTCGAGCCGCGGAGAGGGGGTCGAAGGCGCGGGCGAGCGGGCGCGCACGAGCGTCGGATGAAGATCCAACGGCCGCGCGCGCCCGATAGCGCCGACGCGCAATTGGACGCTCTGGTGGGCGCGCGATCGCACGCGAGCGGCGCGCTCGGCAGCGGGCGCGGACGCGATCTAAGCCGTCCGATCTCGCGATCGGACGGCTGAGACGACGCGGACGTGCGTCTGCGTTACGCGCGCAGGCCAGCCGAGCGGGCGCGCGTGGGTGCGGCGGCGACGGCGACGGCGGGGCTTTAGCGACGGTTTTATCCGTCACTAAAGACCCCTTATTTATTATTTTGAAGATGTAATGTCCATTTTGCCCCCACTCCTTGCAACTATAAAAGGAGACCCCCTCCATACGAAATTTTGATCCCTTCCTTCTCCTCTCTACCTCTCCAAAGCTCAAGAGAAGCTTGTCCCACACCCGGGATGCTTCTCGCGAGATAAAGTCCAAATTTTCGTCCCCCTTCGGAAGTGGATCCCGCGACGACGACGGCGTGCTGCTTCGTTCCCGTTCTTCTGCTTCGTCCTCCTTCGTCCCGCTTCGTTCTCCTTCGTCCAGGCGTCGTCCCGTCCGGCTCGTCCTCCAAGCAACCGTCGAGGAGGATTTCTCTCTCCCTATTCTTTTTACTGCTTTCTAGTATAGATTTACTGCTTTCTAGAGTAGACTATTCGTCCTCCGAGCGATCGTCGAGGAGGACATTTCTCCCTCCATTCTTTTAATGCTTTCTAGAGTAATTGTTTTATATTTTCTAGTTGTAACGAATGAACTCTTTTATGATTAATTTCTTGTCTATTCTACATCTCATTTTAATTTCCATGTGTAGTATTCTTTCTCTCTCTCTTACTCCCTCTCTCTCTTTTATTTGTTGTAGATACTTAGATAGTTTAAATTGAATTTCTTGGTGACAAAATAAAAAGAAACGCGGAGTTTTTAAATCAAACGTTCGCCTCCCTGTGTTCGACCCGGAATTCTTATTTCGGTATAAATTTTATTTGTTGAACACGAATCCTTCGCTTTCGAACTACAACGACGGGTTTTTCCAAAACCAAACACGTTAGCATAGATTCTCTCGCTCAACACCCTAGGATCTACCATTCATTCTAGTTTCTCATTCCTAGGATGCATGCAATGTCCTAGGTGCTATTTATGGCTCCATAATTTAACAGATTGTACCAATAAACTTAAAAGCCACTCTACCGGTTACAACAGGAGTACTGGGGGCGTGGTCGGAAATCCTGCGTGCCTTCGTAAACCCCGAGACTGCAATGGAACGGGGTCCTATCACAAGGATCAAACACAGGGAGTTTCTCAAAACAGTATATAGCTACTGTAGACAGGTAGAGGATTTAATTCTGAAAAGAATGCAACTCGAAATGCGGAAAACGGAACCCGAACGGGCCCTAAACTGGTCGAAAACGATGGAACAGTGCAAAATCAGACGTCTGGAACTTATTCTAGACGTCTTAAAAAGTGGATCAGGGGTTACCTTGCTCTGCGTGGTCTCTCAGACGTCCATAAGCCTGCGGGGGCGTCTGGCCTAGTTTCCAGACGTCCGATGGTCACCCCGGACGTCTGGAAGTCGTTCCAGTCATCTGGCACTGCAGCTAGACGTCTGATTCGCGTTGGATGCGAATCCCCGAACCTGTGCGTACCCATTTCTCTCTCTCAGTACGGACGGTCGTAGGAAAGGAAGAAGGTACGAAAATAACTCACCTTTTAGACGTCTGGACAGTCCTCCGGATGTCTTCCCTGTGGTCTGGTTGGAAACCCAGACGTCTGATTCTGGAAAAATTTCCAGAATCAGGGCGCCACTCGCCCTCCGCTCGCGACGCACGGTTGCGCCGCGAGTCCTCCGCCTGCTGCTCGAGCTGCAGCAGGCCTCCCGCGCCACCCCGCGTCTGCTGCTCCACCCGCCGGCCGGCCCTAGCAGCCCCGGCAAGCTCGCCCTCACGGCCGAGCGCCTCCTCTTCTCGCGCAGCACCTCCTCCCGCACTCACCGCGGCTGTCGCCGCCCCGCTCGCTCGCGCTTGCACTCGCACTCGCTGGAAGAAGAGGAAGGAGGAGCGGAGGTGATGAGAGTGAGGGAGAGGGCGTGGCTTTTTAAAGCCGCGTGGGGAGAGAGAGCGAGAGAGAGGGGCGCAGTCTGCGCCCGCAGGAGGAGACGGAAAAAGAAGAGGCGGAGCAGGTCTGCGCGTGCAGGCGCGCAGACGCAACGGTGCGTGCCACAGAAAATGAATCCCAGACGTCTGGAAGTGATACCAGACGTCTGGTACGACGTCTGGGCCACCTCCCAGACGTCTTAAAAGACGTTTGAAAGCACGGTTCGTAACAGGAATGAAGTCTTTACATCCATCTGATGCAACTCAAGATCAAAGTGGGCCACAAGTGTCATTATAATCCTTAGAGAATCCTTAGAAGAAATAGGAGAGAATGTCTCCTTATAGTCAATGCCCTCCTTTTGAGTAAAACCCTTAGCGATAAGATGCGCTTTGTATCACTCCACTTTTCCTTTCAAATCCCGTTTGGTTTTAAAAATCCATTTGCAACCAACGGGTTTCACACCTTCTGGAAGTGGAACAACATCCCAAATGTCATTATCTTTCATTGATTTCATTTCTTCTTCCATAGCCTCAATCCACTTTTTATGATTCGGACGTTCCATTGCCTAACGGAAGCCGACGGGATCATCTTCCATCACCCCAGTGTCCGTTTCATGCTCCTGAAGGAATACCACATAATCATCCGAAATGGCACTCCTTTCTCTAGTGGATCTCCTTAATGGCACATTTTTGTATGTGTCTGAGGCTGCTCTACAGGGGCTAAAACTATATCATTGTCTTCATTGGAGTTATCTTGAGGTATGTCAAAGACATGCTCCTCATCAGCTTGAGTAACTCCAGGAGGAATGACTACATTTTCCTCTTCAATGACAAAGTCTTTAACCCTGTTAACATGGCCAGGCTCAATACTTTCAAAGAACTTGGCATTACCAGACTCGAAAATTGCCTTAGTTGTGGGATCATAAAATTTATATCCTCTTGACCTTTCAGAATACCCAACAAAATAGCAACTAACAGTCCTTGTGTCCAGTTTCCTTTCATTTGGCCTATAAGGCCTAGCCTCAGCTAGACATCCCCACACATGAAAATGCTTAAGACTGGATTTCCGCCCAGTCCATAGCTCATATGGTGTTTTCTTGGTTGCTTTAGTTGGAACTCTATTCAGAATATAAGCTGCAGTCTTTAAGACCTCTCCCCAGAGTGAATCTGGTAAGGAAGAATGAGCAATCATATTCCTTACCATGTCTTTAAGCGTCCTGTTTCGTCTCTCAGCAACACCATTCATAGTGGGTGAGCCCCGCATGGTGTACTGAGGAAAGATGCCGCATTCCTCTAGGAACCTGGCAAACGGTCCTGGACGTTGTTCACCTAATCCGTCATATCTACCGTAGTATTCACCACCATGATCAAATCTGACGGATTTAATCCTTCTGTCGAGTTGATTCTCAACTTCGACTTTAAAATTTTTGAATGTGTCCAAAGACTGTGCCTTTTCATGAATTAAGTAGATGAAGCTATATCTTGAGTGGTCGTCTGTGAATGTGATAAAATACTGTTGGCCATTCCACACAGGCGTAGGAAATGATCCACAGATGTCCGTATGTATCACATCCAAGACACCATTTGACCTGTTGGCATCAAACTTCCTATTATTGGTTTGTTTTCCCTTAATACACTCTATACACTGATCAAAATCAGAAAAGTCTAAGGGTTCCAAAATACTATTTGACGCAAGTCTCTCTATTCTCCTTCTGAAGATGTGACCTAATCTCTTGTGCTATAGTGTAGCTGAGGATTCATTATCTAGTTTTCTTTTCACTCCACGTGTATCCAAAAGAGAAGACTCATTATATGAAGTTATGGTTTCAAGGCAATATAAATTATCAAAACGTGAAAGAAAACCAATACTCATTTATTTGGAATCATAAAACAAAGAAACTTTTCCATCACCAAAACTGCAAGTGAAACCACACTTATCCAAAACGTAAACAGAAATGAGATTACGTCTAAAAGATGTTACAATAAATGTTTCATTCAATTCCAGATACAACCCGATTTTCAACAATAATTTAAATTGTCCTATAGCTTGAACTTCAATGGCCTTCGCATCCTCGACATAAATGAATTTCTCAGCTTCAGTTGGACTTCGACAGCTCAGGCAACCCTGCATAGACACACTTATGTGAGTGATAACACCTGAATCCATCCACTAAGTGTGCCTAGGAACCGAAGTCAAATTAATTTCTGAACAAACCAAACTATGAGCCGTACCTATCTTAGCATGCCAAGCATGATAGTTGGTATAGTGCTTCTTCTGGTGCACCTCAGCTCCACAAAAGAAGCATCCCGATTTGGAAGACTCTACAGCCTTCCCCTTCTGCTTCTTTTATGAAGCTGTATTTGCAGCTTCCATAGTTCTCTTCTTAGCCTTGCCTTTTCCTTTAAAGGAAGTAGCAACATTAGCACTTTCTGTCCTATCTTGCTTCATTCTCTCCTCTTGAACGTAGTGGGAGATGAGCTCATTTAGAGACCAAGTCTCTTTCTGACAGCTATAGCTCACCTTGAACTGGTTAAAAGCATGAGGAAGAGATATCAAAACCAAATGAACCAACAGATCTTCAAAAAGATCTAGTTTGAGTGCTTTTAACTTTGAAGCAACATGGGACATCTCCAAAATATATTATCTAATATTGCCCTTTCCCTTATACTTCATTGAAATTAGGTTAGCCAAGAGTATACCGATTTCTGCCTTTTCATTCTTGGCAAACCTCTTTTCAATTTCAGCCAAAAAGTCCTTGGTAGTGGCTATATCACTGGACATAATGCTCCTAAAAGTCTCAGGTATGGCCCTCTTCATGATCATTAGCGAAATTCGGTTAGATCTCTCCCACCTTTCCTTTTCCCTCTTTTGATCGAGAGTACTTGTGTCCATAAGGATGGGAGAATCTTCCCTAATAGCTAGATCAAGATCCATTACTCCTAAGACTATCAGTAGGTTCTCTTTCCAGGACTTAAAGTTAGAGTCACTTAACATGGGTATGGAGCTTAAAGTGGCGGTAATGTTGGCAGAAGACATTTCTGAAAATAAAAGCAGATAGACATAAGATTAAACTCCTTTAAAACACAATATGTCTAATTAATTTCTTAATCCCATCACATGTCTTATTTAACTCCATCAAGGGTCTCATCTTTGGACGAGAGGTTAACTTGTAATTAAAGACATGGTGTGGTATGAAATGACTGTTGATTCAAATCCAGGTTAGTCATGAACCTTCCTTTGGGCTGATTCAATGACTACCTAGAAATCCTAACAATCAACACCTCATAACTCCCACGCAAATGAGTGAAAGTAGATCGAGCATGCACTTTCCTTTGGGCCAGTGCATACCCATCTATTATCACACATTCGTCCTTTTATTACTCACAGACAATCTCAGTATTCACAGGAGAGCTCACTTTGGCGAAATGCTGCCTCAACTAGGTTATCCTAGAGTAATATACCTTATTAATTAGATAGAACTTAATTTTACTAAGTAGAGAGTGGGTTGGCTCTAATACCATTTGTCGGGGTAATTCCTTATACCTTTAGGGGTTTAACTTAAATTATCCCACCTCTAACTTAGGATGGACTACTAACCCATATCTGGATGAGTACTTGTCCAATACTCACTATGTACCGGTACTTGTGATGAGTACCGGTACTCAGTGAGTACTGGTATCCCTCCAGGAAACGACCAGTCTCAACGAGTACCAGTACTCCTGAAGAGTACCGGTACTTGTTGAGTACTGGAACTTTGCCTATAGCTAATGAGTATTGGTACTGGTGACCAGTATCGGTACTTGTAAGTTATAGGTCCTGATGACTTGAAGCCCAGAACGTGGTCTGGGACTCACTTGTATCGGTACTCATGGTGAGTACCGGTACATGTGGGTTCTAGTATTGGACTTAGGACGTCCTGGAATCAATCTGGAGCTAGCAGTACTGGTACTTGTGAAGAGTACCGGTACAAGCTAGTTACAGTTCACTTCTTTGTGTATAAATAGTACGCCAACGGTACCAGTACTCATATTGAGTACCGGTACTCACGATGGTTACAGGTTGTATTTTGAGTTCTCTTTCTGAAGATGAAAAGGTTAACCCAACATAATAATCAACAATACGAAAACTAAGATTGATGTACAATATTTGACCAGATAAACAACACATATGTATGCGTAAATCAAATGGGATAAATTATAAAACAGATAATCAATGCATATAAAAAAAAAAAGGTTTTGCTATCACATTAACAAGAACATGAATATCTTGATGCTGAAAATAAAGACATACAAGTGATAATCAAACATACCTGCGGTCATCTCGAAAATAAGATACAGGGATTGCTAATGGTACTTCCAAAGGAACCCACCCTAAATCCTGTCAAAGAACCACCTGAAGGATGAAAATCCTCCCTGTATCCAGCCATTCTCACCACAGCACCACAGAGCACGATGGGAATGTCTCTTAGGGTTTGTCAACATGAGACCTTTGGGGACCATGACCACAAATACTTAATCCAGCAATTAGTGTGACTAATTATTGGGTGAATTGCCACTCCGCCCATCGAGGAGTGACTATTCACAACTAGGTCTTTGCACATTTAAACATAACCACACTAATCTCTTGCATTTTATGCCCATGCCCTCATTAGAACTTAAATTGATCACTTTAATGATGGGCATAGTATGACAGTCCATTTACTGATTGTTATTTGATTATATCTACATGTATGTTCATACATACAAGTCCATACGTTGGATTTTAATCCAACACTCCTTTGCAACCAATCTCCGCTCTGATCCCACTTTTGGATGGGGGGATAGAGATCACCCAACGTAGGGATTGTGACTGTGATTAGGATCAAATCTCCAACAAAATCATGCTTCACTCGTGCAAGTTTAGATCTCTGTGGAATCAAGGTCGATTAGAGGCAGGTTCAGACCTTTGTATTGTAGCACACCATAGAAATCGACACCAACCATGGATGTGGAGAAGACGTCGACACCGCATACCAAAGCCTCGATGCAACATAGAGGCCTCTACGTGCACAAGATTGTGGGATTCCTCAACACTTCCAAGATGTGGAAGAATCCCCTTAATATACGAGCCCATGATCAGATATTTTGATACCATATAGAAAGAATTCAAGTATGAGAAGCAACAAGTGACTTACATGAAAATCTTCTTCGATGGAAGGGAAAAAGACCACGGTAAACACGGTACCTAATCTCGGTGCTAGGGTTTTCTTCACTACTACAGAAAGAAGGGAATATCCACATGTATATGGTACGAGTTATATGGATCCAATCCCAAAGCCCGTATATACGTTTACACATCTCTAAACACATATAACTATATATGATACTAATAATACAACCAAACACAGCTGGCACATATGCACTCATGACACACACCTGATAAGAAAAAAAAAAACAACCACTCAATACAAATAAAAACAACTACTCAATACACAAAATTCAATAACCAAATTAAGTCAAGTAAATAGATAGCTAGCAATATAAGTTGGGATGATGGTGGAAGAGGTGTCGTAGCATCAACGGAAGGGAATGACCAGAGAGGAAAAGGGTGCAAATAGGGAGAAAAAGGATCTGGGGAAAGGGAGAGGTGAGGAGGGGGGTTGGCGTTGGGGAAGGCAGACAAAGTTGGGGGGGTTGGGGGGCGCAGGGAGGTGTAGAGTTAAAAACAAAGAGGAGGAATAGGAGACAGGAGAAAGATGACGAGGAGACTTTAGAGGAGGTGTTATGACAATTGAAGAATGCGGCAAAGGAAATGGGGGGTGTGAGGAGGAAACAGGAGGAGGAAGAGCAAATAGTTAAGGAACATGGGACAAAAGTTGGGAGATCAAGTTTAAAGGGGAGGTTCAACGTTTGAGTTCTACTAGTTGAAAGTAGGAGTAGAATTCTACTAATTGCAAGATTCACCTTAGAAATTGGATTTATCACATGGTCACCAAGGATAAGCATTGTTAGGTTTCAACGAAAAGCAAGAAGGTGGATTGTGCTCATAGTGCATTATCAGGCAGTGGAGGACATTATAGAGTTTAAAAGAGTTGAATTTGTACCTTTCCTCTATAAAGGGTTGCTGATGTCCTGTCCTTACAAGGACTTAGTGTCCCCCACCTACATGCAAAAATTGTGCCCCTCTTACATGGGTGTGGTGTGCCCTACCTGTGATTATGTGCCAAGTCTAGGTTCCGATCCTGCTTATGTAAACGGTCTTTGGCCCTTCAGAAAAAGAAAAACTTGACACATCTCAACGATTAAACTTTGGCAAAGCTTAGTCACATCTTTAAAATAACTCTGCATTTGTCCATGTTACTTTAACATCGAAATAGGTTATCGAGGATGATGCTTAAACGCCCAAATAGTGGCATGCATTTTTTTTTTCAAAATTATTTTTTATTTAAAATAAAAAAGAAGAGGCACCAATACAAGCGACACAAGACAAAGGATAAAAACACCTATCCTTGCAAAAGGGAAAGCAAAACATCCGGTAAGATGGGGAACGCCAAAATACAAAATAACAAAATAAGAAAAAAAGGATAAAAGAAAAGATACATTCCAAAATTGGGTATCGAATAATCTTTCGAAAGAGAATGATCCCATACTCGTAGCACGGTAAAAGATCGAATGAATCGAACCCTAACTCTTGTTAGGAATTTCCGTCATAAATTGGACCAAGTCATACGTGATCTCCAAACAAAACAAACTACACTAACAAAAGCAAGAAAAAAAATAACCACACCACAACAACAATACGAAACAAATCACAACACGCATAAAAGCAACCATCCCATGCCGTTGGCCATCCAAAGAACACTACACACATTCGCACAATCGCAATGCAACACAGGCACTACAACAAGTGCCTTGATCCCAATGCTGCATAGGTTGCACAACAATCTCCTCAGCGCCAAGCCAATCACGACCCCAACTAATAGCCATGGGCATACCGGTCACCACCAAGCCATGATGCACAGACGGCCACCAGGCCACCGATCTATGGTCACGCATCAACCGCATCGCCACACACTCGCATCGGTCGCCGCCCCTCACGCATGCATGAGCCCCGCACGACGAACACACACTCGACCAACATGATCGCCACCACGACAAAATTACGATCACCCCGATTAGTCGCAACTGACAAGCTGGCGCACAACAGGCGAGGATAAACGACACCAGGCGAGACCTCGCGGTGAGGAGTGTATACAGACGAACAGGACGACCCCAAAAGGCGACGAAGAGCAAAGAATAGGCCATACATGTCAATGATCTGGTTTGAACATGTCGAGGGAAACCATTGGAGGGAAGAACAGGGAAAAATTGAAGGTTGGGGGGCCGATCGACCAAAAATGGCCAATCAAGACCCTAGTCGGCGGTGGCTAGGATTTGTATACGGTGAAGAGGGGCGGGGGCTCGCACTGGGATTTTGGACGAATGATAGTGGCATCTTTTTTGATCTTTAAGATTTAGGATATTTATACAACGTACTTTTTGGACGTTACATAACGTTATATTAATGTTTAAATAGCTCTAATATATAGCCTTTACCTTTATCAACACTATTCACATGGAAATCTATTCCCCTCTCTATCTCGAAGTTATAAATTTTGGTGAGTACCAAGATTGGCCTGATTTCACGGTTGCATTCGGAAGGAGAGTTTCCCTGAGGATATTCCACAGGATAAATATAGGAAATCTTGGGAGGATAAAAAGTTTCACCCCCTTCTCCTAGACCAAAAATTGGACTTCTAATTTTTACTCTATTGCACAAAAGTTGTTGCGAACGGTTAATATTTTATCTTTATGGCCCTCTCCGCTTCCCTCTCGCGAGAAAAAGGTTGTGCATCCCTAAGGGGTTTCGATTGGTCGATCGGGACTAATCGAAGCCTCCCCTGTGGATTCTCATTTTCCTTCCTTTGGAATGTTTTTTTTGACTTTGAGAACGACATGCATGGTGTGCTATGGTTGGGTGCGATTATGGAGACGATGGTAGCAGTGGCGGGCCGGTCGGTGTGGGCTGTCCTCTCTAACGATGCTAATCCTGTGTGCGGTGCCTCTCCATTCGTTGCTGCGATGGACGTGGTGCCTCTCCATCGGCCGTTTGCAAGGTGTTGTGTGTGATGGCGGGTGCATTGGTGTGCTGCAGTGGGGATGACGCGGCGTCATGTGGCAACGTAGGGACGGGTCCAGCATTCGTGTGGCCTTGGGTTGGTTGCCTACCAATGTGTGATGTTGTTTGTCGCATTTTACGTGCAGGTCGTGTAGCACCTCGGTTGCTTGTTGTTGCTTGTTTGCTGTTGGATGGCTCCATTCTTTTTCTTTTTCTTTGTTCTTTTTTTTGGTGTGGTGGTTTTGTTAGGATCATGTGTGACCCCGAACTTCTACAGTTGAGTTTCTAACTTAAGTCAATGGTACGAATTCAACTTTCGGGTTGATATATTTTGACTTTCTCGTTTTAGTGCGATCTTTAAGTTTTATCTCGTTAGCGCTTGCCGTGTCTCTGTGAGTGTGGTGTAACTCTCCTTTAGAAGGTCATCTAATTTCTATTCTAAAGACACATTTCCTTTTCTTGGTCCTTTTTTTTCTTATCTTGATGTCTTCTGAGTTTTAACCTTCATCTATTATTAAGGAACATAACCTCACCTTTTGAAGATGTTAGACTTTTCTTCTCTCTCCTTTTTTCTTTACGGTACATTCTTTGCATGGAATACTTCCCTTTATTAATAAAAAATTCTACTTTTAAATAAAAAATCTGTTCCACGAAAGTTATTTTCTAATTTATCCACTGTTCCAAACGAGCCTCGAAGGCTGGAGGTCACCGCAAGATTCAATTCCCCTTCCTGTCGACTTCTAAAATATAGATATGTTCATTGAATGAAATAAATTAGATGACAGGCTGACGTGGCAATTTGCTGCGCATAAATATATATTATGCTAATCCATTGAACCCACGCCATGCAACGGGGTGCGTGTTGTTCTTTAAATTCAACATGTATGATTAATGCTAATTTATTGGCATTAGGGAAGATACTTCAAAAGATTTGATATTTAAATAAAATATTTAAATGTACACCTTTTGGATACTCATATTTGCATGCAAGTATTTATATAGTGTAAATCTTTGTCATATAGAGTCCAATTCACCCAACGAATTAGTCTGTATATTAACATGGTAATTTACGCTAAGATGACTTTAATTTCATACAATGAGTTGGAAACTTATTTACAACAATACATTATATAATAAAATTCCAACGATGGAACTATATTCTAGCATTAAATTCATGGTATCACTTCCTACGCATCTTAAAAAATGTGACAAAATCAAGGTCAATCACCCGAATAATAGCCATCTTAAAAACAATGGTATAACATCAACATACATTAATAAAATTTATAGAAGAAAAAAATGGAAAGAAGTGTGGGACTTTAACACGTCTAATTACAAGTAAATTAAGATCAACAGAAAAAGAAGTAATCTTTTTTAACGATAGAATCACACAAAATTAGAAGTGGGAAGTTAAAACAACCACACTGTGTATACATCAAAAGTTTATTACACCTTTGCAAAAAACAAAGAAAAAGAAATATGCATATCCATTAAGTCATTTTATCACAAATTGACAGAGGCCATCAGTGGAACATTATGTCCATCATGTCCTTGTCCAAACCATTGGCTCTCACTCATGTCCACCATCGCTGCATCAATTGCCCAGTTTCCATCAGCAAAGCTCTCTTGCATCAGAAGCTCATCCCAAGTAGTAGTGCTAGTAGCAGTGCCAATTGTTGTGGGATTGGGATGCTTGTGATTTGAGTCGTTGGATTCCCTTTCCCATCCCATAAACAACATATCCATCCAAAACGTTAATGACAGCCTCCACAAGATCTCGTAGGCTCTCAACTCCCATGTTAGTTGTCGGTAATTACTACCTTTTGTTACCACCCTCCAATCGCTTCTTCTTGTTGATGAGCTTCTTAATGAGTGAAGGATTCCTAAGGGTCTTGTTAGGAATGCCATCATCTACTACGGCTTCCTCTTCATCGACTGCAACTGATCCTCCATGTCTTAGGGATATCCTCAAGAGCTTTGCTGCAATTGCCTCATCTATACAAACATGGGCAATAGGATTCGTGTGACACCCTGGATTTGATGACTCGAAATGCTAGCCGACCTTTAGATCACTATTACCTATATGGCATACATCACATCAATGCATCCACGACAACAAGACTAAGAGGAAAAGAGAGAGAGAGAGAGAAAAGTAGAACATCCAAGCTAACAACAACAAGCTACCACATTTATTTAGTCACAAATCATAACTAACTACATCAATACATGCAATTTAAAAAGTTTAGTGGATACAAATTAAAAGTAGACTACAACCATATATATATAATGGTTTACAAAAGAAATCATCAGTTAACTCCCCTAAGTACTGGGAGTAGTGTCATGGCTCTCCTCAGTGGGTCCCTCTGGTGCTGTACAAGTAACTAAAAGGTCCACCTCTAGAGGCAACGTAGTGTCCTCGTGCTTGCCATCTAACCCTGAAAAGGAAACGCATCGTAGGTGTAAGCAAAGTGGCTCAGTAGGACTTTAATCTATTGTTATTGTTATTACTATAGGTGGAGTTGTATACATAAGTATATAGTTCTTACTTGGAATACCTGAAGGTTCCTCCCGAGCTACACTCTTGCTAGCCATTTTCCCCTTACTTGATCTACCACAACTCATAGATCTTTTCCTAAGCATTGACCCATTGGCCAATCTAATTGATAATTATTCCCCACATTCAATCGAGGTGGATGTCGTATGCGCACTCCCTTAACCAAGCTTCAAGGTTGGGCCTACCTTGGCCTTCGGTAGCTTGCTCCCCCTAGGCATAGGTTCAAGAGCTGCCCGAGATGACCATGGTCAATCACATTTCGTACCCAACATCGGTGTCCAACTCCCATCCCTTGGTGACCCCCTGTAAAGCATCACTGGATGCTCTCATTGAGCTACCCAATCGGCTCTCTTTTGAGTCGCTCATTGAATCTGAGGAGTTAGGACGCATCATGCACATCTCCTTAACCACCCAGTCCTAGGTACCAGAGGTCTAACCTCATGTTAACTGACTCATGTTGATCTCATGAGTGTTTCGAGGGTTTCCCCTGCTTGTTGCTGAACCTATAAAATAGTCACTCAAGCATCCGAATAGTTGCAACTAGGTGACTCATTGTAGAGGCATCACTAAGCGCCCCTCCCTCATGGGCTACCTCTCGTTACTCGACTTTTCTGTTGTAGATCTAGTGTGGTCGGTCAACCTTCCTACTTGGCAAGTGAACACCACATTCCATCTTGTGGCTGATTCCTTCCAGTGACATCATCAAACTACCCCCTCTTGGGCTGCCTCTCCAATGCTAGAGTCACCTTACGAGCTCGTGGGTTTTCCTAGCTCGTACTCTCTTGTATGACTCATTGGTCACTAGTCATAAGTACTAGAGGTCCTACCTCTTGTCCACTCCAACCCCATTAATTCATTGGGTTTGCCTCTAAGGCTCCCCCTTGCATCCAACTTTGCAAGGTAGACTATCCAGAATGATCATTTTATAGCCTTAAAGCTATAGGGCATGCCTTAAGATTAAAGTCTATAACTCACCTATGGATGAACCTACTCTCAGGAATCCAACCATAGCCATCTTACTCATTGGTAGTTAGTGTAATAGTTTCTCCAAGTGGACTGCCATATCGGGTACTCCCTATTGAGTCTCAAATCTTATTCTCGCGTGTAACTTGTACCCTTGGTACAACCCCCTTTACACCCTAACCACACGATTCCCCATTTCAATTTCCCCATGATTGATTTCATAGGTTAGTCGAGTCCAAGACGACCCTTACAAACCTTAGCATAGTTGGATAGGTCCTTAGATTCCTTGCCAAATCCAATACATGATTTGGCCACAGTATTGAATGACCAGCACTTCTGTCGGATGTCTAAGGCTATCCCAATGGACGTCTGTTGAGCGTACGTGTTTGGTTTTAAAACCTTGTCGTTGTAGCTTGAAAGCGAAGAATTCGTGTTCAACAAATAAAATTTATACCGAAATTGAAATTCCGAGTCGAACATAGGGAGGCTACGTCGATCTATATTCTCAATTATATTTTTTTAGAATTTTTGAAAAGCGAGGCGGTGTAATTATAATGAAATTATCAGACTAAAGGGAAGAGAGATAGAAAGAGAGAGAGAGAGGGAACATGCATTCAATATTTAAAAATGTTTATACAATCAAACGTAATAAGAATTACACTAGAAAGCAGGAAATCAGCTACACTAGAAAGCAGGAAAATTCTACACTAGAAAGCTGTAAAGAAGAATGGGAGAGAGAAGTTATCCTCCTCGAATATTGCTTGGAGGACGAGCCAGACGGGACGACTCCTGGACGAAGGAGGATGGAGCATGACGAAGGAGGACGAAGCAGAAGAATGGGAACAGAGCAACACGTCGTCGTCGTCACGGGATCCACTTCCGAACGGGGACGAAAATTTGGACTTTATCTCACGAGAAGCATCCCGGGTGTGGGACAAGCTTCTCTTGAGCTTTGGAGAGGTAGAAAAGAGAAGGAAGGGATGAGAATTTCGTGTAGAAGGGGTCTCCTCTTATAGTTTCAAGGAGTTGGGGCAAATTGGTCATTACATCTTTAAAACATTAAATAAGGGGTCTTTAGTGACAGATAAAATCGTCGCTAAAGCCCCAACGTGGGCGTAGTGGGCGTTGGACGTGCGTGCCCACTCGTCTGCTTATGCCTAACGCTCACCGCACGTTCAGCCATCCACAGCCATCCAATCGCGAGATCGGACGGCCCAAATCGCGCCTTCGCCCGCCTCACTACGAGCCCGCCCCAACGCGTGCGATGCCGCATGAGGCGCAGGCGTGCGATAACGCATCGACGCTATTGAGCGCAGACGGCCGCCCGATCAAGATCTGACGCACGCTCGCGCCCGATCGCCCGCGCCCTTCGCCTGCTCGCTGCGGCTCGAACCCGCGTCTGCTGCTCACGATAACTCCCTCGCCCACTACGCTGTGGAGTGCAGATGGTCGCGCGGATGAATTCAGGGCGCCGCATCCACAGCCGTTGGATCTTGATCCAACAGCGGAGAAGCGGCACTCTGATTGAAGAAGAGAAGGTGCGGCGGTGCTGGGGGCCGGTTGGACAGCTGAGATGGTGCCACGTGGTGCCATCTTGGCCGTCCATCTTCTGGTTGTTGTAGATGGTGCCACGGGTGTCGGATTGACTTGATTTTTGCGTCGTTAGGCTGCGATCGTCGATCCAAATTCATCTGTGTGGTCGGATTTGTCGTTTGAAGTGCGGATTTACACCATCTTGGCCCTTGATCTTCAAAGATTCCCCAGTCACTATCTGATGCTACAGATGCCTGATTAGGGCAATCTTGGAGTCGTTGAACTCCAATCGTCACCCTGATCACATCTGTACGGTTGGATCTTCGATCCGAGGCCCCGATAAAAAGTTTATCCTGTCCAAGCACATAAAAGGAGACAATTAACCTCCATTTTATTCAAACTACTCTAAATGCAAAATGATGCATGTTATGCAATATTTATAGCATGCAATGCAATCCTATGCTTAAGAACATGCATAAATAGACATCTTAAGTAGTGTAAATCTGTTTACATCATACCCCCATGCCTATCTTTTGCTAGTCCCTAGCCAAAACTATTTACTATTTATAAAAGAATTAGGTTAGATTATTTGGGCGTGAGTTATTTTCAATCATTAAGAAATTGTCTATTTGGGATCTGAACTTTCAAAGACACAACAGTGCCCGAGTATCTGCCAAAATGCAGACTGCCTTAAGCCCTCGCCTTATTCAAAGAAAAGTTTCTTTTTCTTTTTCCTCTTTTCTAATTTTTTGGATTTTCAAATTTTAGGGTTTAAGAGTGGCTTTCTACGGCCATTCAACTCACCCAAGATTTGATGAGAACCCTAAGTTTTAAGCATCTTATTGTGAATGTGATAGACTTGTTGACCGGCAATTAAAATGGACTTCGGATTTCTACACCTCTAGGTGACCTAAAAGGAATTCTGCCTAAAGGTGTATCTTTACAACCGGTAGCTTTCTCCCTACTTTTATTTTTTTACGGGGTCAACACAAGGGTGAATTCAGTGTATATCTCCCTAGTTTATTCTACTTCTCCGCTTCTTCCTAAGTGTTTTGGGAATTTTTAGTGCATTTACTGAGCTGAGTTCTGGACAACCGGTCGATGAGCTGATACCACCGACAACTTACTAGCCATACTCGTGCGGCAAAGTGTGGCTTATTTCTTTTTTTTCTTTTCTCCTTTTCTTTTTGATTTTTTTTTCTTTTTTTGTTTTTAAGTAGGTGGCTTTCCTGGTCTAAAATTTACCTAAAGGCAGCAAAAAGAGAAAGGTTCAGTGAATGGGTTCTGGACAACCTACCTATGGGCTATTACCCACGATAACTTATCAGCCATATCACCCTAGAAGGTTCATTAGCTACCCAATTTCCATTAGAATCGCCGAACAACGAGTCGGTGCAAAGAAAGTGTGTAGATGCTTAAAACTCAAAAATTCCCTCAAATCAGAGGGTGAGTTGATAAGTCGTGTACTTATCACCCAAACTTATTTATTCCAATTACGATAGAATTAAGATGGCGAGGACTCGAAAGACAAATCCACATTTTAGTGGATACACGTGCTAATTAAGTCCAAAGACCTGAAGGGTCTTTGTGTTCAGATCCTAATGTAAAATTTCTTAGGATTGAAAAGTCCTAATGTCCAACTAATCCTTCCTAATTTTGATTTTTTTTTATATAAATAAGAAGAGAAAAATAATTTACATGAATTTCACAAAGCTGACCAAATGATTCAAAAATGAATCCACCCCCCTTGCCTAGCTGATGCAATGTTCTCATTGAAAAAGAGACATGAAAGAAAGGGTAGAATATGAAAGATGTCACCTGAATATGAAGCTCGTATCAGCCTTGTGTCATATGTACAACTGCTGAGTTTAATGCCGTCAGCTAGGCAAAGTCCAGCCAAAGAAGTCACGGAATGGCTAGAGCAACTGAGTTTGAGACGGGTTTTGGAAGAATACGGTCAATAACAAGCTTCAGACGTTGACCGTTGACTTTAGATGTGTTACCTGTCTTTGGGTCAGAAATCTGAACGGCTCCATTTGGAAAAATCTGGTCAATTATGAATGGGCCATTCCATTTAGATCTAAGTTTACCAAGAAAGAGCTTAAGTTTAGAATCAAATAACCAGACCTTCTGGTTTGGCTCAAAGCTCTTGTGGGAAATTAGTTGATCATGTAGAGCTTTGGTCCGAGCCTTGTAGATCTTGGCATTCTCATAAGCATCATTTCTAAGCTCCTCCAACTTAGATAGTTGGAGTTTCCTGGTCTTTCCAGCTAAATTCAGATCTAAATTGCATTGTTTGATAGCCCAGAATGCCCTGTGTTCAATCTCTATGGGTAGATGGCATGCCTTTCCATACACCAAACGGAATGGAGACATGCCGATGGGCGTTTTATACGCCGTACGGTAGGCCCAAAGAGCGTCCTCAAGCTTTTGAGTCCAATCCTTGCGATCAGGCCTAACTATTTTCTGTAGATTGTTCCTGGTCTCATGATTGGAGATCTCGGCTTGTCCATTCGTCTGGGGATGGTAAGGTGTGGAAATTCTGTGATTAACCCCGTATTTGGCCAATAAATTCTGGAATTGGCCATTAGTAAAATGAGTGCCACCATCACTGATGATAGCCCTCGGAATCCTGAACCTACTGAAGATATTTTTCTTGACAAAATTAATGACCACC
The DNA here is from genome assembly GCA_037157565.1 of Thalassia testudinum. NCBI lineage: Eukaryota > Viridiplantae > Streptophyta > Magnoliopsida > Alismatales > Hydrocharitaceae > Thalassia > Thalassia testudinum. The sequence continues at coordinate 158,335,864 of JAZHRO010000073.1, forward strand.
TTGTGGTCATTGGTTCGGGTGGGGACCGCCTCAATCCATTTGGACACATAATCAACAACAACAAGAATGTACTAATGTCCAAATGAAGGGATAAAGGGTCCCATGAAATCGATGCCCCAAACATCAAAAATTTCGACAGGAAGAATAGGGTTTAAGGGCATCATATCTCTCTTAGTTATGCTCTCGAGTGCCTGACATCGAGAACATGACCTCGAGAAATCCTGGGCATCCTTGAATAAAGACGGCCAATAGAAGCCAGATTGCAAGATTTTTGCTGCCGTCTTTTTCCTAGAGAAATGTCCACCACACCCAGATGCATGGCAGAACTCGAGTATACTGTTGAATTCATTCTCCGATATGCATCGGCGAATAATCTGATCAGAGCCGATGTGATACAGTTCAGGGTCCTCCTAGAAATAGTATTTGGCCTCAGATTTGAGTCTATCCCATTGTTGCTTGTCCAATCCTAGGGGATTTGACCAATGGCCAAATAGTTAACAATGTCAGCAAACCATGGGGTGTGGACACCTAAAACTGTAAGAATAGTTTCGTCCGGAAAAGTGTCAGCAACCGAAATGTCCGGACAAGAAGAATCACCTAGGAGTCTCGACAAATGATCCGCTACCACATTTTGTACCCTGATTTTATCCTTAATTTCAAGATCAAATTCTTGAAGAAGAAGAATCCAACGAATAAGCCGGGGTTTAGCATCCTTTTTAGCCAAGATATGTCTCAAGGCCGAGTGGTCGGTATAGATGATAACATGAGACCCTAAGAGATAAGCCCTGAATTTTTCCAAAGCAAACACTACAGCTAGTAATTCCTTTTTAGTAACAGTATAATTCCTCTGGGCTTCATCCAGAGTTTTACTAGCGTAGTAGATGACAGAGGGCTTTCGATCAATTTTCTGACCTAGGACAGCCCCGACTGTGTAATCAGAAGCGTCGGTCATGATCTCAAAAGGGGCTGTCCAAATTGGTGGTTGCAAAATTGGAGCATAGGTGACTGGCGTTTTCAGGAAATCAAATGCCTTTCGGCATGATTCGTCAAAAACAAACGACGTTTCTTTGGCAAGAAGATTACTCAAAGGACGAGCAACCTTCGAGAAATCCTTGATGAATCTTTGATAAAATCCCACATGGCCAAGAAATGATTGGATTTGTTTAACAGATGTGGGAGGAGGAAGTTTAGTGATAGCATCAACCTTAGCTTTATCTACTTCAATTCCCCGTTCAGAGATTGCATGACCCAAAACAATGCCCTCTTGGGTCATGAAATGACTCTTTTCCCAGCTAAGGACCAATTGTGTTTTGATACATCGCTTAAGAATCATTTCCAAATTAGCCAAATAAGAGTTAAATGATTCTCCAAAAACAGAGAAATCATCCATGAAGACTTCCATAAACTCTCCCACCATGTCAGAAAATATGGCTAGCATACACCTTTGAAAAGTCGCAGGTGCATTGCATAACCCGAAAGGCATCCTACGAAAAGTAAAGGTTCTGTAGGGACAGGTGAAAGTAGTTTTTCTCCTGATCCTCAGGATGGATAGGAACTTGGTTGTATCCCGAGTAGCCATCAAGAAAATAGAAGTACTTCTGCCCGGCTAATTTTTCCAAGATTTGATCAATGAAGGGCAGGGGAAAATGATCCTTTTTAGTGGCTGTATTCAGCTTCCTATAATCAATACAAACCCTCCAAGAGGAAGCTGAACGAGTTGTGACAGATTCTCCTTTCTTGTTAGTCACAATGGTAATCTCGGCTTTCTTTGGAACAATCTGAACGGGACTTACCCAGGGACTATCAGAGATTGGATAAATAATTCCTACATCGAGTCACTTGATAATTTCCTTTTTGACCACTTCTCGCATATTTGGCTTCAATCTCCTCTGCATCTGGCGAGAAGGGCGGGATCCATCTTCCAAAAATATTCTATGATTACAATAAGATGGCTTGATCCCCCTGAGGTCATGAATGGTCCAACCAATTGCCTCCTTATGTTCATTTAGGACCTTGATCAATTTAATCTCTTGCTCCTTTGTCAATTTAGCATTGATAATCACAGGGAGAGTATTCTGAGGTCCTAAAAATTGATATTTCAAATTCTCAGGCAATGGATTCAATTCAAGCTGGGGCGGGTTGATGATTGATGGTAGGGAAGATGTTGAAGATTCAACAAGAGGAAGAGGTTGTGAGTGAATAAAATTAATAACCTCTTCCGAAGATGTCAGGTCAGCCATAGAGGGTTGCGGGTCAAATTCATCATCCAAAGAGGAACTTTCGATTGAAGAAACTGTCAAACAAGTTTCAATATTATCATTATCTTCATCAAGTTCCACAATAAATCTACAATCCTCAAATTTGTTGATCGCCTTAAAAATATCCAATTTCATTCGTTGGTCCCTAAAGGCGATTTTCATGCTACCGCTTTCACAATTAATGTTGGCCTTAGAACGAACGCCCCGGAATGATGGGTGTGTTCCTCAGATTATCAGGTACATCCATGTCAAGGACAAGGAAATCTATAGGAAAATAGAAATCTTTGACCTTAACGATAATATCTTTAATAACGCCTCGCGGGTTTGTGACCGAACGGTCCGCTAGCTGTAGCGTTAGTGAAGTTGGCCAAAGTTCACCTAACCCAAACTTCTCGTAAAGAGAAGTCAGAATTAGGTTGATGGATGCACCCAGATCCAAAAGTGCTCTATCAAATGTGTAATCTTCGATAACACAAGAAATCAATGGAGCACCAGGATCTCTCTTTTTCTGAGGGAGGTAGTGTAGGATAACAGAACTAGCCTGCTTGGAGAGTACCACCTTCCTCGGAACAGATTCTCTCGACTTATGCTTTTGTGTACATAATTCCTTTAAAAATCTTGCGTAAGCCGGTATGTGCTTGATAGCATCAAGGAGCGGGATATTGATCTCAACATTCTTAAATAGATTCAGAAGCTCCTCATTGCTATCAACAGACTTCTTCTTCTTTGGTTTGGTTAAGGCTTCAGGAAAAGGAACATGAGTCAAATATTTGGAATTAGGTTCCTGAGCCTTGACTTCTCCTCTAGAATTCTCCTCTCTCTCCTCAGGTTCTTCAGGATTCAAAAGATCAGAATAGTGTGGTTGTGGATCCTGAGTTTTCTTACCACTCCTCAAAGATACAGAATTTGTAGAAGCATAAAAATTTTGGTTTTGGGGAGGGTTAGGAAAGATTGGAGGGGCTTGATTAACCATAAATTGTTGATTTACAGAAGAAGAAGAAGACGAGGAACCCTGCTCAACCACCTGAGGATGTGCATGTGGGTCCCTCTGATTTCTGTACCCATGGGTTTGATTGCCTGAATTCATAATATTTCGCGGGTTGGGTACGGGTTGGGATGGTAGAGATTCGGGTTGACGAGAGTTAGCAATGAGCCCGGATTGCAAGTTGTCCAGCGAGTTTTTCATTTGCTGCATGAGGTGGAGCATGGATCCTTGCATCTCTACCATTTGACGGTTCAAATTAGCCTGCCCTGCGGGTTGACGGGCATTCCAAGCTGGCGGATTGACCTGATTCGGAGGCAACTGAGTATATACTTGACCCTGACCCATTGGTCGTTGTGGAGCATAGTTGCCGGGTCGGAATTGGGTCTGTTGCCCTGGATTTTTCCAAGAGAAGTTAGGGTGGTTTCTCCAACTTGGATTATAGGCATTCGAGTAGGGGTTGGATCTAACATTCTCTTGTACAGCACAGACATCCTCATAGGGTGACGATGGAGAGAAAGAAAGGGAAGGATAAGAAAAACTGGGATCAAAGGCCCCAGTTTGGAACCCATGGGGTTCCGAAAAATGCTGACTCACAGGTTGAGCCGCATCGAGTTGATTCACGAACTCCCGTCCAGAAGGAGCTCGTGAGGAATGGAATCTTGAATTTTGGGATTGAGTGGATCAAGAGTTGTTCATAGAATTGCCAGCCATCCACTTTTCCATTCTTTTAGCAACCAAGTCCACCTTATCAAGTTTATTACAAATCAATTCCATATCAAGTGAATGAGAGTCATGGACTTCATTGACATTTGATCTGGGCTGCTTGAACCAGTTAAAAGTATCCATGGAGGCATGATTAATTGAATTCTCACTCATTTCCTCAAATAAATCATGTGCACTATCTGCATCTTTATTAAGGAAATTGCCTCCACAAGAAGCATCCACATGATTTTTGAGTTGCTCAGTCAACCCATGATAGAAGATCTGCACGAGTTGTCATTTCGGCATCTCGTGGTGTGGACACCTTCGCAATAAGTCCTGGAATCGCTCCTAGGCCACATGAAACTGCTCCCCCAGCCGCTGGGTAAAGGTAGTGATTGCCCGTCTCAAAGCATTGGTACGTCCAACTGGGAAGAATTTCTTTAGAAAGGCCGATTTCAACTCATTCCAAGTTGTATAGGTCTATTGTCTTATACCAATGCGCGGCCTTATCCCTAAGAAAGTGGGTGAAGAGCCTCATGATCATTTGCTCCTCGTTTACGTTTCGTGCCTTGGTGGTTTGGACCAAAGTGGTCAAGTCCTCCAAGTGCTGAAACGGATCTTCGAAGCCAAGCTCATGATAATGTTTAATCAGGCTTAACACCTGGGGCTTGATTTCTACGTCACCAGCTGGAATCTAGACGCCGGGACGTTCCCCGTAATTTGAAGGATCATAAAAATCCTTCAAGGGCTGAGCACCCTGCATTCTCTGGAACCATTCCTGCATTCTCTGCATTTGCTCCAGCTGCCTTCGAAATTCTTCCTGTGGATTTCCAAGCAGAGGAGGCTGTTGTTCGGCCATGGGATCAAATTGACCAAAATCCAACTTACACCTCCTAGAATGATCTAATGGTCCATCCAATTGGGGATTCAATGACCGTCTTCCCAACATAAACTAGGAGAAGGTCAGAAGGACTTGGGATAGGGACCCTACAGCACAACAAAACAAGGCTGTCCTTAAGTGGGGTAGCCTAAGGATCTACTGACTCCCAAAACCCGCCTTAAGACTGTAAATGATTTACTCTACTTGCATCTGTTTAATCCAACCAGTTAGAAGGAGGGATTGTGGAGAAGGTTCTTCCTTCGGCTTTCTCCTCCGGTTCCTAGTATACCCCCTAGCCGCGGTCGTTTGACGCTACTCCCCTAGCTAGATATCAGATTAATCAGTACAAGTAGGTTAATCAAAAACAATCTCAGACTAGGCCTTGAAGAGCGAATCAGACCTTAAGGTCAACGTCTACTCAATTTTATTAAGGCCTGGGATTGTGGTGCTTATGGAATGTGATGGGCGCTTAAAATGGGTTGGGCCCTTAATGATTGATTGAGATTTGTGTAAGTGCGTGCACAACCAAGGTTTTCAAGTAAGATTATTTGTGATGCTTAAATTTTAATGTTCAAATCTTGCTTAAGTAGCTTTTAGGGTTTCAAATTAGGTGGATTGCAATCAAGTTTCTAGGCAAACCAAGTTGTAAAACACGGGTGAAGATTGTTTTCCTTTAAAACCAGAAAGAAAGTGGAGTGCCTGGAATAAACCTAAATTGAAAACCCTAAGGAGGAGCTACTTGATGAGTTAGTTTTAAATAGAGTAGTGCGGCCCAAACAACTCAAACAATTGGCCACAAATGCACCACTAAATTAGGCACTCAAAGATGGTTAACCTAGAATGATTTCTACTCTTTTATTGTTGCTTTGTGTGTACCGGTTCCACAGATCAGAACTCGGTTGAGTAGAAATAAATCAATTTGATTAAGTGCCTTGAATGTGGGTGTATGTTGTGTGTTTGTTGAAAATTACCCCACAAGATTATCTTTTTGTTATTTTTTTATAAATGAGGGTGGAATGAATGTGAGAATCCAAATAACCAAACTATTCCTAGGATTTATGTAAACACCTAGGTTAATTGGAATTTGGATTTAATGTGGCGAATGAAATCTATGAAGGGGGAAGAATGGGGAGCACTTACAATTGTCTTCAACTGCACTTTGCTCCAGTCTACCGCTTGTTGATTCCTTGATGGAGGTCTTTGCAAAACAATAGACACAAGAGAAAGCAAGTTAGAAAATAATAAAGTGCAAGAAATGCGAAAAGAAGATTGGAAATCGTTGCCTCCCTAGCAACGGCGCCAAAATATTGAGCGTACGAATTGCTACGCTAACGTGTTTGGTTTTAAAACCTTGCCTTGTAGCTTGAAAGCGAAGAATTCGTGTTCAACAAATAAAATTTATACCGAAATTGAAATTCCGGGTCGAACACAGGGAGGCTGCGTCGATCTATATTCGCAATTATATTTTTTTAGAATTTTTGAAAAGCGAGGCGATGTAATTACAATGAAGCTATCAGACTAAAGGGAAGAGAGATAGAAAGAGAGAGAGAGAGAAAACATGCATTCAATATTTGAAAATGTTTATACAATCAAACCAAATAAGAATTACATTAGAAAGCGGGAAATTAGCTACACTAGAAAGTAGGAAAATTCTACACTAGAAAGCTGTAAAGAAGAATGGGAGAGAGAAGTTATCCTCCTTGACGATTGCTTGGAGGACGAGCCGGACGGGACGACGCCTGGATGAAGGAGGACGGAGCAAGATGAAGCAGAAGAACGGGAAAGGAGTAGCACATCGTCGTCGTCGTAGGATCCACTTCCGAACGGGGATGAAAATTTGGACTTTATCTCGCGAGGAGCATCCCGGGTGTGGGACAAGCTTCTCTTAAGCTTTGGAGAGGTAGAGAAGAGAAGGAAGGGATGATAATTTCATGTAGAGGGGGTTTCCTTTTATAGTTGTAAGGAGTGGGGGCAAATTGGTCATTACAACTTTAAAACATTAAATAAGGGGTCTTTAGTGACGGATAAAATCGTCGCTAAAGCCCCAACGTGGGCGTAGTGGGCGTTGGACGCGTGCGCCTGCTTGTCTGCTTACGCCTAACGCTCGCCGCACGTTCAGCCGTCCACAGCCATCCAATTGCGAGATCGGACGACCCAGATCGCGCCTTTGCCCACCTCACGCGCGCCCGCCCCAACGCGTCCGATGTCGCGTGAGGCGCAGGCTTGCGATAGCGCGTCGACGCTATTGAGTGCCGACAGCCACCCGATCAAGATCTGACGCACGCCCGCGTCCGATCGCCCCCGCCCTTCGACTGCTCACTACGGCTCGAGCCCACGTCCGCTGATCGCGATAACTCCCTCGCCCACTGCGTTGCGGAGCGTGGATGGTCGCGCGGATGAATTCAGGGTGCCGCATCCACAGCCGTTGGATCTTGATCAAACGGTGGAGAAGCGGCGCTCTGATTGAAGAAGAGAAGGTGCGGCGGTGCTGGGGGCTGGTTGGATGGTTGAGATGGCGCCACCTTGTCCATCCATCTTCTGGATGTTGTAGATGGTGCCACGGGTGTCGGATTGGCTTGATTTTTGCGTTGTTAGGCTGCGATCGTCGATCCGAATCCATCCATGTGGTCGGATTTGTCTTTTGAAGTGAGGATTTACACCATCTTGGCCCTTGATCTTCTATGGTTCCTCGATCACTATCTGATGCTACAGATGCCTGATTAGGACCATCTTGGAGTCGTTGAACTCCAATCGTCGCCCTGATCACATCTGTACGGTTGGATCTTCGATCTGAGGTCTCGATAAAAAGTATGCCCTGTCCAAGCACATAAAAGGAGACAAATAACCTCCATTTTATTCAAACTACTCTAAATGCAAGATGATGCATGTTATGCAATATTTATAGCATGCAATGCAATCCTATGCTTAAGAACATGCATAAATAGACATCTTAAGTAGTGTAAATGTGTTTACATCAACGTCTAACCAAAAGTTTAGTTGAACCTTGGAACAGATATATGAAATGCACCCCACACAATCTTATCAAACGACTAAACATTAGTCTGGACATCCAAGACCTTCATTGGATGTCTATCCATTTGGCCAGAATTCCATTGGCCAAGGTTCCTAACTTCTAAAACCTTGCCCGCGATAGTATCGAACATCCAGACTCTGAGTTAGACATCCCAAAAGGATGGATCAAATGTCTAACTTGAAAATTGGATGTCCCCTGGCCTGCTTGTCCCCATTCTTGCCACTTTACTTGTTCGTTTTGACTCACCACTCAATTCTAACTACCCAGAGTCCTTCCAAAGGCAAGAATGCACCTTCTAACCTCATAGAGATTAGACTTTAACCCATTATCCCCATTTCCATTTTAGGATTGAGTAGGGTCTAGTCTCTTGGCTGCGTGCATGCCCCAATCACACCACATACATGCATCATCATCCACTGAACAAACGTTTCAAATTAGGCATTGGATTGGCATTTCATCTAGCATTTTGGCTCACTCTTTAATTAGCATATATTAATTGACTTAGGAAATCAATTTGTTAGGGGGCTTATTTAGCCTATTCTCCATCATTTAGTCCATCCATGTCCTCTCCTTACTGACTTCCACTTGAGGATCATCACCAAAATATTCCATGCAGCCATTACTCTTCGTTATTAATGATCTCGGGGAGGGGGAACCCAAGAGGAGTAAAATGCCCTACTTGCTGCTATCGAGGAGATTTTGTTATAGCATCTTCTTTTCCCCTGTAGTGGGTCTTTATCGACCTTTCAAGGCAACAACACCCATGCAATTGCTATTAGAGAAAAGTCATCTGATCTATGGCTCCCTTTGCTAGCTGTAGTCTTAACATGCATGCTATTTTCCCCCAAAATTCCAATTTTAGAGTATCTCTAAATCATACCTCAAGGGAAGAAGTGCGGTGGAATGGGGGATGCTTCTCTTGCCCTCCAGGCTCCAGCTGTAGGAAGAAGCTCCACCTTCAACTTATCCTCCTCCTTCTCACAAGCGTAATGGAGAGGTGCTCCTCCTCCCTCTCATGCCACCAAACAACAAGGAAGAAGATGGGGGAAATAAGGAGATATTTTTGTGATCACAAGGCATGGCCATGGGTCTTAAGAAATGTAATGGAAATTTTGCATGGGTGGTCCTCCCTTCCTTCTTTCAAATTTCTTGCATCCAAGGACTCCCAAGTGTTAACTATAGCTTAAGTAATCTTGGTCCCCTTACTACCACTAAGCTCCTCATCTAAGGATTCTTAGGCTCTTAATCCATCAGCCTATTGGTTTAAACCATTGATTACACTTAGGGAGGGTTAATGTTGAAGCGGAGAATCTACACAAAAAGGTTGAGTTTTAAAAACCCGTCGTTGTAGTGCAATTTGCAAGGAAAAACTGTCAATAGATAAATTTTACCGAAACTCAAAAGGAATTCCTAGTCGAACACAAGAAGGCGGACGTTTGATTAAAAATCGCGTTTGATTTATTGTCACGAAGAAAATTAACTGGTTGAATTGAATCTAAACCAGCTATCTACTTAAAGAATAATGAATAAAAGAGAGAGAGAGAATATTACAAATAAAGATAAAATAGAAGTAGAATACACATGGATTTCATAATCATCAAGTGATGTTCATTACAACTAACAACTACTCGTTATACTAAAAAGTAGGAAATCTATACTAGAAAGCAGTAAATATAATCTAGAAAGCAGTAAAGAGAAGGTGGAAAGAAGTTATCCTCCTCAACGGCTGCTTGGAGGATGAGCCGCGTTGACGGAGAGCTCGGACGAAAGTGGTGAGATGTGGGATGAAGGAGAACAACGACGGACAACAGAGAACGAGGTAGGGCAATGTCGTAGTGGGATCCGCTTCCCTAATGGTGGTGAGAGGACCACCGCGGAATGCTCCACAAACGAGATGAGAAAGTGGAAAAATTATATTTTTAACTCTAGAGGAGCATCCTGGGTTTGGGACAAGCTGTTAGAGCTTTGAAGGGGGTGAGAGAAGAGAGGAAGGGATGATGGATATGTAGGGGTCGTAGGGTTATTTATAGGTGAGGTTTAAAGGGGCAAAAAGGTCATTTTATGTTTTAAAACATTAATTTAGGGTCTTTAGTGACGGATTTAAGCGCCACTAAAGACCCTGAATTAATGTTTTAAAACATAAAATGACCTTTTTGCCGCATCACTAAAGACCCCAAACGTGGGCTTAGTGCGCTCACACTTGTCGCCTCTTCCTCTCCTGCGGTCAAAAATGCTTGCGCACATTCAAAAAATCTCATCTGTCCGATCATAAGATCGGACGGCTTAAACACACAACACCTCATCGCGCACCTGCGTCAGATCGCGTGTTCATGGCATGTATGATGGCGCATTCGCGATCCGCGCGATCTAGTGATGCCATGTGGCTGATGCTGCTGTCGTTCATCCTCGATCCAATTGCCGCAATTGGCCCGCGCCCACTTACGCCCTTGATTTGAGGCGCATGCGGTCTCGAACCCGCGACCTCCGTGTTGCCCATGGGTGCACGACCACTACGACATGCCTTGTTTTGAGGCAAGTTTACGTTTTGGGCTTTAAGCGCCCTCGATCGTTGGATGAAGATCCAACGGTTGAGGTGCATTGAGCGTTAGCCTTCAGAAGAGGAGGCGCGACCTTGAGTGAATCTCGACCGTTGGATCAAGTTCCAACGGCTGAGATTGCGTGATGGAGAGGCCTTCAAGGAAGAGGAGCAGCCTTATGGAGCTTTTGAATGGTTGGGATGGTGCCACGTGGCACCATCCTGTCCATCCATCTTCATATGCTTGTAGGTGGCGCCATGGATGTCAGATTGGATCGATTTTCATGCCGTTGGGCTGCAATCGTCGATCTGAACCCATCCGTGTAGTCGGATTTGTCGTTTGAAAAATATATTTACACCACCTGACCCCTTGACCTTTGATCTTTCTCAGACTGCATCAGATGCTACGGAAGTCCAATCAGGGCGATCTTGGAGTCGTTGAACTCCGATCGTCGCCTTGATCAAATATGTACGATTGGATCTTCAATCTAAGGCCCTAATAAGATATTGCCCTATTTTCTGACCACAAAAAGGAAAATTAATCAAAAATTTATACAATCTAATCTAAATGCATGATGATACATGTTATGTAATATTTATAATGTATGATGCAACCTTATGTCTAAGAACACTCAAAAATAGACGGTTTATGTGATATAAATGTATTTATATAAGTTAATTTCATTTTCTAACTCTTAATTAACGAATAATTAGCAATGGGGTCTCACAATTCGTAGGTCCCTCCTTACCCCCCCCCCCCCCCACCACCACCTTTGTTGCTTTGGAACCACTGAATTGCCCGAGCTTGATGCACACATGCATGTTGCTGGTTCATTGTTGTCTTCCTCCTCTTGATGTATGCTCTTTAGGAGATTCTTCTAGCCTCCCAAGAAACTCTTATCTACAAATGCCTAGTAGTCGTGGTCGAGCTTCCAAAATCCTTTCAAAACTCATTCTGGAAAGGGATGGTTAGGAGCCATTGGTGGGTATTAATAGTAGATACGCAACACTCCCACAAGAACATTCCATGGAAAGATGAGGTTGCAAAAGTGAAATTAATCATTTGCAAGTGGACATGAACAAGATATGTACATGTCATGTACAATATCCAATAATTCTTGAGCATTGTTAGTATGTGACTAGTGGAGAATTAGTGGGGATAAAAATGGTGAGGAAAGAAATCATGTGAGTTGACTTAGTAGGGATAAAATGAAAAGAGAGAGAGTAGCAATAGGGCACCTGACAATAGTGGAAGTTGTACCTTCCCTTAGTTAGAGAGAGAGAGAGAGATAGGAAAGACTGAGGGATGATTCCTTAGGGCCCCATTTGGTACCCAGAATTGTGCCTTAAATCCCCGTTTGGGAGGCCTAATTCTGGAATTGCTTGACGTCGGGTTGCGAGTCCAATTCCGGGTTTGTGAGCTTCCACCCCCTTGGAATTGTGACTATTCACGTGTTTATTCTGCACCTGGTGCTATCTCTCGCGATGCCCCTCTGACAGCTTGGTGTTGAGCTCGCACGAAACCCTGACAACTGATGCGGTGGGCCGATCAACGAAGGCTGATCGAGAAGGGGCTGAAACAATCTCCTAGTACTCCTCCTCTAGATTGCGAGGGGAGACATTAGCGTGGTTTTCTTGCAAAACCCTATCGACGGGCAAGGCTGCGTCAATGATCGAGAAGGGGCGATATCTGCTTCGTTTTCTAGCAACCCCATTATCTTCAACACGGATCCACCTTACGGATGGACCTAAACCTCTGCGGGTTCGACTATCGTGGATGAAGATGAATTTTCCGAAGGTCCTATTATTTGTTGTGTGGATAATAGCCTCCGTTTATGTTGATTTACTTCGTCTAGTAATGTCGATGAGCTTATTAGTTTGGATTTGTGGTTGTGGTCTTTGTTTTAGGGGTTTTTTGGGCATGATGCACTTGTGCGTCTATGGAGGAGCTTTGAATAGGGTTTGCAACTTTGCTTTATTCCTTTCTTTCTACTGCTGTACCTTTTGTATTATCGTTTTCCCCACCTTCCTTTATTGACTTGTTGACTCCATTAATGGTGGGTCCCTGTGGCCATCTTTATTTGCTGATAGGGTTATGTCATCTTGTTTGTGTCTTGCTTTTTAGCTTTGCTTGTTTCGAAGCACAGCTTCCCTTGAATAAAACGAAGAAATCTACAGGGTCAAGTAGGAGGTCATCTTGGTTGATAAAAGTGCCTTTCTCTTTTACATCCCATCTTCAGAATGAGACGTCTTAGTCCTGCGCTTTCCTTCTATGGTCACATCAATCTTCATTCATGGCATTTGGTGAGGAGAGTGAGGGGTAGAGTTCATTATAAATTGGTTGTGTGGTTGCTATAAGTGGTGTCATGGGCTGTGCTTCTTTTGCTCATCGAGGAATAGGAGGAACTTGAAGAGGAGGGTATCTAGTGTCATCCTTGAGTGCTTTCTTCTACTTCTGATTTGATTGAGTGTTATCTTCTGAAGGTCGAATTAACAAGTGGAGATCAAAATCTTCCTTGCTGTTGCAGAAGATCAAGGTTCTCCACAACAATCTTGGGTAAGCACTGCTAGACAGGTATGTGATGTGGTAGGCATGTAAAGCAACCATCTATAGATACTCGTGCATTCTGGTGCTTGTGGATTCTTATTTTACCAATTCATTTGTTACTTTTGTTTAGTTACTTTTGTGCACCGGATTACAACTTCCTAAAATATGAGTATATGTACTATTTTATGTACTATGTTATTTATTTCAATTTTCAACTAGACTCTTTTGTACTTTTTCCCTACTCTCCATATAAAAGAGATTAGGGTTCTTTTTCTTGAGATGAATAAGCCATTTAGTTTTGTTCAATAATGTTTAATATTGGAGACCAATTAAACAGTTCCACAAAGAAATACCAACAAACTAGTAAACAGTGTGCAGTTGCAAAAACAAACTCAAGTGAAGTTGTACTTTGAACCACTCTATCTTTTTAGTAAAAAAATGAAAATATCTTGATCTAGGGATTGTGCTTTCAAAAAAAAAATTTTGATCTAGTGATTGAAGCCAAAAACCAATTGGACAAAAAGCTCTTAATTCACAGGATCAATCTAACCTTCTCGATACAAACCAGAAAAACTAAATATGGGATCCTCTAGTTAGCCTATAACTGAATGCAAAGGTTGGCAGGCAAGTATTGGTAGAGACTTCTTTTTCCAATATAGGACCAGCTGACTTCTCGAGGTTGGAAACTGCTTGCACAAGTGAGTATGTGCACAAGTGTGCATGCATACGTGTTTTGTTTCTCTATGAATATCTACCTGTCTGTCTGAGTCATCTTTATTCTTGTAAAAGAAAAGAACAACGACAGGTCCACCTCTTGATTCATACAATTCACAATTTTGGATAGTTTTTACACCTTAAAGCTGGCAATGAATGTTTAAAATTCAAAACACAAGCAATTCACATTGAATTAAGGGTTATTTAGAGCACATGAATGCTTATACATTTAAATCAAACAATATCACATATGTTAGCCATTTTTAACACTTTAAATCAACCACTGCCCAATTCATTGCAGTCCAAAATCACAGCAAAATAGCAACATCAGTAGACATAAAGCAACTGAATGAGCTACTGAGATCAGGAGCTAACTGGAAGGTCTAGGTTTGTGCTAGACGTCTTAAATCTATCAGATGGCAATTGCTACCTTTCTAGCAGCAACAGCTGCTACTGCCAAACAAGGTAGTAGAGCTGATGCTGCAATCTCAGTGGCCATTTGCTTAGATCAAGCTAGATAACTCTCACTCCAAGAAGGCCTAAATAACTAATTAATCACCCTAGTGTGTTATAGACAACATAGAGTAAATTAAAATAGTTATTCAGGTTTTCTAAAATGTCATAACCTTTCTTTACTTTCTTAGTTTGATACGATTCTTCTCAAATCTCAAGGAGCAAAAGGAGTTTTCATTGAGTTTTTATCCCTTACACATTGGACTATACTTAGATCAAAACACCAAATAAAATCCATCAATTAAGAGAAAAACTCTAATCTATTCCTCCTCTCATGTTATAGACAACATAAAGAAAAGAGGTTAAATTAGAATTTTGAAATCCATCGAACAAGTGCTCCAATCAACACATGCTTGAAATCAAAAATTATCCCAAGAACATGTTGCTGTTATGCAGCCTTTTGATGTATTGAAATAGGGGGATTTTGACTCTAAAATCACAAATTCAAGCGACCATTTGAAACATAACTCATTTAAATATAGATTCAATCAATGCAATCATTATCAACACTTAAGAACTAGAAAGACAAATCTAAAAACTCTTTGAGTTAGCAAGAAAACCAAGAGAAATTCAGATCAATTTCCCCCAAAAATATATCGAAATCCTAATGAACACCTCACCTTACATTATAGACAATGTAAACTAAGGTAGCAAATTAGGATTCCAATGTGAGAAATCCATATCAAAAGTGTCTCAAATAGACTCTGAAAAATTCGGGATTCATTCCCTCTTGAGGGAAGCTTGAAAACCACATAGTAATATGACTTATCTTCTCTCTTGTCCAATAGACAGCACGGAGAAAAAAATCAAAATCCCATAATGAAAAACATTGAAAACAAACCCCAAATTATCATATCTTCATTTAAAACCAATGGAGGGACTTGGTGGAAAAGTGAAGTGGGTGAAGAGTCCCTCAAATGGGTTGTGAGCGCTCAAATCAAATCTGAATGCCCAAGAGTATTAGATCTGATTTAATGCTCTGATGAGTGGGTGGATTGCGAAATAAAACACGAGGAAATCAGAAAGCGAAATGGGAATATGAAGAGGGAGAAAATAGTGATCAGTAAGGGGGTGAAATCATCTCCTCTGATCTGAAATGATCAGAGGAGGTGGAATATGAATTCTACTTTAAATCTACTCCTAAACTACACTAACAATTATCACACAGATATCTAATTATTCCTACTCTTAGAAAGCAATAAATCTAATCTATGAAAGCAGTAAAAATCTACTCTAAGGGAGGATTGGGATTCCTTGGCTGCAGCTGGTCACTACAGCGACGAAGTTGAGGAAGGAAGCTACTTCTGTCACCAGTAGTCGATGAATGGGGGAGGAGAACTGGAGCATGGACGAAGTGATCACTTAGGTGGAGGGAGCAATAGAAGCGCACGCGATCAGTGGAGGTGTTTAAGTCGAGTGAGAGAGTGATTCAAGTCACCTCGTGGTGGAATTAGGCGATTAGGGCGTGGGTGGTGAGGATGAGAAGAGAGGCGCACGTGGGGATTCAAATCGAAATGTGACCATAGGATGGGATCTGGGTGAGGTGGTGATCGCATGCGCCAAGTTGCGTGAAGGTTCGATTGAATGCGAGCCACAAATTGAGTGGATTAAAGGAGGTTCAACGGCCATGATGGCCTGTGTTCATCGTAGTGAACAGCGATCGCACGAGCATCAAGTGCAGTTGGTTGTGTTGGAAAAATTGCACTAAAAGCCCCTACGCGAAGGGGTATGAAATTTGCAGGGAGGCCCATAAGTGATAAGGAATGGTGATAGAGCAGTCCCTATAGGCTTGCAAATAAGTCCCTACGATTTTCAAAAAGGTCCTTAGAGGATTTCTAATGCATAAAATGGGTTATATGGACCTGAATGTAAATCTATAATTGAAAGGCCCTAATGATGTCTAAATGCAATCAAGTTTTTATTGAAGCTCAATTGAACATACTAGAAGTTAATTTAACTTTTAATTTGGAATTTTGAGCTCATAAGTGTGTTCAATTTACAATTGGATCACTATTTTATATTTATTAATAGAATATCTCAATAATTGACCTAATTATACATTTTTAGCACAAAATTGATGTTTTAGGTCTTTTCTGTTATTTCCCTCACTTAACCCTTTTTATGTGTTAATCCCATAGTGTTTAACCTAGTTTGTATCTTAACTTAGGTGATTTAGCTATGATGAGTCACAACTCATCAGTAGGTAGGGACATTGCTACCAGAGAGCAAGCAATGTCGTCTCAACGAATGTTAGACTCATCAGAAGGCAATGTTCCTCCAACACAGGGTGAAAGTGATATACCCCCAAATTTTGAAAACAGGGATACTATTGGCAGTCTTTACCAACAGCAACCATACAACATGGACACACGCGACCCGACATTGGGTGGATTTGATGTCAATGACCCCTCCTTCAGTTTCGAGGAGCTGCTAACATCAGGTCAACCACCATATAATGGGATTAATATCAGTCAATCTTCGATTCACAGAATGCCTCACCCTGTTGTTCAAGGTGCTGTTGGGGGTTCATCTTCCAACCCCTTCCAAACTCCATCCGTTGATAGGCCTATTGATCTGCAGACACCCCACCCTTATTCATTGCGAGGTAGTAAGGGGAAAAGACCTAGTGGAAAGGACAGTTCCAGTGGGGGGAAAAGAAGACGATCAAGCTTTGGGCATCTGAATGCCCAGATCGCAGAAGGAATTTCCCAAATTAGTTCATCTCTATAAGACCTAATCACAATTAGGTCTCAGCCTCAGTTGAAAAGGATGGATACATCTGATGAGATTGCTCAATGTCTGGAAATGGTTACTAAGCGAGTACCAAACCTTTCTGGTTTTGATATAGTGATACTCGCACAATATTTTGCACGGAGTAGAAATCGTACAATTTTCAGGAATGTTGTTGGAATTCCAGATGCTTTCATCAATTGGCTAGAATCGGTATTGAAGTAGAGCCTCCACTGCATGACATGTTTCCGTTCTCTATCTTCGTAGTTCATTATGTTGTTCATTTTTTCCGTCTTTGGCATGTAATAATTTTGAACATTATCAGTCGCAGTCGTTGCGATCATGTTTTGTATTACGTTATCCTTGTGTCAGCTTCCTTCATATATTATGCTTTTTTCGTTTAGTGGTTATGTTTTACTGATTTTTTCATGTTGTTGATGATCTTTAATAAGTGAACATTGTATGGAGGAAATTTCAAATTATGAGCTATACTTTCAGGGATGTCTTCCTCGAAGTATTCCAAATCTAAAATTACTAATACCTCAAGCAGTTCAAGTATGAGCTCTGAATCAGAGCATTGCAGTACAGATGAGGTTGAAAACCTCCAAATAGTTGAGATGGTTGTGCCTGTGCTAGTTATGGCTCAACTTGCAGTTGGTCAACGAATACTGCGTAATACTGCATCCATGTCGGGCCACTCATGGGTGCACCAAATGCTATCTGGTCATTACAACAGGTGTCATGCTGAGTTCTGGATGCACTTGGGACCGTTCATGTCATTTGTTGACCTTCTAAGAAGCAAAACAAATATGAGGGATACGAAGAACACCATGGTGGAGGAGTAGTTGGGAATTCTCATGTCGGTGTTGGTGTACGGAGGTTCCAATTGCCACTTGATGGAGCGATTCCAACACTCGGGGGAGACAATTAGTAGGTATGTCAATCATGTGCTTACACAAATTCTTAAGTTGAGAAAGCTCCTCATACGTGTTCTCGATCCTGATGCACCCGTTCATAGCACCAAAAGGGATAACTCCAAGTACTATCCTTATTTTAAGGTAAATTTCTCAATTGAAATTAATATCTTTAATTGGAATAACCTTCCCACGTACAAACTAACACTGACATAGTACATTGTTAACTCTCTTCTTGAAGGACTGTATTGGAGTAATTGGTGGATGTCACATTCGTGCTACTGTTCCTGCAGACCAGGTCGGGAGATATCGTTGCCAGAAAGGGTGGACAAGTCAGAATGTCCTTGCAGCCGTTGACTTCAACATGGAATTCGTTTATGTTGTCAGCGGATTTGAAGGCTCAGTCGCTGACATGCGTATATTAAACTGGGCGTTAGAGTTTGGAAAATTTCGTGTCCCACAAGGGAAAAGATACTTGGTTGATTTGGGTTTTACAAATATAGATAGATTTCTATCTCCATACTGTGGTTTGTCATACCACTTGAACGAATACAGGGGGAGAGTATACTGTATTGAGAAGGAGATATACAATCACTGTCATGCACAACTTCGTAACGTTGTTAAGTGGACATTTGGTGCTTTGAAAGCAAAATTTCGAATGCTAGATCATCGACCATTCTATAGCATTAAGGTGCAACAACGCTTGGTCATGGCTGCTTGTATCATTCACAACTTCTTACATCGTCATGATCTTGACGATCCAAACTTTCATCATAGACAACCGGATGAGGACGAAGACGATGACAACAATGACGTTGACGATGAAGTAGACGACTTCAATGTAAGGCCAGGCAAGGTCCTACGCGATCGTATAGTGAGTTCTTTATGGGCGGACTACAACAGTATACGGAGAAGGTGTTAGGGAAACCATACTGTTTTCACTTCTATCGTGGGAGTTTATGTTGTACATTCTATTTTGGTCATGTACCAAATTATGTATCTAATATGCCATCGTACTTGCTAGTTATTGCTCAATGAATTCTGTCTAGATATGTACATACTGCCCAATGAAACAATTAGATTGTCAAACAATTGTTACAGTTACCATTACTATTTTTTTTTGGATCACGATGTAGTAATGGAGGTTGCACCACAATGTGGTCCATTTTGTTATCATGGTAGACGATGCTCGTGCCATGAGCTATGTAATCTGGTGCTATTTGAGGACAATGGTCAAGACGAGACGGTCCCGCGGAGGTTATACTATCTTTGTCCACGTGGCGGTAATGTGAGTACGATGTCTTCTACCTCACATAATTTGATATGTTATCAATGGTATTTTTATATTTCAATCTCTCATCAAGGATGTGGATATAGGGTTCCTGCAGAGCTACATGAATGTACTACTCCATCTATGAGAGTAGAGCTCACCTTCTTATCTGCTTTGGTAGGGAAGTTAGAGAGAAAAACATCACTTTTAAGGAGGAGGCAGGATGACAGTGACGAAGAGGTAGATTGGTTGATCGATCATGCCATAGAGTTGGAGAGTACTCTTGATTATAAGAATGAGGAGGTGCGAAGGCTCCAACATGAATTGCAGGAATCTGATGCACGAAATGTAGAGTTGCTGGAGAGGGTATCAGACCTGGAGGTTGAGGTAGTCGTTCAGAGTGTTGAAGAGCGATATAGTGGAATGGTCAACCATTCTAATAATCTTAGGATGTAGACATCCTGCAATTAACTTTGTATCATCGTTGAACTTTAACATTACGACCTGTACATCATATCGTAGTTTCTTGCATCGAACTTGTAATCTTTATTGAACATGTCATGCTACTATTTTTGTTATTATTGTATTTTGTGTTTTGTTGGAAACATTGCGTTTGTCATTTTTCAGAACCTTAGGATGCCACGCCGCTTTTCATCTTGGTCCGATGGCGCAGATCGCATTCTCATTATGAGCGTGTCTGAATGAAGAGTTCTGGAGGCTGGCATGGAGGTACACTATCACGGCTTGGATGGTAGCATGTAGCTCGTTCCTTCAACTTGCAGTCTAAGGATGCATTTCCTGTCTCCGCCATGAAAACTAGGAGGAAAATTCTCAAACGACAATTCCTGGTCATAAAAAGGATCTTACAGATTGACGGTTGGGAGTGGTGTGATGCAAGGCATTTATTAATCCCTCCTACGTTGGACACATGGGATCGGGTAAGCATATGGAATTAAGTGAACTTCTCTTTCTTTAGTAGATGTAAACATAACGTATTTAGATGACTAAACTCTTCCTTTCATAGGCCGGTGATCTCGAAGATGTTCAACTAAAGGACCACTATTTCCCACACTATTATCTAATGTAGGACTTAATGATGGAATGAAGTTATCTCACGTAGTCCATATGATCCTATGATATCGCACAGTCTTAATTGTTATTGAACGAATATTAATTGTATTGTAATAAGTAGTAAATGTTGAATACTGAATGATGCTACTACTGGTAGGTTCTCTCTTCTTATTAAACTTGCTAATCTTCTTGTAGGATTTTATTAAGTAGGCAGGTTGTTGCTTCCATTTAGGTATTACTATGTATGTTGTTTAATTATTATTTCTCTTTTATATATGTACTAACAAATTGATTGCAGGTTGCACCAAATAGTCCACGTAGCCCACAATGGCGATGATGACCGCTCTCATTAATAGGTATCCTACACTTGAGGGTGATCCTATTATTTGTTTGGATGGGAAATTTGACGGCAAATTAAATGAAGTGTTTACATGGCATGGATGGATGCAATACAGCAACCCCATGCAACACTAGAGGGGAAAGAAATGGTTCACTTATCATCGAAGCTTTTGTGTTTGCATGGAATGGAAGGCTGCAATGCAGCAACCCTATGGAACACAACGTTAAAGGGAAAACCTTTCACCATCTTAACTAATAAGTGTTGACCCAATGATAAGTAGGGCCTTAAAATTTGGAACAATCTGAGCCATGCCCACAACAATTATTGAGATGCATACTTTCCATGACCACCTCTACAAGTGGACTTCAATGTTGAACACTTCCATATAGGTTAGTGGTGTACCATCTTCAAATTTGTTACGACCCGGTTCCCGAATCCATACAGGACCCGAGACCGGCTCGACTCGACTAATCCCAAGACCCAGTTGTCCAACAAGAAATAACCAAAAAGCAGGAAAAATAAACCACATTCACTATGCAAGGTAACTAACAGTAAAAGCGTACAAGCAGTAAAGGAAGTAAAAGCTACTAAACAGTACATGCCACAACAACAACAGGAAAGTAGAACAAAAGTACAGTAACAAGAATAGTAACAAAGTCTGAAACTCACTAACAGAAAGGAAGTATAACAACAGTAAGAAACTACTGCTGGGCTCGACTGGGCCCAGCACCCTTTGCAGCCGGTAACTCGGGTTGCTCAACTCCTGAACCTGTAAAGGGTTATGAGAAGATGGAGTCAGCGAACGCTGAGTAGAGTGGTAACCAGACTATCTAAAGCAATAAAAGCTAGCAAGTAAATTTATCTTTTCCAATTATTTTATTTTACAAGTAATTCCTTTTCATTCCTTGGTTTACTTTCAGATTTCTTTCTTGATTTCGCATGTTCTTCATGGGAACGATCTTGATTGCAGTCTTTTCCGAAGAATAGAAGGCACACGCGGTGCTCTCCTGGTCGGGAGAGTCCCCCGTGGTAATCCTACACCCAGTCAACCACCCCAAGGTCATAGACAGACGTAGCAGTGATTACGGCACGTGCGATAAGTGCACGGGTAGCTACCCCGCACTGGCACACGGTCAGTCGTTTCCGCTAGCGGGTACGCCCAAAGTACAGCACGGAATAGTATAGAGTCTAGCCCTCTCAGTAATAGGGGTCTAGCCCCTCAGAACCAAATAGGGGTCTCGCCCCTCCACAATCCGCACACCCTTGTCTGACTACCCCGGTTTGCCTAGTGGACCTAACAAGTCGGTGTAGGGTGGTTGGCTGAACCCCGGGCCCCGTGGGGTGTCTAGCTCCCTCCCTACACTAGTAGCTCTCCCCGGTACCGTGTACACGAGGGCCAACAGAAGTCGGTGTAGAGTGGCCAATCCTAACCCCAGGTCCCAACCCAAGGGCGGCTAGCTCCGCTTCACACTAAAAAGGGGACAGTCGCTCTCCTTGGTACCATGTACTCGAGGGCCAGTACACTTCCCACTTACATTTCCATTTCCATACCTTTCCATTCTTCCACAGGAGCTCTACTCCTAACTCACCGTAGGGTTCATGCTCGTGTTCACCATATTATTCCATACCAGGTTTCATTATTCACAATTCCATTCTCGTATTATACACATGCAGCTCGTATTTCCACAATTGAACATATGCAACAAGTGATATCACAGATAACTATTTAGTTATCTCAGGCATTTCATATTCTAACAGGTAGCTCATATTTATTAACAGGCAATTGTTTACAATTCAGCTCATTCACTTACGACTGCAATCTCAATCACGCATACCAACAGTGCAACTATTTCTCAAACTAGGATTCATGCCACATCTTAGGTTTCTAGTTATCTAATTATCATGACTGCATTCATGTTTTATAAATAGAATAGGGGAAACCACTCTACCAGACAATCTGGGAGTACCGGGGGTTCGAACTGCAGACTCACGTGCTTTTGCAAGCCCCAGACACGTAACAGGTCGAAGTCCTATACCAAGGAACATATCACAACGGAACATTCAGAACAGTATATAAAAGTTTCTAACATGTAGAGGAACTCACAAGGAAACCACAGATATTTCGTTTGCGTAAAATGGACCCCGATTGGACCCTAAGCGGGTCAAAAATAAGTCTGCAGACCCAAATCAGACGTCTGGAACCAAGTCCAGACGTCTTAAAAGTCACTAGAGTCTCACCTCAAGTCCTTGCGTCGACCTCAGACATCTAGAACTTCTACGTGACCGTCTGGACCCAGCTCTAGATGTCTGACCTATCCTCTGGTCGTCTGGAAGTGCCTCCGGTCGTCTGGTAAGCTGTCCAGACATCCGAAAAGCATGGGAGGGCATGCCGCGTGCCTTCCCAAAGCTGCTCCTGTGCACGACAAAGCAGCACAACCCCCTTTTAGCCCAACAACTCATACTGCGGTGCAGCCTGCGTGGCCGTAATCGCGAGGAAGATGTACCTGCGCGAAAACCTGCTTTTAGACGTCCGATGTCGTCACCAGATGTCCAGCCCGTCATCTGGAAGGTACTCCTGACGTCTGATACTGGAAAAACTCCAGTATCAGAACGAGTTCCCACTCCTCTTGCCGCGCTCTGCCGCGGCTCCTCCCTCTCGGCTGTAGCTCCAGTCGCTGCAAGAAATCGGGGACGATGCCCCGGCGCTCTCCTCCTCCCGCACGGGCCGCGGTGGCCGTGCACTCTCTCGTGAGCCTCCCCGAGCTCGTAACCTTGGCCTCCACCTCCTCCTCAAGCTGCTCCTCTTCCTCGCTCTTGCTCATCTCTCTCACGGCAGTGGAGAGGAAGGAAGGTGGTGGTGATGGAGTGGAGAGGAGAGGAAGGGGGCACTTATATAGGCAGTGCGTTAGGGTTCGACGAGAGGGAGAAAGAGAAGGAGAGAGAAGGAAAAAGAGTTTGTGCACTGGCTGCACGCAGAACCAACTTCGCGTACAGATTTTTCAATTTCCAGACATCTGGGAAGAGGTCCAGACGTCTGGCTAGACGTCTGACTGACAGTCCAGACGTCTGACTGACAGTCCAGACGTCTTAAAAGGCTCAAAACAGAGCGGGTCTTTACAAAATTAAAAATTGACTTCTCAATGTGGCAATTTTTCGATTATAATTAATATTTATCTACAATGTGCAGGTCTGCGAGATAACTAGTAGGAGTTGTATATTATCATTACAACACAATTGATAAGATATGGCAAAGTAAGTCTATTAATAGCTTTCTTAATTAATCTTTTCCCATTGGTGATCATTTCCCATTATCTCATGTATGCATTATAACTGAAATGAATAGTGCAGGTGAATTATTTACTGTGGAGAAGTTATACTTGGATGTTTTGAATTGTTGACATCTCAATGCGATCATTTTCTTTTCTTGTTTTGATTTTTTTTATATAGTTTTTTTTTTAAGTTAGATTTCAGTGTTTGCTGAATGATCTGCTCTACATTTTCCTCTGTTGAGCCAATGCTGCATTCCGAACTTGTGGCTTTGTTTGAGTTATTGCTTTGATTAAGCAGGAATGCCAATTGGAAGATGGGATCTGGTCCTCTCGAATTATACTTTTCCATTTGCCTATCGATTGGGATTTCTACTTATTCTTTGCTGCTAGGCTTTCTGTTCTTGACATTGTCATTATAATGGGTTTTTTTGAAAATTGTTGCTTGCAATGTCATGAGTTGTGGTATTGTCTGTATGCAGTGCTATGCTGAGTCTTTGAACTTAATATGTTTTTCTTATTATGATCTTTACATTGCTATCTGTGAGCTTCCTTTCCATCCCATTATCTTCAGAGAGCTCTTTTTCTGTTGGTGGAATGTAAGATGCCTGATCTTACTTGCTTATATTTTTTGCTTGTATCTGCACTCCAACACATTTACGAAGGGAGTAGATTAGCAAGTATTACTTAAAATTTATTTCCTATGACATATGCCACTTTTGGAAAGAACACATGAAGTACTTTCTCACATGAAATGTTTGCTTCTAATAATCAGGCCACATGTGGATTGATTACATGACTTCATTGGATAATCCTAAACATTGTAAAACCCATGTTCTCATTTTATCTGCTAAATGCAATTTATTACTACACAAACCCATGTTCATTTCCAGTTTTCAATGTACGGGGGAAGACCTTTGATACTTCTCAAAGGCTTAACATTACTATTGTAGATATTGTCTTAACTTGTTGCTTTGGAAAATTTATTGATTTCATTTTCTTTAATTGTTCATTACTGTCATTGCTGGTTTTGACTTGACTTTTGTTGGTTGGTTCCTTCTATTGTCAAGAGATATGTTGAGTTGCTTGGTGGATTATTGTTACCTTTTTACCTTGCTCTTACCTTGCCTTGATTCCTGTATGGGTTTCAAGCCATATTATTGGGAGGTTGGTTCTCTACTTATAGATAGCAGCACTGTTGTTGAAGATAGAACCATTGTTTGGTTTATACTGGGTTGGCTTGTGTGGATTCCTGTTGGGTTGGCCTATGTTTTAACTGCTGGGATGGTTTGGTTTTCTATTGTTTGAAGAGAACTGTTGGGTTGCTACCTTGCTTCCTCTTGGGTTGGTTCTTGCTGGGTTGTATGGGTTGCTGGGTTATCTAGGTTGGTTCTTGCTGGGTTGTCTGGGTTGCTGGATTATCTAGGATGGTTCTTGTTGGGTTGTCTGGGTTGCTAGGTGTAACGACCCGATTCCCGAATCCCTACGAGACACGAGAATCGGACCGACTCGACTAATCCCAAGACCCAGTCGTCCAACGAGAAAGTAACTAAAAGAGCAGTAAAATAAACCACATTCACCATGTATATAACTAGCAGTAACAAAATACAGCAGTAAAGGAAATAAATACTACAGTATACACCACCACAACAGTAGAGTAGCAAATATGTACATAACATGAAGCTTACAATAAAGAAAGTACAAGGAGTAATAAAGAAACTACTCACTACAGTTGAAGAAAAGTACAGAAAGTACTACAGGTAACTCTACTGGCCCTACTAGGGCCAGCGTCCTCTGCAGCCGCTGACCCTGGCTGCTCAACACCTGGTCCTGAAAAGTAACGAGGGTAACACGTCAGCGAAACGCTGAGTAGAGTGGCAACTAAAAACTAACGAAGCAGTAGAGTGTATAGTAGCTGTTATATTTTTACTTTCTTTATTTAAGTCTTTCTATTATTTCACTATTGATTTATTTCTCAGATCCTTCTCTTGATCTTGAATGTTCCTCGTGGGAACGATCTTGATTGCAGTCTTTTCCGAAAAGTAGAAGTAACACATGGTGCTCTCCTGGTCGGGAGAGTCCCCCGTGGGGTTCATGTTCTTTTTGTTTGGCCATTTTAGGTTTCACCATTCTAGTTTTACGTTCATACAACCCATGTTCTCAATCATATTTATTCATTCATAACAGGCAGCAGTTAAATTAATTTACAGGCAGCTATTATTTCCTTTCCACTTTTCCAAGACTGCAATATTTATATATTCCACTAGTTTTCCAGTCCTAGGATTCATGCCGTACCCTAGGATCTATCATTCAATCTAGTTTTCCAGTCCTAGGATTCATGCAATACCCTAGGCTCTATTAATTGTTCCACAATTGTAACAAATTTGTTAAGTAAATTAAAAAGCCACTCTACCAGCGAAATCGGGAGTACTGGGGGCGTGGTCGGCAATCCCGCGCGCCTCCGCAACCCCCAAGACTGCAACGGAACGGGATCCTAACACAAGGATCAATCACAAGGAGTTTCTCAGAATAGTATACAATTACTGTAAACGGATAGAGGAATTTATTCTGGAAAGAATGCAACTCGAAACGCGGAAAACGGACTCCGAACGGGTCCTAAACGGGTCAAAAACGACGAAACTGTCCAAAATCAGACGTCTGGAACCTCTTCCAGATGTCTTAAAAGGTTGATCATGTCGTACCTCAATCTGCGCAGTCCTTCAGACGTCCAGAAGCTCGCTGGATCGTCTGAAGTCAGTTTCCAGACGTTCGATTGTCACCCCGTACGTCTGGAGGTCCTCTACGTCGTCTAGTACTATGACCAGACGTCTGATCCGCGTGGGATGGCGAGCCGTCGCGCCCTCCCAAGCAGAACCTGCGCACACACACACCTGCTCTCAGCACGACGAAGCGCAGACGAAGTCGCGGCAGACGGCTGCATGGCCGTACATGCACAAAAGGGAGAAGATAGAAATATCTTACCTGTCAGACGTCTTCAACGTCGTCTGGACGTAAGTCCAGACGTCTGATTCTGGAAAACTTTTCAGAACCAAAACCCAATTCGCTCTCCGCCTGCGATGCACGGCCGCGCCGCGCCCCGTCGGCCTCCTGCCCGAGCTGCAGCAGCCCCCTCCGCGACACCCCACGCCCGCCGCTCCCCCGCCGGCCGGCTCTAGTTGCCCCGGCAAGCTCGAACCCTCACGGTCGAGCTTCTTCCTTCCGCTCGCAACCCTCCTTCCTACACGCTCGCCGCGGCCGCTGCTGCCGCCGCTCACTCGCTCGCTTGCGCTCTCTCACTGGTAGGGAGAAGGAGAAGGGAAAGGCGGAGGAGATGAGGGTGAGGGAGAGGGCGAGGGTGTTTTATAAGGCCATGTGGGGAGAGAGAGAAGTGAGCAGCGCGTCTGCAGGAAGAGAGAGGAAAAGAAGAACGAAAGCCGCGGGTGCAGTCTGCGCGCGCACGCGCGCAGACGCAACCCCGTACGCCGAAAAAATTTATTACCAGACGTCTGGAAAGGATTCCAGACGTCTGGGCCACTTCCCAGACGTCTTAAAAACCCGTCTGATGTCACGTTCGTCACAATATAACAAACTCAAAGGAAGTTTCGTCCCCAAAACTTGCGCTAACTAGGGTGCGGGAAGAACAACATATATAAACATAACAAACTCAAAGAGGACCGAAGTCGGTCCGAAAGGACGTACCCGCGAAGAGCTCCAGGTACTGCTCCCGCATCGCCGCCTCAGGCTCCCAGGTAGCCTCCTCGTACCGCTGGCTCCTCTACAAAACCTTCACCAGGGGTACTTGCATTCGTCTCAAACTGCGGACGGCTCTGTCAAGAATCTGTACTGGCCGCTCGGGGTAGGTCAGGTCGTCGCCCACCTCGACGCTCTCGTGACTCAGGACGTGACTGGGATCGGCAACGTACTTCCTGAGGTTGGACACGTGGAACACGTCGTGCACACCAGAAAGCTGAGGAGGGAGGGCAAGTCTGAAAGCAACGGGTCCAACCCGCTCCAGGACCTCAAAGGGCCCCACGAACCTCGGCGCAAGCTTCCCTCTCACCCCAAACCGCTGCAGGCCCTTCATGGGCGAAACACGAAGGAAGACGTGGTCCACAACCTCAAACTGCACCTCTCTGCGTCTCCGATCTGCGCAGCTCTTCTGCCTGCTCCTGACAGTGCGGAGTCGCCTGTGGATCTGCTCGACTATCTCTTGACTCTTCCGGATCAACCTGGGGCCAACCTCCCACTTGGTCCCCACCTCAACCCAACTCAAGGGTGCCATACACCTCTGTCCGTACAAAGCCTCGTAGGGAGCCATGCCGATGCTAGAGTGATAACTGTTGTTGTATGCAAACTCTGCCAGGGGCAAGTGCTCCTCCCAAGAGCCCCTCCAGTCCAGTACACAGGAACGCAAAAGGTCCTCAAGTGTCTGTATCGTGCGCTCAGACTGTCCGTCCGTCTGGGGGTGGTAAGCTGTACTGAATCTCAACCGCGTCCCCAGAGCCTGCTAAAACTCAGCCCAAAACTGAGACGTAAAGAGGGTATCCCGGTCGGAAACGATCTCCCGCGGAACTCCGTGTAGACGTACCACGTTAGCTAGTCCTCTCGTCTATAGTTCTAATATTTCATCGTAGTATAGTATAGAGGAGTGGTTACCAGTTTAATACAATTTGTTACTCGGAAATAAAAGTTTTCCCGAGGTCGAACTCAGGGAGCAAACTGTATTCTAGAAGTACAAAGTTTCTATTACAAAAATGAAAGAGAGAGAGAGAGATTTGTCGTGTTGGCTTTTTCTACTTCTCTTCTTTCTCTTGTCTTTGTCTTCTTCTTCTCTTCTCTTCCTCAGTCTTCTTTCTTCTTCTTGTTTCTCTTCTGTTCTCCTGTTCCTTTTCTTTTGCTTCCAAGCTTTTCTTCTTTCTCTTCGTGTTCTGCTTCTCTCTTCTTTGTCTTCTTCCTTCTGTTCTTCTTCTTTCTTTCTTCTTTGCAGTGCCTGTTCTTCTTTTCTTCTTCTTTTTCTTCAGAGCATCGTCTGATTTTTCAATCAGATGACTTAAGTAGCCTCTGCTACAGTGCGTCCTCCTTCCTTCTTTCTTCTGTGTCTTTCTTTTTCTTCTTCTCGCAGCCCTTCTTCTTCTGCTTTGCTTCAAGTAGCCACGGCGTTGGTTGCTTCTTCCTCCTGTTCTCTTCTTCTTCTTCTCTGCCTTGGCCTGCACACTCACAGCTTGGTCAGAGGGCAAAACCTAATCCTACCCTCCCCCGCGTCTCTCTCTCTTAGATTTCGCTCATAGGATAGCTCTCCCAGAGCTGCCGGGTATTCGGGTACGGGTCGCGCCCGGGTCTAGGCCCACCGGCGTGCGATGGTGGGCGAGGAGTGCAGGTTGGGTATACGGGTCGGGCCAGGTCCGCGGGGGGTGGTCGCGGACGAGGCCGGGTAAGCGGGTGAGAGGGACCTCACCCCGTGTGCTAAGGCGATAAGCCTACAACACTTTTCCAATTTATGCGGGTGCGCGACCTTTAGATCTACCGAGGTGGGACTAAATGTCCCACCCCAATTCGGTGCCTGCAGCTGAGAAAGCTGCAGGCAATCGCGGCTGCTGCGAGGCCTTCACCCCAACTACAGGCCTGGGCAGCTGCGAGGGGGCGAAGTGCGCATCCTGGAGAGTCAAGCCTGGGCGAGGCGAAGCTGCAGCTACAGGCGGAAGAAGCTCCACCTGTTCAGCAATGGCAGTGGAGGACGGGTGACCTGTTCACAGAAATACGGCCCTTCGGCCTAATCAGACAAGAGGGGGACCTTCGCCGTGGCACGGCGAAGGTGGTGTGGGGTCTGGCAGGTCGTGGGACGGCGTCTGGTGGCGGGGCTAGGTCGGACAGCGATCGGAGAAATGGGTTTGTTTGGGGGAGTGTGGTGGGGGTATGGAGCAGTAGTGGGTGGGCGGAGGTTGCTCAGTGTGATGAGGCGGAGGTTTTGTGAGGGTCGGCGAGGCGTGTGGGGCTGTGGATCGATGGGGGCGCCTCGCCGGAGGGTAGCCGGAGACGAAGGGGGCGACGGTGGTCAGGAGCGGTCGAGGGCTTAGTTGAATGTAAAATAGTGAGGAAAAGAAAGAGGGGGAAGTGGGGATAAGTTATGACCTAGTTGTAGAGTCGAAGGGGGCCGGAGTAGGGCGACAGTCGTATTGACTGTCGCCGGAGAAGAAGGTGTCCAGAGAGAGGGAGCGGCGGCGAGGAGAGAGCGGGAGAGCACGCGCTGGGTACAGCGCGACGCGGGAAGAGAGGGCGAAGGCGGCTCTGCTGCTGGTATTGCGACAGAGCAACGAGAAGGAGGAGGAAGAACGGCCGGAGCTGGAGGGCTTCTGCCGGAGTGGGAAGAGAGGAAAGCTGTGGGTGATTCTCCGTCAGAACCGAGCTGGAGAGTGCGGCAGATGTAGGCGGCTTTTATAGAGGTGAAATCAGAGAGGAGGGCGGAGGGAGGAGACGTGCCTCCCTCGCCGGAGGACGCTGGAGATGGAGACCCATACCTTCCGTGCTTTCGCACGGGAGGTATGGGCACGGGAGGTATGGGCAGCCGCAGAGACCCTGGAGGTGTCCCTGCGACAGCAGACATCGCAAGGAACCCCCGGTTGTCTTGGTAGAGGGTCTCCCTTACCCTGCGCAATGCCATGCTCCGCGCAAAGTCGCCGGAGCATGGCGCTACTCAGGGTTTTGCAGGGAGGACCCAAATGCAAAGAACGAAGAAGACTTAGGGTCAAAATGCGAGGATTTCAAAAGTTAAGGGTCAAAAAGTAATAGATGAGGACCAAAATGTAAAGTCGGTCAAGAAGGTCTCTTCTTAGGATCAAGTTTTTATACATGAATAACTAGGACCTAAGGATTCTAATGGTGAATTTTATTTCTAGATCAGACGTTGTTTGACCGATCAATTTACGTAAAAATCCAAATTAAGTCATTAATTGGGCATGGTTCTCAATGTAGGTCAAAATAGGTTCCTAAGGCCAAATTGAAGGTTCTAAATCCTAGAGATTATTTTTCTATGAATTTTAGAGGGTTTATTCTTTGCCTCGAACCTCGTGAATTGAAGTGGGTTTGTTTTTAGGGTTATAGGATGTCATTTAATTCCTTGGAGTTGCTGTAGCCCTTATTGGATCAACTCATCCCACTTTTCTTCTTATTAGGTTAGTTTGACCTATGTTTGGACCTTGAGTTACCCTATTTTCAGATTAAGTTGGTGAAATTGCATTTTTACCCCTTAGTTCCTATTTTCTTCACAAACTCAGAATTTCTCTGAGTCAAGCTTTTCTATAGTTATGTAGGAGCTTTTTCTTGCAAATCTGGGTTAGATGGTGCTTGTTTAGGGTTTATGACGAGATTCTCATCATACCCCCATGCCTAGCTTTTGTTGGTCCCTTAGCAAAAACCTAAGGTTTTAACCTTTGTTCTAGATCATGATGTTTTTAACAACTTCAGATAAGTGCTTTTTCATTTGAACTTAGATTAGGTTAGAATGCTGACTATAGGCCTAAAAGGTACTCTAGTACCAATCAAGATCCAGATCTGTCTAGCCTCAGCCTCAGTCTTTGGCAAAGGTTTTTAAGGCCCACAAAAACTAACCTAAGGTCTATTGGACTTTGTGGTTAAAGCACCCCGTGCTTGAAATGATTTTAGCCCTGGTTCAGTTCGCAGTGCATTTTTTTGTAAGAGAGAGGGATAGAAAGTTTTTCTATTTGGAGAGTTTCTCTCTCTTTTTCTTTTATTTCTAGCCTAGGATTGGCTTTTCAACAAGGTCTGTATCAGATTCCTTGCTCCCATCATCAATCCTCAAGGGTTCCTGGCAATCGATGCTTCGAGATAGCACCGCCCATGGCAACCCCCGGAACCCTGGCTATTGAGATTTCGAGATAATCCCATCCATGGTGTTCCGTGGCTGAATCCAGACCCTGGCAATTGACACTTCGTGATAATGCCATCCATGGAATCTGAACCAGCAAAGTGCTTACATGCCCCCAGTAGGATATGTAAATATCCTAAGAGATAAGCACCGAGGAGATGATATTTTGTTACGCATCTTCGAGGGGATTTCCCGCCTCTCCGCTCTGGGAACTCATCCAAATCAACTTGTGTTGATCGGCCTCTCCTATTCTAGGTGTATTTTTCAGAATTTTGCAACGCTTCTGCGTGATTTTGATTTTTACGCTTACTGAACCAGGCTGTGTGTGAGGTTGGGGTGCTTAGGTTACTGAGTCCCGTAAACCATAAGTTAGTTAATGAGGTCAAATACTCCCTAAACCTTGGACCTAATACTTAAGCTTTTCATTTTCCTCAACCTCTTGAGGATTGTCTAGATCTTAATGGGTACTAAGAGTCTATCTAAGAATGCTTAAAGTTTGCGTTCTTACTAATCTCACCATGCACTTTTCATTTCTTTTCTTGAATAAGGTCTAGAACTTAGGTCAATTCCTTAGTTTCTTACTAAGGGCTATCACTCTTATCTTTCATTTTTTTTGTGCTCCTTTTCATTTTGTTTCTTTTCCCTTCTCCCACAAAATTTCCTTTCTCCTCTTATTCTTTTTTAAATTTTTTTTTAATTTTTATGGTGTTTTTGGCATATGTGAATTTTTTTGTTTTAAAACCCCTTTTTTACAAGTTTTGCATTTTTATACCCCCCATGCCTAAGGTTTGCAATGTCCTCATTGTGACTTAGGGGTTTTTATTTACTTAGTTCATTCCTTAAGGCAGATGTTTTAATGAGTGAATGGGTCGGGATGAATTCTGCGGACGATTTCTAATCCCAGATGCACGCATCTGAGGTGGAGTCGACTGTCTATAAAGGTGAACTTTAAGTGCATAAAAGTGTGAAAAGGGTTTTAGATTTTCAGAAAATGATGGGCTGCCTCTCGTTAAGTGTTGAGTTTTACGCCATCAGCTGGGCGCAATAAGCTCAAGGGGAATGGAGGATAAGAGATGATTCAGCCAAATCAGTAGAAGTCACATCAATGAACGGCTTGAGTCTCTGACCGCTCACGATGAAAGGTTCAGAATCGTGGCTGAACGGACTGATTTCGATAGCTCCATTACCAAAAACCTGTTGGACTAAATATGGTTCGACCCACTTGGATCGCAGCTTTCCCGGGAAAAATTTGAGTCGGGCATCAAAGAGTAGGACCTTCTGACCAAGATGAAAGATCTTTCTCGAGATGTGCTTGTCATGGAAGGCTTTAACCTGCTCCTTGTAGATTCGCGAGTTCTCATACGCGTCTAGGTGTAATTCATCGATCTCGCTGATTTGGAGTTTTCTATGGATTCCAGCCTTCGAAAGATCTAGATTACAGTTCCGTACTGCCCAATAGGCTTTATGCTCTAGTTCTACGAGAAGGTGACACGTCTTTCCGTACACCAGTCTAAAGGGAGACATGCCTAATTGGGTTTTGTGGGCAATCCTATAGGCCCACAATGCTTCCAGAAGTCGGGACGACCAGTCCTTCCTGTCAGGTCGAACAATGACCTGCAGGATCTTCTTGATCTCCCGATTTGACAGCTCAACTAAACCATTAGTTTGGGGTTGGTAAGGAGTAGAGATTTGGTGAGACACCCCGTATTTGGTCATCAGTGACCTAAACTGAGTGTTTGTAAAATGGGTCCCCCCATCAGAGATTATAGCACGGGGAATTCCGAACCTTGAGAAAATGTTTTGATGAATGAATTTGAGAATGATTTTGTGATCACAGGTTCGGGTCGGTATGGCTTCAATCCATTTGGACACGTAGTCCACAGTAAGCAGAATGTATTCGAAACCATCCGAAACAGGAAAGGGGCCCATAAAATCAATCCCCCAAACATCAAAGATTTCGCATACGAGAATCGGTTGCAAAGGCATCATGTCGCGACGGCTCATGTTGCCCAAGGTCTAGCAACGACTGCATGCCTTGTAGTGATTGTATGCATCTTTGAATAGTGTAGGCCAGTAAAAGCCACACTGGAGGACTTTTGATGCGGTTTTATGCCCAGAGAAATGGCCACCACACGTCTGGTCATGGCAGAAAGAGAGGATATTATTGAATTCCTCCTCCAGGACACATCTCCGGATGATTTGATCAGCACCTATGCGGAAAAGGTATGGATCTTCCCAGATGTAATACTTGGTATCAGAACGCAATTTGTCTTTCTTGGCCTTCGGTCAATTAAACGGGGCCTGATGAGATGCCAAGTAGTTTACTATATCAGCAAACCATGGAAGCCTAGTACCAACAGTAAGCAGGTGCTCATCAGGAAAGTGTTCTGTGATGGGTCCGGAAGGGTTGATAATCTCAGAAGGAAGACGGACAGATGGTCGACTACCACATTCTGCCTTCTCGCCTTGTCGCGAATCTCAAGATCGAATTCTTGCAACAGCAAGATCCAACGAATTAGTTAGGGCTTCGCATCCTTCTTGGCAAGGAGACGCATTACAGCCGTGTGATCCGAGTAAATGATGACATAGGAACCCAGAAGATATGATCGGAACTTTTTAAGGGCAAATACTACGGCTAGCAGCTCTTTCTCCGTAACCGTATAGTTACGCTAAGCCTCGTCAAGTGTCTTGCTAGCGTAGTAGATGACCACGGGTTTCCCGTCAGCTTTCTACCCCAGGACCGCTCCTACAGCGAAATCAGACGCATCTCACATGATCTCAAAGGTTTGAGACCAATCAGGGGATTGTAGGATAGGTGCCTGGGTGACTCGATCACGTAGGTTTTCAAAGGCTAGTGTGCATTCCTCGGAGATTTCAAAGGGTACATCCTTAGCGAGAAGAGAGGTCAAGGGGCGCGCGATTTTCGAGAAATCCGTAATGAAACGACGGTAAAAATCGACATGCCCCAAAAAAGAACGGATGCCCTGATCGAGCTAGGCATAAGAAGGTGAGAGATCAGATCAACCTTAGCTCGATCCACTTGGATGCCTTTTTCTGAAATTAAGTGTCCCAGGACAATTCCCTTAGGCACCATGAAATGGCTCTTTTCCCAGGAAAGAACCAAATTTACCTCGATGCACCGCCTGAGTATTTGGACCAAGTGTTGGAGGCAATCATCAAAAGATTCTCCAAAAACTGAAAAGTCATCCATGAAGACTTCCAGAAAATCACCTACCATATCTGAGAATATGGCAAGCATGCATCGCTGAAAGCAGAAGAACCTATTTCCCGTTAGTTTCTCGAGAATTTGATCAATGAAAGGTAGGGGAAATGATCCTTCTTCGTGGAGGAATTGAGTCGGCGGTAATCTATACAGACTCTCCACGCGTTGGCTAATCAGGTAGGAATGATTTCTCCGGTCTCAGTCGTTATAATGGTGAGTCCTGCCTTCTTAGGCACAACCTGAATCGGGCTCACCCAACGACTATCGGAGATCGGGTAGATGATTCCGACATCTAACCACTTGATGATCTCCTTCTTCATGACCTCCTGCAGATTAGGGTTCAAACGTCTCTGCATTTCACAAGAAGGTCGTGCGCCCTCTTCTGAATAGATATGATGAGTACAATAAGAGGGACTTATTCCAGTCAAATCATCGAGAGTCCACCCGATGGCTCTGCGATGTTGCTGGAGGATAGTAATCAGACGGGATTCCTGTTCGGGATTGAGGTTGGAATTGTGAGCAGGAAGAGGCTTCAATTCGAGGATAGGGTTATCAGCAGCAGCGGGTGGTTCAGTATAGACCTGAGGTTCAAGGGTAGGAGTTACTGGGTTGTTTATATCTGGATTCGACTCTTCTGCTTGCGGGTCAAGATCTTTTTGTGGTTGATGAGGCATAATCAGGTCATTCTGGAAGTGTGTTTCATCAACCAAAGCCCTAATGTCACAAATTTGTTCGATGACACCGCAATTAATTCCTTGTTGGGCCTTAAATATATCAATTTTCAAGGTTTGATCCCCAATTTGAGCTCTATTTGGCCCTCCTCACAGCTAATGTTGGCTCGAGCAGTAGCCAAGAAAGGTCTTCCTAAAATGATTGGTGTATCCATAGGGTTCTCAAGTGCGTCCATATCCAAGACTATGAAGTCCATAGGGAAATAGAAATCCTGCACTCTTACAATAACATCCTCAAGAATCCCTTTTGGTGACTTTATAGATCGATCTGCTAATTGTAATGTCACCTCAGTTGGTTTTAGCTCAGATTCTTTTAGATGGTCAAGTAAGGATGTGGGTATCAGATTTATGGATGCACCCAAGTCTAGCAAAGCTCTATCAAATTGGGTATCACCTATCTTGCAGGAAATCAGGGGAGTACCAGGATCTTTAGCCTTGGGTGGGAGTCTACTGAGAATTACAGAGCTGGCTTGCTCTGACAGAACAATTGGACTCCCACCCTTGGTTCGCGGCTTACGCTGGGGTGTACATACATTCTTTAAAAATCGTGCGTAAGTCGGTACGTGGCGGATTGCATCCATCAAGGGGATGTTTATGTGGACCTGCTCAAAGAGCTTGACCAGGTCCTCCTCAGGTGCCACGGGCTTGGTGGTCTTCTTTCCCTTGGTCAAGGCCTCGGGAAACGGGATCTTGGTTGGTTCTTCTAGGATAGGTCCAGGTCTTGGATCTGGGATAGGGGTAGGAACGTCCTGGATTACTGTCCTAGGCTTGGGATCACTACTAGGCTTGGAGTGGTTTGGATGAGGTGGGTCTTGGGTTTCCTTACCACTACGGGTTGTTACAGAATTAAGTCCTGCCTGGTTTTGGTTGGGATTGGGTAAGATAGGTTGCTACTGGTAACCAGCAAAAGAAGTGGAGGCCTCCATCCCGTCGGGTGAAGGAACAGAGGGGGCCTGATAAATCATATGGGCATGGCCCGGGTTTGGGTTCATAACGCGCCGCTGGGTTGGCGCGTTATTTGGATTAGGAAGAGGTTGGGAAGGAAGATTGCCTGGTTGGCGAGAGTTTGCCAACTGGGCCAATTGGTTTCGGACCTCTGTAAGTTCGTCCTTGTGTTTCTTTTGAATAGCTGCATTCGTTCTTTGAATGTCAGCCAGAGTCTGAAGGATAAGGGACATTTGATCCTGATTTGGCCCTGATGGATAAGTAGGGTTGGGCCAAGGCTGAGGTGGCTGGTAAGGACGAGGGGGTTGGGGGCGGGACTGAAAGGGTGGTCTTTGGGTTTAGGAATTTCCCACCCATTGAAAGTTGGGATGGTTTCGCCATCCAGGGTTATAGGTGTTGGAGAACGGGTCATTCTGGATGCCGTTGAGGTCCTCGCAGGTCTGAGGAACCTCCAGAGAGTCAGAGAAAGAGGGGATGGTATTCCCCGGGCTGGTGTAGAAAGAATCGGAAGGACCTCCGGTCAAAGATTCGGATGATGGATCCATCCTAAGAGAAGATCGATGGAGAATGTTTTGCACAGTTTCCCTTGTGGAAGGAGGCTGTGCAAAGGGATTATGCGCAGAGGTGGCTCGCTGCAGGTGCTGAGTCAGCTCATCCACCTTCTTTTCAATAATCGAGACCTTGTCTAATCGACTGGCCATTAATTCCAGGTCGATTGATGCGGACAGGCCCTGCGTCTCGTGTGCTCCCCTAAGATTCATCGATGTGCGGGTATTCGTCTTGTCAAATAATCCCATGGAGTCATTGTTGATGGAGTTGTCGCACATGTTTTCGAGAATCTCCCACACGGTGTCCTCATGTTGACCCATGATATTTCCTCCGCAGGTTGCATTGACGAAAAGACGGATATCCTCACGGAGTCCCTAGTAAAAAGATTGGACCTGTTCCCATTTAGGAACTCCGTGATGGGGGCACTTTCTCATGAGATCCTGAAAATGATCCCATGCCTCATGGAGAGGTTCCCCTGTTTGTTGAGTGAAGTGCATAATCTGATGGCGCAAGGCGTTGGTCCGACCAACGGGGAAGAACTTTTTCAAAAACTCGGACTGAAGTTCTTCCCAAGTGTTGATCGGACGGGTCTAAGTTTGATACCAATGAGCGGCCTTGTCCATAAGAGAAAAGGAGAACATCTTCATGAGAAGAATATTCCGATTTTGCGCGTTTGACCCAAAAGTTTGGGCCAGATGTTTTAGCTGTTTGATGTGCTGGAAGGGATCTTCGGAATTAAGCCCATGGAATTTAGGTATAGCATGAATCATGTTGGGCTTCAATTCGGAATCAGGTCCTCCAGTCGGGATTCTGACTCGAGGCTCGATGGCCACCGCAGCAGGATTATAATGGTCCCGCATCATAGGACGCTGCGGTTGGTGCACAAAGTTTTGGAAGAGGTCGTTGAGTCGCTGGAGTTGGTGCTCCAGATTGTTTTCTTCCTCAGGCTGAGCCATGATGGGGGAATAAGAAGTGCTTGGTTCAGAATCAGATGAGAGAATGATGGGGTAGGGTTGCTGTTCAAACACGGGCGTCGAGGCTTGGCCTGGACGAGAGTGAATTCCTAAAGGAGATCTTAAGGGTGGTCTTAAGGATCTCCTATCGTTCATGCACTGTTTGAATAGAGGAGTTTAGAAGGTGATGGACCCAATCAAGACACCCAAAAATGTGTTGGGTGACTATAGAGGTGCGGGGCAGATGGACCCCTTGATCAGAAAGATCTTTTACTTTAAGATCAAGGTGCTTAAGGTTTCACTTGAACTCTTAGGTGTTTTTGTGAACAAGGTGGCCTGATTTGAAGGTTGGTTGACCCTAGGGGTCAACTTCACCTAGTGGTTCCCTTGAGAATTTAGGCTGTGTTTTTTAGGGTTCAAGTGTTTAGAGAGAGCCAATTGTTTAGGATTTTCTTATTAATTATTTTCAATCAATGGCTTGGGCACACCTCTTTTGGATTTCCTCAATTCTTAATTAAGGGGTGTGTCTCTGAAATCCTAATGTTTGACCTTATGTTGGCTCTACTTGGTCCATTTAACTCCTTGTTTGGGTAATTAGGGCTCAGGCAAGGATGTGTTAGCCCTTAATTACCTTTAAAATTGTGTGCAGGAATAGTGGTTCTGAGAACATGCACCTATTACTATGTATGAAAGACAGGTTATACCTATTTTTTTTTCTTTGTTTTTCCTCTTTCAAATTTTAGGGTTTAATAGAAAGTTACCTATCCTTGGAGTGGCTGTGGTGCGGCTACGTCTTTCTTTCTTCCTATACCTGCACCAAAGAGAGAGTTTATTAGAAGCTTATGAATAGAACTTTTATAACTTCTAGAATAGCCGTTGCTCCCCGGCAACGGCGCCAAAAACTGGCTAGTCCTCTCGTCTATAGTTCTAATATTTCGTCGTAGTATAGTATAGAGGAGTGGTTACCAGTTTAATACAATTTGTTACTCGGAAATAAAAGTTTTCCCGAGGTCGAACTCAGGGAGCAAACTGTATTCTAGAAGTACAAAGTTTCTATTACAAAAATGAAAGAG
This sequence comes from Thalassia testudinum, assembly GCA_037157565.1. NCBI lineage: Eukaryota > Viridiplantae > Streptophyta > Magnoliopsida > Alismatales > Hydrocharitaceae > Thalassia > Thalassia testudinum. Next base: position 158,374,981 of record JAZHRO010000073.1, read on the forward strand.
AGAGAGAGATTTGTCTTGTTGGCTTTTTCTTCTTCTCTTCTTTCTCTTGTCTTTGTCTTCTTCTTCTCTTCTCTTCCTCAGTCTTCTTTCTTCTTCTTGTTTCTCTTCTGTTCTCCTGTTCCTTTTCTTTTGCTTCCAAGCTTTTCTTCTTTCTTTTCGTGTTTTGCTTCTCTCTTCTTTGTCTTCTTCCTTCTGTTCTTCTTCTTTCTTTCTTCTTTGCAGTGTCTGTTCTTCTTTTCTTCTTCTTCTTTTTCTTCAGAGCATCGTCTGATTTTTCAATCAGATGACTTAAGTAGCCTCTGCTACAGTGCGTCCTCCTTCCTTCTTTCTTCTGTGTCTTTCTTTTTCTTCTTCTCGCAGCCCTTCTTCTTCTGCTTTGCTTCAAGTAGCCACGGCGTTGGTTGCTTCTTCCTCTTGTTCTCTTCTTCTTCTCTGCCTTGGCCTGCACACTCACAGCTTGGTCAGAGGGCAAAACCTAATCCTACCCTCCCCTGCGTCTCTCTCTCTCAGATTACGCTCATAGGATAGCTCTCCCAGAGCTATCGGGTATTCGGGTACGGGTCGCGCTCGGGTCCAGGCCCACCGGCGTGCGGTGGTGGGCGAGGAGTGCAGGTCGGGTATACGGGTCGGGCCAGGTCCGCGGGGGGTGGTCGCGGACGAGGCTGGGTAAGCGGATGAGAGGGACCTCACCCCGTGTGCTGAGGCGATAAGCCTACAACACTTTTCTAATTTATGCGGGCGCGCGACCTTTAGATCTACCGAGGTGGGACCAAATGTCCCACCCCAATTCGACACCTGCAGCTGAGAAAGTTGCAGGCAATCGTGGCTGCTGCGAGGCCTTCACCCCAGCTGCAGGCCTGGGCAGCTGCGTGGGGGCGAAGTACGCGTCCTGGAGAGTCAGCCTGGGCGAGGCGAAGCTGCAGCTACAGGCGGAAGAAGCTCCACTTCTTCAGCAATGGCGGTGGAGGACGGGTGACCTGTTCACAGAAATACGGCCCTTCGGCCTAATCAGACAAGAGGGGGACCTTCGCCGTGGCACGGCGAAGGTGGTGCGGGGTCTGGCAGGTCGTGGGACGGCGTCTGGTGGCGGGGCTATGTCGGACAGCGACCGGAGAAATGGGTTTGTTCGGGGGAGTGTGGTGGGGGTGTGGAGTGGTAGTGGGTGGGCGGAGGTTGCTCAATGTGATGAGGCGGAGGTTCTGTGAGGGTCGGCGAGGCGTGTGGGACTGTGGATCGATGGGGGCGCCTCGCCGGAGGGTAGCCAGAGACGAAGGGGGTGACGGTGGTCAGGAGCGGTCGAGGGCTTAGTTGAATGTAAAATAGTGAGGAAAAGAAAGAGGGGGAAGTGGGGATAAGTTATGACCTAGTTGTAGAGTCGAAGGGGGCCGAGTAGGGTGACAGTCGTATCGACTGTCGCCGGAGAAGAAGGTGCCCAGAGAGAGGGAGCGGCGGCGAGGAGAGAGCGGGAGAGCGCGCGCTGGGTACGGCGCGACGCGGGAAGAGCGGGCGAAGGCGGCTCTGCTGCTGGTATTGCGGCAGAGCGACGAGGAGGAGGAAGAACCGCCGGATTCGAAGGGCTTCTGCCGGAGTGGGAAGAGAGGAAAGTTGTGGGTGATTCTTCGTCAGAACCGAGCTGGAGAGTGCGGCAGATTTAGGCGGCTTTTATAGAGGTGAAATCAGAGAGGAGGGCAGAGGGAGGTGACGTGCCTTCGTGCGTGTGTGTTAAGAGGTGTCGTTATAGTTGCACTTGATACGTCAGTTTTAAAAGAAGTAAACGGAGGTGAGTCCGAGTGTCGATCTCAGGGAGGCGTGGAAATCGGATTTTGTTTACCACTTGTTGTCACGAAAAAAAAGGCGGAGTTTTGCTTGCGAAAGAGACGGTTTTGAAAAGCAAGAGATAGTGAGAGTTTAGGGTTAGAAAGCTCTTGGTTTTGATCATGCACTTTAAACAGAAATTAAAATGGCAACTAAATGGAAAATAATTTCATTAAACATGCATTCATAGTTCATGGTTTACAATATTAAATACATGCTTCAACAAAAGTAAATGAAAGCTTAAAAGAGAGAGAGAGAGAGGTAGAGAGATAGTGGAGAGCGACGAGGCAGCCACGGTGGTGGAGGAGGCTCCGTCGGTGGCTCGTCGTCTCCGGCGATTACAAGAGTGCCTAAGACTAGCTAGGAGAGGAGTGGAGTAGTTGCAAGTGGGAGAGGATGCCTTGAATGGTGGTAGAAGGGGGTTTAAATAGAGTTAAGGGTTTCCTAAAAGAAGAATGTGCTTTAGCGACATCCAGAACGTCGCTAAAACCGCTTCCAGATACGTCGGTGAAGGCCTTCTGCCGCCGGTCAACCGCCCGCCCCCTCTCTCTCTCCAAGTGCGATCCGTGGATGATGAACGAGAGCCGTCCGATCGAAGATCGGACGGCTGAGATCCTCCCGCGCCCGTGCTGAGATCGCGCTTCGGGCGCGCGTGCGCGCGCGCGTTTCCGCTCGGCGTGCGCGCGCGCGTGGGCGATCGGGCGCTGTCGTCGCGCCGCGTGGCGCAATCCTGACCGCCCGCTGCTGATCGGGCGGGTCAATTTCGCCGCGCCCTTCACTTGCGCTTGATTTCCACTCCGCGTGATTCGAACGCGCGTCGCTGCGACGCGGGCGTGCGCGCTAACCGTTGCGCCACGCCCGCGCTTTGTCGCGGCAACCGCGGGCGAGCGCGCGGATCTCGGCCGTTCGATCGAAGATCAACGGCCGAGATTCGTTCTTGGCTGGCTTGAGGGCGAGAGAGCGGCGGGGGCGGGGCGACCTGGCGCGTTCTGGGCCGTTGATCTCCAGATCAACGGTCATGATTTCTTGGGCCCATTGTGGGAGCTCCGGATGTCGGATTTGGCTGATCTTAAGTCCGTTGGACTCCGTTCGTCGTCCTGAATCCATCCGTGCGGTCCGATTGCTCATCTGAGGCCTGTTTTGACAAATACTTTACACAAATGGCCATTAATACGGTTTATAAGCAATCTTGGTACTTGATGCATGCAACGCTCCTATTCTACTTTATGTTGTGCCTTTTATTCTAAATATGGGCCATATTCAACCTAATTACTACCCCCTTACGTGGTGTTATCAGGAGGCGACGTGCCTCCCTCGCCGGAGGACGCCGGAGATGGAGACCCATACCTTCCGTGCGTTCACACGGGGGGTATGGGTAGCCGCAGAGACCCTGGAGGTGTCCCTGCGACAGCGATAGCAGACGTCGCAGGGAACCCCCAGTTGTCTTGGCAGAGGGTCTCCCTCACCCTGCGCGGCTCCATGCTCCGCGCAAAGTCGCCGAAGCATGGCGCTGCTCAGGGTTTTGCAGGGAGGATCCAAATGCAAAGAACGAAGAAGACTTAGGGGCCAAAATGTGAGGGTTTCAAAAGTTGAGGGTGAAAAAGTAATAGATGAGGACCAAAATGTAAAGTCGGTTAAGAAGGTCTCTTCTTAGGCTCAAGTTTTTATACATGACTAACAAGGACCTAAGGATTATAATGGTGAATTTTATTTCTAGATCAGACCTTGTTTGACAGGTCAATTTACGTAAAAACCCAAATTAAGTCATTAATTGGGCATGGTTCTCAATGTAGGTCAAAATGGGTTCCTAAGGCCAAATTGGAGGTTCTAAACTATAGAGATGATTTTTCTATGAATTTTAGAGGGTTTAGTCAATTTTTTTCTTTGCCTCGAACCTCGTGAATTGAAGTGGATTTGTTTTTAGAGTTATAGGATGCCATTTAATTCCTTGGAGTTGCTGTAGCCCTTATTGGATCAACTCATCCCACCTTTCTTCTTATTAGGTTAGTTTGACTTATGTTTGGACCCTGAGTTACCCTGTTTTCAGATTGAGTTGGTGAAATTGCATTTTTACCTCTTAGTTCCTGTTTTCTTCACAAACTCAGAATTTCTCTGAGTCAAGCCTTTCTATAGTTATGTAGGAGCTTTTTCTTACAAATCTGGGTTAGATGGTGCTAGTTTAGGGTTTATGATGAGGTTCTCATCACACGTCACGGATATACCTCTCTACCAACTATGCTGGTCCCAAAGTGACTCGGATCGGCAAGAATCGTGCCGTATTCATCAATCTATCCACAATTACCCAGACTGCGTCGTGTCCTCGCTGGGTAACAGGTAAGCCCACCACCAAGTCCATGGTGATGCTCTCCCACTTCCACTCTGGCACTGGAAGCGGCTGTAGCGGCCCTGCAGGCCTCTAATGCTCGGCTTTCACCTGCTGGCACACTAAACACTGCTGCACGAATTCACCCACATCCCGCTTCATCCCCCTCCACCAAAACTCGCGTCTCAAGTCATGGTACATCTTCGTGTTTCTGGGATGTATGGTGAATCTGGAACCGTGTGCCTCAGTCAGGAGCTCTCTTAACAGCTCCTCGTCTCTGGGAACGCACAACCGTCCCCTCAAGCACAACACCTGGTCTGTGAAAGAGAAGTCCCCTGGGTCTCCTGACAGTACTCTGTCGCGCAAGGACTGCAAGTACGGATCGGCCATCTGTCCTGTGATGATGTGGTTTATCAGCTCTGGCCTAGTCTGTCGTGTCACAGTCACTGCCTCCACAATGCCCCTGTAACTCTAGGGGTTGCCAACTGCCCATCTCCTCCAAAAGGCTCCAACTCTGTAATTGTAAACTGGCCAAGTGTGCGGGTGCCATCCGGCTCAAGGCGTCAGCCACTACATTGGCCCTTCCCGGGTGGTAGGAAATGCTGCAACCATAGTCCTTCAGGAGCTCCAACCAACGTCTCTGTCTCATGTTGAGCTCCTTCTGATCAAAAAGGTATCTGAGGCTCTTGTGATCTATGAAAATCTCGAAGGTCTCACCGTACAAGTAGTGCCTCCAGGTCTTCAGCACGAAGACAACAGCTGCTAGCTCCACGTCGTGGGTAGGGTAGGTATGCTCATGGGGCTTTAGTTGCCGCGAAGCGTAAGCGACAACGTGACCCCTCTGCATGAGCAAACCCCTTAACCCCTTCAAGGAGGCGTCCGTGTACACAATGAACCCGCCACTACTGTCAGGGATGGTGAGCACGGGAGCCGAAGTCAACCTTTCCTTCAGCTCCTGAAAACACGCCTCACAAGCGTCTATCCAAGTGAAGGGCACGTCCTTCCGGGTCAACTGTGTCATAGGACGTGCAATCTGTGAAAAACCTCTGATGAACCATCTGTAGTAGCCTGCCAGTCCCAGGAAACTACGAATCTCTGTAATTGTACGTGGTCTCTCCCACCTAAGCACTGCGTCGACCTTGGTTGGGTCCACCACCAAGCCGTCCCCAGAGATCACATGACCTAAGAAGGTCACCTCCTTCAACCAGAACTCGCACTTGCTGTATTTGGCGTACAGCCTACGTCGTCTCAGTGTGTCCAGAGCCATCCGCAGGTGCTGTCCGTGCTGCGTCTGATCTCGAGAATAGATGAGTACATCATCAATAAATACTGCCACGAACTGGTCCAAGTATGGTCTAAACACCCGGTTCATCAGGTCCATGAAAGTAGCGGGGGCATTGGTCAGCCCAAACGGCATGACCAAAAACTCGTAGTGTCTGTACCGGGCGCTAAAAGCTGTCTTGGAGACGTCTGCCTCCTTGATCCTCAACTGGTGGTATCCAGACCTCAAGTTGATCTTGGAGAACACCGTGGCACCTCGCAACTGGTCAAACAAGTCGTCGATCCTCGGCAGCGGATATCTGTTCTTGACGGTGACCCTATTCAGCTGTCTGTAGTCCACACAAAGGCGTAAGGTACCATCCTTCTTCTTTACAAACAGTATCGGGACTCCCCAGGGAGACGCACTGGGCCTCACAAAGCCCTTCTCCAAAATATCCTGCAACTGAGACTTGAGCTCTCGCAGCTCAAGCGGTGCCATCCTGTATGGTGCGGTGGAGATGGGGCTGGTCCCTGGTACTAGTGAGATCTCAAACTCGATCTCACGCTTGGGCGGAAGTCCTGGTAACTCGTCTGGGAACACGTCAAGGAACACGTCAGGGTACTCTCTGACCACCCGGATGCTCTGGAAATCTGCTACGGGGTTGGGCTCTACCACCACACAAGCTAAGAAGCCCTTACACCCTTGGCTCAAAAGTCTCGCCGCCCGAAGTGTCGAAATGCACCTGAAGCCTCCGTCCACTGGCTGTCCGCGAAACTCGAAAGAAGGCAACTCCGGTATGGAGAAGACGATCTTCCTCTCAAAACAGTCCACCAAAGCGTGGTAAGCGGATAGCTAGTCCATCCCTAGAATTACGCCAAAGTCCTCCATCTGTATCATAATCAGGTTAGCTGGCAGACTATGTCCCCCGATACTGACCTCGCAACCCATGTACACCTCCTCAGCTACAAACAGCTGACCACTCGGACCTCTAATTACGAACGAATTCTCTAACAGCATATAATCCTGGCCCAAACTAACTGCGAAACTGGCTGCGACAAACGAGTGCGTAGCGCCGGAATCAAAAAGTGTGTAAACGAGTCTGTCGGAAACTGAAACCATACCTGCCAGCACCGATCCCGAAGCTTTGGCATCCCTGTGTGTCAGGGCGTTGATACGCCCCTCAGCTCTAGGTGCGGATGAAGCAGCCACACTCTGCGTCGGACGGGTAGGTGCTGGCCGGTACCCTCCTCGTGACTGCTGTCCTCCTCCTCGCGCCTGGGAACGACGACCTCCTACGCGCCGTCCAGTGCTCGACGCGAGAAGTATCTGCTAACCTCCTGCCCTCGACGGGTAGTCCCTCCTGTTGTGGCCCGGCTGGCCACACTGGTAGCAGAGGGGAACCCGACTCCCGCCCTCAGTGGGTCCCTGCTGTCGGCTGGGCGGGGGTCCGGTGTTGTCAACTGGCCCCTTCGAGGGCCCCCAAAGGCCACTGATGGCCCTGTAAAACGTGACGGCTCTCCTGCGGACACCACGTGTCTCCTCTCTCGCCGGCCCTGTGAAAAGTCTGGCTGGAAGGGCCTCTTCTGCCTGCCGTCAATGTCTCGCGCGGACGGGTTGGTCTCCTCGTAGGTCATAGTTGCCTCCACCACCCTCGAAAACGTAGGCAGCTTCAGGGGTTTGACATACCCCCGAATCGCAGGCCGGAGCCCCTCGGTGAACCTCCAAAGGCGCTCCTCCTCAGTGGCTACCGCTGTCGCTGCAAAGCGAGACAGCTCTAGAAAACGCATGCGATATGCGCTTACGGTCATCGTCCCCTGGCGGAGAGTGTGGAACTCCCGCCTTCCCTGGTCCTGCCACGTCTGGGGAAAGTGCTGCTCGCAGAAGAGGGCGACGAACCGGTCCCAGGTCGGCTCGTCCCTCTCCTGTCCCCTGGCCGCCCTCCACCACCGGTGTGCCGCACTCTCCAGCTGGTACGTGGCAAAGGCCACGCGGCACTCCACCGGGGGGCGAAGGGTGTCGAAAACCTTCTCGAGCTGCTCGAGCCAGTCCTCTGCCTCGGTCGGGTCCTCATCCCCCTTGAAGGAGGGGGGCTTCAGCTTCCGGAACTGCCCGAAAAGCTCGAAGTGGCGCTGCAGTGGAGATGCTGGTGCACCTCCAGGTAAAGGAGCCTCGTGCATAGAAGTGTCGAAGGAAGGTGGGGGCGGTGGCGACCCATCCCCTCCCCCGTGTCCAGCGCCGCGTACGTCATGTAGTCCCATAGAGGACTCCCCCTCCGCAGCCCCAAGGAGAGGCGCTCGGGACGGTGGGTAGAGCTCCTCTCGTACAATATCTCGTATCAGCTGGGCGAGGTCCTGGGCCTGAATGCCCGGGAGCAGTGGCTGGTCCACTGAGGCGTCGACAGCAGCACGCCCACCTCGCCGGCCTCGTCCTCGGCCGCGCCCGCGGCCCACCTCGCTAGTCCCACGACGAGGCATCTCCTGCAAGGAGACGCGAAACAGAACGGAAACACGTCAATATGGAACGATAGCTAACGAAAAAGTCTAAGAGCTCATGCCAAAAGAAATGTTGTGGTGGCTACTCTAGTCACAGACTTGTGAATTGGTTATTTTCCAGTCAGTTGGTTCTCTTCTCGGGATGACCTTGCTCTGATACCATCTTGTAACGACCCGATTCCCGAATCCCTACGAGACACGAGAATCGGACCGACTCGACTAATCCCAAGACCCGGTCGTCCAACGAGAAAGTAACCAAAAGAGCAGTAAAATAAACCACATTCACCATGTATATAACTAGCAGTAACAAAATACAGCAGTAAAGGAAATAAATACTACAGTATACACCACCACAACAGTAGAGCAGTAAATATGTACATAACATGAAGCTTACAATAAAGAAAGTACAGGGAGTAACAAAGAAACTACTTATTACAGTGGAAGAAAATTACAGAAAGTACTACAGGTAACTCTACTGGACCCTACTAGGCCCAGCGTCCTCCGCAGCCGCTGACCCTGGCTGCTCAACACCTGGTCCTCAAAAGTAACGAGGGTAACATGTCAGCGAAATGCTGAGTAGAGTGGCAACTAAAAACTAACGAAGCAGTAGAGTGTATAGTAGCTGTTATATTTTTACTTCTTTATTTAAGTCTTTCTATTATTTCACTATTGATTTATTTCTCAGATCCTTCTCTTGATCTTAAATGTTCCTCGTGGGAACGATCTTGATTGCAGTCTTTTCCAAAAAGTAGAAGTAACACGTGGTGCTCTCCTGGTCGGGAGAGTCCCCCGTGGGGTTCATGTTCTTTTTGTTTGGCCATTTTAGGTTTCACCGTTCCAGTTTTACGTTCATACAACCCATGTTCTCAATCATATTTATTCATTCATAACAGGCAGCAGTTAAATCAATTTACAGGCAGCTATTATTTCCTTTCCACTTTTCCAAGACTGCAATATTTATATATTCCACTAGTTTTCTAGTCCTAGGATTCATGCCGTACCCTAGGATCTATCATTCAATCTAGTTTTCCAGTCCTACGATTCATGCAATACCCTAGGATCTATCATTCAATCTAGTTTTCCAGTCCTAGGATTCATGCGATACCCTAGGCTCTATTAATTATTCCACAATTGTAACAAATTTGTTAAGTAAATTAAAAAGCCACTCTACCAGCGAAATCGGGAGTACTGGGGGCGTGGTCGGCAATCCCGCGCGCCTCCGCAACCCCCAAGACTGCAACGGAACGGGATCCTAACACAAGGAGTTTCTCAGAACAGTATACAATTACTGTAAACGGATAGAGGAATTTATTCTGGAAAGAATGCAACTCGAAACGCGGAAAACGGACTCCGAACGGGCCCTAAACGGGTCCAAAACGACGAAACTGTCCAAAATCAGACGTCTGGAACCTCTTCCAGACGTCTTAAAAGGTCGATCATGTCGTACCTCAATCTGCGCAGTCCTTCAGACGTCCAGAAGCCCGCTGGATCGTCTGAAGTCAGTTTCTAGACGTCTGATTGTCACCCCGGATGTCTGGAGGTCCTCTCCGTCATCTGGTACTGTGGCCAGACGTTTGATCCGCGTGGGATGGTGAGCCCTCGTACCCTCCCGAACAGAACTTGAGCGCACACACACCTGCTCTCAGCACAACGAAGCGCAGACGAAGTCGTGGCGGACAACTGCATGGTCGTACACGCGCAAAAGGGAGAAGATAGAAATATCTTACCTGTCAGACGTCTGGACGGTCCTCCAGACATCTTCAACGTCGTCTGGACGTAAGTCCAGACGTCTGATTCTGGAAAATTTTCCCGAACCAGAACCCAATTCGCTCTCCGCCTGCGACGCACGGCTGTGCCGCGCCCCGTCCGCCTGCTGCCCGAGCTACAACAGCCCCCTCCGTGACACCCCACGCCCGCCGCTCCCCCACCGGCCGGCTCTAGCTGCCCCGGCAAGCTCGAACCCTTGCGGTCGAGCTTCTTCCTTCCGCTCGCAACCCTCCTTCCTGCACGCTCGCCGCGACCGCTGCTGCCGCCGCTCACTCGCTCACTTGCACTCTCGCACTGGCAGGCAGACAGAGAAGGGAAAGGTGGAGGAGATGAGGGTGAGGGAGAGGGCGAGGGTGTTTTATAAGGCCACGCAGGGAGAGAGAGAGAGAAGAGAGCGGCGCGTCTGCAGGAAGAGAGAGGAAAAGAAGAACAAAAGCAGCAGGTGCAGTCTGCGTGCGCACGTGCGCAGATGCAACCCCGTACGCCGAAAAAATTTATTACCAGACGTCTGGAAAGGGTTCCAGACGTCTTAAAAACCCGTCTGATGTCATGTTCGTCACACTTGGTTATCTAGGTTGGTTCTTGTTGGGTTGTCTGGGTTGCTCAATGTCTGGGATGGTTCTTGTTGGGTTGTCTGGGTTGCTAGGTTGTCTGGGTTGCTTGGTTATCTGGGTTGGTTCTTGCTAGGTTGTTGGGTTGGTTCTTGCTGGGTTATTCAATTTGGTCTACCTTGATGGTTTAGTTTTGTACTTTTTAAACACAACTACTGCCTTGATAGCTTCCTTACGTTGGCTGGGTTTCTATTGGGTTGACTTACGTTGTTTGGCTGTTGGATTGGCTCATGCTTTTGCCACTGAGATGCTTTGGTTTTCATTTTAAAGAAGGCTACTAGGTTGGTGAGTTCCTTCCTATTTGGTTGGTTCTTGCTGGGACCTACTATCTTCGTCACATTTTCTACCAGTTGCTATTACCTGTGAGGCCTGAACTATTTTTTTTATGTCTATTGCTGTTGAGTTGAATTGTCTCCCTCTAAGTATATCCTTAATTTGATAGGTTTTTGACTACGAAGAATGTATTCTAACATTTTAAAAACATTGTAATGATGAAAGCTCATGTCAATACACATCTTGTAATGACAAGCACTTCTGAGCAAATACTTAAAAATTTATACGTAGGTTGTTTGCCATTCGCCCTTATAGGACGCACACATATTTGAAGATGTCCATCTTATTCTACTTCTCGACAGATAAGTATTGAGACCTTTCTACACTTATACGTACTTTCTAATAACTTGCTAATTAATTTCCTCCTTCCTCCATTGCAGGTTCTCATACATGTATGAATCTCAATCTTATCTTTGATGAATTCACCACATTTCTTTCCAATTTTTCAACAGAATCTATGCTTTGGATGTTTGAGACGAACAACGGCCAAGTGGAGGAGTTTTGATTGCATCTTAATGGCTATCAAAATCAAACTATTGTACTTAGGAATAGAAGTTGAGATGTATACGACTTATATTGCTAAGTCTGCATCTGTAACCTACTAAGTTATGTAATTAAAACTTACTGTGGCGATGTATACGATTGAGTTGATCTTGTTTAGCACAACATTGTAATAGCATAATTCATTAATTTAATGAAAATTTCCATTTTATCAAGTCTCTATTCAATATTTTCTCTATCCTCCTTTCTTCACTTTACAGCCTTCTGTTGGTGTAACTTATTACCATTTACGAAGGTCGTTATCAAACGGTATACAAGTTCATCTTTTTAATTTAAACAAACAATTTATGTAAAAATAAGTTTCATATCAGAAAATAACATAACTTACGAGTTTGTAAGGAGTGACTCTCATGTTGTTGAAGCACAAATCCATCATGGTTATTTTATCAAGACAAAAGTAGGAATTAAAAATTTATCTCAAACAATATGCTTCCATGGTTACAAGTCATACAACCAACTTCATCATTTAAAATATTAACTAAAACAAAAAAATATTCCATTAACATCAAGGGAAAAACTATCCATCTACCACTTTTTCAACTTTCTCCGATAATTCCGCCTTTTCATTCCTCTAACCAAACACCTTATGTGGAATTAACTACCTTAATTCCTTGACATGACAATATCCACAACCAAACACGCATGTGAAATAAAATTCCTTAATTTCTCCTGCTCCTTTTTTATTCCTCCAAATTATTCCTTCAACCAAATGGATCCAAAGGGAGAGAGCATGATTTGGTGGGGGTGACATGGAAGTATGAGTCCATACATCACCTCATTTATTAGCACAAAGCTAAATTAGGAATTCTTTTAATCAACTACATATTTCTTTATTGCAGATGGCTCACTAATTAAGCGAAGCACAAATTAATGCCCAGTGTCTTGCGAGAGTAAGACGCTAAATATCCAATTGAATTAGGAGGGTGTTCCAAACGAAGTCCAATAACTTGTGCCCTACTAATAATATACCTCTATCATTTTATTATTGCTTTACTCAAACAACCAAAAACCAGTATGTACAACAGATCTATCATCCATACTCCCTTGCATAAATCGCAAAAACATGCTTTACGTGTTATGTTAGAGAGATGGTAGACGTTGGCATGATCCTATACACCATCTTAACTAAGCAGAAAATTCCACCCATTCAAAGCCCACTCCATGACGACGACATGTGACTCCCCTCCATATCTCACGTGCTAGTTTGTTAGCTTTTCCTTTTATTTCGTATTCTCAAATTAATAAAAAGAAAGAATGTGAGTTTGGGAAATGCAAATGTTGACTTTAAAGTTATGTACGGTAATTTATTTGAATGCGTGACATATATATATATATATATATATATATATATATATATATTATTCTCGAAATTAGTAATAAATTATTTTTTATGGATGTAAATTATTCAATTCATCTTTGAAATTATTTTATATTTTTAAAATAATTTTATACTAGTGATGTAATCTTACTTTGAATTACTTTACATCGGTATATTATTATTTTACATTGGTGTAATCTTATTTTACATCGATACAAAGTAACTTAAAGTAAGATTGCATCATTGTAATGTAAGATTGTACTGATACAAAATTAAATTCAAGTGTTTCTTCACTTATGACAAATGATTTTATACTTGAAAGGTAATTTTTCCACCTTAGAACTTAGGGTTTAGTCTTTAGTGTTTAAGGTTTAGTTTCGTTAAATCCTAAATCCTAAACCATAAACCTTAAAGTGAAAAATCATTTCTCATACATGAAATCATTTTCCATAAGTTTAAACCTTAAATTCTAAATTATAAGTTAAAATCATTTTGTACAGGTAAAACTATCCTTCGAATAATTTTACACCGATACAAAATAAGATTCCACCGGTGTAATGATACCTTAGAATAATGTATCACCGATATGAAATAATTTATAATCGATATAAAGTTATTTATCATCTGTATATTTTAAATTAAAATAATATAATTGTTTTTAAATATAATTAAACCTATCACATAATAAATTTTACATTCTTTTATTTTTTATATTAAATACCAATTATTAAATAAATATAAAATACGACAATATGATACACAAAATTCATCGCATCATTTTTTTACATCACCACCTATGTTTCCCACTTTTTAACCAGAAAGAATGCAAGATGCAACTTTTTTAATTTTTTTGGCGACCTAAGATCCTATTTAGCTAAATTGGAAGAAATTCGTTTATCCCTTAAATAATGTAACGATGAGGATTTAAATCTTGATCATAAGTCTCCACTGTTCCATCGATTGACGCAAGATATGACATTTCGTGGTTATCTATATATTTGTGAGGATAGATGTGATGCCTTCCTATGAGTCAATGTCAAGCAATTTCCAAACCGTAGATCACAATTGTTAATTCATGTGCACAGCATACTCTGCTCTTCTTCTTGCTATCCACCTGCAGTGAGAGAAGGCGACATTGAATAGTCCTTTATCGTGGGGGAACAGGAAGCAATTTCTCTCACTCATCGAAAAGGATCTAAACAATGGGAGGTACACATGACGACAAGTGGAAAATGTTTGGTGTTTGTCTCGTTCCCTACCTTGTTCTGTTTCTGAGTCTCTCCGCCTCCGGGGTTCTCTATGGTGGTTCATCCGTGACGGTCTCAGCTGTGATGAGGTCGGTTGCGACTGCGTTGGTTGCGACGCGAGTGTTGCAGGTAGTTTGGTCTTTCTATTGTTGCAGGGCTTTCTATTATTGGAACATTTAGGTCTTTTTTTTACTTTTTTAATATAATTTAAATTTTATTAAAAATCATATATAATCTTAAATTTTTTACGATCAAATTTCTAATGTAAGTTAGTGATTGAATTCAACTTTCAGATCAATTTATTCAATTTTTCCATTAGTACGAAATTTGAAATTTATTTCACAAATATTTTATCATATCTACGAATGTAAAATCACTCTCCTCCAAAAATTAAACTTATTCGGAATGCTATTTTTTCTTTTTTTTTTACTTATCTTATTATTTTCTATATTTTGACCTTCTCCCATCCAATAACAAGACATAAGCTTCTCCTTGTGAGGATGGTAATCCTTTTTTCTCTCTTCCTTTCATATGAGAAATGGCATTAAATATCAAATTCTTTTTATTAATAAAATATTATATTTCCTAGGTAAAAAAAAAACGGCCCACGTTGAGTTGGTAAGATGTGATGTTTTTTTTTTTTGGTTGTATGATAAATTCATCGATGCCTACGAGCTAACTTGTCGTTGTCAACTACATTCGCAAATGAAGCAAATGGTTCGAACGTATTCAAATATGTATTGGAAAAATAGGAACGCATCCGAACTTATCTGATGTCTACTTCATTGTTTCGTCTGCATCCATCCCGAGCAAATGTGTCTCCATTCATAGAATCATAACTATATATATAATGAGTACATTATGCAAACATTAATAAAAAATTGCATCGTACGATATATCGGTGAATGTGAACATACTATTATTTATTGCATCTCAGGCCTATAATGCATATACATTGACGAGGGGTAAAAGATATTTTTGGATATAAAATTTCGTGCATGATCCATAAGAAGATCTAATGCATAAGTAGGTAAGTTTGATCTTATCCAACTTACTTACGATCAACCAGATTAAAATCTGACTCACATTTGGGTAGATTTGGATTTACTCAACCAACTAGAAGATTTAATGCATCGAAGGTTACAGCGACAGTAGTACAGATATGATTACTCATAATCTAATAGCAGATGAATGATTTGACAAAAGATGTACCGAAGATCATGAAAGAGATCATACTTGGTTAGGTCTTTTTTTATGTTATAAATAGTGAGGAGAGATACTCGAGGGAGAAAAACGAACAATCCATAAAATGCAATCCGAGAGAGAGGAACTCTCAGAGATTGTAACGCCATCATTTCTAGTGGATTTTTCGGGAGCCTTGTTCTCCCTTTGGACGTATACCCCTTGTGGTGGAATTGAGTCACCAATATCCTTGTTTCCCTTATGATGGATTGCTTGATATTATTTTTTTGTGGCTATGTTGCGTTTCCTACGTTAATAAATTCTTTGATGGCCATCGATGACCTTGACGGTGGCCCCCGAGGCTCATCAAATGACACCGTCTATGGGAAGCATCAACAGAAATGCCATGCTCTTCCATGCATCCAGGGGTTGGAGGACCATACCTCCATAGTGCCCTACCTCGGCCTCCCTAATAAAAAATCTTAGCGATGGCCCCAACCACTCGCAGCTCCACTCATGGGCCCCTCGAGAAGGCCTAGTCAGAGTCCAACATCTCTATGTCCAAACGACACCCTCAACACGCCAATCTCAATAAAGGAAAGTTGGTACAACCCTACAAGCTACTCAAGGCCCCTGAGCAAGACTCCCTCCTCGAGACACAAGCAAGGGAAGGGGAGTAAGAAGCTAGGTTGGTAGCCTTGAAGGCGAAACATCAGTTTCTCACTGGCAAACTCCTCAAGACCAAGCAGATTTGAGAGTTCGGTAAGGCTCAACCAAAGTAGCCCTAGAACTCTAGCCCCGATGACGAGAAGCTGAGGTGGCGATGCATGGTGGAGGGAAAAAATGCCCGCCTACGCGAACAGCTTGAAAAGCTAAAACACGAGCTCAATAGCTTGCGAGGTGAAGATCCCCTAGCTCGCAAAAGACTCCATGCCCACCCTGGCAGGGGGAGCAGTCGGACGCTTAACCCTCGCAACAAGCAGCGAGAGTTCCATCCAGGAGATCATCCACCAAGTCACACGAGCAATGACGGTACATGCGCACATGCATACCACCTACCTATTCATGGAGGAGGTGGTGGCTACCCCCTAAAAGAAAGTAAGGGTTCCAGGCAAACTCGCTCTAACGCCTATTCATGGAAGTGGTCGCTTCCATAAGCGAAGGGCTACCCTCCACGACCAAAGGAGCGATTAGCCCATTAAGGGTCATAACCATGGATCCCGCCAGACAAGGCAAGAGTTCTTTGAGAAATACACTCTCCTATCCATGAACCGGGCAAACGTGTCTGCGGAGGTCTGGTCCACGGGCAAGGACCTGCTGGCCCCAAAAATCCATAAAGAGGAAGGCTAACTCCAGGCCCTACTACTAATGCCACAAGAATAGGAGACACGCCACCGAAGAATGCCAGGATCTACATGATTGGATTGAGTCCCAGACCCGGCATGGAAACCTGGCCAGCCTCATCAGGCGAAGCAGAGTTCAAGATAGGGGCACGAGGCCTATGGAGGGTTGATGTGTAATTTCTCAACATAGTTAATTAAGATTAAAAGTTTTAATTAATCGCATAAGAAATGGTTTAGGTTAACTCGAATCGTTGTCATTTTGATAGTATAGGATCAAGTTAACCTAACATTTAGATTTAAGTTCTTTTTAACTGGTTGAATCCAGGTCGTTCACTGGGAGGCATATTTGTAATTTTAATTCACCATTGTTATTAATTAATATTAATGTATAACTAATTACTATGATAATTACAATATATGTTAAGCACATGACTATTTCACAAAAGATTAGACAATTAAATCATGCAATTATTCCATTATAGAAAAGAAATGTACATGAGAGATTTACAAAGAATATCAAATGTTTATTACAATTTCCATAAGAATGCAAGGCATAAAAGTACATTACAAAGAATAAAAGTGCCTTCTTTATCAATATCAAGCTCAATTCTTTTTCACAGCTCCCAGCCTTCATTCAAACGTCTATTTAAGATGCCTAGACGACTTAAAAGTAAAAGTTAGACTTCTGAAGATTATTTCAGACATCTGATTCTTTTCTTCATCTCTCATGTAAATTGTTATCTCTATCTTATCCCTTTCTCTTTTAATTACTTTTCTTTTCTTCCTTTCCTTAATTATCTTAGCTCTTATCTTTAACTTTGGTTGCACAGTTGCTTCATCTTTGCTTCTCTGTCTCTTCACTTATTCTTCACTTAGCCAATTTAACATTTCAACTATTTTCCCTTTTTACTGTGTACGAATCCATACTTAGCCAATTTATCCAAAAATTTGTTAGTGAGCGGCCCAAGCCTTTCGAGGATACACAGCACCCACCAGGGGACAGGACCTGAAATGACTTTTCCCAAGGTCGTTCAAGATTTTCCCGAAAGGGCAGGGGTATGAGTGCAATTGTGAACCCCCTCGATTTTAGTTGTGGGCTATGTGGGGGAGAAGGAAACCTTGTAGGGGCAACCCTGCAATTTCCCCTCTCAATCTTCCACAACCCACCCACGAACACACACAACCCAACCCTAACCCTCTCCTTTAAAACCCCCTCCACCCTCTCCATCCCCACACCACCACCACCTCCACCTTCACTCCACCACCTTGCACCGGTGGCCTCCCTTCCTCTTCCCTGTCCCCCTTGCAGCCAAGAGTGGGGGAGGAGGGAAGCAAGAGGAGCGTGGGCGAGGGAAGGAGCAAGAGGCGCAAGGGAAGGAGCGAGGAGCTCAGAGGAGCTTGGGAGAGGGGCGGTGCACATGCGAGGAGAAAAGCTCGAGAGGGAGGAGGAGTCGCGCAGAGGGGCACCTGCACGTGGAAGGTGCCGCTGCTGCGGTCACAGCAGCCGTATCTCGCGAGGAGAAGCTTCGCAAGGCGTTCTGCGAAATCATCTTTCCGCAGTATCAGACGTTTGTAACACTCTATAGATGTCTGATGAAGCCGCAGGACGTCTGGAACTGACACTGGATGTTTGACAGCACGTAGAGTGCAAGGTATGTACCCTGCACTAGCCTGCATGCATGTACGTCGTATATATGTGTTGCGTTTTTAAACCTACGTGCGCATGCACATGTATGAGGCTTTGGAAAGGTGTGTGGTGCGCCCTTCGAAGCACTTTTGGGCGTCCGGAAACCATGTCAGACGTCTAATTACTCTTCCAGACAATCGGGAATAGTGTCAGACATCTGGAGACCCCCTCAAATGGCTGTGCGGGCTAGCAAACGACGCATACAGGCACAGGAGAGCAAGGTGAGCTACTGTGTTCATTTAAGACGTCTGGAACTCGCCCTAGATGTCTGATTTTGGTTAGCACGCGTGTTTTTGGCCAGTTCAGGGCCCAAACGGAGTTGGTTTTACGCAAATAAAGTATCGTTGGTTTCCGTTCAGATTTCTCTACGTTTTAGTGTTGCACCTATGCAATTTTGAACTCGTTTGACATGGTTGGTCAATGGTATAGGTCTCCAGTCCGTTGTTTATACAGAGCCTGCAGAGATGATGGGATCTACCGTTCAAGCCCCCATTCCACCCTAGTATGCTGGTAGAGTGGTCTTCTTTAACACTATGATTTAAATGATGAAAGTGCATGCTATATTGATCGGATTAAACCCTAGGATATGAAATGAACCCTAGGGCAGAAAAGAATGAATGTACACTACTTGAGCCACACTGTTATATTCTGAAATGCATGTTAAAGTCCTTACTGTTAGCAATTAAATAGTTAAGTGATGTGGTGCTTGCTTCATTTATTAATCCTGAGCTGCCTATTATATGATTAAGAATCGGAATGTGAATAGTGATATATGCTGTACATGAAATGAGATGAATACTAATGCACGAACCCTACGGGGAACTAGAAGAGGAATCAAATACTGTGAAATGGAAATCTAGTGTGTATGGAACATGTTTCCTCCAAGCTGGTTGGTTGTACGGTGTTGGGTATGGAAAGTAAGTTGGCCCTCGTGTACGCAGTACCGAGGAGAGCTACTGTCACTTTAGTGTATAGGGGAGCTAGCCGCCCCATGGGTTGGGACTCGGGGTTAGGAATGGCCCCCTACATCGACTCTGGTTAGGCCACTGAGCAAACTGGGATAGCCGAGCGAGGGTACGCAGACTGTTGAGGAGTGTGGCCCCTATTCTGTTCTGTGTTGCACGCTTGGGCATACCTGTTAGTGGAAACGACTGACTGCGTACCAATGCGGGGTACATACCCGTGTGCTTATCGCACGTGCCCACCACTAGAAAAATGGGTTATGCCATTGGTTCATTTTCGTCGGTTAATAAAACCGACGACAATATTATATTTGCCGTCACTTATTACTACGTGACAGCGAAGGCCTGTACTCGACCGGCCATCGGTTGAACAAAAGTGATTGGACGGGCGGTTGTCATTAATATTCGTCGTCGCTGTAATAAGTGACGACAAATATATTTCTGCCGTCGGTTTATTTCATGAATGACGGTAAAATTATTAATACCGTCAGTTTCTGCAATAAGCAATGGCAAAGGATTGTCATAAATCCGTTTCCACAGTGATTTGTCTTTCCAGACGTCCGACATAATGTCAAACATCCGACCTGTCGTCTGGACAACTTATCTAAAACCCTATTTCAATCTTGTGAAAATAGGAAAAAAATCATCTTAGTATTAGACATCTGACACTTTTTCCAGACGTCTTATAATGGAATATTTGCCGTCGGTTATATGAAAAAGTGACTGTGAAAGGTCGATTACAATATCCGCCCAAACTATCGGTAAAGATCAAGTTATACTTTGATTTACTGTCGGTTGATTACATAAGCAACGATAAAAAGTTGGATATATTTTATACCCATGGTGAATTGATTTGATCTTTCACCATCGATTTTAATAATAAGTGACGGGGAAAATATTTTCACCATCGGTTAATAGAGTAAGCGATGTTAATAATTTAGGGTTTTGGAGGGATTCCAAAATTTTGGGCGGGTTGGTTGAGTAATTGAATTGACCCTTTGCTGTCGGTTTGGAGTATAACCAACGGTGTAGAGTCCATCTATCGTGCGCGGGCCCCTGCCCCTCCTACTGTTCATCTTCCCCAAACACGCCACCACCCTCATCTTCAACACAACAATGCCCCTCTTACTGTCGCTCCTCCTCCTCTACCTCCTCAGGTAGCGAAACCCGCCTCCTCCTCCGATCCCGATCCCACCGACAGTCGTCCTCCTCCTCCCCAACAACCTCCCAGTGCCCTACTCCTCCCCGAAACCCTCCCGCCACCCCCTCCTCCTCCTCCCTGACCTCCTCCCCCTTCTGCCATCCTCGTCCTCCCCCAACTCCTTGTCACCGCCGCCCTCCTCCTCCCATACCCCCTCGCGCTGGTTCCCTGTTCCCAAACACCTTGCCACCGCTGCCCCCCTCCTCTACGACCCCCTCCCACTACCCCCCTCCTCCTCCCCGACCTCCCCCTCCCCCTCCTGCCATCCTCCTCCTCCTTCCCAACAGACTGCAGTCGCCACCCTCCTCCTCGATGCCCTCCAGCCGCCCCCCTCCTCCTCCTCCTCCCCCTCCAGCCACCCCCCTCCTTCGATTTGCCCCGTCCCCCTCCTCCTACTCTTGACGTCACCCCTACGCCATCGCCTCCCTCCTCCTCCACGACCTCCTCCGCCTCCTCCTCCCCCTCCTGCCATCCTCCTCCTCCTTCCCAACAGGCTGCAGCCGCCACCCTCCTCCTCCTCGATGCCCTCTAGCCGCCCCATCCTCCTCCTTCTCCTCCCCCTCCAGCCACCCCCCTCCTCTGATCCGCCCCATCCCCCTCCTCCTCCTGATTTCTCCCCTCCGTTGGCGACCCTCTCCCCCTCCCCGTCCCTACCCCCTCCTGATCGACCCCCTCCACCTTCTCCTGATTGCCCCCCTCCTCCCCCTGACCACCCACCTCCCTGCCTCCTCCCCCTCCTCCTCTTCCTAACCACCCCCTCCTCCTCCTTGTTCCCTCCCCTTCATGTCCTCTTCCTCCTTTCTCTACCCTGCCCTCTTTCCTCTCCTCCTACCTATCCTCCTCCTCCAATTCTACATAATAATTAATTAATGTATTATTTAATTAATTATGTTATTTAAATTACAGGGCATTATTTTCAGGCATTGTCGGAGGCTGTGATACTTGGAGGTATAATTTTATTATATATAATTTATTTTTATGATATTTTAGGTATATGTTAGATGTGGGGATGTGCCCAAATATTGTTTATGTTTTAATGAATGAATGTGGGGTGTGCCCACTTGTTTATATGTGATGCATTTGTAATGTGGGGTGTGCCCACTTTGATTATATGTATTATTTTGATGTGTAGGTTATTAGAAAAACTTCAAAATATAATACTTAGGACAAATTGAGTTAGGTGCGATACGTAGGACTCTAGATGTATTTTAGGAAAATCACAAAGATGAAGGATTTAAAAATCAATTGAAAGCATAAATTTTTCATATATTAAGGCTATCCTCTAGTTGCATAATTTTCACAAACCAAAGAGTGATAATTTAGATTTGAACAAGACAAGTTAGTTTTCTTAGGTATACATTCCTGAGTTAGGCATACATTCCTAAGTTTATCTCTAGTCTATTGATGATAACGTCATCATCAGCCATAAATAACTTTATTTAGCCATATTCCACCATTAAATGCTCTTACATAATCGCTAAAGAGTCCTAATTCACTACAAATCCATTCTGAGAGAAAGACAAGAAACCAGGGTTAAAACTGTAATTTAACAATCATATCTTGAATGCAGAATAACCATGGGTTTTTCCAGGGGTAATTAAGGGACAAATATTCTTAAAAGGCTGACAAGTGGGTTAGAACAGACAGAAAATGATTTTCATGTGTTTTGAGAATTAAATGACTTTTGAAACCCTAAAAAAAGACCTACTTAATTAATTGAGGTTCTAGTCAGGATAAAATTCACCTAAACCCTCTAAAATTAATATAAAAATATTCTCTAGGGTTTGGTACCATCAATTTGACCATCAAAACCCGTCTTAACCCAAAATAGAGTCTTAGATTGACATTTGCCACAATTTAGGTTTTTCATAAATTACTCAGTCGAACGAGGTCAAAACCTAAATATAACTCCACCATTGGATTCCTTGGGTCCTGATGTAAACACATTTACACTACTTAAAATGCCTATTTATGCATGTTCTTAAGCATAGGATTGCATTTCATGATATAAATATTGCATAACATCCATCATCTTGCATTTAGAGTAGTTTGAATAAAATAGAGGTTAATTGTCTCCTTTTATGTGCTTGGACAGGGAAAACATTTTATCAGAGCCTCGGATCAAAGATCCAACCGTATGGATGTGATCAGGGCCACGATTGGAGTTCAACGACTCTAAGATTGCCCTAATCAGACATCTGTAGCATCAGATAGTGACTGGGGAACCTAGAAGATCAAGGGCTAGGATGGTGAAAATTCACACTTCAGATGACAAATCCGACCGCACGGATGAATTCGAATCGACGATCGCAGCCCAACGACGCAAAAATCAAGTCAATCCGACATCCGTGGCACCATCTACAACTTCCAGAAGATGGACGGCCAAGATGGCACCACGTGGGGCCATCTCGACCGCCCAAATGGCCGCACGCATTATATGAAGGCCCCACACCCGCTCGCTCTCCGCCGTTGGATCTTGATCCAACGGCTGTGGTCGGCCGCGCTTAAAAGCGTCCGCTTGACCATCCGAGCCCCGTAGCGCAGCAGTCGAGCGCGCTTACGCGACCAGCGGGCGCGGGTTCGAGTAGTAGCAGAGGGCAGGAGGCACGGGCGATTGGGCGCGGGTGGAGCGTCAGATGGAGATCGGACGGCCGCGCACGACCGATAGCATCCACGCGCTATTGAACGCGCGGGGCGGACGCGCGATCGCACGCGGGTTGGCGCGCAACGCAGCGAGCGGAGATGCATCTTAAGCCGTCCGATCTTGCGATCGGACGGCTAAGGATCGTTGTGCATGCTATAGCGTTGAGCGCGCGGGCAGCTGAAGCGGCGCGCGTGGGTGCGGAAGCTACGCCCACGTTAGGGCTTTAGTGACGGATTTATCCGTCACTAAAGACCCCTCATTTATTATTTTGAAGTTGTAATGTCCATTTTGCCCCCACTCCTTGCAACTATAAAAGGAGACCCCCTCCATACGAAATTCTCATCCCTTCCTTCTCCTCTCTACCCCTCCAAAGCTCAAGAGAAGCTTGTCCCACACCCGAGATGCTTCCCGTGAGATAATGTCCAATTTTCGTTCCCCTTCGGAAGTGGATCCCGCGACGACGACGGCGTGCTGCTTCGTTCCCGTTCTTCTGCTTCGTCCTGATTCATTCTCCTTCGTCCAGGCGTTGTCCCGTCTGGCTCGTCCTCCAAGCAACCGTCGAGGAGGATTTTTCTCTCCCTATTCTTTTTACTACTTTTTAGTATAGATTTACTGCTTTCTAGTGTAGTTTTGTTTGTCCTCCAAGCAATCGTCGAAGAGGACATTTCTCCCTCTATTCTTTTAATGCTTTCTAAAGTGAATTTATCGCTTTCTAGAGTAATTATTTTATGCTTTGTAGTTGTAAGAGTGAAATGAACAATCTCCTTAATGAAAAATTCCTTGTTTATTCTACATCTCATTTTAATTTCTCTGTGTAATATTTTCTCTCTCTTACTCTCTCTCTCTTCTATTTATTGTAAATAATTAGATAGTTTTAAATTGAATTATTATGTGACAAATAAAAAGAAACGCGTAGTTTTTAAATCAAACGTCCGCCTCCTTGTGTTCGACCTGGAATTTTCATTTCGGTATAAATTTTATTTGTTGAACACGAATTCTTCATTTTCGAACTACAACGACAGGTTTTCCAAAATTGAACACGTTAGTGTAGCGTTCGCGAACGTTCAACAGGTCTAAATTAGGTTTGTAACAAAATTTGGACCCAATCTCAGATCAGCTTAACCAAGTTTGCATTTTAGTTCAGTCAAAATCTTTCTATCTCATTCAGACCCTTAACTTTTGAATTCTCTAGCAAATAGTCCCCCAACTTCTTTGTCTTCCTCACAAGCAGGTCCCTGCACCATTTTTGGAAGGTTAAACCTTCATCATCGAGCTTCGAGTGAGGATTTCTCGCTTGATTCTCAATCAATCTCTCCTAAAATTGATACAGAGATTCCTTGGGAAGTTGCCTTCCATTTGAGCCATTCTTTGGGCCCCAATTATTTTCTAAAAGTTCATGCGAAGCTTTCAAAGGTTTGGGTATCCTATTTCACAAATACCTTATGAGCATGGAACCTTCTTTCCAAGCTTGGAAGGACTTTTTATGGCCTATAAAAGATCCCATGTCGCACGGCCAAGCTCTTCAGCAAGTCTTGGCACGTCAAAAAGCCCTAGAAACCTATCTCCAACCACCGTAGACCCCTGCTCCAACGAGCTCCTTAGATCACCCTCCTCCAATCGTCCAACCATCAAATTGGATGGCTTAAGTTCCTCCTCTCTTCATCCCGACCCTCCCTAGCCAAAGGGAGGGCATTCCTCTGCTTGAGTCATCGTCCTCACCTTGCCGCTTCTCCCTCCTCTGACACCGGCCGACCAACACTGGAGCCCTCTGCCTCTCAACCGCATCCCTTAGTCTCTCTATCTCTCCCTTTCCCTCTCTACACTATTTTCCCACCCTCACAATGCACGCACAACCGCCAACCGCCGCCCCCCGAACTTCATCTTCTCCGCCTTCGGTGATTCTTCGACGATGCCTACACACCACCCCATTGCTCGAAACCCGCCGCTACCACCCTCATCAGCTCCGCCGCGCTCCACTCAACAAAAGCCCTCTATTAGTTCACCCTATTTGCCACCCTACGACTCTGCCGAACTCCACGCTCACCGTACTGCCATCTCGAGGTCGTCTGATCGCTTCACTCACTCCCATGCTCTACCAAGACCACCATCACGTTCGCTGTCCTCAGGCGATCCTCCTGAGCACATTTGATGTGGCCGTAAGGCTGTTTTCGTGCTTGCAGGTCCTTCACCGGAGCTTCGCCACCTCCCCGGCTGCATCGACCACACCTTCAGTCCTCCGACCATGTTCGCTCCAGGTCTCTGCCCCAGTTCACGTGGAGTGGTCTCAGGACCCTTCCCAGGTCCTCGACTGGGACCATCAGCATCCGCAGTTGTGCCAATTCAAGCCTTCATCACTGCAGCTGCAGACACGCGAAGAAGGGTGGGGCTTTAGTCCCACCTCGGTAGCTGACGAAGCGCCACAGACACTTAAATTGAATTTGTGCTATAGGTTGTTCGCCTTAGTAGCACGGGGTGAGGTCCCCTCGCACGTGCCCCACACACGCCCTCGCCAGTGCTCACGACCCGCGGGTCTGGGCTTGATCCGATTACCCGGATACCCGAGTCTGGTCTGGTTCGCTTGGTCTGAGAAAGGAAGAAGAGAAAAAGAGAGGAGAGGGGGGGTTTTCTCTGCTACCCTCCTCTTGACTTGTGAGATCTGAAGAGGCCTTTGCCTCTGCTGGCATGTGTTAGTCGCTCGAGATCGGGTTTTAAATTTTTGTGTTGTAGTATAGTCAAAATCTCGCGAAAAGTAGATAGAATTTATACTCGAAAAGTCCGAGGTCGTTCGCTGGGAGCAAGTAGGAATTCAATTCTCAAGATTGAAATTTTAACCAACAAAGATAAGAAATTATGATCGGAAATTAATTCAGAATAATGTGGCAATAATATTCGGTATCAAACTGCAGAAAGAATGGAGTAAAATGGTGATTTGAATCACCAATTACTCCCTACAATAATAGCAAATGGAACTCAATAACTATGTATGAAATAAAATCAAGTCAGCTGTCTTGATTGAATGACCAGATGTCTTAAATGTTTGATGAACAGTGCTCTGCTTCTTTCTTTGATTTCTTCTTCTTCAGTTCTATCTCTTCTTCTCTTCTGCGGCTCTTCTTCTATTCTTCTTCTTCTCTGCTTTTGTTCCTCTTCTGCTTCTCTTCTTTCACTGCTCTTTTCCTTCTCTTTTCTTCTTTCTTTCTGTACTCTTCTTCACATAGAGGGGAAGGATCTCAAATTTGGCTAAGTGTTAGCCAATTTCCCAGAGAGCAAAACCCTCCCCTGCCCTGTGCAAACTCTCCTCTCTTTCTCTCCTTGGGTTTACTCCTTTCCTTCACCTTCACAAGGCCATGCATAGTACCGGGTTATCAGGTATTCGGACCTAGAGTGCACCTGGGTCAAGGGCTGCAGGCGTGGGTCGCAGCCGAGGAGTGTACAGGGCTTAGGTGGGTAATCGGATCTGCACCAGGTCTGCGGGGGGCATGTCACAAACGAGGAGCGTAAGGGGTGTGAGGGACCTTACCCTTTGTGTACGAGGCGATAAGCCTCTATCAAAAAATCAATTTATGTTACCGTAGCTGCTCCAAAATGCACAATATGGGACTATCTTCAGTCCCCTTCTTTGCATATACAGCTGTTGAAACTTTCATCCAATTCGTTTGCAAGGAGCGGTCAACGGCTCCAATTGACCCCTGGGTTACGTTCCTGGAAAGATTCCTTGCTTCCTGGGATCGAAGACCTGGAGCTGCAGGCTGGGAAGCGAGCTCTGAGCTTGCTCGAAGCTTGGCTTTAATGGTGAAGGGGGGCTGGTACCTGAAATCAATAATAAGGCCTAATGGCCACGTTAGAAAAGCTCAGAGGCTTCGCCAGACTATGGCGAAAGCAACGGTGGTGGTTGCGTGGTGTGTGCGTGTGTGATGAGGTCTGTCGACCTCGCAAGGGGTGGCCCGATGTGGGTTTGTTCGATGGGGCATTCGGAGGGGCAATCATCCTAATAAAGTTAGGGCTTTTGCTCCTGAGGTCAAGGCGGAGGTGTCGAGTGCAGGAGCGGCAGTGGAGGTGGCTTATGGAAGCTGCTAGGGCTCCCCGGAGGTCTGTCGACGAGTTGGAAGACGAAATTGCGAGGGGCGTTGGCGAGGTCAAAGCGGTGTGTTGGAGATGTTGGCATGATGAGGAGAAGTTGAGGACTCGTTTGAGAGAGGTAGCGGATGAAGGGGGTGGAGATGGCGCTGGTTGCGGTATGGCCGGCGCCGGAGAAGGAAGCTGCACTGGTGGGTAGGAAACGGCGAGGAAGACGACGAAAGGGGCGTCGGCAGGTACGGCTCGATGTGGAAGAAGATGAGAAAGATAGCTCCGTGGTCGGTATTGCGAACGGAGGAAGAATAGAGATGGAGGAGGTCGTCGAATGTCAAGGTGCAATTCAGCCAAGAAAGAGGAGAGGATTTGGAGGTGTTCAAGGCCGAATTCGAGCGTGGAAAGTTCAACCTGATTTGGAGGTCTTTTTATAGGCCTTTAAAGGTAGTTTTGAGCTTGGGAAACAAGCTTCCCAAGCTTGGAAAGCTTCGCTAGAGATGAAATTTTTAGGATACCCTAATATCTCATGCTTTCACATGAGAGATTGAGAAGGTTTGAGGGCGTGGCAATTGGCTCAAAAGGAAGGAAATTCCTTGACGAACTTCCCTTTCAAATCTAAGAGGGATTCGTCAAGGAATCAAGGAGAACTTGCCAATTTTAAGTCGCCAGAGTTTGTAGGAATAAGATTAATGGCGGCAGTTACCTATTTGTGAAAATAATGAAAAAGTTAGGGGCTTTTTTGTAAGGATTTTGAAAGTTAAGGGCATATGTGTGATCAGACAGGACCAAGTTGCAAACTAGGTCAAGAAAATCTCAAATTGGGCCCAAATTTTGGTAAAAACCTAATTTGGACCTAAGGAATCTAATGGTGAAGTTGGATTTTGATTTTGACCATGTTTGACTGGGTAATTTATGCAAAAACCTAAATTAGGGTAAATGTCTGTCTGAGACTTTGTTTTGGGTCAAGACGGGTTCTAATGGTCAAATTGAATGTACCAAACCCTAAAGAGTATTTTTCTATGAATTAGATGGTTTAGGATATTTTAACCTGACCAGAACCTCGGTTAATTAAGTGGGTCTGTTTTTAGGGTTTTAGAAGTCATTTAATTCTCAAAACACGTGAAAACCTTTTCTGTCTGTTCTAACCCACTTGTTAGCCTTTTAGGACCATTTGACCCTTAATTACCCCCTGGGAAAACCTATGGTTGTACTGCATTCATGAAATGATGGTAAAATTACAGTTTTAACCCTATTTTCTTGTCTTTCTCTCAGATTGATTATGTAATGAATTACAGTCCTCTGGCAGTTATGTAGGAGCATTTACTAACTTAATTAGATCAAATTGAGCTACTTATGACTCATGATGGTGTTCCCATCAGTGTGCTAAGTCCTGTGCTGCAAGCTAAGGGAAGCAGAAGAGGAGGAAAAGAAGGAAAAAAAGAGAGAAACCTCCCCTTGAGGCGTGAAGTACTTGAAGAAGAAGAGGCCTTTGCCTCTGTTAAGGTGTTTGAGCTGATTCTGATATCTGATACCTTGGTTATGATTGGTTAATTTGAGTTGTGCTTGGCTTATCTGGTCTATTACTTTGAGTAGCTTAAGCTTAACATTGTAGGGTAAGTTCCGATGACGAAAACTTTAAGCTTTTATTTAAAACGTTATCCAAGTTGTGTAGGGAATCAAAGAAGGAAAAGAAGGAGAAGAAGGAAAGCCCAAGACGTTGCTACCACTACAACGAGAAAGGGCATCTACGACCCGAGTGCCCTCTTCTCAAGAAGGAAAAGAAGTATAAGAAGAAGGTGTTCCAAGCGACTTGGGATGACTCGAGCTCGGAGGAAGAGAAAGAAGAAAATTCTGAGAAGAATGAAACCACTTACCTTGGTTTCATGGCCATAGGAGAAAGTGATAGCAAAAGCGGAAGTGACTTCGACGACGAGGTAGATTCCGATTTACAAAATGCATTTAATGAGCTTTTTGAAGTTAGTAAATCACTTAAGATAGAAAATAAAAATATTAAAAAGAACCTTCGTTTTCTTAAAAATGAAAATGAAAGGTTAGAAAAATAACTTAAGGATCTAGAAGCTAATCCTAAAAATGATGACTTATTAGAAAATCATAACCTTATCGATGAAAAAAATAAGTTGATTGAGGAAAACACTAGTTTAAAAATAAAAATTTCTAGCTTAAAAACCAAGATGCTTGCTATTGAAGGTGAACTTGCATGTCTTAAGGAGAAATCAAATAATTTGATAAATAAGGTAGATAACTTAGATAGCCCTAAGGTTGAGAAAGGATCTCCGTCAAGGAGACCCGCTAACAGATCCGAATCCAAGCTCACTTGGATACCGAAGAAAGAATTGGAATCTTGTTTTGTAGGTTTTAAAGAAGATATTAACGTAAACGACTGGACCTACAAGCTCAAGGCTGGTCAACTCGAGTTGGGAGGACCAAGGAGTAGACCAAGGAGGAGAACGAGAAGACCGACAAGATGACGAACAACCGAACAACCTGCTGCACGTTGTCCGCCAGATTGGAGACCGACGCCGATACCCGGGCCTCCAAGCTACGGATGGGAGCCCCATCCGATGTGGCATCCACCACCTCCATTTGGGCCATTCTATTGGCCATGGTACGTGAGGTAACCCTTAACCCTATCTTTTTATCATTAGCATATAGATAGGGGGAGTTAAAATTATGAGCTATGTGTCAATCATTAAGGGGGAGATCTTGTTAGCTATATTTCCTTTAGAAAAGGGGAGAAAAATAATAGCTATCTTGTTGTTACAAAGAGGGGGAAGACATTACTCTTGTTAAAAGAAATTCAACCCATTTATAGAAGAGCATGTTTTAGGGGGGAGTTATAGGAAATTTAAAAGTGATAAAAACCTTTTTGATAATGTCAAAAAGGGGGAAGATTTTATGCTTTACTATTTATGATTTTATCATCATCAAAAATGGGGAGATTGTTGGTGCTAGAGCACTACAATCATTTATTTTGAACATAACAAAATACGTGTCTTTTAACATTTACTTTTGAGTCCTAGTTTTCAGGTCAAATTGTGAATGGAGACAGGTGTTTAGACGAAGGTCAAGCTCGCATCTATGGCGATTGGAGGAGCTAGACAGAGGCAGAGGTGCTTCGCGAGGAGCGAAAGCTTGAAGGAGATGAAGAATATGATAGATTTCATCTTGTTCTATGTAATTTTGTTTCTTTATTTTGCTCTTTATTTTTGTGTTAGATCTTATGTTAAAGAGCCTCAAAGAACCCTTAAAGTAGTCCTAGGAACACCTACACTACCCTAGGATACTTAGGTTTTATGTAAAGATCTTAGAAAACCAAAATAGGGTTCAGACAACCTTATCAGACGTCCAATTTGGAAATTAGACGTTTGATATTGACTTTTAAGACGTCTGACTATTTGATCAGACGTCCAAACCATCTAAGCTAGACATAGCAGGTTCTGTCTGTTAGAATCAGTTATCCAGGCCTTAGTCCAAATGTTTTAGCAGACATCTGATGCCTTTGCCAGACGTCCAATTAGTGGAACGTTGGCTGCCTTAACAAACATTAAGGAAATGACCATTAGCCTCGTATCAGACGTCTGTAGAGGACCCTAGACATCTGATACTTGACCGCTTTGCCTCGGCTGACCCAAAATCTCTTCTTAGAGATTTCCTAGTCATTGCACTCCCTTGGGAATCCATTTCCGTAGAATGATAGGTTTCCAAATGTCCAGACCTTGTGCCAAGCGTCCTGTGTGGCGTCTTATGAACACACATTAGAACCCTGTTTCGGTCTGATTCAAGTCAGGAAGGAAACCCGCCTAAAATCAGACGTCTGACTTAGTTCCCAGACGTCTCAAACGGCTTTTCCAGACGTCTGATGCCAGGACCAGACATCTGATGACCCTGTCAGAATCATGATTATTTCTGACTACGGCCGGATTCTCTTTGGCTTTGCACCCAACGGCTATGGAGGCCTTCCAAGGCCTTCCAAAGCCTTCCTAGGGCCTCTATAAATAGAGGAGGACCTCTTGGCTTGTCAAAAACACCCAAGACACACCCTTTTTAGAATATTTCCACTCACTTATGTCAAAAAGAAGTAGAAGATCAAATAGAAGAAACTCTAACTCTACAAGCACTCTCTTCTCACATAAGAGCTTCGTCCTGCTGTGCACCCGCTTTCCCGCTGACGTTACGAGAGCGTTGTTGTGCCAAAGTGTGGTTCACACATTCGTGTCGTCACATTGACGCACTTCCACCAAAGGAAAGTTTCCTAACCCTTATAGAAGCTAGGATTAAATATTTGAGGCTCTATAGGATTGTTGTACTTTATATTGTCTTTGGTTGGGTATTCGCTTTGCGAATTCCTGTCTCCTTTGCGAGACAAATTCCTTCTTGTGAAGAGAAGGGGTTTTGAGGAACACTATCCTCTGTCTAAGTAGTGTGGTTGTATTTGAGGTTCAGTCACCCTTGTTCAAGTGACTGGGTTTAGTGGATTTGATTGACTAGGTCGATTGGGAAATCCTAACTCGAGAGGGTTAGGCGGTGGTTTTCACTTGGTTTGGGTTTCCACCTAAAAATACTTGTGCCTATTGTGTGATTGCTTAATTTTGTGAGATTGTCTATTTTATTTCCGCACTTTATATTACGTCACACATATCTCACCCCCTCCAACCAAGGAGTTACATTATGATCATGTTATACGGACAATGCAGGAAGTGTATGTATACCTCACTTACATGCATGATGTGTTGTCTTTGTAGCATGCTATAAGACTCGATCGACTTTAGTTCGGTGAAGTACCGAACTAAACAATCCTTAAAGATTTGACCATAGCTTAGTTTTGCTCATTACATGTAACCTTCTGTGGTGAAATTTCAGTTCCTTCTTCCTACGCTTCTCTAGTATACCAACTAATCTTATTTAGTTTCCTGCAGTGCCCTTAATTGGGTGTTAAGGGAAATCTAGCTAAGGTTAGTATTGGGGGGTATACTAGAGAAGTGCGAAGAGATGCTACCGAAATTTCACCGTAGCAAGGTTACATGTAACGAGCAAACCTAAGTTGTGATCAAATCTTTGAGGATGATCTATAAAGTGAAAATCTTAATCAAGATACACATCATCCGGTCCTTTCCCTTCCAAATAAGTGATCTATTTACATTAAATTTTAGGTTACAATGGATAAATCTTGGATTGGATTGCGAGGTTCAAATTACATCAGATATAAGGATGGAGTAATTTCATTCCTAGATTGGGCCTTTGATGATGATGGCAAGATATTCAGGCGAGGAGGTAAATTTGAGAATATCTTCTGCCCATGCAGAAGATGTTTGAATGATTCATTGCATGATCGTAATACTGTGCTTGAGCATTGCATTTGTAATGGGTTGTGGCAGTATTATACTACTTGTGTAGCTCATGGAGAGGAGTTAATTGAGAAAGTCATAAACAATGAGAACACTGATGATGAAGAGATCGATGTGGAAATTAGTGATAGTGGAGGTGAAGAAATACAAGACATGTTAAATGAGATGATAGCAGGAGAGGATATAAATACAGATGAGGAAGATACGTTCAGTTGTGATTCGTTCTATGATGCTGTTAAGGCGGCTGAGGATCCTATTGCTCCCGGTGTTATGAAAATGTCTAAGTTATCATTTTTGTTGAAGATGTTTCAACTGAAGGTTATGAATAGAGCTACTGCTAAATTCATGTAAGAAATACTTCAGTTTATTGTTAAGCTGTTGAATAACCCTAACGGTTTTCCGACTTCATGATATGAGGTAATGAAATAGATTCGTAAGCTTAGTTTGGACTATAAGAAGATCATGTTCGAATGATTACATTCTTTTCAGAAATGAATTCGCAAACTTGAGTAACTGTCCCAAATGTGGACTTCAGAAATATAAGAAAGGTCAAAATGAAAGCAAGAGGAAACAGCCTCAGAAGGCTCTTCATTACTTCCCACTGACACATAGGCTTCAACGCCTTTTTATACCAACTAAAACGCACGGCGGATGACATGGCATTAGGATTGTAAATCTCAAGATGGAAGAATACGTCATCCTACTGATTCAGAGGAGTGGAAGAGATTTGACGAAAGAAACAATTCATTCGCTTCAGAAGCAAGGAACATGCGGTTGGGTCTTGCAAGCGATGGATTCAATCCATTTAAGAGTATGTACTTGTCGTACTCTATATGGCCAGTGGTAATGGTCAATTATAACTTACCTCCCTCGTTGTGCATGAGATAGTCATTCATGATGCTGACCCTATTAATCCCTAGTCCAAAACACCCAGGAAATGCAATAGATGTTTATCTCCAACCATTAATCGATGAACTGAAATAGTTGTGGTTCACCGGCGTGAAGACGTATGATGCAGAAAAGAAAGAATATTACAATATGCATACCGCATTGTTGTGGACCGTAAACGACTTCTCGGCGTACGCAAATTTGTCAGGTTGGAGCACTAAAGGAAAGCTTGCTTGCCCAGTCTGTATGGAAGACACTCATCACCTACGACTGTTAGAAAGTAAGAAATTCTGTTACTTAGGACATTGCAGATTTCTACCTATTGAACATAGATGGAGAACGTCATAGTTCATGAGTAAATTTGATGGCAGGACATATCTGTATTCAAAGAAAAATCCAAAAAATAAACTTGGTACAGATTCTATCAGGTTGCCAGGTTAGGTTATAATGGAGAGATTACAAGAAATGGGTGAGATACGGTTGGGTCGACCATTCAAACAAGACCAAACGGTCTCGAGGAATTCTGGATTTCGAAAGAAAAGCATTTTCTTTTTATAGCTACCATACTAGAAAGATCTTAGAATACGTCATAATTTAGATGTTATACACATCGAAAAGAATGTGATGGATAACATCTTAGACGTATTAAATTTGACCGATGATCCAAAGGATACGGTGAAAACAAGAAAAGACATGAAGACTTTGGGGATACGTTTGGAGCTGCATATTCATGAGGATGATGGCTCATTCCCACATGCTATTTACATCTTGAATCAAGACCAGAAGAGTAGACTGCTCTCCTTCTTAAAAGAAATTCGGGTACCAGATGGATTTTCCTGGCAGCTTTCTCGTTGAGTGAATGAAGTGTAGAAAAAAATATCTACCTTGAAAAGTCATAACTCACACGTTTATATGCAAGTATTGTTTCCATTGGCGATACGGGGAATATTGCCAAAGCCAACTGTTGATTCATTCACAGAGATGAGCAGGTTTTTCAAAAATGTTTGTTCGAAGATGCTACAGAATGATACGCTAGAATACTGGGATAAATAAATAGTCATTACTCTCTGTAAGATGGAACAGATTCTTTCCCCACCCTTCTTCAATGTAATGGTTCATCTCACGCAACAACTTGCAAATGAAGCGAGAATAGGAGGACTTGTACAATTTTGATGGATGTATCCTTTGGAGAGGTTTTTGAAAAAGCTTAAAAATTATGTTCTGAACAAATCAAAGCCGGAAGGATCAATTGTAGAAGGTTATCTCGTGGAGGAGTGTATTAATTTTACGTCCATGTACATGAATGAAACAGACAACCACTTTAATAAATTTCAAAAGAATTATGAGGGGGAATACAACGACAATGATGAAGAATGTTTGTCAATTTTTGATATCAGAGGAAGGTCGATTCTTCATACAGAGTAAAAGGCTATTTCAAAAAATGACAGACGTTGCTCGCATCTATATATTTTAAAATAAATTTCTAAAATTGATCCATTTTACGAGGAATTCGAGCAATTACCTCTTTCTAGCACAAACGAATTTGGCTTCTTAGATTGGTTAAAAGATCGAGTTCATCAATTGAAAGAGGATAAGAACTCACGTTGGATACCATATTTTGATGTAATTGCCGATTCACCATTACATTATACACATCACCACTTTGGGTATATAATAAATGGGTTTAAATTCAGAATAAAAGAAATTAATGATAGGAAGGTTACACAACAGGTCGAAATTGTTGATTCAGATCTTTCCACCAATCCAGATGGATACTGTGGTAAAATCAAAGAAATTGTGGAGATCAGCTTCAGATATGATCATAGAGTTGTCCTATTTAAATCTGATTGATTTGATATTTTTAAAGAGGGCACTGATTTCAAAATTGATAAGAAATACAATTTCTTGAGTTTAAATTATAATCGTCAAATTCTTCAGTCTGATGAACCATTTATATTGGCATATCAAGTAACACAAGTTTTTTATATTCCCGATAATTGCAAAAGGGGATAGGTTATACCCATAAGAACAGTACCGTGCAATCATTTTGATGCACAGTCTGAAGCATATCAAGAAGTAATAGAAGAAGGTCATTTATTTGCAATAGATGTTGATGTTTAAGGTTAGTAACAATTTCTTTACTTTGTTTCATTTCTGTTTAAATGAATTTTTCTACATTTAGCAAACTTTTTTCATTAATAATTTATATATTAATGATTTTTATCTATATTAATTATTACATTTTTTACTTGTTATAGATGAAGTTGTTTAAGAAAAAACCCAAAAGAAAGGATCCTCCTAAGACACAGCCCTTTACGCCACCCCCCCCCCCCCCCCCACACAGCAGGCCTAGCCACCCCCCTCACGGCAGGTTCAGCCACCCCCCAGTCACGTTTCGTACGACCTGGGGAAATGGCATGTTTACTACAGGCAAGGGGGAAGGGAAAGGGGAAAGAGATTGCTTAGACCTTCCCAGATCGAGTAGAGGATGATCCAGATTATGAAGGATCAAATGACGTTGAGGGGGAGGAGGAGGTGGAGGAGGAGGGCGAGGTGACGCAGGATGAGAGGGTAGGGAGTACATCCCAAGTTCATGTCGACCACACACCGTCAGACGTAGGTTTGGGTAAGAAATCATATCCCTTTAAGAAGTAAATTATATTCCTTCAGAAATATATAATGAATATGATTAATGTTTACGCAGGTAGCTTATGAAGAGGGCGAGGGAAGACAAAAAATCTAGACCTCCAACGTATCCCCGAAGGCATGAGATTAACAATTAGGCTCTGATCCATAGGGGAGGTGGAGGATTACTCGAGCTTTATTAGTCGAGTGGGCACAATTGTTAAGTCCATTGTGCCCATTTTCTACTTCGACTGGAGGAAGGTGCCCGCAGCACTGAAGAGGCAGTTCATTCGTCAGTTGGAGATAATTTTATTTACAAAAGTTATTTCTTTTATAATTTTATCTTAAATTTATTTTAAAGTAACATTGACATATATATTTCTAAAATTAATGTAGCAATGTTACGATTGGGGTAACGACCCCAATGCCTCTAGACATATCCTTAAACATGCCGCCAAAATCCATAAGGCTTGGAGGACAGAGACCAAGACGAACATAAAATTTTTTAAACATTTTCATTTTTATTATATACATAATTTCTTATATTATTTTTAACAATTTATATTTGGTATTTAGTAGTTCACGAATAAGAGTTCACCCGAAGAGGCAATGGGTAAAGCTCCTCCTGATGTCATGCCTGACGATTGGAAGAAGGCATGCGAGAATTTGATGAATCCAAAGATGGAGGTTAGTAAACAATTAGAAATTATTCTATTAATTTCATATATCTTAAATTCATAAAAAATAGTATTATGTATGTCTACCGGAGCAAGCAAAAAGAAATAAAGCCAATAGGGCTAAAGCTCCACCACAGACCCATTGTTTAGGTCGAAGGAGCATCGAGACAGTCAGGAACTATTATGTAAGTATTGAAATTACTTTTCAATTAAATATTACTTAATTTATAATTTATTTGAACTTAATTGTATCCTTTTTATTTTTCAGTCTGCTGCACATGATAGGATAGAAATGACGAGAATGGAAATCTATGAGGTCACCTACAGTAAGCGAGCAGCTGAGGGAGCTCGTAAGTGAATTCATGAGCCATATAAGGAGAAACACGTAAGCTTCCTAAACTCAAAAAATTTGTAACTTTGTATATATATATTACAATAATATTTTTTAATACATTTAGGATCAAATGATACAATTAGTACATCTCGTCGCTGACGAGACCTCTGATAGCGTCCAGTAGCCTTTGGATCCAAAGGAGGCATTTAGGAGAGTGAAGCCACCGGACCACGGTGGTTTTGTTCGTAGTGCGGGGAGGGCATACTCGTTATCGACCTGGTATGGAAGGAAAGGTGTTGTCTCATCTAGTGTTGTCGATTAGTTACATCAAAAAATTGACACACTACAGAGACGAGATGAGGAGAGGGAGAAGAGAGAGGCAGAGAGCGAGAAGAAAGAGGTAGAGATGAAGAACAAGATGAATGCAATGGATTATAAGCTTCAGCAGCTTATAGCCCTTATTCAGAATAAGGGTCAGTCAGAGCATCCATCTTCTATGAATCCCAGCAGCTACAGACGAGACGACGACGACTCCATGGGTAGTGGAGGTGGCATTGGGGTAGCTACATTTTAATTTTTATCCATTTTATTTTCTTATGTAAATATTTCCTTTTCAAAATTTTAATGTACTACATTTTATATTAATGAAATATAAATTTCTGTTCATTTGCATTACTTGTTTTTCTATGAAAGCATGACTTTTAAGTACGTTTAGTAGATAGTTTCCATCCGCCGGTACTAAAAAAAAATACCCATACATTTGCCGTTGCTTATTCAAATAGACGATGGCAAAAATATTTTTACCATAACATATATGCCTTTGCTCACTTAAATATGCGACGGCATATAAGCGACGGTAAGAAAATTTTTGCAGCCGCTTATTTAAATAAGCGACAACAAAAAACGTAGCAAGGTAAATCAAAACGTAGGTTTATGCCATTGGTGATAAATATAAGAGACAATAATAATATTTTTACCATCGTTTAGATAAGGGACGGTAAACTGGCTTAAACGATGGGGTAAAGACAAAAGGGGTGCGTAAATGCGCGAAGAAGTGACTTACATATATCGTCGATTTTTAGATAACCGAAGGCAAAAATAATTGCCGCCGATTATGAAACGACGTCGAAAACTTTAATTCATTCGATAGTCATACATTATTTCCACGTTGGATTATCCTTGCAACCAATGGCAAATATAAACAATGACGGTATTAATGGTGTCGCTTATTGCCGTTGGTGCAAAAGTCATTTATGTTATAGTGGCCGTATTCACCGCCACATCGCAGCCATGACCCCAGGGTGGTAAACCGGGTGTAGGACTACCACGGGGTGCTCTCCCGGCCAGGAAAGTGTCACATGTACATCCTGCATCGCAAGAAAACTGCATCAAGATCGTTCCCTTAGGGAACAAGTAGATTTGAGAAATATTGTAGACCCTTGCTAGAAAACTGAATCAGAAGCACATGAATGTTTAAACGGAAACAAATAATGACACATAACTGGAAATTTGACGATTAATTAGCTGCTTGTCTTCCTTTATGTTTAATTGCATGTAAATGAATTAAACACCACTTTACTCTGAGTTAGCTGACCACCGATTCATATAACCATGTTCAGGTCAGGGAGTTCAGCAGCCAGCATCACCAGCTGCAAAGGGTGCTGGGCCCAGTCGAGCCCAGCCGTAGTGTTCTTCCCTTTTCTGTTGCGGAGGTTTCTTTTTGTTGTAGTGAATACCATTAGTATGTAGAACTGTTTTTGCTATCTTTCTGTTCTAGTTGTGATGGCTATGACTGTAGTAGTACTGTTTCGCTTGTGGCATGTTATACTTTTGGGATTTTCCGATCTATTTTCCAATGCTGTCTATTATCTTTTTCTGCTTAGTCACATTGCATGTGTGGTTGTGGAATGATTTACGCATTTGGTTATTTCTCGTTGGACGACTGGGTCTTGGGATTTAGTCGAGGCTACCTGATCTCGGGTTCTGTAGGGAGCCGGGATCTGGTCGTTACAGGACCAGACCCAACTCATCTCGGGCCTAGTTCTTATTAGGTGTATTTTTATCGATTTAACCGACCATGCACAGTCTCAGGCCCATTCAAGCCCACATACACTCGCTCGCCCACATGCATGTGCACACACACCCGGGCACACGCCTGCACACACACACATGCATGTGCACGCATGCACTCAAAGGTTCATATGTTCGGATAAGTTGCCCCTACATTGACGACCGAACAACCCCTAACACGATTTCGTATTATACCAATGCATTGCACCCTTCGTTCCCGAGGTGGGACTAAGTTCGTTGCTCCTCCTTCGCGCATTGCTGTGTCCAGACAGATCTTCAAGTGAAGATTCTGATCGATTGGCTGGACCAAATCAAGCATATAATAGCTTGATCGAAAGCTCTAAGAATCCTCTACACAATTTAATCACCAATTTGGTGATTAAATCATGATTGAACTACAAATTTTAAGGATACACATGGTTGTTTCGCCATGTCAGAATAAAGAAAATACATCTCAAATGAGGTACTGAAATTCTCAAGGGATCATTCCGCATAGGTTAGAGAAGGAAATGAGGATCTACACAACTATGGAGAGCTTCAAGAGCTTCATGGCTTCTGAACTTACACGCAGAACTCAAATTAGGGTTAAATCAGATCAGAAGATAGATAAAGTCATCAGAAATCGATCAAAACTAACATAATGAACCAAAAGGGGCTGATCTGAGTAATCTTTAGCTTTAAATTTCAACAAAAGCACAAGGAACAGAGTTGGGTTCCTTTTAAAACCCAAACTGTTCAGAAGATCAAATCCTCCTCAAATTGTAATAAAATCTAATCAAATCAATTTAAAATGATTCGCATTTTATTCGAGAACTCAAATTATCCACTCAATTAGAGATTCAAGCCTTTAATCCTCCCATTGGACTCAAGTCTGACCAATTCAGGCTAAGAGTTGACTTCCCAAATTCAAGTCTGACCAATTAGGGTTCTGATAGCTTCAGTTATACTCTCATGCCTCACCACCTGGGTTCAAAAGTAGGTTTGGTCGGCATGTTAGCACAAAGGCTATCAGACTTATCTAAAGCTTAGAATAGATTTCTTGGATTCTGCACAAGCTTATTGATCTATTTCCCAACCTAAAACCTTAAGAAATTAGTTTCTCCAACTCTGCCGGAGTTGGAGAAGACGACGATCAATCTAGAGATGTAAACACCTGCGCACAAATATAATGTGTGATTCTTGACACTGAGATCACAAGGAAGTGATCTGGAGCTCCTGAGAGAGTTCCAAAGGCTGAGGTTCAAGTTTGGTTCGCCGGAGCCTCGGTGAACTCCGTTAAGGTTCGTTAAAGATAAATTCTCAACGAATTTAATCAAACATGATCTTAAATGATTCTTGAGGTCACAAAGAACCTCGTGAGCAAGTCAATTGCTCCAATTGAAGAACAAACTCAAAAATTATCACCGAATTCAGTTAGAACTTCTTTTGAGTTCTGCTGAACTCAAGAACAATCCTCTCATTTAATTGAGTGAGGGGAATGACTCAGGAGAGTCTGGCAATGATTTGTGTGTGCGTAATTGAGTGAAAGGACTCCTAAGCCGCCATTGACAGCAAGCTCAGGAGGTTGAAGTGAAATTAGGCGTTTACTATATATTAAGTAATAATGTGAATTAGATATAAGATCGGAGCCCTGAAGTGATGTAAAGATGGTGGAGGGCCCTGATGCGTCAATTCTCAACATAGTTAATTAAGTTAATTAGACTTAATTAATTGCATAAGAATGTAACTTAGGTTAACTCGATTTTATGTCGTGAATGTAGTATATGGTCAAGTTAACCTAACATTTTAGAGTTGAAGTTTTTTTTTTAACGGGTTGAGTCCAGGTTATTCACTGGGAGGCATAATTAAATCCTAATTCACCATTAACTTCTAAGGAATAAATAATAATTATTTAATTAATCAGATTATAAAAGTTTAATCAATTAAAAGCATGCAATATTCCATTCAAAAGAAATAAGTTTACAAAAGAAATCTATCATTTAAAACCAAGAAAACAATGTTATTGCAATTTTATTGCAAAAGTATAAGGCATAGAATATAATACATGAGTCAACAATACCTTTACAACAATTAAAAGCTCAAAACAAATCGTATAATAGCTTCAGCCCTAAAATCAGATGTCTAAAAAGAGAGTTAGGCGACTTAAAAATATAAATTGGACTTCTAATCAAAAGTATGGAGGTCTGATTTTTCTTATTTCACTTCTTTCATTATTTTCATCTCTTTGCCTTCTCTCATCTTATTCTTTCTCTCTTTCTCTTTACTTATGCTCTCTCTATACTTAAGCTTTCCTTCTTCTCTCCTTAATCTCTTTCCTTTAATTCTCCTTGTTATCTCTCTTCTTAAGCTCTCTTTAACTCCTCTTCCCTTGTCTTTCCTTACTAACTCTCCTTTCCTTCTTTCTTTCTTTACTGTGCATTCTCTAGTCCCACACTTAGCCAAATTAGCACCAAACTAAGCCCATTAACCTCTCAATTATAAAAATTATGGTTTTTAATGGGCGGCACAGGCTTTTCGAGGATATACAATGCCCACTAAGGGCAGGACAAAACCCTACTAGGCCCATGCCAGTTTATTACTTGTGGATTTTTCGTATTTTAGCATTGCACAGCACCGGGTCCATATCAAGCCCGCTCACATCCACGCCCACACTCGTGCCCATGCACGCACGCCCACAGGCGCACACACCCACACACAGGCACGTGCATGCACACGCACCCGCACACATACGTTCAGATGCTCTACACGATTGTTACACCAATTTGGTGTTTAGAACATGATTGATTCTT
The DNA here is from genome assembly GCA_037157565.1 of Thalassia testudinum. Lineage (NCBI taxonomy): Eukaryota > Viridiplantae > Streptophyta > Magnoliopsida > Alismatales > Hydrocharitaceae > Thalassia > Thalassia testudinum. The sequence goes on from JAZHRO010000073.1 coordinate 158,416,548, forward strand.
TGATTTGATGGATGAAGATGTCTATTTCACACGGCTATTTAAACCTGTAGAGGAGAAGACTTCAGATCATTTGACCTAACGAAGGGCTTAGCCCTCAGCTGAAGACCTGGAAGGCTTCAGTGAAGCATTCCGTATTGTGTGGATGGAGAAAGAAGATTAGGAAGTGCTTCATGCTTCAGAAGGTGCAAGAAACTCAAGAAGCTCATTCAGGAGCTTCAGAGATCCAATTTGAGCTCTATAGAGACTAACAGAAAGCTAACAACCTCTTATAAAGATCTGGACAACCTCAACAGGTCAAAATCATTCAATCTAGGTAGTAATTTCTTCTTAAATTCGACAAAAATGCATGAAAATAGTGTTGGGTTCAAAATGAACCCATACTACTCAGAAGATGAAAACTCATCTAAACCTCAATAAAACTCACCTAAATCATTTAATTCAAACTCTAAATCATCCCATAAGTCGATTTACACCATTAATTCAAAGAATTAATCAATTATCCATTGAATTGAACTCAGTGGTGACTTTGAGCCATCCAAAGTTGACTTTCAAATTCAAGCCTTCATAGATCAAATTAAAGCCCTAACTCGGCTTAAATCATCCTTAGGAAGTGAATCCTCAATTTAAAATTATGTTTTTATGTACCTAAAAGTATCTCAGGCATCGCCGCCTGAGATAGAAAATACCTGAGTTCGACAGAAGAACTCAGAGGATCTCAAACCATGGTTAAGTCATTTATGGACTCTTTAGGGTTTATACATGCTTCTGAACTTATTTACATGCTCAAAACCCTAACAAACTTACTTCTCCAACTCTAGAGGAGTTGGAGAAGACGGAGTTCAAGTGATAGCTCAAGACATTAAAACACAAATTAAATTGCTGATTTCTGATCTTGAAGCCTAAGAGATGCATTCTGGACCTTCTCAAGGATTGACAAGGGCTGAAGCTCAAAATCGACTCACCATACGGGAACGGAGTTCAAAACTCTAAGATATTACTTAAGAATAATCTAGAAAGATTCTTAAGGTCACAAGGAATCTCAAGAACTCAACAATTAACTCAATTAAAGAGTAAATCAGAAGATAAGCTTGAATTCAATAAAATCAAAAGTTTAAGTTCGCTGGAACTTAGAACAATTCCTCTCACTCAATTGAGTGAGGGGAATTTCTCAATGGTGTACGGCGATGATGAATATGTGATTTATTAGACAATTTAACTCCTCTGAGCTCGCCATTGACAGTGAGCTCAAAGGTTGAAAGAAATTTGAGCGTTTATGATTTAGGCGGTTATTTATGAAATTAATGCCACGATCGGGGCCCTTAGATGATGTTTAGGTGATGGAGGGCCCCAGTGAGTGAGGTCTAAGCTCGGGGACCTCTGCCATGGACAGCGGAAGTCGCCAGTGAAGGTGGAGATGGTCTAGGCGATAAAGCTAATAACAGTGGAAAAGAAGCGTAGGAGGATCGTGAGGGGGTAAGGATTGTGTTCAGGTGGTTGATAAGGTGGAATGAAGTCCAACGAGGCCAGACTTGACCTCGCTGGAGTTGGAGAAGGAACACTGAAGTTAAGCTACACTAAGCTAATCTACCTATCTAAACTATCCCTAACCAACACTATCTACTCTATGATTACCTGGAGGAAGTGATGGGGAGGGATCTCCGTTGATAGCCGCGTAACAGAGGATGAAATCAGAGGGTTTGGGGAAGATCTCCAAGGAGAAAGGAAGCTGAGAGGGAGAGTGGCGGCACACTCCCAAGCCCTGTCACGGCCGCAGGAGAGGAAGAGGGGGTGAGGAAGGCAAACACCTCTGGCAAAGGCACTCCGATAGAGAGGTGAGAGGTCGCTGGAGTTAGTTGGATGAATATCCTATCATCGGTTCAATGGGAGAAGAGGGAAGGGAACTGACCCTTGAAATCAGAGGGGTGGAGGGGTTTAAATAGGTTGCGGTGGTGGTAGAGGGGGTTGTACCTGGATGGATAGAGGTCTAGGTGCAAGGTAACCACCGATGTCGTCTTCGACACCGGTGAGCTTAAATGCCTGACCTAATTAGGATTAACGGTGCATCTACATCATTGGATGAGGAGAGGAAGGTGAGCCGAAGCTTTGGAAGCTTGACGAAGGAGTTCTGATGGTGGATAGGCAGTGATCAAGCAGTGCGGTGAATAGCTGTCATCAGCCATCCAGTGCGAGGAAGAAGAAGAAGAGGAGAGGAAGAAGACGCTATGCTCACAGGGACCTATATGCAAGAGAACTTAAGCACCTAAAAATGCATAAAAGGACTCAATTGAAATGATTTCTAAGGACCAAAATGTAAACTGAGGCATTTTAAGTTAAATTTAATTTAATTCTCTTCCAACTTTTTGTATATAATTATAAATTAGATAAATATTATATAAATGCCTTGAATTTACATTTTTGATCCATTTAGCTTAATTTATTTAATTAATTAAGTTACTTAAGTTATTACATACTTAGTTGTAAATATTTATAATGTTAAATTAAATATTAATTAGGTAGCTAAATATTTATAATTCGAGTCCAAATTATTAATAACATTAATTGACATTTAATTTAGTATTATTAACTTATTTTATGGTCCTTTAACATATTGGCCCTTATATTATAATTAAACCCTAATAAAGCATATTCCTAGCAATTAACTAAGGAAACTAGTTAATTAGGAGTATTTAAGAGCTATAATGAGTCTCTCATCAAGCCCCTGGTGCATGTGTTCTATGCCAGAGAACCTCCGCCATGGATAGCGGAGGTCTCCGGTGAAGGTGAAATGGTTTAGGCATTAAGGTGATATAAACATGTAATCAATGAAATAGAAATGATCGTGGAAAGATGTGGAATGTGATCAATGGACTAAAAGGACAAAAAGATGCTCCAGACGAGCTCAAGGAACTTGTCGGAGCTGAAGAAGACAACTAAATACAAGACATTAAACTATGCTAACTAGCTAACTAACTAAACTACACTAAGCTAGAACCCTAATTCTACTGTTACCTAGACAAAGGAGGTAGAGGACTCTATCGAAGGGTCGTGACAAAGGAAGAAATCAGAAGACCTCTGAAATAATCATAAAAAGTCTGATTTTTTCTTTTAAGTCATCTAAGCATCTTAAACAGACGTCTGAATGAAGGCTGGGAACTGTGAAGAAGAATTGAGCTTGATATTGATAAAGAAGGCACTTTTATTCTTTGTAATGTACTTTTTATGCCTTTCATTCTTGTGGAAATTGTAATAAACATTTGATATTCTTTGTAAATCTCTCATGTCAATTTCTTTTCTATAATAGAATAATTGCATGATTTAATTGTCTAATCTTTTGGGCAAATATTCATGTGCTTAACATATATTGTAATTATCGTAGTAATTAGTTATACATTAATATTAATTAATAACAATGGTGAATTAAAATTACAAATATGCCTCCTAATGAACGACCTGAACTCAACCAGTTAAAAAGAACTTAAATCTAAATGTTAGGTTAATTTGACCCTATACTACCAAAATGACAACGATTCGAGTTAACATAAGTCATTTCTTACATGATTAATTAAGACTTCTAATCTTAATTGACTATGTTGAGAAATTACACATCATTTTAATGGCGCCAGAAGGTTATCATAAGGAGTTCCAGCAACTCCGAGGAGTTAACACGATCTTCGTCATAGGACCGGAGCCAGACAGGTCGACACCCCACCTGATCAAGCAGGTAGTGTCACCCTAGCAACCCACGGAAGAATACTATCATCTAGTCCTAGCGGCAATATCTGCATTACGCCAAGATGCTCACCTCTCGTCACCCGAATCCATTAGCACAGAGGTCGAGCTGATCTTCGAGATCAACACCAACTGACATCAGCAAGCCACTCCTTCCAAGTTAGCACTTCCATGCGCCCTTCCCGCTCTTCAGCGGGGTCAAAGGAGCACTGTCACGCAAGCAGCATCCAGGCTGTTCGCCCCTCTACCTGATCCAGTAGACCATATGGACCCGCTTCTAATGGTGCTCCTGATGGCAAGGCAGCTAGGACCCAGGATCTTGGTGGACGAAGCCAGCATTGAAGATGCCTTGAGTTGTGACAGATTTCCAAAACTCATTTTTCAAAAATCGACTCAATGGAAGGTAGGAGATCCCAAAACCTTGAGTTAGTACTTCCTTTGGGTACTAATGCCCAAGCTTCCACTTCAATGCCTTCCACATCCAATCCTATACCTCCTAGGCCTCAAACTCCCATCCATCACTCTATTCATCCGGAGGATGATAATGATTCTGCATAATTTGAGGATTCCAAGGAACTTCCTCCACATCTCTCTACACATCATCCTCCACCACCACCACCAAACCATAGGTTCCAACCTCCTCCACACCCTAATTTCCTTAACCAACCACCACCGGAGAAAGGTCCTATGCCTAGTCTACAACACCTGTTTGAGACACAACTACAAATGAACACTCTTACCTAACAAGTGCAACAGCTTGCACAAGCTATTAATTTTCTAGCAAACCCTTAACCTCAACCTAAAGCTGCCCAGGCACCACCTCAACCTCATAGACCTCAACTACAGGATTGCTATAATCCTATAGTTGCACATCCTATGCTTGTGGTACACTATCCCACTAGGGGTCTTGCTGCTGAACTAAAGCCAAACCTTATTGTACTTATTCCTCACTTCCATGGTCTTGCTTTTGAGGACCCTTTTCAGCATTTAGAGGATTTGAAAAAGCTTGCTAAAACCTTGCGTCTGCAAGGTCATGATCAACACACACTAGTGATGAAAATGTTCTCCTTTTCACTTAAGGACAAGGTAGCCTTTTGGTTTAGAACCCTTACACGAACTACACCAATAAACACCTGGGCTTCTTTGGAACATGAGTTCCTAAAGAAGTATTTTCCTGTAGGCCATATAAACACCTTAAGGCGTGCCATTACCACATTCACACAAAATTTAGGAGAACAGATGCACGAGGCCTGGGAGAGATTCCATAAGCTTTTTAGAAAGTGTCCCCACCATGGTGTCTCACGCAAGTAAGAAGTCCAGATCTTCTATTATGGGCTCCATGATGACACAAAGAACTTTGTAGATGCTACTTGTGGAGGCAATTTTTTGTGTTAGGACTAGGACTCAGCTTTTGAGCTCTTTGAAGGTATGGCAGAAAATTCTATTAATAATACTTCGATGAGTGTTTTTAATAGAAAGTCCTCACATTCCCACTCACACACGAGGGTACATGAAGCCCAATCCAACACAAGAGATTTAGAAATTGTGGTTAGTTTGCTGGATAAGGTGAGCTTAATAGAGAAGAAAGTAGATGAAGTATGGAAATTCCTATCTAAACCTTCATCTTCTTCTTCTAGGCCACCTGCACCTTACACTTCTTCTCAATTTCCCACAGGGAGGGAAATTGTAAACAATCTTTCTGTGACACAACCTACACTATCAGATTATCCATTTTCATATCCTTCACCGATTGGAGGAACTTTTTTTCCTCCTTACATTGACTTCCCTACACCTTCTGGAGCTTTGAAGGAGCTTCACATCATTCACAATGACCCATAGTCACAAACCTACAAACCTGGATGGCGTAATCATCCAAATTTCTCATGGTTGGGAAATTCACAAAGATCCACTTTTCAACAACCTTCTTCACCACCACTTCACAACCCGAACCGAGCAGCACCTCCACAACCAGACGGGTATCCACCACGTGCCTACCAGTAACCCCAACCCAGGCTCGCCCAATACTCTCAACCTGGGCCTACACGAGATGATCAATTGGGGTCAGCCATGAAAGCTCCTGCTGACATGCAACAGCAAAATATTGCTATGCAGTAAAGACAAGACGCGGCACTAGCTGAGATGAGAGCCCAGCTATTACACTTAACGGAATCCCATCAACCACATTCACTCCCATCTCAAGCAAAACCCAACCCAAGGAACATACCTACCCAGTGGTATGTCCAACCTAATCCTCCCCAAGGTCAAGCACATTGTTTAAGCGTGAGTGTCATCTTTTAGAGAAATACGTCATAGTATAGGATGAAATTACACAAACACTTAAATTTATAAAACTCGAAAATAATGTAAGCCTGAGAAAAATGTCAAATTTCAATCACTAATTACAATTATCAATAATGATATGCAAATATAATCAATTAGAATGATATTGCAATGAAAATCAACAATGAGAGTGTAAAAAGATCGGGTTAAAATGGTGATTGGAAACACCAAATTAACCCTAATGTTAAGCTCTACAATTACTCAAAGATTTGAACCAGCAGATCATAAGGAATCAGACGTCGGGGAGAGGATGCAGACACCATAACCTTCAAGACCCAAGGTGCACAGGCACAGCAGTAAGCACAAGTCACAAGCAGTAGAAGCCAAGTGCTGAGTGACCAAGTGTTGAGAGAGAGAGCGAGGGGGCACAAATATTGAGGTGCAAAACCCTCCCCCTCCCTCCTTTAGATTTTCCTTTCTTCTGATCAAGCTGGATCCGGGTAATTAGACCCAAGCCCAGACCCGCGTGGTGTGAACCGCAGGCAAGGGCACGTGAGGGAGCACGTGTAAGCACAGCTGCGTTTGGGCGTGCGTGGGTAGGGACCTCACCCTTGTGCTCTCGGAGGCGATAAGCCCAGAGCACTTTTTCCTTTTATGTACTATTAAAATTATAGAATTAGCCGTAATTTCCCGTTCTCTTCTCAAATCAGAATATTATGGAAATACGACCCTCAGATGATCATGTAGGAGCTTTTATCAACCAAACCTAACTAAAAGTGGCTAGTTATGGCCTATGATGGTGTTCCCATCATACCCCCATGCCTAGCTTTTGCTAGTCCCTAGCAAAAATCTTATGAATCAAACCAGGTCTCTAGGATGGATGTAACCGTCAGAATGCCCTACTAAGCTGCATCTCTAGAAATTAGATCAAAATACCAATAATAAGCCTAAAGGTACTCAAGTACCAGCCAATATCCAGACCTGACCAGCTTCAGCCTGAGTCTACTGCGAAGGTTTCTAAGGTTCGTAAAAACTGCCTAGAGGTTTGTTGACTCCAACGGTTAAAACACCCATGCGTAAACGTATCGTGTCTAGGTTTAGTTTACTAGTGCATTTTTGTAAGAGAGAGACAGAGAAGGATTTTTTTCATTTTGAGAGTTTTCTCTCTTTTCCTTTTAGAATTCCCTAAATCTAGCTTCGGATTGGCCTTAAACACGGTTTGTATCGAATTCCTTGTCCCCACCATAAATCCTCGAAGGGTCTCTGGCAATTGATGCTTCGGGATAGCATCGCTCATGGTAACCCCCAGAACCCTGGCTTTTGACACTTCGGGATAGTATCGCCCATGGCATTCTGTAGCTAAATTCAGGCCCTGGCAATCGACATTTCAGGATAATCCCGCCCATAGCACCTGAACAAACACAAGGTGCTTACATGCCCCCAATAGGATATTTAGATATCCTAGGAGACAAGCACCGAGGAGACGATATGTTATTACGCATCCTCAAAGAGAATTTTCTACCTCTCCGCACTAGGAACTCGTCCAATCAACTTGTGTTGTCAAGTCGCTCTTAAGCTAGATCTTTGAGATGACCTTTTAGAACAGAACACTTTGGCATGATTTCTTTATTAAGTGCATTGAACCAGACTAGTGTATGATTTTGGGTGATTAGGTTACCAAGTCTCGCAAACCACAGGGCACGCAACGAGGATGAATACTCCCTGAGCCTTAGACCTACTATATTAACTTCGCACTTTCCACAACCTCTTGAGGGCTAATCCAGATCTTAACGAATACGTGAGTGTTTAAACCCTAAAAATAAGTTCAAGAGGCCTAAGGTCGGTATTCGTTACTAATCTCTTAAGTTTTAGCCTTCCAGGTCTTAATTCATCATCCGATCCATCGTAAAAGTTAGGTAAATTCCATACTCAATTACAAGGGACTATCTCTTTTCTTTCTTTTTGATTGCTCATTTCTTTCTCTTTTCTTTTCTTTTCTATCCTCTTCAATTGTTTTCAATTCTGCTCACTTTGATCTCTCCTCTCTTTTGTGTGTGTGTGTGTGTTTCTTAATGAAACCCCTCCATGAAATGATTCTCACAGCGTTTTGCACTTTAATACTCCCCATGCCTAAAATTTGAATGTCCTCATTGTAAATTACGTGGGTTCGAGTTTAGTTTAGATCGTACGTTAGAACAGGTTTGGTGGGTGGACGGGTCGGAATGGCTATTGCGGATGATTTCAAACTCTGATACAAGTATCAAAGGCGCAGTCGGCTGTTATAATAGATGAACCCTAAAGTGCAATATGATTTCAGCAAAAAGATAGGTTAGAAGGGTCTCGAGTTTTTCAAGAATGATGGGTTGCCTCCCGTTAAGCGCTAAGTTTAATGTCATCGACTGGGAGTAAGGAGCTCAAAAGGATATGTCATCTGCCGCATTATGATGAGTGATCGGAGAAAATATGTGATCGTGGTGGATGAGAATCAAATAGCCACAAATGAGTATCAAATCATGATGAATATCATTCCAAAAGGTCTATGATATGGGTCTAGTTGATTCATTTCTGGGTGGCTCTTATATAGTTTTTGCGGAGGAATCACTCGGAAGATGTAGTGATCATGGGGCTTTGAAGAAAGATTGTCGTGAGTCCAAGACCCAATAGAGGTGAATCTAGTCAATATAGCCCAGATGTGTGGTTCCTCTCGTATAATGTGACTGATGATAACATCATCATGAGCCGTAGCTAGCTTTAATTAATCAGAATCAATTGACAAATGCTCCTACGTAATTGCCTGAGAGCTATAATTCACTGAGTATCCTTTCTAAGAGGAGTGCATTAAAATAGGGTTAAATCTGCAGTTTTAACAGCATATTATGAATGCAGAGTAATCACGGGATTTTCCAGGGTTAACTAAAGTTCAAATGTATAACTAAAGTTCAAATGTTCATTAATGACTAATCAGAGGGTCCATATAAAAAGAAACGGGTATTCATGCATTTCGAGAACTGATCCATAACCTAAAAATCCTAATTTCAGACCCGCTTAATTAACAGAGGTTCTAGTCAGGATAAAATCCATATAAACCTTCTCAAATTCATATAAAAATATCGCATAAGGTTTGGTAACATTGGTTTGACCATCTGAACGTATTTTGACCTAGAACAGAGTCTCAGATAAAAAGTTACCCTAATTTGGGTTTCTGAGCAAATTGTCCAGTCAAACTTGGTCAAAACTAAAATCTTACTTCACCATCAAGTTCCTTGGGTCTAAATTAGGTTTCTATCAAAATTTACGTCCAATCAGAGATCATCTTAACCTAGTTTGCATTTTAGTCCAATCTAACTCTTTTTCTCTCAAATAGCCCTCAGCTTTCAAAATCCTTGCAAAGAGCCCCCTAACTTTGTTGTCTTCCTTGCACGAAGGTCCCTACTTCCAATGAGGTCAACCTGACCTCTAAGTAACCTCTGACCTAAGCTAATCCTACTCAAATCTCCATCAAATCCCACCAAAATTTGTGAGATTGATATTCACACCTAGGAGAATCGATTGGGACCAATCTTGGATCCCAAATTGCACCTGATTGGCTGTGTGAACACATGAATTATGTGGGTTTATCTTGAATCCTAAGCAAGCTAATGAAGCTTGTTTCCTATTCTAGAGCTCTGTTGAAGCTCTATAAAAGCTCCCTCATTGCAAATCCATGCTCCTTAGCTTGGTTTGGGCCGAAAATGCCCCTTCTTCCCCTCTCTCCAGCCTACTTCTTCGCAAGCTCTGGTGTGCTCCTCTGTCTGCCCTCTTTACCAGCTGCCACAGACCAAAGTTAGTCGGTTCTTCCTCCTTAAGTTCGTCCGCACCTCGCCAGCCACAGCAAGGGTGTCTTCCCCTCCTCCTCGTCGCCGTCCCCCTCACGGAGACTTTGTCTTCCCCATGTATGGCCATCACACCAACATGGGAATCCTCTCCCTTTTTGTCCTATAACTAGGTTTAACCTCGTCCTCTTCTCCTCCTTAACCTCTCTAGCCCCTCTCCTTTACCTCTCGACCACCGATACGCCCTCCACGCCACCCTCTTCCCCACGACCGATCGAGCTCTGGTGAGGCCCCCGCAACTCCACAAGCCACCTCTCACCTCGCCACGACCCTCAAAAGAATCACCGACCTCCATACTTCAAAACCCCCCACCTAATTCCTCGTTTCACCCACCAAATCACCCCACCGAACACACTCACCTCCGCTCACCTTTCTTAACTCCGTTCGGCCACCACACACCTCTACTCATCACACGGACATCGCCACCACACTCCACATCCACCAGCGATACTTGTGAACTTGTTTGATTGGGGCTTCGAGCCCGTATTGTGATTCGCAAGTAGATGCCACCCTCCGCCGTCGCCTTCGCCATCTCCGACCACGACCACCTACCTTTGGCCGCATTCACCTTCGGGTCCACCTCCTGGCCTCGCTGAACTCCTCTAGACCCTTCCCAGGTCCTCAATCGAGGACCACCTCCTCAGCAGTTACGCCAATTGGAGAAGTTTCCCTCCTACTAGCCTTGCGCGAAAAAGCAGGCACATTAGTGCCACATCGATGGATGACAGGCGTGCGTAAACACATAAGATGTTTTTGTGATCTAAGCTGTTCGCCCAGTCACTGAAGGGTCAGGTCCCTCACACCTCTTTCACCTGATAGCCTGCCTATCCTCACTCCTCAATCACCACCCACGCCAGTGACCTTGGACACTGTACATGACTTGAATACCTGAGTATATGGATCCAACTATGCTGGGTCTGGGATTGAGAGAAGAAGAGGAGGAACATTTGTGAGAGAGCAGGGGAGGGTTTTGCTCTCTATAGCTACGCCCTATGTGACACTTTGTCGCCGAGGGAATTGGTTCCCCTGTGCTGTGTTTGAGAAAGAAAAGGTCTCTGAAGGAGGAAAGTTCTGAAGAAGAGGAGGCTTTGTAAAAGAAGGGTCATGCTTTGGAAGAAGAAGCTGAAGAAGAGAGAAGGCACTGAGAAAGCCTTTATGTTGCTAAGAGGCTGACACTTAAGTTGTCTAAAAATAATGGCTGTCACCTAGGTACTGTAGCATTCAAGGCACTATTCAATTATTTAAGTTAATTGAGAAATATGCTTAAATGTGGATTTAAGTGGTGATTTAAATCACCATTGTCTTTTATCCTATTTCTTTTTATAATAACGAATCCTTGAGATACTCATGTTTATCATTGAATATCAATTTGAGTATATTATTATTCATTTAATATCTTTATTGCACTCCATTTATTGTGCTCTTTGGTTCTGAATGAGATTAATGTTTTGAATTCCATATTTGCTTCCTATGTTCGACCTTAGACACTTCCTTAGATTCTAAGTTAAAAATTTATCTGTTTTTGAGTGATTGAGGCTTTACTACAACAAACGCATATTTAAATCTCCTCTTTCGTGCGTAAATAGTGACCTAATGGATCATTATCCAACGAGTCATCTTGATTTTTTTCTAATGGGTATAAGATCAATTCCTCAAGAAATGACTTGAAGATTGGGTCCTCTAATGATTCTTCTCTATAGGTTTCATCCCAAAAAGTGAATGTCTGGAGAGTGCCTTTTGGATCATCCAACTCCATATCTGTAAAGGATTCATACTCTGGGTTGTGGTTACTCTCGATATATATCATGCCCGATTCCTGGAGATCCTCAAAACAATCATTATAATAAAATATCTCTAGATCCATGGAATAAAAATCTGAATCCCGTCAAATGTCATCCTATTCCCTAAAATCCATGTGTATGTTCTCAAGATCAAAGGTAAAAGCCTCCAATACTCTCAATTCGCAAGAATCATGCTCGACTAAATTGAGATCTTCCATCATGTGAAAAACTTCCAGTTTTGGTTCTAGGTTTTCTACTACTGAGACGGTCATGAGATCATGAGATTCTGAATCAAACCTAGTTGTTTTGCCGAGCATTTTCCTTTTCCTTTAGATGATGCCTCGAAAATATTGATCTTAGTTATGGTCATGAGTCCTAGTTGGTCGAGAGATGATCTATGTCATATCAGTCTTAAGTTTTGGTCAGCCTTCCTAACCTACAGGAACTCACAATGTCAAGATATAAACATAGTTGGCTTATCAGAAAATCTTTCAGCTTAAAGATAATCTCGAAACACTTAACAAATTGAGAAAAGAAAAAATAGATATCTCATCACACTTACCTAGCTGATACCTTAATTGCTTTGCATTTAATGAGTTATTTGCAAAGGGATTAGCAAAACCTAAGCATGAGGGTATGATGAGGTGTGGCTCATCGTAGCTAAAATAAACAAGTTAAGCTAAAAATAGGTTAAATACTACCTAATTAACACATGAAATGGGTTAAGTGTAGGAATTAACAGAAATGACCTAAAACATCCAATTTGTGTTAAAAACATGAAATTAGGTCATAAAATAAAATATTCTATTCATTAATAAAAATTAATGATACAATTGAAAATTGAACACACATTTGGGTTCAAAACTTTAAATCAAAAGTGAAATCAACTTCTTGAATATTCAATTGGACTTTAATAAAAACTTGGTTGCATTTGAACAACATTATGACCTTACATTTAGAGTTTTACATATAGGTCCTCAGGTCATGACACATTTCATTCATTTAAACGTCTTAAGGACCTAATTGCAAACTGTCAGGGACCTCTTTGAAAGCCACAAGCACTGCACTGCAACACTTTTCAACCACTAATGGGTTTTATCCTAATTCTCCTACCCCTTCACATAGAGGGCCTACTTGCAAAATTTCCAACACACTTGATGGCTGCGGAACTATTGTAGACATCTAGGACAGGCGCGATCACAGCCGCTCATTCCAGGATCTCTTGATCTAACGGCCAATCCCATTTGAAGCTTCGCACGCTTTGCACATGTAATCATCCTTTGACTCAGATCTCATCTAGCGGCTAAGATTCAATTTTAATGCTCTCACCCTCGTCAAGCTCACATCCCATCGTTGACCCTAATCGCGCCTAAATCCACCTCGCAGAACTCTAATTCACTCCCTAAGCTTACTTAAGCTGCTCCAGACCTCGCACACACAAAATCGCTCCCTCCCCTTGAGTGGTTCCCTTCGTCCGTCCCCTCAGCCTTTCGTGCCCTTTCGTCACCCACGGTGACAGAGTTGGTTCCTCCCCCTCCTTCAATCACTCTTGCACACCTCCTTCTTCAGCTAAGGGTCTCCTCTATTTCGTCGCCATTGACCTCTGGCTGGTGGACCTTGAACACCTCCTTCATCTGTTGTCTAGATCTATTTCTTTCCTAGTGTAGTTTTCCTACTTTCTAGATTAGTTTTAGTGTAGCTAGTGTAATTTAGGTCAGTAGATGTAGTTAGCGATCAAATTTTGATGATGGATTAGTGTAGCTTAGGAGTAGATTAGCATAGATTTGATCTTGCCCTCTCTGATCTGCCTCTCTGATCAATTCAGATCAGAGAGGTGCTTTTCCACCTCCATTTCAACTCGTACAGCTTTCCCTACGCATCGCAATTCGTTTCTGATTTTCCCTTGAATTTTATTCATTATTCTCCCTTTCATTTAGGTTAAATTCAGATCTAAAGCCTTGGCTTCTAGATCTGGATTTGTGTAAAAAATTCACTTTGGGGGATTCCCATTCACTTCATAAATTCACAATGACCCCCGATCTTGTTTCAATTGAATCAATTTACTCGATTCTTTTAGATTTGGTTTTGACACACAATCTTGCAAATTGGGAGTTAATTTGGTGAGAAATGATTTTTATCGAGTGAATTGCATTTTTATGAGTTTTATTGGTTGGATTGTGATGGGTTTGAGCTGTTTTAATGTGATTCTTATTATTAAATGTGTTCTTGCCCAATTTGAAACTTGATCTATGATTTTTGCCAATTTGGTAGCTCAAGCCCATGAAAATCATATGCATTGATTTGAGGCTTCAGCAATGATCCAATGACATTTGAATGATTGCCCAGAGTTCCTACACACCAATCGATGGTGTGCAGGACCTCTAGATGAGCAACTCATCTTGGCAAGATCACATCAAAACACTCAGATGGGTGACATTGATTCCTAATCCACAAGAGTTTTAATATGATATTTGGAGTTTGATTGAGGTATAGGAAGTCAAATGAAGGTTTTGATGTCATGTGCAAATGTTTTCAACAGATTTCCAATTTATTGAGAGTGAGTTTCCTTGGATTGGATGCTTTGATTTGGGCAAATTCAATAGCAGCAATTGCTACTCTGATTAATCTGATCTTGAGCTTATCTTTGTGGATTGAATCTATGATTTCGAGGGTTTTATGGGGTAGGTGGTTTTTCTGAGATGAGCAGCATTCAATCTGGTTTTCCATATCCTTTGTGACACCATGGATGCTCAGATCAGGGTCTGATTGCCTGAAGCTACTCCTGTTCAGCACCCAGGTGAACTAGCTACTGAAGTGGCTACAGCAGTGGTTGTAGGCCGTCTGATCAGATGTGCCATCAACTAATCTAAGTTGAATTAGACAGCAAAAATAGCAGCAACAGCAACAGCTACTGTAATTTTGCATCAGCCACTAATATGGCTAGTTCTAAGCTGGGAATTTGGATTTATTTTGGATTATAGAGCCTGACATGTGGTGTATATTGTTAGAATATATTTACAAGCATTCATGTACATGTATTTGATTTAAATTTTATTTGGAATATCTTGTAAACCATGTTCTCATTCTTTGTCAGTTAAAATTCAAATGGATAATTTTCCAAATGTGAATTTAATGCAAATCATGATGAAATTCATGTTTAAAAGTTTGAATATCTTCTTTATGTTGTGCTGAAGGTCTGCGCATTCTTTAACTGAACAACAAACCATTAGAATAGAATTCTAAGCCTTAGGTTCCCTTTCCAACACTCCATAAGGCTTAGAATTGAGTTTGCTTTGTTTATAAATAAGAATATTTAAAAAATTACAAAAAAAATAAAATAAACCTGTATTGAGTAAGATCAGGTATTTCCTTAGGTGTATGTCATGTTTCAAGGTATTCTGAACCCCCAACTTAGTAGAACATACCAGCCAACGATTCAGTCTACCTTGGAATTAAAAAAAAGAACCAAAAATCAAAAACACTAAAAACAACTTTCTCTCTCTCATCTCACTCTTTCTCTCTCATCCCCTGCCTCTACTAAACCTATAAAAATCCTAAAAATAAGAAAAATCCCAAAATACCCAAAAATACCCTATATACTATGTATATACTTGCATATATAATTTAAAGCTAAGCTAAATGCATATAATGTATAATATGTGTATAATGATCGTAAATAACTTATAGATGTATTCTAGATATTAAATTAAGTATTTAAAATAATTTACTGTATATATAACTTAATTATATAACTATCTATTAATTTATATAACTTAAATGTATAATAATCTAAGTAATTATATAAACCTATTTACATGTACATAATTAAATCTAATACTATACATATGCATTTATATATGTATTATGTACTATATAATACCTGTAATTTAATTTAATAGTATATTTACAGTAAATAATTAAGTTATTAAGTTAACTAAGTAAATTATTAACTTAAAATAAAATAAATTAGTAATTTAATGTAATACTAAAGTAAGTTATAATGTATATTTGTATAATAATATATTAAATATTTTTAACCTATTTATACTATTTTTATACTGCATTATAGTATTTATAGACTATTTATATGTAAAACTATCTATACATGTATTTAATTATATATAAATTAAAATAAAGCTTATAAAATATATTAAAAATGTATAATAAATAATTTATTATGTATATTAACACTTTATAAAGTCAATTGTACTATTAATTAACCAAATTAAAAGATTAACCCTTAACATGTACAATCAGCCAACTTTACCTAATTTTATTATATACCTAGATAAAATTTTTATGTAAACTAATTACATAATTATATAGCCATATATAAGGGCTTTAGAATGGCATAATTTAATTTTAAATTAAATTAAATTATGGCCCTCAAATCGAGCGCCAAAGATGTGAATTCCACATGTAGCCACGCAGAACAGCACCCAATTTGGGCACCTAAGAAGGTGCCACATCGATGGCTGATGACTGCTCAACACGGTATATAAGTAATTTGTGTTGCCGGTTTCTCAGTCGACAGTGCACATGAAACCCATATATCCTCCTCTCTCCGATACGAACATGGCACATATTGAGCATATTCTGTACAGTGCTTGGGCCAAGGGCCATGCACTGTAGCTGGGCCTGTGTGGGCCCAATAATGGGACTAAAATCAGATATTAAAATACCTAATTAAACATTAGGACGACCCTAGTAGAGGTCTGGTCCCACCCCAACCGGGGTGCTGTGTATCCCTCGAACAGGCTGCCCGCCCATTAAAAAACCCAATTTTTGGGTTGAGGAATAGTGAAATGAACCAATTGTGTGAGAGAGTGCCCCTAAATCAGCTAAGGGTAGATGAAGAGAGGAGAGGAGTGATCAACAAAGAGCAAATGTTGGAGAGGAGGAAGAAAAGAGGCTAAGTGTTGAGACTTGAGTGCCTGCGCCTTGACGTGTGTATGTGTATATATGTATGTGTATGTGTATAATATATAAGCATACGGTATAGTAAAGTATATGTATATAACTAATGTAAATAAATAATTATAAGTATGTATACGTATAGTGTAATATATATATGTAAGTAGTACTAGTATAAGTAAATAAGATACTATTTGAGCTCTTATATATATATATATAACACTAAGAGCTTTAATGACGTTAGATCTATCATTGTACATAGCTACATATATCAGTATAGACAACTATTTTTCCTTGTTATGTAAATAATTTTACTGAGGCTTTAGCAACGCTTATATATGTTACTGTATATATAATATATATTACTATAGATATTAGTATGTTAATATAATTTAGTATAGTAGATATTATTAACTATTTTTGTACCTTTACTTAGGTATTCTTTGTATTAGTTGTATATAACGAACATATTGTAGTAGTAGCTAATTTTTTATGCTTATTTGTGTATATATGTTTTTTTTTAGGCATTATAACACTGATTAATTGATTCTTTTGTAAATAATTAACTTATTCATTGATTATTTGATTCATTCATTCATTTTGTAAATAAAATCAGCATTTTTGGAATAAAATAACACTTTCGAACTTAGAGAGTAATGTATATCAATAACTACCTCCTAGTGAACAACCTAGAAACAAACCAGTAAAAATTGTAAATAAATAAAATTGATGCAACATCGGTTTGCATTTCGTAACAACTATACTACAACAATGACATTTAAACACTATTTTTATTGCAAATCGAAAGTCAATGATCACACATTTTTGGCACCGTTGCCGGGGACAAAAACCCGACAAAAGTGCTTTCTTATGATTGCTGACATCTTGTCCATCAACGCTACCAAGCTCGTCGAGGGCGAAGCAGACCTTAATCCCTCCAAGGTCCATGGACTAGCACCCCAACTCAAAACAAGGCAAGCACACCCAAGTGCCACCTCCTAGAATCGGTAGGGACTAAGGCATACACCCACGTTCTTATAACTATGGAACCACGTCCTAAGGTCAATGGCCATTAAATACCTCCTGCACTCGTATCCCTACCGCAGAGCGGGCAATCCCATCAACACTAGTCACGACATTTGAGGCCTTCGTCTCACCATAACGGCCATAAATGCCGATCTTGTCACACCTAAGACAAAACCCAATTCCCGCAATGATTGGCTATCACAAGCGGAAGGTGGCGCTTTGATCGAAGATAAACTGTGTTACATAAAAAATAGTGTTTTAATGGTGTTGTTATCGTAGTATAGTGGTCACAATGCAAGCAGATGTCGTATCATTTTATTTATTTACATAATTTTTACTGGTTTATTCTAGATCATTCACTGGGAAGCAGTTATTGATATAAATCACTCTCTATGATCTAAAAATGTTCTTTTATTCCAAAAATATTAATTATATTTAAAAAATGAATTAATGAATTAAATAATGAATGAATTAGTCAATTATGTACAAAAGAATTGATTAATTCTAACTATAATGCCTTAAACATATTTACAACTAAATAGGCATAGAAAACTGCGTATAACTACAATATGTTCGTTATGTACAACTTTCCTAAATAATACTTAAGTATAGGTATAAAGATGACTACTAATATACACTAGACTAAATATATTAACATATAATAATAAATTTAATAACATATACTATATATACAATAACATATATATGTGTCATTATAGCCTTACCAAAAATATGTACAAACTTAAGGCAAAAGAATTATATTTACTAACATAAATATCTATCTACAGTAACGGATATATATGTCACTAATGCTTTAAACAAAAACTTTTTACAAGATAAGGCTCAAACAGTATATACAACTCTATTTACACTTATATATATATATTACCTAGGTATACATATACATTATATATATATATATATTTTATTTATTATACATATACATATACTAATATAGATGTATATACATTACACACAGGCACAACTTCTCAAGCCCAACACTTAGCCGATCTTGTCACACCTAAGACAAAACTCAATTCCCGCAGTGACTGGCTATCGCAAGCGAAAGGTGGCGCTTTGATCGAAGATAAACTGTGTTACATAAAAATAGTGTTTTAATGGTGTTGTTATCATAGTATAATGGTCACAATGCAAGCAAATGTCGTATCATTTTATTTATTTACATAATTTTTACTGGTTTATTCTAGATCATTCACTGGGAAGCAGTTATTGATATAAATCACTCTCTATGATCTAAAAATGTTCTTTTATTCCAAAAATATTAATTATATTTACAAAATGAATCAATGAATCAAATAATAAATGAATTAGTCAATTATGTACAAAAGAATTGATTAATTCTAACTACAATGCTTTAAATATATTTACAACTAAATAGGCATAGAAAACTATGTATAACTACGATATGTTCGTTATGTACAACTTTCCTAAATAATACTTAAGTATAGGTACAAAAATGACTACTAATATACACTAGAATAAATATACTAATGTATAATAATAAATTTAATAACATATACTATATATACAATAACATATATATGTGTCGTTATAGCCTTACCAAAAATATGTACAAACTTAAGGCAAAAGAATTATATTTACTAACATAAACATCTATCTACAGTGACAAATATATATGTCACTAATGCTTTAAAAAAAAACTTTTACAAGATAAGGCTCAAATAGTATATACTGCTCTATTTACACTTATATATATATATATATATATATTACCTATGTATATGTATACATTATATATATATTTATTTTTTATTTATTATACATATACATATACTAATATAGATGTATACACATCACACACAGGCACAACTTCTCAAGCCCAACACTTAGCCATTTTGGCTCTTCACTCCCTCATCAATGCTTAGCTTTTTTTTAGGATCGAAGCGCTCTTACAAGCACTCAAGTTACTGTTCATCTTAAGAAAAATTTGAATTTTTTTTAGTAGGCGAATTGGCCTTTCGTGAGATACACAGCACCTCAATGGGGTGGGATCAGACTACTACTAAGTTGGTCCTAGTTTCATTAGTGTGCATTTTAATTCATTTCCTCATTAGGCCCAACACAATGCATGGGGACTCCCAACCCATGTGTCATTTCTCAATAATATGCTCATTTATATGCTCGAGAGAGGGGTAATGGTAATGGGTGCACTTGGCGCATATGACGAATGAGCAGCCAATTCAACAAATTCCTTTTATATCGCTTAGTGTGCCCATCACTCATGATGTGGCACTTTCCTTGGCGCTCAACTGAGCGCTTTACAGCGTTGTGCTCTATTCTAGATCCGTGAGTTTAGGTCTCGATTTGAGAGCCCTAATCAAATCTATTTTCCAATTAAATTACATATTTAGAAAGCTCTTATACAGGACCACATAATTGTATAATTAATTTAGTATTATAAGTTATCTAATTATATATAAAAATTAGCTAAAGTTAGGGGTTTATACACATTAAATTGGGATTTAATTTCTTAAATAAAGTATAAATTGATAAATTAATCATGAAATTGACTTTATAAATAGTTAATTAATATAATAATTTATTTATTGCACATTTTTATTTTATTTTAGCACATTTATTTTAATTTATACACATTTAAATATGCGTTTTAAAGAGATATTCATAATTAATTTATAAATACAATAAAATAATATAAATAAGTTGTAAATAGGTTGAAAATATTTAAAATTAATATATATAAGTGTACAATATGAGTTACTTAAGTAATAACTTAATTTACTAATTTATTTTATTTTAAGTTAATAATTTACCTAATTAACTTAATAACTTAATTACCTACAATAAATACATAAATAAATTAATGTATAGATATAATTAGGCTTATAATAAGTACTTAAATGCATATGTACAGTAGTAGATATGGTTATAGATATGTACATAATTATTTATAATTATCCTATTATACATACATTTACTTTAATATAAATTAATATACAATTATATAATAAATTTATATATACAGTAAATCATCCTAAATACCTATTTAAATATATAGAATACAACTATAAGTTATTTATATACATTATTTACATATATTACAGTATTTACATATAGCTTAGTATTAATTTATATTTACAAGTGTAAATACAATGTACAAGGTATTTTTGAGCTTTGTCTAATTTTTATGGTAATTTTATATATAATAGAGGTAGGAGATGAGAGAGAAAGGATGAGATGAGAGAAGAAGAGACTCTTTTTGGTGTTTTTAAATCAAGCTCTTTTATTAAGTTTCAAAATATATCGAACCATCGGCTGAATATTCTACCGAGCTGGAGGTTCAGAATACTTTGCAACTTTGCATACACTTAAAGAAATATTTAATTTTACTCAAGATAGGTTTATTTTATTTTTTTGTAATTTTTTATGATTTTTATTTATTTACAAAGCATCACAAATGAAGCCTAAATGAATGTTTCACTAGGAACCTAAGGCCTTAAAATTCAATTTAGGAGCTGGAAATGATGTTTAAACATTCAGAAATGCCCAACATACAATATGAAGCATGAATGAGACGATAAACATGATTTTGACCTTTAATTTCACTTAAAACACTCATTAGACAGTTACATAGTTATACATGGAGCTAGCAATGGATTTAAACAAGATTTACAAGCAATTGCAATTAAATTAAAATTCAATTCAAGTGAATGAATGCTTATACATCAAGTTTTAACAATATATATCATGTCAGCTTCCCATTACAACTCAAATCCATTCCAAAATCAGCCTGTTTAAACATTCAAATCCACCTCAGATTGCTGCTATTTCAGCTAATGCTACTGTCAAAATAACAGCAACTGCAGAATGGCTGAATCAAGGGTCCAGCATTGATGTTACTGTTGGTGAAAGAGCACCTCGATCGTTAATTTTAATGATAACAAAAAACTTATTATTTAACATTTGCATTTGAGTTTATGAGTTTCCGAATATATAAATGCAAATGGAAATAAGTGTGAAGGAGCTCAAGCTCGCATCAATGGTAGATTGGAGGAGCTTGATGGAGGAGAAGGAGCTTCGCATGAAGCAAAAGCATGAAAAACAAGAAGAATAGGATAGACATTTTGTTCTACGTATTTTATTCTTGTTGCTATGTTCTTTTATTTCTTAGATGATTGTTAAAGAGCCCTAAAGTATCATACCATAGTCCTAGGATCACTTATACAATCCTAGGATACTTAGACATATTCAAAAAATCAATGTAGAAACCAAACAGCTTGATCAGATGTCCAATCTGTACATCAGACGTCTGATCTTTGACTTTAAGACGTCTTGACTATTTTATCAGACATCCAAAACAGTTAGGCTGGAAACCTAGTGTCTGTCTGCCACCTTTGGACGTTTAGCCCATAGTCTAGACGTCTTAGAAGACGTTGAGGACCTTGCCAAATGTTTAAGTACAGAACTGTTGGCTTATCATACTTGATCTTAGAGGATTAAGTGTTAATCTAATTTACATCTACTTTCAGATGTTCGTAAAGAATCCCAGACGTCTGATAAATAAATGTTAGGCTAAAATCTTACCTAAATCACTTCTGTTAGATCTCATAGCCGTTTGAGCCTTGAGAAATCATTTCCCATAGAAAATCCTCTTTCCATACGTCCAGACTTATTGCCAGACGTCCGACCTGTCGTCTGTGCAACAAAACTCTAGATCTCTGTTTCGATCTTGTCAAAACAAGAACCAACCCATCTTAGAGTTAGACGTCTAATTATTTGTCCAAACGTCTTATATTTGTTTATTAGACATCTGTCTTGCTTCAACACCGAACAGAAGATCAACCCTTCTAGATCAGACGACCGACCATCAAATTAGACGATAACCCAGACATTTGACCTTAAAACCAGATGTCAAATAACCCTATTAGAATCATAAATGACCCTGATTTTGGTTGAATTTTGGACCACACTCTTGAGCCTTGTTCCCAACGGCTACAAGAGGCTTCCAAGGCTTTCCACAGCCTTCTTAGGACCTCTATAAATAGGGTATTCCACTCATATTGTGTCAAAGAGAAGAAAGAATCAAGAAGGAAAGTCACCCTACTCTTCAAGCTTCTAAGCATACATCCGAGAGCACCCTTTTAGCTGCACAATCGCTCTCCCACCTCTGCACATTCGAGAGCGTCTTCGTACCTATTGTGGTTCACTCACTCCAACTTCCATCTAAGGGAAGTATTTGTTGCCTATAGGAGCTAGTTAGATTTATATATATTTGGGCTCTATAGGATATTTGTAATTTTCTTTTATGGTTGGGTATTCGCTTTGCGAATTCCCATCTCCTTTGAGAGACAAAATACTGCTCGTGAAGAGGAGGGGATTTGAGGTATGCTACCCTTGTTCAAAGTAGCGTGGTTGTATTGAGGTTGAGTCACCCTCGTTTAAGTGACTCGATTAGAGGATTTGATCGACTAGGTCAATCGGAAAATCCTAAGTAAAGAGGCTTAGGTGGTCGTTTTTACCCAGGTTTGGGTTTCCACCTAAAAATACTTGTGTACTTGTGAGATTGCCATTTGTGTGCCATTCGTGAGATTAGATATTTTGTATGATTGACATTTTATTCTGCATTAGTTTGTTTATCATGCACATCTCACCCCTCCTCCATTAGTGAATCTACAATTAGTATCAAAGCAAGTTCTCGCATTCATGGAGTCACACCTGGTGAGGATCCAATGGAGGGAAGCATCACGGCAACAAGTCATGCCGAGGGGCAGTCCACTACCCACCCTCCCTATTTTGATGGGACGAATTACGGGTACTGGAAATTGCGGATGAAGATGTGGCTTCAAGCCTCCAAGTTTGCAATTTGGGAGAGATGCGAGACTCCCTACGACATCCTGGATAAGCTCGCAAGAGGATACTCCAAGAATCAGATCAAGGAGCTATTCCTCAACGCGAAAGCAATGAACGCATTGTATTATGCGTTGTATTGCATGTTGTATTTGCAATTGGATCATCAATTTACATTTATGAATATAATATCTCATTAATTGACCTAATTATGCATTTTTAACACCAATTTGCTATTTTAGGCCATTTCTGCTAATTTCCACACTTAACCCTTTTATCATGTTAATAATGTAGTGTTTAACCTAGTTTCTAACTTAACTTAGGCATTTTAGCTATGATGAGCCACACCTAATCACGCTTACGTCACACCATTTCCCAGGTAGTTGCCTGTCAAGGCCAGTAGGGACCAGGCGTCGATATGCCTTCGTTCCCTCCAAAGGCTGCCTCTTAAGGCCAGCAAGTCACCTCTTAAGGCTGATGGGAAATTAGGCCCCTACGCTCACGTTCCCTCACAATGCCACCTCTTAAGGTCAGTAGGAACTAGGGCTTCCACAGTCGGCATTCCAGTTGATATAACTCCGCCTCTTAAGGACAGGAGGAACTCCGGCCCCCACGCCCCAAGTTTCATTTAAATATGTCGCCTCTTACGGCCAACAGGAATTAGGGCTTCCATGCTCGGCGTTCCAGTTGATATATTGCCGCCTCTTAAGAATGGTAGGAACTCGAGCCCCTATGCCCCAAGTTCCATTTAGATACAATGCCGCCTCTTATGGCCAACAGGAACTAGGGCTTCCACACCCGGTGTTCCTGTTGGTATAATGCCACCTCTTAAGAACGGTAGGAATTCGGGCCCCCACACCCCAAGTTCTATTTTGATACAATGCTGCCTCTTACAGTCGGCAGGAACTAGGGCTTCCACACCTGGTGTTCCAGTTGATATAATACCGCCTCTTAAGGACGGTAGAAATTCAAGCCCCCATGCCCCAAGTTCCGTTTAGATACATCGTCACCTCTTACCACTAGTAGGAACTAAGGCTTCCACACTCAACGTTCTAGTTGATATAATGCACCTCTTAAGGCCAATAGGAACTAAGGCTTCCATACCCCACGTTCCAGTTGATACAATGCCGCCTTTTAAGGCCGGCAGGAACTCGGGCCTCCACGCCCAGGATCATGCCACCCCTCAGGAACGATAGGAACTTGGCCTCCCATGCCCTAAGCTCAATTTTGTATAGTGCCCAGAGTAAGGTCGGCGTGAACTCAGGCCTCCATACCTAGAGTCTCACTTGATATAACTGAAATGAACCTTCCTAAGGGTCGTTCGAGGTTTTCCCGAAAGGGTAGGGGTGTAAGTGTAATTTTAAACTCCTTGAGTTTAAGTTTGTAGGCTTTGCAGGAAAGTGAAAACCTTGCGGGGAAAATCTCATAATTTTTCCCTCTCTCTCTTCCCACACAATACACCCACGCACACACCCACACACAGACCCTCCTCTCTTTAAAACCCCACACCCCTCCACCCTCTCCATCTCCACACCACCACCTCCACCACCCACCTGCCGGCGACCACCTCCTTCCCGTTCCCCTTGTGGTCACGACTAGGGAAGGAAGGGAGCTCAAGACAAAGGAGAAGGAGAGAGGGAGAGTGTAGGCGAGGGAGAGGGAGAGCATGGGAGAGGAGGTGCGGCTTGAGGAGCTCAGGAGAGGGGGTGTGGCCAGAGGAGCTCGAAGGAGCTCGTGGAGAGGAGCTCTACGACCTTCTGTAGCTACTGGAGCGGCTGCTGCGATTTTGCGGGAGGAGGGCCGCGTGTGGAGAACGTTCACGAGGCTCACTGCAGAATCATTTTTCTGCAGTATCAGACGTCTGGGACGCTATCCAGATGTCTGGAGGAGCCTCAGGATGTCTGGAGCTGGCACCGGCCGTCTGACAGTACGCAGAGTGCTGAGGTATGTACTCCGTACGCGCCTGCATACACGTACATTAAGTTTATGTGTCGCATTTTGAGCGGTGCATGCGTACGCAGGCGCGAGTACATTGGAAAGGCGCGTGGTTCACCCTTCGAGGTGCTTTAGGACGTCTCTACAGACGTCTAGTGACCATCTCAAACATCCGGGTGCACTGACAGACGTCTAGAAGGACCCCAGGATGGCTGTGAGGGGTTCCAGATGTCCACAATCAGCACAGAAAAGCAAGGTGAGCCTCTGTGGTAGTTTAAGACATCTGAGTCTAGTCCCAAACGTCTAATTTTAGTCAGAATGCACGTTTTTGGCCCATTTAGGGTCCAAATGGAGTCGATTTCGCGTAAACGAAGTATCGTTGGTTTCAGTTCGGAGTTCTCTATGTGTTTGTGTCACTCGTATACTGTTTTGAATTTGTTTGATGTAATTTGGTCAGTCATATAGGTCTCCATCCAGTAGCATAAACAGGACCCGCGGAGACGACGGGATCTACGATTTGAGCCCCCATTCCACTCGTGTATCCCGGTAGAGTGATTTTTCTTAATACTATGACTTAATTAATCAAAATGCATGCTATCATAGAATGAATCGATTGAACCCTAGGATATGAAATGAACCCTAGGGCAGAATTGACTAAATGAACATTACTTGAGCTACACAGTCTATTCTGAAATGCATGTTAGAACCCTTCATGCTAGCAAATGAATGGTTAAATGATGTAATGCTTCTTTCAGTTATTAAATCACGAGTTGCCTGTTATGTAGTTAAGAACCGAGATGTGAATGAGATATGCATGTCATGAAACGAAATGAAATGAATGCAATGCATGAACCCTATGGGAAACAAGAAGAGGAACTCACGTATACGGAACGAATATTGTATGTAGAAGGGAAGTGAATTGGCCCTCGAGTACACGGTACCGAGAAGAGAAACTGTCCCTTTTGCATGGAAAGTGAGCTGACCCTCGTGTACGCAGTACCGAGGAGAGCTACCATCACTTTAGTGTAGGGGGGAGATAACTGGCCTTGGGTTGAGACCCAGGATTAGGAATGGCTACCTTACACCGACTCTTGTTGCTTTAGTGTAGGGGGGAAGCCAGCCACCCCATGGGACCTGGGGTTAGGATTGGCCACCCTACCCCGACTCTTATTAGACCTACTGGACAAACAGAGATAGTCGGGTGAGGGTACGCAGACTGTTGAGGGGCGAGACCCTTGTTCTGAGAGGGTAAGACCCTGTTCTGTTCTGTGTTGTACGTTTGGGCGTACTTGCTAGTAGAAACGACTGACCGCGTGCTAGTGCGGGTAGCTACTTGTGCGCTTATTGC
The DNA here is from genome assembly GCA_037157565.1 of Thalassia testudinum. NCBI lineage: Eukaryota > Viridiplantae > Streptophyta > Magnoliopsida > Alismatales > Hydrocharitaceae > Thalassia > Thalassia testudinum. The sequence continues at coordinate 158,443,280 of JAZHRO010000073.1, forward strand.
ACGTGCCGAAGTCACCTTTACGTCGCGACCGTGACCTCGGGGTTGTAGACTGGGTGTGGGACTACCACGGGGTCTCTCCCGGCCAAGAAAGTGCCGCGTGTACATCCTACATCGCAGAATAAACTGCAATCAAGATCGTTCCCTTAGGGAACAAGAGGATTAAGAAATGTTGTGGATCCTTATTAGAATAACCGAATCAAAAACACCTAGTTGAGATAAATGGAAATGAATGATTAGTTATTTGCTTGTTTCTTTATGTTAAATTGTCTGTAAATGGCTTAACCACCACTCTACTCAGCATTAGCTGACCACAGATTATATAACCATATTTAGGTCAAAGAGTTGAGCAGCCAGCGCCACCAACTACAGAGGGTGCTGAGCCCAGCGATAGTTGTCACTTTTATGTTTCAGAGTTCTTTTTGTAGTAGTTAGTACCTTTAACATGTATTAGTTGTTTCTGCTATATTTCTGTTCTATTCCCTCTGTTGTAGTTGTGATGGCTATATATGTTATAATACACTTCCGCTTGTGGCTTGTAATATTCTTGAGACTTTTTATTCTGATTTTCATTACTATCTCTTATTTATTTTTACATAGTTACATTGCATGCATGGTTGTAGAATATTTTCTACTTTTGGTTATTTCTCGTTGGACGACTGGGTCTTGGGATTTAGTCGAGGTGAGCCGATCTCGGGTCCTGTAGGGAGCTGGGATCAGGTCGTAACAATAACATTGCACTTTAAGGCTAGCAGGCACTTGGACTTCCAACGATAGAGATCCAGGCAGGATCCTAGACAGATGTCCTCTTGCACTTTCCCCGCTCCCCAACAGGATTCCAAGGGTACAGTTAAGAAGGCCAATGCACAGTGGTGTTACACCCTACGACCAACCTTGCAAGCCTTCCTTTGTCCGCCTATGATAAGGGCAAGCCTCGCAATAGAATAACTGCATTCAGAGTGACCAGTTTGACAAAGGCCTTTGTTGACATGGTTGGCTGCCCATCATCAGGATCAGACGGCCAAACCTGAGTCCCTAGGGGAAGGAAAATCTGGCCTACCCACCAGCAACATTGGAAATTTAGCCAGGCTCTCCAACAGTGGCTATACAAGTCTATCCTAAGGACGCCATCAAGCCCATCCAAGTCAAAGCAGACCTTGATCCCTCTGGGAGTCGTCACTCTCACTTAAGCCCAGCGCAGAAAAATCCTCCTGGACCATCAGCAACCTACTGGTTAAAGGCCTCGTCTCTGGCCCAGCACCGCCCCCAATACTCGAGTGGGCATAACCCAGCCAAGCCATAGTAAGCACATAAGGCTTAAGTGAAGGAGCTCTCCAAGATCAGTTTTACTAAACCCTTATATCAAATCTGGCCATTAAAGGCGGTGATAGCCCTAAACAAGGCCTACCCTAGGAGACAAATCTCCCTTACCAAGGATGGACACCGGTAAACTCCTGTGATGAGTAATCCTGCCCAACCCCCATAGGGGCCTGCAACGAGTACTGCCAAATCAACCCTACTCCAGTTGACGAATTTTCGACTACTCCAGCCTTGCAGCAAGTACTCTAGATCATCTAGTAAACTCAGGCAACGAGTACTACCAGACACGAGTCTGCCTTAGTACAAAGCCACGCTCTTCGGCCCGTGCCTAGGGTATTGCAAAAGGCACCTGTTTGCACCCCAACCCTGAAAAAGGGTGTATTCGAGTTCTCACAATAAGAGCTCTGAAGGACCTTAGTCTCCAATAGAGAGATAGGTAAACTTCGGCAAGATCCAAGAGATCATGGCCCTTGAGCTCCCAAGCACCGAAAAAAGGATGCAATCATTACTCGACAAAATCGCCTCCTTAGGCCGATTCTTGTCATAGCCTTTTGACTAATCCCTCCCCTTCTTCGAACACATCAGGAGGGGCCTTGGGCAGCTCCACGGCTAAGTTCCCTGAGTTCAAAGTCTAAATACCCAACGATGGAATAAAGTCAGAGGCAAGACTTGCTAACCCTGGGTGCCCTCCCCACTATGCCCTAAAAACTAAACACTGGCAGCTCATTTGCGACAGTTAGATCCAGAGTTGGCATGACCTTGACTGCTCCGGACGACGCTACTTATGAGTATGCTGCCAATCTACTCTTCCTAGCATCCAACATCCAGACAGAGTACGGAGCAACGCCCAACAGCCCAAGGCACTTCACCTCAAAGTCGGTTAAACAAACAGAGATTTCCTACCCCTTCTCATGCTACCTCATAAGGAAAGCACAAAAGAAGGAGGCACTTGAGGAAACTACTCCCAGCTCGGTTATTCCAAGAAGGACACTTCTAAGGTCCAAGATAGGGTACTAGTATAAAAAACTACCTGTGCAAGAGCACCGAGAACCAGTAGCCTGCCGCTCAGCACCACTTCCTACCTGGAAAGATAATTTCACTTGCGGCATTCTCCCACCAACCTTGCCTCCAAGACGGGACGTATCCAAGATGGTCACTCTTTCCTACAAGCAGGTCACGGCCAGGACACTAGCTTGCCCAGCAACCAACACAGTTATCTCTTGTGTACGGAAAAATCACACATGTCACACCTAGGCAACGACTAAACCCAGTCAAGTAGGGACAAGCGAATGAGGTACCAGGCGCATATTCCGTCCCACACACCACACACCTTTTTAGCTGGGTGTACGACATGGTATCCCAACCACTACCATAGGTAACCCACCCTCTCCACTTGACAGGCACAACTCTATGGCCCACTATCAAATGACAGCCAAACAAAATAAGGCGATGCTAGCCGCCTACAACAGACGAGCTGGCTAGCTAACGTTCTTAAAAGCACACCAGATTGAACAAAAGGGGGAAGCCTCCATGCCAAGTCATTCGAGCATAAAATTGAACGCCCCATGGAAGGGATCAAAACAAAATTCATAAAAGCTTTCCATGCGACACTTGCGAATATCAAGTCCCAGGTGGAAAATCAATCCCCTATACTCGGCATGAGAGCAATTCATTATGACAGGACAAAATACAATACAAATAAAAGTTTCCCTTTTTATAATAAATGTTGCCTACTACATTCCTCGGAAATATTATGCTCGGCTTGCCCAGAAGAAAAAGAAAAAAAGGGGGGAAGCTGATGAGGGAAATATAGAAACAACGACAGCACCACTTATCACGACTTTGTGGCTTCATCCCCAGTCTTCGAAGATAACCACCCCAGACGACGAAGGTAGCGACAAAGCAACCCGAGGAGGGCTAATCGACCATTCCGGCGGTCACACAACCGTTGATGGACCCAGCTTGGATGCCTCCTCTTCAAGAGCTGGTCTTTCCCAGTGTGCTCCAACTTAAGCACCCTCTTGTCCCTATCCTCAGCGAGCTACTGGGTCTCCGTAGAGTCAGTTCTAAAGCTCTTTACCCTTCCACAGCAGAGGAATCTCCTGCTTCTAGGACATTCACCTCCTTCTTCACCAAAAGGATGGCGATACGAGAAGCCTGCAGGCACTTGGACAAGTCTTGCAAAGCCACGACTGCTGCCTCATGCACTCCAACATGACCCTCTTCCAATTCCCTACCCACGCAAGCAAACCACCTCAGACTTCGGCAAGATTCACTCAACTCCTCGAGCAACTAGAGCAGCTTGCAAGTGCTGGAGCACCCACCTTTCCAAGTGACGGGCACTACTCGGAGCCCCCAACTTGGTCAATGCCACCTCACTGGACATGAGGACACCAGCAGGCCCTTCCACGAAAGATCCTCAGATAGACCCAACTATCTGGCCGATCGTCTAAGGATCCCTCTGATCGAAAGAATCCGCTCCTACTGTCTCCATCGTCGAAGTTTCCGACAGGCAAATACATTTCCACACGAGGAGCCACTAGTAGTGGCAGCCTCCTGCACCACCCTCGTAGAGTCACCAAGAGAGCCGAGCAGGACGGCAAAGATGTTAAGCCTCCTCGTTAGAGCAGCGTCTACCTGAGCCTGGGTCGACGAGTTTGCAACCATTTACCCCTCAGATGGTCCAGGCAGACCCAAAGGGGCTGACAACCCCACTGGAACGTCCTCCGCACCACCCCCACTTGGGCCAAGAGGAGTGGACGTAGTTGACTCCCCCACAACAAGCATCCCGCCAGACTCTTCCCACAAACGCTTTAAGGGAACCTCCTTTGCCTCCTCTTTGCTTCCTACCTCCCTCATCTTTAACTCTTCAAAACAAGAGGACTCGCTCTTCTTGCCCTACCCCACAGGCCTCCCCCGCACGAGACGAGTCCCATGATGGGAGGAACCACCGCGACACCAAGAGTTGTTCGGCCAAGCAAACCACCCAAAAGCTGTAGCAAAGAGCAAAGCAAAATAAATGGAAAAGAAAGGAAGAAAGGGGATCTAAAGGTACCCCTCATCATGGAGCATAGGCAGGCCTCAAATCCAGAAACGCCTTAATGGGCATCTTGGCTACAAAAGTCCCACAAAAGGTTCTACAAGCCCTCACCTCAGCCCATGCGATAAAAAGAGGCAACAAAGCGGACTTACCTTTGCTCGCAGGCTCGGACATAATTACTCTCCGACCACTTTCCCGAACACGGAGGTCCAACGACAAAATCCTGTTAAAAGAATGAGAGAAAGGAAGGTTCCTTAGGACAACTACCAAATCGTTCGTGAGGTTTCCTGCGGATCTCAATGGTATACTAGAGGGGAGGGGTGAAAAGTATCGCTTAAAAATATAAATGCAATGGAGACAAATCAATCCACAGAATAATCAAGCATAGATAACACCTGATTTACAGTGGAAATCCTTCCCGAGTGAAAACCACTATCTAAGCCTCTCAGCTTAGGATTTTTCCAATTAGGCAAAGTTAGTTAATCCACTATCCTACCACTTGAACGAGGGTGGCACAACCTATTAAAACAATTCCTTCTTTTTACAACCTGAAGAGAAGTAAAACAACAACGGATCTTCTCAACAACTTGGGATCCATAATCAAAGCAACAAGTAGAATGAAAATAATATAATCCTATGGAACCTCAAGGAAAGTCAAATCGGATTTTTTGTAGATGTTCGAATTGACGTGCTTTGGAAAGCGTAAAAGTAGAAGCACACAAGCACTTTGAAAAAAAGCACGAGAGCTCTTTTTATAGATGGATTTCTCTTCGAATGTGTTTTTTTAAAAAGGCTACCTACGACCTCCATTTATACTTGAAAATTGACTAGAAAAGGAAGTCATATTGATAGATCCATTAAGGTAGTTTAGTCGATCAAAATGAGTTTCGGTCGGTCAAACTAGTTATTGGATCGATCAATGCTTTGTCGATTAAATAAGCTTAATGGTCCATCAAAGGTGTATTTATCAACTTCCTAAAATAGGCTTTTTTGATCGATTAACTAAGCTGGTTGGTCGATCGATTCATTTGATCGATCAATATTATTATTTGGTCAATCAATTAACCTAATAACTTAATTTTTACGTTAACTGCGAAAAACTGTTTGGATCTTATTAAAGGTTCCTTATAATATAATCTAAACTCAATAAAAATAAAGACACTGAGAAGAAATCAGCAATCTTTTAGCTTTAATCCAAGAATTCATGAGAGTGTCTTAAAAGATTAGTCTAGCAAATAGCATAATTTTGGTGCATCAAAACAGAGGTACTTATAGTTCGGATGCAATAAAAAAGGTTGGAGGGGCATGAACTCTAATTAGAATACAATGCGGATTCCACAGCATCCAGCCTAGGCTGACCAAATCTTCGGTCAAAATTATGTGCATTACATGTCCCTACACGTATATCCGATGCCACAGTGGCATCAATCACCTCACTGACAAGCGCGACATTTGAGGCCACAACTCCTCATTTCAATAGCAATTAATGCCCATCTTGTCAGACTACACGACGAAACAAATTCCCGAATGCCGCCTCTTAAGGCCGGCCATAACCACAGCCAACATGCCTGCGTTCCCCCATAACAACGTCTCCTTGTAAGGCCAGCTAACCTTAGGCGTAAAAGAATGCCAGGTCCCTATGACAAGCACTGCTTCTTAAGGCTGGCCGAAACTACAACAGAGACGCCTATGTTCCCCCATAACAACACCACCTCTTAAGGCCAGCTAAGGAGCCTTACAAGCAAAAGAACACCAATCTCCCTACAACAAACGCCGCCTCTTAGGGCTGGCTGGAACCATGGCCGACACGCCTGCGTTTCCCCATAACAACACTGGCTCTTAAGGCCAACTAAGGAGCCTTAGGCTCAATAGAACGCCAGGCTCAGGAGAAGACTCCTTATACCTAACCTCTTACGGTGAGCAGAAAACATAGGTGAATCACCCAAGCGATATTCACCCAGGTTCCTCTGTCTAATAGTTGACCACCTAAGGTCAACTACAAAATAGCTAGTATAAGCCTACATTCCCCAACACTCATGCACAATATTGCTAAAGGCACCTTGTCTGCCAGCATCCTGCAACTCCTCTTTCATGACAAATGTTCTACCCGCTTCATACTAGCCGGTACAACATTTGGGGGTATCATCTACCGCGGGATTTTGAGTACTCGAACTACTCTCTCAGCAGCTTTCGCTAGATAGAGTGGGGGCATATGATGAGGGGCCAAAGGTGCCCTCAGATCCAAAATGCCGTCCGTAATCCAACAGAAGATCCACCTACCCTGTTACAGGGTAAGTAGGCAGGTCTAGTCTTATTCGACCCGCCTATGACCAACCAAACCTAGATCCAACTCACATTTGGGTGGACCTGGATCCGCCCAACCTGCTAGAAGATTCGGTGCATCCAAGGTTAGAATGATAGCAGTACAGATATGGGTGCCCATAATTTGACAGCAAACTAACGGTCTAATAAAAGATGTACTGAAGATCATGGAAGAAACCCTACTTGGGTATGACTTTTCCTATGTTATAAATAGTGAGGAGAGACCCTCGAGAGAGAAAGACGGGTAATCCAAAAAATGCAATCTGAGAGAGAGGAACTTCGAGAGATTGTAATGTCACCATTTCTAGTGGATTTTTGGGGAGCCTTGCCCTTCCCCCAGTCGTACACCCCTTGTGGTGGAACTAGGTCATCAATCCCCTTGTTTCTCTTATAATGGATTGCTTGAGATTTCTTATTTGTGATTATGTTGTATTTCCTACGTCAATAAATTCTTTGATGGCCATCGGTAGCCTTGACGGTGGCCCCTCGAGCTCATCACGTACAAATAAATAATAGTTAATTATTTTATACCTCATCCCAAAATGTTTTCATACCCATTAATCCCCACCCTTAAATTGAGGTAAAGGTAAACCTTCTTCAATAGATGGTGAAAAAGACTAGGTTATGCCCCTTTTTTGTAAGGGCTAGTTTACTTAAAGGGTTAATCCGTATTTACTTGAGGGGTTAACTCATATAATTTTCACCTGTTTTGGAAGGTTAACACCCTGTTAACACCAATTTTAAAGGATGTTAACAAAACATGTGTTAACTTCATAACTCTTCCACAACTAAACTCTACTCTCTAGGAATTGATGTTAACATCAGTTCAAGTAAAAATAAATTGATGTTAATAACACTCTACAAGTAAACAGAAATGAAGATTAACACCAATTTTCTAACCCTCGAAGTAAAATAATCCTAAGGGAGGTGAGAATTGGATTTGGTTATTGAGTATTTATAAATAATTTATTTGTTTAAATATCTGTAGATATTTTGAGAGGGAGAGATTAATAGAAGGCTCTTGGGGCCAATTACGATCTCAACCCTTAATCCAAGGTAGCACTCAATTATACCCTTGCAAGGTGTTACAATCTACTTGCTTATTTTGTAAAATATAATTCCAACTTTTTAGGTACTGCTGTATGAATTTACAAGCTAAATATTTTCTTACAGGAATCTTTTAAATTTTTACAAGTGGTTATATCAAAGGTATCTTCCCCCATGGGAAGCAAACGGCACAACTTCTAAGTCGATTTCAATCCCTACTTAATATAAGCCTTATTCAATAAATCAACTCCAACCCAGGGGCTAAACTCCACCTTGGGACAATCAGACCTCAAGGGAGGAACAATAAATATTCTTCACCACTCTTGTTCTAATCAGTATGTTTGTTATGAGTCTTAATATTGTCAATTACACCTTTGATAATCCAATTAACTCCACCACCCTGGATATATATATATATATCCTTTCCTTGATGGTCATATATAATTTCCTTAAGTAATAATTCATATTTAACGATATTTGCTTAGTAAAAGAATGATTAATGTGTGGGTTCATTTTGATACAATAAAGAGCCCCAAGGTCATTAGTGATTTACTTTACTTATAAATGCTTATACAAAAGTTGATACATAGTATCTAAGACGTGTCATTTGCATGATATTTCCTATACATCTTGTACAAATGATGCTTTTTCAATTCATACGTTCAACTTTTCCAAACAATAAGAGCCTTCCACCTCCAATTGGCCTCTCTCATAAAAATGAGTTCTCTCATAAAACCTTCTTTTCACAGGATCGGCTTCCCTTCTGGCGTGTGACTATATATATATATATATATATATATATATATATATATATATATATATATATTCTAAGAAACCCCTTCGAGGAAGAAGACCCTTCTTTCCTAATTTATCATCCTCTCTGATCCCACGAGTGAGAATATCTATTTTCTCTAATTCCCCCTACAACCCTCAAACCTCTTGCTCTAAACTAATATCTATCCCTTCAGCATCCAAATGATTTTTGATATCAAATTGAATTATATTTCATTTGACTATTCAAGTTAAACAGGTTCGAATCCAATTTCAAATCAGATATGAAATATCTATTTATAGGCTCATTTTTCACCTTTTGAAATTACTCATTGCCCCATGGCAAAGAGAAAGAACTTGCAATATCATTTTCTGGCAAAAATCACTAGAAATTTGTTTCATAACTTGATTATAGCTGAGAATTTGATATGAGGCACCATCCACCTTCCCTATGCATTTCACATGATGCATAACGTGCATGTTGTGTGCTTCTGGTTGAACCAAACATGGATGATTTTTCATGGATCTATGATCCTTCATATTCAGATTATTGTTACGCTATCGAAATTGAATGTATTGCACTTGTTACCGACCAAACTAAATTCAAACAATTTTAGTTGGATTGGCTGCCTTGGATCATTTGCATAGATCTAACCTATCTAGTTCATGACCCTTGAATTAAATGCCATTAATTCAAGGATAACATTAGAATCCACCAAAAAGATGGGATAGTAAATTGTAAGATACACGTTAAAAAGTAAAATATTTTGTTTTGATAAGGGTAAATATGATGATCACAGAATTTAATTTCATGAAATCTAGATGTTAAGGGGAAGGCCTGTTGCGAGTGGGTGGAGTTAAAAACTTACCTCAGGGGTTTGAATTTAAAAAAAATATTATATTTATCAATAAAAACCTGACAGGAGGCAGAAGAAACATGAGATAGTAGATAAGACAAAAGGCTTTGGTATAAAATTCATCAAGAAATTGAAAATATCTTTTGTCGGCAAAAATAGCCAAAAGATTCATTTGACAAGAATGAGGATGTAATTTTCTCAGTACATTGATAGAAGCATTGAAGGAAGAATCACGGCATGATTCAAAGCCGTCTCTCAGTAGGGAAGTATAAAAGTCAGAGAAAAAAAAAAATTCTCGTTATTTTTCAACACCGTCGTAAAAGAAAATTTAAAAAAAATGAAATTCAATGAACTCCGTGCCATTTTCACATAAAAAAAATAAATATAAAAAATAAAAAATATGAAAATTTAATATATTTTAATTTTTCATCGATGTTAATATATTATCAATTGATATATTTTAATTTTATATATAAAAAATTAAAATATATCAATTAAAAATTTTCAATGGATGTGTATTCATTATTTTCTTTCTTATAACAAATGCAAGTTAAAAATTTGATTAAAAAAAAAGTGAAATAATAATCAAAATCAGAATATATAATATGTTACAAAATATATTATTTAATATATTTTAATTTTCAATTGATAACTTATATTATATTTACATAATCTTATTTTTTATATATATTATTTTATACTATTATAAAAATACACTACAGAAATGAGATTCGTATCATAATATGTACTAAACAATACGTTAGAAAAATAAAATGAGAGTAAAATAAGGAATAAATAAAATCATAAAGAGAGATGAGAGAGAAGAACTCCCACGTATAATTTTAAAAAATAAACTGATAAACAGTAGATTGGGGACAACGCCCCTTTACCTATATAAAGGATTAGTGATGTGATTAATCATCTAATTTTGACGACAAATAGGCTATTGGAGTAATTAATGATGTGATCAATAAACCTAATTGTGACATCACATAGATTAGATGAATAATTAGTGATGTGATCAATCATCTAATTGTGATTAGCATATGCACCACATTCTTAATTAATTAGATGATTTGTTGAAGAAAAGAAAGCAGCTAGCATCGACTTTAGTTTGATGTCCACCGGACCCACTAGTTTATTTGTCAAAAGAATATATAAATTAACATGCAGATGTCTCTTTAAATATTTGATATTACACATATACGCTTGAATTGATATATTTTGAAAAATGCTTCTATTAAGTTAGACTTCACATTTACGTCGGTCGATGATATATAATTCGTTAAGATATTGATGTTCAATCTAAACACTTACATGGTCATAATAACTAAAATTTAATATGAAAAATTCATCATCGAGATTTAGATGTGCGTGCTTGAAGCCCTAATGAACTTATGATCCATTAAGCTGATGGAAAACATAAGAATAGTTTGAGTACGTTAGAATATTATGTGGCAAGGGAAAAGATACTTATTCTTATCCTTTCTACAAATTATTCCTTTGAACTTAATCCAGATACTTTTATCAATAGTATATATATATATATATATATATATATATATATATATGAGAAAATATAAAATCCTTAGTAGCATATTCGTACAGTGCAATAATTTAGAGGGACATAAACGTAACGAACTGAAAAAAACGTTAATAAGTTGCCTTATGGACAAAAATTCAACACCTAACAAGTATGTGAAAAGCTGGAATCGACAGTGAGATTAGACTTTTCTTTTTCGTCTTATTGTTTCTATGCATAACGTTGACGACATTAAAAAAGAAGTTGCATCATAGCAACGTGGGCCGCCTTTAGGAATGCGATTTTAGATAACAACAAACGACTATATTCTATACACTGATATTAGACTTTCTCGTGGTTGTATACTTTAGCTGATAAAGAATCACTCTTATGGAGTCCATCAAAAATAAGTCCTACTCAGATTTGATAATGGTAGATTGTTTAATTAATCAATCACGTATGGGGACAAGGGATTTAGTTATTTAATTTCATCAAGAATAGTATATATTTGAAAAGAATAGTATAACTCTCAAATTTCATTAAATGTTCGGTATATTACACAATGCAATTAATGTTCTTGTGCTTTATGCTTGTGTCCCCTCCTTTTCAAGGGATCAATCCATGTAGCACCTCGACAATCCATGTGGCGTGTCCTGATCCACCACCATAGTGGAGTTTGGGGATACACAAGTGAGTGATTTATGATAACATCCAGGTAATCATGACCCTTAAAAATGAAACTTTTGCCTGAATTGTTGGATAGTCCTGACTTACCTCACCTCCTAGGTCTGCCAGGTAAGTTAGTTTTTGTTGATCGAGTTGAGGTTGATGAGTTAACTTACCCTGTTGAGAGAACTTCATTTGTCGTGGTAACTCATTATGATGGGTCAAGTAGGGCTTATCCAAATCAATCAAGCCTCAAGCCTGTCTGGTAGGTTTACCCTTTTATTTGCCTAACTCCAAATAGGTTAGGCATTCTATTCCCTTAGAAGGTCTTTTTTGTTATTCATTATTGAACCTATTAGGCTAATATTAATACTAGGATTTTCCTTTCTCTTATTAGTTACTTACAAACAATGGATGAATCAAACTAAAAATCAAGTAAATATTTCCATTGCCGTAAGTTGTAAAATCTAATGAAAAGATCAAACCATAATTTTCCCAATTCATCCCACCGGACACGAGTTTTTAACGACCTAGGTAAACTTTTCACGTACACGGAAAGTGACCACCAGACCCACTCGCCCCTAAGCCTACCTGTATTGTCCTCCCGTGTTCATTCAAAGGCTATCATGTTATCGCATACTCACGTCCTGTCATGTCGACGGTCCTCCTTAAGCCCACCCACACGTCGCTTTCCTTTATTTGTTGGGAATTTTGCCATTTCACCCCTGAGAATCTGAGATGATGCGGAAATCTTGGGATAGAATTCGAACTCACGTGCAAGAGGCGTCGAGTGCTCCGAGAGCTTTGTGACAACTCAAGTCTCCATGCAATGTTCCGACAACGACGGGGAATCATACTTGTGGAGGACACGGAAGCGAAAGCTTCATCACAGAGTGCATTTGTTTGTAGCAATGACGGGCAATTGATACGTTTTGCTATGGTCTCTCTATCTATAAATGTAATATGACTCAGATTACCACTCTAGCTTGGTTGGAAACCTCTTTACTTAGATGTCGAACATAATTGAGGAAAAAATAACTAATTTCCTAATAATCTACCCTTGAATTGAGCTTCTTACTCCCATCAATATCTGAGTTAATTAGTCTACGTTAACATATTATCAATTGCGGGTTTATCGGCATATGGCTATAGGATCAAATGCGTTGCAGCGCCATTAGATATGAGTGTCCCGTTGGTCACAAGTGTGAGTTGAGGCATTCCACATATGACATGAAATTTGTTAATGGTGGGGATACCAACCCTAAGACCTACATATATTCGGATCCATGCCCCATTTATTTCACCACGTGAGGGAATCAGTATGATGGTCTAGATAGATGGAGGTAGGAGGCACTACGTTGGAAAGCAATCTTCCTATATTTGAAATATTGTCGATATGAGAGGTAAAAATGTCCTTTAGTTTAAAATTTTGTAAAAAATTTGAAAAGAAGGATCATATTCAGAAAAATTTGGATATAGGCGACATTGGAGATTCGACCCACCTACATCCAAGCAAGGTCCTACGTACAAACCGGCCCAGAAATCTGGCCCACCTACACCAGAAAAGGCTCAAATACAACCAAATCCAAAAAATCCTGTCCACTAAAAGAGATGGCGAAAATGTACAGCACAACCACGCCCCCAATAAATGTTAACATGGCCACCACAATTAATAATGTGACAACATACGTACCTTGTCAGAGGACGTATCTAGTCAAAAGATCTTACTAAAGGCCTAACTCCAGCACCATAAATAACAGAGAGGGGCCATTGAGGCCCACTCTTAGGCAACTTGACAGAAGAGAGATTGTAATTAAGTTTCTTATTAGTGCATATTCGAGAGCGTTCTCCTCCCCCCAAACGTACACCCCTTGTGGTGGAACTGGATCATTAAACTCTTTGCCTCTCATGCGATTGCTTGAACCCTTGGGTTTGACACTCTATTCATATAGGGGGTCAAATTGTTTGAGTTGTTGAGTTGGGCTCTCCGATCAATTGGCGAAGTCTATGAGAAGCAATTATCACTTGATAACGCTTCCTGGCTCTTGAAGTCCTTTCGATGACTCCCGCAACTCGCAACTCCTCCCATGCTGGCCCTGAGAAAGCGCCAACTCAGGCTGAATCTATTGTGTCAGTGTCCAAGAGACGCCCTTAGCCAGCCGAGCAAAGCAAGGAGAAGCAGGGAGTCCCCAGCTAGCTGCTGGAGGACCAAGAGCATGACCTCCTCTCAGAGCTGCAAGCAAGGGAGTAGTATCAGGCTAAGTTGGTGACTCTTAGGGAAGAAGAAATTTCAATCATAGAAAAATTACCGGAGATCAAACAAATCCGGGAGTTCGGCAAACCCCCGCAGGGGGAGCCCCACTAGCCAAGCCTCGAAGACGAGCAATAGAGGTGGCATCATACGATGGAGGATGAGAACACCCGTCTGCGTCAACAGCTCGAGAAGCTAAAGCAAGAGCTTACTAGCCAAAAAGGGGAAGCTCCTCTTGACCCACTAAAAGTTCCTCTCCCACCATCAAAGGACGAAATCTCGGGGGCTCAACCCTTAACGACCGGCAGCGGAGGTTCGATTCCTAAGATCGTCCGCCAGGTCACTAGGGCAATGCGGGGCATACGCCCTCGGGCCTACGTCACCACCTACCCCTTCACCAAGGAGGTGATGACGACCCCCCTGCCTGAGAGATTCAAGGGGCTCGTTATGGCCCCATATGACAAGACGGCGGAGCCCTACAAATTCGTTGGGAGCTACCGCTAGATGATGTTGGTGCACAGCTACCCCGATTGAGTACTCTGTCGAGTATTCTAGTTCTACCAATCCAACATGGCCCATGAGTGGTTCAACGAACTGCTGGTCGAGTAGATCGCATGCTTTTAGGAATTGGCGGACAAATTCTGTCAACATTTTGTCGGTTGCAGAGGGTTAGAGACAACCCCAAGAGATTATCGCAAGTCTGGTAGCAGAAGAATGAATCTTTCCGGTCTTACATAGACCAGTTTAAGGCCAAGTACTTCAAATGTAAGCAGCCTCACGATGCCATCGTCATCTAATACTTCAAGTCAGGACTCCTGACTCAGAGGTTTTGGTATGACATCGATGATTTCTCGCTTAGGGATATGGTAGAGCTCTAGGACAGAGTTACAAGGTTCGCAGAGCAGGATGACTCTTTCAGCTCCCGCTGGCGGAGGGGTCTAAAGATGATGCTAGCCTGGTCCGGGAAAAGCGGGCTCTAGCTGAATCCGTCCCCATCTCCATCTGCGAGGGCAACTGCTTTAATAAGAGCAAGGCTAGCTTCCCAGAGCGGAGGAATGATCGGCCAAGCAAGGGCCGAAACAACGGACCCTGCCAACCTAGGTAGGACTACTTTGAAGAGTACACTCCCCTGGCCATAAATCAAGCGGACATGCTGCCGGAGGTATGGTCTACGGATAAAGACCTATTACCCCCACCTAAGCCAATGAAGAAGAAAGCTAACTCCAGGCCCTACTGCAAGTATCACAAGGCTTGAAGGCATGCCACCGAAGATTGTCGGGACCTATAGGACCAAATCGAATCTCAAATTCAGAACGGAAATCTGGTCCACTTCGTCAGGCGGAGCAAAAGCTAGGATAAGGGAAAAGGCCCCATGGAGGGCCTAGAAGACTACCACAAGGAAAGGCTTCAGCATTTCCGTAGGGTCAACATGGTATTCGTTAAGGGCCTAAAGCCTAATGATGCCATGGTTCGACACCTCGAGCAGGCGGTATCCCCCCTAGTACCCCCAGCTAAGTATTAATGCTAGATCCTAGCGACTATGCCTGGATTGCCCCAGCATATTCGCCACTCTACGACTCCCCCGAACTCCACCCTCACCTCACCTCCATTCCAAGGTCGTACGACCTTCTCACGCACACACTTGACTCACCACACACACCATCACGTTCGCCATCCCATGGTGATCCTACTGAGCATATTTGACGTGGTCGAAAGGCCTTATCTTTTGTTTCAAGTACCAGGTCGGAGCTCCGCCGCTACGTCATCTTCTCCGACCTCGGCTGTAGCAACCAGGTCATGTTCTTCAGCGTTCTCTTCCCCAAGCGTCGCGGAACACCTCCAGGAAGGATCCCAGGGCACCAATTGAAGGCATCGTCCTTAACAGTTGCTCCAATTGGAGAGTTCATCATTGCAGCAGTGCACGTGAAGAAAGGGTGGGACTTTAGTCCCACCTCGGCAGCTGACGAAGCGGCGTACGGAAATAAATTGAATTTATGCTATAGCCTTATCACCTCAGTAGCACGGGGTGAGGTCCCCATGCACGCCCTTACCTACGGTCAAGCCTCGTAAGTCTGGGCTTGGTCCGTTTACTCGGATACCCGAGTTTGGTCTGATTTGTTGGTTCTGAAAGAGGAAGAAGAGAAAAAGAGAGGAGAGGAGGGGGTTTTGCTCTGCTGCCCTCCTCTTGACTCTTGTGAGATTTGAGAGAGGCCTTTGCCTCTGCTGGCGTGCTGAGTCCAGTGCTACGCCTTCTCTGAAGCTAAAAGAGAAGAGAAGAAAGAGGAAGAGAAAAAGAGAAGAAAGAAGAAGAGAAGAACTTGAAGAAGAAGAGGCCTTTTCCTCTATTAAGGCGTCTAAGCCTATTCTGTTGTCTAATATCTGATACCTTAGTTCTGTTGATTAAATTGAGATGTGCTTGGCTTATCTGATTTGTTACTTTGAGTAGCTTGCTAAGCTTAACATTATAGGGTAATTTGGTGATTCAAGTCACCATTTTACCCTCTCATCTTTTTGCATTATTGACATCAGATTTCATTTATATATCATTATTATTTGAAATTCTTATATTGCATTTGATTGTGATCTTGAGTATTAAATTGCCACTTGCTTGTATGTTCGACCTCAGACTTTTATTAAAGTAATAAATATTATATGTTTTCGTACTGATTCGATCTATACTGCAACGCGACGATTTTAAAATCTATTTCAAAGCGACAAACACTTCCAATTCATGCTTTTCCAGTCTCTCCATAGAGTAGGAATAGTACACGGGGATTAGTCGGTCGAGTGCAAGCTCCTCAGGATCAAGCTGGAGCGCTCCTTGGAGCCAAAGGCCCCCAAGTCACAAAAATGGGGGAGGAAAAGAAACCAAGTCCAAGCAATCCAACAGGAAGTAATCCCAGTTGATCTGCCAACGACTTCAAGACTACAGTCAGGCTGTTCAGCCATGGTTATACAAATGTATCCTGACGACGCTGCAAAGCTCGTCCGAATCAGAGAGGACCTTGCACCCTTCGAGGTACAGGAGTTGCTACTTTTACTCTGGGCCATCGCGAACGTTTTTGCTTGGTCCGCCAATGACCTGCCCAAAGTAGACCCGTCCTTGATTCACCATCATCTGAATAATCAGGTGGGCACCCGTGCAACCAAGCAAGCATGCAGGCATAAGTTGATCGATCAATGGCAAGTGGCTAAAGCTGAAGTCCAAAAGCTCCTGGAAGCAGGATTCATCGAAGAATGCCTGTACCCGGCATGGCTTTCGAATGTAGTAATGGTGAAGAAGGCCAACGATCAATGGCGCATGTGCGTCGACTTCACCAACCTGAATGAAGCCTGCCTAAAGGATGAGTTCCCCCTACTAAGGATGGATTCCCTGGTGGACTTCTGTAGCAGACAATCCCACATGTCTTTCTTAGACGCCTATAGCAAGTACCACCAGATCAACCTTGCTCTAGCGGATAGGCCTCACACCTCCTTCATCACCGATAGGGGCCTGTTTTAATATAAGGTCATGCCCTTTGGCTTGAAAAATGCTGGGGTAACTTACCAGTGCCTTGTAAATATGATTTTCTTAAAAATAATAGGAAAATCATTTGAAGTGTACATTGACGATATGCTTGTGAAGGGGTCCAATTTTTCTCAACATCTGGAATATTTGGTGGAAGTGTTCCAAATTCTAAGAAACACCTACCTTCTCTTGAACTCTGACAAGTGACGAGTTCCCCCTACTAAGGATGGATTCCCTGGTGCACTACTATAGCAGATAATCCCACATATCTTTCTTAGACGCCTACAGCAGGTACCACTAGATCAGCCTTACTCCAGTGGACAATCCTCACACCTCCTTCACCATCGATAGGGACCTGTTTCAATATAGGGCCATTCCCTTTGACTTGAAAAACGTCGGGATAACTTACCAGCACCTTGTAAATATGGTTTTCTTAAAAATAATAGGAAAATCATTTGAAATGTACATTGACGATATACTTGTGAAGGGGTCCATTTTTTCTCAACATCTGGAATATTGGGCAGAAGTGTTCCAAATTCTAAGAAACACCCGCTTTCGCTTGAACTCTGACAAGTGTACCTTTGGGGTCTCAGCCAACAAGTTTTTAGGATTCCTAGTCTCTAACCGGGCAATTGAAGCTAACCCGGACAAGATCCAGGCAATTGTAGACATGCAACAAGCAGGCACCTTGAAAGGAATGTAGTCGTTGGTCGACAAGATCGCCTCATTAGGACGATCCTTGTCTCGATCTTCCGACAAATTTCTCCCCTTCTTCGAGTGCATAAAGAAGGGCAAAGGCTATAACGCTGCCCACTGGACTCCTCACTGCCAGAAGGCCTTAGAGGAAGTTACAAACGTACTCCGAAGTTGCCCCGTTCTAACATCTTCCCAACCCGGGGAAGTTCTTTCGCTATATCTAGCCACGTCTGTCTCCGTCGTCAGTGCCGTCTTAGTCGGTGACCAGGGAGGAACTTAGCGACCCATGTACTTTGTCAGCAAAACCTATCAAGGTGTGGAAGCTAAGTACATGGTCATTGAGAAGTTGGGGCAAGCTCTGGTCACTGTAGCCCGAAAGCAACACCTATACTTCAAGCCCATACAATAATGGTCCTGTCAAACTACCCCCTCCGGCGAATGTTACATAAGCCCACGGGGTCAGCATGATAGATCAAATGGGCTATGGAGTTGGCAAAATTTGATGCAAAATATCTGCCAAGAAAAGCCATCAAAGGACAAGTCCTCATGGATTTCATAGCTGAATTCACAGACCTCGATGCCTCCTTCACACTCCCCTGGCAGCTATATGTTGACGGCTTGTCTATGATAGTCAGGTTTGGAGCTGGGATAGCTCTAACCGCACCAAGCGACGTTACTCATAAGTACACCATAAAATTGGACTTCTTTACAACCAACAACCAGACGGAGTACAAGGCCATGATGGCAGACATTCGGGTAGCCAAATCTACAGGAGTCACCTTACTAGAGGTTTACACAGACTCCCAATTAGTCTCCAACCAAATAAACGGTGAATATTAGGCTCGGGATCCAAACATGATCTTGTATGCTGACAAGGTCAGAGAGGAGCTGGCTGATTTTAAGATCGTCTCGATCAGGCGGGTGCCTCGAGCAGACAACCCCCTTACAGATGCGTTAGCCAAACTTGTTGTTGTTATCCCTCAAGGACAAGAAGAGGACATCTGCCTTCAGACCCTAAGAGAACCAACTATCCACACTCTCAAAATGTTCGCGATAGAACAATCCATCTCTTGGATGACGCCTATCATTACTTATTTAAATTCTAGCGAGCTACCCCCGAGGGAACCTCGGCCCAAGGCTTTCCTCCTCAAAGCCTCAAAGTACACCTTGATAGAAGGGCAACTATACGGGCGAGGGTATTCCACCCCCATACTGCGCTCCCCAACTCAAGAAGAAGCGACCCACCACCTCCAAGAAGCCCATAGAGGCGTATGCGGTAATCACAAAGGCTACAAGGCACTCCTGGCCCAACTATTCTAGGAGGGTTACTTTTGGCTCCAATTGAAGCAACATTGCAAGGACTTTGTGTGCAAGTGTGACAAGTGCCAGACGTTCGCTACCCTTCACCACCAGCTGTCTGGAAAGTTAGTATCAAATCATTTTCTTGCGATGTATGTTATTTAGTCAAGTTAATCAATCAATCACTTCACAAACAAATGCTGTTGTCAGGTTTTGATCCCCAGCAATAATGTCAAAAAAAATGTAAGGCAATTGACCAACCACGGTTCGTATCAAAAAAATCGTCATTGTAGTATATGTCACAAATACAAACCGTTATCGCATCGATTTTTATTTAATTTACATAATTTTTACTGATTTATTCCACGTCGTTCACTGGGAGGCAGTTATTAATATACATCACTCTCTAAGTCCAAGATTATTCTTTAATTCCAAAAAGATAAGTTTTATGTACAATAAAGACTGAATAAATGACGGAATCAATAATGAATGAATTAATGGTTTAATTATGTACAAAAAGAATTAATTAAAATGCTTGCAAAAACCTAATTACAATCAAGCATCAAACACTACATAAATATACTCTATACTATCTACTTATAAGTTATATTACTAATACTTACATATATATACAATACTAACTAATAAAACATATCATACTTACTTAACTTAACATACTAACATATATAGTAACATATATAGGAGCTACAGCGACAGACACAAATGTCGCTAAACCCAAAAAATATATACAAACTCTAAAGCAGAAACTAGGGTCTATAGCAACACTTATTTTACCATTAGTGATCTTTTATTCTGTCAGTAAAGATACGTAGTTATTTATATACATATATATAGCTATACTGCTTGTACGTATGCTTATTATTTACCTTATACTTATTTATTTATATACACATACGCTATCCATTATACATATACATTTCTTCTTCCCTTCTTTTACTTCTTAAGTTTCTCTGTATTCTTCTTCTCTATATGTTCTTTTTCACTAAGCCTCTTCTGTGTCTCTTATGACACTTATCCGCATTCTCTGTATGTTTACTCTCTTTGTTCTCTTCTTTCTGTGTTTAGTGAGTCATTAGGGCCCTTTCACTTAACAAAAATGTGTTTAATTTACGGACACACCATTCGAGGGATACACAGCACCCAAGGAGGGTGGAACCAGACCTCTACTAGGTATCCCTAGTTTCTTAATTAGGTTAATTAATTACGTTTTTAGCTCATTACTGGGCCTAATCAAGCCCTAGCATAGTAACCGGCCCCCGACCCACACAATATTATCAAATATGCTCAGAATGCGCAGGTAATAATGCTCAGTGGTTTCAGGGGCCCGACGCCCATGACGACTAGCCTTTAGAAAATACTTTTTACTTTTATAGTGCTACAAGCGCTTCTCAACTTCCAATATGGCATTATCTGGGCGCTACTTCTACACAGCAAATCAGGCGCAGCTGTATTAGATTAAGGATTTTGGCCCTCAATTCGAGGGCCATAATTTATTATGAAATAAAAATAAATTATGGGATAATAAAATATTTACATAGTACTACTTAATTATACAATTAATTTAGAGTTTTAATTATATTTACTATATAAATAAATTAGCTAAAGTATACAGTTTATACATAGATAATTTTAGGTTTTATTCCTTAATTACGTATAAATTAGTTATTATATGGTCTAATTGACCTTATACTGAATTATTAAATATGTTAAAGTATTTAATAGATATTTTTATTGTATTTTACAAGCTTTATTTCGATTTTATTTATATTTAATTAGTTTATTTTGGACTATTTTGTTTATAAATTAAGTTTAAATAGTATATACACTATAAATATACTTAAATTATGTTAATTTACTTAAAATACAGTAGTATACATATACAGTATAAGTTAACTTAGTTTTAACTTAAATTACTAATTTATTTTAATTTAATCTAATAACTTAACTAGTAACATAATAAATTAATTATTTATTCTAGATATATAATTAAATTAAGGTACAGGATTTAATATGTTTATAATATACATATAAATACGTATAGACGGTATTATAACTTAATATGGTTATTTATAGAGGGTATTAATTTACATAGCTATTTAGTACATATAATTAGTTAAATTAATAAGTAGTTATATAATATAGTTATATGTAGTACAATCTAACTTAAATACTTAATTTATACACTACAATGTATACATAATTTATTTTTATTATAAATATGTATAATTTACATTATAGATAAATAGGCTTACAAAATAGCCTATATATATCCACTTATATACATAGTATACAAAGGACTTTTAGGTATTTTTGAGTTTTTTTCACTTTTTATGGATTTTATATCTTTTATGGAGGTAGGAAATGAGATGGAAAGAAATAGATGAGGAGAGAGAGCTGTTTCTGGTCTTTTAATGTATAGTTTCTTTTATTAAGTTCTATGGTATATAGAACCATCGGCTAGTATGTTCTACCAAGCTGGAGATTCAAAATACCATGAAACTTGGTATGCACTTAAGAAAATACCTACTCTTCAATCAGATAGGTTTATTTTATTTTTTTAGATTTTTTTCATAGTTTTTATTGAATTCCAAACTTCACACATTCTAAGCCTTTTAAGGGTTTTCTAGGGTGTGTTAAGGGCTTAGAATGGAACCTAAGGAATCTAAAAGGCAGTGGACTGCCTCAACAGGCTCAGTGTAATATATAGCAAAGATATAAACATCTAAGCATGCAATTCTACATGGATTTCAATTAATTGTAATAACAGCAAGCTGACAAAAGATTAAAATCAAGATTGCAAGCATTCTAGATGTTCATAAAAATTTGTTGAGTTTACATGAATGCTTGTATACAATTTAAGCACAACATTCAACTCAATTCAGCTATCTATAGAGCTAAAACTAAGCTACTGTCCTTGGATCTCTCAGATCAGAAACTACTGCAGCAACAGCATCAACCATAACAAAATCAGCAGCAAGATAATTGCTGGAAACACCAACAACAGCAGAAGCTACTGAGCTCCAACCACTACAACAGACTGGACTCTACTTTAGACGTCTTAATTGCTGCTGCAGTTAAGACAAACTCCATAGAACCAGATCTGCAACAAGGAGAACTCAGAAACTAAATCCAGGCACCTAATAGCTTGAAACAACCAATCAAATTCCAGATCAGACTCAAGACAGCCTGATCAAGAATTTAAAATGATTGTTTCAGGAATTATTTAGCTGGGTTTAGTGGGAATGTAGCTGCAATTGCAGCAATTTACTATGACTCTGGGATTTACAAATAAAAATCATTGAAATACCATCTGACAAGGGTTTCAATTCTCATAAAAATAACT
Source organism: Thalassia testudinum (assembly GCA_037157565.1). Taxonomy (NCBI): domain Eukaryota; kingdom Viridiplantae; phylum Streptophyta; class Magnoliopsida; order Alismatales; family Hydrocharitaceae; genus Thalassia; species Thalassia testudinum. The sequence continues at coordinate 158,465,940 of JAZHRO010000073.1, forward strand.
CAAGAATACAACTCAAACTCAAGATCCCTTGTCGATAAAATCTCATCAAATCAAAGGTGAAAGATATCTGATTTAGCTCTTTCTAATGCTATAGACAACATGTAGAAGGAGTTAAATCAGTCAATTTAACATATAAACTTAAATCCCAGATCTCTGAAATGTTAAGGAGTATTGAGAACTCCTTAGGTTGAAAATCAGAATTACTCTTCAAAATCAACTAAAAGATGCAAGGTAGAGTCTCAAATCAACTAAGTGATTTTCATTGGCTCAACCATGCATAAAAGACATTCAATTCCTCACGAAAATCCAGATTAGATTATGGCTCATCTAATGTGAATTCTAATCTTAGAATCACCTCGGATTGCCAGCCAAACAACGAATCAAATCAACAATAACTCAATTTGCTAGATCAAAGCATTCAAAGCTCACATGAATCTAAATCCTTGAAATCTGAATTTATAGAAAATCTGGCAAACCGGTTCCATTTTAAGCTCAAACCAGGGACTTTTATGACAAAAATGAGATGAATGGGAAGCCCTTAATGTGATTTTCAATGCTTATTTCAGATCTGAGGTTAGAAACAAATCAGATATGAAATTAGATCTAATGAGTGGGTGAATTGCGAGAAACAAATCGTGGGAATCAGAAGCGATATGGAAAATGAGTAGAGGGAGAAAAATGTTCAATGATGACCGTATGACAACGTCCCCTCTGATCTCGAATGATGAGAGGAGGTGGGGGGGGGGGGATTCTACTCTAACTCTACTCCTAATGCTAAACTAACAGGCATAACAGATCATCAGTAATTCTAATTCTAATTCTACTCTAATCTACCTAACTAAAGCAACAGTTAAACTACAAAATAGTAAAACTATTCTAAAAGGAAGAATGGGACCTGTGGGTCTCCACTCAGCGGATGGAGTGGAAGAAGGGAGGGGGATCTCCAGCGAATGAAAAGCTTGCTAGTGAAGCTTCTGGGTCATCCTCAGGCGTACGTCATCCCTAGCGACGAGGAGGAAAAGGAGGTGAAAAACTACACCTTTGTCACAGGTGCAGCGTTTGAACGGGTTAGGGGAACTAGAGGGGAAGAAGGGATCACTCTCAAGGAAGTAGGAGAGGAGGCAATCCCTTACACGCGTGACCACTGAAGTGCTTAAGTAGCGATTGCAGTGATTCCAGGCACCGCGCGAGTGAGATTACTCAATGAGAGCATCGGCGGTAAGGATGAGAGGAGAGAACGCGCGGGTTGCCAAATCAAAAACTGACCGTAGGATGAGATCTAGGATGCGAGGTGACCACACGTGCCACTTTGCGCAAAGGTTCGAATCAAATCGAGCCACAGATCAAACGAGCTGAGAGATCAACGATTCAGATCACGTGAGTTCATCGCATGAACAGTGTCAAGGCGGGAAGCAGTAGGCGTTGGAATTCTAATGGTGAAATTGTAGGGACACCCTTTAGCGAAGGGGTAGAAGATTTGCACAAGAGCCCGTAAGTGGTAGAAAGTAGTTACAGAGTCCTCCTTAAGAGCTTTCAAAGTGGTCCCTGCGGGTTACAAATTAGTCCGGGGAAGTTTTCTAATGAAGGAAATGTAATGCATAAAGGACCTAAATGTAAATCTTCAATTTCAAGGCCTTAATGATATCCAAATGCCTTCAAGTTTTCATATGAGCTTAATTGAACTTTTGAGAAGTTAAGTATACTTTTAATTTGAACTTTTAAACTTGTTTGTGTGTTCAATTAATATTTGGATCACCATTTGACCTTTTTCTCAATAATATCTCGTTTTATGACCTAATTATGCAATCTTAACACAGAATTAATGTTTTAGGTATTTTTCTTTGATTCCCACACTTAACCATTTTTATGTGTTAATTTGACATTGTTTAACCCAGTTTCTAGCTTAACTTTAGCTTTTTAGCTATGATGAGTAGCCACTCATCATGATGTCGCCCAACCCCTTTGCAAAATGGGGCATGAACTTCGTTGGCCCCCTCCTGCCAGCCTCAGCCCAGAAGCGGTTCATCCTGGTGACTGTCGATTACATTTTCAAGTGTGCCAAAGTTGAGGCCAAGGCCAGCCCCACGGTTGATAGGGTCATATCCTTCGTCCTCAAGAACATTACAGCTCAACACGGGATGCCCCATTACATTGTCACGGACAATGGAACCCAGTTCGTCTGCAAAAAATTTGAAGAATTTTACTCCAGCTGGGACATCCATTTGTGGTTTACATTAGTGGATCACCCACAAGCGAACGGGCAAGCCGAAGTGACCAATCGCACCATCATCTCAATGCTCAAACATCGGCTGGATTCAGCCAAAGGGAGATGGGTGGACGAGCTTCTGGAAGTTCTTTGGGGCTACAAGACTTCTCAGAGGACTTCCATAAGCCATACACCATTCAACCTGGTATACGGCATGGAAGCCTGGCTACCTATTGAAATAATCCTCCCTACCTACAGAATACAACTCTATGACTCGGCCACCAACGTTGATCAAGTACGTCTATCGCTAGACCTCTTGGATGAGCTAAGGGATAAGGCATCAAAGACAACACTCAAGCATAAAGAAGCCATTGCCGCCTCCTACAATAAGCACGTTTATAAATGGACATCCTCCCAAGGAGACCTAGTCCTACGCAAGTGCAAGGTCTCAATGCCAAGCTAGTTGGGCGAAAAGCTAGACCCACCATGGGAGGGCCCCTATAAGATTCGTAAAGACAGTCTAGGAGACTTCTATGAATTACAAACCCTAAGTAGCAAAAACATCCCCAAAACCTGGCATGCAAGCAACCTACGAATGTAACATGTATAAATGCTAACAAGCAATAGAGATAGAGATTTCCTTTCTTCATTTAAAAAGGAGTGTTTCCTATTACATTTCTTTAAAAAAAAAAAAGAGAGAAAGAAGAAGGCAACCTTGGCAGATGATTCAAGGACTTTGCACCTATGTCCCAAGCATATCCCCCCCAGGCACGGGCGAGAGGGAGAGTGGACCGATCACCCCTACAAGCAAGTCGACAGCCTCCGCCTGGCCTACCTCCTCTTTAGTACCTGGCTGGTCCGCAAGCAGTTGCACGGTCTTGTCATCGATAATAAGACCGGCCACTTTTGGATGATCATATTCTAACATCAATTGGTCGATAAACTAGTCGCATAACTCTTCAGAAGAGGCATGCGTCCTCACAATAAGGGTCTACACAACAGCCAGCGTTTGCTTCCCAATCTCCTTTGAGAGTTCCTCCTGGGTAGCTGCCATAGACGGATGCAGGACGTAAAACACCATCACCATCTCCACATCCAACTCTTGCTCCTCAGCCTCCTCCAGTTTATCCACCCATTGGCCCCTCTCCTTCGCGAGCTACTGGACCTTACTAAGGTCTGCCCTCAAGTCCTCTACAGTCGCCCTTACCTTCTCCAAACTTGCTCACATAGAAGCAAGTCTATCAATTGAGGCGCTCAGGCGAATGCGCTCTTCCTCAAGAGCCCTCTCTCACCCCTCCACAGACAAGGAGTGTTCGGCCCTAAGCACTTGCACCTCCTCCTTCAAAGAAAGGATGTTGGTACAAGCGGTCGAGAGACGCTTGGACAAGCCCCCCAGAGCCCTCAAATCGGCACTGTGCGTTCTCATGAGGTTTCCTCCAATCCCTCGCCAACATGGAAGGCCTCCCTCAGGCTAGATCGGGCCCTCTTCAGCTCCCCCTCCAACTAGCCCATATCGTTGGTCTCCTCCTGCTAGGAACGAAGCTTTCGCACGGCCTCCTTTGCCACCTTCCCCTTCTCTTAGGCAGTCATGGCCTACACCATTTAGCGAAGTAACTGTCGATGCCCGCCTTGGCCGTGACAGCCCACTAGGCAGCCAGGTCTGCTGCGTCAGCTTGACCAGCCAAGCTAGAAAGGTCCAGAGGAGCGCCGTCGCGTGAAATGAAGGATGACCCAAGCATCTCTACCTGTAAACCACAAGCGCGTCAACATACAAAGAGCTCTGGCAAGAAAAGGTTAATCAATGAAAGATATGCCCCATAAGCTTATCACGCACATGCAGTAGAAGAAAGTATGGTTAAAATTCATGCCCCTAGGCCCAGATGTGGCCCAAGACATGGCATCATTCAGGTGCCTTAACACCTGCTGTTCCAAGCCGGCAGCACCGCTTGACGCCCTTGGTTGCACTGACACCGCATGCCCAAATGCGAACCACTAGGGGCACCCTCCAGTATGAATCCAGCAATGGACTTGACTGTTTGGACAATTATCCCCAAGCCCCCCAGCAAAGGTGATCCACCAAAACTCGTGCACCAGTAGAGCTTCGCCAGTAGTAAGGTTGGCCAAAAATGCTGGTAGTGGTAGTTACCTCTTTTGCCAATAGGGCGAATGCTCTTGGGGCAGTCGACGAAACTAGAAAGTCAGTAGTACCCCCTGCACAAGTCATCTCTAGGGGTGCCACCGGAGGAGAGTCGCTCAAGGAAATCACCTCAAGCGGCCAAGATGGCTCCAGGGGGGTGGAAGGCACGCCTTTCTCCTTAGCCTCGTCACAACACCATAGAGTGGACATCGTGGATTCCTCTCGCGGAAGCTTCACATGACGACCCCTCTTGTCATGCCTCAAGGGGACCTCCAGCTCCACCACGACATCTTCAGGGGCCTCCTCCTCCTTCCACTTCAGCCGCTTCTGATAAGCAGGTCGACTCCTCTCCACTTGCTCCATCGGCCCCTCCTCACCATGCTGCGACCCACGACAAGCCGAGCTACTGCCTCAACGCTTGGGTGCAGCTAGCCGAGCGAACTACTCGAAAGCTACAACCAAAAGAGCCAAAAAATACTAGATTAATAAAAAAACTAGCAGGTACAATATACGATACGAAAGCTACTTTTACCCCTCCTACTTACATGGTGTAGGAAACGAGTGCGCCACCCATGACAATGCCTCCTGAACATCCTTCCGCCTGAGCTCCGATCGAGCAATCGGATCAAACCTAATTAATTTTTCCGCATCTACCCACACGGATGGGTCAAGCTCCTTGGATCGATGCGGTTGTTCCCTCTTAGGCGGACCTTGCCAAGTATAGGGGACTCCGAGGTCTTCGATGTTGGAAATAAAAAAGAAATGGTGGTCTTGCCCTTTCAACCTATCAGGGAGATCCACTATCCGGTATCTAGTCTGCCAGCTGTACAGTGTGTAAGTGCTTGACGGAGGCTTGCCCTTGTTCACCTTCAGGGGCATTAGCCCAAAATGTAGGCGAAACAAAACGAGGAGGGGGGCAATCCCTAAATGAAGGCAGAGGGCAGTAAAAGCTTTCAAAACCAACCAGCAATTAAGGCTGAGTTGTGAAGGAGCAAGGTTGTTGGTAACGATACCAGGTGTAAGCTGCCTTGTTCTGTCTTGTTGTGTCTTTATGTTTATTATAGTTTAAGTATAATAAACATAAAGACACAACAAGACAGAACAAGGCGGCTTACACCTGGTATCGCTACCATTTTGACGCTGTTGTCGGGGAGCAACGGCTATTCTAGAAGCTATAAAATCTCTATTTGTGAGTTTCTAATAATCTCTTCTCTCTTTTGTGTGCAGGTACAGGAAAATCGAGAAGCAGCCACACAACAACCACTCCAAGGACAGGTAATTTCTATCCTCTCACTATTAACCCCTAAATTCTAAAGAGGAAGAAAAAGAAAAGAATAAACAATATAGGTATAACCTGTCTTTCATACCTAGTAACAGCTGCATGTTTTCAAAACACTATTCCTACACACACTATTAAGGATATTTAAGGGCTAACACCTTCTTTCCTGAGCCTTAATTACCCAACAAGGAGTTAACTAGACCAAGTAGAGCCAACATAGGAATTAACATTAGGGTTTTAGAAGCACACTCCTTAATCAAGAATTGAGAAATCCCAAAAGAAGTGTGCCTAAGCCATTGATTGAAAATACCTATTCAGAAAAATCCTAAGGAATTGGCTCTCTAAAAACACTTGAACCCTAAAAGATAAGACCTAATAAGCTCTCAAAGGAACTAGCAGGTGAAGTTGACCTCTTGGGTCAACCAACCTTCAACTTAGGTCACTCTTTGCACTCAATAAGCCTAAAGTTCAAGTGAAAATCTAAGCACCCTAATCTTAAACTAAAAGTGGTAGACTTAAGAGGTCAAGATCCCCATCCTGGTCTACCTAGAATTTCAGTGACAAGAGAGGTCGAGTGGGGGAAACCCTGTAATCCGTGGGGATGCTCTACCGTATAGGGGTCTTTGCGGGACTCACCCTCTCTGGCTGCCTAGGTAATTCTCAGGTGGACGATCTTTTGATCAAGGGGTCCATCTGCCTCGAACCTCTATAGTCACCCATCAATTTGGGTGTCTTGATTGGGTCCAGCACCTGCTAAACTCATCTCTTCCAATAGTGTATGTTTGGTAGGAGGTCCTTGAAACCTCCTTTAGAACTTCACTCTCCTCGAGGCCGAGCCTCAGTGCCCTTATTTGAGAAAACAACACTTCACATCGACCTCTCCTCTGACTCCGAACCCAACTCACCTTCTTCTTCCACAATGGCTCAGCCAGTTGAGGAAGAGAACAATCTGGAGCATCAGCTCCAGCGACTCAATGACCTCTTCCAGAACTTTGTGCACCCACCGCAGCGTCCTATGATGCGGGACCATTATAATCCTGCTGCGGTGGCTATTGAGCCTCGAGTCAGAATCCCGACTAGAGGACCTGATTCTGAATTAAAGCCCAATATGATTCATGCCATACCTAAATTTCATGGGCTTAATTCTGAAGACCCCTTCCAGCACATCAAGCAGTTAAAGCATCTAGCCCAAAAGTTTGGGCTAAATGCACAAAATCGAGATATTCTCCTCATGAAAATGTTCTCCTTCTCCCTTATGGACAAGGCCGCTCATTGGTATCAAACACAGACCCGACCGATCAACAATTGGGAAGAACTTCGGTTCGAATTTTTGAAGTTCTTTCCCATTGGTCGGACCAATGCCTTGCGCCATCAGATTACCCACTTCACTCAGCAATCGGGAGAACCTCTCCATGAGGCATGGGATCACTTTCAGGATCTCATGAGAAAGTGCCCCTATCACGGAGTTCCTAAATGGGAACAAGTCCAGTCTTTTTACCAGGGACTCCATGAGGATATTAGGCTTTTCGTCAATGCAACTTGCGAAGGGAATATCATGGGTCAACATGAGGACACTGTGTGGGAGATTCTCAAAAATATGTGCGAGAACTCCATCAATAACGACTCCATGGGATTATTCGACAGGATGAATACCCGCGCATCGACGAACCTTAGGGGAGCACATGAGACGCAGGGTCTGTCCGCATCAGTCGACCTGGAATTAATGGCCAGTCGATTGGACAAGGTCACTATCATCGAGAAGAAGGTGGACGAGCTGACTCAGCACTTGCAGCGAGCCACCTCTGCGCATAATTCCTTTGCACAGCCTCCTTCCACACGGGAGACTGTGCAAAACATTCTCCACCGACCTTCTCCTGGGATGGATCCGTATCCACCCCCATCTGATTCTCGGATCAGAGGATCCTCCGATCCTTTCTATACCAGCCCGGGGAATTCCACTTCCCCATTCTCTGATTCTTTGGAGGTTCCTCAGACTTGCGAGGACCTCAACGCCATCCAGAATGATCCATTCTCTAACACCTACAATCCTGGATGGCGCAACCATCCCAACTTCCAGTGTGCGGGAAATTCCTAAACTCAGAGACCACCCTTTCAGCCCCATCCACAACCACCTCGTCCTTACCAGCCGCTTTGGCCCAACCCTACTTATTCATCAGGGCCAAACCAAGACCAAATGTCCCTCATCCTTCAGACTCTAGCTGACATTCAAAGAACGAATGTGGCTATTCAGAAATAACACAAGGACGAACTTACAGAGGTTCGAAATCAACTAGCCCAGTTGGCAAATTCTGGCCAACCAGGCACACTTCCTTCCCAACCTCTTCCTAACCCAAATAACATGTCGACCCAGCGGCGCGTTATGAACCCAAACCCAAGCCAAGCACACATGATTTATCAGGCCCCCTCTGTTCCTTCACCTGATGGGATGGAGGCTTCCACTTCTTATGCGGGCTACCAGCAGCAACCCATCTTACCCAACCCTAACCAAAACCAGGCAGGACTGAATTTTGTAACGACCCGTAGTGGTAAGGAGACCCAAGATCCACCCTATCCAAACCACTCTAAGCCTGGTAGTGATCCCAACCCTAGGACAGTAATCCAGGACGTTCCTATCCCTGTCCCAGATCAAAGACCTGGACCTATCCTAGAAGAACCAACCAAGGTTCCTTTTCCCGAGGCCTTGACCAAGGGAAAGAAGACAACAAAACCCGTGGCACCTGAGGAGGACCTGGTCAAGCTCTTTGAGCAAGTCCAAATAAACATCCCCTTGATGGATGCAATTCGCCACGTACCGGCTTACGCACGATTCTTAAAGAATGTGTGTACACCTCAGCGTAAGCCGCGAACCAAGAGTGGGAGTCCAATTGTACTATCAGAGCAAGCCAACTCTATAATCCTAAGCAGGCTCCCACCTAAGGCAAAAGATACTGGTACTCCCCTGATTTCCTGCAAAATAGGTGAAACCCAATTTGACAGAGCATTGCTAAACTTGGGTGCTTCCATAAATCTGATACTCACATCCTTACTTTGCCACCAAGAAGAATCTAACCTAAAACCAACTGAGGTGACACTGCAATTAGCTAATCGATCTATAAAGTCACCTAAAGGGATTCTCGAGAATGTTATTGTAAGAGTGTGGGATTTCTATTTCCCTGTAGACTTTATAGTCTTAGACATGGACATGCCTGAGAACTCTAGGGATACACCGATCATTCTAGGGAGACCTTTCTTGGCTACTGCTAGAGCCAACATCAGTTGTGAGGAGGGCCAGATAGAGCTGAAATTTGGAAACCAAACCCTCAAAATTGATATATTTAAGGCCCAACAAAGAATCAATTGCGGTGTCATCGAACAAATCTGTGATATTAGGGCTCTGGTTGATGAAACGCATTTTAAGAATGATCTGATCATACCTCATCAACCACAGAAAGATCTTGAACCGCAATTAGAGGAGTCAAATCCAGATTTAGACAGACCAATAACTCCTACCCTTGAACCTCACACTTACCCTGAACCACCCGCTGCTGCTGATAACCCTGTCCTTGAACTGAAACCCCTTCCCGATCATTTGAAATACATCTTTTTGGGTTCTAATCAGACTTTTCCTGTGATTATAAATTCCAAGCTTACTCCTGAACAGGAATCCCGTCTGATTGCTGTTCTCCAGCAACATCGCAGAGCCATTGGGTGGACTCTCGATGATTTGAATGGAATAAGTCCCTCTTATTGCACACATCACATTTATTCAGAAGAGGACGCACAACCTTCTCGTGAGATGCAGAGACGTTTAAACCCCAATTTGTAGGCGGTCGTGAAAAAGGAGATCATCAAGTGGTTAGATGCAGGGATCATCTACCCGATCTTCGACAGTCATTGGGTGAGCCCAATTCAGGTTGTGCCTAAAAAGGCAGGGCTCACCACCATTACGACTAAAATCGAAGAAGTCATACGTACCCGATTAGCCAACTCATGGAGAGTCTGCATAGATTACCGATGACTCAATTCCTCCACGAAGAAGGATCATTTCCCACTACCTTTCATTAATCAGATTCTCGAGAAATTAGCGGGAAATCGATTTTTCTGCTTTCTTGATGGGTACTCCGGTTATAACCAAGTAGCTATTCATCCTGAGGACCAAGAGAATACCACATTCACCTGCCCCTTCGGAACTTATGCATTCCAAAGGATGACTTTCGGTGTCTGCAATGCACCCGCGACTTTTCAGCGGTGCATGCTTGCCATATTCTCTGATATGGTAGGTGACTATCTGGAAGTCTTCATGGATGACTTCTCAGTTTTCGAGGTATCATTTGATGATTGCCTCCAGCACTTAGGCGCTGCATCGACGTTAATTTGGTTCTTTCCTGGGAAAAGAGCCATTTTATGGTGCCTGAGGGGATCGTCTTAGGACATCCAATTTCTGAGAATGGCATCCAAGTGGATCGAGCCAAGGTTGATCTCATTTCTCATCTTCCTATGCCTAGCTCGATCAGGGACATCCGTTCTTTTTTGGGGCACGTCGATTTTTACCGTCGTTTCATTCCTGATTTTTCGAAAATCGTGCACCCCTTGACTACTCTTCTCTCTAAGGATGTGCCCTTCGAGATCTCCACAGAATTCACTCAAGCATTTGAAAACCTCCGTGACCGAGTCACCTAGGCCCCGATCCTACAATCCCCTGATTGGTCTCAACCCTTTGAGATCATGTGCGATGCATCTGATTTCGCTGCAGGAGCGGTTCTGGGGCAGAAAGCTGACGGGAAACCCGTGGTCATCTACTACACTAGTAAGACACTTGATGAGGCTCAGTGTAACTATACAGTTACGGAGAAAGTGCTGCTAGCCGTAGTATTTTCCCTTGAAAAATTTTGATATTATCTCCTGGGTTCCCACGTCATCATCTACTCGGATCACACGGCTGTGGGGCATCTCCTTGCCAAGAAGGACGTGAAGCCCCGACTAATTCGATGGATCTTGCTATTGCAAGAATTCGACCTCGAGATTTGCGACAAGGCGGGAAGACAAAATATGGTAGCTGACCATTTGTCTCGCCTTCCTTCTGAGATCATCAACCCTTCTGAACCCATCTCGGAGCATTTCCCTGATGAGCACCTGCTGACTATTGGTACTAGACTTCCATGGTTTGCTGATATAGTAAACTACTTGGCATCTCATCAGATCCCGTCTGATTGGCCGAAGGCCAAGAAAGATAAATTGTGCTCTGATGCCAAGTACTACATTTGGGAAGATCCGTACCTCTTCTGCATAGGTGCCGACCAAATCATCCGAAGATGTGTCCCGAGAGGTGAAGTCAATGATATTCCTTCCTTCTGCCATGACCAGGCATGCGGTGGTAATTTCTTTGGGCACAAAACCGCATTGAAAATCCTCCAGTGTGGCTTTTATTGGCCCACTCTGTTCAAGGACGCATACAATCACTGCAAGGCATGCAGTCGTAGCCAAACTTTGGGCAACATGAGCCATCGCGACATGATGCCTTTGCAGCCAATTCTCGTATGCGAAATCTTTGATGTTTGGGGGATTGATTTTATGGGCCCCTTTCCTATTCTGGATGGTTTCGAATACATTCTACTAGCTGTGGACTACGTGTCCAAATGGATCGAAGCCATACTGACCCGAACCTGTGATCATAAAATCATTCTCAAATTCATTCATCACAATATCTTCTCACGGTTCGGGATTCCTCGTGCTATCATCTCTGACGAGGGGACCCATTTCACAAATGCTTAGTTCAGATCACTGATGACCAAATACGGAGTGTCGCACCGAATCTCCACTCCTTATCACAACCAGACTAATGGTCTAGCTGAGCTATCAAATCGGGAGATCAAGAAAATCCTGCAGATCACTGTTCGGCCTGATAGGAAGGACTGGTCGTCCCGACTTCCGGAAGCCTTGTGGGCCTATAGGACCGCCCACAAAACCCAATTAAGCATGTCTCCCTTTAGACTGGTGTTTGGAGCACAAAGCCTATTAGGCAGTACAAAATTGTAATCTAGATCTTTCTAAGGCTGGAACCCACAGCAAACTTCAAATCAGCGAGATCGATGAACTACGTCTTGATGCGTACGAGAACTCGCGAATCTACAAGGAGCAGGTTAAAGCCTTCCATGACAAGCATATCTCTAGAAAGATCTTTTATCCTGGTCAGAAGGTCCTACTCTTTGATGCCCAACTCAAACTTTTCCCTGGGAAGCTGCGATCCAAGTGGGTCGGACCATACCTTGTCCGACAGGTTTTTGGAAATGGAGCCGTCGAGATCAGTCCGCTCAGCCATGATTTCGAACCTTTCATCGTGAATGATCAGAGACTCAAACCGTTCATTGATGTAACCTCTACTGATTTGGCTGAATCATCATTTATCCTCCATTTTCCCTGAGCATATTGCACCCAGCCGATGGCATAAAACTCAGCGCTTAACGGGAGGCAGCCCGTCATTCTCTTTGAAAACCTGAAACCTTTTCTGACACCTTTGTGCACTTAAGGTTCACCCTTTAGGACAGCCGACTCCACCTTAGGTGCTTGCACCTGAGATTAAAAATCGTCCGCAACAGCCACCCCGACCCATTCACTCATCAAAACATCTGTCCTAATGTATGAACTAAGTTGAATAAAAATCCCCTAAGTTACAATGAGGACATTGCAATTCTTAGGCATGGGGGGGCATGAAAGTGCAAAATTTTGTAAAAAAAGGGTTTAAATAAAAAAATTCACATATGCCGAAAACACCATAAAAATTTAAAAAAAAATTGGAAAAAGAATAATAAAATGAGAGGAGGAAAGAAAATTTTGAAGACTCTACAAAGGAGGAGGAGAAGAAAAAGGAACAAAATGAAAAGGAGCACAAAATAAAGGAAAAGTGATAGTCATTAGTAAGAAATTAAGGAATTAACCTAAGTTCTAGACCTCATTCAGGAAAAGAAATGGAAAGTGCACAGTGAGATTAGTAAGAACGCGAACTTTAGGTATTCTTGGATAGACTCTTAGTACCCATTAAGATCTAGACATTCTTCAAGAGGTTGAGAAAAATGAAAAGCTTAAGTATTAGGTCCAAGGCTTAGGGAGTATTTGGCCTCGTTAACTAACTTTTGGTTTATGGGACTTAGTAACCTAAGCACCCTAACTCCACACACAGCCTGGTTCAGTAAGCGTAAAAATCAAAATCACGCAGAAGCGTCGCAAAAATTCTGAAAATAACACCTAAAGTAGGAGCGGCCGATCAACACAAGTTGATTTGGGCAAGTTCCCAGCGTGGAGAGGTGGGAAATTCCCCTCAAAGATGCGTAACAAAATATCATCTCCTCGGTGCTTGTCTCTTAGGATATTTACATATCCTACTGGGGGCATGTAACCACTCTGCTGGTTCAGATTCCATGGATGGCATTATCCCGAAATGTCAATTGCCAGGGTCTGAATTCAGCCACAGAACACCATGGATGGGATTATCTCGAAATCTCAACAGCCAGGGTTCTGGGGTTTACCATGGGCGGTGCTATCTCGAAGCATCGACTGCCGGAACCCTTGAGGATTGATGATGGGGACAAGGAATCTGATACAGATCGTGTTGAAAAGCTAATCCTAAGCTAGAATTAAAAAGAAAAAGAGAGAGAAAACTCTCCAAACAGAAAATCCTCTACCTCTCTTTCTTACAAAACGCACTGCGAACTGAGCCAGGGCTAAAATTATCTCAAGCACGGATGCTTTAACTACAAAAGTCCAATAAACCTTAGGCTAGTTCTTGTAGGCCTTAAAAACCTTTGTTAAGGACTGAAGCTAAGGCTAGACAAATCTGGATCTTGGTTGGTACTAGAGTACCTTTTAGGCTTATGGTTGGCATTCCGACCTAATCTAGCTTGCAAAAGAAAAAGCACTTATCTGAAATCATTAAGAACTTCATGGTCTAGAACAAGGGTTGAAACCTTAATATTTTGCTAAGGGACTAGCAAAAGCTAGGCATGGGGGTATGATGAGAACCTCATCATGAACCCTAACTAGCACAATCTAACCCAGATATGTGAGAAAAAGCTCCTACATGACTCAAAGAAAGGCTTAACTCAGAGAATTCTGAGTTTAAGAATAAAACAAATCATAAGGGGTAAAACTGTAATTTCACCAATGTAATTTGCAAATAGGGTAATTAAGAGTCCAAACACAAGTCAAACAAGCTTAACAAGAAGGAAAGTGGGATGATCTGATCTAAAAAGGGTTATAGCAACTTCCAGGAATTAAATAACATTCTGTAACCATAAAATAAACTCACTTCAATTCACAAGGTTCGAGGCAGGATAAAAATCAAATAAAGCCTCTAAAATTCATAGAAAAATATTCTCTAGGGTTTAGAAACTTCAATTTGGCCATAGAAACCTATTTTGACCTAAAAAGAGAACCATGCCCAATTAATAACTTAATTTGGATTTTTACGCAAATTGGTCGGTCAAACATGGTCCAACCAAGAATTAAAATTCACCATTAAAATCCTTAGGTTCAAATTAATCTTGTATAAAAACTTGAGCCTAAGAGGAGACCTCCTTGACCGACTTTGCAATTTGGTCCTCTTCATTTACTTTTTGACCCTTATCTTTTGAAATCGTTGTGTAACGACCCGGTTCCAGAGTCCCTACGAGACACGAGAACCGGACGGGCTCAACTAATCCCAAGACCTAGTCGTCCAACGAGGAAGTAACCAAAAGAGCAGTAAAATAAACCACATTCAGCATGAATATAACTAACAGTAAGAAAGTACAACAGTAAAGAAAGAAACTACCACAGTATGTACCACCACAACAGTAGAACAACATTCATAATATAATTTAAACTGCAGGTAAAGAAAGTACAGCGGAAACAAGAACTGCTAACTACCACGTAACAAAAAGAGGTACAAGAGACAGTCGTAACTCTACTGGACCCTACTCAGCCCAGCGTCCTCTGCAGCCGCTGACCCTGGCTACTCAACACCTGGTCCTGAAAAAGGTAACGAGTGTAACACGTCAGCAAAACGCTGAGTAGAGTGGCAACTAAACTAAAGACAACAGTAGAGTGTACAGTAGCTGTTATGTTCGATTACTGCAACGGAACGGGGTCCTATCACAAGGATCAAACACAAGGAGTGTCTCAAAATAGTGTATAGCTACTGTAGACGGGTAGAGGAATTAATTTCGAAAAGAACGCAACTTGAATCGCGGAAAACGGAACCCGAACGGGCCCTAAACGGGTCGAAAACGATGAAACTGTGTAAAATCAGACGTCTGGAACTTCTTCCAGACGTCTTAAAAAGTGGATCAGAGAATTACCTTGTTCAGCGTGGTTTCCCAGACGTCCAGAAGTCTGCAGGGACGTCTGGCCTAGCTCCCAGACGTCCGATGGTCACCCCGGACGTCTGGAGGTCGCTCCCGCCGTCTGGTACTACAGCCAGACGTCTGATTCGCGTTGGATAGCGAATCACCGAGCCTGCGCACACCCATCTCTCTCCCTCAGTACGGTCAGTCGACAGGAAGGAAGAAGAAGACAGAAAACTCACCTTTCAGACATCTGGACAGTCTTCCAGACGTCGACCCCGCCGTCTGGCTATCAGCACAGACGTCTGATTCTGGAAATTTTTCCAGAACCAGGGCACGACTCGCCCTCCGCTCGCGACGCCGCACCTCATCGCACCTCGTACGCCTGCTGCTCGAGCCGCAGCAGGCCTCCCGCGTCGTTCCGCGCCCGCTGCGCTTCCCACCGGCCAGCCCTGGCAGCCCCGGCGAGCTCGCCCTCACGGCTGAGTGCCGCTCTCGCACGCAGCACCCCCTCCGCGCTCACTGCGGCCGTCGCCGCCGCAGCAACCCCGCGCCCGCTCCCGTGCTCGCTCCCGCGCTCGCTCTCGCGCACTGGAAGGAGAAGAGGAATGGGGTGGAGGCGACAGGAGGGAGCGCGTGGCCTTTTAAGGCCGCGCGAGGAGGAGAGAGAATCACGGCAGGGCGTCTGCAGCCGCAGAGGGAATAACGAATATGCGGGTCTGCGCGCTCAGGCGCGCAGACGACCCGCGCATGTCGAAAATAACTGATTTCCAGACGTCTTGAAACGATCCCAGACGTCTGGTCAGACGTCTGGATGTGATCCCAGACGTCTGGTCCGACGTCTGGGCCACCTCCCAGACGTCTTAAAAGACGTCTGGGGCACGCGTTCGTAACAATATAACAAACTCAAAGGAAGTTTCGTCCCCGAAACTTCCTTTGAGTTTGTTATATTGTTACGCGCCAACTAGGGTGCGGGAAAAGATGTCCAATTAACCATAACAAACTCAAAGAGGACCGAAGCCGGTCCGAAAAGACGTACTCGCGAAAAGCTCCGGGTACCGCTCCCGCATTGCCGCCTCAGGCTCCCAGGTAGCCTCCTCGTACCGCTGGCTCCTCCACAAAACCTTTACCAGGGGTACTTGCTTTCGTCTCAAACTACAGACGGCTCGGTCTAGGATCTGCACTGGCCGCTCGGGGTAGGTCAGGTCGTCACCCACCTCGACGCTCTCGTGGCTCAGTACGTGACTGGAATCGGCTACGTACTTCCTGAGGTTGGACACGTGGAACACGTCGTGCACACCAGAAAGTTGCAGGGGAAGGGCAAGTCTGCAAGCAACGGGTCCAACCCACTCCAGGACCTCAAAGGGCCCCACGAACCTCGGCGCGAGCTTCCCTCTCACCCCAAACCGCTGTAGGCCCTCCATGGGCGAAACACGAAGGAAGACGTGGTCCCCAACCTCAAACTGCACCTCTCTGCGTCTCCGATCCGCGTAGCTCTTCTGTCTGCTCCTGACAGTGCAGAGTCATCTGTGGATCTACTCGACTACCTCCTGACTCTGCCGGATCAACCTGGGGCCAACCTCCCACTTGGTCCCCACCTCAACCCAACTCAAGGGTGCCGTACACTTCCGTCCGTACAGAGCCTCGTAGGGAGCCATGCCGATGCTCGAGTGATAACTGTTGTTGTATGCAAATTCCGCCAGGGGCAGGTGCTCCTCCCAAGAGCCCCTCCAGTTCAGTACACAGGCACGCAAAAGGTCCTCAAGTGTCTATATCGTGCGCTCAGACTGTCCGTCCGTCTAGGGGTGGTAAGCCGTGCTAAACCTCAACCTCGTCCCCAAGGCCTGCTGAAACTCAGCCCAAAACTGGGACGTAAAGCGGGTATCCCGGTCGGATACGATCTCTCACGGAACTCCGTGTAGTCGTACCACATCACGAATATACCTCTCTGCCAACTGTGTTGGTCCCAAAGTGACTCGGATCGGCAAGAATCACGCCGTCTTCGTCAGTCTATCCACTATTACCCAGACTGCGTCGCGTCCCCGCTGGGTAACAGGTAAGCCCACCACCAAGTCCATGGTGATGCTCTCCCACTTCCACTCTGGCACTGGAAGCGGCCGGAGTGGCCCTGCAGGCCTCTGATGCTCGGCTTTCACCTGCTGGCACACTAAGCACTGCTGCACGAACTCACCCACATCCCGCTTCATCCGTCTCCACCAAAACTCGAGTCTCAAGTCGTGGTACATTTTCGTGTTTCCGGGATGTATGGTGAATCTGGAACCGTGTGCCTCAGTCAGGAGCTCTCTCGACAGCTCCCCGTCTCTGGGAACGTAAAGAGAAATCCCCTGGGTCTCCTGACAGTACTCTGTCGCGCAAAGACTGTAAGTACGGATCGGCCATCTGTCCTGTGATGATGCGGTCTATCAGCTCTGGCCTAGTCTGCCGTGTCACCGTCACTGCCCCACAGTACCCTCGTAACTCTAGAGGTCGCCAACTGCCCACCTCCTCCAAAAGGCTCCAACTCTGTAACTGTAGACTGGCCAAGCGTGCGGGCGCCTTACGGCTCAAGGCGTCAGCCACCACATTGGCCTTTCCCGGGTGGTAGGAGATGCTACAGTCGTAGTCCTTCAGGAGCTCCAACCAACGTCTCTGTCTCATGTTGAGCTCCTTCTGGTCAAAAAGATATCTGAGGCTCTTGTGATCAGTAAAAATCTCGAAGTTCTCACAGTACAAGTAGTGCCTCCAGGTCTTCAGCGCAAAGACAACAGCTGCCAACTCTAGGTCGTGGGTAGGGTAGGTATGCTCATGGGGCTTCAGTTGCCGCGAAACGTAAGCGACAACGTGACCCCTCTGCATGATCACACCTCCTAACCCCTGCAAGGAGGCATCCGTGTACACAACGAACCCGCCACTACTGTCAGGGATGGTGAGCACGGGAGCCGAGGTCAACCTCTCTTTCAGCTCCAGAAAACACGCCTCACAGGCGTCTGTCCAAGCGAAAGGCACGTCCTTCCGAGTCAACTGTGTCATAGGACGCGCAATCTGCGAAAATCCTCTGATGAATCGTCTGTAGTAGCCTGCCAGTCCCAGGAAACTGCGAATCTCTGTGACTGAACGCGGTCTCTCCCACCTGAGCACTGCCTCAACCTTGGCTGGGTCCAGCGCCAAGCCGTCTCCAGAGATCACATGACCTAGGAAGGTCACCTCCCTCAACCAGAACTCGCACTTGCTGTATTTGGCGTACAGCCGGCGTCGTCTCAAAGTGTCCAGAACCATCCGCAAGTGCTGTCCGTGCTGCGTCCGATCTATAGAATAGATGAGTACATCATCTATGAAAACCACCATGAATTGGTCCAAGTACGGTCTAAACACCCGGTTCATTAGGTCCATGAAAGCAGCGGGGGCATTGGTCAGCTCAAACGGCATGACCAAAAACTCGTAGTGTCCGTACCGGGTGCGGAAAGCTGTCTTGGAGACGTCGGTCTCCCTGATCCTCAACTGGTGGTATCTAGACCTCAAGTCGATCTTGGAAAACACCGTGGCACCCCGCAACTGGTCAAACAAGTCGTTGATCCTCGGCAGCGGATACCTGTTCTTGATGGTGACCCTATTCAGCTGTCGGTAGTCCACACAAAGACGTAGGGTCCCATCCTTCTTCTTCACAAACAGTACCGGGGCTCCCCAGGGAGACGCACTGGGCCTCACGAAACCCTTCTCCAGAAGGTCCTGCAACTGAGACTTGAGCTCTCGCAGCTCAAGCGGTGCCATCCTGTATGGCACGGTGGAGATGGGGCAGGTCCCTGGTACTACTGAGATCTCAAACTCGATCTCACTCTCGGGCGGTAGTCCTGGTAACTCGTCTGGAAACACGTCAGGGTACTCTCTGACCACCGGGATGCTCTGGAAGTCTGCCACAGGGCTGGGCTCTGCCACCACACAAGCTAGGAAGCCCTCACACCCCTGTCTCAAAAGTCTCATCGCCCGAAGTGCCGAAATGCACCTGAAACCTCCGTCCACTGGCTGTCCGTGAAACTAGAAAGAAGGCAACTCCGGAATGGAGAAGACAATCTTCCTCTCAAAACAGTCCACCAAGGCGTGGTAAGCAGACAACCAATCCATCCCCAGAGTCACTCCAAAGTCCTCCATCTGTATCATAGTTAGGTCAGCTGGCAGGCTATGTCCCCCGACGCTGACCTCGCAATCCGTGTACACCTCATCAGCTACAAACAGCTGACCACTCGGACCTCTGATTAAGAACGGATTCTCTAACAGTGTATAATCCTGGTCCAAACTAACTGCGAAACTGGCTGCGACAAACGAGTGTGTAGCGTCGGAATCGAAAAGCGTGTAAGCAAGTTTGCCAGAAACAGAAACCATGCCTGCTACCACCGATCCCGAAGCTCTGGCGTCCCTGTGTGTTAGGGCGTTGATACGCCCCTCAGCTCTAGGTGCGGACGAAGCAGCCACACTCTGCGTCGGACGGGTAGATGCTGGCCGGTACCCTCCTCGCGACGGCTGTCCTCCTCCTCGCGCCTGGGAACCGCGGCCTCCTGCGCGCCCTCCAGTGCTCTGCGCGGGGAGTATCTGCTGACCTCCTGCCCTAGATGGGCAGTCCCTCCTGATTTGGCCCGGCTGGCCACACTGGTAGCAGAGGGGAACCCGACTCCCGCCCTTAGTGGGTCCCTGCTGTCGGCTAGGCGGGGGTCCGGTGCTGGCGAATGGCCCCTGTCGAGGGCCCCCAAGGCCACTGATGGCCCCGCACAACGTGACGGCTCTCCTGCGGACGCCACATGTCTCCGTTCTCGCCGGCCCTGTGAAAAGTCTGGCTGGAAGGGCCTCTTCCGCCCGCCGTCGGTGTCTCACGCGGACGGGTTGGTCTCCTCGTAAGTCATAGCTGCCTCTACCACCCTCGAAAACGTAGGCAGCTTCAGGGGTTTGACATACCCCCGGATCGCAGGCCGGAGCCCCTCGGTGAACCTCCAAAGGCGCTCCTCCTCAGTGGCTACCGCTGTCGCTGCAAAGCAGGACAGCTCCAAGAAACGTGTGCGGTACGCGCTCACAGTCATCGTCCCTTGGCGGAGAGTGTGGAACTCCCGCCTCCTCTGGTCCTGCCACGTCTAGGGAAAGTACTGCTCGCAGAAGAGGGTGACGAGCTGGTCCCACGTCGGCTCGTCCCTCTCCTATCCCCGGACCGCCCTCCACCACCAGTGTGCCACACTCTCCAGCTGGTACGTGGCAAAGGCCACGCGGCACTCCACCAGGGGGCAAAGGGTGTCGAAGATCTTCTCTAGCTGCTCAAACCAGTCCTCTGCCTCGGTCGGGTCCTCATCCCCCTTGAAGGAGGGGGGCTTCAGCTTCCGGAACTGTCCGAAAAGCTCGAAGTGGCGCTGTAGGGGAGGTGCTGGTGCACCTCCAGGCGAAAGTGCCTCGTGTACAGAAGTGTCGGAGGAAGGTGGGGGCGGCAGCGGCCCATCCCCTCCCTCGTGTCCAGCGCCGTGTCCGTCACGTGGTCCCACAGAGGACTCCCCCTCTGCAGCCCCAGGAGGAGGTGCTCGGGGCGGTGGGTGGAGCTCCTCTCGTACAATGTCTCGTATCAGTCTGGCGAGGTCCTGGGCCTGGATGCCTGGGAGTGGTGGCTGGTCCACCGAGACGTCAACAACAGCACGTCCACCTCATCCTCGGCCGCGCCCGCGGCCAGTCTCGCCAGTCCCGCGACGAGGCATCTCTTGTAAGGAGACGCGAAACAAAATGGGAAAAACGTCAAAACAAACGGTACCTAACGAAACTTCTAAGAGCTCATGTCAAGAGATATGTTGTGGTGGCTACACTAGTTATAAACATGTGAATTGGTTATTCTACAGTCAGTTGATTCACTTCTCGGGACGACCTTGCTCTGATACCATCTTGTAACGACCCGGTTCCCGAGTCCCTACGAGACACGAGAACCGGACGGACTCAACTAATCCCAAGACCTAGTCATCCAACGAGGAAGTAACCAAAAGAGCAGTAAAATAAACCACATTCAGCATGAATATAACTAACAGTAAGAAAGTACAACAGTAAGGAAAGAAACTACCACAGTATGTACCACCACAACAGTAGAACAACATTCATAATATAATTTGAACTGCAGGTAAAGAAAGTACAGCGGAAACAAGAACTACTCACTACCATGTAACAAAAAGAGGTACAAGAGACAGTGGTAACTCTACTGGACCCTACTCAGCCCAGCGTCCTCTGCAGCCGCTGACCCTGGCTACTCAACACCTGGTCCTGAAAAAGGTAACGAGTGTAACACGTCAGCAAAACGCTGAGTAGAGTGGCAACTAAACTAAAGACAACAGTAGAGTGTACAGTAGCTGTTATGTTCGATTACTTTCGTTATTCACATCTTTCAATTGTCTCACTATTTCATTTATTCCTCAGATCTTTTTCTTGATCTCGAATGTTCCTCGTGTGAACGATCTTGATTGCAGTCTTTTCCAAAAAGTAGAAGTAGCACGTGGTGCTGTCCTGGCCGGGAGAGTCTCCCGTGGTGATCCTACCCTCAGTCAACCACCCCAAGGTCACTGACAGACGTAACGGTGACTACGGCACGCGCGATAAACGCACAGGTAGCTAACCCGTACTGGCACGCGGTCAGTCGTCTCCGTTAACGGGTGCGCCCAAAGCACAGCACGGAACCAGTCCAGGGCAAAGCCCTCTCAGTAACAGGGGTCCAACCCCTCCACAGTAACCAAATCGGGGCCTTGCCCCTCCAGAGTCCGCGCATCCTCGCCTGACTACCCTAGTTTGCCCCAGTGGGCCTAAACAAGTCGGTGTAGGAGGCTAGCAGAACCCCAGGGCCCGTGGGGTAGCTAGTGCCCTCCTAACACTAGTAGCTCTCCTCGGTACTACGTACGTGAGGGTCAGCAAGTCGGTACAGAGTGGCCAGTCCTAACCCCGGGTCCCTGGGGCAGCTGGCTCCGCTCTGCACTAAACAGGTACAGGTACTTCCCTTGGTACTACGTACCCAAGAGACAGTACACAACTACATCTCAGTTCCATTCCTTTCTCTTTCCAGGAGTTCCACTCCTAATTCCCCCGTAGGGTTCCATCCTTTCTACTCAAACATCCAGGTTTCACTTTCCAGTTTCACATTCTTACAATCCATGTTCTCAACCACATTATTTATTCACAACAGGCAGCTGTTAATTCAAATTACAGGCAGCTTTATATCTCTTTCCATTTTCCAAGACTGCAGTATTATACATTCCACTAGTTTTTCCATCCTAGGATTCATGCCATATCCTAGGATCTATCATACAATCTAGTTTTCCAACCCTAGGATTCATGCAACACCTAGGAGCTATCATTCCATCTATTTCTCATTCCTAGGATTCATGCAATGTCCTAGGTTCTATTTATGGTTCCATAATTTAATAGATTTTATTAATAACTTAAATCCACTCTACCAGGTACAACGGGAGTAATGGAGGCGTGGTCGGGAATCCCGCGTGCCTCCGCGACCCCCGAGACTGCAACGGAACGGGGTCCTATCACAAGGATCAAACACAAGGAGTGTCTCAAAACAGTGTATAGCTACTGTAGACGGGTAGAGGAATTAATTTCGAAAAGAACGCAACTTGAATCACGGAAAACGGAACCCGAACGGGCCCGAAACTGGTCGAAAACGACGAAACTGTGTAAAATCAGACGTCTGGAACTTCTTCCAGACGTATTAAAAAGTGGATCAGAGAATTACCTTGTTCAACGTGGTTTCCCAGACGTCCAGAAGTCTGCGGGGACGTCTGGCCTAGCTCCCAGACGTCCGATGGTCACCCCGGACGTCTGGAGGTCGCTCCCGCCGTCTGGTACTACAGCCAGACATCTGATTCGCGTTGGATAGCGAATCACCGAGCCTGCGCACACCCATCTCTCTCCCTCAGTACGGTCAGTCGACAGGAAGGAAGAAGAAGACGAAAAACTCACCTTTCAGACATCTGGACAGTCTTCCAGACGTCGACCCCGCCGTCTGGCTATCAGCACAGACGTCTGATTCTGGAAATTTTTCCAGAACCAGGGCGCGACTCGCCCTCCGCTCGCGACGCCGCGCCTCGTCGCACCTCGTGCGCCTACTGCTCGAGCCGCAGCAGGCCTCCCGCGTCGTTCCGCGCCCGCTGCGCTTCCCACCGGCCGGCCCTGGCAGCCCCGGCGAGCTCACCCTCACGACTGAGCGCCGCTCTCGCACGCAGCACCCCCTCCGCGCTCATTGCGGCCGTCGCCGCCGCAGCAACCCCGCGCCCGCTCTCGCGCTCGCTCTCGCACACTGAAAGGAGAAGAGGAAAGGGGTGGAGGCGACGGGAGGGAGCGCGTGGCCTTTTAAGGCCGCGCGAGGAGGAGAGAGAATCGCAGCAGGGCGTTTGTAGCCGCAGAGGGAATAACGAATATGCGGGTCTGCACGCTCAAGCGCGCAGACGACCCGCGCGTGTCGAAAATAACTGATTTCCAGACGTCTTGAAACGGTCCCAGACGTCTGGCAGACGTCTGGATGTGATCCCAAACGTCTGGTCCGACGTCTGGGGCACGCGTTCGTAACACCCTGCATTTAAGCCCCCAACTTTTCATCATTCTTTGCAGAACGGTCCTCCCTGCAACTTCTGTGCAGCGCCATACTCTGGCGACCTTGCGCGGAGCATGGCGCCACGCAAAGCAGGGTTACCGTCCTTTAGAACAGAAGCGGGGTTCCCTGCGACGACCTCTGTCACAGGGACCCGCCCACGACCTCTGCCGACCACCATGCCTTCCGTGCGAATGTGTGGAAGGCATGGATATCATCTCCGACCTTACTCTGGCGAGGCTGGCACGACGCCAGCTCGCCTCTCTCTCTACACCAAGCTCCTTATAAGGACCGGCAGACCTTGCCGGCTCCTTCAAGCTTCCTTTGACGGAGAATTACCCCCCTCTTCATCCCTTCCTCCTCCGATCAGAGAGCCCGAAGCTTCTGGCGAACTCCTCTTCCTCCTCGTCACTCTGCTGCCCTACCTGCAGCAGGTTTTGCCCTGCTTCATCGTCCGTGCCAGGCTGTACCTGCTGGTGCCCTCCGCCTGCTTCCTCATCGCCGAAACCCTTCTCCAGGGCATCTTCGTATCCAGCTCCGGCAGATACGAACCAGCTACTCTGCCCTCCCCCTTCGTCGAGTAATTAGGTAGATAGCTTCCTTTCTCCTTCCCTTGTATTTTCCCCCTTTTAAACTGCCCTTTCGACCACCCAACCGCCACTGTCTAGACCACCTTCTCCACCTCCGATCACCCCCTTCGGTGAGACCATCTCATGGCCACAGA
This sequence comes from Thalassia testudinum, assembly GCA_037157565.1. NCBI lineage: Eukaryota > Viridiplantae > Streptophyta > Magnoliopsida > Alismatales > Hydrocharitaceae > Thalassia > Thalassia testudinum. Next base: position 158,490,202 of record JAZHRO010000073.1, read on the forward strand.
CACTCTCACACCTCGCCGACTAGCCCAAAAGCTCCCTCACACTCCGCTCCACCGATCCCCCCTCTCCATTCACTGCCAACCGCCACCTGACCACCCCCTGAACAAACCCACCTTTCCGGCCACGGTCTGACCTAGGTCATCCTCTCCACACACTCTCGCACCCTGCCAACCACCGCACAAGCTTTGCCTCACTCTGGCGAAGCTTCCTATGTATTCTGACTGGGCCGAGAGGCCGTAGCTGTGATTTCAGGTTCGCGCCCCTCGCCGCCATTATCGACGAGCTGTAGCAGCTTCACCTGCAGCTGCAGGCACCATCCAACCCAGGTGCGCATCCCAGGTCGCGTGGGCAGGAGTCGCGAAGACACCTAGGCCCGCCGCTGGGGCGAAGGCCTCACGGGCTGCCTCAATTGGCAGCTGATCGCTCGCCTGCGGACTCCAATTTGGGAGGTGGGACTTTAGTCCCACCTCGGAAGTGCGTGGCCAAGCGACCGCACTTAAATTGAAAAAGTGCCTAAGGCTTATCGCCTTCGAACACAAGAGTTAGGTCCCTCTTCCGCACGCAGCACGCCACACGCTCGCTCGCCCTCGCCCGCGCTCACGCCCCGCGAGTCTAGGCAGGATCCAATTACCCAAACCGCGCACTCCTCGCCCACCACCGCACGCCGGTGGGCATGGTCCGGGGCACGATACCCGCACCCGATTACAAGGCTCTGGGAGAGCAGTCCTAAGAGAGAAATCTGAGAAAGAGAGAGACGCGGGGAAGGGTAGGGGTAGGTTTTGCTCTGACCCTTTTGTGAGCGTGCAGGAAGAAAGGAAGAAGAAGGCAGAAAGGAAAAGAAGAAGAAGAGAAGCAGCCGAAGCCTTAGCCACTCAGGGCAACTGAAGAAGAAGAAGATAGGAAGGAAAAGAAGGAAGGAGAGAAACAGAAGAAGAAGAAAAGAAGAAGAAGGAAGGCACTGTAGCAAAGCTATAGATAAGTCGTCTGAGCACAGCATCAGATGTCAGAATCACCACAGCTGCAGAAGGCAAAGAAGAAAAGATGAAGAAAAAGAAGGAAGAAGACATTGCCGCCAGAAAGAAAGAAAGAAAAGAAAAGAAAAGAAGAACAGAAGAAGAAGGCAGAAGAAGAAGAAAAGAAGAAAGTAAGGAAGAAGAAAGAACAAAGAACAAAGAAAGAAAGAGGAGAAGAAAAGAAACGGCCAAAGAGAAGAAGAAGAAGCCAAGAGATCTCTCTCTCTCTTATTTTTGTAATATAATAGAGATCTTATTTAGTCTTCTAAAAACATAGTTGCTCCCTGAGTTCAACCTCGGGAAAACCTTGTTCCGAGTAAAAAAATTTTAGGTAGTAATCTGGTAGCCTTTTTGTCTTATGCTATAACGACTATACTTAAACTATAATAAATATAAAAACACAACAAGACATAACAAGGTGGCTTACACCTGGTATTGCTACCGTTTTGGCGCCGTTGCCAGGGAATCCCGTTTCTGTTCTAGAGGACGGTAACCTTGCTCTGCGTGGCACCATGCTCCGCGCAACGTCGCCGGAGTATGGCGCTACGCAGAAGTTGCAGGGAGGACCATTTTGCAAAGAATGATGAAAAGCTGGGAGCCTAAATGCAAGGATTTCAAAAGATAAGGGTCAAAAAGTAAATGAAGAGGATCAAATTGTAAAGTCGGTCAAGGAGGTCTCTTCTTAGGCTCAAGTTTTTATACAAGACTAATTTGAACCTAAAGATTTTAATGGTCAATTTTAATTCTAGTTTGGACCATGTTTGATCAGCCAATTTGCGTAAAAACCCAAATTAAGTTATTAATTGGGCATGATTCTCTTTTTAGGTCAAAATAGGTTTCTATGGCCAAATTGAAGGTTCTAAACCCTAGAGAATATTTTTCTATGAATTTTAGAGGCTTTAGTTGATTTTTATCCTACCTCGAACCTTGTGAATTTAAGTGGGTTTGTTTTAGGGTTACAGAATGTCATTTAATTCCTAGAAGTTGCTACAACCCTATTTAGATCAGGTCATCCCACTTTCCTTCTTGTTAAGCTTATTTGACCTGTGTTTGGACCCTTAATTACCCTATTTGCAAACTTCATTGGTGAAATTACAGTTTTACCCCTTATGATTTGTTTTATTCTTCAACTCAGAATTCTCTGAGTTAAGCCTTTCTTTGGGTCATGTAGGAGCTTGTTCTCACATATCTAGGTTATATTGTGATAGTTAAGGTTCATGATGAGGTTCTCATCAGTTGTAAAAAGAAATGAAGGAGGATAAGAAGGGGTTCAAAGGTACCTATAGGCCATGCCCTATGGCGTATCTACAAATGATAAACATGCGATGGAAATGCTATCATGAGCCATAAATAGCTTTGTTTAGTTAAAATCAAGTGACAAATGCTCCTACATAATCGCCTGATAGCCATAATTTCATCCAAATCCATTCTGAGAAGAAAACATTAAAATAGGGTTAATTCTACAGTTTTAACATCCCATCATGAAAGCAGAGTAACCACGGGATTTGCTAGGGGTTAATCTAAGGTCAAATGAGCATTAAAGTCCAATGAGTGGGTCCATACAAATAAAAATAGGGTTTCACGCATTTCAAGAACCAAATCAATACACCAAAACCCTAATTTCATGTCCACTTGAATTAAAGAGGTTTTGGTTAGTATAAAATTCATATAAACCTCCTAAAATTCATATAAAAATATTATGAGAGTTTTGGTATCCTTGGTTTGATCATCTGAACCTATTTTGATCTTGAATAGAGTCATAAACGGAATTCTACCTAATTTGGGTCTCTGCACAAATTGCCCAGTCAAAATTTCTCAAAACTCAAATCTAACTTCACCATTATATTCCTTATGACAAAATTAGGTTTATACAAAAATTTGTGCCCAATCAGAGTTTATCTTGACCTAGTTTGATCTTTAGTTCATTAAAGCTTTGTTTCTTTTAAACAAGCCCCTATCTTTCAAAAATCCTTGCAAATGGGTCCCTAACTTCCTTATATTCTTCACAAATGGGTCCTTTCCACTATTGGAGGTCAACCGACCTCCATGCAACTGTTGACCACACCAAAGAGGCATCAGATCATCACCAAATCCCACCAGATTTGATGGGATTGATGTTCACACGATGATGATTCGTTTAGACTTGTTTTAGGACTCAGAACTTGTGCAAAAAGCTTGCATGAATCCACGAAATCCATGGGTTTCCTATGACCTAATCCCCAAGCAAATCAAGCCTCTTCCCTTGTTTAGAGACCTATTGGAGCTCTATAAAAGCTCCTGGAGCTTCATGCCGTGCTCCTTAGCTCGATTAAGGCCTTATTTCTTTATATTTTCCTCTCTCCGGCCACCTCCACCATAGCTCCGGTGACACCTCCTTCTCCAGCTTCCTCGCCTGCTACCACATACCATAAGTAGCAAGAATCTCCTCTGCTCATTCTTCCACTCCTCGCAATACCAACAAGAGCTCCCCAGACCCTCTTCTTCCTCACCATTCCCTCACCGGAGGATTTACCTTCTCCATCACCAGCCAATCATAGCCGATGCCATCTCTCCCCTTTCATCGATTAATTTAGGTCTTTTCACTCCCTCTCTCTCCCTAGTTTAGATTAGGATCCTTTCCTCTCGATTTCAACCCACAACCACCTCGCTCCCTCATCATTTTCCCCACGTCCAGTGTACCATCGACATGGTCGCTCGACCACATATGACCACCAAACCATCCCAAGACGCTCCCAAAAACCTCTGCCACTCCACACTCACCAAAACCCCTCAAGAAATTGAGGGATTCATGCCCTCGACACCTCCACCAAACACGCCTTCCTCCGTTCACCCTCTTTATCACCAACACCCTCCACACGCACGCACACACCATAATATCACCACCATTGCACTCCAAGACCACCAACGATGCTTTTGAGCTTTCTGATTAGGGCTTTTAGCCCATACTCATGCTTTCAGGTCTTCGTTGCACCTCCGTCGTCGCCTCCGTCTTCTCCGATAACGTTCACCCCTTGCCAGCCACCATTCCACTTCAGGCCACTTGCAATCAATGCGGAATCATATGGACAACTCTCTCGCAACAACAATTAAGAAGGGAAGCAGCAGCAAAGCAATCAACGTGAGGAGCTCTAGCTACTCCAAGTAGAAATGAGGAGGTGGGATAGTCCTATCTCGTGAGTAGACAGGTCTCCAACTGCATATATCTTGATTTTGTTACATCGACTCCACGCCCAGTACACGAGGAGTCGGGTCCCTCACATGCGCATGCCCATGCACCCTCACTCACCTGCACCGCAATGAGCTTGGACCTATGCTCATGACTTGATTACCTGCATTTTGACCCAATTATGTCCGGTGACGAGGGAAAAAGATGAGGAAATTGTGAGGGGGGAGGATTTTGCTGTGGTTTTCATGACCTCAGGGCACGTGCTAAAGAGAGGCTAATACTTAGTCTTTGAGACACTTGTACAAGCCTTGTGCTATGCTTGAGAAGAAGCTCTTGTGCTTGAGAGGCGCCCTTGTGTGCCTTACTGTGGTGCTATGCTTTGATAGTTAAGGCGTCTGGCTTTCATATCCGACGTCTGATTTGATTCAAAGGTACTGTGGCGTTATTCATCTGATACTTTGAACTTAGTTGACATGGATTAATGGTTGAAACTACTATTGGATTATTTGAATGATTTGATACTTGGGATGCATGCTTAATTAAGAGAACAATTGGTGATTTAAATTACCATTATCTTACTTCTCTCTTTCTTTTTATCCCATAAATCCTTGAGATAAATTGATTAATATTTGAATATTATTTCTAAGCAGTTTATTCATTGAACATCTTTTATTGTAACTATTTGTGCTCATTAATTCTGAACTGAGATTAGTACCTGAATTCCATATTTGCTCCCTGCAAACGACTTCAGACTCCAAGTAGGTTTCGAGTTTATAAATTTAAGTATTTTGTGCAATTTTTCGACTATACTGCGACGCATATCTTTCTTAACACTCGACGATTTCACATTAAACAACATGTCCTTTGTCCAGTCCGAACACAAATGGGTTTTGGACCCACAAGCGTGAAATGGTACTCCACTGAGTCTGTATTCTTCCAAAAAAGATAAAATTGCGGATCGACTACGAAAGTCCAATGAGAAACTATATAAATCCTTAGTCTCAGCAGAGACTCCGAAAGTGGAAGCAATGGACTTACCCTTGCTAGCAAAACTCGACATGATGATCCTTCCTTTAAGAGACCTTGACACAGTGATGCTCCGACGAAGGATGCCTCCTTAAAGTGCTCTGCTGAGAGTAAATTCCGCGCACGGTGCTCTCCGAGGTAGGTGGGTCATTAACTATGACTCACCACCCCCTTATATAAACCCTAGGGAGGATGGTTCCCCCCTTGTAGGGCATAACTTTCGAAAAAATCAAATCCTACCGTATTCGATACGGATTCCAAAGAAAACCTTGGCCATCATTACGGACATTTAATACCCCCTGCACGCATATCCACTGCTGCAGACAGGGTAGTCCCATCAATGACAAGCACAACACCTGAGGTCTTCGCCTCATCATAATGGCAATTAATGCCGGTCTTCTCAAATAACAAGGCAAAATATCAATCCCAATGTAATCAGCCATTACTCGCGGAAGTGGAACTAGCGCACATGCCTCATGTCGCCTCATAAGGTCGATGATAGAATAGGCGCACGCGCCTCATGCCTCCTCTTAAGATCGGTAATAAAGCAGGCGGACGCGCCTCATAACCATCTCTTAAGGTCAGTATAACCACAAACATTTGCCCTCAAAATCCCGCTCCATGACAAATGCTCCCCCATTTAAATAAATAGCCGAGGTAACATTTGAGGGCATTACCTATTACAGTGTTTTTACTACAAACATTAGTGTCTCAACAAGCATTCACTGGCTCAAGAGTAAGGGACATATGATGAGGGCCAAAAAATGCCCTCAAACCCCAAATTTCGTGAAAGGCCCGAAAAGAAGGATCTGACCTAGAAAGACTCGGATGCAAGCAAGATCGAGGATCCAACCCGCTGACATCCAAGCAAGGTCTTGCGCACAGACGGGCCCAGGAATCTGGCCCTCCTACACTCAGGAAGACCCAAATACAGCCGGACCCAGAAGACCCTGTCTGCTAAAGGAGACGGCATAAAAGTACATCACAGCCACTCTCCCAATAAATGCTGACATGACCGTTGCAATTAATAATCTAATAACATACATACCATGTTAGGGGGCGTATCTGGTCAGAAGATCCTGCCAAAGACCCAACTCCAGCACTATAAATAGCATAAAAGGGCCCTCAAGGCCTACTCTTAGGCAACTTGAGAGAAGAGAGATTGTAATACAGTTTCTTACTAGTGAATATTCGATAGCATTTCCCTTCCCCCCAAACGTACAACCCTTGTGGTAAAATTGGGTCATCAAACTCTTTTCCTCTCGTGCAATTGCTTGAACCCTTGGGTCAAACCCTCTGTTCACATAGGAGGTCCGATCGTTTGAGTTGTTCAGTTGGGGTCTCCAATCTTCGGAGTCTCGATCAACTGACGATTTTAAGTTGTAAATCAAAATCACAAATGATTTCTTAATATTTGATGGATGATGGGTATCGTCACGTTGATTCATATAAGAGACGGATAACATTTCGCATAGCAATAATAAATATCATTGATGATATTTGAATGCGCCGGTACTACATCCCAATGGTGTGCATTCCTATGTGCGCAAGGGAGACGTATAGCGTGAGGGAGGTTTACACGTGTGTAGTGGTCATTTTCCAACTGGTGTACGGTGGGGAAATCTTATTTGCAAGAAAGAAAAAGAAAAGGCACTTCTCCTCAACGCAAATAACAACTTCTTAACACAAAATGTGCCACATTTGAACGTCGATCGCACGTGTGCTTAATTTTAACGTCACAACTCTCACCGACTACTTTCAGTCATGTTACAAGTCCATGCATATAAATATCTTCTACAATGATGTATATCATGTGCAGGACTCAAATTAAGATGACCTCAAGCAATTAAGGCAATGGAAAAATAATCAATCATTAATTCCTCATGCTCTTCCTCCTCCTCCTCCTCATCGTCTATCATCTTATATATCGTGGAACCTCTCGAGGAGTCCATCTCCTCCCTTCCATCAGTTCCCTTTTCATTAGCCGGTGCTTTCCATCCATCTTGTTATTAGATGGCAGGAAAAAATGGGTTCCCTTTAAATATATCGTGTTGTGCATGTCAAGGTATATCTTTTAAGATAAGTTGAAGATGCATGTTTGCAAGGCTTAAATCTAACCTAGGCTACGATATGTACATGCATCCATCGAGTTTAATTTTAATTCAATTATTGGCTTCGTCAACATGGAATCTACCACATATATATTCTACAAGTGTTTAGATGAAACAACATGGATTAATAGTAAGATGATGTCATGGTTAGATGTTAAGCAGATTCTTTCATAGGCCGTGTATACCAATCTCATCCTCGTCATCCTATCTATGGCACGTTAGCAAAGGAGATTTGATATACATATGTTCCTGCCAAATTTGGCAAATATATATATACCTCAATTATATATATATATATATATATATATCTATATATATATATATATATATATATACTTCGATTCACTTGTTCGAATGCCTCTGGAACTTTAAAGATTAAAAATTTAAATAATTTTTATATCTATATCATTTATTTTAGTTTTCATATTAACAACAGCCTCCATCTCTCTTTTTTCATCTACCCCTCCTCCTTCTGCAACCAACCACTATCGCACCCTCTGCACCTCTCTCCACCTCTCCTGTACGCTGACGCATCATCACCTGCTTCTCCTCCACGCACCACCACCACCACAACCCTCCTCTTCCACCCCCTCATCCTACGACCCATCGCCACGGCCCTGCACCTCCCTCCTTCCTCCTTTCCTCTACCCCTCCTCCCCTCTGCCCCAACCAACCTCACCACCACTGTTGTCCCTGCAACCCCCACCCCCACCCCCACCAATAAGTTCTTGACTTTTAATTTTATTTTTTTTCAAGGACATGAAACTTAATAAATTAAATTTCACATAGACACATACATCATTACAGAGAATACCTACATCTTTATCAAATTTAGTAAGAACTTATATGTCAAAACCCCATAAGCAAATGATATAACCGACAACCTAAGGACGTCCTTCATTTTTGCCCTCATGGTCTCAATAGAAATAACATTGTCCCAACGCGCCCGTCATCTTCCGCCCTTTCTTTGACGACCTTTAACTTGAGTCTTTTGTCTTCACGTTTCGTCTCCCAAGAATGTATACGGTCCTTTCAAAAATTAGGATGTGAGTGTCCATAGGTAAAAATTGATGTATTTTACAACATTTTGACGTGATGTATCGACGTAAAATCACTATCAATTATTTTATATCGGTACAAAATTATCTACAATTACTTTATACTGATGTAAAATCACTCCATGATTATTTTGTACTAGTATAAAATCACTATAAATCATTTTGTACCAATACAAAATCATTTTATATTGGTGTAAAATCACTACATGACCATTTTTACATTGATGTAAAATCACCTAAAATTATTTTACACCAATACAAACTGATGTACCATGTCAACGTATTGCAAAACATATATATATAACATTTTTTATACATTTTAACTAATAATTACTAGCCCTTTTAATTTTGCACTAAATTTTGATATTTACCTCATTGCTTTTCATTCAAGGTAGGCGACTGGTTCACTTTCTAGATTTGAGGTCTCTTTTGGTACAGGGAAAGTATCTGAGCAATGATTTTTCAAATTGAATTATTTCTTGAATCAAAATTATATTGCTTCAATTAAGATTAGACCTATGTTCTGATGTGAGTATTGAAATTGTACTAGAGGGGAGGTGAATAGTGAATTTAGAAAATATTGTAAGATAAAAATACAATCATAAAAAGCGACACAAGATTTTTAGGTAGAAACTCAAAATGGGTGAAAACCATCACCTCAGCCAATCCCTTGACTTAGGATTTTCGATCACAAAGTGATCAATCTACAACAACACTACTTAAATGAGGGTAGTGTACCTCAATTACAAATTCCACCTCCGATCCTTCAACAGAGGTTTCTCCCTTCACAATAAAGAGACGGGGATAAGACAGGCCGAATAACCAAACTACAATAATAGAATAAGAATGAAACAACACCTATATAACACCCCAAAATATTAATGACTTCCTTATCTATTAAGCTTAAAAAGAACTCCCTGACAATCAGCAGAATGAAGTGCACCGGAAGTGTTGGTTTGCCCTTTAATCAGAGTGTTGGCATAGCACAAGGGCAATATGAAGCAAACAGTAGTGAGCAAGTGATTTTCTAAGGAAATTGAATCTCAAGAGGTGTGTATTGCCTAAGAGGGGTTGTAGTCTATTTATAGATAAGTTTGGAACCTTCAAAAAGGCTTGGAAGAGGTCTCCTAGCTGTTGGAGGCAAGTCCCAAGAGATTGAGATGAAATCCAACACAAATCAAAGCAATCATGAATCTGGCAGCAATATCAGATGTCTAATTTTTGGTTCAAACATCTTGTAAGACGTCTGATTACAATTATGGACGTCTGATTCTATTAGTCAGGCTTACTGTTTTCATTGGATCGAAACAGGGACGTCTGATATATTCATATAAGATGTCTGATAAAAATATTGGACGTCTAATTATACGTGGATTCGTTCCTGTTTTGACTAGATCCAAACAAGGTTCTAGAGTTTAAAGAACAGACATCAGTCTGGACGTCTTCCAGATTTCCTAGACATATGGAAAACTAATAAGGACATGCCTCAGTAATCTAAGAGTTGAACTTTGGTTTCTAATAAGATTTGCACAGAAATAAATGAGCAACGGTCCATTGATAGACGTCTGAAGGTATGTCCAGACGTCTAAAAGTGTATTTGCCCGTTATAACACAGAGAAAAAGGGCACTTGAGTCTAACGGTTGGTTTAAGGGCGTCCAGGCTATGTATTCGACGTCTGGATAAGGTTATGGACGTCTGATAGAAGGTTGCTTCGACTGATGCCTAATAAGTTTGAATGTAAAGGCAATGCTATAGGTAATTAGACGTCTGAAACAATGATCAGATGTCTTAAAGTTGAAAATCAGACGTCTGACAGTTGTTATGGATGTCTGATTTGTGTCTTAGTGTTAGGTTTTTGTTTCTAATTTATCCTAAGAGTAGAGAGCCTAAGTTAGCTATTTATAAGTTATGTTTGGGAGTTCTTTACAATATCTCTAGACTCAAATAAAATAAAGATTACAACCTTTGAAAGTTTATATAAAAACTTATGCCCTATGACAACACTTATTCTAATCTAGTCTTCACGCTTTTAATCCTCCGACATGGAAAACTCTATGAAACCTGCAATTGTGTTATTATAGAGAAAAATATGCTATGTTTATGGTTTATCTCTTTTTCTTTATTTTGTAAAATCATCAAAATATTATTTATGAGGGGTTGAACTAACAATATCCCCTTTTTGATTATTTTCAAAATATATTGTAGGTTATTATTTTCTCCCCCTGAAAGTTATACTTAGTAATCTATACCAATTTTGAAAAGATTTTTCGTAACTTTTCATGTCATTTCCTAAGTTTTTCCCTAAGTTCTTCGCTCCCTTTTTGAATATCATCATGAAGGGTTTTGAAAGGGGTTGAATCTAAAACTACAAGTGTTATATAATGACATTTATAAAGCCGAGATCATTAATGAAATCTGCATGCTGAAGTATAATAAAAATGGCAGAGTATTAAAGTAAACTAACTAGGAAAAGAATGTATGTGCCCTAAGCACAAACTAGCTATTATTCCAAATATATATATATATATATATATATATATATATATATATATATATAAGTATGGGGTCAAAGCCCCTTAATACAAGCCAACATGGAAAGACAGAAAAAAAGAAAACAAAAGAACTAAACTAGTCTTCTTGATCGTGGCGGTGGCGGTGGCAAATGGGTCCTTGACCCATCTGCAAATTGCGAACGTCGATACGAAGTTCACCGACATCACGACGCATACCTCCCATATAAGTGTACATCTCGCATATTCATCGCAACAAGAGAGAGATGCCCGAGGAGATGGAATCCGTGGCGAGATCCCATGTCTCATCAAAGCTCGATCAAGGAGCTTCTATTTGAAGAGGACGTCCTTCATGGAAATCTGGAGAGGGTGGAAGGGGTTCTTCAGTGGGCTCTTCGGCTGGCTCAAGATGCTCTCTAAGAATGTGCATCTTGGCAGCTGTGACCCGGTTGTAGGGCTCAATCTTTTTATCAACCACCTGGTTATTAATGGAAATTCGATGACTTGCAAAAATCTTGGATAAAATGAATGGTAGATATGCCCCATGGTCCTCATTCATAACACGAATAATGAGGCGATAGTAGTTGAAGGGAATGTGACGCACGGCAGCAAAAAGGAGCGCCTTGTGTGGGTGCGAGATATAGTCAAAACCTCCCGATTTATTTAGAAGGTCCCACCCAAAAATGCGAGAGAGTAATCGGGGAAGAGGTTTGAGGGTTTTGCATGGTAGGGTACCAAGATTTTCTACATATCTTTCAGGTAGGACTAATTCTTGATTGATAACTTATAAGTCATATTGCCTCAAAATGTCATTGAAATCATTTCCCTCATTAGGGATGGCAAGAAGGGCAGAAATAGAATCAGAGGTGATATGGATTTCACGTCCAAATAAACAGGTATGTAACTCAAGTTCATCGTTGCTGTAATCTTCAACGACGTTGGCATAGAAAAGTCGAACAAGATCAGGAAACACGCCAATAGTTCCAATGCCAAAGTAGAACTATCGGTCAAAATAGTGGAAGAGATGAAGGGTTTCAAAATGTTCCCGAAGGTTTAAATGGGCAAAGTCATTCCATACAATGAATCGAGGGCACTTGACTTTGGCATTTGCAAAGCAACGAAATCGTTCTCTAGCGATGTTGCCACACAGTTGGTCAGCCAAATAGGTGGAAAAGGAGGTGGAAGAGCCCTCAGCTTGCTTCCAACAGGGAGGCATTTTGGGTAGGTTGAGTGGGTTGGTTTTCGAGGGAGGGGTTTGGTGTTTTAGGATAGGACACCTGCAAAAACAATCCCACACCAGTCATTCAACCAATAAGGCAATATAGTGCCATACATGCCATACATGAAAACAACGGAAAAAATTTGTTTGGTAGTATGCCTTGAGGCAATACAACTTACCATAATGTTGTGGCAATATACCTTTGAACTCAAGCCACTAAGACGTCGGCTTGAATCACTTGAGATAATACCCTTGCCATTAACATCCAAAAAGACATTCATTCAAGCTATATAAAAAGAACAAGTTCCAAGCTCTAGGTTTTGTTCTAGGGTTTTAGCAACTAGGGCAAAAGAAGCACGATGGAAGAGGAAACCTTAAACGAGTTGTAAATCAAAGAGAGAGAGAAAAAACAAGTTCAGGGCTTTAAAACGACTCGATCAAAGCCATGGATGGAGATACCCTAAGGGTTTAAGAGGTTATACCCACGGAGGAGGGTCTCCAGACGTGAGAAGGAAGAGTGGGGCACCCACGCAAGAGAGCAACTGCGTCGCCAGTCGTCGAGGAGGTCGAGCGGTCGTCTGACAGCAAGATGGGTAGCACCAACTTGCAGTTGGCAGTCATCAAGCGAGAGAGGAATTTAAGGTTTTAGGGATTTTGAGCATGGGGAAAGTGGGACCTCAACGAGTAGGTTTTTATACCCCAAGGGGTTGAGTAAGTCTCTCCCTGAAGATGGGGATAATTTCATTGCAAAACCATCCAGAGAATAAACGCGAAATGGCAGATTTTGGCCAGATCAGACGTCTGCTGATGTCGTCAGACGTCGGGATTGGCCATTTGGGATTTTAACCCTTTTGATGCCGTCGTCTATTTTTAATATCAGACGACTAATCTGACGTCTAATTAATAATTTAGACGTCCGATTTCTGCAAACATACCTTCTTGGAAAATGGTTTATTCTCCAGGTTGTCATCCAATTTCTGTATCAGACGACCAAACTGACATCTAAAGTGAAAATTAGATGTCTGATCTCTGAAATCAGTCCTTCTTGGATCTCACCCCAAAGTTACAGGTTGTCGTTTGATTTTTTCATCAGACGACTTACAAGACGTTTGACTAAATCATCAGATGTCTGAATCCAGGCTTCCCAATCCAAATCATGATGCTAAATAGACGTCTATCAACACACCTGGACGACTATCCAGAGGTCTGTGGATGATAACGGACGTCTGGAATAGCACTTTTCTCAGCTCTTCTCAGATATAAAATTGACGTCTGTTCCACATCTCCAGACATCGATTTTTAAGTATAAGACGTCTGTGGTATTAATCAGACGTCTAATATTGCACATAATGTTCATTTTGATGTTTGAACTGTGTTTGAAGGCTCTTAACTTGATAAAGTCAAGCCTCCTTCTATGTTCATGACAAACAAAATTCTACCAAGTCAATAAATTCTTCAAATATCACTTAGCTTACATATACCTAGTTTCCTATGTATGTAATTAAAACGATCATAATTCAAACGTTTAGTGAAAATATCAACCAATTGCAATTTAGTACAAATAAAGTCAACCTCGATTTCTCCCTTAAGTACATTATCTTTTAAAAAATGATGTTGAACATCAATATGCTTTGCACGGGAGTGATGTACGGGATTTTTCAAGAGGTTGATAGCACTAATATTATCACATAATATTTTTATTTTATTAAATATTAAATTAAAATCTTTCAAAGTATTTTTCATCCATAGTACTTGGGAACATGCTAGAGTGACGGCTATGTATTCAGCTTTCGTAGTTGATAGGGCTACACTAGATTGTTTCTTTGAAAACCAAGAGACTAGTGATTCGCCTAAGAATTGGCACGTCCGATTAATACTCTTCCTATTGGTGCGGCTACCTGCATAGTCCGCATCGCTATATGTGACTAAGTTGAATTGTGGACTCCTAGGGTAGAATAAGCCATAATCAGATGTGTCAACTAGATATTTAAATATTCATTTTACAGCATTTAAGTGCGATTGTTTAGAATTTGATTGAAACCTAGCACATAAGTAGGTACTAAATAAAATGTCAGGTCTACTAGAAGTTAAATACAATAAAGATCAAATCATGCTACGATAGAGCTTTTGATCTATGGTCGTACCTGATTCATCCAAGTCTAAGTAAGTTGTGACACTCATAGGAGTGTTCTTCCCTTTACTTTTTGCCATTTCAAATCTTTTCAGCGTCTCCTTTGTGCATTTTGATTGATACACAAAGATCCCGAATTCGAGTTGAGTCATTTGTAAACCCAAGAAGAACTTGAGTTCACCCATCAAACTCATTTCATATTCTTCCTGCATAATCTCTGAGAACTTTCTACACATAGATTCATCAGTAATACCAAAGATAATATCATCTACATATATTTGAACTAATAAAATATCTTTTCCTTTTCTTTTAATGAATAATGTGGAATTATCTTCCCCTATAGAAAAGTTTGCTTTTAATAAATAGTCTTTAAGCCTCTCATACCAAGCTCTAAGAGCTTGCTTTAGACCGTATAGTGCCTTGTTTAATTTATAGACGAGATGAGGCTTATCATGAGACTCAAAACCAAGAGATTGTTTCACAAAAACTTCCTCCTTAATGAATTCGTTAAGAAACGCACTCTTAACATCCATTTGAAAGAGTTTAAAGCCAAGAAAGGTGGTATAAGCAAGAAGCATGCGAATTGATTCGAGTCGAGCTACAGGAGCATAGGTCTCATCAAAATCAATTTCTTCTTCTTGGTTGTACCCTTGTGCTACTGAACGAGCCTTGTTCCGAATGGCTATACCAAATTCATTCAACTTATTCTGGAATACCCATTTGGTTCCTATTACTGTTTGCCCTTTAGGCTTAGGTACTATATCCCAAACTTTATTCCTTTGAAATTGGTTGAGTTCCTCCTGAATGGCCATCATCCAAGGTTCTTCGGAGCATGCCTCCTCGACACTCTTCGATTCAACTTGAGATACAAAGGCAGAGAGACCGAAAGAGCAACTAAAACGAGATCGAGTTTTATTGCCATCTGAAACACTTCCAATAACTTGACTTTCAGGATAATCCCTTTGATATGTCCAATCTTTTGGAAGATTATGGATATTGGAGTTTGGAATGTTAGACACATCAATAGAAGAATCATATTCATCTTCCATATTGACTCGGTCAAGGAAGGAAACATGAAGGGTTTCCTCCACTATTAATGTGGTCTTGTTAAAGACCCGGTATGCCTTACTACGTGAAGAATAACCAATAAAAATGGCTTCTTCACCTTTGGAATCAAATTTATATAAATTAGAGCGGGTATTCAAAATAAAGCATCGACATCCAAAAACTTTTAAATAACTGATTTTGGGATTTTCCCATAATATAATTCAAAACAAGTTTTTCGCAACCCAAATCGAATTAAGGTGCGATTTAAACGTAACAAGCCATGTTAATCGCTTCGGCCCAAAAGTACTTCGGTAACCTGAAGTCTATGAGCAATGTTCGAGCACAAGCTTGAAGAGTACGATTCTTTCTCTCAACTACCCCATTTTGTTAAGGTGTTCGAGGGAAAGAAAACTCATGAGCAATACCATGCTCTTGACAAAAATCATCAAACAAGAAATTTTCAAACTCGCCCCCATGATCACTACGAATACGTGTGATTTGGTAGCCTTTTTCAATTTGTACCTTCTTACAAAAAATAGAAAAGACGGAAAATACTCCTTTAGATATCAAGAAGGAGACCCATGAAAACCTTGAAAAATCGTCTACAATCACAAGGCAATATTTGCATCCACTAAGGCTATCATATTTTGTTGGTCCAAAATGATCCAAGTGAAGTAGTTCTAATGGGCTTGATGTGGATATAATTTCTTTATTTTTAAAACTAGATTTCATAATTTTACCTAATTTACATGAATCACAGATAAGCTCATTTAAAAATTTTCCTTTAGGAAAACCTCGAACTAGTTCATATTTGGCTAGTTTTTGAACTAGATTCATATGAACTTGTTCTAGTCTTCTATGCCATATACTTAACTCATTATTTTCTACAAGGCATTCAAAAGTGCTATCTTTATCAAATTCTACAATATAAATGTCTTTAAATCTAGTTCCCTTAAGAAGGGTTTCATTAGTTGATGCATGCATAATTTCAAATATTTTTGAAGTAAATACTACCTTAAATCCCTTATCACAACTTTGACTAACACTTAAAAGATTATGTTTTAGTCCTTTAACTAGAGAGACATTTGAGATGGGAAAGAGAGGGTTACCTATTTTACCAAGGCCAATAATATGACCTTTGTGGTTGTTGCCAAATGTAACCGTTCCTCCATCTATAGGTTGGAGGTCCAAAAATAGGTGCTTGTCTCCCATCATCTGTTTGGAACACCTGGAGTCCATCACCCATCGGCCTCCTTGATGGTGGTGGTCTCCTTGTCTTCTTTCTTGTAGACCCCTTTGCTCCTACAAAAGATCTCCGTTGGTGACTTGATGTTTCTTTAAGTCTTTCTAATTTGAGTCGTCCATCCTTCATTTTGTATATCCAATTTTTGACATTATAATGTCTTTTGAATCCTAAAAAACAAAGTGAAAGTTATCTTTTCGGTATCCATTGTAATGTAGATCCATATTTGTTAGTGGTCTCCTTTGGAGGAGGATCCTTTTTTAGCTCACTTTGACTAGATTCATAAAAGCCTAATCAAAATTTACTCGAGGAAGGTTTTTGATGGACAATGACCTTGTCCAAGTTATCTTTCCCCTTTGTAAATTTGGCTAAGTCCTCAAGAAGTTGATTTGATTTTTCTTTAAGGAGATTTATCTCTATTTTCATTATATCTAGTTTATCTTCTGGTCCTCTAATCTCCACTCTAAATAAGCCATTCTCATCCTTTTTAAAAGAGTTTGATTTTTCAAGCACAAGGATTTTGTCAAGTAATTCTTCTCTATCTAGAAATTTTTGTTCACTCATTACCGTATACAAATCATTTGTTAATGACTCTTTTTCAATCATTAGGTTTCTTCTTTGCATATTCAAGGCAGTTGTTTCTTTAGTAAGAATTAGATTCTTCTCTTCAAGATCATTGATTAATTTCTTACTCTCTAAGTTTTCTTCTTTTAGAGATTTCCTTTTAGTCTTTGTTTCCTTAAGATCTAGATATAGTGAATCAAAAGCATCTTGTAATTCATCTAAAGAATAGGAGTTTACCTCAGGCTCCTCATATTCATATTCGGAAGCATCTTTCGTTACCATTAGTCCCAAGCATGCCGTTTCTCCATTTGTTTCCTCTTCCTCTTCTACTTCGGAGGTGGAGTCATCCCAAGTTGCTTGGAATGCCTTTTTCTTGAGTCTCTTGGGCTTGAAGAACTTCTTGTAGTCGGAAGGCTTCTTGTATATCTTCTCATCATCCCTTTTGAGTAAGGGACAATCCTTCCTTATGTGACCTCTCTTCTTGCAATTATAGCAAACTAGAGGCTCTTCCTCCCTTTTCTTTCCCTTGATCTCTTTTCTATTTCTGAGAAACTTTTTAAACTTTTTAGCTAATAAAATGAATTCTTCGTCATCAGTACTTACCTCATCGTCCGACGTAGCTTTGAAGGCTAAAGTCTTCTTCTTTGGCTCTGGTGTGATAGATTTCTTCTTTTGCTCCATTTGTTATTCATAAGCCATAAGATTCCCAAGTAGATTTTCCATGTCTAGATCCTCTACTTGGTTGGCTTCTTCTATTGCCGTGACTTTTTGCTCCCACTTGGGTCCAAGGGAGCGAAGGAGCTTGCCTTGAAGCTCTCCCTTTATAAATGTCTTTCTTAGAGACTTGAGGTTATTCACGATTAACGTGAATCAGGTGTACATGTCCCCGAGTCTCTCATTTTCTTTCATAGAAAAGGCTTTGAATTCCTGCAATAACACATTAATCTTAGAGGATTTAAGTCTAGACGTACCTTCATGAGTTACCTCTAAGGTTCTCCATATCTCGTGGGCAATTGTGCATTGGCTAATTCGATTGAACTCCTCCGAACTGAGTGCACAGTAGAATGAGTTCATCGCCTTAGCATTCAGTCCAAGGTGATGAATCTACTCCACCGTGTGTCTCGTTTCTGGTTTCTCAGGAATGACATATGCGAATTCACATTTCTCCCAAATGGATAAATCGTTGGCTTGAAGCCACATCTTCATTCCCAGCTTCCAATAGGTGTAGTTTGACCCTTCGAAGTGTGGTGGTTGGGTGGTGGATTGCCCCTAAGATCTGCCAATGGAAATGACTCTCCCCTCCATGTGATCTTCCCACGAATGTTACTCCTAAAAGCGGAAAACCTACTCTGATACTAAATGAAATTGCACTAGAGGGGGGTGAATAGTGAATTTAGAAATTATTGTAAGATAAAAATACAATCACAAAAAAAGGCACAAGATTTTTAGGTGGAAACCCAAACGGGTGAAAACCACCACTTAAGCCATCCCTTGACTTAGAATTTTCGATTACAAAGTGATCAATCCACTAACCACACTACTTAAATGAGGGTAGTGTACCTCAATTACAAATCCCACCTCCGATCCCTAAATAGAGGTTTCTCCCTTCATAATGAAGAGACGGGGATCCGACAGGTCGGATAACCAAACTACAAAAATAGAATAAGAATGAAACAACACCTATACAACACCCCAAAATATTAATGACTTCCTTATCTATTAAGCATAAAAAGAACTCCCTGAGAATCAATAAAATGAAGTGCACCGGGAGTGTTGGTTTGCCCTTTAATCAAAGTGTTGGCACATCACAAGGGCAATAGGAAGCAAAGAGTAGTGAGCAAGTGATTTTCTAAGGAAATTGAATCTCAAGAGGTATGTATTGCCTAAGAGGGGTTGTAGTCTATTTATAGGCAAGTTTGGAACCTTCAAGAAGGCTTAGGAGAGGTCTCCTAGCCGTTGCAGGCAAGTCCCAAGAGATTAGGATGAAATCCAACACAAATCAAAGTAATCATAAATCTGACAGCAATATTAAATGTCTGATTTTTGGTTCATACGTCTTGTAAGACGTTTGATTACAATTATGGACATCTGATTCTATTAGTCAGGCTTACTGTTTTCATTGAATCAAAACAAGGACGTTTGATATATTCATATAAGGCGTCTGATAAAAATATTGGACATCTAATTGTAAGTTGATTCATTCCTATTTTGACCAGATCCAAACAGGGTTCTAGATTTTAAGGAATAGACGTCAGTCTGGATGTCTGCCAAATTTCCTAGATGTCTAGAAAACTAATAAGGACATGTCTTGGTAATCGAAGAGTTAAACTTTGATTTCTAATAAGATTTGTACAGAAATAAATGGGCAACGGTCCATTGATAAACGTCTGCAGATAAGTCCAGATGTCTAAAAGTGTATTTTCCTGTTATAACACAAAGAAAATGGGCACTTGATTCTACGGTTGGTTTAAGGATGTCCAGGCTATGTATTCATCGTCTGGATAAGGTTATGGACGACTGATAGAAGGTTGCTTCGACTGATTCCTAATAAATCAGAATGTAAAGGCAATGCTATAGGTAATTAGACGTCTGAAACAATTATCACACATCTTAAAGTTGAAAAGTAGACGTCTGACAGTTGTTATGGGCGTCTGATTTATGTCTTAGTGTAAGATTTTTGTTTCTAATTTATCCTACGTATAGAAAGCCTAAGCTAGCTATTTATAAGTTATGTTTGGGGGTTCTTTACAACATCTCTAGACTCAAATAAAATAAAGATTACACCCTTTAAAGGTTTATATAAAAGCTTATGACCTATGACAACACTTATGCTAATCTAGTCATCACGCTTTTAATCCTTCGACTTGAAAAACTCCATGAAACCTGCAATTGTGTTATTACAGAGAAAAATATGTTATGCTTATGTTTTATCTCTTTTTCTTTATTTTATAAAATCATCAAAATATTATTTATAAGTGGTTGAACTAACAAGTATGATATCAATATTTTCTAGGTTGAAATAAAATCACATTGAACAAATTAAAGCTATCAAGTCAAGTCAAGAATCAGTTGTTTTTGGCCAATTTGTGCAATATAACAAAGTTAAATTTATATTAATAGTGAGTCCTTAGTAATACCGATAAACAAAAGGAAAATAATGACCATCCATGATCGTTTGATTGATATAGCTATAAAATATGATATGAGAAAAATATGTAATCATTAATTACTTCATTTACATAAGCCAAAAATACATATCATGATTCAAAGGTTAAATTTATTCAAAGAAGAAAAATGTATTTGGACAAGAAGTCCGAGATCAATGGTTGATGAAATCATTATGATGGAACACAAAAATGAAATGCATCACATGATAAAACAAGGCAAGAAAGAGAATAATTTACTTGTACTCTCAATAGTAGAAAAAGTGCTAGAATAAATAAAAAGCACTACATGATGTCCTCTGTCAAGTATATATGGAAAAGGATTCATTATTATGTTATGGAGGAGAAGGGAAAGAAGGGGTTTAATATAATCATCGGAGGATCTATTTCAGATGAATTGATGTATTGCAAGTATAAATTATAAGATTAGGTTTAGAAAATGTAAATATTAACGTAAAAGTTGATATATAATATTATAGATGTGATTCTCATTTGATATATCTTTTTTTATGTAAAAAAAATACACACACGTGGTAGGGTGCATCTCTGTTGAAATCAACAATAAATCACTTTTATACGGGTGCAAACCGGTCAAATCACCTTTGTAATCACCTTGCATCGGTGTAATCTTACTTTACACCGGTGGAAAGTAGTTGAAAGTGAAATTACACCGGTACAAAGTGAGATTGCACTTGTGCAAAATTAAATTCAAAGTGTTTCAATCTTCACCTATAACAATTGATTTTACACTTAAAAAGTGATTTTTCACCTTACAGTTTAAGGTTTAGTCTTTAGTGTTTATTACTAAACCCTAAACCCTAAATCTTAAGGTGAAAAATCACCTTTTAAGTGAAAAATCACTTCTCATATGTGAAATCACTTTCCATAAACCTAAACCCTAAACACTAAACCTTAAATCCTAAATTCTAAACATATAAGTCAAAATCATTTTGCACGAGTGAAACCACCATTGGAATTATTTTGCATCGATGCAAAATGAGATTGCACCCGTGCAAAGACATTGATGGGAACACCATCATGAGCCATAACTAGCTCAATTTGATCTGATTAAGTCATTAAATGCTCTTACACAACCGCCAGAGAACCCTAATTCGTTGCATAATCATTTTAAGAGAAAGACAGTAAAATAGGGGTAAAACTGTAATTTTAATAATATATCTCAATTGCAGTACAATCATTAGTTTTCTCAAGGGTTGAACAAGAGTCAAATGATCTTAAGAGTCTAATAAGTGGGTTAGAACAGATATAAAAGGGTTTTCATGCGTTACAAGAATTAATAAACATCTGAAACCCTAAAAATAAACTCGCTTAATAAATTGAGGATTTGGTTAGGATAAAATTCACCTAAACCCTCTAAAATTCATATAAAAATATTCTCTAGGGTTTGGTACTATCAATTTGACCATCAGAACCCGTCTTGACCCAAAACAGAGTTATAGATAGACATTTGCCTTAATTTGGGTTTTTACATAAATTACCCAGCTAAAATAGGTCAAAACCTAAATCTAACTTCACCATTGGATTTCTTGGGTCTAAATTAGCTTTATACCAAAATTTCGGCCCAATCTGAGATTATCTTGACCAAGTTTGCATTTTGGTCCAGTCAGACACTTTTTATCTCATCAGATCCTTAGCTTTTTGAATTCCTTACAAACAGCCCCCCAGCTTTGTTGTCTTCTTGACAAAAGGGTCCTTTCCACCGTGAAATCCTACTCCTACAACTCTGGTGACGTTTGATTGAAGGGAACTCATTCTCTAATCAATCATTCCCTTATAAAATTGGAAGGGAGATTCCTTGAGGAGTCCTCTTTCTATTGAATTCGTCCATGGGCCCCAAAAGCTTCCCAATCTCTCATGCGAATGCATGAGAGATTCAGGTATCATGGAATTCCTATCTCCGGCGAGCTTTCCAAGCTTGGGAAGCTTGCCTCCCAAGCTCAAAACACTCTCCAGAGGCCTATAAAAGAACCCCTGATCAGACCGAATTCCCCAGCTTGATTCCAGCCGTGAAACCCCTCCCTTCCTCTCTCCGCTCCGGCCGAGAAGCTCGCAAGCTCCGACGATTTCTCTTGACTTCTTTCATCCTCCGTTCGCAATACCAGCAGCCTGATTTCCTTCCTCTCTCTCGTCCGCTCTTGGCCGTGCCAGCAAGAGCCTCCTTCCCGTCGTCATCGCCGTTCCTATCCTCACTGGAGCACTTCGTATTCTCCGTCGCCGACATACCCCCAATGTGGATTCTCCCCACTTTCATACATTTAGATTAGGTTAGTAAGGCTTAGTTAGGTTTACACTATCTTTCCCGCTCTACAAATCCCAATTTCAACCCTCGACGCCGCCGCTCATCCCCGTCTTCTCCATCTCCGACTAGACCTTCGGTGAGGCTCTCTGCTCATTCCACTAATCCAAACACCTCACTGACCATCGCATAACATTTGCCTCATCCTCCCACACAAAAGTCCTCTGCTTATCTCTCCACTCACACACCCAACACTTCCCCTGTACACACCCATCACCGGTTACCTTCCCCAACTCCGACCGGCCACTACAGACCACCATCCTCCACGAAACTTTCTCCACTACACTCGTTGTGGTTCGGCGAAGCTCCCAAGGTATTCTAACATGGCCACGAGGCCCTATTTCATGTTTTCAAGTAGCAGGTCCTCCGCCGCCATTGCCGTAGCTTCGAGCGAATCTTGAAGCTTGCTCCAGCACCTGCAAACCCCAAGTGAAGTCCCAGGCACAGCGGAGAGTCTCCAAGATCACAACCCAGGGACCAATTTGGCCCTTTGACCGAGCCTGATTGTAATTGAATGAAGCAGCAGTTACAACTGCACGCAGAAGGAAGGCGGTGGATTAGTCCCACCTCAGAAGCTGACAGACACCCACAATCGAATAAATTGTTTTTGTGCTTATGCCTTATTGCCTCAGCACGCACAGGGGGTGAGGTCCCCGTATGCCCCACACATGAGCCTTGCCCGTGACA
The DNA here is from genome assembly GCA_037157565.1 of Thalassia testudinum. Classification (NCBI taxonomy): domain Eukaryota; kingdom Viridiplantae; phylum Streptophyta; class Magnoliopsida; order Alismatales; family Hydrocharitaceae; genus Thalassia; species Thalassia testudinum. Next base: position 158,513,457 of record JAZHRO010000073.1, read on the forward strand.
CTGCTTACACGGGTCTGGTGCTGATCCAATTACCCACCTAATTTAAGCACTCCTCACTCACCACCCATTGCCGGTGAGCCTGGTCTTGGGTGCGCGTGTGCCCGTTTACCCGATTACCCTGACTGTGGCCTTGGGAGGGTGGATCCCAGAGAGAGAAAAAAGAAAGAGTGCGCGATGGCAGGGGGGTTTTGCTTCCCTATGTGCATAAAGGAAAGGAAGAAGGCCTACAGAAGAAAAAGAAAGGAGAAGAAGAGGAAAGAAGCTGAAGAAGAGGCTTAAGGAGAAAGAATAAGAAAAGAGAAGAGGAAGAAGGAGAACATTGCTTCCCTAGCACTGTAACACTTGTTGGTTAAGTCGTCTGGTCATCTGACACGACGTCTGATTTGAGGCTTGATACTTGCAATGACCCGCCACACTTTTAGCCTTTTAAAACGTCTGGAGTCTCAGTCAGACGTCTATCCAAATGTCTGGACCGTTTCCCAAACGTCTGAAAATGAAATTTTTGTACGCACACTGAGCTCTATGCTCGGGCAACGTGCAGAACCCTCTTCTTCACTCTCTCCCTTCCTTCCTTCCCCAAACCCTAAACCCCCCACGCCGTCTATATAAGCCCCCCTCCTCTCCTCTCCACTCCACACACCAGCCACCACCACCACCTTCAGAGCTGTGCGGGAGTGGCGAGAGGAGGTAAGAGAGGGAGAGCGAGAGGAAGAAGGAGGAGAGCGCGGGAGGAGGAGGAGGCCGAGGTCGGAGAGCTTCGATAGAAGCTCGACGGAGCTCGCACGGCCACCACGAGCATGTGCGGGAGGAGGAGAGAGCTCGGGGAGACGGCCTCCCATCCCTCTGCAGCAACTGGAGCTGCGGCGACGCGAGGTGGAGCGAGCGGAGAGCACTAGAAGGAGTTCCTGATACTAGAAGTTTTCCAGTATCAGACGTCTGGAGTGGAGTCCAGACGGCTAACGGAGTACCTGGATGTCTGGAGCTAAGGCCAGACGTCTGAAAGCTCATTTATCGCGAAGGTACGTATCTCCCTATGCCATGCATATCACAACGCAGGGATATTTTATCGGCTGACTGCGCCTGCATTGTCGTACGCAGGTGCAGCCTTGGGAAGGAGCACGAACATTGCCCTTTTGGACGTCTAATCAGATCACCAGACGTCTGGAGTTGCGTCTAAACGACCAGAGGCATCGTCCGAGGTATGGAACTACCTTCAGACGATCGCAAAGAAGGCCTGGACCTCTGAGGACACCGGAGGGACTTAAGGTAAGGATCTGGTAACTTTTAAGACGTCTTGACTTGTTCTCAGATGTCTGATTTTGAACAGTAGGCACATTTTTTACCCGTTTGAGGTCCGATCGAGGTCTATTTTATGCAAACGAAATACTTGTACTTTCCTCGCGATTTCCTCTACGTACTAGAGTCCTTTATACACTGTTCTGAGCTCTCCTTTTGTGATGTATTCCATGGTATAAGATTTCAACCTGTTGCGTGTTTGGGGCTCGCAGAGATTCCTGGGTCTGCGGTTCGAGCCCCTATTACTCCTTAATTGCCTGGTAGAGTGGTTTAATTCTGTTAATAATATTTAAATAAGAATGTACTTGTGGAAATATCCGAATAGAATTCTAATATGTGGCATGAACCCTAGGATAGAGGAATGAATGAACCGTTGGAACTGTATGATGTATTTGTATGCATGATTGAGTTAAACTGCTAGCAATTTCCTGTAATATAATTGTGAGCTACCTGTTGGAATATGAGCTGCCTATAATTAATGAATAATTACCTGCGAAATCATCAATTGCATATATCGAATTATAGAAACATGAACTGCCTGTATATGGATGACAAATGAATTGTGAATGGTGAAATCTGGATCGGAATAAATGGGGTGAACATGAGCATGAACCCTACGGGGAATTAGGAGTAGAACTTCGGTGGTTAGACGGAAACCTGGAATGTAGACAGGAAGTGTGCTGGCCCTTGAGTACGTGGTACCAAGGAGAGCAACTGTCCTTTTTTTGTATAGAGCGGAGCTACCCTCCCTTGGGTTGAGACATGGGGTTAGGATTGGCCACTCTACACTAACTCCTGTTGGCCATCGTGTACGCGGTACCGAGGTAAGCTACTAGTGTAGGGGGAGAGCTAGCCACCTCACGGGACCCGAGGTTCAGCTAGCCACCCTACACCGACTTATTAGGCCCACTGGGCAAACCAGGGTAGTCAGACGAGAGTACGCAGACTGTGGAGGGGCAAGACCCTTGTTTGGTTCTGAGGGGTGAGACCCCTGTTCTGAGAGGGCAAGGCCCTATACTGTTCCGTGTTGTACTTTGGGCGTACCCGCTAGCGGAAACGACGGACTGCATGTCAGTGCAGGGCAGCTACCCGTGCGCTTATCATGCTGCCGTGGTCACCGCTACGTCTTAACAGTGACCGCGGGGTGGTTAACTGGGTGTAGGACTACCATGGGGAACTCTCCCAGCAAAGAGAGCACCACATGTACCTTCTACTTTGCGGAAAAGACTACAATCAAGATCATTCCCACGAGGAACATGCAAGATCAAGAATATCTGGATGATTGAGAAAAATGGGTGAAAAGAAAATACATATAAAACAAATAAATAGAAAAGTGAATTAAACATGTTGCCTTTACTATTTTAGATAGTATAGATACCACTCTACTCAGCATTCGCTTACTCTGTCTTTTCATAATACTGTTCAGGACCAGGAGTTGAGCTACCCGAGCTTCCGGTTGCAGAGGGTGCTGGGCCCAGTCGAGCCCAGCCGTAGTTTTCAGCACTTCCTTTTTGTTCCTTTACTATTGTAGTAAGTATTAGACCTTTAGTTACTGTTTGTCTCTACTGTTTACTTCTGTTTCCATTATTTTTATTGTTGTGGTGGTATGTAATGGAATAGCAGATTTACTTTCCTTTACTGCTTTGTACATTTCTTCTGCTTAGTTATATTGCATATGTGAATGTGGTTTACTTTCCTGCTTTTTGGTTATTTCTTGTTGGACGACTGGGTCTTGGGATTAGTCGAGGCGAGCCAGTCTCGAGTCCTATAGGGATCCGGGAATTGGGTCATAACAGGATGGTATCAGAGCAAGGTCGTCTCGAGAAATGAACCAATTAGCCTGAGAATAACCATTCACGTGCATATAACTAGGATAGCCACCACAACGTATCGCTTTGATATTCGTTCCAAGTCCTTTCTCGAAGAAATTCGGTATCGTTGACCCCCTTGTTTTGTCTTTCACGTCTCCTTGCAGGAGATGCCTCGTGAGGGAGTTTCGAGGCGATCCGTGGTCGCGGCCATGGACGAGGTCGGAGGGGCGAACGTGCCGGGCCTAAGGTACCAATTGACCCACCTCTTCTCCTAGGCGTTCAAGCTCAGGATCTTGCCCAACTAATCAGAGACATTGTGCGAGACGAGCTCCAGTAGCCTCCACGAGCACCTCTCCCTGAGGACGTGGAGGGGGAATCCTCGGTGGGCTAAAGAGACCACCGCAGTGCCAGACATGCAGGTGGGGGACAGGGTGGTCCTCTACTGCCCCCACAGCACTCTGACACTTCCGAGCACGAGCCCTCCTTGCATAGAGGTGTGCCTGTTCCCCCACTGCAACTGCACCACACGCTTTTCGAACAGTTCCAGAAGCTGAAGTCCCCATCCTTCAAGGGGGATAAGGACCTGTCTGAGGCAAAGGACTAGCTGGAGCAAATAGAGAAGGTGTTCGACACCCTTCGCCCTCCCGTGGAGTGCCGCGTGGCACACAGGTGGTGGAGGGCAGTCAGAGGCCAAGAGAGGAGAGAGCCGACGTGGGACTAGTTCGTGACTCTCTTCTGCGAGCAATACTTTCCGTAGACCTGGCAGGACCAGAGGAGGCGGGAGTTCCACATTCTCCGTCAGAGGACGATGACTGTTAGCACGTATCGCACGCATTTCCTAGAGCTGTCACGTTTTGCCTCGACAGCTATGGCTATAAAGGAGGAGCGCCTGTGGAGGTTTACTGAAGGGCTCCGACCTGCTATTCGGGGGTATGTCAAACCCTTAAAGCTGCCCACCTTCTCATGAGTGGTTGAGGCAGCCATGACCTACGAGGAGACCAACCCGACCGCACGAGACATCGACAGCGGACGGAAGATGCCCTATCAGCCAGAGTACTCTCAAGGCCGTCAGGAGAGGAGGCATGCGGCACCCGTAGGAGAGCCGTCTCATTTTGCGAAGCCATCAATGGTGTTTGGGGGCCCCAAACAAGGGCTAGCTGCCAGCACTAAACCCTCGCCCAACCGTTAGTAGGGACCTACTGAGAGAGGAGGTCGAGTTCCCCTCTACTACCAATGTGGCCAACAGGGCCACATCAGGAGGGACTGCCCATCTAGGGCCAAAGCAAAGCATATGCTCCCCGCACTGAGCATTGGAGTCCAAGCTGGTGGTCGGGGTCCCCAGGCACGTGGGGGAGGGCAGAAGTCACAAGGAGGGTACCGGCCAGTGGCTGCTCGCCCGACCTAGAGTGTAGCTGCTTCGTCTGCATCGAGGACTGAGGGGCGTATCAACGCCCTGACACACAAAGATGCTAAGGCTTCCGATTCAATGGTGGCAGGTATGGTTACCGTTTCTGGCAGATTAGTGTACGTACTTTTTGATTCCGGTGCAACACACTCTTTTATTGCTGCAAGTTTTGCTGTCAGTTTAGGGTAGGGCAATGTACTATGAGAGGATCTGTTTGTGATCAGAGGAACAGGTGGCCAGTTGTTTGTAGCTGAGGAGGTCCACACAAACTGCAAGGTCAGTATAGGGCGACACAACCTCCCCGCAGACCTGATTGTGATACCGATGGAGGATTTTGGCATGATCCTAGGGATGGACTGGCTGTCCGCCTATCATGCCTTGGTGGACTGTTTCAGGAGGAAGATCATCTTCTCCATACCGAGGTTGCCTCCCTTTGAGTTTCACAGACAGCCAACGGATGGAGGTTTCAGATGCATCTCCATGCTTTGGGCAGCGAGGCTTTCGAGCCAGGGGTGTGAGGGATTTTTAGCCTGTGTAGTGGCAGAGCCTAGTCCCGTGGCTAACTTTCAGAGTATACCAGTGGTTTGTGAGTACCCCGACGATTTTCCAGAGGAGCTTCCAGGACTACCGCCCGAGCACGAGATCGAGTTTGAGATCTCACTGGTATCGAGGAACAGCCCCATTTCTACTGCACCGTACCAGATGGCACCGCTTGAGCTATGATGAGAACCTCATCATGAGCCATAACTAGCACCATCTAACCCATATTTGCAAGAAAAAAGCTCCTACATAACCATCTAAAGGCTTGACTCAGAGAAATTCTGAGTTTGTAAAGAAAATAGAAACTAAGGGGTAAAAATGCAATTTAACCAATCCAATCTGAAAACAGGGTAACTCAGGGTCCAAACATAGGTCAAACTAACCTAATAAGAAGAAAAGTGGGATGAGTTGATCCAATAAGGGCTACAGCAACTCCAAGGAATTAAATGACATCCTATAACCCTAAAAACAAACCCACTTCAATTCATGAGGTTCGAGGAAAATAAAAAATTGAGTAAACCCTCTACAATTTGTAGAAAAATAATCTCTAGGGTTTAGAACCTTCAATTTGACCTTAGGAACCCATTTTGACCTACATTGAGAACCATGCCCAATTAATGACTTAATTTGGATTTTTACGTAAATTGACCGGTCAAACAAGGTCTGATCTAGAAATAAAATTCACCATTAGAATCCTTAGGCCCCATTTAGTCATGCATAAAAACTTGAGCCTAAGAAGAGACCCTCTTGACCGACTTTGCATTTTGGTCCTCATCCATTACTTTTTGACCCTCAACTTTTGAAACCCTCGCATTTTGGCCCATAACTCTTCTTCGTTCTTTGCATTTGGGTCCTCCCTGCAAAACCCTTAGCAGCGCCATGCTCCAGCGACTTTGCGCGGAGCATGGCGCCGCCGAGGGTAAGGGGGACCCTCTACCAAGTCAACCGAGGGTTCCCTGCAACGTCTGCCGTCGCAGGGACACCTCCATGGTCTCTGCAACCACCCATACCTCCCGTGCGAACGCACGGAAGGTATGGTTCTCCATCTCCGACGTCCTCCGGCGAGGGAGGCACGTCGCCTCCCTCCGTCCTCCTCTCTGATTCCACCTCTATAAAAACCACCCCCATCCATCGAACTCAACAGCTCGGTTCTGACGGAGAAACCTCCCCCCGTTTCCTCTCTTCCCACTCCGGCAGAAGCCCCCCTGCTCCAGCGGTTCTTCCTCCTCCTCCTCGTCACTCTGCCGCATTACCAGCAGCAGAGCCGCCTTCGCCCGCTCTTCCCGAGTCACTCCGTACCCAGCGCGCGCTCTCCCGCTCTCTCCTCGCTGCCGCTCCTTCTCTCTGGGCACTTTCTTCTCCGGCGACAGTCGATACGACTGTCGCCCTGCTCCGGTCCCCCTCGTCCCTCCAAGTAGGTAACAGTTACTTCTCATCCTCCCCTCTTTCTTTTCCCTATTTTAATTTGCTCAATCAAACCCTCGATCGAACCGACCACCATCATCTTCCACGCCTCCGGCCCACCTCCGGCGAGTCGCTCCCATCATTCCGCCACTCCACACGACTCGCCGACCGACCTAAAACCTCCACCTCGTCCCACTGAACCGTTTCCGCCCCTTCACTGCCACTCCTCACCTCCACATCACTCCCCCGAACAAACCCATTCCCCCAACCACAGTCCGACCTAGGGCAGCCCCTACACGTCGCCCCACGCCTCGCCACCACCTGCACGAGCTTCGCCGCACTCCGGCGAAGCTCCCTGCACCTTCTGACTAGGCCGAGAGGCCGTATCTCTGTGATCATGTTACCCGTCCTTCGCCGCCATTGCCGAATAGGTGAAGCTGCTTCAACCTGCAACTGCAGCTGCGCTTCTGCCCAGGCCTGCGCTCCAGGACGCGCGGATTGCGACCTCGCAGCTGCCCAGGCCTTCAGCTGAAGAGAAGACCTAGCAACAGCCGCGAATGCCTGCAGCTTTGTCAGCTGCAGGCGCCCAATTGGGGTGGGACATTTAGTCCCACCTTGGAAGACTCTGAAGCGGCATGCCTGCATAAATTGTAAAAGTACTGTAGGCTTATCGCCTCAGCACACGGGGTGGGGTCCCTCTCACCCGCTTCACCCGCCCGGTCCGCGAGCTCATCACGCGGATTCGGCCGACCCGACCCGACTTGACTCGAACACTCCTCGCCCACCATGCACGCCGGTGGGCTTGGACCCGGGCGCGACTGATACCCGAATACCCGGTAGCTCTGGGAGAGCTATCCTACGAGTGAGAGACGCGGGGGAGGGTAGAGTAGGTTTTTTCCTTCTGACCAAACTGTGACTGTGCAGGCACAGACGAGAAAAGAGAAGACAAGAAGAAGAAAGCCACAGAGGAAAGAAAGAAAGAAGACGCACTGTAGCAAAAGCTACTTAAGTCGTCTGATTGAAAAATCAGACGACGCCCTGAGGAAAGAAAAAGAAGGGGAGGATCACTACTGCCGCAGAAAAGAAAAGACAAGAAGAAGAAAGAAGAAGCCGTGCAACTGAGCAAGGCAAAGGACCGCAAGAAGAAGAGCTCTGCAGCTGAGGCAAAAAGAAGAGAAGATAAAGAGAAGAAGACGAGAAGCTCTGAAGAAGAAAAGAAATAAGAAGCAGAAGAAGAACTGAAGGCAGAGAAGAAGAAGAAGAAGATAAGCTAAGAAAAAGAAGAGAAGCCACAAGACTCAGATTTATTTCTCCCTCTCTCCCTCTTATTTTTGTAATAGAAACATTGTACTTCTAGAATACAACTTGCTCCCTGAGTTCGACCTCGGGAACTCTTTTTCCGAGTAACAAATTATATTAAACTGGTAACCACTTCTCTATACTATACTACGATGAAATAATAAAAAAAAACTGTAGAGGATTCGTGCGTTGACCAAGCTGCGAGAGCTCAAGTCACAGCTACAGGACCTGTTGGAGAAGGGCTTTGTGAGGCCCAGTGCATCCTTGTGGGGAGCCCCTGTGTTGTTTGTCAAGAAGAAGGATGGTACCCTACGACTTTGTGTCGACTACCGACAGCTGAATAGGGTCACCATCAAGAACAAGTATCCGCTGCTAAGGATTGATGACCTTTTTGACCAGTTGCGAGATGCCATAGTGTTCTCCAAGATCGATCTGAGGTCAGGCTGCTAGCAGATGAGGATCAGGGAGACCGACATCTCCAAAACAGCTTTCCGTACCCGATACAGGCACTACGAGTTCTTGGTCATGCCATTTGGGTTGACCAATGCCCCCGCTGCTTTCATGGATTTGATGAACCAAGTTTTCAGACCACACTTAGACTAGTTTGTGGTAGTGTTCATCGACGACGTACTCGTTTACTCACGGGATTAGACACAGCACGGACAGCATCTACGGATGATTCTGGACACTTTGAGGCGATGCAGGCTGTATGCCAAGTACAACAAATGTGAGTTTTGGTTGAGGCAGGTGACCTTCTTGGGCCACGTGATCTCAGGGGATGGTTTGACTGTGGACCCAACCAAAGTTGAGGCCGTACTCAGGTGGGAGAGGTGATGAGAACCTCATCATGAGCCATAACTAGCTCATTTTGACCTAATACAAAGGATAAAAGCTCCTACATATCTCAAGGAAAGGCTTAACTCAGAGAATTCTGAGTTTGAGAAGAAAATAAGTCATAAGGGGTAAAAATGCAATTTTACCAGTATAATCTGCATACAGGGTAATTCAGGGCCCAAACATAGGTCAAAGCAGCTTAATAAGAATAAAAGTGGGATGAAATGATCTAGCAAGGGCTACAGCAATTCCAAGAAACTAAATGATAATCTGTAACCCTAAAACAACCCACTTCAATTCACGAGGTTCGAGGCAAATTAAAAATAGAATAAACCCTCTAAAATTCATATAAAAATAATCTCTAGGGTTTAGAACCTTCAATTTGGCCTTCAGAACCCATTTTGACCTACATTGAGAACCATGCCCAATTAATAACTTAATTTGGGTTTTCGCATAAATTGACCGGTCAAACAAGGTTTAATATAGAAATGAAATTTACCATCAGATTCCTTAGGTCCTAATTAGTCATGTATAAAAACTTGAGCCTAAGAAGAAACCTCCTTGACCGACTTTACACTTTGGTCCTCATATATTTACTCTTTGGCCCTCAACTTTTGAACCCTCGCATTTTGGCCCCTAACTCTCCTTCGTTCTTTGCGATCAGGTCCCCCCTGCAAAACCTGCCAGCACCATGCTCCGGCGACCTTGCGCGGAGCATGGCGCCGCGCAGGGTGAGGTGGGGGACCCGGCAAGTAAACCGGGGGTGCCCTGCGTCGTCAGCCGTCGCAGGGACACCCCCCTGGTCGCTGTAGCCCCCCATACCGGCCGTGCGAACGCACTGACGGTATGGCTTTCCATCTCCGGCATCCTCCGGCGAGGGAGATACGACGTCTCCCTCCGCCTTCCTCCCTGATTCGGTCCCTATAAATACCCCCGTCGCTCCACCGTTCTTCCCAGCTTGGATCTGACGGAGAAAATCCCCAACTTTCTTCTCCTCTCCCTCCGACAGACGCCCACCAGCTCCGGCGGTTCCTCCTCCTCCTCCTCTTCGCTCTGCCGCAATACCAGCAGCAGAGACCTCCTCCCCTGTTCTTTCAGCGCCACGCCGTACCCAGCTGGCGCCTCTCCAGCCCTCTGCTCGCCGCCGCCCTTTCCCCTGGGCATCTTCTTCTCCGGCGACAGTCGATACGACTGTCGCCCTGCCCCGGCCCCTTTCGTCTCCGTAGCTAGGTCAGAACTCCTCCCCATCTCCCCCTCTTTCTTTTCCTCACTGTCTTTTATTTGATTAAACCCTCGACCGCTCCTGTTCACCCTCACCTTCTCCTCCTCCGGCCATCCTCCGGCGAGCCGCTCCCATCACCTCAGCAACCCACACGGCTCGCTGACCACCGCAGGACCTCCGCCTCCTCACCCTGATCAACCTCCGCCCTGCCACTTCCCCCACATCACCCTCTGCAACCCCACCGAACAGACCCATCCTCCGACCCACAGTCCGACCTAGGGCAGCCCTCGCACGCCGCCCCGCGCCTCGCCACCACCCACACGAGCTTCGCCGCACCCTGGCGAAGCTCCTGGCACTTTCTGATTAGGCCGAGAGGCCGTTTTCTTGTGAACAGACCACCCGACCTCCGCCGCCATTGCCGCGCGGGAGGAACTGCTTCCGCCTGCAGCTACAGGCGCGCCACGCTCAGCGCCACGCCCAGATTCAACTCCCAGGCCTTGCGAGGCGTTTTGGCAAAACACCAGGCTCGCAGCTAAGGCAGAAAGCTTCGCGTGACGCCGCAATCTCCCGCTGATTTCCCCGCTGCGGGCGCGCAATTGAGGTGGGACATTTAGTCCCACCTCGGAAAAGCCTGAAGAGTCGCAGCGACATAAGATGCAAAAGTGCTGGAGGCTTACTGCCTCAGCACACGGGGTGAGGTCCCCTTCACCCGCCCGGTTACCCGGTCTCGTCCGCGCTCACGCCCTGCGGACCTGACCTGACCCGACCCGACCCGACTTAAGACTAACCTGCACTCCTCGCCCACCACGCACGCCGGTGGGCCTGGACCCGGGCCTGACCCGAACCCGGTTACCCGGCAGCTCTGGGAGAGCTTTCCCAAGAGTGGTTTCAGAGAGAGAGAGAGACGCGGGGGGGGAAGGGTAGAGTAGGTTTTGCCTCTGACGAAAAACTCTGAAGTGTGCAGGCACAGGTGAAGAAGAAGACCCGCGGAAGAAGAAGGAAGCTGACTGTAGCAACAGGTAGTTAAGTCGTCTGATTTGGAAATCAGACGACGGCCTGAAGGGAAAAGAAGAAAGGAGGGGTGACGTCCCTGGCTGAAAAAGAAAAGAAGAAGCTGACACTTAGCCGCAGGGAGGAGAAACAAGAAGAAACCTTCACAGAAGAGACTGCAGAAAAAGAAGAAGAGAGACCAAGACAGAAACCAAGGAAGAAGAAGAAGGAGATCTGAAGAAAGAAAGAGGAGCATCACCTCTGCAGAACAAAGAAGAAGTAGGAGATCTGAAGAAAGAAAGAAAGAAGAACATCACGAGGAGAAAACAAAGAGAACAACAAATTCTTTCCCTCTCTCTTTCTTTATTTTGTAAAAGAAACATGTATATCTCTAGAATACAACTTGCTCCCTGAGTTCGACCTCGGGAACTCTTTTATTTTCCGAGTAAAAAATTTATATATTTGAAATGTTGGCAATAACTGGCTATACTACAACGTTATAACAAACTAAGACCCGGTTGCCGCAAGCATTTCAAGAGGCTACGTACAGTGACAGAGATATGCAACTTTTTGGGATTGGCGAGTTACTATCGACAGTTTACCAGAGGATTCTCTCATATTGCGCATCCTATGACCTAGCTGACTCGGAAGGATGCGCCCTTTGCTTGGACAGATGAGTGTGAAGCATGTTTTCAGGAGTTGAAGGAGAGACTGACTTCAGCTCCTGTGCTTACCATCTCGGACATCAGTGGCGGTTTTGTGGTTTACACAGACGCTTCGTTGCAAGGGTTAGGGGGTGTGCTCAAGCAACAGGGTCACGTTGTCGCTTACGCTTCGCGGCAATTAAAGCCCCATGAGCATAGCTACTCTACCCATGACTTAGAGCTGGCAGCTGTTGTCTTCGTGCTGAAGACATGGAGGCACTACCTTTACGGTGAGACTTTTGAGATTTTCACGGATCATAAGAGCCTCAGGTACTTATTTGACCAGAAGGAGCTTAACATGAGACAGAGATGTTGGTTAGAGCTCCTGAAGGACTATGACTACAGCATCTCCTACCATCCAGGGAAGATCAATGTGGTGGCTGACGCCTTGAGCCAGAAGGCGCCCACCCACTTAGCCAGCCTATAGGCACAGAGTTGGAGACTTACGAAGGAGTTGGACAATTGGCGACTCCGGGAGTCACAAGAGTATTGTGGGACAATGACGTAACAGACGCGACCAGAGCTGATAGACCGCATCATCGTAGGACAGATGACAGATCCGTACTTACATACACTACTGGACAGGGTGCTGACAGGAGACCCAGGAGACTTTTCCTTTACAGATGAGGTACTGCGCATGAGGGGATGCTTATGCATTCCTAGGGACGTAGAGTTTTTGAGAGAGCTCCTAGCTGAGGGGCACGAGTCCAGGTTCACCATACATCCTGGGAACACAAAAATGTATCATGATCTGAGACGAGACTTTTGGTGGAGAGGGATGAAGCAGGATGTTGGTGAGTTTGTGCAACAATATTTAGTGTGCCAGCAGGTGAAAGCCGAGCACTAGAGGCCTGTAGGGTCATTGTAGCCACTTCCTGTGCTAGAGTGGAAGTGGGAGAGCATCACCATGGACTTGGTGGTGGGTCTATTTGTTACCCAACAGGGACACGACGCAGTCTGGGTGATAGTAGACAGGTTGACGAAGACGGCGCGTTTCTTGCCGATCCGAGTCACCTTGGGACCAACACAGTTGCTAGAGAGGTACATTCGCGATGTGGTACGCCTGCACGAAGTTCAGGGTGAGATTGTATTCTACAGGATACCTACTTTACTTCCCAGTTTTGGGCTGAGTTTCAGCAGGCTTTGGGGACACGTTTGAGATTCAGTACCGCTTATCATCCCCAGATGAACGAACAGTCAGAGCGCACCATACAGACACTTGAGAACCTTTTACGCACCTGTGTACTAGACTGGAGAGGCTCCTGAGAGGAGCATTTACCCCTGGCAGAGTTTGCATATAATAACAGTTATCACTCGAGTATCAGCATGGCACCTTACAAGGCTCTGTACGGATGGAGGTGTACTACAGCCTTAAGTTGGGTCGAGGTGGGGACCAAGTGGAAGGTTGGCCCCAGGCTGATCCGGCAGAGTCAGGAGGTGATAGAGCAGATTCACAGACAACTCCGCACTGTCAGGAGCAGGCAAAAGAGTTACGCTGACCGAAAACGTAGAGAGGTGCAATTCGAGGTTGGGGATCACATCTTTCTCCGTGTTTCGCCCATGAAGGGCCTGCAGCATTTTGGGGTGAAAGGGAAGCTTGCGCCAAGGTTTGTAGGGCCCTTTGAGGTCCTAGAGCAGGTAGGATCCATTACTTACCAGCTTGCCCTTCCTCCCCAGCTTTTTGGAGTGCACGATGTGTTCCACGTGTCCAACCTTAGGAAGTACGTCGCTGATCCTAGCCACATTCTGAGCCACGAGAGTGTCGAGGTGGGTGACAACCTGACCTACCCCGAGAGACCGGTGCAGATACTAGACACAGCCATCCAGAGTCTGAGACGAAAGCAGGAACCAGTGGTGAAGGTCCTATGGAGAAGCCAGTGGTACGAGGAGGCGACCTGGGAGCCTGAGGCGGCGATGCGAGAGTGGTACCTGAAGCTTTTTAAGGGTACATCTTTTCGGACCTACTTCGATCCTCTTTAAGTTTGTTATGCATTTTTGTTCCTTTTTCCGCACCTTAACTAGCTCAAGTTTCGGGGATGAAACTTCCTTTAAGTTTATTATGATGTAATGACCTGTCACACTTTTAGCCTTTTAAGACGTTTGGAGTCTCAGTCAGGCATCTATCCAGACGTCTGGACCCTTTCCCGAATGTCTGAAAATGAAATTTTTGTACGCACACCGTGCTCTGCGTGTGAGCAGCATGCAGAACCCTCTTCTTCTCTCTCTCCCTTCCTTCCTTCCCCAATGCCTAAACCCCCCACGCCGTCTATATAAGCCCCCCCCTCCTCTCCTCTCCACTCCACACACCAACCACCACCACCACCACCTTCAGAGCTATGCGGGAGTGGCAAGAGGAGGCGAGCGACGGAGAGCGAGAGGGAGAAGGAGGAGGAGGCCGAGGTTGGAGAGCTTCGGTGGATGCTCAGTGGAGCTCACACGGCCACCGCGGGCGTGTGCGAAAGGAGGAGAGAGCTTGGGGAGACGGCCTCCTAGCCCTCTACAGCGGCTGGAGCTACGGCGGTGGGAGGCGGAGGGAGCAGAGAGCACTGGAAGGAGTTCCTGATACTGGAAGTTTTCTAGTATCAGACGTCTGGAGTGGAGTCCAGACGGCTGACGGAGTACCTGGACGTCTGGAGCTAAGGCCAGACATCTGAAAGCTCATTTATCGCGAAGGTACGTATCTCCCTGCGCCATGCACATCACAACGTAGGGATATTTTGTCAGCTGACCGCGCCTGCATTGTCGTACGCAGGTGCAGCTATGGGAAGGAGTGCGTATGACGTGCTTTTGGACGTCTGATCAGATCACCAGGCGTCCGGAGGTGCGTCCAGATGACCGGAGGCATTGTCCGACGTCTGGAACTGCCTTTAGACGATCGCATAGAAGGTCTGGACGTCTGAGGAAACCACAGGGACTTAAGGTAAGGATCTGGTACCTTTTAAGGCGTCTGGACTTGTTCCCAGACGTCTTATTTTGAATAGTAGACACGGTCTACACCCGTTTGGGGTTCGATCGGATCCATTTTATGCAAACGAAATACATGTACTTTCCTCGCGAATTCCTCTACGTACTAAAGTCCTTTGTACACTATTCTGAACTCTCCTTTCGTGATGTATTCCTTGGTATAGGGTTTCAACCTGCTGCGTGTTTGGGGCTCGCAGAGATGCTTGGGTCCACGGTTCGAGTCCCCATTACTCAAGAATTGCCTGATAGAGTAGTTTAATTTTGTTAATAATATTTAAATAAGAATGTGCTTGTGAAAATAGTCGAATGGAACCCTAGGATGTGGCATGAAACCTAGGATAAAGGAATGAATAAACCGTTGGAACTGTATGATGTATTTGTATGCATGATTGAGTTAAACAGCTAGCAATTGCCTGTAATATAGTTGTGAGCTACCTATTGGAATATGAGCTGCCTGTAATTAAAGAACAATTACCTGTGAAATCATCAGTTGCATGTATCGAATTATGGAAACACGAGCTGCCTGTATATGGACAAAAAATGAATTGTGAATGGTGAAATCTAGATTGGAATAAATGGGGTGAACATGAGCATGAACCCTATAGGGAATTAGGAGTAGAACTCCTGTGGTTAGACGAAAACCTGGAATGTAGACGGGAAGTGTGCTGGCCCTTGAGTACGTGGTACCAAGGAGAGCAACTATCCCATTTTTGTGTAGAGAGGAGCTAGCCTCCCTTGGATTGAGACTCGGGGTTAGGATTGGCCACTCTACACCGACTCCTGTTAGCCCTAGTGTACGAGGTATCGAGGCGAGATACTAGTGTAGGGGAAGAGCTAGCCACCCCACGAGGCCCGGGGTTCAGCTAGCCACCCTACACCGACTTGTTAGGCCCTCTGGGCAAACCGAGGTAGTTAGATGAGGGTACGCAGACTGTGGAGGGGCGAGACCCTATTTAGTTCTGAGGGGCGAGACCCCTGTTCTGAGAAGGCAAGGCCCTATACTATTTCTCGCTGTACTTTGGGCGTACCCGCTAGCGGAAACGACTGACCGCGTGTCAGTGTGGGGTAGCTACCTATACGCTTATCACGCGTGCCGTAGTCACTGCTACATCTTGACAGTGACCTCAAGATGGTTGACTGGGTGTAGGACTACCACGGGGGACTCTCCCGGCCAGGAGAGCACCACGTGTACCTTCTACTCTATGGAAAAGACTGCAATCAAGACATTCATACGAGGAACATGAAAGATCAAGAATATCTGGATGATTGAGAAAAAAGGATGAAAAGAAAATACACATAAAATAAATAAATAGAAAAGTGAATTAAACATGTTGCTTTTACTATTTTAGATAGTATAGATACCACTCTACTCAACGTTTGCTGACTCTGTCTTTTCATAATACTGTTCAGGACCAGGAGTTGAGCAGCCCGAGCTTCCGGTTGAGGAGGGTGCTGGGCCCAGTCGAGCCCAGCCGTAGTTTTCAATACTTCCTTTCTGTTCTTTTACTGTTGTAGTAAGTGTAGACCTTTAGTTACTGTTTGTCTCTACTGTTTACTTCCATTTCCGTTGTTTTTGTTGTTGTTGTGGTATGTAATTGAACGGCAGATTTACTTTCCTTTACTGTTTTGTACGTTTCTTCTGCTTAGTTATATTGCATATGTGAATGTGGTTTACCTTCCTACTTTTTGGTTATTTCTTGTTGGACGACTGGGTCATGGGATTAGTCGAGGCGAGCCGGTCTCGGGTCCTGTAGGGATCCGGAAATCTGGTCGTAACAATACCGTGAAAGATTGATTTAGAATTACTGTTGAAATATTTAAATTGGTTGAATGCTTGAGATATATATGTTTAAAGAGTAATTGGTGATTTAAATCACCATTATTTTAGCTTCTCTTCTTTTTTATTGTCTCAAGATACATGGAAATTCTTTGAATATCTAATGTAACATATTAGTATTTATTGAGTATCATTATTTAGTTTAAGTTCTTGTGCTCAGTTACATATTGATGAGAACCTCATCATGAGCCATAACTAGCTCATTTTAACCTAATACAGAGGATAAAAGCTCCTACATAACTCAAGGAAAGGCTTAACTCAGAGAATTCTGAGTCTAAGAAGAAAACAAGTCATAAGGGGTAAAAATGCAATTTTACCAGCACAATCTGCAAACAAGGTAACTCAGGGTCCAAACATAGGTCAAACTAACCTAATAAGAAGGAAAGTGGGATGATCTGATAAGGGCTACAGCAACTCCAAAGAATTAAATGACAATCTGTAACCCTAAAACAAACCCACTTCAATTTACGAGATTCGAGGCAAAGTAAAAATCTACTAAACCTTCTAAAATTCATAGAAAAATAATCTCTAGGGTTTAGAACCTTCAATTTGGCCTTAAGAACCCATTTTGACCTACATTGAGAACCATGCCCAATTAATGATTTAATTTGGGTTTTTACATAAATTGGCCAATCAACCAAGGTCTGACCTAGAAATAAAATTCACCATTACAATCCTTAGGTCCCATTTAGTCATGCATAAAAACTTGAGCCTAAGAAGAGACCTTCTTGACCGACTTTGCATTTTGGTCCTCATCCATTACTTTTTGACCCTCAACTTTTGAACCCTCGCATTTTGGCCCCTAATTCTTCATCGTTTTTGCATTTGGGTTCTCCCTGCAAAACCCTAAGCAGCGCCATGCTCCGGCGAGGCATGGCGCTGCGCAGGGTGAGGGTGACCCTTTGCCAGTTGAACGGGGTGTTCCCTGCGACGTCTGCTGTCGCAGGGACACCTCCACGATCTCTGCCATCGCCCACACCTTCCGTGCGAACGCGCGGAAGGTATGGGTGGAAAACCGGCCATCCTCCGGCGAGGGAGGCACGTTGTCTCCCTCCGCCCTCCTCTCTGATTTCGCCTCTATAAAAACCGCCACCGTCTGCCACATTCAATAGCTCGATTCTGACGGAGAACCACCCACAACTTTCTTCTCTTCCCACACCGGCAGACACCCAGCGAGCTCCGGCGAGCTCCCTTTCCTTTCCTCTTCGCTCTGCCACAAAACCAATGGCAGAGACTTCTTCCTGATTCTCCTCCGCGTCGCGCAATACCCACGCGCGCTGCTTCAGCCTCGTCGTCGCCGCCGTCCACCCCCACTGGGTACCTTCTTCTCCGGCGACAGTCGACACGACTGCCGCCCTGCTCCTCCCCCTTCTTCCCTGCAAGTAGGTAACAGTTACTTCTCTTCCTCCCTTCTTTCTTTTCCCTATTTTAATTTGCTCAATCAAACCCTCTACCGACCCGACCACCATCATCTTCCACGCCTCCGGCCCACCTCCGGCGAGTCACTCCCATCATTCCGCCACTCCACACGACTCGCCGACCGACCCAAAACCTCTGCCTTGTCCCACTGAACTGTTTTCGCCCCTTCACTGCCACTCCTCACCTCCACATCACTCTCCCGAACAAACCCATTCCCCCGGCCACAGTCCGACCTAGGGCAGCCCCTACACGCCGCCCCACGCCTCGCCACCACCCGCACGAGCTTCGCCACACTCCGGCGAAGCTCCCTGCACCTTCTGACTAGGCCGAGAGGCCGTATCTCTGTGATCAGGTTACCCGTCCTTCGCCGCCATTGCCGAACAGGTGAAGCTGCTTCAACCTGCAGCTGCAGCTGCGCTTCCACCCAGGCCTGCGCTCCAGGACGCGCGGATTGCGACCACGCAGCTGCCCAGGCCTTCAGCTGAAGAGAAGACCTAGCAACAGCCGCGAATGCCTGCAGCTTTCTCAGCTGTAGGCGTCGAATTGGGGTGAGACATTTAGTCCCACCTCGGAAGATCCTGAAGCCGCGCACCCCTTTAAATTGTTTTTGTGAAATTACCTTATCGCCTTCGAATGCACCGGGGTGAGGTCCCACGCCCACTCACCCGCCCGGTCCGCGAGCTCACCACGCGGATCCGGCGGACTCGACCCGACACCCCACCTGCGCACTCCTCGAGTACCATTCACGCCAGTACGCCTGGTCACGGGTACGAAGCCCGACCCGATTACCCGGCGGCTCTAGGAGAGCTATCCTACAAGCGAAGTCTAAGAAAGAGAGAGACGTTTAGGTAGAGGGAAAGGGGTAGGTTTTGCGTTGGCTGTGGTGTGAGCAGGAACAGGTGAGGCAGAAGAGAAGAAGGCCGACGAAGAAGACTGAAGGAAGGAGGAGCACCAAGCAGCACTGTAGTAGCGGCGACTTAAGTCGTCTGATTGGAAAATCAGACGACACTCTGCAGCTGAGGCAGAAAGAAGAAGGAAGAAAAGACAGAGAGAAGAAGAAGACGAGCAACAAATCTGAAAGAAGAGAAGAAATAGAAAAAAAAAGCTCTAAAGAACAAAAGAAATAGAAGAAGCAAAAGAAGAAGAGGAACTAAAGAACAGAAGAAAAACAAGAAGAAAGAAGAAGCCGTGCAGCTGAGCAAGGCAAAGGACCGCAAGAAGAAAAGCTCTGCAGCTGAGGCAGAAAGAAGAGAAGATAAAGAGAAGAAGATGAGAAGCTCTGAAGAAGAAAAGAAATAAGAAGCAGAAGAAGAACTGAAGGCAGAGAAGAAGAAGAAGATAAGCTAAGAAAGAGAAGAGAAGCCACAAGACTCAGATTTATTTCTTCCTCTCTCTCTCTTATTTTTGTAATAGAAACATTGTACTTCTAGAATACAACTTGCTCCCTCAGTTCGACCTCAGGAACTCTTTTTCCGAGTAACAAATTGTATTAAACTGGTAACCACTTCTTTATACTATACTACGACGAAATAATAAAAAACTGTAGGGGATTCGTGCGTTCACCACATATTATTTGAGATTAGTGTGAATTCCTGTTTACTCCCTGTTTTCAACTTCGAACTTCATTTCTGATATTCGAGTTATAAATTTTATTTGTTTTCAAGCGATTTTGACCTATACTACAAGGCAACTTTTATAACCTTGATTTCGCTCAAATAACAGAAATTTTAGAATAATTTATCACCAGTGTAAAATCGCTTACAATAATTTATCACAGGTGTAAAGTAGTTTATCACCTGTGTATTTTAATTCAAAGTGGTATAATAATTTTTTTAAATGTGATAGGACCACCACGTAACAAACTTTATATTCTTTTTTACTTCTTTACATTAAATGTTAATTATCAAGTAAACCCACATTTACAATACTCTAGGAATCATAAGAACATGACCTACAAAATTTCCACCTCACCTTTTATGTCGCTATTTACACTTCCCTACCTTTTTTTTAACTAAATTGTTGCTGAGATGGATTTGAATCTAAATTTCTCCGATCCAAATCAAGAGTTCTCCACACTTAAATATTTATTGAAGCGAGGTTTTTTTTTCTTATTTTTTAAGTCAGAAACCTATATTGACCAGCAAATTAGCAAGCCAATTTTAAATTTCCAAGGTAGTGACATGGAGGAGAAAGTGGAAAATGAAGTATGAAAAGCTGGAAAACAGCCATTCCATGGTGTGGTAGCACCGGGGCCATTCCCATTTGGCAATTTTACTTGCTGATTCCCCAACAAAGACTCAATTGATATTTCCGCGCTGGTGGGCGTTAGATTGCTGGGGATGCAAAAGCTCGTACCAACTTGTTTTGCTTGGTAAAGGCTTGATATGGAAATGAATATACAAACCAGCCCCTTTATTAATGTCACCTTTGGTTTTTAAATATAGTATATATAGAAGTTTTTTTTTTTTTATTGGAAGATTGGTACATGTAGAAGTTACTGATAGAATATTCTCTTGGTAAAAAACATGGCCACGTACGAGTAAAAACTGCGGTCTTCCTTTAGGACATTGCTACGTAGGGCCCATCTGATTAAGATGACAAAATTTGGGGGACCAAAGGGTCCGCCCTCCACCCGAAGAGGCGTCCTGCCATTCGTTGATTCTTCCCCACTTGGAACACATCAGGAAGGGTAATCTCCTTCTGATTCAGGTAGGGCCCTTGCCTTTTATGAGGCCATCGTTTCAGTATATTCCTTTTGGATAAGGATATACATATATAGAAGTGTATTAATTTTTCTACACCTTAACCACATCTCCCGTAATATCAACAAGTCATATAATATGTCAATGTCATGTCATGTGTTCCCTTTCCAGTAAGGAGAGAAGTGTAACAAAGTACGTATATCAAGCATTTTTCTTTTATTTTTTAGAGTTTTTCTATGATATTCTATAAAAAATTTTGATATTACGTAAGTATCCCTAGCTTATTATTATTTACATGAATATTCTTATGAGATTGCTTTAGAATTACACAAATGCCCCTGTTTGGCCTATGTCTAGCTTCCTCTACTCCTTTCCCTACCACATCCTTCCCACTTTCCCCGATGCTCCCCCTCGTTGCTCGCAAGGGGGAGTTTCGTTGGATCATTTGTCCGCGGCTTTGACAAAAGTTATAAGAGATCTGTACGTAGGTGTCATTGCCGCCGGGAGTTGACAACAAGCAACAAGTGCAAGAAACATGATGTGAAAGTATGGAGCTGTGAAGAAGGCAAAAAATAAAGGAGAGGGTGGTGCATTCATTACATGGATCATGGAATTACGATGTTTAAGAGTTAGTTTACTTGGAAGATTATTAAAATTGATATCAAAAAATTTAAAATTGATGTTGATTCATAATTATATTTACTTATAAAATGATATTAATATTAGTTTATATTTATTTGAATTAATGGTAAATTTTGATGTTAACTCTTATAACGTTTACTTGATAATGGTGTTAAAAAGATGAAACATAAGAGATATTAGAGATACGAGTGATGTACGACATTAACACGGATTTGATTAATATTAATAAAAATTGGTATTAGAAAAATCTAAATTATCAGATGAGAAGTTAAGTACTCAAGTAAATAAAAGTTAACCCTCGTATTAGCAACAGGCAACGAAATTATTATATATTCTTCATCAATCCTCAATATACAAGTTTAAATTAAATTCTAATTAGATAATCAATTTCTTTATGACCCAATTCTCTCCGCATCCTAGATCTAACGATGACCACATGGAAAGTACTTGTTGAGAAAATAGCTTCACATCCAAACATGTTAGCTAGAGACATGAGTTAGGGACACCCTAAGCTATACCTAACATCTTACAACCTTCTTTAAAGAAGTTTTAGGTGCTGGCTTGAGTTCCCTCTACATGATAGCTTATTGCATCATGCATTCTCCACTTCTCTAGCATCCTTTTGTTAATGCCATGCCTAATTCATTCTATTAAGTACCCTCTAGCTTGTTTGTATCAACCTTTGATGATGTGATCCTCTCTCCTAGATGCTAAAGCTCAATCCTCATGTGATGATATTCACAAGGATGGAGCCATATATAAAACTTCCATGCATGCTGGAGGCTAAAAGTTAGACATGAGCTATATATCATCGTCAACTAAATAAATATCATACTTATGTTTTGTTGACTTTGGAAAAACTTTGGTGAATATAATCGCCAAATCTACTAGATCGCAATGCAAGCATTGTCTTGATTTGAAAATTGCCTGATGTTATGTCTCAACTCCTTCAGAAAAAGTCAATAAGTTTTGGGCGTCTCAAACGTATGGAAATTTCCTTGACTGAATTATCTATTCTCAAAAAAATTTCCTTCGTCGCTTCGGTGCGAGGGATCCGCATAAAATGAATATTTTGTCAAGATTACAGCTATCAAAAGGCATATTCAACTGTACGTCGAAGTCGTAGATGACATCTTGTGGCTTCTACTACGTGATATCGGTTCAACTGCAAGCGAAATAATATCTTTGATGTTTTTTTTTTTTTTTATTGATATTTTTTGAGTTCCCTTTCTCTTTCTTATGTGAATGTTGTGGTTGTCTTTCTTCCTTGTCCATAGAGTATGTTTGTTTCATACTGATGGAATGGAGATGGATTGAAATCAAGTATAAAATGAAATGAGGTAAGTAATAGAAATGAATGGTTGATTTTAATTCCTTGTTTAAATTATGATAGGAATGGAATCACTAAAGATGAATCTAATTTCTTTCGATTGTTTGATATGATCAATTATCGAAATGAATCAAATCAAAACTTTTATTTTATATTTGATCCAATATAATTTTAAAAATATAGAAATTGTCAATTTTAACATAAAATTTAAGTTATTTACAGTTTAATCCATTAATAAGAAATAAATATTTTTAATTTACATAGAAACCCTTAAATTTAAAAATAATATTTCAAATTAGTCTATTATTTTATATATATTACACTAATTTAAATTTAACATGTATATCCAAATAGAATAGTAAATCAATAGATATGGAAAACATTAAAGATTAATTTATAAAATATAAATGTCTCTATAATAAAAATTCAACTATATTATTCATTGTGATAATGTAAAAATATAAACTCATAACAATTTAATCTAAAAAATTTATAGTAAAGCTTTCTTTTCCATCTTATGGAAGAATTTAAAAAAGAAATATATACTTTTTTTTTACTATTTGAAATATCAAACTACCTTCTAAGGATACGTTCAAGTTTATATATATTAACAAAATATCTAATTTATGATATACATATTTTTTAATAAAAGATTAAATTTATGATATACATATTTCTTAGTGACACATGTGACTAGGAACTCAATAATCTACCGATATAAGATTTGATGTTTTAAAAAAATCATAATAATATTATTTAAAAGAAATGAGCTGTCTATTTTTCAAAATAAAAGATATCGTACATGGAGGAATCTATCCAATTAAAATATTATCATTATTTAAAATATATAACCTATACGTGAGAGGCAGAGGAAGGGACCACCGTACATGAGAGGAATAGAGAGATTGTTGCTAAACATAGGTTTCTGCCTATTTATTCTTTTGGGCAAAAGAAATTAAATTATTAAAATAAATTGCCCCTCCGTGCATCGATAGCGATGGAGGACTAATAATGTTGTTATTGGAAAGGGATAGAAGACCACAGGGGGAATGGATTTTGAACTTCTAAAATAAGTGCAAATTCAACCTTTGCAACTAAAATAAAAAAACAAAGGCCTATTCATTGACTATCATCACTGGAGGGTTTTTATTCACATTACATTTCCGCTGGGATTGTGACGTATACGATATCATCAATCATTATAAAATATTATTATTAAATTTTTATATTTAATGATAGTAAAATATGATCGACGACTATCGTGTTGTAGTAAAAATAATATTATAGATGGTATTATTATAGTATATTTATTACAATACAAACAAATGTCGTATCATTTTATTTAATTACAATTTTTACTGGTTAATTTTCAAGTTATTTTCTGAGAGTTAGTTATTAATATATATTACTCTCTATGTTCAAAAATGTTCTTTTATTCTAAAAAATGCAAATCTTATTTACAAAATAAATCAATGAATCAATTAATAAATGAATTTGTTAATTATACACAAAAAAATAAATTAATTCTATCTACAATGTCTTAAATAAATTTACAACTAAATAGGTATTAAAAATCAATCAATACTATACTATGTTAGTTATGTACAATTACTCTAAGTAATACCTAAATATAGGTACAAAAATAGCTATTAATATATACTATACTAAGTTATATTAACATACTAATGTCTTTAGTAACATATTTTATACATACAGTAACATATATATATGCTGCTATAACTTTCATAAAATATATACACAACAAAATGTAAAAATAATTATCTATACTAACATATATACATATCTACAGTGATGAACACAACTATCGCCAAAGCCTTAGTATTATTTATATATAAATAAAACTCAAACAATAGCTTCTCTATTTATACTCTACTAATAAACATATACATCTATACCATACGTCAATATACATTATTTACATAAAATTATTTACATTATTTATATACAGATACTTATACTATATTATACATATACACACATCAACACTTAGCCTCATTTTTAACTCTTTCCTCCTCTTCTCTCTTCACTCTCCTCGACACTTAGTTTTTTTTTAGGGTCTTTCTTCTTCACACAATTTTGATTCACTGTTCATTAATGTAAAACTTAATTTTTTTTATGGGCAATTCGGCCCTTTTCGTGGGATACACAACACCTCATAGAGGTGAGACCAAACCACTATTAGGGACCAACCCTAATTTAATTATCGTGTATTTTCATTCGATTTTTGGCCCATGAAAAGCCTAATATAGGCCTAACTACAATGTGTGGCCCCCAACCCATCACTGTTCATAATGCTAAATATATGCTCATGCTCAAGA
The DNA here is from genome assembly GCA_037157565.1 of Thalassia testudinum. Lineage (NCBI taxonomy): Eukaryota > Viridiplantae > Streptophyta > Magnoliopsida > Alismatales > Hydrocharitaceae > Thalassia > Thalassia testudinum. Next base: position 158,538,195 of record JAZHRO010000073.1, read on the forward strand.
AAGGAATGGGTATATGGTATGGGTATGGGTGCCCTACGCCTGACGATTGATCAGCCATGACAAAGAAAATATTAAATATCGTTGCACCGCTTCGCTAGAGCTCGATTGCCTCAGTTCCATTGCTGCTGCAGTGGAGCTCCACCTCTTTCGACTCTCCTCGCTGCTAAGGATCACATAACTCAACAGGGTGACCCTGAGCTTCACTAGCGAGCTTTCCTTCCATTGGAGCTCCTCCCTCCTTCCTCGCTCCAGCCACCAACTGTAGTTTCTCCCCAGGTCCCATTCTTCCAATTACTCTACAATTTACTGGTTTCTAGGTAGTTTAAATGCTTTCTAGAGTAGTTAAAAGTAGTGTTAGGTACTGTAGATCAAAATCCAACTCATCTTTGGTGTAGATTAAGAGTAGTTTAATTTAGACCTAATCTCACCCTCTCTAATCAATTCAGATCAAAGAGGTATTTTTTCACCTTTATTTCGATCCATTGTTCTCCCTCTACACTCGACATTCTCTTCTGATTGTTTCCCTCGCATTTGTATTCTAATTCACCTCCTCCATTGTAGCAGCCATTAGATCTAAAGTTCATTAACTACCAGATCTAATGGTGCGCTAAGATCAAATGAGGACCTCCTCATACATTCCACAGGTCACAAAGGTCCTCCCTATGCATGGAATTGAATTTGATTTGATTGGTTAAGGCCGATTTGATTTTTGTGGTCCATTGAAGAATTTTGCTAGCAATTTGCTCTAATCAGTTTTAATCGATCAGATTGAGTTTATATGGGTGTAATTGAGTTTCATACGATTGATTTGAGTTAGTTTGATTGGAGTTTGAGTGCATAGCTTGGTTACGCCCAAAATTTTACCATTATTATTGTTTTGAGGTAGTTTTGGCCAAGAAGAATCAAATACACTGATTCGAGGTAAAGCAATGACCTAATTAGTTTAAGAGGATCACTAGGGTGCTCTGATTACCAATCAATGGTGTACAGATTACTTAAGTGATCAGTTCACAGTGGTGATCTCACATTAAAAGCCCAGGTGGCAACATTGGTTTTTGATTTACGAGGGTTTTAATCCGATATCTTAGCTCTAAGTGAGATTTAGGTCTTAATAGAAGATCTAAGCTGAATGGCAAGTGGAATTAAAGGTTGCTTGACCATTCCTTTTGTGTTGTCTATGACAAAGAGGAATGATCAAACTAGGGTTCTAGGGTTTGTGAATACTTGATTGGTTTTAATCAAATTTCAGATCTTCAGAAAAAGTTTTCAGATCTCAAAGTGATTTCCAATGGAATTTGAATGATTTTGATTCGATTTTGGGCATTCTCATGCCTTAGAACAAACTTTCCCAGATTTGATCTAGGTTGTTTTCAGTGAACTCAACAGTAGCAATAGCTACTGATTTTCATGTGTAGCAGATGCTATTGTAATTGACAGCGGAAGGCCTAAAGGAAGGGATTTTGAATGGTTGTTGAGATCATTTTGAGGAATTCACATAGATGACATGTTTTGTCTGGTTGGGACTATAGAACAAGCATTCATGTATAATTTGGACTTTATGTTTATTCAAATATGGCTTGTTAGTTCATGTTTAAAATCCTTTATCAGTGTGTTTTAAGTGTATTAACTGTCCCACCTGAAAATTTGAGTAAAGAGTGAAGGAAATTCATGTTTAAATGTTTACATATCTTTCTTGTGTTGTGTTAGATGTGTTTGAATGTTAACATCTTCATTCCAACCTTTAGAATTTAAAATGAGGCCTTAGGTTCCATTATTAAAGTTCATTCAATGCCTTCTTTGTAAGATTAGGTATTTGTTTTAAGTGTGTGTGAAGTTTTAGAGTATTCTGAATCCTTTTGCTGGTAGAACGTACCAACTGACGGTTTAGTCTACTCTGAAATTCAATAAAAGAATTACATTAAAAAAAACCACAAAAAGAAATTCTTCCTTCATCTCACCTTTTCTCTCTCTTCTCCTATCCATATTAAAGATAAAAACACCATAAAAATATGAAAAAGCCAAACATTTCATTAAAATACCATATATACAATATTTATACTTGTAAATATAACTTAATATTAAACTTAATGTAAATAATAACTTATATAACTTAAATGTACATAAATAACTTATATATTTATTATATATATTTAAATAAGTATTTTTGTTAAGTTAGACTATATATATTGTAATTATATAATTATTTATTTAATTATTTTTAGTATATGTGGATATAACTTATGTAAATATAATTAACCATGTAGATACTGTAGAATAGCATTTATAACTGTACATATAGATTAATATAATTAATATATACTATACTATACCTGTATATTAATTTATGTATATATTTAGTGTATGAAATTAAGTTATTAAGTTTATTATCTAAATTATTAAGTTAAAATAAAATAAATTAGTAAATTAAGTTAATACTAAATTAATTTATATTGTATATTTGTATAATCTAATTTTAAGTAATTTTTAAGTATTTATAATGTATACATATTGTATAGTATTATTTATAATGTATATTCGTTATTAAATACATATAACATGTACATAAATGTATATAAATCAAAATAAATGACTAAAAATAAATTTAAAATTCTTAATAAATACTTTATTATGTATAATAACTAAATTATATCTCAATTGGGTCATTAATTTATTAATTTGAACTTTAATCAACAAATTAAGCCCTAATTTTATGTGTAAATAACAAAAATTTTAGATAATTTTTAAGTAAAATAAAATAAGTTATTATACTAAATTAATATAAGGGCTTTAAAAATATATAATTTAATTGGAATTTGGAGTTAATGTGAGTACTCAAATCGAGGGCCAAAGATGGCCCCAAATCACGGTTGGTGCATGCCTAATAGGCGCTATGTTTAGTGCCACATCGGGCACACGCGACCACATGCAACCGAATTCAAGGAATTGTGTAGGTATGTCGAGCAGTCATTAGCGCTCGGCGCACATACATACCATTACCCCTTCCCTCTCTCTGAGCATTATGAGCATATGAAATGAGAATTTGGTTTGGTGAGTTGAGAGCCCGATGTGCACAGTATGTGGGCCTGTATGGGCCTAGTTTGGGCTCAAATGAATGCACAAAAATACACTTAAAGAAAACTAGAACCGGGTCTAGTAGTTGTCTGGTCTCGCCCCTAGGGGTGCAGTGTATCCCATGAAAAATCCGATTCACCCATAAAAAAATCAAATTTTTAGGTAAAGGATAAAGAGCCATACTGTTATAACCCTGGCATCAAACATCGTTTAAGACGTCTGGGAATTGGTCCAGACGTCTGGAATTAAATTTTTTCGGCGTACGGGTTCGAGTCTACGCACATGCGCGCGCAGACTGAACCGTCGCCCTCCTTCTCTTTCCTTCCTCCCTGCAGGCGCGGACAGCTTTTCCTCTCTCTCCCCCCTCGGCAGCCTTCAAATACCCCCTCTCCTCTCCCTCACCCTCACTCCACCGCCTTCTTCTTCCTGGCAGCGAGAGAGCGAGCGGGCGAGGACAGCCGCAGCGGCTGCTGTGAGTGCGTGGGGAGGAGGGGCTGCTGCGAGAGGGAGAGAGAGCTCGAGCGCGACGTTGCAAGCTCGCCGGAGCAGCCAGGGCCGGCCAGCGGGTGCGCAACAGGAGCGTGGTTCTAGGGAGGAGCTGCTGCAGCTCAGGCAGTAGGTGAGCGCGGCGCGGCACGGCCATGCGCTGCGAGCGGAGGGCGAGGAGGTCCTGATTTTGGGAAAATTTCCTAGAATCAAACGTCTGGACATACGTTCAGACGATGCAGGAGACGTCTAGAGGGAGGTCCAGGCGTCTGAAAGGTACAATATTTTTACCTTCCTTCTTTCGTGTGTATGGCCATGCAGCCGTTCTGCTGAAGCCTTCTGCATCGTTTCGTGTTGAGGACGGACGTGTATGTGAGCAGGACTCATTCGGGAAGGCGCAAGGGCACGCCCTCCCACACAGATCGGACATCTGGGCACAGCACCAGACGACGGAGAGTATTACGAACGCGCGGCTTCAGACGTCTTTTAAGATGTCTGGGAGGTGGCCCAGATGTCTGGAACCCCTCCCTGACGTCTGGGATTCGGTTATTTTCGGCACGCGTGTTTCGTCTGCGCGCCTGAGCGCGCACACCTGCGAGCGTCTCTCTCTCTCTTTTTCCCTCTCCCTCCTGCGCCCTCTGTCCCGCTCTCTCTCACCTCCTCGCGCGGCCCTAAAAGGCCGCGCCCTCCCCCTCACTCCCGTCACCTTCGCCCCCTTTCCTCTTCTCCTTCCAGCCGGTGCGCGAGAGCAAGCGCGAGTGAGCGGCGGCAGAGACAGCCGCGATGAGCGTGGGAGGAGGTGCTGCGCGTGGGAAGAGGCGCTCGGCCGTGAGGGCGAGCTCGCCAGGGCTGCTAGGGCCGGCTGGCGGGGGAAGCAGCAGACGTGGGGTGACGCGGGAGGCTTGCTGCAGCTCGAGCAGCAGGCGAACGAGGCATGGCACGGTCGTGTGTCGCGGGCGGAGGGCGAGTCGCGCTCTGATTCTGGAAATTAATTCCAGAATCAGACGTCTGGGCTTCCAGCCAGACGACGAGGACGATGTCTGGAGGACTGTACAGACGTCTGAAAGGTGAGTATTTTTGTCTTCCTTCCTTTTCTTCGACTGACCGTACTGAGAGAGAGGAAATGGGTACGCACAGGTTCTGATTCGCCACCCAACACGAATCAGACGTCTGGCTGCAGTGCCAGACGACTGGAGCCACTTCCAGACGTCCGAGGTGACCATCAGACGTCTGGGAACTAGGCCAGACGCCCCCACAGGCTTCTGGACGTCTGAGAGACCACGCAAAGCAAGGTAACCCCTGATCCACTTTTTAAGACGTCTGGAATAAGTTCCAGACGTCTGATTTTGCACTGTTTCGTCGTTTTCGACCTGTTTAGGGCCTGTTCGGAGTCCGTTTTCCGTGTTTCGAGTTGCGTGCTTCTCGAAATTTAATCCTCTACCCGTCTACAGTAGTTATATACTATTTTGAGAAACTCCTTGTGTTTGATCCTTGTGATAGGACCCCGTTCCGTTGCAGTCTCGGGGTTTGCGGAGGCACGCGGGATTCCCGACCACGCCCCCAGTACTCCTGTTGTAATCGGTAGAGTGGCTTTCAAGTTTACTAGTATAATCTGTTAAATTATGGAACCATAAATAGAACCTAGGACATTGCATGAATCCTAGGAATGAGAAATAGATTGAATGGTAGATCCTAGGGTGTTGCATGAATCCAAGGGTTGGAAAACTAGATTGTATGATAGATCCTAGAATATGGCATGAATCCTAGGACGGGAAAACTAGTGGAATGTATGAATACTGCAGTCTTGGAAAATGTGGAAAGGAAATAATAGCTTCCGGTTAATTGAATTAACAGCTGCCTGCTATGAATAAATAAACGTGATTGAGAACATGGATTGTATGAACGTGAAACTGGAAAGGGTGAAACCTGAATGTGCTGAGTTAAAGGAGCTGGAACCCTACGGGGAATTAGGAGTAGAACTCCTGGAAGGTGAATGGAATAGAATTGGGGAAGTGAGCTAGCCCTTGAGTACGGAGTACCAAGGAGAGCGACTGTCCCCCTGTTTAGTGCAGAGCGGAGCCAGCCGCCCCAGGGACCCGGGATTAGGACTGGCCACTTTGTACCGACTTGCTGGCCCTCGTGTACGCAGTACCAAGGAGAGCTACTAGTGTAGGGAGGTACTAGCTACCCCACGGGCCCCGAGGTTCTGCGAGCCCCCTACACCGACTTGTTAGGCCCACTGGGCAAACCAGGGTAGTCAGGCGAGGGTGCGCGGACTGTGGAGGGGCAAGGCCCCTGTTTGGTTACTGTGGAGGGGTTGGACCCCTGTTACTGAGAGGGTTCTGCCCTGTACTAGTTCCGTGCTGTGCTGTGGGCGCACCCGTTAACGGAAACGACTGACCGCGTGCCAGTGCGGGTTAGCTACCTGTGCGTTTATCGCGCGTGCCGTAGTCACCGTTACGCCTGTCCGTGACCATGGGGTGGTCGACTGAGAGTAGGATCACCACGGGGGACTCTCCCGGCCAGGAGAGCACCACGTGCTACTTCTACTGTTCGGAAAAGACTGCAATCAAGATCGTTCCCACAAGGAACATTCGAGATCAAGTGAAGGATCTGAGAAATAGATAAATCTTTGAAACAATAGAAAGAAGTAAATAAAGGAAGAAAGAAAATTAAAACAGCTACTGTACACTTTACTGTTTCTTTAGTTTAGTTGCCACTCTACTCAGCATTTTGTTGACGTATTACACTCATTACTTTTCAGGACCAGGTGTTGAGCAGCCAGGGTCAGCGGCTGCAGAGGACGCTGGGCCGAGTAGGGTCCAGTAGAGTTACCACTGTTCTCTTATACCACTTTTTTTGGTTCCACTGTAGTGAGTAGTTCTTGTTTCCGCTGTACTTTTCTTACCTGCAGTTTCATATTATGTTATGAATATTATTCTACTGTTGTGGTGGTATATACTGTAGTGGCTTCTTTCTTTACTGCCGTATTTCCTTACTGTTAGTTATATTCATGCTGAATGTGGTTTATTTCGCTGCTCTTTTGGTTACTTCCTCGTTGGACGACTAGGTCTTGGGATCAGTCGAGTCAGTCCGGTTCTCGTGTCTCATAGGGACTCGGGAATCGGGTCGTTACAGAGAGGGTCTCCAGATGTCCAGAGTGACAATCGGACGTCTGGAAACTAAGTCCAGACGATTCAGCGGGCTTCTGAACGTCTGAAGGACCGCGCAGGATCAAGGTATAACCTAAGCCACCATTTAAGACGTCTGGAAGATGTTCTAGACGTCTGATTTTGGGGAGACTTGTCGTTGTTGACCCATTTAGGGTCCGTTCGGAGTCCATTTTCCACGTTTCAAGTTTCCTTCCTCTCAGATTTAGTTCCTCTACCTGTTTGCAGTAATTGTATACTGTTCTGAGTAGCTCCTTATAATTGATCCTTATGTTAGGACCCCGTTCCGTTGCGGCTCTGGGAGTTGTGGAGGCACGCGGGCTTGCTGATCACGCCCCCAGTACTCCCGATTTTGCGGGTAGAGTGGCTCCTTTAATTATTTATCAAAAATTTATGCACTTGTGAAATAATTAGCAGATTCTAGGGTGTTTCATGAATCCTAGGACTGAAAAACTAGATTGGATGATAGATCCTAGGGTATAGCATGAATCCTAGGACTGAAAAACTAGATTGAATGATAGATCCTAGGATATGGCATGAATCCTAGGACTGAAAAACTAGATTGAATATATATATTGCAGTCTTGGAAAAGTAGAAAGGAAAACGATAACTGCCTGTAATTGGTTAAAAGTTACCTGTTTATGAATGGATAATTATTGTTGAGAACATGGGTTATATGAATATAAAGCTGAAATGATGAAACCTAAATTGGTTGAGTTAAAGAAAAATGAGCATGAACCCTACAGGGAATTATGAGTAGAGCTCCTGAGAAGTGAATGGAATAGAATTGGGGAAGTGAGCTGGCCCTTGAGTACGGAGTACCAAGGAGAGCGACTGTCCCCCTGTTAAGTGCAGAGCGGAGCTAGCCGCCCCGGGGACCCGGTGTTAGTCTGGCCACTATGTACCGACTTTTGGCCCTCGTGTACACAGTACCGAGGACAGCTACTAGTGTAGGGAGAGCACTAGCCACCCCACGGGCCTCGGGGTTCTACTAGCTGAAGGTTCCAACACTACTAGGAGGGGTGAGGTAATAAATGCTAAAATAAAATATAAAGCAATCTCACCAAAGAAAACCAATCACACAATGAACACAATAGTTTTTAGGTGGAAACCCAAACCGGGTGAAAACCACCACCTAACCCTCTCGAGTTAGGATTTTCCGATCAACTTAGTTGATCAAATCCACTAACCGAATCACTTTAAAACGAGGGTGATTCAACCTCAGTACAACCACGCTACAAGTACGAGGGTAGCATTCCTCAACCCCTTCTCTCCACGAGAAGGATTTTGTCCCACGAAGGAGACGGGAATTCGCAAAGCGAATACCCAACCAAAAGACAAAGATAAAATAAAACAAGAAGTCCTATAGAGCCAACAAAGAAATTATGAACCTAGCTTCTATAGGAATAAGGAAACTCCCCTTTGCAAGGAGTGCGTCGAGTTGGTGACGCGGTGCGTGTGCCACGCAACGGCGCAATGTCGCTCTCATGAACAACGGCGGGAGAGCGGGTGCGCGAAGGCTTGATGCTCTCAAGGGAATGGAGCTTAAGCTTGGAGAGCAAGATCTTTTCTGGACACAAAATAGTGTGAAAGTGTATAGCTGAGTGTGTATTGTGTCTCTAAGTGTGTATTTGTGTTGCAAAGGTTCCCCTCTATTTATAGAGGCCTCAGGAAGGCTTTGGAAGGCTTAGGAAGGGTTCTATAGCCGTTGGGTGCAAAGCCCAAGAGAATCAGGCCGAAATCAGGACAATGATTACATTTGACAGGGTGATCAGACGTCTAATTCTGGCATCAGACGTCTGGAAGGCCACTTTAATATGTCTGATTTCAAGGTCAGACGTCTGATTCTATGCGGGTTTCCTCCTGACTTGAATCAGATCTAAACAGGGTTTTTGTTTAAGTTGATCAAACGACATACAGGACGTCTGTCACTATTCTCGGACGTCTGGAAACCAGCTTTTCCAACGGAATGGATTTTCCAACCGTTGCAACGGCTAGAAAATCTCTAAGAAGAGATTTTGGGTCAGCCGAGGCAAAACGGTCAATTATCAGACGTCTGGACAGTCCTATGGATGTCTGATAAGGCTCTAACGGTCATATCCTTGAGTGCCTGCTAAGCTAGCCAACGGTCCACTATTTGGACGTCTGGCAAGTCCATCAGATGTCTCCTAAGACGTCTGGTATTAGGTCTGGACGTCTGATTTCATCAGACAGAACTAGCTATCTCTAGCCTAACAGATATCAGACGTCTGAAACAACAGTCAGACGTCTTAAAATACTTTATCAGACGTCTGATTTGGGAATTAGACGTCTGGAAGTGCTGTTTGAACCCTATATTGGTTTTCTAAGTATTCTACAGAAAACCTAAGTATCCTAGGGTTGTGCCGGTGTTCCTAGGACTACTGTTAGGGTACTTTGAGGCTCTTTAACATAATATTCTAAGGAAAATAAAAAGAGCAAGAAAATAAAGACAAGAGATACAAGAAAGGATTAAAAAGAATCTATCCTATTCTTCTTGTCTTCTATCTTCAATCTGTCGCTCCACGCGAACCTCCTCTGTTCTTCATTAAGCTCCTCCAATCCGTCCTGGATGTGAGCTCGAACTCCGTCTAAACACGTCCACATTTGCAATTGACCTGAAATCTAGGACTCAAATTGCAAATGTTAAATAACACGTGTTTTCTTATCATCAAAACAAATGATCGTGGTGCTCTAGCACCAACACTAGCCTCCTACACCGACCTGTTAGGCCCACTGGGCAAACCAGGATAGTCAAGCGAGGGTGCGCGAACTGTGGAGGGGCAAGACCCCTGTTTAGTTACTGTGGAGGGGCTGGACCCCTGTTACTGAGAGGGCTCTGCCCTATACTGGTTCCGTGCTGTGCTTTAGGGCGCACCCGTTAACGGAAACGACTGACCGCGTGCCAGTGCGGGGTAGCTACCCGTGCGTTTATCCCGCATGCCGTAGTCACCGTTACGTCTGTCAGTGACCTTGGGGTGGTTGACTGAAGGTAGGACCACCACGGGGGACTCTCCCGGCCAGGAGAGCTATTACAACCTGGTTCCCGAATCCCTACGAGATATGAGAATCGGACCGACTCAACTGATCCCAAGACCCAGTCGTCCAATGAGAAAGTAACCAAAAGAGCAGTAAAATAAACCACATTCACCATGTATATAACTAGCAGTAACAAAATACAGCAGTAAAGAAAAGAAATACTACAGTATACACCATCACAACAGTAAAGAAATAAACATGTACATAAACATGAAGCTTACAATGAAAAGATTACAGGGGTAACAGAAACTACTCACTACAACAGAAAGAAAAGTACAGTGGGTACTACACAAGTAACGCTACTGGGCTCTACTAAGCCCAGCGCCCTCTGCAGCTGCCGACTCTGGCTGCTCAACACCTGGTCCTGAAAAGATAACAAAGGTGACGTGTCAATTTAGGTTTAGAGTGGCGTGCTCTACTCCTAATTCCCCGTAGGGTTCGTGCTCTTTCAACTCCGCCAATTTAGGTTTCATCTTTTCAGCTTTATATTTATATAGCCCATGTTCCCAAGCGTAATTATTCATTCATAATTGGGCAACTGTTAACCAATTACAGGCAGTTATCATTTCCTTTCTACTTTTCCAAGACTGCAATGTATATATATTCAATCTAGTTTTCCAGTCCTAAGATTCATGCACTACCCTAAGATGTGTCATTCAATCTAGTTTTTCATTCCTAGGGTTCATGCAATACCCTAAACTCTATTAATTATTTCACAAGTGCATAATTTTTGATAATTAATTGAAAGGGCCACTCTACCCGCAAAATCGGGAGTACTGGGGGTGAAATCGGCAAGCCCACGTGCCTCCACAACCCCCAAAGCCGCAACGGAACGGGATCCTAACACAAGGATAAAATACAAGGAGCTACTCAGAACAGGATACAATTTCTGTAAACAAGTAGAGGAACTAAACCTGAGAAGAACGAGACTTGAAACGTGAAAAACGGACTCCGAACGGACCCTAAACGGGTCAAAAATGGCAAGTCTACCCAAAATCAGACGTCTAGAACTTCTTCCAGACGTCTTAAATGATCGCCAAGGTCATACCTTGATCTGCGCGGTCCTTCAGACGTCCAGAAGCCCGCTGAACTATCTGGACTTAGTTTCCAGACGTCCGACTGTCACTCAGGACATCTGGAGACCCTCTCCGTTGTCTGGTGCTGTGCCCAAACGTCCGATCTGTGTGGGATGGCGTGCTTGTGCGCCTTCCCGAACAAGTCCTGCACACACACGCACTCGTTCTCAACACGAAAGGATGCAGAAGACTTCGGCGGAACGGCTGCATGGCCGTACACGCGAAAGAAGAAGAAGGTAAAAATAACGTACCTTTCAGACGTTTGGACCATCCTCCAGACGTCTCCTGCGTCGTCTGGACGTAAGTCCAGATGTCTGATTCTAGGAAATTTTCCCAGAATCAGGACCTCCTCGCCCTCCGTCCGCAGTGCACAGCCGTGCCGCGCCGCGCCTGCTTGCTGCCTGAGCTGAGCAGCTCCTCCGCGGCACCACACGCTTGCTGCGCACCCGCAGGTCGGCTCTGGCTGCCCCCGGCGAGCTCGCACCCTCGCGGTCAAGCTCCCTCTCCCTCTCGCAACTGCCCCCTCCTCCCCACACACTCACAGCAGCCGCTGTTGCCGCTCTCACCCGCTCTCTTTCTCACTGACAAGGGGAAGAAGAAGGCGGTGGAGTGAGGGTGAGGGAGAGAGAGGTGTATTTGTAAGCTGCCGAGGGGAGAGAGAGAGAAAAAGCTTTTTGCAGGGAGGGAGGAAAGAGAAGAAGGAGGGCGGCGGGTTCAGTCTACGTGCGCATCCGCACAGACTCGAACCCGTACGCCGAAAAAATTTAATTCCAGACATCTGGGAAGGCTTCCAGACATCTGAACCACTTCCCAGACGTCTTAAACGACGCTTGATGCCCCGGGTTATAACAAGAGCACCACGTGCTACTTCTACTTTTCAGAAAAGACTGCAATCAAGATCGTTCCCACGAGGAACATTCAAGATCAAGAGAAAGATCTGAGAAATAATTCAATAATGAATAAATGGAAAAATAAAGGAAGAGATTAAAAACATAACAGCTACTGTCCACCTTACTATTTTCTTAGCTTTTGGTTGCCACTCTACTCAGCGTTTCGTTGACGTGTCACCTTTGTCACCTTTTCAGGACCAGGTGTTGAGCAACCAGAGTCGGCGGCTGCAGAGAGTGCTGGGCCTAGCAGAGCCCAGTAGTTTTACTTGTGTAGTTACCACTGTACGCTTTTATTGTAATCATCATGTTTATGTACCGGTTTATTTCTTTACTGTTGTGGTGGTGCATACTGTAGTATTTCTTTACTGCTGTATTTTGTTACTGCTAGTTATACACATGGTGAATGTGGTTTATTTTACTGCTCTTTTGGTTGCCTTCTCGTTGGACGATTGGGTCTTGGGATCAGTCGAGTCGGTCCGATTCTCGTATCTCGTAAGGATTCGAGAATCAGGTCGTAACACTTACTGAGGGTCTGAGCTTGAAATTCACTAAGTGTTGGAGTGTGTTGTACGTGTGTGTGTTGCGTGAGTGTTAGTGTGTGTGAGTTGTGAGTGTGGTGTGTATATATGTATATGTATACTTGTATAGTATATAAGTATATGTATAATACATATACTGTAAATATTTATAATACTATATACTAATACTTGCATAGTATATAGTAAATACTAATTTTTCCTTGTAGTTTGTACATACTTGTACTAAAGCTATAGTAACGCTCATATATGTCACTGAATAAATAGTATATGTTACTAAAGGTATTAATATATGTTAGTATACTTAGTATAGTACATATTAATCAGTATTTTTGTGCCGACACTTAGGCATTATCTAGTATAGTATTTATAATTAATATAGAGTTGATTTACCTAGTTTTTCTTTATGCCTATTTGATTGTAAATATGTAACGACCCGATTCCCGAGTCCCTACGAGACACGAGAACCGGACCGACTCGACTAAACCCAAGACCAGGTCGTCCAACGAGGAAGTAACCAAAAGAGCAGTAAAATAAACCACATTCAGCATGAATATAACTAACAGTAAGAAAGTATAGCAGTAAGGAAAAAAACCACTACAGAATATACCACCACAACAGTAGAACAACATTCATAACATAATATGAAACTGCAGGTAAAGAAAGGTACAACGGTAACAAGAACTACTCACTACAGTGGAAAACAAAAGGGGTACAAAGACAGTGGTAACTCTACTGGACCCTACTCGGCCCAGCGTCCTCTGCAGCCGCTGACCCTGGCTGCTCAACACCTGGTCCTGAAAGGTAACGAGTGTAACACGTCAGCAAAATGCTGAGTAGAGTGGCAGCTAAACTAAAGAAACAGTAAAGTGTACAGTAGCTGTTTTAATTTTCTTTCTTCCTTTATTTACGTCTTTCTATTGTTTCACAATTTATCTATTTCTCATATCCTTCACTTGATCTCGAATGTTCCTCGTGGGAACGATCTTGATTGCAGTCTTTTCCGAACAGCAGAAGTAGCACGTGGTGCTCTCCTGGCCGGGAGAGTCCCCCGTGGTGATCCTACTCTCAGTCAACCACCCCAAGGTCACTGACAGACGTAACGATGACTACGGCACGCGCGGTAAACGCACGGGTAGCCAACCCACACTGGCACGCGGTCAGTCGTTTCCGTTAACGTGTGCGCCCAAAGCACAGCACGGAACCAGTACGGGGTAGAGCCCTCTTAGTAACAGGGGTCCAACCCCTCCACAGTAACCAAACAGGGGCCTGCCCCTCCACAGTCCGCGCACCCTCGCCTGACTACCCTGGTTTGCCCCAGTGGGCCTAACAAGTCGGTGTAGGAGGCTAGCAAAACCCCGGGGCCCGTGGGGTAGCTAGTACCTCCCTACACTAGTAGCTCTCCTCGATACTACGTACACGAGGGCCAGCAAGTCGGTACAAAGTGGCCAGTCCTAACCCCGAGTCCCTGGGGCAGCTGGCTCCGCTCTGCAATAAACAGGTACAGGTACTTCCCTTGGTACTACGTACCCAAGAGACAGCACACTACCACGTCTTTCTTTCTCAGTTCCATTTCTTTCTCTTTCCAGTACTTCCACTCCTAATTCCCCGTAGGGTTCCAGTTCTTTTAACTCAGCACATCCAGGTTCCACTTTCCAGTTTCACGTTCTTACAATCCATGTTCTCAATCACGTTTATTTATTCATAGCAGGCAGCTGTTAATTAAATTCACAGGCAGCTATTATTTCCTTTCCACATTTTCCAAGACTGTAGTTATTCATATATTCCACTAGTTCTTCCCATCCTAGGATTCATGCCATACCCTAGGATCTATCATACAAACTAGTTTTCCAGCCCTAGGATTCATGCAACACCCTAGGATCTACCATTCAATCTATTTCTCATTCCTAGGATTCATGCAATGTCCTAGGTTCTATTTATGGTTTCATAATTTAACAGATTATACTTAAAACCACTCTACCGGGTACAACAGGCGAACTGAGGGCGTGGTCGGGAATCCCGCGTGCCTCTGCAACCCCCGAGACGCAACGGAACGGGGTCCTATCACAAGGATCAAATACAAGGAATTTATCAAAACAGTATACAACTACTGTAGACGGGTAGAGGATGTAATTCCGAAAAGCATGCAACTCGAAACGCGGAAAACGGACCCCGAACGGGCCCTAAACGGGTCGAAAACGACGAAACAGTGCAAAATCAGACATCTAGAACTTATTCCAGACGTCTTAAAAAGTGGATCAGGGGTTACCTTGCTCTGCGTGGTCTCTCAGATGCCCAGAAGCCTGCGGGGGCGTCTGGCCTAGTTCCCAAACGTCCGATGGTCACCCCGGACGTCTGGAAGTCGTTCCCGTCGTCTGGCACTGCAGCCAGACGTCTGATTCGCGTTGGATGCGAATCTCAGAACCTGCGCGTACCCATTTCCTCTCTCTCTTAGTACGGTCAGTCGAAGAAAATGAAGAAGTGGAAATAACTCACCTTTCAGACGTCTGGACAGTCTTACAGACGTCTTCCCCGTCGTCTGGTTGGAATCACAGATGTCTGATTCTGGAAAATTTTCCAGAATCAGGGCGTCACTCGCCCTCCGCTCGTGACGCACGGCCGCGCTGCGAGTGCTCTGCCTGTTGCTCGAGCTACAGCAGGCCTCCGCGCCACCCCGCGTCTGCTGCGCCCGCGCCGGCCGGCTCCCGCTGCCCCGGCAGGCTCGAGCCCTCACGGCCGACGCCTCCACCCCCGTGCAGTACCTCCTCCCGCACCCGCCGCAGCTGTCGCCGCCGCCGCTCACTCGCGCTCGCTTCACGTGCACCGGCTGGAAGGAGAAGAGGAAGGGGGAGGAGGTGATGAGAGTGAGGGAGGGGGCATGCCCTTTTAAAGCCGCGCGGGGAGGAGAGAGAGAGCGGACAGACAGCCTGCGGCTACAGGAGAGAGGGAAAAAGAGAGGGACAGAGAGAGCGCTCGCAGGTCTGCGCGCTCAAGCGCGCAGACGAAACCGTTGATGCCAAAAATAACCGATTTCCAGACGTCTGGAAGTGGTTCCAAACGTCTGGTCAGACGTCTAGGTCACTTCCCAGACGTCTTAAAAGACGTCTGAAGCGCGCGTTCGTAACAATATAACAAACTCAAAGGAAGCTTCGTCCCCGAAACTTGTGCTAACTAGGGTGCGGAAAAGACGTCAAAATAACCATAACAAACTCAAAGAGGACCGAAGCCGATCCGAAAAGACGTACCCGCAAAAAGCTTCGGGCACCGCTCCCGCATTGCCGCCTCAGGCTCCCAAGTAGCCTCCTCGTACCACTGGCTCCTCCACAAAACCTTTACCAGGGGTACTTGCTTTCGTCTCAAACTGCAGACGGCTCGGTCTAGAATCTGCACTGGCCACTCGGGGTAGGTCAGTTTGTCGTCCACCTCGATGCTCTCGTGACTCAGTACGTGACTGGGATCGGCTACGTACTTCCTAAGGTTGGACACGTGGAACACGTCATGCACACCAGAAAGCTGCGGGGGGAGGGCAAGCCTGTAAGCAACGGGTCCAACCCACTCCAGGACCTCAAAGGGCCCCACAAACCTCGGCGCGAGCTTCCCTCTCACCCCAAACTGCTGCAGGCCCTTCATGGGCGAAACACGAAGAAAGACGTGATCCCCAACCTCGAACTGCACCTCTCTGCGTTTCCGATCCGCGTAGCTCTTCTGTCTGCTCCTGACAGTGCGGAGTCGCCTGTGGATCTGCTCGACCACCTCCTAACTCTGCCGGATCAATCTGGGGCCAACCTCCCACTTGGTCCCCACCTCAACCCAACTCAAGGGTGCCGTACACCTCCGTCCGTACAGAGCCTCGTAGGGAGCCATGCCGATACTCAAGTGATAACTGTTGTTGTATGCAAACTCCGCTAGGGGCAGGTGCTCCTCCCAAGAGCCCCTCCAGTCCAGTACACAGGCACGCAAAAGGTCCTCAAGTGTCTGTATCGTGCACTCAGACTGTCCGTCCGTCTGGGGCTAGTAAGCTGTACTAAACCTCAACCGCGTCCCCAAGGCCTGCTGAAACTCAGCCCAAAACTGGGACGTAAAGCGGGTATCCCGGTCAGATACGATCTCCCGCGAAACTCTGTGTAGTCGTACCACATCACGGATATACCTCTCTGCCAACTATGCTGGTCCCAAGGTGAATCGGATCGGCAAGAATTGCGCCGTCTTCGTCAGTTTATCCACTATTACCCAGACTGCGTCGTGTCCTCACTGGGTAACAGGTAAGCCCCCCACCAAGTCCATGGTGATGCTCTCCCACCTCCACTTTTGCACTGGAAGCGGCTATAGCGGCCCTGCAGGCCTCTGATGCTCGGCTTTCACCTGCTGACACACTAAGCACTGCTGCACGAACTCACCCACATCCCGCTTCATCCCCCTCCACCAAAACTCGCGTCTCAAGTCGTGGTACATCTTCGTGTTTCCGGGATGTATGGTTAACCTGGAACCGTGTGCCTCAGTCAGGAGCTCTCTCAACAGCTCCTCATCTCCGGGAACGCACAACCGTCCCCTCAGGCGCAGCACCTGGTCTGTGAAAGAGAAGTCCCCCGGGTCTCCCGACAGTGCTCTGTCGCGCAAGGAACTGCAAGTACGGATCGGCCATCTGTCCTGTGATGATGCAGTCTATCAGCTCTGGTCTAGTCCGTCGTGTCACCGTCACTGCCCCACAGTGCCCCCGTAACTCCAGGGGTCGCCAACTGCCCACCTCCTCCAAAAGGCTCCAACTCTGTAACAGTAAACTGGCCAAGTGCGCGGGCGCCTTACGGCTCAAGGCGTCAGCCACCACATTGGCCTTTCCCGGGTGGTAGGAGATGCTGCAGTCGTAGTCCTTCAGGAGCTCCAACCAACGTCTCTGTCTCATGTTGAGCTCCTTCTGATCAAAAAGGTATCTGAGGCTCTTGTGATCTGTGAAAATCTCGAAGGTCTCACCGTACAAGTAGTGCCTCCAGGTCTTCAGCACGAAGACAACCGCTGCCAACTCTAAGTCGTGGGTAGGGTAGGTATGCTCATGGGGCCTCAGTTGCCGCGAAGCATAAGCGACAACGTGGCCCCTCTGCATGAGCACACCTCCTAACCCCTACAAGGAGGCGTCCATGTACACAACGAACCCGCCACTACTGTCAGGGATGGTGAGCACGGGAGCCGAGGTCAACCTCTCCTTCAGCTCCAGAAAACACGCCTCACAGGCGTCTGTCCAAGCGATGGGCACGTCCTTCCGGGTCAACTGTGTCATAGGACGCGCAATCTATGAAATCCTCTGATGAATCGTCTGTAGTAGCCTGCCAGTCCCAGGAAACTACGAATCTCAGTGACTGAACGCAGTCTCTCCCACCTGAGCACTGCCTCGACCTTGGCTGGGTCCACCGCCAAGCCGTCTCCAGAGATCACATGACCTAAGAAGGTCACCTCCCTCAACCAGAACTCGCACTTGCTGTATTTGGCGTACAACCTACGTCGTCTCAGAGTGTCCAGAACCATCCACAAGTGCTGTCCGTGCTGCGTCTGATCTCGAGAATAGATCAGTACATCATCTATGAAAACCACCATGAACTGGTCCAAGTACGGTCTAAACACTCGGTTCATCAGATCCATGAAAGCAGTAGGGGCATTGGTCAGCCCAAACGGAACGACCAAAAACTCGAAGTGTCTGAACCGGGTGCGGAAAGCTGTCTTGGAGACGTCGGTCTCCCTGATCCTCAACTGGTGGTATCCAGACCTCAAGTCGATCTTGGAAAATACCGTAGCACCCCGCAACTGGTCAAACAAGTCATCGATCCTCGGCAGCGGATATCTGTTCTTGATGGTGACCCTATTCAGCTGTCGGTAGTCCACACTAAGGCGTAAGGTCCCATCCTTCTTCTTCACAAACAGTACCGGGGCTCCCCAGGGAGACGCACTGGGCCTCACGAAACCTTTCTCCAAAAGGTCCTGCAACTGAGACTTGAGCTCACATAGCTCAAGCGGTGCCATCCTGTATGGCGCGGTGGAGATAGGGCTCGTCCCTGGTACTAGTGAGATCTCAAACTCGATCTCACGCTCGGGCGATAGTCCTGGTAACTCGTCTGGAAACACGTCAGGGTACTCTCTGACCACCAGGATGCTCTGAAAGTCTGCCACAGGGCCGGGCTCTACCACCACACAAGCTAGGAAGCCCTCACACCCCTGGCTCAAAAGTCACGCCGCCCGAAGTGCCGAAATGCACCTGAAACCTCCGTCCACTAGCTGTCCCTGAAACTCGAAAGAAGGCAACTCCGGAATGGAGAAGACGATCTTCCTCTCAAAACAGTCCACCAAGGCGTGGTAAGCGGACAGCCAATCCATCCCCGGAATCACTCCAAAGTCCTCAATCCGCAACATAATCAGGTCAGCTGGCAGGCTATGTCCCCCGACGCTGACCTCGCAATCCGTGTACACCTCCTCAGCTACAAACAGCTGACCACTCGGACCTCTGATTACAAACAGATTCTCTAACAGCGTATAATCCTGGCCCAAACTAACTGCGAAACTGGCTGCGACAAACGAGTGCGTAGCGTTGGAATCGAAAAGTGTGTAAACGAGTCTGCAGGAAACTGAAACCATACCTGCCACTACCGAGCCTGAAGCTCTGGCATCCCTGTGTGTCAGGGCGTTGATATGCCCCTCAGCTCTAGGTGCGGACGAAGCAGCCACACTCTGCGTCGGACGGGTAGGTGCTAGCCGGTACCCTCCTCGTGACTGCTGTCCTCCTCCTCGCGCCTGGGAACCGCAGCCTCCTGTGCGCCCTCCAGTGCTCTGCGCGGGGAGTATCTACTGACCTCCTGCCCTAGACGGGCAGTCCCTCCTGATGTGGCCCGGCTGGCCACACTGGTAACAGAGGGGAACCCGACTCCCGCCCTCAGTGGGTCCCTGCCGTCGGCTTGGCGGGGGTCCGGTGCTGGCGACTGGCCCCTGTCGAGGGCCCCCAAAGGCCACTGATGGCCCTGTCAAACGTGACGGCTCTCCTGCGGACGCCACGTGTCTCCTTCGAGTTCTCCTAACACGCCTAGTGTGTCGGCAGAAATCTCGTTCCACCACCAACTCCCCTGTCGTACGCTCGGAAGGGGGGGAGGGGGTAGCGAATTAGTTGGACGAGGTCCGGAGACGGTATGCTCAGGAGAAGAGGAGGGGTAGTATGTACTCCAAGCCCGACACATCTGTCCCTCGGGCCCCGACCTCGGCCACGCCCGCGGCCCACCCTTCTAGTTCCACGACGAGGCATCTCCTACAAGGACACGTAAAACAACGAAATACGTCAGTACGGAACAGTACCTAACGAAAACGTCTAAGAGCTCATGTCAAGCGATATGTTGTGGTGGCTACTCAAGTTATAGACATGTGAATTGGTTATTTTCCAGTCAGTTGATTCACTTCTCAGGACGACCTTGCTCTGATACCACCTTATAACGACTCGATTCCCGAGTCCCCACGAGACACGAGAACCGAACCGACTCGACTAAACCTAAGACCTGGTCATCCAACGAGGAAGTAACCAAAAGAGCAATAAAATAAACCACATTCAGCATGAATATAACTAACAGTAAGAAAATACAGCAGTAAGGAAAGAAACCACTACAGTATATACCACCACAACAGTAGAACAACATTCACAACATAATATGAAACTGCAAGTAAAGAAAGGTACAATGGTAACAAGAACTACTCACTACAGTGGAAAACAAAAGGGGTACAAAGACAGTGGTAACTCTACCGGACCCTACTCGGCCCAGCGTCCTCTGCAGCCGCTGACCCTGGCTGCTCAACACCTAGTCCTGAAAGGTAACGAGTGTAACACGTCAGCAAAACGCTAAGTAGAGTGGCAGCTAAACTAAAGAAACAGTAAAGTGTACAGTAGCTGTTTTAATTTTCTTTCTTCCTTTATTTACGTCTTTCTATTGTTTCACAATTTATCTATTTCTCAGATCCTTCACTTGATCTCGAATGTTCCTCGTGGGAACCATCTTGATTGCAGTCTTTTCCGAACAGTAGAAGTAGCACGTGGTGCTCTCCTGACCGGGAGAGTCCCCCGTGGTGATCCTACTCTCAGTCAACCACCCAAAGGTCACTGACAGACATAACGGTGACTACGGCACGCGCGGTAAACGCACGGGTAGCAAACCCGCACTGGCACGCGGTCAGTCGTTTCCGTTAACGGGTGCGCCCAAAGCACAGCACGGAACCAGTACAGGGCAGAGCCCTCTCAGTAACAGGGGTCCAACCCCTCCACAGTAACCAAACAGGGGCCTTGCCCCTCCACAGTCCGCGCACCCTCACCTGACTACCCTGGTTTGCCCCAGTGGGCCTAACAAGTCGGTGTAGGAGGCTAGTAGAACCCCGGGGCCCGTGGGGTAGCTAGTACCTCCCTACACTAGTATCTCTCCTCGGTACTACGTACACGAGGGCCAGTGAGTCGGTACAAAGTGGCCAGTCCTAACCCTGGGTCCCTGGGGCGGATGGCTCCACCCTGCACTAAACAGGTACAGGTACTTCCCTTGGTACTATGTACCCAAGAGACAGCACACTACCATGTCTTTCTTTCTCAGTTCCATTTCTTTCTCTTTCCAGGACTTCCACTCCTAATTCCCCGTAGGGTTCCAGTTCTTTTAACTCAGCACATCCAGGTTTCACTTTCCAGTTTCACGTTCTTACAATCCATGTTCTCAATCACGTTTATTTATTCATAGCAGGCAGCTGTTAATTAAATTCACAGGAAGCTATTATTTCCTTTCCACATTTTCCAAGACTGCAGTTATTCATATATTCCACTAGTTCTTCCCATCCTAGGATTCATGCCATACCCTAGGATCTATCATACAATCTAGTTTTCCAGCCCTAGGATTCATGCAACACCCTAGGATCTACCATTCAATCTATTTCTCATTCCTAGGATTCATGCAATGTCCTAGGTTCTATTTATGGTTTAATAATTTAACAGATTATACATAAAGCCACTCTACCGGTTACAACAGGCGAACTGGGGGCGTGGTCGGGAATCCCGCGTGCCTCCGCAACCCCCGAGACTACAACGGAACGGGGTCCTATCACAAGGATCAAATACAAGGAATTTCTCAAAATAGTATACAGCTACTATAGACGGGTAGAGGATGTAATTCCGAAAAGCACGCAACTCGAAACGCGGAAAACGGACCCCGAACGGGCCCTAAACGGGTCGAAAACGACGAAACAGTGCAAAATCAGACGTCTGGAACTTATTCCAGACATCTTAAAAAGTGGATCAGGGGTTACCTTGCTCTGCGTGGTCTCTCAGACATCCAGAAGCCTGCGGGGGCGTCTGGCCTAGTTCCCAGACGTCCGATGGTCACCTCGGACGTCTCGAAGTTGTTCCCGTCGTCTGGCACTGCAGCCAGACGTCTGATTCGCGTTGGATGCGAATCTCAGAACCTACGCGTACCCATTTCCCCTCTCTCTTAGTACGGTCAATTGAAGAAAATGAAGAAGCGGAAATAACTCACCTTTCAGACGTCTTCCCCATCGTCTGGTTGGAATCACAGACGTCTGATTCTGGAAAATTTTCCAAAATCAGCGCGCCACTCACCCTCCGCTCGCGACGCACGCCCGCGCTGCGAGTGCTCCGCCTGTTGCTCGAGCTACAGTAGGCCTCCCGCACCACCTCGCGTCTGCTGCGCCCGCTCCGGCCGGCTCCCGCTGCCCCGTGTAACCACCCGGTTCCCGAGTCCCTACGAGACACGAGAACCGGACCGACTCGACTAATCCCAAGACCTAGTCGTCCAACGAGGAAGTAACCAAAAGAGCAATAAAATAAACCACATTCAACATGAATATAACTAACAGTAAGAAAGTACAGCAGTAAGGAAAGAAACTACTACAGTATATACCACCACAACAGTAGAACAACATCTATCATATAACATAAACTGCAGGTAAGGAAAAGTACAGCGGAAACAAGAACTACTCACTATAACGGAAACAAAGAGGTACAAAAGACAGTAGTAACTCTACTGGACCCTACTCGGCCCAGCGTCCTCTGCAGCCGCTGACCCTGGCAGCTCAACACCTGGTCCTGAAAAAGGTGACGAGTGTAACACGTCAGCAAAACGCTGAGTAGAGTGGCAAGTAAAACTAAAGACAACAGTAGAGCGTACAGTAGTTGTTATGTTCTATTACTTTCTTTATTCACATCTTTCAAATGTCTCACTATTTCATTTATTCCCCATATCTTTTTCTTGATCTCGAATGTTCCTCGTGCGAACTATCTTGATTGCAGTTTTTTCCAAAAAGTAGAAGTAGCACGTGGTGCTCTCCTGGCCGGGAGAGTCCCCCGTGGTGATCCTACCCTCAGTCAACCACCCCAAGGTCACTGACAGACGTAACGGTGACTACGACACGTGCCATAAACGCACAGGTAGCTAACCCGTACTGGCACGCGGTCAGTCGTTTCCGTTAACGGGTGCGCCCAAAGCACAGCACGGAACCAGTCCAGGGCAGAGCCCTCTCAGTAACAGGGGTCCAACCCCTCCACAGTAACCAAACCGGGGCCTTGCCCCTCCACAGTCCACGCACCCTCGCCTGACTACCCTAGTTTGCCCCAGCGGGCCTAACAAGTCGGTGTGGGAGGCTAGCAGAACCCCGGGACCCGTGGGGTAGCTAGTACCTCCCTACACTAGTAGCTCTCCTCGGTACTACGTACGCGAGGGCCAGCAAGTCGGTACAGAGTGGCCAGTCCTAACCCTAGGTCCCTGGGGCGGCTGGCTCCGCTCTGCACTAAACAGGGGGACAGTCGCTCTCCTTGGTACTCCGTACTCAAGGGCCAGCTCACTTCCCCAAAACTATTCCATTCACTTTCCAGGAGTTCTACTCCTACTTCCACGTAGGGTTCCATCCTTTTTACTCAAACATCCAGGTTTCACTTTCCAGTTTCACATTCTTACAATCCATGTTCTCAACAACGTTATCTATTCACAACAGGTAGCTCTTAATTCAAATTACAGGCAGCTTTATATCTCTTTCCATTTTCCAAGACTGCAGTATTATACATTCCACTAGTTTTCCCATCCCAGGATTCATGCCATTTCCTAGGATCTATCATACAATCTAGTTTTCCAGTCCAAGGATTCATGCAACACCTAGGAGCTATCATTCCATCTATTTCTCATTCCTAGGAGTCATGCAATGTCCTAGGTTCTATTTATGGTTTCATAATTTAACAGATTTTATTAACAACTTAAAGCCACACTACCAGGTACAACGGGAGTAATGGGGGCGTGATCGGGAATCCCGCGTGCCTCCGCGACTCCCAAGACTGCAACCGAATGAGGTCCTATCACAAGGATCAAACACAAGGAAAGTCTCAAAACAGTGTATAGCTACTGTAGATGGGTAGAGGAATTAATTCCGAAAAGAACGCAACTCGAATCGCGGAAAACGGAACCCGAACGGGCCCTAAACGGGTCGAAAACGACGACACTATGTAAAATCAGACGTCTGGAACTTCTTCCAGACGTCTTAAAAAGTGGATCAGAGAATTACCTGCTCAGCGTGGTTTCCCAGACGTCCAGAAGTCTGCGGGGACGTCTGGCCTAGCTCCCAGACATCCGATGGTCACCCCGGACGTCTGGAGGTCTCTCCTGCCGTCTGGTACAACAGCCAGACGTCTGATTCGCGTTGGATGGCGAATCACCGAGCCTGCGCACAGCCAACTCCCTCCCTCAGTACGATCAGTCGACAGGAAGGAAGAAGAAAGCGGAATACTCACCTTTCAGACGTCTGTACGAGCTTCCAGACGTCTCCCTCGCCGTCTGGCTATCAATCCAGACGTCTGATTCTGGAAATTTTTTCCAGAATCAGGGCTCCACTCGGCCTCCGCTCGCGACGCCGCCCGCGTCGCACCTCGCGCGTCTGCTGTTCAGACCGCAGCAGGTCCCTCTCCGCGTCGTTTCGCGCCCCCTGCTCCCTCCGCCGGCCGGCCGGCCAAGCCGCTCCGGCGAGCTCGCCCTCACGGCAGAGCTCCGCCCTCGCACGCCACACCTCCTCCGCGCTCACTGCGGTCGCCGCTGCCGCCCTCGCGCTCGCTCGCTCTCGTGCACAGGAAGGAGAAGAGGAAGGGGACGGTGGAGACAACAGGAGGGGAGGCGTGGCCTTTTAAGGCCGCGCAAGGAGGAGGGAGAGAGTGCGCGACAGGTCTGCAGCCGCAGAGAGAGAGGGAAAAAGAGAGAGAGAGAGAGGAATCGCGGGTCTGTGCGAAAAATAATTATTTTCCAGACGTCTGGAAACGATCCCAGACGTCTGGTCAGACGTCTGTATGTGATCCCAGATGTCTGGGCCACCTCCCAGACGTCTTAAAAGACGTCTGGGGCACGCGTTCGTTACAATATAACAAACTCAAAGGAAGTTTCGTCCCCGAAACCTGCGCCAACTAGGGTGCGGGAAAAGACATCCAAATAACCATAACAAACTCAAAGAGGGCCGAAGCCGATCCGAAAAGACGTACCCGCGAAAAGCTCCGGGTACCGCTCCCGCATTGCCGCCTCAGGCTCCCAGGTAGCCTCCTCGTACCGCTGGCTCCTCCACAAAACCTTTACCAGGGGTACTTGCTATCGTCTCAAACTGCGGACGGCTCGGTCTAGAATCTGCACTGGCCACTCGAGGTAGGTCAGGTCGTCACTCACCTCGACACTCTCGTGACTCAGTACGTGACTGGAATCGGCTACGTACTTCCTGAGGTTGGACACGTGGAACATGTCGTGCACACCAGAAAGCTGCGGGGGAAGGGCAAGTCTGTAAGCAACGGGTCCAACCCGCTCCAGGACCTCAAAGGGCCATACGAACCTCGGCGCGAGCTTCCCTCTCACCCCAAACCGCTGTAGGCCCTTCATGGGCGAAACACGAAGGAAGACGTGGTCCCCAACCTCAAACTGCACCTCTCTGCGTCTCCGATCCGCGTAGCTCTTCTGTCTGCTCCTGACAGTGCGGAGTCATCTGTGGATCTGCACCACTACCTCCTGACTCTGCCGGATCAACCTGGGGCCAACCTCCCACTTGGTCCCCACCTCAACCCAACTCAAGGGTCCGTACACTTTCGTCCGTACAGAGCCTCGTAGGGAGCCATGCCGATGCTCGAGTGATAACTGTTGTTGTATGCAAACTCCGCCAGGGGCAGGTGCTCCTCCCAAGAGCCCCTCCAGTCCAGTACACAGGCACGTAAAAGGTCCTCAAGTGTCTGTATCGTGCGCTCAGACTGTCCGTCCGGCTGGGGGTGGTAAGCCGTGCTAAACCTCAACCTCGACCCCAAAGCCTGCTGAAACTCAGCCCAAAACTGGGACGTAAAGCGGGCATCCCGGTCGGATACGATCTCCTACGGAACTCCGTGTAGTCGTACCACATCACGGATATACCTCTCTGCCAACTGTGCTAGTCCCAAAGTGACTCGGATCGGCAAGAAACGCGCCATCTTCGTCAGTCTATCCACTACTACCCAGACTGCATCGTGTCCCCGCTGGGTAACAGGTAAGCCCACCACCAAGTCCATGGTGATGCCCTCCCACTTCCACTCTGGCACTGGAAGCGGCTGAAGCGGCCCTGCAGGCCTCTGATGCTCGGCTTTCACCTGCTGGCACACTAAGCACTGTTGCACGAACTCACCCACAACCCGCTTCATCCCTCTCCACCAAAACTCGTGTCTCAAGTCATGGTACATTTTCGTGTTCCCGAGATGTATGGTGAATCTGGAACCGTGTGCCTCAGTCAGGAGCTCTCTCAACAGCTCCTCGTCTCTGGGAACGCACAACCGTCCCCTCAAACGTAGCACCTGGTCTGTGAAAGAGAAGTCACCTGGATCTCCTGACAGTACTCTGTCGCGCAAAGACCGCAAGTACGGATCGGCCATCTGTCCTGTGATGATGCGGTCCATCAACTCTGGCCTAGTCTGCCGTGTCACCGTCACTGCCCCACAGTACCCTCGTAACTCTAGAGGTCGCCAACTGCCCACCTCCTCCAAAAGGCTCCAACTCTGTAACTGTAGGCTGGCCAAGCGTGCGGGCGCCTTACGGCTCAAGGCGTCAGCCACCACATTGGCCTTTCCCGGGTGGTAGGAGATGCTGCAGTCGTAGTCCTTCAGGAGCTCCAACCAACGTCTCTGTCTCATGTTGAGCTCCTTCTGATCAAAAAGGTATCTGAGGCTCTTGTGATCTGTAAAAATCTCGAAGGTCTCACCGTACAAGTAGTGCCTCCAGGTCTTCAGCGCGAAGACAACAGCTGCCAACTCTAGGTCGTGGGTAGGGTAGGTATGCTCATGGGGCTTCAGTTGCCGCGAAGCGTAAGCGACAACGTGACCCCTCTGCATGAGCACACCTCCTAACCCCGGCAAGGAAGCGTCCGTGTACACAACGAACCCGCCACTACTGTCACGGATGGTGAGCACGGGAGCCGAGGTCAACCTCTCCTTCAGCTCCAGAAAACACGCCTCACAAGCGTCTGTCCAAGCGAAAGGCACGTCCTTCCGGGTCAACTGTGTCATAGGACGTGCAATCTCTGAAAATCCTTTGATGAACCGTCTGTAGTAACCTGCCAGTCCCAGGAAACTGCGAATCTCAGTGACTGAATGCAGTCTCTCCCACCTGAGCACTGCCTCGACCTTGGCAGGGTCCACCGCCAGGCCGTTACCAGAGATCACATGACCCAAGA
This sequence comes from Thalassia testudinum, assembly GCA_037157565.1. NCBI lineage: Eukaryota > Viridiplantae > Streptophyta > Magnoliopsida > Alismatales > Hydrocharitaceae > Thalassia > Thalassia testudinum. Next base: position 158,565,197 of record JAZHRO010000073.1, read on the forward strand.
AGGTCACCTCCCTCAACCAGAACTCGCACTTGCTGTATTTGGCGTACAGCCTGCGTCGTCTCAGAGTGTCCAGAACCATCCGCAAGTGCTGTCCGTGCTGCGTCCGATCTCTAGAATAGATGAGTACATCATCTATGAAAACCACCACAAACTGGTCCAAGTACGGTCTAAACACCCGGTTCATCAGGTCCATGAAAGCAGCGGGGGCATTAGTCAGCCCAAACGGCATGACCAAAAACTCATAGTGTCCATACCGGGTGCGGAAAGCTATCTTGGAGACGTCGATCTCCCTGATCCTCAACTGGTGGTATCCAGAACTCAAGTCTATCTTGGAAAACACCGTGGCACCCCGCAACTGGTCAAACAAATCGTCGATCCTCGGCAGCGGATATCTGTTCTTGATGGTGACCCTATTCAGCGGTCGGTAGCCCACACAGAGGCATAGGGTCCCATCCTTCTTCTTCACAAACAGTACCGGGGCTCCCCAGGGAGACGCACTGGGCCTCACGAAACCTTTCTCCAAAAGGTCCTGCAACTGAGACTTGAGCTCTCGCAGCTCAAGCGGTGCCATCCTGTATGGCACGTGGAGATGGGGCTGGTCCCTGGTACTAGTGAGATCTCAAACTCGATCTCACGCTCGGGCGGTAGTCCTGGTAACTCGTCTGGAAACATGTCAGGGTACTCTCTGACCACCGGGATGCTCTGGAAGTCTGCCACAGGGCTGGGTTCTGCCACCACACAAGCCAGGAAGCCCTCACACCCCTGGCTCAAAAGTCTCGCCACCCGAAGTGCCGAAATGCACCTGAAACCTCCGTCCACTGGCTGTCCGTGAAACTCGAAAGAAGGCAACTCCGGAATGGAGAAGACAATCTTCCTCTCAAAACAGTCCACCAAGGCGTGGTAAGCGGACAGCCAATCGATCCCTAGAATCACTCCAAAGTCCTCCTTCTGGATCGTAATCAAGTCAGTTGGCAGGCTATGTCCTCCGACGCTGACCTCTCAATCCGTGTACACATCCTCAGCTACAAACAGCTGACCACTCGGACCTCTGATTACGAACGGATTCTCTAACAATGTACAATCCTGGTCCAAACTAACTGCGAAACTGGCTGCGACAAACAAGTGCGTAGTGCCGGAATCGAAAAGCATGTAAACGAGTCTGCCAGAAACTGAAACCATACCTGCTACCACCGATCCCGAAGCTCTGGCGTCCCTGTGTGTTAGGGCGTTGATACGCCCCTCAGCTCTAGGTGCGGACGAAGCAGCCACACTCTGCGTCGGACGGGTAGGTGCTGGCCGGTACCCTCCTCGCAATTGCTGTCCTCCTCCTCGCGCCTGGGAACCGTGGCCTCCTGCGCACCCTCCAGTGCTCTGCGCGGGGAGTATCTGCTGACATCCTGCCCTAGATGGGCAGTCCCTCCTGACGTGGCCTGGCTAGCCACACTGGTAGCAGAGGGGAACCCGACTCCCGCCCTCAGTGAGTCCCTACTGTCGACTAGGCGGAGGTCCGGTGCTGGCGACTAGCCCCTGTCGAGGGCCCCCAAAGGCTACTAATGGCCCTGCACAACGTGACGGCTCTCCTGCGGATGCCACGTGTCTCCGTTCTCGCCGGCCCTGTGAGAAGTTTGGCTGAAAGGGCCTCTTCCGCCCGCCGTCGGTCTCTCGCGCGGACGGGTTGGTCTCCTCGTAAGTCATAGCTGCCTCTACCACCCTCGAAAACGTAGGCAGCTTCAGGGGTTTGACAAACCCCCGGATCGCAGGCCGGAGCCCCTCGGTGAACCTCTAAAGGCGCTCCTCCTCAGTGGCTACTGCTGTCGCTGCAAAGCGGGACAGCTCCAAGAAACGCGTGCGGTACGCGCTCACAGTCATCGTCCCTTGGCGGAGAGTGTGGAACACCCGCCTCCTCTGGTCCTGCCACGTCTGGGGAAAATACTGCTCGCAGAAGAGGGTGATGAACTGGTCCCACGTCGGCTCGTCCCTCTCCTGTCCCCGGACCGCCCTCCACCACCGGTGTGCCGCACTCTCCAGCCGGTACGTGGCAAAGGCCACGCGGCACTCCACTGGGGGGCAAAGGGTGTCGAAGATCTTCTCCAGCTGCTCAAGCCAGTCCTCTGCCTCGGTCGGGTCCTCATCCCCCTTGAAGGAGGGGGCTTCAGCTTCCGGAACTGTCCGAAAAGTTCGAAGTGGCACTGTAGGGGAGGTGCTGGTGCACCTCCAGGCGAAGGTGCCTCGTGTACAGAAGTGTCGGAGGAAGGTGGGGGCGGCAACGGCCCATCCCCTCCCTCGTGTCCAGCGCCGTGTCCGTCGCGTGGTCCCACAGAGGACTCCCCCTCTGCAGCTGATGTAAACACATTTACACTACTTAAAATGTCTATATATGCATGTTCTTAAGCATAGGATTGCATTTCATGATATAAATATTGCATAACATGCATCATCTTGCATTTAGAGTAGTTTGAATAAAATGGAGGTTAATTGTCTCCTTTTATGTGCTTGGACAGGGCAAATATTTTATCGGGGCCTCGGATCAAAGATCCAACCGTATGGATGTGATCAGGGCGACGATTGGAGTTCAACGACTCCAAGATCACCCTAATCAGGCATCCGTAGCATCAGATAGAGATCGGGGAACCCTAGAAGATCAAGGGCCAGGATGGTGTAAATCCGCACTTCATATGGCAAATCCGACCACACGGATGAATTCGGATCGACGATCGCAGCCCAACGACACAAAAATCGAGTCAATCCGACATCCATGGCACCATCTACAACTTCCAGAAGATGGACGGCCAAGATGGCGCCACGTGGCACCATCCCGGCCGCCCAAACGGCCGCCTACACTCTATGAAGACCGCGCACCCATCCCCTCTCCGCCGTTGGATCTCAATCCAACGGCTGTGGACGCATCGTGTTAAAAGCATCCGCGCGACCATTTGGGCGAGGCAGCGCAGCGATCCAGTGCCTTATCGCGAGGCGATGGCGCGTGTTCGAGCCTCGCCAAGCAATTTCTGAGGCGAGCGGGCGCGCCTCAATTGACCGCACGATCGCGATCCAGCGGCCGCGCGCGCCCGATAGCGCCGACGCGCGATTAGACGCGCGCGTGAACGCGCGATCGCACGCGCAGGCGGGCGGGCGGCAGCGGTGAAGGCACGATTTTAAGCCGTCCGATCTCGCGATCGGACGGCTGAAAATCAAGCGACTTGCGTAGGCGTTATGCGCGAGCAGCCGAGCGGGCGCGCGTGGGCGCGGAAGCGACGCGCGCGCTGGGGGCTTTAGCGACGGTTTCATCCGTCACTAAAGGCCCCCCATTTATTGTTTTGAAAGTGTAATGTCCATTTTGCCCCCACTCCTTGCAACTATAAAAGGAGACCCCCTCCATACGAAATTCTCATCCCTTCCTTCTCCTCTCTACCTCTCCAAAGCTCAAGAGAAGCTTGTCCCACACCCGGGATGTTTCTCGCGAGATAAAGTCCAAATTTTCGTCCCCCTTCGGAAGTGGATCCCACGATGACGACGGCGTGCTGCTCCGTTCCGTTCTTCTACTTCGTCCTCCTTCGTCCCGCTTCGTCCTTCTTCGTCCAGGCGTCGTCCCGTCCGGCTCGTCCTCCAAGCGATCGTCGAGGAGGATTCTCTCTCCCTATTCTTTTTACTGCTTTCTAGTATAGATTTACTGCTTTCTAGAGTAGTCTATTCGTCCTCCGAGCGATCGTCGAGGAGGACATTTCTCCCTCCATTCTTTTAATGCTTTCTAAAGTAATTGTTTTATGTTTTCTAGTTGTAACGAACGAACTCTTTTATGATAAATTCCTTGTCTATTCTACATCTCATTTTGATTTCCATGTGTAGTATTCTTTCTCTCTCTCTTACTCTCTCTCTCTCTCTTTTATTTGTTGTAGATACTTAGATAGTTTAAATTGAATTTCTTCGTGACAAAATAAAAAGAAACGCAAAGTTTTTAAATCAAACGTTCGCCTCCCTGTGTTCGACCCGGAATTTTAATTTCGGTATAAATTTTATTTGTTGAACTCGAATCCTTCGCTTTCGAACAACAACGACGGGTTTTTCAAAATCGAACACGTTAGCGTAGGTTCGTAAACGTTCAACATTTTGGCGCCGTTTCTGGGGAGGCAACGATCTTTGATTTCTCTTCACGTTTTGTAACTTACAAATCATTTACCTCACTTTTCTCCTTTCTTATTGTAATTGCAGGTACTCTTTTGAGGCAAGCAAAAGCGGTAGATTGGAGTAAAGTGCTGTGAAAGGTTTTGTAAGTTATCCCCCATTCTTTCCCCCTCCATAGATTTCATTCACCACATTGAATCCAAATTCCAATTAACCTAGGTGTTTGCATAAATCCTAGGAATAGTTTGGTTGTTTGGATTCTCACTCACATTCATTCCACCTTCATTTACATAAAAAAAAGTAAAAAGATACTTTTGTGGGGTAATTTTCAACAAATACACAATGTACACCCACATTTAAAGGCACTTAACCGAATCGATTTGTTTCTACTCAACTGGGTTCTGATCTGTGGGACCAATACACATAAAGCAACACATAAAAGAGTAGAAATCATTTTAAGTTAACCATCTTTGTGTGCCTAACTTAGTGGTGCATTTGAGGCCAATTGTTTGAGTTGATTGGGCCGCACCACTTCAAATAAAATCAACTCATCAAGTAGCTGCCAATTAGGTTTAACTCTTAGGGATTTACCAGGCACTCCACATTCTTTTTAAACTTTAAAGGAAAACATCTTCACCTGTGCTTGTAAAACTTGGTGTGCCAACGAAACTTGATTGAAAACACCTAAAGTTGAATCCTAAAAGCTACTAAGCAAGATTTGAATCTTAAAATTCACCACATCAAAAACAATCTTGCTTGAAAATCACTGGTTGTGCACTCACACACAAATCAATCAATCATTAAGGGCACAACCCATTTAAAGGGCCCATCACATTCCAAAGCACATTCAAACCTAGCCCTAAATAAAACAGAGTAGACATTGGCCTTAAGGATTGGACTCGCTCTTCAGAACAAAGAACGAGATTATTTTCGATTAGTCTGTTTCTACTGTTCAATCTGATGTCTAGCTAGCGGAGCAGAGTCAAACGATCGCGGCTGGGGGGTACACTAGGAACCGGAGGCGTAAGCCGAAGGAAGAACCTTCTCCCCAGTCCCTCCTTCTAACTGGTTGGATTGAACAGACGGAAGTAGATCAAATCGTTCCTTTATCTCAAGACGGGTATTGAGAGTCTGTAGGTCTTTAGGCTAACATATTTAAGGACAGGTTTGATTGTTTGTATTGTAGGGCACCTTTCTTCCTCCCGTGTATCATGAATCCTTCCACATATTTCACGCATTCCCGCTCTTTCCCTCCTGTTGTAAATTATCCTCAACATGACGATTATCCCAACTCATATTGTAATCGACCATTAGTTAGTTGGGATAATTCGGATTGGGGATACAATTCCGGACCCCCGTGTTTAGGGTCTAACCCTGAACACTTTGATTCTCAATTCTATCCTTCTCAGAGTTACATCGATTATAGATCGTCCTCCTTTCATGAACAACCTAATGCGATCTACAATCAAGAAGGATACACTGATCCTTACCCATCCTCTGATTTCACTGCCTTTAGGTCATCACCATCTTTTGAACAATCTGAAATGACCTATTATCAGGATGGGTATAACGAATCTCAATTCATTAATTCCTCTACATTGATGTCAAACCCGCCCAACCCTGAACCAACTCATTTGGTTCAGGTTAATCAGGTTCAAGATAAGGTTCTGGCTAACTTGAGAAATATCATACAATCTTTAGAAGTTCAGCCAATACCTTGCATTGAGAGATTGGAGCCCTTGATTGAAATGATTGATGATTTAAACAAGTCTTTGTTGGATTGGCTCCAGGACGTTAATGATAAGAACCCGGGTGAGTTTCTACTTGGGAAATTAGCGAAATTGAGGATGAGGTTCGTGGTTGCTTTGGTTCAATCTTGGGATGATTCCCAGGATGAACCCTCTTCAGGAAAGCCAAAGACAGAACCCGCTCAGGCACCTGTTGGGGGGAACACGTATTACGAGGCTGACCAGATTGAATTAAAGCAACCAATTAAGGATGATCTGATTTCTTCACCTGAGATCCCTGAGCCAGGTTACGAGAAAACGTATGTCTCCTGGGAACACAAAGTGACAACTGATTTTGGGACATACATTGATACGGATCCTGATTTCTTTGATGGTGAAGATTCAAGTTGCGAAGTCTCACACGAGTTTTCAGAACACGATTTTTGTGAGACGATTGGGCCTGAGGAATCTGATAGATCATTTGGTAGCCCAATAACTGAGGAAACTGATCTTATTAGGGCACACATTACGGATCCAGAATCGCATTTTCTGGAAGAATCAGTTCAATGCCCTAATTATCAGTTACACCCTGTTGAGCTTATTGATGATTCTAATTTTGAGATAATTAGACCCAAGTCAATTTTGATTTTGCCACATCATCTAGACTTGGAGATTTCAGACAGGGTGATGAATATACAAGAGGTCATGGAATTTGATATGCCGAATGAGGAGGATAGGAGCGGGGAAGTTCTGATTTGGGAAGTCAATTTTGGAGGAAATAGAAGATTGAGTCGAAGGGTTCCTTTTAAGCTGAAACCATCAAATCAGAACCCTTACGACATTTGTTTCGAGGATGTCAAACTCAAGCACACATTTAACGATTATCCTTTTAAGCTTCAATTCTCTGTAACCCGACATTTTGGCCTTGGGTTGCATCCTCACAAATCGCAGGCCCGACCCCGCTTGCATTCTGATTTTAGGTTTTGGGTAATTTTTATCCAGAACCTAAGATATTCTCGATTATGGGGGATGGGTCTGCACCACAATCTGGTCCACATCTGTGGACCTCTGTTGACAGGTCAGAGGATTCTTCTGTTTATTCTAATTCTGACCTTCACTTCTGAATTCTTCATTTCTTTTCTTTGTATAGTGTGCCCAGCTGAAGGCACTAAACTCAGCACATATACAGTTCTTTTTCGTTTTCATCTCGGAGCGGACCTGACATTCACGCAATTCAGGTGCTTTCTACGCTTTTCCACTCTATTTTATGTCTTTTTAATACAATGAGGACATTGCATTAGATAGGCATGGGGGGGTGGATAGTTATCTCTGAATTCATTCGTCAGCTCCGTAAATTTGTTTTATTTTATATATATAAAAAAAAATCAGAATTAGGAAAGAGAATTTGGGTTTAAGAAAATTTTCGATCTTAAGAAATACTATATTATGTTCTGAATACAAAGACCCTTCAGGTCTTTGGACTTAATCAGCCCGTGTATCCACTAAAATGTGGATTTGTTTTTCGAGTTCTCGCCATCTTAATTCTATTATAATTGGAATAAATAAGTTTGGGTGATAAGTACACGACTTATTAACCCGCCCTCTGATTTGAGGAAATTTTGAGTTTTAAGCATCTACACACTTTCTTTGCACTGACTCGTTATTCGGCGATTCTAACGGAAATTGGGTAGCTAATGAACCTTCTAGGGTGATATGGCTGGCAAGTTATCGTGGGTAACAACCCATAGGTAGGTTGTCCAGAGCCCAGTCACTAGACCTTTCTCTTTTTGCTGCATTTAGGTAAATCTTAGACCAGGGAAGCCACCTACTTAAAAAAAAAAAAAAAAAAAAATCAAAAAGGAGAAAAGAACAAAAATAAATAAGCCACACTTCGCCGCACGAGTATGGCTGGCAAGTTGTCGGTGGTAACAGCTCATCGACCGGTTGTCCAGAACCCAGCTCAGAAAATGCACTAGAAATTCCCAAAACACTCAGGAAGAAGCAGAGAAGTAGAATAAACCGGGGAGATATACACTGGATTCACCCTTGTGTTGACCCCGTTAAAAAATAAAAGTAGGGAGAAAGCTACCGGTTGTAAAGATACACCTTTAGGCAGAATTCTTTTTGAGGTCACCTAGAGGCGTAGAAATCCGAAGTCTGTTCTAATTGCCGGTCAACGAGTCTATCACAATCACAATAAGATGCTTAAAACTTAGGGTTCTCATCAAATCTTGGGTGAGTTGAATGGCCGAAGAAAGCCACTCTTAAACCCTAAAATTTGAAAATCCTAAAAAAAAAAAAAATTAGAAAAGAGTAAAAAGAGAAAAAGAAATTTTTCTTTGAATAAGGCGAGGCTTGAGGCGGTCTACATTTTGGCTGATACCCGGGCACTGTTGTGTCTTTGAAAGTTCAGTTCTTAAGTACACAATTTCTTAATGATTGAAAATAACTCAAGTCCAAATAATCTAACCTAATTCTTCTATAAATAGCATATAGTTTTTGCTAGGGACTAGCAAAAGATAGGATGGGGGTATGATGTAAACACATTTACACTACTTAAAATGTCTATATATGCATGTTCTTAAGCATAGGATTGCATTTCATAATATAAATATTGCATAACATGCATCATCTTACATTTAGAGTAGTTTGAATAAAATGGAGGTTAATTGTCTCCTTTTATGTGCTTCGACAGGGCAAATATTTTATCGGGGCCTCGGATCAAAGATCCAACCGTATGGATGTGATCAGGGCGACGATTGGAGTTCAACGACTCCAAGATCACCCTAATCAGGCATCCGTAGCATCAGAAAGAGACCGGGGAACCCTAGAAGATCAAGGGCCAGGATGGTGTAAATCCACACTTCAGATGGCAAATCCGACCACACGGATGAATTCAGATCGATGATCGCAGCCCAACGACACAAAAGTCAAGTCAATCCGACATCCGTGGCACCATCTACAATTTCCAGAAGATGGACGGCCAAGATGGCGCCACGTGGCACCATCCCGGCCGCCCAAACGGCCGCCTACACTCTATGAAGACCGCGCACCCATCCCCTCTCCGCCGTTGGATCTCAATCCAACGGCTGTGGACGCATCGTGTTAAAGGCATCCGCGCGACCATTTGGGCGAGGCAGCGCAGCGGTCCAGCGCCGTATCGCGAGGCGATGGCGCACATTCGAGCCTCGCCAAGCAATTTCTGAGGCGAGCGGGCGCGCCTCAATTGACCGCACGATCGCGATCCAGCGGCCGTGGTCGAAGGGGTTGGGACAACCGGGTTTTATTGTTATTACGTTGTAGTATAGCCAGTTATTACCAACATTTCAACTATATAAAATTTTTTTACTCGGAGAATAAAAGAGTTCCCGAGGTCGAACTCAGGGAGCAAGTTGTATTCTAGAGATATACATGTTTCTTTTACAAAAAAAATAAAGAAAGAGAGAGGGAAAGAATTTGTTGTTCTCTTTGTTTTCTCCTCGTGATGTTCTTCTTTCTTTCTTTCTTCAGATCTCCTTCTTCTTCTTTGTTCTGCAGAGGTGATGCTCCTCTTTCTTCTTTCTTTAGATCTCCTTCTTCTTCTTCGTTTTTCTTCTTTCAGTTCTTCCCTTGTTCTTTTGTGTTCTCCTCTGCTTCGCCTTCTTCTGTTGTTCTACAGATCTTCTTCCGTCTTTCTTCTTTTCCCTTCAGGACGTCGTCTGATTTCCAAATCAGACGACTTAAACTGCCTGTTGCTACAGTCAGCTTCCTTCTTCTTCCGCGGTTCTTCTTCTTCACCTGTGCCTGCACACTTCAGAGCTTACGTCAGAGAACAAAACCTACTCTACCCTCTCCCCCCCCCGCGTCTCTCTCTCTCTGAAACCACTCTTCGGAAAGCTCTCCCAGAGCTGCCGGGTAATCGGGTTCGGGTCAGGCCCGGGTCCAGGCCCACCGGCGTGCGTGGTGGGCGAGGAGTGCAGGTCAGTCTTAAGTCGGGTCGGGTCGGGTCAGGTCCGCGGGGCGTGAGCGCGGACGAGACCGGGTAACCGGGCGGGTGAAGGGGACCTCACCCCGTGTGCTGAGGCAGTAAGCTCCCAGCACTTTTGCATCTTATATCGCTGCGACTCTTCAGGCTTTTCCGAGGTGGGACTAAATGTCCCACCTCAATTGCGCGCCCGCAGCGGGGAAATCAGCGGGAGATTGCGGCGTCACGCGAAGCCTTCTGCCTTAGCTGCGAGCCTGGTGTTTTGTCGAAACGCCTCGCAAGGCCTGGGAGTTGAATCTGGGCGTGGCGCTGAGCGTGGCGTGCCTGTAGCTGCAGGCGGAAGCAGTTCCTCCTGCACGGCAATGGCGGCGGAGGTCGGGTGGCCTGTTCACAAGAAAATGGCCTCTCGGCCTAATCAGAAAGTGCCAGGAGCTTCGCCAAGGTGCGGCGAAGCTTGTGTGGGTGGTGGCGAGGCGCGGGGCGGCGTGCAAGGGCTACCCTAGGTCGGACTGTGGGTCGGAGGATGGGTTTGTTGGGGGAAGCGTTACGGAGGTGTGGAGTGGCAGTGAGGGGGTGGGGGGTGCTCAGTGTGATGAGGCGGAGGTTCGGTGAGGGTCGGCGAGGTGTGTGAGGCTGTGGAGCGATGGGAGCATCTCGCCGGAGGGTGGCCGGAGACGAAGGGGGTGACGATGGTCAGGGTCGGTCGAGGGCTTAATTGAATAAATTGAAAGCGGGGAAAGAAAGAGGAGAAGAAGGGGAGTAGTTCTAGCTTACTTGCAGGGACGAAGGGGGAGGAACAGGGCGACAGTCGTATCGACTGTCGCCGGAGAAGACGATGCTCAGGGAAAGGGGCGGCGGCGAGCAGAGAGCCGGAGAGGCGCCAGCTGGGTGCGGCGTGGCGCGGGAAGAGCAGGGGAGGAAGTCTCTGCTGCTGGTATTGCGGCAGAGCGAAGAGGTGGAGGGGGAGGAAACCGCCGGAGCTGGTGAGCGTCTGCCAGAGGGAGAAGAGAGGAAAGTTGGGAATTTTCTCCGTCAGATCCAGGCTGCCCCGGTCGGTGGAGCAACGGGGGGTATTTATAGGGATCAAACAGGGAGGAAGGCGGAGGGAGACGACGTGTCTCCCTCGCCGGAGGATGGCCGGAAACAAGAACCCATACCGTCCGTGCGTTCGCACGGCCGGTATGGTGGGTTACAACGACCAGTGGGTGTCCCTGCGACGGCTGACGACGCAGGGCACCCCTGGTTTACTTGCCAGGTCCCCCACCTCACCCTGCGCGGCGCCATGCTCCGCGCAAGGTCGCCGGAGCATGGTGCTGGCAGGTTTTGCAGGGGGGACCTGATCGCAAAGAACGAAGGAGAGTTAGGGGCCAAAATGCGATGGTTCAAAAGTTGAGGGCCAAAGAGTAAATATATGAGGACCAAAGTGTAAAGTCGGTCAAGGAGGTTTCTTCTTAGGCTCAAGTTTTTATACATGACTAATTAGGACCTAAGGAATCTGATGGTGAATTTCATTTCTATATTAAACCTTGTTTGACTGGTCAATTTACGTAAAAATCCAAATTAAGTTATTAATTGGGCATGGTTCTCAATGTAGGTCAAAATGGGTTCTGAAGGCCAAATTGAAGGTTCTAAACCCTAGAGCTTATTTTTCTATGAATTTTAGAGGGTTTATTCTATTTTTACTTTGCCTCGAACCTTGTGAATTGAAGTGGGTTGTTTTAGGGTTACAGATTATCATTTAGTTTCTTGGAATTGCTGTAGCCCTTGCTAGATCATTTCATCCCACTCTTATTCTTATTAAGCTGCTTTGACCTATGTTTGGGTCCTGAATTATCCTGTATGCAGATTATACTGGTAAAATTGCATTTTTACCCCATATGACTTGTTTTCTTCTCAAACTCAGGATTCTCTGAGTTAAGCCTTTCCTTGAGATATGTAGGAGCTTTTATCCTTTGTATTAGGTCAAAATGAGCTAGTTATGGCTCATGATGAGGTTCTCATCATACCCCCATGCCTAGCTTTTGCTAGTCCCTTAGCAAAAACTTAAGGTTTCAACCCTTGTTCTAGACCATGAAGTTTTTAATAGTTTTAGATAAGTGCCTTTTTTATTTGAGCATAGATTAGGTTAGAATGCTGACCATAGGCCTAAAAGGTACTCTAGTACCAATCAAGATCCAAATCTGTCTAGCCTTAGCCTCAGTCTTTTAGCAAAGGTTTTTAAGGTCCACAAGAACTAACCTAAGGTTTATTGGACTTCGTGATTAAAGCACCCGTGCTTGAAATGATTTTAGCCCTGGCTCAGTTCGCAGTGCGTTTTGTAAGAGAGAGATAGAAAGTTTTTCTGTTTGGAGAGTTTTCTCTCTCTTTTTCTTTTTAGTTCTAGGCTAGGATTGGCTTTTCAACACGGTCTGTATCAGATTCCTTGCTCCCATCATCAATCCTCAAGGGTTCCTGGCGATCGATGCTTCGAGATAGCACCGCCCATGGCAACCCCCGGAACCCTGGCTATTGAGATTTCGAGATAATCCCATCCATGGTATTCCGTGGCCGAATCCAGACCCTGGCAATTGACACTTCGAGATAATGCCATCCATGGAATCTGAACCAGCAGAGTGCTTACATGCCCCCAGTAGGATATGTAAATATCCTAAGAGACAAGCACCGAGGAGATGATATTTTGTTACGCATCTTCGAGGGGATTTCCCGCCTCTCCGCGCTGGGAACTCGTCCAAATCAACTTGTGTTGATCGGCCGCTCCTATTCTAGGTGATCTTTTCAGATTTTTGCGACGCTTCTGCGTGATTCTGATTTTTACGCTTACTGAACCAGGCTGTGTGTGAGGTTAGGGTGCTTAGGTTACTGAGTCCCGTAAACCAAAAATTAATTAACGAGGCCGAATACTCCCTAAGCCTTAGACCTAATACTTCAGCTTTTCATTTTCCTCAACCTCTTGAGGAGTGTCCAGATCTTAATGGGTACTAAGAGTCTATTCAAGAATGCCTAAGGTTTGCATTCTTTACTAATCTCATTGTGCACTTTTCTTGAATGAGGTCTAGAACTTAGGTTAATTCCTTAGTTCCTTACTAATGACTATCACTTTTTCTCATAATTTTGTGCTCCTTTTTCATTTTGTTTCTTTTCTCCTTCACAAAATTTCCTTCTCCTCTTTTCCTCTTATTCTTTTTCGAAATTTTTTTTAATTTTTATGGTGTTTTTGGCATATGTGAATTTTTTTGTTTGAAACCTTTTCTTACAAGTTTTGCACTTCCATACCCCCCCATGCCTAAGATTTGCAATGTCCTCATTGTAACCTAGGGGGTCTTAGTTCATTCCTTAAGACAGAAATTTGGATGAGTGGATGGGTCGGGTTGAATTTTTGCGGACGATTTCAAATCCCAGATGCAAACATCTGAGTTGGGGTCGGCTGTCTACAAGGGTGAACTTCGAGTGCTAAAACGTGCCAGAACAAGTTTCAGGTTTACAAAGAGAATGACGGGCTGCCTCCCGTTAAGCGCTGAGTTTTACGCCATCGGCTGGGCGCAATAAGCTCAAGGGGAAAGGAGGATATAAGATGCCTCAGCCAAATCAGTAGAAGTTACATCAATGAACGGCTTGAGTCTCTGACCGTTCACGATGAAAGGTTCAGAATCGTGGCTGAGTGGACTGATTTCGATTGCTCCATTTCCAAAAACCTGTCGGACCAAATATGGTCCGACCCACTTAGATCTCAGTTTTCCTGGGAAGAGTTTAAGTCGGGCATCAAAGAGTAGGACCTTTTGACCAGGATGAAAGATCTTTCTCGAGATGTGTTTGTCGTGGAAGGCTTTAACCCGCTCCTTGTAGATTTGCGAGTTCTCGTACGCGTCTATGCGTAATTCATCGATCTCGCTGATTTGGAGTTTTCTGTGGGTCCCAGCCTTGGAAAGATCTAGATTACAGTTCCGTACTGCCCAATAGGCTTTATGCTCCAGTTCTACGGGAAGGTGGCATGCCTTTCCGTACACCAGTCTAAAGGGGGACATGCCCAATTGGGTCTTGTGGGCGGTCCTATAGGCCCACAATGCTTCCGGAAGTCGGGACGACCAGTCCTTCCTGTCAGGTCGAACAGTGACTTGCAGGATTTTCTTGATCTCCCGATTAGACAGCTCAGCTAGACCATTAGTTTGGGGGTGGTAAGGAGTAGAGATTCGGTGAGACACCCCGTATTTGGTCATCAGTGACCTAAACTGAGCATTTGTGAAATGGGTCCCTCCATCAGAGATTATTGCACGAGGAATCCCGAACCTTGAGAAAATGTGTTGATGAATGAATTTGAGAACGATTTTGTGATCACAGGTTCGGGTCGGTATGGCTTCGATCCATTTGGACACGTAGTCCACAGCCAACAGAATGTATTCGAAACCATCCGAAACAGGAAAGGGGCCCATAAAATCAATCCCCCAAACATCAAAGATTTCGCATACTAGAATCGGTTGCATAGGCATCATGTCGCGATGGCTCATGTTGCCCAAAGTCTGGCAACGACTGCATGCCTTGCAGTGATTGTATGCGTCTTTGAACATTGTGGGCCAGTAAAAGCCGCACTGGAGGACTTTTGATGCGGTTTTATGCCCGGCAAAATGGCCACCGCATGCCTGGTCATGGCAGAAAGAGAGGATATTGTTGAATTCCCCTTCCGAGACACATCTTCGGATGATCTGATCGGCACCTATGCGGAAGAGGTACGGATCTTCCCAAATGTAATACTTGGCATCGGAGCGTAATTTGTCTTTCTTGGCCTTCGGCCAATCGGACGGGATCTGATGAGATGCCAAGTAATTTACAATATTAGCAAACCATGGAAGGCTAGTACCAATAGTCAGCAGGTGCTCATCGGGAAAATGCTCAGTGATGGGTCCGGAAGGGTCAATTATTTCAGAAGGAAGACGGGACAAGTGATCAGCTACCACGTTTTGCTTTCCCGCTTTGTCGCGAATCTCAAGGTCAAATTCTTGCAACAGCAAGATCCATCGGATTAATCGAGGTTTCGCATCCTTCTTCGCAAGGAGATGCCTCACAGCTGTGTGATCCGAGTATATGATGACATGGGAACCCAGAAGGTACGATCTGAACTTTTCTAGGGCAAATACTACAGCTAGCAGCTCTTTCTCAGTAACCGTATAGTTACGCTGAGCCTCATCGAGTGTTTTGCTGGCGTAGTAAATGACCACAGGTTTCTTGTCATTTTTCTGTCCCAAAACCGCTCCTACAGCGAAGTCGGATGCATCACACATGATCTCAAAGGGTTGAGACCAATCAGGGGACTGTAGGATCGGGGCTTGGGTGACTCGGTCACGCAGGATTTCAAATGCTTGAGTGCATTCCTTGGAGATTTCGAAGGGAACATCCTTGGAGAGAAGAGTGGTCAGGGGGCATGCAATTTTTGAAAAATTAGGGATAAATCGTCGATAAAAATCGACATGCCCTAAAAAGGATCGGATGTCCCTGATTGAGCTAGGTATAGGAAGGTGAGAGATCAGATTAACCTTAGCTCGATCCACTTGGATACCTTTCTCCGAAATTGAGTGTCCCAGGACAATTCCCTCAGGCACCATGAAATGGCTCTTTTCCCAGGAAAGAACCAAATTCACATCGATGCACCGCCTGAGTATCTGGACCAAGTGTTGGAGGCAATCGTCGAATGATGCTCCGAAAACTGAAAAGTCATCCATGAAGACTTCCAGATAATCACCTACCATATCTGAGAATATGGCAAGCATGCATCGCTGAAAAGTAGCGGGTGCATTGCAAAGACCGAAAGGCATCCTTCGGAAAGCATATGTTCCGAAGGGGCAGGTGAACGTGGTCTTTTCTTGGTCCTCAGGATGGATTGCCACCTGGTTATAACCGGAGTACCCGTCAAGAAAGCAGAAGAACCTATTTCCCGCTAGTTTTTCGAGAATTTGATCAATGAAGGGTAGTGGGAAATGATCCTTCTTCGTGGAGGAATTGAGTCGACGGTAATCTATACAGACTCTCCACGAGTTGGCTAATCGGGTAGGAATGATTTCTCCGGTCTCAGTCGTTATAGTGGTGAGTCCGGCCTTCTTGGGCACGACCTGAATTGGGCTCACCCAACGACTATCGGAGATCGGGTAGATGATCCCGGCATCTAACCACTTGATGATCTCCTTTTTCACGACCTCCTGCAGATTGGGGTTTAAGCGTCTCTGCATTTCACGAGAAGGTCGTGTGCCCTCTTCTGAATAGATATGATGAGTACAATAAGAGGGACTTATTCCAGTCAAATCATCGAGAGTCCATCCGATAGCTCTGCGATGTTGCTGGAGGACAACAATCAGACGGGATTCCTGTTCAGGACTGAGGTTGGAATTGATAATCACAGGAAGGGTCTGATTAGAACCCAAAAAGACGTATTTTAAGTGAGCAGGAAGGGGTTTCAGTTCGAGGATGGGGTTTTCAGCAGCAGCGGGTGGTTCAGTATAGATGTGAGGTTCAAGGGTGGGAGTTACTGGGTTGTTCATATCTGGATTTGACTTCTCTGTTTGCGGGTCAAGATCCTTCTGTGGTTGATGAGGCATACTCGAGTCATTCTGGAGGTGTGATTCATCAACCAAAGTCTTGATGTCACAAATTTGCTCGATGACGCCGCAATTAATTCCTTGTTGGGCCTTAAATATATCAATTTTCAGTGTTTGATCTCCAAACTTAAGCTCTATTTGGCCCTCCTCACAGCTGATGTTGGCTCTAGCAGTAGCCAAGAAAGGTCTCCCTAGAATGATTGGTGTATCCCTAGGGTTCTCAGGTGCATCCATATCTAAGACTATAAAGTCCACTGGAAAATAGAAATCCCGCACTCTCACGATAACATCCTCGAGAATCCCTTTTGGTGACTTTATAGATCGATCTGCTAATTGTAATGTCACCTCGGTTGGTTTTAGCTCAGATTCTTCTAGATGGTCGAGTAAGGATGTGGGTATCAGGTTTATGGATGCACCCAAGTCTAACAAAGCTCTATCAAATTGGGTACCACCTATCTTACAGGAAATCAGGGGAGTTCTAGGATCTTTTGCCTTGGGTGGGAGTCTACTGAGGATTACAGAGCTGGCTTGTTCTGACAGAACAATTGGGCTCCCTCCCTTGGTTCGCGGCTTACGCTGGGGTGTACATATATTCTTTAAGAATCGTGCGTAAGCTGGTACGTGGCGGATTGCATCCATCAAGGGGATGTTTATGTGGACCTGCTCAAAGAGCTTGACCAGGTCCTCCTCAGGGGCCACGGGTTTTGTGGTCTTCTTTCCCTTGGTCAGGGCCTCGGGAAACGGGATCTTGGTTGGTTCTTCTAGGATAGGTCCAGGTTGTGGATCTGGAACAGCGGTACCTTGGATAACTATCCTAGGGTCATGGTTATCAGGCTTGGAGTGGTTTGGATAATGCGGGTCTTGAGTTGTTTTACCACTACGTGTTGTTACAGAATTTAATCCGGCCTGATTTTGGTTTGGGTTTGGTAGGAGGGGTGGCTGCTGCTGAAATCCCGCATAAGAAGTTGAGGCTTCCATCTCGTCTGGAGATGGAGCAGTAGGGGCCTGATAAATCCATTGAGCGTGGCCTAAATTTGGATTCATAACGCGCTTCTGGGTTGGCACGTTATTTGGGTTAGGAAGAGGTTGGGAAGGGAGTGTGCCTGGCTGGCGAGAATTTGCCAACTGGGCCAGTTGAGTTTTAACTTCAGTAAGCTCGTCCTTGTGCTGTTTTTGAATAACCGCATTCGTTTTTTGCATGTCAGCCAGAGTCTGAAGGATTAGGGACATTTGATCCTGATTTGGCCCCGATGGATAAGTAGGGTTGGGCCGAGGCTGAGGCGGCTGGTAATGACGAGGGGGCTGTGGGCGGGACTGAAAAGGTGGTCTTTGAGTTTGGGAATTTCCTGCCCACTGAAAATTGGGATGGTTTCGCCATCCAGGGTTGTAAGTGTTGGAGAATGGGTCGTTCTGGATGGCGTTGAGGTCCTCGCAGGTCTGAGGAACCTCCTGAGAGTCAGGGAAAGGGGGAATGGAGTTCCCTCGGCCGATGTAGAAAGGATCGGATGATCTTCCAGTCCAAGAATCAGATGGGGGTGGATATGGATCCATCCCAGGGGAAGATCGATGGAGGATGTTTTGCACAGTCTCCTGTGTGGAAGGAGGTTGTGCAAAGGAGTTACGCGCGGAGGTGGCTCGCTGCAAGTGCTGAGTCAGCTCATCCACCTTCTTTTCAATGATTGAGACCTTGTCCAATCGACTGGCCATTAATTCCAGGTCGACTGATGCGGACAGGCCCTACGTCTCATGTGCTCCCTTAAGATTCGTCGTTGCGCGGGTATTCGTCCTGTCGAATAATCCCATGGAGTCATTGTTGATGGAGTTCTCGCACATGTTTTCGAGAATCTCCCATATGGTGTCTTCATGTTGACCCATGATGTTTCCTCCGCAAGTTGCATTGACGAAAAGGCGGATGTCCTCACGGAGTCCCTGGTAAAAAGATTGGACTTGTTCCCATTTAGGAACTCCGTGATGGGGGCACTTTCTCATGAGATCCTGAAAACGATCCCATGCCTCATGGAGAGGTTCTCCTGATTGTTGAGTGAAGTGTGTAATCTGATGGCGCAAGGCGTTGGTCCGACCAACGGGAAAAAACTTTTTCAAAAATTCGGATTGAAGTTCTTCCCAAGTGTTGATCGGCCGGGTCTGAGTTTGATACCAATGGGCGGCCTTGTCCATAAGAGAAAAGGAGAACATCTTCATGAGAAGAATATCCCGATTTTGCGCATCTGATCCAAAAGTGTGGGCCAGATGCTTTAGCTGTTTGATGTGTTGGAAGGGATCTTCAGAATTAAGCCCATGGAATTTAGGTATAGCATGAATCATGTTGGGCTTTAATTCGGAATCAGGTCCTCCAGTCGGGATTCTGACTCGAGGCTCAATGGCCACCGCAGCAGGATTGTAGTGGTCCCGCATCATAGGACGCTGTGGTGGGTGCACGAAGTTTTGGAAGAGGTCATTGAGTCGCTGGAGTTGGTGTTCCAGATTATTTTCTTCCTCAACTGACTGAGCCATGATGGGGGAAGAAGAAGAACTTGGTTCTGAATCAGAAGAGAGAATAATGTGAGGGTGTTGCTGCACAAACACGGGCGTCGAGGCTTGGCCTTGACGAGAGCGAATTTCTAAAGGAGGTCTTAAGGGTGGTCTTAGGAACCTCCTTCCGTACATGCACTGTTGGAAGAGGTAAGTTTAGAAGGTGCTGGACCTGATCAAGACACCCAAAAATGTGTTGGGTGACTATAGAGGTGCGGGGCAGATGGACCCCTTGATCAGAAAGATCGTCCACCTGAGAATTACCTGGGCAGCCAGAGAGGGAGAGTCCCGCGAAGACCCCTACACGGTAGAGCGTCCCCACGGGTTACAGGGTTTCCCCCACCCGACCTCTCTTGTCACTGCGGTTCCAGGTAGACCAGAATGGGGATCTTGACCTCTTAAGTCTACCAATTTTAAGATCAGGGTGCTTAAGGTTTCACTTGAACTTTAGTCTTTTTAAGTGCAAAGAGTGACCTAATTTAAGGTTGGTTGACCCAAAGGGGTCAACTTTACCTCTTGTTTTCTTTGAGAGCTTTCAGGTCTTGTCTTTTAGGGTTCAAGTGTTTAGAGAGAGCCAATTGTTTAGGATTTTTTTTGTTAATTATTTTCAATCAATGGCTTGGGCACACCTCTTTTGGATTTCCTCAATTCTTGATTAAGGGGTGTGTCTCTACTGAAATCCTAATGTTTGACCTTATGTTGGCTCTACTTGGTCCATTTAACTCTTTGTTGGGCAATTAGGGCTCAAGCAAGAATGTGTTAGCCCTTAAATACCCTTAATAGTGTGCAGGAGTGATGAGTTGAAAACATGCAACTCTTTATGGTTACTAAGTATGGAAGACAGGTTAGCTCTATATTGCTTGTTCTTTTCTTTTCTTCCTCTTTTAGAGTTTAGGGGTTAATAGTGAGAGGAAAAATTTACCTGTCTTCGGAGTGGTTGTCGTGTGGTTGCTTGTCTTCTTGAGTTCCTGTAGCTGCACAAAAGAGGGGAGATTATCAGAAATTAAAAAAAAGAAACAGGAATATTTACCTCTAGAATAGCCGTTGCTCCCCGGCAGCGGCGCCAAAATGGTCGAAGGGGTTGGGACAACCGGGTTTTATTGTTATTACGTTGTAGTATAGCCAGTTATTACCAACATTTCAACTATATAAAATTTTTTTACTCGGAGAATAAAAGAGTTCCCGAGGTCGAACTCAGGGAGCAAGTTGTATTCTAGAGATATACATGTTTCTTTTACAAAAAAAATAAAGAAAGAGAGAGGGAAAGAATTTGTTGTTCTCTTTGTTTTCTCCTCGTGATGTTCTTCTTTCTTTCTTTCTTCAGATCTCCTTCTTCTTCTTTGTTCTGCAGAGGTGATGCTCCTCTTTCTTCTTTCTTTAGATCTCCTTCTTCTTCTTCGTTTTTCTTCTTTCAGTTCTTCCCTTGTTCTTTTGTGTTCTCCTCTGCTTCGCTTTCTTCTGTTGTTCTACAGATCTTCTTCCGTCTTTCTTCTTTTCCCTTCAGGACGTCGTCTGATTTCCAAATCAGACGACTTAAACTGCCTGTTGCTACAGTCAGCTTCCTTCTTCTTCCGCGGTTCTTCTTCTTCACCTGTGCATGCACACTTCAGAGCTTACGTCAGAGAACAAAACCTACTCTACCCTCTCCCCCCCCCGCGTCTCTCTCTCTCTGAAACCACTCTTCGGAAAGCTCTCCCAGAGCTGCCGGGTAATCGGGTTCGGGTCAGGCCCGGGTCCAGGCCCACCGGCGTGCGTGGTGGGCGAGGAGTGCAGGTCAGTCTTAAGTCGGGTCGGGTCGGGTCAGGTCCGCGGGGCGTGAGCGCGGACGAGACCGGGTAACCGGGCGGGTGAAGGGGACCTCACCCCGTGTGCTGAGGCAGTAAGCTCCCAGCACTTTTGCATCTTATATCGCTGCGACTCTTCAGGCTTTTCCGAGGTGGGACTAAATGTCCCACCTCAATTGCGCGCCCGCAGCGGGGAAATCAGCGGGAGATTGCGGCGTCACGCGAAGCCTTCTGCCTTAGCTGCGAGCCTGGTGTTTTGTCGAAACGCCTCGCAAGGCCTGGGAGTTGAATCTGGGCGTGGCGCTGAGCGTGGCGCGCCTGTAGCTGCAGGCGGAAGCAGTTCCTCCTGCACGGCAATGGCGGCGGAGGTCGGGTGGCCTGTTCACAAGAAAATGGCCTCTCGGCCTAATCAGAAAGTGCCAGGAGCTTCGCCAAGGTGCGGCGAAGCTCGTGTAGGTGGTGGCGAGGCGCGGGGCGGCGTGCAAGGGCTACCCTAGGTCGGACTGTGGGTCGGAGGATGGGTTTGTTGGGGGAAGCGTTACGGAGGTGTGGAGTGGCAGTGAGGGGGTGGGGGGTGCTCAGTGTGATGAGGCGGAGGTTCGGTGAGGGTCGGCGAGGTGTGTGAGGCTGTGGAGCGATGGGAGCATCTCGCCGGAGGGTGGCCGGAGACGAAGGGGGTGACGATGGTCAGGGTCGGTCGAGGGCTTAATTGAATAAATTGAAAGCGGGGAAAGAAAGAGGAGAAGAAGGGGAGTAGTTCTAGCTTACTTGCAGGGACGAAGGGGGAGGAACAGGGCGACAGTCGTATCGACTGTCGCCGGAGAAGACGATGCTCAGGGAAAGGGGCGGCGGCGAGCAGAGAGCCGGAGAGGCGCCAGCTGGGTGCGGCGTGGCGCGGGAAGAGCAGGGGAGGAAGTCTCTGCTGCTGGTATTGCGGCAGAGCAAAGAGGTGGAGGGGGAGGAAACCGCCGGAGCTGGTGAGCGTCTGCCGGAGGGAGAAGAGAGGAAAGTTGGGGATTTTCTCCGTCAGATCCAGGCTGCCCCGGTCGGTGGAGCAACGGGGGGTATTTATAGGGATCAAACAGGGAGGAAGGCGGAGGGAGACTACGTATCTCCCTCGCCGGAGGATGGCCGGAAACAAGAACCCATACCGTCCGTGCGTTCGCACGGCCGGTATGGTGGGTTACAACGACCAGGGGGGTGTCCCTACGACGGCTGACGACGCAGGGCACCCCCGGTTTACTTGCCAGGTCCCCCACCTCACCCTACGCGGCGAGATGCTCCGCGCAAGGTCGCCGGAGCATGGTGCTGGCAGGTTTTGCAGGGGGGACCTGATCGCAAAGAACGAAGGAGAGTTAGGGGCCAAAATGCGAGGGTTCAAAAGTTGAGGGCCAAAGAGTAAATATATGAGGACCAAAGTGTAAAGTCGGTCAAGGAGGTTTCTTCTTAGGCTCAAGTTTTTATACATGACTAATTAGGACCTAAGGAATCTGATGGTGAATTTCATTTCTATATTAAACCTTGTTTGACCGGTCAATTTACGCAAAAACCCAAATCAAGTTATTAATTGGGCATGGTTCTCAATGTAGGTCAAAATGGGTTCTGAAGGCCAAATTGAAGGTTCTAAACCCTAGAGATTATTTTTCTATGAATTTTAGAGGGTTTATTATATTTTTACTTTGCCTCGAACCTTGTGAATTGAAGTGGGTTGTTTTAGGGTTACAGATTATCATTTAGTTTCTTGGAATTGCTGTAGCCCTTGCTAGATCATTTCATCCCACTCTTATTCTTATTAAGCTGCTTTGACCTATGTTTGGGCCCTGAATTATCCTGTATGCAGATTATACTGGTAAAATTGCATTTTTACCCCCTATAACTTGTTTTCTTCTCAAACTCAGGATTCTCTGAGTTAAGCCTTTCCTTGAGATATGTAGGAGCTTTTATCCTTTGTATTAGGTCAAAATGAGCTAGTTATGGCTCATGATGAGGTTCTCATCAGGCCGCGCGCGCCCGATAGTGCCGACGCGGGATTAGACGCGCGCGTGAACGCGCGATCGCACGCGCAGGCGGGCGGGCGGCAGCGGTGAAGGCGCGATTTTAAGCCATCCGATCTCGCGATCGGACGGCTGAAAATCAAGCGACGTGCGTAGGCGTTATGCGCGGGCAGCCGAGCGGGCGCGCGTGGGCGCGGAAGCGACGCATGCGCTGGGGGCTTTAGCGACGGTTTCATCCGTCACTAAAGACCCCTTATTTATTGTTTTGAAAGTGTAATGTCCATTTTGCCCCCACTCCTTGCAACTATAAAAGGAGACCCCCTCCATACGAAATTCTCATCCCTTCCTTCTCCTCTCTACCTCTCCAAAGCTCAAGAGAAGCTTGTCCCACACCCGGGATGTTTCTCGCGAGATAAAGTCCAAATTTTCGTCCCCCTTCGGAAGTGGATCCCGCGACGACGACGGCGTGCTGCTCCGTTCCCGTTCTTCTGCTTCGTCCTCCTTCGTCCCACTTCGTCCTCCTTCGTCCAGGCGTCGTCCCGTCCGGCTCGTCCTCCAAGCGACCGTCGAGGAGGATTCTCTCTCCCTATTCTTTTTACTGCTTTCTAGTATAGATTTACTGCTTTCTAGAGTAGTCTATTCGTCCTCCGAGCGATCGCCGAGGAGGACATTTCTCCCTCCATTCTTTTAATGCTTTCTAGAGTAATTGTTTTATGTTTTCTAGTTGTAACGAACGAACTCTTTTATGATAAATTCCATGTCTATTCTACATCTCATTTTGATTTCCATGTGTAGTATTCTTTCTCTCTCTCTTACTCTCTCTCTCTCTTTTATTTGTTGTAGATACTTAGATAGTTTAAATTGAATTTCTTCGTGACAAAATAAAAAGAAACGCGAAGTTTTTAAATCAAACGTTCGCCTCCCTGTGTTCGACCCGGAATTTTAATTTCGGTATAAATTTTATTTATTGAACTCGAATCCTTCGCTTTCAAACTACAACGACGGGTTTTTCAAAATCGAACACGTTAGCGTAGGTTCGTAAACGTTCAACAGCAGCCCCAGGAGGAGGCGCTCGGGGCGGTGGGTGGAGCTCCTCTCGTACAATATCTCATATCAGTCTGGCAAGGTCCTGGGCCTGGATGCCCGGGAGTGGTGGCTGGTCCACCGAGACGTCAACAACAGCACGTCCACCTCGCCGACCTCACCCTCGGCCGCGCCCGCGGCCAGTCTCGCCTGTCCCGCGACGACGCATCTCGCCAGTCTCGCCAGTCCCACCACAACAGTAGAACAACATCTATCATATAACATAAACTGCAGGTAAGGAAAAGTACAGCGGAAACAAGAACTACTCACTATAACGGAAACAAAGAGGTACAAAAGACAGTAGTAACTCTACTGGACCCTACTCGGCCCAGCGTCCTCTGCAGCCGCTGACCCTGGCTGCTCAACACCTGGTCCTGAAAAAGGTGACGAGTGTAACACGTCAGCAAAACGCTGAGTAGAGTGGCAACTAAAACTAAGGACAATAGTAGAGTGTACAGTAGCTGTTATGTTCTATTACTTTCTTTATTCACATCTTTCAATTGTCTCACTATTTCATTTATTCCCCAGATCTTTTTCTTGATCTCGAATGTTCCTCGTGGGAACGATCTTGATTGCAGTTTTTTCCAAAAAGTAGAAGTAGCACGTGGTGCTCTCCTGGCCGGGAGAGTCCCCCGTGGTGATCCTACCCTCAGTCAACCACCCCAAGGTCACTGACAGACGTAACGGTGACTACGACACGCGCGATAAACGTACAGGTAGCTAACCCGTACTGGCACGCGGTCAGTTGTTTCCATTAACAGGTGCGCCCAAAGCACAGCACGGAACCAGTCCAGGGCAGAGCCCTCTCAGTAACAGGGGTCCAACCCCTCCACAGTAACCAAACCGGGGCCTTGCCCCTCCACAGTCCGCGCACCCTCGCCTGACTACCATGGTTTGCCCCAGCGGGCCTAACAAGTCGGCGTGGGAAGCTAGCAGAACCCCGGGGCCCGTGGGGTAGCTAGTACCTCCCTACACTAGTAGCTCTCCTCGGTACTACGTACGCGAGGGCCAGCAAGTCGGCACAGAGTGGCCAGTCCTAACCCTGGGTCCCTGGGGCGGCTGGCTCCGCTCTGCACTAAACAGGGGGACAGTCGCTCTACTTGGTACTCCGTACTCAAGGGCCAGCTCACTTCCCCAAAACTATTCCATTCACTTTCCAGGAGTTCTACTCCTACTTCCACGTAGGGTTCCATCCTTTTTACTCAAACATCCAGGTTTCACTTTCCAGTTTCACATTCTTACAATCCATGTTCTCAACCACGTTATCTATTCACAACAGGCAGCTGTTAATTCAAATTACAGGCAGCTTTATATCTCTTTCCATTTTCCAAGACTGCAGTATTATACATTCCACTAGTTTTCCCATCCTAGGATTCATGCCATATCCTAGGATCAATCATACAATCCAGTTTTCCAGTCCTAGGATTCATGCAACACCTAGGAGCTATCATTCCATCTATTTCTCATTCCTAGGAGTCATGCAATGTCCTAGGTTCTATTTATGGTTTCATAATTTAACAGATTTTATTAATAACTTAAAGCCACTCTACCAGGTACAATGGGAGTAACGGGGGCATGATCGGGAATCCCGCGTGCCTCCGCGCTCCCAAGACTGCAACCGAACGAGGTTCTATCACAAGGATCAAACACAAGGAAAGTCTCAAAACAGTGTATAGCTACTGTAGATGAGTAGAGGAATTAATTCTGAAAAGAATGCAACTCGAATCGCGGAAAACAGAACCCGAACGGGTCCTAAACGGGTCGAAAACGACGACACTGTGTAAAATCAGACGTCTGGAACTTCTTCCAGACGGCTTAAAAAGTGGATCAGAGAATTACCTGCTCAGCGTGGTTTCCCAGACGTCCAGAAGTCTGCGGGGACGTCTGGCCTAGCTCCCAGACATCCGATGGTCACCCCGGACATCTGGAGGTCGCTCCTGCCGTCTGGTACAACAGCCAGACGTCTGATTCGCGTTCGTTGGCGAATCACCGAGCCTGCGCACAGCCAACTCCCTCCCTCAGTACGGTCAGTCGACAGGAAGGAAGAAGAAAGCGAAATACTCACCTTTCAGACGTTTGTAAGAGCTTCCAGACGTCTCCCTCGCCGTCTGGCTATCAATCCAGACGTCTGATTCTGGAAATTTTTTCCAGAATCAGGGCGCCACTCGGCCTCCGCTCGCGACGCCGCCCGCGTCGCACCTCACGCGTCTACTGTTCAGACCGTAGCAGGTCCCTCTCCGCGTCGTTCCGCGCCCCCTACTCCCTCCGCCGGCCGGCCAAGCCGCTCCGGCGAGCTCGCCCTCACGGCAGAGCTCCGCCCTCGCACGCCACACCTCCTTCGCGCTCACTGCGGCCGCCGCTGCCGCCCTCGCGCTCGCTCTCTCTCACGCACAGGAAGGAGAAGAGGAAGGGGACGGTGGAGACGACAGGAGGGGAGGCGTGGCCTTTTAAGGCCGCGCGAGGAGGAGGGAGAGAGTGCGCTACAGGTCTGCAGCCGCAGAGAGAGAGGGAAAAAGAGAGAGAGAGGAATCGCGGGTCTGCGCGCACAGGCGCGCAGACGAATCTCTCGTGCGAAAAATAACTATTTTCCAGACGTCTGGAAACGATCCCAGACGTCTGGTCAGACGTCTGCATGTGATCCCAGACGTCTGGTCCGATGTCTGGGCCACCTCCCAGACGTCTTAAAAGACGTCTGGGGCACGCGTTCGTTACACCCCGGCAAGCTCGAGCCCTCACAGCTGACGCCTCCACCCCCGCGCAGCACCTCCTCCCGCACCCGCTGCGGCTGTCGCCGCCGCCTCTCACTCGCGCTCGCTTCACGTGCACCGGCTGGAAGGAGAAGAGGAAGGGGGCGGAGGTGATGAGAGTGAGGGAGGGGGCGTGCCCTTTTAAAGCCGTGCGGGGAGGAGAGAGAGAGCGGACAGACAGCCTGCGGCTGCAGGAGAGAGGGAAAAAGAGAGAGAGAAAGAGCATTCGTAGGTCTGCGCGCTCAGGCACGCAGACGAAACCGTTGATGCCAAAAATAACTGATTTTCGGACGTCTGGAAGTGGTTCAGACATCTGGTCAGACGTCTGAAGCGCGCATTCGTAACAAAATATGTTTAGGACATTTTAGTTAGCAAGTAATCGATTCTGTTGTACATAATTAACTCATTTATTCATTCTTTGATTCATTGACTCATTTGTAAATATAATTAACATTTTTAAAATAAAAGAGCATTTTTAGAACATAAAGAGTGATGTATATCAGTAACTACCTTCCAGTGGATGACTTAGAATAAACCAGTAAATTAAAATTATGTAAATAAATTAAATGACACGACATCTGTTTGCATTATAACACTATACTACAAACAATAACGACACCATTAAAACATTGTTTTTACCATGCAAATGATGTTCACGATCATATTTTTGGCACTGTTGCCGGAGACAAAAACTCGACAACAGCGTTCTTATTATGATTGGTGTCACATGTCATTAGTCAATAATCATCTTACTTTTAGCTGGATTTTGGTGATATGTGTTGCATGAATTACCCATGAGAAAGCATAAAGCAACTATTATTTTCATATCCAATCATTATCCTTTAAATCCCCTTTTACCCATGAAAAAGCATATAGCAAGATTAGGTCAAACATGAAAACATAAGGGAAATGGAAACAAAAAGAAAAAAAAAAAAAAACTAGATACTTAACAAAGTTCTTTGGCGAGGAGGAACCTCTTGATTGAGCAACTTGTAGAAGTTCTCATCAAAGGTGACATCGTCACACCAATGCCGTGGAGTAGGGCGGAGGCAACTGAGGAGGAAGTCAGAAGTTGTCAATAGGTGTTGGAGGTGAATGACCAATCTACAGGAATCTCATATCAATACATTTTCATTAAAGAAGATAGAATTAAATGTGGTATTGTTGTGTAGTTACATTGATTTTCCATTTTAGTAATTCGAGCTAAAGAATATAAAGTTTTCTATTTCATTTGATTAACATGCATGCATAAAGGTTCATATATATTAACCTCAATTTCAATGTCACTTGTCAACTTCAAAAGATGCCAACTACAATAATTATTGAAGTGAATTTTGATGTACCTACCTACTATTCCGCTTCCCCTCTAGATACAATCTCATTCTTGTCATCAGTGAGCTTCCTGCTAATAAATGGCAGTCTACATTCCTGAGGATTTGTGAATGACCCAAGACATTAACTTAATCAAACACACAACAAAGCATAAGAATTGGCACCTAACTTATGTTGATAGATAGTTTCAGGCCTGAATTGAAATGAGTATCATGTGGAAAGTTCATTATATAAATCATTAGGTACAAGGGTAGTTGAGATATGCTTTGCAGCAACTATCATGTAGGATGTTTAGTATATAAATCAGCAGGTAGAAGGAGCTCATACCAATGAAGCCTAGCTACAAAATTCAGATGCCATGTTGCAAATAAATCCTTCATTGTTCCTTAACATAGGATAAACAAAAGAAATATGTAGGACAAACTGGCAGCCAAAGAAAAGCTCTCATCGTCTGTAGGGAAAAACTTACTGCAGTACCCTTTCTTCATAAGAAATCCCCATGTAAGCAATGATGAGAGGCTCATCACGGCTCTTAAGTACCCCAAATTAACTAGAATCCCTAGTTAATTAGCTAAGAATATAGTTTATTAGCATTTAATTATGATATAAGGAATAAAATGTTAAAGCCTTTAAATTAAGTTAAAAACACTAAATTAAATATTTATTAATATTATTAATGATTTAATTAATAATTTGGACTCGAATTATAAACATTTAGCTACTTATTTAATATTTAATTTAACATTAGTAATATTTAACTCTAAGCATGTAATTAACTTAAGTAATTTAATCAATTAAATAAATAAAGCTAAAAAGGTCAAAAACATAAATTCAAGGCATATATATAATATTTACCTAATTTATAATCATATTTAAAAAGTTGAAAACGAATTAAATTAAATTAAGCTTAAAATACCTCTGTTTAAGTTTAGGTCCTTAGGTTCTATTTCCAATTGAGTCCTTTTATTCAGTTTAGGTCCTTAGGATTTCTTGCAAATAAGTCCCTATGTACTTCGTCGTCATCTTCCTCTTCTTCTTCTTTGTCAACGTCTAGACAACTGATGTTCACCGGTCACCACACCTTCTGATCACTCCCCATCCTTTGTCTAAGCGCCGCCATTTCTGCTCCAAAGCGTCCGCAAACCTTCTTCCTCTCCATCCTACGGATCGGCTGAACCCTAAATCCTAATTAGGTGAGGAGATTAACCTCACTGACGTTGGAGACGATGCCGGTAGGTACGACGCACCTAGACCTCTATCCGTCCAGATACAACTCCTCTACCACCATCGCAACCTATAAATAGCTATCCACCCCTCTAATTTCAAAGGTCGACTCACATCCCTCTTCCTCCACTGTAGTCGACGATAGGCTATTCCTCCATAACCTCCGACAACCTCTCACCACCCCTTCAGAGCGTCTCCGCCAGAGGCATTCGCCTCCCACATCTCCTCTTCCTCTCCCACAGCTGTGACAGGGCTTGGGAGCGCGCCACCCTCCTTCCTCTCTGTTTCCTTTCTCATCGGAGCTCTATCCCAAATCCTCTGATTTCCTCCTCCATTACGTGGCTTTTGACGGAGATTCTTCCTCCTTCCTTCGTCCAGGTAACAGAAACTAGGTAAGATTTAATCTAAGATAGTTAGGTAGTTAGATTAGCATAGATTTAGCCTAGTTCCAATCTTCCTTCTCCGACTCCAACGAGGCCAAGTCCAGCCTTGCTGGACTTCAATTCACTGTTTCATGTATCTGATCACATTTCTTTACTCTCCACAATCATCCTCCACTTCTTTCTTACTGTTTTATCAGCTGACACGCCTAAGCCACTCCACCTTCATCGGCGACCTCCATTGTCCATGGCAGAGGCCTCCGATCTTAAATCACCTCCATAGGGGCCCTCCACCACCTCTACATCACTATAGGGCCCCGTTCTACCTTCTAATTCACCTAATTAAGCATCTAAACACGTAATCCACCAACACCTTCACCTAACACCTCACTGTCTATGGTGAGGTGTTCATAGAAGTTTCTACCTAATTAGACATCTATAGACCATCGCCACATTCCACTGGACAATTCCCCTCACTCAATTGAGTGAGAGGATCGTCTCTGAGTTCAAGTGAACTCAAATGATCTTTTTACTGAATTCGAAGCATATTTTCTGAATTAATCGCCGATTGCTTTAATTGTTGTGCTCCTGAGGTACCTTGCAAACTTAGGAGTCTTTTAAGACTATTCCAGATCAGCTTCATAGAGTTTTGAACTCTAGTTCATCATTTCTGAGTTCACTGGAGCTCCAGCGAGCTCCGGTGAACTAAATCCAAGCTTCAGCCATTGTCACATCCTCTAGAGCTCCAGACCACTTCCCTTGGGACTAAAGATCAAGAATCAGAGTTCTAAAGTCCATTTTATTGATTAAAACTCTAGTTTGATCTCTATCTTCTCCAACTCCAACAGAGTTGGAAAGGCGAGTATGTTAAGGTTTAGGCCTCGAGATTTGGTCCACGAGCATCAGAAGAATCTTTAGAACCTAACTGGATTTTCATATTAGTCTTAGAACCTCTAGAATCTTCTGTCGAACACAAGCACCTTTCATCTCAGGCAACAATGTTTGAGAGCATTGTTTGAATGCTCAAAACCTAGTTTTGAGATGCTAGATCATTTCCTAATGTTGAGATAAGTCAAACTAGGTCTTTAATTTGATCAGAGAAGCCTTATATCTGAAAGTCAACTCTGAAGGTTTCTAAGTCAAACCTGTGCCATTATCGAGGTTTAAAAGGTTGAAACTCTGAATTAATGGGTTGATTAAGTTTCTGGAGAAAATTAGAGTTCTTTTAAAGTGATTTAATTTAGTGTTATTGTGAATTACTTGAGGTTTCACTTCCTGTACAGTTTGGGTTCATATGGAACCCAACATTGTTCTTGAGCTTTTTCGTCGAGATTTGGAATCAAATTCTGATTAGATCAATTACTCTAAGTCTGTTGAATAGATTTAGATCTTTTCCTGAGTTTTTTTATCTCACTTCAAAGCTGATTCGAGCTCAAATCAGAGCTTTGAAGCTTCCAGGTCGAAGCTTTCAAGCTTCTGCTCCTCCTGAAGCACCTCCAGACTTCTTTTCTTCCCTCAATAGGTGCGGAACACCTCACTGAAGGTATTCAAACCTTCAGTTAAGAGCAAAATGCCCTTCTAGCACCTATTGTTCTCTTCTCTGTGGCTGTTCCACCTTGTTGGAACAGACCACTTCATCCCTAGAATCGTTGGATCAAACATGATCCAAGCACCAAATTGGTGCTACAATTAGGTAGAGCACACAAACAACTTTCGATCGAGCCTTTGCTCGACCGATTTGTCCCAGTGATTCAATTGGAATCCTCAAGTGAAGATTGGCCTGGAGTGAAACGAGACAGTCCCACATCGGGAACTTAGGAGCGCACGACATGGTATATCACTATTTTGCACTACGACCTTCCTAGTTGTCAGCGTAGGGTGCAAAGAAATCTCATGATCTTAGCCAAGTGTGCGTGTGCGCAGGTGCATGCATGTGGGCCCATGTGGGTGTGGATGTGTGTGGGCCTTGATTGGGCCTAGTATTGTGAATTGCTAAATAAATGAAAATCTACCTAATATAAATTAGAGTGGGCCTCAAGTAGGGTCTGGTCCCGCCCTACGGGGTGCTGTGTATCCCCGAACGAGGCCCACCCGCCTATTAAAAATACAAATTTTTTTATAATTGAGAGAGATTAATGGGTTAAGATTGGTGAAAAATCGACTAAGTGTGGATAAGGAATTCACAGTATAAAGAAAAAGAAAGAGAAAAAAAGAGTTAAGGAAAAGTTAAGGAACTAAGAATTTAAAAGAAGAGAGAAAAGGAAGAGTCAAGAAAGCTTGAGTGAAGAAAAGATAAAGGAGAGGCAAAGATAAAGGTTAAAGAAGAAAAATAAGAGAAGAGGATCTTAAGAAGAGAGGCTTGAAATAAGAAGAAAAGGAAGAGCTCGAGAGAGAGTAAGAGAGTAAATAAAAGAAGGAAAAGAGAATCAGACGTCCTAAGTTTTAATCAAAAGTCCATTTTATGATTTTAAGTCGTCTAACATATTTTTCAGACATCTGATTTTAGGGCTAAAGTTATATGCTTTGTTTTGAATTTATACCTCTTGTAAAGGCAAAGATATTTCTTGCAATTTCGTTTCTTGCCTTATATTCTTGTAAAATTTGTAATAAACAATGTTTACTTGATTTTAAATGTTAGATTTCTTTTATTAACGTGTTCCTTTCTAATGGAATTTTGCATGCTTTTACTTGATTAATCTTTTGTGCAAGATTCACATGCCTAAAATATTATAATTATAATCTGATTAATTAAGTAGCTGTTAATTATTCATTAGAAGTTAATGATGAATTAGGATTCAATTATGCCTCCCAGTGAACGACCTGGACTCAACCAGTTAAAAAAAAAACTTAAGTTCTAAAATGTTAGGTTAACTTGATCCTCTACTACAATTCCGACATTAATTTGAGTTAACCTAAATTACTTTCTAATGTACCTAATTAAGTCTAATTAACTTAATTAACTGTGTTGAGAATTAACCCATCAAGTAGCCATGCAAAAACTTCACTTTTAGGGGTGTCTTACATTACTAAATCATCTTATTTCCTCTACAAAAATCTGCACCCAAGTCATGTGTGAGCTACACCAAATGCTTCCAGATTTCCTTTACAGACGATGCCTCATCTCAAAACCCATTTATCCATCTCATTGCCTATGGTTTAAAATCTCCAATTTCACCCTACAATTGAATAAAGCAAAAAGTAGGGAAACGTAAATAGTGACGTAAAAAAGTGACGCGGGAGAATTTGTGGGTCTTGTTCTTATGCTTCACATAGCATTGTGAACGTGGGCCCACTAGATAATTGATATTTAATATAAAGAAACAAAAAAAATATAAGGTTTATTACGTGGTGGACTCTATCACATTTGAAAAAACAAACATTCCACTTTAACTTAAAATGCACAGGTGATAGATAACTTTACACCGGTGATAAATTATTCTAAGATGTCTTTGCACTGGTGTAAAATGAGATCGCAAGGGTGATTTCACTCGTGCAAAGTGATTTTGACCTATGGGTGTAGGACTTAGGATTTAGGATTTAGGGTTTAGGAAAGTCATTTTATGGAAAGTGGTTTCACGTATGAAAAGTGACTTTCACTTGAAGGGTGATTTTTCACCTTAGAGTTTAGGATTTAAGGTTTACAGTTTAGGTTTATGAAAGTGATTTTACATATAAGAAGTGATTTTTCACTTGAAATGTTATTTTTCACCTTAGATTTTAGGGTTTAGGATTTAGGGTTATTTAGGGTTTACCCTAAACACTAAAGACTAAACCCTAAACCCTAAAGTGAAAAATCACTTTTCAAATGTAAAATCGCTTATCATAGGTAAAAAAACACTTGGAATTTAATTTTACATTGGTGCAATCTTACTTTACACTAGTGCAAAATTATTTCGAAGGTGAAAAGTACTTTTCCACTAATGCAAAGCAAGATTGCACCGGTGCAAAGTGGTTCCGAAGGTGATTTGAGTGGTTTACACCGGTACAAAAGTGGTTTGTTATTGGTTTCAATAGTGGTGGACCCCACCATGTGTGAGTACCTTTTTTGCATAAAAAGGAAATATATCAAGTGAGGACCACGTTTGCAATGTTGTGCGTCAACTTTTACATTTCCCAACCGCGTCCTTGAGTAAAATCCTCCACTCTTTGGTTGAAAATCAGCTCTTTGGTTTATCAAATTAGAAAAGAAAATCTGTCCAGCTATCATGACTCCCTCCATCTTGCAGACTTCAAT
The DNA here is from genome assembly GCA_037157565.1 of Thalassia testudinum. Taxonomy (NCBI): domain Eukaryota; kingdom Viridiplantae; phylum Streptophyta; class Magnoliopsida; order Alismatales; family Hydrocharitaceae; genus Thalassia; species Thalassia testudinum. The sequence goes on from JAZHRO010000073.1 coordinate 158,598,901, forward strand.
AAGACAACACAATCGCCACTAACTTAGCTAATAAAGAAAAAAGATGTGGGAATCTTCTAGAGAAGGGAGCAGGTGGTGGTGGTGGTTCTCATCATATAGGTGGGAGAGGAGGCGACAAAGGGCATCGAGTCGTTTAGGGAGAGGGGTGGAGTGGGAGGAGGAAAGGGAGAGGATGGAGCAATGGAGGGAGAACCACTAGTAAATGGGAAAGGGGGGTGGGGGGCGGAGCGGCTAGTGATCCCAGTGGTTGTGATGGTGAGGTCAGTGAGAAAGAGATGAGGAAGCGACGGTAGAGAGAGTAGAAGACAAGGTGGAGAGGGAGAGTGAGAGAGAGTGTGATAAAACCACCAAATCGCTGGGATGACTGCATGAAATCTCACCTTGAGAGGAGATGGCGAGGTAATGATGGCTGTGCAACGTCGATTCGCTCCACCTTGAGCAGAGGTGGGCGGTTCCGCAATGGAGGAGAGAGAGGTGATGCAGGTCAAGGAGAAGGCGGGTTGACGACCTCTTTCTCAGTATAGATAGATAGAGAGAGAGAGAGAGAGAGAGAGGAGGAGGAGGAGGAGGAGGAGGAGGAGGAACAAGCGGGGGAGAGAGGGAGCAAAAGAGGCATGATCTTTACAATTATTACATGTTCATGCCACTGAGAATAGTTGCTACAATGGCATGAACAGGGTCTGCTTCCATGCTCCTTCAGTTATATTAAGGATAGCTTAGGAACTTAGTTTGGAAAAACTAGATGATTTCATGTTATCAAAATGCAAATAAGCATAAAAGTTGGACACATTTTACAATGAAAGGAAGTAGGGATAATTAAAAAAATAAATTTAGAAGTGAAATCATGTCACATGTCTCCCTTTTACACAAGAAAGTAATGTAAAATAATGTCACATAACGAGATCCACTAGTGCTTAAAAAAAATCATCAACACATCTGAACAAACAACGGAATCATTTTGTATAGGTGCAAAGCCATTTTACGTCGATGCAAAACATCAAATTCACCTTCAAAATCATTTTACACCATTGTATAATGAGAATATTGCATCAGTGCATTTTAATTCAAAGCGGTAATAACTTTTATATTCATTTTACACCAGTGCAAAATTATTTTCTATCGATGCATTTTGATTCAAAGTGATAATGACTTTTTAAAGTTAGGCGAACGTAACAAAACTCAGATCACATTGTAAAAGATGACAACTTTTATATTTTTATACCAACATCTTTTCATATTTACATCGCATGAAGATTCACTTTATTTAAATGAAGTAATAAAACATAATTTTTTTTTTTTGTTAAGAGAGAACACCCAATTTACTAAAATTAGCATTTAAATTTTTTTCTAAATCGGGGAAGTACGATAGGAATGTGGGCATATAAACCCAATTCTAATACATCAAGAAGTGGGTTTCCCTAAACCTTTTCACAAAAAAAAAAAAAAAAAAAAACGAAGTGGGTTTCCTTTTGGTGGAAAGTCCTTGTTTTGGTCATCGCTTCTTTCTCCACCGTGGGTGGGTACGTCGCGAATCTTGTCCACTCCACAACTTTCGCATCGTCATACAAATATCCTTATAAATGTTTGATATCGCAAACTATTCGTACATTTCGAATACCCGCACAAATATGAATACCCTCTCCCCTAACCTCATTCTCCGTTCCACCTTTTTCCCTTCTCCTTGCCCCTCCAAAAGAAAAAAATAAAACTTTATACTTACTCCTCCAATGCTACTTCTGGTGGTCGCATTTATGTAAATATTGAGAATAGAAAGGTAATTGTATAATATTGAATGTGCGTAGAAGCGTTTACATAAAAATCCAATACTAATATGGTAATTTTTAATCCATCCAAAAAATAAATAAAAAAAAAAAAGAGAAAAGTACCTTAAATAAAAAAATCCTATCAGGAGAAAAGTAATTTAAAAAAATAATAATAATAATTTCATTGATAGAAAGAAAAAGGAGAATACATCGTAATACCACTTCCGAGAGAGAGAGAGAGAGAGAGAGTGTGTGTGTGTGTGTGTGTCTTGTTCTGTCTAAACTTTAGCGAGTGTAATATTCGTACAGCACATCAACTATAGATCACCTAATTAATAATTGAAAGGTGCACATATTTTGCACCTTCAGAGGCCCAAATATTACACATGCTAATTCTACCACAATGCAAATCTCCCACAGAATTATGCTCCGGGACTCGTTGGATTGTGTGGCTGTAACGAGGGAGAATGGAGGATTTTAATTTGAGATATATATGATTCTACGGATCAATCCGTGATAAGATAAAAGGATAACTTTTTCATCACTTTTTTTTTTTTTTTTTGAAAGGCTGCAACCAATTCAGGTTAAGATCGTTTAAGCATTTAAGTTAGACTACGAATTCTATAACTAGGCATTTTACGAATGCGAGTTTTTGAAGCGACTTCCTCGTTGGTGTTTAGAATTGACCAGAGGAAAGAAAGTCCTCGCTGGTGATTAGAATTGATAGAGGAAAGAAAGTCAAGTTTTACTCCAAATTAAAGCAAATAAGTCTAAATTAAGTCAGAGAAAAGAGTTGATCCAACCCAAAGACTCTCTACAGGGCAGAATGAGAGAGGCCATCCTCTCAAAGAGGCTGTCCGGAACGAGTCAGCTGATTCTCGAGTGGCAGGAGATTTCTCGAACGACTGAAGTCTCTCGTTCCGCCACTGCGCCAAGGCTAATTGACGTCGAGTGGAAAAAGAAGCCGACAACGTAGGAATCACATAAAAAGCCACCACTGTTGACAGTCAACCCAGAAATTAAGAATAAAAGAGGCAAAATCCTAGTTAGGATGATCGTGTTTGATTCTAGATAAAGGTGACACGAATCTGCTCAAGCTTGTTGCACTGGAAACTATAACACAACATGGAGGGTAAATTCCTTGCTTTAGTGTTGCCATTTGCTGTCTTCGGCCCATAAGTTAACTTGATTAGAGGGAGACAACACGTAACATGTTACCGCTAATTAGGGTTCTTTCATATTATTTCTTTTTCTATGAAATTCTTCTGCTGGTAAACTTATGTTGTTCTCTTTCAAAAATAAACTTATGTTGTTCGTTTTCTTCGAGATTCTCTTGTTTACAAATCCTCAAAATATTATTAAGTACCACGGTTTATTTACATGAAAACTCACGTTAAAAGTTCTTGCACTTTTCAAAAAGTAAATATTATAAGTAATATTTGGTTATATTGAATGGATGATATTTAGAAATTATTGTGATATTTGATTATAAGACAATAGTGATATTCAAAAATAATTAAGAGTTATTGGGTTTACAAATTAGGAAAAGGTCCGCTAAAGGAAATAGACAATCACATAAAAGATATGAATTTGATGATTCAGCTTCACTTAAAATAGATATACATCTCGAGAGGGTATAATTACCCTAGAATTTTCAGTAAATTAGTAGAATAAGAGGATATAAATTCCTTTTCTCTTTGAATGCCTTACATGCATGTGCCCCCACATGAGAGCAATAACTCGCTTAAGTAGAATAATTTCTTCGAAACGTGGGCATTGGCTATCGAGTGTGATCTTTGAGATCTGATTGTAACGGTCGATCAAATTAATGATGCTTCATACATGTTTCAGAACACGTTACCCACATTCATTAAAGATCACAGAGATCGAATAAAGGATGTGGTAATCATCATCTAGTTGAAACCTATTGAATGATTTAAGTTGTCTATTTGTCAAGCCTTTTTGATCGGTTCGGGATTCCGTCTATTTGGTTGGCCTTATAGTCAATCTAAAAATCCATCTATCTAGCTATATCTTTGGCTAGATACAACCGACTTGTGTAATCTACCTATTTGAGCCATCTTGCTAACCGTGTCTCCATTTATCCGGATCGTTGATATAGACCCATCTACTAGAGCAACAGTCTACCTAATTCCTCTTTTAAGTTCAGGTGAATCTTATAATATTGAACTTTTTTGATCTGTGAAGTCACTCTGTTGGGAGGGCCCCTATAAGCTTCGTTTTGGACCTTTGTGAGATCTCTCTTATTGGATCTTGATAGGTATTTACCTTCCCTCATTAACAACCCTTAACCACTAAGCGTTGTCGAAGGGGTGGAGGTGTGACAGAGATGCCAAGGATAAATGAAGTGTGCAAAAAATGCTGGTGTACCTTCATACAGTAGGGAAAACCACACCCAATGGATAAGGAAATGGATACCATGGGCGAGAGAGCAGGTTGTGTGTAGAGAAACACTGGGGATGAACGAGAGCTTGCTTGGTCTCGTACCTGGCGATAGGATTCCCGTGCTTCTGAAAGTGGCGGCGGCCCATGAGTGGCACCGCCCGCGGGTTCCCAAAGCACTCAATGGTGTCCGTCATTTAGGCATGCGTAGGAGTAATCCAAATTAGCTTTGTACACTCATGAATCGTTTCTGTTTTTCCTTTATTTAACTAAGCAAATAAAAGGAAAATGCTACCTTACCCGAGTTAAAGATCACATTTTCCCACTATTTTTTTCTTTTAAATGAAACTGCATCCAAATTCGTTTAAGCATCCTGCCTTCTCCAAAGCACCTAGTGGCTTGCATTTAGCGAGGATGTAATGAGAGTCTGCTTTCCTTTAACTTCGTAAATACAAGTTGGACCTAGAAAACGCAGTTTTTCTCCAGTTTAAGACGCACCTTCTGACGAGTTTTTTACATGGATCTGCGTCGGAATTTTTCTAAATAACTATTTCTACCGGCTTACCTTTCTCCTCAAACCAAAGCCTTTTCTTTTTTCCTAGCGGGTAACCGAAACTTTTATTTCCAATTGGCAGACAGCAAGGAATTCGAAGGTGCAGTTTTGCTCGAATTTAAGATCGCACTTTCCGACTAACTTTTTAAATGGATCTGCAGTCGAATTTATTTAAACAACTTGATCAGCTGGTTTCCCTCAGACCGTAACTTTCCCTTTCAGCTGATCACCACCTCAACGTTCATAAGACTTTTTGGATTAGTAACACAAAGGAGCCAAATATCCGAGGATTTGAATACCAAAAGATATCTTCTAAAATAAAGGACATTAACACAACAATGAAGCTCGCCGAAAAGTTCAAACAGATATTCAGTGACATTTCATTATATTGCACCAGATATCACCAGAAAATATTAATTCACAATTAAACATCACCGACATTAACATGCATTTACACATAACAAAGATGTGCTAAGCATTCAATTCGTATACAACCCCAGATGTAAACGACGAAAGCAATGTCATCTGCCTCGGTTACCTTCAGAAGCATCACTTCTGATGAAACAAAAACTCTCATAAAGCCTTTGCTGAAACCAAAACGAGCTACTATAAAAGGAAGCTACATTTCCCCCCATCTGACACTATAAGGAGCAACCGTCCGAGGATTACAAATCAATTACAGATCCTCCCCAAGGCCATTGTAAGCCGCCTATTCTCGCAGGGAGAGAGCAAGAGAAACAAAAATAATCAAATTTGCACTATGGCCACCCTTCCTATCTAAAAGCTGCACAAACAATATTAGCTACATACACAGGTATCCTTCGTCACCAACTGGTCAAGGCTACACAAACTTGTACCGCCACCTCCCTGATAACCTTGGAATGCAAGGTAAGCTTCAGTCTATGGGGTTGGACTTGCTTCTTCCTGACTCTTCTGTGTTCTCCTCAAGTTGATGACTCCTGGACTTCAGGCTCTCCTTGGCATCTTCGCAATCATTGTCACCAGGATTATCTGTTATGCAAGAGGGTTTCAAGCCAGAAAAACTGACGCAACTTGCAACGGCATCAGCGTCCTGCAATCCCGCGTAGAAACCCTTGCTACCACCGACCACCAGGCCTTGCTTCTTCTCCTGCGCAGAATGTATCAAAAGCCCTTAGTAATCGCGGACAAGTAAGAGGAAGGCAAGCAACAATAAAAAAAGGTTAGTTCTAGCTACTTACATGGATGAATGAGATATTCTCGTCAACTGAGGTAAGAACGGCTGGCAATACTTTAATCAGCTGTGGATTGCTTGGTGTAGATGCCATTAGCATCCTTAACGTTTCTCTGGCATTCTTCTCTGCTGCAGACGCCGTTTCTGGTGCTAGAGTACTAGCAAGCTTTGGCAGTAGAGGGATGGTTGAGGAAATGGCTGGTCCAGCACTAACAAGGTATCCAGGGCCTGAGGAGCAGACTTCCATCACTGGAATATGCACAATGGGCTCGGCAATGAAAGGGGTGAAACTAAGGACTTGAGGTGGATTGGACATGGACACAAAAGAAGATGCAGGTAGAAGAGTTGGTAATTCCAAAGCTGGAAGCTCATTTGTATCGCAAGGTGGTGTCGAAAGAAACAAATTAGAATTTGCAGTTGGTAGAACAGAGGACAGAGTGGGCAAGGCCAATGGGTCTGGCGTCAATGAAGGGCGACTGGGAGGAGCTGCCACATACTGGGGAGACGGGGATGGTGGACACAGACAGTAATAAGGTGAAAAGAGGGTGGGACTAGAAATAGGAAGGTCGGGTAACGGATGATGGGAGGAAACGGGTGCAAGGGAGGATAATGGTGACGGCAAAGGCAATGGCGTGGGTAAGCTGAAAGCTAAGCTGTCAAGGTTGGTGAAATTTGTTTTGTCCTTGGTGAGATCTGTTCTGTCCTTCAGACTTTGACAAGATGATGAACCTTTTGCAGATGAGGAAAAAGAGCAACTTCCCTCAGAAATGGTAGAACATGCAATATTAGTTGTGTCATTGACCAAGGAACTTGAACTTGAACTGTTATCTGCACGCCGTTTCAGCTTTTCTCTAACACCATTTCTTAGCATCTGAGTTCTGCTAAGCCCATCCTTAAAGGCATTTGATCTTGGACTTAAGCTTCCTTGGTAAAGAGGTTGAGACTTTCCTACTTGATTGGGACCTAAGCGTGCATGGGATTTCAAAAAGGACTGACTGTTAATGCCCAAGAGTTGGTTGGAAGAAGCAGAGACGGACGCATCTGACAAGCTGCCTGTTTTCAAATTCATGGAGTTGGATGAACCGATAAAATTTGTCATCAGGGAAGATACAAAAGAACCAAGACGTGACTCAGAAATCCCTGTCAACTGCGATAAAGAGGGCCTCTGTTTAAATAAATTCTTCATCTGCCAACAGTAAGAGACATTACAAAAAAGTATAAGTATTTCCTTGGCTTGTAAAGTAAATCAGCATGGCCAATTTAGATAGCAGTTACAATAAAGTCAGAGAAAGCAGACACTCACCTTGTCCAGCAGCTCAGATCCCACATCTTTTGATTTCTCTGAAGACCAAAAGTACAAAACTTTATCCCCCGAAAGCTTTAGCAAGAATGATCTGCCAGTTGTATCAGCCAAGATTTCATCTGCTGAAACTTCAGATGTCTCCAAATTATGATCAGCAACACCTAATCTCTCGTGACATCCATCATCTCCACAAAATAAGATCCGAATATCAGATAGTGGTGACAGCATAATGTTAAGATCACCCCTGGTAGAGAGAAATGACAACAGAAGTTTACTACTTTATATTGTAAATTATGCAAATAAAAGTAGATAGAAATAAATAACAGCTGAGCCTTGCAAGAATTATATTAATGATTGCATGGAAACTGTGTAGATAGTTTTCCTATAAACTTATAAAAACTACTTATAACGTGGTGTACTCTCTAAGCATTCCATACAGCATCTGCAAACACACTGAGCAACCTCTCCCCCAACAAAATAACCAAAAAAACAAAGTAAAAGGAAATAAAAATAAAAGCCAGAGAATACGAACAGATTTCTCAATAAAAGATGTCTAAATAAAAAGATTTCGTTTCACAAAGCAGCACTGAAAATGCCCCTGCCTAGAGTTGTACATGAACACAGAAAAATAGATGCTTGTTCTCAGAAACCCTCAAAATATGCCCCATGCCAACAGTACTCTAACTTCAAACAGTTGGAATACTCTGATTAGTCGAACAAAAAGGCAATAATTTGCGATGAAATCAAAATGCAACGATTTGCCAGAGATCATAGGAAAACCCCCAGCTGGAGATTATGCTGTAATCCAAAGAAAGGACGGTGATCTACATCACAGAAAAAAGGCAAACAATGCGTAACTTCAAGAGGAGTTCACGTCAAAAGCAGTGTTGTCAAAAGCAAATGGCACTAAAAGCAACAGGGGAGTCCACAGCACCCTAGGGGCTAGCCACTCACCCAAGAAAAGCAAGGCACTACAAGATTCATAATAAATTGAATATACTCATAATACATTGAATGTACACACATATATACATACATGCAGGCAGGCATTCACAAACTAAAAAAAATATGGTACATTATGCATATATATGCCATGTAAATACTTAGACAAACACACAATACACATACATGTACACATGGATACATATGTGCTTGCATCATAGTTTCAAATGTACAAGTGTGTATAAATACACACAGGGTGTAGACATCTATGTCAGCGCATTACATTTCTGTAGACGTTTATCTGCATATATATGCATAAATAAGTACCTATGTATGTATGTATACAAAACATATGTCTGCGTGTATATATCTTTGCATCTTTCATTCAATGACAAGGTAATCAAAAGAAATTTCAAGGACAAAAAAAAAGCTGCATATCTGGATCAAGCACTTGTAATGGCCACCTGGTGCCTTGGTCCAGGCACTCAGCAATGCCCAAGGTAAACCACCTTGCCTGCAGGTTGGTGAGGCAACTTGCCTTGCCTCTCCTCGGCACCCAAGCACACTTAGGCAAGTGCCCTGACAACCTGGTCAAAAGATGGTTGGACCCAAAAAAGCCAGAAATATCTCCCAACGGGAAACAGCAAATTTATTTCTTGAAAAGGGCAGATACAAAAGACCAAAAATAAATACTATGATTTTAATAGGCTTAATTACATATATGCCCATGCAATTATTGTCAAAGACAAGTATAGCCCTATATATATATATCCTGTATTTATGTATAGATCCCTGATAACAGCCTCATGTCTTCTTCATGTACCCTTACAAACTATGTGGACTAAATAATAAAGATCTTTTTATACATATACTCTTTTTACATCTTCTCTTTCACCAAAAACCTCACCCCCTCTCCCTTTGTTGATGAAAGAGGGGATAGAACCATAGAATAGGGATTTTTGTTGAAAGAGAAGAGGAAAAAAGATATACATATAAAAATATCTTTATTATTAGACTACACACTTCATAAGGGTATATGAGAGAGGCAAATTCCTGCTTTCGGAGATATAGACCTAAATATGAAACACACACGGGTATACATGTCTTTGACAATGATAACATGAGCATATATGTAATTAACCCATTTTAATAAAACAAAGGGAAATTCATCATATACTTGCAAGTGAGATTCATGAAAAACTACCATAGTGGATAGAACAAAGAGCTAAACTTGATCACCAGCAAGTATCAGAGTACTGGCGAATTAAAAACTAAAACATGAAAATATTGGAAATTACATGCAAAGGCAAGCTCTAAACGTGGATGACAATAAGAGGCTTCAACTAAAGAAGAAATAAGAAAGCAAAACTAAGCCAAATTGCTTTTGTTGCAAACAAGAAACATCAACATGTTTCACATCATTAATATTTATTATAAGAAATAAGAAAGCGAAACTAAGCCAAATTGCTTTTGTTGCAAACAAGAAACATCAACATGTTTCACATCATTAATATTTATTATATGTGAGTACCCTATCACCCATTTCCAACCAGGAATTGAAAATTCATTCCTGGACTTGTAACCATCACAGGGCAGCCTGCCTGGATTTTTCTTAAGACACACCAACTAGAATCTCGGTGTGGCATACACGCGATACCTTCAGAGATCCTTTTTTGTTCTATGCTGCTTTAATTAAAAATGATAAGCCTGGCTCTGACACAAGATGATGGCTGAAAGCCTGAAAGTGACTTCCTCTGGTTCTTAGTAAAATGATAAATGTAATGCCATGATGCCTACCCCTCAAATATTCGCAAAAAATCTAGTACCTCAATCATAATTAAAAGCATAGAGTTCGATTTATTTATGAAGAACGCAGCTAAAAATATAAGATATTAGATACCCTAATCATCAAACTCGAGACTTCTTTGATAAAATTCATGCAACGCCCCTATGATGATGAAGGCAACATAGAAAATATATCCACAAAGAATACATCCCAACAATCTAATAAAGTAATGGGAAAAATAAGAATTAATTCAAAGCTCCAACATCTAGAATGCATTTTTTGAAAAGATCCAACATCCAGAATGCATTTTGGTTTGCAACATTTAAGGTTTCACTCAGAATCCTTAAAAAAATTGCCTTTAGGTATCAAATATTCAACTAATCATGCCATCAGAAAAGCCTTAAAGGGAGAAAACATGACCTAAAAAATTCTTAGATGCGTGCATTCCCACTTGAATTGGGAAACAGCTTCATAGCTGTTGTCATCTTTTTATTTTGTTGCATCATTTACAGATACAATCAACTACTTAAGCCAAAGAACAAAAGAAATGGAAAACCTGCAAGTCACTCTTTCAGACAGTATTCAGTATAAAGGGTTTCAAGCAAATCTGAGCAAATTGCTAATCTTCATAGCAATTATTCTGAAATTCATATTGACTAAGTTCTTCATGCTGATAGAATAGAATGCAGTTATAAGAACATTAGAGAAACTACCTTTACTTTCTCACTATTCAGAGAATATAACAGTATCACACACGCCCACCTTACCTACAAACAAAAAGCATCTTTATTTGACGAATGAACACAACCACCACTAACAAGCTGAAATGAGAATCCTGCAAATATGACAAAAGCCTACATATACAGGATGCTTTCCAGCTATATAAATAATGATAAAGTCAATAATGGTGAATGGTGTTCGAGACAAATAAAGACAAATAAGGTAATTTGTACCAATTCTAAGCATAACATCTACAAAATGAGTCATACCCCAATAACAATATGTTCAATCTTCTAGTATATTCTCTACCCTTTGAACCAAGATAAATAATAAAGGGAATGAGATAAATACCTTACAGAAATCACCAAATTTCATAACATGGTAAAGTGGCCATAAACTTTTCCGGATGCACGTTTCCAATCCTCTAGGTCTCAAAACTAGAACTCAGAACTGTATTCCCAAAATTAGATTATAAATCTCGTAACAGCTAATGTCATACAAATGCTACAACAATGCAAGCATATGCATTTATGCCTTCAGTATGTGATGCAATATGATACTTACAGTCCTTCAGCATTCATGAAATAAAATTTAATCTATTTTGCAGATTAGATCATCATCAGAAAGAAACTAAAAATATCATAAAATAAAGGAAAATTTTCACAATTGCAAATGGGCAAGTACATAAAAGATCTTGGCATCGTTTAATGCACATCTAAATTATTAGCTTGGGGGAATGTACAAACTAATTAGCTGCTCTTCTGAAATGCAATGCATGCCCCTTGGATACGAAAAGGAGGTTGACAAATCTAAGCTTCAATCTAAAGGTAATCAGAAGAACTAAAAGACAAGAAAGCAGATATATGAACACCTTGTAGCCACGCCTACATGCCTTGAGATTTTCCTTAATAGCTAGAACAAGGACCCTCATTCTCTATATAATATAATCATCAATTCACAGTTTAAACATTATTCTTAAGTTCAGGAAAACCCTCCCAAAAATAAGGTAGCCACAACCTTCAATAGGTAAACATTATGCTTAAATTTAGGATAACTCCTCCCTAAGAAAATAGTATAGTTACTAGCTTCCATACCAGCAGAGCGTTTAGCTCATTCCTAGATGGTTGCGTTTTTCAGTGATCCCTCATCTGTAAGCAGGCACATAAAAACTATCACTAAATACAAGACATATAAAATAGTTGCTTTCTTACAATATCCCCCCCCCAAGAGTCGAACCATTTACAAGATCTGCTAGGACCCATTGTCAAATTGAAGTCCGTAACCGTGTGGTGAAATGGCTGATTTGTCATTATCCATAAAATTAGTCAGCAGCAAATTTCCTAGTCTTAGCTTTCCAACTCTGATAACTTCATCTAAGAAAAAATTTTGATCCATCGGGCAACAAAATACTCCACAAGAAACTCGAAATATCAAAAATATGGGCCTTTTATTTTTGTTGGTTTTTTTTCTTTTTGTGGGGGAAGGAACAGGCCTTTTGTTGCACCTCGATTTGCCAATAGCAGCAACACATACTACATAAGAAACTGGAAACATCAAATAGGATGAGGTTTCTCTTGGTTAAACAACGGAAGATCCTTCAGAATTCTCCACAGAAAGACACCATCTTTTTTTTTTCTTGTGCATCTATCAGAAATCAACGAAATCTACCGGAAATCAACCAACAAACCACCACCCGATTACCTTATGTTCGTCGGAAACAACATACTCCCGATCTTGTTCACCTTTCCAACCCGCATCGACACGAGCGGCACGCACAGGCACCGTACGAGCATCCCGACCTCCGCCGCATCGAAATGCTGCCAAAAAACCAAATCAGCAACCCCCCACTATCATCAACAAAAGCCGAATCCCCACTTCGGCCTCACTCTTCCAAGCCTACCTGGTTCAGCTGAGCCATGAGGTGATCCTCGGCGGCCCCCGCGGAGAGGTTAAGCTTGAGCAGGGGCTTCAGCCTCTCGTCCGCCCGGCACGCCCCCATCACCTGCAGATCCAGGGCCCTGAGCCACCTTAGGACGCCCTCATCGGCGTTTCCGCCCTCGACCAGGAGGTCGTCGTTGCCCTCCGCCCTGAGGATCCTCCCGAGCCTCTCCGAGAGGCCCCCACGGTCCGATCGCTCGCCGTCGCGGTCGTCGTGGCTCCTCATGGCGCGATTGGGACGTGCGAAACCCTAAACCGAGATCGGAGATTTGGGGACGAGAGAGAGAGCTCGCGTCGTTGGGAAGGGAAAGAGGAGAAGCGGACGCCTTTGGTTATGCGATGTGGTTGGGGGTAGAGATAGGGAAGAGAGCGGGTGGGCGGTTGGTTATATATCCGGGGGCGGACGTGAATCGGGAGTCTTCGAATTGGCTTTTGGGAAGATTTGGGGTCCGCGGGGCGGACGCACCGTTGGGGTTGGGGGGTGGGGGTGGTGGTGGCGCGCGGGCGGTGACCACGTCAGCGTGGGACCCACCGGGGATTTGAGGGTGTGGAGCCACGTAGGGATGGGGGAGGGGAGGTGGGGGCCCTCCGGTGGGGAGGGAAAAGGGTGGGTTGGGGTTGTGGTGGCGGTGGTGTGGGGGCGGGGGGTCGTTGTCAGGCAGCTCGGCCAAAGCGGGTGACGAGGGCTTTGTGCGCGGTTGAGGGGGTGCGTGCGGAGCCGCAAGTGGGTGGGCGTTACGGAAGCCACGAATAAACGAACACCATCATTAATTTAAAAATAAAAAAATAAAAAATAAAAGGAAAAGGAGGATATATATATATATATATATATATATATATATATATATATATATTATGCTTGTACCTGGAATGAGTTGCGGTGAGAATTTGATACGATTGTCCCTGTAATCATTTTCAATTGTTTAAATATATCCCTGGCTAAGGCTACTTTACGTTGATTCCCTTGAGAGTCGGTCCTGTTGTGGTCACCAGGAATCGGAACAGCGGAAACGATTGGCAGCGGCCTGCTGACACCCATGGAGAGGAATCGTTCTTCATCAAGTGTAAGTTACAAGTGGAGCATATGCCTGGCATTGGAAACGTCTGCAAGGATACCTAGAGGCAAAGTCCATCGACTCCAAGGTCTCATTTGCTTGTTTGATTAAGTAAATTTATAACAAATTAAATATTTAATTTATCACTTACTTTAACTTTCAAGTTAATTAAAGTTATCCTATTTTACGTCAAATAAATTTCAAACAGTCAAATTATTTAAATGAATTAACTTAATTATTTCAATATTTATTACACTCATATTTTATTTATTTACTTAATTTTTAAATTTATTCCCTTTACGGAAGGTATCAAGACAACACAAGATTGAACAATAATGAAGAGAGTGAAAGAGGCTCCATTCAAATCCATCCGACAGACACAACACCGTGGTTGAACCTCAAAGTGAGAGATTAGCAAAGGTCATCCTACCAAAATCAGTATAGTCTATCGATGAAGTGATCCAATCGTCCAACCCAAATTTGAAGGCAACTGAGATGATGGTTAGAACCCTACATCTTGAATTTTTCGTAAAGAAGATGAATGCTTCCCACTATTGAGAAAGACAAGTTCCCATTGGTCGTGTCAAAATTGCGAATGTAAGATTGATTAGCATAAGGGAAGAAGTGGATGATTGAATTTATATGGGCAATCAAGTGGAATGGTTTTTCGTTTCCTCCTCTGAGTTCTCTTCAACAAATAAGAAGATCAAGAAAGGAAAGGTTAGAGTCCTTTCAGCTTCTCCAAGACCTAATATCGATCAAAGTCACGGATGCCCTTCAACAAGGTTCCTTGTCCCAGCTCTTAGCTCTAAGTTATGAGATCTAATAAAGTTTATATCTCATCACCAAATGCCGATCACATCTTGTGAGTCGGTGTTATAAGTAATTACTTCATTTTTCTAAAGGATTAAAAATGAAATATCGTGCTTCCGTCTAACGCCATTAGTTTTGGGAGGGTATTTTGATGAAAGGATGCATGTTATAAAATAGTGAGTCCAAGACGTTTACATGACATTTATGAAAACAAAAAAGAAAAGTGAGACTTTTTCGTATTAGAAAAATTGTCACTGTCTTTGATACATGTAAGAACTCCTGTATTTTTCTCATATTTGGAGTTGACCGGTGGCTCCTAAGAACAAATCCCCTTTAGACTCTTGAGAGTTTCATTTTCTTCTAGAACCTTCCATTCTAGATTCTTCTCTAGGGCTTCTTTCCCACAATCTTTATCCTAAGGCCCCCTCCATCATGGCGATCGGGGTCTCCCACTCTCTCTAGCTCACCTCCTCGACGACCACTACTTGCCCCATCTTCGCTTGTCCCCTCCATCACTTGCTATGTTTCTTCCACTCCTCCATTGACAATGATCTTTGCAACTTGGTAGAACATCCGTGGTTTTCTCTTTAATCTTTAATTTGCCTCGCCTACATTTCCCTTTATAGAGATGCATGTCTACTCGAGCTTCCGCTGACCTTGATTACAAGATGATATCTCCAAATATTTGGTTGCACTCCATCGGGTGATGTGTTCATTTGGATGATATTATACATCAAACTCTTATTGTGGTGGGAGATTTATGTTTTCTTCCTTAATAATCTTTGTGGCCTCTCTCCCCTTGTTGTGTACATCTGTTAAATTGTTACTCATGTTCTTCTACGCAATGAAATTCTTTCGGAACGGGAACCTGGTTGCAATGGATGTCCTTGAACGGGAATGAATCAAACACAAATCTACGATCGCCTTTTTCCTTTTTTTTTTTTTTTTTTTTATGCCCCTTGCAGTCTTTTGGAGACCGTTACCCTCATTGCACCCGTGAACACCCGCCACATAAAACCTGTGGCTACCACCAACTAAAACCCACATGCAACGCAAGGGGCCTCCACTCTCACCCAAGCCCGAGCCCCACGCTACATAAGGGGGCCCCCAATTTCATGCTAGACTTGTTACGCATGGAATGCCCCTGGACCCATGTGGGCCTTATCCCACAGTAATGCTCTCGAACTCATGTTCATCTCTGTTCCATTCTTTGGAAATGACATCAACGTCATAAATATGTCAGAGTTTTTCTTTATTCGGTAACAGTATAAAGAAGGCAAAAGTCTTACGCAGGATCATGCATTCCCGCCCCCATCCCTACATGGAGCACCCGTGTCGACGGCACCACATCACCTCGTCGACAACACGGATGGTCCATGGCAAGCACCGCCGCATCTTCGAATATAGCACACAACACCGCATGCACCACACCATCTAATTGCAAGTTGTCACTGATCACAACATCCCACCATCAATCACAGCGCCACCACAGGCACATGACTTCTAAGTCACCCACCACGGGTGACCTCCACCACCTTCTTCAAAATAGGTACCCACCACCTCCTCGACACCCCCCACACTACCTCCACCACCACCACCATCAGAGCATCCATCAACCACCATCGCTACACACCACATTCGACATCAACAGCACCATCACAACACAACAGAGCACCCACACCTGTCCGACAAGCACACACATGGATATGCGACGAGCACGTGCAACACCATCTCCCTCACAGGATACACAACTCGTCGGCGAGCACAACCATCTCCCTTAGACACCACCATAATCAGATACCACCATAGTCTACGTCACCATCTCTAACCTACACTAACGATATGCCTAGCACACCATGGCCATCACCACATACCATAGCTAGCACCTCCCGATACCACTACCACCACGTCAAACCTCGTCAACGTCACAACCTGCACCAACATCCCTTGCCATGGTAACATCACACACCTTGATTTAGAGTGGGACATGTAATTATTTTAAAAATTGGAGACATATAAACAATCACCCTAAACGAAGGAAAAAAATATCAAGAGAAGAATAAAACTTGCAAAAAAAAAGAAAAAAAATTCAAACCAAAAAAAGAGCTCAACAGAGTTAAAAGATACGTGCTGTATTTAGATGTGTATGTTGTGTTTTGAGGATATGTGTTGAGTTTTAAATTACACCTTGTATTTTAGGGATATATGTGTCTCGTGTTACCTTGCGTGGATTTGTTGTCTCGGGAAGTCACAATTTCTACTTGGGAAAGGGTAAACACCACCTTGGGAAATGCTGTGCATTGATCTTTGCTTGAAAAATAACCTTATGCTGCGTTTGATTTTCGACTATCGGATGTAATAAGGGTCAGCAGGTGGGATTAGAGAGAGCTGGGAGGTAGTCGATGTGGGTTCTGAGCGGGCATTGGGATAAGAGGTGTGCAGTGAGGTGATATTACACTTCAAAGAGAGGTGATGTGGAGGGAGAAAGAAAAAATAACGTTTGTCAACCTACAATTCTTCAGATTAAAGAAAAATTCTATCATCCATGACATCAAAATTTATTATCTATTCTCTTTCACAAAATTAAGATATCAATCATTAACATATTTCTCAATCACTACAATCCCATCAATTATTATAAACTCACAAATCAAACATTTTCTTCTACTTCAATTATATCCAAAAATTACATTATTCCCTTACAAAATGCAACCTTAAATTCCCATTGTCTCTACCTTTTTTTTTCCCCACTTTTGGCATCTTTTTGATAGCACCACGGTAGGAGGTTCGTTCAGTTTCATTGTCTACGATTACCCATGTTAACCTTGGATTTTGTAAAATTCAAGCCCTCATGATTTTCAATTTTTCTTCTTCCTCCTTTTTCTTCCCCATGCTCCCAGCCACCATGTTGGTCATATTGTGATACCACTAATTCTTAATTAGATTTTCCAAAATACCTACTTCGTCATTAGTCTCAGGATGAGTCAGCGATTATGATTCAAATCCTCCGGTTCTCTTTCTTTTTTGACGAGTAAATTACCTTCTCTTTCTAGTTTGCAATTTTCGGCATTTTGCAGTGGAACTTTTGGTTAACTAGGTATTTCTACCAAGAAGTATAGCATCATGAAGGGTAATGATGGAAATTGCCTAAACTAAGAAGCGGATCAAATATCTCATACATGACACAAATAAATCTTTTTCTTTTATATTTGGGCAAAGTGAAAGATTTAATCAGCAGCCATCAATAGTATATGGAAACTCCGACCTACGCCAAGAACCTTTCGAACTCCACATCAAACAGGCTTAACCAGAATGTGGGCTGGCTCCACCAACTTGAATCAATAACTACTTTGGAGACCTGCAGAACCTTTTAAATTGCACATACCAATTTATTTGTATAAGCCTCTTAAACCACTTAGCCACTTGGTAAGCAAGGATTGACCTCACCGATTTACTTAAAGGGTCAACCTATCAAAAGATATGTTGACTTTCATTTACTTGACTACTTAACTCCCTATCTAATAATATAGGTTTAGTCATTTTAATATACATTTATCTAACTCAAGTTTCAACTAGTATTAATCAAATTAATGTTAAAACTTAAAATCGTATGCCACTCATGTCTCTAATAACTCATATTTTATATTTTTAACATAACTACCAAATAAATGTCACAAAAAGTTAATACTATAACTTAACACTAATTCAAGTAAACACAAACTGATGTTAACATCATTTTACGAGTAAATATAATTACAAGTTAACACTAATTTCACATTTATTAACACTACTTCTCTAGCCTCTCAAATAAATTAACCCTGACAATAATCACATCCAGTAGAGCCTGACTCAAGGCAAAAGTTAAACCCTTGATAATGAATCCGCTAAAAGCTCAACGGGCATTTTATAGGTTAAATTTAATGCGGTAGGTTCTCTCAAACATATGCAAAAGTCATTGAGCTGGCATGGAAGTTCAAATTGTTGAAAGGATCAATTATGCATATGCATGATGGATAAGATCATAAAATTAAGTATAAACGTGTCTGATACTTGTAGGCCTTCGTACTACATGCAAGTAGAAACATACATGTATCTTGGCTGTGTACACATGTATAAATGGATTCGAATATTTCTTTTTTTGAGACTTGGTAATTGGATTGAATATTTCATGTAAATGGGAAATGGTGCCTTTCCCAATTTTGTGCAGTTACTCCATCTTAATAAACACACTTGCCATAACGGCATCTGTGGCAAATATAAATCAATTTATTTGCATCAAAGGTGTTGCTTCTGTTTTCCCCGCACGTTACAATATCCTATCAAAATGGAAAGACAAACGATATGACAAGTAAGCATTTTGGAGATCGATCGTAAAGAACGAAAAACATCAGATAAATCTCACTACAAATAGATGCTCAACACCTTTTGTGACATGTTCCCATTCGAATTCACAACCGCAAATAAGATGTTCGTGTTGGAGGAGTTCACTTGATCCAAATAAGAAGTTCATGATCTTACTCCGAAGCTTCCGAGCTGTCACCCTCACCTGTGTAAAACAAAAGAAGGCAGTGTTAAACCTTGCGTAGACTACCGACCCAACAGCACTGCAGATAACAAGATATTGCCTACCTAAGTGAAACAAAGTCCTTTTCAATGGTCGAACTAATACGAGTTCAATCTCATCAACAAACACAAAACAATAAAGCCGTGTGTGACCAATCAGAATTAAGGGGTAAAAAAGCACAAGGAAATCAAAGGCCTAGGTGCTACCATAATGACCACTCCTAAGCAAGTCAGCATCATTATCATCTTAGTCATCATGCCTGAAAGTTCTGGAACAGGACCAGCGGAGCCCTTCTTGAGGTTGATGGATGGAGGCTCACCCACGGGTGTCGTTAGCTTAAGAAACGACAAGACTTTTTTCAAATCCTTCCCTTATCAAAGAAGGGCACTTGGAACAAGGCTTGTCTCCACTTCCCCTGATATCTTCGTATCTTGTACGATGATGTGGCACTTCCAAAGCTAACGTTGTGGTTATAACTTCAGGTACTACAGGTTTGATGATATTAAAGGAGGTGACCACAACTTTCAGTAGATAAGGCAAAGTGATGACCAAGGCCACGTTGAAATTTGACACTGCACAACCCGTAGATGTGGACCTCTCCAGAGACTGCAGGTTGCTTTGACAGACGAAATGCCCGCTAAAGATTAAGGTTTTCTCTTGGCTCCTACAGAGAAGAAGGATTGTGACGAAGATGTGGAGGGCGAGATGGATGCAGATGGACGATATGAAATGCTCCTTTTGCGGAGAGGCAGAGGAGGACGTGCAGCATCTTTTCTTCCAATGCCCTTTTGTTTCACTTATTTGGCAAAGATTGGACTAGCCCTGGATAGACCACCGAGATGTGTCTAGCTTTTGGCCGTCGTTCCGGAGAGGCAGCACCATGCCTTTGGTGACCACCTTCCAATCCAAGAGAGATAGAATCAGGGTGCTGGCTGTATTGTGGTGTGTGTGTGGTTGGAGAGGAATGGAGTTGTGCTTATAGGGGAGAGGCCTTATATGGAGAATGTTCTCTCGTCTATCTCCTCCCAGGTGGCCTCCTCAGAGTCTGCTTTGTAAGTTGTGATGATCTAACGTTTTGATGGAATGAATTTGGGTGATTATCAATCGAATAACTCCTCTTATATATATATATAAAGAGACCAAAAATGTCCTACTCCTTGCCTACGATTGCAACTGGTCATCCACAGCTTGTGGTAAGTACTTCTACTCTTGTACTGATGTTTTTCCCGCAAATCCTAAGCAGATCACCATGTTCAATCATCTGGATAATACAACAAAAAAAGGGAAAGAAAAAAAACGATGATGTGGGTTCTCTCACTCCTGTCAACAGGATCCTTACGTTCACAGGAGCAGTTTTGCAGCAGCACGTCATCCCATGCAAGTAGAGCTGTATATGGGTCAAGTTCAACTTGCAACCTGACCCAACCCAGCCCCATTGGGTTCAGGTTGGGTTTGATTGGAAAAATCCCAATTCACTAAAATGTGGGTTGGGTTGGAGAACTTTTCAATCCAACCAGAAACCCCTATAATTTTTTCATATTTATTTTTTATATGTGCATGTATGTATGATATTAAAGAGCCGTGAGATTCCTATATAAGGGAAACTTTTTTGAGATGGCGAGAGCATGTCAACCCTTGGATCTGGATCACCCCAACGGTCAAGCTCTTTAGCCTCATGTCACATGAAGCCATGGATCCACAGCCTTCCCAAGTTGTGTTGTACAATTAGTTTAAAATTTTTTTATTAATAAATAGGAAATGTATATAAAAGAGTCATAAAGTTTAACTAATCAACAACCCACCCAACCTGACCTAGTTCTATGAGTTGGATTGGATAGTATATGGGTTTGGTTGGATTAGAAAATCCCCAACCCAGACCTTCGGTGGAGTCATGGGTACTTAGGTCGTCCAGACCCAACCTGACCTGTGTGTAACCCTATCTGCAAGGACACTCCATTAGAAGCAAGGCCTCCGGTGCCTCATCCAACGCACAGTATCAAATTTCTTACCTAACGGAGATATTGTAAATTGACAAAACCAGACAAACCAAGATTCACACTCAGGCAAAGCAAGAAGCAAACTTTCGTCACGGAAATGCCAGAACGAAGGTTTCAACTTCTGAAATTTCAGATTTTCTAAAGAGAACTGATTAAAGAAAAGATGCATATATTCTATTATCTGTTAACAAAAATATGTACACCGTGAAGATTGATAATATGTGACTACTTAAACATAATCCTAAAGGGGAAGAAAAGATCAGATTTAGGTCCATATGTAAGGATAAGAAAATATATGTACTACCCCTGTTTATGATACAAGGATCATATTCCAGATTTCTGGTTTACAATCTAGCATAACTCTAAAAGGATTACCAAACCAATAAAACTCAATGTTATATTATAGAATTAGAAAATTACAAAAATCTATTTTTGATTTATCACTTTCTATTTTTAGAGATATGATTTGATTTGATTTGCTAAATATTTATTTCTTTTTTATTCTAAAAGATTATGTTAGGATTTGAAATAAAAGTAGCCTTCTCTATATAAAGGGACTAACTCCCATCATTTGTCACTTGAAATTTACAATAATATTTTCTATTTCCTTTAAATCTCTAATATGATATCAAAGCAGATTTAATCCTATTTAAAAAAGAGAGAAAACACCACGAAAACCCTAAAAGAGAGCCACTAGCAGTGTCGCCAGAGCAAGTGGCTGCCAGCGAGCCTCCAATGGCCCCTCCTCTCCTCACACGCTACACACGTGTTGTCACTTCCTACACACAATAGTGTGCTATTGCACCAATCCCCTATGCACATCACGCGTGACCGCTACACCGATCTCCTACATAAAATCACCTGTGTGACCTCCTCTACGCATGCACCACCATCGACACACTCTTCCTGCCCGCAATGCACATGCACACAGGTCTCCCTGTGGCTATGCACCATTGTGCTTGCCCTACCCACCATGCCATCGCACTTGGGTCTCTCTATTTTTGCACACTACCTTGCACCCCCTTGCTGCCTCTACGCAAATCGTGCTCTACTATTTCTATAGCCCTACTCCTACTACTGCTGCTACTACTACAGCCTACCACCATCTACTACTACTATTACTATTGCTACAACTCTACCACTGTCGTCCGTGACTAGTACTTCTGCTACAGTCATTTACCCCTTTTTGTTGCTACTTCTACCTACTACTACTGCTACTGCCGGCTTGGGATCATTTCCTACTACCTGACTACCACTGTTCTCAATCTACTATAATTGCTACTTCTACTATGGTCGTTCCTACCCTTCTAGTCTACTACTTGCTCCTCCGAAAGTTTACATTGAGGGGGAGTTCTCTTTTGTAACAAGTTAGGCATTGCACACTCCAACTAGGGAGGAGTGTTAGAGATATTTTTTTAAAAAAGTGAAAACTGGACGACTAACGACATTCAATAGTCATCAAAAATTCATTAAAGGATAATTACAATAAGTGTAAAAACAAATGGCACAATAAAATCTACACCCCTCGAGACTTACTCGACCCTACACCAAAGATTTACAACTAAACACAACAGCTACCCCTACTATGTGCAACTTTAGCAGATTCTCCAATCAAAAAATCTCCCACTCACCCACAAACAATTCACCCCCCCCCCCCCCCCCCCAAAGAACAATGAAATACATAAAAATCAATCCAAAAAAATGTCCAAACAAACATCCCATTAAAACCTGTTAATTTGACTGCAACCTCACAGCGCATAACACTATCCATCCAGAAAGAAAAACTTCTCTTTAATAACAGATTTGTGATCCACATTAGACGCTTTGGCCTTTTCCACCTTCTTCAACTCCTCTCTCTCTTTCATCACACGCATCCACTACAGTCACGTCCTATATATGAGGCGATTATTGTGTAAACAAGTTTCCAACTGCGATAGCTAAAGCGATTTTCTTGATTGGAAGCAGACGCAAGATAGGAAGGCTCTCCCCCAACAAGCTCAGTCATTGGAGCCCCATGCAAAATGCTATCCTCGTCTTCCTTATGCTGCATTTGACAAGCTACACCATCTTGTCGCTCACCAACCATCATGTCAACCTTCAAAATCTCATCACCTCCATCCGCATCACACCTAGAGTCTAGTGCCAACTTAGCAACCTTAGATAGCACATCATTCATCGCATGCGAACTAGAGCCATCATTTGCGAGAAGCTTGCACCTCGTCCCATCCTCATCAGGGAAAGTAAAAGACATAAAAGGAACATCCATAACATCACGCACGTTTAGAGGAGTCTCAATATGAACGCCCACACCGCATTTAGCTGCCACTTCTAGAAATCCGCATTGTGTTTCATTAACAAAGGTGTTATTGGCAATTGTTGGCAAATCAATTCCTTCCAAAATCGATTGCTCCATTTTTATTGGACAAGTCCTTACCACCTCCACATTTAAATTCACAACACCATTCGAATTTGAATTTGAAATCGACTGCTCCAATTTTGAAGACCTCGTCACCTTAGCATTCAAATTTAAAACACCATTCAAATTTGAATTTGAATTTGAAAAATGATTCAAATTCGAATTTTGAAGCTCACGCTCTGCACCCTAATGAACCAGTTTCCAAATGAAGCATTCATCCCTCTTCCCCATCAATAAGGCCACACACAGTGCTCCTCCGACCACCTCCGTTGCGTAAGATTGGTGGTTCCTGCTTGTTGACGACACCTCCTCCAACTTAATGACCCAAGAGGAACCACCTTGTCAAAGAAGTAACTTAGAAGAACTACTCAACCAAAGAGTAGCTCACTTTCCGCCACCACAATTGAAACATCCTCACCTTGGAAAGGAACACCTCTTGATCCCTGTGAACGGGGCACAAATAACCACTACCACCTCGATCGAACGCAGCTTCAATGGAATACTCTGAATACGAGTCATGAAAGGTCCTGATGGAGGTCATTCATCCAAGGCTTCATCATGCAGCGATAGAGACCTCCATCGTAGAACCGCCTCTCCCAAAACAAACTCATTAAAACATAGGGATTTGATGTTGCAATCATCCAAACCAAACAACACAACCTCCGTAGGAAAGAAAGATGCAATCTTCTAATTCTGAGAGTCCTCCTCAATAGAGGACATCGCACTAGACCACAATGCATCAAGCTCCATTAATGAAGGTTGGAAAGGTGAAGGAAAGAAAACCTCCTTAACTACCGAAACTCTGCAAGCAAAACCATTGACAATGACCACATCCCTTGCATAGAACACACACAATAGGATCTCTACAATCTCTTGCAAAGTGTCCCCTCGCCCTACACTTGAAATATAAGAGTCCAAAACTAGGCAAGCATCGCTTCCAAGAAGCGACATGCACCCAATCCCCACCTGACCACACCTCCCTTCTCCACCACCCTCTCCTTACCCTTACATGCACTCATCTCCCTTCACTAGCGGTTGCAAGGTCTTGTCTACAATAATGTTCTACAAACAACTAGGGATGCAGCTCCAAGAGTGTTAAGAGATATTATAGAATTAGGAAATTAGAAATTTTTATTTTTGATTTGTCACTTTATATTTTTAGGGATATGATTCGATGTGGTCTGTTAGAGATGTGTTTGTTTTTTATTCTAGAAGATTATATTAGGATTTAAAATAGGAGCGACCACTTCTATATAAAGGGACCAACTCCTATCATTTGTTTCTTAAGATCTATAATAATATTTCATATTTCCTCCAAATCTATTTCACTGAAAAAGCTGCACCATGTTCTATTTTCTATCTACATCCAACAAAGGCACTTGTTAGGCAGAAAAATCCATTTTTTGGCCAACTATGAGTTGGGTCTCTCTGATTCTGATTGCATCAATGACAATGTCTGTAGTTGTATATTGGTTGAAAAAGTTAAACAAAGCCCAAAAACCCTGGCATAGATTTTCCATCCAGCTGCACATTTTGTATATGCCACAACCATTAATACTTTGTGATCCAAGCAATTACATTGGAAGGAATTGACGTGTAAGAGACAGAACACATCTTTTAGAAATAAGAATATGTAAGTATTTTAAAAATTATTCACCAGTTAGTTTTGAATTACATGTTTTATTTCATTTGCAAGTACTATGAAGCACCTAACGTTGTCAAGGCAACAAGCTCCTTAATCGCTCAAGGTAAGAGACGACAAAAAGGTGATCGCCTAAATAAATCAAGGCAACAAGTCTTTTACTTTTTTAAAATATTGATATGCCCAAATAAGTCATTCGGCAGCATCAACTTTTATAAGAAACATATGATAACACTATTTAAGTGAAAGAAAAAATAATAATCCTATCATATTTAAGTAATAATAACACATATTTATTTTATCATACAATATATACACATATTTATCATATGCATATATACAGACCAAAACATGCAACCAAAATATATGTTATATATACAAAGTCATAATAACATATGTGCATAACTTATATATATGTGGCCTATGGCAATAGCCTTCACAGCATTGCAAGCACACTTTTAGAAAAGGAATGAGCATCATGATCACACTATCAGAAAAACCCAAAATTCATCCCTCAACACATTTTAAGGCCCAAAAAGATCCATCAACCCTTCCTGATTCCTGATATCCACATCATAAAATTTCACAAGCTAGAACATTCCTACAATTGCAATGCTTAAAATCTATCTATGGGAGAGCAAATTCTTCAAAGCTTAAGACATTTGACACCCTCAAAAACACCAAAACCTACACTGTCCAGAAAATTGTTTGGTATCAGCTTCATTGTGGTGTTCCCCGTGAATATGACAACCTCTTGACTTAATTGGAGAACCCTTCGTTGGGGAGAGAGGAATGATGTTGACAATGCAATTTAGTTGACCTGTTGAAGAAATAGTCTAGAGTCCCTCACTTGTTTCACATGTATAGCACGAGATGAAATATAATTCCAAATGGGCAGAATTAGAGTAAACAAGTTAAACCTAGAAAATTTCAGTGCAAGAAACCACATACATCATCCAGCAGAACCTGAATTGCTGATTCTGATTTGCGAACAAAGAAGACAATTTGAAGCGGTAATGGAATATCCCAATGCATTGGTTGATGAAAGATTTAGGATAATGATTCACCCCATCATCAATTAGTCAAGCCAAAAGTAGCATCAATACTATGTCTGACTTTTCACTCTTGCTCTTAATTAAAGCTCTGTAGTGTCTGAGTAGAAATCTTTGATCGCCCCTTCCATGATAAGGCTTGTGAAACTTAGCTTATGATAAAGTAGAAGACACTTTCTTTACACAAGCTGGAAACATACGTGATCAAGGCAGGCCTTATACTAGCACTTCCATTCACTGTTTTGATCAGCGCTACTGCCCATTCACAGCAAATCTATGATTCCTCGAATACAATGAGTTTCACACATGGTGAATCTTTGACTCTACATCCTAGGATGTTCCTGTAAATTATAAACTTTGCTTGGAAAGTAAGCAAATATATCATGCCATTTGCTCAAGCATACTTTGGCTATATTACGTAGAGTTGAAGGTGACACCAAGAGGTAGGTAGAGTGGTGAAGCTTCATTGGCATCGAGAGGTCATGGGATCAAATCTCATGACCACCGCAATTACTCTTCTCAAAAAATGAAAATCAGGAAAACAAAGAGGTGGATGCATAATGGATGAGGTCCATGTGTTGTACAGGCGCAAGAAAAAGGAGTGCAATTACAAGTCAAGTCTATGAGAAAGAAATTATTAACCAAAAGGGAAGCTATGATGCTTTATGATGCTTGTGAGAATAAAGGGGTAAGAAAGGCCAAATTGGTGGGTTTTGGTGAATTCAGTTTGAGTCTCCTTTCTAGGTGGTGATTGTTTGATTGAAAGAGTTCTAAGGATAAGACAACAAAGCATTTGATGAGGACATTGTGGTCAACAGTTAGAAATGCCTTCGGATTATCTTCAGTGCACAGCAGTGGACTGCAGTAATGGCAAGGGCCAAGCTGTTGATAATGGGTTAAAAGCATACAAATGCCTTAAGACTCTGGGGGGTTTTAATGGTGTGATAGAATGGAGCAAAAGTGATTGCCAGTGAGAATAAGATTATGCATAATCCCGTCACAAGGATAAACATTGGACCACCTAAAAAATCTTCAAAGATCTCTTATTCTAAGGTTAGTTTTCTTTTTTTTTGTTCTTTTTTATCAAGAAGAAAGTCTTCTTTTGTCCTTTGAAGATATTTTCACTCTTACTCCAAAACATTTTACCAATGATTATACTATACATATATAAGCACAGTCACAAGATGCAAGACCAACAATGTTATGCACTTTATTGTGGGAAGGTGAGATCAACCTCTGATCCATCTGTAAGCCACATCGGAAACAAACTTTTGCAAGAAATGATATAAGCAATGTCATTGTAACAAAGCAAGTCTAAACCCAAGCCTTGTTGAGAAAAAAGGCCCCTACAATTTGTTGGAACTGGACTCAATAAATCTAAGGCAACAACTCAAAATACTTAAAGGGTGATGAGAAGTGGTAATCCTTAACCCTTGTGATCCACACTTGAGTTTCACAAGTTTAAAATATAGGACAATTTGGGGATATCACAGCCAACCCCAATCCACACCACCAACAACACAGACTTCGCCTACTATCTTTCAGAGAGAAGAACACAAAAAAAAGCACACCATTCTATGCTTCAAATACATACACCTATAGAAAAACAGTCCAACAACAAGAAGAAAACTTTAACCGACACCACAGACGACAAAATGATGGGATACAAATAAGATAATAATTTGGAGTAGTCTAAAAAAAGACTGCAATAGATGGAAGCCAGGTGCCAAATAGGGCATGCAGATCTAGCTACTAACTGGATAGAAAAAGAATGTATCAGATGGAAAAAAAAAACGCAGAGCAACAACCACAGGAAGATCCTTCTAACTGGGCAGCATTGTCGCGTCGGGCGAAATTAAAAAGATGAGAGTGAAGGTGATAACAAGTAAATCTAGTAAGGTGCAAACCAGATAAACATATCAAAGTCTTTCAGGCAAACATTTGCAACTCAGACATTCTAGGCACCGTATTCAATGTCAAAATCTCTCAACTAAGATTTTTCCCATCTCCAAGGAAATTCTAATGTAAGTTCCACAAGGGTGTACATGCTGGCTTTTTTTTTTGAAAAAGGAAAGGGTAGTTATCCAGAATGATAACTACCCAAAATTATATATAATAGAATCAACAATAAACAACATTACAACAGGCAGACGCCAAGGTCCCCCACTCACAAGGATTCAACCCAAAGAGAAAACAAGGAGTCAATAGACTCAACAAAATTATCTACGTAAGGTTTCTGACCCCTGAAAACCACTGCATTTCTGCCCAACCAAATTCCCCAAAGGACTGCCAACGGCCTGGCCTTCTCCTTCTTCGTACGGAAAACGAACTGTTCGCCAACACCACCTCCACTTCTGAAGCTATGCCAGAATTCCTCAAACAGCCGACACTCCCATCACCTCCCGCCCATCCTGCTCCAAATTTGCACCACAAAAGGACAAGCGAAAAAAAGGTGGTCAACGTCCTCCTCACCACCCCCACACAAAGAGCACACCTTACACTCTCCAGGAGCCCACCTCGCCCTCCACACCTTAGTCACCAGCCTTCTCCTCCTAAGCAGCCAGGCAAAAATCTTGACCTTCAGCGGACACACAGCTTTCCAAATCTGTCTACAGTCCCTCACCAGATCCAGCTCCACCTCAGGACCACCAGCGAACAATCTCCTGTACGCAGCCGCTACCGAAAACTCACCTTCATCCCAACTAAACATGTCTATACCAGCTGCCGGATGCAGTCCCTCCAACTCATCAAGTAAGACCTAAAAATCATGCGCTCTCGCATTTGACAGACTGCCAACGAAGCGCGGGGACCACCCATCTTCCCATACCTCAGCCACAGATGTCATCTTGTACTGGGACAAGGCAAACAGTCTCTGAAATCTTCTGCAAAGCGCTCCATCACCCGTCCAGTCATCCTACCAGAATCTAAAAATCTCCCATGTTCCCAACACAGGAAGAAAACAATTCCTCACCCTAGGGGCCACCGTCGACAAGCCTTTCAAGAAGTGAGAAGCATCCCTAGGCAGAGACACCAGGAGATTCCAACGCACCAGACAACCATACGCCGTCTCGAACACCTTGCCCAACAAATCCCCCCTTCCTTCCAACAGGCACCCCACCCATTTCGCCAACAGACTGTCATTAGATCTCTCCAAATCCCTCACGCCGAGCCCCCCGTCTTTCAACGGTCTGCAGACCTCCTCCCAAGCAACCAACCTGGCACCCTGTCCACTCGTCCCCTAATTGGACTAAAAGAAACTCCTCATAGTTCGCTCAATCTTTGCAATCACTTGTCGAGGCATCTTCAGTACAGAAATGAAATACGACATCGCCGACAGAACCGCCTTGAGCAGGATCAACCTCCCACCTCTAGACAGCAGCCTGGACGCCCACCCCTCCAACCTCCCTACCAACCTCTCCACCAGGGAGGCCCAGTCTCTCACCAGAATCCTCCCATCTGACAACGGTAGGCCCAAATACTTAATCAGAAACTTACCCTGCTCTGTGTCAAGACCCAAACTGCACCCCCTCGCCTCCGTCTCAATCATATTGAAAGGGACAAAATCCGACTTAGCCAGGTTAATTTGCAATCCGAACGCCTCACCCAGTAAGAAAACAAGGAACCTCATTTTTCTGGCCTCCTCACCACTTTCAATGAAGAAGATCGTATCATCCGCATACTGGAGCAATGGAATACTCGTCCCATCCCTCAAGGAGAAACCACTCACCAAGTTTCTCTCACAAGACCTCTTCACCACCCTAGCAAGAGCATCCACGGCAATCACAAAGAGCATCGGGGCCAGCGGACAACCTTGCCTCACCCCCCTCCTAGGTTGGATCCAACCCCCAGCTGGGTTTCTGTTGATAAGAACCGAGAAAGACGTCGTGGTGACGCACCTCTTCATCCATTCAATCCACACCGGTAGGAACCCCCTCTTCACCAAGGACACCCAAAGAAACGACCACTGGATCGAATCATAAGCTTTGCTGAAATCGACCTTCCATAAGAAAGCCTTCTTCTTATCTCTCTTCCAGGACGAAAGGATTTCCGAGGCCATCACGAAACCCTCCAAAATATTCCTACAAGGAACAAAGGTCGTCTTCACCGAGTTTACAATCCCACCCAACGTCCTCCTCAATCTATTTGCCAGAAGCTTCGCCACCACCAAGTAGATAGCATTCGAAAGAGCTATCGGTCTGTACTCCTGAATCTCCTCAGCGCCCTCCCTCTTCGGCAATAAGAACATGTAGAATTTGTTCAGCCTATTAAATTCCGAGTTACCCGTTCTAAACTCTTGTACCACTTGCATCACGTCTTCTTTCACCGCCGACCAGAACTCTCTGTAGAAGGCAACCGGAAAGCCATCCGGCCCTGGACACCCATCCACGTTCAACCCCCAAATTGCCTCACGGACTTCATCCTCCCCAAAAGAACCCATCAAGAAGTTGGCGTCTGTCTCCCGGATCTGTGGTATCTCAGATCCTAACTACCTCCACCTTCCCCCCGTCTCCACCTAGTAAAATCTCTAAAATAACTCGCAGCTACCCCTCCCACCGCCTCCCTTCCCACAAACTCCTCCCCATCCACCACCAATCTGTCAATCCAGTTCCTCCTTCTCCTGCCCGGCGCAGCCATATGAAAAAAACAAGTACTGGAATCACCCTCTTTCAACCACTTCTGCCTAGACCTCACCCTCCACTCTACCTCCGCTTTCCGGTCTTCCTCCTGTATCACCTGAATCTGCCTCGCTCTATAAACCCTGTCATCTTCTGAAAGGAGCCCAACATCCTCTACCCTGTCCAGGCGAGTAATCGCAGCAAGAGCCTCCTCTTTCTTCCTCCCGCGTTCCTCCCTAACCTGCTTGATGTGGGTCTTCAAGAAAGATCTCAACTCCCTCAGTTTCGCTTCCAATCTGGCAGCCGCCGACCCATCCACCTGAGATGACCTCCACCGTTCCTCAATTAAACCCCCTGAAGCACTCCTCCATGAGCCACGCTTTGTCGAACTTGAAGTAAGTACCATACCTCCATTCCTCGTTCGACGCCCACAGCAAGGGGGTGTGATCCGAGAACGGGGGCTCCAAAGGTCTAACCTCCGCCATCGGGAACAACTCTGCCATCGCCGTCGAAACCAGAAATATGTCAATACGGGATCGCTGCCCTCCAGAGTTCCTCCAAGTGTAGAGACAGGACAACGGAGGCATATCAACCAACCCCTGGTCTGCCACAAAGTCTGTAAACACCTCAGAGCCCTGGTCCAACCCCCATCGGTCACCTGGTCTGTCTTCAGCCTGCAGAGTAACATTAAAATCACCACCAATCAGCCAAGGAACCCCCTGGAAAGCTGCTACAACCTGGCTCAGATCTTCCCACAAGACCTGTCTTCTCCGACCCTCCGTCGGGCCATAAACCGAAGAAAGGAGCATACATGTGTCCTGACATCTCTGAAGTCTAACAGTGACAACATGGGATCCAAACAGAGTGTCCAGCAAGGAGAACTCCTCCTTCCATCCCACAGCAATTCGTCCCGCACTCCCATTTGCATCCAGTGCCAGGAAACCCCCACAAATTCCTCCCCCCACCTCCCTCCACAACCTTCCATCACAGCTCCCCTACTTCGTCTCCTGGAGAAAGACCACTTCAGGCCCCCATCTCTGAATATACCCCCGCAAAACTGCTCGTCTCGACGGGTCATTCAGACCCCTCACATTCCAAGACAAGACCTTAGTCATGAGGACTTTCGGGAATCGCCTCCAGACGTCAGCCGTCTAAACCCCATCATCTTGACCACATCATCCTCCACCTCTTCCATCAACAAACGTTGGTCATCCGAGCTCCCCTCACCACCACACATCTCTCTTCCTCGCCCCGCAGCCTCCAGATCTCTTACAGCCAGCAAAACCGCGTTGCCAGCACCAGCCCCCAGCAGCACAGCCTCGCCCTCAGGCAACCCAGCCGCCTCAGTTGTCCTCCCCGCCCTCGCATCCACCAGCCCCCCAGCTCCACCACCAGCATCTGCCGCTTGCCGCCCCTCTGCCACCTCAAGGGACCTCGGAGCAAATAAACCTCCGCCGCCGCCCCCAGCAAACGCCGCTGCTGACGACCCAGCGCCACTAGAGGTACCCAACCCCTCCGGCGACTGACGTCGGTCGACCCCAGCCACTCCCCCAGACGAGGTCTTCCGCGCCAGTCCCCTATGGTACGACCACCGCGGCCGGTAGACGAGTCTCTGCAAACCAACCAACCTCCGCTCCCGCCGTCGCCCGCTCCCCACCCCGCCAGTCGCATCTTGCCCCACCGCCCGAGTCGGACCGGCCAAAGTACGCCTCGAACTCCCACCAACAGCTCCTCGCCCCTCCTCCGCAGAGACCTGGAGACGCGGAATCGAGCGTGCAGGAGGACCCGACCTGGCACCAGCATCGGAGCCCCCAATCCCCGTACCCGAGTCGCGCCCACCCAACCCGAGTCCGCCAACCGCCTCTCCCACAAAGCCAGGAGCCAACGCTTCACCACCAACACACCCGCAATCAGCGGGGACACCCGGCCTTAGCGCCGCATTCACCTCCCCCGACCCCTCCGCAAAAACCGCAACGACTCCCCGCATCCCCGCCCCTTCGCCTGCCACCAATTGCGTCACGGGAATCGCAACCGCCCCAAGATCCCCGCCGCAATCTTCGCCGCGACCCTCGAGCTTCCCAAGAGTAGCCCGGCCCTCCTCCGCCTGCCCGCCGTTACCACCTCCACACGTCGCCGCCGCTCCGCCACCCACCACCTCAGCAAAGGATCTAGGGTTCCCGGAACCCCAAGAGACGCGGAGAAGCCAGGCCAAGCTACCCCACCTGAGCACCGACCTCTCCATCAGCTGCTGCCCCGGTCTCATCTCCACCCAAGCCTCGATCCGCGACAGATCGACCGCCTTCAGGCCGAGGCCCACGCATCCACGCAATCTCGCAAAAGGGGCAACCACCGCCGCCGCCACCTCCATCGTGCGGAGGAAGAGCGGAACCCCCTCAATCAAGACCTTCCTCCTCGCGCCAGACGGCGGTCTCTCCGCCAAAGCACCATCAGACCTGACCAGCCACCGGCACCTCACCACACCACCGCCACACTGGAGCACCCTGAAGACCAGCCGCCTCAACTCCACCCAGCTCAGCCCCAGCAACACCATCCACCCACCTCCCAAAGAGGCCACCCCCAAACGACTCCCGTCAATCCCCAAGTAGGCGGCGACCGCCTCCCTCAGGGCCTCCACCTTCACCAACCCCTCCAAGACCACCGCAACCAGCGCCGACGCCAGCCTCCCTTCCAGCGCTCCCATCTCCTCCGACCACGGCGCTTCGACCTCCACGAGGGGTGCCCCCTCCGGAGGGGGCGGAGGTGTCACCCCTCTCCTCGAAGAGACCACCTCACTCGACCTCCGACGCCCACAGCCCGACCTCCGATGTCCCAGAGCGCCGCAGCGCAAGCACCGCACCGGGTCCCTGCACACCACCGCCAAGTGCCCCTCCCCAAGGCACTTGAAACATCTCACCAGCGCCGCACCTCTCCACGACCTCCTGCCCACCACCGTCCAGCCTGGGCCATCCCTCCCCGCCCCACTCGCCAGCCGCCCGAACGTCCGCCACCCCGTCGCCAGACCTCTCTCTCTCTCTCTCTCATGTTTTCCGTTGATCTTCTGTACATGCTAGCTTTTACCTGCCAGAAAGATGCTAAGCATATAGAAAGCAAGCCAGGCTTGGAACCAATAATAAACCATAATAGACCACAACACACGAGATTAACTAACCTATGACACCAATTCTCTGGATCTAGGTTTCAACATGCAGAGACCTGAAGCAATTAACAAATATTGATCAATTGTGAGTGAATAGCAATGCAGAACTAAGTCGAGGTGTTACATTATTTCCATCAAAATGAAACATTTCTAACTTCACAAAGTTCAACCTACCGGCACCTGCTCGGCCACACTTTCCACTTTCATATCTGATTATCTTTCCTCAACACCCAATACCAAATGCCCTCAATCACATAATATTTCCTCTTCAGTTGGCTCAAGAGTAATCACAATCCATGAATATGGACATTTCACTTCTACGTGCAAAGTGCAAACAAACCATTAAAACATCAAAACAAAGCAGCCATTTGCGTTGCCCATCTTAGTCCAACAGAAAACCAGCATTCCAATTCCACCCTGAGATCCACCTCATTATGTTTCAACCGCAAAAAACGTCATTTTTTCCCATATCATAGAATTCCCAGTGATCATCATTTTGTCAATCAAAGACCTTCTATTGCTACCGCCACGGGCACACTAAGGAAGATTTCCGATTCATCCAACTAGTCATGGGATGCCAGACCATTTTAAAGACGTTTTCCAATCACAGATAGCTATAGCTTCCAAAAAAACAAAGTTATAGTCATATGCTATATAATAATGTCTCTGCATCTGTGTGATCCATTGTTGACTTGGATAGCGAGGATGTGCGTATGACAAAAAAGCTGCCATCGTATATAACAAATGATCGTAAGTGTCATCTTTTCCTCTGGACTAAGTAGTCAAATTGTACCTTCATCCTCCTCTTCCTCGTCTCCGTCCTCCCACTCGACGTTGGGCCCATAGACCTCGTTGAGATACTCAACCGCAGCAGGCGTGAAGACGAGCTTCTTCGCGTCGAGCACGTTGAAGAGGTTGAGCGTCCTGGGGGTGAGCATGTGGAGCGTGCCGATGTTCCTGGTGGAGAGGCGGACGTTCTCCGGCAGCTCGGTCATGAGGAAGGTGGCCTTCTCGCTGGGGTCGAGCCCCCAGCGCTTCAAGGCCTCGACGAAGCCCCTGGTGCGGGGTCTGCCTTCGAAGGCGGAGGAGAAGTCCTCGACGACGAAGGCGTCGGAGGCGGCGGCGGCGGAGGCGATGGCGGTGGAGAGGGCGAGGCGCTTCTCCTTGCGGTTGATCTTGCGGGACCAGTCCTTGGGCTTGGGGCCGAAGACTACGCCGCCGCCGGGGCGGAGGGGGGTGCGCCAGGTGCCGAGGCGGGCGCGGCCGGTGCCCTTCTGCTGGTAGGGCTTGCGGCCGCCGCCGCGGACCTCGCCGCGGGTTAGAGTGGAGGCGGTCCCGCGGCGCTTCCCGCGGAGGTCGTGGACGAGGGCGCGGTGGACCACGGCGCGGGCGGTGTCGGCGGGGGCGGTGCGGAGGAGGAGGGGGACGTCGGAGATCTTGGAACCGGAGAAGGAGAAGACCGGGAGGGAGGTCGGGGGCAGCTCCTTCTCCGAGCGGGTAGTGGGGAGTGGGGAGAGGGAGACGCGTGGGAGGGAGAGCAGCTTGAGGGTGCGGTGGTATGGGGATGGGGATGGGGAGAGGAAGGAGAGGGAGGAAGGGGTGGCAATGGCGGTGAGGGGCATTGTTGAGGGGATTGAGAGGGATGGGGAGTGGGAGGGGTAGGAGAGTAGCGGAAGCGGTGGAGGGGATGGAGAGGACCGTGGGTAGTGGGTGTGCGACTTATCCGGTGTGCGTTGCGGGCGGGTATCGATTTGGACCAAGGAGTGAACGTTCTTCGGCCTTTTTTTTAGTTTTTCCTTTCTTTTTTAAAGGATAGGAAAGTTTTTTTTTTTTTTCCTTTCTTATCTTTATACAATTCGAAATAAAGTTATTTTGCTCTCCACCTACATATTTAGCGATGGAGTTGAAAGAAGTTTTTTTTCAACTCATAATTTTTATTTAAATTTTTTTTATTATTTCAACGTAAACACACGATTACTTGCTATCACCTTAATAAAATCATAATAACATTTAATCTTATTTTTATTATTAAAAAATATCCACTACACTTTCTACTCTCACTTTTAAAATTAATAAATACTCACCGACATTCTCTACTCCTTCTTATATTATAAAATAAATATCCACTAACATCATATTATTATTATACCAATCATTTTAACCATTTACTTAACCATTTCCTTATTCCACCACCTAAATAAACATCCATCCCCACTCATTCCATTTAACATATTCCTCCAGTATTTTATCCACCCTCCAAATAAAGCCTACAGAAATAATTTTAATTCGTCAAAACATTCGAATTGGATTAATTCACTTATACTACCATTTATTTCACCCATTTCTTATTCCTCTACTTATTTCACAAATTTAATTTCCTGATCAAATAGAGCTTTAGATTTTTTTTTTATTTTGTGTTTGCTTTTGGTGGTGGGGGGAAGGGGTGGGGTTCTTATGACACAAATAATTAGATTGTTAGACTAGTTGATGAAAAATGAAAAATGCTAATTTACTAATAATTAAAACTTAATTCGGGGATTACTCACATGATAATGACTTTTAGATTTGTGGCATGTACGTCAATGGGGCCACCATCTAGATAATGTGCCCTTTTAAGTGAGGAGGTGGGGTAAGAGGGTGCTTACATAGTAGTAAGGTTACTCTTATTCACTTTATCACCTTGTATCCAAAAGTGGTAATTTGAATCTATCAATCTCTTTTCATATCATTGACATAAGCTTCCTTTATTACCCCTTGTAACATCTAGTTTTGAGAGAGCATCAAACCAAACCAAGGTCACGTAGAGACGTCTCCCCAACCTCTCCTTCGACGAAACCTTGGTGAAGTCTGTATGGGCTCCGATCGGTCGTTTGGGGCCGATCGAAGCCCCCCTCCTTCTGGCTCTTCTCCTCCATCTCTAGCATCCCTCTTTCTCCTTCGATGATGACATGCATGGTCGTTTATGATGACGAACAACGCAGGCAAGGCAACGGTGGCCACAGCAACCAAGGGAGTTGCGACTGACGCGAGTGGCAGTGCATCTATGTTGAGGCCCGTCTGGAGTTGTAGGTGCTTCGATGCTCATTGCATCCCAAGCCACGCACGTGGCGGCGAGGGAGTGGGTATGACGACGAAGGCCGTCGACAACAATGGAGGGCATCGACAACAACGAGGGCTAGCAACGAAGGCATGCGTGACAGCAAGCAATGGAGGCAATCAGTCTACGGTGACATTGTGTGTCATTGGTTTTCCTTCATTTGCATGCAGGGCGTTGGTTGCTGCAGTCTACGTGTCGTTTGTGGATTGATTAATCATTTCTTTTTCTTTTTTGTATTGTCGTCTTTTGTTGGGACCACGTGTGACCTCGAACTTCATACGACTGAGATTTTGACGAGTTAGGGGTCCAATTCGTCCTTCAGGTTGTCTTTCAACTTTCTTATTTCGCATTCTTCAAATTTATTCTTGTTGATGCTTACCATACTTATGAACGTAAAGTCACTCTCCCTTAGGAGATCATTTACTTTCCGATCTCGAGATACTTTTTATTTTTTTTTTCTTTATTTTTTAATCTTATTTTTTGCTTTTGTACATCCTCCATTTCTGGTGGACATTTTTCTTCCCCTTGTTGAGGGTTAGGTATCCCATCTTTTCCCTTACATCTCCTGTTTCGAATTTTTTCCTTTTTAATGGAAAAGTTTACTTTCAAATATATATATATATATATATATATATATATATATATAATTTTGAGAGCTATCATTCTCATCCAAAAAAAATCAATGTTACGATCTTACGTCATGATTCTTCTTTTATAATTCTCCTTATTTTAATCAATTTTATTCTAATTTATTCAGAAACCCAACGACCAATACTTCTTGAGTTGTCTATCCCATCGTGGAGACATATATACAAGTTATTTAATAGAATATGTTAAATTGCTTATTTATTAATCTCCATATCATTCTTTTGCGAGTAGTTTTCTTCGATATATCCAAAATACCTCTAGAATAGAAAATGTTCTTGAGCAATATGTATATTTGTTGCGAAGAAATGGTAGCAAGGATGAATTGACAATTTATAGATAATAATTATTGATATAAATGATGATGAGATTATTGCCTGCCTATGAATATCTATCGATTTTGTTTTGGTCAAAGTACTCCATTCATCTACTTAAAAGTGTCGCATCCCAAGTTGACAGAAATATTAGAAAAAGAAAAGACCAGCAAATGTGAAAGTCTTCACAGAGAGAGAGAGAGAGAGAGAGAGAGAGAATTGATATTTATTACTTATCTTACATTTTCACATATACCTTTATGAAAATGGCTTCTTTTTTCCGTGTATAATCCCTTAGCCACCTCTGAACCGACGTAACACACCAGGAAGAGAGAGTCGATGGAAAAGATTCCGATGAATTGGATTTGCCCTAGAGCATCCTCTCTGCTTTTGTTCCTTAATGTTCACTACATAAGAATCACGCAATTACGTGCAATAGATTTATAACAAAAGGGCAAATGGCTCCCCACATAACAGACATGCTTCTGAATGATGCCCGTTGGGCCTCCAGTTTTGGGAAATGTTCCACAAAGAAAGTTGAAGGACCTCTATCTTTTCTTTCCTTTTTTTTTATTTTAAGTAAATAAGTAAATATTCACTCAAAAGGCCAACCGGCCAAAGGTCAATGCGAAACAACGTGAAGTTAGAATAAATCTCCAACACAAATTACATCAGAAAAACCAAATTTGATATGAGATCATCTGCTAAAACATTTGAAGGCTTGCTAGCCTCTCCACGTAACCATGCATTCTGTTCCCTCCGAATGAACCAACGCTCGCAAAAAGATCGAAAGAGTTGCCCTCCTTAGCTTGCTCTCATGTAACTAGCGGGGTACGGTTCGACCGACGAGTGTTGTTGGATGGAAGTTTCCCACACCTCCAACCAAACTACAAAGGAGAATGGGCAAAAGAAGAAAAGGTGCTCCATGGAGTGAGACTAGCATAGAGTAAACATTAGGCATCTACATCTAGCCCCCAAGCACCTCAATGACTCCACTTGCCGATCTATCCCCCGCAGCAAGCCATGTGCAGCAGCTCCATTTCAGGACATGATTGGCACCACAAATGAGTTTCAAGAGATCTTGTACAGTATCACTTCTTCTTACCGCATCCCAAACCTTATCAGAGGAAAGGCATCTAGAGGCATCGCATAGCCACATCCACTCGTTGGGCGAGTAGAATAAGGATGTGATCCTCTCTATGAGCCAGCATATGCGCCCAGATCTTTGAATCTAAGGGCCTCCTTTGGACAAGGAGAAATTGTCCATAGCAGCCTGGAACCCATCTGCTGCAGATGGAATCACCAACCTTCAGTAACCTCTAGACTCTTTTGCTACAGGCAACCAGCTCAAGGTCTTCAAGATTAGTCAAACAGAGGCCCCCTTCAAAAAGTGTGAGGCAAATATCCCACCATGCCACAAGGTGGGGTCTCCCATCTGAAATAAAATATTCAACCCACTTTTCAATTCTCCCCAACGTCCCCCATGCTTATTACGATTTTGGCCAACAAGAATCAAATAAGACCTTCCAACCCCCATTTCACCCAACGTATCATGCCCATATGGGAGAGCACCTTCTTTCACCAACCATTCAGTTGGTCTCTAACTCTGTCCTCCCAAGCTTTAGACACAAACCTTCCTCTACCAGCGATACCAAGGTACCTGCTCAGGAAACGTCCTTCCAGCATGCCAAGAATAAGGCAAATCCCCATCCTTTGGCGTACATGCCTCGCCAAGAATACTTTACTTTTGTTTCCATTAAGCCTTAGCCCCAAAAATTTCACAAATACATCCAAGGCATTTCTCATACCCCTAGCCAATCTACCATCCACCCTACAACAAATAAGGATGCCAACCGCAAAAGGCAAATGCAAAAGGAAGGCTCTTCCACGAAGTCTTGACAGTGAGATCCTTCCTACGCTTAGGTGTTAACGAGTAAAGAAAGGAAGGTCATCACCAAAGCAAATAGAAGGGGAGGAGGTGATTCCCTTGTTGCAATCCTCGAGAGGTGGAGAGCAAGCCAACAAGTACTCAATTTACTAAGGGGGAGCAAGACAGAGCCCAAATGCAAGCCTTGATTCATTTCACCCATTTGTCACCAAACGATTGAAGTACAAGGAGCACAAAATCCCTTCCTACCATATCCAAGGCCTTGGAGATATAAACCTTAATGCACATTCTTGATGCCATTCCTGAGGAGTTGAACCCCTTGAGGAATTCTTTATGCTAGCAATGCACAATCAAAGATGCACCACCCACAAATAAAAGCTGCTTGGCGCTCATCCACAAAGCTGGGCATGATGTGGCTCAGTGTTGTAGCTAGGATTTTGGTAATAACTTTGTAGATAGCATTTCAACAAGCAACTGGCCTATAATCATTTAAGGATGAGGATAAGGAAAGTCTAATTGATCTCTGTGACCAGGTCCCCCCTCCCACTAAAAAAGAATTTTACGCTATCAAGAACATCTTTACCTATGATATACCAGGCCCTTTTGAAGAAGAGAGCATTGAACTCATCAGGCCCCATGACCTTGTCAAGGCCGATGGCTCACAAGGCATCCATTATCTTTTGATTTGAAGGAAGCAAAACAATGGATTCATTATATAGAGACTTGGTTCTTGAATGGAAGACTAAGGCCTCCTTAGGGGAAGTCGACATCATCTTTAGTGAATAACTTGCAGTAGAACTCCAAAGACTCCTTCCTTAGCTCACCCTCTCTCTCAATCATTGATCCATATCTTTGAAAATCTTCGAGAGGGAGTTGGAGTTTTATCGGATCCTCATCGCGGTGGCAAAGAACCTGGTGCTACAATCTCCAAGCTTCAGCCAATCGAGCTAAATTCAATAATCTTCCTCTTCCCGTCAAAGGGCCATAAGCTAAATCCTAGTGGATCTCTCATCTTCCTAAACCTCGACATCATCCATATCAGAGGTAAACTTTTTGTGGATTGGTGCAAGGGAAGAGGTTAACTCGGCAATGCAAGAAGGCTTGCATCGATCTTCCTTTTCCTATACTTTAAAAGCCAACTTGACCTTTTGAAGGTTCTTAATGTAGCAAAATAGGGGGTTCCCTTCAATGTCATCCCTCCAAGCTTCCTCCATGGGAGACTTGAAGTCCAACCTTTCAGCCCAATAGCTAAGAAAATGGAAAGGCTTCATTGTGTGTAAAGGGAGAGATAAAGAAGCATAGTGGTGTGATAAGTGACGTTGGATGGGGGTGTACTCCACACAAGCAAGCGAGAATAAATGAAGGGATCAATCACATTGACCCATGACATCGCATAAGCGTGTAAATAGTCATTTTACAATTTTTTGAAACCAAAATCGAATCGATGTCAGAAACTTGATCAAGAAACGAAACAAAAAATGACTTAAAACCAAAACCATATGGGAGAATCTAATTTCCTCTCGTTTTGAGATCTCACGAGATATCAGACTATACCTTATGGACAACGTGGTACAACACCCCACATGTGCCTTCCTAAATAAGTCTCGGCAAACCTGCTCTCCTCCACGATGGGCAGATGAGACCTTCATGTCGAAAAGATTAAATCCCGGACATGATCCATGAACCCTTCGCGAATCCAAAACCCCTCACCTCAAAATCTCGATTGCACAGCAAAAAAGCCCTCCAAAAAGGTCACAAAAACTCAACGCAATACGATTGAACGACCAATAAGAGGCATCATCAACCAACTTGCGAAGGGGAGAACCAAGTCGTAGCAACCCTTCATTGGTTAGACATCCAATTCCAAAATTGGACGTCTGGCTACACCTGAGTTAAACACCTAACAAGGTTGTTGGACATCCGACTTATGAAGAACTCTTTGTTTAATTGTTCTGGTAGCTGTGGCTTTGAGAGTTAGCTGGGATTCTCAAATTGTGGAGATTACGGTTTGCACTTGGAAGATATTTATAGGGATTTCAACCCTAATCCTAATTTAATAGCAACCCTTAGATCTCCATCTACGGGTGGAGATCAAATCCTACTTGAATTTTGCAACATAAACCCATAACAACTTATGTGATGCTTAGATTTAGTATACAAACTTAAATTAATTACAATCCAACACTTGAATTTTCTATCTAATCATATTAGGTATAATTAATTACCAAATCAAGTGCAATTTAACTCCTTAAATTACAATTGATTTATCCTTCAAGTAGTAATCCATCAAACACATTATTAATTTCATCATTCTGATAATGAAACTTTAGGATTCATGAAATTTTAGCACTAAGCCCCCTTAGATAATCCAAATATCCATGAATCCTTGACACATGGAGGAAAATGTAATCCTTAGGTTAAATCCCATTAAGCTGCCATTTTTCCTCCTCAAATAGTATTATTCTTAATATCTCATATCATTTGGACAAGAACGAAGGTTAGATCTTTTCCAAAGGTCCTTCTCTTTCTTGTATTGAGTCTGATCAGGACTCTGCGATCATATGTGAAATTATCGATCTTAATATACACGTAGCGAGCACATGCCTCCAATATGTTATATACACCTATGTAACATATTTGTGCAATCTCTTCAAGAGATCATGCACTTCTCGCCCCTTCCCACATGCATGAACTTTCCAGCATTAGCACCAAGGTGGATGCATCTACTATCAATCCGCCAAATGCATGTGTTCGTGAATAGAGACACAACTGTCCCAAGTCAAAAGGTACGCCTTCTCTACAACATCAAAGGATTTTAGCTATCTTTTGCTTCATTAAGTGAACTCCTTAACCTGACCCACGTGGCAATTCTTAAATCTCTATTCAAAAATATCAATCAGGCAACAGTCTCTAAAAAAGGTTGTCATCTTAATTTAGATCGAAAATAACTGATCGAATCAGGTGGTTTCTCAATGTGCTATCAAATCCCCTAAACCATTTAGATCTCCGAATCAACACACATCGAGCTTATTCGATCTAGCTAAGTATGGCACCCTATTCATATTAAGAAACCAAATTCATTTACTAAAAATTAATCTAACTCTTTTATTCATATGAAAAATGGAATATGTAATCTCATTACATTACCCGAAATGCTCGTCGAGGACACACAAAAGCCAACAATAAATCCATCCAATCCAAGTTAGTGAGGCCTCGCTCTAGTTTGCAAGCAACACAACCCTCCTCTAGCAACATGTTGGACCATGATAGGGGTTTGCCGCAGGTTACTAATTCAAAGAAGTTGTATTCTGCAATGTAGTTGTTAAAGTCCTGCATGCTCGCTCTAAAGGAAGGGCCTCCCATGTTCTTCCCTTCATGAAAACGAATGGCAGTAAAGTTTTTGATGGCCATCCATGCCCTAACAACCAGAAAATGATGATTATGCAAGGGGTTCCAAAGCTCCCTCCTTTGCTCCTTAGAGTTGTGCACGTGCACAAAGGAGAAGTGAAGTACAAAACCTCCCACATTGGAGCGGCAGACAAGCATAGCCTGATCTATTGCATGGATGGCATTCACGTTCCAAAGGGTCATCTTCCAAAGATCAATAATCCTTGCATTGCTAGCAAGTGCAAGGTTGTTGGCCACACTCCAGTCAGTCAAAATCCTCCTACTTGCTCGATCTCATCCTCGGGGATTTAAAGGTCATTCCTTTGCAGAGATGTTGAACACCTCATTCAATTTTCTCGAGGCATTAAGTCCTCGAGTAATCCATAGGTGGAGGCATCACTTGATGCCGAAGTCCGCCCCCCTCCCCTCCTGACTCATAGATGCACCCAACTTATTTCATTTTTTTCCTTTTGGGTTGCACTTGTTCTCCATCAATTCCCACTTGTAGCATATCCAATACGAAGTCATAAGTGGCAAGAGTACCCACGCTAATGGTCATGTCACCAATGACCACATTAGCTTCCTACCCGATGGAATTTGATGAAGTCGACAAGGAGGCATTAAGGTTGGGATACACATGCATGGCATTCCACCCTTGCAGGTTTAGAGTCACATACGTTAGGTGAAGTGTCATCTTACAAGGGTGGACAAGCCACCACATAACACGACTCCCTAAAATTTCCTACCATACCGACCGATGCATCATTAAATGAATCCTTCTCCATGCAGAGATATGCATGAATGGAGGACGTAAAGAGTTGTCTCCTCACATTCATGCACTGACCCCTCGACCAACATCTATTGTCTCCCACATTGAGCCACAAAGGGGTGTCCTCATTGGCACCCTAGCCTCCATCATCAATCGCCAAAACAACCAAAGGGCAACTTACTGCCGGATGGCCAAACACCCAGCAAGCTACACATCTATGTGAAACCCAATTATAGTAGAGTTTCACCACCTTCACATAGCCCTCCAACAAGCTTGCTAATAAGTCTTTAGATCTCAAGCGAAGACCCAAATCAAGGAATCTAACCCAAACATGAGTTGTGGGGGTTCCCACCCTCTCCATCATCATGTCCGGTGTCCACATCTTTTGAAAACAAGCTAGGCCCCAGAGAAGAACCAAGGTCCTCTCTCTAAAGTTCGTGTAATTTTGGAGGGAAAATAATTCTTGTTATTGATGGAAGGAGAGACCCTAACCCTCTTTATAGAGAGAGGAGCAAGGGCATATGTGTAAATATGACT
This sequence comes from Thalassia testudinum, assembly GCA_037157565.1. Classification (NCBI taxonomy): domain Eukaryota; kingdom Viridiplantae; phylum Streptophyta; class Magnoliopsida; order Alismatales; family Hydrocharitaceae; genus Thalassia; species Thalassia testudinum. Next base: position 158,643,471 of record JAZHRO010000073.1, read on the forward strand.
ATGACCAAAAAATAGTAAATACCTAATCAAATAACCTAATTGATTTATTTCCCAACACTCCCCCGCAAGTCAAGATGCGAGAGAAGGCGAATACTTGGATCCTTAAAATAGTAAAGATCAACTCTTATTGACATGATAGTCCTCTCTTCGTGTCTTTAACCCTAGGTGCCCCTTCTTGTATGCCCTTACAGAGCCAATCAACACTTAATTTCCCTTGAGGTGCATGACAATTAGTTTCCCTTAAGGTGCATGACAGTATTGCCCGAACAGCTGAGATCTTGAGGTGACTCCCGTCTCTAACTCTTGTGCCTTCCACTCAACATATAAAGATCCAACTGAGACAACTCAAAACTTTGAGGCCTAGTTTATGGCACGGGTTAACTAACCTGGGTTAGCTAATTTGCAATAGGGGTTAACCCCTATTTCTATTTACTTGCAAACAGGAGTTAATTCCTGCTTGTGTTTACTAAATGAAGGTTAGAAATGTAGGTTATCCTACGATGTGAAAGGGAAGTGTTTACTTGGGAATGTGGGTTAGAATGTGAGATAAGGTAGCAAAAGACATATTTACCTTTAAATGATAGGTACGTTGGTTGGGTTTTCTTAAAGTTTATATTAGTTTAATATGGCAGATTATGTCGAAATAAAGTGTAGGATCCTCATTATTTTCATTTGTTATATTAAATAATGTGCTTAGTAGGCATAATGACAATATCATTTACAATTAATTTGTATTTTTTAAATAATTTGACAATTAGACTAAGTTAATAAGTAAAATATATGAAAATGATTGGTGGAAAAATATTTAAATTGAGGCCATTTATGGCACGACATGAGCACATACCAAAATAACAATCGTAATTTATTAAATAGAGAACTAATGTAAAAGTTATAATGGTAACGAGACAAGAATAAAAATAAGATAATGGCAAATGCATACATGTCTACATGTATAATTTATTTTACAAGTTTAAATTAATTAATTTTAAACAGAATACGTAATCCAGAATTTGTGTGATTTAAATAAAAAATAAATAAATAAGGAAGAAATGTTGATGCTTGGTTGAAGAATAAGAAAAAAGGTTTGAAATGAGGTTTAAAATGGCTACGCCATTGTGGGAGGGAAGCGGGGAAGAGGGGCACAATCGGAAAATTAGATTGCGGGAGGGGTAGGTTGAGGAAAGAGAAAATAGGGGTTATGAGGTGGGTTAAGCTAACCCCCCTCCATCCGATGTTAGGCTAACCTGGGATAAAGACCCTAAGAAGGGTTGGGTTAACCCTTATAGTAAACAGGGGTTAACCCCTACCGTAAACTACCCCTAAGGAGTTACAGACAAGTACCCCAACACTAAAAAAAACTTAACCTTAAAGAAAACAGGAAGATGGACTCAATCGCAAAATAACCCTTGCTTTTTTTCTTTTTAAAAGAACTCAAAGAGGGTTTTTATTTTCTTCTCTACCATTGATCCCAACTTCTCAATGTAGACTGAGTCCGCCCTTCCCTTCTCAGCATCAAGACCAACCTTTCCACGATATAAGTCAGGGTTGAGCACCTTGTAACCGAGATCCATTTGGGCAATGCACAGCGCATGGCTCTTGATCTCGAAGTTGACCCCCCCACCACACCTAGAGCACCACCACCCTGGGGGTCATCCTCCATTGCCACATACACGTCGAACACAGCATCGTCGCCTCTATTGAGGTGAACGTTCCATAAGGAGTTGGCAGCGGTGGCAACGATCTGACAAAGGAGATGACAGCATGCGGTGGAGAAGAGGAGTGCAGAGAGGGAACATCGCTTCTGGCGGTGGAGAGGAGAGTGGTGAGGGAGCGCTCGCTCGGCGGATCTCTAACACCACACCGCGTGCACAAAGCAATGAGGCGACGACGTGGTGGATGGCACGACGCACAGCAACCCTGGCGGTGAGGGGGGTGGCTAAGGTTCGAACCTAGCCCTCTCTTTATATAGAGAGAAGCAAGGGTATACATGTAAATATGACTATGACCTAAAAATAGTAAATACATAATCAAATAACCTAATTGAATTATTTCGCTAGAATACAATCCTCCTTTTTAAACTCCATGATATAGAGCCCGTTCTCCATGATAAAGGCTCTTGGCTCTCCAGATGTCGGAGATAAAGTTTTGAATGCACCATAGGATGCTTACCGAGAAAGTAGATGAGCAAGGCATTCTCCCAACCTTGCAGCCCTTCCACATTGTCTTCCTCATCAACCAACACAGCTTCTCCTCCTTTAGTCGGGTGATACTCGAATGAGTTGTCAAGGGAGTTGGTGGTGTCCAGGTTCCAGCAACCCCGGGAGGAGGATCTCCACCCCCACCTTCAAGTTCCCCCCACTCGACTTCCCATCAAAGTTATCTCCAACTTTTCTGAAAATCACTTTAATAATATCGGGATTTTCAATGAAAACCATTTTTCAAGCAAGTGAATCAAAAAATCTCAGGAAATCTGTGTCAGGTGCGACAAGTCAGACATCAGACTTTCAATTTCTCAAGCCTCATTACAAGTGCAGGCATCAGACGAGGATAACAGCAGCAAAGAATCCAGAAAGAAATTTAATGCAGCATTTGGCATAATCTTCTATATTCATATGCCATCTTTGTGAACAGAGTACCTTTCCATAGTCGTGCGCCATCTTTGTAAACATAATGCCAGTTCCGCTTCCTTCCAAGATATATAAACGTACAGTTTCATACTCCCGCAAAGACATTCATAAGCAGCTTTGTACATTCACATAAAGAATTTCTGTTTTCTTTTACATCGAAGAAGGGCCATTTTAACGGCTTTACAAGTAACAACTACCACCATAGGAGGTAGTCAGGTATACACAATTTTGTTGTGGGTATAGTAGAATGGCTTTTCCTGGTTCCTAGATAGAACAGAAGTAATCATCCGAAATACAGTCCTACATCCAGTATCTATTTCCAAGGAAGATCACAATCCCAGCAGTGCTAAATTGAATCGCTAAAAGAATTTGGGTGGGGAATACCTAAAACTACAATGGCTTGGAGGGAGTGGAGACCAAGCCAGATTTCCCCACCACAAGTAACCGAGCTCCCTTCGCCAACTCTTCTTTTACCATGAACAAAATCGCTGCTGTCAAGACGCTCTGCACAATTTTTGTGCTCATTCCTTTGTAGAACACAGACATGCCTTCATATCTGATCATCTTTACAATCGCATCCATTGTGCCTACACAACGGGTAGAAAAATTTCTGAGTAGCTGGCTCAACAATAGTATGATGTACAAAGAGAGAGCAGGATGGCAGGACTTCATAGGAAGAATATCCACTTCAAGATTAGGAGCCATTCATAAATTGTGCTTGAAGACAAAGATTTTCTTATGGATCTGAGTCCCCAGATGCAGACCTATACTCTAAAATAGAGAATTAACCTAAAGTTAGCTGCCTTTTTCTCAAGCCAAGTTTAGCCTAATTTTATGAGGTAGGTCTGCTTTGATAGATTGCTTATTTAAGAAGGATGTATGACAACAGTTGAATTGTTTATGCAATAAAATGTGACGTGATATCTGCTTTAATGTTCAAACCTCTATATTGGCGTTGCTTATCGCTGCTTACTACTTGTTTTGCTTGAAGTCTTGCCTGAAAGAATATGACAAGTACATCAATTGTCTAACCCATGTAAGCTCCTCAGCATCACTAAAACAAAACAATCTATTTGAATTTTATGGAAACTTTAGCCTAGGGTACCAAAGATTATGCTAGAACACACAATGCAAAAGCTGAGAAAGAAATTCGGTGTCAATAAAATGTGATAGCTACATTTCGCCATGAGTTCTGTACCTTGACAACGAGAAGAGGATACGTCGCAATAGTTGCACCAAGCTTTGCAAGGGCAGCAAGAAGGAAAAACTATGACATGGTCAGAGAGAGATTACAACCAAGATGAGAAAATAAAAAAAGATTAGATGACCACTAAGACAAGAAAAATAAGAAAATTAAGTTTAGGTTGCTTCGGAAAAGATAAATGAGAATGAACATATGCAGTAAATGAGATCTGCATAGACTAAGCTTTGGATGAGCTTTAAGACTAGAATGACTTCTGAAGATGAACTGATACCAAATTTATATCAATGCATTTGCTACTAATACAACTATGCTTGGTCATGTTGCCATCCTATGCTGCTATCTAATTTGCAGTTGCTAGAATAAATATGCCATATGGTAAATACCTACTATGCGATACATACTTATATCACATGTATAATGATCCGATCAATTTCAGCATATCTACTGCCAGATCCAGTATCAAACTACAAATTACCTGTACAAGCTAGATGTTGACTTTCTTCATGTGGGCAGGTCTGAAATGTTGAGGCATAAAAGAAGTGATTATTAAGAATTTCACGAAGTAACCAAACTCTGTATTCAGGTGTCTCTTTGCTTTGTACCTTGGTTAAGAAATGTTGCCTAAACTTTAGATCCTCGGACCAGTTGGTGGATACGACCACTAGGGGAAAGTACCACACTATACTCCATTACCAAATTTGCTTGCACCAAGAAATCTTCTATGATTGCACAAACGCTTCTTTGCTTAACCAAGTTACAAGCATACCATAAAACTATCATTGTAGTAATAAAACCATTGTCTTAAGAACCATTATGACAACAAGATATCCCAGGTTTCCTGAATATGTTATTGAATGGGAAATCAGTGCATGCAACAATATCATAAATCTTCGTGTGCATTCGACTGTCTAAAATGATGTCTTCATCTTTCTAACTCAGAAATCAGCTAATGCTTCTTGCAGATTCAATGCCAGGACAAAAAGAGCTGCAAATCTATCTATAAGCATACCTCTTCTGAGCTAATTGTCCAAACAAAAAACTGAAATCCGCCCCATCTCCAAGCTCAGTTCTGAAAAAAGGAATGACCGAGGCATAACCTGCAAGAGCCCCATCTGAAAATCAGGAGCACCTCTCACAGCTAGCATTCTATGCCCTAATTCAGCTGCCAACTATAGCGGGCAGCGATCACATTAAGAATAGGTCTAACTCCTTCACCATCACGAGATATCCACTTATTAGCAATATCATATTTGCAATCCTTAGGTTCAAAACACCCAGCCCACCATCTGCAATAGGTCTGCAAATCTCCTCCCAAGAAACTAATGCCAACCCATGGCCTTTAACCCCAGATCCCTTCCAAAAGAACCTGCATCTCAACCTGTCACATCAAAGGAATATAGCAATAGCAGAAAGTACTGGCTTCAACAAAAACAACCTCCCCTTCAATAAGAGCCTAGCTTTCCCACCTTCCAATATCTACTTCACCTTATAGAAGCAACTTTCAAATCCAAAGCTCTCAACGTCTGTCTATTAGGAGCAGCCCCAAATAGGTCAAGGGAAATGACCCCGAGCATCCTAAGGAGTGATGCACAATGGATGGTTTCATCATTTATCATGCTAAAGGAAACTGTTGACGTATCTAGCTTTTTTTATGTTGCATTTATTTGTTCTTTTAATTTCTTGTGGACTTATGTAGTTATTTTCCCACACCTCTCCTCTATATAAAGGGGTGTGGGGACTCTTTGGAATGGTTAAGTGATTCATTTCCTTCAACTTGATATCAGAGCAGCAATCCTAAATCGATACTCCGGTATCCCACCCACACAACCTCCGCATCCCAGATTCCCAACCTAAACCGTAACCACCGCCACTCTAGCCACCGGCAACCGCCACTCTGGCGAGCCATCATCAGCAGTAGCAGGCCTCCCCTTCGCGAGTCAGCCTCTCAACAACCAACCTCACTGCCCCCTCACAGCGCACGCCACCTAGCGACCATCATCGCTCTCTCTGCAAGTGCACCACCCTCTCAATAGTTAGCCTTTGCCGCCACTTTGCACGTCACCCAAGGCCACAGCTTCCAAACCTCCTAGGGCATCCGTGGGGCCACTCTTCCTGCAGATGGCCACACCCCCTTCCAACAGTTGTCACTGCCTGTCATCAGCCAATGCCTGCATCTCTTTCAAATCTACTGTTGCCGGAATAAGGGCATCTAACATTATCCTGTAGCCTACAATGGCACCTCCATACTTGCTCGGTGCAACTATTGCAGATTTGAGAGTATCAGCCCATATCTTTGATGTAGCTAGAGAGCTCTCCTTTAGCTTTACATACGCAGATCTAATACAGGATTCCACTAGTTCCTCCCAACATCATATATTGCAAGAGGTCATGTTTGATTTTTAGTGGATTGAACATTCGGTTTGCAAAGCGATGGAGATGGAGTATGCAGGCGTGGTCCAACAAGAGCATTACAAGAGTCATCATTGTACAAGATGGCTGGTTGACTCTGATGCCTCACAACATCTTTGTGGTGATCAGAGTTATTTTCGGTTACTCAATTCCATTGCACCAGGGAGAACGGTCCAGGTAGCTGATGGTAGGCACGTTTCTGTTGTTGGTCAAGGGGAGGTGTCTGTAACCCCTACTTTGCGGTTGTCGAAAGCGTTACATGTGTCGGAGTTTCCCATAAGCTTATTGTTCGTGAACAAGATTACAAAGGATCTTCATTGCAAGGTTGTCTTCGATGAGGTTGGATGTATGGTCCAGGATAGGTTCACTAGGAAGACCATAGGTATAGGCACAAAGGAGAATGGTGTTTATCTTGGGCAAGAACCGTTTACAGGAGCCAACAGCTATGATGGTGCGAGTGCTTTGCAGTGGCATGTTCGTCTAGGTCACTTGCGTCTGGATCGACTTCAAAGGGTGATTCCACACTCCCCTACCACTACTATTCGATGTGATGCTTGCTAGCTAGTAAGCATCATCGATCCTCCTTTCCTACCAGTACTTCTCCTGGGTCAACGGCTATTTTTGAGCTACTTCACATGGATGTGTGGAGATCGGGGCAAAGTTTCAAATAGGATGGGGCATCGTTACTATATGGTAGTTGATGATTTCTCCAAAGTTTCTTGGGTGTTCCTTTTAAGGAACAAGGTAGATGTTTGAGGTATTATAGAGACTCCTCTTGGAGATCAGCACACTAATACTCTAGCATTGTGAAGGTTATATGAACAGATAATGCCCTTGAGTTATGTACTGCAAGACTTACAGAGTTCTACAGGACTCGAGGGATTATCCACCAGACTACGTGCCCTCATACCTCACAGTAGAATGCGGTTGCAGAGCGGAAGCACAGACACCTGTTAGAGGTTGCCTGTACCCTTCTGATCCACCACAATGTCCCATAGCAATAGTAAGGGAATGCAGTCCTAACTACCTGCTATCTCATCAACAAGATGCCGAGCTCAATTCTAAACGAGCAGATACCGATCCTCCTACTACATCCTGATGGTGAGCTTTTCCATGTATCTCCCAAGACTTTTGGGTGTGTTACTTTTGTCCATATGCCATCACCAGGTCATGACAAGCTTGCCCCTCGCGCTATCAAGTGCATCTTCTTAAGGTACTCCAGAAGTCAGAAGAGGTACCGATGTTACGACCCCATTCATAGCAGACATTACGTTGCTGATGTGACATTTCATGAGACCACACCATTCTTCTCAGTTGCTGAACAGACGAGTTCTCATGATGATGCAGCTCTCATGCCTATTCCTCCTGTTCCATTGGAGGAAATTCCGATTCCCATGTCTCAGCCAACTCCTTCAGTCTCCCTTGGATAATTTCCAAAGACTACATGGAGTAAACCTCATATTACACTACAGAGGCTACCTTCTTTACCAATGGCTGATGCTCCGCAGATAGTTGAGATGACATCTGACGACAGTGACAATTTGGTCCGACCTAATCCTCCTTATAATGCTAATGACAATACTAGTGAGATTCCTTCTACAGATGTTCACACAGAGGTGCCAGATGATTCTAACCTTCCTATTGCCATTGGGAAGGCGCTTCGCACCTGTTAGTCCGGATACCATGTTGTAGGTAGCTTGGCTATTGATGGTCTTGGTTCTAACTTTGGCAGATTTTGCCAAGCACTTACCGTCTCACACATCTCATCCACATACCAGCAGGCCATGCTTAATCCAAAGTGACATCAAGCCATGGAGGATGAGATAGTCGCACTCCAAAGTAAATAGACTTGAGAGCTCACTACTCTTCCTACAGGCGCACGGCTGGTTGACTCCAGATGAGCCTTTATCCTAAAGTACAGCCCTGATGGGTTTATTTCAAAGTATAAGGCCAAGTTGGTAGCAAAGGGATTCACCTAGACCTATGGGGTGAACTTGATTGACACTTTCTCACCCGTTGCGCGCTTTACCACTGTTCGTGTACTTATCTCTGTTGCAACTCACAGGGGTTGCACCAGCTTGATGTGAAGAACATTTTTCTCTACAACGATATTCAGGAGGTAGTTTAGATGCAGCAGCCCCTGGGTTCTGAGGCTCAGGGGGAGTGTATGTGCAGACTCAAGAATGCCATCTATTGCCTGAAGCAAAGCTCAAGAGCCTGGTTTCAGAAGTTCTCAAATGTGTTACAAAGGATGGGAATGCAGAAATCTTCAGACCACTCTGTTCGTTAGGAAAACAGAGAATGGTATAGTGGCACTACTAGTTTATGTAGATGATCTGATTATTACAGTGATGATGAAGCTGGGATAAGTCAGGTCAAGAAGTCTCTTACACGATAATTTGTTATGAAGGATCTAGGCCAACTTAGATACTTCATTAGGATCGAAGTTGTTAGGAGTATAGATGGAATTGTTCTCTCTCAACACAAGTATGCGTTGGATATTCTTCAAGAGAGAGGTATGCTGGAATCTAAGCTAACCAATATTCTTATGAATCATAAGGCACATCTTCATGATGAGAAAGTAGAGGCAGTTGATAGCAGATCACATAGACAATTGGTTGGCAAGCTACTTTATTTGACCATTACACGACCCGATATTGCGCTTGTAGGTAAGCTCAGTCAATTCATGGATAGACCAACCAAGCAGCATTGGCAGGCTGCTATGCAAGTGCTTATATACTTGAAGAGAGCGCTTAGTAAAGGTATCTTCTTTCAGGCTAAGGCACCTATGACTATTGTAGGATACTCAAATGCAAATTATGCAGGATGTGTTGCAGATAGGAAGTCTACTATAGGCTTCTGTACTTTTGTTGCAGGCAACCTGGTTACCTGGAGGAGTAAAAAGCAAATTGTAGTCTCACGTGCAAGTGCTTAGTCAGAATATAGGGCCATGACCCAGATTGCTACTGAAATGGTATGGATTAGATCCTAGATCTGCATGTTCAAGATGAGAAACCCATAGAGATGAGATGTGACAATAGAACTACCTCACATATTTCCAACAATCCCATGTTCCACGAGCGTACAAAGCATGTGGAAGTCAACTGCCACTATACTAGAGATTTGATCCAGCGTGGTATATTACGCACAACCTTTGTTGTTTCAGAGGACCAAACGGCAAACATCTTCACGAAGCCCTTGCCATGTCGAGCATCTAATGCATGTTCCAAGTTAAGTATGATTGATATCTATATTCCTGCTTGAGGGAGAATGTTGACATATCTGATTTTTTTTTTTTATGTTGCATTTATTTGTTTGTTTTATTTCTTGTGGAGTTATGTAGTTATTTTCCCACACCTCTCCTCTATATAAAGGGGTGTGGGAACTCTTTGAAATGGTTAAGTGATTCATTTCTTTCCGGTGAGACAAAAGTGGATTATTCTCTATTCATCTCCAACCCCGAGAACTCCATAAAAATATGAAGAGCATAGACATTCTATACTGCTTTCTCTACTCCTATGAAGAATATCACAATGTCTGTATATTGCAAGACTAATATGATGTTAATGACACCCATTGGGTCAAGCCCCCTAATGATATCACTATGGTAGGCAGGAAAAGTGCAAATTGCCAGGGCATCAACAAACACAAATAAAATAAGGGCAAGGCACACTCCTATCATACTTCAACCTATGGACCAACCTTCTAATCTGCCATTTGTAGAGACCGAGGACATTCGTAACACACCTCTTCATCCGAGCCATCCAAAGAGCAAGGAACCCGCTTCTACAATGAGAGCTCCACAAGAAAGCCCAATTCAAGGAGTCATGGATCTATGCAAAGTCATCCATCCAGAGAATGCTCTTCTTTCTTGCTTTACCCCAATAGCTTGCAATTTACACCACTGACACCACACTATCCACCAGATGTCTATCCCCAATGAAAGCTACCTGCAAGGAACTTGCTAAATCTTGCATCACCTCCCTCAATCTATTAGTGAGAACCTTTGACACTAGCAAGTAGATCATATTGGAGAGAGAGAGAGAGAGAGAGAGAGAGAGAACAATATTCCTCCACCCATTCCAAGGAGGCCTTCTTTGGGAGCAAAAAAGGAAGAGATTTATTCAACCTTTTTTGTTTTTCACAAACCTTCTGCAGCATCTGTATAAGATCTGCCCCCAACAACAGGCCAGAATTATCTGAAAAATAACACAAGGAACCCATCTCATCCTGCTGGCCCCACATTCAGGTCTCTCAAGGCCTCCTTAACCTTCATCTCCATAAAGGTCCTATCAAGAACTCCAACTTCTAGCTAGTAATAGTAGAAGCCCCCCTCTGTTAATCCATCTCCATCTTCTCCTTGGGCCTTTTCTCGTTGCCTTCGAAAATGTTCGCCCACAGAAGCCCAATCTCTCTCTCCCTCTACACACCCTTAATGGTGTCAGTGAAATTTCTCTGACTCCTTTCATTTGCAACCATGTTAAAAAATTAAGGGTTGGCACCTCCTTCAACCACGACAGTCACGACCTTTCATGCTACTCAATCTCAATCTTCTTATCCTCCAGTGCCACAACATGTCAAGTAGCCTGCCTTTCATGGACTTTGGAATCTGACAATAATTGCCTCATCTTCCACTCCATCAAGCCCCCAAATTTGTCAAAGTGCCTCCATTTTCCTTATCTTCCTTTATCATCCCCTTGTACCTCATCAATGCCAGAAATCTCTTGGACAAAGAAACTGTTGATAAACCAAATAAGGGTGCTGCAGTCAACTAGTCATCAGCCATACCTCTAAAATCTAGCTCTGACAACCAAGATTGCTCAAGTTTAAAATATGTGGATAGTCTGTACAACTCATTCAACTTTCAGATGAGTGCAGTTTGATCTAGAATAAGCTTGAAGTTGCCTCAACATCAACCAGGAGAAAGGTTACCATGAATTCTAATGGTCCCAAGAAACTATCAAGCTTGGATTTTGATGTAAGTGTTGCCATACTGTGCTAAATATAGAGTTAGCCAAGTTCAAATACTACTAAAAAAGTTCTACTAAGAGATTCTACAATTCCATTGAGCAAACATCTTGCCCACCATGGTCATCTAATCTATCCTGTGGATTTCTCTGTCACATGGAAACCCCCTGGATAATGAAGGGTGCTACAGCACAAGCCTCTACAGCCAGCCTAACATTCTCCCAAAGATCATGACACATCCTAGTTGAGGAAGGCCCATATATGCATATTACCTTTCAAAAATGCCCCTCTCCCTTCAGGCTCCACTTCTTCCTTTGATGAGGATTCCAACACATCGCGTTTCTGGTGATCAAAAATCACATCCACTCCAGTCTACACCGACCAAAGGCATTTCTGTTATGCAAAATGATTTGGAGAGGGTGGGATATTTGATACCTCCACCAAGGCAAAGAGGCAATGCAGCTCAGATGCTCCAAGGTCAGGATGCTAAAAGTCAACCTCCCAATTGATGCTTCAATCATCTCAACCACAGCTATGGATCACAGATGGACAGGAATGCCACGAAGTTCCAACTAAAGCACCAGAAACTTTGCTGGCCTCTCCTATAAAGTCCCCCCCAATTCTGAAAGGTGATTCCAATGTATTTCTCCTCCATTTCATATCATTGATGAGATGATATGAAAACCTCTTCTCCTCCAAGCAGCTCACAAAGAGAAACTTTCCCTTTAAGAAACATGAGAAGATACCTCCTCAAGAGAGATTCTGACCACCTCCCACAAATGCCTCCCAACGATGATGTTCCCACCAAACAATCTTAAATCTCCCCGTCAATGAACTGCGTATCGCTCAACCAAGGTGCCTTTGTCACTATGAATCTAGAATCCCTAATGCACTTCACCTCTCTCGATCGATCCTTCTCCTAACATGACAAACAATGATGTCCAATCGCTCTGTAGGCTAAGCATTTAATGGGATTGCAGCAATAGCACACAAGATGATACCATCCCAAACACTGGAGACACCTTCAAATTACCTTGCAAGTCCTTCCCTTTAATGTCTAGGTAGTAGGTACACTTTCTAAGCTCAACTACCCTCTTTTCCTACCTAGCCTCCAACTCTTGCAATCATTCTCCATCAAGACACCTTCTATTGTCTCTTTGCATCCCTCTCCTATATTCTCTCTGGTCTCCATTCCCTAGAGTCAAAATCATACTATATTATGTAATCCATGCGAGCGTGTATGCATTAACGACTAAAACTATAATCACATCCAATCTTATCCATGAAACTGGATCTGCCGTGGTGATTTGTCTCATTTCTCATCTATTTCTATTAACTCACATTTGATCATAGGATAAAAGACTTAATAGATATATACACCCCATTGAGCCTAGGGATGTATATACTATTTTACATTATTTTTTGGATGACTATGTAATTTTCCCAAACCTCACTATTATAAAAGAGAGGTTAGGGTTTCCTTTAAGTAGTAATGCATCTTTTTTCCTTTACATGATATCAGAGTAGCAGCTCTAGGTCAGTGCTCTAATATCCCACCAAATACCCACCCAAAAGATAATCGGATCACCAATAAAAAGGCGATTCAATAGAGAAACAAGGTCGAGATCACAATAGCAGCAGCAACATGGGAAAAACACCACCCAATGCCACCGCCACTGCTACAGGGCCTGCTGGCGTCACCAACAGTACTACCAGTGGACCCAGCGCTGTCGCTGTCACTGCCGCCGCTGGAGGCCTGCCGGTAGTCCTGCAGGTCAGCAAGTGGCCGGTGGTTCCCATCCTCGATGTCGTGATCTGCATGATGAGCCTTCTCTCACGCTTAGTGCATGTGGTGATGAGTCTTCTCTCACCTTAGTCGATGAATATTCCTTTATTAAGCATGATAAGTTTCTCTCATGCAATAAGGATGTGATGGGGTCGCTTGAAAGGCCCGTTTCAGACCTACACGGGCATGTATGTGTAGCCTAAGGAGAATCGAAAAAGATGGGGGCAAAGACACATGGATAGTTGATTCTCGCGCCTCTATACATCTCACAGGCAATGTTGAGCTGTTGGTGAATCTCACAAATTCACATGGGATCAAAGATGTTAGAGTGGCCAATGAAGCCACGTCACTAATCGCGATAGTTGGAAGTGTACGTGCATCCTCAAAAATGATGATTGAAGAGGTTCATTGTGCTCCTGAGTTTCCAATGAACTTATTGTCCGTGAGTTACATTTACAAAGACCTTGGGTGTCATGTAGTGTTTGATGAGGCACACTGCTACTTCCAAGATCATCATACGGGAGGGATTATAGGCGGGGGTATAGAACGAGATGGTCTCCATTACCTCGACACGCCCACTCTGTTTGCTAGAACTATTTCCATAGCTACTAATCCTTAGCTATGGCATAGGAGACTTAGACCCATCCCTTAAGAAGATGCACCAGATGTATCTTAATTTGCTAGACTCATTGACTATGGAGTGCGAGGATTGCCAACTTGGGAAGCATATCACAGGAGTACATATCCAAAGAGAGATGCTAGGGTGAGTCCTGTTCCCTTTGCTCATATACACTACGATGTCTACGGGCCATCTAGAGTATCTACTCCAAGAGAACATCGATATTATGCAATCTTTGTGGATGATCATAGTCATCTTACTTGGGTCCTCTTGATGAAGGCACAATCAGAGATTCCTCAGATTATACAACAGTTTCTTTCATAAGTTCAGACCAATATGCTACCAACGTCAAGATTTTTCGCAATGATAATGCACTAGAGCTTATGCAACAAGAAGTACAGGAGCTTTTCTCTTCCAGTGGCGTTATTCACCAGACATCGTATGCTCATACATCCCAGCAAAATAACGTGGCCGAGAGAAAGCTTCGACATATTCTTGATATTGTTAGGACATTGATGATTCACATGAAGGTTCCTAAACAGCTCGAAGGAGATGATATACTTACTACGACATATTTGATTAATCGGATACCTTCGTCTATGCTTGGAGGATAGATTCCATATCAAGTGATCTATCCAGATTGTGACAGGCCCTTTGCTTTTCCATTGATGATTTTTGGGTGTACTTATTTTGTACAGGCATATGACAACCAAGACAAGTTTTCACCTCAGGTAATCAAGTATGTCTTCCTTGGATATTCCAGAACCTAGAAGGGATACGGGTGTTATAACCCCATCCGTAGGAGATATATTGTTGCAGCAAATGTTACTTTCTTTGAGAAGATCCCATACTTCTCAAAAGAAAGAGCCTCTATACAGGCCGCTTTGGAGGAGACACAGATTTTATCATCGGAGTCTGCAAATTTCACCTAAATCTATGACTCATCATATTATGACAGATGAGAATGGCTCAGATACTGAGGAGCAGGCGGTGCAGAAGAAGTCCAGTAGAGTATGTATTCTTCAACCTTTATCTCAATATACCGATGTTGCCCATCTAGAGGATGGGGTTCGTCAGTTTGCCCCAGCCATTATCACAGCTATTATACCCAGAGATTTTGTTCAGGCCTCTCAGGATTTTAGGTGGCATGCAGCAATGGATGAAGAGATGTAGGCACTACAGTCTCGAGAGACATGAGATCTTGTACCATGTCCCCCTGGTGGTACTATTGTTGATTGTAGATGGATTTATACCATCAAGTATATAGCTAATGGGACTGTAGATAGATATAAGGCCAGACTTGTTGCCAAGGGATTTACCCAAACCTAGAGATAGACTATCTTGAGACATTCTCTCTTGTGGCTCGTATTACATCTATCAAGATCATCTCAATTGCTGTTGTTAGGAGTTGACCTTTGTATCAGGTGGACGCTGCAAATGCATTCTTATATGGTGATTTCTCTGAGGAATACATGAGACAGCCACCAGGGCACAATACTCAACCAGAGTACAGTACTCAAGGGGAGCTTATGTGTCGCATGAGGAAGGCTATATATAGGTTAAAACAGAGTCCCCATGCATGATTTGAGGGGCTTAGCTCAGAGATTGAGAGAATTGGATTCCAGAGCTCCAGCTCAAACCATTCTATATTTCTCAGGAAGACTAGGTACAGTAATCATGAGTGAGTTGTCATTCTTGTTTATGTAGACGACATGATTCATACTGGAGATTATCATGATGGAATTATCCAGACCAAGTCCTTTTTACAGTCCACTTTTATCACTAAAAACTTAGGTGATCTTAGATATTTTCTGAGGATCGAAGCAGTTCAACAAGTATCCTGTCTTTCCTTATCACAGAGGTGTAGGTTCTTGAGGAGGATAGGTTGCTTAGGACCAAGTCCTCTGGTACAGTGAAGTCAATGACTACATATTCTTTTGAGGAGGACCCACTATATGAGGATGTCACTCGATATCGCAATACAGTGGGACGTTTGCTATACCTTGCTATCATAAGGCCTGACATCAATTTTGTCGTAAGCAAGGCTAACCAGCACATGCAGACTCCACGATATAGTCATTGGCATGAGGTTTGCCTTATTCTTAGGTACCGCAAGGTGACACCAAGTAGAGGACTCTATTACAGAGATGGTGACAGTCTGGACATTCTAGCCTACTCTGATGCAGATTATGCTGGGTCTATAGATGACTCATGTTCTACTTCAAACTTTGCAATCTATCTTGGTGGGAACCTAGTCTCCTGGAGGACTAAGAAGCAAAACGTTGTTGCTCGTTTGAGCACAAAGGCTAAGTACAGTTTAATGGCTCAAGCTACTTGTGAGATTATGTGGGTTGTCTACTTTCTGCAGGGCTTGGCCATTCAGATCACTATGCCAGTTCCACTTCTTCGTGACAACAAGTCAACCGCATATATTGCTTCGAATCTAATCTTTCATGAAAGGACCAAAGCATATTGAGGTAGATTGCCACTTTATTCGTAATGTAGTTCTTACAGGGAAGATTAACACTTCCTATGTTTCCTTTGAGCTTCAAGTAGAGGATATATTCACCAAGGCTCTTAAGAAGAAATGTCTTGGTTTCCTATGCGACAAGTTAGGTCTCGTTTCTACTCCCCAACTTGAAGAGGAGTGTTGAGCCTAGGGATGTATTACTACTTTACATTAATTTTTCGATGACTATGTAATTTTCACAAACCTCTCTATTTATAAAAGAGATGCTAAGATTTCCTTTCAACAATAATGCATCTTTTTCCCTTCACACACCCCATTAAACTCCAAGGGATATTGGCATTCTCATTGCCCTCATCTACCACTAGCAGTATTATCTTATCCTGAAAACCTCAAATGGCAAGGCTATCATAATTAAACACATAGTAGGACAGGTCCTTGGTTTGGTTTGCATCCTAGAAGGCTTAAGAGATCTATTTTTTCCTACATGTGTGAGCATCTTTAGTTTTATAGCATCTATTTGTTTTAGTTTCAGCATTATTATGGGGTCATTTTAGTCTTGAGTATTCTATTGTTACCTTTTTTCCTAGTTGTAAATTCAGTCCAGTCAATAAAGATGCCTGCTATGCATCTGGACGTGGAAAATGAAGAAAACTTACATTTTTATTTCATACAACGGTTTAAACCTTTTCCAAATTAGATGAAGTCAACCACACGAGTTCTTCACCTCTGATGAGCACAGTTAATTCCAAGACTCAATGAATGGAACCTCTGCATTCTATTCATATCCAACAAAATTAGCAACAACTACTTTCCCAATCAAATTTCTGCAATTCCTGCAACTTCTGTTTATGGAGATTACCACTCCCAAAGTCCACCTTCAGTTGCCATTTGTAGTTATGTTTAGACTTCTCTAACTCATGATAATCTCAGTAGTCCTTTTGAGAGTGAATGTCTCTATAGTGGAAATGCCTAGGTGTAGTGCGTACATGCATATATCGTTTGATGAGCATATCACAGTACCTTGATGACAACCATAGCACCCTATTCAACAATCATTCTGTATCCTGAAGACCCAAGTAAATGAAGGCATTAGAACAGAAGGTTTTTGGTTTGTCCATTTGCATCCTACAATATTTTCAAATCACCATCTAAGACACAATTTGTTTAGAGGAATTGAGTTGGAGGGATTGAAAAAAAAGGGCATGGGATTGTGCCTCAATCGCGCCTCAATCCCAGGATAAAGTGGTTTTTGTGTCTGTTTGTTATAGTTGGCAATCCCAGATTAAAACGAGTAATCCCATGTTTGGCATAGTTGGGTGTTGAGACTCCACCAGTGGAGTCTCAGAATACACCGTTGTATTCTTAAAATCCACCAATGTATTCTACATGTGCATTCGAAGACCCTACCCGTTGATTATGAGAATCCATCGGTGGAGTTTCATAATACACCAATGTATTCTTAGAATCCATCAATGGATTCCCAAACCCATGCGTGGGATTGTACGCAGGACCAAACTATCCCACCCACCCCCCGGATAGAATAATACCGAGATTGTGTGCTTTAACCCGATAATATCCTATCCTGGGATAAACTCAGCCAAACAGAGGATTGCGACCACAATACCACCAAATAAACGGTACCTAAAGCTTCCAATGTATCCTTAGCCACCCACTTTGCATTTTTTAATTTTAGCAACATCATAAGGCACCATTTGTTTACCGGAATTGAATTAGGGGGATTGAAAAATAAAGCATCGAGATTGTGCCTCAATCCCGGGATAAACTGCTTTTGCATTTGTTTTTTATAGTTGGCAATCCCGGGATTAAAACGAGTAATCCCGCATTTAGCATGGTTGGGTGTTAAGACTCCACCGGTAGAGTCTCAAAATACACCAGTGTATTCTTAGAATCCATCGGTGGAGTCTCAGAATACACCGGTGTATTCTTAAAATCCACTGGTGTATTCCACATGTGCATTCGAAAACTCCACCCATTGATTATAAGAATCCACTGGTGGAGTTTCAAAATACATCGGTGTATTCTCAGAATCCACCAGTGGATTCCAAAATCCATGCACTGGATTGTGCACGGGATTAGACTATCCCACCCCCCTTAGGATAGAATAATACTGGGATTGTGAACTTTAACCCGGTATTATCCTATCTCGATATAAACTCAGCCAAACGGAGGATTGCAGCCACAATACCGCCAAACAAACAGTACCTAAGGGTCCATTGTCCTAGCCTTATCAATATATTAGTATTCTTAATTCTTTTCCTAATTTAGAAGTCAATCCAATCAAGATGTTGCCATGCTTGTCAATAGGGAAAGTACATAAAACTTCTATATTTTGAAAAAGGTAAGATCTGAACCCTAGTGTCTTGAATTTTATGCAAATCACCCAAGAACTAGACCATTCATTCCATATATAAAATACTACACAGTGGCAGTGAATTCCTAGAGATATCAGATACCTCTGTCTATTGCTTCTTTTATTTTTCTGGCTGATGACCGCGTTCCACCAAAATGATTATTCTGAAAGAAGTTTAACAATTTAAAAACCCAACAATACAAATCATCCTTAATGTCTGCATAACACTCCCTGACTATCTGTAACTGCAACAATTCCAATGATCTCTCTTATTTTCCCACTTTAAACCCTGCTATGACATAGACTGTTAAGAAATTCCCTGTCACAGGAAGAGATAACATGATATGAACTTGATCGACAATGATATTTCTGACAAATCACAATTGCAGTTTACTTGGTATTGTTCAAACAATAAGATATTAATCGAATATCTGAAAAAGATAAGCATTTCAGATTTCTTGAAAACGCAAGACTTTAAATATATAAATATGTTTTCATAAAGAACATGCCTCAAGAGCAGTTACTCCAGCTGTTCCCCTGCCACTGAGACCTCTTCTGACTTTCAACTTTTTCAAGAATGTTTCATACAACATAAATTGTATAGAAGGGTTGCTAACCTGTTAAATAAAAATAAATGCCATGTATCATTCTATGAAAATGTTGCAGACATTTAACTTCTACTTCGTACTCTAGAATCGGTACTAACCATGATGAGCGTTGGAAACACACCCTTCCAGAAACCCCACAAACCTGCTTCATCATAAAGTTCCTGAACCTAAGCAAGTGATAAATAGGAACAATTAGAAAGGGAAATGACACCGGTGACTACAGAGATAGATCAATCTTCCTCAAAAAATTCCTTTAAGCCCATACATGTAAAATATTTGACACAGCCTCTCAACAAAATGGTAAATAATCGAGCTTCATTGAGTTACAAAAGCCTACTAACTTTGGTACTTCCTGTCAGAACTTGGACTTTTGAGAGGCTTCTAAATGTCTACTATCCCCTTAAACAAATTAATGCTTGTGAAAAGTGACTAGTGGCATGCTTAGTTTCAGAATATCAAATGAACACAGTACTGGCAATACATTGCTGTGAAATTTCCATGTTCAGTTGCTGACAGGTTCTGATGAGAATGAATCGGCAACCTTTCCTATGAATACATGTTCTGATGAGGGTGATCATTTTTACCCACAAGATCCCCTTCAAATAAAATGTTGCTTAAAGCACCAACATTTGTCTACAAGTTCAACCAACATTTAAAGAGAGGATCGTTCATTTGGAAAACATAAATATTCAAGATAGTTACTGTTTGATTTATTAAAATGATCAGTGATGGATCAAATACACAAAGCCAATTCCCTCACCATCGGGGTCAATATCTCAACCCAAAACCAAAAAAGAACATAACAAGTAGCAAGAGACCCACTATATCTGCACAACACTTCTTCCATGAGGAATGCTACAGTACACCAAACCACTTTCTGTATAAATTTCAAAACATCAACAGAAAACCGCACAAGCAAATGAATCAATCTAGGAAACCATGAAATCCCTATTGAAGTTTAGACCCATTGCAAAGAACCAGTCCAACAGAAATTCACTGCTTCCTCTTTTCCCCTTTTTGGAAAGCAGACTTGTTAACTCTCCTTGTCACAACGTCTCCTCCACAAAAGAAACCCCATCATATCAGGTATGAAAAGCCCACACAAGCACTTTCCTTCACAGAATCTACCATCATTGCCAATCCCTATAACAATCAAGGGCAAGGCAGTCAAGAAACCAACTTGACACAAAACCAGTCTGAAGTTCACAAAGCAGATACTTGGTCCATGTTTGGATCCAGTCTCAAGAATAAGAAATTCAATCCACAGTTGGCTCCAGAACTGAAAGGTGTAGGGTAGTCATTTCTGATCCTCTTGAGTAGTATATCGTTCATGTCAAATAAGATAATCCAGAGAAGTTTTAAACATCCTTCTTCCAGAAACTGTCACCAAAATGAGTGCCAAACAAAAAATTTTCAGCATCATAGATTGATCTTTTAGAATCTCTACTGCCAAAAAAGGGCAGAATGAATTAGAAATTTGGAAATAACAATAAAGAGAAACAGAAAGAGGTTTACATGAATGGAGCATCAACTTTCATACATGTTTCTGGCACATATACTCTAAAGGGCTCTTACGATTGACAACCAAAACAGTTGTTCAAGATGCTGCTATCACTGACTATCTTAGTATACCACCATATAGGTTCACTGGAACAATAACCAAATTCCAGGATTCTTTTTTTTTGAAGGGTAAAAGGAAGGTTGCTTCAGGCCAGCAAACCCCTGCCAAATTCTAGAATTTAAAATACATAGCTTTTTATTGGTAAAATTTCTTCAGCAATGGCTCATGTTTCAACACTTCGCAACAAAAAATTCAACTGCACTGTTATCTGTGTCTTTTGCTGTGAAAGATAAATCCAGGCCCAAAGAAAAAGGCATAGAAAATTAGGAAAACATACTGCCTGATTGGTTCCATAAGGTACAAGCTCAACTGAAGATTGAATGCCATCAACAGGAATATCGGATAGCGGATCATCACATCTACGCTTTGTTATCTTAGTATGTGTCTGCAAAATAAAATTTTATTTTATTTCACACAAACATTGCCTTGACAATTGTAATACAAAAATAGAACCGAGAACTGTGAAGATTATTGACTAGTTAATGAGAAGGCTGAGAATGAAATATGTAAATCTAAAATTAAATGAAAATCTAAATTTCCAAATCGACAGGCTTTTGATTTTCTAACAGAAGCATGAAATCACCCTCTAGTACAAACCTGCATTCGTGTAACAACAACCCAGATTGGATTTGTCAGCAGCACATTCAGACACCTGCATGGAAAAGAAACTGGAAAGATTTGTCAAAGAGAACAATTGTAACCTGCTTGCCTATCAAAAATAGAATTTGTAGATCACCACAGGAACTAAATACATAAATTGATCTTACGTCACCCGTTGCCATTTCAAGATTCTGCTTTAATCTTAATTTCTTTTCTTTTTTTTAGGAGGCCTCATGACACTGAAAAGGAGTAAGTCTGTTCTTGATACAGGTAGTTTCTAAACACAGACAAATTACCCGGACAAAGCAGCTACAACAAGTGATTGGAACACTCCAACAGACCCATCCCCAACTCCTTTCTTCCAACGATCAAGTGCAGCATTTTCCGCTCTAGTCCTGAATAACTGATAGAAATAGTAGTAGACACCCTGTTCCAGACAAGAGCAACTTATTCAAATATCCAAGGGGTTATACAATTATACCATGACCTTTTAGCAATAGAACTAGAGCAAGACCTTTTAGCAACCACAACATTATCTTAGCCTACTCTGCAACTGGCACTATTTTTATTGCAAAGCATTATCCAGGAAAAACTCCTTGAGATGTGTTTTATCCAAGGATGTGCAGCACATTGCAAGACTTGTGGGCCAATGATTCAGTCACTTTGCACCACAACCTCAACATTCAGTTGTGTGTTCACAAAAAAAATGGATAAATGCAAGAATTTTCATGTAGTAGGATGTCATCTTAATCCAACACTATAGTGCTTGACTCACAAAGTATTCAAATTATTCCCAAATTTTGAAAGTTAGGGAAAACTACAATTCTACGTATTTAAATATTTTAACATGCAATTGAATCAAGTGGATCGAGTAAAAGATGACTGTTACTATCATGGTTTGCAAATTGTTTCCAAAATTTGAAAGGTATCAGAATTTTAAGTTAGTTTTACCTATCTCTTTTGCCTTGCATGAAATTGATATCAAGTGGTTTGCGGGAAAAGCAGTTTTAACTTTCAACAATGTAAGTCAGCAAATCTACTGCCCTATTGAAGTATTGGCTGTAGATGAAAATTTAAGGGAACTTGCTAGAGCCCAACTCTTTTGATGCAAAACCATAAGATACTTTACTACCAAGTCAGTTCATTACATTCCAAGTTCGTGACTATCCTCTGTTAAATGTAAGAAAGCATTATATCATATAAATATTCCTCGAAGCAATGGTATAGGCAACCATAATCTCAAGCACTAAACCTATCCACAGATTGCGAAGCAAAGAAACCAAAAATACCCATAACTTGGAGCCTGTGTCAGTACCATCTTAGTTCTAATACAAGGTTTCATGAACTACAAGCATGTATATCTTTCACCAACTTGTTTCTATGAACCTTGTTCAATTAAAATGACCA
The DNA here is from genome assembly GCA_037157565.1 of Thalassia testudinum. NCBI lineage: Eukaryota > Viridiplantae > Streptophyta > Magnoliopsida > Alismatales > Hydrocharitaceae > Thalassia > Thalassia testudinum. Next base: position 158,666,161 of record JAZHRO010000073.1, read on the forward strand.
TTGCAATGGAGTTGCAAAAAGGCTTTGGACATGAGGCTTGTTCTAAAACGGACAATGGTATCCACACAGACAATCTCCCACCCTAATTTGCACCCAGCTCTCCTCACCCCACAATCTCAACATTGCGAAAGAACGCACAACAGCAGTCTAGCTTTCTGCTGTGGGCCTCCCTTTTTTTTGGCAGGAGTTGGGATTTTGCATGCACAGGGGGATACAAAAGTGGCCATCCTTCTTGAAAAAAGGCTAGGATATAAAATAGGTAAAACCAGATCTTTCAAAACCATGATTCAAGATACTCAACATGTTTAAACAACACAGACATGACCAGAAAATATTGCACCATGCTGCATTTCAAGACAGCCCCTAACTTTATTTCAACAAAACTAATTTCGAAGCAAACCAAATACTGAAAAGAAAAATAAAAAACACATTTGCCATTATACGTCTAAGCTTAAAAACGTGATTAGATACCATCGTAAACATGCCATTTCAGTCAACATCAGAAAAGCATGAAGACACCTGCCGACCATCCATCCAAAGCACCTCAATCATCCATCACACATACGAATGCCACCAATAAAAAAAAAAAAACAAGGTGAATTGCACATGTACCCTTCTCACACATATATTGCAGACATACCCACTTTACATCACTATTGCCAAAAAAAATCCTCATGCATCACCTACCAGGTAGGTGACACTTCAATTCTTAACTTCTACAGTTGAGTGAAACCTGATTATTGGAATAATTTCCTTAATCTTAGGCCTAGTATACTTCGGAGCCAACCCCCATTTACAGGTGCGTTTCCAAGGGTTTTGGCAATCCGAATTTCTTCAAGAAAAAGAGTTTGGTATTCATATGCAAACCTAGGATGTCGTCTCCCCCACAATGACAAGTCAAACGCTAACCCCTAACCACTCAAAGCAAACAAAAACAGGAACTGACTGTAGATTGACCCTATTCCGGAGCACATGCAAATAGAAGCTGGCCCCCAACTCCACAAATGCCAACTCATGCTTTCAAATCCGCGATGTAAACTAGCCCTAAATTGTTGTTAGATTAACCATTCCTAGACGTGGTGTTTGGTAAGGGTAGTAGATTTGTGGAATACATAGAGGAATATAGAATGAGGGGAATGGAATGGTAGAATAAATAGGTTAAACCGTTTGGAAGATTTGACGTGTTCTAGATTTATCCTAAGTAGTTAAGTTCCCCTTGACTCGACGCAAGTAATAACCGGGTTAAGTCAAAGCAAACAACAAACGGGGGGTTAAGTCCATTTAACCTGCTTAACAAACACCGCCAGAGTGAGCATTGGCTGACGCAGCAAAAGGAGGGTATATATGCAAAATTTTTATCTAAGGAGGGCACCAACGCAAACAACCCCCCAAAATCAAATCGCCCAACAAAACAAGAGCACAGAAAACGAAAGCCACCGTCAAGCACCCTCTTCGAGATCCGAGTAGTCAACTCTAATCAAACATGTAAAAAAAAAGGAGAAGCGTCCCAGTCTCTCTCACCTGCGACGCCGCCGTGCCGACCAGCGACGGCGTCAGCCCCCCGTAGAGCCTCTGCCACCCCTCCTCCTTCACGACCTAAACGTCGAAAACAAGAAAAGGAATCATCAGAAAAAAAAAAAAAACCCTAGAAAATGCCCTCCACGGAGATGGCTTGCACGAAGAAACCCGCATACTTTGCACATCTGCCGGATCGTCCCATCGCCCTTCCTCTCCCCCCGGGGGTCCCGATCCGTCTGCTGCCGCGTGTTCACCTGTAGCACCCGGTGGTGTTCGCGTCAGGTGGGGGCGTGCTTGGAAGGAAATGGCGGGGAGTGGGGGTTACCGTCTGGAGGGGGTAAGTGAGGAGCTGCGAGATGATGCCGCCGCCGGCGCCCGCGAGGCCGTTGATGAGGGCGTCGGAGGACATCGAATGGTCCGGCCTTCTTCTCCCGCGCGCCCGATCGAGGTAGACGGCGGAGATGGAGTTTCGGAGAACCTCAAAACCCCTCGGGGGAAGGTGGAGGTGGAGGTGGAGGGAGTGGGGAGGGAGGAGGACGATGTGACCGCGGGAACAGCCGAAGCGGATTTAGGCAGAGTCGGGAGTGGTCGTGCGGAATGACCGGATTGGCCCCGTGGACGACGTCACAAACACGGGGGATGTCGAGGGTCGTTTTGGGAACCGGGAAAAGACGGTTATTTGGCGGTCGAATCGTGGAGGCGGGCTCTTGCAAGCAAGGTGGGTTTGGAAGTTTTGCGAGACGTTGTCCAGACTTTTGGACATGATTTGCATGTGATCCTTCGAAGGTTAGTTTATTTGAAGGTTAGCATTTCTTCTAAAGTTAACCTTCGTTTATTTAAGAAGTTGATTCGTATAATTTTAATATTTATTTTGAAGAGTTGACATGTATTTTTGTTAACATAAGTTATAAGTTGTGTTAATTTCGTAATTTTTTTATATTTAAATTATTATCTTTAAAAATTAATGTTAACATCAATTCAAGTAAATATCATAAAGGTTAATATCATAGCTTAATTAAGTTAAGTAAATAAAAACAAATGTTAACATTACTCTACAAATAAATATAAATAAAAGGTAACACCAATTTCATATTTCTTAACACTAATTTTCTTCCCAACGTACTAATTTGGTTCTATGAACTACCCGGGAGCAAATGTATTTGGAATGAGGTTAATTTTTAGAATTGGTTAACTTTTTTAAAATATATTAGCCACGGAGAGGTTGATAAGATGGTAAAGATTTTACTTATTATCTAGAGGTTATTAGATCAAATCTCGTGGCTATCATATCTACCTTTCTTGGAAAAAACTTTTACAATGGGCAAAAGGTTCCATTTTGGCAATAAGTGACAATAGTAGGGAGGCCAAAGTCACAAAAATGTTATGATAGGGTAAAACGATCAAGGCTACTTATTTTGCAATGAGAGAGTGTGATTGAGAGAAGCATATTTTTATCTCTTATGAAAATTGGAAGGTTTACTACTAGAAGGGTAATTGTACAGTATTGAGAAAACCCCTAAAATTGTGCTTGTCAAATTCTCCTCCTCAATTGTCATGAAACTTCTCTTCTTCTTCAATTGCAGCAAAATTTGAACGTTGTGATTGTTAAATGTTTCCTAAGTAGAAAGAAAGTGCTTGATTTTAATTATGAAATAAGTACTTAGAATAACCCTGATACTATCCTCTCTCTCAAAACCCTAAGCACCACCACACACAAGTGTCAATTTAGCTCTTCGATCGACTATTGAGGGCTAGTCAGGTTCCATCCCCACCTCCATCTCTCAATTCTCACCCCTTCCCTCTATCTTCCTTGGGTACAGTCTTGGTAAGCTACCTCCTTTCATTGCCATGATCGCGATTCTCGCCTTCCTCCCATCCCCAACTTGAGTCTATTACCCCCCTCCTCCTCAAGTTACTCCTTGTCTCCGTGGTTGCAAATCTTCGATTACTAGCTCTGTGGTTGCAGGTTGTGGGCTCTACGATCATTGAGGCACTGAGTCGATTTTTGTTGGCACTACCAGTGATTTAAATGCCAACGGCATGCCGTCGGTAAGGGGGTTTTTGAAGGAAGGCTATGCCAACACAAAAATAGTGTCGGTTTATAGGCATGCCGATGGTTTTCACCGGCATGCCGACAGTTGCCGACGAAACGGCAGCATGCCGACCGTCTGCTGAGTGGGGGAAGGCCTGCGTTGGGAATTGGAGCGGCGGGAATCTGAAAAGGAATTGGAGGGGAATTTTTTTAAGACTTTAAAGCTGACTTGTGGGAATCCCATGGGTTAGTTTAGTCCCTGGGGTACTATTTAGAGAACACACACGTTGATTTTTTTGTCATATAGGTTTAAATAATAATTATTTTTTGTTCATATAGCCTTACATACAACTGTAAATATGTTTCTAACATTTTTTTTAGTTGTCTTTCAAATTTTAATCATTTCTGTCATTTCTGTCGGCATGCATCGGCATGCCCTCGGCGTGCCTCGAAATGTCATTTTTTCGGGTCGTTAAAATTGTCGAAATCGTCCATTGAAAAATGGGTATTTCCACGGCATACCTTCGGCATGCCCACGAAATGCATACATACAATTTCATTGACACGATGTCAAAATCGGCATTTCGAACCTTGGGCACTACGATCGTTGGTCACCATCTCCTCGAATTCCAGGTAATTGACTTTATTGATCGTGACTAACCACTAGTCACATGTTGCTAGTTAGCAAGTTATGTTCTTTCTTTTGTTATCAAGTCAATAGCTCCTCAATGGATGGTCTTCTCCCCCCTTGGTTGGCTTTCGTAGGATGAGCTTTATGTTAAATATTGTGTTGAGCCTCTATTATTACCGTGCTGAGAGTGCTAAAGGCCATGCAAGCGATTTACAAAGCTTTGTCGACCTCTGTTTCATCCTCCCATGGACAGCAGTCCTATCCACTATGACCTCACTTGTAGATTCCTTCGTGGTATCTTTTTAATGTTTCTTGGTTTTAATCATTGCAATGGGTGTCCTCACTCCCTACTTCTCTACCATTTTTTTGATCTATAATGACTTACTTTGTAGAGCATATTGAAGATAATTGGATATAGGAAAAGTTGAGGTTACTTCTTGTGTGATTTTAGTTTTGTGAATCCAAGGTTCTCTTTGGTGGTTTGAAGGGAGCAACCATTAGGCTTGGTAGAGTTAACTCACAGTGGATATAGGGAATGTTGGTTTTGCCTAACTCAAGTCTCATCTCTCACCTCCACACTTCTCTTTTCTATTTGGAGGTTATGCTTGAATCTAAACTCCCACACGACCAAGTGGTTGGCCAACTCCTAATGCAGATCATGATGATCATCAAAAAAGACTTCAGTAGCACCATCGTTATATAAAAGTGTGAAACAAATGTTCAATCTATTACAAGATTGTATTTCAATAATGTTTTCTTTGCTTTGTGTATTTTATTTTTCTTTTCTTTTGATCCAATTTTTGAGGGTATTGATTGTCTCTCCCTCACTCATCTGTAGACTACGTTTATTTGTAATCATCTCATTCTCAATTATGAAGTTATTATTATTAAAAAAAAAAAAACTTGGACTTACTATGATAAATGAATTGATATATTATAAGTACAATATTGAGAGCCATTATTTATTTGTTTAATATTTAATATTTTATTTTTTTCTATTTTATCAGTGTTAGGATAATAATTGATTACATCTAATCAGCAAATAAATGTGTTACGAGAAGAAAAGCGAGATTATAAATTCTAAAGTTTTAGCACATTGAAAATCTTATAGCACTTACGTGCATTGCATGTATAAATTTGCTAGGAATAACTTAGTTTCTCACTTTCATTACCTAACATAGCCCCAATAAAATCAAGTTGTTATTTGAATGAATAGTAGGATAAATTAGGTAATTATTTATTTGGGTAGTAGAATAAGTAGTGGAATAAAAATAATTAATATATTGATATGATATTAATGAATAATATTTTAATATTATGATAAAAAATAAAGTAGGTAAATGTGATGCTATTAGATATTTTAAGTTAAAGTTGAGAATGTGTATATTTGATAGATGTTGATGTTTTATGTGATGGAGTGAATTAAATATTATTAAATTCATTAGAGAAGTTATCCCCTGCGATATCTTTCTAATATATCTCAAGTTAATAGATCTTAAGCTTTGTTTGTTACATAGAATATAATAATTTATCCTATGTTAGGTGAGTTTAATCTTGAAAGAGAATCTCAAAATAAGGGGTAAATTTATTTCAGGTGAGAAGTAGAATAAATTTATTTCTCTTCTTTAGAGACATCAACTTCACTTATCCCCTTAAATATCCCTACCTATCCCTTGATTTGAATCATATCTCTTCCAAATATCAAAATCAATTTATCACAAATTTATCTCTTAATTTCATTACCTATAAAATTTATTCCTTAAAATTTATCCTCCTAGAAAAAAAGGCCTGAGACTTTTTTTGTTTATCTTATCTTTTGTAAGTGGCATAATAAATTATACATTTGAGCAAAAGGGAAAACTTTAGTATAAATGGACCAATTTTCCCTTTCGGTAGCCCACATTTTCTCCTGTCCCTCCAACAGAAAATTGATGTTGCGGAACAAGTTTAGAAGATGATGTTAAAATGGATCGGGTTGGTAGTTAGAGGGTTAATTTATTTGGAGGGTTAGAAAATTAATATTTTATATTTATTTATAGAGTAATGTTAATATTTAATTTTTATTTAAAGTTATGATGCTTACTTAAATTAATGTTAACATCAATTTTGGAGGAGGAAGGTTTAGATGCGAGACAGTTACAAAATTAATATCTATTTTGCTAACACTTCTCAAAATTGATGTTAGTAAAAGTTAATGTTAAGGACTCTTAATCCAATTTTCCAATATATAGGATAACCCCTCAAGTAAATGACTACTAAGCTTTCTTTTGAAAGGTTAACCAGCCAAATAAACTAACCTATAAAGTTGCACACAAAGAGCGAAATCAGTAGTGTAATAGTTTTTCATTAATAAGGTATTAGCTCCACAATTACTACGCTAAATACAACTCTAGGATCTATTCCTTGCTAAAAAAGAAGAGGAGAAGAAATATAAATAAAAGCCTCCACAATCTATCCATTATGATATCTCATCCTGTCTTGATCATAGAGTGCGCCACTTTTTTTGAGATGAAAAAGATTCTTAAGAAGGTAACTATGGTGAACATGAAACTTTAGTATACTCACCATTGAGCATGTTGAGCCAATTTTAGCATCAATTTAAAGCACAATTCCTATTTTTGGGTGCATGAATGACATCTAAAATGGTATGATAAAAATTAATTTTGTTGTGTCGCAACTTTTCATGGAATATTTGTTAAGAATGCACCTACAATCAATCAATGCACTTTCTAATACATGTCATCATAAGTATCACCATTAATGAAAGACCCCACCCATCATCAGTTCAGCCTCATTTACCAACATAATAAGAAAAGAGATAGGAATAGATTACCTTAATCAGCATCTTTATATATCATCATATTACGTCACATTAATATCAATATATATTAAAATATATCTACTTCAATATAACATATATATTAACAATATCACATTATATTTTAATATTAAATAAATACCTATAAACATTACATTAATACTACATATCATTTTATTTCTATAATATTTTATCTTAAAATAACTCTTATTCAAATATCAAACACAACCTTGGTGTATGAATCACAAGGCCATTGTATTTTCATTTCTGTAGAGAAATTGTCTGCTCTCCATGTACCTATTAGGGGTCGTAAGTCTCGTCACTTACACTACTCAGTTTCCCTGATGATGAGAACACCATCATGAGTCATAACTAACTCAATTTGATCTGATAAAGTCATTAAATGTTTCTACATAACCATCAGATGACTGCAATTCATTGCAAATCCATTCTGAGGGAAATACAGTAAACTAGGGTTAAAACTGCAATTTTACCATTATATCATGAATGCAGAATAACTGCGGGTTTCTCCAAGGGCTAATCAAAGGTTAAATGGTCTTAAAAGTCTAACAAGTGGGTTAGTACAGACAGAAAAGGGTTTTCGCGTGTTTTGAGAATTAAATGACATTTGAAACCCTAAAAATAGACCCACTTAAAAAACTGAGGTTTTAGTCAGGATAAAATTCACCTAAACCCTCTAAAATTCATAGAAAAATATTCTCTAGGGTTTGGTACCTTCAATTTGACCATTTTGCACCCGTCCATGAGCCCCAAAACCTTTCAAATCTCTCATGTGAACGCATGAGAGATTTGGGTATCATAGAGTTTCCAAACTCCGGCTAACTATCTAGCTCCAAGCTCAAATCGATCTCTAGACCCCTATAAAAGGATCCTCAGACCACGTTGAGTTCCTCAAGCTTGATTCCGGCCGTGAAACCCCCCTTCCTCTCTCCACTCCAGTCGAGAAGCTTCGCAAGCTCCGACTATTCATCCTAATCTCCTTCGTCGTCCGTCCGCAATACCAGCAGCTGGATTTCCTTCCTCTCTCTCGTCTGCTCTTGGTCGTACCAGCAGGAGCCTCCTTCCCATCGTCATTGCCGCTTCTACCTCACCGGAGCCTTCGTTTTCTCCAGAGCCGGCATACCTCCAGTAAGGAGAATCCTCCTCTTTTGTCTATTAAATTAGGGTTAGATTAGATTCTAAATTCTCTTAGGTTAGTTTCTGTAACGACCCTGACGTGGCGACAACTAGATTTTGTTATAGCGTTGTAGTACAGTTAGTTATTGCCATCATTCACTAATATTTATTACTCGGAAAATAAAGTTCTCCCGAGATCGAACTCAGGGAGCAAGTCGTATTCTAGAGATATACATGTTCTATTCAAAAATAAAGAGAGAGAGAGAGAGAGGGATAGAGATGAAAGTTTGGGTTCTTCTTCTTTTCTTCTTTCTTTCTCTTTGTCTTCTCCTCTTTAGCTTTTGTTCTTCCTATTCTTCTTCTTCTTTTCTTGTTTCAGATCTTCTTCTTTCTTCTCTTCTTCTTCTGCGGTCCTTCTTCTTCTGCTTGGCTGCTCCGCCTCTCTTCTTTTCTTCTTCTTTGTCTTCACCTGTCTTCAGGACGTTGTCTGATTTTCCAATCAGACGACTTAACCCGCGGATGCTGCAGTGTCTCCTCAGTTCTTCTTCTTCTTCCACAGTCCTTCTCTTCTTTTTCACCTGTGCCTGCACGCTCAAGAGTTCAACATCAGAGGGCAAAACCTACTCTATCTCCCCCCCGCGTCTCTCTCTCTCTGAATTTGCTCTTAGGAAGGCTCTCCCAGAGCATCCGGGTAATCGGGTACGCGGGTCGCGCCCGGGTCCAGGCCCACCGGCGTGCGGTGGTGGGCGAGGAGTGCAGGTCGGGCTAATCGGGTCGGGCCAGGTCCGCGGGGCGTGAGCGCGGACGAGGCCGGGTAGTCGGGCGGGTGAGAGGGACCTCACACCGTGAACTGAGGCGAACAGCTTAAGGCACTTTTTGCCTTTAAGCGCCTGCGCGCCTCTGCAATGTTCTGAGGTGGGACTAAATGTCCCACCCCAATTGAGCGCCCGCAACGGAGGAAGCAGCGAGCAATCGCGGCTTCACGCGAGGCCTTCGCCCCAGCTGCGAGCCTGGGACTCTTCGCAGAGATGCCCCGCGCAGCCTGGGAGTCGGACCTGGGTGAAGCGCACCTGGAGCTGCAGGTTGAAGGTGCTCCTTCCACGCAGCAATGGCGACGGCAGTCGAGATACCTGTCCACAGAGGAACGGCCTCTCGGCCTAATCAGATACGCGGAGAACCTTCGCCGTGGCACGGCGAAGGTGGTGGGATGTCTGGCAGGTGGCGGGACGGAGCGTGAGGGTTGCCCTAGGTCAAACTGCGGGCGGAGAAGTGGGTTTGTTCGGGGGGTCTGCAGAGGGCGAGTGGCGGGAAGTGGAAGGGCAGAGGTTGATCAGGGTGAGGAGGTGGAGGTTATGTGAGGGTCGGCAAGGCGTATGGGCTGTGGAGCGATGGGGGCGTCTCACCGGAGTTTGGTCGGAGACGAAGGGGGTGACGGTGGACAGGAGCGGTCGAGGGTTTAATCAAATAAAAGACAGTGAGGAAAAGAAAGAGGGGGAGATGGAGAGAAGTTCTGACCTAGCTACGGAGACGAAAGGGGCTGGAGCAAGGCGGCAGTCGTATCGACTGTCGCCGGAGAAGAAGATGCCCAGGGGAAGGGGCGGCGGCGAGGAGAGGGCCGGAGAGGCGCCAGCTGAGTGCGACGTGGCGCGGGAAGAGCGAGGGAGGGCAACCCTGCAGCTGGTAGTGCGGCAGAGCGACGAGGAGGAAGAGGAGAGGCCGCCGGAGCAAGGGGGGGCGCCTGTCGGAGTGGGAAGAGAGGAAGTGGGGGTCTTTCTCCGTCAGGACCGAGCTGAGAAGAACGGCGGAGCGACGAGGGATATTTATAGGGGCCGAAACAGAGAGGAGGGCGAAGGGAGACGGCGTGTCTCCCTCGCCGGAGGACGCCGGAGAGAACATACCCATACCGTCCGTGCGTTCGCACGGCCGGTATGGGTGGGTACAGTGCACAGGGGGGTGTCCCTGCAGTGGCTGACGACGCAGGGCACCCCCTATTGACTTGCCAGAGTCCCTCCCTCACCCTGCGCGGCGCCATACTCCGCACAAGGTCGCCGGAGTATGGTGCCGTGCAGGTTTTGGCAGGAGGGACCTGAATGCAAAGAACGAAGGAGAGTTAGGGGTAGAAATGTGAGGGTTCAAAAGTTGAGGGCCAAAAAGTAAATAAATGAGGACCAAAGTGTAAAGTTGGTCAAGAAGGTTTCCTCTTAGGCTCAAGTTTTTATACATGACTAATTGGGACCTAAGGATTATGATGGTGAATTTTATTTCCAGATTAAAGCTTTTTTGACCGGTCAATTTACGTAAAAATTCAAATTAAGTTGTTAGTTGGGCATGGTTCTCAATGTAGGTCAAAATGGGTTCCTAAGGTCAAATTGAAGGTTCTAAACCCTAGAGATTATTTTTCTATGAATTTTAGAGGGTTTATTTGATTTTTTCTCTGCCTCGAACCTCGTGTTTTTAAGTGGGTTTGTTTTTAGGGTTACAGGATGTCATTTAATTCCTTGGAGTTGTTATAGCCCTTATTGAATCATCTCATCCCACTTTTCTTCTTATTAGGTTTCTTTGACCTATGTTTGGATCCTGAGTTACCCTGTTTTCAGATTGGATTGGTGAAATTGCATTTTTACCCCTTAGTTTCTGTTTTCTTTGCGAACTCAGAATCTCTATGAGCCAAGCCTTTCTAGGGCTATGTAGGAGCTTTTTCTTGCATATTAGGGTTAAATGGTGCTAGTTTAGGGTTTGTGACGAGGTTCTCATCACACCCCCATGCCTAGCTTTTGCTAGTCCCTTAGCAAAAACCTAAGGTTTTAACCTTTGGTCTAGACCATGATATTCTTAACAATTTCAGATAAGTGCCTTTTCATTTGAACCTAGATTAGGTTAGAATGCTAACCATAGGCTTAAAAGGTACTTCTAGTACCAACCAAGATCCAGATCTGTCTAGCCTTAGCCTCAGTCTTTGGCAGAGGTTTTGAAGACCCACAAGAACTAACCTATGGTTTATTGGACTTTGTGGTTAAAGCACCACGTGCTTGAAATGATTTTTGCCGTGGTTCAGTTCACAGTGCGTTTTACAAGAGAGAGAGAAGTAGAAAGTATTTTTGTTTGGAGAGTTTTTTTCTCTCTCTTTTCTTTTTAGTTCTAGCCTAGGATTGGCTTTTCAACATGGTCTGTATCAGATTCATTGCTCCCATCATCAATCCTCAAGGGTTCCTGGCGATCGATGCTTCGAGATAGCACCGCCCATGGCAACCCCCAGAACCCTGGCCATTAAGATTTCGAGATAATCCCATCCATGGTGTTCCGTGGCCGAGTTCAGACCCTGGCAGTTGACACTTCGTGATAATGCCATCCATGGAATCTGAACCAGTAGGGTGCTTTCATGCCCCCAGTAGGATATGTGAATATCCTAAGAGACAAGCACCGAGGAGATGATATTTTGTTACGCATCTTTGAGGGGATGTCCCGCCTCTCTACGCTGGAAACTCGTCCAAATCAACTTGTGTTGATCGGCCGCTCCTATTCTAGGTGTATTTTCAGAATTTTTTGCGACGCTTCTGCGTGATTTTGAATTTTTATGCTTACTGAACCAGGCTGTGTGTGGGGTTGGGGTGCTTAAGTTACTGAGTCCCGTAAACCAGAAGTTAGTTAGCGAGGTCAAATACTCCCTAAGCCTTGGACCTAGTACTTAAGCTTTTCATTTTCCTCAACCTCTTGAGGATTGTCTGGATCTTAATGGGTACTAAGAGTCTATCAAGAATGCCTAAGGTTTGCGTTCTTACTAATCTTACCATGCACTTTTCATTTCTTTTCTTGAAAAAAAATGGTCTAGAGCTTAGGTCAATTCCTTAGCTTCTTACTAATGACTATTACTTTTTTCTTTAATCTTTTTGTGCTCCTTTTCATTTTGTTTCTTTTTCCTCTCCACAAAATTTCCTTTCTCCTCTTATTCTTCTTTTTGTTTTGAAAAATTTTTAATTTTTATGGTGTTTTCGCATATGTGAATTTTTTTTTTGTTTAAAACCTTTTCTTACAAGTTTTGCACTTATACCCCCCCATGCCTAAGATTTGCAATGTCCTCATTGTGATTTAGGGGTTTTAGTTAGTTTATTCCTTAAGACAGATGTATGAGTGAACGGGTCGGGATGAATTTTGCAGACGATTTCTAATCCCGGATGCACGCATTTGAGGTGGAGTCGGCTGTCTTAAAGGGTGAACTTAAGTGCATAAAAGTGTAAAAAGGGTTTTAGATTTCAAGAAAAATGACGGGATGCCTCCCGTTAAGCGCTAAGTTTTACGCCATCGGCCAGGCGCAGTAAGATCAAGGGGAATGGAGGATGAGAGATGATTCAGCCAAATCAATAGAAGTCACATCAATGAACGGTTTGAGTCTTTAACCGTTCACAATGAAAGGTTCGGAATCGTGGCTGAGTGGACTGATTTCGATTGCTCCATTTCCAAAAACCTGTCGGACCAAATATGGTCCGACCCACTTGGATCTCAGTTTTCCTGGGAAGAGTTTTAGTCAGGCATCAAAGAGTAGGACCTTTTGACCAGGATGAAAGATCTTTCTTGAGATATGCTTGTCATGGAAGGCTTTAACCCGCTCCTTGTAGATTCGCGAGTTCTCATACGCGTCTAAGCGTAATTCATCGATCTCGCTGATTTGGAGTTTTCTGTGGGTTCCAGCCTTGGAAAGATCTAGATTACAGTTCCGTACTGCCCAATAGGCTTTATGCTCTAGTTCGACGGGAAGGTGACACGCCTTTCCATACACCAATCTAAAGGGAGACATGCCTAATTGGGTCTTGTGGGCGGTCCTATAGGCCCACAATGCTTCCGGAAGTCGGGACGACCAGTCCTTCCTGTCAAGACGAACAATGACTTGCAGGATTTTCTTGATCTCCCGATTTGATAGCTCAGCTAGACCATTTGTTTGGGGGTGGTAAGGAGTAGAGATTCGGTGAGACACCCCAAATTTGGCCATCAGTGACCTAAACTGAGCATTTGTAAAATGGGTCCCCCCATCAGAGATAATAGCACGGGGAATCCCGAACCTTGAGAAAATGTTTTGATGTATGAACTTAAGAACAATCTTGTGATCACAGGTTCGGGTCGGTATGGCTTCGATCCATTTGGACACGTAGTCCACCGCAAGCAGAATGTACTCGAAACCATCCGAAACAGGAAAGGGGCCAATAAAATCAATCCCCCAGACATCGAAGATTTCGCATACGAGAATCGGCTGTAAAGGCATCATGTCGCGACAGTTCATGTTGCCCAAAGTCTGGCAACGACTGCATGCCTTACAGTGGCTGTATGCGTCCTTGAATAGTGTAGGCCAGTAGAAGCCACACTGGAGGACTTTGGATGCGATTTTATGCCCTGAGAAATGGCCACCGCATGCCTGGTCATGGCAGAAGGATAGGATATTGCTGATTTCCTCTTCCGGGACACATCTCCGAATAATTTGATCAGCACCTATGCGGAAAAGGTACGGGTCTTCCCAAATGTAATACTTGGAATCAGAATGCAATTTGTCTTTCTTGGCCTTTGGCCAATCAGACGAGGTCTGATGAGATGCCAAGTAGTTTACTATATCAGCAAACCATGGAAGTCTAGTACCAACAGTAAGCAGGTGCTCATCAAGAAAATATTCTGTGATGGGTCCAGAAGGGTTGATAATCTCAGAAGGAAGACGGGACAGGTGGTCGGCTACCACATTCTGCCTTCCCGCCTTGTCGCGAATCTCAAGATCAAATTCTTGCAACAGCAAGATCCAACGGATTAGTCGGGGCTTCGCGTCCTTCTTGGCAAGGAGATGCCTTACAGCCGTGTGATCCGAGTAAATGATGACGTGGGAACCCAGAAGGTACGATCGAAATTTTTCAAGGGCAAATACTACGGCTAGCAGCTCTTTCTCCGTAACCGTATAGTTACGCTGAGCCTCGTCAAGTGTCTTACTAGCGTAGTAGATAACCACGGGTTTCCCGTCAGCTTTCTGCCCCAGGACCGCTCCTACAGCGAAATCAGATGCATCGCACATGATCTCAAAGGGTTGAGACCAATCAGGGGATTGTAAGATAGGTGCTTGGGTGACTCGGAATCTCTTTGAGCCAAGCCTTTCTAGGGTTATGTAGGAGCTTTTTCTTGCATATTAGGGTTAAATGGTGCTAATTTAGGGTTTATGACGAGGTTCTCATCAGACCCGGTTCCCGAGCCCCTACGAGACACGAGAACCGGACCGACTCAACTAATCCCAAGACCTAGTCGTCCAACGAGGAAATAACCAAAAGAGCAGTAAAATAAACCACATTCAACATGAATATAACTAACAGTAAGAAAATATAGCAGCAAGGAAAGAAACTACTACAGTATATACCACCACAATAGTAGAATAACACTCATAACTAAATATGAACTGCAGGTAAAGAAAAGTACAGCGGAAACAAGAACTACTCACTATAACGGAACAAAAAGAGGTACAAAAAATAGTGGTAACTCTACTGGACCCTACTCGGCCCAGCGTCCTCTGCAGGCGCTGACCCTGGCTGCTCAACACCTGGTCCTGAAAGGTAACGAGTGTAACACGTCAGCAAAACGCTGAGTAGAGTGGCAACTAAAATTAAAGAAACAGTAGAGTGTACAGTAGCTGTTAAGTTCTGTTAGTTTCTTTATTTAAGTCTTTCAATTATCTCACGATTTATCTATTTCTCAGATCCTTCACTTGATCTCGAATGTTCCTCGTGGGAACGATCTTGATTGCAGTCTTTTCCGAACAGTAGAAGTAGCACGTGGTGCTCTCCTGGCCGGGAGAGTCCCCCGTGGTGATCCTACTCTCAGTCAACCACCCCAAGGTCACTGACAGACGTAACGGTGACTATGGCACGGGCGGTAAACGCACGGGTAGCTAACCCGCACTGGCACGCCGTCAGTCGTTTCCGTTAACGGGTGCGCCCAAAGTACAGCACGGAACCAGTACAGGGCAGAGCCCTCTCAGTAACAGGGGTCCAACCCCTCCACAGTAACCAAACAAGGGCCTTGCCCCTCCACAGTCCGCGCACCCTCACCTGACTACCCTGGTTTGCCCCAGTGGGCCTAACAAGTCGGTGTGGGAGGCTAGCAGAACCCCGGGGCCCGTGGGGTAGCTAGTACCTCCCTACACTAGTAGCTCTCCTCGGTACTACGTACACGAGGGCCAGCAAGTTGGTACAGAGTGGCCAGTCCTAACCCCGGGTCCCTGGGGCGGCTAGCTCCGCTCTGCACTAAACAGGGGGGACAGTCGCTCTCCTTGGTACTCCGTACTCAAGGGCCAGCTCACTTCCACAATTCTATTCCATTCACTTTCCAGGAGTTCTACTCCTAATTCCCCGTAGGGTTCCAGCTCTTTAACTCAGGACATTCCAGTTTCACCATTCCAGTTTCACCTTCATACATCCCATATTCTTACTCATGTTCATTTATTCATAACAGGCAGCTGTTTAAACGAACTTACAGGCAACTATTATTTCCTTTCCACATTTTCCAAGATTACAGTATTCATACATTCCACTAGTTTTCCCATCCTAGGATTCATGCCATATCCTAGGATCTATCATACAATCTAGTTTTCCAGCCCTAGGATTCATGCAACACCCTAGGATCTACCATTCAATCTATTTCTCATTCCTAGGATTCATGCAATGTCCTAGGTTCTATTTATGGTTTCATAATTTAACAGATTATACTTAAAGCCACTCTACCAGGTACGACGGGAGTAACGGGGGCGTGATCGGGAATCCCGCGTGCCTCCGCGACCCCCAAGATTACAACGGAACGAGGTCCTATCACAAGGATCAAACACAAGGAGTGTCTCAAAATAGTGTATAGCTACTGTAGACGGGTAGAGGATTTAATTATGGAAAGAACGCAACTCGAAACGCGGAAAACGGAACCCGAACGGGTCCTCAACGGGTTGAAAACGACGACACTGTGCAAAATCAGACGTTTGGAACTTCTTCCAGACGTCTTAAAAAGTGGATCAGAGAATTACCTTGTTCTGCGTGGTTTCTCAAACGTCCAGAAGCCTGTGGGGACGTCTGGCCTAGTTCCCAGACGTCCGATGGTCACCCCGGACGTCTGGAGGTCGCTCCCGCCGTCTGGTACTACAGCCAGACGTCTAATTCGCGTTGGATGGCGAATCACCGAGCCTGCGCGCACCCAACTCTCTCTCTCAGTACGGTCAGTCGAGGCAGTGGTGACGGAAGAGCGCGTGGCCTTTTAAGGCCGCGCGAGGAGGAGAGAGGAGCGCGGCAGGGAAATTTGCAGCCGCAGAGGGAATAAGCGAATATGCGGGTCTGCGCGCTCAGGTGCGCAGACGACCCGCGTGTGTCAAAGATAACAGATTTTCAGACGTCCGGCAACGATCTCAGACGTCTGATATGACGTCTGGAAGTGATTCCAGACGTCTAACCCACCTCCCAGACGTCTTAAAAAATGCCTGGGGCACGCGTTCATAACAATATAACAAACTCAAAGGAAATTTCGTCCCCGAAACTTGCGTTAACTAGGGTGCTGAAAAGACGTCCAAATAACCATAACAAACTCAAAGAGGATCGAAGCCGGTCCGAAAAGACGTACCCGCGAGAAGCTCCGGGTACCGCTCCCGCATTGCCGCCTCAGGCTCCCAGGGAGCCTCCTCGTATCGCTGGCTCCTCCACAAAACCTTTACCAGGGGTACTTGCTTCCGTCTCAAACTGCGGACGACTCGGTCTAGAATCTGCACTGGCCGCTCGGGGTAGGTCAGGTCGTCGCCCACCTCGACGCTCTCGTGACTCAGTACGTGACTGGGATCGGCTATGTACTTCCTGAGGTTTAACACATGGAACACGCCGTGCACACCAGAAAGCTACGGGGGGAGGGCAAGCCTGTAAGCAACGGGTCCAACCCGCTCCAGGACCTCAAAGGGCCCCACAAACCTCGGCGTGAGCTTCCCTCTCACCCCAAACCGCTGCAGGCCCTTCATAGGCGAAACACGAAGAAAGACGTGGTCCCCAACCTCAAACTGCACCTCTCTGCGTCTCCGATCCGCGTAGCTCTTCTATCTGCTCCTGACAGTGCGGAGTCGCCTGTGGGTCTGCTCGACTACCTCCTGACTCTGCCGGATCAACCTGGAGCCAACCTCTCACTTGGTCCCGACCTCAACCCAACTCAAGGGTGCCGTACACTTCTGTCCGTACAGAGCCTCGTAGGGAGCCATGCCGATGCTCGAGTGATAACTGTTGTTGTATGCAAACTCCACCAGGGCGCAGGTGCTCCTCCCAAGAGCCCCTCCAGTCCAGTACACAGGCACGCAAAAGGTCCTCAAGTGTCTGTATTGTGCGCTCAGACTGTCCGTCCGTCTGGGGGTGGTAAGCTGTACTAAACCTCAGCCGCGTCCCCAAGGCCTGCTGAAACTCAGCCCAAAATTGGGACGTAAAACGGGTATCCCGGTCGGATACGATTTCTCGCGGAACTCCGTGTAGTCGTACCACATCCCGGATATACCTCTCTGCCAACTATGCTGGTCCCAAAGTGACTCGGATCGGCAAGAATCGCGCCGTCTTCGTCAGTCTATCCACTATTACCCAGACTGCGTCGTGTCCCCGCTAGGTAACAGGTAAGCCCACCACCAAGTCCATGGTGATGCTCTCCCACTTTCACTCTGGCATTGGAAGCGGCTGTAGCAGCCCTGCAGGCCTCTGATGCTCGGCTTTCACCTGCTGGCACACTAAGCACTGCTGCACGAATTCACCCACATCCTGCTTCATCCCTCTCCACCAAAACTCGCATCTCAAGTCGTGGTACATTTTCGTGTTTCCGGGATGTATGGTGAATCTGGAACCGTGTGCCTCAGTCAGGAGCTCTCTCAACAGCTCCTCGTCTCTGGGAATGCACAACCGTCCCCTCAAGCGTAGCACCTGGTCTGTGAAAGAGAAGTCCCCTGGGTCTCCTGACAGCACTCTGTCGCGCAAAGACTGCAATTACGGATCGGCCATCTATCCTGTGATGATGCGATCTATCAGCTCTGGCCTGGTCTGCCGTGTCACCGTCACTGCCTCACAGTACCCTCGTAACTCTAGAGGTCGCCAACTGCCCACCTCCTCCAAAAGGCTCCAACTCTGTAACTGTAGACTGGCCAAGTGTGCGGGTGCCTTACGGCTCAAGGCGTCAGCCACCACGTTGGCCTTTCCCGGGTGGTAGGAGATGCTGCAGTCATAGTCCTTCAGGAGCTCCAACCAACGTCTCTGTCTCATGTTGAGCTCCTTCTGATCAAAAATGTATTTGAGGCTCTTGTGATCTGTGAAAATTTCGAAGGTCTCACCGTACAAGTAGTGCCTCCAAGTTTTCAGCGCGAAGACAACAGCTCCCAACTCTAGGTCGTGGGTAGGGTAGGTATGCTCATGGGGCTTCAGTTGCCGCGAAGCGTAAGCGACAACGTGACCCCTCTGCATGAGCACACCTCCTAACCCCTGCAAGGAGGCGTCCGTGTACACAACGAACCCGCCACTACTGTCAGGGATGGTGAGCACGGGAGCCGAGGTCAACCTCTCCTTCAACTCCAGAAAACACGCCTCACAAGCGTCTGTCCAAGAGAAAGGCATGTCCTTCCGGGTCAACTGTGTCATAGGACGCGCAATCTGTGAAAATCCTCTGATGAATCGTCTGTAGTAGCCCGCCAGTCCCCAGGAAACTGCGAATCTCAGTAACTGAACGCGGTCTCTCTCACCTGAGCACTGCCTCAACCTTGGCTGGGTCCACCGCCAAGCCGTCTCCAGAGATCACATGACCTAAGAAGGTCACCTCCTTCAACCAGAACTCGCACTTGCTGTACTTGGCGTACAGCCTGCGTCGTCTCAGAGTGTCCAGAACCATCCGCAAGTGCTGTCCGTGCTGCGTCCAATCTCTAGAATAGATGAGTACATCATCTATGAAAACCACCACGATCTGGTCCAAGTACGGTCTAAACACCCGGTTCATCAGGTCCATGAAAGTAGCGGGGGCATTGGTCAGCCCAAACGGCATGACCAAAAACTCGTAGTGTCCGTACCGGGTGCGGAAAGCCGTCTTGGAGACGTCGGTCTCCCTGATCCTCAACTGATGGTATCCAGACCTCAAGTCGATCTTGGAAAACACCGTGGCACCCCGCAACTGGTCAAACAAGTCATCGATCCTCGGCAGCGGATATCTGTTTTTGATGGTGACCCTATTCAGCTGTCGGTAGTCCACACAAAGGCGTAAGGTCCCATCCTTCTTCTTCACAAACAGTACCGGGGCTCCCCAGGGAGACGCACTGGGCCTCACGAAACCTTTCTCCAAAAGGTCCTGTAACTGAGACTTGAGCTCTCGTAGCTCAAGCGGTGCCATCCTGTATGGCGCGGTGGAGATGGGGCTGGTCCCTGGTACTATTGAGATCTCAAACTTGATCTCACGCTCGGGCGGTAGTCCTGGTAACTCGTCTGGAAACACGTCAGGGTACTCTCTGACCACCGGGATGCTCTGCAAGTCTGCCACAGGGCTGGGCTCTGCCACCACACAAGCTAGGAAGCCCTCACACCCCTGGCTCAAAAGTCTCGCCGCCCGAAGTGCCGAAATGCACCTGAAACCTCCGTCCACTGGCTGTCCGTGAAACTCGAAAGAAGGCAACTCCGGCATGGAGAAGACAATCTTCCTCTCAAAACAGTCCACCAAGGCGTGGTAAGCGGACAGCCAATCCATCCCCAGAATCACTCCAAAGTCCTCCATCTGTAACATAATCAGGTCAGCTGGCAGGCTATGTCCCCCGACCCTGACCTCGCAATCCGTGTACACCTCCTCAGGTACAAACAGCTGACCACTCGGACCTCTGATTACGAATGGATTCTCTAACAGTGTATAATCCCGGTCCAAACTAACTACGAAACTGGTTGCGACAAACGAGTGCGTAGCGCCGGAATTGAAAAGCGTGTAAACGAGTCTGCCGGAAACTGAAACCATACCTGCTACCACCGATCCCGAAGCTCTAGCGTCCCTGTGTGTCAGGGCATTGATACGCCCTTCAGCTCTAGGTGCGGACGAAGCAGCCACACTATGCGTCGGACGGGTAGGTGCTGGCCGGTACCCTCCTCGCGACTGTTGTCCTCCTCCTCGCGCCTGGGAACCGCGGCCTCCTGCGCGTCCTCCAGTGCTCTGCGCGGGAAGTATCTGCTGACCTCCTGCCCTAGACAGGCAGTCCCTCCTGATGTGGCCCGGCTGGCCACACAGGTAACAGAGGGGAACCCGACTCCCGCCCTCAGTGGGTCCCTGCTGTCGGCTAGACGGGGGTCCGGTGCTGGCGACTGGCCCCTGTCGAGGGCCCCCAAAGGCCACTGATGGCCCTGCAAAACGTGACGGCTCTCCTGCGGACGCCACGTGTCTCCGTTCTCGCCGGCCCTGTGAGAAGTCTGGTTGGAAGGGCCTCTTCCGCCTGCCGTCGGTGTCTCGCGTGGACGGGTTGGTCTTCTCGTAAGTCATAGCTGCCTCTACCACCCTCGAAAACGTAGGCAGCTTCAGGGGTTTGACATACCCCCGAATCGCAGGCCGGAGCCCCTCGGTGAACCTCCAAAGGCGCTCCTCCTCAGTGGCTACCGCTGTCGCTACAAAGCGGGACAGCTCCAAGAAACGCGTGCGGTACGCGCTCACAGTCATTGTCCCCTGGCGGAGAGTGTGGAACTCCCGCCTCCTCTGGTCCTGCCACGTCTGGGGCAAGTACTGCTCGCAGAAGAGGGTGACGAACTGGTCCCACGTCGGCTCATCCCTCTCCTGTCCCCGGACCGCCCTCCACCACCTGTGTGCCGCACTCTCCAGCGGGTACATGGCAAAGGCCACGTGGCACTCCACCGGGGGGCGAAGGGTGTCGAAAATCTTCTCCAGCTACTCAAGCCAGTCCTCTGCCTCGGTCGGGTCCTCATCCCCCTTGAAGGAGGGGGGCTTCAGCTTCCGGAACTGCCCGAAAAGCTCGAAGTGGCGCTGTAGGGGAGGTGTTGGTGCACCTCCAGGCGAAGGTGCCTCGTGCACGGAAGTGTCGGAGGAAGGTGGGGGCTGCGGCGGCCCATGCCCTCCCCCGTGTCCAGCGCCGCGTCCGTCGAGTGGTCCCACAGAGGACTCCCCCTCTGCAACCCCAGGGTGAGGTGCTCGGGGTGGTGGGTGGAGCTCCTCTCGTACAATGTCTCGTATCAGCCGGGCGAGGTCCTGGGCCTGGACGCTCGGGAGTAGTGGCTAATCCACTGGGGTGTCGGCAACAGCACGCCCACCTCGCCGACCTCGTCATCGGCCGCGCCCGCGGCCCGCCTCACTGGTCCTACGACGAGGCATCTCCTGCAAGGAGACGCGAAACAAAACGGAACACGTCACTACGTAACGATATCGAACAGAAATGTCTAAGAGCTCATGTCAAAAGATATGTTGTGGTGGCTACTCTAGTTATAGACATGTGAATTGGTTATTTTCCAGTCAGTTGATTCACTTCTCGGGACGACCTTGCTCTGATACCATCTTGTAACGACCTGGTTCCCGAGCCCCTACGAGACACGAGAACCGGACCAACTCAACTAATCCCAAGACCTAGTCATCCAACGAGGAAGTAACCAAAAGAGCAGTAAAATAAACCACATTCAACATGAATGTAACTAACAGTAAGAAAATACAGCAGCAAGGAAAGAAACTACTACAGTATATACCACCACAACAGTAGAACAACATTCATAACTAAATATGAACTGCAGGTAAAGAAAAGTACAGCGAAAACAAGAACTACTCATTATAACGGAACAAAAAGAGGTACAAGAAATAGTGGTGACTCTACTGGACCCTACTCGGCCCAGCGTCCTCTGCAGCCGCTGACCCTGGCTGCTCAACACCTGTTCCTGAAAGGTAACGAGTGTAACACGTCAGCAAAACGCTGAGTAGAGTGGCAACTAAAACTAAAGAAACAGTAGAGTGTACAGTAGCTGTTAATTTCTGTTACTTTCTTTATTTAAGTCTTTCAATTATCTCACGATTTATCTATTTCTCAGATCCTTCACTTGATCTCGAATGTTCCTCGTGGGAACGATCTTGATTGCAGTCTTTTCCGAACAGTAGACGTAGCACATGGTGCTCTCCTGGCCGGGAGAGTCCCCCGTGGTGATCCTACTCTCAGTCAACCACCCCAAGGTCACTGACAGACGTAACGGTAACTACGGCACGCGCGGTAAACGCACGGGTAGCTAACCCTCACTGGCACGCCGTCAGTCGTTTCCGTTAACGGGTGCACCCAAAGCACAGCACGGAACCAGTACAGGGTAGTGCCCTCTCAGTAACAGGGGTCCAACCCCTCCACAGTAACCAAACAAGGGCCTTGCCCCTCCACAGTCCGCGCACCCTCGCCTGACTACCCTGGTTTGCCCCAGTGGGCCTAACAAGTCGGTGTGGGAGGCTAGCAGAACCCCGGGGCCCGTGGGGTAGCTAGTACCTCCCTACACTAGTAGCTCTCCTCGGTACTACGTACACGAGGGCCAGCAAGTTGGTACAGAGTGGCCAGTCCTAACCCCGGGTCCCTGGGGCGGCTAGCTCCGCTCTGTACTAAACAGGGGGGACAGTCGCTCTCCTTGGTACTCCGTACTCAAGGGCCAGCTCACTTCCACAATTCTATTCCATTCACTTTCCAGGAGTTCTACTCCTAATTCCCCGTAGGGTTCCAGCTCTTTAACTCAGGACATTCCAGTTTCACCATTCCAGTTTCACGTTCATACATCCCATATTCTTACTCATGTTCATTTATTCATAACAGGCAGCTGTTTAAACGAACTTACAGGCAACTATTATTTCCTTTCCACATTTTCCAAGACTGCAGTATTCATACATTCCACTAGTTTTCCCATCCTAGGATTCATGCCATATCCTAGGATCTATCATACAATCTAGTTTTCCAGTCCTAGGATTCATGCAACACCCTAGGATCTACCATTCAATCTATTTCTCATTCCTAGGATTCATGCAATGTCCTAGGTTCTATTTATGGTTTCATAATTTAACAGATTATACTTAAAGCCACTCTACCAGGTACGACGGGAGTAATGGGGGCGTGATCGGGAATCCCACGTGCCTCCGCGACCCCCAAGACTGCAACGGAACGAGGTTCTATCACAAGGATCAAACACAAGGAGTGTCTCAAAATAGTGTATAGCTACTGTAGACGGGTAGAGGATTTAATTCCGGAAAGAACGCAACTCGAAACTCGGAAAACGGAACCCGAACGGGTCCTTAACAGGTCGAAAACGATGACACTGTGCAAAATCAGACGTCTGGAACTTCTTCCAGACGTCTTAAAAAGTGGATCAGAGAATTACCTTGTTCTGCGTGGTTTCTCAGACGTCCAGAAGCCTGCGGGGACGTCTGGCCTAGTTCCCAGACGTCCGATGGTCACCCCGGACGTCTGGAGGTCGCTCCAGCCGTCTGGTACTACAGCCAGACATCTGATTCGCGTTGGATGGCGAATCACCGAGCCTGCGCGCACCCAACTCTCTCTTTCAGTACGGTCAGTCGACAGGAGGGAAGAAGACGGAAGAACTCACCTTTCAGACGTCTTGATGGTCTTCCAGACGTCGCCCCCGCCGTCTGGCTATCAGCCCAGACGTCTGATTCTGGAAATGTTTCCGGAATCAGGCCGCGACTCGCCCTCCACTCGCGACGTCGCGCCTCGTCGCACCTCGTGCGCCTGTTGCTCGAACTGCAGCAGTCCCCCCGCGTCGCCCTGCACCCGCTGCGCTCCCCGTCGGCTGCCCCTGGCAGCCCAGGTGAGCTCGCCCTCACGGCTGAGCACCGCTCTCGCACGCAGCACCTCCTCCGTGCTCACTGCGGCCGCCGCTGCCGCTGCAACCTCGCACTCGCTCTCGCGCTCACTGGCTGAAGGAGAAGAGGAAGGAGGCGGTGGTGACGGAAGAGCGCGTGGCCTTTTAAGGCCGCGCGAGGAGGAGAGAGGAGCGCGGCAGGGAAATCTGCAGCCGCAGAGGGAATAAGCGAATATGCGGGTCTGCGCGCTCAGGCGCGCAGACGACCCGCGCGTGTCAAAGATAACAGATTTCCAGACGTCTGGCAACGATCTCAGACGTCTGATACGACGTCTGGAAGTGATTCCAGACATCTGGTCCGACATCTGGCCCACCTCCCAGACGTCTTAAAAAATGTCTGGGGCACGCGTTCATAACAGTTTCCTACCAAAAAACCCCAAAAATAAGCCCTCGACTATGCTATTCACCCCCGTCTTCTCCACGTCTGGCGACCACTCCGGCGAGGCGCCTCCGTCACTACACCCCTCCGTCCACCTCGCTGACCACCTCACGAACTTCACCACACCACCCTCTACAAAACCCCTCTCCCTATTTGCCTTCTCGTCCACCCAAATCCTCCGTAGACCAACCCACCTTCTCGCCACCATTCCCGACACCATCCGGCCACCTCACGCACTCTCATTCCACGCTACACCCACTACCACATTCGCCATCCCCCGGCGATATTGCTGAACCATCTGACAAGGCTGCAAGGCCGTGTTCTTCATTTCAGGTTCACCACCACCGTCGCCATTACCGAGAAGCTTCGAGTAAGCTTCGAAGATCGCTTCCCAGCCAATAGCTCCAGGAGAAAGCACTAAGTGGTGAGGAATCATCAGGCAAATGTCTCCAAGTGGTCAATTGGGATGTTTGACCAACATTGAACACGAATTGAACGAAGGAGCATCGCGGCTGCTCGTGCGAAGAAGACGAGGACTTTAGTCCCACATCAGTTGCTGAAGAGTGCCCACAGCGATTTAAATTGATTTTGTCACATGGGCTTATCGCCTCAACTAAACACAGGGGGTGAGGTCCCCGCACGTCCCTCGCACGTGCCTTGCCTGTGACATTGCTCACGCGAGCCTGGCGTAGACCCGACCTGCCTAAACCGCCTTCACTCCTCGGTTGTGATATCACCCTGCAGTCCTGGTCCCAGGTACGCTTAGATCCGAATCAGATTGCCTGAGGCCCTGGGAGGGCGAATCCCAGAGAGAGAAAAGAAAGAGATCACGGGGAAGGGGGGTTTTGCTCTCTGTGACACTTAGTCGCTGGAGGGATTGCCTCCCTCTGTGTGTGAAGAAGAAAGAAGAGGAGAAGGAAGACGACCTTGATAAAAGCCAAAGAGAGAAAGAAGAGTAGAAGCAGAAGGAAAGAAAGAAGAGAAGAGGAAGAAAAAGAACAATGCTTCCCTAGCACTGTAGCACCTGTTGGTTAAGCTATCTGATTAAATGCTCAGCTGTCTGATACTTGAAGAAGAAGCGCAGTGCCCTGATTGATACTGTTGATAAATTTGAGTACCTAAATTTGAATGGTTGATGGCACTGTTGCATTATTTGAACTCAATGCATATATACTTAAATTGAATAATTGGTGATCTAAATCACCATTGTTTTTGCTTTGAAATTCTTTTTGACATGCATAGCTATTGTTAAACTCATGTTTTACATTAATTATCATTTCTGAGTTATTATTACTCATTTCTTGGTACTATTTGGCTTGATTCTTGCGCTCATTTACATTATTTAAATTAGCGATTGAATTCCTATTTGCTCTCAGCGAATGACCTTGGACTTCCATTCGAGTTGTAAATGTTATTTGTTTTCAAGCGATTTCAAGCTATACTACGATGCAACTTTTATAACCTCAATTTTGCTGATTAACATTTTGGCGCCATCGCCGGGGAGCAACGCGGAATTCACTACTATTCTCTGCGTTATTTGATTATATTTGAGCACTAACTTGCCATGTTTATTTTATTGTGATTTTGCGAGGTACTTTATGAAGAGATCTTCCATGCAAAATAGTCACTCCAAAGTAGGTAACTTCTCTATTCTTCCCTAATCAACCTCCTAATCTTGGGAAGATAAAAAAGGAAACAATCAATTATGAATCACTTGCCTTACTTTTCATAGTAATCATCATTTAAAAGGCAAGTTCCTGATTTGTGAATTTTTTTTTTCAAATCTCACTGAAGTTGAAGCGATTCCGTTTATAGATACCTACCCCAAATTTCCTGTGCCTATTAGGGAATATGCTTAAATTCTAAATCACTTTGGGCTAACACATTTTTTGCTTGAAGCCCAAGGTGAACATGTCGAGATCAATTGGCCTTGAAAATAGAGCCAATCAGGGTTTCAATTTTTAAGGTTTTGGAGTACTAGTTCACACTTGCCTGCATAAAAGGAAACAAATCCACCCGCAATTGTGTGCTACCCAATCCCTTGATTGAAGAGATTTAATCAGAAAAACCCTAAAATTAGGCTCTAAATTCACTTGAACCCTAAAGTCCTTGGACCTAATAACCTGAAAGTCAAATCAGGGTGATTTCTAGGTCATGACCTAGATCTCATTCTACCATCTTTAGGGAAGGTCAGGTGAAGTTGGTTTACATTGTAAGCCAACCAACCTCCAAATTAGGTCACAAGTTGAATTAACTTCTAATCAAGTAAAACTCAAGGCACAAATTAAGACATAAAATTGGTAGACTTAAGGTCTTAAGTTCGTACATTCCGATCTACCTACACCCTCAGTGACAAGAAAGGTTGGGTGGGGGAAACCTTGTAACCCGTGAGGACGCTTTACCATGTAGGGGTCATTACGAGGCTCTCCGTTCCTGGCTGCCCAGATAATTCTCGAGTGTGCGAATTTCTGATTCAGAGGTATCATTTTCCTAGAAATTGCCTTAGTCATTCAAAAATCTTTGGGTGCTTTGATTGGGTCAAATTCACATCCAGTCTCTCATCCATTCTATTTAGAGCACATACACAGATCATCTTAGGGATTTCTTTCAGATCTGATCAACTTCAAATCTAATCTTGAATTTTGATTCTAAATCTTGATTCCACCATTTTGATTCAAAATACAGCCTGACGTGTTAAGAAAACTATTTAGAAAACCAGAGTCCCAAATGAGCTTGATACTTGAGAATGCTTATAGAAACCATGAAGAATATTGTAAAAGGGACATTCAGGAAAAATTTGCAAAAGCAATGGACCACATTTTGGACCGTATAACAACGATATGGACGCAAATGAAACACGGTTCAACCCGGGATCACCTATTAGCAGAACACGGTGAATTGGTGAAATTACACAATAATGATTGTCTGCAATGTTGGTCAAACCCTTCACTTCTAGAAAAATTCCAGGAATTTTTAGAAGAACGGGGAGGATTGCTGAATAAGTTATATAGAACAATTGATCAAAAATACTCGTTAGAAACTAACAAAACATCTTGGAATGAGACTAGTGATCAACACAGTTTCCCAAATCCCAGATTTGATGATCATAGTGGTTATGGATCCCCAACTCAAATGAATTCAAATTCAAATTATATACAGATTGATACACTTAATCTTGAGACGGGTTGGGAGGATCCAATTACAGGTGATCACGATTATGAGCCAACCCTACCATGCCCTAATATTCCAGACACCTGTGATACCAAGATTGAATCAGAACCTCTTGAGAGTGTAAATTTCGTCCCTTATTCTGACAAGGTGACTCTCGAGAACAATTCTAACATCCCTGTAGAACCCAACCTAGATTCTAGTGATCTAACCCACACCCTTAACCTAGAATCTGGATCTGAGCCTTCTTGGGATGATTACAAGGCCCCATGTGATGAAAATCAAAATTTGAATTTGGATTATGATTCTAGGTCTTTATTTGATGAATGCACCTCTCCAACATCCTCAGAAACACAGATTAATTTTTTGAAACTCATGCCAATCTACAATATAGAAACGGAGGAGTTGGAAGAGTTTGGTTTTAATTAGGTCTTCCTTACAAGCCAAGAACCCAAGCCTAAACCTAATAGGGACACCTTTTTGAGATCGAAATCTGAGAATAAGTTAGATCCAAGTCAAGTTGCTGATTCTACATCTTTACTCTGTGGTGGAACCTCTGATCCCAAATAAGATTCAGAACATAATTCTTACAAGTTCTCTGACGATTTTGAATCTTAGTCTGATTTCAGAGAACCTTTGTGTCCTAACGACTATGAACCAATCTACGACCTCAGCATACATGATCCACTCTTCGACTCTGACTCTGAGGTCCCTGATCCCGAGATCATTGATTCAAAATCAGGTTCCATTGAGATGGAATCATTTCTTTTTGATACTCAGGAATTAGAAATAGAAATTGCTGAGAGTGTCTACAATCTAGAGTTCGAATCTTTTCTTAACTCAGATTTCATTGATCCTATAAACACTCTTCAGGCATTTACCTTTGATTTTGATGGCTATTATGAGGACTCTCTAAATGAACCCACCTTTGAAACCTTCCTAGAGGAGCCCTCACACAATTCTTCTTGATTCCACCTCTTCTACACATGCAGAACCTTCCCAAACCCGTTCTCAACCTCGACTTGCAACCGGACTCAATTTCTACTCTGATTCTCCTCTTAAAGAGCCGATTGCACATAATTCTCCTCCACATTTTTATCGGGTTTCGGACATCGATCAGACTACAAATCACGCCCCATCTTTCTCTGATCACTTTCGTAGGGTTCCTACATCCTCCACTGATTCATTTGAGGATCCCTACTCTGATCTGGTTGATTCGACTTAGCCAAACCCTAGCTATACACTTTCACATCCTCTTGAGCTCCACAGCATCTGGTGAGTACCACATCTCTTGATCCACATCTATCAACCAGTCAGATTGATTGGGTTTGGGCTACATCATCAGCCTGCTGACCTGAATAAGCACCTGGTTGAACCAACCAAGCTATTGATCAAGGTGCTTGTTTTATAAAACTCATCTAATTTGACCACTCCTCCATACTATTTTTCTGCTCGGCTGAAGGCATTGAATTTAGCGCTTAACGGGAGGCAACCTGTCATTCCAAAAACCCGAGATCCTTCTGATTATCCTTTTGTACTTCACATCTATTGCACTTTAAGTTTAGTTTTAAAGTAGTTGACTCCACCTCTGGTACTCGTACCAAAGCTTGAAATCATCTGCAACAGTCATCCCGATCCGTTCGCCACTCGATAATCCTGCTCTAATTCCTAAATCTAGAACTGTTTCATACCCTCTTTTACAATGAGGACATTGCAAAACTTAGGCATGAGGGGGTGTTAAAGTGTGTTTGCAAAGCGAAATCGAGTTTTATAAAGGCTGCGTTGTAGTATAGTCGAAATCGCTTGAAAGCAGATAAAATTTATAACTCAAATGAAAGTCCGAGGTCGAACACATGAAACAAATAGGAATTCACACACTAATCTCAATAATGTAAATGAGCACAAGAATTTAAACCACGAAATGATATTCAATAAATACTAATTTGTCACATTAGATATTCAATGAATTCTCATATATCTTTGAAGCAATAAAAAGGTAAAGAAGCTAAAATAATGGTGATTTAAATCACCAATTATTCTCTAAGTATATATATCAAATATTCAATCAATGTAAATATGTCAACAGTAAAGTAGCAAGCCTCAAATCAGTCGTCAGGTTATTGAATCAGACGACTTATCCAACAAGTGTTATAGTGCTTCCCTAACACTGTTCTTCTCACCATTTTTTCCCTCTTAGAACGAATGGGTCTTAGCTGGTGTGAGGCAGTTACTTCTACTCCTGCCTGAAAGTCTCTTCACCAGTTTTTTTCTAACTCCTCACGAGTTAGGTTTTCCACTGATGAGAGACGTTGCATGCCTACTTGAATGATAACATATTCAAAATAATAAAAACACCCATTACACATAACTCAACAAAATCTACAAATGCAACTCCCTAGGAAGAACAAAGGACCTTATAGCAGATATAACGAGACATAAAGTTGCTGCATAAATGTCTTTATGCAAATTCCAAAGGGAAAAATACAACTTCATCATTTTTTACATTTCTTAGGAACTTGAGAGCTATTTCCACAAAGCACTTTGTATTTGTTTTAGTTTAAAAGTTAGCTTAGGAAGCTTTAATTATTTACTTCATGTGTAATATGTTTATGATTAATTTTTTTTGACAAGCCATATATTTATGATTAATGTACTTATTCATGTAACCTACCTATATAACAAGGAGGAAAATCTTATGAGAGTAGTGAGTTGAAGGAAGTAGAAAGTTATTTCCAAGCCCCTCTGTTGCAGTATCTTCTTCTTGTAACTCTCCTGGTCCTTAAGATTCCATCATTTGGTTCTCATGTCCTTTTTTTTGGAAAGGTGGTTCTCATATTCTTGGACGCCAATTTTCTTTTCTTTGACTTCTTTGTATGCACATTTATTACTAATAAATAATGTTAAACAGTTAAACTCTCCCCTAAATAACCTTACAATCCTTGGAACACAATCAATCTCATTTTTTCAAAGCAAGGTATTCAATATATGTTCTTGCTAGAACAATCTTATAGGTGTTCAAATGCTCCTCTCATTATATGAAGAAAGTATATGATGTAAAAAGAGCATAACCATCGCAAAATTGAGAAAAATCTTCCCATCTTCATTTCTATCACTAAAGCCATAGTTCTCATGATCCCCTATGTACTCTAGATCATCCTTCACACGTCCATTTAAATCATTCCTCTTCGAAGGATTTCCCGAATTATCATATCAACCTCCTTCGAGAATTTTTTCTTTATCCTTCCATCTAAACTAACTTGCAGTGCATAAAACATGATGAGAACCTCATCATGAACCCTAACTAGTACATTTTGACCTAAATAAGTATACAAAAGCTCCTACAAAACCTAAGGAAAAGCCTAAATCAGAGAACTATAAATTTGAGTATAAAGCAATTCACAAGAGATAAAACTGTAATTTTACCAATACAGTACACAAACGGGATTTCTAAGGGTCTAAACACAGGTCAAATGGGCTTAATAAGAGAGAAAGTGGGATGATTTGATCTAAAAAGGGTTATAACGGCTTCTAGAAATTAAATGATATTCTGTAACCCTAAAACAAATCCGCTTTAATTCACGAAGTTTCAGGTAAGATAAAAATCAATTAAATCCTCTAAAATTCATGAAAAAATATCCCATAGGGTTTATAACCTTCAATTTGTCCATTGGAACCTATCTTGACCTAGATTGGGAACCATACCCAATTTTTGACCTAATTTAGGTTTTTATGCAAATTGACCAGTTAAACGTGGTCAAATATAAAATCCAACTTCACCATTGGATTCCTTAGGTCCAAATTAGGGTTATATCAAAATTTGGACCTAAGGAAAGTTTGCCTTGACCTACTTTACAAATTGGTCCTCAAGAATTACTTTTTAACACTTAACTTTTTGAACCCTTGCACTTATCCCCTCAACTTTCCCTTCGTTCTTTCCAAACCGGTCCCTCTGCCACCCGCAACAACAACCCATGCCTCCGGCGACTTTGCGTGGAGAATGGCACCGCGCAGGGTATGGGGACCAGCTCCAGAAACGAGAGGAGAGTCTCCTGCGTTGTCTTCTTTCGCATGGACCCTCTCCCATGCCCTGCCGACACCCATACCTCTCGTGCGAACGCGCGAGAGGCATGGGTCTCTTTTCCGACCATATCTCCGGCGGCCTGCCCACGCCTTCTCCTCGTGTTTCCCTCCTCACCAACACCTATTTAAGGAGCGGCAGGGGCTACCGTTTGGGGCAAGCTCGATTTGGCCAAAGAACTCCCCCAAATTTGTCCCCTCCTCACTCCGGCCAACAGCCCGAAGCATCCGGCGACTCTTCCTCCCTCTTCTCATCGCTCTGCCACCATCCCAGTGGCAAAGCCAGCTTCGCCATTCTCCTCCGCGCCAAGCCGTACCAGCTGGCACTCTCTGACCCCTTCTCCTCGCCACTCCCCCTCCTCTGGCACCTTCGTCTCCGACGACGACAAAGACGTGCCAATCTCCATCTCCTCCCTTTCGTCCGCTTAGCTAGGTAAAAACTCTTCCTCTTACTCTCTCCTTTATTTCCCCCTATTAATTTGTTGTTTCTACTCCTCAACATCCACTGTCCATCGCCACCTTCTCCACCTCCGACCAGACCTCTGGCGAGGCGTCCCCGCCACTCCATGCCTCCATCCGCCTCGCCAACCGATCCCTGAGCATCACCACCTTCCACTGATCATCCTCCATACCTTCACCAACTGCCTACACCACCACAAACACCCCCCGACCTAACCCATAAACCTGGCCATAGAGCCACCTAGGCACGCACACCTAGGACGCCCCGCAGCCAGCCAACCTCCGCTTCACCTTCGCCATGATACAACGAAGGTTTTCCTCTGATCTGACAGGGCCGCAAGGCTGTGTTCATGCATTTCAGGTTCCGACGTCCCTCCGCCATTATCGAAGAAGCTTGAAGAGAGCTTGCTGCAACTGCAGGCCTCTCCGCTCCAGGTGAAGTCCCCTAGGACGTGCGGAAGCCCTCGCACACAACCCCAGCCAAGTGTTTGGCTGCGAGGACCCCTGCAGCGTCGGCAATTGAACGCAGCTCCTGCTGCTAGCATGCACGAAATTTAGGTGGGACTTTTAGTCCCACCTCATAAACGTCTCAGCGCGGCGCTTCAAATAAATTGAAAAAGTGTATTGGCCTTATCGCCTTCGATACACAGGGGTCAGGTCCCTCGCCTATGCACGTGCTGCGCGCCACGTGCTCGCGCCTGCCCTCGCCCGCGCTCACGCCCCGCAAGCCTGGGTCCGAACCCGATTACCCGACCAAGCACTCCTCGCCCACCACCTCACGTCGGTGGGCTTGGTCCCGGGCACGTACACCCAACCCGTATACCCATGAATGCTCTGGGAGCGAACCTTTGAGAAAAAAATAGAGAGAGAGACGTGGGGCGGGTAGGGGTTAGGTTTTGCCTAACCTTGTAATGTGCAGGGAAGCAAGAGAAGAAAGGAGGAGGAGCGGCTGAGGACACTTAGCCGCACAGAGCAGCTGAAGAAAGAGGAAGAAGATAGGAAGGAGGAAGCTGCAAAGAAAGGAAGATGAAGAAGAGAAACTAAAGACAGAAGAAGGAAGAGGAGGAGAAGCAGCCAAGAGCTGCAACATAATGAGCTGAAGAGAAAAAAAGAAGAAGAAGGAAGGAAGCCTGCCGAGGAAAGGAAGCTGAAGAAGAAAGCCGAGCAGAGAAGAAGAAGAAGCCAAGAGGAGAAGAACCTGCAAGGCACTGTAGCAAAGGGGCAGAAAAGGCATTTGATTCAAAGAATTAGACGCCCGAGAAAGGAAAGGCAGAAAAAGAAGAGAAGGAAGAGAGAAGAGGAGAAGAAAGAAAGAAAAGGATTTTTTGTTCACTCTCTCTCTTTAATTTTTGTAAAGTAGTATATTAGAGTGAATTGTGAATTTGTATGCTTCTAGAATTAAGTTTGCTCGCTGAGTTCGACTTCGGAATATTCTAAAATTTGAGTAATAAATTAAAATAAACTGATCATCGTTTTTCGCAACATACTACAACGAATATATTTTTAAAACACCGTGAAAGACGAGTGTCAAACACAATGAGGTTCAGAATCTCTTCTTTTTTCTGAAATGTCAAAATCTCTCCTTTTAAGACTAATTTTATCAAAATAATTCAATCTTCCAACCCCAACACTATTTTCGAGCTATCTACTTTACTGAGTGCCATAATTTGAAGTCCTTTCTCCCAATCTACTTGACTTTTTGAATAGTCTATGTAACACCCTATTGAATAGTTTATATGCCATGCTCTATATTGAATATTTAGCTTATGTAGGACCTTTGCTTCAGATTCATATTTGAACACAAGCACCATACCCATAGACATGTCAATCGCACAATAAGTTTGTATCTATTGTGCTTGATCTCATTTTAGTCTAATGGTTGATGTAGAATGTAACAATATGTAAGTAAATGGTCATCAAGGGTGTGGTAGAATGTAGCCACCATTCACAAGATCCAATCCCACGATAAATGCATTTTCAAAGTGGAGATGAATTGCCACTATAACAGTATTAATGTCCAATTATGTTGTTATTGGGATTGTGCAGGTGGACTGTATGCACTTATACCAGTTTTCTCCTTCAAGAGAGGGTTTTTTTTCTTCCTTTTCGAGAGACACATAGAAGAAAGGATGACTAGACAAAATCAGTAGTCATTCTTGCATATACCAACTCCAAAGGAAGTGATTTCATATTGCAAAAGAGTTTATTGCCCCACTCCGCTTCAAACACCCAGCTTATACACCATAAAAATGACATTAGCTATGTACATTATTTTCCACATAGCATCTAAAACCCGAAAAGGTGTCTACACCTTTCATAAGCATGCCCTCGCTAGCTTACTTCTCAGAGATTCCAGATCACCATATTTTTCATCAAAATGAAAAATCTTACAATCTCTTTGGGTGTATCCCCAACTAGTACTCTTTCTTATTCTAAATCATTTTTTAAAAAGGTTTTCTTGTTCTAAATCATCTAAGAGACAATGGAACCACATTCTCATAAATCTCTCTTAATGGCTCTAGACTCTATGATGGGAACACCATCATGAGCTATAACTAGCTCATTTTGACCCAATTAAGTCAATAAATGCTCCCACATAACTGCTAGAGAGCCATATTCCATTGCAAAGTCATTCTGAGGGAAAAATAAGAAAATAGGGTTAAAACTGCAGTTTACCATCATATCATGAATGCAGTACAATCATGGGTTTTCACAGGGGATAATTAAGGGTCAAATTATCCTAAAAGTCTAACAAGTGTGTTAGAACAGACAAAAAAAGGTTTGCACATGTTTTGAGAATTAAATGACTTTTGAAACCTTAAAAACAGACCCACGTAATTAACTGAGGTTCTAGTCAGGATAAAATTCACCTAAATCCTCTAAAATTCATAGAAAAATATTCTTTAGGATTTGAAACCTTCAATTTGACCATCAGAATCCGTCTTGACCCAAAACAGAGTCATAGACAGACACTTGCCCTAATTTGGATTTTTCCATAAATTACCAAATCAAACTTGGTCAAAACCTAAATCTAACTTCACCATTGGACTCCTTGGGTCCAAATTAGGTTTGTACCAAAATTTGGGCCCAATCTGAGATCACCTTGACCAAGTTTGCATTTTGGTCCAGTCAGACTCTTTCATCTCATTTAGACCCTTAACTTTCGAATTTTCTTACAAATAGCCCCCCAACTTATTTGTCTTCTTCACAAGCAGGTCCCCACGCCATTTTTGGAAGGTGAAACCTTCACCGTCAAGTTTCGAGCAAGGATTTTTCACTTGGTTCTCAATCAATCCCTCTCAAAATTGATACGGGATTCCTTAGGAAGTTTCCTTCCATTTGAGCCATTCCTTGGGCTCTAAGTCCTTCCCAAAAGGCCATGCGAACCTTTCAAAGGTTCGAGTATCCTATGTCGCAACTACCTTCCAAGCTTGAAAGCTTCTTTCCAAGCTTGGAAGGGCTTCCTATGGCCTATAAAAAGATCCCCAGAGCACGACCGTGCATTTCAGCATGTTTTGGCCTAAGAAACCCTCCTATACTCCATCTCTGGCTACCTTCAGACTTAGCTTCAGTGACTCCTCTCCGCTCTCCTCCTCAGGCCGTCCAACCATCAAATTAGACGGCCGACTAGCCTCCCCTCATCTTCGCGAAGCTCTCCTGCCAACGAGAGGTCGTGCCTCTACCTCAATCGACGTTGCTCCCTTGCCACACCAATCTCCTTTTCCAGGTCCGGTCGACCAACACCGGAGCCTTCCGCCTCCCTACTCTCTCGCTAAGCCCTTCTTTAGCTCGCCCTCTCTTTCTATTTCATTTTCCTACCCTCACATACACACAACCGCCCACCGCCATCGTTCACCCTCACCTTCTCTATCTCCGGCCGCTCCTTCGGCGAGGCATATCCACCACTACACTCCTCCTCTGCCTCGCCAACCACCTCATAACCTTCGCCACAACTCCACCAATCAAACCCCTCTCCTATTTCTCACCCCCTGCCCGCGTGAGCTCTCTCTCTTTCTCTCTCTGGGTCACGCTCTCCCAGAGCCTTCCACAATACTGGGTTATCAGGTTTCGGACCTAGAGCGCACCCAGGTCCAGGGCCGTGGGCCTGGCGCAGACCCGACCCGCCTAACCTGACTCCACTCCTTGGCTGTGATCACGCCCGCGGCCTTGGACCCGGGTGTGCTCTAGGTCCGAAACCTGATAACTCGGTACTGTGGAAGGCTCTAGGAGAGCGTGACCTAGAGAGAGAAAGAGATAGAGCGCACTGGGGCAGGGGGTTTTGCTACAGAGAACAATGACTGACACTTAGTCGTTTGAAGAAGGATTCCCTCTACGTGAAGAAGAAGAGTTAAAGAGGAAGAAGAAAGAGGAAGAGGAGCCACACAGGAAGAGAAAAAGGAGAAGAGTAGAAGAACAAAAGGGCCAACAAAGAAGAACAAAAGGAAGAAGAAAAGACAAGGCAGGAGAAGCAGAGCACAGAAAGAAAGAAATAGAGCAGAGAAGAGAGACCCTTGAGTCTCTAGGAAGCAGCACTGTAGTAGCAGGCTGTTTAAGTCGTCTGATATAAGCCTAGATCATCTGATTGCATATATTTGAGGCTTTATTGATACTATTGATTTAGTTGCTATTTTTGAGGAGTAATTGGAGATTTAAATCACCATTTTACTTCATTCTTTTTGCACATTGATACCTGACCTTATTATTATTGCAATCTCTTATATTTTTTATTCAAATTGTGATCTTGAGTTTTGAATTCCATATTGTTTTCTGTGTTCGACCTCGAACTTAAAATTCGAGTAATAAATATTATTTGTTTTCAAAGTGATTTCAGCTATACTACAACATAGTTTTTAAAACCTCGATTTCACTTGCGAACACTCTACAAGCATGCACATGCACACATGTACATAAAAAGAACCCTGGACTCCATCCTGTTCTGATCAAAACATGATTGTCATCCTTGATTGTAATTCCATATCCAAATGGACTCCCATTTTCTACAAATTAAGAATTATGCGTTGTCTACAAGTCTTCGAGCACGTCCACCACAATCTCTGAATGAATAAATTGGACCAAACTCAGATGCTTCTCCATCGTCCTCCTCCTCATCTCTTCTTCACCTCAACCCTCTACATTGTTCCCCCACGGTATCGTCTACGGCACAAAACCACAATCAACGTATCTTCAGCACAGCCCATTCCCTCTCACTCTACAGAAAACACGTTCCTTTCGCCTCAATTTTGCACTCCTGTCCACCAAACAACACCATTTCCACAAAAATCGAGGAATTCCTTAATCAGTTATCTGGTGCATCAACACCACAAGCTAACTACACATTACATGACAACGCCCGATCACATAAGTAGAAGCATCACTCATGTGAAATCATCAAAACCCTAACTCTCCCCCCGTGCAACCTTATACATCAGAAAAAATCTAACTTCCGCAATATTCAAGCACCAGAATCATCCCAAGAGCACACATAAATCGCAATAGAGCACGTCTAACCCTAAAAGGCACCGCCTTTTCAACGAAGAACGTCCAAAGTAACGCAAGGGGAGTGCATGAGGGGACTTACGTAGCTGTTGGTGACGTCGACGGTGCCTTTGAAGGAGCTGTCAAGGAGGATGCCGATGACTCTCTTGCAGGGGTCGCAGGCGACGCGGTTGTAGTTGTCGACGATGCTGAGGAGCACTAGAGGGTGCACCACCACCTTCTTAATCGGCCTTGCCGAGATGTGCTACGTCTTTATCATGTCCATCCCCCCCACACCACCATAAACCCTAGAGTCAATCCAAGTGGAGCACTCGATCGATCTATTCCTCCTCCTCTCTCTCTTTGCTCTGGTGTTCGTTTTGTTATGTCTGCCACAAGTAGGAATCTAGGAGGGGATTTGGCAATGGAAAGAGAGGGAGTGATGGAGGAGGGCTGATGAGCAGAGGCGTAAGTTTTGGTAAATTCGATCCAAATTTGATTTAAAAAGAATGGGTAAAATTTAACTCAAGTTCCAACAGATTTGGATATAAATTTTATTTAAAAAATTCTATCGGATTTGGATATAGCTATGGGTATGAATCTATACTCAATTATCCTACTCAAATATCCTAATAAAATCATCATTTACTCAAGATATATAAGTCCACCTTAAGTTCCCCATTCTCATAATCCTAATCTTTCTCATGATCCCCTCAATGATTTTGAAGGTTTGGAATGTTTCTGAAGTTTTCATTGAACATTTATTTCAGAGATGTGGATTTTTTATTTAAAAGGTATTTGATTTAGTTTTTTCTTTGTATTTTTTATATTTTTATTTTTGATGTATTATCCTTGAATGGCTCTTTTTCTAATAATTTTATTGGATATCAATAAAATTAAAGTAATCCAAGTACCTATGTTTAGAGTTTATTAAAAATAAATAATTAATGAATTATATTATATATTTTTCTTCTTTTTGTTTTAATTTGACATAATTTGATTGTAATATCAATTTATAAATAAGTACCCAATAGGTAGATGGATATAGACATGGGTTTGAATGTTTGTATTCGATAGATAAATGGGTAAAGTATAGATATAGATTTTGTAAATGGATATGGATATGAATTTAGCAAAACTCAACCCGTTTGTATCCCTACCGATGAGGTGCAGTAGGAAAATGTAGGTGCTTCACTTTTTCATTTTCTTTTCTCTCTCTCTCTTCCTTTTAGGAGATGATTCTTATTTAAACAAAGTTCCAAGTTATAAAAGATTTTTCAACTCAAGAGTATAGTTACTTTCCCATCTGTCTTGCAAAGCAAAGCAAAACCCTCCATTGCTCCCCTTCCTCGACCCCTCTTGAGATCTGTTGCTGAGGTCTCAATCAATCCCTGATCGTCGATCGCCCCCCCTCCACCCCTGCTCCACCCATGCCCTCCTCCCTTCCGTTGTAAGTTGCTGCACTCCGATGGCCTCTCCTCTGCGGCTTGCGGCCCATGTCTTCGATGGCGGGAGGTCGTGGTGGCGCTTTGACGTTGGGTTGCATTGAGGATGTCCGTCGTTTTGCGATCACTCTATGTTGGAGTGATGGTTGGCCTCGCTTCGACCGCTTATCACCATTGGTGCGATACGTCAACGACGTCGATGGCATTTTGTCGTATCTATTGCGTGGTGTTGGTTCTCATGCAATGGAAATAATTTCTTGAACGCTTCCTTTCTATTTTTTCTTTTTATTTTGTTCCGTGTTGGTGCTTTTGAGTTCCCCCCTCTTGAGAGAGAGCTACTTTCTCACTCTCTGAGGAGAGTTGAGGTTGTCCTTTTCCTTTACCCTTAAAGACGGCATCCTATATCATTTTCGTTCCATTAATGGAAGGAAATTCTGACTAGAAAAAAGAACAAAACTCAAGAGTAGAGTTGGACAAACTCCATACCTTATTGGGACTTACAATCATACACTCCCTAACAATGTTGTGAGCTAAAATATTCAAGGTTCCAGGAATATAGTTGCATGAAGCATTAATAAAACAAAGAAAATTTCCTAATAAAATAATTATGGAATTATATTCTTTCTTGATAGCAAAATGGAATAAAACTCTATTAGATGTGGAAATATTCACCTGTAGAGGAGGCAAATTAGTATTTTCTACTAAATTTGCCTCCGCAAGAGGCCTATTCGGAGGAAAAAGGCAATAGGAGTTGAACTTGCTTTTAGGAGAGGAAAGGAGGTAAAAGAGTTGGACTCTCGATTTAGCTGCTTATATCAAATTCTCCTCTCCTAAAGATAAATTCGTCAGGGTTAATTTATGGGAGGGGACAAGAAACATAAGTTTAAAATTCTCCTCTCCTCAACTATTCACAAATTGTGAACAACCACTTGTGTTGGCAAACAAACCACCATTTATGTTCATGAGTTGGGAATAGCCGTTGAATGCTAATATTGTAGCTATAGTTGAATAGACATCGGTACTTCTTTACATGCATAATGAGGCAATTCCAAGAGGAATAATTTTCACAAGAAGTCATGGGAATTTTCTCATAGAAGTTACATTTGTCAATTCAACTATGGGATTGAAATACAGCCATCTAAGCAGGACGACTACAAAAAAAAAAAAATACAAATCAAATTCGTGAGAGAAATTCTTTTAAAAAACTTTTATTTTGGTCAACTATTGACACACTTGTTTGAATTGTCAAATAGGATGTCTTATACCCATTTAATCATGCATGATTTTTCATAAATACTCTGTTACAATGATACTTACATATCTAACGTTTAATTTCTAATACACATTCCATGTAAAATGTTTCACATCTTCTCATACAAGTTAAATTCTTTTAGAGTCACTACCCTCCCGACCTCCCATACACAAAGGAAGCTTTATCAAATAAACACTATCCTCATGTTTCTGCAAGTAGTTTTCTTTAAATAAGAGATGACTATCATTTGACAATTGTTTTATTATCATATTATGCTACAAATTAATAATCTTCAACTATTTTTTCCAATTTATACACGTTATTTTATAAAAAAAAGCTATAGCTATCACTTTTGCAATTACAAGTTATATGTGTCACCTAGCATTTTGTAATTATGTTACAATTTTTTTCATTTTAATAGTACTAATTGCATCAATCAATTGCCAGTTGATGGAAGATAAAAAATACTTCGATAGTTTTGAATTTATTGGCTTTATTTTCATGATTTTTGTTGATGATTAATATCAAATTTTTGTGTGAGACGATGAGATTTAGAAAAAGCCAAAGTTAGACCTCTAGTAGACACCCAAAACTCAATCTCTAAATCAAAATGAAAATAACATCTTAGTTCCTAATGGATGCTGGAAAAAAGATAAGGTCCAAGCACCTCGTATAGTCAAGAGAAAAAACAAAGTTTGAGTGCCTTAAGACCAAGAGAAAATATTACATGTTATAGATAAATCTACCATTATAGATAAACGACCAACTCACAATCTACCATTATAGATAAAAGGTCAACTCACTTATGCACGAGTACCCATTATGGAGAAAAGGCGAATTCATGTTAATCTGAGTACCCATTAAGGAGAAGAGACCAACTCTACAATAAATATTATATGATGAAATGCAAGAGGGATAATCCCCACATTGATAGAACAAAGTTTGTCAGTCGAACAATGGATAATGGATATTCGAGCAACTATGAAGAATCACTAAATTTTGCCAAGTCTAGAAGAAGAGTGCCAAAGCAATGCAATACAAAAAACCTAGATTTATTTAAGTCTAGATCCATTACAACAATGTTGACACGTCATCGATGACTAAATCAAAGGAACATGTTAGTGTTGACTAAATCAAAGATGCACATCATTAGAAAAATATCCTATGAATACTATAGGTGTTAGTGGTTTATTGGTGAAAGCTTGGAAGCCTCTAGAAGAAGGCCCTAGTTCTATCAAGGGGGCATCTCAATAGTGTGTAATTACACCATATGACATTTATAAATAAGGGTTTGCTCTTCAACACTTTCATTCTTTTTGGCATAGGCCATTACTTATCTTTCTCTACATCAATCTCTTTAGTTAACCCTTTGGTGATCTCTATTCTTCTTGAATAAATGATAGATCTAAGTTGATGAGGGAGGAATTTTACTCTTAGAAGAATAAACAAAAGTTAAAGAGGCCTACTAGCCATTTGGGTAGACAAGAGCCCATACCACATAAGATGAAAATTGATAAGTAGATTTGACCACAAATCTATCCATGAGTTTGGCATATACCTGCCAAAGGATCTAACTAGGCGACTTGAGCGATCCTTATATGAGAGGCCTTTCTGGTAGAAGGAAATCAGTAGACATCAGCTGGCTTGACAATGGTAGGAGTTATACCGGAACAATAAACAAAATGCCCAATCTCCTTGACTTCGTCGCACCAACTATACTAGATTGTAATCCTCTTAACAACATACATCGAGATTTTGGAAACAAACCTTTTAGGAAGTTTTGCTCATCAATGGCCGAAGAGGGAAAGTCCCAAAGAGATGTGGCTAACAAGAAGTTTCATTACAAAATCTACTTTTGTTAACATGTTAGGGTGAATTTAACAACATTTTGATTGATGTAGTCAATATAAAGGTATCTAAGAATGGCCTCGATGGTCATCCAAGTCATTCTATAACTACTTGAGTGCAATAAAAGAGACTGAGCCACTCTTGTATTACTATTTTCCATACTTAGTCAAAAGCTAAGGGTTAGAGCCTATCCTCAAATTCCTCAAATAGGCAGAACTAGTAAACAATCTTCTTGTGCTTTTTCTTTGCGATTACTTAGTTGGGTCCATTCTCTCGTCTAAACCCAGAAGTAATCCTTAGAATTTGATTATAAGGTGATTTAAAAGAATTAGATCAATATTAGAATGAATTCAAAGGTTAAAAGCTGTATCTGTAAATTCATTTTATTATTCTTGCCTTTGAGAATTACAAATGAGATGTATGAATCATTGTTGAATTCTTGTATGTTTCACCTATTTTCTTATGTGATTGAATGTAATTATGATCAAAAGAAGATACAATGCTGAAATGTGTTTGATTGATTACTCATCTTATGAAAACATATTCATATTCTCGAGAGTTTGATTTGGCAACGTCAACCTCGGTTATTTGATTCAACATCTTATTTCTTTAATATCTTATTTTTAGTTCGGGTTTCATTTGGTGATGTTAAATATCTTAGTTCCGATCTTGCATTTATTCAACAAGATTAAACTACAAAGAAACAAAGATAAAAGGGGATGGATGTTGAATGTATTACTTTAGATATTAAAACAAACCCAACAATTGATTATAACCCTTTTCCGTCAAACCTTCATGATTCATTTATAACCATCAGGATATCTTAATAAGTAAAAATCTCATTAGATTAATTTAAGATTTTTCACTAGTGAATTTCATCAATAAATATGACAATTCCTAATTATTTAGATCATTTAATCAATCAATCGTTGTGAATAACCATTTTAAAGAAATAAACACAGAGTCCATTTGATCATTTTATATCCATATATATCTATTGCACTATCCAACCAAGGTCAATAAATTATATATTTGAGATGATGAAGCTTGCCGACATATGTGCTCCACAACTTCACCACATGAGAAGCTGCTCCAACCACCAAAAATTGTCAAAAAAATAAAGTTGACACTCCTTAAAAATCTAAAACCGATTAACATGTTCAACTGAGGCAACCTCCAAACATGTGTTACATATGTGGGCAGTAAGAAAGAGTGTTTAAGACAATTTTTGCTACCTTTTTTGGCCATCTTTTCCTTTAAAAAAATGGCTTTGCTTCGTGGAGACAACGGAGTAAAATGCAACTCATGCCTTTAAGGTATCCTCGAATAGTGAGAATTCCTAACTTTGAGAGGAGAGATTTAGATTCTAATCCCCATCTTGCATTATCAGAAGGATTGGTGCGTGAGAAATGATCAATTTCTTGTCAATTTACCTAAATCAAAATTTGAGTCAATGCAAAAAAAATGCAACTCACGCCTTGCAATTACTGTTGCAAAGGAGTTTCAGATGTTTTGTTGTCTTCATTTTTTATCCATTTGTCATTTACATTCTTATATGGACTTGTACACAATTTTCCATTAACTTCTCGCTGTAAATAGAGGCTTAAGATTTCCATACTAAAATAGAAAAACTAGATTCTACAATTATGTCTTCTTTTGGATGTAGGTTCAAAAACATAAAAATTGATGTATTTTACAATACAAAGAAATGCAAACCATTTTGCACTGGTGCAGAACTATTTTACACTAGTGTAAAATCATCAAAAACTAAGATTGCTCCATATTTTGCACTAGTATGGTTGTACCAATGTAAAATCATTTTACACCAATTGATTTTACATCGATGTACCACGTGTGCGTTGCAAAATGCATCAGATAATGCATTTTTATACATTTCCTCTTTCTATTTCCTTAATAATTGATTCTAACAATTTCTAATGAGTGCCATCTATAATTTCTCTCTCTCCCCTTAGGGTTAGTTTACTTGTGGGGTTAAGAAATTAACCCCAATTTCTATTTTATTTGTAAAGTGGTGTTAACACTAATGTCTATTTAAGTAGGGTCACGATGGTTGTTGCGCTTGTTATTCCTCGATGCCTGCTTTATTCATAGGAGTGGGAAATTCATCAAACCTCGAGTTGGTGGCTTTGGAGGTAACATGTGGGAGGAGGTTTTGGGAAGAGGACAAATTGGTTCCCTTTGTGAGGGACCAACTATGCTGACGATGTATAAG
Organism: Thalassia testudinum; assembly: GCA_037157565.1. Taxonomy (NCBI): domain Eukaryota; kingdom Viridiplantae; phylum Streptophyta; class Magnoliopsida; order Alismatales; family Hydrocharitaceae; genus Thalassia; species Thalassia testudinum. The sequence continues at coordinate 158,710,496 of JAZHRO010000073.1, forward strand.
AGCAACCGACGAAGGATTGGGGTCAAACTTCAACAGGCAACAAAGCGACTGATAAATGTCAGGGATTGGTGCATCGTCGAGTCCAACATCCTTCGAACACAAGTTGTGAAGGTGATTGATGCTCTAAAGTTCGAACAGAAAGTGCCAGAGTTATCAGATGCTAAAGAACTTGACCTGTAAAAACAAATGAAAAGCATGCTTCGTGAACAAGTGGGTGATGTTGTGTACCTACTATTCTAGTCAAGCTTTGCATCTTTCTTGCTTGCTTTGAGTGCATGTGACCCAATGTAATGTCTTGCTTGTTTCTTTTCCATCTGCAAAGGAGTATTTGTTTTATATATGTGCTTACTACTTAAGATAACCCTTTTTCAACCAAAAGAATATCAAAGGAATAAAATATAAAGTTGAGTGATATATTTGTTTCATTCCATCAATCAACAATCAAAGTTAAATTATCTCATTACATCACATCAACATTAATATAAATCAAAATATATTAACTTTAATATAATACATCCATTAAAATATATCCACTAATCACATCAACCGACTTACACTCATATAATAATATTAAAAATTATTTACCGCCGTCAATCCCAAAACTACCCTAAGCAATCTGAAACCCAACCACAAGTCCACAACTGTTGACTTTGCGAGGACTTTGGTGGTTGGATGAGATCGAGGGTAAGTTGGAGGGTGGAAGAACTGGTGTCTGTTTGGAAATGGCAATCAAGACCTAACAAGTGGAGGGAACGATCCACAATTACTCTCGAGATTCCCAAGAGAAGCCTTGCAAAACCTCAAAAGAAAAAAAGAAAAGCTCCACATTTGGCTTCGTCATTGCCACGTTTCAGATTGTTTAAACTTCATATTTAACCCACGTCTATAGTCTTTCTGGAAAATTGGTTTATTGCTGACATCTGTTACATTATTTAAAAAAAAAAATTATATGTTACAACAGAAATTTTGCCTATGCCGAGCTTCCAAATAGTTGCTTTCCAACTGACTCAAATACACTACAAATTTGCCGTGTGAGTACAACTATAGACAGAATTGTTAACATGTCTATGTACACTAGCCAATATGCGTCCTCAAGTGGAATTAATGATCGACTTGATAGCTGCAAACGATAGGCCGATTCCAAATAGCACGAAATCTCCATGGGGAGAAACAAGACTAGAATGGTGAAGAATATACAATGCCTGCTATAGGTGATTGACCATATCATGCCGATCCCTGTACATCTGGTCATTGAATTAGGGCGAATGACTGCATCAGTTATCAGTCCAAGATCTTTTCACCGGTAGAGAAGAGGTTCCAGATTAGAGTTCCTGCAAGGTAGAAGCCTACAGAGACTCCAAAAACCTCGTCCCAAGAACCTGAAAGTAATCTCCAACAGATGAGAGACCTCAATGAACTTAATATATAAATATATTTCTTTTTGAGAGGGTATATAAATATAAATATAAGTTTCAGACCAGCAGCCTTATCAGCATTCTATCTGTGATTTTGCTGCATTATTATAAGTCAAGCACACCTTCCGCTTTCTCCAGTATGGTTATTTTACCTCCATAAATAGCCATTAGAATGTTGCCTTGCTATGACCGTAACTAGTTATACTCTATCTTGCTTACATAGAAGACACCAGGCTATCTGGTGTGGCAGAATTCATATTAAAGCATATTACTATATGTACAATGCTATCTTGCAATTGCAATAATCATGCTTTATCTTGTCTCCAAAAGGATACCATGCCATTAGGTGTTGCAAAATTCGTACCAGATCAGGTTACTGATACTATGTTCAATGTTATGTTGCTATGGCCATAGTCATTCTTTTTCTTGTCTCCAAAAGGGCGCCTTGCTCTCAGTTGCAGCATAATTTTTATTAAATCAGGCTACTATTATGTTTTTCTAGCACTCAGGTCCAACACAGATTGAGGGAAGTTGGCCCTCACAACTTGTTCACTTTGGACCCAAGTGGACCTAAGCAACCAATTGAGAAATCACAATCATGATCCTTTTAGGATAGACATTTTTCAGATGCGGTGCACAGATAAGTGCACCAGAAAACAGCCACACTGCAGGAAGTGGGCCCTGTCCCTGATTCTGTCTGGTAGTGGCGAATGGATGAAGGGCAGTGGCCGGAGGTAATTGGTAGAGTACACCAACTGTTATCCTGCCTGCTCTCATCTCCAATCTTCTAGACATGAAACTAAACTTGGAGGTGCTATGTTCTGCTGAAAAATACAGTATATTTAAGAATCCCATAGTTGATTACATAAAAGGTGAGTGTACCATGTTGCAAGATGTGACCCGTGACTGCAGTTCCAAGTACACCTGCTAATACACCAGCAGTATTCGAGAGACCAAGCAGTAACCCCTGCAAAGTTTTGTTAAAAAGGCCATAAGTATGTCTTTATCTAGTCATTAATTGCAAAATGCTCAAGCTGATGGAATGAACGTAATTCAAACTGTTATATTATGAAAATTACGATGCTGGCTACAATGTTTTCAGACAAAAAGGTAAGCAAAAATCAGATGCATCAACAGATCACATACTGTGTAAAGATGAACTTGTGAAATATTCATTTATACCAACCAGGTTATCAACAAAAATTCAGCATTCCAAGCATCACATTATCTTCCACGGATAGATCTAGATAATGCTGAGCTTCAAAAGCTGGCAAATGACCCTGAAGAACATGGCGGCATGACCACCCAAACCACATCTAATCTGCCATATATTCTGAGAGAAATCAAGAAAGGCCGAAAAGCGCAATTAATATCTAGGCCCCAGTATTCACTGTCTTTTACAATGGAGTTCGATGACTTCAGACTTACATGCCTAATATATCCTCTACCTAATTGACAGCCGTCAATTTCAAACCTGGAAACTTTAGCACTCAAGCCATTCTTGAAATTTCGTTAACAACATTTGCCAAAAACCAACTGCAATTTAGACAATAGGAGAGGACCACTCAAATATAAAGGTTTTGAAATACATATGGGATAAATTTCACTACAAACTGGTTTTAACCAAAGTTAGGGAAAATGTAGGAATATTGGTACTGATGAGATATAATGAAAATGTTGATTCTAATTGTATTCATGGACTTCACCCATATGCAAAAAGGTAATTTTATTTCACAAATAGGATGGAAATTTCAAAGTTGGACTGATGGTTAGAGTAGATGCACATTCCATATTTATGCTGTCAAGGAGCACTTAACAAATCAAAGCAAAAATCTTATAGAGGGCAACTGGGCAAGCATTATTTTTTGATAGATGCATAGACAGATGGGGTTCACTAGTGAACACTCAAGGTGTTACTGCATGTGGGCACACATCGGGAAGAGGACAGATAATGCATTAAGGGACCATTTGTTTATCGGAATTGAAAGAGGGATTGGAAAATGAGACATGGGGATTGCGCCTCAATCCCGGAATAGAGGGTGTTTTTTGTTTGTTTACGTAGAACGTGCAATGCAGGATTTGGAAGGTGTAATCCCTCGTTTGGCAAAGTTGGTACATTTGTTTAAAGGGATAAAACATGGAAGTAAAGTGGAGGGATATGGAGTTCACCAGTGTATTTACGCACATTTGGATCGAGTGACGATTTGAAATGTGTGTCCGGACTTGAAAAAGTTATTAGAAACATAGGTAGATTGGAATAGACGGTATATAAGGAGTTTTGCAATATGTAATGGCACGTAAAGCGAACCATCGGAACGCAAACTATTGGGAAGTGGCCACCCTCGAGAAAATCACATCCACCGGCGATTGCATAAGCCACCTTTGTCAAGCAAGCGGCAGTGGCATCCAAAATGACGAGCAACAGTAAGGGAAGCAGCAACAATAAGGGTAGTAGCAGCATCCGAGTAAGGTATGGTTGTGGAAATGGTATGAAGATGTCGACCGAGAGATGGTTGTCAGTTGCATGCCTATTTTCATTTGCATAATACATCAGTGTATGACTTATATTTGGAATATTGGTGGAGCACAATTCAACAATGTATTCAATCAATACACGATTGCATTCAAGTAATACATGGTGCCTTCGATTAATACACCATTGTATTCGTCAAATCCACCCGTATATTATTAAGATACACCAATGTATCATGCAAATAAGACAGTGCATCTATGATAATACATTGATGTATCATAGGAATAAACCAGTATATCTATGGATAATACACTGATGTGTTCTAAAAGTACATCGGTGTATTCATACAATACACTGGTGTATTATTGTTAACAATGGGTGTATTATACTAATAAACCGATGTATTATAAGAATAAACCAGTGCATCTATGGATAATATATCGATATATTCTACAAATACATCGGTGTATTATTATTAGCAATGGGTGTATTATACTGATACACCGATGTATCATAGGAATAAACGAGTGTATCTATGGATAATACATTGATATATTGTAAAAATACATCGGTGTATTTGTACAACACACCGGTGTATTATTGTTAGCTATTGGTGTATTATACTGATATACCAATGTATCATATAAATACATCAACCTATTCATAAGAATACACCGGTGTATTTATATGATACATCGATGTATTTTACAATACATCGGTGTATTTGTACAATATAGCGGTGTATGATTGTTATTCATGGGTGCACTACAACGACAACATTGGTGTATGAAAGTCATATTTTTCGTGGATGTTTGTACCGTAGGGAGGTGGATTACAGATGCACAATCGTATCTCTCAAGAGAGCACTAAAGTTGGTTAGGAATGACATTGTTGAAACATTTTAGAGGATTCCATTCGCTGTCCTCGTTGAGAATGAGAAGTACTTCCCTAAATTCAAGGATAGGAAATTGTATGGGCATATGGTGGATGCCTACGATGTTGAGACGAAAGAGTTCCACTTTGGTCAGCTGGCACTGAAGCTAACCGTTGACCATATTGAGAAGATATAATTGAAGAACGAAGAAAGGAAAGTTGCCTTGTTCGATGGGAAGAGTAATGTCAAAGAGAGGACTAACATTTGGACGGCAAACTTTTCCACTGTGAAGCCTAAAGTGAGGTCTCTTTTGGCGAAAATACATGAATTAAATCTGGATGGCAAGAAGGGGAAAGGAAAGGCGAAGGGAAAAGGGACGAGGAAGACCCTCCCCGAAGGGGGATGGGAAGGAAGACGATTGGAAGGAAGATGAGAGGAATGAGGAAAGGGAGAATATTGAAGTAGGGGAAGAACAACAGCAGAAGGACTTAAAGGAGGAGAAGGCAGAGAAGGCAAAGGAGGAGAACAAGGCAAAGGTGGAGAAAGCAGAGAAGGTCCATGCCGAGATGGCAGAGGTTGAGAAGCATGAGGAGATGGCAGAGGAGGAGACGGAGGCTGAGAAGGATGAGAAGGCAAAGGAGGAGAAGCCAAATGATAAGAAGGATGAGAAGAAGGATGAGACACAGGCTGAGAAGGATGAGGAGGACGAGAAGAAGGATGAGAAGAAGGTAATGTTTAAACAAAGAATCAGTATGTTAGTCCAGTACATCGGTGTGTTATTATAATACACCGGTGTGAAAGTGGAATACATCTGTGTTATAAGAATACATCGATGTATTCAATAATACACTGGTGTGTGTACATAATACATCGGTGTGTTTGTATAAGACACAGGTGTGTTTATATAATTCATCGATGTATTAGTATATTCGTTGTTTGTCCTATTTGACACGGCATGATTGTGGTTATCTATACAAGAGGATGATGAGCCTCCGACGAGGAAGATCGTCGGCTGGGGTCGGCAAGAAAAATTGGTGGCCCACAGGCTAACAGGGGTTGCGAGGAGGACAACCCAATTCAAGAAGCCAACGATATACAAAAAGATACCAGATTTGGACAAAGGCATCCTTGAGTGCCTTTGGGACCTGGATAGATGTCTTTTTGATGAGTTAACTAAGTAAAGAAAAAACCCGAATAATATTCTTTGGCAATCGGAGAAAAGATTTATTGAAAGAAGATCCATGCTTCCTCTACTTAAAAAAAGTGGGTTTAGTGATGGGGAGGTATGTTTAACTTTATAACTTTTTAACTACATATACAATAGTGTTGTGTAATTACTTATCACTATATGCAGATCATTGACAGAATAATTGAAGCCATCAAAGACATGATGGCTTAAGAGAAGATGAAGTGCGATACGCTTGTTTTGGACACAAACTTTAGTGTTTTTGTTGAACATTTCAATTACGACCGGATCGATGACTACATTGAGAATGTCGGTGAAGAGTTCTACATTTATAAATATATAGCTATATCGTTGTGTACGCAAGAGATCTCCTATTGGACCCTTGTGGTTATTGATATGGGCATAAAACAATGATACAATACGATAGTGACGCCTGGTATTACCTCTAGCGGATACATAAGGACGGCAAAGACGTAGTATGTATCGAATTTATTGCACTTCAACTTGAGAAATTGTTATGAATAAGCATGACTCAGCAATGAACGTACGCTTTTGTTTTCAATTTGACGTGATGGCGAAAGTGTTGACACATCGAGAAATAAGTGCCGGATGGGATCGACAGCACTACACAGAGGCTCCTCAGCAAGGCGACACAAGCAATGATTGTGGCATCTTTGTCACACATTAGATAGAATGCCTTATGCGTGGTCTGGATCCAATGGTCGTAACACGAGATCAAGATGTCCATAAATACCGATCAATTTACGTTGCTATGCTTTTGAAGCATAGGGTTGCAGCGGAAAATTTAGTATGATGTTTGTTTATTTGTTACATTTTTTGTAGTTATTGGTATGTCTTTAAAGTTATATGATCTTATTTATAGGTCTCCCAAACATACACTTTTATTAAATTTGTAATTGTCTTCCATCTTTTATATATCGTACTTGTCTATATTAAAGACTCCTTTGTTTTTATTTCCCAATTTTGAAGATAATTTGTCTTTAAAGTTCCCTCAGATGAAGCATGTCATGTTAATATAGTCATGTATTTGGTTAACGCATCGATGTAAGGTTAATACACTAGTGTGTCACGTTAGTACACCGATGTGTCACGATACTACACCGGTGTCACGTAAGCACACCAGTGTGTCACGTTAACACACCAGTATACTCGATGAGTGGCATCTGTGGAGAATTTCAATTTCACGAGGTCAAGTTCCATTCTGTTAAAATCATAATAATATAATAGTAATAATGAATTTGAAACAACGATACCATTTCTGAGAGGTTATCGAGTGTGATGATCCACTCATAAAGCATAGGCAATTTGATCCCTTATCAAATCCTCAGCTCTTACAGCACTTTCGTCAACAAGGTCATCTCGCATTTCCGTATCCCCCATGTCTTTAGAATCATCGAGTGTTGTGTGCAAGAAGTCATAGTCGACTTTCCACTGAATAATCATATTGTGGATGATGCAACATGCCATCACGATTTTGCACTGCGTCTCGAACCCATAGAATGACCTTGCATCTAGAAGTTTGAAATGCCTTTTCAAAACACCGCAAGCACTCTTCACAACATTCCACAACTGTGCATGGTGATGGTTATATAGCTCCTTGTAATTTTGATATCTATTATTTCGATTTCGATACTCCTGCAAATGATATGGTATGCCACGAAAGGGAGAAATAAAAGATTCCGTGTTAGCGTAACCAATGTCCACAAGGAACCTACATCCACTCGGGACGTTAAGACCATTTCTTACAACCCACCACAACACTCGCATATCTACAGCTGAACCCTCCCAACCAGTACCAACAACAACAACCAAGCATTTTCCCACACTAAGTGGGCTCGGTTATATGGATTCTTTGCCTCCATACAAATCGATTTTTAGCCATTTTAGGACTTAAATTAAAGTAATTGAGCTCATACTTAATAGTTTCCTTTCAACACTTGTTTGGTCTTCTTGGCCCCTCTTAGCGGGTTCAGCCTCCAACTTCTCGCATCTCCTAACTGGAGCATCTAGTGGCCTTCTTTGTAAATGTCCAAACCATCTTAGACGGGCCTCTCTCATTTTATCCTCTATCGGTGCCACCCTAACCCTATTTCTAATAAATTCATTTGAAATACGGTCCTTTCTTGTATGACCACACATCCATCTTAACATCTTCATTTATGCCACAGACATCTTCTGTACATGCCTATAGTTTATAGCCCAGCATTCAGAACTGTACAACATGACTGGTTTTACCACAGCTCGATAGTATTTTCCTTTGACTTTTAAAGGAACCCTCTTATCACAGAGAACACCAGAAGCAACCCTCCATTTCAACCATCCTACATTAATTCTATGTGTAACATCTCCATCAATTCCACCAGTACCCACGAACACAAATTCTAAGTTGTAATCGACCATAGTAATGACCTTTTGGCTCGTCCAACCCTTCCAATTACGAAAACGTACTTGCTCCCTAGATGGAACTGTTGCGTATACATGGCAACCATCAATAGCTTTTACAACATTCTTCGCAAAACATGAAAGTAATCAATTTAATATAATTGCAAACAATACATAAATGAATAATGTACAAAAGAAAATAACCTGAAAAAAAGGGAAAAATTTATGATTAGACCGAATATCAGCTGGTATAGAAGAATGAATTGTTGGCATCCGTATGAACCTCCGCTTCAGAGAAACCAACTCATCCAGTACCAAGTTAAAATACATAGAAATTGTCTCACCGGAGTGTAGGAACAGCTTGGCTAGGTTCCTATTTGAGGTATTCTAACCAACAACATAGAGAAATATTGTTAACTGCTCGTTAACCATAACACATCGTTAGTCTTTAAGGTCGGTTGCATCCTTGAGGTATTCGGAGAACCCAACAAAGCCCTCCTTACCCCATATGCATTCTTCGAACGACTTGGGTGGCCACGAATCACTTCGTGGACCCAATCAAGCCCTAACAAAGCCCCGTCATTTTGCCTTAGTCGCGAAGCTCGCTGGTGGAGAGAGTAGTATGCATATGCAAGAGGTATGGTAACTGATGCTAGCGACAAACTATTGTTTTCATCATCATCCTCAATGAATCGATGGTCATCAATATTCATATATGCTATAATATTATACACATACCAAAGAAAACTAAAATCACGAAACCTAAATGACATTAACAATCATACACATATAAAATCCATATATATATATATACAAAAGAAAACCACGAAACCTAAATGACATTAAAATTCAGCACAAGTAAAACAAATACCCAATAATGTTTAAGACAAGTAATCGTTAATGTATAGAAAAGTTAAACAAGTACCCAATAATGTTAATGACAAGTACAAAATGTTCCAATGAAACGTAGAACCAATCCACCAAAGTAATCTACTAAACCTAAAAGCATTGTGAAATAACCAAACAAAACCAAGCATGCAACCAATCTACCAAAGCTATGACCTAATCAAGCAAGTGACATCATGAGTTGGAACAAGTGATCAAAATCCATAATCACTTCCAACATACTTTTGAAGAAATCACCTAACTCAGCGTTGGAGTGCACGACGTCCTTGAAAATTATCCTCGACGCACTATGAGTGAAAACATCCGCCAATATGAGTAAATCGTCGAGTGTGATGTTTGCCACTCGGGTGCACAATATCTTCATGCACTCATGAAGTTCATCAACGATGTGGTCAACCCTTGGGGCTGGGGTTATGTGGTGCTTCACCAATGTTTTCATCAACTCTGTAAACTCATTTGTCATAGAAGTTGATGAAGCACTTGCACTTAACGCCCCCTTCTTCCTATGTTTTTCCCCACTTGTACTAGTCTCCTCCGAAGCACGCTTCGAGCCTTGTGGCTCACACGATGGAGGTGGAGGTTCACCTACATGCATCTCTATTTGGACATTCATGTACGATGCAGGATTACTGCACACATATGGGGAATCGTTTATTGAATTAACTACAAAAAGATGACTCATATACAACATCCACATGTCGTCAGCAATCGTCAAGTCATATGGTACAAACTCGGTACCCGTTTCAAGATTGACCATGTTTTATCCTTGATCATAATAACTCGCATCCTCATGGCAATCTACAACCTGTTCCACTACGTGCTCAGGGTTGGTCGATGATATTGCGTGCTCACCGGTTGCGGTATCCTCACCAACGATTTTATGGACATCCTCAAAGAATATGAAAGCCTTACCACGTAATTCCGTAAGTTTTGGAAGGAGTTACAAGTCATTCAAATAGATTATGTTTACTTTTATTAATTGTCGAACATTTCAATGAGAAATTATTGATGAGAAATAATTCATTACCTCACTCCAGACAGATGGGGAAGGTGCTATAGGACCACCAACAGGATCAATTCCCCAACCACTTTTATTGTATAGTTAGACATACAACCCATGCTTTCTCTTCAACTCCTTCCATCGATTTAGGATTTGCTTGAGCTCGTATGGCAATTCCGTAGCCAACACAAACTTTTTGTCTATCTCAACCTACGCGGTGTGTGTGAACGAACCCTTATCCCAACGCCCATTCATGTACTACTTCAAAATCTTCACCAACTTGGCCATCATCGCATTATCCTAATTCTTAGCCTTCTTACTACCAGAAGTTGAAGGAATAGAAAAGGCCATTTTACAAGAGAATGACGTCGACTAACATTAAACCATCATATCATGACTTAACCGATTACCCACCGATGTATTGTCAAAATCCATCGGTGAATTACATAAATCCACAAATGCATTACACAATACACCGGTGGTTTGCAACAATCCACCGGTGGACCTATACAACACACCGGTGCATCTATCCATCCATCGGTGGATTACATAAATCCATAGGTGCATTACACAATACACCTGTGGTTTGCAACAATCCACCAGTGGATTTACACAGTACACCGGTGGACAAAAAAAATACACCAGTGGATCTATATAATACATCGGTGGATTCTAACCATCCACCGACGGATTTAGACAATCCATTGTGCATTACAACAATCCACCAATGTATTCTAACCATCCACCGGTGCATTGTACTCATACACAGGTGCATTCTATCAATCCACCGATGGACTACCATTTACCATCTATTATCTAGTGATGTCACTACGACATTATTTTCAAATTATTCAACATTCATGATGCAAATTACATAAAAGCATGCTTGAAATGGAGATGACTGACAAATAACTCCAACAAAGTCAAGGCAATGGTCGACATTTGTAGCAAGCCTAGCATCGATTATCAACAAAACATGAATGCAAAGCTAACAAATAACACAAGGAACACAAATTCGACATGTATTAGTCAATACCTTCTGTAGAACCTCCCTCCTCGTTCCTCTCCTTGCTCAACAAATACAAAATGGCAATGACAAGCACCATTGAATACCTCAGATGCCCATTCCTTTTATACGAAGAAGACCTCCCTTGCATTAATGTCATCCACCTTCCAATGAAGATGTCAGATGCGTGCAAACAGCTGGTCGACGTTCCCATCAGACGAATCTACGAAGTTAGATAATCTTCCACAAGATCTTCAACTCTCATCCATACATGGGGAATGAATCAAACGACTGACTGCTTGTATCACCCAAGATAAAGCAAAGATGGGCACACCCCTTGCCAAGTAATATAGCCTTGCAGGAGAAATGAGTACGTCTCATGACAAAGGCAAGATTTCTTACATATTCGCTTCTTCGGAAATTGTAGGTCAACGCTACTATTGCTAGAGCTCACTATTGCCATTACTCTCCTAACAACCAAAGTAATGTAGGCGAGATTGTGGGCAAGTTTACACTATGCTGATAGAGGGTTAAACCTATATAAAGCGTGGGATTGAAGGCGGGATGAAACAATCCCACCCCCCCTCTGGGATGATCTTATCTCGAGATTCAGGGCTCAATCCCGACATAGAACAATCCCAGGATTAAAACCAACAAACGGAGGATTGTGGAGACAAATCCGCCAAACAAATGGTACCTAAAAGGGCTATATCACATGTTTACTCACATTGTTGAGAGTGATGTGTATTGTGGTGTAAATAGATAAGGACATTCTGTATCAATTGACAATCATGTGCATTTTTAATTCATTTAGCATTTTTAGTGGTTATGGATAGGGATAATTACATGCATGCCTTTGGAAATATTGGAAAAGACGTGCATTCCCCCATGTATCTTGTATTTATATATGTATCTCTATAAAGTTACTTTGTTATGATTGTATACCCCTACACCATTAAACTTAACGATGGAGAACTGAAAAATAAAATAAAATAATTGCACGCAACTCCCTAACCTCCTTCACCTCCTCCCTTGCCTCCACCTTCCTCGCAAGCCATCTACTTCCTCCAGAAGGTGATTGTGGAGGAAGAAGCGGGTGAACTTTCAAACTTGAGGAAAAAGTTAGGGAGGTACAAGCAATTTTTCTAATCTGTTAGTCTTTTGTAATTAAGTTTAAGAAGGCAGGGGTATATGGCAATAGTGGAGCAATTTTGTAGGGATACATACATAGACTCAGGAAACACAACCATATGCACATTTTTTTTCCAATGTTTTCATGGGTATATATGTAATCATTCCTTATAAGATACCGACTTTCAATTTTTGGTGGATACCTTTTCAAAGAAGAATATGGTGGATGTGGATAGGGCTAGCCTTTTTGAATTTTGATTTTGCCAAATGTGTATCTGCTTTGGCATGATCATACAGATAGGGATGTGGATATATATATCTATTTGGAGAATATAAATATAGGTTTACACAGGATATCAATGTTTTCACGTTACTAAAATTGTTAGAATGACGTAAATAGATATATGTTCTTGCTATTACATATAGAAAAGGCACCACAAGCGAAAAGAATAATTGCAGACATACGATTTTACATGGAACATCCTGAAGGCAAAAACCATAGGAGGGGGCTCTATCCCTAGTTCTTGATGGCAGCTAGGGCTTCCTCCACTAATGAACAAATGGAAGGGGGGTATTATAATATATAGTACCTAAGGGTAAATGGGTTCACCACCAAGATCGAATACCCATTTACATTACAACTCAACACTATGAATTCAATTTGCTACTTGTCAAGAATGGCGCAAGCTTGGAGGATAGAGGCTCCTAGGCGTGGGAAAAACAACCCACATGAGACTGTTCCACGTTGGAATGGGGAGAGGAGGAGCAGCAGCCACCGGTTGTTGATGGTGGCCGACGATGATGATGGTGGCCAGGTGCCTTTGGGAAAGAAAGGGAGAGGAATTTGTGAAGATGGAAAATATTATTGCTAATTCAAAGAACAAATACAATAGAAAGGCTCTCTTTTATAGAGAGAACATATCCTCCTAAACAAGCAACAAATTAATCAAATCTTATCTCAAAAATAAGAAAGAACAAATCCCAAAATAAATCAAATCCTCTAAACAACTTTCCTAAAACCAAACATAACAAATAAGCAAAACTTGCACCTTAAGTAAATATCAAAACTAGACTCCTAGGACCCAAATCGTCACCCAAGGCACCTCCTGATCGACTACCACATGACACTGCCACGTGACCTCTCTTATTCCTAGAACTACCAAACTTAGTTCTTTTAGGTAGTTTGGGATGTATTATACTTGTTGGTTTTTTTTTTTTTGGAAAAGTTATACTTGCTATTATTTGATAGCTTTGCTTCTTGATTGTTCAAATTATTTCAACTAGTCATATAATTAATAGCCAACAAACATCATGCATGTCCACCTTTTTTCATTAAGTGTGAACATTTTTAAACAACTAACCCACGTCTATCCACCGATGATCCAACTAGAATTAGGAATATCCTTTTTCTGTCCAAGTATATTATCTAAAGGATTTGATTCCCCATTTTTTTGTATCTTCCTAGAATCTTTATAGTTGTTCACATGTAAGTTGTAAAATAGATAAGGATAAGATAACTCTTGAAAAATATCAACTTGTTTATTGTGTGTTTTGAAAAGAAAGCCTAGCCCTCTTTATATCGAGAGAGGACTTAAGTATACAATGAAACACAATAACAATCAATAACTTACCAAAAATAAAAAAATTAAAAATAGTATGGCACCTAAACCTAACTAATTTATCCTTAATATATCTAACTAATTTATTTTCTAACACTCCCGTCAAATTGAAGCGTGCAATGCTCAACTTGTTACATAAGTGCACAACTCCCCCCCAAATGTAGACATCCGGAGGAGTAGGAGCAGGCGGTAGGTCAGAGAAGCAGAAGGCACATGTAGCAAAAGTAGCAACCATAGTAGAACAAGAGATCTCTGAAGTGGGTCTCTTCATGGAGACCAAGAGACTGGCCTCGCCCATACGGAAACTCAGAGTAGGCCTCTCCTTGGAGACCTAAAGATTGGCCTCTTCTTTATGGGAACTCAAAGTAAGCCTCTCCCTTGGAAACCTCGAGACTGGCCTCTTCTATACGAAAATCTCTTTGTGGACTTATCTCATATAAAGACTTGGAAAGTGTTCCTAAGGACCAAAAAATAAAGAGTGAGTTTCACTTGTGGGGACCTCAAAGAAAAGAATGAGTCTCCTATTTTCTTCTTTCTTCTTCCTCCCTTTTTTTCCTTGTTTCTCTTTTTTTTTTTTGTAATGCTAACAAATAAGAAACAAGAAACCAAAGGGATAACAATGCAAAAAATCCCATCACTTTCCTTCCTTCTTTTGATAGGGGTTGATAAACCCAAACAAATCATGCCAAGAACAGTCACAAGGTCGAGGTTGCGGACGCCAGTGGCAAGGTGTGGGGTGATGATGCAAAAGAGGTGGTTGCAGGAAAAATGCAATTCGAGTGAAGATCCTGTTGAGCGACGAGAGGTAGCACTGTAACTTGGAGAAAGCACTATAATCGACAAAATAGGGAAGGAGATGGTGATGCATGGTGTATAAGGAAATACAATAATACTCAATAACTTACCAAAAATAAAAAACTAAAAATAGTATGACATGTAAATCTAACTAATTTATCCCTAAAGTATCTAACTAATTTATTTCCTAACAATAACATTACTCCTATCTGCACCCATCTCCCAACTATTTGTAAGTGCATTAGAGGAGGGGTGAAAAGTGTAGGAAATAAAAATTGATACAAATAAAAGCAATTCCACAAATCAATCATCACAAAGAGAATGATTTTAGGTGGAAACTCCAAGGGTAAAAACCACCACCTAAGTCTTCCCGACTCAAGATTTTTCGATCTACCCAGTAATTCAAAATCCACTAAACGTACCACTTAAACCGGGAGTGATACAACCTTAATACAATCCACACTACTTCAATCGAGGGTAGTGTACTTCAAACCCATCTTCTTCAAGAAGAGGATTTTGTCTCGCAAAGGAGACAGGAAGTTGCCACATGAATGCCTAACTAAAAATAAAATACAAACACAATACCTATAAAGCTACAAAATATAGTCTTAAACTAAGCTACTATAGGTAGGGGGACTTTCCCGAGATGGAAGTAGATAAGCATGAAGTGCATAGCGAATTGATGCTCTCCAATATGTATTATGAGCTTGCAGAACAAGGCCACAATCCTTTTCTTTTGATCTTTCACAAAGAGGGTATAATGGTGGAAAGAATTGATTCTAAGGTGTATCTAGCCAAGGAGAGGTCCTCCCATATTTATAGAGATCTTAGGAACCTTCAAGGAGACTTGGGAAGGGCTCCTAGTTGTTAGGGTTTATTCCAAGAAAAATCACGCCGAAATCAGGTTCATAATTAAGTTTGATAGCATAATCAAATGGTTGATTATTTGGTCAGACATCTAACTGGATTTTTGGATGTTTGATCCTGAAGAGTAGTCTCCTTGGAAATGATTGGATCCAAACAGAGATCTAGACGATATAGATCAGACGTCTGCACAGGACGTTTAAGATGCCTGATACTAATATTGAACGTCTAGTTATGTAGGGGTTGATTCCTGGAAATAACCAGATCTAAACAATGATCTAGTGCAAGGTGATCAAACATCTTACTAGATGTCTAGGTAGGCTATTGGACGTCTAATGATAAAGGTTACTCTCTAGAATTGATTCCCAAGAAGCTAAAAGTTAGCTTGGGTCTAGCAGCATTGGATTTGGGTCTAAGGTCCCTTTATCAGACGTTTGGAAGGCTCTTTGGACATCTGGAAATAATATTAAAATTCTCTTAAGTCGGCTCTCGAGGTTATTGGTCTGACAGAGGTGTCAATAGGCTAATGGTCTTATTATTGGACGTTTGTCAAGGTTGTCGGATGTCTGAATGGGTGTCTGGAAATGATTCAGGACGTCTGGGAACTAAGTATGCAAATTAAGTGTTCTAGGTCTTAGTCATTGAACGTCTGATCTAGACATCAGACGGCTTAAAATGCAATATCAGACATCTGGGAAACAGGTTGAACGTCTGATAAAGCTGTCTGATCACTATTTTGGTTTTTCTAATATGCTCAAGGTTTTACCTAAGTGCCCTACTTAAGGGTAAGTGTTCCTAGGACTAAAGTACTTATATTTTTGGGCTCTTTACAAAGAATCTAAAGAAATGAAAATAGCAACATAAAAAATACAATAATAATTTCTAAGTCATATTCTTCTTCTTCTTCAAGCTTTGAGATCAAAGCTCCATCTTCATGTTCCTTAATGCTTTTGCTCCTTAGTCAAGCTCCTCCATTCCTCCATGAACTTGAGCTTGACACTTGTTTTCATTTGTATATTATCCTGAAACTTTAGACTCAAATGCAAATGTTAAATTATAAGTGTTTTGTTATCATTAAAATCAATATCATAGTGTCTTTGTATCAACACTATTTGCTCCCTAGTCGATGGTGTTGATGTACATGTAAAGCCTACATGCCAAAGCCATGCCTCAATATGCGGGCTCCTATATATCTAGGGAAGCACAGAAGACAAATTTATTGTTTCCAGAGGACTGAACAAACTACAGTTACAAAATAATCCATATAATATAACCAACATTGGAAGTACTAAACAATTAATGGCTACCGTCAAAAGTAAACAACTTTTCAGTGTAAAAAGAAATGGTGGTTTTAGAGTTCTCTAGCATATTCACGTAACTTTTTGATGCAGGAGACAGGAAAGGATTTAGTTGTTTGGTTTACAATGACACATCCTGGGGTCAAAAGGATGATCAACAAACTCAATACTATTATGGAATGAAATTTTAATGTTTTCTTTTTTTTTTTGAAGATATTGAAATTTGGAAAGTACAGGCAATCTCTCATCAATGAGTAGATTATTTCTTTAATTTTCTTGAACTTGAAACTTGTGCGATAAAATTATTACATACTTGAATGCAGTTTCTAGCCAATATCAATAAAAAGCATCGAATATGGGCATTCAAATGGCTCACAAAATTAGAGGGTGTAAAGAAGACTTACAGCATATCTAGGTCCAATGTCTTGATGGTTAGAATAGAGACCAGATTGAGAAAATGCGTCAGTTCCCTAGCAAGACATTCAAAACCAATCTCAGTGCTTGCAATTAAACCACAAAAGGCCAGAAGAGACAGAAATTTAGTGCATGGAACCTCAAAAGCCATTAGGCAAGAGAGCAAGATGGACTTAAACATGAAAAGTGCATATTTCATCCTCTGAATGCAGAAGCAACAACTCACAAATAAAGGCAGAGATTTATGAGATGACAACAGGATGAAAAGTAGAGGCTGTTCCCTAAATCCTATGTCAAAGCAAAGGTCCCAGCTACCCTTCTCTTTTCCATTTTTCTTGATCACATCATCATGGATTCAAGTGCATGAGCACCCAACATATAGCCAATTACTGTAAAGATAGGAAGGCCAACTAATTATTAACCACCTCCAACATTTACAACTTTAGATAAGGCAAGTTTCACTCTCAACACTAATCATCTGGGCTAATTAAGATGCATTTAGATGACCAATGCTGCTGCAGATGCCGTATAGGAGGAACCTTGAGGAAAAGCAATGACCATGAGGCATGGATATAAGTGTGACCCCCAACTGTATTTTCCATACCATCATTAAGTCTGCAGTTTGCATGATGAATTTCTGGACATAAGGTCTTCTTTGTCTCATATTCGTATATGCTTGTGCAAAAGGGAAACAATGTGACTTACTACTCGTTCTCCTCTTTATTTTGCAGAGGAAAAGAATGATTGACCAAGTCATTGATATGAAGAATATCCAAATATCAAATACACTCTCTATAGAACTCATGTGAGGGAAAAGAGGTTTTTGGCAAGACCAACAAGAGCACTTTTTCTTCTACTTCAGAGGTCAAGAATTCTTCAAAAAACCCTGAACCTGATCTTTGCAAAAAAGCATGTACTGTAGTTTTATGCTTTGGAGCCAAGTATCTAGAACATGAAAGCAAGGCTTGAAGTATCAATATCGATGCTGTGCCGATAAATTTTCAAGTGCGCGTATCGTGGGTATGCTGAGGGTATGCCGTGGAAATGCCCGTGTATCAATGTCAGGTTATCAAGATTATCGATGGTCCAAAATTATCCATATCAATATTTTCCATGTTGGAGATCTAATCCACTAAGCTGACCGGTGGCAACAACAACAATAGTAGCAAAGTGCAACAACAACAGCAACAACATAGTAGACCTTACCGACAGCATGCCGACGATTTCGTCGACATGCTAGCGAAACACTTGCATATTGACAACTTTTCCATGTCGATATGCCTATTGCCCAAAAATGACCATATTACTGGCATACCATCGGCATATTGAACACTGCATGAAAGTCAAAGTATATACTTCATTCAATACAAACTCTATTTGTTTGACAAAAGGCTCAAAGGATGGATCCATTAAATCATTTTCCTTTGCATGGGTGCATCATTTTTCCTGAATAAGGGATGTTTTATGCATCTTGCTCTCATTGCAAATGGCATTTTATTTGCATTTAATAGCCATGGTCCCAGCAGCACTGTACAACTCTATTTTTCTTTTTAAAATCCCCTTCCTTTCATTGTAAAGTAGGCAATTGCTCCCTAGGCAAGTCAGTCCATGTTAAAGAAGTAGGTCTCTCTTTTCTCTCCACCATCTCCCCAAGTATATGTTGTCCCACCTTTCAAAATATCCAGGCTGAATCCTCCTTAATGCTATCTCATTAGTGAAGGCATGCTGGCAATATTTAAATCTCATAAGTCATCATGCCCCTTCGCTTTCCCTTATTGTTCTTCTATCTTTCCATCATTTTTTTCTGTTGAAAAATTCTAACCTTCCATTTCATCACTCAGATAAAATACCCAACTAGGTCATCCTCTACTTCTCTTAACAAGGCCTTTCCGGTACAGTTTAACTAGGTGATAAGCTCACTCGCTGAGGTGAAGAATTGTGGAGATCTTCACAAGGGAAGGGGAGGCTGGAGTTTATGCCTACGACCCATGGTGGGGTGGCTAACCAATGACCCAAGAAAATAAATGCAAATGACAAGTGATCTCCATTAAGTTTCAAGGGTTACATACAGAGGAGTTTGCCCCTTGTGTCAACCTACAACTAATTGCAAAGGACCCAAACAAGCAATCGACACTACTTAAGACATGAGGCCTAGACCGACCATGCAAAAATAAGGAAACCACATCTACCACCCGAATCCTTACATCATGCAGAATCACAAAATCGGATCACAAGGATCCTTAGTGTTGCAGCATCCCTTAATGAAGGAGATATGGAGATTGCTTGCTACAGAAGCTCGCCAAGTCATCTTCCGTTTGTTGCGAGCCATCTACCACGTGGAAAATGAGGTGGGATGTATCAATGCCCCCCTGCCCCCCATCGAATCAGCCATTGTCCTCAATGGCCCAATCCGGGAAGCATCATCGTAAGTCCTAGTAGTCCTCCCATGTAGCTTCGCCCTCCTCTTTGTCAACCCAAAGTATGAGCACTTCGGTAGCGATGGCACCATTCCTTTTGACCATCTTCGCATGATAATACGATTTACGTAACACTTACTATCATCCCTTAGAGGCCACTCAATTGGTACACAGGCTTTAGGGGGTTTATGACCATGGTGCAACTTCAACTGCGAAATATGAAACATGGGATGTATGCAACACCCCTTAGGAAGGCGAAGCTTTTAGGCCACGTCCCCGACACGTCGAACAACAGGGAAGGGGCAATAATACTTGGGAGAAAGCTTGTTGTAGGGCTGCTTGGTGAGCATGGTAGCGTGAAACGATAAAAGGTGGAGTTAGACCTTTAGCCCTTGTAGAGCTAAACATCACGACGGTGGTGATCAACCACAGTGAGCATACGATCTTGCGTTCGATGTAGCCTCTCCCATAACTCATGTAATATAACGTCGCGGGCCAATAGATTGCAGGCAACGTCCTCTGAGTGGGCCTTACCTTTGATGTATGTGTGGAGAGATGGCAGGGGTCTACCGTACACAGCCTCGAATGGGGTCACGTCGGTGGACGAGTGACACTATGTATTGAATGAATATTCGACCCAATGGAGACAATGTACCCATAAGTGCAGGTGCTTTCCGCAAAAACAAGGTAAGCACCAATGCTCCTATTCACAACCTCCGTATGGCCGTCTATCTGTGGATGGTAAGCAAATGAAACTTGAAGTTTGGTTCTTTGCAACTAGAATAGTTCCTTCTAGAAGGAACTTGTAAAGATGACATCGCAATCACTAACGATCACTCAAGGTATCCCATGCAGCTTGGCAATGGTGTTGGCGAACACACAAGCCACATCCATAGTCGAGAAGGGGTGCTTGAGGGCAGTGAGATGAATGTATTTAGAAAGTCGGTCAACGACGACCATGATGACCGTGTAGACTGTGTAGTCGCGGTTTAGTGGTACTACCTCCACAAAGTCCACTAGTAGTTCCTCCAATATGAGATGAGGGATGGGAAGGGGTTGAATTAGGCTCGTTGGAGCCATGGTTGCCACCTGTTTCACTGGCAAACCTTATAGGAGTGAACCCAATTACGCACAACTGTGCACATATCTTTTCAATAGAAATCAAGTTGCAATTGGTGCAACGTTTTGTCATAGTTGTAATGGCCATCCACCAAGGATGCATGGTATTCCTCCAACAGTTGCTAGACGGGGGGGAGTTGGAAGCAACGAGGAGGTGGCCCTTACAGTATTAGACCCCATCCTTGAGTGTCCAATGTCGAGTATGCTTGGTTGTCGAGGGTGCATTCTTGAGCCTGCTGGTGGTTGGGGTAGGAAGCATCTCATCCTCGAGTTTGTCCACCTAGGCCACATCTGCCACGGAGATGGCCATGCTATGGTTGACTCTTCATCCCCCTCAATTCGACGAAAAAAAGGCATCGACTACCCTATTGAAGGTCCCCCTCTTGTATCCAATAGTGAAGTCATATGGGACCAGCTTCGCAATCCATTTTTCTTGGCAAGGCAACAAGACTCACTATTCAAGCAAGAACTTGAGGCTACGGGGCAAGCAGGTCCGATGGAGCACTCTGGGAGAGGCCGTCGAAGAAGGTGGGATTGTTGGTGGACGTGGAGGGCATCCTGCTCTTCCTCCGCACAAGGGAGGTGGTGGAGGCGATCCTTAAGCCTTTTGTGAAGCTGAGGTGGTGCAGAGGCCTCGGTCTGAGAGGCAACGACCTCGTGCTAACGCAGGCGATGGTGGAGCTTCAACCCAGTAGGACGCTCCACGAGAAGGTGTTGCTCTGCTTGAGGAGTGCCTCTTGGGTAGTGAGGGTGAGACCAATCAGAGGGAGACCACACACCTTTATGGAGGTGGTGAGGATGCCGATCGGAAGAGGGGTGGTTGCAGGAGGGGCTCGACGACAGGAGGGGCAACATGGAGACCAAAAGTAACTGGTAAGGGGAGCGCCTCGTCTACTGAGTCAGCAGCACGAGGCACAGAGATGATTGGCCACACGTATGTCGACGCCCAGTGCTCGAGGGGTGTGGTGGCAACCGAGGTGGTTGTGAAGGACGAGGGGAAGGCAGTGATTGCAGTGGAGGTGCTGGCGGGAGGCACGAAGGAGATCGGGGAAGTCAAGGAGGCGCTTGGGGTTCTTGAGGAGTCTCTTCGCGGGGTTTCAAAGGAGCGGAGGATTTGCTCGAGGCGCAAGGGAGATCTGGAGGACATCTCGAGGTGTGAGGGCACGAGGGTTTTTGGAGGCGTCGAGGAGATATTCAGTGGGGGGGACCTACAACTAGCGAGGTTGTGTGGGGCAGGGGGTAGGGTTAGGTCGAACCTAGGACCGAATCTTCACTCGGGTTTGATACCTCCCCCTGCTCGGCCTTTTAAGAGGCCTTGTAGGGTGGTAGTTGAGGCACTCAGTGACATGCTGACCTTTGCATATGCAGGAGAGGAGGTCGTCGAACAGCCAGCGAAGGGGATCGTCCTCGAAGGTGAAGATGGAGAGAGGGGTGGGGTGATCAGAGTGAAGAGGCTTCTCCATCAAAAGATGGAGTGGCTGTGGGCAGCAGCGTAGAGCTTCGCCGTGCGAGAGAGACAGTGGTTGTGGCTTTGGCAACAGCGGTGGGCCATCTGGAGTCCAGAGGATGCTCGAACGACGTCACGGAGCTCCTGTGTGGAGGTGTAGGCTGGGTCAAATCCCGCTGCAGCGGCGGGGGCGAGGCCCGAACCTTGGTGGGCGAGGGGGTATTCAATTCGCATCAGGAAGCAGGGGATGAAGGCGCATCCCCTGCGGCGCCGATGGCGAGGTATGGCTTGGGGGTGGCGAGGGGGCTGTAGCGTAGGTGAGGGCTGATGGTCTTGTGGTTGTTGGGGGGGGGCAAGGGGGTCTTCAATCCACATCTAGCGGGTGTGGAGAGAGATTGGGGGTGGCTTGCTTGGTGGCTTCTGTACGTTGGACACGACGGGGAGGTCGGGGGGAGTCTTGGTTGGATGAAAGGAGGAGGTTTTTTCCCTGGAGGACTCAGAGGTGGGGGAGGGGGTGGTATCTGTGCGGATGAGGAGGCAAAGCGATGGACTGGTCTTGGTGTTCTCTTCGGTGTATAGGACGACCAAGGACTCCGAAAGGGATGCTCTTTGGGGGGAGTTGTGTTAGATCGCCAGGAGGTTTCAGGGATACCATTGGCTCATTGGAGATTTTAATATCACCCTCTTGGCGGAGGACAGGCCCAATGGGAGAGGAGGTCGGGGCCGAGGTTCCGAGGACTTCGCGAGGTTCATCGCTAAGCATAGGTTGCAGGATGTACCCTCCACCTCCTGCGCATTCACTTGGAGGAGCTTTGGAGGCCTGATGTCCAAACTTGATCGTTTCCTGTGCTCGGTGGAGATGGTGGAGGTCTTCCCGTTGGCAGGGGTCCGCGCCCTCGAGAGACCCTTCTCGGACCACACTCCGCTGTTGTGGGGGTCTGGCGAAGGCTCCTGCTATGGTATGTACTTCAAATTTAAGAGGGCATGGCTGCTAGAGAAGGGCTTCAGGAGAGTAGAGGGGGACCAATGGAGGTCTCTACACCTGGATGGCTCGGTGGCCGCAAGGATGGAAGCAAAACATGGGGAGCTAAGATCTTTCTGAAGGGGTATAGGAGACAGGTGAAGGAAGAATGGAACAGAAAGAAAGATGAAGCGCTTGGGGAGATCCAGAGGCTGGACAGAGTGGAGGACCAAAGCCTGTTGATGGTGGAGGAGAGGGAGACCAGGGCTAAGCACGTGAAGATGTGTAGGTAGAAGACCGATAAGCGAAAGTGGAGTGGAGAACAAGATCTAGGCAGAAGTAGATCAAGGAGGACTCGAACACCAAATTCTTCCATATAACGGCTTCCGCTAGGCACAGAAGGAATGGGATTGATAAGATCCAGGTAGGTGGGATGGACCTTTCTAGTAGGGAAGCTGTGGGCGGGGCGATGGCGGATTATTTCAAGAAGTTCATAGGAAGGAGGGATGGAAGGTGGCGATGGTGGGGCCTAGATGTTCCGGTGGTGGATGCGGTGGCGGCGGCGGGTTTAGTGGCACCCTTCACGGAGGACGAGGCTCGTGTGGCGGTCTGGAGGTTGAATGCTGATAGTTGCCCAGGTCCCGATAGGTTCTCGGTATTGTTCTTCAACGAGTTTTGGTTGTCGCTGAAGGACGAGCTCCTGCAGATCTTGGCGAAGTTCAAGGAGGGTAATCTTGGCTTCAACAGGCTCAACAAATTTTACACGTTTTTGCTACCAAAGAAGGAAGGGGTAGAGGCGATCGACGACTACAAGCCGATTGCTCTCTCGAATGAGGTGTATTTGATTGTGGCAAAGATTCTCGCGAACAAGCTCAGGAAGGTGATTGGGGGAATTGTGTCGGAGGTGCAAACAACATTTGTGTCAAGAAGATGCATCCTAGATGGGTATGTGGCGGCCATGAAGATCCTTGCGCTTTGGAAGAGGGAGAGGAGAACAACCTTTCTGTGGAAGGTTGATTTCAGGAAGGCTTACAACTCCGTGCAGTGATCGTTCTTGTGGGCAGCCATGGCCAAAAGGGGTTTCCCACTAGTCTAGATTAGATGGATGAAACACTGCGTCACAACTACGTCATTCTCGGTCCTCGTCAACGGGAACCCAGCGGGTGGTTGGGTTCAACCCGAGAGGTGTCTGACAGGGGTGTCCCCTGGCACCCATGTTTGTTTTGGTGACTGATGCTCTTGCAAGGGCATCCGACAAGATTGGTGCAACAAGTCTGGTGAAGGGCTTCCCAGTAGGGGAAGGGACGAGTATATTAGTCCTACAGTATGCGGATGGCACTCTCTTCTTCGTAGAGGGGGTAGAGGTGGAAGTGAGGCAGAGCTGTATTCTCCTGGAGTTGTTTTGTGAGGCCTCGGGCATGCAGACTAACTTCTTGAAATCCTCTTGTTCCTTTTGGGATGACTACTGAGGTGGCCAGGGGGTGCTCGGAGGCTCTGGGACGGAGGTTGGGTCCCTGCCCCTCCTTTATCTGTGCCTACCCTTAACGAATAGGAGGTTGTCGTTATAGGACTGGGCCCTGCTACTGGAGAGGCTTGAGGGTCGGTTGGCAGGATGGGCATCCAAAATGCTTTCGAGAAAAGGGAGACTAGTCCTCAGAGCAGTTCTGTCAGCTATGCCAACGTACTTTACCTTGATTGTGAAGATGCCGCGGAAGGTTGAAGATAAGATTGTGAGCCTGATGAGAAACTTCTTTTGGACCAATTATGGGGCGACAGGGAAAGGGGGCGAAGTTGGTGGCCTGGAGTGAGGTGTGCAGACCTATTAAGGAGGGGGGATTGGGTGTCAGGAAGGTTAGGAGGATGAATGACAGCTTTTTGGCGAAGTGGGTTGCAAGGCTGCTTAGGGGAGAGGTTTGCCTAGTGGGGAGAGTCTTACGTGCCTGTTATGGGGGATCGCTTGACTGAAGCCTTTTAGTGTCACCTCCCCAAGGTGCCTTTCACCCCCTCAAGGGATTATCTCTAGTGGCACCAAAGGTCTGGTCATTCTTTACTCCTATGCTTGGATTGGGTGATACTTTCAGATTCTGGATAGATAATTGGATGGAACTTGGGGCCATAGTAGAACGATTCCCAAGGCTCGCAACTTTAGCAGTGGACAAAGAAGCCTCTGTGGCGAAGGTCTGGGATGGCACGTGGTGTCCCACATTCTTGGGGAGTCTGTCGGACTAAAGACTTGAGGAAATGTAGGAGATGCTGCGGGATCCGGAAGGGTTCCAACTAGAGGATAATGCGGACACCTTCAGATGGGAGGAGGGAGATTTCTCTGTGCAGGACGCGTATGGGATGCTTGGAAGCTCGGGCACGCTGGGGGACATCGATTTCGTCAGAGACTGCATACAGGTCTGGGAAGCTGCTTGCCCCCTAAAGGTGAAGATATTTGTCTGGCTTCTCAAAAGAGGTCGCCTAATGACTAGGACTTGGAGAGCACGATGGGACCAGGACGCGGGGAGGTCTTGTCCACATTGTGGGCAGGCGGATGAGGACATAGACCACTTGTTCTTTGCATCTGCCTGGTGGTTGCACAGGTCTGGGAATGGATTAACGATAAGTGGTCGGACTACGACTTGTTTCACAACTTCTGGAGATTGTTCAGATGTGGCGGTACTGATGCTAGGCGTAATGTTTTTCGATTGAAGAGAGAAAGGGCTTGACTGGTGGCGTCATATGAGCTACATGGTTGGGGAGGAATGTTGTTGTCTTTAGGGGGCAGCGCCCATACGTGGAAAACTTTTTTGCGTCTGCTTTGTCATTCGTTTCGGGGTGGAGTCCTTGTTTGTAATGTAAACGTTGTGCTTTTTGTATGTAGTTAGTTAATTAATATATCTTCTGGGTAGTGTCTTGAGGATAACCACCCTCTCCCATTTCCAAAAAAAAAAAACTTGAGGTTATGGCAAATCTATGCGCACAAGGAAGCAACCACCCATTAAATATTGATGCCACTTCCCCACCGCAAGAACTAGTGCATACAACTTGCGCTCATGGGTGGAATGAGCACATTGTTGTGGCATGAGGGTGTGACTGAGGTAGGCCAACGGATGCCCCCCTTGCATAAGAACAGTGCCAACGCCCCTATCTGAGGTGTTGCACTCGACGACAAATGAGGCGAAGTCTATAAGAGTCAAGACCAAGTTGCTCATTAGTGCACGCTTTAATGCTTGGAAGGCCTTTGCCTATGGGTTCTATGCAAATGCTCCTTTTTAAGGAGCTTCTATAGTGGTGCAGTGATGAGGCTGAAGTGTTGCATGAACCTTTGGTAATACCTCATGAATTCGAGGAACCTGCGCAAAACATGTACTAAGGTAAGGGTTGGCCATTTAGTGATGGCAGCCACGTTGCTGAAGTCCACCTCGATGCTACGATTGGAGACAACGTTGCCCAAGTAGTCAACCTCCCACATGCCATATGCACACTTAGTGTCCTTGACGAAGAAGTAATGCTTGCACAAACGGTTGAACACCTTATGCATGTGATCACCATGCTCCTCCCAACTTTATCTGTAAATGAGAATGTTGTTGAAGAAGACCGAGATGAATCGTCACAACCATGGCCAAAAGAGGTCATTTATAACGGATTGGAAGGTGAAGGGTGCATTGCACAACCCAAAGGGCATGACGAGGAACTTGTAGTGCCCGTTGTGAATGCAGCATGCCATTTTATGCACGTCCTCTCACATCCGTATTTGATGACAACCAGCGCGTAAGTCCAACTTGGTGTAGTTGACACCATACAATTCGTTGAGGAGGTCGTCAACCACTGGAATAGGGTGGTTGTCCTTAATCATCTACTCGTTCAATAGTAGTTGGCATAGAAGCGCCAATGCCCATCCTTCTTGTGGACTAGCAATACCAACGAGGCAAGCAGGCTCTTACTAGGCCTTATCAGCCCCTCGGCAAGGAGAGCTTGAACTTGATGTTTGACTTCATTATTCTGTACCCATGCATGATGGTAAGGCGAGACAGCCATGACCTATGCCTCAACTTGGTATCACGTGGGCAATGCCCTTCTCTGGAGGCAATCTGTGAGGCTCCACAAATACATTGATGCATTCGCATAAGAGAGCCTTCATCTCTTGGTGGACAACCTTAGATTCCTACAAGGTTGATTGCCCTTCGACTTCCCTCACTCGCACAATGAATAGCTAGCTTATGACATCAAGCATGTGGCGTATTTCACCAGCCATGAGCAACCCACCCCCTAGTTGGAGGCCTTGAATGTGATCAAACCCTCCAATGCATGGTAGCTGAGCTGTAGCTACAAGTCCTATGATGTTTCACCTGGGGACCTTATCAAAGGAACTCTGAGGATGACATCAAACATGCCCAACACCAGGAGATATGCGTCGATGCAATATATTTAGGTTTATATGTGGACCTCCAAAGCCTCCATGTGCTCCGTGGTTCCTCCTGCCATGGAGACACATACCCCCTCTCTAAGAGGGGTGTGCTTTGTGTACTTGGGAACAAGTTGGGGTTAATTAAGTTTCTTGAGCTCCTACTGATGAGCCCTGGGAGGCCATCAAAGAATTTGTTGACTAGGAAAACGTAACGTAGCCATGAAAATATAGAAATAAGCAATCAATCACACGAAGATGAGAGATTGTTGATCCAGTTCTACGTAAGGAGTGTACGTCTGGGGAGGGGATCTAACCCTCAATATTCACTATTGTTTGGTAGAGATTCATATTTGGCTAAAGAGCTTTTGCTTCCTCCCCTAGGGTCCGTGGAGCCCTCGTATAATGTATATGGGGGGACTATTTATACATACCGCTCGTGGTTACAAAATAGAAAAGTGTAACCGATCCCATAAAGTGGAGATAATGGGCCATTATTTTAGAGATAATGGGAAATAATGGCCTTGACTGGAAATCGCCCAGGGAATCTGCACCTCTTTGTGTTCTCGTGTAGACTAAGTCCAAGAGCTAATTATGCTTTATTCCATGAGGGTAATTTTTGTCCCACATCATAAAGCCCCGACTCTCATAGTCTGGTTGAGTCGACTGCAAGAGTAAACTTCTTTCCCTTTTTTGCCCCCACGTAAAGGTTACCCTTGCCCCCAGTAGGTATCACCCGGTAGTGCCGAGGGATAGGTTCTTCAATGCCCTCGCTCACCTCATAGGAAGAGGGGGGTAGGTTCTTGATTGTTCTCGCCTCGCTTGCCTCCTAAGAAAGGGAAGGGGTGGTCGTTCAAGAACCGTCCCTTAAAAAAATAGGTGATTAGTAAAATATAAATCACAATGGAAGTGTGGGAATTTTAGTTCCTGGCTTCAAATTTGATCTCGACCCACTATTCCATGTTGGCCAAACTAAAGGACTTATGCTCTCCTCGAGTCCTTAAGAGGCAACCCGTGAAGGCATGCCAACATTCCTCGCACGAAGCCAATGTTAGTCGGGAGCTTGATGTCCACGTGTTGCAGTGTACCCTCTGGCGGCCTGTCCCATATGGGTGGCTTGTGCATTGAGGGAGCAGGGGTTTTTCAGGCATTAGGTAAGATAGTTTGCAGACAGGTGGGAAAATGAGTGATATATAAATTTTGCAAAAATAAATCTCCATTTTATGAAATAAAAAATTTTTCTACTTATCTTTGCATAAAAGGGAGATGCACGGAGCATCGTTTCTACCATTAGTCGACCTTTTAGCTGGGTCATCATGGTCAGGCAGGCATGGCTAGGCAGAGAGATCTTGGCAAGCGAATCTCCTCTTCATGATGATGGCAAGGGGTCAATCGTTTCATGCTCCACCACATGTCGGAACAATGTTTGGCTTTCGACAGGCACATGGGCCTCATATATTCTCCTTGCTCCCACACGCTTACTTCTTTTGAGGGGATAGTAGGGGGGGGGGGGGGAGTAAACAACCACTGCTACTACAGAAATCAGCCAACCATTTGTTCCCCCTTTTTTAGAAAGAAAAAAGAAAAAGAAAGGTAACCGGCTGAGCATGGGAGCAAACGAGTCCACCCTTTGTTTTAGCAGCTGGCTACCATCCTTGCCATCACATCTCGCCCAACTTTTTTTTGGGCATTCCATCGCCTGGTAGGGGAGGAAAAGGGGTGGCCTCTCTTCTCTCTCTTTTTTTTGTTTCAAAGGAATCCATTCGACTAAGCATGGTCAGGCGACTCCAACAATTTTCTTTCTTTTTTTTTTTGCTCAAAAGTCACCCTTGCCCCCATCAGCCATCGCTTGGAAATGACAGGGGATAGGTGTTTCATTGCCCCCGCTCGCCTCTTGGGGAGGGGTTGTGAACTCTTCTGAAAAAATAGGTGATTAATAAAATATAATCACAATAGAAGTGCGGGAATTCGATTTTCGACTTCAAACTTGATCTCGACCCACTATCCACACTGGTGAGACTTAAGTACCCAAGCTCTTTCCCCAAGGTTCCTCGCAAGGGGCTCGGGATCAGCTCAAGTTAGGGTATCCGCTTGCAGCCTGTCCAATGCGAGTGGCACGTGCTTGTTGGGAATGCAATGGGGTTTTTAAGTCCTAGCATGTACTAATTTGCAGGCGGGTTGGGAGATAACAGGTATAGAGAAATGTGAATTTTGCAAAGATAAACATCTATTTTATGAAATTAGAAAAAATTTTACTTATCTTTGCAAGAGAATGGACATCCTTGTCGTGAACTGACCTGATCGGGTGGCAAAGAGACTCAAGTGGCGGCCCCCTCCAGCAAAGAGGCACGGAATTGGTTGAATGGTAGGAGGGGCCCTTTGCCATGGGATCATCCAAGCCGGGAGTGCAACCTCGTATGGGCTTACCCTTTGCCGTGGGGGATATATATATGTTATATACTCCAAATGCAAGGAATGCATAACTGAGGCGGGCAACCAACTCCGGCAGACGTACGTGCTCCTCCCATGTGTGTGTGTGTGTGTGTGTGTGTGTGTGTGTGTACTCCAAATGTCGGGAGGGGAAGTTTTAGGTAGCCACCACCACCGATGGGAGGGCCTAGCGAGCTGAACATATGGTGGACCCCAGTCGGGCTTTCCTCCTTTGTTTTCTTTTTTTATTTTAAAAGAAGAGAAGCTGCCACCTACTCCACCCTTTGTTTCCTTTTTTTAAAAAAGAAAAGCAATCACCTGCTCCACCCTTTGTTTCCTTTTTTTTTAAAAAAAAAAAAGAGAGAGAAGGGACAACCGGTAGCTTATGTTGGTTGGGCTTCAGGTGGCCTTCTCAGGGCCAATGCACTACGTTAGAGATGCAACTGAAGTCTATTTAACTAGCGGGAATGATGGACCAAGTCCTTGCTGCACGCAGGACCTCCTTCGTAAGTTTTTGAAAACACACACATCCACTTCCCTAGCGGGGTCTTGGCAGGAGATGGTGATCCCTTAGGTGGCGGACTTCGTGGGTGAGGGCGAGCTTGTAGGAGGGAGGAGCTCTTGCTAGTGATGGGGCCAGCAAGCCATAGAAGGCCTTAGTCGACACCCAAGGCTAGGGGGTAGGACATGGCCTTGTAGGAGTGGAGCCCCACGGCTGATTGACATGGGTGGTTGAACATGCCAGCCACAATAGGTGTAATGCCCGAGCTGCTTGATGCATCTTGTGAAAATGAAGGAGAACCATAAATGGTGGGCAAAGGCCACCATTGAAAATGGGCTTGCTGCGTGCATATAGTGCACTGCAACACCCAAAGATAGGGAGTAGCGCTTGGCTTTTTGTTGACGATTCCCATAGATGGTGCCATTTGATGAGCCTTGGGAGGCCATCAAAAAATTTGTTGACGTAGGAAAACGTAACGTAGCCACAAAAATATAGAAATAAGCAATCAATCACACGAACACGGGAGATTGTTGACCTAGTTCCACCGCAAAGGGTGTACGTCTGGGGAGGAGATCTAACCCTCAATATCCTCTATTATTTGGTAGAGATTCATATCCGGCTAAAGAGCCTTTACTTCCCTCGGGTTTGGGGGGCCCCCGTACCATGTGTACAGGGGAACTAGTTATAATATACATAACGCCGGTGGTTACAAAATAGAAAAGTATAACCAATCCAATAAAGTGGAGATAATGGACCATTATTTTAGAGATAATGGGAAATAATGGCCTTGGTTGGTAACCACCCGGGGAATCCACACTTCTTCATGTTCCCGTGTGGATTGAGTCCAAGAGCCGATTGTGCTTTATTCCGTGAAGGTAACTTTCATCCCACATCATCTACTAAGGCTACACCCTAGCCGACAAACATGCAGAGGCCGAGCTTGAGGAGTCCCTTGATGTCGAGGCTTGACATCGCATGAGCCGAGAGTTGTTCCTCGGTCTCCATGTCATTGAGGAGCGCCTCCTTGGCTTCCTTCCAATGTTCACCCTCCTCCGCCATGATGTATAGTGCCTTCTGCTTACATTGATACCCTAGAGAGTACTTCTCATCGCAATTATAGCAGAGATTTCATTTGCAACAATCAACCATTTCTTCTTGCATCAACTGCTTTATCAGCAATGTAGGGGCAAGCTTTGTTGCACACCCCTCGCTTGGACCCACTTCAACATTGGTGTAGCTAGGGCGTGCCCCTACAAGTGTCCCGCCACCTCACACGCACCTATTGTTGAAATTTTAGAACACCCGTCCAAAGCAGACAACCTAGGCCATTGTCTTTGTCTCCAATACGAGCACTTCTGTGCCTATCTCGTCCTTCATGTTGGAGGCGAAAATCTCAACAAAGTGTTCCTCACTCATGGGAGGAACTTAATCCTGTAACACCTTAAAATGTGAGCAATAATCCATTACCATGGTGGTTTGGCAAAGACGACTTAACTAACCCAACGGTCACTCATACACTCTCTACCTAAAGCATGCGATCAACTCTTCGTGAAAGTCTTCCCAAGTTCAGATATGTCCACTTTGCCCCCACTCCCCACCCCCCCCAATGAAGCCATTCCTTGGCTTCTCCTTGGAGGTGAAGGGCTACAAGTTGCAGCTTCTCTTCCTCGGCCACACCAGGATAGGTCAAGTACCTTTCCGCTTGTCGAAGCTACCTGATTGGCCCTTCGCGGCCATTATACCTTTCGAGTGTAAGTTTTAGAGCTCATGTGACTGTTGGGGCTCCACCTCTGCTCCCAATGGAGGTATGCGACATGCATGGGGACTTGAGCGTGGCGCTCGGGCCCCCATTCGCCTCCTTGAGGAAGTGAATAAGTTTGTTCAAGGCATTACCTTGTAGCTACAACAACCCCATGATCTCCCTTTGGCCCTGCAACATCTCCATCTTGTCATAAGACATCAACCCCTGCTTTACGCTCCGAGGATTAATGGCTCTGATACCACGGTGATAGGCTCACTTGCTGAAGTGAAGAATTGTGGAGATCTTCGCAAGTGAAGGGGAGGACGCAGTTTATGCCTACGACCCATGGTAGGGTGGTATAACCAACAACCCAAGTAAATAAATGCAAATGCCAAGTGATGTCCATTAGGTCTCATCAAGGGTTACATATAAAGGAATCTGCTCCTCATGCCAACCTACAAGCGACAACAGAGGACCTAAACAAGCAACTGGCACTACTTAAGACGTATGGACTAAACTAACCATGCAAAAATAAGGGAACCACGTCTACCACCCAAATCCTTACACCAGACAGAATCACAAAATCGGAACAGAAGAATCCCTGGTGTTGTAGTGTCCCTTAATGAAGGAGAGAGATCTGAAGCTTGCTTGCTGCAGAAGCTCGCCAAGTCACCTTCCCTGTGTCACGAGCCATCTACCACGTGGCGAATGAGGTGGTGTGTATCACTAGCCAGGGTTTCTCTATATCTCTACCCATCCATGTAATTGGAGACCTATCTAACAAGGAGGTCTCTCTCATGCCCTCTAACAATAAACACTTATCAAGTAGAATGGACAAGCATCTATGCATTATTACAGCCATTATTCTCCAAATGTACCCTGCGCATTAGTTTTCCTCTCATACTTTTACATCTAAACTATATTTATTAGGCTTATACTTATGCTGCTATTGCCACTTCCCTGCATATGGAGTCTATTATCATTACCTTACGTAATAGAGAATTCTGCCAAGATCAACCAATGTTCTAGGATTGCCTATTGTACCTTCTCGTTAATCTCTGGGTCTAGATTCATGCATCCATGGCGTTGTCAGAAGAGAAGTTTACTGTTGCATCAACATTTCAATTTCGAAGAGAGGTTGTAATCAAGGAATACTGTAAAAATGCGAAGAGTATCCAACAATATCCATGCAATGCAGAACTTATTGCAAATCAGAGTAACTATTGCAAATTGACCAAGTACAGGTGACCTCCAATGAGGAGGATTTAAAGACATAAAAGAAAATAAGAACAAACTCAATCTAGAATTATTAATTGCACAGACCTGACTGCAAGCCATGCATAATACTGCCATTGCAGGAGAATGAACATGGCTTAGCTGAGTGAGGAAGAAAGCTGGTCCAAGAAAGCCAATAGATTGCATTATCTGTTGGAATCAGAACAATAAAGAATCTTATTATCACTAGAAGTTCATAATAACGATAAAGACATAAAAGAAAAACATTACAAGTGCCATTCAAATATTATCAGCATTCTAAATACGTTATTTAGCTTTTCAGCTGTGATTGTCTATTTTCAATTTGTTCCCTGCCTACCAATTGCCAAAAAGGATCATTGACCAACTCAACAAAGTATTCCAAATTTTTTCTTGTCTTTCCTGTCATTCATTTGTCCCATGCTTGAAAGACATTCCTATGGTGCCTCCAATCCTATCCTCCTTGTCCAGAGACAAAGCAACCTCCAAAATCTTCATACAAAACCTACTACTACCATTCAAATTCTGGTTGTCAAGAAAGGTAGTAATAAAGTTAGAAAATTAGGCAAATCTGTATTGCATGAGAAGCAGAAATTAACCAGTCTAAGAAGTACCAAACTCATTGCCTTGTAACTGTTGAAGATTGGAGTTGTACATTTGGTAGTTGAGAATTCACACTTTTGCAAATTATCATCGTCATAGTCTAAATATCAAAAGGAGCTTCTTAAATTGATGTCATAAATGTCTCAATAACTCATAATGGTTGAAAGCTCCCTCTCAAATAATAGTAAGGGAAGATGTGCTTTCCAGAAAAAGGAAATTTGATTGAAAAATTACAAATATGAATTTACTTCTGATTCCTGATTAAATATTTAAAAATAACTCTTCCAGTCAATCATATTAACAATTAAACATTTATAAATTACATTATGAGTCATAAAAATTCATTGTAGCAGAATGAAAAGAGTTTCTTTCTTTGCTATAGCTCCATACACGACTCTGCGTAAACTCAAATGCCATAAAAAAGACATCGTAACTTCCAATAGACAGCAAGTTTTTCCTTCTTTCTTGAGACGGGCCTCAAGAGCTTTATTGGAAAACATCTCCCAGTGGAAAATTTTTATTTCTTTAAGGATACAAATATATCATATCTTTTTATAAGCTTTGTAACAAGGTTTATGAAAATGATATGGTTATTGAAGTTATAGTTTAGATGATCGAGATGCAAATACAGATTCAAGCATTTTTCCTTGTAGAATACATAAAAATGAGTTTTGGAAGAAAGGATCAAACGGCAAACTGAGGTATCACAATTTAGTATCTGCTTGATTTTCCAGGTATCAATTTCAGTAAAGATTCAAGATATAAGCAAAACAATATATCATATCAATTAACTTATCAAATTACTAGCTTTAAATTCACCAAACCAGTCCATTAAGCTTTTACTCCATGAAGACAGTTGTCAATATTCCCTCATGAGGACAAGATCAGTGTTCCTCTCAAGGGATCAAGACTGTGAACAATGCCTAAAAAGTTACTAAGGAAAACAAAGAACAAAAGATACACCTTACGAACTGTTGTGACAGATAATCCTTTGCTCACTAGACTGTCTGCAATCCAACCACCAAGGTTGGCAGAAAATGCCATTGTAAGCCAGGGAAGCACGCAAAAGAGCCCCGATTCTGTGAGATTGAACTTCAGAACCTAATGCAAAATCCAGTAAATCAGAGGTTGATCATGACACAGTAAATTTCTACTATTTGGCTCCACAAAAGGACATAAGCACTTTCAGCAGTGCTTTAACTGAAGAATATAAATGAAATAAACAAAGCAGAATAATGAAAAGAAGCTAGGATGTTGTGCTAACCAACTGTGATATTTCTAATGACGTCTAATATGAACGATAAATCAGTGTCCTGTTGTTTGTCATATGGTCAAGAAAACATACTGGTTCCTCTTCTACGGACCCTATTTGATCAAAGTTTGGGACCTGAATAGTGGATTGCTTTATTTATTCTCTATTGAGTTTTGCTCACTTCCTCGTTGGAATTTATACCCAGGTAATAACAATAGTAAAGCAGGACCCAGTCAAATATGTGATGGAAAGGAAAGAAAGCAAGAAATGGAATAAGTATAAAATGGAGACTCGTTAATGTTTTATTTTGCATTATGTTGTAATAGTTGTGTTTTTCACCAAATTACATCTTCAAGTGCGAATCTTCCTTTCAGTTCTAGAGGACATTCTGATTCATCTTCTTGGAAAATCTTCAATCTATATACTTTTTTTTTTCTTTTTGAAATGGTTCAATCTAGATACATGACTATATGAGGATCAGCACTTGCTCTGTCTGCTTGAAGGTGCAAAGGGAAGCGTAAGTCAGTAATGATAAGGAGTTTGACAAGTACCAACTTAAGGGGAACAGCTAGGAGTTATATTATTATTAGTGTCAGCGCACGACTTGTTGCAATTAGGATTAGGACTAATAAAGATTGGGATTTAGAAGAAGGGTGTAAAGGCTATATAGAGACCATTGTACTGCTTTTCTCTTGAGAAGAATCAATAAATAATCCGACTGTCTAAGTTGCTCTTCCATCTGTTTTTCCCCTTTGGGGTTTTCCTCATTGTATGCTGGTGTTCCATTTTGGTGCTGTGTGTATTATTTTCTTGTTCAACACATTCACTGGCAAATAGTTCTAGAAAAGATGCATTATCTTGATCACACAAATATAGTTTGCACAAACCCACTCATGTGAAATACAATTCTCCTTGGCTTTCTATTTTTAGCATAGGATTTCATACAATTTGTAAAATGAAGTCAAGATAAGAAAATACAAGGCAGCCAAGATACCATCAACATGCAAGTGCACAGGTTAAAGTAAAGAATCAAAAGGGAAAGGAAAATCTGCTACTGGTATAAAAAATAAGGTTGAGACTCCAAACAATACCTGGTTGTAGTATGTAGGCATCCAAGTAAGAAGAATGAAGGTTCCCCAGTTATGGCAGAAATGGGAAGCTATCAGGGCCCATACTGGTGGCTTCGATAAGATTAGCCTCCAGGGAATTGATTTGGCAGGTTCTCTTGAAACACTATTCTCACGAATGAGCTTCATCTCTTCCAGACTAAGCTCAGGATCCTCAAGAGGTGAACTGTGAGCCTATATCAACGGAAAGGAACAACCGCATTTCAACATCAAGGATAGAGTTATAGTATCAAAATACTAACCTAGAAGTACAAATTGCAGTTCACCTATTCCGAATGGAATTCATCATTGATAATCATACCATTTAAAGCTATTAGAATGAGACAAATTTGACAAAAATATTCCATGGCTGCAGATATTTGTACCTTGCTCAACCACAATGAAAACCAGATTGCCCCAAGAGATCCAAAGGAATAGAAGACTGAAGGCCAACCAAACTTGTGTATTAGCATGGGAGAAAAGGCAAGACCTGTGACCGATCCCAAGTACATGCCACTGTATACAAATGCAAGTGATCTGCTTCTCTCTGTTTTGGGAACCCATTTAGAAAGAATATTATTCATAGCAGGCATAGCAACTCCCTGAAGGTAGGCACAGTATTATTTCCAGTGAACAACATAAGTTTAACCAGATAATATAACAAAAACAGTTTGTTATGATCACAGCCCCCCAGATTCAGAAGCAGGAAAGTCGATCTAAAAACCCCGTTATAATATTCGTTCTGGTACATTATTGGTACCAAATTCCATTCCATTAGCTTAGGTAAAACTGAAACTAACCTCACCAACACCCATAAAGGCTCGAACAAGAAGAAGAAACGGCAGGCCAATTTTTGCAGCCACAGGAGTGAGAACAGTAGCAATTGACCACCAAACAACTCCAAATCCAAGAACCTCCTTCCCACCAATGGTGTCGGCCCATATGCCACCAGCAATCTGCCCATAATGCATTGGCAAAAGATCAAACATAAAAATTTGTAAAATGACAACCGAAAATCAAGCAATCATCAAAATGATTCTTGTTTAATTGTTTCCGAGAGATACAAGTGATCAAAAACTGAAAAAAATACAAGATAAAATTCAGGTAGGCAAGTTTTATTGTAAATAACTGACTCCCAGGTGCTGTGGGTTTAAATTCTTGTCTTCTATTGCAAAAACCTTTTTGAAAGGTAAAAGATGGCTACTCAACATTGATATCCATGATCATTTATTATTCAAAATCAAATATACTAGTGTGCATACATCATGTTTCCCCTACAAATTTTCAGCCCCACCAACACACACACAAAGGGAACAGAATGTTGGCTAAAACATTTCCCAGATAAACAACATACTCCACCAAAGAGAACGCAATTCTGTTGCAGCCAAATAAACCACAAACAAGGCATGGGAAGAGCCTTGTTCTTCCTAGATCTATATGCACAAATGCTTGGTGTGTGGAGACCGTAATGAATGCTTTCAGAGAAGTAATTCCCATGTAGAGTCAACTCAACCCAGCTTCAAACAAGCTCAAACTATTCATGGAGAACAGAGTTGGAAGATGAGATGATTGGTTGATTCAACCCCGTTACCACAAAGAGGTTGAGAGGCATCCATATTTGGCATCCACTTGGATGTATATTCTTCGGTAACAAGTCTTCACCTTCACAGCAGCCAAATAGAAACCTCATCTAGAGAGGTGATTTTGAAATTACACTAGAGGGAGGGTGAATAGTGAATTTTAAAAAATAATTGCAAGATGAAATACAATCACAAAAAGGAGACAATATTTTTCAGGTAGAAACCAAAATTGGGTAAAAATCACCACCTAAGCCAATCTCTTGACATAGGATTTTCGATCACAAAGTGATCAATCCACTAATCACACTACTTTAACGAGGGCAGTGTACCTCAAATACAAATCCCACCTCTGATCCTTAAATGGAGGTTTCTCTCTTCACAATGAAGAGATGGGGATTAAACAGGTCGGATACTCAACTACAACAAGTAAAATGAAAAGTAAAATGCACCCTATAGAGCACCCCAAAATATGAATACTTTGCTTATCTACTAAGGGTGAAGGAAGCTCCCTAAAGATGAAAGTATGTAGTACAATGGGAGTGTTGGTTTGCCCCAAACAAAATGATTGCACAACACAAGGGCAAAGGAAGCAATGAGCAAGTGATAATTTAAGTGAATTATATCTTAAGAGGTGTGTTTTGCCTGAGAGGGGTTATAATGTATTTATAGGCAAGCTTCGAACCTTCAAGAAGGCTTAGGAGAGGGCTCCTAGCCATTGGAGGCAAGTCCCAAGAGATTGAGATAAAATCCAACTCAGATCAGGGTAATTATGATTCTGACAGCAGAACCAAACGTCTGATTTTTGGGTCAGACGTCTGACTACAATTATATACGTCTGATTTTATGGGTCAGACTTACTGTTTTGATTAGATCGAAATAGGATTCTAGGTGAACATCTGAGATGCTATTATAAGACGTCTGGTAATAAAATTGGATGTCTAGGGTTCTAGATTTTAAGCATCAGACGTCAAGTTAGACGTCTGACCAGTGATCTAGACATCTGAAAAGAGATTAATATCTTGCTTAGGAAGTCAAAAAGGCGAGATTTGATTTTTGGCAAATCTCCGCAGAGAAAGGGGCTAACGGTCCATGACTGGACGTCTGGAGACATGTCCAGACGTCTAAAAGTGCATCTAATTGTTAGAATTAAAGATTGACGAAGGAAAAATTAATTGGAGTCTAACGGTTGTCTTAAGGATGTCTGAGGTATGTATTAGACGTTTGTATAAACCTATGGATGTCTAATTAAAGGTTGCATCAATTGGAGTCTAAATGTTTAGAATGTAGGGGCAAGACTATAGGAAATTGGACGTCTGTAATCATGATCAGACGTCTTAAAGTTGAATATCAGACATCTGACATGTGTGTTGGACGTCTAATATGTGTTTTGTATTAGGTTTTTATTTCTAATTTTTCCTAAGTGTAAAGAGCCTAAGTTAGTTATGTATATGTTATCTTTGAAGACGCTTTACAACATCTCTAGACTTAATAAAAAGAAGATTACGACGTTTTGAGTGCGTACATAAAAATGCCTTAAACCTATAACAAGATGCATCTTCACCCTCCTAATCCTCTGTCTTGGAAAATCCACAAAAGCTGCAATTATGTCATGACTGAGAAAAATATGCTATTTCTATATTTTATTTCTTTTTCTTTATTTATAAAATCATTAAAATATTATTTATGAGGGGTTGAACTAACATATTTCACCTCCCAAATTTATTGACAGCCCACGCGGAACAAAGGGTCAGTGACCTCCAACCATGGAATCTCATGCCAACGGCATGCCTCCAATATTTGCAATTTTGAGCAAGTTGCGTATTAAAATTATAGGAAATCAACTACACACTACTAGTAAAGTTTTACCAATATGATGTTAAATCATCAAAATCAAGGTATACTGGTAAAGTTTTGCTGATATGGATCCAAACGTTGATACATTGTCAACGTTAAATTATCATTGTGGTTATCTTTGTAATGTCTCCTACTTTTTGGCCTATGAAAAGATTGGAGTTTCCTTATTTTCATCATATAGTAGTAGATCATAGTAGAGCTTGGGTAAGGTGACGAGGTTTCATTTGGCTAAAATTAAGGTATCTTTAGTTGGTAAGTAAGAGTGACTTGGTGGTTAAAATAAAGGAGACGCATTGTGAATTGTCATTGTATATTAACATAAATGTTTCAAATATTATCCATACTGCATAGTCATAATTACCAAATACTAGTACTAACTACTACTAAGTATTAGTTAAGTACTACTAAGCATGGAATTACTAATTGTTGGGAATAAAGGACACGTGGACTAACCATGTGGTAGATTCTAGAAGGCCCAGCAAGGTCGGCTGCTAAAGGGTCCATAGGACCAATTTTTGGCATTTTGTTTAGAAGTTAAATTTGCTATTTTTAGTAAATGTGTTTAGGAAAAATAGTTTGAAATTTAATTTATTTTAGAGATAAGATTTTTCCTTATTTAAAGATATGATTTATTTCCAAATAGTTGGGATAGGTTTTCTCTATAAAAGAGTCTTCCTTTGTAATCTTATTTGAACATCAATAATATTTCCAACTCAAGGCTATTCTCCTCTCTCTCTCTCTTCTCCACATCGCCACCGCCGGCCACCACCAAAGGCAACCGACCCCGGCCACCCAAACAACCAACCGTGCTCCTCTTATCTCCCTGTCCACACATGTGGGCAGCCCACTGTTGGGGCTGTTTTCCCACACACACAGGAGTCTCCACACTCCTGATTGTGTGATTCTTGACACTAATAAAATGAGTATTTGATATTATACTAACCAATTTGATATTAATTAGCAAATAGTTAACTCTTGATTTAGGAAAATGGTGACGTACTCTTTATATTATGTATGAAAATTAGAATGATAAACTTTGTTACTTTTAGGAAATATTAATTAAGTGTCATGTTATTTATGTAGCCACAAGCAAATTAAGTTCTCTCTGTTTAGCAAATTTCCTACTTTTCTACAATTTAATCGGCATGCCTCCATCTTCAATTTCTGAAATCATTGAAATGGTGGCAAGTTGATTTACATCCATTTCTTTGGCATACCTCTGGCTCCCTCCGAAATGCATACTTTTGAGCATCAGAACATCATCAAAATCAGTACGTTGAACCTAACCTCCAGCAGTGTCCAAGGATGTCTACTGGCTTTGCCTACTGAAAAAGCATGAAGACTACACTCTAGAAGTCATGTCATAACGCATCAGGACAAGAATTTTTAGGCAAATCTTGCAAAGTCAAGAGGTCCTCAAGACACTGATCCGAAAAAGCTCTGATAAAATTGGGCAGCCAACCCCAATACTATTATAAAATTATTATAAAGAAAGAGAAAGTTCCTCGGAAAAATACTCAACTGTTTAAAAATGAGGAATTCCATTAACAGACCTGAACAACTGACCCACTTCAATGACAAAATTCACTTGAGGCAAAAGTGTATTAAATGGTTATCAAATCAAATGTCACTATTTTTCAAGTAAAACACCAGTCCAAACATACGAATTGAAGAACGACCAAGAACATAGATAATCAAAAGTTCAATTTCAATATTCCATTTAATTTCTAAGTTTTTGTAATCAAATTAAATCAGTATAAAGTGACATTTGCCAAGTGTATGATTACATGAGCATGCAGGCAAGGATACGATTTAGAATATAACGAAAACAAAAATAATAAATTATTAGTAACTTCAGCTTTCTCATTATTATACAATCGAGTAATCTACGTAGATGAACATAACTTACGCCACAATTTTGATACCCTCATTTTTTTAGTTGCTACAACGACTCTTTCTGTAGCCAACAAACAGCATTCATTATTTGTGGTAGTGTGCTCATGTGACTATATTGCTTATGTGGAGTTTCATAATTGAAAATTCATGGAATGCATTGTAAAGAAAGAGAGTTCCTCCCTCTTTATATAGAGAGAGAGAGATTAATCCTAATCCTAAATAAGGAAACATATCACATCTCCAACAAATCAAAGCATATCTCCTAAACAGAGAAAGAGAAAAAACATGAAAAGAGATAAATTCCTAATTTTCTAAAGGAATTTTTATGTAAATGTCATTAAAATCTTTTAAAATTACTTAAATATCATTCACTTCACTATATTGCTAATTATGTCATTGAAAAATTAATATCATTTTCGTATTTATCATTCAATTAGTCATAGTCATTAAACATAATGATTTTTGACTGAAATGTAATAAAACTTTATTTTTTAGTCAAAAATTATTTTTTTATTTTCACCTCCTTCCTCCTTCCTACTTCACCTCTCTTCCTCTTCACCTTCAACCACCCCCTCTCTCCAACCTTGATGTACATATCTAATTGGCTTAAAATATCTATGTATACATGTTCCTAGTATCATAGAAACATTCAACATTATAAATATTGCATAGCATGCATCATTCTGCATTTAAAATAGATTGTACACGAGCGAGATGACGTGCGATCTAACGTGCTCCTTCTCAACAATGCGAGGCAAGGCGTGTTTCGATCGGACGGCTGATTGTGATGCGACGCGATCTGCGAGTTAACGACTGAAGATCAGGCGCCTGGAGACGTGGCTGGATGTGGTACTTCGGATCACCAACGACCACCTTTCTCTTCAGTAATGCTTATAAGCGTCACTAAAGGCCTTGCATTCATTTTTAAGCCTTTAAAAAGACCTTTTTGCCCACAAGCCTTACATATATAAAGACCCTACATCCCTTCATTCTTCATCCTTCCTTTCTCAATCTCTCTTCTCCAAAGCTCTAAGAAGCTAGTCTCAAATCCAGGATGCTCCTCTAGAGTAAAAAAAAATCAAAATTTTGTCCATCTTCTCATCCCCTTCATGGAGCATCTCGTGGTTATCTTCTCACCACCATTTAAGAAGCAGATCCCGCTGCGACGCCACCTTGCTTCGTCGTCCTCCAACTTTGTCCTCCCTCATCCAGCCTCTCACAATCATCTTTTGGGCGTTCCGTCAACGCAACTCGTTCTCCAAGCAACTATCGAGGAGGATTTTCTCATCCCTATCTTTTTATTACTTTCTAGTGTAGATTTCAATTTTGCAATTGGTGTAATGAACATGATTGTATTCTTATGAAATATTTGTTCTCTCTCCTTTTTTTATATTATTTTCTCTCTTTTCTATTATTTATTCTTTAAGTAGAATAGCTAGCGTAGATTAATTTCAACCAGCTACTCTACTTTAAAAAGTAAATGCGAATTTTAAATCAAATGTTCACCTCCCTGTGTTCGACTGGGGACTCACCAGAGTTTCGATAAATTTTATTTAAAAGCAAACTCTTACGCACTACAACAATAGGTTTTTAACTCAAATTTTTTTTGTATGAAATCTCACTAATCATTTTGGCACCGTTGCTGGGGAGGCGACGCTCTTTAATTTCCCATGTTCCTTACCTAACTTATCTTTTACCTTACTTGTCTCCATTCTTATTGTGATTACAAGTACTCTCTCGAAGAAGGCAAAAGCGGTAAATTGGAGCAAAGTACAGTTGAAGGGTTTGTAAGTGTACCCCACCTTCCACCCATTAGTTTTCATTCCACGACATAATAATACAAACGTAAATCAACCTAGGCACTCTTATAAACCCTAAGGTAGATTGTATTCTTTGTTTGCCACCTCCACCCACCTCACTCCCACAAATATAAAATATATATATTTAAATATGGGATTAACTGAAATTTACACACCTTATACACCCACACACACCTAAGACACCTCACTTTTGATCTGATTTAATTACTTAACCAAGAATCCAACCTAAGGACCTAGTACACTTACACGACTTGTACAAATAAGTAATTAGAAGCAAATTGGGCTAAAATTGTTTGGGTGCCTTAATCAAGTGGTGCAAAAGGTCAATTGATTGAGCTATTTAGG
Organism: Thalassia testudinum; assembly: GCA_037157565.1. NCBI lineage: Eukaryota > Viridiplantae > Streptophyta > Magnoliopsida > Alismatales > Hydrocharitaceae > Thalassia > Thalassia testudinum. Next base: position 158,754,597 of record JAZHRO010000073.1, read on the forward strand.
CCGCACCACTTAAGATAAAAGAGATTCATCAGTAGCTTGCCCCATAGGATTCAATTTTTAGGGTTGACCTAGGCACACCACATTATTTTTTATTTGTAAAGGAATATATCTTCATTTGTGCTATCAAAACTTGGTATACCTCACAAAACTTTGTCTAAATATAGCTGAAATTTGAATCCAAAAAGTTACTAAGCAAGATTTAAACCCTAAAATTCAGTACATCCAAAAATAATCTTGCTTTAAAATCCCGATTGTGCATGCACATACATATAAATCAATTTTTAAGAGCACAACCTAGATAAAGGGCTCATCACATTTCCTAACACATTCAAACCTAAGCTTAACTAAAATCAAGTAGATGTTGGCCATAAGAATTTGACTCGCTCTTCGGGACCCAGATCAAGATTGTTTACGATTAATCTGCTTCTACTGATCCATATGATGTTTAGCTAGGGGAGTAGTGCTAAACGACTGCGGTTGGGAGGTATCAAATGAACTTGAGGCGAAAACTAAGGGAAGAACATTCTCCCCAATCCCTCCCTCAAGTGGTTGGATTGACCAGATAGGAGTAGACTAAATCATCTTTAATCTTAAGACGGGTTTGAGAGTCTGTAGATCTTTAAGTTACCACACTTAGGGCAGATTTGATTATTTGTACTTCAGGGCACCTTTCTTTTCTTTTTCCCCTCATCCCGTGCTATGGATCCTTTCAATCCTTCTCACATTTCCACTCCTACCCTCCTACCACCACTTATTCCCAAGATGATTAATATCTCGACCCGATTTATAACCATCCATCCACTAATCGAGATAACTTTAATTGGGGATACAGTTTCGGACCTCAATGTCCAAGGCCTAACCTTAGACATCATGATTGTGATTTCTATCATTCTTCAAGCTATACTGATTATAGATCTCCACCCTTTGATGATCAACCTAACCTAATCTACAATCAAGAAGGATATGCTGATTACAACTCTTACCCTCCGTAGGACTACGTTTCATATAGGTCACCACCCCTTTATGAACAACCCAAAATGACTTACTATCAGGGAGGGCATCAACAAACCTCAATTTCTTGACTCCCCTCGACTGAACTCAAACCCACCCAACCCTGAATCAAATCATTTGGTTCAAGTGAACCAAGTCCAAGATAAGATTTTGGCTAACTTAAGGAACACCATTTAATCTTTAGAAGCTCAGCCAACACTCTCCACCAAAGAATTGGAGTCTCTAATTCAAATGATTGACGATCTTAACAAGTATTTATTGGATTGGCTCCAAGATGTTGAAGATAAGGACCTAGGTGAGTTTTTACTTGGAAAATTGTCAAGATTAAGGAAGAGATTTGTAATTGCTATAGTCCAATCTTGGGATGATTCACAGGATGAACCCCCTTCAGGAGAGCTAATGTTAGAATCCGCTCAAGCACCTATAGGGGGGACACATTTTACAAGACCAGGGATGACCAAGTTGGTCTAGAGCAACCAATTGTGGATGAATTGATTTCTTTACCCAAGATCCATGAACCAGGGTACGAGGAAAAATGTCTCTGTGTACCAAGGAATAACATACGATCTTGAGACATATATTAATGCGGATATAGAATTCTTTGATTATGAGGATGAAGAATCCTTATGTGTAGTCTCACTCAAGTTTGAGAAAAATAAGTTTAGTGAGACATACGGGCTCGAGGAGTATAATGAATCATTTGATAGCTCGGTAATTGAGGATTTTAATCTAACTGGGGCTAGCATGGAGGATTCAAATCCTGATTACATAAAGGATTCAATTCACAGCCTCATTTCTCAATCACATCCCATTGATCATAATGATGATTATCTTCTTGAGATTTACCAAACCCAAGTCAATTATAATTAAGCTACAAATTTTGTTTTGGATATTTTAGACGGGGTTGATAACACTTTTGAGGTCCTAGGAAGCTAATTCTATGGAAAGTAGAAGTCTGAGTTTAAGGGTTTCTATTTACCTGAAACCACCAACTTTTTATCAGGACCCTTGTGATATTTTTTATTCTAAGGATGTGCAACCTAAGCACAATTCATTGATAATCTTTTTTATCTTGATTTTTCTATTGACCGACCTTTTGGACTTGGGTTGCATCCTTACAAACCGTAAGCCCAACCCTGCTTGCACAATGATCTCTGATTCTAGGTCTTCATCACAATCTCGTCTACATCTGCGGGCATCTTCTCTTTGCGGGTCCTAAAATCGATCTTCTTATTTTGATTTTAACCTACACATGTGAATTCTTAATTTCTTCTTTATTTGTATAGTGTGTCTAGCTAAAGGCACTAAACTCAACTCGTATACAGTCTATTTTCATCTCGGAGCTAACTTTTAATCACGAAACTCAGGTGCTTCCTTCTCTACTACACTCTGTTTCATGTCTTTTTAATACAATGAAGACATTGCATTATATAGGCATGGATGGAAATATTCATCTTTGAATTATTTTGTTAGTTCAGTAGATTCTTTTTATTTTCTCTTTATTTACGAAAAAAATTGAATTAGCAAAAGAGAACTTAGGCATTAAAGTTTTTCAACCTTAGGAAATAATATAATAGGATCTGAACACTTAGAGTCTTCAGATCTTTGGACTTAATCAGCCCGGGTGTCTATTAAAATGTGGACTTGTTTCTTAAGTCCTCGCTATCTTTAATTTGTTTCTAATTGGTTAATAAGTTGAGGTGATAAGTACACGACTTATCAACCCGCTCTCTGATTCGAGAGAACTTTAAGTTTAAAGCATCTACATACTATTTGTACTGACTCACTTTTCGACGATTTTAACGAAAATTGGGTAGCTAATAAACCTTCTAGGGTGGTATGGTTGGCAAGTTGTGGGTTTGACGCTCCATTAGTCGGTTGTGCACAGCCGAGCCACACGACCATTCTTTTTCTGCTACTTTTAAGTAAATCTTAAATCAAGGAAGCCACATACTTAGAAAAAAATAGAAAAAAATGATAAGAAATAGAAAAGAAGAAAAAAAAATAAGCCACATTTCACCACATGAGTATGACTGGTAAATTGCCATGGGTTTGATGTCCCATTGGCCGGTTGTCCAAAGCCCAACTCATGAAATGCACGTTTAATTCCAAACATTTAGGAAATAGAATAAATCGAAAAGATATACACTGGTTTCACCATTGTGTTGACGCCATAAAAATCAAAGGTAAGAAGAAAGCTACCAGTCAAATAGATACACCTTTAGACAAAAATTCTTCATTAAGGTCACCTAAGGCTTGTACAAACTTGAAATTTGTTCTAATTGCCGGTTAGTAAGTCTATCATATTTACACAAAAAGATGCTTAGAACTAAGAGTTCTTTTCGAGTCTTGGGTGGGTTGAGTAGCCGTAAAAAGCTATCCCGAAACTCTAAACTTAAAAATTAAAAAAAAATTAGAAAAGAAGAAAAAGAAATTTCTTGGGCGGTCTGTATTTTGGCAAACACCCGGGTACTATTGAGTCTCTATAGTTCAGGTCTTTAATAGTAATTTCTTAGTGTTGAGAAATAACTATTGCCCAAGTAATTTGATCCTAATGCTTTTATAAATAGCATGTAGTTTTGCTAAGGACTAGCAAAAGATAAGCATAGGGGTGTGATGCGTATACATCTAATTGGCCTAAAATGTCTATTTATACATATTCATAGTATCATATAAGCATTAAGCATTATAAATATTGCATAGCATGCATCATTCTGCATTTAAAATAGATTGTACAAATTATAGCTTAATTTACCCTTTTTATAGTAAGGGGACAAGGCAACAGTATTTCGAGGCATCGGATTGATCCAACCATACGGATCTGATCAGGGCGACGATCAAGGTCCAACGCCTCCGAGATCGCCTCGATCGGACATCCATAGCATTAGATTCAGTCCAAGGAAGATTAGATATCAAGGGGCAAAGTGGTAGAAATCCAGACCTTAGATGAAAATCCGATTGTACGAATGTGTTCGGATCGACGATCGCAACCTAACGGCGTGAAAATCGATCCAATCCAACATCCGTGACACCACCTACGAGCATTTGAAGATGGACGACCCAAATGGTGCCACATGGTGCCATCCAAGCCACCCAAAGTCACCGACACTCTTGCTTATCAAAGCAACCTCGATCTCAGCTATTGGATCTCCATTCAACGGCTAAGAGCACATGGGCATGGAATTCAAAACACGACATAAAGAGGCTTGTGGCACAACAGTCACACACCTTACTTGCAACGTGCGACACGTGTTCGAGCCGCGACAAGCGGATCAAATCCGATAAAAAGGCATGCACTTGAAATTCGGCCACTCGATCTCGATCGAAAGATGATGAAGGCGGCAATGTGGTGCGCGGAGGGCCATGGATTGTACACGCGCGAGACGATGCACCATCAGACGCGCGATCTAACGCGCTCCTCAATAGCGTGAGGCGAGGCACGTTTTAAGCCATCTTATCGAACATCAGACTGCTGATCGTGATGCGGCGCGATCTGCGCGCCAACGGCTGAAGATCAAGCGCCTGGAGACATGGCTAGATGTGGTGTGTTGGATCTTGATCGAAGGGCTCACGTCATGTGCGCACCAACGGCCACCTTTTTCTTCAGTAATGCTTATAAGCGTCACTAAAGGCCTTGCATTCATTTTTAAGCCTTTAAAAAGACCTTTTTGCCCTCAAACCTCACCTATATAGAGGCCCTACATCCCCTCCTCATTCTTCATCCCTTCCTTTCTCAATCTCTCCTCTCCAACGCTCTAAGGAGCTAGTCCCAAATCTGGGATGCTCCTCTAGAGTAAAAACAAATCAAAATTTTATCCATCTTCTCATCTCCTTCGTGGAGCATCCCGCGGTTATCTTTTCACCATCATTCGAGAAGTGGATCCCGTTGCGACGTCCCCCAACTTCATCCTCCCTCATCTAGACTCACCACCATCTTCCGAGCGCTCCGTCAACACGACTCGTCCTCCAACCAGCCTTTGATGAGGATTTTCTCATCCCTATCTTTTTCACTTTCTAGTGTAGATTTCAATTTTGCAATTAGTGTAATTAATATGGCTATATTCTTATGAAATATTTATTCTCTCTTTCCCTCTTTTTTTGTATTATTCTCTCTTTTCTATTATTTATTCTTTTAGTATAATAACTAGCGTAATTTAATTTTAACCAGCTACTCTGTTCTAAAAAATAAACGTGAATTGTAAATTAAGCATTCGTCTTCTTATGTTCGACCCAAGACTCACAAGAGTTTCGGTAAAATTTATTTGATAGTGGATTTTTATGCACTACGACAATAGATTTTTAATTCAAACTTTTTGTGTACGAAATCTCGCTAATCAAACCTCCAACCACCTCCTTCACCCCTATCTCCGACAACCTCGCCATCCACAAAGTTGATGATGTCCTCGACCATGCCACCACCTCCAGCTACCACCCGACAACTCTGAAGAGGAAGAGGTTGGGGTGGAGTATGCCGATGCAAGGGAGGAGGGGCCTCCCATAGGAGGTGCCAAGGTAGGGGGTGCCGGAGGTGCGACGGACGAAGAGGCAGCAGCGGTGGCGGGAGAAGGTGGAGATGGGCGAGCCGGAGGGGAGGAAGGAGAGGTCAGAGAAGTGGAGAGGTGGGAGGTGAGCGGCGTGGTAGAGGAAGAGGGAGGCGGAGGGGAGGTGGCGGTTGTGGATGACGGAGTCAATTGGAAGGAAGAGGGTGTCAATGGTGCTCGTGCCGTGGAGGAAGTGGCGACAGCAGGGTCAAGCAGCGGTAGCGCAGGCAGTAGAGGAGAGGGTGGCGGCAGAGGAGTAGTCGGAGCTGCGGAGGATGTGGGTGCGGTCGGATGGGAGCAAGGCACCTGCAAAGGAGGTTGCGATGGGAAGGTGGAAGAGCAGGAGGAGGAAGAATAGAGCCATTGGTGGTGGTGGTGGTTACTGATGGCTTTGAGTTGAGGTGGGGGAGGGGAGTGAAAATTAAAAATAATAATAATTTTTTAGGACTAAAAATAAATGTTGAGAAAAAAAAATTGTTATATTTTAGTCCAAAATCATTAAGTTTAACGGCTATGACTAATAAAGTGGAAAATATGAAAACGACGTGAATTTTCAATGGCATAATCGACAACATAGTGAAGTGAATGACATTTAAGTAATTTAAAAATATTTTAATGGCATTCACGTAAAAATCCCTTTCCTAAATCCTATTTCTAGAATATTCTCTAAGATTTCCTTTGAAGTTGGAGCATACAACACCCAAATTGCACGAGTAGAGCAGCAGTAGAACTCCCCCCTTCAGACATAATCATTGGGCTGGAGCAGGCAGGCAATTAGGAAGCCAGGTAGGTAGGCATGTAAGTAGGCACATAGTCAAGCATGCAAGCAAGCAGGTAGTCATCTCTCATCAGTGGAAAATCTAACTCACTTGGAGTTAAACAAAAAACTGATGACGAAACCTGCAGGCAGAAGTAGTAGGGAGTGGCAGACAATCCCAAGTAAGCAATAAAGGGAGAAACAGTCCCAAGCAAACAGTAAAGCAAGAAACGATCCCAAGTAGGCAGTAAAGCGAGAGGCAATCCCAAGCAGGCAGGCAGTCGTAGTCGCCTCACACTAGTGAAAAATCCTTCTCCGGAAAAGAAGGTAAAGCTATGGCAAGGCATTCAATCAATCAGAGGGAAGGAAAAAAGACAATGCTCATTTCCTTAATTTTTTTTTTAAAATTTTCAAATGGATCGGCAACAAGGTGTTCAAAAACATATCATCGGGCCACCTGGGTCCCAAGTCTCATTCAGAGGCAATCCACAAAGCCCCGCAAGACTCTAATTGAGAATAGCCTCGCAGTCGTAGGGGGGTCCTACGACGACGAGTCCTACAGAAGTAAGCGATGAGATGGTGTTGGAGGCAACGAAGTTAACAACAACAGAACCAACAATAGCCCTAATAGCAACAGTGGCAACATCAAGGGTAAGAGCATGCATGATGCGCGCGACAAGGCACGATTGGCGCATGATGATGAGCACAGCAGGCAGTAGGTTCAATGCACATAATGTGCACGATAGGATAGGAGTCATGTGTGGTGATGTGTGTGACACAATGTGCAGTAGTCTGGGTCACTATAAGTGTGATGTGCATAATAGGGTAGGAGTCATGTGTGGTGATGTGTGTGACACAATGTGCAGTAGTCTGGGTCACTATAAGCGTGATGCACGTGGTGGCCAGAGACATCTCGTGCAATGGTGTGGGCGACAATGGGGGCAATAGCAAGCACTATGTGCACAGAGGCAGCATTGTAAGGTCTCTAGTCGATGAAGTTGATAGAGAGGTCACAACAATCTCTCTCGATGAAGATGGGCTATGCAACAGGAAGAGGAGGCATTGTAGTGGCCTTAGGAAAGAGGAGCAACGACACTCCTAGGAAGATTGAAAGGCAACGACATCATCTCCCTAGGCACAGAAGAGAGCACAGTCGAGATCCTTAAATCTTCCCGTTTCAATACCATGTGGAGAGTTTTGTAATTGAAAATTCATAAACTACATTGTAAAGAAAGAGTTCATCCCTCTTCATATAGAGAGAGGGGTTTCCACAGTTGTGAGATGCCTCCTACCTCTACTGACTTCCTCCTGCCTACCTACTTGGGATAGTCTCTAACTTTCTTGGGATTGTCTCCTCTTGCCTAAATGCCTCTCCCTAGTTTTTTTTTCTTTCTTTCTCCTAGAGAGAAGGGTTTACACTGGTCTAAGACAACTACTACCTGACCACCTACCTGCCTACCTCCTCCTCCAACCAAACAAAGTTATTATTGGGAGGGAGTCTATTTCGTTTCCTCCTAAAAGTTTGGGTGTATTCACGACACTCCAACTTAGAGGGAGTGTTAGAGTTACTAGGATAACTAGGTTATAAGTTTGCTTTATGTTATTAAAGTAAAGAGTCTTAGTTTATTTCATGTTTGTTATTTTTTATTTTCTTTAGGATTACTATGTAATTTTTACACCTTGACTCTCTATATAAAGAGGTCAAGGGTCTATTTTCAAGATGACTGCAATTTATTTCCCCACATTCCAAAAACAAGAAACATAAATTTTAAAACATAAAAAAAAGCAAAGTACAATTGGAAATTCCAAGTACATGGTCCTAAAACATCTTAAGAGGCAATGTGTCCACATATTAGGCCAATAAAACGCATATTTGGAATGAATACTTAGTCAAGCCAAATATCAATACCAACAAGTGATATGCAGTGCCTCAATTCCTGTTATGACTCTGATGGGTACAAGGTCATATCACCTAACCATAATTTTTTGGTAAAGAAAATGGATGACCAAGACTAGTGATCAACCACCTCATTAAAGCAACCATTTGATAGTGTAGTGATTACAAAAAGATATAGCAAAATGAAAAGAACAAAATCCCAAACAACATCTTCAACCAAGGCCTCCCCCCAGCCCTAAATATTACACCATTTCTTTGCAATCAAATGGCCCGTGAAACACCAAAGGCATGCAGGTTTTGGTTCAGAACAAAAAGAACACTCTCAAAACTTCTCCAAGTTGAGGATGCTTCACTCCACAATACTCTTTAAGAGAAAACAACAAGGCAAAACGAAGAGAAATTAAAATGCTCATGATATGTTTGGTTGTAGGTTAAGTTTAAGATTCGATACCTTTTAGGAAGTGTTTAAAAGTTGAAAGAAGGTGTTTGGCGAGAGGGTGCAATAACTTATGATTTAGATGCAATAGATGAATTTATGTAATTGAATAGGGAGCTGTTTTTTAAAAAAAAGAACATTTAATAGAGAATCAATAGCTATGTTTTTTTTTTTTAATATCCGATGTTAAGTTGTTCTTTGTTAATCTTATTTTGAGGGTGGAATAAGTAATGGGTTGTAATTTTCAAAAAAAAAATACTCGGGCATATATGATAAATTGATATTGTTGTATATGTGAAGGCATGCAAGAAGTTAGATCGATGTGATGTGGAGGTTCCATACGTGGAACTCAAGAGAGGGAGAGAGAAAGGAGAGTTGGAGGGAGTTGTTTAATGTGAAGAAAATAACATTGCAACTCACAGAGATAATGTGGGTATTGCTCTTTATTTAAGGAGAACAAGTTCCTTTACAATCTACTAAAAGCAATAACCAATCACTACTTACTAAAAATAGAAAAATAGTAAATCAAATCCTAATTTCTATAACAAGACATGTCACAATTGACCACCATAACTTGACAACCAAGTCGCCAAAAAACCCTAATGGCCACACACCCTTATTGGACTCACGAGCAGACTGCCACATGAACTGTCCACATGGTCACTGTGCCATGTGGCAATCGATGTGGCTTCTTTATTCTTCACACTCCCCCTCAAGTCGAGGTCGGTAGGACGATAACTTACCCTTCAACATTGTGAGGTTAGATAGCCCACCACTTGCATCTTGCTCGGATCTTTAATAAATGAACTTCCTGGATCAGTCGCTAGTCCTTTTGCAATCTGGAAAGTCGTTGCTCCTTTTAGCAACCTCGGAAGTCATTGCAATGACTGCGGATGTTTACTTCTAGGTAGTCTTCGATTTTCTTGAAGTGATAAAAAGAAGAGCAATCCTAGTATTTGACCATTTTTTTTAGGAAAATCTCTTCTTTTAAAGGAGAGTAAAAAATTGAATGTAAAGTAGCCATTGGAAAAGATAAAGATCTCCAACTGCATCATAACTCGATAGATCTCCTCTTCCCTTTTCTGAACTTTGGCTTCGGCCATCTTCTGCACGAAATGGGCTTCTCTCTAAGTTTATGTGACTCTCACATAAGGCATGAGTTAAATGACAGAGATAGCAATGGTGCTTTTCTCACTTCTTGGGTTTTAGGTAAGGCATCAAGGTCTTCCAAGAAATTCTAGCACGAACTTCTTCGAAGAAGATGCCTTCAACACACTCCCTCCTTGATATGCATTCATGCACAAGAACAAATCCATCTTGCGTGTGTACTTCTCTCCCTCCTTTTCCATGCCTGCAACGCCTAGATGCTCGGAGAGACCTGCCTTGATATCATGTGAAGGCATGCAAGAAGTGAGATAGACGTGGCGTGGAGGTTTCACGCATGGAACTCGAAAGAGAAAGATCGGCAAGAGAGAGAGAGAAAGGTGAGTCAAAGGGAGTTCTTTAATGTGGAGAAAATAATATTGTAACTCAATGTGATAATGTAGGAATTGCACAGTTGTACTCCATTTAAGGAGAAGCAATCCCATTGCAATCTACTAAAAACAATAACCAATCACTACTTATTAAAAATATGAAATCAGTGAAATATCAAATCCTAATTTCTATAATAAGACATGCCACAATTGACCACCATAACTTGACAACCAACTCACCAAAAAATCATAATGGCCACACAAGCTTATTGGACTCACTAGTAGATTGCCATGTGGACTGGCCATGTGACCACTATGCCACGTGGCAGTTCATGTGGCTACTTTATAATTCACAATATATATGGACTTTCTATTGAGAATTGGATTGTGTTGGAAACCATGAAAGGTAGATAAAGCTCCCCCTTAAACCTTGCACATTGGACAGTAGAATTTGAGGGGCTGATTTAGAAAACAAGGAAGCAAGAAAGGAATTAAACAAAAATTGAATTATGGGAGGAGTTAGGGTCTTTGTATGTTGGGGGAATTAAACATCATATCAAAGAATTAAAGATCACATAATGGAATTGTTGAGAGAGATGGATGTTGTTGTTAGGTAATGAGATAATGGGAGATCTAATTGCAAGTTGTTTAGTCCCACATAATAGAGTGTGAAAGTAAGAGATCTTTAGTGGCTTATAAAAGAGTCATTGTATCTCATATTTAGAGATCACACCCATAAGACGCTTCTCTTTACGAGAAGAGTTTCCACGTAAACCTAAGCATTCATGATTGTAATGATTTTGATGTTGTGTTTATTTTATTTTATTTTTATACTTTAACATGATATCACCTGGTAAGTTATTCTTGGATTTGTTCTCAAATTTTAACGTTGTTTTCATTTTTCTTGAACTTTTTATCATTGACTGTTCCTCCATCAACATGATGAAAATCCGAATAATGATTGCGTAGAGCGACCCAATGTTGAAGACATGGATATGTCCTTACGGTGGCCGGATCTGGCCTTGGAGTAGTCAGATATGAGAGAAATGACCAGATTTAGACCTACAGCGATCGAATCTGGTTGAATTGGGGGCGCGATGGCAGCACGCAGAGATGCGGAAGGCGGTGCGCTACGCGCATACATCCGGTAGAGAGAGGGACAGCACCGAGGCCGAGGGCTCCACCAGGAGCTCATGCGAGTAAGGTTGGCAATCGAGCTCGATAAAAAGGGGAACGTAGAGATCATGGAGAAGAATATGGTGACAATGGTGCAGGACATCGAGAAGCTTCGCATTGATCGACCGCGGCCTCAAGCTCAAGTCGGAGCTCTGCTCCCTCAATCCCTTCAACCTCGAGCTCGTTAATCTAGTGGTCCATGGCGACGCGCTCGGCAGATGTTGGCGATGTCAAAGGCGACGATCCCAATCCCACTCGGCCTCTAGCAACAACAGCAGCAATGGCGCAAGAAGGGCAAGGAGGCGAAGTGCACGACGGAGAAGGAGATGGTGTCAGCAGATCTCGCACAAAAGATGTCTCGGCGACGACCTCGGAAGATATCGTAAGGTGCGTGGAGCACCAGCGGACAATAGGTTGGCTTCGAATGCTGCACATTTGGGTTCCCATGAATCATAAGAAGAGGTATTTTAGGTTTTTTTTTATGTTTAGTCCTTTATTTTCTTATTTTTATTTGTTAGCTTTAAAAAATTAAAAAAAGTGGGGATAGTTAAAAAAAAAGGACATGAAATTAAAAAAATGACCAAGAAAAAAAAGGAAGAGTAGGGAAGAGTATGAGTGAGATCCTAATCTTGTATGAGAGACTTATTTTTTCATATTCTCACATAAAAGTAGCTCTTTTTTTTTTCTCCTTGTACAAGAGGAACTTAATTCTAATTCCTATATAAGAGAAATTTGCAAGTAGATTTTTATATATGAGAAGCCAATCTTGAGGTCTCCAAGGGAGAGATAACTTCAAGTTCCCATGTGAGAAAGACCCAATCTCAAAGTCTCCAAGAGAGAAACCTACTTTTGAAATCTCCAATGGGGAAGACACTAAAACCAGTTGAGGCCTCTTGGAGAGAGACCAATCAGAGCCAACTTTAGCAATTCATTTACCAAGCTCCAGCCTCGCTGATGTGTAATCATTAGCACACCTAGCTACAAGCAAAAACGAGTATGCAGTTGCCGTCATTCGCCTGGAGGAGAGCCATGACCTAGTTGCACCTGTTGAGAGTTGTGTTTGCTTGTGAGAGTGAGGATTTATGTTCTACAAGTTGAGCATTCCACACTTCAACTTGAGGGGGAGTGTTGAAAGAGATTAATGTTGTTGTTGGGTAATTAGATAGTGAAGATCCAATTATAAATTATTTAATCCCACCTAGTAGAGTGGGAAAGAGAGAGGTCTTAGGTGGCTTATAAAAGGATCATTGTACCCGTCATTTATCTTTGAAAAGAAATATTCAAAGATCCTACCCGATGAGGGGCAAAAAATGCCTTTGAACACGAAACTCCGCGATAGACCCGAAAAGAAGAATCTGGTCCGGAGAAGCTTGGATACAGGTGGGTTCGGGAATCCAACCCACCTACATCCAAGGACAACCTCCTATAGATGGATCCGGTAGCCCAACCCACTTGCACACGAGAAGGCCGAGCATGGCCGGACCTAGAGGATCCTATCCGTTAGAGGGGTCAGCGAGGGTACAGCAGGCTTGTGCCCCCAATAAATGTTGACAGTAGTAACCGCTATTAATAACCTCTGACAGCGTATCTGCTCAGAAGATCTTGCTAGGAGCCCGATCCGCTCAAAAGATCTCGCTAGAAGCCCGAACCTAATCCGCTTAGAAGATTTCGCTAGGAGCCCAATCTCAGTACTATAAATAGATGAGAAGACCCTTAAGGCCTCTCCCAAGCAATCCAAGAAAAATTGAGAGATTGTATGCTTTGTAATCTTCCCAAATTTCTATTGCATAGTCGAGAGCTTCATCCTCCCCCCAAATGTATACCTATTGCAGTGGAACTGGGTAACCACTTCCTGTGCCATTTGTGAGATTGCTTAGATCCCACGATCGGATCATTTACCCAAGGAGGTTCGATCATTACTTGAATCGGATACTCCAGACCTCAAGGTTCCCATCAATTGGTGTCATTTGTGGGAAACGATTGTCAATTGATAATGTTTTCTACCTCTTGAGCTCCTCCCGATGGCGCCCACAACTTGCAACTCCTCCCGCATTAACCCCGAGAAAGCGTCGGATCGAGCCGAGTCGAGCATGTCGGTGTCCAAGAGACGTCCCCCGTAGATCGAGCCAAATGAGGAGAAGCAGGAAGTCCCCGCTTAGTCGCCAGAGGACCACGAGCGTGATTCCCTCCCTAAGCTACAAGCGAGAGAATAGAAGTTTCAAGCTAAACTGACAACTGTTAGGGCTGAGGAAATCTCAGTCACAGAGAAGCTCCTAGAGATCAGGCAGATCTAGGAGCTCGGTCCACCTCTACAGGGCGAGACCCGCCAGCCCAACCTCGACAACGAGCAGCTGAGGTAGCGTCATGCGGTAGAGGAGGAAAACGCCCGTCTACGCGAACAGCTCGAGAATCTAAAACATAAGCTTAGTAACCAGAGAGGGGAAGTCCCTCATGACCCATTGAAGGCTCCTCGCCCACCATCCTCAGAAGAGATATCAGGGGCTCAACCCCTCACGACCGGCAGCAGGGGATCGATCCCTGAAATCATCCATCATGATAACAAGGCTGTGAGGGGCATACGCCTCTTGGCCTACATCACCACTTACCACTTCACTGAGGAGGTGATGACAACTCCCCTATCCAAGAGATTCAAGTAGCCCGTCATGGCCCCATATGACGGGACAGCAGACCCGAACAGGTTCGTTGGGAGTTACCACTAGATGATGCTGGTGCACGGCTACCCTGACGGAGTGCTCTGCAGAGTATTCCCGTCCTATCTGTCTGGCATGGCTCGTGAGTGGTTTAACGAACTATTGGCCGAACATATCGCCTGCTTCCAAAAATTGACCAACAAGTTCTGCCAGTACTTTGCCGGATAGTAGAGGGTTAGAGACAACCCCGAAAGGCTGTCAGAAGTCCAGCAACGGAAGAGTGAATCCTTCCAGTCATACCTAGACTGGTTTAAGGCCTAATACTTCAAGTGCAAACGACCTCACGATGCCATCGTCATCCAATACTTCAAGTCAGGGATCCTAACTCAAAGGTTTTGGTATGACATCGATGACTTTTCGCCCAGAGACATGGTGGAACTCTAGGATCGGGCCACAAGGTTCGCGGAGCAAGATGACTCTTTCTGCTCCCGTAACCGACTGGCAAAGGGATCCGAGGAGGATGCTAGCCCAGCCCGAGAGAGGTGGGCCCTAGGAGAGTCCACCCCCGTCTCCATCGATGGAAGTGGCCGCTTCAGCAAGCGTAAGGCTAGCTTCCTGAAGTGGAGGAATTATCGGTCGGGCAAGGGCCGGAACAACGGACCCCGCCAGACCAGGCGAGATTATTTCAAAGAATACACTTCCCTAGCCGTGAACCAAGTGGACGTGTTGGCAGAAGTATGGTCTACGAACAATGACCTGCTATCCCCGCATAAGCCAATGAAGAGGATGGTGGACACCATGCCCTGCTATAGTATCACAAGGCCCGAGGCCATGCCATCGAAGACTATCATGATCTGCGCAACCAGATAGAGTCCCAGATCCGGCACGAGAACCTGACCCACTTCGTTAGGCGGAACGAAGGCCAGAATAAAGCCAAGGCACCCATGGAGGGTCCAGAAAACTACCACAAGGAGAGGCTCCAACACCTCCGGGGGGTCAACATGGTATTCGCTGGGGGTCCAGAGCCCAACGATGTTGCCACCTGCCTCCTCGAGCAAACGATATCCCCCCTGCTCCTGCCAAGCAACTACCACCGCCAGATCCTAGCGCGATACCCAAGGCGCCCCAGCACACTCACCACCCGCCTCTTGTGAAGGCAGAGGTCGAAGTCATTTTTAGCGTCAACGTCTCCCGGAGCCAGTAGTCTAGCCCCTCCAAGCGATCGACCCTTAGTGCCTTCCCTACCTTCCAACAGGGCGAAAGAGGTCTCATCAGGTAGGCGACCTCACGACTATTCGCCTCCCTCCTCGACCCAGTAGAGCATACTGAATCGCTGCTGGTTACGCTCTTACTAGCTAGGCGACAAAAGCCCTGACTCCTCGTTGACGAGGGAAGTGTCGTGGACGTACTCTTCCTCAAAACCTTACGTTAGCTGGGTTTCACATAAGAGCACCTAGCCCCTTTGGTTCACCCAGTGGTCGAGTTCAGCAATCACAAAGTAATGCCGAAAGGGGAAATCAGTCTCTCCTTGTCCGTCTGCGATGAGGACAGGCACCTCAACCGCACAGTCACATTCGTAGTGGCCAGGTTGACGGCAACTTTTGACAGCATCCTCCA
Organism: Thalassia testudinum; assembly: GCA_037157565.1. Taxonomy (NCBI): domain Eukaryota; kingdom Viridiplantae; phylum Streptophyta; class Magnoliopsida; order Alismatales; family Hydrocharitaceae; genus Thalassia; species Thalassia testudinum. Next base: position 158,770,158 of record JAZHRO010000073.1, read on the forward strand.
TCGTCCCACTACCCACGCCTTCTAGTTGATCCTCTCCTTTTACTTCCAATTCGTGCTCTTCCAGTCTCCACATGGAGTCGGAATAGTGCACGGGGATTAGTCGGCCGGGTGCGAGCTCCTCCGAATCGAGTTGGAGTGGTCTTTGGAGCTGCAACCCCCCAAGTCATGAAAATGGGGGAAGAAAAGAAACCAAAGTCTAGGCGATCCAACAAGAGATCATCCCTAGTGATCAGCTGGTGACTTTAGGGTTACAACCAGGATTATTAGCCATGGCTATACAGATGTATCCCAACGATGCTACCAAGCTTGTCTGGGTTGGAGCGGACCTTGCACCCTCCGAAGTGCAGGAGCTGCTACTCCTGCTTCGAGCTAACGCGGGCGCCTTCGCTTGGTCCACCAACAACCTACCCGGGGTGGATTCGTCCCTAATTCAGCACCACCTGAACATTCAACCGGGCACCCGTGCAGTCAAGCAGGCACTGATGAGGGGCAAAACATGCCCTTGAACCCAAAACCCCGTGATAGGCCCGAAAAGAAGGATCTGGCCTAGAGAAGCTTGGATATAGGCAGGTTTGGAGACCGAACTCGCCTACATCCAAGAGAACCTCCTGCACAGACGGATCTGGCAATCCAACTGGCCTACATACAAGCAAGTGGGCCACAGGCGGGCCCAAAAGGCCCTATCCATTGCAGGTTTGGCGAAAGTACAATAGGCATGTGCCTCCAATAAATGCTGGCAATGGCAGCCACCATTAATAACCTGCCAGTGTATTTGCTCAACAAATCTTGCTAGAAGCGTGATCTGCTCAGGAGATCCTACTAGGAGCCCAAGCCCAATCCGCTCAGAACATATCGCTGGGAGCCTCATCCTAGCACTATAAATAGGTGGGAAGGCACTCGAGTCCTCCCCCAAGCAATCCAAGAGAAATTGAGAGATTGTATACTCTATAACCTTACAAAAATCTAATGCATAGTTGGGGTCACATTCTCCCCCTAGACGTACACCCCTTGAAGTGGAATTGGGTAATCAACCCCAATGCCATTTATGAGATTACTTTGATCCCTCGATCAAACCTCCCATTCTAGGGAGTCTGATCACTTCTTGAGTTAGATGCTCCACATCCCTGGGGCACTGATTAATTGGCATTGTCTGTTGAAAATGATTATCAATTGATAACATTTCCTACCTCTCGAGGTCCTCACGATGGCTTCCACGACTCGTAATTCCTCCCGTGTTGACCCCGAGAAAGCGTTGGATCGGGCCGAGTCGAGCGTATCGGTGTCCAAGCAACGCCATCTGCCAACCGAGCCAAGAAAGGAGAAGTAGGGAATCCTTGCTCAACCGCTGGAGGACCACAAGCGCGACCCCCTCCCCAAGCTACAAGTGAGGGAAGAGCAATTTTGGGACAAACCGGCAGCTCTCAAAGCTGAGGAAATCTTGGTCACGAAGAAGCTCCTAAAGATTAAATAGATCCGAGAGCTTGGTCCACCCCCACAGGGGGAGACTCGCCAGCCCAACCTTGACGACGACCAGCTGAGGTGGCACCGCGAGGTAGAGGATGAAAATGCCCTCTTGTGCGAATAGCTCCAGTGACTAAAACACGAGCTTAATAGCCAGAGAGGCGAAGTCCCCCTAACCCACCGAAGGCTCTTCGCCCACCTACCTCAAAGGAGATCTCGAGGGCTCAACCCCTTGCAACTGGCAGCGGAGGATCAATCCCTGAGATCATCCACCAGGTTACCTAGGTTATCAGGGGTATCCGCCCCCGGGCCTATGTCACCACTTACCCCTTCACTAAGGAGGTGATGACAACCCCCCTACTCGAGAGATTCAAGTAGCCCGTCATAGCCCTATACGACGGGACGACGGACCCTAACAGCTTCGTTAGGAGTTGCCGCCAGATGATGCCTGTGCACAACTACCCCGACGGAGTACTCTGTAGATTATTCTCATCCTATCTGTCCGGCATAGCCCATGAATGGTTCAACGAACTACCAGCCGGGCAGATCGCCTACTTTCAAGAATTGGTCGACAAGTTCTACCAGTACTTCACTAGATAGTAGAGGGTTCGAGATAGCCCCAAGAGCCTGTCAGAAGTCTGACAGCAGAAGAGCGAGTCCTTCCGGTCGTACCTAGATCGATTTAAGGCCCAGCACTTCAAGTACAAGCGACCTCACGATGCCATCACCATCCAATACTTCAAGTTAGGGTTCCTAACTCAGAGGTTTTGGCATGACATCGATAACTTCCTGCCCAGAAGCATGTCGGAGCTCTCGGACCAGGCCACAAGGTTCGTGGAGCAAGATGACTCTTTCCGCTGAGAGAGGCGGGCTCCAGGCGACTTCGCCCCCGTCTCCATCCGCGGAAGTGGCTGCTTCAGCAAGTGCAAGGCCAACTTCACGAAGCGAAGGAACAACTGGCCTAGTAAAGGCCGGAACACTGGATCCTGCCAAACCAAGTTGGAGCATTTCGAAGAATACACTCCCCTTATCGTGAACCAGGCGGACATGCTGGCAAAAGTATGGTCTACGGACAAGCACCTGCTACCCCCACCTAAGCCGATGAAGAGGAAGGCAAACACCAGGCCTTACTATAAGTATCATAAGGCCTGGGGCCAAGCCATCGAAGACTGCTGTGATCTGTGCAACTAGATAGAGTCCTAGATCTGGCATGGGAACCTGACTCGCTTCAATAGGCGTAACGAGGGCCAAGATAAGGGCAAGAGGCCCATGGAAGACCCAGAAGATTACCACAAGGAGAGGCTCTAGCACCTCCGTGGAATCAACGTGGTACTCGTCGAGGCCCATGAGCCTAACGATACCACAGCCCGCCGCCTCGAGCAAGCGATATCCCCCCTCCTCCCGTCAATCAAGTACCACCGCCAGATCCTAGTGGCCATACCTAGGGCACCTCAATATGCTCACCCCCCCTACCGGTGCGAAGGTCGAGGTCATTTTTGGCATCAACACTGCCCCAAGCCAGCAATCCAGCCCCTCCAGGCAGCTGGCCCTTAGCACTTTCCCCACCCCTCAATGGGGCAAGAGAGGCCTCGTCAGGCAGGCAGCCTCACAACTGTTCGCATCTCTCCCCAACCCGGCGGAACAAATTGACCTACTGCTGATAACACTCTTGCTGCCCGGGCAACAACAACCCCAACTCCTCGTCAACGAGGGAAGTGCCATGGACATCCACTTCCCTCAAACCCTATGTCAACTGGGTTTCATGGAAGAGCACCTAGCCCCTTCGGTTCACCCGGTGGTCGGGTTCGACAACCACAAAGTAATGCCGAAGGGAGAAATCAGCCTCTCCTTGCCCGTCTACGACGGGGCAGGCACCTCAACGCACGGCCACATTCATAGTGGCCAAGTTGATGGCAGCTTTCGACAGCATCTTTGGTTGTCCTACTACCCATGCCTTCTAGCTAATCCCCTCCTCTTACTTCCAATTCGTGCTTTTCCAGTTCCCACGCGGAGTGGGAATAATGCACGAGGATCAGTCGGCTAGGCAAGAGCTCCTCTGAATCAAGCTGGAGAGATCTCTAGAACCACAGGCCCCCAAGTCACGGAAATAGGGGAAGAAAAGAAGCCAAGTCCAAGCGATCCAGCAAGAAACCATCCCTAGTGATCAGCCAGTGACTTCGGGGTTACAGCTCGACTCGTCAACCATGGCTATACAGATGCATCCCGACGACGCTACCAAGCTCGTCCGAGTCGAAGCGGACCTTGCACCCTCCGAAGTGCAGGAGTTGCTACTCCTACTTCAAGCTAATGCGGACATCTTCACTTGATCCGCCAACGACCTGCCTGGGGTGGACCCGTCCCTGATTCAACACCACCTGAACATTCAGGTGGGCACCCGTGCAATCAAGCAGGCGCACCGGCACAAGTCGGCCAAGCAGTGGTAGGCGACTGAGGCAGAGGTACAAAAGCTCCTAGACGTGGGATTCATTAAAGAATCCTTATACCCGGCATGGCTCTCAAACATTGTAATGGTGAGGGAGGCCAACGACCAATGGCGCATGTTACGAACGTGAGCTTCAGACGAATTTTAAGACATCTGGGAAGTGGCCCAGACGTTTGTCCAGACGTCTGGAACACTTCCTAGACGTATGGTAATAAAAAAAATTTCGGCGTACGGGGTTACGTCTACGCGCGTGCACGTGCAGACTACACCCGCCGCCTTCGTTCTTCTTTTTCCTCTCTCTCCCTGCAGACGCGCCGTTTCTCTTCTCTCTCTCCCCGCGCTGCCTTTATATACCCTCGCCCTCTCCCTCACCCTCACTCCTCCGCCTTCCTCTTCTCCTTCTCCCTGCCAGCGAGAGCGCGAGCGAGAGAGTGAGTGGCTGCGACAGCAGCGGCCGCGGCGAGCGTGCGGGAAGGAGTGTTGCGAGAGGAAGGAAGAAGCTGGACCGCGAGGGTGCGAGCTTGCTGGGGCAACTAGAGCCGGCCGGCGGGGGAGCAGCGGGCGTGGGGTGTCGCGGAGGGGCTACTGCAGCTCGTGCAGCAGGCGGACGGGGCGCGGACCGACCGTGCGTCGCGGGCGAAGAGCGAACCAGGTCCTGATTCTAGGAAAATTTCCCAGAACCAGACGTCTGTACTTGCGTCCAAACGACGCCAAAGACGTCTGGAGGATGGTCCATACGTCTGACAGGTACGATATTTCTTCTCTTCTCCTTTTTACGCGTGTACGGCCATGTAGCCGTCTGCCGCGTTCTTCTGCTCTTCGTCGTGCTAAGAGCAGGTGTGTGTGTGTACGGAGGTTCTGCTCGGGAGGGCGCGGGGGCTCGCCATCCCACGTGAATTAGACGTCTGGCTACAGTGCCAGACGACGGAGAGAACCTCCAGACATCCGGGGTGACAATCGGATGTCTGGAAGCCAAGGCCAGACGTTCCAGCGGACTTCTGGACGTCTGAAGGACTGCGCAGACTGAGGTACGACCTGATCCACCTTTTAAAATGTCTGATTTTGGACAGATTCGTCGTTTTTGACCCGTTTAGGGCCCGTTCGGAGTCCGTTTTCCGCGTTTCGAGTTGCGTTCTTTCCAGAATTAATTCCTCTATTCGTTTACAGTAATTGTATACTGTTCTGAGAAACTCCTTGTGATTGATCCTTGTGTTAGGACCCCGTTCCGTTGCAGCCTTGGGGGTTGCGGAGGCGCGCGGGATTGCTGACCATGACCCCAGTACTCTCGATTTCGCTGGTAGAGTGGCTTTTTAATTTATTTAACAAAATTTGTTACAATTATGAAACAATTAATAGAGTCTAGGGCATTGCAAGAACCCTAGGACTGAGAAATTAGATTGAATGATAGATCTAGGGCATTGCAAGAACCCTAGGACTGAGAAATTAGATTGAATGATAGATCTAGGGCATTGCAAGAACCCTAGGACTGAGAAATTAGATTGAATGATAGATCTTAGGGTATTGCATGAATCCTAGGATTGGAAAACTAGATTGAATGATAGATCCTAGGTACGGCATGAATCCTAGGACTGGAAAACTAGTTGAATATATAAATATTGTAGTCTTGGAATAGTAGAAAGGAAATGATAACTGCTTGTAAATTGGTTAACAGCTGCCTGTTATGAATGAATAAGTATAATTGAGAACATGGGTTGTATGAACGTAAAGCTGGAACGGTGAAACCTAAATTGGCTGAGTTAAAAGAGCTTAAACCCTACGGGGAATTAGGAGTAGAACTCCTGGAAAGAGAATGGAATAGAATTGGGGAAGTGAGTTGGCCCTTGAGTACGGAGTACCAAGGAAAGCGACTGTCCCCCTATTTAGTGCAGAGCGGAGCTTGCCGCCTCAGGGACCCGGGGTTAGGTCTGGCCACTTTGTACCGACTCTTGGCCCTCGTGTACACAGTACCGAGGAGAGCTACTAGTATAAGAAGAGTACTAGCTACCCCATGGGTCCCGGGATTCTGCTGGCCCTCCTACACCGACTTGTTAAGCCCACTGGGCAAACCAGGGTAGTCAGGCGAGGGTGCGCGGACTGTGGAGTGGCAAGACCCCTGTTTGGTTACTGTGGAGGGGTTGGACCCCTATTACTGAGAGGGCTCTGCCCTATACTGGTTCTGTGCTATGCTTTGGGCGCACCCGTTAACGGAAACGACTGACCGCGTGCCAGTGCGGGGTAGCTACCTGTGCGTTTATCGCGTGTGCCGTAGTCACTGTTACACCTGTCAGCGACCTTGGGGTGGTTGACTGAGGGTAGGACCACCACGGGGGACTCTCCCAGCCAGGAGAGTACTACGTGTTACTTCTACTTTTCGGAAAATACTGCAATCAAGATCGTTCCCACGAGGAACATTCAAGATCAAGAGAAGGATTTGAGAAATAAATCAATAGTGAAAATAGAAAGACATAAATAAAGAAAGTAAAAATATAACAGCTACTGTGCACTCTACTGCTTCTTTTAGTTTTAGTTGCCACTCTACTCAGCGTTTCGCTGACGTGTCACCCTTGTTACCTTTTCAGGACCAGGTGTTGAGCAGCCAGAGTCAACGGCTGCAGAGGACGCTGGGCCTAGTAAAGCCCAGTAGTGTTACCTGTAGTACCTTCTGTACTTTTCTTTCTGCTGTAGTAAGTAGTTTTCTGTTACTCCCTGTACTCTCTTTGTTGTAAGCTTTATGTTATGTGCATGTTTATTTCTCTGCTATTGTGGTGGTATGTACTGTAGTATTTCTTTCCTTTACTGCTAGTTATATATATGGTGAATGTGGTTTATTTTACTGCTCTTTTGGTTACTTTCTCGTTGGACGACTGGGTCTTGGGATCAGTCGAGTCGTTCTGGTTCTCGTGTCTCGTAGGGATTCAGGAATCGAGTCGTTACAAGATGGTATCAGAGCAAGGTCGTCCCGAGAAGTGAACCAACTGACTGGAAAATAACCAATTCATGTGTCTGCAACTAGAATAGCCACCACAACATTTCTTTTGGCATAAGCTCTTAAACTTCTTCGTTAGATATCGTTACATATTGACGTTTTTCCGTTTTGTTTTCGCGTCTCCATTGCAGGAGATGCCTCGTCGTGGAACTAGGAGGGTGGGCCGCGGACGCGGCCGAGGTCGAGGCCCGAGGGACAGATGTGTCGAGCTTGGAGTACATACTACCCCTCCTCTTCTCCTGAGCATACCGTCTCCGAACCTCGTCCATCTGATTCGAGAGGTGGTTTGAGAAGAATTTCAGCTTTCACCCACTTCGCTGCCCCCTCATCTCCCTTCCGAGCGTACGACAGGGGAGTTGGTCGTGGAACAAGATTTCCACCATCACACTAGGCGAGTTAGGAGAGCTCAATGGAGGAGCGTGGTGCCCGCAGGAGAGCTGTCACGTTTTGCAGGGCCATCAGTGGCCTCTGGGGGCCCTCGACAGGGGCTAGTTGCTAGCACCGGACCCCCGCCCAGCCGACAGCAGGGACCCACCGGGAGGAGGCATCGAGTTCCCCTCTGCTACCAGTGTGGCCAGCCGGGCAATTTCAGGAGGGACTGCCCGTCTAGGGCTGGAGCACAGCAGACATTCATCGCTTCGAGCACTGAGGGCCAGTCGGGTGGTCGTGGGTTCGAGGTACCTGAGGGAGGACAACCGCCACGAGGAGGATACCGGCCCGTTGTCACTAGCTCCCCCTAGGGCTTACCTGTTTTGTCCACCCCCAGTACCGAGGAGTGTCATAACGTCGTGACTCACGGAGACATCATAGCTTCAGTCCATATGATGACAGGTATGGTTACATGGTTTGGTCTTTTTGGAGTATGAAATTCCTGCATTCCGGTACGAGGTACCGTCTTGCCACATGAGTTGTCGCTAATATGGAGTCTGATAGCACTCCATTAGGGAATTAGTGGTAATTAGAAATCTAGGTGGTCAGCTGTTTGTAGCTGAGGAGGTGTACACGGGTTGCGAGGTCAGTATTGGGGGACATACCCTTCCCGCTAACCTAATTATGATACGGATGGAGGACTTTGGCCTAATTTTGGGGATGGACTGGCTGTCCGCTTACCACGCTTTGGTGGACTGTTTTGAGAGGAAGATCGTCTTCTCCATACCGGAGTTGCCTTCTTTCGAGTTCCACGGTCAGCCAGTGGATGGAGGCTTTAGGTGCATTTCGGCACTTCGGGCGGCGAGACTTTTTAGCCAGGGGTGTGAGGGCTTCCTACCTTGAGTGGTGGCAGAGCCCAGCCCTGTGGCAGACCTCCAGAGCATCCCGGTGGTCAGAGAGTACCTTGACGTGTTCCCAGACGAGTTGCCAGGACTACCGCCCGAGCGTGAGATCGAGTTTAAGATCTCACTAGTACCAGGGACCAGCCCCATCTCCACCGCACCATACAGGATGGCACCACTTGAGCTGCGAGAGCTCAAGTCTCAGTTGCAGGATCTTTTGGAGAAGGATGGTACCCTACGCCTTTGTGTGGACTACCGACAGCTGAATAGGGTCACCGTCAAGAACAGATATCCGCTGCCGAGGATCGACGACTTGTTTGACCAGCTGCGAGGTGCCACTGTATCCTCCAAGATTGACTTGAGGTCGGGATACCACCAGTTGAGGATCAGGGAGGCAGACGTCTCCAAGACCACTTTCCGCACCCGGTACAGACACTACGAGTTTTGGTCATGCCATTTGGGCTGACCAATGCCCCCGCTGCTTTCATGGACCTGATGAACCGGGTGTTTAGACCGTACTTGGACCAGTTCGTGGTGGTACTCATTGATGATGTGCTCATCTATTCTCGAGATCAGATGCAGCACGGACAACACTTGTGGATAGATCTGGACACACTGAGACGACGTAGGCTGTACGCCAAATACAGCAAGTGCGAGTTCTGGTTGAGGGAGGTGACCTTCTTAGGTCATGTGATCTCTGGTAACGGCTTGGCGGTGGACCCAGCCAAGGTCGAGGCAGTGCTCAGGTGGGAGAGACCACGTACAGTTACTGAGATTCGCAGTTTCCTGGGACTAGCAAGCTACTACAGACAGTTCATCAGGGGTTTTTCACAGATTGCGCGTCCTATGACACAGTTGACCCGGAAGGACGTGCCATTCACTTGGACAGACGCCTGTGAGGCGTGTTTTCAGGAGCTGAAGGAGAGGCTGACTTCGGCTCCCGTGCTCACCATCCCTGACAGTAGTGGCGGGTTCGTTGTGTACACGGAAGCCTCCTTGCAGGGGTTAGGGGGTGTGCTCATGCAGAGGGGTCATGTTGTCGCTTACGCTTCGCGGCAACTGAAGCCCCATGAGCATAGCTACCCTACCCACGACCTAGAGCTGGCAGCTGTTGTCTTTGCGCTGAAGACCTGGAAGCACTACTTGTACAGTGAGACCTTTGAGATTTTTACAGATCACAAGAGCCTCAGATACCTATTTGACCAGAAGGAGCTCAACATGAGACAGAGACGTTGGTTGGAGCTCCTGAAGGACTATGACTGCAGCATTTCCTACCACCCCGGAAAGGCCAACGTAGTGGCTGACGCCTTGAGCCGGAAGGCGCCCGCACACTTGGCCATTTTACAGGTGCAGAGTTGGAGCCTTTTGGAGGAGATGGACAGTTGGCGACCCCTAGAGTTACGGGGGCACTGTGGGGCAATGACTGTGACACGACAGACTAGGCCAGAGCTGATGGACCGCATCATCATAGGACAGATGGCTGACCCGTACTTGCAGTCCTTGCGTGATAGAGTACTGTCAGGAGACTCAGAGGACTTCTCTTTCACAGACCAGGTGCTGCGCCCGAGGGGACGTTTATGCGTTACTAGAGACGGGGAGCTGTTGAGAGAGCTCCTGACTGAGGCCCACGGTTCCAGATTTACCATACATTCTGGAAACACGAAGATGTACTACGACCTGAGACGCGAGTTTTGGTGGAGGGGGGATAAAGCGGGATGTGGGTGAATTCGTACAACAGTGTTTACTGTGCCAGCAGGTGAAAGCCGAGCATCAGAGGCCTGCAGGGCCGCTACAGCCGCTTCCAGTGCCAGAGTGGAAGTGGGAGAGCATCACCATGGACTTGGTGGTGGGATTACCTGTTACCCAGCAAGGACGACGCAGCCTGGGTAATCGTTGATAGATTGACGAAGACGGCGCGATTCTTGCCGATCCGAGTCGCTTTGGGACCAGCACAGTTGGCAGAGAGGTATATCCGCGACGTGGTACGTCTACACGGAGTTCCGCGGGAGATCGTATCCAACCGGGATACTCGCTTTACGTCCCAGTTTTGAGCTGAGTTTCAACAGGCCCTGAGGACGCGGTTGAGATTCAGTACAGCTTACCACCCCCAGACGGACGGACAGTCTGAGCTCACGATACAGACACTTGAGGACCTTTTACGTGCCTGTGTACTGGACTGGAAGGGCCCTTGGGAGGAGCACTTGCCCCTGGCGGAGTTTGCATACAACAATAGTTATCACTCGAGCATCGGCATGGCACCCTACGAGGCTCTGTATGGACGGAGGTGCACGGCACCCTTGAGTTGGGTCAAGGTGGGGACCAAGTGGGAGGTTGGCCCCAGGCTGATCAGGCAGAGTCCGGAGGTAGTCGAGCAGATTCACAGGCAACTCCGCACTATTAGGAGCAGGCAGAAGAGCTACACAGATCGAAGATGCAGAGAGGTGCAGTTAGAGGTTGGGGACCACGTCTTCCTTCGTGTTTCGCCCATGAAGGGCCTGCACCGGTTTGGGGTCAGAGGGAAGCTCGCGCCGAGATTCGTGGGGCCCTTTGAGGCCTTGGAGCGGGTTGGACCCGTTATTTACAGACTTGCCCTCCCTCCTTAAGCTTTTTGGTGTGCACGACGTGTTCCACGTGTCCAACCTCAGGAAGTACGTCACCGATCCCAGTCACGTCCTGAGTCACGAGAGCGTCGAGGTGAGCGACGACCTGACCTACCCCGAGTGGCCAGTGCAGATTCTTGACAAAGCCGTCCGCAGTCTAAGACGAAAGCAAGTGCCCTTGGTGAAGGTTTTGTGGAGGAGCCAGCGGTACGAGGAGGCTACCTGGGAGCCTGAGGCGGCAATGCGAGAGCAGTACCCGGAGCTTTTCGCGGGTACGACTTTTCGGACTGGCTTCGGTCCACTTTGAGTTTGTTATATATATATATATATATATATATATTGTTCTTTCCCGCACCCTAGTTAGCGCAAGTTTCAGGGACGAAACTTCCCTTGAGTTTGTTATATTGTTACGAACGTGAGCTTCAGACGGATTTTAAGACGTCTAGGAAGTGGCCCAGACGTCAGTCCAGACATCCGGTAATAAAATTTTTTCAGCGTACGGGGTTGCGTCTGCGCGCGTGCGCACGCAAACTGCACCCGCCGCCTTCGTTCTTCTTTTTCCTCTCTCTCCCTATAGATGCACCGTTTCTCTTCTCTCTCTCTCCCCGCGCTGCCTTTATATACCCTCGCCCTCTCCCTCACCCTCACTCCACCTTCCTCTTCTCCTTCTCCCTGCCAGCGAGAGCGCGAGCGAGCGAGTGAGCGGCCGCGGAGAGTGTGCGGGAAGGAGTGTTGCGAGAGGAAGGAAGAAGCTCAACCGCGAGGGTGCGAGCTTGCCGGGGCAGCTAGAACCGGCTGGCGGGGGAGCAGCGGGCGTGGGGTGTCGCGGAGGGGCTGCTGTAGCTCGGGCAGCAGGCGGACGGGCGCAGCGCGACCATGCGTCGCAGGCGGAGAGCGAACCAGGTCCTGATTATGGGAAAATTTCCCAGAATCAGATGTCTGTACTTGCGTCTAGATGACGCCGAAGACGTCTGGAGGATGGTCCAGACGTTTGACAGGTACGATATTTCTTATCTTCTCCTTTTTACGCGTGTACGGCCATGCAGTCGTCCGCAGCGTTCTTCTGCGCTTCGTCGTGCTGAGAGCAGGTGTGTGTGTGTGTGCGCAGGTTCTGCTCGGGAGGGCGCGGGGGCTTGCCATCCCACGTGAATTAGACGTCTGGCTACAGTGCCAGACGACGGAGAGAACCTCCAGACGTCCGGGGTGACAATCAGACGTCTGGAAACCAAGGCCAGACGTTCCAGCGGGCTTCTGGATGTCTGAAGGACTGCGCAAACTGAGGTACGACCTGATCCACCTTTTAAGACGTCTGGAAGAGGTTCCAGACGTCAGATTTTGGACAGATTCGACGTTTTTTACCCGTTCGGAGTCCGTTTTCCACGTTTCGAGTTACGTTCTTTCCAGAATTAATTCCTCTATCCGTTTACAGTAATTGTATACTGTTCTGAGAAACTCCTTGTGATTGATCCTTGTGTTAGGACCCCGTTCCGTTGCAGCCTTGGGGGTTGCGGAGGCGGACGGGATTACCTACCACGCCCCTAGTACTCCCGATTTTGCTGGTAGAGTGGCTTTTTAATTTATTTAACAAAATTTGTTACAATTATGAAACAATTAATAGAGTTTAGGGCATTGCAAGAACCCTAGGACTGAGAAATTAGATTGAATGATAGATCTAGAGCATTGCAAGAACCCTAGGACTTAGAAATTAGATTGAATGATAGATCTTAGGGTATTGCATGAATCCTAGGATTGGAAAACTAGATTGAATGATAGATCCTAGGGTACGGCATGAATCCTAGGACTGGAAAACTAGTTGAATATATAAATATTGTAGTCTTGGAATAGTAGAAAGGAAATGATAACTGCCTGTAAATTGGTTAACAGCTGCCTGTTATGAATGAATAAGTATGATTGAGAACATGGGTTGTATGAATGTAAAGGTGGAACGGTGAAACCTAAATTGGCTTAGTTAAAAGAGCTTGAACCCTATGGGGAATTAGGAGTAGAACTCCTGGAAAGGGAATGGAATAGAATTGGGGAAGTGAGCTGGCCCTTGAGTATGGAATACCAAGGAAAGCGACTGTCCCCCTGTTTAGTGCAAAGCGGAGCTAGCCGCCCCAGGGACCCAGGGTTAGGTCTGGCCACTTTGTACCGACTTTTGGCCCTCGTGTACACAGTACCGAGGAGAGCTACTAGTGTAGGGAGAGTACTAGCTACCCTACGGGCCCCGGGGTTCTGTTGGCCCTCCTGCACCGACTTGTTAGGCCCACTGGGCAAACCAGGGTAGTCAGGCGAGGGTGCGCGGACTGTGGAGTGGCAAGACCCTTGTTTGGTTACTGTGGAGGGGTTGGACCCCTGTTACTGAGAGGGCTCTGCCCTATACTGGTTCCGTGCTGTGCTTTGGGCGCACCCGTTAACGGAAACGACTGACCGCGTGCCAGTGCGGGGTAGCTACCCGTGCGTTTATCACACGTGCCGTAGTCACCGTTACATCTGTCAGCGACCTTGGGGTGGTTGACTGAGGGTAGGACCACCACGGGGGACTCTCCCGGCCAGGAGAGTACCACGTGTTACTTCTACTTTTCGGAAAATACTGCAATCAAGATCGTTCCCACGAGGAACATTCAAGATCAAGAGAAGGATTTGAGAAATAAATCAATAGTGAAAATAAAAAGACATAAATAAAGAATTTAAAAACATAACAGCTACTGTGCACTCTACTGCTTCTTTTAGTTTTAGTTGCCACTCTACTCAACGTTTCGCTGACGTGTCACACTTGTTACCTTTTCAGGACCAGGTGTTGAGCAGCCAGAGTCAGCGGCTGCAGAGGACGCTGGGCCTAGTAAAGCCCAGTAGTGTTACCTGTAATACCTTCTGTACTTTTCTTTCCGCTGTAGTGAGTAGTTTTCTGTTATTCCCTGTACTCTCTTCGTTGTAAGCTTTATGTTATGTACATGTTTATTTCTCTGCTGTTGTGGTGGTATATACTGTAGTATTTCTTTCCTTTACTGCTGTATTTTGTTACTGCTAGTTATATATATGGTGAATGTGGTTTATTTTACTGCTCTTTTAGTTCCTTTCTCGTTGGACAACTGGGTCTTAGGATCAATCGAGTCGGTTCGGTTCTCGTGTCTCGTAGGGATTCGGGAATCGGGTCGTTACAGCGCATGTGCGTCAACTTCACCAACTTGAACGAAGCCTGCCCGAAGGATGACTTCCCCTAACTAAGGGTGGACTCCTGTAGCGAACAATGCCACATATCCTTCTTGGGCGCCTACAATAGGTACCACCAGGTCTGCCTCGCCCCAGCCGACAAGCCTCACACCTCCTTCATCACAGACAAGGGCTTGTTCCAATATAGAGTCATGCCCTTTAGCCTAAAAAACACTGGGGCCATATATCAGCGCCTTGTAAACATGATTTTTGTAAATAATAGGAAAATCATTTGAGATGTATATCGATGATATGCTCGGGAAGAAATCAAACTTCCCACAACACCTAGAGTACTTGGTCGAGGTGTTTCAAATTCTAAGGAACACGCGCCTCCACCCGAACCTCGACAACTGCACCTTTAGGGTCTCGGTCGGTCAGTTTCTAGAGTTCCTGGTCTCTAACTGAGGAATCGAAGCCAACCCAGAAAAAATTCAGGTCATTGAAGACTTGCAGCCACTACGCATATTGAAAGGGTTGCAGTTGTTGGTCGGCAAAATCGCCTCCTTAGGTCGATTCTTGTCCCGATCTTCCGACAAGTGCCTACCCTTCTTCGAGTGTATAAAAAAAGGCAAAGGCTACAACGCCGCCCATTGGACTCCCCACTACTAGAAGGCTCTAAAGGAAGTCAAGAGTGCACTCCGAAGTCTCCCCATCTTGACAGCCCCCCAGCTCGAGGAAGTTCTTTCCTTGTACTTAGCTGCCTCCGCCTCGGCCATCAGTGCCATCCTATTCGACGATTGAGGCGAAGTTCAGCGACCCGTATACTTCGTTAGTAAAACCTATCAAGGTACGGAAGCTAAGTACACGGTTATCGAGAAATTGGGATTAGCCCCCGTTACCGTTGCATGAAAGCTATGCACATACTTCCAAGCCCACACAATAACGGTCCTATCAGGCCACCCCCTCCAGCGAATGCTACACAAGCCCACGGAGTCAGCATGATAGATCAGATTGACTATGGAACTAGCCAAATTTGACATCAAGTATCAACCACACAGGGAGATAAAGGCACAAGTTGCCAAATTCATTGATCCCAATGCCTTCCTCTCAGTCCCCTTGCGATTATACGTCGACGGCTCATCCATAACAACCGGGTTTGGGGTCAGGATACCCTTAATTGCCCCAGACGACGCTACTCATAAGTACGCCATAAAATTAGACTTCTCAGCATCCAATAACTATGCGGAATACGAAGCCATGATGCCAGGCATCAGGGTAGAAAAATCCATGGGAATCACCTGGTTCGAGGTTCACACGAACTTCCAACTGGTTGCCAACCAAATAAACGATGAATACTAGGCTGGGATCCAAACATGATACTATACGCCAACAAAGTCAAAGAGTTGGCGTATTTCAAAATCATCTCCATCAAGTGGGTACCCCGAAAGGATAACCCCTTGGCAGACGTGTTGGCTAAACTTGTCGCCGCCATCCCTCACGGGCAAGACGAGGACATCTGCCTTTAGATTCTGAAAGAGACAACTGTCCTCGCTCCCAGAACGCTCGCAATAGAGCCATCGACCTCCTAGATGACGCCTACCATTACTTATTTGAGCTCTGGCGAGCTGTCACCAGTAGAACCATGACCTAGGGCCTTCCACCTCAAGGCCTCCAGGTACACCCTGATAGAAGGGTAGTTGTACAAGCGAGGGTAGTCCACCCCCTGCTACGCTGCCTAACTCAAGATGAGGCAACCCAAGCCCTACAGGAAGCCCACGAAGGTGCTTACGGGAACCACGAAGAGTATAAGGCGTTCCTCACCAGACTATTCCAGGCGAGCTACTTCTGGCCCCAAATGAAGCAGCATTGCAAAGCGATCATACGCAAGTGCGACAAATGCCAGCAATTCGCCACCCTACACCACTTGCCACCTGGAAAGTTGGTACTCATCATTTCCCCCATCCCCTTTGCAAAGTGGGGCATGGATTTCATCGGTCCCTTCCTGCCAGCAGCGGCGTAGAAGCAATTCATCTTGTTAGCTGTCGACTACTTTTCCAAATGAGTCGAAGCTGAGGCCATGGCCAGTCCCACGGCCAACAGAGTCATATCCTTCATCCGTAAAAGCATCATAGCTCAGTATGAGATACCCCACCACATAGTCACGGACAACGGAACCCAGTTCGCTTGCAAAATATTTGAAGAATTTTGTACCAGCAAGGATATCCATTTGTGCTTTATGTCAATGGGTCATCCTCAGGCAAACGGACAAGCTGAAGTAACCAACCGCACCATCATCTCAATGCTCAAATGCCGCTAGATTCAGCCAAAAGGAGATGGGTGGAGGAACTTTCAGGCGTTCTTTGGAGATATAGGACTTGCTAGAGGACTTCCACAGGCCACATACATTCAACTTGGTATATGGCATGGAAGCTCGACTATCCATCAAAACAATCCTCCCCACCTACAGAACGCAACTTTATGACCCAACCACCAACGATGATCATGTCCATCTATCCCTAGACCTCCTAGATGAGCTAAGGGACGAAGCCTTCGAGATGGCCCTCAAGCATGAAGAAGCTATAGCTGCCTCATACGATAAGCGCATCAAGACGCGGAAGTTCTCTCAAGGAGACCTTGTTCTACGTAAGTGCGAAGTCTTCATGCCGACCTAGTCAGACAGGAAGCTAGACCCATCATGGGAAGGGCCTTACAAGATTTGTAAAGACAGTCCGGGCGACTTCTACGAATTACAAGCCCTAGATGGTAGGGATATCCCCTGCACTAGGCATGCGAGCAACTTACGAATGTATTATATATAAATGCTCATGAGCAATAAAGAGAAGGGATTCTTTCTTTCATTCCAACAACTTCGTCTGTTACATCCATCTAAAAAAAAAAACAAAAAACATTGCCAGAGGACTCTACTCCCACGGCTCAAACATATCCTGACCAGCTGCATGCGAAAGGCGGAGCGGACTAACAACCCCTACAGCCGAGTCGGCAACCTCTGCCGGGCTTGCCCCCTTGACAACTGGTCACGCTGCCTCCTTGGTAGCCATATGGGCCACCCCATTGTCAGGCGACTGATCCGTAGGCAATTCCATGCGCCTGTTGTCAGCAATAAAACCAACCCCCTTGAGGCGGTCATATTCTAACATCGGTCGATCGATCGACCAACTGCACAGCTACTCCGCGGAGACTTGCTTCCCCTCTATAAGGGCCTGGATGGAAGTCAGAGTTTGCTTCCTGATCTCCCGCGCAAGCTCCTCCCGGATCGGTCCCATCAACGGGTCCCCGGCATAGAAGTCCATAACCACCTCAGCATTCAGCTTCAACCCTTCCACCTCCTCTGCGGGTTCCGCTGCCCCCTCTAATTCTACCACCCACATGCCCTGCTTTGACGCAAGCTTGTGGGCTTTGACGAGGTCGACCTTCAGCCTTTCCACGTCTGCCTCTGCCTTCTCTAGACTTGCTCACATGGAGGCAAGACTATCGATCAATGCGCCCAGGCGAACGCGCTCCTCCTCAAAAGCCCTCTCATACTTCTCCACAGAGGAAGAGTGCTCAGACTTGAGCACTTGCACCTCCTCCTTCAAGGAGGAGATCTCAGCGCAAACGACCGAGAGGCGCTCAGACAGGTCCCCCAGGGCTGCTAGATAGGCGCGGTGCCCCCTCACGAGCTTTTCCTACAGCTCCTTGCCAACAATAGAAACCTCCGTAGCCAAGGGAAGGACTTCTTCAACTCCCCCTCCAGCCGGCCCATTTGGTTGGCCGCCTCTCACTGGGAGCGGAGCCTTCGCTCCACCTCCTCTGTTGCCTTCTCTCACGCAATAATGGCCTCTGCCACTTGCCAGAGCAATTGTCGATGCTCTGCTTTGGCTGTCACGACCTATTGAGCAGCCAGGCCTGTTACGCTGCTAAGACCAGTCAGGACAGGAAGGTCCAGGGGAGCACTGCCACGTGGAATGTAGCGCGACCCAAGCGTATTTGCCTAAAATCCACCAGCATGTCAAAATACGTGTAGCTCTAGCCAGGAAAAATAAAAATGAAACACATATTTCACAAGCTTATCGTGCGCATACAGTAAAAGAACACGTGGTTCCAGTCGATGCTGTGAGGCCCAGAAGTGGCCCAAGACACTGCATCATGCAGGTGCCTTAACACTTGCCTCTCTAAGTCAGGGGCCCCACTAAACGATCCTGACTGAACAAGCACCCCAAGCCCAAGTCCGGATCCCCCAGAGGCACCCACCAGCACGGACCCAACGATGGACCCGACAATGCAGCCAATCATCCCCAAGCTCCCCTCCCCGGAAGCATCCACCATAACCTGGGCACTGGTAGTAGGGCTAGCCAAAAACGTCACCTGCACCAGCCGCCTCTCGAGCTAGTAAAGCAAAGGCCCTCGGCGAAACCGATAGAACAACAAAACCAGAGGTACCCTTCAAACAAACTATCTCCAGAGGCGCCTCTGAGGGAGACCACCTCAGGTGGCTCAAATTGCACCAGGGGAACAAAGTGTGCACCCTCTCCCTCAGCCTCGTCAGGGTCCCACGGAGACGACGTCGCTGACTCCTCCTGCGAAGACTCCACGCGGTGACCCTTCTTCGTCCGCCTTAACGGGACCTCCAGCTCCTCTGCAGCTCCCTCAAGCTCCTCCTTTCGCTTCAACCCCTGCCGACGAGCGGATTCACTCCCCTCCCCCCGCTCCACATGCCTTTCCTCGCATTGCCGCGACCCACGGAGGGTGATGAAGCCACCTTGATGCTTGGGAGCGATCGGCCGAGCGAACCGCTCGAAAGCTACAACCAGAGATACCGAATTAATAATGAGCAGGTGTAAGGTACGACGCGAAAGCCATTCTCTACCTCCTCGCACTTACATGGTGTCGGCAACTCGTCTGCCACTCATGACAACGCCTCCCAGACGTCCTTCCGCCTGAGCTCCGACCGAGTGATCGAACCAAACTTAACTAACTTCTTTGCGTCCGCCCATACAGACGGGTCAAGATCCTCGACTCGGGGCAGTTGGTCCTTCTCAGACGGACCATGCCAAGTACAGGGGATTCCAAGGTCATCAAGATTGGAGAGAAAAATGAAATGGTGGTCCTGCCCCTTCAAACTATTAGGGAGGTCCACTATCCAGTATTCAGTTTGCCGGCTATACAGTGTATAAGTGTCGGAAGGAGACCTCCCCTTATTCACCTTCAATGGCATCAACCCAAAAAGCACGCTAAATAAAGCAAGACAAGGAACAATCCCTAATGAAGGTAGAGGGTGGTAAAGGCATTCAGCACTAGCTAACAATTAAGGCTGAGCTGCGAAGGGGCAAGGTGATAAAAGTAAAAGAAGGAAGACACAAAGGGATTCAAGAGCACTCATAGACCATGCACTATGACATATTTGCATATAATAAACATGTCCTTCGACCCGTCTGAACACAGACGAGTCTCAGACCCACAAACCTCGAACAGCACCCCGCTAAGCTCATACTCCCACAAAACCAACAGAATAGCAGATCGATTACGAAAGTCCAATGAAAAATTGTACAAAGACCTAGTCATGGTAGAGACTCCAGAAGAAGAAAAAGCAACAGACTTACCCTTACTTGCAAAACCCAACATGATGGCTTTTGTTTTACAGAGGTCCAAACACGGTGGTGCTTCAACGAAGGACGTCCCTTCGCATTGCTCTACCGAGAGTAAAAGCTCTCCGCACAAGCGCTCTCCGAGGTAGGTGAGCCATTAACCATGACCCACCACCCCTACATATAGCCCCCTACAGAGGGCGGTTCCCCCCTTGTGAGGTGCAACATTTGGAAAAATGAAATCCTGTCGTATCTAGCGTAGTTCCAAATATACTGCCAAAGGCGAATAAAACCTCGGCCATCATTATGGGCATTTAATACCCCTACACACATATCCGCTGCCATAGAAAATGCGTAGTTCCATCAGTGGTCGGCACGACGCTTGAGGCCTTTACCTCATCATAATGCCAATAAATGGTGATCTCTTCAAATAATGAGACACTATTTCAGTCCGACATAACTGGCCATTACCTGCAGAAAAAGCAGGCAAACGCACCTCTAAACCGCCTCTTAAGGCTGGCGACATGATAGGCAGACGTGCCTCGAAACCGCCTCTTATGGTCAATGACATGGCAGGCGAACACGCCTTGAAACTACCTCTTAAGGCTAGTGACATAGCAGGCGGACGCACCTCAAAATAGCTCCTCAAGGCTAATAAGCCTCATAACCGCCTCCTAAGGCAGGTGACATAACAAGCCCATGTGCCCCATACAACCTCTTAAGGACCATACAACTACGGGCCTTTGCCCCAAAAACCCCGCTATATAATAAATGCTCCCCCGCTTAAACACACAGTCGAGGCATCATTTGGAAACATTACCTATTGCGAAGTTTCTACTCCAAGCGTTAGTCTCTTAGCAAGTATTTGCTAGCTCAAGAGTAAGAGGCATATGATGAGGGGTAAAAAATGCCCGCAAACCCAAAACCTTGCAATAGGCCCAAAAAGAAGAATTCGGCCTGGAGAAGCTTTGATACAGGCAGGTTCGGGGATCCAACCCGCCTACATCCAAGGACAACCTCCTGCAAACAGATCCAGCGGTCCAACTCGCATGTGCACGAGAAGGCCAAGCATGGCCAGACTCAGAGGACCCTATCCATTAAAGGGGTTGGCAAGGGTAAAGTAGGCATACGCCTTCAATAAATGCTGACAGTGGCAGTCGTTATTAATAACCTGGTAATGTATCTGCTCAGTAGATCTTGCTAGGAGCTCGATCTGCTCAAAAGATCCCGCTGGGAGCCCGAGCCCAATCTGCTCAGAAGATCTCGCTGAGAGATTAATCTTAGCACTATAAATAGATGGGAAGGCTCTCAATGTCTCTCCCAAGCAATATGAGAGAAATTGAGAAATTGTATGCTTTATAATCTTGCTAAATTTCTAGTACATAGTTGGGAGCTCCATCCTCCCCCCAGATGTACACCCCTTACGGTGGAACTGGGTAACCACTTCCTATGTCATTTGTGAGATTTCTTAGATCCTACGATCGAATCATCCACCCAAGAAGGTCCGATAGTTACTTGAGTTGGATATTTCATACCTTGAGATGCCGATCACCACCCAAATGAATACTTCTATGATTTTATCCCCTCTCTTTGTGAGATAAGTTTCCATATAAACCCAAGCATTTATGATTGTGATTTCTTTGATATTGTGTTTATTTTATTATGATTTTATATTTCAACGAGTAAAATAATCCTATCTCTTAGATGAAATTATCTTATTTCAAAATTAAAAGAGAAGGAATGAATTCTGTAGTTAACACAACCAAACATGGAAGTGAATCCTCAATTCTACTTCTCAAACACCGCCTACGGAAAAAAAAATGACAAGCCAGGATAAGTCATGGATTATCCTCCATTTAAATGTAGCCTTAAGGGGCATTTTGGGTACAAAAGCACTCGAATTATCAAAACTTTCCTAGATAAAAGTAAATGCAAGAAACGTGGAAACACTTATTGAAATATCCCCTTCGAATGATGATTTCCTTAACTCTCCTTGAACTCTCTTTCATTGTGATGTCCTCTCTCTCTCTCTGAACCTGTAACCCTTCTTTTCCCCTTTGTGTTTCCAAATCGGCATTCTAGATTGAAAAAGCAACTCAATCGCAATTTGGCTACCTCAAGGCCTACTTTGTATCCCTCTTGACTGATCACCACACCCTTCTCACAAACAACCATCAACTCTATTTTCAGGTGGTATTACTAAAATCTTGGATCCACTGCTATCCACCATGAATCAGTCCAAAAAGTCAAAGACTCAAGAGTAGGGAACTTTTAAGTCACCATGTGAAGAAATCAAGATCCATCCAACAAAAGCAGTCATCCACCTTCCCAGAAGGATCAACTGCATTAGAAACTAAATCAAGAATGGATATGGGCACTTAGAACTCATGCAATGCATCTCTCACGATTGCTATGTCCTAGATTTGTACTTTCTAATGCCTTCCTTAAGCCCATTCCATGGACTTGCTCATGTTTTTGATCTCGAGTATTAAAATGGTTTGCATGATCATTCTATTTCAGTACACCTTCCCAGAAGGATCAACTGCATTAGAAACTAAATCAAGAATGGATATAGGCACCTAGAACTCATGTAATGCATCTCTCAAGATTCCTACGTCCTAGATTTGTACTTTCTAATGCCTTCCTTAAACCCATTCCATGGACTTGCTCATGTTTTTGATCTCGAGTATTAAAATGGTCTGCATGATCATTCTATTTCAATACCAATTCCAAAAATAGCCAAAGTATGGAAAAAAAAATGGGCCTTACAAGGGTGCAAATAACTCTTGTACGGATGTGTTGGGATCACCTATAATTGATGGGTTTTGCAGCCTACCCATATAATAGGTGCTTCATTACACCTCCTTGGTAATGTTTTCATAATGGCAATAGGCCTACCACTTCGTTCCAAGGATGTCTCTAAGGTCTAGTTTACTTGAAGGGTTAACCCCTTAAAAAGAAGGTTAACTCTCGTTTACTAGATTACTTAAACCCTCATCTGCTAACCTGGGTTTAGCTAATTTAACACAGGTTTGTCTACCATTAGTTTTAACAAGTGTTAAACTTATGTTAAAATCGTATATCACTCGCATTTCTGACACCCATTATATTTTATATTACTAACACTACTACCAAGTAAACGTCACAAGATTAATACCACAACTTACATCAATTCAAGTAAATACAGATTAACACTAATTTTACATCTCTTAACATCACTTTCCTAACCTCCTAAGTAAACTAGCACCGAGGATGTGTCTCGATGATGGAAAAGAGGCATCCTTTCGTTTATTACAATAGAATAAAACCTGCTCCTCGACCCTACAAATCCGAGTTCTTAGGAACCATCAATCACGCACATGAGATTTAGCTCAGAGGCTTTAGTTGGAAACTCGATTACTGCAGACAATATAAGCTCTTGAACTCTCACCTGAGTAAGAAGGTAACCCCAAAAGAACGACGACTGTATCAGCCCGACCGTCGCGGGGTTCCAGTCGTTCTCCGCCGACATCGGCAGTATCGCGATGCTCATGTTCACCTGCCAGAACACCACAACAACAGAAATCGCTACATCACCAACCCAAAATCCCTAACACCATCCGATTGAATCCGATCCGATCCCCTTACGCGGTCCATGTTGCAGAGCAGGAACGCGGAGAAGCAGAGGACGACGATGACCCACCGCTTGGGGATCTCCCTGAGCACCCCCTCCCAATCGAACTCCCCTCTCTCCACCACCGGCACGACCGCGTCCCTCGCGGTCCTCGAGATCTCCATGGGCTCCTTCCTCGAGACATCGCCGGAGCTGCGCGGCGGCTTCACCCCTATCGCCCAGCACGGCGTGCCGGTGGGCGGCCGCGTGCGGCCGAGCGTGCCCCCGCGCGTGCGGCGGAGGGGGAAGGGGTGGTGGTTGTTGTATTTGTTGGTGTAGGGGAGAGGGGGAGAGATGGGGAGGAGGAGGACGCCCATGGCGGGGGGCGCCGCGTTGGGAGGGGGCTCAGATATTTGGTGTCTGTTTGGATGGTGGTGGTGGGAAGTGTCTGAGGGAGGGAAAGAGACCGAGGGAGTTGGTTTTTTTTTTTTCCGAGCGGATGGATTGTAGCCTGTAGGTGGGGAGTGGACGGAGTGGATGTGAGATCGTCCGGATTCTCTGTACACGTGTCAGGTTGGACGGGAACGAGTGGATAGCATTGGCGTTCGAGACCGTTACTCGGTAAAAATATTTCGGGATTTCCTTGCGGCGAAGGCCCCGAGTGTTGGCATATTCTTTCTGGATCCCCAGAAGGGGGTTCTTGGGTTTGAGGGTCCAGGATTCTTGGAAATTACACGTACGTTCCCGTAAGCATTGCAGTTTTACGCACGTATGTTTCATTACAGATCAATTCTTCCGTGGGATCGAGAGTTAAAGATTGGTTGATAAATTTATCAAAAACCAAGTTAGGTTAGGTCAAATATTAAAACTTGTACGAAAACTTGAACTTAAGCCACATTACAAACGGGGAAAAAAATTCTCTCTTTCCCCAATGTTACCAATGACCTCACCACTCACCTCATCTTTTCTGGACATGATACTCTCTTAATACTCCTCAATCCTCATTCTTCTCCTAATCTCCTTCTCCAACGGATGTCCTCCTCTACCACTCCCTCAATCATCCTAATCCCTTCCATTCCACCGTCTCCGGCTGCACTCCTCACCATGTTCTTTGCGCCCGGGAAGTTAGAGTACAAACAAGTGTAAGTAAGTGTTTTTCTTTGTAAAATTTCATTTAAAAATGAACATATTATATCTTATTTTCTAATAAGTGTATCAAATTCACTCTCGTAGGCTCGTAGCAACAAAGTTGTTAATGATAAAAATCATGTAATAACAACCACGAATATTTCGTGTTACGTAGAAATACACCTCTCGTGGGACTAGATTTTTTTTTTTCCAAAATTTTTTTTCCTGCGCACCAATGTGTACACACCCCCTGTCAACAAGTGGGGCTTGCCCCTGGGATTAGGTCTCGGCATGTACAAACTGCTGTACACACCAATGTATAAGAATCATTGTCCTTTCTTTTCCCTTGTTATCTTAAGTATGAATCTTTACATAAAAGTCACATTTAGTGTTGGCCCTTAGGTTTGCATTTATAGAGGTGATATACTTATCATAACTTCTAATTATCACTAATTAATTAATTTTTTTATCGAATTAATTAAGAATACAATAAATATATGGTTAATTATACTATAGGGATAAATTACCAAGATCCTAAAAAATAAGATAAAAATACAAACTTAAATGATAATTAATCTTAATAATAATTTAATTAATAATTAGGACTCAAAATAATAATAATTGATTATATAAAAAGTATTTTATTTAACTTCATTAATTTTAAGACCTAAGTACTTAATTAACCTATTTAATTATATCATTTAAATAAATATAGTTAAAATGGAAAAAAACATAATTTCAAGACATAAATATAATATTTACCTAATTTATAATAATACATAAAAAGTTGAAAAGTAAATAAATTAAAATAAACCGAAAAGTTATTATTGTCGTTTAGATTCTTAACTTTCATTTTAATTGAATCCTTTTCACTTTCAATCTAATCATTTTATTATATTTATATTCCTGTGCACATCTTCTTTAACGTCTTTTTCGTCTTCATCTTCAACCGTGGACGGCTGAGAGATGTTGATATCCATACCCACCGATAATTGACCATCTGATGTCAGTCAGTTATCGCTATTGCTGTCGACATTGTGCTCGCCTCCTCCATATCCGACAACTTGGATCTCTCAGAAATCATATTTAGACTAGGTGTATTAACCTCACCGACGTCAGAGACAACGCCGAAGGTTACAACGAACCTAGACATTATTCCGTTCTGATACAACCGCCCTAACCCTCACCGCCGCCTATAAATACCCATGACCACCTCATATCGTGGTTAGTGACCCCCTACCCTCCTGCCCTACCGCGGTCATTCAATAGGCTATTCAAACCCTACCTCCGATGACTTCTTTCTCTTCCTTCTGGTCTTCTCCAAGGACAACAACCACCCTCCTGCCTCCGTTGTCCTCCACCACATCTTCAGATGAGGCCAGGACCTCAGCATTTCCTCCTACACTTCACACTTTGTCTCCGCCAGAGCTCTGTTCTCCCCCTCTATTTCCTCCTCCATTATGAACGTCAACGGAGTCTTCTGACCTCCTTTCGTCCAGGTAATCGTAGGTAACCTTGGTTCTTAGTGTAGCTTACTTTAGAGTAAATAGTTAATTAATTTAGCGTAATGTTAATGTTGATTTCAAGTTGTCTTCCATAGCTCTAGCGAGCTCTTTGAGCCTGAATGGAGCATTTGATAAACGCCAGTTTATCATCATTCTTATATCTTAAAACAGATCTAACTCTTAAGATTTTAATTCCGCGAACGGATTTTTGGGCTACATTAGGCATAAAATTAGGTTAGGCATGCATTACACATTTTGTTATCTTTTTGATGTGTTTGTTTGAGTGTTAGAGTTAAACATATAATTAGATCCCCAGAACCCTAGCACTCAGGAAGGCAATTGCTGAAGGAGAAGCTCAAACCAACTGGGGCTCAGCCTAATCCAGCTCATCATAGTTGGATACCAACTCACTTGAACTAGGGTTAGTTCATCTTAGCTCCATTCAGCTCATTTCAGCTGAATGGTAGCTCAAGATAGCTCATCTTAGCTCACCCTAGCTCAAGTCAGCTCAGATCCAGCTCAACTTAGTTGAGTCTAGCTCATCTCAGCTCCCATTAATTCACTGGGAGCTCTAGCTAGCTCAACTATGTTAAATGGAGTCCACCTCAGCTCATGTTCAACTACCTCCAGCTCTACTCAACTCAAACCAGCTGAAGATAACTTCACCCTAGCTCAGGCCAGCTCAAGTCCAGCTCTTGGGGACTCCACTTAGCTCAACTTAATTGAGCTAAGCTACTTTAGCTACTTCAGCTAACTAGGTCCTCCCCGGGAAGATCAAGCCCAACTCAGCTCAGCATATTTTAGCAGAAGCCAGCTTACTTTAGTTTGGCTTAGCAGCTAGCAAAGAAGTAGTAAGCTCAGCCAGCTAAAGTAGCACATTGTTATTCTCTTCGGCAGCCACTGGCTCTTATGCAGCTCCACACAACTCTCCTTCAGCTCCTGTTCTCAAAACCCTAGCTCCTTCTGCTCCTTACCCTACTCATCTACTAGCTTAGCTATGCAACTCCTTGGCCATCCACCATCCACCCGACCTAGCCCTAATTCCTAGCTAACTAGCTCCACCAAGTAAACCCACCTAAACTCTACCTAAGCTACCCTACTTGGTGCCAACTCAACCACAACCCTTCACACCACCATCACCACCAAGAGACACCACCATGTTAATGCCAAAACCCCCCTTAACTACCCTTAAAGTTGGCGCCAACCTCTCCCTTCATCTCCACCATCCACCTACTCCCTTCCAGAAGCCCCCATAGTTGGCGCCAAAACCATGGCACTTCTCCATGGTTGGCGCCAACCTATGGTGCCTCTCCACCACCACCCTCACATCCCTTAAGGTGGCACCACCCATCCTACACCTAAGGATCCCCATAACCACCACTAACCACCTTCTAAAACCCATCCTAGCCCTACACATAATCCTCAAGCCAACCACCCTTCTCTACCTCTATAAAAACCCTCCTAACCACCACCAAAAACTCATCCTCCCTTAGTGTTAATTCCACCATAAGCCAACCTATAACCCACGGCCAAGAAAAAGAAGGAAGAAGATTAAGGAGGCTATCCCTTTCCTCCTTGGTGCCTTCTTCCTCTCCATTCTTCTTCTTGTGCCACACCAAGAGGAGGAGCAAGCTCTTATCAAGGAGGACGGTCAGGCATTGGAGGAGAAACTAGGGTGGTGCACGCCCACCCTTGGAGGAGACAATTGAGGTGGAGAGCATCCACCTTGGAGGACCCATTCAAGGAAGGAGAAGAAAGAGACCTTTTTTTCAAGCTAAGGAGCAGCTAAGCTTGGAGCAGGAAGGCTCTCTTCTTCACTAGATTTTCCAAGAGGATTTGTGTTTTTAGTATTTCTTTATTTTCAATTTCAAGTAGAAGCATTCCTCTACATGTTTTTGTAAAACACAATTCCATCAAATCAAATTGCCTTCTTTTCAATTTTTGTCGCATTCGCTTTTATCTCATTTCTAGCACTTTTTCACTCCCTCTCCCTAATTACTCTAGGCCTCCACGTGCCTAGAGTGAGCTTAGGGAGAGTCTATTCTTGTCACCTTAGGTTTAGCTTATAGGTGTTAGTCTCTTTCCCTCGTTAAAAGTGCGATTACCGGTTATTTCAAAAACCATAAAAAATATATATGCAAAAATTACAAAAAGAAAGATGATTTCTATATTCAAGCAAGAGATTCAATTTTGCAAAAAATTACCTTCTTGGATGACCCTAGATACCACCACTATCTAGGTTATAAATTTAAAAGCAATTGCGATTTGACGCATTACAATGATTTAAAACCCTAATTTCAAATCACTTCAATTTTTTGCATCACTTTTTGGCGTCGTTGTTGGAGAGGCACGGCTTTGCATTTATCATTTGTCTTGCTTGTTAAGTGGATCTCATCCCCTTGTCTCTTTTTCTCTCGTGTGTGCAGGTATTGCAGGAAGAAAGTAGGATTTTGAGACTTGAAGTGCCTTTTCTTCCTGTGAAAGATTCAGGTTGGTAATCTCAAACTTGTCACACTCATCTAAATAAACTACCAACAAAATATTAAACCTGACTTTCAGGATCCTAAACATCTTAATTAAGTGGAGTGGTAACAATTAAAACCCATTTGTTGCTTGTTTGCATCATTTAACACTATTCCACTTTAAGTGTTGCTGTTTTGATTTTCAGGTCCAGACTTCAGATCGGATTTCATAAATTAATTCCCAACACCACAGACCTCCTAAAATTTATAAATTTTACTCATTGATTTCAAATCAAGTAAGGAATATTTGTTCCAAATTTCAGAGAAATTGGATTTATATAAAAATTTTAAAAATTCGTGGACTACAGAAGGATCATCTCCTCTAATCTTCCTATTTTGTTACTGTCTGTGAATTTTACGAACTTTTATACTCATCCAATTTTTATGAAATTTAACTTTCTGGAATCCTTGTGAAATTCTACACATTACATTAAATTACAAAAATTTTTGATGATCGGTGGTGGTATTGAAAAGTCCAAAATACCCTTGGGTATCATTTTTAGACTTTGACACTAGCACAAAGTAAAATTCTAAAAAAATATCAAATAAATTATTAAAATTACAAAAAAATAATTTTTGGAATCATTGTTTGATTTACATACAGTAGTAGTGTTGGTTGCTTTATTTGGACCACTACTTAAAAAAAAAAGCCTAAAACAAATTCACTGGTAATAAATTTTTGTATTAGAAGCAATAGAATTAGGGTTTCTTTTTTAAATTCTTAGTTCCACAATATAAAGGAAAATTATCTTCACCATTACAACTTGATTTCCCTTGTTTGTGGCATTTCAAACTTGTTTGAATACTTAAAGAGAAAACCTTAAAACACACTAAGCAAAAACAAATCCTAAAAGCAGGAATACATTCAAATATTGTGTGTCAATTTCAGTTTCACAAAAATATTGTGTCAACTTGGTTGCTATTGGAATCACTTTTCCAATCCTGCACATACTAAAAATTGAAATAATAGGGCATTACCCCAATTAACACCCTCCACCTCGTTAGCAGCCTGTCGTTCCTCCAAAAGATTTCTATGAACCTTCCTACTATGAGGAAAGACCAGGGGTGGTCATACCTAAAGGGGATTTCGAGATCAAACCGGTTGTTCTGAATCTTATTAAGCACTTCTATGGCCTTCCTAAGGATGACCCGTTCAGCCATCTTTAAGAATTGACTCTTCCTGCATAAACCACTTGTTCCCGCAATGTGTAAGAAGACCTTTGGCTGATGCGGCTATTCCCATTATCTCTTAAAGATAAGGCTGCTTATTGGTTCAGAATCATTGGCTGACCTATCACCACATGGCCTCAACTCAAAAGTGCCTTCCTCAAGAAATTTTTTCCCATAGGTCGTACTAATTCCTTGCGAAGATCTATTATGACCTTTCAACAAAAATCTGGAGACTTTTCATGATTCTTGGGAAAGATTTCAAGATCTCCTAAGAAGTTGCCCGCACCACGAGATCCCCTTGTGGCAGCTCGTGCAGATCTTCTATCACGGATTAGAAGATAAAATTCGACATTTCGTCGATGCCTCGTGTGGCGACAACTTCTTAAATAACGATGTTGAGAGTGGTTATGACTTTTTGAAGAAATGAGTGAAAACTCATATAATCAAGCTTCCGTAAACACCTTTTGCAGAACTTCAAACCCACAGTTTGGTGTTCATGAAATAGGTACTCAATCTATCCCTGTCACCTAAGATGATCTTCAAATAATCGCTCAAAAACTCGATCAGATCAAATAAATCAAAAAAAAATTGAGGAAAGACTTGCCACACCAACCCAAGCTTCGCGGATTCCACATCAAACCCAGCCTAACATTCCACGAAGAGAAAATTTGCACAATCTAAACACCACCCCTGCTGATTATCATCAATATCCCGAGGCTTTCTATAATTCATTGGGGAATTACAATTATCCAAATTCTAACCCCACTGAAAATATTTCTACCCTCTAAGAGTAATTTAGAAATTCTTCCAACTAGAAGAATTACCCGAACCACTCTTGGAATAATCCGGTTCCTCCCCAAACATCAAATCAATTCGGCAGGTATGGGTCAAATCCGACCTTTCATCCTGGGCCATCTCAACAAGACATTAATTCCCAGATGATGAAAACCTTGCAGGAAATGTATTGTATGATGATGAAAGTAACCTGTGTTGTCACAAATCTAAATAATCATATTGGGGTTACTCCAAGCTTGCAGGACATCTGCCCTCCCAACGCAGACCCAATCTTAATCATCAAAGGAATCAGTATCCAGGAAGAAATCAAAATTACCATAATCAGCCTCCTACTAATCCATTACCTCAACAGCCTCCAAGGTTTTCACAACAACAGGCTCTCCCACCTCCTCAAATAATAATCCGACTGCACATGTAGTTACATTGAGGAGTGGGAAAATCACCACTGATCCCGAGCTTTCACAACAACCTAATGAAATCCACATTTATGTGCAAATTGATTGTAAACTCCCACATCAGGAAGAAAAGGAAATACAAAAATCTCGATACACGACTCTTATCCCTTTTCCACAAGCTCTCCACCCCACCACTAATCGAAAAAAGAAATCTGAGCCCACAACTGAAGAACTCATGGATTATTTGGGCAAGTTTAAATCAATATCCCTCTCCTAGATGCAATCAAATATATACCTGCCTATGACAAATTTTTGAAAGAGATTTGCACTCCAAAAAGACAGGCTAAAAATCTAAGACAGGTGCATCTTTTGGAGACAGTAAGCTCTGTTATATAGAGCAAGCTGCCTTCTAAGATGAAAGATCCGGGCGCACCTTTAATTTCAGTGATTATTGATGGCACTACTTTCGATCGTGCCCATCTTAATCTCGGTGCCTCAGTTAATATCATTTCCACGATTTTATTTGAAGAATTTCATATTTATGAACTAAAACCTGTTGAGGTTATCTTTCAAGTAGTCGACCGATCTACAATCAAACCTCGTGGGATTATCGAGGATGTCTTAGTCAAGGTCCAAAATTGTGTCTTCCTCGCAGACTTTTTGGTCCTTGACATTGAGGTACCCGAAACTTTAATGAATGCCCCAATAATTCTTAGATGACCCTTTTTGGCCACCGCAAAGTCAAATATAAATTGTCATACAGGCAAAATGAATATCTCTTGCGCAGGCCAAACTATCACCCTTGATATTTTCAAATACTACAAGAGATTCCATGATGATAATTTTTTTGAGGACTCTGATACAGAAATATTAAATTTGGTGGAGACAATGTTGGTAAATATCCTTCCCATTCACAATTTTTTGAGGAATCTGACTCAGAATTAGTGGTCGGCGAAATCTATAACTTGGAGACTTGTCTTCCACAAAAATCTATTCCTGATGATCCCCCTGATTATTCCCCTTACCCACACACTTCTCTCTCAACCCACCCCTACACACTAATCTCACCTACCCTTCATCACTCCTCCCCCACCCCCTTTCAACTGGACATACCACCAGACCTGCCCGAGTTTGGCATTCATCCTGAATTAAAACCATGGCTAGACTCGGGTCACACTTACCATTTTCCATCAAATTTTGATCCCCATATTTTTACCACTCAAATTTCCAAGGATCCAGAAGAAGACCTTTTTTTGCAGGCAACCAAGTGTCCAACTACCTACATGATCATTCGTCTTCCGTGCATACATTCATGCCCGGCTGAATAGCGTAAAAGATAGCACTAGATGGGAGGTAGCTCATCATTTTTTTTCCTGTTGTCTTTTTCTCTTTCTTTTTTCAGGTTTTGATCATCCAAAACCCAACCGCCTTTCACTAAGGTACCCCTTTTCCGTCCTAATGCATGAGGACATTGCATATCATAAACATTTCAGGATGTTTTTAAAATTTTGACGATCAAATCTGGATTTTCAAAACCTAAAAACATGTAATTTTCTTGTTTTATTTTCTGCTTGCATACCCAAAAAAATAAAAATGTTGAAAACTTTTTGAGGAAAATTTTGAAATCGAGACTAAGGTTGAACATTCAATTTTGGTACAATGGGATTTAATCTTTAACAAACTAGAGATAAGGATACAGATCTGATTATTAGAATTTTAGGGTCTCCTATTAGATTAGATCAAATATCCTTCTCTAAAATTCCACCTGAACTCATGATAGTTCGGGTGACTTGATCCTCTTTTGTAACATGGAAAGTATCTGGCTTAGTTTCTGATTCAAAAACTGCATTTCGTGCAAAATTTCTTGTGTCAAAATTCACACACAAGCCAACACATAAACATAATTAAAATTTAGAAAAACCCATTTGTTTGGCCTTAGTAAAAGTCCAAAGTAGATTATTGGTTTGAGTTCCCACTGCCAAAAAGGAGGAAAATGCCTCTTTTGAGGATGCGATGTCAACATGTTACCACATCGTCGCTGCTCTATATCTATATTTCATATCTTTAGATGGAGCATTAAAGCTCATTTTTCAGCTCAAGTGTCTTGGACGGTGCTCTACCCGTAGTGTCGGAGCAAGAACTTGAGTTTGTTTGGAGCGTCCATTTACACCGCATTGTGTTTTGGGGTTGTAAGCTCTTGGGTGGTCTCCTGGATGGTGATAACACTGCATATTGGGGTGATAATTCCGTTAAATAGGGCTCATCTTAAGAATAAAAGGCACAAATAACATAACATAAGTAGAATAGGAGCATGCATGCATCATATGTAAAGATTGCTTATAAAACAGTATTAATGGTCATTTGTATGAGCACTTGTCCAAGCAGGCCTCAGATGAGCAATCAGACCGCACGGATGGATTCAGAACGACGAACGAAGTCCAACAGACTTGAAATCGGCCAAATCCGACATCCGGAGCTCTCACAATGGGCCCAAGAAGTTCTGACCGTTGATCTAATGATCAACGGCCCACGGTGCGCCACGTGGCCCACTCACCGCATCCAGATCGTGCCCGCTTCCACCTTCATCAGGAGAGCAGATCTCAGCCGTCGATCTCTGATCGAACAGTTGAGAACCGCGCGCACGCCCGCGGTCATCGCGACAAAGCAGCGGGCTAACGCAGCGGTTGGAGCGCAGTCCTGCGCCCATGCAACGCGGGTTCGAGCCATGCGGAGCTGAAATTCGGAGATGGTGACGCGCGCGGGCAAAATTGGGCCGCCCGATCAGCAGCGAACGGACGAGATAGTGCATTGTGGCGCCCGTAGATGCTCCCTGGCCAAACGCATGTGATGGCGCGGCCGTAAGGGCGCGATCCAGGCGAGCGCCTCGCGCGAGATCCCAGCCGTCCGATCTTCGATCGTATGGCTCGTGGCGCGTGCACGCGGATCGGGTGTGAGGAAGCACGGCTGCGGGCGAGCGACCAGCGAGCAGGGGTCTTCACCGACATTTTGGGAAGGGTTTTAGCGACGTCCCGAACGTCGCTAAAACCCCTTCTCTCAATTTAAATCCCTTTCAACCACCCATTCATGGCATTCACTCCACTTGCAACTACTCTACCCCCTTCTTAGCTACCTTTAGGCCCTTTTGTAATCGCCGGAGACGACGAGTCATCGACGGAGCCCTCTCTACCACCGTGGCTGCCTTGCCGCCCTCCCTCTCTCTCTCTCTTTCTTTCCTTCTTTTAAGCTTTACTTTACTTATGTTTAAGCATGTATCTAATGTTGTAATTTATGAACTAAAGCTGCATGGTTAATGAAGTTGTTTTCTATTCAGTTGTTTGCTCTATTTTCTATTCAAATTGCATGTTACAAATGAAACAACTCTAACCCTAATCTCTCTCTCGCTTTTCAACCGTGCCTTTTCGTAAGCAAAACCTCATGATTTTCGTGACAATAAGTGACAAAAAAAATCCGATTTTCACGCCTCCCTGAGACTGACACTCGGACTCACATCCGTTTCTTTACTTTAAAACCGACGTCGCAAGTGTAAATTATAATGACACTTCTAAACACACACGCACGAACCACGTCAGTTTTTGGCGCCATTGCCGGAGAGGCAACGGATTTATTTTGTCATTTCCATTTCACATACATTCTCACATCGTCTAACGCCTTGTCTCCTTTTACTTGATGGTTGCAGGAATTCGGCACATGGACGGGAAGCAGCGTAACCCATGATGGTAACAAGGAAGTAGGCACAACAAGGACCGGTAGTCAGTAGTTCTTCACTCATGACTGTTTGCTTGCTTGAAAAACTAAAAAAATTGTAAAATTGAAAAAAATTGGCGTGGTTTATAATTACCTGACTCACATCCTTAACACATCACCCAGCAAAAAATATGTATACTCTAACATTCTAAATAAATTCTTGGAGTATTCTTTTCTCTTTTTGAGTGGTGTTTGCGAAGCCACCTTGGATTGACTTGGGCCGCACCACTCAACCCTAAAAATAACTCATCTAATAGAAGTTGCATAATCATTAGGATGAGTACATTAAGATTTTAGAGCCTCTACAGAATAAAAGGAAATCTACTTTCACCAAATTACGTGCAAAACTTGATGTGCCCACAGAAACTTGTCTGAAAACATTAAAACACGTCAACCCTAAAAGACATTAAAGTAAGGATAAAACATTAAAAGACACCACATCTTGAAAAAATCATTGGTTGAAAACCATGTTTTGATAGAAGCACACACACTGAAAGTGGAAAACTAAGAGGCACCACCCCAATTAACGCCTCATCACATAACCCTAGCACAAACACTATCCTAGCCCTTTTAAAACTGAGTAAACGTGCCCTAGGCAGGACTGAGTTAAGTCTCGAGAGGCGAGGTTTTGTTCGCTGGGCAATTGGCTTTCATTCCCTTGGTAGAATCTGGTGACTAGGCTGCAGGGCAGTGTCAAACGACCACGGTTGTGGGGTCTATGGAACTGGTGACGCAAGCCAAAGGAAGAACCTTCCCTGCAATCCCCTCCTAATCAACCTGGCCAGATTAGCTTTGGGAAGGGGAGTCCAGTGCTTACGGACTTAATCACCCTTTTTGAGATTTCTAGGTCTCCTAAGGAATACACCATAAGGACTAGGCTCGTTTGCTTGATTGAACACACACTTCTCACATCTGTCGCTCTCCGCATCCCCTCCTGTTCTTCCCTAGTGCATGCACGGGAAACGCTCACTGCATCCCGAGTTGTTTGTGTTGGGATGGGAATCCAGGTGACTTGACTCTATTAGAAACATAGCTGGACCTAGGGTAGATGAGGTTGAGGACCAACCCCCACCGGACACAATGGCCATTATCCAAGCCTAGATTAATGCAAACCACCGACTTCAGCAACAACAGATCCACACCATCATGCAAGCCATACACCGGTTACAGAACCCATAAGGGCAACCATCACCACCTTTCCAAGGCCCACAAGGGCAACCGCCACTTGATGTACCACCATTTCAGGATCAATCGAGGCCCCTCCGCGATTTCTACAATCCCTCCACTATTAGAGTCGAGCCACACCTTAGGATCCTCGAAGGGGGAGATGATTTTGAGCTAAAACCAAATGTCTTAAGTCTGATCCAGAGCCACTTCCATAGAAGCTCAAATGAGGACCCTTTCCAGCACCTAGAGGATCTTGACCGAATAGCACGAACTGTGAAACCTAGGAACATTAGCCTTGACATTGTTCTAATTAAGATGTTTCCCTTCTCGTTGAGAGACAAGGCTTCTCACTGGCTTAGAACCCTAGGTAGACCCATCACCACCTAGGAAGAACCAAGGCATGCATTTCTAACGAAATTCTTCCCCATAGGAAAGACCAATGCCCTCAAAAGAGCTATTACTACCTTTACACTCCAGGGTGAGGAACAGTTCCATGAGGTGTGGGAAAGATTTAATGAACTCTTGAGGAAATGCCCACACCACGAAGTACCAAGGTGACAATTGGCGCAGATTTTCTACCACGGTCTGGACAGCAACCTACGGAACTTCGTCGATGCCTCATGCGGGGGGAACTTCCTGAACAAGGACGAGGAGAGCGCGTTTGAGCTCTTTGAGTCTATGAGCGAAAATTCGCTCAACAATGCCTTCATGACCCAGTTTAATCGATCCAGTCAACCCCGTGGGGGGATTTATGAGGTACAAGCAAATTCTAGAATGGTTGACATGGACATCATTGCCAAGAAACTAGATCTAGTGGAATTGGTGGACAAAAAGATTGATGAGCTACTGAACCAAACCAGGAATCCGTTACAGACCTTCTCCCTAGCAAAGGGAGCACATAATGTTGACATGGTCCAGCCGTTAAGTCAACTGAACCTGAAACAACCCCTGATCACGTTCCAGGGAGGGACCTTTGCTCCCTCAACCCTTGATTACTCTCTTCCCTCCCCATCGACATCTGCTATTCTTGAAGATGTGCACGTTGTCCAAGGTTATGCTAAACCTGACCCTTTCTCCAACACTTACAACACTGGCTGGCGTAATCACCCCAACTTTGGTTGGACGAACTAGAAACCACAGCAATTCCAAAACCAGCCCAGGCCAAATCAGCAGCCAAACTTGCCCCCTATCAGCAAGGGCCACCAGTTAGACCCCCATATAATCAAAATAAGGCAGCCCCTCCTCCACAAAACCAAATGGACACCCTAATAAAGATGATGGCTGAAATGAACCAAAAACATCAGGAGGAAATGGCCTTAGTAAAGGGACAGTTAAGCCAACTCTTGGACTGTAAACAACAAGGATCCCTACCTTCCCAGCCACAATCTAACCCGCGAAACATAAGTAACAGAGGCCCCAATTCGCAAGGGTTCCAGGGCAATCCCAGGTAGACTCACATGGTCCAGCTAGCCCCACAAACACCCCCTAGGTTTGGTGCTTCTTCGTCCTCGTCTTCTCAAGGATCAACCCATGGTCCCAATGCCTCTGTGAATGCGGTAACCTTGACAAGCGGCACCAAAACCCAGGAGCCGACTCACCCCGAGACTTCACTCGCTGAAATACCCGGCTCAGAAGAGGCACCAGAAAAACCCAAGGACCCAGAAATAGACCCGATCCATGTTCAGACACCCTACCCTGAGGCCTTGGAGACAATCAAGAAGAAGAAAAATGTTGTGGAAACTGAGGAGCTTTTGGAGATCTTTAAGCAAGTATAGATTAATATTCCACTCTTCGAAGCCGTTAAGCACATCCCGGCTTACTCCAAGTTTTTAAAGGATGCCTGTACACCCAAATGTAAGCTAAGACCTCAAGCACCTAGGAAGGTTGTGCTCTCTGAACAAGCAAGTTCCGTAATATCAAGCAACCTTCCGCTCAAGCGAACTAACCCAGGAGCACCCCTGATTTCCTGCAATATCGGGGACATGACATTTGATAGAGCACTCCTTGATTTAGGTGCTTCTATCAATCTGATTCCAACAACCTTGTACCACCAATTTGGTTTTGGAGAGTTGACACCCACACCTGTCACCATCCAGCTGGCTGATAGATCGGTGAAGACCCCGAAGGGGGTTGTCGAGGACGTGATTGTGCGGGTCAAGGATTTCTATTTCCCGGTCGACTTCTTGGTGCTTGACATGGAAGTCCCTGAAAAATTACAGAACGCATCCATAATCTTAGGCAGACATTTCTTAGCTACGGCTAAGGCAAACATTGATTGTGACACGGGATGTATGGAAATTGCCTTCAGAGACAAGAAAATGCAATTGGATATCTTCCAGGAGACAAAGTATTTTGATTGCGATTGTGTTGAGGAACAAGATCCTGTGGAAACTCTGGTCGAGGAATGCCTCACCCTTAGTTCTGTCTCTGACCACCAAGCCTGTAACGACTGTTCTGACCCGTCACCATTCCTACCCGTGGACCTCTGTAAGGCTGATTACCATCAAACAACACCATTTGAGGAAATCGATGTTGATCAACTCTCGCCTTTCCCTTTTCTGTCAACCGTTGTTCCACCTGCACTCGAACTTAAGCCACTACCCGAGAATCTCAAGTATGTCTTCCTGGGACCTGACCAGACCTTCCCTGTGATTATTAATTCTCATCTAACCAAGGATCAGGAACTCAGGTTGACCGTGACCCTTTCAGAACATCGGGCTTCCATTGGTTGGATCATTCCTGACTTGAGAGGAATTAGCCCCACCTATTGCACCCATAAGATTTACCTGGAAGACGAGGCACAACCCTCCCGCCAGATTCAAAGACGTTTAAACCCAAACATGTGGGAGGTCGTTAAGAAAGAAATTATCAAATGGCTTGACGCCGACATCATCTATCCTATCTCCGATAGCCCCTGGGTGAGTGTTGAACGAGAATCTACGCTAACGTGTTTGGTTTTGGAAAACCCGTCGTTGTAGTTCGAAAGCGAAGGATTCGTGTTCAACAAATAAGATTTAAACCGAAAAAGAATTCCGGGTCAAACTCAGGGAGGCTACGTTGATCTATATTCGCAATTATGTTTTTTTAGGATTTTTGATAAACAAGGCGAAATAATTACAATGGAGCTATCAAACTAAGAGAGAGAGAGAGAGAGAAAGAGAACATGCATTCAATATTTCAATTGTTTATACAAGCAAACGAAATGAAAGTTACACTAGAAAGCGGAAAATCAATTACACTATAAAGCAGGAAAATTCTACACTAGAAAAGCGGTAAATAAGAATGGGAGAGAGAAGTTATCCTCCTCGACGGTCGCTTGGAGGACGAGCCGGACGGGACGACGCCTGGACGAAGGAGAACGAAGCGGGACGAAGGAGGACGAAGTAGAAGAACGAGAACGAAGCAGCACGCCGTCGTCGTCGCGGGATCCACTTCCGAAGGGGGACGAAAATTTAGACTTTATCTCGCGAGAGGCATCCCGGGTGTGGGACAAGTTTCTCTTGAGCTTTGGAGAGGTAGAGAGGAGAAGGAAGGGATGAAAATTTCGTATGGAGGGGGTCTCCTTTTATAGTTGCAAGGAGTGAGGGCAAAATGGACATTACATCTTCAAAATAATAAATAAGGGGTCTTTAGTGACGGATAAAACCGTCGCTAAAGCCCCGCCGTCGCCGCCGCCGCCGCGCCTACGCGCGCCCGCTCGGCTGGCCTGCGCGCGTAACGCATACGCACGTCCGCGTCGTCTCAGCCGTCCGATCGCGAGATCGGACGGCTCAGATCGCGTCCGCGCCCGCTGCGTAGCGTGCCCGCCCGCGTGCGATCGCGCGCTCACCAGAGCGTCCAATTGCGCGTCGGCGCTATCGGGCGCGCGCGGCCGTTGGATCCTCATCTGACGCTCGTGCGCGCCCGCTCGCCCGCGCCTTCGACCCCCTCACCGCGGCTTGAACCTGCGACCTCCGCTTCGCCCGCAGCTGCGTCGCCGTTGCGCTATGCGGGCGAAATGGTCGCGTGGACGTTTTTAAACGCGAGCGACCGCAGCCGTTGGATCTAGATCCAACGGCGGAGAGGAGACGGTGCGCGGTCTTCACAAGACTCCTGCGGCCGATTGGGCGGCTGGGATGGCGCCACGTGGCGCTATCTTGGCCGTCCATCTTCTGGAAGTTGTAGATGGTGCCACGGATGTCGGATTGACTCGATTTTTGTGTCATTCGGCTGCGATCGTCGATCCGAATTCATCCGTGTGGTCGGATTTTCCATCTGAAGTGCGGATTTACACCATCCTGGCCCTTGATCTTCTAGGGTTCCCCGGTCTCTATCTGATGCTACGGATGCCTGATTAGGGCGATATTGGAGTCGTTGAACTCCAATCGTCGCCCTGATCATATCCATACGGTTGGATCTTTGATCCGAGGCCCCGATAAAATATTTGCCCTGTCCAAGCACATAAAAGGAGACAATTAACCTCCAT
Organism: Thalassia testudinum; assembly: GCA_037157565.1. NCBI lineage: Eukaryota > Viridiplantae > Streptophyta > Magnoliopsida > Alismatales > Hydrocharitaceae > Thalassia > Thalassia testudinum. The sequence continues at coordinate 158,810,161 of JAZHRO010000073.1, forward strand.
TTTATTCAAACTACTCTAAATGCAAGATGATGCATGTAATGCAATATTTATATCATGAAATGCAATCCTATGCTTAAGAACATGCATAAATAGACATTTTAAGTAGTGTAAATGTGTTTACATCATACCCCCATGCCTATCTTTTGCTAGTCCCTAGCAAAAACTATATGCTATTTATAAAAGAATTAGGTTAGATTATTTGGACCTGAGTTATTTTCAATCATTAAGAAATTGTATACTTAAGAACTGAACTTTCAAAGACACAACAGTGCCCGGGTATCAGCCAAAATGCAGACCGCCTCAAGCCTCGCCTTATTCAAAGAAAAATTTCTTTTTCTGTTTTTACTCTTTTTTTTTTTTTTTTTGGATTTTCAAATTTTAGGGTTTAAGAGTGGCTTTCTACGGCCATTCAACTCACCCAAGATTTGATGGGAACCCTAAGTTTTAAGCATCTTATTGTGATTGTGATAGACTCGTTGACCGGCAATTAAAACGGACTTCGGATTTCTACGCCTCTAGGAGACCTCAAAAAGAATTCTACCTAAAGGTGTATCTTTACAACCGGTAGCTTTCTCCCTACTTTTATTTTTTAACGGGGTCAACACAAGGGTGAATCCAGTGTATATCTCCCCGGTTTATTCTACTTCTCCGCTTCTTCCTAAGCGTTTTGGGAATTTTTAGTGCATTTTCTGAGCTGGGTTCTGGACAACCGGTCGATGAGCTGTTACCACCGACAACTTGCCAGCCATACTCGTGCGGCGAAGTGTGGCTTATTTCTTTTTGTTCTTTTCTCCTTTTTGATTTTTTTTTTTTTTTAAGTAGGTGGCTTCCCTGGTCTAAGATTTACCTAAAGGCAGCAAAAAGAGAAAGGTCAGTGACTGGGCTCTGGACAACCTACCTATGGGCTGTTACCCACGATAACTTGCCAGCCATATCACCCTAGAAGGTTCATTAGCTACCCAATTTCCATTAAAATTGCCGAGCAATGAGTCAGTGCAAAGAAAGTGTGTAGATGCTTAAAACTCAAAATTCCCTTAAATCAGAGGGTGGGTTGACAAGTCGTGTACTTATCACCCAAACTTATTTATTCCAATTATAATAGAATTAAGATGGCGAGAACTCAAAGACAAATCCACATTTTAGTAGATACACAGGCTAATTAAGTCCAAAGACCTGAGGGGTCTTTGTGTTCAGATCCTAATGTAAAATTTCTTAGGATTGAAAAGTCCTAATGTCCAACTAATCCTTCCTAATTTTTTTTTTTTTTTAGAAAGAGAGCAATTTATATGGATTTCACAAAGCTGACCAACTAATTCAAAAATGAATCCACCCCCCCATGCCTAGCTGATGCAATGTCCTCATTGAAAAAGAGACATGAAAGAAAGGGTAGAATATGAAAGATGTCACCTGGATATGAAGCTCGTATCAGCCTTGTGTTATATGTACAACTGCTGAGTTTAATGCCGTCAGCTAGGCGAAGTCCAGCCAAAGAAGTCACAGAATGGCTAGAGCAACAGAGTCTGAAACGGGTTCTGGAAGATTATGGTCAACAACAGGCTTCAGACGTTGACCGTTGACTTTAAAGGTGTTACCCGTCTTTGGGTCAGAAATCTGAACGGCACCATTTAGAAAAATCTGATCAATTATGAATGGGCCACTCCATTTAGATCTAAGTTTACCAGGAAAGAGCTTAAGTTTAGAATCGAATAACCAGACCTTCTGGTTTGGCTCAAAGCTCTTGCGGGAAATCATTTGATCATGTAGAGCTTTGGTCCGAGCCTTGTAGATCTTGGCATTCTCATAAGCATCATTTCTAAGCTCCTCCAACTCAGATAGTTGGAGTTTCCTGGTCTTCCCAGCTAGATTTAGATCTAGATTGCATTGTTTGATTGCCCAGAATGCCCTGTGTTCAATCTCTACGGGTAGATGACACGCCTTTCCATACACCAGACGGAATGGAGACATGCCGATAGGTGTTTTATACGCCGTACGGTAGGCCCAAAGAGCATCCTCAAGCTTTTGAGTCCAATCCCTGCGATCGGGCCTAACCGTTTTTTGCAGAATGTTCTTGATCTCTCGATTAGAGATCTCGACTTGTCCATTCGTTTGGGGATGGTAAGGTGTGGAAATTCGATGATTAACCCCGTATTTGGCCAATAAACTCCGGAATTAGGCATTAGTAAAATGAGTGCCACCATCACTGATGATAGCCCTCGGAATCCCGAATCTACTGAAGATATTTTTCTTGACAAAGTTGATGACCACCTTGTGGTCATTGGTTCGGGTGGGAATTGCCTCAATCCATTTAGACACATAATCAACAGCGACAAGAATGTACTGATGTCCAAATGAAGGGATAAAGGGTCCCATGAAATCAATGCCCCAAACATCGAAAATTTCGACAGGAAGAATAGGGTTTAAGGGCATCATGTCTCTGTTAGTTATGCTCCCGAGTGCCTGGCATCGAGGGCATGACTGTGAGAACTCCTGGGCATCCTTGAATAAAGACGGCCAATAGAAGCCCGATTGCAAAATTTTTGCAGCCGTCTTTTTCCCGGAGAAATGTCCACCACACCCAGATGCATGGCAGAACTCAAGTATACTGTTGAATTCATTCTCCGGTATGCATCGGCGAATAATCTGATCAGAGCCGATGCGATACAGTTCAGGGTCCTCCCAAAAGTAGTATTTGGCCTCAGATTTGAGTCTATCCCGTTGTTGCTTGGTCCAATCCTGGGGGATTTGACCAACGGCCAAATAGTTAACAATGTCAGCAAACCATGGGGTGTGGACACCTAAAACTGTAAGAATGGTTTCGTCCGGAAAAGTGTCAGTAATCGGAATGTCCGGACAAGAAGAATCACCTAGGAGTCTCGACAAATGATCCGCCACCACATTTTGTACCCCGATTTTATCCTTGATTTCAAGATCAAATTCTTGAAGAAGAAGAATCCAACGAATAAGCCGGGGTTTAGCATCCTTTTTAGCCAAGAGATGTCTCAAGGCCGAGTGGTCGGTATAAACAATAACATGAGACCCCAAGAGATAAGCCCTGAATTTTTCCAACGCAAATACTACAGCGAGTAATTCCTTTTCAGTAACAGTGTAATTCCTCTGGGCTTCATCCAAAGTTTTACTAGCGTAGTAAATGACAAAGGGCTTTCGATCAATTTTCTGACCCAGGACAGCCCCGACCGCGTAATCAGAAGCATCGGTCATGATCTCAAATGGGGTTGTCCAAATAGGTGGTTGCAAAATTGGCGCACAAGTGACCGCCGTTTTTAGGAAATCAAATGCCTTTTGGCATGATTCGTCAAAAACAAACGGTGTTTCTTTAGCAAGAAGATTGCTCAAAGGGCGGGCAACCTTCGAGAAGTCCTTGATGAATCTTCGATAAAATCCCACATGGCCAAGAAATGATCTGATTTGTTTAACTGATGTGGGAGGAGGAAGTTTAGCGATAGCATCAACCTTAGCTTTATCCACTTCAATTCCCCGTTCAGAGATTACATGACCCAAAACGATGCCCTCTTGGGTCATGAAATGACTCTTTTCCCAGCTAAGGACCAATCGTGTCTTGATACATCGCTTAAGAATCATTTCCAAATTAACCAAACAAGAGTCAAATGATTCTCCGAAAATGGAGAAATCATCCATGAAGACTTCCATAAACTCTCCCACCATGTCGGAAAATATGGCTAGCATACACCTTTGAAAAGTCGCAGGTGCATTGCATAACCCAAAAGGCATCCTACGAAAAGCAAAGGTTCCGTAGGGACAGGTGAAAGTAGTTTTTTCCTGATCCTCGGGATGGATAGGAACTTGGTTGTATCCCGAGTAGCCATCAAGAAAACAGAAGTACTTCTGCCCGGCTAATTTTTCCAGGATTTGATCAATGAAGGGCAGGGGAAAATGATCCTTTTTAGTGGCAGTGTTCAGCTTCCTGTAATCAATACAAACTCTCCAAGATGAAGCTGAACGAGTTGTGACAGATTCTCCTTTCTCATTAGTCACAACAGTAATCCCGGCTTTCTTTGGAACAATCTGAACGGGACTTACCCAGGGACTGTCAGAGATTGGATAAATAATTCCTGCATCGAGCCACTTGATGATTTCCTTTTTGACCACTTCTCACATATTTGGATTCAATCTCCTCTGCATCTGGCGAGAAGGGCGGGATCCCTCTTCCAAGAATATTCTATGATTGCAGTAAGATGGCTCGATCCTCCTAAGGTCATGAATTGTCCAACCAATTGCCTCCTTATGTTCCTTTAGGACCTTAATCAATTTAATCTCTTGCTCCTTTGTCAATTTAGCACTGATAATTACAGGGAGCGTATTCTGAGGTCCTAAAAATTGATATTTCAAATTCTCGGGCAATGGTTTCAATTCAAGCTGGGTTGGGGTGATGATTGATGGTCGGGTAGATGCTGAAGATTCAACAAGAGGGAGAGGTTGTGAGTGGACAAAATCAGTAACCTCTTCCGAAGATGTTAAGTCAGAGGGTTGCGGGTCAAATTCATCAACCAAAGAGGAACTTTCAATTGAAGAAACTGTCAAACAAGTTTCAATATTAACATTATCCTCATCAAGTTCCTCAATAACTCCACAATCCTCAAATTTATTGATCGCCTTAAAAATATCTAATTTCATACGTTGGTCCCCAAAGGCGATTTCCATGCTACCGCTTTCACAATTAATGTTGGCCTTTGCGGTAGCCAGGAACGTACGCCCCAGAATGATGGGCGTGTTCCTCAGATTATCTGGTACATCCATGTCAAGGACAAGGAAATCTACAGGAAAATAGAAATCCTTGACCTTAACTATAACATCTTCAATAACGCCTCGCGGGTTTGTGATCGAACGATCCGCTAACTGTAGCGTTACTGAAGTTGGCCGAAGTTCGCCTAACCCAAACTTCTCGTAAAGAGAAGTCGGAATTAGGTTGATGGATGCACCGAGATCCAAAAGTGCTCTATCAAATGTGTAATCTCCGATAACGCAAGAAATCAAAGGAGCACCAGGATCTCTCTTTTTCTGAGGGAGGTAGTGCAGGATAACAGAACTAGCCTGCTCGGAGAGTACCACCTTCCTCGGAACGGATTCTCTCGACTTACGCTTTTGTGTACATAATTCCTTTAAAAATCTTGCGTAAGTCGGTATGTGCTTGATAGCATCAAGGAGCGGGATATTGATCTCAACATTCTTAAATAAATTCAGAAGCTCCTCATTGCTATCAATAGACTTCTTCTTCTTTGCTTTGGTTAAGGCTTCAGGAAAAGGAACACGAGTCAGATCTTTGGAATCGGATTCCTGAGCCTTGATTTCTCCTTTAGAATTCTCTTCTCTCTCCTCAGATTCTTCAGGATTCAAAAGATTAGAATAATGTGGTTGTGGATCCTGAGTCTTCTTACCACTTCTCAAAGTGATAGAATTTGCAGAAGCGTAAGAATTTGGGTCTTGAGGAGGGTTAGGAAAGATTGGAGGCACTTGATTGACCATGAATTGTTGATTTACAGAAGAAGAAGACGAGGAACCCTGCTCAACCACCTGAGCATGCGCGTGTGGGTCCCTCTGATTTCCGTACCCTTGGGCTTGATTGCCCGAATTCGTAATGTTTCGTGGGTTGGGTACGGGTTGGGATGGTAGAGATCCGGGTTGGCGAGAGTTAGCAATGAGCTCGGATTGCAAGTTGTCCAGTGAGTTTTTCATTTGCTGCATGAGCTGGAGCATAGATCCTTGCATCTCTACTATTTGATGGTTCAAATCAGCCTGCCCTGCGGGTTGACGGGCATTCCAAGCTGGCTGATTGACCTGATTCGGAGGCAACTGAGTATATACTTGACCCTGACCCATTGGTCGTTGCGGAGCATAATTGCTGGGTCGGAATTGGGTCTGTTGCCCCGGATTTTTCCAAGAGAAGTTAGGGTGGTTTCTCCAACCTTGATTATAGGCATTCGAGTAGGGGTTGGATCTAGCATTCTCTTGTACAGCACAGACATCCTCATAAAGTGAGGATGGAGAGAAAGAAAAGGAAGGATTAGAAAAACTGGGATCAAAGGCCCCAGTTGGGAACCCATGGGGTTCCGAAAAATGCTGACTCATAGGTTGAGTCGCATCAAGTTGATTCACGAACTCCCGTCCAGAAAGAGCTCGTGAAGAATGGAATCCCGAATTTTGGGATTGAGTGGATTGAGAGTTGTTCATAGAATTGCCAGCCATCCACTCTTCCATTCTTTTAGCAACCAAGTCCACTTTGTCAAGTTTATTACAAATCAATTCCATATCAAATGAATGAGAGTCATGGACTTCATTGACATTTGATCTGGGTTGTTGGGACCGGTTAAAAGTATCCATGGAGGCATGATTTATTGAATTCTCACTCATTTCCTCAAATAAATCATGTGCACTATCTGCATCTTTATTAAGGAAATTGCCTCCGCAAGAAGCATCCACATGGTTTCTGAGTTGCTCAGTCAACCCATGATAAAAAATCTGCACGAGTTGCCATTTCGGCACCTCGTGGTGTGGACACCTCCGCAATAAGTCCTGGAATCGCTCCCAGGCCACATGAAACTGCTCCCCCGGCCGCTGGGTAAAAGTAGTGATTGCCCGTCTCAAAGCATTGGTACGACCGACTGGGAAAAATTTCTTCAGAAAGGCCGATTTCAACTCATTCCAAGTTGTAATTGGTCTTCCTATTGTCCTATACCAATGCGCGGCCTTATCCCTAAGAGAGTGAGGGAAGAGCCTCATGATCATTTGCTCCTCGTTTACGTTTCGAGACTTGGTGGTCTGGACCAAAGTGGTCAAGTCCTCCAAGTGTTGAAACGGATCTTCGGAGCCAAGCCCATGATAATGTTTAATCAGGCTTAACACCTGGGGCTTGATTTCTACGTCACCGGCTGGAATCTGGACGCCGGGACGTTCCCCGTAATTTGAAGGATCATAAAAATCCTTCAAGGGCTGAACGCCCTGCATTCTCTGGAACCATTCTTGCATTCTCTGCATTTGTTCCAGCTGCCTTCGAAATTCTTCCTGTGGATTTCCAGGCAGAAGAGGCTGTTGTTCGGCCATGGGATCAAATTGACCAAAATCTAACTTGCGCCTCCTAGAATGTTCTAATGGTCCTTCTAATCGGGGATTCAATGACCGTCTTCCCAGCATAAACTAGGAGTAGGTCGGAAGGACCGGGGATAGGGACCCTGCAGTACAACAAAACAAGGCTGTCCTTAAGTGAGGTAGCCTAAGGATCTACTGACTCCCAACACCAGCCTTAAGACTGTAACTGATTTACTCTACTTGTGTCTGTATAATCCAACCAGTTAGAAGGAGAGACTGGGGAGAAGGTTCTTCCTTTGGCTTTCGCCTCCGGTTCCTAGTGTACCCCCCAGCCGCGGTCGTTTGACGCTACTCCCCTAGCTAGACATCAGATTAATCAGTACAAGTAGGTTAATCAAAAACAATCTCAGACTAGGCCTTGAAGAGCGAATCAAACCTTAGGGCCAACGTCTACTCAATTTTATTACAGCCTGGGATTGTGGTGCTTATGGAATGTGATGGGCCCTTATAATGGGTTGTGCCCTTAATGATTGATTGAAATTTGTGTAAGTGCGTGCACAACCAGGGTTTTCAAGCAAGATTATTTATAATGTGTGAATTTTAATGTTCAAATCCTGCTTAAGTAGCTTTTAGGGTTTCAAATTAGGTGAATTGCAATCAAATTTCTAGGCAAACCAAGTTGTAAAACACGGGTGAAGATGGTTTTCCTTTAAAATCAGAAAGAAAGCGGAGTGCCTAGAATATACCTAGATTGAAAACCCTAAGGAGGAGCTACTTGATGAGTTGGTTTTAAATAAAGTGGTGCGGCCCAAACAACTCAAACAATTGGCCACAATTGCACCACTAAGTTAGGCACTCAAAGATGGTTAACCTAGAATGATTTCTACTCTGTTATGTGTTGCTCTGTGTGTACCGGTTCCACAGATCAGAACCCGGTTGAGTAGAAAACAAATCAAGTTAATCAAGTACCTTGAATGTGGGTGTGTGTTGTGTGTTTGTTGAAAGTTACCCCACAAAATTATCTTTTTGTTATTATTTTTTTTTTATGAATGAGGGTGAAATGAGTGTGAGTAGAAATCCAAACAACCAAACTATTCCTAGGATTTATGCAAACACCTAGGTTAATTGGAATTTGGATTTAATGTGGCGAATGAAATCTATGGAGGGGGAAAGAATGGGGGAGCACTTACAGTTGTCTTCAACTGCACTTTACTCCAGTCTACCGCTTGTTGATTCCTTGATGGAGGTCTCTGCAAAACAATAGACACAAGAGAAAGCTAGTTAGAAAACAAATAAAGTGCAAGAAATGCGAAGAAAAGATCGGAAATCGTTGCCTCCCCGGCAACGGCGCCAAAATGTTGAACGAGAATCTACGCTAACGTGTTTGGTTTTGGAAAACCCGTCGTTGTAGTTCGAAAGCGAAGGATTCGTGTTCAACAAATAAGATTTAAACCGAAAAAGAATTCCGGGTCGAACTCAGGGAGGCTACGTTGATCTATATTCGCAATTATGTTTTTTTAGGATTTTTGATAAACAAGGCAAAATAATTACAATGGAGCTATCAAACTGAGAGAGAGAGAGAGAGAGAGAGAAAGAGAACATGCATTCAATATTTCAATTGTTTATACAAGCAAACGAAATGAAAGTTACACTAGAAAGCGGAAAATCAATTACACTATAAAGCAGGAAAATTCTACACTAGAAAAGCGGTAAATAAGAATGGGAGAGAGAAGTTATCCTCCTCAACGGTCGCTTGGAGGACGAGCCGGACGGGACGACGCCTGGACGAAGGAAAACGAAGCGGGACGAAGGAGGACGAAGCAGAAGAACAGGAACGAAGCAGCACGCCGTAGTCGTCGCGGGATCCACTTCCGAAGGGGGACGAAAATTTAGACTTTATCTCGCGAGAGGCATCCCGGGTGTAGGACAAGTTTCTCTTGAGCTTTGGAGAGGTAGAGAGGAGAAGGAAGGGATGAAAATTTCGTATGGAGGGGGTCTCCTTTTATAGTTGCAAGGAGTGAGGGCAAAATGGACATTACATCTTCAAAATAATAAATAAGGGGTCTTTAGTGACGGATAAAACCGTCGCTAAAGCCCCGCCGTCGCCGTCGCCGCCGCGCCCACGCGCGCCCGCTCGGCTGGCCTGCGCGCGTAGCGCATACGCACGTCCGCGTCGTCTCAGCCGTCCGATCCCGAGATCGGACGGCTCAGATCGCGTCCGCGCCCGCTGCGTAGCGCGCCCGCCCGCGTGCGATCGCGCGCTCACCAGAGCGTCCAATTGCGCGTCGGCGCTATCGGGCGCGCGCGGCCGTTGGATCCTCATCTGACACTCGTGCGTGCCCGCTCGCCCGCGCCTTCGACCCCCTCACCGCGGCTCGAACCTGCGACCTCCGCTTCGCCCGCAGCTGCGTCGCCGCTGCGCTACGCGGGCGAAATGGTCGCGCGGACGTTTTTAAACGCGAGCGACCGCAGCCGTTGGATCGAGATCCAACGGCGGAGAGGAGACGGTGCGCGGTCTTCACAGGACTCCTGCGGCCGATTGGGCGGCTGGGATGGCGCCACGTGGCGCTATCTTGGCCGTCCATCTTCTGGAAGTTGTAGATGGTGCCACGGATGTCGGATTGACTCGATTTTTGTGTCATTCGGCTGTGATCGTCGATCCAAATTCATCCGTGTGGTCGGATTTTCCATCTGAAGTGCGGATTTACACCATCCTGGCCCTTGATCTTCTAGGGTTCCCCGGTCTCTATCTGATGCTACGGATGCCTGATTAGGGCGATCTTGGAGTCGTTGAACTCCAATCGTCGCCCTGATCATATCCATACGGTTGGATCTTTGATCCGAGGCCCCGATAAAATATTTGCCCTGTCCAAGCACATAAAAGGAGACAATTAACCTCCATTTTATTCAAACTACTCTAAATGCAAGATGATGCATGTAATGCAATATTTATATCATGAAATGCAATCCTATGCTTAAGAACATGCATAAATAGACATTTTAAGTAGTGTAAATGTGTTTACATCAGTGAGCCCCACTCAAGTGATTCCAAAGAAAGCCGGGCTCACCGTTGTCACCAATGATCACCGCGAATCCATCCCCACCCGCACCACCACCGCATGGCGGGTGTGTATTGATTATAGGAAGCTCAATGAAGCCACTAAGAAGGATCATTTCCCCTTGCCATTCATTGACCAGATCCTTGAAAGATTGGCAAGGCAAAAGTATTTTTGCTTCCTGGATGGATATTTAAGATATAACCAAGTCGCAATTGCTCCGGAAGATCAAGAAAAGACCACATTCACTTGACCGTACGGCACGTTTGCATTCCGTCGAATGTCGTTCGGATTATGCAACGCACCTGCTACCTTCCAGCGTTGCATGCTAGCCATTTTTTCAGAAATGATGGGTGAATACTTAGAGGTCTTTATGGATGATTTCTCTGTATTTGGGAATTCATTCGACCACTATCTGAGCAACTTGGAGAAAATCCTGAAACGATGTATCGAGGTTAATCTGGTGTTAAGTTGGGAAAATAGACATTTTATGGTTCAAGAAGGAATCACCCTCGGCCACATCGTATCGCATAGGGGCATTGAGGTAGATCGGGCTAAGGTTGATTTGATTTCCAAACTTCCTCCGCTTAGCTCGGTCCGGCAGATTCGCTCATTCCTCGGACACATTGGCTTCTACCAAAGGTTCATTAAAGACTTCTCCAAGCTCTCCAAACCCTTAACCGACCTTCTGGCCAACGACGCCATATTCCACATGTCCTCTGATTGCATCCAGGCTTATCACACCCTCCGGGACTTAGTCTCCACAACACCTGTACTTCAGCCCCCGGATTGGTTCCAGGACTTTAAGATTATGTGTGATGCATCAGATTTTGCCATAGGCACTGTCCTGGGACAAAGACAAGACAAGAAACCCATGGTGATCTACTACGAGAGCAAAACATTGGACGAGGCCCAACGAAATTATACGGTCACAGAGAAAGAATTGCTCGCTGTAGTCTTCAGACTTGAGAAGTTTCGACCTTACTTGCTGGGATCCCACGTGACCATCTATACTGACCATTCAGCCATCCGGCACCTGTTGGCCAAAAAGGATGCGAAACCCAGGCTCATTAGATGGATTCTGCTCTTGCAGGAATTTGACCTGGAAATCCGCAACAAGGCCGGATCAAAGAATGTAGTGGCTGACCACTTGTCTAGACTTCACCCAGACCACATTGGACCCTCCCTACCTTTATCTGACACCTTCCCCAATGAACACATTCTGGCTAAGCAAGACAAGAAACTGCCTTGGTATGCTGACTATGTCAACTACCTAGTTGTAGGATAGACCCCGCACAACTGGTCCAGACAGCAACGGGACAGGTTCTTGGCTGAGGCCAAGCACTATTTCTGGGATGATCCCATGCTATTTCACCTCTATGCCGACCAGATCATTAGGAGGTGTATCCCCGAGAACGAAGTTCAGAGTGTGCTTTCTTTCTGTCATGACCAAGCTTGTGGTGGCCATTTCTCTAGAAAGAAAACGGCTGCGAAGGTTCTGCAGTCTGGATTTTACTGGCCTTCCCTATTTAAGGATGCACACAACTTTGCCAAGATTTGCTTACGCTATCAAATGCTGGGGACCATGACCAGGAAAGATATGATGCCCCTCCAGCCCATCTTGATTGTCGAAATCTTTGACGTTTGGGGTATCGATTTTATGGGCCCCTTAACACCATCCAATGGCTTTGAATACATCTTAGTCTCGGTAGACTATGTTTCTAAATGGATTGAAGCCGTCGCCACCCGCCGATGCGATCACAGGACTGTCATGGACTTTGTTAAACAGAACATCTTTTCCCAGTTTGGAATACCAAAGGCCATGATCAGTGATGGTGGAAGCCATTTTATTCACTCCCAATTCCGTGCCCTACTTAGAAAATACGGGGTTAACCACCGTATGGGTACCCCGTATCATCCGCAAACAAATGGGCTGACCGAGGTCTCAAATAGACAAATCAAGAACATTTTACAAAAGACTGTGAGACCTGACAGGAAAGACTGGTCCACGTGACTAGATGATGCCCTGTGGGCATACAGGGCCGCTTTCAAGACCTCGATAGGCATGTCACCTTATCCCCTGGTCTTTAGCAAAGCCTGCCATCTTCCTGTCGAATTGGAACACCGGGCTTACTGGGCTGTCAAGCAATGTAACATGGATTCCCAATTAGCCGGTGCACAGAGGATGCTCCAACTCTCTGAGCTCGAAGAAATTCGTCGGGATGCCTTTGAGAATAGTCGACTGTATAAGAAGAAAATGAAAGCCGTCCACGACTGACTCATCCATAGAAAGATCTTTGAGCCTAACCAGCAAGTCTGGCTGTTCGATGCCCGTCTAAAACTCTTTCCGGGGAAACTCAGGTCCAAATGGATGGGATCATTTCGGGTTGTTAAACCTCACTCTAATGGGGCGGTTGAAATCGCTGATCCAAACATTGGGCACACTTTCACAGTTAATGGTCAACGATTGAAACACTTCCTAGCCCAGGTTCCCCCAAAGGAGAGTGTCACCCTCATTAAGGGATGACACAAAGCACCGCTCAGCTGGAGGCGTTAAACTCAGCGCTCCCTAGGAGGCAACCCAGAGGATTCAGGCTGATCCAGTATTTTACGTCACTCAGGCAATATCTTTTTGAACCCCTGTTGCATCCATGTATTTGCCAATGAGGACATTGTCCAACTTAAGCATGGGGGGTGATAAATTGTGCGATCCTGAGCTCATTTAATCAGTTTGAATAAAATCAAAATTAAAAAAAAAATTGAATTTAGGGAGAAACTTAGGCATTAGAAACTTGCCAATAGTGGAAAATAATACAAAAAGAACTTGAACACTTAGACTTTCAGGCCTTCAAGCTTAATCAGCCTTGGTGTCCGTTAAAATATGGATTTAGCTTCAAATCCTTGCAACCTTAAGCTACTCTAATCCACCTACAAAATAAGGTGATAAGTATACGACTTATCGACTCACCCTCTAACTCAGAAGGACTTCGAGTCTAAGCATCCACACACATTTCTGCACAGACTCACTCCTCGGAGATTTTGAGAGAAATTGGGTAGCTAATGAACTCTCTAGGGTGGTATGGCTGGCAAGCTGTCGTGGGTAACAGCCCATTGGCAGGTTGTCCAGAGCCTAGCCACGAGACTACTTCTTCATTGCCTCCAGGTACATTTGAGATAAGGGAAGCCACCTACAAAAAAAAACAAAAAAGAAAAAAGAAAAGAGAAGAAAACAAAATAAACCACACTTCACCGCACGGGTATGGCTGGCAAGTGATCGTGGGTAACAGCCCATTGGTCGGTTGTCCAAAGCCCAGCTCAGTAATTGCACAAAAAGAACCAAAACAGTTAAGGAAGAAGTGGGGAAGTAGTACAAGTCGGGGAGATATACACTGGAAAAATCATTGTGTTGACCCCAATTAAAACAAACGTAGGGAGAAAGCTACCAATCAAACAAATACACCTTCAGGCAAAATACTTCCTCTTCCGGTCACCTAGGGGCGTAGAAACCCGAAGTTTGTCTGAATTACCGTTGAGTGAGTCTATCACGATCTTCACACCAAGATGCTTAGCACTTAGGGTTTTGACCAAGTTTTTGGTGGGTTGGGTAGCTGTAAAAAGTTACCAACCCACTCTGAATTCCAAAAAATTCTATATATATATATACATATGTATATTTACATACATTAAAGCAAGGATTCAGGCGATTCGTATTTTGGCAGACACCCGAGCACTGCTTAGTCTTTGTAGATTAAGATCTTAGTATATTTCATCATATTGACAAATGACGAAGTGTCTAAGTAATTACTTAAATTCTGACAGAAAATAAATGCTAGAATAAATCTTGCTAAAGATTAGCAAGGAGTAAGCATGGGGGTATGATAACACTGCATCTTGGGGTGATAATTCCATTAAATAGGGCCCATCTTAAGAATAAAAGGCACAGATAACACAACATAAGTAGAATGGGAGCATTGCATGCATCATATGTCAAAATTTCTTATAAAACAGTATTAATGGCCATTTGTATGAGCACTTATCAAAGCAGGCCTCAGATGAGCAATCGGACCGCACGGATGGATTCAGAACGACGAACAGAGTCCAACGGACTCGAAATCGACCAAATCCGACATCTGGAGCTCCCACAATGGGCCCAAGAAGTTCTGGCCCACGGCGCGCCATGTGGCGCCCGCTCACTGCTTCCAGATCGCACCGGCTTCCACCTTCATCCGGAGAGTAGATCTTAGCCTTCAATCTTCTATCAAACGGATGAGAACCGTGTGCACGCCCGCGGTCGCCGCGACAAAGCAGCAGGCGTAGCATAGCAGTTGGAGCGCACGCCCGCGCCCATGCGACGTGGGTTCGACCCGCGCAGAGTTGAAATTCGGAGATGGTGCCGCGCGCGGGCGAAATTGGGCCTCCCGATCAGCAGCAAACGGACGAGATAGTGTGACGTGGTGCCCGCAGATGCGGCCTGGCCAGACGCGCGCGATGACGCAGGTGCAAGGGCGCAATCTAGGCAAGCGCCTCGCGTGAGATCCCAGCAGTTCGATCTTCGATCGGATAGCTCGTGGCACGTGCACGTGGATCGAGCGCGAGGAAGCACGGCTGTGGGCGAGCGACCGGCGGGCAGGGGTCTTCACCGACATTTTGGGAAGGGTTTTAGCGACGTCTCGGACGTCGCTAAAACCCCTTCTTCATTTGGAAAGTCATTCTCTCTATTTAAACCCCTTCCAACCACCCATTCAAGGCATTCACTCCACTTGCAACTACTCTGCCCCCTTCTTAGCTACCTTTAGGCCTTTTTGTAATCGCTGGACACAACAAGCCACCGACGGAGCCCTCTCCACCACCGTGGCTACCTTGCCACCCTCCCTCTCTCTATCTTTCTTTCCTTCTTTTAAGCTTTACTTTACTTATGTTTAAGCATGTATCTAATGTTGTAATTTATGAACTAAAGCTGCATGGTTAATGAAGTTGTTTTCTATTCAGTTGTTTGCTCTATTTTCTATTCAAATTACATGTTATAAATGAAACAACTCTAACCCTAATCTCTCTCTCTCTCTCTCTTGCTTTTCAACCGCGCCTTTTCGCAAGCAAAACCCCGTGATTTTCGTGACAATAAGTGACAAGAAAAATTCAGTTTTCACGCCTCCCTGAGACCGACACTCAGACTCACATCCGTTTCTTTACTTTAAAACCGACGTCGCAAGTGCAAACTATAACGACACTTCTAAACACACACGCACGAACCACGTCAGATAGTGCTATCTCAAAGTACTTGCACCAGAGCTCCCTCAAGGATTGGTAATGGGAATGATGATCCCGATACATCTGTTGTAAGATTAAGCTAAGAATAAGCATAGGGGAGACAAAAAAAAAAGTTTTAAACCAAAAACACACCCTTTTAAATGTTGGCTTTTCACAAGCACAGACACAAGATTTTAAAGGTTTTTGCAAGTTACAAATCAGATTCAAGAGCTAGAAGAAATCCTAAATACAAAAATTTCGAGTCATCTGAATTAACAAGGGATTAATCTGTGAATTTTTGGAGGATATATTGATCCCAATTCATCTAATTTTTTGATTAAAAAAAAATCCGATGTTTATCTTCAACAAATCCCGTACATCTCGTGTTAGGATCAACCAAGGTCCCGTAATCTCTTTCTCCTCAAAAGTTGAAAAAATTAGATTTCCCCAAAAATTTTGTTTCGTAAAAATTTGTTTTGCTAAGAGACTAGCAAAAGATCAGCATGGGGGTGTGATAAATGCGAGTTTCTCATCATTTTTATGCCCTAAACAAATATAACTCTTAGAATCTTAACTCCGCGAATGGATTTTTGGGCTGCATTAGGCATAAAATTAAGTTAGGCATGCATTACACATTTTGTTGCCTTTTTGATGTGTTTGTTTGAGTGTTAGTGTTAACAGATAATCAGATCCCTAGAACCCTAGCACTCAGGAAGGCAACTGGTGAAGGAGAAGCTCAAACCTGCTAGGACTCAGCCTAATCCAACTCATCATAGCTGGATACCAGCTCATTTAAACTAGGGCTAGCTCATCCTAGCTCCATTCAGCTCATTTCAGCTGAATGGTAGCTCAAGATAGCTCATCTTAGCTCACCCTAGCTCAAGTCAACTTAGATCCAGCTTAACTTAGTTGATTCTAGCTCATCTCAGTTCCCATCAATTCACTTGGAGCTCTAGCTAGCTCGGTTAAGTTGACTGGAGTCCACCTTAGCTCAGGTCTAGCTACCTCTAGCTCTACTCAACTCAAGCCAGTTGAAGATGACTTCACCTTAGCTCAGGCTAGCTCAAGTCCAGCTTTCGGGGACTCCACTTAGTTGAACTTAGTTGAGCTAAGTTACCTTAGCTACTTCAGCTAGCTAGGTCCTCCCCGGGAAGATCAGACCTAGCTCACCTCAGCATATCTTAGCAGAAGGCAGCTTACTTTAACTTGGCTTAGCAGCTACCAAAGAACTAGTAAGCTAAGCTAGCTAAAGTAGCTCCTTGCGATTCTCTTTAGCAATCACCAGCTCCTATGCAGCTCCAGACAACTCTCCTTCAGCTCCTCTGCTCAAAACCCTAGCTCCTTCTGCTCCTTACCCTACTCATCTACTAGCTTAGCTATGCAACTCCTTGGACATCCACCATCCACCCTACGTAGCCCTAATTCCCAGCTAACTTGCTCCGCCTAAGCTACCCAACTTGGTGCCAACTCAACCACAACCCTTCACACCACCATCACCACCAAGAGACACCACCATGTTAATGCCAAAACCCCCCTTAACTACCCTTGAAGTTGGCACCAACCTAACCATTCATCTCCCCCATACAACAAACCTCCCAAGCCATCTCCACCATCCACCTACTCCCTTCCAGAAGCCCCCATAGTTGGTGCCAAAACCATGGCACCTCTCCATGGTTGGCGCCAACCTATGGTGCCTCTCCACCACCACCCTCACATCCCTTAAGGTGGCGCCACCCATCCTACACCTTAGGATCCCCATAACCACCACTAACCACCTTCTAAAACCCATCCTAGCCCTACACATAATCCCCAAGCCAACCACCCTTCTCTACCTCTATAAAAACCCTCCTAACCACCACCAAAAACTCATCCTCCCTTAGTGTTAATTCCACCCTAAGCCAACCTATAACCCACGGCCAAGAAAAAGAAGGAAGGAGGAAGATTAAGGAGGCTATCCCTTTCCTCCTTGGTGCCTTCTTCCTCTCCATTCTTCTCCTTGTGCCACACCAAGAGGAGGAGCAAGCTCTTATCAAGGAGGATGGCCAGGCATTGGAGGAGAAACTAGGGTGGTGCACGCCCACCCTTGGAGGAGACAATTGAGGTGGAGAGCATCCACCTTGGAGGACCCATTCAAGGAAGGAGAAGAAGGAGACCTCTTTTTCAAGCTAAGGAGCAGCTAGGCTTGGAGCAGGAAGACTCTCTTCTTCACTAGATTTTGCAAGAGGATTTGTGCTTTTAGTATTTCTTTATTTTCAATTTCAAGTAGAAGCATTCCTCTACATGTTTTTGTAAAACACAATTCCATCAAATCAAATTGCCTTCTTTTCATTTTTTGTCGCATTCACTTTTATCTCATTTCTAGCACTTTTTCACTCCCTCTCCCTAATTACTCTAGGCCTCCACGTGCCTAGAGTGAGCTTAGGGAGAGTCTATTCTTGTCACCGTAAGTTTAGCTTATAGGTGTTAGTCTCTTTCCCTCGTTAAAAGTGCGATTACCGGTTATTTCAAAAATCATAAAAATATATATGCAAAAATTACAAAAAGAAAGGTGATTTCTGTATTCAAGCAAGAGATTCAATTTTGCAAAAAGTTGCCTCCTTGGATGACCCTAGATACCACCACTAGCTAGGTTATAAATTTAAAAGCAATTGCAATTTGACGCATTACAACAATTTAAAACCCTAATTTCAAATCAAGCCAATTTTTCACATCAGCATTCTCTTGTCTTTTAAACACAGATCACTCTCTAATCTCTGTCATGATCATTTCTACCTCACAAATTACAAGACTTATCACCTACTCACTTAGATTCACTCCACCTGCACCAGATCACCTCCACTGTCTATGACGGAGAAATTTGAGCTAAATCACACTCACAAGAGGTCCTCCATCACCTATTCACCTCATCAGGACCCCCATTGATGCGTATAATTTCACCTATAATCATCTACATGTTAAATGCCCAATTTCACACCTTTCCTCTGAGCTCGCTGTCAATGGCGGCTCAGAAGATGTTTATTCACCTAATTAACCACCCTATTACCATTGCCCAACCCTCATAAGCATTTCCCCTCACTCAATTGAGTGAGAGGGCAATTCTTGAGTTCAGACAAACTCAAGATGTGATTTATTGCATTTCTTGACAAATCTGCGGGCAATTCTTGAGTTCAGACAAACTCAAGATGTGATTTATTGCATTTCTTGATAGATCTGTACTTCTGATTTGTAATTGATAGAATAGTTGTGTTTCTAAAGTTCTTTGCAACCTCAGGAAGCTTTTAAGATCTTCCTCGATCTATTTCATGGAGATTTTATCTCCAGCGATCATAATCGGTGTTCATCGAAGCTTCGACGAGTTGAACTTGAGATACAGCCTTCGAAACTATGTGAGAATCTCTAGATTATCTTCTTTTGATATGAGAATCATAATTCACTAGTTGTATTTGAATTTAAACAGTGAATCTTTGTTATCAAAAGTCATCTTCTCCAACTCTGGCGGAGTTGGAGAGACAATTCATTTGAAATCTAGAGCTTGGAAGTAGATCATAGAGCAAGAGTGCAATCCGTAGAGCTTAGTTTAACCCTTCTTTTGGTCTGATAAGTTGTGATTTGAACTATTGAACAAACCCATAACAAACCTCCAGCGATGAGCTCAGAGGCACTTAAATAGAAATCAAAATTCGATTTTGAGGTTTGAACAACTTCCTAGAGTTTAATTTAATATATCCAAGCTTTTAATTGGATTCGAGAAACTTTGGTGTAGAAAGTCAAATCTCAAGCTTTGTAGGTTAACCCTAAGTTGATTATGAGATTTAAAGATTTAAATCTATGATTTTTAGGTTGAAATAAGTTCCTGGGTTGATTTCGAATTGATTTGAATTAGTTTTATGGAGTTTTCATGTAGATACCAATTTTTGTCCTGTTTGGGTTCCAAAAGGAACCCAACACTGTTCTTGGTGCTCTTGATGAGTTTAAACCTCGAATTTTGCACAAATCAATCATTGAATGTCTGGTGATTCAATTCAAACCTTTTCCAACTAACTTAATTTCTCTACTGGAATAATTCACACCGGAATCAATGTCTTATACACTGAGAACGAAGCTCAGAAGTTCTAGAGCTTTTGAAACCTTCCTAGACCTCCCTCTCTCTTCTAATCCCTGCGAAATTCATCTCTGAAGCATTTCGAGACCCTCACTTGAGGGCATTTCATCATCTGTAGGTCATTTGACCTGAACATATCCTCAAAAGCACATTCCAGACCATGGCAACAGTGCCATGTTCACTCGTTGAGTACTTGGATCAAGAGTTAACCAATTACCAAATTGGTGCTAAAATTGTGTAGATGAGGGTTACAGCTTTCGATTGAGTTATCGTTTACTGGATTTGATAAATCAAGTCGGCCGAAATCATTCCTCAAAGATCTGGCCACGAACGTTGCAACGAAGGAGAACTGGCTGAGTTAAGTCCCACATCAGGAATGAATGAAGCATCGCACACATATTTAAGGGATTTGGTGCCCCAGCGCTTCAGTCGTCAGCGCTAGGTGCACTAAATACCTATATCCCTCTGAGCATTCTCTTGAGCGTGTGCATGCACGTGCGTATGTGTGTGTGCGCGCCTGTGTGCACGTGGGCCCAAGTGGGTGTGAGAGTTTCATGGACCTGAATGGGCCCGTTATTGTGTAAACTAAAATGGCTAAAATTCACACTTAAATGAACTAGGATTAGGCCTCAAGTAGGGTTTGATCCAGTTCTCGTGGATTGTGTATCCTCAAAAAGGGTCTGGTCTTCCCATTAATTAATTTTGGTTTAAGTGACAAAAACGTGAGTAAAGGGTTTAAAAATGACTAATTGTGAAGAAGTGAGCACAATGAATTAAAGAGAGAAGAGAAGAGGGAAAGATTAAGAACTGGGTGAGAGATGCATGAGTCGAGAGCTTAAATGTTAACTTGGATTAAAGAGAAAGAAGAGAATTTAAGATAAGAGTGGACTAATTAAAGAAGATAAAGAGACGTCTGCTAGATTGATTGGAAGTCTGATTTCTACATTTAAGTCGTTTAATCATCTAAAGAGATGTCAGATAAGAGAGAAAAAGAAAAGAGAGAAGGCTGAAGGTTGATTTAGAGATAAAGTGTTTAAGCTTCTCATATATATAAGGCATTCATTTTGTATTGTAAATTCTTTTATGTCTTATATTTTGTAAACTCTTGTAATAAATGTTTCTTTTCATGTTATTCAATGTAAAATCATTCATGTATTTTTCTTGCATTAATGTAATAGTTGTATGCTTTAATAGTTTAATTTTATATGCAATTGTTTATGTGTTTAACATATAACTTAATTATAGACTTAATTAATAAAGTAATTAGTAATATTATGCATTAGAATAAAAATGGTGAATTAAATTAAGTTTATACCTCAGTAAACGACCCGAACTCAACCAATTAAAAGAATAAAAATCTAAAATATTAGGTTAGCTTAACCCTATATAACAATTAACGACAACAATTTAATTATTCAACTTAACCTAAGTTTATTCTTTACATGATTAATTAAAACAATAACCTTAATTAACTGTGTTGAGAATTAAATGATCAAGGGACTGCCCAGTAAATCTGAGCACAGGCTCAATGAGCATGTGAAAACCTACTTGGAGTACGATATAGTCTTTCAAGTAATTTGCAAAATAAATATTGTTTGCTGAGAGATTATTTGAGGTTTCAAAATAGGAGCTATACTCAATGTTTTATAAAGGAGAAATCATCTAAACAAAGAAAAGTTCTTGTCCTTTACCTTTGAAAGATTAGGACATTTGTTGAAAAAAAAATAAAGTTTAATAGGATCAAGGGGTGGGTTACAAACTTACAACTTGGGACATTTTTTATAAACTATTCTTTTTTAAAAATTATTGCTTAAGGGTAGGATGCACTCAAATTAGAGAAACACACTTTAGCATGAGATATTGAATCTCACATGTTTTCCATGTCATCGTAAGGCATTGTGAAAGTGAATCATATTTAATACATATGACATGTGTGGTAACTCAGGTCTAAACTCAAGTATAATTGTAAAAATTATCTCTAATAACTTGTTAGATACAAACTCAATGAAATCAGAGATAATAGTCCAAAATATTTAAGCCCAAATTATCATAGTGTAATTCTTAATTCTCTATATCCATGGCTTGATTTCTAAGTTTAAACTATTGCACTGTTTTTGGATATCAAAGCTTTCCCTACTTAAATTTGCAATATTTCTATTTCACATTAACCTATATACCTCCGATAATATTGTCAATCATCTCACCTTATGATACACCCCTATGCTATCCCAAAGTAGCTCTTTTCTCTAACTAAAATGAGTTTGGCTTTGATTATCAATTCTTACAACCTAAGCCTATATCTAAATCTAATTAATAAAGATCAGCTTGACAACTTATTTTATATTGATTTAGTTGACTTAAAGACAACTATCCAGATATTTATGGTGTGAGATGTGGAGTATAAGATGAAGGCGAACTGCTCAAATATTTCTATCAATCTTCAATTGGTAATATAGGCTTATACATCAAATTAATTCAATTGAAATTATTATAATATGATTTCAATTTTTAGCTTTGTCAAATTGGACGGGACGAGAAACTTTCTAATCTCTTTAGAGTATTACATTGCATCCAAGCTTCAAACTAGTTATTTCTACGTTCATTTCCTTGTACACTTATTCCCTTTCTTCACCATTTATAGGCAATGCTTTCCTACCTATCCATTTTCTTGAATTTTATGCTAGAATCGAACTCATCAAAGGGTGTTTATGTGACCCATTCATGGAAGAAGATATGTCATATGCATCTCCTAGACTTGGAACTTACATGAGAATGACTAACCCTTAATGGAAGGGACACTCATGCTGCATATTAACTCGAGACAAAGCCCTCCTTCTCACTCATTTGACTAGACATACTTTCACAAAAGCCACCATTATTTCCTCCTATGTTTTCCATCGCGACACAAGCATAAGAAGTGAGGTGAAGGAACAAAGAAACAACTCATTTTTTCATCACAATTATGCATCTATGTATTCAAATAACCCTTGCAAATCTATCATTCTACTCATTCCATTTCTTTAGCACTTCAAGGCAGTATCTACTTGTTTCTCATCAATTAAAACCCCCTTCCATACTTTTCAATGATCAACTTATAATTCATTGGAGTGTCGTTCTTGAACATTTGGATTTTCATTAGGTGGTATGTACATTCAATGTGAAGAAAAGTAATGGAGGTTATATTTTCCTTTTTTTATTGTATTCTTGTGCATGTTTATCGATAATCATCATTTTATGAGAATATACTCATAAGGTGCTAATAACTTTTAATGCCTCAAAATCTAGCTCCCAAGTCATTTTGGCCCCATCGATACTTGTTGGGGTCAAGTTGGGTCAAAGTACCTCGTAAAACATGAAAAACTCACATTTTTTATCAACCACGATCAAACCTTTTTCAAATAGGTCATATGTGATACCATTGGATTTGTCTTGTCGCAAGCTTCCCAATGGATCTTGTCTTGCAAGAATTTGAGGTCTATTAACTCAAGTTGTGCACAAAATAACATAGGCAGGTAGATGTAAATAAACCAGAACTTGGGGGTATTTTTGTTAAAATCCAATCTTCCTAATCCTAATCCAAGTCTTAAAAGGCCTATAAAAGACTTTAATTAGGGTTCTGGACCTCATTGAACTCCCCTAAGCTGCACACAACTCAAGAGAGGGAGAGAGAAGATAAGAGAAGAAAAGGAAGAAGAAAGAGAATGGAAGGAGAAGAGGAAGGGTTAAATGCCAAAGGACATTGGTAGGGGAGGGACTCCTCTACAATTTCTCACTATAACCAACGACGGGGCATCCAAATGGCGACATGTGGCAATGGTGCCACCACTGAGGGGCACATGTCAGCACATGAGTGAAAGGGGAAGCAATAGAACACACGTGCACAAGAGAGGAGAGCTGTGAGACCACTCATGATCGTGAAGAGGCACCTAACATGCGATGCGTGCCATGGGATGCTCAGATCATGCCAAGCATCAATCCGCATGAACAAGCAGGAGTCTAGTTATTAAGTGCCACATGACAGTGTGGTTTAAGGCTAGCTCAGAACATTCGATTGGCCAATTCAACCCTGTTTAGGATACTTTTACATATTTCGAGTGGTTTAAGGAAATCTAGAACTCCAATTCCCGCAAATAAATACTCGTTGGAATTGTCTCTGAGTACCTGATGGATTTTAATCCGTATAAAATCAAAATCGAATGATTTTCTAAATCCCAAGAGCAATCCCTTCGTCAAATTATCAACCCAAAACCAAAGAAATGAGAGATAAGATGGAGGTATACCAGAATCCATTGCAACGGATATTCGACGAGGATGCTCCTTGAAATCCTTTGGAGATTGCAGAATCCCTTTCTCCAGAGAATAGGCAATGGTTCTTCCAGAGGTACAAAGAGCGAAAGCGGAAACTAAACTGAATAGAGAGTGTATCCCTTGAGTTTCTCTCTTGGGCTCTTTTATATTGTCTGCAATGGTATGCAGAGAAAATGTAAACTCGCCCACTCCACACACACCCCTCCGAGGACCATAACCATTGGAATTAAAATGACAATTCTGCCCATCAAAGAATTGCATTTCCCTTATGGTTTCCATGTATGAATTCCTATACCCTTATGAGATGTGAATGTGATGGTAACGCCATCATTCATCATAACTAACTAAAATTAGTTAGAATCTATTGATAAATGCTCCTAAATAATCGTCTGAGGATCATGATTCCGCACTAATGTAATTTGAGAAGAAAACAAGAAAACATGGTTAATTCTGCTATTTTAACATTCAATCACAAATGTAGATTAACCAATGAGTTGATAAGGGGTTAATTTAAGGTCAAATGAACTTAGAAGACCAAAAAGTGGGCTCACACTGACTGAATCAAGGTTTCATACATTTTGAGGATTAAAATATCATTGAAAATCCTAATTACCAGCCACACTTAAATTGAAAGGGTTATGGTCGAGATAAATTCAATATAAACCTCCTAAAAATCATTGAAAAATATTCTAAGAGATTTTGTACCTTTGGTTTAACTATCTGAACCCATTTTGAAAAAGAACAGAGAGATTCAGACAGGAAATTATCTTGATTTAGTCTCTTATACAATTTACGAAATTAGGTTAACACCAAAATTTGGACCCAATTAGAGTCCATTTTGACCCAAATTGCATTTTTACCTCTAAAAAATTTATTTCTCACATCCAGACCCCTAGGTTTCAAGTTTATTAACATAAGGCCCCTAACTTTTTGACTTCTTCACAAACAAGTCCCCACTGCCTGCAACTCCTAAACCAAGTCAAACCCAACTTTGATCGATGAGATCTCTTCAATTCCTCAATTAAATCCCTCTGAATTTGGAGGGATCGATTGCCTAGAAATCCCCTTCCATCTGAATCAGATCTCATGTCCTAACTCGAGGGGGATCATCTAGGAGAGCTCACGAAAAATGTGGTATATTCTTGATTCCAAATCCGAATTCATTGCACTTAATCTTCCTAATTAAGCTCGAATTTGAGCTCTATATAAGCTCTACGAAGTTCCTACGTCTTCCTAAGCCCAGTTCTGGCCACAAAACATCTTCTCCTTCTTCCTCTGGCCACCTTCGATTGCAGCTTTGGCAAGCCCCCTCAACTTCTTCCTCAGGTCTCCTAATGACCAAATTGGGAGCACCACTATTTTCCTTACGACCATCCGCTCCTCGCCGGCCACAACAGGAGTTTCCTTCTCCCCTTCTTCCTTGTCGTCTACCCCACTTGAGGCTTCGTCATCCTCGGCTCTTTCAAGCCACGTCGGCGACGATTCCATTCCCTTTTCATCCATAATTTAGGTCTCTCTCTCTCCCTTACTCTTTGGGTTAGGATCAGGTCTTTAGGACTTGGTTTCGACCACTTGCTCACCCACTCCCACTCTATCTTCTTCGCATTCGTCCGGCTGCTACATTGCACCAAACGCAATGCCAAAACCTCAATTACCTTCCTCTCACTCCACAGAACAAAAGCCCCAACCTTATTGGGTGCTTTGACCATGCATCCACCTCCCCCATCAAACCCACCTTTCGTTGTCTTCTCTGACGTCACATGACCTTCACAGTGCTCCAAACCCCACGAAACCACTGCCATCATCTTCCTCATCTCACAGAGAAGCTCTGGAGCTTTCTAATTTGGGCTTATAGCCCGTATTTCGAGTCTCAGGTCTTCACTGTCGTCGACCTCACCACCGACCAACAGTCGCCTCCATCTGCCATGCTTTGACCACCAATGACCATGCTACCACCTTCAATAGGTGCGGAACTACTTCAGAGGGACTCCAGGCCCTTGATCGGGCACCTCAACAACCGCAACAACATCAATTGGAGGAGTTTCTCCACCTACTGCACGTGCGAAGAAAGCTTCCCAACATAGTTCCACATCGTCGAGACACATTTTGGAGTTTGGTTCATATTATTTTGCGCCCACTAATCGTTCGCCCAAGACACAGGGGTTGGGCCACTTCACACACATGCACACTCCTCGCTCGTGCCCCATGCACACGGCCTAGTTCCCGGATCCATTTACCTGCTAACCCAATTAGAGAGAGAAAGAGGGGAATTTCTAAGGGAAGGAGGGGATTTTTGCACTGTGCTACCTCAAGATTCGTGCCTACACTTAGGCAATTTCAGGAGATTGGGGCTTGGACTTTAAGGTGTCTAATGGTTGTTCTCGACGTCTGATTTGAGAAGGAAATTAACTCTAATTTGGTTACTGTTGGCTGAGGTTTGAATTGTGATTTGAGCTAAGTGTTGGGCTTTGGTGGTTTCAACCATCACTTTTTGGGCTTTTCTTTATATTTTTTGCCATTTGACTCTTGAGATACAATTTGAATATATTTTTGAGAGGATTATTCATTGCGTATCATTATTGTGAATCAAATTATTTGTGCTCATTTATATTCATTGATTAGTAGTTTAATTGTAACAACTTGCTCCCTACGAACGACCTCGGAACTCACTATTTTCAAGCATTACAAATTTAAGTGTTGCTGCACTTTTATCACCTATACTACAACATATTTGTTTTCTAAAACACGGTAGAAGCGTTCAACAGAATGGTCTAATAATATAATTAGATCACATTAAAGACCGTGAACGTGATGTTAATATGTATGTATATGATAATATATAATTCTGTAATAATAATATATGACGGTTCGCATTATGATTATAACAATCTTCCACTCGAACCACATATATTATTCTTATAGCCATACGTTTGCATATACCTGTATGAGCTCAATAATACAACATCACAACAAACCACATCTCTACCAATCTCGTCCATACTATGTTAACATACGACCAAGGTTGGCTAAAATCAACTAGACCAAACAATGATCACATACATTAACACAAGTAATGACCTAGATCTGATATAGGTAGATAACATGAAAATTGCATATTAACGTGATCTATACATGCCCATTTTCAACTGGTTCTAAACCTTATCATATAAGAGATCACATGGCAAGGACTAATGAGTTGGATAGTGTAAATGAAAATTATTATCCGCATAACTGAAATACATGTCCATATATGAAACACCAAAATAGAATAAGCTCTCACTGAATTGTTATATTACAGAATATATATACAACACCTATGCAAACAACATTCTCATGAAAACCTTTAGTGTTAGACCTTTAGTGAGTGGGCACTACTAGAAAATAGGGTATTCACGACACTTTTAATTCGACCGTTCATGTAAAATGAGTACCACGATATACGGCGATTTTTATAAAAACTGTTATATTATATACGACGATTCTATCTTGTAACTGTCATTTAAAATGCGTAATTCAATCTATACGACGGTTTAACAAAAATCGTCGTATATATTGATTCCGAATTTTGGTTAGGCAGCATTTCTTCGTGCCCTATCTGACTTTAAATGATAATTTTGACAAAAGCCATCGTGTAAAGCACTTGTGCCCTACATCCAGCACCCGACCCCTTGTGCCCTATTCACTCATCCTCTCCGTCAACATCGATCTCCTCCTCCTCTGTCAACCTCTCCTCCTCGTAAGGCTCTACTCCTCCTTGAACTCCTAACCATGCCGCCTCCTTGCCGCGCACAGCCCCCCCCCCCCCCCCCGCCGCGCACTCCTCCCATGCACCGCCACCCCAACCCCCCTTCCTCCTCCCATTCGCCGCCACCCCTCCTCCTCCCATTCGCAACCCCCCCCTCCTCATTTCCATTCCTAGCCACCCCCTCCTCCTCCTCCTCCCATTGCTATCCTCCAAATCCCAAATTCTTTTGTATTAATTAATTGTTAAATTTGGTTAATTTTTTAAATTTATTTTAGTTATTTACTTATAAATATTGGTAATTTGATTTATGTATCTCGCGTTATCGGACACCTTCTTTATGATTCACGCGGTTTGTTAAAGTATGAAATTAAGTTGTCTTAATTCATTTGTGAATGAATGTGAAGGTTTAGAATGTGAATTTTTAATTATGTTTAGAATATGGGGTGTGCCCACTTAGGTTTAAAATGTGAATTTTTTTTCTAATGTGTTTGATTGATTGTGGGGTATACCCACTTTCTTCTAACTGTTTATTTGATTTTATTATGTATGTTTGATTGATTTAACAAATTGAATTTGATTCTATTATGTACTCACTTTATGTTTGTTTGATGTTATTATTTTAATTCATTAATTATAGATACACACACTTACACAAATCTAGATACACTTGAGGCCAAACAATAGGTATTTTAACCTCTAGGTTACAGGTTTTGGAAGGGGATAATCGTGTCAAAATACTTACCTATTGACAATTATGATCATGTTATACGGACAATGTAAAGTGTTTGTATACCTCACTTACATTCAGGAAACTTTATCTTTATAGCATGCCATAAGAGTCGTCCTTTGTTCAGAGAAGTTTTGAACAAAGGGGAGTCATTGAAGATTTGATCACAACTTAGGGTTGCTTGTTATATGAAACCGATGTCTGGTGGAATTTCGATAGTATCTTTTCATTCTTCTCCAGTATACCAACTATTCTTACCGACATTCCTAATGCACTTGTACATGGGAGTTATTGGAAATGTAGTTAAGGTCAGTCTTGGGGGTTATACTGGAGAAGTGTAAGAAAATGCTACTGAAATTTCTACAGACACCAATTATATGTAACAAGTAACGTTGTGATCAAATTTTTAATGATGGACTATTAAGTGAAAACCTTAATCAAAATACAAATACTGTTATAAATCATATTATAATTATGGGGTGATTTTATTTCATTTTTGTAGATTATCATGGATAAGTCTTGGATTAGTTTGAGGAACTCGGATTACTCTTGATACAAGAATGGAGTGAGAGAGTTCCTTAATTGGGCATTTCATGACAATAGGAAGTCATTCAGACGATGAGACAAGTTCGACAGGATATTTTGCCCATGTAGGAGGTGCTTGAATGGATATGCACATAATAAGAACACTATATACAAGCACACGAATTGCAATGGTTGTTGATAGTATTATACTAAGTTGATTGCTCATTGAGAGGATCTTACAGAAGAAGTCAGACTATCTCCGATAGATTTCGATAAGACAACTGTTGATATTGAAGCTAATGACATCAATGAAATGCTTGATGAGATGAAAGCAGGAGTTGAAGATCTGGCTAGTGAGGAAACTTGTAATCAATTTTATGATGCTATTAGGGTAGCAGATGAACTTATTGCCCCTGGTATCACATCCATTTCTAAGTTGTCATTTCATTTGAAGTTATTTCGGATGAAGGCTATGAATGGAACGACCTTTAAATTGATGTCCGAGGTGCTTGAATTCATTGGAGAATTTTTAAATGATCCGAAAGGTTATCCAAAGATATGGTATGAAATAAAGAAATAAATTCGTAGACTTAGTTTAAATTGCAAGAAAATTGACACTTGTCCAAATGATTAAGTGTTATACAGAAATGAATATGCAGAGTTGACGAATTGTCCACAGTGTGGTGTTGAGAAATTTAAAGTGGAAAATTCACTAAATACAAGGCCCAAAAAATACCCGGAGAAGGTTCTACGTTATTTTCCATTGATTCCTAGGCTTCAACGCGTTTTTATTTCAAGTAAAATTGCAAATTTGATAACATCACATATGAATAACATGTCATGAGATGGTCGCATTCGTCATCCCGTAGATTCAGAAGAGTGGAAAATGTTTGACAACACTCATTTAGCATTTACAGATGATGCAAGAAATGCCAGATTGGGTCTTGCAAGTGATGGGTTTAATCCTTTTAAGAACGTGTACCCATCCTATTCAATTTAGTTAGTTGTTGGTCGCGGAGACTGGTTTGATTATATTTTATTACTCGAAAACAGAAAATCTCCGAGGTCAACTCAGGGAGTAAAACTCGATTCTAGAAGCGTAGAAAATTATAATTTATAATATATACTGTTTTACAAAAAGGTTGAAGAAAGGAAAATAAAAATGTCTTCTTTTCTTCTCTCTTTTCTTCTTTAGCCTTCCTCTCTCTCTCTCTTTTCAGATGTCTGACTCCAAGGGTCAGATGCCTTAAATGTCACTTGCTACAGTGTTTTGCCTCTTCGCTGCTACTGGTTCTTCTTCCTCTTGGATTCTTCTTCTTCTCTATTGAGCTGCGCCTCCTCCTTCTTCTTTTTCTTCCTTTCTTTCTGCCCTGTGCCTATGCTTTCTCTTTTCTCTTCTTCTTCTCTATTGTGCCAAGTCCTTCTTCTTCTTTCTCTTTCTACCTCAGCTTCTCTACGGCTATAGTGCCGTCTTCATCTTCCTCCTTTGCTTCTCTGCTGTGCGAGTCCTTCTCCCTTTCCCTCTGGTCGCAGCTTTCTTCTTGCGGCTATGTCCTCGCCGCTCCTCCTCCTTAGATTCCTCTCCTGTTCCCCACACAGGTGTTCGGTCAGGAAAAACCTAACCCCTACCCTCCCTGCATCTCTCTCTCTCAAATTCACTCCAGGGTTCGCTCTCCCAGAGCCTTGGTCGGGTATGCGGGTCGGGTGATGAGCCTGGGACCAAGCGCACTGGCGTGAGTGGTGCGTGAGGTGTGCACAGGCAGGGTTAGTCGGATCCGAGGGCCAGTTCCGCGGGGGAATTGTTGCGGACAAGGCGTAGTAAGGGCGAGGGACCTCACCCCTGTGTGTTTTAAGGCAACTAGCCTAAGACACTTTTTCAATTTATGCGTGTGTGCTCGCTCGCAAACTTCCGAGGAGGGATTAAAGTCCCACCTGCTTCCACGCTTGCGCCCGTAGCAAAAGGCTTCCCTGATCGCAGCAGCTGTTACTACCTTTGACACCAATTGACAGCCCCGAAGTGTGCTCGAGTGTCTTCTGCGCAGCCTGAGACAGAGATCAGGGACTGGCGTAGCCTGGAGCTTTGAAGCAAGCAAGTTGCTTGCGGTCGTCAATGGCAGCCGAGGGCTAAACCTGAAAGCACTGAATACAGCCTTGCGTCTCCATTAAAACACACGAGGAGCTTCGCCGAGTCTTGGCGAAGGTGGGACGGTGGTTGGCGTGGCTCAGATCGGCCTAGGCATGCGTGCCTAGGTCTGTCTGTGACCGTGTGAGTGGGTTTGTCCGGTGGAAGAGTGGAGTGTGTGTGGCGGTCTGTGAGTGGGTGGAAAGTGTTCAGCGGTCGATGGTGGAGGTGAAGAGGTTGGTGGCGAGACGTGTGGAGGCGTGGAGTGATGGGTGCGTCTCGCCAGATGTTGGCTGAAGATGGAGAAGATGGCGGAGGTGTGTGAGAAGTGGGGTGGAAAATCAAAAATAAATGAGGGAAAAATAAAGAGTAGAAAGAGGGGACTTAACTAAGAGTCTCTGGACGAACGGGGAGGGGGCGGAGGTGGCGAGCGGTTGTGCTGCTGTCGCTGGAGATGAAAGGGCCTAGGAGAAGGGACGGCGAGGAGGAAGAGGCGCTGGAGGGTGCCTGCTGGTACGGCCAGGCACAGTGAACGACAGCGGAGGTAATCCTGCCACTGGTATGGTGGCAGGGCGACGAGAGAGGAGGAGGGTGGTAGTCGGAGCCTGCGGGCAAATGGCCTGAGGAGGAGATGAATTTTGAGGGTTTTCTTCGGTCAAAACAGGCTTGAAGGAAGCAGCAGGGGCTGCCGTTCCTTAAATAGGTGCTGGTCGAGAGGAAAACGCAAGAAGGAGACGTGGGCTCCTCGCCGGAGGTATGGACAGGAAATTACCCATACCTCGCGAGTGTTCGCACGAGAGGTATGGTGGCCGGCAGGGCATGGGAGCCGGTCCATGCGAAAGAGGACAACGCAAGGAGTCCTTTCAAATCTGGGGCCGGCTCCCCAAGTCTGTGCAACGCCGTCCTTCGCGCAAAGTTGCCGGAGGTATGGCCTGCACAGGCGGGGGTAGAGGGACCCGATTGAAGAAAGAGACGAGAAAGGTAGGGGGTATCTGCAAGTGTCCAAAAAGTTAAGGGTCAAAAAGTAATTATTGAGGACCGTTTTGTAAAGTGGGTCAAGGCGACCTTTCCTTAAGTCCAAATTTTGGTATAAACCTAATTTGGACCTAAGGAATCCAATGGTGAGGTTGGATTTTAAGTTTGACCATGTTTGATAGTATATTTTGCACAAAACCCAAATTATGTCAAAATTTGGGTATGGTTCTCAATCTAGGTGAAGATAGGTTCCAATGGCCAAATTGAAGGTTCCAAACCCTAGGGAATATTTTTTCATGAATTTTAGAGGGTTTGATTGATTTTTATCTTGCCTGAAACTTTGTGAATTAAAGTGGATTTATTTTAGGGTTACAGAATGTCATTTAATTCCTAGATTTTGTCGTAACACTTTCCTGATCAAATCATCCCACTTTTTCTCTTAGTAAGCCCATTTGACCTGTGTCCAGACCCTCAGAAATCCCATTTATGTACTGCAATGGTAAAATTACAGTTTTACCCCTTGTGAATTATTTTATTTTCAGATTTGTAATTCCCAGATTTAGGCCTTCCCTTAGGTTATGTAGGAGCTTTTGTTCAATTTATCAGGTCAAAATGTGCTAGTTAGGGTTCATGATGAGGTGCTCATCATACCCTTATGCCTAGCTTTTGCTAGTCTCTTAGCAAAAATTTAAGGTTTTAACCTCTATTTTAGACCATGAATTCCTTTCATCAAATTTGATAAGTGCTTTTTCTCTTGTATCCTTGAATAGGTCAAAATGCCAACCATAGGCCTAAAAGGTACTCTAGTACCAACCAAGATCCAAATCTGTCTAGCTTTAGCCTCACTATTTAGCAAAGGTTTTTAAGGCTTACAGGAACTACCCTAAAGTTTATTGGACTCCGTGGTTAGAGCACCCGTGCTTGAGACATTTTTGGCCTTGGTTTAGTTTGCAGTGCATTTTGTAAGAGAGAGACAAAGGGTTTATTTGTTTGGAGTATTTTCTCTTTCTTTTCTTTTTAATTCTAGCTTAGGATTGGCTTCACAACACGGTCTGTATCGGATTCCTCGTCCCCATCATCAATCCTCAAAGGTCCTTGGCAATCGATGCTTCGAGATAGCACCGCCCATGGTAACCCCCAGAACCCTGACTTTCAAGATTTTGAGATAATCCCGTCCATGGTGTTCCGTGGCCGAATTCAGACCCTGGCAATTGACATTTCGTGATAATGCCATCCATGGAATTTAAACCAGCATGGTGCTTACATGCCCCCGGTAGGATATGTAAATATCCTAGGAGACAAGCACCGAGGAGATGATATGTTGCTACGCATCTTTGAGGGGAATTTCCCACCTCTCCACGTTGGGAACTTGTCCAAATCAACTTGCGTTGATCAGCCGCTCCTAATCTAGGTGTCATTTTCAGAATATTTGAAATGCTTCTGCGTGATTTTGATACTTATGCTCGTAGAACCAGACTGTGTGTGTGAATTTGGGTGCCTAGGTTATCGAGTCCCGTAAACCGAAGGTCAGTTAACGAGGTCGAATATTTCCTAAGCCTTAGACCTAATACTTAAGCTTTTCATTTTTCTCAACCTCTTGAGGAATACCTAGATCTTAACAGATACTAAGAGTTTAGCCAAGAATGCCTAAGGTTCGCGTTTTCACTAATCTTGTTGTGCACTTTCTCTTTGCTTTTTTTTAAAGTGGTCTAGAACTTTGGTTAATTCCTTAATTTCTTACTATTGACTGTCCCTTTTTTTTCATTTTTGTGCTCCTTTTTAATATTCTGCTGTTTTCCTGCTTTTGTGAAGCTTACCAGCACTTTCTTCCCTCCTCTCAAAAATTTTTTTTTTTGGTATATGCGGATTTTTTTGTTGAAACATTTTCTTGTTATGTCATTTCATTGCACTTTCATACCCCCCCCATGCCTAAGGTTTACAATGTCCTCATTGTACATTAGGTGCATTTTTATTTGGCCAGGTTCAAGCATTAGGACAGATATTAGGTGAGTGGATGGGTCGAGGTGACTGTTGCGGACGATTTTTAATCTTAGATATGAGTACCTGAGGTGAAGTCGGCGGTCCTAAGGAATGAACCTAAAGTGCAAAGTAATGTCAGAAAAGGGTTTCAATTTTTCAAAAAGAATGACGGGCTGCCTCCAGTTAAGCGCTGAGTTTTACGCCATCGGCTGGGCGGAATTAGCTCAGGGACAATGGAGGATAAATGATGACTCAGCCAAATCTGTATTGGTTACATTAATGAACGGTTTGAGTCTCTGACCATTCACGACGAAGGGTTCGGAATCATGGCTAAGCGGACTGATCTCGATGGCTCCATTTCCAAAAATCTGTCGGATAAGGTATGGTCGACCCACTTGGATCGCAATTTCCCAGGGAACAATTTAAGTCGGGTATCGAAGAGTAGGACCTTCTGACCAGGGTGGAAGATCTTTCTGGATATATACTTGTCATGAAAGGCTTTAACCCACTCTTTGTAGATTCACCAGTTTTCTTACGCATCAAGGCGTAATTCATCAATCTTGCTTATCTGAAGCTTTCTGTGGGTTCCAGCCTTAGAAAGATCTAAGTTGCAATTCCGTACTGCCAAATAGGCTTTGTGCTCTAGTTCAACGGGAAGGTGACATGCCTTCCCGTACACCAATCTAAAAGGAGACATACCTAATTGGGTTTTGTGGGCGGTCCTATAAGCCCACAAAGCTTCCGGAAGTCGGGATGACCAGTCATTCCTGTCAGGTCGAACAGTAACCTGCAGGATTTTCTTGATCTCCCAATTTGATAGTTCAGCTAGACCATTAGTCTGGGGGTGATAAGGAGTAGAGATTCAATGCGACACCCTGTATTTGGTCATCAGTGACCTGAACTAAGCGTTGGTAAAATGGGTCCTTCCATCGGGGATGATCGCACGAGGAATCCCGAACCGTGAGAAGATGTTCTGATGAATGAATTTGATGACGATCTTGTGATCACAGGTTCGGGTCGGAATGGCTTCGATCCATTTGGACACGTAGTCCACAGCGAGTAAAATGTACTCGAAGCCATCCGAGATAGGGAAGGGGCCCATAAAATAAATCCCCCAAATATCAAAAATCTTGCATACGAGAATCGGCTGTAAAGACATCATGTCGCGATGGCTCATGTTGCCCAAAGTTTGGCAATAACTGCATGCCTTACAGTGACTGTATGCGTCCTTGAAGATAGTGGGCTAGTAAAAGCCACACTGGAGGATTTTTGATGCGATTTTATGCCCAGAAAAATGGCCACCGCATGCCTAGTCATGGCAGAAAGAGAGAATGTCATTAATTTCGACTTCCGAGACACATCGCCAGATAATTTGGTCAGCACCTACGCGGAATAAGTACGGGTCTTCCCAGATGTAGTACTTGGCATCGGAGCGCAACTTATCTTTCTTGGCCTTCGGCCAATCAGATGGGATCTGGTTTGATGCCAAGTAGTTTACTATATCAGCAAACCATGGAAGCCTAGTACCAATAGTCAAGAGGTGCTCATCAGGAAAATGCTCTGTGATGGGTCAATATCTCAGAAGGAAGGCGACATGACGGGTCGTCATTCGCGATGTTTTAAAGATATGTTCATTGTAGTATGTTGCGAAATACGATGATCAATTTATTTCAATTTATTACTCGAAATGTAGAATGTTCCGAGGTCGAACTCAGGGAGCAAACTTAATTCTAGAAGCATAAAAATTCACAATTCACTACTTTACAAAAATTAAAGAGAGAGAGAGGGAACAAAAATCTCCTTTTTTTTTCCTTCTTCCTTCTCTTCTCTCTTCCTTCCCTTCTTTCTCTGCCTTTTCTTTCTCAGACGTCTGATTCTTTGAATCAGACACCTTATCTACCCCTTGCTATAGTGCCTTTGCAGGTTCTTCTCCTCTTGGTTTCTTCTTCTCTGCTTGGCCTTCTGGGCTTCTTCTTCTTCTTGCAGTGTGCCTTCTCCTTCTTCAGTTGGCTTCTATCCTCTTCAGCTTCTGCCTTGTCTTTCCTTCTCTTTTCCCTCTGCGAGTCTTCTTCTTTCTCCTGTCTTTCGTTGCTCTTCTTCCTCTTCCTTTTTCTGCGGCTTCCTCCTTCCTATCTTCTTCTGTCTTCAGCTGCTCCTCTGCCTTGAGTTCTTCCTTCTTCTTTCTTCAGCAGCTGCCTCTTCCT
The DNA here is from genome assembly GCA_037157565.1 of Thalassia testudinum. NCBI lineage: Eukaryota > Viridiplantae > Streptophyta > Magnoliopsida > Alismatales > Hydrocharitaceae > Thalassia > Thalassia testudinum. The sequence continues at coordinate 158,846,214 of JAZHRO010000073.1, forward strand.
TCTCCTTCTTTCCGCTGCGCTCCCTCCTTTCCTCTTCTCCTGCTTCCATGCACAATACAAGGTTAGGCAAAACCAAACCCCCTACCCGCCCCGCGTCTCTCTCTCTCTCTTTCAAATTCACTCCAGGGTTTGCTCCCAGAGTCTTAATCGGGTAAGCGGGTCGGGTAACGCTCCCGGGACCAAGCGCACCGGCGTGGGTGGTGCGCAAGGAGTGCTTGGTCGGGTAATCGGGTTCCGCCCAGGCCCGCAGGGCGTGAGCGCGGGCGAGGGCAGGCGCGAGAGCATGGTACGCTGCGCGTGCGTAGGCGAGGGACCTAACCCTTATGTATCGAAGGCGATAAGGCAAAGGCACTTTTTCAATTTATTTGGCTGCGATGCTTCAAGGTTTTCCGAGGTGGGACTAAATGTCCCACCCGCTTTTGCGTCGCGTCCGCAGGAGACCTGCCCCAATTGCCACAATCTCGATCGCCTACTAAGCCAATTGCTTGGCTATGTGAGTTCGCGACACCAATCCGCTCCTCCTGGGACTCTGACGCCTGGAGCACATGACCTGGAGCTCGCGAGCAAGCTTCTTCACGCCTTCGTCAATGACGGAAGAGGGTCGAACCTGCACTTCATGAATACGGCCTCGCGGCCCTATCAAATCACTTGGGGAGCTTCGCCGTGTTGCGGAGAAGGTGAGACGGTGATTGGCTGGCCGCGGGGCGGCCTAGGCGTGTGTGCCTAGGTCACTCTGTGGCCGTGTTTGTGGGGTTGTTCAGTGGAGGTATGGAGCGTGTGTGGCGAGCAGTGAGTGGGTGGAAAGTGGACAGTGGACTGAGCCAGAGCTTGTGAGGTGGTTGGCAAGGCGTGTCGATGCGTGGAGTGATGGGAGCACCTTCGCCGGTGGTCGGCCGGAGATGGGAACGATGGTGGTGGACTGCGGCGTTGAGGGGATAAAAATCGCAATAAAGATGGGGGAAATAAAGAGGGAAGAGAAAGGAATAATTCTAACCTAGCTAAGCGGTCGAAGGGGGGCAGGAGGCGGACGGCTTGTTCCTGCCATCGCCGGAGATGAAGATGTCCAGGGGAGGGGTGACGGCGACGACGACGGGGCTAGAGGCGTGCGTGCTGGTGTTGCATGACGCGGAAGAACGCGATGAAGGCAGCTCTACCACTGGTATTGTGGCAGAGTGACGAAAAAGACGAGGAGTGTTCGCCAGAGCTCGCTGGACTCTTGACCGAAGGAGGAGGAGACGAAATTGAGGGGGATCCCTCAGCCAAGTCGACCTTGCTTCAAACGGTAGCCCCTGCCTCTCCTTAAATAGGTGTTGGCATGGAAGGAAATACGAGGAGGAGGCATGGGCTGGCTCACCGGAGACGTGGCCGGAAAAGAGACCCATACTTCTCGCATGTTCGCATGAGAAGTATGGGTGCCGGCAGGACATGGGAGGAGGTCCATGCGGAAGAGGACAACACATGGGACCCTCCTCCCGTTTTTGGGGCTGGCTCCTATACCCTGCGCAGCGCCATCCTCCACGCAAAGTCGCCGGAGGTATGGCCTGCCGTGGCAAGTGGTAGAGGGACGGTTTGAAAAAAATGAAGGGAAAGTTGAGGGGGTAACTGCAAAAGTTTAAAAAGTTAAGGGTCAGAAAGTAATTATTGAGGATCAATTTGTAAAGTAGGTCAAGGCAAACTTTCCTTAGGTCCAAATTTTGATATAACCCTAATTTTGACCTAAGGAATCCAATAGTGAAGTTGGATTTTAGGTTTGACCACGTTTGACAGGTCAATTTACACAAAAACCCAGATTAGGTCAAAAATTGGGTATGGTTCTCAACCTAGGTCAAGATAGGTTCCAATGGCCAAATTGAAGGTTCTAAACCCTAGGGGATATTTTTTCATGAATTTTAGAGGATTTAATTGATTTTTATATTGCCTGAAACTTCGTGAATTAAAGGAGGTTTGTTTTAGGGTTACAAAATGTCATTTAATTCCTAGAAGCCGCTATAACCCTTTTCAGATCAAATCATCCCACTTTCTCTCTTATTAAGCCCATTTGACCTGTGTTTAGACCCTTAGAAATCCCATTTGTGTACTTCATTGGTAAAATTACAGTTTTACCCCTTGTAAATTGCTTTATACTCAAATTTATAGTTCTCTTATTTAGGCTTTCCTTTAGGTTTTGTAGGAGCTTTTGTATACTTATTTAGGTCAAATGTACTAGTTAGGGTTCATGATGAAGTTCTCATCACGAGACAAATGGTCAACTATCACGTTCTGTCTTCCCGCCTTATCACGAATCTCGAGGTCGAATTCTTGCAACAGCAAGATCCATCGGATTAATCGAGGCCTCGAGTCCTTCTTCGCAAGGAGATGCCTCACCACTGTGTGATCCAAGTAGATTATGACAAAGGAACCCAGGAGATAAGATCTGAATTTTTCGAGGGAAAATACTACAGCTAGCAGCTCTTTCTCCGTAATCGTGTAGCTACGCTGAGCCTCGTCAAGTGTCTAGCTAGCGTAGTAGATGACCACAGGTTTCTCGTCAATCTTCTGCCCCAGAACCGCTCCTACAGCGAAGTCAGATGCATCGCACATGATCTCAAAGGGTTGAGACCAATCAGGGGACTGTAGGATCGGGGCTTATGTGACTCGGTCACGAAGGATCTCAAAAGCTTGAGTGCATTCCTTGGAAATCTCAAAGGGTACATCCTTGGAGAGAAGAGTGGTTAGGGGGCATGCGATTTTCGAGAAATTAGGGATGAAACGACGGTAAAAATCGACATGCCCCAGAAAAGATCAGATGTCCTTGATCGAGCTAGGCATAGGAAGTTTAGAAATCAGGTTAACCTTGGCTCAATCCACTTGGATGCCTCTCTCAGAAAATAAGTGTCCCAGGACGATCCCCTCAGGCACCATAAAGTGGCTCTTTTCCTAGGAAAGAACCAGATTTACGTCAATGCAATGCCTGAGTATGTGAACCAAGTGCTGGAGGCAATCGTCAAATGATGCCCCAAAAACTGAGAAGTCATCCATGAAGACTTCTAGATAATCACCTACCATATCAAAGAATATGGCAAGCATGCACCGCTGAAAAGTCGCAGGTACATTGCAGAGACCGAAAGGCATCCTTCGGAATGCGTACGTCCCAAAGGGGCAGGTGAACATGGTCTTCTCTTGGTCCTCTAGATGAATCGCCACTTGGTTGTAATCGGAGTACCCATCAAGAAGGTAGAAGAATCTATTTCCCGCTAGTTTTTCAAGAATTTGATTAATAACCGGTAGTGGGAAATGATCCTTCTTCGTGGAGGAATTGAGCCTTCGGTAATCTGTGCAGACTCTCCACGAGTTGGCTACACGGGTAGGTATGACTTCTCCGATCTCAGTCGTTAATGGTGGACGCTTTCGCAACCGGTTGCTAGTCTTAGTTTGTTTTAATGCTTATTACATAAGTTTCGTTGTGGTATATAATGAGATAGCTACGATTGTCATTACCATTACAATTTTACTCGGAAATAGTTTCCCGAGGTCGAACTCAGGGAGCTACTGGAATTCTAGAAGTACAATGTTTCTATATTACAAAAATGGGAGAGAGGGAGAAATAGATTTGTGTCTTGTGGCTTTTTCTTCTTCTCTCTCTCTTTGCTTATCTTCTTCTTCTCTTCTTTCTCACGTCTTCTTCCTAGGTCTTCTGGTGGCCTTCAGTTCTTCTGTATTTCCTTTCTTCTTCAGTTCTTCTTCTTCTTTTCTTTATCTTCTTTCTTCCTTCTTTTCTTTTCTTTCACTTCAGCTGCGGAACCTTTTCTTTTCTTTTTCTTCTTCTCTGCTTTGTCTCCCCTGAAGCTTCATCCGTCGTCTAATATCTCAGTCAGACGACTTAAATGGCGGTCTGCTACAGTGCTTCCCCTCTCTTTTCTTCCTTTGCTGCTTCTCCTTCTTCTCTTTTTCTTCTTCTTTGGCCTTCTGCCTTGCTCAGCTGCAAGGCTTCTTCTTCTTCTTCCCGCTTCTTCCTGCGGCCAAGTGTGAACCTTCTTCCCTCGCACCCTGTCCCAGCACAAAGCAAAACCTAACCCTTCCCTCTACCCGCACGTCTCTCTCTCTCTCTGCAAACCGCTCATAGGAAGCTCTCCCAGAGCCGGGTTATCGGGTCGGGTAGCGTACCCGGGACCAAGTGTACCGACGTGTATGGCACGCGAGGAGTGCGCAGGTGGTGTCGGGTCGGGTCCGCCGGATCCGCGTGGTGAACTTGCGGACCGGGCGGGTGAGTGGGGTGCGGGACCTCACCCCAGGTGTCTCGAGGCGATTAAGAGAAAACACAAAATCAATTTAAATCAGTGCGGCGTTTCGAAAACTTACGATGTGGGACTTTTCTGCTCGCCCTTCTCGCGCGTGCCCGCAGGAGAGCCACGACCTGGCCTCAGCAGCTGCGTCCTCGCCTCTCTTCGCAGACCTGCTCGTTGCCTTCACCCAAGTCCCTGCAGCTCGCCTCAGCTGGTATCCTGCTGCTGCAGGGCCTGGAGCTTGCGTAGAAGCTCCTTCAGTCGTCGTCAATGGCGGCTGGGGCTCCGACCCTGTCAGACAGAAACACGGCCTCTCGGCCTAATCAGACTATAGGGTGACCTTCGCCGTCGCACGGAGAAGGTGATGCAGGGTGTAGCAGGTTGCAGGACTGCCTAGGCATGCGTGCCTAGGTCGACCTGTGACCGGAAAAGTGGGTGTGTTCGGCGGGGCTTTGTATGGGTGTGGAGTGGCAGTGAAGGGGTGGAAGTGGTTCAGCGTGATGAGGCGGAGGTCTTGGGTCGGTCGGCGAGTCGTGTGGAGTGGCGGAATGATGGAGGCGACTCGCCGGAGGTTGGCCGGAGGCATGGAAGACGAGGGTGGTCAGGCGTTGTCAAGGGGCGGTTGAATAAAATGAGTTGGGGAAAAGAAAGAGGGGAGGAAGGGAGATAACTGTTACCTACTTATAGGGACGAGGGGGGTCGGAGCAGAGCGGCAGTCGTACCGACTTTCGCCGGAGAAGAAATACCCAGCGGGGAGGGGTGCGGCGAGGAAGAGAGCAGGAGGGCGCGCGCTGGGTACGGTGCGACGCGGGATGATCAGGTGAAGGTGGCTCTGCTTCTGGTATTGCAGCAGAGCGACGAGACGGAGGAGGAGGAGCCGCCGGAGCTGGTGGGTTTCTGCCGGAGTGGGGAAGAGAGGAATGGTTGGGGTTTTCTCCGTCAGGACCAAGCTGCCAGAATCGACTAGCGACGCTGCCTTTTATAAAGGCGGTGGCGGAGGGGTGGCCGCAGGGAGGCAACGTGCCTCCCTAGTCGGAGAGTGGCCGGAAGTGTGACCCATGCCTTCTGCGCGTTTGCACGGAAGGTGTGGGCGAGGACAGAAGGCATGGTGGTGTCCCTGCGACAGCAGACGTCGTAGGGAACACCGGGTTCAATCTGTAGGACGCCTCCCTCACCCTGCGCGACGCCATGCTCCGCGCAAAGTCGCCGGAGCATGGCGCTGCGCAGAGACTTGTAGGAGGGACCAGAATGCAAATAATGATGAAGAAATTAGGGGCCAAAATGCAATGATTTCGAAAGTTGAGGGTCAAAAAGTAATAGCTGAGGACCAAATTGCAAAGTCGGTCAAGAAGGTTTCTTCTTAGGCTCAAGTTTTTATGCATGATTAAATGGGAACTAAGGATTCTAATGGTGAATTTTATTTCTATGTTAGACCTTGTTTGACCGACCAATTTACGTAAAAACCCAAATTAGATCATTAATTGGGCAAGGTTCTCAGTATAGGTCAAAATGGGTTTCCAAGGCCAAATTGAAGGTTCTAAACCATAGAGATTATTTTTCTATGATTTCTAGAGGGCTAAGTTGATTTTTATCCTGCCTTGAACCTCGTGAATTGAAGTGGGTTTATTTTTAGGGTTACAGAATGTCATTTAATTCCTTGGAGTTGCTGTAGCCCTTGTTGAATCAGATCTTCCCACTTTCCTTCTTATTAGGTTAGTATGACCTATGTTTGGATCCTGAGTTACCCTGTTTGCAGATTGTGTTGGTGAAATTGCATTTTTACCCCTTATGACTTATTTTCTTGTTAAACTCAGAATTCTCTGAGTCAAGCCTTTCTTTGAGTTATGTAGGAGCTTTTTCTCGCATATCCAGGCTAGATTGTGCTAGTTAGGGTTCATGATGAGGTTCTCATCATACCCCCATGCCTAGATTTTGCTAGTCCCTTAGCAAAAACTTAAGGTTTTAACCTTTGTTCTAGACCATGATGTTTTTAATAACTTCAGATAAGTGCTTTTTCATTTGAACTTAGATTAGGTCAGAATGTTGACCATAGGCCTAAAAGGTACTCTAGTACCAACCAAGATCCAGATCTGTCTAGCCTCAGCCTCGGTCCTTAGCAAAGGTTTTTAAGGCCCGCAAGAACTATCCTAAGATCTATTGGACTTTGTGGTCAAAGCACCCGTGCTTGAAATGATTTTAGCCCTGGCTCAGTTAGCAGTGCGTTTTGTAAGAGAGAGAGATAGAAAATTTTTCTGTTTGGAGACTTTTCTCTCTCTTTTTTCTTTTTAATTCTAGCTTAGGATTGGCTTTTCAACACGGTCTGTATCAGATTCCTTGCTCCCATCATCAATCCTCAAGGGTTCCTGGCTATCGATGCTTTGAGATAGCACCGCCCATGGCAACCCCCGGAACCCTGGCTATTGAGATTTCGAGATAATCCCATCCATGGTGTTCCGTGGCCGAATCTAGACCCTAGCAATTGACATTTCGTGATAATGCCATCCATGGAATCTGAACTAGCAGAGTGCTTACATGCCCCCAGTAGGATATGTAAATATCCTAAGAGACAAGCACCAAGGAGATGATATTTTGTTACGCATCTTCGAGGGGGATTTCCCACCTCTCCGCGCTAGGAACTTGTCCAAATCAACTTGTGTTGATCGGCCGCTCCTACTCTAGGTGTATTTTTCAGAATTTTGCGACGCTTCTGCGTGATTTTGATTTTTACGCTTACTAAACCAGGCTGTGTGTGAGGTTAGGGTGCTTAGGTTACTGAGTCCCGTAAACCAAAAGTTAGTTAATGAGGCCAAATACTCCCTAAGCCTTGGACCTAATACTTAAGCTTTTCATTTTCCTCAACCTCTTGAGGAATGTCTAGATCTTAATGGATACTAAGAGTCTATCCAAGAATGCGTAAAGCTTTTCATTTCTTTTCTTGAATAAGGTCTAGAACTTAGGTCAATTCCTTAGTTTCTTACTAATGACTATCACTCTTTTCTTTCATTTTTGCGCTCCTTTTTCATTTTGTTTCTTTTCCTTCTCCCACAAAATTTCCTTTTTTTCCTCTTTTTTTTTTTTGCACTTTTATACCCCCCCATGCCTAAGGTTTGCAATGTCCTCATTGTGACTTAGGGATTTTTATTTACTTAGTTCACTCCTTAAGACAGATGTTTTGATGAGTGAATGGGTCGGGATGATTGTTGCAGACGATTTCTAATCCTAGATGCAGGCATTTGAGGTGGAGTCGGTTGTCTATAAGGGCGAACCTTAAGTGCACAAAGGTGTCAAAAAGGTTTTACCTTTTCAAGGAAAATGACGGGTTGCCTCCCGTTAAGCGCTGAGTTTTACGCCATCGGCTGGGCGCAATAAGCTCAAGGGGAATGGAGGATATAAGATGATTCAGCCAAATCAGTAGAAGTTACGTCAACAAACGATTTGAGTCTCTGACCGTTCACGATGAAAGGTTCGGAATCGTGGCTGAGCGGACTGATTTCGATGGCTCCATTTCCAAAAATCTGTCGGACCAAGTATGATCTGACCCACTTGGATCGCAACTTTCCAGGGAAAAGTTTGAGTCGGGCATCAAAGAGTAGGACCTTCTGATCAGGATAAAAGATCTTTCTCGAGATATACTTGTCATGGAAGGCTTTAACCCGCTCCTTGTAGATTAGTGAGTTCTCATACGCGTCTAGGCGTAATTCATCGATCTCGCTAATTTGAAGTTTTCTGTGGATTCCAGCCTTTGAAAGATCTAGATTATAGTTCTGTACTGCCCAATAGGCTTTATGCTCCAGTTTGACGGGAAGGTGACACGCCTTCCCGTACACCAGTCTAAAGGGAGGCATGCCTAATTGGGTTTTGTGGGCGGTCCTATAGGCCCACAAGGCTTCCGAAAGTCGGGACGACCAATCCTTCCTATCAAGCCGAACAGTGACCTGCAGGATTTTCTTGATCTCCCGATTTGACAGCTCAGCTAGACCATTAGTTTGGGGGTGATAAGGAGTAGAGATTCGGTGAGACACCCCGTATTTGGTCATCAGTGACCTAAACTGAGCGTTTGTGAAATCGGTCCCCCCATCAGAGATTATAGCACGAGGAATCCCGAACCTTGAGAAAATGTTTTAATGAATGAATTTGAGAACGATTTTGTGATCACAGGTTCGGGTTGGTATGGTTTCGATCCATTTGGACACGTAGTCCACAGCCAACAGAATGTATTCGAAACCATCCGAAACAAGAAAGGGGCCCATAAAATCAATTCCCCAAAACATCAAAGATTTTGCATACGAGAATTGGCTGCAAAGGCATCATGTCGTGATAGCTCATGTTGCCCAAAGTCTGGCAACGAATGCATGCCTTGCAGTGTCTATATCCGTCTTTGAACAGTGTGGGCCAGTAAAAGCTGCACTGGAGGACTTTTGATGCGGTTTTATGCCCAGAGAAATGGCCACCGCATGCCTGGTCATGGCAGAAAGAGAATATTGTTGATTTCTTCTTCCGGGACACATCTCCGGATGATTTGATCAGCACCTATGCGGAAAAGGTACGGGTCTTCCCAAATGTAATACTTGGCATCAGAGCGCAATTTGCCTTTCTTGGCCTTCGGCCAATCAAACGGGATCTGATGAGATGCCAAGTAGTTTACTATATCAGTGAACCATGGAAGTCTAGTACCAATAGTCAGCAGGTGTTCATCAGGAAAATGCTCCGTGATGGGTCCGGAAGGGTTGATAATTTCACAAGGAAGACGGGACAAATGGTCGGCTACCACATTCTGCCTTCCCGCCTTGTCGCGAATATCGAGATCGAATTCTTGCAACAGCAAGATCCATCGGATTAGTAGGGGCTTCGCGTCCTTCTTGGCAAGGAGATGCCTTACAGCCGTGTGATCCGAGTAGATGATGATGTGGGAACCCAGGAGATACGATCGGAATTTTTCAAGGGCAAATACTACGGCTAGCAGCTCTTTCTCCATAACCGTGTAGTTACGCTGAGCCTCGTCAAGTGTCTTGCTAGCATAGTAGATGGCCACGGGTTTCCCGTCAACTTTCTACCCTAGGACCGCTCCTATAACGAAATCAGACGCATCGCACATGATCTCAAAGGGTTGAGACCAGTCGGGGGATTGTAGGATAGGTGCCTGGGCGACTCGATCACGAAGGTTTTCAAAGGCTAGTGTGCATTCCTTGGAGATTTCAAAGGGTACATCCTTAGAGAGAAGTCAAGGGGGGGGGCACGATTTTCGAGAAATCAGGAATGAAACGACGGTAAAAACCGACGTGCCCCAGAAAAGAACGGATGTCCCTGATCGAGCTAGGCATCGGAAGGCGAGAGATTAGATCAACCTTAGCTCGATTCACTTCGATGCCCTTCTCCGAAATTAAATGTCCCAGGACAATTCCCTCAGGCACCATGAAATGGCTCTTTTCTCAGGAAAGAACCAAATTTACATCGATGCATCGCCTGAGTATTTGGGCCAAGTGTTGGAGGCAATCGTCAAATGATGCTCCAAAAACTGAAAAGTCATCCATGAAGACTTCTAGATAGTCACCTACCATATCTGAGAATATGGCAAGCATGCACTGCTGAAAGTAGCAGGTGCATTGCAAAGATAGAAAGGCATCCTTCGGAATGCTTAAGTTCCGAAGGGGCAGGTGAACGTGGTCTTTTCTTGGTCCTCAGGATGGATTGCCACCTGGTTGTAACCGGAGTACCCGTCAAGAAAGCAGAAGAACCTATTTCCCGCTAGTTTCTTAAGGATCTGATCAATGAAAGGTAGTGGGAAATGATCCTTCTTCGTGGAGGAATTGAGTCGGCGGTAATCTATACAGACTCTCCACGAGTTGGCTAATCGGGTAGGAATGACTTCTCCAGTTTCAGTCGTTATAGTGGTGAGTCCTGCCTTTTTAGGCACGACCTGAATTGGGCTCACCCAACGACTATCGGAGATCGGGTAGATGATCCCGACATCTAACCACTTGATGATCTCCTTTTTCACGACCTCCTGCAGGTTGGGGTTCAAGCGTCTCTGCATTTCACGAGAAGGTCGTGCGCCCTCTTCTGAATAGATATGATGAGTGCAATAAGGGGGACTTATTCCAGTCAGATCATCGAGAGTCCACCCGATGGCTCTGCGATGTTGCTGGAGGACAACAATCAGACGAGATTCCTGTTCGGGATTGAGGTTGGAATTGATAATCACAGGAAGGGTTTGATTAGAACCCAAAAAGATGTATTTCAAGTGAGCAGGAAGGGGCTTTATTCGAGGATGGGGTTATCAGCAGCAGCGGGTGGTTCAGAATAGACGTGAGGTTCAAGGGTAGGAGCTACTGGGTTGTCCAAATCTGGATTTGACTCCTCTGATGGAGGGTCAAGATCTTTCTGTAGTTGATGAGTTATAATCAGGTCATTCTGGAAGTGTGTTTCATCAACCAAAGCCCTAATGTCACAAATCTGTTCGATGACACCACAATTGATTCCTTGTTGGGCCTTAAATATATCAATTTTCAAGGTTTGATTCCCAAATTTGAGCTTTATTTGGCCCTCCTCACAGCTAATGTTGGCTCTAGTAGTAGCCAAGAAAGGTCTCCCTAGAATGATTGGTGTATCCCTAGGGTTCTCAGGTGCGTCTATGTCTAAGACTATAAAGTCTACAGGAAAGTAGAAATCCCGCACTCTCACAATAACATCCTCGAGAATCCCTTTTGGTGACTTTAAATATCGATCTGCTAATTGTAATGTCACCTCAGTTGGTTTTAGCTCAGACTCTTCTAGATGGTTAAGTAAGGATGTGGGTATCAGATTTATGGAAACACCCAAGTCTAGCAATGCTCTATCAAATTGGGCATCACCTATCTTGCAGAAAATCAGGGGAGTACCAGGATCTTTAGCCTTGGGTGGGAGTCTGCTTAGGATTACAGAGCTGGCTTGCTCTGACAGAACAATTGGACTCCCACTCTTGGTTCGCGGCTTACGCTGGGGTGTACACACATTCTTTAAGAATCGTGCGTAAGCCGGTACGTGGCGGATTTCATCTATCAAGGGGATGTTTATGTGGACCTACTCAAAGAGCTTGACCAGTTCCTCCTCAGGTGCCACGGGCTTTGTAATCTTCTTTCCCTTGGTCAAGGCTTCGGGAAATGGAACCTTGGTTGGTTCTTCTAGGATAGGTCCAGGTCTTTGATCTGGGATAGGGATGGGAACGTCCTGGATTACCATCCTAGGTTTGGGATTACTACCAGTCTTGGAGTGGTTTGGATAAGGTGGATCTTGGGTTTCCTTACCATTACGGGTTGTCACGGAATTAAGTCCTGCCTGGTTTTGGTTGGGATTGGGTAAGATGGGTTGCTGCTGATAACCCGCAAAAGAAGTGGAAGCCTCCATCCCGTCGGGTGAAGGAACAGAGGGGGCCTGATAAATCATATGGGCTTGTCCTGGGTTTGGGTTCATAACGCGTCGCTATGTTGGCACGTTATTTGGGTTAGGAAGAGGTTGGGAAGGAAGTGTGCCTGGCTGGCGAGAATTTGCCAACTGGGCCAGTTGATTTCGGACATCTGTAAGCTCGTCTTTGTGTTGTTTTTTGATAGCCGCATTCGTTCTTTGAATGTCAGCTAGAGTCTGAAGGATAAGGGACATTTGATCCTGATTTAGCCCTGATGGATAAGTAGGGTTGGGTCGAGCTGAGGCGGCTGGTAAGGACGAGGGGGTTGCGGGCGGAGCTGAAAGGGTGGTCTTTGGGTTTTGGAATTTCCCGCCCACTGAAAGTTGGGATGGTTTCGCCATCCAGGATTATAGGTATTGGAGAATGGGCCGTTCTGGATGGCGTTGAGGTCCTCGCAGGTCTGAAGAACCTCCAGAGAGTCAGAGAAAGGGGGAATGGAATTCCCTGGGTTGGCATAGAGAGGATCGGATGGTGGATATGGATCCATCCCAGGAGAAGATCGATGGAGAATGTTTTGCATAGTCTCCCGCGTGGAAGGAGGCTGTGCAAAAGAGCTATGCGCAGAGGTGGCTCGCTGCAGGTGCTGAGTCAGCTCATCCACCTTCTTTTCAATGATTGAGACATTGTCCAAACGACTGGCCATTAATTCCAGGTCGACTGATGCGAACAGGCCCTGCGTCTCATGTGCTCCCCTAAGATTCGTCGATGCACGGGTATTCGTCCTGTCGAATAATCCCATGGAGTCATTGTTGATGGAGTTCTCGCACATGTTTTCGAGAATCTCCCACACAGTGTCCTCATGTTGACCCATGATATTCCCTCCGCAGGTTGCATTGACGAAAAGACGGATGTCTTCACGGAGTCCCTGGTAAAAAGATTGGACTTGTTCCCATTTAGGAACTCCGTGATGGGGGCACTTTCTCATGAGATCCTGAAAGCGATCCCATGCCTCATGGAGAGGTTCCCCTGTTTGCTGAGTGAAGTGAGTAATCTGATGGCGCAAGGCATTGGTCCGACCAACGGGAAAGAACTTTTTCAAAAATTCGGATTGAAGTTCTTCCCAAGTGTTGATCGGCTGGGTCTGGGTTTGATACCAATGAGCGGCCTTGTCCATAAGAGAGAAGGAGAACATCTTCATGAGAAGAATATCTCAATTTTGTGCATCTGACCCAAAAGTTTGGGCCAGATGCTTTAGCTGCTTGATGTGCTGGAAGGGATCTTCGGAATTAAGCCCATGGAATTTAGGTATAGCATGAATCATATTGGGATTTAATTCGAAATCAGGTCCTCCAGTCGGGATTCTGACTCGAGGCTCAATGGCCACCGCAGCAATATTATAATGGTCCTGCATCATAGGACGCTGTGGTGGGTGCACAAAGTCTTGGAAGAGGTCATTGAGTCGCTGGAGCTGGTGCTCCAGATTGTTTTCTTCCTCAACTGGCTGAGCCATGATAGGGGAAGAAGAAGAGCTTGGTTCAGAATCAGATGAGAGAATAATGGGGTGGGGTTGCTGCGCAAACACGGGAGTCGAGGCTTGGCTTTGACGAGAGTGAATTCCTAAAGGAGGTCTTAAGGGTGGTCTTAAGGACCTCCTACCGTACATGCACTGTTGGAATAGATGAGTTTAGAAGGTGGTGGACCCAATCGAGACACCCAAAAATTGTTGGGTGACTATAGAGGTGCGGGGCAGATGGACCCCTTGATCAAAAAGACCATCCACCTGAGAATTACCTGGGCAGCCAGAGAGGGTGAGTCCCGTGAAGACCCCTACACGGTAGAGCGTCCCCACGGGTTACAGGGTTTCCCCCACCCGACCTCTCTTGTCACTGCGGTTCCAGGTAGATCAATCAAGAAGGTTTTAGCCCTAGTTACCTTAGTTGGATGAACAGTTAAGCATGTGTTGAAATAGGCAACTTTGATGAATTACTATGTATAACACAGGTAGCCCTAAGTTGATTCTCCTTTTGTTCCTTTTTCAGATTTTAAGGGAGTTAAGAAAGGGCGAATGAAGATTACCTGTTTGTTGTGCGGCTGCTCTTCTTTCCTGTTCCTGTGCCTGCACAAGAGAGAAAAAGATTAGCAATTGTTTAAAAGAATTTCAAAGCTTCTAGAATAGCCGTTGCTCCCCAGCAACGGCACCAAGATAATGGCGGACGCTTTCGCAACCGGTTGCTAGTCTTAGTTTGTTTTAATGCTTATTACAGAAGTTTCGTTATGGTATATAATGAGACAGCTACGGTTGTCGTTACCATTACAATTTTACTCGGAAATAGTTTCCTGAGGTCGAACTCAGGGAGCTACTAGAATTCTAGAAGTACAATGTTTCTATATTACAAAAATGAGAGAGAGGGAGAAATAGATTTGTGTCTTGTGGCTTTTTCTTCTTCTCTTCTCTCTCTCTTTGCTTATCTTCTTCTTCTCTTCTTTCTCAGGTCTTCTTCCTAGGTCTTCTGGTGGCCTTCAGTTCTTCTGTATTTCCTTTCTTCTTCAGTTCTTCTTCTTCTTCTTTTCTTTATCTTCTTTCTTCCTTCTTTTCTTTTCTTTCACTTCAGCTGCGGAACCTTTTCTTTTCTTTTTCTTCTTCTCTGCTTTGTCTCCCCTGAAGCTTCATCCGTCGTCTGATATCTCAGTCAGACGACTTAAATGGCGGTCTGCTACAGTGCTTCCCCTCTCTTTTCTTCCTTTGCTGCTTCTCCTTCTTCTCTTTTTCTTCTTCTTTGGCCTTCTGCCTTGCTCAGCTGCAAGGCTTCTTCTTCTTCTTCCCGCTTCTTCTTGCGGCCAAGTGTGAACCTTCTTCCCTCGCACCCTGTCCCAGCACAAAGCAAAACCTAACCCTTCCCTCTACCCGCACGTCTCTCTCTCTCTGCAAACCGCTCATAGGAAGCTCTCCCAGAGCCGGGTTATCGGGTCGGGTAGCGTACCCGGGACCAAGTGTACCGACGTGTATGGCACGCAAGGAGTGCGTAGGTGGTGTCGGGTCGGGTCCGCCGGATCCGCGTGGTGAACTTGCGGACCGGGCGGGTGAGTGGGGTGCGGGACCTCACCCCAGGTGTCTCGAGGCGATTAAGAGAAAACACAAAATCAATTTAAATCAGCGCGGCGTTTCGAAAACTTACGATGTGGGACTATTCTGCTCGCCCTTCTCGCGCGCACCCGCAGGAGAGCCATGACCTGGCCTCAGCAGCTGCGTCCTCGCCTCTCTTCGCAGTCCTGCTCATTGCCTTCGCCCAAGTCCCTGCAGCTTGCCTCAGTTGGGATCCTGCTTCTGCAGGGCCTGGAGCTTGCGTAGAAGCTCCTTTAGTCGTCGTCAATGGCAGCTGGGGCTCCGATCCTGTCAGACAGAAACATGGCCTCTCGGCCTAATCAGACTACAGGGTGACCTTTGCCGTGGCATGGCGAAGGTGATGCAGGGTGTAGCAGGTTGCAGGACCGCCTAGGCGTGCGTGCCTAGGTCGACCTGTGACCGAAAACGTGGGTGTGTTCGGTGGGGCTTTGTGTGGGTGTGGAGTGGCAGTGAAGGGGTGGAGGTGGTTCAGCGTGATGAGGCGGAGGTTTTGGGTCGGTCGACGAGTCGTGTGGAGTGGCGGAATGATGGAGGCGACTCGCCGAAGGTTGGCCGGAGGCGTGGAAGACAAGGGTGGTCAGGCGTTGTCGAGGGGCGGTTGAACAAATTGAGTTAGGGAAAAGAAAGAGGGGAGAAGGGAGATAACTGTTACCTACTTATAGGGACGAGGGGGGCCGGAGCAGGGCGGCAGTCGTACTGACTGTCACCGGAGAAGAAATACCTAGAGGGGGAGGGCGGCGGCGAGGAAGAGAGCAGGAGGGCGCGCGCTGGGTACGGCGCGACACGAGACGAACAGGTGAAGGTGGCTCTGCTGCTGGTATTGCAGCAGAGCGACGAGACGGAGGAGGAGGAGCCACCGGAGCTGGTGGGTTTCTGCCGGAGTGGGGAAGAGAGGAATGGTTAGGGTTTTCTCCGTCAGGACCAAGCTGCCAGAATCGGCTAGCGACGCTGGCTTTTATAAAGGCGGTGGCGGAGGGGTAGGCGCAGGGAGGCGACGTGCCTCCCTCGTCGGAGAGTGGTTGGAAGTGTGACCCATGCCTTCCGCGCATTCGCACGGAAGGTGTGGGCGAGGACAGAAGGCATGGCGGTGTCCCTGCGACAGCAGACGTCTTAGGGAACACCGGGTTCAATCTGCAGGACGCCTCCCTCACCCTGCACGGTGCCATGCTCCGCGCAAAGTCGCCGAAGCATGGCACTGCGCAGAGACTTGCAGGAGGGACCTGAATGAAAATAACAACGAAGAAATTAGGGGCCAAAATGTAAGGGTTTCGAAAGTTGAGGGTCAAAAAGTAATAGCTGAGGACCAAATTGCAAAGTCGGTCAAGAAGGTTTCTTCTTAGGCTCAAGTTTTTATGCATGATTAAATGGGACCTAAGGATTCTAATGGTGAATTTCATTTCTAGGTGAGACCTTGTTTGACCGGCCATTTTACGTAAAAACCCAAATTAAATGATTAATTGGGCAAGGTTCACAGTGTAGGTCAAAATGGGTTTCCAAGGCTAAATTGAAGGTTATAAACCCTAAAGATTATTTTTCTATGAATTCTAGATGGGTTAGTTGATTTTTATCCTACCTTGAACCTCTTGAATTGAAGTGGGTTTATTTTTAGGGTTATAGAATGTCATTTAATTCATTGAAGTTGCTGTAGCCCTTGTTGAATCAGATCTTCCCACTTTCCTTCTTATTAGGTTAGTTTGACCTATGTTTGGATCCTGAGTTACCCTGTTTGCAGATTGTGTTGGTGAAATTACATTTTTACCCCTTATGACTTATTTTTTTGTTAAACTCATAATTCTCTGAGTCAAGCCTTTCTTTGAGTTATGTAGGAGCTTTTTCTCGCATATCTAGGTTAGATTATGCTAGTTAGGGTTCATGATGAGGTTCTCATCAGTCGTGATAGTGGTGAGCCCTACCTTCTTAGGCACAACCTGGATTGGGCTCACCCAATGACTGTCGGAAATCAGGTAGATGATCCCTGCATCTAACTACTTAATGATCTCCTTTTTCACGACCTCCTGCAGATTGGGGTTTAGACGTCTCTTCATCTCATGTAAAGGTTGTGCGCCCTCTTCAGAATAGATGCGATGTATGCAATAAGAGGGACTTATTCCAATCAAATCATCGAGAGTCCAACCAATGCTCTGTGAAGTTGTTGGAGAACAACAATCAGACAGGATTCCTGATCAGGTGTGAGTTTGGAGTTTATAATCACCGGAAGTGTCTGATTGGAACCCAAAAGGACGTATTTCAAATGATCGGGAAAGGGCTTGAGTTCAAGAACGGGGTTATCAGCAGCAGCGGGTGGTTCAGAGTGAGTGTGGGGTACAAAGGTAGGAGTTATGGGTCTGTCTAGATCAAGTTCTGACTCCTCTAATTGCGATTTTAGATCTTCTTGTGGTTGATGAGGGATAATCATGTTGTCCTCAATTTGTGGTTCATCAACCACCGCTCTAATGTCACAAATTTGTTCAACGACACCGCAATTAATCCCTTGTTGGGCCTTAAAGATATCAATCTTGAGAGTTTGATTCCCAAATTTAAGCTCTATTTGACCCTCTTCACAACTTATATTGGCCCCTGCAATGGCCAGAAAAGGTCTCCCTAGCATGATTGGTGTATCCCTTGGATTCTCAGGTGCCTCCATATCTAGAACTATGAAATCTACAGGGAAGTAGAAATCCCGCACCCAAACAATAACATCCTCAAGAATTCCCTTAGGTGACTTGATAGATCGATCGGCTAACTGCAATGTCACCTCAGTTGGTTTCAATTCAGATTCTTCTAGGTGGTTAAGTAGGGATGTGGGTACCAAGTTTATGGAGGCACCTAGGTTTAATAATGCTATATCAAACTGGGTTTCACCAATCCTACATGAAATCAAGGGAGTGCCTGGGTCTTTTGCCTTGGGTGGGAGTTTACTCAAGATCATAGAGTTAGCTTGCTCTGATAATACAATGGGACTCCAACTGTTGGTTCGCGGCTTACACTAAGGGGTACACACGTTTTTCAAGAATCGTGCGTAAACCGGTACGTGGCGGATTACATCCATCAAGGGGATGTTTATTTGGACCTGTTCAAAGAGCTTGATCAGGTCCTCCTCAGGAGCCACGGGCTTAGCTGTCCTCTTTCCCTTGGTCAAGGCCTCAGGAAATGGAACCTTGGTTGGTTCCTCTAGAATAGGTCCAGGTTTTTGATCTGGGCCAGGGATAGGAACATCCTAGATGACTGTCCTATGGTTTGGGTCACTACCAGGCTTGGAGTGGTCTGGATAAGATGGATCTAGGGTTGCTTTGCCGCTACAGGTCATCACAGAATTTAATCCTGCCTGGTTCTAGTTGGGGGTTGGTAAGATGGGCTGTTGCTGTTGGTAACCCGCATAGGTGGTTGAAGCTTCCATCCCGTCAAGTGATGGAACAGAAGGGGCCTGATAGATCAAGTGTGCTTGGCCCGGGTTTGGGTTCATAACGCGCCACTGGGTCTGCACGCTATTCGGGTTAGGAAGAGGCTCAGAAGGAAGTGTGCCCGGTTGGCGAGAATTTGCCAACTGGGCAAGTTGGTTGTGGACCTCTGTGATTTCTTCCTTATGTTGCTTCTGAATAGCCGCATTCGTTCTTCGAATGTCAGCCAAAGTTTGGAGGATAAGAGACATTTGGTCTTGGTTAGGCCCGAGTGGACAAGTGGGGCTGGGCTGAGGCTGAGGCAGCTGAAAAGGATGAGGGGCTTGTGGATAGGGTTGAAAGGGTGGTCTTGGGTTCTGAGAATTTCCCGTCCACTGAAAATTTGGATGGTTTCGCCATCCAGGGTTGTAGGTGTTGGAAAATGGGTCATTCTGGATGGCGTAGAGGTCCTCGCAGGTCTAAGGAGCCTCAGGAAAGTCGGAGAATGGGGGAGTAGAGTTCCCTCGGTAAGGATAGAAAGGATTGAAAGTCCCTCCGGTCCTGTAGTCAGATGGGAGTGGATACGAGTCCATCCCAGGAGAAGGTCGGTGGAAAATGTTCTGCACAGTTTCCCGTGTGGGAGGTGGCTGTGCGAAGGAGTTCTACGTAAAGGTGGCTCGCTGCAAGGCTGAGTCAGCTTGTTCACCTTCTTCTCAATAATTGAGACCTTGTCCAACTGACTGGCCATTAATTCAAGGTCGACTGATGCGGACAGACCCTGCGTCTCTTGTGCTCCCCTAAGGTTTGTCGTTGCGTGGGTATTCGTCCGGTCGAATAATCCCATGGAGTCATTGTTGATGGAGTTCTCGCACATATTCTCGAGAATCTCCCACATAGTGTCTTCATGTTGACCCATGATATTCCCTCCGCAAGTTGCATTGACGAACAATCTAATATCTTCATGGAGTCCCTGGTAAAAAGACTGAACTTGTTCCCATTTAGGAACTCCGTGATGGGGGCACTTTCTCATGAGATCCTGAAATCAATCCCATGCCTCATGAAGAGGTTCTCCTATCTGCTGCGTGAAGTGAGTAATCTGATGGCGCAAGGCGTTTGTCCGACCAACGGGAAAGAACTTCTTCAAAAACTCGGATTGAAGTTCTTCCCAAGTGCTGATCAGGTGGGTCTGTGTCTGATACCAATGAGCCGCCTTATCCATAAGGGAGAAAGAGAACATCTTCATGAGTAAGATATCCCGATTTTACGCATCCGACCCGAAGGTTTGGGCCAGATGCTTAAGCTGTTTGATATGTTGGAAGGGGTCTTCAGAGTTAAGCCCATAGAATTTAGGTATGGCATGAATCATGTTGGGCTTCAATTCAAAATCAGGTCCTCCAGTCGGGATTCTAACTCGAGGCTCAATTGCCACCGCAGCGGGATTATAGTGATCTTGTATCATGGGGTGCTGTGGTGGGTTCATGAAGTTTTGGAAGAGATCATTGAGTCGCTGGAGCTGGTGCTCAAGATTATTCTCTTCTTCAATAGGCTGAGCCATTATGGAAGAAGAAGGGGAAGTAGGTTCAGAGTCAGAAGAGAGGTCTATGTGAAGTGGTTGTCGCAAAAACAAAGGTACCGAGGCTTGGCCTCGGGGAGAGTGGATTTCTAGAGGAGGTTTCAAGGACCTCCTACCAAACATGCACTGATGGATTGGACGAAGTTAGAAGGTGTTGGACCCAATCAAGATATCAAAAATGTTGGGTGACTATAGAGGTTCGGGGCGGATGATACCCCTTGATCAGAAGGTCATCCACCTGAGAATTACCTGGGCAGCTAGAGAGGGTGAGTCCCGCAAAGACCCCTACACGGTAGAGCGCCCCCACGGGTTATAGGGTTTCCCCCACCCGACCTCTCTTGTCACTGAGATTCCAGGTAGACCGGAATGGGGACCTTGACCTCTTAAGTCTACCACTTTTAATTAAGATCAAGGTGCTTAGGGTTTCACATGAACTTTGAGCCTTTTGTGTGCAAGAAGTGACCTAATTTAAAGGTTGGTTGATCCAAGGGATCAACTTCACCTATTAGTTCCTGTGAAAACTTATTAGGTCCATTCTTTTATGGTTCAAGTGAATTAAGAGCCGGATTGCTTAGGGTTTCACTTAATGGGTCTTTTCAGGCAATGGTTTAGGCACACCTCTTTTTGGAATTTTCAGTTCTTAATTAAAAGGTGTGTCTCTAAAACCATAGCTTTGAATCCTAGGTTGGCTCTAATTGGTCCAATTAGTTGCCTCAGAATTGGGTAACTAGGGCTCAAGTAAGAAGGCTTTAGCCCTAGTTACCTTAAGTGGATATGTAGATAAAATGTGTTGAAATTTTAAAAGTAGGCAACTCTTTGAATTACTATGTATTGAAGATAGGTAGCCCTAGATTGATTTTTTTTTCTTTTTCCTCTTTAGAATTTAAGGGGCTTAAAAGAGATTGTAGAAGGTGACCTGTCCCTTGGTGTGGTTGTTGTGCGACAGCTTGTTCCTTCTTGACTTCCTATACCTGCACAACAGAAGAGAGATTAAGTC
This sequence comes from Thalassia testudinum, assembly GCA_037157565.1. Taxonomy (NCBI): domain Eukaryota; kingdom Viridiplantae; phylum Streptophyta; class Magnoliopsida; order Alismatales; family Hydrocharitaceae; genus Thalassia; species Thalassia testudinum. The sequence continues at coordinate 158,866,928 of JAZHRO010000073.1, forward strand.
AGTATTCAACCAGAAATTATGATTTAGAAGCTTCTAAAATGCCCGTTGCTCCTCGGCAACGGCGCCAAAAACTGGTTGCGGAGACCGGTTTGATTGTATTTTATTACTTAAAAATAGAAAATCTCCGAGATTAAACTCAGGGAGCAAAACTCAATTCTAAAAGCATAGAAAATCACAATTTACAATGTATACTATTTTACAAAAAGGTTGAAGAAAGGAAAATAAAAATGTCTTCTTTTCTTCTCTCTTTTCTTCTTTAGCCTTCCTCTCTCTCTTTTTTCAGACGTCTGACTCCAAGGGTCAGACGCCTTAAATGTCACTTGTTACAGTGTTTTGCCTCTTCGCTGCTACTGGTTCTTCTTCTTCCTCTTGGCTTCTTCTTCTTCTCTGTTGAGCTGCGCCTCCTCCTTCTTTCTCTTCCTTTCTTTCTGTCCTATGCCTCTGCTTTCTCTTTTCTCTTCTTCTTCTCTGCTACGCCAAGTCCTTCTTCTTTCTCTTTCTACCTCAGCTTCTCTGCGGCTACAGTGCCGTCTTCATCTTCCTCCTTTGCTTCTCTGCTGTGCGGGTCCTTCTCCCTTTCCCTCTGGCCGCAGCTTTCTTCTTGCGGCTAAGTCCTCGCCGCTCCTCCTCCTTAGCTTCCTCTCGTGTTCCCTGCACAGGTGTTCTGTCAAGCAAAACATAACCCCTACCCTCCCCGCGTCTCTCTCTCTCAAATTCACTCTACGGTTCACTCTCCCAGAGCCTTAGTCGGGTATGCGGGTCGGCTGACGCGTCCGAGACTAGGCGCACTGGCATGGGTGGTGTGTGAGGTGTGCACAGGCAGGGTTAGTTGGATCCGGGGGCCAGGTCCGCTGGGGAATTGTCACGGATGAGGCGTGGTGAGGGGGAGGGACCTCACCCCTGTGTATTTTGAGGCAACTAGCCTAAGACACTTTTTCAATTTATGCGTGCGTGCCCGCTCGCAAACTTCCGAGGTGGGACTAAAGTCCACCCGCTTCCGTGCTTGCGCCCGCAACAGAAGGCTTCCTTGATCGCAGCAACTGCTACTGCCTTTGACACCAATTGACAGCTCCGAAGTGTGCGCGAATGTCTTCCGCGTACCCTCAAACAGAGATTAGGGACTAGCGTAGCCTGGAGCTCTGAAGCAAGCAAGCTGCTTGCGGTCGTTAATGGCGACCGAGGGCTAAACCTGAAAGCACTTAATACAGCCTTGCGGCCCCATTAAAACACACGGGGAGCTTCGCTGGGTCTTGGCGAAGGTGGGACGGTGGTTGGCGTGGCTCAGACCGGCCTAGGCGTGCGTGCCTAGGTTAGTCTGTGACCGTGTGAGTGGGTTTGTCCGGTGGAAGCGTGGATTGTGTGGCGGTCTGTGAGTGGGTGGAAAGTGTTCAGCGGTGGATGGCGGAGGTGAAGAGGTTGGTGGCGAGACATGTGGAGGCGTGGAGTGATGGGTGCATCTCGCCGGATGTTGGCTGGAGATGGAGAAGATGGCAGTGGTGTGTAAGCAGTGGGGCAAAAAATCATAAATAAATGAGGGAAAAATAAAGAGCAGAAAGAGGGGACTTAACTAAGAGTCTCTAGACGAAGGAGGAGGGGGCGGAGGTGGCGAGCGGCTGCGCTACCGTCGCCAGAGACGAAAGGGCCTAGGAGAAGGAACGACGACAAGGAAGAGGTGCTGGAGGGTTCCTGCTAGTATGGCCAAGCACAGTGGACGACGGCAGAGGTAACCCTGCCACTGGTATGGTGGCAGGGCGACGAGAGAGGAGGAGGAGGGTTGCCGGATCCTGCAGGCGAATGGCCGGAAGAGGAGGAGACGAATTTTGAGGGTTTTCTTCGGCGAAAACAGGCTTAAAGGAAGCGGCAAGGGCTGCCGTTCCTTAAATAGGTGCTGGCCGAGAGGGAAACGCGAGGAGACGTGGGCTCCCCACCAGAGGTATGGCCGAAAAAAGACCCATACCTCTCAAGCATTCGCATGAGAGGTATGGTGGCCGGCAGGACATGGGAGCCGACCCATGCAAAAGATGATAACACAAGGAGTCCTTTCAAATCTGGGGCCGGCTCCCCAGGTCTGTGCAGCGCCATCCTCTGCGCAAAGTCGCCGAAGGTATAGCCTGCGTAGGTGGGGGTATAGGGACCCGATTGAAGAAAGAGATGAGTAAGGTAGGGGGTGTACGCAAGAGTCCAAAAAGCTAAGGGTCAAAAAGTAATTGTGGAGGACCATTTTGTAAAGTGGGTCAAGGCGACCTTTCCTTAGGTCCAAATTTTGGTATAAACCTAATTTGGACCTAAGGAATCCAATGGTGAGGTTGGATTTTAGGTTTGACCATGTTTAACCATACATTTTGTACAAAAATCCAAATTAGGTAAAAAATTAGGTATGATTCTCAATCTATGTCAAGATAGGTTCCAATGGCCAAATTGAAGGTTCTAAACCATAGGAAATTTTTTTTCATGAATTTTAGAGGGTTTGATTGATTTTTATATTGCCTGAAACTTTGTGAATTAAAGTGGGTTTGTTTTAGAGTTACAGAATGTCATTTAATTCATAGATTTTGTCGTAACCCTTTCCTGATCAAATCATCCCACTTTTTCTCTTAGTAAGCCCATTTAACCTGTGTCCAGACCCTTAGAAATCCCATTTATGTACTGCAATGGTAAAATGACAGTTTTACCCCTTGTGAATTATTTTATTCTCAGATTTGTAATTCCCAGATTTAGGCCTTCCCTTAGGTTATGTAGGAGATTTTGTTCAGTTTATCAGGTCAAAATGTGCTAGTTAGGGTTCATGATGAGGTGCTTATCAGTCATGATGATAACTTACAACTTACTTGTATGGTTTTATATGTGATCGTCGTTTATGATGTTGACCTTCCTCATCCCCGGTCCAAAGTAGCCAGGAAGTGCAATTGACGTTTATCTTCAACTATTGATAAATAAACTGAAACTGTTGTGATATAACGACATTTGTACATATGATGCACGCAGAAAAGAATTCTTTAATATGCTTGCTGCATTATTATGGACCATTAATAACTTCCCCACATATGCAAATTTGTTGAGATGGAGTACAAAGGAAAAGTCTGCTTGTCTGGTATGTATGGATGGCACTCATCATCTTCGACTACCTAAAAGCAACAAGTTCTGTTATTTGGGACACCGTAGATTCCTGTCAGTTGAGTATAGATGGCGAACAACAGTGTTTAAGGACAAGTTCAACGGTAAAACTTGTCGGTATTCTTCCAAGAATTCGAGAAATAAGCTAAATGCAAATTCAATAAGGTTGATAGGTTTTCAAATAATGGAGAAATTACAACAATTTGGTAACATACGATTAGGTCGTCTGTTCAAGAAAGATCAAATAGCTTTGAAACATACGGGTTTTAAAAAGAAGAGCATTTTCTTCATTGAACTCCCATATTGGAAAGATCTAACTATTCGACATAATCTTCATGTGATGCATATCGAGAAGAATGTTATGGACAACATTTTGGATGCGTTTAACTTAACTAATAGCCCAAAGGATACAATGAAAATAAGAAAAGACATGATAACTTTAAGCATTCATCTAGAGTTACATGTTATTAAAAAAGAAGACAGCAATTATGACTTTCCAGAAGCCATTTACAACCTAAATAATGATCAACGAGAGAGTTTTCACTTTCTTGAAAGAAGTATGGGTGCCAGATAGCTATTCTTCACAACTTTCTCGATGTGTAATGAAGCTCAAAAGAAAATTAGTGGGTTAAAGAGTCTTACGACAGTCATGTTTACATGCAAGTCTTGTTCCCATTAGCTATTCGTAGAGTGTAACCTAATCTTGTTGTGGATTCATTTACAGAGATGAGCTGATATTTCAAAGCTATTTGTTCGAAAACTGTATATTCTAATTTATTAGAGTGCTGGGATAAGCAAATAGTCTTCACATTATGTAAAATGGAGTAGATATTTCTTCTGGTGATCTTTGATGTCATGGCTCATTTAACTCTGCATCTTGCAAATGAAGCGAAAGTTGCTAAGCTTGTGCAATACTGATGGATGTATCCAGTTGAACGGTTTCTGAAGAAACTTAAAGATTATGTGTTAAATAAGGCTAAGCCTGAAGGATCTATTGTGGAGGGATATCTTGTAGAAGAGTCCATTAACTTCTGTGCCATGTATATGGATGAGACAGATAATCGATTTAATGATTACAAAGAAATTATGATGGAAGGTACAATGAGAACGATGAAAATTATCTTTCCATATTTAATATTCTAGGAAGGTCTATCCTCCACATAGAGTATAAATCAATCTTTGAAATCGATCAGCGTCTAGCTCATTTGTACATTTTTGAGTATATTCCAAAACTTGATGCATTTTATAATGAATTTAAGGAGTGTTCACATCTAGAAAAACTCAAGGTCAACTTTCTCGAGTGATTTAAATAACGTGTTATTCAAATGAAACAAGAGAATGACCCACGATGGTTGGAGGATTTTGACATAATATCATATCAATCGTTAAGTTATGGATATTACCATTCATGTTACATTATAAATGGATTCAAATTCAGGACAAAATTCATAGATGATACAAAGGCCACGCAACATGCTAGTGTTGTTGTCAATTGCGATTTTAACACTGGTTGTAATGGTGTTTGTTTATATTCTCAACACAGTTAATTAAGTTAATTAGGCTTAATTAAGTACAAGAGAAAGTAACCTAGGTTAACTTGAATTAATGTCGATTGAGTAATATAGGATCAAACTAACCTAACATTTTAGATTTTAAATTTTTTTTAACTGGTTAAGTCCAGGTCGTTCACTGGGAGGCATAACTTAATTTAATTCACCATTTAATCCTAAGCATTAATTACTACTTAATTAATTAGAATAATAATTACAATACTTTAAGATCATGAATTTTGCACAAAGATATTTAATTAAAAACATATAATATTCCATAAGACAAACATATTTACACATGAGATCAATTATTAAAAACAAGTAAACCTATTTATTTTTATTAATTTCTTTCATTTACAAAAGATTTAAGGCAAGAAAGAAAAATACTATTAAGTACAAGTACCTTATTTATCAATTAAACTCTAAAGAAATTGTATTAAAGTAAAACACAAAAATTAGACGTCTTAAAAAAAATGAGCTTGTAATTATTTTCTTTCTTCATTCTTCAGCCTTCACTCTTTCTCTTTTCTTCTTCTTCTGTCATCTCTCTCTCTTTTTGTCTTTACCTTTGGTTTTTCCCTTAAGCTCTCTCAAGCTCTTCTCTTCTTCTTCTCTGAATTCCTTAAGTTGCTTAACCTCTTCCCTTCTCTTTCTTTTCCTCTGTTCATCTTAATTGTGCAATGCGCGTTTAAACCACGTTTTGAACCAAAAATTGATTTTATGGTTGGCGGCTCGGACCGATCAGGGATACATAGCACCCCTCTCGGGGTGGGACCAAACCCTACTTGGTCCAAGCCTGGTTTATTACATTTGGTTTACTTCTGGTTTAATCATCACATATGCACAATCTCTAGCCTCCCAGGCCCACATGCACACGCCCGCTCACGGGCCCACGTTCGCATGCCCACAGGCGCACACACACCTGGGCACATGCACCCACACAAACACAATGCTCTTTATGCACCCTGCGCTGATGACCGAACAACCCTACACACTATTTACTTTTATCCCATGATGCGTGCTTTGTTCTTACTGATGTGGGACTATTCTTACCCCTTCCAGGCTGAACTTTGGCTGGAGGCATAGGCCAGCTTAGAGCTCCAAATCGAGCAAACTAAAGCTCGTTGGAAAGCTCTAGAGTAGATCTAAAGGATTGCAGCATCAATTTGATGCTAAGGATAGATTCTACCCTTTGATTTGAAGGGCGAAAATCGGTGGATGACACGGCCATTTTGGCTTGCAGACGAGTAACACATGTCTAAGGACCTGTAGACAAGGTCTTTGACCTTAGATGAGGTACTGAAGAGATTCAAGAGCTAATTTCACTCCTAAAGGTGAAGGGAAGAAGGTTCAGGAAGCTTAAGGAAGGTGGTGAAACTCGAAAGCTTCAAATAGAAGCTTCAGAGCGTCAAATTAAGCTTTGAAAAGCTTCACAGACAGCTTAAGATCAGTTGCACCTAATTCAACAACCTCTGAAGGTTGTTAGGACTCTATCTGGGCAGTGTTGACATTGAAATCTCATCGAAAAGGCAATAAAGTCAGTATTGGGTTCAAATAAACCCAAACTGAACAGTAGTTGGATTCTTCTAAAATTCTGATTAAAACTCATTCAAATCAAATCAAATCTATCTAAAACCATCCCATAAGTAATTTGAACTCATCAATTTCTTGAATCAAAACCTAAATCATCATATCAGACCTAATTTTGACCACTGAACCTCAAAATTTGACTTTCATCATAAAGCATTCTCAGATGAAATTAACACTTCAAATCATCTCTATTCATCATCAGAAACATGTTCAAGGTCTCAAAAAGTAGTTTTGACCTAGAAACCTAGGGTTTCAAGTTTGTCGCCTAGGCTCTAGAATTAGTTTGCTCGTCAAAACAAACTAAGGCCTATCTGAATGAAAGGTCTTCAAATCTAACCTCAGAGCATCCATCTGATGCTTCTAAACCTCTAAAATTAATCTTATCCCTATTGGACAGACTTCTCCAACTCTGCTGGAGTTCGAGAAGACAAAGGTCTAAATCTTGCTCCAGTCTTTAAAAATTCAAACTAAATATTGCAGAATAATCATTGAGCCTCAAATAAGTGATCTGAAGCTTCTGAGAGAGTTCCATAGGTTGAAGAATACAAGTTGACTCGCCGGAGCTCACCAGAGCTCCAGTGAGTTCAATCAATGGCTAAAAGTTACTAAACATCATCAAAACAAGCCATAGTTGATCTAAAAAGTTTCCTGAGGTCACAAGGAACCTCAGGAACACATTAATTCATTTGATTATTAATCATACTGAAAGATAAGCAATGAATTCACAGTGAGTGTAATCTGAGTTCGATAGAACTCATGACATGTTCTCTCACTCAATTGAGTGGAGTGTGGCGAAGGTGAATAGGTGATTAATTAGGTGGATAAACTCCTCCTAAGCCGCCATTGACAACGAACTCAGGAGGTTGAATGTATTTTAAGTGTTTTAGTTATAGGTGATTATTAATCCAATTAGAGTGAGGATAAGGGCCCTTAAATGATGATTAAGTGATGGAGGGCCCCAGTGGAGGTGAATTATCCTCAGATACTTCCACCATGGACAGTAGAAGTAGCTGATGAAGGTGGAGATGGATTAGGCGATTAGGTGTTCAAATCAGGGAAATAAAATGTTAGAAATAATCATGGAGGATTAAGGAAGATGATCGATGAAGTTAAAAGATAAAAAAGTGATCTAGTCAAGCTCAAAGAGCTCGTCGGAGCTGAGGAAGACGACGAAAAATTTAGCATTAAATCTAACTAACCTACCTACTTAACTACTCTAATTAAGCTACTTACCTAACCTACTGTTACCTGGACGAAGGGGGCAGAGGATCTACGTCAAAGGATCTGAGCAGAGGAAGAAATCAGAGGGCGGAGGAAGAAGTCTGGCGGGTGTAGGTGAAGCATAGAAGTGAAGCCGACGTCGGCACTATGTCAAAGGACTCAGTGGATGACGGTGGAGATCAAGAGCAAGCGAAGACGAACAGAGGAAGTGGAGAAAGGTCGTCGGATTTTGGAGCGAATAGCCTATCTACTAGCTCAGTGGGGGGAAGAGGGAAGGGAGCTAACCTCCTGAAATCGGAGAGGTGAAGGGGTATTTATAGGTTATGATGGCTGAGGAGGAGGGTAAATCTGGATGGAAAGAGGTCTAGAAATGAAGTAACCACCGGCGTCTTCTCCGACGCCGGTGAGGTTAACTTCAAACCCTAAATAGGATTTAAGCTTCATCCAGACCGATGGATGAAAAGAGGACGGTGAGCGCAAGCTCCAGGAGCTTGGAAGGGAAGGGCGGACGTCGGATGGACGGTGATCGGCAGGTGTGGATACCTCCTATCGTCAACCGTTGAAGAGGTTGAAGAAGAAATGAAGCGGACGAACAAGATGTTTCAGGGACCTGTCTGCAATGAAAATTAAGGACCTAAGTGAAGCAGACCAACTCGATTAAAATAAAACTTAGGGACTAAAACGTAAACTAAGGTTTTCAAGGTTTATTTTAACTTAAATCTTTTTCAACTTTTTATATATGATTATAAATAAGACAAATAATATATTTAAACCTTGGATTTACGTTTTTTACCTTTTAAGCTTAATTTATTTAATTAAGTAAAATTACTTAAGTTATTACATACTTAGGTATAAGTTACACTTAAGTTAGTTAAGACATTAATTAGGTAAATTGCTGATGATATTTCGATTTCGAGTCTATTTATTAATTAAAGTATTAATAATATTAATTGGCTTAATAATATAGCATTTTTAACTTATTTTAAGGTCCTTTAATATTTTATCCCTTATTCTGTAATTAACCCATATATTTACATATTCCTAACTAATTAACTAGGAAAACTAGTTAATTAGGAGTAATTAGAAGCCATGATGAGCCTCTCATCAGATAGCTACTACGGATATATCGAATAAATCGTTGAGATGAGCTTCAGATATGATCGTAGAGTTGTCCTTTTCAAGTATAATTGGTTCGAAGTGTTTAAAGAAGGCATTGGCTTCAAACTTGACAAGAAGCAAGGTTTTTTAAGTTTGAATAAGAATCGTCGAATTCTTCATTCTTCAAAACCATTTGCATTAGCATGAAACGTATCTCAAGTCTTCATAACCGTATTTTACACGATGGTGCCACGCTCAATCGAGTTGGTGTGTATAAGGTTATTCATAGCAAAGTCACCACCGATGGTGGGCAAACATGGATACATAAGACATACCAGACAAAGCATGTAAGTAACATTTATTTATCAACTACTTTAATTTTTATACTTACTTTAATATGACATTAAATTATTGTAATTTGTAGGGAGAAATGATGAACTTAATTAACCCCCCTACAGACGTCGCTTCCGGCACTCAGCAGTACCCTCCTATGACACCCGAGGAGGCTTTTAGGAGCGTCATGCCTCCGAATCACGGAGGCTTTATTCGTAGTGAGGGGAGGAGTTAGATAATCTCCAGCTAGTATGGGCAAAAGGGGTCAGTGACAGCAGCTGTCGTCCAACAAATGCAAACACAGCTCCATGTGTCACCACACAACTTCATGATGTCACCTCACAATTTCACCAGCAAACTCAAGCTTAGCAAGATGCCAAGAAATTCATGGAGGAGCAGAGGAGGTAGATGGAGCAGCAGAGAGCGAAGATGTGAGAGATGATGGCATTATTACGGGGCAGCAGTCGGGATCACACTTCCTATCACTACCTGCCTCGTAGAGATAACGACGACTTCGAAGGTAGTGGAGCAGGACAGGGGGAAGGAGCTGAGGCATAGGCTTAGATTATTTATCTTTTTGTTAGTTAGGTTTTGTATTTTACTTATGTATATTTTGACATTATGACATACTCTTTTCATTAGGTTTATATATATTTGTTGTATGTTGAATGTTTTATGTTGCATGTTGTATGTTGATGAAATTTTTATATTGTGTATGTTGTATGTTTTGTATGTTGCATACGTTTAGCAACATTATATAGCGAAAAAAAGATACACATATATACATGATGATTATATTAGAATTGTTGTTTATATATACATGACAGTTTGGAACAAAATCGTTGTGTAGTACAGTACACGACAGTTTAACAACCGTCATGTATGATTCACGTGTGTCATACACGATGGTTATCAAAATCGTCGTTAAATGGTACTTAGCGATAGTTTGTAATATAACTGTTGTTTGTAAAAGAGAGACGACGGTTTCTAGAACTGTCGTGTAAAATACGACAGTTTAAAATCAAAATCGTCGTGTATATACTAACGCGACACATAATTTCGCAATGACAAAATACAATAGTTTTGACTGAATAGGCAACAGTTTTCAACCATCGCGAAAGGCAATCATTCTAGAGGTGGGGTCTGCCACTATGGAGTTGGTCCCAATGCATTTAATGGACCCCTACCCACTTTGAACTCTTTTCTTGACCGCTAGAAACTTGATATTAATGTGCTTCGACCTCGAAGAACTTTTGTTGTTGTTGGAGTAAAGCACTATCGAATTATTGTCACAGAAAAGTCAAAGTAGTCTTTCGATACCATCAATAATCTTTAGTGCTGTGACAAAATTCCTAGGCCATACCCCATGATTTGAGGCCTTGAAGCACACTATAAATTTTGCTTCCATAGTGGAGGTAGCTATCAAGGTTTGCTTAACACTCCACGAGATAGCTCCTCCAACTAACAGAAAAATGTATCTTGAAGTAAATCTTCAGGTATCCTAACATCTTGAAAAATCGAAATCAAAATATACAAGGACTTCCAAATGATCTCCTGTATGTGAGCATGAAATCATTTGTTCTTTGTAAGTAGCGCATGACACGTTTGGCTGCCTTCCAATGATCGGATCCAAGCTTGCTCAAATACCTGCTTAACATGAGTTAGAATATCCGAGGACCTCCAAAAGATCTGATCTCTTATACGTGAGCATGAAATCCTTTATTCTTTGAAAATGGTGCATGACCCATTTGGTTGCCTTCTAATTATCTGGTCCAGGCTTGCTCAAATACCTTCCTAATATGCCAACAACGTATGCTAAATCTGGTCGCGTGTAGACTTGGTTATACATCAAACTTCCTACTGCCGATGCATAGGGAATATTTTCCATCTCTTTTGCTTAAAAATCATTCTTAGCACATTGGTTAAGAGAGAATTTATCTCCCTTAGCCATTGGAGTATCTCTTGGTTTGCAATTCTCCATACCAAAATGCCTTAGAATGATATCAATGTATCTCTTTTGCGATAATCCAAGAATACCATGAGAATGACCTCGTTGTATTTGGATTCCTAATACAAAGGAAGCTTCACCAAAATCCTTTATTTCAAAATTACTCGAGAGAAATGTCTTGATTTCCTGAAGCAAACCATTATCATTACAGGCAAGAAGAATGTTATCCACATACAATACCAAAAATATATTGATGAGAACCTCATCATGAACCCTAACTAGCACATGTTGACATAATTAAGTGTACAACAGCTCCTACAAAACCTAAGGGAAAGCCTAAATCAAGGAATTACAAATCTGAGTATAAAATAATTCACAAGGGATGAAACTGTAATTTTACCGTTGCATTACATAAACAAAATTTATAAGGGTCTAGAAACAAGTCAAATGGGCTTAATAAGAGAAAAACTAGGGTGATTCAATCAGGAAAGGGTTATAACAAAATCTGGGAATTAAATGACATTTTGTAACCCTAAAACAAACCCGCTTTAATTCAAGAAGTTTCAGGCAAGCTAAAAATCAATTAAACCCTCTAAAATTCATGAAAAAACATCCCCTAGGGTTTGTAACCTTCAATTTGGCCATTGGAACCTATCTTGACTTACATTGAAAACCATACCCAATTTTTGACCTAATTTGGATTTTTGTGCAAAATATCTGGTCAAACATGGTCAAACCTAAAATCCAACCTCACCATTGGATTCCTTAGGTCCAAATTAAGGTTATACCAAAATTTGGACCTAAGAAAAGGTCGCCTTGACCCACTTTACAAAATAGTCCTCAATAATTACCTTTTGACCCTTAACTTTTCGAATCCTTACAGAAACCCCCCTATCTTCCTCGTCTCTTTCTGCAGATAGGTCCTTCTTCCCTGCACTATGCAAGCCATACCTCCGGCGACTTTGCGCGGAGGATGGCGCGGCACGGACCTAGGGAGCCAGCCCCAGACATGAAAGGAGGATCCCCTGCGTTGTCCTCTTCTGCATGAACCGATTCCCATGCCTTGCCGGCCACCATACCTCTCGTGCGAACGTGCGAGAGGTATGGGTCTTTTTCCGGCCATACCTCCGGTGAGGAGCCCACGCCGCCTCCTCGTGTTTCCCTCCCAGCCAGCACCTATTTAAGGAACGGCAGGGGCTGCCGCTTCCTACAAGCTTGATTTGGCCGCAGACTCCCTCTGAATTCATCTCCCCTCTCTCCGGCCAAGTAGCCCGCAAGCTCCGGTGACTTTTCCTCCTCCCTCTCGTCGCTCTGCTGCCATACCATCGGCAGGGTTCACTTCGCCTCGATCTTCCGCGTTGCGTCGCACCAGTGCACACCTTTCTGTCCTCCTCGTCGCCGTTATCTCCCCCTCAGGGCCGTCTTCTCCGATGACGTCACAAACGCGTCGTTCGTCTCCTCCGCCTCCCCTTCACTTCAAGTACCCCAGATAAGCTCCTCATCTCCTACCCTCTATTTTCCCTCAATCTATTTCACATATTACCCCTCGACTGCCACTATCCGCCCGCATCTTCCCCATCTCCGACCAACCTCCGACGAGATGCATCCATCGCTCTATGCCTCCACACATCTCGCCACCAACCTCAACGCCTCTGCCATCGACCGCTGACCATTTTCCACCCATCACAGACTGCCACACGCGCTCCACGCTTCCACTGAACACACCCACTCACACGGTCTCAGATAGACCTAAGCACGCATGCCTAGGCCGGTCTGAGCCACGCCACCACCCGCCTCACCTTCACTGTGACACGGCGAAGATTCTCCTGTGGTCTGATAGAGCCGCAAGGCTTCTTTTGTGTCATGCAGGGTAGAGCTCCCATCCGCCATTAACAAGCATCTGAGCTTGCTTGTTCTCCAGCTGCAGGAGGCAAACTCCAGAATTCAGGGTCCTAGGCTACGCAGATTGAGAGCGAGAGTGAATCCAGCCTGAGAGCAAGTGCCGCGAGACCTGCAGCTACGTCAATTGTGCGAAGACACTCTCCTGCAGGCCAGCAGAAGCGAGTGGGACTTTTAATCCCACCTTGGAAGTTTGCGGGCGGGCACCCGCACATAAATTGCAAAAGTGTTTCAGGCTTATCGCCTCGAAACACATTGGGGTGAGGTCCCTTGCACCCCTGCCACACCTCATTCGCGACACTTTCCCCATGGACCTGGCACCCGGATCCGATTAATCCCTGCCTGTGCACACCTCGCGCACCACCCACGCCGGTGCGCCTGGTCTCGGGCGCGTCACCCGACCCGCTTACCCGACTAAGGCTCTGGGACAGTGAACCCTGGAGTGAATTTGAGAGAGAGAGAGATGTGGGGAGGGTAGGGGTTAGGTTTTGCCTAACCTTACACTGTGCAGGAAAGCAGGAGAAGAAGAAGGAGGAGGAGGAGATAGTGCAACAGCAGAGAACAAGAAGAGAAGGAAAGAAGAAGTCAGAAGAGGACTTGACGCAGCAGAGAAGAAGAAAAGAAGAAGAAGAAGCCAAGAGGAAGAAGAACCAGCAGAAGAAGCAGAACACTGTAGCAAGTGGAGTTTTAGTCGTCTGACCCTTGGAGTCAAACGTCTGAAGAGAGAGAAAGAGGCAGAAGAAGAAGAAAGAGAGAAGAAAAGAACAAATTTTCCTTTCTTTAAATTTTTTTGTAAACAGTATATATCTATATAGTAAATTGTGATTTTGTACGCTTTTAAAATCAAGTGTTGCTTCCTGAGTTCGACCTCAGAAACTTTCTATTTTCGACTAATAAAAATAAAATTACATACTGGTCCGAACCACGACCATCATATATGTTTTTCCTATAGAATTTATGATATACACAATCAGCAATTGGATGTGTCTCAAAATCAAATGAGAGAATTACTTAATGAAATTTGTAATATCACTGTCTTGAAGCTTACTTTAATCCATAAATAACTTTCTTTAACTTACAAACAATTTGCTTTACGTCTCCTAATGTAAAGTTTTCTGATTGTACCATGTAAATTATTTCATTAATGTTTCCATTAAGAAACATTATTTTTACATCCATCTGATGTAGCTCTAAATCAAAATGAGCTACTAAAGACATTATGGTTCTAAATGAATCTTTAGATGAAACTGGCGAAAACGTCTCTTTATAATCAATACCTTCCTTTTGAGTAAATTCCTTAGCAACAAGACGAGCCTTATATTTGTCTACATTGCTTTGTAAGTCTCGTTTGATTTTAAATATCCATTTACAACCAATGGGATTTACACTTTCTGGCAATGGGACAACATCCCAAACCTTGTTGTTTGCATGGATTTTATCTCCTCATTCATGGCATTAATCTAGTTCTGAGAGTTAGAACTCCTCATGGCATGAGTGACCAAAATAGGATCTGTAGCCATTTGATCTGCCTTTAGTTCCTGGAGAAATACAACATAATCACTGAATATTTCACTTCTCCTTTCTCTACTAGATCTCTTAATGGGTGCAGGATCTGGAATCTTTTGAGGTTGTTCAGTTCGATTAATATGAAGTTTATTATCCACATTACTTTCTTCCCCTTATGTTAGAACAACATTTGGAATAATAACTTGACCATGTTCAATGGTTTCCTTATAAACAAGATTTGGTTCTTCAACTGTGATGTGGCAACTATCACCCCCCAAACCAACATCCTCAAAAAAGTGGGCATTCCTAGTCTCAAAGAATGAGTGAGTTGTTAGATCATAAAACTTATAACCCTTCGACCTCTCAGAGTATCCAACAAAATAGTAAGTAACTGTCTTAGAGTCCAGTTTCCTTTTGGTAGGTTTGTATGGCCAAGCCACAACTGGACACCCCAAATATGAAAATGTCTCAGACTAGGTACCATAGTAGTCCATATTTCATAAGGGATTTTAGGTACTGCTTTATTTGGTATTCTATTGAGAACATATGCAATTGTTTTTAATGCTTCTCCTCATAGAGACTCAGGTAAAAAGGTATGACTAATCATACTTTGTACCAAATCCTTCAAAGTCCTATTATGACGCTCAGTAACAACATTTATGCTTGGTGTCCCAGGCATGATGTACTAAAGTACTATGTTGCACTCATCTAGGAAAGAAGTAAACAGTCTAGGACGTTGTTTGCCTAATCCATCATATCTGCCGTAATACTCACCACTATGGTCAGATCTGACAAGTTTAATCATTTTCTTGAGTTGGTCTTTCACCTTGACCTTATAGGATTTAAACACATCCAAGGACTGTGATTTTTCGTGAAGAAGAAAGAGATACTCGTATTTAGAGTAGTCTCATCTATGAACGTTATAAAGTACTGCTACCATTCCAAGAAGTTGCAGGGAATGAACCACAAATATCCATATGTATTAATTCTAAGATATCTGTAGCTCTAGTGACACCTACACCTCTTTTGTTTGTTCTTTTCACTTTTAAGCATTCTGCACATATATCCAAATCTGTATAATCAAGGGAATCAAGAATTCCATTTGATATAAGCATATCCATTCTCTGTTTAAAGATATGTCCTAAATGCTTATGCCATAATAAAGTAGAATTCTCTTGAGTTTGTTTACGCTTTGTACCACTTGAGGTCGCATTGAAGGTTTCATAATTGGAAGCATTCGTATGAAGCATATACAGTTTATCATTGACATACAAAGAATCGGAACCAACTAAATTTGAATTAAGAAATAAATAGAATTTCTTATCACCAAATGAACAAGAATAACTAAATTTCGTCTAAACAACGGTACAATGAATGTTTCTTTCAAATCTAATTGGTGGCTAGTAATCAATGAAAGACAGAAGTCTGCAATGGCTTCTACCTCTACTTTTTTGTTGTTGCCCACATAGATGTATCTTTCAACATCACTTAGCATTTTACAACTTAGGCAACCCTTTCTTATCACGTCAAGCGTGATATTTGATACATTCCTTCTTCACGTGCCCTTCACTCTTGCAAAAGAAGCAAGATGCCTTAGGCTTCTTCTAACTCGCCTTGGAGGAGGACGAACTAGTAGTAGCTGTATCCTTAGCCCCTTTTGGGCCTAGAAACCAAATGAGCACTCTCTAGTTTGTCCTGTTTTAGCCTTTCCCCCTCTTGCACACAATGAGAAATGAGCTCATTAAGAATTTACTTTTCCCTTTAGCAGCTATAATTGACATTAAATTGCTCGTATTGTGCAGGGAGAGAGATCAAAACTAAGTGCATGAGGAGGTTATCTGACAACTCCAACTTAAGTGCCTTTAGTTTTGAGGCTAAATGGGACATTTCGATGATATGCTCCCTAATATTTCCAGTGCCCTTGTACTTCAGTGAGCCAAGTTTGCTAGAGAGATTGCTTATTTCAACTTTCTCACTCATAGCAAACCTCTTCTCAATCTTATAAAGGAATTTCATAGCATTAAATTTCTCTAAGATCGCATCCCTAAAGTTCTTTAGGATGACATGCTTCATAATCATCACACATACAATTTGATCGCTCTTACCTCATAGAGTTCTTTATTTCATTATAATAACTCTTGTCCATAAGAGGAGAGGGAGGATCAATCTTAAGCGCAAGGTCCAGATCCATACATCTCAAAATAATAAAGACACTTTATTTTCATAATTTAAAGTTAGAACCATTTAATTCTGCAATTGACTTTAGGTTGACAGTAATGACAAATGTAGAGAAGTTAACTAAGAACAAAAAAATAAATAAAGACATGCTCATAATCAAATAAACTTAAACAATACAATATTAATACTTAGTTTTTGGATAAAAATATCAACATTGTAAAAGGGCAGTCTTAATAAATTATAAATAATTATTGAAAATAGTCATGCAAGATTATTAAGTCATCTTTGAATTAACTCAATTATCCACATGAATCCTAATGGATAATTATAATATGAAGGGAGTGGTGGTCGGAGAGGAGAAGATGAAGGTGATTGGCAGCATCAAGGGATGCCTTTTGGATTTTGAATAGAGGGATAAAACCTAGGGAACTAAGGGAACTAATCTAGCCCTAAACTAATGGACTAAAGGGGGGAATGGCCCACATCAGTGGTACGTCGGACGTGGGGAAGATGAAACCTGAGGGGATGAAGGAGCGGCGAGGAAGACGTGGAAGAAGACGCATGCTGGTATTGCAAGACGCGGACGAAGTTGGGAAGAAAGAATCCGCTTGCTATGGTTTGTGAGAGCGGACGAGGAAATTAGACAAAGGGGCTCGCCAGAGCTGGTGGAGATGGAGGTCGAGGAGAAGGGAAGAGGGGGTGTCCGGCCTCCAAACCAAGCTAAGGAGGTGAGGTTATGCACGACCTGTTTTTATAGAACTTCAAGGGGAGCTCTGGATCAGGAAAGAAGGATTCATGGCTTGGGCTTTGTAACGACTCGATTCCCGAGTCTCTACGAGACACGAGAACCGGACCGACTCGACTAATCCCAAGACCTGGTCATCCAACGAGGAAGTAACCAAAAGAGCAGTAAAATAAACCACATTCAGCATGAACATAACTAACAGTAAGAAAATACAGCAGTAAGGAAAGAAACCACTACAGTATATACCACCACAACAGTATAACAACATTCATAACATAATATGAACTGCAGGTAAAGAAAAGTACAGCGGAAACAAGAACTACTCACTACAGTGGAACCAAAAAGAGGTACAAGAGAACAGTGGTAACTCTACTGGACCCTACTCGGCCCAGCGTCCTCTGCAGCCGCTGACCCTGGCTGCTCAACACCTGGTCCTGAATTGTAACGAGTGTAACACGTCAGCAAAACGCTGAGTAGAGTGGCAGCTAAACTAAAGAAAACAGTAAAGTGTACAGTAGCTGTTTTGTTCTGTTACTTTCTTTAATTACGTCTTTCTATTGTCTCAAAATTTATCCATTTCTCAGATCCTTCACTTGATCTCGAATGTTCCTCGTGGGAACGACCTTGATTGCAGTCTTTTCCGAACAGTAGAAGTAGCACGTGGTGCTCTCCTGGCCGGGAGAGTCCCCCGTGGTGATCCTACTCTCAGTCAACCACCACAAGGTCACGGACAGGCGTAACGGTGACTACGGCACGCGCGATAAATGCACAGGTAGCTAACCCGCACTGGCACACGGTCAGTCGTTTCCGTTAACGGGTGCACCTAAAGCACAGCACGGAACCAGTACAGGGCAGAGCCCTCTCAGTAACAGGGGTCCAACCCCTCCACAGTAACCAAACAGGAGCCTTGCCCCTCCACAGTCCGTGCACCCTCTCCTGACTACCCTGGTTTGCCCAGTGGGCCTAACAAGTCGGTGTAGGAGGCTAGCAGAACCTCGGGGCCCGTGGGGTAGCTAATACCTCCCTACACTAGTAGCTCTCCTCGGTACTACGTACACGAGGGCCAGTAAGTCGGTACAAAGTGGCCAGTCCTAACCCCAGGTCCCTGGGGCGGCTAGCTCCTCTCTGCACTAAACAGGGGGACAGTCGCTCTCCTTGGTATTCCGTACTCAAGGGCCAGCTCACTTCCCCAATTCTATTCCATTCACTTTTCAGGAGTTCTACTCCTAATTCCCCGTAGGGTTCCAGCTCTTTAACTCAGCGCATTCCGATTTCACCTTTCCAGTTTCACGTTCATGCATCCCATGTTCTCAATCACGTTTATTTATTCATAGCAGGCAGCTGTTAATTCAATTCACAGGCAGCTATTATTTTCTTTCCGCATTTTTCCAAGACTGCAGTATTCATATATTCCACTAGTTTTCCCATCCTAGGATTCATGCCATATCCTAGGATCTATCATACAATCTAGTTTTCCAGCCCTAAGATTCATGCAACACCTAGGATCTACCATTCAATCTATTTCTCATTCCTAGGATTCATGCAATGTCCTAGGTTTTATTTATGGTTTCGTAATTTAACAGATTATACTTAAAGCCACTCTACCGGTTACAACGGGCGAACTGGGGGCGTGGTCGGGAATCCCGCGTGTCTCCGCAACCCCCGAGACTGCAACGGAACGGGGTCCTATCACAAGGATCAAACACAAGGAATTTCTCAAAACAGTATACAGCTGCTGTAGACAGGCAGAGGATTTAATTCCGAAAGGAACGCAACTCGAAATGCAGAAAACGGAACCCGAACGGACCCTAAACGGGTCGAAAACGACGAAACGGTGCAAAATCAGACGTCTAGAACTTATTCCAGACGTCTTAAAAAGTGGATTAGGGGTTACATTGCTCTGCGTTGTCTCTCAGACGTCCAGAAACCTGCGGGGGCGTCTGGCCTAGTTCCTAGACGTCTGATGGGTCACCCAGGACATCTGGAAGTCTCTCCAGTCGTCTGGCACTACAGCCAGACGTCTGATTCGTGTTGGATGCCAATCTCAGACCCTGCGCGTACCCATTTCCTCTCTCTCTTAGTACGATCAATCGAAGAAAACGAGGAAGACGGAAAAACTCACCTTTCAGATGTCTGGACAGTCTTCCAGACGTCGTTCACGTCGTCTGGCTAGAAGCACAGACTTCTGATTCTGGAAAATTTTCCAGAACCAGGGCGCGTCTTGCCCTCCGCTCGCGACGCCCGGCCACGTCGCGCCTCGTGCGCCTGCTGCTCGAGCCGCAGCAGTCCTCCCGCGTCGCTCCGCGCCCGCTGCTCCCTCCGCCGGCCGGCCCTAGCAGCCCCGGCGAGCTCGCCCTCACGGTCGAGCGCCTCTCCCACGCGCAGCACCTCCTCCCACGCTCACCGCGGCTGTCGCTGCCGCTGCACCCTCGCGCTCGCTCTCGCGCACTGGCTAAAGGAGGAGAGGAAGGAGGCGGAGGTGACGGGAGTGAGGGAGAGGCGTGGCCCTTTTTAAGGCCGCGCGAGGAGGAGAGAGAGAACGCGGCAGAGGCGTCTGCGGCCGCAGGAGAGAGGGAAAAAGAGGGAGAGAGAGAGAGAGAACGCAGGTCTGCGCGCTCAAGCGCGTAGACGAACACAAGCGTGCCAAAATAACCGATTTTCAGACGTCTGGAAATGATCCCATACGTCTAGTCCGACGTCTGGAAGTGATTCCAGACGTCTGGTACGACGTCTGGGCCACCTCCCAGACATCTTAAAAGACGTTTGGAGCGCGCGTTCGTAACAGGCTTGAAGGAAAAGAACCCATGATTCTCGTGTGTTTGCACAAGAAATCCATGGAGACTTGGGACTCCAAATTGGTCCCAAATTGTTTGCCTATGTGTGAACATCAATCCCACCAATTTTGGTGGGATTTGATTGCCAATAGAGTAGGATTTAGGTCAATTAATGTTGCTTGGAGGTCGGGTTTGACCTCAATTGTAGCAAGGGCTTTTTCACAAAGAAGATGAAGAAGTTGGGGGCATCTTTGCAGAGAATTCGAAAGTTAAGGGCATGTGTGTAAGGAAAAGAGTCAGACTAGGACTAGAATGCAAACTAAGTCAATAATCTCAGATTGGGTCCAAATTTTGGTACAAACCTAATTTGGACCCAAGGAATCTGATGGTGAAGTCAGATTTAGGTTTTGACCAAGTTTTACTCGGTAATTTATGCAAAAATTCAAATTAGGGCAACTATCTGTCTGAGACTTTATTTTAGGTCAAAATGGCTTCTCATGGTCAAATCAAAGGTACTAAACCTTATGGAATATTTGTCTATGAATTTTAGAAGTTTTAGGTGAATTTTATTCTGATCAGAACCTCAATTAATTAAGTAGGCCAGTTTTTAGGATTTCAGATGTCCATTAATCCTCAAAATGCGTGAAAACCCATTTTTGTCCGTATGAACCCACTTAGTAGATATTTATGACCATTTAACCTTTAATTGACCCCTAGGAAATCTCATGATTGTTCTACAATTAGGATATTATGTTAAAACTACAGTTTTACCTTTGTTTTCATGTTTATCTCTCATAATGGATGTGCAATGAATTAGGGCTCATTGGCGGTTATGTAGGAGCATGTAGCAACGGATTATGACTAATTAAAGCTAGATATAGCTGATGATAACGTTATCATCACCCTAGTTTGCGATGTCTTTAGTCTAGGAACTCAACTCGAGCATACACAAACTACGAGGAAGCTAGGTTTGTATCTAATCGAGGTCCAAGGACCTAATTGAAATGATTATCTCAACGAGTATAAGAAGAAGCAAATTACACAACACAAGGCAATCGGTAATCTACTTTCACCACTAGGGGTGTATGCTTGGGCATGAGATCCAACCCTTAATGTTTGCACTATCAGAATATTTCTCTTGGTCACGGGAAAATTCAATTAGAACTTGACATAATCTTCTTAATGTAATTCAATCTTTCCTCTAATTTCCCCACATATATTATACTTTTCAGACATAGTAGGAATACTTTGCCATAAATTCAATATTTGACTCCTCTTTAGGTAGTGCCACAATCTTCCTTGTCACCTTAAACATTACATTTCATAAGAGTGTCTCCCTCTTCCATAGAAGGGACAATGTCTTGGGAACTTCTTAAATTGAATTGGAAAAAGCATCTCTTCTCTCTTTGATTTTGACATGAGACATAAACCATAGTACCACATTACTTAAGAGGAATTTAACCATAGCTCTTACATGCTCTCCAAATCTGGATTTCCTACTAAAATATATTATAATCACATCATCCACTAAATTCACCAAATCAATAATAACAGAGTCATATGTATATTCATAAGCACTTTTGCTATCTTGATCCAGATAGAAAAAGAAAAAACTTAGTCGTTAGATTGTTTCTTGGTTTTGACCTTCTTAAAAATAATATCACTAAGATAAAGTTAAAGTTCCTTAGCTTTGATCTCGAGTAAATCTTCGATGGAATCAAACTTGACTACTTATTTGAGTTCCTAACCTTTTTGGGCAAAACTGCTATCCTTCAAGCATTTCACAGAGAATCTCGTTATGACAACACCTCTAATTAACTTTATCCATGTGAACCTTTATATAATAGATTCTTTGCCAGCAATCCAAAATCTTTTAATTTGGACTCATTAGATAGTGTTGGTTAACAAATCTCTTGATATGTAGAGAGCACTCTACATCCTCCTAAATGTTCTTCATTGGGATGCTAGAATGAGAGGAAATGAAATAATTAAATTCACCTACCTAATAAACAAAACAAGAGAGGGAATGCATCGCAAAGAATAGGTAAACAAAATAAGATAGCCTACCAGGATATGGTCAAAGGGTAAGGGCTGTTGACCTTAGTAGGAGAGACTTAAGTTCGAGTCTCTATCCCTACATTACTTGGAGGATTGGTGTGTGTGGGATAACCAATTCCTCCCCAATTTATCTAAATAGGATTATGGGTTATCAAGAAGAGAGAGAGAGAGAGAGAGAGAGAGAGAGAGAGAGAGAATAAAATAGAAGGAAGGTTAATATAATACGGAGATGAGCAGGTGAGATTGTCCTAGACATCATTATAGGATGTTCATACGCATGACACAACAGTTTCAAAGGGTAGAGTTAGAGACAACCAAATGGCAAATCATAAAAGTAGGCAAATGTTATTTCCAAGAACAACATGGTGATGGGAGCACCTAGGGACAAGGGAAACACCTATGGGCAACATCATTGTCCCCACGTTAAAAGATGGTAACTCTTGTAACTAAGTCATCAACCAGGAAGATTTAATGGTGATCCCTCTTGCCCTCTTTATTTGCAATTTGAAGAATCTCTTGAGAACCTGTTCATCCATTGCCAATTCGCTAGTGCTATATGGTTTGGAGTTGGTATCCTTACCTCCCAAATCAATATGCAGCTTTACCAACTGATCAAGAATTTACCGGAACAGGATGGTTTCATCAATTGCTCTGGATGACTCATGTGTCGCATTCTCTATCAAATTTGGAGAGGAAGATGTGACACTAAATATGGGATAGTCCTTCCCAACCCGATTCAAACTATGAATCCAGCAAAGTAGCTAGCCACATCTTCCCCCGGGGAGCTCAATAAAATGATGGGCAGCAACTCCTCCAATTTTTCGCTGTGCGGTACCAATGCCCAATTACCTGAAATAATAATCCAAACTAATGCTACTTTCAAAAATGGACAAGTCATTCTTGCTACAGTTGCCATTCTTCCTGATGGACAACTCTTCACAGCAAAATCCCCCTCATCCCTAGCAGATGACGCTGCCCAAGCTAAATGCCTTGCTCTTGAGCAAGGACTGCTAATTGTTACAACCTTCGACTGCTATCACATTCACCTTTTCAATGACTGTCAGACAATTGTCTCAATGGTTTTAGGCCGTGCTTCCCCTTTTTGGCATCTTAGAAGTTTAATTCTTAGTTGCAGTAATACTTTATCCAAACATAAGCTTGTTAATCTTTTGTATGTTCTAAGATGCAAGGTTTCCCTTGCCCACTCCTTTTGCGGCTAAATGTGTAAGGAAAGGAATTTTAGGAGAATGGTCTATTGTTGATGTACGAGCCTCCTTGGCCCATATTTTCCTTCTACTAGAATGAAAGAAATATCTTTACCTAAAAAAAAAGTTATCAACCAGAAAGTTCTATCATGCACTTCCTTCACTAGCAAAAATAAAGGAAGAACATTTAGTTTCACAATGGCTATAGAATTTCAGGAGGACTCCATTTTCTACCCTATTTTTCAACTCCCACATCATTATTACTATGGGTGTACATGGGTTAGATTGGGATTCAACTTAAATCCCACCCACGATTTTCAAGTTGAGATTTTTTCAATCTAACCCAACCCAACCCAATCTACAAAAATCAAGTCAAGTTGAGTGGATTGTTGACTAGTCAAAGAACTCAAAACCTATGTTTATCTCGTATGTATTTTATATGTCTTTCATGTTTGATAACAAAATATTTTAAATTCATAAATAACTTCTATCTTCTAATAAAGTTAATAAAATAAGTAAAAATAAAAAAAAAATTGAATCATAAATGAAATTTGGGACACGAGTGAGGGAATTTCAAATTTGAGATATTGTGTTTGAACATATGTAAATTTTGGTAGCTGATTGAGTTGTAATTGGAGGAGATTTAAATTTGATTCTCATATATATATATATATACATAAAAGGTTGCATATTAAGTTAGGTTAATTAAACATAAAATCCAACTCAACTTATTTTTATTCAATTAAAAAATCTTAATCTAATTTAACCCAGTAGAACTCGTTAACTTAACTCAACTCAATCCATTCGAATCGAATTGACTGATTGATATACAGCCCTAATTATCATAATCAAGAGACCGAGCAGCCTTTTTAAGCTACGTGAAGACTACTGTGGGCACTCGCCCTTTTTTTCCCTTTTTTTTTCTTGTTATCATTAGCAAATCGATATACCCTGTCAAATGGTAAACAGAACCGTCTCTTCCCACCCCACCCCCGCACGACGATTCCACACGATTTCGCTTCGTTCAGGTACCTCCCCTCCTCCCGCGAATCCCCAAATTCTCCCACCCACACCCCCCCACCCAATCCCCCTTCCCCACCTCCAGCTCCTCCCGTCCATGGCGGCGAGCCTGTGGCGCGGCATGGTGGACTCCCTGTCCTCCTACTCCTACTCCCCATCCTCGTCCTCGTCCTCCCCCGCGGACGAGGTGGTGGAGTTCTGGAAGGATCCGGAGCGGAGCGGGTGGCTGACGAAGCAGGGGGAGTACATAAAGACGTGGAGGAGGCGGTGGTTCGTGCTGAAGCAGGGGAGGCTGTTCTGGTTCAAAGCCCACCACGTGACGCGCCTCTCCCGCCCCCGCGGGGTCATCCCGGCCTCCACGTGCCTCACCGTCAAGGGCGCGGAGGACACCATCAACCGCCCCTTCGCCTTCGAGCTCTCCACCTCAGGTGGTGACACCATGTACTTCATCGCCGACTCCGAGAAGGAGAAGGAGGAGTGGATCAACTCCATCGGCAGGTCCATCGTCCAGCACTCCCGCTCCCTCGTCGCCAAGGACTCCGAGGTCCTCGACTACGACTCCGCCCCCCGCAACAACAACAACAACGGCGCACCACCTGCCGAGCCCCAACGCTCCGCGTAGCACCTCCGAGGTTTCCTCCTTCCCTTTCCTCCTCCTGTTTTCTCCTTCTCGTCGCTCTTCTCCTTTTCCCGTGTTTGCTTATTGTTATCTGCGTTGGATGATGTTAGCTGTGCTGTCCGGAGTCGTAGTTTCGCGGAATTGTACGGATAAATGCGTGTGTACAGTGTTTGTTCTTATGACTGTTTCTGAGTCTGCATGTGTATAATTGGCTTCCATAGACATTATGAACATGCCATTTCTTTTTGTTTTCCCCATTAATGAAACCGTCGTTATAGATGCTGTTCGCCCATCGTCTCTCTTCCGTGTGCGGGTTTGTTATCGGCATTAGATGATATAATTGTGCTGTCTTAGTTTTAGGGAATCGGATGGATCGTGGATGTGTGTAGTGCTCCGCGGCGTGACTGCTTGAATCTGCATGTGTGTGATGAATGCATCGTGTTTTTCGAAATGAAACTTTCGGTTTGGATCCCACCTCTGGCTTTTCTCTTTTTGTACGTGTTTGTTATCTGTGTTGGATGGTGATGCTGTTGAAGATCGTGCTCCAAAGTAAGTAGCATTACCTAATCAGTGCAATCCGGCTCAAGAAAGCAGTCAAGCAGCACTGACTTTCAGAGTCCTATTCTTCTTTTGAACTTTTTTGCTGTTGGGGTCCCATTATGGGAACGTGCAGAATTTGGAGTCATTTTGGGGATTTGGGTGGATTGTGGATGTTTTTTTTTTGAGAGGGATTTGGGTGGATTGTGAATGTTTTTGGTGCTTGCTGTTATGGATGGTTTTGATTCTGCGTTTGTATAATTGACTTCTATATACGTTATGTACGCTGAAACTTGCACAACGGACCCATCAATTCGGGTGCCTTCGTTTTCCTACATTTGGAGTTCTTTCGGGACTCGCACTTTGGTCTGATGTTGCAGCAAGGTTTGGAGGGTTGAGAAGATGGTTAGGAGCTTTGGACTGTGCATGGGATGAAAACAATTGTTTGAGGTGGGAATGCTTGATGTGGGGTTTAGATGTTCAAGATGGAGCAGTGAAGAAATTAGTTGAGGTGCCAAAAGAGTGACGACTAAAAATGCCTTTTTCCCACATTAAGCTGGGATAGGGTTGTGCTTTTTTTATTTTATCTGATAGTTTGTATTTTAAACTTGGCTTTAAGCAAAATCATGCTTGACAATTTTCATGTAATCTAGCGCATATGTATAATCCATCTTAAATGCACCTCTCTCGTGTCAAGGGCATATGTGTATAAGCCTTAAATGCACCTCTCCCATCTCATCTTTCCTTTTGTGCCACATGGGACTTTCCTTATTAATCTTGTTGGAGGTCTAATGTTGTGCTTATTTCCTCACATGTCCACTAGAACATCCTCATATTCATTGTGAATATGATATGGACAGGTCTAACATTTTAGCTCATTTGGAGACTACACCGCTGATCTTATTGTTGGCTTGCCATGTTTTTGGATCGAGAACCATGGATCTATACTAGCATCTTTATGTTCTCACACCAGTCCTCTGCAAAGGTGATGATTGAAAGGGCCATGCTAGGTTCCATACAACATTGCCGGTCTCACCATTTGTCAATTTTGTTTAGAAAAGATGTTAAGAAGGTTTGATTGGATATAGCGGCTACATGTCAATGTCAAGTAAGTACAACTGATGAAGCAGAGATACTTTGTGGCTGTACAGGTGTTTGAAGAAGACTAGCTACTAACAGGCTTTCTCCCAATTTAGGAATGAAGCTTATTAGAGAAATTTTAGATAGACAATTGTCGAAAATAAAAAAACAATAAGAACATAGAGTTATGGCACAAAAAAAAACAAGGGAACACAGATACATATGTTAACCTCTATCACTCTTTGTCAGGAGGGGTTTATTCTCTGGAAGATTGGTGAAGGGGGGTATGGATAACTCTCTTGAATTCTGTCTCATAATCAAAACTTTCCTGAGTAAGCCTCTTAATGAGAAGTTAATCCTAATTAATTCCAAAGCTAGGATCTTGATTGGATTCGTAGCTGGAACCCAACTGAGTCCTAACTTGGACTTGATGTTCATGTATCATACATACACACACATTCTGGCTATTTACAAATTAATCTTAAATATATAATTAATTTGATATTTAATCTTATGATTGTTTGTAACCGTGGTTGTAATTACTTTCAGTAGCTGTTATTGTCCATCAAAAAAGAAGGCTGTAGCTGTTATTGCCTGGATGCTCATTTAGGTTAGTTGCACAGAAAGGATGAATTCATCTTTCTAGAGTTGCTGTGTAGCTTGGATATATTTTGAGAGAGCTCTTTAATGAAGTTACATATCCTTTTCTTCTATTAGTTAAAAATAATGGATTGGTTATCAAATTCCTTAAAACTTTTAAGTGTGTTTATTGTCACCCTTAAGTTCACATTTGTTCATTTCTCCCTTGAAGTTCTGAGTCACGCTCTGTTTTGAAACTGAAAATTATGACTGGACTGTTTTGATAAGAATCGCCTTATCTCCTTTCTCTGTCCTATGATTACTTTCCTTTGCCCGTTTCTCATCCTCTGGATTGTGATATCACATAGCCTTTTGCAGCATGTCACCATGGTAGCCCTCCTTCCCACTTGGTTGCAATCATTGTCAATTCAGTAGGTTTGCAAGACCTTTTTTTTCCCCCTTAGTCATCCCCTTATCCATGTCTTCCCAAGAATCATAATTCTAGTGGTTGCCAAGCAACCACCACGACATAGGGTTCTCTGCAGTTCAGAAGTCTTCCACCTTGGTTGGTAACTTTGCCCGTATGCAGGTTGGAGTCTGCCGTTTTGTGGTTTTCTTTTCCCTTTTTTTTTTTGGGTGGGACACTATAGATAGAACTAGTTTTTATCGCATTGGAAGGCTTCTCAACACCAAGCTACTCACAGGTGGTCAACCCCCAAATTTATGGTTGGGAGCTATGCAAATCAACAGGTGCAAGATTTTTTTTTTCCTGAAAAGGACAGTTGCAAGATAATTGATTTAGAATGAAGGATGAAATCTACTAAAATATGGACTTTTACAGAAGTAATTAGTGGGTTCTCATGGTAGGTTCTCTTCCCATCAAAGGCAACCCCATTTCTCTTCAACCAAATGGCCCATAAGACTGCAAGCAGAGTGGCTCTTTCCATTTTCGATTTGCAAGGTGTTCCATCAATAGATAACTGACCTCTTCTAAAGTAGCTCCAGAACCCATCAAAGGAGGAAGAATCTATTTATGAAAGCCGTGTCTGTCTCCAGACTATACTCGCCATACTGCAGCCAAAAAAAAGATGATTCATCTCTTCCATGCCGTTCCCACACATCAAACATGCAGTGTCCACAATCGGGTCCCACCTTTGCCACCTCATCTTAGTAATAATCCTTTGTTTCCATATCTTCTAGGCAAAGAAACTTATTTTCAATGGTTCCTTAGCCAACCCGAGAAGTCTAGAATCTCTGCAAAATGCCTTTTCTCGATCTAAAAGGGGAGCCTTAAATGTTCAAAAGCCTTTCCTAACAGTGAACTCCCCATCCTCCCACTCCCATCCTTCCTCCCTATTGCTTATTGTTGATTATGCCTTGAATGCCCATGAGCTGATCTGACACAAAGTTGAATGGATAGATTGATGATCTGCTTAATGTACCGTATACATATATGTGTTAGGGTTTTGTGGAGGGCTGTCTTCCTTTTCGTTCTTTGAAAGAGCATCATTCTTGGTCTCTCTTAGGAGTTCAGTGTGGATTTGTATTCTATATTTTACCCCTCTATAGTGGAATCTATCTCTTTCTCTGCTTGTGGTTTTTCCACTTTACACTGAAAGGGTTTTCACATAAATTCTTTGCACCTTGTGGTTGATTGCTTGTGATTGTTTATTCGCACGATTTCCTAACAATTACGCTGTCTACAAATTCACAAAGCCTCATTACATCATCCATACACGCATCTGAAAGTGCAGTTAGAAAGCGCGGTGTCCAACTACCTGCACCCACAACCAAATTTCCACTCCAAGAGTCCTTTGAAAGAGCATAGTGATTATGTGCCAAAGCGAAAATCTGTGGAAATGCGATGTGAACAAGAACATGATAACACCATGGATTCTACCTAGATTTAAACCCATTCCTTGGTTGAAAGTGTTCTTCCAATCTGGGCAAGACCCCAAGTATCCCCTTCAAAAAATAAGAACATCAGCCACTCGGTGAACAACTATCATATGAGATTATGATCTTCCCTTACAACTTCCGCAGAATCTCCATTGCAAGCCTGTTACTACCTCCCATCACCCAAGCACACTGCTTGGCAGGAAGAGCTTCATTCATATCCCTTAATCTATGGATCTCCAATCCCACTTCCTTCAAAGGACGATAGACATCCTCCTAAGCCACCCAGTTAAAGGAAAATGCTCTTACAGACTTTACTTTCAACAAGATTATATAGGGTGCTATTATTGTGAAAAAGTACTTTGATGTTTACTATGAGGTCGAATTAGAAGAGTCCTCATGGTTTCATCTCAAACAAGCAGCACAAGGTCTTCAACCTCAATGCGCTAAAGGTTGTCATCTTTAGGCTTCCAAATTGATGTCCAAAATCCAAATCCAGATTTGAATCCATTTAACTTGAATTTTTATCCATTTTGGAATCCGACGGATCAAATTTGGATCTTATATTCACATCTGGATTGCAAGTGGATTTGAATTCAGATTTAATAGCATCCAATTTGATTAAGATCCGCTTCGGTATGGGGGAAATTTTAGACATGCATATCCCACTTGTATCTATATGATATGTCAAACAATCCAAACAATTCATGTGACCAATTTTACAATGTCAAAAACTTGCCACCCATGTCATGTGACTCATCACCCATGTACATATGCACTTCAAGACCTCCTCCATTCTTGTTCATATTCGTATTGGGACCCACAAGTGATCAAATTCAGATAAGTCCACTCAGATATGAATTTGGATCCTAGATTTGACATCCAACAGATCTCAAATTGAATGTCATATTCCAGATCAAAAACAAATGCAGATTTGGATATTGGGTTATCCGCTCCATTTATAGGCCTACTCATCTTGGTAACATATGTGGATTAGTTCCCTTTCGAGGCAATTAATGGGTGGGTGGAGATAAGATCCTCAACCTTGAAGGCTTGTTTTCTTTTTTTTTTTCAGGCTTTTCAAAAAAGCCCAGAGGAAAAGAATGAATGGAAAGGGGTACTTAATGAAATGGTGGAGAAGAGCAATCTCCACTTTTGTTGCTCATCGTGGTGCATAGAAGGTTCTCTTAATGGGTTTTTGGGGGGCATTAATATTCCAATTGGGAGGTTGAGGGATTAGCTAAGGATGGCATAGGGGAAGGGGTATGACAATGACAATTTTCTTGGATCCTAGAATAACCCGATACCAGAAGAATTTAGATCTGGCAAGAAAAATATAATGGTGGCATCCGAAATCTTATTTTTGAAGGTTTGAGTGTCGAAATCCAAATCATATACCCAAGGCCTTATGCCCCAAATAGACTCCAATTAAATATTCAAGTGTGATATTAGGATTGTTGAGTATAAGGGCATATTTGTTATTTTTATGTTCTCTTTGGTTATCTTTGTAATTCTCTCAAAACCTCTCTAGTATAAAAGAGAGCATAGGGTTTCTTCTAATAACAAGATCTTTATTTTCCTCGACATGGTATCAGAGCAACGGTCTTAGGTCAGTGCATCGATATCCTACCAAATATCCACCCAAAACAATGATCAAATCAGCAATATGTAGGTGATTTGATCATCCAAATCACGATGGATTGCCAGAACAACGGCAACAACAATGGAGAAGTTTCCACCACCGTCGCCGTTGTTCTAGGACACGGGTGGGGGTTTGGCGCTACTGCTGTTGTGGCCAGATCTCCCACGTTGCCGCTGTTGTTGGACTTAGGTGGGGGTTTAGCGCTGGCTAGATCGTCGTCGCTGTTGTGGGACTCTGGTGGGGGTCTGGCGTTGGCTATATCGTCGCCGCTGCTATTGGATCTCTACCATGGATGTATGGTGCAACCCAGCCTACCGCTACAGTCATTGGAATCCCCTCATGGGAGGTTGATGCCACCTACGAGGTGTCTTCCTCACCACATCCCCTTGTGAGGTCTGCCTGTTGTTGCTGTTGCAGGAGAGATGCCCAGCCTGCTGCTGCTATTGCTAATGCCACCAAGCCCACGATGGGTCTGTTGTTGGCCTGGGAGTTTGTGTGGTTTGCAATTTCTCATGGTATTTGGAGCATGGTGAAGGTCGTCTCCCATGCTGCCTGTACGATGGATCCACTGCAAAGATTGATTTCAAACCACGAGGGACTAGCATGTGCAGTCCAAGAAGATTCAAGAAAGAAAAAGAAGACCAGGAGCGTGGGTAATCAACCTTGGTGCCTCTATTCATCTCACAAAGGATGGAGGGAGGCTTAGAGATCCTAGTAGTCCTTAGGGGATCCAGAATGTCAAGGTGGCCAATGGTGCCACATCACCAGTTACTGCAGTTGGGCATGTTCATGCCTCTCCAAGGATGTTAATTGAAGGGGTTTATTATACTCCAGAGTTTCCAATGAACCTACTTTCCATTAACTGTAAGGATCTTGGATGTCGGGTTATATTTGATGAAGGCCATTGCTACTTCCAGGATTGAAAGACGAGGTATTGTTGGTGGTGGAGTAGAATGAGATGGTATCTACTATCTCGACACACTTACCTTGTTCGTAGGAGCTGTCTCCATAACTACTGATCCCTGGCTGTGGCATAGGATGTTGGGCACCATTTGCTTAAGAAGATGCAGCTAATGTATCTAAGTTTGCCAAATTCTGTGACGTTACAGTGTGAGGACTGTCAGTTTGGAAAGCACCACATGAGCTCTTACCCACAGAGGGAAGCTGGAGTGAGTTATACTCCCTTTGCCTTGGTACATTATAATGTATGGGGATCGTCCAGGGTCTCGACACCAGGAGGACACAAATATTATGCTGTTATTGTGGATGACCATAGTCGTCTTACTTGGGTTTTCTTGATGAAAACCCGCTCTGAGATTCCCAAGGTCATTTAGTGATTCTTAGCAGAGGTTCAAACTTAGTATGATGGCACTATGCGAGTCTTTCATAGTGACAATGCCTTAGAGTTTATTCATGGAGATGTTTGGAGCCTCTTCTCTTCTCAAGGCATTATTCACCGGACTTCTTGTGCTTACACATCTCAGCAAAACGGTGTGGCTGAGCACAAGCTTTGGAACCTCCTGGATATTACTAGGACATTGATGATTCATATGAAGGTTCCTAAGCAATTTTGGAGGGATGCTATACTCACTACCATCTACCTGATCAACTGGGTACCTTCTTCAGTTCTTCATGGATAAATTCCATTCCAAGTGATCCATCTAGATTGTGACAGGTCATTTGCTATACCTCTGAGAGTCTTTGGCTACACTTGTTTCGTTTAGGCATATGAGAATCAGGACAAATTCTCTCCTAGGACAGTCAAATGTGTTTTTCTTGGATATTCCAGAACACAAAAGGGATACAAATGCTATGACTTGAGCCGCAGGAGGTACATTGTTACTGCATATGTCACTTTCTTTGAGAATGTTCCATATAAGTTGTTCTAAATGAGTCTTAGGTTTATCACCGGAGGCCTCATCATTTCCTTGACACTGGACCTTCTCCTGGTTTGGGAGATGGGAGTAGTTCAGACGCAGAGGAGCAGCCATCTTCGAGGCAACCCAACGGAGTGTGCACGCTCCATCCCATTTTCCAGTACACAAGGGTTGCTCATCTTGGTGAGGGAGTTCGTTAGTTGGCTTTAGCGATTATCGCCTCTATGATTCCTAAAGATTTTGCTCAACCCACTTGTGACCCTAGGTGGCAGGCTACGATGGATGAGGAGATACAAGCTCTACAGTCACGACGAACATGGGATTTGATACCTTATCCTGATGGAGCTACTATGGTTGATTGCAGATGGGTATACATCATCAAGTATAGGCCTAATAGGACAGTAGACAGGTATAAAGTTTGGCTTGTTGCCAAAGGCTTCACTCAGACATATGAGGTAGATTATTTTGAGACAATTTCCCCTGTAGCACGTATTACTTCTATTAGGATTATTATTTCTGTTGCTGTGATCAAAGGCTTCACTTAGACATATGGGGTAGATTATTTTGAGACATTTTCCCCAATAGCACGTATTACTTCTATCAGGATTATTATTTCTGTTGCTGTGATTAGGAGATGGCTTTTACATCAGCTTGATATTAAAAATACCTTTTTATATGGTGATTTGTCTAAGGAGGTATATATAAAACAGCCGTCAGGTCACAACACTTCGGGGGAGCATGTTTGTCGACTATGGAAAGCAATATATGGCCTAAAACAGTCTCTGAGCCTGGTTTGAGAGACTTAGTACAGAGGTTATGAAGATTAGGTTCAAGCGCTCTACGTCTAATCACTCGATCTTCATCCGGAAGGCTGAGTGTGGAGAACATACCCGTGTTATTCTAGTAGTATATATGGATGACATGATTCTTACTAGAGATGATGAAGATAGGATTGGTCATACCAAGTCCTTTATACAATTTACCTTTGTTACCAAGGACTTGGGAGAACTGAGTTATTTTCTGGGGATTGAGGCAGTACGATAGGAGTCAGGCTTATCCTTGTCACAGAGCTAGTATGCCCTTCAAATTCTTCAGGAGACTGGCTTGCTAGGAGCTAAGCCATCTGGTATACCTGTGGAGCCACCACCTACACGCTCATCTGAGGAGGAGGATCCATTTTATGAGGACGTTACTAGTTATCGCAGTATAGTCTGTCATCTACTCTATCTTATTATCGCGAGACTTGATATTAGTTTTGCAGTGGGCAGAGCCAGCCAGCACATGTAGGCTCCACGCTACAGCCATTGGCGAGAGGTCTGCCTCATTCTGAGGTACCTCAAGGGGACACCAGCCAAAGGATTGTATTATAGAGATGATTGTGATCTGGATATTATTGCTTACTCTGATGCTGATTATACCGGATCAATGGATGACCGGTGCTCCACTTCTGGATTTGCTATCTATCTTTATGGGAATCTGTTCTCTTGGAGGAGCAAGAAATAGAGTGTTGTAGCTCGTTCGAGTGCCAAGGCAGAATATAGAGCGATGGCTCGGGTGGCATGTGAGATTATGTGGATCGTCTCATTCTTGCAAGATCTTGGGATCCAGACTTCCATGCCTATGCCGCTTCTCTGTGACAACAAATCCGCCACTTATATCTCCTCGAATCCAGTTTTTTATGAGAGGACAAAGCATATCGAGGTTGATTGACACTTTGTTCGTGATGCTGTTACTGGGCGGATTAGCACCCCATACGTCCCATCAAAGATTCAATTTGCAGATATATTTACTAAGGCCCTGAAGAAGAAGCATTTGGATTTTCTATGTGATAAGTTCGGTCTTGTCGATATCTACGCCCCAACTTGAGGGGGAGCGTTGAGTATAAGGGCATATTTGCTATTTTTATGTTCTCTTAAGGTATTTTTGTAATTCTCCCAAAACCTCTCTAGTATAAAAGAAAGGTTATGGTTTCTTCTAATAACAAGATCTCTATTTTCCTCAACAAGGATTATCTGACTTTAAGGGCTAGATGATCATTTCTGGCCATAAATCTAAAGTTACTCAACCACTATGGTTTGAAGACCATCTCAATTCTCAGCTAAACTCAACGTGGAACTCCACGTCAGAAGATTTCCCAAGCTTGTAAGGTGGGGAAGCTCCAAGATCTTCTATCTAGCCAGCCTAACAATTGGAGCTTTGAGTCTGTCTCAGATAATTGAAGCATGGGAGCATGCATCTTTCAATAGGCTCAATTGGTAGATTGTTATCTTCATGAAATTAGAAATTGATCTCCATCATTGCCACAGCCTTATGATCTCGGCTGACACCTGTACATTTAATGCACTTGCCAATCGACAACACCAACTGAGAGGATGAGAAGACTGTACGTTTCATGATTCGAATTCCACAATGACTCCCATGCTTATTTGATTGTGACCGTGTTAATGATCTTATCATTAATGGAAGCATTTTCGATAGGGAGCATTAGTGGAAGCATTGATGGCTAATGTTGCATGGAAGAGTAATGCTAGAATTATCTTTGCTTGTGTTTCATATAAAAAGGCTTTAATGCTTCTTTCCAATGGCAAGTAATCCAATTGCTACCAATGGTTATATTTTTCCTCATATATAATGCATTTGGAAACCTATGCACTTAGGATGCAGCATTGAAAAGAGCATGAACTTAGCAAATCCCTATGTCTTTTGTGTGGTTGTTTGGTTGCATTCTTATTCATCCTCTTAAAGTTGTCTGCAATCTGGTAGGGAGATGCGATCTCTGATCTATCTGAGTATCCAACACCCTTCATTCCATGTTGTCTATGGAAAATGGGAAAGGCTAGCTGGAATTGTACCTGGCACTCTCACCTCTTGACACTGAGGAAAGTACACTACTGTAGGAGGATCAGATCCGCCCTCAATAGAGAATGATGCATTTTAACCATCGAGGAAGCCATCACTTAAGAAGCCCCTTATCATCAAGTAGCTTACTCAGCAACCGATCCAAAGCCAGGCGATGAAGGCTACATCTCTGGCTCTTTAGAGTTAGCCTCACTTATCACCCACGGGTTCTTCAAGAAACTGAAGCGTATAGGAAACCAAATCTCAGAAAAGGCACTGGGAAAGTACATTGCTGAAGAAGCTAGCCATGATTCCAGAGTTTGCATGTAGACACACTCCAAGAAGCATAGCGCCCATTCCATGGCCTTGAGCACAAGATTCATAGGAGATGCCAAGAGTGGGAAGGATATATTTCCCTTCCTCAAGCATAAGAAAACAAATACATTTCTTTGTTAGGGCATGTTGTATAACAATGATAGGGAAGCCCACTTTCACATTCTACAACAGAAATAAGACTCATTGGACCACGTGGACCAATTCAGGAAAC
Source organism: Thalassia testudinum (assembly GCA_037157565.1). Classification (NCBI taxonomy): domain Eukaryota; kingdom Viridiplantae; phylum Streptophyta; class Magnoliopsida; order Alismatales; family Hydrocharitaceae; genus Thalassia; species Thalassia testudinum. The sequence goes on from JAZHRO010000073.1 coordinate 158,902,782, forward strand.
TTACGTATCTAGAGAACTATGAAGATGATGCTTGATGCCAAGTCCTCCCGTCTTCCCTCAGGGTATTGCCTGGGGATGATTTGCAAGCTAACTATCTTGCTCAATAGACTTATTCAAGGATTTTGAAAAATGATCCATCAAGTAGTTTACAATATGGAAAAGAGTGAAGGATGGATGATCCTACGGTCCTCTCTACCCTGATTCAACTCCTCCCCCAGTTACGAAGTAGCAGGTACCTAAGAGAACCCCAAAAGATGAACCCAACAGCAAGGGCAAAAAGGTCCAAGCAAAAATAGAAGACATGGAGATATGTAAGGAAGCCACCTTTTTTATCACCTTGTTTGGTGACCAGGCAGACCGATTGGCGTCAGAGGTTACTTGACTTGCCAAGTAGCAGGTACCTAAGAGAATCTTGGAAGATGACAGCACTTGATATGCCCAAAAACAAGGGCAAAAATGTCCAAGCAAAAACGGAAGAAGAGTTTGAGACCAACCTTGGAAACCAAGGGTTGATGTCTAGGGAAGTGACCATTTTGATTGGTCCACCATTGCTGCATCTATAATGATGTCAAAGTTGCTGATATCGTTGCAAATCAATGCATATGTCTTCACTTTCGCAACTGACATTATGGGTGTGGATCCCCGGATCATGCGTAATTGCTTCTACACTAACCTATGCATCATACAATCTTATGGAAGCAAGTCAACGAGTACTGGCAAGCGATTGTGAAAGCAGAAGGTTATCGATGCTAGCTTTACTGGGTTAGGGTACATGGAGATATACAAAAGAAGAAACAAAGGAGCTTGAGACAGCCATCAACTTGATGATATATCTGAGGATTTCTTGGACTCAGGGCAGCAAAACATGTAGTGATATCCATGAACTTCACATTGTCTTTCTAGACCTCTCTCTTCCTCATATTGATCCTCCTGAGAGCACCTCCATTTGCATCTCAATATATGCTTTGTCATAGTTGACCTCCCTATCTCCCATCCACAGAAGGGTGATACCCTTCTAGAAGAATAGGCTATAATGGTAGATGTTGCAAAACCATTTGGGGTTGGAGCCCCGTTGATCTGCTTCCTCAGTACAGTGAGTTCTTTTTTCATCATCATATTCTCCACCTGCAATTCAAGCACTGGTTTGTCATCAATCTGATTACAAAGAGGGTAGTCTTTAGAGGGAAAAGGCTTGAGGTGAGAATTTTTTTTCCCACCAAAAGGGCTTAGGTTGAGAATGTTGGAAGGAAACTTTGGCTCTGTTTGATTCCTTGTCTCAAAATATGTAATTAAACTGTTTAAGAGGAAGTAATAGACAAATAGCTAGTGACATCACCTTCCAAAAAAAAGATCTCCACTTCAATTTTCCTATTTGCACTGTAGTTATGAGTCGATTCCTAAGCTGCCACGGCAAATTCCATTCCAAATTTGGCTTCTCTACCTATTTGCTTTGATATTGAATTGTTGATTTCTTTAGCATAGTCTCCTTTTACCTTCACCTTCACCACATTGAACTTGAGGATTTCTTCAGACCCTCAGCTATGTTATCACCTGCAAAGCATATGCAATAGTCATTAGAGGTCAGAGCATGCATTTAATGCATTATGTTGGAGTTACTTATGCAAGACATTTTGTTATATTGTTATTTCTTGAGGGCCTCTTATCGAAACCTCTCTCCATATAAAGAGGCCTAGGGCTCTTTTCTCAATAAGATGATTTCATTCGCTTCTTTTTCAACATGATATTAGAGTAAGATGGGTCATAGAGTCTTCATGCTCGGGTATCCTTCTCTACCAAAACCCTAGAGGTGAGAGAGAAAAGCTCAGTTAGAGCAGGAGTCGGGGTTAGGGCTTAGGATTTTAGTTTTGCCGATGGAAAGTGGGAGAATGGGGGTAGGGGAGGGGAGTGGAGGGGTTGAGTGACTCAAGTGAGGAGCTAGGATGAACTTGGTGGGTTTTTTGAGTTCTTTTTTTTTTGTTTTTGAGGCTAGTACGAGAGGGGTAACTCTTTTTTTTTTTTTGAAAAATTAAATGGGTTCTTTATATCTACATAAATGCATAACTATACACACACATTTTCGAACTCAAACTTTTATCGAACGAACATATACTATGTTCATGTTCAATTCATTAACCTAACAAATCTAATTTCAATGTTCATGTTCATTTCTTCTTTTTTTTTTAACTTTTATCAAATATTTCATCAAATGAATTCAAGTCATTCAAATTGTTCAATTTGATTAGCAACCCTACTCTCATGGGATGACTCTATCATAGAGAAAGTATGTGCTGGAACTTTTGAAGGAGACAAGACTACTAGGAGCAAAACCTTCCTTCATTTTGTTTGAGCCACAGAAAAGACTATGAGAAAGATAATCCACTATTTGAAGATAAGGGGAGGTACTGGAGCATTGTTGGTAAATTGTTCTATGTGACTATTACTAGATCAGATATCAATTTTGTCGTTAATAGAGCGAGCTAGTTTATAGCAAGCCTACGCCATAGCCATTGGCAGGCAATGTATCTCATCATCAAATCTCTTAAGAACAGTCTACGAAAGGGGCTCTACATGAAGAATAATGGGTACATTGACTTGCATGTCTATTCTGATGTAGATTATGTAGGCTCTACAAAGGGCAAGAAATCTACTGCTGGGTGCTCTACCTTCCTTGGGTGGAAATATGGTTACTTAGAGGAACAAGAAGTAAAGTGTGGTCTCTTGGTCCAGTGTAGAGGCTGAATACAGAGCCATGACTTATGCAGCTTGTGAAATTATATAGCTGGTTCACTTTCTTGAGGATTTGGGTATTTAGGTCAACCTTTCGATGCTTATGTTTTGTGATAATCAATCAGCCATTTTTATTGCATCCAATCCTGTGTTTCATGAGCGCACTAAACACATTGAAGTGGATTGCCACTTTGTACAAGACATGGTGTCTACAGGGAAAATACGCACCCTCACTACTTCATCAGAACAATAGGTTGCAGGTATCTTCACCAAGACTCTCTTTAGGAAGTGTCATGATTTCTTATGTTCCAAATTGGGCATGTTAGACATATATGCTTCAGCTTGAGGGGAAATGAGGAGTGTTGGAGTTATGTGAGGGGACATTTTGTTGGAGTTATGTGAGGGGACAGCTGGGCGCACCACTACATGTTCTCAAGAGAAGTAAACTTTTCCGAAAGAGCAAAAGAGATCCAACCTGACATGCTGGCCTTGTTGAAAAACAAAGTTGAACTTGCTAAAAAGCAAGATGTCTTGGGTCAGACGTTAGTTTTTTCTCAAGAAGAAAGCTGGTCGGGGTTGCATCTAAGAGTCTGCCTTATGTCATGCACTAATTCCTGTCCAAGATAGAGTCACTAAGATTACTCAGAACTTGGTCAATGGAGGCACTAGAGAGACTTCGATATAGACCATGAGTCAGATCTCAAGATTCTATGCCTTGAGTCAAGCATTAGTTCTGTCCAAGAGAGGTTCACTCATGTCACCGTCTTGGAAGAGAAATCAACGTAGACCTTGATTCAAACTTTGGGCATTTGTCGTTGTCCAGGAGAGAGTTGCCTTGGTCATCTAGCATATAATTTGTTGATGGCACAGTTTTCCTCAATTTTACTAGATTGTAAGAGAGTTATTTAGGTAGAGTGGGGAAACTCTGACAATGGCTTCTAAATTTTAACCTCTTCGAAGTCAAAGTCAGAGCCTAAATTAAAGACATCATATCCAGAGGGCCTTATTTTAAGGCCAACCAACCTCAATGGTTCAAAGATCATTTTTGGCCATAACTCCAGAGATGCAAGACTTCCAAGGCTGGAGGTCCATCCTGTCTCAGGTTGACCTCCACGTCAGAAGACTTCTCAAGTCTGTAAGTTGTGAAAGCTCCAATGGTTGTCGTTCAACCAAGCATTAGTATGTCTCAGATAGCTGAAGCATGAGAGCATATTACATTATCCCTCCAACATGACCGCCTAAGTTAAAACTACTTCATGATGATTGGAGTTGATCTTCATAATCACCATGATGATTGGCACATGGTCTCTATGTATATTTACATATCTTTGTATGTATTCTTGTTTAGCATCCTTTCTACTAGGGTCTTGAAGATATCTCTCGTATCTTCTTCCCCTACTTTTTTATTGTGGCTATTCAACCATCACTGTATCATCATCTCCATCATCATCATCACCATCATCTGTTGCTCCTACTGAAGTTGGCAAATCTTCTTCTAGACTCACTTCAAGTTCAAGGTCGTGGATTACTCTTCTATCATATCTATTATCTATAAATTCGGATACATCTGCACCTATTTTTTCTGCTATCTCTGGATTGGAACCATCATTTTTATCAAACAATAGTTCTTCATTACCATTCAACCATTCTTATAAAACATCTTTCTCATCTCTATCTTCAAAAAGGTATGCAACATCAATTGGGTTCATATACCCTTTCTCATGTTCTCCTTCCCATATATATTTCATCTTTGGTGTAATGTTGTAGTGCACGAATACCAAATCCATCAACTTGTTACTATCAATACATTTTCTTCTTAGAAAGTGAATCAAATTAAAGATACTTCAATTTCTTTCATAGCCTCTTGTCAACGCTATTTGAGATCAGATTTATGTAACTCGGCAAAGGTTAGGAACATCTATGTCATATAAATGCCACCATTCAGTTGAAATAGAAAAATGAAAATAGACTTATTATTATTAATTTATGTAACTTGTGAATTGTGTGAAATAATTTACAAGATCATGACCATACTAGAAAGAGTTTTATTTTGTGCATTTGTGACAATGTTTGTTTTAAAAGATAACAACTCATTTCTAAAATATTTTATTTGTAAGAAGCAATGATTAAATAAATCATGTGTATTGTAATAGGCTAACAACTTAGGCTAAAAGTATGAGATAATTTATCACCCCATTTATACAATGTTTGTTTTTGGATGTCCTTCATGAGCTTATAGATAATCGTTTATACGATGAGCTCGTAATCAATATAAAGTCTGTACTTGCAGTTATATCTCGGGTTAAGATAATATGCTGCAAAATTAGCATTTAAATTTATCACAACAAAGTACAAGCTAGAAAGTCACGAGTCATGACAAAAAAACATATAAAATTTGATAGTCAAGTAGTAAATTCATAGATATTTTATCACCTTCAATCATCTTTAACATGACCACAACAGGTATCATTATCTTTATTACTCGTAATCAATTGTCCTAAAATTTTGTATAGGTCACTAATCCCTTTACTTTTTTCCTAATTTGCAATCTACTCTCTTTTTGAATACCAATCATTGGAGATGAATATATGCTTTAATTCAACTTTATTGTTCAGAGCACTTTGCAATATGATGTAATTTGTTGCAAATCAGATAATGACTAATCTTATAAATTCACTCTTACATAACTACCCCATTAATGTAAGTATGTGCGAATGATTATAAATGAAAATGACGATTAATCATGCATCTTGAATAAGTTCATTTATCGACTTCTTCTTTCTAAATTCGTTGAGTGGATAAATGTAATGGGCTGCATAAGAAGTCCAAAAAATTCTATATCTAGAGGATTTCATTAAATTTTGGCCAACCTTCTTAAAATTATTACCGTTATCCATAACAATTTGTATCACATATTTAGATCCAACCTCTTTCACAACATCCACCGTCAAATGGTACACGTACTTGTAATCGTTCACTTGATTGGATACATATGCAAATTTCAAAAATATCAGTATGTATTAGCATACGCTTTTGTTGTGCATTTTTGTCCCATAAATCTGTTGGTGAGCTTTTACCTCTGTCGCAGCAATCTATATAACCTGACAAAGACGCATTCTACCTCCATTTATCCGCACCATTGAGAGAACTAGATTGTAATAAACAATCATCCTATCAAAAGAGATGGGCTCATAAGACAACACGCACGAAACCAAACACCATCTCTTATTGTTCGTGAGTTTCTTACCATGGAAGTTGCTTGCAAGTTTGTTTTGGTTTCTGTTTGTTCCATGTCTTTGCTGTTTGCTAAACTATTTCGCAGCACCTCTGCTTATCTTTATGGCTGCACCATTTGTGTGTCGATTCATCAGGATGACTGAGTGATAAAAAATAGAGATTCCTAGGGATTTGGTTTTCTCTCTCTGGTGGGTTGAAGTCTGTTCAGATTGTCTCAAATCTGGCAAAAGTTTGTAGTGCTCTCAAGGAAAGATTCCTGAGTACTTGATATACAACAGTCTTGCATTGGCGTAGTCCATCTGTATGCTTATGTAAGATGTATCCTTGTAGTCGTTTTTGGAACGTGATCACTTTCGTACTATGAATGTGATGCACTGCCGGGTAAAGAAGCATGACCTTCATTCCAACGAGTTAATTGTTTGTGTTTCCGATATCTCAAACCAAACGTCCATTTCAGATGATTTATAGCTATCTGGCTTAGTTTACGCTTCGCATGTTGCATGCGGAATGCCAGGGATGCACAACACGTTCACATGCGGAATATACGTAGAGCTTATTCATGCAACTCTCGGCCTTTCCATACATGTATGTACATAAACGTGTGTGTGCTTATGTATACAAAACTGTCTTCGGTTTTCTTCCTTTGAGGTAGGGGGAGAGGGAAATTTTTACATCCATGCTTCTGGCAACATATCTAGTTACACCTATATCTCTTTATACTCCATCATTACGTCCATACTTCAACAAACTTGGATCTCATCACAGCTAAACCTTTACATCAGGTTTTCGTTAAATTTGATGAAATATTCTCTCAAATAAAGTTAATGGTGTAAAATTTTAAAATTACATTAATATTCTTATCGATGTTTTGAAATTACATCAATATCCTTCTTAATCTTTTAAAATTACATCGGTTACATCATACATGTTTTTGTCTTTTTTTTTTCTTTTTCGTGTCCTCGAGTTTGGATCGACCTGCTTGTCTAGGACCATGACAGCGACGACGACATTGAGATCATCATTGAAGGATGCCCTCCTCCTTCCTCCCTATTAGTCTCCCCTCATCCCTTCTTCCCACCAACTATTGCCATCCTACCTTCTCCTTTAATCCCAGCCACTGCCCTCTGTCCTCCATCCTCACCAACCGTCCCCCTGGCCCCAAGCTATCGCCCCTCTTCCTCCTTCCCACCAGGTACCACCCTCCCCTCCTTCCTAGCCACCGCACTTCCACCTCTCTCCTCCTTGGCTGTCATCCTTATAGGAGAAAAATTGTCATTTAGAGATTTTGATGTAATTAGAAAAATTTTGGATATAAAAATCTCGAATTTTTTTGTGAACCATGATGAATTACATATTAGTTATGGTGGCCACTATTTATTATTAGATGTAATGACAGTGGCATATACATATAACAATGTAAATTTATAAAGGTATAAATGTAATGGTAAAATATTAAGGAGTATGGATGTAATTAAGATCGTTTACAACAGCATGGATATAAAAACATTGTCTTTTAGAGCGAGCTTGTGTGGTGTCAAAGGCACATGTTTGGCATCCCTAGCGTAGGTACAGTTGTAGCGAACTTATTTTTTACCACCGTTCAGAGAACCATGCGCTCCCAAAAGTCACTGCTCACTTTGGATCCGTAAGACACCCTTTGAGTCAATGCCTTTATTTGTTCATAACTATGTAACTTACAATTGCATATAATGTTCAATCACATATTACTTTTAGTGACAGTATCTTACACAATTAGCACAATTTGTACTAACATATACCTTTGACCATAGTGACATATTTCATACATGAGATTTAGTTCATGAATTATACTCTTCCACCACAATTGACATCAAACCAACATGCGTTATGTAATTTTCTCACATAAGTATTGTTAATGTGAAGGACCTTGATGCTAATTAACAATTTAAGGATATGATTGTAACTTTTTGCTGATAACATTTGTATGCAACATGTCAATGTTCAATAACATGAATGGCAAGTTTCTCTTTCTAATAATTATTGATACTATAATTAAGACAGTAAAAATCTGTCTCCAAATCTTATATACATACAGTGCAGAGTTTACACCTCTATCCAAGTAATTAGCTTACTGTTCTCTTCATGGGTGACATAGGAATGCAAATGGATCAGGTTTCGGTCAAATTTGATTATATTTATTTATTTATTTACAAAATTAATACCCATATCCTATCCATTTATTCATCAGATACAAAAATTTAAACATATACCTCTATTCATCTACCTAATGGTATTCATTTATATGTTAATCTTACAATCAAATCGTATTAAATTAGAATCAAAGAAGAAGAAAAATCTATAATAAAATTCATTAATCGTTTATTTTTAACAAATTTTAAACATAAGAACTTAGGTTACACTAATTTTATTTATCTTCACTAAAATTATTACAAAAAAGAATCCTTTAAGGGGAATACAATAAAAATAAAAATATAAAAAATGACTAAATATAAGTATCCTTTAAATAAAAAATTCTTATCTCCAAAATAAATGTTCAATAGAAGTTTCAAAGTATTTTCAATCTTCAAAATCATGGAGGGAATCGTGAGGAAGATTAGGATTGGGTGAATAAAGGACTTAAAGTGCAATTTATATATCTCAGATAAATGGAGATTTTATTTTAATATTTGGGTAAGGTAATAATTATAAATTCATGTCCATACCTATACCTACACTCGAGCTGGGGTTTTTTTTGATAAAATCCATACCTGAAATCGATCGAATTCGAGTTGAATTTTACCTATTCTTACTGGATTAAGTTAGGTCGAATTTGAGCTAGATTTACCAAAAATCTACATCCTAATGACATAATTTAATTTATTTTTTTTCTTAGGTTTGCAACCCATATAACTCATACAAGGAAAGTTACCTTTAGTGCGTTTACATATATATGACAGGGAATAGTATAATACGGAAGGAATAATTAAAATCAAAACAAATATTCTCCAAAGCACTTTGATTCTTAATTCATGGCATAAATTATAATTCACCTTAAAAAAAAACCATGAATTCAATGTGGTTTTTGTGCACGTAAAATTCCAGCACATTAAGGTTTATCACTAAGATAAAAATCAAAGTGATATGTACATCTGTGTTGTGTTGGGGAGTTTAGTTTATGTTTATTTGAATTAATATTAAATTATGATCTTAATTTTTATAATATTTACTTGCTAATATGTTAGCAATATAAAATTAGAGAGATATTAAAGATACAAATGATATATAACTTTAACATATGTTTGACTAACTTTAGTAAAAATTAATGTTAAATAAATTTATATTAAAATGATAAAACCTTGATTACAACATCAAAAGTTAAATAATTAAGTAAATAAAAATTAACCTTTTTTTAATGAGGGAGGGGGGGTGTTTTAACTTCTAAGCAAATTAGGTAGTAATCACTGAAAACCGAAGTTATTGGGTATAGCTCATAGTTCGTCTATCTCGATTTTAAATAACGTAAATATTCAATTCAGATGTGCACTAACTCAAAACATGTGAATCCCACTAACCACGTGCCTGTACGTCAACTATGAATGCGAGAAAAAATATATCTTTGTTTTGTCAGTTGCGTCGGATAGACAAATTCTTAATGATCCGTGCATGGGATAGCTATTTTCGTCGTCACTACGTGATAGGAAAATAATTAAAGTATATAAAGTGAATGTGTTGATTTGAATCGATATATTTTAAATTTTTTATCAATAAAAGTTATCTTTTTATAAATGAAAAATTATTTTTAATAAATGAAAAATAATATTTTAAGTAAAAATTTATTTTTCATCAATAGAAAGATAAAATATGTAAATAAAAAATTACTTTTTAAATCTTATAAATAAAAAATTATATTTCAAATAAAAAGTTATTTATCATTAATAGAAAGATAAAATACATCGATATATTTTAATTTCTAATCGATTAAAAATAATTTTACACCTACTTAATTTTTAATCAGTAAATGTTTATTTTTAATTAATTAATTTTTACTTTTAATGAATTCATTCCTATTTTGATTATGATAAAATATATTATAATATATATTTCAATACTTCCGTCCTAAATACTAGATCTTCCTTGTGCTGCTATCCAGACGTGGTTGAAGGTGACGGAGCCATAACAACGACATAATCAACACGAAGTTCAGATATACAAGCATGAAAAATATCTTCTATAATATACCTAAAGGAAAGTGCAGACACAACAACCCCCCACCCCTTCTCTCTCACTCCCAAGACGCACCCATACCACAAAACACCCGTCCCCACGCCCAACTAAGCCTCCTCTCATCTCTCTCTCTCTCTCCATGACAACCTCCCATCGCACAAAAGACGTCACACCCACACACACTCCCTCTCTCTCTCTGTCTCCACTCACACACACACACACACACTCACTCACTCTCTCTCTCTCTCTCTCTCACACACACACACACGCACACGCACACGCACACATAGAAAAGTAGTTGTTACAATCATATCGAAAAGAAAGAACTGCCTCCAAATCTCTCTCCCCATCTAAATCTCTTGACAATGAGTTATGTTCGCTGCACCAGTCTTACCTATACGTTTAAAATCCTCGTAAAGAAAAAAAATAATAAATAAAGTTGCAACCATTTTCTCAGGAAGACAAATATAATAATTTTTTCACTTTTAGGGGATATATGTTTTTCTTGATCATTTGATTCTTCTACCATATAAGTGCTATTATTCATTTATTTTAAAGGTAGAGAAAGGGGTAGTTGAGTATGGTAAATTAGTAATGGGTAATATCCCAAACCTATGTTGACGTTATATTTTTAATTGGATAAGTAATTAAACAAAGCTGCTCATAATTAGCTTGCGACCTACTCAATCAAACCATCGGGTTAGGTGTATATCCCAATGGCAAAAGAAAATAGATTGAGTTGCATTAAGATGAAATGTTTAAATATCATATAACAAAATAAATAGAAGTAACCACTCAAGCTTCATATTCGACTAATTATGCATTAGGATATATAATCAATAAAAAAGAGGATATAAGAAAATTGTATTCATAATTAAGGAACTATATTAACTAACTTCTCATTCATCTGCTTTCAAGTAAACAGATAGGAAAAAATTTTCATAATTTTGGACTATTATTATAGGTCATTTTAAATGGTTAAGCTAAATATAATTTGACTTGATACGTCATCAAGACATGGAAAAACGAAAGATCTTAAATATGTGTTAAATCATTCAAATATATATATATATATATATATATATATAACAATACTTAATTTAACAATTTTGATAAATTAAAATTTTATATGACAATAAATTTGACTAATTTCTTCCTCATAAAAAATATAAATAAATAAATAACAAAGATTGTATTAATGCTGCGAAGCGCGAGCTCAGTTAACCAGTTATTAATAACAACAAGGATCGGATCGATGTTAATGCTCGAATATTGCATAAGCTAAATTGATATTAGATGGTGTTACCTGAAGTAGATCACGTCGGGGACTGGGAAACGAGAATCCATTTACGAGCCACTGGTGGTGCAGAACATAAATATTTATGCCGTGGCCTCTTTTAAGCAGCCACCGAGTGGAGATTATTGTCTGTGATTTTGTGGCCGTGGGCAAGTTTCGAATAAAATTGATAGATATTTACTCGAAGGCCAATCGATCAGGAACGGTGACCAGATAATCCCCAACATATATATATGTCGTCCAAAAGAAGTGAAAGCCAAATACATCACACGAGCAGCCTCACTCCTAACAAGACCAGAGGATTTATAGAGGAGCCTCACCAAGGGGTGGCGTAATTGATGTCCAACACTGACCTATCGTAATGGATACCTGAGTTCAAACCATGTATTACTTGAACGTGATGTTACGGGAAACGTCAATCTCTCTCGATTTACGTGAAGTCCAGCACATGCAAAAGGGAAAATGATCCTGCATAGCAAAATACTCCCTGGAAGTCGGCTGGAGAAGATTAAAAGAGGAGGGAGAAAATTAGTTGGTGAAAATTTGTGGAAAGTGGGGGAGAGAGAGGGAGACAAAACACATGGGATGTGCGTAGGCAGAGAAAAAGGGGTTATCGAAAACAAGAACGCATGGGGGGAGTGGTCCCCAGTCGCCTAATTTATCAAATTTAGGTGCCAATTTTATAAGAGGAGCCCATGGAAAGTTAAGGAATAAAAAATTCCATGTATTCGTCATACAACAACTACTACTATTTTTCGCAAGCATATTTATTTCAACCTTTATCTTCTTTTATTTGTTGTTCCCTCTCCGTCCTTTACCTCTCATGCTTGCTTTTTTTTTTTAATTTGTAAATGTTTTTCCCCAATGACAAGAAAAAAATGCATAGAAAAAAAAAAAAATCGAGTTCTTTACGGGGCAACTCCTTGGAGCATTTCCATGATGGATCTATATCCTCCGACTTCTGGTAATGGGCTTTGAAAATGAGTCGTAGTGTCATGGGTCGGATTGATAACAAAGACCGATGGAAGATCGAATGAAAACTTAGTAAAGTATTAAAGGAAAAATTAGAATTTTAGGTCATTTTTTTTGCGGGATTTACAATATGTACATGGTGTGAAGAATTTTGAAGTACTCTTTTTTTTTTTTTTGTACTTGATTTTTGAGTAACTAGGAGCCCTATTAGGTTTAAGATTCTTGAGTCCCGACAACAGTACGAGTTTAAAATCCTATTAAGAATAGGATGTCTTGTAGGTATATGAGTCTTGTATTATATTTATAAATAGAAGGTAAAGCCTACAAATTATGTAACGTCGGTTAAACAGAAGAGACGAAGAGAGCAAGAATGAAGAGAGTTGAACTCCATTTTTCCTTCGCTAAACGCCTTATCTCACGTGCGTGACTGAGTTCAACTTTTTCAAACTTACTTGGACTAATTCTCGACTCGTCTGCACGCTCAACACCCCTCCCATGCATTCTTATTTTCTCTCTCCTCAACATCATATTTCTCCTCTTCTCTGCTCCCATTCCCACTCCCTTGCATAATATGAATTCTAGATCTCCCACGCTCTCCCCTTCTCTGGTCTCAAGATCATCCACGCGATTAGACCATTCTCCCCTTCTTTGCTCACCTTTTCTTTTTGATTTTCTCAAATACAATCTCATCTGATCTGGCCTTAGTATTTGTTTATGCCTTAATTACTGGTGATTTATGCTAAGAAGTACCTCAATATATGATTTAAGCCTTAATCATCGGTGATATCATGCATGTCACTGATGATTTATGCTAAGAAACACCTCACTATTTGATTAGGGAAAAAATCACTAGTGATATCATGCGTATCACTAATGATTAGTGCTAATAAGGCACCTCTCTTATTAGGGCAAAAATCACCGGTGATACCATGCTAAGAAGCACCTCATTCTTTGATTAAAGCAAAAATCATTGGTCATATACTATAATGATGATGGTCATACAAAAGCTAATGCCTAAGACATGAGGAAGATAAGACGTTGAAGAAAATCCAAGGGAAGAAGCCTAATGTTGCTCCAGACTTAGATGACTCCACATTTGTCGTCTTATTAAAAGGAGACATAATAGCCTACATGACAATGGAAGAGAAGTCATTCAAGATAATTGTTGGATTCAACAAGTCCAAATCACGTATGCTTATCTAGGGAGCAGTTCAGCACAGATCAAGCATGCAATGGAGGAGGCACAATCAGGTCACAATGTCATGAGAGTAAGGTTAGTGCAATTCCACATGTTTCATGAGGTGTGAACTTTGTGATGTGCCTACTTCCGAGAAGAATCTAATTTCAGTAGAAACTTTAGAGTTCAAGGGGCATCAACCCTCTCTTGAAAGGACAGTTCTCAAAGTAAGTAAAGAAGTGCATATGCTGATGCATAAAAGAAGGGTGATAAATAAGGTGTACAGGCTTAAGGGGAGAGTCATGACAGATGTTAGTGCTCTAATTATTCCCCAAACAAGTAGTTTAGGAAGAAAGTACTAGATCATCATCATCTTTGTTGTAGAAGCATGCAAGAAAAAGTGTGTGACATTCGCTTTAGATGAGGACGACCACACATCCTCCAATCACAAGAGATAGATGGTGCTACATCAACCAATGTGGCGATGTTGAGCTACACATGCACTTGAGGTGGGTGCAACATCCAGAGGTGGGTGCGACATTACAAGAGAAGATCTACAAATGAAGAACAACCAATGTAAAACTCAATGAGAAGTGATTTGTACAATAGAATTTAAGTCAATGGAGAGATTGTTGGAATTTTGAAGTATTCCTATTTTTATTTTTGATTTGATTTGATTTTCAAGTAACAAGAGTCCTTATGAGTTTAGAATTCTTGAGTTCCAGTGGATCCTGCATCATGTCTATAAATAAGGTAAAAAAACCTATAAACCCTACAATGACGATTAGTGAAAGAAGAGAGAACAAGAGTTATATTTTCTCTTCTCAAACCATCATGAGAGGTGATCAACCACCGTTAAATCATGCATTCCTATCTCTATGCATGGCATACGTTTTTTATTTGTGATTACACCGTACCAAACACATGTTTCATCATATGCCTACACCTTAATTCTCTTCTTGGTCCTATATGAGCCTTTGATTTCATACTGGATGGACCACGTTGGTCTATTCAAATTTCTTGAAGGTCATAATTGTATATATCCTTAGACAATACAAAATCTTTCAATTACAGGAACCATTGTGATCAGCACCATGCTCATTGATGATATTTACGATATGCCCACGCCCAATCCATTAGCACATCTCTAGAAAATCTCCACCTAAAACCTTATTCGTCATCAGTTGCTGCAAAGTAATATTAAATAGTTGCCATGTAAAAGAGAGGATATATGGTGTTATTTTTTTAAGGTTGTTGCTTAGAACATAAGAGGATCACTTCATGACAATTGATGCACAGACTAGGTTGAGGAAATCACGTGTCCCCAAATAAGCTAAGTAATACTCCTTCGTGTCCCGCTTCTCCCCTGTAATCCAAGTCGACCAACTCCTTCCACTGAATGTGGCAGAAAATAATCCCCATAGACAATATGCAAAAATTTTACAACTAAATAGAATATTATTTAACCATAAAATGCCCTAATGTGCAGGATAACCAAATTTGTATTCAATACGAAGAAAACCACCATGGACATGAAAATGTCCATATCTGGACCGTATACGATTCACATATTTAAACAACAGGTTACAACAACATTAGATTTAGAGACAGAAGGTCCCAAGTAGCTTAATAATTGTAAACATGCATTCCAAATTAATGCCTACAGTTCAGCATAGTACAACAGAATGACAACTAATGTGCTCAGCACCCAACCCTACAAAACTAGAGACCATTAGCTCGATTTGTTCACTGGTCCCTTTTCCCAATGGGGTCCACAGTCAGCTCTCCCCAAATAAATCATATACATGGACGCAAGAAGCTTCTTCATAATCATTATCGTTCTATTAATGGGTGCCAGTCAAGTTTAACTTGGAAGTAATTGTGGTTAACCAAAGATGGCCAGATGTTACCTTTCACTTCGAATATCTTCATCTCCCACTTCACTTCCCTCCAAGAAGAAATGGTTGTTATTAACACTTTGCTCGGAACTGCAGTTGCTGCTGGTTGCAAGCGGAGAATCTGATGCACTGAATGCTCTGCTTCTTGCTGGACCAGATCTAACACTGTACATCGAGGATGCAGGAACATTCGTCATCAATGGACGGAGGTTATTCGGGATACTTTGTCGTATGTCCTGCATCACAAAAATGAAATTATTTTCTTGAGCTTAACCACCAACCATTCAATAAATGAGGGGAGTTCCCACCAGAAAACAAAAATAAAAATAAA
The DNA here is from genome assembly GCA_037157565.1 of Thalassia testudinum. NCBI lineage: Eukaryota > Viridiplantae > Streptophyta > Magnoliopsida > Alismatales > Hydrocharitaceae > Thalassia > Thalassia testudinum. Next base: position 158,918,624 of record JAZHRO010000073.1, read on the forward strand.
AATAGAGGTGTCTAAAGTACCATGTGCCTCAGAGCCATGTCTAAGGATTTCTTGGAGAGTGTTCTCCCAAAACCAGAGCTGTCCGGAGAAGATGATGATTTCCCTGCAGGGTTTTGGGAGGATCTACGGTTGTCTTGCCTAGGGGGAGCAAGTCTCCTAGAACTGACAACTCTCTCAACCATCTTGCTTCCAATCATAACCGCACTCACATGGTCACCACCATTCACACGAGAGCGACTAACAGCAGGAACAGAACTCCCACTGGGGACACTGCCATTTGGAGCTCTTCCTCTAGAAGGAGAGCACGATTGACGTCTTGGTCTGTTTACAGGTCCTGGCTCAACAGAAGATGAACGAGAACTAGGTGCACCGGGCCTACCTCGGGTTGCTGAAGACGGTCTGTCAGGCAATGACGTCCTCAAATTCGGGGGTGCATCGAGTGAGAAACCAGGCATCTCGGATGGCTTCCAGGATCTGGACCTTACAGATGGAGAGCTGCTGCGAGGTGGTGGTGCTGCACCCTTAGAAGCAACAGGAGCTGCCTTGGTTGCTGAAAGAGGCCGAACAGGAGGACCAGTGTTACTAAGAACACCTGACGAAGTTGAGGGTCGTCTGGTTGGAGTAGATGCCCTTGATGAGGGCTTGCTTGATGGTGGTGCTAAAGAAGGTCTTGAAGTGGGTGTGGAAGATCTCGTTGGTGTTGCAGATCTTGGAGCAGCAGCAGGTTTTCCAGGTAAGGAAGCACGAGAAGTGGGGGTTGATGGCCTAGAAGATTTTGAAGTGGCCGGTATGGTAGGGCGACCAGTTGGAGTTGCAGGCCTGGATGAAGGTCTGGAGGCAGAACCTGGCCCTCCATGAGGTCTAGAAGATGAATTTAAGGCTCCAGAAAGTCTAGTTGAGGGAGAGCCTGACCCTCCAGAAAGCCTAGACGAAACTGAGGCAAGACCTCCGGAATGTCTGCTGGATACTGAACCAGAACCCCCAGAAGAAGATGGCCTGCGGATTCCCACACCAGATGAATTTGTGCCTGCATTGGCGGTTGACAGCTTGGTCAATGAGCTTCCCCGTGAAAGATGATCGGAAGGATTAGCTAACTGCAAGTAAGCATATTGTTAGTGGTTAGATTTAGATTGTCAATGAAGTTATACACAAATCGACATTATAACAGCATTGAGAAGATCCAAATAAAAGAGAAATATCAGTCTTACAAAATCAGAGGGCTGTTAATGTCAATGTGCCAAAGTGATACCATAATAAGCGTTACATTAAAGGAAGTTAAACTGCCAAAGATCAACTCAATATGAAGGAGTTCACAGTGATTGGTAAGGTAGAAATCCTAAACAATCCAAGCTAACAGCAGGCTATCTGAAATTGGGTCTTAGCTGATTACACTTCGAAAAAGTGGGCAAAAGAATAAAGAATGCCAAATAAGATGACAAACTCCTGTACAATTCATAGTATGGAACAAAATTTGCATCTATGTTAACACCAGTGGCTGCAGTATGGTAGCTCTTGAGGTAAAAGGAGATGCAACATTTAAACATCATAATTGTTGGAAACAAACAATTACCTTGAGATCAAATGAAAAATCATACCCTTCTTTTATAAGAAAGAGGACGTTGGTTACATAAGTACCCCTTCAAGATAAATAAAAATACTAACACCCCCTTACAACTCAATACTTCCCCACTAGTTGGGGCACATATGTCAATGAGACCTAACTTATCACTCAATAAATTATGTCATTTCTTCTTAAGGAGCTTGGTAAAGATATCAGCTAACTGTAGCTCACAAGAATATAAGTACTTATTTTGCCCTCCAAAACGACATCCTATATGAAATGACAATCAACCTCTATGCTTTGTCTACTCATGAAAAATCGGATTGGAGGTAATATATATAACCAATTTATTATCACAGTAAAGAGACACCGGGATATCAGCTAACACCCCTAGATCCTGCAGAAATCCAACCATCCACATTATCATGCAGCCTATACCATGGACCTGTCCTTGGCCTTTGCACTATAGCGGGCAACAACACTCTATTTCTTGCTCCTCCATGAAACAAAATTTCCACCCAAATAAACAGCAAAACCTTATGTAAACCTCCTATCCGCTACAGATCCGGCATAATCTGCATCAAAATAAGCCACAAGATCTAAAGTGCCACTCGTACGATCATACAAACCTCGTCGTGGGGTGCCCTTCAGGTATCTCAAAATGAGACATACATCATGCCAATGAGTGTACTTGAGATTCTGCATAAGCTGACAGGTCCGACTGATTGCAAAACTGATGCCTAGACGTGTAATAGTCAAATATAACAGATGGCCAACAATACTACGGTACCTGGTCACATCCTCAAATAGAGGATCTGTCTCATTAGAGTGGTAACTAGGAGATGCCTTTACTAGTATCCCTGATGGCTTGGACCCAAGAAGACCAGCCTCCTCTAAGATCTGCATAGTCTCTGAGATCAAGGTTTTAAAAAATGCAAGGCGGTACCAAGGCGATTTGTTTTCATCGAGGCGAGGCGTAAATCTCGAGGCAATCGAGGCGTAAGCCTCAAGATTTGCATAAAAAATATAGAAAATGAAATAATATATACTTATCAAGTACTAATAAGGAAATAATAACATAAATGACACTGTTTCATAACATTTTTTCTCTATCACAACACTGAAAGAACGGAATTAAACGAGAGATGACGTTTAAATAAAAAGATAAACATCCATATAATATAGAAGATTAGAAACCATAACAAAAGCACAAACTAAACTAATTTCCCAAACCATTGAGAGACTTAAGAGTTAAAACATACATTAAAATGAAGGTACATGAAACATCTACATCAAAAACTCAAAAGAACTACAACACATTGTAGACTCCAGTCCTAACACCAGCTGGAGCTACACTACGCCGGGGCCTACGTGGAGCACTGCGTTGCCGCTGCTTGCGCTGGAGCCTGTGCTGGGGCTTGAGCTGCCGCTGCTTACGCTAGGGCCTGCGCTAGAGCTGCGATGCGCTGAAGCCTGCGCTAGGGCCTACGTGGAGCGCTGAAGCTTGCCACTACTTGTGTTGCTGACGCTGCTGGCGCTGGAGAGCTACTCGCCGATGGAGGCTGCGATGCGGTGGAGCAGGAGCTATCGCCGACTCGCCAATGATGGCTCTTGCTCAGGACTTTTTGAGGTTTGGATTTTAGGCTTAGGGCTAGATGAGCTACACCAAGGCTTGGGTCAAAAAAATGATCATGTGACTAGCACATGACCATTTTACAAACCAAACCAACCGAGGCGGTGCCCCTCCAGCGCCACGGCAAAGCGAGGCGCATGCCTCGCAGACTACAGTTGAGGCTTAAGCCTCGAGGTGAAATTGGCGCGCCCCGCCTCGAGGCGCATGCCTCAAGCACCTCGAGGCACGCTTTTTTAAACGATGTCTGAGATAAGGACAAACCTCCCTCCTAACAAATAGCCTCTATCCCTAGAAAGTAGTGAAGATCACCTAAATCTTTAGTGACAAAGGTAGACTAGATAAAGACTTTCGTCTCTGCTATACCACAAATATCATCACCTATCAGGATCATATCATAGGCATACACTGCCAAATTAACCACTCCATATCCCACCATGCTCAGTCCGTCTGATGAATATAGAATGATCAGTGGTAGGCCTTTGAAACCCCAGTTTCCTGATCTCAAGATTAAGCCTCTCAAACCAGGCTCGTGGACTGCTTCAGGCCATAAATGGCCTTCCGCGAACGACAGACAAGCTCCCCCTGAATGTCATAACCTAGTGGATGTCTCATATATGCCTCCTCAACCAGATCCCCATATAAAAAAGCCATATTTATATCAAGTTGATGCAAGGACCAATCTCTAATCACTACAAGTAACAAGATAATTCTAATGGAGATAATACATGCAACAGGTGAAAAGGTCTCAAGGTAATCTACCCCGTATATCTAGCTAAATCCCTTTACCACAAGTCTAACTTTATATCTCTCTACTGTCCTATCAGACTTGTACTTGATGGTGTACACCCATCTGCAACCAACAACAGTAGCACCTTTAGGGCATGGAACAATATCCAATGTTCCTCTGGTCTGAAGATCCTCCATCTCCTTATCCATGGCTACCTACCACTTCTGATCATGAAGTGCTTGCACAAAATCTCTAGGAACCACAGTAATAGTAATAGCAGACGCAAACTATCTAGCCACCCCCTAGAGATGGAAACTATAGTATAGCAAGAAATAAAGTGAAGAGTAATATCATATCTCCCCTACACAGTCTCCTCCCTATCCAACTCACCTCTATCTGAAGAGAAAATAAGCTGAGATGGCTCCTCACATGCAAAGTTCTGTACCTGTGATCTCCTACGATATACTTGTGTTTCCTCAATGGCAACCTTTATAGATGATCCTTCTTCTAAGAAGTAGGGAATCTTCTCAAAGAAGGTCACATTCGTAGTAACAAAGTATCTCCTGCGAGCTAGATCATAACACTTGTAGCCTTTCTGAGTCCTGGAGTAGCCCAGAAAGACACTCCATGGCACAGGGGGCAGACTTATCCTGGATACCATAATTCTGAACAAAACATGTACATCTAAACACTCAAAGTGGCACAGAAAAAATCCTACTACAATTAGGATGTATAATCTGATATGGAATCTGACCCTAAGCACAAAGGATGGGTGCTGATTAATCAAATATGCTGCTGAAAGTATAGCATCACCCCAGAATTGCCTAGGAACCTTCATATGAGACATCAAGGTCTAGCAATATCAGGCAAATGTTGCAACTTGCGCCTTGCAACTCCATTCTGCTGGGAAGTATGAGCATAAGATGTTTGAGGAATAATCCCCTTGGCCTAGAAAACTTCATGTAAGTCATTATCCATAAATTATACTACATTATCACTGCGAAAAACCTGAACAGTAGTACCATACTATGTCTGTACCTGAGAGAGAATGATGTACAATAGTACGAATCTCACTACGAGGCTTCATCAGAAACACCCAGTTAAGTCTACTACTGCCATCCACTATGGCTACAAAATACATGTATCCACCAATAGAGGCAATTCTAGATGGTACCCAAACATCACAATGCACTGGGGACAATGGAGCTGAACCCACACAAGTATCTCTCCCAGAATAGCTGCTCCTATGATGCTTCCCCAGTTAACAATCTTCACAATCCAGAACCAAGGAGTTTGGTAACTCTGAATACATTTGATGCATCTTCGTCACAGACGGATGCGCAAGTCTCTGGTGCCAAAGCAAAGGGTCACGAGAGATAGATACTACCCTAGCAAAAAAACATGGGCGTGTCCAAATAATAAAGACCATATCTCTCTATACCGCTCCCAACAATTTCCCCTGTATTTTGCTCTTGGAAATAATAATGTTTCTCATCCAAAACACATCCAAGATCTTCACAAGTCCTGCTCACTAACAAGAGATTAATAGGAAATTTAGAGGCATAATATACCTCCATTTTCACCTTAGGCGTAGCATCTACATACCCAACCACAGTCACAAGAGAAGTCCTTCCATTGCCTACACATACTTCTCGCAATCCTCGTGGAATCATAGGGTTCTTAAGATGATCTCGATCCCCTGTTAGATGCACTGAGGCTCCAAAATCTATCACCCATGCACCCCTATATCTTCTCTTCTCAACTTGTTGGACTGCACACACTATCCCAACAAAGCCTGAAGTTGATTTTGTTGGATCAACTTTCTTCCACAGAGGCGAGAGGAGACTCGTCACCATCAAGACAAGGCATGAGAGGACTCATCACGCACTAGATTGCACCAACCACAGGGACCCCACCTCCAACTTGTTGTCCTATCGAAGGTGGTTGATCCACTACAGTGGCAAGGAACACGGCTTGCACCCTACAGGCCGGTGGCGTTGAGGCTAGGAAGCCACAATAGGCAACGCTGGTTGGCTACAAACCGATGAGTCGTCATGGAGGCGCTGCAACGGTGGCAAGGCCAACGACGACATTGTGCAGGCTTGTAGGAGCGGCGGTGGTGGCCTGGGACTGACTGCCGCCATGATGGGAAGGAGATCCTTGTGATCTCCCATTGGATCACCTTCACGTAAGTGATCTAATCATATTTTAGTGGTTTTTCGGTGGGATATCGAAGCACCAGCCTAGGACCGTTGTTTCGATACCATGTTAGAACCAAACAATTGCCTTAAGATCAAATGAAAAACCCCAACCCTCTTTTATAAGAAAGAGGACAAGGTTAATTACATAAATACCCCCTTAAGATAAATAAAAATACTAACACCACCATCCAATTCAATAATAATCATAGACAAAGCACATTATATGGCAATCTATAATTCACATCTGCGGAAGGAACTAATTCAAGTATCTGTCGCATGTTAACAATCCTGCATTGTAATCACACAAACTTAACCTCTTCATATAATATACATTGAAATCTGCATGAGCATACTATTGAGAAAAATGAAAGTCTATTCAAAATAGAAACCCAAATCTCTTTTTTATATTAGAGGTTTGGGAAAATTACAAAGATACCCCATAGATAAAAAAGAAAAGAAAAATAAGTCCCTAGCCTTAACACTCCCCCATCAAGTTGGGACGTAAATATTTACAAGACCCAACTTGTCGCACATGAAGTCAAGACACTTCTTTAGAGCCTTGGTAAATATATCAGCCAGTTGAAACTCGGAAGAGACATATGAGATACTAATCTTGCCACTAAGAACAGCGTCACAAATAAAATGGCAATCAACTTCGATATGCTTGGTCCTCTCATGGAAGACTGGATTCGAAGCAATATAGGTAGTAGATTTATTGTCACAGAGCAATGGAACTGGTAGATTAGTCTGGATACCAAGATCCTAAAAGAAGGAAACAATCCACATAACCTCACAAGCAGCTTGTGCTATGGCTCTATACTCCATCTCAGCACTAGAATGGGCCACAACACTCTGCTTCTTACTCTGCCAGGAGACAAGATTTCCCCCAATATAGACTGCAAAACTTGAAGTAGAGTATTGATTCTCCACAGATCCAGCATAGTCTGCATCAGAGTAAGCAAGTATGTCCAGATTGTCACTGTCTTTGTAATACAACCCTCTACCTGGTGTCTCTTTAAGGTAACTCAAAAGAAGACAAACCTCATACCAGTGGTTGTAGCGTGGAGCCTACATGTGCTGACTAGCCCTACGCACTGCAAAACTGATATCAGGCCTCGTAATGGTAAAATAAAGTAAGCACCTCACTGTACTACGATACTGAATAACATCATCATATAGAGGATCCTCCTCATCAGAATGACGTGCAGGTGGTGACTTTACAGGTATGCTAAAGGGCATAATCCCAAGCAAACTAGCTTCCTGAAGGATTCGAAGTGTATAGTGTCTTTATGACAAGGATAAACTTGACTCTCATCATACTTCCTCGATACCCAGAAAATATCTCAGCTCGCCCAAATCCCTGGTAACGAATGTAAACTGCAACAAGGACTTGGTCTAAGAAATGTTATCATCATCATCACCTGTAAGGATCATATCATCTACATACACGGCTAAAAAAACAACACGTGTATGTCCTCTGTACTCTGTCTTCCTGATGTAGACTGAATGATCAAAAGCATATGGCTAAAACTCAATCTTCTCAATCTCAGTATTGAGCCTCTTAAACCAGGCACGAGGACTCTGTTTCAATCCATATATTACCTTCTTCAGACGACAAACATGCTCCCCCTAGGTGTTGTAACCTGGTAGCTGTCTCATGTATACTTCCTCAAGTACAAGAAGGCATTCTTAATGTTAAGCTGATGTAAGGGCCATACCCTGATCATTGGAACAAATATAATAATCATGACAGAGGTAATACGAGCTACTAGAGAAAAAGTCCTAAAATAATCCACTCCATATGTTTACATAAAGCCTTTTGCAATAACCTTGACCTTATACTTGTCCACCGTCCCATCAGGTCTGTACTTAAAAGTGTAGACCCATCTGTAGTCTACCAAGAGAGCACCCTCAGGACAAGGTACTAACTCCCAAGTCTGTCGTGACTGTAAAGTCTGTATCTCTTCATCCATTGCAGCCGACCACCTAGGATCACGTGAATCCTAGGCAAAATTCCTAGGAGTAGCAGCTATAGTAATAGCTGAAGCAAACTGACAAATGTCATCTTCAAGATGAGCAACACCTGCGTACTGAGAAAGACGATGGAGTGTGCCATCCCTGCTGGATCTCCTCAAGGATACTTGTTCCTCTATGTCTGAGCTACTCCCAACTGCCAAATCTGAATCAGGCCCATGATCAAGCAAAGTGTGTGGTCTCCAGTGACATACCTGACTCTCCCCCAGAGCAGCCTGTATAAACGTTCCCTCTAAGAAGGAATCTCATCAAAGAATGTAACATCTGCAGCAACATCTCCTGCAGCTCAGGTCGTAACACCGGTATCCCTTCTGCATCCTAGAATACCCAAGAAAGATACATTTCACTACCCTCGGAGAGAACTTATCCTGGCTGCAGTATGCTTGAACAAAACAAGTACATCCAAACACCCGCAGAGGTAAAGCAAACGACCTTTCACACTCTGGATGAATCACCTGGAAAGGAATCTTCCCTCGAAGAACTAATGAAGGCACTCGCTTAATCAAGTAGGCTGCAATGAGGACAGCATCTCCCTAGAATTGCTTATGAACCTTCATATGGATCACCAAGGTCCTAACAATGTCCAGGAGATGGCAAAGCTTGCGCTTGGCCGCACCATTCTGCTAAGATGTGTAGGCACAATATGTCTAATGAATAATACCTCAAGAAGAAAAGAGATCTTGCACATCTCGCTGCATAAACTCCAAGGCATTATCACTACAAAAGACTCTAACTGCACCTTCATACTGAATCTGAACCTCTGCCAAGAACTGCTGAATAATCTGTGGAAGCTCTGCACGTGTCTTCATCAAGAAGACCCAAGTGAGGTGGCTATGATCATCTACAAATCCTGGAGTAGGCACTCTAGCTGGTCCCCATACATCACAGTGTACCAAGGCAAACGGGACCATACTCACCCCAACATCCCTCTATGAATGCGTACTCCTGTGGTGTTTCCCAAGCTAACAATTCTCACACCATAATGTCAGAGAATTTACAAGCTAGGATACATCTGGCGCATCTTCTTGAGGGATGCCCAAGTCTCCTATGCCATAGCCATGGATCAGATGCTATTAATCTTGCTCCTGCAAATAATGTCGGTGTGTCAAGGTAATAGAGTCCATCCCGCTCTATACCCCCACCTATAGTATCTCTCGTCTGCCTGAAAGTAGCAATAGCTCTCATCGATGATAGCATGACACCCCAAGTCCTTACAGATGCAACTCACTGATAACAGACTCATCAGGAACTCAGGGGCACAGTGAACTCTTACCAGCATCTTACGAGAAGCACGCACCTACCCCACTGCAGTAATAGATGACATGGCCCCATTAACCATCCCAACCTCTTTGATCCTACACGAAACTTTGAGATCTACAAGACACTGCACATCTCCTGTGTGGTGGACAGAAGCATCCGAATCAATTATCCACCATCCTCTAATTTTATTCTTCTTTCTCCCAGTGTCTTGGGTTGCAAACGCAAACCCCTTCACTCCTAAGATAGAACATCTTGATAAGCAAGTCACTCTTTGTTATGCGAGAGAAGACTCATCGCTGCAGCCAACAGTGACAGAGGGCTCATCACCATGATCCAGATGCATGACACACACTTCATCACGTACAAGAGGGCATCAGGAACTGCGAACCGAGGTGGTATGCACCTAGACTAGGCCACTGGCAAACCTCTAGCAGATCTGTCTGTGGTGAGGGAGGGGCCAGTGGCCTATAGTATGTGGCCAACAAGATCATTGCCCACCTCTTAACTGGCTTCGCTAGCCCTGGGACCGACAGCGACGGTTGTACAGACCACCGCAGCACCTACAACGGCAATGAAACCTCCAGCAATGATGTTGTCAGCAGTGGCACGAACCATCACAGCACGAGCAGTGGCAACGGGACCTACTGCAGGGGCAGCAGCAACAATGGCGGAGGGGCAGAGCGCGCTACCGTTGCTGTTGCTCCTTCCAATCTCTGAGATCATCGATTGAATCCCTATAGTCTTAGAGATTCAATCATCTTTTAGTGGGATAATTGAACACCAACCTAAAATCGCTACTCTAATACCATGTTGAGAAAAATGAAAGTCTCTATTCAAACTAGAAACCCTAGCCTCTCTTTTATATTAGAGAGATTTGGAAAAATTATAAAGATACCCCACAGATAATAAAAAAGACAAATAAGTCCCTAAGCTCAACACATACATTACAAAGCCATAAATGAATGGGCATTGTGCATACATGCATATATAAAACACATATTGCATACTAAGCTATGACAAGTAAAATTTTTTATGGTTGTCAAAAGTTCAAAGTCATTGTTTCCTTTCCGTTTTTGCAAAAGCTACCAAATTCAAATGACGAAAGCATCTCATAGACCACATGAAAACCGTAATGTCCTAAAATCCGAGTTCCGAGTCATTTTGAAGTGGTTCGGGTCACTTCAAACCCGTAGACATGCTTTTGGTTCGGTGCGAGTACAAGACCTTGTAAAACATGCAAAATTGCATATTTTGGATCAAACCCTAATCAAACCTCATCAAAAGGGTACTATGTATGGTACCGTTGGATTCCTCTCATCGCAAGTTTTCCAACGACACTTGTTTCATACGAATCCAAAGTGTGTAGCTCAAGTTATGCCCAAAACTAGTCAAAAAGGACCTAATTGTAAAGGAACCAAACCTACAGGCAATTTCAATATTTTGCCCACTAATCCTAAACCTAATGTTGGGTCTATAAAAAGGGCTCCTTGGAGTTTGAGCCATTATTGCATCTTTAGGGCCTCCAATTTCCAAGAGAAAAAGAGGAAAGAAGTAGAAAATCAATTAGGATTTCTTAATTAGGAAAGTTAAAGACCTAAACATAATTTCAAGAAGTTCGGGCCTCCCATCGCAATTCTCCCTGCGACGATGGCGACGCGCAACGTGTGCACGACACGTGGCAACAACATGTGCAAGGTCACAACGCATGGCAGTCGAAGTCATGCGTGTGAGCACGTTCTCACACAAAGGGGGAGATCTAGAGCTCTTGGATCGCCGACATGTGGCACGATTGACGATGTGGAAAGCAAGTAGCACGATCCGGCACGCACGATGAGTGCCGATTAGGCATTGACATGTGTCCAACAGTGGACCACTGACCGGTTTGCCTAAATCAAATGGTTCAGCGACCCCCTCGCATGTTTTCCAGCAGTTCGAGGCCTTCCCGACCTCAAAATGCGACAAATAAGGTAACGTTGGAATCGTCTCGATGCATACTACACGTTGGTACAATTTATTTTCATTTTGGAGTAATGTTTCCTTCGTGAAAAATCAGAAGCGTGTCTAAGTGATTCCAACCTTGTTTTTGGTGCGTGGAGTCTAGGATTTTCCCCCAACACGTGTGCAGAGTACGAGGCGGGCATGGTAACTATTCTTAGGCCCTTTACGCACAATTTGGAGTCACCGTGACCCTTTTGTGACACTAGATAGAATACTCGACCCTTTCTTTATTTTCGATTCATTTTTAGGTATTGCGGACCAATTTCACATACTTCGCGTGTCTCGCAGTATTAGTGTGCGTTTCCCCTCATTGCTGAGTTTGAAACCTGGTATAGGTCATGATTCCTGTTTTGGGTACTTAAACGTAACTTGAATTGATATAACTGAAATATTTATTATTAAATGTTTAAAAGTGACCTTATTCTCGTATACGTGAACAAACTCCGATTTGCATGAAACAAGTTCCATTGTATTCGTAAATTGATAAATATTATGGGACCATTGTCATAGTTGGAAACTACTTGTAAACGGATAACTTAAGGAATGAATGTGCATGTCTAGTAATTCTAAGATCAAAGGGGGCAATTGATTAGTTATGAATTGATTAATAACTTTTAAATTGGAATTAATCAAATAATCAATACGACGGGTTGGTCAAGATACAAAGGTTAGATAACCGGATTTAACCTCGCTACTCATCGGATTTGACTGTAGATTTGGTCATTTAGACCAGTTTTGAGTTGATTTAGGGAGTTGCTAGCCTCCCTATGACCCTCTGGTTAGGCTTAGTGACCAACTGGGATAGGGAAATGCGTGGCTCGAGGTTTTGAGTATTTCATTCTCAACTAGTGTGTGGGTCATTGGCTATCCATTGTTCAGCGTACATAACGCTTGTACGTGTCCAAGCCACCTGACTTAGCCACCACCCATTTCCATTATGACCGTAGGGTGACGGACTAAGGTGACTTGATGAGTATAAGCTACCTTCTAGGCCAAGAAGATGGCTTATAGCTGTCTTGTGTCTTAAGAAGTTACACGAGTTCACCTCATGCCTAAGACATTGATTGACGGGCGTGAACTGCAACAACTTGGGCTTCCAGCACCATTTTTCTCTTGTTCCTATTTATTGTTGTTTCCCTGTTGTGTTGACTCTACTCAGTTTTTATTGACATATTTTCTCCGATTCCATACTCAGGTGTTGATGAGTAGTTGGGTGTAGCGATTGCTGTTGGCCCGTCTACTGTGTGACTGAATCCTATTGTAGTACCAAGTCCTACTATATGGGATGGTTTGTACTGAGCACTATGGCTCTTTAGTTATTTTTCGCAGTTAGACTTTCATGTCCAGTCTTTTGTGATTGTACTAGTATTTGAGCACTCGTTACCTTTCTGCTTTCTGTGGTAGATTTTATTATTTTTGCAGTACTTTATTTATTTTCATTTAATGCATTTCAAATGGATGTTTAGCTATTGATGTTCTATGACAATACATTGGGTGACTGTGATCTTGTGGGTGTTATACTTGTTATTAACACCCGATGACTCAGGTTTCATCGATTTGTGGGACTCAAGTCGTCACAAAATCCTCATCGAATTGAAAGAAAGGCAATTGGAAGAACACACTAAGCATGCCACGGTTATAGTATTCAAACACAAAATTCTAAAAGAAAATAAACAAAAAAGACTAAAAGAAATGCAAGGGCAGAGGGCGAAGAATTCATCAATTCAGTTGTTTTTGTGTTTGCATGCATTTTTTTCTTGGTGATGGTTGTTGGGTGTTTGGTGTTTCCTTTTTTGTTGTTGTTTTGGGTGGGGGGAAGGGGGTGGTTATGTATGCATGCACATGCCTCGGCCTGTATGGAAGTCTCATGTTGGGAGCCACCAAGGTAGTCTGAAGCAATCAAATACTGATGCCTGAGTGGGGGTGGGTGGGGGGAAGGGGGTGGCCTAGAGCAGTGTGTAGATGGTTAAGCTACTTCCAGTTATATCCGACTTTGATGCAGACTTGACATGATTGGTATGTTTCTATTCATTCTTCTCATGTAAATAGTGTATCCAACCACAGATTCAAGCACACTCATAAAACAAACACTTATAAATAGGTGGGATAATCACATCACTGAGTACTAAATAATTAAACCACTCTTGGAGAGAGCCAAATAACCCTTTTTATTCTGAATTTTCATTTCTCTTGAAAGGAGGAAGGGTGGCTACTCAGTGGCATTAGCCCTCCAGTTCATTAATCAAAAAGGTATTAAATCAAATTATGGGCACCCCCAAACAGAAGGTAAATACATAGCACAATGCACCACATTCTCAACATATGGTCTCAAACCCCTTAGAAACACAGCATCTCTCAAGCCAAATTGATCATCAGATAGCAAAAAATTCCCCTTTTCCACTCTAGATCTGAACAAGTTCAGTCCAGGTCCGCATCTACCATGGCGGAAGGATGTCCAAGATGGCTCAGAGGAGGGAAAGTTGATCTAGTTAATGCTGCATCTCTTGCACACCTACCTTGCAATGTTGCACTCAAATAGGCCATCCCACATCATCCACTCCTCGTAAGCATAGGCAACAAGAGATGTCCATCACAGTAGCCCATATTGCACAAAATTGCTTTGTAAAATTCTACCACGCTGCAGGAGCCAAGCCAAAATTGACCTTGAAGGGACACCTCGAACACTAATCAATCTACTATCCTGAATAAGCGTACGGTCCAATTAAGGGGAAGGAGGGCTAAGCTTCTACTAGGCCTTCCTAACTGAGAAACCAGTCCATGCTGTGTCCAAGTTGTATGCCCTTAATAGACTCCATCAAGTATAGAGATCATCCACTCTATTATCCGAGAGCATAAAAAAACTTGCGAAAATTGAGGACAATACACCCTCAGCATCCCCAGTAGGGCACCAATAATCCGCAAGAGTGGCTTCCTCATTCACAGCCAAAGCAAAAAACTGAGGTAAGGCATCTACACCAAAACTAGCCAAAGAAAAAAGGTCTTTAAAAACAAGAAATCTCTCTCTGAGACAAGAAAAGGTGCAAAGAAAATAGCCACCTAAAGACAGACTAGCTATGCCCCTCCAAAACCCGAAGAGCCTCTAGGAACAAAGCAACCTTGATCCTGATCAAGATAATGACTATAAGAAGCAACTATCACCTAAGACCTCAAGTCATCCCCTTGACTCGTACAGCACACAATCCACTTAGGGAGCAGACCCTCATTAACTGCCTCCAAGTGCTTGACACCCAATTCACCCTCTTCCACTTGTCTATAAACTGTTCCCAAACCACCAAAGAGACCCACCATTCATGGTGTTTAAGTTCTTCCAAAAGAAGTCCCTAGTAATTTGTTCCAGCCTCCTCTCCACCCTTGAGGTCAACCTGTAAATTGACAGAAAATAAGCAAACAAGGAGGATAAAATTGATTTCAACAGTATCAAGCTGCCATCACTGGATAGAATCCTCATCTAATCTCAAACTCCATACCGTGTTGATTTCATAGAGGTAGGCCAAGGTACAAAAGCACAGCGGCAAACAACCACCACTCCAGCTCAGGGCATGACTTGTTGATTCTCAGAACTTCTCCTTAACCAAGAGCATCATGATCGTTAGAACATACATACATCCTTTTTTAGGGCCTATATATACATCTTGCTTTTCATGTTTTATGTAGCTTTTCTAGGTAGTACCTTGCAATATGCTCACCTAATCTTGACATATAGGGGAATAGGATTCTCTAGTTGAAGCAAACTCTCCACATTCTCTTTGCAACATCATACTAAAGCACCCTTCCCTAAGGCTCTATGCATGTCCACACAACCCACATCATCCAATTATCACCTCCTTCACCTCATCTGCTTACAATCACAACTTATTAGATTATAGTTGTCACCTCCTCATCAGCTGGCCACCACTGCCTCATAGTCAACACCCAACATTGTTGCCTCTTCTATTTATTCGCTCATCAAGCCTGTTGGAGTTACATGCCCACCTGCTCAGCTGATAGAAGTTTCGAAACAACCACGATACAACCACTTCCCATTGAAAATCAAATTTCAGTTCAAATGACACAAGATTTGCAATTCGCATCAATATATTAAATGGGCACATTTTGCTGTTAGCCAGATCCTTTTGTGTGTTTAGGATAACATAATATGGTTAAGTTGAATATGCCCAATGACAAGCATTGAAGGTTGAACTGGTTTAGACAGGAACCATCATGACATCCAACAAAATGTCTCCAATCAACAAAGAGATGGCAATCTCCTCAAGAGATTGTTGCTTGACTAGTGCTCTTAGTACACATCCTCTGCATGGCAAATAGTGATTCAAACTTGTCACACAAATTGAGTTCTTTAGCAGCTTAAAGAAGTGAAAAACTAATATTATGGATAACACAGATTTTAGCAGCACCAAACAACCTCTGCTGGAGAGCAGCTTCACCCTCCAACCCACAAGTTGTCTCTCCAACTTCACCAACAGTAACCAATCCCCCATAGTCAACTACTTCCCCTTCAAGGGGAGCCTAAGATAGGTACGGGCTGACTGTCCAGGGCCGTGCTAAGTGCCTGAGAGCAGGGCCCAAGCTCATCTTCCTCCATGTTAATTAGCACAAAGGCTGGATTTGCATGATTCACCATCAAACCCTAGAATGCCCCAAAAATTCAAAGCAAAGCTGCCAGATTCTCTGCACCAACCCACCCACCACCCCCCCCCCCCCCCCCCCCCCGAAAAAAAAAAAAAAAACCATAGTGCAAGACAGGTGTGAGAAAAGAGCCACCCTGTCCAGAATAGAATCCGAAAAAATGCCCACCCTCATAAGCCTTAAACACCATGCCAGCTAGCATGTCTGTTGCAAGGATAATGAGAAGGGGGGGTGCCAAGGGGCAACCCTGCCTTAACTCTCCTTTGGAGCTGTGTCCAGCCTCCCACCACCAGTCCGCCATTCACCCAAACTGAGAAAGGCATGGTGGGGATGCACTGTTTCATCCAGGCTATGCAAAGGTCCAGGAAGTCTCTATGCCTCAAAACCTGCCACAACTATGACCAACAAACGAAGTCGTAGACCTTCAAAAAGTCAACCTTCTACAAAAAAAGCTCTTCCTGCAAGTACTTCACCAAGCCACAACCATCTTCTCGGACATTATGAAGGACTCCTATAAAGATCATCCACAGGCAAAATCTGACTGCAAAGAACCAATCAAATGAGAAAGAAACTTACGCAACCTACTTGCATGGACCTTTGCCACTATCAAATAAGCTGCTTTGGACAAGGCAATGGGGTAAAAATCGCCAATTGACTCAGCACTAGGCTTCAGCAACAGAAAGAAATAGTTTGGGTTTCTCAAATCCTTTGTTCTCCAGCATAAACTCTTGTATCATTGCCACGAAATCGCCTTTAACCCAGCTCCAGAATTCCTCATAGAAAAGGATCTGAAAAATGTCTGACCAAAGGACCCTTCAGCCTTTAAGCTCCGAATAGCTGAAAACACCTCCTCAAAAATATCTCACCTATGAGTATATAAATTATAGAAAAGAAACAGAGTCTGGTATAGAAAAGAATATCAGTTGGAGATTCTTATTGAGAATGACATTAGGACCACCTTTAGAGAAGCTAAAGACCTCATATTAATTTTAGATCAATCAATTTATTGATAAATCATGCCATAGCCATCAGTGAGCAGCATTTCTTATACTCAAATATATAAAAGATCTCTTTAAAAAGATCTTATGATTCAGAAGACATGAACAAGTGGATAAGCGTGCATATTATGATGTTAATTATGTTTCCACTATAAAGGTTAGGAAGTTTAAGTCTGCCTCCATGAAAGAGCAAGAAGCAAATTAATTCCTCTGGAACAAACAAGTAAAGTCCAACAAAACAGCTCATACAATATTTAAGCTTTCTTTCACAGATAACACACTTTATGTCAGATTCCTTTAATCATGTTTTTTTACAAGAGAACACATATAGAGTGTGATTTCCAATTTCTTAAAAATGTTGTGACTTTTATGCCAATTTCAACTCCACGTCTCCTATCTCCAAATTGTCGATATCTTCACTAACACCCTCTCAAATTTCTTCCTCACAGGATGGATGCCTGCGACCCATATCTTCTGCTTGAGACAGAGTGTTTTACCATATACATCTTGTTTTTTCATGCCTTAAACAGCTCTTTTCTTTTTGTCAAGGTTTAAACAGTTTTTTTCTAATATTTAAGTACCCTATGTATAGGAGACTAGCATGTTCTAATTGAAGCAAGTTCTCATCATTCCCTTGTAACAAAGGCTAGCAGTCCCCTCATTCAAAATGTTCAGTTAGGAGATGCCAACAAGCTCAGGTGCGGATGGTGGCAAATATTAGACAATTTCAACCATAAATATGGAATGGTTCCATGACCATGGAGACGATACCAAGAAAAAACTGCCTGAAATTCTAGTAAACTTGAAGTCTTTTCATGTGATATATAAGAGCAAGAAAGAAATCACAACTCTCTAATTCACAAATTCAACAACCAAAATTCTGGAGACAAGATAAGTCAAGGTTTTAAGTGCCAATACTGACATTGTTACCCATGTTGCAAAAGGAGCATGCCAAATGCCGGGGAATATGCAAAACAGATCAAGTTTCACATAGTTGTGGTTTCCATGTTACTAAATAGAAAAATAGATAGAAAACTAAGGTTGCTTTGATTTTCTTAGCATGTGCATATGTGGGTGCCAAAATCTTCAAATAATGTCATTTATCATGCCAAAGTTGCTTATAGCCTCCTCTTAAATCATAGGTTTCTTACCATCTATTCATAAAAAAAATGGCAATGACGATGCATTGAGAATATGATTGGATAATATAAAATTAATGTTATACAAAGACGAGGGAAAAGCAGCACTGACGATCCAGAATTATCATGCTTATGATTCAGTTTTAATTAGTAACTAGGATTATAGACAAGGAACCATTGCTCCATTCAGAAATGATAATAGTACAAGCAGACAGATTTTCACCCTTGATTTCAATGCAGTTGGTCGAGATTTTGGGGTTCCATCGAGGCTAGCAGGGGATCTGCTTGGTTCATTTTCCAGAGATGGGAAAAGTGGTGTGCCTGGTGGAGTAAGAAGCCTATACAAAGGGAGAGAAAGATGGAATAAGTAACAAAGGAAAATAATGTCTTCACAAATGTTAAACAAAGTATGCATCAAGAATGAGCGAGTAATAAATAGAAAACAATAGCTTCTTATACAAAGCCCAATAAAAATATTTGCCAGGCAACTCTAGAAACCCACACATAATTAAAGTATCCTGATAATAAGGTGTAAAAAATAAAAACTCAAAAGAAATCCAAGTGTTGGATCCAACATACTGATGTAGATCATTCACTATTATGAACAACATAGTTCATGGCAGCAAAGTGGCAGTACAATGGCCAAATCTTTCATTCATTCTTCTGAGAGCAAAATCAATTGCATGATTTTTTTTGAATAAACACCCGTTCACTCAGATAAACCCTCAGAATGAAGATGGGGGCTTAACTCTAACATTTTTTTCACAAAAAAGGAAAGGGTGGTTATCCTTTAGATACCACCCAAAAATGTATTAATCGATCACAACAAGTACAAGGCTTACATTACAAACAAGAACTCCACCTCAAAATAAAAGATAATGCGGATGCAACAATATTCTCCACATGCAAGTGCTGCCCCCTAAAAACAACACCATTCCTACCTAGCCAAACAACCGCTAGCGACCAAGCCCGCTCCCTCTTCGAATGAAACATGTCGCACCCAACTACGTCTCCACACCTAAACGACCTCCAAAAGCTGGTAAATGAGTCATGAGCCTACCACCGATTCTCAATCCAATCCCAAACCTGCCTCACCACCGAACAAGTAAAGAACAAGTGATCAATATCCTCCTCTACCTAACCACAAAGCGAGCAGGACCTCTCCACATCCTGGACCCACCACGCCCTCCACATCCTGATCATCAACCTACCTCTCCTGAGGAGCCAAGCAAACACCTTCACCTTCAAGGGGCAAGAAGCCTCCCAGAGCTGTCTACAATCCCTAGCCAAGTCAATGTCCCCCAACGTGGCTGAACCTCCAAGCCTCCTATATGCCTCCCGCACCAAGAACTCTCCTTCCTCCCATCCAAAAGAGTTGCACCAACCTCCGGCTGAAACCCTTGTAAATCTTGCAACATCTCCTGCACCTCCCCAATCCTCTGATCTGACAGATTGCTCGAGAATGTAGGACACCATGCGTCGTTCCAAACCTCCGCCACCGAGGCCCCTTTGTCAACCGCCAAAGCCACAAGCCCAGGAGAGTGCTCCGCCAGAGCCCCAAGCCCCATCCAATCATCTGTCCAAAATCTGAAGGTCTTGCCCAACCCCAGCACAGGGGTAAAAAACGATTGAACATTCGGTGCCACCAAAGACAAGCCTCTACGGAAGTAGGAGGCTCCTCGAGGAGGCGTCATCGACAGACCCCAGTTAGGCAGTCCCCCATAGCAAAATCACAGGATCCTCCCCACCAAACACACCTATCCTCCAAGCAGCCTCGCAATCCACTTCATCATAAAGCTGTCATTCATCCTCCCAATCTCCCTGACTCCCAGGCCCCCTTTCCTGACAAGCTTGCACACCTCACTCCAAGCCACCAGCTTCGCCCCCTTCCCGCCCACTCCATAGTTGATCCAGAAGAAGCTTCTCATCAAGCTCACAATTTTGTCTTCAATTTTTTTGCGGCATCTTCACAACAGAAGTAAAGTATGCCGACATAGCCAACAAAACCACCTTAACGAGAACCAACCGCCCTCCTCTTGAAAGCATCTTGGACACCCAGCCTGCCAGCCGATCTTCAATCCTCTCAAGCAACGGAACCCAATTACACACCGAAACCCTCTCGTCCGTCAAGGGCAGGCCCAGGTAAGAGAGGGGCAGAGACCCGACCTCCGTACCCAAGGCCTCCAAGCACCTCCCAACCTCCTCAACAGCCATACCAAACGGGACAAAGGAAGATTTTAAATAGTTAATCTGCATGCCTGACGCCTCACAGAACAGCTCCAGGAGGATACAGCTCCACCTCACTTCCACCTCTACCCCTTCCGCAAAGAAGAGGGTATCATCGGCATACTACAGCACCGATATACTCTCCCCTTCCCCAACAGGGAAGCCCTGAACTAGACCTGCCCCACACACCCTGTCGGATGCCCTTGCCAAAGCATCAACCACCAACACAAATAACATGGGTGCCAGGGGACACCCCTGTTGAACGCCCCTCCTCGACTAGACCCAACCACCTACCGAGTTCCCGTTGATGAGGATCGAGAAAGATGTTGTGACGCACTGCTTCATCCATCTAATCCAAATCGACGAGAAACCCCTCTTGGCCATGGCCGCCCACAAGAAGGACCACTGTACTGAGTCATATGCCTTCTTGAAATCAACCTTCCACAGAAAAGCCATCCTCCTTACCCTCCTCTAATGCGCAAGGATCTTTGTCATCGCAACATACCCATCTAAGATGCATCTCCTTGGCACAAACGCTGTCTGCACCTCTGACACAATTCCACCAATCACCCTTCTGAGCCTGTTCGCTAGAATATTTGCCACGATCATATACATTCAAGAGAGCGATTGGTCTGTAGTCATCAATTGCCTCCACCTCTCCTCCTTAGGCAACAGGAACATATAAAATTTGTTGAGCCTGTTGAAGCCCATGTTGCCCTCCCTAAACTCCCCAAGGACTTGCATTATCTCTGTCCTTAGCAACGACCGAAATTCCTTAAAGAACAAGACCGAAAAACCATCAGGACCCGGACAACCATCAACATTCAACCCCCAAACTGCCTTGCAAGCCTCGTCCTCCATGAAACGTGCCACCAACCCCTCCGCCTCCACCGCATCCACCACCAAAACGCCCAAACTTGCCACCGCCATCTCCCGTCCCTCCTCCCCGTGAACTCCCTCAAGTAGTATGCCACCACCCTACCCACAAATTCCCTGCCGAAACACTCCGCCCCGCCCACCTAGAGCTTATCAATCCAAGTCCTCCTGCACCCTGTGATGTAAATGCCGCCGGCATGCCGTCGATAAGGGGGTTTTCGGAGAAAGGGCATATCGACACAAAGATAGTGTCAATTTGCAGGGAAACCGTCGACATGTCGAGGATTTCGCCAACATGCCGACAGTTGCCGACGAAACGGCGGCATGCCGACCGTCTGGCTGAGCAGGGCAGGAATTTGAATTGGCCGAGCGGCGGGAATTTGAAAAGACTGAGGGGGGCAATCGGGAAATTTGAAAAGACTGAAGGGGGAATTTTGAACTGAGGGGAGGGAATCAGCTGGACACACACACATTGATTTTTTGTCATATAGGCTCAAATAACCTGTAAATATGTTTCTAACACACACACACACACACATGTTGATTTTTTGTCATATTCTAACGTTCACACACACGTTGATTTTTTGTCACATAGGCTCAAATAACCTGTAAATATGTTTCTAACATTTTGATTTAGTTGTCTTTCAAATTTTAATCATTTCTGTCATTTCTGTCGGCATGCATCGGCGTGCCCTCGAAGTGCCTCGAAATGTCATTTTTTCGGATCGTCGAAATCGTCGAAATCTGCCATCGAAAAACGGGCATTTCCACGGCATACCTTCTGCATGCCCACAAAATGCATACCTACAATTTCATCGATACAGCGTCGAAATCGGCATTTCGAACCTTGCCTGCGCCTGGCCAAGGCCATTATATGGAAGAACTTGGTGTTCGAGCCCCCCTCCTTGATCCACTTCTACCTAGATCTCATTCTCCACTCCACTTCCGCTTTTCTGTCTTCATCCTATATGATTTTTATGTATTCTGCCCTGCTCTGTCTCTCCACGGTTAACAGGCCACAGTCCTCAACTCTGTCCAGCCTCTGGATCTCCCCGAGCACCTCATCTTTCTTCATGTTCCGCTCTTCTTTCACCTGTCTTCTATACTCCTTCAGAAAGTCTCAACTCCCGAAGTTTTGACTCTAGTCTCGCAACTACGGAGTCGTCTAGGTGCAAAGTCCTCCATTTGTCCTCCACCATGCTCCTGAAACCCTCCTCCAGCAGCCACGCCCTGTCAAACATGAAATATGTACTACAATGGGACCCCTCGCCAGACTCCCACAACAGAAGGGTGTGGTCCTAGAAGGGCCTCTCTAGAGCACGCACCCCCGCCAACGGGAAGACCACCGCCATCTCCACCAAGCACAAAAAGCAATCCAGT
Source organism: Thalassia testudinum (assembly GCA_037157565.1). Lineage (NCBI taxonomy): Eukaryota > Viridiplantae > Streptophyta > Magnoliopsida > Alismatales > Hydrocharitaceae > Thalassia > Thalassia testudinum. The sequence continues at coordinate 158,941,304 of JAZHRO010000073.1, forward strand.
TTGGACATCAAGCCTCCAGAGCTCCTCCACGTGTAAGCACAAGACCCGAGGGGCACATCTTGCAGCCCATGCTTTGCAATGAACCTCGCGAAGTCCTCAGAGCCTTGACCCTACCTCCTCTCCCCCCAGCTTGTCTTTCGCCAAGAAAGTCCCAAAGATAGCTCCTCTCGGAGTCATCCACCGACCCATACGCAGACGAGAACACCATAACGAGCCCATCGCTCCGTCTCTTCAATTGTACCGAGATTGCTCTTACACCCACCTCAAGGACCTCCAAGGAGAATAGATCCTCCTTCCATCCGACCACAACACCCCCCCTCCCCCCCCGGACCTCCCAGCCGCATCCAACACCAGATAGCCTCCCAGCAAGCCACCCCCAATCTCTCTCCAAACCCTCTGGTCGCAAGCCTGTAGCTTCGTCTCCTAGAGGAACACAATATCCAAACTCCATTTCTGGAGGTAGGACCTCAGCGTCCCCGGATGTAAGGGGTCACAAAGTCCCCTAACATTCCACGCAAGAACTTTCAACATGAGGTACCCAAAGAACCTCCCCCCGCCGAGCGACCAAACCCAACCCCCTCCACCATCTACTCCACTTCCCCCAATCGAAAAGCCTCAGACCACGCCATGCCCATCTCTCTACTCCTACTCCCACCTCCGCAACTTCCCTACCTACAAACTCGCCTCCCACTCCATAAGCAGACCCCAAACCCTCCCCAGCGATCTCCGTACCCCCCCACCTCCAAAGGCACCGCCTCCCCCCGGAACCCCCAACCAACTCCTCGACTGAGCCACATGTCCCCCCCCCCCCCCCCCGAGCCTCCTCCGAGCAGTAGGGAGGCCGCTGATGCCGACGAAACCCCAGCTGAAACTCCACTCGTCGTGGGGAGGCCTTGCGCCGCCATCCAAAGCTTCTCCATCTTCTAATGAGGAGATCCGTCGCCATGAGCTCCATCCCCTTCTCGCCATCACCACCTCCAGGGACAGCCTCCCCTCGTCCTCCGCACCCTGCATCACCCAACCACAGAGGAGTCAGCGTGTTGCAAGTCCCCTTTGAGAGGACCCTCTGCGGGTTGTTGAGATATGGCTTATGAAGGGGTATTGTGTCCGAGCGCGGATCCGAACCTGAATCCAGCCCCACCCCCTTCTCCCTAAAAATCTCCAACATGCTCTGTGCCCTCTCACTCCAACCGAGACTTGCAGCCTTCACCACGCCGAAGGTTCCTGATGCGCCCTTCCAATCCCCTTACTGCAGCCCCTTAATGGTCCCGCGCGACACCTCGACTTCCCCGAACGATCTCACGCTCCTCACCACCTCCTCTCCTGCATTAACAGCTCTCCCCTCGTCGAACGGCCCTGCCCCAGCTGCCATGCACATCAAGCGTCGCACCTCAAAAGGAGCATGCCTATCTAGCTCCGAGTGTCACGCTGTCAACTCAACACACGAGGTGCCACCCCAGCCAGCAACCTCTGGCCTCCACACCATCCCATGCGCCGAAGTGCCTCTCCCATTACCAAGCCCCCTCAGGCCAGCAACCCAACCACCTTAGCGAAGGACTGCGGTCTCCCTCCGACAAGCTTCAATAGCACGATTCATGAGGCGCCCCCCAAGCACAAAGACACCTCGTGGAGCATCTTGCCCGATTTGAGCTCCACTAAAGCCCGCATCGACGCAAGATCCTCTCTAGCAAAGTCGAGGCCCCTACACCATTACACCCGCGTAAAGGGAGTGACCACTGCCTCCACGACCTTCCTTGTGCGAAGAAAGACTGACATGCCCACCAAGTCCACCATCAACTCCACCCTCCTCGGTGGCCGTTTCCGAAGCATGCCATCAGACCTAACCACCCACCACCACCTGACCACCCCACCCAAGCACAGGAAGACCCTAAATAACAGTCGCTCCGAAGCCTCCGACGACGTGCCAACCAGCATGAATTTCTCCCCCCCACCACATTCAACTCCAAACCCCTGGCCCAGCCCCCCAGTGCCTTCACCACCTCCGCCTTAAGAACACCCAGCTTAATGTGGCCCTCCACCACCACTCCAATCAAGGTCGTCACGAGGGTCCTCTCAAGCCTCCTGGTCTCCTCCGACCAAGTGGCTTCCACCTCGAGTGACGATGCAATGTTGCTTGCGCACCCACAGCCACCGCCCACCCAACTTCCTTCACACAGGACAACCTCTGATAGCCTAGTCCCCCACACAGCAAGCAACGCATAAGGTCCCTACACTCCTGCGCAACATGACCCTTCCCCCTACATTTAAAGCAAAGCACCTCCGGCGTCGGCCCCTTCTTCCTCGTCTCCCCTACTACCAGAGACTAGCCCCATCCTCCTCCCTCACTCTCTCTCTCTCACTATTCTTGGTGGCACTCATCATCTCCCTCCTCTCCCAAAAGAGCTGGTCAGAACAATTTGTGACGTGCAGAGAGGGATCTTCACTAAAGGAACACAAGGATCGGGCTTAACTTGACATTACATCACAACACTCAACAAGAAACATTGCTAAAAGTGCAATGAAGCTTGAGCTACCAACTAAACCAACTTGCACAATGGGCTACGAGCAAATAACCAGATGAGTTGCAAGATCAAGAAAGATAAGGTCCAAATATGGGAAGAATGACTAAATAGAGAGGAACATGGGATACATAATTAAGGAAATCATCCACACTCTTTAGAAAACAAACTTCTATAATTATACAAATTAATCATTATGTATGGCTCAAGATTAATGCAAAGCAAAAATTTCTTTTTGTGCATAACATCCACAGTTCGTTTAACCAAGTATTGGGCTTAATTCATTATTGTAGATGAATCAAATTATAGAAGTTTGATCTTATTTTAACCTACCTGATTGTCTAAAAAAATCCAATACAATGCAAAGAAATTCAAATCAGACCATTCTAAAATCTGGCTCAGAATCAGCAGCTAGAGTAAATATACAAATCATCTAATCCATGCAGAGTAGTGCAAGCATCCTATAAAAATAAGTTAGAAAACAAGGGCAAAAGATGATCCAGCTTTGATTTACTCATCTCTTAAACAACTTCTTGAGCTCTCCACAAGGTTCAAAGTAAACTGCATCGAACCAGCTAAATAGCACTTTGAACTTTTAAGAGTAACTTCATACAATGGTGGTGAGGCCACTGATGAATGCCTGATTACCTTCTCAAGATTTCCTATTTTTTTTCGGAGAGTATGACCTACGGAGTCAAGTGATAAAATGTTAACGGCCTATGCAATCAGTGATTATGTCTTGTCATCAGGCTATGTTGAATTTGGATGAAAGAAGAAAAGTTCGTAAGGGGGCATCCTTTTCTGGAGTGGTCCTTTTATGGTAACGGTGAATTTAAAGATGCTTTGAAAAATAAATCCATAGGATCATCAAACCTCCTGACCAGCCATCAGAGAGGACTAAAAAGAACCAATCCAAGCACTTCCTCCCAACTGACTTCCACTCCAACTGCCCACAAACATCCACTTTCATCTTCTGGATGAAAGCATCATCAAGTTCCCTTGAGTCCAAGTAAGGGCCCAAGATACCTTGCATCTTAGGGTCCCCACAAGCCCACATTCCAATTAGAAAACTCCATTTGTGCAGATACCCACCCCCTCATAGACACGCACAAAGCCCCCATGAACCCCCACAGTCACAGCACGTTGTTCAATCTTTGAATCCGCATCTACATGTTCCATACCCTTTCTCCCACCATACCGCACCATCATGCATTTTCTCCTCCTTCCTTACCAAGGTCATCTGCCATCTAACCAACCAGCCACAAGTCCTCCGAAGATTCCGACCACTGCCTTGACAAGTCCTCGAAACCCCTCTATCGCTCTCAAGAGCCATCATCACAGACTTCCCCAAATAGCAGTCCCAACATCTAGAACCATTAGCCCACTCGGAAAAATTTACACCCACTGTGGTGCATCACAACCTCCACCAGTATCAGGGAAGCCCTCTTGACCCACTTATTATAAGCCTCCTAATCAAAAACCTGAGGGGGCTGAAGCAAATCTTAAATTGAGTGCAAGGACCAGCCAACAGATGCAGATTCAGCATTCAGATCCAAAACCACCTTGCCAAAGCCAAAGCAATAACCAAATACAATGGGGTACTCTCAGGAGATGCAGTCCTCATGGCCAAGAACATACAAGGCCCCACCAAAATGTGATGCTTCTGCTTCCAGATTGTACCCACCTTTGCCTTAATAACCAACTCTGCATCCTACACAACAAGCATTGGCAATGATGCTCACAAGTTTCAACCTCAATTGCTATTGATCACTCAAAATCAGCTTATTCAAAAACTTCCCAAGCTGTTGTCAACCAAACTGCACACCTAACTCTTCCAGTGACCTTAGATTATGCAAACGACCAAATGGTTGCTACCATTCACAGTCACACAAGGTGAAGGTCCCTAGAAGGCTTCCGATCCAGAACTCAACTTCACCATAAATAAGGATCCTTTTCTTCCTCAATACCACCATTTAAGGGATTACTTGCTTGGAAGTGACCTCTGCTCGGAACAAAAGCCTATGAAGATCCTCTCGCTTAGGGCATTAAACCTACGAGAATGGCCAAATAATACCACTAACATGTACTTGAACTTCCACTTCCAAGGAAACCCGTCACCTCCACCCAAAACACTGGTTTCAACAAAGTCTATTGCAACAATGACCCGTCATAATAAGTGAAAAGCCTCCATTTAACTTATCCATCACCATAGACCATTGTGGTAAAACAAAGATGCTCTTTCTCTGCTACAGTGCGACCATGCACTTCTGGATTAATTCTAGAGGCACTTAAACCAATTTTTCCTAAATCAACAAAAATGATTATGAGAAGCTTCTGAAAGCATCTAAAACAACCACGCAGATGGTTTTGTTAATAACCTAAAACATAAATCTAAAATGCATTGTCTTTATAATCATCAAGTAGAAACCAACAACCTCACTTGTTTGCTAAGTGAAACATAGTGTTGACGATAGAAAGAACAAAGAATATCTAATCCGAGATGAGCTATTTCACACATAATTTTACTCAAAAGAGAGGCTGGAAAAGACAAATTCTTAGTCCAAGTACCACGAGGACCCTGTGTGCAGAACGTCAAAGGCAGAGGGCAATCATACCTAACTACTTACTCCCCCCTCCTCCCCCACCAACAAGCAAATACACCATCACTGTTCCATATCTTTTCACATTATATCCATGATAATCAACAGTGATGGCATATCCCTGACATTTGACCCCTTTTTTTTTAATTCAATATCTCTATTTTTGATAAAATTGACTCTTATTATATCACATCTCCTCGATGTTTTTTTCCTTTTTTGAAAAGGGAAAGGGTTATTCAGGTGATAATCACCCAAATTCAATTATACAAAGCTAAGATGCAATCTCAGTCAAATATTACAAGCAAATGAAATACAAGAAATGAAATTCTCAAAATAAGTCTACTATCCCTAAAAGTTGGCCACATTTCTCCCCAGCCAGATTTTCCACAAGATTGCCAAAATCTTTGCCTTCCCCTTCTTGGACCGGAACAAATTGAACCCTAATTGTTGTCCTCCCCTCCTAAATGAGCTCAAAAACTCTCCATTGGTAAAGTGTGAAATACACTCAAAATGACACCAAATTTGCGTCGTCAAAAGACAAGCAAAAAATAGATGATTAATATCCTTGTCTCCGTTTCAACAAACTGGACAACCTTGCTCTGCTTCGGGCACCCACCTCGCCCTCCACATCCTCGTCATCAAGTGTCCCCCCCCCCCCCCCCCCCCCCCCCCACAAGCAACCAAGTGAAAACGTTAACCTTCAAAGAACAAATTGCCGGCCATATTTGCCTGAAATCTCTAGTGAGATCTATGTCCACCATCAGCCTCTTGTAAGCCGAAACGACTAAAAAATCACCCTCGTCCCAAACAGAGGAGCCCATGCTCCCCCTCAATCTGGTAACTCTCTAACACATGTAATAAATGTTGTAGATCCACAATTCTCTAACCCAACAAGTTTCCTCTGAAAGAGGGGCACCAAGAACCATCCCAATAGTCTTTCACCACCACCTCCCTATTAGAAGCCATTGCAAACAATCTAGGAATCCTATCCTTTAACTTCCCTTCACCCATCCAATCATCCATCCAGAAGCATAACACCTCACCAGTGCCAACATACAGTGAGAAGAAGCTCTGCACCTTCAACGCTATTGTTGCCAAACCTCAGACAAAGTAAGAAGTTCCACATGGGAGATCATCCAGCCAATCCCAATCCAACCTGGAACCATAGAACACCTCCTAGGCTTATCCCAAACAATGTTTTAAATGCCACAGGCATGGCCATTTTTGGGGAGGGGTCATGTCGACACTAAATGGCTATCGACATGTAGGGATGCCGACGGCATGCCGCCAGATGTCGATGCCCGTGCTCAGGCACGCCTGCTGCAATGCGTTGTTGCGTGTGCGTGTCCTTGGCATACCTGATGAAATACTCTTATTGTTACATAATCAGCATTTGATTTCTTTTAAATTGATATCATTTTGACTACTTCTGTCATTTTTGTCAACATACCCTCGACATTTCCACGACGTGCCCTTGACATGCCCATGAAATGCACACTTAGAATTTCATCGGCATAGCGTCGAAATTGACATTTCAAACCTTAATCCCAAAAGATCTTGCCTACAACCAAAGACCTTGTTTATCCATTTGGCAAGAAAGCTATCATTCATGGCAACAAGATCCCCAACACCAAAACCTCCCTCCTTTTTAGGCCTACACACCTCATCCCAAGCCACCAATCTTGCACCTCTCCTGACAAGTTGTAATTAGTCCAGAAAAAACCTCTCATCAGCCCAGAAATCTTCTTCTCAACCTTCCCTAGCAGCTTGAAGGTAGAAATAAAGCATGAAGGTAAAGTTGTAAGCACCGCCTTCAAAAGTACCAATCTGCCACCTCTAAACAGCACTTTCGATGCCCAACCAACTAATCTCCTCTCCATCCTCTCAACAAAAGGCATCCACTCCTATGTAGTGATCCATCTATCGGACAAAGGCAACCCAAGGTAGGAAATAGGCAAAGACCCCCCCAGCAATACAAAGCGAGAAACCACACCTAGTAGCTTCATCGGCAACGATGCAAAATGGGATGAAGGTGGATTTTGAAAATTTTATCCGCAACCACGATGCCTCACCAAACATCTCAAGCAACGGATGCAACCTCCTTGCCTCAACATCAAAGAAGAGAGCATCATATGCATTCCGTAGTATCAGGATGTCCACCCCATTCTCCATGGCAAAACCAATGAACAAATTCCCTTAACATGCCGAAATCACTGACCTTGTTGAAGCATCTACCACAAGGACAAAAAGCATTGGCACTAACGAGCACCCCTGTCTCACTCCCTTTCTAGGCTAAATCCATCCACCAATTGGGTTTCCATTAACTAAAATTGAGAAGGAGGACGTCGTCACACAGCATTTCATCCACACCTCCCACTGCGAAGGAAAATCTTTCTTCACCAACGAAGCTCAAAAGAAAGACCAGTGCACATAATCATAAGCTTTACTAAAGTCCACCTTCTATAAGAACACCTTCCTCTTCACCTTTTTCCAGGAAGCCAAAATCTCAAAAGCAATAACAAACCCATCCAAAATATTTATGCCTAGAATGAAAGTCGTCTACATTGGCAAAATGATATCCAGTAAGACTCCTCTAAGCCCATTGGTAAGCACCTTTACCACAATAAGATATATGGCATAAAGGAATAGGCCTAAAGCCCTTGAAAGTTTCTGCCCCCTCCCTCGGAGGCAAGAACAAAAAGAATTTGTTAAGCCTATTGAAGCCCAGATTACCATCAGCAAACTCCACCACCACTTGCATAACATCCTCCTTAACCATAGACCAAAACTCCTTATGAAAATAGATCAAAAAACCATCAAGCCCTAGACACCCACTAGCATTAAGTCCCTAAACCGTTTGGCACACCTCATCCTCTATAAAGTCTAGAAGGAGACCCTCTGCCTGCTCTTCACTGATGCACTATGCTCCAAACCTCGTCCACCTCCACCCCCTCATCCTTTTGGCCTTGAAAGCCCTGAAGTAATATGTCACTACTCTACCCACCTCCTCCCTTCTAGACAACAAAGCATCATTCACAATCAACCTGTCAATGAAATTCCTCCCCCTTCTAGACAAGGCCACCAAGTGAAACTACCTAGTATTCAAGCCCCCCTCTTTGAGCCATCTTTAACAAAACCTTCCATTCCACCTTTAACTTCCTATCATCTTCATGAATTGTCTGCAAGTGTATGGTTCTAGCTTCTAGTTCATTCTAAGTAAGAACCCCCACGTCCTCAGCTCTATAAAGCCTTGACACCTCCGCCAAGGCCTCATCCCTCCTATTGCGCCTCCCTATAACTTGCTTTTGTAATTCCTGAGGAATGCCCACAAATCCCTCAATTTTGCCTCCAACCTCGTAGCCACCGAAACTTCCGACTAAAGGGACCTCCATTTGAAGGACGCATCAGAAAGACCAATTTACAAAATTGGGGACCAATATCTAGATGTACTAAGAAATGAGTGAGAGGGTGAGCGTGAGGGGGTTCACGGGGCGACTGGCGAGTGGAACGGGGAACAGCGGCTCTGACTGGACGGAGGTGAGAAGGAGGCAGCGGCGGGGCGCGGAGCCGATGAGATGCTTCAAATGCCTCGGGAGGGGGCATGTGGCGACGGCCTGCAAGGACCCGATGAGGTGCCTGCACTGTGGCGGTCTAGGGCACCGGAGGTCAAGTTGCAGGCTCCGTGGACTGGGCGGCCAGTTTTCTTCAGGGAGGGAGGGGACGCCCATGGTCGTGGAGGGGCACCTCTCGAGGAGGTGGAGGCACCTTGGTCGGAGGAGATCGAGGCGTTGGAAGGGAGGCTGGCTTCGGCTCTGGTGGCGGTGGTGCTGGAGGGGGAGGTGGATGTGGAGGCCCTGACGAGGGCGGTCGCCGCCTTCTTGGGGAGGGAGGTCCTTTGGGGTGGCTTCCCTCAGGAGTGGATGTCTGGTGCTGCTGGGGCTCGATCGGGAGGAGCTGCGGCGTCTGGCTTTGAAGGTGTTGCGATGTGATCGAGGTGTAGTGCGATGTGATCAAGGTGCGGTGCATTGGCAGAGCGATCACCGGCTGGTGTGAGGCAAAAGGTGTGGATTGAGGGGGTCCCCCTCTTCCTCCGCACGATGGAGGTGGCGGCGGAGGTGGTTGCTCCCTTTGGGAGGCTTCAAAGCTGCGATGGCGTGGGCTTTAGGTCGGTGGACCTATCGCGATTCGGAGCGTGGGTGGAGATGAGGCCAGGGCGACAGCTTATGGGGAGGTTGGTCCTCAGGTGGGGGAGTTCCTCCTGGTTGATTCGCATCTCGCGAGGACCCGGGGGACCTAGGTCCTTCGCTAAGGCGATGGTCGACGATGCGGCGGCGATGCTTGGAGACGGTGGTGGAGGGCGCGTGGAGGGGCAGGTGGCTTTTGGGAAGCCTGATGGTCGCGGCGAGGATCGCGGCGAGGATGGTGCGACGGTTACGATCCCCGTGGCGAGATTTGAGACAGGTGGAAGGGCGGAGACGTCGGAGACAGGTGCGGGTATCGCGGAGGGGCTGATGAAGTCTGCGGCTTTTGATGACCCCGTTGATTGCGGGTGCGGCCTTGACACTGAGGCCCCGATTTTTTAGGGGCGCGACCGTAACGGATCCGGGTCGGGTGAGCTAAACCTGACTACGGCTGGTGACGGTTTCGATGGAGACACCAATTCGTATCACTCCCCACAGGCAGACCCGAGAAGTCGACCCTCTGAAGATGGCGGCCAGGGGGCTGTGGCTGATAGCTCGCGCAATGTCCCCGACAAACCAGACTGGGCGATGAGGTGCGGTGTCACAGGGGAGGTGGAGCGAGGACGGCGATGGGAGCCGAAGTTGCTGGGGACGCGGAAGCTCACCTACAGGCCACGCTGGTCGTACCGGAAGGGGCGCACTACGAAGGCTCCGGCTGGGAGCATGGTTGAGGAGGGCTTGCGTCGGAGGCAGGTGGTGCAGAGCGTCACCCCACCTTCTGGAGGACGGGGCGAGGTGCCGACGGTGGGCCTGATTGGGGGCGAAGGCAGGGCGAAGACTACTCGGGGGGCCTCTTCAGTTGAGGTGGGACAACAGACGGCAGGAGCTGGTGGCGGCGCTAGGGCATTGGAGGAAGAGGTGGTGACGCAGGGGCTGATGCGATGGCGGTGCAGTCTGTGGGGAAGGTCTTAACGCAGAGAGAGGCGCAGGAGTAGGATGCAGACAGGGGGGAGATTGCGGGGCAGGGTGGACAGCCGGGTGATGGCGAGGGGAACATGAATGGTCGGTGTGTGCTGGAGGGAGAGGTGGATGAAGTGGCTGCGGAGATGGGGTTTAGGCAATTGACACATTGAGGAGTTTCCCGAGGTTTTATATGACAAAGGTCCTGTCGTGGAATGTGAGGGGTCTGAATGATCCATCGAGGCAGGCGGCACTGCGGGGGTATGTTCAGAGGTGGGGGCCGGATGTGATCCTTCTCCAGGAGACGAAGTTGGGGAGCTGTGACGGGAGGCTCTGGAGGGAGGTGGGGGGAGGTGTTTTTGGGGGTTCTTGGCCCTGAATGCGGTTGGTAGTGCGGGTGGAATTGTTGTGAGGTGGAGGGATGATGCTTTCTCCTTGGTGGACTCATTGGTCGAGTCCCATGTTGTCACTGTCAGGCTTCAGAGGCGCCGGGATAATGCATGTATGCTCTTTTCTTAGGCTTATGGTCCGACAAAGGGTTGGAGGAGGCATGTTTTGTGGGAAAATCTGAGTCAAGTTGCGACATCTTTTCAGGGGATGCCTTGGTTGATAGGTGGTGATTTTAATATCACTTTGCTGGCAAAGGATAGACAAGATGGCCGTGGAGGAATGGACCAAGGCTCTGAGGCGTTTGCGGACTTTGTTGCAGAACAGGGGCTGGTTGACATGCCCCCCTTCATCCTGTCTTTTCACTTGGAGGAGTTCTGGAGGACAGCGGTCCCAAATTGACAGATTTTTCGCCTCTACGGTGATGGCAGAGTTGTTCCCGATGGCGGAGGTTAGACCCCTGGAGCGACCGTTCTCGGATCACACTCCTTTGTTGTGGGCTTCGAACGAGGAGTGGAGACATGGTACGTACTTTAAGTTCGATAGGGCGTGGCTACTGGAAGAGGGGTTCAGGGGGTTGGTAGAGCGGTGGAGGTCGGCTCATGTGGATGGCTCGACAGCTACCAGATTGGAAGCTAAACTGCGGGATTTGAGATCTTTCTTGAAGATCCGTATGAAGCAGATTAGGGAGGAACATGGGAAGAGGAGAGAGGAGGCTCTTGGTAAGATTGCACGGTTGGACATGATGGAGGATATTGGTCTCCTTTCTGACAGTGACAGGGTATACAGAGCAAGGCAGATTCAAGTGATACAAGAGGAAAATCGGAAGGTGGAGATGGAGTGGAAGGCGAGGTCCAAGCAAAGGTGGTTGAAGGAAGGCGATTCCAACACTTGATTTTTTCATATGGCTGCATCAGGAAGGAGGAGGAGGAACTGGATTGACAGGTTGGTGGTGGATGTGGGGGGGCTGCTGCGAGGTATTTCAGAGAGTTTACTAGGTGTAGACGAGAGGGAAGATGGAGATGGGTGGGGTCTGAGGTACCGCGGATCGGGGAGACAGGAGCCAGTTTTTTGATTGGTTCGTTTGAAGAGGATGAGGTTCGCAAGGCAATCTAGGGACTGAATGCTGACGGTTGTCAAGGGCCGGACGATTTTCCGGTTGCCTTCTATAGGGAGTTCTGGCCGGTGGTGAAGGAAGATGTGATGCAGGGTTGTGCAAGAGTTTAGAGCTGGAAACTTGAATTTCAATAGGCTGAACAAGTTCTACATGTTCCTGCTGCCGAAAAAGGAGGGTGCTGAGGAGATCCAGGAGTACAGACCGATAGCCCTCTCGAATGCTATCTACTTGATTGTGGCAAAGCTTCTGGCGAATAGATTGAGGAGGACGCTGGTTGGGATTATAGACCCGGTGCAGTCGGCTTTTGTCCCTGGCAGAAACATTTTGGAAGGTTATGTGTTGGCCTCGGAGATCCTATCGTCCTGAAAGAGGAGTAAGAAGAAGGCTTTCATGTGGAAAGTTGACTTCAGCAAGGCCTATGACTCGATTCAGTGGTCGTTTCTTTGGGCGTCCTTGATGAAGAGGGGTTTCCCGCCGATGTGGATTGACTGGATGAAGAGATGTGTCACCACAACATCTTTCTCGGTTCTTATCAATGGAAACCTGGCAGGGGGTTTGATTCAACCGAGGAGGGGGGTGAGGCAAGGGTGTCCTTTGGCCCTGATGCTTTTTGTGATTGCAGCGGATGCACTGGCGAGGGCGGCCAAGAGGTCGTGTGAGAGGAACTTGGTGAAGGGCTTCTCCTTGAGTGGCGGGACGAGCATTCCGATACTTCAGTATGTGAATGATACGATTTTCTTCATTGAAGGTGGGGAAGTGGAAGCCAGGAGAATGCGGATTCTACTCTTCCTGTTTGGTGAGGCTTCGGGATTGCAGATCAATCTGTCTAAATCTGACTTTGTTCCCTTCAGTTTGAGTGAGGCGGAGGCGAGGGGATGTAGCTTGGGTCTCGACACAGAGTAGGTGAAGCTTCCGATCAGATATTTGGGCTTACCATTGACGGATAGCAGAATTCTGGTGAAAGATTGAGCTCCCCTGGTGGAGAGGCTAGAAGGAAGACTGGAAGGGTGGGCATCCAGGCTTCTGTCAAGGGGTGGAAGGTTGGTCTTGCTCAAGGCGGTCCTGGCAGTGATGCCGTCGTATTTTACTTCTGTTCTGAAGATGCCTTGATAGGTTGTCAGGAAGATAGAGAAACTTATGAGGAATTTCTTCTGGTCCAACCAGGGGACAGGTGGACCGGGTACCAAATTGGTTGCGTGGGAGGTCTGCAGGTCGGTAGAAGAGGGGGGGCTCGGAGTGAGAGACCTGAGGAGGTCTAATGACAGCCTGTTGGTGAAATGGGTGGAGAGCCTCTTGGAATGTAGGGAGGATTTAGTGGGCAAGGTGTTCGAGACCGCTTATGGTGGCCCGGTGTGGAGGGATATCCTGATATCTCCGCCGAGGGATGCTTCTCATTTTTTGCAAAGGTTTGTCGACGGTGGCTCCTAGGGTGCAGAGCTGTTTTGTTCCTGTGGTTGGAACGGGAGAGATCTTCAGATTTTGGCAGGATGATTGGACAGGACAAGGTGTGCTTGCTAGAAGATTTCAGAGATTGTTTACTTTGTCCCAGAACAAAGAGGCATATGTGGCCGAGGTATAGGAAGGTGGGTAGTACCCGTGCTTTGTAGGAAACCTTTCATATGTGAGAACCCATGACTTTCAGATGTTGCTTGAAGAGTTGGAAGGGTTGCAACCAACTTCCGGTACGGATATGTTTGGTTGGGATGAAGTTGATTTCTCGGTAGGGGCTGCCTACAAGAGACTATCCAATGAAGGTTCCTTGGTTGAACTGGATTTGGTGAGAGATTGCAAATAGATTTAGAAAGCCACGTGTCCTTTAAAGGTCAAGATTTTTGTCTGGCTACTCAAGAGGAGAAGACTTGTGACCAAGGTTTGGAGGGCAAGGTGGGCCCCTGGAGAGAGCAAGGTTTGCCCTTTGTGTGGAGGTGGGGAGGAGGAAATTGATCGCCTTTTTTTCACTTGCCCGTTTGTGGTGCAGATTTGGAGCCGGGTGGGAGTGGGGTGGTGGGATTGTCGATCCTTTGAAGATTTTTGGCGCAACTTCATAAATGGAGGGGGTGATGCTAGACGGATTGTCTTCCGTACAAAGGAGAGGTCCAGACCGTTGGCAGTGTTATGGGACATTTGGTTAGGCAGGAATGCTGTGGTCTTCAAGAGCCAGAGACCGTGGAGAATTTTGTTGATTCTGTTATTTCTTTGTTTAATCTTTGAAGTGGATCCTTGTGAGTGGGGGACCTTGGGGTCTGCTATTTGTACTGACGGTGGCTGTTGATATATGATTAATATATTTGGATAGTTATCACTCTGGATAACTACCCTTTCCTTTTTCAAAAAAAAAAAAATTGAAAAAGCCCCCAATTGCCTCCCTTCATTTGTCTTCCACAAGAGTGACGTGTGATCTAAGAAAGGTCTATCCTTGGGCCTAACCTCTGCCAAGGGAAATATCTCAGCCATCTCTACACTGCATAAGAACTCGTCAATCCTGGACTTTGACCCTATCGAATTCCACAAAGTGAAAGCGTGGGTGGTAGGTAAAAGATCAATAAGTCCATGCATGGTGATGAAGCTCGCAAGCTCCCCTAAATAGCAATCATTCCACCCTCTCCCTCTAGGCTTGTTCTTCATCAATAGGGTGACATTAAAATCTCCACCAATCAACCAAGGATGCCCCTATACCATGTCCACCACCAAAGTCAAATCTTCCCAAAGGCCTGCCCTCGCCACATCATCCATAGGATTATACACTATAGAGAGGACCACCTTCATGTTATCAATAACCTGACCAACATCACAATCAACACATGCATTCCCAGAAGAGTCTTCTAAAAGAAAGAGATCATCCTTCCAACGCACCAGAATTCCTCCCAATCTTCTAATTGCACCTAAAGCCAGAAATCCCCCGAAACCTCCTCTCCAACTTCTATCCAAATTTCCTGTTCACTAATCTCCAACTTAGTTTTGTAACATCACTACATGCCAACAACAACCCTTCTGCAAGGGTTGCAGGGGTTGTTAAGACCCTTGACATTCCAATATAGAACAAAAGTCATTGGATACTGCGGTTAGGCCCCCCATCCACATGTTGAAGCCTCAACACAACTGCTACTACAGCCACCTCGCCTACCTCCTCATCACCCCCTCCACCTCCACCATCCACCACCCTCGTGTCCACATGCAGCCTCTGGGGTTGCTCTATTGCAACACCGCTTCACTAGATCACATTACATCAGCACCATCAAAGGCGAAGGCACTATCAACATTGAAGTCACCCTCATCAGTTGCACCACCAGCTGAGGCTGCTTCCCCACCTTGAGCCTCACCGTGGAAGAAGAGCCATCTTCAACCTAAACCCTCTTCTTCCCTCGAAAGGTCCATCACAGTTGGTAGCAAAGTCTCACTTCCAATCTCTCTTTCAGCAACCTCCATCACACGAGCCGTACAAAAGGCTCCACCGTGCTCCGAGAGGTCATCCATTCGAGTCCTCCCTCAACCACCGCGTACGAACCGAAGTCGCAGCCAACCACCTCAACCTTTAACAAGTGTGACATGTTGAGGTGTGAAGGAGCCTACGATGGATCATGGCTGAGGCCCAACCCATCACCCTTGCTCCTAGTAGATCCAAATCTGGATCCAGACTTGGATTCGACATCCACCACCCTCACATAAACACAGTCCAAACCCTTCGACTTCTCCAGACAGTCCTTGACTCCTCGAACATCGATTACGACCTTGCGATCCCCCCTCCCATCTCACCCCCCGAAGACTTTGCAACCATCGCTGACTAAGGAATCGCCGCTCCAGATTCGATGTGAGGACTTTTCACCTTCCAAAATCACTTCACCCATGCCATAATTGCTTCTCCCTCAAAGGCGACGCCACCTGGCGTAGCCCTAGCTCCGCCTCCAACTCTGATGACAACCTAAGCATAAGACCTCACCACCTCCAACTCCGACCTAATGGAGACAAACCACACCAACCTACTGAGCTTGAGCATTCCCTTCTCAAGCAAATCTTTGTCGAGAATGACCACGATGGAATGCACCACCAAGATATCTCCTTCCTCAAGTCCAATCCCCTCACAAGAGTTCACCCAAGCGAGTAGTGCCACCACCGCCTCCACAACCTCCAGTGTCTGAAGACAGAGGGAGATACCCCCAATCGCCACCGCCAACTCCACCTTTAATGACGGCCTCCCCTTCAACACACCATCACAAATGCTTGGTCACCACCACCACACCATCTCCCCGAACACCGAGGATTCAAGCACCATCGGATAAAGTCCAAACAAAAGGAACTTCCCCGACACAAACAAGGCGACCTTGCCTCCACATCCAAGCTTAGCATCTTCAGCACCCCCTTCTCACTTCAACCAACCTCGTTCTTCCTTCACAAATGCCACCCACTAGGAAGGATGCAAGAATTGTCTCCAGGGATTTAACATGAGCAGACCACATGGCAGAAGTCTCCACCAACGACGCCCCCTACGAGGGAGGAGGTAATTGCGTAGCAGGCACCCCCTTCCCCTTCATAATCCTTGCACACGCCGCCCTACAATGGCCTAAACGACCATAGCAAAGGCACCTTACCGATTCCCTGCATTCCATGGCTCGATGTCCCCTACCCTAGCACTTGAAGCAACATATCTAATCAAAAACAATGTTTCTAATATGTTTCCCATTGTAGCTACATCTCCTTGATGTTAGAATATACCTCAATGCAGGTCCACCAAATAATTTGCCAAAGTGATCCCTCTGCCTAAAAAAGGGTTCTCCTCATCTACCTAATACAAAATCATACGAACTTGAATAGAGGCACCATAAATCAGACAAGATCCTTTAACACCTAATTTACCTTGTGCAATTTTGTGGACTAGTAAGCTAAGTGATCATGAATCTTACAAGGACATCACAAAAAACCTTGGCAAAATATATACTTTACTGCTTAGACTCCATATCATTCTCATTTACGCTCCATTTTATAACTTGCTTTAAAATCCACCAACAAGGCAATCAGAACTTTTCCCTTTTCCCCACAAGCATAAACTTCTAACCAAACCAATACTCATGGAAAAACTCTAATAGCATACATTTTTCTCTCTAACTTCATGGGATAGAGGATAAAACTTTATTCAACCTGAATTGAGAATTAATATATCTATGGCGCTAATTTCTTTTGTAAATTCAGAGGAAGAAATTTTGTCTTTTAAAGGAAAATTCTTAGGAGGAAATACCAATTCGCTAATCATATATGCACACCACAAAGAAGATACCATTACCTGTAAATGATATGGCATAACTAAAATGCCAAGTATATGAAAGCAAACGGAATAAGTCAGTGGCCATCACTGAATTCAGATAAGGTTTGCAAACATCTCTTTTTGTAGGCAAACTTACATCCTAGTTAATTCTTATAGCAAAGATAGAACAGCATGATAGGTTTCAAATAAGGAAGGCTAGATACAAAAAGGAAACTGGCATAAGTCAGTAACTTTCCAATTGAACAAGAAAGACCTCGCATTTTCATCTACCATGATAGCTTGCATGATAAGTTGCAAAAAATGTGCAAGTGGGTATGTGTACAACAGAACTTTGTTGGTTCAACATCCTGGACCGTATATCTTAGTTTTTATGGTTGCAACCCTACTGGCCAAGCAACAAAGCATTTGACGAAAATAACAACAAAGAGGAAAAGAAAAAAAAATCAAGGAATGCTTATATACCCATTCAAAGATTTAAGATCGAGCAAGCTAGATTAAAGAAGAATATTACAAGATCGTTTTCAAGTTATTAGGTCCATAATAGGCTTTGTTCAAATTAGAAGACTGCGAAGAAAATCTGTTGTCCAAATTTAGGCTTAGGTATGTAGATTACACATTAATTATCTTGGTCTAAAACAAGTGGATTACTTGCATAAAGCAATGCCATTTTCCTCTGTAATCAGTTATCATGTGCTGACAAGGGAACAAATAGCAGATTGTGGATGGGGAACAAAAAGCGTTAAAGGAGGGTATTGAAAAATCTTGCCACATCTAAAGATATAGAAATGCAAAGTCAATGATATTAATCGGGTGGCTTTCTCCATTCAAGCTAATTGGTTTTGAGTTAGATACTTTTACATGGTAATAGAGCAACATCAATCTAGAGAAAGATGAGATAAAACTACACTCCATTCCTCAATTTGCCATAAGCAGGATCTATAGAAGACCACACCTGAAAGGGCATACTGCGGAAGTAGTGTCACATATAAAGATGTGGACACTTCAGAGAATAAAGGATAATAAAAAAAATTGTTTTCCACCCTGCATTCATTCCCAGCAATTAAGAGAGTGAAGCTACCGTGGTACGAGATCCATTGATTTGCCATAAGTGGGATCTATAGAAGGCCACACCTGAAAGGGCGTATTGTGGAAGTAGTGTCACATATAAAGATGTGGACACTTCAGAGAATAAAGGATAATAAAAAAAATTGTTTTCCACTCTGCATTCGTCCCAGCAATTAAGAGAGTAAAGCCACCGTGGTACGAGTAACCCTAACCTTATGTTCATGTAAAAACATAATTCTCCTCCTAACCCAGACATTAGCATTACATATTGCCACTGGAAAACCAAGCGCAACAATCATCACTTGGTCCTTTATCCCACATTCCTTGACAAAATCAACCAATACCTATTCCCACCTCTCATTCCTAAACCCCTGCACGAAAATGTCAAATCGATGAACATCCTCCAACCTAATCCCTGATCCCACAAACCCGCCCGGATCGCCTTGGTCACAAAACAAGCCAATCTACACTTCATCCACCCAACTACCCAACACTAGGACCACACGAATAAGCTAAAATCCATCAAACACGCGAGAAACGACCCGCAGTCCCCAATGACGACAAATTCACCACAGGCATATTCATCTTCCATCCCATCCCTCATCCCGCAAACCTATCCGCCGACTCTACGATCTCTTCCCTCCTAATTCCGAATGAACAACCCGCCGGATAAGCTAAAAACCTTCAAATAGATTCGGGGAAACAGCAATCACCAACTCCAGCAACCGGCATTACCAATCGTAGTCGTTCTTCTCGCCGTCCGAGTTCAGGAAGTCGTCGGCCGCGGTCTTCCGCGGGGGCGCCGCGGCGGTCACTATCTTGAAGATCGGAGAGCTCCCGGGCTTCGATCCTGAGAAGCGCAACGAGCACATCAACCGGCGAGTCCACCAAACGGGAGACCGCAACGAAGGAGAGTCTAGAAGGAGCATTGGGGTGGTACTCACCGGGGGGGCGGTCGAGGTCCTCGGGGGTGCCGAGGAGGAGGAGACTGTCGCTTCTCTCCTTCTCCCTTCTTCGCATCTCGAGGAACAGCGCGAGCTCCTCGTCCTTCTCCTTTATAACGGCCCCGAGGGTCCTCGGCGGCGCCCTCGCCTCCGGGGAGCGGAAGCTGCGGTTCATCGCGCGGTGGCGTTACCGCCGCTCCGGTGGGTGGGGTTGGTGAGCTGGTTGTTGAAGTAGGGGTGACCCCATTCGGGCGCAAAGCTCGCTCTCGTAAAACCTACGTATGCGCGTGGGGGTGGGGTTTGTTGTCAGAGCGGGTGGGGAAAGGGAAATGTTGGTGTCGAGCGGGATGAGGGAATTACGGGAGTACCACTGGGGTAAGGAGGGGAAGGTGGATGGGATGTAATTCTGGGGAAGTGCCGGGGTGGAGTGGCGGGGGGTTTTGAAATTTGGGGTTGCGGAAGGGAGGTTAACCGAGAGCGGGCGATGGGAGTTAGCGTGTGTGTGTGTGTGTGTGTGTCTTTGCGGCGGAAGGAGTGGTTAAGGGACAGGGAGGGTCACATGGGAGCAGGGTCTTTGTCCGATTCCAACCTTTTCCATGTAAAGAAAGGAAGGTGAAAATTGGGTTTTTGACAAGTATGCCGCTTTAGAATATAGATATTGCATAATACCTAGCCCTGCAAAGTTGATACTCGCTGTATGTTTACGTTTGGGTTCCCTACTCAGATGTGTTTTATTAGCTTTCTCTAGTCTATATTCTATGTTTTACGTTAGAAAAAATTGGCTGGAATTATAAAAATCTAATTTGGCATGCCTAGTTAAGTTTTGGTACAGGCCTACATTTAGGATTGTGTGTGTAAAAATAATTGAAAGTTTAAAGTATAGGAGAACATTTAAACTTTTCTCAAATACAATGCCAACGATTCAAAACCAAGGTCATCATGGGACTATTAGTATGTGATATAAATTTACCACAAATTTACTTGAAATCATGATATAAATTACAACCCTTTTGAATTTGTTGATGTGATACACTCCAAGGTCGAAGAAGATTTTCTTTTTTTGCATTTAAAACTCTTTAGTCTATGCAACAGAATTGCATGAAATCTCGTTGCTTAATCAATCATGTTGAATTGTTAATTTCTTGACTAACACTTGTCGTTTAGGCCTAACATAAAAACTCTATCACATCCACATGGCTACCCTTGCCATTTGCCCATCTATCCTTTTATACAACTTGCATCATTTCTTTCCAAAAATTTTCATTTATTTCTCATAACTTAATTGACATGTTTCATAAGTCGATCCTTTAACTTAGGATTACAAAGTCACTTGATGAAGTATAGAGTCTCTTTATTTTACTTACAATTATGCGTCATTGAAGCGTCACAAAGTCGTTTCAAACAAGATCTTTTAATCCTCCAACTAAGCCCAAGTCTACCTAAGCATCCAAGTTCGATAATCACAAGAATACTCACAACTCTCATGGCTCCATAGCCTATCCCATAATTCATACTATCCTTTCACAAATATGATCTTACTAGGAGATTTATAATGTACTATAGGCGATGAAAACCCTAGATAATCAGTTCAATAAGCAATACCTTGATTGACTTATAGAATCTTTGTTCCATTTACCCTAATATATATCCCACTTGGTAGCTAATGGTTGTAGTGTGAGAGTGGTCGCCCTCGAAAAGGCATATACTAAAATTGAACAAGTACTCTACTTAGCCATAGCCTTTCCCTATAAGGTATGTACCAGGTTCATAGCTTATGCATAGCCAAAAAGAGGATTTGCATCCTTTCATATAATTAACATTAAACATGTTTTATATCAAGTATCTCATCACAGAACAACCTCTATTTAGATTAAATCACATTGTGAAATCTCAATAGGACTATTTAGGATTCCTACATTCCATTTACTTAGTTGTCGATGGCTAGTTAATGTCTCCATTCAAGTTGAAACCAACTTCAAGATTATTAAATAACTAATTCCTAAATCTTAATGAAGCTACAAAGGATCGTATCACTGATATAGGCTTGAAGAAATATAGTTCTCCCTTCATGGTCATCCATGACAATCACACACATCACATCACATATATAACAATCAAACAAGTAAACTGAATTGAATACTATCAAAAGAAATCAATCATAACCATCATCATGCACAAGTACACAACTGAAAAAAGCAGAACTAAAAGTATTACTAAATAAAAATAACTGAAGTAATACTAAAGAAAACTAGAATTGGAATACCACGACAATTATTACAACTATGGTGCTATACTTGGACAGACATCATCAGCTTCTACTATCGCATAAGTGACTATAGCTTGGCAAGAGATGACCACAAAGTCCACGAAAAACGTCAACAAAAGTTGAGTAAAGTAGCAGAAACAACAGAAAAAGAAAATAGGAACTAAAGCAACTGTGAAAAGCAAGAAAAGTGAGTATTATTCTCAATTGTTCTAATTTCTCGCATATTAATTCCATTTATCTATTCCTTCCCATATTTTAGTCGTTAACCTATTTAAATGGATTCCCTCAAAAGGGTCAAGGAGATCTCATTGCGATATCCTAAATAACAAAGTTAATACAACACACCATCTTGGTCGAGAGGATGATCTACACCCGCTCTGCTACCTAATTAACCTCCATGAGGTCCCAGCTTAGGTGAAGTGGTGACTATAACCCATGTGATACGTATGCGAGGAGTTACCCCACACTAGCACACGTTGAACCGGCCAAAAGACTATAATGGGTCGTTGAACCGACCTTGGACTGACCCTAGAATGACCTAAAGGCACCAATTCACGTGAACCATTGCCCTTGCCATGTGTCACACATGGATCAGTGCCTTAATGAAAGACTCATCATGGCTCATAATTGTCACTAATTAGTTAGTTTCCGTAGTTAATTAACTAATAATATATTAAATACATGGTTAATTATACAATAGGGGTAAAAACATTAAGGACCTGCAAAAAAAGTTAAAAATAAAAATTAAATATCAATTAATCTTAATAATAATTTAATTAATAATTTAGACTCAATTAATAATCATTTAGCTAGATATTTAGTATTTAAACTAACTTAATTATTATTATGACCTAAGTATGTAATGAACTTAATTAAACTAATCATTTAAATAAATATAGCTAAAAGGGGGCAAAAAATAATTTCAAGGCATAAATATAATATTTACCTAATTAATAATAACTTATAAAAAGTTGAAAAAGAGATAAATTAAAATAAGCTTAAAACTCAATGTTTACGTTTAGATCCTTTACTTCTATTTCTAGTGAGTCCTTGATTATTTTCATTTAAGTCCTTTTTATTGCAGAAATGCCTCTGTGTACATTTCTTCATCTCTTCTACTTTGGACGGTTGACGACAGCTAGTGTCCAGACTTCAGATAACCACTCATCCTACATCGGAAAGCTATTGTTGTTGCCGCCAACACTCCATTCACTGCCTCCTTTCCATCCAACGGGTCTGATGATCCAGAAATCCTACTCTCCCTAGGTGACTAACCTTACTAGTGTCGGAGATGATGCCAACTATTTCCATGCACTTGGACGCTTTTCTATCCAGATATAGACCCCTTGACCATTGCCAACGCCTATAAATAGCCCTCACTACCTCTGATTTCCACTGTCAACCCCCTTACCCTCTTCCCCCACCGTGGTCGATGATAGGTTATTCTTCCCACTCCAACAACCTCTCACCTCTCCTTCGGAGCGCCACCGGCGAAGACATTCGTCTCTTTCACCTCCCCTTCCTCTCCTGTGGTTGTAATAGGGCTTAAGAGCACCATCTCCTCTATCCTGACATCTTCCTTTCTCGCCGGAGTTTGCTCCAACTTCATCGGAGTTCTTCTCTGTTAAGCGCCATCGACGGAGTTCTTATCTCCTTCGTCCAGGTAACTCGTAGATAGCTTAGTTTTTAGTTGAGATTAGATTTAGCTAGTTAGGTAATTAATAAGAGTAGTGTAAACCTAGTTACCGTAATTTTCCCTACTTGGAGGGGTGAGATTAGCGTGACAAAAAAATGCGGAATTGAAAATATAAACAATCTCACAGAGATAAGCAATCAAAAAATGTACACAGGAATTTTTAGGTGGAAACCCAAACCGGGTGAAAACCACCACCTAACCCTCTCGAGTTAGGATTTTCCGATCAACCTAGTTGATCAAATCCACTAACCGAATCACTTTAAAACGAGGGTGATTCAACCTCAGTACAACCACGCTACAAGTACGAGGGTAGCGTTCCTCAACCCCTTCTCTCCACGAGAAGGATTTTGTCCCACGAAGGAGACGGGAATTCGCAAAGCGAATACCCAACCAAAAGACAAAGGTAAAATAAACAACAAACCTATAGAGCCAACAAAGTAATAAACCTAAGCTTCTATAGGATTTAGGAAACTCCCCTTTGCAAGGAGTGCGTCGACGATGACGCGGGTGCGTGAGCCACGCAACGGCGCAATGTCGCTCTCGTAGACAACGGCGGGAGAGCGGGTGCGCGAAGGGAATGATGCTCTCAAGATGATAGAGCTTGAGCTTAGAGAGCAAGTGCTTCTTGGACACAAGAGAGTGGAAATACTTGATCTTAGTGTATCTTGGTCTCTCTAGGTGTATATCTTGTGTGTTTTTGAGTTGCAAAGGCTCCCCACTATTTATAGAGGCCTTAGGAAGGCTTTGGAAGGCTTAAGAAAGGTTCTATAGCCGTTGGGTGCAAAGCCCAAGAGAATCAGGCCGAAATCAGGACAATGATTGCATTTGACAGGGTTATCAGACGTCTAACTCTGGCATCAGACATCTGGAAGGCCACTATAAGACGTCTGATTCAAAGGTCAGACGTCTGATTCTATGCGGGTTTCTCCCTGACTTGAATCAGATCTAAACAGGGTTTTTACGCAAGTCCATCAGACGACATACAGGACGTCTGGCACTATGTCTGGACGTCTGGAAACCTACTTTTACTGTGGGAATTGATTTCCAAACGTTGCAACGGCTAGAAAATCTCTGAGAAGAGATTTTGGGTCAGCCGAGGCAAAACGGTCATTTATCAGACATCTGGAAAGTCCTATGGACGTCTGATAAGGCTCTAACGGTCATATTCTTGAGTGTCTGCTAAGCCAGCCAACGGTCCACTAATTGGACGTCTGGCAAATCCATCAGACGTCTTCTAAGACGTCTGGTCTAAGGTCTGGACGTCTGATTTCATCAGACAGAACTAACTATGTCCAGCCTAACAGTTATCAGACGTCTGAAACAACAGTCAGACGTCTTAAAATGCTTTATCAGACGTTTGATTTGGGAATTAGACGTCTGGAAAGTCTGTTTGAACCCTATATTGGTTTTCTAAGTATTCTACAGAAAACCTAAGTATCCTAGGGTTGTGCCGGTGTTCCTAGGACTACTGTTAGGGTTCTTTGAGGCTCTTTAACATGAAATATCTAAGGAAATAAAGAGCAACAAAAGAAACGAAAAATACAACAAGTACAAAAGAAGGAAATCTATCCTATTCTTCATTTCCTTCCATCTTCAATCTTTCGCTCCACGCGAACCTCCTCTGTTTTCCGTCAAGCTCCTCCAATCCGTCCTGGATGCGAGCTCGAACTCCGTCTAAACACGTCCACATTTACAATTGACCTGAAATTTAGGACTCAAATTGCAAATGTTAAATAACACGTGTTTTGTTATCATCAAAACAAATGATCGTGGTGCTCTAGCACCAACAGTTACAACTTCATCTGCCCCATCTCCAGGGAGACCAAATTCGGCCTCACAGGACTTCGATTCGTGTTTTCATTCAACTGATCATCTTCTTAACTCTTCTACTATCATAATCCACCTTCTTTTGACTTAATTTGATCATCTACTCTCCTACTCCATATCACTTTCACCTGACACTTCCGCTGTCCATGGCGAAGGTCCCAGAATCTCAATCACAGTCACATAGGGCTCTCCATCACTAATCCATCAAATTTGGGCCCTGATCTCACTCCTAATTTCACCTACAATCTTCTACACATTAAACGCCCAAATTCATTCCCAACCTCTGAGCTACTGTCAATAGCGAGCTCAGAGGAGTTATACCACCTAATTCCACACACATAGAACATCACCACACCTTCTTTAACCTTTCCCCTTACTCAATTGAGTGAGATCAATTCCTCTGAGTTCACACGAACTCAGATCTGGTTCTCGGAGTATTCATAAGTTAATTTCTGAATCCGAACATTAATTGCATTAATTGAGATGTTCTTGAGGTTCCTTACTACCTCAGGAATCAATCAAGACCTTTCTTGGTCTATTTCATGGAGATTTTATCTCCAGATTCAAACCACAGTCTTCGTCGGAGCTTCGACGAGTCAAATTCGAACCTCAACCTTCCAAAGCCCCTAAGAAGCTCTAGCTCAATTTATTTTGATGAAAAGATCAGATTCTACTCATTGAATTTAAGTTTTGATGATTGGATGCTTGGATTGAATGTTATCTTCTCCAACTTCAACGGAGTTGAGATAAATTCATTGAGGTTTAGACTCTAAAAATAGGTTTATGAACACAAGATGAACATCTAGGATCTTTCATGAGTGTCAATTAGGTCTGAGGATCCCTGAAACCATCTGTTGAACACATCTCTGTTCAAGTTCAGGCAGCGAAGCTAGAGAACTTGGCCGAAGTTATCAAAACATGATTTTGATGTGTCGATTAGATTCCTAGGATTGAATTAAACCTATTTAGACCTTAAATTTGAGTTTGTATGCTCTGATTTAGAAAGTCAACATTTAAGCTTACAAGGTCAACTCTAGTTCGATTCTGGCGATTAAGAGATTAAATCTCATATTTGATGGGTTATTTGGATTCTTGTGAGTTAGTTGAATCGTTTGGAACTTAATTGAATGAGTTTTACTGATATTTAAACGTGATTTCAAACTCTAACCAGTTTGGGTTCCAACTGCAACCCAAAACTGTTCTTGATGGTTTTGTTGAGATTTGAATCCAAATTTTGCTTAAATCAATCTCAATTAACCTCCTTATTAATCTAGATTGCTAAATGGGATCCATATCTATCTATTTGGTTGATTCATTCTTGAATCAGTGTTATGCACCTTGAGAGCGGAGCTCAGAAGATCTAGAGCTTCTGAAACCTTCCCAGACCTCTCCATCTAATCTCTGCGGAATGCACTCTGAAGCATTTCGAAGTCCTTAATTGAGGGCATTTCATCGTTTGCAGGTCATTTTACTTGAGAACACTTCTCTTAGCATGTTCCAGCCATGATGAACAGTACTATGTTCATGTCGATAATATGTGGATCAGATACGATCCAAACACCAAATTGGTGTTAAAATCATGTAATTGAGATAATTAGCTTTCTTTTGTGCTTTTGTTCGTTCAATTTGGAGTTCTGAATTGCTCGGAATTAACGTTCAAAGATCTGGCTAGCAAACACGTTGTTGAAGGAGACTGTTGTGGCGGAAAATGCATCGTAAATTAAGTTGAGTTTGAAAAACCCACTGTCGTAGTGTAATTTGCGAGAAAAATCTGTCAACAAATAAATTTATCGAAACTCAAAAGAAATTTCAGGTGGAACATAGGGAGATAGACGTTTGATAAAAAATCATGTTTATTTTGTTGTCACGAAGTAGATTAGCCAATTTAATTGAATCTATGCTAGCTATCTACTTAAACAATAAAGAATAGAAGAGAGAGAAAATAATGATACAAATAAAGAGAAAAACAGAGATATAATAAACATGAATTTCATACTACTGAATGATGTTCATTATAAATACTCGTTACACTAGGAAGCAGAAAATCTATGCTAGAAAGTAATAAAAGAGAAGGTGGAGAGAAGTTATCCTCTTCGACGGCTGCTTGGAGGACGAACCGTATTGACGGAGTGCCGGACGAAGGTGGTGAGATGTTGGACGAAGCAGAACGACGACATATGACGAAGGACGGAGTA
The DNA here is from genome assembly GCA_037157565.1 of Thalassia testudinum. Taxonomy (NCBI): domain Eukaryota; kingdom Viridiplantae; phylum Streptophyta; class Magnoliopsida; order Alismatales; family Hydrocharitaceae; genus Thalassia; species Thalassia testudinum. The sequence goes on from JAZHRO010000073.1 coordinate 158,968,318, forward strand.
GGACGACGTCGCAGCGGGATTCGCTTCTCGAATGGCGGTGAGAGGACAACCGCATGATGCTCCATGAAAGAGGTGGGAAGATGGAAAATTATTTTTCTAACTCTAAATGAGCATCCCAGGTTTGGGACCAGCTCGTAGAGCCTTTTAGAGGGTGAGTGGTTACCATTCTTCGTTTGTTGTTGTTGATGTGGTTATTATAGTCGTTGTGGTATATAACAAAAACTGTTACCAGTCTAATAATTTATTACTCGGAATGAAAAGTTTCCCGAAGTCAAACTCAGGGAGCAAACCAAAATTCCAGAAGCATATAAATTCACAATATATATAAGGTTTTACAAAAAATTAAGAGAGAGAGAGAGAGAAAGAGAGAGAAGGTAATTGGCTTTTTCTTCTTCTCTTTCTTCAGCTGGCTCTTCTCTTCAACTTGTTTTCTTCTTCATTCTTCTTTTCTTCTTCAGCCATCCTTCTTCTTTCTTCTTCTCCAGCAGCTGCGGTTCCTCTTTCTTCTTCTTCTTTCTTTTGCTCTGGCCCTCCTTCTTTCCTCTCTTGCTGCTGACTCTCCTTTCTCGCCGACGTCTGATTCAGCGCTCAGACGACTTAACTGCTCGGTTGCTATAGTGCAACTCCTCTTCTTTTCCTTCAGCTTCTTTCCTTCATGTCTTCTTCCTTCGCCTGCTTCTTCCTTCTTCTTCCCTCTTCCCTGCAGCTAAGTCCTAGTAGCTGCTTCTCTTCTTCTTTCTTCTTTCCTGTGCACACACGCAAACATCAGCGCAAAACCTACCCTACCCCTTCCCCTCGTCTCTCTCTCTCTCTCTGTATTTCTCTTTAGGAAGCTCTCCTAGAGCCGGGTAATCGGGTCGGGTCGCGTGCCCGGGTCCAGGCGCACCGGCGTGGGTGGTGCGCGAGGAGTGCACAGGATGGTGTCAGGTCAGGTCAGATCCGCGTGGATGAGCCGTGAACGAGACCCGGTGATAGGTGAGGGACCTCACCCCGTGTGTAATCGGAGGCAAAAAGCCTATACCACTTTTTCAATTTAAGTGGTGGCGCTCGCTCCTACACTTATGAGGTGGGACTAAATTCCTACCTCCGCTCCGCTCGCCCGCAGGCGAGAAGCAGTTGTCAATTGGGCAACGGCGAAGGCTTTGCGCTCCCAATTGAGAACCTGGGCGCCTTCACGGACTTGCCTCGCGTTGCCTGGAGCCTACGCTTGGCGTCGAAGGGACCTGGACCTGCCTGCGAAGGAGCTCCTGCAGCTTGTCAATGGCAGCGAAGAGGGTGAACCCTGAAATCACGAAGACGGCCTCCTGGCCACGTTAGATAACATAGGGAGCTTCACCGGAGTGTAGCGAAGGCGGTGCGAGGGGTGGCGTGTGATGAGAGTGCCTGTAGGTGTGCACCTAGGGCAAACTGCGTGCGCGGAAGTGGGTGTGTTCAGGGGGTGCTCAGAGTGTGCAGGGTGATCAATGGAGTAGGGGAATCGATAGAGAGGAGTGGGGGGGAGCTTCTGGGCTTGTTGGCGAGGGGTGGAAAGGTCTGTGGAAGTGGGGCGATCTCGCCGGAGATGGTGGCCGGAGGCGGAGCAGATGAAGGTGGTCGTGGCAGTCGAGGGGTTTAAAATACTACTTCAAGAGGGGAAAAGTGAGAGAAGAGTAAGGAGAAAATTCCTACCTACTTAGTCAACGAAGAGGGAGAGGGAGACTGCCCGGCGTGTGCCTGCCGGAGCTGAGGACGAAGGTGCCCAGGGGAGGAGTGACGGCGACAAGGAAGAGATCTGAGGACGCCAGTTGGTGCGGCCTAGCGTGGGATGACAAGGCAAAGTGGGCTCTGCTACAGGTATGGTAGCAGAGCGACAAGGAGGAGAAGAGTTCGCCAGAAGCTAGGGCAATCTGACCGGAGAGGGGAGATGAAAGAGAGGGGTTTTCTCCACCAGAAATAGCTTTTGGTGGACGGTAGCCCCTGCCGCTCCTTATAAAGGCGCTGTCGCGTAGAGTGGCTCGAGGGAGCGACGTGCGAAGCTCGCCGGAGATGGAGACCCATGCCTTTCGTGCGTTCGCACGAGAGGCATGGGCAGTTGCAGGACACAGGGGAGGGTCCCTACGATAGAGGATGACACAGGAAACCCCCTGTTCATTCCTGAGAACGGGCGCCATGCCCTGCGCGGCGTCATCCTCCGCGCAAGGTCACCGGAGGTATGGTGCCTGCTCAGAGTGGCAGGGAGGACCGTTCTGCAAAGAACGACGAGAAAGATAGGGGGCTCAGTGTAAGAGTTTCAAAAGATAAGGGTCAAAAAGTAATACAAGAGGACCAATTTGTAAAGTCGGTCAAGATGGTCTTTTCTTAGGCCCAAATTTTTATGCCAACCTAATTTGAACCTAAGGATTTTAATGGTGAAATTTTATTTTATGTTTGACCACGTTTGACTGATAAATTTATGTAAAAACCCAAATTAGGTCATAAATTGACCATGGTTCTCATTTTAGGTCAAAATAGGTTGCAAAGGTCAAATTGAAGATACTAAACCCTAAGAAATATTTTTCCATGAATTTTAGAGGGTTTAGTTGATTTTTATCCTACCTCGAACCTCATGAATTAAAGTGGATTTATTTTAGGGTTACAGAATGTCATTTAATTCCTAGAAGTTGCTATAACCCTTTTCATATCAGATCATCACACTTTCTTCCTCATTAAGCTTATTTGACCTGTGTTTAGATCCTTAATTATCCTGTTTGTGTACTGCATTGGTAAAATTACAGTTTTACCCCTTATGATTTGTCTTATTCTTAAATTCAGAATTCTCTGAGTTAAGCTTCTCTTTAGATTTTGTAGGAGCTTCTTTACACTTATTTAGATTAAATTGTGCTAGTTAGGGTTCATGATGAGGCTCTCATCAATGAGAGAAGAGAGAAAGGGATGAAGAAAGTGTGGGGTTGTAGGGCTATTTATAGGTGAAAAATGGAGGGGTAATTAGGTTAATTCATGTTTAAAACATTAATGTTAGGGTCTTTAGTGACTGATTTATTCGTCACTAAAGCCCTGAACATGGGCTTAGTGTGCGCTCGCCCGCGCCTCTTCTCCTCTACGCTCAACGCTCACGCACGAACACGTACTCTCAGCCATCCGATCGTAAGATTGGATGGCTTAAAACGTGTCGTGCCTCATCAGCTTCTTCGCGCTTAAGCGCACACGTGTGCGAGCGCGCATTTGATCGTGCATCATCATTCGCATGCACAATCCATGCTCATCCTGTGCGCCACGTAGCCGCCTCCACCGTTGCCTAATCGAGATCCAACGAGTGAAATTGACCACACCCCACCTGCACCTTCAATTTGAGATGCGCGGGGGCTCAACCTCGTGACCTCTGCTTTGCGAACACACACTCGCCCAATGCGCTACGCATGCGTTTGAGGCAAGCTTTGATTCAAGGCGCACGCTCTCATGGCCATTGGATCAAGATCTAACGACCTTGATCTAATTGCGCGATTAAGGAGAGGGAGCGAATGTTCATGGCCCGGTTTAGGTGGTTAAGATGGTGCCACGTGGCACTATCCTGGCCGTCCATCTTCATATGCTCGTAGGTAGTGCCACAAATGTCGAATTGAACCTATTTTTGCACCATTAGGGTGTAATCGTCGATCCGAATCCATCTGTGAGGTCGGATGAATGGATTTACACCAACTGGCCCCTTGACCTCTAATCTTTCTCGGACTGCATCTGATGCTACAGAAATCCGATTGGGGCGATCTTGGAGTCGTTGAACTCCGATCATCCCCCTAATCTGATTCGTACGGTTGGATCTTCAATTTGAGGCCCCAATATGATATTACCTTATTACCTGACCACAAAAAGTGAAAATTAACTTAAACTTTATACAATCTAATCTAAATGCAAGATGATGCATGTTATGCAATATTTATAATGTATGATGCAACTATATGTCTAAGAACACACAAAAATAGACGGTTTATGTAATATAAATGTGTTTACATCAAAGACATATGGTTTATTTGTCCCACATCATGAACAAGTGATGCTGCGTGCATATATTTATGGTTTTTGGTGCCCCAGCGCTTCCGTCGTTAGTGCTAGACCCACCAAATACCAATATCTCTCTGATCCTTTGAGTGCGCATGCATGCATGTACATGCCTGTGTGCGTGGGCCCGGGTGTGAGCGTGAGCTTGTGGGCCTGGTTAGGCACATTACTGTGCAAAATGGCTAAAATCCATACTAATGAATCAGGACTAGTTTGAGTAGGGTCTGGTCCCACCCCTGATGGATGCTATTTATCATCGAAAGGACTGGTCCGCTAATTAACCAAATTTTTTGTTAAGTGTTGAAAGTGGGTTAAGGGTTGAAAATGACTCAGTGTAAAGATGTATTGCATAGTAAGAACTGAGAGTGAGAAAAGAGAGAGATGAATATATGGTGAGAGCTTAAGAACGGAATTAAGGAAAGAATGAAGAAATAGAGAGAATTAAGATTAAATGAAGAAATGATCGAGATAGAGAAAAGTCTGATGGATTAATTGAAAGTCCAACTTTTACATTTAAATTGTCTTATGAAGAAAAGAGATGTTTGACTGAAGGCTGAACTAAATTAGAAGAAAGCGGAATGAAGTGTTTAAGATTTAACTGTATATAAGGCATTCATGTTATATGACAATCTTTTTATACCTTTATATTTTGAACACATTTATAATAAATGTTTTTTTTCATGCTATTCAATATAAAATCTTTCATGTACGAGTCTTTTATTAATGGAATAGTTGCATGCTTTAAATATCAATTTTATATGCAATTATTCATGTGCTTAACATATTTTGTAATTAATGTAGTAATCAGTTATTTGTTAATTTAAAATAATATAAATGGTGAATTAATTAAATTTATACCTCATAGTGAACGACCTCAACTTAACTAATTAAAAAAGAATAAAATCTAAAATATTAGGTTAGTTTGATCCTATACTACAATCAACAACAACAATTTAATAAATTCAAGTTAACCTAAGTCCATTCTTGATGCAATTAATTAACTATGTTGAGAATTGAACCATCATGCCCGCACGCTTTCGCAAATCGCTGCACACATGATCATGTAGGTGGACATGGGATGGTGTAGGTGGTGGGGGAGGAACTAGTCTTGGCGGTGGAGTTGGTGGAGTAGGGGGTAGTATTGGAGGAAGAGGAGGTGGATTAGGTGGTGCCATTGGAGAAGGAGGAGGAGGTGGTGGTGGTGGAATTAAAGGTGGCATAGGTAGTGGTTAGGATGAGGGGTAGTAGAGGTAGAGGAGGAAGGGGTGGGAAGATGGATGATGCCGTTGGCCTCAACGAGGAAGGATAGTGCAGTGTTAGATAAGGGGAGGAAAGTGGTGTCCAGCGAGAGATTAGGGCTTGCTCAAGAAATGAGGAGGGGGGCTTGCTCAAGCACAAGGGATTAGAGAAGTGGGGGTGGTTGCCCTTTTGTATTTTCTTCTTCTTCATCTTAATTCTTTTGGATGTACTTTGGTAACGGAAATTAGTTAGTGAAATAAAATGAAGAATTAGGAAAGAATGTAATAAATGGGTTTTGGTGTTTGGATGACTTAATTGTCTTATCAAGAAATTAGATTATTTTAAAGTAAGTGGAATAAATGAGAAAAGCTTCTTGGAAAATAGTAAAGGGTAATGGAATTGGGGTCTCGAGTGAAATCCACCAGTAGAATAAACGGAATCCATGATAGCGGTGGAATTTGTTTGTTCTGAAATTGAAGGGGCTATTTCGGCATTCATTACTTTTAGAATTAGGCCGGCCAAATAGGGGAATTAAGGCTTAATTCCAGATACCAAGTAGGGGCTTGGAGTGGTTGAGCCAGTGGTTTGGCTCAGGGGGTTGATTGAATTGAGTTCATGACGATCCATTGCAATTCACAACTTGGTTTTTCTCCCTCTTTGCCTTTTTTTTCTTTCCATTTTCCCCATCGGCCTGCCAAAAAAATCACCCCTAGCAGGCCCATGTACGTGCAGAGGCCCATTGGAGTGAGCTCCAACCACGTGGGCCGCTAGTTCTCCATCCACGTGGCCCTGTGGGCTTGCTCTCCGACGTGCATGTGAGTTGGCCGACAAAGCATTGACCAACTCCCATTTTGACCTCACAATGCATGCCATATTACTTTTATTTTTATTTTTTTCTTTTCTTGCTTTCCTTCTCTCTTATTGGTCTTTTCTTATGCTTTTTGCGCCAAAATCTCTTTGAAAATTTGTTCTTCAATCTTAGATCATTGAGTGTGGTCCTCCCACCTCAAAAAACCTCTCATCCTCTTATTTACATGGCGAAAATAAAATAAAATAAGATTATTTTTTATTTTATAATAAATAGCAAAACATAATGTAAATGTAAAATAAAATCTTATAAATGCCCAAAAATAATGATACAATGCCATAAAATTTCTACACTGTTGTAATGCAATTGTCATCCATCAAATCACACCATTTTATTCTTGAATCATGGATAAATCTATGATTTCCCATGAAATGCTCCAATTGTACTCTCTTTGCAACCCAACTAAATTCATCCAGAGTGAATGTGAATTTGGTTGAAGTGTTCTTTAACCTCTTTGATCAACTAAGCTTATCATGGTAGCTAGCCAAGTGTAAATTACCTCAAACTATGTAATTAGTTGTGTGAATTCTTACATACAAGTCATGCATTTCCACCCAAAACTATAGAGTAAGTCTTTGTTCTATCATGCTAACATGAATTAAAACATTTTCTAATAAAATCGCATGTAGATATGGGTGTCGATCCATAAAGAAGGCAATGAAGATCAAAATATTTTTATTTTATTTTGCAAAATACGAATACAGAGGTTCACAATAATCTCAAATAAAAACAAAAGAGAAAGAAAAGGTCAAACGCATGGGACGTCTCCTTGAAGAGATTAGTGCAGAGGTCTGTGATGATCGACGTCAAAGTGGTTCGATGGAATCGCATGGTGCTGTCACCATCAGGGATGTGGTGCTCCTCTTTGATGTGGCAATGATAGCGACATTGGTAGTTCTTCTCCTCCAAGATGCTCAACGTGGTGTGTGCACTGTTGTGCGGCGAGGGGGTGCAAAGGGGTGGTACCTCTCTCATACAACTACTTGGCATGGAGAAGGGCAGTGGAATAGATGCCTCTCTCGCCAAGGTCTTAGAGAGAAAGTGGACGTGTGTTGGTGGAAGAGGAGAGGAGGGTGGTCATGGAGGAGGAGAGGATGAGGAGAATGCCACACCTTTTGTTTCTTCTCCTCCCAATAAAGAAAGATGTTCCCTTAATTGCATCTTCAAAAAGTAGATCTAAATGATTTATTTCCACATTTAGCAAGCCATTCACATTTGAATCTATTCAACAAAATGTGGTGAGGGGATTTTTGTTAATTAAATGTGGGCTGACTACCGTGCAAAGGAGGGGAATTAATTGGTGATGAGAATTAATTTTGGAGCAACTTGCTAAATGTGACCTCTACTTATGTTCATGCAAATAAAATAAAAGAAAATAATTATTTATATTACATAAGTGAATACATTATGCTAAAGAATGTGAATACGACAAAATCACATTTATATGCTTGTTTCATGATTAATTGCATACATTAGCATATCATATGATGTGGGATTTAACTAACTTAGGCCTACTTACAATCCAATGAAATGGACTTATCATATCGGGTTTTAGTAGATAGTAAGCTGCCACAGGCTCATAAAGGTAGTGATTAGATCAAATGGTAACAAGTGAGATAAAGATGTGAAAAGCAAATTAGATATAACAATAAAGTAATAGAGAACATCAACATGAATCACATGGGTAGAATTTGATAATAAATGAATAATAGATTGACCAAATAAATGGTTGAGTTGATTCTGATATCCACTAAGCATCAATCATGCCTTATTTTTAGGATGTGAGAATGGAAACACATGTTACAATAAGTTTTGTAATGCATAGTCAACAAATAATTGATTGAAAATGAGAATCAACCGGTTGAAAATCAAACAGATTAAAACACACTGGTTGAAAATTAAAACCCCTTGGTTAAAAATGAAAATACACCAATGTAATTTAACTTTTCATTGGTAAAAATTAGTTTTTCACTTGGAACCTGATTTTTCACCTATGGAAAGTAATTTTTCACTTGGAAGTGATTTTCGGTGAAAAGTGATTTACACAGGTGGAAACCTAAAATATACTGGTTGAAATCACAATTCTCATCCGTGCATTGCAAAACACATTGTAAAGTACATTTATTTACTTTTCCCCTCTATTTTTATCCATGTTCCACTCAGATTTGATCTAGTTCTAATATCAACATTAGCTCTTTTCATTGGTAAGTTTGATTTTTGCCTTATATTCTCTATTATTCATATCCTTATTAGTGTTGATGCAACTCTGACAAGATAGTGCACCAAATCACGATTAATGTTAAATTTCGCAGATCTAATAAAGGATTGTGGCTTGTTTATATATATTCATCATGTAATGTATAGGACTTGTGGCAAAATTTTGTATAATACAATATGCACGCCATGGTAAATTTTAGGGAGTTTTACATAAATGTCCTTGAAAGCTTCAAAAGTTATTTCATTGCCATCCACTTCCAATATTACTTTAAATGACATCCAAAAAGTAAAATCATTTTCGTAATTGATACTACCTTGGTTAGTATCGTTAATTTTAACGGTGTTGAACCTAAAAAATTGAAATTTTATTTCTCTAGCCTTAACTTCTTTAAATTAAAGATATTTTTACACAAATGACATTGAAAATTTTTTGAAATTTACTTTCTTGTCGTCGACTTCCAATATTATTTTAAATGATGTTAAAAAAATTACATCATTTTCGTATTTGTCACATTGTTAGCATAATTAACTTTAACTAGATCTAAAACTAATAAAATTTTATTTTTCTACATTCGAAACTTATTTCTTTTATATTTTTTACATTTCATTCATCCTTCCTTCACCCTACTCCACCTTCCTTCTCTCCCATCCACCTTAATATCCTCCCCGTCCTCCTCTTCACCTCCACTACCCACCACCACCATCCTCCCCATACTCTCTCCTCCTTGCTGCACACCACCACCACACACACTCTCCCTTCTCCCCCTCCTTGTTGCCCACCAACACCACCCACCATCGCCACCCTCCCCCTCATTCCTTCTTGCCACGACCACCCACCACTGCCACCCTCACCCTACTCTCTCCTCACTTCATATGATGACCACCACCACCGCAATGGGGAGAAGGGAGCAAGGCAAGTGTGCCAATGGTGTGTGGTGGCCATGTATAGTAGGGGTGGTGGTTGTGTGAAGAGAGGAGGGAGGAGGGAGAGGGTGGCAGTGGTAGGTGATGGTTGTGTGGAGTGGGGAGGGTGGCAGTGGTGGGTGATGATCATATGCAGTGGGGAGTGGGGTGGTGGTGGTCGTTGTTGTGTGTAGTGAGGAGGGAGGGGAGGGGGGGTGGCGATAGTGTTGTGGAGTAAGGAGGGAGAATGGGGAGGTTGGTAGTAGTAGGTGGTGATCATGTGCAATGGGAAGGAGAATGGTGCTGGTGATTGTGTGCAGTAACAAGGGGGAGCAAAGGGAGGGTAGCAGTAGTACTATGTAGTGGGGAGGAGGGAGTAGGGGGAGGGTAGTGGTGGTGGGTAGTGTAAGTGAGGAGGAGGATGAGGAGGGCAAAGAGGTGAAGTGGGGGGAGGAAGAAGGAATGAAAATTATGAAATAGAAAATAAAATTTTGAATGAAGAAAAATAAATTTTCAATATTTTTAAGTCCAATGCGATTCAAGTTAATAATGGCAATTGTTAAAGTAAAAATTACAAAAATGATGTAATTTTTAAAGTAATATTGTAAAGTGGATAGAATAAATTAATTTTTGAACATCTCAATGACGTTTATATAAGAATATCTCTAATTTAAAAAAAAGTTTTGAAATTAGACAAATAAATTTTTATTACTTTTAGGTTCAACAACGTTAAAGTTAACGGTGGTAATAACGGAATGATAATTATGAAAATGACATTTCTTTTCTAATGATATTTAAAGTAATATTAGGAAGTTGATTGCAAGAAAATAATTTTTTAAGATTTCAAGGGATTTATGTAAAAATCTTTAAATTTTATCTTAGTTGCATATTCTTTGTGTTAAAGAAGGTAATAAAGAAAAAATTTTAACCATGAAAGTTGATGAGTCTATACACTAATCTCTTGATCTTTGTATTCAAATGATTGAATTATGAAAATAATGTTAGAAATAGTCTCATCAAATGGATACAAACTCAAATTTTGAAAATGTATCGTCAAACTTAATAATTTTTCTAGAAATATATCTACAAAATTTCAAATAACTTGTATGTACGTAATATAAAAGTTCACATGACCCTTCATGAATTAAATTATACAAATAATATTTATCTATATACCAAATTACCTTGGTGATATTTATTTCCAAACTAAATATCACTGGTATCATCTAAAAATATATCATTGGTGAAATTTAAGGGTTAATTTATTAGGAAGTTTAAGAAGTTAGTATTAAAAAATGTGAAATTAATGTTAACTTTTATTTTTATTTATTTGTAGAGTAGTGTTGATATTAATTTTTATTTACTTGAATTGATATTAGCATCAGTTATTGAAGAATGAGTGTTTCAGTGTGAGGGAGGTACGAAGTTAATACTAATGTTGGTAACATCGCTTGAAATTGATATTAACAAAATAGATGTTAAAGACCCCAAAACCTGAGTTATAACCATGTAAGTTAACATTTAAAATAAATATGGCTTAACCCTTTAAAAGATAAGTTGACTTTTCAAGTAAACAAACCTTAAATGTCAACAACATAATTTCAATGTCCAAAAGGTACCTAACTTTCGTGTGAATAAAGGAAAGTATTTTTGAATGACAATCATTTAGCGTACTAAATTAATGATTTCTTTTATAGTCAATTAAGGTGCATTGATAATAACTTCATTACTTTTTTATGATGTTTTAAATAAGTATATTTGGCATCTAACTAAATGCCCATGAACGACCTGAATTATCTTTACAAATATAAAATAATCTACTATTTTTTGGTTGGATAAGATATTTGGAGTGTTCATCAAATGTCTGTCCAGACGCTGGATAGATGCAAGATGTCTGAAAGTAAGGAGAATCGTACACTATTGCTTTTTGCGTGCATGCGACGCTCATGCATTTTTCCCCCCTCCAGCCTCATTACCCAAAACTCTAATAACCATCTATTTAAACCCCCCACACACCCACGCCACCCTCTCCATCACCACCAGCCACCACATGTCCATCTTCTTCCCGCTGCTGGCGACCATCTTCGTCATCGCCCCCCTACCGCGAGCGGAGGGGAGAGTGTGAGCGAGGGTGTGAGAGAGAGGGAGAGACCTTACGGAGCTCGTGCGTGAGGGGTGCCTTGTTGCGGGTGCGGCTGCGTGAGCTCGGTGGAGCTTGAGGAGGAGCTCGAGAGGGAGCTGCGGGAGGAGTCGAGGACGCTTGCAAGGAGCTCGCGGGCAGAAGCCCCGGCCTTCTACAGCTGCTGGAGGCACTGCTGCAGCTCCTGCGGGCGAGCTTGCGGAGGAGACAATGTCGCGAGTTCTGCATACTAGATCTTTTCCAGTATCAGATGTCTGGAGTTCTACCAGACGTCTGGAGTAGTAGCGGGATGTCCGGAGTTGAAGCTGAACGTCTGAAAGCACGTTTAGTGCTAAGGTACGTGTTTCTGCATGGGCTCAGACCATGCAGATGGGACCCTTAGCTGATTTTGGGTCTGTGCGTTTGTACGCAGGTGCAGAGCATTGAAAAGGCACACAGTACATCATTCGAGGTACTTTTGGATGTCTAAGCACATCGCCAAATGTCTGACTATACTCCCAGGCAACCGGAAGGAGAGTCTGATGTGTTGGACTCTTTTCAGACGATCGCGGAAGGATCCAGACATCTGAGGAAGCCGCAGGAAACAGAGGGTGAGTTTAGATGTCTTTTAAGACGTCTAGGCCTAGTCTCAGATGTCTGATTTTAGGCAATATGCACGTTTTTGTCCCGTTTATGACCCAAATGGAATCGGATTTTCACAAACGAAGTACTGTTGTTTTCCGCTTGAGTTTCTTTACGTGTTAGTGTCGAGTATATACTGTTTTGAACTCATATGATGTGACTTAGTCACTGGTACAGGTCACCAGCCTGTCGCATGTTCGGGGCCCGCAGAAACGACATAACCTGCAATTTTAGCCCCATTCCTCCCGTGTGTTCCCGGTAGAGTGGTTTGCTTTAATATCAAGATTTAATAAAACTAAGTGCATGTTTGGAATAACTTAATTGAACCTTAGGACATGAAATGAACTCTAGGGCAGAAACGAACGAATATTGCTTGAGGTACACTGTTTCCTTGAGATACATGTTAAACCAACTTGCTAGTAAATGTATTAGTTCAGTTACTAAAACACGAGCTACCTGTTATAAGAATGAAACCCGTAATGTAAATAGTGAAATCTGAATGTTGGAAAATGGAATGAAAGGAATACAAGCATGAACCCTGCGGGGAATTAGGAGAAAAACTCTTGTATATAGAAATAACTTAGTAAGTAGATGATAAGTAAGCTGGCCCTTGTGTAGGCAGTATCAAGGAGAGCAACTGCCATTTTAGTGTAAAGGGGAGCTAGCCGCCCCTTTGGGTTAAGACCCGGAGTTAGGTTTAGTCACTCTACACCGATTTCTGTTTAGCCCTCATGTACGTGGTACCGAGGTGAGCTACTTAATGTAGGGAGGGAGCTAGCCGCCCCACAGGACCCGGGGTTAGGACTAGCAGCCCTACACCGACTCTTATTAGGCCCACTGGGCAAACCGGGATAGTCGAACAAGGGTATGTGGACTTTGGAGGGGCGAGACCCCTGTTCTGTTTTGAGGGGCGAGACCCCTGTTCTGTTTTGAGGGGCGAGACCCTTGTTTTGAGATGGCAAGGTCCTATGCTGTTCCGTACTGTACATTTAGGCGTACCCGCTAGCGGAAACGACAGACCGCGTGCTAGTGCGGGGTAGCTACCCGTGTGTTTATCGCGTGTGTCGTAGTCACCGCTACGTCGCGACAGTGACCTCGGGGTGGTTGATTGGGTGTAGAATTACCACGAGGGACTCTCCCAGCCAAGAAAGCACTACGTGTACATTCTATATCACGGGAAAGATTGTAATCAAGATCGTTCCCTTGAGGAACATGCAAGATCAAGAGATGACCAGATATATAAAAGAACAAACAAATCAGATCTATTTGGTTGAGCTAAATAAAATGAATAATTAATTAGTTGCTTGTCTTAATTGTGTTTAAATGGCTCAGTTACCACTCTACTCAGCGTTAGCTGACTACAGAATTTTATAACCTTGTTCAGGTAAGGGAGTTGGGTAGCTAACACCACCGGCTGCAGAGGGAGGTGGGCCCAATCGAGCCCAGCATTAGCTGTTGTCGTTTCTGTTAGAACACGTCTTTTTGTTGTAGTTGTGAGTTTTTGTTATATGTAATGCTATTTTTGTCACATTTTCGCTTTATGTTTCCACTGTTGTAGTTGTGATGGCCTGTACCACTATGAGACATTTCATTTTGTTTCTTTTACTTTCTCTATATTATTTTTCTGCTTAGTTACATTGTACTTGTGGTTGTGGAATATTTTCTACTTTTGGTTATTTCTTATTGGACGACTGGATCTTGGGATTAGTGGAGGCGAGCCGATCTCGGATTCTGTAGAGATTTAAGATCGGGTTGTAACAAAACACATGCATAAATTTGATTGGTATATTTCATACTAATGAGAAACATGTGTACTTTCTTTTCATAATCGAAAATAAAGGACAAGTGGGTATTGTATGGGCTTCTTATTCATTTTTTGTTAGTGTAGTTTTGTTTGTTTGGGATTACATATAATCTTGGGTTACGACGGTCGAGATTTTTGACGAATGTTCAGGGTCGAGTTATTCGATCTTCTTTTTAGTGTGATTTTCAAGATTTATTCTCGTTGCCATTTTAACACATTAATAAACGTACGGTTGCACTTTTTTTTTGAGAGATCATCCAATTTGAAATCTAAGGATGTTTCTTTTTTTCTTTTATTTTTCATCTTTTTATTTTGACCTTTTTTGTTTTTACAAAACGTAACTTTCCCCTATTGAGGATGTTAAGCTTTTCTATCTTTCCCTTTTTTTTTCCTGTGAGATGCGCTCTCTTGTATTAGATTATTTTCTTTTAATTGAGCTATATTACTTTAAAAAAAAAAAAACTCTTATAATTTGAAACACAAGCTGCTCATTCCCTATCAATATTATATTTATTAGTGCATCCTTCCTTTGGATTCATGAACTTGGGCGTGCATTATTTATTGGATATTATTTTAAGCACGTCATACCACTTGTTTTTAGGTGAAACATAGGCCGTTTGATTACGAGGCTTCTCAAGTGGATCCCAGTTTTCTGCAATAATTCTTAGGGTTCTGTTTGATATGCAAAATAAATTTGTAAAACAAATAAAGGAGTAGAAAATTAGTGAAATAAATATTGTAATGAGTGAATTAATTAATTTAAATATTATGACAAGTTAAAAGTTATTTTACAATAAAAAAATAAGAATAACCTTATCTTCGATTAAATCTCACTAACTCGAACGCAAATGAAAAGGTAAATTAAATTACAGATTAAATATTTAATCAACGCAAATCCGCTGAATTCACCGACCAAACGAAACCTATATGATAATGAATTTAAAGTAACCTTCTCGTCGATCACTGCATCCAAGTCCAAGAAATCACATCCACAAACTTTAATTTCAGACCTCGCACCAATAACTCTCGACAAAACAGCAATTCTCCTGCAAATCCTACTTATGGACGATGGCAAAACACCAGAATATTCTTCACAATTCAGATCATCCTAAAATTTCTAAATAACCCTCTCGCCAAAACCCAACGAGTTGCGATCTTTTCCAATGCTCTCCTTTTCAACAAGGCAAATAATCCTACCGTCCCTCCTCTTCCCCCCCACACCCCCGCGCTCCCACGGAGAATATTCCCGCGGCCTCTGATCGAAGACAAAGCTGTCAGAAAGAAGGACATTAGGAAAACCCAGCGAAGTAACCCAACCGTATAAAATATTGCTTCCCGCACCCTGGAGTTCCCTCCATTACAAGCCACCCCTTCCCTTCCTCCCACCTCTCCTCCCATTCCACCTCTCCCTCACCCCTACGTAGGGCGCACCACGCGCATTCACACACCTCCACCGCTCCCCACTCTCTCTCTCCCCACGTCTCCTCGTGTTGTTGTCTCTCTCTCTCTCTCTCTCTCTCTCTCTCTCTCTCTCGGTAGGGTGGTCTTCGGCTTTCTTTATATTTCTCCATCTTTACTGCTGCTGCCTATCCCTTCTCTCCCCATCGCCTTGCTATTACTGTCTGAGGTGCCCCTTTTCTTGTTCTCCTCACCTTCCGTGTCCCATCGTCCCACCCCCTCGTCCCTACACTCCTTCTTTCTTCCCTTTGCGGGAAGGAAAGGGTTGTTACCACCTCCCCTTGAGCTGAAACCCAAGTGGGTAAGAATCGAGCGATCGCCGTCCGAAGAAGGGTGAGGGAAAGGGCGTGGTCGAGGGTGGGTGGGAAAGATGGGAAGGCTCCACCTTGTCCACCTGGAAGGCAAGATCTACAGCTGCAAGCATTGCCAGACCCACCTCGCGCTCTCCGATGACATCATCTCGAGGGTATCCGTCACCTTGTCGCCGCCCATACCACCTACCTGCTTTCCGTTTTCTGTTGTTGGTCTTCTTTTTCGTGGTTGTTTTCTTCTGAAAAGTCGTAAATTGGGGGGTTCTTTTTTATGGATTTTTGGAGTATCTGGTGGATGCCCACGTTTGGGTTTTTTCTTGTTGCTTCTGATTTTTGGGCGGGTTCCAAGGGAGAAGGAAGGGGGGAAAGAACCCATCTTGGAGTGGAGAAGGTTAGGTGTTGTGTTGGATGCAGATGGCTTATCCTTACCTCTGTTTTATTAACATAGGAAGAGAACCGGAAAAGGAGCTCTTTTCCCACAAGTTTCCTTCTTTCTTATGTTCTGCTGGTGGTTGGAGTCGTGGTGTGTGGATGGTGTTTTGATTAAATGACTCTTCTAGACGGTACTTAGTGGTAGTGGATGCTTTATGTATGTCTAGAAATCACTGCCGTGGAATATTCGGCATCCATTTTAAATCTTGGTTAGTTTTTTTTTTTTGAGAAAAATCTTGGTTAGTTAGGTGAGCATTCCTCTTCCATGTACTGTTAATGCTGATTTTCCGATGTAGATGCTTTTGTATTGGCCTTAACATTAGTATGTCTCTCCATTGTGTTACTGGTGCCTTTTTTTTTACTTAACCAATTGAGAAACTTTCCATAGGAATTCCTCGCATTCTAGTGCAACTTGCTGAGGTTGGTTATATCCAGAGTCTTGGAGTCGGAATTGTAACTCACTAAATGAGTACATCTGATGGAATTCTACATTTCATGACGAGCTTCTTGCAGAGTTACTTGTTGGTTATGATAAATTATTTTTTAGCCTTCTACTTTGTTGGGTCTGCTTCTGTGTCAATGGCCATTAAACCAAAAAGGATAAATTGAATTGTGGAGATATGTTTTAAGACATGGAGTTAATGCAATTTGGCCTTCATGCTAGTTGCTGGTTTCAAGATATCAAAATCTTGTACAAGCTCATTCGTGATCTAGTTTTGAGGTTCCAGAAGTCATGAGATTCTTAGTGGCACCTGTTCTCAACGTATAGTTTAGAGATAATGACTACAGAGGAGTGAGGAGCCCCTCACTGTCTTGCAGAGTATTCCATTTGCAATGACTACTGACAAAATTAAATTTTGAGTTATATACTTCCAATCATCGGCCTCTTGCAAGAATTTTTGCAATTGGATTACATGTTCTGCGTTCTGCAAAATCTTCCCATGCCACTATTTATCATCTGCATGAATGGAGTCACGTGGTGCGAAGAAGTACTATGCTTGCAATTACCTCTCTCTATTTCTCTCACTGTAAAGCACCTCAAGGGCTCCAAAATTCCTGAATTCGGTGGTACCAGCCTCCCCTTCTCATGTGGGAATTTGTTCCTTTCGTCTGCTGCGATGGATCTTAGTGTTCAATTGAATTTGGCCCTTGACTTGCTTGACCTCTTTGGTTTTCATAGAAGGAAAGAATCCCATATCCCTGATTTCCAAAATGATGAATATCCAGTCGAGGAGGCTGCATGTTCTATCTTTTGACTCCCAATTGGGACCATCTTTGAATAATTAGGTAGGTGTCATTAATAGAGATAAGGGGAAGTATGACTTTCCTTTGCTTGTTTGAAGATAAGGGGTGAGATCAAGACCTCTTGGTTCTTCCCTTCCTTTGCCATGTTGTTTGTAAAAGATCTAATATTCCCTCCTGTTTGCTCTGTTGCACCAAGAACTCCTACATTTTCTGTGATTATACTTGTGCCGTCCCTTTGTAGCTTCATTCTGCCGTCTACTTTGCTCCAAAAGCTTCTTCTAATCTGCTTTTCTAGGCCATTTTTTGTGGAAAAGAACCTAGTCTTTTTGAAAAAGAACCTAGTCTTTTTTGCCATGCCCTTGTTGCCTGCACTCACAATGCTTTGTTTCCTTGTGAAATCATGTACCTTTTGATCACACAATCCCTTCATCAATCTCACTTGTTTTGTCTGTTCCATGTAGACATCGAAAATGCTGAACCCCTCCCATCATCTAGTCTTTTCCATACATTTCGAATTGTGTGCACACTCACAATGTCTCGTTTCCTTGCAAAACCATCTACTTCTTTTATCACACAATCCCTTCAATCTCACTTGTTTTGTTTGTTCCATGTAGACATCTAAAATGTTGAACCCCTTCGTCATCTCTTCTTTTCCACACATTTTGAACTTTTCCCATGCCAGTTGTGATTTTCTGGAACTTTAAGTTTACTCCTGATTTTGCGGGACTTCTCTTGTTATTTTCTTTTACTCCTCCAGCTGTGGATTTTGAAGGCGTAGATTTTACATGCTATATTAAATGAATGCAGTCTTGATACTGTATGAAGCTCGTTGCATGAGGGGTCTGCTTTTTGGAGTTAGTATCAGTAGCTTATATTTCTACTTGGTTTTAGGATACTTGTGTCCTTGCATCTGCTCTTATATTTCTTGTTGGTTTTAGAATGCTTGTCCTCTTACTAATGTCTGGTCATGTTCCCATCCCTGCATATGCTGGTTTCCATCTCCTTGCATACGAGGGATCTGCTAACTTTTCGGAGGAGTTGAATGAAAATGAAAGGTTGCTTGGTTTCATGGTGAGGCAAGTAGTGGGCTAGATGTGCTAAGTGAATCAATGTGCTGGAAAAAACCCAAGATTTGTAGTTTATTTGTTTTATATTAATCTTGGGTTGATTTTATTAACTTTTTTGGTTTGTAGTGCAATAAGTAGTGAGCTGTATATGGCATATGAGTTGTCCTTGTTGTAAATGGAGAAGTGGGACTTGTAGCTTATTTGTTTTGTATTTGACACTGGATTGATTTTTTATTGGGAGTTGTAATGCATTAAAAACCCTTACCTACCACTTATCCCCCCATTTTAACCTGTCTGCACTGTACCCACAGACCTGCATTTGGTGGGGTAAGTGTATCTTAACCATCTACCAAATGCAGCCTCAAAGTCTGACTTATTTCCATATAATATACAGTCAAGGGACAAAATGAGCATACAAAGACGAAAGCAATTTAACATGATGGATGTTATTAGATCACCTTGAATTTGTTTTCTGAAAATTGCTGCTGTGACCATGCCCATGACCGCAGCCTTGGCTGGGTCCTTGCCCATGGATGGAACTTTGCGCATCAACGGGAACACAGTGATCGGTATAGTATTGCAAATGATGCATTTTGCATCTGCACTAGGTTCTCATCATCCTGAAGAGAAATTATTCAAGATACCACTTTTCAAAAAAAATTATTCAAGATACCAAAGCAGAAAGAGGTTATGGTAGTATGAACTCAGATTCTTGCATACATGATTTCATCTGTATCAGGCACCGGATTTCCAATTAGAGCTAGCTTTTGCTAATAGAGTATATTTTGTTTTATTATCCAACAGTTTCCTGCTGTCTTGAGTTTTGCATGGTAAAACTTCAACAATCATATCCGTCGTCTCTGTGACAGTCCATAAAATAGGTGAAATTTGACAGCTTTCCAGTTGCTAGAATCTAATCTACGCAACAACAAACTGAGAAACAGGAATATATATATATATATATATATATATATATATATATATATATATAGAAAGGGAAGATTACAACATATTAGTA
This sequence comes from Thalassia testudinum, assembly GCA_037157565.1. Lineage (NCBI taxonomy): Eukaryota > Viridiplantae > Streptophyta > Magnoliopsida > Alismatales > Hydrocharitaceae > Thalassia > Thalassia testudinum. Next base: position 158,987,673 of record JAZHRO010000073.1, read on the forward strand.
GTCATCCTGCATTTAGTGAATCTGAATAAAAGTTAGAATTTTCATGACTATTCAAAATAATAAACCTTGTTTTGTTTCTTCTCATAATGGTTATGAAAATTGTGCAGGATCATGGAACAACCAATGATATGACAGCGAGTTCTGTAACACAAGCAAGAAAGGCACTGTAAAGCAAGGAAGGCTTACAAATGCCTTACGAGACTAAGAGGGAATTGATTTTTTTTGCATCCCTTGCCTACCACCACCACCACACCGGCACCCATCCTCATTGATCAGATCCAATTTGTTCTTCAATGGTTGACATTTGTCAAAAATGTACCTGAGAATTGATGCTCATATTTCTATCCAATCTAATACAATATCCATGGGTTAGATGTGATTGCAGATTCATCTGATTCATTTGCAGCCTGCCACAGGCTGATTTTTTTTTTCTTTTTTGAAATTGTGCATGAGGTCGTGATTTCTTATCCAAAAAGCAGATCCATCCTCAACACATGCACACCTCAATCAAATTTTATACTTTTCATGGGTTGACATTTGGCAGAAGACTCATGGTACCTCTTAAAGAATCATGGAAACTCATAGTTCTATTCATTGGAGTCCCGTATCCTTGGACTTGATTAGGATTTCTGATTTATCTAGTTCATGCACATGGCTCACTGGCTGAACATTTTGGGCGATCATGCTTGATGCCATGGTGGTATGTTATCCAAAGAAGGCTTGATAATGAACTCTTAGGTATATGATAATGCCCTTGAAGATAATAAAATTGGATGGATTCAGGGATAGAACCTTGGTAGAGCACAACCTTATCTGTAAGCAAGTTCATGTACTTTTGTGTCAAATATGATGACATGAATTAAGAAAGCTTCCGATTGAGCAATAGTTTAAGCATATAGATATTAATCAACTTGGTTGCTTATTTAAAGGAAAAACTAGTTCAGGAGGTTGGCCCAAAAGACCAACTGATTTAGTAGGGAATCAGTTGGATATGTTCTGCACAGTGAGAATGTCAGATTCTGACTCAAGGTTCGAAATGTCGATTTCGACGTCGTGCCGATGAAATTGTAAGTGTGCATTTCGTGGGCATGTCGAGGGCATGTCGGAGAAATGTCTGTTTTTCGATGACAGATTTTGATGATTTCGATGGCTCGAAAAAATGCCATTTCGGAGGCACGTCGAGGGCATGTCGAGGGTATGCCGATGCATGCCGACAAAAATGGTAGAAGTGGTCAAAATGATATCAGTTTCAAGAAAATCAAATGTTGATTATGTAACAATAAGAGTGTTACATCATAATATTCATATACAACATGACCATACAATGTTAAAATTCAATAACGAGATGAAATATTCTTACCATGTTAAGAATACAGAAAATTTAATAATAGAAGAATACAAAGAATTTAAGAATCAAAGAATTTAAGAATGAAAGAATCAAAGTGTATAGTTTCAAAGTAAAAGTTAAAACTGTAATGTCTTGATGTATGATGTATCGGAAGTCAGGACTTGGAACTTGAAAGACAGATTTCATCAGAACCAAGAGTGTCTTGCTGGATGCATATCTTTATCATGGGTACTATCATCACTTGATTGATACCATTATTGACTATTGTGTCGATGAATACTTTGAATGTATTCACAATAATCCTTCCAAGACATATGTGAATACATTGTTTGGTAATCCATTATGTGCTGTCTGTATTCATGTTCATTCATACTAACAAAAATTTCAAGACGGGGAAATCTACTATCTGTGTATGATCTGTCACGCTGCCCATGTGCATGATTAGTTGCACGTGTTTGTGAGAATCCTGTTGTTTTAGAATCATCTTGTGATGATTCTGATCTTGACATTTGAGGGAGAGCTTGGGGTTGGAACTGCTGAGAAAAGTAATTTTAGATCATACCATACTCATATGGGTAAGAATATTTACTCCCAGTCTTAGTCCCAGAAGTGTCAACATTTTCAGACTCAGCGTATAAATATGATGGATAATTATATGAAGACGATGGTGGTGCAAATGATTGCGGGTAGAATGGTTGAGCATATGAAGATCCCGTCTCACGTGTTGTGTCGTATGATCCCATGTCATATCCAGATCTAGGTGCTGAAGAACCAAAAAATTGATCACTAATGCTCATGGAACCAATTGAGGAGCTCAAATCCTCCATGTAGGCATCGTGACTTGGATATCTCTCGTAATCCATGGCTGGTGGACTTTTGGCTGCAAATCGTCGATTAATATTTTATGGATCTTTTGTGATTACGTCCGTCGGTCGGTGACGTACTGTGCAAATATTTGATTTGATAAATTTGCGATTACGTCCGTCGGTGTTGTCTACTATGCAAATTGTTGATAAATATTTTATGGATTTCTTACCCATTCTCCTTCACCATCAGATCCACCACCATCCACCACACACTTAATTTCCACCCCACCCGATTCATATTGGCCATTGCATCATGCCACTAGCCAGTGCGAGCACTGGCACCGCACGACCTCCCGTTACTTTTTGTCCCCTTTCCCCTTCCCTCCAAAAGAGTCATCATTGGAGGAAATCTTAAACATGCGGCGGCCACCCTCTACAGGGAGACGCTCCCCCACCTTCCCAGCAGGCAACTAGTCCACCACCAAGAAGGTGAGAAGTTCCATAAGTAACGATGCATGCTACAGCCTGAAGCAGCGGCAGAGATGACAGTGGCAGTGGCATTAGCGGAGCGGAAGAGATGGCAGTGGCAGTCTACAGCAAGCACACAGCATCGGCATTTCTTAACAAGGTGGGTTACATTGGCATCGGCACAAGCACACGCCCTTGGTGGGAGTCCCTATATGTTAAGCATCCTACGGCATCGGTAGTGCTTGCCGACCCTATTGATATCTGCACAAGCATACATCATCTCTTAACAAGGTGGGGCCCCCACCACACCCAAATCAAATAGCCCTCCCGCCTCCCCTGCCCTCCCTCCCCACCCTCTATGTCCGCTGGGCCCACCGACCCTGCGGCTCCACCACCATCACCACCACCACCTTCCTCCCCATGTCCTCTTCCTCCCCCTCCATCCCTCCTCCCTGCCCCCACCTTCAGCTCTTCCTCTCCTCCTCCCCCAACCCCTTCCGCTCCCTCCACCTTCTCCTTCGCCCCAAACCCCCCGCCCTCGGCTACGTCGAGCTCCACCTCGACCTCCCCCACCGCTGTCCCCTCTGCCCCCCCTCCTCCCCACCCCGCCTCTATTTCTGCCTCTCTTGCCCCCTTCATGCCCCCGACCACCTCTACCAGTCCCCCTCCTCCCCTCCCCACGCCTTGGCCCTCGACGTCCACCGCGTCGAGCTCTTCTGCTTCGCCTGCTGCGACCAGGTCACGACCCCGACTTCGACTCCGCCGTCCTCCTCGCCTCCTAATACCGGATCACCTCCATCCCCCTTCCCTCCACACCCCCCAAGAGGAGGCGACTGGTCGAGTTCCGCCCCTGGACCCCCATCCCCAGGGAGCAGCGCCTCCTCGATTGCTGCTCCAGCCCATTGTGGTGCCCTGACACCGCCGCCGCCGAGTCGGGCCGTGGGGTTCCGTGGGGCCTCCGGGGGCTCAACAACCTTGGCAGCACCTGCTTCATGAACTCCGTACTGCAGGCGCTGCTCCACACCCCGCCCCTGAGGAACTACTTCCTCAGCGACCGCCACAACCCCTACGTCTGCAGGCCGCAGCAGAGGAAGAAGGCGGGCAGCGAGGGCGACGACAGGAAGGTCGTGTGCCTCGTGTGCGATCTCGACGCGATCTACTCCGCGGTGTTCTCCGGTAGCCGCACGCCCTACAGCCCTGCCAAGTTCCTATACAGGTGAGGGGGACGAGGGAGAGTGACCATTTTGCCGGCGGCGGCACGGCGGCATGCCGACCGGTATGGTCAGCATGCCCACCGAAACGCCTGTTTTTCGACATTGACATCATATCGGCATGGCTGTTCTTCAAAATTGGCCTTGCCGACGGCATGCCGTCAGCATTTAAATCCATGTTCCAACTTACAGATGCAATGCGCAAGCCATTTCAGTGTGATCATCTCATGAACAGGGCTTCACACATGAGGGTATTGAATAAATTGATTAGGAGGATCCATCACAACATTTTAAAAGAACTCAATAGGCAAAAATGCACTAGGCTCAGGCGCTTTAGACTTGGCCTTGCATATGTGGCGTTCGAAGGTAGAGACAACAGTGATTATTATTGTATACAAAAAAGATGAATGAACAGGCCTTGACATGTGGGGAAACATGGGTACATGAGAAGTAATTAATGCCCTTATCGATGATGATCATGGAATATCAGATATGCATTCGTATCATTTAAAACATGGAATCTGGAGACAAAATGAACAGGTGAAGACAATTGATTCACCGTAGAGAATGGGTGAGTCAAGCACTTCAGGAATGTAGGACTGTCTCTTCTCCATCAGGAGGCAAAAGATGGTCTAGGATTGTATCTATCACCAAAGGGCAGCCTGGTCTTGGGAGGGCCCATATATTTGTTACTCACTATTAAGAATAATTGTTTGAAGCACCCCCTTTTATATACAAATTAAACAAGTGCATACTGTAACAGCTTTTTCACAGAGTATGTACCTCTGGGGGAGTATCCACAAGGATAACTTTTTGCTAAAACCTTAACTCCATGTCTGCTAGTTATACAAAGCTTAGTTCTATCTATTTCTTCCTACAATTGGGAGAAGCAGTATTGCTTTTTCTCATCTTTTCTTTTTGAAAACTTCTCTGAGGAGGTGCTCTTGGCTATAAGCAGCCATGGAAATGTTATTGCTTAAGTGACCTTCTCAAGTGGCTTTCTGCAAATCAAGCTATTTTAAACTGTTATAGCCTCTGGAAAGCTAGTAATGTAGCTCACCTTATTCGTTGTTTGAGAGAAAGGATGTCTAGTAGAAGTTAGTGGTTATCGCTGATGCATTAACATATGAAAGAGATTATGATATTACAAGTGGGGAAGATAAGTTACCATGCTACAGGCATCAGGAATTGCTTTTGTCACAACCCAATAACCACTAACTCTTCCGCATAGGGTCTCAGATGGTAACAACATTCTGCTCTAATCTAAGGGACAAAAGGAACGGCATCAATCATGTCTTACAGTACATTTTTTACACCTTTAAGGATAACATCATTAAGCTCCAAAAAAGGAACTGAAGGCAAGTGATCTGTCTTTCTCTCCGTGCTGTTCCAGGTTGTAAGTGACTAATTCAATTATGTTTTGTTAGAAAACATGGAGGTCGTATTAAGGCAAGTGACCAATTCAATTTTTCAAGGAATGGGTAAAATTAAAAGCAAAGTTGCAAGAAAATATGCAGGTTTTAGACACTTGATGTGTACAGCATGTTCATCATCAGTATTGAGATTCTTGGTTATGAGGAAAACCCTCAGAAATTGGTCATAATATCTGTTGAAGTTTCTGTTTTATCTTAAAGTTGACAGATGAAAGACCGGAATGACATTTACACTGGCAACTAAAGCACTGTCTTTGCTCACAGAACATGTTCATAACTTCATACTTATATGAATGCCTGTCTACCTTTTTCCTTGGAACAAAGCTAAAAGATTCACATCCATCCATCCATAAAGTTTTCAAAAATAAACCCTCTTAAAAAAAAAAAGTGCTTCCACAGAATTAACATGCAAAGCCAATAGCTAGGGGCTTAAACAGATTAATAGCAAGAAGTGTGAGATAAGCCCTTAAAGAAAAAATGACTAATAGCAGCTGTCAAAAAAGATTCCAGGACAGGCAGGGTCAAGACTTAGAGATGATTGCAGGGATGCCAAAATGCAGAGCTTTCAGAAATGACTAGGAAACTTCAGTTTTTGGGCATCTTTAGGCTAGCCATCTTTTTCTGAGAGACCTGTAAAGAAAACATGCTTGTTATTTTCAAAGAGATCAGTGAGTACGCAGGATGTATGCATGCCTTTGTACTTGTGTGTGCATAATGTAGATTGAGAAGAAGATCTCAGGGTTGACGAGGGGTTTTTTCTGGGCTAATATTGACAGGAAGGGGGGGGGACGAGGTTGGTGGCCTGGGAGGAGGTGTGTAGATTGGTTTAGGAGGGGGTCCGGGGGTTAGGGATGTGGACAAGGTGAACATCAGCCTTCTTACGAAGTGGATTGCCAGGTTGGTGGGGTAGGAGCAGGGGCTTTTCGTTGCTATGATACTTTCCTGTTGTGGGGGCCGCTGTCTTTCCCTCCTCCCGGAGCCTCGCACTTTCTCAGGGGCTTGGTGGCAATGGCAATGAAGGTGCGTGGCTTCTTCTCCCCTGTGCTGGGTATGGGGGACACTTTTCGTTTCTGGCAGGATGACTGGCAGGGGTTTGGCTCTACCCTTGGAGACAGGTTCCCCCGCCTTTTTGGGAGTGTTGCGTACCTGTTGGCCACGGTGGGAAGTGGTTGGGATGAAGCTTGTGTCCAATTTTTCGGGGGAGGGGGGGGGGGGGGGGGCTCTCCGATTAGAGATGCGAGGAGTTCTAGCGGTTGTTGCAGGAGTTGGAAGGTTGGGCATTGGAGGGTCTTGACACATTCTCCTATTCTCCTAGGAAGTAGATTTCTCAATGGCAAAGGTCTTCCGCAGATTGGGGAGTGGCATGGTCAACTCGGACATTGCTTTTTTATGGGATTGTAGATTGCTTTGGATGGTGGAGAGCCCGTTGAAGGTGAAAATTTTCGCCTGATTGGTGAGGAGGAGGAGAATTATGACGAAGCAATGGAGAGTGAGATGGACCCAATCGGAAGACCTGGCATGTCCCCTTTGTGGGGAGCCGATGAGGACATCCAACATCGTTTCTTTCAGTGTCCGTTTGTGATGCATGTTTGGCAGAGGATGGGGATTGACTGCATTGCCCATAGGGATGCGGTTGGCTTCCGGTCTTCGTTCCGCAGAGGAAATGCCTGTGACAGAGGGATCACCTTTAGGTCCAAGAAGGATAGGGCCAAGGTTTTGGTGGTATTGTGAGGTGTTTGGCTGGGGAGGAATGGGTGCTTTATAGGGGAGAGAGATCCTATGTTGAGAATTTTGTTTCTTCCATTTCTTTCCAGGCGGGGTTCTGGGGATCTATTTTGTAAACTCCGATATAAATCGGTTATTTGGAATGTAGTGATTTTGGGTGGTTATTATTCGGATAATCGCCCATTGGCTTTTCAAAAAAAAAAAAAAAACTACTACAATTTTATTTAAAATGACTCATAACAGGCCTTACTATTGTCATATGGGCATGCTTATTTTCTTTAACTCAGAGGCTTTCTCAATGTCTTATTGTTCCAGGGCTTCTAGTTCGTTGAAATCTAAACAAAAAATTAATATGCAGTTCAACCGTGTTTTTGTTTTGGCAGACTTTTACAGAACCATATTCCTATTTAGTCTATAGCCTACTCTCTGAAAATGTACTGCATGTTATAACTTAAAAAGGTTGATTGATATTTGATAGGAAACTTATCAGGAGATCATAAATCATACCTATACCTTAGAAAAAAAGGAAGAACAAATCATGCCTATAGTCGGCTGCTTCTTTTCTCTTCTGTTACTTGTTAGTAAACAATCACATTCACAGTCTTTAATGAGTTGAATTTTTCTGAAGGTTTGGTAGACATGAAAGATAAGATTATTATGCGCTTTTGATTTATCCCCAGGGAAACAGTCTGTGCTCCTATCTATTAAACTTTTCTCTTTGCTCTTTTTCTTTTTTCTTTTTTCTGGTGGTGGGGGAAGGGGATTCCACTTAGGTGTTTGCAAAGTACTTCTGAAGTCTTTTTATTTATTGGAACCTTTTCCTGATATCCATGTTAAGGCTCTATGTGTTAGTGATCCTGACAATAATTTCTTTCCATCCAGTCTTTTCACAGCAGGCATGGGAAAGCTTATCTATTCAATAAGGTGTAAGTTTCCTGATCTGTAAGCCCTTTTCATAGTATATTCTATACTGAGTACACTCTGATTGTTAGCAATGACATGATTGCTCTAAATCATTAGCCAGTAATTTGCTCTTTTGATCTTCTGTGTATGTGCTATTTGTATTTGTCTGCATAGATATCAATTAGAAAGTAGTGAAATCAGTACATGTATCAGTTGTGTAGAAGTTTCTTAGAATTGTACAAACCTGTACTATCAAGCTCATCTACCTTGCCACACTTTTCGCTTAAATGAAGAACTTCTATGTGAATGTTTTCACATGATAGATCACGGAGTGCATTCTAGTGGATGATAAATTTAGGATGACATGTATAAAATTCCTAGTTTCATTAAAGGTGGCAATTATAACTAAGGAAAATCGATATGCATGCAAGTCAAGTACTCTCATTGCAGAAGAAGAAAGGGGCACTATCTGATTTGATGCTTAAGGATTTTTTTCATGCCATTTATCTTGGACATTAGTCATTTCTTTTTCCATTGACAATTGAATAAACAAGAAAATGTTGGAATTATGGAGAATGAGTATTCTGATATCCTTATACAAGAATAAAGGAGGCATATAAAATGTTCAAACTGGAGAAGAATCAACTTGATGGGGCACTAGTTGAAAGTTTGTGAGAGGCTAACTGAAGGGATGCTGACGAAGCCTTTAATGTAATAGCGAATAAGTTCCTCTTCATTCTTGGTTCGTCCAGAATTAGAGCAATACATCATTTGAAGTATTTGATGGAAATTTTGGAGCCAAAAGAAAGATTTACATATGATTTTTTAATAAAATATGGAGAAAGCGTATGGTTCTATTTCAAGGGATATGTTGATGGTGGAGTCTTGTTAGTTTTGTGTATCAACGACATGAAGGACATGTATGATGACGCTCTAATGTGTATAATAACTTAGAATGTGTTGATTAACCGTGAATTAATCAGTCTACTCAAAGGTTTTACCTTTGAGTCTTGACCTCTTCACTTTGGTAATGGATAAATTGACAAAGTACATCGAAGATAAAGTACTATGGTATAGGCTCTTTGCAATTAATATTGTGCTCCTGTAGGAGAGAAGAAGCAGAGTACATAACATAGAGGATTAGAGATGTGAGTTCCTTGAATCTAAGGACTTGAGTCCGTAGGACAAAGACTTGATGTGAAATGCAATTTCACTGTTGGACAACATCTAGATGTCATGAACCAGATGCAAAAATTGGGATACATTTCAAGAAAATAAGTTTTCAAATACCTAGGATTAATTTTCCAATTTTTGTAAGATGGAGGAATTAATGGTGGTGTCACACACGGAATTAATGCAAGTTGGTTAAAGTGGAGAGAGGCTTTTGGTGTTTATGAAATGAGGAAGTTCCCTTAAAAGATAGGAGCAAGTAATGTAGGGAAGTAACTACTGCCATGCTTTACAGATTTGAATGTTGCATTATCAATTGTGGGCATATGCAGAGGATTTCAGTGGCAGAGGTAAAGGTGCTGAGATGGACAAGTGGTCACATAATGAAAAATTTGATCCTAAATGAAATAATTGTTTGGTGTGTCAGAAGCATAGGATAAAATGAAATTAGCTTGAGGTGATTTTGACATTTGGAGAGGTTCTTCTGATGTAAGTGATTAGTTGCTGAGTGCCTCTCACCAAAAAATAAACAGGATGCTGTGCCTAAAAAGAGGTAGGGGAAGCTTCTCAAAAAAAAAAAAAGAGGTAGGGGAAGTTTGAAGAAGCGTTGGAAAGAAATCAGGCATGGACTTGCCTTTGTTTTGGATTTAAGTTCTAGGATGACCTGAAATAGGTTAGAATGGAGGTGAACAGTCCATATAGCCAGCTCCCTTTAATGTTGGAAAATGTTTGGTTGTTGTTGCTTTTTAAGTAGTTGAGGTAAGATATAAAGAAAATCTATTAGAAACATGAAACTTCGATCGCGGACAGATTAGATATCATGACAAGATTTTTTTGATGTGATCTACTCCACACCAATCTCATATAAAGGAAACTTAAGACAAGAGGACAATTTCTTTAGACTGAAAATTAAATTGTTGTGTCCCTTGATTGCAATATGTAACCTAAAAAGGAAATCCATTGGTTGCACATTGAGATATGTGGTAATTGGTGGCACTTTTGTTGTCACTCCATTGAATTTTTTTTGGAAGTGACCCAAGCAAAATTAGCAAATGTTGAGGTTGGATCTTCCTCTAGAGTCTTTGAAATATACAGTGAAATAAAAATTATACAAAACACATGATGAATTGTCAACAATGGGAAGCAGGCGTGGTTGAATGGCGATGGTCGATAAAGCATGATGGAGCGATGAAGGAGCACCTACCGGTGAGGGTTGGTTTGTTGGTGGATATTGAAGGCATCCCGTTGTGCCTTCACATGTTGAAGGTGTTGGAGGCTGTGGTCACGACGTTTGCGAAGGTCAAGTGGTGCAAGGGGATCAAACTCGGTGAGGGGAACATCTTGGAGATATGCGCCATGGTGGAGATAATTCCAAGGAAGTTGATGGAGAAGATAATGCTTAGCCTTGGGGGGGCTTCGTGGGTGATTGTGATCAGGGCTCTGAAGGATGCTTCGAGGATGTTTGTGGAGGTTGTGGCTAGTGGTACGATGGAGGTTGGTGGCGGTGCTGTTGTGAGAAGGTGGTTGGGGAGGTTTCTAGGTAAGTTGATTTGGAAGCCCAAGCGTTGCACTAGACATTGCGTAACGACTCCGCTTGCATCGCCACAATCTTTGGGATGTGTTCATGCTTGAGGTGGACGCGAGATCTGCACAGTCGGTGGTAGCGCTTCTTCAATGCGATGCATTGATTGAGAAGGTTGTGGGAGCGGAGATGGTGCGCATTGATGGTGGGGGTGATTTACTTCCCTCGTGAGAGAAGATAAGGAGTAAAGGGAGGGGGAGTTAGAAGCAAAGGCATGCTTTAATGTAGAAGAACTTGGACCTGTTTTCGGATCTAGGTGTGGGGTTTTTGCTCCAACTCCGATCCCTCTTTGTGAAGGAGGTGCCCCTCACTTGAGTTTTGAAAAGCCCCGACCTTTTGTGAATGGCCCTCCTTTGGGGGTAGGACTTGGTGGAGTGAGCTTGGTGACGAAGTGACACGAATGTTCTTGAGGGAACTTAGATGAGGCTTGGGAGATGGAGATTGGTGAGGATTTCGACATCGAGGATTTCACATCGGTCGAGAGGGAGCTTTGAGGGGCAGTGGAAGGGATCTTCGTCGTGCGCGTTGGGGAGCAACTTCGCAATTGGAGTGCACAACGCTTCAGGAGGGAGGTGTGGCAAGTTTAGGGGGGATGTCGACCTTGGGGTTTTCGCTTCTATGGTAACGGGGAGGGGAGCCTTTACAGTGGGGCTTGGGGGAGGTTTCAGCACGGCAGTTAAATGAACGAAGGTAATTTGGGAGCTACTTTAAATTTGATAGAGCTTGGTTTTCGGAGGAGGGGTTTAGGGGTCAAGTGTAGGAGAAGTGGCGCTCATTGTGGCCTAGTGAATCAACACCGACGAGGGTGGAAGCTAAGTTACGGAGTTGAGGACATTCCTTAAGGTGTATAGGAGGTAGATGAAAGAATGGAATAGAAGGAATGGTGAAGTGCTTGCTGAGATTGTAAGGTTGGATAGGGTGGAAGATTTAGGGCTCTTGTCTGAGGAGGAACAAGTAGCTAGAGTAGAGCACTTGTGTGTGGTCCAGATGAATGATTGGAAGGTTTGGGTGGAGTGGAACACGAGGTCCAGACAGAAATGGTTGAAGAAGGGAGATTCCAAGACTCGATATTTCCATTTGGAGGTCACAGGGAGGAGGCGCAGAAATTGGATTGATAAGTTGCGGGTTAATGATACAAAGTTTGTAGGTAGGGTTGTGGTTGGCAACACTGCTGCAAAGTACAACAAGGAGTTTATTGGGAGAATGGGAGGGAGATGGAGATGGTCGAGGATGAAGATCCTGGGCATTAGTGATGAGTAGGCTAGGGGGCTTACATTGCCTTTCAGCGAGGACAAGGTTTGGAAGGCTGTTTGGGGGTTGAATGTCGATGGCTGCCCTACTCCTGATGGTTTCCCGGTGTACTTTTATAAGGAGTTTTGGACACTTGTTAAGAAGGACGTCTAATAGGTGACGATTGAGTTCATAGATGGCAACCTTGGCTTTAATATACTCAACAAATTCTTTATGTTTTTTGCCAAAGGGGTGGAGGCCATTGATGAATATAGGACCATTGCTTTGTCGAATACCATCTATCTGATCGTGGTGAAGGTTTTAGCGTATAGGCTGAGGGGGGTCTTGGCCGAGGTTGTTTCTCAGGTGCAGACGACCTTTGTCGTAGGCCGTAGTATTCTAGATGGCTATGTCACTGCTTCGGCGATTCTCGCTTGTTGGAGGGAGAAGATGTTTCTGTGGAAGGTTGATTTTAGGAAGGCTTATGACTTGATGTGGTGGTTTTTTTTTTTTGGGCCTCCATGATTAAGAGGGGCTTCTCTCATTGCATGGATTGGATGAAGCGATGTGTCACGACTACTTCCTTCTCAGTTCTTATTAATGGCAATCCAATAGGTGGATGGATACAACTAAGGAGGGGTGTAAGACATGGTTGCCCTTTGGTGCAGATTTTTTGTTCTAGCGGCATATGCGTTGACGAGGTCTGTGGTTGGGGCTTGCGAAAGGAACCTTATTAAGGGCTTCCTGTTAGGAAATAGGATTGTGATACTAGTGCTTCAATATCCTGATGACACATTCTTTGTGGATGGTTCTGAGGCAGAGGTAGGGAGGATGCTCGTTATGTTGGAGTTATTTGGGGAGGTGTTGAGACTGTAGATGCAGTATGGCTCTTTGTACATCGGAGGGTTTTCTATCCATCTCCTATCTTGGTCTTCCTTTGTTGGATAAGAGGATTTCCATACAAGAGTGGACCCCTTGGTTGAGAGGTTGAAGGGGAGGTTGGTAGGTTGAGCATCCAATGTTTTATCCAGAGGGGGTAGGCTAGCGCTCCTAAAGGCGGTGTTGTCTTTTATGCCTTCCTATTTCACTTCCATTTTGAAGTTGCTACAGTGGATATAAAAGAAAATCTCAAACCTGATGAGATTTTGTTTTTTTGGAGGAGCTATGGGTTGGTTGGGAATGGGGCGAGGATGGTGGTATGGGTGGAGGTGTGTAAATTGGTGAGAGAAGGGGGCTTGGAAGTTAGAGAGTTGGGAAGGATGAACGATAACTTTTTGACCAAGTGGATTAATAAACTCCTAGAACATAAGGAGGGCCTCTTGGAAGGATCTTTCAAGCATGTTATGGTAACTTGGTGTGTTGGGATCTCTTATTGTCTTCCCCACTGGGTCTTTCTTACTTTATTAGAGGGGTTTCTTTGGTGGTAACTAGGGTGTAAGGTTTCTTCGTTCTCTTTGTTCGCATGAGCAATTTGTTCAGGTTTTAGTTAGATGACTGGACGAGTCAAGGGAGGTTGAGAGATCGTTTCCCTAGATTGTTTGCATTGGCTGCAGTTAAGGAGGCTAGGGTGGTTGATTTGTGGGAGGGTTGTTGGTGCCCATCATTTGTGGGGAACTTATTGGATCAGAGGATACATGAGGTTCATACCTTGTTACAGGAGTTGGAAGGTTTCTGATTGGAGGGTGGTGTTGATGCATTCTTATAGGAGGGTGACTTTTTTGTTAGGAATGCATATGGTTGGGGAATGGGGGTTCGTGGATGGATGTTGAATTCATTAGGGATTGCAGGTATGCTTGGTAGGTAACTTGTCCACTGAAGCTGAACATTTTTTCTTGGCTGTTCAGGAGAGGTAGGCTCATGATGAGGATATGAAGGGCGAAGTGAGTACTTGAGGTGAAGACCTACCCACTTTGTCGCATGGTGGATGAGGATTTCGACTATCTATTTTTTTGTTGTTCCTTTGCTACACATATTTGGAGTTGCTTCAATTCTGGGTGGATAGCACATTCTACTTTTGCTGATATTTGGAGATCGTTTAGGAGTGGTAACTAGAATGGTGACCAAAATGTCTTCGGATCAAAAAAGAAGAGGGCAAAGCCTTTAACAATACTCTAGAGCATTTGGTTGGGAAGGAATTTGGCAATCTGCAGGGTTATGTTTACAATTTTTTTGCTTGTGTTTCATCTTTGATTAATCCCTGAGCTTCGAGCTTGTAATTTGGTCATGCTTTTTTTTTTTTTGAGTGAAAATAGAATGACTAGCCGTCCAAAATTTATTAAAAGAAATAATAATAAGCACAAAAATCAAATTGTGTGGTAAAAATCACAATCCTTAGGACTCACCTGATTCCACATCAAAGATCAGCAATTGAACACATCAGCCATCCCTACTACTTGCACCTTTAGCAGATTCTTACATCAAAAAATGTCCTACTCTCCTATAAATAATTCACCCCCATGAATGACAATACATAAAAGTCAATTTAAAAAAAGTCCAAACAACCAACCCAAGAAAACCTGCTAATTCGACTCCATTCTCGCAACATAAAAAGCTATCCATTTGAGAAGAAAAATTTCTTACCAACAGACTTGTGATGCACATTAGACGATTTGACCTTTCCCACCTTCTCCAATTCCTCCCTCTCTTTTGCTGCATGCATTTGCTACAATCGCTTCTTATATATGATTTGATTCTTGTAGTAAATCGGCTTCCAACTGCGATAGCTTAATCGAATTTCTTGATTGGGCGTAGATGCGATATCAGAAGGTTCTCCCCTTATTGAAACCAATCATTGGAACCCCATCCGGATTGGCTTGAATATCAGGTCTGAGCTTTCCTTGCCTTCCTTTTGCTGCATTTCATAGTGTACATCGTCCTTAACAACATCAAGCATCATGTTAGAGCCACCATTAGTGGGTAATTTGCACCTGGCACCATCCTTATCAGGAAAAGTGTAGGATGCAAAAAGACCTTCCACATCATCTCGCATATTTAGAGGATATTCAACACTAGTGCCCGCATGACACTCAACTACCAATTCTGGAAATTTACGATGCACCACATCATTAAGGGCGTTATTTACAATTGTTGGCAAATCAACTCCTTCCAAAATCATATGCTCCATTTTTATTGGAGTCCTCACCACCTTAGTAACTAAATTCGGAGCTCCATTCAAATTTGAATTTGAAACTGGAGATCTCACCACTTCAACATTCAAATTTGGAAAATCATTCAAATTCAAATTTTGAATCTTACACGTAGTACTCCGACGAATTGATTTCCAAATGAAGCAACTATCCGTCTTCCCTATTGACAAGGCCACCCGTGGTGCTCCTCCAATCACTGTCGCTGCATATGACTATTGGGTTCCACTTGTTGACAACATCTTCTGTAACATGATGATCCAAGAGGAACTACCTTGTCGAAGAACCAACTTAGAAGGGGTTACTCGGCCAAAGAGTAGCTCACCTTCCACCACCATAGCTAATAGATCCTCACATTGAAAAGGAAGGCCATGATACCTCTTGATCCTAGCAAATAGGGCACAAATAGCCACCGTGATCTTGGCGGAACATAGTTTCAATGGAATACCTTGAATGCGAGCCATGAAAAGTCCTGATGGAAGTCTTTCATCCAATGCTCCATTATGCATCATGAACAAACTCCTTGAAATGCAGGGATTCAATGTCACGAATGTCCAAACCAAAGAGCACAACCTTGGTGGGCGAGATAGATGCAATCCTCCAATCCTGAGAGTGAAGCCCTTGGTTCTCCACCTCCATCTTGACCATTGAAAGAGGCTCCATCCCCGTGATGAAATTCCCTACAAGTGAAGCATTTAGAGCTTCCTCAATAGAGGACATTGCATTGGACCATGGTGCATCGAGCTCCATTAACGGGGGTTTGAAAGGTGGAGGACGAAGGAGAATATCCTTGATTGCTGGGGCTCTACACAGGCAAGATCTTTGACGATGACCACATCCCTTGCATAGAACACACACAATAGGATCTCTGCAATCTCTTGCAAAGTGTCCTCTCGCCCTACACTTGAAGCATATGACTCCAAAATCACGTGAGCATTGCTTCCAAGGGGAGGGATGCATCCAATGCACACCAAAGACCCTCTCTAGACCTCCCTTTATTTTTGGACCTTTTTTAAATTAATATAATTGCTGAGTGGTTATCAACCAAATAACCACCTTGGTAGTTTCAAAGGATGAAGCATCATGAGTTAGGAGCAACAAAGCACCTGAGAGGAATATTTAAGTAGATGAATTGTTTGGCATTGTGTTTACAATTTCCTAATATGGAATCACACTTTTTGAGAAAATCTGGGAACAACCTATGGTCCATTGAGGTATGTCATTGTCCACAAGTGCAGTTGTACTCTATGGATGAGTGGATACACTTGAAATTTCCAAGTGGATTCTTGTTGGAATGTAACAAAATTTGGCTGAAATTTGAGTTTGATTTCCATGGTAGCAGCTTGGTTTGCACTTTGATGGTTTCCTCTAATGTCCGTGGCAACTATAAATTAACTGTTTTTGTGTGTGTGGTCGAATTTCCCAAAAACATTTCATACAGGGAACCGTTGACCTATCACAACTTCCTCTCATAGGATCACTCCTCATATAAATATTCATTGTAACATTGCAATTTCATGAATGCTTTGGCAGTTTGGCTACCTCCTTTGGCCCTTTCTCGTTGCTCCCATTATGCTGCTTGCAGAAGAACCTTCTGACCATGGACTTCCATTAAGAGCTCCGATATCCTTGTAGGCTCACTCGGTGCAACAACACACTTGGAGCAACAAAATCTACTGTCTACATACTCATCAACCAACATTCTCAAGTCCACAAAAAGGACCCATAGTCGAAACCATCAATAGTCTCCTGCCTTCTAAAAGCATCATTCACCTGCTCCATCCTCCATTCCATCAGGCTGACATTGCTGACCTGAAGGGTAATCCTAGCACAGATAACTCCAGTAGCAACACTGCCCGTTATCCTTGAAAGCCACAAGATTGTGCATCACATCCCTCACCCATAAAAGCAGAGGTTTTGTCTGTTTTGAAAAGTTGCTTATATCCCTGGTAAAGAACATGATTTGTCTTATCCTTCGCAGATTACAGTGTGTTGAGGACAATCAACCACAAGAAACTATCATACAACACATGGATTTGCTTTGAAAGCCTTCAACAAATAAAAGAGGGCCACAAGAGCACTTAACCCTATGCGGATCTTGTTTCCCTGATTTAGGTAAAAATAGTCAGGTGTAAGTATGATATATAGACACTTGGGATAAATGGATTGGCATTCAGGATTTATTTACTTGAACATAACTCAACATTTTCCTTCAAGTTTTCATAGATGTCAAATATGCCCAACTAGTTAATAATCTCCTTAATGTGGGAGATAATCAGGCAATTATTGAAGACATTTTCCATCAAAAACAATTGGTGAAGATATCTGATTTTCAATCTTGATAAAGGAAGATATAATGTGTCTGATCAATCTTCTTGCAAATGGAGTGCCTTCTAAATGATTCATGCAATCATGGAGAATGGGGTTGTTGGCAAGATTAATAGCTGCATCGACTGTGAGGATTTTAAGATAACAACTGCATTCTGTTGAAAGATTCAGATCTGTAAGATTTGGTGAATTTCATTGCTACAACTCTATATTTAGCTTCAATACTTGGCCTAGCATAAGCTGTTTGCTTCTTATTCCTCACAATAGCAATGTTTTGCCCTAGATACATGTGATAACCAGAAATAGACTATCTATTATCAGAAGTATATGCCCAATCTTCATTGATGTACCCCTTAATATTGAACACATTCCTTTCTGGTAAATTGAAGTCCTTTTCCTGGATTTTTTTAATAACTACCTTGAGTTGAGCATCAGTGTGTTCCTGCATAAATTAACTTATTTTCACAGCAAAAGAGATATCTGGTCTAGTTAAGATACTAAATATTTTTATCGTCATTTTCCGGTATTTACCCTTACGAGAATCTATGTCATTTCCAATCATTCAAGCTCAGTCTGTGTTGGGGCATACATAGGTTTGCACCCAACTTTTCCAAGTATGTATTTCTGCTGACATGGTAAGTACATACTTGAATGATTGTATCTAACTATATTACTGCCAGGGAAGTATTCAGCCTTCCAAGGTCCTTCACTACAAATTTGCTTTCTTTTTTGCTGTAGAGTCTATAGTTATCTTCCTTAATGTCACCAATAATGATCATGTTATCGACATACACCAACGTAAGAATAATCTTCTGCTCCTATCTCTTCACAAATAGAGTGTAATCTCCATTTCCTGCTGCTATCCTTAATCTTTTATTGGCACTCAATCCATTGAACTAGGTGTGAGGAGAGTGTATGAGCAACATGTCCATTCTGCTCCTATTCAGGTGGCAGTTGTTCAAGTTCCCATTCAGGAACACATTTTACATCCAATTGAACAGGTTGCGTGGGAACTCTTCTATTGTTAAAACAATTCTATCAGATTTTATCTCTGCTACACTTAGGTACTCTAGAAAGGTCACTTTTTGTAAAAAAAAACATTTATAATTGGAACTAAAACAAGAGTACACACCTATCCTTTTAGGGTGTTATGTACACCCTCTGACTTTCCTTTCAAAGGGCAATAGGAACATCTTGTGGAATGAGAACAATCACACAAACACAATATCAATTAGAAGGGCACAGAGGTTTATGTGGAAAACCTCCTTAACAGGAAGGGAAAAATCATGGGAACAAAGGCCTTAGGCCTCTCTCACATGGGGGTTAGGTTTCTTTTCATTGAGATGGCAAAATGAGGGGGGTGTGAGTACAATTATAGATGTAAAGATAAATGGATTCACACCCACGATCTATTTACCCAATTACTGTATGATTTAGACACGTCCTTAAGTTGGGTGTAAATGTCAAGCATGCCCAACTTGCTAACAATCTCTTCAAACTGAGCTATAGTAAGTTCGTCAGTGAAGACATTAGCAACTTGATCCCTTGACATATGGGAGGCATAATATTCCCACATCAATGTTTTCATGAATGAAATGTCTATCCAATTCCACATGGTCTGTGCGATCATGAAGAACTGGATTATTGGCAAAATTGATGGAAGCTTTATTATCACAATAGAGCATCATTGAAACCTTTGGTTGCAATCCAATATTGACCATAAGAATTTTCACCTGCAACATCTCAGTGACTCTGAGAGCAACTGATCTATACTCTGCTTCCGCACTTGATCTCGCTGTAAGCGTTTGCTTTTTACTTTGAAAAACAAGAAGATTTCCTCCCAGGTGCACAATTTCTAGATATAGACCCTTTATCATCACAGGAGTTAGGTCATCAGCATCAGAATGTCATTCTAGATTGATAGACTAGAGTTCATAGCAACTCTAGCATAATGCACACTGGCTGCTGGATTCCAATTTTAGGGATGAAATGGATTGGGTATGTAGTTAGATATCCACAACTGAATCTGAATAGGTTCAGAGCCAGCTATTAAGATTTGGATATCAGCCGTATTCAGACGGTGAATTAAGTATTTTTATTGGATTTGGATGTGGATATGGTACTACAGAATCAGTTTCTTTCTTTCTTCTTCTTCTTCTTTTTGAGAGAGGAACTATAGAATTGGTCCTGGAATGGGATATCTTCAAAATAAATCTACATGTTGAGACAGTTGAAGTTTCTTGTGTATGTAGTTTATCTGTAAAATGTTGTGATACTTTGAATTGTTCATAATATTCAAGATTATTTGTAGTTTAAGTTAATGTATTATATATTACATTTCAAAGCTACACTGAGCCCGTAATATATTTGTAAATATATTCTTTTTCAAAAAATATTTGTAAATATATTGAAGCTCCTGTAATATTCATATTCTAATCCAATCATTCATATTTATTATGTCTTAAGCAAATATCCAATTGATATTCGTATCTGATTTTTGTTCAAAATAAATGTATTTCAATATGATGATACTCAACCTGCAATCAAAGCCACATCCTGAATCCATGCATGACCCTGTGAAAGCAAATAAGGATATTGAAATACTTAAGCATATCCAATCCGACTTCATCCCTATCCAGCACATACAAAACTACATGCAGCACCAAAGCAATGCGTGCATGACCAATTCAGGAAGCAGCACGTTGCTGTAGCCTTTCTGCAGCATCACCAATATTGCTCCTGGTGCCTCTCCTTGGTGTCGCCCAGTGCCGTTGATGCGTGAACCCATGTCCTCCAGAAACTGACTAGCATTTACGAACATGGTCTATATGACAAGGAGTTGAATTTGTGGTTTTGATACCATGTCAAAGGCAATTGGCCACAAGAGAAATTGCAAAATAAGTGCTTTTACACGGAAGCTTTGCCAAGAAGAGGGAAAAACTGTGGGAGCACAGCACTTGACCCTGCAGTTTAGGTGTTCTCAGTAAGTCAGAAGAGAAGGCTGTGTTGTAAATGCAGTATGGACACATTGGGATAAATGGATCAGCACCCATGTTCCATTCACAATTGCCGCTCAATGTAGAGGAACAAAGAGGGTTGCTGCTGGACATCCAGGAATTCTGGAAGGAAAGGTGGTGGCTGCAAGATTATGAACCTTTAGAGGGATTCTTTTTTCCAGTTTAATCTTTTGGTTGTTAAGATTTATTGAGAAAACTTTATTTAATTGGAGCAGCATATACTGTGGATGTGGAGCAAATTTTGAAGGCACACAATGTATAGTTGCATGAGTTGCAAGGTCATATATAAAATGGCTGCATCTTTTTTTCTGGTCCAAGTTTGTGAACTAATTTACTGTTGTACTCTGAATATACTTCTGCAATTGTGCCATTATGATTTTCCCTTTACCATCCACGAGACTTGATGTAAATTACTATCTTTCCACCCCTTTTTCTGAGAGGGAGAGGGCTTCGGATTCTATCTGGGCAAATTCCTTATATCGTGATAATTACTGCTTGTGGCCCTGTTTTGATGTCCTGGACCTCCACTCTGCCTTATGAGTTATAAAAAGCATGTAAAAATGGTTAACCATTTTCTGCTGAATTAATGCTCTCTCTCTGTTTCATGCATTTCATTACAGTGTAAATGTATTTGTTGGAAGAAAAGAGGAACGTGTAATGATGACTGGGTTGCACACGGTTGTCGACATATTCTGTGTGGTTTGTGGTTCAATTGTCGGTTGGAAATATGTAAGCTCACCAAGTCTTCCTGCCATATATTTCATGGCCCTCAGCAACTCACCATTCCACTTTTAATTTCAGGAAGCTGCACATGAGAAAAGCCAGAAATACAAAGAAGGGAAATTTATCCTTGAAAGGTTGTTTCTGTGGTTTGAGTTGTAGGATATAATTCTATGCTTTAGCTCATATTTCTTCTTGGAAGGTTGTTGCTATGTTTTGAACTGTACAATATAATTCCATGCTTTACCTCTACTTATTCTTGATTAGTCACCATAGTTAGCGGACTGAGAGGGGCTTTCTTTTTCCGAGTCCACAACCAGGTTTAAAATCTCGGGGCCAGATGGAAGCAACTACTGGATAAGCCATGAATCTCAGGTTGGAGGAAGTGATGCTGATGATGCTTAAACTCTTGCCCCAAGATCATGGAAGGCATTTCACCAATTTGTACATTCTTGTCACCACCTCAATACCCCCTTTCTACAGACTTCTAAAATGAGGCTTGATGAAGCTCTTTCTGTCTGTCAGTACATAACCCACATTTACATCTGAATAAATTCTAGATTCTTTGTCTTAATCTTAATGATGGTTGACTTAGGTTCGTAATCGGAAATGATGGCTTTTGCAGATATCTTGCCAAGTAGATTAGCTGACAGTCAAAATTGTGCCCTTATAGAACATTCTCAGATAGGAAGTACTTGTTAGTTTGTCCATGCTTAAGTAATGTTTTAACTTTTTATTTCCAATTGCAAATGTCTATCCAAATCTTGTGTTCTAACAGTGAAAAATTGAAGCCATTTGGGCACGTATAAGGTTTTTAGGTCTGCAATTTGGAGGTACTTACTGAGTAGCTACAAACTAGGTAGGCACTTTGCACAGGGGCATCCTTCTTACGGAATCAATTCTGACTTCAAACAGGCCTATCTTAAGGTCCTGTAAAATTGAAATTCCTGATGACATTTATGGAGATCAGTTACGATATTGAAAGATGTGTGCATACGCACATGTACATGTGCACACAAACGTGTGTGCACACTATGCACAAGCATCCACACATGCCAGCCACTTCCATGCATGCGTTCATGCATGTTTTACATTCTTTTCAGCTGGATGTTCTATCTTTCCATGAAATAAAATTTAGCAAATGAACACCTTGAGAAAAAAAGATTAATGGAGGGGGTAGGATTCTACCTCATCTGTGGTGAAGGGAAAATTGTCCTGCTGATCGTCTCTGGTGCATGGTAGAGGAGATGGTTTGTGGTGTGGTTGTGTGCGTGCATATTTGTGTTTTTGTGTGTATACATGCGTGCGTGTTTGATGGGGATAGGGGGATGCCTAGAATGGTTTGCATGTGCTAAAAGAGAGGAGGTCACTTTTGAACCCCAAGAGCAGCCCCACTAGCATGTCTTGAAGGTGGACTGATCGTTTTTTTGGGGGCTAGTCATGAGGGAGGGATGGTGTTGGGGCCACTGAGGGTACATGGAGATGGATTTGCCATCCAAAACATTCAATCACCCACCCATGGGTCATTGGAAAGGAAATAGCTTACCCAGACACTCATCCAAGTGGTGGAAGAAGGTTGCGTCTCTCTCTGAAGAGGGGAGCCTAAGGCTACAGGGAAAAAGAGAAGTTAGATGCATCAGATGATGGGATGATGGAGCATGGAGGGTAAGAACAGGGATCGAGGAGAAGGTGGGAGGAGGATTTGAGAGGGTAGAAGGCGAGGTGAGTGGGAGGGGAAAGTGCATTTGCGTTTGGGGGGTACCAAGAAAGGGGAACTCTTTTAGAGTACATTACTGGTCTAATAATTACTGCCCAATTAGCTTATGAAATGTTGTTTATAAGCTGAACCCTGGATTTTGGGTAATCGTTTAAGTACCATATTGCCTAGTATCATTTTAGTTGAACAAGTTGGTTTTATGGGAACCATTCCATGTTTGGTCATATTGCCACTGTGTTTAAGATTACTCAATGTTTGAATAAAAAAGTTTCAGGCTCTAAGCTCCGTAACTGTGTAAGATGGTTTTTTCTTTGTTGAACTCTTGATTACTTTGATTCCTTTGAGGACTTTGTTGTAACTCCAAATAAGGTTTTTACAGCATGCTGGAAACAAGGATAATATATTACTTCTCTCTATTTTAGGTGTCTTGTGGCCTTAGACAACAAGGTTCGTCATCTCTAAATCACTTTGACATTCACATGAAGGATTTATCCAAGGGCTCAAATGCTTAGTTGCTTGTAAGGGAAATTAAATGTCTCTAGTAAGGGGTTGGTAGAGTGGTAAAAATCTCCCCGTTGACATCTAAGGGTAGATCGTGCCCAAAGTATTTACCCTTCTCAAAAACAAATTCAGTAGCTCTTTGTTAAACATTTGATTCCTTCCCTTGCATTACTCTTCATTGATGCTATAGTTTGCTTCACCAATTAAGGTGCTTTTAATTCATCAATCACTTTGAAAGATTTTCTGGACAAGGAGGGGTAAAAAAGTTACTCTTGCTTCCTTAGGCCTAGTTTGGGATGGCGAATGGAATTACGTGGGATAAGAATTTTTAGAAAAGTTTCTATGTTTCTGTTTGGAAGTTAAAAGGGTTATCCTGGTGAGTTAATGTGTAACTACTAGGAATATAGTGGGATAACTTAAAGGGTTATCTTGTTTGTGTAGTGGGACCAACTACAACTCAGCTTGTGATGATCCAAAACAACTCAGCTTGTTTGTTTGTGAAGATCCAAAACAAACTTTCAGCTTGAATGTCTTGTCTTCCCTCTTTGCGCTTGTCAAGCACATTCATGCCACAATTCTCATCAACACGCTTCGTTTACGATGACCCCAAGGTCACTTTGAAACAATTGATTTCATGCTTTGCAACCTTTTTTAGGGGACCACCGAACTTGGGAAGGCTTTCCAATTGATTTCGTGGGTACAAGGTCTGCAAGTATATTGAAATGGGGGGCTTAGGTGTTCAAGTGCCATAGTCTTTTCCAAGAGCCCTTAGGATGACATGCGTTCAGAAACATTGTCCTCTCATGGAACCTTGATTAGTGAGTTCTATGGTTCTTTTAGCCATGCTCCCTCATGTAATTTAAAATCAATGGCTCCTCTCCTAGCGTGGGACATGTAGGAGGATGCTCTGGACGTTGGAATGACCAACATGAATAGAACCTCCCCTGTGGACTTTCTTTTCCTTTCTTTGAGGTTAATTCTGAATCCCATCTCTGTAAATAATTCTCTTCTTGCTCTCTGTGGATGAGAAAAGGTGCTTTTGGGAAGATAAGAGTGATAGAGAGGGGGAAATATTTTCGTTTTCATTTATGATTCTTATTTAGGTGTGGTGGCTTATGATCAAGACATTTTATTGCGTGTAACAACTTAACTTTGTTTTCTTTCTTCCACTCTGTTAGCTCTGCATCAAGTATTGATTTGGTTTGTAAGCTAACTGATTGGTATCTTTACGTCATGATGAAGTGTTTCGCTAAGTAGCCTGACCAACAAATGAGACAATGAGATTAGGTAAAGCAAGATCTACAATACCACGTAACGAATGACGTAAGTTAAAAAATATTAAGCGGTGGTAGCCAATGGAAAAACTCAATTATAATATTGGTCAAAACTTGACATGTTGATGGGAAAAGAAGATGATTAATCTTAAGGTCCTAAAAGATGAGAAGCAACCAAAAATTAGTGACGCGGTATCTGTTTGATCCCAAAGAAGTCTCCTTACGATTCTATAAGAATAACTAATGTAGTGTTCGATGAATAAGGCGAGTCTGAATTTCTCACCATCATTTTAATGGTATGGATCCCATCCGAATTAAGTGTCAGATTTGGATAGCATTGTTCTTTTAGTTATTAGGTATTATCTAATTAATAAGTTTATAAATTAGATTTTGAAGTGCAAAAAAATCTCAGAAAGTTTTATCAAATGTTTCTGCCTAAGTTTGCTATGGTTATTGACATTTATTGATGACAAAATACCTATAAAAAAAAAAATCAGTAACATATGGTTCGAATATTTTCCTTCCTGTGATACCACTCAAACTGCATCAAATTAAAATTTACGATAATCACGTTTGTAGTTCGATTTAATCTTGAATTCACCGTCACAACAATAGCTCTGACGCTTACCGAAGCACGTCAAATACCAATGTTTCTTTTGCTTATGTTGGCAGTATCTAAACCGCCGGTATAGGTCTCATCATCGGCATTTATCTACAAACACCAGCAAAATTGTTTACCACTACCATTGTTACCTAACGTTTGACGATTGACTTTGCGCATGCGGGTGTGGAGAAACATCTGACGTACATCGCAAAAACATAAACAAAGAAGTAAAAGAAAGAAAAAAAAAAAAAAAAAAAAGTAAATAGACGTAACGTAGAAAGTGAGATTGCTGATTCCAACCGATATATTTTACTTTTTTAAATTAAAATTATTTTATATAAATAAAAATTATTTTACATAGTTAAAAATTTACATTATAAGTGGAAATTTATTTATTATCAATAAAAAGTTAAAATACATCTTTATATTTTTATTTTTAACGATTGAGTTTTGATTTTAAACTTATGTATTTTAATTTTTAATCCGTAGATTTTTATTTTAAATTGATTAATTTTGGTTTTTACCTGATTGATTATAATCATATATTAAAAAATATATTACAATGTACGGATGATTATATACTCACGTCCAACAAAAAAAAAAAAAAAAAAAAGGTAAGTAGGAAAGTCCAAAGGATGACAGTAAGTAATATGAATAATGTCACGTGATCGGATTTAACGACACTCAAAAAATTATGGCCACTTCTGAATTAAAATGTACCGATATAAAATTATCGTTATATTTTAATTTAGAATCAAATTACATCGATGTAAAATAAATAATCACTGGTATATTTTAATTTTATACTTATATATTTTATTTTTATACCTACGTATTTTAATTTTTAAGTGATGGTGACTTTTTAAGTGATGGTAAATTTCATCACATGACAATACTTACATTTCATTTTAAGTTACTTTTTAAATTTCACTTAAGTCACGCATTGTATTATAATATTAAAAAGTCAAAAAATAAAAAATATACGTTACAATGTGTCTTAAAACACATATCATCTGCTTAACAAAATACATCGATATATTTTGATTTTCAACCGATATATTTTAGATTTTAAACTTTAACGTAAATACATCAGTTAAATATTAAAATACACCAGTTAAAAGTGAAAATATATTGATATATTTTGACTATCAAACAATGGAAAATAAATTTTCACTTAAAAAGTGAAAATCATTTTCACATGTGGATTTTAAGTTTAAGATTTAAGATTTAGAATTTAGAATTTAGAATTTAAAATTTAAAATTTAAAAAAATTAATTTCTCACCTCAAATTTAAGATGTAAAATTTAGAAAACCTAAACTATAAATACTAAAGATCAAAATTTAAATTCAAAAGTAATAATTAACTTTTAAACGAAAAATCACTCAAAATATCACTTTACTTAAATTTATTTTCCTTTTTTAAAACTTAAAATCCTTTATATATCTCTTTTTTTTTTCTTTAATAAATAAATAAATAGATAAATCCTTGAAAGTAAATTGACAATCCTACGACACCTAACTCTCAAATAATATATCACTGGAACTCAAACTAAGATCTCTTTCCCTGTGATCGGTGATCCCCGCAATTGAACTGTACCCAGACGGATAATACTTCCCATTTCATTACCACGAACAATAATGTCTATATAATCATGGGATGCATTATATAATGGTTATTGCCGACGAGTATTATTTGCAAGATTTAGTGGCGCAGATTGTACTCATTCACCCACAGCTAATAGTCTCTCCATTCCAACGAAAAAATTCAATACACGATCCGTCTCACGAATTCGAATCTCCGATTTTTGGGAAGCAACTTCATGACACTTCCCTTTGATATATATATATATATATATATATATATATATATATATATATATACACACACACAAATTGTCGACACAAAACTACTGCAGACCCATTGGGTATCAACAGAGGTTCGCCCAATAGCATCTCCTCTGCTCGCGAGATCTCTTGCTGAATGGAGAAAATGGTTTGTGTATTCTTGGTAGTTCAGTCTATTCTTGGTTTGAACGAAGAAAATGTTTATGTAATGGTTTGTAATGTTGGGGATAATGGCTTGGAAGTGAGGCATCCGAAGATGGGGTTAAGGAAGAGAGCCAAAGCATGAAGAGAGAGGTTTGGGTTGAGGGTAACGTAGGACTTTGTTTTTTTATCTAGAGATAAAAATAAAAATAATAAAGATGATTGAACCGGCGGGTTGGTTTGACCGATCCAGCTGATTAAGTCATATTTTGTTTTCGTTCTCGTCGATTTTGATGTCCATTCAAAAAAATCTATTAGTTCACTCAATTTATTTTTTGATTTTCAATCCGATCGGTTGATTTTTTTTAAAACACTGCTCTATTGTCATTTCTTATCCTTCAACTTAATCGTCGACGTAGAACCGATCTATCTATAAATATATTGAATCACCATGTGGATTTAGAGGGAGGGTCACTGTAGTGGATTCAGTTCATTTACTTCTTTTCGTAATTTTTCTTTTCATCAATCGTTTTTCATTTTTCTTTTTTCTTGTTATTTATCGTCTATTTTTTCTCGTTGGTCTAAACTTTTATTTATTTATCTATATGTAATATATCCGAACGTCTTTATAACGTAAATATCACATTTATTATACATGATGTTATATATCATTGTATTTTAATTTTTAATATATGTATTTTAATTTTATATCAATAGAAAATTAAAATATATCGATCGAATATAAAAAAAATCTTTATTTTTAGATTAGGTTTTAAGAAATTTTTTCGTACACGTTACACACCAATATATTTTAATTTTTAATCGATGTACTTTTATCTTACATTGATGGAAAATCAAAATACACCAGTTGAATATAAAAGAAATCATCATCTCCATATTAAGATTTAAGAATTTTTTTTTCTATAAGCATTCAGAAACGTGTGTTGCGAAGATTACGTTGGTGTGTAAAATGTATATTAGTGTGGTATTTATGTTAAATAAAAAAAATATCCCTTTTTGGATTAGGATTTAAGATTTTTTTTTTTTGATAAGGGTAACTTAACAAAACACACCAACGTATTTAAATTTTCAATTGATTTTACATATATGCAGAGTGATTTTTCACCTGATTTTTTACTTGGAAAGTGATTTCTACCCTAAACCTTAAATTCAAAATCTATAGGTGAAAGAATACCTTTTACTATTCAAGTGAAAATTTTTTTTCCACCGATGTAAAGTTAAAACATGTCAGTGTATTTTTATTTTTAAATAGTAAAAAATTAAAATACACCAGTTAAAATCACAACGCATTACAATATATATTTCTTTACCTTCTTTTTTTAGATTACAATAATTTTTTAAATAATATAAATTTTCATATAATTTTAACTTTCATGCTCCCCTAGCAAGCTACGAGCTAAAATTTAGTTAATTATTGATTACAAAACAAAAAAAAAAAAAAGTGACTTAACCTAAAATAACTTTTCATCTTTGATTCATCCTTCCTATCTTTGTTACCCTTGCCAAACGACACCATACTCCAAAATATATCTAGATGGCAAATTTGGCCTCTACAAGTTATATATACTCTTGGCTCCACAATCTGACATGTGTGTGTATATATGTTGCTGGTGAAATATCATCAAGACGATACTCAAAAGTATTTATGGTGAGATTCCTTGGCTCTAATCAAACATGCTATGTTCTTATAAGAAACATAGTTGTCAACATTTTCGTAAACAAGTTATAGATGCACGAATCTATCTCGTCTATTCTCCTTTAATTATTACTATTTTTTTCATTTTAATCATGACAACTCCATCAGGCAATATCTTTGCAGTGATTTTCTTAAACGACACACAAATTCATACTAGTTTAGGTCGCCGACTATATTTGAGGATCATGTTGTCATTCCTAATAAATAATTTCTATTCCATGGATAGGGAGGATCAGGGTACGCGAGGTCGATATCGTTCGCCAACTTATGGTTCGACGGCGTCGAAAACCCCATCATCGTCGACCAAAATTACCGGACCAGATACGTCAACGAGGTCCAAGCATGTGTTGATTAGAATGAGTTTTCCACGCGATTCGAATCATCAACCCCAAGCTATTTCTTTGTCATTGATGCACATACATGTAGGTTTCGGCAGTGGAGGTGAGCGACATCAAGTACAACGGGGACCTCAACGACGCATTTAGCGGTAAATCTCAACTGCAGCCAATCCTCCCCATGCACCCAATTGCTGCTGAGCAATGTCAATCTCACATCATATCGAGGAGGGAAAGTTAGCTCTCACCGTGTCAATGTTAAGGGTAGTGCTCAAGGATATGTCTCTCCCTCGGTCCCTTGTCTCGCTTAGCTTCAAGTGGTGCAAGGTAGAAAATATGTAATATATATCTGCTAGATCACTTGTTTCCTCCCACCCCCATCTGTTTCTTAGATGGAAAGTTCCCTTTGTTTTTCCAGGAAGCATGTTCTCTTTGTTCTACGATATCCCTTTTGTTTTCTATTTGATTGAGTGAAAACCTAGAATTTTTTTTTAGATAAATTAAGAAAAATATGTCCTCCACATCACATGACTACTGGACAAGTGCAAAGTAATATTCGAATGGTCATCTCCACCATCCATGTGTCTGATGAATAAATGGTACTTATAAAAAAAAATGAAAAGATAGGGAAGTAAAGGCATTTAATGGAGGAGCCACAAGCTATCAAGCCAGTAAAAACGTTAAATCCCCTTCAGCACCGACACCACTGCAAACTCGGATGTTGCATTACGACACGACACATTCCCTTGAGATTATCTAAACCGTGTGGGATTTAAATTTCAAAAAACGAAATAGTTTGAAAGAAAGGAATTTCGTAAATTGTGCTAATAGACTCCAATAGAAAAAAAAATAAATCTATATCAGATATAACTTTTATATTTAGATAACATACCGTAAGGATAACAAATTTTTTTTTATTGAGATATAAAAATAATCGATGAGATAAAAATAATTGATATTGGGATGAGATATTAATAAATATTTATTTAATATTAAAATATGAATATAAATAAATTAATATAATATGATAAATATATTTTAATAAATATATGATGTTCGTAACATATATTTGTATTGGTGTGATTCCACGAAATGATTTAATTGATATATTGATTGCAATAATTTATTGCCCCTACTGCAACCCAATTCCTTTACCAACTATATTTTTATCCCATGAACAATGCTCCGATACCTTAATCAAATGCAGCCTAAATTTGTAAACTGTTATTATTTATTTAAATCAAATAAATCATACCTCCTAAATCAAACTGGATATCCAACTCCAACTAAATGATATCAACCGATAGCATAATCCTTTCATCTTTTATATCTATCGCACCACTTATCTCAGAACATAACCAAGCAAGCGTTTAAATGATACCAACTTAGAGCACGTCCATTCACCTATCGTATCCAACAAACTTTTTTCCCAATCAACCAACCATGTCTTTTCCACTTATGTCCAATTATAAACCATCCACCCCCAAAACCTATCTGTAACCAAATACAATGTGAGATTATAGAGGGGTGGAACCACGAGAGCAGTCTAAGCAACAATCAACTCCATCAGAGTAGGGTTTGCAACTTTGCATTTACCTCCCTTCCTACATACCGAATGCTGCAAGCAGATGTATCCAATACTGGTCGTAGGCACATGTGAGTATCACAAGAGTTGAGACATGCTTATTCTACAAGTGAACCCTGACAAGTGACAACCCAACCAAAAAGAGGAAAAAGAGCAAAACCATAGATAGAATATAATGACGAACAAGTCAGAGATGTTGATGTTAATTCCAGGGATTCTGGTTGGTTGGATTTCCCTCTGGTCATATTTCTCAGAGGATGCCCGAGCTTTTCGGTAAATTTCTTAAAGGACATTAATATTCTGTAACATTTGGCAAACAGCCAGTAAGCTGCCTTTGAAATAGAAATAAAATCTAATTATTAATTATTGTTGTGTGAAAACGTAAAATTACTTCGACAGCTCTGAAAAATGCAAATTACAGCAAGTTTTGGAAAAGATGAGTTGCAATCTGGTCCGGCTTATCTTTATACAACAGGAGCTAGAAAATGACAGCTACTGTCAGTTAAAATCTCCAGCAAACTGGATTTAGTCTCCGCCTATGTTACGGTTATTTGGCCTCACCAGATAGTTCAGCCTCTTTCCCCTTTATTAATATTTCAACTCCCTCAATTTAGATATTTTGGGTCAATCATTTTGCTCGGCAAATTCCTAATTGCAAAATCAACTTCGTTAGATCTTTCAATTTCAATGGGCTGAGAAAAGAATCTGATGTTACACCCAACCCCCTTAAGTTTTCTGTTACATGTACATATACTCAGCAAAGGTGAATCAAACGCGCCTCTCAATATCTCCTATCTCGCTCCCGCCGCCACCTCTTCCCAGGGTTATGCTGGCTGTAATCACTATGGCGAGAGCGGCCCCAGTCACTCCTGCGGTCATCCTCCCAACCTGACACCTTTCTCCCTGGCTGAACTCTGCAATCATCATAGTCATCATCCAAGTAGCGGATTGGCCGTGGCATGGCCCCATCTCGATCCCGGCGGAAATCATCGAATGCGTAGTTTGTTGAAGCTCCCACTGAGCGCTTGTTCGCCGGGGGTGAGCGTGACAACCAAGATGCAAATCGATCACGGTCATAGTGTCGCCCACGACCACGAGTAGAGAATCGGGTTTCTTCAAAGTCAGCTGCGCCATCAGTTGACGAGCTGGGGAAGTGTTCATCCATTGGTGGAACTGCCCTCTGCATTCTACCAGAAGCAGGAAATGGTTGGTGATGCGAGGCCCCAATGGTTGGATGCTCTGCAAACCTTGAAGGCCGCTGTATAGCTGGTCGATCGATACGAAATGTTCGGGCAGGAGGTGGGCAGGTAAGAGGCTGGGAATTAGAATGGTTTGTCAATCTAAAATCGGATGCCCCTTGCAAGGAGGAACCCGTGGTTATTGAGGTTAAGCCCACATAAGGCGAGGAAGATGCTGCAACTACATTTGGTGTATGAAAGGGCACTGAGCTAGCGGCATACTCGTTTGAAGCATTGCCTGATGCAGGTATGTGTGCTATGGATT
Source organism: Thalassia testudinum (assembly GCA_037157565.1). NCBI lineage: Eukaryota > Viridiplantae > Streptophyta > Magnoliopsida > Alismatales > Hydrocharitaceae > Thalassia > Thalassia testudinum. Next base: position 159,019,979 of record JAZHRO010000073.1, read on the forward strand.
GTGGAGCTAAAAGTTTAGGTTCATTGTGTGATACGTTAGTTGATGGGGTTTGAAGAGTTGGAATGTCATAATTCGATGACAACTGCGACAACAATCCCGCGGATTTGTGGCTTAATGGAGGCAACGAGCCTGCAAATGAATCCCTTTGCACCATGGGCATGGCTGTTGTCTGAGCTAAATAAGGGGGCAGTTGGGCATCCATGGCGTAGATGATGGTCGGATCTCTACTGCTCCCTGGTAGGTGAGACTGGGGTACCAAGCGTGTTGTAATTGTCTTCCGACCAAGGTTCAATTCACTCTGCAGTCATCAGAGCTGTGTGTTAGAGAATAAAACGACATATGAAGTTATGTTAAGCTACAGAAATTTAATGGGAAGGATGTTCGGGCTAACCGGCACTGTCTCTGGAAGGGTTGGGGATGGAAGGCGGGTAATCTCAGGCCTCCTGATCGGGTTTCCAGCCAATTGATTTGAGATGCCATTCAATCCAGCACCACCCTTCTTGAGCAAATCAAGCAATGCAACCACCTGCGTCTCTGAAACACCACTGGCCTGTCCAGCAGTCAGAGTGAACACCAGATCTGGGTTCTTCAGGAGCACGGCTAACAACTCCAAATCCGGCTCCAGTGCCTTATTGCTATCATTAGAAGGTGTTTGCATAGGCAAATGCGTGATATTTCTTATGCCTGTGGTATCCACTTGGGAAGGAACAGACATAAAACTGGCCACGCTTGCATTCTTGGTCTGCGAGCAAATTGGCATGCATTTGCTCGTGCCGGAATTGCCCATGCTTGCATCCTGACATTGCAAGGGAAGGTGCACAGAACTGCCTGTGCTTGCCTGCACGGCTTGCGAGGGAATCGGCATGGAATTGCCCATGCCTACATACATGGCTAGTGACGAAAATGGCATAGAATTGGCCACACTCGCATGCTCGATTTGTGAGAATTGCATAGAGTGGCCAACGGTTAAAATCTCAGTCGAGGTACCCATGTTCAAATTCCCTTGGACAGTAGACACGGCTACACAGGTAATATTTGTTTCCATGCCAGAACTACTTGCACACTCTGCGCCTGCTGTTGCTTCTTCGTCATCATCAGGAAGTTGTTCTATTGGGATTTCAGGAGTCAAACTGTCATCAAAATCCATCTCCAGATCCCAAGGTTCCTTGGGATTTTCTGGGATCTCTTCAGCTTTCTGGTTGATTGCTTCCTGCTCCCTCCGGTTCCTGGCAATCTGGACTTCCACCTCCTTGCTGTTCTCCCCAGAACCCAGACTCCACAGTGCATTGACAGCCATCTCTGCACAAATATAATCAGTCTGAATGGAAAGATTTTTTTTCCCCCTTTTTTTTTTTGTGAGACTTAACTGATTAGACTGGTGGAGCAAAATAACTAGACTCTAGAGATGTCAACCATTCAAGAAGTTAGATATGAAGACAATATATCAACCTCGTCTACATTCGTACCAATCTCGGCGAACATTGGCCCCAAGCTGGGAGTCTAAGTGATCAAGATTAAGTGAAAGAACCAAACAAAGGTCTAGGAAACTCCCATCTTTCATGGGGGTAGAAGATTTGATCCATTACAAATCCACAAAAGCTTCTTGGTTTCTGATATGTAAATGGAAGCAACTTCAGGTTTTAAACTGCTGTAACAGACCAAGTAGCAAGAATTCATCGCCGAATTCTAGGCACGGTTATTGCCATCACCAGTTTTAAATCAAGCGGTGGCTTTTTCCATCTTCCATAGGTCGTGACTTGCTACAGAATGGTAGCATGGCTTGAAGCCCACCGGATTAAAGAATTTCGTTGCCACCATTTGGAAATACATTGCCCTTGTAAGGGAATCACAAAGCAACAAGAATTTAGCAGGAAAGGAAGCGGCTCTTCCAAGTTCCGAGGAAAACCTGTTTTTCGAAGGAGGATCGGTGGGATATCGAGATTGTTTTTATTATTCAAATGAAACATTAGGAATTTTTAAAACAAAAAATAAAATTATATTGATATCACTTTGCCACGTTTATGTAGTAAATAAAGAATTGCTGTTAATCCCCTTTCATTGAAAAAAAACGCCGTCAATTTCCAGCAGTACTCGAGATGAGAAAGACCAGGTCCAACAGCCTGCATCTCTGTCAAATATGGATGACCCCAAAGATACCTATACCTCTATTTTTTCTGCACTAACAGCATAAATAAACGTGTCTATGCAATGTCCGCCAAAAAACATACAGATAGAACACATGAAAAAATAGCGGGAAGTGGATCAAAATTACATTTCCGCGGGAATTTCCTGGATAGTCTCATCCACGACGCTACTGGGAATATAGCGGAATGCTGCAGGCTACTGCAGCTTTATGACTTCCAACCCTTACGATATAATTAGTTTTGAACCCGTCCCTTCATGCAGGAGTACACCAGTCAAAAGCAAACAAAAACAAAAAAATGTCGTCACTTTTCCATGTCACAACAAACGAAAGTAAAAAATAAATAATTCAGTGAACTTCGTGTTCCTTTCCGGCAGCAAATAAATATTTAAAAAATAAATATAGATGAACACTTGATGTATTTTAATTTTAAATCATTATATGTATTTTATTTTTTCATCGATATATATTAATTTTTCACAACTAACATATTGATTTCTTACCTTACCATAGCAAATGAAGGTTAAAAATTTGATCTAAATAAAAAAATTAATGATCGAAAATCAGAACACATTGTATTAAAATGTATTATTCAGTGTATTTTAATTTTTAATCGATATTTTAAATTATGTTTATATTAATTATTTTATACTCTCGTAAAAATATATTAATATTAATTTTTAATGAAAAAACACAAGATGAGGAAATCAACAATGGAGAAAAAATTTAAATCGAATGTACGTGTTAAATAATATGTAAGAAAAATAAAATAAAATAAAAAAAATGAAATGAGAGAGAGAATGAGGAGAGAGAGATGCAGGGAAAAAAGAAAAAAAAGAATAGTGCACAAAGAAATGTGCACGGTAACGAAAGCACACCTGTTTGTATTTTTTAAGGATTGGCAAATCATTGTCCCACCTTCCCAAGCCTTTGACGTCTCAGTAAAAACTATGGAAAAAAAGGGAGAGTAACATATAATATATCTACTACCATATCTATCCAGTATAACATGCGAGATGGATACAATGTGGATGCGACGGAGAAGGCACGTGAAGTTGGAGTTGCAGCCTTGTTTGGTTGCACCACTTTTTCAACTCTTAATTAGCTAAGAAAGGAAAAATGGATTACATTTTTATCCTTTATCACTTCTGTGATTTCTTTATCATTAGGGCACTGCTCGTACGTGTCGGTCAGATTTAAATTTGAATTTCCTTGGAGGAGAGGAGAGCTAAAAAGAAGGCACATCATTCTTAAAGTATTTCAAATTCATTGCAACAAGTGTCGGTGACATCTATTGGTTGAAATGTCTTATATTTTTTTTTCCACAAAGATAATGCCGATATCATTTTTAGTTGCCAATGACAGTAGAATCATCCACACAATGACACTTACAATTAAAAGAGCTTTTTTTCCCCACAATAATGCAATGACAATTCAAAAGATAATGAATCAATATAACTTGAGATACCAATGACAAGTTAAGTGAAAAAGATAGGGATGAACGAATATAATTTAAAATATCAATGGCACCTACACTTCAGAAAGCAAGTATTAATGAACCTAAATTAAGATGCTAATGAAATCTCAAACAAATAGACGAGTGAATCAGCATATGACTTTTCAAAGAAGCCAATGGCACCTCAAGTTAAAAATATGGAGCTAAGAACCTAAATGCCAAGAAAAGAAGGCATAGATTAATAAACTTAAGTTGTGATGCTAATGGTACCTTTAAGTAAAGAAGACAAGGATGAATGAACATAAATTAAGATGCTAATGACACTTTTAATAAAGAAGACAAGGATGGTGGTTGACCTAAGTTGATTAAACAAAAAAAGAAAAGTCAAAACATGAGTTAAGATGTCAATGGCACCTTAATCAAAGACAACAGATATAAATGAACTCAAACTTAGATGCTAGAGGAACATCAAGCAAAAATGATGAAAATGAATCAACATAAATTGAGATGCCAACGGTACCTCGGAAAAAAAAAAAAAAAAAAACATAGATGGAATCAAGGTAAGTTGAGATGCTAATTACATTTCGAGCAAAAAGGTAAGGATGAAATCAACCTAAGTTGGGAGGCCAACAACACATTAAACAGAAAAAAAGAAGAAGCATGAATTAATGTAAATTAAGATGTCATGACATCTCACGCAGAAAAAAATAACGAAGAATCAACCTATGACCTTTTAAAGATGCCAATGATACCTCAACAATATATATATATATATATATATATATATATATATATATATGTTGAGACACTAATGACACTTGAAATAAAGGAAATCAGGGATAAATCAACCCAAATTGAAATGCCAATGACACCATAGTTTAAAAATATAGGAATCCATGAACATAATGTACAACGCCAATGACACCTTAAATATAGAAGACATGGGTTAACGTAAATTAAGATGCCAACACCACCTCAAGCAAAAAAAGATAAGGATGAATTAACCTATAAACTTTTCAAAGATGCTAATGATACCTGAATATGAAAATATAGGGTTGAATTACCCTAAGTTAAGATATTAATGACACCTCAATTGTATTTCCATGACATCAAGGACACTTTATCGTTGAAACAAATTTATTGAATGCCTTGTGTTTTTTAAATGTCAATAGGACCTCATGTTAAATAGTGAGGGATGCAACAATCGAACACCTGATACCAACAACACTTGCAATTAAAACAAGTATTGCATAATGACCTTTTTTTTATACAAGCAAATGCCAACGTCACCATGTAATTGTCATAAAATTTCATCATATAAGGAAACCATTATGACTACATACTAATGATACTTGTATATACATGATCTATATGGTACCTAAAAGACCAATCAACCAAAAAAACATTATCCCTTGTGTAAAGAGAAGGACTACTTCCCAATGTTATCATTCTATTTCATTATGAGCTTAGATACTTCACCATCAATCACTCTTAAATTTAACATTTTGTGACATATATAGACCCACTTCCAATTCTATGAGTGGTTGCATTTCACCCATCAACATATCAATGGGTATACATCGAGAAGGTTAGCATTGGGTGGTTTAGGAGATCGAGGAGGTCAAGGTGGTGGATGGAGGAGGGGATGAGGGATGAAGAAGGTCTGAGCAAGGAATAGAGGAGGTCAAGGCAATGGAGGAGAGGTTTGGACGATGATGAGAGCTAGAGGGGGTGGGTTGATGAAGGTTGGGGTTTATGACACCAACGTAGGAGGAACAACTCTGATAATGCCAAGTGTAAGTTGAGAGGAGGAGCTCCACCAATCCTCAATGCCAAACAACTCCGATGATGACAACATGGATCAATGAAGGTAGTGTCGATGTAGGAGAAACAACAGCTCCAACATAGAAGGAGCAGCTCCAACATGGGAAGAGGTGCCGAGCATAGGAGCTCTACAATGGAGCAACTCCACAAAAGAGCATCGTCGGGTGATCATCAAGCTGCTCGAGCTCCTCCACAACAAGCTACTCAAACGGTGGTTGGGCTGAGGTGCACCAGATGGTGGAGCTAATGTGTGCAAAGGTAGCTGAATGATGGAGTTGCTGTGGGGGGAGGAACAGCTTGGGTTGAGCTATCTTAATGGATGAGGTATGTCTAGTTGTGGGTTGAGGTGCAACAAACGTTGTGGAGCTCCTAGAGGAACTCGTCGGTCACCATGGCCACCGTGGAGGAACTTACCATAGCTGTTGTGGGAGAGCTCAAGGTTGGAGGAGGAGCTTGAAGTCGAAGGGGGTTGAGGACAAAGGAGTTCGAAGCCTTGATGGGGCTTAAGGCCAAAAGAAGGCTAGCAAGCTGCAACTTGTGGGTGAGTGATGCGTGATGGAATGCCCCTTGATAACCAATTTTTGAATTCAAAATTAGTGAATCTCACAAGGGATGAGAGGGATAGGGAGAGGAGTTACACATGGAATCTTATTAAAATTCCTCCAAAACCTATTAAAATTCCTGCAAATATCGAGTATGTAATACAATATGTATAATATTACTCAAATCTATAAAACAAATAGAATGTCCATGGTAAGGAAAAGAGCAACTTTTACCGGAACCGTTATGCCCTCACCCAACAAGTCTACTTTCGTTTTCTTTTGGCCTGAAAAAGTGAAAGGCCACATTTGTTAACTCCAACAGTAGCCACAATGCAACGTTACCAAACGCAGATGGTGACCGTGGGCTAAGTACAGATGCCTTGCTTATCTAAGAGAGAGATTTATTCAGGGACGATAATCGTAAACGATTCTTTTGGACATTGCTGTTTTCACAAGCTATTTGCACTCATGACATGGATTCGAGCCACAATGGGTCTTGCACACCAATTAACAGTGTGATCTGCTGCTAAAACCCTCAGATATGGGTCACTAATGGAAGTTCTAACCCTGGGTATCTTTCATCAGTAATAATACTATCAGCAGTCAACTGTATTTAGTCAAAAGTACCATGCCATTCATTGTAACCAAAGAATTTAGGTTAGGACGGGCAAAACCGAGAAAGGTTGTGTTATCAACAGAACCTAACATTAGAAAGGAAGGAAGAGGGACGTGAAAATAAAGGACCGGAATTAAAGGTTCTGTTTTATGATTCTTAAAAAAATTAACAAATCAGGGGCGGACTGCAGCAATCCCTCCCCAACCCAACCCAAAAAAGAAGAAAGAAAAGAAAAACCCTGGCTATTACCACTTATCAAGATTTCAATGCCAGGACTTGTTTCGTTGTCTCTTAAGTAATTGGATTTGCACAGAAAGTAGGATATTTCTTTCACTTCCCTTAATCCCTTCACTTTGCACCCTTTTTGACAAAGCAGACAATTCTAGCTGCACAACAGAAACGGTCACTTGTAGCCATGTAATATTGCTTTGCAACTAGTTTTTTGCTGCTAAACAAACCGATATGCGTTAATTTGTGATGCTACCACTTACCACAGACAGCTTTCAGACAAAGAAAATCTTATTCGATCATCTAAACAACGATTTTCTACCGTTGTTGTAATTGTTAGCAGGAGTGTTAACGTAGTATCATTGCTACTGGCGACCCAAGTTCTCCAAGGGCCATAGGGAACATAGGGTAGGCATAGGTCCATATGTGCAATCTTAAATTAAGCAGCAATTTTCATTAGGTGGCATTATAGGATGTCATTAAATCTTCACTTTGAAAAAAAAATCGTGCTGACGGGTTTGGATCCCATGACCCTGGAGCAACGAGTTGATTCTTATTTTTTAAACGATTCTTGGGAGAATATAAAGTAATAAGCCTATTAACCTAACAATGGAGATTTGTTAGGAGAAGTAACAGATGCACCTCTATAATTCCCTGCTGCACCCCTTACCTCATCTAAATAGGCATTGCGATTAAACCACCCATTCCGCATTTGGGACTCACATGGCCGAACTTGGGTCCCACGAATAAAAGGGGCCAGGTTGCACCTTTACACAGATCATGTGCAAGGTTGGCGAAAACGTAGTTGAGTTGAGAATCGATTGTGATCGTCACTCCGTTAGAGTAGATCTAGCCAAAGGGCCAAGGCAACTGCCTGCCCGGCCCGGCGTCAAGAGTATTTTGTGCACTGAAGCCCTTGGTGCAGAGAAAGATGACAGTGAAGAGTCCTCTCAATGCACATTGGTTCATGGAAGAATATCCGGACAAAAGTTGAACTACCAAAATGACATGGATGGTACCTGGTGGCTTTTGCCAAGGAATCTGGTGACTTCTCAACTTTTCCAACATTTTCTGAAACATGGCACCCGGGTTTGGATCATTGAGGATGCATATGGGTGGTTGAGAAACATTAACATCTGCTGACTTTCTAGCTTCATCTCCCGATGATTCAGAAGGGTTTTGTGCTGATACCTTCCTTTTGAAAGCAGAAAATAGTTTTTTATCTTTGACCTTTGTCAAATCTTTTTCATGGGTAGCAGCATCTGTTTTTCCATTCTTGCGCTGCATTAAGGAAGCACGCATTTTTGCTTTCTGGATATCATCGGCAGAGACTGGACGACCACGGTTTGCAGGCACAGCTCTGGAAACTGGCATATTTCTGCCAGTAACATGATCAGGCTGCTCCACCAGCAAGACTTTTCTCCGTTCTTTTGTTTCTATGATTGCTAAGGAAAGAAATATTATACAAACACAGAGGAGAGCAGAGCCAACCACCTTTTATGAATTTGAGTGAGAAAACTAACCAAAAGGAAAGCATCAAATCTCATTAATGTAAACGACACGATTATTGACAGAACAATCCCCAAGTTACCATTACGACATCAAATATGTGGGTTACTCAAATTTCAGTAATATAGAAAACAAAGACATAAAGTTGACTCTAGTTGATTCTGGTCATATTACAACATTTAGATCTGATGCTCCTAGAATCTAGTCAAGAAAGAAAACTATTCAAGGAAAAATTATCAAACATGCAGTGCAATTACTAGAAACAGCTGGCATCTACCATAAATTTAATTACTCCTGTCCCTCCGAAATGAGGTTTTAGTAATTTGAGCATGCAATGACAACAGGGTGTCTTGTCCGAAAGAGCTTACCCAGGTGAACAACTTCTGTGATGCCAATCACAAGGTTTAGGATTCATATTATACTTGGACTTAAATACATACCCTTTTGTTTACATGGAGAGCACTGAGAACTTAGAAGTGACTAAATCATGCATATTATAACCCAAAAATTTTATGCTACTGGTATTCGAAAATAAAACAATAAATAAGGAGATAATTTGAGCCTGGCTGATCCTGTTCAGTAGAATTCCTGATTATTCAATAGCAAAGTGTTCAACATGATAAAGAAAAATATTCTATGGAGGCAGAAGAAAAGCAAACAGAAATTGTAATAGAAGGATACTCGCAGCTGAAACAATGCGTCCATGCTTTCTACTCGAATTACTACCAGCCGGAGGAAGTAACTTCAATACCTGTTTAGACTCCAGTTGCCTGAATAAAAGGATGAGCTGACTCTCATATTGTCTTCAAAAGGCATTCAGTTGAGAGTTTATGTTTGATAATGCCAGTATAAGCCTCACAAGACAGCAGTTACCTGTTACTTCCTGAACATTCTTGAGTGAGTGCAAGAATTTCCTCCTGTTGAGGAAAAAGGCATACAGTTAAACCACAAAAAGGAAGGTCGAAGACCACAGAAATTTAGTGTTAGGACATCATACCGGTATGTCAACTTCTTTTTGCCATGTCCTGCTACGGAGGATTTCACCAATCCTGAAAGGATAACACATCAGAAAATAGATGCTTGCAAAGAAGCAAGAAGAGGAAAGAGCAGAAAAGTATATGCATGCCTTTGTTCTCTTAGCAATTCTTCATGCGCACCATTGGACTTTAAAGATGACTTTTTCACTGCATTGTTCCTAACAAGCATTTTGCTCCATCTTGATAACAGAAAACGAGCCTTGTTCGATATATCTGATCTTCAAAAATATGAATTTGACAAATCATAGTAAGTAGCCCACTGAACAGAAGTGGCATCACCAACCAATTAAACATAAGTAACAAAGCAGCATAGGCATGACCAAGTTCCAGGGTAACAGTTGGAACTTGTTTGCTAAGTTTAGATGGTTGCTAATCAGAAACTATGTTCTCTGTTTTTTTTTTTTTTGTTTGAAAAGAAGTATGTTATCTATTATTTATTTCAATCAAATGCTGCTGAGGCAAGGTATTCAAGTTGCCTCCATGGTAACTACCTACATGACCCAACATCATTTATAGCAGCAGCAGTATTTTGTTGTTCTCTCTCTCCTTTGGTTGACATCCCTAAAAGCAACAACATTTGGCACAAATTTCTTTCTTGTGTCCACCTCATTCTACTACCAAAACACTACTTGACTAAGTCTGAATATTTAGCAAGAGACTGTGCTGCTTATCACAAGCTGCAACCAAATTTTGATCCAGTCATAATCTGATAACCCAAGTACGAAACCGCATGGTCATGCAAAATCATTCTGGACAAACACTCATACAACATCCTAGCTATGCTTCATTTCTAAGGCTTTACGCTTAATGTAGTAGGAATCGTGTTTTGAAGTATAGAAAATGTATGGGAAAATGGCATTATTAGTGTTTCTAGGCCCTATGCTTGAGCCTTGGGGTAGTAGGATATCTTGCTGTGTGTTTAGATTTTATGCTGTATTATATTCTAATTATTGGATTTTGTACTGTATCTTGGCCTTGTTCCTTTTATTTTTGAATTACATGTGCTTCTAGTTTTTGAAGGCAGGCGTAATAATTTATTATTTTATATCTTCATGCATAAAATACACAAGATGGCATACTTGCTTGCCTCCTTGCATTATTACTGGTCACTGACTGGAGCACATTAATTTGAGGAATTCTTATCGAGGGAGCTTGAATTTGTTTGAGCCTGAGTTTGCCTTCCTTAGGATGTCAATCTTACATTGAGATTCACCCTTAAGTTGATAGACAGCATCCTTCTCCCTTAAAGCAATGTGATCATACAAATCTAAGAAATTGTCCAATAGCGGAGGGCAAAATATCAAAAGAATAACAGATGCAAGGTTTTAAGTTAAGCTGGAGCATTGGCTCCAAGAGCTTACTATCAAGTATCAAGACCCTAGTGATAACTATGAACCTCAAGTAGTTAGACCTTTTCAAAAGGGAAAAAGAAAAAAATGAGCAGAACTAATTCAAAACATCATTTTCATGGCAGTGGTCCGTGATATAATTCTCCTAAAAGTTTATAGAATGGGCCCAATTCAAAAATTGACACCTCCACAGTGATGTGGTATGAGTGACAAGTGAAAGAACATATGGCAACAAGAAAAGGAATGCTCTGTGATCGATGATTCATCCTTGGAAGGGATCTAATCTCCAAGGACACTAGAAGGACCCAGTGAGGACAAACTCTCTCACTTTTAGTTACAATGAAGCGATAGTGTCTTCAGAGTGCAAATGATTTAACCCCTCTCTCAGCTGCTCTATCTTCCACATATATGGGGCCTTTCCCATCTTCTGGAATCTTCCCATACCTTTAAGGCCCTATATTGGCATGGCAACCCCATAGAAATGGAGGAAATATTTGCTGGCATGGAAAGGTTTGTTCAACAAGCATAATGGCATTATGACATGGAGCATGTTATGAAGAGTATGCCCGACATAGAAAATGCAATTATGAGCATAATACAATGCTGAGTTGGAGATAATTAGCCTGTGTATCTGGGAGGCACATTGAGCAGTGCTTTTCAGAAGGACACAGAAACACACCATGAGAACAAAGTCGGCAAGAAACTCAAACCTGCAATATTTTTCCTTAGGTGGAAAGATAACACAAATCAGCAGTACAGGACAATTGGCATATATGCTGACTTGGCTGGCTAGGGGGGTTAGGATGAGTCAGAAAGCCTCAAATTGCCCAATGAAACAAGTACTCCAGGTAAATAACAGCCGTCATGCCCAGTTACTATTGCTGGTCAGTCCACTGTGAGCCTCAATTGGGCTTGGCAACTGCCCCCTTTATTCAACATGGGAGTTGCCAAATTCAAAAGTGGCACACTAGGGCCCTTGATGCTCAATCATTTAAGGTTTTCATTTAGTTTACAACTTCCCCAAATAAGGGAGCTGATGAGTCGGCTCTTGAACCTTATCCATTTTGGTCAGGAAGAGATGTATGTACATGGATCCCAATTAGTCACCATTGGACTCGGCTAGAAACAGCCGATGAGTCGGCTCTTGAACCTTATCCATTTTGGTCAGGATGAGATATATGTACATGGATCTCACCTGGTCACCATTGGACTAGGCTAAAGACACATGTGCAAGATACATGGGCATCTTTACCCTCGTCAATGATGAGGACAAATCAGCTAAGATAAAAATGAAATTGCAGTCACTCAACCATCATAATAGCAAGCAGGTATTCAAGATTAAGTAGTTGTGCCATGAAGAGTCATGGGTACACACCTTTTATATTTTACAGAATTCACATAAGGTGATTGTGTGTTAATGCCGCCTATTGTTAATGCTACAGAAAGGTAGGTTACCATGATATTGATAGATAGAGCATACACACAAAAGCTAAAAGTGAACTTGAGGTGTGTAAGAAGAAGATGATTCCCAAAAGATGCAAGCAGGAATTATTTGCTGGATATCTCATGTAAACATGCAAGTGCATGACTATCTTCATATAAGCATTTCCAAGAAGTTTGGATAACAAATATAATAAAAGCAAAACCTAACTGCCTTGAATGTGCTTGCTTAACTATACCTGGTGTCCTGTAAAATCTTAACCTATTTACAGTTTCCAAAATGGAAGATAGCTGCAAAGGAGATGCTTTATGAAGAGGTAGGTGACAAAGAACCTGTATACCACATTACGAGTTAAACATTGAAAATTGGAATATTGAAGTTGCAAAGATTTGAAGACAGTGAAGAGCATCGCAATCCCTTTGCAAATGTATAGAAACCCACTTCTATATGTTGATTACTTATACAACTAATAAACCACGTCAAAATGTACTCTTTTACCTTGAAAATGACAAGAATCATGGATGTCTGTTCCTCAACTGAATATAGGCTCAACCATGATGCTAAAATTGTCGCACCACCTTTAGTTAAAAACCTGAAGAAATGAAACAGGCAGTCAGACATCCGGTTATATAGATGTGGGAGATATCTATCAGCTTATAAGTACCAAAATAGAATTGCAGAATTGTTTATCTGAAGAATCCATTCCATCAACTTAGCCTGGCCAGAAAAGGTCTGCTCTTTTCTCATCAAAGTGAATATATTCTTAAGAAACTTCTTGTCTTCCAAGTTAATATCTGGAATCAACTCCTGTGAGGAGCTTGTACTACATTCTCCATTAATCCTATTTTCTGCACAATCTAGAAGGCTGATATCTTTATGTGGACAGCCATTATGATTTTCAACGGTATCAGGAGCTCTGGCTAATTCCCCACTGCTTTTGTCATCCCTACAAGACACTGGAGCATGTTTGTTATTCTCAAGAATGTCTTTGGGATCAGGACTACATTTCTCAGGGGGGTTAGGATCGTTGAGTTTTTGTGGTGTCTCTCGAGACAGGCGAATGGACTTCCTCACTCTTGATCGTTGACCAGAAAAATAATCTCGAACCTGTCTCGAAGATAGCATCAAACAAGAAAATCAATTAATAAAATTAGTTAAAGCAAATTGCACATGTACAGTCACTTTGTATGGCACCAATGAGGGTCATGGGGTCTGTTAGACCAAAACTAGGTAGAAGGCTGCTGTTCACAGGTGCGAAAAACATAGTTGGAAATGATTATAAATAGTGGGAAATATACAGCCAGCAAGGCTAACAAGTTAACTTCACAACTTGTAAAACATCAAACCAGTTATCGTGAATGTAGACAGAATCGCTTCCTTTTTGCTCTTCATATTGAACTTAACAGACAAGCGCTTACCCTGCTAGTTTAATTATTTCCAAAGGGACATAGTTAAAAGGAAATTACAGGGATTCAGGATGGATGATGCTTTAGTGGCCATAATGATTTGACTGCAGTGCTTTTTTGGAAGAAATTCTACCCTGGGTATTGACATAACACGACTACAAAGGGACATAGTTAAAAGGAAATTACAGGGATTCAGGATGGATGATGTTTTAGTGGCCATAATGATTTGACTGCAGTGCTTTTTTGGAAGAAATTCTACCCTGGGTATTGACATAACACGACTACACAAACATGCTTAACAGAAACAATTAAAAAAATAATAAATCAAGCATCACATCCTCTCTTTTCCATCTATACCATCTTTTATTCTGAAAGGGTATGAGGACTATTCCCATTTTCCAAAACTGAAAATACAATATGCAAATCTGACAAATGCTGCAGAAAGAAGAGAACAATCTCACCTGTGTTAGCGTGATGCCACAGACAGCACTTATTTCACGAGTTTCTTTCTTTCCAATAGTATCTTTAACAGAAAAAACTGACTGCATATACTTTACAGCCTTGGGGTTTAGCATATCTCTTGGTCGTTTTCCTGTAACATAATACAAAAACATCAAGTAAAAAAAAGCTTCGCATGCATAATCTGCCAAGAACACATGCACCGATTGCAATGGCTCATACATCACACAAGATGGTAGGAAAGCCACTATCACATTTTCAGCAAATCGACACGAAAATGCAGGTGCAAAGAACACAAAAGTAATGTAGGAGATGGTGGTTGGGGATGAAAGCATCTACATGAGAAACGCGTGACGAAATAAATGCATCACTGCACGAAACCAAGTATGAGTGCACAGGCATACAAGTCTAACTTTAAGGCGTAGTTTATTTCGAGGGTCAACCCCTGTAAGTGGCAGTTAACCCTGGTTTACTTTGCAGGTAAACAACACCTTCCGAAACCCGTGTTTTCTCTCCAAAACATGGGTTCCTGCTAGTGTTAAGATGGAACCGGTGTTAACCCCCCCTCTTTTTACCTTTCTCCTCCTTAACACCCCAGATTAACACCCGTTTCAAGTAAACAAAAACAGGTGTTAACCCCTCTGGAAAAGTAAGCAAAAAGAGGGGTTAACACCGATTGCACATTTGAAAACCTGGGCTTCGTAGAACCTCAAATAAACTAGCGATGAGGTGATAGCTCGAACCACAAGTCCCACCGCTGGTGATACCCTCGATGTGAAAATCCAGTCATCGGTTGGTGAGTAAATTTACAGCTAAAAGTTAGTCAGCTCTTAGAATAGCAGCGACCTGCATCAGACCTATACAGTCTAGAACAACTTCATCTTCCTTTTTTGTTTTGTTTTGTTTCAACAATAAGAATGGCTCCAAAAAATGCGCATAACAATCAAATTGCAAGTCAGGTAACCACGACAAACACAAAAGCCTACTGCTGCGGATATCGCAACCCACACGGATGCACAGCAATAACTTCTCCAGAGAAATTTCCAGGACTTACCGATGTTTATCGACAATGCCCCCGCAGCCTGCACGCAACAAAAAAACAATCAACAGAAAAATTAGCGAAGCCATAACGAGCAATTTAACAAACAGACTACTTTAAGCACAACTGTAAGACTCGGCTTGGAACGGATGGCCGAATTCAACCAGATCACGCGACCAAAACCCTATTCGATTCCGCTCCAACCTCGAAACTTTCGGAGAAACAATGATACCCGGAAACGGAATACGAGGCGACGAATCCACGGATCAAAAGTAGTAGTTACCATCTCCTGGGAGAGGGGATTGACGCCGGTGAGCCTGCACTGCGCGACGACGATCCGCTGGAGCTGCTCGGCCTGGCGGTGGAAGAGGTCCCTCTGCGCGTCCAGCATCGACCCCAGATCGGCGGGGGATTCGACCGGGACGAGCTCCATGGACGCGCGCGCTCCTCTTGCCCTAGATGCCCAAGGGAACTCGCATTCCAGGGACCGGGGCGGTGAGCGGAAGGTGGAGGACGGGAGTCGCAAGGCGGGAGATCCACGGTGGAGAGAGAGAGAGAGAGAGAGAGAGAGAGAGAGAGGTTGCTGCTGGGGAGGGAAAGGGAGGGAGGAGGGTGGGCGGCAGTTACGATCGGCGGTCCGAGGGAAGGGAGGAGGGAAGGGAGAGGGGGTTGGGGAGAACCAGATGGACGGCTCTGATCCGATTCGCGCTTTGGAGATGATCGCGCTGCTGTCGTCGTCGTTGCTTGTCTAGGATGGCGCAGAGGTGAAAGGCGAAAGTTCGGGGATAAAAAGGGAGTTGTTTTGCGTGTTCTCGGAGTTGTAACGGAAACGTTTGGTACAGTCGATTTGGAATGTCGACTAGGTCGAATTGAATGGAGCATGGAGCGAAATGGTGGGATGGAAAAGAATTGATGATTATATTTTTTTTATTTGATACATTGAATTTGATGATTTTAATAATTTTCATACGATGGGTGTGTGATTTTTTATTTTTTTAAGTCTTTATTTTCTTTGTGAGGATCTCATGATAAATTAAATTGATGTTTCTAATTTTTATAAGGTATTATATCTGCATTGATGATTTTTTATTTCGCTCTTCTCTTCTCTGTCTTCCTCCCTCCTTGTGCCTTGGCTCCTCCTCTCCTTGGTTTTATAATCTACGAGCAACACTTGGAGAGAATGAGGAGTGAAGAATTCGTGTTAGACATAAAATTCGGTGAGAAGTAGGTGAAGGTTTGTATGGTAGAGTAGAAATAAGATGAATGGTTATATGTAGGTGTTTATATTTGCAAATGTAGTTAGTGTGGAGAGAACAGTTGCCTCCTTAGGTCTTTGTGTCACAACCAAAAACTCTAAATCTTGTTAAAGTTGGGTTTATGGATGAGATTCAAGTGATAAGTCAAGCCTAAACATTAAGCATTGCTTAGATGGTCTAATTACAAATATGTTGCCTTATATATAACATAATAAAGATGGCAAAACCAATAAATATCTGGAATAACTATACATAGCATTCAAGAACTCCAAACCTATATGTTATGACCCGATCTCAGCTCCTTACAAGACTCGAGATCGGTTCGCCTCGACTAGATCCCAAAACTCAGTTGTCAAACGAGAAATAACCAAAAGCAAAAAACATTCTACAACCACACATGCAATGTAACTAAGCAAAAATAAATAAGAGACAATAATGGAAATCAGAATGAAAAGTCTCAAAAATATTACGTGCCATAAGCGGAATAGTATTATAACATACATAGTCATTACAACTACAACAGAGGAAAATAGAACAAAAAGATAGCAAAACAGCTAATACATGCTAAAGGTACTCAATACTACAAAAAGAAGTCTGAAACAGAAAAGTGAACTATGGCTGGGCTCAACTGGGCCCAGCACTCTCTGCAGCCAGTGGCGCTGGCTGCTCAACTCTCTGACCTGAACATGGCTATATAATCTGTGGTCAGCTAACGCTGAGTAGAGTGGTAGTTAAGCCATTTACATGTAATTTAACATAAAGAAACAAGCAAATAACTAATCATTCATTTCCATTTATCTCAACTAGGTGTTTCTGAATCGGTTATTCTAATAAGAATCCAGAACATTTCTTAATCATCTTGTTCTCTAAGGGAATGATCTTGATTATGGTTTTTTCCACAATGTAGGATGTACACGTGGCACTCTCCTGGCCGGAAGAGCCCCCGTGGCAGTCCTACACCCGGCCTACTACCCCAAGGTCAGGTCGCAACATAGCGATGACTACGGCACGTGCGATAAGCACACGGGCAATTACCCTGTACTGGCACGCGGTCAGTCGTTTCCGTTAGCTGGTATGCCTAAACATACAACATAGAATATATTAGGGCCTCGCCCTCTCAGAACAAGAGTCTCGCCCCTCAACAGTCTGCGTACCCTCGCCCAATTATCCTGGTTTGCTTAGTGGGCCTAACAAAAGTCGGTGTAGGGTGGCCAGTCCCATCCCCGGGCCTTATGGGGCGACTGGCTCCCCCCTACATTAAAGTAACAGGAATCGGTGTAGGGTGGACATTCCTAATCCCGGGTCTCAACCCAAAAGTGGCTAGCTCCCCCTATACTAAAGTGACAGTAGTTCTCCTCGATACCGCGTACACAAGGGACAGCTCACCTTCTATGCAAAAGAGATAGTTGCTATCCTTGGTACCGTGTACTCAAAGGCCATCTCTCTTCCCTTCTACATACAATATTCATTCCGTATACATGAGTTCCTCTTCTAGTTCCCCTAGGGTTTATGCTCTGTATTCATTTCATTTCGTTCCACGACATGCATATCTCATTGTTCACATCTCGGTTCTTAATTATATAACAGGCAACTCGTGATTTAATAATTGAAAGAAGCATCACATCATTTAGCTATTCATTTACTAGCATTAAGGGTTCTAACATACATTTAAGAATAGACCGAGTGGTTCAAGCAATGTTCATTCACTCAATTCTGCCCTAGGGTTCAATCAAATCATTCTAATATAACATGCACTTTGATTAATTAAGTCATAGTATTAAGAAAAATCACTTTACCGAGATATATGGGTGGAATGGGGGCTCAAATCACAAACTCGTCGTCTTTGTGGGTCCCGTATACGCTACTGATTGGAGACCTATACAATTGACCAAATCACATCAAATGAGTTCAAAACGATATACGAGTGACACAAACACGTAGAGAACTTCGAACTGAAACCAACGATACTTCGTTTGCGCAAAACTGACTCCGTTTGGGCCCTGAACGGGCCAAAAACGTGCACTCTGACTAAAATCATACGTCTGGGACTAGACCCAGATGTCTTAAACGACCATAAAGGCTCAACTTGCTTTTCCTGCACTGATTGTGGACGTCTAGAACCCCTCACAACCGTCCTAGGGTCCTTCCAGATGTCTGTCAGTGCACCCGAACGCCTGAGATGGTTATCAGACGTCTGTAGAGACATCCAGACGTCTTAAAGCACCTCGAAGGGTGCGCCACGCACCTTTCCAACGCACCCATGCCTGCATACACATGCACCGCTTCAAAAACATGACACATATATACGACATATGTTACGACTCGGTTCCCGAATCCCTACAGGACACGAGAATTGGACCGACTTGACTGATCCCAAGACCCAGTCGTCCAACGAGAAAGTAACCAAAAAGCAGTAAAATAAACCATATTCATCATGCAAGTAACTAACAGTAACAAAAGTACAGCAGTAAAGAAAAGAACTACTACAGTACATACCACCACAACAGTAGAGAATTAAAAACATGTACGAAATATGAAGTTTACAATAAAAGAGTACAAGGTGAAACAGAAATACTCACTTGTAACGACCCGATTCCCAAGTCCCTACGAGACACGAGAACCGGATCGACTCGACTAATCCCAAGACCTGGTCGTCCAACGAGGAAGTAACCAAAAGAGCAGTAAAATAAACCACATTCAGCATGAATATAACTAACAGTAAGAAAATACAGCAGTAAGGAAAGAAACCACTACAGTATATACCACCACAACAGTAGAACAACATTCATAACATAATATGGAACTGCAGGTAAAGAAAAGTACAGCGGTAACAAGAACTACTCACTACAGTGGAACCAAAAAGAGGTACAAGAGAACAGTGGTAACTCTACTGGACCCTACTCGGCCCAGCGTCCTCTGCAGCCGCTGATCCTGGCTGCTCAACACTTGGTCCTGAAAGGTAACGAGTGTAACACGTCAGCAAAACGCTGAGTAGAGTGGCAACTAAAACAAAAGAAGCAGTAGAGTGTACAGTAGCTGTTATGTTCTGTTACTTTCTTTAATTACGTCTTTCTATTTTCCCACAATTTATCTATTTCTCAGATCCTTCACTTGATCTCGAATGTTCCTCGTGGGAACGATCTTGATTGCAGTCTTTTCCGAACAGTAGAAGTAGCACGTGGTGCTCTCCTGGCCGGGAGAGTCCCCCGTGGTGATCCTACTCTCAGTCAACCACCCCAAGGTCACGGACAGGCGTAACAGTGACTACGGCATGCGCGCTAAGCACACAGATAGCTAACCCGCACTGGCACGCGATCAGTCGCTTCCGTTAACGGGTGCGCCCAAAGCACAGCACGGAACCAGTACAAGGCAGAGCCCTCTCAGTAACAGGGGTCCAACCCCTCCACAGTAACCAAACAGGGGCCTTGCCCCTCCACAGTCCGCGCACCCTCGCCTGACTCCCTGGTTTGCCCAGTGGGCCTAACAAGTCGGTGTAGGAGGCTAGCAGAACCCCGAGGCCCGTGGGGTAGTTCGTACCTCCCTACACTAGTAGCTCTCCTCGGTACTACGTACACGAGGGCCAGCAAGTCGGTACAAAGTGGCCAGTCCTAACCCCGGGTCCCTGGGGCGGCTGGCTCCGCCCTGCACTAAATAGGTACAGGTACTTCCCTTGGTACTACGTACCCAAGAGACAGCACACTACCACGTCTTTCTTTCTCAGTTCCATTCCTTTCTCTTTCCAGGAGTTCCACTCCTAATTCCACGTAGGGTTCCAGTTCTTTTAACTCAGCACATTTCGATTTCACCTTCCCAGTTTCACATTCATACATCCCATATTCCCAGACATGCTCATTTATTCATAACAGGCAGCTGTTAAACCAATTTACAGGTAGCTATTATTTCCTTTCCACATTTTCCAAGACTGCAGTATTCATATATTCCACTAGTTCTTCCCATCCTAGGATTCATGCCATACCCTAGGATCTATCATACAATCTAGTTTTCCAGCCCTAGGATTCATGCAACACCCTAGGATCTACCATTCATTCTAGTTTCTCATTCCTAGGATTCATGCAATGTCCTAGGTTCTATTTATGGTTCCATAATTAATAGATTATACTAATAAACTTAAAAGCTACTCTACCGGTTACAACAGGAGTACTGGGGGCATGGTCGGGAATCCCGCGTGCCTTTGCAACCCCCGAGACTGCAACGGAACGGGATCCTATCACAAAGAGTTTCTCAAAATAGTATACAACTATTGTAGACGGGTAGAGGATGAAATTCCGAAAAGCACGCAACTCGAAACACGGAAAACGGACTCCGAACGGGCCCTAAACGGGTCGAAAACGACGAAACAGTGCAAAATCAGACGTCTGGAACCTCTTCCAGACGTCTTAAAAAGTGGATCAGAGGTTACCTTTGTTAGTTCAACCACTCATATATAATATTTTGATGATTTTACAAAATGAAGAAAATGAAATAAAAAATAAAGCGTAGCATATTATTTTCTCTCTGTAATAACATATTTGCAGGATTTCAAAAAGCTTTCCAAGACGGGAGATTAAAAGCGTAAAGACGAGTAGCATAAGTATTAGGTCTTAGGCTTTTTCATGTAAACTTTCAAAGGTTGTAATTTTCATTTTATTTGAGTCTAGAAATATTGTAAAGAGCCCCCGAACAAAACTTATAAATAGCTAACTTAGGCTCTCTACACTTAGGATAAATTAGAAACAAAAACCCAACACTTATACTTTTATCAGACGTCTAGGACAAATTCCAGACGTCTGATTTTCCACTTTAAGACGTCTGACATGTGTATCAGACGTCTAATTTCAAAGATTTCTGCCTTTGTTATCTCCTCATAAACATCAGTCGAAGGACTTCACTTTCAGACGACGATAACCTTTCACAGACGTCTGATTCTTTACCCAGACGTCCTCATACTAACCGTTAGACCTTGTGTAGGAAAAAGAATTTCCAGACGTCTGGACACATTTACAGACGTCTTCCTTTGAACCGTTGGCCATGATTTTTTGTGCGTATCTCTCTACGGCCACATAATCTTTTGGCAGAAGGAGGAAGGAAGAGTATTTAGGTTTCCAGACGTCTGGTAATGTTATCAGACGTCCATAACGACATCCGATCCTCTAAACCTAGAACCCTGTTTGGATCTGATGATAACAGGAACGAATGCACCATTCATTAGACGTCCAATGAAATAATCAGACGTCTTATGAGATAATATCAGACGTCCTTCTTTTGATCCAATAGAGTCAGTTAAGGATGTCCTGCAATATTAGACGACCATAGGAAAAATCAGACGTCCTGTAAGACGTCTGATACTATAATTAGACGTCTGATGTTGCTGTCAGACTCATCATTGCCCTGATTTTGTGTGGATTTCGTCCTAAACTCTTGGGATTTGTTTCCAACGGCTAGAAGAGCTCTCCCAAGTGTTCTTGAAGGTTCCAAACTTGCCTATAAATAGACTACAACTCCTCTTAGGCAATACACACCTCTTGAGATACAATTCCATTAGAAAAATCTCTTGCTCACTACTCTAAGCTCCATCTTGCCCTTGTGCTGTGCTAATACTCTGATCAAAGGGCAAATCCATACTCCCGGCTCGCTCCGTTCTGCAAATCATCAGGGAGTTCTTTTCATGCTTAGTAGATAAGAAAGCAACTAAATTATTGGGGTGCTCTATAGGTGTTATTTTTACTTCTTAATTTCTGTATTTTGGGTATCCGGCCTGTCGAGTCCCCGTCTCTTCATTTTGAAGAGAGAAACCTCTGTTTAGGGATCGGAGGTGGAAATTGTAATTGAGGTACACTACCCTCGTTTAAGTAGTGTGGTTAGTGGATTGATTACCTTGTGATCGAAAATCCTAAGTCAAGAGATTGGCTTAGGTGGTGGTTTTCACCCATCTTGGGTTTCCACCTAAAAATAATTGAGTATATTGTGTGATTGAATTTTTTGTATTACAATACTCTAAAATTTCACTATTCACCCCCCCTCTAATGCAATTTCATTTGGTATCAGAGCAGGTTTTCCGCCTACAGGGGTAACATCCGCGGAAAGATCACATGGAGGGGAAGGCCATTTCCACAAGCAGATTGGAGGGGCAATCCACCACTCGACCACCACTCTTCGAAGGAATCAACTACACTTACTGGAAGCTGAGAATGAAGATGTGGCTTCAAGCCAACGATTTCTCCATTTGGGAGAAATGCGAATCCACATACGTCATTCCTGAGAAACCAGAAACAGGTTACACAGTGGAGCAAATCCATCACCTTGGACTGAATGGCAAGGCAATGAACTCACTCTACTGCGCTCTCAGCTCGGAGGAATTCAACCGCATCAGCCAATGCGAAACCGCCCACGAGATCTGGAGAACCTTGGAGGTAACTCACGAAGGTACATCTAAAGTTAAATCCTCAAAGATAAACTTGTTATCGCAGGAATTCGAAGCTTTCTCTATGAAGGAGAATGAAAAACTTGGGGACATGTACACCCGATTCACGTTAATCGTGAATAACCTCAAGTCTTTGGGAAAGACATTTATAAAGGGGGAGCTTCAAGGGAAACTCCTTCGCTCCCTTGGACCCGAGTGGGAGCAAAAGGTAACGGCAATAGAAGAAGCCAACCAAGTAGAGGATCTAGACATGGAAAATCTACTTGGAAATCTCATGGCTTACGAATCAAAAATGGATCAAAAGAAGAAATCAATCTCATCGGAGACAAAGAAGAAGACCTTAGCCTTCAAAGCTACTTCGGATGATGAGGTAAGTACCGATGAAATTGAATTTGTTTTATTAGCTAAAAAGTTTAAAAAGTTTCTCAGAAATAGAAGAGAGATCAAGGGAAGGAAAAGAGAGGAAGAACCTCTAATTTGCTATAATTGCAAAAAAAGAGGTCACATAAGGAAAGATTGTCCCTTACTCAAAAGGGATGAGGAGAAGAAACCCAAGAAGCCTTCCGACTACAAGAAGATCTCCAAGCCAAAAGGATTCAAGAAGAAGGCATTTCAAGCAACTTGGGATGACTCCACCTCCGAAGAAGAAGAGGAGGAGGAAACAAATGAAGAAACGGCATGCTTGGGACTAATGGCAACAAATGATGGTTCCGAGTCTAAATCTGAGGAACCTGAGGTAAAACCCTACTCTTTAGATGAATTACAAGATGCCTTTGATTCATTATATATAGATCTTAAGAAAACTAAAACCTAAAGCAAGGCTTTAAAAGAAGAAAAGTTAGAAAATAAGAGATTAATCAATGATCTTGAAGAAAAGAATCTAATTCTTACAAAAGAAACCACTGCTTTAAATATGCAAATAAGAAATCTAATGATTGAGAAAGAGTCATTAACAAATGATTTGTATACAGCAATGAGCGAACAAAAATTTTTAGATAGAGAAGAATTACTCGACAAAATCCATGTGCTTGAAAAATCAAACTCTTTTAAAAAGGATGAAAATGGCTTACTTAGAGTAGAGATTAGGGCATTAGAAGATAAACTAGATATAGTGAAAATAGAGATAAATCATCTCAAAGAAAAGTCAAACCAACTTCTTGAGGACCTAGCCAAATTTACAAAGGGGAAAGATAACTTGGACAAACTCATTGCCCATCAAAAACCTTCTTCAAGTAAATTTGGATTAGGATTTTATGAGCCTAGTCAAAGTGAGCCGAAAAAGGACCCTCCTCTAAAGGAGACCACTAACAAATACGGATCCACTTTACAATTGGTGTCGACCTTCCTCTATAGTTTTATTATTTCATCGTAGTATAGTATAGAGAGAGGTGATTACCAATTTAATACAATTTGTTACTCGGAAAATAAAAGAGTTCCCGAGGTCGAACTCAGGGAGCAAGTTGTATTCTAGGGGTACAAGTTTCTTTTACAAAAATAAAGAAAGAGAGAGAGAATTTGTTGGCTTTTCTTCTTTTCTCTTTGCTTCTTCCTTCTCAGATCTTCTGCTCTCTTCCTTTGTTCTTCTTCTGCAGTGGTGATGTTCTTCTTCTTCTTTCAGCTGTTTTTGCTCTTCCTTTTTCTTCTGCAGAGCGGTCCTGTTCTTCTTCTTCTTCTTTCTTTCTTCAGATCTTCTTCTCATGCTCTTCTTCTTCTGCAGAGTCTTCACTTGGCCTCTCTATGTTCCTCCTCTGCCTCGCCTTCCTTCTCCTTCGTTGCCTTCAGGACGTCGTCTGATTTTCCAATCAGACGACTTAAACCGCCGCTGCTACAGTGCCGCTCGGTGCTCCTCCCTCCTTCAGCCTTCGTCTTCTTCCACGGTTCTTCTTCACCTGTGCCTGCACACTTACACAGCTTGATCAGGGGCAAAACCTAACTCTACCCTCCCCCGCGTCTCTCTCTCACAGAAGCCACTCTTGGGAAAGCTCTCCCAGAGCTGCCGGGTTGCCGGGTACGGGTCGCGCCCGGGTCTAGGCCCACCGGTGTGCGTGGTGGGCGAGGAGTGCAGGTTAGTCTAAGTCGGGTCGGGCCAGGTCCGCGGGGCGTGAGCGCGGACGAGACCGAGTAACCGGGCGGGTGAAGGGGACCTCACCCCGTGTGCTGAGGCAATAAGCCTCCAGCACTTTTTCGGTTTATACCGCTGCGCTCCTTCAGAGCCTTCTGAGGTGGGACTAAATGTCCCACCCCAATTTCGCGCCTGCGCGGCGGAAGCAGCTGGTAATCGCAGCTTTACGCGAGGCCTTCGCGTGAAGGATTTGCCTCAACTGCAGCCTAACGCTTTGCCGAAATGCCCCCGCACAGCCTGGGAGTGTGACCTAGGCGCGGCGCACCTGGGGCAGCAGGTGAAGAAGCTGCTTCCCTTCAACAATGGCGGTGGCGAGCGCAGGTACCTGCCCACAGAGAAACGGCCTCTCGGCCCAATCAGAAACGCGGAGGACCTTCGCCGTGGCACGGCGAAGGTGGTCGGGGGGTGTGCAGGCGGCGGGGCGGAGCCTAAGGGCTGCCCTAGGTCGGACTGTGGGTCGGGAGATGGGTTTGTTTGGTGGAGTTGCAGAGGGTGATTTGGGGGAAGTGGAAGGGCGGAGGTTGATCAGGGTGAGGAGGCGGAGGTTCTGCGGTGGTCGGCGAGCCGTGTGGGTTGCTGGAGTGGTGGGAGCAGCTCGCCGGAGGATGGCCGGAGGCGGAGAAGGTGAGGGTGATTGGTCGGAATCGAGGGCGACAGTAAATGTTTAAAGTGAGGAAGAGGAAGAGGGGAGGAAGAGGAGGAGTTCTACCTACTTTGCGGGACGAGGAGGGGCCGGAGCGGGCGACAGTCGTGTCGACTGTCGCCGGAGAAGAAGATGCCCGGGGGAAGGGGCGGCGGCGAGCAGAGGGCCGGAGAGGCGCCAGTTGGGTGCGGCGTGGCGCGGGAAGAGCGAGGGAAAGAAGTCTCTGCTGCTGGTGTTGCGGCAGAGCGAAGAGGAGGAGGAGGAAGAACCGCCGGAGCTGGTGGGCGTCTGCCGGAGTGAGAAGAGAGGAAAGTTGGGGGTTTTCTCCGTCAGATCCGAGCTACTCAGAATGGTGGAGCGACGGGGGTATTTATAGAGGCTGAATCAGAGAGGAAGGCGGAGGGAGACGACGTGTCTCCCTCGCCGGAGGACGCCAGAGATGGAAACCCATACCGTCTGTGCGTTCGCACGGCCGGTATGGTGGGTTGCAGCGACCAGGGGGGTGTTCCTGCGACGGCTGACGACGCAGGGCACCCCCGGTTATCTTGCCAGACCCTCCCCCTTACCCTGCGCGACGCCATGCTCCGCGCAAGGTCGCCGGAGCATGGTGCTGGTCAGGTTTTGGCAGGAGGGACCTGAATGCAAAGAACGAAGGAGAGTTAGGGGTAGAAATGCGAGGGTTCAAAAGTTGAGGGTCAAAAAGTAAATATATGAGGACCAAAGTGTAAAGTTGGTCAAGAAGGTTTCTTCTTAGGCTCAAGTTTTTATACATGACTAACTAGGGCCTAAGGAATCTGATGGTGAATTTTATTTCTAGATTAAACCTTGTTTGACTGGTTAATTTATGCAAAAACCAAAATTAAGTTATTAATTGGGTATGGTTCTCAATGTAGGTCAAAATGGGTTCTGAAGGCCAAATTGAAGGTTCTAAACCCTAGAGATTATTTTTATATGAATTTTAGAGGGTTTATTCTATTTTTACTTTGCATCGAACCTCGTGAATTGAAGTGGGTTTGCTTTAGGGTTACAGATTATCATTTAGTTCCTTGGAATTGCTGTAGCCCTTATCAGATCATCCCACTTTCCTTCTTATTTGGTTTGTTTGACCTGTGTTTGGACCCTGAATTACCCTGTATGTAGATTATACTGGTAAAATTGCATTTTTACCCCTTATGACTTGTTTTCTCCTTAAACTCAGAATTCTCTGAGTTAAGCCTTTCCTTGAGTTATGTAGGAGCTTTTATCCTTTGTATTGGGTCAAAATGAGCTAGTTATGGCTCATGATGAGGTTCTCATCATACCCCCATGCCTAGCTTTTGCTAGTCCCTTAGCAAAAACTTAAGGTTTCAACCCTTGTTCTAGACCATGAAGTTCTTAATAGCTTCAGATAAGTGCTTTTTTATTTGAGCTTAGATTAGGTTAGAATGCTGACCATAGGCCTAAAAGGTACTCTAGTACCAATCAAGATCCAAATCTGTCTAGCCTTAGCCTCAGTATTTAGCAAAGGTTTTTAAGGCCCACAAGAACTAACCAAAGATTTATTGGACTTTGTGGTTAAAGCACCCGTGCTTGAAATAATTTTAGCCCTGGCTCAGTTCGCAGTGCGTTTTATAAGAGAGAGATAGAAAGTTTTCTG
Organism: Thalassia testudinum; assembly: GCA_037157565.1. Lineage (NCBI taxonomy): Eukaryota > Viridiplantae > Streptophyta > Magnoliopsida > Alismatales > Hydrocharitaceae > Thalassia > Thalassia testudinum. Next base: position 159,047,106 of record JAZHRO010000073.1, read on the forward strand.
TTTGGAGAGTTTTCTCTCTCTTTTTCTTTTTAGTTCTAGCCTAGGATTGGCTTTTCAACACGGTCTGTATCAGATTCCTTGCTCCCATCATCAATCCTCAAGGGTTCCTGGCGATCGATGCTTCGAGATAGCACCGCCCATGGCAACCCCCGGAACCCTGGCTATTGAGATTTCGAGATAATCCCATCCATGGTGTTCCGTGGCCGAATCCAGACCCTGGCAATTGACACTTCGAGATAATGCCATCCATGGAATCTGAACCAGCAGAGTGCTTACATGCCCCCAGTAGGATATGTGAATATCCTAAGAGACAAGCACCGAGGAGATGATATTTTGTTACGCATCTTCGAGGGGATTTCCCGCCTCTCCGCGCTGGGAACTCGTCTAAATCAACTTGTGTTGATCGGCCGCTCCTATTCTAGGTGTTCTTTTCAGAATTTTGCGACGCTTCTGCGTGATTTTGAATTTTACGCTTACTGAACCAGGCTGTGTGTGAGGTTAGGGTGCTTAGGTTACTGAGTCCCGTAAACCAAAAATTAGTTAATGAGGCCAAATACTTCCTAAGCCTTAGACCTAATACTTCAGCTTTTCATTTTCCTCAACCTCTTGAGGAATGTCTAGATCTTATTGGGTACTAAGAGTCTATTCAAGAATGCCTAAGGTTTGCGTTCTTACTAATCTCATTATGCACTTTTCAGTTATTTTCTTGAATGAGGTCTAGAACTTAGGTTAATTCCTTAGTTCCTTACTAATGACTATCACCTTTTCTCATAATTTTGTGCTCCTTTTTCATTTTGTTTCTTTTCTCCTTCTCCTTCAGAAAATTTCCTTCTCCTCTTTTCCTTTTATTATTTTTTTTGAAAAATTTTTAATTTTTATGATATTTTTGGCATATGTGAATTTTTTGTTTGAAACCTTTTCTTACAAGTTTTGCACTTTCATACCCCCCATGCCTAAGATTTGCAATGTCTTCATTGTAACCTAGGGGTTTTTATTTAACTTAGTTCATTCCTTAAGACAGAAATTTGGATGAGTGAATGGGTCGGGTTGAATTTTTGCGGACGATTTCTAATCCCAGATGCAAGCATCTGAGGTGGGGTCGGCTGTCTATAAGGGTGAACCTTAAGTGCAAAAAGGTGTCAGAAAAAGTTTTGGATTTTTAGGAAAATGACGGGTTGCCTCCCGTTAAGCGCTGAGTTTTACGCCATCGGCTGGGCGCAATAAGCTCAAGGGGAATGGAGGACATAAGATGTTTCAGCCAAATCAGTAGAAGTTACATCAATGAACGGCTTGAGTCTCTGACCGTTCACGATGAAAGGTTCAGAATCGTGGCTGAGTGGACTGATTTCGATTGCTCCATTTCCAAAAACCTGTCGGACCAAATATGGTCCGACCCACTTGGATCTCAGTTTTCCTGGGAAGAGTTTTAGTCGGGCATCAAAGAGTAGGACCTTTTGACCAGGATGAAAGATCTTTCTCGAGATGTGTTTGTCGTGGAAGGCTTTAACCCGCTCCTTGTAGATTTGCGAGTTCTCGTACGCGTCTAGGCGTAATTCATCGATCTCGCTGATTTGGAGTTTTCTGCGGGTCCCAGCCTTGGAAAGATCTAGATTACAGTTCCGTACTGCCCAATAGGCTTTATGCTCCAGTTCTACGGGAAGGTGGCATGCCTTTCTGTACACCAGTCTAAAGGGAGACATGCCCAATTGGGTCTTGTGGGCGGTCCTATAGGCCCACAATGCTTCCGGAAGTCGGGACGACCAGTCCTTCCTGTCAGGTCGAACAGTGACTTGTAGGATTTTCTTGATCTCCCGATTAGACAGCTCAGCTAGACCATTAGTTTGGGGGTGGTAAGGAGTAGAGATTCGGTGAGACACCCCGTATTTGGTCATCAGTGACCTAAACTGAGCATTTGTGAAATGGGTCCCCCATCAGAGATTATTGCACGAGGAATCCCGAACCTTGAGAAAATGTTTTGATGAATGAATTTGAGAACGATTTTGTGATCACAGGTTCGGGTCGGTATGGCTTCGATCCATTTGGACACGTAGTCCACAGCCAACAGAATGTATTCGAAACCATCCGAAACAGGAAAGGGGCCCATAAAATCAATCCCCCAAACATCAAAGATTTTGCATACTAGAATCGGTTGCATAGGCATCATGTCGCGATGGTTCATGTTGCCCAAAGTCTGGCAACGACTGCATGCCTTGCAGTGACTGTATGCGTCTTTGAACAGTGTGGGCCAGTAAAAGCCGCACTGGAGGACTTTTGATGCGATTTTATGCCCGGCGAAATGGCCACCGCATGCCTGGTCATGGCAGAAAGAGAGGATATTGTTGAATTCCTCTTCCGGGACACATCTCCAGATGATCTGATCGGCACCTATGCGGAAGAGGTACGGGTCTTCCCAAATGTAATACTTGGCATCGGAGCGTAATTTGTCCTTCTTGGCCTTTGGCCAGTCGGACGGGATCTGATGAGATGCCAAGTAATTTACTACATTAGCAAACCATGGAAGGCTAGTACCAATAGTCAGCAGGTGCTCATCGGGAAAATGCTCAGTGGTGGGTCCGGAAGGGTCAATTATTTCAGAAGGAAGACGAGACAAGTGATCAGCTACCACATTTTGTTTTCTCGCTTTGTCGCGAATCTCAAGGTCAAATTCTTGCAACAGCAAGATCCATCGGATTAATCGAGGTTTCGTGTCCTTCTTTGCAAGGAGATGCCTCATAGCTGTGTGATCCGAGTATATGATGACACGGGAACCCAGGAGGTACGATCTGAATTTTTCTAGGGCAAATACTACAGCTAGTAGCTCTTTCTCAGTAACCGTATAGTTACGCTGAGCCTCATCGAGTGTTTTGCTGGCGTAGTAAGTGACCACAGGTTTCCCGTCAATTTTCTGCCCCAAAACCGCTCCTACAGCGAAGTCGGATGCATCGCACATGATCTCAAAGGGTTGAGACCAATCAGGGGACTGTAGGATCGGGGCTTGGGTGACTCGGTCACGCAGGATTTCAAATGCTTGAGTGCATTCCTTGGAAATTTCGAAAGGAACATTCTTGGAGAGAAGAGTGGTCAGGGGGCGCGCGATTTTTGAAAAATCAGGGATAAATCGTCGATAAAAACCGACATGCCCTAAAAAGGAACGGATGTCCCTGATCGAGCTAGGCATAGGAAGGTGAGAAATCAGATCAATCTTAGCTCGATCCACTTGGATACCTTTCTCCGAAATTGAGTGTCCCAGGACAATTCCCTCAGGCACCATGAAATGGCTCTTTTCCCAGGAAAGAACCAAATTCACATCGATGTACCGCCTGAGTATCTGGACCAAGTGTTGGAGGCAATCGTCGAATGATGCTCCGAAAACTGAAAAGTCATCCATGAAGACTTCCAGATAATCACCTACCATATCTGAGAATATGGCAAGCATGCATCGCTGAAAAGTAGCGGGTGCATTGCAAAGACCGAAAGGCATCCTTCGGAAAGCGTATGTTCCGAAGGGGCAGGTGAACGTGGTCTTTTCTTGGTCCTCAGGATGGATTGCCACCTGGTTATAACCGGAGTACCCGTCAAGAAAGCAGAAGAACCTATTTCCCGTAAGTTTTTCGAGAATTTGATCAATGAATGGTAGTGGAAAATGATCCTTCTTCGTGGAGAAATTGAGTCGGCGGTAATCTATACAGACTCTCCACGAGTTGGCTAATCGGGTAGGAATGATTTCTCCAGTCTCAGTCGTTATAGTGGTGAGTCCTGCCTTCTTGGGCACGACCTGAATTGGGCTCACCCAACGACTATCGGAGATCGGGTAGATGATTCCGGCATCTAACCACTTGATGATCTCCTTTTTCGCGACCTCCTGCAGATTGGGGTTTAAGCGTCTCTGCATTTCACGAGAAGGTCGTGTGCCCTCTTCTGAATAGATATGATGAGTACAATAAGAGGGACTTATTCCAGTCAAATCATCGAGAGTCCACCCGATGGCTCTGCGATGTTGCTGGAGGACAACAATCAGACGGGATTCCTGTTCAGGACTGAGGTTGGAATTGATAATCACAGGAAGGGTCTGATTAGAACCCAAAAAGATATATTTCAAGTGAGCAGGAAGGGGTTTCAGTTCGAGGATGGGGTTATCAGCAGCAGCGGGTGGTTCAGTATAGATGTGAGGTTCAAGGGTGGGAGTTACTGGGTTGTTCATATCTGGATTCGACTCCTCTGTTTGCGGGTCAAGATCCTTCTGTGGTTGATGAGGCATAATCGAGTCATTCTGGAAGTGTGATTCATCAACCACAGTCCTGATGTCACAAATTTGTTCGATGACACCGCAATTAATTCCTTGTTGGGCCTTAAATATATCAATTTTCAGTGTTTGATCTCCAAACTTAAGCTCTATTTGGCCCTCCTCACAGCTGATGTTGGCTCTAGCAGTAGCCAAGAAAGGTCTCCCTAGAATGATTGGTGTATCCCTAGGGTTCTCAGGTGCGTCCATATCTAAGACTATAAAGTCCACTGGGAAATAGAAATCCCGCACTCTTACGATAACATCCTCGAGAATCCCTTTTGGCGACTTTATAGATCGATCTGCTAATTGTAATGTTATCTCGGTTGGTTTTAGCTCAGATTCTTCTAGATGGTCAAGTAAGGATGTGGGTATCAGGTTTATGGATGCACCCAAGTCTAACAATGCTCTATCAAATTGGGTACCACCTATCTTGCAGGAAATCAGGGGAGTACCAGGATCTTTTGCCTTGGGTGGGAGTCTACTGAGGATTACAGAGCTGGCTTGCTCTGACAGAACAATTGGGCTCCCTCCCTTGGTTTGCGGCTTACGCTGGGGTGTACATATATTCTTTAGAAATCGTGCGTAAGCTGGTACGTGGCAGATTGCATCCATCAAGGGGATGTTTATGTGGACCTGCTCAAAGAGCTTGACCAGGTCCTCCTCAGGGGCCACGGGTTTGGTGGTCTTCTTTCCCTTGGTCAAGGCCTCGGGAAACGGGATCTTGGTTGGTTCTTCTAGGATAGGTCCAGGTTGTGGATCCGGGACAGTGGTATCTTGGATAACTATCCTAGGGTCATGGTTATCAGGCTTGGAGTGGTTTGGATAATGCGGGTCTTGAGTTGTTTTACCACTACGTGTTGTTACAGAATTTAATCCGGCCTGATTTTGGTTTGGGCTTGGTAAGAGGGGTGGCTGTTGCTGAAATCCCGCATAAGAAGTTGAAGCTTCCATCTCGTCTGGAGATGGAGCAGTAGGGGCCTGATAAATCCATTGTGCGTGGCCTAAATTTGGATTCATAACGCGCTTCTGGGTTGGCACGTTATTCGGGTTAGGAAGAGGTTGGGAAGGGAGTGTGCCTGGCTGGCGATAATTTGCCAACTGGGCCAGTTGAGTTTTAACCTCTGTAAGTTCGTCCTTGTGCTGTTTTTGAATAGCCGCATTCGTTCTTTGAATGTCAGCCAGGGTCTGAAGGATTAGGGACATTTGATCTTGATTTGGCCCTGATGGATAAGTAGGGTTGGGCCGAGGCTGAGGCGGCTGGTAATGACGAGAGGGCTGTGGGCGGGACTGAAAAGGTGGTCTTTGGGTTTGGGAATTTCCCGCCCACTAAAAATTGGGATGGTTTCGCCATCCAGGGTTGTAAGTGTTGGAGAATGGGTCGTTATGGATGGCGTTGAGGTCCTCGCAGGTCTGAGGAACCTCTTGAGAATCAGGGAAAGGGAGAATGGAGTTCCCCGGGCTGGTGTAGAAAGGATCGGATGATCCTTCGATCCGAGAATCAGATGGGGATGGATATGGATCCATCCTAGGGGAAGATCGGTGGAGGATGTTTTGCACAGTCTCCTGTGTGGAAGGAGGCTGTGCAAAGGAGTTACGCGCAGAGGTGGCTCGCTGCAAGTGCTGAGTCAGCTCATCCACCTTCTTCTCAATGATTGAAACCTTGTCCAATCGACTGGCCATTAATTCCAGGTCGACTGATGCGGACAGGCCCTGCGTCTCATGTGCTCCCTTAAGATTCGTCGCTGCGCGGGTATTCGTCCTGTCGAATAATCCCATGGAGTCATTGTTGATGGAGTTCTCGCACATGTTTTCGAGAATCTCCCATACGGTGTCTTCATGTTGACCCATGATGTTTCCTCCGCAAGTTGCATTGACGAAAAGGCGGATGTCCTCACGGAGTCCCTGGTAAAAAGATTGGACTTGTTCCCATTTAGGAACTCCGTGATGGGGGCACTTTCTCATGAGATCCTGAAAACGATCCCATGCCTCATGGAGAGGTTCTCCTGATTGTTGAGTGAAGTGTGTGATCTGATGGCGCAAGGCGTTGGTCCGACCAACGGGAAAAAACTTTTTCAAAAACTCGGATTGAAGTTCTTCCCAAGTGTTGATCGGCCGGGTCTGAGTTTGATACCAATGGGCGGCCTTGTCCATAAGAGAAAAGGAGAACATCTTCATGAGAAGAATATCCTGATTTTGCGCATCTGATCCAAAAGTGTGGGCCAGATGCTTTAGCTATTTGATGTGCTGGAAGGGATCTTCAGAATTAAGCCCATGGAATTTAGGTATAGCATGAATCATGTTGGGCTTTAATTCGTAATCAGGTCCTCCAATCGGGATTCTGACTCGAGGCTCAATGGCCACCGCAGTAGGATTGTAGTGGTCCCGCATCATAGGACGCTGTGGTGGGTGCACGAAGTTTTGGAAGAGGTCATTGAGTCGCTGGAGCTGGTGCTCCAGATTATTTTCTTCCTCAACTGGCTGAGCCATGATGGGGGAAGAAGAAGAACTTGGTTCTGAATCAGAAGAGAGAATAATGTGAGGGTGTTGTTGCACAAACACGGGCGTCGAGGCTTGGCCTTGACGGGAGTGAATTTCTAAAGGAGGTCTTAAGGGTGGTCTTAAGGACCTCCTTCCGTACATGCACTGTTGGAAGAGGTAAGTTTAGAAGGTGCTGGACCCAATCAAGACACCCAAAAATGTGTTGGGTGACTATAGAGGTGCAGGGCAGATGGACCCCTTGATCAGAAAGATCGTCCACCTGAGAATTACCTGGGCAGCCAGAGAGGGAGAGTCCCGCGAAGACCCCTACACGGTAGAGCGTCCCCACGGGTTACAGGGTTTCCCCCACCCGACCTCTCTTGTCACTGCGGTTCCAGGTAGACCAGGATAGGGATCTTGACCTCTTAAGTCTACCAATTTTAGTTTAAGATCAGGGTGCTTAAAGTTACACTTGAACTCTTAGGTATTTTTAGTGAGAAAGTGACCTAATTTTAAGGTTGGTTGACCCAAGGTGTCAACTTTACCTCTTGTTCCTTTGAGAGCTTTTGGGTCCTTTCTTTTTTTTGGGTTCAAGTGTTTAGAGAGCCAATTGTTTTAGGGTTTCTCTGAATAAGTATGTTCAATCAATGGTTTAGGCACACTTCTTTTGGATTTTCTCCATTCTTGATCTAAGTAGTGTGTCTCTAAAAAACCCTAATGTTGAATCTTATGTTGGCTCTACTTGGTCCAGTTAGTTCTTTGTTGGGTAATTAGGGCTCAAGCAAGAATGTGTTAGCCCTTAAATACCCTTAATAGTGTGCAGGACTAATGAGTTGAAAACATGCAACTCTTTATGATTACTAAGTATGGAAGACAGGTTAGCCCTATATTGCTTGTTCTTTTCTTTTCTTCCTCTTTAGAGTTTAGGGGTTAATAGCGAGAGGAAAAAATTTTACCTGTCCTCGGAGTGGTTGTCGTGTGGTTGCTTGTCTTCTTGATTTCCTGTAGCTGCACAAAAGAGAGGAGATTATCAGAAACTAAAAAGAAACAGGAATGTTTACCTCTAGAATAGCCGTTGCTCCCCGGCAACGGCGCCAAAAACTGGTGTCGACCTTCCTCTATAGTTTTATTATTTCATTGTAGTATAGTATAGAGAGAGGTGATTACCAATTTAATACAATTTGTTACTCGGAAAATAAAAGAGTTCCCGAGGTCGAACTCAGGGAGCAAGTTGTATTCTAGGGGTACAAGTTTCTTTTACAAAAATAAAGAAAGAGAGAGAGAATTTGTTGGCTTTTCTTCTTTTCTCTTTGCTTCTTCCTTCTCAGATCTTCTGCTCTCTTCCTTTGTTCTTCTTCTGCAGTGGTGATGTTCTTCTTCTTTCAGCTGTTTCTGCTCTTCCTTTTTCTTCTGCAGAGCGGTCCTGTTCTTCTTCTTCTTCTTTCTTCAGATCTTCTTCTCGTGCTCTTCTTCTTCTGCAGAGTCTTCACTTGGCCTCTCTGTGTTCCTCCTCTGCCTCGCCTTCCTTCTCCTTCGTTGCCTTCAGGACGTCGTCTGATTTTCCAATCAGACGACTTAAACCGCCGCTGCTACAGTGCCGCTCGGTGCTCCTCCCTCCTTCAGCCTTCGTCTTCTTCCACGGTTCTTCTTCACCTGTGCCTGCACACTTACACAGCTTGATCAGGGGCAAAACCTAACTCTACCCTCCCCCGCGTCTCTCTCTCACAGAAGCCACTCTTGGGAAAGCTCTCCCAGAGCTGCCGGGTTGTCGGGTACGGGTCGCGCCCGGGTCCAGGCCCACCGGCGTGCGTGGTGGGCGAGTGTGCAGGTCAGTCTAAGTCGGGTCGAGCCAGGTCCGCGGGGCGTGAGCGCGGACGAGACCGGGTAACCAGGCGGGTGAAGGGGACCTCACCCCGTGTGCTGAGGCAATAAGCCTCCAGCACTTTTTCGATTTATACCGCTGCGCTCCTTCAGAGCCTTCCGAGGTGGGACTAAATGTCCCACCCCAATTTCGCGCCTACGCGGCGGAAGCAGTTGGTAATCGCAGCTTTACGCGAGGCCTTCGCGTGAAGGATTCGCCTCAACTGCAGCCTAACGCTTTGCCGAAATGCCCCCGCACAGCCTGGGAGCGTGACCTGGGCGCGACGCACCTGGGGCAGCAGGTGAAGAAGCTGCTTCGCTTCAACAATGGAGGCGGCGAGCGCAGGTACCTGCCCACAGAGAAACGGCCTCTCGGCCCAATCAGAAACGCGGAGGACCTTCGCCGTGGCACGGCGAAGGTGGTCGGGGGGTGTGCAGGCGGCGGGGCGGAGCCTAAGGGCTGCCCTAGGTCGGACTGTGGGTCGGGAGATGGGTTTGTTTGGTGGAGTTGCAGAGGGTGATTTGGGGGAAGTGGAAGGGCGGAGGTTGATCAGGGTGAGGAGGCGGAGGTTCTGCGGTGGTCGGCGAGCCGTGTGGGTTGCTGGAGTGATGGGAGCGGCTCGCCGGAGGATGGCCGGAGGTGGAGAAGGTGAGGGTGATTGGTCGGAATCGAGGGCGACAGTAAATGTTTAAAGTGAGGAAGAGGAAGAGGGGAGGAAGAGGAGGAGTTCTACCTACTTAGCGGGACGAGGAGGGGCCGGAGCGGGCGACAGTCGTATCGACTGTCGCCGGAGAAGAAGATGCCCGGGGGAAGGGGCGGCGGCGAGCAGAGGGCCGGAGAGGCGCCAGCTGGGTGCGGCGTGGCGCGGGAAGAGCGAGGGAAAGAAGTCTCTGCTGCTGGTATTGCGGCAGAGCGAAGAGGAGGAGGAGGAAGAACCGCCGGAGCTGGTGGGCGTCTGCCGGAGTGAGAAGAGAGGAAAGTTGGGGGTTTTCTCCATCAGATCCGAGCTACTCAGAACGGCGGAGCGACGGGGGTATTTATAGAGGCCGAATCAGAGAGGAATGCGGAGGGAGACGACGTGTCTCCCTCGTCGGAGGACGCCGGAGATGGAAACCCATACCGTCCGTGCGTTCGCACGGCCGGTATGGTGGGTTGCAGCGACCAGGGGGGTGTTCCTGCGACGGCTGACGACGCAGGGCACCCCCGGTTGTCTTGCCAGACCCTCCCCCTTACCCTGCGCGGCGCCATGTCCGCGCAAGGTCGTCGGAGCATGGTGCTGGTCAGGTTTTGGCAGGAGGGACCTGAATGCAAAGAACGAAGGAGAGTTAGGGGTAGAAATGCGAGGGTTCAAAAGTTGAGGGTCAAAAAGTAAATATATGAGGACCAAAGTGTAAAGTTGGTCAAGATGGTTTCTTCTTAGGCTCAAGTTTTTATACATGACGAACTAGGACCTAAGGAATCTGATGGTGAATTTTATTTCTAGATTAAACCTTGTTTGACTGGTTAATTTACGTAAAAACCCAAATTAAGTTATTAATTGGGTATGGTTCTCAATGTAGGTCAAAATGGGTTCTGAAGGCCGAATTGAAGGTTCTAAACCCTAGAGATTATTTTTCTATGAATTTTAGAGGGTTTATTCTATTTTTACTTTGCCTCGAACCTCGTGAATTGAAGTGGGTTTTCTTTAGGGTTACAGATTATCATTTAGTTCCTTGGAATTGCTGTAGCCCTTATCAGATCATCCCACTTTCCTTCTTATTTGGTTTGTCTGACCTGTGTTTGGACCCTGAATTACCCTGTATGCAGATTATACTGGTAAAATTGCATTTTTACCCCTTATGACTTTATTTCTCCTTAAACTTAGAATTCTCTGAGTTAAGCCTTTCCTTGAGTTATGTAGGAGCTTTTATCCTTTGTATTGGGTCAAAATGAGCTAGTTATGGCTCATGATGAGGTTCTCATCAACAATGGATACCGAAAAGACAACTCTCACTTTGTTTTGTAGGGATGAAAGGACATCATAATGTCAAAAATTGGATATACAAAATGAAGGATGGATGACTCAAATTAGAAAGACCTATAGAACCACCAAGTCACCATCGAAGATCTTTTGTAGGAGGAAGAAGGTCTACAAGGAGGAAGACAAGGAGACCACCACCACCAAGGAAGCCGATGGGTGATGGACTCCGGATGCTACAAACATATGACAGGAGACAAGCGCCTATTTTTGGACCTCCAACCTACGGATGGAGGAACGGTTACATTTGGCAACAACCACAAGGGCCATATTATTGGCCTTGGTAAAATAGGTAACCCACTCTCTCCCATCTCAAATGTTTCTCTAGTTAAAGGACTAAAACATAATCTTTGAAGTGTAAGTCAAATATGTGATAAGGGCTTTAAAGTAGTGTTTACTTCTAAAATGTTTGAAATTATGCATGCATTAACCAATGAAACCCTTCTTAAGGGAACTAGATTTAAAGACATTTATGTCGTAGAATTTGATAAAAATGGCACTTATGAATGTCTTGTAGCAAATGATGAGTTAAGTATATGGCATAAAAGACTAGGACATGTTCATATGAAGCTGGTTCAAAAATTAGCTAAACATGAACTAGTCCGAGATCTTCCTAAAAGAAAATTTTTAAATGAGCTTATTTGTGATTCATGTAAATTAGGTAAGATTATAGAATCTAGTTTTAAAAGCAAAGAAGTTATATCCACATCAAGACCTTTAGAACTACTTCACCTAGATCTGTTTGGACCAACAAAATATGAGAGCCTCAGTGGATGCAAATATTGCCTTGTAATTGTAGATGATTTTTTGAGGTTTTCATGGGTCTCCTTCTTGAGATCTAAAGGAGTGTTTTCCGTCTTTTCTGTTTTTTGTAGGAAAATTCAAACTGAAAAAGGCTACCAAATCACTCGTATCCGTAGTGATCATGGGGGCGAGTTTGAAAATTCCTTGTTTGATGATTTTTGTCAAGAGCATGGTATTGCTCATGAGTTCTCTTTTCCTTTAACACCTCAACAAAATGGGGTGGTTGAGAGAAAGAACCGTACTCTTCAAGAGTGTGCTCGAACATTGCTCATAGACTTGGGGTTACCGAAGTACTTTTGGGCTGAGGCGGTTAACACGGCTTGTTACGTGTTAAATCGCACCTTAATTCGATCTGGATTGCGAAAAACTTGTTTTGAACTATACTATGGGAAAATACCCAAAATTAGTTATTTTAAAGTTTTTGGATGTCGATGTTTTGTCTTGAATACCCGCTCTAATTTAGATAAATTTGATGCCAAAGGTGAAGAAGCCATCTCTATTGGTTATTCCTCACGTAGTAAGGCATATCGGGTTTTTAACAAGACCACATTAATAGTGGAGGAAACCCTTCATGTCTCCTTCTATGAATCTCCTCATTCCTCCATTGACCGAGTCAATATGGATGATGAAGATGATTCTACTATTGATGTGTCTAACATTCCAAACTCCAATATCCATAATCTTCCAAAAGATTGGATATATCAAAGGGATCATCCCGAAAGTCAAGCCATTGGAAGTGTTTCTGATGGCGTTAAAACCTGATCTCGCTTTAGTTGCTCCTTTGGTCTCTCCGCCTTTGTATCTCAAGTTGAACCAAAGAGTGTCGAGGAAGCGTGCTCCGAAGAAACTTGGATGATGGCCATGCAGGAGGAACTCAACCAATTCCAAAGGAATGAAGTTTGGGATCTAGTACCTAAGCCTGAAGGGCAAACGGTAATAGGTACCAAATGGGTATTCCGGAACAAGTTGAATGAATCCGGTATAGTTATTCGAAACAAGGCTCGGTTGGTAGCACAAGGGTACAACCAAGAAGAAGGAATTGATTTTGATGAGACCTACTCTCCTGTAGCTCGACTCGAATCAATTCGCATGTTGCTTGCTTATGCCGCCTTTCTTGGCTTTAAACTCTTTCAAATGGACGTTAAGAGCGCATTTCTTAACGGATTCATTAAGGAGGAAGTTTTTGTAAAACAACCTCCTGGTTTTGAGTCTCATGATAAGCCTCATTTTGTCTACAAATTAAATAAGGCACTATATGGTCTAAAGCAAGCTCCTAGAACTTGGTATGAAAGGCTCAAAGACTACTTGTTAAATGCAAAATTCTCAATAGGGGAAGCTGATTCCACATTATTCATTAAAATAAAAGGAAAATACATTTTATTATTTCAAATATATGTAGATGATATTATATTTGGTGCTACTAATGAATCTATGTGTAGAAAGTTTTCAGAAATTATGCAGGAAGAATTCAAAATGAGTTTGATGGGTGAGCTCAAGTTTTTCTTGGGCTTGCAAATCACTCAGCTCAAAATTGGAACCTTTGTGTGTCAATCAAAATACACAAAGGAGATGCTGAAGAGATTTGATATGAACAAAAGTAAAGGGAAGAACACTCCTATGAGTGTCACAACTTCCTTAGACTTGGACGAATCAGGTACACCCATAGATCAAAAGCTCTATCGTAGCATGATTGGATCTTTACTGTATTTAACTTCCAGTAGACCTGATATTTTGTTTAGTACCTGCTTATGCGCTAGGTTTCAACCAAACCCTAAACAATCACACCTAAATGCTGTAAAACGAATATTTAGATATCTAGTTGACACATCTGATTATGGCTTATTCTACCCTAGGAGTCCACAATTCAACTTAGTTACATATAGCGATGCGGACTACGCAGGTAGCCGCACCGATAGGAAGAGTACTAGTGGGACGTGCCACTTCTTAGGCGAATCACTAGTCTCTTGGTTATCAAAGAAACAATCTAGTGTAGCTTTATCAACTACAGAAGCTGAATACATAGCCGTCGCACTAGCATGTTCCCAAGTGCTTTGGATGAAAAATACTTTGAAGGATTTTAACTTGATATTTAATAAGATAAAAATATTATGTGACAATACTAGTGCTATCAACCTCTCGAAAAACCCCGTACATCACTCTCGCATAAAGCCTATTGATGTTCAACATCACTTCTTGGGAGATAATGTACTTAAGGGAGAAATCGAAGTTGAATTTATTTGTACTGAACTGCAATTAGCTGATATTTTCACTAAACCTTTGAATTATGATCGCTTTAATTATATACGTAGGAAACTAGGCATATGTAAGCTAAGTGATATTTGAAGAATTTAGTGATTTAATGGAACCTCTTTTGTCATGAGCATAGATAGAACCTTGATTTCACTAAGTTAGAAGCCTTCATTCTCAGTTCAAACATCTAAATGCACATTCTATCCAATAGCAGACGTCTGATTAAATCATCAGACGTCTTATACATTAAATTTCGTCGTCTAAACATCTGGGACAGACGACAATTTTATCTACCAAAACAGTCAAATCAGACGCCTGGTACACCACACAGACGTCGGAAATGTCGTCCAAATGTGTTGACAAACGTCTACCTCGGAGACAGAACATGTACTACCTGTCGGACGTCTGAATATGTGGTTAGACGTCGTAGAGGTCGTCTGACAGGAAAAGCGGACGACCCTGTAACTTTAGACGAAAATCCAGGAAGGTCTGTCTGCAGAAATCAGACGTCTAATATTATATTTAGACGTCTTCATTGTCGTCTGAGGAAGAAATCAGACGACAACCTGGAGAATAAATCATTTTCCTGGGGAGATTCCTGCAGAAATCAGACGTCTATTTATATAATTAGTCGTCTCATTTGTCATCTGATGAATAAAACAGACGTCTCCCTGAAATGGGCTAAAATCCCTCTGGCAAATCCCGACGTCTGACGTCGTTGCCAGACGTCTGATCTGGGGAAAAATCTGCGCATCGCGGCTTTTCTCTGGACGGTTTGAAATGCAAATCTCGCCAACTTCAGGGGGAGACTTGCTACGTGACCTTGGGATATAAGATCCCCTTCGCAAAGGTCCCACTCTCCTGTCCAAAATCCGTACCCCACACAAAATCTGTGCGCCGCTCTCCCTCACACCCGACGGCCCACTGTAGCAGTTTGCGAAGTTCTGCTCGCCGCCAGACGACCGTCGCGCCTCTTCGACGATTGACGGAACTGCTGCTCCTCTGCGCGCGTCCTCCCTGCCTCTCGACAGCGCATTTGGAGGCTTCCCTCCTCCCGTGGGTATATCCTCTCCACTCCTAGGGCGTCTCCATGATCTTTTACCCACGACCTTGTAGCATCTTGTAGCATCTAGTTCTCCTTCTTGATTCACTTGACCTACATGTGCATTTCATATCATTATCAGCCTTAGAACCCTAACCCTCGGTCAAGAAAACCCTGTTAGCCCTAGCTGCATCTTCCATGGCAAGGGTATTACCTCATGAGGTTCAAGCCGACATTTTAGTGGCTTGCATCCAAAGGTATATTGCCAGAACTACATGGCAGGTTGTATTGCCTCAAGGCATACTGCCACATATTTTTTCAATGATGATTGCAGTGTTTGAAACTATGTTTTGGGTGAATGTTGTTTGGTTGGTTGAATGTTCTTGCATGGCTGTTTCTTTTTTGCAGGTATTCTATCCTCAAAACACCACTCATTTTTTTCCTAAACCTAACCGCCCATTCCACCAAATATGCCTCCCCGTAGGAAGCAAGTTGAGGGATCTTCCAGTTCCTCTTCCACTTATTTGGCAGATCAATTGCGGGGTGACATCGCTAGGCAGCGATTTCGTCGTTTCGCGAATGCCAAAGTTAAATGCCCTCGTTTTATTGTTTGGAATGATTTTGCCCATTTGAACCTTTGGGAACACTTCCAAACTCTCCATCTTTTCCAATATTTTGATCGTCAATTCCACTCCGGCATTGGAACTCTTGGTGTGTTCCCTGATCTTTGCCGTCTCTTTTATGCCAACATCGTTGAGGACTATAGCAACGATGAACTTGAACTCCATACCCGCCTATTTGGTCACGAAATACACATCACATCCGAAACTATCTCCGACCTTCTAGCCATCCCCAATGAGGGAAATGATTTCAATGACATTATGAGGCAATACGACCCAGAAATCATCAATCAAGAGTTAGTTCTCCCGGAAAAATATGTTGAAAACCTTGGCACTCTACCGTGCAAAAATCTCAAACCCCTTCCACGTCCACTCTCTCGCATTTTTGGGTGGGACCTCCTAAACAAATCGGGAGGTTTTGATTACATCTCACGCCAACACAAGGCGCTCCTTTTTGTGGCCGTTCGTCATATTCCTTTCAATTATTGCCGCCTCATTGTTCGCGTCATGAATGAGGACCATGGGGCATCACTTCCGTTTGGGTCTATTCTATCCAAAATCTTTTCATCCCATTAGATTTCCATAACTGACCAAGAAGTTGACAAGAAAATTGAGCCTTACAACCGGGCCACAGCCGCCAAGATGCATATACTTAGAGAACATCTTGAGCCCACCGACGAACCCATGGAAGAAGAGCCCCTTCCACCCTTTCCAGACTTCCATGAACCACGGCCCCTTCAAATAGAAGCTCCCCGCTCGAGCTTTGATGAAGCATGGGATCCAGCCACAGATTCCCTCTCCTCCGGCATCTCCCTCCTGCTGCGTCGAACCGGCGAGATGTACACCTATATGGGAAGCATGCGCCGTGACATCGACGAACTTAGATCAGATGTTCAAAATTTGCAGATAGGACAAGGACCCGCTCGTCGCCGCCGCCGCCAAGATCAAGAAGAATAGTTTTAGTGCTTCTATTTTTCTATCTTTTATTCTAAGTTTGTATTAAGGGGCCTTGACCCCGTACTTAATATTTTTGGGAACAAATAGCTAGTCCATGCTTAAATATTTCTATTCCTAATCAATTTTCCTTAATGCCTTGTCATCTTTTAAACATGCAATTTTACT
The DNA here is from genome assembly GCA_037157565.1 of Thalassia testudinum. Taxonomy (NCBI): domain Eukaryota; kingdom Viridiplantae; phylum Streptophyta; class Magnoliopsida; order Alismatales; family Hydrocharitaceae; genus Thalassia; species Thalassia testudinum. The sequence continues at coordinate 159,063,585 of JAZHRO010000073.1, forward strand.
CATGCACTCTACTTTGTAGATATCACTCTTGTAGTTTGGATTTCAACTCCCTTTAACAACCCTTCATGATGATATTCAAAAATGGGGAGAAGAATGTAGGTAAGAACTTAAGGAATAATATAAAAACTTCCTAAATAGATAAAGACTACCAAGTACAACCTTTAGGGGGAGGAAATAGGAACCTACAGTTATATTTTGAAAATCATCAAAAAGGGGGAGATTGTTAGTTCAACCACTCGTATATAATATTTTGATGATTTTACAAAATGAAGAAAATGAAATAAACAATAAAGCGTAACATATTATTTTCTCTCTGTAATAACATATTTGTAGGATTTCAAAAAGCTTTCCAAGATGGGAGATTAAAAGCGTAAAGACGAGTAGCATAAGTATTAGGTCTTAGGCTTTTTCATGTAAACTTTCAAAGGTTGTAATTTTCATTTTATTTGAGTCTAGAAATATTGTAAAGAGCCCCCGAACAAAACCTATAAATAGCTAACTTAGGCTCTCTACACTTAGGATAAATTAGAAACAAAAACCCAACACTTATACTTTTATCAGACGTCCAGGACAAATTCCAGACGTCTGATTTTCCACTTTAAGACGTCTGACATGTGTATCGGACGTCTAATTTCAAAGATTTCTTCTTTTGTTATCTCCTCATAAACATCAGTCGAAGGACTTCACTTTCAGACGACGATAACCTTTCACAGACGTCTGATTCTTTACCCAGACGTCCTCATACTAACCGTTAGACCTTGTGTAGGAAAAAGAATTTCCAGACGTCTGGACACATTTACAGACGTCTTCCTTTGAACCGTTGGCCATGATTTTCTATGCGTATCTCTCTACGGCCACATAATCTTTTGGCAGAAGGAGGAAGGAAGAGTATTTAGGTTTCCAGACATCTGGTAATGTTATCAGACGTCCATAACGACGTCCGATCCTCTAAACCTAGAACCTTGTTTGGATCTGATGATAATAGGAACGAATGCACCATTCATTAGACGTCCAATGAAATAATCAGACGTCTTATTAGATAATATCAGACGTCCTTCTTTTGATCTAATAGAGTCAGTTAAGGATGTCCTGCAATATTAGACGACCATAGGAAAAATCAGACATCCTGTAAGACGTTTGATACTATAATTAGACGTCTGATGTTGCTGTCGGACTCATCATTGCCCTGATTTTGTGTGGATTTCGTCCTAAACTCTTGGGATTTGTTTCCAACGGCTAGAAGAGCTCTCCCAAGTGTTCTTGAAGGTTCCAAACTTGCCTATAAATAGACTACAACTCCTCTTAGGCAATACACACCTCTTGAGATACAATTCCATTAGAAAAATCTCTTGCTCACTACTCTAAGCTCCATCTTGCCCTTGTGCTGTGCTAATACTCTGATCAAAGGGCAAATCCATACTCCCGGCTCGCTCCGTTCTGCAAATCATCAGGGAGTTCTTTTCATGCTTAGTAGATAAGAAAGCAACTAAATTATTGGGGTGCTCTATAGGTGTTATTTTTACTTCTTAATTTCTGTATTTTGGGTATCCGGCCTGTCGGGTCCCCGTCTCTTCATTTTGAAGAGAGAAACCTCCATTTAGGGATCGGAGGTGGGAATTGTAATTGAGGTACACTACCCTCGTTTAAGTAGTGTGGTTAGTGGATTGATCACCTTGTGATCGAAAATCCTAAGTCAAGAGATTGGCTTAGGTGGTGGTTTTCACCCATCTTGGATTTCCACCTAAAAATAATTGAGTATATTGTGTGATTGAATTTTTTGTATTACAATACTCTAAAATTTTACTATTCACCCCCCCTCTAGTGCAATTTCAACCTTTGCTCTGCGTGGTCTCTCAGACATTCAGAAGCCTGCGGGGGCGTCTGGCCTAGTTCCTAGACGTCCGATGGTCACCCCGGACTTCTAGAAGTCGTTCCCGTCGTCTGGCACTGCAGTCAGACGTCTGATTCGCGTTGGATGCGAATCTCAGAACCTGCGCGTACCCATTTCCTCTCTCTTAGTACGATCAGTTGAAGAAGAGGAAGGAAGACGGAATAACTCACCTTTCAGACGTCTGGACAGTCCTCCAGACGTCCTCCCCGCCGTCTGGTTGTTAGCCCAGACATCCGATTCTGGAGAAAATTCCAGAATCAGGGCGTGACTCGCCCTCCGCTCGCGACGCTTGCCCGCGCCGCAACCGTCCGCCTGCTGCTCGAGCCGCAGCAGGCCTCCCGCGTCACCCCGCGTCCGCTGCTTCCCCCGCCGGCCAGCCTTAGCAGCCCCGGCGAGCTCGCCCTCACGGCCGAGCGCCTCTTCCCACGCGCAGCACCTCCTCCAACGCTCACCGCGGCTGTTGCTGCTACTGCTCACTCGCGCTCGCTCTCGCGCACCGGCTAAAAGAAGAAGAGGAAGGGAGAAGGTGACGGGAGTGAGGGGGAGGGCGTGGCCTTTTAAGGCCGCGCGAGGAGGAGAGAGAGAGCGGGACAGAGGGCGCAGGAGGGAGAGGGAAAAAGAGAGAGAGAGACGCTCGCAGGTCTGTGCGCCCGAAACACGCGTGTCGAAAATAACCGAATCCTAGATGTCTGGAAGGGGTTCCAAACGTCTGGTCAGACGTCTGGGACACCTCCTAGACGTCTTAAAAACGTCTGAAGCCACGCGTTCGTAACATCACTACTGCAGGAAAAAAAAATGGTACAAGAAAAGTACAACTACTGGGCTCTACTAAGCCCAGCACCCTTCGCAGCCGCAGGCTCTGGCTGCTGAACACCTAGTCCTGAAAAAGGTGACAAATGTGACACGTCAGCGAAACGTTGAGTAGAGTGGCAACCAGCTAGCTAAGAAAACAGTAAAGGTGGACAAGTAGCTATTATTTTTTATTTCTTTCTTTATTTCTCTATTTACTCGTTCTTGAATTACTTCTCAGATCTTTCCCTTGATCTCGAATGTTCCTCGTGGGAACGATCTTGATTGCAGTCTTTTCTGAAAAGTAGAAGTAGCACGTAGTGCTCCCCTGGCCGGGAGAGTCCCCTGTGGTGGTCCTACCCTCAGTCAACCACCCCAAGGTCACTAACAGACGTAATGGTGACTACGGCACTCGTGATAAACGAACGGGTAGCTACCCCGCACTGGCACTTGGTCAGTCGTTTCCGTTAATGGGTGCGCCCAAAGCACAGCACGGAACCAATATAAGGCAGAGCCCTCTCAGTAACAGGGGTCCAGCCCCTCCACAGTAACCAAACAGGGGTATTGCCCCTCCATAGTCCGCTCACCCTAGCCTGACTACCCTGGTTTGCCAATGGGCCTAACAAGTCATTATAGGATGACTAGCTGAACCCCGGGACCCGTGGGGTTGTTAGCTCTCTCCCTACACTAGTAGCTCTCCCCGGTACTGCGTACGCGAGGGCCAAAAGTCGGTACAAAGTGGCCAGACATAACCCCGGGTCCCTGGGGTGGCTAGCTCCGCTCTGCACTAAATAGGGGGATAGTCACTCTCCTTGGTACTCCATACTCAAGGGCCAGCTCACTTCCCCATCCACTTTCCTAGTTCCATTCTATTTATTTTCCAGGAGCTCTACTCCTAATTCCCCGTAGGGTTCATAATCATATTTTTCAGGCCAAGCAATGCTAGGTTTCATCGTTTCAGTTTCATTCGCATATAGCCCATGTTATCAATTTATATACAAGCACCTCAAATTTAGTTTCGAACAACAGGAATTACATGTAGTAGTTACTATTAACAGTACTCTACATTTCACAGGCAGCTGTTATCCAATTACAGGCAATTATCATTATTCTATCTACTTATCCAAGACTGCAATTCAGGTATTCAAGACATTCGTTTCAGTGTTTCTGTTCCTAGGATTCATGCCACACCCTAGGATCTATCATTCAATCTAGTTTTCAAGTCATAGGATTCATGCCATACCCTAGGATCTATCATTCAATCTAGTTTTCATATCCTAGGATTCATGCCATACCCTATGATCTATCATTCATTTCAGAGATGCGTTAACGTTTGTAAACAACTAAGGGGAGCCACTCTACCCGCAAAATTGGGAGTAATGGGGGTGTGATCGGCAGGTCCATGTGCCTTCGCAACCCCTAAAGCTGCAATAGAACGAGGTCCTAACACAAGGATCGATCACAAGGAACCACTTAGAACAGGATACAAGTATTTTAAACAAGTAGAGGAACTAATTATGAGAAGAACAGAATCTTAAATGCGGGAATCAGACCTCGAACGAACCCTAAACAGGTCAAAAATGACAATTCTGACTCAAATCATACGTTTGGAACACCTTCCAGACGTCTTAAAAAGTGGTCCAGGTCATACCTCACTCTACCCCAGACGTCCAAGGATCCTGCTAAATTGTCTGGATCCAGTTCCAGGCGTCCGATCACCTCTCCAGACGTCTGGAGACGCTCTCCGCCGTCTGGTGCTGTGCCCAGACGTCTGATCTACGTGGGAGGGCGTGTCCCCACGCCTTCCTGAAACAAAACCTGCACACGCGACAAAAGCCTCCTCAACATGACACGTATTAGCACTTCGGCGGAACGGCCTGCATGGCCATATCTGCAAAAAAGGAGGTAGAGGAGAAATTTCATACCTCTCAGTCATCTGGAGCTCGCTCCAGACGTCTCCCGCGTCGTATGGACGTAGGTCCAGATGTCTGATTTTGGGAAAATTTCCCAGAATCAGAACCTCCTCGTCTTCTTCCCGCTACGCGTGAGCTCGCCACGCAGCCGCTTGTTCGCTGCTCGAGCTGCAGCAACACCAGGGGAGATCTCCTTTGCACGATGCCCTTTGCTCGCACGCCGGCCAGCCTCGAGCTGCTCCGACGAGCTCTCTCTCTTCCTCGCGCGCTCTCCCTCTTCTTCCCTCTCGCTGCATCTCTTCCTTTCCGCACCACACCCAGCAGCAGCTGCTACCCTCGCTCTCTCTCTCTCTCGTGCTCACGCTGGAGGAAGGAGGATACGATGAGGTGGTAAATGAGGGAGAGGGGAGGGGTATTTGAAGGTGTGGGGAAGGTGTCCGCAGGTCAGCGAGGGAAGAGAGAGAAAGAAGAAGGTGGCAGGTTGCAGTCTGCGCGCGACACGCATGCAGACTCGCGATCGTACGCACGCCAAAATTTATTTCCAAACGTCTGACCAGACGTCTGGACCAACTCCCAGACGTCTTAAAAAGTGTTTGATATCTCGGGTCTTAACAACATAACAAACTCAAAGGAAGTTTCGTCCCCGAAACTTGCGCTAACTAGGGTGCGGAAAAAGAACAATATACGCATAACAAACTCAAAGATGACTGAAGTCGGTTCGAAAAGACGTACCCTCAAAGAGCTCCAGGTACTGCTCCCGCATTGCCGCCTCAAGCTCCCAGGTAGCCTCCTCGTACCGCTGGCTCCTCCACAAAACTTTCACCAGGGGTACTTGCTTCCATCTTAGACTACGGACAGCTCTGTCAAGAATCTGCATTGGCTACTCGGGGTAGGTCAGGTCGTCACCCACCTCGACGCTCTCGTGGCTCAGGACGTGACTGAGATTGGCGACGTACTTCTTGAGGTTGGACACGTGAGACACGTCGTGCACACCAGAAAGCTGGGGAGGAAGGGCAAGCCTGTAAGCAACGGGTCCAACCCGCTCCAGGACCTCAAAGGGTCCCACGAACCTCGGCGCGAGCTTCCCTCTCACCCCAAACCGCTACAGGCCCTTCATGGGCGAAACACGAAGGAAGATGTGGTCCCCAACCTCAAACTGCACCTCTCTGCATTTCCGATCTGCATAGCTCTTCTGTCTGCTCTTGACAATGCGGAGTCGCCTGTGAATCTGCTCGATCACCTCCTGACTTTGCCGGATCAGCCTGGGGCCAACCTCCCACTTAGTCCCCACCTCAACCCAACTCAAGGGTGCCGTACACCTCCGTCCGTACAAAGCCTCGTAGGGTGCCATGCCGATGCTCGCGTGATAACTGTTATTATATGCAAACTCCGCCAGGGGCAAGTGCTCCTCCCAAGAGCCCCTCCAGTCCAGTACACAAGCACGCAAAAGGTCCTCAAGTGTCTGTATCGTGCGCTCAGACTGTCCGTCCGTCTGAGGGTGGTATGCTGTACTGAACCTCAGCCGCGTCCCTAGGGCCTGCTGAAACTCAGCCCAAAACTGAGAGGTAAAACGGGCATCCCGGTCGGATACGATCTCCCGTGAAACTCGTGTAGTCGTACCACGTCGCGGATATACCTCTCTACCAACTGTGCTGGTCCCAAGGTGACTTGGATCGGCAAGAAACGTGTCGTCTTCGCCAATCTCTCAACGATCACCCAGACTGCATTGTGTCCTCGCTAGGTAACGGGCAATCCCACCACCAAGTCCATGGTGATGCTCTCCCACTTCCACTTTGGCACTGGAAGTGGCTGCAACAGCCCTGCAAGCCTCTGATGCTCGGCCTTCATCTACTGGCATACTAAACACTGCTGTATGAATTCACCCACATCCCGCTTCATCACCCTCCACCAAAAGTCGCGTCTCAAATCATGGTACATCTTTGTGTTTCCGGGATGTATGGTGAACCTGGAACCGTGTGCCTCAGTCAGGAGCTCTCTCAACAGCTCCTCGTCCCTGGGAACGCACAAATGTTCCTTCATGCGCAGTACCTGGTCTGTAAAAGAGAAGTCCCCAGGGTCTCCTGACAACACTCTGTCACACAATGACTGTAAGTACAGGTCGGTCATTTGTCCAGTGATGATGCGGTCTATCAGCTCTGGCTTTGTCTGTCGTGTCACCGTCATTGCCCTACAGTGCCCCAGTAACTCTAGGGGCCGCCAACTGCCCATCTCCTCCATGAGGCTCCAACTCTGCACCTGTAAACTGGCCAAGTGGGTAGGCGCCTTTCGGCTCAAGGAGTCAGCCACCACGTTGGCCTTTCCCGGGTGGTAGGAAATGCTGCAGTCATAGTCCTTCAGGAGCTCCAACCAACGTCTCTGTCTCATGTTGAGCTCCTTCTGATCAAACAAGTATCTGAGGCTCTTATGATCTGTGAAAATCTCAAAGGTCTCACCGTACAAGTAGTGCCTCCAAGTCTTCAGCGCGAAGACGACATCTGCTAGCTCTAGGTCGTGGGTAGGGTAGCTATACTCATGGGGCTTCAGTTGCCGCGAAGCATAAGCGACAACGTGACCCCTCTGCATGAGCACACCCCCTAACCCCTGCAAAGAGGCGTCCGTGTACATAACGAACCTACCACTACTGTCTGGTATGGTGAGCACGGGAGCCGAAGTCAGCCTCTCCTTCAGCTCCTGAAAACATGACTCACAAGCGTCTGTCCAAGTAAAGGGCACATCCTTCCTAGTCAGCTGTGTCATAGGACGTGCAATCTGCGAGAAGCCCCTGATAAACTACCTGTAGTAGCCTGCCAGTCCAAAGAAACTGCAGATCTCAGTAACCGTACGCGGTCTCTCCCACCTGAGCACTGCCTCAACCTTGGCTGGGTCCACAGCCAAGCCATCCCCGGAGATCACATGACCCAGGAAGGTCACCTCCCTCAACCAGAACTCGCACTTGCTGTATTTGGCATACAACCTACGTCGTCTCAGTGTGTCCAAAATCATCCGCAAATGCTGTCCATGCTGCGTCTGATCTCAAGAATAGATGAGCACATCATCAATAAATACCATCACGAACTGGTCCAAGTACGGTCTAAACACCCGGTTCATCAAATCCATGAAGGCAGCGGGGGCATTGGTCAGCCCAAACGGTATGACCAGAAACTCGTAGTGTCCGTACCGAATGCCGAAAGCTGTCTTGGAGACGTCTGCCTCCTTGATCCTCAACTGGTGGTATCCAGACCTCAAGTCTATCTTGGAGAATACCGTGGCACCTCGCAGTTGGTCAAACAAGTCATCAATCCTCGGCAGCAGATACCTATTCTTGATGGTGACCCTATTCAGCTGTCTGTAGTCCACACAAAGGCGTAGGGTACCATCCTTCTTCTTTACGAACAATACCGGGGCTCCCCACGGAGACGCACTAGGCCTCACAAAGCCCTTCTCCAGAAGATCTTACAACTGAGACTTGAGCTCTCGCAACTCAAGTGGTGCCATCCTGTACAGTGCTGTAGACATGGGGCTGGTCCTCGGTACCAGTGAGATCTCAAACTCGATCTCACGCTTGGGCATTAGTCCTAGCAACTCATCTGGGAACACATCGGGGTACTCTCTGACCACCGGGATACTCTGGAGGTCTGCCACAGGGCTAGGTTTCGCCACCACACAAGCTAGGCAACCCTTACACCCCTGGCCCAAAAGTCTCGCCGCCCGAAGTGCAGAAATGCACCTGAAGCCTCCCTCCACTGGCTGCCCGTGGAACTCGAAAGAAGGCAACTCTGGTATGGAGAAGACGATCTTCCTCTTAAAGCAGTCCACCAAGGCGTGGTAAGCGGACAGTCAGTCCATTCCCAGAATTACGCCAAAGTCCTCCATCTGTATCATAATCAGGTCAGCAGGAAGGCTGTGTCCCCCAACACTGACCTCACAACCTGTGTACACCTCCTCAGCTACAAATAGTTGACCACTCGGACCTCTGATCACGAACGGATCCTCTAACAATACACAGTCCTGCCCCAAACTAACCGCAAAACTGGCAGCGACAAACGAGTGTGTGGCACCGGAATCGAAAAGCGTGTAAACAAGTCTGCCGGAAATTGAAACCATACCTACCACCACTGATCCCGAAGCTCTGGCATCCCTGTGTGTCAGGGAGTTGATACGCCCCTCAGCCCTAGTTGCGGACGAAGCAGCCACACTCTGCGTCGGATGGGTAGCCGCTGGCCGATACCCTCCCCGCGACTATTGTCCTCCTCGCGCCTGGAAACCGCGGCCTCCTGCTCACCCTCCAGTGCTCGACGCGAGAAGCATCTGCTGACTTCCAGCCCTAGACGGGCAGTCCCTCCTGATGTGGCCTGGCTGGCCACACTGGTAGCAAAGGAGGACTCGACTCCCGCCCTAAGTGGGTCCCTGCTGACGGTTGGACAGGGGTCCGGTACTAGCAGCTGGCCCCTATCGGGGGCCCCCAAAGGCCACTGACGGCTCTCTTGTCGGCCTTGTGAGAAGTTTGGCTGGTATGGCCGCTTTCGCCCGCTGTCAGTATCGCATGCGGACGGGTTGGTCTCTTCATACGTCATAGCTGCCTCCACCACCCTCGAGAATGTAGGCAGCTTTAGGGGTTTGACATACCCCCGAATAGTAGGCCAGAGCCCCTCGGTGAACCTCCAAAGGCACTCCTCCTCAGTAGCCACGGTTGTCACTGCGAAACGAGACAGCTCCAGGAAACGCGTACGTACGCGCTCACGGTCATCATCCCCTTGCAGAGAGTGTGGAACTCCCGCCTCCTCTAGTCCTGCCACGACTGGGGCAAGTACTGCTTGCAGAAGAGGGTGATGAACTGGCCCCAAGTCGGCTCGTCCCTCTCTTGACCCCTTACCACCCTCCACCACCTGTGTGTCGCGCTCTCCAGCTGATATGTGGCAATGGCCATGCGGCACTCCACAGGGGAGCGAAGGGTGTCAAAAACCTTCTCGATCTGCTCGAGCCAGTCCTCCGCCTCGATCGGATCCTCATCCCCCTTGAAGGAGGGGGCTTCAGCTTCCGGAACTATCCGGAAAGCTCAAAGTGGCACTGAAGTGGAGATGCTGGTGCGCCTCTAGGTAAAGAAGCCTTGTGCTCGGAAGTGCCGGAGGAAGGTGGGGGTGGTGGAGGCCCACCCTCTCCCCCGCGTCCAGCGCCATGTCCGTCTCGTGGTCCCACAGAGGACTCCCCCTCCGTAGCCCCAGGGAGAGGCACTCGTGGCGGCAAGTGAAGCTCCTCTCGCACGATGTCCCGTATCAACTGGGCGAGGTCCTAGGCCTGAATGACCGGGAGCAGTGGTTGGTCCACTGAGGCGTCGGTCTCAATGCGCTCGCCCCTCCAACCTCGTCCTCGGTCGCGTCCGCGGCCAACCTTGCTACCTCCTCGTCGAGGCATCTCCTACAAGGAGACGCGAACACGGAACAGAAAGATGTCAATACTAATCGATATTCAACGAAGAACCCTTAAAATAGATGTCAAAAGGTACGTTGTGGTGGCTACTCTAATTACAGGCACATGAATTGGTTATTTTCCAGCCAGTTGGTTCACTTCTCGAGACGACCTTGCTCTGATACCATCTTGTTACGACCCGGTTCCCGAATTCCTACAGGACACGAGAATCGTGTAAGTTCCCTACTAGGAGGGGTGACGTAATAATATGCGGAAATAAAATATAAAGCAATCTCACAAAAATCAATCGCACAATGTACACAGGTATTTTTAGGTGGAAACCCAAACCGGGTGAAAACCACCACCTAACCCTCTCGAGTTAGGATTTTCCGATCAACCAAGTTGATCAAAATCCACTAAACGAATCACTTTAAAGGAGGGTGATTCAACCTCAGTACAACCACGCTACAAGTACGAGGGTAGCGTTCCTCAACCCCTTCTCTCCACGAGAAGGATTTTGTCCCACGAAGGAGACGGGAATTCGCAAAGCGAATACCCAACCAAAATACAAAGATAAAATAAAACAACAGTCCTATAGAGCCAACAAAATTAAACCTAGCTTCTATAGGAAATAGGAAACTCCCCTTTGCAAGGAGTGCGTCGACGATGACGCGGTGCGTGTGCCACGCGATGGCGCTACGTCGCTCTCGTTAACAACGCCGGGAGAGCGGGTGCGCAACGGTTGAATGCTCTCAAGGAAATGGAGCTTGAGCTTGGAGAGCAAGAGAGTCTTTTCTTTGGACACAAAAGGTTTGAAAGTGTATTGCAAGGTGTGTGTCTTAGTGTGTATGTGTGTATTTGTGTTACAAAAGTTCCCCTCTATTTATAGAGGCCTTAGGAAGGCTTTGGAAGGCTTGGAAAAGCTTCCATAGCCGTTGGGTGCAAAGCCCAAGAGAATCAGGCCGAAATCAGGACAATGATTGTATTTGGCAGGGTTATCAGACGTCTAACTCTGGCATCAGACGTCTGGAAGGCCACTTTAAGACGTCTGATTTCAAGGTCAGACGTCTGATTCTATGCGGGTTTCTCCCTGACTTGAATCAGATCTAAACAGGGTTTTTGTGCAAGTCCATCAGACGACATACATGACGTCTGGCACTATGTATGGACGTCTGGAAACCTACTTTTACTGTGGGAATTGATTTCCAAACGTTGCAACGGCTAGAAAATCTCTGAGAAGAGATTTTGGGTCAGCCGAGGCAAAACGGTCATTTATCAGACGTCTGGAAAGTCGTACGGACGTCTGATAAGGCTCTAACGGTCATAATCTTGAGTGTTTGCTAAGCCAGCCAACGGTCCACTAATTGGACGTCTGGCAAATCCATCAGACGTCTTCTAAGACGTCTGGTCTAAGGTCTGGACGTCTGATTTCATCAGACAGAACTAACTATGTCCAGCCTAACAGTTATCAGACGTCTGAAACAACAGTCAGACGTCTTAAAATACTTTATCAGACGTCTGATTTGTGAATTAGACGTCTGGAAAGTCTGTTTTAACCCTATATTGGTTTTCTAAGTGTTCTACAGAAAACCTAAGTATCCTAGGGTTGTGCCGGTGTTCCTAGGACTACTGTTAGGGTACTTTGAGGCTCTTTAACATAATTTTCTAAGGAAAATAAAGAGCAAGAAAGATAAAGATAAAAGTACATGAAAGGATTAAAAAGAATCTATCCTATTCTTCTTGTCTTCTATCTTCAATCTGTCGCTCCACGCGAACCTCCTCTGTTTTCCGTCAAGCTCCTCCAATCCGTCCTGAATGCGAGCTCGAGTTCCGTCTAAACACGTCCACATTTGCAATTGACCTGAAATCTAGGACTCAAATTGCAAATGTTAAATAACACGTGTTTTGTTATCATCAAAACAAATGATCGTGGTGCTCTAGCACCAACAAATCGGACCGACTCGACTGATCCTAAGACCCAGTCGTCCAACGAGAAAGTAACCAAAAAGCAGTAAAATAAACTATATTTACCATGCAAGTAACTAATAGTAACAAAAGTACAGCAGTAAAGAAAAGAACTACTACAGTACATACCACCACAACAGTAGAGAATTAAAAATAGGTACGGAATATGAAGTTTACAATAAAAGAGTACAAGGTGAAATAGAAATAGTCACTACTGCAGAAAAAAAAATGGTACAACAAAAGTACAACTACTAGGCTCTACTAGGCCCAACACCCTCCGTAGCCGCAGGCTCTAGCTGCTCAACACCTGGTCCTGAAAAAGGTGACAAATGTGACACGTCAGCGAAACGCTGAGTAGAGTGGCAACCAGCTAGCTAAGAAAGCAGTAAAGGTGGACAAGTAGCTGTTATTTTTTATTTCTTTCTTTATTTCTCTATTTACTCTTTCTTGAATTACTTCTCAGATCTTTCTCTTGATCTCGAATGTTCCTTGTGGGAACGATCTTGATTGCAGTCTTTTCCGAAAAGTAGAAGTAGCACGTGGTGCTCCCCTTGCCGGGAGAGTCCCTCGTGGTGGTCCTACCCTCAGTCAACCACGCCAAGGTCACTGACAGACGTAACGGTGACTACGGCACGCATGATAAATGCACGGGTAGCTACCCCGCACTGGCACGCGGTCAGTCGTTTCCGTTAACGGGTGTGCCCAAAGCACAACATGGAACCAATATAGGGCAGAGCCCTCTCAGTAACAGGGGTCCAGCCCCTCCACAGTAACCAAACAAGGGTCTTGCCCCTCCATAGTCCGCTCACCCTTGCCTGACTACCCTGGTTTGCCCAGTGGGCCTAACAAGTCGTTATAGGACGACTAGCTGAACCCCGGGGCCCATGGGGTTGTTAGGTCTCTCCCTACACTAGTAGCTCTCCCCGGTACTTTGTACACGAGGGCCAAAAGTCGGTACAAAGTGGCCAGACATAACCCCGGGTCCCCGGGGCGGCTAGCTCCGCTCTGCACTAAATAGGGGGACAGTCGCTCTCCTTGGTAGTCCGTACTCAAGGGCCAGTTCACTTCCCCATCCACTTTCCCAGTTCCATTCTATTTATTTTCCAGGAGCTCTACTCCTAATTCCCCGTAGGGTTCATAATCATATTTTTCAGGCCAAGCCATGCTAGGTTTCATCGTTTCAGTTTCATTCGCATATAGCCCGTGTTATCAATTTATATACAAGCAGCTCAAATTTAGTTTCTAACAACAGGAATTACATGTAGTAGTTACTATTAATAGTACTCTACATTTTACAGGCAGCTGTTATCCAATTATAGGCAATTATCATTATTCTATCTACTTATCCAAGACTGCAATTCAGGTATTCAAGACATTCGTTTCAGTGTTTCTGTTCCTAGGATTCATGCCACACCCTAAGATCTATCATTCAATCTAGTTTTCAAGTCCTAGGATTCATGCCATGCCCTAGGATCTATCATTCAATCTAATTTTCATATCCTAGGATTCATACCATACCCTAGGATCTATCATTCATTTCAGAGATGCGTTAATGTTTGTAAACAACTAAGGGGAGCCACTCTACCAGATAAATCGGGAGTAATGGGGGCGTGATCGGCAGGTCCACGTGCCTTCGCAACCCTCAAAGCCGCAACAGAACGAGATCCTAACACAAGGATCAATCACAAGGAACCACTTAAACAGGATACAAGTAGAGGAACTAATTCTGAGAAGAACGGAATCTTAAACGCGGGAATCAGACCTCGAACGGACCCTAAACGGGTCAAAAACGACAATTCTGACTCAAATCAGACATCTGGAACACCTTCCAGACGTTTTAAAAAGTGATCTAGGTCATACCTCACTCTGCGCTGTTCCCCAAACGTCCAGGGATCCTGCTGAATCGTCTGGACCCAGTTCCAGACATCCGACCACCTCTCCAGACGTCTGGAGACGCTCTCCGCCGTCTGGTGCTGTGCCTAGACATCTGATTTGCGTGGGAGGGCGTGTCCCCGCGCCTTCCCGAAATGAAACCTGCATGTGCGATGAAAGCCTCCTCAACACGACACGTATCAGCACTTCGGCAGAACGGCCTGCATGGCCGTATCCGCAAAAAAGGAGGTAGAGGAGAAATTCCGTACCTCTCAGTAGTCTAGAGCTCCCTCCAGACGTCTCTCGCGTCGTCTGGACGTAGGTCCAAACGTCTGATTCTGGGAAAATTTCCCAGAATCAGAACCTCCTCATCTTCTTCCCGCTGCGCGCGAGCTTGCCACGCAGCCGCTTGTCCGCTGCTCGAGCTGCAGCAGCACCAGGGGAGATCTCCCCTGCAAGACGCCCCTCCGCGTGCACGTCGGTCGGCCTCGAGCTGCTCCGATGGGCTCTCTCTCTTCCTCGCGTGCTCTCCCTCTTCTTCCCTCTCGCTACACCTCTTCCTCTCCGCACCGCACCCGGCAGTAGTTACTGCCCTCGCTCTCTCTCTCGTGCTCACGCTGGAGGAAGGAGGATACGGTGGGGTGGTGAACGAGGGAGAGGGGAGGGGTATTTGAAGGCGTGGGGGAGGTGTCTACAGGTCGGCGAGGGAAGAGAGAGAAAGAAGAAGGCGCGGGTTGCAGTCTTCGCGCAGCATGCACGTAGACTCGCGATTTTACGCACGCAAAAATTTATTTCCAGACATCTGGGAAGGCGTCCATACGTCTGGACCAACTCCCTGATGTCTTAAAAAGTGTTTGATGTCTTGGGTCTTAACAACATACAAGCATGCAAAACTCATGCAGGGTACATACCTCGCACTTTGCATGCTATCAGACGTTTGGTGTCAGCTTCGAACGTCCTGCGGCTCCGTTAGACGTCTAGATAGCATCCTAGACGTTTGATACTATGGAAAAATGGTTCCACAGTACGCCCTGTGAAGATTCTCATCGCGCGACTCTCCACCCACAGAACAGCACCTACTGCTCCAACAGCTACAGGAGGTCGCAGAGCTCCTCTCCACGAGCACCCTTGGCCGCACCTCCTCTCCCACACATGCTTTCGAGCTTCTCGCACCTCCAGCTCCTTCCCTCGCCCACCCTCCCTCTCTCTCTCCTTCGCCCACGCTCTCTCTTTCTCCCTCTCCTCCGTGCTCCGCCCCTTTCCTTCTTCCCCACTCGCGGCTGCAAGGGGAGGAGGGAGGAGATGGTCGCCGGCGGCAAGGTGGTGGAGGTGGTGGTGGTGGTGTGGAGATGGAGAGTGAAGGGGGGTTTTTTTAATGAGGAGGGTGTGTGCATGGGTGTGTTGTGTGGGAAGAGAGAGAGAGGGACAAATTGTGAAATCTCCCCCGCGAAGTTTCCTCCTTCCTTGCATAGGCCAAGATTTAAACCCACGGGGTTTAAATTTGCACTTACACCCCTACCATTTTGGGAAAACCGACCCCTGGGAAAGGACATTTCACTATACCTTGCTTAAACTCAAATCTTTTGACTTTCCACACTGGCTTCTTGTACTCAGGCTTTACCCACACTCAATTAGGCTAAATAGATCTCAACTTCATCTAAAAGTAGGTCACAAAATAAGAATGAGCCAAGAGGTTCAATAAGGACTTACTTCTACTATTTATCAAAAAGCAAGATAGTGTGAGGATCCATCTTGGTTTCTGTATACCCTCCTGATGTTAACCCCAATAAATTTGGTTGCTACATTAGTTATTATGCACACCTTTTGTCATTACCCTAGATCTAGCCTTTTATTACCTGCATGTTCTCTCTCTCTCTCTCTCTCTCTCTCTCTCTCTCTCTTTCTCTCTGAGGTGATTTGGATGAGTCCTTCCCCTTTCTAGAGAAGTCATCAACTTGTTATCACATAAAATAGATTTTAGGGGATCCATCCTCTTCTCAATTCTTGAGACCCTGGAAAAGCTATTCATTCTAGATCCTTTGAGTATTTGATACATGTCTTCTACAATTCTTGGCTTCAAGAATTGATAGACACCTGGAAAATCTAGCCCCCACTAAGAACAAAAATGCATATGGTGTGTTTTTTAAATTTATTCTCAAGAACAGTAAATTTCCTAACATTCCTATTTAGTCCTATCAAGGGAGGAGTACTCCCATAAATTCTCCCCTTAAGCATCGAAAATTGTTTGCACTGACAACACCAGCATGGCTATAGCCATAGTACCCTATATCTTTTGCCCAACTTATGGTCCTTCAACCAAAACCATAACCAAGAATCTTTGGTTCTAAAACCCTCCCAATTGGCTTTTGGCTACCAAATCCTTACTCGAACCATCATGATTCATCCAGTTAGCTTATTCCACATAACCTTATCAATTCTAATACCCAACTTGTTACTCACAACCAATTATTGGATTTCGTCTCTTAAAAAAGGCCCAAACTTGAATACTTCACTTGCGTCCCTACATTGGTTACTAATAGAAGTAACCTTACAATACCAATACTTTATGGTTATTCACTAGAAGATACCTTGGGACTCATATATTAAAATCCAAAGGATTCACTCATACCCTCAAGGCTATACACTCCTTTCGATCCTCTTGAATTGATTCCCATCATGACCTACTAGTCATTTTTTGATGTATTCCCTTTGATTGATTTTCCTAAGATCAACATGGCCTATCAAGTTACAAGGGTATATTTCATACCATGAAGGAACCTAAGACCTCATATTTGACCCTAAATAGGATTAACAGCTCCTTCATCAAGATTACCCCATAATTAATGCATTAAACCCCATTTTGGGTCATTAAGGGAGCATTATGCTCAATTAGGCACAATTAGGATTTCACGAGGGTCTTTCTGCAACTTATCCCTTAATTGTTCCTAAAATTATAGTTTCATCATGTTTAATTAGCCATTAATCCCATTTACGGTAAATCACCCATAATCACATGGAATTCACCTCGACAAGTTTATTTAATGTTAGATGCTTCTCGTTTAACGTTAAATGACCCTTAAGCAACCATTTAATGTTAAATCTACTCCATGTTGGCAAAATAGCCCACATTTACACACTTTGGTCCCTAAAATCCACATGCACTCTTCCTAGACATATGACCATGATGAACAAGTACCCTGTAGAAGATCCAACACAAACTTTTCCTTTCATTTTTCAACTTGATTTTGTCTCCAGACGTCTAATTGGCCTATTCCAATTGCCTAACCTTTTGATACAAGAACCTTGCACAAGATCCAATTCAAATAAGAGACTCGACCTTCCAAAATCAGACGTCCAATATGCCCTAATCATACATCCGATCAACCTACCAAACGTTTGATATTGTGCTATTAGACATTAATTATTATGCACACTTATTAAAATTTGACCAAATCACCTTGGCTTTATTCCCAACGACTACAAGACCCATCTCAAGCATTCTAGAGCCTTCCTAACACATCTATAAATATGCTAAAGGGTCTCCTTTGTCAAGTAACACCTAAGAATAAATTCTTTCCACCAAATACACATTGAGAGAAATCAAAAAGAGAAAATCAGCCATTGCTCTCCAAGCCTTACACTCCACACCTAAGAGCACCGATACGCTGCAATTCCATGCCACTACACTTCTATCTAAGGGAAGAATATTCTTAACCCTATAGGAGCTTAGTTTAATTTATAGTTTAGGCTCTATAGGTCTTGGGCATTTATGTTGTGAATTCTCATCTCCTTCGAAGTCGAAGTGCTCTTCACAAAGAAGAGTAGTTGTTAAGGTACACTACCCTCGATCTAAAGTAGTGTGATTGTAATAGAGATTACATTATCCTCATTCAAGTAATGTGTTACTGGATTTGATTGAGTTGAGTTTCCAACTAAAAATAACTTGACTCATTATGGTGTATGCTTGTGTGATTGATTTATTATTAAATTTGATCATCATTTTATTTAATCGCCCTATTCACCCCCTCTAATGCAATTTTAGCATGTTAATTAAAGTGGACACATTGTTAACTCTTCAATGCTTTTAATAATGATTAGTCCACCTCTCATTTGCAAAATTATGCCAAATCAGTAGTGAGGACTCATACAAATGTTATAGAATTCACTCACATCTAAAGTGATTCCTCTTACTTAAACCCTAAAAACTATTTATAAAGGGTTCTTATGTCCTATTCTAGCCAAGTACTAAGAAGATTGCGACAATTCCAACTATAATTGGCCTTAAGTTGCACACTAAAGTTGTTGTCATACTCCTTACAATTGGAGTTTTATAAAATTTAATCACTGCTCGTTTGACTTTCACATTTTAGCCCTAAGTCAAATAAGGAGCGAAAAGCAAGTGTAAGCATGTGCAAAGAAATGACCATATGATTTTACAACTATAATTGTGTGAATTTTGGGGCAAAAAGACAACCATCAAAGTGCAATTGTATTTTCATAGCCAACAAAGTAGGATTATAAAGGTAGTTAAAGAAAAGGCTGCGATTGTACTTAGCTAGCCAGGCAACATCATAAAAAGTTGTTATTTTCAAGTTGTTATTTTCAAGTTTACTTTCTTGCAGTTGCTTATATACATAGTTAATTTATATTCTACCTTTAAGTAAATTTAAATTGCATTTTTAAGGCTTACATTTTTAAGATTTTGATGAGAGTTTAAGGATAACCAAGCGTACATATTTTAAACATAACATAATTATCATTCAACTGTAGCACAAAGTCCAATAATTTTAATCTAATTTTTGGCTAACAGTATCACGACCCACTCCCGACTTCTTATAGGACTTAAGAACGATTCGCCTCGACAAACCCCAAGACCCAATCGTCTAACGAGAAAGAACCAAATGCCATAATCATTCCAGAACTACACGAGAAATGTAACTAAGCAGAAAAATATATGACTGAAAATAAAGTAAAGAAAACAGCAAACCACTAGTATCTCACATTATACAGTGGAAAGTACAAATATAGAACATAACCATCACAATTGAAACTAGTAGAAAATACAACAGAATACAACTATGAGCTACAGGTACTCACTACTGACAAAACTATGTAAAAGAAATGGCAGGAAACTACAGCAGGGCTCGATTAGGCCCAGCGCCCTCAACAGCCGGTGGCTTTGGCTGCTCAAATCCTTGACCTGAACAAGGTTATAAATTCTGTGGTCAGCTAATGCTAAATAGAGTGGTGGTTAAATCATATAATTTAAACAGGCAGCTAACTAAACATGCATTTAACAGGTTATTTATTATCATCCGTTCCTAATTATCGTCTTTCTGATCCGAGTATTCTAAACCGGTTCCATAACATTTCTCAATCTTCTTATTCCCTAAGGGAACGATCTTACTTGCAGTTTCCCATGATGCAAGATATATACATGGCACTCTTCTGGCCGAAAGAGTTCCCTGTGGTAGCCTTACACCCGGTCTATTACCCCGAGGTCACGGTTGCGACGTAGCGATGACTACGACACGCGTGATAAGCGCACAGGTAGCTACCTCGCACTAGCATGCGGTTAGTCGTTTCCGCTAACGGGTACACCCAAACGTACAGCATGGAATAGCAAAGAGCCTTGCCCCTCAAAAATAGGGGTCTCGCCCCTCACAGTCCGCGTACCCTCGTCCAACTATCCTGGTCCCCCCAACGAGCTAACAAGAGTCGGTGTAGGGTGGCTAGTCCTAACCCTGGGTCCCATAGGGTGGCTAGCTCCCTCCTTACACTAAGTAGCTCACCTTGGTACCACGTACACGAGGACCGAACAGGAGTCAATGTAAAGTGGCCAAACCCACCCCAGGTCATAACCCAAGGGGCGGCAAGCTCCCCTCTACTCAAAAGGAATAGTTGCTCTCCTCGGTACTACGTACACGAGGGCCAGCTCACTTCCCTTAACTAAGTCCGAATAACTGGCCATAAGCAACATGTTCCCAAAACCCATCGATTTTCCGTACTACAGTATTCCTGGTTTCTTACTAAATTCCCCGTAGGGTTCGTACATAGACTTTCTTATTCCCATATCTAGTTCATTGTACGAAAAGCAGGCAACTCAAATTCTACCATGAATTTCTTAGTAGGCATAATGTCGTTCATTTACAAGTAGCTCATGGTTTATTTCTTTCCAGGAAATAATTTAATCATTCACTAAATGTACATTCATTTCTTCCAGCCTATGATTCATTTCACAATCCTATGGTTCGATTCTATAGCAGCATGCATTTAACTCTCTTCAGTCCTAGGGTTCAGCTCACAACATAGGTTCAGTTAATTCTATGCATGCAATTTAATAATTAATTCATAAATTTATGTAAAACCACTCTACCAAGATGACAAGAAGATGTGGGGGCACAGTCGATGGAGCTTGCAATCCCCGCAGGTTCTGTGTACACCACGAATGAATGACTTATCACATTGACCCATATATCAAAATGATCTAAAAAATGTACAGACATTATACCAATATGTAGGGAAACTCGAAAGGAAACCAACGACGTTTTGTTTGCGGAAAATCGACTCGATTTGGATCCTGAACGGGCCCAAAAAATACAACTCTGATCAAAATCAGACATCTGGGAAGAGTCCCAGACGTCTTAAATGATCTCAGGGACTCACCTTGCTCAAGGCACCTTTTCTGGACGTCTGGAACTCCATGCAGACGCCTGAAGGTGGCTTCAGACGTCTGGAGACACTTCCGGACATCTGAAACTGCCTCGGTTCTCGCACCAATGCGCTTCCCCAACTTCTGACATACATATGCGCATGGTCAGAAATTTTGGCAGGAGACAAAACAAAATACGTGCTATCAGACATATGAGATTTACCTACGAATGTCCGACCCAACGTCTGGAGGTCACTCCGAATGTCTGATTTTGAAGAAAAATGATTCCGCGGAACCGTTTTTTCGACCCTTTTCTTCTCCGCAGTAGTTGCAGCAGCTTCTCCACTCTCCATCACCTCCTCTCGATTGTGGTGTGGAGAGAATGGAGGAGAGGCGGGGGTTTATAAAGACTCAGGAGAGCATCGGGGAGAAGGGCGTGCGGCATGGAGGGGAGTGAGGGAAGATGGTGCCGTAAGGGGATGGAGTGGCGTAGGGGTGAGGTGCGACGTGCGTAGGGAGATGGTGGTGGGAAAAATTACGGGATGTCCTTGTAATTTTCCTTTCCCTCCTCAAAACCCTAAAATAAAATCTAAAGGGTTTAAAACTACACAAAAATCCCTACAAATCCCAAAAAAACCAAACAATCCTAAAGAAGGGTCATTTTATACGATCATGAGAATTGAGTGATAAAAAACATAATGTAATAACTAGAATTATATAATCTATTACACCATGTAAACCACACATGACTTTTAAATGCAAAGGTAATCCTAAATTGGTTATAAACGTGAAAGAAAAACTAATATATCTTAATTTACCAGGATAATCCATTGGACTTGACCTATATCTAATATTCAAAATTTTCCTCCTAAAGGAGAAAAATGATATATCATGCTTGATGAGCACCAAACATCGAGATGCAACGAAGCAATTGACATAAGCATGATGAACATTTTGGATGTAAATGAAATAGTACGTAACCTGAGGTTAAGAAACTTATATAAATTGATAGAGGAATTCATCGTACCGATAAGATAATACTTGATTTTACAAATATCGAATTTTATTTTTGAAGCAGAAATATCGAGTTTTATCTCTATATCAAATCATCACGTCTTCAAGCATGTTTTTTTATATTTGACATGCGAATTAAGCACAAAACAACTAATTTAGAGTATTTTTTATTATGTTTTCATAATGATGCTTATCAACATAAGTCAATAGTCGAATTCTTCAAAGTGTCGAAGTAAGCCAATAATTTTGGACTATTAGAAATTGGATAAGTTGAATTAAAATTTGTCGTTATCTAATCACATGTATGAAAAAATTATTGAATTTGAGAATTTAATTACATCTATTCGGATACAATTGTTATATGATAATGTAAGAATTCATATTGAAATCAGTGAGATTTAGGAGAGTTTTTTAGTCATATATTGGAAGTGGGTAAATCTCTTGGAGGATATAAAGGGTTTCTACCTCCAATGACTTATGTAATAAAGAGTGAGAGGTGGGGCTGGGGACAAAGCACGCACGCACGCTCACCCCACAATGACCCAACCCAACCTCGGCTCGGGCTCGGGTGAGAATCAATTTATAACTTAGACTCTTTTTACTACGGATTTTTAATCTCACAATTTTGACTTCATTTGGTCGATCAAAAGGTAAAATTGGTCGACTAATTATTTTAGTCAATTAATGAGTTAAGTTTGGTCGATATATTTGTTTGATCGACTAAAAAGTGAAGTTTAATCAATTAATTGATTTGATCGATTAATGGACTTAATTGGTCGATCAATTGCCGTATTTCCATAAATTGGGAATTTTCATAAACATCTGGTTATAGGCTCTACATAAGGACCATGAAGAGTCTTTCATTTGATACACAACAAAAGCAGAAAAACTCTGTCCACTCTCCCCCCTCTCTCGTTCTTATCTCTCTTTCTTAGTGTGTTCGTTCGACGTGAGATTGGTAGAAAAATCTCCAATCGCTTTTGTTGATCTTACACAAGGAGATTCAGAAATCCATGAGAAGTTTTGCTTGATCAAACATTATATTGGTAGATCAATCGGGAATTTTGTTGGAAACCAACTTGCCTTAGCTTCGTTCTTCTGAGATGATTTTTGAGAACATCCAAGATCAGAGTGCGTCGAATCTTGGAGGTGGATCGTTATACCCTTGGAGGAGTTCGTCAGATCCCGACACACCGGTATTCTGGAGGGCGATACATTCTCTAAGGGAAGTCCTTAATCGGCACTTCGATCGAAGTAATCTCTAACATTTATTTGTTTTGTTTATTTATTTTATTGCATGTTATTTGTTCTTTATTTTATTTTGGATCTTGCCAAAGCATATTTGTCTTGTTTAAATTAGTATTTTTTATTTATACGAAAATGTTTGAAATGCATATGTTTTTATTTATTTATTTACTTTATGTGTTTATTTCAACAATCTTAGAGAAGGTATCACTTCTTTCTAAAATATTTAGGGTGCCGGAAATGACTTTCAAATCATGTGTAGATTTATCTAGTATGCCCGATAAATTCAATAGGCAAAATTTCAAGCATTGACAACAATGCGTGAGAATTTGGTTGATCATTATTGGTTTGATATCAACGTGGAAAATCAATTACCCGATTTTGGATAAGGAAAAACCCACTCCTGAAGGCCAAAAGGCTGTGGATGTGTGGAATGAGCATAATCGTATTTGTCATGGTTACATCTTATTGACATTGTCCAATATACTATTTGATGTATACAACACATCCACATCCACTGCGATGGGGGTATGGGAGGAGTTAGACAATAAGTATAATACTGAGGATCTTGATATTGAAAAATACTCTGTCACAAAATTTCTTAAATTTCAAATGGCTGAGGGTAAATCGGTATCGGAGCAAGCACATAAATTTCTGTTATTGCTCCATGTTTTAGCAGAGGCTGAAATGAAGCTTCCTGAGAAGTTTCAAGTTATGTCTATTATTGAGAAATTTCCTAAATCTTCGGAGGACTTCGGGATGACTCTCAAGCATATGAAGGGAAAGATTTCTCTAGATAACTTGATGATAGCCATTGCTATTGAGGAAGAGCATAGGAAATAGAAACATGTAATGCCTGTGGAATCTAAGGTGAATGTCATGACATCTAAGAGTAAGGAAAATAAAAATAAGAACAATAAAAACAAAACGAAGGCTAAACCCGAGATCCAAAAGAAATCCAAGAACAAACTATGTTGGCACTGTGGACAAGTTGAGCTTTGGAAAAAGGATTGTCCTTCTAATAAAGCTCAGTAGAAGATCACAAATGGGAATCCTCAAGTGAATATGATCACCAAGGAGGCCAAGCCTAGCGATGAGTATGTCTTAATAAAATCCTAACTCTATGTTATTCACGATCTTACTGAATGACTCGTGGATACTGAAGCCAATGTACATATTTGTACTAATAGATCATTCTTTTCTTCCTATCAGGCCTGTAGTGACAGGACATGAAGATAGGGAACGATTCCACAACCAAAGTGCTGGGATCCAGACGTGTGGACTTGAGGTTTTCCTCAGGGCGAGTCTGAACATTGTGCAGGGTGTTGCACATTCCTACTGTGAAAAAGAATATTCTTTCTGGTTCCTTGTTAGTTAGAGAGAGTTTTGAGCTAAACTTTAATTGTAATAAAGTTGTTATGTTGAGACATGGAACATTCTTTGGAAATGGATATTTGGTAGATTTTGATCTATTATTTGGAGTGAGATGTGATGTGGATGTATCATCTAGAAATGTTCTAAATAATGTTAGTTTTTATTCGATTAAATTTGTTTGCAGTAATATTGAATCTTGTGATATATGACATAGTAGATTGGGCTATGTAAATTTCAATTTTTTAAAAAGAATGATGAAATTAAATATGATTCATGAACACACCATAGATAAAACTAAGAAATGCGAGATATGTGTGCATGCTAAATAAACTATGAAGCCTTTCCACTATATTACTAAAGATACTGAGGTTCTAGATTTGGTGTACACGGATATCTACGAGTTTAACGGTGTGTTGACTAGAGTCAATAAAAAATATTTTATCACCTTTATAAATGATAGTAGTAGATACTGCTATGTATATTTGCTTATATTTGCTTAAGTCTAAGGATGATGCATTAAGTAAATTCCTTATCTTTAAAAAAGGAGAAACACAAAGGTTAGATAGAGGAGGGAATATATATACACCCAACTTATTTAATAAACAGTGTCAAGCTTTTGGTATAGTTCATGAAGTGACAACTTCATATTTCCCTCAATCTATTGGGATAGTGATGGGAACACCATCATGAACTATAACTAACTCAATTTGGTCTGATAAAGTCAATAAAATCTCCTACATAACCTCAGGGGTTCCTAAATGCTTGATATTCTATTTTGAGAAGAAAAGATGAAAATAGTGTTATTTCTATAATTTTACCATCTTGTCTCAAATACATAATAACCACGGGGTATTTCAGGGGTTTAGTAAAGGTCATTTGGTCATTAATGTCTAACAAGTAGGTCCATACAAACAAAAATGGGTTTTCACGTATTTTAAGAATTAATGGACATCTAAAACTCTAAAAATAGACTTGCTTAATTAACAAAGGTTTTGGTCAGGATAAAATTCACCTAAACCCTCTAAAATTCATGGAAAATATTTTATAGGGTTTGGTACCTTTGATTTATGTTAAGACCCGTGTCATTAAGCCCTTTTAAGACGTCCATACTTTAGGTTAGACGTCTGGTAAGACGTCTGGACTGAGGGTCAGACGTCTTGCAAGATGTCTGGACTCATTCCCAGACGCCTGAAAATCAAAATTTTCGTGTACGTCCTCGCGTCTGCGTGCGTGCTGCGCATGGACAGTACATGACCATCGTTTTCTTCTCCTTCTCTCTCTCCTCTCGCCTGACGCAAACCCTAACCCCACACCTTATATAATCCCCCTCCTCTCCCTCACACCACCCCACTTCTAGCCACCCTTCTCCTTCCTCCAGCGAGAGTAGCGAGCAGCGAGCGTGAGCGGCATAGGAGGAAAGGAGCAGCGAGGGGAGGAGAGGAGAGCAAGCACGCGAGCTCGTGTGGGAGCTCGCCAGTGAGCTCACGGCCGATCGGCGTGTGCACAAGGCGGAGGAGTGCGTCGGGGAGGTCCTCCCCGACACTGCTAGATCCGGAGCAGCAGGCAAGCGGGTGCGGCACGGCCACGCGTGGCGCGAGAAGGCGAAGGCAGGTTCTGGTTCTGGGTTTTTCCCAGAATCAGAAGTCTACATCGACATCCAGATGACGTAGACGACGTCTGGAGGAGGTTCCAGACAACTGAGAGTTAAGCTTTGCGATGTACATCGTCTTTGCGGATACAGCCATGCAAGCCATTCCGTCGAGGTGCTGTTTCGTGCCTTATTGAGAAGATTTTCGTTGACGCGTGCAGGATTCACTTCGAGAAGGCGCGGGACATACCCTCCCACGCAGTTCAGAGGTCTGGGCGAGGCACCAGACGACAGGAAGCGTTTCCAGACGTCCGAAGAGGTGGTCGGACGTCTGAAACTGGGTCCAGAAGGTCCAGCGGAGTTCCTGGACATCTGAGGAGTGGCACAGGAGTTGAGGTATGGCTCTGGACTCTTTTAAGACGTCTAAAAGGTGTTCCAGACGTATGATTTGAGTCAGAATTAATATTTTTGACCCATTTAGGGTCCGTTTGAGGTCCGATTTCTGCAATTAAGATACTGATGTTTCCCGTATGTCTTCTTCTACTTGTTGGAATACTTTCTATACGGTTCTGAGTAGTCTCTTGTGATAGGACCTCATTTCGTTGCGGGTTTGAGGTTTGCTGAGGCACGTGGACCTGCCGAACAAGTCCCCACTACTCCTAGGTTTACTGGTAGAGTGGCTTCCCTTTAATTTAATTATAACCTAATTGCCTATGTGGAATGAATGATTAGAACCTAGGATATGGCATGAATCCTAGGACTAGAAATACTGGATTGTCTGTATTGAATGAATGAATTACAGTCTTAAATGAGTAGATAGAATGATAAAAATTGCTAGTAAATGAACAACAGCTGCCTGTGAAACGTAAAGTACTTGTGTTAGCAAACTATTGTATGTGAATTCCTGTTGCTTATGTTAAATGACATACTATGAGCTGCATGTATATAAATTGAAATTGAAAAGGTGAATGTTGGAAACATGAGCTATCTGTGAATAAATTGAATATGGAATAGAGTTACAAATTACATGTGTAAAACCTAAGAATGGAAATAAAAATGATGAAACCTGGTATGGCTTGGCCTGAGAAACATGAGCATGAACCCTATGGGGAATTAGGAGTAGAAGTCCTGGAAATAAATGGAATGGAACTGGGAATGTGAGTGGGGAAGTGCGCTGGCCCTTGAGTACGGAGTACCAAGGAGAGCGACTGTCCCCCTGTTTAGTGCAGAGCGAAGCTAGCCGCCCTTGGATTGGGACCCGAGGTTAGGATTGGCCACTTTGTACCGACTTTTTAGCCCTCGCGTACACAGTACCGGGGAGAGCTACTAGTGTAGGGAGAGAGCTAACCACCCCACGGGGCCCGGGGTTCAGCTAGCCGCCTTACATCGACTTGTTAGGCCCACTAGGCGAACCAGGGTAGTTAGGCGAGGGTGCGCAGACTGTGGAGGGGCAAGACCCCTGTTTGGTTCTTAGGGGCTAGACCTTTGTTACTGAGAGGGCTATGCCCTATACTGGTTCCGTGCATTCCTTTGGGCGCACCCTCTAACGGAAACGACTGACCGCGTGCGAGTGCGGGGTAGCTACCCGTGCGTTTATCTCGCGTGCCGTAGTCACCGGTACATTTGTCAGTGACCTTGGGGTGGTTGACTGGGTGTAGGACCACCACGGGGGACTCTCCCGGTCAGGAGAGCAACACATGCTACTTCTACTCTTCGGCAAAGACTACAATCAAGATCGTTCCCACGAGGAACATTCAAGATCAAGAAAGAGACCTGATCGTTAAATGGTAAAAGAAAGAATAATTAGTTAAAGAAAGAAAGAAATTGAAAAACAATAGCTACCTGTCCACCTTTACTGTTTAGTAATTGGTTGCCACTCTACTCAGCGTTCGTTGACGTTTTGTACTCATAACCTTTTTCAGGTCCAGGTGTTGAGCAGCCAGAGTACACAGCTGCAGAGGGTGCTGGGCCCAGTAGAGTCCAGTAGTCGTATTTCTTTTGTACTCATTTGTAGTAGTGAGTAGCTTCTTGTACCTTTATATTCTGTACTCTTTCATTCTACACTTTATATTCCTGTACCTCTTTTAATTTTCTACTGTTGTGGTGGTGTGTACTATAGTAGTTTACTTCTTTACTACTGTACTTTTGTTACTGTTAATTGCTAGCATGGTGAATGTAGTTTATTTTACTACTTTTTGGTTACTTTCTCGTTGGACGACTAGGTCTTTGGATCAATCGAGTCAATCCGGTCTCGTGCCATATAGGGATTTAGGAACCGAGTCGTAACAATTTGACTATCAGAGCCCATTTTGACCTAAAACATAGTCAGACAGAAAGTTGCCCAAATTTGGGCTTCTATGTAATTTACACAATCAAACTTGGTCAAAACCTAAATTTGACTTTACCATTAAATTTCTTGGGTCCAAATTAGGTTTATACCAAAATTTTTGCCCAATCTAAAATTACTTCGACCTAGTTTACATTTTGGTCCAAGTTTAACTCTTATTCTCTCAAATAACCCCTCAGCATTTGAAATCCTTGCAAAAGTCCCCCAACTTTTTCATCTTCTTCTCAAATCAGTCCTTGCCACCATTGGAGGTTAACCGACCTCCAGGTAGGCTTTGACTGACTCAAATCCCACGCAAATGGCAATCAAATCCGACCAAATTTGGTGAGATTGATGTTCACACATATGAAAACCTATTAAGATCGATTCTAATTCCTAAAACCCACTAATTCGTGCTTGCGAGCCCACGAAATCAGTGGGATTCTTCTTGAATCCTAAGCAAGCTTTAAATCTTGTTTCCTACTCTTCAGGCTCCCCTAAGCTTATAAAAGACTCCACCATGGCATTCCTTACCTCAGCGAGAAATTGAGCCAAATCTAGCACTATTTCCTCTCCTCCTCATCTCACTCCGCCTCGCTTCGGCTACCCCTTCCTCAGAGCTTCTTCACTGGCTGGTCTCGACTCCCCAGCTTCTTCTGCACCTCGACATACCCCTGAGGCGTTTCCTCCCCCTTCGTTGTCGCCGTTCTCTCCCACCGGGGCTCCCTTCGTCTCCGACGCCGGCCATACCAGACCCGGCATCGCTCCTCCTCGTCGTCTGCTACCTACTCAGATCAACTCCCTAGCTCCGCTACTTCACAACTTCATCTTCGCCACTCCGACTCGACCACCACATCGCCTCCTGCAACTTCATCTTCCAACTTGCCGACATACCTCCGGTGAGCCCTAGCAGCTTCCACATGCACTCAAACATGTCGCTCCCATGCTCCACACCTCCACCTCATCACGATGATCAAATGCCCTCACTCACCGAGGGCTATTGACCCCCCTATAGTGCCACCGAACACACACGCCTTCACCCACACTCACAGCCTTCGCCCGAAGGTTCCCGACCACGCCACCTCACCTAGACACCTGCAGTGCACTTGTTGTCACCTGGCAACGCTTTTGAAATCCTCTATCGTGGCCGTGAGGCCCTTTTGTGATTTTCAAGTGCCAGCCCCCATCACCATTAAAGAACCTCCTTCGAAGCGAGCTTCAAAGCTCGTTCTTCGTCTACAGCTCCAGCTCTCGGCATCAGGAGTCGCGGAATCACTCCAGCAGCTCGTGTGGACTGAAGATTGAGGGTGTTGACCGCCTTTGTTCCCGAATTGAATGGAGTAGCTTCGCGATTGCCTAAAGAACGATGTGGGATTTTAGTCCCACATCGTTATTTGATGAGCTCCCGCAGTGACATAAAAGGAAAAAGTCACCCCGACCCCTCTCTTAATACACGAGGGGTCAGGTCCCTCCATCACTGCTGTCACTCCTCGGTGCCACACAGCCCTGGTCTCGAGTATCCGCATACTCGATTGCTTGAATACCTGCCTGATTGAGAGAAAGAGAAGAGGAGGAAAGGAGAGAAAGAGAGAGCAGGGAAATGGGGGGCTTTTGCTCTTGAAAGCCCCCAACACTTAGCCAAAATTTGTGAGTTTCCTCCCTTGTGCGTGAAGAGAAAAGAGAGAAGAAGAAAAGTGCCTAAGGAAGGAGACAGGAAAGAAGAAGAAGAAGCCAAGGAGAGAAAGGAAAGGAAGAGAAGCAACTGAAGAAGAAGCCAAGAAGAAGAGTGCCCTCTTGGCACTGTAGCATCTGGGCGGTTAAGTCGTCTGACTGAAGTTCCAACCATCTGATCTCTGACAGAGAGTGCACTGTGCACTCAATTTACGTGGCATTTGGTTGACTAGTACTATTGCATTATTTAGTATAGTTGTAATAAGGTAATTTGGTGACTCAAATCACCATTTTACCCTAATATTTTTGACTATACTGATTCTTGCTTCTACCCCATAAGCACTGCATCACTCCACTGATATAAACCCTCACTCCACTCACTAAGCCACACCCCCAAAACATCCCCCGAACACACCCACTCTCACGCACACAGGGTGCCCTAGGCACGTGCACTCCGACCACCCCATGCCACGTCGACCCCTGCACTATGTTCGTCGTGTCTCGGCAAAGCTATCTGAGCTTTCTGACGAGGCTGTTTTCGTGTTGACAGGTGTAGGCGTCTCCACCGCCATTAACGACCGCGAGGAGCTTGCTTGCAAGCCTCCTCCAGGTCCCCCCACTCCAGGTGCATAGCCCTAGGTTGCGCAGACTCTCCTCGCGCACAGCTCCAGGTAGGCAATTGGTTTTAAAGGCCCCAGTAGCAGCTGCAATCAAGGGAAGCCTCTTGCTGCGAACGCACACGAAGGAAGGCGCTACGTTTAGTCCCACCTCGGAAGCTGTTGAGCTGTCGCAGTAGAATAAGAGGAAAAGATGCAGTAGCCTCTTCGCCTCCTGACCACGGGGTGAGGTCCCACTCACCCTCTCACCGCCTCATCCGTGACCCGATCTCCGCAGAAGTGGCTTGACCCGTATACCCGACCTGCACTCCTCGCCTACCACCGCACGCCGTGGGCCTGGTCCCGGGCGCATACCCGACCCGATTACCCGAGAAGCATCTCTCGGAGAGCAAGCTTAAGAGAGAAAGAGGAAGAGAGATCGCGGGTGCGAGTAGGGGTAGGTTTTGCTCTCGCAGGGAAGAAGAAGAAGCCAAGGAAGAAGAGGGTGGAAGACCAGAAAAGCTAAGGAAGGAGAAGGCAAGGCTGAAGGGGAAGAAGTTGAAGGTTGAAGGGCTGAAGAAGAAAGAGAAGAAGCCAAAGGCAAAGGAAAAGAAGGCTAAGGCACGAAAAAGAACAGAGAAGAAAGGAAGAAGAAGGAAGAAAGCTAGCCAAAGATAGAGATCAGAGAAGAGAAAAAGAGAAGAAAAGCACAGCACTGTAGCAGCCATATTTAAGACGTCTGATTTATAAAATCAGACATCCATTTTTTGTGCTTTCTTTTTATACATTGATATTCAGTATTTACATTTACATTTTTGCATTACAACTTTGATTTTCATTGCATATTCAATTTCTCAAAGTTGTACTCTTGATTTTTAAACCCCAATTTGCTCCCTGTGTTTGACCTCGGACTTAAAACTTCGAATAATAAAATCTATTTGTTTTCAAGCGATTTCAACTATACTACGATGCATACATTTTAAACACTGATCTCGTTCAACGAACATTTTGGTGCCGTTGCTGGGGAGCAACGGGCGATTTAGAAATCTTGATCACAATTTCTGATTTGGTACTAAGTTGATATCTCTCTTTTGTTGTGATTGTTTCAGGGGAGAAGATTCAAAAGAAGACAGCCGCACAGTAAACACACCTAGGGCAGGTAATCTATGATTAGCCCTTTCTCTTAATCCCCTCGTTTTGAAAAGGAAAAACAAGATAAAAATCAATTAGGACTACCTGATTTCCATCTTTAGCTAAGTCATCAAAGTTGCCTGATTTTGATTTCAACAACAAATATTGATTTGTGCATCCATTTAAGATAACTAAGGCTACCACCTTCTTGATTGAGTCCTAGATATCATATTTTTGGCAACTAAATTGGACCAAAATTAGAGCCAAATTAAGGATTTCGATTTAGGATTTTAGAGACACATCTTTCTAAGCAAGAATCAACTATTCCAAAAAGAGGTGTGCCTAAGCCTTGGTTGAAAAGACTTATTCAAGAGAAACCCTAAAACTCAAGCTCTTAATTTCACTAGAATCCAAAAAGAAAGGACCTAAAGCATCTTAAAGGACAAACAGGTGAAGTTGACCCCCTTGTTGGGTCAACCAACCTTGAAATTAGGTCACTTTTGCACTCAATACATCTAAAGATCAAGTGGAATCCTAAGCACCTTTGCTTTTAAATAAAAGTGGTAGACTTAAGAGGTCAAAGTCCCCATTCTGGTTTATCTGGAATTTTAGTGACAAGAGAGGTCGAGTGGGGGAAACCCTGTAACTCGTGGGAATGCTCTACCGTGTAGGGGTCTTTGTGGGACTCTCCCTCTCTAGCTGCCCAGGTATTTCTCAGGTGAACGGCTTTCTGACTAAGGGGTATCATCCGCCTCGAACCTCTATAGTCATCCAAATTTTTGGGTGTCTTGATTGGGTCCAGCACATTCTACTCTCGTCCAAACCATCAGTGCATGTTTGGTAGGAGGTCCTTAAGACCATCCTTATGACCTCCTTTAGCAATTCACTCCCGCCGAGGCCAAGCCTTGACGTCCATGTTTGTGCAGTAACCCCACCACATAGACATCTCCTCTGATTCATCAAAACCAAATTATCCTTCTTCCATCATCATGGCACAACCAGTAGAAGAAGAGAACAATCTTGAAAACCAACTCTAGCGCCTGAATGATCTATTTCAAGCCTTTGTAAACCCGCCGCAGCATCCTATGATACGAGGTCACTATAATCTCGCTGCGGTGGCGATCGAACCTCGAGTCCAAATCCCGGCTGGAGGTCTTGATTTTGAACTCAAGCCCAACATGATTCATGCTATTCCAAAATTTCATGGGCTTAATTCTGAGGATCCCTTCCAGCACATTAAACAACTCAAACATCTAGCCCAGACCTTCGGGTCAGATGACCAAAATCGGGATATTTTTCTTATGAAGATGTTTTCCTTCTCTCTCATGGACAAGGCAGCTCACTGGTATCAGATTCAGATGCATCCAATCAACATATGGGTTGAACTGTAATCCGAATTCTTGAAAAAGTTCTTCCCAGTTGGTCGGATGAATGCCTTAAGACACCAGATCACACACTTCACCCAGCAATCTGGAGAACCTCTTCATGAAGCATGGGACCGTTTCTTGGATCTCATGCAAAAGTGCCCCCATCACGGAGTTCCTAAATGGGAACAAGTCCAGTCTTTTTACCAAGGACTCCGTGAAGACATCTGATTATTCGTCAATGCAACATGCGGAGGAAATATCATGGGTCAACACGAAGACATTGTGTGAGAGATTCTCGAGAATATGTGCGAGAACTCCATCAATAATGACTCCATGGGCTTATTCGACCGGACGAATGCCTGCGCATCGACGAATCCATGGGGAGCACATGAGACGTAGGGCCTGTCCACATCCGTCGACTTGGAACTGATGGCTAGTCGGTTGGACAAGGTCTCTATCATCAAGAAGAAGGTGGATGAGCTGACTCGACATCTGCAGCAAGACACCTCTGTGCAAAACCCATTTGCACAGCCGCCTCTTAGGAGGGAAGCTGTGCATAACATCTATCACCGATCTTCTCAGGGGATGAACTCGTATCCACCCTCGTCTGACTCTAGGACCGGAGGAAGCTCTGATCCGACCTACTCTAGTTGGGGGAACTCTAACCCTTGTACTCTAACTTTCCTGAGGTTCTTCAGACCTGTGAGGACCTCAATGGCATCCAAAATGACCCATTCTCTAATACCTATAACCCTGGATGGCGGAATCATCCTGTTACGACCTGATTCCCGAATCCCTACAGGACACGAGACCGGCCCGTCTCGACTGATCCCAAGACCCAGTCGTCCAACGAGAAATAACCAAAAAGCAGGAAAGTAAACCACATTCACTATGCTAAGCAACTAATAATAAAAGAGTACAGCAGTAAACAAAGTAAAAACTGCTACAGTATCTATCACCACCACAACAATAGAACAGTAACAAGGTACAAGAGTATAAAAGTACAGAAAGTAAAGGTACAGAACGTAAAGTACAGGAGTCTGAACTCACTACTACAAAAAGGTACTACAAAAGAAAGCTACTGCTACTGGGCTCTACTGGGCCCAGCACCTTCTGCAGCTGGAGACTCGGGCTGCTCAACATCTGGACCTAAAATGGGTTATGAGTACACAAAGTCAACGAACGCTGAGTAGAGTGGCAACCAACTAACTAAAGCAGTAAAAGTGAACAGGTAGTTGTTTATTCCAATTACTTTATTTCACAAATTATTCCTTTTTGCCCATTGGTTTATTCATCAGATCTCTTTCTTGATCTCGAATGTTCCTCGTGGGAAAGATCTTGATTGCAGTCTTTTTCGAAGAGTAGAAGTCGCCGTGGTGCTCTCCTGGCCGGGAGAGTCCCCTGTGATGGTTCTACACCCAGTCAACCACCCCAAGGTCATGGATAGACGTAACGGTGACTACGACACGCGCGATAAGCGCAGAGGTAGCTACCCCGCACTGGCACGCGGTCAGTCGTTTCCGTTAACGGGAGCACCCAAGTACAGCACGGAACAATATAGGGCCTAACCCTCTCAGTAACAAGGGTCTAGCCCTTAAGAACCAGACATGGATCTCACCCCTCCACAGTCTGCGCACCCTCGCCTGACTACCCTGGTTTGCCTAGTTGGCCTAACAAGGTAGTGTAGGGTGGCTAGCTAAACCCCGGGTCTCGTGGGGTGGCTAGCTCTCTCCCTACACTAGTAGCTCTCCTCGGCACAGTGTACACGAGGGCCAAGAAGTCGGTGTAGAGTGGCCAATCCTAACCCCGGGTCTCGACCCAAGGGCGGCTAGCTCTACTCTACACTAAACAGGGGACAGTTTCTCTCCTTGGTACTACATACTCAAGGGCCAGCACACTTCCCCACTCACATTTTCATATCCATTCCATATATTTCCAGGATCTCTACTCGTAATTTCCCATAGGAATCATGCTCATATTTCTCATGCCATTCCATATTCAGTTTCATCGTTCACATTTTCGTTCTCAGGCTATACATATGCAGCTCGTATTTCTATCATTCACATTCCCATTCTTAGGTTATACACATGCAGCTCATATTTCTATCATTCACGTTTCCATTCTCAGGTTACACACATGCAGCTCGTATTCTAGCATTTAACGTATACAACAGGTAAGGTTACATGCAACTATTTCACTAGCACAGTTAATTCATATTTCACAGGAAGCTCTTGTTCATTAACAGGCAGTTGTTTTCTATCTACTCATTCAAGACTGCAATTCAAACATGCATACAAACATTTCAATTGTTTCTCGTCCTAGGATTCATGCCATATCTTAGTTTCTAATCATTCATTCCACACATGCATTTAGGTTTGTATTTAAATTAGAGAAAGCCACTCTACCAGACAACCCAGGAGTAGTGGGGGCTCAAATGGTAGGCTCACGCGCCTTAGCAAGTCCCGAACCCGCAACGGAACGAAGTCCTATAACAAGGAACCATCACAAAGGAACATTTAGAACAGTATAGAAGCCTTCTAACAAATAAAGAAACTCACAAGGAAAATACTAATATCTTATTTGCGTAAAACGGACCTCAAACGGATCCTAAACGGGTAAAAAATAGGGCTACTGTCTCAAATCAGACGTCTGGAACATCGTCTAGACGTCTTAAAAGTGTCCAGAAATGCACCTCAAGCTCTATGTCGACCCCAGACATCCAGGAACTCTTCTGGACCGTTTGGACCCAGCTCCAGACGTCCGACCTCCTCTCCGGATGTCGGGAAGTGCTTCTAGCCGTCTGGTAAGCCGCCCGAACGTCTGAAATGCGTGGGAGGGTGTGTCCCGTGCCTTCCCGAAGCAAATCCTGCACGCGACAACCAAATCTTCTCAAAATAG
The DNA here is from genome assembly GCA_037157565.1 of Thalassia testudinum. Lineage (NCBI taxonomy): Eukaryota > Viridiplantae > Streptophyta > Magnoliopsida > Alismatales > Hydrocharitaceae > Thalassia > Thalassia testudinum. The sequence goes on from JAZHRO010000073.1 coordinate 159,099,283, forward strand.
CCACGCAAAGTGTAGCTGCGAAGCAGCCTGCATGGCTGTATCCGCAAAGGGAACGTACCTTTGCGAAGATCTCTCTTCATACTCTGAAACCACCTCCAGACGTCCGCTCCGTCGTCTGGACGTCATTCCAGACGTATAATTCTTGGAAAAACCCAGAACCAGACCCTACTCCCGCTCGCTCTCGCCGCGCGCAGCCGCGCCTCGCCTGCAGCTTCGGTTGTAGCAGCCGCGCAGCCTCGCGAGCTCGAGTTCCTCCTCCTCTCTTCATGTCGCTCTTCCTTGTCGCCGCTCTCGTGCTCTCTCACTTGCACCAGCTCCTCTCATAGGGGTGGAGAGGGAGAGAAGAAGGGGCTAGTGGCTGTGGAGTGGGGAGAACGAGAGAGGAGGAAGGGGGTTTATAAAGATGGTGGGTTAGGGTTCGCTGGAGGGGGAAAAGAGAGAGAGAAGAAGGGAAGAAAAAGAGAGGGTACTGTCTGCGCACAGCCCGCCTGCAGACGCGAGCTTGTACCCAAAAATTTTGGTTTCCAGATGTCTGGGAAGGTGTCCAGATGTCTGACCCACAGTTCAGACGTCTTAAAAGGCTTAGAACAGAATGGGTCTTTACACATCCCAAATTCCTGTAGGCGGGAAATAATCAGAATCAAAGACTACCATATCAACCTCGTCCACAAGCTCCTCGTCCATATCATCTGCCTCAGCCTCGGCCCAACCCCACCTATCAATCCTGGCCAACCCAAACAAATCAAATGACTTTTATCCTTCAGACTCTGGCTGACATTCAGAAGATGAATGCGGCTATGCAAAAACAGCACAAGGACGAGATTACAAAGGTTCGCAATCAACTCACCCAGATGGCGAATTCCCGCCAACCTGGCATACTCCCTTCACAACCACTGCCAAATCCAAATAACGTGCTAAACCAGAGGCGCGTTATGAATCCAAATTCGGGCCAAGCCCACATGATTTATCAGGCCCCTTTTGTTCCATCACCCGACAGAATGAAAGCTTCGACATCGTATGCGGGATTTCAGCAGCAGCCTCCTATTTTACCAACTTCGAACCAAAACCAGGCAAGGCTAAATTCTGTAACAACCCGTAGTGGCAAAGCAACACAAGACCCACCTTATCCAAGTCACTTTCAGCCTGGTAGTAACCCAAGCCCTAGGATAGTTATCCAAGACACCCCTGTCCTAGATCTAGAACCTGGACCTATTCTAGAGGAACCATCCAAGGTTCCATTTCCCGAGGCCTTGACCAAAGGAAAGAGGACAAACAAACCCGTGGCTCCTGAGGAAGATTTGGTTAAGCTCTTTGAACAGGTCCCTATAAACATCCCCTTGATGGATGCAATCCGCTATGTACCGACTTACGCACGATTTCTGAAGGACGTGTGTACACCCAAGTGAAAGCCACGGACCAAAAGTGGGAGTCCGATCGTACTATCAGAGAAAGCCAGCTCTGTAATCTTGAGCAAACTCCCACCTAAGGCAAAAGATACAGGTACTCCCCTGATTTCATGTACCATTGGTGATACCCAATTTGACAGAGCTTTATTAGATTTAGGAGCCTCCATAAACCTAATACCTACATCCCTCCTTGACCACCTTGAGGAATCTAAGCTTAAACCGACAGAGGTGACATTGCAGTTGGCTGATCAATCTATTAAGTCACCGAAAGGAGTTCTTGAGGATGTCATCGTTAGGGTACGAGATTCTATTTCCCAATGGATTTTGTAGTCTTGGATATGGATGCTCCAGAAAACCCAAGTATACACCAATTATACTAGGGAGACCCTTTTTGGCCATTGCTAGGGCCAATATAAATTGTGAGGAGGGCCAAATTGAACTGAAATTCAGGAACCAAACACTAAAGATTGACATCTTTAAGGCCCAACAAGGGATTAATTGCGGTGTTATAGAACAGATATGTGATATCAAGGCTGTGGTTGATGAGCTGTATATTGAGGACAACCTGATTGCTTTCGATCAACCACAAGAGGATGAAAACCCGCAATCAGAGGAGTCTGAATCTAACTTAGATACACCCATAACTCCCTCCCTTGCTCCTGACACTCACCCTGAACCGCCCACTGCTGCTGATAACCCCGTTCTGGAACTCAAACCTCTTCCCGACCATCTAAAGTACGTCTTTTTGGGTTCCAATCTGACGTTTCCTGTGATTATCAACTCCAGACTCACACCTAACTAGGAATCTCGTCTGATTACTGTTCTCCAGCAACATCGTAGAGCCATTGAGTGGACTCTCGATGATTTGACTGGTATCAGCCCCTCTTACTGCATACACTGTATCTACACCGAAGTGGGCACACGACCTTCCCCTGAAATGCAGAGATGTCTGAATCCTAATTTGCAGGAGGTCGTGAAAAAGGAGATCATCAAGTTGTTAGATGCAGGGATCATCTACTCGATCTCCGACAGTCGGTGGGTGAGTCCAATCCAGGTTGTGCCGAAGAAGGCAGGACTCACCGTGATCAGGACTGAAACCGAAGAAATCATACCGACTCGTGTGGCGAACTCGTGGAGAGTATGCATTGATTATAGAAGACTCAATTCCTCCATGAAGAATGATCATTTCCTCCTACCGTTTATTGATCAGATCCTCGAGAAACTAGCAAGAAATAGGTTCTTCTGCTTTTTGGACGGGTACTCCAGTTATAACCAGGTGGCAATCCATCCCGAGACCAAGAAAAGACCACTTTCACCTGCCCCTTCGGGACGTATGCATTCCAAAGGATGTCATTCGGTCTCTGCAATGCACCCACTACTTTTTAGCGGTGCATGCTTGCCATATTCTCATATGTGGTAGGTGATTATCTGGAAGTCTTCATGGATGACTTTTCAGTATTCGGAGAATCATTTGACGATTGTCTCCTGCACTTGGTCCAATTCCTCAGGCAGTGCATTGACGTGGATCTGGTTCTTTTCTGGGCAAAGATTCATTTCATGGTGCCTGAAGGAATTGTCCTGGGACATCTCATTTCAGAAAAGGGCATCCAATTCGATCGAGCCAAGGTGAACTTGATTTCCAAACTCCCTATGCCTAGCTCGATCAAGGACATCCGATCTTTTCTGGGGTATGTCGATTTTTACCGGTGATTCATTCCTGATTTCTCGAAGATCGCACGCCCCTTCACCACTCTACTTTCTAAGGATGTACCTTTCAAAATCTCCAAGGATTGCACTCAAGCATTTGAAATCCTCCATGATCGAGTTACCCAAGCCCCGATCCTACAGTCCCCTGATTGGTCTCAACCCTTTGTGATCATGTGCGATGCATCGGATTTCGCTGTAGGAGCGGTACTTAGGCAGAAAATTGACGAGAAACCCGTGGTCATCTACTACGCTAGCAAGACACTTGACGAGGCTTAGCGTAACTAAACAGTTGCTGAGAAAGTGCTGCTAGCCGTAGTATTTGCCCTGGAAAAATTTGGATCTTATCTCCTGGGTTCCTACGTTATCATTTACTCGGATCACATAGTTGTGAGGCATCTCCTTGCGAAGAAGGATGCGAAAATCGATTAATTCGCTGGATCTTGCTATTGTAAGAGTTTGACCTCGAGATTTGCGATAAAGCGGGAAAACAGAATGTGGTAGCTAATCACCTGTCCCGCCTTCCTTCAGAGATCATCGACCCTTCTAGACCCATCATGAAACATTTTCCTAATGAGCACCTTCTGACTATCAATATAGGGCTTCCATGGTTTCCTGATATAGTAAACTACCTGGCATCACATCAGATCTTGTTCGATTCGCCAAAGGCCAAGAAGGACAAATTGCTTTCCGATGCCAAGTATTACTTTTGAGAAGACCCGTATCTTTTCTGCATCGGTGCTGATTAGATTATTCGACGATGTGTCGCTGAAGCAGAAATTCAAGACATTGTCTTTCTGCCATGACCAGGCATGCCGTAAACATTTTTCATATCATAAAACCGCAGCGAAGGTCCTCTAGTGCGGCTTCTATTGGCCCGCAATTTTCAAAGACGCATAGAATCACTGTAGGGCACACACTCATTGTTGGTGCTAGAGCACCACGATCATTTGTTTTGATGATAACAAAACACGTGTTATTTAACATTTGCAGTTGGAGTCTTAGATTTCAGGTCAATTGCAAATGTAGACGTGTTTAGACAAAATTCGAGCTCGCATCCAGGACGGATTGGAGGAGCTTGATGGAGAACAGAGGGGATTAGCTAGGAGCGATAGATTGAAGATGGAAGGACAAGAAGAATAGGATAGAATTCCATTTTATTCCTTTCATGTACATTTGTCTTTATTTGCTTGCTCTTTTTATTTCCTTAGAACATCATGTTAAAGAGCCTCAAAGTACCCTAACAGTAGTCCTAAGAACACCCGCACAACCCTAGGATACTTAGGTTTTCTGTAGAATACTTAGAAAACCAATATAGGGTTCAAACAGAATTTCCAGACGTCTCATTCCAAAATCAGACGTCTGATAAAGTGTTTTAAGACGTCTGACTGTTGATTCAGACGTCTGATAACATTTAGGCTGGACATAGTTAGTTCTGTCTGATGAAATCAGACGTCCAAACCTTAAACCAGATGTCTTAGGAGACGTCTGATGACTTTGCCAGACGTCCAATTAATGGACCGTTGGCTGACTTAGCAAACACTTAAGAATATGACCGTTAGAGCCTTATCAGACGTCCATAGGACTTTCCAGACGTTTGATAATTGACCGTTTTGCCTCGGCTGACCCAAAATCTCTTCTCAGAGATTTTCTAGCCGTTGCAACGTTTGGAAATCCATTCCTACAGAAAAAGTAGGTTTCCAGACGTCCAGACATAGTGCCAAACGTCCTATATGTCGTCTGATGGATTTGCACAAGAACCTTGTTTAGATCTGTTTCAAGTCAGGAAGAGACCCACCCAAAATCAGACGTCTGACCTTGAAATCAGACGTCTTAAAGTGAACTTCCAGACGTCTGATGCCAGAATTAGACGTCTGATAAGCTTGTCAGAACAATGATTGTTCCTGATTTCGGGCTGATTCTCTTGGGCTTTGCACCCAACGGCTATGGAACCTTTCCTAAGCCTTCCAAAGCTTTCCTAAGGCCTCTATAAATAGAGGGGAACCTTTGCAACACAAAGACACACCTAGAGACACCAAGATACACAAGAAACACTTTGTAATACACTTTCCACTCTCTTGTGTCCTAGCTAGCTCTTGCTCTCCAAGCTCAAGCTCCATTCTCTTGAGAGCATCAAGCTATTGCGCACCCGCTCTCCCGCCGTTGTTCACGAGAGCGACGTTGCGCCGTCGCGTGGTACATGCATCCGCGTCGTCGACGCACTCCTTTCAAAGGGAAGCATCATATTTCCTATAGAAGCTTAGGTTAAATATTACTTTGTTGGCTCTATAGGATTACTTGTTTTATCTTTGTTGTTTGGTTGGGTATTCGCTTTGCGAATTCCCGTCTCCTTCGCGAGACAAAATCCTTCTCGTGAAGAGAAGGGGTTGAGGTACGCTACCCTCATCTAAGTAGCGTGGTTGTAATTGAGGTTGAATCACCCTCGTTTTAAAGTGATTCGGTTTAGTGGATTTTGATCAACTTGGTTGATCGGAAAATCCTAACTCGAGAGGGTTAGGTGGTGGTTTTCACCCGGTTTGGGTTTCCACCTAAAAATACTTTGTGTACTTTGTGTGATTGCATCATGTGAGATTGTTTATATTTCAATTCTGCAATTATTACGTCACCCCCTCCTGGTAGGGAAACTTCACTCATTGCCAGACCTTAGGCGATATGAGCCATCGTGATATGATGCCCTTACAACCGATTCTTGTATGCGAAATCTTCGACGAGTAGGGGATTGATTTTATGGGACCCTTCCCTATTTCGGACAGCTTCGAGTATATTCTACTCACTGTTGACTACGTGTCCAAATGGATCGAAGCCATTCCGACCCAAACCAATGACCATAAAGTGGTTATCAAATTCATTCACTAGAACATCTTTTCACGGTTCGGGATTCCAAGTGCTATAATTTTTAACAGAGGGACCAATTTCACTAACGCTCAGTTCAGGTCACTGATGACCAAATACGGGGTGTCGTACGGAATCTCCACTCCATACCACCCCTAAACTAATGGTCTAGCTGAGCTATCCAATTGGGAGATCAAGAAAATCCTCCAGGTCACTGTTCTACCTGACATGAAGGATTGGTCATCTCGACTTCCGAAAGCTTTGTGGGCTTATAGGACCGCCCACAAAACTCAATTAGGTATGTCTCCCTTCAGATTGGTGTACAGGAAGGCATGTCACCTCCCCGTAGAATTGGAGCACAAAGCCTATTGGGCAATACAGAATTGCAACCTAGATCTTTCTAAGGCAGGAACCCACAGAAAGCTTCAAATGAGCGAGATCGATGAATTACGCCACGACGCGTATGAGAACTCGCGAAGTTACAAAGAGTGGGCTAAGGCCTTTCACGACAAGCACATATCCAGAAAGATCTTCCACCCTGGTCAAAAAGTCTTACTCTTTGATCCGAGCTTAAACTGTTCCCAGGAAAACTACGATCAAAATGGATCGAACCCTACCTCGTCTGACAAATCTTTGGAAATGGAGCCATTGAGATCAGTCCACTTAGCCACGATTCAGAACCTTTCATCGTGAACGGTCAAAGACTCAAACCGTTCATTGACTTGATCGATACAAATTTGCCTGAGATATCTTTTACCCTTCATTCTCCCTTTGCTCATTGCTCCCAGCCGATGACATAAAACTCAGCGCTTAACGGGAGGCAACCCGTCATTTTTGAAAAACCCGAAACCTTTCTTGACATTCCTATGTTAAATTCATATTGCACTTTAGGGTTCACCCATTAGAATAGCCAACCCTACCTCAGGTACCCGTACCCAAGTTTAGAAATCGTTCGCAACAGTCACCTCGACCTATTCGCCCACCCAAAACCTGTTCTAATGAATGGTCTAAGCTGAACTCAAACCCACCTAATTTACAATGGGGACATTTAAATAATAGGCATGGAGGGGTATGAAAGTCTAAGACACCATGAAAACTCATCTCACAAGAAAAGGTTTCAACAAAAAAATCACATATCACAAAAACACCAAAAAAAAATGAAAAAAATCTTGAGAAAGAACAAAAAAAAATTCTGAGGGGAGAGAAAATTTTGAGGCCATACAAATCATGAGGAGAAAAAGGGAAAAAGTGAAAAAATGTCAAAAAAAGGAGCATAACATGAAAAGAAAAAAAGAAGAGATAGTCATTAGTAAGAAATTAAGGGATTAACTAAGTTCTAGACCACATTAAGAAAAAGAAAATAAAAGAAAAAAGTACTAATGAGACACAAAAGAGATTAGTAGGAACGTCGATCTTAGGCCTCTTGGGCTAGACTCCTAGGCTTAAAAATTCAAGTATCTGCTAAGATCTGGATAGTCCTCAAGAGGTTGGGGAAAACGCGAACCTTAAGTATTAGTTCTAAGGCTTAGGGAGTATTCGGCCTCGTTAATTGATCTCTGATTTGCGGGACTCAGTAACCTAAGCACCCCAATCCACACAGTCTGGTTCAGTGCGCAAAATTATCAAAATCACGCAAAAGCGTTTAAGTGTTCTGAAAAAGTCGCCTAGATTAGGACCGGCCGATCGACACAAGTTGATTTGGATGAGTTCCCGACGTGGAGAGGTGGGAAATTCCCCTCGAAGATGCGCAATAATATATCGTTTCCTCGATGCCTCTCTCCTAGAATATTTACATATCCTACTGGGGGCACATAAGCACACTGTGCTGGTTCAGATGCCATGGGCAGCATTATCACTAAATGTTGATTGCTAGGATTTGGATTTGCTACAGAACGGCATGGGCAGGATTATCTCAAAATCTTGAAAGCTAGGGTTCTGGTGGTTGCCATAGGTAGTGCTATCACAAAGCATCGATTGCCAGGGACCCTTCGAGGATTGATGATGGGGACGAGGAATCTGATACAGACCGTGTTGAGAAGCCAATTCGAAGCTAGAACTAAAAAGAAAAGAGAGAGAAAACTCTCCAAACAAATAAAATCCTCTATCTCTCTCTTACAAAAAATGCACTGCAAATTGAACCGAGGCTAAAATATGTTACAAGCGCGGGTACTTTAACCGCGGAGTCCAACGAACCTTAGGATGTTCCTATGGGGCTTAAAAACCTTCGCGGAGGACTGAGGCTAGAGCTGGTCAGGTCCGAATCTTGGTTGGTAGTTAAGTACCTCTAGGCCTACTATCGGCATTCTAACCTAATCAAAAAGAAAAAAAAGAACTCATCATAATTTGTGATCATCAAGGAACTCATGGTCTAGAACAGAAGTTAAAACCTTAAAATTTTGCTAAGGGACTAGCAAAAGTTAGGCATGGGGGTATGATGGGAACACCATCATTAGTCCTAACTAGCTCATTTTGACCTAGAAAAGAGAACAAAATCTCCTACATAACCAACTGGAAGTCCAAATTCCATGAATAACCATTATGAGAAAAGCAAGAAACAAGGGGAAAAACTGTAATTTTACCATTGCAGTACAACAACGGGATTTCTCATGAGCTAAACACAGGTCAAATGGTCTTAACAAGATAAAAAGTGAGTTGGTTCAAACAGAAAAGGGTTCATGTGAATTCTGGGAATTAAATGGCTTTTTGTAACCCTAAAACAGGCCCACTTGATTTAACAAAGTTTTAGTCAGGATAAAATTCACCTAAATCATTTAAAAATCATGGAAAAATATTCTCTACGGTTTAGAACCTTCAATTTGGCCTTTAGAACATATTTTGACCTAAATTGGGGTCTCAGACAAATAGTTTCCTAAATTAGGTTTTTGTGTAAATTACCCAGTCAAACGTGGTAAAGCCTAAAATACAACTTCACCATTGGATTACTTAGGTCCAAATTAGGTTTACACCAAAATTTGGACCTAAGGAAAATTGATCTTGACCTACTTTGCAAACAGGTCCAGCCTAATTACATTTCTACCCCTATCTTTTGAAAACCTCTACGGAAACCCCCTTATATTTGTCTTCGTTCTTTGCAATTAGGTCCCTCCACCATTATAGCAGAGGAAATCCTACTCTAGCGATGTTTCGAAGGCAAGATCTCTCTGATTTCTCAGAGAATCTCCCCTTCAAAATTGAAAGGGAGATTCTTTGAGAAACCTCCTCCATTTTGAATACAATCAGAGGCTCTATTTGGTACCCAATCTCTCATGCGAATGCATGAGAGATTCGGGTCTCTTTCAACCTTCCATCTCTGGCAAGCTTGCCGTGCTTGGATGCTTGGCTTCCAAGCATAAATCCTTTCTCCAGGGCCTATAAAAGCATACCCAAATCCCTCTGCATCTTCCAAGCTTGAAACTGGCTAGAGAATCCCTCTATTTCGTCTCTTCCCCCTCTACCCAGCGGCTCAGCAAGCTCCAGCGACCTCCCACTCTTTCCCTCGTCGCCTAGCCACAATACCAGTGGCAGGGTTGTCTTCCTCCTGTTCATCTGCGTCGCTCCACACCTGCCGACGCCTCTACAGCTCCTTCATCGTCGCCGTCCTCCCCCCATTGAGTGTTTCATCTCCAGCGACGGCAATACGAGCCGACCACCATCTCTGCCTCCTCCTTCATCTATCTACACACAACTAAGTCCTCTCTCCTTTCTAATCATTTCTTCCTCTTTATTTCTTGAAAACATCCCTCGACGCACGTAATCACCCTCACCTTCTTCATCTCAGGCCAGACCTCCGGCGAGGCATCCCCACCGCTCCACACCTCCATCTGCCTCGCCAACCACCCCATAAGTACTGCATCACTCCATTGATCATAAACCCTCACCCCACTAACCACGCCACGCCCCTAAAACATCCCTCGAACACACCCACTCTTACGCACACAGGGTGCCCTAGGCACGCACACTCTGGCCGCCCCACACCATGCCGACCCCCGCATTATGTTCGCTGTGTCTCGGCAAAGCCATCTGAGCTTTTCGACGAGGCCGTGAGGCCGTTTTCGTGTTGACAGGTGTAGGCGTCTCCACCGCCATTAACGATCACAAGGAGCTTGCTTACAAGCCTCCTCCAGGTCTCCCCGCTCCAGGTGCACAGCCCCAGGTTGTGCGGACTCTCCTCGCGCACAGCTCCAGGTAGGCAATTGCTTTCGAAGACCCCAGTAGCAGCTACAATCAAGGGAAGCCTCCTGCTGCGGACGCACACGAAGGAAGGTGGGACATTTAGTCCCACTTCAGAAGCTGTTGACCGGGCACAGCGGAATAAGAGGAAAAAGTGCAGTAGCCTCTTCGCCTCCTGACCACAGGGTGAGGTCCCACTCACCCTCTCACCGCCTCATCCGTGACCCGATCCCCGCGGACTTGGCTTGACTCGTATACCTGACCTGCACTCCTCGCCCACCACTGCACGCCGGTGGGCCTAGTCCCGGGCGCGTACTCGACCCGATTACTCGAGAAGCGGCTTTGGGAGAGTGAGCCTAAGAGAGAAAGAGGAAGAGAGATCTCGGGCGCAGGTAGGGGTAGGTTTTGCTCTCGCAGGGAAGAAGAAGAAACCAAGGAAGAAGAGGGCAGAAGACCAGAAAAGCTAAGGAAGGAGAAGGCAAGGCTGAAGAGGAAGAAGTTGAAGGTTGAAGGGCTAAAGAAGAAAGAGAAGAAGCCAAAGGCAAAGGAAAAGAAGGCTAAGGCACGAAAAAGAACAGAGAAGAAAGGAAGAAGGAAGAAAGCCGGCCAGAGACAGAAATCAGAGAAGAGAAAAAGAGAAGAAAAGCACAGCACTGTAGCAGCCATATTTAAGACGTATGATTTATAAAATCAGACGTCCATTTTTTGTACTTTCTTTTTATACATTGATATTCAGTATTTACATTTCCATTTTTGCATTACAACTCTGATTTTCATTGCATATTCAATTTCTCAAAGTTGTACTCTTGATTTTTAAACCCCAATTTGCTCCCTGTGTTCGACCTCGAACTTAAAACTTCGAGTAATAAAATCTATTTGTTTTCGAGCGATTTCAACTATACTACGACGCATACATTTTAAAACACTAATCTCATTCGACAAACAATATGTATATTGTCCTTTGCCTATATGTAGATGATATATTATTGTTTGAATCAAACATTAGAACTGTGAATGAAACTAAGTTGTTCTTGAGTAGTAAGTTTGAGATGAAGGATATGTGTGTTGCAAATGTGATCCTAGGCCTCAAACTAATTTGGTCAAGATAGGGGATAGCTATTTCTCAATCTCATTATGTTGAGAAGGTTCTTCAGAAATTTGGCTATGAATATTTCAAAGCTGTAAGCACTCCTTTTGATCATCAAAAACCCTCTATAAGAACAAAAGTGGAACGCCTGTTTCGCAACTAAGATATTCACATATTATAGGAAATTTGATGTATTTGGCTAATTGTACTAGACTGGATATTTCTTTTTTTGCGTCTAAGTTAAGTAAATAGAAAAGTTGTCTTGACCATACTCATTGGGATGCCTTAGACGGAGTACTTAGGTACTTAAAGGGAATTATTTCCCTTAATTTACATTATGGTAAATATCCTTCAGTTTTGGAAAGATATGATGATGCAAGTTGGATCGGTCAAATGGAGGATTTCGGGAGTAATGGTGTTACAGGATATGTCTTCACCCTTGGAGGTGGTGCAGTCTCCTGGTGGTCTGCAAAACAGACCATTTTAGCTCGGTCTACCTTTAAGGCTGAGTTATGTGCTATGGACACAACTGGAATTGAGGCTAAATGGCTAAAGGGACTTCTTACAGAAATTCTTATGGTCGGTAAGCCAATTCCTACGATATCTTTGCATTGTGATAACATGACTACTATAGCAAAGATTAAGAGTTCAAAGTTTAATTAGAAAACAAAGAGACATATCTAGATCAGACTCAAGTTTGTAAGGGATTTAGTGTCTCAAGGAGTGAATGCTGTGGGATTTATATGATCCAAGGATAACACAGCAGATCTATTTACTAAAGGACTTGATAGATCTTTACTCCTTAAATCTAGACTTGGGATGGAACTAAGTGTAGATTCCCTACCAGGAGGGGGTGACGTAATAATTGAGGAAATAAATATAAACAATCTCACAAAATAGACAATCACACAAGTACACAAGTATTTTTAGGTGGAAACCCAAACCGAGTGAAAACCACCACCTAACCCTTTCGAGTTAGGATTTTCCGATCAACCAAGTTGATCAAAATCCACTAAACGAATCACTTTAAACGAGGGTGATTCAACCTCAATTACAACCACGCTACAAGTGCGAGGGTAGCGTTCCTCAACCCCTTCTCTTCACGAGAAGGATTTTGTCCCTCGAAGGAGACGGGAATTCGCAAAGCGAATACCCAACCAAATAACAAAGATAAAATAAACAAGTAATCCTATAGAGCCAACAAAGTAATTTTTAACCTAAGCTTCTATAGGAAATAGGATGCTTCCCTTTGAAAGAAGTGCGTCGACGACACGGATGCGTGAGCCACGCGACGGCGCAACTTCGCTCTCATGAACTACGGCGGGAGAGCGGGTGCGCGAAGGCTTGATGCTCTCAAGATGTAGAACTTGAGCTTTGAGAGTAAGAGAGACACAAAATGGTAGAAAGTATGTTCCTTAGGTGTGTCTTGTTGTGTCTTAGGTGTTTCTTGGTGTGTAAAGGCTCCCCTCTATTTATAGAGGCCTTAGGAAGGCTTTGGAAGGCTTAGAAAAGCTTCCATAGCCGTTGGGTGCAAAGCCCAAGTGAATCAGGCCGAAATCAGGAACAATGATTGCACTGACAGGGAAATCAGACGTCTAATTATGGCATCATACGTCTGGAAGTCCACTTTAAGACGTCTGAAAATAAGGTCAGACGTCTGATTTTGGGCGGGTCTCTTCCTGACTTGGATCAGATCTAAACAGGGTTCTAGCGCAAGTCCATCAGATGACATACAGGACGTCTGGCACTATGTCTGGACGTCTGGAAACCTACTTTGTCGTGGGAATGGATTTGCAACGGCTAGAAAATCTCTGAGAAGAGTTTTTCGGGTCAGTCGAGGCAAAACGGTCAATTATCAGATGTCTCGAAGGGCTTAAGGACGTCTGATAAGGCTCTAACGGTCATATCCTTGAGTGTATGCTAAGAGAGCCAATGGTCCACTAATTGGACGTTTGACAAAGTCATCAGACGTCTCCTAAGACGTCTGGTCTAAGGTTTGGACGTCTGATTTCATCAGACATAACTAACTATGTCCAGCCTAAATGTTATCAGACGTCTTAATCAACAGTCAGACGTCTTGAAATACATTATCAGACGTCTGATTTGGGAATTAGACGTCTGGAAATGCTGTTTGAATCCTATATTGGTTTTCTAAGTTCTCTACAGAAAACCTAAGTATCCTAGGGTTGTGCCGGTGTTCCTAGGACTACTGTTAGGACACTTTGAGGCTCTTTAACATAATGTTCCAAGGAATAAAGAGCAAGAAAATAAAGACAAAAGTACATGAAAGGAATAAACAGAATTCTATCCTATTCTTCTTGTCCTTCCATCTTCAATCTATCGCTCCTCGCGAATCTTCTCTGTTCTCTGTCGAGCTCCTCCAATCCGTCCTGGATGCGAGCTCGAATTCCATCTAATCACGTCTACATTTGCAATTGACCTGAAATCTAAGACTCCAAGTGCAAATGTTAAATAACACGTGTTTTATTATCATCAAAATAAATGATCGTGGTGCTCTAGCACCAACACTAAGATCCATTGGGAGTTCACCCGTAGCAGCAACCCAACCTAACTGAGTGGAGATCCCACAAAGTAGGTTCAATGTGGTAACAACAAGTTGTATGGGAAACTTGTTGGTACTCATTGTTAAATGCTTTTGCATCTGAGTCCAATCCCTGGAAGCATGAGTGCCTTAAGCTGTAAATTTAGGAAGAGCAAAGGCTCTGAATGGATTCAAGACTTTATGGCAAGATGTGAGCAGTGCATCCTTGGAGAATGCCACCAATGTTAGTGTTACTGTTGGCCGCAGGTAAGCGAATAGGATCTTTCCCAATTACACTCATGAAATAGGATATATTGCATGGCCCTTAAGAGCACAACCCTAAAGATTATCACCAAGAACTTCATTTTGTTGTCACCATTATACACTCCACATCAAAGGTTTAGAGTTCAAGACTAGTTTCACTTTATTCCTGTGGTGGTGAAGGTGGATTACTTAGGTAAGGGGTCAAATTGGAAGGTACCTTTACTAAAAGCAGAGTGTTGTAGCCGAGGAATTTATCATTGAATTTCAATGATGAATTTATGGGGGAATGTTGGATTTGAGAGCCTAATTGCATCAATTGGGATGTAATTGTTATATGGTGACGTGGGAATTCATGTTGAAATCAGTGAGATTTGGGGGAGGTTTTAGTCCCATACTAGAAGTGGATAAACCTCTTGGTGGGTGTAAAAAGGCTTCTGCCTCCCATGGCTTATGTAGTAAAGAGTGAGAGGCGGGACTAGGGACCACGCACGCACACATATGCGCCTCGCCCCATCCCGGCCAAGCTTCGGCTCGGGCTCGGGTAAGAATTAATTTGGAACTTAGAACTTGGACTCCTTCTGTTACGGATTTCTAATCTCACATTTTGACTTGGATTGGTCGTTCAAATGGTAAAATTGGTCGACTAATCGTTTTAGTTGATCAATGAGTTAAGTTTAGTCGATCAATTGGCTTGGTTGACAAAAAAGTTAAGTTTGATCGATTAGTTGATTTTTATTGATTAATGGACTTAATTAGTCGATCAATTTCGTATTTTCACAAATCGGGAATTTCATAAATGTCTGGTCGTGGGCTCTATATAAAAGTCACAAAGGGACTCTCATTTGAACAAGAGCAGAAAAACTCTCTCCACTCTCTCCCCCCTCTTTCGTTCTTGTCTCTTTTTTTTGTGCGTTCGTTCGACGTCAGATTGGTAGAAAAATCTCTAATCACTTTTATCGATCTTGCACAAGGAGATTAAGAGATCTACGAGATGTATTTGGTGACCAAACCATTAAATTAGTAGACCAATCAGGAATTTGATTACAAACCAAATTGCCTTGGCTTCATTCTTCTGACGTGGATTTTAAGGACGTCCAAGATCGGAGTGCACCGACTCTTGGAGGTGGATCATCGTATCTTGGGAGGAGTTTGTTAGACCCCAACGTACCAGTATTGTGGGGGGCGATAGCTTCTCTAAGGGCCTGTTTGGATCATGGGATAAATTATGAGGGATTAATTTAGTTGTGTAAGGGATAGGTGATCATCGACTACTGATCCATATTAAAAAGGGTTTTAAAACATCGTTGTTGTAGTATATGTCACAAATATAAACCGTTGTCGCGTCAATTTTATTTATATATTTAATTTTTACTGATTTAGTTTATGTCATTCACTGGGAGACAGTTATTGATATACATTACTCTCTAAGTTCAAAAAGCATTCTTTAATTCCAAAAAGATTGATTTTATGTACAATAATGAATGAATAAATCAAATAATAAAAGAATGAATCAATTTTAAATACAAGAATGAATTACAATGCTTGAAAATATTTATCTACAAACAAGCATCAAAAATCATAAATAAATACTCTATATTATCTATTTACAACTTATATTAATAATACTTAGCTATATGTATAATAATAAGTAATAATATATACTATACCAACTTAATCTAACTTACTAACATCTACAGCAACATATGATATATCTACAGCGACGTATGAAAATGTTGCTATAACCTAAAAAACTACATGCATAAGTTAAGGTAAAAGCTATTGTCTATACTAACGTTTATTACTATCTACGGTGACAAATATATCTGTCACTAAAGATATAGCTTATTTGACTGCTATGCTCTAAATATACTTATATACATATTATTCACACACACACACACATATGCACTAACACACTTCTCACATACAAGTACAAAGGACTTAGATACTTAGCCATCTTAGCTTCACAACCTCTCTACACTTAGGCAATTTTGCTCAAACCCTCTCTTCTTAAGCCTTGATTACTGTTCATCTTAATAAAAAATTGGTTCTTAATTAACAGGCAGCCTTTTCGTAGAATACACAACATCCGTACGAGTGAGACCATACCTCTACAAAGGCCACCCTAATCCTTAATTAGGTACATTAACCACATTTTTGGCTTATAACTGAGCCTAATCAGACCCATGCACAGTACACAGCTCCCAACCATGCACCGCACTCACATAATTCCATGCCAAATCATCACTCAATTCACAAGCTCGGTACATTTAGTAGAAGGGAACGTGTATATTGGACGCTCCACACCTGACGAATGGGCTATGCAAAGAATTCATTTTATACAGTGTGAAGTGCCCCTACGTCTATGATGTGGCACCTTTGTGCCACCACCAGCCGCTGCCAATCCAGTGTTACATGTCTGATTTCGCATGATTTGGCCCTCGATTTGAGGGCCCAATTGAGTTCCAATTTTCAATTAAATTATATGGTTGAATAGCACTTATATATGGCTATATAATTATATAATTAATTTACAAAAATAATTAATTTTACTATATAAATAAATTATCCAAAGTTTACAAATTATACACATTGGTTTATAAGTTAATTTGTTAATTAAAGTATAAATTACATAATTAATGGTCAAATTGACATTATACAGTATTAAGATACATGTTAACTTACTTAAAACATATTTTTATTGAATTTTATAAGTTTTATTTTAATTTATAAACATTTAAATACCAGTTTTCAGGGTATTATACATATAAATTACGTATAAATAATATAATATAGTATAAATATAGTTAAATTAGTTTAAAATACTTAAAATATTATAATACAAATATACAATATAAACTACTTTAATAATAACTTAATTTACTAATTTATTTTATTTTAAGTTAGTAAACTACTTAATAAATTATTAAATTAATTATTTTATGTATAAATATAATTAAATTAGTTTGCGGGTATTCTAGTGTACATAATAGGTATATAAATATGTATGTACAGTATTACTTATAAATAAGTTTATTTATTGGGGTTTATAAATTTATATAGCTTATAGTACATATAAGTTAATTAAATTAATAGATACTTATATAATAAAGTTATATATATAATAATTTACTTTAAATACTTAAGTTATAATATAGAGTACATTTATAAGTTATATATACAGTTTATATACATATTATATATTATTTACATATATAGCTTAGTATATAGCTTATATATACATGTATTTACATAGTATACATAGTGTTTTTGGGTATTTTTTGAGTTTTTCTAACTTTTATTGGTTTTTTAAGTTTAATAGAGGCAAGGGATGAGGGAGAAAGAGAGAGATGAGAAGAATAGAATGTTTCTGGGATTTTTTTAAGTTTGAGTTCTTTTATTAAGTTTTAAGGTATACTGAACTGTCGGCTGGTATGTTATATCAAGTCTGAGGTTTAGATTACCTTGAAACCTGCCATAAATTTAAAAATATACTTAATCCTACTAACTATATGTTTATTTTATTTTTTTAAAATTTTTTTAAGGTTTTTATTTATTTACAAATGAAGCTCATTCGAGGCCTTAAAAGAGGTTTTTAAATGAAAACCCAAGGCTTAAGTGAGGGTTGTGAGGGGTGGAATGGTAGTAAAAGGATTCAGATGTGTCCAACAAGTCAAATAAATGGTGTTCCCATAGATAAATATGATTTTTCACTTCATTTCATCAAAGTTTCCATGTTGAGTAGTTATACATATATTTTAGCTCTCAATAGAATTTAATTAAGAGATTGTAAGCCATTCAAATGAGATTTAAAGACACATATCAATACCTGAATGCTTGTACATATTAAATACACTTTACAAAACATATCAGCTCTCCAAATAACTCGAAGCTCTTCCACTATCCAATCAGTTTAGACCAACAGAAGCAATAACTGCAACAGCACAACAGCTACATGAGCTGCTAAAATTCATCAGCAGCGATTATCAACAGCTGGAAACACCATTCAAACGACTTAAAGAAATTTCAAATGGCTATTGCTGTAGCTCAAAACCAATCTCGATAGTTCTGAAGTGAAATTCAGTACACAAATATCCCAGTTCAGACTTAAGAAAGTCTGATTAGGGATCAAAAGTGTCCAAATCAGGTGTACTTCTTGTCAAAAACTCATCTTAAAATCAGAAAAGAAGATTTGACAATCATATTTATAAAATAGAATTTCAATCCCTTTGTAAAAATCATTTCAAATCTTCTTCATTCTCAATTCCAAACCTCCAATATTAAAACATGAAATTAGTTATATGGAGGATAAAATGTCACCCCAATTGAGCTTTTACTTTGGGTCTTTCACTAATCTCCTCACTCAATCTCCTTGAACAACATTGATGGGAGTTCAAGGTGATTTAGTGGATTGATCAAGACTCGTTGGGTCCTTGTTCCATCCCAAATCAGAGTGAACTGATTTTCCTTGATAGAACTCTCCAACATAGGGCTTAGATTAGATATATGCTCATCCACAAATCAAAACACAATTCAACCACATTGGAATCCTTGCATGCATCAAAATCAAATCAATTCAATCTCAAAATGCTCGATTAAATCCGATAAAACCTCAAATGAATTTCAAATCACTGATTTGAGCAGTGAACACATTTTTAGCAAGATCGAGCAATTCAAGTTGATAAAACAAGATCGGGGGGTCTTTGTGGAATTGCGAAATGGATGGGAGACCGCCCAAAGTGATTTTTGGCGCTAATTTCATATATGAGAACCAAGGTCCTCGGGTCTGAAATTAGACCTTAATGTATGGGTGATCAGTGAAATTCAAATCGAGGGAAAAAGAAAGCGATCAAATGGAATGTAAGGGGAGATTAATGGTGATGATGAACATTCAGATCAGAGAGACGTGAATCAGATCTAAATTACCCTACTCCTAAGTAGAAATCAAAGCCGTGAACTTCTAACATCTATTCTACTTCTAATCTACTCTAAATTGCACGAACTAAACTACAATTAAGTAGAAAGCAGTATAACTATACTAACTCTACTCCTAGAAAGCATATAAATCTATATAATGGGACGAAGTTGTCTAAGGTCACCCGCCGGTGGCTGGTGACAATGAAAGGGGAGAAGACCAGCGGCTGACGAAGTTGTCTAAGGTCCACCACCCGGTCGGCTGGTGGCGATTGAAAGGAGGAAGCAGGGTTTGTGCTGTCACCACAGGCGAATGAATTGGAGATGAGAGGAAGTTGCAGGTGTGGACAAAAGGAATCACTCAGGAGGAGGGAGCGATTTTGTGTGCGTGTGAGAAGAGGAGGTGTTTAAGTAGGCTTGAGAGTGATTACACTTACCGCATTGGTGAGATTAGCCATTTAGGGCACCTACGGTTTGATGGAGATGAGCGACCGTGCGAAGGCTTCAAATCAAGGATATAACGACCCGATTCCCAAGTCCCTACGAGACACGAGAACCGGACCGACTCGACTAATCCCAAGACCTAGTCGTCCAACGAGGAAGTAACCAAAATAGCAGTAAAATAAACCACATTCAGCATGAATATAACTAACAGTAAGGAAATACAGCAGTAAGGAAAGAAACCACTACAGTATATACCACCACAATAGTAGAACAACATTCATAACATAATATGAACTGCAGGTAAAGAAAAGTACAGCGGAAACAAGAGCTACTCACTATAACGGAACAAAAAGAGGTACAAGAGAACAATGGTAACTCTACTAGACCCTACTCGGCCCAGCGTCCTCTGCAGCTGCTGACCCTGGCTGCTCAACACCTGGTCCTGAAAGGTAACGAGTGTAACACGTCAGCAAAACGCTAAGTAGAGTGGTAGCTAAACTAAAGAAACAGTAAAGTGTACAGTAGCTATTTAATTTTCTTTCTTCCTTTATTTACGTCTTTCTATTGTTTCACAATTTATCTATTTCTCAGATCCTTCACTTGATCTCGAATGTTCCTCGTGGGAACGATCTTGATTGCAGTCTTTTCCTAACAGTAGAAGTAGCACGTGGTGCTCTCCTGGCCGGGAGAGTCCCCCGTGGTGATCCTACTCTCAGTCAACCACCCCAAGGTCACTGACAGACGTAACGGTGACTACGGCACGTGCGGTAAACGCACGGGTAGCTAACCCGCACTGGCACGCGGTCAGTCGTTTCCGTTAACGGGTGCGCCCAAAGCACAGCACAAAACCAGTACAGGGCAGAGCCCTCTCAGTAACAGGGGTCCAAGCCGTCCACAGTAACCAAACAGGGGCCTTGCCCCTCCACAGTCCACGCACCCTCGCCTGACTACCCTAGTTTGCCCCAGTGGGCCTAACAAGTCGGTGTGGGAGGCTAGCAGAATCCCGGGGCCCGTGGGGTAGCTAGTACCTCCCTACACTAGTAGCTCTCCTCGGTACTATGTACACGAGGGCCAGCAAGTCGGTACAGAGTGGCCAGTCCTAACCCTGGGTCCCTGGGGTGGCTGGCTTCGCTCTGCACTAAACAGGGGGGACGGTCGCTCTCCTTGGTACTCCGTACTCAAGGGCCAGCTCACTTCCCCAATTGTATTCCATTCACTTTCCAGGAGTTCTACTCCTAATTCCCCGTAGGGTTCCATCTCTTTAACTCAGAACATTCCAGTTTCACCATTCCAGTTTCACGTTCATACATCCCATATTCTTAATCATGTTCATTTATTCATAACAGGCAGCTGTTAATTCAATTCACAGGCAGCTATTATTTCCTTTCCACATTTTCCAAGACTGCAGTATTCATACATTCCACTAGTTTTCCCGTCCTAGGATTCATGCCATATCCTAGGATCTATCATACAATCTAGTTTTCCAGCCCTAGGATTCATGCAACACCCTAGGAATCTACCATTCAATCTATTTCTCATTCCTAGGATTCATGCAATGTCCTAGGTTCTATTTATGGTTTTATAATTTAACGGATTATACTTAAAGCCACTCTACCGATTACAACAGGCGAACTGGGGGCATGGTCGGGAATCCCGCGTGCCTCAGCAACCCCCGAGACTGAAACGGAACGGGGTCCTATCACAAGGAGCTTCTCAAAACAGTATACAGTTACTGTAGACAGGTAGATGATGTAATTCCGAAAAGAACGCAACTTGAAACGCGGAAAACGGAGCCCGAACGGGCCCGAAACGGGTCGAAAACGACGAAACAGTGCAAAATCAGACGTCTGGAACTTCTTCCAGACGTCTTAAAAAGTGGATCAGGGAATTACCTCGCTCTGCGTGGGCTCTCAGATGTCCAGAAGCCTGCGGGGGCATCTGGCCTAGTTCCCAGATGTCCGATGGTCACCCAGGACGTCTGGAAGTTGTTCCCGCCGTCTGGCACTGCAGCCAGACGTCTGATTCGCGTTGGATGCGAATCTCTGTCCCTACGCGTACCCATTTCCTCTCTCTCTTAGTACGGTCAATCGAAGGGAAGGAAGAAGACGAAAAAACTCACCTTTCAGACGTCTGGACAGTCTTCCAGACGTCGTTCCCGTCGTCTATCTAGAAGCACAGACATCTGATTCTGGAAAATTTTCCAGAACCAGGGCGCCACTCGCCCTCCGCTCGCGACGCCCGGCCGCGCTGCGAGTGCTCCGCCTGCTGCTCGAGCCGCAGCAGTCCTCCCGCGTCGCTCCGCGCCCGTTGCGCCCCCCGCTGGCAGGCCCTAGCAGCCCCGGCGAGCTCGCCCTCACGGCCGAGCGCCTCTCCCACGCGCAGCACCTCCTCCCACGCTCACCGCGGCTGTCGCTGCTGCTACACCCTTGCGCTCGCTCTCGCGCACTGGTTGAAGGAGAAGAGGAAGGAGGCGGAGGTGACGGGAGTGAGGGAGAGGCGCGGCCCTTTTAAGGCCGCGCGAGGAGGAGAGAGAGAATGCGGCAGAGGCGTCTGCGGCCGCAGGAGAGAGGGAAAAAGAGGGAGAGAGAGAGAGAGAGAAAACGCAGGTCTGCGCGCTCAGGCGCGCAGACGAACAGTAGCGTGCCAAAATAACCTATTTCCAGACGTCTGGAATTGATCCCAAACGTCTGGTCCAACGTCTGTAAGTGATTCCAGACGTCTGGTACGACGTCTGGAGCGCCCGTTCGTAACAAAGGATGAGCCATTGGATGGGATCTGGAGGCGATGGTGAGGCTACGCGCAAATTTGCGTGAAGCTTCGATTGAATTAGACCCACAGATCAGAGGGAATCAAAAGTCGACAACGAGGATTGTCTGAGTTCTTCATGTGAATGGTGCACCAAGACGTGCACCGTTCTCTCAGGTTCTATTGGGTAAATTGCAGCAACATCCCTCAGCGAAATAGTGTAAATATTGCAGTAAGGCCCAAAAGTGGTATGCAATTCTATCAGAGCAGTCCCTAGAATCTTACAAACAGGTCCCTGTGGCCTACAGCTGAGTCTTTGGAGGTTTTCTAATGTGAATAAATGTTATGAATGAAGGACCTAAATGCGAATATCTAAATGTAAGATCCTATTGATGTCCAAATGATATCAAGTTTTTGTTGAAGCTTAATTAACATATTAGAAGCTAATTTCACTTTTGATTTAAAATTTTGAGCTCATTTATGTGCTTAATTTGCAATTAGATTATCATTTTGTGTCTATTAATAGAATATCTCAATAAATGACCTAATTATACATTTTTAGCACAGATTTGGTGTTTTAGCTCTTTTCTGTTAATTCTCACACTTAACCCTTTCTTTATGTTAATTTGATAGTATTTAACGTAGTCTCTAGCTTAACTTAGGCATTTTAGCTATGATGAACCACACCTCATCAATAGGCCATTTATCCAAACAGCATTTCCTATTTATCTCGGGATAAATAGGAAATGTTGTTTGGGAGACACTTGGTTGGTGGGATGGGATAAATTGGAGATATCCTACATTTGGGGGGATATGAGTGTTTGGTAGGGATTTTGTGAGATAAATTGGTAAGTTTGTAGTCCAATCAAAGGGAATTATTAAAAATTAGGACTCTTTTGCCCTTATATTGTGTTGGATATTTACAAAAAAAAGAAGAGATTGTAGTAATAATGATCTAGATAGAATATTTGCAATGCATTGCAGATATCTAAATTATTTCTATTATCTAATATTTACACTGCATACATAAGGTGCTTGTTGTAGGAGATTGGCGATAATGGTCATAACAACTTGTTGAAAACATATGAAGACATCTTTGTAAATGCCATTTGCTTTTTTTGTTTACTGGTTTGGGAGCTGATGCAAAATCGATTATTTTCCTTAGAAAAACTCTAGGGAAGATAGCTCCTGCAAGTGGATTTGGTGATTGTGGATGGATTCCAATATTTTAACCAGATGTTGAATGATGAGAGGAAAAATTCTACAAGCACAAATTTCAATTTGTAATGGCTACCTGTAAATCATGTATCATCAAGAGTGAAATTGAGAACGAGAAAATGGTATTATTATTTCATTGTAATGTCATTATTGTAAAAATAATTACAAATTCCATTATCATTACAAAATAATGTCATGGTTTCGTATATATTACAAGGAACCAAAAGGTAAACAACATAAAATAACTTGGCTATAATTGCGGTGATATGCTATATATAATTTTCCAACCACGTTCCTTGTATACAATGCAAGGAACTGATGTAAACACATTTGCACTACTTAAGATGTCTATTTATGCATGTTCTTAAGCATAGGATTGCATTTCATGATATAAATATTACATAACATACATCATCTTGCATTTAGAGTCATTTGAATAAAATGGAGGTTAATTGTCTCCTTTTATGTACTTGGACAGGGCAAACATTTTATCGGGGGTCTCGGATCGAAGATCCAACTGTATGAATGTGATCAGGGCAACGATTGGAGTTCAACGACTCTAAGATTACCCTAATCAAGCATCCGTAGCATCAGATAGAGACCGGGGAACCCTAGAAGATCAATGGTCAAGATGGTGAAAATCCGCTCTTCAAATGACAAATCCGACCACACGGATGAATTCAGATCGACGATTGCAACCCAACGATGCAAAATTCAAGTTAATCCGACATCCGTGGCACCATCTACAACTTCTAGAAGATGGACGGCCAAGATGGCGCCACGTGGCGCCATCCCAGCCGCCCAAACGGCCGCATGCAATCTCTGAAGGCCTCGCACCCGCTCCCTCTCCGCCATTGGATCTCGATCCAACGGCTGTGGATGCAGCTGGCTGATTCGTTCGCGCGACCTTTTTGACTGCGTAGCACAGTGGAGACGAAGCGGCGGGCGAAGCAGAGGTCACGGGATCGAGTCTCGCGAGCCTCAAATCAGGCGCGGGCAAGCGGGCAAATGGAACGTCAGATTGCGATCCAACTGCTGCGCGCGCCAGATAGCGTCGACGCGCTATTGAACGCGCGGCGTCACGCGTGATTGCACGCGCCAGGCGGGCGCATAGCGAGCGGGTGAAGATGCGTCTTAAGCCGTCCGATCGAGATTCAGTGGGAGTGCGCAGGTGTTGCGCCTGCGCGAGCCGCCCACGACGCCCACGAAGGAGACTTTAGTGACGGATTTATCCGTCACTAAAGACCCCTCATTTATTATTTTAAAATTGTAATGACCATTTTGCCCCCACTCCTTGCAACTATAAAAGGAGATCCCCTCCATACGAAATTCTCATCCCTTCCTTCTCTTCTCTTCCTCTCTAAAGCTCAAGAAAAGCTTGTCCCACACCCAGGATGCTTCTCGTGAGATAAAGTCCAAATTTTCGTCCCCCTTCGGAAGTGGATCCCGCAACGACGACGACGTGCTGCTCCGTTCCCGTTCTTCTACTTCGTCCTGCTTCGTCCTCTTTCATCCAGGCGTCGTCCCGTCCGGCTCGTCCTCCAAGCGACCGTCGAGGAGGATTTCTCTCTCCCTATTCTTTTTACTGCTTTTTAGTATAGATTTACTGTTTTCTAGAGTAGTTCTGCTCGTCCTCCAAGCGATCTTCGAGGAGGACATTTCTCCCTCCATTCTTTTAATGCTTTCTAGAGTAAATTTATCGCTTTCTAGTGTAATTGTTTTATGCTTTCTAGTTGTAATGAACAATCTCCTTAATGATACATTCTTTGTTTATTCTACATCTCATTTTGATTTCTATGTGTAATATTCTCTCTTTCTCTTATCCTCTCTCTCTTCTATTTATTGTAAATAATTAGATAGTTTTAAATTGAATTATTTCGTGACAAATAAAAAGAAACATGTAGTTTTTAAATCAAACGTCCGCCTCCCTGTGTTCGACTCAGAATTTTCATTTCGGTATAAATTTTATTTGTTAAACATAAATTCTTCGCTTTCAAACTACAACGACAGGTTTTCTAAAACCAAACACGTTAGCGTAACAATTCGTGCGTTCAACAGGAACCAATGAGATTAGATGCAATAGAAGTAAACGACCAAGCAACACTGTGTGTTACTGTATATGAACTTCCTTGTTATCCAAAATATTAATAGTTGAAGAAAATAATGTCCTTCCACATCTCCTGCATAGGAAGCATCCAATCCATGCATCTAGCTGCCAAATTTCTTTCAAAAGTAAGGGAGGTTGTGCATGACATTGGTCTACAGCACACAACGTATAACTTTCACAATTAAATGAAAATAAGTTAAAGGGTGAACATAAATGGCACATAGAAAAAGGTATAACTCACTTCTTATTCTATTAAGACAAGAAATTGGCCAGACAAAAGGTCGTGAAATAGTCTTACAACCTTCAAAATCGTTCCCCACAAAGAAAAAGAAGACATCCATCACAACCTTTCAAAAAATCATGATGAGGGAGACCTGTGCATCGCAGAGCACGGTTAGCTCCTTGATCTTCTTGTAGATCTAGCCCTCCTCTTGGAGTAGGCGACCTGCCTGTTGGTGGGGTTCTCTATCATCATTATCTCAATCTTCCCCCTCTCCATATCGGTATATATCGTGAATTTCAGCCTCATGTCGATAGTTTCTGTTCTTTGAAATATAAATGAATCTTTGTTTATAATATGGCAAATAGATCATGTCTTGTTTAAGGAAATGATCATAAGACACATGATAACCATTGTCAATTTAAAAATAGGTTTGTAGTTTCTTTTACAGCTATGACATTCTTTGTTCTCACATTGCAAACATTTATCATCGGAAGAATTCTGTTTCCAAACTTATTTTGAACAAACAACATTATAATAAGGGAAAATATCTACTTCGTCGATATATGCATATATCATTACATAACCTGACAAAGAGTAAATAGTTCTATAGTATTGTACAGTAAAACTAATCCTTTGGTTTTACCTGCAGGGAGAGCCAAATCACAACCTTCCAAATTCGGAGCTAATGCACATAGTCTGTTATAGGTACCAAAAGAAGTTAATCACAAAAAGCCAAAATTTGTGATCTCCATTTTGTAAAATAGGTGGGATCTTCAAATACGCATTAAAGATAAGGGAAACTCATATTCAAGACTTACAAATGCCTGAATGAAAGAACATTGCTACTGCCGGGATTCCTAGGAAGGAATCACTCAAAGCAAAGCAAAAGTCGAATGGCTCATTCAAGATGGACATAAAGCCATCGACAATACATAGTGTGTACCATGAATGAAGGACACTCACGGATTTATGATTCAACGTGACAAAGGAAGAATCCAATCCACCACAAATCGACAAAGAAACAAGGTTAAAATCAAGGAAAACCTCATACCAAACCATCGCACATGTGAGATATTTCCCGAGCCAAACAGCGATGCCTCCATCGGTTTGGCCACCAACCATCGCCCAAGCCTGAGCACACTATCGACAGCAAGAACCAAATGATAGGGTTTCGCCTATCGCAGACCTTCCTAAGCACATCTTCGGTAGAGGAAGAGGACGTGTGTGTGGGGAGGTTGTGAATGAGTGCGAGGGCCAGCACTGTAGCCGGGGTAGGGTTTCGCAGTCCGCTTGCAGTGATGAAAAGCGAAACATGTGTTGTGAGAAATGGGATAGACCACGGTATACGCTCCATTCTGCGATCGGGGCAGAATTGGATTTCCCTTGCGTTTTGAGGCCGACATCCGAGTTAAAGCCCATACAGGTTATGTAGCCTCAAACATAGGATAAAGACTCGTAACCCGTGATCCAAACAAGACTTAAGGAAAGTCCTTAGTGGACGTTTCGATCAAAGTAATTTCTAACATTTCTTCATTTTGTTTATTTATATTATTGCATGTTATCTATTCTTTTTTTTAGATCATATCAAATAATATTTGACTTGAGTGATTAATACTTTTAATTTATATAAAAATATTAAAAATACATATATTTTTATTTATTTATTTTCTTTATATATTTATTTCAACGAAACAAACTATAAAATCTATTCAACCTTGGCGCAATCTTTTCCTTACCCTATGTAACAATGCATGATTTCGTGCTACACAAGCCATTTAAGAAGCAAATCATTATCAACATGTTTGTCAAACCATCTTGATCATAGTTTGATAATTTTGTTACGATATTATCGTTTGTTTGAGCGTCTTGGTCAACCCTTTCAAAATTACGTTCTTATTGCGTGAGTTCAAGTTATGTATGCTTTATGCCCAGATAACTACGTTTTTTATTAGCGGCGAAGCTACTGCGAAATGTTATACTCACAAAGCACTTAATTAGGTAACTAGTGGCCAATTTAAAATGTTCAGGAGAAGAGGTTCATATCACACATTTTTAAATATTTAATTTATTCATAGTTAATTGAACTCAATCGTACGAAACATATGAGATGAATAACCAAAATATCCTATATGAAATATGCATACTAACCTTATTTTTTTGATTACATAGAAGCTGGTGTTAAACTTGAGGATCTTTTTGAGCACCTGTTTCAATAAAAGTTGCACATTAATTACAAGAACTTATCTTTTGTTGCAACAATTTAAGGTTTTTAATGATATTAATTGTTGTAGAAAAATTCGAGTTGTGCTCTCTCATTTTGTTGGAGCTCAAGTTCTTCTTTTAATTATAGATGTAGCCGTATGTAAAGAGATAGACTTCGTCATAGTTCGTTACGAATCAAACAATTAATCATCTTCTTTCAGTTGAGAATTTGACTGACTTCACGTCTTTGTCTCACAAGTTTTTCTTTTTCTTCTTCTTATCTCTCTCTTCTTGGAGTATCCTCTCGTAAAACATTGTTTAATTTGTCCTTTCACTCATTCGGAGGACTTTGGAAACTTTTGTAACATCTCTCTGTTTACTTCCAAGATTTCATGTAACCTAAACAACTTTAGAAAAAAAAAACGCACTTAAAATGCATGCTCCCGTAATTTCTTATACACATGTGCTTCTAATTGCCACATACAAATGTTTTAGATAAGTGTGGCATGCAATACGCATCTATTGGGAAAGCATGTACGTATTTGCCCCATACACAGTATATATATATATATATATATATATATATATATATATATATATATATATATATATATATAAAAGCATGTATATGCGACCTATAGATAGATAGATATTTTCCTAAAACAAGTTAAAACCAAAACAACAAATAGTTTTGACCGCTCACCCCTCCATCTAGCTAGTACGTTCATACCAATCAAATCCTTGAACAACATCAAGCTACTGTTTCGATGAGTAGAGATTACTACGAATGTTGTATCTTTAGTGCATGAAAAGCTTTGCGACGAGTCTTCCCAATTGTTCCTTTCCTAAACAAACACATCAACAAGCACAACTTTTCACCTGGAGTGCAGCATCTGAGAAAGAAGAGCAATGTCCAAAAGTGCCAACTGAACCACATTTCCAAGATACATCTTCTCCTGTATATTTTCAATTGCAATAGGGTCAACAATCCTTAATTAGGGATTAATAATCTTTAATTATCTTAGGAAGGATTTTTATTTTGTATTTAACTCCATGAAACTTGCCACTAGCTAGTAGAGGAGAGCCAAGGAGTTTAGTCCCTCTTTAAAATACTCATGAGGAGTTGATTGTCGATTGGCCTTTTTGTATAGATCTCACTTCTAATAGAGGTGAGTTCAATGCAGCCTTAGAAAAAATATTCTCCTTTTAAAATAAAATCTACCTTTAATAGAGGCAAGTTTCACAGTAGACGATTTAGATACTCCTGAACTATTGCAACATTGACATCGCGGCCACGAGTAAACCTATTGACATTGTACAAAAGAGAAGCATATATTTTTATATCAACTTGTAAATGGATGCAAAATAAATTATAATCCAAACCAACAAATACTTACATCACTATCCTAATATTGCTTGAAGCTTGTCCATCTAAGATAGAACTACAATATATTTCATTTTTGCCATCGGTTAGAAATCGATAGCAAAACTATATTAACCGACGCCATTATGATCGTCGTTATTTCGTTTTACCGTCGGTTTGTGGGTACATCAGACGTCAAAATAATGTTTGACCACATTATGGATTGACCATTTCGATGTCGATTTTTTGACGTCAGTTAAAAATAGATGGAAAATACAATTGACGTCGATTTATTTACAACTGACGATAAAAAAGTATTCACTTAAGGTTGATTTGGATGTTTCGCCATCGTTTCAAAATCGACGGTAAGTGTATTTGCCGTCGCTTATTTGTCAAGCGAAGGCATTTATCAGTCACTTTTTTCCTGCCTTTACACTTCCTTTTTTGAAGTTTCCTCGTCGGTTATATACATTTACCATCAGTTATATAAGTGATGACAAAAATATTTGTGTCGTCGTTTTTCGTTATAACCGACGGCACATATGTAAAAACAAAAATATTTTTGTCGTCAGTTTCCTTATAAGCGACGAAAAATATGTGACAGGAAAAACATTTTTGCCGTCAGTTAGTCGGGGAAGTGACGGAAAAAATATTTTTCCCGTCATTTATAAGCTGTCGATTATTTAAATAATCGACGTCAAATGTATGAATTTTTTTCAAACAAAAGAAATTACAAAATGATGAGACTACATACTAAATATACTTAAAAGACTTGTTAATGAAGAGAAGATTATATTGCATAAATATAAAAAGTCTAGTACATAAAAAGTTTGAAAATGAAAATAAAATATTTACATGAAAAACATAAGAAAAGAAAATGTATAAATATTACTATACAGCTGCCCCGATGCCACCAGCTCCACCCATGTCGTCGTCTCATCTGTGGATGCTGGGATCTGATGAAGACGGATGCTCTGAGTGACCCTTCTTCAGAAGAGGGGTTAGAAGCTTCTCAATCTTACTATATGTCTTATTCATCTGTGATTGCATGGCATCCATCTAACTCTTCATAGATGTCTCTCTCTTCTCCCTTTCTTTCTCTCGTCTCTGTAGTGTGTCGATTTTTTGATGCAACCGATCGACGACACTAGATGAGACAGCACATTTCCTCTGATACCAAGTAGATAACGTATGTGCCCTCCCCGCACTACAAACAAAGCCACCGTGGTCCGGAAGCATCACTCTCCTAAATGCATCCTCTGGCTGCAAAGGCTGGTGGACGCTATCGGACATCTTGTCAGTGAGGGAATGTACTAATTGTACCATTTGCTCCTACATGTATTAAAAAATATTATCATAACATATATATATATATAGAAAGTTATAAATATTTTGAGTTTAAGAAACTTGCATATTTCTCCTGGTATGACTCATGAATCCACTTACGAATACCCTCAGCTGCAGCCTTACTGTGGGGTGACCTCGTATATATCCATCATACTCATTTTCATCTCATCATGAGTAACGGACTGAAAATATAAAAACGATACAATTATATTAAGATAACATAAAAATTAAGTAATATTCAACTGAAAAATAGTTCCAATACTTACATAATGGCTCCTAACCGTCTCGATACTCCTTCGACCCAAACAATGGGTCTATGGTGGAGCTTTAACCTTATTGGCCTTATTTTTTCTTGCTTGCTCCTATACATATACATAATAATATTTTTTTATGAATTTAAGATATATGAAATTAATAGAATAATTTGTAATCATTTACTAACCTTCATCTTTGAATTCAGCCAATGCCTGCATGCCTTCTTCCAATTGTCAGGCATGACATCAGGAGCATGACCCATTGCCTCCTCGGGTGAACTCTTGTTCGAGAAAAACTAAATACCAAATATAAATTGTTAGAAATAATATAAGAAATTATGTATATAATAAAAATGTAACTGTTTAAAAATTATTACATTTCTCTTTATCTCTGTCCTCCAATCCTTGTGGACTTTAGCAGTGTCCTTAAGGATATATCGGGAGGCATTGGGATCGTCATCCCAATCGTAATTTGGTTACATTAATTTTAAAAAATATATGTCAATCTTACTTTATAATAATTTTAAGATAAAGTTATAAAAGAAATAACTTTTATAATTGAAATTACCTCCAACTGACTGAGGAACTACCTCTTCAGCTCTGTGGGGACCTTCCTCTAGTCGAAGTAGCAAAGGGGTACAATGGACTTAATAATTGTGCTCACTCGACTAATAAAGTATGGGTAACTCTCCGCCTCCCCTGTGATTCTAAGCCTAATTGTTATTCTCACTCCCGTGGGGATACACTGGAGGTCTAGATTTTTGTCTTCTCCCATCCTCTTGCTAGTCTAACAACGTAAATATTAATCATATTTATTATATATTTTTGAAGTTATAATAAACTTTAAAACATATAAGCAATTTACTTCTTAAAGATATATGATTTCTTGTCAAAACTTGAGCCTGTCGCTGAGGGTTCAAAATGAATTGGGGACGTACTCCCCACCATTTCATCCTTCGCCTCCTCGCCCTCCTCCTCTCCTACCTCCTCCACCTCCTCCTTCCCCTCCTTCTCATCTGATCCTCCATAATCTGGATCATCCTCTACTCGGTCTGGTAAGGTTTGAGCAATCTCCGTTCCCTTTCTCTTCTCCTCCGCATGTAGTAAACGTGCAATCTCCCTTGGTCGCATGAAACGTAACCGAAGGGGTGGCTGAGCCTGAGGAGATTAATTGTGCTGCGTGGAAGGATGTGTCTCAGGAGAATCCTTTT
The DNA here is from genome assembly GCA_037157565.1 of Thalassia testudinum. NCBI lineage: Eukaryota > Viridiplantae > Streptophyta > Magnoliopsida > Alismatales > Hydrocharitaceae > Thalassia > Thalassia testudinum. Next base: position 159,131,337 of record JAZHRO010000073.1, read on the forward strand.
TTTGTGTTTTTTCTTAAACAACTTCCTCTGTAACAAGTAAAAAATGTAATAATTAATATAATTAAAAATCATTAATATATAAATCATTAATGGAAAAAGTTTACTAAACATAAAAACATATTGTTAAAGAATTTTTACTCCAAACATCCTTTATAATGACATATATGCCTCTATAAATTTCAATTTTAATATGAATTTCATTTCAACAGAAATGAAACAAAGCAAAGAAATTGTTACTAACCTTAGATGTCAACATCTATTACAAATAAATGGCCTTCTTCTGTTAATTCTTGGTATGTTTTAGATTGTGCGTCAAAATGATTGCGCGATAATATTCTTATGGGTATAACCCATCCCCTTTGGCAATTATCGGGGACGTAAAAAATTTATGCCGCTTGACATGCCAATGTAAATGATTCATCAAACTGAAGAATTTGATGAATAGGATTTAAACTCAAGAAATTGTGTTTCTTGTAAAATTTGAAACCGGTGCACTCTTTAAAAGCATAAAACCAATGACATTTAAATTGAACAACTCTGCGATCAAATTTGAAGTTGATCTCCATAATTTCTTTGATTTCACTATAGTATTCATCTGGATCGATGAAATGATTTGAATCGACAACAACTCCGGCTTATTGTATAATATTTCTATTATCAATTTCTTTTATTCTAAATCTGAGAATATTTATTATATACCTAGAGTGGTAATGTGCAAAGTGTAATGGTGAATCGGCAATTACATCAAAATCTGGAACCCATCGTGGATCCTTATCCTCTTTCAATTGATTAACCCGATCTTTAAACCAATCTAAGAAGCCAAATTCAGTTGTCCTTGAAAGATGTAATCGTTCAAATTTCTTGTAAAATGAATCAATTTTAGGAATTTATTTTAAAATATATAAATCTACGCAACGTCTCTCATTTTTTGAAATCGCCTTGTACTCTATATGAAGAATCGACCTTCCTTTGATATCAAAAATTGACAAACATTCTTCATCACTGTCATTGTATTCCTCCTCATAGTTCCTTTGAAGTTTATTAAAGCGGTTGTCTGTTTCATTCATGTACATGGAAGTAAAATTTATACACTTCTCCACGAGATACCCTCCTACAATGGATCCTTCCGACTTTGCCTTATTCAAAACATAATCTTTAAGCTTTTTCAAAAATCACTTCACAGGATACATTCATTTGAATTATATAGGTCTACCGATTCTCGCTTCATTTGCAATATGCAGGGTGAGATGAACCATTACATCAAAGAAGGTTGGGGAAGAATCCGTTCTATCTTACAGAGCGTAATGACTAGTTGTTTATTCCAGTAATCTAACGTATCATTTTGTAGCGTTTTTGATCATATGACTTTGAAAAACCTGCTCATCTCTGTGATTGAATTAACAACTGGCTCTGGCAGTATCCACCGTATCGCCAATGAAAACAATACTTTCATATAAACATGTGAGTCATGACTTTTCAAGCCAAATATCTTTTTCTGCGCTTCATTCACACAACGGGAAAGTTGCGAGAAAAATCCATTTGGCACCCAAATTTCCTTTAAGAAGGAGACCAATCAACTCTTCTGGTCCTGATTCAAGCTGTAAATAGCAAGTGGGAAGTAGCAATCATCCTCATGAATATGCAGCTCCAGACGTATCCCCAAACTCTTCACGTCTTTTCTTGTTTTCACCGTGTCTTTTGAATCATCGATCAGATTTAGTACGCCTAAGATGTTATCCATCACATTCTTTTTGATGTACATAATATCTAAATTATGACGTATTATAAGATCTTTCCAGTATGATAGCTCCATAAAGAAAATATTTTTCTTTCGAAATCCAGAATTCCTCGAAGCCGTTTGGTCTTATTTGAATGGTCGACCCAATCGTATCTCACCCATTTTTTATAATCTCTCCATTACAACCTGACCCGGCAACCTGATAGAATCTATACTAAGTTTATTTTTTGGATTTTTCTTTGAATACAGACACATCCTATCATCAAATTTACTCCTGAACTGTGACGTTCGCCATCTATATATGTTCAATAGGTAGAAATCTGCGATGTTCTAAGTAACAAAATTTCTTACTTTTCGGTAATTGTAGGTGATGAGTGTCTTCCATACAGACTGGGCAAGCAAGATTTCCTTTAGTATTCTAACCTGACAAATTTGCATATGCTAGGAAGTCGTTTATGGTCCACAACAATACTACATGCATTTTGTAAAATTCTTTCTTTTCTGCATCATACGTCTTCATGCCGGTATAGCACAACTGTTTTAGTTCATCAATTAATGGTTGGAGATAAACATCTATTGCATTTCTTTGTTGTTTTGTGTAACGACCCGGTTCCCGAGTCCCTACGAGACACGAGAACCGGACCGACTCGACTAATCCCAAAACCTAGTCGTCCAACGAGGAAGTAACCAAAAGACAGTAAAATAAACCACATTCAGCATGAATATAACTAACAGTAAGAAAGTATAGCAGTAAGGAAAGAAACTACTACAGTAGGTACCACCACAACAGTAAAACAGCATTTATCATATAACAAGAACTGCAGGTAAAGAAGGTACAATGGAAACAAAAACTACTCACTAGAACAGAAACAAAAGAGGTACAAAAGGCTGTGGTAACTCTACTGGACCCTACTCGGCCCAGCGTCCTCCGCAGCCGCCGACCCTGGCTGCACAACACCTGGTCCTGAAAAAGGTAACGAGTGTAACACGTCAGCAAAACGCTGAGTAGAGTGGCAAACTAACTAAAGGCAACAGTAGAGTGTACAGTAGCTGTTATGTTCTATTACTTCCTTTATTCACATCTTTCAATTTTTCTCACTATTTCATTTATTTCTCAGATCTTTTACTTGATCTCGAATGTCCTCGTGGGAACGATCTTGATTGCAGTCTTTTCCAAAAGTAGAAGTAGCACGTGGTGCTCTCCTGGCCGGGAGAGTCCCCCGTGGTGATCCTACCCTCAGTCAACCACCCCAAGGTCACTGACAGACGTAACGGTGACTACGGCACGCGCGATAAACGCACAGGTAGCTAGCCCGCACTGGCACGCGGTCAGTCATTTCCGTTAACGGGTGCGCCCAAAGCACAGCACGGAACCAGGGCAGAGCCCTCTCAGTAACAGGGGTCCAACCCCTCCACAGTAACCAAACCGGGGCCTTGCCCCTCCACAGTCCGCGCACCCTCGCCTGACTACCCTGGTTTGCCCTAGTGGGCCTAACAAGTCAGTGAAGGAGGCTAGTAGAACCCCCGGGGCCCGTGGGGTAGCTAGTACTCTCCTAACACTACTAGCTCTCCTCGGTACTACGTACACGAGGGCCAACAAGTCGGTACAGAGCGGCCAATCCTAACCACGGGTCCCTGGGGCGGCTAGCCCCACTCTGCACTAAACAGGTACAGGTACTTCCCTTGGTACTGCGTACCCAAGAGACAGTACAAACTACATCTCAGTTCCATTCCTTTTCCTTTCCAGGAGTTCCACTCCTAATTCCCCGTAGGGTTCCAGCTCTTTATCTCAGAACATCTTATGTTTCACTTTCCAGTTTCACGTTCTTACAAACCATGATTTCAAACATGTTTCTTTATTCATAACAGGCAGCTGTTAATTAAATTTACAAGCAGCTTTATATATTCCTTTCCATTTTTCCAAGACTGCAGTAATATACATTCCACTAGTTTTTCCATCCTAAGATTCATGCCATATCCTAGGATCTATCATACAATCTAGTTTTCCGGCCCTAGGATTCATGCAACACCTAGGAGCTATCATTCCATATATTTCTCATTCCTAGGATTCATGCAATGCCCTAGGTTCTAGTTATGGTTCCATACTTTAACAGATTTTATTAATACTTAAAGCCACTCTACCAGGTACAACGGGAGTAATGGGGGCGTGATCGGGAATCCCGCGTGCCTCCGCGACTCTCAAGACTGCAACCGAACGAGGTCCTATCACAAGGATCAAATACAAGGAGTGTCTCAGAACAGTGTATAGCTACTGTAGGCGGGTAGAAGAATTAATTCTGAAACGAACGCAACTCGAATCGCGGAAAACGGAGCCCAAACGGGCCCTAAACGGGTCGAGAAAGACAATACTGTGCAAAATCAGACGTCTGGAACTCCTTCCAGACGTCTTAAACGGTGGATCAGAGAATTACCTGTTCAGCTTGGTTCCCCGAACGTCCAGAAGTCTGCGGGGACGTCTGTCCTATACCCCAGACGTCCGATGGTCCACACGGACGTCTGTAGATCACTCCCGCCGTCTGGTACAACTTCCAGACGTCTGATTCGCAAAGGATGGCGAATCAGCGAACCTGCGCACAGCCAACCCCCCTCCCTCAGTACGGTCAGTCGACAAGAAGGAAGAAGAAAGCGGAAACTCACCTTTCAAACGTCTGTATGATCTTACAGACGTCGACCTTGCCGTCTGGCTATCAACCCAAACGTCTGATTCTGGAAATTTTTCCAGAATCAGAACCCTGCTCGGCCTCCGCTCGCGACGCCGCCCGCGTCGCACCTCGCGCGTCTGCTGCTCAGCCCGCAGCAGGTCCCTCTCCGCGTCGCTCCGCGCTCCCTGCGCCCTCCGCCGGCCGGCCAAGCCGCTCCGGCGAGCTCGCCCTCACGGCAGAGCCCCGCCCTCGCACGCCGCACCTCCTCCGCGCTCACTGCGGCTGCCGCTGCCGCCCTCGCGTCCGCTCGCTCTCGCGCACAGGAAGGAGAAGAAGGAGGAGACGGTGGAGACGGGAGGAGAGGCGCGCCCTTTTAAGGCCGCGCGAGGGGAGAGAGAAGGTGGTCGCAGCGCCTGCAGCCGCAGAGAGAGGGAGAGAGGAATCGCAGGTCTGCGCGCACAGGCGCGCAGACGAATCTCCCGTGCGAACATAACTGTTCTCCAGACGTCTGTAAACGATCCCGGACGTCTGGTCAGACGTCTGGATGTGATCCCAGACGTCTGGTCCGACGTCTGGGCCACCTCCCAGACGTCTTAAAAGGCGTCTGGGGCACGCGCTCGTTACATTTTGGACTGGGGATTAATAGGGTTAGCATCATAAATGACAATCTCATACACAACCAAGGAGGTAAGTTATAAGTGACCATTACCACTGGCCATATAGAGTACAACGGGTACATACTCTTAAATGGATTGAATCCATCACTTGCAAGACCCAACCACACATTCCTTGCTTCTAAAGTGAATAAATTATTTCTTTTGTCAAATCTCCTCCACTCCTCTGAATCAGTAGGATGACGTATTCTTCCATCTTGAGATTTACAATCTTGGTGCCATGTCATCCACCGTGCAGTTTTAGTTGATATAAAAAGGCGTTGATGCCTAGGTGTCAGTGGAAAATAATGAAGAACTTTCTGAGATTGTTTCTTCTTACTTTCATTTTTACCTTCCTTACATCTCTCATGTCCACATTTAGGACAATTACTCAAAATTATGAATTCATTTCTGAAAAGAATGCAGTCATTAGGACATGAATCGATTTTCTGGCAATTCAAACCAAGCTTACGAATTTGTTTCCTTGTCTCATACCAAGAAGCTGGAAAACCATTATGTTATTCAACAGCTCAGCAATAAACTAAAGTATTTTTGACATAAATTTAGCATTAGCTCTATTCATAACCTTCAGTTGAAACATCTTCAACAAAAATGAGAACTTTGACATTTTCGTAACACCAAGAGTAATAGGATCCTCAGCTGCCTTAACAGCATCATAGAACGGATCACAACTGAACGGATCTTCCTCGTCTGTATTTATATCATTTCCTGCTCTCATCTCGTTCAACATTTCTTCTATTTCTTCACCTTCGCTATCAATAATTTCCTTGTTGATCTCTTGGTCAATAGTGTTCTCATTGTTTATGACTTTCTCAGTCAACTCCTCTCCATGAGCTACCCAAGTAGTGCAATGCTGTCACCACCTATTACAAATGCAGTTCTCGAGCATAGTATTATGATCATACAAGGAACTATTTAAACATCTTCTGCATGGACAGAAGATATTATTAAGTTGACCTCCTTGCCTAAATATCTTCCTATCATTATAAAAGGCCCAATCTGGGAATGAAATCACTCCATCCTTATATCTGGTTTAATCTGAACCCTGCAATCTAATCTAAGATCTATCCATTATAACAAAAAATTTAATGTAAACAAATCACTTATTAGGAAGGGAAAGAATCAAATGATGTGTATGCTAATTAAGATTTTCACTTTATAGCCCATCCTTAAATATTTGATGACAACTTAGTTTTGCTCGTTACATATAACCTTAGTGAGGTGAAATTTTGGCAACATCTTTTCACACTTCTCTAGTATGCCTCCGAATACTAACCATAGCTAGATTTCTTTTAACACCCAATTAAGGACACTGTAGGAAACTAGATAAGATCAGTTGGTATACTAGAGAAGAGCAGGAGTAAGCAACTGAAATTTCATTGCACAAGGTTACATGTAACGAGCAAAACTAAGTTATCATTAAATCTTTAAGGACGTTCTTTAGTTCGGTACTTCACTGAACTAAAGTTGATCGAGTCTTATAGCATGCTACAAAGACAATACATCATGCATGTAAGTGAGGTATACATACACTTTCTACATTATCCGTATAATGTGATTGTAAGTCTCGACGGGCGAGTAATTTGGACACAATTTGACTTGGAGGACTTTTACCCTTGGGGTTAGAATACATAATGTTTGGCCTCGCGTGCATATATCTTCTTCAGCAAGTGTGTATATCTAAACAATAACTAATTTAAACATTAAAAAAATTTACCAAAAAACTAAAATATCATTCAATTAAATTAAAAAGATTAAATGTATATATATATCTTAAACTACTGAAGCCTCCGAGTGTACCTGACACTGATAACTTGCAATTTCAAAAGTAAAATTAATTAAATAACAAATTATAATTATAACCCTAACCCAAACTAAATATGCAAACCAAGGGAGAGAACAAGCAAAAACCCTAATCCTGACCTCAACCCTTATCAAATAATAAAACCCTAACCATGATCGAAACCAAATGTCTAAACCCTAGCCCAACCCAACCACCATAACCCTCTCCCAACTAAAATCCTAAAGCCCTAGGCCAAGCACCATATACATAACCTAATACCAAACCTAAACAACATATATTAATCCCAACTAAACATTGTGATAATTTTTAAAAAAAATTGACAGAATTTCCCCTTATATTTTCAATTTTCTATAAACCTGCATAGTAAAATAATACTCACCATAAAAGTAGGCACACCCCACATTAAATTTCATTCAATCAAATAAGTGGGCACACCCTACATTCACAATAAGTCATACAAGCCACACCATCTAACAAAAGCCTAAAATATTATTATAATAAATAAAAAATATTAAAATTATATCTCGAACGACTACAGCTTCCGAGAATGATCGTCACCGATAACCTGTAATTTCATAAACATAATTAATTAAATAACATATTATCATATTATTAAAAAATTTATTACTTATAAAATAGAGGCGACGGCAGCGGCGGCAATAGGAGGGGGAGGAGGAGGGCAACAGGAGGGGAACGAGAAGGAGGACAAGAGGAAGAGGGGGAGAAAGGCCAGCCACATAGGCAGCAATAGGAGAAGGAGGAGGAGGAAGGGAGTAGTGGGGGAGAAGGAAGAGGAGGTCGACGGGCAATGACAGGGATAGGAGGAGGATGAGGAGGGGGCAGTAGGATGAGGAGGAAGAGAGGAAGTCGGTAGTAGGAGAAGGAGGAGTAGGGCAACAGGATTGGGAGGAGTAGGAGGACGGGGTTGGTAGGAGGAGGAGGAGGAGGTGGTAGGACAAGGAGGAGGAGGAGGGGGGGGCTACTAAGGAAGTGGAGCAGGAAGGGGGGAGCTAAGAAGGAGGAGGGCGGCACCGGCGGGACGCGGAAGAATAGGAAGGTGAGGAGCTGCGAAGGAGGAGGGGGAGGAACCAGGGAGGAAGGGGGTGCAGGCGAAGGAGGAGGTGGGGGCGCAGGCGGAGGAGGAGGATGGGTCAGAACCGAGGAAGAGGAGGAGGGTGTTGCCGGGCTGGGGAGGAGTACAATGGCGCTAGTAGAGGAGGAGGAGGAGAAGGAGGGGGGAATGACGACGATAAGGACGGGGATTCACCTGAGGAGGAGGGGGCGACGCGAGGAGGAGGACCACGTGGAGGTGCTCGACGCAAGGGGGGCGGCACGAGGACCTACACGAGGGTTTGGAGGAGGAAGATGAACAGTAGGCCGCAGCACCTTAATAGATTTAGGAACCTATGCCATCGGTTCGCTCAAAAATCGACAGCAAATAATATTGTCGATTCCCTCTCCATCGCGCCCAAAATTTCGCCACTAATTTTAACCTGACTTTTACTATCGTTTAATCTAATAACCAATGGTATAAGTCACTAATCCCGCCCAAATTTTAGGTGCAAATTTTATACTTTTTTTTACCATCGCTTATTCTTCGAACCAACAGCAAAGGATACACATTGTCACGCAAAAAATTTTGGCTTGTAATTTTTATTCACTTTTGCCGTCGTTTATTCTAATAACCGACAGTCAAAGTTACAAATTCCTCCTGCTATTAAGGAACAAATTTTAACCATCTTTTCACCGTCGATTCTTTTAATAACCGACGGTAAGAATATATTTGCTGTTGCTTAATCAATCGACGGTAAATATTAATGACCACCGTACGCCCAATTACTTTTCTTCAGTTGACGGTAGGTCAAGCACTAACCTTTGTCGTCACTTGTTTGAATAAGCGAAAACAAAAAGATCTTTACCATCGATTTAAATAACCAACAATAAGTAATTAATGGTATAACCCATTTTTCTAGTAGTTCAACTATTTGCTGTTAAAAAAAAAAAATCCCTCAAGAACATGCCTTTGGTAGAGGAGCATTCAATTTCAAATGGAACTACCCTCTGCTAAAGGTCAGATTTATTTTAAAAAGCGATTCCTCTTTTTTTTATGAGGATCCACTAAAGTCGAGTTCCATAAAAAAAAATCCAACCTACAAGTTACTCGTCATGTTTTACGGCATATTTTTTTAAAGAAGCACTGAACCCACTAACTCACCTCTACCAAAGTTTCATCACGTTAATTGTAAAAAAATCCCTCTTAAGATAACTAAGAAGTACCAATTCTTAATTATCTTGTTAAGAAAAATTCTTCCAATAAATGCAAATGATTGCTAAGATCCCATCCCACTAAACATCAGCCCTAATGGGCCAACCCCTTGACCAGAAGAAAGAAAGGAAAAAAGGCTTGGAAGCACCAAAAATCCATTCGATAGATAAAATGGTGAAATGTTAGGGAGCATACTACAATTTACCCTCCTTTTGTGCAAAAAAATTACTAAATATAATAGCTTTATAAATCAAGTCATTAAATTTGTTGGGTTACTTTTTTTTTTATTGTGTATTATGATAAACTTATTATTACAAAAGGCAAGATTATCTAGATAGTATATGTGTATCTCTCCTTCATAAAAGGGGAGATAGGCATAACCCCTCCTAAGGGAGTACCTTTGCTGCCTGTCACTTTACTTGCTTTCAAAAATCACAACTAAATTCACATTAAAATGCATGGAGTAAAATTTTAAATAACTATGAGGACTAAATTGCAACAATATAATAATCGAAATGAAAATAAATTTAATTGTTTTTTATGTGGCAAATTTATGCACGAAATTTGACAAAGAGTTAACCTACTATGAAAAAATGAACATAAAAAATTTTCATAAATTTAGTATGCATGAATTTCAAGGATTAAAATTTGAAATAAAATTTTATTAATAAAATAATGTAAAGATTATAGCTAGAGAGAGAAAGACAAAGAGAGTGAGCAAGAGAGGATCTTAGCATGGTGGTGTTGAAGTGATGGTGGCATTAAAAGACGACTACAACGATGGAGAGGCAAGATTTTACTAGAGGTTCCCAATGCTCAAGAGAGAAGTAGAGCGAGAAAGGGGAGCAAAAGAAATGAAATATGTGTGTTCTAGGAGTCATTGGGGATATTTATAGCCAACTAAATTTCAAAATAATTAGGATTTATGAAAATTTTATCACCCCAAAATATGATAGATTTTTAGAACTTTGAAAAGCCCAAATATCACTAAAATGATATTAAATCTTGACTTTTTTTAATAGAAATCATAAATAGACTTTTAGTTTCTTCTTTTTGCTTTTCTCTTATTTCCTAAACTCAAATGAACCCATACCTTATTCAAATGTGAGAGTTCGTTTCATTTCCTTTTTAAAAAAAAATTACACTTTCTTCTTTCCTCATTTCTTTTCTTATTGTTTTCTTCATTTCCCTTCAAAGCAATGCACAAGCATATTTTTCAAATTCTATCTTCATTACTAACCTCCCCGTTGTAGATTCTAATGGAGGGGGTGAGATATGCGTGATACGAAATAAAATACGAAAATAAAATATCAATCACACAAAAAAAGTAATCTCACATTCACACAAGTATTTTTAATTGGAAATCCAAACCCAAGTAAAAACCACCACCCTAAGCCTCTCGATTTAAGATTTTCCGATCGACCTAATCAATTAAATCTACTAATCGTACTACTTCAACGAAGGTAGTACAACCTCTTACAACCATGCTACTTAATACTTGAGAGTAGCATAACCTCAAAACCTCTCATCTTCACGAGGAGTATTTTGTCTCGGGAAGGAGACGGAAATTCGCAAGACGAATACTCAAACAAAGACAATTACAATATCCTATAGAGCCTCAAGGTAAATGTCTTAAACTTAGCTTCTATAGGCAATGGATACTTCCCTAAGATGGAAGTGAAGTACGTAGTGGATCGGTGCTCTCAGGTAAAGATTGTGTAGATGGGAGAGCAATGGCACTTCTAGCACTTGGAACTTCTCTTTTAAAGACACAATAGATGTGGAAATTGTTTCTCAAGGTGTGTGTAACAAAGGAAAAGTGGCCCTCTATTTATAGAGGCCCTTAGAAAGGTTTAGAAGTCTTTGAAAGGCTTCTATAGTCGTTAGACACAAATCCAAGGCAAATCAGGCTGAAATCAGGGTCATTTATAATTTTGGTAGGGTTATCAGATGTCTGGTTTTATAGTTAGACATCTAGGTCATCGTCTGATCTAGAGATCGGTTATCAAATCTAGAAAGGTGGAAGATCTGATCAAGGTTGGATCATGTTAGATGTCTAAGAAGGTGTCTTAAGATGTCTAGGCATCTAATCAGACGTTTAATTCTAAACGGGTTTCCTTCCTGTTTTCATCAGATTGAAACAGAGTTCTAGGCCTAAGTTGTACAGACGATGGGGCGGACGTCTGGCAATAAGTATGGACGTCTGGAAACAAAAATCTCTGCAGGAATGGATTTCCAGAGGCTTAAACGGCTATGATCATCTGACAAAAGTGATTTGGGTCAGATCTTAGCCTAAAGTCTATTTATCAGATGTCTGGGATGTTCTACAGACGTCTAAAAGTATATGTAAATCAAATTAAGGGTTAATCCTCAAAGATTAAGTCTGACAGGCTAACAGTCATCTAATTAGACGTCTGGTAAGGTCCTCGGATGCCTTCTAAGACGTCTGGACTAAGGCTGGACGTCTGAAGGTGGCAGGCAGAGACTAAGTTACTAGCCTAAGTGTTTTGGACGTCAGGTCAAACAGTCAAACGTCTTAAAGTCTAAGATTAGATATCAGATGTCTAGATTGGACGTCTGATCAGGTTGTCTGGTGCCTATTTTGATTTTCTAAGTTCTCAACGAGATGTCTAAGTATTCTAAAGTTGTGTATGTGTTCCTAGGATTACTATTTGTTACTTTGGGCTCTTTAACAATTAATCTAAGCAAGAAAAGAGCAAAGAACAAATAAAAGAGACAAAAATGCAAGAACAGAATAAATTTCTATCATATTCTTTATCTCCATGTATCTTCAAGCCCTCGCTCTAAGCGAAGCTCCTTTTCCTTGATCAAGCTCCACCATGGCCGCGAACTTGAACTCCTTCACACTTGATTCCATTTGCATTTATCTTGAAACTATAACTTAGATGCAAATATTAAATCACAAGTGTTTTGTTATTATCAAAATTAACATCGTGGTGCCTTTGCACTAACACCCGTTTAGTGCTCTTTCATATGAGACCAATGTTGGGTAGATTTTGGTTACATTTTCTCTCCGTACATTAAAAAAATAAATAAATCAAATTATTTACAAATGAAAAATAAAATTCTAAAAAATACATGAAAAATAGTAAAAAATATGTGAAAAAAGTATGTAAAATTGTGATGTGATCAGCATTATGTTGCTAAAAACTTTTAGAAGATACCAATGGAGTATTTGTTCCCCATATTGCAGATGGTTCAATATGTTAAGTGCCTAAAATCCAAATGATATGGATATGTAATTCTTAAAATTTGATCATTTTATCCAACTGCATGAGTCTTTCAAAAATTTACTTTGAGAATTCTGAAATTTGCACATGTTTGACTGGCATGGTTAACTATTTGCGCACTTTTGATTGCTTGTTATATTTTCAATTATTTTTTTCTCTTGTAAAGAGAGGCCTTTGGTAATTTCTGAAAATAAAGTAGCCATGAAAACTAAGCAATGAAAACTAAGCGAATAAAAAAAGCATCATTTAATTTTCCAAGTGATCCATAAAAACTCTAAAAGTTATATCATTATATTTACATATATCTAGATTTCTGGCACAAATAATATAACATAAAAAAATTTCTCACATCGTAAACTCATGAAAGTGAATGGCTGGATATAAGGATTGAGAACTATTACTTGTTAACTTGAGCTTAAGCAATTTTTTTTTTTTTTTATAACAAGGAACCCTTCATGCAATTAGAGGTAAATCACGGGGAGCTCGTCACCCCTATCACAATCCCCAGCGGCCGGATGGATCACCACAGTGGCATAACCGTCCCCCAAAGCTCTATGCGAGTATAAGCGAGTTGCGGGGAAGCGAATCCGCGTATCCCTCACAAGGAGAGCCTTATGGGTTAGGGTGCACCAACTATGACAACCCTACTACCCGGGCTTAAGCATTTTGAATGGTTGGTTGAGTCAATTGGACCCACACCCAACAAGTTGTCAAGGTCAGTTTTTCTTGATTAGACTCAGGTCTATGCTTGAGTTGTAAAAGATGATATCAGAGTATGGTCATCCCGTATAGACATAGAATAGTCCGATTAAGCAATGCATCGATATCACATCAAGAATCGTAGCCATCGAGTAGAATCATTCAAGTTAAACCTTGTCTCTCTTGTTGTCCTCAAAATCTTTGTCGTATTGAAGTTTGCCTACCTCCTTGCATATTGAATTTCAGCTCTCCTTGTAGAAAATGGCCCCTTAAGGAGAGCTCGTGGAACTCGTGGTGGCCGAGGAGGTCGCCATACTCTAGCTGAGGAGGGACAGGGCCATGCTGCTCAGGCCCAGCAGGTGGCATAGATGTTAATTGCCTTCTTGGGGCAACACCTTCCACAGCAATAGGGCGAAGGAGGCTTTCAGGAGGCTCTAAGCGAGGAGGCCTCTTTTGGAGAGAGTAGTCACCGTAGTAGTGGCCATGTTGGAGGCCGAGGTAGAAGATGATGTGACGGTAAAGCAGGAGGTGTGGGACGCAGAGGTGGGGCTCCACCACTTCCCCACCCCCAGAGGATAGCACAAACCAGGTGTTGTCACCACCCTGAGACGAGCAGACAAATCTGATGCAGTAGCATCGCAAATTGTTTGTGGAATTTTGGAAGCCAAAACCTCTCACCTTCAAGGGGGACAAAGGGCCTAATGATGCAGAAGACTGGCTGGAGCATATAGAGAAGACTTTTGACACACTGTGTCTACCTGAGGACTGTCGTGTTTCTTTTAAGGCCTTCTAGCTAACTAGTGCCGCGAATCGATGGTGGCAGACCATTCGAGAACAAGAGGGTGCCGAGACCACATTGGAGAGGTTTGTGGAACTCTTCTGCAAGTGGTATTACCCTCATACCTGAAGGGACTAGAGGAGGTGAGAGTTTTACAACCTCTGCCAAGGTCCAATGCTGTCAGTGCCTACCGTTCCCGATTTCTAGAGCTCTCTCACTTTGCACCATCCGCCGTAGCTACTGAGGAAGACAAGCTGTGGAAGTTTATGGAGTGTTTGAGATCACCGATTCAAGGGTATGTGAAGCTCCTGAAGTTGCCTACATTCTCCATGGTCGATGAGACGGCAATGACTTACAAGGAGACAAACCGACGCTTGAGGGATACCAACTGGGGATCTAGGAGAGTTTTCTACCATGATGGTGCCCAAGGGTGCCAGGAGAGAAGGTACCATCCAGCACAACATACCTCACATGCTCAGGAGGCATCCCAGTCTGTGGGACAGTCCATTCCCACTAATGTTTCACACTAGAGGCTAGCCCCCAGTGCCTAGAAACGAGGCAATTTTAGCAGAACACTGACATAGGCGAGCGAATCCCATATCTGCAACTGATACCAGTGTGATCAGCCCGAGCATTTGAGGAGGAAATTCCAATGAGGATTGATACTTCCTCAAGGATGCAGAACACGTAGAGTACAGGGGCCAAAACTCAAACAGTAGCAACCGTGGGCCGTACCTATCAGAGCCAAACTCCCTCTCGTAGAAGGAAAGGGCTACCCTTGGGACGATGCTAACGCACTTTCTTTGAGTTTAAATACACGTCGTAGTATAGTCAATAAAAGCGAATTGATATTTAAAATTTATATCTCGAATGTGAGTCCGAGGTTATCTCAAGGAACAGATAATCGCAATCAATCTACTAATCAATAAAATAAAATGAAGTACAGTAATATGATACAATAAGAAATAGATTATGTAATGAATGTCAATCTCAAATAGATAAAAAAAATGAACTCTAAATATTCAAAAATAAATGAATTGTTAAGAGCAAGATAATTTTTTCAAGTAAGGGAGAACCCTCAACACTTGGAAATTTTTGAGCCAAAGGAAGAGCCTCAAACCATGCACAAAATTGGCCCAAACCACGTGTGAACCAAGCCCAAAACCTAGCTCACACTCACGCTTAGGCGCGCCCACATGTGTGCGGGCATGTGCATATGGTGTTGATAGGATGGGGACCCCGACCCCCTGCATACTAGGGCGACCACTTACGGAGCACAATTCAATTTAAGCACAAATCCACCTCTTTCCTTGACGAGGTGGGACTAAGTGCAATCCCCCTCTTCTTCGTTGTTAGCGTCTTGGCCGTGGAGAGTGTAGCTGCTGATTGAAGGGTCACTTGGCCTTCGATTGCCAAATCAATGACCTCGATATGTTGTCGAAGGGGTTCCATAGCTATTGAGGTTTCTTCTTTGGTCACATGCTCACCGAAGACGTTGGATAGTGTTGGAGAAGAAGGCACGGTTGACGGTTCACCTAAAACAAAAGCACGGGCCTTTGGCTCTAATCAAACACGTAGAAAGCTTTGCCACGATGCGACGAAGGTGATGATGGTGGTGATTTGATGAATGGAGGTGTGTGGTAGCCGGACAGCTACAAGAAAGGGTGGTGCCATGATGGGTTGTCCGGTCGAGGGTTTGGGAGTCAAAAATCCCCAATTTCTTGAGGGCATTTGCTCCCCAAGTTGTTGTGGAGCTTGTGGTGTAGATGGATTGGTGTATCGTGGCGTGGTGGCACAGGTTCAGCTTGTTGGAGCTCTCGCCAGCCACGAGGAAGAAGACAGAGAATGGCAAGGAGGAGAGGTCTATTCCTAAAGCTAAGGGTCTTAATCTAATCTATGGGAAAAGGGGAAGAAGTTTATCTACCTAAATTGGATGAAAGGAGGAGAATCACGTTAGAGGTGGCTCCGGTGGGAGAGAACAACGACGAAGAATGAGCTAAGATGACCTAGCTATGGTTGGCTAGTGTCGAAAGAAGATGGTGGTGCTCGTTGGCCAAATGCATGCATGGAAGGTGGACGGAGGGGGTCGTTGGAGTCGAGTTGTAGCGACCAGACAGAGGAAAAGAGAGGGATTTTTTTTGGCCTACTTTCGCTTAAATTCCTCTTGCGAACAAACTAGAGCTTAAATAGAGGTTTTCCTTGCCCTCAATTGCTTGGAATTCACATAAATTCTTCACGATTTTTGGCAAGGAAGATCCATGAGAGTTGAGGTCTAACAGCGATGCTTGAGTCAAATTTGGAGTTCAATGTTGGGTTCAAATGATAGAGAATGATTTGATCACAAATCCCTCCAAATTTGGAGGCATTTGGTGGTGATTTCCTCCTATCAAAGATCTTGGGCGTCGGTTTCCCTTTTCACGGCTGCAGCTGCTGCATTCCCTTCTTTGGATGAAGAAGATGAAGGCAGGGGCCTTTATGCAATAGAAATCGAAAGATAGGGGGTAGATGTAAATAGAGAGTTGGGCTGGAATGTAAATCGAATCAAGATGAACCCCGATTGGACTCAAAATTTGAGGTAACCTAATTTAGACCCAACAAATCTAATGGTAACATCAGATTTGGGTTTTGACATAGTTTTATTGTGTAATTTATACTGTAGTCCAAAATAAAGCAAATTTCCAGCTAAGTCTTTATTTTTTGGTCAAAATGGATTCCTTTAGTCAAAGTGAAGGTTCCAAACCTTATACAATATTTTTAAATGACTTTTAGGAGGTGTAGATTATATTTATTTCCACCAAAACCTGTTTAATTGAAGTGAGGCTGTAATCAGGGTTTTTATTAATAAAATAATCCTCAAATATCAGAAAACCTTGATTCAGTCAGTTCAAGCCCACTTCTTGGAAATTTAAGTTCATTTGACCTTAGATTAACCACCAATTAACCCCTCGGTTAACTTGCATTCGTGATTTCTCGTTAAAACAATAGAATTAAAGGGATTTCCCGTCTTCTTCTCGCATTAAGCTTAGAACAAAATTATGATCCTTTGATGGTTATTCAGAAGCATTATCACTGAATTTTGACTAAATTAGGTTAGTTATGATGGATGATGGTATTACCATCAGACAATTAAAGAGTTGTCATGAGGTGGAGTTGCTACTAGAAGTACATTGTTTAATTAAACCCTGATGATGACGTTAGGATTTTAAGTAGGAGAGGTTGTAGCACCCCAAAAAAATTGTCCCACATTTTAAACTCATGGAAGTGAATGGTGGGATATAAGGATTGAAAACTCTACTTGTTAACTTGGGCTTAAGCATTTTGGGTGGTTGCTTGAGTCCATTGGATCCACACCCAATAAGTTGTCAATGTCAGTTTTTCTCGATTAGACTCGAGTCTAGGTTTAAGTCGTTACAAATAATGATGGAAGAAAATGTTCTCCCAAATGTCCTTTCCTTTTGCTAAGAATTTATTTCAAAATTGAAATGATCACACTATGTAAGGCATCCAGATTTTGCAGAAGGCAAAAATAGAATTTTGATAAACTAGTAGTAATTAGCTTAAACAAAAATAAGGGATGCTTAGAGAGGAGCATAGCAGAAACTGACATTTCAAAAGTTGGATCAGTTGTGTTAGCTCTCACACTTGAAGGATGAAGCAATGGAATGTTACAAAAATATATAGCTTCCACAAGTCAAATACATTCGTATAATCCTTTGATTTTCTATTGATCCCCCCACTAAAATGATTACAAAGAAAGCCCTTTAAGGGGAAACATCAAAAACAAAAAAGATAAAGAAAGTTGAAAAATACAAGTATGACTCAAATAAAAGACACCCAACCCCAATATAAATAAAAGAGTTATCCAATTGCAATTTCAAAAAAAAGCTAAAACTCCATCAACTAATTGTAGTGCTTTCATAAATGAGAAGCATGGATATCTTCAATTGATATCCATTGCAAGTCTCAAAATATTAGCTAATAGTAGCAACAATAACCCACTAACGACTTTGAAATTGCAACAACTCCAAATAAAGCTAGCTCTTCAGCTAAAATTCAACCCTAATCATGTAGCAGCATCTAAAATATATCAAAAGCTCTTCTAGCAACAATAGCAACAACAATCAACATGAATGTCATAAACATCCAAGCATTGTAACAACAATTGCAACCATTCCCTTTAATAGGGAAACATGGTTTGTACACTACATCAAGAAACGTTGATTAGTCTTAACTAATTGAAAATCTTAGTTGATATGACTTATTAAATGATCTATTCAAATCGAGCAGAATGAAAATTTAAGAAAATGATTCATATCATTCCAACCTTTTTTTCCTAGCACGTGAACTTGCCAAATATCTTAGCCACCATTTCCATTAGTTGCTTTTCTTCGCTAGCATCACATTCTTCTGAATGCAAAAATGAGTTCACAAATATAATTTTTTAGGACAAATAAAGAGAAAAACAGACATGCCCCTTTAATTAGTTTCTTTTCTTCCACTTGTATTGCCTATGAACCTTTGGATTTACTATTTACTCAAGTTGAGATATTTGATTAGTCTGACTGATTTGTGATATTAAGTTATCCATGTACCCAACGTTCGACAGAAATGATAGTGTAATAACCATGTGTGAAAGGAGTTGAGTCACTCCCTCTCCCAAATCATCATCATCATCATCAACTCATCTTCTTTTAGGTGCTCCTCAACTTTGCAATATTGAATCTAAAATTGCTTATTGATTAGGTTAATTTTCCACCTTGATGACAGTGGTTGGTTAAGTAAAATATGAGATTTTTCGTTCTTAATCATTAATGATGATAGTGTGATAATGTGATAAGTGAACCAATAGATGAAACGTGGAAAACTACCAAGTTATGATACTATATTTGAGGAGTATGCTAGAAACAAAATAAGAGAATATTGAGGAAAATTAGATGGTGAGCATGAAACAAGTTAAAGAAATATCTTGAACCCTAAGGAAAACAAGAAATGTGAAATCGAAAGCGGGAACACGAGTGAAACTTAAAGCACTTGGTTAAATCAGAAACATGTGATGCATTCGATGAGATGGGAAAAGTGGGTAACAGACTCGTGTTGAGATATTGGTGTATGTGCAGATGAGTTGGCCTTTGATTACATGAGTAGTAAGGAGAGTTAATCATCTTGTGGTGCAGAGGAGTTGACCATCTCAAGTGTGGGACCTGGGAGAGAGCTAGCATTTATGTACAAACTCTTAGCTAGGTCCACGTTGAGCCAACTAGGGTAGTTGATCATCTAATCACAAAAGTCACTAAAAATCAAATGGAATCCGTATGATAGGAAAAAAATAGTCAAGGAAATTCACTTTCTCCGATCAAGCCTGAGCATCGACATTAAAGACCAATTCCATTGTCAAAATGGAGACAATGAAAATGGGGGAGTTATAAAATCTTAGGACTAAATCAATGTAATAGTCAAGGTTCTAAAATTGAGATTGAACCGGCCGGTCGAACGGTTGGAAGCAGGCTGATTTTAAAACCAAAGATCGAACTACGGCGAACCGGTGGGAACCCGGACCGCCGGTTGAACCGTTCGAAAAGATGAAAATGCAGAAGGGCCGTGCGCCTCTCCAAAGCCCAATCTACCCTTCCGCTCTCGACCCCCACCCAATCGCCGCCACCTCCACCCCCACCTTCACCCCCCGCGCGCGGAGCTGCTGCACCGTCCTCCTTTTTCCTCCCTCCAAAACCCTATACCCTGCCCTCTGCTCGGTGGTTGCGACTCCCCGTGCCTCCCTCAAGAGATGGCGGCCGAAGCAGCGATGGAGATAAGTCTGCAGAAGGTCCCCTTCGATCTCGACTTCCATCCCTCGCGTCCCCTCCTCGCCACCGGCCTCATCACTGGCGATCTCCACCTGTAAGAAGAACAACACAACACACAACACCCCCCCCACCGTCGTGTTCTCTTTTTACTTCAATGCCCTCACACTCTCCCCGCCTTCGCATCCGAACAGCTACCGGTACTCCCACGATCAGCAGCCGACCAGGTATCTACCGTTGCCGTTACCGTAATCATTAATGTTACCTCACATTTGATTCCTTCTCAAATCCTCGATCGAAAGGGAAAATTTACCATTATGTTTGTTCGTGCGAATGCTCCACTAGTTATACCTAATTTGTTGTGGTTTTTTGCGGGAGTCGTCTTCTTGACTGAGGTAAAACAGAACTCGAGTGGTGCCGGCAACCGGTAATTTGTGAATTCGAATGTAATTGGATCATTTGGTTTTTGTAATCCACTTGCGATAGGCCCCGATGATTCAACCCGACTTAGATTCCACTGAAGCAATCTGTAAAAGAAGCCGAGGGGATTGTTCATGTCATGGGAGCTGAAATCGGGGAATTCGAGGCAAACTGCATGTATATATGCAGTGGATGCCATGTTCTTATCATGGAAAAAGACTCTAAAACTACAGGGAATATTTTGAAATTTTCTTTTTTCGCGATAAAACTGTGCTGTATGCGGTAGTGTAGCATCCCTAGTGCAGTTCCACTGGCCATGTTATCGGCGTGAAGGCCTTAGACAAAAAAAGTTGTTTTAGGGTGATGAATTTAATGGACCTAACTATAGGATTTGGAGTCATCTCCACTGGGCTGTACCTGTGTTCCCTTTGGTGTATGTATTCGCCGATCAATAGTAAGCAAGAAGGTTTTGCTCCAATAAAGAAGAAAAAGATGTTTCGGTCCACAATGTAATGTATCTCATAATGGAAAATGTGCTTTGCGAACAAGTTAAGGGAGGAGGTTCAAGACTGGCCAGTGAGTTGGCATTTGTATTGGGGAGGTACTTGATGGATAACGTTGTTTTGGCCAAGGAGATTGTTTCCTTTTGGAAGTGTCAGGGAATCAAGGCCTCCATGAGGAAGGTGGATTTTGCCAAGGCCTACAACTTTGCTTGATTGGTGTTTTTCTTTCATAAAGAGGCTTCCTTGATATATCTGGATTTATTGGATGAAGAAATGTATTATTACAATTACTTCTCCGTGCTGGCAAATGGAAGACTTAAGGGATGCTAAGTTCAACTTAAACTTAACAGAAAGGCAAGGCAAGATGGAAACAATTGTCGTTTGTTTTAGTAGTAAATGCATTGGCCATTTGTTCTTTGCAGCTTATGAGAGGGGCTTAGCATTGGGTTATTAGGAGCTTGATATTGGTGTTGCAGTACACAAATGTCACACTATTCTACATTTATGAATTTGTTATAGGAGTGGAAAATTTATCTATATTTCTGGGTCTTTTTGCTGATGTCTTGGGCCTTTAGATAAATCATGACAAGTCCTCTTTTGTTTCATCTGGGATGAAGGAGGTAGAGGAGGGCTAATGTGCAGGTACTTTGAGGAACTACAGGTGTATTTTACCTTTGCTTTATCAGGGGTTGCCCTTTCGGATGTGGCTTTGAAGGTTACAAATTGGTTGCTAATGGTGGGGAGGGTGGAGAAGATACTTGGGTAATGGAAGTCCCATCTTCACTCGGGGGGATGGGGGTGATTGAGAGCAACATTGTCAACTTTCACACTTTTGTACTTACTGGTTTCTTTCTGTCAGAGAAGGTGGATTCTAGGTTGGATGCTCCAATGGAGTGGGATTGGTGGTGAGGGTAGAGGTTTTGCTTTAGTGTTATGGGATGAGATTCGTTAGTCAATTTCAGAGGGGGTTTTAGGTGTTGATGAATTAGGCTCTCTCAACAAGTTGGTTGTCCATTTGATATTGGTACCACTATTAAAGGAGATCTTGTCAAGCATACTTTGTCTGTTGTGAATGTTCCTGCAGGGAAATCCTTGTCAGGGTTCTATTTCTTCATGTTCTTCAGTTTTCTCGTGGATTTCTTTACGCTCTTCCATCCTCCTCGTTAGGAGAGTGCTGAATCCCAAAGAGCAATGACCAACTCCATTCTAGGTTTTTTCTGAACACTTGAAATGGTGAAAGGATGTTGGCTTCAACTTTGCTTTGCTCCATGATAGGGAAGGACCCAATTTCATTCAATACAATTCGGGACTTGAAAGTCACTGACTCTAGAATGCTAAGACTTTTCTTGCGACTCCAAGAACTTCTTGCGACTGGCCTTTTTGCTTCACTTTTTGAGTGTTAGTTTGGGTGCATGGTCACTGCACATAGTGGGGAGATGAAGAGGGTACAAAAAAGACCAATCCAAGTTGGCTAGCCCTCGACTGAGACCTCTCCTTTAGAGGTACTAAACACAAATCCATAAATGAGCAAATGAAGGTTGCATCAATGAGAAAGCTCTCTGGGAAACTGCTAAAAAAGAATTGGACATGTGAGAGCGAAGAGAGAACGAATTTTGCCCATTGCACCATTCTTGGAACCTTGCAGGGTTTTGCACCTGCAACTCACACCTTCCCTTGTGTATACCACCTGAGAAGTTAGGGAATCAAGGGATGAGGGAGCCGCATCCTCTCACTGAAAAAGAGGACAGAAAAAGAGCTCCAATGGGACTACCATCCTGACCATGATTGATGAAGCAAAGCATGAAATTCCTCCCGGATGCTTGACATGGTCCTAAGAGCATTGGCACCTTGAACTCAATGACCTTAGATAGATTGCAGGGTATAGAAAAGGTATGATGAGAAGAGCTATAGGAAATCTGCTACCAATCTAGGTGGTAGGCAAGTAAAGGTTAAGACAAGAGGAAGGGAATGGAAATATATAGTAAATGAGCCATGAAGTCAGTGGAACAAAAATAGGGGGACCTGTCTACTAAGTTAGGGAAGGAGGATGTATGGTCTATTGTGTTCTTATGACAGGGAGCTCATCTGGGAGGCAAGATTGGAGCCTGTGAGAAGTGCTTTTTGTGCTTTGGGAAGGGATTAATTTAGTTGGTGCCAAATGCAATGCAATTATTTTTTGCTAGGCTTGGTGATGGATCTAATTTACATTTCTAGTATGGTGAGTAGACTCTTAAAGGGATAATTGTATATTTGCTTTTGAGGTTGTTAGCATTTCTTGTGCATTTTGAAGCAAAGGTTGTTGATTATTGATCTTTGGAGTCAATTGATGCCTCTTCTTTATGGGATGCTGTTTGATCAAAGAATGAAGGAGTTTTTGTGGTTACATGATTATCTGAGGCATATTTCTCTTCAACCTAGTAGCAGAGATATTTGGGAGTGGGAGGAAACTCATTTTTTGATAAGGTTAGTTATAGGAGATTAAGGAGACCACTGGTGGGTTTGAATGGATATTTGGCATGGAATTGTTGTCTTATCTGGAAAGCCAAGGTTCGTCCAATGATAAAGATTTTTTACTTGGTTGTTGATGAGAGGCAGTCTTATTGCCAAGGTTCATGGAAGAAAGCTTTTCCCAGTGTTTGATGCCTGTTATGCCTTATTTGAGGGGCATTAGGAAGACTATGGGCATTTTTCCTTCCCTTGTACATTTGCCAGAGAGGATGGAGAGGGCAAGTGTCGCTTGGTTACATGGACCTCTATCATAGGATTGTTCTTGGAGTAGTTATGGTGATCAGATATTTTGTTCCAAGTTAGATAGAGCAGCCACTTAGCTGGTGTCGTGGATGATGTGGCTGCAGTATGCTGATTCTGATTTTTAGGGAGGGGTAGAGATTTTGTTAGAAATGTACCTGCGAGTTTTGCAGATTCTGAGAGGGTTTGGGGGCTTGTTTGTAAGAAGTTGTGCAAGTTATGTAATTTGCTTATTATTACATAATATAGTGAATGGATCGCTGGACTCAAGTGATCATCCTATTTCTCATGGAAAAGGTTTTGTATATATATATTTTGAAAAGTGTAAGGGAGGCGGTTCAGGATTCAACAGCCCCCCACTTCATTAATTGAATAAAAAGCCAACAGCTGCATCAGGATGCATGCAAAGTCCCCCAACATGACACCAAATACAAGGCACAAGGCTTTGCATTCTCAACATAAGGAGTAAAGCCTCTATTTTACAATGCACTGATGATACCGTGTTTTTTTATAGGAGGAACTTGGGAAGTAGAGAATCTGGCAGCTGTAGTTGACATCTTTGGGCCTTTTTTGGGGTCAAAGATAAACTGATCCAAATCCATCTATATACATTTCGATATGTCTGAGGAGGAGGTTGTTGGATGCTTACAGAGACTGGGTATGGAGATCAGAGCTTTGCCCATGATATATTTGGGATTGCCATTGGAGGTAAGACTGACTTCCTTTGGTGATTGGTTATTGCTGTTAGAGAAGCTGGGGAGGAGGTTGGAGCGTTGGAGGGGAAGGACCTTGACCAAGGGGGCGGACTTTCAATTCGCCTTAAATCAGTTTTGTTGGCGTTTCTAATCTTCCATTTGTCTGTTTTCGAGATGCCAAAGAAGGTAATAAAGAAATTGATCTTCTTAGGAAGAGAATTTTTTGGAAGGGACCCCAACATGAAGGTAGATTCGTCCACATGTTGGCTTGGGAGGATGTTTGCAGATCGGTGGATCAGGGTGGTCTTGGAGTGTTGCATCTGGTGGACTTCAATGATGCGCTTTTAACAAAGTGGATGGTAAAAATACCTGGCAATAAGGTAGTCTTATGCCTTAGGGTTTTGCAAACTTACTATGCTAGAACCCTTGGTTGGAGCATTTTTAACACAGTCCCTTATGGTGCTTCTGCTTTTTGGAGAGGGACTTGCCAAGTGGTAAACAGGGTGAAGCAGTTTTTCAACCCAGTTCTTGGCAATGGAAGGACCTTTAGATTTTGGCTTGATAATTGGACCTGTAATGGGACAATGTCAGATTTGGTCCCACAACCTTTGCTTTGGCTTTGGATAAGGAGGTTGTTGTGGCTGAATGCTGGAAAGGCCCAATGAGGAGAAGCGCTGGAACGTGGGTCCTTGGGTTGGGAGATGCACTGTCAAAAGAAAGATTGGAGGATTTACAGATCTTACTTATGGAGATCAATGGCTTCTGTCCGGCCGATGATTTTATTGACTTTATGAGCTGGAATAGAGGTAATTTGTCTATTAAAAAGCCTGCAAACTGATTACGAGGGAGGCCAGTTTAGAGGATCATTGGATCAACATGGACATGGCTTCTGTTTGGAAGATGAAAGTACTTTTGAAGGTCAAGATTTTTGCATGGCTTTTAGAAGAGGAAGATTGGTAACAAAAATAGTTAGAAGACAATGGCAAGGAATGAAGACGTGCCCTATTGTTCATGTAGCAACAATGAAGAATATGCTTCTCACCTTTTCTTGTCTTGTGACTTTAGGAATCGATCTGGGGACTGCTTGGAGACATGTTGGTTGTAGTGAACTCCATTGATGCTCTCTGGTGTGGATTCGTAGGAGAGCGTGCACAGGTCCAAATGTCAATACTAAAATTATTGCTGGTCTTTGGGCAATCTGGTTATAGCAGAATGGGGTAATTTTCAAAGGAGAACGACCTTGAGTAGAGAATGTCTTGTAGGGGAAGCTTCTTCCCTTTATAATCTTTGGGAAAAATTGCTGGAACCTTCCTTTTTTGCTGGTTATTAATGAATGTGGATGACTATTGACCTCTAGTAGTCATCATTCTTTCTTTCCACAACAAAAAGAGAGGAGTAAAGCCCTTGAACAACATCCCATTCCTTTCAAGCCAGATGGACCAAAGGATTGCAAGAACTTTTGTGTGCTTCACCTTTGATATGAAGTTAACCTATGTGAATTGATGAGGGAGCCCCCTCTTGAAAGACTAGCACCTCCTATGGTTTGCGCTGAAGAAGTCCAAGCAGCTCGCATTTCACCTGTCAACCAAAGGAACTGACTAGGGCCTCGATCACTTCCTTGTACCTGAGATGCAAAGGGATACAATGCAAGATTACCTACAAAGACTAAGATTGCCTTGCTGTCCATTGTCCATGTAGTGACAGGAATCCACCATCATGAAGTTGGACAATTTTGAATAAGAGGGAACAATAACATTCCTCTTGGAATCATAGGAGCACCATTTTGGAAGCCAAGAAGGATGCCGAAGCTTCAACAATTCCTTTGCTAAGTGTACCACAGCACCTCTAAGTCTAGAAGGGAGGTGAGCGATTGTGAAGAGATCCTAATTAGACAATGACAAAGAATTGCATCGTTACTTCATCGCCCAAGAGCATATTGCACATTAACAGCGATGAGTGGTGCTTCGTTCCTTGTCATTGATGGAGAGCCCTTAGATTGCCTATGGACATAGTTGAACCATTGATGACTGAAGCCCGCACAAGCGAGCCACTTTGGAGGATCTCTGCAAGCAGCAACGAGGTGTCCATACGATTGACAAGGGAAGCAAAGGGGTGCTAAGGTTGCCCTCCTTGGCATTGTCGATGCCTTCCAACCTCTCCATCAATTAACAACTACCCAACCTCTACCACCTTCCCATTCCCTCCCTCTCTCCTGACATCGCTCTCAAGTTCCACTACCCTATCAACAACTCTTATTATTACCCTCAAAAAGGTTTTGTATGTATGGCGCTTGGTGTTTATTATATTTTGTTGAATGCCTATGAAAGGAGGGCCATCCGCCTATCCTTGTGAATTCTAGGGTATTTGTGCATAAGGGTATAGAGTCAAAAAACATGAGGCGGTATTGAGGTGGTTTTACTTCATTGAGGTGAGGTGTGAAGCTTTGAGGTGGTTGAGGTGTAAGCCTCACATTTTGTATGAAAAAAAAAGAAAAAATGACTTAGATATATACTTGTTAAGTGCTAATAATGAAAAAAATAATATAAAAATAGACTTGTATGCCATTTTGCTTTATCACAACATTCAAAGAGTGGAATTAGACAAGAAGTGACATTTAGATGAAAGATAAATCTCCAAACAATAGTAAAAAATGATAAAAAACTAATTAAACACAGATGATTGAATAATGATTACCAATGCAAATAGTTAGAAAAAAACATTCAAAACTGTTAGGAAATAAATAAGTGTTAAGAAATAAATGAGGATCTGATTAGTTAGTTGTTAAGAATCTAATTAGTTAGGTGTCTTACTTATTTTAGTTCATGTTATTTTTAGCAAGTTGGTGTGTTTCTTCCTTTATTGTACCAAACCTTCTCTTTATATAAAGAGAGACTTAGCTTGGGTATTGAATAAGAACAAATATTCTCCCTAAAATCTCTATGTGGTATCATAGCCACTGATTTTGGTGGTCTAGGGTTTAGAGAAGAAGATTTAGAGGGGGAGGCCCTCCGGTGGCACTGCCAGTCTCTGGCAGCTCTCTTGTCGTCAGTGAAGAAGGCATCACCAGTGTTGCCACTGTCAAGGAACCACCGTAGGGTGGTTGTCGGTGCACCAGCCTCCATATGCACCACCTTCAAGGGCCGTTGGATAGACCACGCGTTGTCGACGACCCCATCTTTGACTAGCGTCGCCCATAACAATAGAAGCTCTGATTAAGGTTTTGACCCCTAAAACCTTGCTCGATCGAGGATCCAAGGGGACCAAACAACTCCTTAAAGGACATGCTACCATATTGAGGCCCTCCGGTGATCATTGGTCGGCATGATCGTTGTCAGTGAACCCCATCCGATCCTAGTGCCGTCGGTGATTTTGAGGGGGGGAGGGGGTTTGAAACCCTATTTTGAGCCCTCCTTTCTTGATCTGACGGAGCCGTGGGGGTCTCATTGGAACCTTAGGGAAGTCCTCTCATGTTTGGGGCAAATCCCGTCATTGGATCCTCACCGGAGCATCGCTAAGGTGTCGCCCCTCTGCTGGGGCCTTTGATCTTCATTTTGACTCGCTTCTTCAGATTGAAGGGGCTCCTATGGGACTTATTAGAACCTTAGGGTGGCCTCCTTCAATTTGGGATCAACCTTAGGGCAGGACATTGCCGAAGCATAATCAGAGTGTCGCCCGAAGCCCTCAGGACCGTTAGCAAGAGTTTGGCAGGGTTAGGATCACCATGGTAGGCAGCCACATCTCATGTGCGAAGCACCAGTTGGCCCTACGAAGGGGGTCAGTTTTAGGCCTTGAAGGACTTGCATTTGCAGCCCAAGGCAACTTGACGAAGATAGATATGAATAGCATTGCAACGTAGATGGGGTGCATTCTCACACACCCAAAAGCATTTCGACTAGCTCTTGGGGCGTAGGAGCAATGGTAGTGAAGGTGACCTTATGCACATTCGGAGAAACCAAGCACAGTATGCTAGCTCGCGGGGTGTAGGAGTAATGGGACCCGTGTGACCTTATGTACTCTCAAGAAGATCATGCCTTGTCATCTTCAGACTCTTGGACGTTGGAGTAGCAATACTTAAGTTTTAGTCATGATTTCTTATGTACCCAGCGCCCTACGCGAGATGTACAAGTAGAAACATGACAAGTTGATGTAGATGCTGAAGCTGATTATTTTTCTACTACTGTCATGTACTATTGATCCAAGTCTTTGTTGCCTCCCGTGTCAAGACTTGCGAGTGTTAGGAAATAAATGATGATCTAATTAGTTAGTTGTTATGAATCCAACTAGTTACGTGTCTTATTTTAGTCAATGTTATTTTTAGCGAGTTGGTGTGTTTTTTTTCTTTATTGTACCAAGCCTTCTCTCTATACAAAAAGAGGCTTGGCTTGGTTATTGAATAAGAACAAATATTCTCCCCAAAATCTCCACAAAATCACACTATAAACATTAACTATACCACGTACAAACATGTAAATAGTAACCACAAACACTCAAGTATACACACATAACGTGTAAATAGTAACCACACAAAAAAGGAACCAAAGATATCTTAAATGGTAACTAGATGATTTGTAAATAATACACAAAAATAAATAAGAATCATTCAAAAAATAACTAAACATATGCAAATAAGAACAAATAAAGGAAACAAACATACAAAGAGAAAAAGAAAAACTAATCACTAAGATAAACTTATAAATAAACAAAAAAACATACTTATATGCTTCTTATGTCTAGGGAAATACTAAATGAAAAGAATCAAGTCAGGAGTTGATTACCAGTAGCAAAGTATCTAATAAAGCATAACAATATCACAACAAAGCATATATAACAAACAAAAATAACCAAACACTAAGAAGATCTCGGGGTTGATGAGGGATTTCTTCTGGGCTCATGTAGGGTCGATAGGAAGGAGGGCGAGGTTGGTGGCGTGGGAGGAGGTGTGTATATCGGTTCAGGAGGGGGAGTCTGGGGGTTAGGTATGTGAACAAGGTGAACATCAGCCTCCTCACGAAGTGGATTGTCAGGTTGGTGGGGCAGGAGCAGGGACTTTTTGGTGATGTTATGCGGCGATGCTATGGTCCTTTCCTGTCATGGGAGCCACTGTTTTCCCCTCCTCCCGGAGCCTCTCACTTTCTCAGGGGCTTGGCGGCGATGGCAGTGAAGGTGCATGGCTTCTTCTCCCTCATGCTGGGTGAGGGGGACACTTTTCATTTTTGGCAAGATGATTGGTAGGGGACTGGCTCTTCCCTAGGAGACAGTTTCCTCATCTTTTTGGGAGTGTTGTGGACCCGTCGGCCACGGTGAGGAGTTGTTGGGATGGAGCGTGGTGTGCAACCTTTCGAGGGGGCCTCTCCGATCAGAGATGCAAGGAGTTCCAGCGGTTGTTGCAGGAGCTAGAGGGTTTGGCATCGGAGGAGGGTTTTGATGCATTTTCCTAGGAGGAAGGAGATTTCTCTGTGGCAAAGGTCTTCCGCAGATTGGGGAGTGGCACGGTCAGCTCAAATATTGATTTTTTAAGGGATTGTAGATTGCTCTGGATGGTGGAGTGCCCGTTGAAGGTGGAGATTTTCGCCTGATTGGTGAGAAGGGGGAGAATTATGACGAAGAAATGGAGAGTAAGATGGGCCCAGCCGGAAGACCTGGCGTGTCCCCTTTGTGATGGAGCCGATGAGGACATCCATCACCTCTTCTTTCAATGTTCATTTGTGATGCAGGTTTGGCAGAGGATGGGGATCGATTGGATTGCCCATAGGGACACGGTTAGCTTTTGGTCTTCGTTCCGCAGAGGAAATGCCTGTGACGAAGGGATCGCCTTTAGATCTAAGAAGGATAGGGCTAAGGTTTTGGCGGTACTGTAGGGTGTTTGGCTAGGGAGGAATGTGGTGCTTTATAGGGGAGAGAGACCCTATGTTGAGAATTTTATTTTTTCCATTTCTTCCCAGGTAGTGTTTTGGGGATCTATCCTGTAAACTCTGATGTAAATCGATTTTTTGGAATTGAATGATGTTGGGTGGTTATCTTTCGGATAATTGCCCTTTGACTTTTCAAAAAAAAAAAAAAACTAACCTAAGAAAAATAACAATTTAAGTTAAGTGAGAGTTGGGATGTTTAGGGATTTGATTTTAGACATTAGAATTGGGTCATATGATAGTACATGACTGTGCAAAGTGGTTCTCCATTGAGGCAGCACTTTGCGTTCGCCTTGGCATTGCCTCGACAAAGTGAGGTGGATGCCTCAAGATTCAACCCGAAGTCTACAGCCTTAAGGCTATTTCCTTGTGCCTCGCCTTGAGGCACAATTTTTAAAAGCGTAAATTAGTGGTCTGTGTTGGTCGTGGAGACATTTTTGACTGACTGTTGTTAGAAGTGGCTAACCATTCTTGGGTGGGTTCCTGAACAAAATCATGTCATCTTGTTAGCTTCCCTCATATTTAGTGTAAGTATGTTTATTGTTCTGCTTTAGAGGCTATGGAAAGATCTTTGGTAAGATCCATATAGGTTTTATCATCTTTTTAAATTGTATCTCCACTGAAACTTGTTTCTTTTTCAGGTTACTACAGATTTGTGCCCATGAGGAATCGTGCAGGGCAGTTCGCTTCATTAATTCTGGACAAAGTAACTTCCATCTTTTTTCTCATATTTTCAAGGTGCTTGGTATCATTATAATTAGCATTTTGTTCTGAGTTTTTGTGAACTATTTGTATTGATGGCTTAGTGCTTCTCACTGCTTCTCCTGATTACTCCATTCTTGCAATCGATGTGGAGACTGGAGCCCCCATTTCTCGACTAGAAAATGCTCATGGGTTCGTGAAATACCATTATTAGCCTATCTTCAAATTGAATTTGACTTCTGCAGTATTTTTTCACTTTATATGTATTTTCTGAATAATGAAGGGCGGCAGTGAATCGCTTGGTCAATCTAACTGAGACAGCTATTGCTTCCGGAGATGATGAAGGGTGCATAAAGGTCAGCATGTTTGCTTGTTGCATTACATTCATTTCCTGGTTATTGATAAAATATGAATTGATTGAAGGCTAACTGCTGTAAGAGCTGTAATTTCACTATTCAGAGACGGGGACCCTCCAAGATCTACATTTTGTTAATGTCACCTTGATTTGCAATGCTTTGAGAAAATGAATTTTGACATTTAGAGTTTGGGATGGACTTCATCTATATACTTGTATTAAGTTCTTTATGTTTGAATCTTTTCTGAAAATAAAAAGTTCTTTATGTATGAAGGCATTTTACTGGATGGCTTGTTGCCTATTGCCGATATTTCTTCCCAACTAAACAAGAGCTACATGTGTTTCAACTTCTCAGAAAAAAAAAGAACATTTATGTCTTACTTTCACCATACAATTATTCTTTTGTTTCAAGATAAGTTGTCACTCTTTCAGTCTTAATAGTAAAATGAAATATATTGACAATGATGCATAGAGCTTCTACCCACAATCCCGACAACATGTGGTACTGTGCTATTTACCAGACAAAAGGTCTTTCTCTGATTATAATTCAACATATAATTATTTTGGCCCCTTCTCTCAAGGAAGAACGATTATTAATGTGTGCGCTTTATTTTGCTATCAATGTTTTTAAGGAAGTATAGAAATGCTCTGTAATCATGTCTTGATTGCTTATTTTCTAAAAAACAGTATTGTGTCAGTAACTGTTATCCAAAAGGTATGGCCATTAAGCAAGGAATTAAAGCAGGGCCATGACATAACTTGCCATTCAGTTAAAAAGTATTCAGCACAAAATCATAAAATTCTTTGTTTTTTTACTCTCTGCTGAGGTGAAGAAAGAAGTAAGAATATCATGCTTGTATTATAACACGTGATTTGTTTTGGATGTGAAATAGGAACAAGTTATTTATCAAAAAAGAAATAGGGACAAGTTGAAAAAGTGAGAGGAGATAATTAGGTACAATTTCTTGCATTCTCTATAAAGAACACGTGTGTAGCTGGGGTAAGATCAACGTTAGAGTGATATGGTGGTTTAGTGAAATGATGGAGTGGAGAGAAGCCAGAAGACCAAGTAGGAGATGTAGTAACCGCAAGAGACAACTCCTAAAATGAGATCCCTATCATTTTTGGATTTTTTGTAACTTCACAAATATTATTCCCATGAATGTTCTTTAACCAGTTGGGAAATAGGCTTACGGACACATATGGAATCTTTTAGATGTATGAAGAATGTTTAACTGATGTGATATTCATTTTTAACTTAAATATATGGTTCACTCCAAGTCAAGTATGTGCAACTTGTTTCCCACTCCAATGTTGTGTAATATGTACGCTTTTCCCTCTCAAAGGAAGAAACATCTATGCTATGCAATCACAAAAGGGGGATTTGTACATAGATCCTATTGCATTTGAAATTATGTGCTTGTCATTGTGTTCCTGGTATTTATTTAATCACCACAAGAAAAGTTGTCATTTACACAATTGCCACTTCGTTAGTTAGCACCATAAAGTTCAACTTTGTGGACTTAAAAGTTTGGAAAATTTGTTGTTTCGCTCCTAAACTTGTCATCCCTTTCATCCCGCCTTCCTCGTCCTTCTTCTATGTCCTCCACCCACTTCCTCTATCGACGTCCATTGGTTCTCCACTCGTCTCCTACTTGTCATGGTCCATGGACCACCACTCATTGCCTCCTATATGGTCCCCCCTTTCCTCCCCCTCATTCTTCTTCTTGAATAAATGCACATGCTTGCCTTCCCCCTCCCTCTCCCCTGCTGTCTCCCCTCCACCTCCACCTTGCCCATCCCCTTTGCCTTGCCCTTTCTCCATTGTTGTGGTGACCATGGTAGTGGCAATGTTGCCCTTGGAGAAGCTCTTGTTGGTGGTGATTGGCTATGTGTTGGCCTTGGCATCTTGGCCTCGGTAGCACTATCAACACCAGACATGGAGAAGCTCTTGACGTGGGGCTCACGTCACTTGGTTGACATCATGGGGGATTGTTATGGGGTCATGTCAGGTGACGTGATAGTGACATCTTTGTGTTGTGTGGGTGGGGGGTGTCGGGTGATCAAATGGAAGGGAAGAGGGTTTTAGGAGTGGAGTGATGGCGGTTGGGTTTGGTGGCACTCAAGTCACATATTCCTTACAACAGAACTTTTACCCTTCAATCCAACCACTTTCGAGTGAATCCCAAATGAAACCAATTGAAACTTCGGGATTCCTGGTCTTCCAAAGCTATCAACTCCACCAACCACTAGTCACTGAAGGTTTCTTGTAATCGAAAAAAACATGAATATGAGAAAGTTGCATGCCAAGACATAATCCACAAGGTATCAATGCCTCAACTACAACATGTAAATGGGATGAGAACTTATCATATGTACCAAAACAACAATTGATAGTTGTATGTATAAAGAAGAAGACATAGATGGATGGGGGTGGAGAGAATGATTACTTTGTGTTTGCCAACAAGCTTGGCGATGGTCTTGGAGGCGTCAACGAGGATGGAGGAGGTGTCCACTTTGTTCGCCCCCTCTTCCACCTCTTTGTTGCCAACCACAACCACTCTCGTGTTGCCTCCTCAAGAGCTTCTCCTAGGCCAATGTTGGAGGCACTGCCAAGGCTGGGGATTCTAGGGTCAACACTTGGCCAATCACCACTAGCATGAGCTTCTTGGAGGGCAATCTTGCCGCTGCTGTGGTACTACCAAGAATGATGAAGATCAATGACGAGCAATGGTCAGGTAGAGCAGGGTGGAGGAGGAAGGAGGAGGGGGAAAAGAATGCCAAATTTAGGGGGTGAAATAACAAATTTTCTCACTCTTAGTTCCACTGATGTTGAACTTAACGACACTAACGGAATGGCAATTGTGTAAATGTTGTGACTTTTGCGGTGGTGTTTAAAATAAATACTGGGAACATGACAGCGTGTGTAATTTTGAATGTTTATAGTAGTGTCTATGTAAATATCTCCCATAAATTATATCGTTTAATTGTTTTAGATGATGGAAATTTCATTAGAATCATTTCTTCTATTCATCTAAAACAAAGAATCGTTTCTCTTCTTGCAGAGATTTCTGGGTAATAGATATATTGCTGAAAAGAGGCTTAAGAAAGCCTTTTACGGTGTTGGTCATCTCAGATGGGGTGCTACCTACTTGATGAGTTTGTTAAGACACTTGTACTTATTGCATTAATGCTGGTTGTTTAGATCATTTGGTTCATCAAAGTAATGCTTGTCATCCTAGACATATTCATAGGTTTTTACTTGGAGATATATTAGTGTTATGTCTACAAAAGTTCACAAATTAGAGGTGGATCTCAAACACTGTTTGCTGGAGAAAACTCAAGTTGCTATCTATTGCCGTTAGTGGTTGAAAGATATGGACAGCAATCCTATTAGCTGGAGAAGTAATGCTAGGTATTTATCGTAGTAGGTACTGACCTGCAGTTTAGAATCCAAGAGAATTTGACCAAGCAATGCACATGGAGAAGGGGGAAAAATGGGCCAAGGATATGAATGCTCAGGGAGGAGTTTTGGGATCTTGAGGTCATGTACATGCTTTGGAGGGATAAATGACAGCACCTAATGGTTGCTGAGGTGGGTGATAAGAGATAGTGCAGTTATTATGTATGGTTATTTGGGGAAGCCAGCCAATCTTCAGGCTTAGATGACAATTTCAATTGGTTGCTTCTGCATGACTTGATGTGAGATGGGATTATGGAAGTGATCTAATAGATCAAAGAAGAAACATTGAAGGGATTTAACAGATGTATCAGGGATAGGGAAGAGAAAGGTGAGGAGATCCAAGGCCAAATGCTATCAAAACCATTTCCCTTCAGATTGAAGTTCCCTAGAAGATACCTTGTCAGGAATCTTAATGGTTAAATAAAACTAGGTTTGATCAACTCCACAAAAAAAAAAGGTTTGACTACATCTCAAGTCAAAGCCATTTCTTTGTAAAACACACAGAATTTTCTTCAATGAATCTCTTAAATGTATAGCATAACCTTTGAATGTCTGATATTTTTAAAGCACCTCATAGGTAAGCAATTGAACCAGGCACTTGTCTTTTATTCTTTTGCTGCAGCCTGTATCATCCTTGATCGGTTGATCCTAGTAATCCAAAAACATGCCTTAACTTGTCTTAGGCAATGCAAGAAAAACTTGATTTTGGTTTTGGTGCTATCTGTGAATTTTCAGGCATATGTGGTAGTTAGATTTGTTCTCCTTTAGGTTAAAAATTTAATTATTGTTGCTTGGATGTTATGCCTGAAAGAGCATAGTCCATGGATTTTGGAAGGTAGAAGATGCTTGTTTTCTTAGAGATTTTCGATTGATTTAGAAGGCCACAGCACGATCAAAGGTGAAAGTTCTTGCTTGGCTTCTAAGAAGGGAGAAGATTATGACCAAAGTCTAGCAAGATTTCTTCTTTTGCAAATACTTCTTGCTCTCTCTGCAACCTTGGAGATCCAGAAGATTGTGGGCATCTATTTTTCTCATGTCCTTATTGCAAGGGACGTGTGGCGAGCAGCTGGTATTAGCTACATCGATCATTCTTCCTAGACTGCTTTCTGGAACTCCTTTGGCACTGGAAACTATAAATCAAAGTGGGAGTGGGGCTTTTTGCTTGCCATCTTTTGGTCTATTTGGTTGATTAGAAATTGGGTGCTTTTTATAGGGAAATGAGCTTATGTAGAAAATGTTATCAATCAGGCTTTAACTTTTAGAGGACTTTGGTCTGCTTTGTAAAGGAGATGATGCCCTTCTGTTTCTTGTAAATTTTTAAAGGGGCATAATTGATTCCGGAGGATCGCTGTAATCGAGTGAGTCCTCCTTTATTTATTCCCAGAAAATAATTATTTTTATAAAGCATGCAATTTTCTCATCTGCAGTATCTTTTTCATAAATTTAGGGCTGTCAAATCAACTGATTGGATTATCCTGATTTCAAGTATAATCCTATGTATCTCATCAAAACTATGATGAAAGATTTGAGATCCATATCCAACATGATGACTAAGAAAATAAAAAAAATCCTATCTGATACAGTAGTTGGGCAAATGGTGAATGATTGATATGGTGGCTAATTCTATGCCCAGATGTAGTTGTTGGCTTTACATTACAGCATACATGTAAATACATATGCAGTATACATGTATGTTCACATTCATATAAGTTGTGTCTATGTCAAATCTTTATGAGGTACATCCTTATGGTTCTTGGGTCAACTCCAAAGCAACTTTGATCTGATATTAGGATTCAATCCTATTTACTGTTCTTATTTTTGTTGGAATTCCAGGTTTTTGGGTAGGATTCATGTAGGATTTAGGTCAAAATTCTTTTGACAGCTTGGAAGTTAAGCAGCTTGAAACCAACTCATTGTAACAAATATCTAATGACTTTTTGTTTGTAGGTTTGGGATACCCGCAAGAGGGCTTGCTGCAATTCTTTTGATGCTCATGAAGAATATGTTTCCGACATGATGTTTGTATCTGATACCTTGCAACTTTTAAGTACTGGGTAATAACAACATTCCCTTTGATCACCCAACATCACATGACTAGATGTTTGGGAATAGTCTGAGATCTTTCTCTACAAATTTCAAGATACATATTGCCTTCAAAAAAAAAATTCAAGATACATAGTGACAAGATTTCACTTTAACTGTGCACATAAAAGTTATTCTCTCATATGTCCCTTCAAACAAACCCTTTTGTACTGCTTTGGATGCTTCTGTCCATCCCTTCACTCTGTCCCGTTGTATCGGTGAAGAGATAGAGACCTAGCCACTATTTTCTTTAAACAACTAGGATTAGTTCTAAGGCCATCTCTACTTTTACGAATGCATACTCCTAAAAACTGTTGAAATACAAAATAATTGCATGAACTTTAAGAATACTCAAAAGCAAACTGGCACTTGCAAAATGTAATTATCAAATGGTTCATGTCATATCCGATGTTGTCAAGGCTATTGCCTTGGGCAACTGAGATAGGCATGAAAGCCAGAGGTCACCTTAGAGTTGTTCTAGGTGTGGGGCTTTATCTGGGCAATTGTTGGGTCGCTTTTTCGTTGCTTGGGTTGCCTTGCTCCTCATCGCCTTACTTCCAGTTCACTCTAGATAAGACCACAAGACTCTTCTTTTTCTTAAGTTATATATATATATATATATATATATATATATATATATATATATATATATATATATATTATTTTAAGTCTGAAATGATAATTATGATATATGATATATGTTAGTTTAATGATATACATTATATATATTTGTTGTTGTCTATATGTATGTAATAATATTTAACAACATATGTATATGTTATGGTAGTAAGTCTGTGCTGGACATATAGCATACACAATATGCATCACTATCTTGTGTTGGTGGACACATATAATATATGTTTTAGTTGTTTGTTTTGGCTAGTAATTATATATATATATATATATATATATATATATATGTTATTATTATGTAAATATGATAGGAACATTGCTTTTTCTTTCACGTAAATAGTGTTGTCATATATTTCTTATGAAGGTTGATGCTTCCATATGAGTTAGTAAGGTATATTCAATATTTTAAAAAATAAAAAGACTTGATGCCTCGATTCAATCAGGCAATTGTCTTTTTGTTGCCTCTCGCCTAGGGCGATTATCAAGCTTGTTGCGTTGCGGTTGTCTAACACATTGACAACTTTGGTCATATCATCCAAAGGTCTTGTGTGCAAATGCATTTTTGATGTAACTCATCTGTAACTTTACTTGAGGCCAGTACTTACTTCTATGCTAACTTATATAGAATTGATCTAATTAACAACTAAGTTCTTTGATTAACTCAAGCAATATCAGACAGGCAATTGTCCCATTCCCTTTCCTTTGGAATGACGGATTTCAAATTTAGTATTTCCTGAAGGGGACTTGCTCTTGTGATTAAGAATGTAATTTTTTCTTGCTAGTATTATTTTAAACCTTGCCGAGAATGACTCAGAGTAAAATATGCCTAATAGCTTGAGTCACTCTCTTGTGATTTGTATTTATTTTATTGTTTGTAACTCATCTCCCTCTTTTTTTATTTATGTTTTCTTGATATATTGAAAAATAGGAAAAGCAGATACCCTATTTTTCTTCCCTTTGATTTTGTAGTTATGTATGTCATACAGTATCATCTTCTTTTTGTAGTTGATCTAAAACAACTAATTTCCATTTCTGATCGTATACAGCGGAGATGGGACATTGACCGTCAGTAGCCTCCGAAAAAATAAGGTGCAATATTTACATTATTGATTAAAATTTTGCTCCTTTTTAGTCAATTGCTCATCTGTGCCATTGACACTAGATTTTTAATTACATGTTTCCTATTCACATCTCCTTAATGGCGTGTTTGTTGCATGGTAATCAGAGGAGGAATGCAATGGGAATACCCCGCTTGATTCTTTTCCCTTATTTGGATCTCAAATATAACATAGGAATAGCCTTTCCAAGTATTATCTAAGTCGCATGAGAGAGGGAATTCCCAATCCCACCGCACCCCCAAGGAGTTCGAAATCCATTCCCCCCATAAACCGTCTATCCCTTTCCAAAAACATCATTGCTATTCCATCCCTCATGATGGATGCACCGAAGTGCAGCTTATTTTAGTATTTTTTTTTTCTTTTGCCACAACCGGATGCTCTCTCCTCTCACGTACGGTGGCCCCTTCCTTTGCCTTACTCAAAAGTAATATGTTTTAAATAATGGCACCATTTTAATTAGATGAATTCTTGCATGTATGATGCTTTTTTTTTTTTAAAAAAAGACATCCCATGTCGATGTTGCTGCACCGTATTTGATCAGTAATTATGTGTGAACATCTATCTGTATGTTCGACTTTCTTTAAAATAATATTATTATGATTTTTTTAAAACATCAAATCTATATCAAGAATAGGTTCTATGTCAGTAGATTATTGAGTTCCCATGCCCCTTCAAAACTAGTTATAGCAATATGTATGTCATAAACTCAATCTTTTGTTAAGAAATATGTATATCAGAAAGTAGATCTTTTGCTAAGAAATATGTACATCATAAACTCGATCGAATCCTTAGTAGGTAGTTCAGGCTTTCAAATAATAAAAAAAAGCATATATTTCTTTTTTAAATTCTCCCGGATGATGAGAAAGAAAGCTTTTCTAGAAAATTTTTAAATTGAGATTGTTATAAGTTTATATCTTTAAATTATCGCAATGAATAATGTAGTTGAATTCTTATTACCGAGACATTTATATTTTATAGATTAGCTTTCAATATTTTCCTTATCTATTGGTTTGCTATTCTGTTTGGATATGTATGTTAAATTTGAATTAGTGTAATGTATATAAAATAATGGACTAAACTGAAATATTTCTTTAAATTTTAAGGCTTCTATGTAAATTAAAAATATTAATGGATTAAGCTGTAAATAACTTATATTTTATGTTAAAATTGGCAATGATCATATTTTAAAAAATGTATTGGGTCAAATATGCAAAAAAGTTTCGACTTCGTTTATCCCAATAACTAATCATATCAAATAATTGAAAGGAATTAGATTCATCTTTAACGATTCCATTCTTATCATAATCCAAATAAGAAAATGGAATCAGCACTTTCTTTCTATTCCTTGTCTCATTCCATTCTATACTTTATTCCAAT
The DNA here is from genome assembly GCA_037157565.1 of Thalassia testudinum. Classification (NCBI taxonomy): domain Eukaryota; kingdom Viridiplantae; phylum Streptophyta; class Magnoliopsida; order Alismatales; family Hydrocharitaceae; genus Thalassia; species Thalassia testudinum. The sequence continues at coordinate 159,171,013 of JAZHRO010000073.1, forward strand.
CCATCCCCATTTCATTACTACGAAACAAACGTGCCCTAAAGCAATGTCCCTGGTTTTGAATTGACTTTCTTCCTTTTAATGCTCGGATTAGAGTCTAAACCAGTTTCTGTGTGATCTACTGTACGTGAAGAGTCCATGTAGCACAAACTACATAATTATCAGGACAGCTTGGTTTCGGACTTGGTGAAATTTAGAGACTTTTGCAGACTTGCTGACATACCACTAGAAGTTGCGAAATGTGTGTGTTGGGGAGGGGGGAGGGAGACATAAAAAGTGGCTTACAAAATATCCAATGCCATTGAAAGTATAAAAGGAGCAGATTGAATGGAAAATCAGTACAGTGGTTCCCTTGTAGGAGACAGATGAATTTGTGTGACGGTAAAGTGCAGACTACTAATTTAATAACATTGATGGTTGAGTGATTAGTATTGTCTTTATAGGTGTTTTTCCTTTTTTTTTTTTTTTCTGGGAACGGTAAAAGGGTGGCTGTTCGAATGTAACAACCCCCATGGCATTGATCTCCTTAATAAAGGTTACATCATTCGGAAATAGAATTTCCCAAAGTGAAGCTAAATACATAGCACAATGGATCACATTAGCAGCATAAGGCCTAAGACCTGTAAAGAGAACTCCATTTCTGTCGAGCTGAATTGACTATAAAACTGGCAGAAGCCTCTCGCCCTTTCAACATTGTCCTTGCCCATGGCAAATCTGAAAGCAAATGAACCTTGGCCACATTGCCCAAGGCAGAAAGAGTGCTAGAAGTTGTCAAAAGATATGAAGTCTATGCAATCAACGAGGCATCTTTCCCAGACCAGCTGTGTGAACTTGCATTCAAAGAAGAGATAACGTACATTTATCCTTGACTTGGGGGAACAAGCAACAAGAGATATCCACATCAGTCGCCCATCTGGCACATGGAGCTTTAGAAAGAATTCTTCCTTGATGGAGGAACCATGCAACTATCTTGATCTCCAAAGGATGCACAGACGGCCGAAAGCAGCCTACAGTCTTGCAGGAGCACAGGTTCAAGATCTGGTTGTGGTCCCCTCAACCTTGATGTAAGGTGGTTATGGTCTCTTTTGCATGGCTTGAGGAACTTCAGATAGATGCTTTGCAGTCAAGGGTGTTAGGGGAGCTGATGGTAAAAATTGAGGTCTTCTGTCTTTACCATGTTTCTTCAAGTATTTGGTTTTGTCTCAACAAGGGATGCACGTACCAAAAAAAGTGAATCTGGGGCACTTGTGAAGCATTGGAGGGTGGACCACCAGTGAAGAGCTGGGCTCCGTCAGCAAAAGGTGCCAACAGATTGAGATTGGCTGTGAGATTTTGGGGGTCATAAAAATGTAACTTTTTCATTAAATTTTTTTTTTTCCGAAAATGATGAAATTCTTGATATTGCCAACATATCCTGGAAAACCCAGAGGGAAGGATAAGAAAGACGTGATTTTTTTCAAACTTGGGTAAGATTTCGTGCACAAGAGTAGTTTGGTGGGAATCTTAGAATAGTCGAGTGTATTAGTGCTGCCAACTTAGTGCCTTTGATTAAAGTTGTTAGTAGGGATATTGGAGTCCATAAGGATATTATATTCTGCTACGGAGCCTGGAAGAATTACTTGAATAGTCAGGATGGAGGATTTGATATCAAGTGGAAGCTTTGATGAAAGTTTGTTGAATCCTTGTTTGATATATAATTTTTAAAAAATAATATTTAATTATAATGTTGGCGTGAAAAGAAATGTACCAAATAAGAGTTCCACTCTCTTGCTGAATCAATGGCTAGGCCAGACATCCAAAGAAAAGGTTGAGGAGGTTGATCACAAAGAAATCCTTCCTCATTTAGACTTTACTTGTAGTGACCCAAGTCTAAACCTGAGCCTAGTTAAGAGAAATTGGACTTGACAAATTGTTAGATATGGGCCTGATGAATTCGTGGCAACCATCCCAAAATGCTTAAGTTCAAGTTGTCAAGTATATATTCTTAATCTTTTATATTCCATTACTCATTTTTATGAGTTTTCCTTGTGGGACTATTTTTTGGGTGTTGTAATTTTCCTTACTTGAATTCCTAACATCCTTGTCATGATTAATATGATCAATCAACTAATCAATTACCAAGCATGGTAGGATTGTAGAGGTGGCTCATACAAGTTCTAGAGGTGACTCCCACCATCATTTTTATGGTGTAACACTTAGTTTTGTTCAACAGTTGATTGATAACATTTGTAACAACCTAATCCTAAACCTGGGCCTAATTGAGAAAAACTGGCCTTAACAACTTGTTGGGTATGGACCCAATGGACCCATGGCAACTACCCCACTATGCTTAAAGGCCAAGTTGTCATGTAGTAACTCTCAATCTTTTATCGATTCATTTTTATGAGTTCTGCATATGGGACTACATTTAGAGTGTTACATTATTGCCTAGGAATATGTGTGAATTAAAGTAAAAATAAGTAATCTAAAGATATAGTAAGAAAGTGGCTATTAGAAGCACTCAACTCCTAGAAATAATACACACCAATATTTGTGGTCCTTTGGATGTCTCCTCATTGAGTGGGGGAAAACACTTTGTCACCTTCATAGATGATTTCTCACATTATTATTTTTTATGTTTGAATAGATAAAGGATGACCACTTAAGAGTAGTGGTCATTCGGAATTTCTCACATCATTTTGTCTATGTATTGTATGAAAAGGCTTAATCGGTCAAAATCCTTAAGATATTGTTTAATGAAGTGGAAAGGCAATTAGATAGACAAGTAAATGTTATGAGATCTAATTGGGGTGGTAAGTATTTTAGAAAGTTTGATGAGAATGAGCTGCGTTTGGCCCATTTGCAAACTTCCTCAAAAGTCAATTCACACAACAAAGAGGTGTTGCCAAAGGGTGAAGTCATACATTAATTGACATGGTTATGAGTATGATAAGTGATGGCCCTTTACCAGTTTCTTTGTGGATGGGAAGGAAACTACGCTTGATGGTTTAGGGCTGCCTAATGGAAGTAAGGATATAAATTCACATGAAAAGAAACTTGATTCACGGACAATCGATGGATTCTTCATTGGTTATCATTCCAAGGAGTATATATTTTATTGTCTTAACCATTGTATATGAATTATAAATAGGCAATGTTCAGTTTATTGAGAATGGCAACATTAAGGGCAGTGTAGAACGATGAAATGTGGATGTCGAAGGAGTTAGGGAGGACATTTTTTTACCCGTCATACATGATACTTCAGGAAAAGTTGTTCCAGTTATACACAGACAACATGATGTTATGGAACATCAAGGTAGACACCAAAGTTGAAGCCATTACCAACTGCGAATGAGGCAAGCGTGGAAGAACCAGCGGAAATAGCATTGAGGCGATCTACAAGGCAGAAAAGACCAGCTACCTCTGTTCAGATGATCATGTGGTTTATACACTTGAGCAAGAATTTTTAATAGATTGAAAGTCGGAAGATGATGAATATTGTAGATAGTTTGAAATTGGATTATAATACATATCAAGTTCTTCTAAGCAAAAAAAAAAGGTGGATCCAACTTAACTAAATGTTACACAGAATTAATAGGTTGGGAAAATGGAGAGGTGCATTAATAATTGTTTGTAGCAGAAAACATATCTTAAAGTTAGAAACAATATTTTGTAAGGTTGGTATGTGGTGCTATCAGTCATTGACCTGCACAAAGGGTGGTTGAAATAAAACTGAATATTGGGTATGTGCCCAGACAAAAAGATTGAATTGTCTGGGGAACAAGTTCGTATGGCAGCAGGAAAACATAAGATGAGAGAGAGAGAGAGAGAGAGAGAGAGAGAGATTTATGATGGTCTCCATAGTCAATAGATATGTAAAAGGCTACTCTATGCTTTGTGAAGATGTGGGAAATTGGCTGAGATGCCTTGCAATATTTAGTTTTGAGTGTGGTTTGACACACATTAAAAACATAGAATGGCTAGTTGGCAACATTGAACCCATGTAGCCAATCCCATTAGATGTTGGAGAAAGGTTGGCTTTGATTTTTTCTTTTTCTTCTCAAATATTGGGGTTTTCTGGCTCTGGTTCCTTCTCTTCTTCATCTTTATCTTTTATCTATAGATCTTATTTTTAATGGATAGCTATGAGCCGCTGGAAATATCTATATCCATTTGTTAGTTATAACGTTTAGTTTTGTACTTGTTTCAGGTGCAGTCAAGGTCTGAATTTTCTGAAGATGAGCTACTATCTGTGGTAACAGCGAAGGTAATTAAATTCCTGCATGTGAAACTTCAAATGAGCATTGAATACACCAATCATTGATTTATTATCTTGTTACTTGACCAAATTGTAAATTGTTGGAGTGAAGATGTGTAATCACTACTGTACATGTTGTCTATGCAGTTATGATGTTATTGATCGTTAGGATTTAGCTTTTTAGTTTACTTGTAAAGAACGTCTTTTATCTTATGATATGTGTTTCAAATATATAGGTTGGAATCTGATTAGGCTTCTTGTGGTAGCCAGTGATGTTTTTGGTTATCTCTAATAATATTCTATACTGATATCATATGTGTGAAATGGTATTTCTTTTCACGATGCTTATTTTTTTCTCTCAGAATGGTTGTAGTTATCTCTGATATTATTCCCGATTGATATCATACACACTGAAATTGTATTCTTTTCACGGTGCTTATTTTTCTGTTCAGAATGGTCGAAAAGTAATATGTGGCACTCAGACTGGATCTTTGTTGCTGTATTCCTGGGGATTCTTCAAAGATTGCAGGTAACTCTTTTGATATGAAAACAACTGGAGTTATTGGCTGAGAGTTATTCTGTCTGTTTATTTTGCTTTCTTGCATTGCATGGTTGTGTAAGTAAATTCGTAGGTTCAATTCCTGCTGGATGCAGGCCAATGCGGTATGATACAGTTGGAATTCTATGGAGGGGTTGCCATGTTTTTTTTTTCTTTGTTATTGTCAAGATTCTCGTGTGTGGAGCATGGAGGCTCCCTTGGGCATGGGAAAACAGCCCACAAGGGGACTGCTCACGTGGAGAACAGGGAGAGAGGAGCCGCAGCAACCGGCTGCAATGGTGGTGGGCCGGCTACCTGAGGTGGCCGGCTGATCTGGCGGCCGGCTGCCAAGGGGACGGCTGGTATGTTTGAGAAGAGAAAGAGGAGTGGAGTTGAGGAATTGGAAGTATTATTAGCAAACTCAAAAATAAATACAAGAGGAAGACTCTCTTTTATAGAAGAGAGAACATATCTTTTAAACTTGGAAACAACTCAATCAAATCTTATCTTCTAAGACAAGAAATAGCAAATCACCAAATGACTTCCTAAAACAACTTTTCCTAAAATCCACTTAACAAAAATACTAAAACTTGGAATTTAGGACACCAAAATTAGGACCCTTGGCCCTCTTTGCTGCTGGCCCTGATGGGCTCACTGCTGCTGCCACGTGGTCTGGCTGGTTGCCATGTGGCAGGTCCACGTGGCACTTTATTCCTAACAGTTATGTTGAGAATTTGCTGGCTATTTTTAAGTTGCTTCAGCATACGGACAGGCAATGGGAACATCTATAAGTTATAAGTTAATTTTCTCAAGATCAGGTTCAGACTTTTGTTGGGGATGCGGGTATAGGGAAAAAATTTCGTTGGATGTGTTATGCATACCTTCACCACCAACAACCATCACAGGGATGTCTGTGTTATGTTTGCATGAATGTTGGGATCAGATTGCTCAATGTAAAAGTATCTCCTTGCCTCTCAAATGTTAAGAAAGCAAACTATCAGGGTTTCTTCTCAAAGAAAAAGGAAAAGGAAAAAGACTATCAGGATTTTACGCCTTCACTCACTTTTCCTTGTTTGAGGGAATTGGAATTTGCTGTAAAAGAAAGTCCAACCAAAGATAGGAATGCAACCCATGTACCAGATAAGCCGTTACTAATCGGTGAAGCATTTCTTGCATTTCTCAGAGAAAGGAAATTGTACTGGTAGAGAGTTCGCATACCTTCACCAAAGCTAAATGCAATGAGCACAGTTTAGGGCAACGAGACATCATCAAACATATAGACTTACGAGGTCCATGCTGCAAGTGAGTACTATATCCCTTCAGAGATTGGTCTTCCAATTCACTATGGTGCAAGGTTACAAGGTTTCTTCTTTTCTATAATGGATGTGCTAACTTGATTTGTTTTCGAAAAGCCCATTTTAACAATTCCGAAGCACTAAGAGAGATGAGAGAGAGGGGCGAGAGAGATGAAGCTGGGGGTGAGGCCGATGGGGGGGAGTAGGGGTGGACCCTCGTTGAAGGAGGGTTCGGAGGTTGTGGAGTCCGGCGGCGGATGTCTCTTGTGCTTTAGGTGTTGGGGATGGGGTCACATGGCGGCGGATTGTAGGGAGCCTATTTGATGTCTTCGTTGTGGTGGCCTTGGTCACAGGAGGTTGTCGTGCCTGCGTCATGGGGCTTTGGGTGATAACGGGAGAGGCGTATCGCTGCTTCCACCATTGAAGGGGGTGTTGTTGGTGGAGGTTGAGGAGCCTTGGTCGGAGGAGGTCAAGACCCTCCAGAAGGTCTTGGAGGCGGCATTGGTTGGTGATGTTGTTGAGGGGGCAGTGGACTTGAGGAAGTTGAGGATGGTGGTCTGTGGAGTGGTGGTGGGGAGGTTCTTATTGCTTGGCCTTTGCTCGGAGTTGATGGAGAGCTTGGTTTTCTCGGTCCTGAGATGTCGAGGTGGTGCGGTTCGTTGGCAGTGGCCATTGAAGTTCGATGGGGCAATGAGGGAGCAATCGTTGGCTAGAGTGGGGTTGAAGGTCGACATTGTGGGGATTCCGTTGTTCCTTCACATGCTAAGGGTGGTGAAGGCAGTGGTCTCACCCTTTGCGAAGGTCAAGTGGTGTAAGGGCCTTGGTCTTGGTGAGGGGGACATTGCGAAGGTCAGGGCGATGGTGGAGTTGTTGCCGGGGAAGGAGATCATGGAGAAGGTCTTGCTTAGTGTCGACGAGTCTTCATGGGTTGTGGGGGTTAGACCAGTATGGGAGACCCCCCAGTCCTTTGCTGAGGTGGTGGTTGATGGCCTGCCGGTGGTTGTTGGCAGTGACGGCATCCACCAAATGATCGAGAGGAGGATTTGGAAGGTGAAGGGGCACAGTGGAGATCATGGGGAGTTCGAGTCATCATTACCGGATCTCTTGGGCTGTAGGTTGGGTGACGTGGACGCGCATTCATTGGAGGTGCCCCTTAAATGCATGGTGTGCCGTCCGGAGGCGTTGGATGTAGAGATTGTGGTGGATAACGTGGGGGATGACAATGCCTCATCTTCCCTGCGTGCGAAACAGAAGGTGGCTCCCAAGGGGGTGGATGCGACCGTTTTGGTTGGAGGTTTTAAGGAAGGTGGAAGTGGACCTTTGGCGGACTTGGTCCTAGGGATTCGACTACCGTGGGAGGGTCTATTCGTTCAGACTTGGACTCGTGCCCTGATGGGCCTCCTATGAGTCCGAGTGTGGAGGTGGCTACACACAAGTCTTAGAGGATGGTTCTTGAGGAGGAACCGCTCATGGGTGACGTGAGAAAGGACGGGTCTAGGGGGACTGGGGGACTGCTCTGGTGAAGCTTTAGTGGTGGAGACCTACTTATATCCCCACGTCGAGGCTCGCATACAGGTCGAAGTGGAGGGGGGCTGACCTTTGTGATGGCAGGATAGTGGTGGTCGCCTTGTTGATTAGGTTGGAGTCAAGATGGAGTCGAGGGATGGTTGGGATACTGCGAGGGGGTTCGAGATGGCTAGCGTGGAGTTGGATGGTGATAACAGGTAGGCTCCCGGTATGGTAGAGGCAATAGAGGTCACGTAGAGCAGATGCTCAGGTGGGGTGGGGAAGTGATGAGGCATACCATGTTGTAGAGGCAGCGTGATACAAGCGTGCCTCTGGGGGGGAGGGGGTTGTTAACTCCTCATGTTAAAGGTCCTGATGTGGAACATTAGGGGGTTGAATGACCCCCATAGGAGGGTGGCACTGAGGGGATACTTGCAGAGTTGGGGCTCTAAGATTGTTACGCTTTAGGAAACAGAGCTGGTAAGCTGTGATCGACAGACCTGGGGAGAGCTAGCTGGTGGGCACTCTGGTGAGTTTGTGGCCTTGGATACAGTTGGTCGGTTTGGGGGCATGGTTGTGGGGTGGAAAGGTGTGTTCTCATTAGTGGACTCTATTATGGGATCCCATGTGGTCACGATGTAGTTGAGAAGACGGTGTGATAATTTCTGCTGTGTTCTCCACAGTGTATGGCCTAAATGAGGATGCACAGAGGCACTCTCTCTGGGCTGAGTTGAATCTGGTGGTTGAGAAGTATCACGACTGTTTGTGGCTGATAGGAGGTGATTTCAATGGTACACTGAGGCCTGATGATAGATCGGAAGGAAGATGGGGGAGAGATCGGGGCTCCAGGGAGTTCGTTTGAGTTCGTGGCTTTGCATGGTCTGCTTGACTTACCCCCAAGCTCCTACACCTTTACTTGGAGGAGCAGAGGAGGACAACGATTCAAAATTGACAGGTTCTTTGCCTTAATGTTGCCTGTAGAGGCATTTCCCATGGCGGGGATCAAGCCCATGGAGAGACCTTTTTCCAATCATACATCGCTGATTTGGTTGTTGAATGAATGGTGGCATCATGGAACATATTTTAAATTTGACAGGGCTTGGTTATTGGAAGAAGGGTTTAAGGGGATGGTTGAGGAGAAGTGGAGGTTGTTGCAATCAGAAGGCTCGGTGGCAACTCGACTTGAATGCAAGCTTCGTGAGCTCAGATTTTTCCTCATAGAGTGGAAGAAGTGTTCTAAGGAGGAACAAAATAGAGTGAAGCATGTGGCTGTGGATGAGATTTTCAGGTTGGACAGAGTTGATGATGTAGGTCTCTTGTTGAGGAGGACCGAGCAACCAGAGCGAGACACATACAAGTGGTCCAGGAGGAGGATCGGAAGGTGGAGGTGGAGTGGAGAATGAGATCCAGATAGCAGTGGCTTAAAGAGGGAGACTCCAACACATGTTTCTTCCATATGGAAGCTTCAGGGAGAAGAAACTGGATTAGCAGGTTGCAGGTGAATGGTGAGGACTTCATTGGAAGGGAGGCAGTTGGTAAGGCCGTTCTAGATTATTACAGAGACTTACTGGAAGAAGGCGTTGTGTAGAGTGGAGGTCGATGGGGACGGATGCATCGAGGATTGGGGAAGATCAAGCTAGGACGCTCATGGTCCCATTCACTGAGGAGGTGTAGAGGGCGGTTTAAGGGCTGAATGCGGATGGGTGCCCCGATTTGGATGGCTTTCCAGTTTTTGCTTCTATAGGGAGTTCTGGGTGCTCCTTAAGGATAAGGTCGTACAGGTGGTTGTAGAGTTCTGTGGTGGCAACCAGGGGTTCAACAGACTTAATAAGTTCTTTATGTTTTTGTTGCCGAAGAGAGAGGGGGCGGAGACTATTGAGGAGTTTAGACCCATTATGTTGTCCAACACTATCTTCCTGATTATGGCGAAGGCCTTGGCGAATAGGCTCATGGGGTGCTGTTAGACATCATTTCCCAGGTGCAGATGACTTTCATTCCGGGCAGAAACATCCTCGATGGTTACGTGGCAACGTCAGAGATCCTTGCTTTTTGGAGGAGGGAGAAGAAGAGGGCTTTACTATGGAAGGTGGACTACAAGAAGGCCCATGATTCCATCTAGTGGTCCTTCCTATGGGCTTCTTTGCTTAAGAGGGGTTTCCTGCCTCTTTGGGTGGAGTTGATGAAGCGGTGCGTTACTACGACCTCGTTCTCTATTGTTGTCAATGGTAACCCGACAGGGTTGCCCTTTGGCGCCAATGCTCTTTGTTTTGGCTGTAGATGCGTTGGCGAGATCTTTAGTTAAGGCTTGTTAAAGGGGTTTGGTTAGGGGCTTTTTATTGGATGGTGGATCGATGATTCCTTTGCTTTAGTACGCTGATGATACTTTGTTTTTCATTGAAGGTGCTAAGGTAGAGGCGAAGAGGATGTGCATACTGTTAGAGCTATTCAGGGAGGCTTTGAGGCTGTGCATTAGTTTTGCCAAATCTTCCTTTGTCCCCTTCCATTTGTCAGCAGATGAGGCTAGAAGATGTAGTGTGGCCCTTGGCACTTAGGAGAGAGCCTTGCCTCTATCATATTTGGGCCTACCCTTGACAGACATGAGGATCTCTACTTAGGATTGAGAAGAGGCTGGCAGGTTTGGCTTCCAGACTTCTTTCCAGAGGAGGACGATTGGTAATTCTCAAAGCGGTACTGTCATCCATGCCATCCTACTTCTATTTTGAGAATGTCGCAACAAATCAGAAAAAAAGATTTTGGGTTTGATGAGAGATTTCTTTTGGTTGAGCTATGGGGCAGGTGCTAGGGGACTGAGGTTGGTGGCGTGGGAGGGGGTGTGTAAGTTGTTTAATGCGAAATCATCGATGTTTAGAGAAGCACGTTATGGTATAAGATGAAAAATCGCACAAAACACTTAAATTTGTAAAGCTCGAAATCAATTTGGAGTCTGAGGTTGTTCGCAGGGAGCAAATATGACAGCTTCTATCCACTAATCACAATATAAAAAAAATAATATGCAATTGAAACCAATGAAATGCTCAAAATAATATTTCAATAAAGAACAGAGAGTCAGTGCAAAAAGATTGGGTTAAAATGGTGATTTGAATCACCAAATTAGCCCTTAAGTTTAAAGCTCTCAATCACTTAAATAATTGAATAGTATGCTCAATCAAATATCAGAATAAATATCTCCATAGTAGAACCAATCAAGTGCCAGATCAGACGACAATAGAAGGTCTCAGACGCCTTAACCAGCAGCACTTCACAATGCATAAGGCCTTGCCTTAACCCTCATAGAAGAGGCATAGCAGCAACGCACCAACAGAGGCGCAAGGGCCTTAGAGACTGAGTGTTGAGAGAAAGAGAGGGCACTAATCCTCAGCAACGCAAAACCCTCCCCCCTTTCTCTGATTCTCTTTCCTCTTTCATAGCTCAGACCCGGGTGTACAGTACCGGGTAATCAGGCGGGTTATCGGATCCAATGCCCAGACCTGCCTGCGTGGTGTAGCGGGTGAGTGCGTGTGCGCGACACGTGGAGAGAGACCTCACCCCGTGCTGCTGAGGCAATAAGCGAAGGAGAGCTTTTCCTTTTATATGCTGGTGGCAGTTCTTTAGTCCACGATGTAGGACTAATGTGCTCCCCTTGTTCCTTTGCGAGGCAGTAGTTGGTGAATCCTCTGATTAGGGTTGAAGACGATGCCTGTTGCTTCGATTGAAGGCCTAGAGGTGATCTTGGAACTAATCTGCAACACTTGGAGGTGGTATTGAGGATGAACTCGGCTGGATAGCTGCAGACGGAGCCGGAGAAGGTGGTGGCAGCGACAGAGCTTCGACGTGCACATGAAAAGACGAATACGGTCTCTCGACCCTGTCAGAATAGCTCAGGATGATTGCCTAAGGGTGGCGAACTTGGTGGTGGTGGTGGTTGCATGCTGTGAGGAGGTGTGTGCGTGCGTGGTGAAGTCGAGGAAGGTGTGTAAAGGTGTTGATGTTTGGTAGGTGGTTGCAGTGATATATATCCCTAATGTTGTTAGGGCTTTTGGTCGCGGGCTGATGGCGAAGCTAATGGGCGTGGTAGTAGGTAGATTGGTGCAGTGGAGTGGGCATGCGAACTCACCGGAGGCACGTCGACGCTGGGGAAGGCGAAGGTGGTACGGGCGATATGGTGAGTGAACCTAAAGTCTAAGGAATCAGGAGAAGTCAGGGAGGTGAGTGGAGTTGGAGGAGAGTGTTTACGGACGAAGGGGAAGCAAGTATGGCGTCGGCTATGATTGGCCGACGTTGGAGACGAAGAGAGCTTCGGAGATGGAGATGGCGACAAGGAGAGTCTGAGAGCTCCTCGTAGGTATGGCGAGGTGTGGGTGAAGGAGAGGAGTTTCCCTCTACCTATGTTATGTGGCAGAGGGTGAAGAGGCTGGAGGGGGAGGGTCACTGGAGCAAGCTTAGAGCAGGTTGGATGTGGAGGAAAGAGGGGAGTTTTTGGCCTATAACTTGCTAAGGAGGACGACTGATCGTAGGAGGTCCTTTTAAGGGCCTCAAGGCGGGCTCCAAGCCTAGGAAGAAGCTTGAAGAGCTTGAAATTTCAGGGAAGAAAATCCCTAGGATTCTTGCGTTCGCTTGATCTTTAGGGCTCAAATTAGGGTTTAAGATGTAGCTCAACTGATTAGGAAGGTTCTCAGGATCAATTGGAGGAATCTGGTTGAGAAATCAGAGAGAAATCTCTGATTGAAAGTTGGCTGCCACGGGTTCACACCTGCCATGGCAGCAGGGACCTGTTTGAAGAAAATGATGAATAGTTAGGGGGTAAATGCAAATAATTCGAAAGTTGGGGGCTTGGCTGAAAGAAATTGACTTAATGGATCAAATTGCAAACTAGGTCAAGGTGGACCCTGATTAGGCTCGAATTTTGGTACAAACCTAATTTGGACCCAAAGAATCTAATGGTGAAGTCGGATTTTAGTTTTGACTAAGTTTGACTGGGCAATTTGCATAAAAAGTCATATTAGGGTAAAATTTTGTCTAAGACTGTTTAAGGTCAAAATGGGTTCAGATGGTCAAACCAAGGATATTAAACCTCTCAGAACATTTTTCTATGAATTTTAAAGGGTTTAGATGATTTATCCTGATTGGAACCTCTTTTATTTAAGCAGGTCTGAAATTAGGGTTTTATGTGCTATTACGATTTTCGAAAAGCATGAAACCTCGTTTCTGTTTTTATGGATCCACTTATTAGACTTTAATACTCATTTGACCTTCAATTTACCCCTGACAAACCCTGTGGTTAATCCATGTTCATGATATGTTGTTAAAATTACATAATTAACCATGATTTCTCGTTTTCCTCTCTCAAATCAGAATGACATGGAATTCCGGTCCTCAGATGATTATGTATGAGCATTTATCCATCAAATCTGACTAAAAATGGTTAATTAGGGCCTATGTTGGTGTTCCCATCACAAGCCTTTGAAGGAGGAAGGACTCAGTGTCAAAAAGCTAGACAGAATGAATGATCGTTTCTTGATGAAGTGGATTAATAGATTGGTTGGGAATAATGGGCGACTTGTAGGGGAGGTCTTCTAGATCTGTTACCGTGGCCCGGTGCTTTGGGACCTCCTCTTGGCTCCCCTGAGAGGCGCTTCCCATTTCCTGAGAGGTCTGTCACTGGTGGCAGCCGATGTGTAGAGGTTCTTTATTTCGGTGGTTGGATCGGGAGCGTCTTTAGGTTTTGGCTTGATGACTAGATGGGTTAGGGGAGATTCTGTGAGAGGTTTCCTAGGCTCTTCGCGATGGCTAGGGATAAAGGCGCTTTGGTAGCAGATGTCTGGAAGAGCTGTTGGTGCCCTACTCTTCTAGGGAACCTGTCGGACCAGAGGATCTTGGAGTTGCAGACTATGCTTTTGGAGTTGGAGGGTTTTCAGCCAAAGGACGAGGTGGATTCTTTCTCTTAGGAGGAGGGTGAGTTCTCAGTCAGAGATGCCTATAGAAGGTTGGGGGCTGGAGGCCTGGTGTTAGATGTGGATCTCATCAGACATTGTAACTAGATTTGGGCGGCGGCATGTTCTCTGAAGGTGAAGATCTTTGCTTTGCTTCTTAGGAGAGGCATACTCATGACGAGCTTGGAGGGCAAGATGGGCACCTGAAACAGAGAAGAGATGCCTGCTTTATTCTGGGGCAGAGGAGGATATTGACCACTTGTTTTTCTGGTGCCCCTTTGCCTACCAGATTTGGAGCCAGTGTGGTACACAGGATGGTGGGCGCACTCCTTTCAGGAGTTTTGGAGGTCCTTCAGATGTAGGGATAGAAATGTTGGCAAGAATGTATTTAGGACGAAGGAGAGGGTTGGACCTTTGGCGGTTCTTTGGGGTATTTGATTGGGGAGAAATGTGGTGGTTTTTAGAGGGTAGAGGCCTTATGTGGAGAATTTTGTTGAGTTTGTTAGTTCATTGATTTTGTTTTGGAACTATGATATGTAACTTGGCCTGTGCCTTCTTTTCATTAATATACTTTGGGTGGTATCACAAGGATAACCACCATTTCCCTTTTCAAAAAAACTTGATTTGTTTTCACCCTGGCAAAGAGAAAATATCTAACCAGCACTTTGGTGGATTTCTGATCCATTGGTAGTCTAGGGACATGGAAGATCTCTTGGGAAGGTGAGAAATCAGATGGACCCCATGTGGTGAGATTCTCTTTAGTGCCCTTAGGAAAATGAAATTGCAGCTTGGTAGGTGATTGCAAGAGTGGAAGAGCTATTTGAGTAGAACACTTCTTTGGTCCCTTGGAACCTTGGGACTGCAGCTGATCTTAGTTTGTTGTTTTTTAGTGGTTGAAAAGATCAACTGATGCTTAGTACGAGGGATCTTGGTGATTTATCTGAATGCCTGTGAGGGATTTGTTCCATTTAGGTGGCCTGTGCTTGTGCTTGTTGTCGTAAGGTCCATTTGGCGGTTATTTTCCGTTGTCTTATACGGTAAACAATCTGCTTAAGATGTTATTGAATGGTTAAAGAATGTAACATATCTTTTCCAGGAAAAAAAATTAATATAACAAAATTTTTGCTAGAATTTGAAATGTCAGAATAGATTATCAATTTGACATCAGATTTTGTACCGTTTGAATCAGAATATTTTTACTGATATTTCTGGCCAGATTTGAATTTGAATATCTATCAAATATTAAAACTTTATCCTGGTTTATCATATTGGTTTTGTAGTGGATGTAGTTGAAGCATTTGCTCTGTATAATATCTGTACCTTGTTTTTGACCTGGTATTCTATTTCTGCAAAGATTTAGTTCCCTAGACAACTTTAGATAATGCTTGCATTGCATGTTTTAGGGCCCTGCGTCCAGATATCACTGTTTCTCTATGTTTTGTTTCTTTATCACTGCAGTGATCGTTTCCTTGGACACCCTATGTCTGTTGATGCACTGCTGAAGGTGAGTTGGCAACTTAGGTTTACTTTATCTCAAGCATGTTGCTGAGGATTGGTTACCCGTACTTGACCTTTCCAGCTTGATGAAGATACCCTCATCTCTGGGTGTGAAGATGGAATCATCAGGTTTCACTTAAATGCAGTCTTCTTATTGTTCTGGAAATTAATCGTTCTTAATCTTCTTTTCCTCTCAATTTGACATTTTTCTTTATTTCTGTATGCTTGGAATAATCAGGCTAGTTGGTATTTTACCAAATAAAATCATAGCTCCCATTGCTGAACACTCAGAGTATCCTATCGAAGGCCTAGGTATCTTTCTTGCTGGTTTCTTATTCACCTTTTGGTAGCTTATGTACTCTAGCTTCTGGTTTCATTGTTCATCTCCTATTTGACAGCATTTTCACATGACAAAAAGTTTCTTGGTAGCATCTCACATGATCAGATATTGAAGGTGAGTTTGCTTGTTACCTTCGGTGAATCTCTTTTCATGCAAAGAGTTATGGAGCCTTTCTAAATTTTTGTTTTGATCTCTCTTACAGTATGGACCATTGATCTGGTAGAGCATGGAGTTATTTGTTGGTTGGCAAGTGATTTTTTTTTTTTTTATTTGGTTGTGTTCTTAGTTGATTGACCCACTGCTGAACATGGGAAAGAGGAATCAAGGATGGTGTTCTAACCACTTTTGTTAGTTAATTGGCTCACTGCTGAACCTGGGAAAGGTGAGCCAGGGATGGGTTTCTTGCATTGGTACAGGGGTGCACATGGATCAGGTTGTGTCAGATTTTGCTAAATTCATATTCTAATCCACCCTTATCGGATTGAGATTTTTCTGATACAATCCAATCCAATTAAGGTTAAATTCAATCCAATCTAATATGTAAAATTTCAGATTCTGACTGGATGAGATTTTCCTATTTTTTAAAATAATACATGATTTTGTACATGGGTTCTTATTGGCTAACACAAAGTTCAAGGAATAAGATCCAAAAATTGAAATTTAAGCTTTATTCTCTGTGTTCCCTATAGCACAGTGACATCCCTCAAAAAATAAAAAAAATATAATAAGGAAATAATAAACATTTCATTAAAGGAGAAATAAATATTAAAATTTATTTCTTCGATGAAAACATATCATACATATGTATGTACGTACACACATCTTTATTTTACAAATTACACATTATGGATTGGATTGGATTAAGGTCTTAAGCCCGATCTGATCCAATTTTTAATTGAAGAGTTTCTAATCCAATCCAATCCAGTTCAATTGGATTGAACCGGATTGGGTTTACCCAATTCGCATGCACCTCTACTTCTAGAAACATGATGTTGTGAGAACCTATGGCAAGGGAAATCTGAATATGCTTTGTAAGAGCTGGAATAACGTGAAATCAATTGAACAGGAGTGGTTGGCTGCAGAGAGAACAACTGTTCAATTACCCCTGTTATTGTCGCTTTCAAACAAGGAAATAAGTTACTTATGCTATTATAGTTTTTGCAAATATACTATAATTTGTCAATTGCCTTGAGAGCTTTGCAGTTTTCTTCTGATATCCTAGTGGGGCAAATGCCTCTTCTGACTGTGACAGGTGGTGTGGGGTGGGGGAATGGTTCAGAGGCTTTAACATCGAAAGGCAGTCCATTCATGGTGTTATCATGGTTTATCCAGTATTTTGAACACAAAAAGATTTTCCATCGCTCCTTTCTGAAATGGGATATGCCGGTTGAGGTCAGGGAGCATGCTATGCTAGTGCTAGGGATAATTATACTTTGACCCCTTTTTGACAACTTCTGATTGTGCTTTGATGTCTTTTGATATCCTTTGATATATCTGAAACGGGTTCTTTTTTGAGGTTTGAAGTAATATATTGATAATGTTGTGATATGCGTGTGGTGAAAAGCTCTTAGTTGATGTAAATCCTTTTGTTTGAAGATTAATGCAGATGGGTGTTTGCTGACTGGATCAGTCACCTATTTACCCTTCCAGAAAAAAGGGGACATTTAGATATGAGAGGGTGTGAATAAATATTTTAATTACAGTAAGTGTGACCTCTCAGAAAAAAAAGAAATCAGAAAGTGTGTGCACGCTCTGAATTCACATCTAAGTGGTCACTTCATATTAAGCCCTTACACTTCTTGAGTCTAACTTCGGACGGTGGACACTTATCGTGATTTCTCTATCATGTAAATCTATGAAGAGCTATTCAAGGATTTTATTAAGATGCTTCTAGGTTTTAACCTAAAGTGGTACTCCTTTTTATATCATGCCCTCCGCGAATCAACTAGGACTCTTGCAGGCAGCTAACCTCGAATGGCCATCATTTCTGAAAACTATAACACATGTAAGTAACCAACCTGCATAGTCAAACTATTTGTGAATCTTGGTCGGTGGATCTGTCAATAATAAAAGAAAGACAATAAATGGAAACTTAACATTGTATTCGGGTCTATAGGTAGTTAGGACCTGAAAAATTGATTAAAATTGCTGGATGTTATTTCTCCATGTATTGGTTATCCTGAGCATTTCTCCATCGGGGAGAGCAGGGGACATTGATTCAAACTTCTTTGTAACATTGTTTCATTTTTCTTTTTCTGAAAAATATTGTTTCTTTTTTGGACAAGGGTTTCTTGCTTTTTCTATGCTCTGTTCTACCAAGAACACCCTTCCTGCTGTTTTCATTTTGTAGTAATCTCAAGATTTTAAACTATTCCCTCTCCTCTGCCACTTGTGGCATGATCTTTAACAGCTCGGAGTTTATCTATTCTTAGAAAAGACAGTTATTTGGAAGTTTTCAGTTCTGAGATAAGCGTGAACTTGTATCCCCTTTCCTTCCGAAAAAGAAAAAAATTGTTTTTATATCGTTGCATATGTTTATGTTTTCTGTACAGTTGCACCACTGCGTTAAATATTTTGGTGTTGTACTGAACCATATAGTCTTCAATATGTCATAATCTAGCTGGTGGAAATGTGAAAAATATTGGTTGCCAGGAAACTGGTCTGTGCGGCTATGCACCTGTATTTATGTTTGAAAAAAAAATATGGGTATTTTATGCTTATCCTGAATCCATGAATATTGGGCTTAATGCAGCTGTGGGACTTGCAAGAGTTGTTGGGCAATCACCAAAGTAACAGTATCGTGACAACAGATGGCAGTGACAGTGAGATGGACATAGATGAGAGTTCCTCGAAGCCTTCTAAAGGTACATGCTCCTTACTTAGACAAAGACATGACCTATTTCAGAGGAGTTTGATTAAGCATGGACGTTTATGGCAATTTTAGCTTTTAGAATTCATATGGTCTTATAAATAGTTTTTTCTTTTCTTTGCACCGGAAAGATGAATAATAAGTTATCCGAGATTCCCAGCTCAATTTAGCTCGACCTGGTGCTTCAGCTTGAGTTTAAGTTGTCTTGGTCTATTGGGTTCAAATTTGGTTGGCTTGTGTTCGGCATGGTTCATTCATTGGGGGTCATTGGCCCCCCACATGCTCGTGTGTCTGAGTTTCTGGGAGAGGATATCCTTGTCTCCCTCCTATGGCCATAAACTATTAGGTTTCACCCTTTCTCATAAAATGGGTAACAAACCCTCGTCTCACAATTATGAAAGATTTCTTCACTACTGGGCCGATACTACAATGAAATGGTTTTATGGGCCGTCTTTCCATATGTTTCTTCGGGTAATTTTCTACGAAATAAGTATGGGAGGTTTCCTGATATAATTTGCGTATCATCCTGTTTCCATAAAAACTCTGCAGGGCCAAAGGGGAAGAGGAAACGAGGGAAACAAGGAAAGAGCAACTCTACCACATCGGGTTTCTTTGCAGATTTGTAGCTTCTGAATAATTGTGCTGCGGCAGTAGGTGTCGCTTAGCAATTTCACTTTGAGGGTTACGATTTTGGACTCCAGAAAGAAAACTGATGGATGCTTGACGGCTTTAACAAGATAGAGGATACAAAGCTGCTGTGATATTTGATCAAAGGATCTCTTCCTCACATCCCTTCACCATAGAGATCTCTCTCATGGATATTCCTGCTGTCTTCTCTCACGATGCTTGGGAGAGCTGTATATTTGTTGTTTTGACCTCATTCTTCTTGACGTCATAATTTAATATTTCGTCCATGAATATGTATCCAAAGTTGTCTTGTCAATTTATTTAGAAAACCTTCATCTCTTCAATTTTGACGCATTGAAGTCGCGATCATGTATATCAGTATTTTTACGTGGTGAAATAACGCATCAGTATGGTGGCATCGTTTATGTTTTCACAAGGTGAAGCGTTTATTTACATTTTTGGTCCTATTCTTATCAAAAAATGGAAAATCAACACCTTAATCTACGAATTTACCCACGTCCACCTCCTTACCCATGTATCGGAAATGCAACAGTACCAGAATTCTGTCTAGTTGCAATCACTAAATGGCCAGGATTTGTTTGCATGGGATCTGCCGTGGGTTTTTACTACTGTTTCAATAGTGGTTTCATCAACTTAGGTTTGAACTTGTTTTGATTTATCGTCTAGCCACAATGGTCTTGGTACCATCAAGGTGCAAGGAAGCCCACAGGATTTGTTGGTTTTGGGATTGATCCGTTTTTGCCAACTATACTATTTGCTTGATGAGTATAAAACATCTCATATATGTCTTTCTTTTGGTTTTACTACACCGTACTTCGATCTTCTCAGTTGTATTTTCTCACGTTAGATGAAACTGGTTTGAGCTTCAGGCCATCTGTATTGGACTAATGGCAGTTTCTTCTCATGGATCAATTGTGGTTTCATCTGCCTTTCCAACTGCTTAATGGAAGGGCCATGTCTATAGGTCGGTGAAGTATGATATGAAGACTGATGCCTGAGGTAGGAAGATCTTCCTACGAAGGCAATTGTGCATTAGATAGTAGTAACATTTGGGTGCTATTAACTCTTATTCTTTTGTGATTTGAGTGATTTGTTATTACCATTTTTGGGATGTATTAGTCACCAAGATCGGTCAAATCATGCAGACTTGGGTTCAACTTCAAGTAAAATAAGAAGTTCGAATTTTAATTTTGTCAAATGTTGGATAACATATGCTTGAGTTTAATTCAATAACAAAATAAAACATTCAAGTTTGATTTGTTAATAATTTGCTTGCACCATTGGAACAAATTAGTTTGATAATAATTTAATAGCAAGTTTGATAATAAGTTTCAAATATTAAAGTTCAATGGTAGGTTCATTTTCAGATAATAAAAGTGTAACCTGAAAATTTTACTAACTTCACGATTCACATAAATTATTAGAGTGGAGGTTAAATAAGTTTTTCTGTAATGTATACATATACATGAATGTATGGAGACTAAACTACTCTTTTTGAGTACGCACATTTATGATATACAGATAAGATCTAAACCGTTAAATTATGGTAGAATATATAGTAATTTACTACTACTAAATTAATATATGCATAAAATTACAAACATTTATATGCACACATAAAAATACACATATATTATCAAATGAACGTGCTACCAATTTATGTTCATTTCATTTTCAATCAAGTCAACTTTTTTCAAACTATGACAATGAATTTGAATTAAATTTGAACACATTCATTTTGATTAGCAACCCTAACCCTGACCCAACATCTTTAACCACCACCACATGGCACCATTGTTGTGACAAAAGCAACCTATCTTGTGTAATCAGATGCAGAGGCATCTCGTACGCGCCAGACAAGCTCATATCAAATGCTTCTGAGGCATATTAGATAGCCCACATTTGGATATTTGTCGTAGACAAGGGGCTACCTTCATGTCATCTCATCTTCCGCTGCTCATACAGCTGTCCTTACCAAAAAATGCAAAAAGCCAAGACGAGCAATCCCATCTTTCCAAACTAATGATCAATGAATTGGCTAGCTTCAAAATTTGATGTACTAATGCATATTAGTTCGGTTGTTATGCCACGAGAGAAACCAGTATTTACATGGAAAGAACACATCATTACACTACAAAGAAGATACATATTTTAAACCTACTGATAAGAAGAGAAAAACTTTATAGTGTCCTTAAGAGCTGCAATGAAGGTGTCAATTTCATTCTTGGTGTTGTAGAAGTGGAGGCTCGCACGTGCACTTGCATTGATACCCAAGTAACGGTGGAGTGGTTGAGCACAATGGTGGCCAGATCTAATAGCCACTCCATGCTGGAAAATCAACAAGTATAATTACTGAGCAAGGAGGATCAAGGTCAACACAATAACATGGAAGAAGAAAAAGTGATGCAGGTAAAAAATGCAAAAGTTAACGTGTTTTGCAATGTAAGGAAATGCAAAATCACCTATAGAATCATTGGTGCAAAATTGTTTCATAATTATTTTGCACCAGTGCACTATGTCTGTGCATTGAAAAACATGTCACACAATGCATTTCTATACCTTTCTCGGAGAAAAAGGTATACAAAGTTTTAGCGTATGCATGAAACGTCAGAACAAAAATACATAAAAAAAATCAGAACCTCGCACAAACATCACTTTAGAATGCACTTCAAAAAATGAACGCCCTAAACGTTAAATGGAGGGTAAGCTACATGCGGTACATTGTTTTTCCAGGAAATAGATAACCATAGATGTTATCTCCAGCATCTAACCTTGCAGAAATAGCCGATTGCAAAGGGAGGACCACTTAATCTAGGAGTACATTCAATATTCAGCCAAAGTTGTCTTAATCTGGGCCATATTGTAGCGTACAACCCTTCATCCGACTCTAGGGATGGAAAGCACAATCTAACCATCTAGATTTCACTACTGTCATTGAATCATGATGCACTGGTTCTACCCAGTAGAAAGGGACGAGCTACAGCATCTCAAAAATTATGAAAAATAAATAAAGGACATGCAGCATCAACGAAAATCATAAACATCACACCTGTTCATCAAGAAATGTGGCAAGATCTGTCGGATGAATGCTCTCAACATTGAAGGCACAGAGGGGAGCTCGGCAAAACTTTTCACGTGGAGAAGGGCCGTATATGCGCAACTTGGGGATAGAACTAAGACTTTCGTAGAGGTAATCCGATAGTTCTTTCTGAAATGAAAAATTTTCGTAAGTTTTTACACAAGTATTCATTTTATGTGGTCAAAATTAAGCCAAGTGGTTATCATCACACAAGATGCATGCAAGACATTCTCACTAGATCATGTTTAACCCCACATACTCTAATATTAAAGAACAGGCAAGCTCCATATATGAATCTTTGCATCCGGGAAACAAGTTCTCCGTCGATGGAGCTCACCGCAAACCATATAAATTATCTTTGTATATATTTGGTTTTTAGATCTCTATTTGCTATCACAGCAAGGACCCTGGATTTTCTCTTACATAAGAATCATACAGTTTTGGTATACGCAAGTACGTACCCTCCATCATGATGAACCACATTTAGTTGACCTGAATCACACTTCATGCTGTATTTTGTCCTAGGCATAGCCCACACAGAGTTATCCATGATCAGGAAAAATTACCATTGACTTCAATCCCAAAAACGTTACACATGGACTCAGTTTGGGATAAGGGCATTGTATACCCTTCGCATTATTCAGGCCTTTTTTTTATTCAGATAATTCCTTCAGCATTTCATTTTTGCATTCTCCTTCACCCTCCCAAAGATTTCAAGATGACAAGGCACCTAATCTCAGCCGTACAATAGCTTATATGACATGGTAGAAACTAAAATTTTCCTCGAAAAAAAAAAAAAAAAACCCAAAAACAAAAGCAAAAGAAACTAGATCCTCAAGGATTGCTTCCCCGAGACCCTTGTATGAAATTGAGAAAAAAGAAAAATGAAACTCCATTGGAAAAGAAAATGTACAGATAATATAAGAATCATCAATGCATTCCGAGCCAACTCATAGTGGAACTGCATTCAGGGTACTCATGATTGGTGGATGATGCAAATCAAGCACATGAAAGAAAATGATCCAGGGGCTTCTTGCAGCTGAAGCAATGGGTGCCCATCTGTCTTTCAGTTTACAGTGTCTTTCTACATCATCGACTACATGCACACGCGTGTGCGCACACACACAGAGGGTAACTGAAACGAATTTCCCTAAATTTCAGAGGTTGAGATTTAAGGGTCACAGTTAGAAAATGAAGCAACTTAATTTTAGACCAAGGCACTAATCTCCATTATATGGAGGATTAAATTAGAAACTGCAGGCATGCCTTCCTAGGAAAGATAAATAACAAAAAATAAAGAGGAAACTAAATAGACCCAAAACTCAATACTCCCACTTAAGTTGGTGCATAGATATCAATCTCACTTAGCTTAGAACATCCGTCAAAGAGAGTCCTCGGAAGTGCCTTGGTGAAGATGTCAGATGTCTGATCCTCAAAAGCGACGTAGGTTGTGCGGATAAGTTCCTGTTGTATCGAGTCACAAGTATAGTGACACAATCTCTACATGCTCAGTTTGCCCACAGAACATGGGGTTATTAGCTATATAGGTGGCTTCCCTGTTGTCACATCTCATCTTTATAGTAGAATCAACAATAATATTTAAATATGATAAAATAGATCATATCCACATCATCTCTGTAGTTGTCTGAGTCAATTGCCCAATATTCTAACTTTACACTGAACCTGGAGACTACAACCTGCTTTTTACTTCTCCATGTCACCAAGTTTCTTGCCATGTAGGTGCAAAAGCTCCTAATAGATTTCCTATCTGCAATATAGCTTGCATAGTCTACATCCCATATAAACATCATTTAAGGGAGAACCTTTTGTGAATAGAAGTCTTTTCTAAGGGGGAGCTTTTAGGTACCTCAACACCATCATAGCAACATCCCAATGTACCTTGGTTTATCAATGAACTGACTCAGTTTACTAACAGCTAAGGAGACATTAGGCTACGAGGTTGTTAAGTATAAAAGCTTCCCAACCAAGCTTTTATACTAAGTGGGCTCTAACCTCTCATTTTATAGATGTGCCTTTGGATTCATAAGTATATTAGTTGGCTTGGCTTGTATCAGGGATAAGCATTGGGCTTCGCTGGCCCGACCCAGCCTGAGACCCAACCTGATTGGGCCGACCCAAGCCCGAGCTTGGGTTATAAATAGACCCATTTATTAAATGGGTTGGGCCTTGGACTAAGGTGGCCCAAACCTAGCTCGATCCATGTGACCCATTTATGAACTTGGCCTAAGGCCTAGCTATTGGTACTGTTAGGAAATAAATTAATTAGGAATATTTGATTAGGGATTTACTATTTTTAGGTCTTGATTGATTTTCATGTTTGCCCTTGCCTCTCTATATAAAGAGGGCTAGGGCTTCTCTATTTGTTGAATGACAATAATTATTCTCCCACTAAAAATCTCAACATGGTATCGGAGCAGATTTGATCTCGTGAGAAAGAGAAGCGGAAAAGTAAAAACCTAGAGAAGGGAGGGGGCCTCCGGTGGCCCTCTGAGGAGCCACCTCTCTAAAGCCATCTCCTACTCTCTGATTTTCGAAGAAGACTACTGCACCAATCGCCTCATCTTTCTAGCGGGCGCCAAGATGGAGAACTCGGAGAAGAAGACTGCTGCAATTGATCATCGAGTCGCGTCCTTTCTCTTCGACTTAAGAGGCGACGCCATCGCCTCCTCCGTCGTCGGTAAGCCCAATAGGTCAGAGCGCTCTATGATGCCAGAGATCCGCCACGCAAGAGTTCCCTCTCAGCGCGAGCGTTCCCTCTCCACGCTCCTCTCCACCGCATGCCAGAGCTTTTAGTGGAGGGCCCATCAGATCAAGATGATCCTCCGGATGCTGCAGGAGGAGTGCGAGATCGTTCGCATCCTTGGGGAGGACCTCTGCAAGCCCAAGATGGAGACCCCTATCCACGAGGTTTCCATGATGAAGGAGTCATGCCAATTCGCGCTGAAGAATCTACGAAACTGGATGAAGCCCTAGAAGGATAGTGTGTTGATGGTGACGTTCCCTTCGTCCACGGAGATCGTGTTGGACCTGCTTGGAGTTGTGCTGATCATCTCAATGTGGAACTATTTCTTACCCTCTCTGATTTCGATCAAAACAAGAAGAGGGGGGGTTTAGGGTCTTTGCATTTTAGGTCCTATGAAGTTGTCTTTCGTTTTTCTTTGGGCATTTGCATGTAGCCCTTAAAGTTTTGATTTTTGTCTTTGAGTCCTTATATGTTGAGTGAAAGATACAATAGTTGAAGACGGGAGCCGCCTCAAGATATCAATGTTCAGGCAGCACTCTCATGCACCTCAAGAGAAACCAAGCGTTAACTGGCTCTATGAGAGCACACAATAAGGGGCACCCCAGGTTTGAAAACAAGAAGAGAGGACTAACACGTCAACGAAAGTAAATCTTCACTACCTTAAGTATCTAAGTTTTCATCATCTCCCACGTCTCGACTTGCAGGGAGAGTGTTAGGAAATAAATTAATTAGAAATATTTGATTAGAGATTTACTATTTTTAGGTCATGATTGATTTTCATGTTTGCCCTTGCCTCTATATAAAGAGGGCTAGGGCATCTCTAGTTGTTGAATAACAAGAATTATTTTCTGATCAAAAATCTCAACAAGTACAATTACATCAATATATATATTATCATATATGCATATATATTCATACTTAGGGGTGTACACTAGTCGAGTTGGGACGCAACCCAAATCCAATCCATAGTTTTCGAGTTAGGATTTTTCCAACATAACCCAACCCGTTACACTACTCAACCCAACCCAACTCAACCCATAAAAATCGAGTCGGGTTGAGCGAGTTGTTGACTAATCAAAGGACTCAAAATTAATGTTTATCTCTTGCTTATTCTCTATGTCCTTCGTACTTAATAACAAAATATTTCAAACTCATAAATACTTATATCTTCTAAAAAAGAGAATAGAATAGGTAAAAACAAAAAAAAACTTGATAGTTATGTAGTAGTAATTGCCTCTTTCCTGTAGAAAAGTAAACATATATTACAAAACGATTATCTTATTCATGTAATTTTTTTCATAGATATAGGCATTCAAAATAAAGAATTAGATGAGAATCAAAATAATTTTTTTACTAGTAAGGAAAAGATTCAAAATGTATGTGTGGATGCCTTTTAATTCTGTCTAAACAAAGAATTAAATGAGAACCTAAATAACGATGTTTAATACAAGCGTCAAAGTTTGGATGCTTACGTCAAAGTTTCAAATAATTTAGGCTAAATTAAGGGAAGGCATAGGGAGAAGAGGATGGTAGAGAGAGAGGATGGTGGCTATTAGCTATAGTGAAGGAGGATGATCAGTGAGGGGTGGTAGGCTGTATGGTTGTGGTGGTGGTGGTGGCTCTAGTGATAGGCTGGGCGGAGGGGAAGGTAGAGAGGATTGTGGATGGTCGGCCCTGTGGTGGTGGTGGTGGATCGGTGGTAACGGGCTAGCAGCTCTAGTGGTAGGCTTAGGCTGGGCAAAGAGGAAGGTAGTGATGATGATGGATGACAAGTGAGGGGGTGGTGGGCTATTTGGTGATGGTGGTGGCTCTGGTGAAGGGAAGTGGTGGCTGTTATTAATGTAGAGCAGGAATAGAGGAGAGGATGTTAACCTCGAGTGACGATAAGAACATTAGCAATGACGAAAAGGGAGCTGCGAGAGGGGTTGGTGGCGATGACGAGATAGGAAGCTCGGTTTAGGACTTGCGAGTAGGAGGGAAACTAAAAAGAAGCGCACAATGGAGAGCACATAGGGGGAGGGAAAAGTGAAATTGAGGGAGTGGCATGCGTCATTTGCATGGATTTTTTAAATTTCCTTTCAAGTTTAAATATGGTGACTTTTTTTCCTTTAAAACTTGAATGTATACTCTCGTGTGTGTGTACATATATATCGGGTTGAATCAGGTTGCAGGTTGGGTTGGGTTTATTAAACCTCAATCCTAACCCAACTCATTTTTTATGAGGTTGGAAAAAGCTCAACCCAACCCAACTCAATTTAAGTCACAACCTAACCCAACCCAACCCAATCGGGTTGGGTTTGAGTTGAACCCGACCCATGTACACTCTTATTCATACTGTCTCAAAATATATATTATATGTGCATCATACATTAAACATTAAATAAACATGGACTACTTTTGCTAGTTTTGCACTAACAAAACCTTAACCCCTATGCTCCCTGCAATTATAAGTTGTACAATGCAATCCTACAATCTCGTTCGAACTAGATATGAATCATTGATTTCTTACTGTAAAGAAGTGTGGACATCCAAATTTGAACTAAATATGAATACATAAGATAAGTACTTTTATTTTTTATTATGATTCCCTTGATTACATTTGGTCAATTTGTCATATGCTATACATGTAGATTATTCAACTAAAATATTTACAATGCAAGTAGCTGGATCATTTTGATTGCACATGTACTTACGAGAACGTAAAGATCTTCTAATCTACACAAAAGGAAAATATAATAATCCTATCATTTATATAATTGCAAATGGTAATTATCATTTACAACGCCAACAACTCTTGTCCACTTGAGAGCATTAGAGGCGAACAACAACTGGACCTTAGGTACTGCAGAGATAAATATGCCCATCGAGGGTGAGGTATGGCCTCCATGAGGCACTGCTCCAGCCCACAACCATGTGTGAAGAGGAAGACAGTATGAGTGGGGCTGAGCCGTTGAGAAGCTTGAATATGTGACCCTTGCTACCCAACAAGACCCTGTGCTCGAGCTGCCATAGTAGCAGGTTTTTCACAAAGAGGAAGAGATGGGGGATCTATTAGTGATAAGTGATGAAGGTACTCGTGTGGAACATCCAGGGATCGGCCTCATGTCTCAAAAAGCTTTTGGGGAGATATCTGATGGAGTGACCATCTGTGGTCTTCTTTCAGGAGGCAAAGTTCAAATTGTGTCCTGCAAGCAGCTGGAGCTTAGTAGGAGAATACTGGAAACTTTGTAGCTTTGAACTCTTCCAAGCTTTTTGGTGGTCAAGTTTTTTTCTTTGGTGGTTCATTTTGGGGCGTTCCCTACTTGTGACGTGCTGCATCGACGCTCGAGTGTAGTGATAAATGAGCAAGGGTTCTCGCATGAGGAATGCATACGAGTAAAAAAGTTAGTTTCGCTACATCGCCGCCCGGATGTAGTCCAAAATGAGCAAGGGTTCTCTCATGAGGAACGCATGCGAGTAAAGAAGTTAGTTCCGCTACATCGCCGCCTAGATGTAGTCCAAAATGAGTAAGGGTTCTCGCATGAGGAACACATGCGAGTAAAGAAGCTAGTTCCACCGCTTCGTCAGCAAAGTGTCACAAAGAATGCTGAGATTCGGTAGTTGAAATATTTGTACTTTGACCAGCATGCTCATGGAGATTGTGGATACAATGGTAAGGAGAATGATTTAAATTCTTTACCTTCAAGAGACTAAGTGGGTTGGAGAAAAAGCAAAGAAAATCGAGAGAATAGGTTTCAAACTATGGTATTTAGGAAGGGACAAAGGTAGAAACGACGTGTGCATTATAATTCATAAGGATTTGAAGGAGAGTGTGGTTGAGGTTAAGAGATTGGGTGATCGAATTATTTTGATAAAATTAATCTTAGAAGAAGAGATCTTGAATGTCATTTCAGTTTATGCACCTCAAGTTGATCTGGAGGAAAGAATAAAGAACAAATTTTGGGGAGAGCTTGATATGATAATTCAAGGAATCCCACAGAGAGATGATTTTCTTGGGTGGAGATTTAAATATGCATGTGGGAAAAGATGCTTTAGAGTATGCAAGAGTGTATGGAAATCATGATTTTGGTATTAGCAATGAAGAAGGGAGGACATTCCTTGATTTTGCTATGGCTTATGATCTTTTCATAGCAAATACCTTCTTCAAAAAACGGGAAGAGCATTTGATTATCTATAAAAGTGGCTTAACAAGAATGCAGATCGATTACTTTGCTTTGATACGAAGGGATTGTTTATCTTGTAAAGATTGCAAGATTAGTCCAGGGGAGGGTTTAACTGCTCAACATCGTCTTTTGGTGTTGGATGTTCATTTGAAGAAGGCAAAGAAGAGAAAATTAGTATTGAAGAATTTGAGAATTAAATGGTGGAATCTTAAGAAAGAGCAAGTGGGCTTTAAAGAGAAGATGATGCAACAAAGACTTGAGATTTTGAAGGTAATGCTGATGAATTGTGGTTGAATATGGTAAACTGTATTAGGAAGGTGGCAAAGGAGGTGTTAGGCGTGTCTAAAGGAGATGTTCCAGGACAAAAGGAGGCTTGGTGGTGGAGTGAAAAAGTGCAGGAGAATCTTAAAATTAAAAGAGCCTGCTTTAAAGCCTTATATTGAGATAAGACCGATGAAAATATGGAAAACTACAAAAGAGTAAAGAAAGAAGCAAAGAAAATAGTTAGTGAAGTAAAAGCAAAAACTTGGAAGCATTTTTATAAGAAAGTTGACTCTAAAGAAGGCGAAAAAGATATTTTTAAGTTAGCTAAAGCAAGAGAGCGGAAAGCAAAGGACCTTACACATGTAAGATGCATTAAGGATGAAGAAGGAATGATACTTATAGCTAGTGAGGATATAAAGACAAGATGGAAAAGATATTTTCATAAGCTATTTAATGAAAAATAAAAGAATGATATCATCTTAGGGGAGTTAGCCAACTCAGAAGAGTATGTGAATCGGGCATGTTATCGAAGGATACAAAAGAAAGAAGTAGAGGAGGCTTTGAAGATGATAAAAAGTGGGAGGGTTGTTGGACCTGATGATATTCCTATAGACGTTTGGAGAATGACGGGAGAACGAGGTATAACTTGACTCACAAATTTATTTAATACTGTGTGGAGAAGCAAGAAGATGCCAGATGAATGGAGGAAAAGTTTTGTGGTGCCTTTATACAAGAACAAATGTGACATACAAGATTGTTTCAACTATAGAGGTATTAAGTTGATGAGTCATACAATGAAACTTTGGGAAAGAATTATTGAAAGAAGGGTGAGACAAGTCTCTATGGTAACTAAAAATCAGTTTGGCTTTATGCCAGGCAGGTCTACTATTAAGGCAATACATCTCTTGAGGCGTATGATGGACATACAAAGTGAAGAAAAAAGATTTACATATGGTCTTTATTGATTTAGAGAAGACCTATGATTCTATCCCAAGAGATATCTTGTGGAGAATTTTGGAGAAGAGACAAGTGCCAGTTATATATATCAACATCATAAAGGATATGTACTATGGAGCAGTAGCTTGTGTAAAGACTAAAGATGATTTGACGGACTACTTTGATATCACCATTGGTCTGCATTAAGGTTCGACTTCAAGCCCTTATTCTTTTGCCTTGATCATGGATGAGTTGACGAAGCATATCCAAGTTGAGGTGCCTTGGTGTATGCTTTTTGCTGATGACATTGTGTTGGTTGATGAGACAAGAGATTGAGTGAACAGAAAACTTGAGCTTTTGAGAGAAGCACTGGAAGATAAAGGATTACGCATAAGTAGGACGAAAACTGAGTATATGGAATGCAAGTTTAGTAGTAGAGGGAACAATGAAGGGATTGATGTAAAAATTGGAGAAGAATGCATTCTAATGAAAGATATTTTTAAGTACTTGGGATCCATTTTCCAACATGATGGTGGAATTGATGGAGATGTTACACATAGAATTAATGTAGGGTGGTTGAAATGGAGGGGTGCTTCTGGTGTTCTCTGTGATAAGAGGGTTCATTTAAAAGTCAAAGGAAAATACTATCGAGCTGTGGTAAGACCAGTCATGTTGTACGATTTTGAATGCTGGGCTATAAACTATAGGCATGTACAGAAGATGTCTGTGACAGAAATGAAGATGTTAAGATAGATGTGTGATCATACATAAAAGGACCGTATTTCAAATGAGTTTATTAGAAAAAGAGTTAGGGTGGCACAGATAGAATATAAAATGAGAAATGCACGTCTAAGATGATTTGGACATTTACAAAGAAGGCCACTAGATGCTCCAGTTAGGAGATGTGAGAAGTTGAAGGCTGAACCCACTAAGAGAGAGCGAGGAAGACCAAATAAATGTTGGAAGGAAACTATTAAGTATGACCTCAATTACTTTAATTTAAGTCATGAAATAACTGAAAATCGATCTGTGTGGAGGCAAAGAATTCATATAGTCGACCCCACTTAATGTGGGAAAAGGCTTGGTTGTTTTTGTTGTTGTTGTTGAAAGGGCTTTTCAGTTGTCAAGTTGTGGTCTGGGTGGGGACCTCTTTGACAGGGATGATGCAATTGCTAGAACACATGTTCTTTCTGTGCTTTGATGAGAACAGATGAAAGGTGTTTAATGTTGTCCTCCATTCAGGGCCTGCAAAATGAGCTTGAGAGATTAACTGTTTGGGAAGAACCCGAGGCAGCTATGCACCTCGCATCCAGACACGGCTTGGCTTAGCAAAAGGGTGATCTCAATGCAACACTGGAAACTGGAGATAGGCTTGGGGAGAGAATTATGAGAGGCAGAGGAGCTGAAGGATTTAGCAACCTACTGTCTGAACTTGAGCTTATGGTATTCCTTGTCACCAATTGCAACGGATACACTTGGAGAACCTCGTCTTCAGGGGCAACCTGTTCATGGATGGACAGATTTGTTGCATCTATGGAGTTTGATAAGTTATTTTCGCTCTCTGATGTTATTCCTATGGACTGCCTCTTTCTGATCATATACCTCTGTGGTGGCAATCCAATGAAGATCTCATATGTGGAACTGATTTTCAATTTGAGAAATCTTGGCCGCATGATCCCAGATTCCACAAGATAGTGCAAACCCAGTGGAGTGCTCTGATTTATGACTACATGGCTAGGACCTTACTGGCAAATCTTATAGCACAACAACATAGATTGAAGACATACATGAAACAACTAAAAAGGACAAAGGACGATTGCAGGCCATCAATCAACTGGACAGGATGCAGAATACATGTCCATTGCATGAGGAGGTTTTTGAGTGGGCTAAACAACAAAAGGTAGTGGCCAAGGAGGACAAGAAAGTGGAGATTCAATGGACACAGATTGCGCCAGACGTAGCTCGAAGAGGGTGACTCTGACACCAAGTTTTGTTTATGCCTACGCTAGACAGATTGAGTGCTGGGGACAGAATAATTGGGGGCAGAGAATCAGTGGCCAAGTTCTTGCACAACCGTTGGTGGAGTTTTTATGCTAGATGATGCAATGATTTGTGGAGTTGGAGAGGAAGAGATGTGCCTTGACTGTGGAGTAAGCAGAAACAGATGTTGGTTGTAGAAATCACCGAAGAGGAAGTCAAGGCTGCAGTTAATGGTCTCAATGCAGAAGGCTCTCTCTCTAGGTCCCGATGACTTCCCTCTTTTTAAGTTTTATAACGTGTTTTGAGATATTGCAGGCCCATATGTAATGTCAGTCATCAAAGAGTTTAGAGAAGGCAAAGTGCGTTCAAAAGGCTAAACAAGTTCTTCTTGTTCCTTTTGCCAAAGAAGCAAGTTACAGAGACGATGGATGATGTAAGACCGATTACACTCTCTGATGCCACTTACCA
Organism: Thalassia testudinum; assembly: GCA_037157565.1. Lineage (NCBI taxonomy): Eukaryota > Viridiplantae > Streptophyta > Magnoliopsida > Alismatales > Hydrocharitaceae > Thalassia > Thalassia testudinum. The sequence goes on from JAZHRO010000073.1 coordinate 159,203,524, forward strand.
GATCGTAGAGAAAGTCCTAGTCAAAAGACTTTGCCTGGTGCTTGATGATCTCATACACCCAGTTCAGGCAGCATTCACACAGGTTAGTTTCTCATGGATTACTTTGGTTCCAATACGGAGGTCGTCTCTTATTGGCGGAGAACTAGAGCAATTGGTGAAGGCCTTTTTATAGAAGGTTGACTTTTCAAAGGCATATGACTTGATTGATTGGTCTTCTCTCTAGTCTTCACTGGTGCTTAGTGGATTAGTGGATGAAAAGACATGTCATCATCACATCCTCGGTGCTTCTTGATAGGAATCCAATAGGCAATCGAGTATAGGCTAGAGGGCATGTTCACCAGCTGTCTGTTGGTCCCATTGCTATCTATCCTTGTCGATGATGCATCAGCGGTCAACTTGAATGCTGAATGTGGTGCTGGGCTATTTCTAGGTTTTAGCTTTATCGGTGGGCAGGTTTCCAGACTCATGGTTCCCTTATTCCAATATGTAGATGATATGATCATGCTCATAGAAGGGTTAGTTGAAGTGGCAAAGAATGTGGTTGCATACTTTTTAAAAGACTTCAAGGCTCCGAATAAATTATCAAAAATCCACTTGTCTTAGTTTTGGGATGGATGATAGAGAGGCTGAGGAGGTTGCATCTGCTCTTTCTACAGTTAGGGGTGAGCTGCCCATTACATATCTTGGATTGCTTCTTTTTGCTCAGAGTCCGAGGTACAAGGCCTTCACATTATTCCTAGGAAATTGGTGGGTTGAAAGTCAAATACCATCAAAAGGTGGATGACTTATCCTTTTGAAGGCAGTTCTTGTGTGGCCATCTCCATCTTCTACGTGAGCCTCTTTTGGCTACCATAGGAAGTGATCTCAAGGATTGACGCTATATGTAGGCACTTCTTTTGAAAAGTGCTGATACGTAGGGATGTGGTGGATACCTGATGGTTTGGAAGCAGGATTTGATATATCACCAATATATCGGTATCGATGGATCTGGACATATCGATATCACATGAAGTATCTTTTTTTCATGATATTGCCGATATATCATTGATATCGCTAATACATCGGAGATATATCACCGATATTATGGACTTTTGTTGAACTTTAGAGTTGTACATGCTAGTATTCATGCTTCCTTGTAGTTCATCAAATATGTCAACTTTAAAGTTGTACATCGTCTATCGACGATTCAGTCATTACACTTGGTTTTACTTATTGAAAAATAAGAAAAAGATTCTAAAACGTTGGTAAGAAATACATTAGCATCTTCAAACCTCTATAAAAAGATACATAAAACCAAGCATTTTGATAATCCATGGTAGTATTGAAAGGGTTATCTTGTTATCTTCCTTTGATTAAAGGATGTCATCCATGATGGCTCTTCTTTCTTTTCCCCACAACAACCTAGAGTTGACATGCTCACTTGTTTCAGTATGATTTATCTAAGTACTTGCGTACTGATGCTTTGTTGATTTCGCTAATCTTACAAACTATATATTATGCCATAATGAGCATAATTTCTCTCTAGTTATTTGAGCGTTTATATTTGTCCATTATATACGCTTGTGTTATCTAAACCGTGTATTCTTTCACCAAATGCATATTTGTTGGTAGGAGATGTGATTTCATATGTTGAGCTCATAATGAGAAGAGTAATACGATGATTCACGAAATGTGAGACAGATCAATGAGAAAGAGAAGAGTATTGGAATGGAGAATGTGTTGGAACTGATAAGAAAATCAGGGCTCTAGTTATTTGACCATTTATATTTGCTCATTATATACTCCTGTGTAAGCTAAATCGTATCTTCTATCACCAAATGCATCTTTGGCGATAGTATTTGTGATTTTATGTCTTGAGATCGTAATAAGAAGAGTAATAGGGTGGCTCACGAAATTTGAGGCAGGTTAATGAGAAAAAAAGAGTATTGGAATAGAAAGCATGTTGAAATTGATAAGAAAATCGACGCAACTAAGGCATGATTTCAATTGTCAACAATATGCAATGAAAATTACTATGAACATTTTTCAATTATTATTATGTTTTGTATACTTTTTTTCAATAGATGACTTTGTCGATATGCGACTATTGCATTTCTATTATGTTTTCATTCAAAATTTATTATTTTCGTCTTTTAAGAATTTCTTCATGATGTATTAGTTATTAAGATGTTAATTTTCATAAAATTTATGACATTTTAGGACAGTTTGGGCCTTTCTGAGCGATTTTCCCAAAATTTATTGATATCAGCGATATATCCCCGATATATCCCTTTTTTGACTTGTCGATACGATATCGATATCGATATTTAAAATCATGTTTGGAAAGATGTATGTCATCCCTTTAAAGAGGGTGGTCTTAGGATCTGCAAAATGAGGGAGTTTAATGAAGCATTGTTGGCAAACTATGTGCATGGACTATGGGTGGTGATGGTATAGTTTGTGCATGGATTGCTTCGCACCTTCATGGAGGGGTTTTGAATTGGGACTATAGGTGCTTAGCTTTTTGGAGAGATTCACTCAATGTCTTACCTAAGGTTGAAGAAAGTTTTATTCCAAGAATAGGCTCCAAAATGGAGTTTAGGTTTTGGCATGACCCTTGGAGTTGCCATGGTCAGTTGTTGGATATTTTACCTAGGCTCTTTGCTTTGGCAGATGATCCAAACGTTTGCCTACGGGACTACTAGAGTGGTCCTATGGAGGTAAGGGTTAGGTTTTGGAGACCAAACTTTGTCTCACCTTAATCTAATGCCTCAAAGAAAATAACCAGCACAACCAAAATATAGGGTCTTAAAACAAGGCATAAGTAAAATGTTCCAAGTAATTTTCCTAAAGCATAAGATGTCAAAAGTATAGATATCACATAGTAGTGCCTGATATCATGCAAAGAATGTTGGGAATATTATGATTTTGGATATCGCATCATTTGATTTAATAAAGATCTAAGTTTACTCTATTTGAAAGTCAAACGAGTATTCAAATGATTATGCAGAATTGATTATGTGGCTGAGTATGCAGCCCACTTGGCCGACCTTCTAAACACTATTGTAGAGTTCACGTCGCTTGATGAGCATATCGGAAATGTAGTTCTGTGAAGTGTGGAAGATGGTGATTTCTTGATAAAGAAGGCCTATGAAGTTTTCAGAGTCCCTTTGACTGAATGTGACAAGGCTTCTTGTCCAACTAAAGGTTATTGTGGAAAGCCAAGGAACCTATAAAAATCTGCTTCTTCATGTGGGAGCTAAGACAAAAAGGAATTGTTACTAAATCTAGAAGGTGGAAATGGGATCCTCAAGCAAGATGCAACTTGCCCATTATGCACCAGTGACTTTAAAGATGTTTTTTTTTTTTTTTGAGATGGAAAAGGATGATTGCCAGAGTTCAGTAATCATCCAAGCTTCATTAAGAAAGATTGGAACAGACATAGAATTTGGAGGTACATCTCAACGAGCACATGCGTTTCCTTCAAAATATTCTCCACCCAACCTCACTCCCCCTTGAAGACTACAAAATTGCGTTGAAGCTAAAGACACCAAAGGGCAACCAACCTAGTGACCCAACCCACTACATTTGCATGAAAAGTTCTTATGAAAGTTGCCCAGAAATTGCCAAAAGTGGAACAATCAAATCCTTGGATTTGCAACTCCCTCCATAATGAGCTAGAAAAACGGCAGGAAAAGAAAAAGTGGTTAATGTCTTCCACTTCAGAGTCACAAAGCAAGCACATCACATCCTGGTTGTCTGCTCATTTCAATCTACATGCCTTTGTTACCAGTTTCTCCCTCCTAAACATCCACAAGAAGATTTTAATCTTTAACGGCACCTTCAACTTCCATATCAAAGCACAATCACTACAAATCAGGAGGACCCTCCCCCACCGTCAACTTCTTGTAGCACTTTCCCACCATAAAGTGCCGATCTTTCCACAGATAACTATCGGCCACCCTGTGAACTAGACAACACTCCTGCAGTATGGCCATCATCCCCTAAAACTCCACCAACGTAGCTTCGGACAACCCTTGATGAAGAATAGGGGCCCAACAGCTGGACACCCAATCCCACACCTAAGACACCCAAGCTTGCTTATCTATTGCACATCCAAACAGGTGCAGAGACATAGAGGCAAAGACCCCACATCTTGTCTAGTCATCCTGCTAGAAGCAAAAAGACTCCCCAGACCCCAAGACCGGCCTAAAAAGGTCCGATTGAGGACCAAGCTGAAACAATAGCTGAATGCTTGACCAAAAAGCTGATGGTGCCGTTTGCCTCAAGCGACCCAAGATGACATCAATTGGGGAACCATAAGAATCACCAATAAGCCTCTCTAGAAGCCCTGACCTCCCACTTTGGAGACGAACCACCCATTTCATAAGTAGAGCCGTACTAAAAACCTTAATCAACGGCAAGCCTAGTCTACCTCTAGACTTAGGCCGGCAAATGTCACTCCAAGGTACTAACTACAAGAAACAACCCTCATGATCAGGGCCTTCCAAAAGAACCTTTTGTACATCATCTCCAAACTCTGAAGATGTTTATCACCTATTGTTTCTTGTAGCTTTGCCATAAATGTGAGACATATGGATTTTTCTTGGTTGAGATGCTCCTCTTGTACAGAAATTTGGAGTTCCTTTAGACGAGGATCTCTATGTCAGGCATAGGGCAATATAGATCAAGGAAGAAGAATGATTGCTTTGGGCCATTTGGTTGGAAAAAATAGGGTTGTTTTTGATGGGATGAGAGCATATGTAGAGAGTACATCGTGCCAGATGTTTGCTCTAAGAGTGGGAGTACTTTGTAGCCTCCCTTTTTTCCTTTTTTAAAAAAAGGAAAAAAAAAAATCACCAATCAAGCCCGCCAAGTTATTCAGGTCCAAGTATTGGGTGACCAAGTGTATGCATGCATGGAGGATATCCATGCTAATGATGAAGATGCTAAGATGGACATGAGGACATATATGTAATGAAATTATCATATAAAAGGTTGGCATGGCAATACCAGGAAATAAAATGAGAAAGGCACATTTAAAGTGTTTCGGGTAACTGCAAAGATAATTTAGGATGTAATTCAAATGTGTGAAAGGTAAATGTTGAGCCTCAAAAGAAGGAGTGGGGGAAGGAATATTAAGGTCACTTGTGGCAAAGGCATGGTTTTGATTTTACAATTAGGATGTCAACCATAAGATCAACAACTTTCATGAATTAATGATCTCTCAGGTACCTATCTTTGTGCCATTAGTAGTGCTTGCTTGCATTGTCCTTCTCCCGAGACAATTTATACTTGGATGAAGTCATCTTTTTAAAGCGTTGTTTTTGTTGAAGAAAAATGAAAGTCTCTATTTAAAATAGAAATCCTAACATCTTTTTTATATTAGAGAGGTTTGAAAAAATTACAAATATACCCCAAAGATAATAAAAAAGACATAAAAGTCCCTAAACTTAACACTCCCCCTCAAGTTGGAACGTAGATATTTACAACTCAACTTATCGCATATGAAGTTAAGACGTTTATTTTTTAGAGCCTTAGTAAATATATCAGCCAGCTGAAGCTCTGAGGAGACATATGGGATATTAATCTTGCCACTAAGAACAGCATCACGAACAAAATGGCAATCAACCTCAATATGCTTGGTCCTCTCATAGAAGACTGGATTTGAGGCAATATAGGTGGTAGATTTATTGTCACAGAATAGTGGAACGGGTAGAATAGTCTAGATATGAAGATCTTGCAAGGAGACAATCCACATAATCTCACAAGTAGCCTGTGTCATGGCTCTATACTCCGCCTCAACACTCGAACGGGCTACAACACTCTGCTTCTTGCTCCTCCAGGAGACAACAATTCCCTCAATATCGATTGCAAAACCTTAAGTAGAGCGACGATCCTCCACAGATCCAGCATAGTCTGCATCAGAGTAAGCAAGTATGTCTAGGCTACCACTGTCTCTGTAATACAACCCTCTACCTGGTGTCCTCTTGAGGTACCTCAAAATAAGGCAAATCTCATGCCTGTGCTTATAACGTGGAGCCTACATGTGTTGACTAGCCCTACCTACTACAAAACTGATATCAAGCCTTATAATGGTAAGATAGAGTAAGCAACCTATTGTACTACAGTACTAAGTAACATCATCATATAAGGGATCCTCCTTATCAGAATGACGTGCAGGTGGTGACTCCACATGTATACCAGAGGGCTTCGTCCCAAGCAAACTGGCTTCCTGAAGAATCTGAAGTGTACACTGCCTCTGTGATAAGGATAAACCTAACTCTCATCGTACTACCTCAATATCCAGAAAATATCTCAGCTCACCCAAGTCTTTGGTAACGAATGTAGACTGTAAGGACTTGGTTTGGGCAATACCATCCTCATCATCACCTATAAGGATCATATCATCCACATACATGCCTAAAAGAACAACACGTGTATGTCCTTTATACTCTATCTTCCTGATGAAGACTGAATTATCAGAAGCAAATCACTAGAACTCAATCTTCTCAATCTTAGTACTGAGTCTCTTAAACTAGGCACGAGGACTTTGTTTCAATCCATATATTATCTTCTTCAGATGACAAACATGCTCCCCCTTGGTGCTATAACTTGGTGGCTGTCTCATGTATACTTAGGTTACCATACAAAAAGGCGTTCTTGATGTCAAGCTGATGCAAGGGCCATCTCCTGATCACTGCAATAGGTATAATAATCTTGACAAAGGTAATACAAGCTACTGGAGAAAATGTCTCAAAATAATCTACTCTATATGTCTACGTAAAGCCTTTGGCAACAAGCCTGACCTTATACTTGTTTACTGTCCCATTAGGTCTATACTTAATAGTGTAGACCCATCTGCAATCCACCAAGGTAGCACCCTCAGGATAAGGTACTAACTCCCAAGTTTGTCGTGACTATAAGGCCTGTATCTCTTCATCCATTGTAACCTACCACCTAAGATCACGTGAAGCATGGACAAAATCCCTGGGAATAGCAGCAGTAGTAATAGTTGAAGCAAACTGGCAAATGCTATCTTCAAGATGAGCAACACCTGTGTACTGAGAAAGAGGATGGAGTGTACCATCCCTATTAGATCTCCTCAAGGATACCTTCCCTGCTCCTCTGTGTCTGAGCTGCTCTCAGCTGCCAAATCTGAATCAGGCCCATAATCAAGCAAAGTGTGTGATCTCTAGTGATATACCTAATTCTCCTCCAGAGCAGCTTGTATAAATGTTCCCTTCTCTAAGAAATAAGGAATCTTCTCAAAGAAGGTAACAACAGTAATAATAACAGATCTCCTGCAGCTCGGGTCGTAACACCGGTATCCCTTATACGCTCTGGAATACCCAAGAAAGACACATTTACCCGCCCTCGAAGAGAACTTGTCCTAGTTGCATACGCATGGACAAAACAAGTACATCCAAACACCCACAGAGGTAAAGCAGACGACCTTGCACACTCTGGATGAATCACCTGGAAAGGAATCTGCCCTCGAAGAACTGATGAAGGCACTCGATTAATCAATTAGGGCATAGTAAGGATAGCATCTTCCCATAATTGCTTAGGAACCTTCATATGGATCATCAGGGTCCTAGCAATTCTAGGAGATGGCGAAGCTTGTGTTCAGTCACACCATTCTGTTGAGATGTGTGAGCACAAGATGTCTAGGGAATAATACCTCGGGAAGAAAAGAGATCTTGCACATCTCGCTACATAAACTCCAAGGCATTATCACTACGGAAGACTCTAACTATACCATCATACTAAGTTTGAGCCTCTGCCAAGAACTACTGAATAATATGTGGAATCTCTGCACGTCTTTATCAAGAAGACTTATGTTAGGCGACTATGATCATCCATAATAACAGTGTAGTATCGGTGTCCTCCTGGAGTAGGCACTCTAGATGGTCCCCATACATCACAATGTACCAAGGCAAAAGGGATAATACGCACCTCGACGTCCCTCTGTGAATACGTACTCTTGTGGTATTTTCCAAGTTGACAATCCTCACACTGTAACGTCGGAGAATCTGGCAAGCTGGGATACATCTGCCGCATCTTCTTGAGTGAGGGATGACCAAGTCTCATGTGCCATAGCCATGGATCAGATGCTATAGATGCAACCCCTGCAAATAATGTAGGTGTGTCAAGGTAATAGAGTCCATCCTGCTATATATCCCCACCTATAATATCTCTTGTCTACCTGTCCTGAAAGTAGCAATAACCCTCATCAAAGACAACACGACACCCTAAGTCCTTAAAAATGCAACTCACTGATAGCAGACTCCTCGGGAACTCGGGGCACAATGAACTCCTATCAGCATCTTCCGAGAAGCACGTACCTACCCCACTGCAGTAATAGGTGATGTGGCCCCATCAACCACCCTAACCTCCTTGATCTCACTCGGAGCTTTGGGATCTACGAGACGTCACACATCTTTTGTGAGGTGGACATAAGCACTTGAATCAATTATTTACCGTCCTCTGATTTTATTCTTCCTTTTTACTTTGTCTTAGGTTGCAAACGCAAACCCCTTTACTCCTGAGATAGAACTTCTTGGTGAGTAAGTCACCTCTTCGTTATGCGATAGAAGACTCATTGCTACAACCAACGGTGAGAGAACGCCCATCACCATGATCTAGACGAGTGACACACTTCATCACATACAAGAGGGCATCAAGAATTGCGAACCGAGGTGGTACATGCATTGACTGGGCCATTGGTAGACCCATCGTGGATTTACCAGTGATGAAGGAGGGGCCGGTGGTCTACAGCTCGTGGCCAGCGAGACCGCCGACAACCACCTAACCGGCTTCACTAGCCTTAGGGTTGACAACGAAGGAGATGCAGGCCATCACAACACTCGCAGCAACGGTGGAACCTCCAGCAGAGGCAGTGTTAGCGGTGGCGTAGGCCATTGCAGCACCAGTGGCGACGGTGGGACCTCCTACAGGGAAGGTGGCAGCGATGGTGGAGGGGTAGAGCGCATTACCGCTAGTGCTGCTCCTTCCAATCTTCGAGATCATCGATTGAATCCTTATAATCTTGGAAATTTAATCATCCTGTGGTGGGATATTTGGTGGGATATCAGAACACCTACCTAGAACCACTACTCTGATACCACGTGGAAGAAAAATGAAAGTCTTTATTCAAAATAGAAACTCTAGCCTCTTTTTTATATTAGAGAGATTTGGAAAAATTACAAAGATACCTCAAAGATAATAAAAAAGACAAAAAAGTCCTTAGGCTCAACATGGCTTCAGCTATCGAATTATAGCAGTTGGCATCTAGAACAAGTGAGATGGATATCTTCCCCTTAAATCAAAGTATCACAAAACCGTTTGCTTTGTATAGCCACCATCAAGAAAATGGGACAAACATTCAGCTGAAAGTGATAGGAAGATACCCCACGGGAAGAATGAGAAGATACAAGGAGGATCAAACAAAGTTTGATATATAGATGATGACATGGCTATTAGATTTTGTCCCCTAGTACAAAGCACACCCAACATCGTAAACAAGATGCAGTTGTGATGCTCAAAACTCAACTAAGCACCAATGGATGATTTCTAAAACTTGTTTAGAGCATCTCTTGGAAGGCTATTTGACCTAAAGATGACATGTGAAGGCTGTTGGGCCTTTTTAGTAAATAATGAGAGGAAGGCATAAGCATGCCCATAAAGTTACTTAATGTTGCTTAGCATGGCAAGGCAATACTAGAGATATGGAGGAAAAGAATTGTGACACCTTATATAAGAACAAAGGAGACATACAAAACTGTTCACACTATACAATGACGAAAATTAAGTCTTCTCCCACACTAAGTGGAATCAGCTACACGGATTTTTTACCTCCACTCAGATCTATTTTGAGCAATTTCTAAGCTTAAATTGAAGTAATTGATGTTATATTTAATAGTTTCCTTCCAACACTTCTTTTGCCTTCCCTATCCCTTCCTAATAGGTTCAACCACCAATTCCTCACATCTCCTGACTGAGGCAGTTACTGGCCTTCTCTGCAAATGTCTAAACTAACTTAGACGTGTCTCTCTTATTTTATCATCCATCAGTGCCACCCCAACCTTTTCTCAAATAATCTCATTAGAAATATGATCCTTCCTTCTATGATTATACATCCATCTTAACATCTTCATTTATGCTACAAACATCTTTTATACATGCCTATAATTGAAGACCCAGCATTCAAAACTATACCGCATGGTAAGTCTTACAGCTACTCGATAGTACTTTCCTTCAACTTTCAAAGGAACACTCTCATCACATAAAATACCAAATGCACTCTATTTCAACCACCCTGCATTAATTCTATGTGTAACATCTACAACAATTTTACTATATTGTTGAAAAATGGATCCCATGTATTTAAAAATATCTTTCTATGGAATGCACTTTTTTCCAATTTTTACATCCATCCTTTCATTGTTTCCTCTACCACCAAATTTACATTTCATCTACTTGGTCTTTGTCCTTTATTATTCACACTATAAAAGTATTAAATTGATAGGTCATATGACGAAGCTTTAGAAGAGAGTAGTTGCAAAAAGATTGTGACAAGTCTCCAGAGTAATTGAAAACTAGTCTAGGATCATGATTAATTAATCTGGGCATATAATGGAGATTTACATAATGAAGAAGAAGCATTTAGATATGGTTTTTTTATTGATTTGAGAATACCTATGACTCTGTCCTAGTGGATGTCTTGTGGAGAAGAGAGATGTGCTAGTTTCATTTATGAAACTTATAAAGAATATTTATGATGGAAATGCAACTTGCGCAAAGGCATAGGCTGGATTTATGGCCTATTTGATATTACCATTATTTTACATCAAGTATCAACTTCAATCCCTTATCACTTTCCTGTGATTATGGATGTGGATGAGCTGACAAAGCACGCTTGTGATGAGCATCCATAGTCTATGCTTTTTGCAGATGACATTATGATAATTCATGAGACATAAGATGGAGTAAACAAAAAACTTAAGTTTCATGGACAAGCCTTGGAAGCCAAGGGCTTTAACTAAATAGGATAAATACTCATTATGTGAAATATAAATTAAATGGTAAAGGAGACAATGAGGAGACAAAGCTGGAAATTGGAGAATATTGCATTCCATGGAAATACGTTTCTTCTAAATATTTCGAGTTAATTGTTCAAAAAGATGAAGATATTAATGGAGATGTCACAAACAAATTTAATGCAAATTGGTCAAAATGAAGGGGAGCTTCTGACGTACAGTGAAAATTCTCAATAAAATGTTAAGAAGCAGTTGTATGACTTGCCATGTACGGATTCAAGTGTTAGGTTTTCAAATATAGGCATGTGTAGAAGATCTCCATGTCAGAAACTTAGATGCTAAGGTAAATGTGTGGCCTACAAGGAAGGATCAGGTTCCCAATAAAATTATCAAGGAAAAGGTTGGGGATGCATTAATAAAGGATTAGGCAAGAGACATTTAAGGTAGTTTGCACATCTGCAAAGGATCGATTCATTAGTCAAATATTGAGTCTCCTAGGAGGGGCTAGGGAAAGCCAAGGGCGTGCTGGAAGAAAACCTTCAAGTAGGATCTTGATTACTTGACCTCCTAAAAGGAAAAAAATATATCTTGATTACTTGGGCTTAATCCCAAGAATGGCTCATAATAAATTTGAATGGAGCCAAGAATCTTTATAGTCGACCCCACTTAATATGGAAAACAGCTTTGTTGCTGTTGGGATCAAGGCAATTTCAAAAGCAAGCAAGGTAACTATCTGCAACATGGTCCTTTTGTAATCTTTGGCTCAAAGGGAGAGCCGCCTTTGACTACCATCCCATGTTCAAGTGAGGAAGTCAGAATGATCATTAGTGCTTGCTAAACCATGTTCAAGTAGACAAAATTAAATTTATTTTTTGGGCCAGATTGAACACTTTTTAATAGGCAATTATTAAGCACTTGTTTATTTAGTTCCATCCCTTGATTAGGTTACCATGCTATGTCAGAAAGACAGACCAAGGAAATGCAATGCCTCATGGAAGACTACAGTTAGAAAGTTGGAATCTACTTTTGTGTACTCTACTATGATCATCATTGGAGAGAGAAACAAAATTGGACACTGGCTGAGCACTTTTAAAGATGTTGCATATTTGATCAGTCTGATCAACATTAATTATAACCCAGAAACAAGTAACAGAACCAAACAAAGGTGTTGATAATGTGTGAAAACTTGTTGCATCATATAAAAGTAGATTGATGGTTGCTCCCCATGCCTCTCCTATATGAAGTGTGGAAATGGCAGACATGTTATTTCATGGCATAAGTAAGAATTATCAGAACAACTGCATGCATGCTGAACTTCTAGACAACTGCAACCAAGTAGAAAGAAAGTATGATATATGTAAGCAAACTCTAGCACTCTGTCGAGGGGCACCAATCTAAAATCAATCGCAAGTTAAATTTCGAGAGTGGGGAGTACCTATGTATTTTAACATTTGATGGATTCAACATATACCTTAAGGCATTTTCAAGTTGTGGCCTCAATAGCCATAGGCTATTATGATAGCACATACCATTTCATACTCCTGTTCCCCAGTTCTTACACATAGCATTCTCCTCTTCCTCAGTTCTACACTATATGACCTAACAAGGAAATGCATGTAATGTTTAGTGCATCCATAGGAGCATGTTACATACACATGCATAGACAAAGGGGTAGTTGTGCAGGTCAGAGCAACAATTGGACCACTGTAGGTCTACTATAAGCAGCTTCACCCCAATTTCACAAGAAGCCATTTCCATGATTCAAACCCAGGACCCTCTAGGTCATACGGTGACAAGCACATTCCATGTAGACATTACCTATCAAAAAAGCAATAAATTACATGAAGGTTACCTCATAATCATGAATTACTTGCATGCCAATGGCTGATAGATAATCAACCGCAGCGCCCAATCCTATAGCTTCCCCAATAGCAGGTGTACCAGCCTCAAATCTGTGTCAGGTAAAAAAAAAAAAAGATGCATAAAGTTCTTTTCCAAAAAAAAAAAAGAAAAGAAAAGATGCGTAAAGCAAAAAAAGAAAAAAGAGAAAACAACTTCTCATGTATCTCAAATTGTACTTCATGAATATACATTATAATGCAGTTTAAACCAGAAATGACCGAATTATTTCTTTGAAAGGAGAAATGACAAAATTCTGAAGAGAATATTGACATTGTTCTCCATAAAGTTGTTTTAGAGTGCATTTGCGAAGCAAGAATGGCCCAAAAAATGAATCCAGAGGTCCAATAATTTGAAATGGGATTTCGTTTTGCTACAATGGATAATGAGAGCTAACAACTAATCAGAGATGGAGGGCCAAAATGGGTCCTTTCTGACACAAGCATGCCAAATATAGGTTCTGCAAGAGAACATGAACTTGCAGGGAACGGCTAATTCAGTCAAAGTAAAATCTGTTAATGACTAGAAGGATGGATGTTGTAGGTTTCCATTTACATCAATAAGAAAAATGGAAACTTAGGTTATGCAATAATGCATTTATGGAAAGGAACACATGCTAACAAATTCAAAGTTCCTAATAAAGTTGAACATAATAGTGTTTCCAACCTGGAGGGGGGTTCAGCATATGTAGAGTAATCTTCAAATACATCAGCAATCATTTCACCACCCCCTGTTTATGTGAGATCAAACAATGATTATTTAGTTGAATGGCACAATGTTTTGAGCCAAGAATGATAGAGAAGCTATGAGCATTTTCTGTAATGTAATAAAATTAACTAGTTTTTTTTAATAAAAAAAGGCAAGCGCAAATCCTACCTAAGAATGGAGGCATCTTGGACAAAAGAGAGCTTTTTGCATACAAGAATCCAACACCCGTAGGTCCACACATCTGAGACATGTATGTCCTTTAGCATTGAGATTCTGAAGCATCAGAGAGAGCTAATGCATGGTGATAGAAACTTTTGAACCTTATGTGAAGAAGCAACAAGAAAATCAGCATCTATATCTTGCACATTCACCGCCATGTGAGGCACACTTTGACAGGCATCAATGAGCACTTTTGCACCCACTGCATGCGACCAAGGTACAACATCCTCAACAGGAATTGTAGAACCTGGAAATTAAATCATAATCAGAAAGTGCTAACCAATTGCCAGTGGAAGAGTTAATAACTTTTGAGTGATATGACTCCATAGAGCCCCCAACCACAGGAAAGCCACAACTCTTATGTCTAATGCGCAAAACAAAATTCAACCACAATTGGTTCCACCACTTTGATCAATGAAGATAAACTGAGAGTACAAGAAATCTAAAAAAATTTCTAATTTGATGCATATACATGCTTCATCCTTTAGTTTGGGCAGAGATATAAAATTCACATACCTTTATCCCAAGAAAAAGCAAAATGCCTGAATTCAGGATTCTATCAAAAACTGCACCCCATTTAGATGTTGTCTACCCATTTGGCCCAATGATCCCCGTGGATTATCTCATGGTCAATCAGGTTTATGACAATTGATAAATCAAATTTTCTCAACCAAGAACCACCGTGAACTAACTTCAGTTTCTCTTTGTCAATCTGTCATAAGATAGTAAAAGCTCCTTCGACTAAAACTTTGTACAATGTTTATAGCTTAATTAGATAAGTAGTGTTAATAGCATTTCTCATCAAGAGAAGAAATACTAATAACATTGAATTCAAAGTATTCCCCTAATGATATTTCTGCATATTATCAATTAGTTCAAAATTCATATGTCTGTATGTGTCACTGTCAATTGCAGACATGTCCAGAAGATGTCTCTGGTAAAAATTAAGATACCAAGTTGTATATGTTGCCTCTCAAAAAATATAAGAATTATAAAGAATATAAGATGGTGCATCACTGATAAGAGACAAAACGAGAAACATATCTACGGTAGTTTGGATGAAGAACTATCAATGCCCTGGTGAAAAGGTTGTGAGAAGTTATATCTCTTGCCTCAACACAGGAAGTCGAGGAAGACTGAAGAAGAAATAAAGGTCTGGTTTGTTCCAGTTTGGTATTCACATGCTCCATATGTTTGTATAAGCATATGCAGATATGTTCGTGTGCATGCATGTGGATGCATGGACATATTAACATGAACACACAAAAACATGCACAATGCATATCTCAGTACTTATGAAATTTACCCCATATCCAGACGATTAGTTCTGTCGCATATCTGCACTCATATGTAACATCTCTCACATATCTGCACTCATATGTAAGATATGGTTTTCATTTGAGATTTTTGTATAAATTTTGGTGCCACCCCCCATGGGCTATACGGGAATCCTTGACCCGTGGTTTATTGCTCCATCATTTACCTTCATCTTCGGCACAAGCAGAATTAATTTATTTCTGGCAGGTCCTCTATAACCTCTCTCTCTTAAACTGACACTCACCAAGTACGTGGACTGCAAAGAAACAAACCCTATGATTAGAGCATTGTCAACAACAAAGCTAGATCTCTTACAGGTCTAGCACCATAAACTCATCAACCAATCATATTTCAACATTTCGACATCATTGATCTCCCTTTCCCATGCACGCTGCTTAGTACTCATAGGCCACTTCCAATCACATTCTTTACCATTATGCTAGCTAAAGTCACGAGTGCAACCGTCATGGTCGGATTGAAGTTCACCATACTTAAAATTTGATACTTTATATTGTAAGTTTACTCTAGAGTATGAGCCGTGGTCAAGTAGAGGTCCTTTTCTTTGCAAAAAGACAGGATGATAATTGGCAATCAATAATCATCAATGTTACTCCATTCATCGAAGAAATAGATTACATCATTTGCATCCACAAGTTACACATTGCAGACTATTGAGACACATTTTCAAAACAAAGATCACTCCTGAACAAACAATCATTCAATTGAACCCACAACACCCACAAATTGGCCATTGCTTTCTCCCTCCAACCCTCCATATGGTAACCAGCTCTCTTATAGAAGCCCCAAAAAGGTGTCTACATTGTTCTTAAAAGAGGTCCCTCTCATGATCAAACCAATCCAGATTAAACCAGTGCTCGACACCTAACATCAGAATCAGGCATGCACCTACTTCTAAAGGACTTTGTAATCAATCCATTAAGAGCTCACAAGTTGACATCCACAATCAGGTCAACATCGACTGGGACAAAGTCGTCCCCAACATCAAGTAGCACTTGTACACAGAAAACCTTTCTGATTACCAAACCAAGACACTAGAAACCGCTCCAGATAGCAGATGTCAATTGATGTCAGAACTTGTTGAAGATCAACCAATCTGTACTTGGAGAGAGACCACCACCGCTGTGCAATCACGACCTTTTCTACTGAAGAACGAAAAAGTCTAGGTACTAAAAAAGTCAGGGAACCAACTCCAGTCTAGTCATCTTGAAAAACCCAAATATATCTGCAAAGCATAGCAGTGGGGAGAAGTATGAAGCAATCTTTGAGATTACCATAAATATTCCTTCTAGAAAGAGAAGTCCCACAAGAACAAAAATCCTAATGAGTGGTAACAAGTACTTTGGAACTATTTAATACTTCATTAAAATTATATTATTTAGATATATTGCCTGGAGCAGACTTGGAGTTATTATTCTCACTTTTATAAAAGAAGCACCCATGGAATTCTGATACAGAAAAATAAGAAATCAATTCTCATGACCAGAGTATCTAGCTTTACTGTCTAAGAATTAAACATCGAGAACGTCACATATCTGACTAGAGTCATAAGCTCCGTAACTATGTCCTCATATCCTGACTACAAAAGAAAAGGATCAAGTCTGAGTACTTCCCAAGATAGAAAGGACATGACCGTTCTGATTCTATACATTAAAGAAGGGCTTGCTATACATTCAGTAACTTTGAGTGGACCCATGAGACATTAAAGAAGGGCCTGTTATACATTCAGTAACTTTGAGTAGACCCATGAGAGTATTCTCAAAGAGCGCACCTAAAGCTAACTTTTACAAGTGTCTAACTTGGGCAACAAACAAATCTCAGACTCAGAGTAAGCATAACATAGGCAGCAAACAAATCCCAGAGTAAGCATGACTTACTAGGGCAACAAGAAAATATCAGACTAAGCTCGACTTGGGCAATGAACACATTCCAGAGTATGCCTGACATCCCAGTGTCATACAGACTTCAAGCTAGACTTATTTGGAGAGACCACTTATTGTGAGAGCGTGTTATCATTGAGACAACATATGAAGACTTGAGTACATCATACATCTGCATATATGTATGTAAATTTTAGCTTAGCATATTTGTGCATATTGACAACTCAATGAATATATCATAATTGATCCAGACATGAAGTTGACCGGATTCACTACAATAAACTTGCTACATCAATGTAAACCAATTCAACTCCTTGCCACATCAGCGTGGACCAGACCAACTACTTGCCACATCATCATAAAAATATCTCAAGAGGAAATAGTTAGTCGGACAAGTGAAGATGAGTGGAGACAAGTTTTTAGAAGAATAGAAGCTTTCAAAATTAATGCCATTATAATTCAACTGCCATGATAATTGAGGCAATTACCTGTCCCTAACGCCTATACTTAGGGCTCAACCCCTGTGTAGCCTCCATCTCTTCAACTCATTTATAATTCTCCTTGTTATCCACTTTCTTCACTCTTATACTAGCTCTTTAGGGATTTGGGAAACTGTTGTAACCTTGTTATTGATTCATTGAGTTCTATTTGATAAAAGGTTAGACCTTTAGATTTATGTGATTGATGAAGGGGTTTTCTACATGGTTGCTCGATTTCTATGATTTCTGGCAGCAATGTTGAGCTTAATCTTATAGCATTCAGTTCAAGATATGTTGATACTCATATTTATCTTGTCTTTTCTTTCTGTTACTAGCTATTTGTAGTTTGTTATTTCTTTATGGACATACACTGTATTTTACCCACATCTCTCTCTCTATATATATATAAAGAAATGTAGGGTTTCCAAGGAATTTAGATTGGAACATTTCTTCCGACTTGGTATCAGAGCACCGGTCTTAGACCGTGGCTCTAGGTATCCCACCCCTCAAGGCCTCCTAAACCCTAACACCCAAATCCCGTTCTCATCTCCTTCCTTGGCGGCAACGGCGCTCTCCGGCTGCCCTCCGACCGCATGCAGGTGCCCTAGCGACTAGAGGTGGTGCTCCTGTGCCCTAGTTCAACCTTGCAACAAGGCTGCAACGGCGCCAAGGTTCCTGAACCAACGCACAACCACACAAAGAGCCCTAGCGGCCAGAGGCGGCGGTGCTCAGGGCCGATTTAGCCCTCGCAACGGGGCTGCAGTGGCGCGGAAGCTCTTGAACCATCCAGCGAAGCTTCGGCGAGGTACTAGCGGCTGGAGGCGGTAGCGCTGCGGCTCGATTCAGCCCTTGCGACGGGGCTGCAGCGGCGCGGAAGCTCCAGCACCACCCAGTGACGCTCCGACGAGGGTCAATTGACCCAGCAGTGGCATTGCAACTGCGCTGCGACCTCATTCAGGAGCTGCTGTCGGCACTGCAGGTCCTAGCAGCTGTTGGTGACGCTCTATAGCAGGTGCCAGCGCCACCGCCCAGCCTCTGTCAGCATCTCGCAGCTATCTGAGGCCATGACTGGCGGAGATCCCCTGATCTCATCTTCTGCAGGCCTTAAAGATGTGCTGCGATGACTAGAACCGAGGTTTATCGGTCTTCTCTACCCCTATAGACCACCTATAGGACTTCTACATCAAGAAGAGCACCACTAGGGCCCTATCTATGCCCTAAGACCTAAAGGACATATTTCAGAACTGATTTCTGTGGATTCCCAGTGGATTTAAGAACAATGGCTGCTTTCGCATCATCCAGTTTATGAAGTGATCAAGATGATGACATACACAGGCATGGTGCAACAAGAGCATGACAGGAGTCATCATAGTACAGGATGGTTGGTGGACTCTGGTGCCTCACAGCATCTTTGTGGTGATCGTAGTCATTTTCGATTACTTAGTTCTGTTGCACCAAGGAGAACAGTACAGGTGGCTGATGGCAAACACGCTCCAACTGTTGACCAGGGGGAGGTGTCTGTTACCCTTATGTTGCGGTTGTCGAGAACACTATATGTACCGGAATTTCCCATGAGTCTGTTGTCTGTGAGTAGAATTACAAAGGATCTTCATTGTAGGGTTATTTTTTATGACATTGGATGTATTGTTTAGGATAAGTTCACTAGGAAGACCGTCGCTAGAGGTATAGAGGAAAATGGGCTTTATCACTTGGGCCAGGAGCCATTTGCAGGAGCTAGCATGTACGATGGTGGGAGTGCCTTACAGTGGCATGTTCGTCTTGGTCACATGCCTTTGAATCGCCTCAGGAGGGTGATTCCATATATTTCACCTGCTACTACTATTAGATGTGATGCTTGCCAATTAGGCAAGCATCATCAATCTTCCTTTTCTGCCAGTGCTTCTCCTGAATCAACAACTGCTTTTGAGTTACTCCATATGGATGTCTGGGGACCAAGTAGAGTTCCAGACAGGATGGGACATCGGTATTATCTTGTTATTGTTGATGACTTCACCAAAGTATCTTGAGTATTCCTTCTGAAGACCAAGGGAGATATTGGACGTGCCATAGAGATGCTTCTCTTGGAGATCCGGACTTAGTATTCTGCTACAGTGAAGATTATACGGACAGATAATGCCCTCGAGTTCTGCACTGGTAGACTTACTGAGTTCTACATGACTCATGGGATTATCAACCGGACCATTTGTCCTCATACTTCACAGTAGAATGGTGTTGCAGAGAGGAAGCACAGACACTTGGTAGAGATTGCCCGCACTCTGCTTATTCACCACAGTGCTCCACAGAGATACTAGGGGGATGCTGTTTTGACGACGTGTTACCTCATTTAACATGATGCCAAGTTCAGTTTATCACGAGCAGATACCGATTCTTCTGTTACATCCAGATGACGAGCTTTTTCATGTCTCCCAGGATCTTTGGGTGTGTTGCTTTTGTTCGTGTGACATCATCAGGTCATGACAAGTTTGCCACTCATGTTGTTAAGTGCATCTTCTTAAGCTACTCCAGGAGTCAGAAAGGGTACCGACGTTATGATCCCATCCACCACAAGCATTATATCAATGTTGATGTGACTTTCCATGAGACGACACCATACTTTTCCGTTGCTGGACAGACGAGTGTTCATGATAATGCTGCTCTTATGCCTATTTCTCAAATTCCACTTGAGGCGATTCCAATCTCTACACCTCTGCCGACTTCTTCAAAGTTTACTATCCCTGTGAATGAGTACCAGAGATTGCATGGTCCGCTGCAGACATATAGTAGACCTCATGCGACACTACAGAGGCCTCTACCTACCCTAGTGACTGATCTTCCACAGGTAGTCGAGATGGGTTCTGGTGACAATGATCGTTTAGTTAGACCTAATCTCCTTGACAGTGCAGATTACCATAGTAGTTAGGTTCCCTCTATAGAGACTTAGCCAGAGATACCATATGAGTCTGATCTTCCTATTGCCATTAGGAAGGCGCCCCGCACGTGTGAGTCCAGATATCGGGTTGCAAGCAGTTTGGCTACAGATGATTTTGGTTCTCAGTTTAGTGGCTTCTGTCATGCTCTTACAGCTTCGTCCATTCCATCTACCTACCAGCAGGACATGCTTGTTCCAAAGTGGCGTCAAGTCATGGAGGATGAGATGGCAGCACTTCGAAGCAAGTAGACTTGGGATCTCACCTCACTTCCTACAGGCGCACAACTTGTTGGCTCTAGATGGGTCTTTACCTTAAAGTATAACCCTGATGAGTCATTTTCAAGGTATAAGGCCAGGTTGGTGACAAAGGGGTTCACTTGGACATATGGGGTAGACTTCTTTGATACTTTCTCTATTGTTGCACGACTTGCCACTGTTCGGGTACTCATCTCTATTGCTACCCACAGAGATTGGCAATTCCATCAGCTTGATGTGAAGAACGCCTTTCTTTACGGCAATCTTCAGGAGGAAGTTTATATATAGCAGCCTCTAGGTTTTGACGTTTAGGGGGAGTGTCTACAGACTCCAAAAGGTCATCTATGACCTAAAGCAGAGCCTGAGAGCCTGGTTTCAGAAGCTCTCAAATGTGTTGCAAAGGATGGGGATGCAGAGGTCTTCTTCAGATCATTTTCTGTTTGTTAGGAAAACAGAAAATGACGTGGTAGCTCTACTGGTTTATGTGAATGACTTGATTATCACTGGCGATGATGAGGCTAGGATAAGACAAGTCAAGGAATCTTTTGCACAGGAATTTGTTATGAAGGATCTGGACCAGCTTAGATATTTCTTAGGGATCGAGGTCGCTAGGAGTAGAGATGGGATTATTTTTTCTCAACGCAAGTATGCGTTGGATGTTCTTCAGGAGACAAGCATGCTGGAGTCCAAGCCAGCCAATATTCCTATGGATCCCAAGGCACATCTTCATGATGAGGAGACAGAGGCAGCAGATAGCAGAGCATACAGACAACAAGGTTCGAAATGGCAATTTCGATGTCGTACCGATGAAATTCTAAGTGTGCATTTCGTGGGTATGCCGTGGAAATGCCTGTTTTTCGATGGACATGCCGATGAGCATGCTAAGAGCATGCCAATGCATACCGAAAAAAATACCAAAAATAGTAAAAAAAACCAACTGCAACCTTGGCATGGGCACCTATTTCACCGGCATGCCGACCATGTCGAAGGCATGTCGATGGCATGTTGACGATATCCCTCTAAATCAACACTTTATCTGTGTCGGCATGGCCCTTGCTTGAAAATGGCCTTGCCGACGGCATTTAAAACGATGACAGACAACTTGTGGGCAAGCTGTTGACCCGACTATCACCAGACCAAATATTGCCTTAGCAGTAAGCAAACTTAGCCAGTTTATGGAGAGGCCGACGAAACTGCACTGGCAGGCAGCTATGTAGGTGCTGAGATACTTGAAGAAAGCACCAGGTTGTGGTATTCTCTTTCAGAAAGGCTTGCCTATGACAGTGGTAGGATATTCAGATGCTGATTATGCGGGATGTGTGCTTGATAGGAAATCCACCACTGGTTTTTGTACCTTTGTGGTAGGAAATCTTGTTACTTGGAGGAGCAAGAAACAGGGGACAGTTTCTCGCTCCAGTGCAGAGTCAGAGTATAGGGCAATGGCCCAGACTGCTGCGGAGATGGTTTGGATACGGTCTCTCTTGCATGATTTGCATGTCCAAATTGAGGAGCATATGGAGATGCGATGTGACAATCGGACAGTTACCTACATAGCCAACAACCTGATGTTCCATGAGTGCACCAAACACGTTGAGGTAGACTATCACTATACCAGAGATCTTATACAACGTAGTTTGTTACGCACTGCTTATGTGGCATCTGAGGATCAGATGGCTGATGTATTCACGAAGCCTTTATCTCGCTTGGCATTTGATTTCTATTGTTCCAAGCTGAGCATGATTGACATCTATGCTCCAGCTTGAAGGAGAGTGTTAAGACTCCTATTTATCTTGTCTTTTCTTTCTGTTACTAGCTATTTGTAGTTTGTTATTTCTATATGAACATGCACTGTATTTTACCAACATCTCTCTCTATATATAAAGAGATGTAGGGTTTCCAAGGAATTTGGATTGGAACATTTCTTTCGACTGATACTGTGCATCCTTTCCTCCTAATACAAGGTAGCCCCATAGCAAGCTACAATCACTTAACTCCACAAATTATTCCACCTCTAACAATAATCATGCGTAATTAAAGTATGTATGTGGAAACCCAAGTCCCCCCAGAGCAAGAGCATATAGATTTCATCCCAAGCCATAAATTGAAGAAAGACCTTTTAAGCATGCATTTTCAGACTAAATCTTCCAAGAAATTCCATTACTTTTCAAAGTATTTGAGAGAATTGGTTGAATTGTGATAGATTCCATTACCATCTTTTATGCTCCCATTGAGGGATACTTTCCTTTTTATCCTTTTTCGAGGGGAAGGGGTTTGATTGGTTACTTCTGAAGCTGTGTAAGTTCTCTTGCTTTATGCATAACAACAACCAAGTGCTGTTGGAACTAGGTTACAAATTATCCTAAGTTTTGATGTTAACAAAACACTCTCTACTTAATGATTGCAAATGAGCATTGTCGCAAAAATCAAATAATGAGAAAAAGTGTGGTGGAAGCTGTGAACAAGTAATGAGTTCAAACAATAAAGACAAGGACAAATTAGCTCAAAGAAGAATAAGCTCAAACAAAGAATCAAGCAGATGATGGAGGTTGCAAAGAAGCATCAAGCAATGCAAACAAGAAACTAGTATACATTTTTGTACTCATTAGTAAAGTGTAAGCCTCCTAACAAACCATACTTAATTAGCTTATGTAAAAATAATTTGGAGATAAACTAGGTTGACTACGATCGATCCAAAATCACGATTCAAAGTGTGTGTTTTTGCTAAAAGACAAATGGTTTTCGAAATAATGATTATAGCTCAACAAAAGTGTTTAAACTAGCAAAGATAGAATGTTTTGGATCGATACTTGATCACTAGGATCAATACTCTCAACACTTAATGAAAAATCGACCAAGATACTTGTGTATCTGTACTAAACCTTAATACCAGTACAAGTAGTCTACATGTTTGGAATTAACCAATGAATTTTGAAAAAATCAATGGTGATATTTCAAACCTGTGAGTAATAAGTACTAGTACTAAGACTTAGTACGGATATTGTGGACTACTGGCTTAGAATTAACCGGTGATATTTTAAGCCTATAAGCAACAAGTACCTGTATGAAGGCTGAATACCAGTACCTATAGACTTAATCGACGATATTTGGTTCAAATCACCGGTGACATTTTAAACATGGGAGGACCCAGTACTAATACTCCTTCAGTACCGGTACCAACAATTCATTGGGTTAAAATTGCTTGCCTAAGATTGTGTATCTTGGTTTTTGAATGGCTATTTATGGTGTCCAATGGCTAATGCTCGTGATTAATAGTCCCTAACTCTATAAATAAGTGTTCTTAACCTAGTTTTATACACAACAAAAAGAAACATCTATTGCTCTCGAAAGCCATCCTCTACACATTCACCACTCAACAAAGCTCTGTTTATGCACTTCACACTTTCTACTTCAACCCGACGAACTCATGGCGTGCTCACTAAAATCTTATGTTTTTATGCATCTCTTACCACAGCCAAATCGAATTAAGCTCTCAAATTGGTACTCTTAATTTTATCTTTTGTTGCAAGGCCTAATATATAGCCATAAGATCTTTTTTTTTTAAAAAAAATAAAAGGGTAGTTATCTAGATGATAACCACTAAACTTCATTAAAAATCAAAATAAGGCAAGCATATTTCGGAAATTTCTCCCAAAATGAAAAAAAAAAGAAGAAATGCAAGCAACAAAATTTTCTAAGTATAAATGTTCTCCCTTGAATATCGTTGCATTTCTTCCAAGTCAAATGCCCCAAAGGACTGCAAAAATCCTTGCCTTCTCCTTCTTTGACAGGAAAATATTAGGTCCATGCTATCGCTTTCCCACCTAAAGGAGTTCCAGAACTCTAACTTGGAAGAGTGTTATTGATCCACCCAAAATCAAAATGATTCCAAACTTGAGTAGAGAAGCCACACTCAAAAAAATAGAAGATTGATGTCATTGTGGCTAGAGCTACACAATGCACATGTAGTGACTACATTTGCCACATACCTAGATCTCTAGGATCGCATCATCAACCATCCCTTGATCGAGAGCCAGGAAAAAATATTAATTTTAAGAGGGCAAGCTGCAATCCACAATAATCTACGGTCTCTAAGGAAATTGATTTACGGTTGTTGTATAACACCTCGCAATCTGACATAGGCCTCTCAAACAAAGAAATTGCCACCATCGCAGAGAAAAGCATCACTACTATCCTCTGGTTGATGAGCATTAAGCATGTCCAACATGATTAGATAGATTTGCAATAAATGTGGGACTCCAGCTACCATCCTAGTAATCACTCATCGTTGCAACCTTGTTGACGGCCATGGTGAAAAGTCTAGGGAAAATACATCCCAAGGAACCTTCGTTAGTCCAATTATCTGTCCAAAAGAGAAAACAATCCCCAACTCTAAGATAAGGCAATGTTTTTACATCTTACACCTATACTCATTTACTATCTTGTTTATCTTGCAATTGGGTTGAGGTAACCTATCAATTACCTAATTTAGTGAAATTAATTCCCTCATGGTAAGGGACTTGGAGTTAAAAATTCTAAATTAGGAAGCTTAGTGGAATATCTGAGTTGGGAAACCACTATATATATCTGATGTTCTATTTATAGTTTGGCTTGGTTTAATTTTTATTGCACTTTATTATTCAAATTATTGTATTACACACTATTTAACTCCCCTTCTAAAGTGTGTGCATAGTTTTCAAATCCTTCAAGTGCTACATATTGGCCTCAAGTAGTTATAATGAAAGAAAAGAAAATTATTGTATTACACACTATTCAAGAAGTGTGCGCATAGTTTTCAAATCCTTCAAGTGCTACGTATTGGCCTCAAGTAGTTATAATGAAAGAAAATTAGTATCCTTAATTCAATTTTCCAACTATTTTTCCTCAATCTGCATATTGGGTCAACCATCAGTAAAGTACTAATGTTGATTCTGTACTTTTACAAGGATCCTTAGTAGCTAACAACAGAAATAACACCCATTTAAGTGACTCTATTCAACTGAACCTAGAATGTGGCATGCATGTCATCCAACGCCCTATTCAACAAGGAACTTTCTCATAGGGGCCACTTGAATTATAAGATCTGGCAAATTGGCAACATCCCCAGCTCTGTGACAGTGGAAATGTAGATGGATACATTTGGTTCATGGTTCACCACATTGTAGTCAATCTAGTGTTGATGGTGTAGAAACCTGAAATACAGCTAATAGAGAAAATCTAGAAAAATAAAAAGAAAAAAGAAATTTTAATTTTTCATGTGCATTGTGATGGCATGAAGTCATGCAATGCCTTTCACAAAAGACCCAAGAGTCATATGTTTCTTCTAATTCTTTATAGCAAAATAGTCATAAAAATAACAGGGAAGTTGATTACGAACCAAGTGTGTTAGAGACATGGTGAACAACCACAAGTTTTGTTTTCTTTGATAGAAGTTTCTTTAACTGTCCTATATCTGGAATTTCACCTTCACTTAAACCAACATATTTCAAAGTTGCACCAGTCTTTTGACACAAGAGTTGCCAAGGAACTATCGCACTATGATGCTCTGCAATGGTTAATATGACCTGGAGAGAAAAAAGCCTTGTATGCAGTTAACTGATTAAATATACATGCCAGAACAGCAAAGGAAAGAGGCTTCTCCATATGCTTAAGCAAAACATATGTTATAGTAATAACATTGATTTAACATAATATTGATATACCAACATGACAATTACTTTCATAATAAAGGACATTGAAACCACGCAAATGTAAGAAATTATTATGTATTAAAAAGATCAAGACATGATGACACATTCAGCACCATTCCAGCCCTTAATGCAACGATTGGTTACAATCATTTGGAGTCCACCAAGAGGCATCTAGAGCTTTAGAAACTGGGATTTCTAGATAGGACTATGACAACAAATATGTTTTTTTTTTTTTTCTGGAAAGAAAATATTTGTATTTTATCCTTCCAACTTTTGCAACACATCATCCACACACCACCTCAGAACCATCTTGCTGATATCCATCGTGTTCCTCATGCATCACCAACGGGATCAATACCACATGGGTAGGATGACAATTATTTTGGATACGTCGAACTATTTGAAGAAAATAGACAAGGAAGCCTGAATAGGATCAAAGAGACTAGAAGACTAATCAATGAATAGATTAAAATAGGTGCAAATTCCATCAACACCAAACCCACTTCGTTCTCTCACTCTACTTGTAGAGCAGCATACCGACAACCCCTTCCAACCAAGAAGGTCCGTGGCCTATTTTTTCCCATAAAAGGATCGGATTGTATCCAAAGAACAAGGGAATACTAAAACGTAATAAAATAGGAGTACAGACCAATCAATCATGTTAATCATATTTTTGAACTTGGAATAAAAAGAAGAATAATGCTTCGTAGCATGGAACACAGAAGGCCACTGAAATTAAAATGTCACTCATAGATCTTTTCAGGAAAAAAAAAAAAAGCATTTATAGAAATGTCTGGAGGTAGAGTAGAATCTGACCATTAACAACAGTCAAAATATGGAGCACCAAATCCCCTTCTAATAGGGGCCTATCGGTGCAAGTAAGCTTTACATCTCTTGATAAGTGGGAAGGTGGTTCCAGTGCCCTCTCGTCCAACCCCCTTGAAGCCTATGGAGCCCTACGTCAAGCCCCTTCTTAGTAAGCTTAGGAGGGAACGCACTTCATTTCTAGGTTGATGGATGTACTGCAATCCCCCCAACACATTCCTCTGGTTCTCCAGATACATTATTTTCACTGATAAATTAGAAAAGAAGATGATTAGATATCTTAGAGGATGGATCTTCACCATGTGAAGGTAGATTTGGTAGCGATTTAAATGATTAACAACATTAGCCAATGCCTTGTTCTTAGTTATTATGTATAGGCCTACGTCTGTGTCAATAGACCTTAAAAAAATCATGTTTAGAACCTAAAGTATCCTAAAGTGGTGGCTTAGGTGCAAGATTGGAAACGTAAGTATAGGTAAGGGTATTTCCTTAAAATCTCTGGCCTTTAAGGCATGAATATTTTCCCACAACCAAATATAGCCTGACGTATTCCCTATATCAGGATAATAACAAATGTACAGAAAGAAGGCTACATCTATACTCGCATAATACTTCTTGGCAAGGGATCATAGTAGCAATGCCATTCTAGATTTGAGAACATCTAACAAACCACCACATGACTGCCTTGGGACTGAAATTTGATGTGCAAAATAAACACAACCAAATATTCAAGGTATGAAAATGATGACACTAACTGATATTCTGGAAAGAACCAAGTGCATGACTCCACGTGTCAATGCCTCACAAAGCCCTCATGCCATAGATACAAGACAATCAATGCCAAGAAATTGTGCAAGGTCATTCGCACAAATCGATTACACAAAAGAGGATGCTACCTATGGCCAGAAACCATTTGCCTCCTCCCCAAAGTGTGCTTGTGCAACATAAAGACCAGAAGAACTCAAGCAAACCCCCTTTTCCACAGAAGAGCATGTCAATAACAGAGGACTAAAGCAAGGAATGAGGAAGATCTTTTTGCGGAAAGATGTTAGAGCGTGGAAACTTTAGGGATTACCTTACTTTGATGCCATGTTGTATGGAAACTGAATGGATCCATTGAAGGGGTATACCCTCATCAAATAGGAGAACATGCCGGGAAAGTTACACAAAGTTCCGAAGTACAGAGATAGTAAGCAAATAAACTGTAAGAAATTCTTAGTAGAAACGTCATGAGGCTAAGATCTCGAGCATGCTCCAAGGCAACTTTATCACTAATCAGTCCCAACACCGTAACAGATTCTGGTTGGTTAGGCCAAGATGACTAGATGAGACCACCAAGTGGGGAGTATAAACAAGAGGAGAAAGGCAACCATACGCAAAAGGAAGATGCAATCTTTTTTAATAGGTCTCACCTATAAGGAATATGTCCTTGGGAGGGATTTAATTTCTAAATCACATTATGAAAGAGGGAATTGAATCTTACAGAATTTACTAATTTTCAAACTTCACAATTTTCTGCCTCACTCTCTCTCCATGTAGGTGGAGTTGCACTAGGTGCAATTTTACTAAGGTGTGGTCCCTTTCTCCTCAGTCCTCTTTCCCTTGTATACATGTAGAAGAGGGTAGTATATAGGTTTGATCCTAACACTGGGTTGACATCTTAGAGAATAAGTCGCAATCCAATAGTGTCAGTCCACTCTTCCCTAGGGTTATCCGTGTGGTTATCCTTATCAATAAAGAAACCTTTAGTTGACCGGCCATACAATTTTGTCGTCAATGTCCTCGAGAATGTTCTGTACCTGTTGCTGCTTTTTGCCATCTGTGGCGAGATAGAAGTAGCTCTTTGCTAGGATAACCTTGGAATGGAATATTCCTTGGTGGGATTTGTCATATGTGAGTATAGACATAAATGGCACATAAAACAAGCATATAGAATAAAAACAATGCCAGGCTGCCTACAGATGAACTTGGCCTGAATCTCAGTTAGTACATGGAGCAGGTGAATATGCAAGAATAAAAATCAAGGGAGGGATGGGCAACACACCTGGGAAGAGTGCCTGTTGCTACACTTGGAGTCTCTAGCCAATCGAACTCACAAGCCAAGAAAGTCTGGTTGAGAAGGGAAGAGTGCTTTCTTGGCCTTTCCCTACATGAGATGCCTCTACTCGACCGACATCGTAGGATAGGATGGCAAAGAGTGGCAAAGAGGCATCAAATCCTTCAGATCTAACCTTTTGACCATGACCTTCTTGGATGATCGTCCTTTTCTGGTTGGCCAATATCAAGGTTCAGAAAATCAGTATACGATTTTCAGTCGGTTGGGTCACCGCATAAAGATGCAGTATGCGAGTATGCGGATGAATATAAAATTTTGTATTTTTCTATTTAAAAATATAAAATAATTAATCAACTTGCTAAAATTTATATTATACATCCCAAGCATATGAAAAATTAAGGTATTGGTGGAGGGTTTTGGGTATTGGGTGGTGCTAGGGATTTTTTGGTTTGATTTTATGGTTTATCATGTGGGGTTTATCAAGTAGGGTTGCAGGTACACAATTCTCAATTTAGAAATCCGTTATATACTCAGCCGAGTATATGCCTATGCGGCCTAAGTAGTCAATCTAAACTAACTAATGAACCACCTTAGACTATTTGGTTTGGGGAAGGGACCACTTATGCATATGTGGCCTAGGCAGCAGATTTCCTGAACCTTAACTAAGATAGCTCGACAAGCGACATCATTTAAGTCATTCTCGAGCATAAGGCTCGACCCAACTTGCCAATTGGATCGAACTCTTGAAGTTTCATGAAAATAGCACCATAGGTTTTCCTTTTGTTACATGTTTCTTTGACTTTTCTACTGATGAGTTATATGTAATGGATGCTTTTTTATTATGTTGTAAGGTGAAGGGTATACCTATAATTCCCTCTCTGGTGCCTCTCTTTATATAAAGAGGCCCAAGGTCTCTCTAATAGAACTAATTATTTTCGATCTTAATATGATATCAAAGCAACGGTCCTAAACCAAGGTTCTGGCATCCCACCAAACCCTAGCCTCCCTTCCCTCTCACCAAAAGCCCTAACTCTTCTACTCACAGTAGCACCACCGGCCACTTAACCCAGCAACACCGCCACAGTAAGGCCCTCCTGGCCTCCCAACCACTAGCAGCAGCGCCACAGGCCTCTCTCGGGCCCGCAACACTGCCGCCAAGGTCCACCCCAGCCTCCGCAATGCTGCAGCACCGCCACGGGTTGGTCTAGATCGGCAGTAGCGCTACCACAGAGCCCTGCAGAGCCATCAAAGGGGTCTACAGTGCCGTTGCAATGCCGCCACCAGTGGGGTAGCTCTCCAGCGTCGCTGCACCGGGCCTCCGACCAACCCAACGCTGTTGCTAAGGCTTCTCTAGGCAGTCTACCACCGTGAAGAGCACCGGTAGGGTTTCTTCTATGCCCTAGCGTATGCAAAATCTGTTGGAAGGCACTCTATTGGTCTGAAATCCGATTTTTTTCAGGTCTCATAATCAGTTTTTCAGACCCTAGGCATGTGATTCTTTATGGATCTCGACTCCATACATTATGGGGGATCAAAAAGATGCTGTGACTTGATGGGGAAGAACTCCACCGCAAGCACTCCCCCTCACATGCAGGGGACATCGATTAAGTTGGATAGATCCAACTTCTTGCTATGATCCACCTCTTTCTCCCAATTTGTCAAATCCCGCAGGAAGAAGTATATCTTGACTGATGTTCCTACTGTTAAGTCTGTCGATTGGGAGGCAGACAACAATTGAGTTGCAACTTGCCTTCTCAACATCACCTAAACCATAGCCAAGCAGGTGATGGCTCATGCTTCGACCAAGAGAATGTGGAAAGTACTTTATGAGATACATTCTCATAGAAGTAACATTACCATACTATATAGTGTTATGGAGGATATTCACAATCTTTGGAAAGGCACCATGTCCTTGTCCGAATATTATGGCACCAAGCGGAATCTATGGGACGAGCAAAATGTGTACCAACTTATCTCTACGAACGTTGCTGTTATAGCCAAGCAGAGAGAAGCTATTCGCTCTATTTAGCTTTTGTCTGGCCTTGGCTCCGAGTACAAGGTAGTCGAAGATCAGTTCATGATGGTGGACGAGATCCCAACATCGGAGTAGATCTACACTTGTCTTTCTAAGCTTGCCACCTCGTATCCCGTGCCCACTACCGATGCCTCTGCCATGGTTGTTGTTGGCTGTGGTAGAGGAAACTCAGGAGGAAGAGGTGGCAGAGCTCGTGGTGGTGGTGCACGTGGACGTGGTT
The DNA here is from genome assembly GCA_037157565.1 of Thalassia testudinum. Classification (NCBI taxonomy): domain Eukaryota; kingdom Viridiplantae; phylum Streptophyta; class Magnoliopsida; order Alismatales; family Hydrocharitaceae; genus Thalassia; species Thalassia testudinum. The sequence goes on from JAZHRO010000073.1 coordinate 159,235,072, forward strand.
ATAGTCGAAGTTCTTTCTTTTGTGAATACTATCACAGGAATGAACACACGGTGGACCGATGTTGGGTGAAGCACGGTTATCGACAGGATATGGATCCATGTGCCCATCAAGTATCTGCAAAAGAGCCTACCCAGGTGCAGGAGGATAATAGCCAAATCACTATTTCTAGGGCTAATTACGAGTGATTCATTACTTCTTAGGGATCTACTTCTGCCATGTCAGTTAAATCTTAAGCTCATGTCTGACTTGCGGACTCCAATGCCTCCTGCCACATTACTGGTGATAGTACTGTTTTTTCGTTTCTTCCAGACCTTATTACACCTTTTCAAGTCAAAGTGGCTAATGGGGTCTGTCACCCATAACTGTACATATCTCTATCTCTAACTCCTTGCCTCTTTCTAATGTCATGCATGCTCCTAAATTTACACTTAATTTAATGTCTATTAGCCAAATTACCAGATATTTGAGATGCCGAGCTATTTTTCATGATCAGTATTTCATCTTGCAAGACCTCCAGACGATGAGGTAGATTGGTGGAGGACTTGAGCAGAATAGGCTCTGCTATATCCCTCCTTCTAGTACTAATGTTGTGTGTGCCACTATTGCTCTCCAATGGCACTTGAGACTTGGTCATCCTAGTTTACATGTTTCACGTCGTCAGTTTCCTACGCTGTCTTTTCCCGATGTTTTGAAGTGTGAAACTTGTCCGTTGGGCAAACACCATAGATCTTCTTTTCCACCAAATAATAAAATAGCTGAGTTTATTTTTGCTCTTGTGCATGCTGATGTTTGGGGCCCCTGTAGGGTCAAGAGTATTAAGAGGATTTCAATTTTTTCTTATTATTATGGATGATCATACCAAGATGTCCTTGATTTTTATGATGAAAAAAAAAATCCAAAGTCTTTGATATTGTCAAAAATTTTATTTTAGAATAAAGACTCAGTTTTCTACTGTTAAGATTTTTCAGAGTGACAATGGGTTGAAATTTTTGAATGCCAGGACTGATGCTCTCTTTAAATCATTGGGTATTGTTCACCAAACTACTTGCGTTCACACATCCCAACAAAATGGGGTTATTGAACGTAAGCTTCAACACCTACTTGATGTGCCTATTCTATCATGTTTCACATGAATGTTTCCTTGCAATGTTTGGCCGATGATGTTCTTATTGCTACTTATCTAGTGAATAGAGTTTACTCCTCTATCTTAGGGGGTAAAACTCCGTATTCTTTGTTGTTTCCTGGCAAGGATATGTTTTCTGTTACTCCTGTAGTCTTTGGCTGTGTTGTGTCCATTTATATAAAGTGGATAAGATTTCTCCTCGGTTTGTGAAGTGTGTGTTTCTGGGCTATTTCAAGGCCCAGAAAGGGTTCAGATGCTATGATGGTATGACCTTGGTTCATGGAGATTTTATATTTTTGCTGATGTCACCTTCTTTTAGGAGATACCATATCACAAAAAACAGGGGGAGGAACTTACTGCGCCATCAAATAAGGTTCCCCTTTCTATGCCCACTGAGCCACCTATACCAAGGACTACTCAGCCTGATCCAGGTCCCTTTCCGTATCGTCTTGAGATTCCTGATACGGATACCTTCCCTAAACAATTCCAATGCAAAACCCAAGATATTCCTCAGGTGGATGAACCATTATTTATTGTTTCTGCTCAGTCCCTATCAACTGCTGATGATTTGTTTGAGGACTAGGTAACTCCTATTACCGAGAACACTACTCTGGGCCTTCCTATTACATAAAAGAAGACTCACGTTCTTGTGTCAAATACTCTGTCTCAATTTATATCTCTTGATAGCCTGTCTATAGTTGGATGCCAGTTTTCCTTGGTCATTGACAACATGCAGGTACCTTGAGATCATCATGAGGCCTTCCAAGATCCGTTTTGGACATTGGCAATGGAGGAGGAGATGGTAGCTTTACAGTCTTGTGGGACTTGAGACCTTGTTGATCTAAACCCATGAGCTACTGTTGTGGGGTGTAGATGGGTGTTTACTCTCAAATGCCATCGTGATGGCCCTGTGGATCAGTACAAAGCGCGCTTGGTGGCCAAAGGATATACTCAGACATTCGAGGTTAACTACTTTGAAACCTTCTCCCTGATAGCTCGTTTTAATTTTGTTCGGATACTACTATCTCTTGCGGTCAACAGACATTGGACCCATCAGTTGGATATCAAAAATGCCTTCCTATATGATGATTTAGAGGAGGAAGTCTACATAGAGCAATCACCCGGCTTCCCTACTAAGGGGGAGTGTCAGAAGATGTGTGGACCGAAGAAAGTTATTTATGGATTAAAACAAAGTCCTAGAGCATGATTTGAAAGATTCAGCAAGGTGGTCCAAGATTATGACTTCACCAGGTCGTCAGTCGATCATTTTGTCTTTACATTGCATAAACAGACAGGCTTTGTCATACTTATGATGTATGTGGATGACATACTTTTGACTGGTAGTGACAGGTAGGGCATAGAGGAAAAGAAAAAAATGCTATAGTCACAGTTTGTTACCAAGGATTTAGACCCTATCAATTACTTCCTTAGTATTAAGGTGCAACACACTGGAGGACTTGTACTTTTCCAACGTAAGTATGTTCTTGACATGCTGAGAGATATGGGCATACTGGGATACAAATCAGCATATGTGCCCATGGACATATCATTGCCTATTGCAGATGATGACAGCCCACGACTGCAAGATGTCACCAGATACCATGCGGTGATTAGTAAACTCTTGTAAATGACTGTTACTCGTCCTGATATTTTTTTGAAAAAGGAAAGGGTAGTTATCCAGAGTGATAACTATCCAAATATATAAATTATAGAATCAACAGCCACCGCAAATACAAATGGCAGACCCCAAGGTCCCCCACTCACAAGGATCCACTCCAAAGATTAAACAAAGAAATAATAGACTCAACAAAATTCTCCACATAAGGTCTCTGGCCTCTGAAGACCACAGCATTCCTGCCCAACCAAATGCCCCATAACACCGCCAACGGTCTGGCCCTCTCCTTCTTTGTACGGAAGACAATCCATCCAACATCACCTCCTCCACTTCTGAAGCTATGCCAAAAATCTTCAAAAGATTAACATTCCGACCACTCCGTTCCCACCCGGCTCCATATCTGCACCACAAATGGGCAAGTGAAAAAAAGGTGGACTATTTCCTCCTTCCCACCTCCACACAAAGGACAAACCTTACTCTCTCCAGGAGCCCATTTTGCCCTCCAAACCTTGGTCACAAGCCTTCTCCTCCTAAGTAGCCAGACAAAAATCTTGACCTTTAAATGACACACGACCTTCCAAATCTATCTACAGTCCCTCACCAGATCCAGCTCAACCATGGAATCTCCAGTGGACAATCTTCTGTAGGCAGCCCCTACTGAGAAATCACCTTCATCCCAACCAAACATATCCGTACCAGAAGCCGATTGCAGCCCTTCTAACTCTTCAAGCAAAACCTGAAAATCATGAGTTCTCGCATCTGAAAGGTTTCCTACAAAGCGCGGGCACCACCCACCTTCCCACACCTCGGCCACAGATGTCTCTTTATTCTAGGACAAAGCGAACAATCTCTGAAATCTTCTAGTAAGCACACCTTGTCTAGTCTAATCATCCTGCCAAAATCTGAAAATCTCCCCCGTTCCCACCACAGGAACAAAATAGTTCTACACCTTAGGAACCACCACCGACAGACTTTTCAAAAAATGAGAAGCTTCCCTCGACGGAAATATCAGGAGATCCCATCGCACCGGGCCACCATAAGCCGTCCCGAACACCTTGCCCACTAAATTCTCCCTACATTCCAAGAGACTTCCCACCCATTTCGCCAACAAGCTATCATTAGACCTCCCCAGGTCCCTCACCCCGAGTCCCCTCCTCTTCCACCGGCCTGCAGACCTCCTCCCACGCAACCAACCTGGCACCTGGTCCACTCGTCCCCTAGTTGGACCAAAAGAAATTCCTCATAAGTCTCTCTATCTTCCCGACAACCTGTCGAGGCATCTTCAGGACAGAAGTGAAATACGATGGCATTGCTGCCAGAACCGCCTTGAGTAAGACCAACTTTCCACCCCTTGACAGAAGCCTGGACGCCCACCCTTCCAGTCTCCCCTCCAGTCTCTCCACCAGGGGAGCCCAATATTTCACTAGAATCCTGCCATCCATCAATGGTAAACCCAGATATCTAATCGGAAGCTTCACCTACTCTGTGCCAAGACCCAAGCTACACCCCCTCGCCTCCGCCTCGGTCAAATTGAAGGGGACAAAATCAGATTTAGACAGGTTGATCTACAGTCCCGAAGCCTCACCAAACAAGAAGAGCAAAATTCGCATTCTCCTGGCTTCCACTTCCCCACCCTCAATGAAGAAAACCGTATCATCCGCATACTGTAGTAATGGGATACTCGTCTCATCTCTCAAGGAGAAACCCCTCACCAAGTTCCTCTCACACAACCTCTTAGCCGCCCTCGCAAGAGCATCCGCTGCAATCACAAAAAGCATTGGGGCCAAAGGACATCCTTGCCTCACCCCCCTCCTCGGCTGAATCCAACCCCCCTGCCGGGTTTCCATTGATAAGAACCGAGAAAGACGTGGTGACACATCTCTTCATCCAGTCAATCCACATCGGTGGGAAACCCTCTTCACCAGGGATGCCCAAAGAAACGACCACTGAACCGAGTCATAAGCCTTACTGAAATCAACTTTTCACATGAAGGCCTTCTTACTTCTCTTCCAGGACGATAGGATCTCCGAGGCCAACACATAACCTTCCAAAATGTTTCTGCCGGGGACAAAAGTCGTCTGCACCGGGTTTATAATCCCAGCTAGCGTCCCCCTCAATCTATTCGCTAGAAGCTTTGCCACAATCAGGTAGATAGCATTCGAGAGGACTATCGGTTTGTACTCTTGGATCTCCTCAGCACCCTCCTTTTTCAGCAGCAGGAACATGTAAAACTTGTTCAGCCTATTGAAACCCAAATTTCCAGCTCTAAACTCTTGCACAACTTGCATCACATCCTCCTTCACCACCGACCAAAACTCTTTATAGAAGGCAACCAGAAAACCGTCCGGCCTCGGACAACCATTAGCGTTCAACCCCCAGATTACCTTGCGGACCTCATCCTCCTCAAACGGACCCGTCAAGAAACTGGCTTCTGCCTCCCCGATCCACAGTACCTCAGACCCCAACCATCTCCATCTTCCCCCCAGTCTTCTCCTAGAAAACTCTCTGAAGTACCTCGCAGTTGCCCCCCCCCCCCCCACCGCCTCTCTTCCCACAAACTCCTCCCCATCCACCACCAACCTGTCAATCCAGTTCCTCCTCCTCCTCCTCCTTCCTGATGCAGCCATATGAAAAAATCGAGTGTTGGAATCGCCTTCCTTCAGCCACCTCTGCCTGGACCTCACCTTCCACTCCATCTCCACCTTCCGATCTTCCTTTTGTATCACCTATATCTGCCTTGCTCTGCAAACCCTGTCAACGTCAGAAAGGAGACCAACATCCTCCACCATGTCCAAACGTGCAATCTCACCAAGAGCCTCCTCTCTCCTCTTCCCACATTCCTCCCTAATCTGCTTCATACGGATCTTCAAGAAAGATCTCAAATCCCGCAGCTTAGCTTCCAACCTAACAGCCGCCGAACCATCCACATGAACCGACCTCCACCGTTCTTCTACTAGCCCCCTGAACCCCTCTTCCAGGAGCCACACCCTGTCGAACTTAAAACACGTACCATGCCTCCATTCCTCGTTCGACGCCCACAACAAGGGAGTGTGATCCAAGAACGGCCGCTCCAGGGGTCTAACCTCCGCCATCGGGAACAACTCTGCCATCACCGTTGAGGCGAAAAATATGTCGATCCGGGATCGCTGTCCTCCAGAACTCCTCCAAGTGAAAGACAGGATGAAGGTGGCATGTCAACCAACCCCTGCTTCACAACAAAGCCCGCAAACGCCTCAGAGCCTTGGTCCATTCCTCCACGGCCATCTGGTCTATCCTCTGCCAGCAAAGTGACATTAAAATCGCCACCAATCAACCAAGGTATCCCCTAAAATGCTGTCACAACCTGACTCAGATCTTCCCACAAAACATGCCACCTCCAACCCTCCGTCGGGCTGTAAACCGAAGAAAAGAACATACACGTATTATTCCGACGCCTCTGAAGCGTGACAGTGACAACATGGGACCCAACCAACGAGTCCAACAAGGAGAAATCATCATCCTTCCACCCCACAACAATTCCCCCCGCACTTCCAATCGCATCCAAGGCCAAGAACCCCCTAAAACCACCTCCCCCACCTCCCTCCACAGCCTCCCATCACAGCTCCCCCACTTTGTCTCCTGGAGAAAGATCACGTCAGGACCCCATCTCTGAACATACCCCCGCAGAGCCGCCCACCTCAATGGGTCATTCAAACCCCTCACATTCCACGACAGGACCTTAGTCATGTAAAGCCTCGGGAAACTCCTCCTTGTGTCAACCGCCTAAACCCCATCTCCGCAGCCACCTCATCCACCTCTCCCTCCTCCATCAGCACACACCGACGAGGCAAGTTCCCCTCACAGTCACCCCGCGATCCACCCTGCCCTGCAGTCTCCCCCCCGTCTGCATCCAGCGCCTGTGTCTCCCCCTGCGTCAAGATCTCTCCCATAAACAGCCCAACCGTCGCGTCAGCCCCTCGCACCTTCACTGCTTCCTCCAAAGCCCTAGCGTCGCCACCAGCTCCCACCGCCCGCTGTCCCTCCACAATCGCAGAGACCCCCAGAACAGCCTTCGCCCTGTCTTCGCCCCCAGCCAGGTCCACCGTCAGCACCTCGCCTTGTCCTCCGGAAGGCGGAGCGACAGCCAGCTCCGCCCGCCTCCGACGCTGGCTCTCCCCAATCACGCTCCTAGTCGGAGCCTTCGCAGTGCACCCCCTTCGGTAGGATCACCGCGGCCTGTAAGTGAGCCGCTGTGGCCCTAGCAACTTCGGCTCCCGTCGCCGCTCGCGCCCCACCTCACCTACCGCACCGCGCCCCACCGCCCAGTCCGATCTGTCAGGAACGCGTCGCGAACCTCCAGCACAGCTCCCTGTCCGCCAGCTTCAATGGTCCGAAATCTCGGATCCGCCCGCGATGAGTAACTCGAACCGATATCTCCACCGATGCCATCATCCCCCATAATCGGGTCAAGCCAGCCCGACCTAGGTCCGTCACGGTCGCACCCCACCAATACCGGGGCCACCTCAGCGTCATGGTCGTACCCGTAAACAACGGAGTCACCCAGCTTCAACGCCGCTGACTCCTCCATCAACCCCTCCGCAAGACCCGCACCGGCCTCCAACATCCCCGCCCTTTCACCTGCCTCAGATCGCGCCACGGGGATCGTAACCGCCGCACCATCCTCGTTGCAATCCTCGCCGCGACCTTCGGGCTTCCCAAAAGCAGCCCGCCCCTCCTCCGCTCGCCCGCCACCTCCGCCTCCAAGCACCGCCGCTGCACCGCCAACCACCGCCTCAGCGAAGGACCTAGGTCTCCCGGATCCCCGCGAGACGCGAACCAGCCAGGAGGAGCTCCCCCATCTGAGGATCATCCTCTCCACAAGCTGCCGCCCCGGCCTCATCTCCACCCACGCTCCGAATCGCGACAGGTCCACCGACCTCAGGCCCACACCTTCGCAACTCCGGAGCCTCGCAAAAGGGGCAACCACCGCCACCGCCACCTCCACCTCCACCATGCGGAGGAAGAGGGGAACCCCCTCAATCAACACCTTCTGTCTCGTGCCAGCCGGTAGTCGCTTTGCCAACGTGCCATCTGACCTCACCGGCCAGCGACACCGTAACACCTTGAAGGCCAGACGCCGCAGCTCCTCCCGACCAAGTCCCAGCAGCACCAAACACCCACTCCCGAGGGAAGCCACCCCAAAAGACCTCCCGCCATTCCCCAAGAAGGCGGTGACCACCCTTCTCAGAGCTCCCACATCCACCTCCCCCTCCAGCACCACCGCCACCAGAGCCGACGCCAACCTCCCTTCCAACGCCCTGATCTCCTCCGACCATGGTGCCTCAACCTCCACGAGAGGCGCCCCCTCCGAGGAGGATGGAGGCGTCCCCTCCCTCCTCGAAGAGACCCCGCCACTCGGCCCACGGAGCCCGCAACCCAAGCTTCGATGCCCCAGACCGCCACGGCGCATGCACCTCACCGGGTCTCTGCAATCCGCCGCCACATGCCCCCTCCCAAGGCATTTGAAGCACCTCACCGGCTCCGCTCCCCTCCACGACCTCCTCCTCACCACCGTCCAGTCAAAGTCGCCTCTCCCCACCCCACCCGCCAGTCGCCCCGCAAACCCCCACTCGCTCTCCTTCTCGCTCATGTTTTCTCCAAAAGTTGAGACCCATTATCCTACCTTTTCAACACAAACGGAGACATGCTAACCTACTCGTCCTGATATTGCCTTTGCAATCGAAAGATTGAGCCAAATTATGCAGTCACCAAGGGAAATCCACTGGGATGATGTTTGCCAGATTCTCATATACTTGAAAAGTACACCTGGGAAAGGACTCCTTTTCAAAGACAATAGGCACTTGGATATGTGTGGATACTCTGATGCAAACTATGCAGATGCTCATTAGGATAGGAAGTCCACTACAGGATACTGCACATTTGTTGAAGGAAATCTGGTTACATGGAGGAGCAAGAAACATGCAATGGTATCTAAATCGAGTGCTGATTTAGAATACAAGGCCATGTCTTAGACTACTTGTGAGTTACTCTGAGTTCGTTCCATTCTTAAAGACTTTGGAGTGAAGGTGCTTGATTCTATTTCAATGCACTGTGACAACAAAGCTGCTACATTTATTGCAAATAACCCTACTTTTCATGAGAGGATCAAGCATATTGAAGTGAATTGTCACTTCATCAGAGAGGCCATCCTAGCTAAGAAGATTTCTACACTTTACATCAGCACTGAAGATCAGCTGGTAGATATTTTCACTAAAGCACTTCCCAAGAAGAGATTACATTAATTTGTTCCAAACTGAGCATGTTTAATGTCTATGCTCTAGCTTAAGGGAGAGTGTTGAGTTATATGTAATGGATGCTTTTTTTGTTATGTTGTAAGGTGAAAGGATATACTTGTAATTCCTTCTCTAGTACCTCTTTCTATATAAAGAGGCCCAGGGTCTCTTTAATAGAACTAATTCTTTTCGATCTAAACATCTACACATGAAGCTTGATTTGAGTAAGAATCTGGAGTTGATTAACGCTATATTGACATATAGACAAATCCTAAACAAATGATTCTTCTAAAGAACAAAGTTATAACAAATCTTTTGGTCAAACATCTCCCAACTCTTGAAAACACCCCTAATGTTCAGGCACATACCATCCAATAGTCCAACTTTCAAGAAGGAAAACTTCTACCTTGTTTTCATTATTGTGGGACCAAAATCACTTTTTTCTTTTAAGTACAACTAAACAAGTAGTTACTTGCTATGAGTTTTGACTCCAAAAATCAACAACCCAGATAATAATGGTAAAACAAGTTAACCGCCACTCTAAAGCAATTGGCAAGGACTTTCAAACAATAGGGCATTGATGGGTCTAAAACAAATCTTAACTTTAGCATGGAATATGAAAATTTTACTAAACAACCTCTTTAGAAAGAAACAAAAAAAAAATCCCTTTCTTTTTATTTGAAGAAATATAACAAATGATTACTGACCTCCGGTAACCATCCTTTTTCTTTTCAAAAGAAAGAAAGAAAGAAAGAAATACTAATTAGTGAAAACCATAATTGTCCAACAAAAAATCAGTGAGAACCTTCATAACATCCCTCCTCACCACAAACCAAGATCTAAAACAGAAGACTAAAGCCTAGTTTGGGATGGGGGATAGAATTCTGTAGGGTAAGACTTTTTAGAAGAGTTATCTTACGTTTCTGTGTGGAAGTCAAAAAGATTAACCAATGACTATTTGAAATGCAATGGAATAACCTAAAGGGTTGTCCTGTTTGTGTAGTGAGATAACCACGGTTTGCTTTGTTTCTAACTTTCTGTGGGATGAGATGGCGAGGGTTAACTTATAGGATAACTTATCGCACCTCAAGCCTGAGATAAGTTATCATGGGTTAACCTCCTATAACCAGGGTTAATCCAACCTAGCAACCAAATTGGGTTATCCACATTTTGAAGGGGTAACCCACCAAACAAACTAGGCCTAAGAAACCTTTTTACCCTCTTCCCTATATTTAGACCCATGGTTGCCTAGAAACCACATCAAGAATCTTTTCAAAAAAAAAAGGAAAAAAAAGAAAAAGAAAAGAAGCCTCCTCAAGAACCCCTCAAACAGACCCAAGTAATTATTATTCCAAGAGTACGTCTTGGTAAAGGACAAGCAAGTCTAAGGATCCAAAACAGTGTTCAATTGTTGCAAATAAAATTGATTTGCAAGTGAAAACATGTTTGTGCAGACACAAGCCTTTTTTTCCATTTCCAAAAATCATGCACATTTTACAAGTATGGTATACAAAAGAAAATGAAATCCACAGTTCTGGATGGCATTAAGTTTTACCTCATCTCCATGGGTCAAATTTGTCAGCCCCCAAGAGTTTGCCATCAAATTGATTGCCTCAGTAGCATTTCGGGTAAAGATGATCTCACTAGGCTCAGATGCATTTACAAAATCTGCAACCTTCTTCCTTGCTAGCTCATAAGCATCTGTTGCTTTGATACTGCATTATAAGGAAGCAATGATAAACATCAAGATAAACTTATCATCATGTCAACCGACTACCAGATTTTATCTAGCCGTGCTAATGTTGAAATTAATAAGATAGATTTAATTTGACTAAGCAAAACCAAAATCAGCCTTCAACTGGCCCTACCTATCTCTTTGGTGTCCACCTTACACTATATCGATATTGAATACAAGATTCTTTACACACTTTGATTCAGAATTTATTATTAACACAAATCCAACCTCAGCTAAACAAAGGATTGTGATAAGCATTTTGGCATGCAACTTAATCTATCATCAAGAACCTCGACAAAAGCCTAGAGGGTACATTTTAAAAACTCCATAAAAGGATGTTATCATCAGAACAATCATGTCTCGCTAACAAATAAACATAAGTTAATGAGAAAAGGCCAAACTTCACATAGAGCTTTTCAAATATGCTTAAAATGTTGGATGTCTGGGAACTACTCGTTAGAAACCTCTTCCTATATATCCTCACATCAAAATCACACAAATCATGGAGCTCAACAAAGCTAACCAATCTCAAGAATTAGATACAAAATCACCCCCAAGAGCACCACAACTTAGTAGAAGAATAAAGAGAGACTCATCTACACATGCACCTACATATGGCATCAAAGCTATGCTTTTCCTTTTCTATTAAGTCATTAGTAACAGTTCCGCCCGACATAGTCATTAAATGGAAGTTGGACCATAAAAATGACCCCACTTCCCCTCCCACATTAACATCATCAGCTTGATATTAGGCACTTTTTGAAAAAGTGCTATAGCACAAATACTACCAGCGCCACGGCATTCTTTTCCAATCCCTTCTTCTTCTCCCATCCCACGACCTGCTAGCAATTCTCCGAAGATCCATCTCCACCCTTTGCCACCCTCCAAATCCCGAGTAGTAGCCCCACTCCTCTTTCCTAAACTAAAACCAGCACTTTTTTGATGCACAGAAACCTCCCTCTCCTCTGCTCCTTCGCTTCCCAGACCCTCCGTGTCAACTACAGGGAGAACAGGCAGAGTGCGTGGCACAAAACACGCGAGTTTCTTTACCACCATCCTGATCTCAAACTCGAAGACGAATCACACCCGATGTCAAATTACACTTGCTCAGGAGCATCCGGAAATTAGATAATCCAAAATCAGATGATCATCATACAAATGCAAACCTTAACTGAATCGCTCCGCGCTCGCAATCAAGGTCCAAGCAACATCAACGGCTTAGGAATAGGAATCAACACAACACGCACCTCAGGTGATGTATCCCGCGGTGGACGTTGGAGTTGTAGGACTCGTAGTAGTCGCTCAACGCCTTCACCACCGCCACGGGCTTCTGCGAGGTCGCCGCGTTGTCGAAGTACACGAGCGGGAACCCGTTCGCCTCCTGAAACGTCACCGAAGTCATACGGCTTTCCTTTAAGGTGTTTAGGGCACGGGGAGCGATCGGAGGTTGTCATGTCACCTACCTGGTGGAGGATAGGGAAGTCGCGCCTTGTGGCCTCGCCGAGGGAGAGGGAGGGGGACGATTGGTGGAGGACGGCGGACGTGGCGGCGCGGCGGGCGGGGAGGCGGGGGCGAGCAAAGCAGGGGGAGAGGAGAAGCTTCGGGAGGCGGAGGGTGGCGGTGGAGGAGAGGGGAGTGGAGTGGAAAAGGAGCGGAGCCATTTGATTCGTTTTCCGCTCGCGCGCCCCGTAGGTCACACACGCTCCCGCTCTTCTTCGGGAAAAGGGCGTTAGGAGGTCAGGTAAAGGAGGGGACAGCGCAAGAAACGTCGGGAAGGCGGCGCTGCGACTGCGATGGATAACGTAAGGCTGTGTTTTTTATGTCAGTATATATATGCGCGAACGTTGTGATCATTCAAGTTATTATTATAGTATACATTTGTAATATATGTCCAGATCCAACGAGAGAATCGGTGGCAGAGGCCTTTCTCTTGGAATGGCCACTTGAGTTTCCTATTCTCTAAATTATTAAATTTCTATTTTTGTAAGATCGAGCAATTTTATTATGATCTCTTCATCTAATCGTGGGTTCTTCATCTTCGTATAATTTTTTTCCACATTATGATAGATCTTACATCTTAGAGATTCAAATCTTTTTTATCTTTCGTTGTGTGTCTCGTGTGCAGAGGACTGTCGTTGAAGGAATGTTTAGAATATGATTATTTCCAACTCCCATCCAGTTGTCTTCTTCATGTTGAGCATCTCACTCTCCTCGATGTGTTCGACGAGGAAAATCCGATTGTGAAGAGGCTAAGATTGGTCATGGATAACTTTTGGAGAACCAACTCTGGCTATACTCAACTAGGAGGCTGACCCTATCCACAATGCACAAGAGTTGTCCTGATGTTAGGTGAAATGTTGCTGGTCTCCCTCGACTAAGAATTGGCGATAGTTGAGAATTAGAAAGATATCCAAAAGTTTGAGGCATTCGAGATTCACTTGTCACAAATTATCACTAGATCAAAGGTTTATAATAGAATCTTAGAGGCATTCTTTTCATTTGGTAGATCCAAATCCATGACCTTTTTGGTTGCAATACATTCTAAGAAATTTACACATTCCAAGAATGGATTTGATCGAATCTACTGGTATTTTGCACTATTTGGGTTTGAATAATAGGAATAGACTCAATCAAGAATGCAATCACACAAAGAAATAATGACGATTTGGTGACCAAATTTCACCAGGAATGGTGTACGTCTGGAGAGAGTATCAAAACTCTTGAATATCACTATTGTTTGTATCCCTCCTTCTGCATACAACACACTCACTCTCTTTTTTCTTTTTTTTTTCTCTCTCCCAGGACTTTGATTATTTATTTACATGATAAATAACGCTCGTAACATAACACACACGAAGTTCTCTTATAATGGTGGTCATGGTCAATTGAAAAGTTATCCAAATTTATTATCATGTTACTGCATTCCCATAAAAGCATAGACGTAAACTTAATGGCTAGTAACTGTCCTTTTAACGAGTTAGGCAGGTCGAGCTAGTTCGCCTAAACTATCAGGCGAATAAGGGCTTCTTGCACCAGTTAGCTGGAGGCTTATTGCCCGACAATTTCAACTGGTATTGGGAAATTATCGGATTAGCATAGTTAGCCGAACAAATTCTCTTCAGATGTCTTAAATGTAAACAAGATTTGTCCTAATTGACCATTTATTGAGAAAAGATCGATTCTTCCCTCATCAGGACTAAAGAATGGAGTGTTGGTTAGGGCAAGCTGCTTAGTGCTATTACTAGATGAGAGGGAGAGATGCTCATTCTCCTGCAATGCATTATTTCATTTTGTTCTGCTATGTTTCTTTTTTTTTGTGTTGGAAGCTTTGAGTCTTCTCATTTATGCCACTTGTTGAAGCAGCACTCGTTTCTCAAGCTTATTCTAGCAACTCTATGTCTATCTCCATTTCCCTGTTGGCTAATATGCTGGTTTTGTAAAGCCCTAGTGTTGGGTGATTGATGCATTCGATGTTGAAACACCATTTCTTTCTTAATTCTTCTATTTTCTTGTCTTTTGTTTGGCGCGTTGTTGTCTAGTGCCTTTTTGAAATCTACCCACAATTTTAGGATTTTGTCTCGCAACCTTAGGTTTGGCGATAGTAGTTCCTAATCGTTAAAAGTTGCAAAAAATAAAGTCATTGTTGTGCATGGAATTACAACCATTCACAAAAATCCTAAAAATATATAAAAAATTATTGAAGATGCAGAACTATGTAGTTAAACTACCTAGAAAATTTCATGCAAAATTAAGTACTGCAAAGCATGCAATAAATTCCTAAGGAATTTACCTGACTTTGACAAGAAAGACCCAAGTTCGAGTCCCTAGCTCTGCATTTACCTGAAGGATTGACATGTGAGGGATGCCACTTTCTTCTTAATTTGCCCAAATGTGCTTCTGGGTCATAAAAAAAGAATCATAAAGAAACTACAAAGACAAATCTATGATAATGTAAGAACTGAAGTGTAAGTAAATTTTTAGGTTTTTCTCCTAAGAACCTATGCACGTAATTTGATGGGAAAGTACACCTAAGATGCAAAAAAATTATGAAAAAATAATGAGAACATATGAATGTAATGAAGGGAGGAAATAAAAAGATGAACTAAGCAAAACACAAATACAAAATTAAACATATAGTTTAACTACTAAGTACAAAACAAATTACCATATTGAAAAGAAAGACTTTGATTAATGAACTAAAATAAAGAGTGCAAATTAACTAAGATTACAATTACACCTGTAAATAAATAAAATCTTAAAATAAAAAAGCTAAAGAAAAGAGATAAGGGTGGAGGGTGTGGCGGCTCCATGGTAGAGTCAGTGGATAGTAGAGACAGGGTCAGAGGCGGAGAAACAAAAGTTCACTGGAAAGGCCACATGCTTGAGAGAGAGAGGAGAGAGTGGGAGGAAGAGGATAAACGAGGAACAACCCTTGCTCAAGGGACTATGAAAGGTCTTTATAGAATGATCGGCCTTGAAACCCCCTTAAATTCATAATAGTCATAGAAAACCACTCAAAATAGAATTAGGAATGTCAAACAAGAAAGAAAATATAAAAATTGTTGCCTAAGCTGAGTTTGTTAGGCAAAAATCATGCAAAATCACGCTCATACATGCAACATGTGTTAGATTTGAGAGCCTAATTCCATCAATTGGGATGCAATTGTTATATGGTAACGTAGGAATTCATGTTGAAATCGGTGAGATTTGGGAGAAGTTTTTAGTCTAATATTGGAAGTAGACAAACCTCTTGGTAGGTGTAAAAAACTTCTACCTCCCATTGCTTACGTAGTAAAGAGTGAGAGGTAGGGTTGGGGATCACGCACGCACACGCGTGCACCCCACCCTGCCTCGGCTCGGGCTTAGGTGAGAATTAATTTGGAAGTTGAAACTTGAACTCATTTGCTAAAGATTTTTAATCTCACGATTTTAACTTGGATTGATCGATCAGATAGTGAAATTAGTCTACCAATTGTTTTGGTCAATTAATAAATTAATATTGGTCGATCAATGAATTAATTTTGGTCAAACAATTGGTTTGGTCAACCAAAAAGTTAGGTTTGATCAATCAACTTATTTTGGTTGATCAATGGACTTAATTCATCAATCAATTATCGTATTTCCATAAAATAGGAATTTCCTTAAATGTCTGGTCGTTGGCTCTATATAAGGGCCACAAGGGGGCTTTCATTTGACACACAACAAGAACAGAAAAGCTCTCTCCACTCTCTCCCTCACTCTCGTTCTTGTTTCTCTTTCTTAATGCATCCATTCGACGTGAGATTGGTAGAAAAATCTCAAATCACTTTTGTCGATCTTGAAAACGGAGATTGAGAGATCCAGGAGAAGCTTTTGGTTGATCAAACCATTAAATTGGTAGATCAATCGGGAATTTGGTTGGAAACCAAATTGCCTCGACTTCGTTCTCCTGAGGTGGTTTTCGAGGACGTCCAAGATTAGAGTACGTCGAATCTTGGAGGTGGATCTTCATATCCTAAGAGGAGTTCATCAGACCCTGACGCACCGGTATTGTGGGAGACGATATCTTCTCTAAGGGAAGTCCTTAATGGGCGCTTCAATCGGAGTAAAATCTAGTCCCTTCTCATTTTATTTATTTGTGATATTGCATGTTATTTATTCTTTATCTTATTTTGGATCTTACCAAATCATGTTTGACTTGCTTGATTTAATAATTTTGATCTATGCGAAAATGTTGGAAATACATATGTTTTTATTTATTTATTTCCTATATGCGCTTATTTCAACAACATGTACACAAATCACGTGCTTCATGTGCATGCTGCCAGCGTACGTACACCTTGCCTTGGTATGCAAGGCACACCAGTAGCACCATCAGATCCACCTCAATGCCCAATTATGCACTCACACCTGTGCCTCCATGCTTTACGCCATACATCGTAGCGCTGTATGTTGTAGTGGATGCTATGTTCTCTTTATGTGTTGGCACAAATGCATGCACCCATATGCAGGTGTGCACTAACCACTTCCATCGCATGCGCTCTGCACTGATGCCCCCTTGCGTACACGTTGCCCTTGTGCACAACTCAAACGCACTTCATTATGCATGCAAGACCATGCGGAGGATGCTACTGTTATGTCTTGGCCTCTTCACAGGGACCTCTATGGAAGAAGAGGTCCCTATATTTGCTATTCTTCACACCAAGGCCTTCGCACGGCACTTTCTTAGTTTCTTTAGTTTTTCCTTGCATAAATAAAAATAAAAGTTATATTAATTACATAAAATCAAATAAAATGAAATGCTTGCTATTTTAAATGTATTACATGCATGGAAATAAAAGAATAGCTAGAATAAACATGAAAAAATTATAAAAAGTTATGAATTCAATCCCCTTATTCTTCATCATTACTTAGTCATTTTCTCCTAGTCCTCTTCATAAGGGAAGAAAAGTTTGATCCATTAAGCTAAGGCCCATGAAACTTTGATTCAAGTAGAGGTTGGTATAGAGCCTAAAATCTCATGAAGGTGGCCCACCCATATAAACAGAGCACGAGCATCCAACAAGACCATGTAACTTCCATCAAGTGGATCCCCAAGTAGGCCTCCACTCCAGTTTTCCAAACGAGATGGAGTTACCCAGGTGGCACACTAGGATTTGTCGAATAATATGTAAAGCCTCCTAAGTGGTATCTCTGCTTAAGCCACCCAGCTTGATCAGTCGAACCGCTCGCTTAGTGTGATGACCCGAGTCCTGCTAAGCAACAAAACCTGGGTCACTGTGTGCTACCACTAGCACAAATCGCTCACAAGATCTCAATCACCCAACACGTAATCATAAAATATAAACATAGCCAAACAAACTAATCATATTACATTAATGAAATGAACAAAAATTTAGTAATGACAAGAAGTTTTACTACAGAACATAAGTATATAAGTCAAGAGATATGCACAATTGAAATCACCTTGCGAATTGCCAATATACCTGAATACGAAATCCAAAAAATATGGCAGTAAAATCTGAGTAGAGTAAAACAATGAAACAAGTGGTAACAGTAACAGAAGCACATAAAAGTGTAGTATATTAAAAGCTCATTTGTTTATAATTTATATCTTGTCTAATTCCGTTTATGTATCTTGCCCATGTTCTTATAGTTCACAATTCGTAAATCAACGTCTCGGGGCACGAGACGATTTCGTATAACTTCCTGCGACGCAAGATTGGTATAATCCATCCTCCTTACCAGAAAGACCGCTTATATCCACCGAGTCGCTATACTCCATCACCCTTGGGTCATCGCGGAAAGAGGTGGTGGCTATGTCGTATAGCGTGAGCACGTACAAACGCTATGTACACCGAACCATAGACAACCTATGACCCACCCACCGGTCGAGAAAGAACCAAACCTCAAGCCGCGCATCCCGCTATCCCAATTGGTTGCTAAGCCTAACCAAAGAGTGGTAAGGAAGCCAACAACTTTCTAAACCTGCCCCTGAAACTGGTCTGAAAGACCACAGCTACGCTAAACTCCGACGAGTAGCAGGGCTAAAACCAGTTACCTATCTTTTCATTTCCAACTAAATAGTCGTATCAAATTCATCTCAGATAATTGTAGCTTTTTACTTTCATTAAATCAAGCCATCCTTAATAATTCCAGGATTAACAAATATTCACATTATCCTCCAACTTATCCATTTACAAGTAGTTTAAATTTATGACAGTGGTCCCATATTATTTATTAATTAACGAACATCACAAAACTTGTTTCATGGAAATCGGGGTTTGTTTTATGCATGCAATGATAGGGGTACATGTGGTCATTAACCTTTACTATTTTGCATAAAAACATTAATTTTCCTCTAAAGTGACAATAAATTAGGGAAAGTACTAGAGGAATTCCAAACTCAGCAAGAAGGGCATATGCTAATAAAGCAGTAGATGCGAGAAATTACACCTGACGGGTCCATAGGAACTCGAAAATTAGACGGGATCGAGAGGAGGGGTAGATTACTCTACCTAATGTCACCGGATCATGGTGACTCCGAATCGTACGCACAAAGCTTGGGGCAGTCTCCACGCCTGCATCGAAATCCACACACGCACCGGGGGTATGACCTTATTTGTTGAAATCCGAGGTTGGGAAGGCCTTAAACCGCTCGAAAACACACGAGGGGGTCCTAAACAAGTCCTGAACCAATCGGTCCACGTGAATCGACCCCTCGCGACACGTGTTAGGCATTGCTTGTCCTACTTACCCGCATGCGGATCGCCCACCATGCTTGCTCGCCCCCTATCGTGTGATCGCCACATGTCGACGATCGAACGGCACTAAACTCTTGTGCACAAATGCCTCCCCGGACGAAGTCACGCACACTGCTCTCCCACTGTAGCAACATGTGTCGCGAATCTGTGCACAGCCACCAGATCAAACGGCGTACGCACGCCACCGCCACTGAGTTCGCAAAAAATTACTGTGGGAAGCCTACAATTTTCAAAACTATGAATAGGTCCCTAACTTTCCTAATTAAGAATTCCTAATTGATTTCCTACTTCTTTCCTTTCTCTTTTCTTCTTAGGATTTGGAAGCCTTTTGAACTAATGACGACCCAAGACCCATAAGGGTCTTTTTTATAAACCTAAATTCGATTGTGATAGGATTAGTGGGGTGAAATACTCAAAATACCCCTTGGGTTGGGTCCACCTTACATTTAGGTCCTTTTCAACTTGTTTTGGCCATAACTTGAGCTATATACCTCGGAATTGTGTGAAACAAGCGTCGCCAGAAATCTTGCTATGAGAGAAATCCAACAGTACCATACATGGTACCATTTTGACAATGTTTGACTAGGAGTTGACTCAAAATATGCATTTTTTAGCAATTTAAGGTGGTGTTGACACCAGCACCGAATCACGACCGGGTTTCCAGGTTCGAATTGACCCGAACCACCCTGAAATGACTCGGGACTTGGATTTTGGGATGTTACACTTAGCACATCAAGCACCTGAGTGACAAGGCCAGATGAGGTGACAGAGCAAAGCAACGACTGGATAACCAAAGTAGCAGTGCTAGAGTCTATGATGAGGTGTGGCTCATCATAGCTAAAATGCTAAAGTTAAGCTAGAAACTAGGTTAAACGCTATCTAATTAACACAATAAATAGGTTAAGTGTGAGAATTAACATAAATGACCTAAAATAACAAATTAGTGTTAAAAATGCATAATTAGGTCAATTTATGAGATATTCTATTTATAAATACAAATTGATAATCCCATTGCTAGTTGAACACATCTCTGAGCTCAAAAGTACGAATCAAGGATGAAATCATGTTCTAATATGTTCAATTAAGCTCTAATAAAATTCCATGACATTTGGACATCATTAAGACCTTGCATTTAGAGTTTCACATTTAGGTCCTCATTCCATTACATTTCTTCACTTAATAAATTCATAAGGACTTATTTGCAAGCTACCATTTTACTATAAGTCCTCCTTTGCAAATTACCCAATAGCCCTGCATATCTCTCCTTACACCTACTCTTCATGATGAACTCAAAGCTTCAGCGTCATCCACTGCTTACTCGAAATCAACGGTTGATTCTCCTTCAATCCTCGCACGCCTTTACGCAAAGCTCCATCACCACCTCTAGATTTGATCTAACAGTGGAAATTTGATTTAAAACTTCCCGTGCCTATCTCAAACCCATCTCAACCATACGCCTTAGCCTCGCCTAATCTCACACTACGGTGACCACAGCCACTCAAATGCCTACCTAAGTAGTTGCCTTGACCCCTACACGCACGGATAAGCTTCTCTCCTACTTTCTTGAGTTAATCACTCTCTCCCTCTGGTTTCTTTTCCTCATTACTCCTTGGTGCCATTGCTACGGCAGTGGAGCTTCATCTTCTCCAACCTTCCTCGCCACTAAGGATCTTGTAACACCTGAGGGCGATCCTGAGCTCCTCTAGAGAGATTTCACTCCACCGGAGTCCCCTCCCTCCATTCTTCCTCTCCATCCACCAGGTGGAGATCCATAGGTCCCTTTCTTCCAATTAGATTAGGTTTTACTACTTTCTAGATTAGATTTGCTGCTTTCTAGACTAGTTAGGAGTAGAATTAGTTAGTGGATTCACCACTTGTTAATGTAGGTTAGGAGTAGGTTAGATTAGATTAGATTAGATTCAATCTCACCCTATCCAATCAATTCAGATCGGAGAGGTGTTTTCACGCGCTCATATTGATTCATTGATCTTTCTCTACGCCTTACGATTCGCGTTCTATTGTTTTCCTTGCTATTTGACTTGCAAACCATTCCATCCACCCGAGCATATCTTGATATGGAGTTCTCGGACTTCGCGATCTAGATAGCGCTCAAATCCACCTAGGGGTCTTTTCATTCACTCCATATGTTCGCAAGGACCCTCAATCTCGATTTGATCACATTGATTCGCTCGATTCTTTCAAATTTGTGTTTCACACCCAATCTCGCAATTTGGAGTTAATTCGTGTTTAAACGAGTTTAATCGAGCGATTCAATGTTTTAATCGCTTAATTGGGTGTATTGCAAGGATTGATATGTGTTTTAATTTGGATTTGATTTGTAGATGAGCATATGCTCGATTTGAGCCTTGTTTTAGATAGTTTTGCCAAGGATAATCAATGGTATTGATTTGAGGCTAATCGAGGACCCAACGGATTCTAAGATGATCACTAAATCACCTTAAACACCAATCAATGGTATTCAAGAAGATCAGGTGATCATATCAGTAATAAATCCAAAGTAGAAGCCCAAAACAGGGCAACATTGATTTTTCATCCAAAAGATCTTCAATATGATATTTGGTGTTTAACTGAGATGTTTGAAGGTTTTACCGTGGATTTTGAGCCCAATGAGAATGGATTAGATTAAGATGTCTCGAACTTTATTATTCAGAGATCGATTTTCAAAATTTGATGCAAAGGGCTTACACTAATTTTTACTGATTTTAAATGAATCCAAGGATGGAAATGTTTTTTTATTGTATCTAGAGCTTTCAAATATGATCTGAGAGTGGATTTGGTTTAAATCATGGCATGATTAGCAATCATCAACAGTAATTGCTGCTAATCACTGCTACCAAAACGTAGCGGTGTTGGCCACTGATATAGTTGCTGAAATAGCTGCTGGAAATTGATATAGTAGTAGCAGGGTCTGAATTGTGTCATTCAAGTGGATTCTGGGCGGATTTGAGGATATAAAGGAGTTGACATCTTATATAATGTTTAGAACAACTTGTAAGCATTCATGCACTATTAGTTGATTCAAAAATTGATTCAAATGGCATGATTTCAGTTGTTAAATTGTTTGTCAACAACATGAAATGTGTTTTAACTGTCCAACATGTTATTTTAATGAAATTAATGCTCAAAATCATGTTTAATGCTTTAAATATCTCTCATGTATTTGTGTTGGACATTTCTAATGTTTTATACCTCTGTTCCAACCCATAAAACACATCTTGAGTTCTTAGGTTTCATTTCAAAACACTCTTCAAGGCCTTCTTTGTATTTGTAAATAAATAAAAAATTATTAAAAAATCATAAAAAATAAAATAAACGTGTCTCGAGTAGGATTAAGTATTTGTTTAAGTGTATGTAAAGTTTCAAAGTATTCTGAACCCTTTAACTAGTAGAACATACTAGCCGATGATTCGGTTTACTCTGAAATTGAATAAAAGAAACACATAAAAAAATCAAAAAAAGAATTATTCTCTCTCATCTCACCTTCTCTCTTTCTTCCCCTATCTATATAGAATATACAAATGCCATAAAAACACAAAAATACCCAAAAAGACCTAAAAATACCTTGTATATAGTATTTATACTTATAAATATAAACTAAATACTGAGTAAAATGTAAATACTATAATATATGTAAATGATGTATGATGGAGAGATTTTCGCTTGATTAAAAAGATAGTAATAACAATAATACGTTGTTGTAATTCGTATGGTGGAAAATCTCTCAATCAAAACATTAATTAATAAATCTAACCACAATTGATTAAGTCATATCCACAGCGAGGATCGAGCCCAAATAAACTCACGAATATGTCCTTAAATCCCTCTAACCAATGTTTTCCATCATCAATCACAGATGGTCGAGAGAAAACCAAGGTGGAGCAACATGTCTATAAGAACCAAGTATAGAGAAACCAAATATGTCTTTTATTGTACAACCAAATATCTTTCAAACCAGGTCAATATATGTAAGAATACTCCAAACTCAACTGAACATAATGACAATATATAATGAATGATTCTTCCAATTATCACCAAATAACACTAGTCACAAATCAAATCTATATAGAGCTATAGATATCACTAGTCATATCAGGTCCAATCCTAACCTAAAGATAACACATAATTTCCAAAATTTAAGGATTCTAAATTCACATTCACGCGAATAATATTTTAAGAAAAATAACCCACTCAACCAAGAAAATTAGCCAGAAACTCAATACCCTCCCACGGTTAAGTTTGCTACGTGCGTTGAGAGAGAGTGTGTGTGCATAGGGAGAAAGAAGGATCGAACCTGAGAATTAGAGAAAAAGCAAGGTGCAAGCCAGCAATTCCAAGTGAATAATATATCAATGAAATTCAAAGGGCAATGGCATGGAAATGTAAATACTAATACTATGAACACTGTAGCAAAACAGAGGTTTTGCTTTCCTTGCTCACGTGAGGAAGAGGAAGACTTGGCTGCCAGCGATAAGCTTGGAGAAGGATCTATGGACCGAGGGCTTCGCAATGGTGATGGTGGCACGTCACGGCGTGGTCGGACGGAGTGTCGGAGGTCAACAGCGTCGAGGTCCCTGCAGGTCGCTCTGGCTACGTGCATGGGCCACGCTTGGCTGCACGTGGCTGATGAGAACCTCATCATAAGCCCTAACTAACTCTTTTCGACCTAAAAAAAAGAAAACAAAAGATCCTACATAACCAAGAGAAACGCCTAATTCAATGGATCACTAATCTGGGAAGAGAACATGAAACAAAGGGCAAAACTGTAATTTTACCAGTGCAGTTCATCAACGGGATTTTCCAGGGTCTAGACATAGGTCAATTGGACTTAATAAGAGAAAAAGTGGGATGGTTCAGTCAGAAAAGGGTTATTGTGAAATTCAAGAATTAAATGACATTCTTTAATCCTAAAACAAACCCACTTAACTTCACAAGGTTCCAATCAGGATAAAAATCAAATAAACCCTCCAAAATTCATGGAAAAATATCTCCTAGTGTTTAGAACCTTCAATTTGGCCTTTGGAGCCTATTTTGACCTAGATTGGGGTTCAAGCTCAATATTTGACCTAATTTAGGTTTTTATGCAAATATCTAGTCAAACGTGGTCAAACCTAAAATCCAACTTCACCATTGGATTCCTTGGGTCAAAATTAGGTTTGTACCAAAATTTGGACCTAAGGGAAGGCCATTTTGACCTACTTTGCAAAATAGTCCACCCAATTACATTTTGGCCCCTAACTTTTGAAAACCCTTGCAAAGACCCCCACAACTTCCTCATCACTTTTCGCATTCAGGTCCCTTTGCCATTGCAGCAGAGACCCATACCTCCGGCGAGGTTTCGAGGAGGATTTCTCGCTTTTCCAGGGAGCAGCTCCTAGATTTGAAAGGGGAGTCCTCTGCGAAACTCCTTACCGCCTGAGCAGCTTCCCATGCCGTGAATCGCCCCATACCTCTCATGCAAACGCTCGAGAGGTATGGGTATCACTTCTAGCCATACCTCCGGCGAGGACTTTTGGCTGCCTCCTTGCGCCTGACCCTCTGCTCGTGCCTATATAAGAAACACCAGGTTCGGCCGAAGGGGTAAGCTTGTTTTGGCCGTGGATACCCCCTGAATTTTGTCGTCCCTCGTCTCTGGCCATCTTCCCACAAGCTCCGACGATCCCTCCTCCCTTTTCTTGTCACTCTGTCAACGTACCAGTGGCAGAGTCATCTTCGTCTCACTCCTCCGCATCGCGCCGTACCCGCGCGAGCTTCTTCGACCTTCTCCTCGTCGCCATCATCCTCATCTCAGGGCTTCTTCTCCAACGACAGCACACATGCGCCGCTCGCCCTCCTTATCCCTTCGTCCCTTAAGTAGGTTAGAACTCTTTCTCTCTCTCCTCTCTTTATTTCCCTTATCTTTATCGCTATTTTTATCCCCTCAACGTCGCAGTCCACCACCATCGTTCCCATCTCCGGCCGACCATCAGTGAAGGCGCTCCCATCGCTCCACCCATCCACACGCCTCGCCACCTACCTCAAAACATTCACCATCACCCAATGATCATCATTCAACCCTCCACTGACCGCCATCACCTCCCCAAGTGCTCCTCGAACACACCCATCACAACTGCCACAGAGCAACCTAGGCACGCACACCTAGGCCGCCCCGCAGCCAACCACCCAGCTAGGCACCTTCGCCGTGACACGATGAAGCTTCCCATGTGCTCTAATGAGGCTACAAGGCCGTATGCATGAATCTCATGTCGACCCCCCTTGCTGCCATTAGTGACGGCTTGAAGGAGCTCGCAAGCATCGCTCCAGGTCGTATCAACCCAAGTGCTGCACTCCAGGTGGCACGTGCTAAGTGCGCGAACACATCCAGACAAAGAATGAGCCTGAAGAGCGACTGCAGCTATGGCAATTAGGCGAAGTCTCCTGCGCAGGCGTGAGCGAAGCGGGTGGAACTTTTAGTCCCACCTCGGAAAGCCAGGAGTGTACAGAGTGAGATAAATTGAATTCGTGTTTCTAGCTTATCGCCTCAAATGACACAGGGTGAGGTCCCTCGCCCACGCCCCCGCCCCGTCCGCGACGCACACCTACGCGAACCTGGTACCTGACCTGTATACCCTGCACTCCTCACGCACCACCCACGCCGGTGCACCTGGACCCAGGCACGCAAAACCCGACCTGATTACCTGGCTCTGGGAGAGCGAACCCAAGAGAGAAACAGAGAGAGCGTACGCGGGGGAGGGGTAGGGGTAGGTTTTGCTTCGCTCTGTGCAGGGAAAGAAGAAGAAGGAAGGAGAAGGTGCGGCTGAAGAAGAAAAGAGAAGGAAGGAGAACTCAAGGCAGAAGCCAAAGCAGAGAAAGGAAGTGGAAGAAGAGCAGCTGAAGACAGAAGGTGCAGCTGAAGAAGAAAAGAGAAGGAAGGAGAACTCAAGGCAGAAGCCAAAGCAGAGAAAGGAAGAGGAAGAAGAGCAGCTGAAGATAGAAGAAAGAAGAAGAGGAAGAGAAGAGAAGCAAAGGAAGAAGAAGAGGAACCGCTGAAGACAGAGGTAGAGGCTGAAGAAGAAAGATAAGGCAGAAGAAGGAAGAAGCAGAAAAAGAAAAGAGTGAGCATTGTAGCAATCACCAGATAAGGCGTCTGATTTACAAAATCAGACGTCTGAAAGTTAGAGAAAGAGAGAAGGAAAAGGTGCGGCCAAGAAGAGAAAGAAAAAGGAAGAAAGAGAAGAAAGAAGCCATCAGAGAGAATACTCAATTTCTATTCCCTTTTTAGTTTTCTTATACATGGACTCATTTATATTCTTGTTAAATATCATGTTTTGAGATTGTGATTTTAGATTCTAAAATACCAATTTGCTCACTGAGTTCGACCTCGGATATTTTGATTTTTGAGTAACAAAATTGTTATTTGTTCATACACTTTTTTGACTAGACTGCAACGAGATTGATTTAAAATATGATCAAACATTGCAACAGTGGCCGTAGGTCGTCAACGAGCTGTTGAGGTAGAACACGGTGGATCTAAGGTGGAGTGCGGTCGAGGGGTGGGTCGTTGGTGGCTGTTGAGGTGGTTGGTGGTGTGTGCGCAATTTGGGTTCCTTCGGGAGGTTGCAGGGGGCGATTGGAAGGAGAGGATGAAGAAGAAAAGGCAGGTGGGTTTGGTGAGGTGGAAGGTGCTGCAGCTGGAGGTGGTGATGGGTTCTAGGTGGAAAAGATAAAGGAGATGAAGACGGAAGGGGAAAGGGTGTGCGTTAGGTGCTGCGGCTGATGGTGTTGATGGCGACGATGGTGTGCGCGCTGTCACCGAACACACCACGGTAGGAAAGGGATGACAGTGGAGCTTATTCAAGCCATGGTGCATGTTCTGTTTCACGGTGTAAGCTTAGTGTGCAATGACTGTGCGAGGAAGATGATCCTCCTCTCTTTTAAAAGTAAAGACTCCTTGTTCTGAACGTGGATGTAATTGCGTAAAATACGCTTTTGTCATAATATAATCTCGTTAGAAATTCTTAAATTTGTAAATGAAACCAAACTTGTAAGGATTTTCGAATAAAATATGGGAGTCCAAGTCTTTCGCAGGGAGGCAAATAAATTAGAACCTCTTTCCTAATTAGATCTAGAATTAAGTATCAAGTAGGATGATGAAATGACCCACCGCCATTTGGGTTGGATAAGACATCTGGATTATTCATTAGATGTCTGGATAGATGGTCAGATGTCTGAAAGTAAGAAGAACCATACCCTTTTTCCCTTTTCCACGCATGCACGACATGAGTACCCCCCTCCTTCCTCACCCAAACCCTAACTCATCTCTATTTAATCCCCTCCACCCCACTCCATCTCCACTACACCACCATTTCCACTACCTCCACCTCCTTCTCCGGTCTGTCAGTGAGCTTCCAACAGCCTCCTTTTCTCCACTTGCAGCCATGCGCGGAGGAGAGGTGCTCACGTGAGGAGGAGAGAGGGATAGAGTGTGTGTGTGCAGGAGAGTGAGGGCGTAGGAGAGAGGAGGAAGCTTGGGGAGCTTGCACGGCCGAAGGACAACCGTGGGAGCTCAGAGGTGCGAGGAGGGTCACAGAGGTGAGCTTCGCGACCTCCTGAAGCTACTGGCGTAGCAGCTACAGGCGGCACAAAGGGGTCCGCACGGAGAAGAAGGCTCACGAGAGTTCTGCATACTGGACATTTACTAGTATCAGACGTCTGGAGCACATCCCAGACGTCTGTAGTAGTAGGGGGACGTCCGGAGCTGAAGCCGAACGTCTAAACCCATGCTAATGCCAAGGTACGTATTTTCTCTGCACGATTTCCGCTCATGCAGACCCTGCTGCAGAATAGTTAGCCGTTTTGGCTCTGCGCATGTGTACGCAAGTGTAGAGCGTTGGAAAGGTGCAGGGTGCGCCCTTTGAGGTGTTTTTGGACATCTGGACACGTCGACAGACATCTAACTGCACTCCCAGACGACCGGAAGTAGAGTCCGACGTCTGGAACTCCCCTCAAATGATCGCAGAAGGATCTGGACGTTCGAGGAAGCCGCAGGAAAACCTAGGGTGAGTATTGGAGTCTTTTAGGACATCTGAGCCTAGTCCCAGACGTCTAATTTTGGACTGTATACAGGACCTACAATTCTTACCCCCATTCCTCCTGTGTTTCCCGATAGAGTAGGTTACATTAATATTATGATTTAAACAAATAAACTACATGTTTAGAATAACTTGAGTGAACCCTATGATGAGAATGAACCCTAGGGTAGGAACAAATGAGTATGGTTTGAGCTACACTGTTTACTTGAGATGCATGTAAAACCCTAAATGCTAGCAATTGTATTAGTTTATTGATATGATGCTTTCTTCGTTAGTAAATCACGTGCTGCCTGTTATAAGAATGAAACCCGTAATGTGAATAGTGAGATCTGAATGTTGGAAATGGAATGAAAGGAATATAAGCATGAACCCTACGGGGAAATTAGGAGAAAAACTCTTGTATATGGAAAGAACTTAGTATGTAAACGAGAAGTGAGCTGGCCCTTGCGTATGCAGTACCAAGGAGAGCAAATGTCCCTTTAGTGTAAATGGGAGCTAGCCGCCCCTTTGGGTTGAGACCCGGGGTTAGGCCTAGTCACTCTACACCAACTATTGTTTGGCCCTCGTGTACGTGGTACCGAGGTGGGATACTTAGTGTAGAGAGGGATCTAGCTGCCCCATGGGGCCTAAGGTTAGGACTAACCGCCCTACACAGACTCTTGTTAGGCCCAGTGGGTAAATCGAGATAGTCGGACGAGGGTACGCGGACTGTGGAGGGGCGAGACCACCATTCTGAGGGGAGAGACCCCTGTTTTGAGAGGGCAAGGCCCTATACTGTTCCGTGCTGTACCTTTAGGCATACCCGCTAGTGGAAACGACTGACCGCGTGCCAGTGCGGGATAGCTACTCGTGCGCTTATCGCGTATGCTGTAGTCACCACTACGTTGCGACCGAGACCTCGGGGCGGTTGACTGGGTGTAAGATTACCATGGGGGACTCTCCCGGCCAGGAGAGCACCACGTGTATATCCTACATCATGGAAAATACTGCAATCAAAATCGTTCCCGTGAGGAACAGGCCAGATCAAGAAATGATTAGATGAATAAGGAGCAAACAAATTAGAACTACTTGGTTGAGCTAAATGAAAATGAATAATTAATTAAATGCTTGTCTTAATTGCATGTAAATGGCTGAATTACCACTCTAATCAGCATTCGCTGACTCCGGAATTTTATAACCTTGTTCAGGTCAGGGAGTTGAGCAGCCAGCACCACCGGCTGCAGAGGGAGCTGGGCCCAGTCGAGCCCAGACTTAGCTGCGTTTCGTTACTATTTACTAGCTTCTGTTGTAGTAGTGAGTATTTTGTTCTATGTAATACTGTTTCATTTACTTTTCCGCTGTACTTTCCGCTGTCATACTTGTGATGGCCTATAATATTGTGAGACTGTTCGCTCTGTTTTCTTTACTACCTCTTGGTTATTTTTTTCTGTTTAGTTACATTGCATGTGTGGTTGTAAAATATTTCCTACATCTGGTTATTTCTCGTTGGACGACTAGGTCTTGGGATTAGTCAAGGCGGATCAGTCTCGGGTCCTGTAGGGATCTGAGATCGGGTCGTAACAGATAACTATTAAAACTAATACTAAATCTAATAGCATGCAGCTGCTAGAACTATAATGTACTACTACTAGAAAGTATATAACTTAAAGGCAAGTTGAAAAATAACTAGAACTTTATTGAATAAGATGAGAGTTTAGCATAGATAGAAATAGTATTGCAACTAGAGGAATGCTTAGAAAATTATAACTAGAACTAGATTACTACAACTAGAACTAAACTAGAGAAATGCAAAAATTATGGGCTTTAAAGGCGAAGTCCGGAGCGTCGACGTTGATGCGGATGCGAAGGTGCACCCTCGAGAACCATCAGAGTTGGCGTGGACTAGCACAAGTAGTAGAGACTATGTGGAGGTAGAAAATTCTAAGTAGAAGATATGGTTCCAAGAGGGGTGGCTAGGTGTATTAATTATAGGAAATAGGGAGGCTTCCTATTGGTTGGTTTAGGTTACTTAGGATCACTAAGTAGGATGGCTAGGATTAATAGGTTAAGGTTCAAGGGTTAGGATTAAAGGCTAAGTGATATGATATGTTAGATTTTTGTTGGAAATAAATCAAAGTTCTAGGTTTAATGGATTGGGTTAATGGATTGGGTAAGGGATGGCTATGATTAAATGATAGGAATATTGTGAATTAAATAATTAAATGGAGGAGGATAAATAGGTTGGGTGATGTAGACAAATGAGAACTTTTTATTATTTTTTTATTGTCTTCACTTTTTCTTTTTTTGGTTGGGAGAATAAATAAGTGGTGGAGAGATCGGATGTGATTTGTTGCATGGTGCTCGTGTGTTAAATCGGTGTTTTAAGGTTATCGCGTTGCAGAATAGCCAAAATAGCACTCAAACAAATAATTTTATTACTCGAAAAAGTTCCGAGGTCGAACACAGGGAGTAATATGGAATTCAGTTCTCAAGAATTACAATTTAAGATAAGAAAGCTATGAAATTATAAATAAAAACTACTTTAGAATAAAGTAACATTAGGATCAAGTGTCAAAATGCAAAAAATAATGGAGTAAAATGGTGATTTAGATCACCAAATACTCCTTACAATGATAGCTAATGAACTCAATGTATATATGAAATGCAATGCAATAAACTGCTTAAGCCTCTCTCTTCTTCTTCTTCTTTTCTTTTTGTCTCTTATTCTTTAGCTACGACCCTTCTTCTTTTCTTCTTTCTCTTTCTCTTCCCTGCCTTTGTTCTTTCCTTCTCTGTTCTCCTTCTTACTTGTGCCACTCTTCTTCTTCCTTCAGTAATTCTTCTTTTCTTCTTTCTTTCTCTGTTCTCCTTCTTCACACAGAGGGGGAAGGCCCTACAAACGACTAAGTGTCAGCCGTTTCTCTCTATAGCAAAACCCCCCTCTACCCGCGCAGACTAGCCTTCTCTTTCTCTCTTAGGCTTCGCCCTCCCAGGGCCTTCTAGTGTATAGTCAGGTAATCAAGTAGGTGTGTACCTGGGTCCAGGGCTGCGGGCGTGGTCACAATCGAGGAGTGAAGGCTTAGGCAGGTCGAGCACACCAGCTTCGCGGGTGATGTGTTGCGGATGAGGCGTTGGTGTGCGTGGGTGAGAGGGACCTCACCCCATGTTTGGAGGCAAAGAGCCCTATTGACAAATTTAGTATATGCGTGTGCACCGCTTTAGTGGCTTCCAATGTGGGACTATCTTCTCCTACTTCACTCGCGTACGTTGCTGCTGCTTTCTTCACCTAAATCACGCATAAGGAGCGGCCAAAGGCTCCAATTGACTGCATGAGGATGTTCCTGGAGGTAGTCCGCACATCCTGAGGATGTCACCTGGGTGCTTCAGGTCTGATTAGAGCTTCAAGAAAGCTCGAGACGTGCTGTGTCAACGGCTGAGGAGGCTGGAACCTGAAATCCAAGAATAAGGGACTCATGGCCGCGTCAAAAGGCTCAGTAGATTCGCCGTGGAGTGGCGAGTGTGGTGGTAGTTGTGTAGCGTGGAGCGAGTGAGGGTGGAGGTCGGACGGTAACGGAGAAGGGTGCGAGACAATGGGTTGTTTGGTGGCACGTTGGAGGGGGCAATAGGGTGAAATAGGAGAAGGGGAATGAGCGGAGAGGTGTGGCGGAGGTTTTGAGGTAGTCGGCGAGGAGTTTGGTGGCGTGTGGAGCGAGGTGTACCTCACCGGAGGTGTGGCCGAAGTGGTGGAAGACGAAGTTGCGAAGGCGTGGTCGAGGTCGAAACGGCATGTCAACAGTGTTGGTGTGATGAGGAAGAGGTTAGGGAGTAGTTGAGGGTACTAACGGACGAAGTGGGAAGGAGGAAGCGTTGGTTGTGGTGTTGTTGGCACCGGAGAAGAGAATAGCTCTAGAGAGAGGGGAACGGCGAGGAAGAGGGAGGTTAGGACGTCGACTGGTACGGCTCAACGCAAGAAGAAGAGAGGAGGATGCCTCCGTTGCTGGTATTGCGAACGGAGGATGAAGATCGACGGAGGGGCTCGTCGGACGTCGAGGAGCTTTCAACTGAGAGAGAGAGAGAGGAATTGGTGGGGAATCTTGGTCGATTTCGAGCGTGAGGAGGACGGTATGATCAGGAGGTTCTTTTATAGACCTCAGGAGGAGGTTTGGAAAGCTCGTCGGAGTTGGGAAATTCTTTGATATCCAAATCTCTCATGCGTTCGCATGAAAGATTGGGTAAGTTTTAGGGCGTGGGATTGGATTCAAAAGGAAAGAAATTTCTTGACGAACTTCCCTTTCAAATTTGAAAGGGATTAGTCAAGAAATCAAGGAGTTCTTTCCAAATTATGGTCGTCGGAGCAAGTAGGAAGAGGTTTAATGGCAACAGGGACCTTTTTGTGAGAACAGTGATAAGGTTAGGGGTCTATTTGAAAATATTTTGAAAGTTAAGGGCAGAAATGTAATCAGACAAGACCATATTGCAAACTAGGTCAAGACAACCTCATCTTGGGTCCAAATTTTGATATAAACCTAATTTAGACCTAAGAAATCCAATGGTGAAGATAGATTTTGGTTTTGACCACATTTGACTAGGTAATTTATATAAAAATCCAAATTAGGCAAATGCCTGTCTGAGACTCTATTATGGGTCAAAATGGGTTCTGATAGTCAAATTGAAGGTTCCAAACCCTAGAGAATATTTTTCTATAAATTTTAGAGGGTTTAGGTGAATTTTATCCTGACTAGAACCTCAGTTAATTATGTAGGTCAGTTTTTAGGATTTTAAAAGTCATTTAATTCTCAAAACATGTGCAAATCTTTTTCTGCTTGTTCTAGCCCACTTGTTAGCCCTTTTAGGACCATTTAACCCTTATTCAACCCTTAAGAAAATCTGTGGTTGTACTGCATTCATGATGTGCTGGCAAAATTGCAGTTTTAACCTTAATTTCTTATTTTTCCCTCAGAATGATTATGCAGTGACTTTTGACTCTGTGGCAGTTATGTAGGAGCATTTACTGACTTAATTAGATAAAAATGAGCTAGTTATGGCTCATGATAGTGTTTCCATCACATGGGTTTTATGGTTACGTAGGAGATAGGTGTAGAGAGTTCGGTAGGTGTTGGATTGGGATTTGGTGGAGGCTGTAAGTGGGATATGGAATTTATGCATAGGGTTGTGGGTTTTTCAGGTGTTGGTATTTATTGGATGAGATATCAGAGAGGGGTGTTTTTTTTAAGTTGAGAGGAGGGGGGTTGACGTGGGTGGCCGCATGGGATAGGGAGGTACGTAGAGGATAAGTTAGGAAATTGTATTAGTTGGTTTGGGAGTTTGGGAAAATAAGTGTGAGCTTTTTAGCGGTAAAGTGGGTATGGAAATCTACCTATATGCTATTAGGCTTTGGTTTGGGTTAGGTAAAAGGATTAATTGGGTTAGGAAATATGTCCATTTACTAGATTAATCCTTTTCCAACTGAGCTCAATTCAAAAAATTCAACCAATCTTACTCCGATCAACCTGAAATTTTGTATCTACACATATAAAAATAAGCATGTCAATGTACCATATATAGTTGCAAGAAAAATTACATAAAAGCCCATAAATATGCGTTATTTACAAAATGACCTAAAATGACTGATCTAACCTAACTAAATGTAATCTAGCCTAAATTATCCTTAGACTAACATTAGTTAGGCATTAATTAACATAAATAAATATGGAAATATCGCTCCTTTGTTTGTTTCTTCGGCTGAAAGGTTCTCCAACCACTCAGCGAAGTTTGCAAGTTGTTGGAACACCGGGGTACACCTAGCGGTGTCTTCATCAGACGTCCAGACCAAGTTATGGACATCTTAAAAAGTGTAGACATCAGGGAGTCTACAATGGCGGTTTCCAGATGTCCGATCTGAGCTCCAGATGTCTTATAGAGGCAGAATGGACGTTTGAATGATGCTTTCGTGTTTTAATAACTCTTGCACCTAGCCTGTATCCATCAAATAGATTATGTTATCATACCATATGTTATTGAATGTGAACTTGACGCATAAAATTATATGCAAATTAAGATTAATTACCATTTAACTCTTAATCGATTAGAAACTAAAATCAGATAATTAAAGAGTACTTAAGCCAAATAATGGTTCACTAAAGTGGTCTTATCAAATGCCCCCATGTGCCCCCATTCCTAGGTTTTTCTAAGTCCCGAGCAAAAAGTGAATGTGTATGATGCTATCAAAAAGATTTCTTTTTTTCTTATTCCAAACAATTAGAAATCCAAACAAATGTGAAGTGATAGTAGCCTATGTAACAGATCCAAGTGAAAAACCAATTCACATTTAAAGTTTGTACTTAACCCTTGGTAAAGATTCTATTAGGATAGGCAACTACTTCCCTTGAGGATAAAGCAGGAAATAACAGATAATTTGGCCCTGGCTTTTGGCTTACGTTGGTGGCTCACACTTATCTGGTGTTATATGTAGTCTAGTACTACAGATTCTAAATCTCTAAACTTTCAAATGAGTTAACCCAAAGAGAGGCTAAACAAAATTGTGCTCTCTTAATGTTTCTTTGCGCTCACTCTTTTTTTTTTTATGAGATCACATATCTCACCAATTTCTGTAAATGTACCGAATGTCTGGTGGCCTCACATGACATTCACACTTCTATTAAAGTCCTAATAACCCTACAACTAAGTTAGAAGTCCTCAGCCAATATTCGGACGATCAGAAATACTAAAAAGTAAGTATGGATTATATTTGGTGGATCGCAAATGATGTTTTTGTTACCTCAATGAAATTGATACAAAGATAAAACTCTAAACTTAAATTTTTTTCCTTTTTTTTCATATTTTTCTATATATATATGTACGTGTATATATATATATATATTATTTTTCTCTCTCTGTTTGTTTTTTTTTTCTTAAATAACAACACAAAGCAAACTTTATTAATGAGGCATTATTAGGGATGATGATGTTCAAGAGGATATTGTGTGGCTTATTTGGTGGAAATGCCTACTCTTGGCACCGGGAAGGAATGGATAGTACAAGCGTATTTCTAGCCTTTGACACTACTACCCTCCTTCAGCCGAGGACCCTATGAAGGACGATCATAACCACCCACCATAGTCGTAGTTTTATTAGAACTCAATCTCTGTGTATTTGTTTTATTTGGTGACTCTTAGGAATTCACACCCAATGTTTGCACGGAGGAAGAGAACGAAAACTATGCCTAACTCTGAGGTATCATCATCTAATTATCTAGAACTTAAAAGTCCTTGCACTAAACTTACCGCACCAGTAATCTCTCTACTTTCTCCTCACAAATATTAGGTGGATCTAATAGAAGATAGTTTGCCTGACTCCCTACTAACCATCCAAGGATTCAACAGACTAAAAATGTTTAATGATTTTTTAAAAAGATTCATTACCTAGTCTATGTGCAAGTGAAGTAAATGTATGGGATTCTAAACTTAAGAAATAATTTAAGAAGAAAATCTTCAATGACACCTCCTTGATAAAGATATTTTGCTAGGGACTAACCAAATCAGCTCAAGAAAATAAAAGAGATTTTCTTTTTTTTACTGATGCACCTATCCTAAATGCATACAAATATTTATAAATACTATAAACAACCTCAGGTTATACCCCCCATGCCTAAGATTAATAATGTCCTAATTGGAAAAATAAAGACATAGAAAAATATCACCTGAAGAGGAGAGTGGCAGGAGCTAAGGCTCCTCTAGCCGAAGTGAGTCCAAAACCTAGCCATCTAAAAGAGTAACATATGGTTTAAGTCAATACCATTTACCTTAAAGCTTGCACTAGAAGTAAGGTTTCAAATTTCAATCGCTCCATTAGGGAAGGCATTAATAACAACATACGGCCCATCCTAGTGAGACTTAAGCTTTCCAGGAAATAATTTAAGTCAAGAATTGAAAAGCCAGACCCATTGGTTAGGCTCAAAGGTCTTCATCTTTCTAATGATGTGCATATCATGGAAGACCTTTGTACATTGCTTGTAAGCTTGGAAGGTTTTGTATGCTTCATTGTGAAGATCCTCAAGTGTACCTAACTCCAGCATGCATGCCTTTTTCGCTTTGTCTAGATTTAAGTTAACATTTTTAATAGCCCAATAATCTTTTTGTTGAATTTCAACGAGAAGGTGACATGCTTTTCCGTAGATAAGACGGAAAGGAGACATGCCCAAAGGACTTTTATACGATCAATTCTTACGATCTGAAGAGCATCATTTAATTTTTTTGATCAATCCTTACGGTCGGGTGATGAGACCGCATTTGTGGGCTAATGGAATGCATGAATACCTAGATATTAGAAGGATTTCTACTTGTACATAGCATACTTAGATTTATAAATAGATTAGTTTATAAATATGATGGCATGCTTGTTTTATACATCACATTCACATGTAATAGAAGGTAATATAAATTATGGTGGCATGTATGCATTACATGCATCATTTTGGAATAACTCCGTAAATAACCTATTTTCTTTTTATTTCATTTTTTTCCCCGTAGAGCAAACCATCGATGCCTGCACCTCTCCACGTGCAACAGCAGCAGCTCATCACACGAGCGTTGTTGGAGGAGATCTCTCAAGGCCCAAACGAGATGAGGGAAAGTCAGGGAGAGTTGTTAAACCAAATGGCCATGCGTTGGGATCAAAAAGGAGGAGAACTACGGTGGTGAAGAAAGGCATCATCCCCCTGGCGGAGACTTCTCCATGTTCACTACCGTGCAACAGGCAGGCACCGTGGGACTTCCGCGTGCACTGTGGGACCTTTGGCGAGCTTCTTCCTCTTCTTCCTTCCACCTCCGCCTGCCCTCGACCTCCTACGCACAGTGATAGCAGCAACGCACCAGCTTCATCGCACGGCCAGTAGCAGCGTGCAACAGCGCAAGCGCATCCCCTTCATCGCGCGGCCAGTAGGTGCGTGCAACAGTGCAAGCGCATCACCAACACACTGGCGTAAACAAAGGCGCTACCTTCTCCACGCCCGTGGCCTGCCTTCTACTCTTCCATAGCATGCGCTCACGCTCGCGGACCATAGCCGCGCATATGCTGTGCGCCATCCGCAGCAGGCCTATCACCCCCTTGCCTCTCCATCTTCTTCTTCGTCTGCTTCTCTCAAACCGCCTGCAAGACAACCAAAAGCGCCCCCACGCAACCTCACCGACCTTGCTTGCACGCAACCACGCCCGCACGTAGCCGCACCCGCACGCAGCAGCACTTGCGTGCAACCGTGCCCTTGTGCACGCGCAGCAACTTGCCGCTCCTCTCCGCCGGTGTCAAGCTCTCTGGCTGACCGCCACCGGCCACCTTCGGCCGACCACCACCAACCACCTCCGGCCGTGCCTCCACCACCGTTGCGACCGTCTCTTTCCCACGCACCGCCGCAGGGCTTCAGTCGGCCAACCGCCACGCCTCCACGCATGCAAAAAAGAGAGAGGAAGTTTCCTCTGTTTTTGGTTACATTAAAATTTACATTGCATGCCATTGTCACTTGAATATTGGATTATTTTATTCAGGAAAAATTGCATGGGTGCACTTATAATTTCGTGAATTTGCTTAACTTGTGTTATGTGCATCATTTAACATTAAAATTTAATTTAGATTTACATGCAATTCAAACTTACATGATATGTCACTACACATGCATCATATACATACTTTTGGAAGCTTGATTCCTGACGTGAAAATTACGTAAATAGCCATGAATTTTTAATGAAATTGCAAGTGCCATTTAGAGTGGCATATTCATAGAATTGATTTCGCGAAGCTGTCTACGGACATTATTTATAACTCTTTACTCATGAATTTATTGGATTTATTCCTCCTTGTGGATATGACATCCTTTTTGTGGTTTAAATTGATATTTATTTTAATCTTTGATTGAGAGATTTTCACCACATAAATTATAACGACATATCATTCTATTGCTATTTTAATTAAGTGAAACTCTATCATCGAGCCTGACAGTTTTTTTCTAGAATCTGTTTAATCTCCCTATTAGACACTTAAACTTGTCGACTCGTTTGGGGATGGCAAGGTGTGGCTATTATGTGGTTGACTCCTAAATTTTGGAGTAGTCTTGTGAAGTGTGCATTCTTAAAGTGAGGTCCTCCATCACTTATGATAGTCCTTGGGCACCCGTACCAAGAAATGATATTAGCCCTAACAAAATCCAAGACCATGAAATGGTCATTGGTCTGCATGGGTATGGCTTCTATCCATTTCAATGCATAATCCACGGCCATAAGGATGTACTCATATCCGAAGGACACAGAAAAGGGATCCATGAAGTTGATGCCCCAAATATCAAAGATCTCAATGGGGAAAATAGGTTGCTGAGGCATCTCATCCCTTTTTCCTATGGTTCTCGTCTGCTGGAAACTTAGACATGTGCCACATATGTATGTGGATCTCTGAATAATGTGAGCCACCAAAAGCTAGACTAAAGAACCTTATAGGTAGTCTTTTTCCCACTAAAATAACCTCCACAGTGGAGGTCATGGTCGAAACTCAGAACGCTCCTTTGTTCTTCATCAAGGATGCAACAGCAAAATAACTGGTCAGGGCCTATTCTAAAGAGCTCGGGTTCCTCCCATTGATAAAATTTAACGTCGGCAAGAAACCTGTCTCTCTTCTGCTATTCCCAAGTACTGGGGGTTAAGTCTGTGACCAGATAGTTCACTGTATCAGTAAACCAAGGAGTTTTGGCCTCCATAGTCATTAGAAACTCATCAGGAAAAGTCTCTTAGATATCACTAGTAGCCTCAATAGGGATCTTGGACAGATGATTTGCTATCACATTTTCAAGTCCTTTCTTATCTTTAATGTCCAGGTCAAACTTCTGGAGTAGCAGAATCTAACAAATCAAACGAGGTTTGGTGTCCTTTGCAAGAAGGTGCTTTAAGGCAGAATGATCAGTGAACACCTTTCACTTTTAAGTCGTTTGTAGTTTAATGTGGTGGAAAAATCGACTAATCAATTTTTAATAAGAAATAACCACTCGCAGAGGAGCGGGTCGTATCCACAGGGAGGCAATAACGTATTAAAATTCGCGCCACTTAAAAATGTTTGTTCGGAGTCAATTTGGATAAGAACCAAGCCAAGATTGCCTTTAGATTAAGGTTTAAGCAAGAAACAATGCTGAAATGGCAATTATGAGAAACTACAGGATATTTTCCGCAATGCAAGTGAATAGAATATGATTAAAATGTGGCAATGGCAGAAAATGTAAATTTTAATTAACGTTTTACTGTAGCAAAACAGGGGAATTTTTCCCCGTTGTCTTTCGCGACGAGGAGCCGATGGCCGGGCGCGGGAAGCTCGGAGGAGGTCCCTTGGATCAAGGGCTTCGAATTGGTGGTGGCGGCGAGTCGCGCGGCAGTCGGAGGTGGCCGGACGAGCTCCGGCGGAGGTGCTGCAGCCGGCAGCTTGCACAGCCTGTTGGCGTGAAGTCCGCCGCCTGCTGCTGCTGCGGGGGTGGCTGCTGCCGCTGTCGTGGGCACTGCTGCGGCTGGCATGTGCGGATGGCGTGCGCGGTGGTCGGTTGGGCGGTCTGCAGGCGGTTGTGCGTGGGCGCGCAGAGGGTCTGCGGAGGGCGCGCGATTGTGCGCGGGCGGTGGTCTGCAGGAGGGCGCTTGCGCGGTGGTCTGCAGGCGGTTGGCGTGTGCGGTGGAAGCTGGCGTGGGCGGAGGGTCTGTGGAGGGCGCTGGCGCAGTGGAAGCTGCAGGCGGTTGGCGTGTGCGGTGGAAGCTGCAGGCGGTTGGCGTGTGCGGTGGAAGCTGCAGGCGGCTGTTGGAGGATGCTGCAGGCTGGTCTGCAGGCGTTGGAGGAGAGCGCGGGTTGATCTGCAGGCGTTCGCAGGTCTGCAGCCGGTGAGCGGTGGAGGGTGCAGGCGGTCTGGTGGCCGGTTGGAGAGTGCAGGCTGAGGAAGTGGAGGTGAGCGAGTAACTTCAGACGTCTAGGAAATTTCCCAGACGTCTTAAGTTACTGAGAGGGTGGCTGATCAGTAGCTCGGTGGTGGTGGTCTGCGACGACGGCGAGGGAGTTGCACGCTAAGGTGCTCACGGTAATGCAGGCGAGCTCCGGATGGCGGTGTGGCCTGTCACACCACACGCCCACGGTGGTGGAGACTCGCCGCCACGGTAGAGGCCGACAGTATGGAGTGGAAGAGAGAGGTTCTCTCTGCACAGTGGTGGGTCGGTGGCGGAGGCCTCCTGAGCTCGGCTGCCTCAGTGCCCCTTTTGTAGTGGCCTGAACAAATTTGAAATCAGCGGCCGACCAGATCCACCGTATCCGCTCCCCCTTGAATGGCTTCTTCACTGCATCACCCGGGCGTTGGAGCGGCAGCCAGCCGTTCTGAAAGAAGACGAATAAAAAAAATATTATTAAACTATTAGGGTTATTTATGTATAGACCCTCAACTTCTATGTTAATAAAAATAATATACCTAATTGGTTATCTAATTAGATGAATGCTATTTTAAGCTAATTCTAAATGCACTTAAGATATGAATGCAATGTATGGATTATGTAATTAGATTAAAACTATGAATTAATCTATTTACATCCTAATTTATACTAAATAAATGTTAGAATTAACCTAATGTGTAGGCAGTTAAATACTTAAATAGCCCACAACTATGGGCTAATCAAATACCCCCATGCCTAGTTTTTGCTAGTCCCTAGCAAAATTAAGCGAAACCTAGTACTCTAAGTAGACTAGTCAACTCACTTAGTCTTCCTTCAGAAGCATATTAAGTTCAGGTTCTAAACCCAAGGTTCCTAAGTAGTTGCTAAGTTACAGACTAGGTCGGCTAAAGACGAGTTGCAAGCACAAGTTTCCCTGATTTCTGACTCTACGCTAAAGTTTATTGATCCCTGAGATTAAAGCATCCGTGCTTGTGCATTGGTCCGAGTTATTTGAGTTAAAGGAAAATTTTTTTATATATACACCCCTTTTTTTTTTTTGTTTGTTTGATTCTTCTAAGTCTAACCTCAGATCAGCTATCAACACGGTCTGTGTCGAATTCATTGTCCCCATTACCATACCTCGAAGGGTGCCTGGCTTTCGATGCTTCGAGATAGCACCGCCCATAACGACCCAAGAACTCCTGGCAATCGACACTTCGGGATAGTATCGCCCATGGATTTCTTAAGCGAATTCAGGCCTATGGCAATCGGCACTTCGTGATAGGGCCGCCCATGGTACCTGAACCGCGCAATGTGCTTACATGCCCCCAGTAGGATGGATATCCTAAGAGACAAGCGCCGAGGAGGTAATATGTTACCATCGCATCCTCAAGGTGAGTATATACTCGACCTCTCCTGCGGCGGGAACTCTTCCAATCAAAATGTGTTTTCAAGCCTCTCTTAAGTCAAAACTAAGAGAACCAAATCTCTTTTCAGAAATTAAGTTAATTACCAGACCAAGTGTGAAAAATTTGGATGCTTGGGTTACCAGGACCCGTAAACCAAAAGGTAGAATAAGACTCCAGGTACTACCCCACCTTTTAACTCAAACCCTAGCTTCCCTTCCTCAACCTCTTGAAGAATGGTCCGCAACTTAACTCCTACTTAAGTTTTTAAGTCCACAAAGGACCCTAAAGGTCTAAAGCTAGTAGCTTATTTAGCTTCTAAAGTTTGACCCTAGAATTAATTTAGTCTACGCTAGAGTTCTGATTTGCTTAAGAATGCAGGACTTAGCCAGTTAAGCTCAAAACTTTTTTTTTTTTTTTTATATGTACAAATGTATGCAATTATGCTATGTATATCCCCAAGTACACCCCCCCATGCCTAAAATCTGCAATGTCCTCATTGCATAGAAGGATATTACCTGGGTCAAAGCTGGGCTGAATAGCCGAAGAACCTGCAAATCAGGTTCAAGAATTGCAGAAATAGGCCCTAAAAATGAGCAAAGCAAAGTTGGCCTAGAAAATAGGTAACCTAGGATGTTGGCGAGCTGATGATGAATCCCGATAGCAAATGCTCGCCCAACTAAAATGGGAATGAAATCTTCCCAGGTCACCAGAAGAGGTTCTAAAGGATAAACAGTTAAAATAACCTCCAAAGGGGTAGGGGTAGGATGACAAGGATCCTCAAAAAAGAATGGGGAAGGAATGGTATAGAGATAAACCCCCAGGGTAATGGACTGACTAAAGAAATCATCAATCCATACCCGATACTCCATTACAGAAAATATTGGTCTGTTAAGCCCCCTAGTCAGAACAAAAATGAGCAATTCTCTAAGGCAAGGATCGTCTAGGGTGTCCAAGTTACGAGGTTGTGGGATGGCCATAAGATCTAGGTTGGGTTTAATCAGCTTGGTGTCCATCCCAAACACTCTTTCTAAATCCTCAATTTCATCCCTAGCATTCCTTGCACCATCACGTGGATCTTCCTGCTCTTCATCAGGAGTCACAATTTCGCTTTCAGATATAAGCGAATCAGAGGGTGACTTCGAAGTGAATGAAGGCAGGTTGGAAGCAACAGATCTAGGGATTATCCTATCAATGTCATCCCCAGGTTTTTGTTCTTTACTCAAATCTTCCCCGGAGTCTATATGTGAATCCACATAAATCTTAGAAATTGCTTCCAAAT
The DNA here is from genome assembly GCA_037157565.1 of Thalassia testudinum. Lineage (NCBI taxonomy): Eukaryota > Viridiplantae > Streptophyta > Magnoliopsida > Alismatales > Hydrocharitaceae > Thalassia > Thalassia testudinum. The sequence goes on from JAZHRO010000073.1 coordinate 159,277,746, forward strand.
TTTCCATCATTTTATCATGAGGAGAAATATCATCAATGGGTGTGCCAAGGAAACCTAATTTGGTCAAATTTGTGACATCCTCAGGGGCTAACTCTTCAAATAATACATAATCACCCTTAGTGTCACTCCAAATCTTGAATGTAGGTTCCTCATATAATTCATCTTCCTCCTCATCACACAATTCATCATGTACCCGAGGTATAGAATCATTTAATATCTCAACAGATCCCCTAGGGTGCTCTATCTGAGGTAAATTATTTACATTGGTTACATCAGACTCCTCAGATAGGTCAATTTCTTTAGGGTTAGGTTCCCTAAGGGTGGGTTTGAGTTCCATATCGTGATCAGAAGGGAGGGTAGGATTAACAACTTGACTTTGACCCACTTCATCAAATGTCACGAAAATACTATCATCTGGGTCGAGGTCTTCCAATGGTACCATCATTCCCTTCTTTTGACTCCAATATAAATCAGGTGGATACTCAACCTTATCATCATCTTCCTCGGGTTGCCACCTTTCTTCATCCAATGCATAGCTACTTTCATGTGTTTTTTCCTCCCACCTAAAGTGTAGATCTCTCAAGGAAGTGTCATCTAATGGGGAGGTTTCAAAATCGATCCTCGAAAAGTAGCTATTCTCCCCAGAATTTCCCTTCAACTTAAAGTGTAGCTTTCCCACAGGAGATGCATCTATTGTAGAGGGGTGTACGTCATCGTCAATGGGGCAGATTGGGTGGCTAATTTCATCTCTTTCTTGTTGGCCTGCTCTCAAAGATTCTCCTAACAATTCACTCATTTCATTTTGCATTTTCTGTATTTCCATCTTCAAAGAGGAGAGGTCATTTCTATCATAAGAGAAGTCAGGCTCAGGCTTATAGTACCCAGGAGTGTTTGTCCAACCATTATAAGTTTTCAGGGAGGGTGGGTTGGGTATTTCTTTGGTATGTGAGATATTGGGCAAAGCAAATCCCGCTCCTGAGTTCTGCTCACTAATTTGGGGCTTAACTAGGCCAATACTCCTATAATAGGAGTAAAACGGATCCCAATGATTATCATTATGTCCATCAAGGAATGGACCATCTCGGCGTCTGGGATCGAAGGATGCAGAGTGGGGGTGAGGGTGTGGGCAAGATGTGAAAGGATGAAAATCAATGTGGTCCATTCTAACTCACACTTCAATCAAAATTCCCCAAGCAAGACACAATTCAAAAAGGACCTTTTAGGTCTTTCCCAATTTAGGCTTTTGATTTTAAGTCAGATTGCAGGTGACAATACAATTTGTTCAATCAATTTACGCGCCTATTGTCGACCTACGGCTCGCCTAAAAAGACCTAGTTGGAGCTTAGGTGTTCTTCCCTAAATCTCAAATGGTCAAGTAAATCCAAAGACGGAAGATCGAGGGATGCAAGTAGGCCTAAGCCTTCCTTTGAAGCTGTGCTTTCGCGGTGCTCCTCAACTACCCCCAAAAATCCTTGACAGGGTATCCCCCTCTTTGGATTTACAAAACCTTTGATCTCATGTTCCGAACACTTCAAAATCCAACGAAAGGAGGGCTCTTGTCCTAGTATTTCCAAACCTAAGGAGTATCTAGAAACGTACCGTGGTGCAAGTGAAATAAGTGTGCATACACCGTCAAAGATTTTGAACTTTGAATCGCACGCCAAGTTTGAAAATCAAATCCTTGGTTTTTAAAATGTCCTTCCTTTAATTAGTCCTTTTTCTAAAGAAAATATGTGACCACTTGTTAGATTTATTCAGTACAGATTAGGTGGTCTTCGCATTAAATCCCAAATGCAATGCGTGATCAAAAATAGGATGCAAAGTAAGAGAATGCGTACCTTGCCTCCAGCGATCTTCGATGCAAAAATGCACGCAATGCAGAAAAGCAAATCTAGAGGCTGCTCATACAGACCTAAATGGTTCGTCCTAGGGCAGGCAACTTCTAGCAGGTAGCTCATTTTTTTTCTTTTTCTATTTTTTTTTTAGAACTACTTATGCACAAGCAAATAAAAGAAATAATAAAAAAAAATAAACCTAAATCTAAAGAAAAGGGAACAGGCTCCCAAAAATTACCCAACACGGGTCCAAAACAAAATCGGGGAACAAACCCCTCAAAATTTGCCCCAGAACAAGGGTTTCAAACTAACTGTAATGAAAAATTAAGTCTTCAGTCTTAATTCTATTCTAATTAAATTAGCGATTAAATACAATGGTGTCCGTCGCGTTCTCGTCCTTCTCCTCCTTTCAAAATTGCTTGTCCACTTCTCGTCTCTCACAGTGGTTGATTCTTGCACAAAATTTCTCGCACAGAAAAGAAAATAATAGATGGTCAAATCTCTGTGCAATTGACAAATAATGAAAATAAAATTAGACGAAATTATTGCGTCTGTTGCCTCCCCGGCAACGGCGCCATTTGTCTGGTCGATCTTTCACTTTTAAGTCGTTTGTAGTTTAATGTGGTGGAAAAATCGACTAATCAATTTTTAATAAGAAATAACCACTCGCAGAGGAGCGGGTCGTATCCACAGGGAGGCAATAACGTATTAAAATTCGCGCCACTTAAAAATGTTTGTTCGGAGTCAATTTGGACAAGAACCAAGCCAAGATTGCCTTTAGATTAAGGTTTAAGCAAGAAACAATGCTGAAATGGCAATTATGAGAAACTACAGGATATTTTCCGCAATGCAAGTGAATAGAATATGATTAAAATGTGGCAATGGCAGAAAATGTAAATTTTAATTAACGTTTTACTGTAGCAAAACAGGGGAATTTTTCCCCGTTGTCTTTCGCGACAAGGAGCCGATGGCCGGGCCCGGGAAGCTCGGAGGAGGTCCCTTGGATCAAGGGCTTCGAATCGGTGGTGGCGGCGAGTCGCGCGGCGGTCGGAGGTGGCCGGACGAGCTCCGGCGGAGGTGCTGCAGCCGGCAGCTTGCGCAGCCTGTTGGCGTGAAGTCCGCCGCCTGCTGCTGCTGCGGGGGTGGCTGCTGCCGCTGTCGTGGGTACTGCTGCGGCTGGCGTGCGCGGTGGTCGGTTGGGCGGTCTGCAGGCGGTTGTGCGCGGGCGGTGGTCTGCAGGCGGTTGGCGTGTGCGGTGGAAGCTGGCGTGGGCGGAGGGTCTGCGGAGGGCGCTGGCGCGGTGGAAGCTGCAGGCGGTTGGCGTGTGCGGTGGAAGCTGCAGGCGGTTGTTGGAGGATGCTGCAGGCTGGTCTGCAGGCGTTGGAGGAGAGCGCGGGCTGATCTACAGGCGTTCGCAGGTCTGCAGCCGGTGAGCGGTGGAGGGTGCAGGCGGTCTGGTGGCCGGTTGGAGAGTGCAGGCTGAGGAAGTGGAGGTGAGCGGGTAACTTCAGACGTCTGGGAAATTTCCCAGACGTCTTAAGTTACTGAGAGGGTGGCTGATCAGTAGCTCGGTGGTGGTGGTCTGCGACGACGGCGAGGGAGTTGCACGCTAAGGTGCTCACGGTAATGCAGGCGAGCTCCGGATGGCGGTGTGGCCTGTCACACCACACGCCCACGGTGGTGGAGACTCGCCGCCACGGTAGAGGCCGGCAGTATGGAGTGGAAGAGAGAGGTTCTCTCTGCACAGTGGTGGGTCGGTGGCGGAGGCCTCCTGAGCTCGGCTGCCTCAGTGCTCCTTTTGTAGTGGCCTGAACAAATTTGAAATCAGCGGCCGACCAGATCCACCGTATCCGCTCCCCCTTGAATGGCTCCTTCACTGCATCACCCGGGCGTTGGAGCGGCAGCCAGCCGTTCTGAAAGAAGACGAATAAATAAAATATTATTAAACTATTAGGGTTATTTATGTATAGACCCTCAACTTCTATGTTAATAAAAATAATATACCTAATTGGTTATCTAATTAGATGAATGCTATTTTAAGCTAATTCTAAATGCACTTAAGATATGAATGCAATGTATGGATTATGTAATTAGATTAAAACTATGAATTAATCTATTTACATCCTAATTTATACTAAATAAATGTTAGAATTAACCTAATGTGTAGGCAGTTAAATACTTAAATAGCCCACAACTATGGGCTAATCAAACACCACAACCTTGGATCTCAATAAATAAGACCAAACCTTTTCCAAAGCAAATACTACAACAAGAAGTTCCTTTTCAGTGACCATGTAGTTTTACTGAGAATTCATAAGGGTCTTGCTGGCATAATGCAAAACATGAGGTTAGCCATCAACCCTTTGACCAAAGACCACTCTCACAATGAAATCATAAGCATCGCACATTAGCTCAAATGGGAGGGCCCAATCTGGTGCTTGAAGAATCAGCGTGGTAATAAGGGATTTCTTTAAGACTTGGAAAGCCTCGCCACATCTGTCATTAATAGGTCGCAGAGTGGCCTAGAGATTTTGCTAAAATCTCTAATGAAGTGTGTAAAGACCCATTCTGTTCTGAGCCTTTGAAGATGTTTGGGCTGTCGGTTAAACATCTGATCATACGTCTAGACCCCTTCCCAGACATTTGGAAATTGAAAAATTGTATGCATCTTCGCATCTACGCACTGGCTGCCCTTTTTCTCTCTTCTCTCTCTTCTTCCTCCCCCACAGAATAGTAGCCACTCCTTTATTTAAGACCCTCTTCCCCCCTTCCTCTCTTCTCCACTCCACCACAGCCACCTTCCCTCCTTCCTCTCCACTACAGCGAGAGGGGCGAGCACGAGAGCGAGTGACGAGGAGGAGAGGCAGTGCGAAGAGAGGAGGAAGAGCTTGTGTCCGCGAGCTCGTGGGAGCTTGCCGGAGGGCGCACCGCCGGAGCGACACGTGCGGGAGGAGGAACGCATCGGGGGAGACGTCCCCGACACTTTCCTGCAACCAGAGCTGCGAGCGAGGAGGAGAGGCCGCGGCCGCGCACGTCGAGAAGAGCGAGAGGTCGGTCTGGTTCTGGGTTTTTCCCAGAATCAGACGTCTGGAGGGTCATCCAAACGACGGGTTGGACGTCTGGTGACTACACCGGACGTCTGAAAGTAATGTTCCGCGAAGGTATGTTCCTTTTGCGGTTACGACCATGCAGGCCGCAACGCAGTTTCGATTTGCATGGCTAAAAGTAGGTGATTCGCCTGTTGCGTGCAGGGATAGCTTCGGGAAGGCACGGGGCATGCCCTCCCACGCGTTTCGGATGTTTGGACAACTTACCAGACAACCGGGAGCACTCCCAGACGATTGGAGGAGAGGTCAGACATCTGGAGCTGGGTCCAGACGGTCAAGTAGGGGTTCTAGACGTCTGAAGTTGATGCAGGAACCCGAGGTGAAACTCTGGTTACTTTTAAGACATCTGGACCTTGTGCCAGATGTCTGATTTAGGTTTGCAGTCCGTTGTTGACCCGTTTAGGGTCCGTTTGAGGTCTGTTTTTCGCAAACGAGATATCTGTGAATTCCTTTCAAGTTCCTCTACTTGTTAGAAGGCCTTTTATACTATTCTGAACATTCTGTTGTATTATGTTCCTTGGTATAGGATTTCGATTTGTTGCGTGTTTGCAACCTACGGAAGCACGTGAGCTTGCCGTTCGAGCCCCTAGTACTCCTGGATTGTCTGGTAGAGTGGTTTCCCTTGTTTTAAATCATAAAACATGAATGCATATGTGAAATTGGGTAACTAGAAACCTAGGATGTGGCATGAATCCTAGGACGAGAAATACTTGCACTGTTTGTATGCGTGTTTGAGATTGCAGTCTTAAATGAATAAATAGAAATATGAACAACTGCCTGTTAATAAACAAGAGCTACCTGTGAAACATGAAATGCCTGCACTAGTTAGACAGATACCTGTGACATTTCTTGTTGTATATGTAAATTGTGGAAATACGAGTTGCATGTGTAAAATCTGAGAATGGAATTGTGAATGATGAAATCTGATATGGAATAACATAGGGAATACGAGCATGAACCCTACAGGGAATTAGGAGTAGAGCTCCTATGGATAAATGGAATGGATCTGGAAATGTAAGTGGGAAGTGTGCTGGCCCTTGAGTACGTGGTACCAAGGAGACCGACTGTCCCCCGTTTAGTGTAGAGCGGAGCTAGCCGCCCTTGGGTTGGGACCCAGGGTTAGGATTGGCCACTCTACACCGACTTCTTTGGCCCTCGCGTACATCGTACCGGGGAGAGCTACTAGTGTAGGGAGAGAGCTTGCCACCCCACGAGGCCCGGGGTTCAACTAGCCACCCTACACCGACTTGTTAGGCCCACTAGGCAAACCGGGGTAGTCAGAGGAGGGTGCGCAGACTGTGGAGGGGCGAGACCCCTATCTTTTTCTGAGGGGCTAGACCCCTGTTACTGAGAGGGCTAGGCCCTATACTGTTCCGTGCTGTACTTGGGCGTACCCGCTAGCGGAAACGACTGACCGCGTGCCAGTATGGGGTAGCTACCCGTGCGCTTATCGCGCGTGCCATAGTCACCGCTACGTCTGTCCGTGACCTCGGGGTGGTTGACTGGGTGTAGGATCACCACAAGGGACTCTCCTGGCCAAGAGAGTACCACGTGTCCCTTTCTCTTCGGAAAAGACTGCAATCAAGATCGTTCCCACGAGGAACATTCGAGAACAAGAAAGAGATCTGAAAGTAAACCAATGGGTAAAGGAAATGACTAGTAAAATAAAATAAAATAATTGGATGACTTGGTCTTGGGATTAGTCGAGTCGAGCCGGTCTCGGGTCCTGTAGGGATTTGGGAACCTGGTCGTAACAAGATGGTATCAGAGCAAGATCATCCCAAGAAATGAACCAACTAGCCTGAGAATACCCAATTCATATGCTTGTAACTAGAGTAACCATCACAACGTACCAGTTGACATCTGTTCTGAGTTCTTTCACTGAAGTCCATTAGAGTTGACTCCGTTTTGTTCTGTCTTCCGCGTCTCTTTGCAGGAGATGCCTCGTTGCAGAGTCTTTGAGGCGGGCCGCGGATGCGGCCGTGGACAAGGTTGGAGGGGTGGACGTGTCGGGCCCGAGGTGCCAGTTGACCAGCTACATCTCCCGGGCATTCAGGCCCAAGACCTCGCTTAGTTGAAATGAGACATAGTAAGAGAGGAGCTCCACCCGCCTCCACGGGTGCCCCTCCCTGGGGACGTGGAGGGGGAGCCCTCTGTGGGGCCGAGAGACCGACACAATGCTGGACGAGGGGAAGGGGGTGGTCCTCCACCACCCCCACAGTACTCTGACACTTTTGAGCATGAGCCCTCCCTGCCTGGAGGTGTGCCTGTTCCCCCACTGCAGCTGTACTACGAGCTTTTCAGACAGTTCCGGAAGCTGAAGCCCCCCTCCTTCAAGGGGTATAAGGACCCGTCTGAGGCAGAGGACTGGCTGGAGCAGATTGAGAAGGTGTTTAACACCCTTCGCCCCTTTGCAGAGTGCCACGTGGCCTTTGCCACGTACCAGTTGGAGAGTGCGGTATATAGGTGGTGGAGGGCAGTCAGAGGCCAGGAAAGGGGAGAGCCGATGTGGGACCAGTTCGTGACCCTCTTCTGTAAGCAGTACTTCCCGCAGACTTTGCAGGACCAGAGGAGGCGGGAGTTCCACACTCTCCGCCAAGGGACGATGACTGTTAGCGCGTATCGCACGTGCTTCCTAGAGTTGTCACGTTTTGCTGCGACAGCCGTAGCTACAGGGGAGGAGCTCCTGTGGAGGTTCATTGAGGGACTCCAATTTACCATTCGGGGTATGTCAAGCCCTTGAAGTTGCCCACTTTCTCGAGAGTGGTGGAGGCAGCTATGACGTACGAGGAGACCAACTTGGCCACACGAGACATCGATAGCGGATGGAAGAGGCCCTACCAGTCAGAGTACTCACAGGGTCGACGAGAGAGGAGGCACGCGGCACCCTCGGGAGAGCCGTCTCATTTTGCGGGGTTGTCAATGGCCTTTGGGGGCCCCCGACAGGGGCCAATTGTTAGCACTGGACCCCTACCCAGCCGTCAACAGGGACCTACTGAGGGAGGGAGTCGAGTTCCCCTCTACTACTAGTGTGGCCAGCCGGGCCACATCAGGAGGGACTGCCCGTATAGGGCTGGAGCGCAGCAGATGCTCCCCGCACCTAACGTTGGAGGCCGAGCAGGTGGTCGTGGTTCCCAGGCGCGTAAGGGAGGACAGCAGTCACGGGGAGGGTACCGGCCAGCGGCTACCCGTCCGACGCAGAGTGTGGCTGCTTCTTCTGCACTGAGAGCTGAGGGGTGCATCATCGCTTTGACACACAGAGACACTAGGGCATCAGGTTCAGTGGTGGCAGGTATGGTTACTATTTTCGGCAGAGTAGTTTACGTACTTTTTGATTCCGACGCCACACACTCGTTTGTTGCTGCGAGTTTTGCTGTCAGTTTGGGACAGGACTGCGTGTTGTTAGAGGATCCGTTTGTGATCAGAGGTCCGGGCGGTTAGCTGTTTATAGCTGAGGAGGTCTACACAGATTGTGAGGTCAGTATTGGGGGACACAGCCTCCCCGTTGACCTGATCGTGATACCGTTGGAGGATTTTGGCATGATTCTGGGGATTGATTGGCTGTCTGCTTACCATGCTTTGGTGGACTGTTTTGGGAGGAAGATCGCCTTCTCCATACCGGAGATGCCTTCCTTCAAGTTTTACGGACAGCCGGTGGACGGAGGTTTCAGATGCATTTCTGCACTTCGGGCAGGGAGACTTTTGGGCTAGGGGTGTGAGGGCTTTCTAGCTTGTGTAGTGGTAGAGCCCAACCCCGTAGCAAACTTTCATAGCATCCCGGTGGTCAGAGAGTACCCCGACATGTTTCCAGAGGAGCTGCCAGGGCTACTGCCTGAGCGTGAGATTGAGTTTGAGATCTCACTGGTATCGGGGACCAGCCCCATTTCTACGGCACTGTACCGGATGGCACCACTTGAGCTGCGAGAGCTCAAGTCACAGCTGTAGGACCTGTTGGAGAAGGGCTCCATGAGGCCCAGTGCATCCCCGTGGGGAGCCTCTATATTATTTGTGAAGAAGGATGGTACCCTGCGTCTCTGTGTTGACTACAGACAGCTGAATAGGGTCACCATCAAGAACGGGTATCCGCTGCCGAGGATCAATGATTTGTTCAACTAGTTACGTGGTGCCATAGTTTTCTCCAAGATAGATTTGAGATCAGACTACCACCAGTTGAGGATCAGGGAGACCAACGTCTCCAAGGCAGCTTTTCGCATCCGGTATGGACACTACGAGTTTTTGGTCTTGCCGTTTGGATTGACCAACGCCCCCGCTGCCTTCATGGATTTGATGAACCGGGTGTTCAGACCATATCTGGATTAGTTTGTAGTAGTATTTATTGATGATGTGCTCGTTTACTCGTGATATTAGGCACAGCACGGACAGCACTTGCGGATGGTTCTGGATACTTTGAGATGACGCAGGCTGTATGCGAAATACAGTAAGTGCGAGTTTTGGTTGGGACAGGTGACCTTCTTGGGCCATGTGATTTCAGGGGATGGCTTGGCTGTGGATCCAACCAAGGTTAGGGCAGTACTTAGGTGGGAGAGATCACGTACAGTGACAGAGATACGTAGTTTCCTGGGACTGGCAGGTTACTACTGGAGGTTTATCAGGGGTTTCTTGCAGATTGCGCGTCCTATGACTCAGTTGACCCAGAAGGACGTGCCCTTTGCTTGGACAGATGCTTGTGAGGCGTGTTTCCAGGAGTTGAAGGGGAGGCTGACTTCAGCTCCTGTGCTTACCATCCCAGATAGCAGTGGCGGTTTTGTGGTCTACATGGACGCTTCGTTGCAGGGGTTAGGGTGTATGCTCATGCAGCGAGGTCACGTTGTCGCTTACGCTTCGCGGCAACTGAAGCCCCATGAGCATAGCTACCCTACCCATGACTTAGAGCTGGTAGCTGTTGTCTTCGTGTTGAAGACATGGAGGCACTACCTTTACGGTGAGACCTTTGAGATTTTCACGGATCATAAGAGCCTCAGGTTCTTGTTTGATCAGAAGGAGCTTAACATGAGACAGAGATGTTGGTTAGAGCTCCTGAAGGACTATGACTACAACATCTCTTACCATCCGGGGAAGGCCAACATGGTGGCTAACGCCTTGAGCCGGAAGGCGCCCGCCCACTTGGCTAGTTTACAGGCACAAAGTCGGAGACTTATGGAGGAGTTGGGAAGTTGGTGACCTCTAAAGTTATAGGGGCATTGTGGGGCAGTGACGGTGACATGGCAGACGAGACTAGAGCTGATAGATCGCATCATCACAGGACAGATGATAGATCCGTACCTGTAGTCTTTGCGAGATAGAGTACTGTCAGGGGACCCAGGAGACTTCTCTTTTACAGACGAGGTGTTACGCATGAGGGGACGTTTGTGCGTTCCCAGGGACGAGGAGTTGTTGAGAGAGCTCCTGACTAAGGCGCACGGGTCCAAGTTCACCATACATCCCAGGAACACGAAGATGTATCACGGTCTGAGACGTGACTTTTGGTGGATAGGGATGAAGCATGATGTAAGTGAGTTTGTGTAGTAGTGTTTGGTGTGCCAACAGGTGAAGCCGAGTATTAGAGGCCTGCAGGGCCGTTGCAAGCACTTCCTGTGCCAGAGTGGAAGTGGGAGAGCATCACCATGGACTTGGTGGTGGGCTTACTGTTGCCCAGCGAGGACACAATGCAGTCTGGGTGATCGTAGACAGATTGACGAAGATGACACATTTCTTGCCGATCCGAGTCACCTTGGGACCAGCGCAGTTGGCAGAGAGGTATATTCGTGACGTGATACGTCTACACGGAGTTCCGTGTGAGATTGTATCCGACTGGGATACCCGTTTTACTTCCCAATTTTGGGCTGAGTTTCAGCAGGCCTTGGGGACACGGTTGAGGTTCAGTACGACGCACCACCCCCAGACGGATGGACAGTCAGAGCACACGATACAGACACTCAAGGATCTTTTACACACCTGTGTACTAGATTGGAGGGGCTCTTTGGAGGAGCACTTACCCTTGGTAGAGTTTGCATATAATAACAACTATCACTCAAGTATCGGCATGGCACCCTATAAGGTTTTATATGGACAGAGGTGTATTGCGCCCTTGAGTTGGGTTGAGGTGGGGACCAAGTGGGAGGTTGGCCCAAGGCTGATCCTGCAGAGTTAGGAGGTGATAGAGCTTATTCACAGACAACTTCGCACTGTCAGGAGCAGACAGAAGAGTTATGCCAATCGGAATGTAGAGAGGTACAATTCATGGTTGGGGATCATGTCTTTCTTCGCGTTTCGCCCATGAAGGGCCTGCAGTGTTTTGGGGTGAAAGAGAAGCTAGTGTCGAGGTTTGTGGGGTCCTTTAAGGTCCTGAAATGGGTAGGACCCATTGCTTACCGACTTGCCCTTCCTCCCTAGCTTTCTGGTGTGCACGACGTGTTCCACGTGTCCAACCTCAGGAAGTACGTCGCCGATCCCAGTCACGTTCTGAGCCACGATAGTGTCGAGGTGGGTGACGACCTGACCTACCCCGAGAGACCAGTGCAGATACTAGATAGAGCCGTCCGAAGTCTGAGATGGAAGCAGGTACCCCTGGTGAAGGTCTTGTGGAGGAGCCAGCGGTATGAGGAGGCAACCTGGGAGCCTGAGATAACGATGCGAGAGAGGTATTCGGAACTTTTTGAGGGTATGTCTTTTCGGACCGGCTTCAATCCTCTTTAAGTTTGTTATGAGTGTATATTTCTTTTTCTGTACCCTAGATAGCTTAAGTTTTGGGGATAAAACTTCCTTTAAGTTTGTCATGATGTAATGACCCGTTCTATTCTGATCCTTTTAAGATGCCTCGTCAGACATCTGGACCTCTTTCCAGACGTCTGGAAATTGAAAAATTGTACGTATCTTCGCGTCTACGCGCTGGCTGCCCTTTTTCCTCTCTTCTTCCTCCCCCGCAGAACCCTAGCCACTCCCTTATTTAGGACCCTCTCTCCCCCCCTTCCTCTCTTCTCCACTCCACCACAGCCACCTTCCTTCCTTCCTCTCCACTGCAGCGAGAGGGGCGAGTGCGAGAGAAAGCGCTAGTGGGAGCAATGAGAAGGAGAGGCAGCGCGAAGAAAGGAGGAAGTGCTTGTGTCTGCGAGCTCGTGGGAGCTCGCCGGAGGACGCATCGCCGGAGGGGCGCATGCGGGAGGAGGAACGCGTTGAAGGAGACCTCCCCAACACTTTGCTGCAGCCGGAGTTGCGAGCGAGGGGGAGAGGTCGCGGCTGCGACCAGCGAGAGGAGAAGGAGGTCGGTTTGGTTCTGGATTTTTCCTAGAATCAAACATCTGGCGGGTCGTCCAGACGATGGGTTGGACGTCTGGTGACGACACCGAACGTCTGAAAGAAGTGTTCCGCGAAGGTATGTTCCTCTTGCGGTTACGGCCATGCAGGCCACACCACAGCTTCGATCTGCATGGCTAAAAGTGGTGATTTTCCTGTTGCGTGCAAGGATAGCTTCAGGAAGGTGCGAGGCATGCCCTCCCACGTATTTCGGATGTCTGGACAGCTTACCAGATGACCGGAAGCACTCCCAGACGACTGAAGGAGAGGTCGAATGTCTGGAGCTAGGTCCAGATGGTCAAGTAGGGGTTATGGACGTCTGAAATCAACGCAGGAACCCAAGGTGAGACTCTGGTTACTTTTATGACATCTGGACCTTGTGCCAGACGTCTGATTTAGGTCTGCAGTCCTGTTTTTGACCCGTTTAGGGTCCGTTTGAGGTCCGTTTACACAAACGAGATATCTGTGAATTCCTTGCGAGTTCCTCTACTTGTTAGAAGACCTTTTATACTATTCTAAACATTCTGTTATGTTATGTTCCTTGGTATAGGATTTCGATCTGTTACGTGTTCGGGGCTTGCGGAGGCACGTGAGCTTGCCATTTGAGCCCCCAGTACTCCCGGATTGTTTAGTGGAGTAGTTTCCCTTATTTTAAATCAAAACATGAATGCATATGTGAAACTGGATAACTAGAAACATAGGATGTGGCATGAATCTTAGGACGAGAAGTACTTGCATTGTTTGTATGCGTGTTTGAGATTACAATCTTAAATGAATTAATAGAAATATGATCAACTGCCTATTAATAAACAAGAGCTACCTGTGAAACATGAAATGCCTGCGCTAGTTGGACAGATACCTGTGACATTTCTTGTTGTATATGCAAATTGTGGAAATACGAGCTGCATGCGTAAAATCTGAGAATGGAATTGTGAATGATGAAATCTGATATGGAATAACATGAGGAATATGATCATGAACCCTACGGGGAATTAGGAGTAGAGCTCCTATGGATAAATGGATTGGATCTGGAAATGTGAGTGGGAAGTGTACTGGCCCTTGAGTACATGGTACCAAGGAGAGCGACTGTCCCCCGTTTAGTGTAGAGCGGACCTAGCCGCCCTTGGGTTGGGACCCAGGGTTAGGATTGGCCCCTCTACCCGACTTCTTTGGCCCTTGCGTACACCGTACCAGGGAGAGCTATTAGTGTAGGGAGAGAGCTAGCCATCCCACGGGGCCTAGGGTTCAGCTAGCCACCCTACACCGACTTGTTAGGCCTACTAGGCAAACCGGGGTAGTCAGACGAGGGTGCGTGGACTGTGGAGGGCCGAGACCCCTGTTTGGTTCTGAGGGGCTAGACCCCTGTTACTGAGAGGGCTAGGCATTATACTATTCCGTGCTATACTTAGGCGTACCTGCTAGCAGAAACAATTGACCGCGTGCCAATGCGGGGTAACTACCCGTGTGTTTATCGCACGTAATGTAGTCACCGCTACGTCTGTCCGTGACCTCGGGGTGGTTGACTGGGTGTAGGTTCACCATTAGGGACTCTCCCGGCCAGGAGAGCACCACGTGTGCCTTCTACTCTTTGGAAAAGACTGCAATCAAGATCGTTCTCATGAGGAACATTCGAGATCAAGAAAGAGATCTGAAAGTAAATCAATGGGTAAAAGGAAATGACTAGTAACATAAAATAATTGGAAAAGATAAATTACTTGCTAGATTTTACTGCTTTAGTTAGTTTGGTTACCACTCTACTCAGCGTTCGATGACTCCGTTTACTCATAACCCTTTTCAGATTCAGGAGTTGAGTAGCCCGAGTCACCGGCTGCAGAGGGTGCTGGGCTCAGTCGAGCCTAGCAGTAGTTCCTGTTTTTGTTGTACTTCCTTTTGCTAGTGAGTTTAGACTGTTGTTACCGTTTCTGTTTTGTGCCTTGTTCTACTTTACTGTTGTGGTAGTGATATGTACTGTTAGCAGCTTTTACTTCCTTTACTGCTTGTACTCTTTTACTGTTATTTACTTAGCATAGTGAATGTGGTTTACTTTCCTGCTTTTTGGTTATTTCTTGCTGGACGACTGGGTCTTGGGATTAGTTGAGTCGAACCGGTCTTGGGTCTTGTAGGGATTCGGGAATCGGGTCGTAACAAAGTGCCTATAGAATCTAGCATGGCCAAGAAAAGATCTAACTTAACGAACATTGGTGGGCGATGGAAGTTTAGAGATGGAATCGATTTTGGCGGTATCCACCTCTAATCCTCTCACAGAGACTACATGCCCCAAAACAATGCCTTGCTGGACCATAAAGTGGCTCTTCTCCCAGCTAAGCACCAGTTTTGCCTCTTTGCAACGGGTTAAAACTTTATCAAGGTGCGTAAGACATAGGTCAAACAACAAGCCATAAATGGAAAAATCACTGATGAAGATCTCTACAAACTCGTTAATCATGTCAAAAAAGATAGCCATCATACATCGTTGGAATGTGGCAGGAGCATTACATAACCTGAATGGCATTCGACAAAACGCAAACGTGCTATATGGATTGGTGAAGGTGGTATGCTCCTTATTGTTAGGGAATATGGCTATCTGATTATACCCAGAGTACCCGTCAAGGAAACAGAAGTACTTGTTCCCTGCAAGTCGTTCCAAAATATGATTGATAAATGGTAAGGGGAAATGGTCTTTCTGGTAGCTGTATTCAAATGACAATAATCAATGCAGACCCTCCAGCTAGTTAAGGGTATAGTGGTTACCATCTCTCCTTGGTTGTTTTCTTCCACAGTGATTCCTGCCTTTTTGGGCACCACATGTATCAGACTGACCCATTGACTGTCTAAAATGGGATAGATAATTCCAGTATCCAGCCATTTCAGAATCTCCTTTTTAACAACCTCCAACATTTTGGGGTTGAGCCTTCTATGCATGTCTCGAAAGGGTTTCACGGACTCGTCCATGTATATATGATGCATGAAAAGGGAGGGGTCAACACCCTTAATATCAGCTATCGACCAAGCAATAGCTCCCTTCTACCTTTGTAAACACTCAAGCAATGCTCTCTCCTGCTATTCAGTTAATGCATACGAGATAATGATGGAGAGTGTGTTGTTAGGGCCAAGGAAAGCATACTTCAATGTGCTCGGGAGGGGTTTAAGTTCCAACTCAGGAGCCTTATGGATTGAGGGTATAAGTTGAGATGTCCCCGCCTCAAGTAGCTGATCTACCTTTAAGGTCTAGGGTAGGGATAGTGACTCTGTGTGTACTCCCAGCAGCTCTTCCAATTCGGGCATATCCCCTTCATTCTCTTCAATACTCGGAGGATGGTCCTTAGATATGACAATTTAAAGGAGATCTCTACATAAGAGTGCCGGAGTAGTCTCCTCAATGATTTCATCAACAACCTCAATTTGAGAACAATCTTCAAATCCAGATTGCTTGTAGGTATCAAAAACATTCAATCGGATCTTCTTGTTTCCAAAGCCCATTTTAAGTGTCCCCGATCTACAATTGATAGAGGCATTGACTGTGCCCATTTTAAGTGTCCCCGATCTACAATTGATAGAGGCATTGACTGTGGCCAAGAAGGGTCGTCCCAGAATAATGGACGGCTTGGTGGGCTTATTAGATGGGTCAGTATCTAACACAAGAAAGTTAACAGGGAAAAAGAAGTCCTCCACTCTCACCAGGACATCTTCTAGCAATCCCCGTGGTGTCTTAAGCGATCTGTCTGCGACTTGGAGGATGATTGGACTAGGCTTTAAATCGCCTCCTCCCAAAAGGTTGCAGACAGAGCTCGATAAAATGTTTACCTCCACGTCCGGATCGAGCAGAGCTTCATCAATGTGTTGGGTACCTATAACCACTGAAATACATGGGGCCCCTTGGTCATTCATCTTGGGAGGTGTTACATGTTAGAGCATCGAGCTAACATGGTCAAGCAGGATGACCTTAGCTTGGACCTATCTCCTAGATCGACGCTTATGGGTACACAGTTCCTTCAGAAACTTGGCATAGGACGGGATCTATTTAATAGCATCCAATAAAAGCAAGTTGATGTGGACTTGCCTGAAAGTGTCCATAATCTCATCCATCCTATTCTTGGCTCCAAATGAGCCAATAGAAGATTCCCCAGGAGCGGATAGGTGCTCAGGATAGGGCACCCTCGGCCTCTAGGTAGAGGGGTCGTCATGTCGAGAAAGGGGAGGCGGAATGACGACATCCTCTAGGTGGGTGATTTCAAACAAGGGAGAGTAGTGTGCCTCTTCCTCGGTGAGGGTGGAAGTCGGGTTTGGTGTAGGAGGTGAATTATGAGAGGTGACCGTAGGAGTGCTATCAGGTTTGCCAATTGTCTTTCCACTCCTCAGCACGGTCACAGCTTGAGCGTGCTCCCTGAATATGACCCCCTTACCCTTTGGGTTCTCCTCAGAAGAGCTAGGCAAATTCCCCAAATCTCACTACCTAACTGCCTCAGTAAGATGACCAATTTGGGATTGCATATCAGTGACCATCTTATTTTGAGATTAGATGACCATATTTTGATGCTCTTGCATCGCTTTCATCATGGCTTTTAGTTCATCCATCTCAGAAGGCTTATTCTGAGGAGGGTTTGTATAGGATGGCTGTTATACGGGTTAGGGAGGTTGGGCTTTTGCATTCCCTGAGTTGGAAGTATCACCTTGCTTCCATGAAAAGTTTGGATGGTTCCTCCATCTTGGATTATAGGTATTGGAATAGGGGTTATTACGAGAAAGTGGTCGGAAACCTTGAGTTGCGTTCAGGTTGGCCTAAATCAACTCAAGGAATTGATTTGCCATGTGGCACTCCGCAGTGGCGTGCGTAGTGCTTTAACTAATGGAGCATTCACTTGATTCCTGAAAGATAGAGGCTGCTTGCGTGTTCATGTCGGGGTTTGCTAAAAGCCTATCAAAATTTTTGTTCAATAATTGAATCTGATAAGCCAAATCCTATGTAGCCCCAGCTTCATGGGCCTCTATCTTCCTCTGCAAGATTGATGGCTTTCTTTCTTGATAGGCAAAGGACATATGTATGGAATTATCACTTAATGTTTCAAATAATGCTCAGGCTTCATCCTCAGTTTTGGTCACAAAGGTTCTTGTACAGGCTACATCGATGGTTTGCCTATGCCTTTCAAATAATCCATTGTAGAACCTCTTGACCAATTGCCATCTTGTTACCTGATGGTGGGGGCATAACCTAAGGAGGTCATTAAAGCGCTCCCATGTTTCGTGAAATTGCTCCCCTTCCTGTTGAGTAAAACCTATAATTTCTCTTCTGTAATGATTGGTTTTACTCATAGGAAAGTACTTTTTTAAGAATTCTCCCTTAAGGGTAGTAAAATCATCTACCCTTGCATCGAGGATATGATACCAGTGCTTTGCCTTATCCTTTAGGGAGAAGGAAATAGAGTTCTCATCAGGGCTTCATCAGTAAAGCCCTAGAGCTTCACCCTGAAACAGACCTCGGTGAATTCCTCAAGATGCCTGTAGGGATCCTCCCTAGCAGTACCATAGAAAGCGGCGAGCAAAGATATGGTGCTACTCTTGATCTCATAAGGATTATCCACTCCAGGTCTCCGGATAGGTAGGGCTTGGTGAGTTGTAGGGAGGAAATAGTCTCTCAAGGTTCTCTGATTTTCACCAACCCTAATATCTTCTTCAGGTCTTTCTTCTGCCATTGTCCTTCTTTCTTGGTTGACTTTCCTAATAATTCTCTTAGGTTCAGGGTTGAAAATAAGACTCCTTCTAAGAGAGCGCCTACCAAGCATACACCAAGCAAACATAAGGCAACAGGTCTTTTGTTGATTTAAAATACTTTAAGCCCTCTTCCAACTTTCCAGCTTGGCCAAATAGAGTCAAGGTAGTGTTCTCAGTTCCCACGTAAGTGGTATAAGAGAAATGAGGCACTTGAGATTCCTGGTCAATGTCTGTTAAGAAGGTTGATGTTTCTTTTAGTTCTTTTAGGTGACCAATCAAATTGTCAATTAATTACACACCCTAAATTGACCTTCGAGTACCCTAAAGATATACACCTTGTTGCAATGATATTCTCAAATGCTCAAGTTAAAAGGTACTCCAAGGATGGAACCGAGGGGTGCAAGTAGGGTGAACCCTTCCTTTGAGGTGATGCATTAGCGGTGCCTCTTAACTACCCTTAAATTCCTTTAAGGGGTGTCCTCGTCCTTAGAGTATCAAATCACTCGGGTAAAAGTTAATACCAGCATCACAAAGTGAGATGGGAGGATTTGTACCGATAAAGAGATCGATGCCTATGCCTATATACAATTTAATTATATAATTATATATTAATTTATAATAGATTATATGTACTTAAACTAAGATAATTATAAATAAATATGTAAACTTGTATAATAGTATTTGAAACTATGTATATGTAAGTATTTATTATATACCTAATTATACCTGTACATTGATTTGTTTATCTACTTATTGTATGTAATTATATTATTAAGTTAAATAAATAAATTATTAAGTTAAAATAAACTAAAGTAGTAATTTAATTTATTACTGAGGTAACTTACATTGTATATTTGTATAAATAATTTTAAATAATTTCAACATATTTATATTATACAATAGTATTTATAATGTATATTTGTATATATCTATCAATTATGTGTATATAATTGTATATAAATTAAAATAAACAACCAAAAATAAATTAAAAATATGTAATAAATACCTTATTATGTAAATTAACTAATTTATAGGTCAATTGAATAATTAATTTATTAATTTGTACATTAATAAAGTAATTAAGTTTTAATTCAACGTGTAAAAATCACTAAGTTTAAGTAATTTTTATGTATAATTAAATAAATTATTATCCTAAATTAACTATATAATTGAGTATCCCTATATAAGGGCTTTCCAATTTTGTAATTTATTTTGAGGACGAACCATATTTGGGCCTACATTTCGAGACACAAAATCGACCTCGCAGGATGCGTTTGAGCACGATTCAAGCGCTTATTGTTGGCAAAGCTAGTGCCACATCGTGGCTTTTGAAGTTCTTGCAGCTACGTATAAGCTGTAGCAATGGCAACCCTCTTGGTCGTCAGCGTTAGGCGTAAATACGTGAGCATATATTGGTCCTCGATCTACATGCATGCCTGCAGCCGTGTGTGTGCATACGTATGCATGTGCTTGCGAGTGTGTGGGTACGTGTGTGTGGGTGCGTAAGCATGTGGGTGGCTGGGAGCCGTGTGCCTATTGAAATGCACTATAATACACCTAAAATAAGGCTTGGGCCTAGTAGTGGTTAATCTAGCCTGAAAGGGCTGTAGATCCAGAGAAAAACCTTAGGCTCGCCAACCATTAATTTTACTCTAACTTATAATTAAACTTAAGTTAAAAAATCAACCAGGTGTTGAGAGGCACAAGTGTTAGCGTCTGTTGTGTTAATGCGGTGTGAGTTATATATATATGGATGTAAAATATAAGTATAGAGTATGCATATGTAGTATAAATGTATAAATGTAGACTTGTACATATAATATAAGTATAGAATAGTACAGTATACGTATATGTATATCATGTGAAGTTTATATATGTACCATAGTTTATATAGTCTTTAGTGACATATATGTATGTCACTGTACATATTATATATGTTAGTGTAGATACTAGTATATGATAGAATAACTTAGTTTAGTATATATATTTATAGTTATTTTTGTACCTACACTTAGTTATTAATTAGGATAGTTGTATAGAACTAACATAGAGTAGTTTTGATTAGTTTTTTATCACTACAACATACATGGCTTTCGCCGTCGGTTGAAAATCGACGGCAAATCTCAAATAATCGACGGAAAGCAGCGACGCCATTGATACTGTCGTTGTTTTGCTTTACCGTCGGTTACAGGGCTAATCTGACATTAAAATAATGTTTAACCATCGGACGGATTGGAGATTTCGACGTTGTTTCACAACCGACGACACTTGTTTTTGTCATCCGTTATTACATAACTAACGGTATATGTAAGTCACTTTTTCCTACCTTTATGCATCTTTTTTTATTTTTATCGTCGTTTAAGTAATTTACCGTCGCGCATTCAAATAAGCAACGACAGATATGTGATGGTAAAAAAAATTTAGCCGTCGCTTATTCATTAAACCGATGGCATAAAATGGGAATAGTGATTTTATCGAACCTTCTATGCCGTCGGTTATTATATAAACGCCGGTAAAAATATTTATACCGGCACCTATATGTCGTCGCTTATTTGAATAAGGGACAGTAAATGTATGGGTTTTTTTTTTATTACTAAATAATGGAAACTGCCTACTAACCTACTTAAAAGTCTTGCTTTTACAGTAAAACAAGTAATAAAATCTAGTACATTAAAAATTTGAAAATGAAATATTTACATAAAAAAGGTTACATGAAAAACATAAGAAAAGAAAATGAATAAAAGTAAAGATATAGTTGTCCCAATGCCACCAGTGTTGGTGCTAAAGTATCGCGATCGTTTATTTTGATGAGAACAAAACACGTGTCATTTAACATTTGCACTTGAAGTCTTAGATTTCAGGTTAATTGCAAATGGAGACGTGGTTAGACGGAGTTTGAGCTCGCATCCAGGACGGATTGGAGGAGCTTCATGGAGAACAGAGGAGCTTCACGTGGAGCGATAGCTTGAAGATGGAAGAATATGATAGAATTCTATTTATCTCTTTCTATGCACTTTTGTCTTTATTTCCTTGCTCTTTTTGTTTCTTAGAATATCATGTTAAAGAGCCTCAAAGAACCCTAACAGTAGTCCTAGAAACACTTGCACAACCCTAGGATACTTAGGTTTTATGTAAAGAACTTAGAAAACCAAACTAGGGTTCGAACAGCCTTTTCAGATGTCTAATCTGAAAATTAGACGTCTGACTGTTGATTTAGACATCCAATTATATTTAGGCTGGACTTAGTTAGTTCTGTCAGATGAAATCAGACGTCCAGACCTTATTCCAGACGTCTGATGATTTTGCCAGACATCCAATTAGTGGACCGTTGGCTGCCTTAGTAAACACTGAAGGAAATGATCGTTAGCATCGTATCAGACGTCCGTAGAGGACCCCAGACGTCTGATACATGACCGTTTGCCTCGACTGACCCAAAAAATCTCTTCTCAGAGATTTTATAGCCGTTGCACTCCCTTGGGAATCCATTTACGCAGAAAAGTAGGCTTCCAGACGTGTAGACTTAGTACCAGACGTCCTGTATGTCATCTGATGACAATTCACTAGAATCCTGTTTAGATCTGATTCAAGTCAGGAAGGAAACCCGCCTAAAATCAGACGTTCAACTTTATTCCCAGACGTCTTAAACTGATTTTCAGACGTCCAATGCCAGGATCAGACATCTGATAACCCTATCAGAGTAATGATTAATCCTGATTTCGGCTTGATACTCTTGGAGGTTGTATCTAACGGCTATGGAAGCCTTCCAAGGCCTTCCAAAGCCTTCCTAGGGCCTCTATAAATAGAGGAGAACCTTTGCCACTCGTATACACAGCAAGACACACCAAGACACACTAAGCAAACCACTTTCCACATCTTTTGTGTCCAAGAGAAGTAGTTGAAGCTCTAGCTCTCCAAGCTTAAGTTCTACATTTAGACAGCATCGATCATTTGCGTGCCCGCTCTCCCGCCATAGTTCACGAGAGCACCGTTGTGCCATTGCATAGTTCACGTATCCACGTCGTCAACGCACTTCCTGCAAAGGGAAGCATCCTAACTCCTATAGAAGCTTAGTTTAAGAATTACTTTGTTGGCTCTATAGGATTATTGTTGTATTTTACTTTGTTATTTGATTGGGTATTTGCGTTGCGAATTCCTGTCTCCATTGAGGGACAAAATCCTTCTCATGAAGAGAAGGGGTTGAGGAACGCTGCCCTCGCACTTGTAGCATGGTTGTAATTGAGGTCAAATCACCCTCGCTTAAGTGATTCGTTTAGTGGATTTGATCAACTTGGTTGATCAGAAAATCCTAACTCGAGAGGGTTAGATGGTGGTTTTCACCCGGTTTGGGTTTCCACGTAAAAATCATTGTGTACATTGTGTGATTGTCTATTTTGTGAGATTGTTATATTTTAATTCCGCATTTTTACGTCACGCTGATCTCACCCCCTCCAAGTAGTGAATTACAACCAGCTCCACCTACACGACCCATGAAGTCGTCGTCGTCTCGTCTGTAGATGTTGGGATTTGTGGAAGATGGGTGCTCTGACTAACTCTTATTCTGAATAAAGGTTATAGGAATCTGAAGCTTATCATCAATAGCATTCATCTTATTCTTCATCTCTACCTCTCTCTTCTCCCTCTCCTCCTCTCGTCTCCGTAGTGTGTCGATCTTTTGATGCAGTTGATCGACAACACTAGATGAGATGACACATTTCCTCTCATGCCAGGTGTATAACGAGTATGCCCTCCCCGCATTACAAATGAAACCACCGTGTCCGATGGCATCACTCTCCTAAATGCCTCTTGTCATGACCCGAACCTAGGTCCCTACAGGACCCGAGATCGGCTCGCCTCGACTGATCCCAAGACCCAATCGTCCAACAAGAAATAACCAAATAACATACATCAATCCACAACCACATAAGTACCATAGCTAAGCAGAAAGAAATTGACATAAAAAGGAGAAACAGAACAATAGTACTAAAATATGACAAGCCTTCAAGACAAGAATACAACCATCACAACAAACTAGTACAGATAGAGAACATAACGGAAATGTACTGAAAATATAACTACAGGAACTCACTACGACTAGTAGTAGAAACTATAGCTGGGCTCGACTAGGCCCCAGCGTCCTCAGCAACCAGTGGCTCCGGCTGCTCAAATCCTTGACTTGTACAAAGTTATATATCTGGAGTCAGCTAACGCTGAGTAGAGTGGTGGCTAAAACATAAAATGCATTTAACAAGTAGCTTAACATATTACTTTCCGATCCCAATTATCTTATAACTTTTTACTGTGTAGAGATCTTTAATCAGGGTCTGTTGCATTACTTAATCTTCTTGTTCCCTATAGGAACTATCTTGCTTGCAGTTTTCCCGTGATGTAGGATGCACACGTGGCACTCTCCTGGCTGGGAGAGTCCCTCCGTGGTAGTCCTACACTCGGTCTACCACCCCGAAGTCATGATCGTGACGTAACGATGACTACGACACAAGTGATAAGTGCGCGGGTAGCTACCTCGCACTGGCATGTGGTTAGTCGTTTCCGCTAGCGGGTACGCCCAAACGTATAGTATGGAACAACACAAGGCCTTGCCCTCTCAGAACAGAATGGGGGCCTCGCCCCTCCACAGTCCGCGTACCCTCGTCCGACTATCTCGGTTTGCCCAATGGGCTAACAAGAGTCGATGAAGGGTGGGCATGCCTAACCCCGGGCCCCCTGGGGCAGCTAGCTCCTCCCTACACTAAGTGGCTCACCTCGGTACCACGTACGTGAGGGTCGACGTAGAGTGGCCAAACTCACCCCGGGGCTTAACCCAAAGGCGACAAGCTCCCCTCTACACAACAAGGATAGTTGCTCTCTTCGGTACTACATACACGAAGGTCAGCTCATTCCCCTTGATGGCCGCCCGTGGGTGGCAAATCCTGAACCATCCGCTTCTTCGTGCTATGGTATTTTTGTCTCGTTTTACATTCCCCGTAGGGTTCGTACATGAACTTTTCTTATTCCATATCTAGGTTGTTACAAACAGAATAGACATCTCAGTTTCCACAGTACGAGTTCATTTTTCTATTCATAACGTAATTCATTTTGGGCAATACATGAAACTTATGATTTATTCAATGATTCATTTCTCTGCACGTGCATCTTCTCTAGCCCTAGTGTTCATGACACGACCTAGGGTTCAATAGATATATTCTTGTCATACATTTATTTCTTCCTAGGGTTCATCTCACATCCTAGGTTTAACTAATTTCACGCATTTTATTAATCTTGGAGATTTATAGTCGAACCACTCTACCAGGATAACCGGGTGGAATGAGGGCTCATATAGCAGCTCCCGATGTCTCCGCAAGTTCCGTACACTCGACGGATTAGAGACCTAAGACATGGATTGACAGGTCAAAAGGAGCTCAAGTACTACAGACAAGGTACCATTACATGGAGAAAAATGTATGGGAAATGAAGACATTTTGTTTATGAAAAATCGACATCGTTTGGGCCTTGTATGGGCCTAAAAACACGAGGTCTGACAGAAATCAGACGTCTGGGAGAGATCCCAAACGTCTTAAACCAACTCGCAGGCATACCTCTCTTGGGGAGCCTCTATTAGACGTCTGGAACGCAGTGCCAATGTCCGAGGGTTTCGTCAGACATCTAGAGATGCTTCCGAATGTTTGAAACTGCCTCGTGCCGTGCCCCGCAGCGCCTCCCAACCTCTGACACATGCATACACATTGTCAGGACTCGGCAGATAATAAGGGAAAAAGTAAATCTCTACCAAACATCTCATAATACCTTCAGACGTCCTCCCCGATGTCTGGAGGTCACTCCGGACGTCTGATTCCGCGGAAAAATGACTTTTGCGAAACCGCTCTAGGCTCTCCTCACCACAGATGCTACAACAGAGTAGCACGACGCCCTCTGCTCTAGCGTTCAGACCCGCTCTTCGCTTGCCCTCTGTCCGGCTCCCTGCTCTCCTCTCGCTCGGTTGTGATGGTGTGAGATGAAGGGGAGGAGGAAGGGGGTTTATAAAGGGAGAGGAGGTGAGGGGAAAAGCATGGCGTCGCAGTGAGTGGTGCGGGGTGCTGGTAATGGCCGTCGCAGGGTGAGGAGTGAGGCGTGGGCGAGGGAGTGGCGTGCGCACGGTACACGTCAAAAAGAAAAAGCATTTTTAGATGTCTAGCTCTCTCTCCAAACGTCTGGTGAACATCCAAGACGTCTTAAAGGACCGAAAGGTGACGGGTTGTTTCACCTCCTCTGCATCCAAAGGCAGCTGGATGCTGTTAGAGGTCTCGTCAGCGGGGGGATGTACTAATTGTACCATTTCATCCTAAATGTATTAAAAAATATTATTATAATATATATATACAAAGTTATAAATTTTTTTAGTTTAGAAAACTTATGTGTTCTTCTTGGTATGACTCATGAATCCACTTATGAGTACCCTCAGCTGTTGGCTTACCGTGGGTGACCTCGTAGATTTCCATCCTAGTCATTTCAATCTATCATGAGCAGCAGACTGAAAATATAAAAACAATACAATTAGGTTAAAATAACTTTAAAATTAAGTAATATTTAATTGAAAAGTAATTTCAATACATACATAACGGTTCCTAACTTTCTTGATGCTCCTTCGACCCAAACAATGGGTTTGTAGTTTTTTTATCCCTATTGGCCTTTTTTTTTTTTTTGCTTGCTCTTTTAGACATACATAATAATATTTTTTATGAATTTAAGACATATGAAATTTATAGAATAATTTGTAATCGTTTACTAACCTCCGTCATTGGATTCATCCAATGCTCGCATGCCTACTTCCAATCGTCAGGCCTGACATCATGGGAAGAATCACCCATTACCTCCTCGGGTGAACTCTTGTTCGAGAACCACTAAATACCAAATATAAATTGTTACAAATAATATAAGAAATTATGTATATAATAAAAATGTTAATGTTTAAAAATTCTTACATTTCTTTTGGTCTTCGTCCTCCAATCCCTATGGATTTTGGCAGCGTACTTAAGGATATATCGGGAGGCATTGGGGTCGTCACCACAATTGTAATTTTGCTACGTTAATTTTAAAATAATATATGACAATGTTGCTTTAAAATAATTTTAAGATAAAGTTATAAAGGAAATAATTTTTGTAAATGAAATTACCTCCAGCTGACGGATGAATTGCCTCTTCAGCTCTACGGGCAACTTCCTCCAATCAAAGTAGGAAATGGTTACAATGGACTTAACAATTGTGCCCACTCGACTGATAAAGCTTGAGTACTTCTCTGCCTCCCCTGTGGATCTGAGCCCAATCATTAATTTGACGCCCTCAGGGATACGCTGGAGGTTTAGATTTTTTGTCTTCCCCCGTCCTCTTCTTAGTCTACCAGCATAAACATTAATCATATTCATTATATATTTTGAATGTATATAATTTACTTCTTAAAGGTATATGATTGCTTATCCAAGCTTGAGCCCACCGGTGAGGGGTCGACATGAATTGGGGACATACTCCCCACCATCTCATCCTCCGCCTCCTCACCCTCCTCCTCACCCTCCTCTCTTGCCTCCTCCTCCTCCTCCTCCCCTTCCTCCTCCTCCTCAACCTCATCTGATCCTCCATAATATGGATCATCCTCTACTCGGTCTAGGAAGGTTTGAGCAATCTCTTTCCCCTTTCCCTTCCCCTCCGCATGTAGTAAACATGCTATCTCCCCGCGTCGTATGAAACGTGACTGGGGGGTGGCTGAACCTACTGTCGAAGAAGTGGTTGAAACTGCTGTGGGAGGGGGGGTGGCTAAGCCTGAGGAGACGAATCGGGCTACATGGAGAGCTGTCTCAGGAGGACTCTTTTTTCTGAGTTTTTTCTTAAACAACTTCATCAATAACAAGTAAAAAATGCAATAATTAATAATGTTAAAAATCATTAAAATATAAATCATTAATGAAAAATGTTTGCTAAACATTAAAAAAATCATTTAAATAGAAATGAAAGAAAGCAAAGAAATTGTTACTAACCTTACATGTCAACATCTATTGCAAGTAAATGAACTTCTTCGGTTAATTCTTAGTATGCTTCAGACTGTGCGTCAAAATGGTTGCACGATATTATTCTTATGGGTATAACCCATCCCCTTTAGCAATTATCGGGGATATAGAAAACATGTGCTGCTTGACATGCCAATGTAAATGGTTCATCCAACTGAAGAATTTGACGATTAGGGTTTAAACTCAAGAAATTGTGTTTCTTATCAATTTTGAAACCGATGCCCTCTTTAAAAACATCAAACAATGACATTTAAATAGGGCAACTCTACGATCACATCTGAAGCTGATCTCCACAATTTCATTTATTTTACCATAGTATCCATTTGGACCAGTGGAAAGATCTGAATCAATAACTCTAGCTTGTTGTGTAACATTTCTATCATTAATTTCTTTTATTCTGAATCTGAACCCAGAGTGGTAATATGCATAATGTAATGGCGAATCGGCAATTACATCAAAATCTGGTACTCATCGTGGGTCCTTATCCTCTTTCAGTTGTTGAACTCGGTCTTTAAACCAATCTAAGAAGCCAAATTCGTTTGTCCTAGAAAGAAGTAATCGTTCGAATTCCTTGTAAAATGGATCAATTTCAGGAATTTATTTTAAAATGTATATATGCAGCAACATCTGTCATTTTCTGAAATAGCCTTGTACTCTGTATGAAGGATCGACCTTTCTGTGATATCAAAAATTAACAAACATTCTTCATCACTGTCATTGTATTCCCCCTCATAATTCCTTTGAAGTTTATTAAAGAGGTTGTCTGTTTCATTCATGTACATGGACGTAAAATTAATACACTCCTCCACGAGATGGTCTTTTACAATTGATCCTTCTGGCTTTGCCTTGTTCAAAACATAATCTTTAAGCTTTTTCAAAAATCACTCCACAAGATACATTCATCTAAATTGTATAGGTCGACCAATTCTCGCTTCATTTGCAAGATGCAGCCTGAGATGAACCATTATATTAAGGAAGGCTGGGGGAAGAATATATTCCATCTTACAGAGAGTAATGATTATTTGTTTATCCCAGTAATCCAACGTATCATTTTATAGTGTCTTCGAACAAACAACTTTGAAAAATCTGCTCATCTCTGTGATTAAATCAATAACTAGTTCTGGTAGTATCCCTCGTATCGCCACTGGAAACAATACTTGCATATAAACGTGTGAGTCATGACTTTTCAAGCCAGATATCTTTTTCTGCGCTTCATTCACAGAGCAGGAAAGCTACGAGGAAAATCCATCTGACACCCGAATTTCCTTTAAGAAGGAGAACAGTCTACTCTTCTGGTCCTAATTCAAGCTATAAATAGTAGGTGGAAAATAACCATCGTCCTCATGAATATATAGCTCCGGATGTATCCCCAAACTCTTCATGTCTTTTCGTGTTTTCACCATGTCCTTTGGATTATTGGTCAGATTTAATACGTCTAAGATGTTATCCATCACATTCTTTTCAATGTGCATAATATCTAAATTATGACGTATTATAAGATCTTTCCAGTATGACAGCTCCATAAAGAAATTACTTTTCTTTCGAAATCCAGAATTCCTTGAGGCCTTTTGGTCTTGTTTAAATGGTCGACCCAACCGTTTCTCACCCATTTCTTGTAATCTCTCCATTATAACCTGACCCAGCAACCTGATAGAACCTGAACTAAGTTTATTTTTTGGATTTTTCTTTGAATACAGACATGCCCTGCCATCAAATTTACTCATGAACTGTGACATTCGCCATCTATGCTCAATAGGTAGAAATCTGCGATGTCCTAAGTAACAGAATTTCCTACTTTCGGCAGTCATAGGTAATGAACATCTTTCATACAGACTGGGCAAGCAAACTTTCCTTTAGTGCTCCAACCTGACAAATTTGCGTATGCCAAGAAGTCGTTTATGGTCCACAACAATGCTGTATGCATATTGTAAAATTCTTTCTTTTCTGCATCATACGTATTCATGCTAGTGAACCACAACTGTTTTAGCTCATCGATTAATGGATGGAGATAAACATCTATTACATTTCCTGGTTGTTTTGGATTAGGGATTAATTGGGTCAGCATCATGAATGACAATCTCATACACAACCAAGGAGGTAAGTTATAAGTAACCATCACCACTAGCCATATAGAGTATGAGGGGTACATACTCTTAAATGGATTGAATCCATCACTTGTAAGACCCAACCGCGCGTTCCTTGCTTCTAAAGTGAATGAAGTGTTTCTTTCGTCAAATCTCTTCCACTCATCTGAATAAGTAGGATGACGTATTCTTCCATCTTGAGATTTACAATCCTGGTGCCATGTCATCCACCGTGCAGTTTTACTTGATATAAAAAGGCATTGAAGCCTAGGTGTTAGTGGGAAGTAACGAAGAACCTTCTGAGGTTGTTTCCTCTTACTTTCATTTTGACCTTCCTTATATCTCTCAAGTCTACATTCGAGACAGTTACTCAAGTTTGCGAATTCATTTCTAAAAAGAATGCAGTCATTCGAACATGCATCGATCTTCTGATAATCCAAACCAAGCTTACGAATCTATTTCCTTACCTTATACCATGAAGCTGAAACACCATTAGGATTATTCAACATCTCAGCAATAAACTGAAGTATTTCTAACATAAATTTAGCACTAGCTCTATTCATAACCTTCAGTTGAAACATCTTCAACAAAAATGACAACTTTGACATTTTCGTAACACCGAGAGCAATAGGATCCTCAGCTGCCTTAACAGCATCATAGAACGGATCACAACTGAATGGATCTTCCTCATCTGTATTTATATCATCTCCTACTCTCATCTCATTCAACATGTCCTGTATTTCTTCACCTCCACCATCACCAATTTTCTTGTCGATCTCTTCGTCAACAGTGTTCTTATTGTTTATGACGTTCTTAGTCAACTCCTCCTCATGAGCTACCCAAGTAGTGTAATGCTGCTACCACACATTACAAATCAAGCGCTCGAGCATAGTATTACAATTATGCAAGGAACCATTCAAACATCTTCTGCATGAGCAGAAGATATTCTCAAATTGACCTCCTCGCCTTCCTATTGTTATCAATGGCCTAATCCAGAAATGAAATTACTCCATCCTTATATCTAGTGTAATTTGAACCCCACAATCCAATCCAAGATTTATCCATTGTAACCTAAAATTTAATGTAAACAAATCACTTATTAGGAAGGGAAAGGATCGAATGATGTGCATCTTGATTAAGATTTTTACTTTATAACTCATCCTCAAAGATTTGATCACAACTTAGGTTTGCTCATTACATGTAACCATAGTACGGTGAAATTTCGGCAGCATCTCCCTGCACTTTTTCAGTATACCCCCCAATACTAACCTTAGTTAGATTTTCTTTAACACCCAATTAAGGGCACCGCAAGAAACTAGATAAGATTAGTTGGTATACCAAAGAAGAGTAGGAAGAAGCAACCGAAATTTCACTGCACAAGGTTACATGTAACGAGCAAAACTAAGTTGTGATCAAATCTTTAAGGACCTTCTTTAGTTCGGTACTTCACCGAACTAAAGTTGATCGAGTCTTATGGTATGTTACAAAGACAACACATCATGCATGTAAGTGAGGTATACATACACTTCCTGCATTGTTCGTATAACATGATCATAAGTCTCGACAGACGAGTAATTTGGACACAATTTGACTCGGAGGCTTTTACCCTAGGAGTTAGAATACCTAATGTTTGGATTCACATGCATATATCTTCTTTAGCAAGTGTGCATCTAAATAATAAGTAATTTGAATATTAAAGAAATTCAACAAAAAAGTAAAATTTCATTTAATTAACTTAAAAAGAATAAATAAAAATATATATATATACCTCTAACTACTTAGGGCTTCGAGTGTACTCGACACTGATAACCTGCAATTTCAAAACCAAAATTAATTAAATAACATATTATAATCTTAATGTTATAAGAGATAAGGAGGGGAGGGGGGTGGAGGTCGACGCCATGGTTAGGGTTTTGGAGGAAAAGGGTGGGAGTGGTGTTGAAGGTGAGGAGGGGGCGAAGAGATAAGGAGGCTTGGAGGTGAAGAATGGAGGGGAGGATGGAATGGAGATAAATAGGAGATGGAATGGAGGGTCTGACAAACTAGGTTCATATCCTATAGAAAACCCAATCCCTAAAACCTAAAACAAACCCTATCCTATCCTCCTACTTTAGTTGTCACCTATATTTAGCCTAGCCACCAATTAAGCACCTAAGTAGCATGGTTGGCCACCTTACTTAGCTAAAACTTAGGTTTAATCCCCGCCCTTTATCCTAGATCTTATGGCCTATGCCTTTAGATAAACCATAGCTCATATCCTCTCCCAACAACCATGTTAGTTGACCCCTCCTACCACTTATCCTCTCCTTAAGGTCGACCGCCAGAAACCATCTGAAGAGAAAGGTCGTTGTGTAGACCTCGTACATACATCCATCACAAATTGGTAGCCAAAAATAAATAATCACAGTCATCCCCACAGAGGACACAAGTGAAGCCAAAGTGCTGCAAAATTTTCAAGTAGCATGCCTTAGTCATATTTTTTTTCTTCTCAAAAATCAGCTAAATATCTTCAAAGGTATTTGGACTTCCAAATGAATATGAAATCCTTGCTCATATTCAAATCAACATTATCCCTTGGTGGCAAAAGGAGCCTATAAGCTGGCTTAATTGTAACTGGGTCATTAATCCAGGGCCAAGCATCTAACTCTCCATCTTTGGGGAGAAGCTGACAATGTCATCCTGCAATTTCATAAAATCCTCTACCCTTTGATCAAACAAGACAACATAAAAAATCGATGTTCAAGTGGTCATGTTTCTGACCCAATATGAAGCCTAGGTGTTAGATGCTAAAGTAAATATGTCTAGGGCCTGAACCAGCTAAAGGTCCATGACTCATCTAATCATCTAGCCAAAAGGGAAAATCCCTCTTATTTCCCAGCTCTGCAAAGAAAAATGGAATCACCAAGGGCATCTCATGTAATAGGCCTCTCCAGAATGCAGAATCCACCCTGCGTGGAAGCATCCTATCAACCCAATTATCTTCCTACCATAACAAGCCTTAATTCCCAAAGAATTTATTCCTTGATTTGCTATTTTTTTCCTGCAACTTCAACAGCATGGAGACATGAGACATAAAAATTGCATGGCCAATTGAAGGGGGAGGAGGGGGATGACAGGAGGAGGAGGAGAGGGGGGCAGTAGGAGGGGTCGGGGAGGAGGAGGAGAGGGGGAAGGGGGCAGTAGGAGGGGTCGAGGAGGAGGAGGGCGGCAGAAGGGCGAGGAGGAGGAGGAGCAGGTTGTCAGCAAGAGGAGGAGGGGCGCTCCAGCAGGGGACGGGGAGGAGGAGGGCGGCAAAAGGGGGAGGAGGAGCAAGCTATCGGCAGGAGGAGGAGTGGGCGCCAGGAGGGGTCAGGGAGGAGGAGGCCACATGAGGGGTTTGAGAGGAGGAGGTTGTCGGCAAGAGGGGGAGGAGGGGGGCAGCAGGAGGGGTCGAGGTAGAGAGGACGATGTCGGTAGGAGTAGGAGGAGTGTCGGCAACTGACGTAGGGTAAGGAGAGACACATAGACGACAAAGGGCAATCACCGAGGAGGATAAGGAGAGGAGGAGTAGTGGGGGTTTTGTGAGTTGTGCGGGGAGGAGAGGACTCTGCGCATTAGTATGATGAATAGATCTTTACCGTCAGTTATATCAGAAACCAACGGTAAAGGATAAATTAAATACCTCCTTCTTCACGTGCCAAATTTTGGCTGAAAATTTTAACTGACCTTTCGTCGTCGCTTCTTCTTATAAATGATGGCAAAGCTTCAATTATAAGACGTCTGGGATAAATGTCAAACGTCCAATCCTAAGAGGCTTTCCTTCCTGTTTTCACAAGATTGAAACAGGGTTCTAGGATAAGTTGCCCAAACGGTAGGCCAGACGTCTGGGAAGACAAAAATACATTCACCATCGCTTCACTAAATAAACGACGGCAAAAACACAATTAAAACTCTATCACTTTTCTTTGTTAGTGAGGAGGGGAGGGATACGTAATTATGCACTACTCCTTTGTCGTCGCTTATTACTTTAACTGACGGTAAAAATATATTTGCCGTTACTTATTCCATCAACCGACTGTACAAATATATTTGCCGTCGCTTACTACAGCGACGACGAATATTAATGACAACCGCACGCCCAATCGCTTTTTTTCAACCAGCGGTTGGTCAAGTACAGGCCTTTACTGTCGCTTATTTTAATAAGCGACAGTAAAAATAATATTATCGTCAGTTTTATTAATTAACTGAAATTAACTGACGACATAATACATTTTTCTAGTAGTGTATGCATATTTTGTTGTAGTTATGTTTGAGGTATTGTAATTAGTCTTAATTGATTCATTTTGTACATAATTAACCTGATTCATTCATTATTTCTTTCTTTAATTCATTTATAAATATAATTGATATTTTTGGAATAAAATAGAATTTTTGGATAATAGAGAGTGATGTATATCAATAACTGTCTCCCAGTGAACGATCTGGAATAAACTAGTAGAAATTATATAAATAAATAATGATTGAACAACCATCTGGATTGTGATTATGCTATAATAACGACACATAATTAACAAGCAATTCAGATGAGCAGTTAGTCTACCTAGCCAAGCCCCCCCTTTTTTAGTCTTTTTTTACTATTTTGTCATTTTGTTATGGCTTGCACGTCAAGCATAATGTACGGCATGCTCTGCGCCACCTTTGCGAATGTTTCTCCTTTAATTGGTAGGGTAGGCCTAAAAAAGGCTAACAGTTGAGGGTAGGTTGTCCCCCCCAACCTTTGTGCATGTCGCACATTCCTCCTTGAAAGGGCAACCCAAGATGGCTCCCTTAAGAGGCACTTTCCTCACACCCTATAAAAGGGAACCTCATATTCGAAAGGAACGCATCTTAGTCAGGTGATATTATATTCAAAGAGCTTTGACAAATATTGAGATAATGCAAATTACAAGGATTAGAGCCCCTCCTCGAACATACACGCTTCATGGTGGAACTAGTAACCAATTCTTGAGTGTTAGTGTGGTTTGGTTCTTCCTACCCTCTAGCTTATCATCTTGATCAGGTTCTCCGACCTCGATTAGTTGGAGTTGTTTGTGGGAAGACTACTCTATTTGTTGAAATGCTAACGAGTGCACTTGAGCAAAAATAGCCTCCAAGTGTAAGAAGTTTGACGAACTTGTCATCCCTCCGAGGGACTTAGGTTCAAGAAGGAAGCCGACTCCTTCGTAACGAGAGAAGTCCCCCCGTCGCTAAACGGGAAGGAGATCGAAGAGTCTCCCAAGCTCCAAACCCCAAGTCAGAGGGGCCTTGACCCCCTCGACGAGGCGAAGGAGGAGGAGAGGTGTTGTTGAGTGCGCCTTTGATCTCTTATGAATGTGGGACGCAGACTGGCAAAGATGATGGGAGACACCTGGGCCCAGAATGACATGATAGCCAAAGCCAAAGGAAGTCTTGTGACTCGAGAGGCCCTGCTTAAGGAACCACACCTACACCATGTCCATCGGGTCAAGGTGGAGAACACCTGCTTCCAATGGTAGTTTGATGAGCTATGTTAGCTGGTCTATCGTCAGGTGGAGAGTAAGAGGAGTTATGGAAAGGGAGAAAGAATTTTCACTTAAGTAGATTAGAATTTTGTAATTAGCTAGACAAGAAATCATAGGACTAGTGGTTCTCTAATAGGGAGAACAACTTAAGTAGGGGGGGGCATCTAGTCATAGAATATGTGGCCACTATTTCGATGAAATTAAGGTACCAATTTGGATGTTTTTGGGGGTGGGTCAAACTTTTTCCAAATCGTAGCCAACCATGCTGATGTTTACAGAAGGGGCAAGTTGCCACTACCAACCAATGTAGCCAATTATGATAGTAAGATAAAGTTTAAAACCTACTTCACCATGATTCATTTTTTGCCATTCTTTCTCAACAATTGGCTTGTGTGAATCCTTGAACACTCTTGAGCACGTGAAAGACCAAAGTAAATGATGTGCAAGTAAGTGAAGAATCTTGCAAGTTAAAACTTTAGGGGTGTTTGGTACGTGGGATTAGCACTAATTCCACCCACAATTTCGTATTTGGCACTTCTAATTCTAAAATCACACGATTCCGGAATTAGGGGTATAATTATGAAATTAGACAATTTCATGCCCCATAGAATTACCTAATTCCGCCTGCTTCTCTTTTTTAACTAATTTTTTCCTTATTTCACTAACTTATTCCACCAAACAAACACTTCAAGCAAAATAAAACTCCATAATTCTTTTGACAAGATAACCCTTAATTCCTCCATTCCTACTACTTCTAATTTATATTCTTCCTAATAATTCCCCTTACCAAATAGCACCCAAGGTAACCTTTGAAATCCCGCCTAAGGTGTTTTATCCACCTTTTGGAAAGAGATCAAAGGATTGATGTGTGGTTTTCTTCCAAAATGTTGAAGTGGGAAAGAAAAATGTGGGTGAATGATTTAAGATGATTTCATAGTTGAATTAAGATTAGGCTTGGATTTCATGCATTTCCCTATCCACTTTCTCACGAGCGCAATTGGCTAGTCGGCTATGCATGTTCTATAGCTAAGTGTGTTAACTTAAGACCCGTCACCATGTTAGTCCTCATCTTGGCCCTTCTCCACCTTATGGCTCCTTTATTGATAAGTCTAGGGTCTATTGCCTTCACTGCCATCTTTCTCCTCCCCTCCATTGCATGAGGAGGTGGAGGAGGAGCCTTACACAATATTGCTATATTTTCTACCAAGGAGGGAAGAGATTACCCTCACAAAAATAAATCCAAGAGGCTCTTGATCAGACTATTCGGATTCCAGTCCACTTGACCCGATCTGCTCTGAAATGCGAAGAGATGCGGGTCAGCTCACTTCCTTGATGGTTACACGGATCCTCTTCACTTCCTTGGTGGTTACAGGAGCCGTCTCCACTTCCCTGGTAGTTAAAGAATTGCCCACCTACATGGTGAAAGGGGGAGAAGCCCAAATGGAACCCAATCGCATGAGAACAATGGCATGGGACCGATGGCGAAAGGGAGAGGAAATTTATATTTTTTATTTTAATTTCATATGGAGTGAATATCAAGAGTTAGATCTCCCGTATACTCATATAGGATAAAATTGAGTTACAATCTCTTATTTTTATGTAGATGCTTTACTTATTTTTATTTTTCTTAACTCTTACATTTCTCGTATTTTACAAATTCTTAGATGACCTGACCTCGACGACAGCTTCCAAAGCCCATTACCTATGTACTCTGATCGCACCCTACCGTAATCGCCTGCCAAGTGTGCTACTCCCAAATCCACCTCAGGGAAATTATGCTTTGTCATTAGATTGTATCCAAAGATCTTCTTGTACCCAACGCTCGTGAGCACCTCCACTATTTAGACTTGGATTTAATTCCCCATCTTTTACGAGTATATTCTTATTACCACGATAATGCCACCCACCTGTTTTCTGCTCACCTGTCTAGGGCTCCAAACTGAGGTTGTTTGGTGTCCCTACCCATATTCTGTCCATGATATCCCCCCGCATATCTATACGATATCCACACTTTCTAATAGGAAACCGATGGTATGGTGTAACTCCCCGGTAGAACATTCATATATGAACGAATTGTTGAATTTGATTTCTGAAGAATATATTTCCGTTTGGACCCTTGAAAGCACTCCCCCGTCGAAAAGTTGCATTTCGCTAAAAGCACATCCAACCCAAGAAATTAGTTAACCAACGATCTCAGTCCAAATCGGTAGAGGTTGGGAGCATAAAAACCAAAGCGCCCAACACCCAAAAAGTGAAAGCCCGAAAAGATGAGGGTCGATACAAAGCAAAGTAGCAATTGTTTATCTTGTTTTACGATCATATTTGGTAGCGGCGCGCACTGATCGGATAGGATCAGATTTCGATAAATTCATATTGGATTTACCCTTTTTTAAATTGAAATTTTTGACATTTCAAGGTTTAATCTAATCCAATCAAGTTTGTAATATTTTGGATTAGATAGGATTAGAATGAATTTTTTCTTATTTTTGTATATGATTTTATGATTTGTACGTGATTTTCTATTATTAGCTGATCTAAAGTTTAAAATTTGAAGTTTATTTTTACCTTATTAAGTTATTAACACAATGGCATTAACATCTAACAAAGTAAAAAGATTTATTCTAAAGATGTGCAAAATTATTTATTTCATTTACACAATAATAAAATAGAGAAACCAACATCACCAAAGATAATAAAGAAGTAATATACATATTATTATATTACAAGCCCTTTAGCATTACTGATTTATTTCTTTTTATTATATGTAATATATGTGTGTGTATACGTATAAATGATATTGTTACGCTTAAAATTCACATAGAATTGGATCGGATTATATGGTCATATTATAAATTTTATGAATTTTAGATTAAATTGGATTGGTAAATGTTATACTTCAGATCTAATTCAATTCAAACGAATTGGATCATGATTTAATCCAATAGGTGTATATCTTTTGTTTGACCGTCGGGTTAAGAGATGTTAAATACTTAATCTGTCACTTAACTCATTCTACACTTGCATCGAGTTAAGGATATGTTAACTCGAGGTAAAATTATTTCATATATCTTATGAAATAATTTTAATTTGTTAAAATATTTAAATAGATTAATCTATTTATTTTATTATTTTATTTCACTTATTTCATATTTCCTATTTATTTAAAAAAGTTGTTTGAGGTCGCTAATCAGTTTAACAAGAATTTCTAATTTTTATGCGGGTACAAATCCGTTGGTGACTCGACTCTAAAACGCCAAATTCACGTCATCTTCCAATGTCAAACTTGTTAGATTCCAAATGCCATCCTCTCCCTTCCATCCATTGCAAAGCTATGGATATTGTCGTCCTCGTGCAATGATGCATCATTATTGCTGCGTTGCTTCTATGCATACAAGGACCACATCCACGGAAATATTCTTCTCATATATTTTTCCTGGTCTCAAATTAATTCCACCACATTCATAATGTCGCAAAGATACTAGATTGAACAGGCGTGAATATATTCATAAGAGACTGTGATTGATTCAAGTCCATGGAACCACTATTAGGTCATTAATTTTCTTAGTTAAACTGCTTGGATTTAGACCTTATAAATAGTACCAAAGAATGGGTTAAATTAGAGACATACCGAAGCACCTGGATCAACATTAATCATATGAAAAACTAACTACAACGGTGATCTTCTTGAGATAACATAAAACTTGCAATATCAGTCCAATACTCTGAGTCGTAAAAGCAACATCGATCTGATTGAGTAAGTAGACATGTACAATTTCTACTCGCCAATTACTTGAAAGTTGTAAATAAACAATATTGCCACAACAAATTAAGGCCTCACCATTCTGGTTTACCACCAATGCCACAAAGTTTGGCCCTAGTGGATGTCGAACAACCCCTTAAGAATCCAATTCCTTGCTGTAGCATACTAAGCTTCATCGAACCTCCTAACTAAGCTCTTTTGAACTTTGAATATGATTGTACATGAATTTGAGTCTTAAATTAAATAAAACCTTTATCTTCCAAGCATACTTTATTAAACTCATTATCTTGCTTGGTTGCAAAGATCATCACATCATGTAACGATCCGGTTCCCGAGTCCCTACGAGACACGAGAATCGGACCGACTCGACTAATCCCAAGACCCAGTCGTCCAACGAGGAAGTAACCAAAAGACAGTAAAATAAACCACATTCAGCATGAATATAACTAACAGTAAGAAAGTACAGCAGTAAGGAAAGAAACTACTACGGTAGGTGCCACCACAACAGTAAAACAACATTTATCATATAACAAAAACTGCAGGTAAAGAAGGTACAGCGGAAACAAAAACTACTCACTAGAACAGAAACAAAAGAGGTACAAAAGGCTGTGGTAACTCTACTGGACCCTACTCGGCCCAGCGTCCTCTGCAGCCGCCGACCCTGGCTGCTCAACACCTGATCCTGAAAAAGGTAACGAGTGTAACACGTCAGCAAAACGCTGAGTAGAGTAGCAAACTAACTAAGGCAACAGTAGAGTGTACAGTAGCTGTTATGTTCTATTAGTTCCTTTATTCACATTTTTCAATTTTTCTCACTATTTCATTTATTTCTCAGATCCTTTACTTGATCTCGAATGTCCTCGTGGGAACGATCTTGATTGCAGTCTTTTCCAAAAGTAGAAGTAGCACGTGGTGCTCTCCTGGCCGGGAGAGTCCCCCGTGGTGATCCTACCCTCAGTCAACCACCCCAAGGTCACTGACAGACGTAACGGTGACTACGGCACGCGCGATAAACGCACAGGTAGCTAGCCCGCACTGGCACGCGGTCAGTCGTTTCCGTTAACGGGTGCGCCCAAAGCACAGCACGGAACCAGGGCAGAGCCCTCTCAGTAACAGGGGTCCAACCCCTCCACAGTAACCAAACCGGGGCCTTGCCCCTCCACAGTCCGCGCACCCTCGCCTGACTACCCTGGTTTGCCCTAGTGGGCCTAACAAGTCGGTGAAGGAGGCTAGCAGAACCCCGGGGCCCGTGGGGTAGCTAGTACTCTCCTAACACTAGTAGCTCTCCTCGGTACTACGTACACGAGGGCCAGCAAGTCGGTACAGAGCGGCCAATCCTAACCCCGGGTCCCTGGGTGGCTGGCCCCACTCTGCACTAAACAGGTACAGGTACTTCCCTTGGTACTGCGTACCCAAGAGACAGTACGAACAACATCTCAGTTCCATTCCTTTCTCTTTCCAGGAGTTCCACTCCTAATTCCCCGTAGGGTTCCATCCTTTAATCTCAG
Source organism: Thalassia testudinum (assembly GCA_037157565.1). Lineage (NCBI taxonomy): Eukaryota > Viridiplantae > Streptophyta > Magnoliopsida > Alismatales > Hydrocharitaceae > Thalassia > Thalassia testudinum. The sequence continues at coordinate 159,317,614 of JAZHRO010000073.1, forward strand.
AACATCATATGTTTCACTTTCCAGATTCACGTTCTCAAAATCCATGATCTCAAACATGTTTCTTTATTCATAACAGGCAGCTGTTAATTAAATTTACAGGCAGCTTTATATATTCCTTTCCATTTTTCCAAGACTGCAGTAATATACATTCCACTAGTTTTTCCATCCTAGGATTCATGCCATACCCTAGGATCTATCATACAATCTAGTTTTCCGGCCCTAGGATTCATGCAACACCTAGGAGCTATCATTCCATATATTTCTCATTCCTAGGATTCATGCAATGCCCTAGGTTCTAGTTATGGTTCCATACTTTAACAGATTTTATTAATACTTAAAACCACTCTACCAGGTACAACGGGAGTAATGGGGGCGTGATCGGGAATCCCGCGCGCCTCCGCGACTCTCAAGACTGCAACCGAACGAGGTCCTATCACAAGGGTCAAACACAAGGAGTGTCTCAAAACAGTGTATAGCTACTGTAGACGGGTAGAGGAATTAATTCCGAAACGAACGCAACTCGAATCGCGGAAAACGGAGCCCAAACGGGCCCTAAACGGGTCGAAAAAGACGATACTGTGCAAAATCAGACGTCTGGAACTCCTTCCAGACGTCTTAAAAAGTGGATCAGAGAATTACCTGTTTCAGCGTGGTTTCCCAGACGTCCAGAAGTCTGCGGGGATGTCTGCCCTAGATCCCAGACGTCCGATGGTCCTTCAGGACGTCTGGAGGTCACTCCCGCCGTCTGGTACAACCTCCAGACATCTGATTCGCAAAGGATGACGAATCAGCGAACCTACGCACAGCCAACCCCCCTCCCTCAGTACGGTCAGTCGACAAGAAGGAAGAAGAAAGCGGAAACTCACCTTTCAGACGTCTGTATGATCTTACAGACGTCGACCTTGCCGTCTGGATATCAACCCAGACGTCTGTATGATCTTAAGGCTGCGCGAGGAGGAGAGAGAAGGTGGTCGCAGCGCGCCTGCAGCCGCAGAGAGAGAGAGAGGAATCGCAGGTCTGCACGCACAGGCGCGCAGACGAATCTCCCGTGCGAACATAACTGTTCTCCAGACGTCTGTAAACGATCCCGGACGTCTGGTCAGACGTCTGGATGTGATCCCAGACATCTGGTCCGATGTCTGAGCCACCTCCCAAACATCTTAAAAAACGTCTGGGGCACGCATTCGTTACCCATCACTCTAGTGCGATAATATTTTCACTTATCTTTTAAAATATTCCTATTTGTTTTAACAATATATCATCAGATGGGGGTGTTCACTATTGTCGTGAGCACATGGTTCGTATCACGACGTGCATGTTGCAAATTTAAATCAGAAAAGTAATAACATTAGAAGGGAAAAAAAAAAAAAAAAACTTCGCATGATGACACACGTCACAAAGAATATTATAAATTGACATTTTTATTGGGAGGAAAAGAAATCCTTGTCGGATGGGATGTTACAAGGGGTGTCCGCGAATTCCAATACAAGACAACACCTGGGACAAATAGTTAAGTCATTTATGTTAGTTCCTTGTTTGTCTAATTGAAAAGTGATGTTACATCTGTATTCAAATGCTAGAGCCTATTTTCAACTTGCTGCTGTGATTTCACCGGGGACGATCTTGTTTGTTCCATCGAGGAGAGCTTATTTTAATCTCAATGTAGTGTTTCCCGCTGCGAATGATCTTGCTTGTTTCAATTTCCAATCAAGTAAAATATATCGCCACTTTCCACAAATATATCCAAAGGTCAACGTCCTTTATGAAAGGATGTAAGTTAGAAAATGAGCGCTGCAATGCATGGGCCCCACCGCAGGCTTTCACTTTCTTTTTTTTAAAGATTTTTCCGTTAAAAAGAGAAAGAATAAGGTACAAGAGAAACATCTATCCCTCTAAAGGGAAGGAAAAAATATCCTGTTGAATGAGAAAATTTCAAGATACAAAATAATAAGATAAAAAATAAGGGAGAATAAAGAAGAGACACCTTGGAAATCAGACAATCTCTTGAAAAATATCGATTCTACATTTGTAGAATCAACAAAATATCAACAGACATCTCATTAAATTATGTCATGGAATTTTATACAAGATCACATGTGATCCCCAACATATAACAAACAAAATAAAAATATAAGAAAAAGAAAATGAACAACCACCACAACGAAGCAACAAATACAACAACATCAAGCATACACCAAACGGGCGCTGGCCGAACATACGCCAGCCAAGGCACGTCGATTGACTATCGGCTGATGTACTACAGTCGAACACCTGTTCGTCGAACCTCGCGTTGAGGCAGTGATGAAAACACTGCATCCACCTGCTGACTAGCGCTGACCCGCTTGGCATCGCCACCCCTCAACCGACAGATCCATGTCGCAGCTCCCCAACGCCACCAATCGACAATTGGAGAAGCTGCACCACCCAAGCCTCAAGTGAGGAGAACATGCCATCGCCGCATGCATCGTCTGTGACCTCTCGTCGTTGTCGTCGACTTCCACATATTTGTGCAGGTCATTTACTTCAAAAAAGCAGCTCACACCAAAAAGTTAACTTGTGGGGTTCACCACCACTAAAAAAAAAAGTAACCCATCACATCATAGGTGAAAAAATTAAAATATATTAATTGAAAATCAAAATACATCAGCTAAAAATAATTTTCCACAAATGAAAAATAAAAATACACTAGTTGAAAATCAAAACATATTGGTTGAAAATAGTTTACCATCAGTGGAAAATGATTTTCGACCTAAAAAGTAATTTTTCACTGGTGAAAAATAACACAATGGTTGAAAACGAAAACATACCAGTGTGTTTTGATTTTTCCCTTTGGATAAAAAATAATTTTTCACCGATGTAAAATCAAAATATATCGATGGAAAATAAAATATACTAATGTGTTTTAACATGTCACCGATGAAAAATAATTTTTAATTTTTACTTATGAATGAAATGTGAATTTCCACCTATAAAAATAAATTTTATACTTGAAAAATATTTTTTTACCTATAAATAATAATTTTGTCGAATAAAAAAATCAAAACATTCCTATTAAAACCATCACCTATAATGAAAACACATGATTCTCTCCCTATGTATATTACAAAATATATTATACGATGCATTTCTTTACTATTTTACGTTATGAAATTTCGAGCATGAATCTGAGAAGAGGGATAGCTTTGCAATCCGTTGCAGCAAACAATTAAGTACTTATGTTTGTAAACTAACTGAAAGCTCGAGAAATGGAATATTGAATTGCAGATGTTGAGGATCATTCCTCGGTAACCAAAAGGCATCCAACATCAGAGTTATCTTTTCTCGATTAAATTCGGATTTTGGTTGTCATCACGATGATACGTCAAATAAAAAAAAAAAGGTAAAATTTAGTTAATTGAGATAATGGAATCATGAAAAAATGCTACTAGAGTTACATATAGATAAGCAAAGAATATAAGCAAAACGTTCCACTTGTTGGGAGAACAAAGGGCTGAAGGGGACAATTCCAACGACCGGAAAGGGAGCCTTCCCTTGTGCCGTCCCATTTTTTTGAAGAAAGGGAAAGAAGGGATATATTCCTCCTCTCACTATTAGGGTTGGGAAAGTAGGAGGGAGATTTAAATTCGGGACTTTATTCCCCGTGACTATTTCACTTTGTATGGCGTCTTCTACTACAATTTACTGTCTATTTCAGCTCGAGTGGCTTTTGCATAACGTTGGCGTTCATCATCGGCCTCCTGAAAGTTCACACTACGTAGGTTTGACTTGATGAGGGTCAGGCTTTATTTATTGGGAACTTTCTCGAAACAAATTAAGTTTTTTCATTCCTTCCGTTCGAGAGATTTAACTTATAATTAAAAAAATTAAAATATACACAAATATAATACTTGACGTATTTTTTTTATTTACATATGTGTGTGGGTGTGATCTTCATTTTAAGACTCATATTTAATATAAAAAAATAAAAAAATATAAGTACGATTACGTGGTAAGTTTAATCTTATTTAAAAAAATCTTCAATATTTTAAATTAAACCAATATCAATATAAAATGATTTTAATGATTTTTATCGATGTAAAATAATTTTATTATTAATTTAGCAGTGTTGATAATTATGTTTAGCATTGATAGTTCCTATCATATAATAGTATTTTACATTAATTCTTTACATAAAAAAAGAGACATGTGATGTGATCTTTAATTTTAAATTTATTTTTTTAATTAGCTCAGTTTCTTACGTTACGGTATATGTCAACTTCAATATTTTTATACTCAGCATTAGTGGTAGGATGTAAGGATGTAGGCATAGAGATATCCTGGGTAGTAAAAACATATTTTTAACATTTTTCATTGAAGTTTAAAGTAATCGTTTAGATTCATTTCAATTACAACCAAGAACAGTTATTATTATTATTAACCACACAATTTTGAAAAGACATATATGTAAGTGCAAAGGTTTGCAAGAGTATATTAGAAATTTCTAATGAGCTTAATTAAATGCTTAGGAAAAATATTCTTCGCAAATGCATGTATGAATTTTACAGAGTATTATACAGAAGTTATCAAATATATATTTTACAAATTTGTATTATATTTTTATAAACTTAACAAATTTATAAATCACTTACGTAATGTTATGATATTTATATGGATGTTTTCATATAATTACAAGATTGAAAATTGATTAGTAACGCATTATGTGTGTTACGACCCGAATCTAACTCTTCGTGGAAAATAAGTCAAATCTAAAAGTATAACATTCCATACATGTAATATAGTTAAGCATAATTAAAGACAACAAACGTAACAGTAGTCTCAAGTAAACATCACGTCATAGGCAAAAATGGAGTTTACTAACTAGTCATCACAACAAAAACAGAAAAACGTATAGCAACATTACGGGTTCCAAATGTTCTAAAAAGAAACACTCACGAAACCAGTAAGACAGCGTATCCGAAGCAGAAACGGATAACTAGAACAGACTATGGCTGGACTCGACTAGGCCCAGCCCCCTCCGCAGCTGATGGTGCTAACTGCTTACCTCCCTTACTGAACGTAGTGGCAAACGTCAGTAAAATACTAAGTAGAGTAGCAAACTTAAGAACATATAAAACATTTAACTGTTAAAAGGAGTAAACTATTTATGCAATTTCAGTTATTCATAGAGTTAACGTGTTCTATTCATAATCACTAATTGTTTAGTATATAGGCATTCTAGTAAAGGTCCATGTCATCACTTGATTCATATGTTCCCTATGGGAACGATCTTGTTGTGATTTTCCTGCGATGCAGGACGTACACGTGGTACTCTCCTAGTCGGGAGAGTACCATGTGGTAGTTCTACACCCGGTCTACCACCTCGAGGTCACGGTTGTGACATAGCGGTAACTACGGCACGAGTAATAGATGCACTGGTAGCTATCCCGCACTTGCACGTGGTCACTCCTTTTCGCTAACGGGTACGCTCTAACGTAAAACACAGAACAGGGGCTATGTCTCTCACCAGTCTGCGTACTCTCTCTCGACTATCCTGGTTTGCTCAGTGGGCCCAACATGAGTCGATTTAGGGAGGCCATTCCTATCCCGGGTCCCAACCTAGGCGAAGGCTAGGCCTCTTCCTACACAAAAGTGACAGTAGCTCTCCTCAGTACCACGTACACGAGGGGCAGCTCACTTTCTGTACCAAAGTCCAACCAACAGTCATGCATGTATAGGCAAGATTATTCCATCATACATCAGAATTTCCATGTCACAATAGTTTAGTTACTTTTCTAGTTCCCCATAGGGTTCGTGCATAATACTTGTCTCACACCATGAAGTGCATGCATCTCCATTTACAATCAAATTTTAATCATGGAAATAAGCAGTTTGTGATATAACAGTCAAAGCATTTAGCTACATCGTTGAGTTTCTATTTTCTTACAATGTGGAAATGATCATCATGCATATTTAAGTTGTGTCAATCAAGGTTCATGTATTGAATGTAAACATGCATCATTCTCAATCCTTAGGGTTTACTTCATAACTTAGGTTTTAGACAGAAAACTCTTGTTTTGACATTTGCTTAACCGAACCAATCAAAAAGAGTAGAGGAAGACCACTCTACCAAGGGGTACGGGTGATATGGGGGCATGAGCAGCGTATCCCGTTACCTCTGTAGGTCCCATGCATACCACGAACTAGAGGCCTACACCAAATTATCTGTCAAATCAGGCATTAATTTCGTTGACTAACATTTCAGCATGTCAAATAGGCTCAAAACAGTGTAGAAACAACTCTAAAAAGTAGGAAATTCAGAAAGATTTCCAATGATACCTTGATTGCACGATTTCAACCTCATTGGGGCCCTGAACTGGCCCAAACATTTCTCCTGGTTCACCTGAACCAAACAAGGCGAGTTGGTCTAGACCGGGCACCAGTTAGCTGCAGTAGTGCACCCTGACCAAAATCAGACGTCTGGGGTGAGTCCTAGACATCATAAATGCGTGCAGAATCCCACCTTTCGCTCTTGCTCCTCCCCTCGTCGTCTGCTACCCCTTACAGCCATTTGAAGGTGTTACCGGACATCTAGCACTTCGCCCGGTCGTCTGGGTGTGCAGCCGAACGTCTGACACCACCTCCAGACCTCCGAAAGCACCTCGATTGCTAAACCAGCGCGCCTTCCCAACGCCTCTCGCCCCTATGCAGACCTACGAAGCTACAAATGACACGCTACGACAACTAGGGCAGCTCACACACAATGCTGAGCCCTCAGGCAAAGCTTACCTCGGTACTATGTGCGTTTTCAGACATCCAGAGCATTTCCTGGACGTCCGCAAAGCCCTCCAGCCATTTGTAAAGCGTTGCAAACGTCTAATAACCGCAAAAATGCCCCTAATCTCCACGCGCAGGACCTCCTTGCAGCGTAACTCCTCCTTGGGCCTCGCGCTGTAGCAACTGCAGCACGTCCTCTCCCTACCACTCTCTCCTCCTGCACACACTCCCCTCCCCCTCACGCTCTTCCTCTCTCTCTTGATCTCTTAGCCTCCACCCTCTCCTGCCACTTTCTCCTTCTCCCACTGGTTACAGGGAAACGGAAGGAAGGAGATGGGCACGTTGCTTGAGATAAGAAGTGGAGGGTGGGGGTGAGATTTCCGAGGTGGATTTTGGGGTTTTAAAGGGAAGGGGGATAGGGTTTTGGGGGTTGCGTAGGGTGGTGTGGGGTCGGGAAAGTTTCACCTAACCCTGTAGGATAATTCCTAGGGGTGGTAGAATTATGCTAAACCCCTCCAAAAGCCAAAAATACTCCACATGGGATTTTTTTGGTATGCAGAAAATTACAACAAGATCTCTAAGATTCAGGAAAAGCCAAATGACCCCTTATGAAGGGTCATTTCAATGTGTGCATGTATTGCTATACACAATATTATTAGCCTTTTAACTTGGGTTGAATCATTTGGAGAAAATGTATGACATGTTATAGGATATCCAGCAATTATCTAATATTTGGACATGAGTTGGTGTTTGCTCTCGGGATTAATTGGTGTAATAAGTTGTCTATCAAAGATCAATAAATTATTAATGATTTTATTTATAACTAAAAATTACTGATGATATAGAAGTAATGAGATGCATAAGAAATATTTCAATTCCAACACCACCTTCCCCCCACCCCCCAAATGACTTTAAGCATCCGAACTAGTAGAAAAAATAGGCTTTTCCCCGATAACAGGCCAAAAAATTAGGGTCAAGAATACAAGAAGCATGTTCTCTTGATTTCACTCCAATGCACTCTACTTCATGTTGCATCTTTCTCTTCATTTCTTTTTTCCTCCACGCGTTCCAGACAATTCCACACTTAGCTACGCGCTGCATCTTGTACCTCCACTCCGCCACCCGTTTCGCGTCGATCTGTGGTTAAGCTATGCCTACCCGCAATAGCTTAATTATGCCTCCATTGCTTCATCCTTGGAGTTTAGCATCAAGGTCCGCCTTATCTCTTCCACCCCGCAACTCCTAAATATTCTTTGTTCCCACTAAATCCCTCGGCGGTTGTCATCCCTTGGCAGTACATACCTATATCAAGAACCACTTGTTATTAGAATATATTTAATGGAGTCAATTGATGTAAGCTAAGAGTCGATTCACGTAAGCTACCGATAACTATTTTTTAATTCGTACCTTCATGCTGAAGTGAAAGAATTCATCACCGTAAAGTATAAAACTTAATTTCACCAACGACTAATATAATTTTTATTGATGTATTTTAATTTTTTATTAATGAAAATTTAACATATTGTATGTTATAAAATATATTATCTAATATATCTTGATTTTTAGTTAATAAAAAATAAAAAAATATCGATCAAAATATATTATATATTATAAAATAAATTACTCATTATATTTTAATTTTCAACGGATATCTTAAATTATGTTTACATTATTTGATTTTATATATTTATTATAGAAATATAGTTAAAATTGATCTTTAATAAAAAAAAAAGAAAAAAACTAATGTCGAGAGGGCAACGTAGCAATTAAGAAAAAGTAAAAAACGTTACATTAACAGTAAAAGAGGGAAATAAATAATTAATAGGAATGGTATACACTACAATATTTATCCCACGTAATATAGATTTGTCAACAAATTAAATCCCAGTGGTGAAAGAAATATTTGATTCATGACGTTCCATCTACGAAACATGACTGCCCATCGCATTCTAAGGCACCGAGACAAAGTTGACTTAATCGAATCGGGAAGAAAGAAGGGAAAGCCCCACCTTCACCCCAGATCGATCACCTTTGGTCGATCGCCTCCCCCCACCAACCCCCCACTCGAGATCTTCCTTCTCTTTTTTTTGGATCATTTCTTCTTCTTTGATTCAATCCTCTCCTTGCCATGTGCTTGTCTTTTGATGCTCGTGAAGGTCGGTTGTCGTTCGTGGTTGCGGCGGTTAGCGGACTCTGATGTGGTTGTGGTGGTTGGCAGTGTATGCTGCAGCTGTAGCAATCAGTGGCGCGTGTTGCGGTCACATGGCCTCGATTTGTGGTCGCAGTCGTGGCGGTCTCCAATCCGATTGCAGTTGCGACGTGCTAGCGGTTGTGGGCTGCAGTCATGGTCGTGGCATGCTGAGGTCGTGGGCTGCAGTTGCAGTTGCGGGTCTGCGGTCATGGTTGCGGCATGCTCACTGTCGTGGGCTACGGTTGCGGTTGCAGCATGAAACGACTCGCCGCTTTTAAGTTGGATAAGACGTCTGGAGTTTTCATTAGACGTCTGAATTAATGGTCGGATGTCTGAAAGTAAGGAAAATCGTATGTATTTTTGCCTTTCGCATGCATGCGACAAGCATGCATTTTCTCTCTCCTCCGGCCTCCTTACCCCAAACCCTAACCCATCTTTATTTAAACCCCCACACCCTTCATCTTTCTCCCCATTACCACCAGCCACCACCTCCATCTACTTTCCCTCCTGCCGGCAGCTACCTTCCTCTCCTGCCTCCAGCGCAACGAGTGGAGAGAAAGAAGAGAGACGGGACGCGGAGGAGGAGAGGAGAGTGTGAGCAAGGAGCAAGAGCGTGGGAGGAGCTCGCGAGGGAGTCGCGGGAGCTCGAAGGAGCTCGTGCGGAAGGAGTTGAGGATGCGTGCGAGGAGGAGGAGCTCGCAGGTAGAAGCCTTGGCCTCCTACAACCGCTGGAGGCGCTACTGCAGCTCCTGCGGGCGAGCTCGCGGGAAAGCTCTGCGTACTGGATAATTTTCAGTATCAGACGTCTGGAGTAACAGAGGGACGTCTGGAGCTAAAGCCGGACATCTAAAAGCACCCTTAGTGCCTATGTACATATTTCTGCATGGTTTCCGACCATGCAGGCCTTACTGTAGGAGACTTTTAGCCGATTTTGGCTCTGCGTGTGTGTATGTAGGTGTAGAGCATTGGAAAGGCGCGGGGTGCACCCTTCGAGGTGTTTTTGGACATCTGGACACGTCGACAGACGTCTGATTGCACTCCTAGACGACCGGAAGTAGAGTCCGACATCTAGAACTCCCCTCAGACGATCGCGGAAGGATTCGGACGTCCGAGGTAGCCGTAGGAAAACTCAGGGTGAGTGTTGACGTCATTTAACACGTCTGGGGCTAGAACCAGACATCTGATTTTGGGCAATATGAGTGTTTTTGGCCTGTTTAGGGCCGAAACGGAATCGAATTTCCGCAAACGAAGTACCGTTGTTTTTCGCTTGAGTTTCTCTACGAGTTAGTCACTTGTATACGGTTTTGCGCTCGTTTGATGTGGTTGGTCAATTGTATAGGTCTCCAGCCAGTTGAGTACGTGGGAACCGCGGAGGCGATGGGATCTGTGATCCGAGCTCCCATTCCTCCCGTGTTTCTCAGTAGAGTGGTTTGCTTTCATTATCAAGATTTAATAAAACTAAGTGTATGTTTAGAATAACTTAATTGAATCCTAGGGTGTGAAATGAACTCTAGGGCAGAAACGAACGAATGTCGCTTGAGCTAGACTGCTTTCCTTGAGATGCATGCTAAACCAAATTGCTAGCAAATGTATTAGTTTATTGATGTGATGCTTTCTTTAGAAAACGCAAGCTGCTTGTTATACGAATGAAACCCGTAATGTGAATAGTGAAATCTGAGTGTTGGAAATGGAATGAAAGGAATATAAGCATGAACCCTACGGGGAAATTGGGAGAAGAACTTCTGTATATGGAAAGAACTTAGTAAGTAGACGGGAAGTGAGCTGGCCCTTGCGTACACGGTACCAAGGAGAACAACTGTCCCTTTAGTGTAGAGGGGAGCTAGCCGCCCCTTTGGGTTGAGACCTGGGGTTAGGTTTAGTCACTCTACACCGACTTCTGTTTGGCCTTCGTGTACATGGTATCGAGGTGAGCTACTTAGTGTATGGAGGGAGCTAGCCGCCCCACGGGGCCCGGGGTTAGGATTAGCTGCCCTATACTGACTCTTGTTAGGCCCACTGGGTAAATCGGGATAGTCAAACGAGGGTATGCAGACTGTGGAGGGGCGAGACCCCTATTTTGTTCTGAGGGCGAGACTCCTGTTCTGAGAGGGTAAGGCCCTATACTATTCCGTGCTGTACCTTTAGGCGTATCCGCTAGCGGAAACGACTGATTGCGTGCCAGTGCGGGATAGCTACCCGTGCGCTTATCGTGCGTGCCGTAGTCACCTCTACGTCGCGACCGTGACCTCGGGGTGGTTGACTGGATGTAGGATTACCACGAGAGACTCTCTTGGCCAGGAGAGCACCACGTGTATATCCTACATCATGGAAATGATTGCAATCAAGATTGTTCCCGTGAAGAACATGCCAGATCAAGAAATGATTAGATGAATAAAGGAGCAAACAAATTAGAAATACTTGGTTGAGCTAAATGAAAATTGATAATTAATTAATTACTTTTCTTAATTACATGTAAATGGTTAAATTATCACTTTACTCAGCGTTCGTTGACTCCGAAATTTTTTTAACTTTGTTCAGGTTAGGGAGTTGAGCAGTCAGCACTATCGGCTGCAAAGGGAACTGGGCCCGGTTGAGCTCAGCCTTAGCGGTTGACATTTTATGTTCCTTTACACTTCTTTTTGATAGCAAGTATTTTATTTTATGTAATACTGTTTCAGTTATTTTTCTGCTGTACTTTTCTCTGTCGTAGTTGTGATGGCCTGTAATATTGAGATACTGTTCGCTCTATTTCTTTTACTATCTCTTGATTGTTTTCTGTTTAATTATATTGCATGTGTGGTTGTGAAATATTTCCTGCCTTTGGTTATTTATCGTTGGACGACTAGGTCTTGGGATTAGTCGAAGCGAGTCGGCTCGGGTTCTGTAGGGATCTGGGATCGAGTTGTAACACAGCATGCTGTGATTTGGTGACCGATGCTTGACGATCGTGGGGGCTACGATCGTGGTCGCTCTACATGGCTGTTGTGTGGGGGTCGACCGGCCTTGTTGCATGTTGCAACGAGTTGTGGGAGCTGATTGGTGTGGCTAGATCTCGCTTGATGGAGTTGATTTTATCATTTTTTCTTGTATTTTTAGTTTTGTTGTTGGAACCATATGTGACCCGTACTCATTATGGTCGAGACTTTTGACGTGACACAGCTACTAATTAATTTGACCTTCTCATTAGTATGATTCTATGATATTTCATTTTGGTGACGCTGACATATCAACAAATGTAAGATTACTTCTCTTTCAGGTCATGAAAGAGTCCAACTAATTTTTCTTATCCTAGATTTTTTTTTTCTTTATTTCTTATCTCCTTATTTATGTTATTTTGATGTTTCTCCTATTTCTGCTGGACGTTACCTCCTTTTTATTAAAGATATTAGGCTTCTTCTGTTTTCCCTTCTCCGATGAAATACGTACTTTTATATTGGATTCTTCGTATTTTAATAGAATATTTATTCGCATAAAAAAAGAATACTTAATCGCAACGGGGACACAAAAAGCCATATCGATGTATATTAATTTGAAGATTCCGAAGGCATATGTCTTGCAACTGTAACGTTCCCACCAGTTTAAATGCCGTAACTCGTAGGTACCCTATCACACTATATCATCAAAAAGAAGACGGAAATATCTATAACTATAAACTATAACAGAATTTTTTCTACACGTGTCACTCCCTCCTCTTCTCCCCCACCCCTCGCTCTCTGCCTCTCCCCGTCTCTCCCTCTCTCTCTCGTTCTCCTTGATGCCGTCACTGCTGTCTCTCTCTCTCCCTCCGTCCCACGATCTCTCTCTCTCTCTCTCTCCAACGTCACACAGCATACGCATGTTACCGAAAAAAAATATTTATTTAATTAAAATTAAAAAAAAATCATGATACCTTAATCAAAAGATAGATACATAAAAATTGAAAATTTAACATATTTTGTTTGATAAAAAAATAAAATAATAAAAAAATAAATTTAAAAGTGAAGATCACGTAAAATTATGTTTAATAAATATATATATTCTTGAAAAGGTATTAATAAATTTTTTTTTACATCTTTATCATTAAAAATAATTTTTTTTACTTGAAATATTTATTTTCATTGTTAACGGATACAAAATAAGATTTGATCAAGCCACGTGTCGAGCTCCCCGATCTCCCTTGCTACCGTACTCTCCCCCATCCCTCCTTCGCGCTCTTCTCCCCGCTACCCTCGCTCTCTTACTTTCTCTCTCTCATTAAATGATTCCCCATCCCTCCCTCTTCACCCATCCCCCCCCGCCCCTCTTAACTTTTCTACTTAACCTTTTCTTTCCTGCTCTCTCCCACCTGCATATCATTACTTTGAGATTTTATTATTTGCTATGCTATATATTTATCTAATACTTTTTGTGCTTGATATTTTATTTATTTACATTTTATTTAAAAGATAATTTATCTATTTTTATAAATGTTAACTTCTATATTTTAATCATTCACATTTACAAAGATGTGAGATACAAATGTCGTTAAAAAAATTTTCATTTCATTGATATATTATTAAGAGACAATATTTTTTCATGTTAAATTTAATCATGATTTAGTTAATTTATAAGTTTTAGAAACATGAAATAAGAATCTAACAATATAACATATTCATGTTAATATCTTTGTAAATATGAAGTCATTGTTATCATTGACAAACTGATGACACATTAGATCTTACATGTATATGACTACTATCATCAAGCAAATTTGAATGATATTTTTTATTTTTGAGCTTCAAGAAATGTTTAAAAAGCTTAAGTATGCTTTAAATAATTATTCTATGTGAAATTACACTAATATAGTTGGAAAAGTTAAAAAAAAATGTAATTGGAAAAGCGGATAGAAGGTGGTAGCAGTTGAAAATGTGATTCATTTAAATAAAATATTTAAAAAATATTTGTTAAAATTTTAGATAATTTTTCTTTAGAGGAGATATCTAAATCCCATGTTAAAGTTGTATGGTTTGAGAAACAATATACGTCTATCTCTTTCCAACCTCACAACAGACGCGTCTGGACATAGTTTAAAAATAATTCATCTATTGAATCAAAATAAAAAAGGGTCATTTGAAAAAAATGAGAACATTGGACATAGTTTAAAAAAAGAATCATCTACTTAATCAAAATTAAGAGTTATGGTACCTTAATCAAAGGATGAATGTATAAAAAGATGAAAAATGATGTATTTCGTAAAGGTAGGAATAATAGAAAAATGTAAATTTAGAAGTGAAGGTTAGGTAAAATTATATTTAACAAATATTTATATTTTTGGAAAAATATTAATAAATGTATTTTTTATATATTTTTATCTTTAAAAGTAATTTCTTTACATAAAACATTTATTTGTGTTGTTGATAGATATATTTAGTATTATAAACATAATGATGCTAAAAATTATTTTTCACTTAACCATAACCTTAAAATACAAATTGTATGATTTTGTGTGACTTTTTCTTGACAAACGCTTTTAATGTATCCTAAAAGTGGATTTAATTGTGTTACTCCGTATACGTGACCAATATTATTTATTTATTTATTTTAGAGGCAAGACAACTATTTTTTTTAATAATTTATTTTGTATGAAATAGTATACATTGTACATTATTGTACTACTAAAAAAATTTATGTTCATCTATATATTAAATTATATTTATTTTTATCATCACGTAAAACTTTTCTGGTTATACATTTATATTTAGGTTGCTTAATAAAATTTGATGTAATAACTACAAATGTTGTTATTATTCTTTTTAGTTTTTTCCATATATATTGTATACATCATATATTGTTAGTGGGTCCCGTCGCTTACATGATTGGTGTTGTTTAATTGTTCGTGCGAATTTCCACATCTCTCCTTTTCTCTATTTTTTTCTCCTTATCGATCCCGCAGCGAAGTATGGGATCAAATACACTAGTATATATAATGTCTGGGAATGACTTTGGACCTTTTTGTCTACGCTAATTATAAGGATATTGTTTTCTACCATGGGTGGCTTAATGGAGTTCTTATGTATCTGTTGATATTCTTTAGTAAAGTTCCAAGTACACAAGTAGACGTTAAATATATAGTTGGGAGGAGAGAAAATTATGAACACCCTCAAGGGGGAAAGGTTATTCTTCATAGAAATAGAGGGAAGTAAAAATATAAAAAACCAATAGATAAGAAGTAAATGAAAAAGAAAATGAAGCATCTCCGATCTAAAATTGTATGACCTCTCGAAGAAGGGTGATCTCATGCTCGTAGATACAGCAAGTACCAATAATATAAACTAGAAGAATGTGTTTAACGAGAGGCTAAATTACAACGACTCGAAGGTCGAAAATGACCATTGACAAGCGTTAGTAGACTTGGCTGTAAAAAGCCCAAGGTCATACGTGGTCCTTGATGGGTCTCGGAAGACTACCAAAAGATTTGTTAGCGTAAGAGGTGCTATTTAGCCATTATCATCCATCACACAAGGGAGTAGCACGGCAAGCAACAGGCATACACAGAGGAGTACAGGGATTTGGTGACTCAGTTCCATCGCAAGGGTTATACGTCTGGGGGGAGGACAGAGCTCCCAACTATGCACTAGAATTTTGAGGATACGTGGTATTACATGATTTCGCTCCTCTCGGGGAGAGGCCTCTCAAATGGGGGCCCTTCCCTCTATTTATAACACGGGGGGGGGGGGGGGATTTGCACTCAATGGCCCCTAGTACCCCTACTAGTAAGCTACTTGTATGTTGTCAGGGCATAGGTGGTTAGGGCCATCTTATCATATCTTGTCCCTTTGCCTTACTAAATCTTTTGCTAGGCTGGGCTAGTGCCGATTGAGATCTGGTTGGTCTTAGGCGGGATGGGGTGTCAGTTCTGTTTGCATTCCCTATATTCGAGTAGCCGAATCCTTTGTTGGGTCATGTGTAGAGTTTTGGATTTGAGGGCATTTTTTACCCTTCATCATATGTCCCCACTCTCTAGCTAGTATGAACTGCCGAGAGAGTAGTGAAAGTGGCCAAAACTTTGCGGTATGTGATGCCCCCAGATGTTCTTCCGGCTGTATTGCAATAGGGGGAACATTTATGATTGAGGAGTTAGGTGGCCTTCATCTACTCTTGGTTGGTTGGAAGAGAACCCTCGTTAGGGGCGTATGAGCCTGAGTTTGCGTTGACCATAGGAGGCAATGTCGCTTGAACGTGGGACATATCTACTCGGGATTACGTTGGCCTTAGGAGGCGACCTGCCCCAAGTTCGAGCTGGCCTTAGGAGGTGGTGATTGCTGATGTTGGGGCTAGTGAGCTGCGACCTATATCGGCCTTAAAAGGCAGTAGAATTAAGTTGGGGGGCGTATCAGCTCGAGCTCATGCCGGCCTTAGGAGGAGGCAAAATTTGGGCGTGGGGCGTATCAGCCCGAGCCGGTGCTGGCCATGGGAGGCGACATAATTTGGACGTGGGGCGATGTCAACCTTAGGAGGCAGCACTTCGCCCAATTGAGACGCTGAGGTTGGCATTAGCTGTCGTTGCTGTGATAGGTCGTGGCCTGAAGCATCCTGCCCTTTTGGAAAGGCGCGAAAGGATTTTTGAATGCCCGTTGTGTAATAACGCGTGGGGTGCTTGACCGACAGTTTTATAGGTGCGGTCAAGCAAATGCAGGATCAATGTCGTATCTCGGAAGATTCGGTTCCTTGGGAATTGACAATCTGTAGGCGGTAAAAAGACGTTACCACCTCGGGAGCCTATGAGGTGGGGCTATAAATAGAGGCTTGTGGGGGCGAGGGCTTACTTCATGGCCTCTTACCCTCTTTTGCCTTGGTTGGGGGACTTAATAGTCACGGGGAGGAATGTTTGTGGCTCGTTCGTTCCCCTTATAGAGCTCTGTCGTTGAACTTCTGTGTGTTCGACGGAGTGGCTGAAGGGTGATTATGTGCAACTCTTCGGATCGAGGTGAGCCCCTTTTCATGGTCCCGCTCAACGCATGGGTTAAGGTAAGGGCTCTTATCTTTGGATACGCCTGTTGAGGCTTGGTGACCCCTCTGCGTGCTCATTTTACCTTATTTTTTAGCATAGACTTCTGGGGGTTTTCTTCGTCGGGCGATATTGGATCTCGTGGCGAGCTTTCCCGACCAAGGGTTCATCTCGTGTGGGGGAGGCTTGTTTGGCGAGGTGTGAAGAAGCGGTCCTCTTGCTCTTGAGGACTTCGAGAGGAAGCAGGTGGGGAGACGAGAAGGGGCAGGGCAGGCTCTCCCAAGGCACCCACATAGTGAATTCGACGGGGCATTTGTTGGGAGAGAGATGTGGTTGCGCCTCTCCTTCTGGACTGGTGTGGAGAACTCGCCGAACACAAGGTTGCAGGGGTGCCTCTTGGGGACTGGGGGTAGGTCACTCTTTTGCGGAATCGCAATGCTTCTCGCTTCACTCAGCTCCCTTGATCACTCCACGGTGGTGGACCATGGGCTGCTGTTGCCAGAAGCTCCGCTTGCTGGAGTGTATTTGCCCGGGTAGATGTGGAGCCTTGGTCAGATAACGCCTGCAATGCTCGTCCAGATGGTTGAGTCCATCTGCGGATTACTCATGGGAGGGGCCAGCTGAAGGCCTCGTGGTGTTGATTAGGTGGGGTACCTCACTGACATATTGGGAAGTACTCTGCAGCTCTAGGCAGCCCCGACTCCCTCAAGTGGTTGTTGCCATCCATCAACACCTGCTGAACTGGTAGCGGACTCCTCATTCAATCGCTATTCCCCTACAACAGGAGGTGCATGTCTTGGGAGTGGGACAATCCTTTGCTGCGGGGGGTAGGGGGCGTGGGAGCCCTTTCCTTACTGGGAGGAGGGGTGGGGGGGCGAGTGGCACTTGGCAGGGACAGATAGATTTTTGCTGAGGAGTCATTCAGGGCGGGCCCGTCAAAAGCTATAGGGCTTATTGGTCTTACTACTTCACTGTCACCCTATTCTGCTGAGTGCGAGCAGTCTGGAAGACCGAGGGCAAAATCGTTAAGTCCTGGTGCCACCATTCTCTTTGTACCAGCCTGTCATCTTTCAGCTGTAATTTAATCGGAGACAATAATCCGGGGAATGCAACAGTGTATGTTTATTGTAAAGGAAGAGAATTCTTCATTCCTTATATCAAGAATCGCTCGTATGCCAAGTGTGGGGAAATATTTTTCTGCTTTGAATTTTTTTACTCGCACAGGTTATGTGAACCGTGTTTTATGAGTTTCAACTTGATCCCTTTTGTTCGCTTGAACGACTTAGCATAGAGGCTTGTCTTGTTACTTTCACCCGGTTGATTACTGGCGGGACTGAATGAGATGCCCGTAAAGAGGGCTATTTGAGGTAGCGTCTGGGTGCATATGGCCTGCGCCTATGATGGTGCAGGTGGGTGACCCTTGGGGATCCTCTTGCGATTTTCGAGGTCTGGCTACTTGCCTGGCACCTTGTCCACATGTCTTTGCATGGTACACGAGGTAACCGTGTCGGTCGTAGGTGGAATCAGTGCCTTAGCCGCACCCTACTTGCGTGATGGGGTAGGAAAACGTAATCCTCCTAGTAGGTAGGAGTGGCATGCTCTCTTTAGGAGAGAGGTTGCGCCGAGGTTAGTTGGTGTACAACGCTTATTCCCCGTAGGGTAGTTGGGCTAAGGGCAGTTGCTATGAATGCCTTGCCTTTGATCGACTCTCCTCGCGAGGCGGCGATAATTGGGGGCGAAGAGTCCTGGCTTGCCTTGTTGACTTTTTAAGCGGGGTGCCCCGGTCCATTGCACGTTCCTCCGGGGGTCGGTTGCTTATGAGGGCCTTCCTTAAAGGGTAGCCAAGAAGGGGGGCCAACCTTGAGAGGTAGCCTAAAGGGAAAGTGGCCTCAGGGCACAGGAACCCAAACTCGTGCCATTATGTAGCATTGTGTCGCCCTGGATATGGGGCACTAGGGTTCCGCTTCCTTGCCATTTGTCAGTATGGTGGTCGTTGGTTGAGGCGGCCCAAACCCTCGCCATTCACATTGGTGGGAAAATGCCTCTAAGGGTGGGATGGCCAAGACTTGTGCCAGTGGGTGGTGTGTTGAACCTCAAGGCACATGGGCCCAGGTCCTTACTGGCCCGAGGGGCTAACATCGTAGTCACTGGATCATGGGGTGTGGGAGCCCTTGTTCCACCGTTCCCTTGAGACGACTTTCCTTGGGGTGTGGTAGAAGGAGGGGGCAGTGTGTCCCTACTTGCCTTGGTGGCTTTTGAGCGGGATGCCTCGGTCCTTCATGTACTCCTCGGAATCAGTCATCGCTTGACGGGGTTTGCCTAGGGCGGAGTTAAGAGGGTGCTCAAGCTTCGTCTGTGTCGTTTGAGCCCTTCTGTCCAGGTGGCCGAGGGTTAAGGGGCTATGGCCGCTTTGGCGATGTTGTCCCTCTATTCTTTTGTTGAGGATCGTGGGGAGTTGGGGCTCCTCTTCTTAAAGCATTCCCCTTTATTTGGGGGATGTTCCGTCAAGTCTCCTGGGAGACCTTTTGGTTGGGATAGGTTTGTCTTTGGCGGTACTCGCTGCATGTCCCACGTAGGGATTATGCAGAAGTGTCCGATGCAGGAGTGCCTGGACGCCTATTCTTGATGAAGGGCCTTGGGACAGGATCTGCTAGAGGGGCTTATGGGTGTCGCTGCTTTCCTTGAGAGTCATGCTCGTTGCAAGCGTCCAGGAGGGTAGACTTTTGAGAGTTTTCCGAGCCTCGGCCTTGGCCTTTTGTTGGGGCTAGATAATGGTTGCCTGAGTGGGTGGATCCCTTGCCTGGGCAAGCTATGTGACATCGTTAGGGTAGGATCGAGTAGCCGAGTTTGAAGAACTTGGCCAAAATCCTGTAAGGGGGTAACTCAGACTCGGTTGTTGAACTCGATCCATGACCTCAGCCTCTTTGCAGAGGTGAGGACCCAAAAGTTGACTGCCGGGTGGCCCATCCTATCTGCAAAGGCAATTAGAGGTTGGCAGTTTTTTAGGTACAACCATTCTAACGCTGGGCCTACTTTTATCATATGTGAACGAGGAGTGATTTTGTCATTGTGGCCATGGAGTGCGATACTGCCGGGCGTATGCCCGCCTGGTTATGTCCCCAGAGAGGGCAGGCGCAGGGGGATTTTTGCATGGGTCTATTCTTAAGAGTGATCGTTTCCTGGAGCCTTCCGTAGAGGGTGGCCAAGAAGTGGGGCCGACCTTGAGGGGTGGTGATGAGAGCCAAGAGCGGGCACTCAGACTCTTGTTGGTGGAGGTTCGGAAGCGCGCCAAGTGGGGCTTAGAGCACGGGGTTCCAGGCCTGTGTTATGGGAGTTGCGCAACACGAGGCCCTAGGGTCCTAACTCAGCTTTTGGTGGCCGATATGGCGGCCATTGGGGGAGATGGCCTGAACCCTCACCATTAACTCCAGTGGGTAGATGCCTTTAAGGGTGGAGAGATCAAGGCTTTGCCCATGGGTGGTGTATGGAACTTTAGGGTGCATAGGCTCGAGTCCTTACCGGCCTTGGGAGATGGTGTCATAGTCATTGGAACGTAGGGCGTAGAAGCCCTAGTTCCGTCGTTTTTCATAGATGACATTTTGGTAGCCGGTGAATGGGGTGCGAGTGCCTTGGTTCGAATTCACGCCAGCCATCGAGGGTGGTTGTGTCAGCCATAAGAGGTGGCAATTCCCAGGGTCGGGGGGCGGGTTCCTTCGATCCCAGGCCAACCTAGCGAGATAACCTGCCCGCATGGCTAGGTAGTTATATAAGAGAGCATTCGGTGGATTCGAGTGGATTCGCCAGGATTCACGTCGACCTTGTGAGGTGTCAAGATAAAAGACATCGGATGTGTCTGGGTTTTCAAGCCGATAATACATGGAACGTCGGGTGTGTTCGTCTGAGTTCTTGTCAACCTTAAGAGGTGACTTGCCGGCCTGAAGAGGTGGCAATAAATGGAATGTCGGATGAATTTGTTCGAGTTCTCGCGACCTTAAGAGGTGGCTTGCGGGCTTGAAGATGCGGCAATAGATGGAACGTCGGACGCGTTCGTCCGAGTTCTCGTCAACTTTAAGAGGTGGCTTGCGAACCTAAAGAGGTGGCACTAGGTGAAGTGTTAGATGCGTCCGTCCGAGTTCTCGTTAACCTTAAGAGGTGGCTTGCCGGCCTGAAGAGGGGGCAAAAGATTGAACGTCGGACACGTCTGTTCGAGTTCTCGCTGACCTTAAGTGGTGGCTTGCCTGGTCGAAATTTCATCCCGACCATCCTTCGGAGGCGTGTTGCCAAGCGAGAGCAAGGGGCTATCGCCACCCTCTGCGAGTAGTGGCCATCCATTGCTAGGGGTAAGGCCTTACCCTTGCTAAGACAAGTCGGGCCTCTTACCAATGTTGTGGTAGCATAGGGGCCTCAAGTGTCGATTTTGGCAATGACAGGATCGCTGCTTGTGCGACAAGACCGTACAAGGAGGGATTTTCTGTGTCAACAACCCTCGAGGGGTGGTCTTGCCATCGCCGGGACTCAGGGGCGACGACATGGTTCCCGATAGCCTTAAGAGGTCGCTTTTGGGTGCTTTGGCCCCTCCGAGGGAGGGGGGGTGTTCAACGCGCGATAAATTGATGTTTAAGATTGATACGTTGTAGTATAGACCAAAGTTACTCGTCAACAAATACAATTTATTACTTGAATTGAAGTCCGAGGTCGAACATAGGGAGCAAGTATTGCATTCACGCGCTAATCTCAACAAATAATCTAAATGAACACAACTGATTACTCAAAAACTAATATGCAATGTATAATATGAGTATATGAAGAAATAAAAAGAACTCTAGACAAAATAATGATGATTTGTGTCACCAATTATTAGCTAAACACATATATAGTATTTACTGAATATAATCAAATGAAGGAACAGATAATCAGACGACTTAAAGTGCATTGTTACGGTGCTTCTTCTTTCTTTTTCTTCTGTTCTTCTTCTACGGTCCTCTTGTTCTGCCTTGCCTCTTTTCTTCTTCCTTCTTTCCTCTTCTTACTCTTTCTTTCTCTACCTTAGCTCTTCCATGGCTTCTCTTCTTTCTCTTCTCTGGACTAAGTGTCACACAAGTGCTTGTAAGTTTAAAACCCCCCTTAACCCCACTCTCTCTCTCTCTCTCTTCCTTCTCTTCTCTTCCAGGGATAACCGGGTATTCAGGTTTGGATTAGAGCGTACCCAGGACCAGGGCTACTTGCAGTGGGTAGCAACTGAGGCGTGGGGCTTAGGCGGGTAATCGAGTATGAGCCAGACCCACGTGGAGGTGTCACAGGCGAGGCGTGAAGGGGTGTGCGGGGGACCTCACCCATCTGTGTTGCTTGAGGCAAATGGCCTTCTTCACAAAATTGTCTTATGGGCTACCGTATGCCTCTCCATAAACGATGTGGGACTATAAGTCCTCTCCTTCTCTCGTGCACCTGTAGGTGGGGTTTCGACCAATTGAAGCAGCCGCGGTCGATGTAGTGCCCAATTGACTACCTGGGCATGATCTTGGAACAAGTTGCAGGTCCTGGAGGGTGCACCTGGAGTGGGGACCTCAAGAACAGGGTCTGGAGCTTCGTAAAGAAGCTCCAACAATGGCGCAAACAGGTCCTGTACCTGAAACCAAGAAGACGGTCTTTCGACCACATTAAATCAGTTCAAAAGGTTTGCCAGAGCACGGCGAACATGTTGGTGAAGGTGGCAGTGCGTGCGAGTGAGTGGAAAGGACGTATGACCTCTGTCTGTTGGTGCGGAAGGCGTAGTGTTGGGTGGAGGGTTTGGAGGGGCAATCGACCTAACTAAGTTAGGGCTTTTGCTACTGGGATTAAGGTGGAGGTGTAGGGTGTGGTGGCGAGGCGGATGGAGGGGTGTAGCGGTGGGGATGCCTCGCCAGAGGAGCGGCTGAAGATGGAGAAGGCGGAGGTGAACGGTGGTGTCGAGGACTTGTTTTTGGGTTTTTGATAAGGGAAATTAATCTAAAGAACTAGACAGACCTAACTACCTACTCTAAGGGTCGAAAAGGATAAGGAGGACGTCGGGTATGGTATGGCCGGCACCGTGGAAGAAAACTACTCTGGTGGGGGTAGGACGGCGAGGACGATGGAGGAAGAGGCGTCGATTGGTACGACATGACGTGGGGGAAGACGAGGAAGGAGAATCTGCCATCGGTATTGCGAGCGGACGACAAGGGAGGTCAGAAGTGGTCGTCGAACGTTGAGGAGCTATTTGGCCAAAAAGGAGGGAGGAATTGAGGTGATTCCGACCAAATTCGAGCATGAGGAAGACGGTTTGTCATGGGGATCCTTATATAGGCCTCAGGGAGTCAGTTTAAGCTTGGGAATCAAGCTTCGCAAGCTTGGAAGGCTCAACGAAGTTGGAAACTCAAGAGATACCTGGTTGCATTACCTCTATGTTTCGTCGTAGTATAGTATAAAGAAACGGTCACCAGTTTAATACAATGTTACTCGAAAATAAAAAGTTTCCCAAGGTCGAACTCAGGGAGCAAACTATAATTCCAGAAGCATATAAATTCATAATATATAATGTTTTACAAAAATTAAGAAAGAGAGAGAGAGAGAGGGAGAGAGAGTAAAAATTTCTCCTTTCTTTCTTTTTCCCTTTTCATTCTCTTCTCTTTTCCTTTCCTTTCCTTTCTTCCTTTTCTGAAGGACTTCTCTGCTTCTTCTTCCTTTCTTCTTTTCTTCTCTGATTTCTTGTGCGGCAGTCTCTCTCTTTCTCTTGGCTTCTTCTTTTCTTTTCTGCTGCTGCCTCTTCTTCTTATTTTTTTTTTCTTTCTTCGCTCTGGTCCTTCTTCTTCTTTCTTCTCTTTTCTTTTTTGACGTCTGATTCAGAAATCAGATGCCTTAACTGATCAGCCTTTCCTTCTCCTTTCCTCTCTTCTTAGCTTCTCTGGCTTCCTCTGCTCTTCTCTTTCCTTCCTTCTTTTCTTCTTCCCTACGCTGCTAAGTCCCGACCGCTGCTCCTCTTCTCCTTTCTTCCTTCCTGCGCACACACACAAATGTCAACGCAAAACCTACCCTACCCCTTCCCCACGTCTCTCTCTCTCTCTCTGAATCTCTCTTTGGTAAGCTCTCCCAGAGCCGGGTAATCGGGTCGGGTCGCGTGCTCAGGTCCAGGCGCACCAGCGTGGGTGGTGTGCGAGGAGTGCACAGGAGTGGGAAGTCAGGTCGGGTCAGATCCGCGTGGGCGTGTCACGGATGAGACCCAGTGAGTAGGTGAGGGACCTCACCCCAGTGCTATCGAAGGCAACTGGTCGATAGCACTTTTTTCAATTTATGTATGGGCGTGCTCCCATACACTTCCGAGGTGGAACTAAAGTCCCACCTCCGATCTCGGGCGCTTGCGGGAGAAAGCTTCGAGCAATTGGGGCAGCAGCCGAGGCTTGCGACCCCAAGTGAAGTCTTGGATGTGTGCGCGACTCCCTTCTGCGTCGCCTGGGGCTCACGCTTGGAGCTGAAGAGACCTGGAGCTACCTGCCAAGCAGCTCCTATTGCTCATCAATGGCGGCGAGGAGGGCGAAACCTGAAACACGCAAACGGCCTCGTGGCCACGTCAAAAAGGTTCAGGGAGGTTCGCCAGAGCGCAGCGAGTGCGGTGTGGGGGTCGGCGAGACGCGAGAGTGCCTATGGCTGTGCGCCTAGGGCACTCTATGTGCGTGAGAGTGGGTGTGTTCGGGGAGTGGTCTGGAGGTGCTAGGTGGTGAATGGAGGGTGGATTCGGTGTCAGTGAGGTGGCGCGGAGCTTAAGGGGTAGTTGGCGAGGCGGATGGAGGCGTGGAGTGGTGAGTATGCCTTGCCGGAGGGCAGCCGGAGATGGAGAAGGTGGTGATGGACAGTGGTGGTTGGTGGGTTGAAATAGTAAATTAGAAAGGGGGAAATAACCGAGAGAGAGAGGGGAAAGTTTTTACCTGCCTAATTGACGAAGAGGGAGGGAGGCGGCGCTCGACGCGTACCTGCCGACGCTAGAGATGAAGGAGCCCAGAGGTGAGTAACGGCGGTGAGGAAGAGGTCGGGAAGGCACCAGCTGGTGCGGCCTGGCGTGGGAAGACGAGGGGAAGTGGGCTCTGTTGCAGGTATGGCAGCAAAGCGTCGAAAGGAGGAGGAAAGGGCCACCGGAGCCTGTAGGCGAAATCGGGGAGGAATCCTCGGCCAAATCAGGCTTGAAGGAGACGGTAGCCAATGCCGCTCCTTATAAAGGTGCTGGCGAGGAGAGGGTCTCGAGAGAGTAATGTGGGAGAGCTCGCCGGAGATGGTCGGAGATGGTGACCCATGCCTTTCGTGCGTTCGCACGAAAGGCGTAAGCGGTCGCAGGCCACAGGGGGGGTCCCTGCGACAGAGAATGACGTAGGGAACCCCCCACTCGTTCCTGAGAGCGGTTGCCTTACCCTGGGCGGCGCCATCCTCCGCGGAAGGTCGCCGGAGGTATGGTTCCTGCACAGGGTGGCAGGGAGGACCGTTCTGCAAAGAACGAAGGGGGTGATAGGGGGCTGGATGCAAGGTTTTGAAAAGATAAGGGTCAAAAAGTAATTCAAGAGGACTAATTTGTAAAGTCGGTCAAGATGGTCTTCACTTAGGCCCAAATTTTTGTACCATCCTAATTTGAACCTGAGGAATTCAATGGTGTAATTTAATTTTAGGTTTGACCACGTTTGATTAGTCAATTTGCATAAAAACTAAATTAGGTTAAAATTTGGGCATGGTTCTCAAATTAGGTCAAAATAGGTTGTAAAGGCCAAATTGAAGGTTCTAAACCCTAGGGACTATTTTTTCATGATTTTTAGATGGTTTAGTTAATTTTTACTCTCCCTAGAACCTCATGAATTAAAGTGGGTTTGTTTTTAGGGTTATAGAATGTCATTTAATTCCTAGAAGTTACTATAACCCTTTTCAGATCAGATCATCCCACTTCCTTCCTTATTAAGCTCATTTAACCTATGTTTAGACCCTTAGATACCTTGTTTGTGTATTGCCTTGGTAAAATTACAGTTTTACTCCTCATGACTTGTTTTATTCTTCAATTCAGAATTCTCTAAGTTAGGCTTTTCTTTAGGTTTTGTAGGAGCTTCTTGACACTTATTTAGATTAAATTATACTAGTTAGGGTTCATGATGAGGCTCTCATCATACTCCCATGCCTAGCTTTTGCTAGTCCCTTAGTAAAATTTTAAGGTTTTAACTTTTGTTCTAGACCGTGAATTTCTTATCGAGTTTAGATAAGTGTTTTTTCTCTTGTAACCTTGATTAGGTCAGAATAGGCCTAAAAGGTACTCTAGTACCAACCAAGATCCAGATCTGTCTAGCTTTAGCCTCAGTCCTTAGCAAAGGTTTTTAAGGCCTACATGAACTAACCTAAGGTTTATTGGACTTCGTGGTTAAAGCACCCGTGCTTGGGATAATTTTAGCCTTGGTTCAGTTCGTAGTGCATTTTGTAAGAGAGAGGTAGAAGATTTATATGTTTGGAGAGTTTTCTCTCTCTTTTTCTTTTTAATTCTAGCTTAGGATTGGCTTCTCAACACAGTCTGTATCATATTCCTTGTCCCCATCATCAATCCTCAAGGGTTCCTGGCAGTCGATGCTTCAAGATAGCACCGCCCATGATAACCCTCAGAACCTTGGCTTTTGAGATTTTGAGATAATCCCGTCCATGGTGTTCCATGGCCGAATTCAGACCCTGGCAATTGACACTTCGTGATAATGCATCCATGGAATCTGAACTAGCAGAGTGCTTACATGCCCCCAGTAGGATATGTAAATATCCTAAGAGACAAGCACCGAGGAGATGATATTTTGTTACGCATCTTCGAGGGGAATTTCCCACCTCTCCGCGCTAGGAACTCGTCAAAATAAACTTGTGTTGATCGGCCGCTCCTACTATAGGTGACATTTTCAAAATTTTTGAAATGCTTCTACGTGATTTTGATATTTTATGCTTACTGAACCGAATTGTGTGTGAAGTTTGGGTGCTTAGGTTACAGAGTCCCGTAAACCAAAAGTTAGTTAACGAGGCCAAATACTCCCTAAGCCTTGGACCTAATACTTAAGCTTTTCATTTTCCTCAACCTCTTGAGGAATATCTAGATCTTAATGGGTACTAAGAGTCTATCCAAGAATGCCTAAGGTTTGCGTTCTTACTAATCTTACTGTGCACTTTCCATTTCTTTTCCTGAATGTGGTCTAGAACTTAGGTTAATTCCTTAATTTCTTACTAATGAATATCTCTTTTCTTTCATTTTGTGCTCCTTTTTATCATTTTGTTCTTTTTCTCCTCCTCCTTTGTAAAGTCCACAAAATTTCCTCCCTCCTCTCAACAATTTTTTTTTATGGTGTTTTTGGTATATGTGAATTTTTTTTTGTTTAAAACCTTTTCTTGTGAGTTTTGCACTTTCATGCCCCCCATGCCTAAGATTTGCAATGTCCTCATTGTAAGTTAGGAGGGTTTTTATTTAGCTTGGTTCATGGATTAGGACAGGTATTTTGGTGAGTGAATGGGTCAGGGTGACTATTGCGGACGATTTCTAATCTCAGATGCAAGCATCTGAGGTGGAGTCGGCTGTCCTAAACGATGAACCTTAAGTGCGAAGATATGTCAGAAAAGGTTTCAGGTTTTTCCAAAAAGAATGACGGGCTGCCTCCCGTTAGGCGCTGAGTTTTACGCCTTCGGCTGGGTGCAATATGCTCAGGGAGAATGGAGGATAAATGATGAGTCAGCCAAATCTGTAGAGGTCACATCGATGAACGGTTTGAGTCTTTGACCGTTCACGATGAAAGGTTCGGAATCGTGACTGAGAGGACTAATCTTGATGGCTCCATTTCCAAAAACTTGTCGTACAAGATATGGTCCGACCCACTTGGATCGCAGTTTCCCAGGGAAGAGTTTGAGTCGGGCATCGAAGAGTAGGACCTTCTGATCAGGATGAAAGATCTTTCTAGATATGTGCTTATCATGGAAGGCTTTAACCCGCTCTTTGTAGATTCGCGAGTTCTCGTACACATCAAGGCGTAATTCATCGATCTCGCTTATTTGAAGCTTTCTGTGGGTTCCAACCTTAGAAAGATCTAAATTACAGCTCCGTACTGCCCAATAGGCTTTGTGCTCCAGTTCAACGGGAAGGTGACATCCTTCCCATACACCAGTCTAAAAGGAGACATGCCTAATTGGGTTTTGTGGGCGGTTCTATAAGCTCACAAAGCTTCCAGAAGTCAGGACGACCAATCCTTCCTGTCAGGTTGAATAGTGACCTACAGGATTTTCTTGATCTCCCGATTTGATAGCTCAGCTAGACCATTAGTCTGGGGGTGGTAAGGAGTAGAGATTCAGTGAGACACCCCATATTTGGTCATTAGTGACCTGAACTGAGCATTGGTGAAATGGGTCCCTCCGTCCGAGATGATTGCACGAGGAATCCCGAACCGTGAGAAGATATTGTGATGAATGAATTTGATAACAATTTTATGATCATAGTGTTGGTGCCAGAGCACCACGATCATTTGTTTTGATGATAACAAAACACGTGTCATTTAACATTTGCACTTGGAGTCTTAGATTTCAGGTCAATTGCAAATGGAGACGTGATTAGATCGAGTTCGAGCTCGCATCCAGGACGGATTGGAGGAGCTTGATAGAGAATAGAAAAGATTCGTGAGGAGCGATAGATTGAAGATGGAAGGACAAGAAGAATATGATAGAATTCTACTTATTTCTTTCATGTACTTTTATTTTTATTTTCTTGCTCTTTTTTGTTCCTTAGAACATCATGTTAAAAAGCCTCAAAGTATCCTAACAGTAGTCCTAGGAACACAGGCACAACCCTAGGATACTTAGATTTTCTATAGAAAACTTAGAAAATCAATATAGGGTTCAAACAGCTTTTTCAGACGTTTAATTCCAAAATCAGACGTCTGATAATGTGTTTTAAGACATCTGACTGTTGATTCAGACGTCTGATAACATTTAGGCTGGACTTTGTTAGCTCTGTCTGATAAAATCAGACGTTTAGACCTTAGTCCAGACATCTTATAAGACGTCTGATGGATTTTCCAGACGTCCAATTAGTGGACCGTTGGCTGGCTTAGCAAACACTGAAGGATATGATCGTTAGAGCCTTATCAGACGTCCTTAAGCCTTTCAAGACGTCTGATAAATGACCGTTTTGCCTCGGCTGACCCAAAATCTCTTCTCAGAGATTTTCTAGCCGTTGCAACTCTTGGAAATCCATTCCCGCAGAAAAAGTAGGTTTCCAGACGTCCAGACATGGTGCCAGACGTCCTGTATGTCGTCTGATAGACTTGCACTAGAACCCTGTTTAGATCTGATTCAAGTCAGGAAGAAACCTGCCTAAAATCAGACGTCTGTCTTTGTTCCCAGATGTCTTAAAGTGATCTTCCAGACGTCTGATGCCAGGATCAGACGTCTGATAACCCTGTCAGTGCAATCATTGTTCCTGATTTCGGCCTGATTCTCTTGGGCTTTGCACCCAACGGCTATGGAAGCTTTCCTAAGCCTTCCAAAGCCTTCCAAAGCCTTCCTAAGGCCTCTATAAATAGAGAGGAACCTCTTGCACACAAACACACACCTAGAGACACCTAGACACACCAAGAACAAGCATTTCCACTCTTTTGTGTCCAAAAAGAATCTCTTGCTCTCCAAGCTCAAGTTCTACATCTTGAGAGCATCAAGCCTTTGCGCACCCGCTCTCCCGCCGTAGTTCACGAGAGCGACGTTGCGCCGTCGTGTAGCCCACGCACCCGCGTCATCGATTCGACGCACTCCTTGCAAAGGGGAGTTTCCTAATTTCTATAGAAGTTAGGTTTAAATCTTTGTTGGCTCTATAGGACTATATTTGTTATTTTACTTTTTTATTTGGTTGGGTATTCGCTTTACGAATTCCCGTCTCCTTCGTGGGACAAAATCCTTCTCGTGAAGAGAAGGGGTTGAGGAATGCTACCCTCGCACTTGTAGCGTGGTTGTAATTGAGGTTGAATCACCCTTGTTTAAGTGATTCGTTTAGTGGATTTTATCAACTTGGTTGATCAGAAAATCCTAACTCGAGAGGGTTAGGTGGTGGTTTTCACCCGGTTTGGGTTTTCCCCTAAAAATAATTGTGTACCTTGTGTGATGAATTTTTGTGAGATTGTATATTTTATTTCCGCAATTTATTACGTCACCCCCTCCTAGTAGGGAAACTACACATAGGTTCAGGTCAGTATGGCTTCGATCCATTTGGACACGTAGTCCACAGCCAGCAAAATGTACTCAAAGCCGTCCGAAATAGGAAATGGGCCCATAAAATCCATCCCCCAAATGTCGAAGATTTCGCATACGAGAATCAGCTGCAAAGGCATCATGTCGCGATGGCTCATGTTGCCCAAGGTTTGGCAACGACTGCATGCCTTGCCGTGATTGTATGCGTCCTTGAATAAAGTGGGCCAATAAAAGCCACACTGGAGGATTTTTGATGCGATTTTGTGCCCAGAGAAGTGGCCACCTCATACTTGGTCATGGCAGAAGGAGAGAATATCACTGATTTCACCCTCCGGGACACATTGCCGGATGATTTGGTTAGCACCTATGAGGAAGAGGTACGGGTCTTCCCAGATGTAGTACTTGGCATCAGAGCGCAACTTGTATTTCTTGGCCTTCGGCCAATCAGACGGAATCTGATGAGATGCCAAGTAGTTTACTATATTAGCAAACCATGGAAGTCTAGTACAAATAGTCAATAAGTGCTCATCCGAAAAATGCTCCGTGATGGGTCCAGAGGGGTTGATGATCTCAGAAGGAAGGCGAGACAAATGGTCGGCTACCACGTTCTGTCTTCCCTCCTTGTCGCGAATCTCGAGGTCGAATTCTTGCAACAGCAAGATCCATCGGATTAATCGAGACTTCGCGTCCTTCTTGGCAAGGAGATCCCTCATAGCTGTGTGATCCGAGTAGATGACGTGGGAACGCAGGAGATAGGATCGGAATTTTTCGAGGGCAACTACTACGGCTAGCAGCTCTTTCTCCGTAACTATATAGTTACGCTGAGCCTCATCAAGTGTCTTGCTAGCGTAGTAGATGACCATGGGTTTCCCGTCAACTTTCTACCCCAGAACCGCTCCTACAGCGAAATCAGATGTATCGCACATGATCTCAAAGGGTTGAGACCAATCAGGGGATTGTAGGATCGGGGCCTGGGTGACTCGGTCATGAAGGTTTTGAAAAGCTTGAGTGCATTCCTTGGAGATCTCAAAGGGTACATCCTTGGAGAGAAGAGTAGTCAGGGGGCACGCGATTTTCGAGAAATCAGGGATGAAGTGACGGTAAAAATCGACGTGCCCCAGAAAAGAACGGATGTCCCTGATCGAGCTAAGCATAGGAAGTCGAGAAATCTGATCAACCTTGGCTCGATCCACTTGGATGCCTTTCTCAGAAATTAGATGACCTAGGACGATCCCCTCAGGCACCATAAAGTGGCTCTTTTCCCAGGAAAGAACCAAATTTACATCGATGCAACGCCTGAGTATATGAACCAAGTGCTGGAGGCAATCGTCAAATGATGCCCCGAAAACTGAGAAGTCATCCATGAAGACTTCCAGATAATCACCTACCATATTAGAGAATATGGTAAGCATGCATCGCTTAAAAGTTGCGGGTGCATTGCAAAGACCGAAAGGCATCCTTCGGAACGTGTACGTCCCGAAGGGGCAGGTGAACGTGGTCTTCTCTTGGTCCTCAGGATGAATCGCCACTTGGTTATAACCGGAGTACCCGTCAAGAAAGTAGAAGAATCTATTTCTCGCTAACTTCTCGAGAATCTGATCAATGAATGGAAGTGGGAAATGATCCTTCTTCGTGGAGGAATTGAGTCTTCGGTAATCTATGCAGACTCTCCACGAGTTGGCTATTTGGGTAGGTATGACCTCTCTAGTTTCAGTCGTAATGGTGGTGAGCCCTGCCCTTTTAGGCACAACCTGGATTGGGCTCACCCAACGTCTGTCGAAGATCGGGTGGATGATCCCTGCATCTAACCACTTAATGATCTCCTTTTTCGCGACCTCTTGCAGATTGGGATTTAAACGTCTCTGCATCTCACGGGAAGGTCGTGCGCCCTCTTCAGAATAGATACAATATGTGCAATAAGAGGGACTTATTCTAGTCAAGTCATCGAGAGTCCAACCAATGGCTCTGCGATGTTGCTGGAGAACAACAATCAGACGGGATTCCTGATCAAGAGTGGGCTTGGAATTTATGATCACAGGAAATGTCTGATTAGAACCCAAAAAGACGTACTTCAAATGATCGGGAAGGGGTTTGAGTTCAAGAATGGGGTTATCAGTAGCATCGGGTGGTTCAGGGTGAGTATGAGGTTCAAGGATAGGAGTTATGTGTTTGTCTGAATTAGGGTCTAACTCCTCTAATTGCGGTTCAAGATCTTCTTGTGGTTGATGAGGCATAATCAGGTTATTCTCAAATTGTGTTTCATCAACCAAAGCTCTAATATCATAGATTTGTTCAATGACACCGCAATTGATTCCTTGTTGGGCCTTAAAGATATCAATTTTGAGGGTTTGATTCCCAAATTTCAGTTCTATTTGGCCCTCCTCACAACTAATGTTGGCCTTAGCTGTGACCAGGAAAGGTCTCCTCAGAATGATCGGTATATCCCTTGGGTTTTCAGGTGCATCCATGTCTAAGACTATGAAGTCTACAGGGAAATAGAAATCCCGCACCCTTACAATAACATCCTCAAGAATCTCTTTAGGTGACTTTATGGATCGATCTGCTAACTGTAGTGTCACCTCAGTCGGTTTAAACTTAGATTCTTCTAGGTGGTTGAGTAAGGATGTGGGTATCAAATTTATGGAAGCACCCAAGTCTAACAATGCTCTGTCGAACTGGGTTTCACCTATCTTGCATGAAATCAGGGGAGTGTCGGGTCTTTTGCCTTGGGTGGGAGTCTGCTCAGGATTACAGAGCTGGCTTACTCTGACAGTACAATTGGACTCCCACTCTTGGTTTGTAGCTATGCTGAGGTGTACACACATTCTTCAAGAATTGTGTGTAAGCCGGTACATGGTGAATCGCATTCATCAAGGGGATGTTTATTTGGACCTACTCAAAGAGCTTGACCAGGTCCTCAGGAGCCATGGATTTGGTTGTCTTCTTTCTTTTGGTTAAGGCCTCAGGAAATGGAACCTTGGTTGGTTCCTTTAGGATAGGTCCAGGTTTTTGATCTGGGACAGGGATAGGCACGTCCTGGATTATTTTCCTAGGATTTGGGTCACTACCAGGCTTGGAGTGGTCTAGATAAGGTGGATCTTGGGTCTCCTTACCACTACGGGTGGTTACAGAATTCAGCCCTGCCTGGTTCTGGTTAGGGTTTGGTCGGATGGGTTGCTGCTGCTGGTAACCCGCATAGGAAGTTGAAGCCTCCATCCCGTCAGGTGAAGGAATAGAGGGGGCCTGATAAATCATGTGTGCTTTGCCTGGGTTTGGGTTCATAATGCGCCGCTTGGTCGGCACACTATTAGGGTTAGGAAGAGGCTGAGAAGGAAGTGTGCCTGGTTGGCGAGAATTCATCAACTGGGCCAGTTGGTTTCGAACCTCTGTGATTTCGTCCTTGTGTTGCTTTTGAATAGCCGCATTCATTCTCTGAATGTCAGCCAGAGTCTGAAGGATGAGGGACATTTGGTCTTGGTTTGGCCCGAATGGATAAGCAAGGCTGGGTCGAGGCTGAGGCGGCTGGTAAGGACGAGGTGCTTGTGGACGGGGCTGAAAGGGTGGTCTTGGATTCTGGGAATTCCCTGCCCACTGGAGGTTGGGATGGTTTCGCCATCCAGGATTGTAGGTATTGGAAAATGGGTCATTCTGGATGGCGTTGAGGTCCTCGCAGGTCTGAGGAGCCTCAGAAAAGTCAGAGAATGGGGGAGTGGAATTCCCCCGGCTAGTATAGAAAGGGTCGGAGGTTCCTTGGATCCAAGAGTCAGATGGGGGTGGATACGGGTCCACCCTAGGAGAAGGTCGGTGGAAAATGTTTTGCACAGTCTCCCGTGCGGAAGGAGGCTGTGCAAAGGAATTATGCGCAGAGGTGGCTCGCTGCAAGTGCTGAGTCAGCTCATCCACCTTCTTCTAGATAATAGAGACCTTGTCCAATCGACTGGCCATCAATTCCAGGTCAACTGATGCGGACAGGCCCTGCGTCTCGTGTGCTCCCCTAAGGTTCGTCGATGCGCGGGTATTCGTCCTGTCGAATAATCCCATGGAGTCATTATTGATGGAGTTCTCGCACATATTCTCGAGAATCTCCCACACGGTGTCCTCATGCTGACCCATGATATTCCCTCCGCAAGTTGCATTGACGAACAGTCTAATATCCTCCTGAAGTCCCTGGTAAAAAGACTAGACTTGTTCCCATTTAGGAAATTCGTGATGGGGGCACTTTCTCTAGTTGGTACGTGGCAAAGGCCACGCGGCACTCCACCAGGGGGCGAAGGGTGTTAAAAACCTTCTCGATCTGTTCGAGCCAGTCCTCCGCCTCGGTCGGGTCCTCATCCCCCTTGAAGGAGGGGGGCTTCAGCTTTCGGAACTGTCCGGAAAGCTCGAAGTGGCGCTGAAGTGGAGATGCTGATACACCTCCAGGTAAAGAAGCCTCGTGCGCAGAAGTGTCGAAGGAAGGTGGGGGCGGTGGCGACCCATCCCCTTCTCCGCGTCTAATGCCAAGTCCGTCATGTGGTCCCACAGAGGACTCCCCCTTCGTAGCCCCAGGGAGAGGCGCTCATGGCAGCAGGTGGAGCTCTTCTCACACGATATCCCGTATCAGCTGTGCGAGGTCCTGGGCCTGAATCCCCGGGAGCAGTGGCTGGTCCATTGAAACGTCGACCTTAACGCGCCCACCCCTCCGACCTCGTCCTCAGCCGCGCCTGCGGCCTGCCTCGCTAGTCTCGCATCGAGGCATCTCTTGCAAGGAGACGCGAAGACAGAATGGAAACACATCAATACGAATCGATATCTAACGGAGAAGTCTAAGAACATATGTCAAAAGAAATGTTGTGGTGGCTACCCTAGTTACAGACACGTGAATTGGTTATTTTTCAGTCAGTTCATTCACTTCTCGGGACTACCTTGCTCTGATACTGATGGACGTGGAAATCGCGTATTTTGAAATCGTTGGAAATCGTAGTATAGTCGCAAAAACCACTCGTCAAAGATATTTGTGATAACGAAACTCTCATAGATCTTTATTCTTTTTAGAACTTGAGTCCCGGTCATTTGTCTCTGGGAGGCGTGAAAACGAATCGAGATTTGGATCGGCTTTTGTAACCTAAATCTAACCTAAGCTACTATTTTTGTCTTTTTGTGTTTTTCATTTTTTTATTTCGAAAAGCAAATTGAAACCTAGATCTAGATAAAGTACCAAAAACCTAAGTGACTATGTGCATCTACATGAGGCCATGGTGGCC
Organism: Thalassia testudinum; assembly: GCA_037157565.1. Lineage (NCBI taxonomy): Eukaryota > Viridiplantae > Streptophyta > Magnoliopsida > Alismatales > Hydrocharitaceae > Thalassia > Thalassia testudinum. Next base: position 159,352,994 of record JAZHRO010000073.1, read on the forward strand.
GTGTATGGTGTGAACAAACCAAAGTGTCATATAGGCAAGCAAACATGAGGACAATCAATCACAGAAATATCATGAAATTATTTATGCATAAAAAATTATAACACATCATCTACACTAGAAAGCATATAAATAGAAAAAAATCCCTCACGCCGGAAAGTTGCCACTAGGGCCATCGGCCTTGTGTGAGAGTGTAGGCTAGACCTTGGGTATGCAAACCCGTCTACATGCCTACCAAAAGAGATGGCCGGCCACAAGAGGCTATGGGTGAGCCTTCATGGCCGTCCAAGAAGAAGAAGATGGGGGCTAGTGCACCCAAGTTGAGAGAGGAGGGTGTTGCTCCCTTTCTCTACCAATGGCCGTCCTTGAAGCTTTGGAGAGAAGCTTCTCTAGCTAGCCGTCCATGGAGCCTTGGAGGAGGATGAGGAGGACGGCCTTATGGTTTTGGAGGGTGGAAGCAAGTTTAGAGTGGAGAGTATGGGTGGGAGAGTGTATGGAGAGATGCTCCAATTTCGTAACTCTCTCTTTGCCCTTATGGAAGGCTCCCTTTGGTTGCCACTTTTGGTGGCTCCAAAAATAGCAAATGCCACAATTTTTGGATCTAGGTTTGACACAAGTTTTTAGGGTTTCCAAGAGAGTGTGCATGGGTTTGGTGGGAGTAAAATGGGAAAGTGTGCATGTGTGTGTGGGTGTGTGTTTTTCGTAGGGCTAGGTTGTGGGTTTTGGTAGGATTAGGTGCTAAATAGGTTGGGTCAATCTAGATTACGTGGGTGTGGACCTAATTAGGCTTAGGAAAGTCTAATTGGGTAGGAGTGAACCTAATTAGGTCTAGGTAAAGTCTAATTAGTTGTGTGCATGTGATTAGGCTAGGGTAACCCAAATAGGTATGAGTTAATTAGATCCTAGGTGGATTTAATTGGACTCGGGTGCACCCAATCAACTGTAGATGCACCCAATTAGGTATGGGACGGTTCAATTGGGTTAGGGATAGGACAAGTAGGGCTATGGATAGTGGACTAGGCTTAGGAGGTCTCTACTTAGGTTTCCTAGGGTGTCCGATGAGGTTCCTAGGTCAAAATAGGCAAGCTAGGGCTTCCAACACCAAAATCAGGAACCAGACAACAGTATCAGACGTACAGGACAGTGGTCAGACGTCTTATACTACAAAATTGGATATCTGGACACTAAATTAGATGTCCAATTCTGTGTCAATATGAGTTTTGCCTTCCTGGATTGTTATTCTGCAGAAATCAGACGTCCAGCTAGATGTCTGGACGTCTTAAAAGGTGCTGGAGAGTGGGTTTTGTGTTTTCTAAGGTTGGTTTTGGTTCCTAAGTGTTTTGGAGAGGGATAGGAACATGGATAGTGCTATCCATGTTCGGGTTTTGAGGCTAAGGTGCCCTAATGGAGGTTGTTTTGGGTTTGGGAAGGTTGTCCTAGGGTTTCTAAGGGTAGGGATAAGGCTATCATCCTCACTCCTCTTCTCTGGATTAGTCTTATTCTTCCTTTATTCCTTTATTCCACTATCTCCATCCTGGATCACTTTATTATCTGTAAATAGCAATAAAAACCGTTAACTAGCAGGATATCTCATCTTATTCTAAATAAACTGATGCAATGCATGATATGCAAGATATGAGTGCAATATCCACAATTTAAGATAGGTTCAGACATTATTTAGGTTGATTAGGACCTATGATTGCTGTGCAATCAGATACCATCTTGTTACAACCCGATTCCCGAATCCCTACGAGACACGAGAATCGGATCGACTCGACTAATCCCAAGACCCTGTTGTCCAACGAGAAAGTAACCAAAAGAGCAGTAAAATAAACCACATTCACCATGTATATAACTAGTAGTAACAAAATACAGTAGTAAAGAAAAGAACTACTACAGTATACACCACCACAACAGTAAAGAAATAAACAGGTACATAAACATGATGCTTACAATAAAAGAGTACAGTGGTAACAGAAAATACTCACTACAACAGAAGGAAAGGTACAGTGGATACTACACAAGTAAAACTACTGGGCTCTACTAGGCCCAGCACCCTCTGCAGTCGCCAGCTCTAGCTGCTCAACACCTGGTCCTGAAATGGTGACAACAGTGACACGTCAGCAAAACGCTGAGTAGAGTGGCAACCAAAAGCTAAGAAAAATAGTAAGGTCGACACTAGCTGTTATATTTTTAATTTCTTTCTTTATTTTTCCATTTACTCATTATTGAATTATTCCTCATATCATTTTCTTGATCTCGAATGTTTCTCGTGGGAACAATCTTGATTGCAGTCTTTTCCGAAAAGTAGAAGTAATACGTGGTGCTCTCCTGACCGGGAGAGTCCCCCGTGGTGGTCCTACCCTCAGTCAACCACCCCAAGGTCACTGACAGACGTAACGGTGACTACGGCATGCGCGATAAATGCACGGGTAGCTACCCCGCACTGGCACGCGGTCAGTCATTTCCATTAATGGGTGCGTCCCAAAGCACAGCACGGAACCAGTATAGGGCAGAGCCCTCTCAGTAATAGGGGTCCAGCCCCTCCACAGTAACCAAACACGGGTCTTGCCCATTCACAGTCTACGCACTCTCGCCTGACTACCCTGGTTTGCCCAGTGGGCCTAACAAGTCGGTGTAGGAAGGCTAGCAGAACCCTGGGGCTCATGAGGTGGCTAGTGCTCTCCCTACACTAGTAGCTCTCCTCGGTTCTGTGTACGCAAGGGCCAAAAGTCGGTACAAAGTGGCCAGACCTAACCCCGGGTCCTTGGGGTGGCTAGCTCCGCTCTGCACTAAATAGGGGGGACAGTCGCTCTCCTTGGTACTCCGTACTCAAGGGCCAGCTCACTTCCCCAACTCCATTCCATTCACCTCTCAGGAGCTCTACTCCTAATTCCCCGTAGGGTTCATGCTCATTTTTCTTTAACTCAGCCAATTTAGGTTTCATCATTTCAGCTTTATATTCATATAGCCCATGTTCTCAACAGTAATTATCCATTCATAAACAGGCAACTGTTAACCAATTACAGGCAGTTATCGTTTTCATTTCTACTTTTCCAAGACTGCAATGTATATATTCAATCTAGTTTTCAAGTCTTAGAATTCATGCCATATCCTTGGATCTATCATTCAATCTAGTTTTTCAATCCTAGGATTCATGCAATACCCTAGAATCTATTAATTATTTCAAAAGTGCATAATTTTTGATAAATAATTAAAGAGGCCAATTATTTCACAAGTGCAAAATCGAGAGTATTGGGGGCGTGATCGGCAAGACCGCGTGCCTCCGCAACCCCTAGCGTCACAACGGAACGGGGTCCTAATACAAGGATCAATTACAAGGAGCTACTCAGAACATGATACAATTACTGTAAAATAGGTAGAGGAACTAAATCTGAGAAGAACGAAACTTGAAACGCGGAAAACGGACTTCGAACATATGCGTCGGAACGACAAGTCTGCCCAAAATCAGACGTCTGGAACATCTTCTAGATGTCTTAAACGATGGCTCAGGTCATACCTTGTTCCTGCGCGATCCTTCAGACATCCAGAATCCCGCTGAATCGTCTAGACTTAGTTTCCAGATGTCCGACTGTCACCCCAGACGTATGGAGACCCTCTCCGTCATCGGGTGTTGTGCCCAGACGTCTGATCTATGTTGGAGGGCGTGCCCTTGCGCCTTCCCGAACGAGACCTGCACACATATGCGACCATCCTTAACACGGAACGAAGAAGAAACCTTCGGTGGAACGGCTGCATGGTCGTACACGTGAAAGAAGGAGGGAAAAATATCGTACCTTTCAGACGTCTGGACCTTCCTCCAGATGTCTCTCATGTCGTCTAGACGTATGTCCAGATGTCTGATTCTGGGAAATTTTCCTAGAATCAGGACCCCCTCGCCCTCCGCCTGCTACGCACTGCCGTGCCGCACGCGCTCGCCTGCTGCCTGAGCTGCAGCAGCTCCTCCCCAGCACTACGTTCCTGCTGTGCACCTGCCAACCGGCCCTGGCTGCTCTAGCGAGCTCGCACCCTCGCGATCTAGCTCTCTCCCTCTCGCAGCGACCCCTCCTCCCCATGCACTCACAGCAGCAGCTATTGCTGCCCTCTCCCACTCACTCTCTCGCTAACAGGGAGAAGAAGAAGAAGGCAGTGGAGTGAGGGTGAGGGAGAGGAGAGGGGGGTATTTGAAGGCTGCCGTGGGGAGAGAGAGAGAAAAAGATGGCTGCGCCTGCAGGGAGGAAGGAAAGAGAAGAAAGGAGGGCGGCGATTCAGTCTGCGCACGCATGCGCACAGACGCGAACCCGTACGTCGAAAAAATTGATTTCCAGACGTCTGGAAAGGCTTCCAGATGTCTGACCAGACGTCTGGACCAATTCCCAGACATCTTAAACTATGTTTGATGCCAGGGTCATAACAGCGAGGCTCATCCTGACCATCCAGATGTATCCTCACTGTAAAATAGCTAAAAATTAAAGAAAATGTGTGTTGCAATAGGCTGCTCTAGCTTAATAAAATATATCGATATATTTTGATTTTCAATTGATGTATTTTGATTTTTAATCGGTTGAAAATCAAAATATACCAGTATATTTTAACTTTCCATCGATAGAAAATAAATTTTCACTTGAAAAGTGAAAAGTGATTTTTACTTATGAATTTTCGATTTTGGCTTTAGGATTTATGAAAAATGATTTTCATCTTTAGGTTAGGGAAAAAGCTTACTTTCCATCGGTGAAGAATCATTTTACATAGGTAAAAAATTGATTGAAATTTAAAATACATTAATATGCATATTTTAATTTTCAACTGATTTATTTTAATTTTTAATCGATATATTCATATAAAAAATCAAAATATAATTCTTAAAATCAAAATACGTGGATAAAGAACAATACGCATTGCAATGAATATCACAATATAATACATGAGTAAAATGAGATCATCCCCAAAGGTAATCAAATAAAATATTATAATTTCTATTTGTAGTGTTACCAATGAAATTTAATCTCTTTGTTCAGAGAGGTCGATCCTATATTGTAATCCTCATATAATTTTCTTGGGTTTCAAACTTGTTTAATGGAGTAATTTTAAAATTAGAAACTAAAATAACTAGATCAGATAATTTAAACGAGTTTACCTTACCACCGACTACTCCACGTGAAAAATCTCATGTCGTACAACCCGGAGATTCCCGAGATCTCCAATAAAAGCTTTCAACTGTACCAATGAGTTATGCATACCCATCCACTTTTAGGTTCGGTACGAAAATAAATTTATGAAATAAGTTAAAAAGTCTAATAATTGTTAGAATAAGTGAGATAATTTATTTAGATATTTTAATTTATTAAAATTATTTTATAGAAAAAGTAAAATAAATTTATCCCATGTTAAGTGGTGCGGAAAGAAGTGATCGGAAACTCATATGCATTAATTTTTAATTTATATTTTATCGTGAGAGTGTAAAAATTAAAATTATATCAAAATTTTATTTTTAAGAGATTACTATAATTAAATAAAAAAATTTTTAAATTCCAATTTGAAAAGAAATTTTTTTGATACATTGATTAAATATTCGAAGGTGACACATCAATGGTGCACACATGATCAACATCAACTAGTCACCTCACATTGTAATTGTTTTACCTTAGAAGTTTTGATGGTATTTTTGAGTTATGATGGGTTCGGTCACAAGACAGTATTTTACTTTTTTATTTGAAAGAAAGACATGTAATGTGATCTCCATTCCTTAATTTATCTTTTATATTACCTTCACCTTCTTATATTTAAAATATATTAATTTTTACAATTTTATACTCGTATCCTCCCCTTTCATTTTGTATGTAAGACTTACAAAGCATTCTTCCTCAGTTCCTCTCAATTTTAGAGGAAGAGATGAGAGCGCAGAAACAGAGGGAAAAAAACGAGAAAGAACAGCAGAATTAATCAATGCCTGTTAGCATCCTGTCCATGAGCTTTCGATAGATATATAGATTTGATCCTTCATTTTCCAAGTTCCGAAGATTTTCCCTATATTCTTAACATAGAAAATCATGCTTTGCACGGGTAGATGTATATTTTAATATTTGAAAATAATAGATTCTATGTGTTTGCCAACAACAATACATATAATATACCTCTCTTTTGTAACAGAAAATTATCGAAGCTTGTCGGTTGCATGCCATTCGGCTTCTTTTAGTTTGAACAGCACTTTTGATTTCGTTGATCACGTCAAAATATACATATGCTTTGACTAAACCCAAATTAACGACAATCGAAAAACCTAAACACCATTAGCAATACATCAAGGCTTGAACCTTTCCTTGACATTGGCTTAGACCAAGGGAAAAAAAAGTCCTCAGCGATGCCCTTTCCCCCTGCGAGCCAAAATCGTTGGCCCCTCGCAACCTTATTGGCGTTCCGTTCACGTGATCAACAACTGCAAAGATTCACTGCTTCGCTTTCCTCTCTCTCTCTCTCTCTCTCTCTCTCTGCAATCCATCGTGTCAGGAGGCAGGAAGTTCAGATGGCACGTAATCTTGCTGGATATTGTATGCAGAGGGGAATCTCTGGTGTTTGGGGTGGTCAATCTATCTCCTGTTCACCGTAAGATGTTGTCAAGGATCTCAGAAGGAACTGTTGTGCTACGTGACATGGAATCATTCCTCCGTCCAGGATGAAATTCTTGGAATTCCTCGAGACTTCCCCCTCCTCGAATTTGGCTGATCGTTTGGACGTAAAAGGCTCTGCCGCTGGTCCTTCTGGCGAAATGCTTACTCTTTCGCAACCTCTTCCGGGTTCTTAGCAGGAGTTTATGTTCTGCAGACAGCCCTATCGATCCATGCACTCCCTCTCACTGACTGCTTTCTAATTAAGATGCCTCTTCTGCTCATGTAATTCATTGCATGCCTTATTTCCTGCTATGCTTGGGATCTGCTGCTGTCCAGATCTCACCGTGTTGCTGGAGGCTGCAATATGAATTTCACCTTTTTACTTAACCAAAAGATAAAAAACAAATATGCTTACGACAACCTGAGCCCCACTCGCTAATCGGGTTATGCGTGCGACAGGAGGTAATAAAGTTAGCGGACGCTGGGTTGTAAGGGGTTGTAATCAACTTTTCATCTCAACTATCTACGTAGGACATATAAAATTATGGATGCGGATACTGCGAACATGAAAGTTAGATGTAATTTGCAGTATATCCACGTGATATATTAATATAAAATAATAAAGAATTACTTTATAACCATGTAAAATTATTTTGTAAGTATTTTATATCGATATAAAATTATCAAGAAATACTTTATGTCAATATAAAATTATTTAAAATTATTTTATACTGATAAAAAATTATTTCATAATTATTTTACATCGATAAAGAATTATTTTACATTAATGTACCACGTCAATGCATTGTAAAATATACACCGTATGATAAGTTTTTAGACATTTTGACTAAAACTATGCAAAGAAATAACTGGGATATTCATTGTTCGAAAAATGAGAACACGGAAAGAATGATTCGATCCCCAGAGAGATGAGCATAGGTCATAATACTATCGAGGGCTAATTTGGAAGTGGATAGATTTTATGGGATAGTGTTGCGAAGGTATGGTATAATCGCAATCTTTTTTTTTTTGGTATACATGCAGAGCTACCTACTTCCTTTTTTGCTTTTGGTACATATGCAATGGTATATACTGTGGATTAGCACGTAACTTTCACCTGCTATATATATTGGTGAAGTATGTATGGATTAGACAAAATGTACAAAAATTAACGTCTACATGTTTTATTTGATACACATATGCAAAGGTACCTACTGGTTTAGGACGTAACTTTTACATGCTACAGGAGAAGTACGATGTTAGTACGAAAACGGGTGTTACATTATATTTTACATGTTCAAAATTAAAATTAAATAAATTAAAATATATTAATTGAAAATAATTTTTAATTAAAATACATCAATTGAAAATAATTTTCGATTAGTTGAATTTACACCAACCGATTGAAAATCAAAATACAACGGTTAAAAATAAAAATATACCAATATATTTTGTATTTCTATTGGTGTTAAATGATTTTTCATTTAGAACATACTTTTTCACCTAAGGAAAATAATTTTTTACTTATAAAGTGATTTTTTATCTATAAAAAATGATTTTTATTAGTGGAAAGCTGAAGTACACTGACTGAAACCACCACTCTTCTTTTATACATTGTAAAACATGTTGCAAACGTATGTTTGTTTACTTTTTGACTAGTTGAAATGTAAAAAATGTAAAAAGTGACATATTTTACAGTGTATGGATGTCACGGACGTAATCTTCACCGTAAAACTAATATTTAATGCAAAGAAATGTAAAAAGTAACTTCTGTTATGTGGAGGGACTCACTTCTACTTAAAAAAAGTTACCACTACTTTGTGAGTTAGTGGACATAGGGGTGATTTTTGATTTTAAATCAAAATACATCCGTACAAAATGATTTTGAAGTATATCTTATAATTTTGTATCTGTGCAAAATAACTCTGAAATGTATTTTGTAATTTTGTATCGATGAAAAATGATTTTGAGGATGATTTTTATGATTTTATACTACTGTAAAATGATTTTGAATGTAATTTTATTTTTATTTTTGATTGTACAAAATCTTTATATCCATATATTTTGATTTTACACTGATATATTTTAATTTTACATCAAATGCACTTTTAATTATGCACCTATGTGATTTAGAAGTAGTGATAATTTTTTTTGAGTGACAGTAGATTCTACCACGTGATAATACTTATATTACTTTCTCACATGAAGTGGGAATGCCACGTGACATAGTATCCATTTCTAAATTTATTTTTTTAGTTATCTTTACCTCCTTACCTCGTAAAACATATTAATTTTTATCTCTCTGTACTTTGCATCCTATAAATTACATGTTAACCTATGCTAACTTATCCCACCTTCAGCCCTTGGGATAATTTAACACAAGTGCAGTAGCTTCATCCCCAGGCTTTGAATAGGGATATGTAACACCAACTTTGAAAAGATCATCTTCCCTTATCTATATAGAGAGTGAGATATGCTTTTGAGTGAGCAGAATACACGAATGTAAATTGACAATCGTGAATAGAAGTAAATGATTTTCTATCAATCTCGAAAGTATCAAAAGATGAATATTGGTACTCGTCTAGTGATCACGCCATAAGATTTTTGTTTAGCGTATATATAACGATGAATTTTATGATTTTGGCATCAATAATTACTGAGTATTACACTCATAAGTTACTTGTCAGTGATAACAAGTCCACATACAAAGTGGAAGGTTGACTCGTCATTGGCAGTAAATGTATCTGTTTTTCTCTTACGTAATGATATGGAGTTATAGTGATGGCTACTCTCGCCTGCTCTATTCCACTGGGGTTCTCAATTATAGTATGGTATTTGCAATAATGCTTGATTCATTTGGAATCCGTAGTCATCTATGTTTTTTTGAAGTTTCGCTAATAAGTGGCCACATATGTATTATCATATTTCAGATGTTTTCATCAAATCACACGATTTCCATATCATGTCAATTCCTTGCAAATGTAAATACTCTAATGAGGTGATTGATCTCTTAAGCTGTGATTAGTTGGAGGATTAAATATTTAATTCGTCATTTAACTTACTTTTTATTTACGTTAGATTAATTAGATTTAATTTAAAATAAAATTATTTTATCTTTTTAATTAAATAATTTTAATTCATCAAAATATTTAAACAGATTAACTCACTTATTCTATCAATAATTTCATTTCTTCAATTTATTCTACAAATTTATTCCGATTACCTAATAGAACCTTAATTGTTGGGTGATTCCATAATCACTACTTTACAAAGACCAAAAGATGTACCAACAGGGCTTTTAATATTTTCATTCATTAATGCAAAATCCTTGAAACATCTAAAGACAAAATTATTTTCATCCTATGCGCGGGTTGGCTAAGTTAATGCAACGAGTCGTCTACCCTAGCTGCGAAGCATAACTAAATTTAGGCAAATTTATCTTATTGTTTATGACACAAATTTATATTAATATGAAATTTACTTAAAAATTTATATATTTTTTAAATTAAATTATATCAGTAATATTTAGATGTGGATAAGTAATATTTAAAATTTAAATTAAATTTTATTAATAATATTTAAATATTTTAATCATTCAAATATCCTTGTGGAGTATAATAAATTTTATGAATGCATGATGTTCTCTTTTCAAAGGATACATAAATTTTTACCTAAACTACTGCATTTCTGAACCGAGATATCATGGAGACTTGAGCCAAAGGTCAACATGCACATGTACGGAAGTCACTTTCGAGCGACACCCCTTTCCTCTCTCCCCTCTCCTCCAAGGAAACGGAACCCCTCTCCAGCCATCCCTGATACGTGGCCGATTGGGCCCCTCTCCCACTCGTCGGATCTTCCTCCTCCTCCTCCTCCTCCTATCAGACCTATCTTCTTCACCAATAAGGATTTCTCAATGACATGCATGGCCACCAGTAGCTTGTAGCATCCATTATGTTTGGCGTTCATGATGTGGCTGTGGGGAGCTTGTGGTGTGTTGTGGCTGCGATGTGGAAAGCTTGTAGTTGCCTATAGTCGACGTGTGGTTGCTGTGGGGTTGTCGTGCTGCGGTAGGTGTGTCTATTGACTTGAGGAGCTCGTCGTGAGGTTGTGATCAACATCATCGTGTGTGCAATGGTTGAGCTCTGCACGATACAGTCGCGATCAACTTCGATGTGTGTTCGATGGTCATCATTGATGTACGATCTATTGTTGTGCGGTGGCTCTTTCGATCGGGCGTCGGTGGTGTTCCCATTTCGATGGTTGCTGCAGTTGGCCGATGGCGTGGACAACAATTTGATGGTTGGTTGCCGTTGGTGATTTTTGTTGTTGTAGATGTTTGATCCATTTCTTTTTTTATTTTTGGTATAATTTTTTATTTTGATTAAGACCACATGTGATCCATATCTTTCACGATCAAATTTTTAACATGAGTGAGGAGTTGATTCAATTGATTTCCTATCTATTTTACATGTATGGAGTCGATCTCTTTCAAAAGAGCATTTAATTTTAAATTTTAAAGGAACATATTTTCTCCCCCTTTGGAAGAATAAGTTTGTTTGTATCGAATTCTTACCCTTTCTTAACGGAATGTTTTATTTAAAAAAAAAAAACATGTACCTGTACGGGAAAGGAAAGGTACGTGGTGGACGTCTTTGTCTGATTCTAGCGTCAATGCTTATTTTAAAGCTCTATTTATTTCTTTTTTGTTCTTAGAATATATTCGTTATGCAATTTGTCACAACTTGAGGTTGCTATCGTGTACAAGAAAAATTATCTATTCGTTACGCAGACATCTTTGCAATTGAAAACATCTTGTCGATTGATTCACAAATATGTGTCGTTACCTTTATTGGAGGTAATGATGGTTTGTTGGTACAGCCATTTCCTAGAATTTCAAGAGGAAGTATCTTGAAAAATTTACACGTAAGAACGGATCAAAGGCCCACTAAATTTAGCTCAAAAAGAAATATGCCGACGTTTTTCCACGTATCATTTCTCGCTTTCATTAAAAAAAAAAAATTTACTGGTCACAAATCGGATTTAAATGGGCAACCATGCATGTAGCCGTATAAGAAGTTGACACGTGTTACGACCTCAAAATTCTTTTAGATAATCACAATGCAGTGCAAGTGGAGAATCGCATGCGGTTGTCATGCTTCAATTCAGCTTATCAGGATCATCTATTTTTGAGACGAGGAAAAGTAAATAAATGTGTTTTGAATATATTTTATTACGTATGAATGATATTGGAGATTTTAATTAATGTATTTTAATTTATTATAAGTGAAAATTATTTTTTATTGTTGAAAAATTATATTTTAAATAAAAATTTACTTTTCAAATGAAAAATGAAAAATTTATTTTTTATCGGTGAAAAGATAAATTACATTGATATATTTTGATTTTTAATTAATATATTTTAATTTTTAATTGATTGATTTTTATTTTCAATCAATTGATTCTTGATTACATGTTGCAAAGTATCTTACAACGTATATTTCTATACTTGCATCCTTTTGAGATTATTGATATAGATATTATTTGATGGTAAGACATTGTTGATTGTTATAAACATACCTTGTAGTGTCATTTTGCATTGTTGATTTCGGATAAGGTTGGGTTTTCGACCTTAAATTTGGAAAAAATTAATTCTACCTTGGAGGTGGAATCGTTTAATTCCTCATTTCTTTTATTTTTCAAGGCTAGCAATTTTTTGATGTAACACGATTATGATTGAAACATTTATTTTTATTTTAACTTTGTAGCTTGATCGGAGCCCCTTAAGTGTCCCTGCAGGGCTCTAGGTAGGATGAGGGCCTACTCAGCAAAATGATGCAATCACACGATGAAGCACAAGAGTTGCTAATCCAATTTCATCCTTGATGATTGTATGTTTGGGGAGAAGATCTAACCTTGAAAGTTTCCACTAAGTATGGAAGAGTAGAGGAAAAGAGAATACAAGTGTTTTACTCACGTAATAATGCACATGCAGATGCTTTTTCATAGTGTTAATCCTTTGATATCTCTACAAACCAAATATTGTTGGCTAGATTTTCAGGGATAATCACTCCATAACGATCATGCTAAATCCGACGTGTGATTCATTCATTTCATTGATATTGCCATGACCAGTATTAACTATGTCAGTGACACTTGGCAATTGCTTCGACATGATCCATCTAAGGTTAGTCCACCTCACTTCACATATTCGTTTGGTGAAGCTGACTTGCTTGAATCTTTGGTTGGTGGTTTGGTAGATTTTCTTGCTGGACTCTATCGAACTTGCCTTTAGTAGGGGACTTCAATCTGCCTGATAGGTTTTGACAGATGGTTGTTTGCCCTTTCTTGCTGCCATGCTCTTTCTGGAGAAATATTTGCTCATCTTGACCAGGCAGGTAACACCTCTTATTTGCCTTTGAGGTCCTTCTTAGGCTTATAGGCTTGTAAGTATCTGGCCTAAGGCTTAATGGGCTTACATTGACCTTTTTTTTAGGCTTACAAGGAAAATTTTTTCTCCCTCATTATAACCAAACACAAAAAACACATAATTTCTTATTTATTTTATAAACTTATAATTTCTTGGACAATTCCATTTTTTTACTTTCTCCTAACAAAATGGTCCCTAAACTCTTAATATGGAGGCCACTAATCATGAAATCTCATCAAAGCAACAAACCTAGTTGGGAAAAAAGAAAGTAAGTTACTAGTATTACTTGATTTAGTAAGAAAGAGAAAATTAATAACTAATCATATGGCTTCGACCAATGTTTGCTGTTACGACTCGAATCTGGCTCCACATGGAATCTAGGTCAGATTTCCTCGACTAACCCAAGACCCAGTCGTCCATCAAGAAATATACCAAAAAGTAAATCATTCTACATATGCAACATAGTTAGAACATTAATTAAGAGACAGAAAGCTAAATGGTAAACTTTAAATATAAACAGCATCACAGAAGAGTATCAAAGTTCTCAACATAGCCATAACAATCATAATGAAAAGATAGAAATAGAACTACTAGTCTCAGGCATAGGTACTCACGACAATAGAAGGAAATAAGTCACGCTACAGCAGAACAAAAAGGAAAACCCACTAAGGTTGGGCTCGACTGGGCCTAGCTCCCTCTGCAGCCGGAGGTACTAGCTGCTCACGTTCCTGGCCTAAAGATAAGTGGTAGTCATTAGTAAAAAGTTGAGTAGAGTGGCAAGCATAAAAGTCAAATAATGCAATTTAATTTAAAAGTTGTAAGCAGTTTAGGCAATTGTAATCGTTTCACACATTTCCATATTTTGTTTATATTTCTAGGTACTAGTTGTTTAGTGTTTCTAATATTCTAACAAGGGTTCTTGTTATCTCTTGGTTCACATGTTCCCTAACGGAATAATCTTGCTGCAGTTTTCACCACGATGCAAAATATGCACGTGGTACTCTCTTGGCCGAGAGAACACCGTACGTTTGTCCTACACCCGATCTACCACCTCGGGGTCATCGTCGCAACGGAGCGGTGACTACAACATGCGTGATAGATGCACGGGAAGCTACCCCGCACTGGCAGATGGTTAGTCCTTTTCGCTAACGGGTACGTTCTAAGTTGTACAACACATAACAGAATAGGGGCCACACCCCTCACTAGTCTACGTACCCTCACCCAACTATCCTAATTGGTCCCGTGGACCTAATAGGAATCGGTGTAGGAAGGCCATTCCTACCGTAGGTCCCAACCCAAGGGAAGGCTAACTCTCTCCCTACACAAGGGGTAAATAGCTCTCCTCGGTATGTGCATACAAAAGGGCCAAATCGCTCCCATACTAGAGTCAAAAACAATAGTTGTGTCTCACATTAGGTGAAAACAGTCCATCACTATCAGAGTTTCATACCACGACAGATAAATTATTCTCTAGTTGTCACTAAGAGTATACAAAATCCCTTAAATTTTGTTCAAGCATCTGAGACTTCATGCATCACAAGTTATAATTAGCATTTAGCATGTAATAGACAATTAGTTTCATCATCATAAAACCTTATTCCCAGCCATTAGGGTTAATCATTTCTTTACGTCAAACATTAATTAATCACGCTTGTAACTCAAGTGCAGAATTTATCCTTTTTAAACTCAGGGCATGCATGTATGTAAATACTCTTGTAAGTCTAAGCAAATATCTATTTCATTCCTCAGGCACATTCACAAAAATCTAAGTACTTGATTAATTCATTACTTGCAACACTCGTTTAATGAAAATTAAATACACCGGAATGGGGAGGACCACTCTACTTAGGGGTATGGAAGATATGGGGGCACGAGCGACTGATCCTGACGCTTTCGTAAGTCCCACATGTACCACGGACTCAGGGCCTACACCAATTCAATGGTCAAATGGAACATTAAACACGTTGACCGACATTTCAGTATGCTAAAATAGTTCAAAACAGTGCAGAAACAATCTCAGTGTGTGGGAAATCTCAAGAACTTTCCAACGATACCTTACTTGCGAGATTCAGAGACCTAACGGACCCCGAATCGGTCTCGGAAAGGTCCTGGTTCACTTGAACCGGGCCGGTGGTTTAGGTATGGCTGGACCGGCCGCCTGTCTGTAGCAGGAGCGCTCCTATCACTGCTATAAGACATTTGGAGTGCGCCCTGGACGCCTTAAACTCAGACAGATTCCCACCTAGTGACCCCGCTCCTCTCCTAACGTCTGCTACCACTCCCAACTGTCTGAGATCCTATTCGAACATATAGCACCACCCTCAGACATCTTGAAGTGCCTTGAGTGCTGCAACCGCATAGTTCCCCTTACAGCCTCCCCTACGCGAGTGCTGCTTCCCCACTCAAGCTCGCGCCTTGAGCCCGTACTCGCCGCAGACACCTCGAGCAGGCCACACCTCGTGCCTCACGGGTCCTCGGACGTCTGGAGCTCGTCTCGACCATCCATAGGATCCCTCAACCGTCCTCAGGGCATCGCAGACATTCGATGGACGCAGGGTTTGTCCCCGCTCTGTGTATTGAATACGTCGTGTTTGCCCCGCTATTTGCGCTTGCAGCACCTCGCACCGCATGCCCCTCGACTGCCGCACCGTTGCAATCCTCTCTCTCTCTCCCACTCTCGCTCCCTTCTCTCCCTCACTCTCCTCTCCTGCTCTCAACTCTGGTGGCACTGCCGAGGGAAGGTGGGAGGGGGGAAATGGTGCGGAAAATGGGAAAAGAAGGGGTTTTTAAAGGGTGCCGTGTAGGGTTTTAAGTGTTGTGGGAGTAAGGTGGGGTTGGGAAATTTGTGGGTTTGGCCCCACAGAACTTATTTTTCCCTGCGGAACCTAAGGAACAAGATTTGGGGTGTTAAAATTCATTTCCATTATACCCTGAAAAAATCAGGAATCCATAGGGACCCCCTTGGGGACGGCCATTTCAGTTGCCAAGCTAAAATGCGACAATTAGGTCAAAGTGCACAGTTGATTTGATTGAACTTGTGAATTGGAGAAAGAAGTCATGAAATGCTTGTCCTATATAGGTTGATCGGCATGGTGCGACTACATTAAATCAATTGGCATGCATGCCAGCTTCCTCTGTTGATTTGATCAGAAAAAAAAGATCCAAGTTGGCTAATTCCTGTCGAAAATACAGGTACCACACGTAAATGCAAAAATAAAGTAAGCTTATAATTCCAAGCATCTCAAGGAAACAACTCTCGTGGCCTACCAAGATATGGAATGATGAAGAACGTGACTAAGTTGAAAGGATCATAGAGTTCCATGTATATTACATCTTACTTCATTAGGGTTAATCTTAATTATAGGATGGCTATTACCTCCATATCTTACACTCTAACCTCATGAACAAATTCTAGTTAGTGGCCTACAAAAGTGGGTTGCCAGCT
Organism: Thalassia testudinum; assembly: GCA_037157565.1. Lineage (NCBI taxonomy): Eukaryota > Viridiplantae > Streptophyta > Magnoliopsida > Alismatales > Hydrocharitaceae > Thalassia > Thalassia testudinum. The sequence goes on from JAZHRO010000073.1 coordinate 159,369,474, forward strand.
TCAATCCTTAAAAACCAAAGACCTAGCAATGTGAAAGGATGCAGTTACAAAAGCCGAAAAGTTGATGTGTTTTACAATGTAATTAAGGAAGTGAGGACAATTAAAAAGGTAAATTTAAAAGTTGGGATCACACTACGTGCTTCTCCTTCATGCACGAAAGTAAGTGAAAAAGTATAGAGACATGCATGGTAATGCATTTTGTAACGTGTGCAGTGAGGGAAACATGTTTTTTCACTGTATGTGATGAATCCACACACTTGAAAAAATACTCCCTTTTCAACTGTCGGTTTCAATCGATGTGTTGGCTTTCAAATCATTTTTTATAGGTAAAATCACTTTGCACTCATAGGTGAAAACCAAAATCACTTTTTACTCAGATGAAAACCAAAATCACTTTTTACTCATAAGTGAAAACCAAAACTATTGTTCACCTGTGGAAAGACAAAACACACTGGTGTGTTTTTATTTTCTATTGATGTATTTTGATTTTCCACTAGTGGAAAAACACCTTTCACCTATAGGAGAAGGCTAAAACATAGTGGTGTGTCTTGATTTTCAATTGGTTTGTTTTGATTTTCTACCAGTGGAAAATCATCTTCTAAGTCGAGGATCATTTTTCACTGGTGAAAAATCATTTTCAACCACTGTGTTTTTATTTTTTGATATCTTTATCTCATACATTAACTTTTGACGTTGGGGATCACCTGATGCATCAACTCTTAACGTTGGGGATCACCTCGTCGATTAACTTTTGACGTTGGGGAACATGAGTGGGGGAACCTACGCATTTTGGCCCATACATCGTAAAACACGTCTCTACGTGCGTTTCATAACCCGTGTCCAAAATGTAATACAAGTAATGTCACGTGACGAGGTTCACCACCATTCAAAAAATTCATCACCACTTTTAAATAAGGAAGAAACTAATTTGCAATAGTACAAAATCATTAAAATCACATTTGAAATAATTTTATATTAATAAAAAAATCATCAAAATTATGTTTATAATCATTTTACATCAATATAAAATTATTAAAATCACCTCGTAGTATTTTAATTAAAAAAAAAAAAAACTACACTGCTAACTCACAAATTGGTGGTCACAGTTTTAAGTAAGCTCGGAGCAGCATGCAATAAAATTTATGTTATTTTTTTAGATTTCTTATATTAAATATCAGCTTTACGGTGGAGATTACCACGTCTGTACCTTAGAGAAACACGTCACGTTACGTGTTTATGTACATTTCAGCAATGTGAAACGTACGTATGCAGGTAGAGGTCTAAGACCAAGTTCTCGAGCGTACAGACGCATGTACTTGCACAGTACGTAAATGCTTCTACGAGGGAAAAGGATGGTCAAATCTTAGCTGTGGGGAATATAAAGGCAAAGTACTGCCCTTTGGACTTTAGCTTTAGTTTTTGTTCTGTTATCTCTGATTCCCAGGTGCAATGGGGCCTAATAATGCCTCAGATCAGATTGGGAATTACAGGCTCACCCCTCCAGCTTTTCCCCTTCTGCAGAGAGGAATTACTACCAAACTTGTCAGAGGAGACAAAAGGGGAATTGCATGCCCATTCCTTATTCCATTCCTTGCTTTCAGACAGCCCCATGAGGGGGGGCATCTCTTCCATGGAATTTTCTCCCCTTCTTCCTCATCCCTATTCATGTATATATATTTTTTCCCCATACTTTACTTTTAATTCTCTTTGGGAGAATTCCATCCAGCTGCCTGTAGAACTGTTTGTTTTTTGGCACCTCTCACTATTTGGAAAAAAAAACAACAAGAGAGAAAGGTTATCGCATCTTGTTTCTACTTTTATGGGCTAGTGTACTTCGATATTTGGATTTTCGCTCTCCCTTTCTTGAAAACAATTACACCTAGTGCCTCCTTATTTTTATAAGTGAGGTTTTCCCTCTTTGGCTATGCAATTGCTGAGAAATTAATTTACATTATTTTACGCAATAAGGGGGTACCTCTTTTCACTTTTTTCTACTGAATAAAATTAAAATTTAAGATGTCCCCTCCTCCTCACCAAGAGTAGTAAGTATTTTTGTTATCCAAATAAATTAATTTCTAAGAATCTTTTTATTTTGGGGGAATTCCTTCCATCTGCCTTTACTTTGAACTTTTTTGGTCACATCTCACGGTTTGGACAGTTAAAAATTACTGCATCTGGGTCATACTTATTTGCGCCATCACCTTTAAGGACTAGTGTACTTTATTTTATTCGTATTTCCACTCTTTCTTTCCTAGAAAAAAATAAACCTAGTTCAATCTTCAGCACCTCTTTATTTTTATAATTAGTCAGATTCTACCTCGCACTATCAAGAGTTGAGCAATTTTTGGTTTTCATGCATGCAGTGACGTACACATTTGTTTCTATCTATGGATTATCACGCCAAAGCAAAGATATTCCCACACGCACACCCCCAATTAATGAGCATTAATTACTGAAAAGATTCAATAAAATTTTCATTTTGAGAGAATTGCATCGAGCTGCCTCTATATATATATATATATATATATATATACATACATACATTTAACATTTTTAGTCACCTCTCACAATTTGAACAGCAACAAAATTATCACATCTTGTGTCTAATTATTCATCCCATCACTACCATCACTTTTTTAGGCTAGAGGGTACTTTGTATTTGGGATTTTTACTCTGCCTTTCTTGAAAAAGTTACCTTGTTTAAGCCTTCAGTGACTCTTTACTAATTTTACAGGAGATGTTCCCCTCGCACACTCATTGCCGAAGAATTTCTGATTCTACAGAATGAGATACTTTCTAGCTTTTGTGTACAGAATAATACGCGAGATCACGATATTTTCTTACCCTGAATGACAGCTATTTGAAAATAAAGTTCTTCAATGATGGTTGTACTCATACTCAACATTAGATACGAGTGGCTCGCGCAACGAGGATCACTTATTCCCTTCACTGTACTAGATTTAGGCTTCTCGACGAATATGGTCAAGAGAATCTTCAACCTTCTTCCCAATCATCAAATGGCAATGCACATTAATATTCTCCAATTCCTACCCCCACCTCAAGGTTTCGAATTCGAGAATCAATGCCTTGTGCAATATCTTATACCCCTTCAGAGGCATGCAAGAGTATCTAAAGGGCACAATTGCCCACCACCATCCATGTCCTTTCAGTAGTACTCCACTGGGACTAAGGTAAACTCCTCCTCCCAATTCCTGTTCCTCTCCCACATTTGGGCACATCTCATCTAATTCTTCCTTCCTCCCAACCCACCAGCTACATTGAGTTAAAAAAAAATGAAAAAGAAAAGGGGCCCAAATAGAGTATAAGGTTCCTTCCCAAAGGGAGGGGCCCTCCTTGCAAAGAAAAGAAAAAGGGGGGAATTTTGTGTATTTATTCCCTCCCCATGCACTCCAATGACAAGGTGAAAGCTGCCCTGTGCAAGCAAGGTGGTTTAGTGCAGAATTTAGAGCAAAAGTGTTGGACCTCAGAATTGAGAGAAGAAAGCATAAGGGTGTTGGACCCCACTGATGCCCATAGCAATAAGGAGAGGGTGATCTCTTTTGGAGTTGCTGTGGAGATTGGATTTGCTTGAAGGGCTGTTTTGTTCCACAGATTCCCAAGTTCTCTTTGTCCCAACTTTGCCTTATAAAGACAGCTCACCCTATGGGGCAATCCCTGCCATGCATCATTTACCCACAGGAGGAGAAGAGAGCCATATATCTACACACCACTGCTCAAAATTTGCCATTGTACATAGCAGCTTCCTAACTTAATCTGCATGATCGACACGTCTCACGCGGTATGGAGTGAGACTTGGAAAATTTTCTTTTGCTCCCTCACAAACATGTATGGCTTTTTGATCTATGTAACATGGGAATTCTCATCGTAGAAGACTGAAGAAATGTACCAACATCAAGGGAAGGGCAGCCTCGTCACTTCGAGGGTGAGCTTGCCGCCTGACAGGCACCTGTTTCTCCACGATTCGAACGTCGTCTCCGGCGATTCGGGGCTGGTTCTTTCGACGGATGCGAAGCCAAGGTTGAAATGGACGCCCGAGCTCCACGAACGCTTCGTCGAGGCGGTGAACCAACTCGGAGGAGCAGACAGTAATCTTCTAGCACTGCACTAACTGAACAAACTAACCAAAGATGCATGGGGGGAAGGCATTGATGTCTCCCGAAATGTCTTCGAAATTCGATTCGTAGAGTCCAATTGCGCTCCTTCCCAAACTGTCAATTTTTAGCTTTGTAAATGATCCTTGCTTTTCTTCTAAGTGGGCATGCAAATTATTCTCCAATCTGTACTAAGAGAAAGGAGAAAGAAGCTCCTGTTGGGCTCACATTGGCCTTTTTTTTTAATATATATCCTTAAATCAAACATGCATCACTCATTGGTCCCCTTTAGCTTAATTAATTCTTATTCCTTTATGTTGTGTTGCAGAGGCTACTCCCAAGACAGTGATGAGGATAATGGGAATTCCAGGGCTCACCTTGTACCACCTCAAGAGCCATCTTCAGGTTAGTACTGAAATTATCCCTTGCTATTTCAAATTACAACATATATTTACGATAACCTCGAGAAGGTATTTGTGTTGCAAATAAGTTCAAGCTATTTTCTTGGGTCTAGGCATTTTATGCATGATTCAGGCCTCTCTGGGCTTTAACCTAATAACTGTTCAAAGCCTAATTTTCTCAATTAGACTAAGTTTGAACATGAGATAACACATCTGTATACTTTATGGTGTATAATTTCGCCCATCTTCTTTTTTTTGTTTTTTGTCTTTGCAGAAGTACAGGCTGAGCAAGAATCTGCAAGCACAAGCAGTTTGTTCCAAACAAAATGGTCAGTGGACTGTTATTTGAAGCATTTTGCAAAGATTCATTTAAGTGTACACAATAATATTATAAGAAAGCTATCCTCCCAGATCTCTATGCACGCACATAATTATTTTGCTTGTGTGGTAAGTGCATACATATGTGCAAAATAATAAGCATTTTGGTCTAAAAGTATTTTCCACATATATTACCTACGAAACATATTAATTGGCCTTCGCTTGGGAATATAGCACATTCATAAGTTTCTTGCAGGATCAAGTGGCCTTATTATTTCACTAGAAATTTGACATATAAAACCCATGAAACATGAAATATATTTGTAGTGAGTTAAGATAAATAATCCATTCTCTTCATAAATTATCTGCGAGGCCGATGGAGAAAATCCAATGAGCGCGTCTAATGTGTGGAGCGGGAAGTATCTCCTTCCTTATTTTATCTCTTTCTTATTTTTAATTTTGAGTAAGTTGTTAAAGATATCTTTCAATTGATTAGACATGTATTAGGGCTTTAAGAAATTTGATTAGATTTGGGATGCGCGAGGGATTTTGTAAATATTAGGGATGAGTGAAAAATATCTTCCATGATCATAAAAATTTTGATTAGATATATGTCACATTTTTTGAAATATCTTCCGGTGATATTTAAAATATCTTCGGTAATTTTTAATTATAAGTAAAAATTATTGATGATCTTTTAATTTTGTTAGGTGATAGATTTCACATATGTATTATAAGGGATGCGTGATTTTTTGTGATAAGGATAAATATCATCGGTGATATTTTGAATGTCTTGATGTAAATTAAATCTAAATGTATTCCCACACATATAAGGAAGATGTTTAGTGTGATCTCCATCTCTACATTGTAAAATACGCTACTGAAAGCATTTCTTTACATTTTGCCTTGGTGGATCAACAAGCTGTATGTATCACGTAGGATATATTTATCCTTTTTGTCCAGAGAGGATGCCTCCTGTGAATGGAACACTGCTGTGCAATGCCAATCCCATCTCTCAACCAAACAAGTAAGACATATCTTAGAATAGAATTCCAAATCGATCGTTATATATAAATTACGCTGAATGTAATTATCTCTTCTTTCCGTATGAATCAGAAGTCTGCAAATCAGCGAGGCACTACAAATCCAAATAGAAGTGCAGCAAAGGTTACACGAGCAGCTCGAGGTATATATATATATTCCCTTCTCTATATTTCGATATTGATGCCTTTTAAAATCCTTGGTTTCTTTGTTCAAAGATATATACACATTTATATTTTCTTTTTGAAAAATCTAGTTGTTCACGTAAGTCAACGGAATTTACCCTTATTTGGAAAATTTGTTGCACTCATCATGCATCAACGAACATCAAGAGAACAATCCCTTCTGTAACAAGATGAAGGAAGATGATAAAATGCTCTATACTAATTAATTGATAAATGGTGACATTTATAACTTAATTATTCCTCTTGCATGTATTTACAAAACAGAGAGACTTAATAGGAGTTCAGAGAGAGAGAGAGAGAGAGAGAGAGAGAGAGAGGGTTACCATAGATCCATTTGGATGTAGGAAGACCCAAGGAAAACCTGTATCTGGCATGGGCCCGAAGATCCTGAAACAATTCTAAGGGGAGAGATGTGGCAAGATTATTCCACCAGTACTTAACCACATGATTTGACATGATTCACATCATTTGCAATATGAAATAAGTCAAAGTAGCATCTATATATGATAACTACGTACTTACATCATATTGTTCAAAGTAATTTCATTTTCATTCAGATAACAGATATTAGATATCCCAAAAGACTTATTCTGATGGACCTTACCTAATCAATATTTTAAAAATTAGATCGATAATTGAATCGATCAGGTACGGGTATGATTTTTTTACGATTCAATCGACTACTTGTACAAGTTAAACCTGTGATGTCATTAACACATGAAAAAATTAAAAAAAATTAAATTATAAGATCTTTGATTTAATTTGTATTGATTCAACCAAATTTAACCAATGTTTAATAAAAAATCAATGAAGACATATCGTATGAAAAGTTATTTTTCAACTCTAACTACATTATAATTGGCATACTTTTAGTAAATACTAAATAAAAATAAAATGTCATATAATCAATAAAAGTCAGTACTATTGATTTTCATGTGCGTAGTGGGTAAAGTTATATGTATTTTTTTATTTTTTATTTTTTAACTCTAAAGAGAACAGTCAAATAGGTAGCTGATTTATCTGAACTGATCAATTTGACCTGAATTTAATTGATTTATACTGATTTTGACTTTTATTGATAAAGCATTGATTTGTGGTTGGACCATTTGAGTTGGCTAGTCCGATCCGAATTCTAAAACATTTGTTCCTAGGTTTTTTCCATCGCTATATCGGACAACATTGATAGAAATGCTGAATTTGTCGCAGATTTCGACCCCATTGGCATGGTTGAGGAGTAGAAATATTCCAACTAAACACATGGATCGATCATTCATATATATATACTTCTTAATTACATATGATATATATATATATATTTGTAACAAACTAGAAATTACTCGTATATATGATTCACAACAACTGCTTTATACATCATATATATATATATATATATATATATAAACATCATGTATATAAACAGGTGCAACGGCACTTGCAGCTGCGGATCGAAGCCCAAGGGAAGTACCTACAGTCGGTACTGGAGAAGGCGCAGGAGACCCTGACCAAGCAGACGCTGGGCGCCGCCGCGCTCGAGGCCACCAACACGCAGCTCTCGGGTTTGGCCTCGTCGATCCCGGCGGCCAACGCCGCCCTCCTCGCCGACTGCTCCATGGAGAGCTGCCTCACCTCCGCCAACCCCAAGGACGCCCTCTCCCACCGCTGCATGGGGCAGCTGGTGGAGCCACTCGCCGCACCCCCGCGCGCGGACGCCCAGCCGGAAGCCGACGCGAAGCTCGACCTGAACGAGCGCGGCGCCGGCGGCGGGGACGAGGCGGCGGTCAACGCCGGGTTCAAGCAGTTTGATCTGAACGGGTTCAGCTGGAGCTGAGACTGTTGGTGGTGCATGGTTAATTAATTGGCGACGTAATTTAATTAAGTGTCGGTGTTGGGCCATGCATGGATGATGGATGTGGGTGGCTACGTGCGTCCCTTTTGGCACAGCCATCTTGGATGGATAGCGGTGATTGAAGAGGGAGGGAGGGGAGAGAGGTGGGTTGGGGGGTGGCGTTGATGTGATCAATCGTGCAGGTGGTCGAGATTTGTGAATGTGGAGGGTAAGAGCTATGATGCTGCTGTTGTTGTAGTTTGGGGGAGGGAGATCGTTTTGGATATGTAGAATATTGGGGTATGTATGGAAATTAATAACTGTGACCCCTACCCATCGACGTGGCTTGGGGTGGATTTGATAAGTACGTACCATGAATTGATCAAACTATGCAGGATATATATATATACCATAGCCACCAATGTGAGATGAAAGGTTAAGATGAAAATGATCATTCCCTTGGGTAGGGATGTAAGTTTTGGTAAAGTTGATATGAATTCGACTCAACCCGACCTGAAAAGGTAAAATTTCACTCAAACTAGATCAGATTCAGGTATGGATATGAATTATATATTCGATTATCTTACCCAAATATCTGAATAAAATCTCCATTTACCTAAGATATATATAAGTCTCACCTAAAGTTCCTTATTCCTCCAATCTTAATCTTCTTCATAATTATTTCCATGATTTTGAAGGTTGAGAATACTTCTGAAGCTTGCATTGAACATTTATTTCGGAGACAAGGATTTTTTATTTGAAAGGCCTTTGTATTTAGCCTTTCTTTATATTTTTTGTATTTTTATTTTTAATGTATTCCCTTTGAAATGTTCTTTTTGTAATAATTTTAGTGGAGATTAGTAAAATTAGAGTAACCTGAGCTCCAATTTTTAAAGCTGGTTAAAAATAAATAATTAATAAATTATGTGATTGATTTTTCCTCATCTTTGACTCTAATGTGATACAATTTGATTGTAAGATCAATTTATAAATGGATACTCGATGAGTAAATTGGTACCTATTGGATAGATGAGTATGGATATATGTTTAAATTTTTTTATCCAATAAATAAATAGGTAGATTATGTATATAAATTTTATAAATAAATATAGATATAAATTTAATCACTCAAATATGATCCATTTATATTCTTATCCACGTATAATTAATGTCTAAGATATATTGAAAGTGTTGATTTTTTCCTTCAGCATTTAATCAGCCACCGAACGCTTAATGCGCATTCTTTGTCAATCTCAAATGAGTAGTCCTCCTACTCCTACCATCTCGTTCTTTTGCTAATTGTTCTTTCGAGTCCCATTTATGTATTATGCTCGAATTTTATGGCTACTTGAAGCTGCTGCAAGTGTTTTTAATCTTTCCAAGCGTCATTAAAAAATACGATCCAATTACAGTAAAATGTTGTGGGTTATATATATCATGAAGGATGCGACTATGAATGCAAAGTTCAATTCCACTCGATTTCTTTTTCATTTTTTTGACGTTTATTGCCTTGCATGTTTTTCTTATGAAGAAGCATCCCAAAACTAAAATAAGAAACACCACTAGCTATGATCCCAAAATTTAGATAATGCCAACTTCAAGTGTTGGACATTACGGATTCCTTTGACCATGGATGGTAATTAGTAAGCATCAAGAAACATTAATACTCAAGACAATGGAATGGTTTGATTAAATATCGCAACATGCTTCTTGAAGGCGTGAGACGTTACGAATCGAAGGAGAGCTTTGAGAAGGATGGGGTGTATAAGGTAGAGATGTTGATTGCACTAAGATGGGAGTCCCAAATGAAATCCCTACACGGTCTCCTCTCGTCTCGCTCTCTCGTTCTTACACAAAACTCGACTGTTGGAATTGACTTGAAAAAGTCATACATGGGGATTCCTGGATGTAGTCAAGTTATATTTATATATAAGGAGTTATTTCCAATCTATTGTTGTACACATCAACATTGTGGGCTACAAGCACCGTTGGAAAACCTCAACCTACATCCAAGTAACGAAAGCAAGCTAGCAGAGTGCATGGTACCTTAGCATACAAGGATGAGTGAAAAGTGCAATGCTCAAGTATGTGGCTAATAAATGGTTGGATACCACCATCCAGTGTCAATTAATATTGTGTTTGATGATGATAATATGTAATCTTTTGGATTTAAGCTTCTGATGGTGGATCTTAGTCCAGATTGTCCTTGCTAGTTAGGACTCTCTTTGTTTCGTGAGAATCAGGGGTTCGTAGCACTGAGCATTGAAGGTTTACGCATGTTTCGAATTTCCCCAGATCTCACCAGTTTTAACCTTGCAGTCTCTATTTTAGCCTAATTAGAAATCTCATGCGAGTTATAATTTTTTACAGGATTTCATGCTCTCCTTACATTTATTTTTCAACTTTTTCATCAAGAGGATGAGCTTGCTGGCAAAGCCGCTGGATCATCTGACTATCTTAGTGTACATGGGGCAACAATTAATACTAGCTAAAGCATGATGTTGAGTTAATTTAAAGAAGAGAATATTTCAAAAAGGTTACTGTTTATGCAATATCATGCAGGCCAATAGTATAAGCCCCAAATAACATCAGAGAGAATCAAATATATATCAAAAACTGGCAAGATACAAGACAACGTAAAATTATATTAATCGAGAAACACATTACAAATGATGCATCATATTCGTCAGATGCACAAGCAGCTGACATACATATATTTGAACTATAACTTATATAGAGGTTGAATTTCCTTGGACAAGATATGTCAGTTTGCTACTTTCTTCTCTTTCTCGTCTTTCATAATACATTTGGATAAATGCAATACTTATTTACCAGTAAATTAATATTTTATAAAGTTATAAGAAGATAAGAATTTTAAATACAAATTTAAATTGAGAAGAAAATTTATCTCGTTCTACAGGTTCTTATCAAAATAGAAGAGACATCTTCCTTTCTAACATATATAGCTTCCATTTTAAAAAATTACTTGAAAATCTAAAATAACAACACAATATGTGATTCATCTAGGAGGTTTCCATCCAAAATAACAAAGTTATGTGGCCTTTCGTGACCATTAGTTTATACGAATTGCTTGCTGTTAAATGACATTTGTAACTAAAGAAACAAAAATAGTAAATTGCTACCCGTAAAAATTTAGTCTAAGAACAAGATATTTTAAAAATTACGAATTATACCTAAAACAAGTAGAACAAACTACAAGCACCTACCTACACGCAACCTTATTCCAGATTAGGTGCCGTTTATTCCACATCATCGTCGGTCATGGCGGTAAGGGAGGATAGTTGGAGCAATGGGGATGGAAAGATGAGGAGACCGACAAAGGATAGTCCTTATGTGTTGGCTGATTGAATGTAGAGAGAGAAAATCAACACTTTTCATCTTAGGCATTAATTTCTTGGGGGGAATGGTTGTTTTCATCTTAGCCTTTGATTTTGTATGGTTATTGAAATGATTTTTCCTAAGGATTATTTGATTTTTCTTGAACCTTAAGGATCTTACTGTAATTTTTCTACACACCAAAGAGACACCATGCGAGTTTTTGTAACTCTTAGAGGGGTTTAACGTAATTTTTACACCCCCCAAAGTTATTCTGCAAGGCCAGGTGCAATTTCCCCAGCCCCACTTTACCCCACGCACCCTTAAAATCCTACCTACAACCCTTTAAAAACCCCCCTCTCTCCTCAATTTTTGCACCCCATCCTCTCATTTACTTCTTGCAGCGCCACCTTCCCCCATCGTCTTCTGCGAGCAGTGAGTGTGGAGGAAGGAGAGGGAGAGCGAGAGTGAGAGGGAGAAGAAGGAGAGACCGAGAAGGAGAGGGGATGTTACTGCAACTACTGTAGCACAAGGCTCGAGGTGGAGTGAGTCGCAAGAAAGTGTTGCGCGCGTGGTTTGGGCGCATCTCCTGTGGCTATTAGACATCCACGAAGGCTACGCGGACGAATGGAAGGTTCCGCTGACGTCTAGGAAACACTCCAGATATCTGGAAACACTCAGAGTACCGAGGTAAGCTCTGCCCGAGAAGTCTGCGTCGTGTGTGCACTGCCCTAATTGTAGTAGCGTGTGATTTGTAGCTTCGTAGGTCTGCGCAGGGGCGAGAGGTGTTGGGAAGGTGAGCTGGTTTAGCAATCGAGACGCTTTCGGATGTCTGGAGGTGGTGTCAGATGTCCAGCTGCACTCCAAGATGATCGTAAGGAAGTGCCAGACGACCGATAACACCCTCAGACGGCCATAAGGGGTGGCAAATGATGGGGGGAGGGGCAGGAGCGCTAGGTGAGTTCTTACGCACGTTTAAGATGTCTGGGACTCACCGCAGATGTCTGATCTCAGTCAGTATGCATGTCTATTGCAAGCAGGCGGTCGGTCCAGCTAGACTAGCCCGCCTGGCTCGATTCAGGTGAACCACGAGGAGTGTTTGGTCCTGTTCAGGGCCCAAACGAGGTCGGATTTGCGCGATCAAGGTATCGTTGGAAAGCTCGTAGGATTTACTACATTTTAGAGCTGTCTCCACACTGTTTTGAGCCTATTTTATATGTTGAAATGTCAGTCAACGAAATTAATGTCATGTTTGACCGTTAAATTGTGTAGGCCTTGTTGAATGCACGGGTTGCTACGCTAACGTGTTTGGTTTTGAAAAATCTGTCGTTGTAGTATGAAAGTGAAGAACTCGTATTCAACAAATAAAATTTATACCGGAATGGAAATCCCGGGTCGAATTCAGGGAGGCGGACGTTTGATTTAAAAACTACGCGTTTGTTTTATTTGTCACGAAGCAGAATAATTGATTAGAAACTATCTAACTATTTACAATAAATAGAAGAGAGAGAGAATAAGAGAGAGAGAGAGAATATTACAAACAAAAATCAAAAAGAGATGTAGAATGAACATGGAATTTCATCATCAGAAAGATTGTTCATTACACTAAACATTACGACTAGAAAGCGGGAAAATGATTACACTAGAAAGCACTAAATCTACTCTAGAAAGCAGTAAATCTATTCTAGAAAGCAGTAAAAAGAATGGGGAGAGAGATATCCTCCTCGACGGTCGCTTGGAGGACGAGCCGGACGGGACAACGCCTGGACGAAGGAGAACGAAGCTGGAAGAACAGGAACGGGGCAACACGTCATCATCGTCACGGGATCCGCTTCCGAAAGGGGGACTAAAAATTGACTTTATCTCGCGAGAAGCATCCCGGGTGTGGGACAAGCTTCTCTTGAGCTTTGGAGAGGGAGAGAAGGAAAGGATGAAAATTTCGTCTAGTGGGGGTCTCCTTTTACAGTTGCAAGGAGTGAGGGCAAATTGGTCATTTTAATTTGAAAATCATTAAATCAGGGGTCTTTAGTGACGGATAAAATTGTCGCTAAAGCCCCATCGTGGGTGTAGTAGGGCGCTGCCCACGCGCGGTCGCTCGTCTCCTCGCGCATAACGCGCGTTCACGTTTAGCTGATCTCAGCTGCAAAAACCAGGGGGTTCTGAGGTTTGATATGATTATAAATAGTTCTCAAATCATCTTCTTCAATGCAATGCTTTGTTGACTGAACAAATTCTCAAAGAATTGGGAAGAAGTCTCTTCATCAATAAGGTTATCATAGATTAGTCTGTTGACATGATAGAGAGGGCCTAACATATTTATCAAGCTATCGGTATATAAAGAGGCTTTTTGCATTGATTGTGTTAGTGATAAAGTGGTCGTGAACGGTGTATATAGGAATCTGATTCAAAACACATTTCACTTGTTAATTGCGAGTGTTCGTTAGTTATTCGAATTTGACTTTCACTTCATATTCGCTTCACTCATATTTCGAATGAATTCGAATAACTAACTCATTTAATGTAATGCATCATCTAGGCGAACGGGGCTTGAGGACAAGCCCCTATCTTCGCGCTGAGGACGGCGCTCAGTCTTAGGTGCTGCATTACATGGGGTCGGGTTATCTCCAAACCGCCCCTTTGGAGAGAACCCTCCATGGAATGCTTGCCAGGCTCCTCCCAATCACATAACCATCCTTAAGGTTATGGGATTGGTCTCCTTCCTAGCAAGCTATGCTAGGAAACAAACGTGCGTACAAAATATTATTTTGCATATGCTAAGGCGAAGTGAGAAGGCTTTGTACCAATTGATTTGAAAAGTGATTGATCTTGCTAAAAATGATGAGAGATGAAAAGTGATTTACGGAAGAAATACCCGGGAGGTCAAAGGCCATCGTCAAGGCCCAACCACCACCACAAGATTCTTTGGAGGTGGAAATGTTGGAAAAGTCAGGTGCAAGCCTTTGGTGCGAGTCGTAGCAGACGAAGACGAGCTTTATTCCAGCTATTCACTCCAGGCTCATCACTTCAATTACCGGACTGGTGAAGTCAGTTTCAGAGATACCCTATATACATATGCATATATTAGTATATCCTGCCCCCGGCCCCTTGTGAGGAGCTCATAGAGCTAATGTGAAAAAAAGCCGACGATGAATAACTAAGCTCCACCAACCGACCACCCTCTTCCACCCACTTCCACCTCCGCCCGCCTCTTCTGCGCGCCCGCCCGCCTGCGATCCCGCATGAGGCACGGGCGTGCAATAACGCGTGGGCACTACTGAGTGCTCGCAACAGCTCGATCGCGATCGAGCGGTCGCGGAGCCCGCTCGCCTGCGCCCTTTTGCCTGCACATGCGGATTTGAACCTGCGCCAGCGCCTCGCGATAAGGAGTTCACCCGTTGCGCTACGGAGGAGAGATGGTCGTGCAGATGTTTTCAAAGGTGCGTGCTCATGGCCGTTGGATCAAGATCCAACGGCCCAGATCACACGTTGGATCTTCTTTGGAGAGGCAGCAGCGGTCCTGAGGGATAGTTGGATGGTTGGGATGGCGCCACGTCCATCTTTTGGATGATGTAGATGGTGCCACGGGTGTCGGATTAAGTCGATTTTTGCGCCATTAGGCTACGATCGTCGATCCGAATCCATTTGTGTGGTCAGATTTTTCGTTTGAAGTGCAGATTCACACCATCTTGGCCCTTGCTTTTCTAGGGTTCCCCGGTCTCTATTTGATGCTACAGATGTCAGATTAGGGCGATCTTGGAGTCGTTGAACTCCAATCGTCGCCCTGATCACATCTGTACGGTTGGATCTTTGAGCCGAGGCCCCGATAAAAAGTTTTCCCTGTCCATGAACATAAAAGGAGACAATTAACCTCCATTTTATTCAAACTAATCTAAATACAAGATGATGCATGTTATGCAATATTTATAGTATGCAATGCAATCCTATGCTTAAGAACATACATAAATAGATAGCTTAAGTAGTGTAAACATGTTTACATCAGGCTTCCTGTCCGTAGTATGCATGGGACTTGCGGAGGCATTGAGACTCGTCATTGGTGCCCCCATATCACTCATACCCTTAGTAGAATGGTCTTTCTCTACTCCTTTTGTTTGATTTCATTAAGTGAATGTAAACTAAAGACTTCTGCCTAAAACCTAGGTCACAAAATGAACCATAGGATTGAGAATGATGCATGTTCACATTTAGTACATGAATCCTGATTGACATAATTTAAATGTGCATGATGATCATTTCCACATTATGAGAAAATGGTAACTCGAACAATGTAGTTAAATGTTTTTACCGTCATATTACAAATTGCCTATTTCCATGATTGAAACCTGAATGTGAATGGAGATACATGCAACTTATTGGTGTGTGACGAGTACTTTGAACAAACCCTATGGGGAACTAAAAAAGTAGCTAAATTGGTGTGACATGGAAACTCTGATATATAATGGAACAATCGTGCCTATACAGGCATAACTGTTGGTTGGAGTTGGCTACAGAAAGTGAGCTAGCCCTAGTGTACGTGGTACTGAGGAGAGCTACTGTCACTTTTGTGTAGGGAGCAAGCTAGCCTTCCCTTGGGTTGGGATTGGAAATAGGAATGACCTCCCTACACCGACTCCTGTTGGGCCCACTGGGCAAACTGGGATAGTTGGGCAAGGGTACGCAGACTGGTGAGGGGCGGGGCCCCTGTTATGTTCTGTGTTGTTCGTTAGAGTGTACCCGCTAGCGGAGAAGATTGATCGCGTGCCAGTGCAGGATAGCTACTAGTGCGTCTATTATGCGTGCCGTAGTCACCACTATGTCGCGACTGTGACCACGGGGTGGTAGACCAGGTGTAGGATTA
Source organism: Thalassia testudinum (assembly GCA_037157565.1). Taxonomy (NCBI): domain Eukaryota; kingdom Viridiplantae; phylum Streptophyta; class Magnoliopsida; order Alismatales; family Hydrocharitaceae; genus Thalassia; species Thalassia testudinum. The sequence goes on from JAZHRO010000073.1 coordinate 159,385,547, forward strand.
CCACAGGATACTCTCCCTGCCAGGAGAATGCCGTGTGTGAGTTCAGCATCACTGGAAAACTGTAACAAGATCGTTCCCATAGGGAACATGTGAATCAAGTAATGACATAGACCTTTACTAGAATGCTAAAATACTAAACAACTAGTGATTATGAACAGAATCAGACATTAACTATATGAATAACTAAAACAGCATAATTAGTTTACTTCTTCTAATAGTTAAATGCCTTATATGTTCTTAAGTTTGCCACTATACTCAGCATTTAGCTGACATCCGCTACTTATGTTCAAGTCAGAGAGGTGAGCAGCCAGTACCACCGACTGCGGAGAGTGCTGGGCCTAGTCGAGCCCAGCCTTAATCGTTTTTCAGCTTACTGTCTTTGTGGTACTTTTCTTTCTTCATGTTGGAACTTGTAATCATGTTTACTGCCTTTGAATTTCAGTTGTGATGGCTATGTTGTGAACTCTGTTTTCTCCTGTGGCATGATGTCTATTTCAAATTATTATTCTATTTTCCGACTTTCATTTAATGCTTAGCTATATTACATGTGTGGAATGTTGTATTTTTGCATTTGGCTTATCTCACAATGGACAACTGAGTCTTGGGATTAGTCAAGGCGAGCCGTTCCCGAGTTCCATGAGGAGCCAGGTTCAAGTCATAACAGTTATCAAGGGCCACGATGCCACCTTCTCATTTTCTCACTAAGAAACTCCTTATAAGATCATTTCTCCCTCCCTAGTCTCTATATATATGGCATGTCCTTGATTGTTTCTCTTTCGGAGATCATCACCAAGCTTATCCCTTGATTGTTTTTCCTTCTATTTTATTTGCTTTTGGAATAGGAGTGCATGTCTAATCCATCCTCTTCCTCTTGGAACAACATTAGGGTATGAAATCAGGTGGGAATTAAGGGATACCACCTAGTGCTCAAAATCTTAGACGACACATTTTTGACATATAATGCATTGATCATGGCGTACTTTAGATGTAGGGTGAGAAACTATATCTCTTAGGTTTTGAAGAAAAGTTTAGTGTGCAAATTCACAAGTCAAGAGTGTTTGGCACTTCTCCTTATCAGTATTGGTTATATATGTCCTGTAGTTGAAAAGATGTCAACACATTGATGGAAATGAAGCTAAAGCTGGCTACTAACGATTAATGGAGGATGAGGTTGTTTTTGGGCTACTCATAAAGAGATACTTGTCCTAGGTTGATGAAGAAGTTAGCTTCAATTAAATTGTAACAATACAAGGATTAACATGCACGATCCTATGATAGATGTTAGTTGATAAAATTTGGAAACATCGATTAGTTAGAATAGAAAATTTATTGAAAAGTTAACCAAAATTTGAGCTAGCCAACTAGGGTAATGTTGCCTGTTACAACCTGAATCCAGCTCCACGTGGAACCCGGGTTGGATAGCCTCGACTAACCCAAGACCTAGTCGTCTAACGAGAAATATATAAAAAAGGAAATCATTCCACACATGCAACATAGTTAGAAACATGAAATAAAAGATAGAAAGCTATAAGATAAATTGTAATTGTAACCAATACCATAAGAGAAAAGAAAGGTTCTCAACATAGCCATCACAACTATAATAGAAAAACAGAAACATAACTACATGTTCGAAGCATGGATACTCATGAAAATAGAAGGAAAAAGTCCCACTACAGTAGAAATGAAAATGGAAACAAGCTAAAGCTAGATTCGGCTAGGCCCGACTCCTTCTGCAGCTAGTGGTACTGGCTGCTCACCTCCCTATCATAAGCACAAGTGATAGTCATCAGCAATAAGTTGAGTAGAGTGGCAAATGTACATTCATCTAACACAATTTTACTACGGAGGAAAGCAATAAACATTTCAAGCAGTAATAAGCATTTCAAACACTTTCATGTTTTATTTCTATTTCTAAGTACTAGTTGTTTTGTGATTTCGGTTATTCTAACAAAGGTCCCATTTTCTCTTGGTTCACATGTCTCCTAACGGAACGATCTTGTTGTGATTTTCCCCGCGATGTAGAACATGCACGTGGTGCTCTCTTGGCCGAGAGACCACCCCATGTTTGTCCTACACCCGTCTACCACCTCGGGGTCATGGTCGCAATGTAGCGGTGACTACGGCATGCGTGATAAATGCACGGGAAGCTACCCCTCACTAACACGCTGTTAGTCCTTTCTGCTAACGGATATGCTCTAAGTTGTACAACACAGAACAGAACAGCGGCCGCATCCCTCACCAATTTGCGTACCCTCGCCCAACTATCTCGGTTTACCCCGTGGACTTAACAGAAGTCAGTGTAAGGAGACCATTTCTATCCTAAGTCCCAACCCAAGGGAAAGTTAGCTCTCTCACTACACAAGGGGTGAATAGCTCTCTTCGATATGTGCATACACAAGGGTCAGCTCGCCCCCATACTAGAGCCCAAACAACAGTCGTGCCTCATATTAGGCGAAATCAATCCATCAATATCTGAGTTTCATACCACGATAGATAAATTATATTTCTAATTATCACTAAGGGCATTCATGATCCCTTGAATTCTGTTCAAGCATCAGAGGTTTCATCCATCACAAGTCATAATTAGCATTTAGCAAGGAATAAACAATTAGTTGCGCCATCATAAAACCTTATTCCCAACCATTAGGGTTAACATTTCTCCACGTCAAACGTTAATCAATCACAAGTGTAGAGTTCATCCTTTTAAACTTAGGGCATGCATGTATGGAAATACACTTGTAACTCTAAGCAAACATTTGTTTCATTCATTAGGCACATTCATAAAAACCTTGGTACTTGATTAATTCACTACTTGCAGCATGCATTTAATGAAAACTAAACACATTGGGATGGGAAGGACCACTCTACCTAGGGGTACGGGAGATATGGGGCCACGTAAGACTGATCTTGATGCCTCTGCAAGTCCCGCACGTACCACGAACTTAGAGCTTACACTAATTCAATGGTCAAACGGAGCATTAAACATGTTGACCGAAATTTCAGTATGTTAAAATAGTTCAAAACAGTGTAGAAATGATTCCAAAATGTGGGAAATTCCAAGAGCTTTTCAATGATACCTGTTGCGCAGAAATCGAATCTCGTTTGGGCCCTGAACTGACCCAAAAACCTTTCTTGATTCACTTGAACTGGGTCGAGTCGGTTCAGTCAGAATGAACCGCCCACCTACCTACCCAGAGTCCGCCTAGCTCTTGTATCAGATATTTGAGGCACTCCTCAGATGTCATATACAGCTCGAGAGCCCCACCACTCCTCAGACGTCCAGCGGGTGTCCCGGCCGTCCTAGGCCTACTATGGATGTCCGATACCCCACCCGGACGTCTGAAATGAGTGTCTTCCCAGTTCTCGCGCAGCAGACCTGTTCCTCTCCTACGTTGAGTCATCTACAGTGCGACCTCGTGTAGCGCCCTCGGAGCCCACACGCGACCGGGGCTCTACCTTGCCTTGCCGACTTCGCGGCGAGCTGTTGCTCACTCCACCCTCGCGCAGCCGCCGCGCTGCCCGTAGCTGCAGCTCCGCCATAGTGCCCTCGCATCACCAGAGTGGCTGTGAGCTCCATTTCCCTCATGCAACTCCTCTCCCGCTCACCTCTCTCTCTTCGCAGCGCCACCTCCCTTCCCCTTACCGCAACTCCTCACCTTGCACGTTGCCCATTGTGAAAGTGGGGGGGGGGGGGGGGGGGGTGGGGTGGGGGGGAAGTGGGGTTTACGAGGGGGTTTTTATGGTAGCGTTGGGTAAGGTTTTAGGTGGGAAAAATTAAGGATTTGACCCCCACGAAATTGTTCTTCCACAAGGAGTCCACAGAATAAGATCCAGGGGCATTAGGAATTTGGTAAACACCTCGAAAGTCCGAGAAACTCGCGGGGACCCCTATTAAGGGTCATTCCACGGCCTTTGAGTATGGAAAAAGGCCCCAACTAGTCATTTAGGTGATAGCCTAGCTAAGTAGTTGTACATGAATATTGTATGGCATGTTTTTCCTTGAACTTTTTCCTTTGTAAACTGTGAATTTGAGATGCTCACATGGACTAAGATTATTGCGGCTCACTTTCACTTCCAATTTGGTCTTGGATTGGATGAATTTGAAGGTAGGAGTATGACTTTCATTCCTCGTCACTTTACACATTACCCATTGCCTTTATTTGTAGATTCCAGCCACTAAGTCCATCTACAACTTGCCTCTTCAAATGTGAGAAAGGACATGCTTCACCTTATTTCTATGAGAGAATCATAAGGAGATGGGAGGAATAATGTTGGCACGTTAGTTTTACCAATTGTGATATTGGTGGTAGGAGGAAAAGGTCAGGGAGAAAGAGGATCCTATTTTGCATTTAAGTGTAGAATTTCTATCAAATGCTATCAAAGTCTTACCATTGAGATGAGTATTCCAAAGTGTACCCTCATCACTCATTTAGTGTGATACCACTTTAATTTGCCCTCCCATTTGTGACACTCAAAACTAAAATTTTCTTTTTGTTGATTGACTTTTCCTTGCATGCTTAGCAAATTTATGAATGATTTGATGAAGCATAGAGATCTTGATTTAATAATTTTTGCTATCTCTATTGTTCTGGTCAAATACAAGGATTTAATAGCTTCAAGTTTCTTATAGTTCAAATATTCAACAATTAAAATCTTGCATTAAACTTCCTTGGATTTCCTAGAACTTCATGAATCTAATAGAGAACATTCATATTGTTACAACTCGGTTCCTGAATCTCTACAGGACACGAGACTGGACCGACTCGATTGATCCCAAGACCAAGTCGTCCAACGAGAAAGTAACAAAAAAGTAGTAAAATAAACCACATTCACCATGCAAGCAATTAACAGTAACAAAAGTATAGCAGTAAAGAGGTAAACTACTACAGTACATACCACCATAACAGTAGAAAATTAAATAGGTACAGGAACATAAAGTGTAGAACGAAAGAGTACAGAATATAAAGGTACAAGAAGCTACTCACTACTACAAATGAGTGCAAAAGAACTACGACTACTGGACTCTATTGGGTCAAGTACCCTCTTCAGTCGTAGGCTCTGGCTGCTCAACACCTAGACCTGAAAAAGATTATGAGTACAAAACGTCAGCGAACGCTGAGTAGAGTGGCAACCAACTACTAAAACAGTAAAGGTGGACAGGTAGCTGTTGTTTTTTAATTTCTTTCTTCCTTTAACTAATTATTCTTTCTTTCACCAATTGATTTATTTATTAGATCTCTTTCTTGATCTCGATTGTTCCTCGTGGGAACAATCTTGATTGCAGTCTTTTCCGAAGAGTAGAAGTCGCACGTGGTGCTCTCCTGGCCGGAAGAGTCCCCTGTGGTGGTCCTACACCCAGTCAACCACCCCAAGGTCACGGACAGACGTAACGGTGACTACAGCACGCGTGAAAAACGTACGGGTAGCTACCTCGCACTGGCACGCGGTCAGTCGTTTCCGTTAGCGGGTGCGCCCAAAGCACAGCACGGAACCAGTATAGGGCATAGCCCTCTCAGTAACAGGGGTCTAGCCCCTAAGAACCAAACAGGGGTCTTGCCCCTCCACAGTCCACGCACCCTCGCCTGACTACCCTGGTTTGCCCAGTGGGCCTAACAAGTCGGTGTAAGGTGGCTAGCTGAACCCTGGGCCCTGTGGGGTGGCTAGCTCTCTCCCTACACTAGTAGCTCTCCCCGGTACAGTGTACACGAAGGCCAAAAAGTCAGTACAGAGTGGTCAATCCTAACCCCAGGTCCCAACCCAGGTGCGGCTAGCTCCGCTCTGCATTAAACAGGGGGACAGTGGCTTTCCTTGGTACTCCGTACTCAAGGGCCAGCTCACTTCCCCACTCACATTTCCAGTTCCATTCCAATTATTTCCGGGAGCTCTACTCCTAATTCCCCGTAGGGTTCATGCTCATATTCCTCAGGCCATTCCATACTAGGTTTCATCATTTTTATTTCCATTTCTCAGGTTCTACACATGTAACATGTAACTTTATTGTTCACATTTCGGGTTTATTCGCAGGTAGCTCATGTTTCCAATATTCACCTTTCCATTTCCAGTTCATATACATGAAGCTCATATTATGTAAACAACAGGAATTCACATGCAACAATTTGCTAGCACAAGTATTTTACATTTCACAGGCAGCTGTTATTCATTTACAGGCAATTGTTATCATTCTATCTACTCATCTAAGACTGCAATCCATACATTCAATACAAACATTCCAGTGTTTCTAGTCCTATGATTCATGTCATATCATAGGATCTATTCATTCATTCCACACATGCATTTAGGTTTGTAATTAAACTAGGGGAAGCCACTCTACTAGTAAACCCAGGAGTAGTAGGGGCTTGATCGGCAGGTCAACGTGCCTCAGCAAACCCCAAACCCGCAACGGAACGAGGTCCTATCACAAGGATCATTCACAAAAGACTACTCAGAACAGGATAAAAAGTATTCCAACAAGTAGAGGAATTTATACGGGAAACAACGGTATCTTAAATGCGAAAATCAGACCTCAAACGGACCCTAAACGGGTCAAAAATAGTAATTTTGACTCAAATCAAACGTCTGGAACACCTTCCAGACGTCTTAAAAGAGTCTAGAGCCATACCTCAGTCCCGCGCTACTCCTCAGACGTCTAGGAACCCCGCTGAACCGTTTGGACCCAGTTCCAGATGTTTAACCACCTCTTCGGATATCTGGAAACGCTTCCCATTGTCGGGTGCCTCGCCCAGACGTCCAAAATGTGTCGGTGGGCGTGTCCCGCACCTTCCCGAAGCGAATGCTGCACACGTCAATGAAAATCTTCTCAATAAGGCACGAAACAGCACCTCGGCGGAACGACCTGCATGGCCATATCCGCAAAGAAGATGTACGTCGCGAAACTTACCTCTCAGTCGTTTGGAACCTCCTCCAGACGTCGCCTACGTCGTCTGGACGTTGATCCAGACGTCTGATTCTGGAAAAAACCTAGAACTAGAACCTGCCTTCGCCTTCTTGCGCCGCACGTGGCCACACCGCGCCCGCTCGCCTGCTGCTCCGGTTGCAGCAGTGTCGGGGAGGACCTCCCCGATGCACCTCTCCACCTCGCGCACGCGCCGACCGGCCATGAGCTCTTTGGCGAGCTCCCACGCGAGCTTGCAAGCCTTCTCTCCTCTCCTTCTCATGTTGCTCCTCCTCTCCTCTCACGACGCTCCTCCACTTCGCCGCTCTCGCTCGGCTACACTCGCTGCTCTCGCTGGAGGAAGGAGAAGGTGGCTGGAAGTGGGGGGGGGGGGTGGTGTGAGGGAAGGAGGGGGTTATATAAGGCGGGGGGTTAGGGTTTGCGTCGGGCAAGAGGAGAGAGGAGAAGAAAACGAGGTCGCGTATTGTCTGCACGCAGCACGCGTGCAGACGCGAGCTCGTACATGAAAATTTCGATTTCCAGACATCTAGGAAGGTGTCCAGACGTCTTACTCAATTTCCAAATGTCTTAAAGAACTCAAACAGTACAGGTCTTAACACATATCAATCAGCCTTTGGAAGCGGAAGATGTTTTCCAAACTTAGAAAGTGTGATAGCTAGTCAACCAGCTCAATAGGCAACTGACTAGTAGATTGAAGAAAAATCCCCAAACCTTACCTCCTGATTGACTTGGAAAACATCTAGTCTTTTATCTAATAATTTAGATTCTATATGAAAGAATCGAATATGGGAAATCACCATAAAAGGTGAAACATGTCCAGTCAGCCATGGAAATTGATTGATAGTTTTATCAAGGAGCTAGGAATTGCTACTAACACATGATAAATCTAGAATGCAATCATGGATGTCTAATTTATGGTACAATTTAATCACCAAGGAGTAAAAAACCCAACAACTGAGATCTATGCATAGCCAATTTAACTAGGGGCAATATCCTTCTTTGTGAAACCTATAATCGAAATTATATTGGGAATCACGATCCAATCTAAAAGGAAACCTACAATGTAACTCATGGATAAAACCATCCCAAACCGATGTGTACTTGAACAAGCATCTCAATATTAGTGACTTAATACAATAGTTAATCAACAGCTTTGTCATTGAATGTTAGATATTTGAGCATCTTAGCAATAGAGCTAGAATAATGTCATTCCAAAGAGGTTCCACTACAGGAGAAGCATCCATCTCGACATTCATCAATGTTACTATAGTCCAAATAAATGTCGGTATAAATTTCTCTCGACAATAAATTTTTGGGACTAATTTTGATTTAGCTTTGTCAAGCTAAACATAGTTCGATGTTAATAAAGAAACTTTGCAACAAGTTGAGGGTTTCAGCGCTCAATAAACATTGATATAATGGTCTATCATGACGTTTGAACGCTACAACAAATTGAGACTATATCATGGTCATACATGCTAACTCAGGATAGGCAGCTTATATGAGGTTTACATATAGATTTAAGCTACCAATGTTGTCCTACACCTTTTTTTCTCAACGTTTGTTTAGGCTTCAAACTTGCTTAATCTCCTATGCATTTGTCATTTTATAAACATTGAGATAGGCCCTGAATAGACAAAAAAAAAAAAGAAAAGAAAAGAAAACGGAGCTTTGAATTTTCCTGGCTAGAACCGATGATGAAGAGGTATACCCCCATCCACCACCTCAACCCCGCAACCCTCTAAAACTAGATGTTTGTTGTCACTAGAGGTCATTTTGGAACGCTTGGGACGCGTTTGGCGACGTGGTTGAGGAAATATTTTTTCTCAACCTACTATTTTTATTTAATATTATTTAATATTTTTTTATTATTTCATCATAAACTCCTGTGTAATTATTTACCATCATTCCAATTAAGTCACGATAATATTTACTCTTAATTTTACAATTAAAAAAATATCCATTACATCTTTTACTCTCACTTTTAATATTAAATAAATATCCACTAACATTCTTTACCCTCACTTACATTATTAAATAAATATTTACTAACATCACATCATTACACTAATCATTTTAACTATCTACTTAACCCTTCTCTTATTCCATCATCCAATCAAATGCCCATCCTCACTTATTCCATTTTAACTTATCCCTACAATATTTTAAATACCCTTCAAACGAAATCTTAAAGGCTAATTTATTTGAGATGTTAAGAAATTAATATTAACTTACAATTATACTTATTTGTAGAGTGATTAACATCAATTTATATTTACTTGAATTATAATGTTAGCTCTTGTAATATTTACTTAATAATATGAAATATAAGAATTGTTAGAGGTATAAATAACCTATAATTTTGACATAAATTTAATTAACATCAATTAAAATTAATGTTAAATAAATTCATAGGTAAACCTCGAATACTAGATAGAGAATTAAATAGTTAAGTAAACAAGAGAGTTAAATTTTCAAGTAAATTAGACCTAAAAAAAAACGTGATCTTTTTAATAGGAAATAAGCTGTCAGTAAATTTGGGAAAATAATGTCCAATCATACCTTTGGAAAAAAAAAAAAAAAGAATGGCCAATTATATATATAGTAGCACGGAATAAACGTCACATTTAGCTCTCGGTTTCGAGCCCGCGAATAACTTCAAAAAAAAAACCTAAAAAGAAAGGGAAGAAAAGAAGGAAACGGAAAGCATAGTTGGAGAAACCAACCAAAGCGATCGAACAACGAATGACACGGTGGCACCACAAAAATGCTATGTTACATAGAAAAAGAGCAGCATGTTATTTAATTGGGAAGGAGAGTATCTACTAGCGAAAAGAAATATATGCAAGCTCTACTAGAAAAGTGGCCGTCTCAACTTTTTGGAAGTTTGGGAGGGACCGTGGTTCCCATAACTGTCATCTTCACGAAAGCATCCAGAACCAGAAGAGAGCTGGACAGGGTTGACAAAGTTTACCCCATGCGAACTCACCACCAATTCTAGGATAACGCAAAATACGAGAAGATAACCTTTACACGTGTGTCCTTATCCATTTCTCCCCACACTTCCATCTGCAGAATAGGTAACCATTAAGCATCGTTGCCTTTGGAGGTCATAATTGGAGACGATCTGTTGTGAAGGCCGCAAAAGAGAATTCTAAAGTATAGAAATACATACAACTTCAATAAAGTGGAGACGTGCGAAAGGGATCCAAAGCTAATATGCAATGACGCTTTACGGCACCTCCTCTATACAATGAAGTTGTTTGAGCTGCTGCTGAAACTGGTTTCTTTTATTGTTGGCAACAATGCACAAGATTGAACATTAGGCAAACCATACTCTAGAAAATGTAGGCCGACACTAAGAGCAAAAGGCCATTTTCTTCCTCTCATTGTTCTAACTTCTGAATGCGCTGAGTTTGATTGGCACATCTATAACTACTCTCTGTTGTGTGGTAATCACAGTGGTACAAGGCAGCATATTCATGGTGATGATGATTCAAACCTCCAAAATAATGGAAACATTTTTAACACTTAAATCATCATCTTGCATGCTGGCTGGCAAACAACTCACATTTAAAAAGCATGTTTGCAACTTGCGGCCATACTAGGAAGTAGAGAACTCAGCTGGCAGCAGAAGCTGGACTGGTTTTCTCTTCAATTTGTTTGTGGAGGAACTCAAGCACGGATTGTCTCTGCGTGTGGAAAGTACGGCATGAGTAAAGATTTGATGCCAACAATGAGTAAAGATTTTGATGCCGACGGACTGCTTAGAAGGACATAGTTGTGAAATTACCTTTTGCTCTAAGCTGGGTTCAGCCTTGTTGAGATCCAACCCTTCAAGGCACTTGATGGCTTCCTGGAATCCACTTATGGCAGTGCTTTCATCTCCAAGAGCTCGGTCAACATCGGCAACTTTTGCAAGAGAAATTGCCAAATCAACAGCCTACAAGAGCAGCGTAATAAAAGTCAAAGAACCAGGGATTATTACAGCGGTAATCACCCTAGAAAAACAAATAAAAATTCAGAAGTCAGGAATAGGGGAAAAATTTGTCATAAGCTTTCATCCATTGCCAGAGATGAAGCTGATCACTTTACTGCTAGGATATCTAGAACTTCCGAGTTTAAGAATGAATTTCAAGAAAATTGTAGAAAACATCAGCAAAATTGAACTAAGCAGCTCTATAGTGTTCTGTGGGGCACATTGTATAAGATACTTGGGTTAGTTCTTATTTGCAGGAAGGTGGCAAATCATCATGAACTTATAAGTTATTTCTAGAGAGATAACCATTTCAGTGGGAGAATAAACTGTAAGGGCATAAGGATGGTTGCATGGTACTGCTTATTTCTAATTCTCATCCAACACTGATTGTTCTGCTGCCTACTTTTTTGTGAACTTCCATCTACTTCTACGACAATATCATCAAATCAAAAATATGGTTTGACTTTAAATGTTGGATAGGGCACCAATGCTACTTCTACCAACTGTGGCCATTGCCTCCTGGCAAACATCAAACCATACGTTTTATTCAAACTTTGCTGTTTAGATATATGTTTAATCCAACCCCATTATGTTTCAAACTCATGATACAAGATAAAAATCAACCCAATCACACCCTAAATAGGAACATTATGGAAATTTACCATGGCCTAAATGGACGTGAACTTAGATATAATGCATAACCTGGGAGGAGACATTTGATTGCTCTTTTATTGAGTTCTGCCTAAGATCCAATGATCGAATATAGTATTTTCTTGTTGACTGCAGATCCCCCTCGTAATATTTAAGATCTCCAACTTTGTTTAGAGAAACAGAAAGAGTGTGTATGACCTACAATAGACAACAGCAGTCATCAGCATTGAAGAGACAATATACCAGTCAAGGAGGCTATCCTCAATCATGAAATTGTAGGAACACAAATAACTAAATAATAAGGGTTTTGGAAGTAACCTCTCGGTCTTTTGTTGGTAATTTGTATAGAAACTCCACACTCTCTTCATAGTAAGAGACTGCAGATTTAAAGTCACCAATAGCTCGACTGCAGGGCAGAATACAAAAGATTTACAAGCATGATGACCATCTGTGCAACTATGGTAATCGTTGATTGCATTTCTATATAAAATATACGTATCAAAACCAGAGAATCAAATCAGAGCCCTGAAAAACTTCCCAGTAATTAGAGTAGAAAACAATTGAAGCACAGGAAACTAGGTTGCACATGGGACAGCTTCAACCCGCAACCTAACCTGACACAAACCTATTGGGCTGGGTTGGGTTGGGTCGGGTTAAGAGTTTCAGTAGGTTGGATTGGTTTATATTTTGGTCAACCTGACAAAATATGGGTTGGGTTGGAAGAGCAACCCAATCCAACTCAACCTACAACCCATATAATTTTTTTTTCCTAGATTAAAAGATCCAAATATTCTATTATTTCTTAGACTTAACTGACATTACACTCATTAGGCCCATTACATTTAGAAATTAAAAGTCCATTAATATTTACTGTTTCTTCTACCATTACCTCAATTGATGACCCAACACTCCTGTTATAAGCTTTAGATTATTTCTTCATTTTTTTGTTTGAGATTCTTGTAATTTTTATTGTTTTATTTGCTCTATTATAACTTGAATGGGTGAGTAATGAGTTTAAATTTTGTTACCTAATAGGAAATATATAACAAAGAAGTCCAACACAACTCAATTTTATGAGTTGGGTTGGGTTGGTTAGGCTGTAAGATGGATTGAATTGGATTGACATAATCCCAACTTGTAGACTTAGGTTGGATTGGGTTGTGGGTTAGGTTTCAATCTGGCTTAGCCTAACCTTTGTGCAGTCCTACACGAAACCAACCATCTATAGCAAGTCACCAGATGTGGCATCACGAAGTATGGGAAACAACACCTTTCATTTCTACATATGGGGAAATAGATAGAAAAAAGAATTTCACTCTGAAAACCTATATTAATGTCCAAAACCACTTCTGAATACTTCATAAAACAGCTACTTTGGATCACTATCAGTAATAAAAAGAAATAAAACATGAAAATGAAAATTCCAGCATCTCACACGTTAAGAACAAGATATCAGAGACTTACGATGCTGTAACTGAAAGATTGCTCCAGTATTCTTAGTCTTTTGACGGTAGGCTTAAATTTGACTTTTTGATTATAGGAAGGATAAAAACACATGGTTGCATCACATGTCTACATCCATTTTTAGGCTTGATGACATGGTAGATACCACACACACATCCGTGTGAATGACTTCTCTCAAGTGATCAGAAAGTTTGCAGGCTAAAATGCTCTGGTGGATTGTGAATGACTCATGCGAACCTGAGAAACAGACAACAACCAAAAACAGTTGCCAATACACTCAAGGCTGAAAGCAAAAGAAAGGATCCAACATGGTCTCGTGTCCAATTAGCTAGTGTTTAGACAATGGCTAACTAAAGCAATGATTACTGGCTCTCCAAGGTCAGTGGCCATGCTAAGGCTACAGGTGTCTACCTGACAAGAACATGCATTCAAAAGTGAAGAAAAATACCATGGAGCAGCAGCAAGACCTATCACATTATACAAGACAAGAGGCTGGCAATTTTCAGTAAACAGGTATATATAGATATGTGTTAGAAAATAAATTAGGATCTAATTAATTAGAAATTTAGTTATCTTTCTTATTTTTGTCCATGATATTTTCAACAACTTAGTTATTATATTTTCTTATTATATAAAACCCTCTCTATATAAAGAGGGGTATGACTTAATCATTTCAATAAGAGAAATACTTCCCTCATTTTTAACGGAACTAAATTGCTAAAATAACCAAAATAGATCACATCCTTTTTTCTTGATAACGGTAAACACGGTGGACATGGGATTTGATCCCATAATCTCAAAAGGATTGTATCCTTAATAAGATTATTACATACAAGTTGGTGTAGCATCGGTAGGAGACATGACAAACATACTAAGGTAGTCTGGGTTACATGCAAAAAAGACTAACAAATGTTCTAGCTTGCACGTGTAGGCAGTGTTGTCAAAGGCAAAAGGCATTAAAACGCAAGAGGGATCCAAAATGCCCAAGACATTAGTGCTTGTCTAAGAAAAATAAGTTGCTAAAGGATTTATAGAAACACACACACACACCCACACACATGCACACACGGTAACAAAAATATGATATGCTAAACATAAGTGGGATGAAATGAATTACATAGCATTATTCAGAAACCCTATCTCTCAATATATAGAGAGGTTGGACAAGTATATAAGAACCCCATAAAGAAAATAAGGAAAAACAATCTGGGACAATCATAAAAACATGGTAGACTTAAGGGGTACAACACTCCCTCTCAAGCTAAAACATAGACATCAATGATGTTCAGCTTGGAACAATAGACATCGAAGGAGGGTTGTGGCAAAGGCTTTGTAGGCATCTATGTTGTTTGATCCTCAAAAGAAACTGAAGTGGTGTAGACAAGTCCCCTTTGGATCAAGTCACGAGTGCAATAGCAATCAATCTTCACGTGCTTGGTTCGCTCATTAAACATGGGATTATTATAGGTGGTTGCCCTGTTGGCACATCTCATCTCCATAGGAGTATAAATGGATATGTGCAAGTCCACGAGAAACGACTCCATCCATATCATCTCAACAACAGTTTGGGTCATGGCTTTGTACTCTGACTCTGCACTAGATCTAGAGACAACTGCTTGGTTCTTACTATTCCATGTTACCTGCCACATGTATAGAAGCCTGTAGTGGACTTCCTGTCAGCCAAGCATCCTACATAATCTGCATCTGAATAACCCACTGTGCTCATAGAAGTTCCCTTGCTGATCAAGATCCTACGTCTAGGTGCCTTCTTCAAGTACCTCAGCACCATCATCCCAATGCTACCTTGTTGGTTTGTCCATAAAACTGACTTAATTTTTCAATTGCTAGGGAAATATCTGATGTGGTGATAATAAGATAAAGAAGCTTGCTAACCAGTTGTCTATATGACTTGTTGTCTATCTTCTCTGTCTCATCATATAAATGATCCTTAGGATCCATGGGAATATTTATTGGTTTAGCCCCTAGCATGTTTGTCTCTGGGATAGTACAACACCTTTCTTGTTGTGTGCAACCTCAATCCTAAGAGAGTATTTTAATGTTCCAAGGCCTTTCATGACAAATTTACCTGCCAAACAGTCTTTCACCTCAGCTATGCCAGTCACATCATCTCCTATGATAATCAGGTCATCCACATATATAAGAAGCACGACTATTCCTTTCCCTACCTTCTTAACAAAGTGTAATCAGACAAAGACTTATGGAAACCAATGGCTTCAGCCATCTAAGAAAGCTTTTGAAACCAAGCTCTAGGATGTTACTTTAGGTCATATATTGCCTTTCGCAATCTACATACACTCTCTCCTTAAACCTCATAGCCTAGGGGCTGCTACATATACACCTCCTCCTGGAGATTCTCGTAAAGGAACACATTCTTGACATCCAATTGATGAAGTGACCAATCATGTTGAATAGCCACAGAAACTAGAATGCACATTGTAGATAAACATGCAACATGGGAAAAATTATCAAAGAAGTCAACGCCATATGTTTGTGCGTATCCCTTTGCAATAAGGCAGGTCTTGTGTCTAGCAACTGGCTCATTTGGGTTGTATTTGACAGTAAATACCCATCTGCAACCCACAACGGCTACCCCCTTTGGCAGTGGAGTAAGTTCCCAGGTACTACGGAAATGAAACACAGTCATCTCATCCTCCATGGCCTAATGTCACTTTGGACTAAGTATAGCTTACTGGTAGGTGGACGGAAGTTATACGGCCAACAATGCACAAGAGAACTTCCGAAAGGCAATCCTAAGGCCCTCTATAGACATGGTCCTTGCAACTGGGTATCTAGCACAACTACGAAGAGCTTTCCGAACAGCAATCAAAAGGTCAAAATCATCTGGCACCACATATTACACCTGCTCCGAGTGGATAGCATCCCTAACCTAATTTATATCACAAGAGCTAGGCAACACACCAATAGTCAGTAAATCACCTTAACTCACCTGTCCTGGGGGTGATGGTGGTGCCAAAGAAGAGAGGTGTCACCTACAGGTAATAGGGAGCCTATAAGTAATAGGAGGAACATGAAACTTCCCAGGCTTACTTGGGGCAGACACAGAATCTAAGATCAAGATTGCCCTTAAAGGAGTAGGTGGAACAAGCATAGGTGCCTTAGTAACAATAGGAAGAATATCACGCACAACAATGGAAAAATAGGGGAATGGACTCATGAAAGGTGACATCAATGCTACCATAGTGTCTGCTAGAGATGGGATCATAGCACTAATACCCTTTCTGAGTCTTGGAATATCCTAGAAAAACACACCTAACAACCTTAGGAGCCAACTTATCTCGACCCAAAGAGGTAAGATGTACAGAAGCGACACACCCAAAAACACAAGAGGGCATATGAAAAAGCTCACTCTCAAGATGCAAAATGTGCTAGGGTATTTGCTCATGAAGCATAGAAATGGGCATCTGCTTAATCAAATAATAGGCAATACCAACATCACCCCAATATAACGAGGGAATGCTATGCTGAATCAAGAGAGTACATACCACATCCAGTAAATGTTTATACTTTCTCTCAGTCACCCCATTTTGCTAAGAGGTATGAGGACAAGTGATCTGATGCACAATCCCATAGGATTTATAAAGGGCAGATATTTTTCTAGTACAAAATTCAAGAGTATTATCAGATCGTACAATTTTAATAGTAGGAAATTAGGTCTCTATTTCCAAACAAACTTCTCAATAACAGTACTAACATCAGGTTTATTCTTTAACAAGAATACCCACGACAAATGGAAAAAATCATTGACAACAACGAAATAACAATGATGACCTAGTTGATCAGGAATAAGGCTAGGGCCCCACACATTCATATGAAGAAGCTGAAATAACTCTGTAAATCTAGGACAATTGGTAGGATAGAAGATACGATGGTGCTTGCTTAGCTAACAAGCATTACAAGTAAACTCAGCAGTAGGAGAAATATAGGGAATAACACCTCTGAGCCTGTTCAAGTAAAGATGACCAAGGCTAAGGTGCCACTGGAATGGGCTCCCAGTAGGAAAGGCGACCATACTTGGTTCAACAAGTAGCCTCAATGTGTGCAGGCCTACCATAAAAGGTGCACGAGGGATGTCCTCTCTCATTGGGTGCACGACCATGGCCTCTACCTTGTGGTGTAGGGGCTCCTCTGCCCCATCCATAAATAGCAGTAAGAGCAAAGGTTTGTCTTGTATTCTCAGTAGAAGACTGAGAAAAGAATTCATGCTCAATCTGCTATAAGCCTCCTTAAGGAAAGGAAGCTCTGACAAGGTAAGTAACTGGGATCATGCAACAGAAAATTCTGGCGCAAGGCCAGAAAAATACGTAAGACAATAGCTTCCGTCTTATACTCCTAAGTAGCACAAGTGCAAACTGATCTGCATGTGTTGTACTTCTCAAGAAGGCCCTTTATAGCAGAATAATACTGTGATAGTGAACAACCCTCCTAGCGAAGCTATAAGAGCTCATGATAAATTTAGAAGACTCGACTCAAGTTCTTCTCATGAGAATAAGTATCACGCAGACTATGCCACATTTCTTTCGTTGTTTGGTAGTACATGATCTCGTCACCTATTCATGGAATAATGCAGGTCATGATCCAAGTACAAACCATGGTGTTATCCTTGTTCCATGTAGCATTCCTGCCAATCTTCTCTAGTTCTGATTAGAGGAGAATACGCTCCTTATCATGACCTCTCACCATTATGAAAAAGGTCGGTGACCATCATGGATAACCAGTCTTATCTAACTTGACCATAGGACCAAAAAGGGACTCTTGTATGTCCTCGTTTGGAACATGGAGTGCAATGTCACATCAGAAGAACTTGAAGAAGCCATCTAGCCTTCAACTGAAACCAACCACTAGCCAATACACAAGGCTTTCACATCAAGTGACGAGAAGAAAAAAAAAACTCGAGGATTTGAAAACTGCTGGGAATAAAAGTGCCACGTGGCAATCAGTCTGGGCATCCAACTAGGTGCCGATTTTGGGTCTTGTGTGGGATTACTTTGGTTGCAAGTTTTGTTTTAGTTGGTATGTTGATTTTTGGTAAGTTTGTTTAGAAGATTTCCTTTGGTTGATTAGGATTTGTTCTTTCTAAATTTAGGAGATGTGATTTGATTAGGATTGAGTTTGTTACCTGTTAAAGGATTCTGATATGTTCTCTCTTTAGAAAAGAGAGCCTTTGTAATCCTTCTAATTTAAGTTGAATGCATTATTGTTTCCACAAAATCCAACACCAACAACTCCCTCTCTCTCCCTCTCTTCTTCTCAATCAGCAGCTGCACCCTCTCTCTCTTCCCTGTCGTGAGAACAGGGGCTGCTGGCAGCACCTGCTATTGACTATTTCCCTCATGTGGAAGAGCCTCCATGCTTCTGGATTATGCCAAGCTCAACAAATACAATATTCAGATCATACCTTGTTGCAGAACCAAGAAGCATGATCTGAAAATAGGATTGCAGGTATAGCAACCACCGTCGAGCACGAGGAAGTCCCAGCAGTGACTGCCACTTCCTTCATGAGGTCACTGCAGCCTCAATGAGAAGAAAGGAGGGTGATCTTAATTGCCCCTACCACACGAAGGCTGCATGCAACAAGGCAGGGAAACGGAGGGCCCCCACATGGCAACGCACAGGCCGAAGGTCCCCCCTACTGATTGCACAGCAATGCAAGGGAAGGGGAGCCCCCACACAGTGGTGCGTACAGGTAGGGGAACCCCCACGCTGCAGCGCAATGGCGCTGTAGCCCCTCAACGACGATGTTGGGGGCCCAACTCCTCACTACAGGCCCTGGTGGCGACGTTGGGGTGGCTCCAACGCTGCTGTGAGGGGTGGTGATAAGGAAAGGGGCTGGCAGTGCCCCTGAGAAGGAGATCTGGGGTTGAGGTGGAGGGTACGGAGGCTAGGTTTTCGATGGGATATCCAAGCATCGACCTAGGATTACTACTTTGATATCAGATAGGATGAAATGAATCACATAACATTATTTAGAAGTCCTACCTCTCAATATATAGAAAGGTGGGAAAAATATATAATAACACCATAAATAAAATAAGAAAAAACAACCTAGGTTAATAATAAAAATATGGTAAACTGAAGGGGTACAACAGCATACATCACTACAAGAAAAACAACTTTTAGTGACATTTTTGAACCATCACCAAAAGCTGAGTAACTGTTGCTTAATTGTGCTGTGGAAAGTTGCATCACAGTAATGTTTCGATGATGATTATTTCTCGACATCGTCGACAATTCTTGTGTCTTAAATGTTGAAATGTAGATCTTATGTTGATGGTCTTAAACCATCAGATATATGTTCAGCAACAATTCTTTTCAAATTGTTGCCATTGTGCTTTTGCGACCGTTGGTAAAAGATTTCAAAATACCTAAAAAAATTAACACCTTTTATACTGTCGATCGTTAAATAATCATCACCAAACTATATCCATAATGGTTTAAATTGTAACCATCGCAAAATGTTACTAAGTGTAAAGAATCTACACATATTTAGCAACGCTTATAAAATCATCGGCAAACACAAGTCCACGACAGTTTATAAAACTGCCACAAAACCTGCCTCTTTTTGTTGTGCATACATGATACATAAATGCTTAGACAAACTCAAGCGCAATACACACACACTGATACATATGGTAGGCGCGTGCATGAAGTTTTGTACATGTACATATATGCATACATATTTGTAAGTACACATTTATGTTTGTATGCTATCTATATGCATATACATACATGTATATTGTGTATGCAGGTATATATATTTATATGTACATATCTATGTATGTGCATGTACATGTATGTATCTATGCATATGTCCATATATGTGTGTGTTTAACCAAGGGAGAGCCGTAAGCACCTCAATGTCACCCAAAAGATAGTATCACATGGAAAATTCAAGAGAGTTTTCAGTAGTATATATGGGTGAAAGGATCCTGCTAGTTAACATAGACTTAAGCATTATGAGCTAGCTAGTGGTAGGCCCATCAAGGCTTGTGGCTCAATCATGTTAATTAGGTAGCAGCATGCTAAGGGTGGGATCTCAAAATGTTACAAGAGCACTTAATAATTAGCTAAAAGAAATTAAAATCCATAAAAACATTTTTAAAAGAAATGCAAAACATCACATTTGGCTAGTGCCTGGCAAGCACCTTGGTAGATATGGGTGAAAATTGCAGGAAGAACCTTATATGAGGGACTAAGAACAACTGCAGTGTATTGGAAGGAAATCACTTAAACACAATCAAGCTTATTTTTTAGTTAAGTCGGGGAACGACTGCGCAGGCAAAGTATATCTCCAGGTGAAGCCATCTAATATCAAAAAAGATGATTTCATTTGATCAGTAAATCTGTTTTTCCATAGCTCTATTTCTTCTTGAAATGCTATTCTATATAGTTTTAAATCAAGGGTCAATCTTTTTATCACAATGAAAATACTACATAATTTCCTATTAACAGTGTGAATCTGTGATTCTCGATTTATCGATCACATGTTTTCTCTAAGACGATATGCTAAATAACATTATTTGCTCTTTGCATTTTCAGCTACATCTTTCAAACTATGTAATGCAAGTGTCAAATGTAGAGCTTTTTTTTCTCTCTCTTTTGAAAAGGGGAAGGATGGCTACATCAAAGGTCGGTAGCCATCAGCTTCATTTCTTCAAGAAGAAAGGGGTATAATTACAGATTTTGGGGCCAAAAGTTAAAAAAGTAATTAGCTTCCCTTACAATGTTTTTAACCCAAACCCTTCAATTTTGAAGATGGTGCCATTCCTCTATAATCATGACAACCATACAGTAGCAGCTACACAGACCCGAACAACAAGATCAGTGCTTGATCCAAGGAAGTCCAGAGTCTTCAAGGTGATAAGTAGCCAAGGGAGGAGCACCCATCTCCGTCAATATCCTTGTCACAAAGCTGCAACCCATCAAGATATGATGCAGGTCTTCATCCCCTGGCTACACAAAGGACAAGTGGCATTAACCCTGGCATCCACTGCAACATTCTGGTCTTTGTAGGTAGACAGCCTCTCCTTAATAGCCAAAAGAAAATCTTGGCCTTCATCGGCACTATCATCTTCCATATATAGGAGCAGTCAACACCCAGATACATGCCATTTGCCATGACATCACCATGCAACATCTTCTAAGTCTTCTTGGAGGAAAAGATTCTATGAGCCCACTTTCAAGTGTAGGGGTTAATTAACAAAAAATCTTTTTTTTGCTTTATAATGCTAAAGATAGTCGATGGTCAATGACCAGTTGGATGTGTACGTGCATATAGTTTTCTGAACACTCATCACCAGTGTTGGACACTATTGAGTTACCATAGCTTGTACTACTTTTTTGATGGTGGAATGAAATGGATGGTTACCGATATCCGGAATTCATCCTTTTCCTTTAAAAAAAAAAACACTATTGAGTTACCAGATCTGCAGGGGAAAAAAAAACCCAATAAAAACAAGTCTTAACAGCATTCTGTAAGAGTTTTCTTTTTTGAAAAAAAAGAGTAATGAGAGACATTGGGATAAGACAAACACATTACTTGAAATTGAAGCAGGGAGCTCCACAGAATTCTATTTGACTTTAGATTTGATTTTGTTTTTCATCTGCATAAGTCTTCTTTTATTTTTATTTTTATTTATTGGAAATTAGAAGGAAGATCACTCGAGGTTAGTGATCCTCAAACTTCATTGAGCCCCTTCTTAAAGTAGATTATATTTTACTGAAGGCCATACCCCCTCTACAAGATAGACCATTGCTCCTTAAATGATAAAGCTTGATTAAAAAAAAATACATTTACATGGAACCTCTACCCTCTAAAAATAACCCCACTCCAATGCAATCAAATGGACCAGAAAACAGCGAACACCTGTTCCCCTTTAGACCTAGAGGCTCCATTGCCAAAGGACTCCTAGAAATCTGCCAAAGAAGAGTCATCAATCCAACTAATATCAGCCTGATTCTAAACTTCTTGAATGCATGGATAGCCAAAGAAAATATTGAATAGCCCTGATCACAATGGCAAAGGGAGCATGTGATATCAGCATGTGATGCAATCTTCCTGTAGTACAGCTTTGACATGATCCATTCTCTATGCAATAGCCAAGTAAAAATCTTCACCTTCAACATGACCCCACCTTCCAAATCAACCAGCACATTCTAAGGTAGCAAGCATCATGTGTTCAAGTAATTTAAAACAGATTTAACAGAGAAATCATCCGCTTCCCACTCTCATCCATCTCTTTGTCCCGGTCTTGGACAAAGCTCATCCAACTCCTTTTTGGCTATTTATAAGTGTTACAACTAGGCCTTCTTTCGAGCAATTAAATATTGCCATCAATCATATCCAAGTTCATAATCATTATGGATTGAGCTTTTAATTTGGTCGTCACTGAGGAAAGTTGCTCCCACCACATGCTCTTTCTTTCATTTTATTCTTTTCATGGCCCATGCTCCACATCTCATATGGAAATCCAAAATCTGGAAAAGATATGGTTGATATGACAACCATTTTTTCCCTCTTGCCAACTAGAAAGTAGAAGATACAGCCAGATTCCTTCCTTCCATTAATCACTAACAACAAGCATGTTAAGACATTTAGCAATTAGATAAGACCAGAGCCGATGGAGAAAATGCCTTCACGCCACACCAAATAGTTTGAAGATAATAATCATTTTTAAAGGCATCCTGCTGCAGGTGCATTTTTAACTGACAATGTCTACCTAAAACGATGGCATTCCAACCTAATAGGAGGAACTATTATAAGGCTAATATAACCAAAAGAATACGTACTTTTCTTTTAGATAAAATATGTCTGCATGCAAACACTGATAGATGGTGAGAATTTGCATTATTTGAGCAATGCTGATTCCTCGTATGAAAATCTAACCATACAGTCCAAAGTTCGTTATTACAATTTTTCATCTAGTCCTTTCAGCCAAAAAAAAAGCTAGAAAAACTCAAAAATGCAAGCATCCATGATACCTAATTCACTCTCTATCAATTTAAGATATCTTACAATTTTTTTCATGCAATGCTATTGAATCTCTGAAGAGGAAATTGACTATCGTTTTACTTTTAGAAGGTGGACTTTTTTTTTATTTGAGAAGGTAAATGTGTGGACCATTGGATTTGATCCCATGGCTTCTTGGATGCCAATAGGAGGAAGAAATTGAGTGGCTGAAATGAAAAGGAAGTTATTAACAAACTGAGCTAAAATCAGTTGGATGTCAAAATCAAGGAAAATTAATAACTTTCTAAAGTTGGTGCAAAAAAAACCTTTCAAAAAGCAAAAGAAAACACAGTTGCTTATTGTTAGTTCCTTGAAGTCCATTTTCAGTTCCTTGAAAACACTATTAACAGGGAGAAATAAGGGAAACTATCAAACCAATGTCGTAAGGCCGGCAGTATTACCATGGGTTTCCCAGCAAAAAAGCCACCTAGGATGAAGTTACCTACTTTTGACATGAATAGATAAATTATGCAACCCAAATTCTGCTTTTTAACATCAAATGTCCTGAAGCATAACATGTATCTTTCATGAACTAACAGGTGAAACTGTGAACCCACTTTAATCTTCAAAGGAGTCATTTAGTTGAGGGTGAAGGTGCAAATGGTAGACAGCCTTGTGGCTTTTGGAATCTAGAAGAACAATAGACATCAAAAAAGTAATATGGCATTTAAGAATCTATGACGTATACATAGAGGTGGTGAAACAAAAGTACACAATGTTAGATATACAACAATGGCACAAACTAGTGACCAACTGACCATGTATATCAAAAAATGAGAAATAAATAATATGCTCACATTTGAAGAACAGAGGTATCAGACAGTGATCGAGATTTCGTTGGCATGCCGATGAAATGGGGGGTTTTGCCCATAGAGCCCTATCGACACGACAACAAAGTCGAAATGCAACGATGCCGACGGCATGCCGACAATTTTGGTGCATTTCAACCATGTCGAAGGCATGTCGGTTGGCATTGCTGCCGCTGCGCTGCATTGCTGCTGGCCTGCGGCACTGTTGCTATTGTTGCCATTGCCATGCTGCTGTTGCTGTGCACTGTGTGCATCGCTCACGGCATTGCATGGGTCTCTCTGTTGGGTCACAACTGGGTCACAACTCACACAGTGACGCTGAAATGATGGACGAGAGGAGAGGGGAGAAGATTCGAGGTCCTCAACTTTTAAATTTAAATCTCTTATCTTTGATGCTTTCATTCTTAAATTCTTTATATTCCTTAATTTAATTTGGATGGTAATTATTTGATATTTGATTATTGAACTTGAACATACTATGGTAAACTACATGTTACATATAAATATATAATATACACTCTTATTTTTACATAAATTTGCTAAAACTTGTAATCTTCTTGAAATTTATATCATTTTGACTACTGCCATTTTTTCAGTATGTTCTCGACATGCCTCCAAAATAAACTATTTTTGGACCATTGCAATCTACCGTTGAAATATAGACGTTTCCACGGTATGCCTCCGAAATGTGCACTTAAAAATTTATCGAAATAGTGTCGAAATCGACATTAAGAACCTTGGTATCAGATGGCACACCAAGTTGACAATAACCAATTAAAAATAGAAAAGGAATGAAAAGAACCACCAAAATTAATCTCTCGTAGCTACCTAGGTGCACCATCAAAGGTTCCAATTCATTGAAAATTGACGTGCCCACCTAAACCATATTCTTTTATGTTTCTTGGGGAAGAAAAAGAAAATCTATGTTGTTGATGAATTTGCAAAAGCCAAGGGAGGTCACGAAGCAAATGGGTTAAGGGAAAACCAGATAAGACGTCAAAGAGGTAAACCGAGGTTTTCAAATTTTGTCAATATCAAACTAGATTGATAAAGACAAATCAATTCTTCTGCCTCCCCGGAACAGGATCAATCCAAGAAAACCATCTATAGTGGTAAAAGTGAGTTGGAAGAATTCAATAGTCAGGTTGGGCACTATAACAGACAACCTTTTGCCTTTCTTGAAAAAAGAGTGATGTCTGAATATGATATAGTGAATGTTTGAACCAATAACACACTAGCTTCTGTTACAATGGTTTCATAATTAAACAAATATTGTTGTCAAAATCATCACCAAACACATCTCTCTGTATGCAAAATTAGTTGAATTTAAGAAAAATTCAAGTAGCTCGAAAACTCCTTGTTTCAAAAGTGAAAGATCATCACATTGAGAGGATTTCATTCATATGTCTTTGCGCAACATCAATTTAACAAATCTCCACTCAAGACAGGATATTTTTTGCTCTTACATCTTTGTAGTGTGTACCCCACTAAATGTGAGAAAAGGCTTTGTTGTTGCTGGTGGTGTTGTTCTCAAAAGTGTGATGTCTATTCCTCTAACAAAAAGTGCTATGGATATTTTCCAATATTAGTCTAAGTGAATATCTGAAAGTAAGAGGCTCAGCACACGTACCAGCAGTCTCCCAGCATCCCAAGGACAGCCCCAAGTTGAGAGCATAAATCAGAGGAAATACCCATCCTATGCAGTTGTTCCCGAATGTCCTCCGCACAAAGACACAACCTTGATTTAGCACTCTCAATATTCTTTGCATGAAAAGCCTGAATTTGAGAAAAAAAGTGATATCATTTTTGCACAGGATCTAATTATATAATGTACTGCTTATCAATGCAAAATGCTCATTTAACAGAGGAGCATTGAATCTTGTCATTTTTCTCCTGTTTTCATTTTTTCTAGGAGATCCAATTGAAACCAGTTGAATTTTCAAATAATTGAGGGTGGAGTTTCAACCTATGGAGTGGGGTTCTACCTTTACTACCTTTACCATTCTCTGAAGAAAAGGAAAATAACGACAAAGGAAAATCTGAATGAGTTTTAGCAGCTGCCAGACACAGACCTTTACTTTGAACTGTTCTGGCTACCAAAATTTTTGTTTTTCTCCTTCTATACTTTTTTTTTAAGCTAAAAACAAACACTTTCCATGAAAATTGGAAATGAATATAAGTCCAAACCCACACCTACACGATAATTGTCGATCAACAGTCTAGTATTTGTATATTTGCATAAAATCCATACATTTTTGAGAGTCAGGTAAGCAATCTCACCCGCATAGCTTGTTGTACTAGGAAAGAACCCCTTTCCACAGACACATCCTCATATATTACTTTTTTCTCGACGCCTCCCAAATCTGCTGGATCGCTGCCAATTTGAAGCCTTTTGATTCGGCAATGGCCTTCGATGAACCGATCGACAAGGGCCTGAAGCTCCACATCAGGCTCCACTCTCTCTACATCGGCACCGCATATCGGGCAATCCCTAAAGGGGGATATGCAAGCTCTGAGGAATCAAGAGAAAAACAGGAAATCAGAAACAAGAAACGCTTGTGTCAGTTCACACCTGCTAAATCTTGACGAGACACAAAAACCAGACATCCAAGATAATACCCACTTGCAGAACTTGTGCGAACAAGGCAAGCACTTGCTGCTCTCGAACAGAAGAGCCTGGCAGATAACACAGCTGAAAGGTCCCAGCTTGAATGTCTGGGAATCGTATCCATATGGGCACTTTGCAGGGACCGTAGTGGGGGAATCCTTCTTCGCCTCGTCAGCCTTGCCCTCGCATTCACGTTTTACCGGGCAACTGCCTCCGGCTTGTCCTGAAAATGGACACACCGAGCTCATCCCAGTCCCTAATACAGCAAAAACTGATTAGCAACTCCACAAAGGAAAAACTCTTTTAAGTAGCAGCGCAGTTAACCCGTGTCTCAAACACGAAAAGCACATCCACCTAATTAATATCCATTGAAACCAGCTAATGTAGATGTAGAATTGCCAACTTGAACATTATGCCTCAACATTATCCAGCATAAATAGATCTTCCTCTTAGCAGCAGACACCACATGCAACACGAACCTGACTGTACTCGGTTTTCGCAAATTAAATGAATTGCCCTCCCGACAGTATAAATCGATTTTCCACTTAGCAGTAGACCACACACAACATGAACCCGATCATACACAGGTTTTCACGAATGAAAGGAACTGCCCTCCAGACAGCATAAATCGATTCTCCTCTTAGCAGCAGACCACACACAACTCGAACCCGATCGTACTTGGGTTTTCGCGAATGAAACGAATTGCCCTCCCCACAGCATAAATAGATTTTCCTCTTAGCAGCGGACACCACACGCAACACGAACCCGATCATACTCGGGTTTTCGCGAATGAAACGAATTGCCCTCCCGACAGCATAAATCGATTCTCCTCTCAGCAGCAGACCACACACAACACAAACCCGATCGTACTCTGGTTTTCGCGAACGAAACGAATTGCCCTCCTGAAAAGCATAAATAGATTTTCCTCTTAGCAGCAGACACCACACGCAACACGAACCCGATCGTACTCGGGTTTTCTCGAATGAAACGGATCGCCCTCACGATTTCTTCGGCAGAGACATCAGGAACAGCAGAGAACGATCGAAGATATATTCCAGGCGGACTATAACCGATCAAATTCGATGGTCCGATCATCAGTGATGCCCCTTATCGTGATCTGACGGCAATACATCCTAATTTCCTGATCTTTTCGCACCTAACTTCACCCCCCCGGATGGGGAAATCCGTACCAAATCCTCCACCACTCGGAGCGAAACGACTCACCGCGACTCTCGTCGAGTCCCAACCGGAGATGCTAAGTGGGGGTCTGACGGAGAGCGAGAAACCCTAGTCGAGCTCTAGCGGGAGGAGTTGGGACAAGGAGTTGTACCTTTGCTTCCTCGTCCGCGGTCGACCTTATCTCTCTCTCTATCCCTATCCCTATCCCTCTCTCGGTCTCTCTATTTTCGTTTGCCTTTTTTTTTCCAATGTGTGCGGAGTGCGGTTATGCGTCACCAGAGACAAAACGATCCCGCGTCTCTCCCGTGCCACGAGGAGAGGGAACCTAAAGGCGTGGGCCAATAGAATGAGATGGTGGCCCCGAGGCGTACGGATACTGCGGGTAGGTGGCGACTACGACGGTCGTGCGCGCTCTGAGGGGGTGCCTTTGTCGTTCGGTTTACTGGAAAGATTTATCTTTTTTTTATTTTGTTTATATTTTGTTGGAGGTTTATCACAGTTGAGCATAATTTTGATTTTTTTATTAATTTATTTGTTTACATTGGTATATTTTTTTTTGAATTTTATCTTGTTCATACATTATCGTATCTACGAGTGTGTAGTTATCCTACTTTGAGAGGTCATCCGATTTCTGATATAGAGATATATTTTCTTTTATTTTTACACCTTTATTTCTCATCTTATTTCTGAGTTTTGGCTTTCTCGCATTCTTACGGGATGTAACCTTTCCCTCTTTGCGAGGGCATTAGACTTTTCTTTTCTTTTCTGATGCATCATTTTGTATCGATACTTTCCCTTATCAACGAAAATTTCTTTTCAAAAAAAAAAGAAATAGAATGAGATGATATAGGTGATGGGTTTTTTTTTTCCTTTTATTTTAAGTAACTCCTTAGGATTAGTTTGGATATAGGAATAAATTTAATGGGATAACTTTTTTTGGTAGATGGGTTATCATGCACTTTTGTTTGGAAGCACAAGGATTATCATGGTAGGTTAACATGTGAGAGTTTGGAAAGTTTTTGGGTTAACATGTGAAAATACATGGGAGAACCTACAAAAATAACTTATCTCACATCAACCTCAGAATAACTTATTCTGGATTAAGTTCTTTTAACCTGGGTCAAAATATAATTCCCGCCAAATAAAGTTAACCACTATTTTGATGGATTATCCCCCTTATCAAACTAGGCCTTAGTTCACGAGCTTGGATGTAAGGGGACCGTAAGAGGTATGGATTCCCTATTTAAAGATAAGATATGTTATTGTTTTTTTTTTTTTTGAAAAAAAGATATTTCATTAAAGGAATAGGAGAGATGTAACGAATCGATTCCTGAGTCCCTACGAGACACGAGAACCGGATCAATTCGACTAATCCCAAGATCTAGTCGTCCAACGAGGAAGTAACCAAAAGAGCAGTAAAATAAACCACATTCACCATGAATATAACTAGCAGCAACAAAATACAGCAGTAAGAAAAGGAGCTACTAAAGTATATATCACCACAACAGTAGAACAACAATTATAACATAACATGAATTACAAGTAAAGAAAAGTACAGAGAGTACAAGAACTACTCACTACAGTGGAATAAAAGGGGTACAAAAGAACTACGGTAACTCTACTGGACCCTACTTGGCCCAGCGTCCTCTGCAGCCGCTGACCTTGGCTGCTCAACACCTGGTCCTGAAAAGTAACGAGTGTAACACGTCAGCGAAATGTTGAGTAGAGTGGCAACTAAAACTAAAGAAGCAATAGAGTGTACAGTAACTGTTATATTTTGTTACTTTCTTTATTTACGTCTTTTTATTATTTCACGATTTATTTATTTCTCAGATCCTTCACTTGATCTCGAATGTTCCTCGTGGGAACAATCTTGATTGTAGTCTTTTCCGAAAAGTAGAAGTAACATGTGGTGCTCTCCTGGCCAAGAGAGTCCCCCGTGGTGGTCCTACCCTCAGTCAACCACCCCAAGGTCGCCGACAGACGTAACGGTGAATACGGCACGCGCGTTAAACGTATGGGTAGCTACCCCGCACTAGCACGCGGTCAGTCATTTTCGTTAACGGGTGCGCCCAAGCACAACACGGAACCAGTATAGGGCAGAGCCCTCTCAATAACAGGGGTCTAGCCCCTCCACAGTAACCAAATAGGGGTCTTGCCCCTTCACAGTCCGCGCACCCTCGCCTGACTACCCTGGTTTGCCCAGTGGGCCTAACAAGTCGGTGTAAGTGAGCTAGCAGCACCCCAGGGCCCGTGGGGTAGCTAGTACTCGCTCTACACTAGTAGCTCTCCTCGGTACTGTGTACACAAGGGCCAAAAGTCGGTACAAAGTGGCAAGACCTAACCCTGGGTCCCTGGGGCGGCTGGCTCCGCTCTGCACTAAACAGGTAACAGGTGCTTCCCCTGGCACTACGTACCCAAGAGGCAACACACTTCCACGTCTTTCTTTCTCAGTTCCATTCCATTCTCTTTCTAGGAGTTCTACTCCTAATTCCTCGTAGGGTTCCAGCTCTTTTAACTCAGCACATTTAGGTTTCACCATTCCAGTTTCACGTTCAAACAACCCATGTTTTCAATCATGTTTATTTATTCATAACAGGCAGCGGTTAAATCAATTTACAGGCAGCTATTATTTTCTTTCCACCTTTCTGAGACTGCAATATTTATATATTCCACTAGTTTTCCAGTCCTAGGATTTATGCCATACCTTAGGATCTATCATACAATCTAGTTTTCCAGCCATATGATTTATGCAATACCCTAGGATCTATCATTCAATCTAGTTCTCATTCCTAGGATTCATGCAATGCCCTAGGTTCTATTAATTGTTCCATAAGTGTAACAATTTATGCTAATAAATTTAAAAGCCACTCTACCAGCTACAATGGGAGTACTGGGGGCGTGGTCTGAAATCCCGCGCGCCTCCGCAACCCCCGAGACTGCAATGAAACGGGGTCCTAACACAAGGATCAAACACAAGGAGTTTCTCAGAACAGTATATAATTACTGTAAACGGGTAGAGGATTTTATTCCCAAAAGAACGCAACTCGAAACGCGGAAAACGGACTCCGAATGGGCCCTAAACGGGTCGAAAACGACGAAACTGTCCAAAATCAGACGTCTGGAACCTATTCCAGACGTCTTAAAAGGTGATTCAGATGATACCTTCGCTCTGTGCAGTCCCTCAGACATCCAGAAGCCTTCAGGGGCGTCTGGCTTAATTCCCAGACGTCCGATGGTCAACCCATACATCTGGAAGTCCTCTCCGTCGTCTGGCACTGCGGCCAGATGTCCGATTCGCGTTGGATGGCGAGTCTCGCGCCCTTCTCGAGAAGAACCTGCACGCACCCATACCCGTTCTCAGTACGACGGGTCGCAGATGAAGGCGCGACGGACGGCTGCATGGCCGTACGCGCGAAAAAGGAAGAAGACAAAATATCTTACCTTTCAGACATCTGGACAATCCTCCAGACGTCTTCACCGTCGTCTGGTCGTAAGCCCAGACGTCTGATTCTGGAAAAATTTCCAGAATCAGAGCTCCTCTCACTCTCCTCCCGCGACGCACGGTCGCGCCGCGCCCCGTCCGCCTGCTGCTCGAGTTGCAGTAGCCCCTCCGCGACACTCCACGCCCTCTGCTCCCCCGCCGGCCGGCTTTAGCTTGCCCGGCAAGCTCGAGCCCTCACGGTAGAGCGTCTCCTCCCTCGCGCAACACCTCCTCTTGCACACTTGCCGCGGCCGCTGCTGTCGCCGCTCGCTCGCTCTCGCACCGGCTGGGAGAAGAAGAGGGACAAGAAGGAGATGAGGGTGAGGGCCTTTTTAAGGCCACGGGGGGAGAGAGAGAGAGAGCACTGCGCCCTGCAAGAGGAGAGAGGGAAAAAGAGGGAAGAGGGTGGCGGTTGCAGGTTTGCGTGCGCATGCGCGCAGACGTAACCCCGTACACCGCAGAAATTTAATTCCAGACGTCTGGAAGGGGTTCCAGACATCTGGTCAGACGTCTGAGCCACCTCCCAGCCGTCTTAAAAACCGTCTTGAAGCCGCATTCGTAACAAGAGATATATGGATGCAATCACATGAGATAAGGGAGAAACAGACAACCTCAACACCCCTCGAAGAGGAGGAACACTAACACCCCCTCGAAGAGGAGGGAACTCCAAAACACCAAGACACAACAAAACAAAAACAAAATAAAGTAAAAAGAAGCATCCATGCAATGATTTCGTAGTAGACTCAAAAGCTTATCTCACGTCACTTGATATGACTACACCACCTAATCATTAGCGATCGAAACGATCCACAAAAATGAGTGATACAAGGCTAAGGATCAGCCTTCAAGCTCAGTTGTGTGGGGTCTAGATTCAAACGTGGTTCCCGAGAAAACCTACAACATCAACAAAGATAAATCAAAAAACACAAGAAAAGAGGCCTAGGACGTGAAGGCGAAGGCGAAGTGGTTGCAGGAGTGACTTGGCCAATGGAATTCCGATCAGCTCGCCAACAAGCACCACATCAGCCTCAAGCATCAACCCCAAAGATGCTCCAACGTTGAGAACGTCAGAAACCTGACAAAGCCCCGAGCAGGTAGGAACAACTGATGTTAGAGATGCCTCAAGCAATTGATGGTGATGACGTCGAGCAGGAACACCTCAACGAAGACGAGGCAGCATCCTCATTGAGATGCCACCACACTGAGTCATCGACGCAGCGGGAAGGAGCCTCCGATGGAGGTAGCCCACCTGGAGGAGATGAGGTGATGTTGATGGCTGAAGGGGATGGAGGAAGGATGGCGAGGAACTTTGATCAAGAGTAGGTGGGGCCTCAATCGACACGATTGCTAGCCAAGTGCCCCCCCTGTTGGAGAGGCTTTTAGGGCTCACAAAGAAAGGAGGGAGTGGAAGGGTGAAACATTGGGTTTAGTCAGAGCTTCTTGAAGGAGAGTCCACAAACTAGGGTATGTTGGGTGTTGAATTCCATGTTTGGATGTGCATGGGATTAGAGGAAACAGACAGAAAATTTTTAAAATTTGGATGGTAGTGATGGAGAAAAAATCAACCATGTCCTTTTGGATCATGTCCTCTTAGAGCTTCTTTCTTTAACTTAAATCATCTCCCCTTTCGCACTTTTAAGATAGCAATCACTAAAATAAGTCTTGCCTCAAAATAGTGACACAAGCTCTCACCCCTAGTTTCTAGAGAAAGAAGGGAGAACTAGGGCTCATTTCCTCATTTCTAGTGAGCTCCTCCCTTCCATGGCCTTGATCGAGCCTGTGGTTGGTGTTGGCTTGTCAGAGACCTCCTCCCTGGTCGCTCTTCTTCCATTGCTCATTCTTGCACTCACCTCCATCATTGTTTTGGAGACCTGGTGATGGTGTTCTTCGCCTTATGCCTTCGTTGCCAGTTGGGGTCGACGTTGACATCTTCTCTTCGGTCACTGTCGACGACCCCACTGTTGATGAGATCTCTTTCACCTTTCTATTCCCGCAGTGCCACTTTCCAGGTTGGGCCTATGTTTGAAGCTATGCCTATTACGACTGAGTATTTGATCAACTTGTTTTGACCTCTAGCCTCTTGGATACTTGTTAACGTGGATCTTGTCAATCACTGTGGCTCTTCTCCGATGGCATTGTTGTATCTCTTGATGTAGAGTAGCACGTTGGAGCTGCAATGAGGAGTTGATGAGGGTACTTTCTTTTTCTCTTTTTTAGCTTTTGTTTTGGTTTTGTTTTTGTTTTTGTATTGCCCCGTTCTAAAATCTCTCCATCTTGGAGTTCCCCCGCTCTTCGAAACGGGAGAGTATCAGTTTCCTTCCTCTTTTAAGAGAGCATTCATCGGTTGTCTTTCTTCCCTCACCCTAGCGTTTGCATCCTTGTAATTTCTTTATTCTCTATAATGGAGGTCTATTTGATTGGTAGAAATACCTCTAAATATTCTTTCTCCACGTGCTTACCTCTCTCCTATCCTCTCACCATTCTAGTTGAGTTGTATGAAAGCTATACCATACCAACATAATAAATATAATGTACTAATATGAGGATGATTGAGATAAATATAAATCAATATGACACTAACTTGATTTTGTACATTTAAATATGAAGTAGGATCATGAGGAACATGTGTGGAAAACAAAAAAAGGAGATACCATTCCTAATTTTTAATGGTTGTTATCTCGAAATATTAAGAGAGGGAGTGATTTATTCAAACTAGAAACTTTAGGAGGTAAAATGATACTCCTTATTAGGTAGATGTTTAAAATGAAATTGCAAGCTGTTTAGGAGGTGGATTGACTTCGAGTGATTGGCAGAATTGGTGATGTCAGATTCAAAACGTAGGCCTCTAAGTTCAGTTACCACACAAGCTCAAACGAAAGAGGATGATGTAGGTGTATCTTCTTAGAAATGCCTCTTTAGAATTCTATAAAGCTTTGCCTAACCCTTCGAAGCTCTTTGCTCTCCATTCTTTCTATGAACCCTCGTGGGAGTTTCCCTCGGTCCCTTAATTGCCATTCCCCTTCCACCTTTTTCCACCTCTTTCCACTCATCTTGAGTGTTTAAGAGGGTTTTGGTCGTTCTCCATAGTTGTAGCTCCCTGTCTCACCTCGTTTCACTCTTTCTCTTGCCATTCTTTTGTCGAGGTCACTCGTTGGGTTGCTCTTCATCCATGAGCTATTGGTTGATGGGCTAGTCACCTATTATTGGGGGGGGGAGCTTTCATTGGGTGATTCAATGGTCCTTCTTGGCATTGTGATGGAGTTTGGCGTGGTGCTTTTCCTTGATGAGATACTTTTGATTAGAACATGTGGATTTATTGGTGGTTGGTAGGCTTTGTTGCTTGCCTGCCTCCCGCAACTGTGATCTCTTTCCTTTTGTTTTTATATTATTGTGTCCCAATGGCTAGTATTTTACTATTGTCATGGTCTTTTATTTTTTGTTGTCTTGGAGATGCATAGGTAATTTGAGTTTGAAATTATTGCAATTCCCATCCTCTTGAATGTCATTTTTGAACAAGGATATGTTGACGATCCATTCCACCTTGTACAGGTCCTTGTGGAATTCTTT
Source organism: Thalassia testudinum (assembly GCA_037157565.1). Lineage (NCBI taxonomy): Eukaryota > Viridiplantae > Streptophyta > Magnoliopsida > Alismatales > Hydrocharitaceae > Thalassia > Thalassia testudinum. Next base: position 159,420,249 of record JAZHRO010000073.1, read on the forward strand.
TATGCATGACTTCAGTCAAGAACTCCCAAACGTAATCCAGCATAGTGTTTCACTTGTTTGTAATAATTGGACTTTTCGCGTATTGACCATGACGAGTAATCTTCTCCTCTTTTTATATCTTTATTGTATTTCATCCTTTATATATTTTAGGTTCTTCTTATGAATGACATTCTCTAGTTTTCGAAAACAAAAAAGGTGCACCTTCTTAAAAAGCGAGTATCTCTTTGAAATGCTAAAATACATTAGAAGCGGTGAGCAATGCTTAAGACAATGGAAAACTTTAGAAACACTGAAGTATTAACTATGAGAAGGCATTGATAATTTGAAGAGACTCCCCCTTAATTAGTATGATATCCCTATTAGGTGGTCCCTACTAAAAAATAATTTCATTGTACCATAGTAACAAGAATAACCAAATCTTCTCCCACATGAAGTGGGGTTTGTTATATGGATTTTTTACCTCTACTAGGATCTATTTTAAATTATTTCTAGACTTAAATTAAAATAATTAAAGCTATACTTAACAGCTTTCTTTCAACACCTCTTTAATCTTTATCACCCACTCTTAGTGCTTCAACCTCTAACTCCTTACATCTCTTCGATGGGGTAAAACAATTTCAATGTAAGAAGAAAAAATTCCTAATAGGCAATGCTCCTCATACAACATGTAAAAAATTTTATGAATCTAATGAAGCTACTAATGTTACGAGGACAGTAAAAATTTTGTAAGAAATCCCCTTTTGCAACATCAAAAGAAATAGGGGTTTACATGTATATATCTATGTAAATTTTTGATAAGATATATATATCTCCATATTCTTGATATTTACATGTATACCTTTATAAACTTACTCCGTTAAGGTCGTATACCTCTGCTCCGTTAAATCTAACCGAAAATGTCAAAAAAAATAAAAAAAGGAAAATTTATCTTTTCATGTCTAAATATATCTCTCCCTTATTTTTCCCTTATACCCTCACACCTCCTCTTCTTCCTCCTCCTTCCTCTCCTCCCTTCACTTTGGCCATCGGAGCTGGTACGGAACTCAAGGACGAGGGTGCAGAGGCCAAAGTTGCAGAGCTGTGAGGTTGCCACCATGGCCTGCATCGACTCCTGCAAGACCGCAGTCTTCCTCATCTCCCTCCTCTAGTGCCTTCGCCGCCACCTCCTCTAGCTTAAGATTATAGGGGCATACAGTTTTAATGGAATAAATTTATAAGAGTGTATATATATATATATATATGTAAATATCAAGAATATATAATATATATTTCTTATTAAAAATTTACAGAAATATATATATAAAAATCCCAAAAAAATACGAAGACAAACACCATCGCATGGGCAACACCATAAAATAAGATCATTCCACGCTTGAGTGTTGTATTAGCAAAGGTAGAGTAAAGAGGTATATATATTAAAGAGTTTTAAGAATATTTATATAGAAAATTTACCAACCTCAACACATCAATGAATCAAAAAGAAACATCTAGAATAGATGTGCTTGTATAACTGGTTAGTGAAAACCTTAGTGTTGATGGTTTATACAAATATTAAATAAATAATTAAATGATATATTAGTTATTTTGCACTCAAGAGTATTTGCAAGTCATTTGTCAATAAACATCTAAGCTAGTAAAGCAAAATGTGAGAAAAGGAAGCATGGATGAAGACTAAGTCTAGACCCAATTGAAGAGCAATCAATAAAAAGAAGTGCTCAAGCATTCAATCGAGAGAAGTAATTATACTTATTCTAGGAGTTGTACCTTTTGTTTTCCTCACTTAGATTTTATGTAAAACAACCCAAGTGAAAACCTTCACTAAAGTAAGATACTTTAACTGCCGGTCACTTAGGAAACTCTTAGATTCGACCACAAAATAGGACAAATGGTACTTATTGAACGTCTCCTAAGCTCAAATAACGACTACAGTTTCACATGGAAGATGTCGCTTAAGGCCAAGTGTTGTCTTATTTGGCAAAAGTAATTGTCTATTATGATTGGCTTCTAACGCCTAGGTGAACATTAATTGCTCGACATTCAATTTAATTAATGACCTTGGAATTATAGTTAACTTGTAATTGTTATTGACTAATTATACTTTAGCCGTTATTGATTAGGGATCATTGCCAATTTAGGGCAGTTGATCACTCCTTCCCATAGCAGTCGACATCTACCTTCTAATTAGATAGTCCTACAACAAAAAATTTTTATTCTAGAAACAAACATGAATTTAACCTAAGAACCCCTTCATTAGTGGCCCATCCATTATTTCATTTAAGATGTTTACTAACTAAAGGAGGCATTGTGTACTCGCATGAAGCACCGACCGTTGACTGGGGACAAAATCCCATTTCATTTAGATTAATTGGTAATCGACCCCAACTAAGACACATCGACCACTGTTTGCTACAAGCAGCATCTACCCATCTTGATGGTTGACCGCTTAGCATGACTCTTTGGTTTCCTTATTGTCTGACCATTAGACACACCATCCTAAATTTCTGTAAGGATTATATGACCTTCCTAAACTTATCGAGCATCTTTCTATGATGCTTAAAATTACCTTATAAGGCTCTCACTGCTACGTAAAGCAATTGCATATCATTCCAAGGCAAATACTCTTCCTACATTTCAAGAGCACATTCTAGCGATTAGGCTCTCACTTTCGCTCCATCCAACTCTCCAGTAACTTTCTAATTTCCTGTTGCTGCACCAAATGAAAGTCGTTGCAACCAAAGAAGTAAATCTTAGGTTTGTATATTAAGATTACATCATCCTCAGCTTTCAAGTAACGTAGGCATGAAATTTGGTCGACTTAACTAATCAGGTAATTCTAAACTAAAGAGATTTAAAGTAATGATTTTTATTTAAGAGATTTTTCATCTAAAAATCTTGTGTGTTTTATCGTAAATTTTATCCTTATCTTTATTTCACATTTTGTTTTTGAATTGTTTTACATACTCCATCCTCCAGTCCGCATTGACATTGAACGTAAGATTAAATGACATCTTACAAAATCACAAGTCAACTCGTAGGCTTAACAAAAAAGAAAAAAAAAAAGTAAAATTTTTTAAAAGCATGTGGAACCCAACAAGATCAACGTATAACTCTGCAAGTCATCTTGACTAAGGGTAGGAAATATCCAATAAAAAATAATCTAAACGAGACAATAGAAAAATTGAACGTTAAAAGATAATCATATCATGGTTTCAACATTCACAAAAATGAACATTAGAATTCAGTAGACAACCACGCTTGACATTAAGAAAACTAAGGTTGTCTAGAAACTCAACATAGAGCACCTTGTACATATCATAAGTCATTGAAAACTCCACATGTTGATTATCTCGTAGAAATCATAGACCATTTGGTAATATGAGTAATAGTAAATATAAGTTACATTACAAGCTATTTTCCATGTCACCCATCTTCTTATATACTGAGCTCCACATATGCGCATCACAGGAGCGTGCAGCCAACCCACTCGAAATTTGTGAGCTGTTGTATCTTGTGCCATTGGCTCATCAATAGCCCATGTGCTATTGCGTGAGGAGGTGCAGCATCGAGTGGTTGCAGCGGATGATGCAACGCATCCACTAGTCTCACACGATGGCCAAGCCAAAGACCATGTGTCACCGACGTGGGAGCTTTGGCACGGGTCCCTTGAAGCACACAACACAGCACGCCATTCGTATAGCATAGCAGGTCCAACATGCAGCATCAGCCATCTTACGCTTAGCTCTCGACAAGAAGCACCCATTGGCTACCGAGGAAGCACCCCTCGGTTCAATACGAATGCTCGCATAAGCAAGAAAATAGGTAATGATCCAGCACACGGAAAGAGGTGACATGAAGGAAGATACAACACACGGTGTCAACCAAAGTCAGCATATTACCCCAGTAATAACCATGGACAACAAGACGAAGGCGATCTATGGAAAGCACAAGACCAAATAAAGATGTAGGTCAAAGTCATGTAATGGGCATGCCATATAACGAACATACGTAAATAGCACTAAAACACTAGCTCCACATGGAGGGCAACAACAACCATCATCCACTTTCTAAACAATAACCACCTGATGAAAAACCTCATTGACAAATACATAGAGCACATGACGAACAGAGCAAGAAAAGCTAGACAACACTACAGCATAGATAGCCCCACCTATATTGCTTGATTATGTAATCGTTGCAGCACACGACTTAGAGAACACACAAAGGCAAAAGCCTCATACACGAATACACACGGCACATGAGGAATAGGTGAAGCAAAAGGTGGACAAGGTCCTCAACACACACGGCCCCACCAATATTGCGTGATTTCGACCTTAGCACACACACAACACGCATCAGTTTGATTGTCACTAGACACCCCCACTTTGATAGGTGAACTTATTGAAGCCCAGTTAGCCCAAACTCTCATGCTTCATAAATTCAAAGACACTGGATCGTAATCCACTGTTAATGCACTAAAGTCGGGTTTGTAATTCAAAGACACTAGATTTTCCACTCAAAGACACTCATCGTCGTAGGTGATTAGAGTGGAGTCAACATTTAAAATTTATAATTCTTGAAACAAAAGTATTCCGAGGTCATTTGTTAGAAGCAACAAAATTGCACAAATACCACTATCGAGAGAGTCAAACTTAAGAACTAGATACAACTAATTTGATTGTTTGCGCATTCCACCTAGTTTAAGAGAGTTAATTATGCAATTCAATACGTAATTGAGAAAACTCTATTTTAATTAGTGCTTAATTAAAAATAATTAAGAAATGATGCAATCAAGCACTAAAATATCAAATCACTAATAATTGGGCATAAAATCTCAATAACAATCACCAACAATCAATAATCAATCATTCAAACACATATTCAATTTAGTCCTTAAAAATTTGATTGTCTCACACTCAGGTCCCTAGAGGCTTTCAAATGGATCCCTGAAACTTCTTTCTTTCTTGAACAGGTCCCTGGCAGCAGCAGTCCTTCAGGCTGGTCTTCTTCTTCATGTGAAGGCTACAGGGGGCTTCTCGACGAGATGGTTGGGGAGGTTGAGACCCCTTACCACTACGTGGAGAGGTCGTAGAGCTTCCTTGGAGCTCCACGAATCTTTTGGCGGTGATGGTTGGTCGCGAGGACAACGGAGGGCAGAGGCCAAATACGAGGAAGGAGGCATCGATGGTGGGTGTTCGATGAGTGGAAGATCGCATTGAAGCTTGAAGCCAATGGGTTGGGAAGCTTCGTTGGAGGTTGGAGAAGGTGGTGGTGATGGCAATTGGTCGCGATGAGGTCGGTGATGGCCAGATGGAGTCGAGGAAGGTGGCGACTGTGGTCGGAGTCGGCTGGGGTGTTGGAGGCGTTGAAAGCCCAAAGGCTTTTAATCCTCTCGTTGACGCGGAGCTTGTGAGGTTGGTGGCAAGTGGAGATGGTGGCCAGAGCAAGGAGGCATGCCTTGTCGGATGTGGGAGAGACAACAAGGGGGGGGGGGGGGGGGGATTTTGAGATCCAAAGTTTGATCTAATGATCCTAGAGTTATTTAAAGGAAGAGAGGGAGAAGGATAGATACTTGAGAATGGAAGAGAGGGACGAGAGGGTGGTCGACATGGGTGGACGGTCGTAAGGAAGAAGGGGACAGCGAGGTGTTTGGAGAGGCAATAGGGGCAGAAGAACCACCTTTGTTGGCAGGAAGAATGGTGATGACGAGGGGAGTTGATCTGTGGTCTCGTTTGACAGTGAGGAGGGGCGAAGAAGAGAAGTCGAGGAGCTCCAAGGTCGACGTTAATGGTGGCCTTGAGGAAGGAGGGGAGGTAGCGCACCTAAAAACTCGACGAGGAGAAGCGGCGTGTGATGGCGGACCTTTATAGCTCCTTGGAGTGTGAGGATAAGGTTAGTGGTTGCGAGAACGGTCTCGCTGGATTTTGCGGCTGATGACGAGGTGGGAGGTGTTGTTGGTAGTTAATGCGTGCGAGGAGGCTAGTGACGTGTGCGGGATCCTATGTGGGACGGGTCTTCCACATTTGGCGAGGTCCGTCACCTAGAATCATGAGTTTCCCGCAGTCAACGGCGAGGTCAACCACCATGTGTGAAAGAGAAGGGTTGGAGGTGAAGAAGATGGTCGAAGGGGCCTTTTTGTAATGAATTTCGAAAGTTAAGGGAGTCATTGTAAGGAAATCATAATTCAGGGGCTAAATTGCAAACTAGGTCAAGATGGAGTCCAAATAAGTCCAAATTTTTATAGCAACCTAATTTAGACCTAAGGAATTCAATGGTAACTTTAATTTTGGGTTTTGATTAAGTTTGATCGATCAATTTAAGTTTTGACCCAAAATGTATCAAAAACCCGCCTAGGTCTCTATTTAAAGTCAAAATAGGTTTCTTTTGTCAAATTGGTTGTTTTAAACCTTATAAAATATTTTAAAATGATTTTTAGCAGATTTAGATTATATTTATTTCTACTAAAACCTTATTAATTTAAGTGAGGACAAAATTAGAATTCATTAAAATGTCTTTTATTTTAGTGAAACCCCAAATTAATTCGTTCGAGCCCATTTATTTTACTTTTAAGCTTATTTGACTTTTACTTAATCATAAGTTTACCTCTTAGCAATTCTGTATTTATAATTGTCTGTTAAAATAGCAGAATTAACCCATTTTTTTATTAATTCCTCTTTATTCAGCTCTGATTGAATTATACCATTTTGTACATTAATTGGGTGAATTTACCTTTAAAACTTAGCCAAATTTAGATAGATATAGAGGATGATGGTGTTACTATTGTCCACTTTCTAAACAATAACCACCCAATGAAAAACCTCGTTGACAAATACATAGAGCACATGACGAACAGAGTAAGAAAAGCTGGACAATGACCTCAGCACACACAACCCCACCTATACCACGCGATTTTGTTAACATTGCAGCACATGACTTAGAGAACATACAAAGGCAAAAGCCTCGTACATGAATACACACGACACATGAGGAATAAGCGAAGCAAAAGGTGGACAAGGACCTTAGCACGCATAGCCTCGCCGGTACGTATCGCATGATTTCAACCTTAGCACACACGCAGAACGTAGCAGTTTGATTGCCACTAGACACTCCCCACTCTGATAGGTGAACCTATTGAAGCTCAGTCAGCCCAAACTCTTGTGCTTCATAAATTCAAAGGCATTGGACTGTGGCCCACCGCATAGAGTCAGTGTGCTATGTGTGATTGGAGACAATGGCAGTGGTTTTCAATCCAAGCTTTCATGTGGGATAACAATGAAGCACATGGCACATGCAGGAATAGCACTTGAACTTAAAGGAGAGAAGAGCAGAGGATTTTAACCATGAAGCACATCCATACATACCACGAAGCATAGGTTGTTTATTACACAGCACATGGAAGAAATGAAAGGAGACAATGCCATCAGATTTGAATCCAATCTCTCACTCGAGATAACAATGAAGCACATCGCACATGTAAGAATTAGCACCTGAAACTATAGGAGAGAAGATTCGCGGATTTGAATCGAATCTCTTAAGTGGGAGAACAATACAACAAAGCACATTTCGAAGGCAATAGATGTAAAACAAAGGATTTTAATCTCAAACACCAACTTCAAAGTACACATTATATCACGTATGACTACTACCAACTGGTAATGAACAAATTGATACATAGCAAAAAGCACACCTAAATTACATAACACATACAACAAATGAGAGGAGACAATGACAGTAGATTTGAAGCACCTAGGAAGACTACGATGATCGTAGATAGGGGAACTCACATGCTTATCACGTACCGGTTCGATTACGATTTTCTCCTACCCACGTGTTTCTACGTACAGATGAGCATTGTATCTTACGCGAGGACAACATTAAATCCACGAACCCATATCTCATGTCACTTCCGCTACACCAGAATGTGCAGTTAGCACAGGGAGACCCAGCACAATGCATTAGGAAGTGGAGGGCGTGGAAAATGTCTTTGGATGTGGTATGGCCTAAATGTTTCTTATGCCTAAGAACGTTTGGCACAAGCTCTAATCCACAAAGTTTTCGATGCCCACATATTCGCAAGGTTGGGCTCATGCGATGGGGTGGAATCACATGAGTTCGAAGGGTGTAAACCTATTCGGTGTGCTACGTGTGCAATGTGTTGTAAGGCAATGACGTGAGTCAGATGCGTTTGTCTAAATAGGTCGTTGTAGCTCGCATTCGCAACATCGATTTTAAATATAGAAACGGATGTGAGTCCGAGTGTCGAACACAGGGAGGCATGAAATAGGTTTTTTCTGTCACTTAGTTGTCACGGAAATGGCGGGTTTTGCTTGCACACGAGAAAACGCGGAAGAGAAAAGAGAGTAAGAGAGAGAGAGAGTAGGGTTAGAGTCTTTTGATCACAGCATTCATGCAAATCAAGATAAGAAAAATCCGGTAAAAAGAGAGTGCCAATAGCTATATAAGAAACAACATCATTTAACATGCAACTTAAGTTTTACAGATACAACAATAGCTAAATGCTTAAACAAAAGTAAATTAAAGCTAGAGTAAAGGAGAAGAGAGAGAGGGGGGGGAGAAGGCGAGGCGGCCACGGCGGTCGAGTAGGGCTTTGTCGACTGCTCGTCAACTCCGACGAGTACAAAGTGTGCTAAGGGAAGATAGGAGTGGGATAGAAGAATTGCAAGTATATTCAATGCCCTTACATGGGTAGTTGGAGGGGGTTTATATAGGAAGAAGGGGTTTCTAAATTAAGTAGGGGCTTTAGCGACGTCCAGGACATCGCTAAAACCACCCCATAAATGTTGGTGAAGGTCCCTGCCTGCTGGTCCTCCGCGCGCGCCTGTTCTTCCTCCCGCGTGATCCGCGTACGCACCTTGAGGGCTATCCGATCAAAGATCGGACAACTGAGATTGCGCATGGAGCATGCTTGCAGATCGCTTACTGAGACGCGCGCACCTGATCGCTTACATCTGTGGGCGCCACGTAGCGCTATCTCAGTCATCTGCACACTCATCGACGGTCCAATTTCTCTCGCGCATGCCTTCGCCTCGGATTCGATACGTGGTGCGGTTCGATCTTACGTCGGATGCACGGGGAAGGAGCATCGACCACTGCGCTGCGTTCCGTGGATGGTCGCGGAGAAGAATTTGCACTTGCCTACTTCTGATCATTGGATGAAGATCCAACGGTCGGATCTTCGTGCTAGGTCTCGGCGATGGTAGAGAGAGAGGGTGATGCGTGGCTATCAGTCGATCGATCAAAGATCGAACGGCTTAGAGCATCCCTTCGTGGTGCTGTGCAGTGAAGGCGTGCTGCGGGAGCCGTTCTCGACCGTCCGATCGAAGATCGAACGATTGAGATTCATCTTTTGAATGATGGAGGAAGTGGAGCTGTGGCTTGTACGTGCTAATCTCGCGCCACGTGGTAGCTTTGTGGCCATTGATCATCATATCAACGGTTAGAACATCTTAGGCTAGTAGCGGGAGCTCCAGATGTTGGCTTTGGTAAATTTTGAGTTCGTTGGACTTCGTTCATCGTTCTGAATCCATTCGTGCGGTCTGATCGCTCATCTGAGGCCTGTTTTGACATGAATTTGTACAAATGGCTATTAACATTGATTTATAAGCAATCTCAATGTGCAATGCATGTAATGCTCCCATGCCTATTTATGATGTGTTATTTGTGCATGTTACCCTTAAGACAAACCCTGATTGATAGAATTATTACCACAAAATGTAAAGTTATCATACCCCCATGCTCATTCCTTACTAGTCCCTAGCAAGGTTCATCTCAGCCATTATTCTCAGTCAAAATTTAGGAATTGATTACTTAAACATTTTGTTACTTGTCAACAGGAAGAAATATACTAAGAGCCTGATCTATAGAGACTAAACAACATCTGGGTGTCTGCCAAAATATGAATCACCCGAATCCTTACTTTAAGGCATACATATATATTTTTTTCTTTTTCATCTCTTCTCATTCTTTTTTGGATTTTTGAAGTTGAGAGTATGTCGGTAACTTTTTACGGCTACCTAACCCACCTAAAACTCGAAAAAGACTCTAAGTGCTAAGCATCTTGGTGTGAAGATCGTGATAGACTCACTGAATGGTAATTTAGACAGACTTCGGATTTCTATGCCCCTAGGTGATCGGAAAAGGAAGTGTTTGCTTGAAGGTGTATTTGTCCAATCAGTAGCTTTCTCCATACTTTTATTTTATTTGGGGTCAACACAAGGGTGTTTCCAGTGTATATCTCCCCAGATTGATCTACTTTTCCACTTCTTCTTTAAGTGTTTTGGATTTTTTTGTGCATTTAGTGAGCTGGGCTCTAGGCAACTGGCCAATGGGTTGTTACCCACGACCACTTGCCAGCCATACTCACGCGGTGAAGTGCAGCTTTTTTTTTTTTTAGTAGGTGGCTTCCCTGATCTCAAATTTACCTAAAGGCAATAAGAAAAAAAAAATCATCCTGTGGCTGGGCTCTGGACAACCGGCCAATGGGCTATTACCCACGACAACTTGCTAGCCCTACCACCTTAGAAGGTTCATTAGCTACCCAATTTTTGTCAGAATCTCCGAGGAGTGAGTTAGTGCAACAATGTGTGTAGATGCTTAGACAAAACGTCCCTCCGAGTCAGAGGGTGGGTTGATAAGTCGTATACTTATCACCCTATTTTATTGATGAATTAAAATAAATTAAGGTTGCGAGGATTCGAGGCTAAATTTATATTTTAACGAACACCGGGGCTGATTGAGCCTGAAGGCCTGAAAAGTCTAAGTGTTCATGTTCTTTTCGTATTATTTCCCACCATTGACAAGTTCCTAATGCCTAAGTTTTGCTTCATAAATTCATCATTTTTTTTATTTTATTCTATTCAGACTGATAAAATGAACTCAGAACATGCAAATTACCACCCCCCATGCTTAAGTTGGACAATGTCCTCATTGACAAATAAATGGATGCAAAGGGGGTTCAGAAAGAAGTCACCTGAGTGATGTCGTGTGCCTGATCAGTCTAAATCTTTTGGGTTGCCTCCCAGGAAGCGTTGAGTTTAATGCCTCCAGCTAGGCGATGCTTCGTGTCAACCCTTGATGAGGGTGACAACCTTCTTTGGGGGAACCTGGGTAAGGAAATGCTTTAATCTCTGACCGTTTACCGTGAAGGTGTGCCCAGTGTTCGGACATGTAATTTCAACCACACCATTGGAAAAAGGTTTGACCACTCGATATGGTCCAGTCCACTTGGATCTGAGCTTCCTAGGAAAAAGTTTAAGTCCGGTATCAAAAAGCCAGACTTGTTGGTTAGGCTCAAAGGTCTTTCTATGGATGAGTCGGTCGTGGACGACTTTCTTCTTTTCCTTGTAAAGTCGATTGTTCTCAATTGCGTCCCGACGAATTTCCTCGAGCTTGGAGAGTTGGAGAGTCCCCTGCACACCGGCCAAGTGAGAGTCCATGTTACACTGCTTAATACCCAATAAGCTTGGTGTTCCAATTCGATAGGAAGGTGGCAAGCTTTGCCAAAGACCAGGCAATACGATGACATGCCTATCGGGGTCTTAAAAGCGGTCCTGTATGCCCACAGGGCATCATCTAGTCATGTGAACCAATCCTTCTTGTCATGTCTTACAATCTTTTGCAAAATATTCTTAATCTGCCTATTGGAGACCTCAGTCTGCCCATTGGTTTGCTGATGATACGAGGTGGCAATGCGGTGAGTAACCCCGTATTTTCTGAGTAGGGCACGGAACTAGGCGTGGATAAAGTGACTTCCACCATCACTGATCATGGCCTTCGGTATTCCAAACCGAGAAAAGATGTTTTGCTTAACAAAATCCATGACAGCCTTATGGTTACATCTGCAAGTGGCAACGACTTCAATCCATTTTGAAACATAGTCTACTGAGACTAAGATGTACTCAAAGCCATTGGATGGTGGGAAGGGGCCCATGAAATCGATGCCCAAACAACGAAGATCTCGACAATCAAAATGGGCTGGAGGGACATTATGTCTTTTCTGGTCATGGTCCCTAAAGTCTGGTAGCGAGAGCAGGTCTTCGCAAAGCTGTGTGCATCCTTGAATAAGGAAGGCCAGTAAAATCCAGACTGCAAAACCTTTGCAGCCGTCTTCTTCCCCAAAAAGTGGCCACCACATGCTTGGTCATGAAAAAAGGATAACACACTTTGAACTTCTTCCTCCGGAATACACCTCTTGATAATTTGGTCAGCACAGAGGCGAAACAGCATGGGATCATCCCAGAAATAATGCTTGGCTTCAACCAAGAACTTATCTCGTTGCTGTCTGGACCAGCTATGCGGGGTCTGTCCTACTACTAGATAGTTGATGAAGTCGGCATACTAGGGTAGTTTCCTTTCGTGCACAGCTAGAAGTTGTTCATCAGGAAAGGTATCAGTCAAGGGCAAGGAGGGGCCAATGTGGTCCGGGTGGAGTCTGGATTGGTGATCGGCCACGACATTCTTGGACCCAGCTTTGTCGCAAATTTCCAGGTCAAATTCCTGCAAGAGCAGGATCCATCTGATAAGCCTGGGTTTAGCGTCCTTTTTGGACAACAAATGCTGGATGGTCGAGTGATCTGTATAAATGGTCACGTGGGATCCTAGGAGGTAAGATCGGAACTTTTTGAGTCCAAAAACTATGGCGAGCAGCTCTTTCTCTATGACTGTATACTTCCGTTGGGCCTCATCCAACGTCTTGCTCACGTAGTAGATCACCACGGGTTTCTTTTCTTGTCTATGTCCCAGGACTGCGCCGATGGCAAAGTTGGATGCATCACACATAATTTCAAAATCCTGGGACTAGTCTGGGGGCTGTAACACAGGTGCGGTGGAGACTGATTCCCTGAGGGTGTTGTAAGCCTAGATGCAACAAAGTGTCATGTGAAACAGGGCGTTGTTGGCCAGAAGGTTGGTCAAGGGTTTAGAGAGTTTGGAGAAGTTTTTAATGAACCTTCGATAGAAACCAACGTGTCCTAGGAAAGATTGGATTTGCCGAATCGAGCTTGGTGGAGGAAGTTTAGAAATCAAATCAACGTTAGCTTGATCCACCTTAATGCCCCTATGCGATATGATGTTCCCGAGGACAATCCCTTCTTGAACCATGAAATGACTTTTTTCCCAGCTCAAAACTAAGTTAACCTCGATACATCGCTTCAGGATTTTCTCTAAGTTGCTCAGATAATGGTCAAATGAGTTCCTAAACACTGAGAAATCATCCATAAAGACCTCCAGGTATTCACCCACCATCTCTAAAAAGATGGCTAGCATGCAACACTGAAAGGTAGCGGGTGCGTTGCATAACCTGAATGGCATACGACGGAACGCGAATGTGCCATACAGGCAAGTGAATGTGGTCTTCTCTTGATCTTCAGGAGCAATCGCGACTTGGTTGTATCCTGAGTATCCATCCAGGAAGCAAAAATATTTCTGCCCTGCCAATTGTTCAGGAATCTAGTCAATGAATGCAGAGGGAAATGATCTTTCTTGGTCGCCTCATTGAGCTTCCTATAATTAATGCACACCCGCCATATAGTCATGCAATGGTGGTGTGGGTGGGGATGGATTTGCCACGCTCATTGGTGATAACGGTGAGCCTGGCTTTCTTGGGGACCACTTGAGTGGGGCTCACCCAGGGGCTATCGGAGATTGGGTAAATGATGTCAGCGTCAAGCCACTTGATGATTTCCTTTTTAATGACCTCTCGCATATTCGGGTTTAATCGTCCCTGCGTTTGACGAGAAGGTCGAGCCCCATCTTCCAGATAGATCTTATGGGTGAAATAGGTGGGGCTAATTCCTTGCAAATCCGAGATGGTCCATCCAATGGTTGCCTGATGTTCCGATAGGGTTGCTGTCAACTTGAGTTCCTAATCCTTGGTTAGATGGGTGTTGATAATCACCGGGAAGATTTGGTAAGGTCCAAGGAAGACGTACTTTAGATTTTCAGGTAGTGGCTTCAGCTCAGGTGTGGGTGGAACGACACTCGATGGGTAGGGGAAAGGCAGGAATTGATCAGCATCAATCTCCTCGAACGGTGGTTGCTGATGGCAATCAACTCTACAGAGGTCAGCGTGCACAGACGGGGATGGGCCAGAACAGTCGTCACAGGGTTGGGGTAATGGTCTGATACAGAACTAAGGGCGAGGCATTCCTCAACTAGAGGCTCCACGGGATCGTGCTCCTCAATCCAGTCGTAATCGAATGACTTAGTCGCCTTGAAGATATCCAACTGCATCTTCCTGTCTCCGAAGGCGATTTCCATGCATCCCGTGTCACAATAGATGTTCGCCTTAGCCGTAGCTAAGAAAGGTCTGCCCAGGATGATGGGTGTGTTTTGTAGCTATTCGGGGACTTCCATGTCAAGCACCAAGAAGTCGACTAGGAAGTAGAAGTCCTTGACCCGAATAATTACGTCCTCGACAACCCTCTTCGGGGTCTTCACAGATTGATCAACCAATTGGATGGTCACAGGTGTGGGCGTTAATTCTCCGAATCCGAATTGGTGATACAGGGTTGTTGGGATCAGATTGATCGAAGCACCGAAGTCCAGGAACACTCTATCAAATATCATGTCCCTGACATTACAAGATATCAGGGGTGATCCTGGGTCTGTTTGTTTGAGCGGAAGGTTGCTCGATATCACGGAACTTACTTGCTCTGAGAGCACAACCTTCCTAGGTGATTAGGGTTGTGGCTTACGCTTTGGCGTACAAGCGTCCTTTAGGAGCTTAGCATAAGCCGGAATGTGCTTGACTGCCTCCAGGAGTAGGATATTAATCTGAACCTGCTTGAAAATTTCCAAAAGCTCCTCATTTTCCACAACCGCTTTCTTTCTCTTCATCTTATCCAAGGCCTCGGGGTACGATGTCAGGATTTGAACTGGGTCAGTCTCCAGGTCCTTGGGTGTTTCCTACTCGTCTTCAGAGTGGGGTATCTCAGGGAGGAGTCAGCCACTTGGGGTCCTGGGTTTTAGTGCCGCTTCTCAAGGTCATTGCATTTGCAGAGGAATTGGGACCATGGGTTGATCCTTGAGAAGAAGAGGAAGAAGAAGCACCAAACCCAGGGGGTATTTGTGGGGTAGGCTGGACCATGTGGGCCTGCCTGGGATTTCCTTGGAACCCTTGCGAAATGGGGCCTCTGTTAATCACGTTTTACGGGTTCGGCTGTGGCTGAGAAGGAAGGGATCCTTGTTGTTTACAATCGAACAGCTGGCTCAACTATCCCTTCACTAATGCCATTTTCTCCTGGTGTTTTTGGTTCATGTCAGCCATCATTTTCATCAAGGTGTCCATTTGGTTTTGTGGGGGAGGGGCCGCCCTATTCGGATTATAGGGGGGTCTAACCAGTGGACCTTGCTGATAGGAGGTCGGGTTTGGCTGATGGTTTGGCCTGGGCTGGTTCTGAAATTGATTCGATTTCTGGTTCGCCCAAGCAAGGTTTGGGTGATTACGCCATCTGGCATTGTAGGTGTTGGGGAAGGGGTCAGGTTTGGAATAACCTTAGATAGCCTGGACATCTTCAAAGATAGAAGGTGTCGAGGGGGAGGGAAGAGAATAATCAGGGGTTGATGGAGCAAAGGTCCCTCCCTGGAACATGGTCAGGGGTTGTTCCAAGTGCATCTAGCTTAGTGGCTGAACTAAGTCGACATTGTGAGCTCCCTTTGCTAGGGGAGAGAGTCTGTAGCAGGTTCCTGGTTTGGTTCAATAGTTCATCTATCTTCTTATCCACCAATTCCACTCGATCCAACTTTTTGACAATAATATCCATGTCAACCATTCTAGAATTTGCTTGTACCTCATAGATCCCACCACGAGGTTGACTGGATCGACTGAACTGGGTCATGGAGGTATTGTTGAGCGAATTTTCGCTCATAGACTCAAAAAGCTCAAACGCGCTTTCCTCGTCTTTGTTCAGAAAGTTTCCTCTGCATGAGGCTTCGATAAAGTTCTGAAGGTTGCTGTCCAGATCGTGGTAGAAGGTCTGGGCCAATTACCACCTTGGAACCTCATGGTGTGGGCATTTCCTCAATAATTCGTTAAATCTCTCCCACGCCTCATGGAATTGTTCCCCACCTTGGAGTGTAAAGGTGGTAATGGCTCTTCTGAGGGCATTGGTCTTTCCTATGGGGAAGAATTTCTTTAAGAATGCATACCTCAGTTCTTCCCAGGTGGAGATAGATCTTCCTAAAGTTCTAAGCCAGTGAGATGCTTTGTCTCTCAGTGAGAAGGGGAACATCTTAATCAAAACAATGTCTAAGCTTATGTTTCTGGGCTTGACAGTCCAGGTGATCCGGTCAAGGTCCTCTAGGTGTTAGAAAGGGTCCTCATTTGAGCTCCCATGGAAGTGGCTTTGAATCAGGCTCAGGACATTAGGTTTGAGCTCAAAATCATCTCCCCCTTCGGGGACCCTAAGATGTGGTTCGATCCGAATAGCAGATGGATCGTAAAAGTCATGGAGGGGCCTAGGTTGGTTCTGGAATTATGGTGGATCAGGTGGTGGTTGCCCCTGTGGGTTCTGCAATGGTGGTGGTGGTTGCCCCTGCGAGCTCTGCAACCGGTGTATGGCTTGCATGATAGTGTAGAACTACTGCTGCTGAAGCTGGTGGTTTGCATTAATCTAGGCCTTGATGATGGCCATCGTATCTGGTGGAGGTTGGTCCTCAACCTCATCTACTCTAGGTTCGGCCATATCTCTAGCAAGATCAAGTCTCCCCTGGGTTTCCCGTCCCAAAACAAACAGCTCGAGATGAAGTTGAAAGTTTTCGTCCCTACCAGGAAGGGGTGACGTAATAATTGCGGAATTGAAATATAAACAATCTCACAAGATGCAATCACACAAAGTACACAAAGTATTTTTAGGTGGAAACCCAAAACGGGTGAAAACCACCACCTAACCCTCTCGAGTTAGGATTTTCCGATCAACCAAGTTGATCAAAACCACTAAACCGAATCACTTTAAAACGAGGGTGATTCAACCTCAATTACAACCACGCTACTTAGACGAGGGTAGCGTACCTCAACCCCTTCTCTTCACGAGAAGGATTTTGTCTCGCGAAGGAGACGGGAATTCGCAAAGCGAATACCCAACCAAATAACAAAGATAAAATAAACAAGTAATCCTATAGAGCCAACAAAGTGATTTTTAACCTAAGCTTCTATAGGAATTATGATGCTTCCCTTTGAAAGGAGTGCGTCGACGACGCGGATGCGTGTGCCACGCGACGGCGCAACGTCGCTCTCGTGAACAACGACGGGAGAGCGGGTGCGCGAAGGCTTGATGCTCTCTAGATGTAGAACTTTGAGCCTGGAGAGCAAGGGCTTGTTTTCTTGGACACAAAAGAGTGGAACTATGTTGCTTAGGTGTGTATAAGTTTCTCTTAGTGTCTCTTAGATGTGTGTTTGTGTTGCAAAGGCTCCCCTCTATTTATAGAGGCCTTAGGAAGGCTTTGGAAGGCTTAGAAAAGCTTCCATAGCCGTTGGGTACAAAGCCCAAGTGAATCAGCCCGAAATCAAGAACAATCATTGTTCTGACAGGCTTATCAGACGTCTAATTCTGGCATCAGACGTCTGGAAGTTCACTTTAAGACATCTGAAAATAAGGTCAGACGTCTGATTTTGGGCGGGGCTCTTCCTGACTTGGATCAGATCTAAACAGGGTTCTTGTGCAAGTCCATCAGACGACATATAGGACGTTTGGCACTATGTCTGGACGTCTGGAAACCTACTTTTACTGTGGGAATAGATTTTCAAACATTGCAACGGCTAGAAAATCTCTGAGAAGAGATTTTGGGTCAGCCGAGGCAAAACGGTCAATTATCAGACGTCTGGTAAGTCCTATGGACGTCTGATAAGGCTCTAACGGTCACATTCTTGACTGTTCCCTAAGCCAGCCAACGGTCCACTAATTGGACGTCTGGCAAAGTCATCAGACGTCTCCTAAGATGTTTGGTCTAAGGTCTGGACGTCTGATTTCATCAGACAGAACTAACTATGTCCAGCCTAATAGTTATCAGACGTCTGAATCAACAGTCAGACGTCTTAAAATAATTTATCAGGTGTCTGATTTGGGAATTAGACATCTGGAAACTCTGTTTGAACCCTATATTGGTTTTCTAAGTGTTCTACAGAAAACCTAAGTATCCTAGGGTTGTGCGGGTGTTCCTGGGACTACTGTTAGGGTAGTTTGAGGCTCTTTAACATGAATCTAAGTAACAAAAATAAAGAGCAACAGAAGAAACGAAAAAATACAAGGAGTACAAGAGAAGGAAATCTATCATATTCTTCATCTCCTTCCTTCTTCAATCTATCGCTCCTCGCGAATCTCCTCTGTTTTCCATCGAGCTCCTCCAATCCGTCCTGGATGCGAGCTCGAACTCCGTCTAATCACGTATCCATTTGCGATTGACCTGAAATCTAGGACTCAAAGTGCAAATGTTAAATGACAAGTGTTTTGTTATCATCAAAACAAATGATCGTGGTGCTCTAGCACCAACAATCTCCCCCTTTTTGATGATGACAAAATCATAAATACTAATGCAAGAAATCCTCCCCCTTTTGACATTATAAAAAATGTTTGATTGATTTTAAATTTTCTATAACTCCCCCTTAAAACATGTTCTTCTATGAATTTATTTTAACAAAGGTAATGTACTCCCCCTTTTTGTAACAACGAGATAGCTATTATTTTTCTCCCCCTTACTAAAGGAAATTTAGCTACCTTGCATCTCCCCCTTAAAAATTGACAATTAGCTCATAATTTTTTTTTGTTTAACTCCCCCTATCTAAATGCTTATGATAAAAAGATAGGGTAAAGGGTTTTACCTCACCTACCATGGCCAATAAAATGACCCGAATGGTGGTGGTGTATGCCACATCGGATGGGGCTCCCATCCATAGTTTGGAGGCCCGGGCATTGGCGCCGGTCTCCAATCTGGCGGTCGACGTGTGGCGAGTCCGTTGTTTGTTCGCCGTCTCGTCGGTCTTCTTGTTCTCCTACTTGGTCTACTCCTTGGTTCTCCCAACTTGAGTTGACCAGCTTTGAGTTTGTAGGTCCAGTCCTTTGTGTTGTAGTTATCCCTGAACCCTACAAAACAAGATTCTAATTCTTTTTTCGGTATCCAAGTGGGCTTGGATCCGGATCTGTTAGCGGGTCTCCTTGATGGAGATCCTTTCTCAATCTTAGGGCTGTATAAATCATCTACTTTGTTGATTAGTTTGTTAGAGTTTTCCCTAAGACATGCGATTTCTTTTTCTATAATATGTATCTTAGTCTTTAAATCAGAAATTTCTAATTTTAGACTAGCATTTTCCTCAATCAGTTTTGTATTTTCATTGATTAAATTTTTATTTTCTAACAATAGGTTATGATCCTTAGGACTAGAGCTACTTTCTAGGTCCTTAAGTTTTATTTCTAATCTTTCATTTTCACTTCTAAGAAAACTAAGATTCTTCTTTATGCTATTGTTTTCTCTTTTTAGTGATTTACTAACTTGAAAAAGTTCATTAAAAGCTTCTTGTAGATCGAGATTTACCTCGTTATCGGAGTCGCTTGCGCTTTCGTTGTCGCTTCCTCTGGCCATGAAACCAAAGCAAGCGGTTTCCTCCTTCTCGAGATCTTCTTCCGAGCTCGTCTCCTCATGAGTGCCTTCCAACTTCCTCCATATCTCATGGGTGGTAGTGCACTCTTGGATTTGCTCAAACTCTTTCGGATTCAACGCGCAATATAAGGCATTCATTGCCTTTGCGTTGAGGTTGAGATTCCGAACCTGATCTTCTGAGTAACATCTTGCGGGTTTCTTGGGAATCACAAATGCGGATTCGCATTTTTCCCATACCCGGAAGTCGTAGGCCTGCAACCACATAGTCATACGATTTTTCCAATAAACGAAATCTATACCTGTAAAGTATGGTGGTTGCGAGGTATCGTGTCCTTCGGTGCACACGAACGCTTTTCCCTCCATATCTGGATCCTTGCCGGTTTGTAACGCCGGTAACGCGAGACCTGCTCTGATACCAACTGAAAGTTTTCGTCCCTACCAGGAGGGGGTGACGTAATAATTGCGGAATTGAAATATAAACAATCTCACAAGATGCAATCACACAAAGTACACAAAGTATTTTTAGGTGGAAACCCAAACCGGGTGAAAACCACCACCTAACCCTCTCGAGTTAGGATTTTCCGATCAACCAAGTTGATCAAAACCATTAAACTGAATCACTTTAAAACGAGGGTGATTCAACCTCAATTACAACCACGCTACTTAGACGAGGGTAGCGTACCTCAACCCCTTCTCTTCACGAGAAGGATTTTGTCTCGCGAAGGAGACGGGAATTCGCAAAGTGAATACCCAACCAAATAACAAAGATAAAATAAACAAGTAATCCTATAGAGCCAACAAAGTAATTTTTAACCTAAGCTTCTATAGGAATTAGGATGCTTCCCTTTGAAAGGAGTGCGTCGACGACGCGGATGCGTGTGCCACGCGACGGCGCAACGTCGCTCTCGTGAACAACGACGGGAGAGCGGGTGCGCGAAGGCTTGATGCTCTCTAGATGTAGAACTTTGAGCCTGGAGAGCAAGGGCTTGTTTTCTTGGACACAAAAGAGTGGAACTATGTTGCTTAGGTGTGTATAAGTTTCTCTTAGTGTCTCTTAGATGTGTGTTTGTGTTGCAAAGGCTCCCCTCTATTTATAGAGGCCTTAGGAAGGCTTTGGAAGGCTTAGAAAAGCTTCCATAGCCGTTGGGTACAAAGCCCAAGTGAATCAGCCCGAAATCAGGAACAATCATTGTTCTGACAGGCTTATCAGACGTCTAATTCTGGCATCAGATGTCTGGAAGTTCACTCTAAGACGTCTGATTTTGGGCGGGGCTCTTCCTGACTTGGATCAAATCTAAACAGGGTTCTTGTGCAAGTCCATCAGACGACATATAGGACGTCTGGCACTATGTCTGGACATCTGGAAACCTACTTTTACTGTGGGAATGGATTTCCAAACGTTGCAACGGCTAGAAAATCTCTGAGAAGAGATTTTAGGTTAGCCGAGGCAAAACGGTCAATTATCAGACGTCTGGTAAGTCCTATGGATGTCTGATAAGGCTCTAACGGTCACATTCTTGACTGTTCGCTAAGCCAGCCAACGGTCCACTAATTGGACGTCTGGCAAAGTCATCAGACGTCTCCTAAGATGTTTGGTCTAAGGTCTGGACGTCTGATTTCATCAGACAGAACTAACTATGTCCAGCCTAATAGTTATCAGATGTCTGAATCAACAGTCAGACGTTTTAAAATACTTTATCAGGCGTCTGATTTGGGAATTAGACGTCTGGAAACTCTGTTTGAACCCTATATTGGTTTTCTAAGTGTTCTACAGAAAACCTAAGTATCCCAGGGTTGTGCGGGTGTTCCTGGGACTACTGTTAGGGTAGTTTGAGGCTCTTTAACATGAATCTAAGTAACAAAAATAAAGTGCAACAGAAGAAACGAAAAAATACAAGGAGTACAAGAGAAGGAAATCTATCATATTCTTCATCTCCTTTCTTCTTCAATCTATCGCTCCTCGCGAATCTCCTCTGTTTTCCATCGAGCTCCTCCAATCCGTCCTGGATGCGAGCTCGAACTACGTCTAATCACGTATCCATTTGCGATTTACCTGAAATCTAGGACTCAAAGTGCAAATGTTAAATGACATGTGTTTTGTTATCATCAAAACAAATGATCGTGGTACTCTAGCACCAACAGAAGTGATCGTCTCCCGTGCATACACTGGAGAAGAATAGGGAGGGATGCGGAGAGAAACAGATGCAAGAAGCGTGTGTGCTCAAACAAGCAGACAAGACTAGTCCTTATAGTGTATTTCTTAGGGGACCTAGAAATCTCAAAAGGAACGATCAAGTCTGTAGGCACATAATCGCCCTTCCCAAGGCTAATCTGGCTAGGTTGATTATGAGGGGATTGTGGTGAAGGTTTTTCCTTTGGCTTGTGTCGCCAGTTCTGTAGACCCCACAACCACGATCATTTGACACTTCCTCGCAGCCTAGTACCAGATTTTACAAAGGGAATGAAGGCTAAGTGCCTCGCAACCGAAATCACTCCTTTCGAGACTTAAACCAATCTTGCTTAGGGCACGTCTACTCTATTTTAATGAGGGATTAGGTTAATGCTTATGCTCAAGATATGGTTTTCCGATTAGGGTGGTGCCTCTTAGTTATCCGATTCAAATGTGTGTGCACCTAACAAGACATGGTTTTCAAGCAAGGATTTAAGATGTAGTGTCTTTTAACGATTGTCCTTACTTTAATGTCTTTTAAGGTTGAAGTGCCTTAGTGTTTTCAAACAAGTTTCAAGTGGGCACGCCAAGTTTTACACTTAATAGGTGAGAGTGAATTTCCTTTAAAGTGAGGAGGCCCTAGAAAACAACCCTAATGTTCTCACCCTACTGTTCATGCAATCTACCAGGTGAGTCTATTTTAAAGTGAGTGATGCGGCCCAAGTCAAGTCATGTTGGCTTTGGAAATGCTTACGTGGCTAGATCGTATTTTAACAGATATCTTGTTGTAATATAGATGAACTCTTTGCGAAAATAAATAAAAATTTATAACTCGAAATTTAAAATATTTTGAGGTTGAACTCAGGGAGCAAACGTAATTCTAGAAGGATACAAATTCACAGTTTACTATAATATACTACTTTAAAAATTAAAGAGAGAGAGAGTGAACAAAAATCCTTTTCTCCTTTTTTCTCTCTCCTTTTCTTCCTTTCTTCTCTTCTTCTCTCTTCCTTCTCTTCTTTCTCTGCCTTTCCTTTCTCGAACGTCTGGTTCTTTGAATCAGATGCCTTATATGCCCCTTTGCTACAGTGCCTTGCAAGTTCTTCTCATCTTGGCTTCTTCTTCTCGCACTGTGTCTTCTCCTTCTTCAGTTGGCTTCTTTCCTCTTTAGCTTCTGCTTTGTCTTTCCTTCTCTTTTCCTTCTGCGAATCTTCTTCTTTCTTCTATCTTTAGTTTCTCTTCATCTTCCTTTCTCTGCAGCTTCCTCCTTCCTGTCTTCTTCCTCTTTCTTCAGCTGCTCCTCTGCCTTGAGTTTCCTTCTTCTTTCTTCAGCAGCTGCCTCTTCCTTCTTCTTTCAGTTGTGCTCTGTGCGACTAAGTCTTTAGCCGCTCCTCCTTTCTTCTTCTCCTGCTTCCCTGCGCATTACAAGGTTAGGAAAAACCTAACCCCTACCTACCCCACGTCTCTCTCTCTATTTCTCTCTCAAAGGTTCGCTCCCAGAGCATTCGTGGGTATATGGGTCGGGTAACGCGCCCGGGACCAGGCCCACCGGCGTGCGGTGGTGGGCGAGGAGTGCTTGGTCAGGTAATCGGGTTCGGACCCAGGCTCGCGGGGCGTGAGCACGGGCGAGGGCGGGTGCGAGCATGTGGTGCGCTGCGTGCGTGGGCGAGGGACCTGACCCCTGTGTATCGAAGGTGATAAGCCTAATACACGTTTTCAATTTATTCAGAGCGCCACGCACAGCCATTTACGAGGTGGGACTAAAAGTCCCACCTAAATTTCGTGAACGCTCACAGTAGGAGCTGCGTTCAATTGCCGACGCTATAGGGGTCCTTGCAGCCAAACACTTGGCTGGGGTTGTGCGCGGGAGGATTCCGCGCAACCTGGGGTTGTGCACCTGGAGCGGAGAGGCCTGCAACTGCAGCAAGCACTCTTTAAGCTTCTTCGACAATGGCGGAGGGACGTTGGAACCTGAAACGCATGAACACGGCCTTGCGACCCTGTCAGATCACTGAAGCGGGTGCTGGCTGGCCGCAGGGCGGCCTAAGCGTGCGCTCCTAGGTCGCTCTGAGGCCGGAGTTATGGGTTAGGTCGGGGGAAGCGTGGAGTGCGTGTGGTGTTCTGTGGATGGGTGGAAGGTGTTCAGTGGAGTGTGGCGGAGGTTGTGAGGTGGGTGGCGAGACGTGTGGGGTTGCGAAGTGGCAGATGCGTCTCGCCGGAGGGTGGTCGGAGATGGGGAAGATGGTGGTGGATCGTGGTTGTCGAAGGGCGTTTTGTGAAATAGGTTGAGGGTTAATTTAAGAGGAGAAAGTGACTAGTAGTTCTAACCTAATTGAGTGGACGAAAGGGGAGAGAGGGCGGCAGGCAGTACCTGCTGTCGCCGGAGAAGAAGGCACTAGTGGAGGGAGAGCGGGGACGACGACGGGGCTGGGGGCACGCGTGAGGGTGTTGCACGACGTGGAGGAAGGAGGTGAAGACAGCTCTGCCACTAGTATTGTGGCAGAGTGACTGGAAGGAGGAGGAAGAGTCACTGGAGCTTGCTGGTCACCTGGCCGGAGGAGAAGAGAAGAATTTTGAGGGAAATCTCCGGCCAAATCAAGTCTGCCCGAAACGGTAGCCCCTGTTTCTCCTTAAATAGGTGCTGGCAAAGGATGAAAGTACGAGGAAGAGGCGTGGATAGGCGCCGGAGACGTGGCCGGAGAAGAGACCCACACTTCTCGTGCATTCGCACGAGAAATATGGGTATCGACAAGGCGGGAGGGGGTCCATGCGGAAGAAGACAACGTCGGGGACCCCCCTCGCTTCTGGGGCTGGTTCCCATACCCTGCGCGACTCCATCCTCCGCGCAAAGTTGCCGGAGGCATGGGTCGCTGTTGCGGATGGCAGAGGGACCAACTTGAAAAGAACGAAGGAAAGTTGAGGGGTTAAGTGCAAGGGTTCACAAAGTTAAGGGTCAAAAAGTAATTCTTGAGGACCAATTTGTAAAGTAGGTCAAAATGGCCTTCCCTTAGGTCCAAATTTTGGTACAAACCTAATTTGGACCTAAGGAATCCAATGGTAAAGTTTGATTTTAGGTTTGACCATGTTTAACTGGTAAATTTGCACAAAACCCAAATTAGGTCAAATTGGGTATGGTTCTCAATCTAGGTTAAGATAGGTTCCAACGGCCAAATTGAAGGTTCTAAACCCTAGGGGATTTTTTTCATAAATTTTAGAGGGTTTAATTGATTTTTATCTTTCCTGAAACTTCGTGAATTAAAGCAGGTTTGTTTTAGGGTTACAGAATGTCATTTAATTCCTAAAGGCCGCTATAACCCTTTTCAAATTAAATCATCCCACTTTCTCTCTTATTAAGCCCATTTGACCTGTGTTTAGACCCTTAGAAATCCCATTTGTGTACTGCAATCGTAAAATTACAGTTTTACCCCTTGTGAGTTGCTTTATACTCAAATTTATAGTGCTTTGATTTAGGCTTTCCCTTAGATTTTGTAGGAGCTTTTGTATACTTATTTAGGTCAAAATGTGCTAGTTAGGGTTCATGATGAGGTTCTCATCAGGAAACATCACTCAAAAAGAAAAAGTACACTCCAAAGAGCTTATGTCTTTAAGAATGTTAGAGTGTATTTTTTTTGTCGGGTGATGAGTTTAGGATGTGGATCAAGCAATCATTCACCACATCGCTTTTTTCTCTGATTTTAATTTTTTTTAGATTTTTTAGGCAAGCAAACAACCACAGGTAGAGCGATACTCACAACTGGTCTTTGCTGCATTCACTCAATCTCCACCGTCACAAGTCGCGCTCCTTTGCCACCTAGGCATCGAGTTCCTGCAACCAATCAAGTAGAGGGAGAAAATGAGTTAGACGATGTGAGTATGGATGCAAAATGAAAGCGACAAAATAAATCCGTTGCCTCCCCGACAACGACGCCAAAAAACTGATGTGAGCCGGACGTGTTTGTCTAAATAGGTCATTGTAGCTCGCATTTGCAACGTCGATTTTAAATGTAGAAATGGATGTGAGTATGAATGTCAAGCATAGGGAGGTGTGAAATCGACTTTTTCTATCAATTAGTTGTCACGGAAATGGCGAGTTTTGCTTGCGCACGACAAAACACGGGAGAGAAAAGGGAGTAAGAGAGAGAGAGAGAGAAGGGTTAGAGTCTTTTGATCACAGCATTCATGCAAATCAAGATAAGAAAAATTCGGTAAAAAGAGAGAGACAATAGCTATATAAGAAACAACATCATTTAACATGCAACCTGAGTTTTACAGATACAACAATAGCTAAATGCTTAAACAAAAGTAAATTAAAGCTAGAGTAAAGGGAGAGAGAGAGAGGGGAGAAGACGAGGCGGCGACGGTGGTGGAGGGCTTCGTCGGTGGCTCATCAACTCCGGCGAGTACAGAGTGTGCTAAGGGAAGCTAGGAGTAGGGTAGAAGAATTGCAAGTGTATTCAATTCCCTTACATGGGTAGTTGTAGGGGGTTTATATAGGAATAAGTGGTTTCTAAATTAAGTAGGGGCTTTAGCGACATCCAGGACATCGCTAAAACTGCCCTAGAAATGTTGGTAAAGGCCCCTGCCTACAGATCTTCCACGTGAGCCTGTTCTTCCTTTCGCGCGATTCGTGTGCGCGCCTTGAGAGTCGTTCAATCAAAAATCGGATGGCTGAGATTGCGCATGGAGCGCGCTTGCGGATTGTTTGCTGAGACGCGCACACCCGATCGCTTGCATCTGTGGGTGCCACGTAGCGCTATCTCCACCGTCTGCATGCTCATCGACGGTCCAATTTCTCTTAAGCGTGCCTTCGCCTCAGATTCAATATGCAGTGCGGTTCAATCCTGCGTCGGATGCGCCGGGAAGGAGTGTCGACCGTTGTTCTGCGTTCCGTGGATGGTTGCGAAGAAGAATTTGCGCTTGGCTGCTACCGACCGTTGGATGAAGATCCAACGTCGGATCTTCGTGTTGGGTCTCGGAGATGGTAGAGAGTGAGGGTGATGCGTGGCTCTCAACCGTTCGATCAAAGATCGGACGGATTAGAGTGTCTCTCCATGGTGCTGTGCGATGAAGGCATGATGCGGGAGCTGTTCTCGGCTGTCCGATCGAAGATCGAACGGCTGAGATTCATCCTGCGGCTGATGGAGGAAGTGGGGTGGTGGCTTGTACGCACTAATTAATGAGAACCTCATCATAGGCCCTAACTAGCTCTTTCCGACCTAAAAAAGAGAACAAAAACTCCTACATAACCAAGAGAAAAGCCTAATTCAAGGGATCACTAATCTGGGAAAAGAAAATGAAATAAAGGATAAAACTGTACTTTTACCAGTGTAGTTCATCAACGGGATTTTCCAGGGGCTAGACATAGGTCAATTTGGACTTAATAAGAGAAAAAGTGGGATGGTTCAATCAGAAAAGGGTTATTGTGAAATTTAAGAATTAAATGACATTCTGTAACCCTAAAACAAACCCACTTAATTTCACAAGGTTCCAGTTAGGATAAAAATCAACTGAACCCTCTAAAATTCATGGAAAAATATCCCCTAGGCTTTAGAACCTTCAATTTGGTCTTTGGAACCTATTTTGACCTAGATTGGGGTTCGAGCTCAATATTTGAGGGGTAGTAACTCGACCCGTTTACCCGGCTGGCTCTGAGAGGGCAAAGAGAGAAATAGAGAGAGAGCGACGTTGGGCAGGGTAGGGGTAGGTTTTGCTGCGTGTTGTTGTGCAGGGAAGAAGGAGGAGGAGGTAGCTGCTGAAGAGAGAAGAAGGAAGAGGAAGGCGCAGCTGAAGAAGAAGCTAAGGAGGAAGCCGCAGAGAAGAAGAGGAAGAAGAGCTACTGAAGACAGAAGAAAGAAGAAGAGAAAGAGAAGAGAAGCAAAGGAAGAAGAAGAGGAATCGCTGAAGATAGAGGTAGAGGCTGAAGAAGAAAGACAAGGCAGAAGAAGGAAGAAGCTGAAGAAGGAAAGAGTGAGCACTGTAGCAATCGCTAGATAAGGCGTCTGATTCACAAGGAAAGACATAGAAAGAAAGAAGGAAAAGGTGCGGCCAAGAAGAGAAAGAAAAAGGAAGAAAGAGAAGAAAGAAGCCATCAGAGAGAGAATACTCAATTTCCTCTTGTATTTCGATTCCCTTTTTAGTTTTCTTATACATGGACTCTCATTTATATTCTTGTTAAATATCATATTTTGAGATTGTGATTTTAGATTCTAAAATGCCAATTTGCTCCGTGAGTTCGACCTCGGATATTTTGATTTTCGAGTAATAAAATTGTTATTTGTTTATACGACGATTTCAAACTACATTGCAACGAATGCCTTTTTAAAACACGATCTCGTCGCGTAAGCATTTTTTGGCATCATTGCCGGAGAGCAACGGGCATTTTAGAAGCATTAATCACAACTTCTGATTCAATACTGACTTAATTTCTCTCTTTTGTTGTGTTTGTCGCAGGAAAGCCAAGGAAAGAAAAGCAGCTGCACAACTACCACACCAAGGAACAGGTAAACTTTCATTAGCCCTCTCTTAATCCCCTCAAAATCTAAAACGGAAAATAAAGAAAAATCAATCTAGGGCTACCTGTTTCTATATTTAGTAATTCACAAAGTTTCTTGATTTTTACTTTCAACACATTTTTAATTGCACATCCACTTAAGGTAACTAGGGCTAAAACCCTCTTGATTGAGCCCTAGATGCCAATTTTTTGAGGCAACTAACTTAGACCAAATAGAGCCAACTTAAGGATTACAAGCTAGGGTTTTAGAGACACATCTTCTTCTAAGCAAAGAATAAAAAATTTTAAAAAGAGGTGTGCCTAAGCCTTGTTTGAAAAGATCTATCCAAGAGAAACCCTAAGCAAATCAGGCTCTTGATCCATTTGAACCCTAAAAGTAAGGGCCTAAAAAGGAACAAAGAGGTGAAGTTGATCCTTTGGGTCAACCAACCTTTAAATTAGGTCACTTTAAACTCAAGAGACCTAAAGTTCAAGTGGAACCTTAATCACCTTGATCTCAACTAAAAGAGGTAGACTTAAGAGGTCAAGGTCCCCATTCTAGTCTACCTAGAATCTCAGTGACAAGAGAGGTCGGGTGAGGGAAACCCTGTAACCCGTGGGGACGCTCTACCGTGTAGGGGTCTTCGCAGGACTCTCCCTCTCTGGCTGCCTAGGTATTTCTCAGGTGGACGACCTTTCTGACTAAGGGGTATCATCCACCCCGAACCTCTATAATCACCCAACATATTTTGGGTGTCTCGATTGGGTCCAACACATTCTGATCTCATCAAATCCTTCGGTGCATGTTTGGTAGGAGGTCCTTAAGACCTCCTTTACAAATCCACTCTCCCTGAGGCCAAGCTTCGGTACCCTTGTTTGTTTCAGCAACCCCACCACATAGATCTTTCCTCTGATTCAGAACCTAGTTCTCCTTCTTCCATCATGGCACAACCTGTTGAAGAAGAAAACAGCCTTGAGCACCAGCTTCAGCGCCTAAATGATCTCTTCCAAAACTTTATGAACCCACTGCAGTGTCCCATGATGCGAGATCACTATAATCCCACTGCAGTGGCAATCGAGCCTTGAGTCCGAATCCCGGCTGGAGGTCCTGATTCCGATCTCAAAACGAATATGATTCATGCCATACCAAAATTCTATGGGCTTAACTCCGAGGATCCATTGCAGCACATTAAACAGCTCAAGCATCTAGCCCAGACCTTCGGGTCAGATGCACAAAATCGGGATATTCTACTCATGGAAATATTTTCTTTCTCCCTCATGGACAAGGTTACTCATTGGTATCAAACTTAGACTCGTCCGATCAACACATGGGATGAACTTCAGTTCGAGTTTTTGAAGAAGTTCTTTCCCGTTAGTCGAACAAATGCCTTGCGCCACCAGGTCACTCATTTCACCCAATAAACGGGAGAACCTCTTCATGAGGCATGGGACCGATTCTTGGATCTCATGCAAAAGTGCCCCCATCACGGAGTTCCTAAATGGGAACAAGTCCAGTCTTTTTACCGAGGACTCCGTGAGGACATTCGATTATTCGTCAATGCAACCTGCGGAGGAAACATCATGGGTCAGCATGAGGACACGGTGTGGGAGATTCTCGAGAATATGTGTGAGAACTCCATCAATAATGATTCCATGGGCTTATTCGACCGGACGAATGCCCGCGCATCGACAAATCTTAGGGGAGCACATTAGACACAGGGCCTGTTTGCATCCGTCGACTTGGAATTGGTGGACAGTCGGTTGGACAAGGTCTCTATCATAGAGAAGAAGGTGGACGAGCTAACTCGGCATTTGCATCGGGCCACCTTTACGCAGAACTCTTTCGCGCATAGCCACCTCTCGTGAGGGAAACTGTGCAAAACATCTATCACCGATCTTCTCAGGGGATGGACCCGTATCCATCACCGTCTGACTCCAGGACCGGAGGGACCTCCGATCCACTCTATTCTAGTTGGGGGAACTCTGAACCCCCCTATTCTGACTTCCTTGAGGCTCCTCAGACCTGCGAAGACCTCAACGCCATCCAGAATGACCCATTTTCCAACACCTACAACCCTCGTTGGGTGTCATTCTGGATGGACAGGAAATTCTCAGAATCAGAGACTACCTCATCAACCCCGTCCACAAGCCCCTCGTTCATATCAGCCGCCTCAGCCTCGGCCCAACCCTACCTATCAATCTGGGCCAAAGCAAGACCAAATGACTCTTATCCTCCAAACACTGGCTGACATTCAGAAAATGAATGCGACAATACAAAAATAACACAAGGACGAGATGATAGAGGTTCGCAACCAACTTGCCCAGATGGCAAATTCCCGCCAACCGGGCACACTTCGCAACCTCTGCCGAACCCAAATAATGTACTGACCTAGAGGCAGGTTATGAATCTAGGCCATGCACATGATTTATCAGGCCCCTTCTGTTCCATCACTTGACGAGATGGAAGCTTCGACATCTTACGTGGGATTTCAACAGCAGCTACCCATTTTACCAACCCTAAACCAGAACCATGCAGGATTAAACTCTATAACAACCCGTAGTGGTAAAGCAACCCAAGACCCACCTTATCCAAACCACTCCAATCCTGGTAGTGATCCAAGCCCTAGGATAGTTATCCATGATGTCCTTATCTTAGATCAAGGACCTGAACCTATTCTAGAGGAACCAACCAAGGTTCCATTTCCCGAGGCCTTGACCAAGGGAAAAAGGATAACCAAACCCATGGCTCCTGAGGAGGATCTGATCAAGCTCTTTGAACAAGTCCAGATAAACATCCCTTTGATGGATGCAATTCACCACATACCGGCTTACGCACGATTCCTGAAAGATGTGTGTACACCCAAGCTTAAGCCGTGAACCAAAAGAGGGAGTCCGATCATACTATCAGAGCAAGCCAGCTCTGTAATCTTGAGTAAACTCCTACCCAAGGCTAAAGACCCAGGCACTCCCCTGATTTCATGTAAAATTGGTGAAACCCAATTCGACAGAGCCTTGCTAGACCTAGGTGCCTCCATAAACCTAATACCCACATCCCTGCTTAACCACCTTGAAGAGTCTGAGCTTAAACCGACAGAGGTGACACTACAGTTAGCTGATCGATCTATTAAGTACCTAAAGGAATACTTAAGGATGTCATTGTTAGGGTATGGGATTTCTACTTCCCAGTGGATTTTATAGTTCTAGATATGGATGCACCTGAGAACCCAAGGGATACACCAATTGATGAGAACCTCATCATGAGCCATAACTAGCTCATTTTGACCCAATACAAAGGATAAAAGCTCCTACATATCTCAAGGAAAGGCTTAACTCAGAGAATTCTGAGTTTGAGAAGAAAACCAGTCATAAGGGGTAAAAGTGCAATTTTACCAGTATAATCTGCATACAGGGTAATTCAGGGCCCAAACACAGGTCAAAACAGCTTAATAAGAATAAAAGTGGGATGAGATGATCTAGCAAGGGCTACAGCACTTCCAAGGAACCAAATGATAATCTGTAACCCTAAAACAAACCACTTCAATTCACAAGGTTCGAGGCAAAGTAAAAATAGAATAAACCCTCTAAAATTCATAGAAAAATAATCTCTAGGGTTTAGAACCTTCAATTTGGCCTTTAGAACCCATTTTGACCTACATTGAGAACCATGCCCAATTAATAACTTAATTTGGGTTTTTGCGCAAATTGACCGGTCAAACAAGGTTTAATATGAAAATAAAATTCACCATCAGATTCCTTAGGTCCTAATTAGTCATGTATAAAAACTTGAGCCTAAGAAGAAACCTCCTTGACCGACTTTACACTTTGGCCCTCAACTTTTGAACCCTCGCATTTAGGCCCCTAACTCTCCTTCGTTCTTTGCAAACAGGTCCCTCCTGCAAAACCCTGCCAGCACCATGCTCCGGCGACCTTGCGCGGAGCATGGCGCCGCGCAGGGTAAGGTGGAGGACCTGGCATGTGTATCGGGGGTGCCCTGCGTCGTCAGCCGTCGCAGGAGCACCCCCATGGTCCTTGCAGCCCCCCATACCGGCCGTGCGAACGCACGGACGGTATGGGTTCGAATTCTGACCATGCTCCGGCGAGGGAGACACATCGTCTCCCTCCGCCTTCCTCCCTGCTTCAACCCTATAAATACCCCCCGCCGCTCCACCGACCAAAGCAGCTCGGATCTGACGGAGAAAACCCCCAACTTTCCTCTCTTCTCACTCCGGCAGACGCCCACCAGCTCCGGCGGTTCTTCCTCCTCCTCCTCTTCGCTCTGCCGCAATACCAGCAGCAGAGATTTCTTCCCCTGCTCTTTCCGCGTCGCGCAATACCGGCGCGCGCTGCCTCTGCCCCGTCGTCACCGCCGTCCTTCCCCCACTGGGCACCGTCTTCTCCGGCGACAGTCGATACGACTGTCGCCCCGTTCCTCCCCCCTTCGTCCCTGCAGTTAAGTTAGACTTACTCCCCTTCTCCTCCTCTTTCTTTCCCCGCTTTCGATTTAGTCAATTAAGCCCTCTACCGACCCTGTTCACCCTCATCCTCTCCGCCTCCGACCACCCTCCGGCGAGCCGCTCCCATCACCTCAGCGACCCACACGGCTCGCCGACCACCGCAGAACTTCCGCCTCCTCACCCTGATCCTCTTCCGCCCCTCCACTTCCCACCAAACACCCTCTGCAGACCCATCGAACACACCCACTCCCTCGCTCACAGTTTGACCTAGGACGACCCGACAGCTCCATCTCGCCCCCTGCAGACCCCCTGACCACCTTCGCCGTGCCACGGCGAAGGTCCCCCGCCTGTCTGATTTGGCCGAGAGGCCGTGCCAGTGGTTTCAGGTTCCAGGCCTTGACCGCCATTGGCGAGGAAAGCTCGAAGCCTGCTCGAGGTTGCTCCAAGCCAAGATATCCCAGATTGAATAGCTACGGCCAGCGCGGAAGAGTCTCACGCACACACCCTGGCCCTCGATTGGAGCTGTACGCCTCAACAGCCGATGCAATTGGGAGCACCATCCCTGCTGCAGGCGTAAGAGAATTGGGGTGGGACATTTAGTCCCACCTCGGAATCTCTCAAAGGCGCGCGGACACATAAATTGAAAAACTGCCGTATGCTGTTTGCCTCAGTTACCACGGGGTGAGGTCCCTCTCACCCGACCCGACCCGACTCGGCCTCGTCCGTGACCACGCTCCGCGGACCTGGCCCGACCCGATTAGACTGACCTGCACTCCTCGCCCACCACGCACGCCGGTGGGCCTGGACCCGGGCCTGACCCGAACCCGATTACCCGATAGCGCTCTGGGAGAGCTTCCGAAGAGTGATTTCAGAGAGAGAGATACGCGGGGGAGGGGGGTAGAGTAGGTTTTTGCCTCTTGACGAATGAACTCTGAAGTGTGCAGGCCAAAGAAGAAGAAGCAGACCCGCTGAAGAAGAAGGAGCTGCTGCACTGTAGCGAAGGCATTGTTAAGTCGTCTCAGCACTGGCGCAGACGACGGAAGGTCAGCAGCCAAAGAAGACAGGCTGAAGAAGAAGGAAGAGCAACGGCCATCGCGAAAGAAGAAAAAGAGAAGTCAAGGCAGGTGAAGACAAAGAAGAAGAAGAAGAAGAAGAAGAACAGGAAGAACCAAAGACAAAGAGGAAGAAAGAAGAAAAGAAGAAGAAGCCAATTTTTCATCTCTCTCTCTCTCTTTATTTTTGTAATAGAACTTGTATATCTCTAGAATACAACTTGCTCCCTGAGTTCGACCTCGGGAACTCTTTCAGTTTTCCGAGTAATAAAATTTTATATGATACGTTGGTAACAACCGGCTTTACTACAACGATATAACACAAACCGGTAGAAACCGACGATCTCATCATCATTTTGGCGCCGTTGCCGGGGAGCAACGGCTATTCTAGAGGTAAACATTCCTGTATCTTTTAATTTCTGATAATCTCCTCTCTTTTGTGCAGCTACAGGAATTCAAGAAGACAGGCAACCACACGACTACCACTCCGAAGACAGGTAAATCTTTTCTCTCACTATTAACCCCTAAGCTCTAAAGAGGAAGAAAAGAAAAGAACAAGCAATATAGGGCTAACCTGTCTTCCATATTTAGTAACCATAAAAGTTGCATGTTTTCAACTCATTATTTCTGCACACTATTAAGGGTATTTAAGGGCTAACACATTCTTGCTTGAGCCCTAATTACCCAACAAAGAATTAACTGGACCAAGTAGAGCCAACCTAAGATCCAACACTAGGGATTTAGAGACACACTACTTAACTCAAGAATTGAGAAAACCAAATGAAGTGTGCCCAAGCCCTTGTCTGAAAATACCTATTCAAAGAAAATCTAAAACAATTGGCTCTCTAAACACTTGAACCCTAAAAGACAGGACCTAAAAGCTCTCAAAGAAAACAAGAGGTAAAGTTGACCCCTTTGGGTTAACCAACCTTAAATTAGGTCACTCTTTGCACTTAAAAAGAATAAAGTTCAAGTGAAACCTTAAGCACCCTGATCTTAAAATTGGTAGACTTAAGAGGTCAAGATCCCCATTCTGGTCTACCTGGAACCGCAGTGACAAGAGAGGTCGGGTGGGGGAAACCCTGTAACCCGTGGGGACGCTCTACCGTGTAGGGGTCTTCGCGGGACTCTCCCTCTCTGGCTGCCCAGGTAATTCTCAGGTGGACGATCTTTCTGATCAAGGGGTCCATCTGCCCCGAACCTCTATAGTCACCCAACAATTTTTGGGTGTCTTGATTGGGTCCAGCACCTGCTTATCTCATCCAGCCCTTCAGTATTTTTCGGGAGGTCCTTGAAACCTCCTATAGAAATTCACTCTCCCCGAGGCTAAGCCTCGGCTCCTTTGTTTTTGTAGAAATCATTCGCATAGCCCCTCTTTCCTCTGATTCTGAACAAAGTCCCCTTCTTCCATCTTGATTCAAACTTTGATTCTATTCCACCACCTGATCCAATTATGCAGCCTAATTACCTAGCAAGACTACCATTCAAGAAACCTGAATATCGGAGATCTATGAAAGATAAAATGATCGAGGATGCCATAAGATTCTATGGAAAAGAAGAAAAAACCTCAACACCAATAGGAGATATTCAGGTTGATGTCCCAACAACCACATCCTTCATCATAAACTGTGCCCAAATTCTATTAACTGGAATTTCAAAAGGATCAACCCGAGATATGCTCATGACAGGATACATTGAGATGGAAAAATTACACCAATCTGAATACCTTCAATGCTTGACAAATCCTGTACTTTGGGAACAACACCAAGATGCCCTTATAAAACGGGTAGAAATGATGAAATCAGTAGAACAAATTATCAACCAGAAA
Organism: Thalassia testudinum; assembly: GCA_037157565.1. Classification (NCBI taxonomy): domain Eukaryota; kingdom Viridiplantae; phylum Streptophyta; class Magnoliopsida; order Alismatales; family Hydrocharitaceae; genus Thalassia; species Thalassia testudinum. The sequence goes on from JAZHRO010000073.1 coordinate 159,455,851, forward strand.
TACCCGTATATACCAAAAACAAAGGATGAGTCATCTTGGAACAATACTAAGAATCAATCCAGTTTCCCAGACCTCGGGATTGAGGCACAAAGTGGTTGTAAAATCCCAACCCAGATAGAAGACAATGTTGAATTAGGTTGGGATATTGCAGGAGAACACAATGCTGAGCCAACCCTAGGCCATGAATCACCAAGCTTAGAACTTCAAGACTCCTGCAATAACAAGATTAGAATTGAACCTCTGGAGGGTATAAATTCCACCCCTTGTTTTGATAAGGTGACCCTCGAAGGTTATTCGGACTTAGGTTCTAATAATTCTACCCACATCCTAAGCCTAGAACCTAGATCTGAAACTTATTGGGAAGATTATGAGGCCCTTTATGAGGAGGATCAAATTTTTACAGGATATGATTCCGGGCCTCTATTTAATGAGTATCCCTCTCCAACATCCTCAGGAAATCTGATCGATTTCTCAGAAAACATGCCAATTTATGATACAGAAACTGAGGAGTTGGATGAGCAAGGTTTCAATAGGGTCTATCCTACCAGCTTAGAGCTTGAACAGAACATCTTTTTGAGCCCAGAAGTGATATATAGGCTAGAACCCAATCAGGCTGCTGATTCCACATCTGATGATTTCTGCTGTGGTGGAATTCATGATCATTTTCGCCAACTCTCCGACAATTTCAGATCTGACTATAATTGCGGAGAGATTCCCCTTCCTGAACACGCCAGGCCTATCTACGACCTCAGTTCACATGATTCTGACTCTGACTCTGACTCTGAGGTCCTGATTCCCGAGATCACCAATAACACAGAATCATTCCTTTTCGATCCTCAGGAACCAAAAACAGAAAATGCCAAGAGTGATTGCAACCCAGAATCCAAATTTTTTCTCGAATCCGATTTCTTTCATCCTACAAACACTCTTCCGGCATTTGATAGTTGCCCAGAGGACTCTCTACAGAAAATCACCTATCATCTATTTCTAGAAGAGCCCTCGTACACAATGGCCACCTCATCCGCACACACAGAACGGATCAAAACCTCTCCCAAACCCCGACCCGCAACCGGACGCAATTTCTATGCTGATTCACCTCTCACCGAGCCGATTGCATTTCCACATCGGGTTTCGAACATTGATCAGACTACATACCATGCTCTATCATTCTCTGATCACCCCTGTAGGGTTCCTGCATCAACCACTGATTATCCTACGGGTCCCTACTCTGACCAGGCTGATTCGGCACAGCCAAACCCTGCGTTTACACTTCCACATCCATCTGAGCTTCATAATTTCTGGTGGGCTCCACACCTTTTTATCCACATTTATCAACCCACCAGATTGATTGGGTTTGGGCTGCATCATCAGCCTGTTGATCTGAACAAGCACCTGGTTGGACCAACCAGGCTCTTAATCAAGGTGCTTGTCTTACAAAACTCCGCTGATTTGACCATCCCCTCTCCATCGCATTTCCCGCTTGGCTGAAGGCATCAAATTTAGCGCTCAACGGGAGGCAGCCCGTCATTCTCTTTGAAAACCTGAAACTTGTTCTGACAGCTTTTTGCACTTGAAGTTCACACTTTAGGACAGCCGACTCCACCTCAGGTGCTTGCATCTGAGATTAGAAATCGTCCGCAACAGTCACCCCGACCCATTCACTCATCAAAACAGCTATCCTAATGTATGAACTTAGTTGAAAAAAAAAACCCCTAGGTTACAATGAGGACATTGCAAATCTTAGGCATGGGGGGGTATGAAAGTGCAAAAATTCTAAGAAAAGGTTTCAAACAAAAAATTCACATATGCCAAAAATACCATAAAAATTAAAAAAAAAAAAAAAAAAAAAAAAAAAAAATTTTCGAAAAAGAATAAGAGGAAAAGAGGAGAATTTTGTGAAGGAGAGAAGAAACAAAATGAAAAAGGAGCACAAAATTATAAGAAAAGTTGATAGTCATTAGTAAGGAACTAAGGAATTAACCTAAGTTCTAGACCTCATTCAAGAAAATAACTGAAAAGTGCACAATGAGATTAGTAAGAATGCAAACCTTAGGCATTCTTGAATAGACTCTTAGTACTCATTAAGATCTGGACACTCCTCAAGAGGTTGAGGAAAATGAAAAGCTGAAGTATTAGGTCTAAGGCTTAGGAAGTATTCGGCCTCGTTAACTAATTTTTGGTTTACGGGACTCAGTAACCTAAGCACCCTAATCTCACACACAGCCTGGTTCAGTAAGCGTAAAAATCAGAATCACGCAGAAGCGTCGCAAAAATCTGAAAAGAACACCTAGAATAGGAATGGCCGATCAACACAAGTTGATTTGGACGAGTTCCCAGCGCGGAGAGGCGGGAAATCCCCTCGAAGATGCGAAACAAAATATCATCTCCTCGGTGCTTGTCTCTTAGGATATTTACATATCCTACGGGGGGCATGTAAGCACTTTGCTGGTTCAGATTCCATGGATGGCATTATCTCGAAGTGTCAATTGCCAGGGTCTGGATTCGGCCACGGAATACCATGGATGGGATTATCTCGAAATCTCAATAGCCAGGGTTCCGGGGGTTGCCATGGGCGGTGCTATCTCGAAGCATCGATCGCCAGGAACCTTGGAGGATTGATGATGGGAGCAAGGAATCTGATACAGACCGTGTTGAAAAGCTAATCCTAGGCTAGAACTAAAAAGAAAAAGAGAGAGAAAACTCTCCAAACAGAAAAAACTTTCTATCTCTCTCTTACAAAACGCACTGCGAACTGGGCCAGGGCTAAAATTATTTTAAGCACGGGTGCTTTAACCACGAAGTCCAATAAACCTTAGGTTAGTTCTTGCGGGCCTTAAAAACCTTTGCTAAAAGACTGAGGCTAAGGCTAGACAGATTTGGATCTTGATTGGTACTAGAGTATCTTTTAGGCCTATGGTCAGCATTCTAACCTAATCTATGCTCAAATAAAAAGGCACTTATCTAAAACCATTGAAAACTTCATGGTCTAGAACAAGGGTTGAAACCTTAAGTTGTTTGCTAAGGGACTAGCAAAAGCTAGGCATGGGGGTATGATGAGAACCTCATCATGAGCCATAACTAGCTCATTTTGACCCAATACAAAGGATAAAAGCTCCTACATATCTCAAGGAAAGGCTTAACTCAGAGAATTCTGAGTTTGAGAAGAAAACCAGTCATAAGGGGTAAAAGTGCAATTTTACCAGTATAATCTGCATACAGGGTAATTCAGGGCCCAAACACAGGTCAAAACAGCTTAATAAGAATAAAAGTGGGATGAGATGATCTAGCAAGGGCTACAGCACTTCCAAGGAACCAAATGATAATCTGTAACCCTAAAACAAACCACTTCAATTCACAAGGTTCGAGGCAAAGTAAAAATAGAATAAACCCTCTAAAATTCATAGAAAAATAATCTCTAGGGTTTAGAACCTTCAATTTGGCCTTTAGAACCCATTTTGACCTACATTGAGAACCATGCCCAATTAATAACTTAATTTGGGTTTTTGCGCAAATTGACCGGTCAAACAAGGTTTAATATGAAAATAAAATTCACCATCAGATTCCTTAGGTCCTAATTAGTCATGTATAAAAACTTGAGCCTAAGAAGAAACCTCCTTGACCGACTTTACACTTTGGCCCTCAACTTTTGAACCCTCGCATTTAGGCCCCTAACTCTCCTTCGTTCTTTGCAAACAGGTCCCTCCTGCAAAACCCTGCCAGCACCATGCTCCAGCGACCTTGCGCGGAGCATGGCGCCGCGCAGGGTAAGGTGGAGGACCTGGCATGTGTATCGGGGGTGCCCTGCGTCGTCAGCCGTCGCAGGAGCACCCCCATGGTCCTTGCAGCCCCCCATACCGGCCGTGCGAACGCACGGACGGTATGGGTTCGAATTCTGACCATGCTCCGGCGAGGGAGACACATCGTCTCCCTCCGCCTTCCTCCCTGCTTCAACCCTATAAATACCCCCCGCCGCTCCACCGACCAAAGCAGCTCGGATCTGACGGAGAAAACCCCCAACTTTCCTCTCTTCTCACTCCGGCAGACGCCCACCAGCTCCGGCGGTTCTTCCTCCTCCTCCTCTTCGCTCTGCCGCAATACCAGCAGCAGAGATTTCTTCCCCTGCTCTTTCCGCGTCGCGCAATACCGGCGCGCGCTGCCTCTGCCCCGTCGTCACCGCCGTCCTTCCCCCACTGGGCACCGTCTTCTCCGGCGACAGTCGATACGACTGTCGCCCCGTTCCTCCCCCCTTCGTCCCTGCAGTTAAGTTAGACTTACTCCCCTTCTCCTCCTCTTTCTTTCCCCGCTTTCGATTTAGTCAATTAAGCCCTCTACCGACCCTGTTCACCCTCATCCTCTCCGCCTCCGACCACCCTCCGGCGAGCCGCTCCCATCACCTCAGCGACCCACACGGCTCGCCGACCACCGCAGAACTTCCGCCTCCTCACCCTGATCCTCTTCCGCCCCTCCACTTCCCACCAAACACCCTCTGCAGACCCATCGAACACACCCACTCCCTCGCTCACAGTTTGACCTAGGACGACCCGACAGCTCCATCTCGCCCCCTGCAGACCCCCTGACCACCTTCGCCGTGCCACGGCGAAGGTCCCCCGCCTGTCTGATTTGGCCGAGAGGCCGTGCCAGTGGTTTCAGGTTCCAGGCCTTGACCGCCATTGGCGAGGAAAGCTCGAAGCCTGCTCGAGGTTGCTCCAAGCCAAGATATCCCAGATTGAATAGCTACGGCCAGCGCGGAAGAGTCTCACGCACACACCCTGGCCCTCGATTGGAGCTGTACGCCTCAACAGCCGATGCAATTGGGAGCACCATCCCTGCTGCAGGCGTAAGAGAATTGGGGTGGGACATTTAGTCCCACCTCGGAATCTCTCAAAGGCGCGCGGACACATAAATTGAAAAACTGCCGTATGCTGTTTGCCTCAGTTACCACGGGGTGAGGTCCCTCTCACCCGACCCGACCCGACTCGGCCTCGTCCGTGACCACGCTCCGCGGACCTGGCCCGACCCGATTAGACTGACCTGCACTCCTCGCCCACCACGCACGCCGGTGGGCCTGGACCCGGGCCTGACCCGAACCCGATTACCCGATAGCGCTCTGGGAGAGCTTCCGAAGAGTGATTTCAGAGAGAGAGATACGCGGGGGAGGGGGGTAGAGTAGGTTTTTGCCTCTTGACGAATGAACTCTGAAGTGTGCAGGCCAAAGAAGAAGAAGCAGACCCGCTGAAGAAGAAGGAGCTGCTGCACTGTAGCGAAGGCATTGTTAAGTCGTCTCAGCACTGGCGCAGACGACGGAAGGTCAGCAGCCAAAGAAGACAGGCTGAAGAAGAAGGAAGAGCAACGGCCATCGCGAAAGAAGAAAAAGAGAAGTCAAGGCAGGTGAAGACAAAGAAGAAGAAGAAGAACAGGAAGAACCAAAGACAAAGAGGAAGAAAGAAGAAAAGAAGAAGAAGCCAATTTTTCATCTCTCTCTCTCTCTTTATTTTTGTAATAGAACTTGTATATCTCTAGAATACAACTTGCTCCCTGAGTTCGACCTCGGGAACTCTTTCAGTTTTCCGAGTAATAAAATTTTATATGATACGTTGGTAACAACCGGCTTTACTACAACGATATAACACAAACCGGTAGAAACCGACGATCTCATCATCACCAATCATACTAGGGAGACCTTTTCTGGCCACTGCTAGGGCCAACATAAGCTGTGAGGAGGGCCAAATAGAATTGAAATTTGGGAACCAAACTCTAAAAATTGACATCTTTAAGGCCCAACAAGGGATTAATTGTGGTGTTATAGAACAAATATGTGATATCAAAGACGTGGTTGATGAACCACATATTGAGGATAACCTGATTACCCCGATCAACCACAAGAAGATCAAAACCCGCAATTAGAGGAGTTTGAACCTGATCTAGATACACCCATAACTCCTACCCTTGTTCGCAACACACACGCTGAACCACCTGCTGCTGCTAATAATCCCGTCTTGGAACTCAAGCTCTTTCCCGATCATTTAAAATACGTCTTTTTGGGTTCCAATCAGATGTTTCCTATGATTATAAACTCCAAACTCACATCTAACCAGGAATCCCATCTGATTACTATTCTCCAGCAACATCGTAGAGCCATGATTTGACTGGTATCAGCCCCTCTTATTGCACACACCATATCTACTCCAAAGAGGGCGCACGACCTTCGCGAGAGATGCAGCGATGTTTGAACCCTAATCTGCAGGAGGTCGTGAAAAAGGAGATCATTAAGTGGTTAGATTCAGGGATCATCTACCCGATCTCTGACAGTCGATGGGTGAGTCCAATCTAGGTTGTGCTTAAGAAGGCAGGGCTCACTACCATCACGACTGAAACCGGAGAAGTCATACCGACCCGTATAGCTAACTCGTGGAGTCTGCATTGATTACAGAAGACTCAATTCCTCCACGAAGAAGGATCATTTCCTACTACCGTTTATTGATCAAATCCTCGAAAAACTAGCGGGAAATAGGTACTTCTGCTTTCTTGACGGGTACTCCGGTTATAACCAAGTGGAAATCCATCTAGAGGATCAAGAAAAGACCACGTTCACCTACCCCTTCGAGACGTACGCATTCTGAAGGATGCCTTTCGGTCTCTGCAATGCACCTGCGACTTTTCAGCGATGCATGCTTGCCATATTCTCAGATATGGTAGGTAATTATCTGGAAGTCTTCATGGATGACTTTTCAGTATTTGGAGCATCATTTGACGATTGCCTCTAGCACTTGGTCCAAATACTCAGGCGGTGCATTGACGTGAATCTGGTTCTTTCCAGGGAAAAGAGCCACTTCATGGTGCTTGAGGGAATTGTCCTGGGACATCTGATTTCAGAGAAAGGCATCCAAGTCGATCGAGCCAAGGTTAACTTGATTTCCAAACTCCCTATGCTTAGCTCGATCAAGGACATCCGATCTTTTCTGGGCACGTTGGTTTTTACCGTTGATTTATCCCTGATTTTTCAAAAATCGCGCACCCCCTAACCACTCTTATCTTCAAGGATGTACCTTTCAATATCTCTAAGGAATGCACTCAAGCATTTGAGATCCTTCGTGATGAGTTACCCAAGCCCCAATCTTACAGTCCCCTGATTGGTCTCAACCCTTTGAGATCATGTGCGATGCATCTGACTTCGCTGTAGGAGCAGTTTTAGGGCAATTGACGGGAAACCCGTGGTCATTTACTACGCTAGCAAAACACTTGACAAGGCTCAGCATAACTACACTGTTACTGAGAAAGAGCTGCTAGCTGTAGTATTTGCCCTAGAAAAATTCAGATCTTATCTCCTAGGTTCCCATGTTATTATCTACTCGGATCACGCAACTGTGATGCATCTCCTTGCAAAGAAGGACGTGAAAACTCGATTAATCCAATGGATCTTGCTGTTACAAGAATTTGACCTCGAGATTAGTGACAAAGCGGGAAGACAGAACGTGATAGTTGATCACTTGTCCCACCTTCCTTCTGAGATCATTGACCCTTATGGACCCATCACGGAACATTTTTCTGATGAGCACCTCCTGACTATTGATACAGGGCTTCCTTGGTTTGCTAACATAGTAAACTACTTGGCATCACATCAGATCCCATCTGATTAGCTGAAGGCCAAGAAGGACAAATTGCGTTCCGATGCTAAGTATTACATTTGGGAAGACCCATATTTATTCCGCATTGGTGCTGATCAAATTATCCGACGGTGTGTCACGGAAGCGGAAATCAAAGACATACACTCTTTCTGCCATGACCAGGCATGCGGTGGACATTTTTCAGGACATAAAATCGCATCAAAAGTCCTCCAGTGTGGCTTTTATTGGCCTACAATTTTTAAGGATGCATGCAATCACTGTAAGGCATGTAACCGTTGCTAGACCTTGGGTAACATGAGCCATCGTGACATGATGCCTTTACAGCCAATCTTGGTATGCGAGATTTTTGACATTTGGGGGATTGATTTTATGGGACCCTTCCCTATCTTGGACGGCTTCGAATACTTTTTACTCGTTGTTGACTATGTGTCCAAATGGATTGAAGCCATTCCGACCCGAACCAATGATCACAAAGTCGTTATCAAGTTCATTCACCAAAACATCTTCTCACGGTTCAGGATTCTACGTGCGATCATTTCTGATGGAGGGACCCATTTCACAAATGCTCAGTTCAGGTCACTGATGACCAAATACTGGGTGTCGCACTGAATCTCTACTCCTTACCACCCCTAAACTAATGGTCTAGTTGAGCTATCAAATCAGGAGATCAAGAAAATCCTCCGGGTTACTGTTCGACCTGACAGGAAGGATTGGTCATCCCAGCTTCTGGAAGCTTTGTGGGCTTATAGGACTGCCCACAAGACCTAATTAGGCATGTTCCCTTTCAGGTTGGTGTATGGGAAGGCATGTCACCTCCCTGTCGAAATGGAACATAAAGCTTATTGGGCAGTACGAAACTGCAACTTAGATCTTTCTAAGGCTGGAACCCATAAAAAGCTTTAGATGAGCGAGATTGATGAATTACTCCACGACGCGTATGAAAACTCACGAATCTACAAAGAGCGAGTTAAAGCCTTTCACGAAAAGCACACATCTAGAAAGATCTTTCACCATGGTCAAAAGGTCATACTTTTTGATGCCTGACTCAAACTATTCCTAGGAAAGCTACGATCTAAGTGGATCGAACCATACTTAGTCCGACGAATCTTTAGAAATGGAGACGTTGAGATCAGTCCACTCAGCCACAATTCTAAACCCTTTGTCGTGAACGGTCAGAGACTCAAACCATTCATTGACATGACCGATACAAATTTGGCTGAGACATCCTTTATCCTCCATTATCCCTGAGCTCATTGTGCCCAGCCGATGGCGTAAAACTCAGTGCTTAACAGGAGACAACCCGTCATTCTTTGAAAAACCCGAAACCATTCCTGACATTTCTTTGTTGAATTCATATTGCATTTTAGGGTTCATCCATTAGAACAACCGACTCCACCTCAGGTACCTGTACCCGAGTCTAGAAATCGTTCGCAACAGTTACCTTGACCCGTTCGCTCACTAAACACCTATCCTAATGAATGAACTAAGCTAAATTCGAACCGACTTAATTTACAATGGGGACATTGCAAATCATAGGCATGGAGGGGTATGAAAAGTGCAAAAATGTATGAAAACTCACATCAAGAAAAGGTTTCAACAAAAAAATCACATATCTAAAAGAAAAAAAAAACTAAGAAGAGGAGAGAAAATTGTAGGCTATACAAAACAAAAGGAGGAAAAGGAGCAAAATGCAAAAAAAAAAAGGATCACAAAATGAAAAAGAAAGAGATAGTCATTAGTAAGAAATTAAGGGATTAACCGAAGTTCTAGACCACATCAAGAAAAGTAAAGAAAAGTGCTAAAGAGACACAAAGAGATTAGTAGGAACGTTGACCTTAGGCCTTTTTGGCTAGACTCTTAGTGCCCGCTAAGATCTGGATAATCCTCAAGAGGTTGAGGAAAATGCAAAGCTTAAGTATTAGGTCTAAGGCATAGGGAGTACTTGGCTTCGTTACCTGACCTTCGGTTTGCGGGACTCGGTAACTTAAGCACCCCAATCCACACACAGTTTGGTTCAGTACGGATAACCATCAAAATCACACAAAAGCATTTTAATGTTCTGAAAATGTTGCCTAGATTAGGAGCGGCCAATCAACACAAGTTGATTTGGACGAGTTCCCGACGCGGAGAGGCAGGAAATTCCCCTCGAAGATGCATAACAACATATTGTCTCCTCGGTGCTTGTCTCTTAAGATATTTACATATCCTACCGGGGGCATGTAATCATTCTGCTGGTTTAGATACCATGGGTGGCATTGTCACGAAATGTCGATTGCCAGGGTCTGGATTCGGGCACGGAACACCATGAGCGGGATTATCTCGAAATCTCGAAAACCAGGGTTCTGGGGGTTACCATGGGCGGTGCTATCACGAAGCATTGATTACCAGGAACCTTTGAGGATTGATGATAGGGACGAGGAATCCGATACAGACCATGTTGAGAAGCCAATTCGAAGCTAGAAAAAAAAAAGAAAAGAGAGAGAAAACTCTCCAAACAGATAAATCCTCTATCTCTCTCTTACAAAACTCACTGCAAACTGAACCAAGGCTAAATATGTCTCAAGCACGGGTGCTTTAACCACGAAGTCCAATGAACCTTAGCATAGTTCCTACGGGCCTTAAAAACCTTCGTGGAGGACTGAGGCTAAAGCTAGTCTGGTCCGGATCTTGGTTGGTACTAGAGTACCTCTAGGCCTATTGTCGGCATTCTGACCTAATCACAGAAGAAAAAGAAGAAAAAGCACTTATCATAACTGGTGAAAGAAATTCATGGTCTAGAACAGAAGTTTAAACCTTAAATTTTTGCTAAGGGACTAGCAAAAGCTAGGCATGGCGGTATGATGAGAACCTCATCATAAGCCCTAACTAGCTCTTTTAGGCCTAAAAAAGAGAACAAAAGCTCCTACATAACCAAGAGAAAGGCCTAATTCAAGGGATCACTAATCTGGTAAGAGAACATGAAACAAAGGGTAAAACTGCAATTTTACCAGTGCAGTTCATCAACGGGATTTTCCAGGGGCTAGACGTAGGTCAATTAGACTTAATAAGAGAAAAAGTGGGATGATTCTGTTAGAAAAGGGTTATTGTGAAATTTAAGAATTAAATGACATTCTATAACCCTAAAACAAACCCACTTAACTTCACAAGGTTCCAGTTAGGATAAAAATAAAATAAACCCTAAAAAATTCATGAAAAAATATCCCCGAGGGTTTAGAACCTTTAATTTGGCCTTTGGAACCTGTTTTGACCTAGATTGGGGTTCGAGCTCAATATTTGACCTAATTTGGGTTTTTGTGCAAAATATCTAGTCAAACGTGGTCAAAAATAAAATCCAACTTTACCAATGGATTCCTTAGGTCCAAATTAGGTTTGTACGAAAATTTGGACCTAAGGGAAGGTCATCTTGACCTACTTTACAAAATAGTCCACCCAATTACATTCTGGCCCCTAACTTTTGAAAACCCTTGTGAAAACCCCCTCAACTTTTTCGTCAGTTTCTTCATTCCGGTCCCTTTGCCATTGCAGCAGGAGACCCATACCTCCGGCGAGGTTTCGAGGAGGATTTCTCCTCGCTTTCCCAGGGAGCTGCTCTCAGATTTGAAAGGGGAGTCCTCTGCGAAACCTCCTACCGCCTGAGCAGCTCCCCATGCCCTGAATCGCCCCATACCTCTCTTGCGAATGCTCGAGCGGTATGGATATCATTTTTGGCCGTACCTCCGGCGAGGATTTTTGCTTGCCACCATGCATCTGACCGTTTGCTCGTGCCTATATAAGAAGCACCAGGTCCGGCCGAAGGGGGTAAGCTTGATTTGGCCTGAGAAAACCCCCAGATTCGTCCTCCTTTGCCTCCATCCAATAGCCCTCAAGCTCTGGTGACCTCTCCTCCCTCCTCTCGCCACTCTGCCACCATACTAGTGGCAGAGTCATCTCTGCCTCGCTCCTTCGCATCGCGTCGTACCCGCAAGAGCTTCTCCGACCTCCTCGTCGCCGTCCTCTCCATCTCGGGGCCTTCGTCTTCGGCGACGGTAGGAACGAGCCGTCCGCCTCCTGCCCCCCTTCGTCCACTTAGCTAGGGTAGAATTATTCCTCTCTCTCCCCTCTTCATTTCCCCTCTCTTAATTTGCATTTTTGACCCCTCGACGCCGCATACCACCACCACCTTCTCCACCTTCGGCAGACCACCGGCGAAGGCGTATCTGTCGCTCTGCACCTCCACATGCCTCACCATACCCCTCATCACCTCCGCCATCACTCACTGATCATCTTCCGCCCTTCCCCTGACCACCAACACCTCCACACACGCCCACTGAACAAACCCATAAACACGGCCATAGAGTGACCTAGGCACGCACGTCTAGGTCACCCCGTGGCCTGCCAACCATCGTCTCACCTTCGCCAAGTCATGGCAAAGCTCCTCGTATGTTTTAATGGGGCCACAAGGCCGTATTGAGTGATTTAAGGTCGACCCCCCATTCTGCCATTGACGCTGAAGCAAGGAGCTTGTAGCAGCACTCCAGGTTGCGTCCACCCAGGTGCTGCGCTCCAGGTGACACGCGTTGAGTGCGCGAATGCATCCAGCTAGAGAGCAGGCTTTGCAAGGCACCCAGCCGTGCCAATTGCACGGACCTTCCTCCTACGGGCGCCAGCATAAGCGGGTGGGACTTTTAGTCCCACCTCGGAAAGCTAGGAGCGTGGTGAGTGAGTTAAATTGATTTTATGTTTTCTCCTTAGCGTGCCAAGTCACGGGGTGAGGTCCCCTCGCCCACGCCTGCCTCGTCCGTAGTCACCCCTACGCAGACCTGGCTGACCCGTTTACCCGGCACTCCTCGCGCACCACCCACGCCGGTGAGCCTGGACCTGGGCGTGCATAACCCGACCCGTTTACTCGGTTGGCTCGGAGAGAGCGAAGAGAGAAATAGAGAGAGAGCGACGCGGGGGAGGGTAGGGGTAGGTTTTGCTGCATGTTGTTGTGCAGGGAAGAAGAAGGAGGAGGTAGCTGCTGAAGAGAGAAGGAAGAGGAAGGCGCAGCTGAAGAAGAAGCCAAGGAGGAAGCCGCAGAGAAGAAGAGGAAGAATAGTAGCTGAAGATAGAAGAAAGAAGAAGAGAAAGAGAAGAGAAGCAAAGGAAGAAGAAGAGGAACCGTTGAAGATAGAGGTAGAGGCTAAAGAAGAAAGACAAGGCAGAAGAAGGAAGAAGCAGAAGAAGGAAAGAGTGAGCACTGTAGCAATCGCCATTTAAGACGTCTGATTCACAAGGAAAGACATAGAAAGAAAGAAGGAAAAGGTGCGGCCAAGAAGAGAAAGAAAAAGGAAGAGAAGAAAGAAACCATCCATGCGGTCCGATCACTCATCTGAGGCCTGTTTTGACATGAAATTGTACAAATGGCCATTAACATTGATTTATAAGCAATCTCAAGGTACAATGCATATAATGCTCCCATGCCCATTCATGATGTATTATTTGTGCATGTTACCCTTAAGATAAACCTCGATTGATAGAATTATCGCCACAAAATGTAGAGTTATCAGGAAACACATACACGAAGGCAGCACACACGAGCGACCATGCCATAAGAGCAAGTGCGATAAGGCAACACACTCACCCACTCGCAGCATTGCAGTGTGCTATGCGTAAGGCTGCACACACGAGCAACCGCAACCAACTAAGCACACACCCAGCACACAGCCAATAGTTGCATGTCCTGTGGAGTTGCACTGTGGGCTATTCAATGTTCACTATGCTGTCAGTCCAATAGGTGTCTTTGGGGTGTTGTATTTTGAATCATTTTAAAATTTAGCATCTCCCACATTATTTCTAGTTATGCAGCTCGACCTCAATCATACTCCAAATGTCAGTATTGATACCCCGTTGGGGTTTGATGATGAAGGTAGGTGCTGAGCTACAGTGAGAGAACAATTCTGGGAATTGAGCACCTAATTTCAATTTTAGGGTACGCATCAATGGACATGGATGAAGTGCTTGCGCTAATTGAGTTTGATATATCTAACGAGGCAGTGGATGATCGCTTTGTATGTTCGAAAGAGTTTGTTCACATGAATGAGCCTTACGATAGTAGTATGTATTAAATTGAAGGTGTTTTTCTGAAGTGGTTGGAAAATTTTATTGTCTTGTTAGAGATGAGTGGTTTATATTCTGATAGAGTTGTTTATGATAGCAGACGAGGTTGGTAAATGTGGAGCACATATTCAATAAGAAGAAACTCAACATATGTGGTCCTGCATTTGTAGATGGTAACTCTAATATATGAAACTTCATATTATTTGGATACAATTTTTGAGAGTGGTAACTGACATATATGCAGGGGTAATTGATAAGCTCATATTTGTGAGCTAATTAAATGTCTAAATGCCTAAAACATTAAGGTAACACATCCATTTATTTAGCATGCATTAGGATGTAAATAGATTAATTTATATTTTTGACTTAATTACATAATTCATGTATTGCATTCATAATTAAATGCATTTGGAATTGACTTAGAATGACATGCAATTAGGTGCATTACATGAATTGTTTTAATTAACATAGAAGTTAAGGACTTATGCGTAAATAATCCTAATGTTTTATTATATTGTTATTCTTCTTCTTCCACAGGAATGGCTCCGCTTCCCTGTGGCCATTCACTCCAACCACAGCTGCTAGCATTCCTCCTCTGTGAAAAGTGGATTTGGAGCCTTCAATGTGCACGCTCCACTTCAAATTCTTGCAGCCACAGCTACAAAGGAGGAGAGTCACCATCTTCGCGTAGGCCTCCACCCCGATTCATCACTGTGCAAAGAATGCACCACTCTCGTCTGCTCCACCACCATTGGCCTCAACCGTGGCGACAAGCCTCCACCACCGTGGGCGTGTGGTGTGACAGGCCAGACCACCATCTAGAGCTTGTTTGCATTACCGTGAGCACCTCAGCGTGCAATGACGCACTACGGACACGTTTGTTTAAGAGTGTCGTTGTAGCTCACGTTCGCTGCGTTAGTTTTAAATATAGAAACGGATTTGAGTCCGAGTGTCGTACACAGGGAGGCGTGAAATCGGATTTTTCTGTCACTTAGTTGTCACGAAAATGATGGATTTTTGCTTGTGCGAGAAAACGCGGGAGAAAAGCGAGTAAGAGAGAGAGAGAGTAAGGTTAGAGTTCTTTTAAGTCATGGCATTCACTTAGATCAAGATGGAAAACATCAATACTATATTTAACATGCAACTCAAGTTTTACAATTACAACACTAAATAAATGCTTAAGCACAGGTAAAGTAAAGCTAAGCTAGAGAGAGAGAGAGAGAGAGAGAAAGAGAAAGGAGATGGCGAGGCGGCCACGGCGGTGGAGGAGGGCTCCATCGACGGCTCGTCGACTCTGATAATTACAAAAGTGTGCTTAGGGTGGCTAGGAGTGGGGTTGAACACTTGCAAGTGAATTGAATGCCTTACATGGGTAGTTGGAAGGGGTTTATATAGGAAGAGAGGTTTCTAATTTAAGTATGGCTTTAGTGATGTCCAGAACGTCGCTAAACCCATGCCAAAACCGTCGGTGTTGCCCCTTGCCCGTCGATCTCATGCGCACGTCGTTCTTCTTCTCCTTCGCGATCCATGTGCGACTGCTGAGGATCGTCCGATCGAAGATTAGATGGTCGAGATCGCGTGCCGAGTGCGCCTTCAGATCATGCTTGCGCAATGTGCGCCTTGCACGTCATCGCGAGCGTCTGATCTTCGCTCATCTGCGAGCGCCACATATTGCAATTTTTGCCGTTCGCACACGCATCCACGGCCTTAATTAGTCACGCCCACGTGACGAGTCAATTTGGTAGTACGTGGGGTTTCGAATGCCCACCGCTGCCTTTGTGGACGAGGCGCTACTTGCTGCGCTGTGGGCATGCTTTGTCGATGATGCGGTGGGCTGGAGCAACGCTGGTGGCCGTTGGATAGGAATCCAACAGTTGGAATCTATTGGAGGGTTGCGGGTGTTGTGAATGTGCAGGCGAGGGGCGTGCGCTCTCAGTCGTTCGATCCGCTAATCGGATGGCTTAAAGTTGCTGAGCGCGGTGAGGTAGTGCTGTGTTGCGGGCGAGGGGCGCGGCGATGGCGCCATGTGGCAGCTTCATGGCCGTTGATCATCAAATCAATGGTCAGAACTTCTTAGGCCATTTGTGGGAGCTCTGGATATCGGATTTGGCCAATTTTGAGTCCGTTGGACTCCGTTCGTTGTTCTGAATCTGTTCGTGTGGTCCGATTGCTCATCTGAGGCCTGTTTTGACATGAACTTATGCAAATGGCCATTAATACTGGTTTATAAGCAATCTTAACATGCGATGCATGCAATGCTTCCTTGCCCATTCATGACGTGTTATTCGTGCATATTATCTTTAAGATAAACCCCAATTAGCAGAATTATTACCCCAAAATGTAGTGTTGTCATGCAACATCCTCACCACCATCACCAGCAACCACCACCGCAGCCACTGCAACTCCACGCTACAACTCCACGCCCTGCACCTTCATCTCCCCCTTCAGTTAAGACATCTGGGAAGTTTCCCGGATGTCTGACAACCCCCGTTGCTCCTCCACACAGCAACTCAACAGCCCTCGCCCGCAGCACATGCCTTCATCCCCTCTCTGTGCATACTCTCCACTGTCTTCCTCTCCTCCACACGTCGTTGCTCAGCTCACGCAGCAGTTGCAACTGCAGTAACACGTGCAGCTAGTAGTTGCACGTACATCCAGCAGTGCGCCATCGCCTCCCACACTTGACCTGAACCGCACTCATGCACCACCTTCTCCTTACGCACGGGTGCCACCGCCATTCTTGCGCTGCACCCAGCAGGGTCGCTGCACGAACCACCGCCTGCCCAAGCCTCCTCCTCCGCGCACGCACGCCCAGCGCCTACCCGAGCTACCTCCTCGCTGCCATCCTCACCATCTTCGCGCACGCCTCTCTGCACATTAGCAACAGCAGCTGCCACCTCCAACGCACGTCTCCTCGCTGTTTCCCCTTACCTCCAGACCACGTGCCACGCCTTATGGACGCACGCCCATGCTTTCTCGCCCCATGCGCGGCCAGCTCACGATGATCTCATCTCCGCGCCTCCAGCAGCAAGCAACAACCGCCACCTCTCCTTCTCCAATAGCAACAGCAGCAGGAAACACCCAACATATCCACCACCGCCTCCTCCTCGCCGCCGCCGCCTCCGGCCGTCGTTTGCCATGCTGCCACCACTGCCGAGTAGCCCTCGGCCCACTCGACCTTCACCATGCTCGCCACTGCCGCCAACCCTCTCCTCCGTGCGTGTGACCAAGAGGAAGGATTTCCCCTATTTCACTACAGTAACAGCCACATTAAAAATTACATTTACATGCCATTGAGAGCTTCATTTTTAGTTAAATATTTGAAGATATATTGTGGCATTTGCTGGCCTACCCCTCTACTCTCCTCTATTTCTCCTGCATTCTTTTTATATCTCTTCCTCCATTTTATTAGTCTCACCTAAGTTAAATGTTATACTATATTTGTGAGCAAATGTCTGGTAGTGATAGATTTGCGAGAGAGGATTTTTGTTTTATGAATATCTTATTATGTTAATTCTATGATCATATCCTTCATCTTTCTCATAAATATGATTCCAGTTTTATCTCACATTGATTTCTTAATCTAAAGTGGGTTTTAGCTTGATTTTTTGGGAGAAGCAAATTGTGAACATTTGATTTCAATAGTGGCAAGTTTTAAATAGGCCATTGCCTCCCTGTGGACACGACCTGCTCTTATGCGAGTGGTTTAATTTTAATTCAATATTTTGATTAGTCAATTTTCCGCCACTTAGAAATACAATGACAAATCATCTTGATCATCATTTTTGAAAGCGAAAATCTACTCGTCAAATGGCGCCGTTGACGATGAGGCAACGGGCTTAATTAAATTGCATTCATTCGTTTGTTCACATTGATTTAAATTTTGAAAGCATATTTAACTCTAGATCTTTATGTTCTGGTGCAAGTTTCAACGTTCTGCAACACAGATTCTACTACTCGCCATCACACCAGCCATCATGAGAGGTGACCCATGACGTCACCAGAGGAGAAATTGTTCGAGCCACCTTGCAAGGAACCAGATTGCCAAGAGAGCAAGGACGAGGACATGACAATCATCTCCGCACATTTAGTCTTTGATTAGAGTAGGATTTAGACTTTAGATTTAATTTTCCTTGCACATTTGGTTTAAGACCCTTGTTCTAGGGTACGTTTTAGGGGTTTGTTCCCTGTCATTGTTTTAGGTCCCTGCGTGGGTAATTTTCGGGAGTCTATTCCCTTTTCTTTAGATCTAGGTTTTTATTTTATTTTGTGGTTGTTTATCCTTTTCTTTGTTTATTCATATATATATATATATATATAAACATGAGTTGCCTGCCCTTAGGTCGAATAATTTAGGATTGAATGAGCAGCCTCTAGATTTATTTTACTTGCATTTGCGTTCATCTCATTGAAGATTGCGGGAGACAAGATACATTCTCTTTTACTTTGCATCCATATTTTGTTCACGCATTTGCATCTGGATTTAAAGACAAGACCACCTAAATTATTTTGAAAGAATTAACAAGTGGTCACATTTTCTAAAAAGGGACTTTAACTAAAAGAGGGACATTTAAAAACCAAGGACTTGATTTTCAAACTTGGCATGCGATTCAAAATTCAAAATCTTTTGCAGTGTATGTACACTTATATCTCTTGCACCATGGCACGCATTTAAATACTCCTTAGGTTTGGAACCACTAAGACTAGAGCCTCCTATTATTGGGGTCTAAAGTGACTCGAACTTTAGTTCAGAGGTGAAGTTGCCTCCAAACCTTGCGGATTGAGGGTAGTTAAGAAGCACCGCGAAAGCAATGCTTCAAAGGAAGGGTTTGACCCTACTTGCATCCCTCTTTGCCGTGTTTGGTAGTGACTAAACTTTTTGGGCTTTAGGGAGGATCACCTAAGTCCCAGTTAGGTCTTCTTAGGCATATCGTAGGTCGACAAGTAGGCGTGTAATTGTTTGGATAACTTGATTTGTCACTTACAACTGGACTTAAATCTCAAAAGCCATAACTGATTAAAGACATAAAAAGTCTTTTGATTTATATTTGTTTGCTTGGGGAAGAATCTGACTGTAGTGTGAGTTAGAATGGATCGCCTTGACTTCCATCCTTTCACATCTTGCCCACACCCTTACCTCCACTCTGCAATCTTTGATCCCATACGTCGAGATGGTCCAGTCTTTGATGGACATAATGACAACCAGTGGGATCCTTTTCACTCCTATTATAGGAGTATTGGCCTAGCTAAGCCCCAAATCAGTGAGCAGAACCTAGGAGCAGGATTTGCCTTGCCCAATATCCCACACACCAAAGAAATACCCAACCCACCCTCCCTGAATAATTGTAATGGTTGGACAGACACTCCTAGGTATTATAAGCCTGAGCCTGACTTCTCTCCTGATAGAAATGATGACCTCTCCTCCTTGAAGATGGAAATACAGAAAATGCAAGATGAACTGATTGAATTATTAGGAGAATCTTCAAGAGTAGGCCAACAAGAAAAAGATGAAATTAGCCACCCAATCTACCCCATTGAGGATGACATGCACCCCTTTACTCTAGATGCATCTCCCGTGGGAGAGCCACACCCTAAGTTGAAGGGGAATTTTGGGGATTATGTAAGGGAAAATAACTACTTTTCGAGGATTGATTTTGAAACCTCCATACTAGATGATACTTCTTTGAGAGGTCCACGCCTTAAGTGAGAGGAAGATACATATGAAAGTAGCTATGCATTGGATGAAGAAAGGTGGCAACCCGAGGAAGATGATGATCAGGTTGAGTATCCACCTGAATTATATTGGAGTCAAAAGAAGGGAATGATGGCACCATTGGAAGACCTCGACCAAGATGATAGTATTTTTGTCACATTTGATGAAGTGGGTCGAAGTCAAGTTGTTAATCCTGACCTCCCTTTTGATGAAGAAATGGAACTCAAGCCCACCCTTAGGGAACCTAACTGATGAGAACCTCATCATGAGCCATAACTAGCTCATTTTGACCCAATACAAAGGATAAAAGCTCCTACATATCTCAAGGAAAGGCTTAACTCAGAGAATTCTGAGTTTGAGAAGGAAACCAGTCATAAGGGGGTAAAAGTGCAATTTTACCAGTATAATCTGCATACAGGGTAATTCAGGGCCCAAACACAGGTCAAAACAGCTTAATAAGAATAAAAGTGGAATGAGATGATCTAGCAAGGGCTACAGCACTTCCAAGGAACCAAATGATAATCTGTAACCCTAAAACAATCCACTTCAATTCACAAGGTTCGAGGCAAAGTAAAAATAGAATAAACCCTCTAAAATTCATAGAAAAATAATCTCTAGGGTTTAGAACCTTCAATTTGGCCTTTAGAACCCATTTTGACCTACATTGAGAACCATGCCCAATTAATAACTTAATTTGGGTTTTTGCGCAAATTGACCGGTCGAACAAGGTTTAAGATGAAAATAAAATTCACCATCAGATTCCTTAGGTCCTAATTAGTCATGTATAAAAACTTGAGCCTAAGAAGAAACCTCCTTGACCGACTTTACACTTTGGTCCTCATATATTTACTCTTTGGCCCTCAACTTTTGAACCCTCGCATTTTGGCCCCTAATTCTCCTTCGTTCTTTGCAATCAGGTCCCTCCTGCAAAACCCTGCCAGCACCATGCTCCGGCGACCCATGGCGCCGCGCAGGGTGAGGTAGGGGACCTGGCAAGTGAACCGGGGGTGCCCTGCGTCGTCAGCCGTCGCAGGAGCACCCCCTGGTCATTGTAGGCCACCATACCGGCCGTGCGAACGCACGGACGGTATGGGTTCATGTTCCGACCATTCTCCGGCGAGGGAGACACGTCTCCCTCCGCCTTCCTCCCTGCTTCATCCCTATAAATACCCCCCGCTGCTCCACCGACCAGGGCAGCCTGGATCTGACGGAGAAAACCCCCAGCTTTCTTCTCTTCTTCCTCCGGCAGACGCTCACCAGCTCCGGCGGCTTCCTCCCCCTCCACCTCTTCGCTCTGCCGCAATACCAGCAGCAGAGACCTCCTCCCCTGCTCTTCCCGCGCCACGCCGCACCCAGCTGGCGCCTCTCCAGCCCTCTGCTCGCCGCCGCCCCTCTCCCTGAGCATCGTCTTCTCCGGCGACAGTCGATACGACTGTCGCCCTGTTCCTCCCCCTTCGTCCCTGCAAGTAAGTTAGACATACTCCCCTTCTTCTCCTCTTTCTTTCCCCGCTTTCAATTTAGTCAATTAAACCCTCGACCGCTCCTGTTCACCCTCATCCTCTCCGCCTCCGACCACCCTCCGGCGAGCCGCTCCCATCACCTCAGCGACCCACACGGCTCGCCGACCACCGCAGAACCTCCGCCTCCTCACCCTGATCCTCTTCCGCCCCTCCACTTCCCACCAAACACCCTCTGCAGATCCACCGAACACACCCACTTCCTCGCTCACAGTTTGACCTAGGACGACCTGTTAGCTCCATCTCGCCCCCTGCAGACCCCCTGACCACCTTCGCCGTGCCACGGCGAAGGTCCCCCGCCTGTCTGATTTGGCCGAGAGGCCGTTCTTCTGTGACCAGGTGACTCGCCCGCCGTCGCCATTACTGCGCAGGCAGAGCTGCTTCACCTGCAGGTGCAGGCACGCCTTCGCCCAGGGTTGACTCCCAGGTTGCGCAGGGACTCTCCGCGAAACGTCCCTGGTTCACAGACGGGGCGAAGGCCGCGCGGGAAGCCACGATCGCCCACTGCTCCATCCGCGACGCGCGCTCAATTGGGGTGGGACATTTAGTCCCACCTCGGAACCTCTCGGAGGCGCGCGGACGCATAAAGGCAAAAAGTGCCTTATGCTGTCTGCCTCCTGACCACGGGGTGAGGTCCCTCTCACCCGACCCGACCCGGCCTCGTCCGTGACCACGCTCCGCGGACCTGGCCCGACCCGATTAGACTGACCTGCACTCCTCGCCCACCACGCACGCCGGTGGGCCTGGACCCGGGCCTGACCCGAACCCGATTACCCGGTAGCGCTCTGGGAGAGCTTCCGAAGAGTGATTTCAGAGAGAAAGAGAAACGCGGGGGAGGGGGGTAGAGTAGGTTTTTGCCCTCTGATGCTGAACTCTTGAGCGTGCAGGCACAGGTGAAGGACTGCGGAAGAAGAAGAACTGAAGCGGCACTGTAGCATCCGTGGGTTAAGTCGTCTGATTGGAAAATCAGACGACGTACTGAAGACAGGTGAAGACAAAGAAGAAGAAGAAATGAAGAGAAGCAAGAAGCAAGAAAAGAAGAAGAAGATCTGAAGAAAAAGAAAGAAAGAAAACAAGGAAGAACAGAAGACAGAAGAAGAAGAGCACGAGGGGAAGATCTGAAGAAAGCAGAAGAAGAAGAAGAAGAAAAAGAAAGAAAGAAAACAAGGAAGAACAAAAGCCAAAGAGGAAGAAAGAAGAGAAGAAGAAGAAGCCAAATTTTCATCTCCCTCTCTCTCTCTCTCTTTATTTTTGTAATAGAACTTGTATATCTCTAGAATACAACTTGCTCCCTGAGTTCGACCTCGGGAACTCTTTCATTTTTCCGAGTAAAAAATTTTATATGAAACGTTGGTAACAACCGGCTTTACTACAATGTTATAACAAATACAAAACCGACGTCTTCATTTTTGGCGCCGTTGCCGGGGAGCAACGGCTATTCTAGAGGTAAACATTCCTGTTTCTTTTAATTTCTGATAATCTCCTCTCTTTTGTGCAGCTACAGGAACTCAAGAAGACAAGCAACCACACAACCACTCCGAAGACAGGTAAAATCTTTTCTCTCACTATTAACCCCTACACTCTAAAGAGGAAGAAAAGAAAAGAACAAGCAATATAGGGCTAACCTGTCTTCCATACTTAGTAACCATAAAAAGTTGCATGTTTTCAACTCATCACTCCTGCACACTATTAAGGGTATTTAAGGGCTAACACATTCTTGCTTGAGCCCTAATTGCCCAACAAAGAGTTAAATGGACCAAGTAGAGCCAACATAAGGTCAAACATTAGGATTTCAGTAGAGACACACCCCTTAATCAAGAATTGAGGAAATCCAAAAGAGGTGTGCCCAAGCCATTGATTGAAAATAATTAACAAGAAAAATCCTAAACAATTGGCTCTCTCTAAACACTTGAACCCTAAAAGACAGGACCTAAAAGCTCTTAAAGAAAACAAGAGGTAAAGTTGACCCCTTTGGGTTAACCAACCTTAAATTAGGTCACTCTTTGCACTTAAAAAGACTAAAGTTCAAGTGAAACCTTAAGCACCCTGATCTTAAAATTGGTAGACTTAAGAGGTCAAGATCCCCATTCTGGTCTACCTGGAACCGCAGTGACAAGAGAGGTCGGGTGGGGGAAACCCTGTAACCCATGGGGACGCTCTACCGTGTAGGGGTCTTCGCGGGACTCTCCCTCTCTGGCTGCCCAGGTAATTCTCAGGTGGACGATCTTTCTGATCAAGGGGTCCATCTGCCCCGAACCTCTATAGTCACCCAACAATTTTTGGGTGTCTTGATTGGGTCCAGCACCTGCTTATCTCATCCAGCCCTTCAGTATTTTTCAGGAGGTCCTTGAAACCTCCTATAGAAATTCACTCTCCCCGAGGTTAAGCCTCGGCTCCTTTGTTTTTGCAGAAATCATTCACATAGCCCCTCTTTCCTCTGATTCTGAACAAAATCCCCTTCTTCCATCTTGATTCAAACTTTGATTCTATTCCACCACCTGATCCAATTATGCAGCCTAATTACCTAGCAAGACTACCATTCAAGAAACCTGAATATCGGAGATCTATGAAAGATAAAATGATCGAGGATGCCATAAAATTCTATGAAAAAGAAGAAAAAACCTCAACACCAATAGGAGATATTCAGGTTGATGTCCCAACAACCACATCCTTCATCATAAACTGTGCCCAAATTCTATTGACTGGAATTTCAAAAGGATCAACCCGAGACATGCTCATGACAGGATACATTGAGATGGAAAAATTACACCAATCTGAATACCTTCAATGCTTAACAAATCCTGTACTTTGGGAACAACACCAAGATGCCCTTATAAAACGGGTAGAAATGATGAAATCAGTAGAACAAATTATCAACCAGAAATACCCGTATAAACCAGAAACAGAGGATGAACCATCTTGGAACAGTATTAAGGAACAATTCAGTTTCCCAGATCCCGGGATTGAGGCACAAAGTGGTTGTAAAATCCCAACCCAGATAGAAGACAATGTTGAATTAGGTTGGGATATTGCAGGAGAACACAATGCTGAGCCAACCCTAGGCCATGAATCACCAAGCTTAGAACTCCAAGACTCCTGCAATGACAAGATTAGAATTGAACCTCTGGAGGATATAAATTCCACCCCTTGTTTTGATAAGGTGACCCTCGAAGGTTATTCGGACTTAGGTTCTAATAATTCTACCCACATCCTAAGCCTAGAACCTAGATCTGAAACTTATTGGGAAGATTATGAGGCCCTTTATGAGAAAGATCAAATTTTTACAGAATATGAGTCCGGGCCTCTTTTTAATGAATATCCCTCTCCAACATCCTCAGGAAATCTGATCGATTTTTCAGAAAACATGCCAATTTATGATACAGAAACTGAGGAGTTGGATGAGCAAGATTTTAATGGGGTCTATCCTACCAGCTTAGAGCTTGAACAGAACATCTTTTTGAGCCCAGAATTGACATATAGGCTAGAACCCAGTCAGGCTGCTGATTCCACATCTGATGATTTCTGCTGTGGTGGAATTCATGATCATTTTCGCCAACTCTCCGACAATTTCAGATCTGACTATAATTGCGGAGAGATTCCCCTTCCTGAACACGCCAGGCCTATCTACGACCTCAGTTCACATGATTCTGACTCTGACTCTGACTCTGAGGTCCTGATTCCCGAGATCACCGATAACACAGAATCATTCCTTTTCGATCCTCAGGAACCAAAAACAGAAAATGCCAAGAGTGATTGCAACCAAGAATCCAAATTTTTTCTCGAATCCGATTTCTTTCACCCTACAAACACTCTTCCGGCATTTGATAGTTACCCAGAGGACTCTCTACAGAAAATCACCTATCATCTGTTTCTAGAAGAGCCCTCGTACACAATGGCCACCTCATCCGCACACACAGAACGGATCAAAACCTCTCCCAAACCCCGACCCGCAACCGGACTCAATTTCTATGCAGATTCACCTCTCACCGAGCCGATTGCATTTCCACATCGGGTTTCGAACATTGATCAGACTACATGCCATGCTCTATCATTCTCTGATCACCCCTGTAGGGTTCCTGCATCAACCACTGATTATCCTACGGGTCCCTACTCTGACCAGGCTGATTCGGCTCAGCCAAACCCTGCGTTTACACTTCCACATCCATCTGAGCTTCATAGTTTATGGTGGGCACCACACCTTTTTATCCACATCTATCAACCCACCAGATTGACTGGGTTTGGGCTGCATCATCAGCCTGTTGATCTGAACAAGCACCTGGTTGGACCAACCAGGCTCTTAATCAAGGTGCTTGTCTTACAAAACTCCGCTGATTTGACCATCCCCTCTCCATCGCATTTCCCGCTTGGCTGAAGGCATCAAATTTAGCGCTCAACGGGAGGCAGCCCGTCATTCTCCTTGAAAACCTGAAACTTGTTCTGACAGCTTTTTGCACTTGAAGTTCACACTTTAGGACAGCCGACTCCACCTCAGGTGCTTGCATCTGAGATTAGAAATCGTCCGCAACAGTCACCCCGACCCATTCACTCATCAAAACAGCTATCCTAATGTATGAACTTAGTTGAATAAAAACCCCTAGGTTACAATGAGGACATTGCAAATCTTAGGCATGGGGGGGTAGGAAAGTGCAAAAACTTGTAGGAAAAGGTTTCAAACAAAAAAATTCACATATGCCAAAAACACCATAAAAATTAAAAATTTTTGAAAAAGAATAAGAGGAAAGAGGAGAAAGGAAATTTTGTGAAGGAGAAGGAGAAAAGAAACAAAATGAAAAAGGAGCACAAAATTATGAGAAAAGGTGATAGTCATTAGTAAGGAACTAAGGAATTAACCTAAGTTCTAGACCTCATTCAAGAAAATAACTGAAAAGTGCACAATAAGATTAGTAAGAATGCAAACCTTAGGCATTCTTGAATAGACTCTTAGTACTCATTAAGATCTGGACACTCCTCAAGAGGTTGAGGAAAATGAAAAGCTGAAGTATTAGGTCTAAGGCTTAGGAAGTATTCGGCCTCGTTAACTAATTTTTGGTTTACGGGACTCAGTAACCTAAGCACCCTAATCTCACACACAGCCTGGTTCAGTAAGCGTAAAAATCAGAATCACGCAGAAGCGTCGCAAAAATCTGAAAAGAACACCTAGAATAGGAATGGCCGATCAACACAAGTTGATTTGGACGAGTTCCCAGCGCGGAGAGGCGGGAAATCCCCTCGAAGATGCGTAACAAAATATCATCTCCTCGGTGCTTGTCTCTTAGGATATTTACATATCCTACGGGGGGCATGTAAGCACTCTGCTGGTTCAGATTCCATGGATGGCATTATCTCGAAGTGTCAATTGCCAGGGTCTGGATTCTGCCACGGAATACCATGGATGGGATTATCTCGAAATCTCAATAGCCAGGGTTCCGGGGGTTGCCATGGGCGGTGCTATCTCGAAGCATCGATCGCCAGGAACCCTTGAGGATTGATGATGGGAGCAAGGAATCTGATACAGACCGTGTTGAAAAGCCAATCCTAGGCTAGAACTAAAAAGAAAAAGAGAGAGAAAACTCTCCAAACAGAAAAAAACTTTCTATCTCTCTCTTACAAAACGCACTGCGAACTGGGCCAGGGCTAAAATCATTTCAAGCACGGGTGCTTTAACCACGAAGTCCAATAAACCTTAGGTTAGTTCTTGCGGGCCTTAAAAACCTTTGCTAAAAGACTGAGGCTAAGGCTAGACAGATTTGGATCTTGATTGGTACTAGAGTATCTTTTAGGCCTATGGTCAGTATTCTAACCTAATCTATGCTCAAATAAAAAAGGCACTTATCTAAAACCATTAAAAACTTCATGGTCTAGAACAAGGGTTGAAACCTTAAGTTTTTGCTAAGGGACTAGCAAAAGCTAGGCATGGGGGTATGATGAGAACCTCATCATGAGCCATAACTAGCTCATTTTGACCCAATACAAAGGATAAAAGCTCCTACATATCTCAAGGAAAGGCTTAACTCAGAGAATTCTGAGTTTGAGAAGGAAACCAGTCATAAGGGGTAAAAGTGCAATTTTACCAGTATAATCTGCATACAGGGTAATTCAGGGCCCAAACACAGGTCAAAACAGCTTAATAAGAATAAAAGTGGAATGAGATGATCTAGCAAGGGCTACAGCACTTCCAAGGAACCAAATGATAATCTGTAACCCTAAAATAACCCACTTCAATTCACAAGGTTCGAGGCAAAGTAAAAATAGAATAAACCCTCTAAAATTCATAGAAAAATAATCTCTAGGGTTTAGAACCTTCAATTTGGCCTTTAGAACCCATTTTGACCTACATTGAGAACCATGCCCAATTAATAACTTAATTTGGGTTTTTGCGCAAATTGACCGGTCGAACAAGGTTTAAGATGAAAATAAAATTCACCATCAGATTCCTTAGGTCCTAATTAGTCATGTATAAAAACTTGAGCCTAAGAAGAAACCTCCTTGACCGACTTTACACTTTGGTCCTCATATATTTACTCTTTGGCCCTCAACTTTTGAACCCTCGCATTTTGGCCCCTAATTCTCCTTCGTTCTTTGCAATCAGGTCCCTCCTGCAAAACCCTGCCAGCACCATGCTCCGGCGACCTTGCACGGAGCATGGCGCCGCGCAGGGTGAGGTAGGGGACCTGGCAAGTGAACCGGGGGTGCCCTGCGTCGTCAGCCGTCGCAGGAGCACCCCCCTGGTCATTGTAGGCCACCATACCGGCCGTGCGAATGCACGGACGGTATGGGTTCATGTTCCGACCATTCTCCGGCGAGGGAGACACGTCTCCCTCCGCCTTCCTCCCTGCTTCATCCCTATAAATACCCCCCGCTGCTCCACCGACCAGGGCAGCCTGGATCTGACGGAGAAAACCCCCAGCTTTCTTCTCTTCTTCCTCCGGCAGACGCTCACCAGCTCCGGCGGCTTCCTCCCCCTCCACCTCTTCGCTCTGCCGCAATACCAGCAGCAGAGACCTCCTCCCCTGCTCTTCCCGCGCCACGCCGCACCCAGCTGGCGCCTCTCCAGCCCTCTGCTCGCCGCCGCCCCTCTCCCTGAGCATCGTCTTCTCCGGCGACAGTCGATACGACTGTCGCCCTGTTCCTCCCCCTTCGTCCCTGCAAGTAAGTTAGACCTACTCCCCTTCTTCTCCTCTTTCTTTCCCCGCTTTCAATTTAGTCAATTAAACCCTCGACCGCTCCTGTTCACCCTCATCCTCTCCGCCTCCGACCACCCTCCGGCGAGCCGCTCCCATCACCTCAGCGACCCACACGGCTCGCCGACCACCGCAGAACCTCCGCCTCCTCACCCTGATCCTCTTCCGCCCCTCCACTTCCCACCAAACACCCTCTGCAGATCCACCGAACACACCCACTTCCTCGCTCACAGTTTGACCTAGGACGACCTGTTAGCTCCATCTCGCCCCTTGCAGACCCCCTGACCACCTTCGCCGTGCCACGGCGAAGGTCCCCCGCCTGTCTGATTTGGCCGAGAGGCCGTTCTTCTGTGACCAGGTGACTCGCCCGCCGTCGCCATTACTGCGCAGGCAGAGCTGCTTCACCTGCAGGTGCAGGCACGCCTTCGCCCAGGGTTGACTCCCAGGTTGCGCAGGGACTCTCCGCGAAACGTCCCTGGTTCACAGACGGGGCGAAGGCCGCGCGGGAAGCCACGATCGCCCACTGCTCCATCCGCGACGCGCGCTCAATTGGGGTGGGACATTTAGTCCCACCTCGGAACCTCTCGGAGGCGCGCGGACGCATAAAGGCAAAAAGTGCCTTATGCTGTCTGCCTCCTGACCACGGGGTGAGGTCCCTCTCACCCGACCCGACCCGGCCTCGTCCGTGACCACGCTCCGCGGACCTGGCCCGACCCGATTAGACTGACCTGCACTCCTCGCCCACCACGCACGCCGGTGGGCCTGGACCCGGGCCTGACCCGAACCCGATTACCCGGTAGCGCTCTGGGAGAGCTTCCGAAGAGTGATTTCAGAGAGAAAGAGAAACGCGGGGGAGGGGGGTAGAGTAGGTTTTTGCCCTCTGATGCTGAACTCTTGAGCGTGCAGGCACAGGTGAAGGACTGCGGAAGAAGAAAAACTGAAGCGGCACTGTAGCATCCGTGGGTTAAGTCGTCTGATTGGAAAATCAGACGACGTACTGAAGACAGGTGAAGACAAAGAAGAAGAAGAAATGAAGAGAAGCAAGAAGCAAGAAAAGAAGAAGAAGATCTGAAGAAAAAGAAAGAAAGAAAACAAGGAAGAACAGAAGACAGAAGAAGAAGAGCACGAGGGGAAGATCTGAAGAAAGCAGAAGAAGAAGAAGAAGAAAAAGAAAGAAAGAAAACAAGGAAGAACAAAAGCCAAAGAGGAAGAAAGAAGAGAAGAAGAAGAAGCCAAATTTTCATCTCCCTCTCTCTCTCTCTCTTTATTTTTGTAATAGAACTTGTATATCTCTAGAATACAACTTGCTCCCTGAGTTCGACCTCGGGAACTCTTTCATTTTTCCGAGTAAAAAATTTTATATGAAACGTTGGTAACAACCGGCTTTACTACAATGTTATAACAAATACAAAACCGACGTCTTCATTTTTGGCGCCGTTGCCGGGGAGCAACGGCTATTCTAGAGGTAAACATTCCTGTTTCTTTTAATTTCTGATAATCTCCTCTCTTTTGTGCAGCTACAGGAACTCAAGAAGACAAGCAACCACACAACCACTCCGAAGACAGGTAAAATCTTTTCTCTCACTATTAACCCCTACACTCTAAAGAGGAAGAAAAGAAAAGAACAAGCAATATAGGGCTAACCTGTCTTCCATACTTAGTAACCATAAAAAGTTGCATGTTTTCAACTCATCACTCCTGCACACTATTAAGGGTATTTAAGGGCTAACACATTCTTGCTTGAGCCCTAATTGCCCAACAAAGAGTTAAATGGACCAAGTAGAGCCAACATAAGGTCAAACATTAGGATTTCAGTAGAGACACACCCCTTAATCAAGAATTGAGGAAATCCAAAAGAGGTGTGCCCAAGCCATTGATTGAAAATAATTAACAAGAAAAATCCTAAACAATTGGCTCTCTCTAAACACTTGAACCCTAAAAGACAGGACCTAAAAGCTCTTAAAGAAAACAAGAGGTAAAGTTGACCCCTTTGGGTTAACCAACCTTAAATTAGGTCACTCTTTGCACTTAAAAAGACTAAAGTTCAAGTGAAACCTTAAGCACCCTGATCTTAAAATTGGTAGACTTAAGAGGTCAAGATCCCCATTCTGGTCTACCTGGAACCGCAGTGACAAGAGAGGTCGGGTGGGGGAAACCCTGTAACCCATGGGGACGCTCTACCGTGTAGGGGTCTTCGCGGGACTCTCCCTCTCTGGCTGCCCAGGTAATTCTCAGGTGGACGATCTTTCTGATCAAGGGGTCCATCTGCCCCGAACCTCTATAGTCACCCAACAATTTTTGGGTGTCTTGATTGGGTCCAGCACCTGCTTATCTCATCCAGCCCTTCAGTATTTTTCAGGAGGTCCTTGAAACCTCCTATAGAAATTCACTCTCCCCGAGGTTAAGCCTCGGCTCCTTTGTTTTTGCAGAAATCATTCACATAGCCCCTCTTTCCTCTGATTCTGAACAAAATCCCCTTCTTCCATCTTGATTCAAACTTTGATTCTATTCCACCACCTGATCCAATTATGCAGCCTAATTACCTAGCAAGACTACCATTCAAGAAACCTGAATATCGGAGATCTATGAAAGATAAAATGATCGAGGATGCCATAAAATTCTATGAAAAAGAAGAAAAAACCTCAACACCAATAGGAGATATTCAGGTTGATGTCCCAACAACCACATCCTTCATCATAAACTGTGCCCAAATTCTATTGACTGGAATTTCAAAAGGATCAACCCGAGACATGCTCATGACAGGATACATTGAGATGGAAAAATTACACCAATCTGAATACCTTCAATGCTTAACAAATCCTGTACTTTGGGAACAACACCAAGATGCCCTTATAAAACGGGTAGAAATGATGAAATCAGTAGAACAAATTATCAACCAGAAATACCCGTATAAACCAGAAACAGAGGATGAACCATCTTGGAACAGTATTAAGGAACAATTCAGTTTCCCAGATCCCGGGATTGAGGCACAAAGTGGTTGTAAAATCCCAACCCAGATAGAAGACAATGTTGAATTAGGTTGGGATATTGCAGGAGAACACAATGCTGAGCCAACCCTAGGCCATGAATCACCAAGCTTAGAACTCCAAGACTCCTGCAATGACAAGATTAGAATTGAACCTCTGGAGGATATAAATTCCACCCCTTGTTTTGATAAGGTGACCCTCGAAGGTTATTCGGACTTAGGTTCTAATAATTCTACCCACATCCTAAGCCTAGAACCTAGATCTGAAACTTATTGGGAAGATTATGAGGCCCTTTATGAGAAAGATCAAATTTTTACAGAATATGAGTCCGGGCCTCTTTTTAATGAATATCCCTCTCCAACATCCTCAGGAAATCTGATCGATTTTTCAGAAAACATGCCAATTTATGATACAGAAACTGAGGAGTTGGATGAGCAAGATTTTAATGGGGTCTATCCTACCAGCTTAGAGCTTGAACAGAACATCTTTTTGAGCCCAGAATTGACATATAGGCTAGAACCCAGTCAGGCTGCTGATTCCACATCTGATGATTTCTGCTGTGGTGGAATTCATGATCATTTTCGCCAACTCTCCGACAATTTCAGATCTGACTATAATTGCGGAGAGATTCCCCTTCCTGAACACGCCAGGCCTATCTACGACCTCAGTTCACATGATTCTGACTCTGACTCTGACTCTGAGGTCCTGATTCCCGAGATCACCGATAACACAGAATCATTCCTTTTCGATCCTCAGGAACCAAAAACAGAAAATGCCAAGAGTGATTGCAACCAAGAATCCAAATTTTTTCTCGAATCCGATTTCTTTCACCCTACAAACACTCTTCCGGCATTTGATAGTTACCCAGAGGACTCTCTACAGAAAATCACCTATCATCTGTTTCTAGAAGAGCCCTCGTACACAATGGCCACCTCATCCGCACACACAGAACGGATCAAAACCTCTCCCAAACCCCGACCCGCAACCGGACTCAATTTCTATGCAGATTCACCTCTCACCGAGCCGATTGCATTTCCACATCGGGTTTCGAACATTGATCAGACTACATGCCATGCTCTATCATTCTCTGATCACCCCTGTAGGGTTCCTGCATCAACCACTGATTATCCTACGGGTCCCTACTCTGACCAGGCTGATTCGGCTCAGCCAAACCCTGCGTTTACACTTCCACATCCATCTGAGCTTCATAGTTTATGGTGGGCACCACACCTTTTTATCCACATCTATCAACCCACCAGATTGACTGGGTTTGGGCTGCATCATCAGCCTGTTGATCTGAACAAGCACCTGGTTGGACCAACCAGGCTCTTAATCAAGGTGCTTGTCTTACAAAACTCCGCTGATTTGACCATCCCCTCTCCATCGCATTTCCCGCTTGGCTGAAGGCATCAAATTTAGCGCTCAACGGGAGGCAGCCCGTCATTCTCCTTGAAAACCTGAAACTTGTTCTGACAGCTTTTTGCACTTGAAGTTCACACTTTAGGACAGCCGACTCCACCTCAGGTGCTTGCATCTGAGATTAGAAATCGTCCGCAACAGTCACCCCGACCCATTCACTCATCAAAACAGCTATCCTAATGTATGAACTTAGTTGAATAAAAACCCCTAGGTTACAATGAGGACATTGCAAATCTTAGGCATGGGGGGGTAGGAAAGTGCAAAAACTTGTAGGAAAAGGTTTCAAACAAAAAAATTCACATATGCCAAAAACACCATAAAAATTAAAAATTTTTGAAAAAGAATAAGAGGAAAGAGGAGAAAGGAAATTTTGTGAAGGAGAAGGAGAAAAGAAACAAAATGAAAAAGGAGCACAAAATTATGAGAAAAGGTGATAGTCATTAGTAAGGAACTAAGGAATTAACCTAAGTTCTAGACCTCATTCAAGAAAATAACTGAAAAGTGCACAATAAGATTAGTAAGAATGCAAACCTTAGGCATTCTTGAATAGACTCTTAGTACTCATTAAGATCTGGACACTCCTCAAGAGGTTGAGGAAAATGAAAAGCTGAAGTATTAGGTCTAAGGCTTAGGAAGTATTCGGCCTCGTTAACTAATTTTTGGTTTACGGGACTCAGTAACCTAAGCACCCTAATCTCACACACAGCCTGGTTCAGTAAGCGTAAAAATCAGAATCACGCAGAAGCGTCGCAAAAATCTGAAAAGAACACCTAGAATAGGAATGGCCGATCAACACAAGTTGATTTGGACGAGTTCCCAGCGCGGAGAGGCGGGAAATCCCCTCGAAGATGCGTAACAAAATATCATCTCCTCGGTGCTTGTCTCTTAGGATATTTACATATCCTACGGGGGGCATGTAAGCACTCTGCTGGTTCAGATTCCATGGATGGCATTATCTCGAAGTGTCAATTGCCAGGGTCTGGATTCTGCCACGGAATACCATGGATGGGATTATCTCGAAATCTCAATAGCCAGGGTTCCGGGGGTTGCCATGGGCGGTGCTATCTCGAAGCATCGATCGCCAGGAACCCTTGAGGATTGATGATGGGAGCAAGGAATCTGATACAGACCGTGTTGAAAAGCCAATCCTAGGCTAGAACTAAAAAGAAAAAGAGAGAGAAAACTCTCCAAACAGAAAAAAACTTTCTATCTCTCTCTTACAAAACGCACTGCGAACTGGGCCAGGGCTAAAATCATTTCAAGCACGGGTGCTTTAACCACGAAGTCCAATAAACCTTAGGTTAGTTCTTGCGGGCCTTAAAAACCTTTGCTAAAAGACTGAGGCTAAGGCTAGACAGATTTGGATCTTGATTGGTACTAGAGTATCTTTTAGGCCTATGGTCAGTATTCTAACCTAATCTATGCTCAAATAAAAAAGGCACTTATCTAAAACCATTAAAAACTTCATGGTCTAGAACAAGGGTTGAAACCTTAAGTTTTTGCTAAGGGACTAGCAAAAGCTAGGCATGGGGGTATGATGAGAACCTCATCATGAGCCATAACTAGCTCATTTTGACCCAATACAAAGGATAAAAGCTCCTACATATCTCAAGGAAAGGCTTAACTCAGAGAATTCTGAGTTTGAGAAGGAAACCAGTCATAAGGGGTAAAAGTGCAATTTTACCAGTATAATCTGCATACAGGGTAATTCAGGGCCCAAACACAGGTCAAAACAGCTTAATAAGAATAAAAGTGGAATGAGATGATCTAGCAAGGGCTACAGCACTTCCAAGGAACCAAATGATAATCTGTAACCCTAAAATAACCCACTTCAATTCACAAGGTTCGAGGCAAAGTAAAAATAGAATAAACCCTCTAAAATTCATAGAAAAATAATCTCTAGGGTTTAGAACCTTCAATTTGGCCTTTAGAACCCATTTTGACCTACATTGAGAACCATGCCCAATTAATAACTTAATTTGGGTTTTTGCGCAAATTGACCGGTCGAACAAGGTTTAAGATGAAAATAAAATTCACCATCAGATTCCTTAGGTCCTAATTAGTCATGTATAAAAACTTGAGCCTAAGAAGAAACCTCCTTGACCGACTTTACACTTTGGTCCTCATATATTTACTCTTTGGCCCTCAACTTTTGAACCCTCGCATTTTGGCCCCTAATTCTCCTTCGTTCTTTGCAATCAGGTCCCTCCTGCAAAACCCTGCCAGCACCATGCTCCGGCGACCTTGCACGGAGCATGGCGCCGCGCAGGGTGAGGTAGGGGACCTGGCAAGTGAACCGGGGGTGCCCTGCGTCGTCAGCCGTCGCAGGAGCACCCCCCTGGTCATTGTAGGCCACCATACCGGCCGTGCGAATGCACGGACGGTATGGGTTCATGTTCCGACCATTCTCCGGCGAGGGAGACACGTCTCCCTCCGCCTTCCTCCCTGCTTCATCCCTATAAATACCCCCCGCTGCTCCACCGACCAGGGCAGCCTGGATCTGACGGAGAAAACCCCCAGCTTTCTTCTCTTCTTCCTCCGGCAGACGCTCACCAGCTCCGGCGGCTTCCTCCCCCTCCACCTCTTCGCTCTGCCGCAATACCAGCAGCAGAGACCTCCTCCCCTGCTCTTCCCGCGCCACGCCGCACCCAGCTGGCGCCTCTCCAGCCCTCTGCTCGCCGCCGCCCCTCTCCCTGAGCATCGTCTTCTCCGGCGACAGTCGATACGACTGTCGCCCTGTTCCTCCCCCTTCGTCCCTGCAAGTAAGTTAGACCTACTCCCCTTCTTCTCCTCTTTCTTTCCCCGCTTTCAATTTAGTCAATTAAACCCTCGACCGCTCCTGTTCACCCTCATCCTCTCCGCCTCCGACCA
The DNA here is from genome assembly GCA_037157565.1 of Thalassia testudinum. Lineage (NCBI taxonomy): Eukaryota > Viridiplantae > Streptophyta > Magnoliopsida > Alismatales > Hydrocharitaceae > Thalassia > Thalassia testudinum. The sequence goes on from JAZHRO010000073.1 coordinate 159,491,242, forward strand.
CCCTCCGGCGAGCCGCTCCCATCACCTCAGCGACCCACACGGCTCGCCGACCACCGCAGAACCTCCGCCTCCTCACCCTGATCCTCTTCCGCCCCTCCACTTCCCACCAAACACCCTCTGCAGATCCACCGAACACACCCACTTCCTCGCTCACAGTTTGACCTAGGACGACCTGTTAGCTCCATCTCGCCCCTTGCAGACCCCCTGACCACCTTCGCCGTGCCACGGCGAAGGTCCCCCGCCTGTCTGATTTGGCCGAGAGGCCGTTCTTCTGTGACCAGGTGACTCGCCCGCCGTCGCCATTACTGCGCAGGCAGAGCTGCTTCACCTGCAGGTGCAGGCACGCCTTCGCCCAGGGTTGACTCCCAGGTTGCGCAGGGACTCTCCGCGAAACGTCCCTGGTTCACAGACGGGGCGAAGGCCGCGCGGGAAGCCACGATCGCCCACTGCTCCATCCGCGACGCGCGCTCAATTGGGGTGGGACATTTAGTCCCACCTCGGAACCTCTCGGAGGCGCGCGGACGCATAAAGGCAAAAAGTGCCTTATGCTGTCTGCCTCCTGACCACGGGGTGAGGTCCCTCTCACCCGACCCGACCCGGCCTCGTCCGTGACCACGCTCCGCGGACCTGGCCCGACCCGATTAGACTGACCTGCACTCCTCGCCCACCACGCACGCCGGTGGGCCTGGACCCGGGCCTGACCCGAACCCGATTACCCGGTAGCGCTCTGGGAGAGCTTCCGAAGAGTGATTTCAGAGAGAAAGAGAAACGCGGGGGAGGGGGGTAGAGTAGGTTTTTGCCCTCTGATGCTGAACTCTTGAGCGTGCAGGCACAGGTGAAGGACTGCGGAAGAAGAAAAACTGAAGCGGCACTGTAGCATCCGTGGGTTAAGTCGTCTGATTGGAAAATCAGACGACGTACTGAAGACAGGTGAAGACAAAGAAGAAGAAGAAATGAAGAGAAGCAAGAAGCAAGAAAAGAAGAAGAAGATCTGAAGAAAAAGAAAGAAAGAAAACAAGGAAGAACAGAAGACAGAAGAAGAAGAGCACGAGGGGAAGATCTGAAGAAAGCAGAAGAAGAAGAAGAAGAAAAAGAAAGAAAGAAAACAAGGAAGAACAAAAGCCAAAGAGGAAGAAAGAAGAGAAGAAGAAGAAGCCAAATTTTCATCTCCCTCTCTCTCTCTCTCTTTATTTTTGTAATAGAACTTGTATATCTCTAGAATACAACTTGCTCCCTGAGTTCGACCTCGGGAACTCTTTCATTTTTCCGAGTAAAAAATTTTATATGAAACGTTGGTAACAACCGGCTTTACTACAATGTTATAACAAATACAAAACCGACGTCTTCATTTTTGGCGCCGTTGCCGGGGAGCAACGGCTATTCTAGAGGTAAACATTCCTGTTTCTTTTAATTTCTGATAATCTCCTCTCTTTTGTGCAGCTACAGGAACTCAAGAAGACAAGCAACCACACAACCACTCCGAAGACAGGTAAAATCTTTTCTCTCACTATTAACCCCTACACTCTAAAGAGGAAGAAAAGAAAAGAACAAGCAATATAGGGCTAACCTGTCTTCCATACTTAGTAACCATAAAAAGTTGCATGTTTTCAACTCATCACTCCTGCACACTATTAAGGGTATTTAAGGGCTAACACATTCTTGCTTGAGCCCTAATTGCCCAACAAAGAGTTAAATGGACCAAGTAGAGCCAACATAAGGTCAAACATTAGGATTTCAGTAGAGACACACCCCTTAATCAAGAATTGAGGAAATCCAAAAGAGGTGTGCCCAAGCCATTGATTGAAAATAATTAACAAGAAAAATCCTAAACAATTGGCTCTCTCTAAACACTTGAACCCTAAAAGACAGGACCTAAAAGCTCTTAAAGAAAACAAGAGGTAAAGTTGACCCCTTTGGGTTAACCAACCTTAAATTAGGTCACTCTTTGCACTTAAAAAGACTAAAGTTCAAGTGAAACCTTAAGCACCCTGATCTTAAAATTGGTAGACTTAAGAGGTCAAGATCCCCATTCTGGTCTACCTGGAACCGCAGTGACAAGAGAGGTCGGGTGGGGGAAACCCTGTAACCCATGGGGACGCTCTACCGTGTAGGGGTCTTCGCGGGACTCTCCCTCTCTGGCTGCCCAGGTAATTCTCAGGTGGACGATCTTTCTGATCAAGGGGTCCATCTGCCCCGAACCTCTATAGTCACCCAACAATTTTTGGGTGTCTTGATTGGGTCCAGCACCTGCTTATCTCATCCAGCCCTTCAGTATTTTTCAGGAGGTCCTTGAAACCTCCTATAGAAATTCACTCTCCCCGAGGTTAAGCCTCGGCTCCTTTGTTTTTGCAGAAATCATTCACATAGCCCCTCTTTCCTCTGATTCTGAACAAAATCCCCTTCTTCCATCTTGATTCAAACTTTGATTCTATTCCACCACCTGATCCAATTATGCAGCCTAATTACCTAGCAAGACTACCATTCAAGAAACCTGAATATCGGAGATCTATGAAAGATAAAATGATCGAGGATGCCATAAAATTCTATGAAAAAGAAGAAAAAACCTCAACACCAATAGGAGATATTCAGGTTGATGTCCCAACAACCACATCCTTCATCATAAACTGTGCCCAAATTCTATTGACTGGAATTTCAAAAGGATCAACCCGAGACATGCTCATGACAGGATACATTGAGATGGAAAAATTACACCAATCTGAATACCTTCAATGCTTAACAAATCCTGTACTTTGGGAACAACACCAAGATGCCCTTATAAAACGGGTAGAAATGATGAAATCAGTAGAACAAATTATCAACCAGAAATACCCGTATAAACCAGAAACAGAGGATGAACCATCTTGGAACAGTATTAAGGAACAATTCAGTTTCCCAGATCCCGGGATTGAGGCACAAAGTGGTTGTAAAATCCCAACCCAGATAGAAGACAATGTTGAATTAGGTTGGGATATTGCAGGAGAACACAATGCTGAGCCAACCCTAGGCCATGAATCACCAAGCTTAGAACTCCAAGACTCCTGCAATGACAAGATTAGAATTGAACCTCTGGAGGATATAAATTCCACCCCTTGTTTTGATAAGGTGACCCTCGAAGGTTATTCGGACTTAGGTTCTAATAATTCTACCCACATCCTAAGCCTAGAACCTAGATCTGAAACTTATTGGGAAGATTATGAGGCCCTTTATGAGAAAGATCAAATTTTTACAGAATATGAGTCCGGGCCTCTTTTTAATGAATATCCCTCTCCAACATCCTCAGGAAATCTGATCGATTTTTCAGAAAACATGCCAATTTATGATACAGAAACTGAGGAGTTGGATGAGCAAGATTTTAATGGGGTCTATCCTACCAGCTTAGAGCTTGAACAGAACATCTTTTTGAGCCCAGAATTGACATATAGGCTAGAACCCAGTCAGGCTGCTGATTCCACATCTGATGATTTCTGCTGTGGTGGAATTCATGATCATTTTCGCCAACTCTCCGACAATTTCAGATCTGACTATAATTGCGGAGAGATTCCCCTTCCTGAACACGCCAGGCCTATCTACGACCTCAGTTCACATGATTCTGACTCTGACTCTGACTCTGAGGTCCTGATTCCCGAGATCACCGATAACACAGAATCATTCCTTTTCGATCCTCAGGAACCAAAAACAGAAAATGCCAAGAGTGATTGCAACCAAGAATCCAAATTTTTTCTCGAATCCGATTTCTTTCACCCTACAAACACTCTTCCGGCATTTGATAGTTACCCAGAGGACTCTCTACAGAAAATCACCTATCATCTGTTTCTAGAAGAGCCCTCGTACACAATGGCCACCTCATCCGCACACACAGAACGGATCAAAACCTCTCCCAAACCCCGACCCGCAACCGGACTCAATTTCTATGCAGATTCACCTCTCACCGAGCCGATTGCATTTCCACATCGGGTTTCGAACATTGATCAGACTACATGCCATGCTCTATCATTCTCTGATCACCCCTGTAGGGTTCCTGCATCAACCACTGATTATCCTACGGGTCCCTACTCTGACCAGGCTGATTCGGCTCAGCCAAACCCTGCGTTTACACTTCCACATCCATCTGAGCTTCATAGTTTATGGTGGGCACCACACCTTTTTATCCACATCTATCAACCCACCAGATTGACTGGGTTTGGGCTGCATCATCAGCCTGTTGATCTGAACAAGCACCTGGTTGGACCAACCAGGCTCTTAATCAAGGTGCTTGTCTTACAAAACTCCGCTGATTTGACCATCCCCTCTCCATCGCATTTCCCGCTTGGCTGAAGGCATCAAATTTAGCGCTCAACGGGAGGCAGCCCGTCATTCTCCTTGAAAACCTGAAACTTGTTCTGACAGCTTTTTGCACTTGAAGTTCACACTTTAGGACAGCCGACTCCACCTCAGGTGCTTGCATCTGAGATTAGAAATCGTCCGCAACAGTCACCCCGACCCATTCACTCATCAAAACAGCTATCCTAATGTATGAACTTAGTTGAATAAAAACCCCTAGGTTACAATGAGGACATTGCAAATCTTAGGCATGGGGGGGTAGGAAAGTGCAAAAACTTGTAGGAAAAGGTTTCAAACAAAAAAATTCACATATGCCAAAAACACCATAAAAATTAAAAATTTTTGAAAAAGAATAAGAGGAAAGAGGAGAAAGGAAATTTTGTGAAGGAGAAGGAGAAAAGAAACAAAATGAAAAAGGAGCACAAAATTATGAGAAAAGGTGATAGTCATTAGTAAGGAACTAAGGAATTAACCTAAGTTCTAGACCTCATTCAAGAAAATAACTGAAAAGTGCACAATAAGATTAGTAAGAATGCAAACCTTAGGCATTCTTGAATAGACTCTTAGTACTCATTAAGATCTGGACACTCCTCAAGAGGTTGAGGAAAATGAAAAGCTGAAGTATTAGGTCTAAGGCTTAGGAAGTATTCGGCCTCGTTAACTAATTTTTGGTTTACGGGACTCAGTAACCTAAGCACCCTAATCTCACACACAGCCTGGTTCAGTAAGCGTAAAAATCAGAATCACGCAGAAGCGTCGCAAAAATCTGAAAAGAACACCTAGAATAGGAATGGCCGATCAACACAAGTTGATTTGGACGAGTTCCCAGCGCGGAGAGGCGGGAAATCCCCTCGAAGATGCGTAACAAAATATCATCTCCTCGGTGCTTGTCTCTTAGGATATTTACATATCCTACGGGGGGCATGTAAGCACTCTGCTGGTTCAGATTCCATGGATGGCATTATCTCGAAGTGTCAATTGCCAGGGTCTGGATTCGGCCACGGAATACCATGGATGGGATTATCTCGAAATCTCAATAGCCAGGGTTCCGGGGGTTGCCATGGGCGGTGCTATCTCGAAGCATCGATCGCCAGGAACCCTTGAGGATTGATGATGGGAGCAAGGAATCTGATACAGACCGTGTTGAAAAGCCAATCCTAGGCTAGAACTAAAAAGAAAAAGAGAGAGAAAACTCTCCAAACAGAAAAAAACTTTCTATCTCTCTCTTACAAAACGCACTGCGAACTGGGCCAGGGCTAAAATCATTTCAAGCACGGGTGCTTTAACCACGAAGTCCAATAAACCTTAGGTTAGTTCTTGCGGGCCTTAAAAACCTTTGCTAAAAGACTGAGGCTAAGGCTAGACAGATTTGGATCTTGATTGGTACTAGAGTATCTTTTAGGCCTATGGTCAGTATTCTAACCTAATCTATGCTCAAATAAAAAAGGCACTTATCTAAAACCATTAAAAACTTCATGGTCTAGAACAAGGGTTGAAACCTTAAGTTTTTGCTAAGGGACTAGCAAAAGCTAGGCATGGGGGTATGATGAGAACCTCATCATGAGCCATAACTAGCTCATTTTGACCCAATACAAAGGATAAAAGCTCCTACATATCTCAAGGAAAGGCTTAACTCAGAGAATTCTGAGTTTGAGAAGGAAACCAGTCATAAGGGGTAAAAGTGCAATTTTACCAGTATAATCTGCATACAGGGTAATTCAGGGCCCAAACACAGGTCAAAACAGCTTAATAAGAATAAAAGTGGAATGAGATGATCTAGCAAGGGCTACAGCACTTCCAAGGAACCAAATGATAATCTGTAACCCTAAAATAACCCACTTCAATTCACAAGGTTCGAGGCAAAGTAAAAATAGAATAAACCCTCTAAAATTCATAGAAAAATAATCTCTAGGGTTTAGAACCTTCAATTTGGCCTTTAGAACCCATTTTGACCTACATTGAGAACCATGCCCAATTAATAACTTAATTTGGGTTTTTGCGCAAATTGACCGGTCGAACAAGGTTTAAGATGAAAATAAAATTCACCATCAGATTCCTTAGGTCCTAATTAGTCATGTATAAAAACTTGAGCCTAAGAAGAAACCTCCTTGACCGACTTTACACTTTGGTCCTCATATATTTACTCTTTGGCCCTCAACTTTTGAACCCTCGCATTTTGGCCCCTAATTCTCCTTCGTTCTTTGCAATCAGGTCCCTCCTGCAAAACCCTGCCAGCACCATGCTCCGGCGACCTTGCACGGAGCATGGCGCCGCGCAGGGTGAGGTAGGGGACCTGGCAAGTGAACCGGGGGTGCCCTGCGTCGTCAGCCGTCGCAGGAGCACCCCCCTGGTCATTGTAGGCCACCATACCGGCCGTGCGAATGCACGGACGGTATGGGTTCATGTTCCGACCATTCTCCGGCGAGGGAGACACGTCTCCCTCCGCCTTCCTCCCTGCTTCATCCCTATAAATACCCCCCGCTGCTCCACCGACCAGGGCAGCCTGGATCTGACGGAGAAAACCCCCAGCTTTCTTCTCTTCTTCCTCCGGCAGACGCTCACCAGCTCCGGCGGCTTCCTCCCCCTCCACCTCTTCGCTCTGCCGCAATACCAGCAGCAGAGACCTCCTCCCCTGCTCTTCCCGCGCCACGCCGCACCCAGCTGGCGCCTCTCCAGCCCTCTGCTCGCCGCCGCCCCTCTCCCTGAGCATCGTCTTCTCCGGCGACAGTCGATACGACTGTCGCCCTGTTCCTCCCCCTTCGTCCCTGCAAGTAAGTTAGACCTACTCCCCTTCTTCTCCTCTTTCTTTCCCCGCTTTCAATTTAGTCAATTAAACCCTCGACCGCTCCTGTTCACCCTCATCCTCTCCGCCTCCGACCACCCTCCGGCGAGCCGCTCCCATCACCTCAGCGACCCACACGGCTCGCCGACCACCGCAGAACCTCCGCCTCCTCACCCTGATCCTCTTCCGCCCCTCCACTTCCCACCAAACACCCTCTGCAGATCCACCGAACACACCCACTTCCTCGCTCACAGTTTGACCTAGGACGACCTGTTAGCTCCATCTCGCCCCTTGCAGACCCCCTGACCACCTTCGCCGTGCCACGGCGAAGGTCCCCCGCCTGTCTGATTTGGCCGAGAGGCCGTTCTTCTGTGACCAGGTGACTCGCCCGCCGTCGCCATTACTGCGCAGGCAGAGCTGCTTCACCTGCAGGTGCAGGCACGCCTTCGCCCAGGGTTGACTCCCAGGTTGCGCAGGGACTCTCCGCGAAACGTCCCTGGTTCACAGACGGGGCGAAGGCCGCGCGGGAAGCCACGATCGCCCACTGCTCCATCCGCGACGCGCGCTCAATTGGGGTGGGACATTTAGTCCCACCTCGGAACCTCTCGGAGGCGCGCGGACGCATAAAGGCAAAAAGTGCCTTATGCTGTCTGCCTCCTGACCACGGGGTGAGGTCCCTCTCACCCGACCCGACCCGGCCTCGTCCGTGACCACGCTCCGCGGACCTGGCCCGACCCGATTAGACTGACCTGCACTCCTCGCCCACCACGCACGCCGGTGGGCCTGGACCCGGGCCTGACCCGAACCCGATTACCCGGTAGCGCTCTGGGAGAGCTTCCGAAGAGTGATTTCAGAGAGAAAGAGAAACGCGGGGGAGGGGGGTAGAGTAGGTTTTTGCCCTCTGATGCTGAACTCTTGAGCGTGCAGGCACAGGTGAAGGACTGCGGAAGAAGAAAAACTGAAGCGGCACTGTAGCATCCGTGGGTTAAGTCGTCTGATTGGAAAATCAGACGACGTACTGAAGACAGGTGAAGACAAAGAAGAAGAAGAAATGAAGAGAAGCAAGAAGCAAGAAAAGAAGAAGAAGATCTGAAGAAAAAGAAAGAAAGAAAACAAGGAAGAACAGAAGACAGAAGAAGAAGAGCACGAGGGGAAGATCTGAAGAAAGCAGAAGAAGAAGAAGAAGAAAAAGAAAGAAAGAAAACAAGGAAGAACAAAAGCCAAAGAGGAAGAAAGAAGAGAAGAAGAAGAAGCCAAATTTTCATCTCCCTCTCTCTCTCTCTCTTTATTTTTGTAATAGAACTTGTATATCTCTAGAATACAACTTGCTCCCTGAGTTCGACCTCGGGAACTCTTTCATTTTTCCGAGTAAAAAATTTTATATGAAACGTTGGTAACAACCGGCTTTACTACAATGTTATAACAAATACAAAACCGACGTCTTCACTAACCCTTAAGAAATTCACCTATCTGAGGAGTCTGATGTTACCAGTGTAAGCCATTTACCCCAGATAGAGTGCCCTAGGGGATCTACTGAGATTTTAGATGATTCTAAACCTCGGGTACATAATGAATGGTTTGATGAGAAGGATGAATTATATGAGGAACCCACATTCAACATTTGGAGTGACATTAAGGGTGATTATGTCTTATTCGAAGAATTAACCCCTCAGGATGTCACAAATTTGATCAAATTAGGTTTCCTTAGCACACCTATTTATGATATCCCTCCTCATGATGAAATAATGGAAAATGTGGAAGCAACTTCTGAGATTTATGTGGATTCGCATATAGACTCCAGGGAGGATTTGAGTAAAGAACAAGAACCCAGGGATGACATTGATAGGATAATCCCTAGATCTGTTGCTTCCAACCTGCCTTCATACAATTGGGAGCTACCCTCAAATTTACCTATCTCTAAAGGCGAAAATTTGACTCCATGTGCAAAAATGATCACTGATGAAGTGCAGGAAGATACTTGTGATAGTACAAGGGATGCTAGGGATGCGATTGAGGAATTAGGAAGATTGTTAGGGATGAACACCGAGCCAACTAAACCCAACTTAGATCTTATGACCATCCTGCAACCTCAAAACTTGGACACCCTAGATGATCCTTGGCTTAAAGACATGCTTACTACTATTTTGACCGGGTGGCTTAACAAACCAATATCTCTTGTAATGGGGTACTGGGTATGGATTAATGCTTTCTATGGTCAGTCCATCACCCTGGGTGTTTATCTCTGCACCATTCCTTCCCTATCTCTTTTGGAGGATCCTTGTCATCCTCCCCTTACCCCTTTGGAGGTTGTTATGCCAATTTATCCTTTAGAACCTCCTTTAGTGACTTAGGAAGATTTTATTCCCATCATGGTTGAGCAAACATTTGCTATCGGGATTCATCATCAGCTCGCCAACATCCTAGGTTACCTATTTTCTGGGCCAGCATTACTTTGCTCATTTTTAGGGCCTATTTATGTGATCCTTGAGCCTGTTTTGCAGGTTCTTTGGCTACTCGGCTACCAACAAAATAACGGTAGCCCAACTCTGACCCAGGTAATACCCTTCTATGCAATGGGGACATTGCACATTTTAGGCATGGGGGGGTGTACTTGGGGATATACATAGCATTTATACATAGTGCATTCATGCATTTTGCATTGCATACATGTTCATTGATTAAAAAAAAAATTATAGTATTGAGCTTAACTGGCTGAGCCCTGCATTCTTAGGTATAAGACCATAACTTTAGGTTAGATTAAGTTGACTCTAGGTGTCTAACTTTAGAAGCTAAGTTGAGCTACTAGCTTTAGACCTTTACGGTCCTTTGTGGACTTAAAAACTTAAGTAGGAGTTAAGTTGCGAACCATTCCTCAAGAGGTTGAGGAAGGAAAGCTAGGGATTAAATAAACGGCTGGGTAGTACCTGGTGTCTTTTTCTACCTTTTGGTTTACGGGTCCTCGTAACCTAAGCATCCACATTTCACATACACTTGATCTTGTGTAAATAGTGATCAACCTAATTCATTTCTTAAAGAAAATTTGGCTCTCTTAGTTTTGACTTAGAAGAAGCTTGAAAACACAATTTGATTGGAAGAATTCCTGCCGTAGGAGAGGTGGAGTATATACTTACCTTGAGGATGCGATGATAACATGTCACCTCCTCAGCGCTTGTCTCTTAGGATGTCCATCCTACTGGGGGCATGTAAGCGCATTGTGTGGTTTAGGTACCATGGGTAGCCCTATCTCGAAGTGCTGATTGCCACAAGCCTGAATTCGCTTAAGAAATCCATAGGCGATACTATCTCGAAGTGTCGATTGCCAGGAGTTCTTGGAGTCGCTATGGGCAGTGCTATCTCGAAGTATCGAAAGCAAGGCACCCTTCGAGGTTTGGTGATGGGGACAATGAATCCGACACAGACCGTGTTGATAGCTGATTTAAGGTTAGACTTAAAGGAATCAAACAAAAATATATATATTAAAAAAAAAATCCTTCTTACTCTCTTTCTAAGTTGGCAATCATACCAACCTCAAATAACTAAGACCAATGCACATGCATGGATGCTTTAATCTCTGGGACCAATAAACCCTAGGGTAGAGTTAGAAATCAAGGAAAACTGTGCTTGCAACTCGTCCTTAGCTGACCTAGTCTGTAACTCAACAACTACTTGGGTACCTTATGGTCTAGGGTTAGATGGCTCAACCTAATTTCTATGGAAAGGTCAATTGAGTTAGCTTGGATAACTTGGAGTGTTAAGTCATGCTTGGATTTGCTAGGGACTAGCAAAAAATAGGCATAGGGACATTTGATAAGCTCAATTTGTGAGCTAATTAAACGTCTAAATGCCTAAACTTTAAGGTAACACATCAATTTATTTGGTATGCATTAGGATATAAATAGATTAATTTATATTTTGACTTAATTACATAATTCATGTATTGCATTCATAATTAAATACATTTGTAATTGACTTAGAATGACATGTAATTAGGTGCATTACATGCATTGTTATAATTAATATAGAAGTTAAGGGCTTGTGTATAAATAATCCTAATATTTTATTATATTGTTATTCTTCTTCTTCTGCAGGAACGGCTCCGCTTCCTCTGCGGCCATTCACTCTAGCCACAGCTGCGAGCATTCCTCCTCTGTGAAAAGTGGATCTGGAGCCTTCAATGCACACGCTCCACTTCAAATCCTTGCAGCCACAGCTACAAAGGAGGAGGAGAGTCGCCATCTTCGCGTAGGCCTCCACCCCGATTCATCACTGTGCAGAGAGTGCACCACTCTCGCCTACTCCACCACCACCGACCTCCGTGGCAACAAGCCTCCACCACCGTGGGTGTGTGGCGTGACAGGCCACATCGCCATTTGGAGCTTGTTTGCATTACCGTGAGCACCCCAGCGTGCAACACCCACACTGCCATCACCACCAACCACCACTGTAGCCATTGCAACTCCACGCTGCAACTCCACGCCCTGCACCTTCATCTCCCCCGTTAGTTAAGATGTCCGGGAAGTTTCTCGGACGTCTGACGCTCCCTGCTGCACCTCCACACAGCAACTCAGCAGCCCTCGCCCGCAGCGTAGGCCTTCATCCCCTCTCTGTGCATACTCTCCACCATCTTCCTTTCCTTCACACGTCGTCGCCCAGCTCACGCAGTAGCTGCAACTACAGCAATACGTGCAGCTAGCAGTTGCACGTACATCCAGCAGCATGCCATAGCCTCCCACTCTCGGCCTGAACCGCGCTCATGCACCACCTTCTCCTCGCGCGTAGGCGCCCACCGCCATTCTTGCGCTACGCCCAGCAGGATCGCCGCACGCACCACCACCTGCCTGAGCCTCCGCGCACGCACGCCCAACGCCTGCCCGAGCCGCCCCGCATGCACCGTGTGCGCCTCCTCGCTGCCATCCTCACCATCTTCGCCCACGCCTCTCCACACAGTAGCAGTAGCAACCACCTCCAACGTGCATCTCCCCGCTGTTTCCCCTCGCCTCCAAACCACGCACCACGCCTCATTGATGCATGCCCACACTCTCACGCCCCATGCGTGGCCAGCTCAAGTCGAGCTCCTCTCTGTGCCCCCAACAGCAAGCAGCAACCGCCACCTCTCCTTCTCCAGCAACAACAGCAGCAGGAAACACCCAACATACCCACCACCGTCTCCTCCTCACCGCTTGCGTCACCTCCAGCCATCATTCGCCATGTTGCCACCACCGTCGAGTAGCCCTCGGCCCACTTGACCTTCACCACGCTCGCCACTGCCTCCAACCCTCTCCTTCATGCATGCGACCAAGGGGAAGGATTTCCCTTGTTTCGCTACAGTAACAGCCACATTAAAAATTACATTTACATGCCATTGAGAGCTTCATTTTTAGTTAAATATTTGAAGATATATTGTGGCATTTGCTGGCCTGCCCCTCTACTCTTCTCTATTTCTCCTGCATTCTTTTTATATCTCTTCCTCCATTTTATTAGTCTCACCTAAGTTAAATGTTATACTATATTTGTGAGCAAATGTCTGGTAGTGATAGATTTGCGAGAGGGGATTTTTGTTTTATGAATATCTTATTATGTTAATTTTATGATCATATCCTTCATCTTTCTCATAAATATGATTCCAGTTTTATCTCACATTGATTTCTTAATCTAAAGGGGATTTTACCTTGATTTTTTTGGGAGAAGCAAATAGTGAACATTTGATTTCAATAGTAGCAAGTTTTAAATAGGCCATTGCCTCCCTGTGTTCACGACTTGCTCTTCTTCGAGTGGTTTAATTTTAATTCAATATTTTGATTAGTTAATTTTTCACCACTTAGAAATACAACAACAAATCATCTTAATCATCATTTTTGAAAGCAAAAATCGACTCGTTAGCAATGAACCTTGCACATGTAGATGCTACACATGTGCGGTCATGAGAAGGTTAATGTATGTGGTTGTCTAAGTAATATAATTTTGTTGTGGATGTTAGTTATATAAGATTTCTTTGAATTGATGCCAGTTTCTTATGTTGGATGGTGATTGTTCGTCGCTTTGAAATGAGTTTTAAAATCATCGCATTGCAGTATAGGTCGAATCAGCGTGAAAAATAAATACAATTTATTACTCGAATTTGAAGTCCGAGATCAAACACAGGGAGCAATATGGCAATTTAAAACTCAAGATCACAATCAAAGAATTTGCAATCAATAAAGATATGTAAATGAAATCCAATGTTGAGAATGCAAAAAGATGAGAGGGTAAAATGATGATTTGAATCACCAAATTATCCTATAATGTTAAGCTTTAGCAAGCTACTCAAAGTAACATATCAGATAAGCTAAGCACAACCAACAGGCCAAGGTATTAGATATCAAACGACAGATTTAGGCTCAGACGCCTTAACAAAGGCAAAGGCCTCTTCTTCAAATTCTTTAAGCCTCAGGGAAAGGCTTCTGTCTTCTCTTCCTTCCCTTCTTCTTCTTCCCTTAGCTTCAGAGAAGGCGCAACACAGGACTTAGCACACCAGCAGAGGCAAAGGCCTCTTCAGATCTCTCAAGAGTCATGAGGAGGGCGGTAGAGCAAAACCCCCCCTCTCTTCTCTTTTCCTCTTCTTCCTCTCATAGACCAAGCAAACCAGACCAAACCCGAGTATTCGGGTAAACGGATCAAGCCAAACCGTGGGGTGTGAGTGCGGGCGAGGGCGTGCGTGGGCACGTGCGAGGGGACCTCACCTCATGCTATTGAGGTGAACAGCCTATAGTAGAAAATCAATTTATCTCCGTGCAGCGCTTCGTCAACTACCAATGTGGGACTAAAGTCCCACCCTTCTTCGCGTGCGCTACAGGTAGTGAAGAAGCCTCCAATTGGTGCAATTGTAGGCACTGATGGTCCCAGTCAAGGACCTGGGAAGGGTCCTGAGACCACTCCACGTGAACTGGGGTAGAAACCTAGAGCAGACATGGTCGAAGGACTGAAGAAGTGGTCAGTGCAGTCGGGCGGTGGCGGAGCTTCGGTGAGAGACCTGCAAGCACGAAAATGGCCTCACGGTCACATTAAATATGCTTAGGAGGATCGCCTGAGGACGGCGAACATGATGGTGGCCTTGGTGGTGTGCAGGAGTGAGTCAAGAGGTTAGATGACCTCAAGATGGCAGTGCAGTGAGCGTGGAGTTTGGTAGGTGATTGGGGTGAGCGATAGGTGGATTTAGGTTAGGGCTTTAGTCGGTGGAGTTGTGGCGAAGCTGATGAGGGTGGTAGTAGTGAGTTTCAAGTAGTGTAGTGGTGTGTAGGCATTGCCGGAGCATCGTCGGAGGCGAAGAAGATGAAGTGAGAGGGGCGGCGATTAGCGGTTGTGTGTGTGTTGCGAGGATGGAAAAATAGTGTAGAGAGGGAAAGGGAGAGATAGAGAGACTTAAGGATATGGCTAAGAGGCGGAGGGCTCCAGTGTTGGTCTACCAAAGCCAGCGAAGGAGGAAGAAGCGACGAGGTGGCGGCGATGGCTCATACAGAGGAACGCCCTCCCTTTGGCTAGGGAGGGTCGCGACGAAGAGAGGAAGAACTTAGGCCGTCCAATTTGATGGTTGGACAGCCGGAGGAGGGGGATCCAAGGAGTTCACCGAGGTAGAGTTGTTTGGTGGCTGGAGAGGGTAGATTAGGGTGATTTGACTCCCAAAAACTTGCTGAAGAGCTTGGCCGTGTGACATGGGATCTTTTATAGGCCATAGGAAGCCCTTCCAAGCTTGGAAAGATGCTTCCAAGCTCGGAAGGTTTTTGCGAAATAGGACACCCGAATCTTTGAAAGGTTCACATGGCCTTTGGGGAAAGAATTGGAGCCTAAGGAATGGCTCAAATGGAAGAGAATTCCTTGACGAACTTCCCTTTCAAATTTGAGAGGGATTCGTCAAGGAATCAAGGAGTTCTTGCCAAATTTAGGTTGTCGGAGTTTGTAGGAATAGGATTCATGGAGATAGGGACCTATTTGTAAAAATGATGACAAAGTTAGGGGTCTATTTGTAAGGATTTTGAAAGTTAAGGGTATGTGTGTGATAAAAAGGAATTAGACAGGACCAAATTGCAAACTAGGTCAAGATAATATCAGATTTGACCCAAATTTTGGTACAAACCTAATTTGGACCTAAGGAATCCAATGGTGAAGTTGAATTTTGGTTTTGACCAAGTTTGACTGGGTAATTTATGCAAAAATCTAAATTAGGGCAAATGTCAGTCTGAGACTTTGTTTTGGGTCAAGACGGGTTCTAATGGTCAAATTGAAGGTACCAACCCCTAGAGAATATTTTTCTATGAATTTTAGAGGGTTTAGGTGATTTTTATTCTGACCAGAACCTCAGTTAATTAAGCGGGTCTATTTTTAGGATTTCAGAAGTCATTTAATTCTCAAAACACGCGAAAATCCTTTTCTGTCTGTTCTAACTCACTTGTTAGCCTTTTAGGACCATTTGACCTTTAATTAACCCCTAAGAAAACCCGTGGTTATTCTGCATTCAAGATATGATGGTAAAATTCCAATTTTAACCATGTTTTCTTGTCTTTCTCTCAGAATGATTTTACAATGAATTACAGTCCTCTAGCAGTTATGTAAGAGCATTTAATGACTTAATCAGATCATTTTGAGCTAGTTATGGCTTATGATGGTGTTCCCATCATACCCCCATGCCTAGCTTTTGCTAGTCTCTTAGCAAAATCTCACGGAATTAACTTAAATTCTAGACCATGCCTTCTTATGCTCAGAACTCTGATGTGTGCTTTTTTTTTGTAGATTAGATCAGAATGCTGATAGTAGGCCTAGAGGTACTCAAGTACCAACCAAGATCAGGACCTGACCAGCTCTAGCCTCAGTCCGCCACGAAGGTTTCTAAGGCCCACAGAACTAACCTAAGGTTCGTTGAACTCCGCGGTTGAAGCACCTGAGCTTGTAACATGTTTTAGCCCAGGTTCAGTTTGCAATGTGTTTTTGTAAGAGAGAGACATAAGATGTTTTTATTTTTGAAGAGTTTTATCTCTCTTTTCTTTCTTTATTTCTAGCTTCGGATTGGCTTTACAACACGGTCTGTATCGGATTCCTAATTCCCACCATCAATCCTCGCAGGGTCCCTGGCAATCGATGCTTCGAGATAGCACTGCCCATGGCAACCCCCAGAACCCTGGCTTTCGAGATTTCAGGATAATCCCGCCCATGGCGTTCAGTAGCTAAATCCAAACCCTGACAATTGACATTTCGTGATAATGACGCCCATGGCATCTGAACAAGCACAAAGTGCTTACATGCCCCCGATAGGATATTTAGATATCCTAGGAGACAAGCACCGAGGAGACAGTATGTTATTATGAATCTTCGAGGGAAATTTCTCACCTCTCCCCGCCGGGAACTCTTCCAAATCAACTTATGTTGATCAACCGCTCCTAATCTAGGTAGCTTTTTCTTAAAATAGGTTTATGCATTTTGCGTGATTTTGATAATTAAGCGCACTGAACCAGACTGTGTGTGGATTGGGGTGCTTAGGTTACTGAGTCCCGCAAACCAGAGGTCAGTTAACGAGGTCGAATAATCCCTAAGCCTTAGACCTAGTACTTAAGCTTCGCATTTTCCCCAACCTCTTGAGGACTATCCAGATCTTAACAGATACTTGAATTTTTAAGCCTAAAATCACAGCCCAAGAGGCCTAAGATCAACGTTCATACTAATCTCTTTTTGTCACTTAGCACTTTTTGTCTTTCATTTTCTTTCTTTTTGATTTGGTTTAAAACTAAGTTGATTCCTTAATCTTTTACTAATGACTATCTCTTTTTTTCTTTTCAAATTGTGCTTCTTTTTGACATTTATATCACCTCCCCTTTTCCTCCTAAAAAATGAGATGCAATTAATTCACTCAAAATTTCCTCCCTTCTCCATTTTTTTGTTCTTTTTCAGTTTTTTATTTTTTTGGTTTTTGGAATATGTAATTTTTTGATGAAACCCTTTCTTGTGAAGTGATTTTCACAGCGTTTTGCACATTAATATCCCCCCATGCCTATGATTTGCAATGTCCTCATTGTAAATTAGGTGGGTTCGAGTTCAGCTTAGATCGTACATTAGAACAGGTGTTGGGTGGGTGGACTGGTCAAGGTGACTGTTGCGAGCGATTTCAAGCTCTGGTATAGGTACCAGAGGTGGAGTCGGCTGTTCTAATGGACGAACCCTAAAGTGCAATATGAGTTTAGCATAACATGTGTCAAGAAGGGTTTCGGGTTTTTCAACAAGATGGCGGGTTGCCTCTCGTTAAACGCTGAGTTTAACACCATCGGCCGTGTGCAATGAGCTCAGGGAGAATGGAGGGCAAAAGATACCTCAGCCAAGTTTGAGTCAGTGAGTTCGACGAACAGTTTGAGTCTTTGGCCGTTCACGACAAAAAGTGCAGAATCAAGGCTGAGTTCGCTAATTTCAATGGCTCAATTTCGAAAGATACGTCTCACCAAGAATGGTCCAATCCATTTTGATCTGAGTTTTCCTGGGAATAGTTTGAGTTTGGCATCAAAGAGTAGAACTTTCTTACCAGGGTGGAAAGATTTTCATACAATATGTCTGTCATGGAAGGCCTTAACCCGCTTTTTATAGATACACGAATTCTCATATGCATCATTACGTAGTTCCTCAATCTCGCTCAATTGCAACCGGCAGTGTATTCCAGCCTTCACTAGATCCAGATTGCACTTCCGTACTACCCAATAAGCCTCTTTCTCTATCTCGACGGGAAGGTGACATGCCTTTCCATACACTAATATGAAGGGAGACATGCCTGATTGGGTCTTGTGGGCTGTCCTATAGGCCCACAAGGCTTCCGGAAGGTGAGTAGACCAATCCTTCCTATCAGGCCGAACAGTGACTTGAAGGATCTTCTTGATCTCTCGATTTGACAGTTCTACCAGTCCATTAGTCTAGGGGTGGTAAGGAGTCGAGATACGATGCAACACCCCATACTTTTTATTAGGGACTAGAAGTGCACATTGTCAAAATGAGACCTGCCATTGCTGATGATGGCCTTAGGAACCCCAAATCTGGTAAAGATGTTCTCCTGGATAAATCAGAGGACAACTTTATGATCACTAGTTCTCGTGGGGACAGCTTCGATCAATTTAGAGACATAATCAACAGCGAGTAGAATGTACACGAAGTCGTTAGATCCGGGAAAGGGTCCTATAAAATCAATTCCCTATATGTCAAAGATTTCGCACATAATAATCAGGTTCAAGAGAATTGGTAGTGTGGCCAGTGTGTGATTTGATTTTATTACTCGAATACAAAAATTCTCCGAGGTCGAACTCAGGGAGCAAGCTTGATTCTAGAAGTGTAGAAAATCACAATTTACAATAAAATACTATTTTACAAAAAGATTAGAGAGAGGAAGTAAAAATTTGTCTTCTCTTTTCTTTTCTTCTCTCTTTCTTCTTTTTCCTCCTTTCTCTTTGTCTTCAAATGTCTGACTCCATGGATCAGACGTCTTAAGTAGACGCTTACTACAGTGCTCGTGCTCTCCTTTCTTTTAGCTGCTGCTACTGCTGCTGCTTCTTCTTCTTCTTCTTTTCTTTCTCTTCAGCTGCTTGGTCTTCCTCTCTACGGCAGCTTCCTTCTCTTCTTTTCCCTTTTTCTCTGTCTCTACCTTCTCCTTCTTTAGTTGGCTTCCTGCTTGGTCTTCTTGGCTTCTTCTTCTTCTTTCTTGAGCTGCGTCTCCTTCTTCTTCAGTTTGCTTCTCCTCTTCCTCTTCTCCTGCCTTAGCTCCTTGGTGCGGCTAAGTCCTCGGCCGCTCCCTCCTTGCTTCTTCAGTTCCCTGCACAGGCATATGGTTAGGCAAAACCTAACCCTTACCCTCCCCGTGTCTCTCTCTCTCTCTGTTTCACTCTAGGGTTCGCTCTCCCAGAGCCTACTCGGGTATGCGGGTCGGGTAATGCGCCCGGGACCAGGCCCATCGACGTGTGGTGGTGGGCGAGGTGTGCACAGCTTAGGTAAATGGGTCGGGCCAGGTCCGCGGGGGGTCGTCGCGGACGAGGCCGGGTGAGCGGGTGAGAGGGACCTCACCCAGTGTGGTTGAGGTGATAGGCCTTAGTCACTTTTTCCCTTTATGTGTCGTGGGGCGCTTGAAAACGCCCGAGGTGGAACTATCTGCGCCCCTCCTCTCTTGTGCACCCGCAGCAGGGATTGCGAGCAATAGTCGCTGCAGTCGAGGTCTTTGCTGCCAATTGAAGACCTGGAGTTGTGCGCGGAAGTCTTCCGCGCAACCTGGGCGTGTCTCCTAGAGCTTCTTGAGAGCTTGCTCCAAGCTCGACATCAATGGCAGCGGAGGCATGAGACCTGAAAGCATGCAAACGGCCTCGTGGCCACGTCAGAAAGCTCTGCAGGCTTCGCCAGAGCACGGCGAAGTTACTGTAGTGGTCAGCGTGGCTCAGAGCGGCCTGGCCATGCGTGCCCAGGTCGGTCTGAGTCTGTGTGAGTGGGTTTGTTCGGGGGGAGGCGACAATGGGTGGCGCGGTCAGTGGAGGGTTGCAGGGTGATTAGTGGGTGGAGGTGATGCTCAGGGACCAGTTGGCGAGGGGTGGAGCTGTCTATGGTGGTGAAATGGCCTCGCCAGAGTTGGTGGTCGGAGGTGGAGATGGCGATGGTGGATAGTGTTGTCGAGGGGTCGAAATAACCAATTGATAGAGGGGAAATACAAGGGAGAGTAAGGAGAGCTTAACTATGAGTCCAGAGTGAAGGGGGGATGCGGAGGTGGAGAGCGGCCTGTGTTGCCGTCGCCGGAGACGAAAGCGCCCAGAGGAAGAGACGGCGACGAGGAAGAGGGGATGGAGGGTGCCCACTGGTATGGCGCGGTGCGGTGGAAGACGGCGGAGGTAACCCTGCCACTGGTATGGTTGCAGGGCGATGAGAGGGGAGAGGGAGTGTCGCCGGAAGCTCTAGGAGAATGGCTGGAGTAGGGAGGAGAGGAATTGGAGGGGATTCTCGGGCCAAATGGAGCTTGAGGATGCGGTGAGGCGTGCTGCTCCTTAAATAGGCGAGGGCTAGCAGGGAAATGCGTGAGAGTGGTGGGAAAAGTCTCGCCGGAGTTGAGGTAGACGGAGACCCATATCTCTCGTGCGTTCGCACGAGAGGTATGGCGGCCGACAGGGCATGGGAGCCGGCCCATGCGGTAGGGGGCTTTGTAGAGAGCCTCCCTTTCAAATCTGGGGCCAGCTCCCCATGCATGCGTGGCGCCATCCTCCGTGCAAAGTCACCGGAGGTATGGCCTACGCAGAGGGTGGTAGAGGGACCAGATTGAAGAAATGACGGAAAATATAGGGGGATATTTGCAATGTTTCAAAAAGCTAAGGGTCAAAAAGTAATTATTGAGGACTATTTTGTAAAGTGGGTCAAGACGACCTTCCCTTAGGTCCAAATTTTGGTATGAACCTAATTTGGACCTAAGAAATCCAATGGTGAAGTTGGATTTTAGGTTTGACCATGTTTGACCGAACATTTTGTACAAAAACGTAAATTAGGTCAAAAATTGGGTATGGTCCTCAATCTAGGTCAAAACAGGTTCCAACGGCCAAATTGAAGGTTATAAACCCTAGAGGATATTTTTCCATGATTTTTTAAAGGGTTTAGTTGATTTTTATCTTTCCTAAAATTTCGTGGATTAAAGTGGGTTTATTTTAGGGTTACAGAATGTCATTTAATTCCCAGATTTTGTCATAACCCTTTTCTGACCAAATCATCCCACTTTTTCTCTTATTAAGTCCACTTGACCTATGTCTAGATCCTTAGAAATCCCGTTCATGCACTGTAATGGTAAAATTACAATTTTACCCCTTGTATAATGTTTTATTCTCTGATTAGCAATTCCTTGATTTAGGCCTTCCCTTAGGTTATGTAGGAGCTTTTGTTCAATTTATTAGGTCAAAATGTGCTAGTTAGGGTTCATGATGAGGTTCTCATCATACCCCCATGCCTGCTTTTGCTAGTCCCTTAGCAAAATATTAAGGCTTTAACCTCTGTTCTAGACCATGAATTCCATTCACTGATTTTGATAAGTGCTTTTATCTTGTCTCTTTGATTAGGTTAGAAAGCCAACCATGGGCCTAAAGGTACTCTACTACCAACTAAGATCCAGATCTGTCTAGCTTTAGCCTCGGTCCTTAGCAAAGGTTTTTAAGGCCCATAGGAACTACCCTAAGGTTTATTGGACTCCGTGGTTAAAGCACCCGTGCTTGAGATATTTTAGCCTTGGTTCAGTTTGCAGTGTGTTTTGTAAGAGAGAGACAGAGGGTTTATTTGTTTGGAGAGTTTTCTCTCTCTTTTCTTTTCAATTGTAGCTTGGGATTGGCTTCACAACACGGTCTGTAACGGATTCCTCGTCCCCATCATCAATCCTCAAAGGTTCCTGGCAATCGATGCTTCGAGATAGCACCGCCCATGGTAACCCCCAGAACCTTGGTTTTCGAGATTTTGAGATAATCCCGCCCATGGCGTTCCGTGGCCGAATTCAGACCCTGGCAATTGACATTTCATGATAATGCCATCCATGGAATCTGAACCAGCAGAGTGCTTACATGCCCCTAGTAGGATATGTAAATATCCTAAGAGACAAGTACCTAGGAGACAATATGTTGTTACGCATCTTCGAGGGGAATTTCCCACCTCTCCGCGCCGGGAACTCGTCCAAATCAACTTGTGTTGATTGGCCGCTCCTAATCTAGGTAACATTTTCAGAACATTTGAAACGCTTCTGCGTGATTTTGATATTTATGCTCACTGAACCAGACTGTGTGTAAATTTGGGTGCTTAGGTTACCAGGTCCCGTAAACCGAAGGTCAGTTAATGAGACCGAATACTCCCTAAGCCTTAGACCTAATACTTAAGCTTTTTATTTTCCTCAACCTCTTGAGGAATACCTAGATCTTAACGGGTACTAAGAGTCTAGCCAAGAAAGCCTAAGGTTAGCATTCTTACTAATCTTTTTGTGCACTTTCACTTTACTTTTCTTTAATGTGGTCTAGAACTTTGGTTAATTCCTTAATTTCTTACTAATGACTATCCCTTTTCTTTTTCATTTTGTGCTCCTTTTTAGCATTTAGCTTTTTCCTCCTCCTTTTGTAAAGCTCACCAAAAAGTGCTTCCCTCTTCCCATTTTTTTTTGTTCTTTTTCAATTTTTTTTTTAATTTTTGGTGTTTTTGACATATGTGAATTTTTTGTTGAAACCTTTTCTTGTTATAAATTTTCATTGCACTTTCATACCCCCTCATACCTAAGGTTTGCAATGTCCTCATTGTACATTAGGTGGGTTTTTATTCAGCTTGGTTCATGCATTAGGACAGGTATTGGGTGAGTGGATGGGTCGAAGTGACTGTTGCAGATTATTTCTAATCTCAGGTACGAGTACCTGAGGTGAAGTCAGCTATCCTAAGGAATGAACCTAAAGTGCAAGGAAATGTCAGAAAAAGGTTTTGGGTTTTTAAAAGAATGACAGGCTGCCTCCCGTTAAGCGTTGAGTTTTACGCCATCGGTTGGGAGCAATGAGCTTAGGGAGAATGGAGGGTAAATGATGACTTAGCCAAATCTGTATTGGTCACGTCAATGAATGGTTTGAGTCTCTGACCATTCACGACGAAGGGTTTAGAATCGTGGCTGAGCGGACTAATCTCGACGGCTCCATTTCCAAAAATCTGTCAAACAAGATATGGTCCAATCCACTTGGATCGCAGCTTCCCAGGGAACAATTTAAGTTAGGCATCGAAGAGTACGACCTTCTGACCAGGGTGAAAGATCTTTCTAGATATGTGCTTGTCATGAAAGGCTTTAACCCGCTCTTTGTAGATTCACGAGTTTTCATACGCATCAAGGCGTAATTCATCAATTTCGCTTATTTGAAGTTTTCTATGGGTTCCAGCCTTAAAAAGATTTAGGTTACAGTTCCGTACTGTCCAATAGGCTTTATGCTCCAGTTCTACGGGGAGGTGACACGCCTTCCCGTACACCAGTCTAAAAGGAGACATGCCTAATTGAGTCTTGTGGGCGATCCTATAAGCCCACAAAGCTTCCAGAAGTCAGGATGACCAGTCCTTCCTGTTAGGTCGAACAGTAACTTGAAGGATTTTCTTGATCTCCTGATTTGATAGCTCAGCTAGACCATTAGTCTGGGGGTGGTAAGGAGTAGAGATTCGATGCGACACCCTGTATTTGGTCATCAGTGACCTGAACTGAGTGTTGGTGAAATGGATCCCTCCATCAGAAATGATTGCACAAGGAATCCCGAACCGTAAGAAGATATTCTACTGAATGAATTTGATAACGATCTTGTGATCACTGGTCCGGGTCGGAATGGCTTCGATCCATTTAGACACGTAGTCAATAGCGAGTAAAATGTACTCGAAGCCATCCGAGATAGGGAATGGGCCCATAAAATCAATCCCCCAAATATCAAAAATCTCGCATACGAGAATCGACTGTAAAGGCATCATGTCGCGATGGCTCATGTTGCCCAAAGTTTGCAATGATTGCATGCCTTACAATGATTGTATGCGTCCTTGAAGATAGTGGGCCAGTAAAAGCCACGCTGGAGGATTTTCAATGCAGTTTTATGCCCAGAAAAATGGCCACCGCATGCCTGGTCATGGTAGAAAGAGAGTATGTCATTGATTTTGACCTCTGGGACACACCGCATTTGATTTCATCACCTATGCGGAATAAGTATGGGTCTTCCCAAATGTAATACTTGGCATCGGAGAGTAATTTGTCTTTCTTGGCCTTCGGCCAATCAGACAGGATCTGATGTGATGCCAAATAGTTTACTATATCAGCAAACCATGGAAGCCCTGTACCAATAGTCAAGAGGTGCTCATCAGGAAAATGCTCCGTGATGGGTCTAGAAGGGTCGATGATCTCAGAAGGAAGGAGGGACAAGTGGTCAGCTACCACGTTCTGTCTTCTCGCCTTGTCGCGAATCTCGAGGTCAAATTCTTGCAACAGCAAGATCCATCGGATTACTCGAGGCTTCGCTTCTTTCTTCACAAGGAGATGCCTCACAGTTGTGTGATCCGAGTAGATTATAACATGGGAACCCAGGAGATAAGATCTGAATTTTTCAAGGGAAAATACTACAGCTAGCAGCTCTTTCTCCGTAATCGTGTAGTTACGTTGAGCCTCGTCAAGTGTCTTGCTAGTGTAGTAGATGACCATGGGTTTCCCGTCAATCTTCTGCCCCAGAATCGCTCCTACAGCGAAGTCAGATGCATCGCATATGATCTCAAAGGGTTGAGACCAATCAGGGGACTGTAGGATCGGGGCTTGGGTGACTCGGTCACGAAGGATCTCAAAAGCTTGAGTGCATTCCTTGGAAATCTCAAAGGGTACATCCTTGGAGAGAAGAGTGGTTAAGGGGCACGCGATTTTCGAGAAATCAAGGATGAAACGGTAGTAAAAATTGATGTGCCCTAAAAAAGATCGGATGTCCCTCATCGAGCTAGGCATAGGAACTTTGGAAATCAAGTTAACCTTGGCTCGATCCACTTGGATGCCTCTCTCAGAAATTAAATGTCCCAAGATGATCCCCTCAGGCACCATAAAGTGGCTCTTTTCCCAGGAAAGAACCAGATTTACGATAATGCAACACCTGAGTATATGAACCAAGTGCTGGAGGCAATCGTTAAATGATGCCCCAAAAACTGAGAAGTCATCCATGAAGACTTCCAGATAATCACCTATCATATCAGAGAATATGGCAAGCATGCACCGCTGAAAAGTTGCGGGTGCATTGCAGAGACCGAAAGGCATCCTTCGGAATGCATATGTGCCAAAGGGGCAGGTAAACGTGGTCTTCTCTTGGTCCTCTGGATGAATCGCCACTTGGTTGTAACCGGAGTACCCGTCAAGAAAGCAGAAGAATCTATTTCCCGCTAGTTTTTCGAGAATCTGATCAATAAACAGTAGTGGGAATTGATCCTTCTTCGTGGAGGAATTGAGTCTTCGATAATCTATGCAGACTCTCCACGAATTGGCTATACGGGTAGGTATGACCTCTCCGGTCTCAGTCGTGATGGTGGTGAGCCCTGCCTTCTTAGGTACAACCTGGATTGGGCTCACCCAGCGACTGTCGGAGATCGGGTAGATGATCCCTGCATCTAACCACTTAATGATCTCCTTTTTCACGACCTCCTGCAGATTAGGGTTCAGACGTCTCTGCATCTCACGTGAAGGTCATGCACCCTTTTCAGAATAGATGCGGTGTGTGCAATAAGAGGGACTTATTCCAGTAAAATCATCGAGAGTCCAACCAATGGCTCTACGATGTTACTAGAGAACAATCAGACAGGATTCCTGGTCAGGTGTGAGTTTGGAGTTTATAATCGTCAGAAGTGTCTGATTGGAACCCAAAAAGACATATTTCAAATGATTGGGAAGGGGCTTGAGTTCTAGAACTGGGTTATCAGCAGCAGTGGGTGGGTCAGAGTGGGTGTGGGGAACAAGGGTAGGAGTTATGGGTTTGTCTAGATCAAGTTTTGACTCCTCTAATTGCGATTTTAGATCTTCTTGTGGTTGATTTGGAATGATCATATTGTCTTCAATTAGCGGTTCATCAACCACAGCTCTGATGTCACAAATTTGCTCTACCACACCGCAATTAATCCCTTATTGGGCCTTAAAGATATCAATCTTGAGAGTCTGATTCCCAAATTTCAGCTCTATTTGGCCCTCCTCACAACTTATGTTGGCCTTTGCAGTGGCCAGAAAAGGTCTCCCTAGTATAATTGGTGTATCCTATGGATTCTCAGGTGCGTCCATGTCTAGAACTATAAAATCTATGGGAAAGTAGAAATCCTGCACCCTAACAATAACAACCTCAAGAACTCTTTTAGGTGACTTAATGGATCGATCAGCTAACAGTAATGTCACCTCAGTCAGTTTTAGTTTGGATTCTTCTAGGTGGTTAAGTAGGGATGTGCGTATCAGGTTTATGGAGGCACCTAGGTCTAATAATGCTCTATCAAACTGGGTTTCACCAATCTTACATGAAATCAGGGGAGTGCCCGAGTCTTTTGCCTTGGGTGGGAGTTTACTTAGGATTATAGAGCTGGCTTGCTCTGATAGTACAATCGAACTCCCACTCTTGGTTCGTGGCTTACGCTGGGGTGTACACACGTTTTTCAATAATCGTGCGTAGGTCGGTACATGGCGGATTGCATCCATCAAGGGGATGTTTATTTGGACCTGCTCAAAGAGCTTGATCAGGTCCTCCTCAGGAGCCACAGGTTTAGCTGTCCTCTTTCCCTTGGTCAAGGCCTCGAGAAATGGAACCTTGGTTGGTTCCTCTAGGATAGGTCCAGATTTTTGATCTGGGATAGGGATAGGGACATCCTGTATAACTATCGTAGGGTTTGGGTCACTACCAGGCTTGGAGTGGTTTGGATAAGGTGGGTCTTGGGTTGCTTTACCACTACGGGTTGTCACAAAATTTAATCCTGCCTGGTTCTGGTTGAGGGTTGGTAAGATAGGTTGCTGCTGTTGATAACCCGCACAGGAGGTTGATGCTTCCATCCCGTCAAGTGATGGAACAGAAGGGGCCTGATAGATCAAGTGTGCTTGGCTTGGGTTCGGGTTCATAACGCGCCGCTGGGTCGGCATGTTACTCGGGTTTGGTAGAGGTTATGAAGGAAGAGTGCCCGGTTGGCGAGAATTCACCAACTGGGCGAGTTGGTTGTGGACCTCTGTGATTTCATCCTTGTGTTGTTTTTGGATAGCCGCATTCATTCTTTGAATGTCAGCCAGAGTTTGGAGGATGTGGGACATTTGGTCTTGGTTGGGCCCGGATGGATAAGTGGGGTTGGGTCGAGGCTAAGGCGGCT
The DNA here is from genome assembly GCA_037157565.1 of Thalassia testudinum. Lineage (NCBI taxonomy): Eukaryota > Viridiplantae > Streptophyta > Magnoliopsida > Alismatales > Hydrocharitaceae > Thalassia > Thalassia testudinum. The sequence continues at coordinate 159,518,198 of JAZHRO010000073.1, forward strand.
GATAAGGGCGAGGGACTTGTGGACGGGGCTGACAGGGTGGTCTTGGGTTCTGAGAATTTCCCGCCCACTGGAAATTAGGATGGTTTCGCCATCCAGGGTTGTAGGTGTTGGAAAATGGGTCATTCTGGATGGCGTTGAGGTCCTCGTAGGTCTGAGGAGCCTCAGGAAAGTTGGAGTATGGGGGAGTAGAGTTCCCTCGACAAGAATAGAGCAGATTGGAGGTCCCTTCGGTCCTAAAGTCAGATGGGGGTGGATACGGGTCCATCCTAGGAGAAGATCGGTGGAAAATGTTTTGCACAGTCTCCCTTACGGGAGGTGGCTGTGCGAAGGAGTTCTGCGCAGAGGTGGCTTGCTGCAAGTGTTGAGTCAGCTCATCCACCTTCTTCTCAATAATTGAGACCTTGTCCAATCGATTGGCCATTAGTTCCAGGTCAACTGATGCAGACAGGCCTTATGCCTCATGTGCCCCCTAGGATTCGTCGCTGCGCGGGTATTCGTCCGGTCGAATAATCCCATGGAGTCAATGTTGATGGAGTTCTCGCACATATTCTCGAGAATCTCCCACATGGTGTCTTCATGTTGACCCATGATATTTCCTCCTCAAGTTGCATTAACGAACAATCTAATATCTTCACGGAGTCCTTCGAAAAAAGACTGGACTTGTTCCCATTTAGGAACTCCGTGATGGGGACACTTTCTCATGAGATCCTGGAATCGATCCCATGCCTCATGAAGAGGTTCTCCCGTCTGCTGGGTGAAGTGAGTAATCTAATGGCGCAAGGCGTTTGTCCGACCAACGGGAAAGAACTTCAAAAACTCGGATTGAAGTTCTTTCCAGGTGTTGATTGGACGGGTCTGTGTCTGATACCAATGAGCTGGCTTGTCCTTAAGGGAGAAAGAGAACATTTTCATGAGTAAGATATCCTGATTCTGTGCATCTGACCTGAAGGTCTGGGCCAGGTGCTTGAGCTGTTTGATATGCTGGAAGGGGTCTTCAGAGTTAAGCTCATAGAATTTAGGTATGGCATGAATCATATTGGGCTTCAATTCAGAATCAGGTCCTCCAGTTGGGATTTTGACTCGAGGCTCAATTGCTACCGCAGCGGGATTATAGTGATCTCGCATCATGGGGCACTGCGGTGGGTTCATAAAATTCTGGAAGAGATCATTAAGACGCTAGAGCTGGTGCTCAAGATTATTCTCTTCTTCAACAGGCTGAGCCATGATGGAAGAAGAAGGGGAACTAGGTTCAGAATCAGAAGAGAGGTCTATGTGGAGTGGTTGTCACACAAACAGGGGTGCAGAGGCTTGGCCTCGGGGAGAATGGATTTCTAGAGGAGGTTTCAACGACCTCCTACCAAACATGCACTGATGGACTGGATGAGATTAGAATGTATTGGACCTAATCAAGACACCCAAAATTTCTTGGGTGACTATAGAGGTTTGGGGCGGATGATACCCCTTGATCAGAAGGTCATCCACCAGAGAATTACCTGGGCAGCCAGAGAGGGTGAGTCCCGCGAAGACCCCTACACGGTAGAGCACCCCTACGGGTTACAGGATTTCCCCCACCCGACATCTCTTGTCACTGAGATTCCAGGTAGACCAGAATAGGGACCTTGACCTCTTAAGTCTACTACTTTTAATTAAGATCAAGGTGCTTAGGGTTTCACTTGAACTTTAAGCCTTTTGTGTGCAAAAGTGACCTAATTTAAAGGTTGGTTGATCCAAAGGATCAACTTCACCTCTTGTTCCTATGAGAGCTTCTTAGGTCCTTTCTTTTAGTGTTCAAGTGAATTAAGAGCCGGATTTCTTAGGATTCCTCTTAATAGATCTTTTCAAGCAATGGTTTAGGCACACCTCCTTTTGGAATTTTCAGTTCTTGATTAGAAGATGTGTTTCTAAAACCCTAGCTTAGAATCCTAGGTTGGCTCTAGTTGGTCCAATTAGTTGCCTCAGAAATGGGTAACTAGGGCTCAAGCAAAAAGGTTTTAGCCTTAGTTGCCTTAAGTGGATATGCAGATAAAATGTGTTGAAACTCAAAAATAGGCAACTCTGTGAATTACTATGTATGGAAAACAGGTAGCCCTAGATTGATTTTTCTTTTATTTTTCCTCTTTAGAATGTGAGGGGCTTAAGAGGGAGGGTTGAGAGTTACTTGTCCCCTAATGTGGTTGTTGTGCGGCTGCTTGTTCTTTCTTGTCTTCCTTTCCTACACAACAGAAGGGAGGTTAAATCAGTATAAAATCAGAAATTGTGATTTTGAAGCTTCTAAAATGCCTGTTGCTCTCCGGCAACGACACCAAAAATTGGTAGTGTGGCCAGTGTGTGATTTGATTTTATTACTCGAATACAAAAATTCTCCGAGGTCGAACTCAGGGAGCAAGCTTGATTCTAGAAGTGTAGAAAATCACAATTTACAATAATATACTGTTTTACAAAAAGATTAGATAGAGGAAGTAAAAATTTGTCTTCTCTTTTCTTTTCTTCTCTCTTTCTTCTTTTGTCCTCCTTTCTCTTTGTCTTCAGACATCTGACTCCATGGATCAGACGCGCCCGGGACCAGGACCAGGAACCAGGCCCACCGGCCCGGGACCAGGACTAGGTAACTCACCCGGGACCAGGCCCACCGGCGAGATGTGCACAGCTTAGGTAAACGGGTTGGGCCAAGTCTGCAGGGGGTGGTTGCGGACAAGGTCGGGTGAGCGGGTGAGAGGGACCTCACCCCGTGTGACTGAGGCGATAAGCCTTAGTCACTTTTTCCCTTTATGTGTCGTGGGGCGCTTGAAAATGCCCAAGGTGGGACTATCTGCGCCCCTCCTCTCTCACACGCTCGCAGCAGGGATTGCGAGCAATAGCTGCTCCAGCCGAGGTCTTCGCTGCCAATTGAAGACCTGGAGTTGTGCACGGAAGCCTTCCGCGCAACCTGGGCGTGTCTCCTGGAGCTGGAAGGGCCTGGAGCTGCTTACGAGCTTGCTCCAAGCTCGGCGTCAATGGCGACGGAGGCACGAGACTTGAAAGCACGCAAATGGCCTCGTGGCCACGTCAGAATGCTCGGCAGGCTTTGCCAGAGCACGGTGAAGTTACTGTAGTGGTCAGCGTGGCTCAAAGCGGCTTGGGCGTGTGTGCCCAGGTCGGTCTGAGTCTGTGTGAGTGGGTTTGTTCGGGGGGAGGCGACAGTGGGTGGCATGGTCAGTGGAGGGTCACGGGGTGATCAGTGGGTGGAGGTGATGCTCAGGGACCGGTTGGCGAGGGGTGGAGCTATCTGTGGTGGTGAAATGGCCTCGCCGGAGTTGGTGGTCGGAGGTGGAGATGGTGATGGTGGATAGTGCTATCGAGGGGTCGAAATGACCAATTGATAGAGGGGAAATACAAGGGAGAGTAAGGAGAGCTTAACTATGAGTCCAGAGTGAAGGGGGGATACGGAGGTGGCAAGCGGCCGATGCTGCCATCGCCGGAGATGAAGGTGCCTAGGGGAAGAGACGGCGACGAGGAAGATGGGCTGGAGGGCGTCGGCTGGTATGGTGCGGCGCGGCGGAAGACGGCAGAGATAACCCTGCCACTGGTATGGTGGCAGGGTGACAAGAGGGGAGAGGGAGTGTCGCCGGAAGCTCTGGGCGAATGGCCGGAGTAGGGAGGAGAGGAATTGGAGGGGATTCTCGGGCCAAATGGAGCTTGGAGGATGCGGTGAGGAGTGCTACTCCTTAAATAGGCGAGGGCTGGCTGGGAAATGCGCGAGAGTGGCGGGAAAAGTCTCGCTGGAGTTGAGGAAGATGGAGACCCATACCTCTCGCGCATTCGCACGATATGTATAGCGGCCGACAGGGCATGGGAGCTGGTCCATGTAGTAGGGAGCTCCGTAGAGAGCCTCCCTTTCAAACCTGGGGCTGGCTCCCCATGCATGCACGGCGCCATCCTCTGCACAAAGTCGCCGGAGGTATGGCCTGCGCAGCGGGTGGCAATGGGACCAGATTGAAGAAAAGGATGGGAAAGATAGGGGTATTTGCAAGGTTTCAAAAAGCTAAGGGTCAAAAAGTAATTATTGAGGATCATTTTGTAAAGTAGGTCAAGACGACCTTCCCTTAGGTCCAAATTTTGGTATGAACCTAATTTGGACCTAAGGAATCCAATGGTGAAGTTGTATTTTAGGTTTTACCATGTTTGACTTGATATTTTGCATAAAAACCCAAATTAGGTCAAAAATTGGGTGTGGTCCTCAATCTAGGTAAAAACAGGTTTCGATGGCCAAATTGAAGGTTCTAAACCCTAGAAGATATTTTTCCATGATTTTTAAAGGATTTAGTTGATTTTTATCTTGCCTATAACTTCGTGAATTAAAGTGGGTTTTTTTAGGATTATAGAATGTCATTTAATTCTCAGATTTTGTCACAACCCTTTTCTGACCAAACCATCCCACTTTTTCTCTTATTAACTCCACTTGACCTATGTCTAGACCTTTAGAAATCCCGTTCATGCACTTAATGGTAAAATTATAGTTTTACCCCTTGTATAATGTTTTATTCTCTGATTAGCAATTCCCTGATTTAGGCCTTCCCTTAGGTTATGTAGGAGCTTTTGTTCAATTTATTATGTCAAAATGTGCTAATTAGGGTTCATGATGAAGTTCTCATCAGGCATCATATCCCACAGGCCCATGTTGCCAAGGGTCTGACAACAAGTGCATGCCCTACAACACATCTGTGCGTCTTCAAACAAAGTGGGCCAAAAAGATCCCACACTGGAGAATTTTCGTTGCGGTTTTACGCCCAGAGAAATGGCCCCCGCAGGCATGGTCATGATAGAATGATATTACGTCATTGACCTCGTTGTCAGGAATGCATCTCCGGATCACCTGATCATTGCCAATGTGGAAAAGGTATGGTTCCTCCCAAATATAGTACTTGGCCTCGGCAATCAATTTGTCCCGCTTGGAGGTTGGCCAATCTAACAGAACTTTCCCTATAACCGGGTAGTTTACAATATCAGCAAACCATGAGAGATTGTGAATGTCTAGAAGGTGCTCGTTCGGAAAATGCTTGGTGATCGGACCAGATGGATCGATGACGGAAGAAGGAAGATGGGACAAATGGTCAGCTACCACATTCCGTTTTCCTAATTTATCGCGAATCTCGAGATTGAATTCTTGCAATAGCAAGATCCAGGGGATTAATTGAGGTTTCGCATCCTTCTTCGCGAGGAGGTGCCTCATAGTAGTGTGATCTGAATATATGATAACACGGGAACCCAAAAGATAAGATCTAAATTTTTTCGAGCCAAATATGATGGCTAGTAGCTCTTTCTCAATAACTGTGTAGTTACGCTGAGCCTCGTCAAGTGTCTTGGTAGCGTAGTAAATGACCACGGGTTTCCCGTCTATTTTTTGCCCAAGTACCACACCCACAGTGTAATCAAATGCATCGCACATGATCTCAAAGGGTTGAGACCAAACAGGGGATTGCAGGATAGGTGCTTGGGTAACTCGATCACGCAGGGTCTCAAATGCCTAAGTGCACTCCTCAGAAATCTCAAAGGGGACATCTTAGATAGAAGATTAGTCAGGGGGCATGCAATTTTCCAAAAATCGGGAATGAATCGACGATAAAAATCGACGTGCCCCAGAAAGGATCGGATGTCTTTGACCGAGCTAGGCATAGGGAGTTTGAAAATCAGATTTACCTTAGCTCGATCAACCTGGATGCCTTTTTCAGAGACGAGATGTCCCAGGACAATTCCCTCTGGTACCATGAAGTGGCTCTTTTCCCAGGAAAGAACCAAATTCACGTTGATGCATCGCTTGAGGATTTGGACCAAGTGCAGGAGGCAATCATCAAAAGATTCACCAAATATCGAGAAATCATCTGTGAAGACCTCAAGGTATTCACCTACCATATCTGAGAATATGGCAAGCATGCACCATTGAAAAGTAGTGGGTGCATTGCAGAGACCGAACGGCATCCTTCGGAATGCATATGTTTCGAAGGGGTAGGTGAAGGTGGTCTTCTCTTGGTCCTTAGGATGGATTGCGACTTGGTTATAACCGGAGTACCCGTCCAAAAAGCAGAAGAATCGATTTCCCGCTAGTTTCTCAAGAATCTGATCAATGAATGGTAGTGGGAAATGATCCTTCTTCGTGGAGGAATTGAGTCTTTTGTAATCAATGTAGACTCTCCACAAGTTCGCTATACGGGTCAGTATGGTTTCTCCGGTTTCAATCGTGATGACGGTGAATCCTACCTTCTTAGGTACAACTTGAATTGGACTCACCCAACGACTGTCGAAGATTGGGTAGATGATCCCTGCATCTAACCACTTGATGATCTTCTTTTTCACGACATCTTACAGATTTGGATTTAGGCGTCTCTGCATTTCACGGGATGGTCGTGAGCCCTCTTCAGTGTAGATGTGGTGTGTGCGGTATGAGGGGTTGATACCAGTCAGATCATCGAGAGTCCATCCAATGGATCTTCTATGCTGCTGGAGAATAGAAATTAGGCGTGTTTCCTGATCAGGTGTGAGTCGGGAGTTGATAATCAAAGGAAATGTCTGATTGGAACCCAAAAGACGTATTTCAGATGATCGGGAAGAGGCTTTAATTCCATAACTGGGTTGTCGCAGCGGCAGGTGGTTCAGGGTGGGTGTTGGGAGCAAAGGAAGGAGCTATGGGTGTATCTATGTTAGGTTCATGTTCCTCTAATTGCGGGTTTTGATCTTCTTGTGGTTGATCAGAAATAGTCAGGTTTTCCTCGATACATAGGTCGTCAACCACATCCTCGATATCGCTAATTTGTTCTATAACTCTGCAATTAATTCCTTGTTGGGACTTAAAGATGTCAATCTTCATCGTCATGCTCCCAAATTTTAACTCAATTTGACCCTCCTCACAATTAATATTGGCCTTAGCAGTGGCCAGAAAGGATCTCCCTAATATGATCGGTGTATTCTTCACGTTCTCAGGAGCATCCATGTCTAAGACAATGAAATCCACTGGAAAATAGAAATCATGTACCCTAACTATGACATCCTTGAGAATTCCTTTTGGTGACTTAATAGATCGATCTGTTAATTGCAAGGTCATTTCTGTCGGTTTAAGCTTAGATTCCTCAAAGTAGTCCAGAAGGGATGTGGGTATCAAATATATGGAAGCTCCTAGGTCTAGTAAGGCTCGGTCGAACTGCATATCATTGATAGCACAGGAGATTAGAGGGGTGCCTGGGTCTTTTGCCTTAGGTGAGAGTTTGCTCAAAATGACGGAGCTGGCTTGCTCCGACAGTACGATCAGGTTCCTGCCTTTGGTTCGCGGCTTACGCTTAGGTGTACACACGTCTTTCAGAAATTGCACGTAAGCCGGTACGTGGCATATCGCATCATCAAGGGGATGTTTATATGGACTTGCTCAAAGAGCTTAATCAGGTCCTCCTCAGGTGCCACGAGTTGGGGTTTCCTTTTTCCTTTGGCCAAGGCCTCGAAAAATGGAACCTTTGTGGGTTCCTCTAGAATGAATCCAGGTTCTTGATTTGGGATAGAGGTATCCTGGATGACTATCCTAGGGTTTGAGTTTGCATTACTAGGATGGGAGTGGTTTGGATAAGGTGGGTCCTATGTTGCTTTGCCACTATGGGTAGTAACAGAATTTAGACCTGCCTGGTTTTGGGTTGGTGTGGGCAAAAGAGGTGATTGCTGCTGATAACCCGCATATGATGTCGAAGCCTCCATCCCGTCGGGTGATGGAGCAGAAGGGGCTTGATAAACAAAGTGAGCTTGGCCCTAAGTCGGGTTCATAACGCACCTCTGGTTTGGCACGTTATTCGGATTAGGCAGAGGTTGTAAAGGAGGTGCACCAGGTTGGTAGGGATTTGCCATATGGGTGAGTTGATTGCGAACCTCTCTGATCTTGTCTTTGTGCTGTTTTTGCATAGCCGCATTCATTTTCTAAATGTTAGCCAGAGTCTGAAGGATAAGAGTCATTTGATCAGCATGAGTCCACCCGGATTGATAAGTTGGGTTGGGCCGAGGCTGAAACGGCTGATGTGGACGAGGAGATTGTGGTTGAGGCTGATATTGAGGTCTCTAATTTTGATTGTTCCCTGACCACATGAAATTAGGATATTACACCATCCAGGGTTGTAGGTATTTGAGAATGGATCATTCTGAATGGCGTTGAGGTCCTCGCAGGTCTAAAAAGCCTTAGAAAAGTCAGAATATGAGGGTTCAAAGTTCCCTTAACTAGAGTAGGTGGGTCCAGAGTTTCCTCCGAAACCAGAATCAGACGAGGGTGGATATGGGTCCATTCCCTGAGAAGGTAGATGGTAGATGTTATGCATAGCCTCCCTGCTAGAGGGTGGTTGTGCGAACAGGTTTTGCGCAGAGGTTGCTCGCTGCAAGTGTCGAGTTAGCTCATCCACCTTCTTCTCAATAATAGAGACCTTGTCTAGGTGACTGGTTATCAGTTCCAAATCGACGGAAGAGGATAGGCCCTGTGTCTCATGTGCTCCCTTTGGATTCATCAATGCACGGGCATTCGTCCGGTTGAACATGCTCATGGATTCATTATTGATGGAGTTCTCACACATTCTCGAGAATCTCCCACACGGTGTCTTCGTATTGACCCATGATGTTTCCTTCATAGGTCACATTGACGAATAATCGAATATCCTCACGGAGTCCCTGGTAAAAAGACTGGACTTGATCCCATTTAGGAACCCCGTGGTGGGGGCACTTTCGCATGAGATCTAGAAAACGATCCCATGCCTCGTGAAGCGATTCTCCTGCTTGCTGCATGAAATGCGTGATCTGGTGCTGTAAAGCATTTGTCCGACCAACAGGGAAGAACTTTCTCAGAAACTCGGATTGAAGTTTCGCCTAGGTGTTGATTGGACGCGTTTGGGTTTGGCACCAATGAGCAGCCTTATTCATGAGAGAGAAGGAGAACATTTTCATGAGTAAGACATCTTGATTTTGAGCTTCTAATATGAAGGTCTGGGCTAGATGCTTGAATTGCTTGATATGTTGGAAAGGATCCTCGGAATTGCGCCCATGGAATTTGGGAATAACATGAATCATGTTGGGCTTGAGTTCAATATCAAGACCTCCAGTGAGGATTTGGAGTCGAGGTTTGATTGCCACCGTAGCAGGATTGTAGTGATCTCGCATCATAGGACGCTGTGGTGGGTTCACAAAGGCTTGGAATAGATCATTGAGGCGCTGAAGCTGATTTTCAAGATTGTTTTCTTCTGCTGGTTGCTCCATGATGATGGATGAAGGAGAATTAGGTTCAGATTAATCAGGAGAGATATCGATCGGGTTGGGTTGTTGCACAAATAAAGAGGTCGAGGCTTGACCTTGACGGGAGTGAGTAGCTAATGGAGGCCTCAAGGATGGTCTTAAAGACCTCCTCCCAAACATGCACCGATGGAGTAGATGAGAGGTAGAATGTAATGGACCCAATCAAGACACCCAAAAATTTTGGATGACTATAGAGGTTTGGGGCCAATGATACCCCTTAGTCAGAAAGCCATCCACCTGAGAATTACCTGGGCAGCCAAAGAGGGAGAGTCCCACAAAGACCTCTACATGGTAGAGCGCCTCCACCAGTTATAAGGTTTCCCCCACCCAACCTCTCTTGTCACTGATGATGAAGGTACACCAGAATGGGGACTTGACCTCTTAAGTCTACCAGTTTTAAGTTAAGAGCAAGGTGCTTGTGATTTCACTTGAACTTTTAAGATGTTTTTGTGTAAAGTGACCTAATTTGAAGATTGGTTAACCCAACAAGATGGGTCAACTTCACCTATTTTGTCCTTTGAGAAATTTAGGTCCCTCTTTTAGTGTTCAAATGAAATTAAGAGCCTGATTTTAGGGTTTGCTTGTATAGATCGATTCGATCAAGGCTTAGGCACACACTGTTTGGAAAGATTAATTCTTGATTAAGCAAGTGTGTCTCTAAAACCCTAAACTGGAAATCTTAACTGGCTCTAATTTGGTCCAATTTAATTTTGTCCAAATGTGGTACCTAGGGCTTCAAGCAAGAAGGTGATAGCCCTAGATACCTTAAGCTTTAAGTAGGTGCACAAATTAGGGTTTGAATGTTGTCTTAAATAGAATATATCAAATCAGGCAACTTGATGATTAATCTAAGAATTTAATGCAAGTAGCCCTAATTGATTTTTTTTTCCTTTTTTAGCTTTTTAGAATCAGGGGCTTAGAGGAGGGTGAATGGAGTTTACCTGCCCCTGGAGTGGCTGATGTACGGCTGATCTTCTTTCACCGATTCCCCCTGAAATAAATCACAATCAAAAGACATAGAGTAAGTTAGTACTAGGTCTGATATTGCAATCAAGGGATCTAAATTGTGCGTTGCTCCCCTGCAACGGTGCTAAAATGTTCGTTGCTCTGAAACGGGTTTTAAAATCGTTGCATTGTTGTATAGGTCAAATCAGCGAGAAAAACAACTATAATTTGTTACTCGAATTTGAAATTCGAGGTCGAACATAGGGAGCAATATGGCAATTTAAAACTTAAGATCACAATCAAAGAATTTGCAATCAATAAAGATATATAAATGAAATCCAATGTTGAGAATGCAAAAAGATGAGAGTGTAAAATGGTGATTTGAATCACCAAATTACCCTACAATGTTAAGCTTTAGCAAGCTACTCAAAGTAATAGATCAAATAAGCTAAGCACAACCAACAGAGCCAAGATATCAGATATCAAACGATAGATTTAGGCTGAGACGCCTTAACAGAGGCAAAGGCCTCTTCTTCGTCAAATTCTTTAAGCCTCAGGTAAAGGCTTCTCTCTTCTCTTCCTTCTCTTCTTCTTCTTCCCTTAGCTTCAAAGAAGGCGCAACACAGGACTTAGCACACCAACAGAGTTAAAGGCCTCTTCAGATCTCTCAAGAGTCAAGGGGAGGATGACAGCAAAACCCCCCCTCTCTTCTCTTTTCCTCTTCTTCCTCTCTCAGACTAAGCAAACTAGACCAGACCTGGGTATTCGGGTAAATAGATCAAGCCCAAACTCACGGGGAGTGAGCGCGGGCGAGGGCATGCGTGGGCACGTGCGAGGGTACCTCACCCCGTGCGGCGCTTCGTCAGCTACCGATGTGGGACTAAAGTCCCACCCTTCTTTGCGTGCGCTGCAGGTAGTGAGGAATCCTCCAATTGGCGCAACTGCAGGTGCTGATGGTCCCAGTCAAGGACTTGGGAAGGGTCCTGAGACCACTCCACATGAACTAGGGTAGAAACCTGGAGTGGACGTGGTCGAAGGACTAAAGGCATGGTCGGTGCAGCCGGGGTAGTGGCGGAGCTCCGGTGAGAGACCTGCAAGCACGAAAACGGCCTTACGGCCACATCAAATATGCTCAGGAGGATTGCCTGATGTAACGAGCGTGTGGCCTAGACGTCTTTTAAGATGTCTGGAAGGTTGTCCAGACGTCTTACCAGACGTCTGGGATAGTTTCCAGACGTCTGGAAATCCGTTATTTTCGACACACGCGAGTCGTCTGCGCGCCTGAGCGCGCAGACCGCATATTCGCCCTTCCTCCCTCCTGCGGCTGCAGATTCCCCTACCGCGAATCCTTCTCTCTCCTCCTCGCGCGGCCTTAAAAGGCCACGCCTCCCCTCCTGTCGTCTCCACCATTCCCTTCCTCTTTTCCTTCCTGTGCGCGAGAGCGAGCGAGCGCGAGGGCGGCAGCGGAGGCCGCAGTGAGCGTGGAGGAGGTGCGACGTGCGAGGGCAGAGCTCTGCCGTGAGGGCGAGCTCACCGGAGCGGCTTGGCTGGTCGGCGGAGGGCGCAGGGGGTACGGAACGACGTGGAGAGGGACCTGCTGCGGTCTGAGTAGCAGACGCGCGAGGTACGACGCGAGCGGCGTCGCGAGAGGAGGCCGAGTAGCGCCCTGATTCTGGAAAAATTTCCTGAATCAGACGTCTGGGTTGATAGTCAGACGGCGAGGGAGACGTCTGGAAGATCATACAGACGTCTGAAAGGTGAGTATTCCGCCTTCTTCTTCCTTCCTGTCGACTGACCGTACTGAGGGAGGCAGTTGGCTGTGCGCAGGTTCGCTGATTCGCCATCCTTTGCGAATCAGACGTCTGGAAGTTGTACCAGACGACGGGAGTGACCTCCAGACGTCCTGGGTGACCATCGGACGTCTGGGAGCTAGGCCAGACGTCCCCGCAGACTTCTGGACGTCTGGGAAACCACGCCGGACAGGTAATTCTCTGATCCACTCTTTAAGACGTCTGGAAGAAGTTCCAGACGTCTGATCTTGCACAGTATCGTCTTTTTCGACCCGTTTAGGGCCCGTTCGGGCTCCGTTTTCCGCGATTCGAGTTGCGTTCTTTTTAGAATTAATTCCTCTACCCGTCTACAGTAGTTATACACTGTTTTGAGACACTCCTTGTGTTTGGTCCTTGTGATAGGACCTCGTTCAGTTGCAGTCTTGAGAGTCGCGGAGGCACGCGAGATTCCCGATCACGCCCCCATTACTCCCGTTGTACCTGGTAGAGTGGCTTAAGTTTATTATTAAAATCTGTTAAAGTATGGAACCATAACTAGAATCTAGGACATTGCATGAATCCTAGGAATGAGAAATGTATGGAATGATAGCTCTTAGGTGATGCATGAATCCTAGGGCTGGAAAACTAGTTGTATGCTAGATCCTAGGATGTGGCATGAACCCTAGGATGGAAAAACTAGTGGAATGTATAATACTGCAGTCTTGGAAAAATGGAAAGGAATATAAAGCAGCCTGTAAATTGAATTAATAGCTGCCTGTTATGAATAAAGAAACATGATTGAGATCATGGATTGTGAGAACGTGAAACTGGAAAGTGAAACATATGATGTTCTGAGATAAAGAGCTGGAACCCTACGGGGAATTAGGAGTGGAACTCCTGGAAAGAAAAAGGAATGGAACTGAGATGTAGTTTGTACTGTCTCTTGGGTACGCAGTACCAAGGGAAGTACCTGTACCTGTTTAGTGCAGAGTGGGGCCAGCCACCCCAGGGACCCGGGGTTAGGATTGGCCGCTCTGTACCGACTTGTTGGCCCTCGTGTACGTAGTACCGAGGAGAGCTACTAGTGTTAGGAGAGTACTAGCTACCCCACGGGCCCCGGGGTTCTGCTAGCCTCCTTCACCGACTTGTTAGGCCCACTAGGGCAAACCAGGGTAGTCAGGCGAGGGTGCGCGGACTGTGGAGGGGCAAGGCCCCGGTTTGGTTACTGTGGAGGGGTTGGACCCCTGTTACTGAGAGGGCTCTGCCCTGGTTCCGTGCTGTGCTTTGGGCGCACCCGTTAACGGAAACGACTGACCGCGTGCCAGTGCGGGCTAGCTACCTGTGCGTTTATCCCGCGTGCCGTAGTCACCGTTACGTCTGTCAGTGACCTTGGGGTGGTTGACTGAGGGTAGGATCACCACGGGGGACTCTCCCGGCCAGGAGAGCACCACGTGCTACTTCTACTTTTGGAAAAGACTGCAATCAAGATCGTTCCCACGAGGACATTCGAGATCAAGTAAAGGATCTGAGAAATAAATGAAATAGTGAGAAAATTGAAAGATGTGAATAAAGGAAGTAATAGAACATAACAGCTACTGTACACTCTACTGTTGTCTTTAGTTAGTTTGCCACTCTACTCAGCGTTTTGCTGACGTGTTACACTCGTTACCTTTTTCAGGACCAGGTGTTGAGCAGCCAGGGTCAGCGGCTGCAGAGGACGCTGGGCCGAGTAGGGTCCAGTAGAGTTTACCACAGTCTTTTGTACCTCTTTTGTTTCTGTTATAGTGAGTAGTTTTGTTTCCGCTGTACTTTCTTTACCCGCAGTTCGTGTTATATGATAAATGTTGTTCTACTGTTGTGGTGGTACCTACTGTAGTAGTTTCTTTCCTTACTGCTGTACTTTCTTACTGTTAGTTATATTCATGTTGAATGTGGTTTATTTTACTGTCTTTTGGTTACTTCCTCGTTGGACGACTAAGTCTTGGGATTAGTCGAGTCGGTCCGGTTCTCGTGTCTCGTAGGGACTCGGGAACCGGGTCATTACACCTGAGGACAATGAACATGATGGTGGCCTTGGTGGTGCACGAGAGTGAGTCAAGAGGTCAGACAACCTCACGATGGCAGTGCGGGGAGCATGGAGTTTGCAGGTGATTGGGGTGAACGATAGGTGGATTTAGGTTAGGACTTTAGTCGGTGGAGTTGTAGCGAAGCTGATGAGGGTGGTAGCGGCGATTTTTGAGCAGTGTAGCTGTGTGTAGGCATCACCGAAGTGTCGTTGGAGATGGAGAAGATGAAGTGTGGAGGGCGGTGGTTGGCGGTTGTGCGTGTGTTGCGAGGGTGGAAAAATAGTGTAGAGAGGGAAAGGGAGAGATAGAAAGACTTAAGGATGCGGTTGAGAGGCGGACGACTCCGGTGTTGGTTGACAGGAGCCGGAGAAGGAGGAAGAAGCGACAAGGAGGCGACAATGACTCAGACGGAGGAACACCCTCCCTTTGGCTGGGGAGGGTTGCGACAAAGAAAGGAAGAACTTAGGCTGTCCAATTTGATGGTTGGACGGTCGAAGGAGGGGGATCCAAGGAGGTTGCCAGAGCAGAGTTGTTTAGTGGCTGGAGATGATAGATTAGGGTGATTTGGCTTCCAAAAACTTGCTGAAGAGCTTGGCCGTGTGACATGGGATCTTTTATAGGCCATAAGAAGCCCTTCCAAGCTTGGAAAGGAGCTTCCAAGCTCAGAAGGTTTTTGCGAAATAGGATACCTGAACCTTTGAAAGGTTCGCATGGCCTTTTGGGAAGGGAATGGAGCCCAAGGAATAGCTCAGATGGAAGGGAATTCCTTAACGAACTTTCCTTTCAAATTTGAGAAGGATTCGTCAAGGAATCAAGAAGTTCTTACCAAATTTAGGTCACCGGAGTTTGTAGGAATAGGATTCATGGCGGTAGGGACTTGTTTGTGAAAATGATGAAAAGTTATGGGCCTATTTGTAAGGATTTTGAAAGTTAAGGGCATGTGTGTGATAGAAAGAATCAGACAGGACCAAATTGCAAACTAGGTCAAGATGTTCTCAGATTAGGCCCAAATTTTGGTACAAACCTAATTTAGACCTAAGGAATTCAATGGTGAAGTTGGATTTTTGTTTTGACCAAGTTATACTGGGTAATTTATGCAAAAATCTAAATTAAGGAAAATGTCAGTCTGACTCTGTTTTGGGTCAAGACATGTTCTAATGGTCAAATTGAAGGTACTAAATCCTAGATAATATTTTTATATGAATTTTAGAGGGTTTAGGTGATTTTTATCCTGACCAGAACCTCAATTAATTAAGCGGATCTGTTTTTAGGATTTCAGAAGTCATTTAATTCTCAAAACACGCGAAAATCATTTTCTGTCTGTTCTAACCCACTTGTTAGCCTTTTAGGATCATTTGACCCTTAATTAACCCCTGAGAAAACCCGTGGTTATTCTGCATTCAAGATATGATGGTAAAATTGTAGTTTTAACTCTATTTTCTTGTCTTTCTCTCAGAATGATTATGCAATGAATTACAGTCATCTGGCAGTTATGTAGGAGCATTTAATGACTTAATCAGATCATTTTGAGCTAGTTATGGCTCATGATGGTGTTCCCATCAGTGATATGGTTTATGAAGTGTGCTTGCAAGTGTGCCATGTGCTGATTGAGGAGTGTGTCATGGGTCGGGTGTGCTGTGGGTTGAGTCAGTCGCCTATGTTGTGGACCATGAAAGGTGTCCTGTGATGTTTGTGCTACGAGGGTTTGGTGGTAGTAGTCACTCCGGCAGCGGTTGGGTTTAAGTTATTATGGTTTACAATCGTTGCAGTACAAAACAACTACCAGATTACTACAAATTTTTACTCGGAAAAAGTTTTCCTGAGGTCGAACTCAGGGAGCAACTAGAATTCTAGAAATATAAGAGTTCTCAATTAGGTTACAAAAATAAGAGAGAGTGAGAGAGAGAGGGAGCTAGAGTTTCTCTTGGCTTCTTCTTCTTCTCTCCTCCTTTTCTTTCTGTCCTTTTTCTTTCAGCTGATCTCCTTCTCTTCTTTTTCCTGCAGAGTCTTCCTTTCTTCTTCTTTCTTTTCTTTTCTTCTTCTGTGGCTGTGGTAATCTTCTTCTTCTTCTTCAGCCTTCTTCTTCTTTCTGCTTCTTTTCTTTTGTTCTTCTCTTTCTTTCTTTCCTTACTTGCGGCTTCAGTCTTCTTTCTTCTTTCTCTTTTCTTCTTCTTTTTCTTCCCTGCTTCCTTCTTTCTTTTCTTCTTCTTTTTCTTCTCTGCTTCCTTCTTTCTTTTCTTCCCTTATAGCTCCTCTTCTTTTCTCTTCTTTCTGTTCTGGACGTTGCCCTTCCGTCGTCTGATGCAGTGGTCAGACGACTTAACTGTAGGTTTGCTACAGTGCCTTCCTTCTTTCTTTTTCTATTTCTCTCCTTCGTTTCTTCTTCTCTCCTCCTGAGCGGCTAAGGCTTCGGCCGCTCCCTTTCTTCTTCTTTTCCTTCCTTCCTTCTTCTCCTTCTATTCCTGCACGCTCACACAAGGGTTAGAGCAAAACCTACCCCTACTCTTCCCTGAGTCTCTCTCTCTCTCAGATTTCTCTCTTAGGACCGCTCTCCTAGAGCCGGGTAATCAAGTGCGGGTATCGTGCCCGGGACCAGGCCCACCGGCGTGCGGTGGTGGGCGAGGAGTGCGCGGGTTGGGTAATCGGATCCTGCCCAGACCCACGTGGCGTGAGCGCGGGCGAGGGCGAGCGAGCGTGTGGCGCGCAGTGTGCTTGAGAGGGACCTGACCCCTGTGTTCGAAGGCGAATAACCTTAGACACTTTTCCAATTTAAGTGTGGGCGCTTGGCCACGCACTTACAAGGTTGGACTAAAGTCCCACCTCCCAAATTAGCGCCTGCAGCTGAGGAAGCCGCAGGCAATTGCAGCAGCTCGCGATGCCTTTGCCCCAACTGCAAGCCTGGGTGCCTTCGCAGGGGTAAACCGCATGACCTGGGGTGTGCAACTGGGCTGGAAAGCGCCTGCAGCTGCAGGTGAAGGAGCTCCAGCAGCTCAGTAATGGCGGCGAAGGGGCTCCAACCTGAAAGCAGAAATACGGCCTCTTGGCCCAGTCAGAATACGCAGGGAGCTTCACCGGAGTGCGGCGAATGCAGTGCAGGTGTTGGCGAGGTGCAAGGGCACGTGTGGAGGTAGCCCTAAGTCGGACTGTGTGCGAGAAGATGGGTTTGTTAGGGGGGTGGTCGAGCGGTGGTTGGCAGTGAATGGGGAGGGGGGATCGGTTGAGTGGAGTGAGGGGAAGCTTCTAGGGTAGTCAGCGAGGGATGAGGAGCTCTGTGGAGGTGGGATGGACTCGCCGGAGAAGGTGGTCGGAGACGGAGCAGGTGGAGGTGGAAGTCGCGTGCGGTGGAGTAAAAAGGTAAATTAAGAGAGGGAAAATGTAAGGGAAATGGAGAGGAAGCTATTTACCTAAGTATTAAATGAAGGGGGAGGGCGGAGTAGCCGGTTCGTATCTGCCAGAGCTGGAGAAGAAGGAGCCCTGGAGGAGGAGTGCGGAGATGAGGAAGCAGGCGGAGGGCGCTGGCGGGTACAGCCCGATGCGGACGAGGGAGCAAGGCAAACCCTGCTGCAGGTAGGGCAGCAGAGCGACGAGGAGGAAGAGGAGGAAGTTGCCAGAAGCTTCAAGCCTTCTGACAGAGGAGGAAGGGATGAAGGGGTGGAAGTTCTTCGTCAAAGAAAAGCTTGCAGGAGTCAGCAGGGGGTGCCGGTCCTTATAAAGGGGT
The DNA here is from genome assembly GCA_037157565.1 of Thalassia testudinum. Classification (NCBI taxonomy): domain Eukaryota; kingdom Viridiplantae; phylum Streptophyta; class Magnoliopsida; order Alismatales; family Hydrocharitaceae; genus Thalassia; species Thalassia testudinum. The sequence goes on from JAZHRO010000073.1 coordinate 159,535,978, forward strand.
TGGCGCAGAGGGAGGGGCGAGCTGGCGACATGCCAGCCTCGCCGGAGTAAGGTCAGAGATGACACCCATACCTTCCGCGCATTTGCACGGAAGGTATGGTGGTTGACAGAGGGCAAGGGCGGGTCCCTGCAACAGAGGACGTCGCAGGGAACCCTGCTTCTACTTTGCAGGGCGTAACCCTTCTCTGCACGGCGCCATGCTCCGCGCAAGGTCGCCGGAGCATGGTGCTGCGTAGAGTTTGCAGGGAGGACCGTTCTGCAAAGAATGATGAAAAGTTGGGAGCCTAAATGCAAGGGTTTCAAAAGATAAGGGTCAAAAAGTAAATGGAGAGGACCAAATTGTAAAGTCAGTCAAGGAGGTCTCTTTTTAGGCTCAAGTTTTTATACAAGACCAATTTGAACCTAAGGATTTTAACGGTGAATTTTAATTCTAAGTTGGACCATGTTTGACTGGCCAATTTACGTAAAAACCCAAATTAAGTTATTAATTAGGCATGGTTCTCTTTTTAGGTCAAAATAGGTTTCTAAGGCCAAATTGAAGGTTCTAAACCCTAGAGAATATTTTTCTATGAATTTTAAATGATTTAGTTGATTTTTATCCTGCCTCGAACCTCGTAAATTGAAGTAGATTTGTTTTAGGGTTACAGAATGTCATTTAATTCCTGGAAGTTGTAATAATCCTTATTTAGATCAGATCATCCCACTTTCTTTCTTGTTAAGCTTGCTTGACCTGTGTTTGGACCCTTAATTGCCCTGTTTGCAAACTGCGTTGGTGAAATTGCAGTTTTACCCTTTATGATTTATTTTATTCTTAAACTCAGAATCCTCTGAGTTAAGCCTTTCTTTGGGTCATGTAGAAGCTTTTTCTCACATATCAGGGTTAGATTGTGCTAGTTAGGGTTTATGATGAGGTTCTCATTAGGTGGGCTGTTAGGCGTGTGTGCCGTGGCCTGGGTTGCAGGTTCCAGTGGGCTGTTGTGGTGGGCCGCACACAATCGCTAACATGGGGGTTGGGGGGGTGCGGACGAAATGGGCCACCTCAGAAGCCCGGTCACTTATATAGCAGTTTCAGTGTTGCGGAAAAGCACATGGAATAGCACTGAGTGCCGTCTTGGTGTGCTGAGTGCCATCTCAATGTGCTAAGTACTGTGTCATGTCTTGCGGGGTGTGTGTGCTGCGATGGCTGAAAGGTTAGCAGGGCAGGGCAGGGGGGAGGGATGGTTGTAGGCTTCTGGGCTGTGTGGGTCAGGATGTGTGCTTCTAGGCTGTGTGGGGTGTGCAGTGGGCCGTGCATCACCCACGTGTCATGCAAGTGGGCGGGTGGAAATGTGAGTTAAGTGTCAGGATGGGCTTTTATAGAGCCCCGCTACCATAGAAAATGGCTTGGATTTGTGCTTGTATCTATTATTACCCTTCTGGAAAAGGAAATCATCTTTTGTTTCTTGGCCTTTTCTTGCGATATGTCTCTCTTTTGATTGGATATAAGTTGTTTAAAAACATTAATTAAACATATGGAAGCAAGACCAGCAATATTAGTAAAAGGAAAATGGGAGAGTTTATCTTTAAAGTACCAATTATCATACCCATTTTGTATGGAATGGATGAGGTGGATGTTACGTGGATATCGTTAAATAGAGAAATGTGAAGTGATAACTTCTACTTTTTTTTGGTTTCATCCTTTCTTAAATCTTAAAAGTGCTTTTATTTTTTTTAGCTAAGAAAAGGAAAGGTGGGTTACTTTTTTATTCTTTATCACTTTTTGTGGTTACTTTGCTATTGGTTCATTGCTTATATGTGTTAGTTAGGTTTAAATTTAAATTTTAGTTAAGGGAGAGGGGAGTAAAGGAGAAGGCAAATAATTTCTAATCATTTCAAATTCATCATGACAGGTACCAATGGCACCTATTGATTGAAATACCTTATGTTTTTCATCCAACGATAACAATGTCAACATAACTGCGTACATTATTATCAATTTTAGTCCATACAAGGAACACATTATCATTAATTAGATAGTCGACAACACTTGCATTGCATCACTCGGCAATTATATTGTCCATACAATAGGTTGAAGTTGAGAAATGAATTGTTGAAGTAAACGTATATATGAAATAAATAAATAAAAATATATGCATTTCGAACATTTTCTCATAGATAAAAAAAATCAAATCAAGTAAATCAAACATAATTTGGAAAGATCCAGAATAAAATAAAGAACAAATAACATACAATAACACAAATAAACAAAACGAGAAGGTATTAGATTTTACTCCGATATAAGCGTCCATTAAGTACTTTCCTTAGAGAAGGTATCGCCCCTCACAATACTGGTGCGTCGAGATCTGATGAACTCCTCCCAGGATACGACGATCCACCTCCAAGATTCGATACACTCCAATCTTGGATGTCCTCGAAAACCACCTCAGGAGAACAAAGCCAAGGCAACTTGGTTACCAATCAAATTCCCGATTGATCTACCAACTGAATGATTTAATCAGCCAAAAACTTCTCGTGGACCTCTGATAAAAGGCTCATCATAGCTTCTAATTACCCCTATTAACTAGTTTCCCTTGTTAATTAGCTAGGAATATGCATATATAAGGATTAATTATAGAATAAGAGACAAATCATTAAAGGACCTTAAAAATAAGTAAAAATCCTAAATTATCACTCAATTAATATTATTAATAATTTAATTAATAAATGAACTCAAAATATCACTAATTAGTTACTTAATTAATATCTTATTTAACTTAAGTGTAATTTAAGACCTAAGTCTTTAATAACTTAAGTAATTTAATAAGTAAATAAATATAAATAAATGGATGAAAAATGTGAATACATGGCTTTAATATAATATTTAGCTAATTTATAATTATATATAAAAAGTTGGAAAAGAATTAAATTAAAATTAACTTAAATGGCCTTTGTTTACATTTTAGTCCCTACAATTCAATGCATTTGAGTCCTTTCCTTTTATTTAGGTCCTTAGCTTTTATTACATTCAGGTCCCTATGTAAATTCTTCTTCTTCTTCGTTTCCTCTTCAACCACTTCAACGGCTAACGAGTGACGGTGAAGACACCTCACAATCACCGTCCATCCAGCGTCCTTCCTTCCTCGCCAAGCTCCTGGAGCTTGCGCTCACCCTCTTCATTTCATCCCACGGTCTAATGATCTTTAAATCCTAATTAGGGCTCGGCGATAACTTCACCGGCGTCGGAGAAGACGCCGGTGGTTACCCTGTACCTAGACGTATTCTCGTCTAAATACATCTCCCTTCACAACTGTCGCAACCTATAAATACCCATCAACTCCTAAGATTTGAGCTGGATTAGCTCCCTTCCACTCTCCACCTCACCGTAGCTGGTCAATAGGTTCTTCCGCAACTTCGGCATCTTCGTTCTCCTTCTCGAGCGCAGTCGCTGAGGACGCGCTGCCTCTCTCACCACCTCTTCCTCTCTTTCGCCCTGCCAACGTGCCATCTTCCCTCTGATCTCTACTTCGATTGGCTGGAGCTTCTCTTCTCACCCAGTCTAGATTTCGATCCCGTTCTCACCCTGCCAATGGCGAGATCCCTCACTTCCTTCATCAGGTAAGTAGAGCTAACTCTTAGGAGTTAGGTAATTAAATAGAATTAGCTTAGTTTAGTTAGCTTCAGTAGCTTCATCTCCGGCTCCGGCGAGGCCAAGTCTGGCCTTGCTGGGCCGACGTTCATACTTCCAGGTAATGTTCCACTTTTCTTATCTCTCCAAGATCCATTTCCACTTTCTTTCACTCACTATTATCACCTATACCGCCTAATACACCTCACCGTCACCAGCAACCTCTGCTGTCTATGGCGGAGGTCACCAAGCCTTCTCCACCTCCAATAGGGTCTCTCAACACCTGTACATCACCTTAGGACCCTTCCCAACCCCCAATTTACCCTAATTATCCATCTAACCACTTAATCCACTTCACACACACTTGGACACTTCATTGTCCATGATGAAGTGTCTAGAGCTAGTCTCACACCCAATTAAGGTCCTACATTACCCCCCCTAACACCTAAGGACCTTAGCAATTCCATTAATTTCTCCAATAGAGCCTCCTACTAGAAATGCCCAAATTCCCTCTCATTTCTAAGCTTGCTGTCAATGGTGGCTTAGAGATGAGTTAACCACTTAATTAAATAGTCCATTAGTACCACCACACCATACAGAACTCTTCTCCTCACTCAATTGAGTGAGAGGAAGCATTCTGAGTTCTGTCAAACTTGAAATGCTCGATCTTCGAATTCCACGATGAATCCTATGTTCTGATCATTCTTTGAGCCAATTAGGGAGTTTTTACGCTCTGTCTAGACCCTAGGGAACTCCACGGGTCAGTAATGACCCAATTTGATGCGATTTTCATCGATATATATCAGAACTGGACTCTCCGGAGCTCAGGCGAGCTTTGGTGAGTCGAAACCAAGCTTCAGTCCATAAAATTCCGTGAGAAGCTCTAGATTGATTGTTTATGACTCGAGGATTGTGTATCTACTGTCGATTTTATGTATTGATGTCTGGAGTATGATATTGACCTCTATCTTGTCCAACTCCGGCGGAGTTGGAGAGTCATCTCTGTTAGGGTTTAGGTCACTATAAGAGGTTTAGAAGTAAGAGTAAGACTTGTTTAATTCATCCTTGACCTTCTATTGATCTAAAAACCTCTAGGATTCTCCACCGAACAAAACCCTTCAGGATCTTAGGCGATGAACTTGAAACCCTAGAATTCTAGCTCAAAACTTAGTTTTGATGATCTGAATCAATTTATGTGATGACTTAGAGTAGATCTAGAGTTTCAATTAGGTCAGAGATTGGTTAATTCAAAAAGTCAACTTCTGGGGCTTTATAGTCAACCTCAGGTCTGATTTAGAGAATTTTTGGTTAAAATTGAGGTTTGATGAGTTGAATCTATTGTTAGGATGATTCTGAGGTTGTTAGAATCAATTTTAAGTTATTTTATTGAGGTTTTAAACCAAATTAGGTCTCTGTCCAGTATGGGTTGTTTTCGAACCCATACTGCTTTCAGTGTGTTCTTGGCGAGATTCAACTGCCAATTCTGCCCAAATCAATGCGAAATAATATGCTAAGATTGTTTAATTTTGTTCCAGAGGTCTTTTTCTCTCTGTCGAGCCTTTCAGAGTTCAAAATGGAGCTCAGAAGCTCCTGTGTGAAGCTCAGAAGCTTCTTTATCTTCTTGAAGCTATAGAGGACCTCCTTTCTTCTCCTGTAGATGCAGAATTCTTTCCTGAATAGGGTCTAGACCTCATCTGGAGGTCAGAAGCCTCTTCCGCATATCAAATACTTGGACTTCACTTCTGCAGGCCATTAGGGCAGTGCGAATCCTTGATTTTCATCCTTTAAATCGAAGGGGCAGATTAGACTTGAACACAAAATTGGTGTTCCAATCTTGTAGAGCTTCTCAAGAGCTCTCGATCAAGCTTTGGAATGCCCGATTTGACCCAGCCAATCATTGGGAATCTTCATCGAAAGTTCGGCTTGGAGTGGACATAGATAGTCCCACCTTGGCAGGATTTGGATGCATGCCTTGCTATAATATGATTTTCTGCACTGGACGATTTGGTCGTCAGCGCAGGGTGTGAAATGAAACTGAGCTTGGGGCGTGGGTGTGTGCGATGCACGTGCCTGCACATGGTGTGTGTGTGCTACGCTTGTGGGCGTGAGTATGGGCCCGTGAGTGGGCGTGTGGGCCTGGGAGGCCGGAGACTATGCATGGACTTGAACTGATTAAAATTCACCAATTAAAGAATTAGGGCCGAGCTTAAGTAGGGTCTAGTCCCACCCATTGGGCGCTGTGTATCCCCAAACAGGTCTCCCATTAAAAATATAATTTTTATAATTGAAGATTAAATGGGTTAAGTGCTTGCGAAAATGGTTAAGTGTGGAACTCATTAAGCACAGTAAAGAAGTTAAGGTTGAGGAAAGAAATGAGCGAAGGAGGAAGAGATAAGTGAATGAAGCTAAGGAAGAGAATAAAGGAAAAGAGAGGGAATGAGAGAGAGAGAGTAGCGACAGAGAAGAAAGAAAATAACAAAGAAGAAGAAAAGGGCTGAAGAAAGAATGAAGGAAAGAAATAGAAAGTGATATGTCTTGTTCTCTCTTATTGCTTAAAGTGATGAAATAAAGGCATTGTATTCATTTGTTTAGTAATTTCTTGCCTTTATTTTTTGTAAATAGCTACATTTAAAGTAATAAACACATTACTTAGTTTTAATGCTAAATCATATGTGTAAATGTGTTTCTTTCTAATGGAATGTTGCATATTCTTATTTGAATATCTTTTATGCAAGATTCATATACTTAAAGTATTTTTAATTATAATATGATTGATTAAGTAGTTAGTAATTTATACTTAGGAATTAAATGGTGAATTAAGCTTACTATTATACCTCCTAATGAACGACCTGAACTCAACCAATTAAAAAGAATTTAAAATCTAAAATGTTAGGTTAACTTGACCTTATATTGCACTCACGACAATAATTCGAGTTAACCTAAGTTACTTTCTCATGCAATTAATTAAGTCTAAATAACTTAATTAACTGTATTGAGGATTTGACCGATCAACCTTTCAATCTTCTTGTGCAAGATAGACAAAAGTGATTGGAGATTTTTCTACCAATCTTACGTCGAACGAACGCACCAAGAAAGTGAGACGAGAATGAGAGAGAGAGGGAGAGAGTAGAGAGAGTTTTCTGATCTTGTTGTGTGTTAAATGAGAGTCCCCTCGTGACCCTTGTATAGAACGCACGACCAAACATTTAAGGAAATTCTTATTTTATGGAAACACAACAATTGATTGACCAATTAAATTCATTGATCGACCAAAACAATTGGTCAACCAATTTTACAATCTGATCGATCAATCAACATCAAAATTGTGAGATTAGAATCCGTAGCAAAAGAGGTCCAAGTTCCAAGTTCCAAATTGATTCTTACCCGAACCTAAGTCCGAGCCGGAGCCGCAGCGGGGCAGAGAGCACGCGCATGTGTGCGTGGTCCCCAGCCCCACCTCTCACTCTTTGCTACATAAGCCATGGGAGGCAAAAACATTTTACACCCACCAAGGGGTTTGTTCATTTCCAGTATGGGACAAGACACCTCTCTTAAATCTCACAGATTTCAACATGAATTCCTACGTTACTATATAACAATTGCATCCCAATTGATGCAATTAGGCTCTCAAATCCAGCATGAATTTATCAGATGCCAATGATACCTCAATTACAAAAGATTTGGAAGAATAAACATAAGTTGAGATGTCAATAATATCTCAATTAAAAAGATTGGGATAAATGAATATAACTTTAGATGCTAATAGCACCTATGATAAAAAAGACTATAACCAATTAACCTAAGTTGATATGTTAGTGGGACCTCAAAAAAAGATAGAGATGAATCAACCTATGTTGAGATGCCAATGGCTGGCACCACAATTAAAAAAGATTGAGATGAATAAACATAAGTTAAAATGCCAATGATATCTAAATTAAAAACTTTATGGTAAATGAATATAACTTGAGATGTCAGTAACACATAAACTAGTGATGAGTGGGATCAATCAATCTAAGTTGAGATGCTAATAACACCTCAAAAAAAAAAAAGATACAAATAAATCAACGTATATGTTGAGATGCTAATAGTACCTTAATAAAAAAAGATTCAGATGAATAAACATAAGTTGAGATAACAACGTCACCTCAATTAAAAAGATTTGGATAAATGAACATAATATGAGATATGAATGGTATACAAAATAAAGTTTGGGATCCATCACATCCTAAGCTAAGATGACAATGACACTTGAATTAAAAAGATTGAGATAAATAAACATAAAACTTTAGATACTAGCGACACCTAAAATAAAGATGACTATGATCAATCAACCTAAGTTGAGATACTAATGACACCTCAAAAAAAGAAGACAGGGATGAATCAACTTATGTTGAGATGCCAATGTCACCGTAATTCAAAAAGATTCAGATGAATGAACATAAGTTAAGATGACAATGGTATATCAATTAAAAAGATTTGGATAAAAAAACATAACATGAGATGTGAATGGTATCAAAAATAAAGAATTTTACAATTAATTATCCAAAATTAAGATGATAATGACACCTCAGTTAAAAAAATTGAGATAAATAAACATAACTTAATATCTCAGTGGGATATAAAATAAAGAAGATTTGGATTAATTAATTAAGTTAAGATACTAATGGCATCTCAAATAATGAAATTATATTTGCACCTCAATGAACCTACTTTGAGATGCAGATGGCATCTCAATTAAAACGATTGGAACCAATGAATATAACTTGAGATGCTAATGTCATCTAAAATAAAAAAATTAAGATTAATCAACTTAAGTTGATATATCAATGACACCTTAAATAAAGGTTCACTAAATTTATGTTGAAATGCTAATTATACTTAATAAAAAATTTGGATGAGTGAACATATATTGAGATGTCAACTACACTTCAATTAAAAAAAACATAGAAATAAGTAAATACAACCCGATGGAAAAAAAGTAAAGAAAATTAGGATTAATCTCTTTGTAAAATCAATTGACGATCTCCCTTGTTGTAATGCAACACTCAAGCTTATATTGCAAGATTAAATTGTAAATATTGACATTATTTAACATTAAAGAATAAGATTAATGACACCAATCAAGTGAAAAAAATGAGATGCTAATACCACATCAAGAGAGAGAAAAGGCCAACCAAGTGAAAAAAATTGTAGATCTTAATGGTACATCTTCATTCAACATTTTCATCTACCCAAAAAAAGAACAAAACAAGAATGGTAATTTTAGGTGTCAAATGGTAATATAATGTCATTACAATTCCCACTTGATTAAAATGAAGAATAAAGGATGAAAGTTGAATAAAACAACTCATAGAGGTCCTGTTCACCTTTCTGTTGGATTTATTACCGAATAAAATCAAATCAACATACAAACGAATTGTTGGAGCGGTTTCGTAAATCCCAAGATCTCTGATTCCCATTTACATTGATAACCTAAGAACAAAGAGAGTATAGATGGATACCTGAATCCATCACTAGATCTTCTCCAAGAAGGAAGCGGGTGTCAATCCTTCTATTTCCGTTGTGAATCTCGACAGGGTTTTTGGTGATGGTGCTTCCAGGGATCCAGAGAGAATGAGTACAAAAGAAGGGAATGTTATGTTCTTGTGCGCTTCGGTTTCCACCTAGGGCCCTTATATTTCCCACAATGGGCTACGGGAAAACAAAACCGTCCATTACTTGCATATCCCCGCAGACCACAACCACTATATTTTGGAATTGACGATTTTACCCATCAACAAACTATAATTCCCCATATGATTTCTATGCAATTACCCCCATATTATTGAAAGTATAATTTACCAAATTCTTATTGGATCACAAAATGAGCATATTTACCAATATACATGTATATGATATATATATTAATGTAAGTCTCCTAATAATAATATATGTATGGCCACTAATGATTCTAACAATCTCCCACTTGGGCGATATATATTATTCGCACAAATTCACATTAATTTAGACTATATGAGCTCAAACTGTATATCATATACATATAAAAATACACCTCCACCACTCTCGTTCATACTGTGTTAGTTGTAGGACCAATGCGATCTTTAAATTTGACTAAACCCCTCAATGATCACATACAACAACACAAATAATGACATAGACTAAATATGGGTACATAGTATGAAAATTGCATGTCAAATGATCCATACATGCCTATCTTTCAACTGGTCCAACCTGATTATAAGAGATCATGAATGCAGTATAGATCGAGTTCAAAATAAACATAACTTTATTTGAACAAAATAAATGAATATGTCTACACATAATGAACATCATTCGGGTTACATGCTCGTGAAAGACTCTAGGCGTTAGCCCCTTAGTGAGCGGATCAGCCACCATGGAGTAAGTTCCAATGTGCTCTATGGACACTTGACCACTTTGAACTCTTTCTTTAACTGCCAAAAACTTAATATCAATATGCTTTGACCTCGGCGAACTTCTGTTGTTGTTTGAATACAGCACTGTGGAATTATTGTCACGATAGATTCGTAGTGGTCTTTCAATACTACCTAAAATGCGTAAAGCTGTGACAAAATTCTTAAGCCATATTCCCTGATCCGAGGCCTCAAAATACACTATGAATTCTGCTTTCATGGTAGAGGTGGCTATCATCGTTTGCTTAACACTCCTCCACGAAATAGCTCCTCCCACTAGCAGAAAAATATTGCCCAAAGTGGACCTTTGGCTATCCTAACAACCAACAAAATCAGAGTCCAAATACCCGAGGACCTCCAGAGTATCAGATCTCTTATACATGAGCATAAAGTCTTTTGTTTTCTGAAGATATCTCATGGCCCATTTGGCTGCCTTCCAATGATCAGGTTCGGGATTACTCAAGTATTTGCCTAACATGCCAACAATGTATGCAATATTTGGCCGCGTGCAGACTTATGCATACATCAAACTTCCCACTACCGATGCATAGGGAATATTCTCCATTTCCTTAGATTTGACCTAATTCTGAGAGCATTGATTAAGGGAGAATTTATCCCCTTTAGCCACAGGAGTGTCACTTGCCTTACAGTTTTCCATACAAAATCTCTTTAGAATGGTTTCAATGTAGTTCCTCTGTGATAATCCAAGGATACTCAGAGAATGATCTCGGTGTATCTGGATTCCTAATACAAAAGCAGCTTCATCAAGATCCTTCATTTCAAAATTATTTGAAAGAAATATCTTGGTTTCAAATAGTAAATCATTATCATTAGAGGCAAGTAATATGTCATCGACATATAAAATTAGGAAAACATGTTTGCCTTTATCGAATTTATAGTATATATATTCATCAACTGAATTTGCCTCAAAACCAAATGAGATAACGACCTGATGAAATTTGTAATACCATTTACTTGAAGCTTGTTTTAGACTATAAATAACTTTTTTTAATTTGCAAACCATTTGCTTTGCATCACTTAAGGCAAAGCGTTCCGGTTGCACCATATATATCATTTCATCAATGTCACCATTGAGAAATGCCGTTTTCACATCCATTTGGTGTAGCTCTAAGTCAAAATGAGCCACCAAAGCCATAATGGTTCTAAAGGAGCCTTTAGAAGAAACTGGGGATAATGTCTCTTTGAAATCAATGCCTTCCTTTTGAGTGAAGCATTTTGCAACAAGACGAGCCTTATACTTATCAACATTGTCTTTAGAATCCCTCTTGGTTTTAAAAATCCATTTGCAACCAATGGGTTTTGCACCATCAGGCAATGAGACAAGTTCTCAAACGTCATTGTCACTCATTGACTTCATTTCCTCATTCATGGCATTGGTCCATTCTTGGGAATGGGAACTCCTCATGCCATGAGTGACCGAAATGGGATCCGTATCCATTTGATCTGCCTCTAGTTCCTGAAGAAATACAACATAGTCAGTGAAAATTACACTTCTCCTTTCCCTAGTGGACCGCCTAAGGGGTGCTTCCTAAACATTTTGAGGATGATGAGTTTAATCCATAGGGAGACTTTCATCATTACTTTCATCTCTTGTTGTCGTTGAAACAATATCAGGAATGACAACTTGACCCTCTTCAGTAATATCCATAGGAATAAGGTCAAGTTCCTGAAAAGTAATGTCTATTACCTCCACCCAAACCAATATCCTCAAAGAAATGGGCATTTCTCGTTTCAAAAAACAAGCGAGTCTCAGGGACAAAGAACTTATATCCCTTAGACCTTTCCGAGTATCCAACAAAATAGCAATTGACTATTCTGGAGTCCAATTTCCTTTCGTTAGGCCTATAAGGCCTAGCCTCAACTGGACATCCCTAAATATGAAAGTGCCTAAGACTTGGTAATTTACCTGTCCACATTTCATATGAGGTTTTTGGTACTACTTTTGATGGTACTCTATTTAATATGTATGCTGCTGTCTTTAACGCTTCTCCCCAGAGGGACTCTGGTAAAGAAGTATGACTAATCATGCTTCTCACCATATCCTTAAGAGTTCTATTGCGCCTTTCTGCAACACCATTCATGCTAGGTGTCCTTATCATGGTGTACTGATGCACAATTCCACATTCATCTAGGAATGAAGCAAATGGTCCTTGATGCTGTTCTCTTAATCCATCATATTTTCCGTAGTATTCACCTCCACGGTCATATATGACAGTTTTAATCCTTTTCCCAAGTTGATTTTCAACTTCGGCCTTATAGGATTTAAAGGTGTCTAAAGACTGTGATTTCTCCTTAATCAAATATAAGTATTCATATCTAGAGAAATCGTCTATGAACGTAATAAAATATTATTGACCATTCCAAGAGGCCATAGGGAATGGATCATAAATATCTGTATGTATTAATTCTAAGATGACTGTAGCTCTTATGGCACCTACACCTGATTTGTTTGTTCGTATCCCTTTTAAACATTCTACACAGACATTGAAATCTATATAGTTAAGGGAGTGAAGAATTCCTGTGGAAATAATCCTATCAATTCTCCTTTTGGAGATATGACCCAAACGCTTATGCCATAACATTCCAGAATCCTCACAAGTTAACTTTCTTTTCGTACTACTAGATGTAGCATACAAGGTTTCAAAAGCAGATGGAGACGTATGAAGCTTATGTAGATTGTCATACAAAGATAAAGAACCAGTTGCAATAAGACTTGAATCAAGAAACAACTTAATTTACTTATCTCCAAAAGAACAAGAATAACCTGACTTGTCCAATAGATAAACAGAAATCAAGTTTCGTCTGAATGACGGTACTACAAAAGTTTCTTTAAAATCTAAAGCATAACCAGTACTTAAAAATAATCTAAAATCCGCAACAGCTTCGACCTCCACCTTCTTGTCGTTGCCCACGTATATGAACCTTTCAGTTTCACTTGGCAGTCGGCAATTTAGGCAACCCTACATAGACATACGAATGTGAATAGTTGTTCCTAAATCTATCCACCAAATGTCTAAGGGTACGGAAGCTAAATTAACTTCTGAATAAACATAAGAAAGATACGTACCCTTCTTATCACGCCAGGCATGATATTTTGTATAGTCCTTCTTTACGTGTCCTTCACCTTTGAAGAAGAAACAGGTTGCCTCAGGCTTCTTCTACTTGCCTTTGGATGAAGAACTGGCAACAGCATCATTCACCCTTTTCCTTTTGGAACTAGTAACTAAATGAGTACTTTTAGGTTTGTCCTGCTTAAGTCTCTCCTCTTCTTGCACACATTGAGAAATGAGCTCATTGAGAGACCATTTCTCCCTTTGACAGTTATATCTTATTTTAAACTATCCATATTGTGTAGGAAGGGATATCAAAACTAAATGCACCAGGAGGTCTTCCGACAATTCCAGTTTCAGTGCCTATAGCTTTGAAACCAAATGAGACATCTCCATAATGTGCTTCCTTATGCTCCTAGTTCCTTTATACTTAAGAGAGATGAGCTTCCCCATAAGGTTGTTTGTCTCAGCCTTTTCATTTTTTGCAAAACGTTTCTCTATCTCATCAAGAAATCCTTTGGCATTAGACTCCTCTGAGATAGCACCCCTGAAGTTTTCTGGTATGGCGCGCTTCATGATCATTAGACACATGCGATTAGAATGCTCCCACCTCTCAAAGTACTTCTTAGCATCAGTAGTACTTTGATCTGTAAGAGGAGGAGGTTGTTCCACCCTTAATGCAAGGTCCAGATCCATGCACCCTAGAACTATCATGACACTCTCCTTCCAGAATTTAAAGTTAGACCCATTTAGTTCTGGAATAGAGTTCAAATTGGCAGTAATAGCAGATGCAAAGGAATTAACTGAAATAAAAGACAAAAACATGCTCTAATGAATAAACTTAAGAAAATCATACAATATTAGCATTTAGTCTTTGCACAGAAACAACAATATCGTACGAGGCGGAAATGAATAACCAAGCATGAGTGTTTAAAAAAAATGCAAGTTAAATGAATTTATATTTAGATTAATTCATTACTTACATATAAAACCAAAATACGCAACTCACATTTGTTATTAATTGCTTTGTGAAGTTCAATCAAGTATTAAATCTCCTTTGGGCTATTTAGTACTCACAGGAACAATACAAAACAGTCATTTTGATGTTATAAATCAATTAGCACAAGTAACAACGTATTGCTTTGGCAAATATATTGTCAAATGCACCAATCAATTCAAATACATCAAAACCAACTACTATAATGTAGTTTCACAGATAGTTATGTCCTATGATTCATGATTAAACAGTTCATAACCCAAATGACATGTTTTTACCCCAATCAAGATCGAAGTACCGGTACTCGTCCTTTAGTACCGGTACCAGAATGACATGTACCGGTACTGATCTTTATGTACCGGTACTACGTCAGTACTGGATCAATCTTGGAACCATGTCCAGTATCACACATGTAAGGGTACTCATGAGGGGTACCGCTACTCAATCAATTCTGGATCATTCCTTGGTCACAACAGGTATCACACAAGTACTGCTACTCAATTGATGGTGGTAGCACTACTGGGCGTGACCAGTATGCCATATGTACCGGTACTCATGATGAGTACCGGTACTCCATGGATTCTGGCTGCACTTCGGGAAGCACTTAATGGGTACCTGTGCCTTACCAGTTGTTACGACCCGGTTCCCGAATCCCTATAGGACACAAGAACCAGACCGACTCGACTGATCCCAAGACCCAGTCGTCCAACGAGAAAGTAACTAAAAGAACAGTGAAATAAGCCACATTTATCATGCATGTAACTAACAGTAACAAAACTACAGCAGTAAAGAAAAGAACTACTATAGTACACACCACCACAACAGTAGAGAATTTAAACAGGTACATAAATATGATGCTTGCAATAAAAGAGTACAAGTGTAACAGGATATACTCACTACAACAGAAAAACGGTATAGTAGGTACAACACAAGTAGAACTACTGGGCTCTACTAGGCCCAGCACCCTCCGCAGCCGTAGGCTCTGGCGGCTCAACACCTGGTCCTAAAAAGGTGAGAAAAGGTGACACGTCAGCGAAACGCTGAGTAGAGTGGCAACCAGCTAGCTAAGAAAACAGTAAAGGTGGACGAGTAGCTGTTATTTTTAATTTCTTTCTTTATTTCTCTATTTACTCTTTCTCGAATTATTTCTCAAATCTTTCTCTTGATCTCGAATGTTCCTCGTGGGAACGATCCTGATTGTAGTCTTTTCCGAAAAGTAGAAGTATCACGTGGTGCTCTCCTGGCCATGAGAGTCCCCCGTGGTGGTCCTACCCTCAGTAACCACCCCAAGGTCATTGACAGACGTAACGGTAACTACGGCACGCGCAATATACGCACGGGTAGCTACCTCGTACTGGCACGCGGTCAGTCATTTCTGTTAACGGGTGCGCCCCAAAGCACAGCACGGAACCAGATAGGGCAGAGCCCTCTCAGTAACAGGGGTCCAGCCCCTCCACAGTAACCAAACAGGGGTCTTACACCTCCACAGTCTGCACACCCTCGCTTGACTACCTTGGCTAGCTGAACCTTGGGGCCCGTGGGGTGGCTAGCTCTCCCTCTACACTAGTAGCTCTCCCCGGTACTGTGTATGCGAGGGCCAAAAGTCGGTACAAAGTGGCCAGACCTAACCCTGGGTCCCTGGGGCGGCTAGCTCCGCTCTGCACTAAACAAGGGGGACAGTCGCTCTCCTTGGTACTCCGTACTCAAGGGCCAGCTCACTTCCCCAATTCCATTCTATTTATCTTTCAGGAGCTCTACTCCTAATTCCCCGTAGGGTTCATGCTCATATTTCTCTGGCCAAGCCATTTAGGTTTCATCATTTCAATTTTTATTCTCATATAGCCCGTGTTTCCAACATTTAATATCAATTTATATACAAGCAGCTCAAATTTAGTTTTCAACAACAGGAATCACATGTCGCAATTACTAGCAACAGTACTCTATATTTCACAGGCAGCTGTTATCCAATTATAGGAAATTATCATTGTTCTATCTACTTTTCCAAGACTTCAATTCATGTATTCACGACATTTGTTTCAGTGTTTCTGTTCCTAGGATTCATGCCACACCCTAAGATCTATCATTCAATCTAGTTTTCCAGTCCTAGGATTCATGCCATTCCCTAGGATCTATCATTCAATCTAGTTTTCAGACCCTAGGATTCATGCCATACCCTAGAATTTATTATTTATCTCAAAGATGCATTAATGTTAGTAAATAACCGAGGGGAGCCACTCTACCCGCAAAATCGGGAGTAATGGGAGCGTGATCGACAGGTCCACTTGCCTCCGCAACCCCCAAAACCGCAACAGAGCGAGGTCCTAACACAAGGAGAAGTCACAAGGAACCACTCAGAATAGGATACAAGTACTTTAAACAAGTAGAGGAACTAATTCTGAGAAGAATGGAATCTCAAACGCGGAAATCGAAACTCGAACGGATCCTAAAAGGGTCAAAAACGATAACTCTAACCCAAATCAGACGGCTGGAACACCTTCCAGACGTCTTAAAAGGTGGTCCAGGTCATACCTCACTCTGAGCTGTTCTTCAGACGTCCAGGATCCCACTGAGCCGTTTGGACTTAGTTCCAGATGTCCGACTATCACTCCAGACGTCTGGAGACTATCTCCGCCGTCTGGTGACTTTCCCAGACGTCTGATCTGTGTGGGAGAGCGTGTCCTTGCACCTTCCCGAAACGAAACCTGCACGCGTACGTAACACTCTCAACACGTCAATGAGATAGATCCTTCGACGGAACGGCCTTCATGCCGCGTCCGCAAGAAGGAGAAAGATGAGAAAATCATACCTTTCAGACATTTGGATCTTCCTCCAAACGTCTCTCGCGTCGTCTGGACGTAGGTCCAGACGACTGATTCTGGGAAATTTTGCGCGGCCGCGCCGCGCCCAACTGTCTGCTGCCTGAGCTGCAGCAGCACCGGGGTAACTCCCCAGCACCACGCTCCCGCTGCACACCCGTCAGCTAGCCTTGGGTAGCTCCGGCGAGTTCGCTCTCTCTTCTTCACGTGCTCCGCCTCTTCTCCCTCTCGCTGCACCTCCTCCTCCCCGCACACACCCGACAGTAGCTGCTGCCCTCGCTCTCTCACTCTCACGCTAACACTGGAAGAAGGAGGAGATGGAGGAGTGGTGGGTGAGGGAGAGGGAAGGGGGAGAGGGTATTTGAAGGCATCGGGGGAGAGAGAAAAGGGAAGAGGGATGCTTGCAGGTCGGCGGGCGCAGTCTGCGTGCGCATGCACGCAGACTTACAATCGTACGCCGCAGAAATTAAATTCCAGACGTCTGGGAAGGCGACCAGACATCTGGACCAACTCCCAGACGTCTTGAAAATGTTTGATGTCGTGGGTCTTAACAACATAACAAACTCAAAGGAAGTTTCATCCCCGAAACTTGCGCTAACTAGAGTGCGGAAAAGAACGATATACGCATAACAAACTCAAAGAGGACCGAAGCCGGTCTAAAAAGACGTACCCTCAAAGAGCTCCGGGTACTGCTCCCGCATCGCCACCTCAGGCTCTTAGGTAGCCTCCTCGTACCACTGGCTCCTCCACAAAACCTTCACCAGGGGTACTTACTTCCGTCTCAGACTCCGGACGACTCTGTCAAGAATTTGCACTGGCCGCTCGGGGTAGGTCAGGTCGTCACCCACCTCGACGCTCTCGTGGCTTAGGACGTGGTTGGGATCGGCGACGTACTTCATGAGGTTGGACACGTGGAACACGTTGTGCACCCAGAAAGCTGGGGAGGAAGGGCAAGCCTATAAGCAACGGGTCCTACCTGCTCCAGGACCACAAAGGGTCCCACGAATCTTGACGTGAGCTTCCCTCTCACCCCAAACCGCTGCAAGCCCTTCATGGGCGAAACGCGAAAGAAGACGTGGTCCCCAACCTCAAACTGTACCTCTCTGCGCTTCCGATCTACATAGCTCTTCTGTTTGCTCCTGACAGCGCGGAGTCGCCTGTGAATCTGCTCGATTACCTCCTGACTTTGCCGGATCAGCCTGGGGCCAACCTCCCACTTGGTCCCCACCTTAACCCAACTCAAGGGTGCCGTACACCTCCGTCCATACAGAGCCTCGTAGGGTGCCATGCCGATGCTCGAGTGATAACTATTATTATATGCGAACCCCGCCAGGGGTAAGTGCTCCTCCCAAGAGCCCCTCCAGTCCAGTACACAAGCACGCAAAAGGTCCTCAAGTGTCTGTATCGTGCGCTCAGACTGTCCGTCCTTCTGGGGGTGGTATGCTGTACTGAACCTCAACCGCGTCCCCAGGGCCTGCTAAAACTCAGCACAAAACTCAGACGTAAAACGGGTATCCCGGTCGGATACGATCTCCCATGGAACTTCGTGTAGACTACTACGTCGCGGATATACCTCTCTGCCAACTGTGCTGGTCCCAAGGTGACTCGGATCGACAAGAAACGTGCCGTCTTCGTCAATCTGTCAACGATTACCCAGAATGCATCGTGTCCTCGCTGGGTAACAGGTAAGCCCACCACCAAGTCTATGGTGATGCTCTCTCACTTCCACTCTGGCACTGGAAGTGGCTGTAACGGCCCTGCAGGCCTCTGATGCTTGGCCTTCACCTGCTGGCACACTAAACACTACTATACGAATTCACCCACATAAGCTATGAAGCCCTCACACCCCTGGCTCAAAAGTCTCGCCGCCCAAACTGCAGAAATGCACCTGAAGCCTCCGTCCACTGGCTACCCGTGGAACTCGAAAGAAGGTAACTCCGGTATGGAGAAGACGATCTTCCTCTCAAAGCAATCCACCAAGGCGTGGTAAGAGGATAGCCAATCCATCCCCAGAATTACGCCAAAGTCCTCCATCTGTATCATAATCAGGTTAGCGGGAAGGCTGTGCCCCCCAACACTGACCTCACAACTTGTGTACACCTCCTCAGCTACAAACAGCTGACCATTCGGACCTCTGATCACGAACGGATCCTCTAACAACATACAATCCTGCCCCAAGCTAATCGCAAAACTGGCAGTGACAAACGAGTGCGTAGCGCCGGAATCGAAAATCATGTAAACAAGTCTACGGAAACTGAAACCATAGCTGCCACCACTGATCCCGAAGCTCTGGCATCCTTGTGTGTCAGGGTGTTGAAACACCCCTCAGCCCTAGGTGCGGACGAAGCAGCCACACTCTGCGTCGGACGGGTAGCCGCTGGCCGGTACCCTCCCCTCGACTGTTGTCCTCCTCCTCGTGCCTAGAAACCACGGCCTCCTGCTCGCCCTCCAGTGCTCGGCGTGGGAAGCAGCTGCTGACCTCCAG
This sequence comes from Thalassia testudinum, assembly GCA_037157565.1. Classification (NCBI taxonomy): domain Eukaryota; kingdom Viridiplantae; phylum Streptophyta; class Magnoliopsida; order Alismatales; family Hydrocharitaceae; genus Thalassia; species Thalassia testudinum. Next base: position 159,555,381 of record JAZHRO010000073.1, read on the forward strand.
CCTTGGACGGGCAGTCCCTCCTGATGTGGCCCGGCTGGCCACACTGGTAGCAGAGGGGGACTCGACTATCACCCTCAGTGCGTCCCTGCTGACGACTGGGCGGGGGTCCAGTGCTAGCAGCTGGCCCCTGTCGAGGGCCCCCAAAGGCCACTGATGGCCCCGTAAAACGTGACAGCTCTCCTACGGGCGCCACGTGTCTCCTCTCTCGTCGACCCTGTGAGAAGTCTGGCTGGTAGGGCCGCTTCCGCCCGCTGTCAGTGTCTCGTGCAGACGGGTTGGTCTCTTCATACGTCATAGCTGCCTCTACCACCCTCGAGAATGTAGGCAGCTTCAGGGGTTTGACATACCCCTGAATCGCCGGTCGGAGCCCCTCGGTGAACCTCCAAAGGCGCTCCTCCTCAGTAGCCACGGCTGTCGCTGCGAAGCGAGACAGCTCCAGGAAACGCGTACGGTATGCGCTCACAGTCATCATTCCCTGGCGGAGAGTGTGGAACTCCTGCCTCCTCTGGTCCTGCCACATCTGGGGAAAGTACTGCTCGCAGAAGAGGGTGATGAACTGATCCCAAGTAGGCTTGTCCCTCTCCTGTCCCCTGACCGCCCTCCACCACCTGTGTGCCGCGCTCTCCAGCTGGTACGTGGCAAAGGCTACGCGACACTCCACAGGGGGGCGAAGGGTGTCAAAAACCTTCTCGATCTGCTCGAGCCAATCCTCCGCCTCGGTCAGGTCCTCATCCCCTTTGAAGGAGGGGGACTGATGAGAACCTCATCATGAGCCATAACTAGCTCATTTTGACCTAATACAAAGGATAAAAGCTCCTACATAACTCAAGGAAAGGCTTAACTCAGAGAATTCTGAGTTTAAGGAGAAAACAAGTCATAAGGGGTAAAAATGCAATTTTACTAGTATAATCTGCATACAGGGTAATTCAGGGTCCAAACACAGGTCAAACAAACCGAATAAGAAGGAAAGTGGGATGATCGGACAAGGGCTACAGCAATTCCAAGGAACTAAATGATAATCTGTAACCTTAAAACAAACCCACTTCAATTCACGAGGTTCGAGGCAAAGTAAAAATAGAATAAACCCTCTAAAATTCATAGAAAAATAATCTCTAGGGTTTAGAACCTTCAATTTGGCCTTCAGAACCCATTTTGACCTACATTGAGAACCATGCCCAATTAATAACTTAATTTGGGTTTTTGCATAAATTGACCGGTCAAACAAGGTTTAATCTAGAAATAAAATTCACCATCAGATTCCTTAGGTCCTAATTAGTCATGTATAAAAACTTGAGCCTAAGAAGAAACCTTCTTGACCAACTTTACACTTTGGTCCTCATATATTTACTTTTTGGCCCTCAACTTTTGAACCCTCGCATTTTGGCCCTTAACTTTCCTTCATTCTTTGCGTTCAGGTCCTCCCTGCAAAACCTGCCAGCACCATGCTCCGGCGACCTTGCGCGGAGCATGGCGCCGCGCAGGGTGAGGGGGAGGGTCTGGCAAGTCAACCGGGGGTGCCCTGCGTCGTCAGCCGTCGCAGGAACACCCCCCTGGTCGCTGCAACCACCCATACCGGCCGTGCGAACGCACGGACGGTATGGGTATCCTTCCTCCGGCGTCCTCCGGCAAGGGAGACACGTCGTCTCCCTCCGCCTTCCTCTCTGATTCGGCCCCTATAAATACCCCCGTCGCTCCACCGTTCTGAGCAGCTTGGATCTGACGGAGAAAACCCCCAACTTTCCTCTCTTCTCACTCCGGCAGACGCCCACCAGCTCCGGCGGTTCTTCCTCCTCTTCCTCTTCGCTCTGCCGCAATACCAGCAGCAGAGACTTCTTCCCCTGCTCTTCCCGCGTCGCGCAATACCGGCACGCGCTGCCTCTGCCCCATCGTCACCGCCGTCCTCCCTCACTGGGCACCTTCTTCTCCGGCGACAGCAGGTACAGCCGTTCGCCTCCTCGCCCCCTTCGTCACTTTAGTTAGGTTAGAACTACTTCCCTCTATTCTCTCTCTCTTTTCCCCCTGCTATTTTTATCTAATTACCCCTCGACTGCGCCTAATCACCCTCACCTTCTCCGCCTCCGGCCATCCTCCGGCGAGTCGCTCCCATCACTCCAGCAACCCACACGGCTCGCCGACCACCGCAGAACCTCCGCCTCCTCACCCTGATCAACCTCCGCCCTTCCACTTCCCCCAAATCACCCTCTGCAACTCCACCGAACAAACCCATCTCCCGACCCACAGTCCGACCTAGGGCAACCCTTAGGCTCCGCCCCGCCGCCTGCACACCCCCCGACCACCTTCGCCGTGCCACGGCGAAGGTCCTCCGCGTTTCTGATTGGGCCGAGAGGCCGTTTCTCTGTGGGCAGGTACCTGCGCTCGTCGCCGCCATTGTTGAAGCGAAGCAGCTTCTTCACCTGCTGCCCCAGGTGCGCCACGCCCAGGTCACGCTCCCAGACAGTGCGAGGCGTCTTCGCGAAGTACCAGGCTGCAGTCGAGTCGAAGCTCTCGTGCGAAGCCCCCGCGCTTCGCCTCGACTGCCGCTGCTTCCTCCGCGCAGGCACCCAAATTGGGGTGGGACATTTAGTCCCACCTTGCAACCTTTCAGAGGAGCGCGCCCGCATAAAGGCAAAAAGTGCCTTATGCTCGTTGCCTCCTGAGCACGGGGTGAGGTCCCTCTCACTCACTCGCTCGACCCGGCCTCGTCTGCGACCACGCCCTGCGGACCTGGCCCGACCCGACTTAGACTGACCTGCACTCCTCGCCCACCACGCACGCCGGTGGGCCTGGACCCGGGCGCGACCCGTACCCGGCAACCCGACAGCTCTGGGAGAGCTTTCCTAAGAGCGGCTTCTGTGAGAGAGAGACGCGGGGGAGGGTAGAGTTAGGTTTTGCCCCTCTGATCAAGCTGTGTAAGTGTGCAGGCACAGGTGAAGAAGAACCGTGGAAGAAGACGAAGGCTGAAGGAAGGAGGAGCACCGAGCGGCACTGTAGCAGCGGCGGTTTAAGTCGTCTGATTGGAAAATCAGACGACGTCCTGAAGGCAAAGAAGGAGAAGGAAGGCGAGTCAGAGGAGGAACACAGAGAGGCCAAGTGAAGACTCTGCACGAGAAGAAGATCTGAAGAAAGGAAAAGAAGAAAGAAAGAAGAAGAAGAAGAACAGGACCGCTCTGCAGAAGAAAAAGGAAGAGACGAGCAGAAACAGCTGAAAGAAGAAGAAGAACATCACCACTGCAGATAAAGAAGAAGAACAAAGGAAGAGAGCAGAAGATCTGAGAAGGAAGAAGAGGAGAAGCAAAGAGAAAAGAAGAAAAGCCAACAAATTCTCTCTTTCTTTCTTTATTTTTGTAAAAGAAACTTGTACCCCTAGAATACAACTTGCTCCCTGAGTTCGATCTCGGGAACTCTTTTATTTTCCGAGTAAAAAATTTGTATATTTGAAATGATGGCAATAACTGGCTATACTACAACGCTATAACAAAACCCGGTTATACACGCCCAGCCAACGTTTCAGGGACTTCAGCTTCCAGAACTGTCCGAAAAGCTCAAAGTGGCGCTAAAGTTGAGATGCTGGTGCGCCTCCAGGTAAAGAAGCCTCGTGCTCGGAAGTGCTGGAGGAAGGTGGGGGCAGTGGAGGCCCAACCCCTCCCCCGCATCTAGCACCATGTCCATCGCGTGGTCCCACAGAGGACTCCCCCTCCGCAGCCCCAGGGAGAGGCGCTCGTGGCGATGGGTGGAGCTCCTCTCGCACGATGTCCCGTATCAGCTGGGCGAGGTCCTGGGCTTGAATGCTCGGGAGCAGTAGCTGGTCTACTGAGGCGTCGACCTCAACACTCCCGCCCCTCCGACCTCGTCCTCGGCTGCGTCCGCGGCCCGCCTCGCTACCTCCTCATCGAGGCATCTCCTGCAAAGAGACGCGAACACGGAACAGAAAAAACGTCAATAAGAATCGATATCTAAAGAAGAAGTCTAAAAACATATGTCACAAGATACGTTGTGGTGGCTACTCTAGTTACAGGCACGTGAATTGGTTATTTTCCAGCCAGTTGGTTCACTTCTCGGGACGACCTTACTCTGATACCATCTTGTTACGACCCGGTTCCCGAATCCCTACAGGACATGAGAACCGGACCGACTTGACTGATCCCAAGACCTAGTCATCCAACGAGAAAGTAATCAAAAGAACAGTAAAATAAACCACATTCATCATGCATGTAACTAACAGTAACAAAAGTACAGCAGTAAAGAAAAGAACTAGTACAGTACACACCACCACAACAATAGAGAATTTAAACAGATACATAAATATGATGCTTACAATAAAAGAGTACAAGTGTAACAGGATATACTCACTACAACAGAAAAATGGTACAATAGGTACAACACAAGTAAAACTATTGGGCTCTACTAGGCCCAGCACCCTCTGTAGCCGCAGGCTCTGGCGGCTCAACACCTGGTCTTGCAAAGGTGACAAAGGTGACACGTCAGCGAAACGCTGAGTAGAGTGGCAACCAGCTAGCTAAGAAAACAGTAAAGGTGGACGAGTAGTTGTTATTTTTAATTTCTTTCTTTATTTCTCTATTTACTCTTTCTCGAATTATTTCTCAGATCTTTCTCTTAATCTCGAATGTTCCTCATGGGAACGATCTTGACTGCAGTCTTTTCCAAAAATTAGAAGTAGCACGTGGTGCTCTCCTGGCCGGGAGAGTCCTTCGTGGTGGTCCTACCCTCAGTCAACCACCCCAAGGTCACTGACAGACGTAACGGTGACTATGGCACGCGCGATACACGCACGGGTAGCTACCCTGCACTGGCATGCAGTCAGTCGTTTCCATAAACGGGTGCGCCACAAAGCACAGCACGGAACCAGTATAGGGTAGAGCCCTCTCAGTAACAAGGGTCCAGCCCGTCCACAGTAACCAAACAGGGGTCTTACCCCTCCACAGTCCGCACACACTCGTCTGACTGCCCTCGTTTGCCCAGTGGGCCTAACGAGTCGGTGTAGGACGGCTAGCTGAACCCCGGGGCCCGTGGGGTGGCTAGCTCTCCCTGGTATTGTGTACGCGAGGGCCAAAAGTCGGTACAAAGTGGCCAGACCTAACCCCGGGTCCCTGGGGCAGCTATCTCCGCTCTGCACTAAACAAGAGGGATAGTTGCTCTCCTTGGTACTCCGTACTCAAGGGCCAGCTCACTTCCCCGATTCCATTCTATTTATCTTTCAGGAGCTCTACTCCTAATTCCCCGTAGGGTTCATGCTCATATTTCTCTGGCCAAGCCATTTTAGGTTTCATCATTTCAATTTTTATTCTCATATAGCCCGTGTTTCCAACATTTAATATTAATTTATATACAAGCAGCTCAAATTTAGTTTTCAACAACAGGAATCACATGTCGCAATTACTAGCAACAGTACTCTATATTTCACAGGCAGCTGTTATCCAATTACAGGCAATTATCATTGTTCTATCTACTTTTCCAAGACTTCAATTCATGTATTCACGACATTTGTTTCAGTGTTTCTGTTCCTAGGATTCATGCCACACCCTAAGATCTATCATTCAATCCAGTTTTCCAGTCCTAGGATTCATGCCATTCCCTAGGATCTATCATTCAATCTAGTTTTCAGACCCTAGGATTCATACCATACCCTAGAATCTATTATTTATCTCAAAGATGTATTAATGTTAGTAAATAACCGAGGGGAGCCACTCTACCCGCAAAATCGGGAGTAATGGGGGCGTGATCGGCAGGTCCACGTGCCTCCGCAACCCCAAAGCCGCAACAGAGCGAGGTCCTAACACAAGGAGAAGTCACAAGGAACCACTCAGAACAGGATACAAGTACTTTAAACAAGTAGAGGAACTAATTCTGAGAAGAATGGAATCTCAAACGCGGAAATCGAAACTCGAACGGACCCTAAAAGGGTCAAAAACGACGACTCTAACCCAAATCAGACGTCTTAAAAGGTGGTCCAGGTCATACCTCACTCTGAGCTGTTCTTCAGACGTCCAGGATCCCACTGAGCAGTTTGGACTTAGTTCCAGACGTCCGACTATCACTCTGGACGTCTGGAGACTCTCTCCGCCATCTGGTGACTCTCTCCGCCATCTGGTGACTTTCTCAAACGTCTGATCTGTGTGGGAGAGCGTGTCCTTGCATCTTCCCGAAACGAAACCTGCACGCGTACGTAACACTCTCAACACGTCAATGAGACAGATCCTTCAGCGGAACGGCCTGCATGGCCGCGTCCGCAAGAAGGAGAAAGATGAGAAAATTGTACCTTTCAGACGTCTAGATCTTCCTCCAGACGTCTCCTGCGTCGTCTGGACGTAGGTCCAGACGTCTGATTTTGGAAAATTTTCCTAGAATCAAAACCTTCTCGCCTTCTTCCTGCTGCGCGCGGCCGCGCCGCGCCCGCCCATTTGCTGCCTGAGCTGCAGCAACACCGGGGTAACTTCCCCAGCACCACGCTCCCGTTGCACACTCATCGGCTGGACCTGGGTAGCTCCGGCGAGTTCGCTCTCTCTTCCTCACGCGCTCCGCCTCTTCTCCCTCTCGCTGCACCTCCTCCTCCCCGTGCACACCCGGCAGCAGCTGCTGCCCTCGCTCTCTCACTCTCACGCTAACACTAGAAGAAGTAGGAGACGGAGGAGTGGTGGGTGAGGGAGAGGGAAGGGGGAGAGGGTATTTGAAGGCGTCGAGAGAGAGAGAAAAGGGAAGATGGATGCCTGCAGGTCGGCGGGCACAGTCTGCGTGCGCACGCGTGTAGACTCGCAATTGTACGTCGCAAAATTAAATTCCAGACGTCTGGGAAGGCGTCCAAATGTCTGACTAGACGTCTGGACCAACTCCCAGACGTCTTAAAAACGTTTGATGTCATGGGTCTTAACACCAGCACTGGTACTTATGATGAGTACCGGTATCAAATCGGTTACGGCCACCTTACAGGGTGGCGATCTGAATTCAAGATCACATGTAATCAACCCCAAATCGATTTCGATCAAGAAACTAACATCACACAAGTCATAATGGATCAAAACTAACATGAATCACCCATTGAAACATTGATTCAACTATGATGGGCTTGAAAAATTGAATCAAACACGATTTGAGGGGTTGTTCTTATCTAAATGAAAAACCTAAAAAAAAATGAAAATAATAGATTACAATGCAATGGAAATCAGTTGCTCTGATACCACTTGTTGGATTTATTACTGAATGAAACCAAATCAACATACAAACAAATCATTGGAGAGGTTTCGTAAATCCCAAGATCTCTTATTCTCATATACATTGATAACACAAGAACAAAGAGAGTATAGATGATACCTGAATCCATCGCTTGATTTTCTCCAAGAAGGAAGCGGGCGTCAATCCTTCTGTTCCCGTTGAGAATCTCGACGGGGTTTTTGGCGATGGTGCTTCCAGGGATCCAGAGAGAATGATCACGGAAGAAGGTAACATTCTGTTCTCGTGCCCCTCTGATTTCCACCTAGGGTCCTTGTATTTCTCACGATGGGGTGTAAGAAAACAAAATCGCCCATTATTCGCATATCCCCGAGGACCACAACCACTATATTTTGGAATTTACGATTTTACCCATCAATAAACAGTAATTCACCAAAGGGTTTCTATGTAATTAACCCCATATTATTCAAAGTGCAATTTACCCAATTTTTATTGGATAACAAAATGGACATATTTACCAATATACACGTATATGATATATATATTAATGTAAGTCTTCTTATAATAATATATGTATGCCCACTAATGATTCTAACACTTTCCTCTTCTTCCTCTCCATAAAGGAGCTAACCATGGTTGTCGTGGAGGAGCTTGACGAGGAGTTCGCCATGATGTGGAGCTCGTCATGGAGGAACTCGGGGTCGAGGAGGAGTTTGGTGGAACTTAATTAGGCTGTGTTTGGCAATGGAGTTAAAAGGGGGTTAAAATGAAATAAGTGAGAATGGTATTTGTTTAGGTGTTGGAATAAAAAGATGGTTAAGTATATGGTTAAAATGATTGGAGTAATGATGTGATGTTAGTGGATATTTATTTCATAGTATAAGTGTTAGTAGAGAATATTAATGGGTATTTGTTTAATATTAAAAGTAAGAGGGGAGGGTGTAGTAGATATTTTTTAATAGTAAAAGTAAGTTGGAATGATTGAAAATTATTATATAGGAGTTTGTATTGAAATGATGGGAAAAAGTTAATAAAAACTTAAGATAACTCTTAACCTGGGATAACCCCGTTGCCAAATGAGACCTTAAGGAGCTTGAGGCCAGTGGAAGAGAGTAGGGTCATAAGAGGAGGCTGGGGTTGGAAGGGGAGCTCGAAGCCCCAACGGTACTCAAGGTTGGAGGAGCTCGGGGTTTGAGATAGATTACCAACGAGTTGTAAGTTGGTTGTGGTGGATGTAGGTGGGTGATATGTATGGGGATGGGACGTCCTTTTATAATTAATTTGTAAATTCAAAATTCGTGAATTTCACGTGATACGCGTAGGATCCCAGCTATCGTTAGATATGTCGTAGGATATATAATAAAGTGTATATAATAATACTCTTAGCAAAACTATGGCTAATATATTAATCGGAGGTGCCAATTTTAAGGAGGGACGACGAAAAGGAAGAAGAAACATAAAAGATTTACGACTCTAAGGAACGAATTGCAAAGTTGATATTCCTTGTCGGCGATGTCGCATTAATGTACCATAATACTTACTCAGAAAGTGCACCAACGTCACCAACGATGTCAACACGTGTAGGAAAATGGACTGTGCGGGTCCATGTGCGATTTAGGGTTAATTTGTCTTCTTTTTCAACTTTGTTTCACCTCATCATGCCTGATCCATTAACTCTGTCAACGTCAGCCACCGAATTAAATTAAATGATCAAACGAATTAATTTCCTCGTTTATCCAACATCGAAAAACAAAATCTAAACCAAGTTCCATGACGAAACGTAATACAGTTTAATTTTCCATTTCAGCGATTCAGCGACGCATCACATTGAGAAAGCAAATACCATAAAGATTACAATAACAACAATAATCAATGGTGACCCAACACACCTCCTCCTCCACTTTCGCAACACAACAAAAAAAACGGCCAAAAAATCCCAAAACGAGGGATATTATCATTCAAAGCCCTTTATTTTCTCATGGATACAAGGATCACTCCCCCGTCTTATTTCTCTCCTCTTTCGCTCGACTCATCACGTTCTATCTTCCCCGTGCGGCGGCGTTGGGTCACCGAATCCGCTCCGCTCTTTCTCGGGCTTAGGTGTAAGGAGGGGGCTTGGGGAGGGAGGTGACCGCACCGCAGAGTATGGTTTCTACGGGCAGCGAGTACTCGTCCCTGAGGGAGCGGGCAGGGGAGACCACGCTGAAGTAGAGCTGCTGCCCGAGGTAGGCCCTCTCGAGGACCTCTGACCGCAGGTTCCACATACCCGCGTTGTCGAAGGTGAGCAGAATCGCCGACCACGACCTCTGGTACACCTGGATGGTGTGTCTGCTCACCGCATCGAGCAGGTTGTAGGTCCTCCTCTTCTCCGGTGACCACTTGCCGCTTCCCATCCTGTCACCCATACCCCAAATACTTCACCATATTAATTTTCCTTTTTTACAGAAAATAAAAAATAAAAACCAAGGTTGCTTAAATAGCTAAATTATTCGGCCTAATCTAGCCAACAATCATATTAGTATACATACATTCGGCAAATTGTACCTCTTATCTTGCGTACGCACCCATATCTATGTGTATCTATCTATATATATTGATATACACATATAAATATATAGATTTATCTGAACTAGTAGTAGTAGGTTATACGTAATATAATTGCATGCATGCATGTTTACGTACCCAACGGCGAAGAAGGAGTATCCATTGAGGTGGTAGCTCTGGGTGCTCCTCTCGGGGTTCTCAAGGATGATCTCGACGAAGTTGCGGAAGGTGGCGTTGACGACGATGGGCTCGACGGTGACGGGCTCCTCGACGGAGGGGGGCTCGTCGGCGATGGTGTTGTACTTGAACTCCTTGTCGGCGACGCCGAAGTACTCGAGAAGCTTGAGGGGGGTGGGGGTGTACACGAACGACTTGCCGTTGATGACGAAGCGGAGCTTGCCGTCGACGGTGGTGACGGAGTTGCGGAGCTTGATGGTGCGGGTAATGTTGATCTGGCCGTAGTGGTACGACCCCTGGGGGTTGGGGCGGGCGGCGCTGGCGGTGAGGTTCCACCGGAGGGTCTTCCACTGGTTGAGCGACCACAGCCACCCCTCGGGCGACTCCGGCAGTGCGGGCGACGGCGGGGCGCTGGAGCCCGCGTAGCGCACGACGCCGGTGGCGGTGTACTTGTACTTGTTGGTGAACCTCGTGGAGGTGACCATGTAGTAGTCGCCCGGGGCCTGGTTGGCGGTGACAAGCACGGAGAAGCACTGGCCGACGTGGATGTCGAGGGAGTCGTAGACGTTCTGCACTACGTGCGAGCCGTCGATCTCGACGACCTTCAGCGGGTGGCCCTGGAACCGGAAGTTGAGGGTGGTCCGGATGCCGACGTTGCAGATGCGGTACCGGTATGTCTTGCCGGCCTCCATGGTGAAGAGCGGCGGCTGGTCGTTGCCGGCGTCGTCCTTGCCCGTGAGGCCGTTGATGAGGACCCCGGACGGGCGGCCTATCGACTTCCCGCCGTCCAGGGTCTCCTGGAGGGTGGTGTGGTTTTTCCTGTACCAGTCGCCCACGAGGACCGTGTAGTCGTCCGCCGGGTCGGCGAAGGGGACCGGGATCAGCAGGCGGCTATTCACGCGGAGGCCCCCGAACCCACCCGCCGCCTTCTGCAACCCGATCGACGGGAAGTAGAAGAACGATCCGATCTGATCCTTCACCTGCACATGCAGTACTTTCTCTTCTCTGTCATGTCTCGTTGATATACGTTTCAAGCATACACCCAGACAGTATTATATTTTTTATTAGTGGATGTCAAATTTTGTGTCCATATCTGCATATCATTGTATCTATATATATATATATGTATATATATCTCATCTATCAGGTGGGTGGTTTACCTGGAAGTGGTAGGTGTGGTTGGTGCCGGGGAGCATGGGGCAGTTGGTGGCGGGCATGCCGTCGCGCCAGGAGTTCTTGCGCTGCTGGATGCCGTTCCAGGAGAAGAGGAGGGGCTCGTCGAGGTTGTTGAACATGTTGATGACGATGTTGTTGTTGGTGGTGGAGTTGATGTTGGGGCCGGGGAACTGATCGTTGATGAGGATGACCCTCTGGGGGACGCCGAGAGGGGACCTTATGCCGTAGGAGACGTTCCAGGTGAAGTAGAGGTAGGGGTCCTCCGCGGAGGCCGCAACGAGGATGGCGAGGAAGGCGACGGAGAAGGCGATGTGGGATGGGGAGGAGGAGGATGCCATGATGGATGGTGGGAGGGGGTGATATTATTAATTTTACCAAAAAGAGAAAAAAAAGGAACAAGGGTGGTTAATTTGGTGTGGGAAATTCACATGTGGAAAGTGGGAGCGGGGTGTGGACACTGTGGAGTCGGGTGGTGGTGGTGGGAGGGAGCGGAGGGGGTGGAGGTGTCGGCTCCTTGCGGTGAATCGCGGGCTTTGGACAGGGGAGGACAGGGCGTTTTATACGGAGGGTGTCTGGTGTTTGTGTGATCGTCGTCTCTCGCTATTTTGGGCTCTGCGTAGGAACGGTGAGCCGTGGGCGGGAGAGGGCGCACGCGTTTGGTGGAGGGCGTGATCAGAATAGGAAGGGGTTTTAATGCAAATGCCCCCACATATTCATCCCGTCCTAAAATTATTTTCTTCTACATTTACAACCCCCTCCTTTATTAGTATATATATACAATCGTCTGGTTTATCGTCAAGGAGTTGGCTCAGTGATAAGTGCATCCCACATTTATCTCTTCAGATAAAAAAAAAAAAATTGGTTTGGAGTTAATTGAGACCCGAAAGGCCACTAAAATCATGGGAAGCTCGTGGGGAATCTGCCCTTTTGTTATAGTACTGCTGGATCTTAAGGGCATCTGTAGAAAAGATGTTGGTATCTTTTAAGGGAAATTTAAAATTCAGATGGTTTATGTAATCTTGTGATTGTTGTTGTATTTGTTTGCATTTTCATGGTTGTTGCATGGATAAATTTTTTTTTTTTCCCCAAAAAGGTTGGTGCACAAGGAATCATGGATAATTACTTTTGTGGCCATTTCAATTCTCGCGTTCGATCAAAATGCTTTTCTTGGTGATGCTTGAGATATGTGAGATGTCATTTTTTTGGGCTAGCGTGTTTGGTAGAGATGGTGAAGGACTCAAGGGGGTGGTGGTGGAGGAGGTGGTTTTATGGGTTTAAGATGAGGTCCCTGTTGTAGCTTTTGTACATAAGCTGTTATTATCTTAAATCATCGAAATATATGCAAACACATATTATGATAGATATACAACTCAGTGTGAACACCCCCTTTCTGTTGTAACGTAACAAACTTGTTTTGTATGTAAATATAAAGTTGCAGGAGATGAAGGAGTAGGCTTACTCTTGTAACCTTTCACCCACTCACATCTACATGGTTTCACACGAACATCTTATGGGAGATCCTTTTGATGGATAACTTTCTTCATTGGCAAATCTTATCGTAGCTCCATTAAATCATTTCTCTTCTATGACGACTATTACTCGATCTTCTTCGTTAGATCTTCCTGCTCCCTTGGCAGCTTCTTGTGCTTGCTCGGAATTCCACACCATTAGTCGATTAGGTGCAACTTCTTCTAGTGATTAAGTAATTTGCAATGGATCTAGTGTGCTCTACTTTGGATTGGGATCTGGTGTGATCTATGTCCTTCTCTGCTTCTGGATTTGGTGTGCTCCTATCTGTGATCTCAACTTTATAATGAGTTTTAGTAGTACTTCCACTCCTAGATATGATTCAAATTTCTACAAATAGTATTATTGTTTCACAATTATTGGCCTCAATTTACCATGGTATTCCACATAAGTTGACGTCTAATAATTTCTCCACTTGGAAAGCATAACTTCTACCCTTACTTCGTGCATATGATCTTCTTGGTTTTATTGATGGTTCTACTGTTTAGCCATCAAAGTTTATTCCACGTGGAGAGAGTGATTCAACTACATAGATTTTAAATGATGAATATCACTTTCATGAAATTGACCAATTGGTTTTGAGTTGGCTAATTTCATCGATTAGTGAAGAGATATCTGTTCAAATTTCTGACCTTGCAACTGCTAGAGAAGTTTACGATTACTTGGAGCGCTTCTTTGGCGCCAAATTGCATGCTCAAATATTTCAATTCTATTGTGAATTAAGCTCCTTAAAGAAAGGATATTCCAACATCCTTGAGTTTGTCAATCGAGCTAAGCATGTTGCAATGAACCTTTCTACCTATGGAAAAAGGCTTAATGATGATGATTTAATTCTTGCAATTCCTAACGGCTTGGTATCTGATTTCGATCCTATTGTTGCTACCATCACATCCCATAATTCTATAACCTTGGATGAAGTTATTTGTATGTTACTTAGCCACAAGCAACTATTTTCTCGTGTGCATTCTCAGATGGGCATTTCTATTAACGAAGTTGTTGCCACCGGAGTTTATCATGGTACAACTAAGGGTGGTAGCTAGATCTCAATGAGGTGGAAGAAATGGTTGTGTGAGAGGAGGATTCAATCTTAACAATTCTCAACAGATTTCTTCAGAACTCCCCTCTATTGCTAGAGTAAAGTGCCAAATTTGTGGTCATCTCAATCACTCTGCTCTCACTTGTTATAACTATTATGATCAAGTATCACAAGTTAATATGTCAACCGCTGGATTCACTCCTTGGGTAATTGATTTAGGTGCCAATCAACATATAACAAATTCTATGGCTAATCTTTATCTCTCAACATCATATAAAGGTCAAGATGTTGTCACCTTTGGTAACGGTAAAGATAAGTCTATTAGACACATTGGTCATAACTATCTCACTGCCTCTGGCAGACAGTTATGTCTCAAGAATATATTATATGTTCTTAAAGTCCCCAATAATCTCATGTATGCTTATTGTTTTGCAAATGATAATAACTACTATTTTAAAATATATCCTAACCATCTTGTTGTCATGAACCTCCAAACCAAGGAAATCCTATTAAAGGGATCACTTCTTAATGGTCATTATTAACTATATCTTCCATGCAAACAAAAACAATGTACTAGTTACACTTCATCAACTTCAACCCCTTTTACTTCTAGTATCATTTCCTCAGCAATAAAGACAACATTGTCTACTTGGCATTATTGCCTTGGTCATGTCAATTTTCAGCTTCTTCGGTGGCTTTTGTCTTTACAAAGTCTTCCATACGTACAAAATAAGATTGACAATCACTTGTGCTCTATATGTCTTGAAGCAAAAAGCTCATAGGAGTTCGATTGGCAGCAATTCACGCCTGTAAATTGGCCATCTTATGCTATTTCCTAACATTATGCATTTAGATTAGGTAGTTATGCATGCATAATGCAAATATTTGCATTTGTGCATTCTTTGGATAGGAAGATAGAGAGAGAGATTGAGCATCCATTTCAGTCATTTTATCCCTTCCATTTTCACCTCATTCCCATCTAAATTCCACCACTTATTCCACTTAATAACAACCTAACACAACCTGCATTAATTTCATAACACCTTATGTGCCTACATGCAAAAATCCCACAAAAATCCCACACCCCAACGGCTTTCCTTGTCGCTACCCGCAACCCCCTCACCTATATAACTACCCTCACCACCCCCTCCATGACAGTTGGCCTCCACCTCCACATCCACCCACAGACGCACACAATCCCTCACACACAGTTCCTCACACACAACACCTCCTTACCGGCCATTCCCCTTGCTCTCCTCTCTCCCTCTCTTCCCCTCCTCATCCTCAGTATCCTCTCACAAGTTGAGAGGAACACTGAGAATAGAGGAGCTCCCCTCCTGTGGTTGCAACCACCACAATAGGGAGCACCACCGTCTAGCTCGTTAAGAGTAGGTAAACGTGGTGTCTCTTCTTTGTTTTTGTGTTGTTGTTTTTGTTATTTTGTTTTCTTTTCATTTTCATTTGATGCCATTGGTGCAACAACAAGCTCGAGAGCTTGCTCTGCTCGAGCGTTCACAGCACCTTGTACCCCAGTGGCCACTCCATGCCTTCACGCGCGCTCCTGCTGGTAGCAGCTCATCTGCGCTTCACGCCTACATGTTTGCGCTCTCCCTGTCCGCTGGCTAATTGAGAAGGATAGCCGATCCTTTCTCAAGTCAGCCGGTGGACTTTGCCCCTCGCTCACTGTTCATATGGTCTCTGCATGCGCACTGTAGGTGACCGACCGTTCCTCATTTTGACGGTAACCGTGCGCTCTCTCTCCTCGGGCTGCACCTGCCACACCCGGTCACCACATGCACTCCCACTCCCTCGTGTACGTAGTGCGCCTCGTTCCAACGCTTGTGCGCTGTATCTGTCACGTGCCTCTCACCGTTCCCTTATGTACCATCCAACGCTTGTGCACTACACTGCGCACACACTCCCTCACTTACGCACAGACACAGTCCTTCACACCTAAATACATGCATACATATATCCATACACACACACCATTATATACACGCACACACCTACACATATGTATTTATATACTTATTCACACTCACCCCAGTTATACATACATATATATAGTTACACACATACATACACACACACACACACACACACATAAAGTTACACATATATATACATATGTGCATATATGTATATATGTGTGTAACTATATATGTATATATAAGTATATATATATATATACTAATAGGTAATTCATCTTTTCCAATTATTTTATTTTACTAGTCATTCCTTTTCACCCATTGGTTTACTTTTCAGATATCTTTCTTGATCTCACATGTTCCTCATGGGAACGATCTTGATTGCAGTCTTTTCCGAAGAGTAGAAGGCACACGTGGTGCTCTCTTGGCTGGGAGAGTCCCTTGTGGTGATCCTACACCCAGTCAACCATCCCGAGGTTACAAACAAACGTGGCGGTAACTACAGCACACACGATAAGCGTATGGGTAGCTATCTCGCACTGGCACGCGGTCAGTCGTTTCCACTAGCGGGTACGCCCAAAGTACAGCACGGAACAGTATAGGGTTTAGCCCTCTCAGTAACAGGGGCCTAGCCCCTTAGAACCAAACAAGGGTCTCGCCGCTCCACAATCCGTACACCCTCGTCTGACTACCCCGGTTTACCCAGTGGACCTAACAAGTAGGTGTAGGGTGGCTAGCTGAATCCCGGGCCTCGTGGGGTGGCTAGCTCTCTCCCCACACTAGTAGCTCTCCCCGGTATAGTGTACGCGAGGGCCAAAGAAGTCGATGTAGAATGGCCAATCATAACCCCAGGTCCCAACCCAAGGGCGGCCAGCTCCGCTCTACACTAAACAAGGGACAGTCGCTCTCCTTAGTACCGCATACTCAAGGGCCAGCACACTTCCCACGCACATTTCTAGATCCATTCCATCCATCCACAGGAACTCTACTCCTAATTCCCCGTAGGGTTCATGCTCATATTCACCATATTGTTCCATATCAGGTTTCATCATTTACATTTCCATTCTCGTATTATACACATGCAGCTCGTATTTCCACAATTTAACATATACAACAAGTAATGTCACAGGTAACTGTTTATCTAGCACAGGCATTTCATATTTCACAGGCAGCTCATATTTATTAACAGGCAATTGTTTACAATTCTATTAATTCATTTGTGACTGCAATCTCAAACACGCATACAAATAGTGCAAGGATTTCTCGTCCTAGGATTCATGCCACATCCTAGGTTTCTAGTTATCCAATTTCACATATGTAATCATGTTTTATAATTAAAACAAGGGAAACCACTCTACCAGATAATCCGGGAGTACTGGGGGCTCGAACGGCAGACTCACGTGTCTCTGCAAGCCCCGAACACGCAACACATCGAGGTCCTATACCAAGGAACATACCACAATGGAACGTTCAGAACAATATATAAGGCTTTCTAACATGTAGAGGAACTCACAAGGACACCACAAATATCTTGCTTGCGTAAAACAGACCTCAAACGGATCCTAAACGAGTCAAAAATAGAACTGCAGACCTAAGTCAGACGTCTGGCACAAGGTCCAGACGTCTTAAAAGTCACCAGGGTCTCACCTCAACATCCTACATTGACTTCAGACATCCAGAACCCCCACTTGACCGTTTGGACCCAGCTCCAGACGTCTGACCTCTCCTCTAGTCACCTGGGAGTGATTCTGGTCGTTTGGTAAGCTGTCCAGACGTCCGGAACGTGTGGGAGGGCGTGCCCCGTGCCTTCCCAAAGCTGTTCCTGCGTGCGACAAACCGAATCGCCTACTTTTAGCCATACAGATTGGCTCTGCGGTGCGGCCTGCATGGCCGTAACCGTAAGAGGAACATATCTTCATGAAACTCTGCTTCCAGACATTCGGTGTTGTCACCAGACGTCCAACCCGTCGTCTAGACGACATGCCAGACATCTCATTCTGGGAAAAACCCAGAATCAGAGCAACCTCCCGCTCCCCTCATCGCGCGTAGCCGCGGCTTCTCCTCCTCGTCTGCATCTCCGGCTGCAGCAGCGTGTTGGGGACATCTCCCCTGACACACTCCTCCTCCCGCACGCGTCGCTCCGGCCGTGCATCCTTCGACGAGCTCCCACAAACTCGTGAGCTCAAGCTCCTCCTTCTCTCTTCACGTCGCCTCTCCTCGCTCCTCGCTCTCGCGCCCTCTCTCTCGCTCGTCCCTCTCGCTGCAGTGGAGAGGAAGACGGAAGGTGGTGGTGGAGTGGAGAAGAGAGGAAGGGGGGAGAGGGGTTATATAGGGAGTGGGGTTAGGGTTCGGTGAGGTAGGAGAAAAGGAGAAGAGAGAGAAGGAAAGCGTCTGCACGTAGAACCGACCCTGCGTACAGATTTTTCAATTTTCAGACGTCAGGGAAGGGGTCCAGACGTTTGACCAGACATCTGACTGACAGTCCAGATGTCTTAAAAGGCTCAAAACAGAACGGATCATTATATCATAACAAACTTAAAGGAAGTTTTGTCCTCGAAACTTAAGCTAGCTAGGGTGCGGGAAAGGAAATATACACGCATAACAAACTTAAAGAGGATCGAAGCCGGTCCGAAAAGACGTACCCTCAAAAAGTTCTGAGTATCGCTCTCGCATCGCCGCCTCAAGCTCCCAGGTAGCCTCCTCATACCGTTGGCTCCTCCACAAGACCTTCACCAGGGGTACCTACTTCCGTCTCAAACTCTGGACGGCTCTGTCTAGTATCTGCACTCTCCACAAGACCTTCACCAGGGGTAGGTCAGGTCGTCACCCACCTCGACACTCTCATGGCTCAGAACGTGATTGGGATCGGCGACGTACTTCCTGAGGTTGGACACGTGGAACACGTCGTGCACACCAGAAAGCTGGGGTGGAAGGGCAAGCTGGTAAGCAACAGGTCCTACCCGCTCCAGGACCTCAAAGGCCCCATAAACCTCGGCGTAAGCTTCCCTTTCACCCCAAAACGCTGCAGGCCCTTCATGGGTGAAACGCGAAGAAAGACATGATCCCCAACCTCAAACTGCACCTCTCTACACTTCCAATCGGCATAACTCTTCTGTCTGCTCCTGACAGTGCGAAGTCGTCTGTGAATCTGCTCTATCACCTCCTGACTCTGTTGGATCAGCCTGGGGCCAACCTCCCACTTGGTCCCCACCTCAACCCAACTCAAGGGTGCAGTACACCTCCGTCCGTACAGAGCCTCGTAGGGTGCCATGTTGATACTCGAGTGATAACTGTTATTATATGCAAACTCTGCTAGGGGTAAGTGCTCCTCCCAAGAGCCCCTCCAGTCTAGTACACAGGCGCACAAAAGGTCCTTAAGTGTCTATATAGCGCGCTCTGATTGTCCATCCGTCTGGGGGTAGTATGCCATACTGAACCTTAACCGTGTCCCCAAGGCCTGGTAAAACTCAGCCCAAAATTGGGAAGTAAAACGAGTATCTCGGTTGGATACAATCTCACGCGGAACTCCGTGCAGACGTACCACATCACGAATATACCTCTCTGCCAACTGCGCTGGTCCTAAGGTGACTCGGATCGGCAAGAAGAGTGCCGTCTTCGTCAATCTATCTACAATCACCTAGACTACGTCGTGTCCTCACTGGGTAACGAGTAAGCCCACCACCAAGTCCATGGTGATGCTCTCCCACTTCCACTCTGGCACAGGAAGTGGCTACAATGACCCTGCAGGCCTTTGATGCTCGGCCTTTACCTGCTGGCACACCAAACACTGCTGCACGAACTCATCTACATTGTGCTTCATCCCTCTCCACCAAAAGTCACGTCTCAGATCATGATACATCTTCGTGTTCCTGGGGTGTATGGTGAACCTAGACCCGTGTGCTTCAGTTAGGAGCTCTCTCAACAACTCCTCGTCCCTGGGAACGCACAAACATCCCCTCATGCGTAGCACCTCGTCTATAAAAGAGAAGTCCTCTGGGTCCCCTGACAGCACTCTGTCTCGCAACGACTACAGGTACGAATATGTCATCTGCCTTGTGATGATGTGGTCTATTAGCTTTGGTCTCATTTTTCGTGTCACCGTTACTGCCCCACAATGCCCCTATAACTCTAGGGGTCACCAACTGCCCAACTCCTCCATGAGTCTCCAACTCTGTGCCTGTAAACTGGCCAAATGGGTGGGTGCCTTCCGGCTCAAGGCGTCAGCCACCATGTTGGCCCTCCCCAGATGGTAGGAGATGTTGCAGTCATAGTCCTTCAGGAGCTCTGACCAATGTCTCTGTCTCATGTTAAGCTCCTTCTGATCAAACAAGTACCTGAGGCTCTTATGATATGTGTAAATCTCAAAGGTCTCACCGTAAAGGTAGTGCCTCCATGTCTTTAGCGTGAAGACAACAGCTGCCAGCTCTAAGTCATGTATAGGGTAGCTATGCTCATGGGACTTCAGTTGTCGCAAAGTGTAAGCGACAACGTGACATCGCTGCATGAGCACACCCCCTAACCCCTGCAACAAAGCATCCGTGTAGACCACAAAATCGCACCCGCTATCTGGGATGGTGAGCACAGGAGCTGAAGTCAGTCTCTCCTTCAACTCCTGAAAACATGCCTCACAAGTGCCTGACCAAGCAAAGGGCACATCCTTCCAGGTCAAATGAGTCATAGGATGCTCAATCTACGAGAAACCCCTGATAAACTGCCAGTAATAACTTGCCAGTCCTAAGAAACTGCGTATCTCTGTCACTGTACGTGACCTCTCCCACTTGAGTACTGCCTCAACCTTGGCTGCATCCATAGCCAAGCCATCCTTTGAAATCACATGGCCCAAGAAAGTCACATATCTCAACCAAAACTCGCACTTGCTATATTTGGCATACAGCCTACGCCGTCTCAAAGTATCCAAAACCATCCACAAGTGTTGTCCGTGTTGTGCCTGATCCCACGAGTAAACGAGCACATCATCAATAAATACCACCACAAACTGATCCAGATACAATCTGAACACCTGGTTCATCAAATCCATAAAGGTAGCGGGGGCATTGGTCAACCCAAACGGCATGACCAAAAACTCGTAGTGTCCGTACCGGGTGCGAAAAGCTGTCTTGGAGACGTTGGTCTCCCTGATCCTCAACTGGTGGTAGCCTGATCTCAGATCTATTTTGGAGAATAACATGGCACCTCGTAACTGGTCAAACAGATCATCAATCTTCGACAACAGATACCTGTTCTTGATGGTGACCCTATTCAGCTGTCTGTAGTCAACATAAAGGCGTAGGGTACCATTCTTCTTCTTCACAAATAACACAGGTTCTCCCCACGAGGATGCACTGGGCCTCACAAAGCCCTTCTCCAACAGGTCCTGTAGCTAACTTGAGCTCTCGCAGCTCAAGTGGTGCCATCCGGTACGGTGCCATAGAAATGGGGCTGGTCCCCAGTACCAGTGAGATCTCAAACTCGATCTCATGCTCAGGCGGTAGTCCTGGCAGCTCCTTTGGAAACACGTCGAGGTACTCTTTAACCACTGGGATGCTTTGAAAGTCTGCCATGGAGCTGAGCTCTACCACCACACAGGCTAGAAAGCCCTCATACCCCTGGCCCAAAAGTCTCGCTGCCCGAAACGCAAAAATGCACCTGAAACCTCCGTCCACCAACTGTCCGTGAAACTCAAAGGAAGGCATCTCCGGTATGGAGAAGATGATCTTCCTCCCAAAATAGTCCACCAAGGCGTGGTAAGCGGACAACCAATCCATCCCCAAAATCACGCCAAAATCCTCCATCGGTATCATAATCAGGTCAGCGGGGAGGCTGTGTCCCCCAATATTAACCTCACAGTCTGTGTAGACCTCCTCAGCTACAAACAGCTGACCACTCGGACCTCTGATCACAAATGGATCCTCTAACAATATGCAGTCCTATCCCAAACTGACAGCAAAACTCGCAGTGACAAAAGAGTGTGTGGCGCCGGAATCAAAAAGTACGTAAACTAATCTGCCGAAAACTGTAACCATACCTGCCACCACTAAACTTGATGCCCTGGCGTCTCTGTGTGTCAAGGTGTTGATACGCCCCTCAGCTCTCGGTGCAGAAGAAGCAGCCACACTCTGCGTCGAACGAGTAGTCGCTGGCCGGTACCCTCCCCATGACTGTTGTCCTCCCCCACGCGCATGGGAACCACGACCACCTGCTCGACCTCCAGCGCTCGGTGCGGGGAGCATCTGCTGCACTCCAACCCTAGACAGGCAGTCCTTCCTGATGTGACCCAGCTGGCCACACTGGTAGTAGAGGGGGACTTGACTCCCTCCCTCGGTAGGTCCCTGTTGACGGCTAAGCGGGGGTGTGTTGAACGAGAATCTACGCTAACGTGTTTGGTTTTGGAAAACCCGTCGTTGTAGTTCGAAAGCGAAGGATTCGTGTTCAACAAATAAAATTTATACCGAAATAAGAATTCCGGGTCGAACACAGGGAGGCGAACGTTTGATTTAAAAACTTCGCGTTTCTTTTTATTTTGTCACGAAGAAATTTAATTTAAACTATCTAAGTATCTACAGCGAATAAAAGAGAGAGAGGGAGTAAGAGAGAGAGGAAGAATACTACACATGGAAATTAAAATGAGATGTAGAATAGACAAGGAATTTATCATAAAAGAGTTCTTTCATTACAACTAGAAAACATAAAACAATTACTCTAGAAAGCATTAAAAGAATGGAGGGAGAAATGTCCTCCTCGACGATCGCTCGGAGGACGAATAGACTACTCTAGAAAGCAGTAAATCTATACTAGAAAGCAGTAAAAAAGAATAGGGAGAGAGAAATCCTCCTCGACGGTCGCTTGGAGGACGAGCCGGACGGGACGACGCCTGGACGAAGGAGAACGAAACGGGACGAAGGAGGACGAAGCAGAAGAACGGGAACGAAGCAGCACGCCGTCGTCGTCGCGGGATCCACTTCCGAAGGGGGACGAAAATTTGGACTTTATCTCGCGAGAAGCATCCCGGGTGTGGGACAAGCTTCTCTTGAGCTTTGGAGAGGTAGAGAGGAGAAGGAAGGGATGCAAATTTCGTATGGAGGGGGTCTCCTTTTATAGTTGCAAGGAGTGGGGGCAAAATGGACATTACATCTTCAAAATAATAAATAAGGGGTCTTTAGTGACGGATAAAACCGTCGCTAAAGCCCCGCCGTCGCCGTCGCCGCCGCGCCACGCGCGCCCGCTCGGCTGGCCTGCGCGCGTAACGCAGACGCACGTCCGCGTCGTCTCAGCCGTCCGATCGCGAGATCGGACGGCTTAGATCGCGTCCGCGCCCGCTGCGTAGCGCGCCGCCCGCATGCGATCGCGTGCCCACCAGAGCGTCCAATTGCGCGTCGGCGCTATCGGGCGCGCGCGGCCGTTGGATCTTCATCCGACGCTCGTGCGCGCCCGCTCGCCCGCGCCTTCGACCCCCTCTCTGCGGCTCGAACCCGCGACCTCCGCTTCGCCCGCAGCTGCGTCGCCGCTGCGCTACGCGGGCGAAATGGTCGCGCGGACATTTTTAAACGCGCGCGACCGCAGCCGTTGGATCGAGATCCAACGGCGGAGAGGAGACGGTGCGCAGTCTTCACAGGACCCCCGCGGCCGATTGGGCGGCTGGGATGGCGCCACGTGGCGCTATCTTGGCCCTCCATCTTCTGGAAGTTGTAGATGGTGCCACGGATGTCGGATTGACTCGATTTTTGTGTCGTTCGGCTGCGATCGTCGATCTGAATTCATCCGTGTCGTCGGATTTTCCATCTGAAGTGCGGATTTACACCATCCTGGCCCTTGATCTTCTAGGGTTCCCCGGTCTCTATCTGATGCTACGGATGCCTGATTAGGGCGATCTTGGAGTCGTTGAACTCCAATCGTCGCCCTGATCATATCCATACGGTTGGATCTTTGATCCGAGGCCCCGATAAAATATTTACCCTGTCCAAGCACATAAAAGGAGACAATTAACCTCCATTTTATTCAAACTACTCTAAATGCAAGATGATGCATGTAATGCAATATTTATATCATGAAATGCAATCTTATGCTTAAGAACATGCATAAATAGACATTTTAAGTAGTGTAAATGTGTTTACATCATACCCCCATGCCTATCTTTTGCTAGTCCCTAGCAAAAACTATATGCTATTTATAAAAGAATTAGGTTAGATTATTTGGACCTGAGTTATTTTCACTCATTAAGAAATTGTCTACTTAAGAACTGAACTTTCAAAGACACAACAGTGCCCGGGTATCAGCCAAAATGCAGACCGCCTCAAGCCTCGCCTTATTCAAAGAAAAATTTCTTTTTCTGTTTTTACTCTCTTTTTTTTTAGATTTTCAAATTTTAGGGTTTAAGAGTGGCTTTCTACGGCCATTCAACTCACCCAAGATTTGATGAGAACCCTAAGTTTTAAGCATCTTATTGTGATTGTGATAGACTCGTTGACCGGCAATTAAAACGGACTTCGGATTTCTACGCCTCTAGGTGACCTCAAAAAGAATTCTGCCTAAAGGTGTATCTTTACAACCGGTAGCTTTCTCCCTACTTTTATTTTTTTAACGGGGTCAACACAAGGGTGAATCCAGTGTATATCTCCCCGGTTTATTCTACTTCTCCGCTTCTTCCTAAGTGTTTTGGGAATTTTTAGTGCATTTTCTGAGCTGGGTTCTGGACAACCGGTCGATGAGCTGTTACCACCGACAACTTGCCAGCCATACTCGTGCGGCGAAGTGTGGCTTATTTCTTTTTGTTCTTTTCTCCTTTTTGATTTTTTTTTTTTTTTAAGTAGGTGGCTTCCCTGGTCTAAGATTTACCTAAAGGCAGCAAAAAGAGAAAGGTCCAGTGACTGGGCTCTGGACAACCTACCTATGGGCTGTTACCCACGATAACTTGCCAGCCATATCACCCTAGAAGGTTCATTAGCTACCCAATTTCCGTTAAAATCGCCAAACAACGAGTCAGTGCAAAGAAAGTGTGTAGATGCTTAAAACTCAAAATTCCCTTAAATCAGAGGGCGGGTTGACAAGTCGTGTACTTATCACCCAAACTTATTTATTCCAATTATAATAAAATTCAGGTTGGCGAGAACTCGAAAAACAAATCCACATTTTAGTGGATACATAGGCTGATTAAGTCCAAAGACCTGAAGGGTCTTTGTGTTCAGAACATAATATAGTATTTCTTAAGATCGAAAATTTTCTTAAACCCAAATTCTCTTTCCTAGTTTTGATTTTTTTTTTTTTATATATAAAATAAAACAAATCTACGGAGCTGACGAATGAATTCAAAGATAAATATCCATCCCCCCATGCCTATCTAATGCAATGTCCTCATTGTATTAAAAAGACATAAAATAGAGAGGAAAAGCGTAGAAAGCACCTGAATTGCGTGGATATCGGGTCCGCTCCGAGATGAAAATGAAAAAGAACTGTATATGTGCTGAGTTTAGTGCCTTCAGCTAGGCACACTATACAAAGAAAAGAAATGAAGAATTCACATGTGCAGGTCAGAATTAGAATGAACAGAAGAATCCTCTGACCTGTCAGCAAAGGTCCACAGATGTGGACCAGATTGTGGTGCAGACCCACACCCCATAATCGAGAATATCTTAGGTTCTGGATAAAAATTACCCAAAACCTAAAATCAGAATGCAAGCGGGGTCGGGCCTGCGATTTGTGAGGATGCAACCCAAGGCCAAAATGTCGGGTTACAGAGAATTGAAGCTCAAAAGGATAATCGTTAAATGTGTGCTTGAGTTTGACATCCTCGAAACAAATGTCGTAAGGGTTCTGATTTGATGGTTTCAGTTTAAAAGGAACCCTTCGACTCAATCTTCCATTTCCTCCAAAATTGACTTCCCAAATCAGAATTTCCCAGCTCCTATCCTCCTCATTCGGCATATCAAATTCCATGACCTCTTGTATATTCATCACCCCGTCTGAAATCTCCAAGTCTAGATGATGTGGCAAAATCAAAATTGACTTGGGTCTAATTATCTCAGAATTAAAATCATCAATAAGCTCAACAGGGTGTAACTGATAATCAGGGCATTGAATTGATTCCTCCAGAAAATGCGATTCTGGATCTGTATCGTGTGCCCTAATAAGATCAGTTTCCTTAGTTATTGGGCTATCAAATGATCTATCAGATTCCTCAGGCCCAATCGTCTCACAAAAATCGTGATTTGAAAACTCGTGTGAGACTTCGCAACTTGAATCTTCACCATCAAAGAAATCAGGATCCGTATCAATGTATGTCCCAAAATCAGTTGTCACTTTGTGTTCCCAGGAGACATACGTTTTCTCGTAACCCGGCTCAGGGATCTCAGGTGAAGAAATCAGATCATCCTTAATTGGTTGCTTTAATTCAATCTGGTCAGCTTCGTAACACGTGTCCCCCCCAACAGGTGCCTGAGCGGGTTCTGTCATTGGCTTTCCTGAAGAGAGTTCATCCTGGGAATTATTCCAAGATTGAATCAAAGCAACCATGAATCTCATCCTCAATTTCGCTAATTTCCCAAGTAGAAACTCACCCGGGTTCTTATCCTTAACATCCTGGAGCCAATCCAACAAAGACTTGTTTAAATCATCAATCATTTCAATCAGGGGCTCCAATCTCTCAATGCAAGGTATTGGCTGAACTTCTAAAGATTGAATGATATTCCTCAAGTTAGCCAGAACCTTATCTTGAACCTGATTAACCTGAACCAAATGAGTTGGTTCAGGGTTGGGCGGGTTTGACATCAATGTAGAGGAATTAACGAATTGAGATTCGTTATACCCATCCTGATAATAGGTCATTTCAGATTGTTCAAAAGATGGAGATGACCTAAAGGCAGTGAAATCAGAGGATGGGTAAGGATCAGTGTATCCTTCTTGATTGTAGATCGCATTAGGTTGTTCATGAAAGGAGGACGATCTATAATCGATGCAACTCAGAGAAGGATAGAATTGAGAATCAAAGTGTTCAGGGTTAGACCCTAAACACGGGGGTCCGGAATTGTATCCCCAATCCGAATTATCCCAACTAACTGATGGTCGATTACAATACGAGTTGGGATAATCGTCATGTTGAGGATAATTTACAACAGGAGGGAAAGAGCGGGAATGCGTGAAATATGTGGAAGGATTCATGAGACACTGGAGGAAGAAAGGTGCCCTGCAATACAAACAATCAAACCTGTCCTTAAATGGGTTAGCCTACAGACCTACAGACTCTCAAAACCCGTCTTGAGATAAAGGAACGATTTGATCTACTTCTGTCTGTTCAATCCAACCAGTTAGAAGGAGGGACTGGGGAGAAGGTTCTTCCTTCGGCTTGCGCCTCCGGTTCCTAGTGTACCCCCCAGCCGCGATCGTTTGACTCTGCTCCCCTAGCTAGACATCAGATTGAACAGTAGAAACAGACTAATCGAAAATAATCTCGTTCTGAGTTCTGAAGAGCGAGTCCAATCCTTAAGGCCAACGTCTACTCTGTTTTATTTAGGGCTAGGTTTGAATGTGCTTTGGAATGTGATGGGCCCTTTAAATGGGTTGTGCCCTTAATGATTGATTGCTTTGTGTGTGCGTGCACAACCAGTGGTTTTCAAGCAAGATTATTTTTGATGTGGTGAATTTTAAGGTTCAAATCTTGCTTAGTAGCTTTTAGGATTCAACTTTAGGTGTTTTCAATCAAGTTTCATTGGCACACCAGGTTTTGCAAGCACAGGTGAAGATATTTTCCTTTAAAGTTTAAAAAGAATGTGGAGTGCCTGGTAGATCCCTAAGAGTTGAACCTAATTGGCAGCTACTAGATGAGTTGATTTTATTTGAAGTGGTGCGGCCCAAACAACTCAAACAACTGGCCTGATGCACCACCTAATTAGGCACACAAATGATTACCTAATCTGATTTCTTACTCAATTATGTGTTTGGATGTGTGTACCGGCTCCTAAGATTGGTTTACCGGTTGAGTTAGAAAATTAGATGAGGTTGTGTACCTCTGTGAGATTTTTTTATTTTTTTCTTTTTTTAATGTGGGGGTTGGAGTGAGTATGGATGTCAAACAACAAACAATCTAACCTTAGAGTTTATAAGAACACCTAGGTTGATTGATGTTTGAATTATTATGTGATGAAATGAAATCTAATGGGTGGGGGGTAACTTACAAAACCTTCCACAGCACTTTACTCCGATCTACCGCTTTTGCCTGTCTCGAAAGAGTACCTGCAATTACAATAAGAAAGGAGAAAAGTGAGGTAAATGATTTGTAAGTTACAAAACGCGAAGAGAAATCAAAGAGCGTTGCTTCCCCGGCAACGGCGCCAGAATGTTGAACGAGAATCTACGCTAACGGTTTTGGAAAACCCGTCGTTGTAGTTCGAAAGCGAAGGATTCGTGTTCAACAAATAAAATTTATACCGAAATAAGAATTCCGGGTCGAACACAGGGAGGCGAACGTTTGATTTAAAAACTTCGCGTTTCTTTTTATTTTGTCACGAAGAAATTTAATTTAAACTATCTAAGTATCTACAGCGAATAAAAGAGAGAGAGGGAGTAAGAGAGAGAGAAAGAATACTACACATGGAAATTAAAATGAGATGTAGAATAGACAAGGAATTTATCATAAAAGAGTTCTTTCATTACAACTAGAAAACATAAAACAATTACTCTAGAAAGTATTAAAAGAATGGAGGGAGAAATGTCCTCCTCGACGATCGCTCGGAGGACGAATAGACTACTCTAGAAAGCAGTAAATCTATACTAGAAAGCAGTAAAAAAAATAGGGAGAGAGAAATCCTCCTCGACGGTCGCTTGGAGGACGAGCCGGACGGGACGACGCCTGGACGAAGGAGAACGAAGCGGGACGAAGGAGGACGAAGCAGAAGAACGGGAACGAAGCAGCACGCCGTCGTCGTCGCGGGATCCACTTCCGAAGGGGGACGAAAATTTGGACTTTATCTCGCGAGAAGCATCCCGGGTGTGGGACAAGCTTCTCTTGAGCTTTGGAGAGGTAGAGAGGAGAAGGA
Organism: Thalassia testudinum; assembly: GCA_037157565.1. NCBI lineage: Eukaryota > Viridiplantae > Streptophyta > Magnoliopsida > Alismatales > Hydrocharitaceae > Thalassia > Thalassia testudinum. The sequence goes on from JAZHRO010000073.1 coordinate 159,583,982, forward strand.
AGGGATGCAAATTTCGTATGGAGGGGGTCTCCTTTTATAGTTGCAAGGAGTGGGGGCAAAATGGACATTACATCTTCAAAATAATAAATAAGGGGTCTTTAGTGACGGATAAAACCGTCGCTAAAGCCCCGCCGTCGCCGTCGCCGCCGCGCCACGCGCGCCCGCTCGGCTGGCCTGCGCGCGTAACGCAGACGCACGTCCGCGTCGTCTCAGCCGTCCGATCGCGAGATCGGACGGCTTAGATCGCGTCCGCGCCCGCTGCGTAGCGCGCCGCCCGCGTGCGATCGCGCGCCCACCAGAGCGTCCAATTGCTCGTCGGCGCTATCGGGCGCGCGCGGCCGTTGGATCTTCATCCGACGCTCGTGCGCGCCCGCTCGCCCGCGCCTTCGACCCCCTCTCCGCGGCTCGAACCCGCGACCTCCGCTTCGCCCGCAGCTGCGTCGCCGCTGCGCTACGCGGGCGAAATGGTCGCGCGGACGTTTTTAAACGCGCGCGACCGCAGCCGTTGGATCGAGATCCAACGGCGGAGAGGAGACGGTGCGCAGTCTTCACAGGACCCCCGCGGCCGATTGGGCGGCTGGGATGGCGCCACGTGGCGCTATCTTGGCCGTCCATCTTCTGGAAGTTGTAGATGGTGCCACGGATGTCGGATTGACTCGATTTTTGTGTCGTTCGGCTACGATCGTCAATCCGAATTCATCCGTGTGGTCGGATTTTCCATCTGAAGTGCGGATTTACACCATCCTGGCCCTTGATCTTCTAGGGTTCCCCGGTCTCTATCTGATGCTACGGATGCCTGATTAGGGCGATCTTGGAGTCGTTGAACTCCAATCGTCGCCCTGATCATATCCATACGGTTGGATCTTTGATCCGAGGCCCCGATAAAATATTTGCCCTGTCCAAGCACATAAAAGGAGACAATTAACCTCCATTTTATTCAAACTACTCTAAATGCAAGATGATGCATGTAATGCAATATTTATATCATGAAATGCAATCTTATGCTTAAGAACATGCATAAATAGACATTTTAAGTAGTGTAAATGTGTTTACATCAGGGTGCAATGCTGACAGCTGGCCCCTGTCGAGGGCCCCCAAAGGCCATTAACGGCCCCGTAAAATGAGACGGCTCTCCCGCGGGTGCCGCGTGCCTCCTCTCTCATCGGCCCTGTGAGTACTCTAGCTAGTAGGGCCTCTTCTATCCGCTGTCGGTGTCTCGTGCGGCCGGGTTGGTCTACTCGTATGTCATAGCTGCCTCCACCACTCTCGAGAAGGTGTGCAGCTTCAAGAGTTTGACATACCCCCGAATGGCAGGCCGGAGCCCCTCAGTGAACCTCCACAGGCGCTCCTCCTCTGTAGCTACAACTGTCGCAGAAAACGTGACAACTCCAGGAAGGGCGTGCGGTACATGCTGACAATCATTGTCCCCTGGCGGAGAGTGTGGAACTCCCGCTTCCTCTGGTCCTACCAACTCTGTGGGAAGTACTACTCACAGAAGAGGGTCACGAACTGGTCCCATGTCGACTCTCTCCTCTCCTGGCCTCTGACTGTCCTCCACCACCTATGTGCTACACTCTCCAGCTGGTACGTGGCAAAGTCCATGCGGCACTCCGCAGGGGAGCGAGGGTGTCAAACACCTTCTCAATCTACTCCAGCCAATCCTTGGCCTCAGATGGGTCTTCATCCCCCTTGAAGGAGGGGGCTTTAGCTTCCAGAACTATCCGAAAAGCTCGTAGTGTAGCTGCAGTGGGGAAACGGGCATGCCTCTAGGTAGGGAGGGCTTGTGCTTAGAAGTGTCAGAGTGCGATGGAGGCGATGGAGGACCACCCACTCCCCCTTGTCCAGTGTTGCGTCGGTCTCTCGGCCCCACAGAGGACTCCCCCTCCACGTCTCCAGGGAGAGGCTCCCGTGGAGGCGGGTAGAGCTCCTCTTGCACTATGTCTCGTATCAACTGAGCGAGGTCCTGGGCCTAAACTCCCGGGAGAAGTGGCGGGTCAAGTAGCACCTCGGGCCCGGCATGTCCACCCCTCCGACTTCGTCCATAGCCGCGTCCGCGGCTCGCCTCAAGAACTCCACGTCGAGGCATCTCCTTCAAGGAGATGAGGAAGACAGAACAAAAAGAAGTCAACTCTAACGGACTTCAGCAAAAGGACCTCAGAACAAATGTCAAGCGGTACGTTGTGGTAGTTACTCTAGTTACATGCACGTAATTGCTTATTCTCAAGCTAGTTGGTTCATTTCTCGGGACGACCTTACTCTGATACCATCTTGTTACAACCCGGTTCCCGAATCCCTACAGGACCCGAGACCTGCTCAACTCGACTAATCCCAAGACCCAGTCGTCCAACAAGAAATAACCAAAAAGTAGGAAAGTAAACCACATTCACTATGCAAAGTAACTAACAATAAAAGAGTACAAGCAGTAAAGGAAGTAAAAGCTGCTAACAGTACATATCACCACTACAACAATAAAATAGTACAAAGTACAGAAACAGAAATGGTAATAACAGTCTAAACTCACTAGCAAAAGGAAGTACAACTACAGTAAGAATTACTGCTGGGCTCGACTGGGCCCAGCGCCCTCTGCAGTCGGTGACTCGTGCTACTCAACTCCTGGACCTGTAAAGGGTTATGAGTAAAACAGAGTTAGCGAACGCTGAGTAGAGTTGTAACCAAACTAACTAAAGCAGTAAAAGCTAACAGGTAATTCATCTTTTCCAATTATTTTATTTTACTAGTCATTCCTTTTCACCCATTGGTTTACTTTTCAGATCTCTTTCTTGATCGCACATGTTCCTTGTGGGAACGATTTTGATTGCAGTCTTTTCCGAAGGTAGAAGGCACACGTGGTGCTCTCCTGGTTGGGAGAATCCCCCGTGGTGATCCTACACCCAGTCAACCACCCCGAGGTCATGGACAGACGTAGCGGTGACTACGGCACACGCGATAAGCTCACCGGTAGCTACCCCGCACTGGTACGCGGTCAGTCGTTTCCACTAGCGGGTACGCCCAAAGTACAACACGGAACAATATAGGGCCTAGCCCTCTCAGTAACAGGGGTCTAGCCCCTTAGAACCAAATAGGGGTCTCACCCTTCCACAGTCTGCGCACCCTTGTCTGACAACCCCGGTTTGCCCAATGGGCCTAACAAGTCGGTGTAAGGTGGCTAGCTGAACCCCGGGTCCCGTGGGGTGGCTAGCTCTCTCCCCACACTAGTAGCTCTCCCCGATACAGTGTACACGAGGGCCAAAGAAGTCGATGTAGAGTGGTCAATCCTAACCCCGGGTTCTAACCCAAGGGCGGCTAGCTCTGCTCTACACTAAACAGGAGACAGTCGCACTCCTTGGTACCGCGTACTCAAGGTCCCACGCACATTTCCATATCCATTCCATCCATCCACAGGAGCTTTACTCCTAATTCCCTGTAGGGTTCATGTTCATATTCACCATGTTGTTCCATATCAGATTTCATCATTCACATTTCCATTCTCGTATCATACACATGCAGCTCGTATTTCCACAATTTAACATATACAACAAGTAATGTCACAGGTAACAATTTATCTAGCACAGGCATTTCATATTTCATAGGCATCTCGTATTTATTAACAGGCAGTTGTTTACAAGTCTATTCATTCATTTATGACTGCAATCTCAAACACGCATACAAAAAGTGCAATGATTTCTCGTCCTAGGATTCATGCCACATCCTAGGTTTCTAGTTATCCAATTTCACATATGTAATCATGTTTTATAATTAAAACAGGGGAAACCACTCTACCAGACAATCCAGGAGTACTGGGGGCTCGAACGGCAGACTCATGTGCCTCTGCAATCCCTGAACACGCAACACATCGAAGTCCTATACTAAGGAACCTACCATAATGGAACATTCAGAATAGTATATAAGGCTTTCTAACATGTAGAGGAACTCACAAGAAACCATAGATATATTGCTTGCGTAAAACGGACCTCAAATGGATCCTAAACGGGTCAAAAACAGAACTGCAGACCTAAATCAAACGTCTGGCACAAGGTCCAGACGTCTGGCACAAGGTCCAGACGTCTTAAAAGTCACCAGGGTCTCACCTCAACTTCCTGCGTCGACTTCAGACGTCCAAAACCCCCACTTGACCGTCTGGGCCCAGCTCCAGACGTCCGACCTCTCCTTCAGTCGTCTGGGAGTGCTTCCGGTCATTTGGTAAGTTGTCCAGACGTCCGAAACACGTGGGAGGGCGTGCCCCACGCCTTCCCAAAGTTATCCTCGCACGCGACAAACCGAATCGCCTACTTTTAGCCATACAGATTGGCTCTGCGGTGCAGCCTGCATGGCCGTAATCGCAAGAGGAACGTACCTTCGTGAAACTTTGCTTCCAGACGTCTGGATGACACGCCAGATGTTTGATTCTGCGAAAAACCCAGAATCAGAGCGACCTCCCGCTCCCCTCGCCGTGCACAGCTGCAACTTCTCCTCCTCATCTGCAGCTCCAGCTGCAGCAGGGTGTCGGGGACATCTCCCCCGACGCGCTCCTCCTCCCACAAGCTTCGCTTCAGCCATGCGTCCTTCGACAAGCTCCCATGAACTCGCAAGCTCAAGCTCCTCCTTCTCTCTTCACGTCGCCTCTCCTCCTCACTCCTCGCTCTCACGTCCTCTCTCTCACTCGTCCCTCTCGAAGCAGTGGAGAGGGAGAAGGAAGGTGGTGGTGGAGTGGAGAAGAGAGGAAGGGGGAAGAGGGGTTCTATAAGGAGTGGGGTTAGGGTTCGGTGAGGGAGGAGAAAAGGAGAAGAGAGAGAAGGAGAGTGTCTACACGCAGCCAGCACGCAGAATCGACCTTGCGTACAGATTTTTCAATTTCCAGACATCTGGGAAGGGGTCTAGACGTCTGACCAGACATCTGATTGACAGTCCAGACATTTTAAAAGGCTCAGAATAGAATTGGTCTTTACAATATACCACATACTTCTTCATACACACACGCATCCTCCCATTCACAATACTGTGCACCTATCCATCTACCGTGCATCATATCGTGGGTATATTCGCACAAGTTGCGCATATATCCCTTATATTCACACACATCAAGCCTTCTACCCACACTCCCACATGTCTACTTTTGAGGCAAAATCGTCGATGTATAGGAAATGCGTTGTAGTATAGTTGATAAGATCGCTCAAAACATTTATAAAACTCAGATTCAAAAAGGAGTTTGATGTCGTTCGCATGGAGCAATTATGCAATTCAATTCACCAATCACAATTTAACAAGAAATATATATGCAATTGAAATCAATAAAATGCTCAGAATGATATTTCAATGAAGAATAGAGTATCAGTGCAAAAAGATTAGGTTAAAATGGTGATTTGAATCACCAATTTAACCCTCAATGTTAAGCTCTTAATCTACTCAAATATTTGAACATAAACCACAATCAATAATCCACGTTAGGCACTTTAAATGTTTCAACAGTAATCAGCAGAATGTCTCAGATGACAGAACAAGGCATCATATGCCTTATCAGAAGAGGCACAACACCACAGGAGAAGCACAAGGGCTTCTCTTCTTCAAGCCTCAGAAAAGGCACAGTAGCAGCACCAACAGAGGCTCGAGGGCCTCACATAAAGCCTACAGAGGCTAAGTGTTGAGAGAGGGAGAGTGCTCAAATCCCAAGGCAGCAAAACCCACCCCCTCTCTCTCTGATTCTCTTTCCTTTCTTCCCAGCTCAGAACGGACCATACCTGGGTGGCTGGGTAAACGAATCAGCCCAGACCTATGTGGCGTGATCGCAGGCGAGGACGTGCGTATGCGCGTGCGTGAGCGGGGACCTCACCCCCTGTGCATGCTGAGGCGATAAGCTGTAAGCACTTTTTGCTTTTGTATGCCTTCGCTGCCTCATTCCCTCACGATGTGGGACTAAACCCACAAGGCTTCTTCACGTGCGAGCTGCAGGAGGTGAAGTCTCCAATTCGGGTAGAAGACGACCCTTACAGCTTCAATTGAGGGCCTGGGAAGACTTCTAGGGATGGCCCATAGCACCTAGGGTGAAGAACATGGTCGAAGCACTGTAGCGGAGGTCGGAGAAGGTCGCAATGGCGGACATCCGACGCCGCTGCGGACGTCCGACAAACACTTGACAAGGAGAATATGACCTTTCAGCCTCATCAAACAAGCTCAGAAGCTTCGCCTTGAAGAGGCGAACGTGTTGGTGGGTGTTGCGTGCGGTGAGGGGGCGTGTGGTGGCCTAGCGGAGTCGAGGAGGTGGTGCGGAGGAGGTCGAGTTCGGTGGAGGTGTCGAGGGCACAAATCATGAAATAGTAAGAGGGATTTTGGTCGTGGAGGTGTGGCGAAGGTTTTCAGAGCGGTGGCGAATAATTTGGTGGTCTGTGGCTTGCGGAGGGCCTCACCAGAGTAGGGCACGACGATAGGGTCAATGGTGTAGTGGCGGTTCAAATGAGGTTCTGAAGGCGTAGAGATGATCACGGGAGAGAGAGAGAGAGAGAGAGAGAGAGTTTAGAGAACTTAGGGAGAGGGAGAACGGTCAAGGGCATTCGGCTGTGATGGGATGGAGATCGAGAAGGTGATGAAGTTCGGTGACATGACGACGAGGAAGGAGAGGGGGAAAGCAGCCGCGATTTGGCCGGCGATAGTCACGAGGAAGAAGGGAGTATGTTAGGTCGGTCAATTTGACTGTTGGATGGCTCGACGAAGTGGATGGAGAGACTCACTAGAGAGGAAAGTGTGGATGGCCGGAGAAGAGGAAGAGAAGGTTTTACGGCTCTAAACTTCCCTAAGGAGCACGGTATCGCGCGAAGGATCCTTTTAAAGGCTTCAGGGGGTATTCCAAATAAGGTATGAAGCTTGGCGAGCTTGAAAACTCAGGGAAGAAGATCCCTGAGGTTGCGAGCATTCGCATGAGCTTTCTGGAGCAAATCATAGTCCAAGACTTGATCCAAACGAAAGAGGATCTCTCAAGGATTCTCCCTTCCAATTTTGGGAGGATTTGGCTGAGTATCGAGCGAGAAAATCTCGCTCAAATCTCGGCAAATGAGCTTCGTTCACATTAATGGCGGTAGGGACCCTTTTGCAAAAAATAAGATAAAGTTAGGGACCTGAGCGCAAATATTTTGAAAGTTAGGGGCTTAATTGAGAGAAACGAAGTTAAAATGGACTAAAATGAAAAATAGGTTAAGATAGACTCTGATTGGACCCAAATTTTGGCAAAAACCTAATTTGGATACAAGGAATCTAATGATGAAGTTGGATTTCAGTTTTGACCAAGTTTGACTGGATAATTTGCATAGAAACCCAAATTATGGTAGAAATTTGTCTGACTCTGTTTAAGGTCAAAATAAGTTCAAATGGTCAAATCAAGAATATCAAACCTCAAGGAATATTTTTATATTAATTTTAAAAGATTTAGATAAATTTTATTCTGACCTAAACCTTTGTAATCCAGGCGGGTTTGAAATTAGGATTTTGGGTGCTGTATTGGTTCTCGAAACGTGTGAAACCCTGTTTCTATCTGTATGGACCCTCTTATTAGACTTTAATGCTTATTTGAACTTAGATTAACCCTTGGAAAATCCCATGATTACTCTGCATTCACGATATGATGTTAAAACTGCAGAATTAACCCTAATTTAAAGTTCTCTTAGAATGGATTTGAATGGAATTATAGCTCTCAAGCGATTATGTAGGAGCATTTGTCACTCGATTATGACTAATTAAAGCTATTTATGGCTCATGATGATGTTTTCATCATATCCCCATGCCTAACTTTTACCAGTCCCTAGCAAAATCTTATGGGAAGAACTTGATCTCTAGACCATGCTTTTGAAGTTCAGATGCTTGATTTGTGTTATTCTTTAGAAATTAGATCAGAATGCTAACAATAGGCCTAGAGGTACTCAAGTATCCATCAAGATCCAAACCTGACCAGCTTCAGCCTAGGTCTGCAGCGAAGGTTTCTAAGGCCTGCAAAAACTGCCCAAAGGTTTGTTGACTCCAATAGTTAAAGCACCCGTGTGTAGATGTAACATGTTCAGGTTTAGTTTTCCAGTACATTTTGATAAGAGAGAGATAGTGAAGGAATTTTCATTTGGAGAGTTTTCTCTCTTTTTCTTAGATTTCCCTAGATCCAACCTCGAATTGGCCCTAAATGCGGTTTGTATCGGATTCTTTGTCCCCGCGATCAATCCTTAAAGGGTCTTTGCCTTTCGATACTTTGGGATAGCACTGCCCATGGCAACTCCCAAAACCCTGGCTATCGACACTTTGGGATAGTGCCACCCATGGTGTTCTGTAGCTAAATTCAGGCCTTGGCAATTGACATTTCCGGATAATCCTGCCCACGGTGCTCAAACCAACACAAGATGCTTACATGCCTTCGGTAGGATATTCAGATATCCTAGGAGACAAGCATCAAGGAGATGATATGTTATTACGCATCTTCGGGGGGAATTTCCTACTTCTCCGCGTTGGGAACTCGTTCAATCAACTTGTGTTGTCGAGCCGCTCTTAAGCTAGATCTTCGAAATGATTTTTCATAACATAACACTTTTGGCTTGAATTTCTTTATTAAGCGCACTAAACCAGACTTAGTGTGTGATTTTGGGTGCTTAGGTTACCAAGTCCCGCAAGCCAAAGGGCAATCAATAGGGTCGAATAATCTCTAAGCCTTAGACCTACTACATCAGCCTCGCACTTTCCTCAACCTATTGAGGACTAATCTGGATCTTAACAAATATGTGAGTGTTTAAACCCTGAAACAGGTTTAAGAGGCCTAAGAGGCCTAAGGTCGGTACTCATCACTAATCTCCTAAGTTTTAGCCTTCCAAGTCTTAATTTATCATCCGATCCAACCTAGAAGTTATGTAAGTTTCATACTCAATTTTAAGGAACTAACTCATTTCTTCACTTTTTGTTTGCACCTTTTTCTCTTTCTTTTCTTTTCTTTTCCTCTTCTCCTCTTTTCATTTAGTTCAAAGTGACCTCTCCTTTCCTCTTTTCTCCTCTCTCTCTCTCTCTTTTTTTGCAATGAAACCCTTCTATGAATTGATTTTCACAGCGTTTTGCACTTTAATACCTCACATGCCTAAGATTTGCAATGTCCTCATCGTAAATTAGGTGGGTTCGAGTTCAATTCAGATCGTACATTAGAACAAGTGGGTGGTGAACGGGTCAGGGTGATTGTTGCGGACGATTTCTAGCCCTGATATAAGTATCAAAGGTGGAGTCAGTTGTTCTAATAAACGAACCCTAAAGTGTAATATGATTTTAGCAAAGAGGTGTCAGAAAGGTTTCGAGTTTTTCAAGGATGACGGGTTGCCTCTCATTAAGCGCTAAGTTTAATGCCATCAATTGGGAGCAATGAAGCTCAGGGAGAATGGAGATCAAAAGATACTGCAGCCAAATTTGAGTTGGTGAGTTTTAAGAACGGTTTGAGTCTTTGACCGTTCACGACAAAAGGTTTTGATTCGTGGTTGAGTTCACTGATTTCGACTGCTCCATTTCCAAATACTCGTCTCATAAGGAATGGTCCAATCCATTTTGATCTGAGTTTTCATGGGAAGAGCTTGAGTTTGGCATCGAAGAGTAATACTTTCTGACCAGGATAGAAAGATTTTCGTGAAATGTGCCTATCATGGAAGGCTTTCACCAACTCTTTGTAGATTCGCGAGTTCTCGTACGTGTCATTGCGTAGTTCCTCGATCTCGCTCATTTGCAACCGACGGTGGATTCCAACCTTCAAAAGATCTAGATTGCACTTCCATACTGCCCAGTAGGCTTTATGCTCGATTTCTACAGGGAGGTGATATTCCTTCCCGTACATGAGTCTAAAGGGAGACATTCCTAATTAGGTCTTATGGGTGGTCCTATAGGCCCGCATGACGTCCGGAAGGCAGGTATACCAATCCTTCCTCTCAAGCTGAACATTGATCTGAAGGATTTTCTTGATCTCCTGATTTGATAGTTCAGCCAATCCATTACTCTAAGGGTGGTAAGGAGTTGAGATACGGTGCGACACCTCGTACTTTTTCATTAGGGACTGGAAGTGTACATTTGCAAAGTGAGTCCCTCCATCAGAGATGATAACTCGTGGAATATTGAACTGAGAAAAAATGTGTTGATGAATGAATTTAATTACAACTTTATGATCATTGGTTCGGGTTGGGATGATTTCGATCCATTTGTACACGTAGTCCACGGCTAGGAGAATGTATTCGAAATCATTAGATTTTGGAAAGGGGCCCATAAAGTCAATCCCCCAGATGTCGAAGATTTCGCACACGAGAATCTACTGTCAAGGCATCATGTCACGCCGACTCATGTTGTCTAAGGTCTGGCAACAAGTGTGATAAGTCCACTTTAGTGGATCATTATTTGGTCTAAGTACTCATTAATTAGTTATTCTTAGTTGTTAATTGATTAGGAGTTATATGATTATTCACCTTAGTCTGCTTATAATTTTATGTGTTGATTTTACATTTAACAACATATGATATGATAACATTATTTATTTGATGAATGCAGGCTAGGTGCAAAAGTCAAACGTCCATTTTTGCTTATATAAGACGTCCTGAGCTTAGATTGGACGTCTGGAACCACTATCGCAAACTCACTGGCTTTACTTTTTTTAAGACATCTGAAGCTTAGATCAGACATTTGATGTGTCACCGCCAGACTTATCCTTTTGTTCCAACCACTCGCGATCCTCGTGAGTGGTTGAAGAGGCTTACGGCTGAAGAAAACAACAGACAAAGAAGTTTTTAAAAAGGCACAGCTGGCCATCCACAGAGATGATCCTTCACCCTGTAGGGATCTCCTCCTTCCTCCATCATCGTGGAACAAACGCACCCTGTGAACCAAGCGCGCACCGTGGTCCCAACTTACTCCAACATCGTCGCTCATCTCTAACAAAGTGGTGCGTAATGACAGCACGCACCACACCCTTTCCTGCTCTTCCTTAACAAACGCATCGCCAACATCAGCCGCTCCGTCCACCGTCACCACCTTCATCTTCTCCATAAAACAAAAGAAAACTCCCCCGCTGCAAAGCACCTCCCATGCACACCACCCTTGTGTGCGGCTTGCCTCCTCACCGTGTGTTACGAACGCATTCCAAGACATTTTTTTTAAGACGTCTGGGAGGTGGCCCAGACGTCTGAACAGACGTCTGGAACCCCTTCCAGACGTCTGGGATTTTATTTGGGTGGCACGCGGGGCTGCGTCTGCGAGCAGGCGCGCGCAGACCTGCAACCGCCGCACCTCTCTCTTTTTCCCTCTCTCCTCCTGCGACCGCAGTCTGTGTTCTCTCTCTCTCCCTCTCCCCGGGCGGCTTTAAAAAGCCTCGCCCTCTCCCTCACTCTCATCACCTCCGCTTCTCCTTTTTCTTCCAGCGAGTGCGAGCGGCGGCAGCGACAGCTGCGGTGAGTGCGGGAAGAGGTGCTGCGCGAGGGAGGAGGCGCTCGGCCATGAGGGCTCGAGCTTGCCGGGGCAGCGAGAGCCGGCAGGCGGGGGCGCAGAGGGCACGGAGTGACACGGGAGGTCTGCTGCAGCTCGAGCAGCAGGCTGACGAGGCGCGGCCGTGCGTCGCAGGCAGAGGGCGAGTAGCGCTCTAATTCTAGAAGTTTTTCCAGAATCAGACATCTGGGTTTCCAACCAGACGACGGGGAAGACGTCTGGAGGACTATCCAGACGTCTGAAAGGTAAGTTATTTTCGTACTTCCTCCTTTTCTTCGACCGTCCGTACTGAGAGCGAGGAATGGGTACGCGCAGGTTCTGAGATTCGCCATCCAACGCGAATCAGACGTCTGACTACTGTGCCAGACGACGGGAAAGACTTCCAGACGTCCGGGGTGACCATCGGACGTCTGGGAACTAGGCCAGACACCCCCGTAGGCTTCTGGACGTCTGAGAGACTATACAGAGCGAAGGTACCATCTGATCCTCATTTTAACACATCTGGAAGAGGTTCCAGACGTCTGATTTTGCACTGTTTCGTCATTTTCGACCCGTTTAGGGCCCGTTCGGAGTCTGTTTTCCGCGTTTCGAGTTGCGTTCTTTTCGGAATTAAATCCTTTACCCGTCTACAGTAGTTATATACTATTTTGAGAAACTCCTTGTGCTGATCCTTGTGATAGGACCCCGTTCCATTGCAGTCTCAGGGGTTGCGGAGGCACGCGAGATTCCCGACCACGCCCCCAGTACTCCCGTTGTAACTGGTAGAGTGGCTTTTAAGTATACTAGCATAATCTGTTAAACTATGGAACCATAAATAGAATCTAGGACATTGCATGAATCCTAGGAATGAGAAACTAGATTGAATGATAGATCCTAGGGTGTTGCATGAATCCTAGGGCTGGAAAAACTAGATTGTATGATAGATCCTAGGGTATGGCATGAATCCTAGGATGGGAAAACTAGTGGAATATATGAATACTGCAGTCTTGGAAAAGTGGAAAGGAATAAATAGCTGCCTGTAATTTGATTTAACAGCTGCCTGTTATGAATAAATAAACGTGATTGAGAACATGGATTGTAAGAACGTGAAACTGGAAGGTGAAACCTAAATGTTCTGAGTTAAAAGAGCTGGAACCCTACGGGGAATTAGGAGTAGAACTCCTGGAAAGAGAAAGGAATGGAACTGAGAAAGAAAGACGTGGTAGTGTGTTGTCTCTTGAGTACGTAGTACCAGGGGAAGCACCTGTTACCTGTTTAGTGCAGAGCAAAGCCAGCCGCCCCAGGGACCCGGGGTTAGGTCTGGCCACTTTGTACCGACTTGCTGGCCCTCGTGTACGTAGTACCGAGGAGAGCTACTAGTGTAGGGAGAGCACTAGCTACCCCACGGGTCCCAGGGTTCTGTTAGCCTCCTACACTGACTTGTTAGGCCCACTGGGGAAAACCAGGGTAGTCAGGCGAGGGTGCGCGAACTGTGAAGGGGCAAGGCCCCTGTTTGGTTACTATGGAGGGGTTGGACCCCTGTTACTGAGAGGGATCTGCCCTATACTGGTTCCGTGCTGTGCTTTGGGCGCACCCGTTAATGGAAACGACTGACCGCGTGCCAGTGCGGGGTAGCTACCCGTGCGTTTACCGCGCGTGCCGTAGTCACCGTTACGTCTGTTAGTGACCTTGGGGTGGTTGACTGAGAGTAGGATCACCACGGGGGACTCTCCTGGCCAGGAGAGCACCACGTGTTACTTCTACTGTTCGGAAAAGACTGCAATCAAGATCGTTCCCACGAGGAACATTCGAGATCAAGTGAAGGATCTAAGAAATGGATAAATTGTGAAACAAAAGAAAGACGTAAATAAAAGAAGAAAGAAAATAAAACAGCTACTGTACACTTTACTGCTTCTTTAGTTTAGCTGCCACTCTACTCAGCGTTTCGCTGACGTGTTACACTCGTTACTTTTCAGGACCAGGTGTTGAGCAGCCAGGGTCAACAGCTGCAGAGGACGCTGGGCCGAGTAGGGTCCAGTAGAGTTACCACTGTTCTTTTGTACCCCTTTTTGTTCCACAGTAGTGAGTAGTTTTTGTTACTCTCTGTACTTTTCTTTACTCGCAGTTCTTGTTATGTTAAATGTTGTTCTACTGTTGTGGTGGTACATGCTGTAGTAGTTCTTTTTCTTACTGCTGTATTTGTTACTGCTAGTTACATTTCATGTTGAATGTGGTTTATTTTACTGCTCTTTTGGTTACTTCTCGTTGGACGACTAGGTCTTGGGATTAGTCGAGTCGGTCCGGTCCTCGTGTCTTGTAGGGACTCGGGAATCGGGTCGTTACAAGATGGTATCAGAGCAAGGTCGTCCTGAGAAGTGAATCAACTGACTGGAAAATAACCAATTCACATGTCTATAACTAGAGTAGCCACCACTACATATCTTTTGACATGAGCTCTTAGACGTTCCGTTAGGTATCGTTTCATATTGACGTGTTCCGTTTTGTTTCGCGTCTCCTTGCAGGAGATGCCTCGTCGCGGGACTGGTGCGGCGAGCCGTGGACGCGGTCGAGGACGAGGTCGGCGAGGTGGGCGTGCCTGTGATTTTATTTAACAGCTGCCTGTTATGAATAAATAAACGTGATTGAGAACATGGATTGTAAGAACGTGAAACTGGAAGGTGAAACCTAGATGTTCTGAGTTAAAAGAGCTGGAACCCTACGGGGAATTAGGAGTAGAACTCCTGGAAAGAGAAAGGAATGGAACTGAGAAAGAAAGACGTGGTAGTGTGCTGTCTCTTGGGTACGTAGTACCAGGGGAAGCACATGTTACCTGTTTAGTGCAGAGCGGAGCCAGCCGCCCCAGGGACCCGGGGTTAGGTCTGGCCACTTTGTACCGACTTGCTGGCCCTCGTGTACGTAGTACCGAGGAGAGCTACTAGTGTAGGGAGAGCACTAGCTACCCCACAGGCCCCGGGGTTCTACTAGCCTCCTACACCAACTTGTTAGGCCCACTGGGGAAAACCAGGGTAGTTAGGCGAGGGTGTGCGGACTGTGGAGGGGCAAGGCCCCTGTTTGGTTACTGTGGAGGGGTTGGACCCCTGTTACTGAGAGGGCTCTGCCCTGTACTGGTTCCGTGCTGCGCTTTGGGCGCACCCGTTAACGGAAATGACTGACCACGTGCCAGTGTGGGGTAGCTACTCGTGCATTTACCGTGCGTGCCGTAGTCACCGTTACGTCTGTCAGTGACCTTGGGGTGGTTGACTGAGAGTAGGATCACCATGGGGGACTCTCCCGGCCAGGAGAGCACCACGTGTTACTTCTACTATTCGGAAAAGACTGCAATCAAGATCGTTCCCACGAGGAACATTCGAGATCAAGTGAAGGATCTGAGAAATGGATAAATTGTGAAACAAAAGAAAGAAGTAAATAAAGGAAGAAAGAAAATAAAACAGCTACTGTACACTTTACTGCTTCTTTAGTTTAGCTGCCACTCTACTCAGCGTTTCGCTGACGTGTTACACTCGTCACTTTTCAGGACCAGGTGTTGAGCAGCCAGGGTCAGCGGCTGTAGAGGACGCTGGGCTGAGTAGGGTCCAGTAGAGTTACCACTGTTCTTTTGTATCCCTTTTTGTTCCACAGTAGTGAGTAGTTTTTGTTACTCTCTGTACTTTTCTTTACTCGCATTTCTTGTTATGTTAAATGTTGTCCTGCTGTTGTGGTGGTACATGCTGTAGTAGTTCTTTTTCTTACTGCTGTATTTTGTTACTGCTAGTTACATTTCATGTTGAATGTGGTTTATTTTACTGCTCTTTTGGTTACTTCTCATTGGACGATTAGGTCTTGGGATTTGTCGAGTCGGTCCGGTCTCGTGTCTCGTAGGGACTCGGGAATCGGGTCGTTACACCGTGCGCGTAGCCATCACGCGTGCAGCCGTAGCACTTCCTCCTTGCGTGCGCGTGCACGCTCGCGCCCACAGCCAAAGCAGCCAGGGTCGCTAGCCCGTGCATACGACTTCTTCTTCTTCTTCATCCTCCCTGCACAGTCGAAGGAATGCAAAGCTTGCAGCCACCTCCTCGCCGGCCGTCCATCTCCGGCCACCCGTTCTCCACGACAACACCACCAGGGATCTCCACTGAGCATGCCAACCCCTTCCACGCCTCCACGTGAGCCATAGTAGTCCATGCATGTGCACGCAGAACCCGCCGCCAGCAAACTTCTCCTCTGCCGGTCGACCACCTCTTGACATCCCGTCACCACCATCTCGAAGCCCTCGTCACAAGCGGTTTGCAATGCCGTCAACCCACAAGTGTGCACTGAGGAAAGAGGCAAAAACCTTTGTTTTCCATCCAATTAGTATTTACAAAAAATGCCATTGCAAACTTTCCTATTCATTTATTTACCAAATTAATATATTAAGGTGAATTTGCATGCATATCTCTCTATTCTTGATAAATTACTTCTGGTTGAGTATCTCATGAATTAGATAAGAGCATGCCACATTAATTATCACAAATAAGGAATGTTTTATTGGAAATTAGTATTTACATTTATTACCAATACCAAGATCATTATTTAATAGAATATTATATTGTGGTAATTTTGCATATAAGTACCTACATTCATGATTAATTGATTAAAACAACCATTTTTGTGAGAAAATGAGTTGCACTAAGTAATGTGCACACCCGTTGAGATTTCTGAATAAACGAAGCACTACGCACTAGTCCAATAGGCTAATTCCTCCATGTGGAGACGACTTAACTCTTCGTGGTTAGATTTTGAATAATTAAATATTTTGAAAAGCGATTTTCTACCACGCGATTAAATACAACGGCACGTCATTTTATGCTAAAATTTTTATCAAAAACGAAGATCACTTTTTCAGAGTGCATGCCTTACAGTAGTTGTGTGCGTCTTTGAAAATTGTGGGCCAATAGAATCCACATTGAAGGACTTTTGCTGCGGTCTTGTGTCCAGAGAAGTGACCACCGCAGGCTTGGTCATGGCAAAAGGATAAAATGTCATTGATCTCAGATTTTAGAACACATCTTCTGATGATTTGATCAGCACTGATGCAGAATAGATATGGATCTTCCCAAATAAAGTATTTGGCATCTGAAAGTAATTTGTCTTTTTTGGCTTTTGGCCAATCAGACGAAAGCTGATGCGATTCCAAATAGTTCACCATATCAGCATATGTTTAACGAGGCGAAATCAGGTTTTAAAATCGATGCGTCGTAGTGTAGTTGAAATCATTCGAAAATAAATAGATTTTATTACTCGAAGTTTTAAGTCCGAGGTCAAACACAGGGAGCAAATTGGGATTTAAAAATCAAGAGCACAACTTTTGAGAAATTGAATATAATATGCAATGAAAACTGGAGTTGTAATGCAAAAATGTAAATGTAGCCACAGAATATCAATGTATATAAAGAAAGCACAAAAAATGGACGTCTGATTTTGTGAATCGGACGTCTTAAACTTATGGCTGCTACAGTGCTTCTATTTCTCTTTTTTGCTTCTTTGATCTCTGTCTCTGGCTACTTCCTTCCTTATTCTTTCTCTCTTTTCTTCTACTCTCGTGCCTGTGCCTTTGCCTTTCTCATTTGCCTTTGGCTTCTTCTCTTTCTTCTTCTTCTTCTTTCTCTGCGGCTCCTCTTTCTTCTGCCTTCAGTTCCTTCTTCTCTTTCTCTTTCTTCAGCCCTTCAGCCTTCAGCTTCTTCCTCTTCAGTCCTTGCCTTCTCCTCCCTTAGCTTCTTTGGCCTCCGCCCTCTTCTTCCTTGGCTTTTTCTTCTTCTTCTTTCCTGTGAGAGCAAAACCTACCCCTACCTGCCCGCGATCTCTCTTCCTCTTTCTCTCTTAGGCTCGCTCCCCCAGAGTCGCTTTCTCAGGTAATCTGGTCGGGTACGCGCCCAGGACCAGGCCCATCGGCATGCGATGGTGGGCAAGGAGTGAAGGTCGGGTATACGGGTCAAGCTAGGTGCGCGAGGATCGGGTCACGGACGAGGCAGTGAGAGGGTGAGTGGGACCTCACCCCATGGTCAGGAGGCGATAAGCCTGATTTAGTTTTTCAATTTATCTTGCTGCACCCGCTCACCTACTTCCGAGGTGGGACTAAACGTCCCACCTTCTGGTTGCCCGCACAGCAGTAGATGGCGCGTCCAATTGGCTAAGCTGAAGAGGTTGGAGTCTTTGCATGAGGGCCTGGACGTGCGTGGGCTTCAAATCCGCACAGCCTGGGAGTCTCACCTAGAGCTGCGAGAATCCTAGGACCGCTCGAAGCTTACTTCAAGGTCGTCAGTAATGCGGCCGGCGGCTGGGTACCTGAATACACCAAAACGTCCTTGCAGCCACATTAAAACACTCAGGGAGCTTTGCCAGGACACGACAAATAGGTGGCAGTAGTTAGTGTGGCGTGGGAGCTGCTATAGTGGCGGATCTAGGGCAACCCGTGGCTGTGTGTATGGGTGTGCTCAGGGGGCGGTTTGGGTGTGTGGCGTGGTGAGTGAGGTGAGGGGTTACGTTCAGTGAGGTGTTGCGGAGCTTATGGGGTGGTTGGTAAGGCGGATGGAGGTGCGGAGCGACGGGGATGCCTCTTCGGAGGTCTAGTCGGAGGTGGAAAAGGTGGTGGTGATTGGTGGCGTCGAGGGATATTTTCAAGAAATAAAGAGGGGGAACAGGAAGAGGAGGGAGAGAGAAGTTATCTGACCTAACCTAAGGACGAAGGAGGCAGGGATGGCGGTCGTCTCATATTGCCATCACCAGAGACAAAGCTCTCCATAGGTGAGGCAGCGGCGACGACAGGGGCAGAGGCGACGTCAGGCTGGTATGGTCGACGTGGATGAACGAGAGGAAGGCAACCCAACCACTGGTATTGTGGTTGGGCGACGAGCGAGAGGGGACGGAGCTGCCGAAGCTTGCAGAGAGGTTGTGGCCAGCAAGGAGAGAAGAAAGTGGGGTGGACCGGCCCAATTCCAAGCTGAGGAGGTGCAGAATGAATCAGGGTTTCTTAAATAAGTCCTGGAGGTTAGGTTTGTGCTTGGAAGCCAAGCTTCCAAGCACGGCAATCTCGTTGGAGATGGAAACTCAGAGTGTCCCAACTCTCTCATGCGTTCGCATGAGAGATTGGGTAGGAATTAGGGCTCATCAATGGGTTCACATTAGAGGAGATTTTTCAGAGAATCTCCCTTTTAATTTTGAAGGGGATTCTCTGAGAGATCAGAGAGTTCTTGCCTTTGAAACCTCGTCGGAGTAGGATTCTCTCCACTATAATGGTGGAAGGACCTAATTGCAAAGAATAAAGAGGAAGTTAGGGGGTTTCTACAGAGGTTTTCGAAAGATAGGGGTAGAAATGTAATTAGGTTGGACCTGTTTGCAAAGTGGGTCAAGATGAATTCCTCTTAGGTCCAAATTTTGGTACAAACCTAATTTGGACCTAAGGAATCCAATGGTGACAAGGTAATTACCTATCATATTGGAGAATATGGCTAGCATGCACTGCTGAAAGGTGGCAAGTGCATTGCATAGCCCAAATGGCATCCTATGGAACGCGTACATACCGTAGGGGCAGGTAAAGGTTATCTTTTCCTGATCCTCTGGATGAATTGCCACCTGATTATATCTGGAGTACCCATCCAAGAAACAGAAAAATACATTTCCTGCCAGTTTCTCGAGAATCTGGTCAATGAACAGGAGTGGGAAATGATCTTTCTTCGTGGAGGCATTCAATTTCTGATAGTCTATGCAAACTCTCCACGAGTTCGCAATATGGGTCGAGATGGTCTCTCCAGATTCAGTAGTAATAACGGTGAGCCCTGCCTTTTTACACACAACCTGGATCGAGTTCTCCCAGCTACCATTAGAGATCGAGTAGATAATACCAGCATCTAACCACTTGATAATCTCTTTCTTCATGACCTCCTATAGATTCGGGTTGAGACTTCTCTGCATCTCTCGAGATAGTTGTGAGCCCTCTTCAGTATAGATACGGTGTGTGCAATAGGAGGGACTGATACCAGTCAGATCATTGAGAGTCCATCCGATGGATCTTCGATGCTGCTGGAGAATAGAAATTAGCTTTGTCTCCTGATTAGATGTGAGTTGGGAATTGATGATCAAAGAAACGTTTGATTGGAACCCAAGAACACATATTTCAAATGATCTGGGAGAGGTTTCAACTCCATAACCGGGTTATCAGCAGCGGGTGGGGGTTCAAGATGGGCCTCAGAAGATAAAGTGGGAGCTAAAAGTGAATCTAGATCAGCTACAGGCTTGTCTATCTGTGGGTCAGAATTTTCTTGAGATTAAGGATCAGAGATAATTGGGTCTTCCTCTGCAAGTGGATCCTCAACCGTAGAACTAATGTCACACGCTTCCTCGATTACCCCACAGTTTATTCCTTTCTGGGCCTTAAAGATATCAATCTTTAGTGTCTAGTTCCCGAATTTCAACTCGATATGGCCTTCTTCGCAATTGATATCTGCTCTAGCTGTGGCTAGAATGGTCTCCCTAAAATGATCAGTGTGCTCTTTAGATTTTTAGGCGAATCCATGTCTAACACGATGAAGTTCACTGGAAAATAGAAATCACGAATCCGAACCAGAACATCCTTAAGAATTCCTTTGGGTGACTTGATTAATCGGTCTGCTACCTGCACGGTCACCTCAGTCGGTTTGATCTAAGTTTCCTTAAAATGGTCTAGTAGGGATGTAGGTATCAAGTTTATGGAGGCTCCTAAATCCAACAATACTCGATCAATTGTAAATCACTGATTTTATAGGAGATCAAAGGGGTGCGAGGATCTTTTACTTTTTGCAGGAGTTTGCTCAAGATGATTGAGTTGACTTGCTCAAAAATACAATAAAACTTCCGTCTTTTCTTCTCGGCTTACGCTTAGTGTACATAAATCCTTCAGAAATCTCACGTAAGCCGATACGTGGCGGATTGCATCCATCAAGTGAACGTTTATCTGGACTTGCTCAAAGAGCTTGACTAGATCTTCCTCAAGTACCATAGGTTGGGTTTCCTCTTTCCCTTGGTCAAGGCCTTAGGAAATGGAACCTCTGAAGGTTCCTCTATGATTGGTTCAGGTTCTGGATCTGGGATAGGAGTGTCCTGGATAGCCAACCTAGTGTTAGGCTCTGAACTACTAGGTTGAGAGTGGCTTGGCTAAGGTGGATTCTGAGTCATCTTGCCACTACGGGTGGTAACAGAATTAAGTCCCGCCTGGTTCTGGTTTACAGTTGGTAGAAGTGGTGATTGTTGTTGATATCCTGAGTATGATGTCGAAGCTTCCATTCCATTGGGAGATGGAGCAAATGAGGGCTGATAAACATAGTGAGCTTGGCCCTGATTTGGGTTCATAACTCGCCTTTGATTTGGCACGTTATTAGGATTTGGCAAAGGCTAAGATGGGATTGCACCAGGCTAGCGAGAATTCGCCATCTATGCGAACTGATTTCGAACCCCGTGATCTCATCTTTATGCTATTTCTGCATAGTCGCATTGGATTTTTGAATGCCAACCAGGGTTTGTAGGATCAGAGTCATTTGATCTTCCCTTGACGGCCTAGATTGATAATTTGGATTGAGCCTAGGCTAAGCGGGTAGATATGGGCGTGGAGCTTGTGGTTGAGGCTGGAATTAAGATCTCAGATTTTGATTATTCCCAGATCACACGAAGTTGGGATGATTACGCCATCCAAGGTTATAGGTATTTGAGAATGGAACATTCTGGATGACATGGAGATCCTTTTAGGTCTGAGGAACTCCAGAGAAGTAAGAATATGAGGGTTCAGAGTTCCCCCAACTAGAGCAGGTAATTTCGGAGTTTCCTCTAAAACTAAGATCAAATGGGGGTGGATATGGGTTCATCCCCTGATGAGAGTGGTGATAAATGTTATGCACAACCTCCCTACCAGAGGATGGTTGCGCATACATGCTCTGCTGTGTTGAGGTGGCTCTCTGTAGATGTCGAGTCAATTCGTCCACCTTTTCTCAATAATAGAGACCTTGTCCAGGAGACTGGCCATCACTTCCAGATTGACAGATGCGGACAGGCCTTGAGTCTTGTGTGCCCTCCACCTGTTTGTCAACGCACAGGTAGTTGTTCGATCGAACATACCCATAGATTCATTGTTTATGGAGTTCTTGCACATATTCTTGAGAATCTCCCAAATGGCATCTTCATGTTGACCCATGATGCTTCCACCACAAGTTGCATTGACAAAGAGATTGATGTAGTCACAGAGCCCATGGTAAAAAGACTGGACTTGTTCCCACTTTGGAACTCCGTGATGGGGGCATCTCCACATGAGATCCAAAAAGCAGTCCCATGCATCATGAAGTGGTTCTCCTGTATTTTGCGAAAAGTGCATGATTTGGTGCCTCAAAACATTTGTCTGACCAACGAGGAAGAATTTTTATAAGAATTCATTTTGGAGTTCCTCCCATGTGTTGGTTGGACAGGACAGAGTCTGAAACCAATCGGCAGCTTTACCCATGAGTGAGAAGGAGAACATCTTCATGAGCAGGATGTCTCAATTTTGTATGGCAAGCTCGAAGGTCTGGACCAGATGTTTCAGCTGCTTGATGTGCTGGAAGGGATCTTTAGAATTCGAGCCATGGAATTTAGGAATAGCATGGATCATATTTGGCTTGAGTCCAACATCAGGCCCTCCAACTGGGATTTGTATCCTGGGCTTGATTTCCACCGCAATGGGATTGTAGTGCTCTCGCATCTGAGGATGCGATGGTGGATTGATGTGTTCATGGATTAGATCATTGAGATGATGTAGCTGATTCTGGACATTGGGTTCTTCTTCTTGATTCTCCATGGATGGATGAAGGAGATCTAGGCTTAGAAGTAGAAGAGTTGGAAGAGATATCAATCTGGTCAGAAGGTAGCACAACTAAGTGAGTCGAGGCTTGGCCTCGACGAGAATGAACTGCTAATGGAGGTCTCAAGGGTGGTCTTAAGGACCTCCTTCTGAACATGCACTAGTTAGCCAGATGAGGGACAAAATGTGTAATGGACCCAATCGAGGCACCCAAAAATCTTTGGATGACTAAGGAGGTTCGGGGTTGATGATGCCTCTTGATCTGAAAATCACTCACCAGAAAAATACTTGGGTAGCCAGGAAGGGAGAGCCCTACATAGACCCCTACATAGTAGAACGTCCCTACAGGTTACAGGGTTTCCCCCACTCGACCTTCCTTGTCACTGAGAATCCAAGTCGACCAGAATGAGCAACTTGGCCCCTTAAGTCTACCAATTTTAGTTCTGAATTTATGATGCTTTGAATTTCACTTGAACTTTAGAATTAATTTGTGATTTGTGACCTAATTTGAAGGTTGGTTAATCCACTAGGTGGGTCAACTTCACCTAACTTGCCCTCAAGTTAGGATGAGTTGGGTAATGTACCCAAAATCACCCTGAGTGGTTTGCAAGCAAGTTATTAAGTCTTAAGTTTTAAGGATTCAAGTGAATGTTAGAACCTAAGGCTTGGGTGACACACAACATAGGAAATCAATTCTCTTTTAATTCGAGCAAGTGTGTTTTCCTCAAGCCCTAAAGTAGAAACCCTCATTTGGCTCTTTTCCAGGTCCAATTCTTTCCAAGTTGGGCACCTAGGGCTCAATCAAGAAGGTGAATAGCCCTAGGCACCTTAAATCCTTAGTAGGTTTAGAAATCTAGATGAGGATGTCTAAATAAATCAAACCAGGCAACTCAAGTGATTAAATTTAAGAAAGAATGCAAGCTGTTCCTAATTGATTCTTCTTTTTAATTCTTTCCAAAGATAGGGGCTTAGGAAGAAGGAAACAAGATTACTTGCTCTTGGAGTGGCTGTCGTGCGACTGATCTTCTCAAGTATACCTCGCACAACCACAACAAAATCAGATAATACAACTTAGAATTAGATCAGAAATGTAATTAGTGAAATCAAAATGCCTGTTGCTCCCTGGCAACGGCGCCAAAATATTCGGACAAAATCGTCATTGTTTAAGATATGCGTTGTAGTATACGACAAAATCGCTTAAAATATTTAAATTTATAAACTCAGATTTAGAAAGGAGTCTGAGATCGTTCGTAGGAGGCAAGTATGTAATTTAATTCACCAATCACAAGAAATATATATGCAATTGAAATCAATAATATTCAGAATGATATTTCAATAAAAACTAGAAGAATAATACAAAAAAATCGAGTTAAAATGGTGATTTGAATCACCAAATTAAACCTTTAAGTTTAAGCTTACAACCACTTAAATGTTTCAATAGTAAACCACAATTGACAATCCATGTTAGTCAAGTATGTAGATATTCCAATAATAACCAGCAGAAGGCCTCAGATGACAGACCAAAGGCTTCAGACGCCTTAACAGGAGAGGCTCAACACCACATAAGAAGCACAAGGCTCCTCTCCTTCAAATCTCAGAAGAGCACAGCAGCAGTACCAACAAAGGCTCAAGGGCCTCTTCAGAAATCTCGCTAAGTATTGAGAGAGGGGAAGGCTCAAATCCCAAGGCAGTGTTGATGGGGCGAGCTCGTGGTTTTAAAGATGTCCTGTTGTAGTATAGATGAAATCGCCTCGAAAATAAATAAGAATTTAATTACTCGAAAACCTAAGTATCCGAGGTTGAACACAGGGAGCAAATGGAATCTATTCACTAATTCAATAATGTAATTTGAACACTTAAATCTACTCACAATCTAATTCAGAATATCATGCAAGAGTTTATGAATTAAAATGTAGCCAACAAAAGAATTGGACGTCTGATTCTATAATCAGATGTCTTAAACGATATGCTTCTCTCTCTTCTTTGGCTCTCTTTCTTCTCTTTCTGCCTTCTCCTTTCTGCTTCTCTTATTTCTTTTCTTCTTCTTCTTTTCCTTTGTCTTCTACCTTTCTTCTTTCTTTCTCTTTGGTTCTTCTCTTTCTTTGCGTGCTTGCCTTTTCCTCCCTGACTTTGGCTTCTTTCCTTAGCTCTCTTCCTTTGCTTTTTCTTCTTCAGCCGCACCTCTGCTACAGTGCTTCTCCTTCCCTTGGCGTCTGCCTTCCTTCTTCTTCCTTTTCCTTCCTTGCTGCCTTCTCTTCTTTCTTTCTCTTTGGTTCTTCTCTTTCTTTGCGTGCTTGCCTTTTCCTCTCTGACTTTGGCTTCTTTCCTTAGCTCTCTTCCTTTGCTTTTTCTTCTTCAGCCGCACCTCTACTACAGTGCTTTTCCTTCCCTTGGCGTCTACCTTCCTTCTTCTTCCTTTTCCTTCCTTGCTGCCTTCTCTTCTTTGCCGCACCCTCTTTGCTTTCTCTTTCTTCTGCTTCTTTCCTTTCTTCCTTCCTTCTTCTTCCTTTGTTGCGGCTAAGTCCATCCTTCCCTGCTTGGCCTTAGCTTCTCCTTGCCTTAGCTTCAGTTGCACCTTCCTCTTCCGTCTTCTCTTCCCTACACATAGCGAAGCAAAACCTACCCCTACCCTCCCTCGCGTCTCTCTCTCTATTTCGCTCTTAGGTTAGCTCTCCTAGAGCTAGGTAATCGGGTCAGGTTTCGCGTGCCTGGGTCCAGGTGCACTGGCGTGGGTATGGTGCGTAAGGAGTGCGAGGCTAATCAAGTCGGTTACGCAGATCCACGGGGCATAGGTCGCGGACGAGACGGGTGTACGTGGGCGAGGGACCTTAGCCCGTGTACTGGAGGCAAAGAGCTAGAAACACAAATCCAATTTAAACAACACAAGTCACTCTTGTGTTTAAAAGGTGGGACTAAAAGTCCCACCCGCTTCTGCGCTAGCACCCGCGGGAAGTTCTCGCCTAATTGAAGCAGCAAGACTCCTCACAGAGCCTGCTCACTGGCTGGATGCATTCGCGCACTCAACGCGCTTCTTCTGGAACTCTTATGCATGGAACGTGCGACCTGGAGCGACCTTGCAAGCAAGCTTGCTTCAACGTTAATGGCGGAAGGGGGGTCGACCTGCATTTCACTCAATACGGCCTGTCGGCCCCATTAAAACACATGAGGAGCTTCGCCGTGTCTTGGCGAAGGTGAGATGGTGGGTGGCTGGCCGTGGGGCGGCCTAGGCGTGCGTGCCTAGGTCGCTCTATGGTGGTGAATATGGGTTTGTTTGGTGGGCAAGTGTGGCGGTGTTGGCGGTCGATGGAAGGGCAGATGATGATCAATGGGAAATGGCGGAGCTGGTGAGGGTTTTGGCGAGGAGTCTGGAAGTGCGAAGCGGTGGATGCGCCTCACCGATGGTCGGCCGGAGATGGAGAAGGTGGAGGTGGTTTGTGGCTGCGAGGGGTCGAAAGTGGAAATAGAAAGAGGGGAAATGAAGAGGGGAGAGAGGGGAATATTACTAACCTAGCTAAATGGATGAAGGGAGAGAGGAGAAGCGGCTGGCCGTACCTGCCGTCGTCGGAGAAGAAGATGTCCAGTGGAGGGAGAGCGGCGACGACGAAGGGGCTAGAGGTGCGTGCGGGGGTATTGCGCGTCGCGGAGGAAGGTGATGAAGACGGCTCTGCTAATGGTATTGTGATAGAGCGACGAGAAGGTGGAGGACTCGCCAGAGCCTGCTGGACACCTGGCCGGAGGAGAGGAGATGAAATTGGGGATATTTCTCTAGCCAAGTCAAGCTAAAAAGGTGCGGCCGGAGGTGGTGATCCTTATATAGGCGCTGACAGGGACTCTTGTGCTTGGAAGACAAGCTTCCAAGCATGAGAGTCCTCGCCAGGGATGGAAACAGTTGGAGACCCAAATCTCTCGTGCGTTCGCACAAGAGATTGGGTGTGAATCAGTGATTAGGACCATGCTCAAATGGAAGGGAATTCCTTAGAGAATCTCCCTTCCAAATCTTGGAGGAGATCTCTGAGGAATCAGGGAGTAATCCCCCTCCATTCCTCATCGGAGTAGTATTCCTCCGCTTTAATGATGGAGGGACCTAATTGTAAGAGTGGAGAGGAAGTTAGGGGGATCTGTGCAATGATTTTCAAAAGTTAGGGGTCAGAATGTAATTAGGTGGATTATTTTGCAAAGTAGGTCAAGATGACCTCCCCTTAGGTCCAAATTTTGGTACAAACCTAATTTGAACCTAAGGAATCTAATGGTGAAGTTGGATTTTAGATTTGACCACGTTTGGTTAGACATTTTACACAAAAACCTAAATTAGGTCAAATAATAAGCTAGGAACCCTATCTAGGTCAAAGTAGGTTTCAAAGGCCAAATTGAATGTTCTAAATCCTAGGGGATATTTTTCCAAGAATTTTGGAGGGTTTAGTTGATTTTTATCCTAACCAGGACCTTGTGAAATTGAGCAAGTCTGTTTTAGGGTTACAGAATGTCATTTAATTCTTAAATCTCATAATAACCATTTTTTGACTGAAGCATCCCACTTTTTCTCTTATTAAGTCCAATTTACCTATGTTTTGCCTCTGAGAAATCCCATTTATCTACTACAATGGTAAAATTACACTTTTAACCTTTATTTCATGTTTTCTTCTCAGAACACTTATTCCTTGAATTAAGCCCTTCTTTAGGTTATGTAGGAGCTCTTATTATCTTTCTCAGGTCAAAATGAGCTATTTAGGGCTCATGATGAGATTCTCATCGGGCAACAAAACCCACCCCCTCCTCTCTCATATTTTCTTCTTTCTTTTCCAAACTCAGAACTGACCAGACCCAGATATCAGGTAAATGGATCCACTGCCCAGACCCGTGAGGCATGAGCGTGGGTGAGGGCGTGGACAAGCGCATGAGGAGCGCGTGTACAGAGGTGTAGGGTAAGGACCTGACCCTAGTGTTCAAGGGTGATAACGTAATGTGACTTTTGGCTTATATGCATAGCTAGAGGCGCTTCAGTCCACAATGTGGACTAAGTTCCCATGTCTTCTTCATGCAGCAGCTGCAGGAGGTGAAGCCTCCAATTGAAGGTGAAGGAGAAGCTAGCAGTTGCAATTGGATGCCCGGGAGGCTTCCTGGAACTGGGTCGCACGACCTGGAGAGGGAATTGAAGATGAGCACGGCTGGAGATCTACAGCTGGAGCCAGAGATGATGATGGTGGCGGCGATTGTTCGACGAGGTACCTGAAATAGAGAACACGACCTTGTGGCCACGTCAGAGAAGCTCAGAAGGATCGTCGAAGGACGACTAGTGTGTTGGTGGTGGCTACGTGGAGTGAGGGTGCATGTGGTGTGCTGGCGAGGTCGAAGAGGTGGTGTGGAGGACTTCGAGTTCAGTGGAGGTGTTGAGTGGCCAACCCCCTCAATTTCTTGAGGGGTTTTGGTGGGTGTCGAACAAGGAAGGTTTAGGGACCGGTGGTAGGCGATTTGGTGCAGTGGAGCGAGCGTGCGTGCTCGTTGGAGTGTGGTTGGAGCTGGGGAAGGTGACGATGAGGCGTTTGTGTGAGCATGTGAATGTGGTGTTTAAGTGTGTGAGTAGGGTCAGGGGAAGGTGAGGAGTTGAAGGAAAGAGGTTGCAAACGATGAGAGGGCAGAGGCGACATCGGCTATGATTGGCTGGCGTCGGAGATGAAGGATGCTCCAGGGAGAGGAACGGCAACGTCTGAAGGGGGAGGAAGCCCCTCGCAGGTATGGCGAGGTGCGGACGATAGAGAGGAAGAAGGATCTGCTGCCTATAGTACGTGCAGCAAGCGAAGAGGATGGAGTTGGGAGGTCATCGTAGATGAGTCTAGAGCAGGCCGGAGGTAGAGGAAGAAGGGCTATTCTCAGCCAAAAACTTGCTTAGGAGCAAGGTCTTGTGAGGGGGGACCTTTTAAAGGTCTTAGGGCTTGCTCCAAGCTTGGAAACAAGCTCGAAGAGCTTGGATTTTTAGGGAAAAAGATCCTTGATCTTGAGGAGTTCACCCAAACTCCTAGACGTGAATTAAGATCTAAGACATGGTTAAGATGATTGGGGATTCTTTTAAGATCATTCCTTCAAATTTTGGAAGGAATTGATCGAGAAATCATGGAGAAATCCCAGATTGAAGGTCGGTGTGTTTGGGTTCACACTGTTAATGGCAGAAAGGACCTTTTTAAAGAAAATGATGAGAAGTTAGGGGGCTAAATGCAAAGATTTCGAAAGCTAGGGTCTTAGGTGTGAAAAATAGAGTTTAAATGAACTAAAATGCAAACTAAGTCAAGATAGACTCTGATTGGGTCCACATTTAGGCACCAACTTAATTTGGACCCAAGGAATCTGATGGTGAAGTCGGATTTCAGTTTTAACTAAGTTTAACTGGAAAATTTGCATAAAAATCCAAATTATGACTGAATTCTGTCTGTGACTCTGTTTAAAGTCAAAATAGGTTCAGATGGTCAAATGAAGGATACCAAACCTGAAAGAATATTTTTCTATGAATTTTATAAGATTTAGATGAATTTTATCCTGACCAAAACGTCTGTAATTTAAGCAGGTCTGAAATTAGGGTTTTGGGTGCTATGTTGGTTCTCGAAATGCGTGAAATCACGTTTCTATCTGTATAGACCCACTTATTAATCTTTAATGCTCATTTAACCTTCATTTTACCTTGGACAAACTTTGTGATTATTCTGTGTTCATGATATGCTGTTAAAAGTACAGAATTAACCTTAGTTTCCTGTTCTCTTCTCAAAATAGAATGAAGTGGAGTTATAACTCTCAGATGATTATGTAGGAGCATTTATCTTTCAATCCTGACTAAAAGTAGCCAGTTAGGGCCTATGATGGTGTTCCCATCACTAATATATCATTAAAATCAAAGAGGATTTTACCTCCAATGGTATGGGTTCCAACCACCATACCCATTGGTTCACCAAGAACCTTGATTTTTCCTTGATGGATTCCATAAAGATAATTCCTTGGACCCATTCCAAAGTTTGCAAAACAAGAATCCACAAGGGATCTATGTACCCACATTTTCTTGGGTCCTCCATAGTTAGCCTTTCTCAACCAAGGTTGGCATTCATTTGGATTCCAACCTTTAGGCTTTTGTGCATAAAAATTCTTAGTATGTTTATTTCTACGGCTATCATTTTTCTTAGCCTTTCCTTCAATGATTCTAGCTAACTCATCTAGAAACTTATCTGATTTTTCTTTAAGAAAAGCAAGGTCATTTTCAATTAAATTCATCTTGCTTTTTAAAATAGAAGTTTTAGATTTTAATAAGATATTCTCTTCAATCAAGTTTGTGTTCTTTAAGATTAGCTCATGATTTTCCAAGGAAAGAGTATTCTTCTCATACTTAATGGAATTACAAAAAGCATTCAAATCTTGATATTTAGTAATAAGATTATCTATCTCACATTTCAAGATAATAGATTCCTTTTTCAAATTTTTATTTCCTAATTTTAATGACTTACTAAGAACATAAAGTTCTTCTGAGACTTCTTGTAACTCATCTAGAGTAAAAGAGTTTACTTCTTCGTTGTTATCCTCATCCTCACTTTCATCCGCAATGGCCATGAAGCCAAGGCATGAGATTTTGTTCTTAGATTCTTCCTCTTCTTCTTCCTCCGAGGTTGAGTCATCCCAAGTAGCTTGGAACGCCTTCTTCTTTTCCTTCTTCTCCTTCTTCAAGAGTGGGCATTCCGATCTAATGTGCCCTTTCTTGTTGCAATGATAGCAACTGGTAGTATTCTCCTTCCTTTCCTTCTTTGATTCCCTAAACTTGAGAAACTTAACAAATTTGTTAGCTAATATATCAAGTTCCTCATCGTTAGAGCTTACCTTGCTATCCGATGTGGCTTTGAAAGCCAAGGTCTTCTTCAACTCTGAAGTCTCCTTCTTTCTTTGCTTCATCTTGTTCTCATAGGCCCTGAGGTTGCCTAGGAGGTCATCCATGTTGAGCTCCTCTACTTGGTGAGCTTCCTCAATAGCAGTGACTTTTTGCTCCCACTCTAGTCTAAGGGAGTGTAGGAACTTATTGAAGCTCTCCATGTATAAAGTCTTCCCCAAGACTTTATGGTTGTTTACAATCAATGTGAACCTAGCATACATCTCATTTAAACTTTCATTACTCTGCCTTCATGGGTTATCTCGAGGGTGTGCCATATTTCGTATGTGGTGGTGCATTGTGAAATCCTGTTGAACTCTTCTAGACTCAAGGCGCAATACAATGCGTTCATCGTCTTTGCGTTGAGTGATAACTCTTAAGTTTGTTGTTGAGAATATCCTCTTGTGGGCCTCTCCAGGATGTCGAAGGGAGTCTCGCATCTCTCCCAAATGGAGTGGTTGTTTACCTGCAAGCACATTTTCATTCGTAATTTGAAATATAGATAATTTTACCTTTGAAATAAGGCGATTGCACGGTGGATTGTCCCTCCGATTGTCTTGTCATGAAAATGCTCCCTCCATGTTCTCACTAATTTGTTATGTCGATTTGCGAGTTTTGGCTCTGATACCAACAATAGGTGCACTGGAGGAGGGTAAATAGTGCAGTAGATAAAAATTATCTGAAAATAAAAACAATCACAATCATTCACCACAAGAGAAATATTTTTAGGTGGAAACCCAACCTAGGTAGAAACCACCACTTAAGCCTCTCGACTTAGGATTTTTCGATCGATCGAGTCAATTAAATCTACTAACTGTGTTACTTAAACGAGGGTGACACAACCTCAATACAACCATACTACTTTAATCGAGGGTAGTGTACCTTAATCCCTCTTCTTCACGAAGAGGATTGTCTCATGAAGGAGATGAGAATTCACCACACGAATACCTAACCAAAAAAATAAAATACAATAGAGACCTATAGAGCCACAAAGCACAATTTAAACTATGCTACTATAGGCGAAAGGTCTTCCCTAAGATGGAAGTGATTCGGCGTGAGTGCACAACAAATTGGAGCTCTCAGATATGAAGTGTGTCTTTGAGAGCTTGGACACTATTTTCTTCCTTTGATTCCTTCTCAAATTGTGTATATATGGTGGGAAGAATTGAATCAAGGTGTCTTCTAGCAAGGTAGAAGTCCTCTTCTATTTATAAAGGCCTTAAGAACCTTCAAGAAGGCTTGGGAGAAGGCTCATAGCCATTGGGATAGATTTCAAGACAAATGAAGTCGAAATCAGGGACATAGTGACTCTAAGAGCAGAATTAGATGTCTGATTTTTGGGTCAAAAGATTGGTCAATATTTTGGTCGTCTGATGCAAGGGTCAGAGTTTCTAATTTCGTTGGACGGAAACAGGGTTTTAGGTTAGACGTCTGGGATGTCATTTTAAGACGTCTGGGTGAAAAATTGGACATCTAATTTGGTGAGGGTTTGTTACTATTTTGGACCAGATCTAAATAGAGTTCTAGTGTAACAAGGTCGGATGTCGTACTAGTTGTCTTGACAGTCTACTGGATGTCTAATGATAACGGTTACCTATGGAAATTGATTCCCAAAGTCCTAATGGTTGGATTTAGTCTGGCAAGATTCAACATCTCTTTATCAGACATTTGGGAGGCTCTCCAGTTGTCTGATAATAATAATAAAATATTCCTCAGTGGGTTTGCGAGGATATTGGTTTGACAACCTAATGGTCCTATTATAGGACGTTTGACAAGATTATCAAACGCCTGACTGGACGTCTGATACTAATGTTGGACGTCTGATTTGATTGTCTGATTCCTATTTTGGCTTTCTAATTCTATTCTAAGGTTTGCCTAAGTGTCATAAGGATGTGTAAGTATTCCTAGGACAAAGCTGTTATACTTTGGGCTCTTTACCATATTTTTAAGAAAATCAAGAGCAAAAAGAAATACAAGTACATTTAAATGAGTATTCTATCCAATTCTTCTTCTTCTTCCAGCTTTAGTCCTAAATAACGTTCCTTCTCTTCCATCAAGCTCCTCCAATCTACCATGGATGCGAGCTCGAATTCCTTGCACTTGCTTCCATTTGCATTACATCCTGAAATCTTAAATTCACATGCAAATGTCAAATAACAAGTATTTTGTTATTATCAAAATCAATGACTGTGGTGCTCTTGCACGAACACTCACCTCCATGGTTGAGGGATGTAAACATTTGTCCTATTTTCCACATATATTGAATATTAAGGATTGGATTCTCTCTCTAGACGTATACCCATCAAGGGTAAAATTGGGTCAATAATTTCATGTGTTCACGTGATTATTTGTAATTTTTATTTTCTCGTGATTACATACATCTCCTACATATACAAATTCTTTGATGGCCTTCAACGACTGATGAGAGGCTCATCATGGCTTCTAATTACCCTTAATTAACTATTTTCCCTAGTTAATTAGCTAGGAATATGCATATATAAGGGTTAATTATAGAATAAGGGATAAATCAATAAATGACCTTAAAATAAGTTTAAAATGCTAAATTATAAGTCAATTAATATTATTAATAATTTAATTAATAAATGGACTCAAATTATAACTAATTATTTACCTAAATAATACTTTATTTAACTTAAGTGTAACTTAAGACCTAAGTCTTTAATAACTTAGGTAGGTTAAATACGTCTATTCACCTTTCTGAGTACCTAATCATTTTCTCTCCTCATGAATCACCTACACTTCTTTCCCCTCCAATTAGCGCCTATATCGCCTAGACCATCATCACCTACACCAATGAGCTTCGTTGTCCACGGCGGAGGTCCTCCGACTTAGATCACCTCCAATGAGGCCCTTGGTTGTTTAATTCCTCAACATAGTTAATTAAGTTATTTAGACTTAATTAATCGCATGATAAAGTAACTTAGGTTAACTTGAAGTAATGTCAGTTGTGTAGTATAAGGTCAAGTTAACCTAACATTTTAAATTTTAAATTCTTTTTAACTGGTTGAGTCCAGGTCGTTCACTTGGAGGTATAACTTATCTTAATTCACCATTAATTTTTAAACATAAATTACTAATTACTTAATCAATCAGGATTATAATTAGATTACTTTAAGTACATGAATCTTGCATAAAAGATATTCACTTAAAAGCATGCAACATTCCATTAAGCAAGAACATATTTACACATGTGATTTTTCATTAAGAATCAAGTAAACATGTTTATTCACTCATTACAACTTTTTACAAAAGATTAAGGAAAGAAAATTTATACAAGTGAATACAAATGCCTCATTACATCAATTAAGTTCAAAATATTAAAAGGAGATATATTATTACAATGAAAACATAAAGTAAAAGATTAGAAGTCACATCTCCTTTCTTCTTAATCTTCAACCCTTTCTTCTTCTCTTTGAGTTCTCTGTCGTTACTCTCTCTCTCTTTCTTTTATTCTTCTTTTTCTCTTCTTCTTTTAAGCCCTCTTTGTTCTCTTTTCTTAGCTTTCTCCTTAGATTTTCTCTCATCTAAATCTCCCTTAGTATTGTGCATAAATGCTCTCACTTAACCAAAAATTTGGTTTTTTATAGTTGGCGGCTCAGACCGGTCAGGGATACACAGCACCCCTCAAAGGGTGGGACCAGACCCTACTGGGTCTAAGCCTAGTTTTATTAGGTATTTTCTTTCCATTTCAAGCCAATGCACAATCTCCGGTCTCCCAGGCCCACACACGCCCCCTCGGGTTCACGCACACGCCCACAGGCGCACGCACACACATGCACAAGCACGTGCAATGCACGCACCCACACTCGAGAGCTCAAGTTTCATTTCTTGCCCTGCGCTAATGACCAGTAAGGCCATGTCACATTTTCATAATATACCGGTGTGGTGCTCCACAATTAACCGAGGTGGGACTATCTGAGTCCATTCCAGGGCAAACTTTGACCGATAATTCCGAATGATTGGCTAGACCAAATCGAGCGTTCCAAAGCTCGATCGAAAGCTCTTGAGGAGTTCTACATGTATGTAACACCAATTTGTTATTCGAGTCTATTCTGGCCCTTCGATTTGAAGGGCGAAGTTGGAAGGTTTTCACGGTCATTCATGGCCTACAGAGGGTGAGATCAGGTCTCTTGACCTGCAGGGAAGCTTCTGACCTCCAATTGAGGTCTGAACCATCTTCAATAGATGATTCCACATCAGTTGGTGAAGGAAGAGAGCTTTGTATGGCTTCAGGAAGAAGAAGCTTATGAGATTCGTTCACAGTGTTAAGAGCTCAGAATTGAGCTCCAATTCTTCCATCAGAGAGAAATCAACCTCAACAGGTGATCAGAACTTATTTATGAGGCTAAAAACAATTGATCTAAGCAGATTTGGCAATCAAAACTTGCCAAGAACACACTGAACACAGTTCTGGGTTTTAAAGAACCCAAACTGTGTGAAACATGAAACACATTAAAACCTCAATAAAAATCTTCTAATCCATCCCAAATACATTCTAAATCATCCCAGATCCCTAATGAAATATTTAATTCCCAAAATTACTCCAATATCACTTAAGTCTAACACAGTATTGACCAAATTCAACTAAGGGTTGACTTTCTGAATCAAGCTTTCTCAAATTGAACTAAAGTCTTAGATCAACATAATTCATCCTTAGAAACTGATTCAAAACTTCAAAATTGAATTTTGATCAAATCTAGTAAGGTTTCAGCCTTCATCGCCTGTGATCAATATGGAGTTTGTTCGATGGAACAATCTAAGAGTTCTCAAAGTAATTAGAGATCAAGGATGGCTTCAATAGGTTCTGCTTATGCTTTTGAACCTCAATTCAAGGTTTGAAACCTAATGTAACTGCTTCTCCAACTTTGCCGGAGTTGAAGAAGACATAGATCAAACAAGTGCTCCAGATGTTGAAACTCAAATTAAATCACAGAAAATTAATCCTGAAGCCTTATAAGTGTACTCTGAAGCTTCTCATATCAATTCATGGGCTGAAGCTCCAAACGACCTCATCAGAGCTCTAGTGAGTCAGGTTCTGATATACAGAGGTGAAAACACAGAAATTGAGGCTATTAATGACCTGTAGAGATTCTTAGGACCTAGACAGATCCTAAAATCTCCCCAATTAGCTCAGAAAATAATCAAAACTCAGAATTTATCAGGGAATTTGGAAATTGAGCATTCTGAGTTCGTCAGAATGCTTCCTCTCACTCAATTGAGTGAGGGAAAGTATTCTAAGAGGTGAGGCGATACTAATGAACTAGTTATTTAGGTGATTAACTCATCTTTGAGCCGCCATTGACAACAAGCTCAGAGATAAGGTGGAATTTAGGCGTTTACTTTTTATGAGTTAATTATACTAAGTAGGTATAGGATCGCGGCCCATAGATTATGAAAAGGTGATGGAGGGCCCCAGCGAGTGTGTTCTAATATAAGAAACCTCCGCCGTGGACAGCGGAGGTCGCCGGTGAATGTGAAGATGAATTAGGCGATAAGCTGCAAAGAATGAGGGAAAAACAATGTTATGGAATCATGATAAGGTGAGGAAGGTGAACAATGCGTAAAAATGGAAAAAGAATGGCTCAGACAAGCTCAAAGAGCTCGCCGGAGCTAAGGAAGACGACATACAATTTGAAAATTTAAACCTAATTATCTATCTAATCTACTGAACTAAGTTATACTACTCTTACCTTATCCTAATCCTATTATTACCTGGACGAAGGAGGTTGAGGAGTCTCCGTCGAAGGTTCTTAACGGAGGACGAAATTAGAAGATTGGAGGAAGAACTCCAGCGGGCGATTTCGTGGCGTGGAAGCAGAGTCCAGCATCAGTGCTTCGTCAGAGGACGCAGCGGACGGTGGCAGAGATCGGAAGTAAGTGGAGACGAATGGAGGAATAGGATGGAGACGGAGATTGGTCGCCAGAGAAGGAAGAATAGCCTATCAGTTAACTATAGTTGGAGAAGAGGATAGGGAGCTAACCGCTGAAATCGAAGGGTTCAAGGGGTATTTATAGGGTTTGGCGATGGCTAAGGAGCCTGAATCTGGACGGGTATGCGTCTAGGTGCGGCCTAACTTCCGTTGTCGTCTCCGACGCCAGTGAGGTTAACGCCGTGACCTAATTAGGATTTAGGATAAATCTGGACCGATGGATGGATTGAAGAGGGTGAGTGCAAGCTCCAGGAGCTTGGTGAGGAAGGAAGGACGCTGATGTGAGGTGATCAAGTGGGAAACACACAATAGAACATCAGCCATTGAAGCGGCTGAAGAAGAAAGGAAGAAGAAGAAGAAGATGTTCGCAGGGACCTATACGCAAGGAGAGATGAGGACCTAGGTGAAAGGAAAGGACTCCAATGCAATAAATTATAGGGACTGAAATGCAAATAGGGGCTTTTAGGGTTAATTTAAATTATTTTCTTTTCTAACTTTTTATATATATTTACAATTTAGCTAAATATTATATTACAACCTAGTATTCACATTTTTGACCCATTTATTTACATTTATTTACTTATTAAATTACTTAAGTTATTTAAGACTTAGGTCTTAAGTTATACTTAAGTTAAATAAGATATTAATTAAGTAATTAATTAATGGTATTTTGAGTCCATTTATTAATTAAGTTATTAATAATATTAATTGGATTATAATTTATCATTTTTAACTTATTTTAAGGTCCTTTAATTGTTTGTCCCTTATTACATAATTAACCCTTATATATACATATTCTTAGCTAATTATCTAGGGAAACTAGTTAATTAGGGGTAATTAGAAGCCATGATGAGCCTCTCATCTTCACCACCTTTCCATCATCTAAGGTCCCCGATCCTATACCTAATTAGTTTAATTAACTTGTAATAAGTAAACACCTAATTCCATTCCAACTTTCGAGCTCTCTGTCAATGGAGAGCTCGAAAGAGTTACTCCACCTAATTAACCCCTAGAGAGTATCGCAAGGTTCTGTTGAGCCTTAGCCCTCACTCAATTAAGTGAGATGGCTGACTCCGAGTTCATGCGAACTTAGAGATTAAGTTTTCTAAACTCCCTGATGAATCCTTAATTTGACCATCAATTGGACAAATTGATGAGCTCTTGAGGTTTGTTTAGACCTTAGGAAACTTTCCAAACCTGTAATGGTATGTCTCTTTGCTATTCGCTCTATGTCAGTTGAATTTTGGACTCACCAGAGCTCCGACAAGATGATCCTGAGCTTCTGCCCTTGATAAGCTCTAAGGAGCTCTAGACTATATATTTAGAGCATAAGAAACAAGATTCTGTGGTTAAAACTAGGTTTTAATGCCTGGAGTTTCTTGTCGACCTCTGTCTTCTCCAACTCCAGAAGAGTTGGAGGAGCAGTTCCATTAGGTTTCAAACCTCGAATTTAGGTCCAAAAGCATAAGTAGAACCTATAGAACTCATTCATGATATCTAATTGCTCTGAAACTCCCTAGAGTGTTCCACCGAACTCAGGTCATTTTGGTCTCAGGCGGCGAAGCCTGAGATCACATCAGATGAGCTCAAAACATGGTTTTGAGCTATGCAATAACTTCCTGGGGTAGAATTGAGTTGATCTAGATCCTTAATTAGACCTAAGAAAGTCTAGAACAGTAAGTCAATCTTGTGGTCAATTTGGTCAACTCTAATCTGAAATTGAAGAATTGACATCTTAAATTCTGATTTGGTGATTTAACTTAGTCTTTGAGATGATTTGGGATATTTTAGAGTTGGTTGGATTGTGTTTTATTGAGAAATTAGGGCGATTCAAGTCACTGAACAGTATGGGTTTGTTTGAACTCATTATGTGTTATTGAGCTTCTGACAAGATTTGAACGTCAAAATCGGCCAAATTGAATCATAACAACTTGCAGAGGTTGTTTGATTCTGTTGCAGAGTCTGTTCACTCTCTGTTGAGCTGTTCAGAGCTCAAAATGGAGCTTTGAAGCTCCTGAATGAGGATCAGAAGTTTTTCCTTATATCTAAAGCTTTTCGAAGCTCTCCTTAACCATTAAACGTGGAATCCTCTCCTGAAATCATCTCAGACCCTCAACAGAAGGTCAAAGCTCTCCTTCAGGTCAAAAGACATGGATTTACCTTCTGCAAGCCATTAGGGCCATGAAACAGCTTCATCTTCGCCCTTCAAATCGAAGGGCCAATCCAGATCTGAACACCAAATTGGTGTTACAATCTTGTAGAGCACTTGAACAACTTCTAATCGAGCCTTTGCTCGATCAGATCGGATAACTGAGCCAGCCGGAATCGTCGGCCAAAGTCTAGCTGATATTGAACAGAACCGGGGAAGATGGTCCCACCTCGGTAACTCTGGAACGCTGGCTATAGTATAATATGAAAAAGTGAAGTCGGTGATTCGGTCGTCAACGTTGGGCGCAACTTAAGAACATTGGGTGCGGGTGTGTGCATTGCACGTGCTTGTGCATGGGTGTGTGTATGTGCGCCTGTGGGCGTGAGCGTGGGCCCGTGAGTGGTCGAGTGGGCCTAGGAGGCTGGTTACTATGCATGAGCTTAAAATGAAATGAATCCACTAATTAAAAACTAGGCTCGGGCCCAGTAAGGTCTGGTCCCACCCTTTAGGGGGTGCTGTGTATCCTCGACCGATCTGAGCCGCCAATAAGAAATTTTTGTGATTGAAGGCTTAATGGCTAAGTGTGGAATTCATTAAGCACAATAAGGAGAAGAGGTTAAGCTAAAGATATGGATAAGGGAACAAAGGAAGAGAAACAAAGGAGAGAGAGAGAGAGAGCTGAAGATCAAGAAGAAAGAAGAAAAATGAAGGAGAAATCAGATGTCTTACCTTATTTTGAGTCAGCTAATTCCTATTTTTAAGTCATCTATTTTTCTTAACAGATGTCTAATTTGATCTTATATTACAATTTTTCTTTTGTTCTTTTATTGTTGTTTTAAGTATCAAATATTGTAAAAGGCAAATATATTCCTTGTATATCATTTTCTTGCCTTAATCTCTTGTAATTAGACAAATTGGTGTAATAAACATGTTTACTTGATTCTTAATGATAAATTACATGTGTAAATATATTCTTTCTTAATGAAGTGTTGCATGCTTTTATTTGAACATCTCTTATGCAAGATTCATGCACTTAAAGTATTTTAATTATAATATGATTGATTAAGCAGTTAGTAATTTATGCTTAGGAATTAATGGTGAATTAAGCTTACTATTATACCCCCCAGTGAACGATCTGGATTCAACCAGTTAAAAAGAAATAAAAATTTAAAATGTTAGGTTAACTTAATCATACACTACACTCACGACATTAATTCGAGTTAAACTAAGATACTTCTCATGCAATTAATTAAGCCTAAATAACTTAATTAACTGTATTGAGAATCTAATCGATCAACGACCTTGACAACGGTCTACAAGGCTCATCAATTTTTCACTAGTTAAAAATCAAATACATCGACTGAAAACAAAAACACACCAGTCTGTTTTAACTTTCCACTGATAGTAATTAAATGAGTTTTCACTTGGAAAGTGAAAAGTATATTTTCACATATGGGATTTAGGTTTAGGATAAAAATCACTTTCTAAGTGAAAAATTACTTATCATAGGTGAAAAATCACTTTGCATCAGTGTAAAATTAATTGAAAATCAAAATACACCAGTGTGTTTTGTTAAGTGGTGGATGTGCGTTGCAAAATACGTTGCAACACGTATTTTTGTACTCTTGTCAAAAAAAATTCTCAAATCTTAATCTGGAAATGGAGATTTTTTTATCTAATGTGATGGAAAATCAAAATATACCAGTGTGTTTTGTTAAGTAGTGGATGCGTATTACAAAATACATTGCAACATGCGTTTCTATATTCTTGTCTAAAAGAAAATTCTCAAATCCTAATCTAGAAAGGGGGATTTTTTTAATCTAAATAAATACTATACTCATCAAACATGTTACACACCAATGTATTTTGAATTTCCATCGATGTATTTTGATTTTCTATGGAAAACTAAAACTTATAAGTTGAAAATCAAAATATATTGACGTATTTTATCAAGTAGTGGATGCACATTGCAAAATACATTACAACGTGCATTTCTGTACTTGTAAAAAAAAAATCTCAAATCCTAATATGGAAAGGGAGATTTTTTTTATCTAATGAAAATAATGTACTTGCCAGATATGTT
This sequence comes from Thalassia testudinum, assembly GCA_037157565.1. NCBI lineage: Eukaryota > Viridiplantae > Streptophyta > Magnoliopsida > Alismatales > Hydrocharitaceae > Thalassia > Thalassia testudinum. Next base: position 159,624,335 of record JAZHRO010000073.1, read on the forward strand.
ACTCTAGAAAAATAAAGGTATTCATATATATTATAGATAGATAGAGGTCTAAGCTGTGAGAAAGAGAGAGATGAGAATGCAAACCAAAAAGTAAAAACCCGATGGAAACAAAAGTACGAAAAAGTCAAAATATAAGGAAACATAGCACGCGATGTAAAATGCAATGTAAGGAGCTATGAACGACGTCACTACTTGACAATTGATAGTTAATATAAAGAAACAAAAGTATGTAAGTTGTAGGTCCCATCATATGGAAAAATACCACCACTACTTTTAACTAAAACACACGGGTGCAAATTGATTATGAAAGCCATCATCACCACTTTGAACCAAAATGTATAGCTACAAAATCATTTTGCACTGATGCAAAATGGATTTGGGATGATTTTACACAATTGCAAAATAATTTTGCACTAGTGCAAAATGGGTCTAGGGTGATTTTGCATCGGTATACTCTGATTTTGTACCGATGCAAAATTGTTCTGAAGGTACAAAATGATTTTATACCAATATAAAGTGATTTCAAAAGTGATCTGGTAGTTTTGCGTAGTTACAAAATGATTTTACACTAGTGTAAAGTGATTCTAAAAGTGATTTCAATGATTTGTACTACTACAAAATGGTTCCATTGTTAATTTGAACAGTAGTGGACCCTACCACATGTCATTACTTTTTTACATGAAAAAAAGATACATCAAGTGAGAACCACATTCACAATTGTATTTTACGTTACGTTTAACATTTCTGTACCTAAAAAATAATAATAATGATAATAATAATTGCTACAAGCATCGTCACTCTAAAACAGCACGGTGCTGCAATAGATTTATAAATGCGAATGCATACGTTCATTTCATTAATATCGCTTATGGTGGATGTTGGTCAACGGTTAAATGTTGTCGGGTGAAGCATAGCTTAGTTTTGGGAATTTCAACATCCCAAATACCCTCGGGTCATTAAGGACAGAGCAGAGTTGGTGCATTCAGATAAGAGACAAAGATGAAATTAGTAATGTACTTTATAATATGCCACCATGTAAGAGTCCCGAACATGATGGATTTACAGGCCTTTTTTCTCAAAAATGTTGGAATGTGGTTAAAAATAAAGTTGTATACTTTGTGCAAGAATGTTTCAAAATTCAAAAAATGTCGGATCTAATGAGCAGGTGTCACGACCCAAACCTAGGTCCTTACAGGACTTAAGAAAGGCATGTCTTGACTGATCCCAAGATCTAGTCGTCCAACTAGAAATAACCAAATAATATATATCAATCCACAACCACACAAGTACCGTAGCTAAGCAGAAAGAAATTGATATTAAAAGGAGAAAAAAAACAGTAGTACTAAAATATTACATGCCTTCAAGACAAGAATACAGCCATCACAACAAACTACTACAGATAGAGAACATAATGGAAATATACTGAAAATATAACTACAGGAACTCACTACGACTAGCAGTAGAAACTATAGCTGGGCTCGACTAGGCCCAGCATCCTCAGCAGCCGGTGGTTCGGGCTGCTCAAATCCCTGACCTGTACAAAGTTATATATTTGGAGTCAGCTAACGCTGAATAGAGTGGTGGCTAAAACATAAAATGCATTTAACAAGTAGCTTAACATATTACTTTCTAATCCCAATTATCTTATAACTGTTTACTGCGTAGAGATCTCTAATCAGGATCAGTTGCATTATTTAATCTTCTAATTCCCTAAAGGAACTATCTTGCTTGCAGTTTTCCTGTGATGTAGGGTGCACATGTGCCACTCTCCTGGCCGGGAGAGTCCCTCCGTGGTAGTCCTACACCGGGTCTACCACTCCGAGGTCATGGTCGTGACGTAACGGTGATTACGGCACACGTGATAAGCGTACTGGTAGCTACCCTGCACTGGCACGTGGTCAGTCGTTTCCACTAGCGGGTACGCCCAAACGTACAGTACAGAATAGCACAAGGCCTTTCCCTCTCAGAACAAAACAGGGTTTCGCCCCTCCACAGTCCATGTACCTTCGTCCGACTATCCCGATTTGCCCAACGGGCTAACAAGAGTTGGTGTAGGGTGGCCATGCCTAACCTCGGGCCCCCTGGGGTGGCTAGCTCCCCCCTACACTAAGTAGCTCACCTCGGTACCACATACGTGAGGGCTAATAGGAGTCGACGTAGAGTGGCTAAACTCACCCCGGGGCTCAACCCAAGGGAGGCAAGCTCCCCTCTACACAACAAGGGATAGTTGCTCTCTTCGGTACTATGTACACGAAGGTCAGCTCACTCCCCTTGACGGCCGCCCGTGGGCGGCAAATCCAGAACCATCTGGTTCTTCGTGCTACGGTATTCTTGTCTCGTTCTACATTCCTCGTAGGGTTCGTACATGAACTTTTCTTATTCCATATCTGGGTTGTTACATACAGAACAAGCATCTCAGTTTCCACAGTACGAGTTCATTTTTCTATTCATAACGTAGTTCATTTCGGATAGTACAGATAGCTTATGATTTATTCAATGATTCATTTCTCTACATATGCATTTTCTCTAGCCCTAGTGTTTATGATGCGACCTAGGGTTCAATAGATATATTCTTGTCATATGTTTATTTCTTCCTAGGGTTTATCTCACATCCTTAGTTTAACTAATTTCATGCATTTTATTAATCTTGGAGATTTATAATCAGAACCACTCTACCAGGATAATTGGGTGGAATGGGGGCTCGTATAGCAGCTCCCAACGTCTCCGCAGGTCCCGTACACTCGACGGATTGGAGACCTAAGACATGGATTGACAAGTCAAAAGGAGTTCAAGTACTACAGACAAGGTACCATTACATGGACAAAAACGTATGGGAAACAAAGACATTTTGTTTACGAAAGTTGACAGCATTTGGGTCTTGTACGGGCCTAAAAACATGAGGTCTGATAGAAATCAGACATCTAGGAGAGATCCCAGACGTCTTAAATCAACTCGCAGGCATACCTCTCTCGGGGCGCCTCTATTGGACGTCTGGAACGTAGTGCCGACATCCGAGGGTTCCGTCAGATGTCTAGAGATGTTGCAAGACGTCTGAAACTGCCTCGTGCCATGCCCCACCGCGCCTCCCAACCTCTGACACATGCGTACGCATTGTCAAGACTCGGCAGATTATAAGGGAAAAGTAAATCACCACCAGACGTCTCATAATACCTTTGGACGTCCTCCCTGACATCTGGAGGTCACTCTGGACGTCTGATTCCACGAAAAAATGACTTCCGCGGAACTGCTCTGGGCTCTTCTCACTGCAAATGCTGCAGCAGAGCAGCACGGTGCCCTCTACTCTCGCGTTCAGACCTGCTCTTTGCTCTCCACTTGCCCTCTCTCCGGCTCCCTGCTCTCCTCTCGCTCGTTTGTGATGGTGTGAGATGAAGGGGAGGATGAGGGGAGTTTATAAAGGGAGAGGAGGTGAGGGGAAAAGCGTGGCATCGCAGGGTGTGGTGTGGGGTGCGGGTGATGGCCGTCGCAGGGTGAGGCATGAGGCATAGGCGAGGGAGTGGCATGCGCACAGTACGCGCTGGAAAGAAAAAGCATTTTCAGATGTCTGGCTCTCTCTCTAGATGTCTGGACAGACGTCTGGTGAACATCCCAGACGTCTTAAAGGACTGAAAGGTGACAGGTCGTTTCAATATAACAAACTTAAAAGAAGTTTCATCCCCGAAACTTGAACTAACTAGGGTGCGGAGAATAACGTAGCAGCGTATAACAAACTTAAAGAGAACCGAAGTAGGTCCGAAGAGACATACCCTTGAAAAGATCCAGGTACTGCTCTCGTATTATCGCCTCAAGCTCCCAAGTCGCCTCCTCGTACCGTTGGCTTCTCTACAGGACTTTTACCAGGGTTACCTCCCTTCGTCTCAGATTCCGGACGGCTTTGTTTAGTATCTGTACCGTCTTCTCGGGATAGGTCAGGTCGTCTCCCACCTCGATGCTCTTGTGGCTAAGGACATGGCTGGGATCGACGATATATCTCCTGAGGTTGGACATGTGAAACACGTCGTGCACTCCAGAAAGCTGAGGAGGAAGGGTAAGTCGGTAAGCGACGGGCCCTATCCACTCCAAGACCTTGAAAGGCCCCACAAATCTCCGTGCAAGCTTCCCTCCACCCTGTAAAGACCCGTTCTGTTCTGAGCCTTTTAAGATGTCTAGACTGTCAGTCAGACGTTTGGTCAGATGTCTGGACCCCATCCTAGACGTCTGGAAATTGAAAAATTTGTACGTAGGGTCGATTTTGCGTGCTGGCTACCCGCAAATCGCTTTCTTCTCTCCCCCTCACTGAACCCAAGCCACTCTCTATATAAGAGCCGTCACCCCCCTTCCTCTCTTCTCCACTCCACCACCACCACCTTCCTTCCTCTCCACTACCGTGAGAGGGACGAGCGAGAGAGAGGGAGCGAGAGCAAGGAGCGAGGAGGAGTAGCGTGAAGAGAGGAGGAGGTTGAGCTCGTGAGTCGTGGGAGCTCGCTTGAGGGTGCACGGCCAGAGCGGCGCATGCAGGAGGAGTGCGTCGGGGGAGCAATCCCCGACTTCCTGCTGCAACAGGACCTGCAGACGGAGGGAGGAGCCATGGCTACGCGCGGCAAGAGGAGTGGAAGCTCGCTCTAGTTCTGGGATTTTCCCAGTATCAGATGTCTGGAGTGCCGTCCAGACAACGGGTTGGACGTCTGGTGACGATACCGGACGTCTGAAAGCAAGGTTTCACGAATGCACGTTCTTCTTGCGATTACAGCCATGCAGGCCGCACCGCAGAGCCGATCTGTTTGGCTAAAGGGGGAGATTTTGTCTATCGCGCACAGAGGCAGCTTTGGGAAGGCGCGAGGCACGCCCTCCCACACGTTCCGGATGTCTAGACAGTTTACCAGATGACCGGAAGCACTCCCAGACGACTGAAGGAGAGGTCGAACGTCTGGAGCTTAGTCCAGACGGTCAAATAGGGGTCCTGGACATCTGAGGTCGACGCAGGAACTTGAGGTGAGACCCTGGTGTTACGAACGCGGCTTCAAGACGTATTTTAAGACGTCTAGGAGGTGGCCCAGACATCTGAACAGACGTCTGGAACCCCTTCCAGACGTCTGGAATTTTGATTTCTGTGGCACGCACGATTTCTTCTGCGTGCCTGTGCGCGCAGACCTGCGACGCATCTTTTTCCCCTCTCTCCTCCGCAGGCGCAGCGCTGTCTTTCTCTCTCTCTCTCTCTCTCTCTCCCCACGCGACTTTAAAAGGCCTCGCCCTCTCCCTCACTCTCATCTCCTCCGTTTCCCTCTTCTCCTTCCAGCGAGTGCGAGCGCGAGTGAGCTGCGGCAGCGGCAGCCGCGGCGAGTTGCGGGAGGAGGTGTCGCGCGAGGGAGGAGACGCTCGGCTGTGAGGGCTCGAGCTCGCCGGGGCAGCTAGAGCCGGCCGGCTGGGGAGCCGCGGTCGTGGAGCGTCACTGGAGGACTGCTGCAGCTCGAGTAGCTGGCGGACGAGGCGCGGCGTGGCTGTGCGTCGCGGGCGGAGGGCGAGTCGAGCTCTGATTCTGGAAATTCTTCCAGAATCAGACGTCTGGGATTCCAACCAGACGACGGTGAAGACGTCTGGAGGACTATCCAGACGTCTGGTAAGTAAGTTATTTTCGTCCTTCTTCCTTTTCTGCGACCGTCCGTACTGAGCACGAGGAGTGGGTACGTGCAGGTTCTGAGATTCGCATCCAACGCGAATCAGACGTCTGGCTGCAGTGCCAGACGACTGGAAGGACTTCCAGATATCCGGGGTGACCATCGGACATCTAGGAACTAGGCCAGACGCCTCCGCAGGCTTCTAGACGTCTGAGAGACTACACAGAGCGAAGGTATCCTCTGATCCACTTTTTAAGACATCTGGAAGAGGTTCCAGACGTCTGATTTTGGACTGTTTCGTCGTTTTCGACCCGTTTAGGGCCCGTTCGGAGTCCGTTTTCCGCGTTTCGAGTTGCATTCTTTTCGGGATAAAATCCTCTACCTATCTACAGTAATTATATACTGTTCTGAGAAGCTCCTTATGTTTGATCCTTGTGTTAGGACCCCGTTCCATTGCAGTCTCGGGGGTTGCGGAGGCGCGCGAGATTTCCGACCACGCCCCCAGTACTTCCATTGTAGTTGGTAGAGTGGCTTTAAAGTTATTAACATAATTTGTTACAATTATGGAACAATTAATAGAACCTAGGGCATTGCATGAATCCTAGGAATGAGAAACCAGATTGAATGATAAATCCTAGGGTATTGCATGAATCCTAGGGCTGGAAAACTAGATTGAATGATAGATCCTAGGATACGGCATGAATCCTAGGACTGGAAAACTAGTGATATGAATATAGATATTGCAGTTTTGGAAAATATGGAAAGGAAATAATAGCTGCCTGTAAATTGGTTTAACAGCTACCTGTTATGAATAAATGAACATGATTGAGAATATGGGTTGTATGAACGTGAAACTGGAAAGGTGAAACCTGAATGTGCTGAGTCAAAAGAGCTGGAACCCTACGGGGGAATTAGATGTAGAACTCTTGGAAAGTGAATGGAATAGAATTGGGGAAGTGAGCTGGCCCTTGAGTACGGAGTACCAAGGAGAGCGACTGTCCCCCTATTTAGTGCAGAGCGGAGCTAGCCGCCCCAGGGACTTGGGGTTAGGTCTGGCCACTTTGTACCGACTTGCTAGCCCTCGTGTACGCAGTACCGAGGAGAGCTACTAGTGTAGGGCGAGTACTAGCTACCCCACGGGCCCCGGGGTTCTGCTAGCTCACCTACACCGACTTGTTAGGCCCACTGGGCAAACCAGGGTAGTCAGGCGAGGGTGTGCGGACTGTGGAGGGGCAAGGCCCCTGTTTGGTTACTGTGGAGGGGTTGGACCCCTGTTACTGAGAGGACTCTGCCCTATACTGGTTCCGTGCTGTGCTTTGGGCGCACCTGTTAAGGGAAACGACTGACCGCGTGCCAGTGCAGGTTACCTACCCGTGCGTTTACCCCGCGTCCCGTAGTCACCGTTACGTCTGTCAGTGACCTTGGGGTGGTTGACTGAGAGTAGGATCACCACGGGGGACTCTCCCGACCAGGAGAGCACCACGTGTTACTTCTACTGTTCGGAAAAGACTGCAATCAAGATCGTTCCCACGAGGAACATTCGAGATCAAGTGAAGGATCTGAGAAATAGATAAATTGTGAAACAATAGAAAGACGTAAATAAAGGAAGAAAGAAAATAAAACAGCTACTGTACACTTTACTGCTTCTTTAGTTTAGCTGCCACTCTACTCAGCGTTTCGCTGACGTGTTACACTCGTTACTTTTCAGGACCAGGTGTTGAGCAGCCAGAGTCAGCGGCTGCAGAGGACGCTGGACTGAGTAGAGTCCAGTAGAGTTACCACTGTTCTTTTGTGCCCTTTTTGTTCCACTGTAGTGAGTAGTTTTTGTTACTCTCTGTACTTTTCTTTACTCGCAGTTCTTGTTATGTTATAAATGTTGTTCTATTGTTGTGGTGGTACATGCTGTAGTAGTTCTTTTTCTTACTGCTGTATTTTGTTACTGCTAGTTATATTTCATGTTGAATGTGGTTTATTTTACTACTCTTTTGGTTACTTTCTCGTTGGACGACTAGGTCTTGGGATTAGTCGAGTCGGTCCGATTCTCATGTCTCGTAGGGACTCGGGAATCGGGTCGTTACACCTGATGACTTTTAAGACGTCTGGACCTTGTGCCAGACATCTAATTTGGTTCTGCAGTCCTGTTTTTAACCCATTTATGGTCCATTTGGGGTCCGTTTTATGCAAACGAGATATCTATGTTTCCTTGTGAATTCCTCTACATGTTAGAAATCCTTATATACTATTCTAAATGTTCCATTGTGGTATGTTCCTTGGTATAGGACTTCGATCTGTTGCGTGCTCGAGGCTTGCAAAGGCACGTGAGTCAACCGTTCGAGCCCCTGGTACTCCCAGATTGTCTGGTAGAGTGGTTTCCCCCTATTTTAATTATATACATGAATGCATATCGAAATTAGATAACTAGAAACCTAGGATGTGGCATAAATCTTAGGACGAGAAACAATTGCACTATTTGTATGCGTGTTTGAGATTGCAGTCATAAATGAATGAGTAGAATTGTAAATAATTATCTGTTAATAAATACAAGCTGCCTATTGGAATATGAAATGCCTGTGCTAGTTAAACAGTTACATGTGATATCACTTGTTGCATATGTTAATTGTGAAATTATGACCTGCATGTGTAAATACGAGAATGGAAATGTGATTGATGAAACCTAGTATGGAACCACATGGTGAATATGAGCATGAATCCTACGGGGAATTAGGAGTAGAGCTCTTGTGGATGAATGGAAAAGATATGGAAATGTGAGTGGGAAGTGTGCTGGCCCTTGAGTACATGGTACCAAGGAGAGTGACTGTCCCCTGTTTAGTGTAGAGCGGAGCTAGCCGCCCTTGGGTTGGGACCCGAGGTTAGGATTGGCCACTCTACACCAACTTCTGTTGGCCCTCGCGTACACTGTACCGGGGAGAGCTACTAGTGTAGAGAGGGAGCTAGCCACCCCATGGGGCACGAGGTTCAGCTGGCCACCCTACACTGACTTGTTAAGCCCACTAGGCAAACCGGGGTAGTCAGACAAGGGTGCACGGACTGTGGAGGGGCGAGACCGCTGTTTGGTTCTGAGGGGCCAGACCCCTGTTGTTGAGAGGGCTAGGCCCTATATTGTTCCGTATTGTACTTTGAGCGTACCCGCTAGCGGAAACGACTGACCGCGTGTCAGTGCGGGATAGCTACCCGTGCGCTTATCGCACGTGCCATAGTCACCGCTACGTTTGTCTGTGACCTCGGGGTGGTTGACTAGGTGTAGGATCACCACGGGGGACTCTCCCAGCTAGGAGAGCACCACATGTGCCTTCTACTCTTTGGAAAAGACTGCAATCAAGATCGGTCCCACAAGGAACACGCGAGATCAAGAAAGAGATTTGAAAGTAAACCAATGGGTGGAAAGGAATGACTTGTAAAATAAAATAATTGGAAAAAATGAATTTACCTATTAGCTTTTACTGCTTTAGTTAGTTTGGTTACCACTCTACTCAACGTTCGCTGACTTCATTTTACTCGTAACCCTTTACAGGTCCAGGAGATGAGCAGCCTGAGTCACCGGCTGCAGAGGGTGTTGGGCCCAGTCGTAACCAGCAGTAGTTTCCTATTTTTGTTGTACTCCCTATTCTACTAGTGAGTTTTAGACTGTTGTTACCATTTCTGTTACTGTACTTTTATTTCTGCTTTACTGTTGTGGTGGTGATATGTACTGTCAGCAGCTTTTACTTCCTTTACTGCTTGTACTCTTTTACTGTTAGTTACTTTGCATAGTGAATGTGGTTTATTTTCCTGCTTTTTGGTTATTTCTTGTTGGACGACTGGGTCTTGGGATTAGTCGAGTCGAGCTGGTCTCGAGTCCTGTAGGGATTCAGGAACCGGGTCGTAACACACCCCAAACCGCTGTAAGTCCTTTATGGGCGAAACACGAAGGAAGACGTGATCCCCAACCTCAAATTGTACCTCCTTACGTTTCAGATTAGCGTAGCTCTTCTGCTTGCTCCGGACAGTACGTAGTTGTCGATGGATCTACCCAATCACCTCTTGACTCTGGCGTATCAGTCGGGGACCAACCACCCACTTGGTCCCCACCTCAACCCAACTCAAGGGAGCCGTACACTTCCTCCCGTACAGAGCCTCATACGGTGCCATGCGGATGCTCGAGTGATAACTGTTGTTGTATGCAAACTCTGCCAGGGGCAAATGCTCCTCTCAGGAGCCCCTCTAATCCAGCACGCTAGCGCATAGAAGGTCCTCAAGGGTCTAAATGGTGTACTCCGACTATCCGTCTGTTTGGGGGTGATAAGCTGTACTGAACCTCAGACGAGTCCCAAAAGCTCCCTAAAACTCTGCCCAGAACTAGGAAGTGAAATGAGTGTCTATGTTTGAAATAATCTCGCTGGGGACCCCGTGAAGGCGCACCACGTCTCTAATGTATGGCTCCACCAATTGTGCTGGTCCAAAAGTGACTTCGATTGGCAGAAACTGTGTCGTCTTTGTCAATCTGTCTACAACCATCCAGATTGCATCGTGTCCTGATTGCACAGCAAAAATACACCAATAAAAGTGCCATCTTGTGTTATTTCCTAACATTGTCATTGTATATTAGGTAGCCATATTCGCATTTGTAAAAATAAACGCATGCATGTATTTATTTGAGAGGGGAGGAGAGTGAATAAACTGGCCTTGTAATTAACGTATTTTTCAAGTGCTGCCTCGCAAATTCACCATCTTCACTTTTTTATTGGCTTTGAATTTCTTCTTATCTGCGGCTGCAGGGCATGGCTTGCTCTTCGTCATTCTCTACCATTGCATACCCTGCTGCTGCATGGCTAGGCATGCACGCCTAGGGCATGGTATGCATGCCTCGTTCTCCTTTAAAAAGCCCTCCTCTCATCCTTGCACAGGGGGCCTGGTCCATACAACGCACACAGCAGCCTTCCTTCTCCAGGCCATCTCCTCCCCTCTCCCCTCCATACGCAGCATCTCTTCTACTGAGGAGCTACGCTGCGGGCAGGAGCAGCTCACAGTGGTACACAACTACCACTGTGAGTCCC